>OZ020479.1:6428972-11428972 GCA_963971345.1 Andrena flavipes | reverse complement strand
GTGACTGCGTTTCTAATATAATATGTATATGTATATGTTTATCTATTTTAGCCTGTAAGAGAATTATTGCAAATTATTAATACTAAGACAATTATTTTAACATTTCTTCGGTTTCGCAGCGCCAAGTATTTTGAATAAAATATTTATTGGTATTGAAATATTTATTTGTATAAAATAAAATAAAAATATATCTGCTTAATATTGGTTAATACATTTTTTTTGTATATATAGATGTAAAAGTAAGCACTGCATATCAAATTCTTAATTAAAGAATATTAAATTAATAAGGGCGGCAATATTGTTTTCGCACCTGGGCGACCAACAACCCAGGAACGGTCCTGTTTGTATAAATAGCCATTGGTATAATTGGCGCAATTTGTGTATATCATTAGTTTTGTAAAACTATTAATTTACGACAATGTTTTTAAATGGGATTCTTTTCGATGGGATTATATACTTGGCGCTCTTTTTTATACCTTTTTTTTAAAAAAGGTAATTTTGTGGAGATTTCACACATTTTGTAGTACTAATTACAGGAGAATATGTAGCCCGCCACAGAAGAATGTTGTAATTAATAAAATAATAAAATAAAGTTTGTATTTTTATAATGTATGGTGAATTAACCAATGAATGAACAGCTAAGCGTTTTTTCAGTTTCAAATAACGATAAAAATTAAATAATGTCCTAATTTATTCACGAAACAAGAATTTGTAACAGAATAGGCTTTAAAAATGTCTAAAAAAATTGTTTGTGATTTTTTACTTGACCGGCGTCAGAAATAAATCATAAAAATGTAATCAATGCTCAATATACTAGTGAATGAACAAAATACCCAATAAATGAATACCTTCACCCAGTGATTGAACACAAAGAATAATACTTCATTTTCCGACGAGAAAACGCTACAAAAGAAGAAAGGAATTTTAGGCGAGGGACCTAACATAAGAATATAAAGATATAATCTATATATTTTAATAATAGGAATTTGACAAATTTAGTTATAGCAGAACACAGTTTACACAATATAATGGTTAACTGTCATCGTACGTGTTTTCTTACTAGGTTTCTCGCTGAGAATGGCAGTACCCGAAACCACAAAACAAAAAAATTAATAAGCGATCAAGACGTTCATAAATTCAAAAAATATTAGTATCGCCGTTATCTCAATAAATTTTCCTTCATTCCAAATATAAGATCATTGTTTTCAATGAAATAGTATTCTTGTTATACACGAAAAAAGTCAATTTGTTCATTCACTGCTCACTGTTCATTCACTGGTCAATTCACCCTATACGCATACTTTTCCTTAATAAACCCTTAATATGTCAATGACGGTTTTTAGTTTTTATATCAATTTTTGAATCATTAGATATTGATTTATTAATAAAATGAATTTAACTTAAGTGTGAAATATAATATTCTTTCTTATTTCTTCTTTTATATTGCTATTCTCTGCATTAGCAACAAGACGCATAGGTTCCAAATTCCTAACACATCTTCTAAAGGTATCTCGATAGCTGCATCAACGAGTCTCAGCAACTAAAATTATTCTCTGACCACCAAGAGCTAATACCTGGGATTATAGAGCTGGAGACTTAAACTCTTTTAATAAATTGTTCACTTTAGCAGTAAAATCCTTATCTAATAATGATTTGCATAATAAACCCTTACAAGTGCCAAATGGCATCATTCTTCTTTCAGCTGTTCCATAGCGTGGTAATTTTTGTTGGCTTATTTATTTATTATCATTTTTTGTAAGAACAAAATATAAAGATCTTTAGCGCCTTTGAGCCATTGCCTTTTTTTAATTTGCACGTCATCAGCTTCAATCCAACTACTAGTCTTTCCTTCTTCTTTACATATACTGGTGTAATGGCCATCCTCAATACATGAACCACTATGAAATATAGCATTCATAACTTTATATGATTGTCCAGCTATTAATACTTTGGTTGTGGTAAATTGAACCCGAATTATAAAATTCCAACTAGAAAGAAGTTGTCAAATAATTTACTGAATGCAAAATTTCAAGATTATAAAAAATCAATAACCAGTGTGGAATCTAAACATTCAGTTCTACTTTTAGATGGTTGGAAAAATTCATCATCCAACAATAAATATGTAGTTGCAATTCTGAATTGAAGTGATTACAGGTACATTTATCTTGATGCCTGGAATTTCAGTTGTATCAGAGAAACTGGTGAAGCATTAAGAGAAGTTGTTAATCAATGTATGACAATGGCACAAGAACAATTTAATTTAAATATTATATGCAGTAATAACAGACAAATGTCCATGGGAAAAACAATCAATGTATGGCATATGACTTGTAGTAGCCACAGTGCGAATTTATTATGCAAATCATTATGAGATAAGGATTTTACTGCTAAAGTGAACAATTTATTAAAAGAGTTTAAGTCTCCAGCTCTGGAATCCCAGGTATTAGCTCTTGGTGGTCAGAGAATAATTTTAGCTGTTGAGACTCGTTGATGCAGCTATCGAGATACCTTTAGAAGATGTGTTAGGAATTTGGAACCTATGCGTCTTGTTGCTAATGCAGAGAATAGCAATATAAAAGAAGAAATAAGAAAGAATATTATATTTCACACTTAAGTTAAATTCATTTTATTAATAAATCAATATCTAATGATTTAAAAATTGATATAAAAACTAAAAACCGTCATTGAAATATTAAGGGTTTATTAAGGAAAAGTATGCGTATAGGGTGAATTGACCAGTGAATGAACAAATTGACTTTTTTCGTGTATAACAAGAATACTATTTCATTGAAAACAATGATCTTATATTTGGAATGAAGGAAAATTTATTGAGATAACGGCGATACTAATATTTTTTGAATCTATGAACGTCTCGGTCGCTTATTAATTTTTTTGTTTTGTGGTTTCGGGTGCTGCCATTCTCAGCGAGAAACCTAGTAAGAAAACACGTACGATGACAGTTAACCATTATATTGTGTAAACTGTGTTCTGATATAACTAAATTTGTCAAATTCCTATTATTATAATATATAGATTATATCTTTATATTCTTATGTTAGGTCCCTCGCCTAAAATTCCTTTCTTCTTTTGTAGCATTTTCTCGTCGGAAAATGAAGTATTATTCTTTGTGTTCAATCACTGGGTGAAGGTATTCATTTATTGGGTATTTTGTTCATTCACTAGTATATTGAGCATTGATTACATTTTTATGATTTATTTCTGACGCCGGTCAAGTAAAAAATCACAAACAATTTTTTTAGACATTTTTAAAGCCTATTCTGTTACAAATTCTTGTTTCATGAATAAATTAGGACATTATTTAATTTTTATCGTTATTTGAAACTAAAAAAGCGCTTAGCTGTTCATTCACTGGTCAATTCACCCTAGACAGAACAGCTAAGTAGTATCACAGTGGTTATGAGTAAAGTGACTGACACTAGCTAGGTTACGTTGACTAGCAACCTGAACATAGATGCTTTTTGATTTTTTCGTACTGCGTGAATTGGCGGTACATTTCCTCACCCTTTCATGCTCCCCTCTTGCCCACACTTGACGATGGAGAAAAATCTCTTAACGTAAAATTCGCCAAATTGGAACTTTGCATTGAAATATCTCAGCTCATAAGGCACGTAGTAACAAAAGGAAAACATTTTTCTTATGTAAATCAAACCCAAGCTATCCATTAAGACCATTAAAAAGCTAATCGGATCAGCCGTTATTGAGATTCGGTAATCTCAGGGTTCTCGATAGCGCGTCGCGGCGTAATAGATACACTCCGTGTTCGCGCTGCGCATATATATATATATATATATATATTATATACTTGGCGCGAGACACTACCGTGTCTCTTGATCCGGATGAATGTTGCATTTGAATTCTATGAGGATACATTTTCGATTTAAAGCAGGACTTACTTTGGAATTAGAATACTTATACTGGTGCAATTCTCTGATGAATGAATCGTAGTTGGATAGAGTAATACAGTAATATTTTAACTACGGTGTATATTCTATTCGAAACGAGTATTTAATATAAATTCCTTTCTCTTGCTTCGTCACTCGACCGCATAGTCAGCGTATCACTATTGCTAACCAATATCGAAGCAAGGTTCTTCAGGATTAGTAGTCTTTATTAAATATTTGTCATTCTCAGGTTTTAATATTCTACATTCCCAAGTATTTGATGCCGGTGAATTAATTGACATGGCTTATCCGTGTTCGCACTGTACAGTTTATCAATATATCTGGAATTTTGATTAAAATTTTTTTCATGCACAGACGTACACACGCGAAAGGATGTAACGCATCAAAGACACGGCCCACGTACTACCTCGGCGTTTCTGTTAACGCGTGAATAGTTCGCGTATTTTCGTTATCTCTGCTCGATACATTCCGCAAACGTTCCTTTCCCGAGTGTTTCGCGGATAAACGAAGGAAATTCAATATTTGCTGCTTTTCAGCTCGTTGCATATAGCTATAATATTTGCTTTGAGAGTAGAACGCTTCAATTTCTCTAGCAATGTGCTTAGATAAGTAATTTGTACTCTCTTGTGTACGATCTATGTCCTCAACAACGAATTAATAACCATGAATATTAATAGACCTGGATAGGTGGTAGAACAAATGGATCTTTCAGAAAATTCAGAAACTTCTGGCGAAGTCGAGAATTATTTAGCTTGGGTGAATGCGGATGAACTAGGGCACTGGGGTCTGCAAAGTGAACGAAAAGACAGAGATTCAGAGGTTACGCCACCCTGAGACACTCGAAGGTAGACGAATTTTCTTTACAGATACTATGAGGTTGAAAATTATTTCTTTACTTTTACATGAAATCTCTTTTCATTTATGAGTCAATTATTTCGTCTAAAAATAGAGTGAACATATTGTAAAATATTTTTGACGTCCCTGTGAAACAAATCGTTTCCCCTGGTAACGCGTAAATAGCATCAGGGACGACTGCAATTGAAATTTAAATAACGCCGAGTCAAGTAATTGCTTTATCAGTAGAATTCGGTGGAAAATGGAAAACACGACTCGTTGACTGAACACGAGTCTGATAGGAAGTAGAAAATTTGCGGTGACGAATAAATTTGCACCTCGAGATTTGGATAGGGGAGCGGTGTTGGTCACAGACAGTGGTTTTGCGGTTTAACAGAGTTAAGAATACGTGGGAGTACGGTGCCAGTGGTACGGACATGAGGTCGTGATCTCGCCACTTCAGCGCCGCCGCTTGAAACTGCTACAACTACCCTCCAACTTTCCACTTACTTTTAATTGTCTTAAAATAAAAGGAATTTTATTAAGGGCGAGGGTATTCCGTATTCCACAGGAGAATCATTAACTGCTCGTCATTGGCAAACTTTGAACTACTTCTATTGAATATTGCAGTTTGGGTGTCTCAATTTTTGTTTCAGACATTGAAGCAATACACTGCATTTTGTACAGTATTATTTTATACGAGGCGATTTTAAGGTATAAAATACTTTCAGTAGAGGATGCCCTAAGTGTTGAAGGTGGTGTATTGAACTGTTCTGTGTCACTTTTGAAACAGAGTGGAAGGAATATTAAAATCAAGTCATTTGAATTATAATATTAAATTAATTAGCTTCATACTAAAGAATAAATTTTTACAGCATTGCTAACTAAATATGTACGCCAGCGTCTTCATTATGTGGATACATCAATCGAAACGATGCTGACCACTAAAATTCGTTTACCAAAGAATTTCCTGATCCCCAAGTCTCATCATTAGTAATGCAAAGCAGCTTTTATACCTAATGCTTCTATGAAATACGAAATTAATGAGTGACTTAGCATCGACTTAGAGAAGATGTTGCAAAGTGCAACTGTTCCCAGTCTTGGCGAAACTCTTTAATGACAATTTCGCTGCCATTGCATTAAGCTCATTATGCCGAGGGTGTCCTTATAATTCCCTCCTCGAATAAATACCTCGGGCTAAGTAAGTGCGCCATTAAAGTGTGAGGGGCAAATTTACGAATGGAATTAAGTCGATACAGAGACACAAAACAGAGAAGCAATGTGAGAACTAGTGAGAGCAATTTTTCTTCCTAAATGAATGTAACACCTTTTTGCCGAGGGGACAGGCTCCTCTATTTTCCTTCCAACAATGCGAACGGAACAGGTGAGAGAGTGTACTAAATTTCGGACGACACAGGGTATTGTTTCGAATGGCCAAACGGTCTCCATTAATAAGAAACACCAGAGGGAATTTTTATCTCATACATATTAATGCGTCGAATGTAAAAGGCTTTACAGCGTGTTAGATTTGAAATGCAACAGAGTAATCGGAGTTCTGATAACGGTGTATATTATTCATGAGGCCCGTGAAAATGTATGCTAAATTATACGCGTTTATCACAGCGATAGTGTGAAAAAAAACCGGTGGCGTTTAAGTAAAAGTTTCGTGGTGAATAGGTATCGACTGGAATTAAATGGACACCAAGCAACGTTCAAATAACTCTCGTACTTTCACGTAGTTTCGAGCAGTAGATATCCTTTTAAAGTAATTGTTAATCGACTTTCGATAAAACACTCCGATGAACCGAGTCGTATTACGTGTTTTAACGATATTAATCATTATAATTAAATACAGCCGCGAGAATAGATAATTCGGTAATTAATGAATGCTAATGAATGTATCTAATCAATAATACTTTCATTTAGTATTTCAGTTATCCAGTAAGTCGATGTATGTAGCGTTTTATCTCTTGTTCCTTTCCCGCGAAGAGTTTCGAGGAAGATAAATCTTAGTTGCTGAAGACATCATTTCAGAAAGTTTCCACTCATTCGAATAGAATTTCGTGTGGTTCAGTCAGTTGGAATTCTCTCGTCGTGCAAAATGTCACGACGACTTCGAATCAGGAGCCAGGGGTTCCTGTTCCTTTTTCCCTGCCCACCATTCCTTCCGTCCCGCGAAATCTTGCATGTGCAAGAGCACGCAGTCGGAGCCGCGCCAATTTCATACATTTCTTTGCTCGATGTTTGCCCATTCGCGTATTCCCTTTTCCGCGAATCTGCAACGTGGCCCGTTGCAAGCAACCGGGTGGAGGGACGATCATACATGAGCAATCAAAGAGGGCGAAACGACGACGGTGAAATAGAAAGGTTAAAAAGATGGGAGGGCTAAACTGCAGGAAATACACTCGACTTGCCAGACCTAAGAAAGAATCCTTAAAATCTGTTTGCTGGCCAACCCCTTCTCATAAATTATTTGCCTATTTACTGGGTTATCGTTCAACTGACGTCGTTCCTCCTTTAACCTGCTGCTTACTAAAGTAACGACCGTCATCGCGTTGCAGTGCAGTTGGTGAAATGGAGAATAAATAAATTCTGTCGCTTAAAGTCTCCTTCGAGTTACACCTTTGTTTACCTTTTTACGAGGAACATAAAATCGTGCATTCTAGGTATTTTAGTAGGGAAGGCTCCTTCGTGAAGTTTAATATGAAAATGATGTCAGCATTGTTAATATAACATTCTCGACACATTCTGTGCTATATAGTTAATGAGATATTCTGCATAATCTCATTTGCATCTCAAAACATACGGCGAAAACGATGCCTCAGATTACTTGAATATCAGTCGCGTCATGCTGATCCTCAAAAGAAATTTCACGGCTGTTACGTGTGTCGGTAAAAGATGGGCAGGTTTTGAGAACTAGTGCGTGGAGAGAGCAGAGGTGAGAGAACGAAAAGAACTGAGGATAAAATATACGTCATGTACAATTCATGTCTGAGAAAAAGTTACGCTGTATTTGCATTTGAAATGCGAGTACGCCGCTCGTTAGGCGTTTGCTGTAGGACAAAACATATAAATAATATTTCAATATCCCTGCTGTTTTACGAGGTACGAGGATATATTTTGCGGAACGTAAATTGTCATTCGAAATCAGTTGGAAATTCGTTTATATGTGTCGTTTTCCTAATTAGAAACTTTACGTTCTTACTTTTAACCCTCCTCTCAGCAGAAACTCTCTAGTCTTATAACGAATTAGTATCATCCAAGATAAGAAAAGCTACAGTGATTGTTATTCTTTAATGCAAATTTTTCAACGCAGTTAAATGTAACAAGTTGAACGAAGGACGATATTTGAATCAGATATACAGTTTTTCTTTTATTATCTAATATTTCAAACGAAGAGCCAAAAGTCTGTCGAATATATAAATATAATAAGAATTTTCGCAACTACCTTTACAGGCGTGTTTAAATATTACCGCCAGCGTAATAAACGAAATTTCAAATCTTCCGTGCCTGATTGCTGTTTAAAAAATTTGCGTACGAATGAAGCCGAAATCGATGATGAAAAATTGTTTATTTAAAAGTGGATAGAATGTTAGGCGGCACAATCACACGCCACCCTCTCATTTATAACGAATAAAATCGCAGATCGCAATCACGAATCGATTTGCAATTTCGAAGGGATTCGATCTCGTTGGTGTTAAATTCTTAATTCCGCGCGAATTCACCGTGGCTGGGCTTGATGATCGTTCGCGAACGCGAAACGAACGACGACACGCACACGTTCATCCCCGGCCAAACACGTTGAATAATTCACGATTAGAGTACGGGCATTAATCGGCGCATCCTTTTTCCTCGGAAGATTGCTTTCCTCTGAATGGCATCGCGCCCATCAGACATCGGTTCTCCGCCAGCTATTTGATTTAAATATGAGCAGCAGCGAGTGCTCGTCGAACGCGTCACGTGTCCGTTCTCCATCCTATTAACGAGCCGCGGAAAAATAGAAGTGCCTGTTCCAGAGGAGTTGAAGCCCATTCCCCACCTCGATTGTCCACGAGCATCCAATTGCTTCATAATTTTCACTGGGAAATTTCCACAGGATATTCCAACAACCCGCTGAAGAGTTCAGAAATGGATTTCCCAATCTCTGGCAGACATTTCACTGATCCTTCGCTCAACCTATAAATATTAAATTGATGCATATGAAATTACCGCTCGTGGATGGCGTAAAAGTTCTTTTGTTTACGACGGGGATAAAATAACAACTGCCAACGCTGGCTTACGAAAATAAATAAAATAGTTAAATAGTAAAAAATATTTTCATTATAAATTCCCTGGTCGAAAGGGCAATAGAAGAAATTTCTTAGGGAAATGTAGGTATGTAAGCTGCACGAAATATTCAGAACCGCAATCCATTTAGGACGAAATTACGCACCGTGACTAAATTACGTGAACCTAGTCCGGAGCGTTTTTCGGCGGTCAGTATTTCGCGGGGGCGGGAACGGCGAAAAAAAACGTTGTAAATGCAACGAGCAGTGACACTCGCGTGACTGCGCGAACATGCAGCGATGCAGAGTGCACCGAGGCGGGCGTATTTCCTGGATATTTAAATGCGGGCGATAGAAATTTCATACGCCGTGAAATGTGGCGCGGTGGGGCCAGCCGTGTAACATCGCCCGCGTGTCGGATGTGCAATCGTGAAATTAAATTCTGACCGTTGGATCTCCGGATTCTGGGGATGGCATGGCTGGGGGTTTTAAACATCCCCTCCCCCGTTATTACGCCGTTTCCACCGATTGGGAAGTGTCCGGCTGAGGGAGGAACGGGAGGGGCGAGGAAAGCTTTTGCCGAACGTCGTACGGGAGCACGGAGATTTGCATATCGCGAATCTCGGCGTCGGGGCTTCAGATTTTTCGCTACTATTTGCATTTTAATTAAACGAGGCTAGGATAGAGCGGCGAGCGTACGTTTCATTATTAGGGTGCCCGGTGCGCGATGAAAAAGGGCGAGGAGTCTTGTGGCTGATTCGAAATTTAGATGCAGGAGGGACGGTTGTTTTTATTGTCGTTGGTGGTCTGGGTGCGAGGGAAATTTGAGGAATTCTGAGTGGAGCCCTGCTTATGGAGGATTATTATAAGTAATGTGTTTCTAAAATGCTGTTGCAGTATAGGTTACATATTTCGCGACAGACGTAAGGATATCTTTTATGAAAACGTGTTAATTGCTGACAAATTTTCGCATGTTTTGAAATGTATTCAGTTGCAAACAGTCGGACAGAATGTCCCTTTCTATTATCGGTTTTTCGCAGATTATTAAATTCTGTTGGCGTAATTAAGCCGCGGCACGTCACTGACTTTCGTTTCGGGAAATGAAAAAAGCCCTGACAGAGCCTGCAGGGAATGCTCGCGTTGAATAATAAGAATTCGAGACAGCAATTGTACGCCGGACAATTTTCCTGAAATGTCCATTCGAACGCTCCCTTCGCATGGGCCTGGATAAACGTGTCAGAGATTTCTAATAATTCATTTGTCGCGGTAAGATTTTCTGATCGCTCCTCGATTTCATTTTGTAATTTGCAGGAAATGTAGTTCGTTCAAGCAGGAGCTAGGTGTCTCAGTATCTCGCAAATAACAAGTAACACAAATCACCTAACTTGTACAACTCGATTACTTTCTAGTCTAGTTATCTACCTCACCACTGATGTAAACTTGATTGCCCCTTAAACTGACTGTTAGCTGACTGCTTGCAATTCTAATTTCGAATTGACTGTTAGAGGTCTGATTGCTTCCAGGATCCTGGACTGACAATTGCTTGACAACTGATTGCTAATTCAATCTATTTCCTTCCATTGTGCTCTCAACACGTTCTATCCAAAGGGAATTGCAGAAAACCTTGACTATTCGACAAAAATCTACTTGTCCATAAAAACTTCCCCACTGTATACGACGCGCACTTGCAATTTAAGACTCTTTTATCCAAAAAGAAATCTAAAACTCCTCATACAGCGACAGATACTGTTCCTTCCACAGAGCGTCAGTAGTACAAGCACAGAATTAGTCAGCCATGCAAGATCCACGCGTTCCGTCGTATCGTTGCTAACTCCGACACAGTAAGCTCATCAATCTCGAAAACCTGTACACTGGAGCTATGCTTGTTTCCGTAGTTTCAAGATGGAAGAAGAGCCAGAGGAACGTACGGGAACCACCCTCGACTACGAACGCGTTGAATCAACGTCGTGCACGGGCATCCAACGTTCGCATTATCCGTCACGAAAAATCTTGATTATTTCGCGCGAACCGAGCACCAGCTCTCGATCTTCCTGTCCCGTTTCCCCTAATTTTCGCCTGGAAAATAGGGGAGCGACGAAAGGCGAGCAATGGTTTCTCTCAGTCGGGGCGGAATGGGCGGTAATCAAGCCGCACCTGCGGTTGCATGGGACTGCAACGCTTCGAAAGCAACGGATCGTAAAGGACATAACGGGTGGGAAGGCGGGCGAGGAAGAAAGATAAATGCGGGGACAGGCCTGTAGGGAGTGCTCGTCGTGTAATAAGAATTCAGCCAGTAATTACACACCGGAGACTTTTCCAGCGTGGCCTCCTCATCCGCCATCCCTTTGTTACAGTTTTCCCAGTCTCCGGGGGGTTAACGAGTAGGTGTCTGCCATCGCTCTAAGAAACAAGGAGGTCGTACATCGCGGGAATGTCCACTCCTGCAGCCTTCCAGCCTTTCTTTACCGCCACACTTCCGTGTTGAATTCTGTGCCTCGTTGCAAGGGTAGCTTCGCGAAGGAAACGAAAGAAGTTTCGTCCTCTATGCCTTACAATGCTGTGCTGAGAAAGCACTTAATGAAGTAACCAATGGGTTACTTTCGTTCCGTGGTTCTGAGATTCATGCACTTGGACTTCTTGAAGAACATTTTTAAAATTTGAAGGGCCCGACTGTTGCGCTACAGCTATTTGAATTTTCGAAGGTACTTTGAAGTATTTACACTTTTTAATTCTGAAATCAGTGCTACTTGCACCACAGTGCTCCCCAACCATTTGTAACCGAGCAATTCTTCAAACTCCACTGGCTACCAATCCAGTTCTTCACCTTTCTTCGTTAAATCCCAGGAACCTGATTCCACCTCACACAATGGGAACCACACATGTCTTATCCTCCTCCTCGATCTCTCCCCGTACCTCAATCCCCGTCGCACAGGTAGACTGCGCGCAATTCGAAGTAACAGCCGTTCCCATCGATCGGTCATTTGGCTTAATTAGATCAACGAGCATGCGTCACTGTCATCCCTGACGCCACGGGCGAGCGGTCAGGCTAGCCAACTTTTTCCCGCGTATCAGCAGTGTCCCGTTTCAAATTGGCGCCCCGAATAACCAGCTCCCTCGTTGCACGGCGGAAGAAAGGGGGAAAGGGTGGTAGACGTCGCCGGAGTTGACGGATCATCCCTCTCCTTTCCTCATTTGCATGGCCCCGCTGTTTCAGCAGTATCTGGCTTCCGTTCGCTTCAAGGACGTGGTCGAAATCCTTCGCGGATTACGGGGACACGGCCACGATGATATTCGCGCGCCGCCAAACAACGGTTTATTCTTCGGACACTGGTACGGAATTCGCCGCGACCTGCTCCGCGCGACAAATTAATCGGCCGGATTAAAACACGCCCGCTGGCTCAATTACAGGCGCATTCCGTAGGAATTAGAGCCCGCTCCTCGACCCGCGTGTCCGTGGATCTTGGAGCACGAATCGAGCTGTATTGCGAGACGGCGGTAATTAAATGACAAGCACGCCGCGGTTGCTAAGAAACGCTACGTGAACGTAGTGCTTGATAGATCCCACGGCCTCAGTGACAGCTTCGCGGTATCATTGCTGGAAGGTGCTGGGGGAATCACGTAGCGGTTACAAAATTGAAATCTGGCTAACGAAGCTTCCTTTACACTTCAGTGTTTTTCCTTTCATTCTTCGGCTTAAATAGCGTTGGATTGTTTTCGTCAGTGGCGCAGTCAGGATTTAATCTTGGGGGAGCTGAGTTGAACGCATAAAAATAGTTCTAATGCGAAATCAATAAAATTCATTAGGTGATTCTAAAAATTTATTTATAGAATGAGAACCGGTTTCCTTTTTCTTTGCAAAGCTCTTGAATTAATTCAGTCGCGGTTACATTAATCTCCTTTTTCCTTCTTCTTTGGGGAGTGCTAAGGCTTCTTGGTTTTTGTAGATTCGATTGGTGACTTATTGAAATCAATAACGACGGCTTTTGATTATTGAGAATTACACACTGCCACGCACACGCAAAATTATCCAGACAGTTTTACTTTCTGAGGAACATGAAACAGTGCATCATACTCGTTTCTCACTCCTCTCATTAAATGCCTACAAGAAGTTCTTCGTTACATCCAGAGCCAGGTCTGAGAAGTCTAGCAAGAGCACAGAAAAATTTGACTCGCCGGTGGTAAACGAGGGTAATTACAAAGAGGCTTAAACAAGAAACGCTGCTCTTAACTCCAGTAATTTCTAAACGAAGTCGCGACAGCGGGATAAGTTGAAGCGACAACGGAATTCAATTCTGCGCTCTACCGAAAATTTTTCACCACCCTTTGTCCCCGGGGAACGAGGTTTGGTTGTGTAATTTCCCATGTGGCTGCGTCTGGAAGCAACTTTTCGGCGCGGCAAGGTGCATTTTCAAGGCTTGTTAACCGCGGTGTATCGGGAGCACGACGAAAGCGCGTTCGTGACACCGTGTTAATGACACAGTCGACAGTTCGCAGCTTGAACACGCACAGGAGATGGCGTCTCCATCAAAGAGACCGTACACTACCTTGGAAAGGTCCCCGAGCGGGTTTCGGCCCGACGAGTATCGTCGAAGGGGGCTTCATCGAGCGTGAAAAGATTATTTCTCCGGGATTACGTCGAGCGAATCATCCCCTGTGAACGTTCCCTTTCGCGTGATTCCCTCGCGATTACTCTGCGCCTGTCGTCGAAAATGGACTTTGAATTCTGGTAATTCGGAACGATACCACAAGAAAATTGCATGAATTCTTCGACGAATCTCTCTTCCTCTTCTTGGTGATTACGATTATTTCATCTGGAGAAATAACACTGCTTCTCGTAATAACCAGTTAAGGGTAGTGGCTTCAGTACGTTTCATTTTCTGTAGGGAACAGAGAGAAGCTATTGTAGCATACCTTTCTGTGACAGGGAGCATTAAATATTGTTTTTAGAAATCTGGAGATGGAGTTTATTATTGTTATTATTTTTTCCATGGGTAAAGATTCTTTAGTTTACAATATACAATTAATTATGTTAATAAAGAAACAATGGGAAAAAAGAAAAGAGAGGAATAGCCAATACAAAAATAAATAAACAATAAAACCACAAAATAATGAAATTAATGAAATAATTAAATTAAAATTAAAATAAAAAAAAACTAAAAAACATTTTTTAAAATAAGCTTTTGTATTGTCATCGGAACTACGTATGTGTGTAAAATTTCAAGTCGATCGGACGTGTGAAAGTGGGTCAAAATTAGTTTACAAGATTTCATCCTCACAAACTAACTAACGAACAAACTCACAAGTGAAGCTAAATAAAAGCTTGTAATAAAAAGTCGAAATGTTCGCTATAAAGATTTTACTTTAGATACTTTCTTAATTGTAAATTTAACAACTGCATTTCTCTGAATAATCAAGCATTTTGTTGCTGCTATTTGCAGGGAAATTTAACAAAAGAAAATTTGTGTTACGCGCGGCACATAATTTCCAACGCATGTGGAATCTACGGATGGAATAGAATTGCTCGAATACTTCCGCCTCCGTAGTGACATTAAGTAATTCATAGCTTGCATTTACATTGTGCTCGAAAGAATGCAGATGGTATAAAGTTGTCCAGTGGCGCTGCTACTGGACCATCTCTGTTCTGACTTTGATATTATTTACGATTTTCCATTCTCGTCTGCAATATCGCAACAGCGCATGAATTCATAAACTCTGTTTACTTTTCAGCAGAGCTTTTTCATGAATTCTATTCCCTTCGACGAGAGCAGCACGCTGTTATTGCAGCGTGGAATATAAAATCGCATCGTATGAAAAGGGTTGTTTGTAAAATTGTCGAAAAACCGGACGGTTTTCTCTGTAAAATTTCGCTGGGAATGTCTGCCCTAGAATCTACGATAGAAGCTCCTATCAACGATCTAACGGCCTTTTGAAAAGTGATAGGAGCCATTCTATCGAAACCAGATTTGTCGTCCATTGTGAACCGAATAGCCAGCTACACGCGAACATTCTTTCATACGAAACTGGATCGTTTCGTATGGAATTTGCGGCGAGACGTGTGCACCACCACACGTGTGTAAATACAGAGTAGTTGATAGACTTGCCTTGAAATTCCCATGATGCTTCAGAAACGTTTTCAGCTGTCTAGCTGTTATTTATTTGGACAGTTGCTACGAAGAACTGCAACACTTTTGCTACGAAACTTCCCACTGGCCGAGCATGATTGCCGGATAATTTAAAAAAGGAAATTAATGAATAACTGTTAACAGCTTGAAGGGGACGTTTTAGAGCAATATATATCGGCATTCGTGGGATTTATCGAGAAATAAGCATCGAAATGCAGCATTCAAGTGGTCGTGAATACGTGAATATTTTCAAGGCAATTATAGAACTCTGTGGCTTTAATCGGACGATAAATTTAACTGGCGTTTAAAACGTAGTTCATGTCGAACTTGTTTGTGCTTCCAGTATCGATGAAGCTGTTGGCGGTTTATATTTGTCCTTGCTCGTCGGGAACGGTTAAATGGGTAAAATAGTTAGAGGTGATTGTATTAGACAGGATTTCCTTTTATTAGACGTGATTTCCTTTTATTAGACGCGTAAAAGATGAGAAAGAAGATATTGAATGTAACTGATTTATTAATCCCAAGCTGGGATTTGATCAGAACTTAGCTAGACTCTGCGACTCACAAGTGAGTAAACAATTATCCGAATACAAATCTGAAAAAATTGAATGGAAGCAGCGATGATTCGAGGACCATCTGGTGGTGACTGGTAAAAAATCGAAAGGAACATTCACAGAATAGCTTAAAAACATTCGATAGCGCACCTGGTAGCGCGAGCAGCTTCGATGGTAGTACGATTCGAATTTCGTAAATCTTGAGAATCATTCTGTCGAAAACTTCCATCGGCAGCTCAATTTTTAATAGGCCAAAGTCGCCTGTACATCATCGAGTGTTACGAGGAAAGTTGAGAAGTGCTTTGGAACTCCTGCGCAATCGGTTCTCGCTTACATCAGTCGAGTATTGTAGAAAAGTTGCCTGTTCTCACATTTTTCAGCGTAACTTAATTCTATTTTAACACTGCAGCGGGAAATCCCCGGGGTACAAATTCCACAAGTCCAAAGAAGCAGCTGCAGCTACTTTAATACTTTAAACTCAGAAACATGGTCCAAAAGCGTACAATTCTCAACGATTTCATGTCGCGAAATAATTTAATATCGAATATGTTCGTCCTCGTTGTAACGTGCACCCAAAACTCAAAACCAAAAAAAACAACAGGATCTCCAAAAATCTTGCAACGAAAATACGTGAATACTCCTAGCAGGAAAAGATGAATTTCTGCTAACATGAAACTGAGAACGAAGAAAGGAAGCAGAATCTAGCCACACAATCCCGATTCATTTAAACGAGAACGAACTTCTCAGGTCGTTCATCGTGCTTTTGAAAACTCGGTACAAACGAGCCACTTCCGCCAGCCGAATCCCTTAATTACGCTTATGAGAAGAAAGAAAGTCAGCTTGGAATCGCATCAAAAGCGCATTAGGAAGAATTATTCGTTCGTTCGTCCGGAGACCTCCGCGTTTCCTCTACCTTCCATCGTGGAAGGAATTATCGAACCTGAAAACGATCGAGTCAAATTAACGAACTTTCCATTGGCATTGCTCCGGGGGAAGGAACACTTTCATTACCCCTCTCGTTCTCCACGCTACCATTAGACTGCTGGCCAGTCGATTCCCGTGATCCCCTTAAAATTTACAGCGAGGGTAGTTCCCATTCGTCCCCGCAAATGAAGGATATTCGTTCGTTAATTGGCAGTGGGGGAGTCGCCCTAAGTTCAGGATTCATTCAGGATGTGTTTTACCTTGCTGTAACGACGTTCACCGGCGACATATTCGCTTATCGGTCCTCGTGGTCGCTCGATCAGACGCCTCGTAAATAGATTTCAACTTCCGTCGACGCGATCGAGCTTATGGGGAAGCTTTCCCCGTTGTTCGAGCCCCTAATCCTCGCAAATTAGTTTATCGCGAAATCGCGGTACCCGGGAGGAAGCATGTCGGCTCATCAGGCTGCCGACCACGCCCGTATAAGGCAATACATCGCTCTAAAAGGCGGTTTGATGCTTCGAAATCCAATAATTTATTAACCTGATTTTATTGGCCGCTGGAAGCTTCGCGATACGGTTGCGCGTTTCACGTGGGTTTGCACGAACGGAGAAGTTTTGTCGACGCAAAAAGCTTCCCTGTTGCTTTCCTGGACCTGGGATGCAACATGCAAATTTTGGGCTGGGGATTCCGGTTTTTTGCGGAGGAGGAAGTGCTGAGTTCGGGGATAGTGGAAGTGGAAAATTATGCATGGCATACTGGGTGGACCGTGAGAAATATGACAGCTTTTCGATTCTTATCAAGAAGGGTGTATGCTTGCGAAAAGGAGTTGGTTCTTTTATTTGGTAGTCTGGCCCTATACAGATTTGTGTTTCTTATCTAGCAAATAGAAAACTAACCACGTATCATTATCAAATTTTTAATGTACGTATAAAACCTGACATGAGAGATTGGAAATAAGTTCTTATAAGAAAAGAGGTCTTCTTAAGAAGTTTCAAGGAAGCATCCTTAGAATCTTTTGTCATATCGCATTGATTATTTGAAAAATAGTATGCGCTCTTATAAAGAAACTTTTATCGTAGCATGTTAAAATAGAACACCCTGTATCGTCAGTACTTATCTTAATCATTTTTAGTGTTCATTGCCCCATTCTGAATGACCCATTTACAATACGAAAAATTCGTCCGATGTAGCCGAGCACCCGACGATATTTTAAATTGTAATAATTTCCCGCGGAGGAATGGAACGTTTCGTTGAAGGATCGTTAGAGTTCGAGGGTGTTTCTTGAATAGATAAAGAAGTCGTCGGGATGATAACGACTTTGGTAATTCCGCGGGACGGCTTCGGTGTTCGACCTTCGTTAGACAACTTCGTCTTGCTGAAGCTCGTTAAATGATTTAATGGAAATAAACTCGGTGGGATACTTCGCGAGACCCTATACAGTTTTCCTTCTCCACGGGACACGCTCAATTATAAAAGTTCCAGTCGATTTTCCGTCTGAAACGACGTATAACGTCCATTAATCGTCGTTTTACGAACGGAAATATAACTTTTCGTTGTTCTCTCGTTGATCCTAAATTTGTTAATATGTCGCCCGATTGTCGAATGCTTGTGAATGCTGTGATTTTTTTAAATCTAAATATCATGACGTTTCAGTATTTTTTCATCAAGTGCTCGATTAAGATTGTAATTTCTGCAAAGAAATCCTTCGATGCGAATTGTATTTAAAATTCAGCACTTCAAGTTTCGTATGTTTGAAAATAACGGAGACAATAGAACTTATCCCGAAGAATTCTCCAAATAAATGTATTTCAACGAAATTTGATAAAATGTCGCGTGTCAAAGTAGCAGAAATTTTTAGGCAGGTATAATTAAACTGGACCTCGACTAAATTTAATTAGATCCTATTGGAATTAACGTTATCGCGATTCACTGCGACAGAACCGATAGTCCTGATGGATGGATGTTCATTTGTTGCTTTTCAGGCGAGCGAAATTCGCTGCAGACCCGCTCGGTGTGAATAGAATGGCACTTTGGCGGTAAATACGTGTGTATGCACAGGAATATAGCACCTGCCTACTAATTACTAACGCTAGGACAGTGCATTGGTCCAGATCCCCTAGCTGGATATACTTGGAACTGTTCACGACGGAAGCAAACATTCAGATCGTATTGAACCAGCACTGTTAAGCTAGAATTCTGTTGAAATGGTGTCAGAGTTGATTTACGTTTGTGTAATACGGACGGGGGATGATTTCTGAAAGAAACACAGCGTTCGCCACCGACCCTGGGGACATTTCGAAGGAAAATATCGCGGTACCAGAGAACTCTTGTTGAATATTGATCGAGATGAGAGGAAATGCAGCAGACATTAATAAAATTACCATTTCGTGCTTCAGTGTTCCCCTTTAAACGACTCTAAACGAAGAAACTCGAAGGTTTTAAGTGACACTTCCACTGCCTGCATACATGGAATCTTTCAATATGACTGGAAGCTTGTCCTACAAATTCCGCCACAGCAAATACCGAAGTCAAACAGCAGGTCTCCATATTCCGTCATGGATATCACTTGATAAGCACTTTCACCAGTGTAAAGCTGGACCAAGAATTTAATATATGTTCGAGAACTGTTTCAATGGTCAGATCGTGTAATGGCACAGATATTAAGTTGCTCGTACGTTAATACACAGAATCAGACCTATATTGACATATCACTTGTCTCTTGATAGGAACTCTGGAACCTCAAAGCTGGCTACTCGTAGTTTGTCCGAGAACCACTCCACAGAAACACACTTCCTACATGCATTCGGTAGAATTACAGACACGCGTTAGAAACAGTCTGACCTCTCGCGCTGCTAAATTTTTCCTGCCTCACAGTTTCCAGGTGCTTTACAACATCGTTTAATATCGACGCGAGCCGTATGGTGCTCCGAATTCGAGTTGTGATCCTATTTAGAAACTCGTTAGAAACTCCGCACGCTATTACGACTGCGTGGAATTTTTTGCGATGCCGAAACCTCTCATTCACGAGTGTACAATTTAACGAATGTTAAATTCATTTCGTTCGCCCTGTTTGGTCGAGTTTCGGCGCGGCGAGTAGTTGCACGCGCTCTCGGTTTCGAGCTTGCTTGGATATCTCTAATTTTCATCCCGCGTCATCGCCTTAAGTTTCAAGAAGTTGGGTGAATATAGGGTGCCTGGGCGCACCTTCTGGCCAGGTATATCCTGGACAAAGCAACCCCTGTGTGCACGCGCGTGTACACCACCTGCCTTCTAATTACTGTCGCTGGGATACTGGCTTGGTCCAGATCCAGGGCTAAGATACCCCCGTGTGAGACCATACGTCAAACCAGCCGATTGTAATAACGCTTCGACGCTATAGTATACGTAGATACGTCTGAATGCATGCATGCAAATCTCGGTGCGCATGTATGCATGCCAGTGTAAGTAGCTTATAATTGTCGGTAACCGTTGCAACTTCGAAATGGCCAAGCAACTTTCGCGTATGAAATCATACTAATTCTAAGTCTTTGATGCAACGTGGATTGGTTCTGTGTTTTCGCTTGTTAGGATGCTCAGTTTTAGTGGAAATTATGTTTGCACTTGCTCTATATAATACGGTTATCGTGTACATCTTTACTTACAATTTCAACTAGAAACAGAGTATTTATGTGAGAAGACAGGGAAAATGAAATTGCTACGGAGCAAGTGCGCGAAACGGGAAATACAATTGTCTGCACTTGTAGACTCGCGGATGGATTTTCGAACGATTGTAATTGCTTCGTGAGTTCATTTCAGTTACAGCGGGACGCGGATCTGGCAATTTTAAGAACCCATAAAAGGACTGTGTCGACTGGTCTATGTAGGTCGTGCAGAGGTATATACAGGTCCAGAATTAAATGTCTTTTCCATTTCAAACTCAGTGGTAAATAGAACTTAAACGAGGACAATACAAATTCTCGTGTTCTGTCAGTAATATCACTCGCCGGAATCTCAATTCTAATCTTGTTCGATCCATCGGAAACTTCTGACGAAAAAACAGAACATCTTATTTGCCTTCATTTTAGGAAATTAGAAGGTGCTTCTATTTTTACTAAAAATTAAACGAAGACTTCATCCGTTACTTTCATGAATACGAAAAATTGCTTCGTCGTGGCTTTACGTATCAGCACCTTCCTCGTCGTTGCACAATTCTCTGCGCGAAATGCAGATTAACTCGCGGGAGTGAACTCTATAAATCGCCCAACTTTAATTCGAACTGACGGTGATGTAATTAGAGACAGCATTCCAGGATCAAACTATTTCGGAGCCGCTTCAAGTTTAGCAGAGAAGAATCCATAATAGATGGTAGTAGTTAATTGCTGCGAGAAGAACGAAACGTCGAAAGTTAAATTGCGAGATACTTTTGCTGCGTTATAATGCACTGTCCATTCCAGGTAAATAAAGTCCACTCGGAAGCGCAATAATCGAGGGCTCTTAAAACAGAGATTTTCTTAAGCAAGCGCTAATTACTTCGCTGAAGCATCTATATCCTCGCTCGTTATCAAGCTTTTTTAGCTGTCTCCTGTGATTTCAATTCAGAGTAATTGAATTCTGTTTTACACATGGCTAGAACGCTCTTTCAATCTGTTATGACACACGCAACATTAAGGAAGCAGCGAATCGCTTCCTTTCCCTTGGCAGTTATCTGGACAAGATCTCCCCATTGCTCACGACGAATAATGGATAAACAGGCCCGCGCTACGGAAACCAGGTTAATGGTAGACGTTTTAGTCATTCAGCGTCAACGTTCTGAACGATATCATGTTTTTCAAGAACGACGACTTAATGTCCGATATAATCTGCGCGCGGGTCAACATTCCTGTCTTCTCGTGCTATACTTTTCCCAAGAGTATTACAAACATGTGCATTTGGACTCTTTATGCTCAATGACATACATTACTAGGCGAAAGTATGACAGATAATCTTTGGGAAGATCGTACAAAGACAGAATGATCCAATCTTATAAGGGATGAAACTTATTTTGGCTAAAGCTCTTTCCTTGGAACACACTTCTGCATATTTAAAATTGCAATCTGCATTCAATGGAAACTTATTCAACAGCATGGTTTCATCTTCAGTTTTATCACATCTCAATTAATGTACGCGAATGTAAGGATGTAAATTCTCCTTATAAATATATTTCGTAAATACATTCTATCTGAAAATATTGAACAGAAGATTTCTTCTTTCATTCCCCTTAATATTATTATTTAGTCCCTTAAATTCCAATCACTGTTAGATATTTCTACTAACAAGGAGAGTATCTCAAGTGTCTGCCTCCGATTGCTTTTGTTTTTGGATATGTTTTAGAGGACAGAAAAATAAGAAACAGGTGTCCTTTCATTTTGGCCTGCTTGCATGTTCAGGGAGTAAAACCAGCCCTCAAATTTCATAAGAATACCAAGGTGGTGCAATCCTCAGATTACTTTGGTTTTCGGCCAAAGCAATCGGAGACAAACAGCTGAAAATCTTCCAACTTTGAGGGTTGATTTCACCCCCAAAACATGCAAACAGACTAAAATAAAAAGACACCTGTTTTCCGTCCTCTGAAACATATCCAAAAATCAAAGCAATCGGAGGCGGACACCTGGGATACTCTGGATATTGAATCCAATTTACGCTTCACTTGCAACCGAACAACAAACGTTTCTCCTTCAAAGAACACCATGTAGAGAGAGAGAGAGAGAGAGAGAGAGAGAGAGAGAGAGAGAGAGAGAGGGGAAGGGAGGGGGAGCAATAAACTCCGTCGCAGGGCATCGTCGATTTCTTGACAACGAGCAGCAGTTGGCTGTATGAAACGGGTTTCGTCTCCTTAAACGTGGTACCCACTGTTCCAACACTGTTGTCGAAAGATAAACAGTTCCGAGTTACCTTGACAAAGTTAACGGCCCGCCCCCACCACCGACGCGGTGCCTCGCGTATCTGATCGTGCCTCTGCCACCGGTGATATTGAGTTTTACACGAGCGAGCACAGCGGCCGAACGTAGTGTTAAATAACTCTCGGTACGGTCCACAGAAGTTGTATACCGGCACTGAGAGTCTGTAATTTGAATCGTGACTCGGAAGGCAGGAAAAAGGGAAACTCTCGGGGCTATGCGAGCCCCGTTCTCTAGCTTCCATGGAACCAGACGGTACAAGTCCCCTTTGAAACCGGGATTATTTCCTGCAGGAGCCGTTTCGCCAGGAAAACTGGGTATCGTGCCCCGCGTATTTTTGTGTGTCGATAAAAATTTCAAACGGCTGGCAGGTGTTACTCGACGGAAATTCTACTCGCTCGTGTTGGGTCTTCGGATTACTGGAACATATCCTTGTTAACTTGGGGACTTCTATTTAGCTGGATATAAAGTGTGATATCGTTTTAATTCTGGTCTTTGAAGAGGTCTGTGTTGGCAGTGGGGATTTGAAACGAAGAGATTAATGTCTTGCAATTTTTGTGACACGCGATTTTGAGATTTTTTCCCCCGTTTCGATATTCCTCACATGAATTCGTGTATTTCTGAGACAATGCCTACTTAGTTCGAGTTTGAAACACTCCGTGCAAAGGCACGCCCCGCACAGAGCGAAGTTGCAGCCTTTTTTATTCGTCGATTTTGAACGCCAACGGGGTATATTCGTTTTTCTTCTCTACCGCCAATATACGAGCACTGTACCTTATTTTTCTCTGCCGTTTTTCTACTCTCATTTGCAGACAGTTAAGCTACCCAATAGGAGTACACGTAAACTACAGCCCTCTCGTCTGTGACCAAACGTATTTCATTGATTAGAACGGGTCAGCTTCTGCGATCAGGAAAAACCCGTCTGGCTTTCTGTAACGTTAAACGCGATTTCACCGCGTAAAACGTGAACGAGTTGTTTGGCGTTTTTTCAATTTCGCGTCGCCGGACGTCCGGCGCTGGAATCGATTCTTGACGCGATTGTTGCACCGAAAGAGAAAATATGTTCACTTTTACTAACGCTTGGAGCATTTTCAGCGGATGTTACTGGTATTATTTATTACTCGTCGAGAATTATATCCACGCGAATGAAATCGCCAGTTCCAATCGTTCTTTGTATTAAATTTTGTTGGTTATTTAACCATAGGTATTAGAATTCTGCGAATATTCTCCACGTCGCCCACGATTCCGTATCTCGGAGTACGAAGTTCTCAGAGAAATGTTTGGGGGCAATTCTCACGCTCTGGGAATATTACTTACGATAAGGATAATTATTGTCTGCTGTGGGTCACGTCTTCAATATAGGGTGTGTTATCTCGATAAGACGAGCACAATTTCCAACCGTGAGATAGCAAAGGAGATCCGGCTCTCGGTCCACGTGCCGTGTTATTATTGCGTCGGAAAACAGGAAGCCAGTCCAGGGCGTAAAAAAAGAAACCGTCCGTCACGTATTTCATAAGTAGATGGAACAGAAACAGTGGCAACGGGGACGCGTGTGCAAGAGGACCCTGCCAGATATTTTGTGCCGCGGCTGCGGGGTATCGTGCCGAGCGAAATATTATATACACACACGTGATGATAGCGTTAACGGTAAATAGGTCAGCGGGGCGTTATGTCGCACACGTCTTTCGAGAATTCGGAAAAATGTCTGTTTCTTACAAAATTGGATTTCCGCTGAAACAGATTACTCGAAGGGTATACTTTCGAAGAAACGTTCCCCAGACGTGCTATGGAATAACTTCTCGCGCTTGAACATTCGCTCAAGAATGAAAAATTGTACAGCGCGAGACTATACGTGAAATTTTAAGAATTGTTTCCTTCGTAACTGTAACACCAGTGTTGATTTCGAGGGGGACTGTTGAAAGCCCTGTCTTGGAAATTAAATGATTAGTATTGTTGCGAAGTACAATATCTGAGCAGGTATTACGAATTTTATACACTCAAAGTAATGATCTTGGTTTCTTTAACATTGTTTTAACGATTCAACGTAAAGCAATGTAATTAATTTAAACATTGCCTGACGAGGGTTGAGCTTCACTAGGGAAATTCGAATTGGCAAGCTCGAAACGACGTGGACGTAATTGACGGCTCAGGATTGGACACAGCGAGAAGGAACCCGGATCGATGGTTGGAGAACGTGATCATCAGCGATAAGTGGAATTGAGACGTAACGTTTCGCGATCGCGCAACCAGCAGGCGGCATTTCATCTCGCAGCATTGCGTCATTTCGATGGTCGTGGTGATTGATAGCGACTGCCCGTGCTTGCGAGTTCGAATCGACATGCTGAGACAAACGATCTCGTCGACTGTCCTGAGGTGCGCGTGCTAGAAGACTCATGTTCCAGTGGAAGCGCGGTGGAACGTGAAAAATCGTTTCCCACATCCCATTGATTAGATCGAGCAGCAGAAATTGAAGTTACTTGGGGTCTGATGGGACATCATTTTTTCAATAAAAATAGGCGACGATTCGTGCCATTAGTTATCTTCTCATCGAGAAAGCGGTGGTTGGGTTGCAAAATCTCGGAGACGTAGGTCTCCGTTTTCATTTAGAATCTTTGTGGTGAGAGGAATTAATCTTAGAAGATAATCCATTATTGCTATACTATCATCGATTTTATAAATCTTTTAGTATATCGTAATTGGTAATAATTTATTTTTATTGCCGTTAATCAATTGCTAGTGTTGAATAAACAACCCAGCTGAATTATTGGATAGAATATTTACTGCGTATTTCTTATTCACTTCAGTTAACCTGGAATGGATTTTATTTTCATTTCAGCAGGTGTCGCTATCGACAAATCAACTGAGTTACGTAAGTTGCTTTCAATAGGATCCTCTGACGAGTTGTGAACAAATTCTTCCTCGTTACTGTGACTGTAATACAATCAAATCTTTTATTTCTAAAGCTTCATCTTAACTGATTGAAGTATAGGAATATATTTGGATAACTTTATATAGACGGAAGAAAATCAGCCTTCAGTTTTGAATTCCAAATAGTTCCTGAATGGCGTTCTAATGCGAGACATAGAGAATTATATAATTCCTGAAATGTTTTATTTATACTGTATCGTTAAAATAAAATTATCAAATCTGGTCCAATTTTAGCTGTCCTTCGATCGAGCTGTTTAATGAAATGTGGTGTTCAGTGGTTCATACAAAAAAGGTCGCCAGTAAAATTCTACACGTGAAATATTTATTTATTGACGATACACCCCCGAATCTACATAAATTTTATCATTAATATCACTAAGTTTATTTATCTTAAAATCGGTATCACATTTAGTGATTATACCGATTTAATTGTGACACTCTTAACACAAAATTACTATTCCAATTCTTCTATTACCCCAGTCCGCAAGATAAACAGTAGCATAACATCGATTTAATTGACCTTATCTACATTTTAAAATTCTCGACCCGAATTCGTTGCCTTATTTGCGTAACGACTGTGAAATTCCAATGCAGAGACTTCACGTTGCGAGGTGCGATGAATAATTTTGTCGTCGTTAGAAGATTCACACGGTAAAATTAATTATGTAGAAGAGAATGTCGGGCATACTCATGCACTGGTACAAACTCCCGGAGGCATATACTTGACGATCGCAATTTCTGCGAAAATACGTGCGACGAAAGAATGCAGTTTCAAGCACGAGTAATTACAGTTGCCTTTGACACAAAGTTGCCATTCATTATTAAAAATCAAGCATTCTTACGAAATTAATTTCCACCCCAATATCCCGCGATCTCGGTTCTCTCTTTGTTTGCGCAACTATTTTCGTACGAGCTTCGAGTACAAGATTCGAGATAAAATCTGTTCATCAAACGCAACAAGTGGCCACACATCACGTGCAACGAAACGTCGATAAAATCGCGCCCGATACACGATTTCGGCGTGAACCACGATGACGTCGTACGTCATACTTTGCTAAACGAATTCTTCGATCCTGCGATGTCTGCGGGACCAGTTTTTAGATGATTGAAAAGAGCGGAAAATTAAATTATCTTCGCATCCCTGTTTCATTTTATCAAATACCTCACTTTGCATCGTTAGTATTTTAGTCAGTTGAAATTGCCTTTCCCCCCCTGCAATGTTTAATAACGCGAAGATTAATTTCGTCTCATCTAAACGTTTCGTTCAGTTAAAAATTGCAAACTCAATAACATCTCGTTGCAACTTCATTCTACATATATATCCATGTGTTATCAACTGTCTCCTGTTGGTAATACAGTCTTAATACGAATTTCCATGACACCATCCGATTATTCTGCCAATTCCTTCACCCTCGGGGAATCCTAAAACGAAAGCACGAAGTGCGGAGCAAGTCTCGAGGGTAGATACTCGCGAAAGAATAACGACAGTTTCAATCTAGCTTGGGGAGAAAAGTGAATCAGAAGAGGATCGATTCACAGGAATAAACTTGACGAGTTTACTAGACGAGTTCGCGAGAGTACACAAAACTTTTCCGCGGGGCGAAGTTATCGAAGACGGCTTGACCGTCGTTCGTGCCTGAAACAGGCAACTTTGGCCGTCGTAGTTTACGATGCAGCTGCAATCAATTTCCCGCTAGCACACAGAGAAAGTTCTCAATAAGCTACGGACGGAACCCGCCAGGGAACGAATCCCTCTGTTCGGTATGCAAATTATCCCCGATGCTCTTACCAGGGAAAGGCGTTGTTTCCCGCGTAAAAAGCAACGATTTCCACCTGTCGATCGATAACGCGAGAAATTGGATTACCTTTCCCGCGATACTCGCAGCAGTTCCTCCATTTTCGACTGACCGTGTAGAACATGGATGGTTCTCGTTAAATCAGCGAAACATGCGCGCAGCTCCATGGATGCCGAGTGCAGTGCATTAACCTGATTGCACCGTGAATGCTGGCTAATATATTAATTGTGATCGCATTTTGTTAATATATTTTCGATGAAGGTCCAATACAGGCCCGCCTGTGACGTGATTTTTAAACAGAGCTTGTAAATTACGTTAAATGGCTAGGTTCGCAAATATTCGGTGCTACAATCGTTTGAGACTACATTTTCTATTGGCAAATGAGATTATACTGCAGCAGGTTTCAAATGGAATTCATTTAGATTCTTGAAGTAGAGCGAGTAAATGAATGGTCAGACATATCGATTCTCGGTGAGAAAATAAGTATCACGTAAGATGTCGAAGACAGATTGAAGAAAGTAGTTATTATTAATATTTTCATCCAGTATTTATCATTCAGTTAGTGAAACGTTTTTCATTTGAATAAAATTTCCTTGTACCCATATCATTCTATATTTCAAATGCATATTTAAAGGCTTTCTACGTTCCAAAGTAGAATTGTAAATGAAGTTCCAGAGGCAATACTAATCACCAAACAATTAATCCTCTCGGTCAAGATTTGAATCGAAACGTCTTATATCCCACTATCCCTTTGTCCCGCATTTATCCAATGAACTCGTCCCGATTAATCTCTTCCCAAATTCGCGGAGGTTGATTTCAATTTTAAATCCCCTGGAACCTTGAATCGTTATCATTCCACCGGCACTCCCAAGTTCTCGTGTTAGAGCACAGTTGCGGATTCAGCGCCGGTCGAACCGATAAAATGCTCCTGAATCTTCCCGCATCGCGGAATGTGGTCCACGTTTTTGTTATAAATTCCCGTTGCGGTTGCCCTTCGATAAAACTGCCGGTAACGAGGCTGTGGGCCGCATTTCCTGCGGACCGTCTACGAAATCGGTCGGCGAAATCACGCGAGCCAGGACAGCACGGATAACGAAAACTGACCTACGAAATTTGATACAGCGAGGGGAAAACTCCCGGAACCTTTAGGTACAGACCCATCCCCCGTTTGACCCAGGATTTTCAGAGATCTCCGGGCTGGTACGTGTTGGCCGTGGGTCACGCGCCAACGCCTTCCGAACGTAAGATACTCCCCGCCCTGTGTGCGCCCGCGCCTGTGCTTTTGTGTGTGCTCGAAACAACAAGGACGCACGAAGTATATACGGATCGAGGACCGGCGAGGATCCACATTCCCCGGCTATAAATCGCCGCCAGCGACAGCCTCGATTCTTGGTTTAATCTTTAAAGCTCGCACCGCTATATATTATTCGTCTGCCACGTATTTGCATATTTTCGACGGTTCCCGGTAGCGGTGGTCTGGCAGTCAGATTCACGATTCAGCTGGAGCTTTCCGACGCGTTATTTGAATTCCGATGATTTACCGCGCGACCCTGCGGTGTACAAATGCTTGTATCTTCTGGTATCGATGCTGGGCTGCGTTTCGGCGCGGTATTGTCCTCGGCACACAGTGGCCCTGGCAAGAGAAACGGGCGGTGACGGTTTTCCTTAGCGAAGCTAGGGGACGGTACCATCCTTTGATCAGATTTTCGGGCCGGATTAGGAGAATCGCAAGCGCAATCTGTTTTATATGCAACCATCTGTTGCGTGCACACAATTTTCACGCTGTGATTGAGATTTAAGCACGGAAATGACGGGGCGTGTTTTATCGTCATATTTACGAACCACCCTGACGTGCATCCATGCATCATATTCATGATGAAATTTAATGTTTGGCACGCGAGGTCCTGACGACACGATACGAGAACCTGAGCAGTGATTTAACTTCGTTTCTTAAGGCAGTCGATACGTTTCAAGGAGGTTCGAATTAATACGGCCAATTTCCTAGAGCCGCGTCACGTTGATATTTCATTTCGAATTGATACTTATGCAATCTGTATTGCCCAGCGTGCAGGCGGCGGTCTCATTCTGCGCTAAATAATTTTCAGATCGTGCACGAACGGCGGATGTGGAGCAGGGACGGTGGTAAGGGGAATAAATTCGCGGGGACGGTTGCGGCCTTACGGGTCACACGTTCGCAGCCTTCGAATGCAGGATAAGTTACAGGCGCAGCGGAAAAGTCGTGTTATACAGATCACGTGCGGCCTAGAATGGACGAGTAAAGTTTCAGGATTCACTTTCCATCCTGGATGGTAAGCCAATTTTGGCTATAACAAATACTCTAAGTTAGTTACACACGGCGAGTTTACCACGCGGAAAACAAAGAGCGGTTAACGTCGACACGAATTTTCGATAGATATATAGGGAGGAGGAGGAGGAGGAGTGAAGAACGGTATTCCGAGCCCCTGCAGAATGCGCAATTGAATCTCGTAACATTCTGCAGAGCAACGTGCCAATATTTTTCACAAACATCCTTGCGTCCCGCCGGTAAACACTGCAAAATCAGACCTGACAAACTTCAAATTCAAACGGAATTTTGTGCGAAAGTACAAGTCAAACTCTGCAGAAGTCGACACAGAATATCGCTCATCAATCTGACGTTAGCGTGCACTGTTGTGTGAATAATTCTGAAGAGTAGCATATATTCTAATTCAGTTATTAATATTTTTTGAAAATTGCAGTATTTAAACTTTCATTGAATAAGTAAACCTTCGATATTTTATAAATAGACATATCCGGGATTTATTTGTTAAGAGTGTTTAAACTACTCTGCAAGCAAGCTTCCGTGTTCTATATGTTGAAAGAAAAGTGTACAGTGCCTATGTACCCCCGTTTCCCTAGTCGGCATGTAAAAGCCGAAAATGCCGTAAGCACACGGAAAATTAGATATCACCCGGCGCAGACAGTTAATTCGACGTATGCCATGTCCCCGGAAACTTTTTGCGATACGTGACGGGGCATAGTAAGCAAGCGGAGCCACCGAATGCAGTTCACCATCGGTACGGTGCACGTTGCGCATTTCCTACTCGAACAAATCCACTTTGCAGCCCGCTTTCTGTGCTGGCGCATCCTTGACGCTATGCGTCATCCGTACGTATCCGCCATGGAAATGAGAAACCGATACCAAGAGAGGAATCTTCCTCGCGACTTCTCCTACTTCGTCCGCTGCCATTAACCGGATCCCTTTCATGCGAAATTGGATTTTATCTCGGGCCACTCGTGTCTCCTCTGCCGTCTTCGACCGATGCGCTACTTCTTTGATGCGTCCACGTATTCCTCGAATGTCATTGAAACTGGTAAACAGTCCAGCTTCGCGGCATCCCGGTTCTAACGTTCTCGATTTCACGTATTCTCTTTCGGATGCTTCCGAGCAGCCCGAAATTCCTCTTCCACTGTGCTTTTCGCATTGGGGTTGGAAAGATTGAATATGTCGGGTAGCAGAGACTTTGAGGAACAGTTCTTTTTTACTGCTGTTTAATATTTCCATCAGTTTCTTAGTTCTTTTTGATTTATATCTGAAACTTCATTTGGAGAACTTGTCGTACCTCTTTCTTGAATTTAAGGGTTGATTTTTCAACGAAATTTGTGAGTCATCTGTTGGGTAGGATCGTCTAAAAAGACTCTAGAATTAACTTAATTTGTATGCTGAGAAGACTTGTGTGAAATGTACTTGTGGACAGTAGTGTGGATACATATATGGTCAGACATTCCACTTTGATCAGGCGAAAAATGAAGGTAGTATTTTTAAAAAAAAATTTCTCGATAAATACAACATATAATGAAATAAATCTTTTTCGAATTAATCAAGCAGCTTATTAAATTTCCAAAAGATTTATGTCATTATATGTTGTATTTATTGAGGAAAAAATCTTTAAAAATAGATTCATATTTCGGTCGATCAAAGTAGCGAATCACCCCTTAGTATAGCACAAGACTTAATTTGTAGGTTCCAAAGATTGTATTAAACTATTATTTAATAATCCCAAACCGAAGAATAATAACACACAGTGCATCTACTTGTGACCAGTAGTACGAGCACGTGAATGATCAGACATCCCTATAGGCTCGATCAAAACATACTTTTGCTTGATACGTGTACCTATAAGTCAAACGCTATTAATTATTGTATAACAGTTTGTAAGTATTCTTGTAAAATAACAAAGGGAATTATAAAAAAATGTACCTACCTACCTAGTATTTATAATGATGTCGCAATATACTTTTCTTAGCAATACCCACAAACTAAGAAACTGAAAATCTCGGAATCATCGCACCGCGTTTCACCAACTCCATGTTTTGAATTTCCATTGTTAAACATTTCCTAGGGCACCCTTTGAAGTCGCATTCCTAAAAAAATCTCTCGAGGTTCGAGCAATCTGAAAGGTCCCCTGAACGCTTGGAAATTGAATTTCACCAGCAGCTGCGTTCGCCTTTTATTTCTATTTCTATTTCATCGACTTCAAAGCCGCGGTGCAGAACATACTCGTGACTCCGACCGTTACCCTGACGCGTTCTGTGGTGCCATAAGGACCACCCTTAACAGACTTATCCCTACAGCAAAGAATTTATTCTGCATCGTCGTAAAATCCCGCACGCATGGTCCGGAAAAATTCTTTGATCCCCCACATGTTCTCACGCGAAATAGTAAATTCCTCAAGGCGGTAACGTTCTCTCTCCCTCGTCCTTTCTCCATTTGAAGGTATCACGGGGTTCGCTTCGACTTTGAGGATCGCTGGATCTCGCCGCGCTTCAGAGCCGAGCCACGGCGATTCTGCTTGACGTCAAAGTGCGGTGTCACAAATGAAATGTTACCGAATTTTTTCTCATCGACGCGCTTCAGAGGCATTCGCCTGGAAACAAGAGGGAAGCCTCGTTCTCCAGACTGTAGAGGCCGTTTTAAAGGCGAGACCGTTTTGTTGCGCGGAACGACCCGTGGTTGGAATCGCGAGAAACTGCTCCGCGAGCGTCTTGTCTCACAGGCCCTTTCACCTTTGCCAGGGTTAAATAGCGGGAACGTTTCGGAAACAGCGCGGGAAACTTGAGGTTTCTCTGTAGAACCACCTTTATTCGTGACTGTTCTCTTCGTGGTACTCTTTATAACCGTGAAACAAGTCTGTTAACGAGGAAATCTTATGAATGGACGAAGGAGGAAAAGCTTACTGTACCATAAGAAAACAGAGAAATGTAGTTTTATAATGATCGTCGTAATAATTCGTTTTTGGTGGAAATATCATAAATAATTTCTATCCACATCCTTCTTAATTGCCGCAAAAAAACTGCTGCAATATATGTATAGGTATTGAAACTTTTTGTTAAAATTGGACTTTACTCTTTCGATCAGCCTGAGAAATGACTTTAGAAGTATCGTTTTAATAAAATTATAAGCCGCATATTTGCTACATCAAGTCCTATGTTTTATGTAGAAGGGACATTATTATACTACAGCTTCTTGGGAAATATTTTGACTCAAAATGGGAGGGTTCTAGTCATCATTCGTAAAATCGGGCGTAAAAACGTGGTCTGCGGTCGTTCTAAAACGTTTCCACACCATCTAACTAAGTGCCGCAGTATTTTTCAAAAGCTTTCGAGCGGATCAGAAACCGCCATTTGGAGCGCCGCGAAAACAAATGGGTTCGAATATTTATATGAAATGGGTCCGAATATTTATATGCGTTAGCATAATTGTATGCATAAGTAAAAGTACTCCATCCTTGATTCTTGAATAATTTCCGTAAATTTCTTTCTCTTGGAGCAATGATCATCGGTCGTTTACCATTCTCTTTGAATTTAATTTAAATTTTACCGAGTAGATTTCTACTTACAAGCAGAAACAAGGCAAACATTTGATTCATTTTAATAGTGGAATTAATCTTATTACTTGAAATAGAAAATGGAAATGTGTGGAGTTTTACTTTTTCACACAGATTGATGTTATATCATTAGTTTTTTTATATTTACATGGTGTTTAAGTGGGTGTCCCCATTTACCCTACCACTTGAGCGAGGCGAAGATTTCAATACCTCCGGTAAATCTCATTTTCCTTTGTTGCCAAATATTTTTCTTAACAAACTCTTTGATTTTCTTATAGTCGAAGGTCTACTTAAAACTCCTGTTAAAACCCCGTGTCTTTTTTCCTCCCGATTTTATGTTATCACCCTCCAAAGTTAAGCGTTCCATTTTACCCTACTCTCCCTTATCAATATTAAATCAATCGCATAACAAAGTACCTTGTTTCAGAATCTATTTCCCAAGAAAATTGCAATTTCCATTTAACGCCATAATCTATCGAAGTATTTCAATACTGATACATTTTTAAACTCATCGAGTTCATTACGGACTTACGTATAAAACTCAGTTTAATCAGATATCACATTAGCATAATCCAGTCGGATTAAAATGGAATTCACTCTAGCTTTCATTGTGTTGTTTAACTATCACACTGCTCCCCCGCTGTGGAAACAATTACGAGTAGCAACAGACCTGGTTCCAGCATTTTTATCTCATAATTTTTATCACCAATGAAGCGATGATTAAATGCTGTAGCGTAATCGCTCGCAACGTGTACGGGATAGAATTCATGATAAACCGGGGCGAAGTTAAAGGAAAGCTTGATAATGTAATTGCTCTTTCCGCAAACCACTGCGTGCACCGGTCTCTAATTGTATTAACGAGCATGAAGCGTGATTATCTCGCGCCTGGTCCCGCAAAAACACCCGACCACAATCGGTTACCCGACGCTACATTTATCTGCGTGTCGGTCTCATTCTCGGATAAGGCGGCCTAAGGGAATGCTACGAAATATATTGCAGGCATCGACGATAACGGTATAAGTTTCTCCTACTTGAGCGGAACCGTTCGTGTGCCTTTAAGCATGCACACAGAGACAAAGAAGCCAGACAGTCGCTGGTTTCTCTGCCGTGCTTTGAAACTCGGCTAATCCTGAGACTAACCACGATCCCACCCCAGAAACGGAAGCTCGTTTCTTCGACAATGAAGGTGTACTGTCTGGGATCTGGGTACATTAGAGACGTTCGATCTCACGATCCTCGCGGAACGCGAGTCATTTAGCGTATTCGATCCGCGAATGCCAAGCATGATCGCTTGCTACGAAACACCGGGAATGACGTTAAACCAGGCAGCGCGCGCATCTGGCAGGAAATTCGTCGAACGTAAAGAAAGAATGAAGTGGAAGTGAATTTAGAGGGAAACAGAGTGTCTCTTCCGAAAGAAATGGAATACTTCTTTCCACGATTCAGGAAGGAAGTGGCACAATTTTATTCTCTTTATCGAAACTTCACGTGACATCTATCTATTCGGATTCCACGCGAACGCGTGAAAATTCAGGAATTCTTCCACCGACTGATGTCTCGAATTTTTCCAAGGAATTTCTCATCGACGCAACGCAACGAGGAGAACAGTGTTCTAGTACAACGAAGGAGACCAAGGAACAGCCGATTTATGGCACGCGATGGATCTTTCTTCGTGGTCGTTGGGATAGAAAGAAATCAGACGTCGAAGCGCGACCACGATTGCGATAGTCCTATGGAAAAGGGTCACGAGGGCGAAAGCAGGAACAAAGGGAGACGCTGCAAAAACGGGGGTTCGCTGGTGGACAGGGGGAAAACGATAAATGCCGAAGCAGGCGCGGCGAGACAATGGCGCGGGGCATATTTACCCGGGCTCGTTGCGCGTTATTTAGGAGCGGCACGCGCCATTTGTATTCCCGTGCACGCGTGCGCCACGGAAATTCGCGATATTGCCCTTCCCTGCGGGAGGAACCGATGCTCCTCCTTTCTGCCATCGCGGATCGCGTCCACGTTCGCGGGAGTTAAAAGTTTCCCGGCCGAGGCGAACACCCCCTTCCTGGTAAATCGCCCTTCTCCGCCTCGCCGTTTGACCGTGGATCGCGAGGGAACTGGCTCGTTTAAACGAACTAGGGGGACGCCGGAGGATTACGCTGCTCGAAACAATTAGGGAGTCGCGTTCCTGGACGTTCAATTCGGGAAAGTGAACCCCATATCCAGGAGGGAAGGAATTTTCAGTGGTTAAGGGACAGTTTCTTGAATTGGTATTAGGAGATAGGTGGTGCTTCCGCGTACGTGGTTTTCCAGAGGATTTTCTCGTACCTCGATACGAGGATTCGGTTTGTTAAATGTAAAGATGGTAGTGTTCAGCTGGAGAATGTCCTATCTGATCTTGTTACCAAGTTGCATTAAGCCTTTTTAAAAGCCGCGATAGCGTAACTAAGTACTCCCTCTCGCGATGCAATGAAAGCCCTTTTTAGATTAACTTAAATGGAGGGTAGATAATGATTAGGAAGATTCTTTCGAGCGGGGTTGAAATATTCTATGCTGGATTATTTTAGTATTTGTACTCGCAGAGCAAGGGAGACCTCGATAAAAATCCCAATCATGTTGCAAGTATACTATACGTGAACTCTAGCGTGCATCGAAGATAGAAAGTATTCACGCCGAGGTTAATATTAAGCGATTGAACAGGGAAGATATACGTCCAAGCATCCTCGTACAGAGTGGTGTACGAAAATTGAGAATCGTTGCCTGGAGCAGTTACAAAGTGAATTATGGGGACCAACGGAAAATTGAATTGGCTAAACTATCACAGACCCTGATCCTATAATTTACATGGCTTAGCCGTGAAAGTGACGGCTGTGTCTCGACGATGATTGATGCGGCCGTAAGTGCATCGAGCCGCGCACTGGCTCCGAGTGCAACCGGCGAGCGGTCGCATTCGTCGATGCATCTCACCTGGCGACGTGCTGCGCGCTACGAGTGGCAGTGCCAATAATTGGTCCTTGTTCGTTTTAACGTCATTCCTTCCGCGAACATGCACGCCAAGGTGGATCGATCGTGCGTGGTGATTGGTGCATGTTTACGGTGGTTTTACGTGCAACAATGTACGTGAAAGCGTGCGTGAAAGCGTGTATACAGCAGACATATTTGCCTGGGTGTGTACTTTTCCTATGTACACGTTCATCGAAAGCCTGCTTCGCGATAGATGAACGTAAGCTTTGATTTTCCTAGCGGTTCGGTTAAGCGAATTATTGAAAAATTGGAAGGGAATAATCTGTAATTTGTCTTTCAGTTTTGTCGCTCTTCGATCAGAAAACGGAGGAGAAAGTTGTTACACTTTAATAGTTTTGTGTAGGTAATTTTGAGCGATGATTTGTAGTTAGGTCGTAAAGATTGATGGGACAAGAAACCAGATTTTTAAGAATTTTGGAAAAGATTGATGTGTTATGTGCTACGATTCCTGTGAATCGTTTATCGTGGGTACTTGGAAGTGAGTTTCCTCAGGGATTGACTTGTTCTACTGAAAATGGGACTTGATACTCAGGTTGGTTTAGTATAACTATTGCCACGACAGTGTCAACAGAAGTATAAGAGTTATAAAAATATTTTTCTACAAAGTGCGCATTGTGCATGAAGAAGCATTCTATAGTGATTATGATTCTATTGTAAATTTAAGTACATTTGGGTGGTGCTCACATTTACTTTTTGAAAAGAGGTAATAAGTGAAGCAAAAGAGGGCATCATACTTCCTGGTTGAAAAGAATGAAATTCTGTTTATAAAACACAGTTAAACTTAATATTTCAAACACGTCGCCATTTCGAATTGAAAAAGAAAATCAGGTAATTTGAAACTATAATTCTAAGTAAACTAATTTGTGGAGAATTTTTTATCACGCATAGAGCGTAAAAACACATATTGTTCTACTTGCAAAGCGTGGAAAGGGGAGTTTATAGTTAAAGCATACTTAAATCAGCAAACAGAAACCATTATCACTTTAAACAATCTTCCTCTGAACTATGCACATTTAGTCCAATGAACTATTTCCTAACTCCCATAGTTTCAGAGATAATTATGTGGGAATAGATACTAAACCACTCTACATACCCATCAACTTCTTTCAATTTACAAAGTACAGTGCCTCGCAGATTTAATTATACTTCTGAATTACCGTACTAATCTCACTTGCTTTGAGCTTTAAAAGTCGAAAACTATCCTACTCTCTTGATTAATATGGTAAAATATATCAAACACATTTCTAAATTAAAAATTTGGACTATAATAACACGCGTAATACCACAATCACTGAATCTACACATGATACGTTTTCAGAACTCATTAACACAATAATAATTACAAATTTTGATTGAAAAAAAATACGAAAAGAACTGAGAAAACCTAGAATATTTCTCAGACGCACTATAGATGTGAAAGAATGTTACACGAATCTACAATTGATTTACAAATTCTACAATATTTTTTGCAGATTTCATACTACCAAACGCTGTTAAAAAATCACAGCGTTATTACATTCAAATTATACGATCCAATCACTATCTACTTGCTCCAAATTTACTATAATTAGTACAACAAAATGTCTTACTGTCGCTGAAAGAAATCTGTGAGTCACCGTACATGCATGGAAGTGGAGCAGCGTTCTCACTAATATTTACTCAGCCATAGACAATGAACATTAAAAGAAAGAGTCGCATGCAATTATCACTACTCGTGGTAAAGTCTGCAAAAAGGACGTTCTGTCTGTTGCAACTCACTTAACTCGCACTTGGATAAACGAGTACACCTGCGTATACATATCTCTGTTGTACTAGGTGTGCGGGTGTGCGTGTTACGTAGATAGAAGGTCTTTTATGCGTTCCTTACAGAGAAAAATATAGAGTTTTAAGTATGGTATTATTATCTGCACTTACAACGTCGATTATTTGCATTAGTGTAAGGCCGAAACTCAACACGAGAGGGTCGGACTCGTTGCCCACCGGACGCTCCAGCACGTTGTACGGATCCAGCAGGTCGTTTAGCAGCCGTTTCTCGTGTAAACCGCCGTTTACCAGCCCTAACCAATCAGGATTCTTCAGTCATTGTTGTGCAACCACGGGTTTAAGCCACTTTGAGCCACGTCCAGCATAACGGGGTCCCGTTCTTCCGCGGTCCACGCTTATGCATTCTTTCCAAATTTCACGGCCACCGTACCGTCTCGCGTCTGAGGAGGACGAGGAGCGTCCAAAGGACACGATTCGAAATTCCCGTGGAAATTACGTCGACTTCAGAGTTAGAGAGTAAGAACAATTGTCCCGGCAGCTCTGTATCGTCTTATCTTGGAGAGTGTGTGAACCAGAATTTTGTAGACAGCATTGCGTACGTGGAACACGGAAGTGTCAATAGGCGTGGTTCAAAGTGTGCATGTTTAGAATTGCAGTGCCCTTCTTCAACAAGAATGTAGAGGATTGATAAGAAATTCAAGACGTACTTTGGTATTAAAAAAAATCATCGCTCATTACCACGATCACCTTCGTCACGCAGCTAACTGCATTCTTGCTGAGGAGGGCAAGAGTGATGGTCTGTGGGTAACCGTGAGTTATTTTTATAATTACACCCTGCACGCTCACATGGAACATTATGCGATTGTCTTGTGAATATGCAGAGACAGTTGGTAGGTACATTCTAGAAAATCAAATGAAATTTGTAGGTGGCACAAATGTGTAAGCTTCCCAGCACAGGAGTGGCGTAACTGAAATATTCTTGTTTCTAAAAGAATCACAAGTTCGATATAGCTGCTGAAATATTCGCATTCGTAACTTTTTCCACGTACGCCACTCTTATTCTGAGGTACTCGTGTGCATGTATAAAAAAAAAAGAAAGAAATATCGGCATATGATTTTCTGCATCCAATTTGGCCATTCATAGGATCGTTACTCTCGTTTCGGTGAGCAAACAATTTTTCAACGTTCCAGCCGAGAAATTTCATCCCTCCGAATTTCGTTGCCCGTATTACGAGCGATCGATACGCAGTCACACGCACCCCGCGGAACATTTAAATTCCATGTGGCGTGTAGTTGACCCCGAAAGTCGGCCATCAAAGAGACTGGACAATTTTCACAGGCCCATTGTCGGCGACTGGCCCTCGTCCTATCGATGTCGCATCGTTTCACGTCCAGGGAAGGGAGCAAAAAGAAAGGGAACGAACGACGATACAAATTTCTGACGCCGCTGTGTTCGAGAACGTTTATCTTCCTTCGATTTATCCCCAGTCTCTCTCTCTGCTCGGTCGTTCTTGGGAGTCACCCCACGGGTAAAGTTCCCGACTACTTCTCGCGAATATACAACTTCGTAATCTCTCCTTCTCACCCCTCCATCGCCCACCCCCCGTGCCTGCACCCTTACGCCCGTCTCTCTTTCTGTTTGCACTTGCCCAATTTTGTCTCTCTTTTCCCCCGTTTCCTGTTGCTCGTAAGATCCTGCTCGATAGCGTCGCGGAACAAGACGCATTAAGGGCTTACTCTTGTTAGTCAGGAAGTTATAATTCGTTCTAAAGAGGCATTTGAAACTTAATAAAGCCGAGGATGATTTCCTAATAATACTAACTAGCTTTGTAGAAAATTGAGAATAATTTTCTATTCAGTTAAATCTAAGCGAAGCTCCCATTCATTTATTTTATCGAGGGTAGAGCCACTCGTATTTCTTCTATGGCAGGATTAGCTTTTCAGCGAAGGATCAATACCTAAATGATCGTAAAATTTGTACTTCGTCCCGAATAGCGTACATAGAATACTGTGCTCGCAGGGGTTACAGTAAAATGGCTGACGTTTCGCGTGACCGTTAATTTCTTCGCCGTTAGAGGCCTTCCCAAAGCGATTCCAATTACTGGAATTCCGTTTCGTAAGGGAAAATTTCGCGCGTCGATCCGTCGTCCCATTTGGCACAGTGCGAACGATATCGTTAGCGCCCACGTTTGCGATGCAGAACAGCCTGCATTCAGTCCGGCACACGCATATACGCGCGTTACGTCCCTCGATACGAGACTGTCATTTTGGAATCCAAAGGCTACAGTCGAATTTCAAATTGTTCCGCGATAGCCATCGCAACGCTGAAGCTGGGAAATGGCTCAGTTCGACTACAGTTCCATTGAATTTTTCACACGATCGCTGTAATGTCCATTTACTTGCACAGTTATCCATTCTCTCGGCGTTACTTTTCGAATCGGAGGAGAAACCTTCATGTTCGGAGTACGTGTAAACGGGTGGGAAAGAAATGTTTCACGGGTTACATTGGTAAACTTTGAAATTGCAGAAATTGGGTTCTAATCTTTCGGTACACTGGATACAGAAATAATTTAAATGATACTTGCTCGTTAACGAATTAAATTTATGAGGCTGTTCCAGCTATTGTTTCAAAGACAGGAGTAGGATGAAAACTTTCTTCGTTGTCAAAAGAAATATCGAACATAGGAAGGAGCGTTAATATCCTTCGTTACTTCCACAATTGGTCGTCGTTTCGTTGTTACGTAAACGAGATACGATGCTAAATAGCGAAACATTCGCCGTTCATTGTTTTTAGAAAGGCGCGTGGAGGTAATTGGATTCACGAATGCGAATTGAATATGTAAAGCCAGTTAAAGAGTAGAAGCTCCCTTCTTTCGAAGGACACGCTACGACTTTGCAACCCGACGAGAGTTCCGTGTTAAAGGAAAAATGTCCCAAGTTAAGAATACTCGTTTACTTGGCGCTGTCTCCGAGATTTATTTCATCATTTCCACGCGTTAATCGCCTTACTCGTGTAACTATTTTATTTTTAATCGCGCGACGTTAAACTTTAACAGCACCGAGGTCGTTTCGAATACATCTCACAAATTTATGGTTATAAGAAGTATCGATTAAACACTGTTTGTTCACGCTCAGTCATATTTCCGTCTACAAAAGCTTCGTTGATCGTAACACGCGAAATATAGTAAAAAAGGGGTGTGGAATCGAATACGAAGAGGGCAACGATCCCCATCCTCCCCCCAAAAGGAAAAAAATGTAATGCCATTATCTCAATCGGACCGTTTTCGCGCCAATAATTTTAACCATAGAATGAAGTCGGTTTTCAATGAATGCAGCGTTCCATTGGACGAAACAATAGGGCGCAATCGACCCATTTTCATTAACACGATCATATTTCATAAGACGCGTCCCGCGAATGCTGCGTTCGCGAATAGGAGTCGAGGAGTGGTCGAATTTCCGTTTAACTTTTAAAAACAAAATACAAACACGATTGCTGACTTCCTTTTCCCTCGTTTATGCCGCGCTTCGCGAACATTCCGCCCGCGTAACGGGAAAATTCATTATTCAATCTGGCAGGTAGAGGTAAAAAGCTTCTTGATAAATAACTCGTTTTTGTTATATTATGCAAGCAAGTCGGCGAGAGATATCCATTTTCCAAGTAGCTTTCTTGTCACGTGCCGTCATGGTTAAACGATGTTTATGGGATCGATTAATGGAGAGGTTGTTCCCGGGTGAAACCTTTGAAATTCATACTCGGTCGTACGCACACACTCCCAGATTTATGGCGCTCATGGGAATGGAGACCCTTTATCTCGTAGTCGCGCCAAGGATCGAGCGAGGAAACTTTATAGACCAAGGTGGCTCGTGGGTGAAGCGAAGAAAGAAATCGCTGACCTGTTCGCGCGACTTTGTCGTTCGTCATCGTCATCTCCTTCGTGCCTGTTTTGCGAGAACGGTCGCAAAGACTTTTCTCTTAAATCCGCCAATTATAACGGGCACCTCGTCAACTATTACGGTACTATTCAGAAGCTTAAATGCATGTACCGAGGGGAAAGAAACTTAAAGTTTTCTGCTAGGTGGTGAATTAATACAAGAGTTATGCGTATTAAGCGTTAGCTAAGTGTTTTCTGGAAGGTAGCCACGTTTTTTTTTAAATATTATCAAGTTAAAATTATATTTTGTAATATCTGTTTTTAATGTGTTCTCTTTAACTTATTAAATTTACCTTACCTGATATGCGGGGTCGCAGCTTATTTGAATATTTAACATTATAAAAGGGGATCGCGACTCAAAAAAAGGTTAGAAAGCACTGAGATATAAAGTAAATTATTCCTACTTTCAGGGAAATCGTTAGAAGTCCATTAAGGGGTTATACCTAGTTAGACGCCCGAAAAGAGGCGAATGTTTGTGATTCTTTTTTGAAAAAGCGGAAGCATATATTTTTACAGAACTTTTGGCATTTAAAAAAGCAACATTTAAACAACATTTGATAATTTTTTCGTAAAAAAATATTTACGTTTATAAAAAGTGCAAAATCACGCGAAAATATCAGGACTTCAACTTTAAATAGCGGCCTATTTTGTTTTAAATTAATATTTCAAAAATTCCCTCCTTTAATCAGAGGATAATTAATATACTAAATAAATCTTTTTTTTTTAATTTAAATAATCTGAATCCGAATGGCAGTGCTCACAGCAAAACCAAAATTTAAAAAAGGCTTCTTAGATGTCGGTTGTTACTGTATTATTAACGTAAATATTTCCTACCAAAAAATTACCAAAAAAACATTCTTTACATGTTTCTCTTTTAAGTGCAAAATGTTCTGAAAAATATATACTTTCGCCTTTTCAAAAAGAGTTCACAAACATTCCCCATAAAACCCCCCAATTCAATTGTATTTCTTTGTTAACTTAACAGAAAAACACAGCTATAAATCCTTCCGGATTATGGGAATGGTGTTCTAAGTTCTTTCTTCCGTCGTCGAATGAAGAACATGGGGAATGAATCAATCGTTAAGGAGGTACCTTTCTTGATACTTTTTATAATTATTATCGAATAGTTTTACTGCCAAAAGAACACTCGCGATACTTTCAGTCCTCGTATATATTATACACTTGGAACTTGGAAACGTGGCGAAGTGACGGCGTGACACTTCTAACACTCTTTTTGGCACAGGATGCTTGTACCACGAAACGGACTTACGAGGACTTGAATTATGACGCCAGCGGGGACGTCACATTCCATATTTTTCGCGCGCGTAAATAAAGATCACGCCAGAAAGTTACGCTGCTCGGGACGTATCAGAAAAGAGAAATGGATTCGGTGACGTTTCGCGGCCCATGAAGATTTACGCTTCCTCTTGGCGCGTACCGCGCACATTTCATTGTAAATTATTCAAGCGCTTATTATCCTTGGTTAGAATGGTCCATTGCTTCTTAAGGCAGAGTTGAAGTTCTATTAAGTACACATGTTTCTAGTATTCTTCACAATATCGAAAGGGTTTACTGAAGTATCCACAATCTTTGTATCTCTTTCTAACGCTCAATTGGAATCTAATTAAATGGATATACTTTTAATATTGCTGCGAGTATTTGCAGTATTTACTCTCGTTTGTGTCTCAATTTGTGTATTCTTTATTGTTTCTTTTAATTAATGGATTTGATTAACACCAGTGAAATCATCTGCCTCCTTTTTCGTTCAGATTAAAGACTATCATAGATTTCAGATAAGGGATTTAAAAGGTCAATACTAATTCGGCTCAGAGATTTAAACATCCCAGTGAACGGTTCTGACGAAGCAGAAATACTTTACTTATCTATAGACTCATTTCAATGAAGGAAATTTGACGATCGGAAAATAAATTTTTTACTATCAAACATAACGCTGTATAAAGCGCAAGGAGAAGTAGCAATATCTTGTACCTATATTTTAACAACACGCGTGCGTTAACCTACTTCCTCGACGATATTTTCCCACCGTAAAATCCATATCGATTTCTCACTACTTGTTGAAATATCCTCTTTGATGGAAGCATCCATTTCTCCAACTCTCATAACACATGTCAATTAACCAAATCACCCACCGATTAGCCTCGGACTTTAAAAACTCCTCTACTATCGCAAACCTGACTCCCGTTGTCCAAAAGTTGTCCTACCCCGAATCCAGCAAGCATTAAAGACGCAACCGTCAAGACAGTAGAATCGAAAGCAGCTAAGCATTTCCCGAAAGCAATTTCCCATAACCCCACGAAAAAGGATATTGCTCGACCGGAGATGAAAGCGTTCCCCGAGCAATGGAATTCACTGTGCCGCAAAGGGAACGACACAATGCGCCCGTGGAAAAATGTTTGCCGCGAAATAGCGGTAAGACGACGTTTCCTCTCATTCCCGTTTCCGCTGGACACGTTTAATAGGATTGCTCGGAAGCCCGTGTCAGAGCCCGATTAAAAATTTTTAAAACCTCCGAAACATACGTCGTGGGCAACAGTTAATACCCGAGACGAGCCAGCCGCGGCACAACAAGCCAGCGGGAACGGTACCTCGGTTTCCGGCAATATTTCACGTCTAGTCAGACACAAAGTAACGGTCCGTGGAAACGAGTGGTCCGTAAGCTTGTGTTCAGCGGCCTCGAACCGTCGAGGAGGATGGACGCGTCTAACAGCGATTTACGCAAAAATCGGGCATGTTCAGTCACCCCTGCACTATTTAGTACGTACGAGCTCCTGTTTTGGTTTTTCGCGCGAAGATGAATGGCGTGGACAGTGTCTCTGAGGGTGTTATCGAGTAAAGTTACGATTGCTGTACACTTTTAGAAAATTCTGGTAGTTTAGAGAATGGAAATAGGTGGATAATTCGTGTTCTCAGTGGAAGGAATATATGAAGATGTTCCTAAAATGTGATAAGTTATTTTCACAATCCGTAGACTAATTTACAAAGTTGTATCGTTAGTATTTTTATTGAGTGGAAGGAAGGTAGCAAGTAGAACACGTTTCTAAAGTTTAATCACACTTTCTTTTCACACCCCGTACATTAAATTGCAAAGTTGTATTATTAGTATTTTTGTATAGAGTGGAAGGGACATTGAGGGCCAGTTAAGGGTGTACACCTGAGTATCCTAGTCGCTTGTGAATTCACCAAAGTGGCGAGTTGCTCAGGAGGAAGAAGTTGTTCAATGAAAAATTCATTCCCCCGTAAAGAGAAGTTAAAGTCACATTCTGAATTATGTATTTACATGCCGTTTATGTGCACGCATCGTGGAATATGTTATACGAAAGACCAGTTAACGTGCGTAGTTACTTTGGTATATTTTACATAAACTGCCTCTCAGATAGTCGTTTCCCTCTGTTTTATATTCAGCTGTTCCATTTGGAATACATTTTATATTTACGATGAGTAGTGCACGTTCCCATAGACTGACCACACCGTGTGCACCAAATTACGAACTTGTAGGGGAGACCGGGGCTAGTTGTTACACTTTTCAGTTTTTTATTTTTTATTTTTTTTGCATTCCATATTTAATACTATCAATGACTCTTACTTAAAGTACGTTCTTTCCTCTACCGATGACCGCTATGGAATGTAATTAAACGAAAACCATGACTTTGAAACAAGCCATTTTGAAAGTCGAGACATGTTGTAACAACGTGCCCCGAGTAGGGGCAAGTTGTTACACAATACGGGGCAAGTTGTTACACAATTAAATTTTACGAAACGAGGCTTATTATGAGTAATATAATTATATTTTCTTGGACAAAAGTAAATTTATTAATGTTAAGAATTCTTTTACAATAAATATACAATAAAAAATCTATTTTAAAAATAATAAAAACTACTGAAATCATTATCGTCAATTATCGTCGTCCGTTTCATACGGGGACTCGCAATTAATGCACACGTAAAAGTGATTCTTTGGTTTTGCACACTTCTCATGTGCCCACTTTTTGCATTCTATGCACTGAATCCACTCTGTGGAGCTACTACTATAGTGACTCGTGGTAACTAAAGCATTAAATTAATAAATTAGTAAATTAATTACTAAATACAATGTAACAACATGCCCCTTTCGCTCTGTAACAACGTGCCCCTTTTCGTATGTAACAACATGCCCCTTGTCTTGCGTAACAACTTGCCCCTTGTCGTGTGTAACAACTTGCCCCGGTTGACACCATTGTGTATAAACAGCTATAAGTTCATACCAGTTGGGTGTATTCTTATGTTCGTGATGCTAATCTGTAGCTAAAAGAACACTGATTCAAACCTGGTAATAGTCATTTACATACATTTATCTGTCTGTTCGGTAGAAAAGATTCAAGTAGAAAGAGAAAAGTTACTATTAGTACCGAAAACACAAAAAACTGTAATAAAGTGACAACGCGTGAACCGATTACAAACACACAACATATACAAGTGTGTATGGTTGAAACACATCAGTCACTTCATCGTCGAAGAGATAGTCCAAGCGAAAAAATTTTAAACTGCTTTGTAACAACTTGCCCCTGTAACAACTAGCCCCGGTCTCCCCTACTACTGGCACCTTTATGACTCAACATACAAACAATATAACCCAGGAGTCACTGCGTTCCCATCCAACATTTCTGTGTCTCATCATTGATATTTCAGATTTATCCACTAATTTACTCGCACAGTGGTAATTAAAAAAAAAAGGAAACAGAAATCATTATTTAAAATACTATTATTTGAAATACTAGATATTGTTTGAAATATTATTATTAGACTGCGGATGTTTATGCAAATAGGTATAATATTTTTATAGAAAAGGACTAAACAAGTGAAACTTTGATAGAAATATGTTTTGTCATTGAAGGGTTTCCAAAATATTTTTTATTTTAAAAAATGTTATGTTTATTTATTTCTAGCATATACAAAACTTACTTAACTCGAATATAGTAGCGGTTATGATATAGTGTGTTCGATTTTCTTACAATAGGGAGGTTGTAATTATCGTAATAAATATCATACTTGCATAAACTTCCGTACTCTAATTATTATTTACAATACTATTTTCGTATATTTCACTGAAATACTCATTTTACAATAGTATTTGTATGAGTTAGTATTTCAAACAAAAGTTTATTTCTCAAATGCTGTATGCTTCAAAGAAATAAAAACATTTATTACTATTTATCTATTTCAAAAACCTATTTTCCTAGCCCTGTTGTATAAAGATATCCAGAATACCAATGATAAGGCACAATCGCGTCACCCTTGAAAAATCCTCGAAAACCGAACTAACGGGTGTCTCGAAATTTAACATTGATGTCTCCCGAAGGTAACGTCAAGGGGGTTCTATCCGAGGCATTACTCATTATCTGAAACCAGAAACCCCGAGTAGCCTATTACAGGCGTTGGGTGACGTCGTGTGACGAGCTTCCGTGACGTTGCGTGACGAGACGGCGTGAGATCGCGTGACAAGCTTCCTCGTTAGCACATGCTAAACGGCAGTGAATGAACGGTTCCGTCAGGGTGGCTCGCTTTCTGACGCGAAAACGTTTATCCTGGACTCAATTAGCATGCCGACCGCTACTCGCGTGCTGGGGGTAATCGACAACGAAACGATAATACAGCCGAGTAATTTTCCTGGCCACATCGCGGTTTAATAAACGAAATTCCCGAGCCCCCCGCCGATTGTCGCTGTAATAGCCGCCAATGACAGCGCGAATTTTAACAAACCGTGTCCAACTATCCGCGACATTTCAGTTGTACATCGCCTATTCGTTAGCCCATAAAGATCTGACGGAACAAAGTGGGGGCGATGGATTGCGAAATGTAGCTGGAATTAGCCGGCAGAAATAGAATTATCCCCGTCGTTTCGCCTTTAGACGGTGTTCATTGACGTAGCACTAAGTCGTGAGGCATCTGGGTTTATCAGACGTGGACACTTGGGGCTTTAAAGTGATTACATGGCGGAGGAAGACCTTACGAACACCATGGAGTGGAAGAGTCACTGCAGAGAAAGAGATTCGTTTAAATTGTTTCGTAGTGTACACCAACGACGGTGAACAATTATCCTCGACGTATTTCGTGGAATGTAAACTCGATTAAGGGAGAAGTGAAGGAATTTCGATTACTTGTTCGAGCGACGTCGACATCCCGCTCCCTTTTCTTTCTTTCATACCCCAAGAATGCAATGATTCATTAAACTTCTGGATTTCATATGTAGAATGAAATTTATTTCGAAATTGGAACTCGAGTGGTCTGACTAGGATCTGACAACATATCCCTTGCTCAATGACCGTAGATTTCTTTGTGCTCTGGAATTTTTCACCTGATTTTCTCTAAATAGAGGTTTGAAAGACTCTTTTCTCATGTAATATTACGTAGTTTTGTTTCGCATGCAGTAATTCTCTAAATATTAAATTTGCAGGCATTGAAGTAGAATTAGATGTTTGTGGAAGGTTAAGCTTATTTGAGAATTAATTAGCCAAAGTATTGTTTGACAATATATCCACGCGAGACGGTACTTGCGAATGTTATGAGACAGAAGGCAGAGCTTAAATTAAATTGCCCTACTGCTAAGGGATGCACGAAACCTCAAACGTATTTCCCTGCAGAGCAGCTAAATCGATTGCAATGTACGCGTAATTAGAAGTTCTTTTCCCACCTAATCTTCCGCCTCGAACTCTCAGCGGTGGTACATTCAATTAGCTGCAGACTACTCGTCGGGGATCGAGAGCATCCATTAACCACGATGTAAATTTCAAAAGGCGCTTCGGAGCATTACACGAGTGTCGAACAAACCTGTTCCAACCAAGCAATTCGCTTCCCTGTTCCTTGGAAATTGTTGCCCGTCGAATTATTAACAGATCCACGAACGCTATCGAATGTTCAACGCGGGGTGAGTGAACTGAATACTCTCTGCTTTCAAATCATGACTCTATATTAACCCTTCGACGTGCATTATATCACTTTTGTACTAAAAGTTTCAATGTTACAAGCAAAATGAACATAAAGAGTACATTTAATGAGATATTTTAATTAAAAAATGTGTGTCGCTTAAAAAAAAAAATTTCAAGCCGAGGAATCGGGCTACAAGGAATTGCATTCAAGATTTCCCTGAAAGAGCAGCTGGAATTTCTTGGAACAGATTCTGTAACAAGGAGCAAACAGATGTCCTCGGGTTATCGTAAACTCAAGGAACGTAGTCTGACGTGACCGTGTTATCTTGAACACACCGCCTGCCATACTGGCCTCATGGGACTTGCAAGAACGTTCGCCAACGCGTCACGTAGATCTCTCGGAATCAGCAGGATATTTCAGAATTTTCGAAGGTGCATGCCAGTCCTGAGTCTCCGATTTCGGAATGAAAATTAAGAACATTGCGAACGCTAAAATATTTTAGTTTGATTCTCCCCTATACGCTTTAAAGAAACGAGTCTGTACATCTAAGCCAAACAGCTCGTCTCAATAATTTCAATTAGAAACATTATTTAGAACGCGATACTTATTAGTAAACGAAAAATATCTATCTTCTCGTAATTGTATTCAAAGAAAAAGCGAGATCACTAAGTTGAAGACATTCAGGAATAACAGCCTAGCAAGATAGCTGTTCCGCTTAAGGGATTACCCAATAGTACGTAGCTAATTGCGATGGTTTGTTGTTTTAACGACTGAATCATTAAACACGCGTTTTATACCTCAAGTTCGAGACACAGATTGTTCTGCTGCCATTGCTGGAGCGTTTAAAACGAAATTAGGAAAACATTCAACCAGGGAAATACAATATGCATTACCTTCGCTCCGAGATAGGAGTGTCCATTAGAATCGATCTAATTACTGCAGTGTAAGATCTGCGATACAAATTATGGAAAATATGATAATTGTAGTCTAATTCCGTGTCTTTTTCCCTACTATTTTTATTATAATAACGCGAGTTTAGAGTAGCGTCTAAAAAAATATCCAAAGAAATAGTCGAGTAAGGTCTGCTCTGTTTCCTAATAAAATATAAATACAACAGCCATAATTCATGAGAAGTTATCGTTGTATATTATCACTGCAGTTCCTATTGTTTGCTCTCCGCGTATAATTATATTCCTACTTAATATAATTATTATTATAATGCGAAACGCAGTGCCAGACTGGTACCAGGAATCCACTCTATCCTCCCCACTCGTTGCCCTTCGTATCGTAGATAATTAAATGCATACCAAACGTACAACAATTATAGAACTATCCTGCACGAAATGCTTTACAAACATATAAAAGTTGTACCTACCAGAAAACAGCATGTACATTTTCAACAACTTTTATTTTCCCACTTTGAAATTTAATCAACAAACCATTCATCATTCAGATCGCACCATTCAATTCATGTTACTAAATATCCCAGCAGTGCCCTGACCAGCAATTCCACATCGTTCTTATCGTACGAATTCGTTTCATTTACCAACCGTAACAAATAGTTAATCGATTCGGCGACATCCAGCAGGAAGGAAGATGTATTTACACGATTCGTTTGACATAAATCACGGCTATCTGGAGGGGGTGTAAATGCACGGGAGTAGAAAGGAACTCGTGTCTATGGCGGGCGGCCACGCGGACGTGACAGCAGGGGACATAAAATTTCCTCGGTGCAATCGCGATGGGAACGTTACACCTTTCCCTGGGAACTTTGTTGCACCCGTGCCGTGATATTTCTCTCCGTGTTTTCCCCCGTCGAGAAATATCTCGCTCTTAGCAAATATTTACGATCAAGCCAGCCTTGGTAGCGGCTTCATTAATCGGTAACCCAGGCAAACACCTTTCAGATTTGAACTGAACAAAAAGTCCCGCAGCTTCTTCCCATAACAAACAAATAAAAGAATACATTCCTAAATTTCTTTTCCATTAATGGAAATTCACTGACTTTATCTGTATCGAAATATGGATTCGGTATATAGAGACGTAATAATATAATTTTGATACCTAAAAGAATCAATTTTAAGAATTTAATTGTAGTTCTAGATTTATTTAGGTGCCTTCGTGTTTACAACTGAACAGGCTTTAGTGAACCCTTCAACTTTTTCATCTCCCATTTTTCTCCACTGTCAAAGATAAAATCAACTGTAATTCCGTCGAATTATACGATCCATCCCGTACAGAAGATCCCCTGTAATTGCAACTTTGACAAGATTCATTCGGAGTGTTCCGCCCACAAATAGTACGGCATTTACTTAAATGTTTATCAAACCGGGGGCGAACGGCGAGGCAGTAAACGCCTCGAAAATTGCTTGTTGCGAACCTCGTAAGACGTCGCCGTGATTTAGTCGGCGGCTTCTGGAAATTGCATCACGATTTTGCCGCGGCGCAAAAGAAGAGGAGAGGGAAAAGTTTATCCTTGCTCGATATAGAATCGCCGTAGAATGAACTAAGCGTCTCCGATTCGCATCGACGGAAATCCTTTCCGCGATATCCGGCTCCTCAGTCATCCAGAAATTTAATTACGCAGCCAAGTTCGCAGCGTCCACCGGCTTTCCTCGAGTAAATCATAATTTCCAGGAAGCGCAATCATTATATTACGCGACGTTGCGCTCGTCAGACTTGGTTACTTCCACTTCGCTTGCAGTTCGAACGTGTATACTCCAATCGTTCACCTCCTCGCTTATTTTTAGAAAAGGAAACGAATTATTTGTATTTACCGTCTCCCTGCTTAATGATTCCGTTGCACTTTCTTCCAGTTTAATGCAATATTGCATTGCGAAGCTGGCACCTGCCACCGAAAGTGGATTATTACGATGACAGTTAAGCGTGAGCAACTTTACAAGTCGATAGAGTTCATTTTGCTCCTTTATCTCTGTACTGAAATCTCTATTATGTAGAAAACAATACGAGAGTTGGACGGTGGCATTTTAAATGAGATTTAATTCGGCAGAAATGAGTCGCGACTGTGCCTTTTTGCTACGGACGCGTGACTAGAATAGTGAAAGAAATGAGCCGATTCGCGCGAATCGAAATATAAAGAGACGTTAATGGAATTTCGTTTGCGAGGAGCGAAAACTTCGCGGGGCGTGTATCGGGAAGAATAGCGTTCATCCTGCTAGACTGAAATGAAAAGAGCAGTCCTTCGAAGCTTGAAAAGAACTACATTGACGTGGATACTCACGGACGCCTCTATCGCCATGCACTTTCACGGTAAATCCACGTTTTATTGCGCGTAAGTTTCTCCCTCTTTCGGGAATCGTCGATACTCCAGGAGAGCGTTTTTTAACGTTCCGAGGGGATTAAACTGTTCTGCGGACAACTCCCCCTGGTCAATGTGCAAAATGTTTTCAAAGAGATCGTACCGTTGTTAGAGGAAGACGCTCAGTCAGATAATCCTCGCAAGCGTTGTGCAGATTTTATTCGCGTCAATTACGAAAGTTATTTGAAAGTTAGGGAACTCCTCGATCGGACGTAATTTGCTGGCAGGCTTTCGGTTAATTGGCGCTATCTCTTGCAAGCTTTTTCGCTGACCTAAACCCCTGAAACTTTTACTCCCTTCAACCGCTCCAAGTCCACCAAAACTGTGGCAATTAAGTATTAGCTTTCAATACGCATTGCTGTCGAGTTCAGCTGGTCACTGAACTTGGCCACTGCAACATTAAAAGAGAAAATCAAAGGGAATTTTAAGATTTCCCACGCTTCATTGTCCAATGATCTGTAACAGGAAATTTAGATACTCCAACCCCAAACTATTCACTCGCAGAAAACGATATGGCGCGGTTTAATATTATCAGAGAAATAAACCTACCATCCTAGAACAGCTGTTGTTATAACAGGGAAATTTTTCTTTAAATTCACAAAATTTTAAATAAAAACTACCCTATAATGTCCACTTGAATCATATCTAATTCACAACCACCGAGAACTCCTAATAAATATAGTACCTACACGTGTCTTAATCTAAAGCAATAATTTCAATCCCCTAGAATGGTCACTCCTCCCCCTAATTCGGAAAAATCCGTTTAGCTAAAATTGGATACGCTCGATTTCACGTTCATGGCATCAGCTACACTTCCAGCTAACGGCTTTCAATTTATTGACTGTCGGCGGTAACATATCACGACACCCTATCCGCCTCGTATTTCGCACCGTGTATCCCCCAAAATTCCTTCCTCCGATGACTTCCTACTGCTGTCGTAGACACGAGTCTATCTCCGGAGCAATAAATCATCGAACGCTTTTCAACGTCGTGGAACGCGGGCGAGATTCACCCGGCGGCCACGGATATTACTTTAGAATTTCGTCAGAGACTGGCACGCGCGAGTCGGGCTTTTTTGCCACGCCGACATTTGCGGCATCGATCGCGCCAAAACGCCACGAAAAACGGACCAATGATGTCATCGTTCTGTTACACTGCAACGGGCTAAGCGTGTGCTCTCTTGGCTCATGGTAGATGAATTTCGGAGTAGAGGATGGATGTTTAGAAATAATGCCAGTAGAAGTAAGTGGACACATGATAGATTGTTGGTGGTACAAAGCGTAGTTTCAGAAATAGTGTGTAATGTGGAGGAGTTTCTGAACAAAAGTTCTTTTTCATATTATATTTTGGTTAAAAGATGCTATGAGGAGATTTCTGAATTTTTTCACGATGTGTAAAGCGTAGAGAAATGTAAATAAATGGTACCATTTTTGCAAATTTCAAGGAGAAGGAAGATAAAGGACATAGTGGATGACTGAAGCGTGAGGAAAGGGACTGACGCTTACTCTTTGTAGATTGAATCAGCGAACTAGAAATAGGAGCAGCGGAAGTCGTCGAAATTGGCATTGTTTATTCACAAATAGACACAGAACAGTGTTCCTATTGTAAAATACTGTTCACCAAATAAGATGCCATCGAATAGCCCGGGCCAAAGTAAATAGATACTCATGGGGAGTGATTTATGTACTTGCCGCAGTAGTACGAATCAATCACTGGCGCCACTACTGGAGAATTAAGACTGCTTTTACAAGAACATCACGTTTAAAACAGATCTTACTAGATCGATTAAAGTACAGCTAATTCTCTATGAATCTATGAATTTCTGCAAAAAAATTTAAAAAAATTAAATACACTTATTAAAAATTCATGTATTCATAACAGGTAATCAATATACCTAGACTCAACCCTTCACCCATCATCCTAACAAATTGAAACATCAACCTTAGATCAAATTAAAATTTTCATCTGTCTAGCAAAACATCTCCATTAATATTGTTTCGTTTAATTAATGTGTACTTTGTGCACTTCTTCCACGAAGTCAAACAGGTGGGCCTGGCATTTCGAGATTAACAGTTTGTCCACTCTTTTACGACATCTTGTTCCTCCCGATTAATTAACCTGTTGCAATGTTTATGGTAAATGGAAACGTCTTCCAGGAATGACACTTGGAGCTACGAGCTTCGAACTGCATTTGTCTAAGATCTCCGATAGATATTCCAGTGTCTCAGCCTGCACATTGCCACGAAGTTTCAAGGTATCGATGATTCTGATTGTGGCAATTTATTGAGGAACAAAAAACCAGACCTGCTCCCTTCATAGAGAGTGTTGTGCCGTATAGAACAAAGATGTATCGCGTACTATACTGCCGGGAACTATAAATAGATGAGCTAGATACTTTGTGTTGTACACGGTGCAGAGTTTTGCGCAAAAGCGAGAAGAATAAACCTGCGTAAAAATATTACCAGATACAACGTTACGGTATTAGATCAACTGAAATCCTCCACGTTTTGACAGTCGTTACATCATTCGCTTGCTACTCTAATGGTCCATTCATTGCGATACTACATTCTGATAATCAGGACGAGGGGATACACTTACAGAAGATCCAAAGAACCACGAATATACTTTACAGTATCCTCTTCTAATTTCATAATTCCTCACTCGACGAATTAAAAATCAGTACTTAATAATCACTCATCTCTTTAAGCATAGACACGTCGAAATGCGTCAACAAAACTCTCGATCAATTTAGCTACGTTGCTGCACAAAAGATTGAAGTCTCATAGAATGTTTCTCTTACATACCCGGGACATAAAACCTCAAAAGTCTTACAATAAATTTTCTCAACATCTCCAAGGAAATTTCTACTCTGGAGGCATCCGTTCCGCAGATCCTGCTGCTTCCCCCAGCACGAAGTATTTCACTCCTTACGGAATACTGGAGCACTTAGATTTATTAGCTATTTGGATCTGCAAGGGCTCAAGTAGCATTACTTCGCCCTGTCTCGGTGACATACAAACAGCCCCAAAAACTGCTGTTCCTGGCATAACTACAGGAGCTCTAAGTCTGAGATCTTTAAGAATTCGATTTAAATTCTACTTGCAAATAAAGCCCCCCGTAAACACTCTGCTCCAGGGAAATTTGAGGGAAAATAGCCTCGACGCTTCGAATGCAGCGAAGAAAGTATCGCAGGGGTAATTACACGGCAAATTTTCGCCCAAGATCCCGATTTTGGATAGCGACTGTAACGCATGCGATATTACGCAGTTTAGTGAAGCGAATCTAACCGTGCTGTGTATTTCGAGATAATTACGTTGCACTTTGCAGTGCGTGCTTCCTCCCGAGCACAATTTCCCTTTGCACAGCAACAGAATCGCGATTATAGCAATTAGGTAAAGAAGTGCAAATCTCCCTTCCGGAATTGCGAGGGCGTGCGGAAGGGCGGGAGCGCGTAATGTCATTCGGGAAACGCGGGTAAATTAAATTCCATGTGGCTGCTTCCGATGACATTGCGGAAGGGAAAATTTCTCCACACTCTCGTTTTTATTACTTTGTGGGCAGAGAATTTCCGTTAGGGTTCGTTGAACTGTGAGAAATAGATACAATCGCGAATTTAGATAATCTACAGTGATGGACAAAAGTATTGGAACACCATTTAAAAACGAATAACTTGTTTAAAATTGGGTCAAACGAGTTGAATATTTTTGAGAAGCTAGAAGAATTAATTTACTAGGTGACGTGTTTCAAGGTTTGGAAAAAATTTGCAATTTGTCGGAATAGGGAAGACGATAGCAAAGATCGCTTTTTAATTTTTTTATCTGAGCCTACTTAGTAAAGTAGCTCCTCAAAAACCACGAAGCTGTTTGATCCAATTTTAAAAAAATTATCCTGTTTCAAAGTGTGTCCCAATACTTATATGCACCACTGTATGTTGCATCGAAATTGCACTCATATATTCGTCACCCCAGTCCTCTTTTCGATTTTAATTTAAATTCCGAGAAGCAAAGCGTGACTCCACGTTTCACGTGAAAAATTCTTTGTTACATTGCAACACAGTCTTCTGGTATCAGTATTTAATCTTCTCATTGCTTGCATGCATTCGTATCTCGGGGCTGCTTGGAAATTATTAATTGCGCTGCGTATCCTCGGCGCATACGGTTGCAGCACGCTGCAGCTCTCCCCTAAAAAGCATTTCGTTTCGTTGTTATTAATCTCGTGCCAGTGCACGCATAAATATCTGGAAAACAATGTTCAGGGCGCGGCAAGGCATCGCGCCAACTCGTTGGCGCTTCTGCTAATTTGCAAACTGGATTTGCATTACTTCTTTATTACGCGCCCGACACGCGAAGACGTCCCGTCGAGATATTATCCGAAATTATCCGGCGACGAGTCGTCAATTATACTGGTAATCGTTCCTCGTGAATAAAACATCATCGGGACGGAAGTGGCGTGGCTCAGTAACGAGAGCAGGACGATGAGAGAAACTCTACGGGCGACTAGAGCGTATTTTTATACAGCGCCGGTATATTCTGGAGATGGAAACTCTTTCGTCGCGGCGAATTGCGCGGCATTCGCGTGGCTAAAAAAAGGGGACGGTGAAACGGAAGTCGACGAAACGGACGGAGAAGGTGTAGAGTGATAATTAAATTTCAGGGGAGAGTGAAGCGTTAAAGAGAACGGAGCGGGATTAAGTCACCTGAATAACGGATAACCTGCTAATAACCCTCGGAGGAATTTGGTTACCTCTAGTCTCTAATCTCCGTTCGAAACTGAGGATCAAGTTAAATAACAAACTGCGCCGAGACAAAATCGCGCTGCCATCGGCATCAGGAAGCGGAGACCAGAGCAATAAGAAAATACACGCGGGAAGGTTTGAAACTCGATTTTCTCGGAATCGACTTGACGCGGGGAAACCATTCGACTGTGCACTCTCGATTTCAGCCTGCCTATCGGTTATACCGCGAATCACGCGCTTCGCGCTGTGTGAAAACGGAAACGCTTCGCCAATAACTCGACGGGGAGAATTAATTCAATGAAGCTTCCACCAGCTGGGCTTAATTAAAAGTCGAGTTTACTGGATGCGCTCTGTACACGCGGCTTTCATTCTTCGCCCGTCACGCCACTCGTTATCAACGAGCGATGCGTTTGAACGGCTATTATGGGGTGAGCATCGCTGGCTCGCTTTGCCCTTTTCCGGAGACGTTCAGACGGTCTGGGAGCCTCCGGGAACGTCCTTCGAGAGTCCGCGTTTCATTTCAGAACTTGGATCGTCCGCGGCTGAAGATAGTCAAACAGGGGACTGTATTGCCACAACGTAGTGCGCCGCCAAGGATGGTAAACGGAACTGTGCAGCAGCTTCGCGGGCAGAGATGCATGTTTGCGAAGAGCATCGCCAGCAGCTGATGGCGGAACTTGGACGGGATGAAGTTTGGCCAGATGGCTGTTAACTTGCCGGGAAAAATTTCGGGGCCCCTTTGCCCGAGCATCCGGGCTTCATTGTACGACTCCGCCTCGAGTATCGCGAGGCATTTGCCGCGTTTGTTGCACCTCGGTCTGGTGACTAATTTAAAGGACGGGAGGCGTAAACAGAAGCTCGATGAGTGACTGCCCCGAGAAATGAAATGAAATTCGCTTTCCAGAGGGACATTGAGAGGAAAAAGGATTTTCCGCGAGGCGGGCTATGAAAGGGGCGCGGAATAAGACAAATAAAAATTTCCGGTCTATTTTTTAAGAAACAATTGCATATTAAATAGCGAGGCACAACGACGGCGCTGGAAATCGTGGTCGATTGTTAATGAAATTTTGTACGAAAGTCGACGAATGCATTTTCGAATGCCCCACGTATTCGGGAGTATTCTACTTTAGTTACCGGGAGGAATAATGCAGCGAGAGTATGGGAAATAGGGGGCGTCAAGTTGAAACTTGTACAGGGCTTTAAAGTGACGAGCTAAGCAAATTATTGGGAGACAAAGGAAGGGCATAAAAAGCGTTTTGTTCGCGAGTCGAAAGGGTAAGGGACCTAATAGGCGGCGAGTGATAAAGTACCGTTTATGGGCCAAGATTACAATCTACCACCTGTGAGCTTTAACCTTCCTCTTTTCGACGGACGACGTTTTGTAGTCCATACCCGTGCCAGTAAATCTCTCATGACTCACTGTCAACGACCATCAACCGCCGCATCATAATGGTTATTGATCCTCCTTGCTAATCAATATCTAAAATTATCAAGATAATAATAGCGTGTCATCAAGTTTAACGCGTAGAAGCCTCTTTGCAAGTAACATGATATACAGTACTGGCAATATAATATTCGAAATCGTAACACGTTCCTTTATTACGCAATATTGGGAAGAATTCGAGAATTGCCTATGCAAATCAGTTTCATTTTTTCTAAGAAGCTTCGTAATTAAAAATTAGAAAATATACCAGTCAGACATTCAATACAAATACTACTGTGTTAAGGATACATTTTCGTGTTATTTAGGATTTTTCAGAAAAAACTTTAACACGTAAGGTAAAAAGGTCTAAAATACATATTTTAAGATGATAAATTTTTTTTTAAATGTTTTTTCTCCGATTTAATTGTTGAATGAGTAACGGTGTAAATGAAAACAAAATAAGTAATTGATGGATTTTAAAGATTCTTTCGGGATTCTTTTCCTAAATGAACTCGTTATCGTATTATCGACTTTCATAATGTTATTGATATTATTCAGGATATAAAATACAGTTTCAGGTCACGTACCAATCATCGAATTTTCATTATTCTGCAGTAACGATTGGTAATGCGATAATTATACTCATATATTTTAAGCAAAACTTCGGACTTTTGCTTTCAGATGAGCCTATCTGGAACTATCGCGTACACCGTGTTTTTATCACCGTCAGAGTTATAGTTATTTATTCCAGATTACATCAGAGAAAAAACAATACAAAAATTACTTTTATCGTTCTAAAATTTGTACAAATACTATTTATCTTATCTGTCACAGTTTTCTTTAAAAAAATCCTAAATTTTTGCAGTGTTCCTTACATCTCTGACGCTTACTCCATCCTCTCAAATTAATTGATCAAAGTTTTAATCACCTTGACCAGTATCCGTTAATGCAGTTAGGTTTTGTTACGTAATTAATTAACATAGTTTTTTCAAAAATGCACCGTTCTATTCGACAAAAATAGTAAGGTTCATAATCACTTGGAGAAAGACGACTTTGGAGGGACGTTGAACTTTTAAGAAGCACGAAGAAGGCCACGAGATGTCCCCTTCCTGACAGGCCACTCCGTACACGGCGAAGAAATGTTGACTCGCGAGACAGGACACAGCAAGAACGTATACAAACACTCTGCGCATTCTTCCTCTTCTACAACACGCCACTATTTACTGAAGATTATAGCGGCTTCCGCGGAGAGAGTACAGTTCAACAGACTGGATCTAGCCAGAGAAAAATTACTGTATTCCACTGGGAGCACTGCTTTCCCTCGGCTAGGGTAATATATCGGCCAAACGAATGGAAGTACCCGCGGTGCGAGGTGACAGCTGAGCCACCGGCGGTCCTTGGACCAAACTTCAAACTGATATCTGACTCTTGTTATACTCGCATTACACGGGTTTCCCCGGCCAATAAAGCTGGAAACGTCTGGCGCAGCGGTGGTCGCCAGGAGTTACACCAGCGTACACGGAAAAATTGATCTCCCGACGCTGAACCGATGTGGCGTGTATCGGGAAAACAAAAAAACCCCTGAACGGAACGAAACGTGACCCACGATAGAGCAGAACGTTAATGCCATATTTCACCGTGGCTCTGAAACAGCCGCCAAGAGACGCGAAACGACCGAGCGGCCTGGCGAATCGATTCTTCGACTACCCAACGACTCGATCCGCCCCCTTCCTCTCTGCTTCCACCACGTCTTCTCCGGTTTTCCTGAGGAGCCGCGGTGTATCGAGTGTGCAACGCCTATGCTCCAAGTACAAACGGATTGCCCCCGCTGCACCTGACGTTAATGTTCCAAGTTGAATACCACGATTCTCTTTATTTTCCGGGGCGCAGGATGGCACACCGAGCCCACCGGGAATGCCGACCATTGGGGAAGAAATTAGCGCGATTAGTTCCTCGCCAAAGAAAATCCTGCAAGGGCATTCCTCTCGTTTTTGCGGGAAGATTCATGGTACCGCTTGGACTCGACAGGATTCACATTTAACGCTATTAAATTTGTCCCGATTCGATTCCACTTTGCTCTCGAAGGGGCTGTGCTCCTGCACTAGGGGTTGTAGGGAATTTTTTATAAAGTAATCCTTGTATCTTTGAGATAATACACGCAGAGCTTTGTATGCAATCACGAAAGACTAAAAAGATTTAGGGGGAAAGAGATTATACTCGGTGGCGTTGGTAAAGATAAAACAGATACGATCCCGAAATAATTATATTCCGAAAAGCATTTTACGGTGCATCGCTGATTAAAGCACCGAGACCCAGAAACATCAAATACCGCTGTATCATGGTATCGCTTGTGTCGACGAAATTATGATCGATATCCACTGATTGTCGCAGCGGAGCTGCAATTTTGCAATTTAATTTCCAGCTCGAAATACCGATTGCCACGTGTAGGTAACCTCCATTTCCGGCGCGTCGTCGTTCGCTCCCCAGTGTTTCACAGCTCGATACCGCTCAAGCAAACGACGCGATAATAATTGCTCGCATAGCCGTCGAAGATGGCCTGATCTTTCCATTATTGCGCGCATAATGACGCTGCTAACATCTCCGATCGTGCTCACTAATTTATTCGCTATCCCAGGAACGCTGTTTAACAATCGTAACAGTGGAAATCTGTGCCCGGTCTCGTTAAAACTGAATTCCTTCGACGTTCTTTAAACAGAGAGAAAAACAAATGGGCCTGCAACATCCACAAGTTTTTCATTCGCGGAATTAAATTATGAAGATAACGGCGAGGAGAAAGTTCGCTGAATTCACTGATATTGTTCGCGGGAGGCGCTCGGCTACTCACTTTCTAACAATTTTACGCGCATGCTTCTGGAATGTACGGATTCTGCTCGGTAAAGAGGGAGTGTATACGCGCGGAACCAGGCAAGGCAGGCTCCCCGAAGTACAGGCTCGAGTAAATAAGATACGCGTTCTTAAAACGGAAGCTCCACAAAGGTGGAAGAGGTATCGACGTCGTGTGTGGTTTTTAGTCGGAGCGGGGTGGCTGCCTTTCGAGGAGAGTTATCGCCGAGAGCGAAGCGTTTCGATTCTTTATATAAATTCTGCCGGGGCGCATTGAATCTCGCCACGGCAAAGGCGGCCCGAATAAATTTCACGCGAGGAAACTTCCCTCTGGAAAACATTATCGCTTTCTTAACGAGCGAGCTCGCGCGCAACCGAGCGCACGTACACAGAGGGATGCTGGTCAATGGTACGGTTTACGTTACGATGCTGGCAGCCGAATGAAATTACACGCGAGAAAACGAGGAATGAAAAAGGGAATTATAAAATTGGATTCGTTTGAAATGATAAAGGGTCAGGATGTGGTTCAGCTTAATGGCACGAATGTTACTTTGTTCCTGTTATTAGAATCTGAAAATTTGTGTACTTTGTAGGTATCCTGATACTGTTTCGCTGTGAATATATTTCAGACCTAAAAGTTTGCAATTCAAATATTCAATAAGTGAAGGCTGAAACTGTGAGTAGGAGTGGTAGTTTATATTGAAATGAATTATATATGGTTTTAATTCTCGCCATAAAGTGCACACATAAAGATAAATTATTAAATGATTCACATAAGCGGGAATAATATTAAGGGGATACTGTAGTATAGCTGCCCGTTTTTCAACGCCATCTTCGGGAATTTATTTAACAAAATCAATAAGTTTATACTGTCTGGCGCTTTGTCTGCATATTAAGGTATGTTTGAAGTAATACTCAGAATTTTTGTTGAGCTTTCCTATCGCATATATACATAGATATATAGTCGGTGGCGCAAGTTTCTTCAAAAACATTCTTTTCCGACAAGCGATGGTGTGGGGACAGTTATAATAATTCAACATGGAAAAACTAAAGTTTATTACGGTTGTCGCTATGGTTGGAACAACAGAGGGCTCCTTACAGTAAAAATGACAGCATTGTGAAAAGAAATGTTCGATTTCTGCCAAACATTGAGCTGTTTTCGTTCTGTGAAATTAATTTTTTGCAAGATAGCATCTCGTCCGTGCTTCCAACCATAGTGACAAGCATAATAAATGAAATGAACTTTAGTTTCTCCATCTTGGATGACTATAACAGTCCACACACCATTACCCGTCGGAAAAGAATGTTTTCGAAGAAGCTTGGGGCCATCGACTACGTATATCTATGTATATATGCGATAAAAACACTCAAAAAAATTCTACGCATTACTTCAAACATACCTTAATATGCAGGCAAAACACCGGACAATATAGACTCACAGTTTTTGTTGAATAAATTCGCGAAGATGGCGTTGAAAAACGTGCAGTTACACCAGAGTACCCCCTTAAACACGCAATTAACATTATGTCCCTAATTCGTCACAGACTTCGCCCCTTTTCATTAGCAGTATTAAAACACTAAGAGGAAGCTGTATTGCTCCTCTGTATAATTTCACACTAACCCAGTTTCTCTGCCCGTCTGCAAATTCGCAAATGGATTTACTAAGCGACCCGATCAAAAGAAGCGGCCCGCCGTACTAAAAGCTTCGGATCGATTCAGGTTCAATTACATTTAACAAACTACCAATACGTAAGTAATTAATTCACGCGCCCGTTGCCGATCGATTCGCGTTTTCCTTCGGCTAATTTCTTGCCCCAGCCTTGGAGCGATTGAATTGCCCGTTTTTATCACGGAACGACTGGCTCCTCGACACAGTCGGCTCCCAGGCGGCTGATATTTAATTAAGAAATTAATCAACACTATCGATTAACCGGGATCTGGCGAGCAGACTGGCGCGAGGTGCAAGGTGTACCAGCGGTGATTCACACGGTCGCGTGATTTCCGTCGTGAAAAACGGATGTCCAAGTTCGTTCGCCCTGGGGCGTAAAGTTACCGAATCCACCGATTCAATATTCATCCGCGCGAAACCCGAGCACTTTCGGGCCACTTTCCATGATTGTCGCGGGTGGACCCTATCCACAGCCTCGCGCGGGTGCCAGGCGCGCTAATCCGCGCTATTATAGAACTTTATCGGCTAAACCAGTGGGCCCGGCCTGTTTGCCAGGCCTCGCGACGTTGTGACCATTTCCCGCGAGTGGCGAGATGAAAAAAAAGCCCCGGGAGAGAAAGGGAAGGAAGTTTTTTCCGAATTGTCCGCGAATCTAGGACGGCCCATGATAAATCTTCCCCGGTGGGTTCTACGACGAGATAAAAATGTAAATGCGCACGCCGCGAGATAATTCTTCTCCATTTCCACGGCGCACCCTCTTAATGTCTTCGCGTGATCTCGTGGCACGAAATCCCTCTCTCGCTGATGCAATCCCAGCGATGAACTTCAGTCGGTTACCCGTATTCGTTTTGAAAAAGGATGCCCGCGGTTAAACCGGCCTGGTGTACTTTGATTTCATTTTTGCGCTCGGTACGATGAAATTTCTCTGGGGCGTTTGAATTGCGCGGACGGCCCCGTGAAGGGGATCAAACACTCCGCTTGGATCGTGAGTCTGGTCGAAATAAATCTGCCCCAGGTACGTGACGCGGTAAACAATTAAATGGACCCGTGGAGAAACGTGGATCCCTGTTTTCTCTGTATAATGGGCGAGTTTGAGATTCGTCCGCTGACAGATTTATATGGATATTGTTTCACGTCGGTGTTGCGGTACAAACGGAATTCTCGGTACTCGGCGTAATGTGCAACCAGAATTTCAGCTTGAAGAACATGGGAACGCGACAGACCCTACTATTTACTATCTTTATTTTTAGGGAAGCTCCCCCACGTAACGTTTCTCGGAAAATCCTGTGTCATCGCAGCCCTTGGTCAAGCTAAATTACACGTCGAAATGCAATCCCCCTACCGGCGTATCATCCCCTCATTGTCTCCTAAAATCCTTTAAAATCCAATGTGATTCCACAGTCCTGTTCGATTTTTCGATAGAAACGAGGAAACACGCATTGAGAATCTTGGAGCAAGAGTGCAGCTCCATTTTTTAAAGTTTTTGAGTTGTAACTTGTAATATATGAGCCCCTTAGGTGACAAGTAAATTAAGTCTCTTTTCTTAGTATCGTGAAAATTGGACTTTCGTGTAATGCTTTATATAATTCACAGATATGAATTTGTGAGCTCGTCACAAATTAAAATTCGCTTTTAAACACTTTTAAATGCAATAAGTATATTTATAGTGTCGGAACTGTACAGTTAACAGGTTGAACGAGAATCAGGGAACCTGACGGCGAAAATTTGAAAGTCATAAGCAGGAACGTAAATGGGGGGGGGCGATCTTGTAATAGTTGTACGCTTCTAGTTGGCAGTTCGCGATACCGCGGTGCAACAATGCGAACAGTTTCTGTCCCCACGAAACTGCAAGAAACACGCTAATCCATGCCATTACGAGACGTTACTTGCAAGATAACTTGCGAGCCGTGAGACCAGCGCTATCATTCCCCCCTTCCCACGGGTCTGGAACGGAAATACGACAAAGGGAACTAAAGTTTTCGTGTCGTAAGGAGATCTGGGTCAGTCCAAGCGAATATTTCAGAGATGTGTGACGAAATAAAGATGTCAGACTGCAAGTTCCTCTCGGTGTTTTTTTGCACACCGTTGGGCAGGAATATCGTTCTTTAGCCCACGCGATTGCACCTTGCGCAACTTTTTGGCTTCAAGCGAGCGGAACGGCTCTCCCAACTGTCTAAACGTATCCTGGTCTTCTGCTCGGATTAAGCAAATAAGCTGCTTCATTTTCTTCGTTTCGGAGTTTATGGGTTTCTTAGAAGTAAATTTATAATCCATTTGATGCTCGACAAATTCACATACTACCATAATTGGATGAACAATTAGAAATGAACATGGAAGAGAATGTTATGAAAAATATAGTAAAATGTTGTAATTAATTTAAAATACAAGAGTGACTTTATACGACACTGGAAAGTGAACACGTAAATCCTGCAGAATGTCAGTACAAATATCCGACAGTGTGGAGGTGTACCTCATGATATTTCGTATTATAGATAAAAGCCGCATAAAAAGGACTACCGTCTATTTTTTTAAAAAAATATTTGAGTTACTAGAAAAATTCCATTTTTAGTTATTTCCGGATTTATTGAAGCCCTTTACGTGATAATTGTAGTATTTCTGCTGTATGATGTTTCGTTTAAAGAGTTTCCGAGTACTACAATCGTTTTATTCAATAAAACAGCAGTTGCATTGAAAAATCGCGACGAAACTTTTACATTCGCCAGGTAGAGCACTTGATTAAACATTTGCCATCCCTAAAAACGAGCAATTAACTCTCAACGTTGGAATGGATAAATAATCAACAGAAACTGTTGCAAGTTTATTTACGAGGAATTCCTTGGAGACTCGCTGAAAAGCAGTATATAGAAGCGAGCAAAAAGTGAATTACACGGAGCTTTATATCCTGAAAAGTAGCGAAACAATGTTATCCGTTTCACGAACCTAATTCGATGCGGGACATAAACCGAGACAAAACAGACGAGATAAGATTGAATTCGTTCGGAAGGAGGTGCACGGAATGGAGGCACTCGCGGAGGTATTAAGTGCAACGAGGGTCATTACGAATTCCTGTTAATTGCTGGTGTATCGCGCGAATTACGCGAGGAACAAAAACTTTTCGAGCGTCGCAGGATTTCGTGGTAAGAGGACGCCAGTTTCCAGGAAGGGCGTCGACAAGTGTTCCTTTCGCAACGCCTCTTACAAAACTGCAGCCGACATTAATCTTCTGACAGTAACAGACGGAGATACAGATGCCCAATGGAACCCGCCGTGTCACAACTTAACTTTTCGACGGCTTTCGAGCACCCTTCGCGCGTAGGAACGTCTCCAGCAGAGGTGAAAAGTTTCGCATCGATTTTCCTGGCGCTCGATCTTGTTTCGTTAATTGGAACGAGCACGGGGGCTCCGCGATTGTTTCGTTAAAAATGAAACGAAGCTTTGGTCTAGGCATCGCGCAAATAAATAACGACGGGTCTGTTATTAGTTAACTATTTCCCCGAGCACTGGTGGTCCGTCTACGGTAGGCAGTTTATCGGTGAATAATTGTGGTGAGATAAATTCCATTTTAGATATAAGAAAGATATTAGTACTCGATAATTAATTCAATACAAATGATGGTTCGGTTACTATTTTATTATGGGGGTGTGGTGACGTTAAGAGCTTTCGATTAAGCATAGCTATACCTTGAACACCGCTTACTTACTTAATTCGTATTTAGCAAGAGCAGGGGGAAGCAACGTTAAGCTTTACAAGCAGGTCCCAGCGAGTAAAGCAATCTCCCCGGGCGAACAAATGGACCCCCTAAATCCGGTGATCTGGTCTGCGGAAATTTTCACGATATCACGGTCTTCCTTGGGTGGCCGCGGAAAATATCAACGACAGGAACACGATGAGGCGAAAAGGGGAGGCAAGTAGGGTGGTGGAGGAACGGGGGGCGAGTAACTGGTCGTCCATTCCACTTCGCAGTTTCTCCCGCGTCATTGCACCAGATCGAATCAATTTTCCTTGTCGACTTCCGTTCTCGTTCGCGACCCCGTTACCACGGCCACGAGATCTCCCGAGGAAAATCCGCGATACTTCAGGAGTCACGACATTTTTCCCCGGCTATTCTCCTTTTTCCTACCCCTATCCTCTATCTTCGCCACCACTACCAGCCCTCCCCGACCACTCCTCTTCCTCTTCGCCGACAGAGCTCGTGAGGGGAATCACCAAATCTGGACTGCCGCGATAAGGGCGAATGGGGACAGACAGAGCGGCGGATGAGGAGGAAGGACGCTGCGAAATGGTTTCGTCCGACTTGACAAGGTTTTGTACATTTGTTAATTAGACCTCTCCCGCCGGTTACGCGATGCTGCTTTTTTTTCTGCTCGTTTGCTGGCCCCGTCCTTTCCCTTTAACCCCTCCGTTGCACCCTCGGTGAACTACTTTTTCTTTCCCTCCCCCGCCCCGTCTTTACGTTCACGATGACGGGGCGGTTTTCGTTGTAAATTTTTAGGGAACCAGCGGAATTCAGCGCAGAGCACTTTAGCTGGTAATTATTCGCGGCCGGGGACGGAGGGGGTAGCGGCCAGAGAATTGATCGTGCCCGACGTACCCCGCATAATGAGAACTTAGTTTTGGCAAATTTATCAAGGTTCGTTTCACGAAGTGCTGGTTTCATGGTGTACTACATTCCTCTTATGGGTAATGAATTAATTCTTTGCTACTGTGCGTGATTATTTAGCGTTTGCTTATGAAATGTGAGTAACTTCTGCAGTTGTTTGTGTTGGAATCAGAGTAAACAGTCGGCGCATGGTTCGATTCTTTGGTAAATACGTCTTGTTTTTTATTCTTTTTCTATACTTCCTGGCAACTTATTTGAATTCTCAGTGCGTTTTGAACTTCCAGTTAGTATTTTACATTTTCTCAGGATTCTTATATTCAAACAGCACATGCTGGGATTCTAAAATTAACTCTCAAATTGCAAGACGACAGAGGTTTCGTTTGGGTCACTGCGAATGCAACAGCAACCAAATCTGTAAAGAGAATAGAATTCTGAATAGAACATTTTCAGACACTTTATTCGATGTACACACTGTCCTTTTGTAATCTCTGATTCATTTCGCGCTGTTGCACGTGTAAATCCACAGTGTATTTGCTTCTGCATTTACCCGGAGAATGAAAATGCGCTTGCAAAGAGCCAAAATCAAAGGAAAAAATTCGATTTTCGAATGCTATGCACGCCGGTTACATGCAGGGAAAAAATTGACATTCCGTTTGGTGTTCCAGCGAGGCTTGAATTGCTTGAATGGATGTGATACAAATAGACGGTTGAATCGGCATGACGCAATTTCTTTCATACATTCCGCTTCAGACGGCTGGTATTCGCGGACCGCATACACGATTCCCCTGAGAAATTACTTTTAAACATTACGTCTGAGGGACCTTTTTACTTCGCAACCTTTATGACAGAGGAGGAACGATTACGTTCGCCACTAGGCACCGATTTCACAAATATTCCCGCGGTTCGCGCAGCTAATTCGACGATTACCAAGGAGATAGGGAAAGTAATTATTTCAATTGGGGACTGTTGAACTGAGCTCTTATTAAATATCGAATTATGTAATCAAATGTATTATACCTCTTGGTTATCTTTAAACCAGTAAAGGGTGATTAAGAAACGATTAAGGGGTTATACCTAAAAGTTGAAGCATACATTTTTATAGAAATTTTTGCACTTAAAGGAGCAACATTTAAAGAACATTTAGTAATTTTTCGTAGAAAAATATTTGAAGTTGGAGTCCTGATTTTTTATTCGCGTGATTTTTGCACGAAAAAATCAGGTTGTCAACTTTAATAATAATTTCAATGAAAATGTATCAGTTTTTCTTGCGCGGATTCTTTTTACTTCTTTCAAAACAAACATAGTACGCTTGTCCGAGCATCCCGATTGATACATCCCAGCGAAGTATTTCACCGCTACCGCAGCTTCCCCGTATCATTCTTAACACAACTCGCTCCCAACAGATCTCTGTGAAAACTCGGAACGATACAGAGAAGAGCACACCGGTGATCGTACTTATTTCATTCTCTCCCATCGACTAGTAATTTCAAGCTTCCCCTGGAGCCAATACATCTCACGTCGTTGCGTCTTTCGCGTCATTGCATCCGATCGAATCACTCTCCTCCTCGGCGTTCACGTATTTCACGCGGAACCACGCTTGTATAAAGCACGTCTCCCCTGGAGGAATTTTCGGAAATGCGAGTCGTGCTCGTCGGTCCGGGAAATCGAACTCGTGCTATCCCCACCATCGCGTACTGTCTGAATATTTATTTCTAATTCGAGCGCCGTCGAATTGCCACAATTTCCGGCGACCTCTCCTTTTAAACCGTAAGTCGCGAGTCCTGGAGCGTGGAGAATTCGATCCTATCTCCTCGTTTCTACATGCCCACGTCATTTCGTAAATGCAGTTCCCGCGATGCAGGTTCCGCGATACCAAGGGAACCGCCTCTGTTCCTCAAAGTAGCAAGAATAGTTGAAAGAGGAAGTTAAGTTTCTACCTCAGACAAATTTAAATTTCAGAGGAGATCTCCCCAGTATTCCCTCCGTCACGTGCTCAGGTACAACAGTTCCGTGCACCCAATAGTCCGCCGGTATCTCAATCGACGGGTTACTAAAAATTCTTATAATACAGCAATGAGGAAACTGTAGAGTGCGCGATCGCAATCTCGATTCCTTTATACCCTTGTAAGATTCTTTCCTCGACGGTCGCGCCCATCCCCTCGCCACTTCTTAAATTATCATCGCTCGATACACCGCACGAGAGCACCGCCCGCTATCGAGCCCCAGACTCGACCGAGTACAAAACTGAATTTCCAGCGCATAGAACAACTCGATACAAATCTCCGATTCTTGACGACCTCGTTGAGCCCATGTAAACACGCTCGTTTCGATCCGTCCCTCGGCGCAGCCCGCCCGCCCCGGCGTTGTCGAGGCTGGGTGCATCGACTTCCAGCCGGCGAGATCCCTTCGGGGAGCGCTCCACCTTGGCAGCCGCGGGATCAGCGCGAGAGAAAGGAAGAATGATAGAAAGCACGGTGTGGTTGAAGAAGACGAAGACGTGGAAGGCGAAGAAAAAGGTTTGGAAAAACTGTGACACAGGAGAAGATACGGTCGAGATCTCGTCTGGGCCCATTGTTGGCCCTTTGTTCCGCGCAGCCAGAGGACGCGGAATACGCGGATATCGCGAAACAATGCCCGAGCCTCGAGCAACGCCGTGGAAGGGACCTCCGCAGTCAGAGGAAAAAAAGGCGGACGCTGGGGGATAGAGAGGGAGGAAATGGACGTGAAACACAGATGGACAGTCAGGGTGGATAGCGGAGGAAGGGATGAACAGAGGACGTGGACACGCGGGGAAGGGAAAGCGGCGTACCTGTATTGTACATACGTGCGCGAGGCGTGAGAATATATCGCTGGCGCGATGCAAACGGCTGGAAAAAATGCCGGTTGTCCTGCAGCACGGCGCTCGGATTCAATAAGGCACGGCGGACGATGGGGGCGGCATTCAGTTTCAAAATCAACCGCCGCTTCCTCTTGCCAAAACCTCAACGGCGAATCGATAGTCCAGTAGGTCACGTCGGCATGGAAAACTGTGCCAAAGCCTTTTCTTTCCCGTTCGGATTCTGTCTTTGTCTCCGTGTCCCGCTGCGTCTTTCTCCCATCGTCGGCCCTCTCTTTCGCCCCTCAGCGAATTAGCGCGTCTTTTCTGCCCGGCGCTCCCCTTTCCTTTGTTCCCCTCCGTTGCATACGGTTGTTGATGATCCGACGCGCCACGGACCTCCTCCTCCTCCTCATTATCGGGACTCCGAGGAAACACAGCCGGGGATCGATACGGCGGCTAGATCGAACAGCAAAGATCGCTTCGTTTCGCTAAGTTTCTTCGGAAGTTTCCCCTAGAACCATCTTCCCTGTCGGTCACTTTGCTTCCACTCACTTGTTACCCGGGCACTTTTGGCTTCGACCAATCGTGGCACGGGGAATTTGGAAATGTATGTAAGGGGTAAGTTCTACGTAGTGGTCGAACTGGGCAGATGAATCTTGTTGGCAGGTCTTTTGAAAAACTAGGGGAAGTTAGTTTCAAAATAGAACGCGTTCGCTCCTGTGTTCTCATTGAGGGCAATGAACCGTCCTCTACCTCGGTTGCGGTTCGTAAGGGGCAATAAGTACTCGAAGGATCTCGAAGCACCGAAATCGTCGATAAGTCGAAACATCGCTGGGAGGGAAGGAAGAAACACTGCTTGTTAAGGAACTCGCAGTCTCCTTCTATCGGGCACAAAAGAGTTGCCCGCCGCGTGATCAAAGAAAAATAGGAGAGGCTCCGGCACAAAAGTGAGAAGGGGGAGCGTATTTAATAAGAAGATCGAGAGGGACTTAATGGTTCCTCTCGATCAATCCTTGCAATCGTTAATTCTCAGCCGTAGTGGCTCGCGTCTTCGGTACCCTTCAGCCTCTGCAACGCCTTCCTCGATTTCTCACTACCACAGCATCGTTCTTAATGAACGAATGGAACATTCAAATTCTTCTTCTGGTATTTTCGTACAATGGCCCCGCGCACGATGAAAAATTAACTAAGCCTCTTTCATCGAGGCCCATTTATATACAAAATCCAGGGGAGCGTATTTCGAGACAGCCTCCTGTTTGTATTAAAAATATGGATAGCCGGGTCGCGGGAATATTAGCGTCGAGTATTTCGAAATTCCCTGAAAAATACACGAGAAGAATTTCATTCTTTCCTTCATCTCTGAAGAATGCGCTACGACCGTAAAACCGTTACGAGATGTTTGCGCGATATAATGTTACGTTTTAGAATCAGTTACGCCGCGACGAGGGCGTCGTAAAAAAGGATCCGCGTAAAAAAAAGGTGTTCGTAAAAAAAGAAGATCTTCGTGTGTGCTAACGAGAACGGGAGAATGTCGGGACGCGGGGTTTCTGCTCTCAAAATCGATGCAATGGCGTAATAATATTTCCGGCGCGGTCCACGCTCGTGGCCATTTGACGATGTAAAAAATTACCGGGGTTGAACGACCGTTACGAGAAACGAACGAAAGAATTGGGGCAAATAATTGGATTAGCAGTCGTTCCACTTTGAATGCTCGTTTATTGTTAATATGCTGACGCAGGGGAAGGGGAACGAGGGAGGAGGGGAGAGAACTCATGAAAGGAATATATTTGCATGCGAGTCCATTAAAAGTGTATTAAGTGTGTTCCGCTGTTGGCTAATCGAATTTCGAGCTTCGATAATATGCGGTACGACGATAATTATAATTGTGGAAAGGGAAATATTGCACTTGTGTATCGGGGGTCGCGTTAGTGGAAATCATTATAAATACTAATGGAAATCGAACGGAGGGTTAATTGTTTGTATCAAATTACTTGGGCCATCAGATCCGATTGATGTATTTTCATCAGCTCTTGTTGGAATTAGTGGAGAAGTCGATGGAGCTTGGACTTCGTTTCAATTCATTTATGACGAGTAGGAAGTAGATGTTCGATGATCGTCAGAAGGTTGATGAATTGAATGCATCAAATCTGCGATCGCAGTTTCATTGAATCGCACAATGCGGCCGATAGGCGAAGGCTGATTTCCATGGCGTTCAGGCTCGGTGAAGAATTTGAAAATTTATACAGAAATTCGCACAGTTGTGGATGCAATCGCGAGCCAGATGGGGCTCGAGATAATTCGACTAGAAAATCCAATTTCGAAGTGCATTCGACTTGGGGGAATCCTGGAATCATGTGGGAGTTGAAAAACGAGAGGGCAAAGGGCAATTAAAAGCGGGGATAAAAATCCAAAGTCGCTCCTTCACTCGGAAAGAGTTTTAAATCCTCGAGCAGTTTCATTTAATATTGCACAGAGATATCCAACTTTAGCCGAGATTAAATGAAAAGTTGGAGCGTGAAAAAGAAGCAGAATGTTTCCTGGCGAAACAGCTGATAGCTGCAAACATCACAATGAATAAAATTGAACATAAAATAATGGCGGAAGCATGTAGCGAATAATCTAATAATATGAAATAATTCTCTAGTAAACTAATTTTATCGTGATTAATGCGAATACCATATACTTTAAGATTGCAGACTTTAACCAACCGAACAGACTCAGTTTTGAAATAAATACATCTTGCTAGGTTTAGCTCAAAACATCAAACAGACGAGTAATTTGATTGTTACGTAAACACTTATTCGAGCTATTTGTTGTTCGCGACGCTGAAACAATAATGTCCCTTGCATAAAAGGGTCAAGACAGTTTGCGAAAAAATCCAATTTCTCGAGACCCGGAAGGCTTCTGGAGCGATGGCAGAGCAGGGGCGGGCGAAATAAGGGAAGAAAGCAAATATATGGATCTCCTTGGAAAGGAGTAGGTCTGTTCTTGAGCGCTACTTTGCGGCGCATCGCTGCTTACCCCGGATTGTCTTGTTTTTGTGTACGTTTACGGACGATATCATTGCTTTTTCGACAACAGTCCTAGACCGTTGCCAGAGTCGATCTGATTCTTCAATCTCGAGAGGAAGTCGAGCGTCTTTCCTGGACCTTCCGAGGGATCCTTGGGACTTTCCCAAGCAATCAGCTCTCGCGAAGGAAATGCATGCCACCTCGGATGCAGATTCCCCCGTCCCACCCTCGACGTAAATGAGAGAAGTATCGAATACATTAACTTCGGCATTCTGTGAAGAACTACATTGAAACAATGCAGCTAAATTACCAGAATCAAATACTCAGAGGAAAGTAGAATTTCAAATATGTCAGAAACATTCCCCGGTTCTTCTAAATTTTTTACATACGTCACAAAAACTGTGACTCTACTTTTTATATCAAACGCGACTCCCTTAATGTCAACGCTAATCGAATGTTTCGTGGGAATCCCAATCACGGAAGTGGTTCACTGTTTTGAGGGGAGCCTTTGAAGGAACATCTGTATTGAATATCGTAAATTACTCTACAGGGAGACACGGGAAACAGCTACCATTTATTCTTTCCCTGGTATGAATTTCCTCCCCGTGCTGTCGTTCGCAATTCCTCCGGAGGACAGGATCCCGCGGCGCACGGTATCGTCGCGAAAATAAAACACGATTATTTATAACGCAATCAATCCCCGCGATATGCATTCCGCCATCGGCGATGGTAGACCGAATCCTTTTCATTCCGATTGAAGCTCCGATGGAACGTGACGATGATGGCTGCAGCCTGGCCACGATGCGAAAACATTTCATTCGTAAATTTAGTTCTGGCCAGCGAATGTTCGAGGACAAAAGAATCTCTCAACCTTGAAGGTGGCTGATTGAGCGTGATGCAAGAACCGAGAACCCTCTCTTCTGCTGGGTTTATGCTCCCCTAGCGCTTATCGGATAACCATAAGTTCCAGCAGATCAAAGCCCCTATCTCGTCGTCGATGCGCTGCTGGCACACTGTGGCCACGCGAACCTAATGATCGCTCGTCATAAAGTCCGAGAGGGGCTGGTTGAAAGAAGGTTTCGGTCGGGGCAAAATGATGCACTCGACAACGGGCCTGCATCTTCCGCGCATCGACGACTTCCCATCGAGGCCCGGCGTGCCTTCAATCGCTTCCCTCGCCTGCATTTTACGAGCCGCCAACGTATCTTTATTAAATATTAATACCGTTACGGGCGATAGCGTGGAGCGTACGATCGCGAACGTTGTTTTCAAGATCACGTATTTGCATTGTAATATGACGATGCTGGGAAAAGGCTCGTGGGAATAAGTGAAAGATAGAAGCAGAATCCTGAACCATATATATCATCAGCTCAACTGACCTATCTTTTTCGATGAGCAATGAAGCTTTTTCAAAATATGACTTCGTGCCCTTAGAATCTTGTGCCTATAATTACCAAAAAAATTGTGAACTGTTCTGTATTCTTGTAATGTTTACATTTCCAAAGAAGCTTCGTTGAAACACCAATTGGCGACGCTAAGGATTCACAGTACTGTAAAAAATACGACAAACTAAACTGCGTTTTACTGGAAGCATTGTTACTCGATGAGGTAAGCGCAGATGATGATATTACGTATAAGCGAAGAATTTCAGTGGTAAAGTAACGTTTCATCTTCTTTGATTGACACCAGCATTTCCTAGACCCTATCCTCGTGATCGATCGCGCACTCACGCACTACACTTGCGCCCTGTAAAAGGTAGCGCACTTCGCGAAGGAAACGCTCTCCCTATTCTCAGCGCTGACCGCTGCACCGACCAATGCATATAAAAAATTCAACATGATCTTCGAATACATGCCACTGACCCTTCTGTAATTCTACCCTCCCGGAGAGAAATCCGCGTGGAAGATGTCGCAGTGATCCAAGGAATCGCTCGGAGTAAAAAATTCGAATCGGTCCGATCTGCGGTCTTTCGAGCGACCGAGGTATCTCGTGGAAGGTTCGAGGGTTCGTTATCTCGGTGCACTTTAATCGAACGTAAACCGTGGTGGTGGTGGCTGCACCAGAGAGACAGAAAAAGGAGCGCAGAAAGAAGGGTAACGTATCCGGAACGTTTCCCTTCGTTGCCAAACTTCCCCCCCCCCTCCCACCCTCCCCGAAAGCTTTACTTTTACGAGCATCCGCCATTAAAGAGCTTTCGATAGTGGTGCGCTACCACCACGCTCCCGATGACAAGACGGAGCTTTGATCTGCAGAATTTATTGCTATCTGGCAGAAGCTGGTGGAACAGATGAAAAAAAGTGTCTTCCCTGTCCTCTCCGCGATGCCTATGCTCTTTTCAAGGATGAAAGGATTCTTGTCCTTTGCCGGTGCAGTGCACGGCGCATTGTAGAATTCAATCGGTCACCGTGATCCGATGGGAAAGATGATGGAGTAGAAAAGGGGAGGAACTAATGAGACAGCGGAGGAGCAACGTAACATCGGTACTGATTGTAATTCTTTTCCTTTTCATTTTTTTTTTTTTTAAATCTGCGACCGTTTCCAATGGCCGGCGATGAGAAGAATAGAGGTCCTCGATGGCCTCAAAGTAGCAATTTTCTTAGCAGTCGCCAGGTTTCAGGCGGAATGCCGTCCAAAACTTTCCTTCTGCTGTAAAAGGTTTGCTCGTCGAGCCACTTCTCGCATTGCTCGTTTGTAGCATTCCACCGTCGCTTTGTGGCTTTCATAGACTTCGTAATTTTTTTCTTATTCGAGGTTAGATTGGATTGTTCGATAACCCCTGATGTTTTTGGATGCTCTACGTGTTTGGAATGTATGATATAGGAATGTATGAGTATTCTCATGTGCATTTTGATTTTTGGAGATCGAGAGTGTGACAAATGGGAGTATTTAAGGGGATACTATTATTACAATTTTTCTAAAAATCGATTTCTTTTTTGCATATATTCATAGTATAGTATCTGAAGAATACTCATTGTCAGTGAATGTTAAAAGACAGACTTTTTTTATTTGGGACAATTCTACGTCGAGGTCTACTGCCTACGGTTTGCGCCTCTTTTGTTGCAGCAGTGCACTGAACGTCACATAAAATTTGAACCACTACAGAAATTTTTTTCATTTGAAAAAGAAATGTTTTCATACCCTTGAAGAACGAATAACTAGAGACCACAAAGTTTTTTACTGCAAGTAATATACTTTCTTCCCAAAAAAATCTTAAAAACACCTATTTTTTTAGCTATTTGAGGAGAATGTTTTCTGAATAGTATCTGACTTGTGTTTAGCTGAAAACTTCCAACTAACAAGTGCACCTTGAAGGTTGACTTGACTTCAGAGATTGCGTAATCTTTCAGCTCGAATCTTCAAGATACTGAAAGTTCTCGTAGTACCAGCAATTTGCAAAAGCTTCCCTCGTGCAAATTCCACCATCCGTTTCGAATAAAATCCTCCCGCACCAACTTCGATACATTTACCATCACCGTCGATAGACTCTCCGCCGTCATTTACAACTGGATTGTACGCACGACACCGATGCAATCCCAAGATTCAATACCTCCTACACCGTTGATTCTAACACGACACGACACAAATCCACATTCTGATCGCGATCCCTCGACGAAACCGTCGCGACGAGAGCTCGTGTCGTCGACGTTGCAACGTTCAGCTGTTCCCTTCGTCTCGCTGGTCTTCGAGTCAGCGTCTAATTTGCGGCGCGGGTGCCGCTTGTTGATTCGCCCGGGTAAAACACAGACGAGAGCTGTTTCCAGGACGTCCCGCAGGCAGGTGGAGCGTTCCCCAATCAGAGTTAATTGGTTCGAGGGAGCTGGGGATCGGCTTTGGTCGGCATCAGGTGCGGGGCATCGGTCACGGGCCATGACGTGCGACATCTTCCTTCGTCTGGACGTGCACTCGACTGAACGTGGGCCCCGTGTTTTCTGTCTCGCGGTGCTCACGGTACGTGACCGAATCGATCCGCGGCGACGAAGCTGAGCTCTTCTTTCAGGGGAGGTAGAAAGAACGGCCGCCTGGGAGTCAGCGACCCTTGACACTCCTGGAGACAGGAGTGGCTGCAAGTTTTATGCGCTCACCCGCCTTTTTCCTTTTCACTGTGCCGGCGTCACATGGCCGCTGCTCTACCGAAGGCCGTGCATTATCGACCTCTTAAATGCCTTTTGGGACGGGTTTACCTTCCTCCCACCCGCTCACGCACTAATTTCGCTGTTATACCCCGCTTAACGGGCCGCCAAGCTTTCCACGCCAAGGAAAATCTTCGACCGCCCGGCGTTAATTCACCAGCGGGCCACTGCTGGATTTCGTTTAGCTGAATGGAATTCGTAGCTGGCGATTGAATGGTTTTGGAACAACTTTGTGGATGCGAGGTGGTAGGTACGCTGATTGTTTGGTGTTTTGAGATTGCTAGGTGGACGCGCTTGGACTTGTGGGCAGTGGAATCATTTGCTGGCTTTGCTTATTTCTGGGGGAAGATTTTTGTTATGAAGAAACTATTTTTTTTAAAGATATTTATTGTCACATCCCCCGTTAAGGTCGTAGTGATCGTTACGCTTTAGAATTAAAGTCACTAGCAATGTTCTGTTTTAAGAATTGTGAGTAATGGAATATCATACCTCTAACGATTAACTAATAGAATAATACATAATGATATCTGTGGCTTCCATTACTCTTCGCAATGTGAGCTACTCCATGGTTTATTTCTGAAGATAAATAGAAACAAAGTGAGCAAACAACTTTGTGCCAACAGTTTTGCTCGACAGTCTATTTTCCTGAGGTGAAAGAAATTAGCTTTGAAATTTATATACACATAAATTAAAAACTCGTGTTTGCCAGGATTCTTTGGGTAATGAATTGCAAGCCTGGTAACTTCCCTTTTAAGATTCTAATTTCAACGTTTCGTCTCGTCTTACAAATTAATTTATTACCGGGTCGAGGGATACATTTGTGGTAAAGAAACTGCGAAGATCTTTGCATGTTGACTCCTCAATTTATACTTTCTTTTTGGTACGTCATCAAGTTACTCTGAATATTTTTTTAATGTCTCAGAAGACGCTAGAAAATTAACCATAACGTTGATCTGTATTGGAAAAGAGGTATCACACATGCCACCAGTCTCTCGAACAATAATTAAGCGACTACTATGGTTTCAATGCAACCACATCTGCTAAGTTTCCAAGTGCACGTACTGAACTGGATCGCGATTAAAAATGACGATTCTCGCGGCCTGCGCGAGTTATCTGAGTGTACGGAAAAATTATGGCGTTACGTGCGTTGCATTAAACATTGTGCCGGGTTCGCTTGCATGCGTAATGAATTTTATGTCCCTGGCACACGTTGTATGTCCAGAAAATTCATAAACAGTGGTACAGTGTCTACTCGTCAGAATTTTGAATACTTTTATCCCACGCAGATTTCACGAATTAAATATGAAACAGAATGGTCATATTTTGAATTTAGAACTTCATAATAAAATACCACTCAAGGCTCGGTAACTTCCACCACAGCTCCAGCAGAAATAAATTCACCAAATTTGAAGGTCCTAAGAAATACTCTGTATAAACTGGCCATGGGAAAATGGGACATCCCGATGAAAATTACGACGCTTCACTGAAACATACTGCGTTAGTACGAGAATATTAAAGCTACAGACGACAGTAATTACGAAGAAAGATGGCCACTGATGAAAAAAAAAAAACGTATTATAGTAAATTTCATGCAATCTGCAACGCCTTTGCACGTGTATCTCCCAGTGCGAGCTGGATCTGCGAGTTTTTTCTCATTAGGGCGTGTAGCCAAACTTTTGAGCGGCAGTGTGCATGCGCTTTCAAAGCGATTTAGAACGCAGTGATTCAGGTTTTTTGCAGGAACGTTAACTAGAATAAATTTAGTAGTGCCCGTGCTGCGGCAGAGTCCCCGGACTCCGCGGAATGATAATACGATTATTCAGTAGCACGCAGTGATCCTTCGAGCCGGCTAAATAGCCGACAGAAAATGCTAATAGCGTATTGGCATGATGCTGTAGTAAGCTTTTTTGAATTACTCGCTGACCCCATTCGCACTGTTCTACTTTTCTCTCCCCCGCTTTGCGGTAGAATCCAGCACACGTCTCGCTATCGCTGGATGTAGAATTACAACCTTCTCGAGCATGTAACATGTGTGGAATGCGTTTCGGGGAAATCTTCGTCTTACGTGTCAGGTATAATCTTAGAATAGAGATCTCGATTAATGCTACAGTGTGTAATAACCGATCAGTATCTTGTACTACGTTCGTACGTTCTCTTTTTGCGTTATTGAAAATGTGACGAGTGAGATTTCGTAACGTAGCGTTTATAAAAAGAGTAACATTTTCCTCTGAATTGTGTTTCGAGAATTGTGTTGTGTATTTCGAAGGCAATTCTTCATTGATCGAATGGCAGAACTGAAGAAGTACACGACCTATTTAAGTTGGGAATCTTGGTATTCAGTTATTAATGTATGCCTATATTTTGGAAAGATGAATTGTGTTTTCTTGAATTCGAAATGGAGCAGTCGATACCAGGAAGGTATAAAGCAAACAAATCTGCAATGTGCTGAACTATTTCCAGTGCATTTTCGATTCGGAATGCTAAAACGAGGAGGACGGTTGTTGAAAAAACAGGGAGGAGGTTGGAAACAGTCCAGTTCCCCCATACATAACTCAAAAGCGTTGAGAAGTAGTATAGATCATTTCAGAAGCAAGCCGCAGATTTAATCCCCCATAAATCCAGATTATTTTTCAGATAAAAAAAGAGGGGCACGCTTCAGTTTTGCGTCATTCCACCGAAACCACCATCCCTTGATATGTGTGCGGATTTGCTAGCACGTGTTTACTAATAACACAATCGTATCGCATTCAGTGCAACAAACCGACAGATCGTAATTTTGCAGCGTGGTATTCTAACTCACGCGAGAATATCATGAATTCATTTACGACGTATCGACTGTGCTAATGAAATTTTGATAATGTGTTGCGGAGTGAAATTCGAACGGATACCTAGGTCAGATAAGTAATCGAACTGAAAAGTATAGTGATAAAAATTAGAGGAAGGGACGACGTTAAGTATATTGACACATATAGGCAATAAAATAGGAATTAAAAATTAGAATAAACTTAATAACATATGAATTAAAAGAAACGATAATGGTATCAGAACTTGGGGATCATCTACGAAATGCAACTTCTACATCTATTATTTTTAAATTAAAAGGTGTAAAAAGTTTCTCCGAAGAAACCTCTCCTTGCAAGTGACAAATTGAGGTGGCTAAATCGAGTACGTCCAGTGCTTCTTATTTAATAAAATCTCCATGATAGATTCATCGATAAAAAAAAAGCGTAGGAACAGTGGCGATACGAAAGCTCGAGGGGCTTCGTCGAACCACGACCCCTTCGCCTGCAAAGTGTAGATTGAAAAGACTCGAATCTATCCAGTACTTCTTACTTAATGAAATCTGAATGATCGTTTCGTCGATAAGTGAAAAATTTGAGGATAGTAATAACACGAAAGCTGAAGGAGCATCGACGAACCTCGTCCCCTCTTGTCTGCAGATTGCAAATTGAAACGGCTGACTCCGAGTGTATCCAATACTTCTTGCTGTACTGTCGAGCCTTGTGTTCCCGTGTGCACCGAATGCAATTCTCGAAGCTGATTCGAATATGCATCGGTCGTACGTGGATCCAATTCCCCGGAAGCGAGGGGGGTTGAAACTTGAGTCTTTTGTTTTGTCTCGCTAGCGCGGAACTTCTGTAACAAGTGCCCTCCCCCGGGAAACTTTTGATAAAATCTTCAAGAGCCAAGGCTGTGGTTATCCTTTCGGCATCCATGTACTCGGCACTGTCTTCCCTTATCAACATTGTTACACACTGCCCAGACAAAATTTCGCCGGGGCACGTTAGACCTTCCGTCGTGCAGAAACGTCCTCGTTTATGGAATTTGAAAAATGAAAAATGTTTCAGTTTCTAACGTGGTAGGAATTCTAAACCGAGGATAACCAGTACTATTACAGTAGACATCCCAGTATTTCCCAACCTTTTTGGAGTCGCGATTCCCTTTTATAATATTCAAACCTGCGACCCCCCTATTGAGGGGTAGGGTAAATTTAATAAGGTACAGAAAATACATTAAAAATAGGTATTTCTGAATATAATTTTACCTTAATAATCGTTTTGAAGGATTCTAAAGACCGTAGAACTCTACTATACATCACGGTGCAAATTTCATACCAAAGTTCAATATTCTAAGTACCTACACTTATTTCTCATTGCACATTTATTCCCAGCCATGATTAAAATAGATAGCCTTGACGCTAGATAACATTTCGTGTATTCCAACTAAAGACCAGAGGTACTCCAAGCGTACAAAATCAATGTACAACCCACACTTTCCAGCGTGTTCGTTCTCCCTAATTATTCGTCTGCCTCATTAAGTAAACTCTCACCTTCCAACGAGGTGCTGAAACTTTATTTCCTTACTCCTCTATCCAAGGGATGGGCCAGGTACACAATAACCGCATCAACAAACTTGTAATTAGTTTAACTTTGCGGCAGCTGGAAAAGAACCAGTCTAACAAGACTCATAATGCAAGAAAATAGGATTACACCCTGCCGTAATACATCCATTATCGACGGATTTCGTGAACGCCATACAGAACGAAACGGACGAGTAACAGTTTAATTAAATCATCAGCCTCCTTTCGATTCTCTGTTGCTTCGAAACATGCAAATGCCACCCAGTTCCTTCGCCCGGGGCGCAATATCTCAAACCCTCCCCGCCCACGGCTCAGTCGTTAAACGTGCATAAACCTCTGCGGAAGATCGCGGTAATCGATAGTTGACTCGATAGCGCCAAGGTACGACGGCATTTCCTTCGCGTCGCGCCGGGGGTGTATCGCATAATCTTGCGCTTTCCATCTTCCTGCATAGGCGACATACTCCCGGCTCGTAATGGAAGCAATCTACCTCAAACCGATCGGATGCACGCCTGCATACGACGAATTAGGAAGAGTGCATTGTACCGGGGGCCCGTGCACACGGGAGTACGCGTGATCGCGCGACGGAAGATCCGCGGAACAACGGGTGGAGCGAAAATTGCGAGAACGCTCGAGACGAAGGAATAAAGAAACTCGCCAAGTTTCGACAAGGGAGAAAGGAGTATCGATTATTGCGGTGCATACTTTTCAGCTGGGGGGAAAAAAGGAAATACATACGTACGCTCGTGCCAAAGGAGAAATTTCGCTGTAGAATGGAAGAAAAGTGGGAGGGGGATGAATACAGCTTGGGCTGGATGAAAGACACCCCCTTTGCTGTTCCACGCAACTCCGCGAAACGAAGTGAAGGATTTTTAATATTTTTGCTGCTGCCTTCGAGAATTGTCACCAGAGATTGTCTTCCATTTGCGATAGGTTGCTTCGCGTGTGAAATGTCCCTTCGATCAGATTTTTAAGTGACTTTTACTTAATTTTCTGGACGATTAGCTTCGTTATTCTATTTTCGCCCAGATTAGAATTTTGCAAATTTGTGAAGTCTTTGACTGGAGATATTAAATTTTCTGTATAACTGACAGAATAAGAGGCAATTGTCGAGATTAATATAAATGCAAGTTTAAAATTAATTAGAAAATGTGATAATTCCTTATTCGAAATCCACCAGTTTTCCTGACCTCCAGTTTATTCGTACTATGGAAGAAGTTTGTGATTCCTTTGACACCGGTATAGCACCCTCGTTTACACTATCACTGCCTTTTCATTAAGAGAATGCGAAGATATTGAAGTCGTAAAACGTTTAATGCTGCACCACATAAGCACCATAATTTCCCAAGTATAAGTACAGTGATATCAGCTTACGACAAAGTTCAATCTCGAGAAGAGCAAGTGATTAAGAGCCTCGATATCAGATTATTAAACTCTTTAGAAAAGAACTCTTCTAATTACCAGTATTTACCGTAGAGCCATCGAATTAAAAGGGTAAAACACTGTCAGTTTACCGTTACATTCATTTTTCCCTCGTTTATAACCAATTAGCAGTACCAGAACTCTGCAAAGTATGTGTGCAAGCTGTCAGAAAATTCCGTCACATTTTTTTTCGGAGGAACGTTTACTTCTTCGTGTCGTTTGGAAAGGCCGTATATCTTGCTGTCATCGATGCCGAGGAAGGGAGACGGGGAAAAAACGAGAGAAGCGAAAGACTGATACACGAATCGCGGGGTGGCTACCGCCAGGAGAAAGAGACATTGACGTGGAATCGATAAACGTCTATCTTGCTCTGGTTCGCATGGCTGACAATTAAATTCTCGTATGAGTGCTCAGCCAACGCTCTCATAGCCCGCGACGGTGTAGATTCGATTTTTAGGCGCTCGGGAGTGAATTTTAACGTTCCTTAAACGCTTTCGGAAGCGCGCCGCTGTGTTAGATAACAAACGCTGAATAATCGACACGTTCGTTCGATGCCACGCAACTCCATTGCCCCTGTTCCTCTTACTGAACGCCCTATTTGCATTACCAAATAATATTTTGAACATATACCGCTGGACACTATTTTTTACCGATCGGCCACGTGAGAATTTAAATTAAATTAATGTAAAGTAAATTGTGTATCACCTGATATATAAATGGCATGTTTTAAATTATCAATTGTTAGTTAGAAGAGAGAGAGTTGTTACAAACTAACAGAATGGAAATTGATCAAAATATTAGAAAACAGGTATCATCCTCAATTATTCTAGACTGACAACACAGAGGGTATATACATCTTGAAATAAGTGGAAACGATAAAACGTAACTACATTGTTTCACATAAACCACACGACTCCTTACGTTCACGCCGTCGGCAATAAAAATATCCCATCCAAACCATGATTTTCCGTTTATCACCGGAAACACAAAGCCAACCAGCCCAGGAACGTCTATCGAAATTGTCCCAGCACCCCAACCTCGTTCACCGCAGTGCCATTTCACCAGTAACAATTACGAAAGGCCAGAGAGCCGAAAGCGTACGTGAAAAAACGTGGCGTGACCACAGATAGAAAAAAAAGTACAGAAAGAAGAGGGTAGAACGAAATGACAGAGCACAATATTCGACGGGCAAACCGCAGAACGAAGTCGGCGCGTGCCCCTGTGGGCTGCGGCATCAGAAAAACGTGCCCACGTGCGTGCACACACGAGGCCTGAGACCACCTACGTGCAGCAACGCTTCAGATTGTAAGCTGTTGCACCAGGGGCCAGCGATAAAGCCTCCGCCAAAACTCACTTCGAAACTAACTATTTGCTCATATTGCCTACTCCTGTGGCTGGCTCCTGCCTGAAACTTGGACATGCGTCTGTGAAACGAGAGGAAGCACCAGCGGGCTGTGTGTGTTCCTCAGAGGGACCGTTAATGACGAGACGTTCGGGTGATAGGAACATTTCTGCGGTATTATGCAGCTTGTCTGAAAGCTGCGTGATAACGATATTCGCGGCGATAGCGGTGCGCGCCGATGTTGGTACCGGCTGCCAAAGTTTCCCTGAATAATCGCCACTGTTTTTTCATTGTGGCCCTGCGACCAGTGGCTGGGGCTGAATAGAGACAAATGTACGCGCGGAGTAATTGTGATTGTAATTTAGTAGCATTTTCAAGAAGGGAACATGTTTTGAGAATTGTATTTAATAGATTTCAAGGTTTAATTTTGGAAATGAAACTATACTCGTTGAAATATTGATGACTTTAGCTTCTGAATCGAGTGATAGATTTAGGATGTTAGTCGACACCCTCTAAATAAAGATGAATGAAAGGATTAATAAGAAGAAAATAGGTGACTGTACGCAGTTCGTGATATCCGCACAAAGTATGAAAGCAAAATGTACAAGGTAGCCAGACAACTTCTCCACTTGGGTCAAAGTTTGCGAGAAGTCAACCTCGGCGAGCCTGTGTCAGCAGAAATGCGAAAAATTTTGTTGGGGAGCATTACTCTTTAACCAGAAAAGAAGTCGTAAAGAGTTTCTTCGAAGTTCGGGAAGAAAATCGTGACAAGTGGAATGATCAGACCCAGAAATTTTTGATTCGACATAGAGGAATTGAATGACTACACACACAAGATATTTAAATAAACTAAACAACCCCAGGCACTCGGGTTTTGGCCACGAAAATTCGTCTGTCACGGAGAAACAATTTTTTAGTACAGATGCACGTGACGTTAAATGGCAAAACGATTGAATCAAAAATCCATCGATCAGCAGAAATTATTTTCTACAGCACATGTGCTTGACGTTAAAGGGAAAAAAGGCTGATACGAACCAAAATCTATTTTTGGTGCACGCACGCCTGACGTTGGCGGGAAAAATGGCAGAGTCCTATTGCCCAAACAATCTTCGCGTATGTACCTTCGATACATACCAGGATACATGCAATTTATCTTTAATGTACATTATATTGAAACTCCGTTCGATTTCAGTCCTCGGCGAACGATATTAGTACCGAGGATTTAGTCGCCGAGGGGATATCACTTTTCAATGATGAATGGGGGGATATATTGAAAAAAAGAAATTGAGTGAGTTCTATAAATTGATAAGACGCGATGGAAAATAATCTTTCGGGTATATCCCGTTCCCGCTCGCCAGAGAAGCGAAACAGTTTCCAGTTAGAATCCGTCTTCATGGATCAATAATACCTTTCTTGAAAGCCAGCTATGAGTGGTAAATGGGACGATCTTCCGACCCTTCAAAGTACCTTCCCCTGTTAGCTACTGGAGCTTTATAATACATCACTGGCTTAAAGTTCCGTGCCCTTTAACACGGAATATACGTGTAACGATTAAAGGCGAGGAAATCGTCATTCCTCAGCCGCGGTTTTGTTCCCGAAAACATCGTTAAACCGTTCGTTTCATTCGTCTCTCGCTCTGGACACTGATTTATTAGGTCGAGCAATAAGTTGCCTGGAATTTTTTAGCAGGACGTCAACCAGTATTGCGTCTAGGGAAACTTCCTCTGTCTTTTTAGCTCGTTCCTACATAACTCCAGCCCCAAAAGTTTTTGCGCCTGTCGTTGGCAAACTTGGGCGAGATTTTTTATGCCATTCCTGGTCTCAGCTGTCCATTGAAAGTAGTTTCTAAAATTAGAAACAAATAATTTCCTCGTCATTACTCTTCTTGTCTAAGCCTTTTGTAAATATTTAGGTTTCTTCTATTAGAGTAATAAAGATGATTAATAATAATATTCAGCGAGTGCGATAAGTCAAATAAAGATCATTAAAGAAGTTTGCAATCTGATGAGTATCTTAATGAAAGATCATTTCTTTTTTTCAATATTTTAATGACAGCTTCTGTTGCTTCACTACCACTTTTGGCAGGCTTCATATTTTTTCATATTATAAGTTGTCAGGCATCTGGGCTATCAGAAAGTTTAACGAATTTGTATAACATCTATGGAGGCTATAAGCAACATTTAGATTCAGGTAGAGAAATGGATATGCAAAGACCTCGGTTGCATAATAATTCCTGCTGACCACCTATGGAGAAATTTCTGCACCGTTGTAAGATATACGCCCGCCATTGATTTATCGCGGTGGGACAAAAACGCCCGTTTAATAGCGACTGAATTTATGAATACTGATCGCGAAATTAAGCGTTGCTCGGCCGTTTCGCGTTAAATATCGCGGTTAAGTAAAATTTAATTAACGCCCGTGCTGCTGCGTGTCCTTGTGGTCTTTTCAAACACGATACCTTTGAAAATTCCACACGAAGAAGAGAATACGCGCTGTGTCCGATTTTCTTCCATATTCGCCCTCAATCAAATTAGATTCGCAAACGACTTGTTCATCGTGATATTTCTGTTTCGCAGAAGAACTAGGGCATCTTCCTTTTTTCTTCGGCCAATCAAAATATTTGGTCGCTCATCGCCTATGGCATTATTAATGCCGATCGTTCTCGCGGTTGAGCTCGTTTCGCTAAACATAGTTGACGAAGAGCTGAGGTTGAAATGTAACCCGAAGAATGGGCTACGAATTATTTACTCCAGAACGTCTTGGACGGATCGAACTGTCTGGTATCTTTTTTTACCCGATGTTGCCAGACGTCTCGTGAGCTACATTCCTAAAGCGAGACCGAGTAGATTAATATTCACCCGTTGACGACAAACAAGGGGCAACTTTTCATTGTCGAAATATTCATATACGAGTGTGGAATTTATAAATATGGGGGTCTAAACATTTATTTTCAGTAGGGTCATTCGGGGGAATATGCCACCGGTAACTTTGAAGCGCAATGTGCATTATTTAAAAAATTATTGAGAAGTGGCATATTACCTACGATAGCATATTAGCATATTATCTCGAATCACCCTAAAGTATAAAGGCAAACGAACTTTTGGAAATAGAAGCTGTGTTCGTTAAAAAGTTTGACGAGCAACGAGATGCAAGTAGTGCAAGCATCGACTTAGGGTGACGCCTACGCAAGAAGGGTGATGCTTCACGTGACAGGATGAAATGAACAAAATGTCAATGATTCATATTCACCTTTTAACCGATATAACTTTTCCCGTTATTATTACAGACAGCTTTTATTCTTAGATATCCAAGAAACGTTTTTGTTCCGAACCAGAGGTGAATTTAATCTAAATGGGAGATTTAATGAAAATAATTAAACTCTGCGATATCATATAGGTGGTAAATTCACAGTGGCATATAATTATTTCAAATTATTTTTACATAAAACCTCGTTAAGCCCAGCCCGATGACCGAGATTTTAATTTGATTCGCAGCTCCCAATTATACATACAGGGATAACACTGCTCATATTTGGGAAATCCAACTCGGAAGTTTCGAGGTGGAGAAATTACACTGTAACGCTACGTTGCGACAAGTGCAATAAGCACGAGTTCCCCTTGTAACTTTTCACTCGGAAACCAGAGTAGCAGAGAACAAGGGGCAGCTTACGGAAGACAGGTCTGTGCGAATAGGGAACCAGATGACGGAAAAAGTTGCAAATGTAGAGTGCGCAGCCAACCACTGAAGGTTTAAGCAAAAGATGACTGAAGGGCGGGAAAGAAGCAACGGGGGTAGACTGCAGAATGAGGAGGCGATGGGGTACAAGCAGGAAAAACAAACGCGGGACAAAAACAGCGGACAAGGAAAGTAAAGAAGTAGAAGGCGGGAAAAGTGCGGAAAGCTGAAGCGTAAATATGAACACCCACGTGTAGTTGGAACGCCGTGGAGCGTTTGAATTTTTAACGACCTCCCTTAAAAAAGAAACAAGAAAACTGCTAGCCAGACCTCGTCACCTGTAACACCGCGATGCATTCCAGGGGATTTCGGCGGTGTGCTCACTGCAGCTGCTTCCTATTTTTCCATGATTAGATGCTCAAGCTCAAAGATCACCATGGGGAAATCTCCACGTCGTCGACAATTTCACGCAACACTTGTTTCGCTGAAGCTTCCAATTCCTCAACTGTGAAGCTCAAGTGCAGCCCGACTTTCGCGAGTGTGAAAAATATATGAGTCAAAAGACAAATAAGAAAACGAGGGCACGTGTAAGAATTTTATTGGAAAACATGCCGGGATCCCTGAAGCGTGATATTGAAATGCAAGTTGCCATGTCGTGAGCTCCAGAAACAAATTTCTTGGAGTCCAGTGAAAATGAATATGCAATGCGTTAGAAGTGCATTTAATGAGAAAACGTCACAATTAGCAACACAGACTCTAACAGAAAGGAATACAGAACTGTTTAGCATTAAAATCGTAACTTCTCGGATCTCTGAAACAAACGATTTCCAGGAAATCCGTGATCCACTGAGCCCCGATTCAGAGAAAACTGATTGCCATATGAAGCTTCAATTCGGCTCTCATGAATTTGCTATTTGATAACGGTGTGATCGGAATTACTTGTTGCGGCGTATCGGCGGGACGTTGTTTTTTAGACTTGGGAAAATTAGCCGGGAAACGAGGACCTTTTTACCAATATTTTTATTTCCGCTGCTAGAACTTTTTGGCACGAACAGTTCAACGTATTCAGCCGTTCCCGTGTCCGCAAAAAGCGACAATAGGCCGGAAAAAAGCTCGTGGTAGTCCGCGCGAGCAACAGGGAAAGAAGCGTGGGTGTTTGCTTGATTTATTCGCTGCCTTGTCGGGCCTGTTAATAATGCATCGCTTGGGTGTTTGGCGCTTTAAACTGCGAGCCCAATTTAAAAGATTCATGTCAAGCAACGAAATTGTGACGCGTCGAGCTCGTGTCCCGTTTTTTTAAAACGATATTCAGCGACCGAGATCATCTTTTTGTTCACGGTTTTAATAGCAGCTAGCTGAACTATCTATTCCGCCGAATTGGCGAAATGTTGGGCAAGGGTTTCGAGAAAGTATCCCTGGATTCAGAGAGTAAAAACATACACTGTAATATTACCTACGACATGTAACAAAAACCATTTCATGAAGATTCTCTTGTGCAATCTGTGAGTAACATGCTGGATAAATCGAGGCTAACGGATTTCTTATCGAAAAGGAGCAGGAGCCATTAATGTTCAGATAGTTTCTCCGGGAGACACTGTTTTTCGTCGTCATTATAAAATAACGAGGCAGGCTGAAACTTTTATTATAGTCCGACGAGGTTTAAGGTTATTAGCTTCGTGGGTGCCGCACCTTTTCGTGTCGGCGACGCTCGTAAAGACAGAGGGGACAATCATTAATGACTGAAGACCGAAGGATAATACAAAGACGCAGCAGGACGGTGCTCTAATAATTTCTCATCGACCCCAAAAAGAAGAGCGAACTCCCGAACTTCCCTGGAAATTCTCATCTGCCGAATGACGTTGTCCCGACTAGCAATTAGCCGTTTGGTTTACCCGAGTTTTTTCCTATTCTGTGCATTTAGCGCGTCGGTCGGGATCCCCAGCCAACAAAGTTACTGGCTCGACAAAAGGAATATCGTGAAAAAGATGGACGAGCAAGCTTTGAAAAGCAGCTCAATCTTTGAATTCTTGCCACGTTCGGGGGATCGTAATTCCTGGACAATGGGTGTTCCTGGGATGCTCGTTCGACCTGCAATGTGCGTTCGGAATGTTTGCCACATACGTTCGAGATTACAACAGTTAGACGAACTTTGTATAATGTTTGAAGGGTTTGAAACAGAAACGGTCTCAAAGGAGAGATCAATAGAGATGGCTCATTAAAGAGACTTTGTAAACCCATCGCACTGACTGTGTATTCCTGATCGTGCTCTCCATCACTGAATTCTCTTTCCTTGCTTGCACTTTTACAGAAATGAATTTCCAAAAACTCAGACCTCACCGTACACATAGTAACAAGTTTTATTTATTTGCGAGGTCTGGTATGCCAAAGGATATTGTTCTCTTCACGATGCTCCTATTCCTCTATAAATGGATACTTCTACTTACAAAAAAATTTATAGTCTTAAAGAATGATAGAATAAAGCTACAAACGTACAAAATAATATATACAATACTCCTTCTTTTTTAATTCCCGAAAAATCAAGTTTCTTTCAGTCGTCACACTAGGAAGACCTTTTAACCGAAACAGACCAAAACTACTCACTTATCATCAGTCCCCAAGTCAACCCTATCTACTATAAACAATATCCCCAATCCCCCTTGCAAACAACCGTTAAAAGCTTCGTCCAGAAGCACTTCCAACCGCAAAAACAGCGTCCGAACCTACCACCATACAAATTCTAAACTGCAAGCCTATCCGAATAGCGAAGGACGGTAGACGACCCTCCGTTAAAGGCACTCGCCGCGAAATGGAAAACGGTCAGCTGGTGGGAGCCCGTTTTCCCGTGGAGCTCCTCGCAGTGTTTGGCACAGTTTTCACTCTTGACGTGCATGATCGCGCCCGTCGAAAGAGGCACGCGCGCCACGAGCGGGGCTGAGCGAGTGGGTGAGACACGAGAGGGGGATGAGCATGTGATTTCACCTGTGTTCGTGGAAGTGGAGCCCGTGCGCCTGTGTGGGCGCCCCTCTGTGCAGCGTCGCGACGCCGTGCGGGAGGCTGACTCTCGTACAGTGTCCTCCGCTTTTCAAACGGCTGGGCGCGCGCGTTCGATACTCCGCTGTTGTACACCCACACACGCCCACGGCCACCCACACACGTGCCCGCTTACGCACGCAGAGGCTAGGCCAACGCGCGTACCCGATGCACACGGCTGCAGGTGCAGCCTGCACGCTGCAGAGACGACGACTCTGGGTCAGCGTGATGCGATGGGACGCGCCACCAGCTGCCGTTCGAGTGATCGTCGTTCATCGCGGGTAGAAGGAATACAGTGAGGACGTGAAAGCATCCGGGGGATGAAGAAGATATTGAACTTGAGTATTAAGGGGTGGAAAGCACGTGTTCGGTATGATTTTGGTGGAAATAGCACGGTGGAAGGATGAATATATTAAGGTGATCTGGAATCGTGGGCCATGTGGATTTGTGGTGAAAAAATTATAATGTATTATGCTGCGTATTTCACGTAGAACTGCAACCAAATCTTGTTAATTTTCGCGACGTTGCCAGCTCGTTCAGATTCAATTGATAATAATAGCTGATATAGTTTTAGTTGCAGAGTTCCTTTCTCTATCCAACGCTATATATTATCATCTCTCTATCTCTTTTCGTTTGCGAGCAGTAAGGACGAAAAGGGTTTGCACTTTTTCATGGTATCCAATTCTCAAATTTATCCCTCCATAACTGTGGCGGGGAAAGACGTAGCTCTGCGTCAAAACATATTCCACGAGTTTTACTAAAGAGGAGCCCATTTTAACACTCGGATGTGTATTTCTTTCAGCCACTGTGTGTTGATTCTAAGGGGTTGGAAGGAGTATAGTAGAATCGTGAAAGTGGGGGTGAAGATAGCGGAGTCGAGTATGAAAAGTGAACAGGCCAGTGAAGTATTCTGTACAATTTTTTTATAGCAGCATCGTAGAATGCTGGGCACATCAAGGTAGACAGAAACGTTTTGAGAACTTAGCTCCACGGATACGTAGCATCGGAATCGATTATAATTTTTTTTGTGCAGCGATGCGAAAATTACGTGTCAGCCTTTGCACGTTTGAAGTATACCTTGTTGCCTTCCCCGTTTTGTGTCAGCTCGCGCGTTATTTGATCGGAACGATTCTATGTTCCATCATTGCTTGGACAGTTTTAGGCGTCCGTTCGGAGCACTTTGCGTGTCGCGCTGGAATTGATATGTCCGCTTTGTACGACTTCGCTCACTTGGAACGGCGTGGATCTGTGTTTTTTATGGCGAGTGGGAGGAGAATCGTTCGCGAACCTAACAAATCCTGGACTTAATCCATGCTTAATACCGCCCACGGTAATGTGTACACGATCCATTGTCTCTGCGGTGCTGATTAGATTTGTGTACGAAGCGAAATTGCCGTGGATCCAATTAATGCCCTGTCTCGTTACAAGAAATTAATCGAAGTGATGGAGTGCAACGGCCGCGAAAATAGAAAACCCTACGTGTTTTCCTGAGAAATTGCATGCGCAAGTGTACACTGCAGTCCCAAACAGAAAATAATCAGTCCCTATGGAACGTGGAGGTTTTATTCGCAGATAGAAAGATATCAATGTTATCTACGCCCCTGTATTTCCATTTCTTCGCCACGACAGTTAGTCTTGACAATTGCAATTTGCCTCCGTTCATGTATCAAATAAACGAGCTACTTTTTAATAGAATACACTGTTAAATGAAGGAATTGTGTTGCTTCGTGTCGCGAGGAGAAGTCTGATGGAAATTGAATGTGCCTTGCAATCTGGAAAAGTAATTAAACTTCAAGCAGAATCTAATATAAATTGTTTATCATGATAAGATTCATTTTACTTTCGGTAACTTCGAGGTCCTTTTAAATTATTCTTGCCTTTCTTCCAAAATTAAATGCAACAATATATTTAGCTGGAAAATAAGTCTATATACTCCCAAGCACGAAATTTGCTATCAAAGTGCATCCCCTGTAATTCACCCTGCATCGATCATACTCTATAGCTGGGCGCATGTTTCGTGCTACTAGCCCATCCATCAATTTACAGAAAACGTTAAAACAGACCATAGTAAATAACATTGCTTGTACGTTTGTAAGCCCTACCCTTCTTGTTTCACCACCGATTATGTTCGTCTGTTAATTAACCTTGTTCGAAATCAGTGTACTGAATATTCAGCTCGTCTTTCCTACCGTATGTGCGTGAGTGTTTAAATATATATGAACTTATGTCTGATGTACAGTGTTTGAAACGTCGATAGGAAATTCAGAGAAACTGCCAAATATCCTAACTATTACTGAATCACCCTTTACCTAACATCATAATGTCCAGATCATTAAGTAATTAACTAAAATGAATTAGCAACTACCAGAACGCTTATTAGAAAACACTTCTCATACATTCTACCACGCCCACCAAGGACCTGCGATTTTTAAGCCCAGCCAAATTCCCACGCAACGTTTCAAATGCATCCTGTGCACGTAACCAGCTGAGGCCAAAAATATTCCCTCATAATTCTTTCCTGAATGCGCGACGCAGTGATGGGTCCTTAAACACCGCGTGGGTGTATTAGACTCTGTCTTCCTCGGGAATCCATTCTGACGCCCACGTTGCCGCGACTCCATACACTAGATGAAAGAAAATCATTCGCGACCACGAACCTCTAATTAATCAAATATTGCGCGAAACGTGACGGGGATCGATGGAAATCCGCTGCATCGGAAGTTAATTGTTCTCCCCCCAGAATCATTCCCCTGCCCCGTTCGCACGTTCCCTCTCTGTTGACAAACGTCTTCTGACGGGTTTGTCGAGGCAGTTACCGCGGGAAAGAAAACCGCCAGGGGCGTGCGTCCTGTCGGCGAAATTTAACAAAAATATCCTCCGGTGAATCTGCAAATATTTGCGCTGCACTGATTCCAACGCGGGCCCCTGTGTACATTCGAGTTACAAGCTGGAATCAACGCGCTAACGAGACGCCGTGCACGTCACCGTCGAAAACGTCGCCGGTGACGCGAGCGGCGACACGTTACCTGGCGGAGCAACAACTTCCTCCGAGCTTGTTTAGCAAACCGTCTGAGCCGGATCGAGCGCAGACGACGGGGTGTCGAATTTATTTATCGCCGCCACGTTATTCGGAGAGGAACGCTCGGCGATTCGGAAACTGCGGGGCGCGCCTCGCCGGGGGAATGAAAAATTCTGAGCCCGAGGCGCGCGAATTTAATTGCCCTTGGTGATTATAACTCAATAACGGCCTGGAATAGCCTTTCGCGATCGAACTCTCGGCCTATCGAATACGTTTTCTCGAGCTGGAGACGTAAATCACGGCTTTGCCGATATTAAAATCGGGGCCGGTGAAATACGGCCGCGTCTTCGTGGGCCGACGTCGAAGTTGCGGCTCGTAAATATTTTCGAAAATTCGTTGGTCGCGAGGAGGCCGGGACGCGCGCGTTATAAATCAGCCACCATTTCGATCCCTCCGTTATCGCAATGAAATTGGCTGACACCGCGGTGGCCCCGGCGGATCGCTTCGATCGCACGTTAAAAACTCTTTTGACAGACGAAGATTCATCGCGGTCACCCGTGCCCCCCGTCGTCGTTCAGTTCTGTCGCGGTTCAAAGTGTCAAAGTTGACCCCGATGCCGCGGCAAAACCGTTCCCGTACGCAAATCCCCGAGGTGCGGAGCCGCGCGGAGATCCGTCTCGCGCGATTCGAGCGTGTCGCGCTCGAGAGACAGAAGAATAGACAGACGCGACAACAAGGAGAAAAGAGCGAAGACGGAGGATGCGAGAAAGAGAGACAGAGACGAGAGCGACGAGGGAAGTAGGCAAATAAACTGTCAGACAGGAATAGACCGTTTACCTAGAAACGCTACCCAGGGGTTATATGGTTTGCGTGGCGGAGGGAAAACGATCGCCCTTAGGACGAGAGCCTAGGCACGGAGCCCCGTCCGATGATAAACCGCCCGGCGTGATACTATCTAGAATGTAATAGATCGATCGTCGTCACTCACCGGATGCAGCCAGGGCTATAACCGCCACCAGAGTCCAACGTCTCATGTTTGCACGATTGAGGAATCGGAGCGGCTCGCTCCTTCCTCGATCACCACCACCTCCGCCACCACCGGCTTCTTCTCCTCCTCCTCCACCTCCTCACCGTTCGGTTGTCCTCGCACGTGGCTGCAGAGACGCGTCCAACTTGAGCCGCCGATACCACCTGGACCCGCGGTCACCGTGCTCTCCCGTCGAACGCGACAAACTTACGGGCTGCTCTGTATTCTCTCAGGGTCCACCTGAAGAACGTACGCACCCGGTGCACGGCAATGGCATCGTTTTCTCTCTATCAGGGGCACGTGACAGCCCCCGCGGACCTGCAGCGTGTCCCTGCGCGTACACCTCGCACGCACTAACCTCTGCCGACCTTCTGACTTCGTGTGGCATCGTTGGGCATCGAGGACATGTCTTCTTCTCTATTCACCCTCTGGCTGGGACCCTCGCCGCGATACGTGCTCCCGTTCTCGGTTCCCGTCACCATCGACACACAACGGAATGGCTCGCGACTACCCCGTATGGATAACTGGCACAGCTCAGCGCGAGGGAGAGAGAGAGAGAGAGGGAGAGATGATGATTCTCTGGCGTCTCGTCTGGAGGCAGTAGACTCTCGTCCCGACCGACTTCCTATCAGCTTGCTTCCCGCGACCCGTCCGATCACCGCCGATACTCAGAGCGCGTCTGACTGTCAGCACCGCGAGGCTGCCTCGGTTACCATCCTCCCGAACAGCTTCACGGACCCGACGCTGGTCACGGACCGTTCCCACCGTTTCCCAGTCTCTTGTCCTCGGCTGTCCCCCGTGTCCTGTCACAGGCTTCGTCAGATGCGCCCTCGCCGGCGACCAACGCTGGACTGATTTTCATTTGGCTGCAGCGCCGCGCGGTATCGCCGCCTCGGCTCTCTTTGGCGCTAGCGCCCTGTGTGGCCTACCGCCACCGACTTCACCCTCTCTGTTCCACCCTGGCAGCCGGCTCGCTCCGCGATCCATCCTCTCCCTCCGATCAATGCCACCCGTCTCGCTCTCGCGCCCTCCCACCCCCGGCTCGCCGTTCTCGTTCACCCCCTAAGCGGCCCACATCCGCGCATCGTCGGGTGGCATGGTATACCATGCGGTACAACCCCCTTCCGCGGGTTCTCGTCGGGTCTTCCCTCCTCGTCCCGCCGCTATAGTGCATGCCAACATCGCCGGAGAAGAGAGAATCGTTACTATGGCGAGATCAATATGATAGGACGGCGCATGCCTCGGTATCCTTATACTTGAACCCTTCGCCGCTACACGCGCTCATCTCGCTCCCTCCGCAACCATCACGCCGCTCCTCGCTCTTCCTCGCCGTTCCTCCTCCCTGCTCGTCTTTCCCCCTCCCCGTGTCCCGCGACTTCCCCTCGCGCGCCTCCTTTCGCCCGTGGCCTCTCCGTCGCACCCGTGGCTGCACGTAGGAGAAGGTAGCGTGGCGGAGCGTAGGTGAGCGCGCGGCGTTGACTTAAGTCGCTTCAGTCAACAGAGAACCGTATGCGGGAGGATACCGTCTTCTCCGAGTCCTCTTAACGCCCTGATGCTTCGATTCTCCTTTGTGTCTATCCCACAGTTCAGGGCCCACGTTCTCCGCTTCTTTCTCGCCGCATGCCGCCCTTCTTCTCCCGCTTCTTCGTCTTTGGCGCTCATTCGCCCGCACGCGGACGGACAATGCGGAAGGAGAGGTCCAGAAGCCAGTCCCACTGACTCCCCTGCTCCGGGGACTCACGCCTGTTCACCTGCAATCCTTTGTTCATTCGGTTTATCGTTCTACCAGCGAATCGATATGGTGGATCGAGTTTCGCCTCTGGAACTTCGCTCGTTACACCCTTTGCGATCCTCCGGCTCTCTTTCACCCTGTATGTACTTTGATGCGCGTGTAGGGAAACATTGACACGGTGGGAAACTTGGGATTTTGGAAATTACTTGCATGTTTTGGGGGGTTGATGTAGTCTGATGCGAGATAGAGTGCACGGAGCGGAGTCTGGGGGTTTGTTTCGATAAGGCTGGGGTATTTGATCGCTTGGATTACATAGAGCGGCTTACGGTTTAAGGTTCAATCAATTAGTCAGTGATTTGTCGTCAAAAAGTACATAAAAGAAGGCGAAGACTCTCGGGACTTATTATACAACTTCATCGCTTGGTATTTGCCGCTGATTCGTGTGGAAGTTGTTGTAACCCTTCAAATCATTAAAAAGTAAGAACATTGATATCTGTGACACTAGATAAAAGACGTTAAAATTATATAATAACGTTTCCAATTCTGAGAACACAATCTGTTAGTGCTGAAAGTAATACAAAAGACATATCAAGAACTTAAGAACATTTGTCCTTCTGTTAAATTTTACGTATTCACAAGGCTCTCCTTGGGGTTTGCAGAGATTTGCCCTGAATCGGTCCGCGATACCAAGGACTACCGCATCTGTGCGACAAATTGCGGCATTTTTGTTATTAATTTTTCAACCCTTTCGCTGTTCCAATTTAGTGTCCAGCCATCCTCCTCGCCACTTTCATATTTCATGCCGTCTGTGCTCTGCATTATTCCATTGCTGGCGATACTTAAATCGGGTAACGTTCATTTAATCAGAACCCTTCGGTGCACTTAATATTACACTACTTGTGTAACATGCCTACGAGCTAATTCCGACAATTACGCTCCCATTAAATACCAATACCACAATCCAACGGAATCAATCAAATTCACATCATTCAAGATACTTAAGGGGGGAATCCAATTCTTTGGGCTAGAAACATAACAAAATTGGGGATTTTTATTTAAGAAACCAGCGTTTGGATTCATCTGAAATTTAGACCCTGATTTGAAGCACCTTTGTGGAAGCTGTAGTTTTTTTTTATTAATTTTTAACCATAAATATAGTAATTATGCATGATCGACCATCACGCAGCGCAAAATTCGTCGACCGTTGATGAGCATGATATTTATCTACCAGGTAATCTGAAACAGCAAAATGAAACGGCGTTTTATTTTATACATACAATGTAGCTTGAAATTGATGAACGAGCAAAAAAAAAACAAAACAATTATTGAACAGTGTGGGGAGTTTTAAAATTGAAAAGTCTGATCTTTTAATTTTTGCTATCCAATTTTGCGCCAATTTTCTTGCGTAACAAAAGAAGCACAAAACTTAGCGGTATTCTGGTTAATCAAATTTAAGCTACATATGTACAAAGTAAATCACTGTTTCATTTTTCTATTTCAGATTACCTAAAGGTAAATATCATACACACCAGCTGACAACGAGTTTTTCACGGCGTGGCGCACAACTCCTATATTTATTATTAAAAATGAATAACAAAAGAAAAACTGTAACTTCTTCAAGGATGCATAAAAATATGGTCCAAATTTCAGATGAATCGAAATTTTGCTATGTTTTAGTCCATAAAATAGTATTCCCATTAAACCCAGGACATTCCAATGCTCTTTTACCCACTTTCTAGAAAATATTTTCGCTCATTCAGTCACAACCCTTCGCTGCACCTTCACCCTCGACATTATTTTTAATTTCGCGGCTCGTTTTGATATTCAAAGCAGCAAGAAGACGCACCTTAATTAAATCCATCCAACGTGATAGCGCCCAAGAAAAGGTTCTTCATTTCCGTTGCTGGAACTTCAAGGTTTCCTTGAAACTTCGCCTGCTAGCCTAGGAGCTACGATGCCCGCGATCCTCGATTCCACAATCTTTTTCATTACGCTTCACCATTCGTTAGTCCCAAACTGGCATGCTTGATTCCATTGTTCCCATTAGCGATGCGCTCGCGAGTCCGCTTCGAAAGAACCAACGATTCCAGAACCGCCCGGCGGTTAACAGCTTCCGAGTGGCGCGCTTAGCACTCGCCGATACTACTTAACGCTAGGCTGCTCAATCCCTCTTTTGTTCCCTTACTGCGGCGGCGATCTTCTCTATTTCGTTCCATGATTCGTACACGAGGGCACGGCCACGTGAGAACTCGTGCTTCAGAGGAAGCGGCCGACGGTCGGCGAACGTAGTTACGTGAGAAGTCGAGCATCAATTGGCTAGAAAGGCAACGTTCCACCGAATTCCGTCTGGCGGATCTGTCTGCTTTTCCTGTCTTCTGTGGTACTGAGTGCTGCGATAGTATAGATCACCCTGTAACTATCACGATCTTCTTACAATCAAATCGAAAGAAGTAAATTTGATACTGCAGGGCAAGCAAGGGCTCGTAAGTCAGAAGCTGGTGTTACTCTTTAGAAAAGTTTCTAAAGGGAAGTCTGTGAGCTCTTTTCTCGTGCATCGTTAAACAAAGTGTTCGTAGTTCGGAGCCCAATAGCTTCGAATTCGACTATACTTTCAATGAAGACGATTAATTTTTTATTGCTCAGATTTTCTACTTTGTTTTGCCTGCAACCCTTCGTACCGAGAGTTTGAATGGAGGAAAGCGACAGGGAGAATTCGATATAAAGTAAAGCCAACAGAAGTTTTTGGCTGACCTAACATTATCTGTTTCGGAATACACCTAAATTGGAGGATTCTGCTTTTATCACTGCGATAGAATTCGTTCTATTTTTTGTTATATATGGAAGCGTGGATTGTTTTGTGTTGTCCAATACGCGGCTTGAGCATTCATTGTTTGCTGACGTTCGGATGTTTCGTCTATATGTATATATTTTGCGTGTATTTTGGAACTTCACTGTAGGAATTACGAAATTCTAACGCATATGTGTACGTAATTCTAGGGTAGTTTACTGTTATCCGAAATAAAAGATAATTATTGATAGCAAAAGGTTCAGTCGCCTTTTAGATATTTATCTTCCTAATGGGAATGAAATATTCAATTGCTTTTTAGATTAAGGGGGACACCACTGTGACGGCCGGAAAATAAGACTTGTTTAAGAATTCCTTTTCAGGAATTATTTACAGTTTTCATATAAAATTTGTATTACCTACTTTCAGTACAATGTCTTAAGAGCCTATAAAAACAAACTGAATAGGAAATATGTATCAATTTTAATTTATTAATTAATCTTCTAGATCCCGTATAAAAATATAACGTCGCTGGCGGGATGTGTGACTATGGGAAATTTATTTCTTTTATAAACTATGCGAGTGTAGCTTCCGTTGCACATATGAATTTTTTGATCGAAAGCAAAGGCTATGAAAAACTGTTCATCTTATTTGCGCATTTTTTTAACTTTTTAATTTGATTAACAAATCGATACGTGCAACGGAAACTGCACTCATATAGTTTGTAAAAAAAGATTTAAATTTTATTTCGGAACTACCGTTCCAATGTTATACATCTCGCTAGCGATCTATGTTTTTCTTGTGAGGGGTCTAGAAGATTAATTAATATATTAAATCGTTCCCCTTTAATTTAATAATCCATTTAAAAAACTCATTTTTTTGCACCTTCAGTTGACTAATCGCATAATATTTGCATTAGCATATTGGCAATACAAATTCTTCCTGATTTTTAAAACTCCTTTTGCTTCTTGATACTCGAACAAAATTAATATTACAGAACCCTACAACTAAGTTACAAAGAAGATAGAAGATTCTGTAAATATCGTGTTAACAGCCTTCGAGCTTCTTTATTTTGCGTCAAAGTGAACTTTACACACGTAAGTAGTTTCCCCTTAAACATTTTCTTTAAGAACTTTAAGATTCCCGAGAGTTTCAAGAGTACATTTTCACTCCATTCTTTACTGTGTGTGCGTGGTATCGTTTAACAATTTTTCATCCAGCGATCATTCATATTGCTGTTGGTGAACAAACGTTTGTTTCTTCGGCGGGAGTCGCGCCCTATCGGCGATTATTACCTGAATATTCTCGATATTATCGATTATCCGATATTACCGGCGTCTCCCTGCTTGAGACGTTAGAGCGGCGTCGTAACTGCACCACAACAGAACGCTAATTAACCTGAATATTAGCAAGGGACGGGGTTCAGAGATGCAAACTGGGGACACAGATTTCCGTGGCGCAATCTGCGACCTGAGGTGTTTAAAATGAACCATGCAATCATTTTCCTTTACCTGACACACAAGTGTGAATCGATCGTGTTGTTCAAAAATAGTTCCATACTCAAAAATATGGAATAAAAATCGGGATTGAAAATGAAGACCAAAGTACGCCTCGATTTTTTAATAACATCTGCAATTTTACTACACTTTAGGATTTATTTTTCATTTATTTAGAAGCTCAGTGAACATTAATTTGAAGTTAAGAAGAATATTTTACTAGTAGTTCTCGAAAATAGCTTTGGTCAGTTTTAGATACTATACGCATCAGTTTATTAATTAGGGATATATTGAAAGAGACAGGGTTCTCTTTTAAACAGTTTTAGTGACAGGGTTTCCCTTTAAACAGTTTTAATGGTGGATGCGAGGCATAAATCTTTATTCCGCTGGATCATTATTTCCTTCTGTATTCAGCCATAATCTTTGGAAATTATTATTGCTTCTTCTTTCACGCTTTGTCTATTTAGAAAAAGTAAATTAAAAAACGGCTCGACAAGCTGCTGCATTTATGCGACATCTTGCACTTCGCCTGTGAACTACTTGCATGAAGAAAATGTGCATGCACATTAAGATGCTTCTATTTTACAAATTCTGAACCATTTTACATTCAACCGTGAGCACCATCAGCAGCCATCACAAATTTTAATAACCACTATCTACTACACAGTCAATATCACTCATCCCTCGAAGTCAACTTCCAATTTTCCTAAAACTTTAGCTTTCAAGAAAAATAATTTATTTCAACTTCTGAAAACATTCTCCCACGAGAATGCCACTTTTTTCTAAATTGCCACCGCGATACAGCCCACAGTTGAGAAACTCCATAGCAGCTTTTTCTCCCATAGTCACTCCATCAGCCATCAAATTTTTGCCTCAGCGCCGCAAGATCCCCCGCTCGCCGAAAGAACGGCACAAGCTCGACGCGTGACAAACAAAACCCTTTACCTCGGCAGTCCGCTATAAATCAAAGTGACTTCCAATCACCGGGACACTTTCATTAAAAACATTCTGAACCAGGTCACCGATGAACTTCGACGCCTTAGTTCTCCACTTTGCCTTTCAACTCCGTGGCCAAGTGTCACGCGCAGGACGCGAGCACTTAAGATCACCAACGCTATACACGGCCTTTTTATTTCCCACGGTTCCGCCGAAAAACGTTTGACACCGTGGAATTCAGGTCGGGTCTGGTGGTAATTTGACAGCGCCGAGCCTAAAAGGCTTTGCAGCGTCTTCGGCGATCTCCATCCACGGCGAAACGATCGCGGAAGACATCCCGTCCTCGTAACGCTCCAAGAGACCTTCATATTTCCGCGGTATGTACTTTGGAAATATTTGGACACGACAGGTGAACATCTTAGAATCGAGGGGTAAATGGGAATTTGCTGCTGAACGCGATGGCTTGGATTCTCGAGGATTCATTCGACAATAAACTTTTGAAATGATGGCATAATTGAGGACCTTACAGCAAGAGGGGTGCAGGTCCATATTTGCCGAATTAGAGTAAATTAGAAGAATTGTTTATAAAATTATTGCTTTGACTTCAGATTCAAAAGACTAATTGAAAAATATATTTTTTCACCCGATAAGTTTTAGTTATTGACTTGATAAGTTTTTGATTCTATTTTTGACGAAAAAATATTGTATAATAAAAATATTAATATTAATATTTCTATTTCTATTTCTATTTCTATTTCTATTTCCAATTTTATATTTAATATTAATATTTCCAATATTGATATTTCTTGTATTAATATTTTTAATACTCATATTTCTAATATTGATATTTCCAATATTGATATTTCCAATATTGGTGTTTCCAATATTGATATTTCCAATACTGATATATCTAATATTACAAATATTAATATTAATATTAACAGAAGTATTAATATCATTAATGACAGAAATATTAATATTATTGGTGATACTAATATTTGTACTTTTATTTTATTTGCAATACATCCGTTATTTGTTATTCGAGTTGCATCAAACGTGCATCAAATGCTTTAGATTTTTTATGTATTGTAATACACGTCATAACTCAAAAACTGTAAAAACTGGAGCTGCACCACTGTTGTCGCAGTCCTCAATTGTGTTCTATTAAATAAATTTTATGATCGATAGAATAACTTCTTTGCTCTCGGATGATTTGGTTTAGAAAATAGGAAAGATTCTTACAATTAACCAAGTGCATGTGTGAATCTGATTTTCTCGAAGGGTAAGGCTTGTTCGAGATATAAAGTAATTTTATAAATTCGACTTGTTTATGCACGAGGATTCATCTCGTCTGCAATCGCATCACGTTCGCGCGCAAAGTGCAGATGTATAAGTAATTTCGTCTCACCTTTTCGATTTACTTTGACACGAAGAATCATCCTCTATTGGGTTTACGGCGAACTCTGAACCAGCCTGTATACGTTGAACGAGCTTGAAATCAAATATCCGTATCGAGCTTTTTCACAGGGCCGAATAAAGTGAGTCTCGTGTTCCAGTATGGGTTTTATATCTCATACTCGTAAATCAAAATCGTGCGTTATCACACCCTCGTCTTGGCGGCTCTTAAAGATTTCGTCCGCATCTATATTTCTCTGATACCTCCGCGGAACGTGAAACTTTTCCCAGATTTTCCAGCACGTAATCTCGATATACATGCGTTCTTCATTGCCTAAAGAATAACTTGACTTGGTGATAACGTCAAACTGATGTACAGAGTGCTCCTAGAATGTTTGACTACACTTTATCAGCGTGCTCAACTGATAGTGGCTGTGAAGTCCCAAGCGAATACAGATGCGCACTCTTCCTTCTCAAATTATCACCCTTTCAAGGTGCGCATCGAGGAGGAGGATCGAACGGAGCTTCTTGATCGCGGAGATGAGCTTTATACCGCCTCACAACTTGTCAAACACTATACAAGCAAATTTAAAAGCCCGGATTACAAGAAGATTGGTGAACGTTGCACTGTGTTCCGAAAAAAATTAATTTTCTAGCATAACACTCAAGAAGCTGCAATTTTGAGATACACGAATGTGTTAGCTTGGTTTGAGCAAAGTTACATGTGTAAGTTATATCTAAACGCATCAGTTACCAATAATAAAGGGATACTTCGCCTTCGGCGAAGAAACAACGATCGCAGGGACTGGCTGCAAAGCTAAGGGATGAAGGAAGGTGTGTTCTTCATCATTCCAGCAGCACATTTATCAAGAACCAGTCATTCCGCGGGAAGCAACGTTTGTGTCCGTATGTAGGTACACTATACACAAAACAAGGAAGCAAACTCTCGGTAGGGGATGACGAATGAACTGAAATGGCTGACTTCTCGGGTCGTGCATTGCGCAAAAACTTCGTGCCGGGGACATTAATAACGGATCATTTTCGCGCCAAAACTTTAATCGGGGTATTCAAACTCCGAAGATTTATCAACGTTGAGTGAAATTTATGGAGGGCGGAAGTGTGTCGTTTCGTTACCGCATTTCAGGCATCTTCTTGTGGACAACGATTAGGAAGTGCTGCTGAACAGTTTCGAGTGATTCTTCCCCGTAAGGAATCGTGTTCCTTTTAACAGTGCAAAAGCTGTGAAATTAAATCGAATAGAAACTTATGAGTAAAGACGACGAGATTTAAGGCTTTCCAAAACGTCAAACCTAGAAGGTGATACATAGTACAAATCGCCTCGTTTTGCGGTATTTTTTGTTTCAACGAATTAATTTTAAGTAAACTCTATATTTCACATGTTTACATGTAGAAGTTTCTAACAAAGCAAGTTAGGGAAGTCGAAAATTCAGAGAATTGTGCAACTTTGTGTGCAAGTAGAGTAAGTAGTTTATCTACAAGAGAAATCTATTTTTTTGTTGGTGCCATAGTGCCGTTTCAGGGAGTGAGACCACCCCTTAAAAAAATTGCAGAAATATCTCAAGAACGGCGAGAGACTTCGAAAAGTAGTTTAAACAAAAGTTGTATATTTCTTTTATATCTAAAAAATCGCGTAAAAATAATTATCGTTAATCCTTAAACTTTCGGGTTGCCTAACTTTTCTCTTAAGTAGGATGAAGTTTACTTGTAATCCAAATGAATTATATTTTTGACACCATTGTTGATGTCCAGTGGACAGGGTATGAGAATATGATAAAACATTATCAATTAACAGAAGTGGAGGGAATAGCGGTCACCTTGTTTCGAGTCACTGCTCTGTTTAATTAATTTTCAAACAGAAGTTGTTAGATTCACAACGTTACAGAAGTTCACTGCGTTACAATTATAGTTAAATATTTTATGATCTTTTTGTAATTGCATTGGGATAATTTTCAAGGAAGTATATGGCCGCGTGCAATGCGGTCATTAGAGTCAGAGTTCTTTTTCGTATAAAGTTTTATTGTCCAGAGCACAGTGGCTCTGAATCCTCGTTTCAGACGCGCGCGAAAGTAGAGCCAGTGTTTTGCGACGTATTTTACATTGCTTGCAGAACATCGGTGCTCTATTTGTGCTTTTCAGTCCCGAGAGTAAATACAGTGTTGCTCGTCGACTATAATTTTCGGTCGCGTTTAATTGTCTCTTGCTTCTTTTGTTCTTAGAAGCGAAACTAGTTAGCAGTGTTAAAGTCAGTGCATCAGGGAGGACGTTGGGCGACGGTAAACGATCTCTGCAACATTGTACTTATTTAATCATTGGAATTCGAAATCAACCGTTTTTCTCAAAACTTCAAAAGAAATCATGCTTTGCAATTATAGTTCTTTTATTAGGTTTTTTTAGTATCAATTTTACATTGAACTTTGAGTTTATCAATTTCGGTGTTTCACGTTTGAAATTTTGCCATTTCAATTTAAAAAATATAGAAGTATTAGAAATTCCATTAGTATTGAGACTTGACCTGTGGATCATTTCATCCCTTGGACATTTTCACTCTAAAGACAAGATCCGGGGGTTAAAAAACATTCCAAATAATAACTCGCTCGTTGCAGTCATTGTGAAAATTATTATTGCTTAAATCACATTTTTAAACCTTCTTGAAGACAAGATTATCATAAATGTAATGGTTAATTACCCACTGTTGTGATTTCAATAGTATTACCATTAATTTTATTTATTATCATTATTTTTTTTGTAATTTTTATCTATCATTAATCTATTATCATTCATTTAAAATAATGTATTTTCATATAATAGACCAGCTTTGGGAGCATCTTTAAATTACATTTTTGTGACAGTGGTGATATATACTTTCGATCTATATAAAAAAATCTGCGCTATTCCATCAACAACCGAATAGTGTTCATAGTTAGTGAGCTAGATTATTGTATACATATTTGCACAAAGGAAAATTCTATTTTCCGAAAGATTAGCTTCCTCCTGTCTCCATACAAGAAACCGTGAGATCTTTTAGAAAACTTGAAGACGTATCACGCGTATTGAAAAGAACGAAACGAATGGAATCCTAGAGGAGTGAAAACATTTTGGCGAGTCGGTTGATGCACGAGTCTTTGCAACAAACTTAATAACGCAACGAATTGCAATTTTTCCAAACAGCAGTGTTTTATTCCTCGCCAACATTGAGCGATTCGTTCTTAATTCGCTGACCATGCGTCTTCATTTTTCTGGCCCAAGGACTTCCGACTGCCAGCTGATCGTTTCACACGGAATTCTGACAATTTAACGTTAACAATTACTTCGCGTAAGAACTGTATCCACAAATTGTATCCAAAAGGTTGATTAAAATTTGGGTTTAATATATTAAGAGCAGGAAAAGATTCTTGGTAATAATACAGACTTAGTTTACAGACTTAGTTCATTGTCATCGGGTAATTAATTATCACGCGCTTTTAATTCGTCAAGGAAGAAGAATTTTTACTAGAATAAGAGTTAATTCAAGCTAATTGCAATGACATGTTCACCGGGTGTAACGATCAAGGTAATTAATTAGACGCGGTATCGTATTAAATAAAAACAAGGGAATAAGAAGAAATAAATGATAGGTGTTCGTTAAAAGAAAGTGTCGCGGTGTCGCTTGGAATCTTCATTAACCGAGAAAAATGCGTTATAGCAATGAGCCAGATTGCATTACAGCTGCGCTTACCGTGTCCTGCGTTAATCATCGGGCTTCATAATTCTTATCTCGCGTTACGAAGTTAGGAATCAAATTTTCAGACCATTCCACAGATTTATAGCTTCTGTAAAACAGCACAATATTCTACGGATACTTAGGTTCATAAAAATTCAATACACAATTACTTCTACTAAGGCAATTGAAGTAGACACTCTTACTGCTCGTCAAGAATAATAAAGTAAAATATCTGGATATTTGAAATAATAATTCACATCACTCTGCCTGATGGTTGAATCTATTATGCAGAATCTCGAATGTGCAGTTAAATGGATGTTAAAGCACAGAAGTTAATACCAACTATCATTCAGAAGTAGCTTTATTTTATTTCTTGTTATTGTTTTATAATGTTTTTTTATGGGATATTTAATAGTGAGTAATGTAATTAGTATTATTTTAAATTTTCTGTAGTATTTGTGTTTTAACACTAAAATGGAAATATGACTCGGTCCCTCTTTTTAGTATGAAAAAAAATATGTTGAATCCAAATATTATACATACATAGGTACAGAAAATGTGAAATAAATGTTTCGGAAAATAATATTCTTCTAATATTAAACAAATATGTCCTGTAATTTTTTGCAAAATAAACATCACAAACTTATAGGATCCGTAGGTATTGTGTTTCACTAATTTTTTGTCATTTTAAGTGTTTCTGCATGCTTGGCCCACATGTACCACTCTGCACACAATAATGAACGAATAAAGAAGCTTGCGGAAAGAAATATGTAAGTCGCACTTGGGTACGTACAGTGAAAAGTCTGTACAGATGTGCTTCACATGGGTGAGTCCATAGAAAATGTAGAGTAGGTATTAATATTTAAGAACACGCAGTATGGCAGATTGGAATTAAAGTTGAATGGATCGTAGGGGGGAGGCGAACAGAAGGATATCTCTTTTTCGGCTGTCGCGAAAGAGAACACGGTATCGAGCGAAACGCGAGTAATACGGTGGCACTTGGTGCTTGCTGGATGGCGACGTTACACGAGCAATCGGAGAAAAGAGATACTCGAACGATTTATCATGCCTCGCATGGCCCGTGTCGTCCGTTTTCTTCCTTCTTGCCTCCCTCTGCCGACCCTGTCTTGCGCCTCAAAGGGTCTTCGTATCGGCCGCTCTCGGGCAGAAAATACCACCGAGAATAAGCTTCAGACTCGCTGGAAATTACAATAAGACGAGTCGCGAAGCTCGCGTGGAAGCCACAATGAAAATCACCGTGCAAAATTATAATAAGCCGTGGAAAGTTAAGAAATGGCTTTGTAAATAATTAAACTACTTTGAAGATGCGACTCTTTCTTGCTTTACTTGTCCGTCCTATGAAGTTATAGGGCTGATTGTTATCGGTTTATTAGTCACTCTATATATGTGCTTTTTGAGAGTAATTATCGAAAATCATTGTGTGCATCTTATAGCTTGAGGAGTTGTGTATGTGTATGATGGTATTTCAGTGTTGAGATGTATTTATCACAAGCTTCCTTGCACGAATCGATAAAGTAATTATGATTTTTGGATTTCTCGGGTACTTTTTAGTACTCTTTTCTGTTTATTATAATTGCAAGTGACCAAGCATAGGCACGGGAGAATGGAAACAGGGAATAGCCATCGCCGTGGAAAGTGGTAAATATCTTTTGAACGGCGTTAAACTTTTCCAATTTGAGGGGAAACTTTTCTTGGAGTGCTCGGTCATTCTAAACTCTCGCTCCACCAGCATTAATGACCGTGTGTAATTACTCTCCATTGAAAGGATGCAGCTGCATCTCTCTTTTCGTTCTCTTTTTTAATGAAATCATGTCTTAATAAAATCGTGTGTCTGTTTTCAAAAATCGATCCCTAGTAAACTAAATAATAAGATAATCAAGAAATGTCGCGAGGTACTCCAATTATTAACTCAGCGGAATGTTTATAAAATGTTTATTTTTATCGAGCATATAGAAGGAAAATTTGTGAATGGATACTTGAGTACCTGTGAACGAAGGAAGCGAATAATTGAAATGAGAGTTATTCATTCATTATACGCATTCCTGCACAGTGAATGTATTTATGATCCAAAGGATCACATTCCAGAGGACTCGTGGGAATATTATTCGACAGACAAAAGAAGTTGCAGTGGAATATGCTCTAAGAGTGGAATGGGTTGCCCTAACCCCATTCAACAACAAGTTGGCCACCTAACTAATTAAGCTATGGTTAGATATTGTGTTTTACTTATACACAATTTCTGTTTCAGTATCTATATAAAGCCACTGAAATTTGATTTATCTTATAGAAATATCTTAGGGAAACTACGTAGTTGAAGATGCCATTGAAGCACGATTAATTAGTGAACTTTGAGCATCGCAATAAGCCTTGTAAAATGTGGAAGTGAATTCCAGAGATATTATACAAAGTTTCTAAGACAATGTTTAAACATTTTAGTAAACTAATAACAATTACTTTATTGTTTCCTGGATCTTATTTGCCTCGAGAATTATCCCGCCGCAAACACAGAAATTTACAGTAAAATCTAGTTCTTTAAACACTTGCACAAAGTTGTTGTAAAATTATTTATATCTCTGAATAAGAGTATAATAATTAGTCGAGCCCTTGTAAACCTTAAATACTCTTCCTACTGACAAGAGGAATTAATTAAAATTCCATACAAATATTCTTGCAATTATTCATTTCTACGAATAGGTTCTGAACGTTATTTAAACATTTTAATTAATACTTGGAATATTTTGATAGAGTGTAAGAATAAATGTAACTTGAGAGGGTTGAATAAATCCTTCCATCGCTTCCTTCCACATTGTACATATATGTATATGAAATAAAGATATATGAAATTAGCAAATGTTGTTCGATTATTCCCACTCCAGAATACGAATATAGTGTTAAGATAGAAGGATAAGTGGAATTTTGAATATTTTAGCGCGATGTTCGAACTGATGGGATTTTAAAATTTTAAAAGTCCTCTCTGCTTCACCACCTTACCTACTGATATGTGCACCATACCACAGACCAGGTATGGAACACAGGTTTAATATACCAAGAAAAGATATAGCAAAGACAATAACAATCGTCCTTAAGGGGCTGTTCCGGTAGAGCCCATTGAAATGGGTGATCTTTAGGAATTAATTGAAGGAAAACTACTACATTGAATAGTAATTTTTGTATTGTATTAAGTATGGAGAGAAATTGTTTACATCGCGTTAGTGTGTTCTTAAACTAATATACAAAAAGGTACGGAAAATCATAAACCGCTAAGAAGGGGTATAGCCTGTATAGTGTCAGCTATACCATCGACGATTCCTGATCTGGGTTTATACCTCGTCTGTCCTTACACTCGCATAAGATCTAGCGACATGTAGTGGTAAAACGTGTAAACAAAAATAAGCGTTAAAACGCCATTTGTACCCTCCATCGGGAATATAGAATTGTTCTGCGAGCGATACGCGGTATGTATGCAATCTGTTCAATCCTGAAAATTATCATTCAAACACAGACGAGGCACAGACGAGGTATAGGGTAAACCTATCAACCAATATATTTTTCTGTCACCGGTTTGGGGGGTCATAGGACCCCGTTACCATTTTAGTGTCGCATGCAACGTTACCGGTGAAGTCTCGAAACAGATGGTAACGCTACGCGTGGTAGGAAGTAGAATACAACACGTGTAAAATTAGGTCATTCGAAACCCGCGATTTACAAATGATTCTGTTAGAGTAACAATATAAAAATCGTTTTATAAACGTATTCCATGAAACATCAGAGAATGAAGGATCACAACAAAACAAGAACATATACGCCTTTTAACTATACCGTCCTATTCGACTTTATTTAAAGCAAAACAAATTATTTTAACATAAAAATTTATATAAACAACAACATTATTCGTGGAAGACATGATTTCATGATGTACCGTGGAATACCTGAATTCCAAAGAATTGTAACTTGGTATATTTCAATAAGGTGCTGAAGCAGAGAGGACTTTAAAAATTGTCACAAACCCATCAGTTCCAGTATCTCGCTAAAAGTTTCCAACTTGCACATCCTTCTATCTTAACAAATTTTATAAATTAGATTTCGACCGTAGATCTTAACTGAAATGGTATCGGCGCATTTAGACTCTAAGTCACCGAACCAGTGCGCCGATACCATTTCAGTCTTCTATCTTAACACTATACGCGTGCTTTTGGGTCAGGTAGGAACAATCAAATAACATTTCAAGTTACATATTTTATTCTCACATTTCACCAAAGTATTGCAACTCAAAGAAATTCTTGTACAATCACAGCTATTGGCTCGGTTCTCACCGATTATCAGGTCTCACCGCGAGGAGGTTGCTGCGCTTGGAGACTCGTAGAGAGATAGATGGAATCATAGTTCCGTCGATCTCCCTGTACATGACATCCTTAGCCTACTAAACCAAAGAGATGGATGGAAACAAAGATCCATCGATCCCTTCGGTTCAGATATCGAATCGGAGATGAGGAACTAACAAAAGGTTCATCCCGAAAAAAAACTCTAATCCCATCCACCCTCCATTATAATCAACTCATCGCGTCCCGCATTGCAAGCAATGAGGGAAGCGGCAATCTCACTCTACTATTTAAAAAAAAATCCGCGGACGCGAAAGAGATTTTACAATTTCATAGTCTTAACAGACTATGCTTCGGTATATTAACCCTTCGGACTGTGATTGCAATATTCGGTAAAAGGCTACTAAAATTCTTTCAAAAGACTTTACTTTAAAGTCTAAAGGGTTAACATACACGCGTGAGAGAAATAGACGAGAGGTTCTCGTCGATCTCTTTGCTTTGCTCGATGCTTTCGAGTGACAAACAGATTCTAAATATCTCATTGCAGAGATAGAAAAGAATTGACAAACGTACTTGCGTAACTTTCGAGGGATATGCGAAAGCTAAGAATCTCCCGATTGAGATTGCAAAGGAGACTAAACGCGACATTCACTCTCGATGCACCGAAATTTCGTTTCTACATGGAGACTCAGGTAAGTACTACTACTTTAGACACCCGTAAAAAGCCGTGATACCAGCACAGTCTGTCGTGCTCTACAGTCGAGCAACACCTTGCGCGAAATCGAAATCAGTGGTCGAAGGCGAATTGTATTTCTAGAAAAGTGCATTTGGCACTCTTATATGTAAAAAGAACGAGACGGAACAGAAGCTTATCGCTCGAATTACGCAAGTGCATTTTTTAATAGATGTCGCGGACGCGAAAGAGATATACACTTTCCATTCTCGTCTATGTCTCTGTACGTATTGGTTGCAATATTTAGAGAGAAAAGGCTACTATGTTCTTTCAAAAGATTTTAATTTAAAGTCCAAAGGGTTAATAAGTGTATACACGCCGCGGGGTATGTAGGGGTGGCTCTAATTCGAAAAAGGAGTAGCAACTTTTACGCAAGTGCATTTTTGAATAGATGTCCAGACCGAACCAAGCTCACCGAATGTGAGTTTGGCTTGATCTGGACCCTTAAACTAGATCGTAGGCTTTAGCTTGATTCCGTTTCGAAAGTCTCAATGCTTGGGAAACGTTACCAAGGAGCCGAGCACACCACTTGGAGGTACCTACGAAAGTGACCCATTTCTACAAAATATTTCTGGTCTATGTTCCACCAATGCTTAGCGTATTTTTGAAAATTTGGAAAAAGTCTTATGGCTAAAGTTCATAAACTATGACTTATTGCCAGACTGGTTTAAATATTGTAAAGAGAGAGAATAGTAGAAGTAGCGAGCACAGTGACCAAGTAGTATCAATATCAACTGTCATTCTCAATTATTAATATTTGTATGAGAAAGAGCTGCAAGTAATAGGGGAGAGTAGCCTATATTGGACCGGCTCCTTAATTGGACCATTTGTGTATCTCGATAAATAAATATATTTGCAGTGGTTCTTTCGGCTACACTGATTTAGGAAGCTGCTCTCCCATGCTTCATCTCGACTTCCTAAATCAGTGTAGCCGAAAGAACCACTGCAAATATATTTATTTATCGAGATACACAAATGGTCCAATTAAGGAGCCGGTCCAATATAGGCTACTCTCCCCTATAGTTGAAAATCCATAAGAAATTAATGCTTTCCATTCTCGTTTTATTAAGATAATCTAATGACTCGAATATAATTAAACTTGAGAAGTGTAACTCGTATTCAAAGCATCAAGCTTTGATTATAAAATTCAAGAAAAATAATTTCTAATATTTAAAACACGATATTAGCACTCTGACCTCGAATTTGAAATTTATTGTTACTGTTTACGAGAACTAAGGTCGGTATCAAATATATTGGCCGGTGAGTTTGTTTTCCCGATCAGCGATCGAGGAGAAATCAACCACCACCATCTGACGATCAGAGAGAGAGCGAGAACGTTGAGAAAAGGAGCATCGAGCAGGCAAGCGGTATGGTGGGAGAATACCCCTCACGAAACTCACCGGCCAATATATCTGATACCGACCTTAAGTATGTATTCGTGGTCACTGTGCTCGCTACAGCAATCATTTGTTCAATAGCATGCAGAAAAATTGAAAAAATGAAAATGTACCACTCACCGATCGTTGAACACAGTCTCACTACTATCCATGCAGACAGGAAGCTTGATTTCACTGAGATCCGATCACTATCGCATGTAAAGTTCAACTGGCAGATCACGAATTCGGTAGAGGTTGTTGACGTTATGTCTCGCTCCAACGACTCCCAGCTCTTCGAGAAAAGTATTGCTCGAGAAGTCTTCTAGATACTGGTTGAATTGTAGTGGAATCTTGTTAAGCGACCTCCCACATGGTCCAGTAATCGATGCAATTAATCCAGGAATCGAGATATCACGAAATAATATGCTCACGCGTTGACTGACATCCGATCACTGTCGCAGGTAAAGTTCAACTGGCAGATCACGAATTTGGTAAAGGTTGTTGACGTTCTGTCTCGCTCCAACGACTCCCAACTAACTTGAAATTCGTTCAGGCCAGAAATAATTTGATACAGCAATGTTCATTGCAAAATATGAACTTTTCGCAGCTGCAGCCATGCATCCTGCATTTTCTTGTATATGTCTTTCACTACTGGGGAGATCCCAAATCTGGGGAGGTATCAAATAAAATAAATCATGTAAACCTATCGAAGAAGTGCATCAAATAAAATAAATCATGCAATCCCATTGAACAAATACACGAAATAGAACGACTCATGCAAAAATCTACGAAGGAATGTATGAAATAGGACAGATGATGGAAAACAATCGAAGAAATCAGTTAAAAAGGAACAGAAATCGATTTTGGCCTTGGCAGAATATTAACATTTTGACTGGCTTTTAACGAACCCGAAAATTTCATCGGCAGCAAACGAATAAGCTAACCTAGGCCAGGGGCCGAGGGGGGGGGGCAGGAAAGACCAGGGCTGAAACCGAGAAGAGGTCCCCAGAAAGTCCAAGATGTCCAGTAGGTCCGAATGGTCCAGGTGGCGCAGGAAGGACCAGGGCTGAAACCCTGACCAGGTCCCCAGGAGGTCCAGCAGCTCCAGCAGCTCCAGGGTCTCCGGATGTCCAGGAGGTCCACCAGCTCCACATGGCTCGGCAGCTCCAGGGTCCCCGGAGGTCCTCCCGGCCCGTAGGACCAGTGATGCCAGAATGAGGACGGGAGCGCTCGAGAATTTCCCCCACCACGCATGCACACTACGCCGGAGCTGCGTGTCCGTGAGCTCGGCGCTTCGGACCACGTCGGGAAGACGAGAGAGAAAACGAATGTGTGTCTTTCTCTCTCGCTCTTGAAACCAAGCGACACGCGGCCGTACGCGACTTCACGAGTGCCTCGAGATCCACTTTTCACTTTCTGACATATGCATAATACTTGTGTAATGAAAAAAAATTTGGAAAAATTTTTGTTACGGAAACCACGTTTTAAGACCTCCTGATCACGTTTTGACCATTTAGAAAAGAGCTTTTTTTTAAATATCTCATGTATTTGTTAACACGATTACAGTATTGTCACCAACATAGTTACTGTGACCAACATAGCTAAAAAACGAAGCGATCTGAACATTCTGTACGACGACGGCAACAACGACGGTACCGTTTAGAAGATGGAATTCAGAGTTCACTTTTTGACACTTTGAGGCTGCGTATCTCCTAAACGGCTGGTCCTAGGTCGTTTTTGACGAAATTTTGAAAGAAAACTCAACCAAAGAAAGGTATAATCTCCTCCTTTTAAAACGTCCCATATACTTTAAGCAATCAGACCGCCTTAAAGAAGTATTCTCATCTGGAGGCGATGGCGCAGCTGTAAAGTGTCGGACTGCTAAACCGCTGCGAACTTTTTGGACGTAGGTTCGAGCCTCGGAACTTCTAATAAGTCCCACAGGGTCATATTTTTTTCACATTAATTATGTATTTTTCCGGTTTCTAACTATATGACAATGTTCAATATTTATTTACAAATGTTTTAACCTTATGTTAAAAATATTTCAACCTGAAATATACGTAAAAATGACTTGAGAGCAGTTTTTATGCCACTGTTTCTATGGTCTAGTATTCCGTCAATTACAGTATTGTTCAAACATTCCTACACTAAATTAATATTATATATAATTGGTTTTCTAATCTCTCACCTTTAACAATTGTCATACAATTCTCTCGTGTTTCCAAAATTCAGAAGTTAAACAATACTGTAATTGACGGAATACTAGACCATAGAAACGGTGGTATAAAAACTGCGGCTATACTTCCGAAAACCGATCAAACCCGATTGGGCTGAAATTTTGCAAATAGGTTCATTTTGCATAAAAATAATGTTTGCGAGAAGGATTTTTGGCGACTCGAAATTTTTTTTTAACCATTTCAATGTCGTTTCCTACCTTACCGACAGAGTCGAGAATGTCGGTAAGGTAGGAAACAAAATTTCAGCCCAATCGGTTTTGACCGGTTTTCGGAAGTTTCGCCAAATATTACTATGTAAATACGTTACTGATATGGTAGTGGAATTGGACGCTATTTAAATGGCGTAAAATTGGGAAGATAATTTAATTCATTATACTCATCATATGAAATAACATTCGTCGTAGTTTCTATAATATACAAGTCAGGTTACTTAAAATACTTTTCTTCTGCTTACAGGTGAAACTTGGGCATATCTCTCCGTGACAGGAACTTTATATGGGCCAAATGATGGAAATTTCAACAATGAACACAAGAAAATAGCAATTTTATATAACTTACAAAGTAAAATTATATATTTTATACTTTATTGTAAAACTGTAAAAGTCTTTATTCAAATAAAGTGGGAAAAAATTGAAACAGACTATTATTATTGAGAAATACGTTTAATACATACTCCTATCCAAATAGTCGAAGTAGCTACATTAAAGTGACGCCTTCGAAGCAGAAATTTAGGATACCTCCTTTCGCTTCATGTTCTCCTGCTGCTTCGCTCCAAAATTTGGTCAAAATTCTCAGTACGCTGTAAAATTCAGCTTCGCAGCAGGAGAACATGATGTCGAAAGAGGTGGCACAAAGTTAGCGCCTTCGGAGAGTGAATCGAAGACGCAGAAATATTGAACGCAGAGGCGCAGAGTTGTCGAAAGGTTTCTGGCGATGGAATTCAGGCTACCTCCTTTCGCTTCATGTTCTCCTGCTCCTTCGCTCCAAAATTTGGTCCAAAATCTCAGTACGCTGTAAAATTCAGCTTCGCAGCAGGAGAACATGATGTCGAAAGAGGTGGCACAAAGTTAGCGCCTTCGGAGAGTGAATCGAAGACGCAGAACTATTGAACGCAGAGGCGCAGAGTTGTCGAAAGGTTTCTGGCGATGGAATTCAGGTTACCTCCTTTCGCTTCATGTTCTCCTGCTCCTTCGCTCCAAAATTTGGTCCAAAATCTCAGTACGCTGTAAAATTCAGCTTCGCAACAGGAGAACATGATGTCGAAAGAGGTGGCACAAAGTTAGCGCCTTCGGAGAGGGAATCGAAGACGCAGAACTATTGAACGCAGAGGCGCAGAGTTGTCGAAAGGTTTCTGGCGATGGAATTCAGGCTACCTCCTTTCGCTTCATGTTCTCCTGCTCCTTCGCTCCAAAATTTGGTCAAAAATCTCAGTACGCTGTAAAATTCAGCTTCGCAGCAGGAGAACATGATGTCGAAAGAGGTGGCACAAAGTTAGCGCCTTCGGAGAGTGAATCGAAGACGCAGAACTATTGAACGCAGAGGCGCAGAGTTGTCGAAAGGTTTCTGGCGATGGAATTCAGGTTACCTCCTTTCGCTTCATGTTCTCCTGCTCCTTCGCTCCAAAATTTGGTCCAAAATCTCAGTACGCTGTAAAATTCAGCTTCGCAACAGGAGAACATGATGTCGAAAGAGGTGGCACAAAGTTAGCGCCTTCGGAGAGGGAATCGAAGACGCAGAAATATTGAACGCAGAGGCGCAGAGTTGTCGAAAGGTTTCTGGCGATGGAATTCAGGCTACCTCCTTTCGCTTCATGTTCTCCTGCTCCTTCGCTCCAAAATTTGGTCCAAAATCTCAGTACGCTGTAAAATTCAGCTTCGCAACAGGAGAACATGATGTCGAAAGAGGTGGCACAAAGTTAGCGCCTTCGGAGAGGGAATCGAAGACGCAGAACTATTGAACGCAGAGGCGCAGAGTTGTCGAAAGGTTTCTGGCGATGGAATTCAGGCTACCTCCTTTCGCTTCATGTTCTCCTGCTCCTTCGCTCCAAAATTTGGTCAAAAATCTCAGTACGCTGTAAAATTCAGCTTCGCAGCAGGAGAACATGATGTCGAAAGAGGTGGCACAAAGTTAGCGCCTTCGGAGAGTGAATCGAAGACGCAGAACTATTGAACGCAGAGGCGCAGAGTTGTCGAAAGGTTTCTGGCGATGGAATTCAGGTTACCTCCTTTCGCTTCATGTTCTCCTGCTCCTTCGCTCCAAAATTTGGTCCAAAATCTCAGTACGCTGTAAAATTCAGCTTCGCAACAGGAGAACATGATGTCGAAAGAGGTGGCACAAAGTTAGCGCCTTCGGAGAGGGAATCGAAGACGCAGAAATATTGAACGCAGAGGCGCAGAGTTGTCGAAAGGTTTCTGGCGATGGAATTCAGGCTACCTCCTTTCGCTTCATGTTCTCCTGCTCCTTCGCTCCAAAATTTGGTCCAAAATCTCAGTACGCTGTAAAATTCAGCTTCGCAACAGGAGAACATGATGTCGAAAGAGGTGGCACAAAGTTAGCGCCTTCGGAGAGTGAATCGAAGACGCAGAACTATTGAACGCAAAGACGCAGATTTGTCGAAAGGTTTCTGGCGATGGAATTCAGGCTACCTCCTTTCGCTTCATGTTCTCCTGCTCCTTCGCTCCAAAATTTGGTCCAAAATCTCAGTACGCTGTAAAATTCAGCTTCGCAGCAGGAGAACATGATGTCGAAAGAGGTGGCACAAAGTTAGCGCCTTCGGAGAGTGAATCGAAAACGCAGAACTATTGAACGCAGAGGCGCAGAGTTGTCGAAAGGTTTCTGGCGATGGAATTCAGGTTACCTCCTTTCGCTTCATGTTCTCCTGCTCCTTCGCTCCAAAATTTGGTCCAAAATCTCAGTACGCTGTAAAAATCAGCTTCGCAACAGGAGAACATGATGTCGAAAGAGGTGGCACAAAGTTAGCGCCTTCGGAGAGTGAATCGAAGACGCAGAACTATTGAACGCAGAGGCGCAGAGTTGTCGAAAGGTTTCTGGCGATGGAATTCAGGTTACCTCCTTTCGCTTCATGTTCTCCTGCTCCTTCGCTCCCAAATTTGGTCCAAAATCTCAGTACGCTGTAAAATTCAGCTTCGCAGCAGGAGAACATGATGTCGAAAGAGGTGGCACAAAGTTAGCGCCTTCGGAGAGTGAATCGAAGACGCAGAAATATTGAACGCAGAGGCGCAGAGTTGTCGAAAGGTTTCTGGCGATGGAATTCAGGTTACCTCCTTTCGCTTCATGTTCTCCTGCTCCTTCGCTCCAAAATTTGGTCAAAAATCTCAGTACGCTGTAAAATTCAGCTTCGCAGCAGGAGAACATGATGTCGAAAGAGGTGGCACAAAGTTAGCGCCTTCGGAGAGTGAATCGAAGACGCAGAACTATTGAACGCAGAGGCGCAGAGTTGTCGAAAGGTTTCTGGCGATGGAATTCAGGTTACCTCCTTTCGCTTCATGTTCTCCTGCTCCTTCGCTCCAAAATTTGGTCCAAAATCTCAGTACGCTGTAAAATTCAGCTTCGCAACAGGAGAACATGATGTCGAAAGAGGTGGCACAAAGTTAGCGCCTTCGGAGAGGGAATCGAAGACGCAGAACTATTGAACGCAGAGGCGCAGAGTTGTCGAAAGGTTTCTGGCGATGGAATTCAGGCTACCTCCTTTCGCTTCATGTTCTCCTGCTCCTTCGCTCCAAAATTTGGTCAAAAATCTCAGTACGCTGTAAAATTCAGCTTCGCAGCAGGAGAACATGATGTCGAAAGAGGTGGCACAAAGTTAGCGCCTTCGGAGAGTGAATCGAAGACGCAGAACTATTGAACGCAGAGGCGCAGAGTTGTCGAAAGGTTTCTGGCGATGGAATTCAGGTTACCTCCTTTCGCTTCATGTTCTCCTGCTCCTTCGCTCCAAAATTTGGTCCAAAATCTCAGTACGCTGTAAAATTCAGCTTCGCAACAGGAGAACATGATGTCGAAAGAGGTGGCACAAAGTTAGCGCCTTCGGAGAGGGAATCGAAGACGCAGAAATATTGAACGCAGAGGCGCAGAGTTGTCGAAAGGTTTCTGGCGATGGAATTCAGGCTACCTCCTTTCGCTTCATGTTCTCCTGCTCCTTCGCTCCAAAATTTGGTCCAAAATCTCAGTACGCTGTAAAATTCAGCTTCGCAACAGGAGAACATGATGTCGAAAGAGGTGGCACAAAGTTAGCGCCTTCGGAGAGTGAATCGAAGACGCAGAACTATTGAACGCAAAGACGCAGATTTGTCGAAAGGTTTCTGGCGATGGAATTCAGGCTACCTCCTTTCGCTTCATGTTCTCCTGCTCCTTCGCTCCAAAATTTGGTCCAAAATCTCAGTACGCTGTAAAATTCAGCTTCGCAGCAGGAGAACATGATGTCGAAAGAGGTGGCACAAAGTTAGCGCCTTCGGAGAGTGAATCGAAAACGCAGAACTATTGAACGCAGAGGCGCAGAGTTGTCGAAAGGTTTCTGGCGATGGAATTCAGGTTACCTCCTTTCGCTTCATGTTCTCCTGCTCCTTCGCTCCAAAATTTGGTCCAAAATCTCAGTACGCTGTAAAATTCAGCTTCGCAACAGGAGAACATGATGTCGAAAGAGGTGGCACAAAGTTAGCGCCTTCGGAGAGTGAATCGAAGACGCAGAACTATTGAACGCAGAGGCGCAGAGTTGTCGAAAGGTTTCTGGCGATGGAATTCAGGTTACCTCCTTTCGCTTCATGTTCTCCTGCTCCTTCGCTCCCAAATTTGGTCCAAAATCTCAGTACGCTGTAAAATTCAGCTTCGCAGCAGGAGAACATGATGTCGAAAGAGGTGGCACAAAGTTAGCGCCTTCGGAGAGTGAATCGAAGACGCAGAAATATTGAACGCAGAGGCGCAGAGTTGTCGAAAGGTTTCTGGCGATGGAATTCAGGTTACCTCCTTTCGCTTCATGTTCTCCTGCTCCTTCGCTCCAAAATTTGGTCAAAAATCTCAGTACGCTGTAAAATTCAGCTTCGCAGCAGGAGAACATGATGTCGAAAGAGGTGGCACAAAGTTAGCGCCTTCGGAGAGTGAATCGAAGACGCAGAAATATTGAACGCAGAGGCGCAGAGTTGTCGAAAGGTTTCTGGCGATGGAATTCAGGCTACCTCCTTTCGCTTCATCTTCTCCTGCTCCTTCGCTCCAAAATTTGGTCCAAAATCTCAGTACGCTGTAAAATTCAGCTTCGCAGCAGGAGAACATGATGTCGAAAGAGGTGGCACAAAGTTAGCGCCTTCGGAGAGGGAATCGAAGACGCAGAAATATTGAACGCAAAGACGCAGATTTGTCGAAAGGTTTCTGGCGATGGAATTCAGGCTACCTCCTTTCGCTTCATGTTCTCCTGCTCCTTCGCTCCAAAATTTGGTCCAAAATCTCAGTACGCTGTAAAATTCAGCTTCGCAGCAGGAGAACATGATGTCGAAAGAGGTGGCACAAAGTTAGCGCCTTCGGAGAGTGAATCGAAGACGCAGAAATATTGAACGCAGAGGTGCAGAGTTGTCGAAAGGTTTCTGGCGATGGAATTCAGGTTACCTCCTTTCGCTTCATGTTCTCCTGCTCCTTCGCTCCAAAATTTGGTCAAAAATCTCAGTACGCTGTAAAATTCAGCTTCGCAGCAGGAGAACATGATGTCGAAAGAGGTGGCACAAAGTTAGCGCCTTCGGAGAGGGAATCGAAGACGCAGAACTATTGAACGCAAAGACGCAGATTTGTCGAAAGGTTTCTGGCGATGGAATTCAGGCTACCTCCTTTCGCTTCATGTTCTCCTGCTCCTTCGCTCCAAAATTTGGTCCAAAATCTCAGTACGCTGTAAAATTCAGCTTCGCAACAGGAGAACATGATGTCGAAAGAGGTGGCACAAAGTTAGCGCCTTCGGAGAGTGAATCGAAGACGCAGAACTATTGAACGCAAAGACGCAGATTTGTCGAAAGGTTTCTGGCGATGGAATTCAGGCTACCTCCTTTCGCTTCATGTTCTCCTGCTCCTTCGCTCCAAAATTTGGTCCAAAATCTCAGTACGCTGTAAAATTCAGCTTCGCAGCAGGAGAACATGATGTCGAAAGAGGTGGCACAAAGTTAGCGCCTTCGGAGAGTGAATCGAAAACGCAGAACTATTGAACGCAGAGGCGCAGAGTTGTCGAAAGGTTTCTGGCGATGGAATTCAGGTTACCTCCTTTCGCTTCATGTTCTCCTGCTCCTTCGCTCCAAAATTTGGTCCAAAATCTCAGTACGCTGTAAAATTCAGCTTCGCAACAGGAGAACATGATGTCGAAAGAGGTGGCACAAAGTTAGCGCCTTCGGAGAGTGAATCGAAGACGCAGAACTATTTAACGCAGAGGCGCAGAGTTGTCGAAAGGTTTCTGGCGATGGAATTCAGGTTACCTCCTTTCGCTTCATGTTCTCCTGCTCCTTCGCTCCCAAATTTGGTCCAAAATCTCAGTACGCTGTAAAATTCAGCTTCGCAGCAGGAGAACATGATGTCGAAAGAGGTGGCACAAAGTTAGCGCCTTCGGAGAGTGAATCGAAGACGCAGAAATATTGAACGCAGAGGCGCAGAGTTGTCGAAAGGTTTCTGGCGATGGAATTCAGGTTACCTCCTTTCGCTTCATGTTCTCCTGCTCCTTCGCTCCAAAATTTGGTCAAAAATCTCAGTACGCTGTAAAATTCAGCTTCGCAGCAGGAGAACATGATGTCGAAAGAGGTGGCACAAAGTTAGCGCCTTCGGAGAGTGAATCGAAGACGCAGAAATATTGAACGCAGAGGCGCAGAGTTGTCGAAAGGTTTCTGGCGATGGAATTCAGGTTACCTCCTTTCGCTTCATGTTCTCCTGCTCCTTCGCTCCAAAATTTGGTCAAAAATCTCAGTACGCTGTAAAATTCAGCTTCGCAGCAGGAGAACATGATGTCGAAAGAGGTGGCACAAAGTTAGCGCCTTCGGAGAGTGAATCGAAGACGCAGAAATATTGAACGCAGAGGCGCAGAGTTGTCGAAAGGTTTCTGGCGATGGAATTCAGGCTACCTCCTTTCGCTTCATGTTCTCCTGCTCCTTCGCTCCAAAATTTGGTCCAAAATCTCAGTACGCTGTAAAATTCAGCTTCGCAGCAGGAGAACATGATGTCGAAAGAGGTGGCACAAAGTTAGCGCCTTCGGAGAGGGAATCGAAGACGCAGAAATATTGAACGCAAAGACGCAGATTTGTCGAAAGGTTTCTGGCGATGGAATTCAGGCTACCTCCTTTCGCTTCATGTTCTCCTGCTCCTTCGCTCCAAAATTTGGTCCAAAATCTCAGTACGCTGTAAAATTCAGCTTCGCAACAGGAGAACATGATGTCGAAAGAGGTGGCACAAAGTTAGCGCCTTCGGAGAGTGAATCGAAGACGCAGAACTATTGAACGCAAAGACGCAGATTTGTCGAAAGGTTTCTGGCGATGGAATTCAGGCTACCTCCTTTCGCTTCATGTTCTCCTGCTCCTTCGCTCCAAAATTTGGTCCAAAATCTCAGTACGCTGTAAAATTCAGCTTCGCAGCAGGAGAACATGATGTCGAAAGAGGTGGCACCAAGTTAGCGCCTTCGGAGAGGGAATCGAAGACGCAGAACTATTGAACGCAAAGACGCAGATTTGTCGAAAGGTTTCTGGCGATGGAATTCAGGCTACCTCCTTTCGCTTCATGTTCTCCTGCTGCTTCGCTCCAAAATTGAGCTACAGCGTACTGAGAATTTTGACCAAATTTTATAGCGAAGCAGCAGGAGAACATGAAGCAAAAGGAGACTATTTGGATAGGAGTATGTATAAAAGGTATTTCTCAATAATAATAGTCTGTTTCAATTTTTTCCCACTTTATTTGAATAAAGACTTTTACAGTTTTACAATAAAGTATAAAATATATAATTTCACTTTGTCAGTTATATAAAATTGCTATTTTCTTGTGTTCATTGTTGAAATTTCCATCATTTGGCCCATATAAAGTTCCTGTCACGGAGAGATATGCCCAAGTTTCACCTGTAAGCAGAAGAAAAGTATTTTAAGTAACCTGACTTGTATATTATAGAAACTACGACGAATGTTATTTCATATGATGAGTATAATGAATTAAATTATCTTCCCAATTTTACGCCATTTAAATAGCGTCCAATTCCACTACCATATCAGTAACGTATTTACATAGTAATATTTGGCGAAACTTCCGAAAACCGGTCAAACCCGATTCGGCTGAAATTTTGTTTCCTACCTTACCGACATGCTCGACTCTGTCGGTAAGGTAGGAAACGACATTGAAATGGTTAAAAAAAAAATTTCGATTCGCCAAAAATCCTTCTCGCAAACATTATTTTTATGCAAAATGAACCTATTTGCAAAATTTCAGCCCAATCGGGTTTGATCGGTTTTCGGAAGTATAGCCGCAGTTTTTATACCACCGTTTCTATGATCTAGTATTCCGTCAATTACAGTATTGTTTAACTTCTGAATTTTGGAAACACGAGAGAATTGTATGACAATTGTTAAAGGTGAGAGATTAGAAAACCAATTATTTATAATATTAATTTAGTGTAGGAATGTTAGAACAATACTGTAATTGACGGAATACTAGACCATAGAAACAGTGGCATAAAAACTGCTCTCAAGTCATTTTTACGTATACTTCAGGTTGAAATATTTTTAACATAAGGTTAAAACATTTGTAAATAAATATTGAACATTGTCATATAGTTAGAAACCGGAAAAATACATAATTAATGTGAAAAAAATATGACCCTGTGGGACTTATTAGAAGTTCCGAGGCTCGAACCTACGTCCAAAAAGTTCGCAGCGGTTTAGCAGTCCGACACTTTACAGCTGCGCCATCGCCTCCAGATGAGAATACTTCTTTAAGGCGGTCTGATTGCTTAAAGTACATGGGACGTTTTAAAAGGAGGAGATTATATCTTTCTTTGGTTGAGTTTTCTTTCAAAATTTCGTCAAAAACGACCTAGGACCAGCCGTTTAGGAGATACGCAGCCTCAAAGTGTCAAAAAGTGAACTCTGAATTCCATCTTCTAAACGGTACCGTCGTTGTTGCCGTCGTCGTACAGAATGTTCAGATCGCTTCGTTTTTTAGCTATGTTGGTCACAGTAACTATGTTGGTGACAATACTGTAATCGTGTTAACAAATACATGAGATATTTAAAAAAAAGCTCTTTTCTAAATGGTCAAAACGTGATCAGGAGGTCTTAAAACGTGATTCCCGTAACAAAAATTTTTCCAAATTTTTTTTCATTACAAAAGTATTATGCATATGTCAGAAAGTGAAAAGTGGATCTCGAGGCACTCGTGAAGTCGCGTACGGCCGCGTGTCGCTTGGTTTCAAGAGCGAGAGAGAAAGACACACGTTCGTTTTCTCTCTCGTCTTCCCGACGTGGTCCGAAGCGCCGAGCTCACGGACACGCAGCTCCGGCGTAGTGTGCATGCGTGGTGGGGGAAATTCTCGAGCGCTCCCGTCCTCATTCTGGCATCACTGCCGACGACGACTGAGTACATGGAGCTCCGTGAGCTCAGTATATACACTTCGAGAAACTATGTCCTCCAATCAAAACAAAGTCGACGGTTGATTACAACTGCGAAATCCAACGAATTCTTCGGCAAAAATGAATTTTCTGCTAAAATATCCATTCCAGTGGCTATTACTATGACAAATAATGTTAAGAACATTTGCACTAACCGGCCAGTATAAATTATTATTAACTATGATCGATACAACTCGAGATATCAAGCAATTAGTAAGCTTTGGCCTTGGATTTGCAAATGATTTTCTATGCCAATTGAATTCCATTTTATTCTCAATGTTTAATCGTTCGATAAATGAATGTTAACACTTATACATATTACATAGTATTATTTATACTGTTTAAATACATTTTAGTTGAACGCTTCGAATCTACATATATGACGAAAACTTCCAAGCACTTCGAACATGATTCGAAGCTTAAAACTCTTAAATTCTTGATAGGTCTTGAAAATGAACATCTGGTTGCCAAAAATTAGAACCTATATGAATTACAATAGAAAATCTCAGTAGAGAAGATTCTACATTATTGACTGCAAAATTCTTAACAGCAGAACTCTTAAATTCTTATTTAATAATTTATAAAAATTGTATCCCTACTGAATTAAGTAATGAGTTTCTTGTGGCTACGAAAGGAAAAATATCGAAAAGAAGAGACAAAACTATTGTCTCCCTTAGAAAATGTTTGCAAAGGTAATCCAGAACCTCTTTAAAAAGATTCAAAAGACGCGTTTGTTCATATAATTCTAAGACAGATATGTATAAAACGGCAAAGCAAATTCTAAGTAGCTAGACTTTTCGGAAAATATAACAGTAACTTGCGGATCCTCAAAATGAGAAATTACCATTAAGAAAACAATTCCAAAAATTTAGTTTCAACCTAGAAAAAGATAAATTCCCGACTTTAACTAAGGAATTTCATATTTTTCAGTCCACTGGAAGGACACCCAATTTACCATAACTTTTGAATGTGAAACATACGATCAAGTCAACATCCAATCAAAACGAAACTACTTGTTGCGTAGTTCTTCGGAAACTAGCATCCAATTTCAGGGAATGGGATCGATGCCCATGGAATGCATAAGCACTCTGTTCAAAGAATGATCTCAGGTTTCAAGCTTGAGAATTAGAAGTATTTAAAGGAAACATTATATTCAAAGTTGAACAAATTAATATATTTAGTATGATTTCATAAACACGTCTTCACTGCAACTTTCTCCCACCCATGACGCCACCAGCACACAGGTAAAACATTATATAACTACCCACTTCATAGTTCATACATTCCACAAATGCAAAATCATTTCAAAATCGCAGTACATGCGATAATGTCGTCCTCTACGCCGAGCTTTGCGTCATCTTCCCCATTGGATTAATTTGGGATGTTAACATAAATAATTAACATTTGTTTTCCAACAAGCGTTTACATACTTTCAGTGATGATTAATAAAAATTATAATGATAACGAGTGTTTAATTACCCAGCCATGAATATTTGTAATTGCATAATTTCATTACAAAAGAATAAGAAAAACCAACAACTTTACGAAGTTCCCCCCTAGCTTTAGTTTAAATTTCCCTCCGAATGAAACGCGATGTTCACATGGCAAGATCGCCACTGCGGTGATTCGTTCTATGTTCAATTCAGTTCAATTCGTCTTCGCGTCGTGCAAACATTTCTATGTCCATGGTTCGCATTCATCATTGTTTTCAATTGTTTTGAACCTGGTGATAGAACGTTGCAAGACGTGTCAGAATGTGGTATTTGCTCAATTCTACAGGTACACCCTTTTATTACAAGTCCATCCAACCAGCAACTGTATTGTTACTCTATGCTTTATTTATCATTTCAGGCCAACGCATATACTTAAAACCGAATCAAGAATTAACATTCGGCAGAAAGAAGAGCGATATACTTTTGCAAAATGATGAATCCATTAGTCGAATGCACGCCTCCATTTACCTTCAGCCCAAACAATCAGTACAGGTAAAACTAATACGCAATAGGTACAGCATTAAAATCGCTGCTAACTTATCACTGACCGTGTCAGTTTCGCGCGTGGTGTGCCATTGGGTAGGGAAAAAGAACCTCTATCCAGAGGTGGGCAAAAAATTATTTGAAATAAAAATTTGTGTAAGAAAGTTTTATTTCAAATAATTTTTTGCCCATCTCTACATCTATCCCTTCTTTTTCTTACTAATGGACATTAGCACGGAGGTGTCACGGTCACTGACAAGTAAGCAAAGAACTTTTATGCTCGGCATTATACGCCAAAATTTTATTACTTTCATACAAATCTTTGCATACCCTTAGATGGACGAGCCTATATCGATATGCACAGTGAAAGACATGAATTCCAAGTATGGTACCTTTATCATTATGGAAGGAACAAAACAGATTGAGGTACAGAAAGAAGGGTACAATTTGAAGCATGGAGACGTAATAAGATTCGGTCTGACGGATCACATTTTTAAGTAATGCTTTTAGCTACCTCTCTTTTTTATTAAATGTAATGAGACTTCTTATCAATGAGATTCTTATTTCAGGGTAGTGTACGTACCGATAATAACAGTGGTGTCTACATTAAGCGATATCGATAAAGAAAAACTGCAAGATTTGATGAACGAAATTGATGGCACAATTTCTAACGATTGGATAAAAATTTGCACCCATTTGACGGTATCGAAGGCATCGTTAACGGAGAAGGTTTTTATTAGGATAATTTGTATATCTATGTAAAAGAAGCGGAAATATATTTGAGCATTTACTCACCGTTCAGTTTAAAATGTAAATTGTTTGTAATGTTTCAAATTTTATTACGACTTAATTTGTATTATCTGTTTGGATATAACAGGTTACTTGGGCCATGGCTTCCACTGTGCCGATAGTAACTCTAAGTTATTGGGAGCGAGTTAAACACGCGGTACACACCGGTCAAGAACTTCCAGATGCAAATAACTTTGCTCCGCCAATTTCTGAATCCTTAGTTATCAATGAAAAAGTTTCGCTTCGTCAGAATGAAAAGAGGAAAACATTGTTCCAAAACTTAATATTTGTACACTTCAGTATTCACCAGTACAAGCAGTGTGGAAGGATGATTAAAATGGCAGGTAAATGGCAAATTATTCGCAGCAGAGTATCGAGTTGTATTGTTTTTAATAAGAAACACATTTAAGGCGGGAAGTCGGTTTTATATTCCAAAAAGCCTTTAACGCATAAACAACTTTGCGCGCCAAATGTTATTGTCTTACAATGTTCCGCGAGCGACACGATGCAGTCGACGCAACGCTTTGCAGCTGAGTACGATTCGATATGTAAGTTATTATTACAGCCATGAATACTATGCATTTCATTTCACGACCATTGATTCACTATTGTTTTTACAGATAAAGCATTAAAAGATTGCAAACGTGAAGTGATATCAGAAACCGACATACCCCTCGCAATCTTGCAGTGTTCTATAGACAAATATTGCAATCCGAAATTCAAGTTTGGGAAACTTTTAAAGAGATCCCAATTGAAACCTGATTCGTCCAAAGTTTTAGTTCTTGACACACAAGATGTAACGGCCGACGTGAGAATATTGCCGAAAGTAGTTTCTAATGTTCCGGTGAAATCTTCTGTCGACGTAGTGAATGATAAACGTGCGATACAAATTATCCCTGAATCGTATGACACTTGCAATAGCAGTCGCTTCTTAGACGATAATAGTATTAGTCAGTTTCCAGAGGGACTGATATCGAGTACACCGAACTGCAGTCTAGGAACAAGAGATTCACTTAACAGGGATATTACAGTTGCAAAAAAAGCTGTAACAAATGTAAAAGAAGTATGTTCGAAAAAGACCACAGCTTACATTCCTGAAACAATTGATTCGCGTCTATCAGATGTATCACAAAAAGACTCGCAACGTTCTACACAGGAATGTCCGAGTTCGAGACAACAAAACAGAAATACACAAGACAGTGAACAGCTTAAAGAATCAATGATGGCCGAAAAGGGTACTCCGCTTTATGAAATAATAGATGTGTGTGAAGAAACAGATGACGAATCGAAAAGTATACATTCAGACGTAAATAATTTGAATGCGAAGCTTAATAAAATTCTGACGAAAGACAAACCCAACAAATTACTGGATGTAGTTAATGTAAGGGACAGAAGTCCAGAAAAAGAAAGTAAAAGTTTGCCAAAGAAAGGTAATATCCCTACACCTCGAAAAGGCCAGAATTTGTTGAAAATAACATCGCTTGAAGCGGAAGAAAACAAAAGAAGATCAAGAAAAAGAAACAAAAAATGTAGCGCGTCTGAAAGTGACGAAGAACTTATGACACCTGTTAGCAAAAAAGTTTGTTCACAGAACTTTGGCGTGAAAGTCACTATGAGATCGTCACAAAACGTAAAATCACTTTCTCAAATGTTTAGAATGAAATATGATTGTTGATGTTTAAAAGTATTGATTCAATTTTTATTTCAATTTTTCAGGAAAAACAAGAGGCTACAGTAACCACAGTAAACCACAGTAATTCTAGTGATTTGACAGGATTTACTTCGTTTTTCCTTCGAAACAAGCTAGGTGGTAAAACATTCAAAAAGGTATGGAATAAAGTAATTTCCTTGAATAATTTTTTTTATGCATTTTAACAAACTCGTCGTTTCTGTGAATTTAGGTTTACAACATGATTCCCGAGAAAAGAATCTTACTGGAGGATATGTACGTCTGGAATGCACGTAACATAATATAGAATCTCTAGAGAGCCGTTTGAAAATAAGAATTAAATATTTTTCTACGAGATTAAATTTCTCGCGAACATAAAATATATTTTATCTCATCCGTACATATATGCGTATGTTCTTCAAAAATTTGTATCCTAAGAATCGTTCAGTGGGAGCATAGGTATCAGTCAATACCTAACCTGTGGTATTGAATAATAATTTTTATGAAACATTTTTTCGTTAGAAAGTTGATGAATTTAATTGTAAGTTATTCCAACTCCCTGTGGTACGTAATATGGAGACTATTAACTGACTTTTATTTTATCAAATAATCAGAGCAGTAATAGAACAAATCATCGTTATGATAATTGCGATTTAAATAACGATTCTTCAGATAATTAATTTTTTCAATTAAAATCGACTGTTACTTGTCACCACTGGCGATTTATCCTTGCGTAACCGGAAGGAGAAGGGCTTCCAAATCAAGTGGATGTGTATATTTATTTCATTCTGTTTCGTTTTTTATGTTTATATTTTATTTTAATATATTTGTAATTAAATAAAATATGATAAAAACTTGTGTTTTCACTGAACTCTGTGATTCATTATTTCCATAAGAACTGCGACTACGCTTATATTATTATTTATATTCAGAATGTCCCATTTAAATCAATCTACGCGAATATCTTTGGAACTATTGTTTTTTTTTTCACGCAAACACCGTGATACTCTGTTATGCTGAATCAATAACTCCATCTGTTCACGTCTTGAAAAGTATACGATTCTATTTAAAAAGTCAAAGTTGACCTTCGAATCTGTTTCACGATACCAGACGCAAAAAACTATCTACATCAAATTACACGCCTCTTGAAACCACTTAATTTTCGCGAGAAATATTTTTTGATATCGCCAATTAATAGTTTTGAAGATATTCGCGCAAATTGATTAAAGTGATATACTTATTGCGATAAAATCAAATTGTATATTTCCTCTGATCAAATAAAGGTAAACTCCACGAGTTTTGCTATTCCATTTTTTAAATTCTACTCCCATTTTATATCCCCAATTTTCAAACACGACTTCTGCTTGAAATTACAAAGAACTCTATAAATAAACAAATACCCTTTATGAACGATATCGCATAATTCAGGATTTACACGATACAAATCTGCATTCAATCATTCGTCGATAGGATTATAAGGCAAAGTTATCGCGATGAAGAAAATATATTTAATTAAGTTAAAGAGATTGTTCATCGACATCAATTAAAAGTTGAAATCGCAACGTCACAGGTGCATCGTCTTCACAAATAATAACATTGTGCACCGATATGTTGTATCATGCGCTTCGCTGTATACACAATATAAATCTGCTATCGATAAATCAATAATATACTTTATTAAGCCTCAATCAAAGATAGCTGTCGCGATAAGAGCGTCTTTTGAGGCAATGGCCTTTATCTCTGCTACTCATCACCGATTTCACAAGAACCACGCTCCGTCTACGGATTTTCCAATCATGATGCGTTTTAGTGATGCCTACGTAAATGAAATGTGGGCAATGGTGGTGGGCATTGATACGCCACGATATATAAAACGAAAGGACAAGGAACTGGTTTAATTGAACCTGATCAAGATGCGCATCTCTCTCGTGATCGCGACTATTTTCGTCGCGGCTGTCGTCGCCGCCGACGACGAAGAAATCCTGCCACCCTTAGAGGGGTATGTTTAATATTTAAAGTGTCTTTCTTCGAGTATTTTTATTTAATTGGCTATGGTGATAAAATTAGTGAGCGATTTCTCAATAACTGTCAGTGTCCGTATTATTGTCACTTTATTTATTTTACTTAATAAAAACGTAACGTATAAAGAATAGTGTACAATAGTAAGAAGAACAGTATCAATTTGAGGATAAGTTTTTTGTACCCTATTGTTTATACGTTAATTGTTTATTAAGTCAAATAAATGAAGTCGCAGTGATAGGGGCACTGACAGTAATTAAGACATCTACGTTATATGTATAACGAATAAAGGATTTTATTATTTGAATGCTGTTAACAATAAGCGTTGTTTCTACCTGTGCAGGGTAGATATGAATTTTTAGTGTGCTAAATAGTAATTGAGAATTTAATAGGGAGATAATTTTATATTGAGTGCTGATGGGCGGCAGCAATGAAGAAGTTTCGATCTCTATACACTTAGAGCTCTTATAATCTTCAGTTCTATAGTAACAATTTATTGTATTGTAAATATATTCTAATTGTGCAACACTGGAAAACCAGTGTTAAGTAGGAAACTTTTTATTTAAAAATTAAAGTAAGTTCTAAAAGTATCTTGACACTCTTAGCTCGAGAAAATGATCCACGTGATTTCCCAGCGAATGCAGTTGAATGTAATTGTTAATATTCGATTGAGTCAGCAATTTCGAAAGAAAGTAACATTTTGCTCTTCGACATTTACAGGATGAAGAGTCTCTCTATTTCCTACGACACACCTGAGCAGCTTTACTTATTGAAAAGTAACATGGAAGTATCTGGGTTCGATGTTCTAAGAACAACACACGATCTCGTGGACGTCTTAGTGACAGCGGACCGAGTGGAAGAATTCACGAAATTCCTCGAGGAAAATCGTCTGAATTACACGGTAGCGATCGAAGATGTTCAAGAAGCAGTCGCAGCAGAATACATCGAGCAACAAGTCCAGCGCAGATTGCAAGCGATGCTTCGAGGCCCCTCCCTATCGCGAGGATTGTCTTTCACTTATTATCCTAATTACAATGAAGTAAGTAATAATCATCTGCTCAAAATTCAACACAGTAGCAAAGGAACATTTTTATTTTATGAAGAACTATGCAAATCTCTGCTTATCGTGTTTAATATGAAGCATTGTTATATTTAAACAATGCACACAGACAGACATTTGAGGTGTCGAAGATATCTCAAACAGAAGCAGTCTTCTCAATAATCGAAAAATTAGAAATTAATGATACTTTTACTTCGACGGTCCAGCAAAATCGTGTGTTTGAATCGTTTACAGATAAACGAGTATCTCAACTCGTTGACGAAAACACACGGTGACGTGGCCTCGTTAATTAACATAGGAGCATCCACGGAAGGACGACAGATGAAAGTTCTCAAATTGTCGACTGGCGGTAAAAACAAACCAGCTATTTTCATTGACGCTGGAATTCACGCTAGAGAATGGATTGCGCCAATTACGTCTCTCTATATAGTGGATCAGATGCTGACAAGCCATAGAGAGCTCTTGAAAGCTGTCGACTGGTACATTTTGCCAGTTTTGAACCCCGATGGTTACGAGTTCACTCATACCAAATCATCGGTAATTATATTCTATTTATAAATCTTCCAGTACGTAATTGTCGACAGTCCCGAGTTAGAAGATTAAGTATAAACGTCTCTTCTATTCCAGCACTGACACGTTATAAATAATTTCCATTTTATTACTAGTTATCCAGTTTATTCTTAAAAGATTATACTTTCCAGTCACTAGGGAGTGCATATTATACACATTTTACGAGAACTCATTAGCGTCACGTTTCTTTCATAATTAGTAGGAATTGTAGCCCAAGGGAAGAGTTTCTAAATGAGAATTATTCGAGCAATCTGCTTCCTCTTATATCAAATGTTCTCCACAAATTGCTTTTCAAATTAAAGCCCATTATGCTTTCGATATCTTACACCTGGGGCAAGTGAGATTCCTAAGAAGGAATTTACTAAATATAGACACGATCCCGGAGTGGCACAAAATATTGAATACACAAGCGTCCAGTATTAAAAAAAGATTCTATCTGTTTTTGATATTTAGAAGATATTTTTGATATTTATATTTAAATACACATACAATATTTATTCTATATTAACAAGTGAAAATATTTTTTTCTAATATAAAATAAATACCTATATAATATAAAATAATATAAATAATATCAATATTTATTTAATATTAGAACAAAATATTTTGGTCCAAATATGAAGTAAATACCTATGTATATTAGAAAAGACATATGTTTCCGAATATATGAATATATTTTTTGCGTATCGATGCACATCAATTTTTCTAGCAAATGTATATTTCTCATTGCTGCATTTCAGAATCGATTATGGAGGAAAACTAGATCCAATACTGGTAACTCGTACTGTCGCGGAGTAGACGGCAACAGGAATTACGATATAGAATGGATGTGTAAGTTTCTTCTTTTTTATTTACTGTCGCGTATCTCGAGCAGTCGATGTTCCCATAAAAAATCACGCCTTAAGTGTCGAGATGATTATAGCAAACAATTTAATCAATCACGGATCGATCGATTAAAATATGTCCAGACAATTGCGCGCTTATCCGTTTTTATCGCGCAGATTAAACACCGCAGCGACAAGTTCCTATTAAACAAATTAATATTTCCTGGTCGGAGCGCGTATCGATCAGGCTAAACTGATCGCTGATAATCAATCGACGATATCGACATCCATTGATTAATCAAAATGGATGATGATTAAACGATACAGATCGTAGCAATCGAAGCATCACAAATTCAAATAATACTTTGTTTCAGAAAAATTTCTAAAACTGCTTCGATATTTGATTTATTTCATAAGCAAACTTTTCTCATACATAAAAACTCACAGGGTTTTTTTTTAAAACTATTAATAAACTATTACTGCAACATGATCTTAATTGTTTGAGAAAATCATGTTTGCACAACGAAGAAATCTTTAAAAATCTCCCTTCTTTTTACATCAATACCAATTCAAACTTAATCACTTCGACATGATAACTCATCTATGAAATTTATATAACATTTACTATCACGTTACAGAATCCCTATTTCTTCCATTTTTCTTCAATGTTCACATTTTATTTCGTACCTACTGCATTTCCTAATTTCTTACTTATAATTCATAATCATATTCTTGACAGTTTCATGGGAGATGTATTTTAATTTTTAGATAGATAGAATTCGATTGCGACGTTGCTTTAATTTGCAGGCCAGAACAATACTGTTCGCGATCGAAAAATTTCTACACGAGTGATTTGACGAGAGGGAGAGAAACGGTGTTCACTGACACATCTCTCTTGATGCCGCGCCGAGAAAGAGTACTGTGTCCCGGTTGACTCGACTATTGCACTCAAACTTTTCTTTGGAGAGCAATCGCGCGGTGTTTCCATGGAAGTTATGATTGAGCGTGATAAAAACTTGCTCGTTACCGCGCACGGCTGTTACTCCTCTTGGCCTCTTCATCCGGGATTTAACACACTGACTTTTGAGAACCCCCGAGTTATTTCCCGAGGTTACAGATGTCGACGCAGATCTCACTACCCGCCCTAACAATTTCACCTTTCATTCCTGTTCGGGGGATGGGACATTTTTTTTTTCATAAACCCAGCGGCGGGTTTCTGGGCTAGAATCAAGAGAATTTGGCAAAGTTTGCTAAATACTTGAATTGATAGTTGCTCAAAAGGGCTGAGGCTTGATCGTAAGATAATTATTACAAGGGGTATTAAAAGTGTAGGTAACGAAAGTCGTTTAGCAATGTTAATACTATTTAAAGGGAGGTGCCATATTGAAATATTTAATTTTTTCTTCTTTTAAATAATTAATTGAATAGAAAATCTGATTATTGGCATTTATTATACATCTCTTGAAGATTAAAGAGAAGAAACAATTTTTTTTTATTTTCAATATTCTTCTCTAAATAAATTTAGTATATATATAAATTGGGCGTTTTCCGGGCGCTCAGTCCTATTTGGACCATTGTGCCCGAGCCCTTGCGGGCAGTCCTAGTTGGGAGGGCTTGCCACTAGGCCGGCCTCTCGTGCGAACTCGAGAAGCCCGCTTAGGGTTGTGTCCTCCAGGTTCGACGTGCGGTGGAAGGCAGCTCCCAGCAGTAACTGCCTTTGGGCCGCCATACCCTCGCACTGCGTCATTAGGTGGAGCGGCGTTTCGTCGTCCTCCCCGCACCGCGGGCACCTAGGTCCCTCACCGATCCCTAGGCGCGCCAGGTGTTTTCTCGTGTGCCAGTGTCCTGTGACCATCCCCACGAGCAGTCGCAACTGCGACCTGTCCAGGCGGCTGAGTACCGCCCCTATCTTTTTCGAAGGCCGCTTCAGCAGAGCCTTCGCGTGTCCCATCTGTTGGGTCCGCTCCCAGAGTTGTTCGAGTTGCTGTCTAATCCAGCACCTCGTCCACTCCTTCACGGTCCCCATGGAGACACCTACGGTGCAGGACAGGTCCCGATTTGGTTTACGTGCCCCTTCTCGGGCCCTGTCGTTTGCCCCTTCGTTTCCCTTGATTCCGGCGTGTCCCGGAACCCATAGTAGACTGACGCGGTTGCTATTTGCCAATTGCGTCAGTGTGTCCACGCAGTCTAGTACCAGACTGGATCTCACCACTGTGTTGCGTAGGGATCCGAGTGCGGCCCGACTGTCGCTACGGATATAGATGTGCTTGCCCTCATAGCCCCTGTCCAGATTCAATCTGGCACAGGTCCTGATAGCCTGCACCTCCGCCTGAAAGACCGATACGTGTGGGCCCAGGGCGATGGATCTTTCCACCCTGGGCCTCTGCCCACATATCCCGGCTCCGGTTCCGGTTTTGGTTTTGGAACCATCTGTGTACCAGATAAGTCCCCCCGGAGAGAGTAACTCCTTCTCGTTTTCTTCCCAATCCTTTCTGCTTGGAAAGCGAACGACGAAGTTATGTTGGAAGCGGTAGGCTGGGTCACATTGGTCTCCTCCGCAGTCCAGAGCCTCGTACGAGTCCCTTACGTGCTGCAGGATCGCCGCGTGCCCATTCCCCGTGCCTTTCCATCTTCCCGCAAAGTGTATCCTCAGGGCAGCCTTCCTAGCCCCGGCCTCCGCAGCCAAGTGCGGCGGCGGCAGGTCCAGCAAGGCCCCCATCGCCAGGGTGGGCGTGGTGGGAAACGCACCCGTTATCCCCAGCAGTGCCAGGCGATACACCTTGCCCAATGTCCTCCTGTGGGTGTCCCTCCTCATGGAGGTCCACCATACCACTGAGGCGTATATTAGTTGGGGCTCCAGGATGGCCGTATAGATCCATTTAACCACCCATGGTTTTAACCCCCATGTGCTGCCGAACATCCTTCTGCAGGCCCAGTAGGTGACAAGCGCCTTCTGGGTCTGCTTCGTGATGTGGCTTTTCCACGTGAGCTTCTTATCCAGGGTCACTCCCAGATATTTTACCTCCGAGGAGGTGTGAAGCTCCGCTCCGAATATTGAGGGGGCCTTAAACTTTAAGTTCCGCTTCCTCGTGAACAGTACCATCTCCGTCTTGGACGGATTTACCCTTAGGTTTTGGTTGTGGCACCATTCCTGAACCAGTGTGAGTGCCTTCTGCATTCTCCTGGCCATGCATGTCGGGTTCGTGCCTCTGACAGCGATCGCTATGTCGTCGGCATAGCCCTGTACTATTACGCCTTCTTCTCCGAGCCCACGCAGTAGCTCGTCCACCACCAGGGTCCACAGCAGTGGGGAGAGAACTCCCCCCTGCGGGCAGCCCCTGTCGGCCCGAGCCCTTATCGTGGTCCCTTCCCAGCTGGCCATCACGGCTCTAGTCCGCAGCATGTTGCGGATCCACCTTCTGATCGAGTCTTCGACCTTGAAGCTGTCTAGGGCCCTGCTTATGGCATCTAAGGATGTGTTGTCGAACGCTCCTTCGATGTCCAGGAATACGCTCAGGACCGACTGTTTCCGCTCCAGGGCCCCTTCTACCACCCCTACCAGGTGGTGGAGCGCCGTCTCCACGGATCTGCCGGCCTGATACGCGTGTTGGGAGATTTGTACTGGTCTTTCCACCAGCGCATGTTCCCTGATGTGCCTATCCACCAGTCTCTCCAGCGTCTTCAGCAGGAAGGACGTTAAGCAGATAGGCCTGAAGGATTTGGCAGAGTCGTAGTCCTTCTTCCCTGGTTTAGGTATGAATACGACTCTAGCCGTTCTCCATGTTCTGGGTATATACCCCAAAGCAAGGCAGGATTTAAAGATAAGGTCCAGTCGTTTTATCAGGTCCTCCCCCCCTTCCTGTAGAAGGGCGGGGAAGATCCCGTCCACCCCCGGACTCTTAAATCTCTTAAATGAGTTTATGGCCCATCTGATCCTGTCTCGGTTTACCACTCTAGAGGCCATCTCCCAGTCCTTCGGTCCCTCTTTCTCAGGTTCCGGCTCTTCTGTTGGCTGCCCCTGCTGATAGAGCCCCGAACCTGGGAAGTGGACCTCTGTCAGGTGCTCCAAAATCTGTTGTCGGTCCTCCAGATACCTCCCGTCCGGGAGTCTGAGTCCGTTCAGTTTTTCCGAAGGCCCGGATGCGAAGACCCTCCGAAGCCTGGCCACTAGTGGTAGGGCCTCGGCTTCATGGCAGAATTCCCTCCAGGTCTTCCTTTTTGCTGCTCTAATGAGCTTCTTGTAGGATCTATGGGCTTCCCTGTAGTTTTCCCATTCGATCCTCGTATCGAGCCTCATGGCTCTGTTTAGCAGCTTCCGGGTCCTGGTCCTGTGCCTGGTCAGCTCCTGGTTCCACCAGGGTACCCGTCTGCTGCTTTTCCTTTGTTTGGCCGGGCATGACGCCTCATACGATTGGGTGATCGCAGCCTGCAGTTTCTCAACCGCCTGCTCGATCCCCCCACCCGTTCTCGGGGGTCCGAAGTTCCCCCCGAGCCTTCCTTCTAGCTCCTCTTTGTAGAGTTGCCAGTCGGTGGCCCTGGGGTTCCTGTAGACTCCCGTGGGTTCGTGTGCCGCGTCTCCCGCCAGTTTAAATTCGATTAGCCTGTGGTCGGAGAGTGTTACCTCCTCCGCCACATGCCAATCCTTTATTGCTTGAGCCACCTTTCTGGAGCCCAGCGTGATGTCAATTACCTCCTGCCTTCTGGAGGTAACGAACGTGGGCTTGGAACCTCGATTGAGGATCTCCAGTTCCGTTGTCGAGAGGTATTCGAGTAAGCTCGTCCCTCTCTTGTTGATATCGGTGCTGCCCCATATGATGTGGTGCGCATTGGCGTCGCAACCCACCACCAGTTGCAGCCCCCTATTTTTACATGCCTCCACCAGTACTCTGAGTTCTCTCGTTGGGGGAGACTCCTCAGAGTCGTATGGTAGGTATGCTGAGCAGACCACGATCTTTTCCGTGTTCCCACCCATTTTTGGCTCTATTAGGACAGCTGTTAGGTCCCTAGTGCAGAATTCTCCCAGCCTCAAGGCGTTTAGTCTTTTACTCGCGTAGACGCACGCTCTTGGGCCGGGATCACCGGGCCCGTGTATTACCGTGCCCAGTTTCGTGTTCAGTCCTCCTACTCGACCCCTGATCAGCCAGGGTTCTTGTATGAGTACTAAATCTGTTTGCTGCCCCACTATGCGGCGGTCAAGTAGATCCGTCGCTGCTTTGCAGTGCTGCAGATTTATCTGCGAGATGCTGATGCATCCTGCAGCCATGATGGCTGCAGTATTGCTCGCTCTCGCACGTGCTCCGGGGGAAGTAGTGTGTCCCGTGTTACGGTCCACTTCTATTTCCCCCTTCGCTTTACCGTGGCGGCCTTGCTCTCCACCCCGGCGATTTTTAGGAACTGGTCCCTCAGTGACCCCGAGTTGGTAGTCCTTTGGACTCCTCCTCGGGTCCCCGAGGGCCCAGCCCTACCCCACCCCGCGGCCTTCAGGGGTCTCCCCCTTTTTCCGCGGGTGGGTGCCTGCACCTCCTAATAAATTTAGTAAGTATTTAATATTTATTTTCCTCTTAATTGCAGAAAATGTGTTATTCCGTTTTCTCAATATTACGAGCAAGCTATTAAAATTAAATGCACATATACCTACTTAGGTATTCATGTGACTGTCGATAGAATTTCATGACCATTAGATTGTTCTTAATATTTCTGTTACTGAGTATTTTTTCATTTTGAAAGCGTCATTCGTAGGAGCACTGCTCATTAATGCCACGCTAATTGAAAGGAGTTGAAGGGTGGTGAATTATTTTCAGAGCCGCCACTCGAGACTAATCTTTCTCATTTGCGGAATTTCAACCGAATAAATTCGCGAAATTCGATGAACAGAACATGTCGCCGTAGTTTCGAGTCTCTAAATTGAGATCCCTAATTTGTCGTACCATTTGAAAGTTGCCTGCCGCGGAAAATTCGTGCGAGCATTTTCTCGCATTAAACTTCCTCTCGTGGAAATTCAACACATGTTCTACAAATTTTTATCACGCTGTCTCCACATTTTCGCGCGCTAGAAATATTAGCCTAATCCCAACCCAATTTTCCATTCTTTCAAATTGCAGGACAACAATCATACATATTTCTATCGAATTTATCTAATAATTCTGTACTCTACAGACTTTATTCTCATTAAATAACACGTAGGTATATAAGATTCTATGTCAAGAAGTGTTTGCGGTTGGCAAACATCCCTCTCTTTCAACCAGATTAATTAATTTTAAATGTGAAACTCAATTTCTCAATTACTGAAACAATTTCGTGTGCTAATATTTTGTTAGGAACGAATGGGTCCACTTTTATCTACGAATAATAATTTTCAAGAACGAGTTCAGAAACTGCGATTATTTTGGAATGAGTGAAAAATAGGAATGCGATTGTTTACAGCAACTGGAGCCTCTTCCAATCCATGCACCGACACGTACGCCGGTCCAAAACCATTTTCCGAACCAGAAATGCAACACATGCGAGATTTCATCCTAGCGCGTAAAGGACAGCTCAAGGCCTACATCTCGTTCCACTCTTACGGCCAGGTATAACTATCGCGATACTTATATCGATACCCTCGAACAAGCTCCATACGGTTTAATTTAATCCTTTAATTGCTCTGGTTACGTCCGATCGTTGCCAGCTGCTCGGTTTCGCTCTCAAGTCACGTATTCCCATGGTGTAAGCTTTTATAGCGCGAAGTGGAAAAATTAGCTAAGCACACGAGGATCTAGAGAATTACAAATTCTGCCGTTACACCGGCACGGTATACAGAATATTCAGCTTCAAGTCGTTGTGCACGTTGCGTCGTTAACGCTTGTTCAGATGGCTGCCGCGCTCCAATTATTTCTTTTGTAACGAACAATTATTGGAAATATGTTTCAGTATATTTTGTATCCTTGGGGATACACGTCCCAGGTGCCTTCTAACGAGCCAGAACTGGTAAGATTCATTTATATCACTATAATGGTACTAAGATTGGTATTATTGTTAGACATCAGATTTGTGGAATATTTTAAATAACGCGATGTAATCTATTTTTCAGCGAAATCTTGCCAGCGAGTGCGCCAAAGCTATTGCCAAGTCTCGTAGGACTAAATACACGTATGGCACTTCTGCCAATCACCTATGTAAGTAACGAAATGTACCCAGTGAAACTATAAGAGATAATTTTCAAAGCCAAAAAGCGAAATAGTTAGACAAATACTTAATGAATGCGATCAATTGTCTATCTAACACTTTGAAGATTTCAATTACACACTTCAGAGCCTAATTAAAAATATTCCCACAATGTTCCTTGGAACTCTAGATCAACTACAATCCAGATACATTATCCCCCAATTGTTTTAAGCTACGTACTAGCAAAACAATATTGAATTTCTTAATAAATTACGTTTTCTGATAGTGCCCCACTTTATCTAATTCATTTCATTATTTTTTGTTACGAATTGATTAGATCCTGCTGCAGGAGGTAGCGATGATTGGGCCATGGCCAAAGCAGGTATCAGTTTGTCATATACCTACGAGCTACCCGGAGGAAATTCTGGATTCGTGTTGCCACCTTCCGAGATCAAAGCTGTTGGCGCTGAGACATTCGAGGCTATCAAAGTGATTCACCAATATGTCACCTCGAAATACGCTGCGCACTATTAAACGCGTAATCCTTGATCAATCGCCGACGTTTACCATCAATCATGGATTTGTACATAGTACATATGATAGAAGAATAAACAACGTTCCTGTTTCACACACTGTGGGATATTTGTCAATATATGTACAATCTTATTTACCATAAAATAAAATTGACTGAAAATAGTATCACGATCTCCTTTCCTAGTGTCACGATACTTTGCAAATTGAAGAAAAATTTGGGGTAGTTTATTTCTTCAAAATATTCTGTAGATATCGCTCAACGAAAAACATGGTTACTTAGGACACCTGCTTCGTACAAAGTGAAGTGATCGTTAGCTCGAAATCTGCACATTTAACTGTATTCCTAAACATCGATTCGCCAACAGCACACGGAAATTACTAAATGATCTCTCATCTAAGCACTGACCGTGCCCAGCGCAGTTTAGCTTCGGATATCACACTAGAATTGACTTATAACCAAAATCAAGTATAGAAAATGTCACAAATTCGCGTCCATAAAAGCAAATGAATCGCAAGAAAAATTCAGTTGACCCTCGTGCAAATTCAGAAACCTAAAAAAGAATCCTCTTATCGTGCGATACCCCAAGAATCAGACTAAAACCGAGGAAACATCAATTGTGCCCGAAAGCAGTCGTCGCACACCCACCTGCCTCGAGCATCCTGCTGACCCATAACGGCGTTCGCGAGAAGTTTCGCTGAACAACTGCGGATGCTGGATGACTGGAGCGTAGCACGTGAGCGTTTTCTGGAAAGCGTAGCACGCGGAAGAGGCGCGTGTTCCAGCGGACGTTCTTCATGCGTGAAACATGATAGCCATTGTTGTGTTCAAGGCCCAGGCCCTCAGCCCTCGTTCTGCCGAACACTTCATCGTTTCCTTCGCATACGATTTTTTTTTCCTCTCCTTTCCCGCTCGTTTTTCGCGAGGTCGTTGCGCGAAAGCGAGAGTGGCCAGGGAAACGAAAAGAGAGAGAGGCTCGAGGATTTGGTCGGAATGAAGTGGAACACTTAGCACGTGGAGCGGAGAAGTAGCGTGCCCAAGTTCCTTTTCGCTTATTCCTGTTCCCCGCGGCCGCGGTCGGTCTAATTGGAGAAACAACAGACTCATTAGCCGTGGCCTCGAGTGGCGGGCGAGAGCTCATTTGACGGGGCTGAGGGCACCGGGATGTGAAATTTTTGTATAACGAGCCACTCGCCTTGGCTGGGTTCAGCATTCCTCGGAATCGTTGACTAAGGTGACAGGGAGGTCGGTGTCGCGAGAAAACTCCAAGGCTTGTTCCCATCTGACGGCGTTTCTCACGTTTCGCCAGTTAGCAAGCGGTTAACTCGGCCGCGCTGCTTCGCAAGCTTGGAAAAAACCATCGCGCGACACGGTGGCCTGATCGTGGCCGTTTGATCCGCTCCCTTGCTAATTTTCGGGGAACCGGCCGCCTCTGGTCTTGGATCGCCTTGAACATCATTTGAATTTGAGAAGTTTTAACAGTCTTCTTTGATTCGCAAGCGTACTGTGGTAGTCGAGGGCGAAACAGAAGAGTTATTAAGAGTTAAGGGGTTATATACCCTTGACAGGTCAGAGAAAAGGGTCATTTTTATGATTTTTTTTTTTGCATATAAAGAAAGGTGTTACTGCATTTTCGGTACCAATAATATCTCAGATATTATGGTCCAAATCTCAGACGAATCGAATCGCTAGTTTCATTAAAACAATTCCCAAATTTTGCTGTGTTTAGCCCCTAAAATAGGATTCCCCCATTAAGACCTGTCAAAAGCTTCAGGCTCGGAGTTCAGTGATCTAGAATTTATAAGATGCGAAGGATATTCTAAGCGATTCAAGACTGACGTATATATTTTGTAATTAATTGGAAGCATTTCAAAGCTCCTCTATAAATCATGTTGCAAATCCACACTAGAGAACTCCAAATGATCGAATAAACTTCTCCAATGATTTACACGCAGAACGAAGCCACTGCCCATCAATCACCCAGGCCCATTAAAAGACGTAATGTACTTTATTCAGATGATAATGATCCATAAAACATTGTTCATATATATATAATATATATAATATATTTATAGGACTATATATAGAACAAATAACTCTCGTTCCTAGAATCTAATCGTAACTTAACGTAGATAAATGGTGTATCCTCTTTCCGTACGAAGAATGAACGCAGGAAGAAAAGCGGCCGAGGCTTCGAGCCTCTGTCGAGGGCGCCTTGAAACAGCGACGTCGGTTTCCTTGATCATTCCCTTCTCATCGGCTGATGATCGTTCTTTTGCAGTTGCGTCGTAATCGTTTACGAATATTACTCGGCGATACGGATAAACTATATAGACCACTCGGAAGAGATATGCTCTTTAGTAAATGATTAACGTGGCTTAATCTACACATCGCTAAGGGTACGGTAACATATTTCCTCGTCAAGCAAGACTCCAACCGCATTTCCATTCTCTCGTCGCGATCGGTGCTTCGATTCGGGGGAGGGTTCGCTCTCTCGAACGCTCATCGGCAGCGAAACACTTGCGCACAGTCCGATATCGATTAAAACTTGCCTAACTGCGGCCCAGTCGGTCTCGTGTGTGTTGAATGATTTCAGGGGACTCGCGGAAGATGTCGGATGAACAACGAACCGGGAAAGGAAAGGCAAAGGAACGCTGGATGGGCTTCTTTTAATGGTTCGCTGAGGAAGGCTAGGTGCAGTGGACGACGGACTAAGAATGTCACAGAAACGGGAAAGCAGTGGACGAGGAATTTGAACAACTACTTAGAATTTTTCGTTCTTTCAATCGTTCGCTGAGGAATCGTGGAGAAATTCGGGATCTGAACTAACTTCAGGGCGAATCGTGATGGGGTGAAAGCATTGTGTAATATGTGACTTCAAACTTTGCTTCGGTAAGTTCGTAAAGAAACATCGCTTTGTGACGTTATCAGCAAGGAACGATGGAAGCTGTGTTTGCAATTCGAATAGATGAAAGATTGTCTGCGACTTATCCACAAGGAATGATTCTCGAGCAAATTAGGCGATTGTCGTTCCGGCGTTAGAAATTTAGAAATATCGGTGATAAATTTTTTAATGCGTGCACATGAACGTAGAAGACATAGGCGGGTCGAAACTCCCATCGAAGGAAAGACCAATGATTTAATTACGAACCTTCTAGGGCTGCCAAAATGATCGGTAATTGTATTTCGATTACGCTTGCTCAATTATCGACGGAATTATGTTGATATTCCTGTTATTCCCGTTCCCGTGCAAACATTCGCGAAGCAGATATTACTACCGTTCGGATACTAAAAATATATGCATATGCGTAGGTGTGTGTGTGGGTGTGGGCGTGTACGCAAATACGCTGTACGATTAAATAATAATATACTGTAGAAACGGCACAGATGCACGAGATCGTGCGTTCGTATCGCATCGATAACTCATGAATACAATTCCATGATTGATACGATGCAATCCACCATACTTCTATCATCTCTTCGCATCGTCTCCACTCCGTTATGATAATGTATATTACAATATTATAATAATAGTTACGCGTAATAAATTACATAAATTATACACGGTACGCCTACGATAATAAATAGGTTAGTGAAATCGTTATTACGGGCAATCTCGATCCATTACCATGCCCATCCTCGTGAAACCGGTGCCTCCTAATAAAATATAAATATGCAAAATGTTTACCGGCGCATATTGCGCGCCGCGAAACAGATTCCCGTCCCCAAGCAATTAGAGAGCACGTTTTCGAACGATAATGCTATATGCTTCGAACATGCCACTTCGTCGGTACTCAACGTGCGATTAAAGGAAGAGGATAAACGTACCCTGTAACGCTACACTCGATACACGGGATTGCGAACAACTGTACTCACAGGGAAGACTTAAATTAAGATATTAAACTAAGCTGCGTTAAATGAAATTCGGTTAGATTAGTACGGAGTAAATTCATACAGAACGAAAATCACTCGGAACTCTCGGAAGCAGTGAATGCTAAATCCTCGATCGACTAGAGATCTCTCGATTCTAGAGCCTCTTCGCAGCTAATACGATTCAGCGTGCAGTTTGCTAATAAACAATGGTGCGGAGAACGCGTTCCCCTTAAGCATTGAAAATCGATCGGGTCGACGGTCCAACTTGTTCCCTAAAAACATAGCGAGCGACATCAAGCATCATTCAACGATTACCCAAGCTCACGTTTCATGGCTACGTGGCACCGTTGCCTCTGCACGTCTGCGCGTACGACGGAGCCGGTTGTTACCGGTAACCGTAATGGATGTTCCTTTATAATCAGTTACGCTATTTTGGACGATCTTTGCCTCTGTTTGTTTCGCTGGAGAAAAAGAAAATCGCACTCACACGTCATCAAAAATACACTCGTTTGATATGCTAACGATTTTCTTCGCAATCAATAGAGAATCTCGAGGATCCACGCTTCCTTTCCCATCGGGCGTGCACTACGTCGCGTCGATCCTACGAAATCAACTTCACACGATGGATCTTATCTATCAGGGGGGAAATTAAATATTTTCTTCTCTTTTTTCCTCTCTCTCCCTCTCTCTCTCTCTCTCTCTCTCTCTCTCTCTCTCTCTCTCTCTCTCTCTCTCTCTCTCTCTCTCTCTCGCTCTCTCTCTTACGATTCAGTCAGCCTTTTCGGTTGCTACTCGGATCGAAAAGTCTTAATCATACCGTTGGCGGTCAGCTCGACGCAAAATCAGTTGAATTCGACCAATTTATCCATCAATGCGATCGGGAAACCTCGCGGGACTCGAGGAAGGCGCGATTTAAAGCGTTTCGCGGGTTCGCGATTAAAATCCTTTCGATCGGGCCTTTCCGCTAATTAATCCTACGTGAACGTAACGGCTACCATCTTTACGCTAACTTAAGGTTACACGAATATTTACAACGTTCTAAACGGTAATTAAGCGTTGACGATTAACATGCCCCGACCCGAGAACTAATCGACATTTATTACCGCGCTACGGAGGAGGGGGAGATTTACGGAAAGCAGGCGAATTTATTTACAGTCGTGCTTGTAGATCGAAGATCGCAGGCTACCTCTCGCGCTGGAGAATATACTGTTTCGATTTAGGGATTGTAATCGTTAAAATATTGAAAATATTTCGGAACTCAATGGATTTCCACTTCTACTGCAGAAATATGTTGGTTACGATATCAGTGGAATAAAAGGATGTTTTGAAAAATGATTAATAACTTTAGCGAGGCACAGAAAGTAAATTTTAAGGCGAAGATGACTGAATTGTTCACTTTCGAATTCCTTCGAAACCTTTAGTTTTTAAACAAGAATCTAGTTTTGAAGGTTTCAGAATTTTTTTAAACCTGCGAGGATCAAATAAAAGTACTCATATATTTTGGGTATCTAAAACAATCACTAATCAACTCAAGTTATTCAGAAGGCAGAAAATAAACGATAATTTTCTGAAAATTAGAAGACTAGAGGCTGTAAGAATCAAATTTTTCCACGAATGGCACTGTTCTTGTTACCACGCACGGTGCACTGCTTCCTCAAAGGACTACCTGCAATTTTCATAAAACGCTACCACGAACGGACGGCCTGTTTTTTTTTCACCTATTTCTCAACGACGCTAGAAAAAGAATCTTCTCTGCTGACTACTTGGAAATCATCGCTCGCTCCACAAAGCGGTCGGAGCTGATCGGCAACGAGTCCCCCGAAACGCGTTCCGCGCAAAGTATGGTGTACGCCACAAAGATGGGCAAAAAATTATTTGAAATAAAAATTTGTGTACGAAATTTTTATTTCAAATAATTTTTTGCCCATCTCTGGTACGCCGCGACGATAGCCGCGATAGAAACCGATAAGAAACGTAGTATTATCACAGCCGAAGGAACACCCGTGCACGCAATGATATTCGATCGCTCAGAATTCCAGATCCACCGGAGCTCCTCGCGCTCCTATTTCTCAGAAGCTACTGGAAGTCATCCTGTGTACTATTTTCGGTACGCCCGACTCGAATAACGTCTACCAACCAATTAGACCGGAAATAAAGAACGAAATCGATACCTTTCCCTCGATGGAAGCTCAAAAAATGATTCCTTACCTAATTGTAAGTTCTGCGAAAGAAGGAAAGAGAAAGAAAGGAAGGAAAAAGAGAGATTTAGCCAACAAGATGGACGTGGATGAATGCGAAACGCTTTAAATCTTTCCCATTCGTCGAATCCTCGGGGTGGTTGTTCGAGATCCATCGATACTAAATTCGCCAAAATAGGTCCCAGATCTGGCATGAGACGACCCTGAATTATTTGTTAGGCATTTAAGCTATATACAGACGGGGGTGGGGTTGTTATCCTTAAAGGAGATCGATATGTCTCGTTGGTGGCGCTGGTACAGGAATCCCCTCGACAGGGAGAGCCGTGTTCCAATGACTAATTCTTTCCTGACTTATTCCTTCGCGGACAAGGATCCATTAGTCAACGCCATGACTGGGCCAGAACTTCCCCTCGAGTTTGTGTCAGAGTTGAGTTCCAAGGACGAGTCCTGCAACGTACAAGGTGATCGTATCCTGTAAGTGAGAATACACAGCGGCCAGCTGCTATGGAAATTATTAAAAGCTTCTGGCCAACGAGCCGGTCGGCAAGCATCGTGAAAGCTTGGTGAAGGAGGAACGTACTGTCGGCTGTGGGCTAGGAAATTGACCGTTAAAACGAAGAGCGATGGAGGAATCAGAGCAATAAGGAAGAATCGTGCACGTGCAGTGATGGTGAACCTTTCTGAGAAGTGGATCAAATTTTGTTCATTATTTTTTTAATACTCACTAAGTCAGTGACGTCACTTGGAAAGGAGGCGGGGGTGGTAAAAAGGATACCAATAATTTGGAACCACCGAAAATTTGTTATAATTTAATTTTATAATATTTTCGAATGTCTGTTCTCTCTTTTACGATATAAAGAGTAAATTTATAAAAATCAACGAGTGGTTCATTTAAAAAACCTTCGTGTTTAGTGTGACCCTTTTTTGAAACTGTATAGCTGTGTTCTACTTTTTGAACAAGTCCCGAGTTAAATAATTACTGAGTATAGCCATAATAATTAATGAACTTTGAGGATTTGGCTGTTTATTTCTGTGCCACAATATACGTTTGCTATATTCTTTTACACCTTCTGCCACGATGCAACGCAAAGTTTCGCGAAGCCCATCCACAGAGGAAGCAGCTAAATCTCGATGAATTTTTCCAAGCGTGTGTTACGGCGACAATGAAAGTGCATCGCGGGGATTTTCGTCGCACGATCGTCGAAAGCTATAACGCGTTTACGCGCGGTGATTACGCGGATACGACAGTTTCGCGAAACCATTTGGCAACGATTGTCTCCCTCGCGGCGAATGCGAAACCGAAATGGCGCAAGGCGAGAGAACATTCGGCCCCGGTGTGATTTATTGCGGGGAAAGAAGCTTTCGCCTCGCGTTACAACACCCTCGAATGCCGTCACGTCAATGGTTTTACGAGCACCGTCGCGATGGAAGTCGTCATCGAATGATCGGCCATTACAGTTATCGCGGGACGGAGTCGATTAGAACACTTGTCTTCAAAAGCCCAGCGCCCGCACGTTAACATCCCTGTCTAGTAATTTTATCTTTGAAAGCGATTATAACTCTGTGCTACTTTTTGGTCCGATGCAACTTTGTAATTGCGAGTGTTTGTGGTTGGCGAAATGTTTGAGGTCTGATTTGGAAGTTGTTCGAAGATGATGGAAGTTACGAAGGAAAGCGCAATAGTTACTTGGGTTAAATTAAAGAATTAGTGGAAGTAGGAGATCAAATATTAACTAATGAACTAAAATTCTGGTTGACTGAGAAATTTTTGGCAATGAATCAGCAATGCGTGAAATATTTACAATGGAGAGAAGCTTTGAAAATATTACGAATAAATAAAACTCTGATGAGAGTTTATTTTTAAAAATATGGTGATTCCATTAAAGCACGCATTATGATGGATAAAAAACGTGCAGTTGTCAATAAAGGTTATTCGCGAACGATGCGTTTTGAATATTCAGTTTCCGATTGAATTAATTTGTCTCATAATGTTATAAAATTGTCTGGCAATCTGGCAGCGATTTTATAAAAATTAATGCGTTTTCTTTCGATTCAATTAAGCACAATTGAGCCGGCGCGTAGCGTACAAAATTAATAAATGCGCATTAATAAAACAAAGGAATTCGGTTGGTGTTCAATTTACTTGTCCGCGAGCACGAGTATTGCGCGTGAAGTTTAAACAAACGTTCTGATGATAAACAGTACAACAAATCGAACCAATTTCTCTCGAAATCTGTGTATAGACATTTATTCTCGCTTTTGTAAGGAAATTTAATAGAAACGTTATTTCGTTTCCGAAACAAAGTAGGTTTTTATAGCCTTCGTTGATACGGAAAGCTACTGTGCAATTTCATTTCCTTCGTTTCAATTAAGTTGTACTTTAATTGATACGATGAAATATCGAAATTAAATGTGAAAGAGGTAAACTTTATAAGTACTGATCGAATGGAATCTCACGAATTTCTCCAATTTCAATCTATCTAATTGACAAAACGTAATATGATACATGAATAGGTATATCAGTTTTGGAAATAGGAAATATTTTCTCTGTGTAATTTTCTAAATGAAGAAACTCGTGAACAAAAATACATCCACTTTAATAATCAGCACAAAAACAGAATAAATGAGCCCGGAAAAAGATTGGAGTTGAGCTTTTTGAGATTACTAAGGATTTCTTTTGTGCACTAGAGATTTCCTGATTTAAAATATGATTCACAAACGAAGATGAACGAAATATTTCATGGACGAATTATTTTCTATTTTGTGTCGAAAGAGTTAACATAAATGGAATGAAACTCGAAATAAATTTGGTCATTACGAAGAAAGGAAGGCAGGAAGAATAGGATGTTAAAATAACTCACAATGCTGAGAGCATGCATGATGCAAGCTTGGGTGGTGTTCTCGACGTGGATCAATTCGTCGCATTCCTCGTGGTCCAGTCCATTTACATCGGATCGTATTTTAATCGGTGACAGAGCTGCCTCGTTGTCCGTTGATTTGCCACTGTCAGGGGACGGTATTAATTCGTGTCCATCCAGATCCTCTTCTTCGGCGCGCTCTTCGCAATCGGACGCTTTGGTTTCCTGCGGTAACAAATGAGTAAACAATTAGTTAATAGGTATCCACAAAAAGCTAAAAGCGAACGAACAAGAGTCTGTGCAATAAACACAGCTCAATTAAATTGTTTCGCAGTTTGATATTTTCGAAAATCTGTTATCTGTTCTCCCTTCACATTTTCTGTGCAAAAGAACTTGCAGTACCAAAATGAATAAAGAGATAAATCTTTGAATATGACGGTAGATAGATATTTATTGCAGAAAAATTGGACGATGAATGCTCTAAAATTCTGCTAAATTTATTTTTCCAAGTCCTTATTAATATTCCAGTGCTATCATTCTCAGATACACATTACATATCGAACTTTATCATTTACATAGACACATGTTTTTCTGAAGGCAAACAGAGTGTTTTGAAAGACATATGAAACCAAGGGGCAACATGTTTTTAAATATAATTAAAACCATGACAGACGATATATCAATGAAATTGTGCAAGGCGACTGAAGAATTTGAAAATACTCTCTGAAATGGAAGTGCACGGTCAATTGAGCCAGCTGGCCTGACCTATTTTGCTTTTCTTTCGTGATGAGATAGTGGAACGACGGACGACACTGTTCCACCGACGTATGTCATAATAGTGATAAGTTAAGCCAGGCGCTCCTGCACATTTCTCTACCCACTTCTACACGGATGGCTGACCAAACGCAGACCTATTCCACTTTCCTTCCTCTTTTCCCATATAACATTCTTTCTGCAATGCCTTATGGCATCTTTATACGCGCGTAGTACAAGCAATAACAGAGCGTGGTTCACCACACATATTTGCAGAAATTTGCGATTATATCACATTATTTTATGTACCATTTCTTCTTCATCTCTCTCAATTTCTTTGCTCGTTATTTAATTTCTCACTCATCACTTTGCATTGCCTTTATTGGTAATTCGAAATATCGACATGTGACGCGAATCGTATAAATAATCTACTTTAATTAATTAGACACTGTCGTGGAAGCAGACACGTGTCATTTAACTCCTAAAATAAGCGAAGAAAATTGGATGCTGAATATTTAAAGTGTTCACTTGTGATACGCGACACTTAAACAAAAAACTTTGATCTCATCTTAAATAACATCTGCCCAATCAGCGAGAATAACCAGCCTTGACGAGCATGACAATCGGTGGTAATTGAGGAACCGATAGACACAATTATTGATCTCTGTCTTAGCAATTACTCGTCCACTGACAAGACCGCATGCTGGATGCCGCTAATGGAACGAATCATACTACGTGCGTATCATTGAGGGTGAAAATAAGAAATGGATTCGAGAGCCCTGAAAGCGGAAACAACGGTGCCCGTTTCTCGATAGGTCAACCCTTATACCTTGTTTGCGCCCTGTAGCTGACATATCGACAGAGAAACATATGATGAAGTAATATTTTTCCAAGTTGCTGCGTCGTTCCGCGCGGCGACAGGATTTCATTCTTTTGTTATAGAGTTTCGTTCTGGTCGTACGGTGACTTGTCTTAAGCACCGAGTTCGCTTCGCGATATTACTGCTTGCTTCTCCTCTCGGCAGCGGAAAACTTATATTCTTTAAATTGATTGGTATCGCTATTACTATTACTCCCCGCTCAACGACATCGATGCTCGAGTTTTACATAGCTTTCTCTGATGCTTCAGTCGAAGGCAAGCATTACAAAAGATCTCGGAGATCTCATTCAACGATGGTAAAATTGATTTGCAAGGAAATATTAGAAAATACTAAATATGCAAAGAGCTGCTGCTGTGTGGATAATAACAATATATTAAACTCTTATTTATTTTATCCCTGTATTCAACAAATGGCAAGATGGTAGATCTCCGTGCACTCAGAAAATTACTCGTAAAACTGCGAGGCTGATATTTTCTGATGCTCAAGAAAATTTACACCGATAATATTTTTTACGCACACTTTTTCCCCTACACCGCGTTATACCTTCAGGGGTAATCTACCACGGTAATAAACTAAGAAGTCATTTGCAGCTCGTCGGCGTTAAGGGCGAGAAATTCGAAAAAAGTTCCAACTCTATCTAGAAAGTTTCCATCGCGAGACGTTACTAGACGTCGTCGCGGGAATCTTCTAGATCCTTGAATCTTTAAAACACGCAGCGTAAAAAGTTTAACACCGAAAACTGTGTTTTAACCAAGTGGAGCACGTTCTGTCTTCCATGAACCTCTATACTCGATTCACTTCACACAAAGTTCCTGCTAGAACAAGTTCGATTATTTCCTCGCGATCTGTCTTGACAATTCAAACCCATTCAATGCTGAGAAATCAATTTCTTATATAACGACAAACAATTACTGTTCATTGTGTTTACTTGGCGCCAAGACTTCTGAAACGAATCCATAAATCTCCTTCAGGCTTTGCCATTCGGGATTAAAGAAGGCCACGGGCAAAGGTGAGAAGAATTACAGAAGAATCCTCGATTGCTGGAACGACGTTCCAACCATACCTGTATCTCAGGCCAGAAGTATCCGAGGAATTAAAGCTACGCGAATAGTCTAGGTCTTATTTTTATTTTCCGACCCTTCCCGTCCAGCCTGTTCATTCTGATAAGATTGCTCAGTCATCGTTCGATACTTCGCTTCTTGGCCAATAAAAATAACGAAACAGAAAATCCATCAGGGCGAAATTACTTTCCCTTTAGGTGAATTCAATTTCCGCGCTATGTATACACCGCTACAAGTAGCGCGTGTTTCGGTTTTCATTACCGTTCTGAAATATCGCGGTCGAATGCTTTTTGGCTGTCCTTGTTGGTGAAAACGGAAAGCGAATCTTTATCATTTTATCATTTCTTGTGTAAATATTAGGCATGCATAATTTATAAAGTGTGATTATACTCACGAAGGTCTTAAGATAAAAATATCGCCCTAAGAAACTGTTAAGTGAACTAAAATTTTATTAACAAATAAAACTGAGATTTTCAGAAGTACTCTAAGTTGCTTAGAAATTTAAATTCTCTTTATAATTGATTATATAAATAAAACCGTGTTTGAAATAGCGAAGACAGCTTATCCTTCCGCAGGAAGGAAGTATTTGAATTTTCAGGTATTTTATTCTCGTTTACATGAATGGGAAGTTCAGAAGTATATTTCCTCGCCTGGAACGTAGCAATCTCTCGAAACACATGCGGCTCGATAAAATGTAGAAGACGTTGATATTTTCTGTGCAGGCGGATATTTGTATAACTTGCGAAGTACGTACCTGAAAGTCTTGTGGTGACGGCGATGACTCCTTCCGATGCTGGCTCGGGCTCTGCGGAGGGCTGGGTGCAGATCTTGGACTCTGAGGCCGAGTTCCCAGCTCGTAAATGTTGATCATATGAGCTGCCTGAGCGTGCACCATCAGTTCCCATGCTGATGGAAAGGATACCTTGCAGAGCACGCACAGCAGTGCCGTCGTAGAATCTCCTTTGGACACGAAAACGTCACACTTTTAACAACCCTGCTTCTCCGAATGCACTTATCACCAAGGCTTCATCGTTGTACCATCTTCTCGCGAAAATGCTACACGACGCCACAGATTTCAAAATACCAGGCATTCCAAATTTCTCTCGTCTACTTATTTCATTTAGGTATAATAGCTTTAATGTACTCGTAAATATCTACACGAATCGAAGTTTCAAGTTTACTGCCTCGTAGGCGTGGTAATTTAGCTTTCATCTGCCTCTGCAGGGCTAAAATTTATTCTCTCCATTCGATATCATTGACGTTCGTCGAGTAACGAAAACGCTTCCGCCTCGTTTCGAAAATGGAAATACGCGGATCCCAAAGTACCGCGAGCCGTCTTCAACAGGAATTCGACGAATATTTTCACCCCCGTGCCACTCACCGGTCCTAGACAAACCGCTAAGCGGCTTCTTACAGCAACGCAGCTGCGTTTCAGCCGATAAACCGCCAAGGTGCAATTCCGCGACGAGGAGGAATCGTAACGCAGCGAGCCATTCGAGGATCGGTACGAATTTCATTTTTACACCCGCCCCATTGAATGGCGCTGGGGATAACGTCCGCGAAGAGGGGCAACAGCCCAGTATTTCGAAAGCTTGCGCCTCCGAATTCCAATGGGGAGAGGCGGGATCTTTATTGAAAAATTTCTTAAAGGTGGAAGCGTCGTCGACGAATTTTCGCGGGACCCTTTTCACTTCGAGGGCCACTCAATCGATCTAAGGGACGCGTTTTGCCTACCGGAACGGGGCTCTGCATCGAAACTTTTCTTTCGAGTACATACTTGGGGCTGTTCCGTTGTAGGTGTGACATTTACATGTAAACCGCAGTTTGCAGTAATTCCGCTTATGCTCCAGCAGTTCGCCCAGGTCCGTGAACATTTCCCTGCAGTTGCCGCAGATCAGGATATCCGGGTTGCCTGCAACAAACAAATTGCAGGTCCATTTTAAATTTAATCGCGACTCGATGCTTTCATTGGAACACTGGAGACATCGTATTTATTTTAAACTACTAACTGAGAAAGAATAGCACGACATTTGGAACTGTTTCAACGTTGGCCACGAAGAGTTAGTTTGGTTTTAATTGTTTTTAAATACATGGAGGGGGATTGTAATTGAAAAATAATTTAGTTAACCGACTAAGGCAAGATTACTTTTCTTTAAGATAGAAGAACTTGGTGTTTTTTATGAAAGTATAATGTGTCTAATTTCTAGTTGGATTAATATAAGAATATCAGTTCCATCAGGGATGCTATCAAGTTTTCACAATATATTTTTGATACTCTTAACAACCAACAAATCTTTTACCGAGAGCATAGATAAAGGGTCGTTCTCGACTTCTGCCACTCGAGTTCGCTCCATAACAAACACGACCCTCGTGCTTTTATATTTTCCTACGTTCCCATAATAATATGCGAAACACGATACCTCTCAACACGTGGCTACAATTTTCCGCACACACAATTAAACCGCACACTTTGCGCGGAGGAGCGTCAACGATACCTTCTCTTCGCACCACGATTTTACATGGAACGTAGTCTGCAGACGCAAAAGCGAGCCCGATCAAACGAGACGAACTACTGAACTGTATTTTCGCGAGTCTTCAAACGTTCCCCACTTGAATTCTGACACGCGTCGCGATGTCCTCTGTCCCGACGCGTTCCTGCCAATTAAGCCTGCATTTTTCAACCCTTGACGCGTTTTGTATATGGAGGGATGCTACTCACTGTATACTTTGAGCTGGTTCAGGTCTGGGACAGCAGCCGTGTTCACTGCTGGCTGTTGTTTCTGTTGCTTCGGATGCTGCGATCGAGACGGCGGCATCAAACGAGGTCTCTTCAACGGCGGGGCCAAACGGGGCGGAAAAGCAGTCGATGCGTAGTAACTGAAAATAAACCTGCCACTGAGCACGGATATTCTATGAACATTGAGTAATTGTTTTACGAGAAATTCTCGCGTTTGGAATATTCAGAGGGTTTCTTAATGGATGGGTATAAACTATAACTACGCGGGTGCATTCACCGTGCTATTGCGGTAAAGTAAGTTTATGTAAACAACGTGGAAGACCGCATTAATAAACTAACAATAAGAATCTTTTGTTATATAGAGAACTGAACATGCTGTGTGAGACCCAGAATGTTTTGAATTTAATGGACTTTCAAGAATGATAAATATTTTTGTGGTCAGTTTACCTCATTTATTTATTTACTTAGTTAAGCGGAAGCTGATTATTATATAAGTGATGCGTGCCTAAATAAAGTAAAAGCAAAAAGCACATAAAGGTACAAACACAAAACGAAAATAAAGAAAATAGCAGTTAGTTACAAATTTAATGTGATTGATACCTCTAGATCTAAATGTATGAAATGATGAAAATTATATACAGTGTTAACATTCGTTTTTGTTAATAAAGATCTCACGTCCCCATTAGTTAGATCCTTAATCGTATTTTTCTTACTGATCTTAGTTAAATAGGAACTTTATAGATTAATGAATATGGGATATATGTCAAATTGTGAACTATATCGCACTTGACGTGTGACATCTCTTTCGTCATATGGGTCACTATTGACCCAAAATACCGCCCGAAAGAAACATTTCCATTAAATCTATTCCTTGATCCAACAGTGAAATAAAAGAGCAGTGGTACAACTACCGCCTTCCTATATTCCAATATTGCAAGCTACATTTCAAACGATTTCCAAGACTTCCAGCAGAAACCGATAATGTCCCCATGGCAAGCAGAGTATTTCACAAAATTCGCGAACCTGTTCACGCAGGAACGAGATCTTTGGACTATCTCAGGACCGATAAACCTGTCAGTCGGCTCTCGTTACGCGTGCGCCAGCAACTTTTAAGCCGTAAGGGAACAACCATAAAGTTTCGCCACGGGCGTATTTGTCTCTGGCTGTACTACTGCGCGCTCCAGCCGAAGATTCAGAGGCACCCGTAATCATCGAACTTCCAAAACTAAAGGACGATCGTTACCCCGCCGTGAGCTCGATTCGACGTGCAACGAGACAACCCTGGTGTTTCTTATCAGTCACGGCCGGGCATTAGGACGAGGAGAGAGAGAGAGAGAGGGAGAGAGAGAGAAGGAGGTGGACAGGCAGGAAGAAATAAGGGGGTACTTCAAAAGGCGGTCGCCGCTCGACAAAGGACGACTTTCGCGGTCGCCAATAATTGGACGGTGCCTTGGAAAAAAATTAAAATAGTCCAGACGACAGGAAGTGACGGTGTAGACGATACTCCCCTACACCCCTACCTCCCTCCAACCCTCTGCACGCCCTTAACGCAGCCCCCTTGCGTCGTCGTTTCTCCTCCACGCCACCGTCCCTCTACAGTTTCGCGCTTATTATCCGAAACTTCCAAAGTGAAACAGAGTGAAACTCTGTCGGCGTGGAGAACTTTTAACAACGCCACGAAGGCACGAATTCGTGGATATCTCTCGCGCGTCACGGCCCTCCCTGGGCAAAGGGATGAAGCACGGCTGCGAAGGGAGGGGGGGAGCGAAGGAGCTGGACGCGCGAGGCAGGAGAAAAATTTTGATGGCGAAAGGAATGCGTCTCCTGGGGCGAAAGGGATGGTGGAGGGTGGGTGACATCGGAGCGCGGTAAACGGGGAATAATGCCCGATAAAGCGTATGAAAATGAAAGCGATGGGGAGGCCGCGGGGATGGTTTAATATAGCGGACAGTCGGCGGTAGTAAATGGGTGAATAAACAAATCGTCTGCCGCTAGATACGAGGAAATACTGTTTGGGCCGAGGGACAACGCTGCGGGGATACTTTTGTTCGGGAGAAGCGGGGCACGCGTGACGTTTATAAGAGTAATGTTTAATCAAGGGTGAATGCACGATTTTAATGCTTCGTATTTTATGAGATTTTGGGGAGACATTCTGTATTCTGTTAAAGTGGCAGCTATCGTTGTTGTTTACGAGACTTTTTGTTAAATAAAGAGAAACGAATGTTTAACATTGCAAGATGTAGGGGAGGATTGCCTATATCGTACCAACTAAGATATTTTACGTTATATTTCGTATTTGATACTAATATGAATCCAAGTTAATACTGGATATTGTAGCTTGATGCTTTAGGTACCTACTATTAGATGTTAAGTTTTTGTTCAGAACTAATTAATTTTTTATTAATCTTTTTGTGGCATACTGTAAAAGTTACGATTTAGGGCGAAAGGCTTTCTTCCTATTTCTCATTTCGTATTTAGGTACCTGGTATTTTTACTATTACATGCCCTTCATATTCATTAATTATTGAGAAATTGATCCCCAAAATACAACATGATTCACGAATCTAATGATTTTATAAATAGAAGATTCGATGATTAGTTCTTGATATAGATTTATTATATTTTTAGATTATGTGAAGTTAAATGGAGTAACGCGAATCAATATGTCAGACATTAACTACAAAAATATATAAAGCAACTATGGTAATTGGCTGTTTCGCTTGACAAGCTAGCATTTCAATATTAATTGGTTTTCCATCGGTCGACACGTTGGCGGTTTTTGTTCCAATTTCCACGGCAAGCAGTTATTTACTGAATATTAAATTGATCCAAGTTTGGTTTCGAACAGTTCCGCGGCGTGCATTTTTGGTATTTGCCAAACAATGACGTCGATGGTCTTAATTAATGACAGCTGTTAATTATTGTTATAAAATTGATTCCGCGAAAAGGCGGACCGTATTGCGGTGGCCTTGTTTGTTTCATATTTTGAAATTTAATTCACCAGGTTAAATTGTATGCTCGTAACGTAAAACGGATCTTGAATTTATGATATTTCTTTGGAGGCAGTGAAACAAGCTTTAGGCACTTTTGCGCGATCACCTTGTAAAATGAAAATTTCTACCGCCACAAAGTAGGGGAAAAGAGGGAACGTAAAAATCTGCCAACTCCGGTTTGTGGGTCTAAGTAGATGAGAGAAGGAAATAAAGGAAGACGAGGGAATGTATACGCTAACAACTTCGCAGGAAACAAAGAGCCGCATCAAAAGCGAGGCCAACAAAGGATCACGAGGTTAATGATAAAATCATTATTTGAGGGCAAAAGAATAAAGCCGAGCAGAAACTTATTTTTATGCAACTTCTATAACCAAGAAAACAGGCAGATGCAAGATGCATTTCAATGTCTTCCAGCATTTTATTATACCACCCTAACTAGCCCTCCCACGAAGGATTCCATACCTGTAGAATGAGCGTCAGAAAAATAAGAGAAAATTCTTACACAAACGAGAAATCACGACACACAACTTTCGTACCCGTTCTTTACTCGCTAAGGAGTTAGATTAATTGCCTTTAGGACGATTAATAACCACAATCCAACGGTTGTACTCCGTAATCGCGTGACTTCCCGTTTTTACGCTCGGCGTAGGAATATTAAGCTCCGTCACACGGCGAGGGGGTGAAAAAGCTTGCTCGGAGAGTGTACAAATTGTACATTTAATCAACTCATTCGAAGGCGGGGGCACGACGCGTGCAAGCACGCGAGCCTTGGTGCTGCTCGCAGGGCCCCGATTAAAAGGCTCCATCGGGACTGGTGTCATCGAATTTCTAATAAAGCCGGGGAGCTTGTCCTCGTCGCTAATTCGCTGGAAATTCCATCGACTACCCGGCTGCGAAGGCGACACCTAGGCGAGGACTCCAAACACGTTCGTCTGCACGTCTCCCTAACCGAATTTAATCGGATGTGTTTAGACTTTTGATAAAATCGATGGGACATTGTCACCCCCACCCCCGCGACAACAATCCGCTGGGAAACTCCGAAGCGGAGTTTCGTGAAAAGATGAAAGGAAGAGGCAGCGGGGGAGAATAAAACAAGAGGAGCAGGAAAGAGGAATCGCAACCCCTCGTCGTATTTATCCGACTATGTAGTTCCTCCGTCTGTCCTGCTGCGTTCACCCCCCTTTACCTGCCAGAAGCCTCCCTCGAAATAAAACTTCGTCTTCTCTGCTCCTCTTCTTCCGTTCCTCTCCCCCCTTCCCCCAATGCTCCACTACTTTCACTGCTCCCACGATTCCCCTTTTTTCCTCCTTCTCTGCTTGAATCGTCGAGCATAGTAGTACTGGTCTTGCTCCCACCCCCCTTTCTCGAGGAGCGTCGGGGCGCCTCTTCTTTTCCATTTAACGCGTCCCTCTTGCCTCTGCCCGTTTATAGTTTCCCGATTTTTCATTTTGCTCCTTCATCGGCGCGGTCCCGCAGACTGGCGTATAAACGCTGGAGGATCTCTGGCCGAATATAACTGTGCTCTTTTTGATAGACTCCATGGATTAACACTAGAGTAGCGGTGGTTGAGCTTTAGACAGCAAAGAGATGATATGCTTGAGGGCGCTTGTAGGCCAGTGCATTAGCGAATGTTGTTAAAGTGTGGGTACTTTCGGGTTATCGTAAGATGTAATGCTGGTGCTAATAGTAAATGGTATAGTAGTGGGATATTTAATATTATATCCCCAGTGTAATAAAAAGTTAGATTTAAAAATTGATATACAAATTTTGGAAGTGGAACATTTCATTGTATAGAGAGTGGAATAATTCGGTATATTTTGTTTTATGGATATGACGGAATTGTAAAGGATGGTTGCTTTCAATCTTATATAGGAAGATGGTCCCCTCATTTTTCTGATTTGGAAATCTTTTACGTTCCCTCTTCAACTGGCTCCTCTATTCTTTAATGCCTCGCCGAGATCCTCGAAACTTTTACTTTCTCCTCTCCGGTGGAATTTCTGTTCCTTGGTATCTCGACGAAAGTCCCAAATCTTTTTCCCCGCTGCCTTTACAGAATTTCTACGCTCCGATTGCTCACTGAAGTTTCCAAATCTTCCAGCTTTTTCCTTTTCCTTCAACTTTTATTCTCTAATACCTAACCGAGATTGCTGATTTTTACACGCTTCAGTCTTTGCAAAATTATCCCTCTTTTGTTGGTTCATGAAATATACGAAAGTTTACCGTTTTTTTCTGCTTGCTTACTAAACAGAAATCAGATAGAACGAGTACCTTGAAGGTTTAGTGACACCGAATATTATAATCTTCAGGGAGGCAATTTTAAAGTAATTAAAAGAATCAGATAAAATCGAGACAGAGTTACTATACGCGTCAAGCTCAAATATCGTTCTAAACTAACTGGTGCGTATTATTGAAGGGATTCGTACATTTTAATTAATCATCATATGCACACGAATCAAAGACTGGTGGAAAAGATTAATGACCCTCGACCCATAAAATTCCATCGAAATTCCGAGTCTCTCCAGCAATTTTCAACAATGACAGACAGAAATAGCTGAATCCTATAACGTAAACTGGGAGAACATTGGCATATTTTTGGAACATTTTGTTATATAATATAAAAATTGACATTTTTACATTTTATTTAAGTATCCTATCGTAACATTGCATCTTTTGTGAATGCACTACAAGTGTCAAAATGCATACAATTTTTTTCCTTTTCCTTTTTAATAGATGTTAAGTAGATGCCAATGTTTCCCCAGTTTACGATACCGTTTAATATTTATCATTCACTAATTCAGGATCAAATATTTATGGAAAAGTCTTTCATTTAAATCTTCCACTTAATTACATATTTCAAATACTAGAACGAATACTCCAAACAGCTACAAGCTTCTCACAAAGCTATCTGAAAGAAACAGTTACCCAAACTGTCAGAAATGTCCAATTCATCAAAACTGTTCGCATCTCCGAGGAACCTACCAGTAATTCAAAAAGTCTCGCAATTTCAGTGGACCCTCTACTTCACGCCACGGGGGAACCAGCCAATAATCGATTGTTACAAAGTTGGCGCTAATTTTCAGTAATCCCGTTCGATTTAATTCCCCGCGAATTTGTCGCGACTCCCACTTTCCACGGAGGGCGTGTTTAATTCGCTAGAAGAGCGAACGATTCAATTTAAATTTCAGGCCAGGGGCCACGCTGTCAAGGGGATCAGGAATCCTTTTCCATGCTAAAAAAGAGGAAAAGAAAAGAGGAAGGGGGAAGTCGAGGCTCAAGATAAACCTCTATTCGTTTAAATATAAGCCTAGCACGCGGGACAGTCGAAGGACAAGGGGCGACAGAATAAATCGACAGATTCTCATCAAGAACTAACCCGGAGGCAAGATCCTCGTCCAGGAGGATACGACCAACGAGGTCTGTGATTGGCACCGGTGACAATTATTTGTTTTCCACAAATCACCGGGGAACGTCGTTTCCCTTCTTCGGGTGAATGGTGGTCTTTCTTCTTTGCCCTTACTAGCCCCAGCCCCTTCAATACCCTCGCCCGTCCACCTCCAGATACGTTCTGGCTGTCCACGACATTTGCCGCAATATTGCCACCAGGGCGGTCTTTGACCCTCCGTAAACCAAATTTTCCGCCATGCATGAAAGGCTTCGGTGGTGGTACAATACCGACCGCCACGGCTTCCATTAAAGGGGAAAAGAAAATAGAAATTAAGGATGTGAATATTTTCGGAAGCTTCTCCAAGATATCGCAAACGCTTGATGCGTATATTTTGTTTTGCTTGAAAGATACAGCGAATATAATGGCTATTTTGAACGAAATATTTTAGTTTCATTTGTTGGGTGTGTTCGCAAGACTGTTTCATTTCTTTAGATTTTATGCTACGAATTCGATAGATTTGATGGAAGGAAATGGTATTAATGGAGAATCTAATTTGAATATAAGTTGCTCTTTGTTTGGTTAACCCTTAAGTAGGCGCATGGGGTCATTGTTTCTCAATACATCTAAGAAATGTTCAGTTTTATTATAATGAGATGTCTTTATGAGATGATGTTATTATAATGAGAAGACTTTATTTGAGTTTTGTATTTTTTGTAAAAGTAATAAATGTTGATTAACAAATATACTTGTTTTTACTTTTCAAAACCTTTTGATTTACCATAAATATAAAAAAGCAGTTGGGGTCCCTGCTGACCCCATGCGCCCACTTATGTGATTTTGCCAGTGCGCCTACTTAAGGGTTAATAGGGAATCTTGTTTAATTTATGTGAACATAGAACAGGATTGTTTATACTATTTTGTTTCACCATTTGCGTGGAAAATCGCGACTGCGAAAGCGAGAACGACTTATACCTATTTAAATTATATTTTTCCTTAATACCATTTCCTTCTATCGAATTTACTGAGCCAGTTTAAATAGCGCCTGTGTGTGACATTTCAAAATAGATCGCTGACATCAAAAACAGCCTTGAAGTTTCTCAAACAGTGTACAATCGATCCTGTTTGTCGTCTAGAAATATATGTACATCGTTCAACCTGCACTCCTGCAGTCAACTGAATTTCACATTTATTTCTATAAACGGCTTGAGAACAATGGAAACAGTTTGTTGTACTTTTCCTTGTTTTATTGTAACAAGAGCATTCATAAACTAACAGCCTGATACAATTAATTTTCTCAATAAATTAGAATCGTGAAATGTCACATTCAAAAGACATAAATAATCAAGCAGTTTTTCTGCAACAGTGCCAATTATTTCCCTTCCACGAATCACGCAGGAAACATTGCACAGCCATGTAAGCAAGAGATTTCCGTCCCTCGGGTATTTTTCCCCAACGGTATATTTTCAGGATCAACAGGAGCCTGCCCGCGACATTTCGAGTTATATCACTGGCAGCAATGAGTCATTGTCAGAATTTCTGAAATGGAACGCGAGCTACCCCCGGCGAACCTTATTTCGTGCAAACCGAGCGAGTTCGGTGGCAAGCTTGCAGAGATTAAAGACGTTTGTTAAGGATATTTTAATGGTAGCCTTAAATTCTCTACTCTACTTGTGCCTGCGAGTTTTTTGTAATAATCTAGGACTGGACGTCTGAATGAGCTGAATAAAGTTCAGGGAAACAAAATACGCTACCTCAGAATGAAATATAATTAAATGCACGTTTTGTCAACCCTATAAAATAGGGTCTTCTATTTGACAGAACTCCCTGAAAACTATTTACATTTTTTACATTAACCCTTCGTGGTCACAGGGGGTGTATCGTATCGCACTCCAGGATATGTATTTGCCAATATTTCTCTAAATTTTTAGACCTTAATAATAAAATTTAAAAATTTAGTGAATTTTAATAAAAAACTTCTACAAATCTCAACGTATCAGGGTTTTCAAAGAAACCTCCAAACAGGTGAAATAAAATTTGTTGAGAAGTAACTTGACGTTGAAAATTCTCTAATTGCTTGTTCCTAAAGTTCCGTATCAATTTTCAGACACCCTTCAACACGATATACTAACTAAGCCTATTAGCTGTTGCACCCCCTGCAGCTTAAAGCCGCACGTGTGACAGCTTGCTCGGCTGAATGAATTTTAATGAAATCCGGTATTAGAGGGTCCGGCTACAATTTATCCGACAAATTCAAGTTCCGTTCACGTTGTTCAATCTGAATACATACATATCCAACTTGAGCCCGGGCACAGTAAACAATTTCGCTGGGACGACCATCTTGTTCTATCTGCTTTGGATACGTGACGCAAAGCTGCAGAAGCGAGCGGGTTTTTTTACCAACATTTCTTAGATACCTGTTCGAAACTCACTCTGTAAATTCTGCGAGAATAATTCTAGGGACTAAGTCAATCGAATAGAAGCACACATTAAAGGTAAAATTGTTTGCGAAGCAACCAATTTGAATATACTCTGCAGAGATCATAATTTGTTAGCAACAAATTTCAGCAAATAAATCGATATAGGTATAATTATTTGTAGGCTGCGCGTTTGAAGCTCGCTCTATAAAGTCTGCGATACTATTTGAACGACGAATTTGAGTAAACGAAAGTATCTGGTAAACATTTGTTATAATTAGGTACTTGCGAGTTCAATGTACCTAACCACGATAGGGTATGCTGTTTCTGAATATTTCTTTGTAATTTTATATAAATGTTAACATTTTTGTACCGTATGATTATTTCTGCTTTGACTTGACTCTCGAAATTGGTGACGATTTGATTTGAAATTTATAAAAAGAAAGGAAAGAAAAAGGAGACGTGTGTATGAAGAAGGAGAGCCATTAAATAAATTAAAATGAAGTGGACTGGCTGAAATTGCGAATGGCCCTGTAGCCGGATAGAATTATTACATCGGTTATGAGAAACGTAATAATTGTGGGAAAACGCCGCAAAGGGCACTGACAGAAATATTATTTATAGGCTTTGGGGGTTGCGCTCTCGACCACGGACCGCGTCCAAGTCGTAATACTGGTGATAGCGAAATATATAGGAGGGTAGGTTTTGTCGTATACACATTGTGGTCGTTCTTGTGATGCGATGAAGGAAAGAAAACGTGTATTTAGGGCGTGATAAAGCTATTTCCTTGACGTATCACCCGAAAAACCCGATTGTAAATTCCATTCATTTTCATTTCGTGTGTACAACAGAATTTGTATAAACATACGTTGCTTATAACAAAATACCAATTTGTATTTTCACTTCGTGTGATTCTCACTGTGATTTTGAATGTTTATTGATTTTTTTTTGTCCAATACTTTCTACTTGTAAACAATAATACTATTTTAGTAATAGTTTTCAGAGCTAACTACATTGTAGAGAGTCAAATATACCCTGCAACGAAATTTACTTAATTTTCAAGAGGATAGTCTGATTATTTTCACATAAGGTCTAACTATTCGTATGTTTTCCACTGCATAAAATTCTCAACTCTGAAACTAACTCCAGAGCTTGTTTCTACTTTTAAAGTGGTAAAGAATGGGTTCCACCGAACATATTATGATGATGCACGTCCCGCTATAAATAACTGCAATCTTATTTTCCTCAAGGGAGAAACGTATGATCCATTTAATTTAAGGGGATCGACGTCCACTTCCATTAGAAGTCGACAATGTAATGACATTATAACATTGATCCCCGTGTTAATCGTAACCTACATACGTCAGCCTTGAATATCGAATGAGAAACCTTTGTCGGTGAAAAAGATTATCTATTGATGTGCTCATAAAGCCGCGAAGCCCAGATTTCCTGCCCGACATTTATGTGACAGTGGATCTAATAAAATATATCACACCGTCACTGATATATTCATTCACAGTAAGAAGAAGCCAAAGTAAAAATAGCACGTTTTAAATATCTTTTAAGCACAGCTTATTTAAAAATATATAATGAATAACGACGGGGAAAAAGGCGAAACCACGAAATGTTACAGAAAAGGGAAAACACGGTTTCGTGTTAAATATAATATTTTTTGAAGATCCCAATGTGTGTAAATTAACAATAGAAGTATTTATATTTACGATGATTTTAATTTAAAGAATTTTTACCAACGAAATATCAAGGAAATGTTGTTAGAAATACGAAGCTGGTGGATGGAATAATTTGTCTAACTCAAGGATCTCCAATAACTCGTAAAATCTCGAAATAATGGTACCGTTCTTTTGCAAAATCCCTAAATTCCTCTGAAATCACTTGTCTTTAACGAAATTTAAATATTCGTCTGCGCAAAGATACTCTCTAATCAGCGGTAAAGAATGGAAGTGGATTTTAAGGAATTCGCCAAGGTTTCGCGTAGAATCAGAGGAAACGACTGAGAATTATGCACGCTCTTTCTACAATCTCGTTTCCGTTCACGAGGAAACTTTTCGCCAGCGTATGATAGTTTTCGGCCTGCCTTGGATTTCTACGAGCAATTAAAGAGTGCTTGGCAAGTTCCATGGCGAAACGATGGAGGGAATTATCGCGGAATCTCGCTGCCACGCTTGCCCCGTTCTTATTTCTCCTTCTCGTAATAGAGGTTTCTTGGTTGATTACCTGAAAAGTGTTCGACTATCTATGGAGCTCGATTTTCATTGGCTTTCCTTAACATTCACGTGGAAGTTGAATCGCGTCGCGATGCTGCTGCCAGATACCGAGTAAAGTCTGTTGCACCATAAACGTTGCAAAATAGTTGGATCAATATTTGCTAAAAATACATGTCTGCGAGAATTGCCCCTGGGCTACTTGGACCGGAAGAGTTGGAACCCGCAAGAAGCGTGGAAACATTTTATTGAAAGAAATAAGCGTTCAGCTACCATTGTTTCCGAAAAACGAACTTTCTATTGGGACTCGAAATTTATTTCGTCCCGGCGCTGGTCGCTCTTTGTTCCACGGCAGTGAAAATCAAATTACTTGTCACCAGCAAAAGGATTGTCGTCCCTTTGCGTTCCTCGGCTCAAAGGATGCGAAATATAGCACAGATCACGCATTCCTTTTACAACTTCAGAATATTGTATTGCGCTCGAGGAAAGTTCGCTTCCCGATTTTACATTGCTGCTTCCAGGTATTATCGTGACTGAGTGAACACCTAATTCTACTAATTAGAGCCTCAGTCCCTTTCTATCTCTTTACATGAACATTCTAGATTGGTTTCTATAAATGGTACAAATAAACTGTCTGGTTGTACAAACAGCTAGGAGTTCTATTTCATTTTTAATTGGCAATATTAATAGAGCTAAATTTAAAAAAGGACAGAATATTTGTTCCGAAAAATACTAATTTATGCAGAGGATTTCCTTAAAAAAACGAGGCCTCCTTAAAACAAGAATTATTCCATAAATTCCATATTAATATATTGTTCCAAGAAGCACATCTTTTCAGATTGTACCATCATTTTCACGTTACACTAAGGATCGATATAATTACGTATTACTCTTATGATCTATGAAAGTTTGCAGCGTATATATCAAATAACGAATTGTGGATAATAGAATGGAGAAGGAAGTGTTAAATATTATCATTACTGAAATTCAATACTTAATATAAACTAAAAAGGGCTATAATTACAATATCCCATAGGCATGCTTACATTTATATCATTTAGCGTATTAATTATTCCCGCGGATTGTTAATTAGTGTAGATTGAAGCGAATGGCAAAACAAGCCGATATTCGAGCAACTGTCGGAGGTATATTATAGGGAATTGTTAATGACGTCCTGGCTAAATCGACCAGCTCCTGCAAACTCTTAACTACTTGCAATTGTAGTCCAAGTTAGATCAGCTTGCGGCAACAAATGATCAAACCCACAACGCGTCTCATGCTATGATTCTTCTTCGTTCCCGACGGAAAACTGTCCAATACAACAGTGTGTATACAGACGAAGTACTTACAAGTTTTGTAGAAAACTTCTACATATTTCAAGAAGAATATAATTGTGTTCTGTTCAATTTCGGAATCACTCGAAACATAGTTACAGATTCTGTTACTTCATTTTTGAACTGTACAATTTTCATTCATTTAATTCACTCAAATAAACTTAGAAAATTACACGCTTTCATTGCGATAAAACGATATTCTTCCCTCAGGGATTTTTCTTTATCAACGTCACTTTAACTTCTAATTCCATTACTATCCAGAATATACACCACAAAGTTTGATGCTAGAATTAAAGATAAATTCGAACGAATTTGACAGTCATTCAGTCGAGGACCAGTAGCTGCAAACACGACCGCAAAAAATCGGTCCGTCGTCGTGGAGCGAGCCGTTTTTGCTTCGAGCTTCGCCACCTACGCGTGCTGGCTGCTACAAATTAGACGATAGGCGTGCAACGTAACGCCAAGTAGTTTGAAACTGGCTGTTAAACCAATGCAAATTACTGCAAGACAATCTCCGTGTTGCGGGCGAAGGGCAGAGGGGGCGTGGGCCAGGAGAGAGTTCGTCCTTTCTAATTACGTATCGCGGCGAAAGAGGACGGGAAAAGCTTAACCAAGTTTTCACGAATTAATGTTGTCCTGTGTGTGCCCTGCGAATTTCACGTTTCACAGGAGCGTTATTTTCTGGACGATTTCGTAATTGGACGGTAACCCGATTTTCCGCGTCCCTTTGGCGAACGACATCAGACTTCCGCTTGTAATCGTACGAGCCGAGGCTTCGTGCAAATACAAGAAAATTTATGTCATTCCCCGCGGGAATCATTATTGAGCTACAAACTTTGAGATTTCGATTATTTATTAGATATGTAATGAACTTATCCTTGGACATTCGGAAAGTAATGTCGAAGAATTTGATGTAGAACTGATTTAGTTACATAATTATTTAATTAACAAGAAATTTTGTAGCTTCTCAAGGAAGTCTTAAAGAAACTGCCAGCATGATGGAAACTGGAATACGTTAATTAAGTTCTTCGGGAAATTTCGTCATCGTCGCTTCATGTATAACCTGCAATTTTGCTACAAATTGGACGTAACGTAGCTGTGATACCCTGGTGTATATGCAAGAAAGGGTATCGAGTTAATCAGGAATATTCATCCCTCAGGGTATCGTTTCGCAGCGACGATTAACCCCTGTTCCGTACCCGTGCAACAGAGATTTATATCGGAAGCTTATTGTCCCCAATTTCGCTTTTCACAGCGTACGATACTGAGTGTTATTTAATTATGTCATACACAACGTCGTCGACCTAACAAATAATATAAAAACTCTAGGCAACAGTGCGAGAAATACCAATGCAGAAATTTTAAAACCAACCTCGACAGTTCAATTAAATATCAGTCATAAACAGTTTAAAATATGCCTTCGGTGGCAGTTTCCATCTGCATGCGTTTGCGTATTCATTGTATGGAGAACTAATTCCACCAGAACACAAAAACTTCAATTGCACTAGAATTTTAACTAACCTTATTAGGCGCGTCGAAATTTAATTAGAGTCTCACCAGTGTATTTAAATTTTTCGCTAATTAAATTCACCGAATAGCTAATACACCTCGATCACACTTGCAAGCAACTTGCACGAACTTATATCGATCATAAGGGCTTCTCGATAATTTTATAAGAAACTCTTCTCTCGAGTAACACACACTAGTGCAATAATAACAATTTAACGCGGAAAAAATAATTGTACTCATACAGAATTATTGAATACTGTGTACCTACAAAGAAAGCTACACGTAACGTTTTCTCTGAACAAGTATCTACAAGTGCTTCTCCCAAAAGGAAACTTCTCAAGGAATGCAAACAAAACAGGAGAATTAAGTGGTATTGTAAAACATGGAAGATGAAACCAGGGCAGAAAGTACGTGTGTCCAAGATTTCTATCGCGCGTTAACGACGTTCAATTAAGTAAATGGCCCTCCTGCGAATTTTCTCTATCTCGAAACTGGAAGATTAATTACAAATTGAATTGGCTATAGGTGTAACGGTGTAACGACTGACTATATAGGGAGGCACATACACAGAGGGCGAAGGGTGTCAGGTTAATTAGGGACATTCGTCCCTCAAGACATCGCTTTGTGACTAGGAGGCTTAACTGGACACGATGCATCCTGACCCCTAACAGCTACCCTGGCCTATAAGCTTGATCCCCATCGACATACATTAAGTGCACGGATTTCAGATGTCTATCTGACCTGTGTCAAATTAAGTGTCACCTGCCAGAAACGTCAGATTTAATCTTTGCAAGAAGGATGCCAGCCTTCGTGCCTCGATTACGACGTCGCAGAAGCATCTTTTATCATCTCTCTTTTTCAAACACGTTGAAATGGAATAAAGTTTCCGACGAAACAATTCGAGCGGGGGCTACTGATGTAAGATTTGTTATGGAGGAAATAGTAGAGGAATACATTCTATTTAAGTGACTATAAAATGACTTTGAATTAAGTGCGAAGTTACAATTGTACAATCTAGTTACGAAGTTAATCTTTTGTAGAATGACGCAGGGACTGTCTCTTAATTTTTCTCTGAACCGTGTTAATTTGCAGACACTTGCCCTGTCAATGGAAGTTTAATATTAAGAAATGGAAGAAAGAGACAGTGAGCTTGGATTTGAAATTGTTTTCTAAAGTAAAAGTAATATTATGTTTGCAATAGTGCATTTAATGTGATTCTTGTCAGAGATGACAAATGTCAATGGAAATTGGAAATGTCACATTATGTCTCAAATATGACATGAAATTTTATTACAAACTTATTTTCTTTTTTCCACAAAAGAATTTCATTCCTTCTGACCTTAATAATCAGCGAGTCAAATTCTACATAAATCGAACCTCATCAAAGTACGATATCAACGTCTTTTGACGTAAAAGGAGTGGAAGAAAGTACCAAAGGGAAAGCAAAGAATTTCGCATCGGCGAGCGACAATTTACGTTCGCCTGCAAAGGAATGGCCAGAAAAGTCCGACTAAAATAAACACAAAAAGAAGACAACGATAACTTTCCGTTCCAATATTCAGCGCCATTCACGGCACATAATTTCCCGCTATAATAGTTTTCTGTAAAGCGGCTGAATCGCAAAACAGCCACGCAACACTTAATTCCACCACGACCCGTTATATTTTCGAACGTCTTTATTAGGAAATCAAACGAGCACATCTGGAAAATCCAGAAAATTCAAAACAAAAACCTATGGAAATCTTTTCCACCCGTATACCACTGCTGAATAAATTCCAAGCTTAAAAACACTTAATTTAATCGAATCTACATAATTTCCTTAGAATTACAATTCAAAATTCACAAATATACCAGAAAAACTTTAATCCTTGAAAGCGTCGCGTAATTACAAACATATAAATCAACACAAGCATCTGAATTAATTAATCATTCATTAAACACTCCGAATGCAGCGCCCAGAAACAATGCAATTAATGAAATAACACAACGCAAACAATTTTAATTACTCAAAGTCCTCCCACCGTATAGAAATATAGCGCTAACTTCGAATAAGAAATACAGCTGATTAAATGGCAAAATATTCAAACGAAACTCCTGGACGGGTAGAGGAAGGTGTTCTTTCGATAACGCATTTGTTTCGAAGTCGATATCTCGATTAATTCCCGAGATATAAGACTTGAAAGCGCGTACAGTTTAAAACACGCAGCCGCCTGAACACCGGCTGGAGGTGCATGAAATGCCGGAAACGCCGTGACCTACTTTTCTTCCGGGAAATGCATACGTCACTAGTAGTAATAGTAACAACAAAAAAAACGCAGACTCAGCGTCCGTCATTGACCAGGGCACGGCAGCCGAACTTGAGGTAGGTCAGGAATGCGTGAGAGCGAGAGAGAACGACACAGCGAAGCATTAAAAATTACATTTCTCTTTAAACCGCGATATCTCAGAACTGGAAAGTCGTATCAACACGAAACAAGCATGATTTTAAAGAAGAAGGTTCCCCGTTTCCTACGATTGCACCTACACGAAGAAACTATGGGTAGTTTCGAAATTCTGGCTGCTTAAAGTTTTGATCATTTTAATACGCGATACTTACGGTTCTGTACTTTTGGGTTAATATTGCTTATTATAATCGTGTTAATTATTTTTAGTATTTTATATAACGGTGATATGCAATTTTGTTTACTGGACTTTAATTTCGCCTCACCTGATTCGATTCAGAGTTAATTAAAATGGACCACTGGTTGTTAGGATTATTTAATTTGGATGTTAATGATATATTAAGCAGTAAGAGTGTTTATAAGAATTTGATTTTGCATTTTAATTAATATAGTGCCCACAGATATTACAGTAAGAAGGTGTCCACCGAAAAATTTGTTCGCTAGGCTGCTCGCAGTGTTCGTTAAGTGTCAAAGGGTTAAATATAAATGTTTTCTCCGTCCGCGTTTTATGTCAATTAAGCACACGTAAACATAAAAATATGTGCAAATTTAGTGCAGTGGCTTTGATCTTCATGGGAGGATCGCGGTTTTCCCTCGACGGGTAATCATTAAACCGAACACGAATTCGTAAACTGTTTTTAATGGCGCTTTTAACGGCGCTTTTAACAAGACTTCCACCGACGCGTCGATCCATGCCTCTCTGTATCAGTTTTGAACTAAAATGACCTTTTTTACACGGTTTAATGCATACGGGAGGTTGGCTTTGTGCGCGACACACTCGCGAACGCTTAATTTCACGAAGTCGTGTCTACGTCGAAACTTGACAATGCCTCCAAAGCCTGTAAAGCGAGCTCCGCGAGAGGAGAGTTTACTGGAAAATATTATTCGAGAGTCGTTCTGTTGCTCGCTTCCTTTAATAAGTCCGCCGATTTCAGTGAAATAATTCTCTACGCACGTGCGATTACAAGCTCGTGTCGGGGAAGCTGCTTCAACATTTTAAATCGGGAAATGCCGCTGGAAAATATTATTCGACGAAAAGGATGGTCGCATTTCGCGAGGAAGGATGTGATCGAAACCCTACCAAATTATGAGAGGGACCCTGGGATAGAAACGAATGCAATTGAAGGTAAACATCAAAGTACCTACCTACTCATCGACCAATGTTTGCTCTCGAAATTCGATTGCATCCAGATGCTGAGCAACCAATCTTCTCAAATAGGTAAGCATAGATTATTATTATTTAAATACTACTATTATCAGGAAACAGACAGAAATATGAAATTTAAATAACAGAATGAAAAAACGGGCGCCAAAATTTCAAGAATTGCGAATGAATTATGATTTTTTTGTTAAAAAAAGCTATCGTTAATAAATCTTACTGTTTCTTTCAAACGCTATAACTCTTTCAATTTTTAATTTTTTTTTCGTTAAAATGGACCGAGCCTAGCTTAAACTAACTAACTTTAAGAAACTTCTATTTTTTGGCGATCAAATGACTGTGATAGGTTCTACACATCCTGCCAACAGGAATTACATCGTTGAAAAGGTGGACAATATTCCAGAAAAAAAATTTCTGCATGTTTAAAGATGCCTCATTATATCCCAAAAGAGTTTAATCCAATATACCCAACAGTTTCTTCAAAAAAATCTTAAGTATCAGTTACTTTTGGGTCTGTAATAATTTTCATTTTTGTATCTATAAAAGATGATTGTATGTTAGTCCAAATGTAAAAAACGTAACTTTTGTCCCCGCTCTCCCAATCCAACAAAATTTCCAAGCACTCCAATCGTTTCAAACATACAATATAGTTACTAATCCTCCCCTACGTTTCCCTACATCCAACCTTGCGTAACGAAATTTCAACTACGACCCGAGCCGTGTCAAAATCGTGGCGAAAACAAACTCTCGCGTCGCGTCGACAAGAGAAAAAAAAAACGGCGAATCGATCCGAATCTCAATGGTGAGCGACAGCGAAGAAGGGGAATCGCTTGGGGAAAATTTCGATTTTCACTCCATCTATCCGCTCTTTTCCATCCAAAATTCGTTACTCGGTCGGTACAATGCGCCGCGGAGCCCTTTTGCTCGGAGAGTCTGCCGGAAATTGGCCGCAGACATGGCCGGCCACTGACAGGAAAAAACACGCTGGCGCAAAAGGAACTGCAAAAACAAACAAACAAAAACCAGGAGGAGGACCGGCGATGGGGGTGTGGGGGGCAGGAAAAAAAATATCAAAAGCAATCAATTCCTTTTTACCCGACGAACAATGTCCCGGGGACGCGTAGCTGCTGGTATTCGGTAGCATCGCGCGTGTCACGGTGTGCTCGCCTCTATGGTGCACCATGTTGCATATTTAAAGGCAAGGCGCAAGGATGGAATATAAAGTCCGCCGGAAAACAGCGCTCGCCCGAAAAAGAAGCGACACGAGCACCGAAAGGGGGAGGAGGGAAATGGGGTGGCAGAGAGGGAGGTAGGGTGGAACCGTGCATCGTCGCGACGCAAGAATTAATAAAGCAACGAGAGAAGCAACGTCACGCGGTTTGTCGTCGTGTTTGGCCGAAAGAAAAGGCGCGGGACCGTGCATATTTCGCCCGGTTATAATTCCGTTGCGCACCGCTGCCCAGCAACAGCCTCACCTGAGCTGACGACTTTTATTCGGCCTGTCGTTCCGGTCCCCACGACGCATCCTCGCACGCGCTCCTCGCTTCCCAGGCCGGTCACGAACAGCCCCTGAATCGCAACAATTAAAGCAAAAGGACCGGCGGGCGTTTTTTTACCATCGCGTTCAACGCGCCCGTTCCACCCATCGATCCTGGGCAAGGTGAAAATTCGCAATTCCCCGTAAATGGATCCGGAGGGGTGATAGCACGGCCGCGATATCGGGTGTAAGTTAAACGCGGATTGTGGAGGATTTTTGTGTATGATGGTCGACGTGGTAGGCGAGGCGACGGAGACTGGGTATCGAATTAAATATTTGCGAGCAGGTGTTTGGCGAATGGAATGCGGGATGAAACGCGTGATTAGTATTGTCATTTATATTTTCGGGAGTGTTATTCCGTGAACTTTGATTTTAATATTTCGAGAGGGAAGTTAGGAATATATGAAGGTTAAGGGAGGATTCTCGTCTAACAGCCCCGAAAGTAATTAATATTTAAGAATTTTTTTAAAAAAACTTTTTGGGGTATACCTAACGAGGCATCTTTAAACTAGTAGAAAATATTTTTTTATGTCGATCCTTCTTATTATTTATTGATTATTGTGCGATCTTGTATACCTCTTCGACGATGTAACTCCTGTTGGTGGGATATGTAAGCAACTATCACAGACATCTGATTGCCAAAAAAATAGAAGTTTCTTAAAGTTAGATAGTTCACGCTGGGATTAGTCCACTTTAAAGGAAAAAAATGAAAAATGGAAAGAGTTAAAAGCGTTTGAAAGGAAAAGAAAGTTTTTTCTGTAATATTATTCTGTATATCAGCGAAAAAAGTAGTATAAATAAAAACTAAAATTAAAATTTTAGGTCCAGTTTCAGCGTACATTATTTCACTTTAAGAAAATTGTCTGCCTTTTGCAATCAGACGACTGTGACAAGTGCTACCCCTGACACCAATATCGTTAAACAGGTACACAATAATTAATAAATAATAAAAAGGATCAAAATAAAAAAAATTCTACAAGTTTAAAGATGCCTCCTTATATTCCAAAAGGGTTTAACGAGAAGCCCCCCCCCCCCCCCCCACACACACACACACAAAGAGAAAAAAAGGCAATGTCGCAAAACAGCTTTGTGGAGAAAATTAAGTTTGAATACTTTCGCCCATTAGTAAAGAAGCAAGGTTCGATGAATTTAATTTTCTTCTTAAATACTTTCTCGTTTTACCTTGACGACAGAAGCTTATGCTTAGGCAAAGAGTGGTGACATTCCGTATTTCGTTCCAGTGCAGCGCGGACATTTCCTGCTTTTAACCAGTATACCAAATCACCAAATCTTTAACGTTATCGGGGGGTATTTGAACTTCATAACCATTTGCGATTCGACAGTTCTGTTACTCCCAATTGCCTCGAACAAAAATGGCCATTCCCAGTTTTTTCCTCTTACCGTTCATATTATGTTACTAAGAAAATCGCAAGAGGTACTTGCGCAATATGTCCAAAACACTGATAAATATGAATTCTATCGAATAAACAATTCTACAGACTATATTCGTATCATTTTACTATGTCTTTAAATGAAGCCACAGAAATTAGTATTCCAGCAACATTAATAATGAAAAAATTGCCCAGGGCGGTCGCCGGCAGAATCAATACAGATTGAATCGGCTGGGATTAAGTATGCAATAAATACTCTCCACTTTTTCGTTCTATTCCGTTCCCTTCGGTTGCTGGCGCGACGGCGCACGCGGATCCTAAATTATACGGAAATTCTGCTCGTGAACGTGCGAACAAATACGACAAAAATGGCGTTCCAAGCGGGTTCCAGCGTGTTGCAGCTGAAACGTATACCTAGGGAGGGGGGGGGGGAGGGGGGTCAGCACGGCATGCGGTGTTAATAATTATTATCTACGGTCACGTGAGCATAATAACGTTGGCGTGCGCACAGTGACGTGCTTTTGATAATCGCACGTGCACCGCCTCCTCGAGTTCTTTTCCATTCAATCAGCCAGGTCCTTGTTCGCTCCTTGAGCGACCGAGGAAGCGATTAATTGGAGAAGTATCCCGAGGGCAGGGAGAGAGAGAAAAAAAAATGATTGCTTGCTCTCACCAAGTAATTAAGTGTTAATATATCCTGTCGTAAGCGTTCGCGTCGACTAATTAACCTTTTACGCTTCGTTTGCATGCATTCACGAAAACCTCCGCGTGACTTGTTGCTAAAAGGGTTGGCGTTAAGGTCGCGAAGATTGAAAATGCTTCAGTGAAAGGGCGAAGGAGGTGTGTTAATTTTCGAATGCTATGAGCGCGCGCCCGAGAAACGCTTGCTGCGTTAGAATTTAGAAATGAAGTTTAGAATTTTAAGTTCTTTATATTAAATTCTAGTAGATATTTTGGAAACTTTTTCATTTCTAATTTATAGAGACTTTACGCGCTTTAAGTCATATTTTCTGACGTTCACTCGCGATCCGTGTTCATTAGATTTATTTTGTTTAATACATGTTTGTCCTGGTAAATAAAATTGATGACTAATAAATTATTAATAAGAGAATAATGAATCTGCTACTCTCAACGGCAATTTTACTATAGGACACGGTGATGGTCACTTTTCGTTGCACAGAAACACATATTTCCTGGGAAAGTCGCAGTATTTTGGTACTAAAAAACAGCGCTTTTAGCGGCGCTAAGAGTTTCCGCGAAGCTTTTAAATGAGCAGTCTGAAAGGTTTCTTTGATGATGATACAAGATCTTAGAGGAGTTTAAATCCCCTTCAGCTTACTCGTATGCCAGTTCCTTGCGAAGCTGGACTTTTTACCATCGACACTTTTATTAGAGAACATGTTCCATCGAATGAAATGGATCGTATCATGACTTACGTCTATCAACTGGCTAGGAAGAAAATAAATGCCGCTTCTAAAATTCAAATTCTGTACTATAACAACCTCGTGCCTCCGTTTTATAATTTCAATTTTCCAGGACAAATTTATGAGCGAATTGCAATCTACAAACTATTAATTATTATGAAAATGATTTATCGAGAGGATCGCAGGTGTTGTAAAGTTGCAACACAATGGATCGCCAATTTTAATTTCGTCTGAGAACGATAATCAGCGAAATTTCAACGAAACGTTTGCCTAGATGGTCGCAGTCGAATTTTAATCGACGCCAGGAGGTAACGAATGCGTGCGCGCAGCGAAGCGAAACGATACGCAAAAATAAATTAATAAACTTCAATATTGTTGCTGATATTCCTGTTACATATCGCGTACGCGATGCAGAAGTAAAACATTCGGGAAACCGTTCCAGATAATAACAGCGATTTACGGTCTGGTAGTTATAATTCCAGCATCGGCGACAAATTATGCGCCTGCTTTTCAAAATTGCGCGTACACACCGTGACCGAACCCCCTGCTAGCCATGGGATTTGGAAATGCTGGTTTTTTTTCCAGAGGTAGTCAGCTTCATTCGTAACAAATTATTTCTACCTTCAATTATTCGCAGGGAATTGTTAGCTCCTGATTAATTTTATACTCGAACGTCGTTTAAACGTTAATGTATCGATTATAAATTGTTTAGCGATATTCCTTAGTATCTCGCGTTAAAGAAATTTAACGTTTATTTCGATTTATAGTAAACAGATGCTAAGCTGCAGTCGTTATCGTTTCAATAAACGTGAAGCTAAATCGTGCGATTTCGTAGCTGCACGTAATGGGTTTAAAACGCTGCAAAATGCCAGACAAATGCAATATTTAACTAAACCGACATACGCTTTCGCAACGTGTTTACAGTTTCCCTCGATTGTAATGTAGAATGGAATTCAATTTATAATTTGGATTGAATTTAAACTGACAAATGCAATCAAATAAAGTATCGGGCGATACGATGGAGCTGTATCTAAGTAATGGGAAATGGGGATTTTTCCAAACGTTTTGTTTAATGAATTCCGAGCGACTTTTAAGTTACATGTGGGGAAATTGGAGCTTCGTGTAAATTCTGTGAATCGAAACTCCAGTTTGGACGATTAATCTGGTCACGTTCTTGTTTTCTTGTAAAATAAAGTGTAGTGTCCAAAAAATTGTACAATAAAGCTGCATTTTACCTGAATATTCAGCAAAATTGCGAAATACCAGAGACTGTCCACTCACCTATCATAGTAGTAGTCCCTGCAATCAAAAATATAATCAAGAATTAGTTACAAAGCATGAATACGTATATCTTATACCTAACACTTTCATCATTTGAAGCTAAATGCCAAAAACTGAACAATCTAATCAAATCAAATTAAATCAACTGCACCGTAGAACCGAAGTATAGTATAGCAGATATTCAAAATTAAGCCCCCAATATGATTTTTAACTTTACCTAAAATTACATTTCAAAATATGCAGTGAAAATATACAGTTAAAAATTTTGTGAAAACCACAAAAGATGTGTTCATAGTTATTCTTTCCACCATTCAATTGTGTAATATTATTTTTCGTAGCAATTCCATTCAAATGCTTTCATCAATTCGAACGGCGAAATGCACGGAATTCAATGGAGAAACGAATTTTCACGTACGTTTGATGTACACCCTGAACAAAATAAATCACAGAAAAGGTGTGGGTGGTTGGGCGTAATGTTTTTTCGTTTGCGAAAAACATGGCGATATACGGACAAAAAGAAGAGTACATACACGGTTATGTTTCCCGGTATCAAAGCGAGGTGGAACAGTTGGAACGACGGCCAATAAACGTTTCGATCTATGCGATCAGAAATTACCGCGTGCAATAGGGGGATCTGGACTTTTTCATAAGTTGAGACCCTTCGATTTTTAACTTAAATAAATTTCTAGGAAAGATCTGACGCGATGCTTGCTGCAGATATCCCACAGGTATGTAAAACTACACGTGCTCAAAGCTTGAACAATATGGAAACGTATCAACAGTAGAAATCTTCCATTTACTCTGCTTTACAAGCATTCATATCGCCGACTATCGCGCCCCGAAATGTTCGTGTATAGCCTTCTGCCTTCATTTACACCAACGATCCAATCCCAGTATAGTCACAGTTCAATCACAGTTTAGTGTTCCTCGAATCAGCTAAAGCACGACAGTGTTCACACGTTCAAGTCACGTTCCAGTGCACTGAATAACATTTCAACGTCGATGGAATCGTGACTAGACCGTCGCTTCAAGTCAAATCCAAGGGGTGCCGACATTCATTTTCTTCCTGCGCTTGGAATCTGGTGCTTTAAATGCATACTGGTACCATTCTTTTTTTCAAATATTCAGACGCGAATATTCGGTGGCTCTGCGCAGTAGGAACGCGTAAAACGTATACACTCCACACAATTATTCCTGCAGACATCGAAGACATTTGGTTCGAGTTTTATTTAAATTGTTATTTGCAGAGGCTTTTTATAATATAAATTAGAAATATAGTCACCGATTGTAGCTTAGTTCTTGTCTTTTACAACAGCAGTTCTACTTTAAAAGAAAGGACGAAAATGGAATTGCTCTTAACGATATGAAAAAAGATCATTTCCTTGTACAGATTTCGAATCCTTTTTATTACTTGAGAATAATTGTTTTATGTTTGTTATAGGTTAAGAAACAGTAGCGTGGGTACGTTGGAATTGGACAAACTGTGTGACAGGATGTTTCTAAATTTTCGACGAGCCCATTGAAATGGAAAAATCGACGCCGTCGGATTAAATGGAAAATTCAGTGATACGAGTCAATATCTGCTGCGGCTGCAATATCGAGCGGTGAAGGTTTTCGAGGAACTACGCTTCCGTCGAATCGATCGCTTGAATCTTTAACGCTAATAGACGTTACAGTTTCGATGCACTTCCCGGAATGTTTTTATCCTGTTGTTCAGGTGTTCAATGGACTTTCGCGGTTCCTTTCGATGGATAAAGTTGTTACTGTTACACCATCTCGGAAGAATTACGATCAATCTTGCCGTTGAACGAGCATCTTTGAACAGTTTCTTATTTGAAAGGGGGAACCTGCGTCAGCAACAGCAGTGGAATCACGAGCATAATTCAATTGATTGTTATTCCTGCAAATGACGTAGCAAAACGATTCAACTTTTAAGTAGCCCCAAATAATTGGTCCCCCGGCGGCTATTTACGCAAACAATGCGGTAAGCTTTCGTGGTTTCATTCGTTTCCCGAAAAGCTTTTGTGATACTTAAGGTTATCGCACATTAGGCTGGGATTAGAGTGAATTACACAGTGGTACGTGTACACAGAGGCGATAAAGGCGCAGCGACGCGAAAGAAATGGTTCGCAAAGAAAAGAAGTAGAAGCACGAATGAATTCTAAGTTGGGTTAACCAAAAGAAAGCGTTATTTTCTTCGGAATTAAAACATAAGAATACCTAATTTTCGAGGAATTCCAAATATGTTCTGCTTCGAGTAACAGTATTATAAAAGAAACTACGATTCTTTTATATCCACGAATTGTGACGAACAGTGTAAATTGATTGTGAGTGTAAACAGAATAATATTGAATTAATTACTTAGAGATAATTGAGGTTGTCATTATATAAAGATGAATAAAACTGCTTGAGTACCAATAAAAGAATATTTGTCGAATTTGATTGAGTACTACCGTTGCAATTAACGTCACAGAATGATTTAAGTTATAGGGATCGTTCAAGAGAAGTTGTTGCTGAAATTACTACACCAATACCTCTGTAATAGCTGCCTTTACCCCGTTTAAGTGCAGCTAAATATTTGACGAGTTTATCGGTAACCAGTCCATTCTTCACTTACCGCGAAGAATGGTTCTTTGAGGCAGGTTTAGCGATTTAAGAGGAGATTGGCAATTACTTTACCCGCTGTAACTACTCGAGCTTAATACGTTCAAGGTATCGAGACGTTACTTACACCGATACTTTAAAAGACAGGGCAGCTAAGCAGCTCCACTCAACGGGAAGTTAAGAAGGAAATGAATTTTACAACGTTGAATACAAAGTTAAATCTGTGGTCAAAAAAGGAAAAACTACTATTCCCTCGACTTGAAAATGCCTGCGGAAAGATTGTTGCATCGCAGGAGAAATAAAAGCTTCCTCCGGAGTTAATTGTTAAATAACAGAATATTTCCTAAAAGTGGCTGCTAACAATGTCCCTTAGCAATTATTATTCCATTAATTTGTTGCTGCATCAGTCCTCCAAGGAACGCAGCGAAACCATTCACAAACAAGTGGCGAAGCAGAATGGCGGGAGTGTGTTCCTACGGTGGCATTTCCCCTCTTACGTTATTTAACTAGAACTTCACGCGTCATGCGGAAAACAGCATTAGCCAGCGTTTCTACGGGCATTTGCCAATATTTATCGAATAAGTCGAAACACAGGGAAGGAAATTACTGATAATCAAACGGAGGAGGACGCTAATCGAGTTTGTGTAACGGTCGACCGAACGAAAAGTGTTTCGGTCAATAAACGGTCCATTAATTGCCGTTTAAACGCACGATTTCTGCTGCTGAAGGAGAGAAAACGGCGGACGCTGACCATGAAATGCCGTCGAAAGGATCGGCCCCCGAGAAAATTGCCAATTACTTTGATTGCTTTGCTTCTCCAGGCGAGCTGGTTCTGTTTGGCAATGCTTTAGGGGTGATTCTGTGCCTTCGTAACATTAATGTAAAACGCGGAGTGGGGGCTGAACATCTCGCGCGAGATCCAGCCTGAACAGAGGCAAATTTAAAACTGAGAGCAAAGGGCCCTCAAAGAGACTGTGAATACCAAGTGGTTGTTGACTCTGCGATCCACTATTACGAATACCATTAGATTTGCATAACATTGGACAGAAGTTTGCGGTGGCAGTAGGAAAGGCTTGCACGATACCGACACTGTACTTTGAATCGACGCGGAATACAAGTTTCGCATGTGACTTGCATGCAACTGCTTTGCAAATGGCACGGTAGGGAAACATTCTAAATATAATCGAGTGAAATGAAGAAAAATCGCTTTAAACTGTTGCTTAATTATTTTATCAAACGATGTTAATGTTTAAGATATTATTACTGATCATTATTATTATTCCCGGGTTGCAGCAAGTATTAAAATTCTGTGATATAAATTGTCCCGATGATTTATTCAGGATTGAACAAAAATCTAATAAATAATAGAAATTACTAGCTAGCTCGCAGTATGCATTTATTTTCGAATATTATTCCTACCCTCTCGGTTTATCAATGTGTGTAATTTTCGCTGCTCGTGGGAACGAATATCGATCGAAGAGCGTGTAAAAATAGACAGGAACATCGTGAAAAAACTGGAAAACGATCGTACATTCGTGATCTAGACCGTCTGAATATTATTCTCTGGTCGAAAGCGCAACTACAACGGTTCCGGAGCGCAGTGATTGGACGCGAATGGCAAATCGATTGACGATTACTGAAGCGCATAATTCGAAATACAGGGTTTATCAAAAGATCTGGGCTTGGCTAGGTCGTCGCTTGGTAAAGTCACGCGAAAATGTCGCTGCAAAGGAAGCTCGCTATCTATTGTAGGAAGATATTGCGAAAAAGTGCGATATTTTTTCGGGCAACACGAAATCCACGATTCACGGTACAAATAAATATCTAATGCATATTTATTGTATAGCTATTTCATATCCGCACCTTTAGGAAGGGGTACATGCACCATGCAATTTATGAGGCTGGAAAATATTTATATTGCGATGCATTGTTACACTTTAATGTGTTTCAACGGGCGTACAAAATAGGGGATAATAAATGGCAATATTTTTTAAAGAAATAGAGATATATTAATGGAGATGCTTTGTATTTAAATATTTTCCTTTGTCTCAACAATTGCGGGGGCTATTTATGTGTTTACAAATCTGTTAGAAACATTTATCCAGTTCCTTTCAAATTTCTTTGCACTGTCACGAGTTATTTCTTTGGACCATTGTGATTCGTAAAAAGTTGCTATCATAAATTCGTTAGAACTGCTGTAATAGAAGGGCTATAGAAACCATTACAGAGGTGAATATATCTCGACGATAGATTGAAAATTGGGAACAGATGCATGCAGAGTTCACAGCAAAAAAAAAGAAGGAAAACGTCGATGCATCGAGTCGTTACGTATACCGAAAAAATGACGGTGCAATTATGGGGGGTGACCAGCGGCATCGGTGAATTCTTTGTTATTCAAAGTTTTGCGTTTTACTTTGCGCGTTCTTTTTTTCGGCAGATGAAAAAATATGGCCTGTCCACGATTTTTCATCGGGACTATTTGAACGTGAAATCGAAACGAGAGGAAAGCGTGGCGCGCCTAAAAATTGATCGATAGTGTACCACACACATAAAAAGCTCATTAATCAAATCACGTAATTGCAAAAAATTTCTTACATTCGTTTGCACGTGTTTTCTGTGCTCAATGCTACGTGCAATTTATTTAAAATCTTATTTTTCAGCGTCTTCACCAAATTATGATTTCATGTTCCTTTCTTTATATTTAGTAAAATATCTATCCTTAATATCGTTTTAAATTATTTCTGTTTTGGTATTAAATGTACAGTGATAGGAACTATAATAAGCTCAGTCGGGTATGATATTTTCTGTTTGAATATCATAATTTATGCAAGCAACAAGATATGCCGCTTCCCTTACAGCAACTGGAAATCACAGATTCCTCCAACAAAGATGATTTATGAATCCATAAGAGTACTTTATCAAATTTCACATCGTGAGTGACGAGCCAGAATTTTTTTGGCAGCAACGAATGTTTCTGTATTTCTGGCTGGTAGAGCGTATATTTTAGCCTCAATTTGACGGATGGTTAAATATAAACGCGTACAGTTGATAGTAATTTAAATATTTAGGCGACCTGCATTTTCTGAACTTTATATTTAATCGACGAAGGATTCGAGCGTTTGTACGAGAGCGTTCTACTTTATTTTGGTTCGTTCGAATTAGTAGGTCGCGAACTGCTGTCAACTTTTATTATGCATAGGGAACGACTCCATCACCGCATTTTCATGTACCGATCGTTCGTTGCCACGTCAAAGAGCCAATATAGGGTCGTTAATATCGCATCAGCCGTAACGTTAAAAGTACGCCAGACTTCTACATAACACGTGCCCATTACCTGTACTTTATCATTGGGCGTTCGGTTATTGCTATGCAAAGTCATTAAAAAGACAAAAAGAAAAAGAAAATGGGGTTCCTTCGAAATAACCAACGAAATATCGCGAATGCATTCGCAGGAAATTTCGGGTAAAATTCGAGCAGCTTCGAGTGCAGAATTAATTAAACAATTCAAATGGAATTTGATATCGTTTACACGTTGTTTAAAGCAAATGAAAAGTACGCAGGCTCGTCCGTTAATTAAACCTAACGCAAATTGAACAGACGAATTCGAGATCGGTAACAGGCTGCTCGTGCATCTGAACGAATGTACAAAACCAATGAATTTAAATCGACCAGATGGCGACGGAATATTTTTTACGAAATTTTGCTGAACGAGCAACGTGTTGGGCCAGTAACACGCTTCCAAGTGAATTTACATTAACGTACAGGATTAAAAGGAGTTTAAATCGTAGTTTTTCTCTTGCTCTTCAAATATTTTATCCCCGAATTCACCGTGAAAAACACGAAAGTAATTGTTTAAAAAATACTTCTGATCCTGAGAACCGAAGCTTAATGCGAGTAAAAATGTTGGTTAATGAAACACTTTATAAATGAACTGAAAGATTACTTTAAGATAAAATCGTGGGCTAAGGGTAACATAATAATGTGATAATAAAGTGAAAATAATTTATGAAACTATTGCTTGTAATAGTCTAATAATGTTGCCGGGTACCGAAGTCTCACAGATTAGAATAATCGATAGTATCGACACACACGTCATTTATGTTGAGCAAGACGTGACAGGAAATTTAGTAGCGAGCAAATGCTCTCAAAATTCGTTAATGGATGCTGATGTTCAAAATTAATTAAATTTGAGAGTGGAAGATATCAGAGTTCTTGTAGTATGTATAATCTCATATTTAAAAATTTAAGAAACAAACACGTTTTCAGTTATAGAATAGTAAAGAAACTTTAAAAATCTTATACGTAATATATAGGTGCATATCATATTTTAAATATAATTATATACTATATAATCTATAAAATATAATATAATTAAAATATAAAAAATATTATCCTATAATTTTAAAGAATTTTTGGTAAATTCAATTTGAGTACGTTCCACCTTAAATAATAATCAATTACTGGTCACTAAACGACAGTTGATATGCCTAATTAATTCTAAAGGAGAGTACTTTATTGCACAACCGATATTTCAATCGCTCTTACCCACGTTGAGATCACAGCCACCTCAAAACCCAGCGTCTTTCGAAACGGGCGAACGTAGTCGTAGATATCACTACTTTCACTAGTTGAATCACCTAATCGAATCGTGCAACAATCGTATCACGACGTGATTGAACCGTACGCAAAATGAATCGATGAACGCGATCCGTCTCTTCCGGTACTGGCCCGTACGAAGGCTTGAGTAAAACTGATTGCGAATAAACAGAAAGTAATCCGACAACCTCGACCGTGGGCACCCTCGAAATGTTTACAAACGTTGGCTTCCGCCTATTGGACAAGTTACGAACTCTCTTAGATAAACCACTCCAGAGAAGAGTATACCTGTCCTCTCTACTTACGAACACACTATTTTTCAATGTTACTAGCATTGTGACATACATTTTCATAATTTAACGACGTTTCGAAAATTATATGAAATTTACTTTGAAACTATAGAATATTCGTATTCTTCCTGTCACATTCAAACGAAAAGGACTTTCAGGTTCTATAAAACATCAAGTTCTTTGTTCTACAACTCTTAATCCAAGAGAAATCAAAGAGAAATCAAAGAGAAATAGTGCAACGTAGAATCCTTTGTTATTAGTGCCTATCGTATCAGATATCCACTTTTTATAATTATTAAACGTAAATTTATGTATCGCTACTGTTTAGATGCGATGAAAATATATTGCATGAAACGTGTGTTAATCGTAACCTGATCGTTTTTTTAATAAAATAAATGTATATTGTCCTGGACACGTTTCAGTGTCGAATATACTCGAATTTCACAGTGACATTTTCACATAGGAAACGCGGTAAATCTCATTTAAAACGGAACCCTTCACGTGCGCTCTGTTAAACCGCACAAAGAGGAATCTTTGATTTCTCACGTAGGAAAGAGACGGCTCCGGCTTTCCCGGCGGTAGCATTGACTCGTTATCGTAACATTATCGGTGAATGGTCAAAAGGGTCGCGGGAAGAGAATCGAGAAAGCGTGGAAAAGAAGGAAGTCTAGGGGAAAAGGAAAACAGCGAGTTCCACTGGTCAAGGGAGAGGAAATGAGGAAATAGAGTACGAGGCGTACGAGACTCTCGAATCTTCCCATTCGAATGCACCTTCGCGGCCATAATTTTGGTAAATCGCCTACGCTTCATTTCTTAAATACGTGATAATGATAGACTGATTTGTAGATAAACGCCAGAAACGCAGATGCAAGTCTTAGTAACTAATAGAATTTACTTTTTGAAAATCTTGTACCGTGCTCAAAGAATCAGGCAATTTTTGAGATTCTGAGGACCTGAAAATGTTAACTGTAGATGATTTTCTTAATCGACGGTGGATTTTGTAGTATTTTAAATTGGGTAGAAAATCTTCAAATATGGGAGGGAACAAATTTCTTGCTTCTCTGGGCGAACGAACTAAACTATTGCACTCTTTCTATCGATACCTTTGACTCGTTATCGTGACGTTATCGTTGAATGCACGTCGAGAAAGGCTACGATGGAACGATACAGGTGAAGCGAACAGGGTAAATGGTATTTTCGTAAAAAGAAACAGAGAGCCGGCGGAATACGGTAGAGACGGAAACGCGAAAGAAATCTGAACGGGGGTCTAGCTAGAACTTGCTTCCATCGCGAACGCTCCATTGGAACGCTTTCATGAAATTAAGATTTCGAAAATTCTGCTGCATTATTTCTTCGTCGCGAGGAAATAGAGAAAATGCAGTACGCGGTACTCGATCCTTGATGTATGAATACGTCAGCTTTTAAAATAATAAAACTAAAACTATGTGTGCATAAAATGATGGATAATGTAAATTCCAAAAAATTGTAGAATGTTTGTCGAACATTGGGGCACACTGAATTTCATTTAGGAATTATTTGAACGAGTAAATTCGATGAACTTCTTATGTCGAAGTTTAGTAGATATTTAGTAGTTATAAGTTCAATATGAAGCGATAAACTACTTTCGAATGTTCACCTGAAATTTGTCTAGTTCGCAGAGAAAACAAAACAGCGAGAAATGACTGAAAACACAATAGTTAATAAAACAAGTGGAGTACAATATATTGTACAATCCCAATTGTATCAAAGTATAATTCTGTAACAAAGAATTCTATAACATTATCCCGCGAGAGTGTGATTTAACGAAACGCTTATTGAAAAGTTGGTTCCGAGATAATCGAAGCAATTCATACTTAATGCACCGAAACAACGGGCCCCGGCTTCATTTAAGATTCTATTATCGCGTGTAAAATATCCACCGCTTTGAAATACTTTAAACTTTTATCCCCGTGGAGTGTAATTCCCTTCCTCAGGGAACTGGTATCTGACTTTTCCCCCGGAAAACTCCTCTCATTATCTTAATATTACTACGAAACGAACAAAGGAGTTGCACGGGGAAGTAACGCGAAGCACTGCACGGGCAGATGGAAAAAATGTAATTTAGCAACAACGAAGAAACCTAATACTTCTCTCCCTTTCTCTCTCTCCCCAGGCAAAAGTACTCCACATTTCTGGCCGTACTTGCATTATCTTGACGACCATAAGGGACTCGCCACAGTTACAGCTGTCAAATTTCATGACTGTTAAACAATACCGCCACAGAAAAGGCGGTATTTCCTTCTTTTCCCTCGCTGTTCATAATTTCCCATCTTGTTCCCCTGTGCAACGGGTGATTTTCTTTTTAAAAAGAAACAAGCAATAGTGACCTCCTGAATGTGTATCTATGGGGATGGAAAAAATCGCGAGATTATCAAAGAATGAAGTTATATCTGAGGTTACATCTACACAAAAGAAACGTTCAGAACGTACACAAAGTAGGTACACTTCTGTCGTTTGTTACACTCTTCTTGACTTTGTTAAATAAAAGAACGGCAGACCTTAATATCTCAACGAGCTTGGAACATCGATTACACCAGGTGTTATTCGATAAGCGAGTGCCCCAGAGAGTCGGGCAACATTAAAAGAACTTCCAGTTCATATTGGTGACACAATAAAACGCTTCCAGAGGCCAGTTAGCACAACTCGCGCCAGGGAGCCAGGTAGAACGCTGAGCAGAGGAACGCACAGCGAGGGTCAGAGGAAAAGCGGGGAATCAGAATGCGTGAATCGTCGGAGTCTGTTTTCTGGCTGAGTTCAGCGTGAACGTGATTTTCGAGCACTCAAGCGAAGTGGAGAATGGTGTCCACAGCACGTGCCTCTAGGCTAATCCAGCCATCGTCATTCCCGGCTGACTCCATTTCGCTGTACGTACCCTCGAGTAGACCGGTATAGGGATGAGGTTTTCGCAGAACGAAAAAGGACAGTCATCGGTCTGTTCGGTGGTTTAACCGGAGACAAATCCGAGGAGGTCAACCTTTTTTCCCGTCATTCTGATGCAATCCCTTTTTCGAGTATCCACTCTCAATCCCGTGCACCCACCCTGTCCGTAAAACTTGGCCCCCTCGGTTGCTTTTAGGAAAGGATCCAGCCTGACAACGTGTCCTGTCAGAGCGTTCGCCTCGAAGGAATGAAATTTGGGACCAGCTTCGCTCCAAGTGACACGCTTACTATCAGACGAAGTTGAATGACATTTCACGAAGCTAGACACTCGTATCACCAGGATATCTGACTCTCATAAGTGACGAGCGTCTGATTTTGATACTTGTTTCCTCGCGAGAGAGAAAGTTCAACGAGGGAATATATATCATTCCAGTTTCTCGTGCATCAAAGAATTTGAGCGAATCAGCACCCTTCTTGGTTCGAAGACATCTCGGCATAATCTCTTGAATTAATAGGAGGACGTAATCTCTGCAAAACAAGCGAGAACTAATCGCAAGGATAACTTTATATGAGGAATCCTTGATGTCGGAAGTTTGTCGGGGCATTGAACTTTTCGGAGAACTTTTTAATCAAATCAGTTATTAACGGAAGTTTTCATTAGTTTGTTTATTATATAAGCAACCGGGAGTTTCGAAAATGTTCCCGGATTCGGGGAGAATTAAAGGCCGAAAGTTTCTTAAAGCAAAGAGATTCTTTAAAGGCACGGTGGAATGAAGAGCCACTTTAAAGTAGTTATATTGAGGCAATACACTCGCGAGCTCTAACTTCGCGATTAAAATTGCAGGCGATATAGCAGGTGCGTGGGCGACGTGACTAATTGCGACCGGCTTTAATGAGGGAATGCATTCTCATTTTTCCGCCACCTTGTTAACTGACTTTTGCTTCCCCGACGCGTATGCTGCATCCGAGTAGAGGGAATCGTTGAAAACCCAGAGGAAACGACAGAAATCCTGCGGATATCCGGAAATTGTCCTGAACGCCTCGTATACGTCCCTCTATATCCTGCAAACGCCATCGGAATATTTTCGCGAATTTTTCGCTACGAGGAAAACACGATTATGAAACGCGACAAGTACTGCATCCGCGTTCGTGAACGTGCACAGCCAGTGATAATGAATAAATTTCAATCATTCAATTAAAATGAACTGAAAGTTCCGTCAGCGAATATTTAAACAATCGAAACTCGAAACTGTAATTTACCGAGTGAATAGTTTTAATTTAAGAAAGGATGATTAATCAGATGAGGTACTTTAATGAATTCGAAACTTAATGTTAGTAAGTCACTAAGTAGTCTAGTTTCTTAAAGTTACAGTTATTAATTTTCTTCAACATTATTCTTAAAGTGCAGAAATATTCTGATGAATTTATAAATAGCAAGTTCTTCTGCCACTTTTATAACACTTCATATTTTATTTATTCTTCAATTGTTGGTAGAATTGGAATAGTAAATAATCTCGGAAACGGATGTATTTTGAATTGATCAGCTCCTAAGAACACAACATTCTTTCACGTACGTTCTATTCCAGTCGTGGGAATTACGATATAAGGCATCCCCTACATTGAACTCATTCCGCAGGCGTGACTTTCCGGATGAGTCGGTCGGGTAGAGAAAGGAATTCTTTTCAAGATCGCCCTCAAGAATTTCAATAAAAGCCCCCGTAAAGGTGATAGTTCACTATCCAATACATTTTGATATCACTCGCTCGGAAAGTCTGATCATCAAACGAATGCATCTCCTCGTTATGATTTCTCTTCTAACCGAGAACTCTCGCTGTGCTTAAAAAATGAGTTCATGTGTTCCGTCAAACCATAAAAAGTAAAAGAATGAATTAAATTTTAGCAATGAAACTTCTGAAAATGATTGAAAGTAAATTTCGAGGCACCTGATACTCAACGCTACACACTTTTGACACCAAAACTTATCCTACTTTCATTTCACATTCTGTATTATTTCCCAGATTCATTGCCGCGATAAATAATTATCAGTTCCCAACGATATATCGTTTTATACAGCACGTCTAATTTATTCCCTCTTCACGTGCAGTTTCGCATCAATGAAATATTTCAGAAAATCACTGTAACATGCTCATGACAAAGTGCTTTCTACGTAGGCAATCTGTACCAGCGAGCCGTATTCGACATATTATCGCTCGTCATCAACGATAAATCAGTTCATTGATTAACTTTGATGTCGAAACTTCAAACATAAATTTATAATGCGTTGCCTGTATTTCGAACGATCGTATAACTCTCTGGCAAGTTTTCGCCTCCTCGATGCCGATTCCTATGCGTATGCACGCCTGTGTCTGTTTGTGCTTCGGTGTGTATAGCTATCACAATTATTGCAGAGTGGTCATCAATCTGCTGTTTCCATATCGGAATCCCGTGGGTACATTCTACACGAATTTAGAGGAACTAACGGGTGACAGCCAATATTGACCATCGCAGGGGAACAGAGGAACCGTTTCCTGGTATTAAAACGAAACAGTATTACACCCGTAATCCACTGTTTTTATGGTTTTCAACCATGCCTCTTCTATTTTCTACCTAACCCAAACGATGCAGCTCGCAAAAATAGGTGTAAGTTAATTAAGGTAATTATTTTGTGCTTGTCCAATGGAAACTAAAAACTGGGAATGGTCACAAGAAAGTTTAAAATTTGAACGACAAGAAAAGTAACATAATTTTATAGAAACATTAATCAATAACTAATTCACCTCTTTCTCCCTCTCCCCAATAAAACACAAATTTAAATAGTTTTGCATTTGACTCTCAATTGTGTGGCTTTCAGCACATCCAATTTAAACGACGCATTTTCTTTAGAATAAATCACATTACTATCCAACAATCTCCACTTAAGAAACATTTCTCCCGCCCAAATATATCACTCCACGATAAGTCCTGCTTCTTTAGTCGATCTCGGGATCGTCTCGCATATATTTGCATGTAAAACGGTATTCCACCCTGTTGCGATTACCCGAAACAACCATCACGTCACCACTTAATCCCGATGAGTTTTGAGGCTAACTACAGCTGAAAAATTGTAGCGTATCTTAAAGGAATCATTTGTATCGCCAACGGCAATTGCCTCTGACAGAAGTCATGGCAATGATTACCCAGAAATGGGACCCCACAGTCGCATAAAGAGTTAATAAGATTTCCTGTGGAGAAAACGGATGGCATTTTCATTCGACTACGGCAATTAAGACCTGAAGCGGGGCATCATCCGCCAATAAAGCAGGATAAAATAATTTAGTAATGCGACGCGCTCTTCCTTTCGCCCTGTAAAGTGAGGGCGCACGAAAAGGGGATACTACTCAACAAAATTGGATTAGGTCGTGCTCATTTTGGTCACCCTTAACGCGACTCTTCTATACAGGGTATCCCAGAAATAAACGACTGAACTTTAAGTGATTATTCCACTCGTTTTGAAGACCAAAGGAGCTGGTATCTGTATCTATTTAGGAATACTTCCTTTCCAAGTAGAAGATACTTTTTGTCTGTGATGGAGCACTGCAAAAATGCCTGGCAAGATTGGTAACGCAATTGAAGGGTAAGGGGAAAAGAGCAGGAAATGTTACAAAGCAGCTTTGTCGAGAAAATTGGAGGTTTTGTTCCAGTATAGTGTGGACATTACCCATTTGAACCAGAATACCAAAATTTGAATGTTATCTTAAGGGGGCATTGAAGTTTATAACCCTTTGTGATTCGACAGTTCTGTAGTCCCATTTGTCACCAACGAAATATGCTATAAATTGCAAAAACCCAAAAATGTACATTCTTCGTTTGCCCTCCTTACCATTCAATTACTGTTACCCTTGTGAGAGTTATTAGCCCGTAATACTGATACGTATTCTAATTAAATTAAACTGTTTAATTTCTTACAATGTAGTCACGAATCTCGATGAATTTTTCAATCTTATTTCTGGGATACTCTGTACAGTCGCTAATCATAATTCCCTTTGTACGTCACATTCAAAATCAAAGGTAAGACAGGAATATCCCCCAATTTAAATAATTGCTAACCTACATTTCGCACAGTGAACAAGTTGCACATGGCGTTACAGTTTTCGATTATTCTACTAAAATAGTAGGCAATAACGATATTTGAATCCAGCAGAGAACATCTCAGGTATTCTAGTACGCCGTTCCATTCACAGAATGCAACAAATTCTAAGCGCGAATTCCGTTTCCCTTTTACCCCTTGTTCCTGTTCCTTTCACCGTGGACGAGGAACGGGATCGGCTTTCCCTGACTGCGCCGCTATTGCTTCGATGCCTCAAGGCTGGCGAAAAGTTGCGTGTATCGATCAGGCAACGGGCGGTCAGAGACCCTCAATAATCGCGTAATTGAATGCTAACGATGCTGAAATGTTAGTAGAACTCGTTCGACTGATCTGCAAATATACTCATCGGCGTTCCACCACGACCGGGGAGACGTTGTTTGTGCTCGTGCGGCCTGTGTACCGGGACCACAGAGGGTGGAGGGCGGACACACGCCGCCAGACGAAGGTTATCGAATGCACGATGAACGAACAATCTTGATTGTATACCCGATAGGCCAGGGTTAACTAGAAATTAACCCTGACGATTGACGATGAACAGAACAGAGGCGGAAGCGATTATGGATCGGCTAGGCGCGACCAGTCAATGAGAACGCTGAGAGTAAAAACACGGAGTGACTTACCTAACTAAAAAATATAGAGTGTACGTAATTATTTGGTCACAGTATTCAATGAGAACTTGTAAAATTTGTGTTAATATCAAACTTCAAGATGTAATTGGTTTTATTTTTATGAATCTGAAACAAGTTCCCAGAGAAATTTTAAATCGAGTACGAATTTTTAGCACGAAAGTGCGCAGGAAATAATAAAACTGGTGCAAGTTTGTCAGTTTTTTATGGGGCATTTTCTTTTCGATAAAAACAAGTTGGGAGGAAGTAAAGTTTAACGACGTAGATGACGTTATTATTAAACACGAGACGAAAGGGATGACGGTAAATTTATCGGAATATTAACTCTACAGATGTGACTAATCAATGTTGTTTAACACATAGTGGGGGGTTTCCGAGTTATGTAGCGGTTTGCGGTAAGCCAAACGTTATCGAGCAACGCATTCAGATACGAATAGCACAGAAGGAACACGCGCGGGTAATCGCCAACATTAACGTAGTATTCAGTAATACACAATACTGCTTCATCATCGAGAATGCGTCGTTTTCTGTAATGAGTATATTTGCAACAACGAGAGCTTCGAGTCTTTAACGTCTCTGCTAATCATGCTAATTGTGAGCGTATGAATTTAACGCGAGTGAAATAGAAACTTCGACAAAAGAACAACTCGTCATCATTGTTCCCATTTCATTCGTTTACTCCTATCATCCTCAAAATTCCAACTATTTAATGAAAGAAGTGACGAGGTGAGCAACGAACAGAATACATCATTCCCTCAGTGTCTATCACGAAGGAATATATTTTAGAGCAACGATACCGCGCGATCGCAAACAAGCGCGCTTTGGACTAAAACGTAAAATCATTCTTCGAAACGTCCCCCTCTCGTGCCCCACGATGGACGATACGCAACAACTCTTGCTTCATCATCCTTGGTCTCGTTATTTATTCCGAAAAGAATGCAATACCGCAGCGGTGAGATATCAGTCGCGATAAAAGTTGTGGCTGCAAAACGATCCCCGTGACTCCCTTATCCGACGTCGTATGTAAATGCCGGCGTGTTTTCTGCTGGGTACACGTGCACGGGCCACACAAACGGCCGTACAGCAAAAGGAAAGTCGTGTTATCTCATGTAAATCTTCACGGTGCCACGATAAGCGTGAATTTCACCGCTTGCTTATTAATATTTATGTACGGCGTTAAGGGGTTGGAGAAGGCCTCCGCCTGGCCGTACAAGACCGTTCAAAAGTGTAACGTGCATTATTTGAGCCGGGATTTATAGAACAACTCGGCCGTATGCTCAAAAAATGAAAGACTTTCGCTTATGTAAATGGCACTGTTACGGAGGGCGGCAGTATCGTTGATGTTCGGGCATGATTATTTTAAGCAGCATTCTGGGAACGAAGTGAAGGAATAAGCTTGGATATTTGTGTGCGGAAATTAGTAAAAACTTTTAAACCAGCTATGTTACTTTCGTCTTAAGGAGTTACATCCACCTGGAGGACCGGAAAAAGTATACAAGTTCAGGATTTTTTTGGGGGAAAGTATAAGGGAAAATTATACACCATGTTTTTCTACTTAAAGTTACATCTTTCCTAAATTTTCATGCAGTGTTATTATTAACTAAATGAGATATCGGCTTTGAATATGAGTCGTGTTTTTTTTTTTGTTAAGTATTAGCTAGGGGATATTCCCTACGCCAAACGATGCATCTGAAAGCATAAATTCAAATAGATTTTAAAAATAAATCACTTTCAGAAGTACCTGACGTTTTTTCGAATTTTAAAATTGTACTTTGATTAAAAAGGACGACCGTTTCAAGTTATTTCTTTTTAAAATCTGATGAAGATTTAGAATAATGTAGTTAAAAGATGTATCTTTTAGTAGAAAAACATTTTGAATGATTTGCACTTATACTTTTCCAAGAAAAATTCCTGAACTTGTATGCTTATTCCAGACTTCTAAGTGGACGTAACCCCTTAAGTGTTGCTGCGGAGAAACTTTGTTACTCCTGATGGAGAATTATATAAATGGCACATTTCACCACACCTTGGGATGCATGATACTTTACGATCTTTCTTTTATCCTAATTTTCTAGATGCAATTCTGTCGTTCGTCGCGTTTAGTAAATCATTTAAGTAAATTAATGAACATCGAACCGACGAAAATAGCCACGTGAAATGTTGCCAAATTCTGTCTTTGCGAGAGCCTTATTTGTTCGTTGTATAAATAATAATGGCGTGGTTGTATGTATGCACGATACGGCTGACGTGAGTACTGTTGGCAACAAACGTGGTTACCACCTCGATTCGTGCTTAGAGGAAAGTGGACCAATTAAGCGAGTTTTGTCCCCGAGGATAGAGAACTAAGTTTCGAAATACCATTAGGTATATTAATGTGCTCTCCTACTTTAGGCCATTCCGGGTCAGGAATGTTGGATACGAACTGAACTCTGGGATAGCTATATTCTTTTACAATCTATGCGATCCACTGTAACTGCGGAATATCGACCATTACACAAGTTGGTGCCACTTGGAATTGTCTTCTGTAACTATCACTAACGAACTATGCGCAATCACTGCTCCGCGCGAAGATCATTGTCTATGCTAGCTGTAAATACACAGGTTTCTTCGTTTTTGAGTAATACAGACGATTAATAAACAAATAATAATAATAATGCCAAATATTTGACAAACATTTTTTGGCAACTCTTACAAGATAACAGCAAGGGTTATAGAATACAATTTTCAATTAATTTAGAAAAATGCGTCCATGTGGAAGTTGCATTAGCAAACGTTCAGGGGAGGAATTGTTTGTTAAAAAATCAAGTAATACACTTCAAATTCTCGTGTTTAATTTCGTGAGGGAGATGTACGATTCACTGGCAATGTTTCAAAATTTACTTCAGCTATACTACATTACGTTATGATAGAAGATATCTCTAATTTTCCATACACTTTTTAGATACTGCCAACATTATTTATTTTTCCTTATCTTGCTCATTTCTTAAGTAATTCATTGATAAAGATCTCATTCATTTCTTCCAAGTTTTATTTCGAGTACAAATGAGAATACTTATCCTTGATTCACTTAAATTTTTTTTCCAAACCATTATAGAACTGAATTTAGGCGCTTCATTTCAGGAAGAAAACGAGTACCTAACAGAAATTTGTAAAAGTAACTGAACTAATCGTCCACTTTCGTGTTTAAATACTTCCGCTGAAAGGATTTCAGTAGTCGATTGTACTTAAGCTCCGTTTTCCAAGTATCGTATCTCGATCATGTGTATAAAACGTAATTACCGAATCGAGGTTTGCGGTTACCGAACCACGAACATTGTTGCGAAGTATTACCTTCGTATCAAAACGATTGCAATGGACCTATCAACCCTGCCGGAAGTAGTCTTCATTCGTTACTAACACGGTCAATCGATGTTCCATGCACGCAAGCCTGTTGCCAAACTTGGTCCTGTGATCGTTTATACGATGAAACGGTTGACTTAACATAGCGTTAATTCCTATGGGTGGCGAGATTTTGGCGGATAATTATGCATGTGGATATTACTAATAATGATACCAATAATTGAATATCATTAAAAGCTCATTGAAAGCACCAAAACGGAAGGGAAAGCTTCGTATCTGAATACTAATGCGGAAGTATTTAATACCGAACCAATTATTTCCATCAAGTGTCTTACATCGTTCCTTTTTTGTTCTAAGTGTTAAACTGTCCTAAAGAATCGAACTCTCTCGTTCATTTCGTGACGAAATCTCTTCACTCATTCACGAACTGTAATTAACTAATGAATTTATTAATAATATATTAACCTTCTGATTGTAATCGAGTAAATAATAAACCTGGAATTGATTACGGTATTAAATTCTATCCAAGTATTAATTATTTATTTAAATACGTTTTAATCACATTCGCGTGTAATTGCAGCACGAGGCAACAAAACAGTTCACGCTTCGATTTTAATTGATGCTCAATTAACGAGTGCTTAATATTAATATTTAATAGTATCAAACTCATTGAATTATTCATGCACGAGTAATTACGGATTGGGCGTATACGCACACGCAACTGAAGAAGAATTTGGTGCACAACGAACTTGAAATAAAATCAACGCTCCAACTTTGTTGTATCATCACACAAATTCTATGATATTCCTGCAAGTAATCAAGTATTCAATGCATGTCTTTAAGATTGCACTAGAACGTACAAATTCTACAAAAAAAAATTCTCATAGAATTAAATAGATATCAAAGCTCTTCAAACAACAAATGAAATTCTTACAACAACACAATCATCAACGCAGAATTTGACTGATTCCTCAAAACACCATCCAACTTCTCAACGCTTCCAAGCTACTTCGAGGTACCAGTTGGACTAGCAATTTATCAATCCTAATTGCACAGAAGGAGCAGTTCAAAAGCTGTCAGAAAAAGCGACGAAACTTGAACAATCAGGAGAGAGGGCAAGTGCACCAAGCCTTGACTCTAAATATTCCCGCGATCTGATACCGTCGAATTACTCAAACTATGCGGGACAAACTTTCCCGCGACGTGACCGTATTAAAACCCCTCCGCGTGTCTCGGTAGAATCAAAATTCGCTGTTCGGCCGAAGAAAAATGCATCGCCTCTATCAAGAGGGGGGCGCGTGGCTGTCCCGTGCGATTTATCATCCGCGAATTAGAATTCCGTGGCCGTGCCGCTTCCCTGGGATACTTGAAACGGGCGACAAATTTTGAACGACGCGGTACCGTCGCCTAGGCGAACCGACACCGCTCGCCCCGGATAATGGTGCGTGCCAGTGACGTTAATTATGTTCCCCTGTTTGCAAGTATAATTTTTTAAATGTTCCGCCCGCCGCGGCGGGACACGCACGCGTATTAAAATATAGCTTAATATGCAAATCCGTTTGACCGTCCGTCCGTACACGGGGCCGAACCATTTGCATCCCTCTCCGTTCGACGGGGCAACGAGACGGACGCGCATCCACCGATTACGATCGACCCTCCCCCTGTACAGAGGCCCGCGGATCGATGCGATTCGACTCGATTCGACTGGGCACGACGACGAACGAGACCGTCGGCGACGACAGGAACAGAGAATTCGCGAACGGCGAATTCCCTTCGACGGAAAGGCAAAGGATTGACGGCTACATTAAATCGCGACAGCTGAACGACGCGACGGGAGAACTTTGGGCGCGCAACGACGCTGGGTATTAAGCGACGCTTTCGGGGTATCGCGTTTGCTTTCGCCTCTCTTTGTACCGTAAGCTTTGACTTATTTATTCGTCTAACGAGAGCTGGTAGTTTCGTTCGCGCCAGTTTTGTCGCTGGTTCAAAGGCTTGTTTTGGTGGCTATGAGTGACATTGGAAATTCATTTAAGGATCCGATTTTGCGTAGTCAGGTGCGGCTCAAAGGAGAATTTCGGAGTTAAGTAATTGCCAAGGGTATTGAGAGGAAGAAGAGCGCGCGATAATTTAATTGAGAGGGAAATGCGTGTGATAATGATACAATTTAGTTATTGTGATTTACATATTCCTCTTTTCCTTGCTATCTTCAAAATTTACTTCCCTAGACTATAGATCCCTACATTTTACACGAATCCTTCTCAAAGAAGCAAGAAGAATCTGTAACGAACACTTCTTCTAGGCCAATATATTCCAATGAAATTCAAATAATAGAGTCACGAGTCTATTCCTCGGCCTGAAATGCATATTAAGACAGACCCGCGGATATCAATGAATCCTCCGAACCGAAGCTAGTGTCCAATGCATTTCAAACTTCATTAAACAGCGCGTAAGAAGGAGGATGATCTTCTCAGGAATTCCTATCGATATCTACTGATCTCGATCCGTGCCAGCAAAGCGAATCTTACTATCGCGAGCGTCCTCGAGCAGCCTACATCCGACCACATAATTTTTCGAATCAATGGAGGAACGAAGGAGGGCAAACCGTCGGCTAGAAAGAGGAGAAAGGGAGGCCTCGAAGAAGAAAAGCGTCTGCAGGAATCCTTCCACGAACGTACTCCGCCAACAATTTCTTTCAACGCGAATCGGCCAGCACGCGCATTTACCCCCGGTCTACCCGAAGCCCCAGCCATTGTTCCTCGTGGAAACTATTACAGTCACTTTCGCGGATGCCCGTCATCCGTCGCCAGGATGACGGAAAATTACAGAGCGGGGGTGAGGAGGGGGGGAGGGGGGCGGGGGAATCATTGAAAAAGTGGCGACGCTTTGGGTGGGCGGCGTGAAAGTACTCTCGCCAATGGACACGCGAAAATCGTCGCGCTACCTGCTTCTGGTGGGAAAACGGGGAGAAGAAAAGTGGCGGGAAAAAGAGAAGAGGAAGGAGAAGAAAGGCCAGGATGCGGGCGGAGAGGAAGACGGAAGAGAAAGCCGGGGGAGCAGGCTTCGTTCGCGAAAAGGGCTATCGACGTTTTCCCACGACACTATCTGTTGGAGACGTCTCACGGATAATGCATCAGCCGGCGCGAAATATGTTTTCCAGCTTTGTCTCGTTCTCCTCTTGTCACGGCCTCTTCTCGCCTCCGCGGAAGCTGCGGTGTCCCGCGGTGCGCGGCCGTGCAGCTACCTGTCTCGACGTTTCCAGGACAGGCAGCCAAGCTTTTCCGGCGCGCGAGACTCGGGGAATTTCGGTCGAGCTGTTACGAGAGAGCGGCGATTCTTCTTTTTTCTCCACGAGACGGGGGGAAGAGCTTCGATCGGGACGAGGCGGCGGCGAGGGGGTACCGGGATCTCGTTCGAGTTCTGGTTTTCAGGGGCTCGTCTTTTTGCGGATTTGCGCGCTCGCTAGGAGATAATGTCCTGGAGATGTTTGGGAATGGGAGGATTCACTATCTTCGATCGACCTCGGCCGGGAAAAGCAGATTCTTTTTTGCTATGAAGTGTCGTTGGATATCGGTGTCGTGGTTGACTCCGTACTTCGCTTTTGTGAACTGATACAGAGCAGTGTTGAAGAGGATTTGGGATGAATTTGGTTGGGATTAATTAGGAAGTCTAGATTCGATTTAGTAATTAGGAATTTTTTTTTTTGAAAATATAAGTTGAAATATTAGAAATAAAATAAGGAAGTAGATCAAATTTCAGCAAGTTCGTATGACTTAAAGAAATATGCAGCTGAATTGTTATTCTATTTAGCAAAGCACTGTTACGTGCACTGAATCGTATAAAATTATCATTTTCATTATTTATATCATTTCCCTCTACATCATTCCAATTACGAAGGAAGAAATGAAAAGGTGTACCCGGCGAACTCACTTCCAAAGAAAAGATTAAAAGGAACTTGTTAAAAGTCTAGTTAAGTTTGTACGTGCCTAATTACTTATTCCTGCATTAACAGCCCTTCCTGCGTTAGCGTGCCCTTCGTTTAAAATTCTTCGCCGCTCCGCGAAATCATTTTAATTCAGTTGGTCTGCAGACGTAAAAATCTTCACGCGCTAATTATTCCTCTGCGCACGATAATGTTAACTGGGAAACAGAAATTCTATTCAAAACAACATGTCGATTCGAAGCAACAAGTTCAAGAAGAAATCATGTCTAACCTGTCATTATCGTCATAAAAAGTGACATCCACTGCGAAAGCAAACCCTACTCCAAAAGAAGCTCACATAAATTATAATTAGCCTTGTTTTCCTGAATTTCTGTTATTTTCATAAACATTAATTTAGTCTATTAATTGATCTATTTCTCAACTGGAATTCTACAGATGCATAATGTTTTGCTCATTGGTTTTGAATATATTTTCTATAAAAAATTTCACCATCATATTTGCATATCCGTGACAGGCACAGCGGTTCGGACGCTGATTTCACTGTCTCGTGGCCAGCAGCTGTGCTAGCCAGACAACAACTTCGCCTCGTCCCAAGATGCCTCGACGCTAACTGACGTGGACGTTGTAAAGCCGACAATTTCGCGAGAGCGTCTGACGGACAATGGGTACGTGCGTCTGATGAAGTGGACAGCTGTTGCTGCGTGTACAAGCAATTATTTTCATCGATAAAAGGGGAGGTGCTCCAACGAGATTTCGTTTATTCCCGCCATTACACCCTCTGGCAAATTTATTCATTATTGTTGACCATACGTGCCGCCAAAAGTTTTCAGGGGATGGGGCTGGTAATGGAAGAGTTATTAATTAACTAGGTAAATTTATTAAATATGCTTTCATTTGGTTTCAATAATTTTGCTAGTACTAATTGAGAAATATGTCTCGTCCAATATGCTTTGCAGCAAAAGCAGTGTAGCAACAAAACCATCTAAATTATTAGCAGAACAAACTCCATGTAGGTATTCGAAGTATGTAGAAAATAGGTTGCATTAATTCTAATGAAACCCCTGACTATTCGATTTTCCTGTTCACATCAATTTCGAATGGAAAATCATGAACGACCTGCAACTGAATATCTCATCTCGTCCATACCGTATTTAAAAACTCGATAATTCCCTACATTCAGCGCTCACAACCGTCATTATTTTATCCACATTCTCTAATTACACAGCACATTAACTCCAATATTATATTTCACGATTCACATATCTTCTATATTTTATACTTCATTGTCCGGGACAAAAAATAACCTTATCCAATTCTAGCCATCGCTATTATTCACGTCCTCCCGTGAAATCATATTTAACTGTTCGACGAAACCTTTAAAAACGAATGTACGCACCGTGACTATTTTATCTCCCACGGGTAGCCCAGCAAAAATTTCGTCAACGGGGCACTTAAGTCGCGGAAAACTGACAAGCGCCGTTACTTAAAATTTCCTAGGGAAGTAGGGTGACGACGAGTCGCCGAAAATTTCGACCAGCCCCGGGAGCCGCTGGGAAATTCATTTTCCCCCCGAAAATATTTCAGCGAAAAACGGCGGTTCGTTAAATTTTAACGAACGCGCTTTACTGCCGTTTTATATTAGCGACTATCCAGCGGCGAGGGGAAGACAACGCGTGCCTCGTCCAGCCACCGAAACACTGTCTCTGCAAACGATCGGCGTGTTTCAGCCGACGTTGCTCCCGGACTTCAGCAGTTGCCGTAGTTGCTTGCCTCGTTTTCTTCCAGCGGCAGATCGTGAAACCAGATGACGCGGATACGAGGTGTCTCGGTTTTCCCTACAGAATCTCGCGGAATTCCCGTTCCCAGGTAACGACGGCCGACGAGCAACGAGCGCCGCGTTTTATCCAGGTTCGCGAGTGAAAACCCCCGAAACAATTGCGGGATTAATATCCACGGAAGAAAAAGATTATTCGCTCATACTTCCGGGGAATGGAACTACTCAAGAGCCAGAGGGAAAGCTGAACAAAGCTGAAGAAAATTGAAGTTCCCGTAGTTGGATTTATCTTTGGCCATGGGCGGATCCCTCTTCAATTTAATATGAAGCGGTTTCATACTTGGGGAGATCGACTTTGAATTACTGTCACGGGGAGAAAAAAAATGGAAGCTCTGTGTTATTCTCTAATTACGAGTCAATCCACCAGCGATATTTATGAAAAATCTTCCATCTCGTTGAATTCCTATCGTGACTTCCCTCTTTAATTCCTAACAGACAGAACAATCGTACGCTCCTCCTTAGGCCCTCCCATCCGACCCAGGTCCGCGTCAGCTTAATCACCCCCGAAATGCTAAGCAATCGCATGCAGGGGAGGATTAACACGCGATTATCGTTGTTTCATCTCTGTCCCGCGAGGTTCGCCCGGCTAAGAGGGGCCCTAGCAATTTCATGGTCACGTACGTCGCGTAAAACACGTTTTCAGCACGTCGCCACGGCGAGGAGCTCGACCTACCCCAGAGCCAGTTAGATCGAGTTTAGCATTTGTTTGGCCGCTGTTCTCAAGGCGGTCTTCGTTCAGCCAGCCCCAACGACGACAGGATAAAGCGGCGGGCCCTTCAAATAAAACCGCGGCTCCTCCGTCCACCAAGGAGATTTATGCGCGGCTTGTGCCCAACTTTCCCGTCTAAAGATGTGATCCGTAAGGTCGGGCTAGCTGCCAAGTCCCGCGCGACATTAGAGATCTCAGGAACACGCCGAGGAGAACCCCATTTTTCATCGGAGCCACCGACACAATCGACACTCTCCACCCCAATTTTTCGGGCGAGTCTGCTTCCCTCGAAGCCTCTTGCACGCTTGATCTGGGCGCTATCCGCAAGGATTTTTAATGTTGCTTTCTGGGTGAGTCGTGTTCTTGTAGAGATGATGACGATTCAAGGTGATAATAAGTATATGCAAGAGCCTCGGTTCTTTGGAACTAAAGTACGGTCGATTGTGTCGTTCGGTGAACTCGGTTTTCTCAAATTAATAAATAAATGCCCGCTTAGGGGCATTTAAAGGCGGTAGAACGTTTAATTGGAATCAATTACAACGAATGAAATCTTACAGAAACAGTGATTCAATAAATTCATCGTTGAACTCAGTGCACGGAGTATTGGCAAGCAGTATCTAGATTTATTACAGAAAATCCATTTCTGGAGTTATTTCATAAGTCTTTGCATTTTTCGTTATGTGAACTCTCGCTGAAGAGATAATTATAATTTCCAAGAATTAAATTTATTTACAGTGGCTGCAAAGATCTATGAAATTCAAATGATTATATCAATTATAATTGACTCACCAGTCGTTGCCAGTTTTGGTGACGTTTTGTCTCTTCCGCCCAGTTTGATGAGGCTTCGGCTCGGCCACCATGTTGACATCTGAGGGCATTAAATGTGAGGATACATTAGTATACCACGAAAAATAATATACTCATAATTGAAGACTGTTTCAAGAAATAATACACGTAAAATTGAATTTCAATTAAAGTCTCAAGAAAAACTATGGAAATGCCATTTAAACTTTAATTAGAATCCAGGCTGAACTTGAGACATAACGGTATCATTTAATTAAATGTCATTCTGCTGCAGAGTAAATAGTGACGAAAAATTATATCAGAAACAATGAGTAAAGTGTGTGAAATAGCGTATTGATTTTCGTAAATTCAAGTTCCTTTCTCCTAAATCTGAAATTTAGCAGAAAGGCAAGACAAGGGTCGTATTCCCCGCGAAGTATTAAATCACCCGTGAAATATGATCGTTCCACGCAAGAATAAAAGCATTTGTCGCGTGTGTAACGGGAAGATCGCGATAGGGTAGAAATCTGTCTTGTTCTTAATAGCTGGCGCAAATTAATAAAGCGGAGCGTAACCAGGGGAGCTCAACGTGTCTGCAAACAGTTATTAATTTCATCCCTTTTGCGGCGCGTCTCTGTATCGCGCTAGATAGCGCTAAGGTGGATAATGGATGCGTTCGCGAGTGATCAGAACAGTTGAGCCGTTGTGTCAGCGAAATATCCTTTCTTCCTGTCTCAGACGGGGAAGATGAAAAAAGGCCACTCTGCGTCGCTCTGAATAGGCTTCACGGACTTAATAATTTCAGGATACACTTTCATAGCGACGAGATATCGAACGAGGAAAGAAGCTAGAGTCATCAGTCGCGCAGACTATTGCGCGAGATATTACGTTTTAATTTTTTACACCTTCGTGAAATTTTAGAAAGTGCTGCGAGGCTAATTTGGAAAATGCTTATGAATGGAAAGTAAGGAAAAGGAATTTCTCTAGAATTGCTCAGAATAGAAAACTAATCAACTCGAAGCTAAGTTTAAGTGAAAGTCTATTTTAAAGTGTGACAATATCACATTCGTTAGGATAAAATTAAACCGAACGTGATCACTGTTATAATAGGAATATTTCCATACATAGTCAAAAGCAGAGATTCACTTGAGGCAGAGGAATTTGTATCTTCAATGACACATCATCTTTCTTGCCTCGAATGTGGTTTCTCTGTTCCCTGTGAGCAACCCTTACCGGGAAACCGCAAACCCCATGTTCTAGTTGGTTCTGTATCATCGAAAATGATGATTCTCTGCTGACAGCGAGTACAAACATAATCTTAGACATGGTAGCAAGCCAGCTGGCTCTGGAGGGTGTGTAGCAACTACAAAACGCGACATAGGGCCGATCCTTTGTGTAACCTAACCAAACACGTTGTACAGACAATGTTTCGAGGGAGTGCACACGATCTACCATCACTAAAAGTCACCTCGATTATCATGGTTACTTGAAGATGCTTCGAGGAAAATTGTTTGCCCCTTAGTCGCTTCGAATAATCTGTGGGTTATTGTAAGATTCTTTGGACGAATTTAAGAAGATGATTATTGTTCTTTCTGCGAATGTGCAAAAAGGAAAGTTCCATTTTTCAATTGAGATATCTTGAAGCAACATATATGGTATATATTTCAATGAAATCGAATGTTTCCAGAAGGAAATCATCTGTTACAACTAATCTCGAGAAATCCATAAATTTCTACTAAAAATGCCGATCAAAGTGAAATCTTCTAAAGGATCTCTTCGCAAAAGCTGCAGGCAAAATAATTTAATCCAGATTACTCCTTTGACTCGCCAAGTATCACAGTCGTTAAGCGGATTATCCTTTTTGAAAGCCCCCGGAAATATTCTGCAAGTGAATCCACATCAGCATTCAATAACATTTCACGGAATATTAATGTTTGAGTAATTTCTGCTTTCTCCCGGAACGTAAACTAATCTCTCCGGTGCCATGTATCTACTTGTACCGTTGTTTACCGACTGCACACAATGCCTGAACATCGCAGATGCAATACACAAACGTGTATTAAGTCAGAATGTTCGTCGGTAGTTGATGCAGCGTTAATGCAAATGGATGCATTAATATATATCATAAGTTGACGCACGTTACATACAGAATAACGTAACGAATGTACGCAATACTGTCTAATGCAATGCGCCGCGCTAATGAACAGGATTGTACTCTATGACGGATGTTTCTGTTTGTTTTTGAAAGATATACAGAATGTTCTGTGAAAGAGTCAATTTAAATTAACCTTTTCTCCTGCCTACGAACGTCGAAGTGCATATTTTATCTTTCACCTAGCTGACTCATATTCCAGTGAACTTTGACAACGAGAGGTCTAAAGCATTTTACGAAATGATGTGAATATTTCGTTTTAGATTATGGAACATTAGCTATACTACTCGGCTTTGCCCGAGATTTAGATTCTGATTTATAAAAAAATGTATTTATTTTGCAATACATTTCGTGACCCCAGAGTTTACCGTTCGAAAGTTTGTAGGGGAGAGACAAACACAAACACACTTTCTGCTTTATATATTAAGATATTTATTGTATTATTAAAGGAGCATACTTCTGTTAGCCAAGAGGGATCAAAGTCTTTGATAGACAGTTGGCTTGCGAATAGTTAATTCCCAAACGGATTATTCATTACCATGCTCACTGACCGTATCAAAGTTTAATTTACTCATCCAGGAGCTAAGGTTATTCTCATTCCGCTAAATGCTCTCAACTAGTCTAGCCGATTTGCCCGTAAACTTAGAGCAAGAAACTGTTGCCTCAATTTACAGGATGTCCAAATAATATACAGCCACAATTATATAACTTTATTAAGAGACTATAATGTACGAATTGTCCTGCTAACGAATTATCTGTGACTGGATCCTAACGCAAAGTCACTACTGAAGTTACATCTTTAATTTCCTTACAGAGTATTCTATTACAGAAAATTCATACACTTCCAGACCAGAAAAATTTCGCAAAGATTTCCCATGGGACTTTCGAAGCGGGCAAAGGAGATAAGGGTCACGATCGATCGCTGTTCGATTTCCATGGCGAGAAACGTTCGTGCCGGGCCAAGGGTTGGCCAGCAGCACGTGTCGAGCTTCAAGAGATCAGAACTGGCTCGCTTAACTGCGTTAAAACAGCCAGACAGCCCGATAAGAATTATCTCCGCGACCCCGGGCGCCCACCTAAAACAGACCGGCGTCTGCGTCGAGAAAGGCGCTTAACTTCCGCGAATGTTTTACCAAACGAGCTGCCATAATCCGGGTTAAATATCCAGCTGTATCCTATTTCCCAGCCTCCCCAACGTCGGTTTCCCGAATGCCGGATTCTGCTTCGAGTTGACTTTTCCGACCGTGCAATCTGCGATATGCATAAAAATGCCATTCAGCCGCCGGTCCCCGACTTTCCCGAATGAATACCCCGCTTCATCGAATGAAATTATTTCGACCACCTCCCTGAGGAGCTCGGTGAGCCTGGATGTGGCAAAAATGCAAAGCTGCCGGATTTTATTTCGACCCGATACTATATTTCGTCATCGGTCGTCTGTAAACTCTAAGCGAAATTGAGTGAAAGTAAGGCTGGGTAATAGTGGGCCAATGCCATTGAAATATTGTGTTTAGTGGAAAATGGATAGAAACGATTATTTGGAATGAGAAAGTTGAAGGCAAGATGACAGGAGGATGAGGCATTCTTATGTAATAGCTCATTATGGAATATATACAGTGGGTGGTCAAATTATTATACTCAGAAAAAGGCTTGAGATTTTGTTTTTGCTTGGTTTTTTTAGTTTTGTTGTATGATTTTTATTGACCGAGGTATTCGCGATCAAAGCAAAAATGATACTTTTCATTTTGAACACCTATAATTTGCGAATTCATGATTGTAGACAAATTTTCATAAGTGTTTTGAAAAGCGAAGAAAGTTTCCTTGCAGAACCTTTAGTTGCTAATTTAAGATTTTTTTTTATTCGTATTAAATCCATTTTAAAATGATCCCAACAATTGTCGAAAATGTTTTCAGTATAATAATTTGACCATCCTCTGTATAGGTATCTCAGCGAGTGAATATTACTTTTCTAATTGAAGGAGTTGAAATTATAAACTATGTAAGTGCCAAAAAAAATAAAAATTAATTTTCTTGTCAACAGTTATGTGCCTGAATAATTTATTTTAACTGTTAGAGCTATCGAAAGATAGAGTTAAAATCGTCAGTGTCACCACTTCGCTGTGGTGAAAAACGATGAAAGTGCCAATAATCTTCACGGCCCTAACATTTTTATTTCCCTGTAAATCTGTAAAGGAGGTACCTATACCCTGAACGTCCATAACAATAAACGAGTGATAAACGATATAAGTGACAAAATGCACAGACACGCGTTTTTCGTTTCCGCTGCAAAACTTTAACTACTAGCACTTACATCGTTTGCCATTTTAACTCCTCAATTGGGACGAAAAACTATGACCTCTAAAATTTATGACAGAAAGCTGATACGAAAGCGAATTAAATTACAAAGATAATACCACCATGATTTTTTAAATCGGTTCATAATTTATTTTGTTATACTATCTATCCTTCGGAAACATCATATTTTGAGATGAACGCGTTTAAAGCTACGCTTGATTCCATTCGGAAATCTATGCCGTTATCTATTTCGTCTTTCAACATTTACTGTATATTCTTCAAATGCTACACCACAGATATATGCAAAAAATTGATTTTCTGAATATTTTCAATAATAATGTCCCCCTAAAAATTACCCCTTCGCGGAATATTAAACATCATTCCCTCGCGAAGAATCCCACAACAACAAATCCCACAGAGGGTTGCCAGTATCAACTGTCGCCTGATTGGCCGTGTTAGGCGTCATCCGTCGAAACCGTGCAAACTTTGCCCGATTGCTGAATCGTGCGCGAGAGACGAAACGGAGGCTGCAAACGCCACCGCGGAGGAAGTCGAGTATCGATGTCATCTGCAAGCTCGGTCGAAGGGTGATGCCGGCTACTGTACATCGCATTGTGAATTGTTCCTTCGAACTAACCGCGGCGGCCGCATCTGTAACCGGCAGCCACGGTAATGGAATATGACAACGCGAGCTGCATAATGATCAGCCAGCTCCTCTCTCTCCCACCGACTCCAAACTTTCTAATAAAACGAGCATTGTCGCTGACGTTCGTCCCGTTACACAGCCGCGCGGGATCCTGCAGAACCAGAGGAGCAACAGAACCGACAAACAACTGACCGCGCGACGCGTTGATATCGTCGCGATACCGATTCGCGAGCTCCAACCTGGTTAATTCCCTAATTCGGCCAATTAAGGCGTGGCAAGAGCGCCGGGGGTCGTTAGCGGCGCGCCTTTCGATGAGATTTCCTAACGAAACCACGATCGCTCGCGGTCCCGCGACAAGGAACAGTTGGACCGAGATCCGCGGAGTGGAAGAGAGACAGATTCGTGGCAGACGCAGCCACCGCCTTGTCACCTGTGAGACGGGTATAATGCGATACGGTGTTGGTAAGTTGTCGCGCGGTGTTAATACGTTAATTAGAATTTCGCTAATTAATACTTCTGGAAAGCGATTCGGTGCGGTGGTTTCAGTCGAGCGCCGCTCTAACCAGGAATAAATGTCTGTGATGTAATTGGAGGGTGGGGACATGATGTACACGGTGCTGAGGCGTGACGGAATCCTAACGTGAAGCACGTTTTCCTCAAGGAAAATTCCGTGGCTGTGTGATTTTTTGTTTTTGTTCCGTTGCGCGTTGAAATTCATTTTGTTTATGCCAGTGTAAAGCAGAGTTGGACGTGTAATTCTATGGAAGTTAAAATACAGTTCTACGCGATTTAATCGAAATGGTCTTTTTCCCAGCGTAGCTGTAATTTGGAGAAAAGAGTTAAGTTTAATTCATATATAGCCGAGGCGTGACAAGTAAATGTATTTAATGTCCCATTGAAAATTGGCTGAACAAGCAGCGCGCAGCGTGTTCGTTTAACGCCGAGCGAAACAGCTTCCTGCTCGTTTCGGAAAAAAATATTATTTCACGCGGTTGTGCCCGCCGTTTCCCGCTTCCACTCCACGATTCTTCCGCTATTCGCGGGCCGCGATAAAACGAACGATGTAACGCAACAAATCGCAACGTTCGTCATGCTGTCCGGTACGTGACGAGAATGAGAATTCAGGGTGAAAATAACTGACGTCCCTCCGACCGATATGGTTGGATAAAATTGCACCGCAAATGGCCGAGTTGTTTCGAGTAGTTAATCCGGTAATTGGAATGTTGCCAATTAATACAGCCGCCCGGAGCAGCACGAAATGTCGTTTCGCGCTACGTGCACGTGACGAATGAACTTTTCCACATAAGAATAATCCGCGTGTATGAATTTCGGTAGGGAAATAGCTGTTTCACGCTCGAAATCACTCAGCCGTCTCAATCCCTTTTTACAAAATTCGTATGTAATGGTAAAAATATTATATAAGGAAAATTTGTCCCTGATTTGTTTGCCTGCAATAATTATCGGATCTAACTAAAGGTGGGGATCCACTCGAAAGCTAAGCTAAGCTATGCTATGCTAAGTTTTAAAAAATTAGCTTCAATACATCCTTATGGAACAGTTTCCACCAGAAGCTAATCTGTGCTGTTTTTTATTTATTTTTTTTAGCCCAGCCAGACACAGCATAGCATATCATAGCTTAGCTTAGCGTAGCTTTCGCGCGAATCCCCTGCTAGATATACCGAAACGCACGACGAAGAGGATAGAAAAAGAACAGAGAATGGAATGCATTATTGATCTACCTGGACATGCGTGAAACAGCAAACTTCCGAGCAAGCAGCCGTTAAAAGAGTGTCACGGTATCTTAACAACGCGACGTTACGAGGGGAAGAAAGTAAACTGAAGGGAAAGAGCGTCGGACCAATTAGCAGCTGGCGTTCTTTCAGCAGACACGATCGTTTCGCGGTGTACGTTGCCCGTTGTTATGCTTCTATAAAATTAGGAATTATCTCGAAACGGTATCTCGGAGCTCGGTGAAGCGTGTGCATTATGGGACCGACGTTAAGCCGTGAAGCGAATGAGATAGCAAAGTTGAAGAGCATACAGGCTGCGAGCGCAAGATTTAACGAGGAAACTGATCTGGCTTGCATCAGACTCGCGCCACGACGTGCACATGTTTCTTGTAACCGATGAAAATTGAGCTGTGTCGTTGGAAAATCATGTTAACTCGGTTTCTCTAGCGCCGCTTTTCGGGAATATCGTAGAAATTCGAAGACCGCGTCAAAGGACCGCGAGACTTTGCTGGGAATACTTTTCGGTGCCTCGTATGAAGCTTACTTATTCAGTGGGAGCTTTAAACGTGACACGATGTAGAACGTTTTCCGCTAGTTTATAAACCTGGAGATTGTTTATAAGTTTCTGAAATAAACACGTCGACAACTTGCTCCACTCCTTTCCTTCTACCTCTACAGTGGAAAGTGTGAAACTTCAGCTTTGCCAAATATTTAAACAAATTTCCGGGCTGATCACTTCCCTTCAACTTTATCAAAACTTCCGATATGGTGGATGCACCATTTGTGGCCACTTTAAGGTGTTGTACCAGTTTTAGCTACTTCTTATAAAATGTAATATTTTTTCGTGTAAGCAATAAATGTAACCTTATATTTCTAGCGGTATACTAAACAAAATAGTTACGATGAGAAATTCTCCACATAATAATGATGTGTATGTGTTAAATGACTAACAGAAACCTAATATCCATCGAATCTGAGCTACAATAACTATTAAAAATACCCACAACCACTTTAAACCCTGAAACCCTAATCCCCTTTTTTAATAAATTCCGAAAACACATGTTTTTATATTATTTTTCCCTTATTATCATCACTTAAAAAGTAAAAGTTACGTAACTAAGGGTTAACAAGGTTCGACCTAAAACCATGCGAAAAATATTTTTTTACCCATAGCTACGTCTCGCAAAATTTAATAAACAATATATTACTCGCATCCACCACTGATTCAAAACTTCCTCCAACATAATCGCACGATACTTTGACATCTACACCCCCGCAAACACAAACTCCCGATACCATCGATCGCCGATATCAATCGTTAACATTTGTGAAACACGGCCGCCGGATTCGCCGCGGCATTATTCTCATAATCTCTTCATAATTAACCCCTCCCCCTATCGCCGAAACGGTGCTCATTCACGGAATCCAGCAGAACAGTTCTGCCAGGGTGCACGTGCAGAGAAACTCGGCCTGTTCCGGGCGTTTCAACAAAGTTTCGTACCAACCGGTCCGAGCTTCCTCCTCGATCAAGCTCGTCAAGCACGCACAACGATATATCTGTCCGCGACACGACAGTATTTCCCATCCGTCCTGTTACACTCTCTTTAGCAGACAGCTTATCCGTGCCACTTTAATTGCGGCCCCATTATTTATAACAGCAGTTAGAAGTTGTTTCGCCTTTTCTGGCCGCGCTGCCGGCGGGTGGCGATGGCGAGGGCTGGCGTGGCCGTGTTTTGCGCGGCGGAACGGAAGCCTCGTTCCGTGATAACCGGACGTTAACAGGCGGGGTTTACTGCGGGACGCGTGTAGTGTCTTGTCGGTGAAAACTCGCGGCTGTTTTCTCACGGGCGAAAGAAGTCACGGAACTTCTCGTATAGCGATACGGACGCGGCTTCCCCTTATTTCCAGCCAGCGGAGAATCCACCGCCCCGCGATATGTTTATTGTCCCGAGGGCGGGCGCGGGGAGTGAGTTAAGAAATGTTTCATAGAAATATACAGGGCTTTTTCTCCTGTAATTGCGGCCTTGCACGAGCGAGGGACTGGCTTGATGAGACGCCTGTCTATAATCGCTCCACTCCGCTGTGGGAATTTCATTCCGCGGGGATATTGTGTCGGACGATTGTCGTGGCTCGCTTAGAATTTCTGTCAATGTATTAGGTCTACGTAGGGCGGAACGCCTGTGTGCCTAAATGATTGAAACGAAGCGTGACTGCATTATTCTTGTACCGCCCGACGGGATGTCTGACCAATATCGGACATTTCTACTGAAATAAGGTCGGACCTTCTATTTGCGTTCTTTGGATGATGAATGATGCATACATGGACTTATTTCGTATAGCGGTAATAATTCTGATAGAAATAGATTGCGAGAGTCCGAGAATAGAAGTAGATTTTGGAGGATAGCTTTGTAAACGTGTGCTTTCAAATGCACGAAATAAAGATTGCGAAAGACTCGGATTAAAGCTTTTCTTGTAAACGATGACTATTCCATTAAACAATCCCAAGTCCTATTTTCACAGCGGCTTCTCTTGAAATAGTTTAGCCAATTCTGGCAGCGACATATTGTCCAGACGTGACTAAAACCATAGACAAATGGCGAGACAGATCGTGTCCGCGTGTGAAAGCTTCCTAGGAAGTCGTAGCTGCGGCGGAAACGGCGTTTTTGACGTCCGCACGGTTGCGGTTAACAGCGGTGGTCTTCGTGCGCAGTTGGAGAATGACTCGGAGGCTATCATCGCGCAAACTGACGAGCGACATGAATTTCCGAGTTGCTAATACGAGGGAGAGAAGCCGCGACAGGGCAGGCGTTTAACCAGACGGTAATTAAAATCAAACATGCGAAATTCTGCCACCTACGAGCCGAGAATTGCACGTTTCAAACGCGATTTCGAGTTCCGCCAGGCAAGAAGATGCGAGCATTTGAACAGTATAAATTTCAACCAATTTTCCAAACAAATTATCGTTGTCCATAAAGCTTTAAAAATCTGTAAGTCAAGGGCGCCGAAGGTGCAAACTTTAATTAACAAATTTTACGTAATTTCGGGATTAAGATTTTTGGTGAATTTATATTAGTTTAGAGGATACACGTGATTTCGTTTGTTGAATGAAATGATAAAGATATTTCAAGTAATTCTGGAATCAGTTTGGAGAAGAATAAGTGAGATTATGAATTGGCTATCAAGATAACAGAGAGGCAACCAGTGTTCGGTTTGAGTTATGGATTTTCTATAACAAAATAACTGGACCAGAACACGAACGACAACAGAGATCATCATCATATCTCACCACGTACTTAATTTTTCATCTCCTAACACCTCATATTTATGATGCACCTAGCCGCAGTACTTGGGTAACACTCAACTTCAAGCACACACTTCCAAAGGACACAGTTTTTACACTCGGAAAAGCTTCAGACATTACGCCTGAAAGATCAGAAATTTGCCGGCTACGGTAAAGCCCGCTTCGGAAAGTCTACACTATGCGGACAGAAGGTGGAACACTTTCCCCATCGTCGACAAAGTAACACACGTTTACCACAGAAGGCAGGCTGATTCTTTCCAAATTTCTAGCCCCTCTCGGTCGATCCTTCCCTGATTCAGCATCGTTCCATGATTAACTGGACAAGGATGGAGCGCCAAGGAAAGGGGAAAGGAAGGTTAGAGGCAAGGAGAAGGTTGCAACGGAGTGGTAAGGGCCACTGAAAGCGGCGCATTCAAGCGAACTGTATTGAACGGCAGCTACATTTCTAACTATTCTGAGGGAACAGAGTCCTTTTATATGCACTGTGCTCGCCTGGATTCGTTGGTCAATCCGTCTGCGCGGATAAACCAGCTTGCCATCCTTGAAACTGGCCTCCCTTCGAGTTTACCCTGCACCCTCTATAAAGGCTCGCTATTAAATAACTACATTCCTCTCTCTTCCCTTGGCTCGCCACCTTCTTTTTGCTTATTAAACGCAAAGCTCTGGTTAAACAAAGGAACTCTAATGACGAACATATTGGTTAACGATTCTAGAGCGATGGGGTGAGTAATCTACGCGAATTGTTTTCGGGCTTGTGTATCAATGGATGTGCTCGATTGAGCAGAGAAGTGTTCAAAGGTACTTTTATGAAGGTGCAGTAGGATGTATTTGGCAAAGCTAAGCTCTTTTAATACGTTGAATAGAACATATGGTTTCTCGAGGAGAAGAATTTTAATTTAACGAGTGATGTTAATTTATAAGACTGGAAGTCAGTATTCAATGTTATTTTATTCTTCTATTTAAGTTTAATTGTGCTCCTTCAAGAGAAGCGACACGCTCAAATTGCTTCCATTCGCCCTGAGCCCGCAGTGGCGCAAGATCCGAGCGTGAAATCCTGTTCAGATTATACTGCATAAACCACCAAGCCGAATCCTCTAATTTCACGACAGAAAAATCTGGAGGGAAACGCTACGTACAGAGAGATACACGCGAACCCTCTTCCTCCCTAATTAATCCCCTCGTGACTTACGAATAACCAAGGCGCATACCCACAGAGGCATTACTATTTCTTTGTGTCTACCTTCAAGCCTGGTCACACTGTTACTTCATTTCGCACCTCGCACAGAAACCACACAGATACGTCTTACGCTAGTCTGCACATTCGCCATGGAAAACCATTTTCAACGGTTTTCTGGGCTGTAGCGATTTCAGTGAGCCACCCTATACGTAATGCGGCTTTTCGAAGTCTGTGCAATGGAATAATAGAATCCGATACAGTGTACACCGCGGGTATAATTACTAGTGTAAACGGAGAGCTTCAATATTTAATTAGATGATAATTACATTACACGTATTATATAATTTCTAACTATAATTTGAATTATTTCCCTCTTTCTTGTTTTCGTATATATATATATTTGATTTGTTTATCTTCTTGTTACTGTCGTAATGTCTACTGTGCAATAAAGAATTATTATACTTTAATGAACAGTCATCGAATATTGCGCATGCTGAACCAAAAAAGAAGATGAGATGAAGTGAAAAATGCCTTCAATGAATTTCGCAAAATGAAACCAAAGATTATCGCCTAACCAGTAACAGAAATAAGTACATTACACTTGATTAGCATACAGAAAGGGACACCGCGTCACACACGGGATAAACAAATACGTAGTTAGCTCGCTAATTTCCATGTAGACAGAGATTAGCTCCAGCCAGAGGAGGAATGGATAAGAAGGCGGAAAGGGGTGCAAGGGTGGAAGGAAAAACGGGCAGAAGGGAAAGAAGCGGAGTAAGTGGGGGTTGGTTGTGCAAGGGGGCACGAGGGTTCGTAGTTGTCTGAATGCCGCGGCTAAAGGGCGGTTCTTAGCCTCTTAACCGCCTCTAACGTGGAAAAGCACGACTACTTCAGCGCTACAGGCAAAGTTTACCTCGCTAATTCAGCCGTAGCCTGCCGTAGGAAACGGTGAAAGGGAGTAAATTTGACCGTGGTGTAGGGCGCTCGTTCCCCTCTGGGCGCCCGGACTCATTGACTGCGCCATGTCGAGGAAATGTATTTTAGTTTCGCGTATAATTAACGAGGGAAGTGTTATAAGCACCTGCGCAACCAACGGAAATTTTCGGAACAAAACACGTGATTGGGTTCTTTGATGTCGCCCCCCCGGCTCCCCTCCTCCGACGAACGAGACCCGGGGGTGCAGACGAGCTTCAACCGGCATGAGTTCATGGGCAAAGAATTAAAGGATTTCTGCGCTTTTAAATAGCGTATTTAAACCGGTGAAAGCCACCTCCGCCCGTTCCCGTTGAATGGATATTCACTGTTATCGCGGGAAAACCTTTTTTCAAATGTCTGATCGAATGGACCCCATATTTTCGTAAAAAGTATTTAAGCCCAACCGGCAACTTCAATGGGCGCTGCAACTTTCGACTTCTCCGTAGCGAAACGGCACGTTTCGGGAATCAGCGTTTTATTTTCTCAGGCACGGATATAGTCCGTGGGATCGAATACTTGTAGGTCTTATGCCAATTTAGGAAGCTATTCTACCGGAAATCGTCACTATTCTGATAAGTTCGAGGGTCTTCGAGTATATTATGCACAGGCTAGGCTTGTGAAAGCTGAGGGACATTCGAGAGGAGTTAACATAAATGAATTAGCATAAAAAAAAAGAATCTCAGAAAGAAAATAGAAGGGGAAGGTCTCTATCCCCTCCAAAGTAGCGTTCTATGATTCCTACACACCAGTTGTCAACAAATAACCATAAAAATAACGCGAAGGCACTCCTCCAGTCCATGAATTCTACTCCACTATAGTTGGAAGATGGTAGCTACACAGTCACATGGACCTCCGTACCCCTTAATCGCGCTATATGACCTAAAATGGCCCCTCTAATACTTCGCATCCCTAAACTAACCCGTACTCGAATTCTTCGCCGATTACAGGCTCAAACAATCGCCGTTTCAGACGTCGAAATCCAATTACCATACCCTCGTATGATCGAGCAATGCGGAGCATCCCAGAACTTCGTAATGCGCGTGATCATAGTAATCCCTTATCGGCCAATGGACAAGCGGAGACACCCGTGCACGCGTGTAACCGCGGTTTCAACGCTCAACTGCCGCCTTTTGTAACTGCCAACAGGCCAATCTAAGTGACGAACGGCTGTGCGCGGCCTCGCGACCTCATACCGCACCGCCATAATCATTTCATACACAATAGTCTCGCGCCCCTCGCGGGAGGGGGCGAAAAGGGGCCTCGGTGCCTCGTGGCGAGAGTAATGGGCGCAATTTGTAGCCACCCCCGCATTCCAGGGCACCCGGTGCACGCGTGAGCCGCGAATTTACGCACGTGCGTGGACCCCTGCTTGTATTCTTCGCAGTCCCCCGGCTGCCTTCGATACATCGCGAAACTATCGAAGCGAGAGAGGGTGGACGGATTGAAAGGTGAACCGATTAGGGTGATACTGAAGAGGATTCCTGCGCAAGTGTTTCTTAAAGAGGATCCTGCTTTTAACGTAGTAAAGCCTTGCGTGTAACGTAGAAGTGACGCACAGTAGATGCGACCGAAGATAGATTTCTGACGTTTGTTTCAGGGATCGCATAAAATTATTTGGGAATTAAATTTCCTTCGTGGGAATACTTTAATTTTTGTATCTTTTACTGTGGGAAAGGAAAATTGGAACTCCATATACGAAATTAAACATGTTTCTTAGAGTTTAATAGGACAAGGAAATTTTTACGCGAAGTTTTATAAATTAAAGGGCACTTCGCTGGATAATCTGTTACAAGATTGTTCGAAACTGGATGCATAATTAGCTCCGCTCTTTCCTTCCACCGTCTACTGAATAAAAACATTTGCTTGCTAAATACCACACTTTCGCGATGGGCGTACGTGAAAAGATTCCCAACGAGTCCCAGCGAACTGTCTCGTTCGACCTGAATATCCCAGTGACATTTGCTTCAGTTTGAATATAAACGCGGCGAGTATTTAAATTCAACCAATCACTATTCCTGATTCGTCTTTAAGTTAAACTCCAGTCTGCGCTCAGTCAACTTCAGCCAAAACCGATGCGACCGAGCATAAATAGCCGGGGTTCGCGAACCGGCGAGCCCAAGTATTTTCAAGGCATTGGATCGATGTTCTCGATGAAATTCATTTTTTTTTTTAAGAACGTCGATGTTAGCTCGTCAGAAATGTGGGACACGTTTCGCATCACTCCTCTCTCGTGCTAATCAATCAATACGATCCACGTTCTATCATAATCGACTACAATCTGTTATTCCAACAAAAGGACAATTAGTCAAACTTGTCACCTGCGTTAATATGATCGAAATAAACATTTAATAGTTCACAGAGCAATTAAATTACATATAAATAAAGACGACTCGAAGCATCTAAATATATTTATCTCTGTTACGTCCCTCAGGTCTTCATTAACCCAATTGTGTCTCTTTTCTTTGGCAATTCTTCTGATTCTGGGAAAGACATGTGAAAGGCGTTGCGAATACGTATTTCTAGCTCTTTAAGATATGGTAAATGTACAGCTGAACTAAATACCGCCCGAGGAAAGCCATCGAGTCACCATTTAGTCACGCAAATAATTCTTCATTCACTGAACAATACCTTAATTTCTCAGTCTACCGTAGCGTGGGATGAAACAGAAAGTTCAATAACCTGTGCGCAACGTTTATATTGGGAAAAGGGATAAAGTGAAGCGGTGCATGTTAGCAAAACGAAGGGTAGCAGTCAGACCGGAAGCGGCACACATTGGAAACGACAATTCGAGATACGAGATACGAAGCACTAAGCCCCTGGCGTCGTGCAACGCTGGGAGATAACGTTGACGTAAGTTATGACTCGAGCAAATAAATAGAATAATGGAGCAGAAGCGAAAAAGCTCTGTGCCGCGGCTAAGCAGAAGGCGCGAGGATCTGATCGCGAGTGGTACAGGTTAATAGTCGAACAACACAGGGGAAATGATTTTCCCTGAGCGAGGAAATTAAATCAACCGTCGTCGTGGCTTTATCTTTCGGCGAGGAAAAAAGAACTCTGCTTAATTGACATTTTACAATAGAGAATATAAAATAACGTCCAACTGTACGATGAATTTTTATTAATTTACCAGTTTACAATAGCCACCGGTAATATTTCCGAAGTCTGTATTATACATATAGTACATTTAGAACAAAATTTCGTTGGCGGGACTGAAATATCTGAGTCACTTTCGTAGAAATAATTTGAAATGTATAATTAATAGAAGGTCAAATTGTGTAGAAATTTGAATGAAGAACAGAGGGAACGTACTGTAGGTTTATTCATAAATTTTGGAGGACACAATGGAATGGACGGTGCAATTAAGGGATTTCAGCGAAAGAAGTGACAGAAAAAATCGATGCTCCGTTCAGTATTTGCAGGAAAATATTAGTAAGCAACGAATAATACTCGCGTACCGCGAAAGTTTGGAATCCGAAACGACTTTCCGGGGCATCAAGCCACTTTCGCGTTATGCAATATTAATGCCGCTGCGGCATTTTAAAATATAAACACTTTGCAGCGTCTGAATAATTCATGGGCCTACGTTTGTTATCTATCCAGTTTATCATCACACGTTTCAACTGCATTCGACGTTGTTCCAGTGTCGTTCATGCCTTGGTGCGACAATATTCTAAGCAATATTATCTGACGGTGCATATACCTTTATGTCCGATTGATCGCGGAAAAAGGAGGCTAAATATGCGTGTCAAATGTTATCCCTGCTTTTGTTCACAGGAGTGAAAATGTAAATTACCTTTGACTTTTTCCTTTAAATACTATGATCATAAAAATAGCGTGTCTATTCATTAGCAATTCATTGAAATTAAATTTGTTTACACACTATTACTTACAATTAGTGGCGGAGAATACATAGCCCAGCAAATTGAATAGATATCAATATTTCCAAAACACTGAGAAAAAATTCTAGTAACAAATTCTAGTTGAAAATATGAATTTTATACGAACTTAAAATTTCCATTTCCCTATCCTTTAAACCAAAAAATTGAAAACAAACAACCTCTCGATACACTTGTAGAGAATTCACGAGTGAAGGATTCCAACTCTGATAACATCCGATTGCGTTTTCATTGCGACACAATAGTGAACGTTACCTTTTGTCCCGTTCACCGGGCGACAACTTTTGACGCAAATTAGATTCCCCGGAATAAAAAAGCGGCAATCGAACGGCCTTCGTCGCCACAAAGTTGCACGCGCTGTCGTGTGTGGCGGAATACGTGTGAAGGTTCCGAAAACTTTTCGCCCGTTGGCCGCACTCGAAGCGAAAAGTTATTATTCCAATCAATTTCTCCCGGCCAGTAACACACAACCTGTTTAAAGTTCGGTGAAACGAGGTGAAACTGCAAAGGTCGACGGCGCGCGAGCGTACCACGTCTAATCTAACTTCAACACATCCCTCGATGTACTGGGATATCAACTTTCTTCTACGTTACATACGATTTTGCAAAAAATGTGTTTATATAAAATTTTCTTGCAAATTGGAATTAAATATTTAAGGACCGAATTGTTACAAAAAGTAAAAGAAAGAGAAGATGCTTTTTCGTTATCTAGAAATTTGTGACATGAGATTGTATTTCATTATCAGTAAAAACACTGCTGCAAGTGGAAGTAGTCAATCTTTAAACCGACAAGGGAATGTAAAATGTAGAGTATCGCTGTCTACAGAAAGCAATGATTTTAATTGAGAAAACTGTCAATTTGGTGGCAACCACGGGTATCCAAAGATAAAAGAATTTCTAGACAAGAAGAGACATGACATTCGTGAACGGAAATTCTGGATGAAACATTGGTATACAAAAGCACGGCTGCATGTTATCGAAATCAAAACCGCGGATCATCCTGTTCGATGGAACTGCATCTTTCATTCAGATTGATTTCACAGCGAAACAACTATGAATATTACGAAACAGAAAAGCACATTGAGTACGGGCTGCACGAAATCTTCCTAACAAATCCTCCAATTCCGCGATTGAAATTCCTTCGATTTCCGGGACGAAGCGAAGCACGCGTATGTTAAGCGGGAAACTCCAGCCGGTCGGTTCTACGCGGGATCCGCGGCGATAAATTCTTTAATACGAAGATCAAACCCCGTTAGAATTGCGCTAGCGACGAGGAATCTTCAAGACAAACAGAATGGGACCGGGGAAAATTTACCGAGCCAAATAGGAAAATCGCGGGGTTGTCGAGAAATGTACCGGGAGTAAATCCCAGCGCCGTTTCTGCCCTCTCCAAACAAATGGCCCACTTTTTACGGCGAAACTTTATTTTTTCATGCCGGTTAGGAGTGAGCCATAAATCATGGATAAGTGGAAATCTTGTAAGAGAAAACATCCAGAGTGTGTTGAAAAAGGGAGAAGGTGAAGCGCGTAAAACGGGGGCACAGAGTTTCGGACTTACAGTAAAAGTTGCGCAAACTTCTAAAAATGCATTGTGCGCGGAAAGGAGAAATAAACAGCTATCAAACTTCATACCGCTTTCCCCTCACGCTCAGAAGAAGAAGAATTGTATTAAATAGTAGAAGTTCCCAAATGGTGAAAGGATTTCGTCCTACAAGACGTCAGGGCTTATCCTTCCTAAATCATGAGGGATTTATTTTATCCATACGTATCGTTAACAAGCAATTAATTGAAATATAAAATAATCGCTGACTCAACGCAGATAGATTAACAGAAAGGATCACAACCCGTAGAAATTCGAGTCACACTTCAAAATAACCTTAACTCGAAGATCAAGAAGACCGATAGCCTAGCCAATTCCTCTTCCAACGTATCAGCGAAAAGGGCTTGTTCTCACAGGACTGTATTCCTCCGTGTCCGGTAATGGGACCATTTACCTCGGCTTTCGGGACAATTGGACCAGGCATCGGGGCTCGAGGGGGCAAAATAAATCGGGAAACGAGAGCACCAGATTCGGTAGATGGCGGGAGAATCGAGCACACGGTGACTCGTGGTCGGATGTGCACACGGTATATCGTGTGCTTATTCCAGGGATGATTTAGTTTCGCCGCAGTGACAGGAGGGTGGAAGGAGAGGGCGGAGGCGAGTCATGGGGAAGCAAAGAGAGGCCAGCTTTACGTAGATGTAATTACATGGAAAAAATTCCAGTCAGGCCCTGCCGAGCGTTCTCGTTGTTGAGTTAGAGTCGCGTTGTATGGCGTGCCCCGACTTAGAAATTGGCCAGGCCAATCACCCAATCACGTGCCCGTACTGCCGTGGCTTTCCTTCAGGATCGTCCTGCCGAAATCTCGACGGGACAATCAGGAACCGCCGGCACGCTCCTGCCAAATTGCGTGGCGCTTTTAAATATTAACCTCAGCCTCGTGCGCCCGCCACCACAGGAAACCGCACCCGAATACCATTCCAAGCGGAAGTAATGTATATCCAAGAACCGTTCGGTCTGCTGGGACGTCGCATTGATATGCTGAAGATTCGAAACACGGCCCCCCTGACGAATTACTACGGCCATCGTCCGTTTTCGAACGCGACCGGCAGGATTTATGGTACTCCCTACCTTCGACAAATGAATAATTTCTGCGTTGAGGCAAAGGCCAACAGAATCTTGGCTAAGTGGCTCCTAATCTGTAGTTTCTTTGATTAGATTCATTTTATACAATTACATGTACTATTTAGTCTGATGCAAACAGGGAATTGCGAGTGCAGACTGCGAAACAGCAAAGATGGGGAATGTATCATATTATATGCTACCTCGTATGCTGGGAAGTAAATTAGATCGTTTACCTATTCAATCAATTTAGTTTAAGTAATGATTGACGATGGAGTTTGGAATAAGTTTCATCGGTTTTTATATTTTCAGTGTATAGAGGTGGTCGATTACAATGAACAGAGTGATACTACATTTCTATTAGGAAACCGTAGGGAATAATCCTCCTTGAATTATCACAACGCAGTTTTAGAATGATAAATAGAAGCAGGATATGTGAGAATATGTGAAAGAGGTAACACGAGCATTTATGCTTCCCATTGTGAAAATAACACTTTGAAAATTATTCCTGAAATGAGGCTTTATCGTTGAGTAAATACGAGGTGAGTGTATTGTGCCAGGGGCAATGGAGAAACCCGTCAGTGCATGCCAATTCGAGAGTTTATCATTTTCTTTGAAATTGTGCGCACTCCATTCAACGCGATCGTTGCTTTGAATACAAAACAACGTATGCATTTAAAAGAGGTGGTTAATCTTCATTCGACATTCCGTGAAGGGATTAAATTGACCAGAAAGCGCCAAAAATATGTGTCTTCGTTACAGGGCACTGAATATACTCGTAAAAACCAGCGCGCTTTTTCATCACTGTAGAATGATCTCGCGGGATCCGTGCTATATCGAACCCATTAACTTCCGTCGCGAGTACGAACTAACCTAGATTCGTCCTTTATGCCGACTGGCAAGATCAAACGTTTTGCGAAAGCCTGAGAGATATTTTATCGGTTAAATAAAGAAGCTGCACGATTGGACGCTCGGGAAGAAGTAGATGGTTCTCAAGAGACGTTAAAAGCAGATCATTTGAAATACTTCATCTTCTAAATGTTAGATATTTTATAAAGGAAAGTTCCATTTAGAAAGCTGCTTGTATCTTTCGCGTACTTGAAACATGTGATCTAATAATTCTGGAGCACAGATAGAGTCACCAGAAGAATATTCGATAAGATAAATATTCAGAAATTTTCCAAAAGCTTCCGAATAAAGGAATTTTCACTTTAATACTTGTGTATTTGTAATTATTTATTAAAACTGGTCCAATGTTTCTGGTAGTGTGTGTATCAAATAATTCCAACACCGTCAGTAATTTTGCAGAATACTCGCAAACTGGCTGCACTTAACGAGTTTATCGACGCAACGAAAGGCACTCCCTCGGTATCCAATCAAACAGAGAAACATATCGTGAATATTGCCAGGCGAAATACACGCCCGCATCGGGAAGTCGCGGCGAAGCCACCAATTTCAGGAAGTCGATGGCTGCAGTCGAAGAAGTCGTATTTCATGTGACTGCCAACTCGCAACACTTGGAATATCGTCCCGATATAAACCACTCTGGGATACGTCTTGCGTGAGGATGATTAGAAAACTTCGATTGCCAGATTACAGTCGCGGAGATTTATGAACTATCGAGGGAGCTTTGTTGATGCTGATGTTCGTCTCCGATGCTCGTCGAATTTCAAAGTTATTCTGACGCCTGGCCCGCGAGTTTTTAACCGAAGCACTTTCACTGCAAGTTCGATCGAGTCAACCGAGAGACTCCTGCGTAATTTACTAGCTCCGCTTCCTTAACTTTTCGCAGCTCGGTATACGTTATTTCTTTTCAGTGTGCTAATTACGAGAAAGTACAGAACGAGATTGCATCAAAGCAGGAATATTCTTTAAGAAATTTATTGCTTCGTGAGATGATTGCTAGCGATAAATAGGATTTAAATTGCCCGAGTTGTTAAGCAACTAATTTTGAATTTATTACCATTCTAGTGGTATCGCGAAATATCTCTCTCTCTCTCTTCGTAGAATTTAAAATATTATGATGACTGATATGAAGCCTGCGAGTTGGTTAAAAACGAAATGCATAAAATAACTGGTTACTGAATAACGAAGCAGCAATAAAGGAAGAAAACGAAGGAGGAATGTTAAGTAATTCAAGTGGAGCAACCGCGAAGTTACAGGATTCAGTGCATACCTATTCTATGTGCGTGCTTCGACATTTGATACATGAAAAAGTGGATAAAGTCGAGGAGACGCATGGTTTCCAGAAATCCTATCTCCGGGGCAAACGTACGGAGCGTCCCGCAACAGAGTTTTCAAAACAGCGGCAAAAGGACAACGAATCCACTGCGCAACAGACTCTATCACAATGCCACGTTTAACTTTAATTAACTAAATGAAAATTCGCATCCTACAAGTGATATATTTTTTACACAACCGAACTACACTCACTTTAAACTTGAAACAGCGCAGTGCATCCTCGGATGAAAGAAAAAGAGATAAAAAGTATTCCGCAGCTAGAAAATCGTTATAAAACTTCGCTCGCTAAAAGGGCAGCCATGTAGGCTCTAAAAGACTCGATTTGAGCGATAAAAAGGCTGTAAAGTGAAGATAAAAAGTAAACATTATCTAACATCGATAAAGCTTCCTCGGTCTGTCTAGAGATGATTCTCTGCGAATAAAATGGCTCACGAAAGAGAGAAGCTACGCCGCGGATTTTTGGGAAGCGTCGAATATTGCGCGAAATACCCAGTATGTCTGATAAAGGTTTCGTATATGTATAAATGGATAACGCTGACAGAGAAGCGTTAAGAATGAACAGATATGGAAACAAATCCCCATCCATATATATCCAGATTTACACCGTTTCCTGTCAATACCGTTCGTTTTTGTGCAAAGCTGTTAACAAACGTATATTAACGCGGCTGCAGTCGTTCCAATTTAATAGCGCAACCAACGATATTCGGGCAACGTTTAATGGAAAGAAAAATATAGCCGACGATGATAATGTTTTCTGATTAACGAAAGCGATTCGGGGTCGTCGAGGCATTAAAAGAATAAACCACAGTGTACGATAATTGACGGATGTTAATTGACGATGTTTGTGGTCATAAACGAACGATAGAAACGTACGAGGGTAGAGGGCATTTGGTCTAATAATAAATTTGTATTGAAAATGATTATATTATATCTCTGATATTATGTAATTCAGATCCCTTGCTCGAAATTCTCAGATTTTCGAAAAGTTACCTTTGTAGGTGGAAAAAGGCTCAGCTAGCACGAGGAATCGTTCACGAACGACGGTAAATGCGGGGTAGCGACTCGAACATCTGTTCATGAGGAAAAAACGGAATATAAAACGCGAATAAAACCTCAATTCTCATAAACGTCACTGTAGACGTACGTTTTATAGTGCTTCTCTCGGGGTAATGTTCCTGCTTTCGAAAAGTAGACCCGAATGAGGGGGCCACGGGTTTTTACAGCTTCATCGAAGTGCAAGAAAAATAAAATTCGCCCACCATGGACCGCCGTTTATTTTCTCCTCTAATTTGAGGCTGATGATACCGCGGTATTACTGGCTCCAGTGGAATCACACACGTCAGACTTTAACTTTTAAATGCAACAGAATTCGTAGTTTCGTCGACTGCTATAAGGATGAAAAATACGAGGGGTTGTTTTTCTCCTCGTCGGAGATAAGAGACGCTTTCGAAAAGCGACGTATCGCGATGTAAGTCATGTTCTGTCCAAGTGGGTGGTTCACAACAGGGTGCAATGAAATGGTTCTCTGGCTGTGGGGTGTGAATGCACATTCTGATTTTATCGGGATATCGGGGGCGGAATAAAGAATCTTCGAGTCACCTGCACGATTCCTGCGCAGTGACTGAATGAGCGTCGGTCGACTCCTTTTCATTCGAACACTTAGTCGCAAGTTTTCGTGGAAGTCAAAGAAAGCAGATAAGTCGTACTCCAAAATCTGGCTAGGTATAATTTAGAAATAAAGTGAAATACGACGTACCTATGTATTTATTATCTATTGTATTTACGAACATTTTGCAAAATTGGTCCCTGAAGGATGCCGCGGTTATAAGTCTGCACTCTGTACCTTATTACTAAGGGTCGCTTTACCTTCCTCGTTCAAAAATATCTTCACCATTACATTCGATACCAGTATTTCCTAGAAGCAGCAAAGCACACGAATGAAGGGAACTTCATCCACCGATATTCCGATACGCCAAGTAGCCTTCCGCGATTCAATTAACCGGCAGGCAGCATTAAAATGACTCTCGGATATACTTCTTCCAGGCTTTTCCTTCGTTTCGCGGAAGCGGCATGACCCTAGCCACGGGAGAACGGGGAGGGAGAAACGCGATCTCAGAAACGTCATTACGGCCTCGCGTTTCCTCGTTAAATACACCGAAATATCCCGGGAGGCCTGTCCTTTCCTCAGTTAATTAGTTAAATTCCCCTTTTCCCGCCGGTGATAAGCCGGGGAATTTCATTCTTAACGACCTCTGCCTGGGCTTTGCGCTGGATCCTTTAAGGAGACAATGACGAAGCATCCAGGGCCTTTCTTGTACTGTTGTACAGGAAACGATGCTGTATGCGCTTAGGGTGTATACCACTGGGATGCATTCACGATGTTCAAGTCATTGTTCCGCATGTAAAGTTCCGATATAGTCCGCGCTCCGTCTTTAACTGCTCGTCCATGGGGGGCCCTGTACGGGCCGGGTCTGTCGATGGTTAACAATAACCCATTGTCTTTCGGACTTTCTTGACAGAGATCAGGGAGTCACTTCCTTTCCTCTCGGAAATGATTAATAAACCCTCTGCGACCCGCTTTCTTACGTCATTTTTACGGAATCATGTGTTTCACGTGGGAATACAATTTGTCTGTTAATTGGAAGCTTGGTGCGGTGCGGAAGAAACGAGCTTGCATTGAGAATATTTTCTTTCGTGGAAGGATTATAGAGAAGCCAGGTGAGGTGTTTTAACGTTCATTAAGGGAGTGAGTAATATTTGTAATGCTTGTTCAATAAACGTTCTCCTTCTGTGGAGCTCGAGGTGTAATTAATACTTCACGGAGATCTACGTCAAAGTAAATGTAACGCAGGAGCTTGTGCATACTACGAAAGTGTAATTCACGTTGTAGGAGGAGAATGGTCTGAGTGATTTTAAACCTGTATCACTTGAATACGATATTTTACTAGGAAAATACGGAGAAATATGTGTTCCAGTAGTAAAATACCTGTGCGTGATGACAGCAAGGGAGAAGGTAAAGCATGGAAAATTTCTTCGGGTTATCGGCACCTTGCCTCGAGAATTATATGTAGCATAAATTCGATACAGAGGTTCTATTTCCCCTTGTTTAATATCCTTGGTAGAGTCAGAAGAATCGTTCGATATAGCACGCTTCATCGGTGGAACCATATTTTCATTACAAAGGCGAGATTGTTCATTATCAACTAATTATCTCCAAGATTTTATTAAAAGCAACAAAGGAAAATTGCTTCTCTTACTAATTACTACGACTCACGCCCTCAGCGATTTAACCCTTCTTGAAGCGGATACATCTCGCAGAAGGGGACTTGCTTCTTGCCAAGTTAATTGCGAGAGTACGACCCGCAAAGCAATTTTTCCGCAACTTGATTTTGCAGTGCAATTTCACCTCTACAAACGCCAAGAAGGATGTACACTTTACTTGCAAGAAACACACTCGCTGTATTCATGAAACCTCTACCTACAATATTCTTATTAAAAAAGGATGAAACAATAGAATTGAAAAGTGGTAAAAAATAGAATTTGCAAACTACTGTATTTTATACAGTACTGTAGAAAAATAAAATAAAAGCTACAATAAAACAACAGAACTTGAATCAACGAATCTTCTTCAAACAATTTGACAAATTCAAAATATATTAAATTCTTTAAAATCACTTCGACCGTATTCTTCACATTTCCTATCTGTTCACTCCTTCAGACAAGATACTTGAAACTTCCAAAAACCATCTACCTACTCAACAGACAACAACAAGGGTTGCGACGTAACCATAAATCTTCTATCGAACGCGTGCGAGCCCAGGACTGCCAGAATGTTTCATAAAGTACGACGATCGGCGCACGATTTTCCAAATTCCCGATAATGGTTGTGATCCTCAAAAGCATTTACCGCGTACATGTGTTGGCGGGCCGCAGTGTTACGCAAAGCAAACAATCCCGGCCAAATGTTGTCTCCATCGGGTGTACCCGTACATACCACGTACGCGTGCACACGCGTACAGTGGATATTCCGGTGTGTTTCGTCATCACAGGTGCCGATTCACGAATTCATCGAGTTTCCATTGATCAACCGACCGATCGATGCCGTGTATTCCCTCCTGATTCAATTGCGTCTGCCGCGTGCAATTATGAGCAACGACCAGGGAGAACTTTCGATTCGTATTTTCCACGTGTACGAAATTCTGCGAAAGGCCTGTGTCACGTTTAGGAATTAATTCTGAACGGATGGATCGAGAGGGCGGAGAATTTCTGCACGTTTACGGTTCGATCGAGCGACAATGACGAAGCTCCTGCGATGAAATAACTGCGACGGAATCTTGTTCGACGGAAGTTTATGCGCGTCGAACAATTACCGCCGAGTCAATGAGCACAGGGAAGTGTATTTGAATCTTTCAAGGAACGATTGATTTATAAAATTGGTTATCGGTATCTTTACATATAAATGTATACCTTATTATTTTAGTAAGCCTTATAATTTATTATTTAGAAATATTGGATTAATTGATTAATTAAATATTGGAATTAATGGGTCAATGAAATCGATAAGTTCTTACGATTCCTATCAGCGAATGAATAAGTAGAATATAATGTTACTGAATTATCGTGTTTCTTATTTATCATCAGTATTCTCCTGAATCTATGCATTGCGAATTGCAAATGCATATAAACTTCCACAGGGATAACATTGTCCTTCCCACTGCAACGTGTAGCTACTTCCCAAGCACATATTATGCTCGACTAAACAGCTTGAAATCAGCAAACAATTTAAACGAAAGTCAAATTAAACCGTGCATAAATTAACGAGGCTCTTATTGTCTTCGCTGTACAAGTAACAAACGATTTTCATTTATTAAAAGCAAAGTATTTTCCCGAGACCTACAGTTCGGAGGCAAGTCGAAGCAAACAGTTTGCCATTAGCATTGCAAAAGACATGTCACGCGGCAGTAACTTTTACAAACAAACAATGCTCGAGTCCTCGTAACCGGCAGTCACCAAAACCGAATTAACATTCGACACGAGGGCGGTGTGGGTGAATTCCGTTCCTTCCGTAGAGCAACAGAAACGACTCCCTTCGTCGAACGAAAAAATTCCGATCTCCGAAGTGCTGTAAACTCATGAAAACCGATCGAATTTCTTAGCCCGTCCCGGCGGGGTGTCTATAATATCCTGCCCTAATGGAAAACCTTTCCAGGTTGATTTTCCTCGGCGCGAGAAACGAGCAAACTCGGAAAGAATTCCTGTTGTTTCATCGAATCCCCATTTTCCCCGGATTCCTGCATAATTATGCGCCCCGGCTAAAAATGGCCCCCCGTGCCTCGAAGCGCGCGTCAAGTTTACACGCCTCGAGAGCAATTCCCAGACACTGAGAAACTATCGCGTTTACGAGGAGAGAGGCAACGGACGTGTAAAACGAGACTTCGCCGCCGGGAGTCGAACTACTGGCTCCGTTTGCCAGAAGAGAGGCCAGAAGAAAGGAAAGGGAAAGATGTTGCTTCGAGTGCTAAAAGTATTCAAGAATAGAATTACCCTGAATCGAATGCCTGTGCTTAATGACTGGGAAGATCCTGAATTGCAAAGCAGGCTCGCCGAAGCAACATATTTCAACGCAGAGGGAACACGCACGAAAGGGGCGCTAAACGATTTCAAGTATTATAAAAAGCACCTATAGACATTCACTTTCCACCTCGCCAAAGTGGAAAAGTTGAGTTATTACGCAAAGCAACACAGCACCGAAGAGAATAGCGCATCAGGACCATTTTTCACCGAGTTAAGACCCAATTCCTCTTTCGCCTAGGTATCTCTGCGTTATCAATTTCGCGTGAAGTTGGTCGCTGGGAATAAAAACAGAACGGGGAAGAATGAAATACACCTTCGATCGGCGTTAGAAGTCGAATTTCGAGATGTCAACGGCGCGAGGTACGCGGGCTGAGGAAGCAGAGCTGGGACGGGTGGCAGGGGGGTGGTTCGCTAGGGGTTGGGCAGATTCGAGCAGAAGCCGAAGTAATACGGGGCGCACGTCGGTTCGGTTTAAGCGGGTTCCACGGCCTCGAATTTTCACGTGGGCCAACCGTGTGCACGTCGGGACTCATGCATCGAAGCTGAATAAGGGGGTAGCTACACGTCGGAGGGGGCAGGCCGTCGCGTCGGACGGGTGGCCTCTCGCGGGAAATACGTCGAGTATCTGAATAAATCGAAACAGCCAAAGTGATTCTCCAACTTAAATTAGTTTCTGCCTGGCATGGAGAGAGGCTAGGTGCACGAGAGCAGCGCTGCCCTCTCTCCCACCGACGCGGTTACCCCGCCACGGTTGCCTCGCACAGGACACGCGAATAGCTACCCTTACTACTTCTTTCCCAGACCTGGCCGACCGGCCTCGTCCCATCCGACTTTTTCCACCGTAAACGAATCCCGACTGATTTCCAGCCGCCGTTTGTTCGTTTTACACGTGCCCCGACCGTTGCCTCGTAAACGCCACGCTTTCGTTATTGTCCCTTCTAGGACATGCTGACGGAGGATCCTCCGGCTGACGTCAGCACTCACCGGCCATCCCACTAATTTCTGATGGCTTGAGAAACGGTTGCGTACTAAGATCGAGGTAATTAAAGGGGGTGTCAGGCGAAGCTTATGGGATTGGAATTTGGAATAGGGTGGTGTCGGGTTTTTGAGAATGTGGACGCTTCCGAAGAATATATTCCACCTGTTTCATTAAATTGTAGTGAATCGGGAACGGGTGGAATATTAAATCGAAATGTGGAAAACTTAAATTGAGAATAGGGTGGTATTGGGTATTTTTAAAGGACGTTTTTGTCACGTTCCTAAATATAAATACAAGTCGATAAGCTTCAACTTATACCTACATAATCATAACTGGACGCGAGAATATTCTCTAAAGAATGTTTTAATAAGTATTGTAGCTACTCCAAGCACTTTGGTCTTGCGAGGTTTGAAAGCTAAATTAATGCTTCGTATTTCACAAGTAAGGTGCTGATTTCGCGCGGCGAAACGTCCAATGGGACTTCCGACAAACATCGGGATTACGTTTTGTGAAAATCACATCGGCTGTTCATTAAGAGCTACAAGAAAGAAACGTGGCACAACAAGTACTCCGTTTCATTTGCTTAAGCTTAATGGGCTTTTCTGCCCGCACAAAGACGTTTCAGAATGCGAGTCTTAATCTTTCCTATAAAACACTGATTGTGGATTGACTTTTAAATGCCCCAGAAGCACGGGAGAAAATAGCAGCCGTCCCTAGTACCGTCTGGCACGAAACTCGCCAAGTTTCTTATTTTTCTTCCCCTGCCTTAGTCCTTTTCAAGCAGGAATAATGCGTCTAGCTTTATGTTTCTTTGCTCGGCTTGTACAGAAGCAAAATTTGGTACCGTTCAACGCTTCGCCTCCAGTATTTTCTTTACAGTTTACAGTTTACACTGTACACTTTACAATTGTATTTTATTATTCGACGTGGGAGGAAGCCCAAAATGATTAAAATTTTAGGCATTTGTTGATTGAAAAATATTGGTGTAAACTGAACTGTGGCTGTACAGTAGGATTTTTCGGTTTTTAAAAACCGGATCAAAAAATCTTTTTTTTTTAAATTTGTTGAATTCGAAAATCGTTTTTCAAAGTTTAGAAACTCGTTTTAGATACTAGAACGAATACGTTAAAATTAATTAATAATTTAATTAAAAACGTTAACATTTTGACTTGAAATCGCCTCGGACACAAGCATATTCTAGTAAAAGTTTACTATAAAACAAATCTTCATGAGTTCATATTTCCTGAAGAAAAATACTAAATCAAATAAAAATTTATAAATTGTACGGAATTTAGTTATTTTAATTTTTTCATTTATTTTGTTTTGTATAAATAGTGTATATTTTATTTTGTTACATTTTTATAACTCTATAAATATTAAAAAAAAATTTTTTTTTTTAAAATAAGTATAAATATTTTGTACCATTTTAATTATATTTGCTTTTTCTTTTTTTATCAAAATTCGGGAAACCGGTTTTTGTATAAATCCAACTGTACAATAACTGAATTTTAATTTCCTCATTTTTACGAATAAAAGTCCATTTTCTTTAACGAAGTATAGTGTCCAATTAAGGACTGTGTGTTCAATCCGCAGGGACGACATTGCTAATTAGGCGGCATTAATTAATATTTTAACGAAGAATTTTGTTAACGAAACGAACTGTTTTTGCACCATCTGGAATGGTAAGTACCAGTGCACGCGTTTCGCGTTGTTCATGTTCGTAGATAGCGAAGGAATTGTTTGCGAAACAGATTCATTAGCGTCTCCAAATATGCACATAATGAAATAAATAACAGAATGAAAATTTATGTTCCTTGTGTTTGATTTTTGCAAAGAAAATAGTCCTTATAAATTATTTTCCGACTGCATTACTTTTCCTGGGGGCATTTATAGCGAATAGTAAAAAAAAATGTATATAGGTAGCACTACAAGGAACAATGGTCATAATCTCAGTCGACTCATCAACATCGTCTTTTCCATTTATTCGCATTAGTTTTAAGAAACAAGGTAGAAATCTGACGTAATATGATCAACCGTGCGATTGATAATACGGACCACTCAAATCCTGAGTGAACAACGAAAAACAAACTAAAATGATTGATCGTGACCGATTGTGATTGATTACGAAGATGAAACGAATCAATCCCAACCGAGTGCACCCTCCCCACGGTGGCATTCGTGATATATCAATTACCATGCATTATGTGGCGAAGTGGAAGATACTTCACACGCTAATAGACGATTGTCGTAACAAAAGAGCCATTAAATAATCGCTGAATAGTCGCGATATTGCTGTTTATTTTAATGCTACTATATACCCCATTCTTCTTATTACCATAGACACATATTCATTGACTGTTTTAATAAATCTTATAATCTATTAAATTGGTATATCAATGAAGTAAATTCAAGCATCTAATGAGAATCGAAACGAAAGACTCGATTCTACGATTAATTGAAGTGTCTTGAGATTGTTGAGTAATACTATGGAAAGTCACAATCGATATAATTAAATCAAAAGGAATAATTACAAGAAAGTACTTTTATATCTGTTTTTTAAAAGTAATTTTTGTAAAGTAACGTTTGTTTAACGAACATTTATATATATATATATATATATGTTGGTTTTTTGGCATTTTTGTGGGTAACCTTTGTAACTAAAAACCAAGTTGATATCTAATCGGGGTTAAGAGATGTTAGTGAGTTCGAGAAAATACATTTTACGCTTTATCAACCTCTCAGGGATGGATTTTCAAAAAATCACTTCTGAACATTAATATCTATCTATAATTGAATTTATAAAAGTTGGTGGATCTCAAGGATCGAGATGATATCGAAAGATAAATATCTTGAAATGCGTTGCTAAAATCGGGCATAAATGAAACTTGAACCCAGAAGGCGGGTTATTTTAATTTAATCGCATAGATCGAAATGTAATCGAAGTCTAGATGTTGATTCTTCCTGAATTTCTATATACTTCGTTAAGGATAATATTCGCCAAGAGAGTTCATATGTGAATAAAAGAAGCTGAATTCCGTTCATAACGATGAGCATTTAGCATCGAGTTTAGCTGCGCTATAAATCTTGCGTCGCGCATGTGAATTCGAGGATACGGTCTAATATGGCAGAATAGAGTAGTATAGTGAAGCAGCATCTCGCCATAAATTTACTCGAGCACGTTCTTCCCACGGTACAGACGATATTCTCGTGGGAATCAAGAAAGTCGAAATTATATACATGAAATGCTGCAGAACGAAATGAAGCCTCCTATTTAATTCTTAACTCTCTCGCTACTATTTCATCCTATCTTTAAGGAGGAAATTACGAGTATCTGTTTCACTTTGCGGGTTACAATTAACACTACAGTAATTTTACATTTTCACACCTATTTACACGAACGAATATGATATGAAAATTTCCTCCATTTCTCTTGATGCTTGTCAATCTTTATTCCTATCATTTAACCCTTAAGTAGGCACATGGGGTCATTGTTTCTCAATACATCTAAGAAATGTTCAGTTTCATTATAATGAGATGTCTTTATGAGATGATGTTATTATAATGAGAAGACTTTATTTGAGTTTTGTATTTTTTGTAAAAGTAATAAATGTTGATTAACAAATATACTTGTTTTTACTTTTCAAAACCTTTTGATTTACCATAAATTTAAAAAAGCAGTTGGGGTCCCTGCTGACCCCATGCGCCCACTTATGTGATTTTGCCAGTGCGCCTACTTAACCCTTAAGTAGGCGCATGGGGTCATTGTTTCTCAATACATCTAAGAAATGTTCAGTTTCATTATAATGAGATGTCTTTATGAGATGATGTTATTATAATGAGAAGACTTTATTTGAGTTTTGTATTTTTTGTAAAAGTAATAAATGTTGATTAACAAATATACTTGTTTTTACTTTTCAAAACCTTTTGATTTACCATAAATATAAAAAAGCAGTTGGGGTCCCTGCTGACCCCATGCGCCCACTTATGTGATTTTGCCAGTGCGCCTACTTAAGGGTTAAGGGTTAAATAAATGTTTTACACAAACATTCCACCAATTGAAAATAATAGAACCAATTATTTTACCAAATAAATGGGGTTGAATCGAACAAGATCTAAAATTAAACTGAACACGCACAGGGGATTTTACCATAAACAATATTTCATTTAATATGTAAGAATAAAACGTAAAAAACAAAATACGTAATATTATAGCTAATTCGGTATCTTGCACTGACTCTGTGGTCGTGTCAGAAAATTACTTGGATCGGTTGATTTCTATAGAGCTTCTTCGTTTCTATAAGAATCAACCAATCCAAGTCATTTTCTGGCACGAGCATGGAGTCAGTACAAGATACCGAATTCGCTATTATATACACCGCTTTGACTTTTCATGAAAAATATTAAATTCGTATTAGCATTATTATTTTGCTTAATATAAATTTTCTTCGTGGAATCAGTTTTAAACCGCTTGCTATGTACCTATATTATGGAATATTTACTGCTCAAATTCAATTCAATACCAGTTTCATATAAACCATACATTAAAAGACCGACAAGATATTAATTTTCAACAGAACGACGCTCGAATGCCATAAGGCGCAAAATACCAGTGTTTGACATATGAAAATGTGACTTACGTCATTAGGTGCATATCCCTGCATCCTCTCAACAAGTTGCATCGACCTATAGCTTCCCTCGATTCGTTTAACTGTCGTCCCAAGTGAAGTATCTCTTCCCAGGACATTGTCACACGCGAAACACGCTATTCAAACGATACTTTCACTTTAAACACAACGGAAAAGAAAAAATAATCGTCTCTTGCACGAGAACCAAGGACGCGACGCGCGAAACTAACTTCGCCACCTGGTGGCCACTTCGCGAGTGAACTTACACTCGGAGCCAACTTCACTCGACTCGTTCTATTCACACTACACAATTTACCAATCTTTTCCAGTATATGAAAATAGACTTTAATAATACACTTGTTTTCGTAATAATACTGGATTATTAATTTAACGAATGCATGTTACTTGGAAACAGATGTGGAAGGATTATATTTGAAGTATTCGTGAGAGAAATTGGCTTAATGTGACGACGGTATATGGATAAATATGTACGACGGAAAAGACGTAACGCTCGACCGATTCCAACGACGTCCAAACACGGAATAAGCCTGAAATTAGCTCTCCCCACTACGCGCGCGGTTCCAAGGAGACTCGAGTGGAGAAAAGGTCGCGTGAAATTGTAATGCTTTGTTGTGTATCACCTCGACTACCCGATGGTGAAATATTTTGGAATGCTTTCCTGACAATAAGGAATAATGGAAGTAATAATAATGAAGTAAGTAATGTTTTAAGTATTACTACTAGAATCTTGTATTTATCATTTGATTTATAAATTGATATAGTAATTGGTAAAAAATCTTAGAAAATTAAGTAATCAAATGAAGAGAGTGATATTAAAGTAGAAGGGAAGATGATGTATTTCGGTACACTTAAAATTTAAATATTGCAGATAAATATGATTAGGCCTACAAAAACAGCTGCTCGTAATAATAATAATGAAGTCGATTAATGAATAAGATTTCTTATTTTTGTTGTAACTTCAAAATTACTTAACCGATTGTGATAATTCTTCTTCCATGACTTAAGTTGATTGAAGCTAAACTAAATGCAATAAATTTCACGAAAATCTGTCCAGTAGTAGGAGAAATTCACGGATAAACATAATACACACTGATATACACACATTCATACAAACACATCGAACTGAGAACCTTTCTTTTTGAAGTTGATTAAAAATATTACTCAACGAATTTCGTTTCTCTTTTCAATGGAAGAGAAGGAAGATGAATGGGTATTATAAATGGAACTTGCAATCTGCCATCCTTTCAATATGACCACTGATTGAAAACAGGAACAGGGAGTTGAAAGAGCGTTCAAAATATTATCTTGCTTGCAGTCAAATATCCGAGAAGATTTCGTCAAATTGATTCCATAACTAATACTCGAACATGGGTACATTGTTATGCTGGTTTGCACCGAACTTTTTCCATCCTAATTTCCCGAGAATGTCGAGTATATTCAAAGGCAATATAGAGAGCATATTGGATAGATAATAGCGGTCCTATAGTGTCCAACAGGGAAATGAATTTAAAGTATCGTAAAGCACGATCGCCTGGAAGAAACTCGCCAAACTTGAAGGCCTAAGAGCAAATGACAGTAAAGCTGAATAGTTTTCATATAATATCGCACGAGCGTGCTTTCCCGCTGTTAGAAGAACCATAGCCTCGAAAAGCCAGGATTATATCCTCAAGAGTTTGCCAGCTTTCGAGTCTCATTTAGAGGACTTAATGGTGCATGCCAGAGGAGGAGAAAAAAAGAGGAGCACGGATGAGGAAATAAAAGGCATAAAATCAAATACAGAGGGAAACTCTTCCGATTATTCTTAATCTTTACACCTTCGTAATTGTTAATCAATATCTATACACGAACCACTCTTGTATTCTCTCCACATCGCTCCATGAAAGATATTATCAAATCACCTGATTCTTAGGGAACGAAATCTTCAGAAAAGGTACATCAGAAATCTGTTCAGATATTCTGATTTCGATCAGTTATTCAAAGAAACTGCATAAAATACACTCAGAATCCTGAACTCCAGGAAAAATGACGCGATAATCAAAAAATTCAGGCAAATTATTCTCGCCTTAGGTAACACAAAAATAAATATTCGTTGTGCGTTATCTCGGTGTCGAAATCAAAACACATTTCTGCATCTACAGAGAAACTATTCTCCTTTATAAAATCTTACGAATCCTGTGTACCTTCTTTGCCGTTTTACGGCCCACATGTTGGGAACCGCTAAAGTGGCAGGATAGAAGGGTAAAAAGACGAGAACGAGGCCGAAATAGAGGCCTTCTATGGGACGGAGGACCATAAAACGGTAACCCCACGCGATTTCTGTGCTCGGGCCATCTTCTCCCCATTTAGCCATCCCCGTCGCCCCAGCAGTTTGATCCAGTTATCCAGGCTGGGAACGCTCCTCCAGAAGGATTAAATGCAACTTCTACTCTCGCACGTGCGCATAAAAATACCGATCATAAAATAAAATAACCGTAGGTGGCTGGCATTGCTCGTCTATTGCCGGGAAAAAAAGTGATTTGCGCTTCGGGAAGAATGTGCCTCCGCTTTTTATCGCGCGACCACTCCTGGATATGGAGGGCGGCGTCCATTATTCCATGATCCTTTCTGAGACTGCATAATCTGCTCTCTGATAGTAGATAGCGGCGTTAGGAATATTCAAAGCTGCTTTGGAATAGTCTCGCTGCCTTTACCGGCATCTACCTCGATAGATAAACAATTTCGCTCCTAATTTGGCGAATTGTATCGATTAATTGCTCTTGAAATGTGGAAAATGAGGATGTTGGCACTTTGATGGATGAAATGTTGTTTTTTTAAGTGTAGATTTCAGTGTTCTAATATAACAAACGCTCTCCTGAGAAACACTGTCGTGTATCAATATTTCTATTACTATTATCCATTCGTTTTGTATCTTAAGTATTCATTGAAACCTCTCAGGCCTTTTAATATTATGGCAATAATATCATTTCTAATACCTAGTTCCAATGTTGCAAACGACAGTGATTCATCAGTTATATTCTAAACCCCGTTTTATTAAATAAATTAAACTGAACAGTCAGTGGTAGAAGATTGAAGTACACAGAATCAATACCCATTTAACATTGTGGGTCATTAGTCAACTCGATGAGCAAATGGACAATGGAAACTCCAGGGGTAACTGATACATTTTGCATCCAAGTTAGCGACAATGCTTTTGACAATTAGGCACTCGTGACATTTAGATTCGCGCGGAATTTCGAGGAGCGAGTGCACCGGTGTTTTTGTTCCATTGTATCCAGTAGCCACTCTGGTCTCGTTACCGACGAATTTAATTAATCCAATTAAACAACGCGAACTATAATTCTATACAAATCCCCGTTACATCATCCCAAAGTAGAATATGAACCAGAGGAACGTTTTGTCAGTCGAATAATGCCGAGTTGACGTTACAGCGAAGCAGGATGAAACGTTTTCCACTTTTAATGGGAATAACAGGTTATCATTCTTGCAATCGTTAACAAGCACGTGGATTTCGTTAGTGGAAGCTCGCTTTGTTTGGAGGATCACTTCCAGTTCGAATTTGACATGTGAAACAATTCCAGGCGCGCAGTTTTCACGATGCAAAATATATGGGGCCAATATTTCATGTAAAAAATTTCCATTCGGTTAAATGATACGAGGTACGCATAGTAGTATCGAGTATTTTGGAGATAATTAACTCCCAATATCTCTAATCATTTGCAAACCGTAATTAACCGATCACGAGGGGATGAAATTTACAATAGATTCGCCTCGTCCCGTATTCTGTGGTTAATTAGTTGCAAGAGGATTGTATTGCATTTAAGATTTAAAAGAAGTGTTTTCTATTAATGAATAGGGATTGGATAATATGTAGTAACCCTCAAATTGCAAATATTTTTGCAACGTATCCCTGATTAATTAAAATCCAGAGGATTCTCCTTTCTGTAGGAAGTTCCCTTTTTCGTAATTTTTAGTGAAAAGGCAATGCTTTTTACTGCTTGATTAAAAAATATTTTGCGCAGGAAACGTGGTCCCTAGTTTAATATTTGTTTGCGTATGCGTATTATGAGGCGACGTTTAAATGAAAAGTGTAGCCCTTAATTATGAATTATTCATATAACGCGGTACACTGTTCAATTATTAATTAATATGGCACTAAATGGTACACTTGTGTGTATCCATGTGCAAGAGTTTACGCGAAGCCAAATATTTGCTGAACACACGAATACTCCATGCATTGCATGGACAAGCAAATAAATACTAACTTTCTCATACGCTTTTTCCATTCAATAAGCTTCGAACAAGATTGCTCATTTCATTATTTCCAATAATCCTCGTGTATGTATCCTCGTAATGTAAAAAACAACTGTACTTGTTAAAACGTAAACACAAAAAGTTATTGGTAGGTACTTAAAAAATGTAAAAAAGTATTCAAACATGATCAAAACACAATAAATCTTCGTGATTTTTCAGCCACAAATTCGGACATAGATTTAAGCAATGTTTAAACTAACGCCTCTAGAATATTTATCAATACATTATTTTACAACGTAGGATTTTTTACACGAACCCTTTCAACCTAAATTCAGAAGAAATAGCAACTCGAAAATCTGAATGAGATTTTCCACAGACTTCAATTCATATCTGTCGCGAAATTAAAAATAAAACCGAGAAAAGTAAATCACAACAAATCAATTCGTAATGCCAACACAGCGAGCCAGCGAGAATTTCTTTTGTCCCGTGGTTCAGCCGCGATTTACATATTCTAATAAAAAGACGCGGTGAAAAAGGAATATCTCAGGGTATTCACCGGGCTCGCGCCGTGGAACGTATTTTCCTTGGGTCTTTACAATTTCACCTCTCCGCCGAATATCTAAACATTTTTCGCGGAAATCCCGTTCCAGGGGCGGCTTACGGGCCACCTATGATTTCACGTAAGTCCATGACACGCGGCGCGGACCATCGTGGCCAGCTATCCAGAACGAAAAAGGCCCCGGGCGGCGCTCCCGTAAATCAACACATTAATCCATAATGAGATTAGCATAATAAATCATCAGGCTCTCTGTCGTCGTGCGCGCACGTCGAAGCCCGATGTACCTATAACAAGCGACCCACATTCTCTCGCGTGGGCCAGCCGATAATTGGCGATACTTTCCAATTTTCTGGGCGCTTTCATATTCGATGATCGCGCGAAATTCCCTCCTTCAATTGAAACCGGGGTCCCAACGGGCGCATAATTGAAATTAACGAGCGGAACGCGATATTTTTTCTTCCCTTTTTTTCCCTCCTCGCGATTCGATCGAATTCAATTTGCGGGGTAATCATTGTCCGCCGCGAACGTATGCGCACTCGCGAGAACGATTTTCCAGGGAAACTTTCCGAAATTTTGTTGGGAAATTATTGCGTTAGAAAATGTTCGCGTAACATGCACGAGGTGACCGTTTCGAGGGGAATAAAGTACACGGTGCGATGATGTAATAATTACTCTGATTTCGTTCGCGATGGAATCACGTTCTCGAATGGTGTGCGAGTGCTGGGAATTATTTCACTGTCGGCGGGAGTGTTACAATTGTGATTAACGTGAAAGGAACTCTAAGTGAATTTTATGGGACAATTGGACTTGTTGCCACTGATATCATTTTCATATAGACACTTTAGCAAATGTATTTTAGTTTTCCAGGTAATGCCGTTAGGATTTACCCACTGTAAATAAATAATCAGATGTCGTTAATGATCCACGAAAGTGGTGTCTATTGATTCATTAATATTCTATTGCTTCTGTTTCTGGCTTTTCTATATCCACTTGGTAATCAACCAAATGTTGTGCTACAGATTAATCGAGAGTTTTGCTAGAGAAGAAACTTGTGGAAAGAAGAAATTTACCGAGACACGTAGATCTACCTAGTTCGTATTGTCCCATGAATGTAATTCAGGAACGTAATCTTGCGAGAGTATCGACACAGTAAAGTAGAATGTGGATCGACCGTATTCCCTGGATCAGCAATTTGCTGATTGCTGTGTATCTTACGTAATCATTTATTCAGAAGTTTAGGGACAAAGTGCATCGCCGTACCGGATCGTCGTGGATAGCCTTTTGCCATCTTTTAAGGGTAGTAAACGTGACACTTGAATATATCTAGGGCGATGTAAAGTGTGGAGCGTGTCGCATAAAATGACACGAAGCGGCAGTAAAACTTCCCATACATGATACATTCTAATAAATACCAGCCTAAAATATTCAATCATGAGTTCTTGAGTAAATGCGAAGCGAATACGGAATATTTGATAACTCTGTGTCATAAAATGCACGACGAAATAACAGATAAACGAGACGATCACCTGTTACCAGAAATCGACTATTGTCGCTTCAAAAATTTCCGCGTTAAATCAACTTTAAGCCATCGAAAATCTTCTCTGCCCTCCTGCGCCGGAAATCTTAGAAACCACGTGCATTACCTCTACCAACCCCCGTCTACCATAAATGGAGAAAGAAAATTCAATCTATCCCTGAAAAAGTGAAGACTTTAAACTCCGCTCCCCATAACCAATATTCAATCCTCCTTTTTTCCCCCAATTCCTCAGGACGCCCGAGGCGTGAGCGTCGCCCTGACCCTCCCCCGGTCCACATAATTACATCCCCCGCCGGTCCCCCATTCATTCACCTTACGCCGCGAGGAGTGCGCCGTTGCACCAGCCAAAAGCAGCTCTCCTCATCGACAGCGCGGAAACGATCGGTTTTCGGGCGAATCGCGAATGGGCAGGCGGGCGGCTGATGCCACCAGAAGGAGCTGCAGTTTTATTCGAGTGTTTCTCACGGCTGGAAGTTTCTCTATGTACGCGGAAGCGTGTGCAGTCGTGAGAATTATATAGGAAGGCGACTATATGTTGAGGCAGAGAACGGACGGGGGGTAGGTTCGGCCTCGGTCTCCCTGTGGTGAGTTGCACTTGTAAATGCACGTCTACCCCCGTCTACCTACAACCCTCCACCTATAACCCGCTGAACGTGTATGTGCAGGCGGGTATATGGCCGCCGGAAGGTAGGCGGCTGCGAGCTACAGTGGGAACACAGTTCTTGCATTAGCCAAAGAAAGATTTCTGGCGAATCGAGCGAGAGACCTCGGCTAACCGGGCGAGGGAGCGACGAAGAAAGGACCGCTGTAGATAGCGGCGGGTTCTTACTTGGAGGCGTGGTATCAGGGCCTGTCGTTGATCCTTGCCGTGCTGTATCGCCTGCCGCGAGACTCTGTTCACGATACACACGCCTCTGCCCGGCAAGGGGGATGGAAAAGAAACGCCGCGGAAAAGCGGGGGCCGCGTTTCAGCAACGATTACCAGCGCTGCCTGGCGGCAACGCGATCTGAATGCCGGCAAGACGGAACTTATGAAGTTCCGTCTTTGATTAATGCGCAAGTTTCTTTCGCGGAGGTGTTCCCCGGGGTCTGAAAGACGCGGCGCAGTCGATTCAGGGGACCCTTTGAAGGATATTTATTGGGGGGGGGGGGGGGACTGTTATTTAGCGGCGAGCCGTTAACCTTTGAAGCACTGCGAAGAAAGGGGCAAGCGGATTTAACGAAGCTGCTCTTGTGTTTAGGAGTGGATTGCTTTTCACGGGATTATGGAGATTAATCATGTCCATGTCATGACGGAGAAATTCCGTGGCATCTTTTTTAGAGATATTGCGCGGGTGTGAATGAATTTCTAAATTTGGTGTAAATTGTTTCTGCAGATAGGTGTATTAAAAGTGTTTATCAATTGAAAGCAACCACCCTTAACTATTTCAAGAACAGCTTCCATGATTTAATTCTGTTCTATAACAAATTTAGTGAGAGTTGCTGCATATATGCACTTTGAAAATAAGCGAATAGTTGTGAGAAAATATACAGTAGATATTCCACAAAAAATGCCGAAAATCGCGTTCCTTTTCGCCAGCTGACTAGGCATAACCCCTTAATATAAAACACTTAGACATTTTTAACAAATTAACAATAATTCTATTAAATAAACGCTTCACTCAATAACTAGAAAATTACTCTCCTCTAACCCAAAAAACAGATCCAACTGCCGGTATTTTAACCACCATACACAGCAGTCTCACCCAGGTCAGTCAACGCGAAGGGATCCTTATTTCCCTTTGCACGTACATTTGTCTTATTGCCCGCAGTATTCGCAGCAGCTCGTTCAAGTTGAACTACTAGAACCTGGGGCCGCGTTCCCATCTGTTTAGGTTAAGCCAACCTCCGCGCGCCGGAAGCCACGAAAATTTTCAACTCGATCCGGGTTGTGTACGCGAGCGACAAAGGCGAAAGAATACGTTCGGGATTGCTCGCATCGTCGACGATCATGTAAATTCGTAAAGGAGCAGGAAGAACAGTCGATTCTCCGCGGAGTTGGCGAGTTTACCGAACGCTCTCGAGCGAAGGCACCCCTGTCTCGAGTCAGATTCCCTGGGGAAGTTTGAAACTAATGGCCGTGAGTCGATGATGCTTCGCTTTTAAGGATCTGCTCGGCTTGTTCACCGATCTTCCCCTCTGCGGAGAACCTTCCAGCACCAAGTTAACTCCAACGAGGCAAGGGCCCGTTTCGTAAATGATTGCTTCAACGGTCGATCGCGAACCCCGACTTTAGAATTCTGCTGTTCCTGATCGATATGTCGAATGGGAACGCGCTGTTCCCACCGAATCTTACCGAGTTCCCGGCTCGACTCAATTTTGATCGGTTTGCTTTTGTGCTTCTGACGCGTTCTTGGCGGAAATAAATGATAAAGGGGTACGGTGACTATCCACATTTTACTTTAAAATCATTGATACTATAGAGAATTTAGAATACTGTCGCGTAAATTGACCTTAAACTGAGAAAATGAGGAGAAGAATAAAAGCATAATTTGCTATTAATTTCAGACTTGCCTTATAAATAATCTTTGAGCTATCGTGAAACACAATATTTCACAAATTCTCTCGAAGAAATACTTTATTTTTAAATTAAACGACTGATGTTCAGATATTTATCCATCAATTTTGCAATTACTTTTCGTTTAATCTACTAAGAGAAGCCAATCCCAATTTCACCAGTTCTACTTAAAAGTTCCATCTGTTATTTTCCCAATTCACAGTTTTCCCATCGATAATCAGGTTTCAAATTCCGATCGCGGCGAGTACGTTTCACAGAGAGCATCAGATAAACAGTAAAACGAGAGATCTAAAAAGCGGCGAGCGTCAAGTGACGCGCGAGTCGAATTCATCTTTCACACCGCGGATTAACCATCATAAATAGAACCCACCTAAAACGATTGTTCGGTTAACCAATAATTAATTGGCATCCCCTCGTTAAACCATCTGGCGAGCGATGTTGCGACGAATTATCAAATGGAAAACGCATGGATTAGCGGCGTTAAATATTAAACGTTTCCATGAAGAGAAATTACTCACCGAGTATCTGGCTAAGAACTGTGCGGCCATCTTCGCCGAGGCAGGCGCTGCGAGCATCAAAAGGATTTGTGAACTGCACGAATGCATAGCCTTTGTGCATGGATATTCCTGAAACAACAAACGATCATGACGTTCCAAAACGGCCCTCTTCTTTCTCGCAACGGCGCGAACGGGGCGAAACGGAAATACCACGATAACCGGGGGGAGAAATCTTTAATTAAAATTGTTTCCATGAATTTTGATGAGGGAGAAGTCTTGAGGGAAGCGTCCGTCATCCCGCGAGTAGAACAATGAACGAGACGGAATCATGATAGTCGAAACGGGACTACGAGGATCTGCGTTTCCTTTGTTCACTTCTTGAAGCTGCGTAAAACGGCGAAAAACAAATAGATTTCATAACACTGAAACATATTTCGCGCTAGTGATTCGAGGACACGGGAGGTGGCATTTTAGCGAATTATATAAAATTGAAAGAAGTGAAAGAACATTATACGAGAGGCAAATATAAAGAATCGTTTCCATTCTTGGAACAGAGCTACACTTTTCATTTAATGGATAAACAGCCACACATTAGGAAGGTACCAGCCGTTCCACTTACCTGGACGGGCAAAGTGCAACCTGTCAAAAATTATTACCACGGGGTGCGCGTAAAAACCCTGAAAAATAATATTCACGGGAAAGGGTAGAGCATAAAGTGGCCGAGATTTTCAACCCTTGACATTATTAACATGTCCGACGCAACTGGCGTGGTCAGATAAGTCTCTCCTTTTTTTCCCTTCCCAACCGTCACTGTCCGTTTCGGGGGTGGATACGCGCGTCCCGTGCAAGATATATCTGCATCCAGCCAGGGCGCACACCCGCGACCATATATGTATAACCGTGGCAGGAATATATGGAGATTTACATATTTGTTTCAGCATAATGAATTCCATGCATGGTCAGCTGCTAACCACGCAAAAGTTATTACGGGTACACAGATTACAGGCGGCTCCTGCGCGTTAAAATGAACGTATCTGCCGACTTGCTACGCAGACTGCCCACGGAATCGATGGCCCGGGTGCCATGTGGTAGCCGATGTAAAAAGAAGAGAAGGGGAACGGAAAAAAAAACGAGAAAATATTGGCAGAGAAATTTCGGACGAAAAATGCGCCACGGCTGGGACCTGGGCCCCGGATTACCGTGACACAGCGTTTCCATTTTTTCGGAATACGCGAAATTTGTACGGCTGGGATTTAATTCGATGGCCGTGTAACTCGTGCGGGAGAAGGGATATTAAATTTATTGTGGTTCGGCGAACGGTTACCAGGAGATGAAGGGAAATCAGTCATGGAAGATTATTGCAGAATGAAGGAGATGGAGTGTTCTTGGATTTTGAATTCTAGCTTGTGAGTCTTTCATTGTGATTGGGGATTAATTTTTTATTCGGGGGGCTTGGATGCGTTCTTGAATTGTGAAGCTTTAAATCTGACTTTGTCTAGAAAGAAGCCCTGAAATTTATTTATTACCCCTCTGCATAAGCAATTAGCACATATCCTCTTCTAATTCTTTTTGTCTGTAAGCTACTTAGATCTCACTGCATAAATAAGGAACGAAATAGCTCTGCCCTCCCCACTCAAGGGATGAAATGTTCCTGGCGAAACAGGAAAACCTGCAGCCTCCCATCGAAGCATCCCAGCCGATCGTACTTTCTCCACCGTCATCGACAACTTCCAGAAAACTTTCGAGCACTCTTTACCGCAACGACACTTCGCAATCTCCGCGACGACTGTTTTCTGCAGCACGAGGGGGAGAGAATGGCGGAGGAAGAAAGGCCTCGTGTCCTTACCGCGAACGGTTCGAGTCAAGGGAAACGTGAAATTGGAGAGAAGGCTCGACTTGTCAGATAGAGAACGGTGGGGTCTCCATTGCGGAATGCTGGACCCAACGGTGACAGCTGTGCGGAGCAGATTGCACGAATCGAGTGGGCCAACAACGACGACTCGAAAATCGTATTAAACCCCCGTGGCACACGCGTATCGGGGTCGGCTGTATTTCGCTTCTGAATCGTAGAACGCAATAATTCGTGACGAGGCGAGGCGATACGACGCGTTTGTGTTGTTTTCAATGGCGCGGGAAGAAACGAGCCTTGGATGGAAACAGATATATCACAAGTAGAACTTGATATAATTAATTCGAACCTTACGAGAATTCTTCGAAAAAGAAAAGACGAGCTTCTCACAGAAGACACTTTTAAGACCCACAAGTGGTATTTTTATATTTGTCAGAGCAGAAATAGTTTAAAGAAAATTGCAAAAAGTGTTAGCCAAGGAAGTACGTGATGTGAAAAGGCCCTGTACCAAAGGCAGCAGAAATCAAATAAAGTATTCTGGAATCTTGTATTAATATTTCCCCATGTTCGTCGTTAATATTTTCCCAGGTCGTTATTACTTCTGAAATATTTGATGAAGTTAAATGTTACTTACTAGAGATTTGATTAATTATCAATGCATTCGAAGTAATTGATAGGGCACTTTGAGAGATTTAAATCGTAAGTGATACCAAATATATTGCAACTATGTAAAGCAGAAGTTCTCCTTAAAGCATTACTTTATTCCGAAAAATCAACCTTGGAACGAACCATTATTAGCCCACAGCTCGAGGAGCATAGCATTTCTTGTTCCAACCGTGCAGATTATTTCACCCACTGGGCACATATGTACGTATCCCGCGTTTTTCCACGACCTGGCTAACGAGGAAGTCCCGAAATCGAATTAAAGAGAAAAACACATACCTAGGGGGTGAGAAAAAAGAAAACACTCGACGAATGTTTCACTGTGCAGCGACTGATGTTCCGCGCGCGATTCAATCCGTCACATCTGAATAATGAAAGCTGTTTTCGATTTGCCGGGAAAATGAGCACACGGCTAGATTATATATGCACATGGATGTCTTTTTAATTAATGGCAGCTTGCGTAGTGATATTTTTGCGAGTTCAAAAAATCCTTGAAAACACAACACGGGGGATGGAAAAAGTGTCATTTATACCGATGCACTTTGTCAATCTATCTCCTACTCGATTGATTTTCAAAAATTAAATTCTGATCACTCGACATGAACGAAGCGAAGGGTCTCTGTTTGCGGAACAAATGCATTTCAATCAACGTTCCTAAAAGCCACTGGTCGACTTCAACCCGTTCAAAATCTACCCCCAAAATAGAGGAAGTATAGAGAATACTCTCAAAGTCGATTCGATATCGAGTTGCAGAGCGCAGCAGCCAGCTGCTAATTAGAAACAATTTAACGCGACCAAGTGTAGTGGCATTATCAGGAGGTCGAGGCTCAGTCTCTGACCGTGCTAGAGTCCAATCGGGCTTCCAGGCACTGGACTCTGTTTGAATCCTAGCCAGGGTGCTCGAAACCTCGCGGAAACTGACGCTGGCGAGGACAACGGGGTCTGGGTGGCGGCGATAAACAGCTTACTTTCAGCAGGCTCCTCGATAAAGCTGCGAAGACAACGAACGCGACGCCGTACAATGCGGCTGCGCGGAACTTTGTCCTGAACTTGAGGTCCTGGAGGTGGAATTAAAAGGGGCTTCGATTCGCCAGATAAGACGGCGGCCACCACAGCCAAAACAACGGGGACCATTCATCCGGACGACGATGACAGCTGTACGAAGCAGATTGCGCGGGTCAAGTGGACGTCCGGGATTCCATCCACCGTTCTCTCTTCCCACTACTGGAACTTCCGTTTAATTTTATTTCGAACTTGACTTCGCTGAAGAACAATTCGAACTTGCGCGGCGAGCTTTTCAAGAAAGGGGTGAAAAAGGGTCGCTTGGTCTGGAGGATGGGACTCTGGGAACGTTTGCTTGAGATCAGCGGGAAATTTCAGGTTAATTAACTTTGATGAATCCTTGTAAAAGGTTTCCATAAAACCTGATACTTGTAAGAAATTTTTTCAACAAAATATGTTACGGGAAACCTTAGGTGTTCTCTTATTAGTGAGATATATTTACTTGAAATTGAATTGAAAGTTAAATGAAAGTGTTTAAAATGTATATGCATATATAATTTATTGAATCATGTATTTGGGTTATGTCATTTTTAAAACATTATTTAAGTGAAAATTTGGAATAACGAAAAACAGTTAAAAATAGTCGAGTAAAATTAAAGTAAAAGTAACGATTGAAAAATCTATGTGACGTTGAAGTTGAAACACTCGACGAATAATAAAATTAATATTATTCGTCAAATAATTTAAAGTTACAGAAGCTTTTATTCGATCCTTTCTTTAAATAATTTTTAATTCAGTTAATGCTCAACTCTGTTAGAAAGGTGCAACTGTAGAGGGAAGAAAGGTTCATAGTGCGCAAACAAGACAGGAGAGAGTCGCCTGAGCAGCGGAATCAAGTAGAAGAAGTCAATGTGTGGTCAGACGCCGCGCGTACTACGTTGATAAACGCTTTTATGATTTTGATGAATTCGAAGTGAAAAAGATATATTTCGGCTAAAGTACAGTTTCTCAAAGCTACTTTCACTTAGTTTTGCGCGTTTAAATAATTGTTATATGGTATTTCAAGAGGCATTAAATTTTATTAAGTTATGAAGTTCCAAGTGCCCTTCCATAAGAATATTCTTATTCAAAGTATATATTAGAGTTTAAACTATTAAATTTGACGTGGCTTGCAAGTAGTCCGTACAGCTCTAAACTAATCGAATTATTTAAATGCAATGCAGGAAGTTTTCATTACAGGCGTAATGTGAGACACATTACGCAACTCCGAAGGAAACTTCGTCATAGACTGCGCTTTAATTTTACTTGCTTCAGAAACACCAAACACGGATCGCATCGCGTTGCAGTGACAGCTGTACGCAACAGACTCCAAGAAACTCGAAATTCGTATAAATAGGATCAAGTTTCGCGAAACTTGCTGCAGGTAAAAGTGTCACGCTCTTATCCACGGAAATACCATTTTACTGCTCGCAAACCTACAAAATACTAGTTTAATATAACGCTAAATCTAGAAGAACATATCTGCGCGATCCTTTGCAATAACAAATCTTAGACACATTTAATCCTTCAACCTCACATATCTAAACTCTCATATTAATGACAAAAATACGATGAACGAGGTCAATTAAATTTAGGAGGCACAGAAGAAATTTCTGAAAGGGGATAGATTTTATAAGACGACAGATTTCTACGTCACATCAGGTCAATAAATCAAATCTTTCGCGTGGACGTTTCAATATAAATTTCAGTAGGAAACTCAAACTACTTATCTAAACCGAATTCGATGGTCGCAAACGTAATCATCGTAGTTCCAATTTATCATAGTTCAGCCCGCTGCAATAAAGTACGTTTCCGAAACGAAGTTAGTGCTACAATGAAAGGAATGGAGTCGTCGGGGGTTCGTGAAACTAGAGACGGATATCCAATCGGGATGTCGAAGGTCAAGGAGCTATCACGGCACAAATTGTGTTACCGAGGGCGGAGCGTATCGGGAGAATCCTATTTCCAACTCGCTATTTTTCTGGTGCCCCACCGAGGTTCCACGTTTTTATGCCGGATAACAGGGCGAGTTTCCCCCTGTTATCCGACCCGATCTTTGAATCTCCACAACTTCGGCCAGTTTGTAACTATCCCTGCTTTTCAACTTTTCTGGGATCGATCATTCCAGACGGATCTCACCCAACGAAACACGCGTTACCCTATATTTGCCTCCGATTCCCTCGGATGATACCAATTCTGTATCTATCGAAATACAAATTCTGATGTCACAATTTTTTGCTTTTCGATTGACTTCTTATGTATTCTACAGAGTCCTGCGATCACAACTATTGCACTGTTCAAAATACAATTGGAAGATAAAGACATTCTTTGATAAGACATCAATGGTTTTGAATTTACAAATTCAATGAAATAATTAATTAGGAAGACACTGACTTCACAAATCAGATCGAGTATTGAATAAAAATGCTACGATATCTGATATTGTATATTCCTTTGTATCTCATTTTGGACGCGAGATCTTTTAATCGTTTCGAAGCATGTGCAGTGATTCCATGGCTTTTGTCGCTTTCCACCATCGTGGTTCAAGTTTCCAGCGTTTCTCGCTGTTAAAAATCTGACGTACGACGGGATAGGATCTCCGGAACGCGAGGGAAGCTGATCCGAGGGCTGCCGTTTTATGTGATTCCGCGAAGAAAGAGAAACCTACCTGCCAGACGGCCGTACCGCTGAAACATTCGCTCCACATCGGTCTTGCTGCACTGAAACGTGTTTAGATTCCCGACGAAAACCCGGGAATTCACCGCCTGTGGGTCCTGCGAATTGGTCTGGTTGCCCACTTTGCTCATCTTCATCGCCTGGAACAGAGGATTGTAACGGATACGGTTTATCGCCGAACGTGATTTGAGTGACGATGCAATGAAAAGTGATACACAGCGATACAGTCATTTTATTGGTTCCCCCGTTTAATAGAACCCAGTCGACAACGGGGGCAACGTTACCGGGGCATTTTATGACATTCATTTTCGGATTCGGCACAGCTTCGCGGGCACGTTTTATCGACGATCCTGTCATCGTTTAATCTTCTCGATTTTATACGTGTTCATGGCACGCGTATCGGTACGTAAATCGACGCAAAACTGTGGTGCTGGAGGGTGGAGCGGGAAAAGTGAACAATTTTCTAACGTTTTGCGATAAAGTGTTGAATACAGAGCAAGATGAATTTTATAGGTAATTATTCAATTTTTCCTTTGTTAAAAAAGAAAGCTTTGAGAAATATTTTAATTGTATTGTTGGATGCAAGAAAAGTATAGGATCTGTAAAAGTATGAGGAATTTATGCGTTTTATCCTAAAAAGGCCTGAGTGTCTTGTGGCCGTTCTTGCATCCAACGGTACAATACTTGCAAATATTCAAAAATTCAAGAAGTCATTCTGTTTCTATTGGAATAATAAAATCCCTATTTGTTAATTGAAAATGCAAGAAAATCCAGCAAATATACATGCTTTCATAGTGTTAGAACTTTTCCTTTAGATTCTTTCCTTTAGATCCTAGAATCTGTTACAAAATATATAATAATACCCCTATACAAGCAGCTATGATTAATTTAATCAAAAATATAATGAAAAAGGCACAGCTCTCAAAAACTAAAATCTTCGTTTAAACCCAACTGTGTATTTCAATTCCCTTTTACGTTACTATGTACGTAAAAATATTGCGATGGAATATTAAAAAAATCATTACTTAGCGAACATCATGGGCACTGAACAAAATTACATCTCTTCTCCGAACGTCGCTATTTTTCCCCCACCATTAATTTACAATTCGCCGCGTACCGACGAAAAATGGGGAATAAAATGGAATAACATCGGCAGGCTCGTTTGGAATCGATGAAACCATATTTCCCAGGTTAATGAACAGCCCCGGCGCGGCAGTTCCCGGCGATTTAATGAGATTCGCAGACGTTCTTTAAACCGTTCCAAAGACGCGGCCGTCGCTATCCGCGACACGAGAACGAGAAATTAATTAACGCGTCGCGAATCCATTGGAAAAAGCCATGGGTTTAGCCCCGTCCCTTCGGTGTTTCGTTTTCCAAGGCATAATATGCCACAAAACTAACGAGGTCGTTAGCCATGCCGATGGTAATCGCGGGCACGGGTTCGACAGGGGCAACGCGACTGCGATTTCCATGGAATCGGTTAATCTTACGGGTGATCGTGTGTTAATTGGATGGCGATAATTAAAAGGAGCTGTCACGACATCAAAGGGAACATTTTTTCTCCCGATGCTCGATCACTAGACTTTTTAATTGCTCGTTGTTTCAAATGGTTTAATGCTCACGACCTCTGCTTGGACTTCCTTTGATCTTGCTTGCAACGAAGTGTCATCAATAGATAGTTTTTTTTACCTTTTTTTTTTTATTTGTAGTGTCGCATTTCACATGTCGCTGGGCATTATTAAAGGGGGAATTAATACCAGTTTCTGTGCGTCGAAATAATTAGTCGGTTTGTTTCTGATTAATTATTATGATGGGAAGCAGTAGGTAATATCAGTTGATGGGTTTGGTAATAAAGACTTATTTAGCAGAGCAAGTTCAGGGTAAAACTTTTCATAAACGTTTCTGTTTTTGGATACTTTGGTTATCCGTAGGATACTTAAATGGTTTCAAGCACTCTGTTTCTTATAAAGTGAAATTGACTGATAGCATTGATTGTGACTGGTATTATGTGTGTAACCTAGTATCACTACATTTTAGCGTCGTATATTTCTGGAAATGAAACGTTTACTGTTGCTGTGTTATCTGTAAAATTGAAAACGACGTGGCTATCTCTTATCGATTAAAGCTACCGTCTGCACCGGTGGCTAATTTTGACGTTCGTCCCAATATGTACTCTGGTTTCATATAAATGTCGATACTTATAGCGCGTGGCCTTTTAATATCGTAGCCGCATCGGTCGATGACCACATTAATCCGTGTGAAGGAGAAGAGAAGAGTAACTGTAGCTCCGACTACTAACGTCACGATATTTTTACAATTCTTTCTCGCGACACTTAATTAAATGACTTCCATTTAAACACAGATTCGTTCAATTCACTGTAAAATTCAAGTAAATTAACTAAAATCGTTCTGAACTATAATAATATTCGTACACGTCGTATAATACATCTGTTATAATGGTATATAATATAATTGTGGACGTAACCACCCCTTAATATTGGCTTGATTGATGTCGGTAATTACTGGCGAGAACGTTCAGTCAAGGGAAATTGGAGGTACGTCTAATTAGTCTCGTAGGAGGCCTGTCCTTTAATTAGTGTAAATAACAGAAATTTTCACGGTCACCTGTTGATAATACAAACACGATAATACATTCCATTCTTCATTTTATTCTGCTGTATCTCAAACGCAATTAATGTCATGGAAAAACAAGCAACACTTTTCCTGCTTCCAATTTAACCTTTACCCTGTTACATTATCCTCTTCCCACTTAACAATGAACCCGCAAGTCCTCAAAAAGTTAAAAAAGCAGCGCGGTACAAGCAGATTCATCAACCTGTAAGTACTTAATTGAACGCGCGAGAAATCGTCGTGGCATAAACAATGATAAAGAGATACTAGCAGTCGGGGCGTGTTTTTTGAAACAGTTTGCCGTCCTCTTTGGCGATTATCCACCCCCCTCCCCTCCCCGGGTACGCAAACGGTTACGATGTGCTTTCACAAACGCATTCGACAACTGCCTGGCATTTTACGCGCACGTTAGTTTAATGCCACACTTAACACGAATGATATTTTCGCGCAAACATTTCCAGCGGCGAAAATCTGCGCTGGCCGAAAAAAGCAGCGCAACGCTCGGAGCGGAAAACAGGGCTTCCGAGGGGATGGCGGGTGGGACGGTGAGGGGTGGCGATGCTCATCGTCAATTTTATGCATTTCGATTTCCAATTTCACATGAGACCGCTTGTACGTGCACACGAGTTACGTGGAATTCGGAAACCGCGTCGCTACATATTTTTTTTTCCACGGCGAAAGTCTCGAACACACAGTTTTCGGTTTTATTTTCGGTTATTTCTTTCACTCTGCTGCCTCGCACAGTGGCTGTATTTCCATTACTTCCAGCTAGGCGCGTGATGTTCTCGACAACATTGAATAAAAACTCTCGTTTGTTGCGCCCTGTTAATGTTTTCGTCGTGCTCGTGGTTTCAAATAACCGCAGGAGGGGAATGAATGGGGGTTTGCGTTTTATAATTACTGGGTAACAACGAACCAAGTTTCTCATCCAGATTTCACACGTCAGACGCATTGTTGTGTAGGGAATTTTCTTCAGCAAATGTTGCACAATTTATGAAGAATCTCTGGAACACGTTAAAGCTTTACAGGAGTTTATTTTAAGCTACTTTAGTTACACTGTAGGAGCAGCATGAAGCTTCTTTTTTGCATAATTCTAAATGGCTCTTCATATAATGAAGACACATGAAAAAGAACATGTTTATGTAACACATACATTCTCAGCAAACTCTGCAAGAGAGCTAGTGGAACGGTCTACAATTCCTGCTAAGTCGATTGTCAGACATGTCTGACTATAGAGGATCCAGTATCCCTTGTTCTCTTATAATGAACTCTTATCACTCAATATTTCTTTCTCATCTACAAGAAAATCACTTAAACTAGATCACAAATAGTTCATTATACACTCTTTCTATAAACTAAACATTTGTTGATATTTCTGTTAAAAATCATCAAGGCGAACTTGTTCCTATATTTCTGCTAGGTTTCCACCACTTTCTAGGACGTTGTTTATGAAGCATTAAAATCCGCTCGGCGCTGTGCTATTGGTTTTTGGTGTGTAACGACGAAAAAGTAGCAAAGCTAAACGTGGAATGTAAAATGCGCGACTCGTCTCATGACGAGTGCAAGATAAGGGCTATCATTTCCGTATATTGATTCGCATTTTGCAAGAGGCTATCAGCTCCATTATGATACCTCTTCCCTTTACTGCCACGCGAACCGAATGTCTTGATAATATTCTAGCTTCGATATTGATGTATAATGAACCACGGTAGAGCGGTATTCTTGTGGGAATTCAGTCAACGTGGAATTATTTAAGAGATCAGGGAACAGGATTAACGGAGGATGTTCGTGAATAATTATACGAAGTGCAGGAAACGAAATTGCAAAAACGCCACTGTAACATTATAATACGATAAATATAGTAATTCAATATATTATATATAAGCTTTTATAAGCTTCCTATATTTAAGCTTTTTATAACGTACATGTCGTCTGTAAAAGTTCGCGAAAGATGTGGCTTTCTATAGTTTCAGTCAATGTACATATTCTCGCAATTCATATTCCTGGTTGAATGAAATTTCAATAAGGAAACGGTGCTGGAACGTCAATCATCTGAACTAACATTCCTCGGAAATGTTAAAGCACGTTTCATCGGCCACTACCGCCCCGCGAGCTGCGAATGCTAATTCGAAGAGAATTCTTTGGCGTGCGAATTCAGCGAAAACATCTCAGGTGGTGTGCATAGTTCGTGTATCTTTGGCCACGTTGCAACATAAATAACGGCGACAGTGGGACGAGATTCTAGTCCACCAGACGAATGTGTAATTAGAAATCTGTACGCGTTCGGGTCAGATGCGCCGATCACAGAATTTACACGGATGTGGTGATTCGTTCTAGAGAAATTTAGCGGCAATGAAATTTTTATTCTCCGCCTGGAGCAGAAGTTTCGAGCCACGGAGGACAAAACTTCTCCAATTTCGCGACGTTATATTCAGCCACCGTCGCGGTTGAATATCAGACGGGAATTAAAGCGGGGATCCGTTTTGAAAATAGTATGAAAATGAGCAGGATACGATGAAAACGAAAGAAGTTAAAGATCTCGGCGGTGCTGGGGGAGAACGGCGCGGATTCTCGAATTCAAACTTAATCTTTGCCGCGATCATCGGAAGTGGAAGTTCCTCAGGGAGGTATGAAACTAAGAAGATTATCCATAATTTATGTAGGAAGTAAAACAAAGAGTGGACTGCCTGTGATGGTGCTGTATAATTTCAGGTATCGTCACGTGGACTATCGCTCAGAGTTTCAGAATCTCGTTAACTTTCTTCCTGCCGACTCGGAACTCCCCCATTCTCGTTCCAATATCGTGTACCTATCTATTTACGCGTAGGTATAATATTCCAGGCACACTTTACCAACGGTATTTTATAAACAAGCTAGACGATAATTATGTGACGTATTTTACAAAGCCATAGACTGCTTTACGATTCGATGCAAGCACAGTACCTAGTACTAGTATTTGAAGATTTAGTATTAGTAAATTATCAAAAAATATATAGTTTCTACAATTTCCAATGTCAAAGTACACTGAAAATAAATATAAAAGTCACGATTTGCGTACAATATAATAGCCTTTATTTGTGCCATTTTTTAATGCTGGTCAGTTTAAACTTTAACCCAGTACAAACCACTCTGCATTGCCAGTTTCGTTCATGATACTTTTCAAAGAAATTTGGTAAGATTTGTGAGGAAGGAGACCAAGAATCGATGCAGTGGGTATGCGGTACATTCGTTGCTTAAAAGTTAGCAAAGCAGGATGCTGGTCAGACGTGCTGCTAATTATTCGATCGAGGGAAATTAGGGTCCCTCGTGAAGGCTGAATTCACCACGTGTCACCGGCCAATTATTAGGCCAAAGAAGCACGTGATTATTAACGAAGACGAAACAAGCAAGTTGGCCCGATGCAAGCATACAAATTCGTTCGAACAACCGAGCCTGGCATCAAGGTTCCTGCTCACGAACCCTTGGCTTCTTTTCTCCCTCTGGAAACTCCAGCACGTGGGCGACTACGAGACCAATGACCGCACCTGCACCGACGGTCAACCGAAAGAAGAATCAAATGTGTTATTCCAACATGTCCCCTTTTTACAGCCCTATCGTTAATATTAATGACAGAAGTCACTGTGGCAGATTTCTCATGGGAAACGTGTCTTTGAGTTGTCGATAAGTTTTCAATTAAATATTGGCGAAGACCTCGAAAGGGAAGGTTGAATGGAATTCGGGGTGAGGGAACTGTGAGAAATTTTGTAATAATATTGATTTTCGTAGAGTTTAAACGAGGAAAATTATTTTAGATGAATTTGAGACAGATGAGGAATTTAAGGTTTTAGCTGGTTAGCAGTTGTGTTAATTTTGAAACACACAGTTCGTCCGTTGTTTTAAGGAGAAGTATGGATTGTTTTCTTACTGCCTTTGTTACTTATTATGGTAGATTTTTAGTTGAATCGGTCCTGCTTTCTTTTTAGAGAAGAATAAAAAATGTAGCAATCAACGTGGTTGGAAACATAATATATTCTGTGCGACAGGGATAAAGGATTTTTAAAAATAATCTGCACCTGCAAATTTTGCGAAAAACATTCTACCAATTAATTTAACAATGCGGGTTTTCGATAAACAGAAATATTCCTGAATTTTTTAGCACATACCAAATATGTATTCATTGAAATATATGAACAGAAAGAAGTAACCAAAAAATGTTGACGGCAATAAATTCCATAGAAACAAATTCTGTCAGATGTTGGACCCGTCCGGATCTGCTTGTCAATGTTCATCTATCCACGTACGTCAAATATTCATCAAAATGCAGTCTGACATTTCAAGCAAGACTGAGCCAGGGCAGAAAATCAATTTGCTTATTGTCCAAATTAAACTATGCTTCCCTTGTCTATTTTTTAAATAAACGTTTAATTAACCATCTATCTGTCCTGAAACTTTAACTCAAACTCATGAGCTTAACAGAAGAGGAAATGCAAGTATAAATTTTAAAAGAAACCGATCGATACTACACCGAATAAAACCAGAATAAAACGGACAAAAATAAAATACACATTGGAAAGTAAAATCCAGCAGTCGTGTACTTCCTACACAACCATTTATTTTCCTCAAGTCTGATCCCTCTCAGCTCGTTCCCTTTTTTTCTTCCATTTTCCAATAAATACTGAACGAGTACCAAAGTTCGCAAAAGATAAAAAATGCTTCCACATTTGATACTTCATTTTGCTAAATTAGGAGCTTACCTATCTCCCAATCTACTTGAGAATAAAACGACTCGATCTAAGAACAAAAGATGATTGAGGAACAGGATAAGTTTAATGAACCAAATGAGGCATAAAGGGTCAATATTCGAAATTTCACGCGTCCCGAAGTGAACCTTTCCCGTCCGATTGTATCTAAGCATAATGAGCTACTACAATTGCCTTCTCCCCAGCAAAACGGTAATCCCGCGTCGCTTTGAATTGCGCTCGTTACGAATCTATATAGCCGCGGCCCTCTTAAACACGGAATTTGGTAGCAATTGTACGATACGCGATTTCGAAGTCACCGTCGGATTGTGGCCGTGGCAAAATGGCGGATAGAAATATCGGCAATTTACTCGCCAGCTTTTCAGAATGTGAAACTCGGTTTGCAGCTGCCATTACGCGCTCACCCGTTTCGATTTCATTCAACTTTCGATCCTCTGAACTTTTAACGTCAGTCGATTGAATGGTGAATTACAGGTACTTTCTTCGTTTATGAGTGTGTCGATGAAAAATAAGGAATAATATATAAATCTTGAGAATATGTTATGACATAGAGGAATAAGGCCGTGAGCACCAATACCTACACAGTTTATGTAGATATGATTTAAAAATGATAGACAAATTGATGAGAAATAATATATATAATATAAAGTAGGAAATTAATGTAAATAGCTGAGTTATACAATTTGAGATGCAGGTTTGCTCGGTTTCACTTTTTACTACTGATTCATAACTCCATATTTTCGTTGCTCTATTCTGTATAAATAACAACAGAAATCGCACTATGTGGCGTTGCAAAATGTCTTTCTATAATTTTGGAAATTCGAAAATTTGGAATATTCAGTTTAAATGTTCAAATCTGAGCAGGTGCGATCGAAAAGTAAAACCTCTTTCTTAAGTTTATCAGCGATAAGAGCTTCCATATCAATCTGATGTATTTTTGATCCGAGCAAAGTGAGAAGTGATAAAAGTGCAGCATTCTCTGGCACAGACTGGCGGCCTTGCTCCTGCTACTTTCAGAAAAATTCAAACCCCGACGAAATACATTTCGCACATTGAATATTCCAAGTTGCACCGGTCTTGGGAAACATTTTAAGGTGGACTGCTAGAAAAAAAACGGACAACTTGGAAACGAAGTTTCAAACATTCATGAGAAAATACTTTTCAAATTATACGTCCCGCTCGAGTAACACGTTTTCTTCTTTAGTCTCGATAACGTCGTTGCGTCTCGTGAAGACTTCAACTTTGTTTTAATAATTTCCCCGCTCGCACTTGCTTAGAGGAAAACGATCGGGACAGAAAAGACTTTGCGGCGAAGTTGCAAAGCATTCCTGAAGAAATTTTGCAGAGTTAGGTCTCTAAATTCTATAGTTAACTTAGGAAACATTTTTCCTCGTTAGGAAAACTTTATCTAGAAAGAAGGAAATGGAAGTTCGAAGCCAACTTTCGTCCACAGCGTAATCCAATCTTTTTCTGAAAATCGTATAGCACTGATTCATGATTGGAGAAACTCAGTAATGAATTATTTTTTGTTTTACAAATAATTCATAAACTGAAACACATATGCCTAACTACCTGATCAACTCCATGAACACAAAGAAAATGTGCCAGTTAATTTTTTTTCAATGAATGCTTTCTGCCGACAGCTTTCTCGGTCCAAAAGAACAAAACTGCTACTACGTGTTTACCATTTATATAAGCTACCAAAGCTAACATCATTGTGTCACGATATTTATCTTACATCAGACTCAATTTGAACAATTCTTCGATAAAAGATCAAGCAGTTGGTTTAACAAAAATACAAATACAGGATTTTAATAACTCGTTCCTTTACACGTTACCCGAGCATCAGTAAAACAAAAACCGACGGGCAAAAAAATCCAATTAGCTTTAATTTAATTAAAAACCGACCGCGACGCATAAAAGCACAACAAAACGTAAAGAGTTTATACGAAATACAAGCTATTTTAGTAGCTTCGTTACAAGTTTTCATGCAGTCACAGCGATGGAATAACTTCTTTTTTCGAACTTCATCACATAAATTCGCCGTTTACTGTGAACGGAACGATTTGAAATTCTTCTTAACGGGACTCGCACGATAGCATAACCTGATAATCTTAAATGATGTTGCTGATAAACTTGTACATACTCAGAAAGTGATTTCAATACCTAAATACACTTACATGACGAAATTTGTAAAATAGTGCACACATTTGACACTGAATTTAGTTACATACATATATAAAAGACGAATACGATCAATTCATACGACTAGAGCACGAAAGAAATGCAAAAATTTAAGACTGTAAGTAGAACAGGTCAATCTGTGGTCAGACGTTCTTCGTAAACCGGCACAACTATATTCCGCTGTAACTCTTTGTGCGTATATTCCTTGGAAAACTATTACGAGTAAAAATTATCCATGAAGATAAGAGTTTCAGACCTACATACAAATTCACAACAATTTCCCGTAAGATTCTTAAGTTACACCCATGTTTATTCATTCAAGAAGGGTACGAAGTCTTCTTTTCTGTGCTCTACAAACGTATACGGATTTCGCAGGAGACTTACGTTGAAATTACTAATGCATTCTCGGCGCATATACCGGCCCAAAGTTGGCATAAAAAATTACACCCTTTCGAGAGACGCAAGGAGTAAATTTTTGTTCGGGGACGCCCCAGTTTCGCGGATTTGCTCGCGAAACGACCCGATTCAAGAATAATAGTGAATAAACCCCCGTAGAGGAGAAAGACAAGGTGCCTTTGCTTAGGTAACGTTTGCTTGTTACGAAATTCTGTAATGACTACGCGGCCATGGCCGCGAATAAAATACAAACACACCGACTCGGCGCTAACGTGGAGATAAAAAACGGTCAATGGATCCATGTTTGAGAACACAGAGCGAATGCGTCGCGTTCGCGATATTGAAAAGAAATAGCGGAGGAGCGTTTACACCGTAGCCCTGTTTAATTAAACAGCGAATCCTGCGGAGTTTCTTTTTACAACCGCCGTTCCACCTAACGAACCTATTATTTGCGGGCAGAAAAGTAAATATGACGTCGTGGTAATAGAAAAGAGAGCTTCCTGCTAAGTTGAATCTGCCTTGATAGAAGATTTTTGCGAATCCTACTTTATGGGCTGAAAACATAGCAAAATTTGGGATATTTTTAAGAAACTAGCAATTTTTATGTATCTTTGATTTTTCCTATATTTATTATTAATACTAAAAGAAGCTGCAGTTTCTGCAAAGATGCATAAAAGCATGGTCCAAATTTCAGACGAATCGAATAGCTAATCTTTTAAAAAGTTCTTCTTTAAGCGAAAAAATGTACAAGCTCAATGAAATTAGAGGAATAAACTGTTCACGAACCAGCTTCCATTCGACGTTGCCCACTAGATCTTCCGTCAACTGTATCCAATCATGCTCTCCCCGGAGAATTCGTTGGATTATGAACGAACACGCCGATCATTAAACCATGCCCCACGAGCGTTGAAACATTCACGGTCGTTCTTCGCGTTTCTGAAGATGCATCGCGTGAAAATGAATTTCTATGGTGGTGATGTTCAGACCGAAGCGCGGAACACTCGTGAAAAATTTACAGGCTCCAGTGTTACGAGTTCAGGGACCATGATAAGGACGATAACATCGAACGGGGGCCGGGGAACGCGGAAGCGAAGCGGGGGTGCAGAATGACGCGACAGGCAGAGAAGGCGCTAGGTGAATCGTAGCGACTCGCCAGAATTGGATCAGTTGAATTATACTTGTATGATTCATTAGCGTCTCACTCGGCGAGACAATAAGTGAATTACCATATACATTGTGCGAGACAGTAGACGACAGTTTCGTGTGTTTTTGTCACCTACCAATGTATCGCGAACGCGTGCGAGCCCATTGTTCTTGGGGAAAACTGGATCGTGTGCACGAGAGGCGTGATAATTTCATTAATGAGCTGCTCCTGAAATCGAGCCATTGTATGCAGATGCCTGACGATTATTCGATTGGCATCGACGAACGAGGACTGATGAGGAAGGGACAAGATTGAACGATGTTAATGACGGGACGTCTTGTCTACGTGCAAATAAATAAAAGGCTTGGTAAGTCTCTCGTCGTTCTGGCAGCCGTCCTGAGGAGGAAATACGGCGAAACATTAGGGAAGCGTGTTTACGTTAAGTTGGTATATAGCGAAATGGAATGGAGCTGTGACTGAAACACGTAGTAAGTACGATGAAGATTATTTACGGTGGTGCAATAGTTTCTGACGCTCATACGTTTGAACACCATCGAAGATCCTTAAACGATCAGGAAGATGGATGACTTCAATTACATAGTTCGACAAAATTTGACTTTTTTCGGACTTGTCACATTCAATAGCAGTTTTTGAGAAATTTTCAACATTGAATATCTTTTATGTCGAAGCCGTAATAATTATACGGTTGCTTGTTCCATTAAATTGAAAGACTTTAACGCCGTCCATATATTGACAAAATTTTTATTTCAATAAAAATTTTGAATAACTTTTAAAGTATAAGTAACTTTTATTGTCCGATGCCGTCTATAAGAAGCAATCGTAGACGTCTCGAAAAGTCGATGAATAGTAAAAAATAAATATAAATCGACAGTAGATCTACGTTTTCTATGAAATATTAACCCCACCTAGCGAAATTTCTCAGTGGAATAATTCCGTGCGCGTTCGGCCGAGTGTTTCATTGCAAAAGCTACATCATTGAAACGTTATCGCGGCGTGTGGGCCGAGAGACGAAGGAAATGTAAATGGCCCCGGGCAGCATCGTCGCGCGACTGATTATCATTAATCGGGCGATATTAATTGGACGTGAATCACGTAGGGCGTGTTTCGGGTGCCGGGAGGGCGGGAGGCTGGCGATGTAAATTCATCGTAAGTGGAGGGTAAACAATTACGCGGACCACTTCGTAGGTGAGCCGAGCAGCTTGGCTGGGGAGAGGGGTGAACGCGGTGCAAAGTGAAAGTTGTGCAAATGTTTACAGTGGAAGTGAACTGCGGTAAGGAAAATGTGGACGGCGAATGTTCGTGGACGAGGGAGGAGGCAAACGGGCAAGGGGGAAACGGTCGAGTCAAGTTATTCACAGGTAGAGAACGTCGAAGGGTCTTCGAGCCCTTCTACAGCGTCACGGATGAACTGCGATTAAGAGACGGTAATTTTATTTAAAGGAACACCGGAACATTTGCTCCCCAAACCCGTTTGCCCGGCTGTGCTTGAAAACAAATAGGTAATATATTCACTCGAGCGTTACACTCGTTGAAACGTAATTCTTGAATAATTAAAAGATTTATTACTCTTTTTTATTACCCTTCCATTGCTTTTAGTTTCGTGTTTATCGCTTTGTCCCATTAAATGGTTTGAAAGTGATTTTTTATGTTTTATTTTTTTTTTTAACAATTTCGTCGTGGATTATGGGATACTCGTTGTGGATAACGTTTTCAGTTTGAGCAATTGTTTTCACGATTGCCAGGCATGGGGTGAATACAGCAGAGATGAAATATCGATCAGTAGTATTTTAAAATTTGTCAAAATTTGACGTGAATGTAGCAATATGTTGAGCAAGTTTTATAATCACGCGCGGCGGAAGAGTTGTAGAGAGATGCAAATGTCTGACCATATATCATCTATCATCCCTTGCACTTTGTTCAGCTCGTTATTCTTTACATGTCGATTCTTTTTCACAAATCAATGACAGAAGTTAGTCATAGTGTAATATCCATTTATCTATGAGGGATGTACTCATACACCCATAAAAGTAGCTTGTACCACGAACATGAATAAGTTTCCAACCCATATCACTGAACTTATTTCATTAACTTGTTCATTAAATTTAGAATAAAGTTTCAAAGAAATCTGAGTTCACGTATCCCGTAAACATTTCAAACTAAATTAACCAAAATTCAACACTCGAAAAGCCAAACTACCAAAGTACAATTTTCAAAAAATTACAGTAATTGATCTCGTAAATTATAAATGATTATCACTCTTCGATTTCAACGGATTTCACAGGGAAGCATTGCTGAAATTGCAAAGTACGTTAATTAAAAGGAGTTCCACAGAGGTATGCACTTATTATCGGTTTCAAGGTGTCATTTAGCAGCAAAACTTTCCCCCGGAGTAATAAATCCGATTTCTCAGGAACAACCTTGAAATTGCCCGGAACTTGGTCTGGAACTTAACTCCGGCGTAACCTTAGAGGATGCAATTCCGTTTCTGAAAACGGTGGTTATTCGTAACCACGGCGGGTTAATTGCATCGGATGCAACGTTCAATTTGCCAGCTCGGTGTTGGTCGCGCGCGTTCGCGGCCGTGGCGTCCCCGTAAACTTTACGGTTTAAATTAAGAAAGCTTATGAAGAAACGCTGTCAGCGTCGATGTCAAAAAGTTTCGCCGCTGTTTGAACGAGCTCTCGCCCCTCTTCCACTGGAAACTTTCCGAAAGTGGGCGTGTGAGCAGACTTTAATCTGTTTTTCAGTAATCCTGGATCAAAGGTGCTACACACTGCATCGTATTCCTATGTTTAAAGGCAGCTGCAAATTTTCTCCGAGCGTATACCGCCGATCCCTGTTTACGTTGCATTATCGATGGTTTCATTTCGCCACGAGATTTAAATACGTTAGCATACGCTTCGAGAACGATACGTTTCGCGGTGGGCAGCAATTTTTCCTCAATCACTGTTCCATCGAATAATAAATAAACGTAAAGTTAATGGAATTTTAACAAATTGCAATTTCTGTATAAAGTATGTATCTAAATAGCCGCAGAATGTATGAGTAAAATTCCAGCGTTCCGAATACTACCTTCAGTTCGGTGAAAAAGTATTATTGAAATCCTATTCGTGTTCGAACAATACTGCAGGAGAAAATGTGCTAAACCCTCGACACCAAAAAATTAATCGCCTTAAGCGGAGAACTGGGTCGTTCGCGGGTCTTGGATCTTCTTCACCGCGTATAATGCCATAAAAAAAATGGACAGTGATTCCTGAATTTAATTCGGGTAAAAAGGAAGGGGCTCGCCCCGATATCTTGAAATTCACGAGCCATCGCTGCGAGCAAATCTTTGGAATTAGCGGATTAGCTGGGTAATGCCAATCTATCGTTTTACGAGCTGACGTGATCGCAATAAAACTTTTTCATCTACACGTAACGAGTCGGCGATAAATCGGGACGACATTAGAATTTCTTCTCGGCAGGAACAATGTCGAAAGATCGACCCCTGCCTGTGAACTATTACGTGCAATCAGTTTTGAATTAACACGCCGTGAAAACAGGGGACACTCTTTTATCTAGCTTGGCCTCGCATTGTTGGAAGAACGTCACGCGTTTAGGAGAGGGAGTAATGAATGTTAATTGGCGAAATTTCAGTAGTTCTCTACTGAAGAGAAAGGTTAATATGGTTCTGCCGGAGAAAAGGGCGAGGGCGGAGCTTCCATATAATTAAACAAGTAATTTCAAGAGAATCAACGACAGAATTTGATAAAGATGTTGAAACGCATTCTGCGAAGGATTTCAAGTCCTTTCTGTGTGGCACAAAAAACACGATCAAAGGTTCCGTTCGAAAAAATTCACAAGGTTAGTGGAGTGAAACAGCAGAACCTCATTATAAGTTTGAATGGAATTTCAAGTTCTACATTATAGCCTACTTTAGATCCAAATGGGGATTTTGATCGAAATTTTCTGTCATTTGAATTGCATTTCATCGTGTCGATTTGTGATGGGAATGATCGCGGAATAAGAGAACTGATTCCAGAAGATTGTGACAGATTTTATTACCCACGAGGGAACTTCGGTAATCCAAAAATTCAGATTTTCTTGAAACTTTGTAGGTTTGGAGGGGGCCCTAATACAAATATCAGAATGAAGATTTAATTCTGTTTTATACCCTATAAAATCGTGGAATTAAATAGTTTCAAATTTACAGTTTGAATAAATAAACGTTCCCGAATACAAATTTTAAACAATTTGATTAAACAACTTTATACAGCTTTATTGGAATAGCTAATTGCTACTAACATTTCGTCAAAAATGTGAGTGAGTCTGTTGTTGCTCTCAATTCCTCAATTCTTCTACATTTCAACTCCACCCTTTTCAAATTTCAAACCCCATCGTGACGTACCCCACACAATCGAAATTGATCCGACGAAGATCTGGACGATGCCGAGCAGATCAATCCCGGCGAGCAAGAATTCTCAATCGACCGCGTGATTTTCAATCTGCCATTACTTATCCCCTGGAACAATTACGTGGCGCTCGGCTGTTTTACCGTCGTTCGTATTCCGTCTGCGCGTGGAACGAACGGTAAAGGTTTAATTTTTTCCGAAGCAATGCAGCGGCGTCGCGTCTCCGCCGGATTCGACTGAATTATTAAAAGTACTCGCTGGGATTTCCAAGCAGCTCGGCCGAGGCGAGACGGCAAAAAGGTGGATGATTGCAATCACGTCGCCTCGTAAAGTGATCGCGAACGGTCCCTGTGCCCGGCTACGATCCTGGATTCACTGACTCCACGGCCCTTTAACTCGATTACTGGATCGCGAACTTATCTTCCCGTACTGTGCGCTGCGTGTATGTGTCGAGAAAAAATTAGACAGGCCAAGAAGAATACCGATACTCGCCCCCTTGCAAAATAAATGCTCGCCCCAGATCCCCCCCGCCCTTATCCACTGTCGAGTTACACGTGGTCAGGGGGCTGAATAAAACACGCCCGAATGATATGTCAGCCCTCTATAATTGCACGCTGCTGGCCAGAAACTTGCCGGGTAGAAGAAGGATGTTGCCCAAGGATCGAGGGGAACGGATTTGGCAATGAATATTGTAAGCCTGCTGCGAGGGTGAAGACAATTTTGTGAGGGTTCTTTTGTTCCACTCTGGTAGATACTCGATTTTATACGTGCCTTTCGTTCGTGTTTGTGTTAGATTCATTATTTTGCTGGCTAATGTAATATTCAAGGTGGCAGTGCCACTGAGAGAATGGAGTACAGTATTGTGACAACAGTGGGGCCATATATTTAGCAGTTTGAGTGAGCTTGGTTCGCAACAGCTAATGTTTCGTAGTTTTTAATCGACTTCAAAAAGGAGGAGGTTATTAAAAATACAGATAGCCGAACGATGATTTAAATAGATTATCTGTCTCTTAGATTTCGAGAATACTTTGACGTTAACATTTAAGCAATGTATGGTAAACTTTGATGGGATTCAGGGTTGGAAAGTAGGCCTCAGATAGAGAAGAAGTTATACATATTGGAGAATGTAGGTATCTTCAATTTTTAAAATTAGTTATCACACTAAGAAACTAGAAAATGTTTGAAAAGACCGAAGCCACGTTTCTATTGTGAAGAAATGGCACATTCTGACCAGCATTAAATAGGAAAATGGGACAGTATGCGCGGGTGTGACTGGAAGAAGGGGTGAAAGTCGAAGAGGCGCAGGGATGGTCGGAAGGGGTTTGATGGGAACGGAGGTCGCAATCACGTCGCATCGTAAAAGGATCACTAACGTTTCCGCTATCCGGCTAAATTCAGGGCCGAGGGAGGGGAAGGAGGAGAGAAGGGCTGGATAGAATATGGTTTTAAGCGATATTAACGAGGCGGATGAAAGTAGCGATAAAGGAGCAACTGGGGAAAGTAAATTTCAAACTGGTCGAGTGATGAATAAATCTGAACTTGGAGAATATTTTGATTCAAGATCTCTCCCTCTAATTCCGCGTCAAGTTTGAAACGAGTTACGGATTGAGCGATGGAATTTGCACGGATGAATAATTCCGTCCGATTTATGCCCGCCGATTTCCCCTTATCGTTCAGACATTATTATGATTAGATTCATTGCGACGAGTGCATTGTGATCTCCTTGCAGAATTTGGAAAATTTTTAAAAAGTAATCGTTCCTCGTGAAAGGAATCCCGATTGTTAAGAGTGCAGTTGGATCGACTGAAAGTGAATTTAATTGGACGAAAGGATACAAGCAAGGAAACAGATGAAAACATTCAACTGCTATCATAATAATGTTACATCAGATTTCAGTTTCACTTTTCAGGAGAAACGTGTTGCTAACAGAAACGAGGTACACAGAACTTTCTTCCAAGATCCACTTAAAGCGTATCAAAAGATCGTTTTAGTGGCGAATAAAGAAATATGTAAATAGGGAAGGAAATGTTGAATGAACCATGACCTCACAGGCGAGCTTAAATGTAATTAATATCGCATTGCTCTTCCTTTCATTCCCCTTCCCTCTTCCCTATCCGACAACGGGTCTTCCTTCCTTCCTTCTCCACCCCTCCGCCACCCTTTCAGCGAAGGATTGGTGCATCAGGGTGGTTTTACTGCGGCGTTAACTCAATATCTTCGCCATCATGCTACGATCTATTCCTTTCATCCCCTTTCTATCTCGGCACCAAGACAAATGCTCGAATAATATGTCTGATAAGGTTGAATTCAGCTCCTCCTATCACGAAACTAAGAGACTAATATTCCATGCATATTTAAGCGGCAGAGAACGGAGCTGGAAATAATCATGCTGCTAAATATACATATAAAATATCGATCGTTTGATTTATCCGCCGAGTAGCTATATTATTTGCAAAATTAAGGTAAACATCCACGTGTGCTACTTTACCTAAAAGGTGTAAATAAAACGAACTAAAAAAGAACATTAATATATATGAATAAAGATAAATATATCGAGTTACTTTAATAAATAACAATATTCCATTTTCAGCAATCATATCTAATTAAAAAAAAATCTCACCCCTGCATCCTGTAAGCTCCTCTTAAAACTCCATCAAAATCCATTACCTATCTGTATATTCCACCAAAACCCTGACAACACCACAGACATCCCTATCCCTCTACTTTGAAAATTCCACCATAAAAGTCTCGTCGTCCTACAAATGAACAATCGAGCAACATAAGAAGACTGCGCATCAACGATCTTAGGTAAATAAACAAAATCCGCCATAATAATCTCGTTAAAAATCTCGGCGTGTTGAACGGCGAATGTCCCTCCTATCCGTTCGTGCACTTTTAATTACGCGGAATTTTGTGGAGTCACGGTAGAACACGCGACTCGGTGTACCGTTACATAATTAACGGACGTTTCCCCATAAGAAACGGGCTAATTAACCGCCGCCCTGTGCGTCGGTTGTTTTAATGCTCTCTCCTCTAGCAACAACAGCACACTTTAACGTGTAATTAAAGCGTAACAAAAATTCCTGATCCAAGCGCGGGAAATCAAGCCAGGACACGGGAATACACGCCGCGTACGTATATATAACGCGAGCTCAGGGCTCGTGCAATTTTTTGAACGCCAGGGTTACAGGGTTTTTACTCCCTCTAGCCTTCGCTGAGGCCGCAGAAAACATCGTAATGGGTCACGGTATATGGGGCACACATTCCGCGTAAATATTTCCTGCTTTTTGCGAGGACCTGCCCAACGACTCGGCTGGCTGCGAAGGCGAGGGGGAAAAACCGCGAGACGATCTGGCGAAAACTTTCCGCGAAGTGAAAAAGTCAGTAGAGAGGGGGAGAAACAGCGAGGAGTCTGTCGAGGCGGAAAGCATCGCTATAGAAGCGTCTATAGAGATCGAAATAGGTGTGGGGATTGTTGGTAAGGAGAAATTGCGGTTCTGCTTCTAATTAGAGGGCATAGACACCGGCAGCTAGGCTCTCTGTGCAACAGCAATGAAGACGCAAAGCCAAAGGGTGGGAAGTTAATGGAGGCATTTTGGAGTAAAGGGTCAAATGCGATGATCGATGTCTTCCTTTGGAAAGCTTTCACCCGGAGGAGTCGAGTGGAAATATATCTGGCTTGAATATTAAATTAAAAATGGATCTTCGGTTCGTAATTCTGGTGGAAAATGGGCTTTTTAGTTAGAGGCCAGAGGCGATTCTTTTTTGCCATCGGTATATTAAGGGGTCTTTCCACTGTGACTCCCTGCTAAAGTACCGCTATTTGGAACTCTTTTTTAACTCAAAAAGACTGTGTTTACTAAATTGAAGTTTTTCCTATTTATTAATACCTGCTTTGAGAATATAAAGTTATTTTTCTCATATTTTTTTAATGCTTGCTTGGGCCACATTAAATGGGTGTGATATGCGCTGTGAAATAACAAGACACCTTAAGGGCCAGGTTGTATAGCATTTAAAAATGGAGTCAGCTATTTTGTATCTATAGTTCGTGTTCATGTGAATTTCTGTTTAGAGGAAATTCCATTTTTTGATATTTATTCGTGTTTATGTTATTTACTATTTAGAAACTATTTCTTCAGATAGTTGGAAAACGTTTATTCTTGAATATGTTTATTGAAATTATCTTATTTTATGAAAATTATGTCAATGGATGGTTAAAATGACGGGAAAATATTATAAATTCCGCCAAAAAACTGGAATCTACAAAAATTTGCTGTATCGTTTCGTTCCAAAGCATTCTTGCGATATACGCTGGTATGGGAAATTCTGGCGCGATGTTATAACCCAACGCGTGTGCGTGGATGCGAGAAATTCTCACCACTGGAACGGCAGCAGGCTGCAGCGAAATACAATTACGAGGCAACAGCTGTCCATCAGGGCCAATTTATCTATGAAATCCGCCGATAACTAATGATTATCATTATTCATCGTTGACGAGCTCTTATGGGCGTGCAACGCGGCTGGTATAATCAAGAAAATTATTCAACTTTTCCATCATCGCCAACGCGGAACGGGAACGTTTCAGAGAAGAAGCAGCCCTTAGAAAACACTCGACCGTTGATTCCTTTCGTAGACTTTTGTATCAAAAAAATTCAACAATCTACTTTTCAACTCCAATTAACATATTCCAAATTAAAAAAAAAATATACAAGAATTTCATTCTCTTCCTCAACAAAATATGATTTCCCAACAATATCTCCCTCGTCACACCCGTTTCAAGACTCCACACCTTTAACCAAGTCATACAAATGCACCACCCGATCCCAGTCATTTTTAAATCCTGCAGTCGTACCTCCGCCTCGTTATTCACAAACCGACGAGTCGTGCATCACGATCGACCGACAGAAGAACATCCAGATGGCAAGTGGAAGGACGACGCCACCCCCTCCCTCTTGGAACAAATCTTTTCCGAACCGTTAGCCGACGACCAACTTCCTCGGAATTAAGTTCGGATTTAATTTAATTAGAGCGAGGGTGATGGGAGGAGGGCATCGGGTGGTATCAAGGAACCAATCGTGAATTTTTTCGACGGTCGATCCACGCGTGGCACGTCCACCGCGAATATTGGATTCCAAGCGTCGCCGCGACCATGAGGGGAGGGTTTTCTGCCCCCCTCCCGCCGTCCAACCCCCCTCGGTTCCTTAATCAAACGGAAATTACTCGCGCCGAGTTGTCACCGGATGCTCGAGAGCTCGCGAATCTGGCCCCGTCGGTAGAAAGAGAGGGGCGGCGGGAGAAAAAAGTTTTCAATCGGAATGCTCTAAATCGAATCACGTTCGCCGCTCAAGTGGGAGTCGAGGGTCGCTGGCAGACCGGTTGTGTTTCCACCTGAGCACCCTTCATCATGAGCCGTCCACCTGGAAACAAAGTGACGACGCCGAGTGCCCGCCCCCGAAATCGATTATACGAATTCTCCCTTTCACGTTGTTTTCGGTCGTTCCCCGCTATTAGCGCGAATCGATTCCGTGGAATTAGTTCGACGGTGTTTTTTGCGGGCCCTGTCACCGGGCGACGGGTAATAGACGTTTTTGGCAGCGAGGGTTTTTCACCGGGGGAACGTTGCTAGATGGGGAGGAGCCTTGGAAACTGAGGACAGGAACTCTCGCGTGTTTTATTGCAGGGTGTTGCGGAGACCGCCTCGGTCGGGTGGACGGGGCAGTGGTGTCTCTAAGGAAGTAGTTTCTATGCGAAGGAATTTTCTGGGGACTCGTATAATTGCACAGAATTTAGTAGTTTGATATTGAATGGCAAATTTGTAAGTAAAGATTGGGAACAGGTGGCTGTTTGAGCTCGTAGTATTGGGGTAGGTTATGCTATTTCGTTGGAAGAATAGAAAATTAATTACACTTGATTTATTGAAGTACCAGCAAAGGCGAGTGCTTTGCCGCTGATGGAATTTTTTATGGAAGGATGAGGAAGGACTTGTTCGAAGTGTCATCTTCTACTTTTAAACAGATGTACATCGCAAGTACGTGAAGTTAAATGAAACCTAAGTTTCTTTTTCAAAGTTTCCGTTTTTCTTTCCCCTCTGTTGAAGGTATTCTTAAGATGAACGCATAGTAGAGACTTACCGAGCTTCTAATATAATTCAATTACTACTCGAATGAAAAATCCTTTCTCTCCAGGTAAAATAAAAGACCAACGAGGACGTGTATCGATAATTCAGAACAATTAAACGAGAGATGAATTATTATTTGACGTTTCTTCTCCACCGCTAAAATACCACGTATCACGGTAATTCCAAATATAGGTATTTCACTTAAGCTAACAGTCATCATTCGTAATGAGAACGTAATTATATTTACACTTTATATCGATCCATCATTTAATATGTTTCGTGATAAGTGCTCTTGAATTAATACACTATAACAAAACTTTGGTACATCCATTGCAACGTTTCGCGAACAATTCTCAGATAATAGAAAGCTTCCCAGAGACGAGAGATTTACACTCTATGATAGAGTGTACAAACTATTTCAGAGAATAAAAGAACGAGAGGACTTTAGAGTATTTTAGAAGCCATGAAGCGTAGAAGAGACCATCGCGAATTCCTCAACCGAATGCATCGCCGAATAACTAACCGCAGCTCGAATGGCCCGTCAAAGGAGACGAAATTCTGTTACTGGCTTCGAAAAATCTAGTGTTCGAGGGTCGCTCGCGCGAATCGAGTTATCGTTAGTCCAAGGTAATGGCTATTCGTCAGGTAGCGAAATTGCTTCTCGAAATGGAGTGCTCGGTTATAACGTGCTATATCGGCTGGGCCTAGGTGCTATTTGAAAGTCAAATACTTGCGTGGAAGACGGAGGGATGGAGTTACGAGCGGCGGGAGTGCACGGGGGGAGGAAAAGGAGGAAGAACCCTCGCGAGATCCCAAGACATCTTATAGCATCGTGATATCTACTGCTCCTACGTAGACCGCAGACTTCATGCGATTAACGGCAGCTTCTATAATGCGAGCATCTTGCCAAATTGGCCACGGTTGACTTAATTAAATTCAAATCGACCCCCCGCCAACCCCCTGGTGCCCATTTCTTGTTGGTTTTCAGGGCTTTAGGGTCGCTTGGGTCCGCAGACACTCTGATGTTAGATCAATAGACTATGCCTTTAATGTTTGTCTTCATAGCGAGGAATTTCCACTATCGTTCCACTAAATTCCAGCCGATTTCATGTGTTTGGCTAACTTGTTGTAACAGAATACTTAAAGAAATTCACAATTCTATTTCGTTATCGGCTGAAGTGTGAACGCTTTACAAAGCATTTCCTCTTTTTCCGATTTTTTAATTAACAAGTGTTTAATATCTTTACGCTGACTTTACACATTTAAAGTCAAAATGTAATTACTTCATTTTTGTGCCCCACGTCACTCTGTTGTGTGCTAATTCAGCAGTTCTTTCCTTGAAGATCGGGGGAAACATGCTGATGCAAATGATTCAAACATAAAAGAGCGGCGCGATAAAATACAAAGTCGACGAATTAAAAATTCCGCCACGGAGTAAAACGTTCGTACACAGACATCCAACAAAATTTACACTTTCTAAATATCATGCGAGCCTGCTATTTCCCACAGGCGCCGACTGCGGGCGATAAGAATACCGTGGGAAAACCGAAATTTCCACACATCCTCGATCGCGCAAACATTTCATTCCGCCTCGCGGCGCGGAGCCGATCAAAAGTAATCTCGGATTAATTAAAATTTCCCACCGGCAATTTGGAATTCCTGCTCTCGCGGATATCTGACAGCGACGTTGATTTAGAGGCTCAATAAAAATTCCGAAAGAACGGCGGGGAGAAGACGGAGAGGTTCGCGTTCGCGCGATTCTTCCGTCACCACCCCCTCCCCTCCACCCCCAATTCACCCAAGTTCCACGTTTCGAAACGATCGAGAACGATATGCATATTTACTCGACGTTCTAATTTTTCATTTCCCTAACGGACCGACATTTATCTACGCCGATAAGCTAATGAATATTCATATTATTCCGGATCGCGACGATCGTTCTAATATTTTCGCTCGGCGGTGATCGCCGTTTTCGCGGCGACTGCCGCGTTTATCCGCGACGAAATTTTCGCCGGGCGGCAATCGTCGACGATCCTCGCGTCTTTCGCGTGATCATGCGCGAAATTCGCACGCTAGGCCACAGCGAAATGTTCGGTTGCCCGTCGTTACGGCGACCGTGCTGCTGGGGCCGCGAATTTTGCGACCCGCAGGGTCCTCCAACGAGTAGCAGTGACCGAAGTGCATGGTGCACCGCGACACGAAGCGAGACATTGCTCAGCCAGGTGTTCCGCAAGCGTTTCGAGAGTGTATCAGCGTTTTCGTGTTGAAATTATATATCTACCTCGGAAGAAAAAAATGAATGCTTGCAAACAGCAGAGGAGGGAGAGAAATTTGCGTGTGAAAAGCAGCGACGCACTCAGGATTTAATATTGGGGGGAGTCTTTAATATTGAAGAAGAAAAGTATTTTTACTGGAAATTCAATGAAATTCAGGTGGTGATTATAAAAATTTATTTCAGGAATAAAATCCATCTTGCTGTTTATTTGTATCAATATATGTTTTGGGTATTGTCATTTTTTTTTTTTTTTCATTTTTCGTATGTTTAATTAGGCAACAAAATGAAGAGGTACTTTGTATGTGCTTCTAACTAATTTCAGATGATATTGATACACACTGTAGGAAGACTATGATAAAGATTATTTAATTATTTCAAGCTCAGTTTTCCTCAATGGAGACGTTGACAGCAACTTTTTCGGTTCATATAATATTAGGAGTCAACTTCAGCTTAAAAAATTTTCAAACATTTTATAATATTTTATAATTTTCTACTTTTGTGTAATTTTAATTTTCAAATCAACAGTCAGCAAAGTTACATGCGCCAGTGGTCCTCTGCGCTGAGCTTTGCGTCAACTTTCCCAAAATTCAAACATAACACGGTCACTACCAACGTTACATATTTGTAACGCTACCACTTCTCACAGCAGATTTACGTCGCATTAACGCGACACAGACAATTCTTCACTCGACATCCATAAAACAAATGGGATCCCCTTTTTCGAAATGTTGAAACATGATTTCTATTACGCTATAATTGAATCTCTCCTACATTCCTCGTGTAAGTAATAAAGAACGTACGCTGCATCGCCTAGAGCTACTGAAAATATAGCGCGCTCTGTGACAGGTAGTTTTCGAAATGCGCAGTGGCAGCGAACGTGTCAACACACGTTCCATCAGCTCGAGCGATCGTAAAAGAACATCGTCGCGTAAAGAGTAACACAGCCACCGCGTGGGATCAATGAAAACTCGATAATTCATAAAAAGGACTCACCAGAACTTTCACCATGTATACCGTTCAGCTCTAAAATCCAGGTCCACTCGAATCGGCAGCTGGGCAGTTTAAAGTTCCCGCAGGTCAGGCTAGCGCTGAAAATTTTTTCCACCGGTTAATGGGAAAGTGTCTGGCAGTGTGTGGCGAGCAAATATTTTCGAACAACAGAAAAGATGAAAGGACACCCGAGGCTGGCTGCCTATTTAACATGACGACGGTGTGTGCGCGTGTGCGATACGGGCGGGCGCGCGCGTACCTCGAAAATTGGGTTACACAAATATCCTTAGGAGGCGTTGGAACACGGCTCGGCGACGAAACCAGCCGCGGCCTCGTCTTTTCAGGGCAAATACGTACAATCGTAATTAAGATTCGCATTAGGTCCGCGCGCTGGCTGCGCTTTTAATTATCCCGCGCATTCAGCCGTGGCGACCTAACGAAGTAGCGCGCGGAACCGCCTGTTGCCATTCGCCAAGGTTAACGAAGTTTCCTCAATAAAGAACGACGGAAGTAAGGGGCAGCGCCGTTCATTGGATCTCTATGAGTTGTAGCGGGGAACGCGAGAAGGTGACACAGATCTTCGCGTGGACACCCTTGGGGATCGTTCTTTTCTTCCGCGCTTTTTTTTCGCCAGCTTGTGTTCACGGGCTGGAATTCGAGGTAACGAGACCATACGGGTTCGTGTTGCAGATTTTCGAGTATTTTCTGGCTCTTGGGGAATAGTCAGTGAGGAGCTTGAAGTATGGTAGTCGTAGATTAGTGAATGATACGTGCAATACTGTTTTAGGGTGGAAATAGTAAGGGGTATATAATATGATGTAGGTATTATAAATTGAAAGAGGTGGTGGAATGTGTATCTTATTGATGTCTGTAGTGACTCACGAAGGTATAAGTATGGAGGAAATTTAGGAAGCTAATTATTCACAAGGTGTAATTAAAATGTTGAGACACGTTGAAATTGAAGCAGATACCATTTCTGGTATTTTCCTGGTGCTTGATGATAAAGCAGGAGAGTGTAAATTCTAGTTGTATTCACTTCCTTATTCTTGTTTTTCGATGGACACGTTGCATCGGTGATTATGAAAATACTGACTGAATACTGGTCGAAATGGAGATCACTCATTAGCTTAGCAGAGTCGTTCGTTGAACATGTGGTTAAGACAGATTGATACGCCGAACTTTCGACCTATCGGATACCCATTATACACGATTAGTGGCAGATCCGTTATCAGCCGCAATTAATCTACTGACAGCCACTAATTCAATAATAAATATCGATCGCAAGCGTCAAGTGCAAGACGTTTCTAAGAAAGGATATCCGGGGGAACTAATCGTTCTGATGTACGGTGCTATCAAAAGACACCGGTAAATCACTTCCTGCTAATGACTAAACGCCTATTTAAGAATTTTCATCCCCTAAGAATTTGAAGATCAGTTCTAAACGAAAGCACTCATTGAACTAAGTAATATTTATTTTATGTATTATTACCTTCTACGTTTAATTGAAAATCAACGATAAATAAATATCGGAGCCCACAAAGTCTTTAGATTCTGCATACTAATTAAGAAATCCATTTTTCACCAGGTATCTAAATGCGATTCAATTTGTCAATCTACGTTTGCTAAAATTTTGGAATCCATAAAATGCGCAGAAACATGTCTCATTTAGAACTGAAACTTCAAACCTGTATTTTCCTTTCAAACAGCACGGAATACAGTTATCTAGCGAATCTCGCATGCAACTCAATTACAATTAAAAACGAAATTTATCCTAGAAGCAATTCGAATGAAGAGTTAATGAAACATTCACGTTTAACATGCACTCAGACGTATCCATTTAAATTAATGCTCTATAATTAATTTTATATTTAAAAAAAAAACATAATTTGGTTTCAGTCTGTATCGAACATGTTTCTGTTTTCAGATTCCCAGGAAGCAAATTAGTAATATCAATTCTAATATCAGATCAAGGAGAAGAATCAAGGTGAACATTGAAGCTTGCAAGAAAATGTTTAAATATACCAACGAATAGAGTACCTAGATGACAGATAACAAGACACTTCAAGTCTTAATGTTTCCAGCTTGTCAATCAGACAGAATATTAGCATTCCCCGATCATATGAAAAGAAAAAATATATTACTAACTTCTTCAAAAATCATCTTTAAAAAACGTTAGTACAAACACGTAATTGGTCCTATTTTTTACAGACATTTCATCAAGCTACGTTATTTTCAGCCACTGAAAATACGAGTTTTCAGCCACTAAAAACATTCGAGTGCTCATCATATTTCCCACCCAAAAAAGAAAACTGCAGAAACGAACGATTTAATATTAATGGGCCTCGGGATAAATTGGTAACGATAACGTCACGGTGGAATTGGTATGATATCAGAAAACATTCTTATCCACCCTGAATACCAAATTATTTCATTCAACGATTGATCGATTCCCCGTCTGAATTCCTCCGCGGGTCGAGCCCCCTTATCCCGAACCCGCCTGCCCCTTTCAGCGAACCTATCCTTTCGTTTAATTTGAAATATCCTGCCACGATTATGCCGCGAATGTATTACAAATTCAATACGGTGCATCCTATCTTCGACGGCGCGTCTGGCTATCCATCACAATCAACGGGGTCTCGGTGTTTCATTAATACCATGCAGAGAGGAGTCATCGCGGTATCGATCAAATCGAATTATCCCGAGTCCCCGCGAGATTCATCCGCGACGAAACGTTCGTAAAACGCGACCTATAACACCGCGCCAACGTTTGCTTCCGCTCCCGGACAACAAAGCTGAGTAGCTCTGACAAGCTTCATCGCAGTCCCTCTGAACTGCTTAGCGCTGGCGCGCGAGAGCACTTTTTATCCCTGCAAAGTGAACCGTTTTAAGTGATTCTCTTTCATCGCGCGCTCAAGGGGCTGGAAGATTTTAATTCCCCGCGCGTCCGCGGAGCGAAAAACAGTGGATGTTCGCCGGCTACCTATCACGATTTCAAGGCTGTACATCCGTTAGAGGGACCGTACACACGCGTATCGTCCAGCACCGCTAGAGCCTCGCTGTTCGCTCGCGGAACTACTAATTCTACATTTTTTGTTCTGCCCCAGTAATTAACTCAAAAATGCTAACACCGTGGAACACGGGGGCGTACCGGCACCGGGTAGCGTTTTTATTATTCTTTTTTTTTCCTCTCTCTCTCTCTCTCTCTATCTTCCTTTCCTTTTTAATTTCTGTTCTGTTCTCCTCTGGCTCGCGTGCGCATCACGAATGCAACGCGCATAAAATTCCGCGTCCCTTTGGAGACGGCTGATGTTATGTTAATAGAGCAGGCATTAATTGAATACTTTGTACAATAATTTGCGCGTGCAAGCAACGGTCGATAGAGGCTACGCAAATAGGAAGCGATTACCCTACAATTCCTGGCTTTTAAATATTAATAACTGCGAGGGTGGATGGAATCATGGAACGAAGTTAGGAAAGGTTGAAAGAATTCTTCTGAATGGTGGGAATTTATTGCGATATTTTGCGTGTACGATGGAAGCTTTACTAAATATTTTATATCAGATTATGTCGGATCATGATGAATGGAAAGACAACAGCCACGTGGTTTAAACCCTTGTTGACACATCTCTTTTTCAATCATCTTCGACATACCTGGGCGGCTCACACCCACAGCAATTTGGAACGATTATCATTCTCATCTAAAGAATCTAATCGTTATGAAAAAAATCATGGGTCAATTTCAAAGTGTGTAGAATGTATTCCAATAACTTTTTGATTGAAATTTCATCACAGTTTTTGTAAAAAAAAAATCTAAATTATCATATGCCGAAAAAAACGAAGAAAATCTTCAAAATATAGTAACTTTTATAAATTTCAATATTAGAAACTAAAAATCTACAGAGTTGTTGTTCAGAGATAATATTTTCAGAACAAAAATAGTTTATAAGTCTTCTGTAGAAAAAAGGTATTTACTTCGCATATAGAAGGTACAGAGCATCAAAATCAATTTATGAGTGGCTCACCGAAACCCGAAATTGGATCCATTTTGCTTCGATCACTTGAAGCACTAGGTTTAAATATTTCCAAGTCAGTAATGTTGCAATGTATCACATTCCTTCCTCTTACAATTAGTTCTGTTAGTCGAGTCTCTCAGTTTTAAATAGATTCAGATATTAAAATTTAATTCCTCCCCCTGTTACTGAGCCTAGGTACTCAGAAATACTGTATTGAAAAAGAACTTGTAATTACCAGTCCAGAAATATAAAAGAACGCCCCACAATTAAATCAAGCCCCAAGTTCACCTGCCAACGTATTCCCATGAATAATTAATTTATCACTCGCTTAAAGTACATTTTTTGAATGAACAATTAGCCTTCTCCCCGTGGAAATATATCGCGAACTCAGGACCTCGTAAGTAACGCGACAGATTCGATCTTTTGGAGGAGCAGCCTTCGCTTCCCTCATCACCGAAGAGATCTACGGTCAGTAAACGTCGGGTCCAGTTTGATCTGAAGCGGAGCGACGCCTTATGGGGCATCAGTTTCCCATCTTCATCAAGTAAACGGGCACTGTGACAGCCGAAAGAAATCGAACGACCCCGGTTGACGGTTTCGCTATAATTTTAAACGTATGCACCGTATTGGATTACGTCCAGAGCCGAGTTATAGTTGCACCGTGGCGCGCTCGCTCGATTCGAAATAGAATGACTCATAGACAAAGACCTTGTTCTAATTCAAAACGAAACACGGAAAAGCCGTGGACCGTATCGAGCCGCCTCGCGAGTTTCGCGGGCCGCGTAATGTGCACGCAGGCACGCGGTTATTTCGGCGCATCCGCGCGGGAGGGAATTTAACGAGATGACGATAATAAACTCTAGTATTCGAGTGGGCAGAGGATTTTCTTAAGCCGGAGAAAGCGTGGAGTTCAACACTAGCGTAGCTTTTTTCTGAGCACGTTGCAGCACTGAAACTAGCGATGAAGTAGCTTTCTTTTTAATTTGGAAACTGAAATAACCAGGGTACCTACTCTTTCGTGATTTAATTGAGGCTTCGGTTCGATCAGTCATCAATATCTAGGTGGTTCGGAAAACTAAATTGTTCGGAAAATGAAGCTGCATGTACTTACCCAGTTTATAAATATAGAAATTACACCTAAAATTATTTATTAAATACGAGAATACTGCTGTAATTTGAAATGTAATATATATTACGCAAAATATATTTGTAATTATTATACCGATACACTGGAGTCCAAGAAGTGATGTGGATAGCGATGATGCAACATTGGTTTGGATAATCGAGGTTTGAATAATTAATGCGCTACTGTATCTACTCTACTCTGCGTAATAGGAGACGCGAAAATAAATGAATTTTCAAACAATTCAACAAGAACATGATCGCTCCGATCAGTCATTCTCTTGCCCCGTGGACTGCTCGTCAAAATTACAACGGATCGGCCATTACCTTCGCGCTGAGAAAAGGAAGGAGTTTTGGTAAATTTCCCAAGAAGCAATAGTTTGACGCAAGTCGCAAGGTATCCAAGAATCTTTCATCATCCCTGCCTACACGGTGGCTACATCTAACAGAAATCATCGGTGCTTTCCATCAAACGCATCATCACGTGGCAGTAAGATTAAAAAGGCACAAGCGTGGTGCATCTTTCGTCAGTCGTGACGCTCGCGCGAGGGGCGCAACAGATCCGAGTTTCGTCATTACGAGTTAAACGACACGTCCACCAGAAATCGTTAGTGTATGATCTATATTAACCGTGGCAGAGGGGCAGGGCAGGGTAGCGAGGCGCGACAAGGAGCGCGCGTAGAAAAGCAACATGCTAGTAATCTTCCATTTTATGGACCAAGACAGCACGTTGGCGGGGCCGTTGCCAAAGCTATTTCCAGGCAGCGCTGACTTCGCTTCGCCTACTCTCGGGTTTCCCCTCAGCTGTTCCGCCGTGATCCGCGTGCACACGCCCCGTTGTAATACCATCAGACGTAGCCAAACGCCCGTTCTTATGGTTTCGTCGAATTAGTTTCAACTGGCGTGCGCGCAATTGTCAGAGATAGAGTCGCAAAACGGCCCTTTAGAACGGCAATTGCCGCGCGCCCGCGATAGCTGTACGTGAATACTAATTGCCATCGCGCTTATGATCCCCGATTACTCCGTGATCCTTGATTATTGCGGTCATCCGCGTCAACGGTAGACCCTTATAACGTTTCTTCCGCGTTATTTCCACTGTGGCGAGAAACCGAATTCCAGCCGTCCACTGTCGTGGATCCCACGTGGTATTTCGGATTCTTTAATTCCTCCGATCTTTCAATGGATCACGGATGAAACGGGCACAGATTACTCCTCGGCATCTGATTTTACGTTAATCTGTATAGCAGCTTCGTTTGCTTCGGAAGAGTTAACTGATCAGAGATTCTCTTGACGTGGTAATGATTAAGTAAATATTACTAGCAGGTACCAGCGAAACGGAGAGGAATTTTCACCAGAGTTTACTCAAAATTCCTCCAGAGTCTCATTCTTCGAATATTCAATTCCGCTCTCGTGAAATATACATCAATCGTCTGGCGTGCCTTCTAATCCTTTTTGTCTCGCGGTTCACGTCGATTAATTAATAATCGGGAGCCCGGCCGCAATTATTGACCGAGGCGGAGGGGTTCCTTTCCATCGAGTCCGATAATGTATTCGAAAAGGACGGTAAACTTATTCCCCCGGTAACCCTTGGTGAAATATTCCCTCCGTTTGCTTTCTTCGCGAGAGTCTCGCTCTTTCGGCGCGTTAATTTTCCGCAATTTTAAACGCGAGCCAGAATGAATTAATTAAGCCAAAGGAACGCTGAATCTGTTCCATCGCGTCGCTGCCTCTCCAAAGGGAAGACGCTGCTGCTCCCTCGAAGACGAGGTCAAGATTTCAATCTGATAATTGTCACTCTCAGCGACTCAAGACCCAGCCGGAGCTACATCCTTACGCGAGAAATACCTTCCACTGTTTTGAGAGCACTCCTGCAGCCCGTGAAATGGATCCCAGCGGTAATTCTTAGCGTCCATTTCCTCGTTAGAACCAGAAATATTCATTCGCTGAGTAGACCCTTTCTTACGGCGGATACTTCAATTGGAACTATCGGTTGATCTTGGGAACAGGATGGTAAAGATTCTTACGAATTAACCGGACCGTGAGACGAGTAACGACTTTCGGAGCTCCCTCAAATATTCTAATTGATTAATCTAGTGTTACTTTGCATCAGTGGTTTGATAGTACTATCGATTCTCCATTTAATTCAGGTCTCTCTTTATCGATCACTCTAATTGCCCCAAAGGAAACGAGCTCTTTCGTATTCAATCTCGCGTTCGGTTTTTAATAGATCACCCTGTATGTCCCAGCGATAATATCGGGCTTGCACAACAGCCGTGGTCCAAGCACCAATAAAAACTCGTCGTCGAGTGTTATTAAATTTCGCGGAGAGCTAATGCGTCAAATCTAGCGCAGCTCGGCGTTGCAGCGCCGCATCGCTCCGCGCCACGATAAATGGTTCTAATTGCTGCTGACAGTGATAAGGATAATAAAATGACGCCAGACCAGAATTTCCAATGGGACCACTAACACTCCTCTATTGTTAACGCCATCGAGTTTCGTTCAATCCTTATTGAGCTCCAACAAAGTGACTAATTACGCGGACAATCGTCCAACAGGAAAGAATACAATGCAACGATGCATGGGATAATTTGTTTTCCTGTATGTCCATTAAAGTGGCCGTCTAACAGTTTCTGGCAACGTGTTGCAGTTACGCGAAAAAGACTACCAATTTTCCTCTTAACACTTGCTATTTATAATTCAACCCTATATAATTACAGAAGATAGTATAGCTGTTGACACGTAAACGCACGTCGCTTGTCAGTGTTTTTAATTAGAGGGACATTTAGCCATTTTACGTGGGATTAGATAATCAGAATAAAACGTTAATAACGTGCACTAATAACTCGGGCATTATTAAATCACCAGGCGCCGATAATGCGTCGAAATCCCTGCGTTTCGTGCCTGCGTCGATTCACGTCACCCACCATCGGACAAATGGCTACAATTGCCAGCGACAGTGACAACAATAATAAAATAATAAAAATATTGCTGGCGACGATGAAAAACCGCTGGTTTCGAGATCCACAGATTTCAACGAGCCTTTTTCAGAGGCGCTGAGTATCGTGACAGGTGCAATTTTGGATCAATCCCTACCCCGAAATCGATTTTGAGAGCGGCACAGCGTTCTTCCGAGTGTCGCAATAAATCCGCGCAATCATTCGCGTTTCAAATTTGTCTCTTTAAACGACAGTGTTATTGAAAAGCCAAGCTCCAAAATTCATTGAAAAGCGCTCCTGAAAACGTTCGATTACGCGAGAAGTGGTACAGCATTCTTTAACAATTTAGTATTCGAAAAATAAGTGGTCTTCGTTTCTGTAGTCAGACAGGCACAAGTGTGCGATATGTTTCAATTTAGCAGAAGCTGAAGACTAATAGACGCCACCCATCACAATTATCAACGCTTCCCACACAGTGAGCTATCTTCAATTCCTGAATCCTGATATAGCTTAATCTTTGAAGCTTCTACAAGCGTATTGGAATTATTAACTTATCATCCACGTATGTTACTCAAACAAGCCTTCTAATTTCCCCCGAATGCATTACCTTCAACTCCTGAATCCCGCATTCCTCTTAATCCCTGCTTTCGCAAACAATGCACGCACTACGCGAGCACAGTATTGCGTCTAACGAACACAATGAAATCATACCGCGCGTGTTAGCAAGTTAAAATTTCCACATCCCCAGAGCCAATATAACAGCGAGCCACTTCCGTGTCTTCTACATAAAATCCACCACCTTCAACTCGACGATATCCATCGGGCAGCGACGCCCGCGTGGAATAAACGAGCAACTGATCCCTTTCGTTCGCGAAAACGCGTTAAAATGGTCGAGCTCGCCTCTGGACCCGCTTTATTCGGTCGGAGAAGTGGCCGAAACTCGGCACGTCGGTTTCTGGTTCCGGCATGTGTCCCGTCGATTTATCTCGCACACGTGGCCCCAACTTTCGTCCGTCGTTGGCCATGATTTCGGGCCACCGCGAAGTTTCGCCGCGCTCGCGGCGAAGAAGCACGGCAACAGCCAGCGAAACTGCGACGCCGGCAAACTAACGGATCGCTGCTGGCCAGAGGTGGAAACAATCCAGGGTGAAAGGGCTCGCGGACGGGCCGAAGAGTATGTACGAGGGAAATATCGTTGGATGGCGAACAAAGTGTCGCGAAACAGCGGTCGCGCGGGCTCAGTGACCGCGGCAGTGCGCCCCGACGGTCGCTCCTGATTCCTGTTACGTTTTAATAAATAACGTCGCTGACGCTGCAGGGACGGCGGTGGAACCAGCGTAGCCGGGGGAATGTAAACGCGTCGAGCGGTAATCAGGCCAGTTGTAATTGAAGGGGTGCTGTAAATCGGGCGACTGACGAATGAATTATAGGTAGCGATGGAAGGCTGCTGGGGAATCCATTCCAGGGAGAGTTTGTCATCGCAGGGAGATTCTTTATGTCTGTATTTGGTGGAGAGTGATATTTGTTAATTGAAGATGTAATATAGAATGGACTAGCAAATTACCCTTGCGCTTCGCTTCGAGCCTAAGAGATATTAAGGAATCCCTAAAAACATTTCATCCCTTTTTACCCCTTTGGGTGGGAATTTAAAAAATCCCTTCTTATCGAGCACCTACGTCGCAAAAGGAATATACCCTCCGAATTTCATGTTTCTAGGATCAGCGTTTTGAGCTCGACAGTGATGAATCAGTGACGCAACGATTATATAAATATAGATGTAGGAAGTTGATGTGTGTACTGAAGTCTCTTCTGTTGGTTACATTGTTTCGAACATTTAGGAACATTGAAATAGGTTGCAAAATGTGTCTTCTATTTTGTAGTTTTCTATTCTTTCCTCGTGTAAGTGACTAGTGACTTGTGAGATTCGGTTTGGAAGTATATTGGAGAAGAGCTAGAAGGGTAGTAACACTCGTGTGTCACGTTTATCGTGAAGGATACCTGGAGGATCCAATAATCCAGCAATCGTGTCGAATATAGTACTATAATCGTGGATTGGTACTTCCAAAGCTTGCAGCTCGAGTAGAGCGGACCGAAGAGCGTCGTAGAGCAAGGGAAACGAGTCTGCGCTCTGTCAGACATGAACTGACAGGCACTCATGACTCATAAAGTCGCTCAGCTCAGTGATCCACGATTACTCACGGACTAATTACATTCGACACTAGTCAAGTTATGTAAAAGGATAACTCTCTGTTAACGAGGAACTATTCCGAAACTTCACAATTGCAATTCATATTTTACGAGCTTGTGTCATAGTTGACTTAAAGTTAGAGAATACAATCCCAGAATACGGTATCCCGGGATCTTAATTAACACGTATTGAATCATTTCAATTATAAATATTTAAGAGTATTTAAAGACTATTAGTATTTAAAGACTATTTAAAGTAGAACTAGATTTCTATGTCTGGTTTGAATAATGAAAGGGAAAGGCAGAGATTTTTAAAGAAGAAAATTATTGACGTTCCCCAAAGTTGGAAAATCTACTTCGCATTAAGCCCGACATAATAAATTTCACACCCCGGTCAAGGATATACGAGGCGAATAAACTAAACACTTCGTAAACGCAGGTGCAAATTCGTTATATTCACATGCAGATTATCTCTGTGTGCCCATTGCGGGGCATCCGCGAAATTATGATATAAATGGAAATAACTCTGATTAATAGTGAACTGGCAAAACGGTTAACGTGACCTAGAAGGTATTATTAATGGTTACTTTACAATGGCTCCCGAATTGAATGAGACTAAAATGATGAGCTGATTTCATTTGGGTCACGAATTCTGTAAATTATTCAGCGATCCCGATAAAATCCATTGTATCCCGTTCTCACTGCCCACCAGTCGTCAAACGAAAATTCAGCCCTCCCGTCTTCCAAAGGGCATTCCAAAAATTACTGTCGTTATCGTTATCACTTTCGCGAGCATAAATTCTACAGCTTCCATCGGTTTCCTCGCGATCCGAACTGCACGTTGGCAATCAAAATTATGAAACAATTACATCGAAACGATCGAACTTGATATACACAATTTGTCTTCGAATACAATATGTCACTAACACACATCATATATCAAATTTCCAACTCGACTTTATTGATTTGAGAAATGGAAACGTAATCCATCGATCAACAAGACACGTTACAGACACACACTGATTACTAATCACGTTCCATTGAAATACACCTATATGGAAGCAAACAATTGGCACTTTTAGATATAATTAGACAAAGTTGACGTGGAATCGAAGGAAGGGGCTTCTAACAATAAGTTAGCCTCGATAACTCGACTCGTATCGATGTCATTAAAAAATAGCAATATAAATTCAAATGCAAACACATCCTCTGACATTTCCCAAGCCAGGTCGATACATAATTGCGTTTCCTTGTTTATCCAGCGTCGAGAAGGAAAGAAAGGCAAGAACGAACCATACGTTTCCTGCATCCTTGGCGGAGAAGCTATAAGGTACAGGAAACATACGCGAGAAAATCTCGAGGGACTAATGTAATTTGCCTCTGTACAAGACCACCCCTAATCCGTGCCCGCGTGGATACCTTCAATTCCAGGTTTTTCCTTGGGAGAACATCGAACGAAGCTTTGTTCCAGCCCGCGGAATTGGATTATGTTCCTTCGAAGAGTAGAATGATGGAATAATTTTTAACTGACGAAAGTTCAACTAAAATATAGTGCTAATGAGGGGAATATGATGCAGACGAATTAGTAGCAGACGAATGTGACGTGCAAATTGTGACTAAATTTTGGAGGACTCTCTTGAATATAACTTTCAATTATTTTAAAAAGGGTCTTTAAATTATGCAGGAGGTAATATAGACGAACAACTAATTCTATATTCTTCCTGCTGCAAAATAATTCAACACTTTAATTTGTGTGTCTTGACCGACGCTTCGAACAATAAATATACTAGCAGGTAGTCAAATATTATTAAAGTAAGATGAAATACACATAAGCTGCAATTTATTAATTTAGAAGCAAATGCATAGAGTTATTTTAGCAAACTGTATATTCTTTTTTTAGTCAAGTAACCCCGATTACAATTTTAATGAAGTCACGTTTGAAAACAGAATAGCGATCTATGATTATTTCGTTTAGATTGAAAAAAAAAACATGCGAATCTGTAGAAAAACTTTCGCAGAGTACTTTCCTTGCCAAATGTAGGGCACAGTTCTGAACGGATACATTTCCAGGACAAAGAAACAGTTCTCTCGTATTCCTTTACTTTTCTCTCGCGTTCGAAAGCAGGGGAAATATGGTCTCGCCGATCTCCCAAGGGAGCTATGCGAATTGGCGTTGTACAAGGTGTCTCCTAATTCGCGTGCGGCCTTCCTGCGCACCCTGCTCCATGAGAAATTCGTAGCCCGGATCTTCCACGACGCTGCAGCTTTTCAAAATTTCATCTCGAAAGCGAGCAGGACAACGCGGGCTGCCGGCGTGCCAACGACGACGTGGTGATACAACACGATGTATTATAAAATATTCCGAAAGCCGACGTGTACATTTGACGTTCCCCGAATTCACAGAAATCACACGGAACGAAGCGCAATCTTCCTAATCTGCGGAGTGATATCCTTCCTTTGGACGCCTGTATAATTCAGAAACCAACCCCTTCCCGACGCCACCGAAACTTACTTAGATTCTCCATTCATTTTCAATCGCAACTCTAAAATCCCTTAAACAAATACCTTTCTCCGGCGTGCTTCGCTTCTATGAAATTATGATCGATTTCCCTAAGAAGTTTCAATTGTTTCCGTTTTCAAAGAGGCGGGGCCTTTATCGATCGCTCCACTAAAAGAGAAGTGGTCCCGACCCTTGCGTAACAGAATCATTGGGGAACTATTCAAAGGCACCGTCAAGCTTTGTGCCAGCAACAGAAGCCATCTTGAAATCGCGCTAAATCGGTTAATCTTAAGAAACGGTGTTAACGCGGTTCGACGCGTGACAAACTGGTGCTCTTGATCGTTCGAATTTCCAGCAGGAAGTCCAATTCGCGGACGGATGAGCCCGGGTTGGAGCGAGGGACGGGCAGGCTATGGTATAAATTCGCGTAATTTTCTACGGTGGGATTCCACGTGTCGACGTGGAAACGTAGCTCCCTCTCTCATTTACTCGGGCTACGCGGCTTCGGGCCGCGTACACGTGTATGGAGAACAGCGCGAGAAGAGGAATGGAATGAAATAGAGGAAAGCAAGATGGGAGGGCGCGGGGGTGGGCGGGGGGGTCTGAAATCTTAAAGACAAATTGCTGGGGCGCAATGGGAAAAAGGATCAAGAAAACAGGAACAACGTGAAAGCAAAAGGAAAAGTGTGGGGAGTGTTGCAGCCACTGGGAGGTCCACCAAGTAGTATAAGCCATCAAATATCAGACGAATACGTGCAATAAGTCTTCCATAGTGAAATTCTCTTAAAATATTTCATCTCATTTCGAAGAAAAGATGGAGGAAAGTGAGGAAGGATGTATTAAACGTTCCTGGGGTATGGAGATGTAGGGTTGTTAAAATATTGTTTAATATTGAACTATTTTATCCAGAATTGATGAAGATACGCAGTGCAGAGGAAAATATATGAATAATGTGAAGGATTATACGAGGAGATGAAAATAATGCTGAATTTGCCTGCGATTCTCTACGATCAGGCGAAGTAGCGTGAGTAGTAGACAATCAGAAACGGTAATTCTGCATCAATATACCATTTTTAATATTAGAACGTTTCTGGAGGAGTGCTCAGTGCATAGAATATACGATGAACAATTTAGAAAGTAGGAACAAAGAAGATATCAGGAGATGAAGAAGTTTCTAATGATGTGGGACTGCGAGCCAGTAGTATAAAGCTTCATAAGTCAGACGGTCCTACTTTTCGCTATTCCTCAATTCTTATCTTATACTTAACGGATTTACCAGCAACAGTATCACAAAATGCTCCGATAACCACCACTATCTGACTAACTTTCTCGCCAATATCGCCCCCACAATTCTCCAGATACAATTACCAACAAATTACAATGAATATCAACGCTTAAAAGACAACATCACGAATCTTCTCCCCACCAATTCTCCTTCAACAAAACGATCTGTGTTTTGAAAAACACCAAACCATGAAAATCTACTCAACTAATAAAAAAAAACGTTCGCAATGAATATTACCTCCAACAAATTCCTTATCCATAAACCTTACTCCACATCCTCTATCGCACGACATAATCACCTGTCTCAGCAGAAAATTACAAAAGTGTCTCTGCTATCCTTTAACCGTTAACAAACAAAAAGCTGCAGAACCCATCCCCCAGAAGTAGCCCCACGTGTCATGTCGCGGCCTGTACACGCGAGGGTGGTCTACACGGCGACAATTACCGGTGGCAGGCCAGCTATCTCATACATTAAAGATGTCCCAGGGATCCTGACAATACCTGCCAAGACTGAGCGTCATATGTTAGCCCTTGCGGCGTGGCGAGCGTGCAGGGTCGCCAGGCGGAACCAAGGAAAGAGCGAAAGAGTGTGTGTGTGTGTGTGTGTGTGTGTGTGTCTGGAGCGTAGGCAGTTCCTCTGGACGGGCTGACGGGAACCATTTGAATTTTGCATTAAACATCAATGCGTAGATTCCGCGTGTTTGCCCCCTGCAATTTCACCTTTATTGGATATACCGCGACCCGGCAGAGCGTGCCGAGATCTCGACGCTCTCTCGACGGCTGAATAGACCAACGCGTCGGGAATGGGCTACAGAGAGGCTCGGAGCAGGCTGGAATTGCGTCACGGGGGGTGTCTGCAGGTACTAACGCGCCAAACAGTCTGTGTCTTTTGTTGCTTCTATGTCGTTGATTACAATGGGGAACTGCTTCCAACGCCGTCGCTGGGATTGACCTGGGAAATTCGGCGTTACGCGTGTTTCTTTGGATTAGATTCTGACTTCCTGTGCTCGGAGAGATGGGTGGTGCATTGCGAGGTTGGGTGTCGGAGATTTCTCGATGGTCTAAGAGGTTTGATGGATTGAGTATTCTGTTTTTAGACGGCTTCGCGTAGTGTGGAGTTTCATTTATTTAGACCGATGATAGTTGCATGAAAATTGGTATAACTGATATTCAGAGAATTTTACTAAAGTAGGAAAGAGGAAGAAATTTCAGATAATGACCATTGGTACCTGAGAAATATACTGAAAATTATTTTTAAATCTGAATTAAGGGGGTAGGTTATCCTCACAATTTTCAAAAAAAAATTTTTAGGATGTTTGCATATTCTTCTAGCTACTTCTTTTCTACGTATTTTAAGCGCAACCAGGCCCCGAAATTCAAAAATTGGAGCAATTACGGTAAAAAATGTACGAGCCAGCACATGAGATCGAATAACTTTGTCCAACTTTCAACGCGATTTCCCAAAAACTACGTTTTTCAAAACAGTGAACATAAAATTTCGAAAACCACTCCAACGATATGAATGAATATTTACAGGGAGATGTAAAAAACTATTCCTCTCCATGTATTCGTAGCACATTTCCAATATAAATTAAAAAAAAAATTGCGCATTAAAGTCAACGAAATGACGCTTAAAAATTAAAACAAAAATTACCTCTATATTCATTTATTACTTCAGAATACGCGTTTGAAGAAGGCCCTGATTTGGGGCTGTTGAGGGTAACCTATCCCCTTAAATTACAGAGAATGAGCGAATCCTCGAGTTTTTCGCAATATGGGGTGCAGTATGCAATTGACATAGCGAATATAAGTACTTCGAATGGGAACGGAAAAATTGGAGTTCGTTTAATTTGAGTAATGCGAGTTGAGTGAACGATACCACAGATAAAAGTAACAAGTGCATCTTGGCAATGCTCCAGCGCGGTATTAACCGCGAGCGATACGCAATTTTACTACGTTTGGTGCGCATTAGGTCTTCATTAATTAGACCAAAATCCGTGCGCACGAAAGAGAAAACTATACCAATTAAATGAACGTCGAACGACGCTAATTAAAACGTCCTTTTGAATTTAAGTACGCCCTTAATCCGTTAAAATGCATGGGAATTTACACATTTAATTGCTCGCGGAGGAAATAAAATCGCACAGTGAATGAATCCGCGGACTTCATTAAAATAGGTAGTACGATTATCATATGAAATATTCGTGCCGTAGCTTCTTTCCGCCAGTGCAGTGTCTTTAGCACGTTTACCCGACGAGAAGAAAATCTCGCAAATGCACTAATCCCAACAATCTTTTGAAAAACAGCATGTAACATCAAAGGCCCGCAACAAAATGAATATTCCCTACTCAAAGCGTCTTCCAGGATTATCATCTTCTCATTTCAAAAAGCTGAATATTAATACAGTTATTGCCCCTTAAAGCTACGTTATCTCACAATCGACAGAGCTAAGCCCAAGTAGCCGGCGAGTCAGAAAGCATCGGCTGATTTTTTCAGCCGTGATCGATCGACCGTCAAGACGTAAGAATGCATCGCGATTAGCACAACTGGCGAATTGCCCAGCCGTGTCTAATGCAACCGTAATCCTCTTAACGTCTCTCCCCTCGCTCTTTCTTTCATCCCTTTTGTCTTTCCCCTGCCCTGCCCTGCGCGATCATTGTCATACGCGCCGACCGGCATTCGCAAGTACTTTCTCGAGACCGAGGATACGGAGGCGGCCGCCCAGACGAATCAGCGTAGAAAAGAATACGGGGATTCGCCTGATCGCGCTAGAAATAATTGCCTCCCAGCTCGCCGGCCGCGAATGGACCTTTGATCGCTACGCAGCCGGGTACTTGAACCGTGCGCGACGTGCCGTGAATGCGCATTGTTATTTCCAGAGCGATCGCGGATGATTCCGCAGTGAAATATCGCGCGAGGCTAGGGAAGACAAACGGCGAGATACGTAAGGAAGTCGCTGTGAATGCTATCGAGCCAGCGAAAGCCGCCTTGATGCTTTTACCTTTGGCAATTCAGTGCTGAATGGTTACGCGATATGCAACATAGCCCGGGTTCGCCTTAACCGTCCTTTCTTAGAAAACATGAATATATACGCGGAATTTAAATCCATTCAAGCACCGCGAGATGGGTACCATTGAACAATTTCAAGCACGCGCTCAATGCAAACTTGAATTTTCCCGAATTCTAAAAGGAGCGCGCCGAGGGTAAACGGATGGTTCGGAAAGCAAACAGCTTCACTTTGTGCCGCAATGTTTGGCGGTTCGATTTTCAGGCGAGACAGCATTCCTAAACGCGCGTGGACTTTGATCTGGTCACTTTTACGATAAACCTATTCAAAGATAAACCGTTCACTGATAAACCTATAATTTCAACGTCGACAAGGGGTTATACCTAGTCAGGCAGAAGCGTATATTTTTACAGAACTTTTTGCACTTAAAAGAGCAGCATTTAAAGGACATTTGGTAATTTTTTCGTAGAAAAATATTTACTGATTAACAGAAGGAATTTCCGAAGTATTAATTTAAAACAAAATGGCGGTTATTTAAAGTTGAAATCCTTATTTTTTCGCGTGCTTTTGCACCAAAATATAACTCTTTAAGTTTAGACTTGCAATTTAGTCTACGTTCGCGGTCAGTTTGTCCGAAGAGAAACGAATAATTTCCATTTCTGTTTCATCGGCCCAGGTATTGTAGACTCGATTAACCTTCCATACAATATTTAATCGTGTGATTAATGTATTTATATAAAACACACTCTATTTCATCAAAAACCTTGTGCATCATAAATAAATTTTTAATCTTCGACCAATGACAAATGTTTCTGAAGATGATTTAATTAATTTATTGCTCTTATCGATCGAACACGGTATAAAATGCCTGCCAGTAAGTAACGTCACTCCGCTTGGGTTCGACCCGTACAAGCCGAATGTAATCAGAAACAACGCCAAGCATAATCCAATGAATTATTCTAATCACTATTCAGTTACGACTCGAGTTACATACGATACGCCGCGGGATTTAATCGGAAATAAGCACGGTGCAACGCATTCGTTAGCCCGATGTAATGCGGTGGTAATGACAATAGTCTGCAGCTAAACGACATTTAATGCTAATTATTTGTTACGTTATTCGCAACGACGTTTATGGCACCCACGGGCGTGTGTTCGTGGCAATGCTGATTTACAAGTCAATACGGGCCCCTGTGCAATCTTTGCTTGTTTTATGAGCCCGAACGAAACAGTGTTTCATGAAATCGGCGGAATTTTGTGGAAAATGAAAACCAACCACCTGCATTGCTACTCTGCGCCATCATTTTTTATATCGTATTACGGTTATCGAATCTGTTCGCAGTGAATGTGATATAACAAGAAATAACGAAATTTTCCGACATACCTGTATCGTTAAGCACGGATATTGTTCCACCGGAATCGTACGTTTTAAATATCAGTAATACTAATTTTATGTAACTTTATAGCCTACTGAAAATTTTGCACGCACGCCGATTGTTTATTCCATCTTCCCACTGTGTTCTTAATTTTGAATACTCGGTACAATCCTCTCCTCGGTCACGAGGATATTTCATTACAGCCATTAATTAAATTGTTACGATTTGAAACGTTCGCGTATGTGTATAACACGTGCGCGGGTCGCTTTGTGCACAGTTGCTCGCGAGGGCCGAAATTATTAATTAAATCCTATCAAAACGCAAACCACGACATGGATTCACCGAATTGAACTGGTCCATTGAAACTGGCAATTGTTTCCCATCGATATCCAGCCGGATCCTAATTACCCTTTAATGCGACTAGAACGATATCAAGAAGGAAAGGAAACTATCCAAAATAGATAATGGTAATGATAATACTATATACGTGACAAATGCAGGGATTTTAGAAATTTGAATTTATCGCGAACTTTGTTTCAATTCTCCCCAGGACCACGAAAATAACTTGAGAAACCAGCAGCCAGCCACGTTCCATTATGGTCTAATTTTTTTGCTATATTTCCACGGAAATTTTCAATTTAACCGCGGCTGCAAATTATAGCCTCGTACATTACATCGATGACGACAGCAGCGAATTGTAACACACGCCGTGCCGCGCCGCGATGCATTTCTGCTTGTACAGTCTCTCACCCTCTCCTCCCATTCCCCTGCCCCTCCCGCACATTCTCGCTCTCTGCGAATAATTAGATAATTTTGACGTGATAAACGGTTCTCTTGCAATGTGCCTCCGTGCTGCTGTCTCCCCAAAAATTCTAATCACTCGTCACGCCTGACTGTTGTAGCGAATGTTGAAACGATACAGACATTGCGTGCTAGTAATTTAGACACCTCTAATTCCATCTACCGGCAAACTTTATATTATGTATTTACATAGGATATTTTAGTTCCTTGATACCTTTTTTGATATTCCTTTTTTGAAAATTCGATAATTCGAATTTCATTCACCTAATACCTTACGATTTAATTGATTTTGGAGTTTGATGAATTCTGCAAAATCAGCTTAGAAATATGAAGGTTCCACGCTTCGTGCAATCAAAAAATTTGTAAGTATAATTTTTTCGTTTCGTATGTAACGAGATTAATTTAAAACACAGATGAACCACTTACTTCGCTGCGTGCTTTCTGAAATCGCGCGATAATATTGTCACGCCAAGGCTGTTGCTCTCGCGTTCCCTGCGATGTGACGAATAGAATTTTCAAGTATCACCCGGCAAAACTGCGGTATCGCGGCTTTCCACGGTCATAACGCGGAACGGAGCGCGTCAAGCTTTCCAACAAGAAGACATACTCCTGCGTGTTTCTCGCAACGAGAAAAAACACAGCGAACAAAGCTTTCAGACAAAACGTGGAAAAACGGTACTTTCGGTGTTTCGTTCGCGTCTCTGTGACTACCTCCCTCTGCGGCGTGCCGTGTGCAGTTCCGCGCACGAATTTAATAACGAAAATAAATTTTTTCCATCGCGAAAGTGCGAATGCAAACTGCATTAGACGTTGAACAACAATTTCGCTTCTGTTTTAATCAAGTTATTAAAACACTTTAAATTTGTGTTCGAGCTACCCTTTGGAATAATTCGCTGGAAATCCAAGTGCTACAGATTAATCCAGGATTTCGGATCTTGAGAAACTATTTTTGAAGATGAATTTGTGAAGTAGTGTTGAAGGTTCGCACAGCTTCCTATCCAAGGTAACTAAAATATCAACAGTCTTCTTTTTACACGTAAGCTTAAGAAAGCAATTTCTACAACACACCCATATTGCATACAGTGTACTACCAACTAATCCCCACTTTCTTGTTACAATGCACCACCCCCTTATCACCTAACTGTTTCCACCTCGTCCAAACCTTTCCATCCCCTAAATCCTACATTATCTCAGTTCCTGAGTCAGCAACCCCGAAACACTTCTAAACAAAGCTTCAACCCTTACCCTTTCCCACGCCCCTAGCCCTGCTTCGATATACATTAAAAACCCTCTGAAACGTCGCATTCGAGGTCAACCCCAATTTGATACCCGTTCACTTCCAACTCTTATTACTTCCAGTTCCAGTTCCGATCCAATTCAGCGCGGTTTCCATTCGCTTCCTGACCAATTCCGCGAAGGCAGGGCGTAGCAACGCTGCACCCCCATCGGCTTATTCTTTCCTCGTGGTCATTACAGCCGCCGGTCAGCCGCGAAACGCGAAACGCCACTCTGACACGTACGACAGGGATCCTCTGTCGCATATTTTTCATAACGACGCTCGCCTCTGACGAGCGTTTTCCGTGTTGCGTGGCCGGAGCCAGCCAGTTACCCTCGCCGGCCACACGTCTGAATTTAGCACGCACTCCGTGAGTCACTTCGCGCGGCACACGCACCGCATTCCAACTTTCCGCGCAGCTGTGCACCGTGCCGCAAATAAGCTCCCAATGCGCTTTGATCAATTGTCACCGCGTAATCGTGCATTCCACTTGGCAGCCCCGCCATCGATACCGAGGACTTAATTGTCGAACTCGTGGCCAATCGAGCCCACGCGTCTTCGAAACGATCGCTACAGCGTAGCCTGATGGAGTGGCGAACGGTTGCTCCTTGATCGCTGTTGCATCTTTCGAGGCACTTGAAAGGTAGACTGTGATATGACGGCGTGCTGATCAGAGTAATTGGGGGATCGACTGTTCGAAGGACTTTATGGCTGGTTTAGATATTCGGAACTGTGAGTTATGTGGTGTGGAGAATATAGGGGAGGGGAATGAACAGCTGGTGAAAGTTGGATGATGTAAAGTGATATTTGTGTTTGAGGGTTGGCTAACTCTCCTGGAGTAATTAGCAATGTAACTGTTTCGGTGTATGATGAATTTTGAATAATAGAAAGTTGGTGCTTGTTACCTAAAGTTTTTTTAGTTTCCACTGTTATTCATCCTACACTGTTTACTTATAATTTGGATGATTATTCTGGCTTGGATAATGGAAGATAGCTTTTGAGGAATGAGTGCATTGGTGGTTAATTTTTAAACGAAATCTTTTCTGGTTTAATGACTCTCTGAAAATTTGTTCTTATTACCTGTCTGTGCGACCGACGAAATTGTTTCCCACAAACAATGTATTATATATTCGCAACAACGGAGCTACAAATACGAGAATCAAGTTGGGTAACAATTAATTAATCTCCCGCAGTTTGCGTGATTCAATCAACCAGTACTAACGCGGAATTCGTCTACCCTTAGCTGTGTTACAAGTTACATCAAATTCAATTTCGACAATTTCATTGGTACGATTAAGGGAAGTAATATTAGTTCCGGGAAAATCTGTAACAGCGTTTGACAACTCGATTGACGCATATTTCACTCGGAAACAATGTGCGACTCTTTTGGTTTGAATATTCGAACATTTAGAACGATGCGTTTAACGTGTATGTATTATTTAATAGAAAAGAACCAACAACAATTAAAAAAATAAAATATCAAAACATGTCCATCACAATAGCAAAGGGCATGGCTATAAAAGTAATGAAATTGAATTCATTTAATTGCAGTGTGATAGTAATATTTCTTTTGTAAAATAGAATTTAATTTTAACTCATTTTGTTACAGAAATTTATAGTTGTTCCATTGATGGCTTTGGTAAGATTTTTAAATTACTTTTAATATCAAACAATATCGCTGCGTTACTAATTCAACAAATTAATTTCGTATAACTGACGATATTCAATCATTGCTGTTTGCATTTGGAATTCATTTTGGCGTAGAATCTCGGGAAATCCCATATTTCCATATAGGTAATATTTCAATTTTAACCACATTGCATTTTAATCAATTTCATAGATTCAACTCATATCGGGCGAGATTTGAAAATTGCCACGGAAATTCCATTTCACATCTCCGATATCGAATCCGAAGAATAATATAATTACTCAAGACCGCTATCAAGATAGAAATCAATCTCCCGCCCTGAATTTTTAATTTCGATCATAACTTCCTCTATTCTCCGTTTAGTCGAAAATACTTTAATGGAGAGCAGATAGTATTTTCTCCAAGAATATATCTTAAATACCTCCTGGAAATATTTCATGTTTGATATTTATCTATTTGCGAATGAAATGATAACATTGAACGTGAAAGACCTGCAAAACTAGATTAAAGCTTTATCAATTATTTGCCTGGTTGCGTGGATTTACACGAAAGGGGGCCTCTGATATCATGTTTTACATTCACGATCAATGGTCATCTATTTCTACTTCTCGTTAGTAATATGTTCGCTATTTTCACTGGAAATCTTTGCCCCTCATTCATCAAACTGTATATTGGCGTGAATTTCAATCGAATATTGGATATTCAGCGAAATTCAAACATTCCAATTGAGCTGGATAGATTTTCAACATGAATTAGCCATGCAAAGCTAAACACTCAATGGTTTTACATTTCTATACACAGTGATGGTACGAACAAAGTAGGAATACAAATATTTCTCAACATGCACGAAAGCGTTTTTAATATTAAATTTGACTTGTTACACTGTTAACGATGGATTCTATGGAACTCCCTTCCTCTGTGTAAAGTAGACTAAGAAATACAATTGTTTTTTCTTATCAAACTGCAGTACTTTTATTACCAAACACATTGTCAACCCCCTTCTAACCACCATTGAATTTTCACTCAATCTCAATACTTTCAAGTACCCATAGCACAATTAATTATAGAAAACGAACGGATCATTTCCCGTTCTCATAATTTCCCTCTTACGACAGAGCTTCAAAGAGAAATTTCAGCTGTAATTGTGCCATTAAGAATAAGCAGGGAAGACCAGAATTACTGAAACTGAATTTACTTCTCACGAACTCTCAAGGTTCTTCCTCTTCGTAGTAAACAGCCAGTCCCTTGAAAATCAAATTGTCCAGATATCATTTGTAACAATACATATTTCCCTGCTCGAATTTCGGTCGTCGTGAACAAGTACACGACTGAGAAAACGTCTAGCCACACAACTCAAATATATCTACGTATCCTCAAACGATCCTCCCCTTTACGCCCATCGACCTCGTCCAAATAATTTAAACTATTTCCACCCCTCTGATGTGTATTCCCAACAGACGACGGTCTGAACGAGAATTTTACCGGCAGGATCGAATCAATTTTTGGCAAACGAGTATCGACCAATCCAAGCGGATACCTTGGGCCGCGGTCCATGAATATTTATAAGTTCGCGCGCAGCATAAACAGATGTTAATTAATTATACATAGCTGCCCCGGCGATCTCGCTGTTCCGCGGACGTTGTATCAGCGTGCCGCAGAGAAAACACATTATACGGAAAGTTCGAAAGCGTTGCCCGGCAAATTTCACCTCGGCCTTCGACGAAGCCGTGTATTTGTCTGTGGGAGATTGAATGTTTCGCGCGATAGTCGTTCTTTCGCGCGAGCGTATTTGCTGGGAAAGTTTCAAGATCGGAAAAACTGGGGACAACCGTGGATACGTGATCAAACTTTTTGGCAAAAAGCTGCTCCTCGTTCGCGAGTGGTTTCACACGACGCGTGGAATTTATAGGCCAAGTGTTATTCGGTTGCGAGCTGGCTTTGCTGCGAGACAATGGACGCGTAATATTTTGAAGTGTAAGTATGCGAAGCGAGGACACGATTTGGACTCGAGCTTTTCGTTTCCATATGCGTGAGAGAATTAATAGGATATCAGAGGATAAGTTTTGGGACTCGTTACCCGGGGGTCATATTAAAATATCAAAGAGTAAGTGACTTTATTTATAAATATATTCCGACACACAACACTTTTACTTTCTTAACCTGCAAGAAATACTATAGCTGGTAGGTGCAGTGAATAACGGAGATTCGAACCAGGCAGAAAGGTGCTGTGCTAAGTTACCACATTTTGTTTCTATATTTCCCTAATTTAGCTGCTCCAAGTTTCCAGTCAAAAGATCTGTGATTTCTCTTCTGTATCTGACCAAATTCCTGTGAACTCTGGCGATTGGTTCTCGAGAACAGTTAAAACCGAAAAGTTCAGTGTTTACGACACGTGAGTTTGTAGATGAAGACCGGAGAACGGAGACTTTTAAACTCTAAGCAATAAACCGTGCTTCCTACCGCCAGAATATTCTCCCCTTCGACGAAACACGCGCTGATAGTAAACGAAAGATCCTCGATCTCAAAAACAGCACAGGATTCACGACCCAGAGTTCTAAACTTTCTTAGCGCGATAACAGAAGCTACGCTTTTCTACCGAATCTTAACGAATACACACACACTTCACGCGCTGATAACACATCCCTTCCCTGCTTCCGACACTTTTCATTTGCTTCCTGAAATCTCCCTTTCACTCTCACCCTCGCACGCGTGCTATCCACCTATTTTTCTCCGTGACACTTCCCTTGACAGACCCGGTCATTCGTCAAGCGTCGCTTAATTGCGTTTTTCACTACCCCCGGGCTTGTCCAGTGCGTTTAAAACTCTCACCACGTCTAAAAACATCGCGAAACTCTTCAGCGGCTAATATCTTCCTACCAGTCCACATTGATCGAATACAAACAGCTCTTACACAACCACAATCTTGTCCCCGCGACGAAATATACTCCAATAAATCCCAGTATCTTCGTGACAGAAGGAAACGATGGCGATGAAGTGGGAAAGAAATGAATAACGAGTAAGTAAAATCGAGATGGGAAAGGGCGAGAAAATTGGAAGGGATGGCTAACCAAGCGAAAGCAATGAAGAGGTGAGCGTTCCAGGAAAAAGATGTGGACGTCGACGCGTATCCGTTCGGGGGTGTGTGCGCGAAGGGCTGGGAAACGGTGATACGGGAAGAGGAAGATGTGTGCATGAGAGATGAGAGGAAATGAGGGGATGCGTGGGCCCAGCCGCGGGGGTAGTTTCGGTGCGATTTACAATTCCATTTCGCACGGAGAAAGGCACTCGCTTCATTGACTTCGCAACGCGTTAACACGCAGACAGAACTCGCGCCCGGCTTTACAAGACCGGACTCCGTGATCGGCTGACGCGAAACATTTTCAGTGGAGAAATAAAAGATATTGCCGATACGTGTTGTGCGTTTCGATGCGCGCTTAAAACAGAGATGAAATTTCTGAATTTGTACGTTTTATATTATACCAAATATCGGAGGGAAAATTGGAAATATGATTGCGCACGAATAATGTTTATTTCAACCCCCATTCTGACATATTGTGCGCTCTTTTTTTTTTGCAAAAAAAGAGACAACTCGCAATAGAATGTGTTCATTTTTATCGAGTACCCATGGGAATGAATTTCTCTTCCCTTTCCGGTATTTTTCATGATGATATCTGTTACCACATTTATACACGTATTTTTTTCTCCATCATATTTATGTCGCTGCAAATAACGGGCATCGCAGCATGAATGTGCTCGACTGAACTGAATTTTATAACGATTCTCGAATTTGCATCGATAAAAAGTTAAATAAAACAAAAAGTACTTTGACTCGTAGAGCGCTAGCTGCGTTGGAGTCATTGTAAAATCACGTTCGTTTGCGTAGACTGAAATTCCTCTTGTGTTCTCGATGGCTTATATTAGCCTCTAAATTTGTGGAAGGTAAGAAAGCAATGATACAAGTTCATCGAATAAAGCTATCGCTACACTTGTTCTTTGATATGCCTTCGATCAAAATGTGAAATCAGAACAGAAATTTAATGGATTAAAGCCATTTATCTTCGCAAGGCTACGAGATGTTGTTTATTGCCAGATCGTGCAAACAAATGACTCATCGAACTAAGAGGAGGGATATAGATCACCGTCTTACGAAACTATTTGGCTCGATAAGTATTCGTCACTCAAACGCTTAAGTATACTATCAAATTGGTCCCCAATTTCCAATAAACGACGACACGTTTAGAGAAGAATGCCTAGCTATTAATAGATAATTCCTTAAGCAATACTTAAGTGTCCAACATACGATCGTAACGAGATTTGTGCTTCCCTGAGAGGAAATTGAATGAAAATCTGCACTTTAGACACTTTCGATATTCCTTTAGATAATTCATTCAAAATAAGCCTTGTCAGAAGTTATAAATGAAACTTAAATATTCCAATTATCACCACTGAATAAAAACCTTGTTAAAAAGGATTTCTCAAAACTAGGGATTATCGAGCAATGTTTCCTTTTCTAATTCTAAAACAAACTTTGTTAGAAAGAAGACTTGTTGAGGTAGCAAATGAAATTGTGGATTACAAAGTGACATTGAATTGCTGAAAAATTTAGTTACAATTTGACTGGAATGCTGTAAATTGATAGAAATTGTAAGGCATTGAAAACACATATTTCGAGGGAGCCTCGGGAGTATAACGTTTTCGCGGAACTTTGTAAACCACATATTTTCATCTTGTATTCGCTCCTTCCGACTCCTCCGCAGATATAAAAGTCTACATCCCATCTCCGCGGAGAATTCGCATATTGCTCCAGAGGGAGCCGTAGTTTTATTTGAATAACCGAAAAATAATATCCGAATAGACTACGTCGAATGATAATTTGGAAAATAGAGACGGTACTTTTATTAATAATACAGACAGCACTCGGACAGGAAAGATCAAAAAAATCTAGGACGGTTCGAGGTGAATGGCATGGCTTTGAATGGTACAGCAGTGAAGATAAATGAATTCTCATTGCAAATGTTTCTATTTGAATATACAATGATTGTAGAAGGACTTAATTTCTTTTTAATTGAGAAAATGATAATTGTGTCACTGAAGTTCAGCAGCACTACAGAGATTATTGAAAGCGGAAGTTATTTAAAAATAGTATAACTATCTGTATTTCTATTTACAACTGTCCTTATCTAATTCATTAAAACTACTTAAGAAGAAATTTCCAGAAAAGCCACAAATAGGGGTAAATTTAAAAGCACAGAAGCTATCAAGAACCAAATTTAATTCCTACTTCAATGACGTGTACCTTAAGCCTCTAATCAGTGACCTCAACTACTTAATCAATAATCATCTCAAATATCGAAACCACTCCGCAGTCGATCCTTAAAATACACCTGCTCCTTCATTTCCTCTTTCAATGCCACACAAAAATAAACTACCCAAATAAACACTCTGATAATATACCTGCAGCATCCCCAATCCAATTGCAAGTAGCAACACCTGGAAACCTCGGCTTTAATCGCACCGACGATAATCGAAACCAATCGACGGATCATCGATTCCTCGCGTTGAATCGTTAGCAGAATCTCTGACCCGGCCGGGGATGCGAAATGGCCAGTGCGCGCCCCGTGCCCCCGAAGGCAAGCGGCCATTCTACGTTTGCCACATTCAAGGAGATTGCACAGAGTGCGGCCTAAAATTACCAGCCGACTGAAAGATATTTATGGTCACCGGCATCTAAAATTATTGTGGCTTGGGAAATTCTAACCGATACTAGGTGCAACCGGTGCTGCGGCCTGCGATACACGGCGGCCAGGTGTGTGTACACGCGTGCAACGCGCGGGCGCAACTTCACCCCACACGTACACGCTCGTACGCGCCCGTACACAGTCGGACGCGGCTGCCTGCGAAGGGGCGCGCGCATGTTACGCGCGTCGTGAGCCGATTTGCTTAATCCATTCGCCAGTTCCGCGTGTAATGGACATTATACAGTCACGTGTGACTGATGAGCCAACACGGGGATACGGAATCGCCGGGAATCAGAGCTGGAGGAGTTTCAAAATTTCCGAATCCCGCGCCGTTATATTCAGCCGCGGCCGTCTGATGAACTTTGCCTATTGTTAGCATAAATCACTGCCGGCCTCCTTGTTACCTTTGTGGGCCCGATGACGGGGCAGAAATTATCGCGGCGTTTGAAGTCTTCCCGCGGCCCCCTCCATTGTTCACGCTCCCCATAAATCATCGAATTCTTCGCCGGCTCCGCGTTATTCATGATACACTGCCCTTTTTCTGTTAATGCACCGGGCATTTTGTTCCCTGCGAGGATAATTCGAGAGCTCCGACTTGCACTGGGGAGAATTTTTCACGGCTTGTTGATTCAGATATGGAATCGTTGAGGGGACTTTTAATGGCAATGATTTGTAAATTAAATAGGTCTTTGGAGGATAGATGAGGGAGTTAAATTTTAGGGGTATTTTAAATTTGAACCCTAAGGCTTTCAGCGTGTCAACTAATTTCTGCTTTCTAAAATTATTTAGAACCCATTTGTAATGAAAAGGTTGTCCGAAAAATTATTGGCTACAAGGTAGTATCCACTTAATGACCCCAACAACGCAGCAGCCAATTTTCCTGATTCAATTTGTTTCAGATGACAGCTATAGGTGAGCCACCCTCTATTTTTATCGGTATTCCGTTTGCGTTCCCCGCGTTCCACTCCATTATTACTACAAACGACACGGTGATTCGAATCGCGCGACAAATTAAACCGTATCAGATTCTTCGGTTAACTCGTTTGCCAAGCAAACACCGATGCAAAGCCCGCGAGGATTCCATTAGGTCAGGTGGCGCAGCTGTCCCTGAATGCACCTACACGCTCCACACCGCTTCACGCACCTTCGAGCATCACTCCCATGGCCCTTTGCTTTGGTTACTAATGACGCTTCGCGGAGCAATGATCGTGCTCCGAGGATATAACGCGCTGTTTAATTGGCTTGTCATCTTCCAACGTTAAATGCGGCGCTACGTTCGACGCGTCGCGCGGATTAAATCACGCGTTCAATTTGGCAGCCGGACAAGTATTCGGCGACGAAAGCGCGCGATACTTTTCCACGTGCTATGAGATACAATGAAACGAGCACTATGATTCGTGGAGCAGCCCGAGCATCCTAGGAAATACGATTTCAACGATTATGCAATTGCGCGGCGAGTGGCCGAGAAGTAAAGGGGAGACTTGAAGGAGGGGCAGCTTATTTTCAGAGGTGCATCTGTGTACATATATACCTGGACCCATGGGGATTTGTGGAGAATTTTTTTTTGCGGTAGGTTCTTTTTAAATAAATGTCTATTAATCTATACATATACTGTAGCGGACAAAAGAAAGTTTACAACTTTTTAAATCGTGTAACTTTTTTAGAATTGGTCCAAACGACAAGTGTTTTTTTAGAAGCTGGAAGGATTAGTTTTCTAAGTGACGTATTTCGTCGTTTTGGAAAAAATGCAATTGGTCGGAATATCAAAAAAAGTAAATATCGTTTTTTAAACTTTTTTTTGTGAATCTGTAATGAAAATTAAAAAAAAAAGCGGTTTGTAGATTAAAGTAAATTGTATACATGCCTAAAATTTCATCAAAATCGGTTAACGTTGCTGTGAACTATAAATTTCCCGATTTTCGATCTTATTCTGCGATTTTTAAGGGGTTAAACACTAAACGCGCCTTCTTTAAAGATCTATTACTCTTACCTAAGTAGTTCCTATTTCCTAAATTATTTGGAGTTGTTCTAGAAAGGATATTATATTCCTGACATATTTTTTATTATTCAAACATTCTTTGATTCCAAGTATCTTGTACACCCTGTTACATCAACTATAATTAGCATCTATGATTTCTATATAAATAGGTACAAGAAACAAGGAAGAATATTTAAATTCAGTACGTTTGACGACTAAAAGTCAATTTAAATGTCCGAAACGCGTAGATCGCTCTCCAGAATGAAAAGAGAATGCAGGCAAAGCGTTCTGCCTAGGAAACGTGACAAACGACCGCAATTCAGTTGGCCATCAAACGAAATTATTCGATTTAAACAACGATTCTCTGCCACCGAGTCGGCGCCGGCACACTTTTTTCAAATTCAGTTTGTTTTGCTACAGTGCCCCGCTATTCCGCGCAGAAGGTGGGTCAAAATTATATTTGCTGCCGTCCAGCTACGCGTAACCTCGATAAAAATTTCAACGCGACCATGGCTACGGAATTGGGCGATGATACGGGATCGAAATCGCGAGACCATTTTGGCGAGGCTGTCGGCATTGTGCAGTGACCATTACGTGCGATATCAAGCAGATGCAAGAATCGCTGATGTTGGCACCGCTCGTCGGTAGTTGCGAGATTTTAACCTTAATCGCGAAGAATCAACGCCCGTTGCATCGAGTAAATCCCGAGTCTGATATGTTTACGATTTTACGAGGGATTCTGCTTGCGATGCTGCTTCATACAATTTTGATGCTCTAAATATGGCAACGCAGAGGAAAATCAGGTATCTAGGTTAAACTGAACGAAAAATACAGAAGCTGTTTTGCAGTTAGTAATATCATATGCAATTAAATATCCAATTAAATGTACCAATAAAATTCAAACCAATTCAGTTGTTAATACTACGAAAATTAATTAACGTGTTTCTGAAAAATCATAATTTACTTTCCACTCTCTACAAGTGTGCTACTAACAGCGTGCGATACTGCAAGAATTTTCAAACCACGTTCTTATATGAGTCCTCAACTATCGAACACACTGCCTCCGAGTTTCATATTTACTGTTCCGCCAAACGCGTAAAGAATTGCGAAACTTTGCAATTTCCTTTGCCACAAGCTCGGTTCCTAAGTTTCGAAGAAAGCTGCAGTAAACTCTCAGTTTCCTTCTCACGCAGCTTCCAATCTCATCATGCAGGTTGAACATCAGGTTCGATCGAAACTAGGATGTATGCCATGCCTACTTAATACTTTCAAACACTGGCAATGGAAATATCAGCATTGCACGTGAATATGTGGGATTACGATTGGAAGATATTCTGAACACAGGTCCAAGAGAAACAAAACTTACCTACCGAAGACTTTCAAGATTTATAAAACCTAAACAGTTTGATCGGAAACATTCCCAATATCTTATCCTCGAAACTTTTGAAAGCCGAAGAGTTTCGTCATTACGGTATGGTCCCAAAGAGAAAACGAATCGCAGCGATTCGTGCGTTTCTCGGTCGCAAGATCGCGGACTCGTTGCGATCGCCCCGGGCGGAAAAGAAAGGACTCGCGAGCAAAGAAGAAACATCCAACAGCTTCTCGCAGAGACATTTAAAAGCAGCAAGGGGGATAGCACGGGGCAGCATCTGCAATTCTCACGTGTCGGGAAAGTTGTCAGCCAACCAGTTGCGCGCATTCTCACTGCACTTCATCCCGTGCCTGGCTGCCTGCTGGGTCAAGGTAAAACTTTGCCAAAGGAAACTTAGAAGCGTCTTCTGAAAAGGGCCGCGGCAAGTTTGCCGGGGAAGTTGGCCAGAAATGCTCGCAGCTTTTCTTAAGATTCCCTCGAGAATAAGCGGGAATCTTTTCTCCTCTGGCCAGACGCGAAAATTTTCGCGCTACCCTCTTGGATAGAGGCAAATCTTCGCGCTCCTCTAATGCTTCACGACGGATCTGTCAAATATATAATCCTCCGCGAAAAGAAGGAAATATTCCAAAGGAGAAATATATTTAAGTTTTAATTGATTTTAGGTAACGCAACGGTGAACTGTGATTTTAATATTGAATGACGTGGGAGGAAAGCTAATAACGCGACAATGCTGGAATTTAAACAGTTTCCGGGATCGACAGCGAACGCGGTGCACCGAACGCAATCTATGAGATTATTTATCGCGTCGTTCGCGAAACCTGCACCGTTATTAAAGCTGGAAACACCTATTTTCTGGCAGTAACAGTTTAAGGGATTTTTGTACCCGCTGGCACAGGGAAAAAACAGCATTAAATTTGCGATCGATGGTAACATAAATTGCATCGCGCCACTAATTTACACTGGCGACAAAACTTTCCGGGCGCGTGTGTCTCTTAGCAGCGCCCGAATTGCGGAACCAACTGTGTAGCCATTTCAGAAAATCTAAACGAATACAAACGCGTGCAATAGCAGCGCTCTCGTCAATCACAAAGTCATTAAAACTGCTACGCATAAAGTATTTATTCGGGGAGAAGCGTCTGCAGCAAGCGCGCTATATTTAATTAAATCGCCAGATCTCTCCTCGTGGCTCACGAACAGTTTTTCCTTTTCAACGAAACGCACAGAAGATTCATTCTACTCCGATATATGTTTTATTTATGTGGATGTCCAATATTGTCTCGATCGTGGAAATATTGGACGTCGGATAGGATTCAGAAGATGATGGCTGAAATTTCCTCCCGTCGCTTTTTAGGCAATTATTTTCAGCCAGCACGCCGGGACAGCCAGAGACGTGGAAATAATTAAATTCGCGCGATACCTAAAACTGCGAAAAAAACGTGGAGATACGGCTCGACAAACTATCCCGTTTCCACTGCTCCTTCGTGAAATTAGTGTGTTGCAAAACAACGGAGGGATTCATACAATTTTCTGCGACGTAGGATAAAGTATAACGAGCGAAGTGTGCTTACGAAATAAAAGGCATTGACACCTGTATTTTTTAATTATTAATGAATGCTATTGAAATCTGATAGAGAACGAATATGTATCTTCGAATGCTGATAATTTATGATAGCAAAGTCAATAAATTGTCACCTCAATTGATTTTTCAATGATAACCTAAATACAAAATGAAAAATATTCAAGCGACAAATACTTTTGGGGAAAGATGGGCAATTTTTTTATACAAATAAAATTTCGAATAACGAAGAAGAGTTAAAAAAAAATTATTCGTCATTCGTTCGTTAACCCGAGTTAACTTTATGCGTCAACGTGACGAATAATTTTTTTTAACTTTTATTCGTTATTCGAAATTTTATTTAAATAACAATTTTGCCCATCTCTGTGTTTAGTAATGAAGATATAGAAATTTTTTAAGCTTAAGAATTCGAAATTGGTTTAATTCCACCAACAGAATGAAGTCTGTTTTGCAAGCTGCAGCTAAATAATTTCTAAAATTAATGGTCAATCGACTTTCATTCCTTCCGAGGGTTTCCACGAAATGACACACGACGCATCCGGTTTTTCGTTCGGGGTGCAACGTTCCCCGCTGAATAATGGCCGTGGAAATTCATTGAAGACGAGCTGGTGCAATTAGTTTTTCCACGCGCTAGAGAATGCAGCGGTTACCAATCCGTCGGCGGAGAATTTAATTTTGTTACGCACAAAAAGGAATACTGTCCATGCCATGCCAACGCCCGAGAAGTAAACGCGACCACCGTTCGAAAACAGAATTTGAGAATTAAGCGCCCATTATTCGATCGTTGATACTCCCAACACATTTTCCAATTCGCCTCCAGCTCCGTGGTATGTTTTCACCTCTGTAAATATCAAATACTCCTAGCCGGAATCATAATACTGGCAATATTTCAAAATAATAATATGTTTACTTTTTATTGCCGTTTTCATCGAAGGCAATAATTACACGCAGAACCTAATGATCCTCTTAGTTTGTAACGAAGAAGAATAAAGCAGAAGATTGCTTTCCGTTTCCTATAAAAAATGAAGTTGCTCCGGTTCTTTAAAAATATCGGAAATCGCAATATAACACTAGAAGTCGAAGACACTAAAGTTTAATCTACAACGATAATCGTGCAAGTTTATTATAACTCCTGCTCAGCAGTGTGCATTTGCTGCAACCAAGCTCAACCAACGAACTCAAACCCCTGAACAAAACGATTCACATTTTTCACATACTCCGTAAGGTCTGTGGGGGCAGAACTCGCACCTTGTGCGGTTGAATTTAAAAAAATAATAAACCAAGGGTGGAAAGTTCGGTACATCCAAGCCGAAGTTCGCGGCGACACCCTCGAGTGATTTTCGAGCAATAAAAATAACAGGTCCTTGGGTGGAGGAGTATACCACGGGAGTCGATGCAGCCTTGCTCGAGGGCCTAAAACTTTATTCCCGATAATTTCCCGTGGCCCCAGCCTCCCCCTCTGGGGCGATCTTTCAAGTGAAATCCACTTTCGACTCTCTTTTCTTCGACGGCGGTCGGTACACGGTCTCCGTTCTTGCTGCCTACTCAGCTGCGGTCAGTTTCAGTCGAAAAGAAGTTGTCCTTCGAAAGAGTCCCGCAGGAAGGACCTCCATTTTCCTTGACCCAAGGCGAAGGGTGCAGACGCGGGGTGGTGGCGTGGAAGAAGGGGTCTGCGAGCACCCACAGACGCTATTCACCCGTAACAAAAGGCAATCACCATAGAAGTGGCGGGACTGGAAACAGCAGCCGTCATAAGTTATCGGAATCACATCGATATTTTGCTGCGAATTTCGACGCGAACGAGCTGGCCACTGGGACTCGTCCTTCATTTAATTTTGTCCCGTCACTCGTGTGCACGAGCTTAAAGACCCTCGTCCACAAAAAAAAAAATGATTCCTTGGGTCTTACTAAATTATTCTGATGGACGAGATGGATGGCTTTTCTCGGAACCTTGAAACGTATAGAGTATACATGTTCTCTCGCATAAAGTAAACCCAGGGAGAAAAGCTTTCCCGTTTAACCAAAGCCTTGGCACATTTGCAAACACGTGATAAAATAACCTGACAATTTCCTCGGCTTCTCCGCTGCCTGCACCACCCACCTTCCGCCATAGGCTACCTTCTTCTTTCAAGGATTGGCCTTTGTGCGACCAAAGGAAAGCAATTATGATGCTTCTCGATTGCCCCCGCCCTCCTCGTCCCGTCGTTAGTACCGTCCGTTTAATTACTCGTTGAGATTCCAAATAAGATAGACACCGTCGCAAACGGCACCCAGCCGCGGACTCTGTTTCCACTAATAAGGGCAAGACGCTTCTCGTTCAGCGTTCAATCTCAGAGACCTCGTTCGATTTCTTAGGCACTCGAGCTGCAGCCGGGCTCCTTGTATCGCGAGACTCCTCGAGTGACGGGACGTCGCGAATAATAAACGGCATCTTTGACGATCTCCCACTGAAAGCGTGGCTTGAGTCAACATCATCAGACACGAGTAGATCGATGTAATTGCTCGGGCTGCGATTTAATGGTCCACTCGACACTTCCACCTTATAATCTGTACCATCGCTCCCCGATGTCTCGATAAAAGGCCTCCCTCCCGACCACGGTCGTTACCATTTCTGCCCTGACCTTTGCGCCGGTAGCTCGACGGAACGACCAGAGACGTCTCGACGAACGAGAGGAGAGTCGGCTCATGAAAATTAAGAACACAATCTGCGAACCGCTCGGCGATGAATCTTAAGTAGATATCGATGGGACCTGGTAATTAGGATAATGAGTGTCCCCGAGGTCGGCTCCAAGTTCCGTGCTCCCTTCGCGCTCGCCGCGACTCGTCCAATGAATTTGTTAGCCGCCGTGCCAGCTTTGTTTCCGCTGAACACACAGGAATCGAATATTTACACGGGATCGTTATTGTTTACTGCGCTGCGTGGCCGTCGCTATCGGAGAAATGACGTGAATAATTGGCCGAGTAATGCGCGTGCTGAGCTACAGCCGAATTATCCGCCGATAATAATTCTCGTAAAACGAGATAAAGTCGAAACTGTCTCGCGGATGAATGTGCCAGCTAAAGGGGCGGGATTCGAGTCGTGTTTGAACGATTCCACTCACCATCTTGGAGGCATTTTTTGGTGGAACGTTGTTTTAATATTGAGCAGCTGTATTGACTATCTTTGGGAAGATGAACAACTTGAGTACATTGGATGAACTTTGAAAAACAATAACGACAGAACGTTCTGAACTACTAGATAGCAGATTTCGAAAAGATTCATTGCAAAATAGTTTCAGAGGACTGATAAACAGATTTCGAGTACCTATAGTTCTTGGAAACAGCTACGCGCATCAGCATTATAGAACCGAACAGCGACTTTTTCCCGCGATAATGACTTTCCGGTAAATTAGAATCGATAAGCGGCCTGGGTATACCATTTCTAGATCCTGCTAACGATCTTTTTGCGAGCATTGAAGGGGGCCAAACACGCGCAACAAAAACTCGATGCAGGTCACCTAGTCGTACGTCACTTTTCATTTCAGTCAAATGAGAATCTCGTGGCAACACGGTTTCCCTGAAGTTCCGAGGCTAGCAAAGGCCACCGTTGTATTTGCGCTGAAAAGCACCGGGCAAATTCTTACCGAGCTCTCAGCCCCCTAAATTGGGTTACGCAAATATTTTCGAAAACACGTTAATCCGTCGGGGAGGAGGGTAAAGTTTTTTTATTTATCCGCTGTCGAAAACGTTTCAAGCCGCGCGATATTTATCCGGGCGCTTTTATTTGAAGGACGCTTCCACGGATTTGACGATTTTGTTTTATCGCGGACCGTTCGAAAAATTGCTCGTTTACGTCGATTTAGCCGGGAACCTGTCACGAATGGCTCGTTTGCCGCGTAATTCGGCGGAAAGCGCGCCCGGCGCGATGAAAATCGGGGGAAACGAACGCTTTGTTATCGGTCCGGCGTCGATTCGATTAATTCTTCGGACTTAGTTTCAATTTCGCCGGTTTCGCGCAGGCTCTCTCCGCCGGGACGGTAACAAAGACAGGCGGGGACTGGCTGCGAGGTGGGTGACGGGGACACGACGCGACTAAACATAGCGAAAGACGAAGCTAAATAAAACGGAACAAGCGCGAGGCTCTACCTGCCGCAAATTTATAAAGACAGCATCCGGCACAGATGACGTTCGTTAGGTTCTTTATGACGCACTTTGCGGCAATGAACGACCGTAAAAGCGTCCATTAGGGGCGCTAGAGTACTGTGATTTATAATCCGTCTTCGGTTCGTATTTACATGCAAACAAATCGTTCGGTCTCGATTAAATTCCGGCACATATCGCTGAAACACTTACTCGATACGGATGATCGTTGCTTTGATTTGTACTCACCGGTATCTGAAACAAAAAGGGGAATTATCTGTGACGCTGAGGGTTACAAGATTTGATGGTTAATAAAGTATATCGTTTTGTATAATAGTGGTCAAAAGAAAGTTGACACTGAGGGGTAATAGAAATAAGGTAGTTCTATTAGCAATAATTATATCTTGAAATTTATATTGCATAAATTGGTGGGTTTCTCCACTAAGGTTGAGTAAAAATATGAATTTTGAACATTCTTTTAATCACCCCAATATATTTCGTATAATTACATAACTGAGTGATAAAGTTTAATGAAACGGTAAGACTGTTTGAAATATGTAAGTTCTGTGGAAATTGTTTGATATATTCTTTCATTTGTGAGGAATGAAATGAGAATCTTAATTAATGTGATGAATACTGCAGGGGGTTTTATTACAGTAATTTGAAGGTAGAAGTGTTTAGCTAATATCATTCGTGAATGCAGTACTCCTCGTACACTTTGCTTCAATAAAGATGGACAAATGCATTTTGTATGGACACCCTTCCACGAACGTTACGCATACTTTAGGACCATTTCGTCCGCGTATTACCATATAGAAGGCGGGTGTATCGACACGGGGCACCGCGTAAACTTTTTACTTTATAGTGTGTCTTTATTTTTTCTTTAGAGCCTCTACGCTGCATCTATGTCCCGATGCACTCGATATATTGATACCTTTATGCGTGGCTATGCCCTAACCCCTATCCAGTCCCCTTTCGTCAGCACGTATAAATTCTCCGCGAATTGCACGATACTGGAATACAATGACCATTGACTATATCGATGTGTCTACGTAACCAATAGTGTGGGAAATGTTTCATAGGAATGTTAGATTCGTAAAAGAGTCTCCCAAGTGAATTTCTGCTTTTATTATGAGACAGAAATGGCACCTATGCAGCTTGCATAGGTTTTCTACGCATGGATAGATTTCATTCGGTTGTTAAAAGAAAAGTATTCGTATGTATCTGCTGTTAAAATACCATCGAAGAGACATAGTGTTATTAATTATTAAAAAGCTGTCAGAGTTCTGAGCGAAAAATTTGTAAAAACATTCGTTGCTGTGAACGCACAAAAGCGATGGCTGACAATCAAACGTTTAGTCATCAAAGTTCATCTGAAAAAAAAATGAAAGGCAGACAGTCGCTCGCGGTTAAGATAGCTTCTATTGCTCGCGCCTTTTTTTTATGGAGCCATCAGTTCGCGTTTCAGCTACAGGACACACAGCCGCAAGATTTCAGTGGAACCACGGGACAGAGCAATTCAATGGTAGAAAATCAATTTCGTGCCCGGCAATTTGCTTTTTCACCGCAACGATCGCGTCCGAATAATACCGACGATTCGGTGATTGTTTTACGATAAGTCAAACAACGCCGCCAACGACACCGGCTTCTTTTGCATATTCTATGACTTCGCCCTGTCCGAGTTTTTAATCAATCCACCGCATTTCCTTCACAACTGCATCACGCAGAATCGCAGGATGAGACTTAAAAACACTGCGAACGTTAACAATGAAATTTTTATAGCAAACCGAGCTTTTTACTCATTCTCATTTTAAATTGATAGTCTCGACACAACTGAATGTATAGCTGTGCCTGTGCTGGAACTAAATTGCTGTGTTATAAAGAATGTAGACCTCAAAACTATCAATAGAGAATAGAATTCGTTTGTCTTTTATAACAGTGGAACACAACAGTGTTCCACGAAATATTCAACAAGGAAATGAAGTTTCTTTGCAAAAAGCGGTAAAAGAGTTCACTTTCAATGGACCCAGAAATTTAATCGATAAATTTTAATTGGCCTGCATAACATTTATAAAGCTACCTCGGAATATATTCAAAGAGACTTCTGTTTCCTGTAAATATAGATCTGACCTCTGTCCATCAGCGTGCAACGATTAGAATTTAACGAATACTATTACTAGTCGAACTCACATCGCTAAAAGAATACCCAGCAATTAAAATCTCATACAGGAAACTACATCTCACGAGGAGCAGTCAATTTCCTCAAAGTATCCTCCCCAACGGCCTTTTACACCGAGATAAAAATTCACAAGCGCATTCGCATGCACCGTCCAGCGTCCCAAATCCTGTCCCATCTAAAACGGAGTTCCTCCTCAAAATCTCGTTTCGAAAATTGGCGCATTTCCCTCGAAGAAGAAGAGGGAAAAAACACGACTTTTCCCCGGAGCGCAAATCCACTTCAGACTCTCGAGTAAAGGAGGGTCAAAGTGCAACGACGACGTGCCGGTGTTAGTGCAAATATTCTCCCCCGGAATTCCTGGAATATCCGTCTGAAATCCGCGCACCGTCGTCACGGGCGTCTCCCGATAACGCCGTTTCGAAAAAGGGGATATCTTCAGCCCCCGCCTCTTTTATAATTAATCGACTGTGCCTGCTCCGATGCCGCCACGCGTACGTTGGCCACGATAGTGCATTATCGTGTACCCAAGTCGCGCTTTTGTCCGCGGAGAAATTTGGTTGCTAGCAACAATCGATCAGAAGGGGAGCTTATCTAATTACTGTAGCCTCGTAACGCGGTGTTAATGACGTGGCACGAGGATATTCGATTTGGGATGCATGGGATTATGAGCCGGCAGCGATGCCTCTTTATAGAATATAAAGGTACCGGGGGGCATGAAGTATGCAAGTTGCTTCTGTCAAAAGAATCCGAACGTTCTGTTACCATTCTCCAACTTGAAGCTTCGCTCCCGAGATGCAGGCTGTTGAAACTTGGAACTTCCGACGCGCGATATTCAAATGTCAGATGGCATATGCAGTCGCACGCGAAATAGCTACGAGATACACGAACAGATGCACGTTCGCAGTTATTGTTACGTTGGCGGTAAAAATTCTTATGTATCACTGGAGTTTGTTCGCCGAGCTGAACATTTTTGCTTTTAGTTTCAGGAGAGACTTTTTTTTGCAATTTTATATTAAAAGAAACGAATACTGTAAGCTATCAATTATTAAATTGTAATGTTTGTATGAAGTACCTATGAGTCACGAAGATTTTATTTTCATGGGGCTTCTTCAGTTTCTTTCGCTTTCGGTTCCTCGAATTCTGCTCGTGTATCGTAGAGAACTAGTGTAAACGAATTGCACATCACTCAAACACTAACTTCTGCCTCGACGTGGCAGGACTAACAATAAGTATGAAGCGAGAAATGTACTTCGAGACAGGTGCGTCCGCTACCGCGGTCAAAATGATACTGACTGCTCGAAGCTCGTTTGAGTCGAGGTACCTATGTTTTTAAATGCAAGGTACATCAAAATGGTGGGGCCAGTTGATGAAAAAAGGTTAGCAACTGATACATAACTACTTAATGTTCAGTTGAAAGTGTTGGTCTCTTCTGGGCAATTAAATTTACGAATCTGAAGGACAGAGAAGTTGCTAGTAAATATACCTACCCCTTTTTTTTTAAATTTCCTTGAGAAAATGATGATTCTCTTTACAGATCATCTGATAGACTTGAATTTATGCAAAATAAAATTGCAACGCATTTTCAAATAACATCCTATTTCACCATGGGTTCGTCAGGATCGTGTTGCTTAATTTCAAAAAGTAATTTTAGAGATAATAATTATGAAAAGGATACCACGGAAAAGTTGGCATTACGACATTATTCTTATATTATAGTTTAACGATACAATTGTTAATATTGGACTCGTGCCTGCCATATATCCCTCAAACAAGGACATTTTAACCACGAGAACGAAGACAGGGCACAAAGATAATGGCGGCTAAGTCGAGGTCACTTCAATTACATCCAATAGCAGTTAAATTCCGTCGGATCAACAGACTCTGAGGCTGGCAGAAAGCCATAGAAAGTTAATTCGCCCTGGCGCCGAATTAATTCCTGCGTTATAAATATACCGTGCCTCTAGGAATTTATAGTCACGTAGATTCAGCGTTTTCAACGTGTTTTCCCGTCCTCCCTGCTCCCCTTTCGTCTAGAAAATCTGTTGGAAAGGGATGAAGGAAGATGGGAAGGAAGCGCACACGCGATACAGAGGAAGAGGAGCTGAAAGATGAGAGCCTGCTTTTGCCTAACAGTCATGTAGACCTTTCATCAGCTATCACGCAACATTATCCTGTCTAATTAGGCGTGCTAACGATTATGGAGTCTATTAATAAATTCAATATTTCTAGGATTAGGAAATCTCCTACCGTGGAAGGAACAGTTGTACAATATTCTCTCTTGAAATATTAAAATTATCTTCTCTCTTCTATAGGGATATCGATTATTCAACAACTCCTTGTGTAATTCATTGAGGGGAGAAACCTATTCTTTGGGCTAAAAACATCCAATTTTTTTTTTAAGACACCAGCGATTCGATTCATCTGAAATTTGGACCATGTTTTGGTGCATCTTTGAGGAAGCTGTAGTTTTTTTTTTTATTAATTTGTAACCGTAAATATAGTAATTAACCACAAATAATGTAACGCTCATAATTCACACCTGTAAAAATTCTTGCGCAGCAAAGAATCCCTCCCAAGCCTACCACCTGAAGTATCTCCACAAATCCCACAAAGCAAACTGTAATCTTGAAAGCGCATCCATTCTCCTCGACCAGTTGTCAGTCACGCAAGACATCAAAGAAGTGAAGTCACGAAAACGACGCCAATTGGCCCGCGGAGGGCCCAGCAGAGGGACACCGCGGGTGAAAGAATATTAGGCAAAAAGGAGCGATGTATCGGTGTGTGGGCTAATTGTGGATCACCCGCGGCACGAGGCCGTGTATAAATTGTAGCGCGAGCGTGTCGGCAGGGTGAGGACGACGGCTGGCAGTAGTAAAACCGCGTATTAAAATTCCGGACACCCCGTGAAATACTGATCTGCGTCGGGGGTGGTAGCACAAAGGTGTACGTCGGACGGGTTGGCGGCGAATCGTAGGGACGGGGAGCCTTGGAGAGTAGGGGGGAAGCGAAGGTGGCGAGATGCACCACCGTTGGTAGTACCAGCCCGTGCCCCGAGGGATTAATCACGGGGCATTATGGCGGTACCGACTCAAAAGCGGCCAAGGAACGAACAGGGCTGAATCATAACTCAACCTCCTCAATCTCCAACCGTATCTGCTAGTTCTAGCATTAATAAGGGCATAAACGCTGTATAATTTCAAAGTAGGCAGCGCAGGCAGCCAAAGAGCCACCCTTCCGAAGCTCTTCGTTCCTTCCCAGTACTTCTCTTCCTCCCCACCTGTACACCACCACAGCCAGCGAGCTGCTGCTTCTTCTCCGCAATGCCGAAAGCATGATGCTGAAATGCGCCACGGTATGCAGCGGCGCCGCCTTCAGCTTCCCGCTGCCGGCTCGCAAGGAATAGATATTACTCCCGTGGCATTAGGGGTTCATAACTGAAGCCTTAGACCATTTAGGAATGAACGTTCACGAATTATACCTTCAGTTATGGTACAGGGAGGAGTCAATTTTAAGCCGTGGAACGGCGTTGCGCTGCTACTCCACTCAGGCAATGGATCGAAGTCTCTGAAGAATGCTTTGTTAGAGCACTTAAGGTGCAAATCCACGATGAGACTAAAATATATGAAATTATATTTTCATGATATAGTTTCAAAAATCTGATTTTTTGCGAATATTTATATTTAACTGTTGCTGAGATTTTTATCTCCTGATAGAAAGGACACCTCTTCGTGTAAAATTTCGTCGTGGATTCGCACTTTTAGAAATTTAATCTCTTTCTCTTAGTGTTTGGAAGTTTAGTGGGCGACCATATTCCATTTGAATTAATTTAATGCGAGTTGTGAAGGGTCAGATGATAGATAGTGGAGCCTAGGATAGCATCGTTTCGTGCGTTAAATGATGATAAAGATATTCCATCTAGTATATTGTCCATTATCGGGCGCCACACGAGCACCCCTTGTTTCCCCATGCCCGTTGTCAGTTCCAACGTTTGCTGAGAAGTTGCTGATCAGCGGGCCAACCCTCGTATAAAATTAATTATATTCTCGACGCTGTCTGAATTAATTAATTGCAAAAACTTCTGTTTTCCGGGCTCATCCAAGTTAAACATCGGGGCTTGACGACCGTGGACAGTGTACGAGGCCCGAAACCAGCTTCGTCGCTTACTAATTAAGCGCAAAGTTGAAACTCTAACCTATAATACACCGTAATCAGATTATGAATTTGGTCGTGAATACTATATTACACGGCTGCAAGGAAACTGATAAGACAACGCTTTTGTTAACCTAATCCCTCTGTTTATCCAGAAATAAAGGGCAAAAAGGAGAACTCGCGGGGGCTTTGTGGGGGCGCGGAATAATTTGTTTACTTTCGCGTAACGAGCGTAAACGCAAGGGCGCAGGGCAGTTTGATTAAAGTTGATCATCATTGTTGCGGCCGATGCGCCTGCCACGGAATCACCAGGAGCGTGGCAAGTTTCGACGAATAGAGGCAATCTGCGTAATCACGGGGATAGAATGTAATAAACTGCTCTGGGACAAGATGCCTCGAAGGACGTCGAGGGCTCTTTAAATTCGTCGAGATCAAGGATAAGAACGGAGCAACGTTGAATAACAATTCAATCCCGTCGATCCTCCGTTGAATCCCTTCGTTTCATCGTACTCTTATTGTCCCGACTACAAGCCTTTCAGCTACCTTCGCGGTACAACTACATCGCTGCGACGGAGAAATGTACACCTACATCAGAGACTGCTGGAATTCTGACGCAAACACACAATCCCCAAGCTCATATTGCATAGAGATTCGAGCACAGAGTACCGAGAGTTTGGTAATTTAACTGAAATCCAGGCCCCCGCGTCATTCACACTCTACTAAAACCCATTAACATTATTGTCACTCGAATCCTGATACTCCTCGATACAGTTAATTTCAAAAGGGCCTGCGATCGAAACTGTTCCACGACTATGGTTTCATCGATAGAGCAAAGCATAATGATTCGTTCGAGAATGATCTAAATGAAACGACACGCTGCGACGAACTCAGTGTAACATATTATCCTTTGTCAAACGAACCCGTACGAATACTTCTCTCCCCCAGAAACACTGCTAATTACTCCATATTGTGCAGAGTTATGCTCGATATCGTTGTATCGAATAACTTTAAAGCCAGGAATAAACGATGCCCGCATTCTGCAAGACCTCGATCGGTGCTGGTCAAGGAATAATGCGATATTACCCAACACACGCCAATTTGTCAAATTTCGCGCAGACCGATAGAATGCAGGCTATTAACTTCCCTCCTCGAACCTTAAAAAAAAAGAGACGCGGTCTATATAACTTACAATACCCAATTGTAATTATCATTTACCTAAAAGCCTCTCCGTTCGTTGCGAAACGTCAACAGACTCTGTTCGCACAGGAAAAACGGAAAGACCATTGAGGATGTTTCACGACCCAAAGCTCGGAGCGTAACAAGTACGTTCCACGAGGGTGGTTGATCAGAGGGTGGCCGGAAGGGAAATCGGGTTTCGGCTATCAGAGATCGGGCGATCGTCGTGTAAAGACTTGTAAACCAGCCGTGGCACAGGCTCAGGGCACCGTGTGCAAATGGCTACAGATAAATACAAGCGCAACGCGTGCTGAGGGGTGAGAAGCGAAGGGTGGTCTTGGGCGCTTGCGCGACTCCTGCTTTAGGCTTAGCTAGGGCTCGGATGCAGACATGGGGAGGGGGGAGGGGTTTCTTCTTATCGGGCGAGAAATATATTGGGTTCCGGTTCGCGTTACGTACGATCTGAAACCTCATATAGTAGGCGTGTTCGCGTAATTAAGCCGCAAGAGATTTGCATACGATCCGACAGATACACCACCGCCACGGTCACGTGCTTGCAAATGCCGCGAAGAAGAAGAAACCGTAGCCGCGAGCGGTTGGTGCTTCAGCCAGACGGCTGTTAAACACGTTTTTTGCCCACGTGCAACGGGGTGTCCCGACGGTTCCGAAAAATTCTTCAATTTTAATGGAAGTTCACGACCGCGAAGTAATTAACGCGGGAACGTCGTCGAGGACAATAACTGGGGCACTTAATTGCGCAATTATGATTGTAAGGAGTGTAATCGTGCTCCCTTTGGGTAAAAATGTATCCGCCCCCCCCCTTTGTGTAACGTAATTACTGTTTTCCTGAGCACGCTCGTACAATGGGGGCGTAGCGAGGTAATCTTGAATGGAGTGTTAAAAACACACCTGCGTACTCGTAATCGGCGAGTTGATGAAAGTGGACGGTATTCAGTTTCGAAGCTACATACGTCCTTTTACAGTATACTGGGCGATGTTGATTTCTGATAAGAAAACTGAAACCCCCTCCGAGCACCCTTCCAAGTAATTCCAGTTCCTCCCCTTACAATGTTAAGTCTCCGTTGCAAGGATCTCGACGGGTAAGTAGAGAGCGCTAATTCGTCGCGCGTCGTTAAATAATTCTAATCAATTAGACGCAGGCTGCGCCGCGACTGAAGCATCGATTAGCGTGGAAACGTTGAACGGGCAAACAGAGCGCCCGACACAAATGCAGCCCCGATGAACGCTAAGAGCACCCTCACAGAGTGCCGAACAAAACATCAAACGCCAGATCGTTCGCTTTTACAGCAGCGATTACCACGCGGAGCCCTATTTTCGCGCGGATCTATTGAATCAATAAGCTCGAATCAACCGCTACTACGTTAATTGGACGGCCCTTTGGGGCAAACACCAACGCTAGGGGGGTAAATGGCACAAATTATTCGGATGATTCATAAAACGGGGCCAACGGCCGGCTCCGATCGGTGTTAAGTCCGAATAAAATTTTGGAAAGGGAACGACATCTGCCGCGTCCATTAGCTCATGATATCAGGTAATCATTAGCGGCCCAACATGTAGAATTTACTGCCTCGTTAGTGCGCGACGCAATACACGTGCATACGGACGCGCGCGCGGACGGTAGAGCATATACATGCCAGCGGCGTTTACGAACGCAGACGTCGCACTGCACCATTTCTAGAGGCAATAAAGTTTCTTAATTTATACTTGTCGATACCGTTGACCGAGTAAACCGTTTCGGGGAATAGCCTCCGAGAGAGGAAAAACAGTGGAGGGGGGTTGCTTTCCAATTATTCTTAACCCGGCGCACTTTATCGGGGAAATATTCCAGCCACTTGGGGTATCCCGTGTTCCGACGTTCAACGCATCGAGCTAAGCAGAAACGGGGGGGAAATTCGCCAACGACAGTCGTAATTTTAGAAATTCGATATTTGTAGTGTAGATTGGTAATACAGGGGAACGGAGGAATGTTTGAAACTGGTATATTTGTAGAAGACTGGCGGATGCTAGTAGTACGACCGTGAAAAGGGTGATACTCCGTGAGAGAATGTTGTTGCAAATGAATCTTTGTTCGGAAGGAAAGTGGACTTGAAAATCTGCCGAGGTCCTAGAATATATTTGAGGACCTTGCGCTTGAAACTCGAAAATCAGTGCTCCCGCTAGAACAGAGAATTCTACCCAAAAGACGATACTTTTTACGCGAGTTCATTATCTCGCAGAAACGCGAACCCTTTGTCTCTCCCAGCGGAAACACTTTTTCCGGCTTCGTAGGCAAGCCACGCGTTACCCTGGCCCACGAAACATAGACGACCGTATTGCAAGCTTCCGCCGTTACGCTGAATGCAAACCAGGCTATTGCAATATTTGATTACGCAATAAAGTAAGTCGCGGGGCGTGCAATTTAACAAGAGAAGGAAAATAAAGAACTGGAAATTGTGGCCCAGTGTTCCTCCGCAAGCCCATCGAAATTAAACGCTGGAGTATTTCCGGGAGCCACCTACCCGCGGAATTATACAAATTTCTCCGCGGTACAGCCGCGTCACTCCGCGTTATCGCGCGATACATTTGAAAAGAGAAAACGCTCGAGTCGAAGCACGCGCAGCGGGGGGAACACGATCTAAGCAGAAATTTTTTTCCTCCAACCCCCCCTCCGGATGTTCTAATTTTACGCGAGGAAAAGCAAATAGCCACGGCTCGCCAACGCCTCGCCTGTTATTCTGTTTCTCCCAATGTTGCGTCACGAAAATGCAAATATTGTTACACCATGGAATTTAAACAGTACTAGCCCCCAAATAGACAGGGCGCTCGTCGAACACCGTGTTGGTTGGTGAGCTGGAGGAAGATAAATGTAAGCCTCGCATGTAAAGCTCGGGCTACAACCGCGACTTGGCATCCGAGAAAAAGGTCGATCGGATAAAATGCCGATAAGACCTCGCACACCTTGCAATTAAGATGGGCTGATGCATTAGAACACGTTGCTTTTATCTCTGCAGATAAACACGGGCAACGAAAGCAACGCTCGGCTACCCCGTTTCCCTCTGCATTCCCAAAATTCTATTTACGCTCCCGATGTTTTCCGCTGTTTCAGCGGGCGATATGAAAAATCAAATGGAAGTTTCCGCGTAAAAGCGGGAATTGTGAGAATTTTAGTTTCCATCGGGAATGAAACTAACGATGGGGTTTTATGGTCGGCAACGAGTGTTCAACTTTCGGTGGTCAGAGCACTTGCGAAATGTTTATGAATTTTTGTGGTATTTGTAGATATTATTTGTTATATATTCTAAAGATTATAATTGAGTAAATATAATGGAAAGGTGGTGATTTTGGTCTGACCGTATTATTTAAATTTTAGATCGTACACTTTCACTGAAAAGCACGCTATTATTATCAAGGAATTATGAATTATACATATTTAAAATATGCTAATTGGAACGTGCGTGTGAAGATACTAAACTAATTAGCTAACAAATATCAATATAGGTTTAATTCACTCACGAACTGCCCGTAGTTTTAGGCTCATCAGTCTTCCACGTTCATTCAAATTCACGCCACTTCCTTCCCAACGGATGTTTAATCAATAGAGCCACCAAGCATGCGCGTTACTTATAAATAAACAATTCAAGCTGAATCTACTTATACCAAAATGTAATTAGATTCAAAGCTCGCGTTCCACCCAATCAAATTATTATTGTAATTTTCACGACACAAAGAGGGCGTTTTAAGCGCCTCGTGAATCTAATTCTCAGCTAATCTCTCTCGACCAAAATCCGCTTCACCACCAGGACACTCGTCAAGAAGGCTATTGAATCCATCGTTGTGAAACGTTTCCCTCGTCATGTTATTTCAGCGCGTATTTTTACTCTCGCGAATCTATTGAGCGACACAAAACACTTTTGAAAATAATAAACCCGTTCGCGAGGCGAACCGTGTATATACGCACGCGCTCAATGTCCAGTTTACCGTGCAAAACGAACAAATTTAAACACCAGAACGGACGTGTCCGTCTAAACAATAGGGAAAAAGCTATGTATTTTAACGTTCGACCGGCAGGTGCATTCAGATCGGATGCAACCGAAATTTTTCCAAAAACGTTCGCGGAGGTCTTTCATTCTGCAGTAGCGGAACCCTTGCACGAAGGGCGACGACCCTTTTTTAAGCGTTTCGGGAACGGCACCCGTCGAAATCGTCAGGAAATTTCACCTCTCCGTGGAGCAGTTTGGCAAGCCTCAAAGATAATCGAGCAAGTTAAACTCTTGCGAATTCAACTTCAGGGCGCTGTAACCAAAGTTCGGAGGACTATCGTCTGGTGACTCTAATCGAATTGGCACACTGGCGAAGTTGCCCCGGAACTACGCAACTTCCCAGCCACCGACTAACATTTAAAAACAGATATTTTTATTAAGCAGTCCGCGGGGCCAACCGATTTTTAAGAAATCGCACGACTGTCGGGGTGGAAACTAGCAGGTCGCTGGTTGCCTGAAGCTTGTGCTTCGATTTTATCGATACAAGCCTGCTTTACGTTCCCTTATACCAGGGGTGGTAACGACTTGGGCGTGGGGTTTCTCGAATGAAACTGCCAGCCGACACTTTAGCATTGTTATAGAAAATGGAAATAAACGTTAGAATGAAGTATTGATAGAATAACAGTTGTAGTATTTCTTTCCCCATGGTAGGCGAGGTCAGATCGCAATCTAATAAATGTGCCTCGATATTACGACCAGTACTCGTAATTATCAATCGTCACACAATTCCACGCCCATTGCCTAATACCCTATTTCTTTGGAAACGCAACACCCCTCGATAAGGTTATACAGTAGTCGTTTCGCTCTTATCCAATGGCGATCGCGAAACGTAAACGCAAAACCAAGGTATACATGTGATTTTGCCTCGTCTCTCGCAGGAAGTACTTTCTGTCTAATATCGTTCAGCCGACGGTTCTACCGAGGAAGAATCAAAGGAACCTTGGTACGTGAAAAGATCATAGAACTTCGCAACATCGAGTTGCATTTGTCTTCAAACTGTCATTCACAGAAACATTACGAAAATTATCTCCCAGACGATAGAATGTTTCGAACACTTGAATAGCATTCTAAGATATTATGTTTCACTTAGGTACCCTTTCACCGGCGCAAGAAAATCACCGTGAAGAACGTGTCTGATCCTCTTTTCCTCTCGAAAACAAATTTCGTCGGGCGTTAAAGGAAACCAGTGGATAGTAGGGAAATTAACGCAAACAAAGCGATCGCGAATTCTGTTATCGCGCGGAGAAGGTATTTGCTCATTTTCCCAGCTTTAAATGCCGGGGGACGCCGTTGTTATTGCGCGAAATGAGATAGGAGACCGCGGCGCGAACAAGCATCCGTCTCCAGGCATACGAGAAATCACCGGCGAACACCGGTAGCAACTTTTTAACGAACTGATGAAACGTCTGCCGGACGGACGCTCTTATTTTTCTCTCCGCCGCCTGGCGAGTCGACGAGTGCCATCCCGCGGATAATTGCGAGAAATATAATGACGAGGGGGCTGTGTGGCTTGCTTTGTGTCCGGCTCCCAGCGGCGGCCTCGAGTGGACTTTCAAGGGGAAATTATCGGGTCGAATCGAGTTTAATCGTTAGGGGGATAGTTTTATAGAGCCTTTTCGCGGCCCTTTGTCGCTACGCTTTTCATCTACCAAACGACGCACAGTTATTGTTCTATTATCTTTATTACTTTTTTCGCGGCCGTACTTCGACCGACTCTGCCGCCTTCTGCAATTGGATTTCGTTCATCGAGCGATTTAATTGGAAGACGAGAGCACATTTGCGACCTTCTCTCCTCGATGGGACTGCGAAGCTGATTGTGCAAGCGGCTGCCAGTTTGGAGGCATTTCTTTCGTTATGACACCGAGATAAATTTCATGGGAGTAGTGATTACGATACTCTTAACTTTATGCTCGCAATCATTCCGCTTCTGGAGAGTCCGATGGAAAAAAGAAAGCTTGTCTTTGTAGACTGGAGAGTATAGATTGATTTTTAACAAGAAAATGCTTACCCAATTGCACAAGCGAATAGAAATTCCGAAGAGACACTTCATACGTTGAAACTCTATATTCCACTTTAATTAACCGACTATCTCGACAAGTACGCAAACCAACATTTATCGGAACGAATATATGCAGATTGGAATACGCGATAACGCCGTGGAAGTGGGGAATTGTCTGCTCAAAGGAGCGCTGGAAAAATATTTGACAGGGGCCAGCGTTTCGGCGGTACTTTTCAAACGAGAACGGGAGAAATTATTTGATCATTTGTATGAAAACCACCGCTTCCGGCCACTGTTATCCGCCGACCACTTTTCACCTGGCGAAATAGCGTCGTTTTCCTACCGGATTCTCATTTTGCGCATCAACAATACACGCGGCTGGCCTCTGCACCGGGCGTTCGATGCGGTTTTGTCGAATCGACACGGGACCGTGCTTCTATGCGCGGTCCTTTCCTATTTATTTCCCAGCTATCCGCGCCATTGTCCCCCAGGGCGGAACACGCAAAAATGTATTTTTCGAGAACGATTCGCGGTAATCGGAAATCATCACCGGTCCGCGAATGGTCCCCGCTTTTAAACGCTGTTCTCTTTCCACGAGAATTGCAGGACTTTGCTGACCTCACCTGTGTTCGCAGCCTGGTATTACACGTTCGACACTGCAATTGCGATTGCAATTGCAATTATTAATATCTAACCTTCGAATATGTATTTGCGTGCAAATAAAGCAAACGATTTTTTATCAAAAACAGGGTTTAACATTGTGGAGCTTCTTGATCTATTATTTTAGAAATTTTAACTTGATTTTTATTAGATATTTATTCTATTCGAAATAGAAAATATTTTTAACGGAGAGCAGGTAATGACAATTCTAAGCTGGGAATGGCAAAGCAGAGCAAGGGGAAGGTCGGAGTAATTTCGAATGCGTTGGTCAACCAGACAGTCCTTTTGCTACCGTGACCGAAAGGAAATCCCGAGAAAAAGTGAAAAGGAACACAAAGGAGCTGGGTTTATATGCGGTAGTCGGTGTCGATGGTCCACACAGAAACGTTTTCAACCACTTTATAAGGGGAACTGCGGATTAAAGGGTAAATATTCGGTGTTTCCAGGTGAAGCAGGAATTATTCCCGCCGCCCGGCTGAAGCGTGTGCAGAGTTTATGATTAAAACTCCCATTTGCGCGGCACAAAGCGGCTGTTTTACTTTCGAATTCGTAATGCACTGTAAACATAAGAATTTTTATTAGGTATAATGAAGGAAAGCACCGAGTTGACTGGAAGTTGATACCGGCGAATTTCATCTCCACTTCGTCAACGTCCTACTTGATGTAGATACACACTCATTTTTTATGCACACGGAACAAGGAAGCTCGGCAAAGTTAGCGCAATTTTGATTAGTTAAATAAATGCTCGTCGACTAAATAATGTAGGATAAAGCGAGAGAAAGAGACTTCGTTGATTATAAAAATAATAGCTTTACTGTTTTTCTACAAAGGAATAGTAAAATTCTACACCCCTCGTGTTAGTTCATTCTTTAAAATACCAAGGTATTGACATTCCCCTTCTCCCTGAATCGTTTAAAAAAAGAGAAAACACTGCTCCCAGTCCTGTACCGGGAAAATATATTATTCCGGCTATTCCCTGTAGTAAATTATTCACTTAATTATGAATTAATAGCCTACGTTAGTGACTAATGATTAATGATCTCTCTGGCAAAGGGACGTTTAATAAGAAACACCGCGCACATCGTTAGACCGCGAAATTAAACGCGATAACTTCAAAGAACCAGCAACAGGGCAGCGGGGCGAGAAAGTATCGCTCCCGCTCGAGTGAAACAACGTACCGATTACAAAATAATTTCAAAGGGATGCATGTTTCCCGTCGCAGGATGCCGGTTAGAAGGGAAAGTTTCGCATACCTGTAATCATCGTGGCGCCGGGGTTAATTTATTTCTGAACATGCAGGGCAACGCATAATAAAGGAACGTTGCTCTATAATTTGCGTAAAGTTCACGCGGCGCGTAAATCTACTTTGTTTACTTAATGTCCAACTTTATTCCATCAATTTGGAGGAAGTTTGGATAAGTCCTGTTAAATTTGCATGTTTCCAGTCGAAGTCAGGAGCGTTACTTCCGCTGGATACATCAATCACTTGCGCCATCTTTGTGTATACAAGCTCGGTGTAGTCCGTTAATAAATTGAAAATATCGAATGTTGCTGGGTACACGCTGCTGGCGTTCGAAATTGATTAACTTTCCGAGAAATTACGTGGTAAGTATGGAGTGGGAAACTTGCTCACGCAGCCATGGGGCATCTTGTGCCCGTGCTTTATTTGTCAAATTATCCCTATCGATCCCTCGCGATTTCGACATCGCGAAGCCCCGTCAGTTGTGTGTTAATAAAAATTGATTTCACATCGCAGTATTCTTTACGTAAGTTATCGTACTTCTCACATCTTTTATATATTCTGTGTTCTTAGGTATGTAAAATCGAATAATAAAGACGATAACGAACTGGTTAAGAGAAAGGAAGGTAATGAAATTGGAAAGAATCGAGAGCTGGAGAACGAAGAGGAGAACCGGCCCAAAGGGAAGGAATAGAGAATTACTGAAATCGCTTACTCGAAGCTTTGCAATTTTTGAAATTAACGAACAGTGCCTTGACTGCACCTTTAATCGGACTGCAGCTCATCAGAGCAACTCGTCAGGCAGATATAGGACGGTTAAAGGGAAGAAGAAAAATCGACATAATCCAATACTCGAACGAACAAAAAGAATCGTTTACTCTAATTGAAGTTAACCTGCTGTTTCCAAGGACCCTTTTACATTTTGCGGTCTCTGATTTCCAACATCCTAACAGAATATTCCAAATCTGGACTCTAATTCATGGACGAACGACTGTAGGATCCTAGGTAAAAATTGATAACAGCGTTGCTTTTATCTTTTCCACCTCCTCCGATGGAATATATCAACGGATTACGGACAGCAATCTCGAGTGTCTGATGGTCACCATTCGAGGAAGGAGGCCAGTCATTGTAAAGAATAGTGAACGTCTCTCGCGGTAATATATGCCCCGATATCAGTCGGGGGAGCTACGATGCATTCTCCAACTGTCATTCAGAAGTTTTCAATCACTCGACATGCAATTCGAGACCTGATCCAACGAATTTTTACACGCTCGCCCAGTAAAGAGGATATTTGACTTCTGGGGCACCTGGAGCATCCCCTTTACCCTACGATCACCCTCGCGTCCCCACAATCTTCCTCCAACCGCGCGGACAAAAACCACCGTCCCCGATCTTCAATTTTATTTCATTTTCCCCGGCACGGTGGGATAATCACCAAACAGGAGCAATAAACATCGGCCAAAATCGGTGTCCAGAACGAGCCAAGGAAACGACAGCGGCATATTAATGAAAGGCACGAATCGATGGCGATCAAATTAAACGTAATCGCGTTGCGTCGCGACAGAGATACAGGGGGGGGGGGGGGGATGAAGCAGGGGATTGTAGAATGGACGATTGAGTATGGGACCTTTGGGGGTTGGACATAGTTGAGCTGGTGCGAAGGACGTGGTACGCACTTGGCGTTAGCGCGCGTGAGAACGCGCTCGCGCGAGCGACGTGACCGGGTTGCGGGTCCAGCCGATTTGAAAGAATTGCGAGTCCATCCACGTAACATAAAATATAGTAAATCGGGCAGAGAGTAATGCCTGGCTCGTAAATAACATGACATATGTTCGTAGGAGGCACGGCTGGCATGCACGCGGTAAATCTCCCTCCCGGAACGATCGATATAATGGCGGGCCGATTGCAGCGTTAACGCGCGTGCACCGATCGATCGAACCGGGCCGGGTTCGAGTTCGAGCCGCGATGCTTCAAAAAGTTCCATGGACTTGAAAGCTGCCAAGGCCCCGACCTGCACCGATCAACGTCAAGTTCCCAGGACGTTTCGCGGCAAAACACGGCTTCCGCACGCCCCACCTCCGCGCGGCCAACCCCTGTCGTCCCCCTCGCCGCCCCTTCGGCTTGTTTCCGGCGGTTACTTACGAACAACGGAAAACCCTACATCCCCGTTTAAACTTCCAGTCGCCGGCGTGGAAGAAGTTGCAGCGAACCCAACGATATCCGAATTTCGGTAGCATTCGGAAGGGGAGATATCGTCGCGATCACCCTGGTGTCCAGGCTAATAAGCTTTTCCCGTGTGTCGAATCGAGCACTCAACGTGAATGGAATTTAGGGAATGCGCTCCCCTGTAAGTTGGGTCGGATTTTGGAATGTGGGAGGCATAGTTGTTTTATTCTGGAAATCGAATATTTGTGATTATCGTGAATGCGTGTTATTCGCAACCCCCATTTCAAATTAATATAAAGAACTAATAATCTAACTTAAAAAAAAATAAATCATTCACAAGCTTAAAGAACCAAGAGTTAGAAATAATTCTATAGTTAAAAGTGAATATAAATTATGACAAAAATATTCATTTTTACCAATAACCGTCAAAATAATTCCTATTATAAAAAACTAATATAATTAAATAATAAGAATATCGAGTAGTTCCTGCCGGTTATTCTTCTGTATTTCTATCTTCTAATTGTTGTTCTGCATTTATATCTTCTAATTGCGTCGAGAAAAAAATGTGGGCGATTCATTATGAAATAAGGGAAAACAATTCCTAAGCCGTCAGCCTGTTTTCCGGTTTAAAGAGTCTCATCACCAAGATTGGTGTACATAAACAGTGCAACGTAATTTATGCACCTCAATTTTACTTTGCTAGTATGCATGAACGTGTCCACCTTAATTCTGACCCCAAAAGTTCAGCCAAATCCCCGCCATCCTTCACCTATTTCCAACTTGGCGCGTTGTAATCTGCTTAGGACACTTCTCTGCTTCCACGCAAAATAAAAATGCCCCCGACTCTGGTGCAATTTAATGCGACAAACATCCAGGAATTAATTAAGAATAAGCCCTGCCATGCAATCATCTTCGCGTAGTAAAAAGTTCCCTCAATGAATATCGTGGAGAATTTTATTTTCATTCGCACCAACAATCATAACCGAGGTAGACTACATAGTCGTCTTCTCTTGGAATTATATGGATCTAGCTTGACTATAATAGCACAGCTAGGGTTGTTGTTGTCCAGGCAACCGGAGAACCTTAGAACCTCCCCGCCTTTGTCCATGTTTGATCAACGTTGTAAACAAGTTTCCTGCAAGTTTCACGCCACGATGAATCCAGTCATCCATTCAGAGATCAAAGCTAAGCTCGCGCGTAAAGTTAATGCTCTACGATGAACTCGACCAATCGACACGTCTCAGGAAACGATCCGCTTTCATGGACGATCGTTCGTGATTTAATAAGGGAACTACCAGCGGCGTTTCAGAAATACCAGCGAAACATAAGTTTGCAGGAAGATGCTTCTATCCCCGGTACTGAAACAACAGAGCTTCGGTGATCCCTTTGAATTCCTATAAAATGCCACAACCAACAACTTTCAGATTTGTTTATTTAAGGGGCAACGTCTGGAAACAGAAGTTGAAGCTGCGAAGAAGAAGGAACGATCACGTTGATCCAGAAAAGAGGCACGCGGAGTGCACGAAAGAGGGCAGGGGATACAACTATGGCGAGATAAGAAACGTTCATATGCAGAAAAATGCAAATTTCCCTTCGTACGGAATTACGTATTTGCTGGGTAAGTGGCTGGGTGAAAAAAGGGGGAGATCCAGCTCGCCACGGACGCGATATAATCGCTTCACGGTGATTCAGGTAAACCTTATTTAATTTTACGTCTTACCCGTCCCGGCTATCACGCGAGATCCGCCACCGAGATGCGAACTCGTGATTCGACGCGAGATTGATTAAAACTGATTGCTCAATTACCCTGAATCGAGTTCGTTTTTAAACTAATCGCGGGCTCTGCTTCTCCATCGTGAGTTCATTAAATCTATTTAAAAAAAAAAGGAAAGGGGAGACGAAGGGAGGAATTAAAAATTCGCTAATGCAGTTACGCTGGCGGAGTTTTAACGAGCCAAGACATACGGCTGCTTCGTTAAGAGCGAGAAGAAGCTAGCGCGTTACTTCCGTTTACCTGAAAGAATTGAAAAGCATTTGCTGATTCTAATCTGATTTTCAATCGCGACTGCAATATAATTGAGAAAGTAGAACTCTCGCGTGGCAAAGTGTAGGGAACTTTTATCATATTTATATTTGATAGAAATACGTAGTAGAAGAATTAATTTGTTAACTCCTGTGTAAGTGAAATACACAATATAAATCGAAATGAAGATACTCGTAGCCAAGTTACTGAAAAATTATTCATTATAAATCATTTAAAGGGTAATGATACATTGCAATATCGAAAAATTTAATTTTAATTTAATCTTAATATCGAAATTAATTGTGTAATAAACAGAAGTAAATATGGTCCAAAATGTCTCGTAATATTATGAACGATATCAATAGCATTCGGACTTTTCACCAAAGCCTTAATCTTTCAAACATTGAATCCCCTACTTTACAGGCATCAAAACCAACAATTCTGCGCAGCGATTTCGCGAACGCAAAGTATCACGCATTCAGTGCATTGTGCTTAATGCCGAATGAAAGAAGGATTGATTTAACCCCGGTTTTCAATCTAAAAGTGCTTGTCGCGCGCCTAGGTTCGTTCGATTCTCCATACACGTCCGATGGACGATTAATAATCTTCCCCTTTTTTATTCCATTGCCCTTGTGTACGTGCGACGACCATCAGCGGGGGCGAGCAGGCGCGCCCGTGCTCTGTATGCCCGGCTTCATCAACCGATTTCGCAATTATCGAAGAAATAAGGGGACAATTGCATTTAGCCGCGACAAATCGCCACGCGGAACGCTCGATAGGCAGTGCATCGTCGGAAACGAGAGTCGCGGGAGGAAACAAACAACCCCGGAAACGTAATATGAAGTTCCCAGGCACGCGGACGTTAATCTAACAGCCTGATGATGGCCGAAACCGTTTTACTCATCAAGATTGGCTTGTCGTTAGGGGGGTCCGTTTCCCGAAATTTTACCCACTCTTGATTGCTTTCCTCCGTGCCCGCCCTCTTCGGGAACCGCCGTCCCCAGCCATGTCTTTAAATCGGCAATTTGAAGCTACACACCGAGGAGAATAAAATGGGACACGGCGAAACTCGCGACATTCGGTCGGGGATACGTGTGGGTTGAAAACGTGAGCAGGAATAAAAATAGTGGAGTTCAAGAAGATGGATTGTGGTTTAGAGTTTGTCACATGGAGGGATTTTTTCCTGATGTATCAGCGATAATAGGGTCACGTGTAAGTGTAGGGTTAAGATTATATGCGGATGTCAGTAAAAAGATCGATTTTGAAGTTTCTTTTTATCAGTAGTTCAAGGGGAGCAGAGCTGCAAAGGGCGTCTGACCATAGACTGACTTGTTCCCCTTAGAATTATAAACTTTACTTATTTCTCGCACCTTAAGGGTCAAAGTGATATTTTCTTAGTACAAATGTCTTACTACACGTATTGTTAATCACACTTTATGAAACTTTCTTCTAATCAATGTGTATTAAAGGGCGCTATACACGACTCAGTCTTAACGTAAGTGACTTCTTAATCTGTGATTCTTCTTAATAAATATTGAGGAATTCTAACATGATAAATAGGAAATTTTTCCACAGCTTTCTTGGTCTTCTACTTTTTCATCTACAAAGACTGATGTCCTATCCATAGTATATTTCTAGATTAACTAGCAATTATTTTACTATAGGTACCGCTAGGAAGCTCTCATCAATATTCCTACAGAAACATAATCGACAAGCAGCCAAGAAAGTAACAAAATGTCACAGAAGACAAGAACGAATATCTCTTAAACCACAATATCGTAGAAACATAATATGCTGAAAAATATATTTCAATCGAGACACTGACAATTACTTATATCTCGACCCAGCAATTAAACTCTGTTCCCATAACGATTCCACTACTCTCCCCGTTCCCAATTTAACCTGCCTCTGACCCCATCGAGATCCTTCATCGTACCATCCAATAACCACGAAATAATACCCGGAGAGTCCATGAAACCGTGGACATTCTGCTTTAGATCGTTGCATTGAACGACGCAGCCACCGAAAGTCGTCGGTTCAACGAATGAGCCAGGCGAGGGTATCGGATAATGCAGAGAAACGCGGGGAAGGGGGGAGGGCGGGTGAACCGAGCAAAGCAGCCTAAGTGAAACGAATGTTGGTAGTTCCACGAAGCAGTTTCGGGATGTTGCAACGGTGTCAACTTTGTCCATTAACCATCGATTTCTCTCGACACGTTAGCCAACCGGGCTGAAGCGTTCGCCCCTTTTCGCTGATAGCGGCAACTTTGCCCCCGCCTTGACAACCTTTACAGGTTCCACGGGCTCCTCCCGCTACTTTTTTCCTCGCGTCTGCCCGCCCGAGGACGCACCGCGATGCAGTTAATTGCGATCGCTAATGAAACACACCCTTTGAACGAGATCCTTCGCGACGTTCTGCTCTAATTTTTTTAGAAAAACGTGGCTCGCTACCGGGGGAAGGGGAGGGGAGGGGGACTCTGGTAGACGTGGGACCAGGGAAAAATTCTGCTCGTCCTTCGGCGAGCACTTTACAAGAGACGCTCGCTGAGTGTACAGTCGCGAATGCAAGAGGAGCCGCGCTGCGGGTGGATGTTCGTGCTTGGAAGAATTATGTGTTGGATGTTTAGAGGCACTACGGCTCAGTTTCAAGGAATTGTGTCTGGTTTCTTACTGTGCTTCGGGTGGTTATTAAGAGGGGCGTTCTGGTGCAAAAATATGTATTGGGAAACGAATTTAGTGGACACAGAAGGATGGTTAATACCAAGCTACATGCACTGAAGTGATACAACGATGGTCAAAAGAAAGTAGAGTTAGAATCCTGATCTCCTGTGTCACCACTGCGTCATCTTGATAAAATGTTTGTTATGAATTTGGGAATACTGTCAGAAGAACTGGTATTATACCAAAAGATTCAATCAGAGTAATTAAAATTCCTGTCTGTCACAAGATGACAAAATGATTCAGCTGTGAAAACTCTGTTCCTCCTGATTTAATCAACCTAACTTCATGCATGTTTCACTGCGTCGACAGAAGAAAGGGTTGCGTCTTCTCAACTCGCGGCCCCGCAACTTCCATCTCCCAAGAGATGAATATAAATAAGGGTATTAAGGCAATAATACCCGGCTCGCTTTAATTCCAGTTACGCTTACCGAGACTTATCGTCGCACTTGAAATTAGGTTTCACGCGTAGCTGACACGTTCACCCCTCGGCCGTGGCTGAATGACGCGTATTCGTGAACTGACATGCAAACAACCGTGAATATTTGAGACACAGCCGGGCTGATTTAACTGGCGAATTAATGCCGAGCAACATACACACCTGTGCTTTATGAAGCTGTCTGACAATAAGACCATAACTCGGATTTAGTAAGTTAATCCCTTCGGTGGAAACGCGAACAGGGTCGCGCCACCCCTTTTAATTAAGAGTGCAATCATTCCATCGTAATCCAATACTCGATTCTCCTCGTTGGCCCATCGCGATTCCCTATCCGACTTACTGGCCCCTAAAGTTAAATTTCCCGTAAAAACTTTCAACCCAACAGCGCTCTGTCTTCCTCAAACACTCGACACATCGTCTGGCAAACCCTCCCCGTTTAAATTTCGTCCCTGCAAAGTGACGTTCAACAATCAAACTGCGAAGCCCCTTGAATTCTGACGTCTGCTACATTCGTTTATACATTCCACAAAGATAATATCACCTTATTCCTTCAACCATCTTCGACGAAACACGTATGTACTTAGAAAAGAATCGTAATGACGTCGGAGGCATCGACAAAGGGAGTTGAATATACCTGCCTACAAATGGGCCATGAAATTCTACTCGAGTGCCGCGAGGTCTCGTCGTGAAAATTTGACTCCCCTTCTTTGAATAATTATAAACGGTGGCGCGCGTGGGCAGCGGGTATGAGGCACTCCGTTTGTAGAAACAAAATTGCAGTTACGAGGTAGCCGTAAACGGGACGTTTTATACGATATTAATGCGTTAGGATGTGCGAAATATCACGAAACCGTGACCAATTTTCGTAAACGTTCCCTTTGATGCCGTAATAAACCGTTTACTGTCGCACACGGCCGCGTCTCGCGGAGCATAAACTCTGCCTTTATATCCCTAAACTCTTCTGTCGTTTCCCCTGATCATCGTTCACGAATCAGTGGACGCTGGCTGCCGCTCGCTGCTTTGTATACGTACTTCGCGTTTGAATTTTAAGTAGCACTTTCCAGAGCGCGCTCAACTTTTCCGCTCGTTGATTATGCCCGAGTGGGCCGGCGTAAAACCGCCCATGGTGTTTTCGTACTTTCAGTTTCCGTTCTCCTCTGATAAACCTGGGCTAACCTTAACCCTTCCCCGAACCTCTTACAGCAATTTCAGCTGATGCTTGACGGGAGTAGGAGCTTTTCGACTTGTTAGCCAGTTGCGCTCGATTCTCCGTCTTCAATTTAAAGTTCCGGCAGAATTTTAATTCGAAAGTTCCGTACTGCAATATTTGAGGTGTCAGTGATGCATCATAATGTTTGCTGGCTTGTTTAGCCAGCTGCGGTACAGTTTGCAGGAAACTGGAATTTATTATTGCATCGCGGTTGCGGGGGAAAGTTCTGCACAGCCATGGCAGTTTCAATGAATTTTTCTCCCTCGTATGGCGATGGAAAAGCTCCTTTGTCTGGTATTTTATCGATCGATATGATACATTGGCTACGATGACGAACTAACCTACGTCTACGTGTTTACGTTTACCAGATGCATCGCGGTGCATCGTGGGCCGCAGACAGGGCAGTGCATTGTATGCTGCAAGTGTTTGCGAGAATCTTGAAATAGGATAAAAGATTGTAATGGATATTCATTACCGCAAATATATAAGTAATTGTATAATTTCATATTTCCCTTGTTTGATAATTTGTCTTCAATTAAAAGGAGATTATTCATCGCACCTGCTAGTGAATTGCAATGTAAATTTCATAGATTTTGTATGAAGTTTCCGGTTTTTAATATGTAGTGAATATGTGAAGTTAGAAGTCATTCGTAAAGCCACTCACCAGTGAATCACTCAACACGATCATGCACTGGTCCAGCACGCTCAAACTGCCTCAATCGACGTTTTAAGAGAGATCCTTGGTACTCGACTCTGTAACCAAAAGAAAATCGAACTTTTACACAGAATTCTCTGAGTTGAGAAAATAGGATTGCGATATTGTTTCAGCCATTACTAACGAACCCAAGGGCCATGAAGTTCTTCAAAAGAGAGTAGATTAAGTCACTTATAAATATAGTGTACTTATAATTAGCCAATTCAGAGCTTTCTAGAACATGTTCAACATTTCTAGAACGTGCCGAAACTTTCTCCGAATCTTCAAAAACCAATAACTTCCTTCTCCATTAATCAACTTTTGAGATTTCTATATACTTCCATAGTACTCCGAAGCAAATTTTTCTTCGATTGATGCGGTTGAGGTTGGTAACCGAACGCAACGGTTTGCAGCTCGACGATAAGGAAATTAATACTCGAACGTGACAGGAAGTTTTCTTAACGACGAAACGTCAGGAACAGTGCATCACAAATTCGCGTTTTAGTCGCGGTTAAGGTACACAAGGCGAGCACATCCTATTAGTGTCATAGCTTTCCGACGGTGCACTGAAAGCTGCTTAAACTTAATAGCTCGGAGTAAGCTTAATGAAAGGTGGTTTTATATTTTTCTTCACGATAGTTTGGCCGCGGAAATAAGTCTCGGCGTAAGACAGAAAAGGTGGGGCACCGTGTCGTCGCCTCCTTTGATTTAACGAGGAGAAATAACGAAGGATTTCCTGAGATATTCTCACCTACAACTCCGAGCGAACGTTCGTTTTTAAATACGATGACAAAGAACGTAACGTAATATCTATTTGAATCGAGATACTCAGTCAAACGATCCAGACATGCTTGATACCGATGTTGTATTTTGAGCGAATGAGAACGTTCAGACAGAAGCACATACTGTCTGATGACTACCCACTGTGTCTACTCGGTGACAATACCTCCTACTGGCCAAGAAACTAGCGTCTATGTATACGCTTGACGAATGAGTCATCATGAAATGGCAAGCTAAAAATAAGGGATGGAAAGCGTGTGGCTCTGATGTCACAGACATTGGACTCTCACCTCTGGTTGCCAAGTGAGTGACACGTACTCTGACTGTCAACTGCTGGTCGCCTTCTCTTCTATGAAATTTGTTTTTACTCAGGAGATTAAAATATTTAAGAATTGGCACTGTGGAAGACATATTTTAAATGTCTTGTGTAAAATGGTCCTGTCAGTAAAGTCTTTTTTCCACATTTAGAGCCTCCATATGAAAAGTAATTAACGTTATTTTTACTAATTTTCGAAGACCTCCTATCAACTTTAGATTCAATAACAGTGAGCACAGTTAAACATTTAAAGTATCATTTCTATGAAATTTAGAAGGATAGGAGACAAATATTTAGTAATTTTCCCAACAAGTCACTCCTCTAACCAGATTACCCTTTATTTTCTTGCATGATCGCAGAATGATGAACTATTCGACCAGCGGAATGTAGTAATAACATTTCTCCAGCATTTTCAACATTAAACGATTCACTTAAATTCTACGCGTGCGAATTTTCCGTGTAGCCGTTCTCCCGTTGTTTACAGAGCACGGAATACTTGCACGCCTGTAAATCTCCAGCGTATTTCTATTCTCGTATCACGCGAGAGTTATTAAGGTCTGTACACCGGGTTGCATTTAGCCAACACCCCATAAAACTGTAAACACCGTGTCGACATTGGTTTTATCGCGTGCTCATCGCGACGTGCCGAGTTCGGTTGGATTCATACGCCGCCAGTTAAACTGCGCCCATTGTCCGGACACGCACGGAAAACCGTTTGGAACGTTATTTGATCGAGTTTTCCTAACACATGGGCCGCCGTGCGCCGCGCGAAACGTAGACGCAACCCGATGCATCGATAAATTTTAGTATCCAATATAATTTGGCTGGGAATGCTGAACGCCATCGCCACCATCAATTAAGTTTCAAAGTTTACCGTGTCATTCGTTTACTATTAACCCCGCCCAGGAATAATTCCGTTACCAAATCGAGTGCAGTCATTTCAGACAATAAGTGCTGAAATATTTTTGAAAGTACAGTATTGTTTCCCTTTCTTCTCGGCGCTGGAACAGAACGTACAAGAAGTGGAAGCAATCGCGGAGCGAAAATCCAGTAAAATAATGTGAGTTTAAAATGTCGCGAGCCAAAATAGCGAAAGGATGGAATTATACTCGTAGAATCGTTCTTGGGAAGAATATTTCCACCATTGCTGCTCCGCAGTCGGCGTAGCACGTGGCAGAAAAAAAGGTAACGCTGGGAGGACTGCTCTACTAAATCGTCGCGGGCGAAAATAGGACAAAACAGTCCGCATACTCAATGAGCTGTTACAAACCCGGAGTGGCCATCCAACTCGAGTTTCCGGCGTTAATTATATTCCGGACACGGCTCGAAGCGTTCAGGCTAAATCCCTATTAGCGAATTCTTCCCGACCCTCTATAAATTTCCCACCGTCAGAAATTGCGTTTCAACCATCGCTCACGACCTCAACCGGGAGGAACATTAGAAGTTACAGCGTTCAACAGCCGTCCATATTGTCGCCGGTAGCCCATCAATCGTCTAATGCCCCAACTCGATTAATTCTCATTAAATTCGCCAACTTCCACTTGCCCCGGGGCAAATCGGATTAATACCGACCGCGGCGTGCTTTCACAGTGGCTATTGTACTTCCGCCTACTCGTTAGCCCACATTCGAAACGGTCCAAAGACGCAATTATACAATTTTAACAACAGCCCGTTAACCGAGTTCCCCCGCAGTGACTTGTGATAATTGCTGCCCCTCAACGGATACCACCAGGAGATTCAATTAAAACATCATTGATGCCCTTACCACTACGCAAAGAATTCTCCCTATTCTGAGTATGCAAATAAACGAACCTCGAGACGAGCTAACAAAATGCTTTGACCCTTAATATTTAACGATCCTAAACCAGGTCCGACCCATGCAATCTAACAAAGTTCATACTTCGCACAGAATAGTTGTACGGACATGTCGAAAATAACTTGGACCGCAGAGGGCTGGCTCGGTGTTCGGTGTACGAAGCGTTTTCTCTGCTCGTGGGAGGCCAATGGCCGGCGTCGCACGAGCCAAGAAATTTCCATAGATCCTTAACGCGTCGGTGGCGTACGCAAAGCGGTAGACTGCGGTAACGTCGCGCCGTGCATCAGCCACAGGTGCCTTCTCGCAGTCTCGCCAACACGGGGGCGTTTATAGATGTTGTAAAAGCGTCATCTCCCACCCCGGTTCGGGAACATATCGGCACCCTTCAGCGCGCCTTTGTAGCGTCCTCCTGTCACGAGCTCCCACCTCCCCCGAAGCGCCCTTCAATGGATGGAACACCAACGCAAAATGACCGTTTCAACGTCGAACGTGAAACAGGGGGCTCTGTGCAGTGGCGGGCAAAACTGTGAGCAGCTCTGCCATTGTTCGTTTCTCCGAGCAGATTTTTGGAATTCTTGTACCGCCGGGTACAATCGTAGATAGATCTGTCCTTGTTAAATGACTGGAAAAGGGGCAGCGCGCGGAACAGTGGGTAATCTAATCGAAGCTTGTCGCAACAAGGAAGAATAGAGAGGAATAGCGGGTAAAGAATGACATCAGGCGCCCCAACGCCCGAGACAACACCCACAAATCTATAGAAGGGGATGGCAATCAATACGTGCAGTTCATTCCAGTAATCAACCTATCGAGGCTCACTTAAGGAGCTACGCCACACTGAGACGCTCGAAACGGCACTATATTAGAGGAATTCTTTTTAAGATACTATGAGGTTGAATATTATTTCTATACTTCTTATGTTTAGGGCATGCATTAATGAATATATTGTATAAATATTGTACGGAAATATTAAAAAATTGCCGAGTTGTGTTCTTCAAATTAGTTAGCAGCATAACTTGAACAAATTTTATTCGATTCACTTGAAATTTTAATAGTATCTTCTATAACAGATTATCTACAGAAGTACATAAGGATTTTAATGCTTGCCCTGTGGCGCGGCTTAGGAAGAGTCTACTACTTACGTTGTCGGTTATGCAATAATCTACGACGATCGTATCGAACTTTTATGCGCTCGTATACAACCCAAAGGCAACAGTAGCTAACAAACTTAGGTGTATACATTCTCATCCAAGCGCATGGTTTCCCGTGACTCTCGCAATGGCGCGTTACGAGAACGAGGTGTCTCCCAGAATTTGGTCAAACGTAGTTTCCACGGTATGGAGCAACAAAGCCGCCTTCCCATTGCCATTACAGAAAATAAACTAAAGCGAACTCGGGGGTGTGATCGCGCTGCAAGCATTACCATCGCCATAGGTGTCTGGCCAACCGGGCTTTCGTCTGCTCCTCGCAGCTCCTAGTCGCCTGTGCCTTCCTGGCGCGGATATTAAAATCAATACGGTGTGCGTTTGACTGGCTCACCGTGTTCACCGCTATTACCGCACGCGATAGCCGGCGGCCCACACCCCACGCTAACAATAAGGCGCGCGCGTCTCTGTCTCTCAGTCTGCGCCTTCCCGATGCACGCGGGAATTGTAGCTGCAACTGCAGTGGCTTGCAGCGGACAAGCAACCGCCACGGTATACCCCAACCCCCCGAAACGACCGAGTGAATAGATGAAGCTGGACTATAGGGGGGTGTGAAGCTGTTACGAGCCGGCTAGTCGGTGGGAACGGGGGTGCAGTTTGGTGTTTCACCGGGGGTGGGGAGGAGACGGCGAGGGAAGGGGAGTCCAAGTCGGTGGATAATTTCATACCAAGTTAATCAGCCGGTCGAGGAGCCCCCAAGGGGGGGATGCACGCTGTGCCAGGGAAAAGTGAAGAACCGAGGTGGCGGGAAGGGGCGCGGAGGGGGCAAGAAGTTATAAGAGAATGCGGCGGGGGAGAGGAGGAGATCGTTATAAGCCGCGACATCAGATAGTGTCCAAGACGTGGCGATGTCACGTAACAGCTGCTGCTAATAGCCTGTTTAACCGGCAGTCCGAAACCCCTCATTCTCACGCCTAGACTAATTATAGTGTCGCGTCTTAAATTCGCGCGCGACGCGCGCCTTGGGGTCGACATTCCCCGTGTACAAATAGTGCCGGCATTCTTTTGCATTAAGAGAGGATTTCTGCTCGCCCGCGCTTGGAACGCGATTCAATGCACGTGCATATTTTGTGATAGATGGGGAATCGCGAACTTGAGCTAGAAAGTATCTCTTATTGTTGCATCGTGGTGCGCGGTGGAAAGTTACGAGCTACGTGGGTTTGTGTGATTTATGTGCTTTGAGGTGTAGGCGCTACGGATGAAAGGAAATAATATGTTTAAAGCTGATGAGGAACTGCGAGTATTCACCACTGGGAAATTTGAAGAATGGTAACCTGTAGTGCAGGTTAGTACATTCTATCGATTACCGAATAAGTAAATAAAGATTAACGTACAAAATGCCAATCCATTTGAACTATGTTACAATAGGGTTGCTATTATATTCGAGTTTGGAATTACCTTCCCGGCACTACCCAGAATAGTTCCAATTAATTAAAAAAATCTGTTTAAGCTGGATTGGATAAGTGGAAAAGAAGCCCCGGGGCCGTTGAATAGTAATTGAATAATTAGGGACTTAAAAGCGCGCAACGTAGATTTTATTTAATCATCCTCTAAATTACTGATTACATAAAAAAACATGTAAAATAAAAGTTGTAGATCCAGAGAAGGAGCATTTTTTATATTTTATTACTCTTTCTCCCGCGACAAACAGTTTCCGAGAAACTGTGAAAAAAATGAAATCCTTTTTCTAATTTTGAAACTTAAATGTTTTTCACAAATTTAAGGGGAAACACTCACCTAGATATTCCAGAAAGATCAATTTTTCATCAAGAATATATAAGAGGATGAAGTCAGTTAATAAAATGAAATGGAACCCCCGAGAATCAGGATATGAATGCCCCCAGATTTCTAAATGTCAACACGAGTGGATCAAGAGCCGCTCGGGTCCTGCGTAAAGCGAAGTTACCTACAAACTAACCAACACTCGTCCATATTTTATCCACAATCGTTGACAGCACCCCCCTATCGGGATCCTCCAAGACCAGCAATTTATGCTAAAATTGTGCTGGCATGAATACCACCTGCGATCCAGTTAGGATTTTCCGTCTGCGTGCTTAATCACCGGCTGTATCAAATGCCGTGCACCGTAACAAGCGGCATGGCGGATAGAATACTGTTGCGGAGGGAGTTACATTTGATACTAATTAATTAGCTACTGTCACTTCCCAGCAGCGTGTTCGTCCGCCATCCAAGGTTGCGGCGTGTATGTCAGTAGCTAGACAGAGTCCCACTCGAATCACCGTAATACCTTGTGCGCACGACATCCAGAAAATTAGACGCTTAATTGTCCCCGACTGCGCTCGCAGCCGACTTAGCAATTCATACGAGAACCGTCATACACCCCTGCGCTGGTACCTGTTACGCGAGAAAACGCGATTTCCCATCTCTTCCTCTCGTTTCCGTTCGTTCCAGCTGCCTCTACGAGTCCCCGTTCGTCCGTGAAGTTTTTGCAAAAATAAATGTATGTCACTGTCGAATAGTGATTCTTTATTAGAGGAACTGACGGGGAGACGGCTGAACCTCTTTGACGAGGTCAGGGAAGAGCGGTGGCCGAGGAACGCAGGGGAACACACGTCCTAGTTCCAAGGAAGTTGGAAAAATTTTGCGTCGTACGTAGCGTTCGAGGGGCAACTCGGTAAATTGTTATGGGGCAACTGCTTTAAGTTCCGTTGGAGGAGCGCATCGCGGCTCTGAGTTTCATGCGGAGAGTATGTTATCGAGAGTATCGGGAAACAACGAGGCTGAGGGAGCAAGTGGAAGTTAAAATTTTATGAAGCACGCGGCTCACATCGACGCGCGATACGCCATTGAACCGAATTGCCATTCGAGATGTTCCATCCACTGGGTGTAATCGTTGTGCAACAAAAAGTCTCGGCTGGATATAGATTGGCTGATGTTGAACCGTAGTTTTGCATTCGGTATTGGTCTTGGTACATCTAAAAATTCTCAGGTTTAATTTAAAAAAATATTGAAGACTTGAAAGATACTTTCATTCAAAGGAAAGTCATAAGTTATTAATGATCTAAGCTTAATGAAATAAGCGATATGCAATCTGCTAACGCTGAAGACTCCGAATCTTTTTAAAAAATGAACAAGTTAAAGGTCGTCAAAGAAGAAAGAAGGTCCATTTTCAACGCATCACTTGCTCGAAATGCGATCTGTGCACAGTGGAATCGATTGAGAAAAATATTTGTTCTCGCTGGAAAGAAATTAGACGTCGCTCAAAGCACGTACAAACTACCTTCCACCCCAATCGCCATCTTCCCCAGAATTGATCCCCCGGTAACTAAGTTTGCGCACGACACGAATACAAAATGCCAGCACGCAACCAGCCCGATTTGAATATGGTAGTTATAACGCGAGCCACCCTATAACAGGAAGATGTATCGCACGGTTATTTCTTTTAATGTTAATGGTGACAGGGGATTTATTGCCGGGCGGTGGGACATTTGAAAGCGGCTGGATCATCATAAAACGTTAATGAGAGGGCGCGTATTGTGCCCATCCATTGATATGGTAACCACGAAAATTCTGCTTGCCCAGTAAATACCAGCTCGAAACACACGACGACACGCCGTACCGAGCGTTGCAAATTTTGCGGGCGTTCCGTAAATGCACGGAAATTGATTCGAATGTTTATTTAATTGCACCGCGCCACCACAGGCAAATGACGGTTCTTTTCCTCTAATTAGTAGCCCGACACGATTTATCGATATTCTATGGTTAACTGCTTAAGTAGGTATATCCGTGACACGATACACGATCCGTTCCGCGCTGATTCCAAGCGGGGCTTGAAATTTTAACGAAGTTCAGAATAAGTCTATTGGAGTGAAGAGTCGATACGACTGCCTGTCGGAGAGTTGCAGATATTTTGAATTACAGGGTACGAAATTTAAATTCTACAATTCTTTCGTTCCTATAAATTCAACGTACCTACCTCCTGCAGCTATAAAAGTTTTAACGATTCCAATACTTTTATTTTAATGTTCCTTTAACTCATGAAAACTTATATAAATAATCTTGGAAAGTAGAACACGAAAACACCACTGCTATTCTGAATTGTACAGACATGGTGCTATTTGAAAGCAACGGGATAGCTACAAATTCTAAACAGAATTCTTAACTGCTGTACCTCTAAGCCACATAAGTAACCATCGATACACTCAATCCCTATAACAAAATTATCCGCAAGCCACCATATCACTACCAAGCTACCCAGAGAGACACTCGGAAACTCATGAATATCACCGCCAGTTTGAAGTCCAATTATTCCCATTGAAAACGTTCGCTCTTTTGCCCGACTCGCTCGCAGATAATCTGATAACGTGCATCATTAATTTGCCGGATCAGTTTCTCCGATGAAAGCCTTGTAAACGGGATCGTATCACTTCAGCGAGGGGTCAAATCGACAATTAAAATGAACGGTGGGTGAAAAATAAAACATAAAACGGTAAAAAGAAGTGGGAAAGAGAGAGGGAGAGGAAGAGAGAAGGGGGAGGAACGGAATTGCCAAAAACGCCGGATAGGTAATCCTGACTAACAATGCATAATACTTCAAACATTATCAAGCTGTAGCTCTTTTGCTCGCGATTCGGGGACTCGGGCGGGGGTAGGCAGGAACGTCCAGGCTGCCACGAAAAACACGGATCTTAATAAGCTGCGCCATTCAAACGTCCAGTTCAAACGGCCTACCAGGGGATTACCGTACGGCACGAGAGTGAAATTCTACAGATATTCCCTCCGCTGCCGGGCGGGCAGGCCGGCAGGTAAGCGTACTTTCTGCTTGTTTAGCTCTCCATGTTGGATTAATCCGTCTGTCGATGAAGAGCAAGGGAGAAAGAAACGGGCGCGCGGGGGCGAGAGGTGGCGGAGAGGGGAAAAAAAAGTGGTAGGCGCGGGATGGGCGGCGGAGATCCTCGTGCTAGCGGAGTCGCGGAATATATCCTGAAGGGGCCACTGGGCTCTACCAACTGACGAAGGCGCGCCAGGATTTGTGGCCTTGATTTATGCCAAAACTGGCGCCGTTTATTATCGGTACCGCTGGATGTGTGCATGCGTGAAATTGGAAACGCAGACAAGCGTCCATGCAAATTTAACCCGTCCGTCTGCCTCCGCACGCTATTCACCGCGCCCATCCGACAAAGAAGGAACTTTACTGTCTAGCCCGCTCGTACCCTCCCCCCCGCTTCCTTCGCTAACCCTTCCCCGAATTCAACCCTACGGCACACCATCGACCAAGTGCCGTTCCTTCCTCGCTAACCCTTCCCACGACCCGGCCGAGGGAATATTTCAAACCCGATCCGGGAAGGCTCGCGGGGCCCTCCGACGTCGTCCTTCTTGGCGAACTTCTAATCGACTTCGGGAAAAACGCGGCTCTTTGAAGGATATGGAAGCACGGCTCCGGATGGAATGTCCAGGTCGAAGGTAGCAAGGATTGATGGGGGGATGGAGAAGGTTGAATGAACGTATGAAGCGTGCTATTAGGGTTGAGTGACACTGTTTCAGAAAAAGGTACTCGAATTCGAGATGCAAAAGGTACTTCGACCTGAGAAGCAGAGTTTGTTCCCGAAACTGGGTCGAGAAGGAAGTTGTGACTTTTCAAATCAAATTCTCTCTGCACGTCAAAACTCTAAACCGAGAATAACTCGGGCCACCAACAAACTAAAATATCGCAGCACTTTGAAGTGGCCGAATACCGTTGATCCGACAGAACGGTGGGGCAGAGCCGACAACTCGATTAACCAACAGTCTGACAACAGAACGAGGCTCGCGTGCCACTTGTTCACCCCCTGTCAAAGGCTCGAACGGGTCCCAAAACTCTTCGGTTATCGACTTTCCGCCCGGCGGAGTCAGCGTGGAGGGTAGCTGAGCCGAATTGAATCGGCTCGGTTTAATGTCGCTGGCATCGCCCTCCGCCGAAAAGTGTGAACCCTCTTAAACCACGCGAGAACGGTCTCGACAGGCCGAAGGGCCAGGTTCAACAATGCCGCGGGATTTATCAATGTCCTCGTAATTGATGTCGCCCATCAGAGGTCTGAGGCGAGGTGTAGCCGTCATCCAGTGGCTAGGAAAAGTAATGCCGGTACGGAAGAACAACGGGGCCAGCGAGACAGACATTTGCATGGCTGTCGACTGTTTCTCAGCCGTTGTTCCCGTGCCTCGAGTATTCGAAGACGTCTCACCTCGAGCGGAAAGGCAATGTCGCCGAGGCGAGATGCAAGGCGATCGAGTCGTGTACGCCCGCGTGTGTACGTGCGCGCGCGGGAGGAGGCGTGTTTGCGTATTGCATATTACAAGCGTGCATCCCACCCCCGACTATTCCTGGCTCCGTCTACAAGCCGTTACTCGCTACTTTTATTTCCACGATAGGAGGCTCGGTCTCGTTGCACGGTATCCGTTCTTTCCACCAGATTTCCGTCTTATTGTGGCCCGCCTCGCAGTATGCTGATAAGGGGACGCCTCGGGGCGCAGAAAGGAAGTGTCGGTGCAGCTTGTAATCTCGAGAATTTTATCGTCCACGTATAGAAACACTTTTACGCGCGTTCTCGGTAAGATACTGCCGCCGCGGGGCCAGTTATCGCGCGAGACTGCGAATGCTCCTTTCGTTGCTGGTCCTGCTTAATTATCGATTGAAGGTGCCGGGAGTGGAAGCAGGCGAGCATCGGTGGAGATGGTCTTCAAGGTGGAAACTAAGCGTGCCGCGAGTATGGCGAAAGATATATGGCAGAAATTGGAAGGAGCTGGTTAAACGGATCGTGTAGGACCCTTTGGATTAATTACCGAAGCAATGGTACGGTTGAAGATTAAAACTTTTATCAGCAATAAAGTTAATTACGCAATTAGTGGAGTTATTAAGGGAATCTAGGTGAAACATGATTCGAGTTAATAATACCAGACGTTTATGCCATGCCGATGCGTCTAAAGTTATAAATAACAGCTACTTTCCCGCTCGCGATGGATTTCCTCTATCCTGCGCGTCTCCTTGTCGTAAATATACACGGCGAGAAGTGACACCGCGAAACATTTGGCGCATTCTTATAAATCTTTGAAAGCCGAAAGCTCCAGGAGCGCGAGCTTCAACCAGCCAGTCGATCGTTCCGTACCTAAAGCCATAAATCATGACCGACCGTATTGCTTCGTTGCTTTATTGTGTCTACTCCAGTTCAGGCGAGATATTTGAATATTTCAGTGACCGGCGGAGATAAATAAAACAGCAGAACGCGCCTGCGTTTCCACTTCCTTCGGAATCATCGCTGCGGTGCGATTTCTCGCGTTCCTACGATCGTAATAAAGATAACAGTTTGTACATGCGATGAAACTTCCCATCAAAATCACCCTGCTTCGTATTTCGCGCGAGACTGCGGAAAACTTCGCGAACACAACGATGTTCCTTCGGCTTGTACTGTTCTGTATTCCGGTGGGCTGGTGATTTGCTAACGCGATTTCATTTTAATATAATTTAATTCGCTGATATATATGTCGATTAAAAAATCAGAGATGCTAAAAGGGGATGTCGAGACGAGATCGAATTACTATCAATGCTTCATCCCTATATATTGATATACAATTATACTGGTTATATCGAAAGAAGCATCGGCATCCTGCGACATCTTGTATCGAACAAAAATTTTGAATGCAAATTGCATTCAAATTGCCTTTTCAGGTGATCGGTGTGTCGATCAGTTTCATTAATTTCGCTTTATCGGTAGGCAGTCATTGCCGTAAGCATCGCGTCATTCTGGCGAACGCGGTCCATCGGTACACCCTTTTACCAAAAAGTGGTAAATTGATCCATCGATCTATTTATACAGCATCTCGATAGATGGTTAGGAGCAGCGGCCAACAGTGTGCAACTTGCAATCGGCTTGTTTGACTTCCATATATCATTGTTTTCGTATTTACACTGGTTCTTTGCGCTCGATATAAACTGTCAATATCGAGGGAACGTTTGCTCGCGATAACGAAATGTGACAGTGGTATTTTAATACTTCTGTCATGCCTTTGAACACCGACATTTTGCCAATCTAATCTTACTATGCTACGAGTGATGCAACCACTATTAGCTCAGAGAATAAGAAAACAAAGTGATAATGCTTGCGTGAAAACAAAGTATAATCAACTTATTCTACTCATTTTTGAAGAGTGCATCATATTATTCGATTGAATTACTGACTTCAGTAGCCCTACTCAGAAAGTAGACAAGTACTTTTCATTAATTTAACAAAGACAGGATCGCGTGTTCGTTTAAATTGTTAACAGGAACGATCACAACATCTCCGACGAAACTGCAATCGATTCGACAAAGCAGACTTTAAAGCAGACTGCAACAGACGCAACGAGGACAATCAGATTCCCCGGAGCCACTCGTCGACAATATTTTGGAAGAATCTCGAGGAGGAACTCTTCGGAGAAACCTCGACGCGTCACAATGAACGTGTACACGCAAGATAGAGTACGTGCTTCGCGTTTCGGTAGCTGGAGCGATCGAATTTTGCGCCACTCGTACGTACAGGCCGCGGCTGCCTGAATTTAATTTATCCCCGGCGCGAAACAAGTTCTCTTTCGCCCAGCTTTCTTCATCTCCATTTTTCGCAACGATCGTGGAATGTATCCCACGGAACACGACTACACGGATCCGCTCCGATTATATTACACGTACGTACAAGCAAGTAGGCGCCCGCGCGCACAACATGTTGCACCCCGACGAGGTACAACGAGATTCCGTACCAAAAACTAATATGCCAGAGTGCTCGTAAAAATATTCTCTCGTTCGAGTACCAAACAGGGCAAGGGATTCTGGAGGAGCCGGAGACTGTTCGCTAATCTTTCATCGGGAAACGATTTCTTAAATTATTTAACGTGGCACCGACAGCTGATTGTCGCGAAGATTCGCCCTTTCGTGACCTGGTTTCGTTTTAGTAATGGTCATGGATACTATTCGGGTCTTAAGTTTTTAATAAGTAACGATTGGGAGATGTGGCAAAATGTTGGAAATATTAGAACCGCTTGCTTTCTGGAAGACAGGGCAAGTGGATTGATGGAGATGAGTGACGCAATTCTTTGGGGTGGCTTCTTCAATTTAAAAGGATACTATTTATAAAGTACTTCCAGTTCTCCAGGGAAAATTTTATATTTTTATTCGAGCAAGGAGCTTCGGTATCAAAACTACGATTGCTAACAATAACGTTAGAGTTAGACCTAAATAACTTACGTCTATCTTAAGTCACCTAAGGCAGTGATGGACAACCCGCGGACTGCATTTAGTCTTCCACAAATTCACCCGACAAATTAAAATTCTTTGATTACTATATTTAAGTATTTAATATTGCGGACCGCGTAGAGTATTAGGTTTCTACTTTAGCCTCACTAATGACCTAAGGGGATCCACTTCCTTAACTACAGTTTGACATCACATCGCACGAACACTACTCCATGGATCTACGGATGCCCAGAAACAGCACAAATAACATTGAGCAAGCAACAATCAGAGTCGAACGTTGACACTGACAACGAGCAGGTACGCAAGGTCCACCAACGTTCTCGTTCAGGAGCAGCAGCTCGTTGAAAATTTTCAAGCCAATGAATTTCCACAACCATTCTATTTCATACAGTGAGACAGCAGAAGCGATGAGAGAGGGGAATGGAGATAAAAAGGAGGGGGCGTATATAGCACAGTGAGGCAGGAGACAGGAGGAAGAGGAAGAGGTGAAATTCTGAAGCACGATCTATGCCCAAGAGTACTTAATCTAATTCACCGGCGCCTCATGCATTTAATCGCAGGCTCAAAAATTCCGGGGTAGGTAGGGACCGTTTGTTTTTTCACTTTGCAGAAAAGCGGATGACGGGGACGCGTTCACCGATAAAGCACGACACTCCTCTGCACGGCGGCCGTGTGAGTGTCGTTCGCAACGGAAGAATTTATACGCCCGCGCGTGTCCCGAGAGGAACTCCTCTATTTCGACGTGCGACTCGATGCACGCGCGTCCAGGCTCCTTTCGCGAAAAACTGATTAGCATTCCTCCATCGTGTTCATAATCGCAGAGGAGGGATTATTTGGGCAGTTGTATTTCAGTTCTATTTGAGGATAAAGAAACCCATCAGGGTTTTGAAAAATGTATTAAAAGTGTAAATGTGTCGAAGGTGACTATGAAAATGGAGTTCTGGGTTTGGATGGTTTAATTATTGGTCGAATGAATGAAGTGACAAAGCGTTAAAACTGAAAAATAAATGTCAAGTCAGCTAATCCCATCATATTTGTCAACAAACCCCGGCGGGTTTATTCGCCTCACTATTCTATATAATAAAAACTACAACCTAGACTGAATTTTCAAAATTAAGCCTGTATATCTAATGAAATTTGTAAACTTCTGGTATGCAACAAGTCTATAATAAAATACCACTTATAAAAATTATAAATGTTAAAAATTAGTTAACTAGCCCCGGTCTCCTCAACTGGGGTTCCATTGAGAATAGGAACTATATTGATAAGAAAAGTATAATTGACATAGGTCCACTGATGAACCATATTGGAGCAATATGCCACTTTCTAAGAAAGTGTGAAATATTCCAAGAGTTCTCTTGGTTTTCTTTTCGTTCTTATTGCGAGCTTTGACGAAAAATGTAAAATTGCTGTAGTATGAATAATTCAGGCAGAAACCGAGCACTCGTCCGGTAAAACGGGAAAATAGCACCGAATATTATGCAGGTACTAGCTTTGTCACCTACACCGAGAAGCACGATTTTCGTTCGCGCAGAAAGCGCTTCCAGTGTGCTTAACATGCCGCGACAAAGTGAATTTGGTACCTGTTGATTAGATAAAACGTCGCCGCGGCGCAGTCGAACGTTTTAACCGGCTGAACGTTTAATCCGGCTTACCGGAAACAGAGGAAAAATTCTGGCGCTGCCCGGCTACGCGAGGGGCTGAATATTAAAAAACGCGGCAGGCCGAAGGCCTACCGTTGCGTTTCGACGAATTACGCTTGAACGTCGCGGTTAACCGAATTACGATGTAAAAAGGCCACATCGATCCGATTTGCCGCGTGCCAACGGCGACAGGATGCGAGCGGGCGCACGGGGAAATTAACTCGCCGATTACGCGGGCATTTTTAATCGAACATGAAAAATGTTTATTGAACCGAGTCGCGACGTGAAATGTAAATTGAATCGGCGATCCCAGCCCTGCAATTGGGAAATATCAGGGGCTGATAAGGCGGGTATGCAAATCCCCATACGCGTATATTCAAATTTTTTATCGGGAATGCTGAGCGATCAATCGCGAATCAATTTTCATTGCCTGTTTCGCGATTCCCTGCTGTATTCTTTCGGTGCTCGCTGATAAGAGGGGAATGGAAAACAGACGTCGCGTTCTCTGTTCTGTTTGCGTTCGCAGCGATCAAGTGTTTGCACAAGAATACTTCGTTTGGGATATTTGATGACAGAGTAGTTATGGCCCTGATCGAGAGACACTGGTTTCATTGGCATGGGAACATATCATGAGAAATTTGAGGACCTGGTGCAAATTATGCGTAAGAGACTTCGCTAGGGTATCTAAGTAGAAACCTGCAAAAGCCAGGCTGGTTACTTCCAGATTTCGTTTGATCTTAAAATATGTGTGATTAGTACGATGCTTAGGAATATGTGATTGGTTTTAATTGAGTGATGCTTTGAATTCTACTGCGAGTAATTAGGAGAATAATCTACGTGTCATCTTCAGCAAAGGGAATCAAGTATCACGGAAGAAACGTAACTCTGTAGAATTCGCTAATTGTAGGTGTCACATATTAATGACACTGACGAATAACGAGTGTGTTCAACTACAGGTGGGCATCCTACATGGCAAAATAAGACGAAAATCAAGAATAACGAAATTGCGTTTGAGGCTTCATTCCTGAGTAATTAATTGTTAGAAATACATACGCGTAAAAAGCGTCTGACGCGAGGGACTTATACTACTAGCTTCGCCATGCCCTAACGCGCGCTGACAGTAGTATAAGACCCTCGTCAGACACGTTGTTACGCGTACGCATTTCCAACAATTAATTACTCAAGAACTAAGCCACAAACACAATTTCGCCATTCTTGATTTTCGTCTTATTTTGGCCTGTAGAATCACCCACTAAAACGCTATCCAGCTGTAATCGAACAACCTGTATATTGAATAGTATAATCAATTATATCGATGGCTTAGTGCACAAATATTCAGGGGCATACAATGAATACAAATGTTATTTTTGACAAATTTATGAAGTAGATACAAATGTGATTTTCCTACAGCATAAAGAAACAGTCAAAATCTATTTGTTGCATATAAAAACTCAAATTTCACAAAACGTGTAAATACAATATTTGTGCACTAACAAAGAAAGATCACGAACCTGGAAATTCAAAAAAAAATTGAAACTTTCTGTAGGGGGATTTCCTTCTGATGAGTGAAATTAACCCCTGAAAGTTCAGGTGTTTTCCGAGTTTATTTTGTAATTCGCAAACTGTAAGAGATAGAAAAAGAGTTTCAAGACAAAAGTTACTTCTTTTAATTAGGGCTATTATTTGGTAACTTACAGTTCTTACAGTTCGCGACTTATAACACAAAATCGGAAAACTCCCTTAGAGTGAATTTGAGCAGCAAACAAACATTGCGTTGTAATCAGAAGGAAATCCCCTACGTATTCACAGAGTCTCAGAATTTTTGAATTTCCGGGTTCGGGATGTACGCCATCGATATGAAAAGTACATATTATGAATACCCAAGTACCAACACTCTCGATTCTTAAATAACACCCCCACTGAAAGGTATCGATCATCTGCAATTATATCTCAAGTCCATCCACCTTACAAAATCCAAAGTACCCAGACACCTGACAACTAACAAAACATCGTCTACGTATTAAGGTCCCTCAAACAAGTGCCACTGAAAGCAAACCTCGCTAGACGTTAACCATAAAAGTACCACGTCAGAGGCAAGTGGAGTGGCCCTCGCGAAAGCCCTCGAATACGTCGTTGTTGCTGATAAAGCGCCACGCTCGGAAGCGTGTAAACGCCGGGACACGAAGCTGAGGGATTACAATCGTTTCGTGTGTGACTTCGCGTAGGTACGCGGCCAGTCCCATCTCATTTCGGACTGCGCGTCCCGGAGTTTAACAGGAACCTAATAAACAGCCGTTTACCCCGGTCTAACGTTATTTTGCTTTGTATGTAGCCAGAGGCATTCAGTTAGTTACTTGCCACGGCACACGGCGCACACACGCCCGGGCCTGCTCCGGAGTTCTGTCACATTCCGTGCGAGGTACGATTATAAAGCTTCTAGCTGGATTCCGCCAGTCATTTATTAGGGAAACGGCTCTCCGCGGGGACGGCTGAGATGCAGAATTTGCGAGCAACGCCGTGGCGAAATGAGATTTTCGCGATATTTCCATATTTTACCCGCGGAGGGTGCGCGGGCAGGCCACTTCGAGGTACCTACAATCGTCGCTACGAGCTCTGCCTTCTCTTTTTTGAACGAGCCAGTCGAAGCGCGCGGGATGTAATGCAAATAAGGGAATTAATTACCTCGATGAACAGATTCGATTGCTAGTATCGCCGAGCGCTGGTTCTTGAATAGATACTGTCCCATGCCTGCTGCATCGCTGAATGTTTCGCGAGGAAAGCTGCGAAGTCTGGGGGCGAAGATGTCAGCCTGCTTAGTCAGTATTGCATGTAATAGCTTTAAATAATCGACCGGGAGATCGACGTTCCCAAATTATGTAATCCATATCTCGAGATTGCCGTCTGCGCGAGCTCGATAGAGTTTCCGACATCCAGACAGGTGTAAGTGAAAAGGGATTGTCTTGACACTTTAACGTCGATTTTCTAAAGTAGCGTGATAAATAATTCAGACTGATGGTTTACTAAAAACAGAAGCTTATTCGATGTTGTTCTAGAAATTCTAAATTTAATAGGGCGGGTCAGAAATTACCAGGAATAATTCATGGAGAAAGTAGTTTGAAATGCGAATTTGTGAGAGCAAACAGTAGATGAATTATCTGGCGATGAATTACGAATGTGTCAGCATGTGTAGATATCGCCTGAAATAACTGTTAATAAACGAACGGAAACTAAATTTGATCTTCAATATTACCCAACGCGAGGGAAGTGATAAATATGAATTTAGATAGTTGCTTTCTATTTTCGTTAAAGGTACTAAGCGGTCGCTTTTGTCGGAAATGAAATTGAAACCAAGGCTTCTCCTTTGACACAAAGTTTATTAACATCATAAGCTTTGAAACAACATGTTTAAAAAAAATTTATTTAAAAAAACTATTTAAAAAAATTCTTTTATTTTACAGCGATAACTCAAAAATGGAGGAAATGTGTAGTTTCGACCTGAACCTAAATTGAAGTTACTAAAAATTCTTATTCTTTATAAAAATAAATTAAAACCACATCTTTGTTTGACAAAGAAAGCACTTTTTTAAAAAAATTGACAATTAGTAGCTGTCATTTTCATAATTTTCTTCTTTTATAGGTTCAGTGCATAACCAGAGGTGTTCTGAAGTGGAATTTACAATCTGGTCACTGAATTTCGTTTCGTTACGTCAAAATCCCTACAAAGAAACTTTTTTTAAAAAGTCTTTAACAATCCATCAGTAGTGACATTTATAATTCATATTTTTGGCGAAACAAATCGGTTTTTAAACATTATGATATTAATAAATATTGTGTCAAAAAACAAGCCCCAACTTCAATTTATTTCTTTGAAATGAATTAAAAAAAGAAGTGTCTCTTTCTCACCAAAAAAAAGACTGCCTAGTATTCTTAAAGATAATCGCGTTGCCATGTGTGTCTACATGGCCACTCTTAAAAGCGGAGCAAAATTTCTTCCCTTTCATCTGACATCCAAACGGAAGGAGCAACGACTCAGATTTTCCCCAAGATTCAAGAGAATGAAAATACAAGACACCACTTTAAAATAAACGTTTGGCGAGTGCGCGGTAAATAATACAGCTAATGCCAAAGCAACGGAGGTAAAGAGCTCCTCGCTTTAATACAAAAATGTATAAGTCGATAAGCCGAACCTTTGGGGACGAAGTGCCTTATTCGTCCCACCTAAGCCACGCTTTCTATTTCCTCCGTAACGTCGTTAAAAATATCAATTTGCATCTCGAATTGCTCTTTATCGATGAACGATCGCCTTGAATGCCTCATTTCCTGCCGGAACCTCGACCGTGGAGCCGCATCAAAAATCGCAGGACGTCGAATGCTTCGAAGTTGCCGTTTTGAAATGAACGAAACCGATCAGCCCGACGAGCCACGTTTCAACCGCAGGGATGACATTGTCCCAGCGTTTTATAATAACAGCGAGCGCTGCTCGCAACGGTGGTAATCCTATCGCGCAATTCCGCTAGCGAGGAGAATCGCGCGGCGGACAAGGCGGCCATCGCGTAATATCGGAATGACGGCCAAAAATATAATGCAGCTGCCGGCTGTCACGGCGGACACATTCCATGGGGAACGACAGCGCGGACGTGCTTTACAAACAATAGCCTGCACACACGCCAGCGGAGTGTGGAAGCCGCGACAAGACGGCAAAAACGAGCTTATGAATCAAATATTATGCGTCGCGGCTCGTGTTCCGCGTCTGCCCGCTTAAACCACCGACAAAGCGAGCCTCCGCAGCGGCTGATGCGCGCATAAATTCCCCTGTGCTTTTTAAGAGTTCCACGCTTAATCACAGCCGCCGGGCGTCGCTTTATTCGTTTCGAATCGGCCACGCGAGCACTTCGAAGCTTCCACCTCCCCGCTAATCGTTTCTGCTTGGGAAGACCTGGCTTCTGGCGAAGCGCGGTAGGTGTTGAAATTTTTACTGGCAGGTAATAGTCCAGTGGGATGTTCAGTGGATTTCGGGAGATTTTGAGTTCGGTTAGGAGTGGTGGCTATTGTCAGTATTGTGTCATTTCATTTTATTTCTTCGAGCTTGCTTGTTTTTTACGTTACAAGACTGCTTGAATGTTCCTGTTTGCATCGGGTGCTTTTCATTGCCTGGTGAAGTGTCGTATAAGTAAACACGAAGCTACAACCATACAGTAGCTAGCTCCGCTTCATTTTCAATTTACCAATGCACGCGGCGAGTACCGTGAGTTACTCCATAGCCATGTACTAACAGAGCATCGTGCCACTGTTATAATGCTCGCTGAACAGGACTCTTTAATTACGTAAATTACACGAGGAATGCAAAATTTCGAAACCCAGATACATAATACTGTGGGAATGTTAAGGTAAGTGGATAGTTACAGAAGAATACACATCTCTGAAGAAACAGTTTACATCGAGTTCACCTAATCTTCTGCACTTAACACTTAAGCTACCTAACCAGTGAATGAATATCTAACATGGTTTCAGGATCTTTTCACGTCGATATTTTCTAGAGTGCACCTGAAGTTCCCGAATCTTTACTTCGAAAGCAGTCTAAGCGAAGGAGTTAATTTCCTACGTTTTGTATAAGGAGTTATCCTTAAATTACGTAAGGTTTTTGGGGGGCGGGGGTTCGTGAATTTCTTACGTTTTCTTACCCGCGGAGGAGGAGTCAAGGAGCGTCTTACGTGATATTTTTTAACCCTATTTTCAATAAATCCAAATTCTATCATTATTATTCCTGAAAAGTAGTTTTAGTTTAAATTTTCCGAAACCAGGTTCAATGAATTATATAAACCTTTGACAGAATTTTAATAACTGAAAAAATTCAATACAAAAAGAATTATGTAAGAAGAAGGTTGGATTATAAAATCTTACAAATTCTTATACTGGATAGGGAAGGGGTAAGAATTCCCGAAAATTACTCTTACGTAATTTAAGGATGGCCCTTAAAACTCATGAAGCCATAACGCTCAAAGGAGAATTTTTCGAAACTTCGCGTTACTGAAAGTGTTAACGAACGAAGGAGAGCAAGAAAGACCGTCGTGGAGAATACCCGAGAGACCTGGGAAGACGACGAATCGAACAGTGTCGCGACCAGATAGTAGAACTGAGTTTATGAATCAAATACCGCGGGTGTGGCAGGGCAGGGGCGTTTAAACGAATACCAAAGCGAAACTGCATTCGCAGCCAGTGTTACGGTGTCCCAGCCGTCATGGATTATCCGACGACGCGCATACAGTTGGACCCGGGGACTTGGGAACGTTGGAAACGACCGCGTGCGTTCTAATAAAGTCTAATGAAACGAATTTACGCCCGATAATGCGTCCCTAGAATACTATGGAAATGCTTCATGTCGGCCGGCTCCGCTCCATTAAATTGCGAACGCACTGTTATCCCGCCAGTCGCTTGTTCCGAACGTTTCGACGCCGTTTTATTGAACAATCGATTGAAAATATTTCGAGCTGGAGGAACAACTGCCGGCTCACGCGATCCGGATACTCCCATCCACGAGTCCAAACTGCACGATACGTGGTCTTTAACAATGTATGAAAAGTGCGGGCGTGCTTCTCCATTCTTAACGTAGACTGGTTTAAATTTGCTTGTTAGTTTTTGTTGCTGACGGTCGGGGAACCGTCAGATGGAAAAGAGAGAAACGATGTGTGGCGTTGGATTATTAAGGTCTGCCTTTTAAATTATAGTAAATCTACTTTGCACTCTTTGTTTCCTTACTTTGTTATTGAGACACGATTGGTGACCCAATCCATTAAATCTGAGAATCTATGAAACGAATTTGTAGAAATTTTAAGGAAGAGCAGAATTTTTTTAATTCTTTTCCAGGAGGGTACACACAAAATCAATTTTCTACAAATTATTAGACGTTAAGGAAATATCTTACAGTTTCGACACGACGCGATTCTCAATTCTATCCTCCAAGAAAGGTTTCCATAATTCCACTCTGGTCTCCGATACGCGGAGAAAATCTGCCTGCGCACTGGATTATAAACATCACATTAAAGCATTCTTCAAGCTCCTACCTACGCAACAATTTCTAGTACACAAGTTCCAGTGGTTTCATAATTCGTAAATTCCTCCCCTTAATAAGCTCGCCGAAGGGTTCATCGCGACACATACGCTATTATTTTCCCTTTTTCTTTTCTCCTCTTCTTTTACAACGACAATAAACATTTTTCAGGGGTAAGAGTCCTGTTACCATTTTACGTCCGTGATTCACGGAAACGCGCGAAAGCCAGATGAGAAAATATAAAGTGTTTTATTGCGTGGTAAATCTTCCGTGCAATAGATCCGTAGGAGATACGCCCGAAGGATGCGATCTGCATAGGCATTAAAAAATCTAATTAAAATCTAGCGTGTCTGTCAGACCTTCTGCTCGGATGACGAACACTCGTTACTTTAACTCGGTTCGCTGTAACGCAATGTATCACCGCAGACGAGCAAAATGCTGCGCTATGAAACTTGAACGTACAATAATTTTGCGTGGCCACGAGTGTGGGGTAAAATTATTAACTGTTCCCACAAGCTACACCTGTATTACATGCATAATAAAGATTGCACGAGTACGAGTGGCAATGTTACGTATATCGCTGCACATTTCCCCGGCGAACACGTCGTCGATCTATACTACTGATTCCCTAATTATGCCCCTTTGATCATCGTTCGCACGGACCCGAAATGGCCAGTAGAATCCGACACCAGCAGCACAGTCTGCGAAACGTTTCGGCGTTACTCGAGGCGGAGTTGGAGCGAAAATGTAAATTCCCAGCGATGCTCTTCTTGCATATTCAATGGGAAAGGGGGAGAAAAGGTATCATCCCCGTCTGTAACCATAAAGCGTGCAGAAATTGAGGGGTTGTTAGATTACAGCCACGCTTTTCGCGAACGCCCTTTCACTCCACGCCCGGCGCTGCGACGGGAGAAAATTGCACGCTCGATTTGAAAGGTGTAATGCATCCGTCGTTTATTTACGATTCCGTGGAACGCACAAACGACCGGCAGGAATTTCGAAACGGCCAATTCCCCGGCACACTTATGCCCGCCTCGAATCAGAGGCTACGAGAATGAACAGTTGCGTGGATGTAACGAATGCTCCTGGATCTTGCCACTTTCCTTCGCTCTGCTTCGTTTAATTGCAATTTAATTCACTTTGTCTGATACCTACCACGACGAACTAACTTTTGTTTACATACAAGCAAAGTTAACAGTGGGAGCTCAACAACAGTTCGAGTTCTCGTGCAAGTCGAGGCTACTTAAATTCACAGCTGCATTCTACAGACGCACCGATGCATTTTTTAAAAAATTTAGTCGTGGGAATGCCCTCCGGTCTGCCAACTTTCTCTGCTCTCGAGTGGAAGGAATATACATCCCTTCTGAATTTCTAGAATCACCCGGTACCAACGAGAGTACCCTCAAGTTACATTTTTAAAATTCATTTCTACCACACTGTTATAGTAAAATTCCCCATGGTTTCTGCGGATTATCAGAAAGCCAATGGGCCAACGCATATTTTCCTTTATTTTTTAGTTGAAACCGTAGGAAATCCACCTGAAAATTGTGATGGCTAATGACACAGGGAAAAATCTATTTCCCTTGGAAGAAATTTTGCATTTCGATCATAAAAATAGGAATGCCTACCGATATAAGCGGCTTATCTCGCTGCCAGTATTGATTAACACTGCTGACTCGCGACGACTTCTTTTACAGTTACGTTTATGCCGGTGCATTTAAGCTGATTGAATTTTTCTTCGAGGTACGCTCTATCCTGCATTTCACTTCGCCTGCCTTATCGAGCATATTCTTCAGGATACGCCTCTGCGGTACGATATCGCGGCTGTTTGCCTCGGTTTCGTCGCTGCCCCGTTTCCGGTTTCCCTCTCGCTGCTTCTATTAGCGAACATCTTGCGCGAAACTTTTCTATTGGGCCACTGAATGAGTTCTTCAGCGTCAGATAAACGTAACTCTGACCGGAATGGAGATTTTCCATCGTAATAAAATGCCTGTTCCGTGTCAGCTCTGCTCTTGTATGATTCCCCCTTATGAACGTGGGGTTGTCATTCGAATCAATTGTGATTTGTGGGTAATAATGCGTAAGTATGAAAGATGAAGTATGTTATAGTATTTCACGGGGATTCAAAATTTAATTTTGTAATTATGCGTAATTATTATTATACATTACTGGTTAAAATAGTACGGTTTAATAGCTGAACTATTATCTGAAAGATTATAATTGAGAATTAACATCTTTTTTCCAGTGTTCGTTCCCTCTGCATTTCCGCACGTTGCAGAACAGGGTGAACCGAAGCTTTGGATATCCTGCAAATCGAATCGGGGATCCTCTTAGAATCTTGTTTGCTCCGGCACATAATTCATGAAATCCAGCCTTACATTTCTCTACTTTCCACACTCCTTCCCTTCTATTTATGTTTTTCGTGCTGGCGCAGACATGTGCATTTTTTGCAATTCCATCGATCTACCAAGCCATCCAAGCAACGTGAACTTAATCTTTTGACGCGAAATCTGCTTTCTATACCTACATTTCTGTTTTAAAAATGAGAAATGTACTTTAAAAAGTAATTTTCGTTTGATACGAGAAATGTTCCAAGTTTGTAATACCAATGATCCATACTGACGATATAATTTCTTTTTAATTTTCGAAGCAATCAGGCATACAATATTAGTAGATGAAATAAATTATTGTTTTTCAGTAATACGTGCATTTGAACGGACACTGTAAAGCTTCTCTACCGATGATTGTCTTCTGGGGTATCAAATAAATATAGATAAGTTAAACCGAAAACCAATGCCACACAAAACATTTAGACGAAATCTAATCATGGAAATGATCAGGGGAAAGGAAGGCAAGGCGAATATCGATCAGTAATAAAGGATAACGAGTCTATGGGACTCATTACATCTTCCCATTCTCAAGGGAAGCATAAAGATCGGTGTGTTCCACTCGTAAAATCCCAGGCAGAAAAAGGTAAACCATTTGTTATGGTGACACTTAAAGTAATCCTGGCCCTACATCCAGAAGATTGCTTTAACAAATATGAAGATGGGATCGATTTAAACCGAAATCATAACAAATCCCATTGCAACACACATGTACATTAGAAGAAGTCACAATTATACTTTCTTGAAGTTGTCAAATATCTCAAATTCCTCTCTCTTCTACTCACGATTACTAACTAGTGAGTTATAAATGAAACTCTTAGCATTAGAAAACGTGTAACCATCGTGATATTCCTTTCCCTGCAAAGCTAACCGCCTGACCTCACAAAGAATTATTATAACAACCTAACAAAGAACTGCTACACGCTGAGGCCACTGTTATATTCCTGCCAGGCTCGTAAGTATCAGTTACATAAGTTTCGCCTGACACAACGTTAGACGGAATGTACGACAGCGATATTATTCCGTGCCCATCCCCTATGCCCTTGCGAAACACTTTGGACGACAAGAAGAGCTAAATACGATCGTGATATCGTAGTTATATACGTTACGGTTACTTGACACAACGTACAAATCCGATACTCTATCACGAGCGCCGAACGTGGTCCACGCTTGTTCATGAGCTATAAAGGATTGTAGTGATAAGGTAAATGATGAAAACCGACACGTACGTGCCCGGTCGACGTGGACTGGTTTTATGAGCTTGGTTAAACGTTTGGTGAATCGTTTTGAGCGTTTACGAGCCTATAGACGGCGTATGAAATATCATTTTTACACTTTGCAAGCGTGTCGCGGCGGTGCCTCGCATATTAGTGAGGATTCCTGGCTTCGAGGGGGAAGAAAGTAGAGTAACGGTTATAGAACTATAGAGAAGATGTACGTCGAAGAAAAAGGTAGCTAAAAATGTCCATTGGCAAGTAGAAAGGAAAATATGGTTCGCTGCATACTAGGAAACAGCTTCTATCAGTGTCAGTGGGCTTCATCAATCGTGGTATTCCTTAAAAAGATAAGCACGGTTCTCTTTCGCAGGATTTAAGAATCGCTACGAGTATTCTTTAATCTTGAAACGAACGTGAAATCTCCTTTGCCAGTTAAATGTTTTTGGGACAAGAAGTCGCGGGACTTCCGTCTGTTCTTGCTGAATGACACTCGACCAAACTACAAGTACACCCCCGGTGCAGGAGAAAAAGGTGTCCCCGTCCCGGGGAGACAAAGTTCCAGATAAATTAGCCAGATTAGAATGCGCGACATTTTCCAGAAGTTGCAAAATACAGTGTTCATTTTGCGACAAGCTTGGCCGCGGTAATGTCTACGATACGGCAGATAAGGGGATGCAAGCTTTTACGTGAATTGATTCATGAATATTTAATTTACGCGGCCGCTTTCATCCCATGCGCGATCCGACTATAAATTTTATCGATGTATAAAACAACTCCATTCAGAACTCGATGCTATCGCGCGAGGAAAATAATTCATACATACATTACTCCTTCAGCGATACTATCAAATTAAACTCCTGCACCATTATTAAGTCATTATTCACTCTGCGATTAAATTGTAAAGCTGATTTGAGAGCAGACGTCCCCTCAGACTTCCTTCTTTTCGAAATATGATTGTTAAATCTATTTCCATCTAGTTGTGGTGCGATAAGAGGTCCTCAAAGAGATATCTATGAAGAGGCTAATGTTTTTTTTTTTTTTAATTTTCCTATTGGAAGGTTACTTTTACGAGACTCGATTAATTACAGCTTGGAAATCGAATAGATAAGCAGCTTTTTCAAAAGTTCTGTCAGAAATGGGAAGGTATACTGCAGCGAATGCTAAGAAGCATCAAAGGCAGCCTTTCTTCCTTATCGCGACTTCTAGAAGCGATAAGTATCGCGCATAATTGAATTTCTCTTTATGCATTACTTCTGCTGGCCGAAAAGAGAAATCTCCTTAGTGCGGGACACTCGAAACGAATTACACGAAGAGGGTGTTCTTGGATCAAAAGCATTTAGACAAATTTCCAACGACAAAACAGAAGAATAATTACGTCGCGACCTTTTGCGATATTAATTACTTCCAGTCACAAAACATTCTCCCATTCCTTCCAAGGATGGTAGGTTTATTTTTTTTTTTTAAAGAAGTAGAAGACAAAGGACGTAAGAGACGAAACTCGTGGAAACTTTGTTAGCCAACTTTCTACATCTCCCACGCTTTCTATTTTGCGGCAAACAGATTAAATTAGAAGCAGAAAAGAAAAGCAGCTAGGTTCCCCGATCCAGTAATTACAACGATGATGAAAATAATTTAGAGAACGGATGCACCGGGTGAAACGCAATTCCTGATACAACTGGAGAGGAGACAATTTTTTAGCGACGAAATAAGTGGAAAAGTAGAATGAAAATTGTCAAAACTTCAACGATTATTTGTAAAATATGAACCTGTCTTTGGAAATACTGTAACAAATTTCATTATTCAATACAAATTTCTAAGAAATATATTCTCATTAACATTTCGTTGCAACATTCTCTCTCTCAAAAAAAAAAAAAAATAAAAAAACAAGCTCCATGAAAACAAAATCCACTTTATATCATAGACTAATCCTTTCTCAAGGAATTGTCTCCTCGATTGTACCGCGGATTTATTAACCGCATGGCTCGTCTCTCTTCCAACGGGGATGCGTTTTCTCCTCACAGATGGCAAGATACGAAAACGGATTCAATTATGATTATGCCAGGGAAAATACGGCATCGTTATGTCCCCGGGTACAAAGGCCCCCAAGTTACGGGATTTCTTCGTTTATGTAAAAGTTCGCCGAGAAGTTGCTGCTAGCTAGCAAGTACAATTTCCCCGGCTCGGCCCTGCGAACGAATTGTCGTGTCGTCTTGCTTAGAGGCAATTAAAGTTTTCATTATCCGGTAAATGTGGCTACATCTTCAGGCTCCTTGGAAATTCCTCGTTCTTGGAAAATACGAGGTAGCTGAGACGAACGAAACGCATCCCTCTGTTCCATAATAAACCCGTGCAAATTTTTTTGCAACGTTCCGATCATCGCAAGGTATTCTTTAAAAAAAAAAAGCGATTTTTTGTTACCGTCGAGCGGATAGGATTTACGCTTCACGCGTCTTTCAATTTTCCCTCGTCAGGAGGAAGCTAGCGTATTTTTTTCCTCCTCCGAAAAAATTCCATAGAAATGCTTGCGGCGGGGTTTATCGCGAAACAAGTATACGCGCGCGGTAAAATTCGCGTTTGGTTTTGGAAAGGGTGTATATAAACTACAACAGGCTGTGTATGTATCCCCACTTTCTTTTGTTTTTTCGTTGTTATAGCGAACCATGCTTTTGTTGCTGTTTTTTGAGAAGCATTTCTAACAGCGTAACGGAAGGAGAAAAATTGGGATATATGTATCTACACGTGTGTAGCTGATGGAGTTTTTAAATCATACTGCTAATTTCTGTCAGTTCGTAGGTAGCGAATTTTGATGGCGACGTGAATTACAGTGGTCGTGGCGAGGTCACCTCTTTCTCTCTGTAAAGTAACTACTGGCAAATCGCATTTCCCTGAAACGGAGGAAAAAAGGAGGAAGAAAAGCGGGGTTTTTAGCCAACTTCGCGACGTGTGTCCTCGGTGGCTCGTTACACGTTTCCAAAGTCGTCTTTTTCACGGTAAGATCAAGGAGGTGCTTCATTAGACATTCTGCCCCGCCATCCTCTAGGGAAGCGACAAAAGAAACGACATTTAAAAGCGCGCTGAGAAAACAAAAGGACGAGCAGTTGACGGGTCTTTTGGCTTGCGTTACGACACTGTTGGGTGTCATCTAGATACACGAAATTATACATCCTAAAACAATGGAGGCCCGACTCTCAGAGAAGTAATATCGCTGGGACGTCAAAGAAAAGCGATGTCCGCGGCGAAAACCGCAGGGCCTACGTGGAAGCGAGTCGACAGAAATTCGCGGAGCGTCAATTTACCACGTCGTTTAATCTCGTGCGGGTTGCTTCCCAGGAACACTGCTTCTAACATTTTCTGCGAATGTTCTGCGTCAAAGGGATAGAAAACGAAGTCAAATTTCTTGGGGGTTTACTCAAAGAGTAGGCAAATTCGTCGCAATGTTTTTTGCAGACCACAATATCCAGTAATAATTGCACTAACATTTAGGAATAATGAACACAGATCTCATGATCCCCAAAGTGTTTAAAATTAAAAAAGAATTCACCTAAATAAAGGCACAAATACAGGACTAGATTCAAAGAGGCTGACTATTATTCAGAGATAACTGTGAAACGAGAAACAAACAGTTTTCCGGCGAACCCTTTATTCGGCTACCACGCGAGTCAAATAAAAATTCGATCAGGCGGCAATTCGCCGCTCCAGCGCAATTTCTATTTCGTTAATCAAGAGTGGGAGGAAAAGTGCCATTTGAATTATGCCCAGCGTGTGGATGCAGGATATTTAAAAAAGGCTGCGCGACGGAATTTAAACCAGCGTAAACTACGTTCATTAAAACAAAGAACGGCACCGCTGCGGACACGCGGCAATGCGTGCACACAGTATTCGCATGGAGAACAGGGTTGCGGAGGAACGAAAAGAAAAAAGAATAAACCCTCAGAAATACAACCTATGTAAAACACCCGGAGACAGCTAACGTAGCAAGTTGCAAGGCGTAGGTTATGTCCCGCCGCGTCTACAGTAGTTATAAAACGTAATCTCTTCCATCGAGACTTTTCCTTTTTAATTCAGCCTGTAACTCGCGCGAAATTCAACCCCCTCGACGTTACGAAACACCAAACATTCCCTCCGGCCAGTTTCATTAAAAGTCGCAATTTCAAATCCTGATATATACTCCGATGTCATTTTATTTTAGCAACGATAGTAAACGAGGTTTTGATCACCGATTTCCTTAAAATTTCCCATGTACCTGATGCACGCCCGTGTGTAATAATATTTTCAGTCGAATCGATAACCCCTTCCACGAAGCTCGCCCACTGTAACGCGGAATCGATATTAAAAACGTGTTCCCTGGTGATTGTTGCTAACGATTTAAGATAGAAACCGAGGCGTCGTTCGGGCTAACCAATGCGCCACCGTAACCAGATATCAGCGACGACGGTGGAGTCGTCAGCTGGTTTTCGCAGTTCTGGCTGTTATTGCAAAATCGATACCCGATGAAGTTTGCATGAACAGCATGCATTTGAAGAAACGCACGGTTGGCGCGCGGTGCGGTAACGATTGTACTCCGCAAAATACACCCACACAATAATCTCGTCGAGGAATTTGTACGTGTAAAGAAAATTCGGCCGTGGCTTAAAATATGATGCTTTTACCGGAGTGATGGAATTTTGAATTTTGAACTTTTTGAAACTGTGTTCTTTAGTTTGTAGGTGTATAGAAATCTGTAATGCGACAAATGCTTAAGATCACTGTGTAATTTTCTACAAGTATCAGTGACTAATTCAAATTCACTATCAGCTTTATTATCTTCACCATACTTATCATTATTCAGACAAAACTCCAGAATATAAGTCACGAATGGCCAATTATGGTGATTTTTAGCTATAGGGTCCAATTGTTTTATATTTTTTTGTCTTACCCCCTTAAATTGTGACATTTGATAAGAAAATGAAATGTGGACAAATTCAAAGTGATTGGACAATGGAACCCGTGCCGCATTTGAGTTAAAGTTTTGAAATTTTAGTTAATTTCTCGTTAATTTCGAATATTTTTTAATAAAAGTACAATTTCTTAGGTGCATAATACTTAGTATCATTTGTGTGTGACTTCAAACGGTATACCATTGTGCGCGACTATACGCATGTACAGATTATAAATTTCTATGTTCAAAAATTGAATTCTTTATTATTTGCTAATAATCATATAAGTAACTATTATTAAAAAAATATAATTATTCGTGCATACCTATATCATTTTCTCGCGAAGCGTTACACTTTAGGGAGGTGAGACAAAAATTCGGAAGTTGAAAACTAAAAACCACTCTAATGGTCAAGCAGCAAGAAACTTCTGTAGATTCCGATAATTCTACGTTCCAATAAACTTGCATAAAATATCCAATAATGAGTACTTAAGCCAAAGAAAAAGCATCTCCCACGAACCCCGCCACTAAATCAAAGATTACGATTACGAGCTCCCATAACTTGGCAATAAGATAATTCCAAACTGCAACGCGCTCGAGGAGAATACGCTTCTTTAAACGTAATCACAGCGAAAGGAGACTTTTTCACCCGTTAGCCCCGTTCATTAACTCCTGGAGGGATTCCATACATTACGGACGCGCCTTATCCAGGTGAAACGTATGGACTGTTTGCGTGCATGAGGAAAAGCCTTGGTTTTAGGACTGCCGGGGGAGGGCAAGGGTGTGGGTGGGCGGCTGGGTGGGAGATGTCTCGGTATCGGGCTGGATCTATAGATCGTAGTGGCTGTCCCCCATGAATCACACCCCTATCTGCTGGAATACGGCCTGTATTTACAACGGCACGCTAACCCTCCCTTACGAGCGTCGGCCACCCCTGCGTCCCTGCCTATACCGGCGTTGAGGCGCGCCTATATCTTTCTAATCAACTGTTTGTCTAATGTCTATGTAAATACGGTATGTTAATTATCTCGATGGTAACGTGTACGCTGGCTATTAATCTGTGAAACATGTTTCTTCCTCGTAGCTGCACTTCCTGTCCGTCCGGATGCCAGGATGTTACAAATCGGCGGTCTAGAACGCTTACGATTGATTTTTTGCATCCACGATCAACCCCCACGGCTTCCATCGACTCATCCCTTTCATCTATCACGATGGCACGTCTGACGTGAATGCGCCGAGTGAAGTTAAGGATGGCCGTTCGTATTATTTCCAAGAGAATTGTGTTCGCTAGATGCCATGGTTTTATTCCATAGGCATGTAGATTTTGGGAACGATACGCGCGAGAAGCAAATGTTCGGCGATGGTGTCGTCGGAAGAATGAAGTTCGATTGTTTGTTATTCTGTGGTCTGCCGTATTGTTATTTATACGCTTCCCTGACAACTATTGTTCGGGTTATTACTCACCTCCCGCGTGAAAATATTTTCGACTCTCGTGTATAAATAGCAGGTTCTGCGAGGGCGTGCATTTAGAGTTCGTTCTTTAAGAGAATTTCTACATCTGCGCAAGTGTACGAGAATTAATTTTGTTAAAATACTGACACGTGTAAATGTTTGCGAATTGTTATTTACCGCGGCCCTTTGCGCTTTCCCCAGAAACGGGGCAAGAAAATTCGCGGAAACGACCGCGCGGAAACTGGTTACAAACAGTAATTAATGCGAGTATGTAGGGTGCTCATTACCTAAATATCCGCGTGGAGAGCTTACGGGGTTTCTGAGAGACTAAGATTCTCAGAAATACTACTTAGGCTGCCCACCACTTTCCCATGCGGTGCTCGGGGCTACATTAGCAAACATAATTATAGAAATTTGTTGACATTACGCAAACGTCCTACGAAGTAAGGCATTATTATATCACGTGTGCCCAGACTATCGCGACAACTTCTGAGTACAGTAATTTATTCCAACCAATTTTCAACATTTCACTTCCAACAATCTCGCATTCTTAAATTCTCTCTGTTATCCCAACCAATGTTAACTCTTATCTTTTACACCAGACGAATGTTATCGGCCCTTTAAACAATTAATTGATACGTCAGAGTTCGGAAATTTGCTCGAAAATAATTGCCATTAATTTTTCCAAAAGAGTTTCCTTTGATGCAGTCTATCAGATACTGGTCAAACAGGTGTCAGCTTTCGAACTAAACGCGAAGCCACTGTAGGTGGAGCATTAACAAAGAGAAACGACAGAACATTTAAAAATAGGTATTGTCCCCCGTTCCCTTGAATAAAATTCTCCGTCCTTAGCTAGAATTTCTCTTAATGACAAAATCGTCGGTCTGCGAGGATGGGCTCAAATGAAAGGGGTTAAACTGAAGGGTACCTTGGCGAAACAGCGCTAATACCGCATTCCAACCCCCCCTTCCCCTAAAAAACGAGAAAGAAGCGCCCAGACCGTACCAGGTCGTACCGCTTGCTTTTACTCCCGCCTAATATGCAGTAAAGGGACTCGGGGCTAGCAACCTCAAGCTACTAATTAACCCTGCAGTAACTGCGGGCTTGAAATTACTGATTTTCGGCGATACAGGCTTATCCTCATTTCCCGTTCTGAGATCATTCGCGAACAGGAATTGATTACTGCAAAATACGTGTGAGTGTATCCACTTGCTCTCTGTTCCAGCATGAACATATCAAGTTCGAGTATTACGGATTTTGCGTATCGATACGACTCTTGTGGTCGAGTTACAGTGCTTTCTGAGTTTCATTTTTAAAGGGGATGTAAGGGGGCAGACCACTGTAAAAAATTAGAAAAATCGATTGTTTCTTTTTTACATTTTCTGAAAGACGCACGTTTCAAGAATGCTCTCTACAAATTTTATGAAGAAATTCGCAAAATTGACGGAGATATAGTATTTTCCGTGAAGCGGTGTCAAGCACGCGACTGAGCCACGCGGTAGATTGAACGCGTTTTCCTCAGAATGACATTTTTCAATCGTGTTGACAGTCTACAGAGAAAACTATATGTCCAATTGCCATGAACAAAGGCATTTATTGTACGGAAAACGCGTGGCTATTACGTGACGATCATTTTTTTTTTCATTTCACGACCTGCGTCTATTTTTTTTTTTTTAACGATTTTATTCAGCTTCCATCCTCTGTTTGTTTATATGTATGTGTGGTTTAAATCTGGCAACCCAAATTTAGCTCACTTCTAACTGTCCAATTGTCTTGAAACTTTACAGGCGTGCGCAGTTTAGATGACAATACAATATTTTTAAAAAAAAATTAACCCCGAGCGGGTGAAAAATTACCCAGTCATCAATAAATATAAGCCATAACCACGACTTGAAATCAGCCACTCGCGTTCTTTACGAAAACGATAAAACACAAGTCGCATCGCGATTTGACTTCAGAAAGTGATACCTGGATGAAAAAGCTGCTACTTGAAAACAGGATGGTGTCATTTGTATGACTGAATGAATTAAATATTCATCGAAATATTACGATTAAATATTACACTCGACGATGTAATCGTTATCTGAGCGACGCTTCTATCAACCGTTACAGAAATAAATATCTTCAAGAAAATAAACTGCAAAAGGCTGACTCAATATTTTCAAGCATACCACTATTAACTTATGCAAACATTGAGAAGAGCAACGAGTTACAAAACATTTTTCCATCTGCTTTCACGGACCATCCAGAGATTACATATCATCCAGTGTAATTTCTTTTTATTCATTTCGACCCTGGAATTCATTCGTACCCTTGCATCCACTCGAATCCATTCTACGTGTCATCACACAAACACATACTACTTGCAGGTATCCATAAACCAAGGAACCGTCATTTTTGCGCCCAAAATACCGGGATTGAATTACACGCCGGCGTGACTCCCGGAGGTAATTTGCAATTAAGGCGAGATTTTGTTAAGAAGATTAATGTCTCTCTATCGATCGCGCTGGCCGATGGTAGCAGAGGCTAACGAACCGTGCAGTTCGGTAAGTAACGAGCCGATCTTTTTGCCGCAATAGAAACAGCGAGAATAGTTCGCGCGACTAATCATCGTATCCCGTGGTTTTTCAATTTTCATAAATCATTTGTAAACGTGACCCGTCTTGTTTTGCTGCTCTGTTTCTGTCACGAAACTCTCCGACTTACTTCCAAAACGAATTCAATAGAAACTCCTCTCGAAGATAATTGATTATTCGAAACCCAATTCAAGTAGACTCTTCCTCGTTTGAAAAGCTCCCAATGCGAGTTAGTTAATTTCAGAGACACTCGTCACCGGTGTCCCGAAGATGATATTTCGTCTTTCGTATTTTGAAATAATTGCGCGGAGTTTGGGCGCGTTTGCGTTAGCAGCATAATCGTTTCAATTTACCGAGCGGCATGCCGCAGTTTCGTACCGCGACACACGCAATTTTTCAGAACAATATCGTATTCCAGCCGTGTGAAAGCACCGAGAGCAGAAATACGTCTACTTTATTATACGGGAGACGGGACTAAATTCATGCAACGAGAATTTACTACGTCATTTCACTGGGCGCAACAGCATAAAAAGTTAGACGCTGGAACAAGAACGGAGAAATCCTTGAGTGAAGCATCCGTATACTTCTCGTGGACCGCCTAAACTATATTCTTTCGGTTTATTACGAAGTCGAGTTATTCTTATATACTACACAAGTCGAAGGAGGTAAAGGGTAGATAAATGGAAATGTACCGGATCGACAATTGGCATGAAGTTACATCGCGAGAAAATAGGAGAAGCGATCTCATCCTAAAGTTAAACACTTCACTCGGCCGTAATTTATCTCCAGTGCAAACCACGCAATCTTTTTTTCCACGCTTCAAGCTTTTTATTATTTTGCTTACATAAATTTTCAGCCATGTGCATGAGTGGCTTATCTCATGCTCCCGTTTCATGCAGGAAATCTCTATTTTTAAGCAAAGCGTACACAGTGAGGTTTATTTTCGATCTTCCGTGATTTCATAACCTTTCCGGTTCTTTACACTTCCGAAAGCGCTTTTAACGGGATTCGGGAATATAGATTTTCAGAAACCGTGCACTTCAAGGTCGATTTCACTTTCTAGCGAAGCTTTCGTTTTTTTTTTAAATTCCTGATATTCGGGTTTTCCGTCTGATTGCTCCAGAAAATTATTCATTTTAATTTAATTACACCTCTTCTGCTGCTGGCAGCACGAATATCTGTCGACCGGAATGTGTTCGGGTAATTGGATTAAAGAGATTCTAAAAACCAGAAGTTAGAAGTAATTTGGGATCGATATCAGTTGTGCTGTATGGCGGTAAGCAATGGTCGGTGAATACAATTGCACCGAGAACAATTTTCCACTCGATATTTCCCAGCTCCTACAGACCGATACGGCATTTCGATGTAATTTTCCGCTATCGCTAAAATATCTTCTGACGTTTCATACTAAGAAATCCTTTTATAACGAGACAACAAATTGAAGTGAAGAATTACAAAATTTCTTCGAGAATGATACGATAAGAAAATACGATAAGAAAGTTTTGCTGTCTGCTAACAACGAATTTAATCTTAGTTTTTCAAAATGTACAAAAAAAAAATCAAAATCAAGAAATATAAATATCTGTGTAGTGGGTGCTTTTTTAAATATATCGTCCACCGTATTGAATCGGCCATTGTGAATTTTGAAAATCTATGTTCAAATTCGTTGTTAGCAGTCAGCACAACTCCTGGAAATAATTGTTAAAATTATCGGACTGACATAAAAATCCGTACGCGTTAACGAATTTTCATTTCTTTGACCTCCCATATCACAAAAACTAATTGTCACCCTAACTTGAAAATTTCGTATGATCGATGTTTCATCATAATCTATCGTTTGGCATAAAATTCAGTTTCAAAATCGTGGGACAAAACAGAGGCGATTTCTTGAGTTACTTTGTCAATACAGCTTATTGGACTTTTGAATTAATTTCATGTTATGATAAAAAGAATTGGTGAACGTATGCGTGCACTCTGAAATATTGAGCGATGATGCGGTACGTTACTTTATGACTCGCGGTATGCTTTGGAATTTTCGAAGCGCGCGGAATTCTTCGATAGCGCGATAACTCCGAAAAAGTCGTAATAAATAAATCCAGCTATAAAACGCGCGCTGGGAACGCGAGACGCCTTGTTGTGCGAGCAATGATGCATAACGTTTCAGATTCGCATCCGATTGGCCAGCGCGAATCATTTGTCAGCGGCGAAAAAAATTGAAATCGCATTCTTCCTTACGTTTCGTCGATCGGTGGCCCCATCGATCATACGCCAACGATAAAAGCACGAGCTGACCGGCAGTTTATGTGCGGGTCGAAAGACTTCCACCCAGAAAGCCTTTTTCATCGTCGAGCTTTAGCAATATTTACAACGTTGGTAACCAACCTTGCTTTAGAAATGGAACATCTGTTTGAAAAATTGGGAATCGACTATTTCATCTCGGACAATAGGAAAATTGGCTTCTTACGATGGATGCTTTGGGGTGAAATATTGATTATTATAAATCCCCTTTAAAATTTACTTTGAATTTTGTTTTACTGTATCGTTCAAAGGATGGTAAATATAATTTTCCTTTTGTTTAGATTCGATGAGATGGATGGAAAATTACACAATGGAACTTACTCAATATGCTTTGAAAAGACACTGACAGGCAGAGGCAAATGATTGCGGACAGCATTAGTGGCGAAGTATAAACATGTTTATTTTCCTGGATGTTTGAAACACATTTGTTCAACGAACAATCGAGGCTGTACATTCTTCATGCCGTCACAGTTACATCGATCAAAGCGCGCATTCAATTCAGAACATATCGACGGAGAATGAAATGGATGGAACAGGGTAGATTAATTTGTTTGCATATAAAAACACAAGCTTCATCTACCTAACATCACCGACATTGTCCCACTTTCCATATCCAATGGACAGTAAATTTATTTAAATTAAACTCACGGTTCTGACCAAAATCGAACCGGAAGATATCGAAAAATATAAGATAAATGTTGCGAAGAAACCAAATATAAAAACCAATATCACTTCCAAAGTTTATACTACTTACACAGCAAGGACTCCTTTTGAATACCAAATTATACCAAAACGTCAACAAAATCGCAAAAATAAATGTCTCAATTAAATGACAAAACAGTCTCCAGAAAGATTTGCCAATAATCACCAGAAGAACACAACTGTGGAACGAAACTTTCAAGCATTTCAACCCCCAAAACTAACGCTGCAAAAATCACTCCCATTTTCACACCAAATTGTCAGCATCAGAAAATCTTATCGCTGAAACTTCCCGATTGGATGAGAAAGAAAGCAAAAAGGACTTTGGTGCCACGGTGAATGCGTGCGTCGCGAGGCAAAGACAAAACTTGGAAAAACGATTAAACACCGCTACCATCGAGCGACCAATCAACATCGTTCCCAAGACGATCGGCTCTGGTTGAAGCAATCGTCGTCGGGGCGAAGTCGGCTGGTAGCAATTGGCTCGACAAACTTTCAGATGTTCGATGGACGTCACCAGCAGGGAGTTGCCAACGGCCACCCACTGAGGGAATGGAACCCAAGGAAATTTGGTCACCGAAAGAATGCAAACGGTCCCGCCAATTTTCTCGGCGCTTTCCCACCGGTATATAACTTTTCCTCGCCCGCGGAAACCGACGGACTCAGCTTTTTTTAGCCAGCGCCAGGGCTGCTTTATCCCGTTCGCTCTTTCATTCGGCTTTATTCCTTCCCATATCAAAGTCAATTTGTTCACCCGCGGACGGCCAACCGATGCGCGCGAGAAAACGTATTTTGCATAGCTATCTCCGCGGCGCAGAGCTCGTTAAAGCGGTTCTGTTTTCGTACCGGAATCATTTCCCTTTCATGCATCGATATCGACCTCTAATTGCGCGCATTTCAACGGCCGACTCTTTATTCGTCCACGCGCATCGTTTCGTCATTCCCTCTTGCTGCTCCTCCCTCTTGGCTCATTTGTGTTCAACTACAGACTGTCGCGCGGGAGCGAACACTGGCTACCTCTGGAGAGATTAATCTGCCGCGTAAAAAGCGCAGACCGTGTCGACAGCAGTCAATAATTGATCCACCCTCATCTGTTGGGCATTACGGTTAAACAATGTCTCGATATGCTTCTGACTGATTTTTCGGAGTGCTAGGTGGGTGACAGTTGCTACGTTGCGCGGCTGGGTTGCATCGAGGCTCTCGACGGGTATTTTATATGCTATCGGTAGTAAGAGGTAGCTTTTGTGGAACAAGTTGTGTGAGAGGATACAGGAATGAGGAGAGCTATTTATAGGTATCTGAGCTGAAGAAGAAGTGCTTGAGAAAGCTCGTTTGTTAGAAGATTTGTAGAAAATGAATTGCTATGTATAACAAGATTCAGTCAAGTTCACGTGTTCCTACCTTTCTCAAAATCCGAAGCTTCGGTATAAGAATCTTTATTCTATCACTTCGCCCTTTCCGAGGGACATAATTATTTTCCTTTCGATACCACCACTTACACATGTACCTATATTCCATCTTCCTTCTTTTCATAATTTCCTTCGTAATCTTTCCTATTCTTTCCTTTAGAAAATATGGTATTTATATTACGAGCACGCTCTTCCGTGACAGACTGCGCAACATGACCAACGGCACGGTGAATCAAATTAGATGTGGTTGTTGTTGGTGGATAGCAATCGTCCGTCGAAATGTTGTTTTGTTACCAGTAGCTGCGTTTGGATACCCTCTCTCTCTCTCTCTCTTTCCTCTCCCCGCACCAGCAGCCTCCCCAAAGTCGTTCATTGCGTATCATCCAGCGCTGCCAACAACCTGTTACACAATCCCGGAAGATACACAAAGGGGCAATTTATGCCCGGCATAGCGGCAGCCAGCGCGAAATTCGAAGCCCCGGCTGCGCGAATCTCCACGCACAAGGAATGCACAATGCGATGCCGCTTACAACAGATTTCGATTAGCCGAAAGTTTATTACCTATGGACAATGGGGCCGGCACACCGTGCCGATGGAACCGTGTATTTCGACGAATGGAACGAACCCCTGCCCGAAACTGCGCGATTCGTTTTCGAAATACGCCTTCTGCCAGATAACCACCTGCATTGTGTCTCTGCATTTCTATGTACCCTGGGAACATGGCGGCTTTGCGCTTTCAACGTCCCTTGGAAAGGTACGGGCGCATGTTTACGCCGGTTTATTAGATTCCCTACCGCTGGCAGCGGAGTAAGATACTTCTGGAGTGATTACATCGCAGTAAACGGACATATTTCGGTGACGGTTTTTTGATGGAGTACGGGTGGCAGGGACTTAGGCTGAGTCAGGCTGACGTGAGGGGAATTAAGAGTTGCTGGAAAATGGAATGAGTATACTGCAGCACTGAACTGCCATGACCTGAAATTCTGAACTCAGATTTGACTGAATGTAGACCGTAAACAAATTTTCCGGGAATCGGGATAAAAAACGGCGTTGTAGATCAATGTGGAATCTTATTACGATTCTGCATGCAAAATTGGAAGAGAATTGGTTGAACGTAGCGGGAGTTTTTAGGGCCACCGTAACGAAAAATGTACCTGGGTTGCTTCACTCAAATGCCTATAACTTCGTCAATCTTCTGAATTTTTACATCAGTCTTAATTTATAATATTTCTAAAATATCAATCTACGAAAATATGTAAAAAATCTTATTTTTGGCACTTTCAAACTGTTATACCCCCTTAAGTGAACTCGAGGTACTTTGATCAGTTAACAGGCTAAGCCCAGTTAATCCTCGGGGTTTGCCAAAGTAGCCTATTGTAATTAATTGCGTCCATTTCATTTCGATTTTCGCCCGACCATTCAGAAAGGAGTAATTATAATAAAGTGTGCATTACACTGCAACGCGAGCACTCATAAAACAGGTAACGTTGCGCGTTAGTACTATCAAACCCATATAATTCCCCGGCGAAATAAATTCCATTTCGATTACTATTGTTCCGTTTTGCAAATTGGTCTTATGAGATAACACGAAACGCTATAATGCACCGCATTACGATCCCGTTTACTGCCGTTCAATGCATTGCATGCCATACAGACAATTGTGAGCGCGGAATTTTGATAGAAATGTGGTTAGCAATTTAATAGAAACGGAAAAAAGATTCTTCAACACAAATGAATGCAAAATTGTAAGTTATAAAACGATCCTACTGAGAGTCGATGTTCCTAAGCACAGAGCAAACGTTTCTAAACAATACTCAGAATAATTACAACACAATCGTGGACTCAAAATTTTGTGACAGGCTATAAAGTCACCAGAACTCGCAAGTGCAACATTGTGGAGTAATTTGGACAAAAGAAGCGGAAAAAATTATCAAAATCAGAAACGGAGAAAACCTTATTCGCCCAAATTCGTTAGGTACCTATCTATCTCTTCCACAATATTCATCAGCATTTATGTCAACGAACATCCAAAGTAGCTGGCGGAAAATTCAATGGAAGAATCAGCAAACCGACACACGCTACTCCCTCTAGGATAATGGCATTCGCACGAGCTACATGGGATCGCGGCGCCGTCGCCATCAAGCAAGTAATTCGCGCATCGAGTGAAATCAGGGCTTCGAGTGTTTGCACAATATATTATACGAGAGCGTGTGCAGTAGTGTGCTCTAGTGTACACGATTTAGCGCGCTGTCGAGGTTCGACCGTTGAAATATTCATAGGTCCTTTACAGCGAGGAGTCGCGAGACAAAGAGGTAACAGAGAAAGAATGGAAGTCGAGGGAAAGAGACGAAGGAAACGCGGAGGAGTATCAGGGTGCGAAAAAAGAAACGAGAGGGAGGAACACCCAGGACAACCCAGTTCAGTCAAATGTTAAGCCCAGTTCTCACCTACACGGCGCACGCTGCTCCTCCAAGTGCCTCCGCTCGCACACTCGCCCCATCGCCGTTTCCAGCCGCCTGCAGGAACAGCGTTGCCTTAAAGTTAAATGGCTTCAACGGCTCTAAAGAGGTACGCACGATTAAACTCCAGTCGTTATTAGTTCGACGCCTGGAACCTGTTTTCGGGATTGACTTTTCCTCGGGTGTGATTTACAGCCGCCGGGGGACGGAGGCGCGTCGATTTCAACCCCCTCGCCGTGGAATTATGTATTGTTTCGGGTGGAATTCCGCGGAACCGACGTGCTGGATGAAAGTCGCTGCCTAACTTGTGTCGAGGTATGAAAACGAAACTGAAGTGGCTCTTTCGTTTTAGTGGAATGGTTGAATAAAAGGAGAAAGGACTGTAAGGTTTAGAGGTATACACGAGAGTTAGGATATAGCCATTTCAGGGCTCATAACCTTGGCTCGCGTGACAGTTTCATGATCTATGCACGAGACGAAGGAAGTTGATGGGGAATAGCAACACTGGTGTACGGAGCAACTTCTGAGTTAAAGAATCAAAGACTTTGATCTACATCATGCTTTGAGAACGAAATATTTTGTAGGTCCTTTACATTTTCAAATACTATCATAATGAAACGTTATTTCTACTAAAACTGGATCCTCATTCATATTTCACAGCACGTTCTAATTTCAGCGGAGCTGAGAGCAGCGAATGATTAACCAAGTGGTCCAATCTGTCACGAAAAGTGTTGCCCAGTTCAGCCCATCTATCGTGGGAACGAGTGTGTCCGAAAGATGTCCAAGAACTTTCAGAAGACGGAATCGTACGAATTCTCTCGAAACGTCAGGCAGCTGCATCCATGGGGAGGCGCGAATCTCGACGAGCAACGTATATAAATATTATTTATGTTCGAAACTGTACATAAAACTGGAAATCCTGGCATGCGTTGCGGTTTGAATACCGCGTTAATAAAGCTCCGTGAGAGAAACACAAGCCAGGGAATCTTTGTTCTCTTGAAGAGGACGAGCGAGTAGGTAGAGAGAAAGGGGGTGGAAAGAGAGGGAGAAAGAGAGAGGGCAAGGAAAAAATACTGGAGGACAAGAAGAGGACGAAGGTGGAGGGTTGGAGGAGAGGCGCGGGGGAGAAAGAGAGAGAGAGCGGTTTATGTCTGACATGGTAATTTTTATTTCCCCGGGCAAAAAGGCGGGCTTTCATGCGGTCGGCGCTTTCATCCTGGTCTCGAATGATAAAGGCTCGGGAGGAACAGAGACGGGAACAGAGAGGACGGGGGAAGGCGAAAAAACGTAGGAAAAGAGGAGCAGCAAAAACGTTAAAATTATGGCTCTAGCTTTTCAAGGAACCATACACACATGGGAATACAAACAATAGACCACCCTTCTCGTCCTTACGTCACGGCGCGGGGGCTTAGTTCGCGGCCTCGGTGTTCAACTTTGCAACAGTTTTGTCGACCCTTTGCAGCTTGCCACGCTTCCAGGATTATCAACGTAAAAAAAACCCGGAATTGTGGAATCGCGTTCAAAGTGTTGCGCGGCGCCTCTGCGAACCACTTTACACGCCACAGGCGTAAAACAGCGCGTATGCTCGGGAAGATCAACTGAATTGATACACACGACGGAGCAATTACGCGAACTACATACTTCTTTTCAATACCACGCGCGACGTTCAATTTGACGTCTGCTGCGTATAAATAAAATGCATTTGAAAACGAACAATCGCCTTGGCTGCTAATTTCTTTCAGAGTTCATTGACCTTTCTACGGTCCAGATTAAAATTGTTGTATCTAAAGTCCTAGCAGAAAATTGCAACCGAATTATCCTATTCTTAATGCAAGCATAGTTATGCACGTGACTATGGTAATTGGTAACTATGTTAACCAGAAACTCGGTTGATTAAATATTCTGTATAGTGTTGTGAGTCACAGTGGGTGTCTGAGAATTTTCATTACACGTGTTACCTGTGAAGGCTGAGCTTTTCCAATGGGATTAAAGTGAGGCGTTTGAAAAATAAAAAATACAGGTTTCCGAGCCTTTGTGGTGAAATTTTTGGAAGGCTCTGGAGCTCGCGAAGTGTTGTAAATTTGTCGCTGAAAGAGCTAATGCATTCACCAGCGTATGCTCAAAAGTGGTACATTGCTTAATTTACGGCTTTAATTACCTGCAGTATCCCTTGATACAATCGCGGCAGTCGCCTCCCTGGTGGGTTAGCAAATACATCGGACGGGAGAGCATAAAAAATTGTTCCCAGCCACATTCGTCGCGCTTTCGCAGGCCAGTCGCAGAGACTTAGTCATTGCTGCATCGTAAAACCGACTCTGAGACGCGTATCATAATTTGCATTGTTGACGACGTAATAACACGGATATATGTACGACACAATTTCTCGGGAGCTAACAAACCAGAATTCTTGAGCGTAATTGTGTTTATCTAGCGAATTGCAATATTTATATTAACCCCGGGAGATTCCTCGAACAACTCCAATGCTCCGACGACTTTCAATTTACGCAGAATTACAACGGTAGAAAAATAAAGAAGCGTTTTTTTTTTCAAACTTTGATAAGGGGTAGGCAAGTATATTCTGTCACTTTATAACTATATAACCTTAAATGTTAGAATGCCAATTTTTGTGCTTCACTGAATATTAATAAAATAAAAGACGTAATAGGTACTCAAGATGTTTTATTTTAATGAGAAATATATATTAATTGATAATAACTGAAAATTAAGGCCATATAAAAACTTCGCAAAAAATATTGACATTCCAATTGGGATTTCCGCTTAGAGTGCCAAGCTTTGTACAGTTTACCCTACATCTATTAATTTGTTTTTTATGTACAATTTGCATTTTCTTAGCGAATGGCCCCAATATTCTCTCATTTCGAGCCTAGACTATCGAATGCAAATAACCACGTTGTTTCTATATCTAGATTGTGCACCCTAGTGAGTGCTGCAATCAAGCAGATATCGCGAATCGTGTGAGCTTAGCTCAGATAAATATACAATGTTGCTCAAAAGAAAATAGCGATGTATTCGTCCCATTCCACGGTGGTACACCAGTCTCTTTCACAGGATACACTTTGAAGAAAACAGCTTTGCCACATTCTAATATCGTTATTACCAATCCTCTTATAAACCTTCCTCTAACACCATTGTACATCAAGCAACAACTAAATCCCCACGATAACCTGACTCTATTATCGTAATGAATGAAACAAGTGAAGTTCTCTCAGACACCGTACACCCATCGCGAAATTCTAAAGCAATGGGGAAGAAGACTCAAAGGAAAACAACCTCCGCGAGCAACGAATCATACATATTCCGTCATAATCGTTCAGCCACCGGCGTATACCAGCGAATCCAAGGAATCCCGCAACAAAAATATATTCCAGCTGAACCGCAAAAGAAACAAATCTCATATCCAATACGGAGAATACAACATCGTTCTGGCAGTGGGAGCAGGTTCGAGGAAGTGGGGGAGCGGAAGGGAAAGAAATTACGCGGGCAAAATTGTAGGAAGGAATGCGGATGTACCGAACACACAGAAAGGTATGCGTGATTTTGACTTGACGGAGGAAGAGTGGCTGCCAAGCACAGCCACTTTAAATGCAGATGCACCTTGCACACGCTGGAGACATCTTCTGCTCCACAATCACCTTTACTCACTCGAACCCCCGCCCTCCACCGATCCACCTCCCCCGCCAATCGGCCACCCCCTCCACAAGTTTATGGTTCTCCGATGCTCTTCTTTTAAGTACCAATAACTGTCCGGCTCTCTGAAGTATCGGAAGCATTCGGCGTGCAGCCTGCGCCCGTGTGCACCTGTGCATGTACATGCACGCGAAGCAATCGATAGCGTGTACATACCATTTTCGATATCTCAAGAGCGCTTAAGTAAACGGTGTATCTCTCCTCCACGGGCCTGCCCTCCGTCGCGATCTTCCACCCCCCCCCCCCCCTGAGTTGCACTTTTCCTGCCAACCCATCCTCTACCCTCGCGCGACTCTGTTGCAGCTCGCGGATAGTACATACTTTCGCGCGCGATTTGCCAACGGGACTCCACCGCAATCTCCACTGCCTGCGAGCAGATTTCGCGCACGTTATGAGGCGCGTTTTAACACCCTCGTCGGGACTCCCGACAACCAACTGAACGACGTTTATTCCCGGTGTCGAGCCCCCGACCCTGATGAATTTCACGTCGACGATCTAGCGCGACGAACCTTTGTTCCGGTCACCCTTGGCGCTCGGCGGGGCTGCGTTCGATGTGTGTATCTTGCGTTTGATCTTCTGCTTCAGATTTATTTTCATTGTAATAGAAGCTGCGTTTAACTGCTTAGGTTAGAATGGTTCGGGAGGAAGATTTCATTCTTTACTCGTTAGGGAAGCTGTTAGTCACTTGTTAGTTTCACAAGGAAATATTTGACGAGACTTGTTTGCGGAACAGTGAGAAATATTTGACACGTAGTTTTTGCTATCGGCAATCGTACATATTGAAGCAGTGAAAACAGTCCCTAAACTTGGAGGTCGAAAACATATTTTCTGAATTTTTATACAAACTGAGTAGCGGGTGGATTTGATTTTAAAAAACACACTTTAAAAAAAAATTATTCTAATAGGTCTCGAGATATTCTGGAAAATATGTTTCCGACCCCTAACTGTAGGGGATTATTTCACCCCCTCGACGTGTACGATTGCCGATAACAAAAAATACGTGTAAAATATTTTTCAGTATTCTGCAAATCTACAAAATCTCAACAAAATTGGCGTGTGCGGATTCGACATGTTCCCATGTTAGACTACTGAGGTGAATATTTAGTTCCCACGCTTAACTAAGCCTTGAAAGTGTTTCACGTTTCATGAAATCTGTTTAGAAATCCGTGATACTTGCAATCGTGATTTTTACAATCAGGTTTCGCGAGAAATATGGCCAAAATTTCTACCCCTTCCTTGCATTGTGCATCCAACTTCTTGCATTAGCAGTTTCTCCGCCCCGTACCACCCCATCATTTCTTTCCATCAGAGTCTTTTACTCCTTAGTTCTTTCGTGGTCTTCTAGATAATTTTGCACGCCATCTGTCATCGTAAACGTCGTTCGTGTCGGTGATTCAACAGCACTACAAGACTGTCCGACGTTGATTTATTATGAACCGTAGCCGAGCAGCGCAAAAACAGAGCATTCCGCGGAATAGATTTCTGACGTTTTCTAAACACTCCCTCCCCCGAAAAATTAGGTTTATTATCCTTTCCGCTCTCGCATTCCACGCTTATGAATCCACTCGCTCTAGTTTATTACCCGACACAAGCGAAGTACTCCACGAAAGTACTACCGCTGTGTTCGACGTGTTAAGAAAAAATCCACTGAGATATTGTTCAGTACTCCTTCGTTCGCACGTAGCAGTGTATCCTTGCAACGTGTGTTTTACTGACAGTGATTACGAAGAATTTTTCTCGAGCAGAGAGCAGTCTCACGAGAGGTTTGTAAATTGATACTACCTTGGAAAATATTCTAGAAATATCACGCGATATGGATATTCGGTGTACACAAATCGAGAGCTGCAGAATTACTAATTTATTTACAGGGAATCGCATCGAGCTTGTTTTACAGGAAGCACCTAATTCCTCGTATTTCGTGCGCTGTGTTATATATTGGATGACGTTAACGGTAACATCGAGAATTCCACCCGAAGCTGCGAATTTATTCAAGTTGAAAACGGACGTGAAAAATTATTAACCAACTTCCGCGGCATCATTACGGAGCTATTAACCTGCTAATTAGATACTCATTATCTGGGGTTAATTAGATGGAGAAAGTAGCTCCTCAAGTGAAAAAAGGTGTTAACTTCGGAAAACTTTTTTATATATCTTCTGTAATGGTCGAATGAAAGTGCAGGAACGCGAAGTTAGGCTGGCGTGGTAAAATAATAGTGACTGTAAAGTATAAACATAGGGGAAATCAATATTTCGATATTGATCGAGCCACGTACTGTTCCATCATTTGAAATTCGTTTTTGGATAATCAAAAGGCTGACGAAACTGATCATTTCTCATTCGACAAAGCACACTTATCGCGCAACGAATTGTTGACCAGTATTTCACCTATGCAAAGAACACTAGCCAATATTACCTTGGGAACCTGCAAACATTCAAGCCTTGGTGGATTTAATGGGGACGTTTAAACGGTATTTTGAGGCGCGTATATCGCGAAACGCTGCTCATTAATCCGTTAAATGTGCACAAATGGAAATGGATATTTAACATCATGAACACGATACACTGTACATTTTGACAAAGCAAATAAACCCTAACGCGAACAGAATACCCTGTGTCAAAATATTGTTATTATGGGCAAATTGAGATTATGTCGAAGCTCTCTATGAATCTGAATAAACATTATATACCTTGTCGGTTATTGCAAAATTAAATAAGAAGATAAGGCAGACATTTATTGTAAATATTGAATATATCAAAGTATGTATAATGAATACATCCAAATTGATGTATATGATTATTAATATTAATCTAGCTTGATGTATCGACGAGTATGATAAAATTAATTTTAATGCATATTTATTAATTGTTATAATAGAGGACAAAATTATTCCTCGTAAAATAATAAATGGTATAAATTAATTAAATTCATAAATATTATTAAAAGTCATGAATATATATTATTAATTTTTTTATTAAGTTAAACGAATGCGAATAAGAATTAAGAAATTACACATTTCCTCCGAGGGCAATGTTCATCAAGACCGCAGCCACGTACGATATAAGATATTTGCACAAGAGTGAGAATATTCGCACGCAAAAATTACTCATCATCTGTCGAAACGGAAACCCGCGGAAAACCCGCCAGAGCGTGTAACTCGGCGAAGTGCAAAGATGGCTAGTAATTTCGCGGCGGTTCCATTATAAAACTACGGTCATTATCGCGGTGTTAAATGCATACACCTCCTGCAAGACGAGTGTTTAACTTTATAAGCACTAAACGCTGAAACAGCACTATATCCCCCATTATTCGAAAGGCGTTGCAACGAAGCGTTCGTATACTTAAGGGTCAGAGTTTCCTCGAAGAGCAAAGTTTGGTGCGTCGAGAGTTGCAGCGAATTCTGGGATTTTCTTGCAGCTATGAATAATGAACCGGGGCCAACCCCCGTAGTGATAAGGCAATCCAGGACGATCGATCGAAAATTAAGTGGAAGCGCGGTAACTTTCGGCGCAACGTGTCTCATATTTACCGGCAAGAGTAAATTAAAAGTTTCCACGCCTTCTGCTTCGATAATCGCTCAAACACGACGAACCCGAGGAGGATTTTCCTCCAACGATTACCATACACGTATCTTTTTCTTATCACAGAAAGAAAAATTGAATTTATAATCGATCACACTTCGTCGCTGGTCCACGCTCAAAGCCCCAAAATATTGTGCAAGATACACGAACCTCGAATGTTTTTTGGACTTATCTATTTGAATGGCTATCGAGCAATCAATTTAGGCGATATAGGTGCTTGAACGAAGGCGATTTTGTTAACAAAGAGGGAATCGATGGACTACTTTCGACGGAAAGTAATCGCAGACCCCATTTCCCCGCGCGAGCAAGTTGATAGCCCAGAACTTGGGGTCTTGAAAAGAGCCGATATCAAATCGAAGTTTCGGCCAATAACAAACGTCTGTCGGTCCCCTGTAATTGATTTTAACTACGTATACATCTGCATGGACGGGCGTGTAACTCTTGCCTACCGGTTTTCCGACGGAGAATTCCGAATCACCGATCACCGGGGCGAAACTTTTCTGGGAAGATCACTGTCGGGATCCAAGAGACGAGCCGGAAAACTTTCATTCGAGTTTGCAAATCCTCTTTGCACCGAGATATACCCAGTTCCCCTGCAGTTTTAAGAATATTATTCGTCGTCCATATCCGGAAGTTGGCCGTAAAAGATCTACGGGGGTAATCTAAATTCGTGCCAACGTTTTGCATAGTTTTAACGACTCGTGCGAACCTCTTGGGAGGGGGGAGGGGGACAAGATGTGAATCGCATCCCATGATGAAGATTGATGGAGTAACAATTGTTACTCCGATGGTAGAGGTAGTAATTGGAGTGCTTAATAAAATCACTGGATAAAAATAGTATTCCTACTTCAAGATCACCCGATGGGAGAATGACGGGGGAATAAATTAAAACCAAACGCACAAGACAAACCCAATAATATCAAGATAGGATGCTTAAACGTCACCAACAGAAATAGCGAATTAAATGAAAAATGGAAACGTTTTCCCAAAAGGGAGAATCTATTCTCTACGTACATAAAACATAGTTTGTCTGCATGAAAACAGAGCTCCGAATTAGAACACGTCGACCACGAAGAATGCCAATTTTGCATGTTGGCGAATCAGAATATCCGTCTCGAAACGAAGGTAACTGGTCTCAACTCGGATCGGACATGTTAAGGATCGATCGACGAGGCACCGGTCCACAAAATATGCCAGGCATAGAACGATGAAGCGGATTGCGCCGCTGAACGTAACGAAACGAACTCGGTATAATTCCAATTAGTATCAGGCAGAGGTGGGCGTGTTTTTGAAACGCGGGGCTGGATCGCGCCGCGCGGAAACGAACAACGGGGCATCTGCAATTACACACTTTTAATGGAGAAAACTTTTTAAGAGGGACATCTCGTTAAAGCGAAATACCGTGCCGCCGCGGGACTAATGCCGCTTCCGGGGGTGAAAGTAGACCTAAGGCGGAATGCAGTTCCCAGACGCGGCTTGTATAAATAATTACCGACCCCCGCGCACGCATCCTTCCGAGATTCTCTGCTACAATGCTGGATAAACGCGGGCAGAGGGGGGGAGGGTGGGTATGTGACAAAGGAGATCCACTAAATTCCGATTACTCCGGGGATATTACGGCAACTCGATAAATTGCGAATTCGCTCCATTCGTTCTGGCGAACGATGGCACTTGTTAATGGAGATTTTAAGATAGCCCAACTTCGCCGCGGAACTTCCTCGTGTTTCGCCCGTAGCCGTGTAAATGCAAGAATTAGTCAACTGAAATTATTACTCGCGGCTGGCAAGGTGGGACACTCGAAATTATACGCGACCCGAATATTTCTGTTGCTTTTGAGGCTACGGCAACAGTGTGTGTGTGGGGGGGAGTGTGTTGTGGAAGAAAGTGTGATGGTAGAGAGATCATTTTTATTGGAGATTAGCTTCACTACTCGGCTTCCATCGGAATTTAGATTCTGATTTGATACAAAAATAAAATTTCATTTTGGAAATAGTCACATCCATCTGGATTATGCAGGCATAATGAGTTGACGCACATTTCGTGATACCAGAGTTTACCGTTCGACAGTTTTTACGCGACAGAGAAACACGCGAACGTAAACTTGCTGCTTTATATATTGGGTCATTCCACGCGAAATCGGACACTTTTTGGAGTAACATTTGGGATTTTCGCGAAACTTGGATAGGTTGTAGTCTTTAGAGATATATAAACGTATTCCAAATGATTTTTCAAAATTTTCGAAATTGTGGATCTCACAGCTCCTTGAAATATAACGTTGACGTTTTTGTAATAAATTATAACTGCTGAACTAACAGACAGATAAGAATGAGCTTTTGGGTGTGTACAGTGGGGAAATAAGAGTACCTAATAAAAATTATGTCACTTAAAAAAACGAATTTTAGACCATTTGTTTTATAATTGTTATAAACAAATGCCATTTTATACTAGCAGAGCACTATTTAAAATTTTGAAAAAAGAATGAGAATATGGCCTTATTTCTGCTCTTTACGGACACGTTTTCAGAAACGCAGACTTGGTCGCACGAAAATTACTTGAATGTGACGCTGCGTCATCCAGTACTGGCGACCATTATTTTAAGATAATAGTTTCCAAATCTTGAAGATTGTCAGTATTTTTGTGCATAGATGTATAGGTACTCATGACGATTTAATTGAATATATGCAATGTGTTTTGATTATGATGAAGCCACTGGGGGAAGACACACTTTTCAGAAGTCGCGACGCGAAGAATCGACTGGCAAAAATCTGAAAATCCAACGTTCCCGTTCGCCAAAAGTGTGCTACGAAAACCATACAAATATTTTTGTTTTCGCTCCGTAAACACATTATTGGATTACACAGCTAAATGTACATATGTGCTTTTATTCAACAATAATACGCAACGTGAAACAATAATTTTGGTTTATTCCGCGGGCTATACTTACACAACGTACGATGCGTAATAATATCGTTCGTGTGATTTGCAGTAAAAGATAAACTTTCGTCTAATATTGAAAATCGTGCAAACATGTATATATTTCACTGTTTACCGCAACGAATGGCTATATGAGGACTGAAATGAACGGGATAATTCGTTTGATAAAATTAATGGTGTGTAACGGGCGAAGTCCTGAAGCACGCCCATTATTATTACGTCGATAAATCTGCTTCGGAAAGTAGCTTAAAACAAAAACACTACCGGGATGCTTAGATTTAAAGCCTTGACGTTCGCAATCGAAGAAAAACGAAAATCTACGAAAAATGTGGTGGAAACTGATCGCAGAATTCACCCAGAAAATACTGCCTAGCTGATTAATTTATAACTTACCACATTTCCCCAAATAGGTTCTTCGATATAAGAATGACGCGAATCGACCTCATTTTACTTTTTAAGAATTAATGCTCAAATACTAATAATCGATGGAAGAAGCAAAATTACAGAAAAAATCAATTTTCGTGTGCTTTTTTTACACCACTCTCCTTCCAAGAAGTTTTCTTATTCCCTCACTATTTGTCGTTCGAATTTAGCGACAGAGCTCGTTACGAAACTGCGACTATCCTGGAAGTGTCTGCTTATGCATGGATTGTATCACTGGCTCGTATCGCTGGTATTCTAGAACAGGACGCGCTTGGAACTGAATCGAATTTATAGGATGATAGACGAAAGAGGGTTAAATGTGTCATTCCGTCGTATCGAACGGCAGAGAGCGAGTATCCGAGTGCAAAATGTGCAGACTTTGCTAGCCATTTTGCAGTTTCACACCGTGTGCAAACGTGAAAAGATGTTCGTTCTATGCATCTTCACGGATCCTGACCGATCTCGATTACGGGTCGAAAAATTCAAAGTAAATTAGATATTTCTCACCAGTTCGACTCACTTTTATCTGAATATTCTCGCCAACAGTTGAAACGAAAATACAAAATAACAGTAATGCCAGAATATCTACTGATATGTCCATATATGATATTTAAAGAAACCATAATGCCAATCTAATAATTTCAGGTTTGTTAGAAAGAAAATAGAACCGCAAAAAAGAACAGTACTCGGTGTTCTTTATATCGAATATTTCCAATAATTCAATAACGACAAAGCAATATTGGTCTATGAAATTAATCGCGTTAGAAACTTTCCTAAAATCATTGTGTAACAGTATGACCATAAAATTAATAGCTCCGACACGATCCATAATTTTTACATTATTTTCATAAAGTTTATAATGTCCAAGCTTCCAATGTTGCGCATTCGTAGTGCTGACGAACGATAATGAGAAACTTAAGTTATTATCGAAACACAATCGGTAACTTCTGCGCAAAATAGAGGCGAAAGCTTATTCCGCTGGCTGAGTGTGCAATTTCGCTTAATTAACACCTGTCATTCACTGGCAATGCATCGATTTCAGGTCAAAGTGTTATTAAACTTATCCTACGAATGATTAAGTAATCATAGTCCAGTAGTATTGCCATGAAACTTGTGACACAGCTACCAGTTACGTTGTAAAATGTAACGTCATTATCAAGTAACAGGAGGCTAACGTTATTATTTCGATCAGCTTAGCAATCGTAATTCCTCGTGTACCTGACACATTTCGTTCCTGTCGGATACTCCGTAGCGAACAGCTGATACAAACCACTTTTTAAACTGTCAGTTCCGTTAAGCATTATATGGAAAATTCTACAATCGAATAACATTAGACTTTAGTAACACCAGAGTGTCATTCAGGGAAGCTGCTTTCGGAGAACATTCCTGAGCAATTCTAAAATAATCTATGAAAATTTAAATTTCTAATTTCATTCTATTATTCGTGAAGAATGTGAACGATTGAACTTCATGCTTCGGTACATGTAACGAGATGAACGTGTATACTAACTTAAATCTAGGATCCTGCAACACAAGACAGGATACTTCGACCCAATTATTTATTCATCACGACCATAATCCCTCGGATACACTGGATCGTAGTGTAATTTATATTCTATATCGTCGAACGTAGCATAGTTGGAAGATCTATATTACTACCATGCATATCCTATTTTCATCGCATCGAGATCCTCGGTAATCGGATTAATATAACCAATATAGGTATGCAAACAGCATTGCAAAATGAAATAGCTCTTCTAATAGAAATTCGAGAACGTACAAGCTGCGGTACAAACTTATCTCCCTGCATAAGAATATCATTATCTTTAAATGAAGATCTCTAAAATGTGTAAGAATTTGCATAAAAGATAAATGAATTATTATCGCACTCAACACATTCTGATCTACGAAATTATTTATGACACTCTAAATTTAGAAGAAATTTCATCCTAACAGTTTCAGGCCAGAAGTATCTCCATCATTGGTATTTGCATAGTAATTACAATCATAATTGCGGGCGAAATGTTACAAGAAAAATTTCTACACTTTAATTTGCTCTTTAGAATCCTGACAGGAATTGAAAGATCCGAGCTTGCGAATCTCCAAAGTTTCTCCAGAAAAGAGCTTCGAAAGAAAGCAGAAGATTCTTCAGGAAACCCATCTCATTCCCATTCCCTGCGTTCTGCTAAACAGATTTAAATACTTCCGAAGTTGTCGCAGCTCGGAAGCTAATCGCCCGTGAAAATTAAGTATCCCTCTCTCTATAATAGAGGTATGGTCGGCGAACAGGAAGCAAGTGCATCTGCCTGACATTCCCGTTGCCCAGAAATGTGTCTACGACGTGCAATGGCCACGGCTACAACATACCGTACTGGCTGCGGTCATTTTCAGTACGCTGGGTTAGCCAGGAATGTTAATAGAAAATACTCGGTGTCTCCAGACTTTAATTACGAGCCGTGAATGGAGATCGTGGACCGAAGAAGCTTATAATAAGCGTCCGTGATCATTAGAAATCATTGAAACTCACGATAAAAAATATCTACTTCTAATTTCGACTCAGAGCAACATCCAAACGGATGTATGACCACCTATGATTGAATCGTAACGACGATTCCATCAAAGAATCAACAGTTGTTTAATAAGTTTCAGGACGAAACAAACCCTCACAAATCACCTTAATGTTTAAAGAACCAATATATGCACAAGAGTTTTTATTATCACCCAAAATAATACGATAAATCATATGTATTCCCTTAGCCAAGAAATTTGGCGATAATCCTTAGAACTCTGGACCGAGAATCTCCTCTAATTCCATTGTCACTATCGAAAATGATAACAAGACAGAAAAAGTAACTCCGGAAGGACCGTACACTCGTTCAAGAGTCACTACACTTCTCACAAAGGCTTCCACGGGAACGATATGGTCAATGCCGCGAAAAAAGGAGGAGTGCGAAGAAAGAGTGACCACTCGGGATGACTGCGAAGGTGAGCGTGGCCACGACAAAAGGCAGATCGAAGAAAGCTTTCCCTCAGACGTTTTCGCGAGACCTCGCCCGATTTTCGAAACGACCCTCGATCCTAGAGCCCCGTAACGTTAAATTCGCGATTAAAATGCATTGCGTAAAATCGAGTAGACCCTATCGCCTGGCTGTTCCGGGCTCTCGGGCTTTTCCACCCTCGCTGGCCCGCTATCACTCTGGCACGGATTTGATGAACAGTGCGCGCCGCTTAAATAACTGATGATACAGTTAAGGAAAAGGAGTGGAGATAAATGTTACTGCGGCTTGGCGGGATTTGAACGGGGGGTAGTTAAGATTAGAACCAGCCAATGTTGGCCGTGTTGAGGTCGGGAACGTTGAGAAATTACTCCTCCCGCGTGATTTTTACAGGGATCGGGGATTTATCGATGTGGAAGACGAGGTAGCATATTAAGCGACGTAGACTCTTCGAGGCTCCGTGTCAGCCACTCGTAGGAAAATAAAATTACGCCGAGACGATGTAACTAATTGCCACGAATCTCGTGTGCCCGAGAGGCAGACTATTTTCCTTTGATGTCGCCCGATATTTCGCAGGGGCGTCCCCCTGTACGCGATGCCGGCAAGGTACATTAATAACAGCGCTTAACAATTTCGATCATCGGTGCTTGTAATAATCTTGTTCACGCTTAATGCCGCGTCAAAACGCTCATCATAAAGGGATTAAAATTTTACGTGCTCATAATTCACACTCACCAAGGGAATTTATTGTTCCCATAGTTGAAAGCCTTCCATGTCCAATTAAATGAACGGCACCTGAACGCGTGCTTTTCAATTAATCTATCACCGTTCCCGCCACCAGCTAACAATTTGTTTACCTCAAGTGTTCGAACGATTATGAGGCGGGAACATTTGCGGTGTCGACAGATACGTATCATCTCGAAGAATCTGATTAGTTAAATGACCGATGAATCAATGATTTAGTCTGTTGAAATATGTTGGAGTGAATAACTTGGACATAGGGCAGAGGTGCTATAAAATAAGGGACACTTCTGTTTAGCGTCCATTTCTGACACTGTCATTATAGGTATTTAAAAAACAAATACATCAACAGTTTTCCAAATGCTTATATAGGAAAGCAAGAAATCACACATTAATCTTTAAGGGGTGTTTTCAGTCTTTAGAACCAAAAATGGGCACAAATGAAAAATTGCCTGATGCTTCCCTCGAGACCCTCTACAAACCTGCACAATTTCAAAAAAAATCGGAATGATGGCGTAACCAAACTTGACTTGTATTGTATTTTGTATGTTAACGACAAACTGTCCTGTCACCATCGTAGAAAGTATCACAATACCATCTGGATCCCTTCAATCATTGACGAGAGACACAATTGGCAAGCCCCTGCAGTTTCCCTACGCTCTTTTTGTCCTTCTACATATTGACCTATCTCATGCCGCAATTCCCCTCGATTATCCTCGACTTTTGTCCACTGTTGTGTTATGCGGGATATGTCTGTAATGTCGCTCGTAACTTGGAAATGGTAAGAGGGCTCCAGAGCCCTATTTTTCGTGGCGCCGGCAACTCCGTTGGGTTTTGGGATCATTCTCCCTTTCTTTCCCTCCCCAATCTCTCTTTATCCTCATCTCCTACTTCTCTATTTCTCCCCCTTTCCCCCGTAGTCCTCCCCCATTTTTCTCTATCTTTATTTCTTTGCGTATCCTCTCGTGCCCCTTCACTCCGTTTCCCTACAATCTTTCTTGCGTCTTTACCGCATCCAGTCCCTCCTCTATCTTTCTCCCATTTTCTTTCCCTGTCCCCCGCGTACATCTTTCTCTCCTGTCGAATGTATATTTCACGTGACTCTTTAGCCCGTCGTTTACCATGTCTCTAGCCGATAGCTGCAACTTTGGGCTGTTTCGTGTTTATTCATGGGTTTTGTAATCCTCTGTATGTAACGGAAGGCGATTAAACCTTGACAACGCACAGTTTCGATGCTCCGAGCGAGGAGATTTTGAGGCACCCTGTCACGCGTGATTTTGGCAGCTTAACTTGAAACTATTGTGTCAGATCGGACCAGCAAGAAATTTCGATTTTAGAAATACAAATAACGAATTTTACTTAATCCTCGTACATTTCGGAGCAGAAGTTCTCTAATAATAGAACAATTATGAAATAGTAATAACAAACTTGCTTACTATGATACGAACTGTGGTTAATTTCACCTTCGCAGAAAAATATTCCTCTTGTAAAATAAATTAAATTGACCGTGCGACCCTCCATCCATTGCAACCACGCTGAAGTGGGTATTTTCGAGATATTTAACGTGTACCTAAAATTTCTCCCCTTTGTGACCGAATTTTGCAATGAAACGACACACCGCGCAATGTTGTTTGTCCGTTTGCAAGGCGTTCATCCGCGAAACGCATAACTCGCCGTGCAAATATTTAACACGTAACATATTCCCGTTCCTTTTTCGCCGTATTACGCGAACGCTATGCGGGAAATGAAATAGCTGCACCGACGACGCATCATTATTCCCAGTCAAACAGAATTATGCAGAGACAGCCGATATTTACATTTTGCGCGGGATTCGCGTACAAAGCAATACAATGGATCATCTCGATCCAAACGTATCGCTTTTTGCAGCCGCGGGGCTGGCGTCGAAACGAGAAACACCATTTGGCAATTTCGCTTGGCGAGCTAGTCCTGAAAGATGACCACGTCCCGAGCTGCTTTCAGGTTTATCCAAGCATGGGCTTTCACCCAGAGCTTTTTTTAACCTGCACCGTGTGCTACTCGCTGGATTCCAAGGTGTGAGGGCTGCTCATCGAGGAATCGAGGCGTAGAAAGCGAAACGCTATTCCAGATAAGATATTCGTAATAGCTGTACAGGTATCTGTTTTTCCAGAACACTGTCAGGATTGTGGATAATTTTCAGCTGTCTGTTGAAATTGCCTTTCGTGTAAGTGGAATGAAATATAATCAACATCGAAAGAGTTAATCTTGTTGACGGAAATTATTGTCAAGTGTGGCGAATTACGAGTATTGATTAGTTCTTATGGGTATTGATGAGTATTGATTAGTAACTAAGTTCAATCAATTTGAAGTGACTTTGAACACTTCGAGTTGCTTCGAAAAATAATGGATACTATTTTCAGAGAAAAGAAACTGCGAATAATTTATATCATATTTGGCAGAAATATGTATAAGATTTTATAGTTACGCCCCATCAATATTTAACAACAGATTTAATTTACTTAGAAATGTTACGTTTAGAGTAATTTACATACTATTGCATCAAATGGATGGATTCATGGCTTACAGAAATATTGTATACCACATGGACCAACGTTAAGTTAGATTTTTCGTTACTAATTACCACCCTATAATCAGGCGTTTTCATTAAAATAAACTAATACCTGTCCTAACAGTTTGTAAGTTATAATTATGTGTTGTAGGCGAGAATCAAAGTACTTCCCTCACAGCCTTTCGGGCTGCACAGTAGAATAGAAGCCGTGCTAATGACAAAACCAATACAGACTAACGCTTGCACACGCACACGGCTAATGAGCGTCATAAAGTCAGTGTACTATCGAGCAATAGTATGTAATTAGTAAATGGACGTGAAGCCCCTGAAATTGATCTTTCGTAAATCGCCAATCTACCTCATAGAACGTGGTAGCTACACATTCTAACCCGAATGATTAATTGCCTCCTTGGAATTTTCAAAGTTACGAGGGCCTCGCCACTCGATGAAAGTTATTAAAGATAATTCGTGTGTTCATTGCGTTGAAAATAATGCTACGCGAAATTTCCGTGTTCCATCAGCGTGTTTCCTCGCTATTAGTCAGAGAACACATGTTACTGAGAAAGAAGAGTAAAGTTCTTTTACACGAACTTCCAGTTTTTAATGCAATCGACCTACTTTATTGTTAAATTACCCATGCATTACTGCGAAAAATTTATTTCCATGGGAGTACTGAATTATTAATAGAATACTATTACACGCATGTGGTTTCATATTACATTGTACTAATCTAAACTGTACTTTGCCCATGTGTAGTTCACATTTTTTACGCATTATCGCTCAATGATGAGCTGCATAATTACATTGCGATAATAATTGCTTTTGGTAAGGAACCATAATTAATTTCCTGTCGTTAGTTTCTATCATAAACATACTATTACTCGACAGTCATATTCGATTGTAGGTATATAACAACAGCTATTTATGTATGTATCGAACACAATACCTCGGAAAATCGAGATCAAAACGAGAAGCACTTATCGTTATTTCTAATAAAACATTACTATTCCAAATAAAATAAAAATATAACACATTAATAATTTCATATTGTATATACCATAATTTCCACATTTCCAAATGACGTTAGAGTCCAAATAAATCAAAATACGTCTCAAACAACATAGAAATACATGGAGTCCCTCGAAATCACGCAAGTGCTTCCAGGTTTCACAGACCACACACATGTGCAGATACATAAAAAATGGTTAACGTTCTTAATATCAAACGACAAACATTAATTTTCTTTTTTCATTGACTTACGTTTTTCGTCGAAACAGGAGTCCTGGGCCCGTCAGCTAGCACTTCTCCACGCCCTGGGAAGCTCACTTTCACACTCGCGCCGCGCGTTATTTTTCTTCGCGTACTGCAATGTTCGATCCTGTTGAGCGTCGGCGTTGTAATGAGCTTCGCTACCGTCTTCCAGGAATTCAAAGTTCGCCCCAAGTCAGGACTCTGTCGAGCAGAAACAAGAAGGCAAACTTTTTACGATCGCGTACATTTCTACCCGCGCGATTTGTTTTCGAGGTACCGAGAACAACTTTCCACCTACGTACACGTACTTTCTGAGAATTCTTGCTAGATAGACATTAAAGCAGCTTTACGGAATTTTTCAGTATCTATTTCCTGTACGTAACGGTACGCTGAAAAGATGCTTGACAGAGTTTTCCTGCAAGCTCGTCTTCGTGGAACTCTTACGACTGAAAGGATCTCTCGGAATTCATAGGCCCTGCCCTTCTAAATAATAATGCTGAAGAGGAGGCTTGAAAACGTGGAAAATTAGGTGGAATATTCTACTTTCCCGCTGAAGGCGATGGAACAGTGGAAGAATCTTTTTTTAAGGACCCTTTAAAGAAGTTTGAAGGATGAGTCTAATATAAAAAATGGAAAAAATAATGTGTATTTAAATAGACTAATATCAGATTTCAGTAAAAATAGTTAATTCGGAGGACCTCGTGCAATTTAAAATTATTATTTGATTCGGGACAACCGAAAGCATCTACTAATAATACAGCATAAACATGTATAACACCTTTATCAGAGATCTGAATTTTATGTCGACGAAATAATCTCTAACACGCGAGACAATTTATTATGCTAATATAAATTGAATCTGTTGAATGGGACGCGCACCATAATAGCAAATTCGTTCAGCCTGTTGGGTTGTTGAGTTGCGTTTAATAATAACACTGTATTGCACACAGCGGAACACGTTTGACTATTCTTGAAAGGAATACACGACCGCACACATATGCCCAATATTTGTTACACATTAATCAGCGATTAATCTAATGTGCTTCCACAACGGACGCATAAATTTCAAGTACTGTTTAGCTTAATATATTCGCGTATGGTTATCAATATCAATGTTTTCGTTTCATTATCAACCGAGGCCAGGATAGAGGGCAGGCTAGGATGCGCCAGTAATTGAACATTATCGTGTTGTACCCTTCGCTTTTAGCGAACCAATTCTTTTTATATCCTATTATAAGCTTGATATACCGGAAGAGACAAATAAAGCATCGCGTATAATGATATTCGTATGATTTAAAAATAATATATAATTCAACGCGTGACGAATCTGTTATTTATTTTTGTTCTGTATCATGGATAAAATTTTTAATACTTCACTATAAGTGTCTTATCTATTATTACCTCAACTTAGAACAATAGAAGTCCTTCATTTACAAAGTGACCCACTTTTCTTAAACGTTTAACATGAATTTCTGTAGAAAGTATTGAATACAGTCTCACATTTAAAAATACCTATAAAAGGTCTGGATACTTTATTAAATAAATATATAAGACATTCAATTATTATGGCGAGTTATATCTAGCAATTCGAAACGAGCATATTATTGGTAAAGAAATGGAAAAATTGACAAAAGGATGTAGTGAAGGAGAAAGAAGAGGCGCGATAGTCCTCAGAAAAGTTGGCCGCGCTCTATAATCCCGAACTAGCTGCAAAACTCCTTTGCGTTCCCCGATAACTTGTAAGTTATGATTGAAGGTAGAAACCCTTCGTTATGAACTTACAAGCTAGATATCATTTAGGAAGTTTCTCACCTCCTGTCTATTTGCAGTCTGCCCTGAGTTGCCGAAGGAATTCGAAAACCGGCGGAGCAATTTCCATGGAACTTCCTACACGCTTTTAAAACGTAAACGAAACCAATTGTGCCTGCTGAATTCATTTACGCCTCGTCGTCGCGAAGAAATTTTAATAAACTTTACCGAGGTTCCTCGAATACAATTAAAACTCAACATCAAAGCAACGTGTTATGCAACACAAAGAAATGATTTCAAGACTAAAAGAAAAAAAGACATGGTTGACATTCAACGCCTAACTAAAAATAGACACGAGATGAATAATTCATTAAGATTGTGAAAATGAAATTGCAGAGACTTATAATTGAATAGCGAACAGTAATTATTAATTAAAAAGCTACAAGGCAATGAATTGTATGGTAACGATTTTAATGAGAAACGAATAATCTTTCGGAAACTTCTTGGCAAAATTGTGCCACGAAGAAAGGAGCAATTACTTCTTGGAATTATCGCCTGTGAAACTGATCGATACGGACCACAGGCGAAGTTTTATTTAATATGAAAGTTTTCGATAGCATTTCGTTCGAGCCGATTAAAGAGCCTGATAGAATTCAATACGTCGCCTTGCGCCATTGGTACCCGAAGAGTAAGGTTTTCGAGCAAAGTATCTGTTACGACCATTGGGTAAGTACCTACGATTTTTTCGGTCCTTTTCTATTGAAAAATATCCAACTCCGCCGTAACTTTTAAGACAGGTTATTCGAGATAGATGGAAAATTTTACGCCCTCTCTTCCTGCCTTCTACGTTAACACTTTTTATGGTCGTGGTGAAATGATCGCGGTATCGAGAAACGAATGAAATAAAAATTTCCCTACGATAATGGGAGATCAGAAGATGAGTGGGAAATGTTTGGGGACCCTGCATAATATACGTTTTCCGATTCTAAATTTAAAAAATGAATTTCCAATTTGTATGAGCTTTGGATGAGCTTAAAAAATTTCAACATTCATTACAGATGAAGTCGATTCTCAATAATTAATGAAATGAATAAAAAAGCACAGAACTTTGGAAAATCCTTATTTTCTGACATTTATTTATAAGGTGAAAAATTACTTTGACAGTGATTTAGTTCGAAGTCACTGCTTTCTTTGGAAATTAACAAAATCACGCTACCTACAAAGAATTTGAGCGTTCGTGACCGAACAGCGTCGCTGTCATTTTCAGAACATCGTGAATAATGCGTGCGAGTACACGTATGCAAATGGCACGACGCTGTGGAACACGAAATCGGCTTCCTTGTTGCGATTTGCACGCATTAGCATAGACTCTACTAGACATCCACCATGATCGTGCGCGATTATTTCATTCCGGTTGATTTTAAACAGAAACACTGGATCGATGTCTCTGATTCGTCGCTGGTCAACGGACCCGCGGTGTCTAATTTTTCAGCCTGAAATTTTGGTTTCATTTGCCCGATATCAACGCATTCGTGTTTCATCTCTTTCACCAACGTTACATCGTGGATGACTACCATGCATGCGAATAAATTTCGTCTCGCCGTCTCTTTTTCATCCCCGATATTAATTACTCTTTTCTCCTTGCGTTCCCATATTCGGAACAAATTTCGGGGAAAATGTTCGAAAATATTTCACCGACGAAAGCGTATTCATTGTTCCTCGAGCAGTGTATTTCGTAAAAATAATGAAAAAGGGAATGAACCGACGAATTGCTATGCATTTTTATCAACGCTCCCCTCCATCGCGTGAAAACTGTGTTAAGAATTGTTAACGACAACCCCCACTTGGCTAAATATATTCGAGAGCTACGGAGGGGGAATGCAAATTACGCGGAACGGGGGAAAAAAATTTTATTACCGTTGCGAGATCAGTTAACAACGTCCTGGAAGTCGCGCAATCGTCATGAGAATGTGCTCTGTTTGGCGCGATTAATATACAGGCCGCGTACTAATTTAAATATCATTTGCACGGGACACAAATGCTCGCGGTCATTAGCGTCGAAAGAATTTAATTACAATTGTTCGAATCCACCGAGTACACACCGCAAGCCTCTCCCTCTTTCTCTATTTCTGTGGGCGAAAATTAATCCGCCGCCGCTTGTCTCCATGAAATCGACACACTTTACGCCATCTTTGGCCCAGATTTTTACAGAACCAGTAATGTGATTCTCAAGATTTCAACGGCGGTTGAGAGTCTATTATTTTAATTGCGCATCGCCTAGGGAGGAGCAATATCCTGGTAAGTGTGCCAGAATTGTTATGCGGCTAAATGATAAATGGAATCGAACAGAGCGATCCGATTCGAAGGCGATTACGAACATATCGCGTTTTAATGTTTTCCATTAGGAGAAGCGATCATTGGAAAGTAGTAGGAACACGAGGGACAACTGCGGAACAGCTCGAAAATCGTTCGAAGAAAATGGTAAAGATCATTCGTCCATTAATTCGTCGCGGTGATTAAAATTGTCTGAAGCTCAATATAGGGAATCCTTAATACTATTTGCATCGACAATCCGTCACAGAAATTTATATTTTTACACCTTACTTCAGGTGTTATTGAAGATGGTAAAATTTTGATGATTGGCTCGATATGTCGAATTATTTCAATCACATGCGCGTCTCGATTTGTTTATAATATTAGTTGAAACTAAAGATTCTTAAAAATCAGGAAAGCGACAAGGATCTTAAAAATTCTAATAATTTAAAGAATCCTTTCTCAATCTAATCTATCTACCTATTTTATAAACATGCAGCCTATGTATTTATTATCAATACGTGTGAGTTATTGTACTTGTTCCTATATAAATTTCGAAACAATAAATTGTCACTTAAAGTGAGGTATACTTAAAAAAATTCCTTAAACAAATATCACACGTTTTATACAGTTTAGATAAAATCGTCCTAATTCCATTTCTCCTCCGTTGTCATTCGTTACAGTAATTTAAATTGAACTTACAGAGGCTGTTACGTACGACGTACGTAAACTCGTGTAACTAGCCCCATCTTAATATTTACAATTTCCTCGGGGCGGCCAGCAACGTTTTCAACTCAAACAACCCCGAAACCATCAGACAACCGCACGTACCCGGCAGAGATCGAAGAAAATCGAGTTTAACGTTAATCAACCTCCAACGAATTGCAGCGTGGAGTAGGTCACGCGAGGAACACCGATGTCTACTTTTGAAATTACTCACCGAACAATGGTAGCGGGCTGACAAATATCGAGTCGAGTATCAAAGCCGGCGATCCATCCAGCGGCGTACACAGAAACTCGTTCGGTATTCAAGAGGGCGAACAACAAAAAAAAAAAAGAGAGGGAAAATCGGAAAGAGGTCCGCTAGCACGCTCGAGTTTTCTGTTTTTCCCCCTTCGGTTCTCCTCTTCGGCGACTTGGTCCCGCTCGCTCGCTACCAGAGTGATGCCAAGTCAGCGGCCGGCGCACACAGGTGCGAGAAAAGAGGGGCGGAATAGAGTGAAAAGAGCTCAAAATACGGCACAGAGCGACCGCGGAGGGATGACGACGGCGAGGGAAGGGTGGTATCCTCGGCGGCAGCGGGTTCTCGCGATTCGAAACGGTGGATCCGCGACGGGGAAGGTACCCCCGCGGAAGACACACCGTCCAACAGTCTCACGTCGGGGAAATTTAGTCAGCGTCCTCGTAGCGGCACTCTATTTACGGGGAGATCGCAGCACCCGGGATTCCGTTCTCCGGTTTGAATGATTTAAAAAGGGCAACCCTTCGCGCGGATGTATCTCCTCGAAGAAGGAAGCTGGAGGACGATCGGGTGCCTTTAGGACTCGAGCGTGAAATCGAGGAGCTCGGGGGGCACCTTTCGGCGTCTTTCCAACGAGTATGCCCGATTTCGCAGAGGGTATCCTCCGGGGACTTGGCCGTCGACGTCGGTTCGTTTTGCTCGTACGATCACGTATGGACGAGGTGTCGGGCGCAGATCACTGCCATGCGAGGACGTCGCGACGACTGGCGGACGCAGACTGGCTCGGACGCCGTCGTCCGTCGGTTTTCACGGCGCGCCGCGACGCCGTACGTCCCGACGCCGCTCGTCGAGGGCGCTCACGGTCGTTCGTGCCGTTCCGTTCGCGCGTCGTGGCTTTCCGCCCCTCGCCTTTTCTCGCGATTCTTCGACACGCGTCGCTACCACGGCTGCGTTTCCCCCCCAACGCGTGCCTGCTACCCTTCACGGTGTCTTCGAGGGCGAAGAACGAGACCGGGCGCACGGACGCGGCGCGAAGGGGGGTTGAAAAATGAACAAAGACGAACGCAACAGTTGTGAATCTTCTGGCACGGTGCACGGCGGCAGGATACCTAAGGAAACTTCCTTTTTTATGCCCGACTTCGCGGTGCACCGCGACGATTGCTGTTTCAGAGTCGCGCCGAAGAAGGGGCAAGAATTTCAGACGTGGCTGGAATCACTCGGCCGTTTTATTCCGATGCGATGTTTTTGAAAATGAAATAGATATTGCGTGGGTGGAGGAGAGTTGTTTTCAGTATCCTGTACGGCACTGGAAATGTTTATTGAATCCATATTTATTTGTTTTCGCCAGGATAGTCAGTTACACATTTTTGCAATAAATATTTTACAGTAATATTTTACTGTTTAATATTCGAGTGATGCAATAAATCTTTCCACCGCTGCAGGCTTTTTATGGAGAATTTTGAATGCAAAGTTGTATACACCTATGTAAATATTGTTTGTTTGCTCAAGTATATAAGTGTTGAATATTCTGTGAGTGAAAGATTAACGTCAGTGGAGTAACATCCTGTGCATTGCATTTTTTTAAATACGAGGTCATTCTAAAAATTACTTCCTCTTAGCCTCGACAAGTGGAAAGGTTGGTAAAGCAGAGAGAATTTATATTCGCGAGTTCTCATAACATTAGCTTTCTCTTCGGGGTAACTACAACACCTGAGAAAACGCAAAAATAAATTATGAAAATAATAGCAAATCTAATTCTCCTACACAGAAGAGAAATAGAGGCGAAAATCTTTGACCATCTCATAATTTCTTTTCCATTACGAATATTGCAAATGTTACGGTGCAGGTTGAACCACGATGTAAACAAGCTCGGATGAATTTATTATTTCAAATTGTACCGTCCTATGGCACGAAATGTATTATTTTAAACTATGTAATAAGCCTCCGAAAATTGTGGAAATGTATACTGTCGCGGAAAAAAAAACGCAAACTGCTGACAGAGCGAACCAGCGAAAAATACTACACAGCCGAAGTTGCGAAAGTAAGTACTATTTTTCGAAGAAAGAAACCACGGCATGAAGAAAATGTGAACGCACTGACACGAAACAGGTACAAAAGTCAGCGGAGAATGAATACAACGGTTGTGAATCTTTTAGAACCTGCAAGAACAGCGGGAATTTTCCTGCGTAGGTATTCAGTTTGCTTACGTGCTGGCAATTGCTTCGGAAAGTTTTCCAAGGGAACCTCTTCCAACATTGTAATATTAAAAAGAGTACAAACCACGCTGTGTATTCCTCTGAAAATATAAGTGGGTGTTGCCTCTGTTTATCCATACGTCGATAAATATTTGGGCAACCACTAGACTAAAGGTCGAATCATTTATTATATTAAAGTGAAGTGTGACAAACAGAATCTATACAACAGAAACCAGATCGAACTATCACCGGAATCGCTGAAAAGGGCGTCGAGTATCGTCGGTATGCTAGGGGTAGTTTTTCACCTCTTTTTTCCATGAATTCTATTGCGTCCGCTTACCTACGAATCGAATGGAAAACAATAATTTCGTCTATAATGTCAGTGTCAAATGGCGTGCGTGCTCGAGCACGCTGACGTCGCGACAGTATCACCCATCCTTGGCGGCAACCCTCTGCAGTAAAGGAGTGACAGACAAAGCATAGAGAGAGGGTGTTCGGTTTCCAGCAGAGCGTATGGAAAAACGAACAAAAGACGAGTGCAACAGTTGTTCATATTCTACATTTGCGTACAGAAGGTTACGGAAGCACCGAGAACATTCGCGTTCAAAGCCACTTCATTCCGATTATCATCGTGCCAAATGCGGCTTGTTATTCGCAAACATCCTCGCCGCATCGTCGAAAGATGAACAGTGATGCATGAAATAAACGAAAGCAAAATAACACCGAGTAGTGTGAAGTATTGTGAGAACTATATCATTGAGAAATTAACACCAATGACACGTGAAACTGTAGTAAGGGTGAAAATGACATGAAAACTATACAATCGAGGACCTTGCACCGAGAGGGGTGGAGCTCCATCTTTAGAAACCTCGAGTAAATTTGAAAAAACTATTGATACAATTATTGCTTTGACTTAATATTAAAAAGAGGAGGAATATCGAGTGGAAAAGTTTTTATTTCTATTTTTGGGGAAAAAATATTCGTTAATAAAAATGTTAATATTAATATTTCTATTTTTATTTATTTGCATCAAACGAGCACCAAACGATGTAAAAAATTTTTATGTATATTACACGTGATAACTCAAAAACTGTAGAGAATGAAACTGCACCACTCGCTGCAAGGTCCTCAATTTCAACTTACTCAAGCTTTTATATTTCAGATTATGAATGTGGCGCGAGATGTACACTGGGAGTTCCTTTAAATTAATTGGTAACGAATGAAACAAATTCCCTGCAGACTGAGGTGAAATTAATTTCCTCTCGTGTCTCACGTGCACAATGGCATAGTATATCACCCTTCTACATTCGGAATATAAACAACAACATGTTATTAGTCAAAGTACATTTATCGATCGCAAAGTTTACATCGCGGAACGATAAATTACTAAACAGCAAACCCGACTTTATTTAAATCTGTGATTTCGCCACTGCAGAGACGCATTCGCCATTAATGAATATCAACAGTCGTTATTAAATATTTATGACGGCGCAGTAATACCGCATACTATTTTCGAATCGCATTAACATTCCTCTGTACTCTGGGGTGAGAGAAATTTATCGTGCTACGAAACGATTCGCAAGTTGCGTTGTATGCCCTCCACTCAGCGCTGTGTATCACGGATTATATAGAGATGTAGATAGAATGCATAGATCACTGCACGATCAAACGCGTTTTTCCACCTTTACACAGCACCGTTCGATCGATACGTTGAATCCTATCATTTGAACAATAAGACATTCTTCCCCTCACGAACCATGGAATTATCGCGTACCCTAAATTCCATATGAAATTATCTTCCGATGAATTAAAACCTAAAGAGCTTTTAGAATAAACATATGTAACGACTCTCCTCCAACCCAGAGGCTCACATAGATCCCCAAAATCAATAACCGTTCCTGTCATCACATTCCGTACACATCGTTAGCGAGGAACTCCCCGAAATCCAGCTAAAAAAATCCGAACAAAGCCAAAACGTATCGTGCATCAAATCCTTCCCCAAAATATATTTCAATTCACCTTCAAATTTCAATTCCACCAGGTAGAACCTTACAAAGACTCTTCGCCAGGTCCTATTGGCTTCTCTACCCCGAATTCCAACCCCTTGGACGCGTTTCCTACCAATCACACATCGAATACCAATCACACCCCACATCGAGCGCTCTGATACAGTGCATTCTAGCATGCACCCCTGCAGCTGCACAGAACGTTCCATCGCCCTCCTGCCTCTCTGCACGCATGTTAGTTATCATCGTTTATTCAGAGGCGAAAGAAGACCCCTTGATGGTTGCCGCTCGCGGAGCGATTTTTCTTAGCGCGAGGCGGCCAGACAACTGAAAAGGATTTCGCGTTTCTGTCAACGCGGATGCAACAGTTGCTCGTATGACGCCTCTCGCCTTGGCTTCCGCGGGGTTCTCGTTGCATGTCGTCGTGCCGCGTCGTCGCTGTAACCGAGCACTGTGACGGAGCACGTAAACGCGGCAGCGCAAGCTCCGCGTCAGGATGCCACCGGAAAGAGGGTGGCGTCGGTGCGGCTGTCCACGGCTTTATGCTCCTCCAGGGAATTTCTCTCTCACACCAGCCACCCCTCGGAGACATTCACCCGAGCCGCTGTACGCCTCCCTCGCCTCGCCACGCCTCGCGCGCGAGTGTCATGCACACGCACACCGGCGAACACTGGCGCAGAGGCAGACGCGGGCAGAACGGTGCTAAACGTCCAGCGGCGTACAAAGGCGCGGCAACGAGCTGAATAGGAAAGTTCTCGGCGATAATTATTATTGTTGCTACGCTACCGGATACCGCCTCCACGGGCAGCGCGGTCTGGACGTGTGTCCTGATGCTCTCCCTATCTCGATTTCCACGGGAACAAGCGGATCGCGAAACGAATCAGCTTCCATCGTATCGCGGCTGTTATTAATGGTCGCGATTAAGGAAATGGGAGACGTTCGTTTGACGCGTTTGGTACGGGGCTGGAGGAAAGAGTCCCGCCTGGGAGTGGGAATTCCATTTGCCACGGACACTGTGATAGCGAGGGGATGAACGCTGAACGTTTAATTCGTGCGCGAGTATTTCGAATACGATGAGTGACTGATGGATGAGAGTATGGAGTGAGTCTGACAAGGGGAGCTAGGTAATTCGGAAATTCGGGAAAATTATGCAACTTTGGGGGCAAGTAGAGTAACGCGATCATATTTTTTGTCGGTGCCATAATGCGGTTTTAGGGGGTGAAGTCAGCCCTATGAAAAATATACAGAATTTTCTTTTTCGTGGAATACCTCGAGAACGGTGAGTGATATCGAACAGGAGTATCAACAAAAGTTGCATCTTCTTTTTGTATCTACAAAATTGCTTGAAAGTAATTATCGAATTAAGGATTGATGGTGGGGTAAACTGAAAAGTATAGATTTTTCGATAATTATTTTTACTCGGTTTTGTAGATGTAAAAAAGATGCAACTTTTGTTTATACTTCTTTTCGGTATCTCTCAACGTTCTCGAGATATTTCACAAGAAAGAAAATTCTGCCACCAATAAAACACAGGCTTGTCTTACACGTCATGTACTCTACCTGCACACAAAGTTGCATAATATTCTGAATTTCCGGGTTGCCTAACCTCCCTTGTGAGATAAGTGTCGGTTCAAACAACGACTGTACTACTGATTTTATGGTGGAATAGTAAAGGAAACGGCTTTTTTTCGTTGTTTGGGTGGAATCTAATCGAGTGTATGTAATATTTTTATGGCTTTTCGATTTTGAAGTGAATTCGGAGGCAATTAGATCCTTTTGTAAATAAGAATCGATTAGAGTCAACACCTTCTACATTTCCCCCATTTTATGTACAAAGAACAAATACGTGACTCATAACCCGGGTTAATTAGGTCGTCTCCAGATGGCCAGCGAGAATTCAAATAAAAAGTGTTTAACTAACGCCGAAATCGAACTACCCTTTCATTAGCGACCCCTCTCAAGAGGCTGAGGGCTGACTAACGCGTGCAGATAAAATCTACGCGCGAGTTATCTAAAAAAATACACCCGCCGAAACGGAGCAGCATCCTCCTACTCCCAGGTGTACGATTTGTAAATGAGTCGTACTCGTTAATGCAGCGTAATACATTGAGCGGAAAACACGAATTGCACCTGCGGGTACGGTGCGCTCGACAAAGAAGAGTCAGTTAGACACACGCGTAGAAAGGGGCGAGGGGGTTGGAGAGGGCGGCGGGGTATGGGTGGGACACAGGTTTTCGAACTTGGCGTAATCAACTGATTGTGCGAAAGCTGCTTACACGGGTGTGAGACCGATCAATATACATAGAGGCAGAGCCAAAACGAGCGTGTAAGAGTAATGAGTGCGCCTTTGTTCCCCGTTCGCCTCTGCCGAGTGTTTGAAACAATTAGGAAGTTAGATACGCCTTTACCGAGTAATTTTGTACGGCGAGGTGGAGTGCTTGTAACACGATTAGAATCCGCATCACGGTGACAATACCCTACGGTCACTGAAATATTGATTGGCCAGAAGATTTTCTTTCCCGTTAACTATCGATCGAAATATAATCCATTGCGACGTTCAGCGCGATAAAAAACAACGACTGGAAAGGGTAATACGAACATCAACGTGCTGGCCAGCACCTGTACTGGACAAAACTATAAATCATGTAATACTCCACTTCATTTCTACGAAGCTCCTTTTTCATCTTCGTTAAGCGTAAGGGAGATTTGCGTGACAACTTTATATTTCGGATTATATCCTGTGATATACGATACTTTATCGATTCCAAGGATAATCACACGTTGTAGCGCATTCACGACATGGAATGTTCTGCAAGTATTTAATGGTGGTAAGTTAATTGTTGTGTAAAGTATAATAATGTAAGGCAAAAGCGACGAGACTGTTAAATTGCAATAGACTTGCAATAGACGTTAAATCGTTAATATTCCATTTTTAAATATAATTCCTTCTGCAAGTTGGTAACGTATAAAAATGAAAAGGTCGAAATAACATCACCATGGTGCCGAAGGGTCATTGAACGTGTCCTGGAATGGCACTCTGTTTATTCTGGAATTTCATGTTCAGGTAATCGATTGCAATTTGAGTGTTCGACCTGCAGCCCCACCCTCATTCGAATACTTGGCCTGGTCTGTGTGTGTGTAGACTTTCTGTGTGTGTATGAGTGTCTGGTATGTCGCTTAGAAGATTAGGAAGTCTTCCATGAAACAAATAACGCCTGGACACGAGGTAAATTGAATTCTTCCCTTTCCTTTCAATGATTAATGAATGTTGCCACGTAATAAATTAAACACGCGTTAAAGGAAAAATCATATTAATAACTTGTAATAAAAACACAGTGGCTATTGCACTCGATTTTTAGTAACAATCACGCCTGTCTTGACCACCGAAAGGCCACTTTGAAAATGGATCGTTTATGTTTACACGCGATTATCAGGTGGCCCGTCCGAAACATCGGTTAACACCGCACGGCCCCGCGAACACCTTGAATTGGCAGGTGATATACGCATCGTCAATACCTAATCCAAATTACTGGGTCTGTGGATCGGGGCAGGATTACACAGTCGAAGGTATCTATATACAAGATATTCACGCCACGCGGCCGCAGACTGAAGAATAGAGCTGCTATTTCGCGTAGAAACTACCGACAATTCCTAACCGAAACTGCCTGGACTCTCTCCTGTACGAGCTGGATTACATTACAGCCGCGTGAATAATCCGCCAGGTAGTTACGCCGATGAAAATAGCGTCAGCGCAAACCTGGAAACAATTCTGCGCATCTGCGAAATTTTCGACCAAGACTTTCCTCCGTACTATCGAGTTCCCGAAAGTGTTAATTAAGCCAGGCAAGACCGCCCGCCGCGGTAGCAGCGCAGCAGTTTATCAGATTTTTCTACGTTCTTTGGCAGCCGCGCCCCCTCGAGCTATTTTATAATATATTCGTGCGCCAGAAGGATTCTGCTGATGAGATCGCTGCATCGATCAATATCACGAGTGCGCCGCTGCTCGAAGGTATTAACATGGCGAGATAAAATTAACAAGTAGCTATAAGTTGCAGGAAGTTTCTGGTTACGTCCAGTTATACACTCTCGTGTCAGTTCCGCATCAAGGCACAAGAAGCGCCTTGAATATAAGTGGTTAAATCTTGGCCAGATATCAGATCTGTTTGCTTCCAACGGAGTTGGACGGGGAAATTTGGAAAGTAAAGTGGAAGAACACTTGGTAGCAACAAAACAATCGAGTATCCCGTCCGCCAATTACACGAGACACGAGAACTCAATCTTAATTTCCACGATCGTCAGAAGTTGGAGAACCGAAGTTCCCTGGCCGTGTTAGACATTAGGTGTATCTAAGTGTCGTCCCTCGCTTCGATAAGTCGCGATCAGTGTCACACGCCAAGTGTTTCCAAAGTTCATCGCGACTAATTGTTGCGAAGGCGGATGCCACGAAGTAGCCCATTGGAAATTTGTCAATTGCAGGTAACTGCGACTCGTTCGTACAGATGCCACGCAGATGTTCCTGATAGGTCAAAATTACGACTCACGGTTGAGTAGTAGTTTTCCTCTATAGTTGTATGACCGTAGTTTCTACGCTTACCCCTGCGTTTCTCCCTTCCCCACCCGGTACACCCGATGCCATGATCATAAAATCTACGCAGCATTTTTCTAATTTATCGCGCGGAGCCATAAATAACCCCGGAGTTATAAATTGAAGGAGACGTCGAGTCTTCACGAAAGTTGAAGCTACAACAGGGAAGTATCAAAGTACGAAAACGGAACTTCGCAGGTACATTATTCTACTTCGTTCAACCGAGGCTTCCCGCTGGATTATGCGTGTCTTTCTAAGCAACGTTGACACACCCTGAGAGATGATTTTTGGGCCGTACGTTTGAGCTGTATTAAATCAGCATGTAACAAGGAGAACAGATTAGGAGGTGAAGGCTTAGAATTAGTGACACGGTCTACCTTGCATCGCTATCAGTAAGCATAAATGAGAGCCCCGTGATTTATACATAGCACCGGGTTCTAATCGGGATTAGCAAAGCAGATCTCGGTGATTTATACATCTCAGTAGGCATTACCTTGCTCTGTCTTTAAAGGAAAAGACTGACTACGAAAGTGTATGTAGCTGCGCCAGTAGCTCGCAAAATCCAAATAAATTTTCACGATTTTAACCCTGAACAACTGCAATCTATAAATATTCATAAACACAAATATTATTCGCAAATACTACTGTGTAATCTGTTTATAAACTTTCCCGTAACCTATAGATAATTCGAAATGAAGAATGATGCGATAGATCAATTCCTAATGATCTCATTTTTACCCGTCCGCTTTTATCGCGTGCAACCCGCGCGATGGCCGGGGTGAAATGAAGCATCAGAGTCAAAATTTCCATTTCCTTTGTATTTTTAATGTCGCCGTAAACGTGTGTCGCGGCTCGCGCATTTTATATTTTACTCTTCGCAAGAGTATCTTTTTTTTTCATCATACTGCGCACTTAAGAACGGAAAGAGCGTACTGTCACGTCTGGTAGGTTAATCAGAATTTTTACGGGCCGCTCCGAAACTCCGTGCAATCAACATTAACCTTTACTGCCAGCTACTAATGCGCCGCTATTGCGATCCATCAGTATGTGGGTGCATTTTATTAGGCTTCCTATGCCCCGATGAGTTTAGGTCGGCTTTAAATGTTCGCCACACCCAGCCTATAATCCTACACCGTTTAATCAACCGTTCGTGTCTGATAACTCCTTTAATCGCAAATGGCCCTTGCACTCGTCGATTTTTCCTTCACACTAGCGCGTAGGACCCTTCGCTACTATTCCTTGAGTTAAAAGGAATGTAAAGAATCCTACTACAAACCGTGCACCGTGAGTGATACGAAGACAGGTATAATTCTTGCCGAGCAGAATATTTATCGACTCGATCGATACTGGTTACGAATAGAACCACCTAATTGAATATCGAAGAACCACGTAAAAGAAAGAGGAGGAAGGCGAGCAAGGGGGCTCTTTTGTTTCCCGATCAGAGAACGTGTACATCAGCCTTAAACGATTTTGCACTCTAAAGTCTCTATCCTCTCGTCACAGAGGATTCTGTCGGCAAGTAGAGAGCGTATAATACATAATGTTCTTGCCGTCCTGTAGAATGTACAAGGCTTCGGCTCGTACATCCATCTCCCGTGTCATAAGCAGACCAGCCTTCCTCCACTTGATAGAGCTAAAACATTGTCGATTTTTCTTGCATAGGTGTTATGCGTTTTTGATAAATGGTCGGTTGGCCGAGCAGCTAACCAAGCAGGAAAGCAGCCGGGCCAAGATGAGTGGCTGCCACAAGGGGAAGGCCTGTACCAGCCTACCTTTGTATTCCGGCCCCTTTTGATTTCCAGAATTTTCTCTAATAAAGCTTCCGCCTTAATGCGCCCGGTTAATATGCACTTTAATCCCCATTCGTTCAGCCGTTGGACGTAAACTAATTTGCGGAAGCTGCAAACCTCTTTAACGCTCCGCCGCATCGCTCTTCCTTAAGTCAACTTTAATTTCGTGCCGCTGAACAACGTACGTTGCGTGATATCTTTCAGTACGATTTTGCTCCTTGCGGCCAGAACGCTTGTACGTGACGCAGATTCATCATCTGTGCAAACGTTCTGGATTTTCTGGGGTCATCGTCGTCCACTCGTCAAGCGAATCGTGCGGACGCATAAGCAGCACAATATGGTCCTATCGAAATACTCGTTGCACGTCTCGAGAGCTCCCTTCTCGCCCTGGCAGAGCCGAAGAAATGTGAGCCACGTCTGACAAATACGTGAAAATCATATTTTTTAGTAAGGCAACCCTTTCGTGTTTTCCTGACAGCCTCGTTCGTGCCCTATCTGCTTAAATCCCTCGATTCGGTCTTCGTTAATTAAACCTGTTTTCACTTTGCTAGCTTGTATTGTAAGCTCGTGGAAAATAATAAGTTTTGAAGCTTTTGAGGAATATTTGCATATGCTTGTGTTTTTTTAGGCGATGCTTTTTGATAACGGTACATGTATGTGATTTTTTGTAATTTGTATAGGATCTGAGGTTAAGTTAATCTGTTTTTATCAGCATTGCAGTATGTAAAGGCGGTTTAATAAGTACAGGATCGAAGAATGACGGGGTAGTTGTATATCTTGCTTCCTTAATTGCCACTTCCTCGAAAAGGTGCGGCGCATTAATATCGATCAGCTATCTTGAAAGGAATGTCACATCAATATCAATTAATCCTGCGAGTAATAAAGGATTGCGTGCTAAGGGAACTCGTTCTTCCATCCCGTCGATACATCTCACACTTTCCTGGACAGTTAACCCCTGACTGCGATCATCAAGTCATACCTATCATCGTCCTGGTAATCATCGATGTGTTTCGTGAAGAAAATTGCCAATAATTGGATGATTAATAATTGATAGTATCCTGAATGGCAGTGGAAATAACTTCCAATATACTGGAGGCAATCGATGTTTGACCTACCTTACATACCTTGGACTTTGGACAGCGAAAATAATTCTATTCGAAATTCTATCGATTGCACTTTTATTACATTATTAATCCTTTAATATCTCAAAACTGGATAATTATTGCACCGACTTAAATAGAAATTTGTATCGAGATTGATCTGTAGGTCCAAATAGAATTATTTGAATATTCTCCTAACAAATTTCGAAATTTTTGAAAATTTATAGATCAATCAGCACTTCCTAAATTTCTCCTATTCTTTCACATAATTTCAACGATAGCGCTATAATAATTAAGGAGTTTTATTGTTGCAATAACGGCAACGAAGATTCTACACTAAACGAATGTTTCGTTTCAATGAAACATAAATCAGCTTAAAATACGACTCGCAGGGATTCGCCTCTGAGAACGTGAAATTCGTTCTACGGGGAGAAAGAAATAGTCGAAACGTGAAAATCTCTTCGGGATGTCGACGAGCTCGACGAAAAGAGCCTCACAGCCCAGAGATTTTTATACCCGGCGATATCGCGCTGGGAAACTTCTTTTTCATTCGGCAAATAGCACAAGTCGGCCCCGCTGGTACATACTAAATTCACTTTTCCCTCCCCCTGAATAAGTGCAGCTTTCCAGCCGCTTATTCGTTTGGCCATTTAATTAGCCGGTGAATATGAGAATGAGTCGCATTAAAAAATATGTCGACGCAAAGACCTTCTATTTTTGCGGCCGTGCTTTTCCCCTCTGTTGAATGCACTTCAAGAAAGCATCGCGGAAATGCTGTTTAAATCGCTCGCCTTTTACCTCAAACGAAGGGTTGGATTTAAACGCAGACCCCCTTCTGAAAAGAATCCCCGTTTAAACGACTTCACCGATTTGTAAGGACACCATGCTTCTCTTAAAGGGAAAGGATTTAAATACCACGGGCGGTGATGTCTGGAAGATTGAGAGAACAAGTGCGGGATCAGTTTAACGCGGAACAAAAGAAAACGAACTTCTTGGAAGAAGTAGAAGTTGGTCTGAATTTCTCACCCCTTTCGTATGAAATAAACAATATCCCATTAAAATGGCACTAATTTACTACAGGAACCTGCGAAACAGGATCCAGTTTGTTCGGAAAGATATCACCAGGCAATTACACTTGTAATTTTATTTAATCTGTTCACAGAAATCAACTCGTGGAAGCATGCTATTCGATGCAATTGAATTTGATGCCCCCTTTAAAGAAAACGTTTTGGGGGAGCCTCGATCCAGGACGAGGAAGAGTGAAATTTATGTGTTTTCAAAGTTTCAGGGATTTTAGTATCGCAATTATATCGAGGCAGAGCCAGTCGGAGATTGAGTTGAGGCTCATAACTCTTGCCGGTCGTAACGTTCAGCTGCAGACTGCTCAGCCCTGCATTTCATAGGCCGCCAGATGTTACGTATACCTACATATCAGCAGGTACCACTTCACGTGCGCATACGTATTCATTACTAAATTACGCCCACAACACGGTTGTATGGCGCAGAGGCGGGTTTCAACCGCGAATCGCCGATGGCACGTAAAACAACGTTGTTCGTTCCTCCTGTTTATTTTGCCAGATCGGGCTCATATCTGCGGGCAGACCGCTGCATGCAATATTTAAGAACAGCCATCCACCGGAGCGGCACAATTGCCACTGTGCACGCATGTTTGTTCTAATATCGAGTTTGATCCGTAACGAATAATGTAGGAAAATGTGTCATTAGAAACTAAGTAGGAACTCGAGTAATACAATCACATTAGGCAGCAGACGAATCCAACGTGGAAACTGATCTTAGAGGATTGGTTGGTAAATTGAAATAGTAATCGTCGAATAGGGTGAATGTACCTAATACCGCCCAGGTTCAGGATTTTTTAAACCTAATCCTAATAAAAAATTCAGCAAAAACATTTATATAGCAAGAAATAATAAAAACACGTGTGAAAATAACTTTAAAAGCACGTGATTTTTGCATGTCTCACATTTTTTTGAGTCCTAATTAAAAATTTGTAGGTTGCAACGATTCTATCTTATGCTACGTGAAACATGAATAATTGCTATTTACTTTTAAATCAAATGCATACAAAAATATCAATTATTACTCAGTTAGGAGCGATTTAACTTTTGCTAGACGATATTAGGTATCGTTACCCTATTGTTCACACTTAATCAGAGAAACTTAAATGAAGAAACTGTATTTTTGGTTAAGTATTTGGGAGGCTGTACTCCCTTTATTATTATCCCCCTTTGCAACCATGGGACATCCGTGTTTGCGTGGTAGAGGAAAAGCAACGAAGGGATGACGCGAAGAAAAGGAGTCACGGCAGCTGCTGCAATGACACCTAATTAAATTCAGCATTATGCCCCAATATCAGGCTATCTGGCGTCCCTATTCTAGCTCCCAGTCCAACTTAAACTGCCAGACAAGACGATATAAAGTTAAGGCCAGAGAAATTAGAAGAGTTCCCGTGAGGTCTAGGTATGCGTGCAACATAACAATATTCTCTACTTCCATTGTGCTTCAATTACACACGAGCTTACTTCCGGGATTCTACGTTTCTACTTACTCAGGAAATGCTCCGTGAAATTACTATTCCGGTACACATTCTCGTAGAATTGAATTCTATGAAGCACGCAATGAGTGGAAGCATAATTCTAAAGGTATTTTCAACATTTAGAATCCTTATAACTAATCCTACTACTGCAGCAGAGGCTTCATTATCTGACTCTTCTGGTATAAGAATGATGCATTATCCACATAAAATGAACCTACACTTCTACTCCTTCAGATTGACATTTAATAGAACAATTAAATTAACTTCCTTATCCAAACAATTACATCCTCCTGTGAACTTCTCCAAAGCAGGCTCCACTGCCTTCTATCTGAAATTTATTACACATATTTGTCTCGCCACTATTCGCGATTTCATGAGGATAACGATTGCCCGTACCGTCCCGAGGTAAATGAAATTCTATTTCCTACGAATTTGCGAAAGGGGAAAAAGGAGGAAGCTCGTTCTAAACCAGCCGAACACGGTCAGGAAACGACCGAAGGCGAATAGAACTTTTAGTATCCTATCGGAGGTTTCGCCAGCCTCTCGAACATCAATATCGGACAAGATCAGAACTTAAGGCAATTGCGCACTGATACAACAAAGGGCATCGTCTAACGCGGTTATACCTCGTAAGCGAAATTCTATTGCTATATCCCATCTCGAGCGACTATATTGGCCTCTCTCTGCGAACACAACCGTTCTCTCATCCCGCTCCTCTCATCATCTTGCTTCGTTTCACTCTCACTATCTCCCTTCGTCTTATTTCTCCCCTGCCCCCTCGCGCGTCCTTTTCCCTGCATTTTCTTTCCCGTTCTCTTTCTCTCTATCAATACCGACCTAATCTACTTTGCCAGCAAATAGTGTTCACGTTCCCCAGACAATGGTTTTCTCTTAGCCGGATACCCCGTTCGCCAACTCATCCCACCGACCTCATCCTATCTATTCAATACACCGATGTAGCTTTTACTTTCTTATACCGCATGATTTATTTATTCGGACCTGATAATCGTTGAGAACAATGACTGCGCCGCGTCGCGCCGCCTGTGCCGTTCGAAATTTATGAATTATTCACTGTCCGGCTATCGTCCGCCATTAGACCGTGCGATTAGCTGTGGACGATGCTGAAAATTCGAGGATTAATCGACAGTGCCGATGGTAAAGGTCGATGCCACGATTTTACGAAGTTAATCGGGACACGGTTTCCCATTTTAAGACGTCACGGTAAAATTACTCGGACTTCAACAGCACAGAGCTACTTAATCGACGACGGTTCTCTGGCTAATTGATTCCCACGGGATTCGTGGACGCGCCAATTTCGACGAGTGTTGGCAAAATTAAACCGCAAAGTGAGTCAAACGCCGATTATTACGAGGTCAAGTACCGAGCTTCCCTTGAAAGCGACATTACCCTTCGGTCTGGCAATCGAGTTCCTCAGAGACTAGTACCATCTCATGGCTTTCGAGAACGCAAATGTAAATGTGATGAGTGTACCCAAAATTTTGAATAGCTAATAGCCGCAACCTATTTCACGCAAAATCTATCAATTCTTGCAACTGATGTTCGGAATTTTTTTTAAATTGAAATATGATGTAGTTCGCGTGAAATTAGAGCAGGGTTTAAGTCACCGTTTTGCTGAAATTGATGTATTCAAAAAAATAAAGACTGCAAACCACCTGTAGTTTCATGTCGACTCTACTTTCGACTGATAACAGAATTTCGTCAGATACAGTGATACATCATACAAAGAAACGTGAGTGACTGGCTAAAAGGGTACCTAACCCCTTACATTAAGGCTAACCCTAAGGAAGCAATTACGTAATATTAAACATCGTGTATCAAAACATGGTGTGACGAATATGAGCAGAATTTCCGCTCATCAAGTTACTATTACAAAAATTTGAAAATCGGTGTTAATGGCCGGCTGTTACAATTCTGAATAATGCATTATTCGTTGACAAATATTGTTCAAACAATTTAATCTGACGTGTTACACGCACGCTGATTAAAATGTTAAAATTGCTTTGCGAAACGAATATATTCGGCAACATATTCTTGTACGCCATTGATCAAATTTTATACATAATATTCAGATTGAATTATACGAAAAAAGATGAAAAATTCTTCTTCTATCTACTGATTTGGTTTTATCAACATGTTTTGATTTGGTGCATGTTTCTTGTGTGAAACCAGATAGAGTTACGTTCAAATTTCAAGTCGTATTTCGAAACAAAAGGGGAACACTTGTGTGGAAAATTCAAATTGAAATTAACTTGATTTGAATTTATATCAATGAGAGACATCACTGAACAAAAGTAACTGTGAATTTATTTTTTAATGAGACCCAGACTTTTCGAATGCTATTTTTGGTGCATGAAATAATTAAATGATTCGATAATCCGGCACGCGAATTAAAATACTCTCATATAGAATTTCATTGAAGAGGTTATTCGATTACGAAGAATAATTCAGCATGGAGGAAGAACGCACAGACCTTTCAAGCAAAACCGTTTTACGTACGTGTTCTTAGACGAGTAAATCAATATATTAAACGAGACAGTGACAGATATGTTTAGGAAGATAGGAATTATCGATTTTAACTTTGAACACTATTGCCTAAAATTACTTAAAAAAATTCTGAATTTTTTATGAAAAGATACTTAGTCGTTTAATAATATTATTTAATGTCATAAAATTATTAGAATTATTAGATGAATAATTGAAAATGTAAAATTTCATTCAAGATATCTTCCCTGATTCACACGAAAATAAACTATATGTTAGAAAACGTGACATACTCGAGCATTTCAAATTAAACAATAACAGTAAAAATCTTAATGAAAAAGTAAGGAAAGTTGTAAAAAGTTGTAAGAAACGATTGACTTGTAATCTTCGAAAATATCCTCGTACCACGCGAGGTAAGTAACGATAAAAAAGAATTCTGTTAATAATTAATATTTCTGCAAATATTAATACAGACAGGAAATGAGACTATATAAAAATTCCCACCAATTTTCAAGGCCTCAATGGTGAGTTGAAAAATTATATCAATAAATTCTAACACAACATTTCCTTTACAGAACACACCGATTTCGATACATATCGCTATGAAATGACTTGCCCAAATTGTTTAAGTTATATACATACTAACAATTATTATTATAATACTAATGTAACACATGCAGTTGCTGGAAGTTTATCTCCTCTTTGGTTCGTATATATTGCAAGTTTCACATTTTCCAACTTCAATTTCAGTTTTATAAACGAAAGATTATATCCTACTTCATCTCGAATATAATTGAAAACGAATTATTAAAAATAATGAAAATTCATTATTGCAGCTTATGCATGGTACCGTATTTCACTACAAGATTTAAAAATGTGGCACACTATTGCCCCAGATGCAAAATTTATTTAGGAACGAAATTCGGAGCAGGAAGAAATGTATTTTCCTGTTGCATCCAATCAGGAGAATTTAAAACTGAACCAGAGTAATTTTTAGTAATATTATTTGTACATCCATATCAAATAAATATATGGATCCAATACTTGTAATGGACTTTCCTGTTTAATATCAGTAATTAAGTAATAAATTGTACCAGTAACATTATTCATATTTTAATACTTATCGAAATTTGTGTGATTAAATTGTATGATGCACTCTAAACTTTAGAATCTAAAATCTAAAGTATGTACCATAGTTGGATAAATTTTATTTCCAATAACAGATAAAAGAAAAAAAATTTACTTATTTGTTGCCTAATAGATTATGTAATTACATAAAATTGAAGAATGAAGTGTGCTAATAATTAGTATTCAACTGTATCTATAATTCGAGTAAATTTATTCGAATGAGTTTACATTCCAATATAAAATTATTCAATATTTAAGTACAGGTAATACCAATTGTTGGTATTTATAAACTTGGAAATTTATTCGAACAAATCATTATTCAACCGATTAATTCACAACTCCACTATGTACATAAAATCAAAAGAAAAAATTGAAATGTGACAAAAATTGACAAAATATATCTTGTTCAGTCGATATATGTATATAGCAGAGACCAGAAATAACAGTTGTATTTTCAATTTTTTCGAAAAAAATCATTGAGAAAAAGTTAATTTTTATTTAAATGGAAGTGAGTCTTCATTAAATACTGCATTCCTGGAGTAAATGTACTTCTACCCTGTAGTAAATTTGGGTACAGGCAGAGCAACTATCTCTTTTCAACTAGAGGTCCTTATTTCACGTGTATTTACATACACGTGTACACGTGTAGTAAACGTATCTGAACTTGAATCCGTGTAATTTTTAATACACGGATACCCGTGTAGTTCTGTTCACGGATATCCGTGTATATAGTTCTGTTCACGGGCAACGTGAACGTTGCCATGCCGACGTGACAACAAAGTATGTATTTCTATTTAGTTGTATTTTACGAGGCGGTATTTGGCGACCATACATCCGTGTACTTATAATCCATGTACACGTGTATTAAGAACACGGATTTTTAATTCCTTAATACACGTTACACGTGTATTTAGACACACGTAAAAAACCACAACCTCTCTTTTCAACAACGCACCACGGTTCCTAATACCCACAGTTCGCATTCCAGATATTCTATAGTTCAATAGTTATACCGTAACCGAAAAAAATTCCCGTAATTCATATTGGTTATAATGTAACCAACAAAAATATCCCGCAAGATATATTGGTTATACCGTAACCAAAAGCAAATCAAGTAATATATGGTTATATTGGTGATTCGTCGTCAATGATAACGGTTATTCGTAACCACAAAGAATTCTAGTCATCGATAATGGTTATTCGTAACCGAAAAAATTTTGGCCATCGATAAGGGTTATATTCGTAACCGAAAACAATTTCCGTCGTCAATAACAGTTATTAGTGACCAAGAACAATTTCAGTCGTCAGTAACAGCTATTAGTGACCAAAAAATATTTCCGTCGAGTGTAACGGTTAGCAATGACTAAAAAATATTTCCGTCGACAATAATGGTTATTCATAACCAAAATCATTTAAAGATATTAATTCTTATGCCATAACTTTTAAAATTTAGGTTATAACAGGCATAGTCTCTGGTATATAGAAAATATTTCTCCATATCAAGTAATTGTATACATTTTAAATACACACGGTACAGAAAAGTACAATTTTTCATGGAGAACGTATCAGCTTTGAATTATACGGTGTAGTTAATGCAAATGCATAAATATTGTAAAAATAGTTGTATACATCGAACTGAATATTGTCGCATTCCTTCAAAACTAACATTTTATTACTGAATATCGTTTCAACTCACCAGATTGTTGCAGATTTGAATAAACTTGAGGAATTCTTGACGGAGCGATATTCCACAGCTTCACTTCTCTGCAGTTGGCGCGCGAATACTGAAAGCCTGATTTCCATGCACTGCCAGCTCCACTTCCGGTTAGTCCAGTTGCTCGACGCGTGCGCCTCTATTGAAATACCGAGTAACCAATCACGCGCATGAAATATTTCATCGCGAATAAGCCTAAAGGTTTGAACTTGTTCGAATAATACCCGGCTCCTGTCCGCACTCAAAGTGCCAGTCATTCAATATTTTGATACAAATTTGTACGTGTTGTCGTCGTTAATGTTATATTAGATTAATTTTATAAAAAATGGGAGCGGTACGTGTTGTCAACGACGACGGCCAATTCTACGGGGAAATGGCTAGTGCGGGAACAAAGTTAGTCGTGGTAGATTTCACGGCAACATGGTGAGTTCTATGGGGTTATAATAGATCGCAGAATTTTAAAACTTAAATTCCTCAAACAGACCTATTTTCTTCGCTAAAGATCGGCTCGTATAAATCTTCGTTTTTTATTGAAAATATATCGATAATTTTCTATGAGAGTTTCGAGTAAACAGAATTGACAGCTAATCAATTGATCTCGTTTACAAATGTATTTCAATATTATTATTATTGTAATCTACAGGTGTGGTCCTTGCCAGAGAATTGCACCAGTATTCGAGCAACTATCTGTTAAATATCCAAACGCAGTATTTCTTAAAGTCGATGTAGACAAGTGCGCGGGAACTGCAGCTGCGCAAGGTGTTAGCGCGATGCCTACGTTCATATTCTATCGTAATCAGATAAAATTGGGCTTATGTCAGGGCGCCGATCCAGGTGGATTAGAGTCGATGATTCAACAGTTCTATGGGAATGGAGATTCGGAAGACACTGAGAGTCCAGTGACTGGACATGTACGAACTAGCGATAATGTTTATTATCATATATTTGGAATGATATTTCTTGCTGCTGTTTTGTACTACTGGAATAAGTACCAATAAAGAAAGTTGTGGTAACTTTCTTTCAGTGGACGTTCACGTTACTATAATAGATTTATTAGAAAAAAAAAAAAAAAAAATATCTATCGATCAAACTAAGCAAGATAATCGCATATGTTCACGATTTTATACCTCCTTGTAAATATTGTATTCTACAAATATGAGTTCCAAGATATTTGTCTGTAACATGTACATGTCACTATGAAAGTTGTATTGCATTTACATGCCTTCGTTTTAAATAAAAAACTCATATTTATACGCATTTCCCCTGGATGTTTTTACCCAACTTTGCTGCATAAGAAACTCTAAGCTTTTTCTGACCACTTGTACGCATTGCGGAGGATTTCTTAAGTATACCTTTTGCAGATGGACTTGACTACGTTTATTACCAAGGCACAGTGCGAATGTTTAAACGAGTCCGACGAGCATAACTTTGTACAATGTTTAACTGCCGACGAGGGGTATCTAGAAAGTGACTGCGACGAACAGTTAATATTATCGATCGCATTTTTACAAGCAGTCAAAGTTCACTCTCTGAAACTGAAAGCTCCTAAAGACAGCGGACCAAAAGATATCAGATTGTACATCAATCAGCCTAGAACAATCGATTTCGACATGGCAGATTCTAACACGAGCATCCAAGATCTGACGTAAGATTTTCTTTGGAAGCACGTCGGTGTAATTTGTATAAACAGTTCTTTAATAATATCGTTACATTAATGTGCAGGTTATCAGCGAAGGATATCGAGGAAGGCAATCTGATTCCTTTGCGCTATGTAAAGTTTCAAAACGTGCAGAATCTACAGATTTTTGTGAAGAGTAATCAAAGTGGTAGCGAAACAACGAGAATCGACTACTTGGCAGTATTCGGCTCGCCAATCTCAACTACGAATATGGGAGAGTTCAAGAGAGTTCATGGTAAAAAGGGAGAGAGCCATTAACATTCGATTCCTCGCATATAATGAATTGTACAAGAAATGAGTTATATCAAATAAAGTTTCCATTGCCATCATATTTTTCAAGAAGGACACTATAATAAAGTTTGGTTTAATCATTTTTTTTTTTTTAATTATACCGAGTGCGGCGAGGAATACGGCACAAACGCGCACAGGGTGGATCCCGGTTAAAAAATAAATCGAAATTGTGGAATAAGTATCTTTCGTGCAAAGCTTCGTTTTTCCCAAAAAGGATTTTCAAATTTCATTAAGTACACGGAGGAAGGCAATGTATCGTAACAATTTCCATTTATTTTTTAACCAGGAACAAGCCTATGCCCACTTATACCACGTTAATGTGCATACAGGATCTGTGATAATAATGGCATCATATTAAATTAAGACATACATATATTAGTTTTTGCATTTATATAGATTTTCTGTAGGACCCTACAGTTACTTTTAAATACACCGAAGGAAATACAACGAAATTGATTAATTACCCATTATTAACAAAGATCTTGTAATATAAATTATGGGAGACAAATAACAATGTCTACGAATGTTTTCGTAAATATTTATTCGATATACAAAAAGTGTTCATTTTAGAAAAAATTTATAAAGCGCAAAGTTGAAGAGAATAAAAACTGTTGTACTCGTAACAAATAAATAAACAAATTAAATACAAATTCGGTATGCGTCAGCGAATTTTTTAAATTACTCTCACGATTTTCCAAAACCTAGCATTAATAAAAATAGGAAGTAATACAATTTGATTATATCTTAAATAAAAACGTTTAATCTTGCCTGCCATCATTATGTATAAAATTCCAAGTAAAATCATTCTATTACAAACATAATCGAAACACTACTTCCAGTCCATTCATCATTTATGGGGATGTTTTGTGAATTCGCCAAATCCCACCACAACGACAAGCTCTTGCCCATCTTTGATCCCACGCCCTAATTGCGGCTGTTCTTGTCATGTTCTGAACCTGAGCTTTACCTCCACACCTGAAATTTTTATTTACGCATCATTTTATAGTAATACTACGAAGAACACCCGAAAGGGACAGACATACAAACAAATTTATTACGTTCGTTACCTTGTACATTGCTTAACCAGAAGCGGCTGTTTTCCAAGATACAAATGTCTAATACCATCTACAATTTGACCACTATGCATACAACCTTCGACTGAATTAAGCTCAGGAACAAACAATAATTGTTCCGATTCTGTGCCATACTCCAACTGTAAGGAAATTGCATCATGGATTACATTATTATACTACACATAAAATCGAAATTTATAAGTCTATGGACGGGATATTCGCGGCTTTACCTGCAACGGAAAACTTTGGTAAAATAGCATGGGGGTGGCTATAGCTGTTATGTTACTACCCTGATGTAACTGAGGTATCATAATTTGATTTGGTAACAGGCAACAGTCATCTGGAAGAAAGTAGCGATTGTCGCGCGTTTAATTACCGACATCTATCGAATTATGTTAAACAGGCATGAGGTTTCCTTATTTTAAGACACTTAATGCATGGTTTATGATAGCACTGAGAAGAAGTTGATGGATTAATCGTATGACTGAAAATTGTAATATTTTATCGAGCTCGGGGAAATCCGTAATTATATTTCGAATATAACTGTTTCGTTAGCGTTTCTGTTTTCTCCATCCTGAGAATTCTTTCGTAGCACAAGTATCGGCTTCTCTTTAATTAAATCCGCCGATAATACGGCAACTGGCTGAGGATCAGGAATGATATCTAAGAATACTTCTGTTTTCATGCTCTTTGGACTGTCCACGTTCGCGATGAAATAAGTTGCTTCATCTTCCGCGCTCGTTATTGGAATTTCCACCGATTCGCTCTTCTCATCTTGTGCGTTATTCTTTGCGGTCAGAGTGGAACCACTGGGGAGGGAATGTTTCCCTTCCAATCCTTCAGGATTTTTATTCAATTTAGCTTCTTCGGCTCTTTCTGCCTCTTTTATTAGATCGATAAAAAATAATTCTCTAGGCGAGAGCGGCGTATTTGGAGACTGAACATCCACTTCGCTATCTGGGGTATCTGCTACCAATTTTAAATAGTTCTGCATGGATCCCCTCCAACTTCTAGGAACATTGCCTCCCGATTTTAATGCCTCTTCACCTTCTTTCTCTGTATTCTCTTCCAAATTCATGGTGTCATTACGTTTATTATCTTTCCCCGAAATATGCCCGTGTATCACAAGAGGTGGAAGATCTTTGGGCCGCTTAGGCTTGCTTCCTTGTGCTTTGTCAGAAACATCGTTATCTCTTTTATCACGAACGACATTCGTCTTATTTTTATCGGACGTCAATTCGTTTACTGGCTTCTCTTCTTTTATGGTTAGTAACCTTAAACTCTGTGGACGATCGCGTTTCGTAGTAATCAAAGATGATGGCATGGAGACGCCGGTGCCGTACGTTTGGAAATTATAATCCTTTTGGAAGGCATCCATGCGTTTACAGATTAGGAGCAAGCACAACATAACGAAAACCCAAATCAGGAACGCGATGAACCAGTAAAATGACAACCAAATAACGGCCCACTTGTCCGTTTTTTGCGCATTATGCGCTTGGAATTCACTGATCAATAGGGGCCCTAATATAATCCAATAAACTAAAAAGAAGCTACACGATAGTACACAGAATATCGCGAGTTTGTACGGTTTGGTATACCAACAGCGCGTTTTCAATTTATTTTCCTGGCGCAGAAGGTTGTCACCGTTCAAGGTCAACGAGTCCTTCTGCCTCGCGGCAAGCTTCCCGCTCATTTTCCGGATAAAATACAAAATTTAGAACAATACTATTTTGACAATGTGTCACCAGTTCAACATTTCGCGTGCAATCTGCAGCATGCGTATAACAGTACTGAATGAAAAAAAAACTGTAATCCCCTCTTAACAAGGAAGTGGTGCTCTATCTTACTTCCTCCTAACCAACGTATTACGATAAAACTCGGGCGACTGCTCCCGAGTTTTAACCGCGAAACGATACTAATGTTGGTGTTAATTTTAATATAAGCGCGACGATGCCGGTTGTAGCAATGACGTATAACGAAGCAAATACTCACCAATGAGACCGTCGTCCACCTGCTGGGCTTGGGTGTCCCCATTTGGTTGAACCAATTTTGATAATAAACGAAACAACAGAGCCAATACATCGAGATTATCGGCGCTGCGAAGAAATACCGGTAAACACGATGGACGCAATAGACCCCATATGCGTATAATCACCAGCAACTCCCTCAGTGTATTTAAGGCCTTGTGATCCTTTAGGAGCTCGTACTGTATTATTGAAACGTAGAAAAGTAACATGAATGCAGGGTGATCTTGGTTATTTGCAGGCTGATTAATATACTTAGAAGATATTAATGATACTAACACCACCAGATTTCATTTGCAGCCGTTGTTCTGGTAGACGAGCCAAAAGGTTCAGAGCTAAATCCGCGACCCATTGAATTAACTGTTGCAACGATTGAAGCGTGCTTGGTTCGACGGTGAACTCTTTTGGATCAAGGTGTAAAAGTACCTAAGGATCGAACCATGATTACCCATTACGATGGAACATATGTTTTTGTAGATTATATTGAGAAGGATCAGCATCACTTTATACCTTATCAACGTCAGTAATTGCATCGTTTATCACTGTTGCTAAGCTCTCTGCTGGCCCCTTATCGTGAGAAATCAAATCTGACGGGCGTAATAACGATTTAAACGCCGTCGCCACCGAATGTATCATAAGTAATGACGACAGATCTGCCGCCTTACTTTGTCCCGATACTAACATCCTAAATGGAAAATTTTACCAATCATGCTGTGGCTAAGTAAATACGGATATTTGTTTAATAGATAGAGAAAGAACCTGTATAACGATGTTTTGATACAAAGAAATTGAATGTAATGATACTGCTGTATTGGCTGCAGTTGTCTGTTGAAGGATACATCCAATCTTTCGCATAACGGCTCAAGCATCGAATTCCTCAAACACAAAAGTATATCCAACCAATCTAATCCTGTTACCAGGCAATATTCTAACAGTGTACAAGCGTAAGTTAACGTCATCGACGGCCCTGCAACGAAAAATTATAATTCCATATTCCCCTTCGACGAGTAATTTTCCTATAGAAAATTTTTAGAAGAATTACCTCCATCAGGTAGTAATTTGTACGAATACAAATTTCCTCGCGTATCACATGCTAACAGAACACAGCCCAACCAGGACAGATCTATACTTGCTATAGATACCGAACTTTTAAAATACTTATTATTCGGTTCATCAGATCGCCACGCCATATTCAAAGAGGAAAAGGCTATTTCTTTCAGGCAATCGCGACTTAAACAATGAACCGAAGAATCCGCCAAAGCTACTACAACGTAACTCGGGGGAGGCAATGTGGTGACTATAGACAATTTTGTAGTTGCTATCGCTGTTATTGGCGATTGGCAACGGTACTGCGATTGATATTGCCATACCTGTAAATACGTGTATAGATATGTATTAAGAACATGCCATTAAACCCTTCACACATTTTATCTGCATGATTCGTTCAATTTCGACACCTACCACTACGGTCTTAAATTGCTCCAATGTCTTGGGCTGAAATAATTTATGGACGGGTTGTGGTTTTTCCCGCAATTCCCATACTTCTACAATACCTCCATTTTCACTATTAACCGCGATAACCAACGAGTCTGCATCTTCCCGAACTACGAACTTCAAGTGTGTCACACTTGTATCTGAAAAGGCAACTCTGTTATCGTCATGTATCAAAGCGATTAACAGTACCGGTAAATGAATTTGACTTTACATGCATTGTCCTTGGGAGCACCATCTTGCAGGAAAAAACTCGGAAGTGCTTGCGAAGTAATAGTGCATTTATCGTCGTTTTTACGCACTAATACTCTGTAACATCTAATTGGTAAACAAATGTTCCCACTGCTTACAGCTACCAAAATATGTCCATCTAAAAGTTTATAAAATTCTCTTTTAACCCCGTTTGCTATCATTTCCACTGTATATAGTAAGTGTGTGCATACTTTTCCCGTAACATAAGTCAACGGCAGTTATTCTATGCCTAGTACTTCCTAGACTTTCGGTCGAGGAGCACACAGGATTTTGGAAATCTTTCGTGATCATAACAGCACCGACCATGCCTGTTGTTGATACTACCAATACTCCCTCAGCTGCCCTGCCGCCAAATTGGCGTACGGAGGGAGCAAATGGTAAATGATTGAATTTCTCGCTATAGTGAATGCTGTCCTTTTTCTCTGTTACTAGCCCGGTCTGAAATTATAATATTTCGTACACTACGAATGTTGGAACTGGTATTAAATAAAAAAAGGCCCGCAAATATTAACTGCAAATACCTTTTTTCCATTGTGAAACCAAGCTGCGCCTAATATGTGCTCACCAACGAAACAAGTGGAGCCAATTAACACCCAATCGTTAAGAACATGATCTTTAAACATCCACAGTTGTACGTTTCCAGCGGAATCAGCAACAACTAATTTATCACCCGGCAAATCCCACTCTATTGCGGTAATAGTATTTTTGTTTGACAACACCCTGATGATATATAATAATGTCAGTGAACATCGTGAATCAGGTGAAACGGCGTAAATGCAGTATTTAAGAATATTTCATACTTATGCGTGTGCCAAGGCATATTTAAGTCGCAAACGTAAACATGAGATCCCCATGTTTTCCCGCTGTTATCGTCTAATTCTGTGGTTGTAGTAAATGCTGCTATATTACGACTAGATAACGAGCATAACGACTGTCCCTCGTATAGGCTAGAAATTTGGTCAGTACATAAATTTTAAAAGATTTTATGAAACTGTATGTAAAAAGTATGTTACTGCAATTAAATTAAGGTCCGACCGTATTTACAATCTATAAAATTTCATTTTGTAGTTATGTAAAGATATTATTCCAATGTTTCCCAACTTTTTTTGAGTCGCCACCCCATGGGAGGGGGGGGGGGCAAATTTAATAAGACGAAGAAAACATATTAAAACTAGGTATTTCAGTATATAAATCTAACTTAATAATATTAAAAAGAAAAACCCAAAAAATCGTGGTGGCTCACCAGAAAACACTTCGCGACCCACCGGTTGGGAATCACTGTATTATACATATACATAGCGTTCATAAGTATCCGGAAATCCAGGAAGGTATTTTAATGTTTTTAAAAATATTACGTGAAAAGTTGAACTTTCTTTGGTAAGTTTAATAGTTATTTATATAAACTTATGTGACACAAACAGGTACTGTATATAAGATTGGAGGCCACTCGAAAGGAGTGACTATCAATGGAGGGAATCTGATGCAATCGGCAGATATCGATGTTCTTTTTGGAAATTTTGTAAGGAAACTATACATACAATCTTTTTAAAACTTTCAGGCTATATTATTGTATTTTTCAGAAAATGAACAAACATTTTTTTATTTAGAAATAACGCGGTAATCCCAAATGGCGCAAGTGTTTTCCCCCTTGAGTAACTTTAATTCACGTCTGATTTTATTCCGAGTTATTTATCGCTTAAGCCTTTTATCTATAATTACATTTTAGGTATTTTTAAATATTTAGGCGAGTGTTGCTAACTCAAGTCAAATAAATATAAGACTAGAATTATAAGAACGTTTACTTTACTCAAATTAGAATTTAACAGCCCAAACGATCGAAACCATCAGTTCTAAAGAAAATCTACCGATCGGAAGAACGTGGTGCTATTAAAACGTACGCAAAATAAAAATAGTTAATTGAACAAATTCCAGCTGAGGTAACATTTTTTCAATCTATGATGCGCAACACCGTTACGAAACATCGAAATTCGAAAATTTTTTCTAGAAAACACTGAGGACACAGCAGACATCACGATCGGTATCTACATCGAAACATTTAGCGACCGTTTTTACTTCTAAGAAGGGGAAAGAACAGTAAGAAATGGAAATACTAGAATAAGCCAGAGAATATTCAAGTTTAACAACTGTTCTGTAAATAAATAATCTCAAGACTGAAATGTTTGGATGGAAATGTACTTCCATTTGTCGAAAATCGAATGAAAAATTACTTGAAAAGAACTGTACTGCATCTACAAATTAATGTGAAGGAAGTTCAATGATAGTGTGATTACTTTTGGGGTGAACAGTATTTGATTAAAAGAATATGCTACCCTGTTGGAAAGAAGACATACTGGCAATAATTTTATTTCTATATGATACAATTATTAACCAAGAATAAAGCAATGGCTTTCAGAATCCTGCAATCTTAAATGAACTGAAAATTTTGAAATAGGCAAAAAACATGTATTCAAACATTTATTTTTATGTTAATGGATCTAAATTATGTAATAGTAACCTTAATACTCTATTTGCCCAAAATTCCTACGTATCCTGATACTTATGAATAGTAATGCATGTTTACATATTATATTAATATACAAGGTATTACAAATACAAGGTCTAATAAATGTTAAATCAACAACAATGAGTGGCTCAGTATAATTATTGAATGAATATTAATAGCCAAGCAATTTTGCTTGTGTTTCTGTAAAAATGTAACGGATATTTATTTAATATATGAGAGTACCTACGTACTGTAATGCAAAACTGACAACTCAACTATATAAGACACAAGAAGTTAGTATCCCTTACTAAGACTTTTATGTTCCATTGCATGATTTCTATTTAATTAAACTAATTACATAGGTTTGCAATACTCTGTATATATTAATGCCAGATGTATTTATAAATGTTAGTATTATACGAAGAAAGATTAGATTATTATTAAACTAGATTAGTTAGTTTAGAAAAGAATGTATCAATAACAATTATGATTAATTAAACATACCTTTCTTGGTTCGTAAAAGGTTTTGACGTAGCTTTCCTGTTTACAGTGTACAGTAAATCCATGTTTTTTGAGGTTGGGTTGCGTTACAATTAAAACAAACACTAAGATCACGAGTGTATGCACTCCGATATTTTTTGTCTACTGTACTCATGCATTTCGATGCATAGGGATACGGTGTATAAATTATAAATAGGGATAAAACTCGTAATAAAATTATACCGGGGAAACCGCACGCAATACACGCTTACGCGCACATCGCAGCGTCAGCACTGCGTCATGTGATAAAATGTGTGTTTGTGAAATGTGAACCTATATGAACATGCATTCTTCGTTCTGATTCAGGTCATTTGTAATTATGAGGCTTTTCCCATTACTTTTAGTTATCCGATACATGAACGGGAATTGAACAATCGTAACTGCACTCCGATCACGACGGATACAAACGGTACACTGAACCCGTCCACCGACTTATGCAAGTGTTATAATGCATCTTAACCTCGCTCCGTTCTGTTTTCAACAGCATACATACCTGCTTTTGCACCTTAAACATGGCTGTATTAATAAATCGTATTTCCATCGTTCTCTCCCTATTTATTTCAATCTCCCACACCTACTTGTGCCACAATAAAAATATTCAGTATTGCTTAATGCCTTCTTATATTCTTAATTCACTCATTCTTTATTCATGTGCATCATGATGTGCATACACCATAATATTGTTGCTGCAACGTAACAGTCAAGAAGAGATATATGAATGAAAATGCATGCCCTATGTGCCAGTATTAAAAATAGGAGTAATAGATTCCTAGAGGCTTTTCCTTCGTCTATAATTAATATTATTTGTTCACTCTACATGCTATGATTACTATGTTATCCGAAGACATAGCTTGTAGGGTGACAATCGTTTATTACTTAATCATTTCCTTTGTTTCTATAAAAGTAAATGACCTGTGGTAATAATTGTCCCCGCTCCATTATAAATTTTTCTTATCTATTCATACCTAAATAAATATGCTATGAAAACTAGACATATGAAAATCATTTTCTACGAATACTTGTGCTTCCTATATGTATCATAATTTCTGGAATATATGTAAAGCAACAAGTCTGGCTGCCAATGCATGTTTTATAGCGAGGCATGAGAGAAATTTAATATGTTTCGTTACGTAGAAAATGGATGGGGATCAAGGAAAGGAAAGTGCTTCTAAAACAAGTGGAAATGCACATAATAAATTACCGAAACAATTGGGACTAACTACAAGAGTCGCGCTTGAAACATTACAACGTGATATTAAGAGAGTTTCACAAGACTATGAGGAAATGTGCAAAAGAAATAAGTAATTCTATTATTTATTTCTTACTCCTGTATCGAAGAAAAGGAGATGCCATAAATACTGTATATAATGTACCTATTATCTACAGAAACTATAAAGCCTGGCTAAAGGATACTTTACATCATCGTAGTCAATACACAACTCTTTGTTGGACTTCAGCGATCGCACTTTTGATCAATGCCATTATCCTCGTCATTGCATCCTTCACAATCAACGATACGTGGTACGAACTAAACAGATTAAGTACTTGTATCACACCATAATAATGTTGTACAAGTACATTAATGGTTATAATATATGCTACATGTTATATTTTATAATTAAAATTAGGAGAAATATACAATCGTACACAGTAAATATGAAAAACACATAGACTATCACTCAAATTCAATGTGATTGAATTATTTTTGCATTATAGGTACCCTACACTGCCTTACGAAGGACTGACAGTTTGTTGTTTAGTGGTGTTAAATTTTATTTTAGTTGTATCCGATAATAAATTACGACACAAAGAAATTCCCAACAGAGTACGGGTTCTTCTTGACCAGATAGAAGGTATATAAATCTTTAAGCGGAATGAAACTCTGCTATACCTTGAAATTTTCTCATGAAATATTATCATGTATGTTTCAGTTGCTAAAAGTACTTGCCAATGGAACCCAGAAAACTACCCACACTTGTGCAGCCCACTGTCTCCTTGTTTAACTCTACAATGGACTTATCGCGATGGTTGCATAGTGAATCTACCATGGGCATTATTGGTTGCTGGAGACATAATTGTAATGAAGCCTGGACAACAATCTCCTGGATATAGTATCCCTTACGATGTAAGTTAAACGATTCAGTAGGTAAGTAGACTTTCGATAAGTAATTCAATCATAAATTGAATCATTTCAGGATGCGGATGCACCGGTGTTACACGCAAGAGAAGTATACAGTCCGCAGGTTCATAATACAAGTGAGATCTTTTCGACGCCGCAGGCACGGGCACCGTTGAAAAACAAGATCTACAAACTCCAAGAAACCCCCTACTTAATGAATCTTAGAATGGCTCTTGAGCAAGCTCTCGACAGGCCCGTCACGTATCATAATCGCAAACGACACCTTCTAATGATTTGCTGTATCGAGCAACTAGCTTTTCCGGTCCTTTTAATAATCGTATTAGTTGTAAATTTGTTTCGATATTTGTATTTGTCAGAATACTTCGGTGTCGGTTACTGGAACGAAATGTTCCTGTTACAACCGATCGCCGTTAGCATTCCTTTACTTCCATTAGTATTTCCGATCTGTTGGATATTTCTAAATTGCTTTGGGATGGCACGTTTCAAAGCTTTATTCAAGCTTTACCAATCGTCGAAGAAGCTTCAGGTTAATATACGTTTGAGACAGAAAGGCTTACAGAACGATAGGATACTTTATAAGAAACTATCGTTTTAGTTCGTGGATCCGTTCGAAGACACAGATATCTCCGGCCCGACTTATCCGGACGTAGTATATAATTGGATGGAACTGAAAGAATATTTCTTCGACATTCTGTTCGGTAAAGAGCACATGATGTCTAGATCCGCGAGTATTCTGCACGTTCTGGGATCAGTCACGGTAGTTGCAACAGTGGATAACTTAATTATCTTGCAGCCTAACAGTCTAACTAGCAATGAATGCGATTTTCAGGCATTGTGTTGCGTGGATAAGAAAGGACTTCTTTCGTGGCCTAATCCAACAGCGGAAAAAGTATTTTTCTTACGCAACGCCAGTACTCTATCCCCGTCGTCGAGGTAAAGATCTCCTTTCAAAAGGCAGCGCTACTATATTTGGGAGATATTAATCGAAACCTAATCATCTTACAGCACCGGTAGTTTAGACAGAACCTCTGAACCGCAAGGCCAAACGCAAGCCGAGGATCCCAAACAGTATTTGAATAAAACATATGTACATCATGGTAATATAAAATGAAGAAGAAGTTGAGTAGATTCGTCGGAAATATCATCTTTTGAAGAGTAAAAGGAAGAATTGCTTTCAGACATGTCTCATTCAACAGCTGAAGTGTTGGATCTTACACACGATCATGCCTTACCGTTTCGACTCCAATTTGATGATCATTCTTGGAGGCAGCACTTGAATTCGTTGAAACCACTAGGTCTAGCAATTTTGCTGAACACGTGTAACATGGATACTCAAGAGCATTACATGCAATTCTGTTGTCATGTCACTTGTGAAGCTCTGTATAATGAGAATCTTGTGCCAGTTACGAACAGACGGTACGTGCAGTCGCTGTTAACATCATTGTCGTTGGTTTATACGCTTTGTCGCACTGCATTTCTCCCCCCGCCCCCCCCCCCCCCTTTATTGTATTTACATTATTCAAACTAATTCTTCCAATTCTCAAGCTAATTACGTCCAGTTTATCATACTCATATTCCTAAGACAGTCCAAAAGGTAACCCTTCCAGTTACCAGTAACGTTGATCATACACATTTGTCAGCTACCAGGATCACAGTGTAGAAGATAAGAGTGGGTATCAGGCAAAAGATACAATGCAAAGTTCAAGACAGGTGTATTTAGTGGACGAATCAGGGAGCCTTGGACAGATGTGGTCAGTCCCACCATAGTTATTTTATGTATCCTCCATAATTATAGTTAATCTGTCTGTATGGGTGAATGGAACTCCAATCATAATGTATATAATCATGTGAATGCTAATCATGGGGCAATCTCACACTTCTGTTCTATTCTATCTTTTGCTGAGTTAAAAGTCAATTCGCTAAAGCTGAACGTCTGATTTCCAGGTGCCTATGCGAGCTGGCAAAACAGATAGGTTTCCAAGACCAGGCGCAACATATATTCCAATTGGAACAGCAATTGTCTACGTTTAGACACGTCGTAAGCATCATCTGCTATTCGAGTTGATCGCCTTTTTTGCTCGTGAATGAATGTGATGAAAATTTCGTGCGTCCGATTGCAGCAACCAGAAATGGTCCGACGAGATATAAAGTTTGCACGATCTTTGAGTATCGCGACGAAATTAAAATTTCCCTTCCCGCATATGGTCGCGGTGGTAGTCAAAGAACGTAGCGGAGGTGGCTTGCAGCTGCTGACACAGGGCACAGCGGATATAATTTTGGATTCCTGTATTGAATTTTGGGATGGCCACGATCTTTGCCCGTTATCTGCATCCGACAGGTACAACGGAAGCATTAAAATCGTTAAAATCATTTTGACGTGAAATCGTCTCGTTAACCATCGTACCTACGTATGTTTCAGGAAAAAGGTTCAAGATTTTTATCAAAGAACGAGCTTGACGTCGTATTGCACTGCATTTGCATACAGGCCATTGACACGTGGCATTAGCGATAAAATGACGAAAATATATTTGGAGCTTCCCGCTGACAGCAAACATTTGTACACGCCTCACAGAAGTCCTACGCCATTACCCTGGGACTTTCGAAATGTTCTTGACCCCAGAGTAAAGGGCATACTTGGACAATTTCATTCAACTGGCAAGTGTTGAACATCTTCATCCTAATTGTAAGTCATCGAGTTATTGAAGATTTCGCTAACTTACTTTCATGCAAACAGATTCCTTGCTGTGCAACGAAAACAAAGACGATAGTGTGACCGACGTTGATAGTTGTTTCGAAATTCAATGTAATCAAGTCTTTATTGGAATGGTGACTATGCAGTACCAAGCACAAACGGACATGGTAAGATGCTTGCTCAGTTATGGGGACGAGGATCGTTATGACGGAGCCTCGCAGAAAGTTATGAAGAATGTTTGATAGGTACAATTGATCGAGCAACTCGACAGAGCTTGCATACGTTTCGTTCACTTCAGCAAGGAGAACGAATTGAGATCGCGCGTCTTTTCGGAGAAAATGGGCCTGGAAAGTGGATGGAATTGCCACATATCGTTGCTCAGTGAAAGAGCTAGGTATCGTACCTCTATCTTCTATCGCTAATCAATATCTCTACGAACCACTTTGCTTTGCTTTCTTTTGCTTTTGGATTAATCTAAGAAGTATGGGGCATGACCTCACGTTGAAAAGTATTTAAATATGTTCGTATTCTATACGTATTGAAGTCTGTGTACAAAACATATTCGACACGAGTTATTACACTAATTGCAATTGTACGTTGTTGGTGTTACGATTATCGTTTCGTCGATTAAACTGGATATATGTGATTTTTTGTCAGTGTCCGTTCTCTAATCTGTCGTAAATCTAAAAATAAGTGGTGTTGATTGATATGATCTCGTTTAACTAGCTACTCGTCATAACGATGGATGTGAATGTAAAATATGCATGTACATTACAGGAGACAGCAATGGCTGGAGAGATATCCACACATGCCTCCATCGTATATGTTTGTCTATACCTTTTTCTTTCATTACTGTTACAATCTGCATGCTTATTCGTTCTGCTCTCTATTAATATCTCTTCTTATTACGATTACCGTTCTACGAATGCGACGATTCTCGTTTCTCCCTATGATTTCGTGATCTGACACGTGCTTTAGTAATATACTTCAGATCCCAGTATTCTTTCTTCTAAATGTTATCCGTACGTTGTTACTGCGTTGATGAACATAGAGCATTCAGTTAAAATGATTGTACTTAAACTAATGGCTTCTGGTAATTACTTTTCGTACAGTTTAAAGGCTTTCTCGTTGGTAGATACAATATTAATTACGTATCATCCCCCGGTACACGTTACAATTGTTCTATGCACAATGCGTTCATATTATACCATATCTCATATTATACCATGACATACAGAAAAAGTACACGAATAAATGTATGTAACTAACACGCTAATATTAGGTCCGAGAGTCCAGTGGGCTGGTGGGTGAGCCAGGCAGCAGCCATGTCCTCACCCACGCCCTCGGCCCATTCTCATCAACATAATTACTCCTGCATGGATGAGGCCAGCTACTTGCTTAATCGTGTCTCTCCTCGGTATGTTACATATTACCCTCTTTATCACACATAAACACTTAAAGTAAACGTTCATAATTACTTATTACACGTATCTATAATCGATATGAGATCCGTGCTTGTGCTTCGCGATACGATATGAAAAGAAAACAGAGAGAAAAGAAATGAACAGTCGCCGAAGCTCAGAAACTCTAAGAGCATGCGTTCATACATTTTTTGCTGGCATACATATGCTGCATCGATGTGTTTTGTGTTAAGAATATCCTGCATGAAAGAACAACAGGGAGAGCAGGCTTTTCCACGTCATGATCTGTTTTATATTGTAGCACGAATTTGGATAACAGCCGTGCGATGAGTATGTCCGCGCCAAGCGCGATAAATACGGACTTCACCACCGTCAAGTTCGACGACGAGACCACGGAATGGAACGATACAGGGGCATCCCAAGTTAAGAGTGCCATGAGCCACAGGTTCGTCTCATGTTGATGTCAGACAGCTCCGATTTTGTCAGACTCCGACTGTTGTAACACTGTTCTGAATTTGCATGCCAGTCTATGTCACCTAGTACAAAGGATCGCGAGAACCGGATCGGCACGCTTCTCGTAATTACTTTTCGTTCTCCCCCATGTCGGCTTTTTTTTTAATAGATTAGATATACCTCGCCCATAATTGCAAGATCAAATGTTACTTTGCATATTTTAGTTACCATTTTAAGTAAGCTTCAACTTATTCAAAGATAATAGATATTTATTCCTATATATTACATTTTGGAAGCAATTCGGAGTAGAGGCTGAAGATAAGTGATTCAGTGACGAATGAATTTTTAAGCAGGGAACAGGACACAGTGAGAAGCGAAGACAGCGTGCTCATGCAAAGTGTGGACTTGGGATCTGGACAGGAAGCATGGAGATCTTTGAGTTGTCTTACAGACAGCACAGAGCAGAGTGCTCCTGTTAATTTCGATCTGTCAAACAGGGTGAGTTTCTACGTTGAGAATAATGGTATTTAATTCATACGATTTCCTATTATGAGCGTTGTTTTCAGGCGAAACTACCGCGAGGCATCGATAAGATTCGGCCGCACATAGAACTAATAGATAATGTACCCCTTTTGGTATCACTGTTTACCGACTGCAATACTGCTGTCACGAGGGAGATGTTACACATCATGCAAGACTACGGAGAGGTTGTTTGTGTTCTTGGCTCCTCTGCCAATGCGGAGAACATGCCCATTTTTATGCAAGCAGATGCTGGGTAACTAGTATTTTACTTTGCGAAATCGAACTCTACAATTTTAATTCAGTAATATAAATTAAAACACTGCAATCAACTCAAGCTGATGTTAAGTTATCAAATATATTGCACGATGCAATGTTATGCAAAAGTAACATTTTTCTTGTTTACAAAACAGCCAGGAACTTTGTAACTTGTACTGAAGATCGTATCTTTTTCAATTTGAGCAGAAATAATCGGCCGTTTAAGTTTAACACGAGTCCTTTTTGAAACTGGACCTATGTGTTGATAAGATAACTGGGTGGTGGTGTGATAGTCCGTTTTGGACTTGGTTCGCCAAAATTCCCGCTTCCGCGGTCTTGTAACCTCGATATGAGTATGATTTTGATATGACTCCTTCGTCACCGTTTCATAATCCATCGGTACGGAATGGCGAACTTTACCCCGATACGGTGTATAAGGAGTTGTTTTCACAAGTCCAGGATTCATGTAAGACGTCGCGTGAATAGTCGTCATGTCACGAGACCCAGTAATGGATAAAAATGATCTTGGCTTGAAAGATCTTCTTATTTTCCCACTTACACCTGGGAAAGAAAGCTTGTACACTGTGTCGAAGTCGAATTTGCCTGTATTAGGGGCTGCTAGCTGCTCGTATGTTCCATAATTAACTCTTCGTCGAGTCTTGGAATCAAACTTCATATAAGACAAACCATACGTCGTATCTGATTCAATTTTAGAGGTTGGCTTCGTATAAGGTCTAGTGTACGTTATAGGACGTCTCTTAGGAGGTTGTAAATATATAACATTTTCATTTTGCAATTCAGAATGGCGAAAGTTCCTTGAATGTGTCGCGTTGCGGCGAAGGACTTCAGCAATACACTCCATTTTTATAAAAATATACAATACAAAATTCCATTAACACAGAGAACATATCAAACTATACACGTTGCTATTCGATTGTTTACGTAAATATGTACAATGAGTCGCAAAATTATGGCATAGATTGTTAGGGTCCAGAATTCTGTGAACCGCTCCATATTTTCATTCTAATAAATTCTATGATTTTAGAGTGGCTGTGGAGCCACTGTATCCACAAGTCTGCCAAAGGGTGCCTGTACTGGCTCCGACGAGGGATGACCAAGGGCCATCTCCAGTCGATTTAAGTAGAGCATTGAATTCCGTTGCTTGCTCCTTGAGCGTGAAACGCGAGGATCCAATTGCAATCTTCCATTTGATTATGGAGGTAGAAGAATTGGTATTAATTTCGAATCCTTTGAGCTCGTCTATTTCCACCAGTAATTTGACACCTTCCATATGGAAATAATCAAGAGCAAAGGGTTGAATGCTCGTTTTACTATATCTATTAACTGCTCGATATCGTCGATTTTTATTGCACACTTAGGCTCGTCATTACATGAAGTGCCTTTGGAATTGCGTACAATTCTGGCTCTGTTGTACAGCCACACTCTCCTTCACTCAAGCTCTGTCTGGTTTCTTTTTGCTACCGCCCCTGTTCACCGTCGATCAAGTCTTATGGTTGAGTTGTTTAATCATTCCAATGTTGTCGATATCAATGATCGCCACACCTATGGATGCTACCATAATGCAGCGTGCGACGGGGAAAAACCAGTGCACCATAAACGGACAGGTGAGCGGTCACGGCTTTTCTCTAGCTTTGTACTAACCCTTGTGCTATATCCTTTGCTTCACAGGTTGCACTGTTCGTGTTGTGGTGCTACGGCATCAAATTCTTGCCAACAGTTGTAACGATAGTCTTATCACAGTGCGTCTCGTTTTTCACCCTCTGCCCCGTTTACTTGGGCGCTGACTCTAAATGCATCTACGTGTACCCCGACTCCCATGGAGAGGCTTCATGGGGCGGTTGGGGTGCCAAGCCAAACGTCATTTTAGCGGTACAGCATTTCGCTTTGACGTTGTTAGTTTTACATTTAGGTAAATTATATTGCTGGTCGATCTTTTCAAATACTAAGCATCGTTAATTTTAACAAAGCTTGATGCTTCTTTACAGTAACAATATCCATAGGCTTTGTACATAGAGACTATTCGATTTGGAACAAGCAACCTTTCAACAATATGGTGTGGTTCTTGGGTGCTCTCTTTACGTGAGTCCAATATTCGTATTCTTCGAAAGTAGTCGCAGAATTTAGATAAAATTCTTGCTATCGTTTCTGTTAGATTGGGCGCACAAGCAGCATTCTCAGGGACTGTGTTCTGCAAGTTTTGGAGTGAAGAGGGTCAGAGGATAGAAGACTTTCCTGTTCAGGTTCCTTTGTTTTTCTTGGCCTCGCTGCCATTGATCTTTACCATCAATGAGTTGATCAAATGGCAAGAAATTAAGTGAGTATATATAATATATTCGTTTGAAGTGTAAGTAGTGGAAAATGTTTAATTGATCGCTGAACATTTCTAGAGTGAACGTCAGGTATCAAAAGAGAGCTCGACTAGAATTTGGTACAAAACTGGGGATGAATTCGCCGTTTTGAAGATTTCCATTGACGGATGAAACGAATAGCCAGGGGCACGAAGGTAAAGTTAGTTAAATGGTGATAAGACGTGTACATATAGATTTTGGTTGGGTAACAGAACTGGAATACTCAAGTTTCGCATAATACCGTCGCTGTATTAAAATGTGCTCCGTGAACCTCGTCCGAATCTTTAATTTATTACCTATTTATTGTAAAGCTGTACGTATTAAACGCTAACGATTCATCGAGAAAAAGTAATTTTATCTAGGTAATGTTACATAGATATGTATAAATTAAATCGGATAGTTATAAAGCTGTTTGACACTTTAAAAGTGTTTGAAAGGTTCTATTTGGGAATGAAGCTACGGGCAATTTTACAGCCTCGTAATTATATTAGCGCTTGATACGAAACACTTTTAAAACGCGTATAATTGTTTTCACAGTTCGATGATCGAACGTCAAAGTATTTATATTTTTATATAACGATGTAATTTACATTTTAAGAATTGATATTCTGCGAACCGTAACATATGCTATTCCGAGCTTATTAGGTATTACACATTTACTTTCCTTATAATTTTTTATATTTTTAAGCCAGCTGTCTTTATATTTAACTTCCCGGGGCTTCTGTGAAAACGTCGCCTTTTTGGAAAAGAAGTATATATTTTATATAACAGAATTTGATTTGTTAAATAGAAAACTCAGTTTAAATTCGATTGATTTTGAACGCATAAGACTCCATGTTTTTCTGTAATAGAAAAAAATGAAATCATTTACTTTTACTTTGGTCCTTCCTACTTAGGATTTGCTGTACAAAGGAGGCAGTATGTAAAATACTTAAATACTACTGCTAGTTTTGGTATTAGTCGTAGTAAATATGTACGGGTACATTATCCTATGTTTTCGATTTTCTTGTGTTCCTATAGAAATTAATTTATTTTTTCGAATAGATTGATGCACTGTTTCGATCAACTTTTTCGGGGTGTCTCTTTTTGCATGTTAGCGAACGTTATTTTATATGAATGTTTAAAGAAATGGCTTTGTAAGTTACTACAATTTGTGACTGCGGGGTAATTGAAAGAAAAATTACGATTTAAGATTAAGATTACCCCGGTATACGAAAAATATTGAAATGTTTCGGCGTGCATTGTGGTTTATAGAATTTGTGATAGAATTTTATCTTGTATTTAACGCGGAATACATACTTTCTGTTTTTACAATCGTATTAAAATAAATTTTATACAATTACGTATTTTAACTTTATTACGTACACTATCGAATATAGTTGAAATTGTAAACTGACCTGAGTCATTTGCAATCTGAGCTTTATTAGGTAAATAAATATTGTCGATTGTAAAAAAGGAATTTTTAAGGGATTATTGTTTCGTATATGTACTACTAAAAGCCTTTTTTTATGTTCGATTTTTATAGAAATGGTTAGAGATTTTACTTAAATGTAAATCATTAGATGTAAAAGATGAGAATAAAATGCCTCTTTTAAGTTAAACGTTTCTTAAAAGTTTTATATTTTTTCTTTGTTTAGCGACTCTAGAAACATATTACCGCGATGTGTGTATGTATGAAGAATAGTAACTTAATTTCCTTTGGTCGTTAATCGAAGGCAGTAGACTACGAGGTATTTTGGTTTAAAAAATTCAACAAGGAATATCGTATCATCTGTTACGCTTATTTATTATTTTCTGTATAATAATCAAAATCAGTACCACAAATATGACCAAACAAAGGATAACGAAATTTACAGCTTCATACACTAATTTCGGTGAGAACACCGACCATACGAACAGATGATGGCGCTGAATACTGATTATAATACTGTAAATAGCTACTGGAAACAATCTCCATGTAATGTACGTTTTACTAATTCGTGTAACGATCTCACGTGTACTACAAAAAAAATGAATTTCATTGTGATGCATTAGTCCAGAGTAAACAGGTGAATGGAGAGTTCAAAACTACTTACTCGTACGGATATTTCAATATTGCATGATAAATGAGCAATAGATAAGCCAGAATGGGAGCGGATAAGACGTTAATTATTAATAACGACCCATTAACAAGTGGCATATATGATGATATGCCAATGTAACCCGCAGCTACATCAATAGTCGCCAAGCTATTAGAATTTCCCTGACAAAGAGTGATTGTACGTTTAAAATTCAATTATGCTAAGCTCTCGATTGAATTTTCTTTAATAATTCATCGTTACCTGATAAAAGTAAAATACATTGCCCATCCAAGTGTAGACAAATGTATTTACCTGATGCGCGACACTGTCTTTTATAATCGCATGAATCACGCTACTAAAAATGATTTGAAGTGGCACGAGTATTACATTGTGAGGTCGATGAAGCATCGCTGTAATCATGATCCACGTTCGTACAATGGAAGACAGCGTGATTCTTAAGAACATCGCCCCATTATATTTGATCGTTAAGGCTACACGATAAATATAATTTACAAAGTTTATTGCGACTAGGACCCAGAAAATTTGTGCTTCGTACATTCCTCTGCAACGAAGGAACGTGGTATGATTTTATGAAATGTTTGAACAGATTCTCCGTAAAGCAACACGCTTACCTAGTTTCTGGGTACAATGGTACTTTGGCAACACTATTGTCATGCATATGACGAAGATAAATACACGCACCGATTATTGTATTAAACATTAACGACTGTTGTTTGTACTTTTTATCCTCGTGTATAAAATCGAGCCATATCAAAAGTACGAGGGCTAAGAAGATAGTTTGAATTACTTGAAGACACGTGTACATATGAAAGAAATGTTGAAGGAGAATTGATCATTTAATTACCAGTGATAAGCAAAATTGTCATGCCTAACATGCTTTCCTGCTCTATCAAGAAATCAGCTATGTCAGGAAGATGAGCATACTTATCCCCAGTACTATTTAAGTTTCGAAGAATCCTATGCGCTATTAGTAGTAGCAATAGCTTAATGCAAATCTGTGCGTACAAATACTGCTTGTAATTCCTGTAACTAGAATTTGACTATTTAGAATTTAAATCTATCTCGCAGCTGAGGACTTTAGATACAACAAGATTCTTACGATCGTAAATGTAAACAGAACTTCATGACAGAATTATAAAGTAACAACGTGAGAAAAGTGACCCAGTAGAAGTACCAAGTTTGGTGTTCTTCTTCAACAAAGCTACTGCCGCTGAGGCTAATTGCATGTAGAAATGCGCCAAGTGGAAACAACCAATTTCTTTCCCAATTCTCTGCTTTCTAGTTATTAAACGAGGCTTTAGTAAACTGTACGATAATGCGTATTATTTTATTTTCTTTACCTCGTGCGTGAAAAATCTGAAATGCTCAATGCTCGCAAGTAAGTAACTGTTTATGATTAAAACGGTTACTATAAATAATACTATCGAAACTGTAACGAAATTCTTCGAACGGAGTAACGATGTGCCTTCGAATTCCCCTAAATAATTGATTACTAGCCAAACAAGTATATTTAAAATGACAAAGAAGATTGTACATTTTAATGTCACAGACGTGTAAGACGTTTTCCCTATAAGCAGGCAAAGTATCTGAAATAATTATAGAATTTTTATGTATGATTCGAAATGTTAGACAGAAAATTAAATTTTAATTCTTACATGGCACAAGAAAAGTATGGCTACTGTTATTATATGGAAGTCATATTTTATCATGCTGTTTATAAGCACTTCTTTCATTCCTTTGAGTGCAAGTTTATAAGAAAGCACAATATCATCTGTTATGTCATTCGGATGATCTTTAGTATTTAACCAGGCATTATGAAGCTTTATCGCCTCCAGATATTTTTGATACGCATCTGCAAGAATGCGCAGGTACGCTGTATTAAAAAAGAAAAGTATTCAAGTATATATAACGAAATTTACCCACATTCGGACTTATAGTCAGCTAGTTTTTGAAAGTGATTGAACACTTGCTTGGCATTGTAATATAGGACGAATAATTTCTTTGGAATGGGCAATTTGTATAAATTGTCCAGAAAAGCAGTTCCCAGATTAGAAAACGGTATTGGTATGCCCAAAATAATGGATAATGTGGATGCAATATCTATCTGTTGTATTTCTGTAATATGATTGTGATTCTGCAAACATTCTCCACCAATTGCAATAAAGGGGACAGTTGTTTCTGGTATTGATGAGCCACCATGACCACCAGAATCGCTCATCCCATGATCCCCACAGATAATAAACAGAGAAGAATTATTATTTTGATTCTGAAGACAACAAGTTTACACTATTTTTATACATACGAAATACAGGTCTCAGCTTATTTTATTTAATGTTATAACATGATCATACGAGGCCAATGCAGTTTAATAAACAGATAAAAAGAATCAATTTAATAAATTCATTACACCTACCCATTCTTGAATTCTCGAGTGAATTTTCGAAATTACATTATCCATTTCTTTCAATTTAGTTTTAATTAAAGGACTAAATGGCCCATGCACATGACCAATATGATCAAGTCCCAGATAATGAAGAATCATTATGGTCCAATCATTATTACCATATAACTCTTTTTGTAAATGTCTAGTCACATTATTGTCAACCTGAATTAGTAATTTCGAATGAATTATATATTACTGCACATGCAATAATTTAAAAGAAATATTGGTGCAAAGTACCTCGGCATAGTCTGTTACAAAGAATGATGTGGTACCGTCATGACGATGGAATAGCGAAGGAAATAATGTAAGCCAAGTTTCATCCCCATAAAATACTGATTTATACCCATATCTTTGTGCCTGGAGAAGCACATTATCAGTGGAAATTGGTTTACCCCCAAAATTGAATGCTACATCAATGAAACTGGGAACCGTACCAGTCGTGATTGCCTATGTTTCACAAAGTATTAGTTGCTTTATATCTTACATTTTTAAAAGCACGACTATTCAAATAACTCTGTTTAAGACAGTGACCCCCAAATGGGTCTTGAAGTGTTTTCTGGAGGTTACCAAGGTTTCTTTTTGATATTATTAAATTAGAATTATATTATTTGAATATTATGAAAGGGAATTTTGGCTCAAAACAGCTGGAAAATACTGATTTAAGATATAGCACCTTTATTCTAGGCATCGTAACTGTTGGTGGCTGTACTTTAGATTGAAACAGACAAGCCGAAGAATTGACAATAAGGCTGCTGGTCACAGGCATAGCCACTTTCCCAACTGATCCTGTTATAAAATCCCATCTCAGAGCATCGATGACCATAACGACCAATTTCTTGACCATTGGTTTATACAACGTATCTACCTTGACTCTACAAAATGCATTTAACTATTGAAATGTTATGAGACTCTACTCGACGATCGTATACCGATAACATTGTGTCTTTATACTTTCCCATGAAATTTCTCACTCACCTCACATTTTCTATGAATTTTGGAATGTCATTTTCTGTTGCTATAGTGCTATCATAATTTATCAAAGGGAAGAACCCGTATAAAAACAATGTGATGGACAAAGGTCCGATCAAAAGTACATAAAACAATATGGTAATATTTTTACCTACTTCCATTTCTGTAACCAAAGCGAAGGAAATGTAACAACAACAAATTACAATCGCATATCTATGAATCTTTACACGGATAAGGGTTCCACTACTTTACCATGATAGAACATGATTTTAAATTTATCGCCATACCTTTCATTTTTGTTACACTTATCAATTTGAACGTTTCAAAAATAGCGTTTATAGCAATCTATATTTTGTTCCTAAATATAAAACTTTCCAAAGTTTCCTATATCTTTAAGGTTAAATTAGAGTAGACATATAGAGGGTTGCCAACAATACTATAATATATAATATTGTATCTTTCTATGTACTATATTTTTCTTTAGTGTACCATATGTATATGTATTGTTAGAAAAAGATATAGGTAGGCCAAAGGAATGACAAATTCTAAACTGACGATGAGTAGATTTTTTATGGCACACATTTCCTATCACTCGTAAAACGCTTAGAATATCTTGACATCGCTATTCTACTTGCTCGAAACTATAACGGAATGTTTTTCAAATTACTTTGAACTATATCGAGACCTTCCATATTTTACAAACACATGACGAACGTATACAATTCTCCCCCTTTTCCACGAAGGCGGTAAAGTTTAAGAAACATACAACTACCGATTCCGACACGTTTCCTACTACGAAAATTATTCGAAATTTTCAAAATTATAAGGGAATATAGCTTACGCGTCTAATAATAAAAGCAGACACGACATTATCGTCGAATTACAGTTGTTAATAAACAATTCATCTGCGATATACGTTGGGAAGCCCAGGCGTTCTTACAAGGGCTACCAACTAGCCGCGGATTCGATACGATTGGGCTTGAATAATTTTTGCAAGGAAAAAATGAAATTTTCGTTTATTGTTAAAATTTCGAAGGTTTTGTAATATCGTAGCTGAAGGTTTTACGAAAAATCGATGGGGGATTTCTTTATACGAAGTACGTTAATTAGAAGTCGCGCTGTATTTCGCTGATAAAACGCGAACACAATCCGATCAATAAGTAGAAGCGGACTTTATTTTATCAAGTAGAATTCACTCAGTCAGTGTACAGCCGCAGGGACACATTATGTATCGATAATTGGGATTTTTAAGAAGCACAGTTCCTTACTTTTCGTATCTAAGTTAGACTATCAGATTGTTTGGCTCATTTAATACATCGTGAGTATACCGAAATTAATGAAAGCGACTATCTCCCAGGGCACAAAGATCTCCTAATTTCTCACAGGAACTGTTGTTCCTTCCATTCGTACTCAAAGACTTATCATCATCTTTTTATTTGAAATAATGAGTATGCACCATTTGGAGCAGGGGAATGAATTTGCAGGAAAATTTCCTTGAAAAATGTCTGACAAGTTGTAATGTGATTTCAGGAGGAAATGGCATCAATAGAAGAGAGTTGGAAAGAGGCAACTGAAAATTTTGATAGTGCAATCTGTGATACATGGCTCGCAAAATTGCAGGAAGCTTATTCTGAGGAGAAGCGCACTTATCACAATCTGGACTCCCTTCATGAAAAATTGAACTGTTATTATGAGATTAAAGATAATTTGAAGAATCCTCAAGCTGTGCTTCTTGCTTTATTCTTTCAAAAGTAAGTACCGGTGGTGGAACAGAGGGAAAGAATAATGCGATTAAATCCCAATTGTGTTATAGCTTTGAATACGATCCCAAAGCTTTAGATGGCGAAAACAAGAATTTGGAGCAGTTTAATGCATTCGCGGACGAAGCTGAGATTCCTGCTGTAATTACCACTTTACAATATTAAACCGACATGCTTCTCGTGTAACGAATGATTTACAAGAAATCTGTATAAACTGTTGCTAAATAGGATGCAGAATTAAGGGAGGAAGCTTGCGAGCTCCTGAAAGTAGTTGCGACGCATAGTACGGATGCTCATAAAATTGGAGGTGCCTTTGGCGGTGAAGACGCTCATTACTTTTTAGATTTGGACATGGCTGTGTTAGGTTCTTCTCCGGAGAGTTATGCAGATTATAGAGAAAAAATACGCGGAGAATATAATTTTCTCAGCGAGCCGATGTATATCGCATTGCGTTTGAAGGTAATTACATAATCGAATAAGAATATATATATCTTACATGTATATAAGCCTCCTTTATATGTGTTTCTTGCAAATCAGGTGCTACAGAACTTTGTGCAAATTCCAAATATTTTTGCCACTAAGGAATTTCGTGAGAAATACGAAGAACAAGCACGACAAAATATACAAGCCGAAGTTGAATTGTTATCTTAGGATCAATAACGAATTCCATGCTTGGAACAGTGTATCTTTATAAGCCTTTTGTTATTGGACATGTTCGTTACTTAATTGAAAGAAAAGACGAGGTTTCGATCGAGACACGCTTCTTTTGCTGTGTTGCTAGTATTTGATCTCCACGTAGAGTGAAGTAGCACGAACGTATATTTTAAATATTAGTCCCTAAAGTGAATTTGTGTCACTATATATTAATAATATATAATATTATTATATACAGCATGGTGCATTCGTGTCTTACATTTAGCATTAAAGCTATCCAACTCGCAATATCTTCTCAAACAATAATGACGCGAACATAACTTTAATGTAAAGCCAATGAGAAGATTAACAATTAATGTTAATGCTATGTCTCAGACACAAATGTACGGTTTTATGTGTTTATAGTCTATTAAAATTTCGTTTTACGTTACGATGACCTGCCATTTATTCGTTTATTCCGTTACTTTTCTGTTGAAGCTTCTGAAGCGGAATACTAAATTTGATTTCAGGAAGGTTTTATACGAAGATAAATTTTTTCAAGTGTTCGCATATTCATACATTCATCTCTTGGCTGTTGCTTCCAATAACAGTTACACGTGTATGACATTTGTAACTGAAATTAGCAACTTTATATGTGCATTCGATTTGAAAGGAAGAAATGTTTCAAATATCGTTATATTGACTGAAATATTAATTAAACACGTAAATGTACAATTGCTACGATGTAAAACAATGCCAATAGAATTGTGGAACTTGTCATATATACAATTATTTTATTTGACTACTTGTGTTATTATAAATGTTTAAGTATGTTAACGTGAGATAAAAAAATATATAGATAACGAAATATTATTTAAAACCTAGTGCATACTGTTCCCTAACATTGAAGCGAACTCTGATTGTTCAACCAATCATGGTAATTACAGTTTCTTATCATTAAAAGACACTACTGTTTAAGTGTCTAAGCTCTTATCTGATTGTTAGGAATTTTTCCATTTTTTTTTTGTAGAACAAGATGGAAAACATATCTATTCGGGCAGGAGTTAATATCTTTAGACGAATTGTTAAATCAAATTAATTTTCTCAGCGTGCAGTTTTACGGTCTCATTACATTTCGCCTCGAACAAATGAAGTGTTAATGCGTGTTAGAGAATATTGATCGAACTTCTAACCTTTGTAGTAGCGCAGCCCATTTTGAAGTTTGTAATCCATTCAATCCGATCGAAACGCATGTAAACTCCAAGCTTAATCCACTCCACGCAATTAATCCTCATTTTATTTTGATAAAGAAGACACTTTTCACTAAATAACACTAATTTATCGGTCTAACGCGATACTAGAAACTTTGAACGGGGCATTGTTGAAAGACGCGGTTTTAATACGGCGCGCAAATCTGCGTGTTTCGAGAATCACAATTATTTCGATACATAGATCGATAGTAGTTTGAATGACTTCGTCGTCCCGGCATATTTTAAACACATTTTATAAAACTTTTATTTAAGTAATTCGAGTAAAAATCAACGTACGTTTGCATCGAAAAGTGTTAATAATAATATTTTGCATGTATTTTTAAGCATACAAATAACGCTAACGATATTTTCAAACAATGAAATGGGAATACAATAAGATGTATTTTAAGGCATTAAAAGAAGTAGTTACTATTGATTTTTGAATATTAAATTTATTTGGAGATTTCGAGATGGGGATTTTATTCACCTTTTACAGATAAAATTAATCAATAAACTTTGTTTACTTTGGTTTCCAAGGAACTCATGAGTAGTATTATACAGACAACAGTGACTCGAGTATTTGGAATGCACTTTATTATTGATAGACACGATATTTAGTAACTATTAATGTTCCATTATTAATAATTATTCATTGTATACATTTTTCATATACGTGTTTATATTTATTTATTATTATAACATGCCTTGTCAACAAGATTTAAATGAAATGGAGCAAGATAATGAACGCGAGGTAAGAAGAAATGATTTATTTTTTCGTATTACGATCGTAATGAAATATTAATGAAATATTTTATACCATAACTTCTAGTTAACAAATTCTTGTTAAATAATTATTTGAAAGTTATGTAATGCAAACCAGAATTAAAGCCAGTCTTTATACATATTGTAAATGTCGAAGACACTTAAAAAATCTTTTTATTTAGATATTCATAATTTTGTAGGTGCTGAAGTATCAGAACACTTATCGCCTGAAAGCTTATAATCCTTTCAAAGTAGACCCCGTAGATAAAATTGTCAAACTAATAATGACCAGTAGACTTGAAGATATCTCTTACGATGCTGTGGAGTGTCCTAAAGTTTGCGAATCAGTGGCTACGGATATTAGAGAGAAAATAAAGAACTTAAATTTCGATAGGTCATTCTTTCGTCTTTCGTCGTGCAATTATCTTTTTTATATTATATAATTTCGATTAATATTAACAATTCTGCATTTAGGTACAAGATCGTAGTAAACGTAACCATTATTGAAAAGGCAAGTCAATCCGTGCAAAGTTCTGTTGGATTTCTGTGGGATGCCGAGGGGGATAATTATTCAACGTTCACATATGAAGCTCGAACGTTTCACGCTTACTGTTGTGTATTCGGTATTTACTACGAATAAATTATGTTAAACTTTGCAATCATAGTTCGTAATTTTTTACCCCAATGTCTTACTCACGTTTATCACTTTTGTTTCATAGTTTTGTATCAATCATTTATATTAATTGAAAGACTGAACTCTTGACAAACGACTTCGTGTGGCGCAACGAAACACGTGTTCACCACCTGTTCCTTGTGGTAGTAAATAAAATCCGTTAGTAAAATACCGGAAAAATTAGGCGATTATATGGAAACAGTCGCATCAAAAGGTGTCTGAAAAAATCGTGGTTGTTATTCATCTGTAGCAATTCATGTATGGTAATTTCACGAAATTCGTCTTCCCATTTATTTACTTATGATTTCCACATCGTGTCAGCTGTGCAAGCAATCGGTCTCTGTTATGAATAATCGAACTGCCAAAATAATATCCTTTTCAAGATATTCTGAATGAAGGCTTGAAGTTCAAGTACGGATGACGTAAAGACCGCAGATAAAAATTATAAAACATTTTACTTCCGTGTTATTGCTTTTATTAAATGTAGAGTATAGACAATGATCATCTATTTATAATCTCTTAGATTGAACACGTACGTTTTGTGCACGTATGTTTCCTAATGTTCGTACCTATGCTCCATGATTTCTTCTCTGACACGAATTATGCGAAGAACCGGTTATCGAAATTAATCGTTCTCTTATTGCTTCGATGTGTGTGAGCGTGTAAATGTGAATATGTGTATACGTTTGGTACGTGGGATCCTGGTGTTCATTTTAAATTCTACATTCTATATTTGAAAATGGTTTATCGCTCCCCATTAGTAATAACGCCTTAGGTGCCTGATATGTCCCACACTCGGCAGTTGTTCGTATAAAAGACAAAAAAGCTGAACAGTTAAAGCATTTCGTCGCTGACTCGTATAGGAGAGCAAGAACGTAAGCTATCAGTTGTTGGTCATACGGCGTAACGATCGCACGTGAGTATTATATCTCTGTACAGAAGCTGAATTCTCTTGTGTAAAAGATGTTAATAAAAAAGAATTGTAAAAAAATATAAAACTTCTCGTACCTTGAAGTGAATACACTTTTTTATCGTTTATTATGCAATAATTATGTATCGTTGTGGAATTATCGTCACTATTGGTTATACAGATGTTTCAAGAAATATGGAAGGGGTGAAAGAAATGTGGGGTGTTTAGTTTGGACAACAATTGTGTAATGTGCATGTATATTTAATAAATTTATATGAATTATCTTAGGGTACGTTTATGTTGGAGCTGCGATAAACGATCAGATCGACGATAAGAGCGATATAACTATATAGGTGACCAACGATAAAAGCGTGGAGAAAGAAATATTTCTTTTTTTCTACTATTATCGCAGCTCCGACATAAACGTATCCTTAATCACAAAAGCGTGACCACCTGTATATATCTTAGAAACTAATTGCGCTTGAATCAACTCTGATATCACTTGTATTTTAGATGTTGATCAAGTTAATTATCTCTACATGCAAATCTGAGCAATTATATCTTAAATCTCGAACAGGTCGGTTTGCACTATCGATCGAATTATGTATAAAAGCCGAGGCAACTACTTATACAATATGTATAAACTCCATCCGCTTTGCGATTAGGTATAAGTCGCTCACTGGATTTACTAAGATACTAGTTGAACATTAGAATCCAACAAGTCTGTTAAAATTCATCTCAAATATTAATTCGCGTAGTATAAATTAACGCAAAAGTCATTTTCTAGTATGCAAATCTTATTTATCAACAGCCACAAAATATAGAATTTAAAACTAATCGCATTACCCGTCACTTGTGATTAGTTTTTTCACAGAAACATCTTCAATAATAGTTTCTTGTTGTTGCGAAAATCAAACGTCTCTCTACCTTTGTTTTCGCTTACAGGTACATAACGTACGCTTTCTAAAAAATGAGTTTCAACACCAGAAGGATGTTGGATATAAGAATCTTCACGATACTAATCGTGGCTATCTGTTTTAACAATCAATTGGCTTTAAGTGATGAACAAATTGATTATTGTTATTCTGCCGACGAACATCCGTACCTGAATGCCGGTACCAAAACACCTTACGAATTCACACATGGATTAATTAAGAATAACAGTGTGCCAAGTAAGTACTCAGGATATATTTCATAATTATACGATCCTCGGATTATAATTCACTTTTAACAAACGCTCTTCCTTGGCAGATTGCGATCCAGTGCAAATTTGGATGCTTGCGAGGCATGGGACTCGATATCCAGGAAAAAAGGAAATTAAGAATATACGGAATATTTTACCGGAACTTCAAGCTAGTATTATTGAAAATGCTGAAAAACATGGTAGTAAGTCTAGTTTCAGAGAGGCTATTTATAAACGTCTGATTGTATCGCTTGAGGCTGGATTTGAAAACATCCTCGATGTTCTTAATGAAGGATATCTCACAATGAAAAAAATTTCTTCCATTATAGTCACAATTTTCTGATTTCAAAATTGACGAAAGCATAAAATAAACATTGGAATATACATCTTGTTATATTTATTTTTAGACGTTAGCTTATGTAAGGCAGACCTAGAACTTCTAAAAACATGGAAAGTAGATCCAAACCTCAGCGTCAAAACGAGCAAGTATTTATCGAAGCAAGGTGAAAAAGACTTACAATCCCTTGGAGAGCGAATTAAAGATTCTTTCCCTGAACTTTTGCAAAATGATTCAGATGATATACCAATAGATAAATTCAAAGTAAGTTCTTTAAACATTTGAATTAAGATTTGTGTTGAACTTTTTAACTGAAATGATTGTGAAATTTACATAGTTCAGAGCGACGGACACACAAAGAACTGTGGCTAGTATGAAATATTTCATCAAAGGCGCTATGGGTAATGTAACTACGAACAATACGGTAGTGGTACCAGCCGAGGAAGAGATTATATTGAAGGTCTGTACACCTATTAATCAACAATAGCGAAGTGTCTTTTAGTGTTCTTCTGCACAGAAGTATATTTCATTTTTAGCTTTACAAAATTTGTAAACCCTGGTTGCAAGAAATGCAGAAGCCATCGACAGATGCTGAAGTTAATGCTTTTCTGGCTGGACCAGAATTCAAGCAAGTAGTTCACGATGTCAGTAAACGACTTGGCTTTGAAGAGGACCTCCCTTTTGGTACAGAATATTATTCTACACGATTCGAAGTGAATTTCATTAACGCCCTTGTCTGTTAAAGGGAGTACTTTAAATAATCTGTTTATTGCAGAGTCCGTCTTGTCTATGTACACTGATTGCGTGTTTGAGAGGGCTTGGGTGGTTGATAAACAATCTCCTTGGTGCGCTGCTTTTACAGAAGATGAATTAAAAGTATTCGAATATGAGGATGATCTTCATTATTATTATCACGCTAGTTATGGCATAGAAATGAGCCCTAGAATCGGATGCGTAACGTTGCAAGATATGTTTAATCACTTCAAGTGAGTATTCACTATCTAAATTTACAAGTATTACGCTTCCCTTCTTCTTAATCTCTCTGCATTGAATATTTTAGGAAATTGGAGAACGGGAACACGAACGAAGAACCGCGGGGCATTTTTTACTTCACTCATAGCACATCGCTTCAGTTACTCTTTACAACAATGGGACTTGCGAAAGACTCATCACCCTTGACAGCTTCGAATTTTGAAAGCAAGAGAGACAATAGAAAGTGGCGTACCTCTAATCTTGCACCATTTGCTACAAATCTCGCAGCTGTTTTTTACAAGTACGCCTACGATCGCTTTATGTGCCAATTTTTGTTGAAATGAGTTTCTGTTGAACAGTTCAGAGTTTTACTTAACTTCGATACCATTATTTTTTTCCAGATGTGATTCATCGAATAAAGTAAGATTCTACTTGAATGAGAAGCCTTTGGACTTCGAAGGTTGCGAGATGGGTGTTTGCGATTGGGAGTACTTGAAGAAGAAACTGGGATCCACTGCATTCAACTGCAACGTGGACTTTTGTTTCAAGTAAACCATGGTAATTGCATGAATTTGAATTAGGGGAAAGTTCCCTATATTGGACCACTTATGAAACTACCTCCATAAATCGGAAACGTGTTCATAGTTTTGAGCAAAAAAATTGAGAACAATTTCAGAATTGATACACGAATCTAATAGAACAGACTGTAACGTTATGTGGCTGGATATAAAAAAATATTTTCAAACTACCGTAAATGGTCCAATCTAGGAAACTGGTTTTCTAATTTGGACCGTAGATATCCTAAATTGGATCGAATTGATCAGTCGCTGTCAGATTGGTAATTTATCACGCTATAGTTATTAAACATCCGAGCTACAATCTCATACAAAGAGATATCGCCTAAGTTAATTAATATGTGAATAAAGACTATGGTCCAATTTAGGATCCAGTCTAAGTTAGGGAAGTTTCCCCTGCGTTTAAACATTTCTTTTCTTTTTAACACATTTACCTCTCATTGTCTTTGAGATGTGAAATGACATACGTTCCGAGTCATGTTTCAAAAGCAAGTTATATAAAACGAAAGGTGTAACATGTTAACAACAGACGTGATTACGTTGAAGTGATTGCGAAGCACGCCAGGTGTACTTTTGTCGGCGATTGTGTTGAAGAAATTACAGTGTCATAACGTGTGCGATTCACGTGTGTTCATGTTTGAAGCAACGAAGCTCGACGGCATTATACTACTGTCACATAAACTAGTGTCACGAGCGAGATGTGCTCATACGCGGTGGTATATTAAAATTTGACGACGTTTAGTTGAGATTGATACCTATAACAATTTTATATAATATCCCTCATCATCATCTTACCATCAATCTAAGAATAATGGTACTTAACTGCAACCAATCTCTGTCACTTTTATACATCCTGCTTGATATTTTCTAACAAATAGTAGATAGAATTTTAAGAATAAAAGAAATGCAAGGAATGTCACAAAACAGCTTTATTGAGAAAATCGAGTTTCAATACTTTAATTCATCAATAAAGAAACAAGCTTCAATGAAATTAACTGTGTTATTTATAACACGAACAATTTATACTTTAATTAGACATAAAAAAATATCTGAGCAAAACGATACTCTCTTACTTACCAGAAGATATTTTTAATAAATACTATCTTAAATTAAAATATACAAAATTCAGTACGTTTGCCCCTTTAATTTTAGTGAACGTTACACGGTTTTAATAGAGTACAAATTGCGTCGAATATACCTACAGGAGCAACGGAGCTTGACGACCTTATGTCAGTGCCACCTGAACTACCGTGACGAATGGTGGCCACGATCAGAGATGTGTATTGAAATATTCCAGTACATAATAATGTAGCACCCAGTATTTCATCACGTAACAAGTGCGAAAAGCTTTAATATAACGATCATGTAACATAACATTACGTTAATGAAAATCTCGACGAGTCTATAAAAAATACGCCTCAATCATACCAATTAGAGTACTTGTGTGAATATTCATTTAGCCAAACACCAGCTTGAATAACAGGCTTTACACACAGCTCAATATCTTACAGTAACTCGAGATCATATTCGAATTCATCACAAGTCCCTAGAAGAATTCCACACGCGTGCGGCATAACAATTCATGTGCAGCTAAGACAGCATAATTGCAACAGCTTACGTCATAGAACGAAAATCACGGTGACGAATTGTTAAATTTAACGGGATGCCTTGCTACCGCTTTGGAATGGTTAAATGACCTTCTTGATAAACGTTATGTAATAATTAAAAGATAATTGACATCTCGGAGTCGTAAGAAGTATAACCGTCTATGATGTTCATTCCAAAGTCGTCACTTTTCCCTCCTATAATTTAGGTCCATCCAAATTCAACCCATAAGATTAGCAACCATATCCTACAGTTTATACATTCAAAAATAGTTCCACCTTTAAAATACTTTCCAGCGCGATCGGTTTTATCAATTAGCCAACCATCGATTGAAGCTCCGATAGGGTTCTTCAATCATTTCTGGAGCTCATTCTTCAAAGCACAGATGTGTACCTCGCACATTGCATGATTACAGTTGCATACCTGGTTCTTGTTTGCTAATGGAAGAAGGGATATAGCAACGAGCCATTTCGATGCAACTTAGGGGTTTTGTTTCACCTGCCCATTATCGATCGAACGTGCTCGAGGTAACGAACCTTCACGATTTTATGGAACTCACGAAATAGCGGGGAAGGATGAAATGCATGCAATCCGTAATACACTATTCAGGGGGACTTTATCGCTAGAAGTATACGACTTTTGCACAGAGTATATACGGTGGAGGCAACGAAGCTCGACGACCTTACGGCAGTGCCACACGAGCCGCCGCCTCGAAAGGTGGTCGCGATAGGCAGATACCACAGGAGTACATTTTGCGCTCTTTTCACGGTCCACTTGTATTTTAAACGGCGATGCAGTGCCAGTGATCGACGACGCAGTTTCCGGAATTAAAGCAGAGATCCCCGAAAATCGTCGCGCGGGGTTCGTTGCTCCAAGGATCGCGAGGTTCTTCACATTCGTGCGCGGGCTTCGATTATTATCGTGGGAAAAGAAACGATGGACATTTTCCACCACATCGAGTAAAAGTTAAATAAAATTACAAATTTGGATTTGGTAAAAAGTAAAGAGGAAGTCGAATGTTCTCCATGGTTTTCGTCCAACATTAATTCGGCGGAGGATGTAATTGCAAGAAGACGATCGTGCTGGAGTGTTCATGGAGCATTGACAAGACTGATTGAGTTCGATTTAAAGGAGGCAAAGGGCAAGCTACTTGACCAATCGAGGAAAACTGAAAAGTTTGCCACTCTCTCTCGCACTCTCTCTCGCACTCTCTCTTTCCAGTTTTTTCTCGCACAGGCGTGTGCTCGATTCGACGCGCCTAAACAGGGCGTGAAGTTAAACACCAGGTTTCATAATTACGGTAATTTCCAAATGAAAATGAAAACTTCTAGTCTCTGCTGAAGACATCGTCGTGTGACACTCCCAGCAATCGTTTTAACTAATTTAACTTTAATCGAGCTAGTAATAATTTTTACTGCGAGCACAAACACTCTTCGCGTATTGATTAGTTTCCATTGACATGCACAATACCTGATTTCTGAGAAAGAATATCTTACATTCTTCGAATACCACTGGCGAACACAGGCACGCTTAATCGGCAGTTTAAGAAATTCCATTGACATTGCATTTGAAAAGCAGCACAAATGTATTTGCAAACTGTGATTGCAAAGTCGGCGTGAAATGTATTCATAGGAACTTTGTGCAAGGAAAGATAGAACACGGTTTAATTAAATTTCCAGCGGAAAAAGCACTGGGTTACGAAACGTTTTATCGTTGAGGAAATGTTGTTTGAGGTAGGTCATCAGGATTGGCGAATGGGATGCGGAGGAAGCGTCGTTGCAACAAAATTTATTTCATTCAGCTTTCAACTGGGCGCCGCTCGCCCATCTAGGAGGAATTTCATTTGAATAAATAAACCTGTCTGTGAATAATTAAATCGGTGAATGGTAGCGGCAAGGATCGCCGAGCGTGACGTCGACGTCCTACTTTTGTTCTCAGTTATCAAGTGCAGGTTACTGTCCACCGTTGTTTATTGCGTGATGGCAAATCATTGCGTTCTTCTTCGTCGTAACCAACGATGATTCACGCCGCGGCGGAATGCACAGAGACAGAAACATTGGGCATCAAATCAAATTAAAATGATAAAGAGAAAAGTACAACTTTCGCATAAAAACTCAATTATCTGAAAGTCTATGGACATCATTTATAATTTTGTTTTTTATAAACTGAATACCAAAGCGTCTAGTTTCTAAAATAAATAACGATTCGTTTCACGCTTCATATTGACCACGCATTATAAAACTGGATTGTTGCTTTCAATGACCTAAATTAGCTTAGAGATCGAAGGATAAAAGGAAGGCGTAAAGATCGTAAATGGAGTGCAATTTACCTGAATTACATGTCTTCTGAGAACTGCAATTGGAAGGGAAAATTTTTCTATTTTTCTAATAATGATTTGCAGAACGCGAAATGGCTAAACTTTCACAGTAAAATCAGATCTGTACCAGGCTTATACGTCACTTGGCACTTGCGGACACGAGACATTAACAATAAGTAGGCCAAGTAGACTTATTAGACTGAAAGAAGCCTTCGCTAATCGAGCCACTGGCCATTACGTTATCCTCAACAATACTTACTCTTGAATTGCTCTTTCAACAGCATCCCGCCTTCATAGGTTCATGATAACACCTTGCAAAAATCCCACAGCACTCAATGATTGTTAGCCAACAAAGACAGTTACCAAATTGTATACTTAAAAAATCTTACAAATCGCAGTGCACGTAGAAGCTTTAGAAACTGAGATTTACACTTCGTACCACGAGGTGTGGGCACTTAAAATAACACTCGTCGGATAAACAGTACACCAGCAATTAATACGTCCAGGTGCAAATTTTGAAGGCAGGTCTCGATAAACGGAAGGCAAATTTTACGATCTAAAATTGGCTGGAATATTAATAATCACTCTATGAAATCTAGTACCCGAATAAAACCTGTTTCTTGCTCGAGAATTGTGCAACGACGTTGCTTATGCGCTTAATGCGTGAGCACATCTTAACTTTCACGTGCGCGTGCATATTTTGCATTTATCCTTAACCTTGGTGCATTAATAACTACTCGGCGTCGTTTTCCGATCGGTTGCTTTCAAACTGCAGGACGAAGGAATAACTCGAATAATTTTAGAACCAAGATCGAGAACGGAAATTTACGATTATAAACCTATCACTGTTGTTATTGTGATTTATTGATTATATAAGGCTCAAGAACGCAAGGATAATTCATTCTTTATTTTTTCATCTGCTTAGCCATGAAAAATAAGAAATGAGTAAATATCCTTCCTGTTACGTAAGGCCAACTTCACGTTTAGTTAGGTACAATTTACAACGCCAGGAATATGTGACATCAACGCAGGAAAATGTAGGTGTACTATCTGCTTTGCTTCGTGGAAACAAAGGTTTTTACGTGCTCCTACAGTTACGAAGAGAATTTCGCTTATTAATCACGAACAGCGTGATGTTTCATAAGCACGATTAAAGTTCAATGAAGTTAAATTTCTTTTCGTCTCATTAAAATTAGCTGTCCCTGTTTGATCGAGCCCTTAATACTTTAATCAATAAATATTTATTTAAGACACGAATTAATTTGCATTTCAGGTCTAACCATGGCTCCCAAAATGAACCTATCTCTGTTATTCCTAATTTTTCTAATAAATCTCGTCTCCACCCGGGACATTGACTTCTGTTTCGCGGACGAAAGCGACCCTTACCTGTACATGGCTACTAAAACTGCCTACCATTTTGTCAACGCCGGCAAGACTCGGTTTCAGAGCGTACCTAGTAAGTGCGCCCAGCGAAGAGGAATCTCAAAAAACAACTTCAACATTGTCTATCAATCTGTTTCACAGACTGCCACGCGGAACAAGTATGGATGCTTGGAACACACGGTACACGCTGCCCATTGAGAGAAGAAGACGCGGAAATGCTTGCACTGACTGAAATCCAGAGTCAAATAATCAACAATCACGAATCACGTGGCAGTAAGTACATTTCATCGTTCGAATTCTTAAAATCCTGCGAGGATAATTCAAATGAAAATACAATGGAATCTGCTTAAATAAAGCTTCACCCCTTCAGTAATCTAAAATCGTGATGCATGTTGAATATTTTCAAGGAAATTTTCTTGTGTATTAAAAAATTAAGGAGGAAAAGGCGCTCCCTTCGAAGGAGACGCAAGTAAACCAATTGGCCGCTAATTCAGGTCATTGACGCTTTTTCTTATCGATCTTTAGCCACGCGTCGGTTTACGTATGGATCAATAGTTACATGCCAAGCAGTTCACCTTAGATTTATCGATCCCACGCACAGACATGTCGCTTTGAAAAAATTGGAGCACGCTCGTGGTTCTTATATTACTGTATATCCGTTCTCAGGGTAATTTCATTCGTTTCGCAAATTAATCGCGTGTCCTCCATAAATTTTCGAATCCCACAGACGGTCGTATGTGCGAGAGGGATCTGGAGAATTTGAAAAGATGGAAGGCTGACGAGCATCTCGATATGCAGAGGGCGGAAGATTTGACAGCGCAGGGTGTAGAAGATATGAAGCTGCTTGGGGGACGATTGCAAAGCACTTTCTCTGAGCTGCTGCGACCTATCAGCGATAGCTCAGCGCCAGGAAATTACATGGTACTTGTAATGATTACGGTTACGACAAGGTTTTGCTATGATCTCATTGCTATAAACGAACTCTGTTTAGTTTAAAACCAGCTATAGTCGCCTAAGCATGGACTCGTTCATGGAGGGATTGTTCGGCTATGCGGATGGTGTCACTGCGGACGAAGTTTCTATAAACGACACGTTGCTCTTTGTAAGTACATTAAACTGCAGTATTATTCAGAACAGTTGACAACGATGAATATTCGTAAAATTTCTTGAGCCAACTTGTAAATTTTGTTGAAAATGGTTTTCAGTCTTGGAAAATAGAAATCATCAGAATCATCTTCTAACGATCGAAAAATGAAATTAATTCTACTAATTCAATTGTACAATTTTACTCTTAAAAATGCTTCTATTATACTTTCTAACAAAATCATTCATCCTTCCCAGGCATACAGAACCTGCAACGTATGGGACAACGAGTATAATAATATTTCCGTGGTAGAAGTGAGCAGATTCGAGGAGAGTCCAGAATTCCAAGACCTCTTGCAGAACGTCAGTCGTCGTCTTGGATTTTTATACAACATTTCTAAACGTCAGTTGCAATCTCGTCTCGAACGTCACATTGTTTGTTTATCCCATTTCATGTAGAAGATTCCATCAGACACGTAATGTTCCAGGATCGATCCTATCGATGTACGACTTGTGCCGTTACGAAAAGGCCTGGACAGTGACGAAACTTTCTCCTTGGTGTGCCGTTTTCAGCAAAGAGGAGCTCCACGTGCTGGAATATCGCGAGGATCTCTACTATTATTACAAAGCCGGATATGGACGTGATATCAATGCACAGCTCGGATGTACGCTTTTGCAAGACATGATGAATCACTTTTGGTAATATTTTCGTTTCCTCTCTTTTAAGCGAAACTTCCTTCTGCTTTGTGCTCCTTGAGCAATGCATTCTCCTCACCGCGTAATATTTCTGCATTCCCTCCAAATTTCTATGCCAATTCGATGCAAACGGTTGTTTGTGGCGTGTCCTTAGGAAAGTGGAGCAGGATATAGAGTCGAACGAGCCAAAAGCTGTGTTCCACTTCAGTGACATTATAAGTCTGCAGAATCTCTTGACCACATTGAACATAAATAAGGACCAAATGCAGTTGACTGCCTACAACTACAAACACATGGCGAAACGTCAATGGAGAACGTCTTTTATGTCACCTTTCGCTGCGAATCTGATCGCAGTCTTTTACAAGTAAGGAACTGTTTTTTTTAACACACATTTAAGTGTAAATCAAATTATACCTTTAAAAAGCACTCGACCAGTCCGGCGATAAATATTTACGATCGAGTCGGGGATGAGTCGATAAGGATGAGTTAAATATGCAACACTTTGACTTTGTTTGCACAACCTCTGGAAATACTGCATCTGACGGAGATATAAGTCCTACACTTTTCTGACGTCTTAATGGACCTGTCTCGCGGCTCTTCCTTTGAAAAATATTTTTTAATCGTAAATCTGTCACGCATTTCTTTCTCCAACTTCTATGCTCAATATCGGAGCTGGCCGATGTCGAGCTGTATCGCGGAAAAAACAGCAACGCCGGTTCAAAGTGGATGAAAGCGAAAGTTTGTCCAATATCGCGAACGTCTGGCTGAAATGGGCAACAGTCGGTGAGAAAAAGCTTTTCTATTTTTATTCACAGATGCGATAGCACTAGTCAACCAAACAAGGTCATGTTTTACTTGGCGGAGAAGCTGGTCATGCTCGACGGATGTGAGGTGGGGCTGTGCGACTGGGATTACTTCAAGCAAAAATTCCGCCCGATAATTAATCACTGCAATCTGAACGCATGCTGGAACGGAAACGGCGTAGCCGCGTTCGCGCCGAATTTAATCACGATTCTTCTCGTCTGCTTGTCTCTAGTCCTGGTCAGAAAATAGGAGAATAGCGGCGCGAGCGGCGCATAATACCTTTTAATATTATCGAACAAACTATTTTTCAACAATTAAATGTAACGCCTCGCGAATATCTCCGCTGTGCTTTCACCAAAAATGTATGTTTAGTATTTTGCTGTACACGTAATTCATACACGTTTATTGTTTATTGTCATACTCATTTGTTTATACCTCACGAGTACGCGCTCGATTAAGTTGTACATTATTTATGCTGTTTTTAATAACGTCCGTCCGATTCGTAGCAATTGCACAACCATTCGCGGTGCACAGAAATATTTGCTATCACTGTTGCTTGCGATATTCCCCTCGGAGCTATTCTACTCGCGTTAATGTCAAGGGAAACCCGTTCTTTTTGTATGCTTAAATAAATGTGAAATCTTGAATGTTCGAATATCTTCTTTTTGGAATGCTGTATGCATACTTTGTTCCTCGTATGTAACGTGACGTATCATTCTTGAATAAAATATTACGAAATACAAAGGGTTAGTGATTATTTAAATAAATATGAAATTCATCGAGGAAGACGCGTGTCAATGGTTTACGTTTCCTTATTCTTTTGGAAGAAGTCAAAATTGAATGATCAATGTAACCGTTGTGTCACTGATTTATCACCGTCCAGCTCGAACCGCTGACCATAGAAACATGAAATTAGTAGGGTATATTCCTTTTGCAACGTAAGTGCTCGATAAGAAGGAATTTTTTGAAATTCCAACCCGAAGGGGGTAAAAACGGGTGAAATATGTTTTCTCGGACTCCTTATTATTTCTTAGGCTCGATTAAATATCAACTTGGTTTTTACTTCGAAAAGTTACCCACATAAATGTCTGAAAACCAATTTCATGATTTTGCCCTAATCAAACCCTAAGTAGGTGATGAAAAGGGGTGAAATGTGTTTTTATGGAGCCCTTAATACCTCTTAGGCCCGAAGCGAAGCGCGGAGGTATTTTGCTAGTCAGTAATAAAACAAGTTTCATATTTTAAGGAACTTTAAGTAGCGCATAAATTATAGCGAGCTTATTCAGGAATATTTTAAAAAGTAACTACCTTGAATGAAAGAAAAAGATAATGAAGGAGTACTTATGAGAAACACTGGAATGTCGATTTCTGCTCTGCATTCAGTTAACAAGTCGTATTTTCCTGTCATTCTTTCATTATGCATAATGCACGACCTTGGGCACATTTTACATCAGAAGCAGAGTTGCAAAATATAAGGGTGTTAATCAGCATAATAAAGAATCATCCAGCTGTATGAAGGTTTACAATCGTTGCGGTTGATAAAATTATCATAATTGCAGGGGTAATGCATCGTCAAGGTTCATCTGTAAGATTCTAGGCTATGGTCAATAAAATTTACATTGGACGTGCAAATTACCGATCAGTAGAAGACATTGTCAATTAGAGCCAATTGAACACTCCGCCTGCGTATCGTCTGCAGGTGAAATCTGTTAATAAAAGGATCCTTCGACGCTGTTTAAACAATTTCTGGTCAAGTACAGGGAAATATTTTTTCTCAACGAGCTTACGATTTTAATGAAAGAACTCTGCCATACCTTCATTCGTAGTTGCATAATCAAGAAGATCAAAATTATATATTGGCAAAAGCAAGTAGCAGTGATAAGTAGCAGAAAAGTTGAATTTAGTAGAATTTAGATACCCAAAATCAATTAGCTGATTGACTAAATCAATGAGCTGATGTTATGACGTTAAATGTTTTATTACGCAAAATATAGTTACACATTCTTTCCCACGATCTTTTATTATACACGTGACATTTATGTAGGTTTCTCAGTCTACCATCCAGATGCAAGATGAAATTCTTTTAATGCCACATAAAAGCGATTGCGTGCATGAAATTGAATTTCTGCAACCGCGAAAATGACCTGCACATTGCTGCACTTAATATAAATGAAAGTTTCACACAAGGCTGTTACAAGTACAAGCACGATTGTTGCATTCTGTCACTTGTCGAGTTTCTAACTGCGTAAGTGCATTTACGAAGGTCCAAACGTGTCGCACTTCGCAGTTACGAATGGAGTGAAGGAAAAAGGCAGTACACAAAGAACAAACAGTTAAATTTTCAATTCACTTTAGCTACCTTCAAAGTTGAAACTGCTTACGATCTCCCTAGTTTAAACGAAAGTCCCAGTGTTATTAGTCCAGTCTCAGCTGAATTAAATAATCATGAGGACTACCTTGCTTCTGCCAACGTTCCTCCTAGCAGTACAACAAGCGAGTAATCCGAAATACTTGAAAACCACAATACAATCAGTGAAAGATGTTCTTCAGGCGACGAAACCGTTGGACGTGCAGTTCGTTGTTCAAGATCTGATCGATAGCAAATCTGAAGTGATCGATGAAATTTACAAGTCTGTAGTACGAACTGTGCCAACGAGTTGCATTTTCTTAAACGATTCAGTCCCTTCGAAATTACCATTCTTTCGTGCCTTCCAAGGATCATTGGTCATATACGTCTACGTGTCCACAGAATCCCCAAATATCCAACAGACGCAGGATATCATCCACGTAATCATGCACGGCGATAATCGCTCAAAGATTCTACTGATCACAGATATTTGTAACTGTCTTTCTGGTCTCAATCATACACTCGTCGCAATTGTACGCTGACGTGACTACCGCGAAACTTCACTCGGTGACTGAAGTCGATTACAAAGATTTCGAGGAATTGGACAGAGCTGGTTTGACGCCCGTCACATTCAAATTTTTGGTACATGTATTCTTCGACAATGACAAGACCCTCGAACGGTTGAAGAAGAAAGTGATACCCATGAATGTTGCGGGCTGTGGTGATTATCTGGAGGCACACGGGAACGTTACTTGCTTCGTAGAAGCGAACGATGCACGTATAATTATTGAGAAGCATATGCGCGAAGGCCAGGCAACCATGAAGATCTGCAAGAATCTGTGCTTCGCGAAGCCGCCTGCTGGATACCGTTTTTATAAACTGTCACTGTACGCAGACCGATTCACGAGTGTCGTGTTACGCCTTCAAATGTCAGGGATTCGTGACAAGTGGTACTATGATTTCGTTCGCAAGTTATCAGCAAGGAAGACATATTCTATGAATGTGGGGACAAGTAGCGACCGTTCCTTCACCATGAATCTTGTTTATATCGGGGGCTGTGGATATCTGATCTCCTTACTGGCGTTTATTGCTGAGATTGTGATGCACCGTTTGAAACAGACGAAGTAAAGTGGTACAATTCTGAAATTATATCTCGTTTCCTTGAAATATTGATATGTTCTACGAAATACAGCATTAGATTTGTTGCAATGTAACGCCTGGATATATTATAATTCACGCATGAATATCATTATCAGTTATTTTGTATTCCTATGAGTGGAGACCTTTATTTATAAGCATAGGAACAATCTAATATTAGGACCACAGAATTTAATGATCCTGTACTTTAGCCGTGTCTTGAAATGCCAACTTATTTTCAGCATGTTTGACCCCATTGCGTTGCTGTAGAATTTGTCTATGAAAATAAAGATCTTAAACAAATATTAATGAACAATACTAACTTTAATGCATATCGACCAGTTGACTCCACTAATGACGAAAACGTATTTATGTTGTCTTGTCTGGAACGGACTACTCTAATTGTAAGAGTCGTTAAGTAATTGCATAAAACACTCACTTATGATAATAATATTGTACAAGACTGTGAGATTGTGAGTGGAAGTATTAATAGAGCATGGTAAATATTACCATGGAAGTATTAATATTGCAGGCAAAATTCAAAATAAATGCCTGCACACAAATTCTACTTGACACTCAACAATAATCAATAACGACACTTTATCCTTCCTCTCACAGTTACTGCTAAAAACATCGTAGTCACTTAAAGGTGCTAGGCTGTCGTTCCTGTCTAAAATGAAGTATTTCTGTTAGAATTAATTACAAAGAAACAAATTGAAACTGAGACTTGTTCTTTGGCATAAAAGTTTACTACCATCATAGGCTATAAAAAACTTGTTTGTTTAGTCAAAAATATGTGTTATATATGACACTACAGATGGATCATGAAAGAGGCATCTTGAAAAAAGTTTCTTTTATTTTGCAGTGATAACTCAAAAACGGAGGTTGCAATCCATTCAAAACAAATTCGGGCATCGTCATAAAATGTGTAGTTTCGGACCACACCTAAATTAAAGTTAACGAAACCTCTTATTCTTTATGAAAAAAAAACTAAAACCCCATTGAGACCCCATTGATGAGGTTCTGCCATCCTCCAAGCCCTGAAAGATGAGATCCTAATTTCTTTTCATAACGAATAAGATTGCCAAAGATCAAGTCTCAGTTTCAATTTGTATTTTTTGTAATTAATTAAAACAAAAATGCTTCATTTCAGACAGGAACGACTGCCTAGTCCCTGAAAGCACCACGTTTACGAAGAACCATAGCCGACTACTCTTGTCAAGAAAACGTTTCCTAATTTCATACAAAAGAACCCCTATTCCATCGCAATCAACCCTGGTCTTTCATTATCGCTATGCCCGTCACAGGGTAATTATGCTAATTTCCCAAATAACGCGAACGAAACGACTGTTTAAAAGAAGCAAACTTTCGCCCCCGCATTACTGAAAAGTTCCAAATTCGCCCCACGAAATAGGGAGATGTAATTTCACAACAGGGGTACAGCCGGAATTTGCAGTTCTCGGGGACAGATTCCTCGCAGAGGGGTGGGAATCCTCTGCTCCTCTTATTCAGATTCTCCCCAGCCGCGTACTTTCCCTTCCGGCCCTTGGTGCCACGGCGTTCCCCCGTTCCATTTCCTGCCGGCTACCCCCACCGGGTGTTCCGCTCCCGCTGCGAAGCCACGAAGAGTAAGTAGTCCGTGTACGATCAGTGTCGGACCGACCGACAACGTGTGTAGGTGGTGCAGCCGCGTTCACCCTCGCGGTTTATTTCGAAGCTGCGGCTAGTTACGCGAGACGCAGCCGGATAACCCCGCCGTAAATCGAGCACGGGAATTCTGGCGTGCTCCAGCGATCCCAGTACGTCGCGGGAGGAATAGGAGCGAGGTAGGCGAGCAACACGGTGTAGCAAAGGGGAATGGAAGACACGTGCGTCTTCTCTCGGGCGAACTGGCGCGAGCCTTTCCTCCGAGCCACCTCCTACGCTCTCGGTTCGGTTTATAGTTTTATTCCGGTTATTGTTTCACGAATCGTGGCGTCGAGGCTCAAGTTCTTCGACGCTCCGCGTCGCGTGATCCCCGATTATCACGGCGAGCACAACGACCAGCGGCTGCTTTCACTTTATTTTTAATGTTGCTCGCCGACGATTTCGCAGGGACGTGTGACCGCCTTCGCGAGATCTGTCCGCGTTCACGTGCGATCAGGTTGTCAGAGGGTGCCGGTTTTAATTACCAGCGCGAAGGGATTGCGCGTGTAGGTGGGTACACGCGCGCGCGGGACTTATTTATGGAAAGAAATCGCATTTACGAATGATGGATGCAAGTGTCGTTGCGGGAACGAGCAACGTCTCGGTGCTGTTTGATATATGACGACGGTGTCTGTTTCTCGTTGTAGTGAAACCGAAGGGTACTGCTTTCTCTGCTGTTTGACTGTAGGGGGGAGGGGTTTCGAATGGGTCAGAGGAAAGAGCGTTTGTTTGGCAGGAGCATCGCGCGTGAATTATTAAGTTGAACGGGGAGTCTTAAAATGGTATTACGCATACGGTGATTTCTCAGGGGAAATTAACCATGTCTTTTTTACTAGGAACTAGGCCTGGGTTGGTGAAATTTAATCATACATTTGTTCCAGTGTGTTTTGTGCTGGTTTCGTGATACTGTATTCTTTTTATCGAGTAGATTGTAATATATTATTCATTGGTATGGGAAGATCATACATTTACATACCTGTATTAAGGGGACTAGGCATTCGTTTTCCATGAAAGATACTTTCTTTTACCTAAAGTTTATTATTATTATGGAAAATGAAAAAGTTGGTATGAAATATATATGTACTTTAAAAATGGCGGTGCTGACTGGTAAACATTTTAACGTTCTTCTGTAGTTTTCTGGTAATATTGGTCTTAGAAAGTGACGTAATCCAATTTCAAGGTGTGTTTCTTGTTTGTTACATCCGTAGTTTCCCGCGAAACCAATAAAAACTATAATTAAAACAGAATTATTAAATTGGTGGCCGAAAATCGGCGATTATTTCAAGAAAAAATCGGTCGTGTGTGTGCGTGACTAAAAATCCGCGACTTCTAATTATTTTATGAAAATCTCGAATTTTCACGGACAATATCAAAGGTTTGGCGGGAAATGGGACCTGTTTTACACAGCCCGTAATTATTTCAAATCGATCTGAACCTCCGTTCAGTCGCAACTAGGCGAAAACCAAGAGAAAAGAGATTCAAGAAGAAAGCGTTTAAAGTTTCTGAACAAAGCCGACCCTGTAGGTTTGCCGTATGACCTTTTTAGCTGCCAAATCTACAATTTTGTGAATTTCAACCAAAAGGCATTTTATTCAGAAAAGATAGTACTTTCGAAAAATGGAATGAAAAATAGATTTTCCGACTGCCGAGTCCCCTTAAATTATCGAGACGAGAGCAAATTTCAGATGAAAGGGAGTTCCAGGAAAAAGTGGAACAATAGGAAAAGGGGCCATAAAATTTAGTGGAGCGACAAAGAAACGGAAAGTCATTTCAGGTAGAGATGTATTCGTTTGCATTATAACTAGTAGTATTCAATTACCTTTCGATTTGTTCCACAAAGTATCTTAAATTCTCGCGTAGAAATTTGTACAAGTACACATTTATGTAATTAAATTCTAAGATAAGAAAATTTGAAATTCAGATAAATAGGATCGTCATTTTTTCATCGCCGGATTTAATACATCTCCTGCAGTAATTAAGCCTCCCGTTATCGTATACTAATCTCGTTTTAATACTGCCCGCAGTCACGAAACCACCGCCGTCGCGTAATCACTGAAACTATTTAATCAGAATGAAGCGTTGAAGAATTATACCTTTCTTTTCGGCGTGTCACACGCCACGGTTTTTCGCTGTGAATACCTTTGTTCGGGGTGGATGTACCTATTCTATTTACAACTCAGTCACGCAACACAATTCTGAAAATCTCGCGGGACTCGTCGGCAACATATTTCTGTTTAAAATATGAGATACAATCGGGCTGGGTGATGCAATAATTCTATAGAATTTTAACGCCGGCGTTTAACGTTCGCACGAGAATGGATGCATTGACGTAGGGATAATTCGCGACTGGTATTAATATTCATTCATAACGTGACATATCTCTTCCAATAATATCGCTAAAATCCCTGTCGATGAAAGGATTCCGATAACGATAAATGAAAATATTTGCTTACGAAATAAACTCATGAAAGCGTAACTTCCAACGCATATTGTTTCGTTATTGACATTCTTAATTATTAATTAACTATAAAACGAATGATATCATGTTAAAAATTTTTACCATACATGGCCACATACACAATTTACGCGTCACTCTAGTTTCAATATTTTAAACGTGGCTCGCCCTATCGAGAATTCCATCCCGATCGCTGCGTACCTAACTACTTCACAAGTATTTCAAAATTTATTTGTACTGTTAATGGGCGTCGCGAAAAAATCGGTTGCACGGAAACACTCCATTCGTTTAATGAGGGTGCACTCTCGTTTCGTTTCAACTCTCAGCGGAAATATAAACTCGCACGCTCTGCGAGGAAACTAAGAGAGGAATCTGCACGTAATTCTGTTTCCTTTAAATTTTAAAATCAACATCTCCATTGTCCTTTGCGTATTTCGCCCGGTGATTTCGTTTAAGCAGTAGGCATGGATCAATAGTCACCTTCAATGTTTTTCGTGGATGTGAATGGCATTAAAGCGTTGAGTGCAGCCGTGTGGGCTTTCTGTTGTTTCAACTACTTCTAATAATTAGCACCCTCGTTACCCGATAAGCAGTTTCGCATGTCACAACTCGCTTTCGCAACTTACCGTTGAGACTGGAAAATTCACTCCCTCGCGACTGCGGGTTCGATACACGACCACCCCTGTCCTCGGAGTAATTTTCCCCGATGTACTCGGTGAGTCCTGTTTTTCCTTGAAATACCAGACCATTGGTGGCGTAATTTTTCTGCACCGGAAATACTGGAATTAATTAAGATTGTCACTTGTGAAAGAGATGTACTACCCCTTCACGTCTCTGGTACCGATTCCAAACAGAGGAGGCGCATTTAGATTATACAACGGCTTGCAATTCCAAAGGTAGTTGCATTGCATGTTTAAGTGAATATACGTGTAGGAATAAACGGACAAATGCTGCAGCTGACATACTAATTACAACACCTATCTACTTTCTAGAGTTACTTATGCAATTTAGTAGAAACAGTTAAAAATTGTATACGGAGATATTCGAGTTTGAAGTAAAACATGATTTTAGGTTTTTAATTATGTTAAGAATGTAAAGAATAATAATGAAGAAGTATAATCGAAGGATCTTCGTGTACCTATTTCTCCATAAAAATCATCGACTTTCTCTGTGGAAATTCAGATTAAAGAAAGGAAATGCCTGTTGCTTTAATTAATTATAAATAGCAGATGGCCATTCCCCTTATTAATTACTTGTCTGTACGTTCACCATGTTCTTTTTGAGCACAAAGATCATTCTTTAGGTAAGTGTGTAGGAAAAGTAACTCAAACTCTGCAGAGAACTGTTTAAAAAGTAAAGTCGTAATCAGGGTGTATAACGCGTAGCTCCTCCCCGCAGTGGTCAAGATCGATAATAATCGCCATGAAACGGCATTGACACGATTTCGTTCGTTTCGCTGTTCATTCAGCCAAGATAACCATGAGTTTCCAGAGTGCACAGAAAGCCATTGGTAATGCCACTGCGATCTCTTTCAAAGGATTCTGCTCCCTGAACTTCTCCAGCTATTATACACGCATTCCTGATCAATTTGACTCGATAGGACGGAACCTCCAAAGCCTGTCCTCGATTCGGTGACTTTTGATTAATTCGAAGGTCGAAGAAAATTGTTACGAAACAATTTCTTCGTTTCACTTGGCCCTTTGTTTGGTTTCCCGTCGACTGCACAGGGAAAAGCGAAATTTCAACGGAGAACGCGTGCATGTCCTTGCGAATATTTCTGCTTTGAGAGCAAGCATTCGAACCACTTAACGTAGAATTTTCTGTAAAGAATTTCAGGATTCTCCTTTTGTTTCCAAATGGGAACACGGTAATTTAAAAACATACCTCCGGCGTTTTGAAAAATCAAACGGTCTGCAATTGTTTCCAAAGTTCAATGAAACCATGGAAGTGTTAATTGATTTCTACGTACAATAACACCTTGCGATTGGTGCTACGTTTACAGTGAAAATATTATTCTGTTACGTCTCACGATATTTTCTCAGTTCCACGAAACAATAAATCATTAAAATTTCTATTGCCTTCGCTTCCAAGAAAAATCCGGAAATTCGATCAAATATTGAGTCCGATAGTCATGTTACGGAGATCCAATTACGATCACAGTACAGAACTTAAATGACATTTTATCACAGTACAGAACTTATATGTTTTATAATTACTCGCAAGTAGAGAAATTTGATTGTACCACGAAGCTACTTCTGCAAGCAATTGCATTCAATGAGATGCAACAGCGAGGTTCATAGATATGCAGATTCTCGTTGCGATAGCAGTGTAATGAGAGAATTATGCGCTCAGAGAAGATTGGATAAATAAAGATTGGAAATCTTTCTCCTTTTTTTAAATTAAATTTTGTAGCGAACTGATTACTTCAATTCGTTTCGCATTTATTCATGAAGTTGTGGAAAATGTTTCCAGTGATTTCGCGTTTCTATCAAATTATGTATTTAAAAAGAATCGTTATTCTTCCTCTGAGAATTTGAAATGCAACTTTTCAAGCTCCGCATAATTAGCAAATGGGTAAACTGCTCGTATATTTTGTTACCATGTTTCCCATATCATTACTTATTCCTTTGTGCCAGGGATACATTTCCCTTCTAAGTCCCTCTTGTTCGGTGTTTTATGCTCATATGCGGGATTGAGTGGTAGGTGGAGACTATAAATCTGTTATTACGGCTTTTACAACAGGAGCACCGTGCTACTTTTTATGTATCATGCTTGAAAGTATACGCGAGCTTTCATCCTTATTCACCCCCGCGAAATCATAAAGATTTTATGGCAACGTTAGGCTGCTGTAGATAATTCCCGACCAATAAGTAACAAGAATTATAGAACTTAATCTGGATTAAGATTAAAAATAGAATCGAAAGGTATAATTCCTCGCGGAACAGAAATGATATAAAGGGAACAATTTTTCACTTAATAAAAGGAATAATAGCTCAATTAAGAGTCTAAACTATAATCAGTCATCTGTTACCCTCGCAAACGCATCGAAGAACAGAAAGACTGAAAAATTAAATACGTTTGCTGATGACTTAGGTGATTTGGAGATATTGAAAAAGCTTGTTTTTTATCCGACGGACGAAACACTATATCTTACTGTACGTTATTTCACTAATACTTGGGTAAATGGATAGTTTCGAGAAACTTGGCAGTCGTTCGATTATTACTTCCACGTCAGTGATGTTCGTTAACCAGGCATTACATTCTGCTTTCCTCCCGAAGAATTTCTGACGTTCTATTCTAGAACACAACTATTGTTAAATGCCATCGAGCAACGAGTTTTATAATGCCGCGAACCGTTTGGTTAAGAATATTTTTGTCGTCGCTCGGTATTGAGTTCTGGCAGACGTTGCGTGTCCCTTTGAGAACGCTGGCTGTGTGTGAAAACTTCACTCCTCGTTTGATCTTTAAGCGTTTCATAAATTATGTATTCACGGTGATTATAAATTACCTGAGAACCTTTCTGTCATCCTCGGTCGAGGTAATCAATTATGTTTCGTTTAATTCAGTTGCCACGCGAGATATTCTCGGAGCCAAAAGCAATGTGTTAATTGCAAAATTTCATTTGCTATTGTTCTCTAATATATTGATAGCAGTACAAGAGCGTGGGAATGTTTTTATTGTTCAATATTGAACGAACGTACGAAATTACGTGCACGATTCAATGTTGGGACACCTCAAAATTTCTGTGGTGTTAGATGGATCTTTGTATTCGTTTCTGTTCATGTCTTCTCTGACCTTAACCTCCGCTTCTGGGATTAATTGATTCATTAACGCGGGATTTAATACACGAGTAGCTGTATTGCTGAATTACTCGAGAGTCATATAATTAAAGTTACTTGCGTAACATAATATTCTCATTAAGGATGGAATAAATTGTAATCTATTTCAATTAACGGATTGAATAAATTATACGTTGAATTAATTAACACATTATTATTAGTATCTGTGGACTCTTTTAACAGTTTGAACCACTTCCCTGTTATCAATCATAGCACTGCTCTAACAGACATACATACGTGGTTCTACAACAACCAACTTCAACAAATTTTATCATTACTTCTCTAAACTGCTGATCGACTTAATTTCTTAAAAATACTCGGAGTTAATCAGATGGTTACGTAAGAAATATTTCTTTCTTCCTGTCCCATATTATGAGCCATTACATAACGTTACCGGAATGTCAGACGGCAAAAAAGGTCCACGTGACATCGTAATAGAGGATCGCGCTAACACCACTGTACAATTCCACGCCGCCCAATTTCTACTGGCTTCTTCTTTTCTATATACCTATTTATAACACACGCAACATATAATCTCTTCATCCCTTAAAATGTACTGATAAATATCTCTAAATCTCATAAATACATCGTGAGAATCGTTTCAATGAAAATTCCCTATTCAAAGTAGATACTTTCAGTGACAACTGACCTTCATTTCAATCAATCTGTACATCCCATTACACAAAAAAGTTGCTTAAATCTTTTCATATAACAAGGGAATCTCTACTACCCTTAATTCACAGAGTAGTTCTAAGCTTTTAAAGTACAGCATACAGTTATTGTTAAAAGACTATTTAAATTATGAATGGTAACAAAAATTAGATAGTTCTATTAAAAGAATCCTATCTCAAAATTTGTATTATATAGATTGGAAACCTCCAATGGAAACAACATAATACTTATAGCTTAGCATTAAGTCAGTTCTGCAGACATACGAAGATTTGAGTTTGAAACTTTCTATCGATCACCACTGTATATCCACGGATAGGGGAACTGAAATTGATAAGGATGGAAGGCATTGGAAGACATTAGTCACTGAAATTCTCTCGTTCTTCCTGCTTCTCGGTCCATCTGCTCCATGATAGGGCGGGGAGGAGATCCCCGCGAGCTCGCAACTTCCTGAAACCATCATCGCATGTCAGTCCGAATGAAAACCTCGCTTCTGAACTGTCATTCAGCATGTATCGCGGCTGGGATTCTTGCGGGCAGATTCGAAGCACCGGCACTCTGAATTTTCTCACGAATGCTTGTGCCAGGCAACGAAGTCGGGAAACGTCTGTGTTTATTCGAGGAGAGCTCCCCAGCTTTTGGCCATTGTATTTATACCGTCCAACGAAAACAGGCGCACTGCATACATCAGCCTTTAAACACAGCAGTTTGAAATACAAGAGAGCGCAACAGGAGACCGAGAACAGTAACTAACCGCTTAAATTACGGTTGATTTCGTGTGGTGATCGACGAGGAAAGGCAAAGAGAGATTGTTCCCTTCATTTTCGTTGAATTGTCACGGGATTTCCGTATGCTGATTGGAGAGACGCGAGATCACTTTCTGCTCACTGGGCGCAGCGCGTTCAACTGTTTTTCTTGTTAAGTAGCTCGCGGCTGAAATAATTTGCACATCGGGATCGGAGATGCAGAATAGCGAAGTGTGTATCTGTTGTTATTGGCGGGAATGTGTGTTAATTATGATGTTCATTTGTAAAAGCCTGAGAGGATGAGTGCCACGTTTCTGTTGGAAATGAAGTTTAAATGGACTCATGGGTTTTAATTAGCCTGAATATTTCATCCATTATGTACGCGATATTTGAGAGGAAGCAGCTTGTATCATGTTACCCACATTGATATGAAATAATTCTGAATTTAACATCACTCAATGCCCACATTTTAAAAGCCACGCAGGAACAACACGAGCCCAATTACGTCACTCATTAAGTTTCTTCACAACGTCATTTTATACCCAATCTATATTTTCACAAAATCCTTAAAATCTCTAAAATATAATTCCTTTAATATCTAAAACATAAATTCCTCAAAGAATGAAGCTGATTGGAAACTTGCCTTAAGCCTTTTTCACACGTGATAATTTTGTAACTCGTCTATTATCGCGGACAAATTTTTTTTATTTATTTTTTGAATTATGGATTCTCTGTCAAGTAAATGTGTCCGAGATATCAATGGGGAGTTGAGGAAGTATCTAGCGTGAAAAGGGCTTTATTGAAGCGCAGTACTGCTAGCGATAAGGGCGCTAGATAGAGCCTCAAGCTTAATCGAGGGAAAGGTGACGCGTGCCGCGCAATTGTCGTAGGTCGTCGAGAAATTCTTTAAAAATACATCGTCGACGGGAAACTATTTCTGGCCAAGACTGGCCGGCCGCTCGTACGAGCTCGAGTCTCATCGTTTTGGGTTGGGCTGAGTTTACGCACGCGATCTGCACTGACACGTGTCGACGATCTCCTCGGTGTCAATCGCCTATTAACGTTACCCCATCGTCTCAATTTACCGAACAGCATGGATCGATTCATAGACAGCGTTGGGTATAGCTGGCAATCGCCAACAGCGATTTTATGAATTTTATCTTCAATTAATTTGGGATCATTAGAACTTATCCGTTGGAAGTAGAATTTTTTTTAGATAATAGGCTTCGTGATTGGATTAAGAAGATAATTAATAATTTACTAAAATTCTAGTATAGACACGAGTGTATGTGATACCTTTTGTTGCTTTCCTAATTACGATTTCATATTTCATGGTACACGCATCACGTTGGTAATTGGGAGTCAATTTGTCTTTATAGAAGCAATATCGCGTGTGCTTACAAATGGACAATTTAATTGCCTGTTAATTGACTGGATGATGTATGCCAAGGAATTATTGGGAATTTTATTTTCAGCGTATTCCTACCTGAGGAGTAGATGATTTCATTTGATAGCCACTAAAAATTTGTTCGATTTTCCTCTGGAACTCTTTCGCCGGTGAATCTATTTTAAAGAACTGTTTTTGTACTATTTCCGTCTTTAATAGCTTCACAGAGCAATGCTGGAAAATAGTTTCTCATAACAGACGTTCGGTAAGGTTTATTTACCTTTTTGCACGATTTCTCGAGGAATAAGGTAGGGTGTTTCACTTAGTATAGTCTGTGCTTTAGAAAACGTGTAAGACGTGCGATATTAACTGTTATTTAATAGTTGCGTAAGTCTTTGCATTTCTCGCGAGAGAGATATCGATCGAGCGTGTTAAGCATCATCTTGGATGTACAGTTTATATCATAATTTCAAGGATTGAATGTTTTGGAATTAATCGTGACGCGTGCGCCGAAGGATTATTATTCCTGCTACTAATTTTACTTCGCGAAATTTATTTCCCTCCAAAGTGTATAGAGTTACCCTGGAACTGTGTCATAATGTACGGAGCAACTTTTTCTGTCGAATCGACCAACTTGCGTTAACTGGTAGCGTATCGGGACGAAGTTATGTGTGTCGCTTCTGAAGTATTTCGTACAGAACTTTTATTATAGTACATTGCAAACTATCGATTTTATAATATCGTCTACGTACCTCTACACATGACAGTTGAATAAAAGTTATCGAAGGAGCTTTGAGGAAAACTGAGATAAGAGAATGTAGCGATGCAATTAAAGTTGCGATATAATTAAAATAAATCGTAGTAGAATTTTATGAAAATAGATATCAGAAGCCCAATAATATTTGCTATTTCTGTGACTGTTAAGTCAACGTTCCATTAGTTCGTCGAACTGTTTGAAATTATCTTGAATCACGGTGCGTGTCTAGTCTGGCTGTCTGACCAGCCAGGACTTTTCTACTACAAAGGAGTCAGGGAATACAAGCCAAGAATAATCGAATGCACAGACAGATCGTTGATAGTCCCTGTGTTTCTATCAGCAACAATCATGGTCTGTCAGTCAGCCATTAGTTTCGTTAATGCGAATTTGGCCACGAGCAAACAAACCCCTGAGATTTTAGGCTAGATTCTATTCCCAACCGGCTCGTCCGCGCATTTCCACTTGTTTTCGACGTCTCTGGCGCGAGAATAGAATCGGTGAGAATTTAGGAAGGTTGTAACTTCGTGTTTCGCGGTTATATTTGACAGTAAGGCTCATAAACTCCCCTGCCTTTCGTGACGATCAATCATCGACAAAGGGAGAGAGCGAGACGAGAGCGTTACGATGACGATAAATCGATGAGCATTTCGTTTTGGACACCGTTGCTTCCCGCGCCGTTCACCCTTCCTTTTCTCCTCGTCACTCACAAAAAGCACCGGCTTTTTTCCGCGACTTCTTCCTTCTGGCGCGATGAGAGGGTGGAGATTGTTGGTTGAATCCAAGAGGTGGAATTAAAGATAAATGGGTACAATGTGCGAAGTATAACGTGACTTTCGTTCTACTGTTTTTCTTCTGAAAGAAGATGCTGTGCAGAATCGTGTGTTTCGTTTACGTGGTACATAAACGCAACGATGAAAGATTCTAATATGAAATCAGAAATAGATTTTTTTCTAGTTTTATATTAAAATTATTTCAAGGAAAATATTCGCTGCATACATAGTGAAGTTGAGAAATTAATTGCACCTGGTTGGAGCTGTCAATCTCAACATATTTAGTGTTTAAATTTAATGGATTAAAGTTACAGTTTAAACATTAATGGAATGAAGAGAAACTGTTGAGATATAGTTTACAAATTCTAAATTCGTATGAAATATTTTTTCACAGTGTTTTGTCAGCATTACTATCGTAAAAGATCAAAAGTATTAATGAAGAATGGATGTAGAAAAAGAAGAAGTAGGAGATAAGTCAATCTAGGGATTTCTGTACCTCTCATTTATTTAATAGCATGCATTTTTGTTATGGGCATAAAGAAGAATAAAGACAAATTTCCTGAACCAATAACAGGGATATCCCCTAAACGATACCAACCTCAGTCTGATACATCACGTGAAATTCGAGAGTTCCTGGAAGCTGCTTGTGACAGCTCCATTAAGAAAGAAGCTCCCCTCGAAATAAATAACGACTCCAGTGAAGACATTTTTTCCCAACCTTTTCAATCACGAAAGCCTCGCACATTTCATTAAAATGTGAAGTTTTTAAATTGAATTAATTTAATTGCAAAACGGAGATGATACTCTAAGTGAAGAATATATAAACATGTTTGAGAAACCATTAGAATTTTCGCTGCACATGATTAATTTAATATAATAAAAATTGTAGAAAGTTACAATATAAAAAATTAGACCAAATCTGTAAAACGCAACGGAAAGCAATACACGGTATTTGCACGTGAAACCTCACTTTTCAAAGTTATTCCATCAAAAATGTTATGCAGTTACCCAAAATGATCGACAAATAACTTTCGACGCAGGTTCTTCTTTTATGTATTTTCAGAATTATTAAATGGAATTATTTTATTGTCCGATATTAAAGCTGATCGCATGAAGTAACAAATCACGTAACACGGTTTTCATTGAAGTGTATTTTTAACTCGATACCTTTCCTCTTTATCGAAAGTTTTCATTGATAGCTTCCGCTGTTATAGACGTGCACACCCACGTTTTTTTAACACTCCCCGCTATATTGGACGGTTTAGGTAAACGTCCTCACTTTTCAAACATATAGAGATCCAATCCTTTGCTCTCTGTGTTTTATAAAAATGTTACCCCACTTGCAGTTGCACCGTTGTATCAAAAGGTACCAGCAAGATTCTGAGAATCAAATGATTTTCTTATAAGTATATTATTAAGGAATCAGGTTAATTGTAGGATAATAAATTTATCAAGAAGTGTCTCTTAAAAAAAAAGAGACAAATAATTTTCTGGTGCAAGAAATTTGATACTCCCGGACTTTAAAGCCAGGCGGAGGAAACGATATTACATATACAAAGAATATAAAAGCACACTCTAAACACTTAGTACCCACTAACTAAATTAGCAGTAATTGACCCAACTAATCAACGCAAAAAATTGCTCATACCTACCTTTGAAAATATCGTAACAACTTCAACATCCTCGACAGAGCGATTCCTCCAACATTTCGACAGTAAAGAAACTTAATACATTCAGAGATTATATATCCTACAACCACAACGGACTACGAATACGTCCACTTTGAACGGATACTCACGATGGAGGTTCGCAAGAAGTCCAGTCAAGGAAGTCCAGTCAACTGTGCGATTATCCCAAGCGTAATGAAACTGCGTGCACAAAAAGAAAGGGACCGTATCTGGTGTTCCAGGACGGTTTTTCATGGCGCGGAACGGTCTCCTTCCTGGTTGTATCACTCGTTACGAGACACCGTGTATTACGGGCCATTAGAAGCCGGATAAAGGGCAGGAAACGACGGCGTGGCGTGGAAAAAAGGCAGCAATACTCGAAAATAGCAACGGTGGGCGTCGACTGTACAGTCTGACAGCGGCACACGTTGGCTTTATCAGCATTTATAACTCCGTGGCCCCGTGCAGCTGCAGCTGCGGTTAAATAAACTGCGCGCACCGTCGCGCTCTCCGCCTGTAAACGAACAAAACAATGGCGAGCGCATTGACGTCATTGGGTGCAATAAAAAACGATGAGCATGGATAACGTCGAATGCTCAACTTTTGCGTGTCGTTAACGCTTCGAGACGAAACAGCCCGAGCACGTGCACTTTGTAATCTTAGACTGGCCCATTCGAACGCACGTTGCATTTCAGCACCGCAACCTTTTCACGGTACTTCGAATCGGTCAAATTTTTTTCGACAATTCTGAGACTGTGTGATAAGAAACAAGGGGGTGGTTAAGAACAATGAAAGTATTTTATATATAAAATATTTTCACCTGTGGTCAATTTTTCTAATTTAACTTAAGGGAGGAAAACAATAAGAAATCTGAAAAATCGCATGCTCCTTTTTTACAATTTTTGGAAGATATATGTTTCAACCACGTGCCCTCCAAAATTTTATGACGAAATTCGTAAAATTGACGGAGATAAAGTATTTTCCGTTAAGCGGTTTCAACCGCATGACATTTTTCAATCGTGTTGACAGTATATAAAGAAAATTATACATCCAATTGACATGACTAAGGCGAAATTATTGCTTATTGTACGAAAATTACACGACGTACAGATTTTTTTAATCAATGGCCTCCTTCTATTTTTTTATCAAAATTTTTCTCTTCAGACTCCTTAATTCAGTTGACATTATTTTCACACATTCGTTTTTGGATACACCTAAAGACTTCACCGAAGGTTTCCTTTGACGCCTAATATTCACTCCGCTGACAGATCGTTGGCGTTTAATATCGCTGTTGCAGAGGCGAATATCCTTTGTACTCAAATAAACTGTCAGGCAGGTATCTATCTGTTTATCTGTTCCATCATTTGGAACGTGAATCCATTTGAGGGTTGCGATTGAGTAGAATATTACGTGGACAGATCGTCGAGTGAAACGCGGCTAGTTCGTGTTGAATTTAGAATTGTGCGATCAATTTGCAAATAAAGTGGCGTTAGGTTGCTTAGCGCAATATTACAAGGCTGTAGGCAAACTAGGACAAACTGTCTAACGAAATCAAGGATAGGAAAGGTATTAATGTGCTCTACTTTGGGCACAGTGCACGATAAATAAATAACACCGTTATACTGTGTTTCCACTTACTGTTCCTAAGTTTGAGCTTCAAATTTCACAATTATTCATCTAATTAGAAAAGAACATTATACGATGGAAACGCAAATAGAACTTTCCACAATAACTTCAGAAAGGAATAGTCAAAATCAAATGATCCCTTTCTCACGGAAACCAATTCAGTATTTTCCAAATAGATGAATATAATTATCGTGATCATTCCCAGGAATATTATTAGCAAAATTGATCAAATAATTCATGATACTATCTGTCACGTTTTTGCCCTGCTATAGTGGCACACCAAACAGACGTCTCACGAAATCTCAGCGCTGTCTGACTATTGCGTAACTAGACTACTTATAGAGATTAGAGTAGGAATAACTTTTGACGAGAAATATGCACAATCACTCTAATGCCAAGCCCGACTGTATTACTTTAAATATTCGATCAGGAGGGATTGAACTCCACGCATAAAATGATGCCACTCAAGTTTATCGAACGTATCCGCGAATTTATGAACGGCAACAAGGTGAACTGACACGCGATATTGTGTACAATAAATAGATATAACGTGGCAGCTTTAAAACGCTGCTTTATTTTTAGACCGTTAGCCTTTCCGAGCGGGCGTCAAGTCAAGCTAGAATCTTTTACAACGCCATGGAATTAATGAACTAAGCGAAAGCCCGCGTTTTATGTTACCTACGCTAGAAGTTTCAGATCGAAAGAAATGGTCCGCCGCGTTCGGGGACTGAAATTCATTCGAGCTCCAGGTGGAAAAGCGTATTCATTACAGCGGTATGAAAGGAAAAAGGGCACGAGTTCCGCGAACTGGGTCAAATACCGATAATTCTGGAGTTCGATAGAGCCGTCTATATTTCTTGCCCGCGCTACGAGGTGTACACCTTCCCGCAATTGCTTTATTAATGAAATTGTTTGCCACCTATATATATATCGAGCAGCTTGTCACTGGAAAAGCGTGAAAGAATGTCTTAATAAAATTTTCTACCCCCATTTTCTGAACGCTAATTACATTAAGTACCCACTCTCGCGCTTTATTAAATGTCATTCCAAGAACCTTGTAGGAAAACCTGCAAAGTGAAATTCTACTTTAATAATATTATCCGGTTAATGGAATTTCGGTTCTATGATTTTTGTTTCTTTCATAAATTCGGAACAACATAGTCTTGTAATGTGAAAATGTAGTACCAGTTGAAGTAAATTATAATTGTTCGGAGGTAAATATTTGTTATTTTAATTGCTCGCCAATTGTGTTGATTTTATTGAATTACCATATAAAGTATGGATACCATATAAAGTAATTAATTGTGTAGTATCATCACTGCGATTGATTTAGGAAAATCGGGTGAAATTCGCGCAATTTTGGCACTCGGAATGACGTGTTCTGTGTATAATAATTCATGCACGCAGGTTCATCACGAAGATCGTTTTTCACGTTCTCACGAGGCTCGTAAATTCAGGCTGCACGTGTTGCTATGATAAACACATCCATCGACAAGCCAACGCGTTAAGATACTTTTGGTTATCGTTTCATAGCCAGTTGTATTTTCATTCCCGTGATATTACGATCATTTCGCAGCTAATATTGATATTTAAAGTGAATTGGGGCTCAACGGTTGAAGCACCCTTCAAGAATAATGATTTATCATCAGGATGCTCTTCAAAGGTACTCGTCGTTGATTAGTTCCTTGGATAAAAAGCTTAGAGAACAGTAGATAGCGTGAACAAGTTACAAGAGTGTATTTTAGAGAAAAGACTTGGTTTTCCAATAATTTGTAGTATTCATTCGTTTCCTCTTTGTATGTTAATAGCTTTAAAATGGGTACCTCATATTGCTGACTATGGAAAATGTAGTACTTATAAAAGTAACATATGTACATTATATTTTTTAATTTAATTAATTGAATTCATTCTGCCTTCTTTCTGTTCACTGAACTTGTATTCTATCCAAATGTTTTACAAAAATGGTTAGGAAATGTTTATGCGAACAATTTTATGCACAATTTCTACTCATTCGAGCCTTTGAAATGACACGTTCCTCTCCACGAATTTAGGTGATAATATTTGAGGGAGAATTTCTATAATACGGTACTTCTGCTCCTCTCATTGCGCACTGCCATGAATTCCAGATATGAGGAGCTATTCAGACGTGTTTCCGACGTTGATTAAATTTTTCTGTCTTTACGCATAGAGGCGAGAAGCGTGCTGGCAGCTTTACATCAAGCTAGCTTCCGGTTCATCTGGATTCGTTCTAGTCGTAAAATAAATATGACTCCCTTTGGGTGGACCACACTCGCGTAAAATACGTCAGCAGCTATTCAAATGAAGAATTTGATTAATGACCCGCAGACAACGTTCTGGGGGAACAATTACGGAACATCTGGAACACATGTGAAGTCATGGTGTCATAGATTGTTGTCCACTGGTGAAAGAGTATTATTATCGAGCGCTGAAAGAGCACAGGCATTAATACTTGAGAAATAAAAACAATACCACTTATTTCTTCTTCAAGAATCTGAAACTTTTACTGCTATGTTAATATTCATTCTCATTGTTAATAGGAACTTTAAAGTGTAAATGTCAAGCATTTATAAAATTCAGAAATTCAATAAACAATGTATACATCATTAATGCGTCAATATAACACATTAATCGATAGCAGGTACACATAAATAATTCTAATATAAATATAAATGAACTCATTAATTGAGTCATTACACAGTCGAACCTCGATAACTGGAAAACCTCTATAAGTGGAAAATTTTCCTCATTTCCATCCGTTCCGCTGTAAACACCTCTACAGCTTGAAATAAAACTTCCTTAACTCGAACTACATTTTGCATGTTAAATTATGTATTTCACCCCTACAACTCGAATTTAGAAGAACTTGACCCTCTATAAGTCAAAGTTTACTTGTACAAATGTATTACGAAATTTCGTAGAAGGATCTCAAAATATCGAGGTAAAAGTTGTTCCAGTGCGTTGGTGGCAGTAGAAACAGACACCACAGGTCAGCCATAAAATGATTTGCTTCTATTCTGCTCTCGTGTAAACATTATTGAGGATACTGTACCATTACGTAAATTACATCTATATATTATTACGATCATGTTACGCTATTATAATCGTACCACCCACTATTGTACAGCTCATATTAAAGATTTAATTATCAATTTTCCATTAATAACAGTACACAATGGCTTGATCCCGTTTCCAGGAAGTCAGCATCTGTTTCTAGCTGCGGTTTATTCTCTTCGTGTTAAAATACAGAATAATAGGATTGATCTGTGGCGGTCAGTCGCTTGCAGGAGAAATGGACGCTCTTTGTCATATAAATACCCTGTGACAAGTTCTAAAGGGTCACCATAAATTCTTCCAGGCGTGCACTTCGCGTCAGTTGCAATTCAAAGTCTAGAGAACCGATTATTATCATGCCACTATGCGTGTCAATAAATCAACATCCTGCACAGTGCGCGAACAATAAATTCATTAAAAGCGACACTGCGCTATTTACGTTTAAATATAAATTTCGCGTAGTGGATTGTTCCTTGGTCGCAGATCGTCTGCGATTAATTATTCGGGGGATTTTAATTGGCCAGCTCCTCCGTTCGACTGCATATTTCATGGGCATTGCGAAACAAACCGATGTAAATCGTCGATTTACAATGAGACGTCTGCAGTCGTCTCGCCAAATTTATGCTCGGGTCCTGGTCGAAGGCTTGTGGTTTTCTGACCCCTATGTTAGCGAGTCTATTTTCTCTGACCACGACTAGTGTCTCGCGATGATGGCGAGATTAGCAGGGGAATATAAAAAGAACATGCGGAGATTCGACAGATATTAGGATATTAAACAGCTTTGAATACTCATTTGCGAATTCTAGTGAATACGCCAGCTTTTATTTTCTTGCACATTCGAAAGATACAGATGACTTGTTCTAAAGAAAAGTCTACTACTGTGGCTCCATTTCTTTAACCCTGTGCGATCACTTGGGGTGTATCGCACCCCAGGAAATTTTTTTTCTCTACTAATATTTCTGTAAAGTTTTAGACTTTACGATCAATATCTTCTATCAAGCATTGGACATTCGTGTAAATTTCTAATCAAAGGAGACTCTCACACATATTGGCAGAAGTATTTATTCTGACGTTTTTCGATTAGACATTGATTTCTGGTATGAATCTCGATTCGCAATGGTAAGAGAGTTTTCCCTCCTCACGTGATGCTGAAAGTTGCCGCCGTTTTGCCACGATAAGAGTGAATGAATGCGGCCGTGTTCCGCGAGTCTCTCTTATTGTTAGCAAAGAAGAAGAGCCATTCTGCGAGCTAAGTGGTGCCAAACAATGATCGTAATCGTAAAATGCTACCGGAAGTTAGCAGCTAGTAATCTTTGGACCTCGAGGGCATTTTTCATTATAATAATTCTATTTCCGAGCTCTTTTCTCGTTTTCTCGAAATTATGTGATTCAGGTACTATTTTTCCACGAACTTAACGAGTACCTAACACATGACTGATTTATATTCTCATCGGAGTATCGATTACTTTGAAACCTAATTAGAGAAAAAGAATACTCACTGTCAGGATACTTAAGCAATATAAATTGTTAGAGAACTCTAAATGATATAGGGCTCGTGTACAGCCAGCCATTTATTAGTCATTTTTTTCATTCCTTTGGTATGAATATTTTTTAGTTAAATCGTGACGTGCATCAAAAGGACTTCTGAGGAGCTACGATAACGAATAACGAAGACGAAGTGGCTCTAGCGAATAACTAAGCGTATTTCTTATTAGCCAATCGTTGCGAAAGGCATTGGGAACAAACAGAACGCTTTAAATAAGCTGTGCCATTTATAAGGTGGAGTCCGTGAAAAATCTCTATTGTCACAGCCCCGAAATTCTCAAGCTGCATCAGATTCTTCATTTCCAATTGCAAAATCCTGTTCACAAAATTTAGCATAATTCCAATTAGTTCTATTATCAATAGAAAAGATTCTTGTAATTTAAAATGCTAATTGCTGTATTTTTCAAACCACATTGCATAATTATAGTACCTACACGATTTCCTGCAAGGTGGTCTCAGGATTTTGGCATAATGCTGTATTTCATTTGGCTTCTCCCACCTGACGTTGATGCTTCGTAGCCTCATAGTCTAGACGACGAGGAACGGAATTATAACACGTTTCGGCAGAACTATTTTCCCTTGCCAAATTGTGTCAGCCTCATAGCGATGATTGCTTTTTCGTGTTTTTACTCAGTGCTTTCGAAATATAAAAGGATATATTCCTGTTTCCTTCTGAAAGAATTCATTAAATCGATGAGATGTTTATAGGGCAATTTATGCTTTCTGCTTGTCTATTTCGTTGAACGAATTTTGCTTCCTGTGACCAGTTCCATCTACTGTATTTTCTTTAGAATTATTAGGAGACCTGCTGGGGTGTAACCCAAAGAGAAGAGATAGTTAAGCGCCATGTGGAAATTTGTCATTCGTGCCAAGTAGTTGCATGTGATTTGCAAAAAGACACGTGCACTAATTGGCAAATGCTTCAGGTTTTCGTAACTTACATGTTGGTTTAGCAACAGATTTCTGTGCAATCAAAATATGAAATAAGTAATTGGATTATAGAGCAAGGAGCAGTTCAATGCCTTTTATTATTTACAGACGATTATTTAAGTTTGGTGTAATAATTTACATTTTATCATTGTATATGGACTGTTTTAACTCCTTTAAAAACACGTTGATTTTGTCATTTCAGGCATTTCAAGGAAGATAAAGGAAGAAATAGAAGAGCTTTCTAAGTCATCCTCCATTTTCAAAATTTTCGAGGAATTGCAATCAAGGGTACATTAAGGAAACTTACTCGTCATCCTCGCAGAAGGGAAATGGAAGTGACCGAATGGTACTCATTGGAAAAGGCGACGAAAGTGATCAGAATGAGTGCCAGGAAGAAATAAATGCTCACTAATTAACTTAATGGGCATACAGGCTGAATTAAAAAAGGAAATACTAACAGCACAAAGAACTGGGGAATTTTTTTTCTGTAAAAGGGTAAATAAGCTAAACATCCATTAGAGGTGCTGTGTAAATTACTTGAAAAGTATTAAGAATACAGTAATGGCGGATAGACAGGTTGCAATGACACACAGGAATCAATGTGAGATCGATACATGAAAACAAGTGAGAAGATTGTTTCAACCATTAACGAAGCACTTGAAAGTATAAATAGATAGAAGTAATAAAAAGTTCCACACCAACTAAACGTGACCTGTATAGAAAATCTATTTATTAATGGAAGATTACATCATATAATTCAGAGGGTATTCATTTTTACGTCAAAAGAAAGAATCATCAATCACCAGAGGACGCACAAATGGAACAATCATCGAGGATCAATCTCATTCCTTCGAAAACGAGTGCCCAATGAATAAAATAATATTACTCTTATTACACGGTGAATGAATATCTGCAGTGGGGTGGTACACCAATACAAAACGACTAAATCCGTCCAAGAAAGGAAGCATTATCGATAGATCTGTGCCAGATACGAATTTCTCAATTCCACGACAAGGGAATTTGACAAAATGGCGAGTCGAATGAAGGCGCTATATAATCAGGTAAAGTAAACGAAAAATTCTCCTTCACGAATTCGAAATTCCATTTTAAAAGTGCTGGAACCAGAGATGGGCAAAAAATTATTTAAAATAAAAATTTGTGTGCGAAATTTTTATTTCAAATAATTTTTTGCCTATCTCTGGCTGGAACATGGTTAGTGTTTTTTGTACTCGAATTTGTAAGCCCTTATTACAAAAGATAGACTACTAGAATTTTTATTACAGAAATTTACCTTCCATCGAAAATCTTTTTATGAAGAAACTATACTATCTCAAGGCCTAAGTCTTATTTAGTAAAGTGGGAATTTTAAATTTCATTGAAACTCCCACGAAAGTTGTTCCATCTTCCACAACGTTCACCTTCCCTCGTTGCACGATTCCCACCAGAAAGCGTCAGCAGTTTGTTACTTGTCACGCAGGTTATCTTCGAGAGGCGAATTCTTCTGGGTTGCACCGTCCTCGTAGGACTATCAGTGTGCATATGGTCAGTGGCCATTGGGACCGATCACTGGTTCACCATCCAGGCACCAGACGAAGATGGTCTGCCTCTTGGGGATGCTGGCAGAGAAGGCAGAAGATTGATCTACAAGCACATGGGACTGTGGAGAGGCTGTATTCGTGGCATAGCACCGGAATCCCTTAATTCCTCTGTCATGGTGCCTTACTGTAAGTGCATCTAATTTCTACACAGAGAATGTTCTACTGAACGTAGACCATAGAGCAGATGCTATCTTCCTTGATTTCTGAAAAGCCCTCGACACAAATGACAATTCCATCTTGATATTGGAATCTTCTAAAATAGATTGTAATTTCATGGTTCATGTAATCACATAATTCACAAATCTTAATCTTATTCTTATAATTGCTTCTAATTAATCCTCGAACGCTGTATAATTTGACCAAGCGTGGGTATAGGATCTATTTCGCACCATGATTTTATTTATATACCTACACCTCAAGATAAAACGCGAATTGGCTTCTCAGCTTGTTATCACTCCTCATAAAATCCTCCTCGTTTCCAAAAAGTAATACTAATAATCGCTAACACGTGTAGCTTGATATCCAGGGTGGGTCCAAATGGCCCCTGGACAAGACACAAAGAATTCTGTATGATCATTCAAAACTAGTTTATGAAAGTTATATTTCAAAGACCAAGAATAGAATCATTTCCTAGTAATTCTAAGCCACCGACGCGGATCCCTGTCTTTGATGATAATAATATACTCAGTGGATTGAAGTACACGTGCAATGAAGATTTCAAGTTCCATTAGTTAATTGAGCTTTTGGCGACGCTTGAATTGTAGCTGAGAGAAGTGTCGAGCTCCATTGAACAACTAATTTATATCTGTTGAGCTTTAGTGGAGTCGAATGACGATCCCGGTCTCGCGGATTGAACGTCGCAATGAAACTGAAATTAAGACACCCTAACAGAGGTGTCACCCGTTACTATTTCCTCCATAAGCTATTTGAAACCCCAATACGCTTCCTCAAAATGGAGCACGGTGCACTTGATTTACAATCACAGGAAGGTGTGTCAGATGCAACGTCGCATGCTGCTTAGGTCGTTTGCTACCGAGGACAGTAAACTAAGGGTTTAGAAAATGTGCCACGAGACGTCGACTGTCTCAGCGAGGAGACGGTGGGCGTCGTTTCAAGAAAGGCGGGATCGTTGACCTATATAAATAATGGAAAGCTAGATTGCCCGGAGTCGCACACGTTGATTCCAAGTAGTGCTCCTAAAAGGGCATTTCTTCGGAAAAGGAAAAGCCTCTGCACGATACACGTCAAGGCTTTTTGGGGCAATTTTATTTATATCCGCTTTGGAATACATTCCGTTTTAAATACTTTCAAATTAAGATTCTTCTATGTGGGACGAGGGACCAGTTCATTTGCATTCAATCATTTCAAATGATTAAACTCGTGGGGAAAGTAATAGAGGATTTCAAAGGGAAATGGCTGGAAATTTAATTCTGTGAGGCCTCCGGCTTCTTTATGAGATACCACCCGCAGACACTTTGGATAACGTAGCATAACACGCTTCTTTGGTGCTGGTAAGATTAGTTGCTGTAAACCTTGCGCCCCTTCGTTTACATCGTTTGCTTCAGATCAGTTCCATACGTAGCACTTCTTAACAGGCTTTGATTTATTCTATTGACAGTTGAAATTGCTGAGGAAACGGGGACCGTTAACCAAGGTGCCATCGAGAGATTTAGTACGGTGTATCAGGCACGATGTAATTAGAAGCCACTCGTCTGGATACTTAGTTTGTAACCTTTATTTGCGTTCCAACGTTTTATCACGGATTGGCAATCTACTCGGTTTGCTTTCCTTCGATCCAATCTTTAAGCCAAAGAAGATCTGCCTTGCCTGTTCCTTTGATCATCTAAATACCTTCTATCAAGCGCCACAGTCGCGTTCGCGTTCTTCTAGGACGATCCGATCCCCCAGGATGCTTGGAAATTCAGATCCGCGGCGGGGAACAGCCACTCTGCAATTAATAACACCAGCTCCCCCTGTGCAGTTAATCATCCAGTGTCAGAATCCGTGTGCATGGCTCCACGCTCGCTTGTCACGCGTCTCGCGTAGTGTTCCACACGTGTGCTTCGTCGTGCACGCGTCAGAGTCAGTTAATTACGCAACTGTAACGTCACTGGAGTCACTCTGCCGAGAGCAATCAGTTTTCACGTTATGTTCTATTAGAGTACAATGTGGAAGTCTTTTTTGACACGCGGTTGCGTCTTTTTCGTCCACAGTCACTCTTATTGATGAGTGTGTTTTACTGATTCAGTCATTCGGACACTCCAGTCAATCATCGGGTTTATTAACAGGCTTGGTGGACTTAAAGTGGCGAGGCTTTTCAATGACAGTAGAATAAAGAATTTCAAGTTGGAAATTAGAGGGATGATAGAGTAACTGATAATTAAGATAATTAGTGGGATACACAGGTAAATCGATTAAGAGTACAAGAGACTAGATTTCCTTTCGATATATCTTTCAAATGTAAATTGAATTGGAAAACTAGGAAAGTCAATGCCTTCAACAATTCATATTTCGTGTAAATTCTTCCTGTGAAGAATAAAAAAATCTCAATAAAAAATACTTCATCCCTACGACACGCTTCTACGTTTTATTATCTAACAAATATTTCTCTGTCTCTTCGTGAACAGTTCCAGTAAACAAAGTACAACTATGCATCTTTCTATATCGAAACCCAAGAGCTTCTGCTACATCGATAATGTTACAGTGCATAAAGTACGCTCGCGAGTCCGAACAATAACAAACGCCTTGCTTTTTCGAAGAAAGAGTCCGAGATTTGTAAGGCAAAGCAGATGACATAATAGTCATATTTTATAACGTCCTGCGCGGGACTGTGGTTTGTCTAGCGCGGTACAATGTTACATGGAAACTCGTGTTTCAAGCAGGTTTAAGATAAAGTGGTCGTTAATTTCCTCGCGCATAGCGAATGGACTTAATGGCCATGATGCCTCGATTGCATCGAGAATTTAATAACAAGATTCACTGCTCGCTTCGGATTTATGGTGTACTTACATCACGTGCGCTGCTTTTCGCCGATGCTATTGTTATCCACAAAAATATGGAACAACCATATATCATTTCGAAAGAAGAACACTAGTTCTAACAGAGAATTGAGTCGTCATTTTCAAAATTAAACGCGTTACTCAACCATTCACTTTTACTTCCCTTTAAACATTTGAAATTATTTGTCGTATGTTTATTTTACCAGGATTTTGACTTATCTTTTACAGTTGCTGCCTCTAAAAAAATTATAATCTTCGAATTATAAAATAAGAAAGAAATACAATCGATTGGATTATAGATAATCTTCATTCCTCTCCTTCTCAGGCAATTAATTCCATTGGAATCTTTGAACGCGATTAATGAGCGAAATAATCATCCATTCCATTTAAATTTATTAAGAATATACAGATTGCTATATTGTAAGGGAAATGTCAATTTATTTTTTTAACTGCCCTATCCAGGCTTTCAGGAATATGAAGTCTGTTCTTGCTTTGTCCACTGAAAGAACTTCCACTCAATCTAGTTTCAAATCTTCTCCACTTTTCGCTTTACCTCATCTTTACTTGTCCTCAGACTCAGCAGGGGATAACAGGCGTTTGTCATTAATTTATGCACCGAGGCTTGTACGCTTCGCCTTAGCACGTTTCAACAAAATAAACGATGTTCCAAGAATAAATGAAAACTCTGACGGCCCCTTCGTCTTTCGTTACGCTGGCAGTCGGTTCTTTTCCTCCTTTCCCCGCCGTATTGCTGTGCTCTTTGTTGTGAAGCTTATTAAGAAGAAACACGAGCTGCGCAGTGCATGTAAAAGTAGCAAAGGAAAGAGCAGAAAAAGAAAGCAATGACGGAGATACAGGAGCTCAAATGACATTGTTTGAAAGCAGCCTGCAAATTTTGATATACGATGTTTCATATCTGCTTTCTACTTTATGTGAATACTCCGATTTTACAATAATTCTTTCTCTTATTTCTGCTACTAACGCCCCAATTTATAAAAATCATAGTCTAATCTGCTATCAAATGGAAACGAGTGGAAAATAAAGTAATTGTTAAATGAAACTTAACTCGATACACCGTCCTGGAATAAAAAATATCTTCGCCTTTTTTGAACCTATTATTACGTAACACATGGTTCGCAGAGATTATACCATCTCGGCGGTATCGATAAAAATATTATCACAGAGTTTCAAGTTTCACGCTATACACTGCAAGCGCAACAAGTTTCTATTATTAACAGCCGACTATGCCTCTTCCCCACCTATTTGTCACGTTAAAAATCCGATGCCAGAACTGCGTTTCGAAAAATCGAGGAACGTCCCGACTGTTGACAAAAGAAATAAAACATGTAGATTGCACACACATTCAAACGTATCACTCACCGCTGTCAAAATTTAAGTTCCTTGCAAATCTTGTTTGAAACGTTGTGTCACTGGAAAAAAAAATAGAATCTCACAGAGACGATGTCAAAGAACAGAGCAATATTTTGTACTGTAACATACATTTTCTACAGTTTTATTGCACCTGATAAGAGTACGGCGTGTAAACTTCGCAATTTCAAGTAGAATAACATACGATATCCCCGACATCGCTACATTCGATTTTCCTCGGCTTTATGATTACTGAAAACTGTGCGTGACATTCTCATAGGCACCAACAACTATCCAATTTAAAGTTCTTACGTCGAGGCAGGGAATACCTGCTATCCTATGAAAGGAGAGCGACAGCGATCCATGTTTTACTGCAAATTGATTCACCCCGCTTGGTCGAACGGTTAAGTGTCGCGGGGTATAAATATTGATTACCGCGTTATTGTCTTTCGAACTACTTTCAAAGGCTGCGGCGTAAAAATAACTTATCGCTAGGCGGTGCACGAACGAGGCACCGTTCCAGGGAAGATAACCTGGATGAGAAAATAGTAAATGGCAACTGGCGCGTGAAATGAAGACGGATGGGGTGATTACAGTGAGCCGGGGATTTAACCAACGTCGATTCGTGCATCACACTCGCCCGGAACTGGCCGAGTGTACATTAACATGATGCTGATAAACTTTCGGTCTAACGTCCCTTTTCTTTCAGCTGAGTGCAAGAGCCAGGACATGTTCCCCACCGAGAAGCAGATCAAACTGGATCCGGGGTTAAATAGAACTGTCCTGAGTAAGTGGATGAAACTTAAATGATTTTAATAATGGAACTCAAATTGATGGACGAAACCACTTGTTACCTTTAATTGAGCTGGAAAATACTGATTATTTATATGAAAATATTGATCCTTAAGGGGTCTCCTTATTTTGGATTTACGCGGTATTTGGGATTTTTTTAAGGGACACTCTCACATTATATTACTTGAAAACTTTATGCCCGAAGGACAGAGCTATGTTGAAAATCATAGCAGAATATAAGAGTTAGTGTGAAAGGGACATAAAGTTAAATTTTCTTCGTTTCACTAAAATATACAGTCGATCTGTCGAATAGAGGAAATTAAATACTTCCTGTTCAAAATGAGATTCTGTCCACCTACCGTAATTAGAAGCCCAACGTGAAATGATGTACCGACGAGGAATATTAAATCACCATTTCATACTTGTTGCTTTCAGACTACTCGAGGACACAGGTATCGTTCGCAGTGATCAGCTTGTTCGTGATGACAATGAGCTTTTGTTTCTCGATCTACACGTTCCGCAACCCCCGGTATATGTTCAAGCGACTAGCTGGCGGGATACATTTCATTAGCGGTAATTAATTGCACCAAGTCTGTTATTAACACTCCTACTTTCCCTGGAACCTATGTAGCGTAGCTTAACGCATATTAATAACACTCCCTATCAAATCGATCTTGGTCAATTTGAGTACTTTTCATATTGAATCCCTTTTGTCCTCCTTTGCATTAAATTAGCAGAATCCATCCCAATTATACATAAAACCCATACTTAACTCCATAAACAGAAAAAGGACGTTCCATTTGTCTATGGATCACCAGCAGTGGAAATATCGAACATCAAAGTAGAACCAACATCTAGTACTCAAAGCTGAGCCCATTAAACGTTCAACACCTTCCACTGAATCTGATATTAATCACCATTGCACACCAAACACCCAAGTTTCCCAATTTCCTGGAGAGCTCCTAATTCAATATATGATTGACAACATCTCCTTCGTGGAAACGCAATAACAGGTTAGTCACTGGTTCCATTTTATCGTTCCAGCCGCCTGCAACATGGTGGTGATACAAGTGCTGCTCTCCTCGATCGAGTTCGAGGGCCAACACGTGAACGCGACTTTCCCAAAAGGTGCGGTGATGAGGTACGACTTCTCCTTGATCCTCGCCTGGATCGTGTTCCTCTGCAATCTGCTGGCAGGCTGCGCGTTCATGTTGTTCTCCAGGAAGAGGAAGAGGGACAAGGCACCGACGGAGGAGATCGCCATGGCCGACGAACCGACGATCATCGGCCGTTGATTTGTCTCTGCTCTACCCACCTCCACCCGTGCAAATCGTGGGAGACGAAGCTCGTGATCCAAGTCGACACACCGACGGAAAAAAAAGACGTGTACATACATATCGTACGCGCGCGTGTAGGAGTACACGCGTGACCTACGTGGGGCGACAATCGTTAAATGACACCGCGCTGAACGATGAGCCAACGATGCCTCGAGTTCGTTGTGATCAATGGTTGATCGTTTGAGGAAATGCTCGGCGCATTTTGTGATCGCTGGGCAAGGAATTATTAGGTGTCAGTGCACTTGCTTCGTTGCCTTGGCATAGTGAATCGTTGCACTGACCGTGGTCGAGTGATTGATACTTTGGGCAGAGGCACACGCGCGATCCTTTACGATTATCTCGGTCAAACTTTGGATTCGTGTGCTTGAAAACTTGCTGTTCTATGCACAGACGCGTATTGAGATACCTTCTAAGGGAATTAACGAGTTCTGAAGTTCGGTGGTATATTTTTAGGACTCTTGGAGGTGAATATCGAAAGATGATCGCGAGTGTAATGTATAGCACGCCTTCGTTGATGGAAAATTATCGAAAGTTGAACTTACTGTACCATGGAGCTCATTCTTGTTTAAATATTCTATGAAGCAAACTAAATCTTTGAAATATTCGTAAACTGAGCGAGACTACATCTTTTTAAAAGCTTCAATATTACAATGTCTTTTTATCGATATTGAAATAAGTGAGCATTCGTGATATCTACGTTGTGCAACGAGTTCCTTGTTAGATATACATAGATAGTTTCAATTTTGGTTCAAGTAATCGAATCATTGAAATGAAAACATAATAATTGTGTTCATTGTCCTGCGGTCAATCGGTCCCTGATTGTTGTTAAAAAAAATAGAATGCAAGTGCACTGTGATTCTCCACCTCCCCCAAGTACTTCCAATAACCAGTAATGTGGTCAAGTATTATATTTCTGATCAATGATCCTGAAATACGAACCACCTCGGTGCTTCGTTACCAATTATCGGAATTAGACAAACTGCGATACCTACTTCCGCTGAATAGGGTTTAAATTGAAATGCACTGGATCAATGATAAACACTATTTTTCTACCACAACAGATTTTGGAAACTTAGGATATTGCCAGTTGGGACCATTCACTATAAATCGAAGGATCTCGTCTACTTCGTCCTGCCAAAGTAATAATAACTGATTTCAACATCGGAGAAAATTATATAAAAAATGTTTCATAGCACTTTCAACACAACGCGCAGTCGTACGTTTGAATGTAACATTTTTTTCGATAGAAATAGAAGCTCGCAATAGCAAAAAATTTCAAGTATGCACTGTTAATCGAGGAGGAGGAAATATACTAATGTATATTTTTTTACGCGTTTCTACAATGTAACTCAACACCACAGATAGTAAAATACCGACGTCATAATTAATGAAATTACGATTAATCTCCTCCAGGATTAATTCGATTTCATTAATGAAATCGAATTGGAAGGGCTATGCAAAATGTCCATTACAAATTTTAAGCTACCATTTTTAAAATTAGCAAAGGTAATTTCAAAATGTAATTGAAGAATTCTATACGTCACTTTCTATATTAACCAATCGCATCAAACACCGAATTTTCAATTTTATTAATTGATGCCACTTTGGAAATGCTCAGAAATTAATTTGCAATCGAGGGTAATTATTCACCGCATGATAGAACTTAATAAAAAGTAAATTCTCATTTTCTAAAGTATCTGAATAATTTGACGCAGCGAATGTAGAGACGTTCAAGGAATATCACTAATGAACCCAAAGAAAGTTTCTGATGAAAGTATTGTTCCACGTCAGGTAATCATTTTCAAGATAATAATATTAAGTATTTATAATGGAATATTTGGATACATTCGCCACTAGAGTAAATCATATTTCAGAAGAAACACAATCTTCCTTCAGAGCATTTCGATACCATGATATCGCTTTGCATTTTGTGCAAGTAGAAGTTATGCGGTAGAAATTTCGGTGTAATTAATCTTCACGTTCTTCGTGCGATGTCTCGAGTTGGAAATTAATTACCGCATAAGGGGGCCAGGTGGAAATTCATTGTGCTAGTTAGGAGAGCAGCGCAGAACTTCGTGACTTGACGAACCAGCAAATTTGGGGGTTGAGAGATGGAACTACCTTAAGTTTCCAAGGGAAATCTCAGAGTTTCTCGGGGATACCACCATTTCTCAAAGCGTTCCAAAAATTTTGAGACGGGTGACGTCTTAAAGGCCGTCGGGCATTTTGGCGAGGCGAGGCGAAACGAATCGAAGAAATTAATAATAATTAATTAACTGTTGCTGCGCTTCGGTCATCAATTGTTTATAAACTTTTCTCTTTGTATCACCGCGCTTCGCTCAAATTCGCGACGTCCGTAATGATTGACGAAAGTCAGTAATAATTCATGAAATTTTAAAATTCTCTGTGCTCGAAAAGGAATCGTTATCAACAGAAAGTACTTCCTGTTAGAATATCGAGTAATCTTACCCTGATAAGGATACCGAATGTGGATTATGTACTTAATTGCGAGAAATTGCGCCATATTTTTCAAAAATTTTTGTTATGAAGTTGCGTACATACGTTTGAAATTCGTCCTATTAAGAATGAAACACACGAAAGAAACGGTCAAGGATCTTGGCAGGGTTGAAACGAATATTCGTTAATTGTACCTAAGGTGTTGTCATGAGAATTAGATGTACAATGTCACCTCACGTAGTGGTCGAGAGAAAGATTAAAATCGGTATTTTTATATACGCGAGTAAACAGCTGTAATATCGAGCATTAATTATCATGTTGATATCACTAATGTAAAAAAGATTTTCATTCTACGCGATATGGAAGAGTTTCTTGTTAATAACTTGTACGACTTTTGTTCAACTCTGCGATATTAGTTCATTTAAAATTATTTCATTTCTCTCTAAAGGAGATCCAGCAGCAGACAATGTATGTATAATATAATGTTTTTTACATTAAGTCATGAATGTAATTACCAGTGACAACTACGATTCTAGTCAAAACAGTCGTGATAACCAATTCTATATTAACTGTATAATAAAAGCGGTCTTAAACTTAAAAAAATAAAAGAAACAATCGTTTTCGGGATATAAATATTTCATACCAAAATAACAAGCCGATACAGGCCATCACCAATCATACTTACGATCTAGTCGACCAAGTCACAAGAATAATCAGTTGATCTCTCAGATGTAAGAGTGTCGTCAATCAGGCATTTCACAATGTGAAACAGTTTTCTTCGAAACGTGGAGTCTGTGACGAGAAAACGTGTGCTTATGTACATACACCTGCGGCGTTTTTGAATTGTGCGAGTCTGTGTCTTAAATGCTTGCGTAAATAAAAGTAATTAATCGAAGTATAAAGGCACGACATCTCGCATGGCGAAAAAAATTATGTATGAAGTTAAGCCCAATCAATGATCGCAAGAAATTTCGACTTTCTGATGCTATGATGATCGAAGGTTCCTCGAGAATAGAGATCTATCGTGCGTTTATATTTATTACAGATTTTTCGACATCTGTGTAATGTTAACTAAAACGACAAACATAAGTCGATCATATTTTATTTATATTCCTGTCTACGATGCATTGAACACTTTGTGGTTGTTTGTGTTTCGAGTTTGTTACCCTTTGTTGCTAGCAATTATGGGAATCAACGTTCGCCGATCGTGATGGTGTATCTTATTCCTAAAAATAATCATTACTAATTGTCTTGCGCAGTGCAGTTCTATATAATGCACAATATGAATGTGGGAAACTACTTTCCGAATGAATTCGGAATTATGGACGTGAACAGAAAGGTGTTTAATGATTCGTATTTATAGAATGTTACTTGAATACTGATAATGTGAATTTGGGGGAATCAGGAATCGATTTTGTTCTTGAAACTGGAATGTATCCCTTCACTAACTGAAGATAGAAAACACTTAGTGCCTTCCATCTTCCTACAACGATATTTTGCTAAAAGATGCACCAATACTCTTGCAAGATGCAATTGCACCGTTTACTGATTGAATCTCTATATTTATCTTGCATAAATTGGTACTCCTTTCTAGTCTAAATATAAAACTAATAAAGTATATATATGTATGTAAAAGCAAATGAATAGGTACTTCTCGAAATATTTCATTGTGTTATGTCAGAAAATTATTATGCACTCTTAGATTGTTCTGCTCGACAACAAAATGTGTATACAAAGGAGAAAAAATACGATTCTGGGCGTTCGGCTAATATTATATTTCTAACTGATTCTTAACATGTCGTGATGACGATTGGCGAACGTTTGACTCGTCTAACGACATTAAAGAATATTCACGGAGGTATCTGGTTAAAAGTTCCTTCACCTTTCGCTTTTCAAGTAATAAAGAGAGTCCATGCACGTAACAGCGCGAAGAATTGCAGGCCTATTTCCTCTGAATAAATTATTGGAATAGAATAATTTAATCGGCATACGTAGCTTACCGTTAGATATACATTTATTCGAAATTACATAAATGCAACCCAATGCTGGATTGAATATTGGGGCTCTTAAATTTTAAAAACGAAAAAGAATGTGTTAATATTATTAACAGTTTACTCCTTGTTTGTATAATGGCAACAGATTGCGTAAATTTCTGTCGCTAATTCTGCTGGCAAAATGCAGAAACATTTGTCACTTATCAATTTAAGCTCCGGGTGAGCAGAACTCGCCAGCTGATATAAACCATCTGGTAGTTACAGGTTAAATCTCCTGACTGAACAGGTCAATGTCAAATCAATCAGAACTGTATTCGACGAGCTGTTACAAACATGGACACACCACAAGCGGCTGCCTCCACATAAATGATAAAAGACATTCTTTATATACACGTGTACGTAAACCTGAGAACAATTGTAATTGCTCTTTTCCACGATCGAAATAAAACGTATTCACGTACATATACCAGTAGTGCACTAAGGTCTTCAATGGATGCATTTCGTGATAATATTTATTTCTCGCAGCAAACTTCGGCTGATTCTCTATTTCACAGACTGCAACAAGTTGTTACCACTACATCGTTTCGAAAAATCTTTTATCAATTTCTTATCCTCAATGGTGTTACTGATTATTCCATGTTAGTTATCTATCGCAGATTTGATTGTAAAATTTAGACACGGTGACAATTTTGCGTAATGTGTCGCAACTTTCCCATATTTTCCCTACTCCTAATCAGACATGTTTGATAAAAGTAACAGTCTGAAGTAGATGTAGCCCGTACCGTAATAGACTCTGTGGCTGCTGTCAGGAGCTCTGCCGCAGTAGAGACATCAACCATTCACATCCGAGATACTATCGTGACACGAGCGGAACAAGCCCTAAGATCCCACCTAACTCTTCTACCTTCCACACCAAATTGTAGTGTCTCTGAAGTTCGAGATTCCGTAAACTGTCCTTCAAAGTGAAGATACTTCTAGGACAAAGTCACTAAGGCAACAAGGTAAGCATTAACAAGCGTTCAAAATGACGATTCAGGCATTGTGTTCAGCAAGAATCTTTTCGCCCTTCACGGAGAGAGATGGAAGGAAGTCAGAAACGTGCTCTCACCTGTGTTCACCTCCAGCAAGATGAAAGGTATGTTCAAACTGATGAGCGAGTGCGCCGAGAGATATGCCAACATCCTGTCGAATCTGACCGAGAAGGAAAGAGTCCTCGATTTGAAAGAGATATTGACCAGGTACGTGAATCCTTTTAATCAATTCTGCCAGTGTGAAGAGGAGAATCGTGGACAATGATTTGTATTCTTTCGGTAGGGTAAACCGGGGCGAATCGGATCACTTTGTGTTTGACGGTAAAAAAAATAATAGTCAAACGTTAAAAAAATAATTTTTGATTATACATTCAGGACCAGTACACCTTTGGCTTGAACGTGAATATATAAAAATTGAAACTAAACATAAAAATCTGTGCCTACTAAGTGCCTACTTCGTTACATAAATATTACTGTAACTAACATCTCAATCCTCTATCCACCAGGTACACTAACGACACGATAGCAACCTGTGCGTTCGGGATCCCCCTGGACACGATGGCCGATCCCAAGAACAAGTTCTACCTTTACGGTAGAGAGGTTTCGACATTCGGGACACTGGCACTTCTTAAGTTTGCCATAGTGCAACACGCACCCCGACTCAGCAGAATGCTAGGTGTAAAGATTGTCAGACCTGAAATCGAGGATTTCTATATAGACCTAGTAGCCGGCACCATTAAAGCCAGAAAGGAGAAGGGCATCTATCGACCCGATCTAATCCAGATACTAATGGAAGCCAACGACAAACTAGCCCCAGACAAACAGATGACCATCGAAGATATGGCAGCCAATGCTACCATTTTCCTCTCAGGTGGTTGGAGACAAAAGTGTTGCTGTTCCATCTGTTCGCCAAATGCACCTTGAAGTCTTGCTCGAAGACAGTCGTGCCGATGCAACTAAAGAAGTCGATTGTTATGGTGTCTGAGAAAGGATTTTGGTTCGAGCTGCTGCCCATCTCTAAGGGATAGCTGTGCAATATCTGAGCTTTTATGCCCATAGCGTATACGGATATCTGGCTTTTTAAATGTAGCCACTCGGGTTTAAGAGATAAGATTCCCTTTAGAACTTTTCGCTTGCTAATGGTGTAGTGTAAATTCTTGTCTGATGGAGAAGAAAGCAATATCTGTGATAATATGTAGCGGGAGATGTAAAAAATCTTTGTTATTATTTCGTCAGAACATTTTTGACATCGTCGTTGAAGTGTGTCTTCTGCTTCCGGTATTATCATCAATCTAATCAGATATCTCCTTGTTGGATTATCAAGTTGCTGATTCATGTTGTTTTATTCTCGATATAATATATAATATATACTTTTATATTATTATAGATACCGCATTTTCGAGAATAAAATTGTTATTGCATCTAAAACATTAAAGTACTAGTGATTCAAGCGATACTAATACAAAATTCCAGCACATGCATTGAAAACCAATCATGAAGTGATGAAGTGATCCATGTATATGTTGAAATCATGTTTCACGTTTTTGAGACATTTTTTAATTGGGCAGATCTGTGTTTTAAAAATTCGTTTTAAAGGCACGACATCTCGCATGACGTAAACTTCTGAAAGGAAAATCGTACTTTTAGGTCTTTGCGCTAAACAACAAAATGTGTATAGAAAGCTGATGACAATAGATTTTAGTCGTTCGGCTAATATTCTGTTTCTAAATAATTCTTAATATGCCGTGACGATGATTGGCGGACGTTTGACAGATCAAATGATATAACAGAATATTGACGAGGGTATCTAGTTGAAATTTCCTTCGCTTCTGAAGTAATAAAGAGAGTCCATATATCCGTACGTCACAGCGTGACGAATAACAGGTCTATTTCCTCTGAATAAATTGTTTGAATAGAATAATTTCATTGGCATGCGTAGCTTATCGTTAGATATACATTTATTCGAAATAACACGAATGACATCCAATGCTGAATGAAATATTGGGACACTTAAGGGGGAAGCCATTGCCGAAATTTTTTCCCGATATTTTTATTCCGCATTTTCAAAATCTCAAAACCATAGGTATCTGCATATTTTTAAAGTGGATCTCGAAAAATTCTGAGAACTACGGGAGGTTTTGTACAGGTAGCGCAGCGCTCGGAACCGAGTGCACGCGTAAGTAACTTGATATCAAAAATCAAAATATATGTAATAAGAGGGATTATGAGAGATTTGAGTTGCAGAAATTAACTTCTGTCAAAATTTTAAACGCGATTGTCTCAAAACAGTATTTTTAAAACTGGGTGGATTAATAACTCAGTCCATTTTTATCGGATCCACTTGAATTTATCAGAGAACATTCGTAGTGAAATTATCATCAGTTAAGCGTACTTACAGGTGTGACGGTTGAACAATTATCTAATCGTAATATTGAAAAAACCGGCTGATTTTTTATACGGTTTCTTTTAACGTCCGCTATGTCTTCAAAAATTAATATCTTTTTAAATCTGCACACTTAACTGGAGCTATTGTAATACACGACTGTCCGTTTTGTAATTTTTTTTTGCAGAGCCCAACGTCATCGTATGCTGTGGCCATACTGCTGTTAAATATATATAATGTATTTTCAGATGGTAATTAAGATTTTTCGTAAAAAATTACATTTCGTTATAACAGAATACCATGAAAGTACTGAAAGTACCCTTTATTTTCGACCGCCACAGTGGCTCCTCCCCTTAAATTTTAAAAATGAAAACAAACAATTTTATTAATAGTTTACTTGTGGCTTGTATAATTGCAATTGAACCCATAAATTTCCCGCCAACAGTAATAGTGGAAAATTAATTCTGGTCGCAAAGTGCACAATTATTTAATGCCACTTATCAATTTAAGGCTCCAGACAAGCAGAACTCGGCAGCTGACTTAAATCATTTGGTAGTCAGGGGTCAAATCTCTTGACTAGGTCAATCATGTCATATAAATCTGAACTGTATCTCTTTGGTGAGCTATTACAAATTTGAGTGCAAGATTGAAATATTGCACTGCAACGTTTTCGCAATGTTGTAGCAATATTGCTATGTCCGCCTCCTGGAACATTTCGGGCAGCAGGGCCAAAAATAAAATAACGTCCGTGACGGACGGCGAACGATATTGAATGTGTGCACATATCATGGAAGTACAAAGCCCATATTTTTTACTTTTTCTCACAGAAATTTTTTTCCCCCAAGGGGATTCGAACACCGGGCGACCTGAAGCGGCGTAGGCGAACACTTTACCGCCGCAGCTACAACCACTGATTGGTAAGACTGCTAACGTATCCGGACATATACTCTTACCGTGCAAAATTTTCAAATCAAATTATTCAACAACGAAGGCTCATTCTGACAAACTCCATTAGGGTTTCGTAAGACTATTGGTATGTGCTACAACTCCCACCCTGTGTCATTTTACACATTAAAATATACAGGGTGAGTCGCCTAACATTTAAGCTTAAAATATCTCCGTCGTTTTTAATGATACGAGAAAATGTCTTAGGAAAAAATGATTGCTAGACAAAAAGGACAACATATTGTACATGGTTGAATTTGTACTTTTATTCGATATAACGTAATGAAAATAGGTCATCCCATTAAAAAAAAAACATTGATGATCTTGAAATTTCGGGAAATATAACCTTGAGAAAACAAAACGTCTCTGTCAGAATAATTGTCTCCCTGAAGCAAACATTGTTTTCCTTAGACACTTTCTCGTATCATTAAGTACAACGGAAATATTTTAGGTTTAAATATTTTAGGTTAAACATTGCAGGATCATTTCAGCAACATTACAGGAACATCGTCAACTTCGTACATCGTTAACTTCAGAAACATACTCTTCCTGCAATATGACATTGCAACAAGTAACATACTCCTTCGACAGCGGTAAATAGGTAGGCAGGATAAAAGGAACTTGCGAATGCGCACCACCCACGAATTGATCGCCTAAATCTAAATCTTATGATTTTCCGATTTTCGAGGTTTTACAGTAATATATACACGTGTACATAAACCTGAGACCAATTGCACCAGCGGTGCAGTAAAGTCATCAATCGATAAATGTGATAATACTAATTTTCGCAGGGACCTACGAAAACTGAGAATTTACAATTTAATTACATGATAAGTGACTGTACATTATTTAATTATCACTTTATGACCATTACATCGTTCCGAAAAATTTCTCTGTTATTAACTTCTTATGTTCTGCGTTGTTACTGTTTATTTACTGTCAGCAATCTACTCCAGTTTGCCGATAACCAGCGCACAACACAGCAATGTGTTTTTTCCACGAACAAGAGGTACTGGTACAGCGATTACAATTTCATAATGATATCAAGTCTAATGGCCTGACGAAAAAATGCGCAGTAGACTGTCGTTACTGTTGATAGAGGTGAATATGTATCAGTAAGTTTCGTTTCAATTTAAGTTTAAATTGAAATAATTCCTTCACACTTCTCTGTATGGTACTGAATAAAAGCATAGGATTTGAAATCGTTTCATTTCATACATATCTCTGTTAGATCACGTCGGAATAAAAACATTAGATTATATTTCAAGATATGCATGAATTTTGGGATGACGAAACTCATTTGTCAATCAAGCTTCACTAATCAATCTGCCAAATCTCACGCGTGCGAACATGCGGTTATTATTTTTTACCATACCAAAGTATGTACATGTATAGTCATCACTGAATACACGTTATCAGACATACGTAGTTCATATAAATAGCTGAACGAGGTTCCATATCGTCCATACCGTAAGTGATGTTGCGAGGAACTCTGTCGCAGTAGAGACACTAACAATCCACATCTGCGATAATATCGTGATACGTACAGAACTGCTCCGAAGTTTACGCATTACTTCTTTATCTTCCACACAACCTCAAGTCTCTCTGAAGGTATCTAATCGACATTCTTTAAATATTCATTCAAAGCGGAGATACTTCAACTCACAAAATAGTGAGAACCGAGTCACTAAGGCAATAAGGTACGCATGAACAGAGTGGCGGGCCACGAATCCACTTCATACACTTGTTACAGGTGCTTGGTAGAAGAAAGTGGGAATGTAATTAGTTCTGCAAGCAAAAAACAGAAAAGAAAGTGACGCTGCAATGGAAACGTGGTCAGTGGTGTTGGCACTAGTTGCCATAGCTCTGTCAGTCTATTACTACATCAAACGAAGCTACGATTACTTTGAGAAACGAGGAATCCCGCATAAGAAACCATGGCCTCTGTTGGGGAACACATGGAGGGCAGTGTTCAAACGCGAGACATTCGTTCAGACGATCGCAGATCTGTACAACACCAATCGTGATGCTAAATACGTAGGCTTCTACGAATTCATGCAGCCGATGATAATGATACGCGATGTCGAGCTAGCAAAGCAAGTCATGGTGAAGTACTTTGATCATTTCCAAAACCACCGTGGCTTCCAAAATGAAGACGCGAGCCTTGTGTTCAGCAAGAATCTTTTCGCCCTTCGCGGGCAGAGATGGAAGGAAGTCAGAAACGTGCTCACACCCGTTTTCACCTCCAGCAAGATAAAGGCCATGTTCAAGCTGATGAGCGAGTGCGCCGGGAGATACGGGGACGCTCTGGCCAATCTAACCGAGGAGGAGAGAATCATCGACTTGAAAGAGATATTTACCAGGTACGCGAATCCTTTCAGACGATTCTGCTCGTGTGGATAGAAGTATTGTGGACAATGATTTGAATTCTTTACCTGTGTAATAACAAATGCAGTAGCCAAGATTGTGTGGTGAATCGTGCGAGAGTGAAAGAAAAAGGAGGCATGTGAACAACAATGAATGTCAGCGATATTTAAGCATCAATGACGTCAACATGACGATTTCGCCTACTACGTGAATATTCTGCATTGGTGGGGATAGAAACAGGTTTATTACAGACTATGGGCAGAAAATGATGCGGGATGGGAGCATGGAACATGTGATGGGAACTCATTAAGGTACAGTAACGGACAAATAAGTTACCATATTTTCGATCCATTCTACCTCTATTATTTTTTAACATCAACTCAAAACTGCAGTATGTGCCAAATATAAGGGAAGTAGGGGCAAAACCGGGACTTTAAATTATCAATCAGAAGATGTACATTAAACACATATTACAGTTCCAAGTTGATGTTAAAAAATAACAAAAATAAAGTAAATCGAAAAAGTGGAAACTATTTTGTCCGCTATTGTACATGTGTCTAATAAATTTCCGGAGTTCAGAACGTGCGGATGATTGCACTGCAAATTGTACAACAAGGGGGTAAACGGACCATTCGCACAATTCCCTTTGATTAAGAAATTGGCATGTGCCTAGTTCGTTACATAACTATTACTGTAACTAACATCTCAATCCTCTGTCCACCAGGTACACCAACGACACGATAGCGACCTGCGCGTTCGGGATCCCTCTAGACTCGATGACAGATCCCAAGAACAAGTTCTACGTTTACGGTAGAGAATTTTCGACCTTCACCCAATGGAGAATTCTGAAGTTTTTCCTACAGCAACACGCACCACTACTCAGCAAACTGCTAGGTCTGAAGATCTTCGATCCTAAAATCGAGCGTTTCTATATGGAAGTAGTAGCAGAAACCATGAGAGACCGCAAGGAGAAGGGTATCTATCGTCCCGATCTAATCCAGATACTGATGGAAGCCAGCAACAAACTAGGCCCAGGCAAAGAGTTGAGCCCCGCCGATATGGCAGCCAATGCTTCCATCTTCCTCGTCGCCGGTTTGGAGAATATAGCTAATTTAATAAGCTTCGCGGCTCACGAGGTCGCAGTGAACAAGGGGATGCAGGAGAAGCTGCAGAACGAGATCGATGGAGTGCTGGAACAGTGCAACGGCGAAGTAACCTACGAGGCGATCAACGAGATGCATTTCCTTAATGCCGTGGTACATGAGACGATGAGAATGTATCCTATCGCCATACAGACCGACAGGGTGTGCACGAAGCGATTCGAGCTGCCACCAACGTTACCAGGAGCCAAGCCGGTCGTCGTCGAAGAGGGTACCTGCCTGCAGATACCGGTTTACGCGATTCAGCATGATCCACAACACTTTGACGATCCGAACACGTTCAATCCTGATCGATATGATGGCGACTTCAGAAAGGTCCAGAACGCTAGCACGTTTCTCACCTTTGGTCAAGGCCCGAGGGTGTGTATCGCGAACAGGTTTGTCATGTTGGAGACGAAAGTGTTGCTGTTCCATCTGTTCGCCAAATGCACCCTGAAGTGTTGCTCGAAGACAGTTGTGCCGTTAAAATTGAAGAAGTCGGTTACCCTGTTGTCTGATAACGGGTTTTGGTTCGAGCTGCTCCCCAGAGAGAAGCCTCGTATGGTATATGTGGAATCAGTGAGCGGTGGAGGTGTCTATGCTTGAAGAAAATGGATGACGGAGGTGATCTATGAGGGATAGCTGTGCAGTGTCCGAGCTTTTGTGTCCATAGCGTATACGGATTCTTTCCTTTTAACCGTTGTCATTCGGGTTTAAGAGATAAGATTCCTCTTAAGACTTTTCGCCTACTAATGGTATACGTATTGAAAATTCTTGTCTGATTGAAAAAAAAAATTAAATATCTGTCAGAATATGTAACTGGAGATGTAAAGAATCTTTGTTATTATTGTGATCGTCAGAACATTTTTGACATTGAAGTTGTAAATATGTCATCTTCTTCAGGCATTGTCAGCTATCTCAAGACTTTATTTCCTTCCTACCTTATCGAATTGATGATTCATGTTGATTTGTTTTCAGTATATTATATAATATGTACTTTTACGACGTGTTACTTTTCCTGTATTATTGATAGACGTATAGTACTTTTTAGATTAAACCTGTTATCAAATTTAGAACACTTAAGTACTAGTGATTCAATATTAATACAAACTTCTTGAATACAAACATATTGATTGAAATTCTTTCTATTTCATCAGGAATACGATTCAGTTTAGCTATATATTATTCAATTCATAGAAACTTTATTGTACAAATTATAATGTCACATGGGAAATGATATAGGGGAAGGGGGTCATGATGGGGAAGCTAAGCAAATATGCAAAGAAATTAATAATTATACCTTTTATTTAAGTTTTTATGAATCAATATATAATTATAAGTCAATACTTTAACCTCTGGTACATAGTTTGAGTAACATTTAAATAAAAATTTTAAGTTATTAAACTTTTAAAAAATATAATGAAAAACCATCTTGCCCCTACCAGGGGGTATGACGGGGTACCGAATTTCTTCTAAATTATTTTCTTCCTACCCTCGTACAGGAGTTGTCGGACCATTTCTTTTAAATATGTGACAAGTTCTTCCTCATCTGTTTGCGAAATTGCTCTCTTAATTGGACCTAATGGTAAACCCTGTTTCAATTTTTGGACATAACGTTCCAATGTTGTTTGCGGAAGGCAATATTTTCGAGCAGCTTTCTTGTACCCCATTTTGTTACTCTAAACTCCAACTACAGATTTCTTCATAACTTCTTTTGACCATTTTCCTCGTTTAGTTTCTTCTTATATGTTCTTACCATTTTCAAATCCGAATTAAAAGTAACGAAAATTCGACTTAAATTATAATAGAGAACAATGGCGTTATTCTATGAATAACGCCCATCCCCATCTTACCTGAAATCATCGTTTTCCAGAGACTGATGTTATTTGTACAACAAATAAAGAAATATTGCAATTTTTAATATCGCACATTAAAGTAAATAGAATGGAGATTATAATGTAACAAAAATAATTGACTTACCGTTTTTAAATATATATTTATTATAAGTCTTTTTAGTACACAAAATAAGATCCACGCAGCATGTAGACGATTCCACAGATCTAAACCAAAGACGTACTTCCCCACTCATTTTTATCAACGACCTAACTTTTACAATACAATGAAACTTCCTTTTGGTACTTTCATCAAATGTCTAGCAATTTTCGATTATGGTTTTTTCGTGATACCCCATCTTACCTCGCTACCCCTTCATGCTCCCTTTCCTCTACATAAATCATGGAAGCACTGACGAGGAGTAAAATGCACTTATGAGATAAATCATCATGTTCTACTTGTCGTTTTCAGATTACTCGAAAAACCATGTATCGTTCGCAGTGATCTGCTTATTCGTGATAACAATGAGCATTAACTTCACGATCTAGGCGTGCACGCGTTGTTATTCGTGGAAAGGCAATCGTTCAACGATACCGAGTTGAATGATGAGTCAGCGAGGTTGCCAAGGGTACTGGAGTACTCATTGAGATCGTTGGTTGATCGTTCGAGGAAATGCTCGTCGCATTTCGTGATTGTTGAGCAAGGAATTATTAGGTGTCAGTGCACTTGCTTGGTTGCCTTGGCACAGTGAAACGTTGCACTGACCGTGGTCCAGTGATTGATACTTTGGGCAGAGGCACTCGCGCGATTCTCTACGATTATCTGGGTCAAACTTTGGATTCAAGAGTTTCAGAACATGCTATTCTATGTACGGTCGCGCATTGAAATCCCTTTTATGTAAATTAACGAGTTCTGAAGTTCGAAGGTATATTTACAGGAGTTTTGGAGGCGAATATTGAAAGATGATCGCAAATGTTATGTATAGTATGCTTTTGTTGATGGAAATGTATCGAAAGTTGAGCTTCCTGTACCATAGTAGTTAGTTATTAGTACCTAGTCAATCGAACTCCATCCTCTTTAAACCTTCTATAAAGCAAAGAAAAATTTGGAAATACTCGTGGATTGAGCGAAGCCTCTCCTTGGAGGCTTCGATATTACAGTGTTTTTTATTCGATATTGAAATTATTGAACACTCAAAATATCTCTATTTTGCAACTGCGACACGGCCCCCATTAAAATGTACACACTAAAATTATTACTGGTCGACTTACCTTTGTTATAAGTTAATGATTCATACACCTATACTTTCCCCGATAAATGTTCTATAAAACGGTGCAAACCGTATCACAATCTGTGAAGCGGTGCTCTAGATTATCATGTATTAATCATTACAGTAAAAAAGTTTCTCATTCTATGCGATATCGAAGAGCTTTTGTTCAGATCTGCGATATATAATCTATTTTTTCGATCTTTACTATAATCAAAGCGATTTCATTTCTCTCAACAGGGGATTCAGCAAAAGATAAGTTATATGATAATGTTTTTTATATTAAGCTACCAATGTCATTACCAATGCTGCCTAGATTCTAGTTAAAACAATCGTGATAACCAATTCTATACTTAATATCTGTATAACAGAAGCGATCTTAAGCTTGAATAAGTAAAAGAAAGAAATGTTTCCAGAAAAGTAATATTACACACTAAGATAATTTAGCCATTACAAGCTAAATAATCGTACTTACTTGATCTAGTCGATCAAGTCACAAGTATAATCAGTTGGTCACTGACATGTAAGAGTGTCATTAAACAGTTATCACATTATGAATCAGTTTTAGTCGTAACGTGGAGTCTGATGTAAGAACACCTGTCCTTACGTACATACAACTGCGACATTTTTTAATTGTGCAGGATCTGTGTGATGAAGGCTCGCTGATACAAAAGTAAATTAATCGAAGTATAAAGGCAAGACATCGCGCACGACTTAAAGAATTGTAAGGAAAAAATTTAGAATAACAAATAATGTTTTGCCGAATTAAATCGTTGTTCACGAATAAATTCTACGACTTTATTTGTTATTTTTTATTCGTATATTCGAAATAAAATTTTGGCAATAATAAATGACTGAGATCTTGGATTGGTTAAGTAGAATAAAATCTGAAATACTTCTGCTGACTCACTGTATCACAATCAGCTACTATTTGGGCACGTCACTTTATTCCCACTACATCGTTTCGTTAAATTTCTCCTTTATCAATTTTATATATTCATCGTTGTCACTGTTTATTTCTTGTCAGTAATCTACCTCACGTTGCTGAAAACAAGCGCACAACTTATGCGCTATCAATCTCTTGAATCTCACGCGTGCGAACATGTGGTCCTTATTTTCTACGTATCAAAGTATATTTCATCATTAAATACTTGTTATCAGACATACATAGTACATATAAACAGCTGAAGAAATGTACACATCGCCCATACAGCAAGTGGTCTTGCCAGGAACTCTCTCGAAGTAGAGACACCAACCAGTCAAGTTCTGCAAGCAAAATAACCGAATCGTGGAAGCTGCGAAGAAGAAAGTGAAGCTGCAATGGACACGTGGTCAATGGTCCTGGCACTAGTTGCCGTAACTTTGTCAGTCTATTACTACCTCAAACAAAATTATGACTACTTCAAGAAACGAGGAGTCCCGTATAAGACACCAATGCCTCTGTTCGGAAACACGTGGAGGGCATTTTTCAAACTAGAGACCTATATTCAGACGTTCACAGATCTGTACAACTTTAATCGTGTTGCCAAATATATAGGCTACTACGAATTCATGCAGCCGATGATAATGATACGCGACATCGAGCTAGCGAAGCAAATTATGGTGAAGCACTTTGATCACTTCCAAGACCACCGCATCCTACAAGCTGACGACACAGGCGTTCTGTTCAGCAACAATCTTTTCGCCGTTCGCGGGGAGAAATGGAAGAGAATCAGAAACATACTTTCACCTGTGTTCACCTCCAGCAAGATGAAGGCCATGTTCAAGCTGATGAGCGATTGCGCCGAGAGATACGGGGACACCCTGTCCAATCTGACCGAGAAAGAGAGAGTCCTCGAAATGAAAGAGATATTTGCCAGGTACGTGAATGCTTTCAAACGATTCTGCAAGTGTAAAGAGGTGCACGGTGGACACGGATTTGTATTGTTTTGGTACCTGCGTAATCAGAAGTACAAGGTTATCCACATGACTCAGAACCTGAACACGCAAGAACAGGTCCTTTTCAGACAATTCCCAGGACATTTGTCTTGAGATTCAGGGGAAAACGACACAAAAACCCTGAACAAGGGGTTGGTACATCAACAATCCAATTTCTTCGTCAGGACAGGGACGAAGTTAAGTGGATAACCCTGGATAGAGCGAAAACGAAGTCACTTCATGCTTACAATATTTTCTGTCTACAAGCCTGCGATTCAGCTCCAGCGATGGGCCCATAGGCAGATTGTAGCCAAGATTCTCAGGTGAAACATGCGACAGTGAGATACAATTAAAGCGAGTTAGAAGGAATGTCAGCGATAAGCGACGAAGATCTGGACCCGATGAATACGCAGACACCGTGAATTTTCTGTATTGATGAGGATAGAGATCGGTTTATCGTAGACTAGGTATAGACAGAAAATACTGTACGTAGACGTGGAAGCGTAATGGGAGCTCATTAAGGTCATATACCTTATGTCTCCAAAGTTGCCTGAGTGCAAAGCGTCCGGATGCAAAGTTTTCGCACGATTCCCTTTGATTAAGAAATTGGCAAGTGCTTTGTTCGTTACATAAGTATTAGGCCACCTGTCCACGCAGCGTCGCGTCATAGACTTTTACGCGCAGTGTATTATCGAGACTAATCGTACGACACATCTGTCGATCCTTAATCTGCATGTGTCAAGATGCCCGGCGTGCGATTGTTCACGTCAATACGCTACGCGTACTCGTCTGTGACGCGACGCTACGTGGACAGACGATCGTACGTTAACTGACATCTCAATCCTCTGTTAACCAGGTACACTAACGACACGATAGCGACCTGCGCGTTCGGGATCCCTCTAGACACAATGGCCGATCCCAAGAACCAATTCTACGTTTACGGTTCAGAGTTGGCGAACGTCGGGACATTGAAATTTCTCAAGATTCTCCTAGCGCAACAGGCACCCCGACTCGCCAGCATGCTCGGCGTGACGCTCGCCACACCTGAAATCGAGGCTTTCTATAAGGATCTAGTAGCAAGCACCGTTAAAGCCAGAAAGGAGAGTGGCATCTATCGACCTGATCTGATCCAGACACTGATGGAAGCCAGCAACAAACTAGAGCCAGGCAATGAGGTGACCATCGACGATATGACAGCCAATGCTTCCCTCTTCCTTGCAGTCGGTTTGGAGAACACCGCTAATATGATGAGTTTCGCGGCTTACGAGATTGCAACGAACAAGGGAGTGCAAGAGCGACTGCAGAACGAGATCGATGGGGTGCTAGAGCAGTGCCAGGGCAAAGTTACCTACGACGCGATCAACGAGATGAATTACCTTGATGCCGTGCTACGCGAGACGACGAGAATGTATGTTTTTATCTCAGTAACCGACAGGGTGTGCACGAAGCGATTCGAGCTGCCACCACCGATACCAGGGGCCAAGCCGGTCATCGTCGAAGAGGGTGACTGCCTTCAGATACCGATTTACGCGATTCAGCATGACCCACAATACTTTGACCATCCGGATACGTTCAATCCTGATCGATATGGTAGCGACTTCAGAAAGACCCACAACCCTGGCACGTTTCTGACCTTTGGTCAGGGCCCGAGGGTGTGCATCGCGAACAGGTTTGTCAATATACAGATTAAAGTGTTGCTGTTCCATCTGTTCGCCAAATGCACCTTGAAGATGTGCTCGAAAACAGCTGTGCCGCTGCAATTCAAGAAATCGTTTGGCATGTCGGCTAAGGACGGGGTTTGGTTGAAGGTGGTGCCTAGAGAGAAATCTCGTATGGTATATATAGAATCAGTTAGCGATAGAGCTGTCTATGCTTGAAGAAGTTGAATGAAGGTGATCTATGAGGGATAGCTTTGCAATGCCTGAGCGTTTACGTCCATAGCGTATCCGAACATCTTCCTTTTTAACCGTAGTTACTCGGGTTCAAGAGATATGATTCGCTTTAAGAGTTCTCGCTTGCTAATGGTATACCTACTGGAAATTCTTGTCTGATGCAAAATAATGCAATATCAGTGGCGTAGATGTAACAGAAGATGTAAATAATCTTTGTTATTATCTCGTCAAAACCTGTTTGAGAATGTCGTTGTAGGTGTACCATCTTCTTCCGGCAACATCAGCTGTCTCATCAGTTATCTTTAACATACTTTATGAAATTGATCATTCGTGTTGATTTGTCTTTAATATATTATATAATATGTACTTTTATGACGTGTTACTTTTATTATTGAAACACGTCACGAATTTTTGGGAATAAAACTGTTTTTGAATTTAATTGTACTTACAATATTATCGACCAAGTCACGATAACACCTATTGTACGGTGTTAACATTATTAATAATTTATTGCTTGTTTGTATAATTAGAATTAATTTTGAAAATTTCGCGTCTACAGTATCGAGAAATACAAAATTCTGGCCAGAGAATGTAGAATCATTGAATGTCATTTATCAATTTAAGCCTCAGGCAAGCAGAACTTGCGAGCTGGTATAAATCATCTGGTAGTTACAGGTTAAATCTCTTGACTAGGTCAATGTCATATCAATTAGAATTGTATTCGGTGAGCTGTTACAAATTTGCACGCAGCACAAACGGCTACCCACGCATAAATGATAAAAGACATTCTTTATATACACGCACGTAAAATTGCGAACAATTGTAATTATTGCTCTTTTTCACGATCGAAATAAAGCGTATTCGTGTATACCAGGGCTGCATTAAAGTCTTCATTCAATGTATATCCTGATAATATTTATCTCTCGCGTGAACCAATGAAAGATTAGAAATATTCAGTTTCATTACTCGATAAATAAGCATTGGACAAATAGAATTTTTTCACACAATTTATTGCGAAGTATCTTCGGCAGAATCTTTCTGTCACACTATGTCGTTTTATTATCACTGTATCGTTTCGGAAAATTTATATTTTCTCAATTTCTCATTTTCAATGTCGTTACTGATAATAAGTACACAATACTGAAATGTGTTTTTTTCTACGAACGAGGAAATACTGACACCGAGTTTACAATCTCATACTGATATTAAGTCTAATGATAAGACGTAAACTGCGTAGTAGCCTGTAGAGTATGTAAAAAATGTTGTGATTACTGCTTTGAGAGGTGAATCTGCATCAGTAAAGTTTCCTTCTAATTTAATTTTAAACACAAATATTTCTGTCATATTTCACTCTCTGCTACTGAATAAATGAATTAGATCAGAAATCATTTCATTTGTTACAAACCTCGTTAAGAACTTATCACCTTATGCAATAGATCACATACTCTTGTTACATGGGAATAAGAATATTAGGCATTACATTTCAAAATAAGCATGTACCTACTTTGGAATGATAAAGCTTGCTGAACAAACAACCTGTACTAATCAATCTGCTCAAACTGACGTGAGTATATACTTCATATTCTGCATATATGATAATATGGAGTAATCCTACCATACGTAGTTGATACAAAAAGCTGAACAATGGAGATATCAGCCATACCGCAAGTAGTCTTTCAGGAACACTCTCGAGGTAGTGACACTAACCAGTCACATCCGCGATACTGTCGCGACACGAACAGAACAGGCCCGGAGCTTGCTCATCGCTTGTCGACAGTCTTTAAACGGTCCTTTGAAACGCGGATCCTTCAACTCAGTAAACAGTGAGAACAGAGTCACTAAGGCAACAAGGTACGCTTTAACAGAGTGACGAGCCACGAATTCACTTCATACTCTTGCTACAGGTGCTTGGAAGAAGAAAGTGGAAGTGAAACAAGTTCTGCAAGCAAAATAACCGAATCGTGGAAGCAACGGAGAAGAAAGTGAAGCTGTAATGGAAACGTGGTCAGTGGTACTGGCACTAGTTGCCATAGCTCTGTCAGTCTATTACTACATCAAACGAAGCTACAATTACTTTGAGAAACGAGGAATCCCGCATAAGAAACCATTGCCTCCGTTGGGGAGCACATGGAAGGCACTGTTCAAACTCGAGACCTTCGTTCAGACGATCACAGATCTGTACAACATCAATCGGGATGCCAAATACATCGGCTTCTACGATTTCATGCAGCCGATGATAATGATACGTGATGTCGATCTAGCGAAGCAAATTATGGTGAAGCACTTTGATCATTTCCGTGACCACCGATCATTTCAAGAAGGCGACACGGACTCCCTGTTTAGCAAGAACCTTTTCGTCCTTCGCGGGGAAAGGTGGAAGGAAGTGAGAAACGTGCTCACCCCTGTGTTCACCTCCAACAAGATGAAGGCCATGTTCAAGCTGATGAAAGAGTGCGCCGAGAAATACGGGAACACCCTGTCTAATCTGACCGAGAAGGAGAGAGTCCTCGAGTTGAAAGAGATATTTACCAGGTACGTGAGCCCTTTCATACGTTACACTGCCAGTGTAAAGACGGGAATGGTGGAGAGGAGTTTATATTCTTTCGGTACCTGTGCAATAAGAAGCACCAGGCGAAAGGGAAGTCACTTGACAGTATGCTTACAGTATTTTCTGTCTACAAGCTCGCAGATTTGGTTCTGACGATGGCCGTACAGACAGATTGTAGCGACGATTCTGACGCGAAGCAAGCGAGACTGATAGAAAATGTGTGTAAATAAGCAGGAATACCAGGAATAAGCGGCGAGGATCTCAACGTGATTTCTCTGTATTCGTGGAGATAGGGACCTGTTTATTGTAGACTATAGACAGAAAATTCTGTATTTACACGCCTCTCATAAGTTACCAAAGTACGATTCGCTTTGATTAAGAAATTGGTATAACATCAATGGCCTACTACTTTACTTTAATATTACTTTAACCAAGCTTTCAATCCTTTGTTCACCAGGTACACTAACGACGCGATAGCGACCTGCGCGTTCGGGATTCCTCTGGATACCATGGCCGATCCTACGAACAAGTTCTACGTATACGGTAGAGAGATAACGACCCCAAGGAGCTGGACGCTTTTTAAGTTTATCATATCACAACACGCACCCCGGCTCGCCAAACTACTCGGTATAGAACTCTTCCATCCGAAAATCGGGAAGTTCTACAAGGAAGTTATAGCAGAGACCCTAAAAGACAGACAGGAGAAGGGCGTCTATCGGCCGGATTTGATCCAGATATTGATGGAAGCCAACAACAAACTAGCTCCAGACAAACAGTTGACCATCGACGATATGACAGCCAACGCATTCCTCTTCTTCTCAGCTGGCTTGGAGAACATCGCTAATTTGGCATGCTTCGCGGCGTACGAAGTCGCAGTGAACAGGGGGGTGCAGGAGCAGCTGCAGAACGAGATCGACGAGGTGCTGGAGCAGTGCAACGGCAATGTTACCTACGAGGCTATCAACGTGATGAAGTACCTTCATGGCGTGGTGCACGAGGCACTGAGAATGTATCCTGCCGCCATGATAACCGACAGGGTGTGCACGAAGCGATTCGAGCTACCACCAACGTTACCAGGAGTCAAACCATTGGTCGTCGAAGAGGGTACCGTTGTGCAGATACCTATTTACGCGATTCACCGTGACTCACAATACTATGATGACCCGAACACGTTCAATCCCGAACGATATAACGACGACATCAGGAAGGTTCAGAATTCTGAGGCGTTTCTGAGTTTTGGTCAAGGCCCGAGGCTCTGCATCGCGAACAGGTTCGCCACGTTAGAGGCGAAAGTGTTGCTGTTTCATATGTTCGCCAAATGCACCTTAAAGAGTTGTTCGAAGACCGTTGTGCCGATGCGGTTGAAGAAGACATTTGCCATGTTGGCTGAGAACGGGTTTTGGTTCGAGGTGGTGCCCAGAGAGAAGCCTCGTATGGTATATGTGGAGTCTGTGAGCGCTGGAGATGTCTATGCTTGAAGAAATTGTATGAAGAAAGATGATCTATGGGGGGCAGCAGTGCGAATGTCTGATCTTTTAAGTCCATAGGGTATTTTTGTATCGGTGAAAAAGAATTTTTGCTAGAAAATACAGAATCATTTAAGCCCATTTATTACAAATTTAAGTTCCAGGCACGCTGCACCCGTCAGCTCATTTTTAAATCTTCGTTTGTTAATTGCTGGTCGAATATCTTGACCAGATCAATGTGATATACCAAAATGGCGATGTTTACTTTGGCGATGGTTATTTTGTACACGTTTGAATACAACCATGCGAAAAAGGGGGGTAATTCTATGCCTAAAAATGTTAATTAACGAAGATCTATGACCTTTAAAAATAAAGTCAAAGGCTGATGCGATAGTGAATTCAATTACAAAAAAATGACGCCAATATTTTTGGAATCGGTTCATAATTTATTTTGTTCTACAGTCTACCGTTCGGAAAAATCATATTTCTAGATAAACGCATTTAAAGTTTTGCTTGTATATTGCCGGCGTTCGGAGGTCGAAATGTTTCTATCTTTGTAGAATCTATATCGTTACGAATTTCGTAATACAACATTTACTGTGTATTTTCAAATACATACTACAGATGTATGCAAAAAAATTGAATTTCTGGAAAATTTAACCGCTTAAACTGAAATATTCCTTCCATTTTCTGGATCTGCTACTAAATAAGAGTGTAGTGGCCTTTACATCACGGACCGCGCTCGGGTGTCGTCGCCCGCCGTTGTGACGTTTCGCGTGTGCTCTCTCTCTCTCTCTGACGTCGCTACAAGAGCATTAGATCTTTGAATCATTTCATTTCTTACATACCTCGGTTAGAACTTGTCTCCTTATACAGTAGGCCACGTTGGATTAAAAACATGTGGAATTATATTGCGAGATAAGCATGAATTATGGAATGACAAAGCTCCATCGAGCTTTATACTCTGTACTAGGGCTTTCCAAGGTCTCTACGCGTAATCTCGGGGTTCTCCCACTCTCGTTCGCGTTGTGTTTCACATTTGCAGTCGCCTCATAGACTGGAAATTTCTATAAGCTCGTCACATTTTATGCCGTGAACACGGTGCCCTGCCCTGAGTGTGTGAAACGAGGATCAGGGTTACCGCGCTACGCTATAGGTACCCGAAGATACTGGCCCGGCTAGCACGTCATCAGTGATGCCAGAATCGTGGGACGCGGGACCAAATGCTTACCCCCACTATGACCTACCGTCGTTCCCCACTTTCTTCTCATCGCACAGTACACAAGCATATTCCTACCCCTGCCCGAGTGCTCGGCAACCCAACAGGCAGCTCACACGGACAGGAGTAAAAATATGCTTGTGTGCAATGCGGTGGGAAGAAAGTGGGGAACGCCGATAGGGCATAGTGGGAGACGACAGTGGATTATAGTGGGGGTAAGCGTTTGATTCCGCGTCCCACGATTCTGGTATCACTGCACGTCATGGCAGCTTTCGTAGCGTTGCGCGGTCTCCTTGACAACGAAAGGCGCGCTGCGTGAAAGAAAGAAACGGAAGCAGGCACTTGAGGGTTCCCTACGTTAGTGAGCCCTAGTCTAGAGCCCAATGCAAAGCTCACAATCAGTTACCAAACAACATCCATTCATCAATCTGCTCAAATTCAGGTTTGTGAACCTGTCTTTCCTATTCTTTTTTGTTTTATGTAGGTTTACCTGCATTCAACGTTGAGTGCTCGTTATCACCGGTCATTGATATAAATAGCTACATGACGTACATATCGTGCATGCCGCAAGTGATGTTGCCAGGAGCTCTGTCGTAGTAGAGAGACTAAACTTTCACACCCGCGAAATTACCGCCACACGTGCAGGGCAGGCCGGAAGCGTACGCATCACTTCTTTATCTTACATACAAACTGAAGTATTATTGAAGATATCTTAGGTACGCATTAACAGAGTGACGAGCCGCGAATTCTCTTCATATACTTGTTACAGGTGCTTGGAAGAAGAAAGTGGAAGTGGTATAAGTTCTGCATGCAAAGTAACCGAATCGTGGAAGCAACACAGTAGAAAATTAAGCTGCAATGGAAATGTGGTCAGTGGTCCTGGCACTGGTTGCCGTAGCTCTGTCAACCTATTACTACCTCAAACGAAACTACGATTACTTCGAGAAACGAGGGATCCCGTATCAGAAGCCATCGCTTCTGTTCGGAAACGCATCGAGGGTAGTGTTGAACAAAGTGACATTCGCCGAGGAGGTCAGGAATCTGTACAACATCAATCGTGATGCCAAATACATAGGCTACTACGAATTTATGACGCCGATGATAATGATACGCGACGTCGAGCTAGCGAAGGAAATCATGGTGAAGCATTTTGACCATTTCAAAAACCACCGTGGCTTTGAAAATTACGACACGGACATTTTGTTCAGCAAGAACCTTTTCGCCCTTCGCGGGGAGAGATGGAAGGAAGTCAGAAACTTGCTCACACCTGTGTTCACCTCCAGCAAGATGAAGGCCATGTTCCAGCTGATGAACGAGTGTGCCGAAAAATATGGGGTCGCCCTGTCGAATCTGACCGAGAAGGAAAGAGTCCTCGACTTGAAGGATATAGTGACAAGGTATGTGAATTTTCTACATGCCTAAAACTAAAGAGGGGAATGATGGGCAGGGATTTGTATCCTTCCGGTATGTATGTAATAAGAAATATAGGGCGAGAGGGGAGTCCCTTGATACTTGAAGCTTACAGTATTTTCTGTCTACAAGTTCCCGATTCGGTTACTGCCTCACACGTGCGTTACGTTTCACCTAGTGCCATTAATTGTGAAATAAAGTATTTTAACGTAAAATAAAGTATTCGCAATAAAGTATTTTAACGTAAAATACTTTATTTTAAAGTACGGGTGGCAACCATATTCCGAAGTGAAGTATGTGAGAGTGAAAGAAACTGATTGTGACAGTAACTCAGAAGGAACGTCAGCGATAAGCGGCGAGGACCTGGACCGGTTTATTGTAGACTTTTCACAGAAAATACTACAAAATACTATTGACACGTAGGTACGTGATGGGAGCTCATTAGGATACATGTGTCGCGTAAGTTGCCGGAGTGCAAAGCATGCGGATACACGCACTGCCAATTGTAAAAGAAGGGGCTCCCTATTATCTTGTTTGATTAAGAAATTGACAAGTGCCTAAGAATTTCTTACATAATTATTACTTTAATAATGCTCTGAATCCTCTGTTCATAAGGTTCACTAACGACACGATAGCGACCTGTGCGTTCGGGATCCCTCTAGACTCAATGGCCGATCCCAAGAACAGATTCTATGTTTACGGTAGAGAGATTACGGACTTCGGGACATGGAAATTTCTTAAAATTCTTCTAATACAACATACACCCCGTCTCTGCCGCATGCTCGATGTGAAGCTCGTCACACCTGAAATCGAGACTTTCTATAAAGATGTAGTGGCAGGCGCCATAAATGTCAGAAAGGAGAAGGGAATCTATCGACCCGATCTGATCCAGACACTGATGGAAGCAAGCAGCAAACTGGGCCCAGGCAAAGAGTTATCCATCGAGGATATGACAGGCAATGCTACCCTCTTCCTCTCAGCCGGTTTGGAGAACGTCGCTAATTTGACATGCTTCGCGGCTTACGAGATCGCAGTGAACAAGGGGATTCAGGAGAGACTGCAGAACGAGATCGATGGGGTGCTGGAACAGTGCAACGGCGAAGTAACCTACGAGGCGATCAACGAGATGCATTTCCTTAATGCCGTGCTACACGAGACGATGAGAATGTATCCTATCAATATAATGACTGACAGGGTGTGCACGAAGCGATTCGAGCTGCCACCAACGTTACCAGGAGCCAAGCCGGTCGTCGTCGAAGAGGGTGACTACCTCCAGATACCGATGTACGCGATTCAGCGTGACCCACGATACTTTGACGATCCGGACACGTTCAATCCTGAACGATATGACGGCGATTTCAGAAAGGTCCATAACTCTAGCACGTTTCTGATCTTTGGTCAGGGCCCGAGGGGGTGCATCGCGAACAGGTTCGTCATGTTGGAGACGAAAGTGTTGCTGTTCCATATGTTCGCGAAATGCACCTTGAAGTCTTGCTCGAAGACAGTTGTGCCGATAAAATTGAAGAAGTCGATTAACCTGTTGTCTGAGAACGGCTTTTGGTTCGAGGTGATGCCCAAAGAGAAGTCTCGTATGATACACATGAAATCTGTGAACGGTGGAGGTATCTATGCTTGAAGAAATTTTATGAAGGAAGATGAAGATGCAAAATCATCCAAGGTGGAATAGGCAATCGTTTTTTGTGAAACAAAAAAAAACACTTTCTTTTTAACGTACCTATTTGTAAAAAAAAAACTGAAAGTTTTAGCTATATTTTTTTATCCAATATTTATTATTATCAAACAGATTGAAAACCTATGGATATGAAATAGCGGTGCGGAGTAAACATGTAACGTAAACATTTTCTTGATACAGAACAATAAAAATTACAGGATGGTTTGCACCGTTCTTTTTGAATCTGCTTTTTTAAGAAAAAAGATTTTTTCCATTGCAAATTAAAATTACACACACCTCTGTTCAAATTATCCATATTTAAGGTTTAACAGCCGTGATTAAATACAGTAGCTGATAGATAAGTATCTACTTTTACTATTTCTCTCCGCTAAAGGTCCTTTTTGAAGCTATTTTCCAAACCATATTATTGAAGCTCTTGTTTGAGTTCTGTGTAAATCCGCAGATAAGTGTCCTTGATAACGGAATGCATGCTGCGCGGGAGAAAGATTGGAAGGAGAAGCAGGCGCGTGAGGGGCCCCTACGCTGACAGCGCTGATTTACGTCATCCAGGGGGGGGGGGGGCTTGTGTTTCTACGTAGCTAAATTATTTTCGGCCTTTGACTTTTGCTATGAGCACCCACTGTCTGCTCCTTCTGGGTAAAGGTGACGTTGTAATATGCCGGTTGACTTTTTCAGTTGCCAAATCAACAATTTTGCGAAGTTTAATATAAACCATACGACATTTTATTCAGAAAAGATTGTACTTTCGGAAAATGCAGTGAAACAAATCGATTTTTGGACTGCCTGGTCCCCTTAGTGCCACTTATTAATTTAAGCTCTAGATAAGCAGAACTCGCCAACTGTTTTTTAAATCACCATCTGGTAGATTCGGGTCAAATCTCTTGACCAGGTCAATGTCATATAAATCGGAACTGTTTTCAGCGAGCTGTTACAAATTAGGACGCGCCTCAAACGTTTGCCCACACATAAATGTTAAAGGTTCGTTGGACAAATAGAATAAATTGTGAAATAATTCGTCTGACTTTTTATGTCACAATCTGTCACTTATAATTGTTCATTATCACCACTTCATTACCGCTATATCGTTCCCAGAAATTTCTCTTTTGTCAATTTCTTATCTTCAGTGCTGTTACTGTTTATTTTTTGTTAGTAATTTATCACAGGTTACTGATAAAAAGCGCGCAACAGACTGATGTATCTTTTCCACGACAATGAAATACTGACACCGTGTTTACAATGAAATACTGATATTGTTTAAATTTAATAATCCGACGTAAAATACGCAGTAACCTCCAGTATTAAAAAAAGTTGTGGTTACTCCTTTGAAAGTTGAATCTGGAACTATGAAGTTTCGTTTCAATTTAATTTTAAACTCAAATGAAGGAATCGGTCAATGTGGCAACGTGGCGCCGGAGTGTTATTGTTGAGGCGCGTGCGAGCCACGGAGCCACGGAGCCACGGAGCCACGGAGCCACGATTAGTGCTTGTTTGAGTGTTTAAAGAAACGGAGCGAAACGAACGTAACGTGCAGAGAAACGAGTGTAACGCGCAGATTCTTGTTTTGTTGAATCGATCTCGAGAACTATATTTATTCCTGTAATTTTATTTTATTATTAGTATCTAGTTTAATAATTAAAATCTTACACAAATATTTCTTTCATATTTCACTGTCTGCTACTGAATGAGTGTATTAGATCAGAAATTGTTTCATTTGTTACATACCCCCATTAGAACTTGTCACCTTATGCAGTAAATCGTGTGGGAATAAAAACATTAAATTTTTTTATTATTTGTTGCAATATCCCCCCGTTACAGTATTAGTGACCACGATTTGTACATATACATAATAACTTAAAGGAACTATCTATGTTTTTTCTACAATACGCGTGTAATATGTTTTCATTTTTTCTACATGCAGTTGTCCGCAAGAAAAAATGAAAGGTACTACTCTTCGTAACGCGCGTCAATATGTTACTTGCTTCATTTTCTGTGTATCTGCTATGATCGTTGTGTACTCGTTATCAGAGATTTCGTTGATATAAAAAGCTGAATGACGTAAATGTTACTCATATCTCAAGTGATGTTGTGTGGAACTCTGTCACAGTAGAGACACTAATCATCCACATCCGCGATGCTATCGCGACACGTGCAGAACAGACCCGAAGCTTACAAATACACACCGCTTCCCTATTTATACTCTCAGAAGGTATCTAATCGACATTCTTTAAACTTTCATACGAAGCGGAGATCTTTCAACTCAGAAAGCAGCGAGGACAATGTCACTAAGGTAAGGACGTGTGCATTAACAAAGTGACGAGCTACGAAACCGCTTCATGCACTCGATACAGGTGCTTGGAAGAAGGCAGTGGAAGTGGAACAAATTCTGCAATCAGCATAACTGAATCGTAGAAGCAACAGAGAAGAAGCTGCAATGGAAACGTGGTCAGTGGTCCTGGCATTTGTTGCCGTACTTCTGTCACTCTATTATTACCTCAAACGACAGTATGATTACTTCGAGAAACGAGGAATCCCGTGTAAGAAACCATTGCCCCTGCTGGGAAATTCATGGAGGGCAACGTTACAACTCGAGACCTTCGCCCAATTGGTAACAGACCTGTACAACACAAATTGTGACGCCAAATATATCGGCATGTTCGATTTCATGAAGCCGTTAATAATGATACGCGATGTCGAGTTAGCGAAGGAAATCATGGTGAAGCACTTTGATCATTTCCGCGACCACCGGTCATTTCAAGCAGGCGACGACCAATCTATGTTAAGCAAGAATCTTTTCGGTCTACGCGGGGAAAGGTGGAGGGAAGTGAGAAACGTGCTCACACCTGTGTTCACCTCCAGCAAGATGAAGGCCATGTTCAAGCTGATGAGCGAGTGCGCCGAGAGATACGGGCACACCCTGTCCAATTTGACCGAGAAGGAGAGAGTCCTCGAATTAAAAGAGATATTTGCCAGGTACGTGTATGCTTTCAAACGTTCCTGCCAGTGTAAAGAGGGGAATGGTGAACGGGGATTAGGGTGAAAGGAAAGTTAGTTGATAGTATGATTACAGTATCTTTTGTCTACAAGTTCGCGATTTGGTTCTGACGATAAGCCTACACACCAGCAAAGGCCACATCGAGCCATTTGGGAGCCCGGGCTCGATGATGCTTACCATAGCCGTGCGGAAGGGGAGATCGAAAGCCAATGATAACGTGGGCGCGCCACGGATAGGGAAAACTGTAGTAGTGTGCGGTGCAACACATACCCGTACGATAGGCTTGAATGACTAGGATTCTTGGGGGCCCCGGCGACCCTCGAGTGAACAGTGTACAAGGGGTCCCGTTGCCAGGGTTTATGATATTGCAATTGCTATAGAAAATTAGAAAAAAAACTCTGTCTCGCCTAGGATGTAGTTGGTATTCCGAGATTTTCCTGCTCGTAAATGAATAAAAGTGCCATAACGACTCGGCAAAAATAGGGATGACAGTTTCCGAAAATGTGCTAAAAGTCACGTTCGTATCGTAAACCCCAGTTTACAGATATTAATAAGCTGGATAGGAGACGCTTTCTTTAGCATTGGACTGACGAGACATAAACTAAGTATCGATGTGTGCGATTGTGTGCTTGCCTGCACTTGTATAAACACGTACGCATTTTTATTAGTTACTGAAATTAAAATGAATTCTTTAAGTGTAAATATTTATTAGCTAAGTATTGTTAGTTATAAATATCTGTTTGTGGAAAACCACAACGCTATAATTACGTACGTTTTTAATCAACCTCGTATAGATAATAACACATCGTTCCATTCAGTGTTTTGTGAGAATGTAATTGGCATTATCTCTCTCATATGTATGTATCTGACTACGTTCTTCAAAGTCCCATTACTTTATTACTAAATTGAAACAGGCTTTAAATCCTATGTTCACCAGGTACACTAGCGACACGATAGCGACCTGCGCGTTCGGGATCACCCTGGACACCATGGCCAATCCTACGAACAAGTTCTACGTATACAGTAGAGAGTTTATGACCTTCGGAGTATTGACACTGCTTAAGTTTTTCCTACTGCTGAACATGCCTTGGGTCGCCAGAAAACTTCGTATAAAAATCATCAACCCCAAAATGGAGGAGTTCTTCAAGCGAGCAGTAGCAGACACCCTAAAAACCAGAGAGGAGACGGGAATCCATCGGCCCGATCTGATACAGACGCTGCTGGAAGCCAACGACAAACTAGGCCCAGACAAACAATTGACCGTCGATGATATGGCAGCCAATGCTGGCCTCTTCTTCGCAGGCGGTTTGGAGAACAGCTCTAATTTGATAAGCTTCGCGGCTTACGAGGTTGCAGTGAATAAAGGGGTGCAGGAGAAGCTGCAGAACGAGATAGATGCGGTGCTAGAACAGTGCAACGGTAATGTTACTTACGATGCGATCAACGAGATGAAGTACCTTGATGGCGTAGTGCACGAAACGCTGAGAATGTATCCTGTCTCCATCATGACCGACAGGGTTTGCACTAAGCGATTCGAACTGCCGCCGACGTTACCAGGAGCCAAGCCATTGGTCCTCGAAGAGGGTGCCATCCTGCAGATACCTATTTACGCGATTCAGCGTGACCCACAATACTATGACGAACCGAACACTTTCAATCCTGAACGATATGGAGGCGATTTCAGAAAGGTCCAGAACTCTGAAACGTTTCTGGCTTTTGGTCAAGGCCCGAGGATCTGCATTGCGAACAGGTTCGCCATGTTACTGACGAAAGTGTTGCTGTTCCATCTGTTCGCCAAATGCACCTTAAAGTCTTGTTCGAAGACAGTTGTGCCGTTAAAATTGAAAAAGGCGTTTATCTTGATTCCCGAGGCCGGGTTTTGGTTCGAGCTGGTGCCCAGACAGGAGGCACTCAAGAAGGTGATAAATGAGGAATAGCTGGGCAATATCCGATGCTTTAAGTCCATACGGTATGTCGTAATTCTTGTCGGGTGGAATATACTGTAATATTTGTTAGATTGCGTATTACCAGAGTGATCAAAGCTATTGGTAGAATTTTTTGACATTGACATTGACGTTGTAAGTGTATGGTCTTATTGAAGCATTATTAGCTATATTATCATGTTGCTTTGTTCTCAATGTATGTATGTTTATGACGCCTTATTTTTACTGTATTATAGAAAGCTAGGAACACGTGTAGTATTTTCGATAATAAGACTGTTATTGCATTTAAAACACTTAAATGCTAGTTTCTCAAGTAATTTCACTTGCATTGGAAACGATGCATATTCTCGACGTACGCCTAACACATTAAATTGAATGTACAGAAAAAATGTATATTGATTAAAATTCTCCCTATTTCTTCGGGAATGCAGTTCACTTTAACCGTATATTGTTCAATTCGAGGAAACTTTATTGTACAAATTGTAAAGTTGGGACAAGTTTATCACCATGGAGTACACAAACGATAAACTTCCATTACGTGCTAATAAACATGAATTATTTTATAAACAATGGCAACGTTTTTTGTGAATCATTTCTTCCCCACTCTATTTCGAGGTCAAACAGTATATTCAATTATGTCGATCCATTTTTTGTTACACGCTGACCAAATGAAAGTTAGTCTATTCTTTCCTTTTCAAGGAGTACCATCGAGTCTTGCCACCTTACACTTACGATCAGCGATACAACTCTCGCTCGTACAAATATACATTATAAAACAAATTTTCTTCGACCTTGCATCGAGGATTTTACTACAAATTCCGTCGCGAACACTGCGTCTATTTACAACTAGTTCCAGCAGAATTCAGAGAAACAATTGGGCAATCGTGCCACGACACTGTCACACGTCGTGAGGGCCGTGTAAAAATAATACGATACAATATTCTATAATAAAAAATACCACTTTATTCCATGAACTTTTGTGTATGATATCTGCGCATAAGAATTTCGAATCAATTTCTGAATTATTTAGAAAAAAATAAATCAAAGAACAACATCTCACTGATTTCGAATATAATTTTAAAAGAAATATGTCACATGATTGCTGTTGTTAAATGTGTAACAACATTCAACGGGAGAATAGAATGAAGATCAATACGATTGGCAGCAAAGTGCCCTGTTTTATATACACATTGATTTAATCAGACTTTTAATTGAACTTCCTCGCTTAGTTGTAGATTGACTGGCAATTAGTCGATGATCATAATAACTTTCTTTCGTCCTTAATTGCTAAGTCAGTGTAGAAGTTCCGATTTGCAAAATCTCGGTGGAAAATTGACTACAGTATAAAAAACTTATTTCTATTAAAAATCTGCAGACGTAACATTAGTGTCGCCATGCGATTCTGTACAGTGAATATGATAAAACTCGATCGTATCGATCAGTTTCGTTATGAACACGTTCATGATACAGTCGATGTACCGTTGCATTCTAGTTTCGAAATCATTGGCAATTCCATGTTTTCAGTCTCGAAGACTTTCGCTCTGCACTTTGAATTTACATCCACTGTAGATCATATTAGACCCCTTAAAGATGTTTCTTCCGTGATTTGATTGGCTGATGTATTTGTCAGCATTGCAATCTTCAATGAAAGTACGCATTTGTTTAAATCTCGATAGAATAAACACTTCGTACGTGACTTAAAGATACAGTAACTTTTAGTTAAAGTTATTAAAATTAATTTTTGGTACCTTTGACTAGAGTAGTAAAGAAAGACGTGACCTCATCAGGGAAATAATTAATTGAAAAATAATATTTTACAGGAAACACTATAGTATACTCACTATGGTACTGTAAAGTACCAACATAGATAATAAGAAACTTGAATCTTACTCAGTTTCCATAGTATTAAGAATAAAATGTTAAATATTCGAGAATTATCTTAAATACAACAAATACAATAGTAGATAGTTATACAAATGTACTTCAATCGATACACAGTCTCAATTTGTTCCAAGTTTGGCAGAGTTGTGCTGCAGTCTTTTAAAAATCTCTTCTGGAAAAAATACACCAACAAATATAAATGATAGTAGCGACTAGGAAATTACTCTTGCCGTAGCAATTGGAACACAAAGTGCTCCAAGATTCATTCGCAGAACCCCCAAAGGAACGTTACTGCTCTTCCAACTTTGTCATTTGTCACAAACAATTCAGTATCGATAACTTTCTCTCAAATATAAAATCAATTCGATGATCACCCACTCCCTAAACGATTAAGCTAATTATCCTTAAGTTCATTCGTATGCAACGCACGTTATTTTCAATTCGTGTAATTTGTCACTTCTCAGACAGTTTGTCTGGACATCCTTTCCGTTTATGACGAAGGGACGGTTTATTTCAACAAAACTACTTATGCTCCCCTTACGAGGGATCGATAAATATTCGAGGCTGGCAGTCGAACAGCTCATCAACCCTTCGTACAGAACCAATAAAGTCTATACGAGTTCACGAGTTCATTGCGAACAATCAGAAACCATTTCTTCAATCCTACTCACAACTCACATCCAACGAACCACCACCTTAAAATTTAGAACGTCTCTCACGTTCTGCAGAATCTACAAAAGAAAAAGAACAAAAAAAAATACTTAAGTCATCGCGGAAGAAACCACAATGTTAAACGCGGCTAAACGAGACCGTCGACACTTCATCGTTCGTCGATGGAAATTCACTTTTTTTACACGTTTCTTTTCTTCGCGAACGGAACGGTTCTCTGTAAAGCAAGTTCCTGGGAAACCGTGAATCGATCGATTTCCGCCGCTTTGATCCCGCACCTCGCCCCTTGCTGCGTGGACTCGCGACGACTCCGAGGGACGAAATGTTTGCCGTTTCCGCAAGGTATCTCATTAAAATACCAGCCGATTTTTGTTTAATCGCCAGCTACGTCGTCGTGGTCCTCTTCGGTTTCCGCTTCGTCCTCGTCGTCGCTTTCGATGCTTTGCACCAGCCGCGCGTATCTGCGGGGAAGATCGACGAACCATTCAGTTTCACGTATCAACGCGGCAATGTACTTTTAATTAAATTGCACTGTAACTTGGATGTGTGGCAGTAGTATACAAAAGGTTTCAGAATTGTAGGTAAAAATTCTGTTATATTAGAAGGGAAGTTCGAGTAAAACATTTGAAGACAATAATAATTAACACTTAGCCAAAATTTCTAGAATAATTTATCTAAAGCTTCTCAATTTAAAGACTTTAAATTTTCACTGTACTTCATGTAGAGAGCTTTGTAATAATATTCAGTTAAATATGAGATGAAATATTTCATAAGTCAAATATTTCGAAGTCCAGAGATGGGCAAAATGTTTCTTTATATAAAATTTCAAATCACGAATAAAAAAACTATTCGTCATGTATCGAATAAAGTTATCTCAGGCTAACGATTGAGTGACGCAGAATTTTTTAAACTTTTATTAGTTATTCGAAATTTTATTTATATAAAAATTTTGTCTGTGTAATACGTATAGAAACGTCTATTGGTAATATGGTTAAGTCATACCTAACGGTATATCAGACGGGGGTAGTTTTCCTCAATGTGTCGAAAGCCCATTCGCTGCCCCTAATTGGTGGTGGTGGTGGCAAAGGTTCGTCAAGATCGAATGTCACGAACTCGTGTTGAACACTTGGACTGTAGTCTTCTTCCTCTTCCTGTAGAACATCGGCCGTCGTACTGACCTGTAACCAATTTGATCATTGCACTTCTTAAGTAACATTATAATCGCAGAAAAAGATTAAAATTCTTCGTGTTCAAGGTTTAATCACTTTCTACATTTAAACATAATTGATTCGCGTGCACAAATTAATTAACTCCCTGATTGCAATTCAAGTGGTTCAATAATTCAAAATGAAGTGTAATAAAAGCAGTACTATATTTTAAATTCACACTCAGAGAAGAAGGGTCTCAAACTTTATACACAGAACCGCGACTTTTTCGTGGAAAATGGAGAGCAAAAATTTGAATCAAACTACAAATTTAAGCATTTCATGAAATGCCATGGTTACTATTTTGTCTCTCAGATGAGGGATTTTTACCGTCTGAGTAGTAAGGTCCCTGGGAAATTGTCTGGAATAATCATGATAATCCAAATTTGGCAAGGGTGGCAGAAATTCGTCGAAGTCGACGTTATCCACTGAATCCCTGCCGAAGAAGTATCTCTTCTGATGCCTCTCGCAAAGGAAGCCACTGTGTCCACTGGCCGCATGATTTCCGTGGTGCACGTGGTGATTGTCTAAATGGTACACACCCTGAAAATAAATTTAATAAAAGAAAAGGGAACAGCCGCGAGTCCTTTAAAGAAGCTCAACACATTTCTATTTTCTTTTAACGATGAATTCATTTTATACAGGGATTTTCGTGGTTGCTATGATTTTAAATATTAATCGCGTGATATTAAAACGTCACTCTTAAGGAACAAATTAGAACGCATGTAGAGGGACTTTCTTTGACGTTTAGATGCGCGTAAAATTGACGTGCATTTAAAATTACGTTTAATACAGGAAGCGTTAGAGGTTCGTTGTTTCAGGAGGAAGTAGGTCAAATGCATAAAAGATACATTAAACCCCGATCTGCATAATTATCGCGCGTGTGCTTTAGTACGCAAAATTCTAATTCTAATTCTATTAGAATTTTCATGCATTTCTCCGCGAAATTTCTTATAACCTGACTGTGCTTCATGAAATATTAGTAACACCTTATTTGTATTGAATTTTTCATCAACGAAAAATTCGTTACATTTGACAATATTAATAACAAAATTGTTAAGAAGAAACAGTGGAATAAAGTGTAGGTATAAAGAAGTAAATCGGTTAAGAGTATATCCGTCAGTAGTAAAAAGATGCTTGATGGTCGATGAATGGCTGACCTATTCCACTTGCAATCCTACAGCGTGGAATGCATTGCACTTTTGTTGGCGCACTGGGGAATGAATCAAGCTCGACGTAGACGCTGCATGGATCATTGTGCGACGCGAATTGTTCTTTTCCTCTTTCCTTTGTGTCTCCCTTCGCCGCGTTTCTACCCTTTCCTGTTTGGTCACCTGGACGTTCTTGCTTCTTTTTACATCTTATTTCTGTTTGATTTTACTACTTCTAGCATATCATGCGCTCGGAGACTGAAATATCACCACTCAAACTATTTATCAACCAACACAGCGTTGGTGGATTCAGCTGAGCGTCAGCGTGAAGTTGATATACTTTAGATATCGATGGGTTTCAGTAATTTAATACCACAGCTGTTTGTGTTTACCAGTAAACAAAAATTTTCCTCGATTTCCCTGAAACTTCTTGCGCCAGAATTTGGTACTGTACGTTTAAACTTTAAGTGGGGAAATGTGTACACAGCCGCGGGTAGCTCCGGACGATTCAAAGCGACTTCCCATAAGCGTAGCTTCCAATTCCAGAACAGATCCGGTTAAAGTGCCTTCGAGTTCTCGATTTTCCCCTCTTCAGACTAATTGGTTTCGTGGTTTTCTATTTCAACCATCCCTCCCTAGTTTCTCCAAGAGCTTTGATCTGCCGTTGCTTAGGCAGGCTTCCTCGAGGGACATGTTGTTCCATGCTTAGTGCAATCGATTATAGAGATCTGTACCATTGAGCTTCTCATAGGTAATTACACGTCTGTATAATTCCATTCAATTTGCTAGTTTTCGTTCCAGTGACCTGCCCGCATTGATTACCTGTTACTCAGTCATAAGGATGAGTACATTGCAACAGGTATCCTCAATGCAATTGTGCTCGAGGCTTTGGACATCAAGTCACTTCTGAAGCAAGTACCATGATGATATGTTAAGTGTCGGTGTACTTCGTGCTTTTAATTCAATTTAATATGAAGCATCTGGTTCTGCGCACTTGTGCAGTCAATTGACCCGAGGTCGAGAATCTCCCAGCTGTGGCACGAAAAACACCGATGCTTTGAATCCTCGCGCAGCCTGGTGCAAACTATCTGGGGACGCAAAGTCAAGAGTGTCACTTGTTTCATGGCACGATTGCTCTGCGCGAATGAGATCTCAAGTATTTGGAGACCGAGTGCCAACACTTGCTTCGACGTCGTATTTCGTTTAGTTTTCATTCGGTGTTTGTTTACCAGTTAAATGCAATTTAAGTCGAGTCTATGGATCGTAATTTAGTGAAAAGTCCTGGAATTTACTTAAGACTGTCAAAAGCATTGCACAGCAACAAGCTACAAGAAACTTCTTAAAAAGAAACGTGGACTAAAATTTTAAGCAGATGGAAGTTCATATCGATTATTTGCATCGCACGATTTTACAACTGAATAGTTAAATCAACTTGGACAGAATATTCCCTCCGTTAAAGTTGAATGGAATCAATTTTTTTTCAACGTAATTGAAAGGGGATTTTAATGTCGGTTGATTTATTTGTAGGAATTCTTTTGCGTTAATTTATCAAGCGGTGAACGAGCTCCAAGCAGTGCAATAATGGTAGAATATCGCGGGAATAATAGAAGTGTCATGAAAGAAACTTTTCACACGAAAACTTGGAATGTAAAGATAAAGTTTACATCCAAATTTGCAGCTCGTGCGCGAGAGACTCGACCACTTGGTTATTTAACTTGAAGCCAGAAGTTTATTCGCACGAGAGTTTCCTTTTACGGTATGAAACTTGAGATTGCGGCAGAATTTTTTAAAGAATAAGTCATCTTCGTTAAAACTTTCAACATCCCCAAGGATTTACGTGCTTCTAAGTAAAAAAACACATTGACCTATTATAACAAAAACATTTCTTGACTGAAGCACGTTGGAAATAAATGAAGATAAAAGTCGAAAGTTCTCAATAGAGACACATACATAATGGAAATTCACGAAGCAGAAACAGTAAGCTGCAGAGGAAATGAAATTTTAAACGTCGGACGAATACTTCGCTACTAAAGATACTTCTGATTTACATAAGGATCCCCACCAAAGTCATCGTCGCCGTTTTGATATTCTGCCAGATAAAGACTAACGATTTCCACTTGGTATAATTGAAAACTCTTAAACGAACGTTAAAAGAAGCACGCAAAAGAAACACAATTTTAAGCACTGCCTGGGCGTATTTCGTTGTTAAAGAAAATTCTAATTTGCATAAGCACCGGCAGGAACGGCCGCGAGGGAGAAGTTATCATCGCCGTTTTGATATCCTGCCAAATAAAGACTAACGATTTCCACTTGGTATAATTGAAAACTTTTAAAGGGATGTTAATTCTGTCCAAGTTTCGCGGCACGGAATAATTCGATCCAGGGTGGAGGGGTAGTAGAAAAGAAGCTAATACTACTAACCCCGTAATTTTTTCGGCCGGAATCTCTTCGTTCCAGCTCTCTCTGGTGCCAAGAAATATACAAGAAAATGGCGTAAGTGCCGGCGACCTCGGTCGTGATGAAGCCACTCACGTACAGCAAAAATGAGAATCCGTACCTGTAGGTGAAGGGTGGTCCCTGAAATCGCAAGATTGCTGCGAAGATATTCATTCGTACAGGCGCGATAAGGATAAGAAGTAATCTAAGGCGCCGAAGAAAATATGATGCGGTGGGTTTTCCGTATCACACTATCGCCGGCTTATATAGATTTCCCTGGTAAATTTTCTTGTTAAATTGTAGGTACGATTTACATGGAAGCTGAGGGACCGAAATTTACTGCGATAAATTCTACGGCGTTTACATTGCTTGCTGGCGTCTCGCTGTATGCGAATATTGTTTACCTTCTTATGCGATGTTTTATTACAACGTGCAAGAGGAAAGCTAGTTTAGAAATTCGCGAGACTTTGAAGGATGAACACGGTTTCGAAAATGTTACAGAATTGGAAATGGTATAATACTTCTATTATAGTGGTGTATCGTGATGAGTTTGAAATTTCGTGTGTCTGTTTTATTGTTTATCGTATCAATATTATAAATAATAAGGTGAAATGTGGAAGAAAAGAAAGTAGAAAGCTACGTTCTTTTAACTGACCTGGAACGATGACCTTGGTCTAAGTTTGCTACCAACTTCAGCTTTGAACACAGATATGTACATCACCATTCCCACCAGCATTAATAAACCTGAAAGATAAGTTGATTTAATAATTCGATCCTTATATTGCTGTAACAGCCCTCGTAATTATTTCGCAGAGGCTTAATAATGATTGATCGAGTAATTCCGATGTGATTATTTGGATTTCGATCCAGCCAGCTACATCGAGTATTCAATTTTTATCTACCTATCTTAAATGAAGCAACAAGATATTGACTATAACTTTTGATGGATTACAGCACGTTTATTGTAAACTCAAGTTTTATATAACTCTTTATATAACAGTCACAATCGTTATCACGTTTGTCTATAAAAATATCTAAATACATATCGGCTTTTCCTTGGTAGATCGCAAGTAGTAACTTGTGCTAAAACTGGAGAGATTCTAAAATCTCCGTGGTGAAAAAAGCATGCGTACTGTGCAATATTCAGAAAATTGAATAAAAACGGATTTTTTTGTAACAAGTCTGGCTACACAAAGCATTTTATAAAATTCAATATTGACTTTGTGCAGTTTCAATGCTTCTTTTTTTGTCAACGATAAATAGAGACAAGAAATAAAATGGTCGGTTGAATTTTATCAACGTGACCACTGTTTCGAATGTTGACACAGATCTATGTCACAGGAAGCCATTTTAAGTCTGAAAATTTGTTTCTACTAATTATACTTTGAAATTCATAGGACACAATAAATCTGTTTAAGTTTAGACAAATCGATATTATACAACGAATCAAGAGACACAGAGTGGCTCTATTACGCCACGACTCGCTATCAAGAACCCTGAGATTTCCGAATTTCAATAACGGCAGATCCGATTAGATTTTAAATGGTCTTAATGGATAGCTTGGGTTTGATTTACATGAGAAAAGTGTCTTCGTTTTGTTCCTACGGGCCTTATGAGCTGAGATATTTCGATGTAAAGTTGCAATTTGCTGAATTTTATGTTCTTAAGATACAAGGTAAGTCGCCAAAATTTTTTAAATCGATTTCCTATGTAGAGTCGCAGACTTGGAAGTTGTCCGGAGAAGGTTCGACAGAGAAGCACCTTCTTTCGCATAAGTTTCTGGAAATTTATACCATGCATGTACAAAATAATATGTGTTGCAACAAATTGCATTGCATTTAAATTTTCAGCTATTTTTATACCAGCAATTTAGAGTTTTTATGTAAAGTTTTTATGTATCGAATCAATTTTGAGGTACATATAACTAGCAGTGACAAAGTTTTTCCTTAATGTACAAGGAAGTTTTTCACCAATTTTCACACTGATTAATAAATAATTGTAGAAGATATGACGATATATGTATATAATTCTCGCACGGCGCTAACTGTAAACGCGAGTGCCTAAAACTGCTAAATAGCACATTATACGTGGCGGTTGACTGACGGAGGCGCGCGATATTTATATACATCGTCATATCTTCTACAATTATTTATCAATCAGTGTGAAAATTGGTGAAAAACTTCTTTGCTTATTAGGGAAAAACTTTGTCGCTGCAAGTTATCTGTACGCCAAAATTGCCTCGATACTTTTTAACGGCGAACGTTGAAAAACATGGGTTATGTCCAGTGTTACTTTTTAATTAAATATTACTACATTTTTTAACATAACGGTTTTGTGCATACATTATACGGCTTCGCTAGAGTTTTCTGAGTTTTATGTTTCAAGTTTCATAACGATCCGTTAATATTTACTCAAGTTATCGCAATTTATGTTTAAAGAAATAATGATTTTGGTCGGAGAAATTTTTTTAGTTTATAATTTTTATCTCGAATACTAACAATTCGATAAAAAAACTGTAAATAGAAAAAATGTGTGCCGTAACGAGCTTTACAAGACTATATTTTTTAAAATACAGTTTAACAACATTTAATTTTACAATTTTTATTGCATTCAATCCTTCAATTTATGAATATATACACTTACTAAGACGTTTTACAAACTTAGTTAAAGCACACTGCTGTATGTAGATGCTAGATATTTTATAAACGAAGGAAATATATTACACGTAATATTTCTATTCTACCGGTAGCTCGATTCAAACGGCTAGGCCACGAGCCGTGATGCTTACGTCACGCGGCGTGCGATAAGAGCCGTGTATTGCCGCGCGAAGCCTGCCTTGTCTCCCCCCACCAAAGCCCATATTCGCCGAGGTACGTGACGGGACGCGGGGGTCATTCGTTCCGTGGACGCCGTTCAGTTAAGACGTTTCGATTGCTGCGTACGTAAATGGTACGCGTATATTATCTATCGTCACATAATTACTTCTATTCATTATTAGCCTTCTTCTTTACTCTCTATCGTCACTTGCTGCTGCTGTTAATACACTTTTGTCCCGAAATTGATTAAATATCGCGAGAAAACCATTAGATATTCGTCACGTATTCCCTTCGTTGCCTTCGTGCCGATATTTCTGCACATTTAGTGCATACATATCGTGTCTCGGTATTCAAATACGTCACTTTTCGGGCATATTTCAAGTTTATTTCTTGTTTAATTGCCTTACGAATGTTTTAATGCTTTTCTTTCAAACAGACGTTGAGGCGGAAATCGAAAGCAAAGGGCAGGCGACGCCATGACACTTGGCGGTTAATTTGAACGATGCTTGGATGGCGTCTGATCATTCCTTGGAAAAGGGACATGATAATACGTGTGGTATACGTATTTTTCTCATTATTTTATTGAATCATTGTTGGCTGTGAGGGTGATGGGCAATTTTGCAGTCTTATAATTCGATCTTTTCAAATTGGAAAAGATTGAATTATGATAAATTGAATAATTTTAATCAGATTTCTTTAAAAGTTTTAAAATGGCGTCTGTAGATGTTTACGAAATATTGGAATGATCGAATTCTATTGCATTTCGGTCGCGTTTACGTAGAATTCAATGACATTTCAATGATTTTTAAGAATCTATCTCTATGAAGCTGTTGTAATTGCATTTACGTTCGGTTTTGGATGCAAGTTTTATTCTTTATGTTCAGAAACTGCGTAGTTGATCGAGGACATGCTAGTCAAGCATGAATAATTAACGAATTTTGATTCTTGCATTGAATTTTGGATATTTATAAAAATCCTGATATATTTTAAAGTATTATTCGAATAACACGAATTTGCTTATAACTTTAACAACGAAAGCCACTACTATGATTCATTTAAATGTAATAATTATATGTGCAGTAGTATATTCTGGATAATATCGTGTGTTACTGAAATACAAAGCTGCTCCTATCGAGCGAGCATTCTGTATTTTCGCATCACACCTTGTATTCTAAATAACAAGGAGCAAAAGTCCCTTGGCTTGTTTCACGAAAAACAATATTTCCTCGTGACAAACACTCGATGAAACCACATCCACCCCCCCCCCGCCCCCCCCCTCCTATCCTGCTTATTTTTCAGAGATTGTGACCGCGTGCAATGCGGCCAAATAGAGTCAGTGTTTAGACGTACGAAGTTTTTCGTTTTGAAGAGCACAGTTGCTCATAGTAGAGTTTCGTTAACAATTTCGGGATACGCGAGGGTAGAGCCAGTGTTTTCTACGCAATTTATATTCTTTCACGAGCGTCGCGGCTCTGACCTTCGAATCGCGAGAATAGATTCCCTGTTTTGTTCGTCGATTATGATCATTGCGGCGCGTTTATAGTCTACTATTTCTTTATTTTTTTTTACTTTTGAAAGAGAAACTCGTCGGAAATTAGAGTCAGTGCGTCAGCTGAAGAGGAGATTTGTGCGCAGCATATTAATGGAAAGATGTAAGTATCTATGTATTTGATTTAATTCCTTTAAAGTAGAGTTCATTCTTCAAAATTTTAGAAAGCAAACAATTTTAAACAAATTAATTTTTAGAATAGAATCAACAAGAAATTCAAAACTAACGAAATTTTTTATTATTTAGACATTATAAGAAAAAACTTTTGTTAATTTTAATTTTTGATATTTCATCTTTTCAATTTTTTTCTTAAAATGTCTAAATGATAAAAAGTTTCGTTAGTTTTGAATTGCTTCGTGGTTCTATATTAGAGTTGAAACAATCGTAACTTTAGAAAGAAATTATAATCGTGTTCTGTTCCTTCGTTACAGTTTGGGCGCAGCTGAGCAGCTTGGTGACTTCTCCTGAGCCGTAGCAGGAGTGTTGGCGTCTCCGGCACCGGGGCACAGCGAAATGTGAGTGCGCATGCATTATGGTTCCTCTGGTCACTCAATCATGTCGTAGGACGTTTGGTCCGAATCGACACGAGTGACCGGTTGTATATTTAACGAGCATAATGACCACGGGTATGATAACCATGCCCGTGAATTGTAACATTTTTGTCTGTGTATGTATTTATTAGACGAGGCTAGGGTCTTCTTGTACGCCGCGCCTTTTCAATAGAATCACATTATAATCATAATTTCCAAGATAAACGGTTCCTAACGCGAATATTTATCATTGATCATAAATTGATGTAGATATTTATTAAATAATGCACATAAAGGTGCATAGCAGCTCGGAAGGTATTGGTACGAATATCAATACGACTGAATGCTAATTTTTATGTAGCGAAGAAGTCTGATACTCTCAGACTCCACAGCTACGATCATTTTGATTTAATATGTAGTGGAACGATTATAATGACTTGAATTTCTTTTATTTTTCTGATACTACGTGTTCAAAAGTAACTTGATTTCTACATGATGATAATATACATAAAAGTGTAATTCCTTTCTTAAAAAGGTCACTCGTTTGCGTACACAATAGAATAATTAATTTCCATGTGCAAGAAGACAATTAAGGGTGGGGAAATTTCAGATTCAAAGTAATTAGCATGAGATCACACTTTCTTGTTTTATGAAATTTACTTTGACGATGGAATAGCCCGTTTTAGATTCTTAAAGTAAATTCTTCATGATTTAGATTGATTTTCTTAAACAATTCAATTTTAGAGTCTTTCTTCTTGCTAAATGAATGTCGAGTAGAGTCCTTTTTCTTGATCTAAAGTAGAGTCCTTTCTTATTCATCTTCACTTTAAACTATTCACAAGTTGAAAGTCGAGCCACTTTGCTTAATAATGTAAAATAAAAGAATATTAGCCTGCTAGACACTATAGAAACTAATAATATTTTCTAGTTGAGGATTTTTAGGATATCTTTCCGTACTCATTGCCTTTTAACTCATCCACGTGCCCAGGTGCTACTTGGGTGGGTGAAGGCAATGGGGCACGATGACTTTCTTTATTAAATAATTACATGTCGGCGGCTAGCATTGCGTTAGTGTATCGTGCACGCCGCATTTTCCACCTATGTGTGTTTGTGTGGTTAGGCGGTGGAATTTGCGTCGGTGAAAGATTTTCATTAAAGACCATCTTAACGAAACTATAACGTTGCAATAACGATATCAATGTTTCATATTCCTTGTTGCACACGATGATCATTCTAGTAAATAATCTGGGAATATGAAATTTAATCAATCTCGTACAATCAAATCAGATAGTAATAACGATTCATGTATGTACATAATACATATGTACAATGCACATTATCAAGTAATCCATTGTTTGAAATTGAAAATAGTTAATTGTTTTGTAAATCATACTTATACGCAATGGTCACTGCCTTTGCTAGCCGATTTCAGTGAAAACTGGTACGTACTTATTAGAGTGTGATTGTGTGTGAGAGACTGCTTTGCCATTTTTTAAATATACATAGCTGTTAGGTAGGATGGGTAACTTAGCTGTTCGGTAGAATAGGTAACAGCTGTTCGGTAGGATGGGTAATCTAGCTGTTTGGGAGGATAGGTAACTTACCTTCTGGTACGAATGTGTAACTTAAATATAAGTAGGTAGGGCCGGGGCAGGTCATCGTATTCTCTGATCGCATGTTCCCCCCTGCGATGACCTGCTTTCAGGAAATTTGTGAGAAAAGTCGACGGCCAGACTAGCGCGAGTGGGGTATGCCCTCGCTTCTAGCCCCGCTATGTCGACTTTTTGACGCCAGTGGGACATTGCACATTGTCGCTGGTCGCGGTCGGCAGGACGGGCTTGGGCACGCTATTAAGGGGGTACTCCACTGTGAACGGTCGAAAAATCAAGCTATTTTTAAAGATTTTTTTCTCAGTAAATACAACATATAATGAAATAAGTCTTTTTCATATTTATTAAGCTGCTCTTATATTATACCAAAAAAAATTAAAAAAATATTTTAACTTGTACTTGTTTTTTACAAAGTGTCATTATGGCACCTTAGGCTTATCCAAAACAAAAAATTCCAAGAGATTCTTAGTCTGTATAAGTGTCTCTATCGTCCGTACCTCAATTAAAAATTTTTGCTGAAAAATAACCGAGATTTTTCTCGGGAAACATTCGAGAAGCACCATTATTTGGAGAACTTTTTCCTTCAAACAGGCGCCATTTTGTTACTTTTCAACAAAAATTGTTAATTGAGCTACGGGCAATAGCGACACTCATACAGATTAAGAATGTTTTCGGATTTTTTGTTTCATATAAGCCTAAGCCAGAAAATCACCTGCACCACGTTTTTGTTTAGTTGCCATATTGACGCTTTGTAAAGAAACAAGTAAAACAAATTAAAATATTTTTTTAATTTCTTTTTATATAATATAAGAGTAGCTTTATAAAAACCAAAAAGATTTATTTCATTATATGTTGTATTTACTGAGAAAAAATCCTTTCACTGTGGAGTACCCCCTTAACTTTCAGAAGGGCGGACCGCCCGAAGCAAAGAAGTGGCCAAAGAGCCGAAGATAGCCCGGCCAGAAAAAAGGCCACATCATGTGGGCTACCAAGAATGGCCCTGCATCCTCGGGTGCAGGGTCATTCTTCGTAGGTATTATTTTGCCATTATGCTCGTCGGTAGTTGTAGTAGTAGTAGTAGTTTGGTTGGCCATAGGCTGACCCATCGATACCCCCCCTCCTGAAATTCAGCACACCGCGTTTTCAATTAGGGTTGCGACGAAGATTACGCGGCCAGTTAGTGTTGCGACTAAATGTTGATCACGGTTTGAATTAGCGTTGCGAATCGAGTATTCCCCGCGTTTGGTACCAGCATAGCGTTGCGAATATATATCGAACGTGATTGGTTGTAGTGTTTCGAAAAAAGAGTCGCGATTGTTTTTGAGATTGTTCTTGTATTTTGAGTTAAAGTTACTAGAGTTTGATTTATAGCATTAATTTTGATTCATTGTATTCTTTTTATTAGAGTTGCGATGCGACTGATCGCGTTTTTTAATTACTCGTTCTAGTTTGATTCTTAATATTTTTTTGAGCTAGTGTTGCGATGATGATTGATCGCGTTTGTAATTAGAGTTGCGACCCCCAGCCCCCAATGCCCCAAAACTGCCCTGGGACATGTCCAGAGACATGTTCCTGGGGAAAAAGTGTCCCGAGCAGCTGGATTTGCTGCGCATGGGACTCTATACAGCCTTCAGGAAGGCTGCAACGATTTAAAGTTAGAGTTGCGTATTACGAGACACAGGTGCATTGAATTTTTATTTGTGTTGCGAAAAATGAAACCACCCACGTGGTGGTTCTCTGTAGCTTTTTATATTTGTTAGAGTAGTGTAGCTGCTTGAGAGCTTTTTCGTTTGCTATTCGGGATTTGTATTAAGTATTGTAGAATTTTCCGTAATGAAGCACCATTCGGGAATTTTGAAGTTATTTGAGAAATTAGTGCTGCGAGTAATAAAAAGTCCTAGTGACTATGCTCGGGAGTTGATTTTAGTCTGTAATAAGCTAGCGTTGCGAAAGAAAGAAACGGTCCACTCACGGTTTTCTTGCATTAATGAGTGGACAATGATCATGGAGCAGCCCTAAGTGGCTGCACCATCCTCCTTCTACTCCCACCATCTACCCGCTCTTGAATCGAGTGTTTGTCACTGGAAATATTGTTTTGAAAGTATATTCATATTTTGCAAAAAATGCCAATTAATGAGAAACTACAAGGAAATTATTGAGTTGATGTAACAAAGCATCCAATGTGCTTAATATTATGAATATCAATTGCTAATTTGCGTAATTTGTTCTATTTCATGTATTTTGTCTATAGTTTTGCGTGATTTATTTTATGTGATGTTTTATTGTGTTTATTTAATTTCCTTCCAGGCTGGTAAAAGTTTTTGATTACCTACTGTATATAATGAATTATATACAACACCTTAATGAATTATAGCACTTATAATGAATTATAGCACCTAATGTGCTTAATATTATGAATATCAATTGCTAATTTGCGTAATTTGTTCTATTTCATGTATTTCGTTTATGGTTTTGCGTGATTTATTTTATGTCCTGTAGGCCGGTCTCACTATTACTAACATAACGTAGTTATACCTTCGCGGTGAAGAGACTTAATAAAATAATATATTTAAAAATAAAAGTGATAGTGAAAAGTAATAGTGAAAATTGTTAGTGCAAAGTGATAGTGATAGTCAATATTAACGCGTGCTCGTTGCTGCTACTTTCTGTATGAAAGTAACTTCGATTACTGTGCAGTAAAGTGCAATTATTACAATCTTCAACATTTGCATGAAAGTTTTTGATTATCTACTAAAAATAGGATTTCAGGTTCATTATCCTTGAGAAACGAAATCTCATGGAATTTTTATTAATACTTTTGCGAATGTTTCAAATATTGCCTCTTTATTCTTTTCTTCATTCCCAATTAGTGAATAATTGAAGGGTTGGATGCAATAAGGGGACTAGCGCTTGAAAATGTGAAAAAGTATTGTCCGATCGCTAAGAAAAATTGGAAAATTAAATGTTGTTAAAATGTATTTTAAAATATATAGTGTTGTAAAACTCGCCACGGCACATATTTTTTCTATTTACAGATTTTTTTATCGAATCATTAGTATTCGAGATAAAAATTATAAACAACAAAACTTCGTCGACCAAAGTCAGTATCTTTTTAAACATAACTTGCGATAACTTGAGTAAATATTAACGGATCGTTATGAGACTTGAAACATAAAACTCAGAAAATTCTAGCGAAGCCGTAAAATGTATGCACAAAACTCTTATGTTAAAAAAGGTAATAATATTTAATTAAAAAGTAACACTAGACATAACCCATGTTTTTCAACGTTCGCCGTTTAAAAGTATCGAGGCAATTTTGAGGTACAGATAACTTGCAGTGACAAAGTTTTTCCTTAATGTACAAGGAAGTTTTTCAATAAATTTCAAACTGATTAATAAATAATTGTAGAAGATATGACGATGTATGTATACAAATCTTGCGCGCTACCATCAGTCAACCGCCACGTATAATGCGCTATTTAGCAGTTTTAGGCACTTGCGTTGACAGTTGGCGCCGTGCGAGAATTATATATATCGTCATATCTTCTACAATTATTTATTAATCAGTGTGAAAATTGGTGAAAAACTTCCTTGTATATTAAGAAAAAACTTTGTCACTGCTAGTTATATGTACCTCAAAATTGATTCGATATTTTTTAACGGCGAACGTTAAAAACCATGGGTTGTGTTCAGTATTACTTTTTAATTAAATATTATTATATTTTTTAACATAAGGGTTTTGTGCATACATTTTACGGCTTCGCAAGAGATTTCTGAGCTTTATGTTTGAAGTCTCATAACGATCCGTTAATATTTACTCAAGTTATCGCAATTTAAAACAGAAAGAAACAAAAAATGTTTTAAATTCGGCTTAGTTTCATCGCGGTAGCTTTTTACAGAATAACTCCTTCTTTTGCCCGCTTGTGGAGCGATCAAGGATCGTTCTGCAATCGTGCATCAGGGGGATCGATGGAAATGAAAATAAAATTTTGCATAAAAGGAGGGCGGATGGGCCGCGGTTAGGGCGGGTCTCCACTTGCAGCGCCTCCACGTGGTGAGACCTGGGCAATCTGTATTATTTGAAGTATAATTACTAATTGTATCACAAGTAACATTGTAATTCAGTTATTAATTACATGACAAGTAATACGAGCCGATTGGCTGCGATCACCTATCTCCGTTAATTTATATTCCATTTGTTCAGATTCGATTCTAAATATTTCTCCTATAATTTCATTTTATTTCTCAAATAAAAAAATTCTAAAATGACTTTTGATATACATAATAATAAATAAGTAACCCATATCCATAAATTCAAACGACTTGAAATCAACCACTCGCGATAAAGACAAAAAGCCGCTGCGTTCGGTTCGCTAGTCGCTTCACGATTTCCGTAAATACATAAACACTACAAAATGTGTGAAAACCCCATAAATTACCTTTTTTAAAAAAAGGTACGAAAAGGGCGCCAAGTATATAACCCCATGAAAAAGAATCCCATTTAAAATCATTGTCGTATATTAATACCCATCAAAAAGAGTCCCATTTAAAAACATTGTCGTAAATTAATAGCTTTACAAAACTAATGATATACATAAATTGCGCCAATTATCACAATGGCTATTTTTACAAATAAAAAAATATATTATATAATATTAAGGAGATATATTTTTATACAAATAAATATTTTAATACGAATAATTATTTTATTCAAAATACTTGGCGTTGCTCTCCGAATTGGTGTTGCTAAACTGAATAAATATGTATAAATTGCATTAAAATCTTTTTCTGTCTTGTCTCAGTGGTGTCTTGTCTTGTTTTATTTGATTTATTAACCAAGACAATTAACCTTCTTTCGGTTTCGCAGCGCCAAGTATTTTGAATAAAATATTTATTCGTATTAAAATATTTATTTGTATAAAAATATATCTCCTTAATATTATATAATATATTTTTTATTTGTAAAAATAGCCATTGTCATAATTGGCGCAATTTATGTATATCATTAGTTTTGTAAAGCTATTAATTTACGACAATGTTTTTAAATGGGATTCTTTTTGATGGGTATTAATTTACGACAATGTTTTTAAATGGAATTCTTTTTGATGGGGTATAAATATATTTACACCTAAAGTCTTACATATCAACTAGATGTCTTACATGTTAAATAGAACGCAAGTAATGCTAGACCCATTTTTTCAAACCACGTGAATAAAATCGCAAATTAGGTTGGTTCAACGGAAATGAAGCAAGGTTTCCCCGCGAGACTCTTGTCGTTTTCTGCCTGTCAGCTTGTATCAGAGTACAAATTTCATTCGCATCGTTATGTAAACTGTCACAGGCCTCCCCGGAAGGTTTTCTCTTTCTGCTCGTAAGCCCCACTTTTTTGAGAATGCAGGCAAAGCAGCCCGCGGCAATATAAGCTCGCCCACTTTATTACTCACCGGAAACTATGAAGACCACCCCGGCGACAAAGACGCAGAGCCTGTGTCTCGGGTGAGTAACGTGAGCAGTGAAGTAACAAACTTCCGCCACCACCAGCAGCGATGTTGCAGCGAAGAAGAACATCGCCGACTTGGTAACTGCATCTGCGTAAAAAAATATGGGCATGAAAGGCTCGTGGAACGAGGAAACTTCTTGGGCGAGAATTTTTTCTTTGTTCCCAGGAACTACTTTTTCGGTTATCGCGCAGAAATACGAGAGCAGCGAGGAATGGAGAAATGGGAAACGTAAAGGCATTTGATGCTGATATATATCATGCATTTTATCAGGGGCAATAACGGCGACTTTGCTCTCGTGCAAATTTTCCATCAACGCAATCATTTTTCAGATATCTAAATCGTGAACATTTTGGAACTAATAAGTAACTATCGAAAATCTTTTAAGACAATTAAAAGTGGAAGCACTTTTTGAAGTTGAATATTATTCCTCACTGTTTGAAATCTTATTTTTGTTACTTAAAATATTCTTAGAGGACATTCCAATTAAGACAGTTGTAGGTAGTTTAATTCTTTCTCTAAAAATATTATATTTGCATTAACATTCGTGTTACTAAATACACTGAAAAGTCATACAAATAGGTTTCAAACAATTTTCTACATTTCGTATGATTCGTATCGCATTTTTTTCGAGAAAGATCGAGAAAGAGGGGAGAAATCCGGGAGACAAATCGTCCGGTCCAGTTTATCGTGGAAAGGTGCATTTTCCTAGCTGAAAGCATGCTCTCGCCGAATATTTTACGGGCGTGTCACACTCCAGTTCAGTACCAGACAGAGGACACCTAATCAACCCCCTTCAAAGGCACACGCTTCTCATTCCACCTGTCTCGCGGTGCGTTTTTCATGGTACTCACATGGTATTGCCATGGTTGAATCGCTGGGATCCGGGCTGTACTCCTCGTTTGGAAAATAGTCAATGCTGGAACACTCGTATTCCATACGGGGGCCTGCGGGAAACAAAAGAAAGTGATTCGCGCATTGCCGTGAACCATCGTCGCGATATGCACATTTTCGTGGGGCATTGGTCGGAAAATTGACCGATAGCCAAGCAAATTCGTCTCCGTTTTCCTCTATACGCTTGCGGTCTAATTTGGCGTGGATCAGTGGCCTTCTTCAATCGTTATTTCGCTCCGCGCTTTACTGTCACTGGGATAATGCATTGCATTTGACGCGTGCCACAGAAAACGAATAGTTTTATACATAGTTGCTCGTTTCAAGACTAATTCATGATGTGTTCTTTTTATCTGAATTTTTAGTTTTTTGAATGTTATTTATTGCATAATGATTTCAAGGTCGATGGGATTTTCATTAGTTCACATTTTGATTTCTTTGTGCTAGTAGAGACGAAGTCAGAAAGTAATGTGGAACTCCTGTGAGAGGGATCAATGGATATAATCAAACGTTATTCTGTTGAATGGGCGTTCATTAAAAGTTTTACCACATAAATTATTATTTTCGTTTTAATTGGACCAGCTGAGATATCGGGATGAATATTTGTATTCAAGTTTGTTTCCGTGCAGCCACTTATTATTTCGGTGCGCTGTTGATGAAGTATTATTTGACAATCATTTAATTAATTTCGAAGATGAGGGGATGAAATGAATGTAGGTATTGTATTTTGGGAAAATTGATGTTGGAACATTTCATGGCTGCATGTTAGAGTGAGTCACTCTTCAAATAAATTCTTAAAAATAAAAGAATGTTAAAGGTTCGAGGTCTACTTCTTGAATTAGAGTTACAATTTTGGAATTTATAATACAAAGTTTGTGAAACACTGGAACTTATAATGTTTCAAGAAGTAGACGTAACATACTATAATTTCAAGAAAATATAAAAGTGGCTTCTCATCGTTCATCATTTTCTGTCAGTGCTGAAGTTACACTACACACCTTTCCTTACATTTTCACGTTTGCAACTTTAAAATTAATTACTCTTTAACTTAAAACTGATGTGCAGCTATTTAAAAATCGAAATGTCCAGAACGACAATATCTAAAATATAATAATTATCTGTGTTGTTCATCCAACTACATGAAACCAGAAACTGGTTCACGAGAAGTGACAATGGAAATGTCAGATGGTTCTGAAAATTAAAAAGAAATAGGGTACAAATGCAATTTGTATGTACCGTACCAGTAAATCAACTGAGCTTTCTGCTGTCGTTGAAGCATATCACCCTTTCAATCTCACTCACACGTTCGAATTTAATTGAAACGGATCCAGCAAAGAAATGTAACAGGTGACCTGTGACCTGTGACCTCTGAACACTTCTGACGCCGGTTATTAGACTGGCGTTCACCGCAACGATTCTGTTTTATACGACTCGATTTAACACGATCGATACCTCTCCTGGGCGAATCTTATATTTCTCCTGGTATTACCTGTTTGCATGAATAAAATGCCAGATGTATTGGTTTCTGCTTTACTACTGTCACGCAAGTTGTCCGAATCGAACTGTCAGAAATTGTATTGTTCTGCGCACCGACATAAACGAGCTCGTTTTTTCAAAGCAACGAGTGGTACTCGATTCATAGTTTCTTGGTACTGTCCCTTGCTCCAAAGGAACATATAAATATTGAGTGCATCTTGTATTTGGCAGGGTGCAGTAAAGAAGAATTAAATTTAAAAAATATGAAGATACAAGGATAATAGAATTATTATACCAGCATGAAGCAGCATTTGTTTAAATTGTCATCAGTATCAGTTAAATTTATACGTAACACTATGTTTAAATAATAACATAATTGTTGAGTGATTGCAGAGGTATTCAATGCGTTAACGTTCAAAGATAAACCGAAAGCTGCACATACAATTACCAATAGTATAAATTCAAATTACGCTCTGTAATTTCTACAGAGACCCTAGAAATTTCGTTTATTTTCCACGATAGCAGCGTAAACGAAATCTCTAAATACCACCGCAGGATCTGTCGATAATCTTTTTCGAGTTGCCTAACGGAATTAAACCGAACCGCAAAGTAAATAGCCCTGCCACGCAGCCAGCCATCAAACATTGTGCGTTACAAAAGCAAAATTAAATGGATACAGGTGGTAAAACGCGAGCGTGTTTCCGGCGTATTTACCTTCGGTAGTCGTCATTAAAACCGAAATCCATTACATACCCTGGAACAGCAAAAAGTGACATAGTGATCAACTGTTGCTACGCACTATCCGTGATGGAAATTCCACCCCTGTTCAGAATATCCAATAAACCTACAAGTGATACAACCTCCTATTTAAGCTTCCCTTGAAACCGATCACAAGGATACCTCGACTCCTTTTATTAAAGAAAAATAGAAAACTTTCAACTCTTTAGCAACTACGCATCTGAACCATAAATAAAGAAGCAAAGATTAATTATAAGATTTATACCTTTTGCAAATAAATAGCCACTTTGATGGAGCACGTATTTATGTACCTGCGAAGGAAAATCTGTTGCTGAATAAACATTTATAGAAGCCTCTACACCTCACGAAACATTAAATAAATAAAAAGAAACCACATTACTTATGGAACGATCTATATCTGTACGCGAAGCTGCGAAGGTACCACGGGGCTTGGTAAAGGGGAAACGGGGAATTGGGTTGGCAGGCGTGGAACAGTCATTTCCGGTTCGTGCCGGAAGTCGGCCGTATTGCCTCCCTTCGACAGTTGAGAATCGATATTCCAGGTTCGTTGCCGGCTGCCCCACTGGCAGAGGCATAACAGAAATAATAACTTTCTGCCGGTGTGCTGCGCGGTGCAACGATGCACCGCAGCCACAGTCGAGCCGTGACCAAGGAACCGGATGTGTGCAACCTTTTGGCAACATCCCATTCTGGTAATTCCGTGTTCCTTTGGCGAAGAATGCCGCGAAGAAGGTCGAAGCCCATTCCCCACCCCCACCAACGAGAAGTTTCTCATCTCCCGCGATTCTCGAATCCCTAGAAGTTCGAACACCGCATTCCTCTGTAAACAACGCGGCTGGGGACGATAATCTACCTACCACTTTGTGCAATTATTTTTTTTCAACGATAATAAGAAGCCTGGGTAGTGGAGAACTAAAGTTACTTTCCGAAGTTTTAGTCGTTCATCTTGCGAATTTCTCTCGGGCTTCATATTTCCAAACTTTTCTGTGTTGAATTGTCGGACAATTTGGATCGTGTAATGAGTGGGGGTTAATAGAGGCATGGTAGGAATTATTTTTTTTGAAGATTTTTAAGTAAATTCTTGGTTGATGCTGGCTGAGTATTAAATGAAGAGTATAAACGAGAAGTTATGAACGCACGAGTATAATTGAAATTATGAAAATGCACTGTCCGGACTGTGAAAATTCATAAAACGTGCACATTAATGGGAAATTTAGTGTGTCACATTTTGCATTCTTTCTACCTCGCATGCTTTTTCTGTCACAAGACACTCACTTTGTTTTTTGTCGCGGGTACCGTAATATATTTAGTTTCAATTTCCCGCATCCTTTGTCGTAACTATGATTAATTATTCTTGCCTCGGGGAAGTTAATATGAAGATGAAATGCATAATAAAATTTGTGGAAATAATTGGCCTATGTTACATAACGCGCAATTCAAATACACACGGCTGTAAGTTAACCCAAAACAGTTTTAAAACTCAATAGTTCCCTCGAGGCTCTCCGCACCATGCACCTACAAAATAACATCCCTTCCGTCTTCCCAAGGTATACATTCAGATACATAAATCATTCTCCAACACACTTGGAAGTCAAACGGGACATTTATCGTCGGGACTTTTCGTATTCGAGAACTCCCCGTCTTCTTGCCAGCCTGCGCAACTTCTCGATGCACGCGGAAAGGTATCAAGTCTCGAATATCCGACAACGATTCGAGCACAATTTCTGTAGGAGGAAAGAAACTTTTTCAATCTACGAGTGTAATTGGGCAGCGTGTCGTTAGCATTTCAATTAAAAGGATTTCCATTTCGCAGATGGCTCGAGTTCGCGTAAGAGAAAAAAGAGGGTGCGAGGGCTTCTTGTTCCTTTTCCTTTAAGCAACGTGTCGATTTTCTGACGATCATTTAAGAAGGTACGGTCCACGGAGGGGCCGGAAGTGAAGTTTAGAAGAGGGATCATGCATCCAATTTGCAATTGCGATGGGAGAAGTGAGTTTGTTGCGCGGCTCGGTCCTCGGGCGTGGCATTATTTAACATCAGCATGGCTAATTGGTACAAACGGGCGTGGGTGCCTGGACATGTTACGAAGACACTACCCTGGGCACGATTACTCTATTAAATGGCCAGAAACATTTGTCACGGGGGCACGAGTTTTAACGTCGCTGCTCGCATTCATCTGCGGTGCTTGTATTCGATAACAACGATATCCGGTTTACCTGCGCTGAATTTCGAGTCATGCTCGTAGGTTATCTGCTTAAAAAGGGTCCATTTGTTCTCGCAGTAGTTCTACGATAAAGTGAGCAAATGCAGAAGTAAACTCTGTGTGGATTTACGTAGTATTTACTTTTCTGTCGTGAAAAATGTTGCAAGAGATTTTAGAAGTCGGTTGACATTGTGAGTTTCAGAATTCTTTGAATTTTTGGGTTCGGATTCTTCCCTTGTTAGTTGAAATAAGAATTTAAAGGTAAATCAGCGAAAATGTTTTGGAATAAGGATAGTTCATTATCAATCACCAATCAACACGCTGGTACATAGAGGGCGTGTTAATGAACGAATATATTTATTCGGTTTTAACGAGACCATTTCATAATAATGTAAATGACGTTACGCATAAATTACATGCATTAATGTTTCTTTGTTTTGACGAAGCGAACAAAGCTTGTTAGTCTTCTTTGTGCTTGTTAAATGACGCTGCTTATTATGTCATTAAACCTTTGCTCATTACATTGCCTTCGTTTAAAATTCGTTCTTGAATTTTCAAGTTCCATCCTCGTGTAAAAATTTTGCATTTTTCAGTTAATGAGAATACGAAAGAGTGCCAGGTTACCGTTGCAAACAATTTTGATTTTACTTAACATGAATCATTGTAAAAATCACTCCGATGTGAAAGTTACTTTGTAATTAAAGAAAATCATAGTATTTCATCTACGTAATGGGGCGTTGTTATAAATCCACGTCAACAGCATAAGTAATTCTAAGAAAGAATGATAAAACGCTTTTAATGTGAAATATTACAAGCCAAGTTTGATAGCTTCGCTAAAGGAAATAGTGATAAACGCTCTGGCAGCCTTCTTAAGTGCGAGCAAGTAGGCTTGGCAGACTTTCGCAACAAGTTGCAAAATTGTACACCGAGGCATAACGAAGACCCTAAGATTAACAGAATTTATGAGGCGGAATGGATCATAAATCCCTCGTATAAGCTTTCAAACGGATCCATCGCCTTTCATGGTATAACACCGTCGTAGAAGCCTCAACATAACGTCAAGCAGTCACAGAAACGACAACTCTACTAAACCAAATCAATCGCCATAGCTAATGACGTTTTGCAGCGGAGCAGTAATCATTTTTAAAAAAGAAACATCCAAAGCACAATTCTAAAGTAAATCGTAGTAAACTCACAGGAGGGACACTCAGAAACCCAACCTATACAAAAACGAGTGCCTCGCCTTAAATCAGCAATCAAGGCACTGATCAACTCCCAAGGCGTCCATTTCCGGAAGCCATGCGCTCAATCGAAAGCTTCTCGAATCAACAATTAATCTAAATAGACAAGGAGGAAGAACGACCTCGGAGAGTCGCCACTTTCTACACGCGGTTTACTTTCTGTGTTTCTTAGTTCGTATCTTGGCCCGCAAAGATTCGAGTCCCTTCGACCGCGATAAGGAGTTATCCGGTGGCTGAACGAGGGCGAGCCTCCCCCATCGACAGTTCTGATTCTTTCCTTTTTTTCCCCCTTTTTTCTTTATCTGCTAGCATGGCTAGGGGGCATCGTTCCTGGTAGGCATGGAACGACTGGAGACCAACTGATGGCGGCAGCAGAAGGAGAGCGGTTTCCGGTACCCTCGGTAACGAGTCATTTCCGACCCACTGTGCTCGTCTCCTTCAGACCAGCACTCATCCCACGGCGTCATTCCCATCCAGGGAGCCGGGGGCGTAATCAGAGAACGCTTCGCGAATATTACCAGTTAAATGCTTTCTGCTCTCGCCTCTGCGGAGGGAAATCTCGGCTACTAGCGGGTGGATGAAGGGGGAGGCTCGGGGGAGCGTTTGCAACAGGAATCCGGGATGATTCATGTTTATCCGTCTCTAAGAGAAATATTGCTTTATATCGATTGAAAAGCAGATCGTCAGCGTCGACTTCTTCGCGGGGCAAATCAATAGCAATCGTGACTAACTTTACGTGGACGATTTTCTAGGAAAATGTGGTTATCCGCGTTGGTTATATCGTGTCGTTTGATGGAGGATGAAAAATATTCAGGGTGCAAATTGCTATATATTCACTTCGGAGGTGGATTCACTTGTACTCATTTATTTTCGTAGAAGACACTTAGAGTGAGTCTCCTTTATTATAATAATTAAACTTTTTGATATAATGAATTAATAGGAAGTAAAATGTACAGTAAAGCTGTGGAAATTTGAAATTCTGTAGTTATAGAAGAGTATAGTACATTGTATAATACTTTGCTTCTCAGGGAAAATAAAATATATAATGGTTCACTGTAGTAGAATGCACGTGAATAAAAATATCTAATTCTGTTCCACCCTTTTGTGGGATAGCAAAATGGAATGGTAAAACGCTTTACGAGTATTATGAGTTAAATGCTATTCCGCTGTCCTCTTCGCAGAAGAAAAGCTCTCGTAGCGGCGAACAGGAAGATCCTGAAAAGCTTGCAAGCAGTTGCCCAAGTTACGTCTGAATAGTTCTAACAAATTGCATTCCTCTAATACTCTAATGTGTGCGAAAGCTAGTCGGGATTATTAACACATTCTACTTAGAATTATTTTCCCTTCTTAAGTTAATTAAGGGGCCTGTAACCCGCATAGATTCTCTGAATTTGTTGTGTATTTAGAATTAATATATATTCTGCTCGAAGAAAGGGGAAGTTATATTGCAACATTGGCAAAGTCGATAACGAGTGGATGGATGTAATGAAACATTCATTATTTGGTCAAAGGGTTGCAAATTATAGTAGAGGAATATCCCACCTCAGTATCACGACTCAGTTTAGACATTAATATTCAAAGTCCGAGGCACGTAGACGTACGTGTTCAGAAATGCAGCAGAGTCCTCCGACGGTGTCACAGCTGTTTGAGTTAACAGAAAACAAAAAGATTAACAATATTTATGTTACAGGAATGGCAGCACGTATTCCGTGTTCATAAGAATTCAAAACTGTCGGAAAATGAGTAAAAGGCTGGTATCACGTTATTATTACCGAAGTAGGAATTTAAATACCCAGTGGGAAAATGTTTAAACTACTTCCTGTTCTTTTATAAAGACATATTTGTATAAAAAAACTTATACTTTCAAAATAATTATTGCAAAAGTGAAGAGTTGATATTTTTCCGTAGCGTACATAGTTAAAATAAATGATATTTTATATTATTTTTCCATGCTATTTTACGAGATCGCCATCCAGTGGGACCAAGTCGAGAAAGAAAATAACGACGCAATTTAAATGCATTAAGATTCAACGGAAAGCAATTTCTTTATTTTACTCTATTTCTTGTTTAATCTCCCAGAAGGCTTAATGGTTGTATATTCTGTTTTCTGCTGGCACTGCCGTATTTTATCATTCAAGTTCATATAAGCTGAAAATACTTTTAAGACCTCGTACAATTCAGACGAGCCCACAAAAGCAGGTTGACTGCAATGTCCGATACATTTTTACATTAATTCTGTTCTGATGCTCGTTCTTTACCATTACAATGCGAGCGAGTGGTACATATTTCGTTCTTGCAATTCCTTTCCACGTTAAAGAAATATCGAGTCTCCTGGCCGTGCTATACTAACATACCATATAGATTCCTCGAAATATAAAACAGAGGACAGAAAAAATCTACTCTGGAACAGCCAAAACTTTCAACTTCCTTATTTTTAAATCATATGGCACTTTGATTCTTCAATTATATTTCTCTAATAACGTCAAAAAATGTAGAAACTTCTTCCTAAACATTATGGAGAATATGACCCTCGATCGTTCTGAAAGTGTTGAGGGCATGAAAAGAGTAAAGCGCAAGAATTAGTAAAACGCCTGATTTAATCATGGCCAGTTTGCAAACAGAAAATGATTTGCATACACAAATATGTTGTTAAATTGCTCGAACTCTTTCCAGGAAACTGCTGCTCCTTGATGTGCTAAATAAGCAGTTGAAGCTACCATTCCGCGAGCACGACGAAACTCAAAGCGCCGCGAGAGGCAAGTGCCAGTAGAAACAGACGGTCGTGCTCAGCCATAAGAGTTCTACGCACTAAACTCTGGCTGTAACGTTACTCCGGGGACCTCGTAAGTTTCGCCGGTTAAGTATTCGGGAAAAGTTCACAGACGGCTATGCAAAGTGGTCGGAACTGTGAAAATGGAGGGCGATATATTGAGTCGTCGAAATGAAAAATCTACCTTTTAAGAGCATGCGTTGGTCTTCCAATATTTTATTAAAAAACCTTCTACAATTACTTAAGAATTGGGAGAAAAACATTGGCTCGAGAGTAGTCTCGAGACAAATTTAATTATTAATGGCGTTGATTTATTGTTGGTGCATCTTGTACACGTAATAATTAAAAACTTCAAATTTGAGATATCTGTACGAAAAATGAATCGTTATGCTAATTATTAAAGTAGAATAGTGCTGTTTTAAGATGAAACGGTGTATTATAAAGTATCTACTTTTTTCTCCATTCATATTTTTTAATAATTTTTTACGACAAAGTGTCGTATATGGTGAGAGGTGAAAAGGTTTAACACACTATGCACCTTTGTACACATGAGAAAAGTAAACCATATGCGCTTATCTCTTCATCCCGTTACAGTAATGTATGCACAGTGAACAGTCACGTTTAATAATGTCAGCACAGGTCCACAGGACATTGAGAGTGTTTGTGAACAGGTAGAAAAGTTTGGAATACGTGGCACCCAAGGGAGACAGAAGCCAGAAGTTAGTTTTCACGTCGGGGGAGTGTGGACATTCGCGAATGAAATGTGCATTCAGTTAATTGTTACAATACTTTAAATTTGTAAGCTGACAAGCTGTCATATCGCGTGTCAGTTAGCACAAATATATTTATCGGTGGATTTATAATCTACTTTCGTATCTATACACGAGCCACCGATGGAAACTAAATTCTGATATGGAGAATTACAAATTTTGCAACGAAATTGAAATAATATTTAAATTTGAATATACCGTATTGAAGAAGATTTTTTACAGCTTTATAAATGTAGGCAGAAGATATTTGCTAAAGTTTGAAGTCATTAAAGAGTTCAATACAGCTGTGATTCACATATATCTTTCCATCATTTTCATTTTAAATATAAGCATACGATTCTATGAAAATGCGAGGATCGTGTTTCGAATACAATAAATAATCCGTCGATATCATATTTATTTTAAATATTGAAGCGCAGATTTTGATGACGGTTGATCTCGTGCTATCCAATATATTCTTCAGAGATTTGCGGAACATTTTTTGCAAAACCTTTATTTTCTTGACACGATTAAATGAAATTACGGTAAAAATCGTGCGTGGCGCGTTCCACGTTTCCAGAGATTCAATATGACGAGCAAATAAAAGGAGAGCACACATTGCTGCAGCCAGTATTTCTGCGATGTAATATTATTTTGAACGAGTATTGTCGATGTCGATGTAACATGTTGCCTCGATTCAGATCAGAATTTAACAATCTAGTGGAATGGATTTGACGACCACATAGATAACGTTTATTGAATCATCACGAATATCAAACAAACATTTCAAGGAAACGTGGCTTTGATGTACAGCAAAATTAATTAGAGACAAAGGCGTAGCAAGATTAACGACTAGATAAGGAAATGTGAGATAATTTTTTTAAAAATACAGTATGGTATCTTTGCATCCCCTACTCAACACGATTCGCGACAAATTTCTTACACAATGAGACTGTGTGTGTGTGAATTTATTCTTAAATAACACAAGTTAAGTTAAAAATACAATGGAATCTCTGTTTCTATGAGTTTCAAATATGAATATATACATATTTCAACGTTCCATAAATTAAATATAATTTAATTTCCTTTATACTTTTGTCTCGTGCTAATCCCTCGGAATTACTTATTAGTTTGTAAAAAGAAAAAAAGAAAAATTAACCGCTATGTGGATAGAAATGAGCAGTGAATTAGACCAGTTGGCACTTCTTTTTACGGCGCCACTTTACTGAATATAACGTCCTTTCAGAGACATCGCGAGTTCTATAGAAGAACATATTATGTACTTTTCTGACGTTTACGACGAGTGCTTCTTAGTTCTGATGAAGAAGCTGAAGCAGTTTTCATCATTAAATAAACGTGGTTTCCCGTGAATGTTAAAGATCTGATAGCCATCAAATGACAGTTGTTAAATGCACATGCAATTAAATAGTGATTGAACAACTCTTCCCGGAAGAAATTGCTTCACACAATCGTATCTCTATTATTTACTTTTTTACTTTTGTGTAGCAAATACAACAAATTTCCCCTTCCAAATTATGCGCACAACAGTCATAATCTGACGAATGATTTGAGATTTCATCATCCCTCGTGCAATTAATTATTTCTTTGTTGAATTTACGTGCAATTGGTATTATGTATACGTTAATAACTTTTTCATTTCGTGTACTCATCTGTATTACGTTATCGATTTTTTCCATGCGAGTGTTTATTTCAGGATAAAAGCAACGTATCACGTTTTAATTATAAAAGTTGGAAATTAAGTTTCCAGTGGCGAAATGGTATTGTATTATATTTCACGTTTTGTTATGACGGGTTTACGTATTGCCTTAGTGTTATCGTATATAACTATTTAATTATTTCTCTAAATAACAGAGGCAATATATTTCGGTCATGTTTTATCCGCGAATATTGGGAGATCCGTAGATGATAATTTTCAGTCGTCATCAAGAGTACATCTGCATTTGCCCGTTCTACAAAGACAAATGAAGAGTAAGGGAAAAAACAGGGAATGTTATAAAACAGTGTAATCGAGAAAATTAATTTTAATTTTCTTATATAATTTTCTTCTTATATAATTTCCTGTTTTTAACCAGTATACCAAATCTTTAACGTTATATTTCAGAGGTATTTGAACTTTATAACTGTTTGTGATTCGACAGTTCTGTAGTCCCAGTTGCCACCAACAAAATCTTAATATATAAAGCAGAAAGCTTCTATACGTTTGTGTGTTTGTCTGTCCCCTAAAAATTTTCGAAAGATAACCTCTGAAATCCAGATGATTATGACCAGTTTTACCAAAAAAAAAAAAAATAAAAAAAAAGTTTTTTTATAAAATCAGAATCTAAATTTCAGGCGAGTAGTAAAGCTAGTAAGCTATAAACCGCAAAATGTCGAAAAATGGACATTCCTGGTTACTTCCCCTGACCCATAAAATATTATCAGAAACATCGTTGCGATATTATACGAACCTCATATTTAGTCTATGCCTTTATCCCCGAATGGGCTCATGCATTCACAGAAATTTATATATTTCACGCAACGGTGTGATCAACAAGCACTCCGATAGTCAAACCAGTGTGTTAAAGTCGTCGGTTGGAAACACATGAAACATGAAACGAAAGTAAAATAACATTATCACCAACAGCAGAGGATTAACAGTTACTATAGAATTTTGGCAACTGAACTTTCCCATAAAATAATGATATTACAAAACAAACATAGGTACAGAAATTTTCAAAATAATTCTGCCGTGCACACAACAGATACAACCTCTTCCAAAGCCCTGCATAATTTTCCACGATTGCACTTTGGCCAAAAGTGTGCACACGGCACGAGGCACTTCCGATTCTCGAAATGGGCGAGTCGTTTTGGTCAACGAGCATCAACACGTACACACACGTGTGCACGTCCGTGCACGCATACATATATCGCGCGGTCACGGCTTTTACTCTGTGCCACGGGTCAGGGCGCGGCAAAAAGCTCGAACGACGTCGAATTAGATTTCCTTAGATACGATTTCGTTGGTCGGAGTGCTTAGATGTACTTCCCAGCCGAGGCTCCCAAGCAATCCATCGATTTTCGCAGCGCATCCTTCTCCCCCAGAGTTTTTCAATTCCCGTTATTGTCCCCGTGGCCGTATCGATTCCGATTTCGCTTCTCGAGAACGGTACGCACGGCGTAAGCGGATCGGTCGTTACAAGATCGCGAGTGTTCTAGGCAAGTGCTCGGTAATGCCCTTTTGTAGCATTAAAGTAAACTTAAGAAGACTTCGAGAGTAAGACGGGTCAATCGAGGAAGGAGGTGCGCCGGTTATTTTATTGCATGTCAGGAAACGAGAATAGAAGCGACTCCTCTATAGATCATTTAGTCCTATCGAATCCATTGTATCAGAATTTCTATTGTCCAGGAATTTAGAATTCGATCTCTGTGTTTGTTTATTTATAGGATTCCTGCGCGAGGAATGTCGAAAGAATCTGAAGTCACATTAGAGCCACGAAGTCTTAAAAATATGAAGGTACTTATGGAAACAGAATGTTTGTGGATTTATGACATCTTTGTTAACTTATTTTTGCAGACAGATTTATAGTGACAGCCTATGCACAGCGAAATGAAATAATTATTAGGGTTTGTAGATAACTATGTTCACTCTGATAAGTAAATTGCGTAGATTTCCCAGTAACGATAAAAGAAATCATACGACGATAAGTGGTTTCATTTTTAAGATAATCTGTATAACTTCTATTGTTGTTGCTTTTTCCCTGAACTTTATAAGCCGATTACTCTGTAAGCCGATTTCGGTAATTATATAGAATGCTGAGTCCTCTTTTGTGGAAAAATGACGGTTAAGTGCGGACGATAGAGAATACATTTAAGAACATCTGTGCAAAATTCTATAAAAATCCATAGAGTTTTACTCAAATTACAGCGAACACCGTTTCGGAAAACGTGGTTTCGGGAAAAACGCATCTAAAGTTTTTGGAATATTTTGATATTTGAAAAAGAAAATTGTATATATTATTCAAAGATGTATTTATCTTCATTGAAAAATTTCAATCGATAAAAGTGTTTTTGTCACTTAGAAATAAATTTCCAAAAAGGGGATCCCTTATATATTTCCATAATAAAGCCAGAGCAATTTATGGATACTTTCCCTCCATCAAAAGAAACATTATCATTATTCCAATATCAATTTTCAATTTAAACAACCAACCACATCCAACAGCTAATTTTCCACAAGACGGCACAAATCTTCATATCACATAATTCCCCTCAGAAACACCGGAGTTTAAACGAATATCAAAGTGGTGCGCAACATCGGGCTTAACTCGCCAGCGGTACTCTACCCGCTCGAAAGATGCTCAAGATAAAATGAAAGCTACTTACTTATAGCAACGCAGACTCTCCACAGGCCACTGTAGGTAACTTTGCAGTCGGGTTCGACGGAAGCGTTCGAGGAGGTTTTCGGCAATTTCTCTTCCGTCAGCAGCCACTCCCCCGTGCTGATGGCAACGGTTACGACCACCAGCGACAGCATCGCGGATAGACCGGAAGCGATACCAAGGCCACCACCCCCAGCGTTATTCGCGTCACTGCTGACGACAACGCTGCCTCCAGATGCGCCGGTAACAACACCCCCAGCAGCAGCACTCGATGAACCGGCACCGCCAAGGCCGTCGCAGCACCAGCAGCAACAAGACATCACCACGTGCCTCCCTCTTGTCATGGGGGCATCCCAGCAACAGTAGTGAAAAGTTTATCTTGTCCCTTTATGGTTCTTCCTTTGCTTCCTCGAATACTTCCGAAGGGTAGAGTGGGCTATTCCAGTTTCTCCGCTTCGTATCAACGAGTACAAGTTCCGAATGGATGTTCGATGAAGCACTTATCTTTAACTTCCCTCGTATTAGACCTTATGTTCGTTCATTTCATTATGACGAATGTACTGTTTCCTTAACAGTTTGTGCATATAAAGAACGTCTCATTGCTTCTTAGTATCAGTACTTTTTATAGGCAGTCTTGATGCACTTGCTTTCAGTCGTGTATTATTGTTCTTCGTTTCGATAAGTGGGACTTAAAGTTGTTGGGCAGGAGGATTTAGTAATTAGTAATCTAACATCCAAGAGGTTAATCAATAGCACAGTTTATCTATTGTACAGGATGAAACAAGCTAGTGTTCTATTCTGTGCTTCGGGGTACTCCGTTGCCTCGTCACTTTTAAAGTTATGAACAGAAGTTCGGGGCGCGAACGATATTGGAAACTGGTTGCTGCTGGGTCCGCCCGTTAACACTTTTCATCGATAATGCAGCGGAAGTAACAGGCAACAGCTTATTTCCAGGGAACTCTTATCGCTAGGATGTACGGGCACGAATACTTCCCGTCTCTTTTCCACTTCCCTTTATTTGAGCAGATACGCAGGAACCCAATCCGTAAAGCTTTCGCGGGAAGTGGTATAAGCGCGGCTGTTGATAAAGGATAGGCTCCCGGGGCTTAGCAGCACTGAATGGTTGATAAAGGATTTCAGAAGCTAAGGTGCTTAAAGCAACCACTTGCGAATAAAGCGAGTCGCTTCTCCTAAATAGAGTTTTGTTACACGAACGTTTCGGCGACTGCAATTTGTCGCTGCAACAAGGCTACAATATCCGTTCTTCAACCTTCCGAAATGAACACCTCAGGGTCGGGGCGAAAATTCAGGCGTCTTATATCAACGTGGACGTGGTCAACATTCACGACTGAATATTTATAATGGTTACGTTTCTCTTTCTTATTAATAGAAGTCGATTTGTAAGCTTGGTCGATATTTCCAACGTAGAGTAAGCTTTAAATGATGAATGCTCGGGTGACGTTAGGGTTTGAATTACTGCATTTCGCATTCAAGGCAAAGAGCTTTCTCCATTTATTACGAACACATTAGTTTCCGTATATTTGATAGGTTATTCGATAGGCTGCTCTGTCAGGAGTCACACACCCTTGAACCGCTGTAGAAACTTCGGAGTTCGTAGCTCGCAGCTCGAAGTTCGTAGTTCGTCAAGGTGCGGCTGCTCCTTTCCCGAGCTCTGCAACAGAAATCGTCAGGCTGGTTGAAATTTATGAGTTACGTGTGGCGGCGCTGGATGAAACGGTTCAGGAATTGAAGGTGTATTACCGAAATTCATAAATCTTCCAGGGTAGTGACAACGGGGTATTAATTTCGGTATGGACATCGAGCTTTGCTACTCTATTGAGGGTGATAAACGTCTCGAGAACATTTCGCATATTCGTACTATCTATTCTTGTTACAATTACCCACGATAGAAATTATGCAGCATCGGTATTAATCGTTTACTTGGTAGTAAAATACGTAGCATTTTCTTTAATGCCATGTTTTCTCTTTCGCTAGTAAGGAAGTTATCCTCATCACGCTCCTAATATCCGTTTAAAATTTTTGATCGTCTTATCTAAATTATCAAAGAAAAAATTAAGTGCTATTTCTTGTATCGTATAAATAACAGTTTCAATTGTACGCTAACTTTTTTTTATGTGTCATTTCACAAGGTTTATTCGTTATTTTAAATAAAACAGCTTAGGGTAATAGTAATTGGGTCCTTTATCCGATCGACAGCAATAACAAGACGTTAATTAATCATTCTCAGAGTCTGCCTTTAGTATCGCATTAACAATAAAATAGAACAACGAGGTATTCAGAAGTGTCACATAAAATTGGCAACGAAACATGCAAAAATCCGTGACAGAGCTCTCCAGGTAGTTCAAGTGTCAAAGCCTCGTTGGATTATCATGCCCTCTTGAGTTAGTCGACTCGGCAGTGCTGGAGGATCCTTCAGGAGGCATATTCTAGCTTTCAAGCAAGGGGAGGGTACACGAGTACGGAGGTAGAGGAGAGGAGAGGATGAGTGACACTAAGAAATAGAGGGTCTTGCCACCTCACGCGTCTTGTTAATCCTTTAATCGTAATTGAATCGACGTTTCGGTCGTGCTGAATCTACGAACAGAAATTGAACTTTTAATCCAGCCCTGGTATAAATTTCATGGGGTTCCTATTAGCGTAATCCGTGAACTCGCCATGGCGAGCCCTCCAGAAGGCCCTCTCGATCGCGACTTTTCATCAGGCGTTACCAACCCTCCGTCACCCACCCCTTAACCCGGACTCTTATCCCGCGAGGATTATCGAAGCCCAGCCCTAGCGCGGGTCTTTCCATTCAACTGCGGCAAAAGTCGATCGAGACAAAAGGAAAGGCCGTGGAATTGACGTACACCGAAACCCAACATCCAAGACCCCTGCGGTATTTCCATCCGAATCTCTGGAGCACTGTCGTGGAGCCGTTCAGCGAACTGGGGTAATTTTGGCAAGAATCGTGCGCATGCACTGGAAATGCAATTCCTATAGTATACCTTCCCGTTGACACGAGATTAGCAATATGTGGTTGGCGAGGTTAACTGCTTTATGCATTCTGTAACGTTCCAAACGAGGGTGTGTTCGTAGGGTGTACGTCCGGGAGGTTTACAAATCTGAGAAGCGTAGAAAAAGGATTGGAGATATTTCGCTAAGGACCAACAACTCCACAGATTTTGTTTAATTTATTCATTGGCGTTTATTCGGGGTTGTTGGGATGACTCTGGAGAAAAGCAAGAGATTTCATTTGAAATGTAGGCACTTCCAATTCTTTTAATTGTTGAAGTGCTTCATAAGGTAAACTGCTAAATGTTCCTGATTCTACTCCAGTGAGGCAACGAAATTCCTGTTTAGCGTTTAAGCTACCTCGTTCCGAATAATTAAGAGGCCCATTTCAGCTTTTCATAACTTTCATTAGTTGAAGTGTGTCTTATAATTAAAAGGGGAATTTGAATTACTCGAATTACGTACCTACCTGTCGCGATTTGTGGTAAAGCGGTCGGTCGATACGGCGGAAGTAGAATTGGTCTACCATTAGACAGACAACGCACCTAACCCTTTGCTACTACATATTCAATTTAATTGCATTGGCATGAAAAAATCAAATGCATCGATTACGCTAACTTTGTTATACATTTACCCTTCTTTCATATAATTTGGAATACTCGATACATAATTCAGAAGTACATACTACGTCATTTTACGAAATAGTAGGTAGAACTACTTGAAGCATAAAGGGAAAAACAAGGAATACACATTTTTCGTGATTTTGCGATTCATAGCATATTTTGCTAGTGACAACTGGGACTACAAAACTATCGAATTAAATATTTGGTATAGTACACATAATAATTGACCAAGCACACTTGAAAGTCCATAAAGCTGATTTACAACCAATGGAGTAATGGAATTATCTGAATCATTAATCTATTGAAAATTAAAAGGCATCCACACTTCCCATTCATCCCACCCACAATTCACATATACCTATATTTTCCTCTCCATATCGCGCACATCGTTTAATTGAGGAGAATCCAGCGCAGGGTTCCTATTACTTGCCTGTTGGGGCAGGCGTTTTAACCTCGCGGTTATAATGCATCGACGGCAAGATTCAGCCATTTGGATGGAAACGCGCCGGGCCCCCTGTAATTCCGTTCGAGAATTATTCGGTTCCGGAGAAACTTTGAAAGTAGTGTTCGCAGGTGTGGCTCGCGGCGATGTGCAGCAACGCGGGGTGCGAATGCACGTTGCGGTTTTATCGGGATATGACGGTACGTGCAACAGAAGTTCCAGGCTGGCTGTCACGGTTCCGCGTCGCAACATGTGACTTTAGTTTCTACTTTTCGAGTGGATGCTTGATAGTCGAGTGACTTCTCCCGCGATGGAGGGGCTCAGTTGCAGAACTCGATTGTGAAGTTCTTGTAAGAAGACATCGAGAGACGCGCCCCCGCCTCCCTCGAGTCATATTGCGCGATACTCTTCACTCAACACCATCTGATTACCACTCGTTCGTCTAATTGCTCACGCGACGTTTTAATACGCCCAGACGAAGCTTTAGGGAAGCTTGACCTGGAAGCTCTTCTTGAAATTCGAGGAAGTGTTTAAGTTTGAATTAATGCTTCAGAAAGGAAGTTCTAAGGTGTAGTTTCTGTGTTTTCAAGCGGAAATCTGTTCTAGTGTGTGCAGAGGGAGATTTCGCGACAGAGTGAAATACAGGTTTTCCAATGTGACTCAACAGGTGATTAAAATATTAACGCGGGGTTATTGATGAAATCGGAGCATCAAAAATGATAGGCATGGAGGATTCGGTACGCTCGACCGATAAAAATGATGAAAAATATTTGAAGCTGCAGAGTTTTATGAGAGGAACTGTTACAGTCTAAACTGGCACGTATCACGAACTTCGAATGTAATTCTACAACACATATAAAATATTGGAAGATTGACAAAAAATATCATTTGCATGAAGCATGAAATATTGCTGTACTTGTGTACATGTACTTTGATTCACGAGAAACAGAATCGAACGATTTGTTGAACTGATTGTGTACAATATCTTAGAAGTTGCCGGAATAGTACCAAAGGATCCCAGAGATACTGCAGAAGGATTGTTAGAATTCTTCAAAACTTTCCGAAATGTTCTTTTCAAGCTGAGTATTCCGGGCGAGTTCCATGCAACCTACTTTGCCAGGAGCATTTGCCCACACTGTAAGAAGCTCCTGTGCTGTAATGCATCATGGGAATGATCCAACTTCTTAATCTGAGCCGTTTGAGATGCAAATGCAACTTCTTTGCTCTCGTCACGTAGTTTAAAGCCGCATTTCCCAAACTTCCTTTTAGCGGGGATCAGTGAAAAGTTGGAAATTGGCAAGGCTCAAGAAGAAAAATCAACTTTCGCATAACGCAACCATTTGCAACCATTCTTTGCCCACTTATTCTCGCGAAGTTTCAAAGTACACATTATACTTAAGGTATAATTCTATTTTGGTTGGCCGGAAAATTCAGCTATTTGCAAAGATATTTTTCTCAGCAAATACAACATATAATGAAATAAATCATTTTGGTATTTATTAAGCTATTCTTATATTATACAAAAAAGAATTAAAAAGAATCTTTGCAATTTGTTTTAATTGCAGATTAAGAATCTTTTGGAATTTTTTGTTTCGGATAAGCCTGAAATATTTTTGTACAATATAAGAGTAGCGTAATAAATATCAAAAAGATTTATTTCATTATATATTGCATTTTCTGAGAAAAATATCTTTAAACATGGCTTAATTTTTCGGCGATCCCAAGTAGAAGACCCCTTAAAATATAGCTGTTAAGAATTGCTATTTGTCGTTTCAAAGCACACACTATATTTAAAATACACTCGTTAGTTGTTGCTATTTGCGTAACATTTTAGAAACTCTTAGCAAATCTAAAAGTATAAATCCACCGTTAGTCTGAAGTAAAACAGAAATAATAGTGAGTAAGCAGCGACGTTTATTCGTCACACATTTTTGAAATATCAGCGTGGAACGTTTCCTTCCAGCAGCTTGTATTTCTCCGCGAGAAACTGGCTCGAATCGATCGTGGTGCTTTGCAGAAAAGCTTCGTTAAGTACGGATAATGAAGCAACGATGAGGCGGAACCGCGGCAAGTGCAAGTGGAACTGCTCACTTGCGAGGCATGCGGTTAAAGAACAAGTAATCGCGCAAGCGGTATCACTGCAATCACGTCATTCGAGCCTAATTGCAAATGGTTTCCCCATTACTCATTACGGTTACCGAAACAAGGTCGTCGTCTATCGGAAAAACATTTTAACGAGGACTGTTTCGTGGTGGAAGCGTAACTATCTCAATAAACTCGTGCAGTTCGTTCCCATTCGTACGAAACTGCCTACACAGGTATTTTCGGCTATTGTTTTAATTACGACCCGGAATAGAATTTCGAAAATTCATACAGGTCCAATGAAATAAATGGTAAAAAATCAGTAGAGGATTACAGCGACGATTTAAGAATTTCTGACGATGAATCTTTGTAAGATTCACGAGCGATAAGTTTTGTTGAGTGAAAATAGAGGAGCGGGCACATCTTTTATAGAAGCGCGACAGTTTGGCTTTAATATTCAAATTAAGCTCCTTCGCTACATTTTGCCACGGCAACAGGAGGAATTGCATTCAGTAAATTCCCGTAGAAAGATAGTTATGTGCAAGAGTGTGCTCGGCTTAAATAACACGCGAATGAAACTAAGGGAACGAAATAATTTAGACGGAGCTGGAAGCTTTCGTCTTGGCAGCAGGATATTTGAAGACAACGTTCCTTCCCATCGTAAGGGAAAATTGGAATTTTAATCAACTCTGGAAAATGCATTTCAATAATTAAGGAGTGAGATTACGCGTCGGATCTAGTAGATGTTTCTGCGCTAATTAAACATCTGCCACGCAATTGCTAGAATGATAAGTGGTTTATTTGTGCACTGATATTCTTAATGTGACAAGAAATTTAAAAAAATCCAAGATTGAAGAGGTAATTCTGACAACCTGACAATTTTGAAGCTGTGCTTGAAGAACTGTGACGATATGGAGAATAAAGGGTACAAGCAAAGGACCACGCGTCTTCTTTTACACATTTTGAGTAAAATTCAATTTCCTTCCCCTCTGCACAATATATTTTCCTTGTCTACTTTATCTCATATTCCATTATATATATACCTTTATGTATCACTTGCAATTTCATCCGAGTGCTCATAAAATGTAAGCTACGTTAAACACAGAATTCCTTCGTTGCTTCGATGCAAAGAATATGCAACAAAAGCCGTGTATTACGTTTACACAGGAAATTAGTTTGTTTAAAGGATATTTGTACATCCTTTAGAATGCATACAGAAGGATCCGAGATACACTGACCTCTTTTTTGCACCGACGTTTTAAATATAATTCAAGATGGTCATTGTATAAGATCCCTCTATCGATTATGCATAAAACACGATACTCATTTAAACCGCACCAGAAGCGTGCAATTAAATCGTAATTTCCTGTACTATACTTGGTAACTTTATACTGTGGGCAAAAGTTCTAACGGCGGGTGGATTTTACATCCATTAAAATTCGCCTCGTTTTCAAAGTACCTAAGAGTTACCTGCTCTTTTTCATATTCCAAGTTGCAGAAGCGTGGATTATATTCCCGGCGACCAGTTTTTCATTAATCGGATTATAAGCAACGCGAGTGAAATTGATTTTTGCTAAAGGAAGCTGAAATCTGCCAGCCTCTTCCTAGTGGGAGGCCATTTATTACCACCTCTTGCCACTCTTCTATGGACTGTTACAAGGTCTAAAAGTCACTCAATCCTATCCTTTCAGTTCCTTTTTATATTTCCTTGATATTATCAGTGAAATATTTCTGTTAAAGAAAGACAACGGAAAATGGTTCGTATCGGTAGAATTATATGTATACCTTAGGAATTCGAGGAAGAAAGATGGACACATAAGTTAATAGCTCTTGACAATAATCGGTTCTCAATTGATAATTTGATGATGCCTATAGGGCATTCATTATCTTCTAATTATGTACACTTTTTGATGGCTTCCAAATTATACTAAATCACAGATCATATTAAATATCACTTTTGTAGAATTGCATTCTTAAAGCTACTATATTATTTCACAACTTAAGAGTCCTTACAGAAAACACTGTAAGTGCCAAAAATCAAATTCTATACTACAATATTACCATTAATATTAGCATAATAATTTGTATATCAGAGGAAGAAATCATTAATCCCAGATTATTTATTGCGGAATATATGATAATTCTATCGTGGAAGAGAAATTTCTGTCATTCAGATGCGAGAAGGATTAATAAAACGATGAAAGCTTTCAGTTACTATCGTAATATTTCTTTCATGATCGTTTAATTGATAAATCTCCGTTTTTACGCCATTGTACATCGACCTGCCCGAGTATTTTGCGTTTTCCTTTTCCTTATTACTTCTTCTTTTTTCTCCTAATGAAAAATATCGGGAATGCGGCACCATGCCAGACTTTTACTTCGTGGTTGATCGTTTCGTGCAGCGGAGCTCCGGCGTGGCTCTCCATTATTCTAAAAACGCTTCTCAATATCATCAAATGAACATCGATATGATTTTGACATCAGTGAATCTGAGCTAGAATTAATAAAATTCACAAGCTCATTTTTCCATTATACAGCAGTGATAAAATCTGTCGTTTTGCAAGAATCTTTCCATATTTCTGAAGCAGAGTAGCATCAAGATCGCAGTACTTTTCTTAATCGCTTTCAATGCGCATCTATTAAATCAGAATTTCTTCTGTGAGTTTCCATTTCATGTTGTTTGATCAATTTAATGTAATCATATCGAAATATTATCTCCATAAATTAATTCACAATAACATCAAATCATAATACTCGCGAAACTCAGATGATCTACATAACGTCAATATTCCTACAACTGTATACCTGAATCTCCACAAACCCTCAATGGAGATCGCCTCTTACTAAAATCTGATTCTGTAAATACCCAAGGTATCGGTGAACAACAAGTTTATAGTCAATATTTACCATTCACGTTATAAACCATGCAACTCATAATATTCGAAAATTTCAAACTTCAAAAATCTCTGCTTTATTCGTAGTATTTTTTATCAATATTTATTACACGACAAATTTCACATTTGTATGAGGTAGTCATAATTATAAAATCATACCTTTGTAAAATCACACAAAGATTAGAAAATGAAAGACGGAAATTGTGAAATTCATCACTGATATTTTAAAATTTCTCGTTACTGGCACTGAAGATTAATTAAATCTACTGTCAACTAATTAAAATCTGAATGTGAATATGAATATGGATAGGATGCTTTATTCGCATTTTCCAACGATTACGAAATGATAAAATCCTCTATTTTGCGTGCAGGACATTCGTATGGATCCATATTTTCAACAGAGCTTTTGTATTCAAGTGATATTTTTGGCCGTCGAAAGATTCTGTAGGCGACCCGACAGGCGCTGAGGTCAACCCCCGAGGGTCGGCGTCCTCACCATTTATAATCATGTGTGTCCCCACATAGGGAATTTCTGCGAGAGAGGAAAGGCCGAAAATTTATCGAGACCCCCGTACGACAGGTAAACGACCCAAGTAAACTTCCTTTGGAAAACTTATTTAAAAAACGTGCTTCGCCGTGTCAAGGAAACCATTAAATAATCGCGCGACCGAGCAAAATAATCTCGAAGCTCGTTCGAAGTAACTGGCAGAATAAAATTCCCTCTTTTATCTCAGCTTCTGCTTTCACTGCTTTTTGTTTTAAATCCCGTGTCTCTTGCACGAAACGCAATTTATCGAAGATACAATTCAGAAAAGAATGGGCGTTGAAATAAAAATTTGGATACACGTTCATTTCAAGGAAAAATGTTTATTATCGCTGGCAGCAAAAATCGCTAACGTCCCTATATCACTGTGACAGTAACTGTCGCAACTGTGACAGTTTTGTTGCAAGACATCGCGAGAAAGACAGAGACGAATGTGTACGACCAACACAGAAACGCAATCATCCGTCTTGCTATTTTTATTCCTACGACGACTTCGTTTTTGTTACTCCATAAGCAATGCAGTAAGATAGAACATTAGCTAAGGGGTTGGGCATGTGTCTTGCCTGGGTGGAAGAAATCGGATGAAAAAAGAAATTTGTTTCAGCTTACGTCCTTTGTTGTGCACTTTGAGCAAAGAGGAAAAGTTATATTGCGTTTCGATGCGTTTTAGGAGACGTACGATTTTAAGCTTTTTCTTTATGTTAGGGCCAATAAATATTTGCATTTAATAAATATATGGTAGCTAAAACTCTGTGGATAACTCGCGTATAGATGCAGTGCAATTACTCAGAGGCTCTTCCAATTAATTAGAGGTTTTATTCAAACATATTTCTCTCAATAATTTCTGCATTCCATTATCGCGTCACTTAACGAGAGCTTTCCACAGGTGGTAATATTTTATAAGTGATCCCTGGAGTCTAATACATTTCTGCCTTTCATAATCATGAGCATCCTCGTGTGGAAAATTCCGAAATGACAAATGCATTGCCCTTGCACAGAATACATGATGTTTTAAAAGCAACAAAACGAGAATTTTATGATTACTTTACCGTTTATTTCTTCAAGTGGAGCAAATATTAAAGAAACGCGAACTGTCTTCTGCTTCGATTAGAAGCAATATACATAAAATATTAATTAATCAAAGGAAAAATAAAAAGTGTACAACGACGCACTGGTAAAATAGTGTCTCGTTTAAAGGGGTGTAATGTTCAGAAATCTAATGTTCGTATTTTATCGTACAAGGCACCTAATTAGTCGCAGTAATACGATTTGTATGGAACATTAAGAAAAATCAAGTGCCTCGTCTGGCACTTAAGTGTGCATTTCTCGATATAGCGCTCAGTATAGGTCGTTTGCATTCAAGCATGTAACTCGTTTCGTCGTCGGATGGTTCTCGAGTTCGAAGGTTGGTTCTTAAGGGTCTACATTCTCGGCACTGATAATCATGCTTCTGCACGTGCGGAGTTCTGGCGCGGGCAAAGGAACGAAAAACTTTCTGAATGGTCCAGTTTGAAGGACTTTCGGCGAACAATGTAACAACAACAGCGAGGTTTCGTTGGAAGTTAACGAGCGCTATTGCGTACAAGGAAAAGCTCAGAACTTTTTCATCAGCGATACTCCTCCGAAAACTATACCGAAGATCAAACGTAGATTTTAATTAACTTTTGTCTGCCGCGTCATTCCCCCCTCTCGCCTTGATCCCACTGTTCATTTCAGATAGTGAGAATAAAATTTCTATTAAAACTTCTTGATTAAACTTTCGTCTGTCCACTCTAATTGTGTACCAGAGGCGTCGAACGGAAAGCGATCCACGCCAGAGAATTCACACGCGGCGTTTGAGAAAACGTCCCAGAAGTTGCCGTTGTCAAAGCGTGGGTACAAAGTATTCCGGGAGATTTCAATTTGCAGGTAACGACCGGCATGGTAAATTGTTAAGGGGCCTCGCAAATCACGAAACCATCGTCGCGAATAATCGCGTGTGTAGCCTTTTTCACGGCGAGGAAGAGGGGCCGGGAAGCTTAGTGTTCTGTTGGTAAAACGACGACGCGGACGACGAAGAAACAGAGAAGAGTCGTGGTTCCGTTCATGGGTCATGAATTGTAAAGCGTCGCTGTTTATATTCAGACATTCGAGCCGGCGTGGCCGCGGCGTTTCGTGCCAGCTTCCGGAAAGCGATATAAAGAGGAAAGCGAAGCGACGACGTTAAAAAGGATCACCAGGCCCCCGCTCGAGAGGGATCTGGCATTTTAATAAATTGAAATTCAACTGCGAAACGAAGGCGGAAAGCGTTCTGCTCACGGCGAAAGGTCGACGGGGGAGGGTTCAGAAATTCCTGGATATATAGATTAAAATACCCTCATTCTGCTCGATTTGCTTAGAAACGAAAGAAGGGCTGGCGCGAGAAAGGATTTCGCTGCTTCGAATCGAAATTTGAATTCATCTCGAAGGGGGATCCGTCTGCTATTTATTCTTGGTATATTTTATGATGTCGACTAAGGGTAGGATGTACAGTAGGAGACAAAAGTATCGAGGGTCGCTTTAAAACAGAATAACGTTTTTAAAATTGTTTCAAAGGACTTAAATTTTTTTAGAAGCTGACCTACTTCATCTGTTTGAGAAAGCTGCAATTGGTCGGAATAGCGAAGAAAATAATGAAACTTTAAGAAATGCGTTTCGTAGATTTAAGTATGTGTTATACCTGCGGAAAAATTAATTTAATGTTGTAAATTAAATGATTTAATAAAAATCTGTGCCTGTCTACATTCGTCGTAGCGTGGAAACGATTCCTACCGGTTGCAAGGCATTCTGTTCGTACTTGCATGTGTGCAGTAAGTGTAGTGCGGACTAAATTGGAAGTGTAAGGGTGAATATTAAAAGAACTACGATATGCAAAGCATGTCGCAGGGTGTATACATGTCAAACACGTCGTAGAATGTGCAGCCCCGCATAGAATGATGTTCGCGTTAAGTATCGCAGCGTGGAAAATTGTTCACGTGGAACGTTGCAGGGAGAATACTACCGGCTGGAATAATGCTCAGCATATTTCATGGCTACCGCAACATTTATCTCGTACAAAGATTTTTTCCTGGAATTTTCCACCTTCTCCCTTGCCACGAAGCTCGGTGTTATTTTAGATGCATACGATTCGAAGAGCACGAAAATTACAGCAGGACTAAGAACAGTCCTCTACCGCTTCGCCCACTACTCGGAAATGTAGCCAGATGAACTATCAGCATCTTGTATCAATAGCTTTAAAATTTCATACTAAAACGTAGGAAATTAAACGTCTATCAACTGTGTTTAGGAAAGCGGTATCAAGACTTCAGATTTTCGTGGGAAATGCATTAGAAATTTACGTCGCATGTGAAAGGAATATTATCCACAGTTAAGAAACTACAATAAGCAATTTGAAATGAAATATAAATTGAGTGGAGCAGAGTGTGTGTCTGGTCATTGTGTCGCTAGTCCAGCTAGAACATAGAACTTCGCTCGTGTTAAACTTAAATTAGTTTCACGTGATATGGTCCAGCTTAACCTCGTGGATTCTACACTGACCGGAACAGACCGAAATGGAGAAAAGGTTTATTTTCACCCTGTTCCACTGCAAGTTTTCCTCTTGCCGCGTTGCTCTTCATTTCAGTGAATATTTTCCCGTGCCCTTGTTAGCGTGCAGAGATAATACCCGATATAACGTGTAATTGTTACGCTCTTTAAATTATTCCAATCATTAGCTCAGCCAATTTCAAGTAATGCCACTCTGAATATAGACCATGCTATGCATTCGAAACTAAATGGTCTTTGGCAAAAAGTGACGCAAGCACGAATAATAAAACCGCCTGGGAAGCCTCATATATCATATTCGGATTAATTGAACAGATTACTCGCTTATAAAGGAACGAGGTCGTCAGAGCCGAAATGAAATTTCAAATATCGGAATCAGTGGCGTTACCAGTATAACGAAAAGGAGGATGCGCGAGGTAGTGACAATCACTTTGGCAACTGAGGGTGCGCAGTATCTTCAAAGAAATCGAGGGGGCTGTCTAAGACGGTCGATTTGTATGCGGCGCAGGAGTGTGCAGAATCTCCACATTTTTGCCATTTGGCGAAATCGGCAAGTAAGGGTACGAAATACGGATGATCTGCAGTGCGACATCGCGTATCGAAAATCCATTAATGAATATACCGCAAGGTGACAGAGGAAAAAGGCAAGGTAAAAAGCTCGGTTTACGCCCTGAGCAAAGAATAAAGATTTAGAATGGGATTTTTCCCTAATAGTGCAAAAACTTTAGTCTCTCTACAACAACGACAGAAAGTAATCTTCGGGATGTCGATTACCTGGACGATGATATCGATTGCATGCACTTATTTAAATCCCTTTTTTACTACGTCGGATACACTTATTCTAATTGCTCCCTAATGCCGATTCTGATGGGTTATTAAATAATTCACTGTGCCGTCTAAAAAAGTGCTGACATTCGAAAAGAAAGTCGATTATACGGGCGCCCTGATGATGCCAAGCATGTTGGCGAAAGGTCTGTTAGAAACCTGCACTGATCGGAGACATTACCCACAGTCTCATGCTTCTTCTGGAATTAATAGCTGAAGAAGAAGAAATACCCAAGACACTTCGCGTAAAAACACTTCCCTCGTGATTCTGACGTTCTGGGTGGACTTTAAAAGAGGTATAGGCATTTGACAGGATAAAGATGACTGTATTTATAGTAATTAATTGATCGATAAACATTTTAAATAATAGTTTATTAAAGTGTGTGTTATAGTGTTACTGAAAATTCTTTAGAACTAGAAATTATTAATACGAGTACGTACTACTGCAATAATTAGTGGATTTATTAGGCGGTAAGATTTATTATTTAAACGAAGATGGTGTAAGATATCCTTGCAGAATCGTGATACTACTGATCAGGATCCTAGCAGTGGATCCCACGCAAATTTCTCAAAGCAAATAATATGCATATTTCACGTCGATAAATAACACTCCTGATTACACGGCAGGGCTGGAGGTTCGGGGAACGAGAAATCCTTGTGAGACAGAGAATTTGATATGTACAAATCTGCCTTTGAGTTCGCAAGGGTTGGATAATTCTCTTTGCCAATTCTAGATCTATTAGTGGAAACGCCAAGAATGCTTCTGCGAAACTCAGATAACTCTTTCAACCCTTCGCTACATTCGATTCTATTCGAAATCTATTCGATAAATCAATCTTTAATTGAAAAGAAGTCATGAAGAAACAACATAAAAGAGAATTTTCTACGACGAATTACCTAGAACTAGTAAGTTTTTGTTCGAGAAATAAGAGGAATCAGTGAAATTCGTTATAGAGTGATGGAATCAGTGGCGCACTCAGGATTTAATCTGAGGGGGAGCCGAGTTGAACGGATAAAAATAATTTTAATAAAAATTCAATAAAATTCTTTAGACGATTATAAAAATTTATTTAATGAATAAAATCCATTTTCCGTTTGTTTTTACAAAGCCCCACTATATTCACTATAAAATATTTGTTTCTCTATAAAACTTTCATTAAACAATTTGTTATTTGTTCCACTCGTATTCACATATATATTTAGGAATACAAGTATTTTATTGAATTATCCACAATAGTAAAATTTTCCTTTTTCCACAATATCTGATGATTTTTTTAGTTCTCGCTAAGATTCTTTACTTGTCACTACCAACTCATCAGTGCCTTTCGGGGTTACATTAACTTTCCCAGATAGAACATTTCTCCATTTTAAGGATTGTCGTCGGTGATGACAAACGGCAAAAAGAGAATACATTTTATTTCCGACTACCGTTCTAATTTCGAGGGTAGAAATAACTTTCCGACAGTAAATGGAATAATGAGAGGTACGGTTCGCGATTTTCCTAGGCTAACAGCGCACCAGACCTTCTGGTTGCCATTTGTACCTATACATATGTGCAGACGCCCACACGCGCGTGTGCGATACGCTCTCCTATACAAGTGTATGTATAAGCAATTTAGCGACTCATGTAAATGTTTCAAACTGATATTGCGTTACGTCTGCAATCTGCGGGCATGGACAAATGAAGTAATTCCGCCTTTTTTTATTCTAATTTCTTTTTCAGATAACTGAAACCATCGCAGCAGCTTGCTGAAGTTTCTAGGTGAATAAAAGCTTCGTGTTTTACAGTTCCGCGTTGTAATTTCAACTCACTCCACGTTTTGATAAGAAAGTATGTATATTGAATTGGAAAATACAATAAATATCAGTTTGATTTCACCGTTATAGTATTATTTCTGAAATTATGTGTTTGTCAAGAACTTTGCAGATTTTTGGAATCTCACATTAATAATATATGTACGTAGATATATACTGAAATTGTATTCAATCAGTGGACGTTTTATTTTACTGAAAATCTTTCGACTTTCGTTTCTATTTCAATTTCACGCCTAATGAAAAAGTAGAATGAAACAGGTTTAATGAAATTTCACATTTTGCCCCTGTCTTACACTTTCATTTATTCTTTGTTTAGCACTTGCACCCAGTTCGCTCCGTTGTAATGGACACTCATTAAATTTGCATTGTGCCGCGTTTTATTTCACTCTTGTTTTGTGTGTTTGGTATCTTTGTGCGGACTTTTTTGATCACCGGTAATTATTTAACTTCCTACGTGCGGAATCGAAACGGTCCTTTTTTTTAAATCGCGGTCGAAACTGTTTATTCGGAAAAACTTCAACCCCTTTTTATCGCTATAGCGAGCAGTTCTTGCGCACTGCAGTGGCAATTAAATGTCTCTGAAGTGTGGAAAATGTGGAAGCGAAATGGAAGGTGTTACCACTGATAAATTTATACGGTGAAAAACTAATTGCACACGCAACGGAGTAACAATTTTTCTTGAATAAACATAATCGAAACTTATAATATTTATTTTCTGTGATCACTTTCGTATGTAAGTCTCCCGTTTCACTTTACATTTGGTAGTAACGATTATCATTGGAACGAAATGTTTTTTGTAAAATTTCACGCCTTTGGGAAGTAGAGAATTTTAACTGAAAACATATTCAACAGCACTGTATGCGATAATTCAATGCGAAAATTGAGACAATAAACAATATAAATGGGGACAGGACGAAGCAAAAGTGGAATTTTCCAATTTTAAAGGTAAAACGTGAATGACGTGCGTAAAGTACCTTGTATAGATTTCATGTTTTTGAAATTAATGGAAATAGCGGAGACATACTCGAAGCTGTCATAAGTTTGCTCTACTTTTTCCCTGAACTTATATTAATTAACGCATCCAGGCAAATATTGAATTTGCTTCACAAATTGATCGAGAAGAATCTAAAGTAACATTCTCGATTTTTGCATATCTATGTAATTTAGATTATAGAATATCAAAGATGGTACTATGAAACAAGATTACCCATTTAGATATGATAATGATATTGTTTTGCATTGATTAGCAGAGACGAAAGTTTGTTTATTTTTAGATCTGCAGCCAATAAATTTCTAGATTAATATAACATATCTTGATACAATGTGTTATTCGCAAAAAGGTGTAGCTCGTGTATGTTGTCGAATAAATTTTAAACGAACTGCATTTGAGTAGTTGTTACGATTTAATAAAACCCATTCACGAAAGCTGTTGCGTTGCAGTAAAATTCAATTGTTTGTCGAACAATCCCACCATTCCCTCGGCGAATATACCTTTTAGATCACATTCAATGTTTCTCAAACCCGTAGTTTTTAATGCAAAAGAAGATTGATTCGATTTGAAGACAATTTAAATTACTTAAAATTGCTCAATTCACGATTTTTTTTTGTATCGATCGTTCATTTCTCGCACCCCTTGTTTTTTCTACAATATCAAAGAGTATCGCTGCGGTGCACGCCCAATACGTAATCAATTGATAATGCTCCCATATGAATATTTTTTCCATTACAAGCGATCGATCTTGCTGAATTTATTTCATACATGATATGTATGTACAATCTTTTCTAAAAATGTTCCTACACTCTTGTAGACTCCAGTTTATTTCCCAGATTGCTTTGTCTCAAGAAATAATATATATTTCTTACACGAAACTTTTCTCTGACTGTCCTTTTGAATGAAATTTCGAAGATTCCTTCCAGATGAAACGCCATGTACATAAAATATCAAAGAGGCAAAGTTTCCCTCGACTCAAAAATGCGTAGCCAGACGTAGACATAAAAAGGGGGATGAAACCACCTGTGTGTAGCATCGAAAAGCAAACTTCAACAATTGCCAAGTTTTGAAAGTCGTAACATTCCCGGTAATACCAATCGAAATACCTCGACGAAAATCCATTTGCAGTATATCACGGGGCTCACATATCACGCTAAAATTATCGACATCGCCGGCTTGATTTAGTGTGCCTTAACGGCGCCCAACAGCGGAAGCTTGTCACTTGAAAATTTAAAGGAACCACAGCGACAGCAAAGTCAGAAAGTCGACAGAAAGTAATTACCAAGAAATCCCCTCAACGATCCACTTAATTCAAGCTGCTTCTTAACGCAGAACTTCCCCGCAAAGTGTTCATAGAAATTCGAAATCCACTTATTGTTAGACGTTGCCCACAATAAACGCTAAAGTTCCCTTGCAGCCTCCAAGCACGGTGCCGTATTTACTCAGTCGGCGTTCGCTAGAACAGCGTGCAACGACTAAAAAAATCCGCAAGAAAACAAACCGCGGAAACAAAGTGCAAGAGCCAGCACGCCTCGTTGTAATCCCAACCCCTACCATTTAACGAGGTGCCGACGCTTATCATCCGTAACACAAAGGAAACCGTCCTCCGGGGAGCGAAGAAAAGGTCCCAAGAAGGTGCGCGACGCGGAGAAAAGATCAACACAGGTCTATCGATGAATCGTGAGCCGTGAACCCTTGCCCGGCGAAAGCAACGTTCTTCAAACATACCTGAAGCCCCTCGAGCGAGCCCCGGCGTTGTCTGAACGGTGTCCTTGGTTCCTTCCCCAGGAAGCAGTCTCTTCACGAGGAGCCGTGGTACGCTCTCTTTCTCGCGCGCGCACCTACGATCATTCCTTTTACTCTCACCCCTTTGCTCTCAGCACCCTCCACGATCACTGACTGCAGCAGAGTCCACACGGCGCTGCGACACTCGCAGTACCGCGCTTCCTCGATCGTTAACGCGGGACTCGTGCACCGAGAAGCAACACTGAAAGCTCGAGCCGAGAAGGGAACGGTGTGCACACCCCCGCCCACCCCCGGCGGCCGACGGTCCACCCGTGGCTTTTAAAGGATCGCGGAGGAAAGAGCGTCGTCCCGTGGCGCGAGGGACGAGAAAGCGTACCTGCCTGGAGGAAGCTGCGAATTCGACTACCGGTCGACGCCCGTCGACAGCGCAGCACCCTCTCGAAAGCGCGGTGAGACGCGCGCGCATTCACGCGGGAGAAACGCACCGGTATCAGGAGAACGAGATACGGAGGATAAGGGGAAGCCTGGATTCCACTGGCATCGAGGCTGCAAGGAAATATAGCGAGGCTCGTGAAAGCGACAAGGGCTGAAGACGATAGCGCAGTGGAGCGCGGCGATTCGAGAGACTTGCAACGAATTCTGTAGAGTCTTTCGGTGGTGGGGAAAAAAGAATCCTGCCGCGCGAGAGTGAACAGGGCTTTCGAGGTTCTACGATTCTGTGGCGAGTAGTGAGAAACACGATTGGTCAGACGCGGGAGCTGTGGATCTGTCTGTAATTGTAGAATCTTGACGAGGGTGGTTTAAAATGAATTTCTCTTTAATATTTCAATGAATGATGTGAGAAATGTCCTTCCACGTAGCATATTTAAATCGTTCACATGTGAGTGGTGTCACATTCGCAAGCTGCGACCGAAATATAGTATTTTTCCAAGTGTTGCCATAATACGAATCCGAATGTTCTTCAATGCGAACCAAAAAAAATTGTGCTAATTACGGTGTTTAACGCACGACTTCGATACGCTTCAAGTACCTTACAATGTTTCTTCCACCCTTGCTACCTTCTACTAGTGAACTATGCAAGGTAAAGTAAGAGCAAACGCCTGTTTCAGTATGGTCGTGAAGATGATGGTTGAGTTGCATAGAGGCGGTGAGGTTGGGGGTGTAGAATAAATAATGCTGAGGGAGCTTAGGGGTAGGTGGTAATTTCTAGAAGCAGGATGTTCACGCTTACGTCAGCCGCAAAGGGACTATTGGTATGCATGTTACAATTCAAGATGCACGATTCAACGAAGAGAAAAGTGGAATGGATTTTGAATATACGTGAACGTTAGTATCGACGACAAGGGACAGGAAAGTATGCTCGGAAATGTAGGATACTCGGGAAGGAAAGGATGAAACGGTGGCAAAGTATTATACATTCCCATAGTTGGTGGTATCGAAAGTAGACAGCTGCAAGGGGCGAAAAGAACGCTTGGATGACGACAGGAAAAATTATCTTGCACGGTTGATCACGCGGCTCATTAGGCCTCAGAGGAAGACGAAGCTCGAAGCATGAAACGCGCTGAAAAGGGGATCGGGAAGCGACGGGGGTTTCGAGTGCTATTGGTAATTTCTTTAAAAAAAAAAGGATTGAAGGGAGCAGCGAGAGGAGAGAACTCATAGCTTTTATGCGCTCATGCGTGTAGACGAGACGATACGAAGCGAGCTCCGAGATATGGGATACATTGGGTGGAAGAATAGAAAGGGGGAGCGTGTGCAGCGTGCAAATGTAAATCTGAAAGGAAACAACGGGAAAAGACGGAAAGGATGTATATTAGTAGCGTGCGTGAACGTGTTCATGTGGGCGGGGGAGGGGTAGGGAAATAACCTCAGTGCGCGTGCCTGTGAGAGTAACCACCGGTGAACGTTCATCCTGCAGAAACGTCTCTGCGAGGGCAACCCCCGCAGGCTCCCCGCGCTCGACGGTTCCACCCCCGATGTCGAACCACGAACACCTTTGCGCAGTCTCCAGATCGAGCATCCTGCCATTGAGAACGCCGAAAGCTCGGGCTAACGCACGCTACCCTTCCACAGGGATGAAACGCACCGACACGTGGGGATCTGACGGAACCCCCTGTCGAAGGGATTTCTCGGTAGACGTGACTGCGGCAATTGAGGGGGCAAGTTTGGAAACGGAGTGGACAGTCGGATGGGAGCTTGACGTAAACCCCTTGTCTTCTCTGGTATTAGGCTATTTCGCGTAACAAGTTTCGAATGGAAATTTTCTGCAATATCCAAAGGATTCGTGCGACAAATCCTATCGAAAGGTGTCGGGGTCATTTCGCGGATGATTGTACGTGTGCAATACCAACAGGGTAAAGAGTTGAAAGAATGTGAATAAATGTTGTGTTTTATTAAGAAGAGTGTGCGTGGAAAATGGAAGATGATTGCGAATTGAGTCGGAGAGAAAATCAAGGGGAATAAGTTACAGTTTGAATGGGATTATGTATTTCAATTGAAATTGTCCATTACTTGAGGCAGATACAGATTTCTGATTTATACGCACCTTAATGAATCTTATACATCTAATTCGATTAACTTTGACGACCTCCGTTAAACGTTCGCTTAATAACTCTTTTAATTACGCTTTTCAACTTTAACATCTCCTTTACCAATTACAAACTTCGTTGCAGTAATCGTACCACGGAATATTAATAAAAGTGCAGAATAAGTTATTGAAAGCAGCTGTAGTTCAAACGAGCGCAACGTCGTGTAGTGAACGATGAGACGTTAACCCCGGGTGCTTCATTTTAATTTTTCACTTTTATAACGATAATGTGCAAGTATTAGAGAAAATTGTTCTTCCTTTAAGAAACTCAAAGGGAAAAAGTGAGCGAGTATTCCGATAAGTATCCTCTAAAGGGAAACAGGTTTTAGTAGGGAAGAGATGAATGAGAAATATTTTTCCAATAAACTCCTTTCTATAATTATGTCAAATTGCACGTGATATAATCACCAGTCTTTCTATAAAATTATTTCCACTAGAATACATATCCACTTCTTATTTACTTACATTTCTCATTTTCAATTGGTATATGAAATTTATCACTGCTGGTTCAATTGCAATGATGAATTGAAACGGATCTAACTCTATGAACATTATTTATTAAATTATTTAATTACAAGTTCGTACGATCAAAGCAATAATGGCAATACATTCTTTGTGCAGTGATACTTAAATATTTCAAGCGTTAATATGACTATGCAAATGAGAGAATTTATTTAGAACGTGTCACAATAACAGACTTTGATCATTTACACAACTTGTTCCTCGCCAAGATAAGTTCTTTAATACTTTTTTTCCTGCCACATTTAGATATGATGCATTGGGTAATGAATACGCGAAAAGATGTGTTATACGTGGAATACGAAAGATATTTCACTGTATTATCAATGTTTGGAATACTACGAACTTCTGTGCGAAGATTAAACAAGAAGATTGTAATAGTGTGACGAAGGAATGATAATACATTTAATGGTTGTGGCGATAAAATCTTGTTGTTTTTAGAACCAAATATTTTTAACTTCTTTTATGGCCGAGACAACTGCGTTAATTCAAAGCTATACTGTTTTGTGCAAATAAAATTAACTTTATAAGCAGTTTTAGTGGTTCCTTAATTAAAAGAATTATAGAACAAAATGATTAGAGTTAATAATAATTTTGTACGATAGAACAGATTGATTCACGCGAATATTTTCTTTCTTTTGCAAGACTGCTTAGAACAATTCCGTTTCCCGATCGTTCAACGTCATAAGGAAACGATGACCTCACAGAATTCCAATGCAGCGATCCATGATTCAACGTATACATCGGATTTCTGACAGGTATTTCTTCGTACTGTGATTAATTCTTGAACGACTAACAAAATGTGCGCAATAAACCTTGTTTAAAAAAATTGTCATTACTTCCGGCCTGATAGTACATATCAGCCGTTTTTCAAACAGTGGTATTTTTACAATTGACGGAGAAAATGAAGGTAAAATATTGAATAGAGAATGAACAACGGGGAATTGTATTGGATGAGTTTTTATTAATATCCTCCTTAAGCACAATTAGCCTGTTATTTCTGCGGCTTTATTAAAAAACAAGGTTAGCCTAAACCACTTGAAACTGGTAGTTGGAGTAAAAGCAAAGAACGCAGAGTACTGATTTCCCACAACCAACTGTTCTACTTAATGCGAAGTGCTAATTTAAATAGGAACAAAGGACAGACAGTTTAATAAGCAAACGTGTATTAAAAAATCCTGATCTTTTTCTAAATATGGAATAGTACACATGAAGTAAATAATTGAAACAGTTTATTGCGTTTGAACTTATGAAAAAGTAATATTCCTCGGTTTAAACGAGGAAAATGTGATAATGGAAGACGATTTTCCGTAACGTCATCAGTTCCGAGATTTGAGCGTTCCTTTTATGGAGCCCTATGTCTTCTTAATTAAGATCAAAAGAAACTGAAGATTTACTCAACGATATGTATTTACGCGCAGTTTATATTTGCATTTTGGATGTATATTTAAAAGGTACTTCCACGTGTACATTAATTTGCTAGAACTTTTATCTCAGAAGCTATATGAATATTTACTCAAACGTATTCGAATAATGTCTATTTTTATTCCGCTAAAAATTCACCCTCTCTAATATTTCATAACAAATACCTAAACTCGTGTGCAAATAAACAGCGCATAAGTCAATATCGCTGATTTCATTTCTAGCACATTATAGCGCTAACAAAACATTTATTCAGTAGTGCAAAGGTTCAAAAGCCATCGAAGTTTTTCAAAAACCTCGAATTATTGATTTCCTCTAACATTTCCATTAAAATTGTTCCAGGTACGTCTGAAATTCAGCGTCGGCTGGAGCGTGCAGGAGAGACAAGGACAAAGAACGCCAGAGGAACAAATATGAGAAAAATAAGAGGAGGACGTCGGATATAAGTAAGCTTAAGCACTTATAGGGAACTTTTAGAATCGTCAAGTGTCGTGATGGCTTTTCAGAGTTTGAAGGTACTGAAATCAACTTTCAAGACTTTGAAGATTGTCAGGACTTTTAAAAATCGCGATCCACGAACACCGTCCAAACTTTCGTGATCAACTGTACGATTGAAAACTTACGGGAAATCGTGGCTCACGCCCATCGTTGATTCTCTAAGCTTCCACTCGACACTCAAACTGAAATTCAGATCATCCCCCACTCTTCGGCAGACACCATTTTTTATTTCGTTCGTGACCGCTGAAGCGATTAAACGCGCTCATGGCGGCACACTGCTTCCTCTTACGTCACGTTCGCACCATATTCGATTTTCCTTTCTACAGCGCGTTACCAATGATGCCACAATAGTGGGACGTTGGACAAATGGATACCCCCACCATGACTTACCGTCGTCCTCCACTTTGCTCCCGTCATACTGCAAACAAGCATATCCCTACTCCTGTTCTTGTGCGTTGCCTATCTGGCTCTTTTCGTCAACAATTCACATTGCAGAAATCCAAACGTATAAATTGCAATCGGGAGGTCGGGAATTCAAATCAAAGTGCGACGATTTTACTTTGCTTTTTAATTATTCCCTAAATTCACTTTGTAACTTCTTCGTCGAATAAAAACTTCAAAATTATTAATTTGCAAAGCATTTTTTGTTATGATGTTAGTCTTTCATCGTTCTACATATACATAAACAAAAATAAACACATACAGAGGGTGGCCAAATTATTATACTCAAAACATTTTCGTCAAAATCTGTGAAAGTTGGCTGCAATTAAAGTAATAATGCATGAATGTTATTGTTTTTTATGTATTGCTTAGCTACAACATCTGGCAACATTGTGAGTAATTTTTCAACATATAAATCTCATTTGTTTTCAAAAAGGCGGGGATAAAATAATTACAAATAAGACAAAAATAATAGAGAATATCATTAGAGTATAGCAGAATATTCCAAAACTGTAGGACGTAGCCACAGAATGCATTGAAAGCATGTCACGTCGAATCCAAGCTGTCATAAAAGCTTAAGGCGAAGTCACCAAATATTAAGTAATTCTATTTCTCGTACAATATAGTTTTAAAAAATAATATTATAACATTGAAAACGAGACATCTATTTTATTCCATCGCTTAAACTTACAAAATCTCAAACCTTTTTGTTAGAGTATAATAATTTGGCCACCTACTATATGTAAATCATAATTATAATTATAATTGTACACGAAGAAATATAAATATTAAGAATTGAGAACGTGAAATTAGAAATTAATTAAAAATAAAAAAGTATAGCCGCCGCACTGGGATTTGAACCCCCGACCTCTCAATTCCGACTAATACGCCCGGGTTTTGGCAATGTGGATTCTTGGCGAAAAGATTCGAACAGGCAACGCACACAACCGGAGTAAGGGCTATGCATGTGCAGTGCCATGAGAGCAAAGTGGGGGACGACGGTACGTCATGGTGGGGGTATGAATTTGTCCCACGTTTCACGATTCTAGCAACACTGGCGTTACCCCCTCCACCTCCCTCAATCGGATAACTTCATCGTCCTTTTCTCTTTCGCTTACGGCAAACGTCAGGTCAGTAGCGATACTGGATTTCAGCGAGTGTGTAGTGTTGTGCCGACAAAGCAGTGGAATAGGCGTTTCTACCGGATAGAGAGCGGGAACTTTTGGTATGTTTAAGTTGTTCGAGAATAGAACACGATTTCTTTATGTTATTCAAACACCTGCGCGCTAATTGTTCACGTACATGCGTTAGAAGATGAAACGATGCAACGGATTGCGCGGCACGGCGCAATTTGCGATTTCTACTTGCTCAAGGTCACTCGATTCAATCTGCTCACAAATTCAATGTCACGAATGCTGTTGAATGCCTGTCGATACTTTAAACAGACAGCGGTGTAGTTTAATCACAAACACGATTCGTGGGGAATATTAAGTGTGTCGTTTGTGTTTGTGGAGTTCTTTTGACGCTCGCGAGGTTAGGTGTGCTTGTTACAAGGATAGCTGTGACGAGGAGAGAGGTTCGAGAGTGGGAGTTAGACAAGGATAACTGCTTGACTGTCCTGTTTTCGCGATCGCGTTTGGCGCCTAATTTCGAATTTCTAGGTTATCCTTTATTCGAACTACTGGAGCTCGATGCATAGAAACTATGTTTGATTCGAATGTTTGGTAATAGTAGTTAATTCTTTCTTTATGTTCGTGTTTCTAAATCATTTTCAATCTGCTGTATAATTGGTTCATCGTTGTAGCTTTATTATTTCGTTGCTCCAATTTTGTTGTACTCCAAAATTTAGATTCACTGTACTTCGTAATATGCATAATTAAAATTGGAAGAGAATCTCTCTCGTTGGTTAACCGATTGAAACTGTATTCGATTCTATATTTGGAGAGCTCGAGATGATTCTTGCTCAGGGTCATCAATTTCTCCAAAATGATTCCTGTATCTTATTTATGCAAATAATTTCAAGTATTTTAAACATACTTTCGATTCTCTTTCTATACCACTTGCATAATTCTGATATAGTGGAATAAAAACTACTCTCCGCCGCAAAATTTTATAACGAGGGACATAAATTACATTAACAATTTTCCATGTAAATTTATTAAATTAATATTAAAAACGAGAGGCCTATTTATAATTTCCAGAATTCCAGAATGTATCGAGCGGTAATTGATATCTTTAACGACATAGTTAGTTGAATGTTTCATTTACAATACGTATATTGTACAATTATAATTACTAATTCTGAATGCTGTAATTAGATTTACTTTATGCTATGCACGCGTGTGCTAACATTGCTCGTCGTTATCACCCCGCGGATATTGTATGCTTGATGATCCAAAAGCAAATGCTTATTTCACATGTGCATCTGATAGGATAGATATATATTACATGTCGTTTATTGCGAAATTGAGCCAATGAAACGTTGTATACCATAATTGCTCTATTCCCTTGACTTGAATGTCATGCATATTACTAACAATAAGATGTCCAATAGAGTAGGTGTCTTGTTGCAAGTTGAATGTGACTTTGCTCTCTTAACAGTTTGATAGTAGAATTCTTGTAGGATGATCAGCTTTCTGCAAACATTCTGTTAGTCACTTTTTACATATCTCTCTGATAATGGTTTCACAGTTCCTTTGACCAAACTGACTCATTCTTTCACTCCAATGTAGAAATTTGAACAGAAGCAGATTTACAAAGTCATTTAGTTATTAATGGTAATCCTCTACCCATCAAACAGTTAAGCTATTTAGGATTTAGAAGAGCTCTTTTCCTCTTGTACGCCAGTTACGCTTCGGAAATTCACGTCTCGTCACATCGATTATCCTAGTATTTAATTGTAACCATTGTTGTTTGTAAAAACGTTAGTAAAATGTAATATTGTTAAAATGCACGCGAATTTCCTTAAGAAATTGACAAATATCTTCCTTGAAATGTTAAGGAAAATATAAAAAAATTTCAAGAAAACCCAATTCGAAAATAAAAATTTGTAAAAGCGAAAATTTCTTCTGTTTCAGAAAATGATTTCCAGTTCCACGCTGGGTGCCCTATTGGGGCTAATACTGGTTATTTCTTCTATACCGGATGCATCGTCTTACACCAGTGAGTAGGAATTAAGTAACATCATTTGAGTTGTTTACAATTTGTGTGCTCCATTTCACACGAGCTTCTTAGATACAGAATATTCTGTGTCGCAATAATACGTCAATATATGTCTCTACTTTATTCTTTTCCAAACAGACGCGTAGGAAAACAGACTACTTAAGTTAAGACAATAATTGATGGCAGACGTCTTTCCTAGAAAAGTTTTCGAGCCAAAATAGTTCAAATTTATTCTACCGGCGATCAATGCAATTTAAGTACGGAATAAACGTTTGAAGTATTGAGAAATAGTTTGAATTGCGGTGTGCAGACCCAACTACGGAACAGGTATAGACAGTTTCTGGGTTTGATCGCGATTAATTGGATTTAATGGAAACAAATGATCGTTTTTAATCTCAGTCTCGGCTGCTGTAATTATATCGACCTTCGTCGTAATCGCCGTCTTTACCCTCTTCCGCTTTCTAATCTTGTTAAATAAGGAAAAGGAAACGAAGATAGCGACTTGTTAGATAGGGGCATCTTAAATAATTATGATTTCAACAAATATATCATCATCCTTTACAATCGGCTGTTTCAATTAACCTGATATCTTTTTTGAATAGGAAGTTTAATTTTGCCATTGTTACAGTATCCAAATTTGTATGCGTCTTCCAGACTTACAATAACAAATAAATAAAATCATAAATCGCTTCGTAGCTATTCAAAATTATTGCTATTAATTTTAATTTTTAATGAAATTATTGGTCTGATATACGAAAGAATTACGTCACACGTGTTCTTGATATGGAAGCACATTATTCGCGTTTTCCACATAAGAATTGCCTGTTAACTACAGGTTTTACGTAATCAAGCAGCGCTTGTTGGAAGCCACAGAAATGATACCTCTTTCAGACGTATTCAAATTCGTTCTAGCGGCAGAGTTATCTCGTTAATCGTTTCCACGGAGTTAACAATTATTGTTCCACTCTATCGTGCTATCACACGATTTATTCGCCATTTTTCTGCAACAGCAATAAAGCAGTCTGTCTTTTTGTTTCCCTTTTACGAGCTGTGAATCATCCCCATGGCTTTCGTTCACGATCTGTTGTTCAACGTTCCACTCGTATGATTTCATCGGAGTTTGCAAAAATTTTGAACTACAAAAATGTGGAATGGATCCTCTATAACATTTATCCTCCTCTTTCAATTGTTCATTAGCTATACTCGTTGTGCGTGATATCTAGAACATTCTTAATCGTAAGATTTAAACTAAGTTTGCACGATTTATTGAAATTGTTGATAAAGAATCCCTTGTTGTGATAATTAGCGAATTCACAAATTGTTTCACCTTTCAGTTTTAAGTAAAGTTAGTACATTTAATTATTATAGACTTTAGTTCCAAAAGGTCGCTAAAGTATTTCTCGAAAATTATATTAAGCTTAAATATATCAGTCTTAAATGCTGATGCTAGTTAGTCTTTAGAAGAGAAACAAGGATATTTCGTTGACCGTGACGAAGCTCGTAGATTCCAAACGTAATCAAAACTTGAGCGAATAATTATCCGAGCTCGTAAAACTTGTTGTATCAAAGTTAGGGAACTTAATTTCTCACTGATCTTCCGACTATGAAATAGCCAACGACGCAATCCTGAAAACGGTGGAAATTAAATAGACCGACTAAAGTGATTTTTTCAATTACTTGTTTAACATTCCTCTTCAGATTACTGATTCCACGTCGTTGCATTGAAGTACGATTCGTATAAAATTTGACGCAAACTTCAGAACTTTTCGGGGGAATATTTATTCAAATGCTGAAAATTAAATTATGGAGTACGTCAAAAATTAATGTTAGTAGTAAAAACATGGAGGTATTTTATATTATTTTTTCACTGGCAAATTTGTTGCTGGGACAAATTAATGATCCTCAATAGCGTATGAATTTATAAATATTTCATGATACACGATTTTATAACAATTCAATCTTCTTCGTTTGATACAATCAACGAAAACACAGATTTGATTGCAGAGCCATGAAACTTACGTAACTTATAGTATAGTTTTCAATGCCATCACGTTCATCTCAATGTAATTAAAGTACAGAAGTTCAGACGCGTTTATTTTTACATGTTCCGCTTAATTCCTATACAGTATGTACCTATCAAATAGGAGAGATTCTGCATTAACGATGTAAAATTGTTTAATGAGGGCACCAGTATGTTTGATTAATTGCGCATAATTAATGGCCCGACCTTAATTACAACTGTTGAATCGATGGCCATAGAAAATTTCACGGGTATGGGCACATATGTGTTTCAGAGTTGTATGGAAAATTAATCGCGGTACTATTTACTTCGTCTTTATTTTAAAATGGCACCTCCCGATATATTCTGCAAATAATTATACTCCGCTGTGTCTTATAATCTAAGCACCACTGCATCCCTTTAAATAACTTCGTACAATTATGTGAATCTATTTAGGTATATCTATACGCACCATACTATCTAGCTTACACCCCCGTGAATATCCTCCTTCGCCTGTTTAATGCCATCATTGTTCCTGCCTTTCTGTCGTCCCTTTTGTTCTCAACTATGATGAACCTATAAGGACAATTTGGGAGAATCGTTAGCCTAGTTTTAATACTTCCTCCCCCCTCTCCGCACCCTTTCATACCTTTTCTTTGTACCTTTCCAACACATAGGCAGCTATGGGTAACACGAAGCTGGGCGTTAACTCTGCAGCTGTTCCTCTCTATCTCGCCCCTTTTCTCTCCTGCTCTCTCCCTTCTCCCCAGCTTTCTCCTTCCCTTGCTGGTCGGATAATTGAGAATCGATGGGGTTATATGGGGATGACGCTGTGGTGCTCGAATAGAATTACGATTAGCGGCGTTACATCGATGCAAGTCTGTTGGATAACGTCAGGTAAATGCACAATAGACGACGTGTTACATTCTCGTGGCAAGAAACTTTAATTCCTCGTCAGTGAAATTCACGTTATCAGACTAATATATTTGATCCACTGGATCAGTCTACAATATTACGACTTCGGTAATCTACTTTCGCGGGGACGAGCTTCTGAGCTCACCCGCCACTTTAAGCTGTTGCTATCGCAGAAATCTATGTTAAGATTCAAAATTACGATTTCCTCAGTCTCCGTCGGTCTTGGCGATTGGATTTTTCCACTCCTAAACACGATTGCGTTTCTGCTCCATTTCTACGAGTAGCTCTGCCAAACCTCTCGTTACACTTTAACTTCTGAGCGAGAGCTCGCATTTACCCGACACTGGATATCCCGAAAACCGTAATTGAAGCATACAGGTGTGCTCAGATCATTAATTGCGGTCAAGGATCGTGTTTAGTTGTTCATCGAGTTACATTTTACTCGCTAAACAGCGGGCTCGCGTATATTTAATGACGTTAGGCTCAGTTACGCAGTTGCTGTCTGAAGTTTTGGCGAAACTTGGCCTAGGATGGCGAATATTCGGTTAAAATCAATTAGACGTAAATATACTTACCGCATCTAATAGTTTCATGTTACACAGTTAACTAGGTGTGCACGTGTGCGTTTTAAAAACAAAGCTTGACGTGTATTCATGTACAGAACAGCCTTGGGGAAATAAATAATGTAATAAAAAAAAATTCACATTTCATACGTGTATTTATTTAGCAGATACGACTGGTTACAAAAAAAAAAATGGTAAAGATGGGAAAAGGTCTTAAGACTTGCTATTTGAAAATGGTACCCTTATCTAATATACTATAATAAATTTACAACTATTGTTCATCGAACCACCGACGACTATGTGTAACTTATAGGCAGTAATGGTTTCGAGACATTATTTCGTTCTCCTAGTGTAACATTTATAGAAAAGGTATCAAGGCTGTCTAACATAGTCATATGACGTCTGAGAACTTTAATGGCGCACAGAAGCCTAAAACGTATAAGAGAGCGTACTTTAAAGTTCACTAAAAAAACACCATCCTGTAAATATTTAATTGGAGTACTTCACTCACGTACACACCGTTCCTGTATACTCTTCACGCTGCCCGAAATGGAAGTATCTAAATGACCTGGTCCTTTATGAACACCGGAGGGCCCGAGATATAAATTTCATTTATGACACGTTCTTCTCCCGAAACGAAGTTTTAATGAACCATATCCAATCGCGCGGTCATAGCTTACTACTCGAACTTTCGCCACTAAACGAGAACTCACGGCGAGTTACCCTTTGTTCGCAGAATATGGAAGGTCATGCAAGGACATCGGCTGCATGAGGGATGAAGTCTGTGTGATGGCGGAGGATCCTTGCTCGATCTACCAACGAGATAACTGTGGTCGTTACCCGACTTGCGCAAAGTCGCATCCAGGCGGTAAGAATGCAGTTGGCCTTTCCATAAATATTTTTCATCCACCATCATAGTCGGGAATGGTCGCTACGCGAAAAGAAGCTAAATCTTCTATCTAATATCCAATGGATGATGCACATATATTTAATCTTGCATATATGCATCCCGATAACTTTAACGGAATTAGATTCTAGATGAGAATTCAGCGTTTTGCATCATTTGCTATCAGATATCAGAGAAGTAATGTAGAAATATTCTGATGATAAGTTTCATTTGATATAATGATTCATAGTGTGTAATGGAAGTTTAGTGATAGAGCAATAGGCAATCGGTAGTTTCGATTCATTAATATTCCCATCAGTGACAGTGCGAAGGTAATCCGGATTTTAGCACGTAGTTAGAATTGTTGGCATATGGATGAGCAAAATATGCGATTCATTGACAACCCTGTTGTAACCTATTGTGTTTTGATTGGAACATTATATTATACGATTAATGCTCTCCCCCCACTCCATTTCAGTGCATAAGTTATTGATTGCTGCGTTACCCTTCAATCGATTACGAGCTCATTAACCATTAATCCATTGTATATAAGTTGGTGATTGATTGCATATGAAATTACGCGCTACGTGGCCGACAACGCCAATAAACAGCGGGTTTCTATAAATACGAAATAAATTTTATTGGCTGTCGTGATCGCTTGCAGCGAAATTATTGCAGTCAAGTAGTGTGATAATTTGTATATGTTAAATATCCTCAGTTTCGTCCAAATCCATGCGTTGCAAATTCTATTGTATTTCAGAAACGTTATTGGGAAATTAATTAAATTTATTATCATTAACGTAATTTTAGCGAAGTATCGACTTCAGTTTGGTTTCAGCCTTTCATTTTCTTTAAACGAAAATGTGTTGTTTTGAATAGTAATGAAAAAATTGACCGTCTTAACACTTCTGTCTAAGGAACAATACTATACGATACCAATTATTCATCGTATAAACTGTCTCTCCATTTGTTCTGAAATTTTTGAAGACGATCGCATTACTCGCGGTATAAACACTACCCTACACAAACATTTATTGTATTTTACATACAGGTGCAAACTGCGCGAGCACCGTTTGCGGAGGGAATGAATATTGCAAAACCGAGAACGGCGTTCCGACATGCGTGCAGAAATCAACCGCAATCGGTGAGTGTTTAAATCTTTCTACGTCCTATTTTCTACTGCAATGGTTGATTGCGCGTGCACGCTGGTGGACCAGCACGAAAATCGAAGAGCATGGTCGAGTGTCGATGAGCAATATGCATGGAACTGAATTTACGGTTGAAAGGGAGGCATACAATAGTTACAGAAATTATTCTATATGCTTCACATGAATTGCCAATGTATATTCTCTTCAATTTTGATCGACAAGCGTTTCTATGTTTGGCTTAAATGGAAAGAAAATGTTTAATCAACTACCTCAAATATTTCTGCGTAATTAAAAGGTGGAAATTTACAGAGTGGAGTACAGAGTGTTTTCAAACGATTTCGTAGTGTCTAGAAGAAGAATTTTAAGCTATTGTAATCCTCCGTGTACCATAACAGGAAATATCTTGGTGCTCTGCTTCCTGTTCTCTTACATGTTCGCATTTAAAATTATTAAAGACATTGTGTAACTATAAACCTGTCCGCATAATCCTTTAATTATTTCTGTTACGTACAAGCGCAGCGCGATTCTCTTTCGCGATTATTCGGGATACTTAATTTGTAAATGTTTCGCGTTTAGTATCGCGCGCATAAGGGTTGGACACGATTTGTGCAGAAATCACAACGTTGTCGACTGCTTCGTAAACCTGCAAATTACGTTGAACGTATATTATCCTCATACAGATGCTCTTTATTAACGTTTCCTGTACACTTGATCTTGCGAACCGTACGCGTCGCTTCATATTATCTCCTCGTACGAGTTAATATTGAATCACCGAAGGTATATCACACCGATCAGTCGAATTGTTCTGGAAATACCATTTTCGTTGGTAGGTTGGAAATTTGATATTAATTCACTAAATAACGATAGTGCCGCGACGAATTCAACTGCGATTGATCGGTTCAGGAAATGGTTCCTCTCATTACAATTTCAACGCGAAGCTGCGGCATATTTCCCATCAAATTTGTGCTCGTGATCGCGCTGGGAACAGGGTGCTACTTCCCGATAGCAAGGAGTTTAATAACAAAGATATTTAGAAGATTAATTTGTACTTTCGAGGCGTATTGTCAGGTGTAAAACGAGGGTGTAGCGCGAGGTCGAGAACCTCAAGAGCTTGTATCGCAGATTTTTTTCCCTTCCTAACTTTTGCGAACACGACCCTTCCATTATCGTCTCCCTCCGCACGCAACCGTGTAGATGCTCGTACACTCATGCAGCGTTATAGGATTTTGGAGAAATTGCTCTCGTGCGTATAAACTTTTAGCATCCTGCCGATATGGAAGAAAAAGTGTATCGTTCTACTAGCAGGTGAAATTGATTTTGCATGAGTGCTTTATGCAGTTAAGCGTTAAATTTGCAGCGGCGAATATTTTTAATTCGAAATGTCACTGTAGCATATCGTTGTCAATTTTTCCATTACCGTGCACTTATAAATTCACTGTCGAAATTGGATTCCCAGATTAATCTCTGTTTTTCTTATCACCTTTTCTTTTGTCGCGGAAAATTGACTTACGCTTTGCAACATTTTCGTATTATTTATTTTTCCTTGCAAAAACAGTAGGGAGGTTCTTTGAGTTTGGCTACTATCAGGTAATATATTGGACCGTTCCTCCTTTCAAACACTTTCAGATATGCTAAGTGGCAGGGGTACTATTATTATAACGAATCGTTTCTAATTTCTTCTACAACGCTACATTCCCAAAATAGCAACTGCATGCAGCTCGAGCGTGCTCTTTTTTACGTTCACTGCCTGACGCTTTCCAATAATTTCCGCATGCGTAATACAGACTGAAATAACAGCACAGTCTTTAAAGATCTCGCAGCACCTCCATTGAACTAACTCCATTAAAACGAGTCACTTTCGGAATCCTCCAATTTCCCGTGAAAGGTTTTTAACCTGTACGTGTGTAGTTAGTTGTGAAAGGGTCCCCCGTTGTAGAATAAAAGTGCTATTGTGCTATTCGTGTACTCTTCGTTCCCCTGGTTTCCTCTTTTGTTTAATCCACCTGCTCAAATGTTTGAGACATGCTCGATAAAAGAGACGAAGACGACGTAGAAGGGAACGATCTTTTCAGGGTACGAATCGGCTGGTGTTTCTTACGTGAACGGACATCGAGTGAGCACAGATGACAATCACGATAAGACCAGCAACAGTGCTAGCAATTCGAATCCTTACGCGAATGCTAATGCACCCCCTGCTCCTGTCGAGCCACCAGGAGGATATCGTCAAGTGAATTCCGGCAGCAATTTGGGCTATCCGGCATATCCCAGTAACAGCGGGTCTAACAGCGGCTCTAACAGCGGATATCCACCTTATCCTTCGTCGAACCACGGAAATCGGCAACAAGACTTAGGATATCCGCCGTACCCGACTCAGAACAGGATGCCGGTGCCTGGAAATCCTGTGCAGAATTATCCAGTGTATCCTGGACAGCCTCCTGCTTATCCAGGCCCGCCTCAGTATCCACAGCCGTACCCTGGCCAACAGAATTATCCTTACGCGCACTATCCCAATCAGAATCGCATGCATCACGGCACCGTGTACTCTGGTCGTCGCATAAACGCTGCTGTCGTGCAATCTTCATCTTTGTTTATTGTCTTTTTAACGAGCCTTATCCTGCTCGCCGCTAACAGGTCGCGATGATTAGATTCACGATGGTGCTTGGATTCTTCAGGAAGTTTTTCCTGGACGCGTTGAAGTAATTGGAGAACATTGGACGACAGACGTGTTGTTTCTCGTATGTGGGATTCTAAATAAAGCTAAAAGATAGGAACTGTAGTTGCATCGGGCATATTTATTCGTGTAATCAGGGAAACAGATTCTACGGTTTTGAATTCTATTCTCCGTTGAGCGCAGAAAATTTGATGATCTGGAACGATGTTACCAAGTAAGAGATTAACAGTTGGAATTATATGTACCTAGTAGTAGTTTTTAGGTTCTCTCGATTCTCCTTTGTACGATGAATTACTTTTATCCGTGTTGGTTTTATTAATGTATTTTTATATTGTTTAACAATTTACCGGTTTGGGTTAATAAATTTGGGGAACAGAATCTGGGCGTTTAGGAATTGTGGATGTTGGACTTATTGATAACATTCGGTTCAATGAATTTCATTATGTAGCAAGGAATTTAGTGAACATTTATTCGCATTAACATTCAAAACTGAATTTCTAAATAATTATTTCATTAACTAATTTGAAGTGTTCCAAGTACATGTACATATATATATTCTTACATGGAGTAGTATCAATTAACGATACTAGAAGTTACAAAGGTCGTCTGAACATAAATACCCTTCAAAATATGGATTGGTGTTCTAATTTTTTGTTAGTATGCAAGAAATTCATTTGTTTCTACTGAAATTACGATTGTAGTATCATGTTTTGCACAACTTACTACGTGTTTTGTGACAACGCGTCTTGCAGCCAAATCATTTATCTCTATGTAACGCATTTATTATTAACGGCGCTAGGAAAGAGATGTTCATATTATTCAGTCATAGAAAACTAGACTTTTGAAAAATTTCAACGGTAAAACATGTACATTCGACTGATTAGAATCACACTGTTTAAGGTGAAAGTGCACGACTATTTGTGAGTTTCTACGTGGAAGACTTGCAGTGTTGTCTAAACATTATTTAATAAATTAAGATTTGTCAAATATATAAAGGTATAAATTTTGCCAAACTTTCTACTGGAAGAGTCCACAACAAGACTTCTTTCAATAAGAAACGCAAACTATTTAGGAGGTGGTACGACTGCTTAGCATTAGATTAATTATGCTTGGAATAAAATTTGAAGCTTTGTTCGAAACGCTTCGGATGGATTTTAGATCATACCAACGTAATCTTTCGTCCTTGAACTACACAAACGTACATTACGGGTACCTCGTGTAAGCCGAGCAGATAATAGGTCCTTGATAGACTGACGGATGCAACTACTAAATCGCGGGGAAGCATTAGGACTCAACACGAGCATCCAGTTAATATACATAAGGTAGCAGCTAACCTAACTGACATCTGAAACGGAATGGTTCTAATCAATCGACTAAGTGTTACCTGCTATTGTGGGTTTAATGTACGACGAGATTGTTAGTGTCGTACTTCTGCGAACATTGTGGAAAAATGTCCTGTACACGTTTCATTCTCTATCTTAGCTAGAGCACAACCATGTACCTCGACAAAGATGTTTTCGTCTCAAACGAGAACATATCTTACCGTCCGATAAATAATTCTTGCTAGAGTTATTGAAACGCCTTCGATATATTTATATGCATGGATATACATTTATTTATATAATACAAAATTCTTTCTGCATCGGTGTATATATTTATGCGATAATTGCGATCGATAGTATTATACGAATTGTTGACTCGGAATAAAAGTAACATTGTTTCTAACTAACGCACGATTTTAATGTTACACCTGCGATTGGTTTTCGTTAGATCGCGCTTGTAATTAGCCCTGAAGCAAGCTTTGAAATTAATTCCTTAAACTCGTAGCCGACAAACAGCGACTGATCTCGTTATCGTCTTGAACCCTGACACTTCTTATCTGCCTCGGTGAGCGACGTAAAAGTACTTTGTAGGTCACAGTTACTCAGTGGCTGATGAAATTGTTTTCCTCTGTCAGATACGATTTTTTCATATTTTTATTCAGTTATATCCCTTCTCATTTCATTCCTGCCATTCATGTAATACGCTTTCTATATTTCCCTGCATACTTCATTCGCATCTCTTTATATCCATTAACTTTATCGCAGCTACAAGCACTTATTTTCTACTGATACTCAAATTTTAATCGCAGGCATCCGTCCAAAGTTACCCTCTGCATCACATAATTTTTTTATCACCTGCCACTTACATTCTCATAATTAAAACTGTAGTGATACGATTTCTAACATATCAGTGTACCAATTGAAGAATGTAAAGGAAGCTCAGAATGGAACGAATTGTATATATTATAGTATACCATTGCAGCAGGCGTGTAAATTATAAGAAGACTAACCTGAATCACGATGCATGCTTAAACAAGGAAAAAGTGAGGAAGATATTTTTCTACTAATTCTGCATTTTAGTAAATAATTCTTTATCCTAAGCAAGATTATAGCCAGAATTGAATTGGTAGTTGAGAGCTATATGTTCTCGACCACTTCATTCTATTAAATAAAATGTCCACCGTGCGTCAAGATCATTTTGCATATGGATGTGTGCTGGTTTTTTTACTGCCACACTACGATTTGACAGTATATCCATCGCGAAGACCGGGAAAGGTCAGAACGCCTCCACCCCCACCACCACCGAGGTCTTCTTCAAATGGATATGGAGGAAGAATCGACGGTAACGCGGGATCGAGGAACAGCATAGGAGGTGGTTCTTTTTTTAATCGCTGGTTCGGGAACAATCGCAATCATGGATCACGTGGTGCAACCACACCTAGCAGCCGTGTTCAGCCAGGTGGTAGTGGCTACTACGATACCCATACGTCTGTCGATAATCAGGGAAATAGGATGTGGACATTTTCTGGCTAATCAGTGAATCGCTGTAATTCCACAAGTCACCTTACCTTATACTCAAACTCTGGGACCAGATCTTGTCTTATTGATTGGCAACTGCAGTTATCGTAAAACATGAAACTCCACGACGTCGTATTTGTCATAACACAGAATACTTACGCATAACTATGCGACACTAATTTTAGGTGACACGCATTTTAATAATATTCTCAATTAGTATGAATAGTTTTATGGATTTTTCTATCCAACTATAGATAACTGTGGGTTCTTCCTTATTAGTGCCATGTTACGATTACACGATATATTTGTATAACATTATTATTATACATAGATATTTTATATACGTTGTACTTAACGAGTACTTAAATACTTTTCCACATGTAACGAACAAATGTATGAAATATATATAATCCTCAGCAGTTCGATTGTATTTCTGACGACCCTGCGGATTCAAAAGAATCATTCGTTTCATCGAACAGCATCTGTGTCACGAGCTGTCAGTCGAATAGTTCAAAATAATACCACTAATGGCTACTAAATGCGTGTGATCGATTTATTTTTTAGTTCTCTTGGCAGCTAACGAACATTTAACGTTTACTTACTGATTAAAATGGCACGTCGCCAAGCATCACTTTAACACTAACATTAACAAATATAAGAATAGAAAAAGGAAGTTGCATGACTCAATAACTCGCTATACAGCTCGCCTATTGACGCACAAAAATATTAATGGCTACGATTCCAAGGGAATTCTATGATATTAATAATACTGGCAATGTTAATACAGCAGTGTTGCGTTGTTAGCTTAATAACACACTAATGGACATAGTACAACGATCAGAGCAATGGCCATAATTTGTGCAATCGCGTCAACGCACAGCTTGCTAGAGCGGACATCAAAAGGAACAAGCACACGAGAAAATAATGGGAATCGGTGGAAACAGAGTTGGACTCGGCATGGCATGGGGCACCGCTCAAAGAATGAAGTTTTCTAAACAATTAGGAGGTAGATGACGAAATGTTCGCAGAATTCGATGGAGACAACAGGATAGTCGTAAGAAGACAGAGCGACAACGAACAGGTCGCAATGACGCCCGATGCGTCCAAGTCTGGATACCCGTCTGGAAGTGGATATCCCAGCAGTGGATCCGTTAAAAGCTCTTACCCATCCTCAGAAAGCCAACAAAGACCTGGAGATAGCAGCTCATCCGGTTATCCCTCCAGTTCTGGTTATCCCTCGAGAAGTAGCTCATCCGGTTATCCATCCAGTTCTGGTTATCCATCCAGCTCTGGTTATCCATCCAGCTCTGGTTATCCATCCAGAAGCAGCTCATCCGGTTCTCCGTCAGGATATCCTTCAAGAAGTTCTGGTTACCCAACGGCATCTGGAAACCCGTCTAGCTCATCTGGCTATCCATCAGAATCTGGATACCCTTCGAGAAGCTCTGGTTATCCATCGCAATCTGGTTATCCATCGCGCAGTAGTTCTGGCTACCCCTCAGGCTCCAGTGGTTATCCTAGTAGCTCCTACCCTTCTACGAATTCTAGAGGATATCCGTCGAGTTCTGGCTACCCGGGGGGCTCCAGGACAAACGAGGAAAGCGTCCAAAGAGTCGATGCCAACACGGTTAATGCTGCTTACCCCCGTGAAACTCAAGCCTCTCAGAGTAGGTATCCGACTCAGAATGCAGGATATCCGGCACAGTCTGGATACCCTGGCCAATCTAATCAGTATCCTGGTCAGTATCCTGGATATCCAGGCACCCCCCAAGGTTATCCACAAGGCAGCCCACCGGGTTATCCGCAGGGATATCCGGCTCAAGGAGCTTATCCTCAGTATCCGCAGGGATATCCACAGGGATATCCTCAGGGATATCCTCAAGGTTATCCACAAGGTGGATACCCAGGAGGTTACTATCCTCCTCCTTCAACCACTAAGAAACCTAATTTTGGTGACCAGTTGACCAACATAGCTAAGGATCTTGCTGGCAAAGTATTGACTCAAGCGATTATAGATAAAGTTACTGGAAGGCATTATTAAGCTGCAGTTAATATAAATAAGAATTGGATTGTAAAACTACTAAACTCTTGAATGCTTACGATTTGTCAAATACTATCATATGTTCAATGCTACTTATTTTATGCAGTGCTTAGGTTGTAACTTCTGTTTCAGTTCAATCAGGTGTATTCTGTTGCCACAAGAAAACAGTGTGATTTTTAGAGATTGGAATTTTATAATATTTCAATTTTAATGTGTCAATGATGTAAGTCTGTTGAATATTATTTATTCGTGGTTTGTCATGTAACAATCGTAGAGGTAACACTTGAGAGCGTTGACACATTCCAACTTTACCTGTCATGTTCACTGGAGACATTCATTAAAATGATAGCGACTGCGCCCTGTTTAATTATCATGCAACGGGTGTCCATGACACGTTGTTGGGGCGCAAGTCCTTGTGTAATTAACCAAACTATTTTAGAAGCGTTTAACAGCTGATCGATAGTTGCTACGAAACTGCGAAGGCTTGTACATGCGGGCTAGTCTCCAAGTATAATTTACAGAAAGAAATAATAGTACAGATAATGTTCTTGTAGCACATAGCTTTTATTTCGTAATAAAATTGAAAGGAGTCTTTCTATCTGGTCAAATAACATATCAGAATAATTTTCAGTTTGGGGACAATCGAATATACGTCACTTATTTTGTTGCTTTATAATGCGCAATTAATTATTATTTTAAATAGCTACTTTCTATGTAAATATTGCATCAAATAATTTGCTTTCAATTTGTTAGTTTAACGTATAGCCGTCTATATAAAATTAAAGTAAAAAGACGTAGTATTAAATCGTAGTCGGAAATTTGGTGAACGAGTTCAATAGCTGGTAGGGTAATGTTTACGATCAAGTCGTAAAGATTGAAGTAGATAGCGAAACATAATACTTGATAGTTGTGGAAACGATGAAACTGAATGGTATCTGAAGGAACTTGCGAATGAGCTTTGCTGTTTGATGTTGCACTTACACTGGTAAAAAGATGCAATTGAATTTGAAGACAAGAAAAAACAATGCACCGCGACAAATTACTCTTAAATAAAGTATGTGACACTATAAAAGTCGCCCTGTTTATACTTTCTAACGTAAGAGTATTTCATCCCGTGTGTTTCAGAATAAAATCATACACCTTACCTGTAAGTATTATTTTCCTTCAGCTTCGATAATTCTTCGCAAAATTACAACAAATTAACTACAAGCGACAAAAAGTGTTTCTCTCGCGAGCATCCTTGCATTACTTATCAACCACCGTCACATAAGTGCGCAAACGTAACAGTAAGTGGTAAATATTGAGAATTGGAGGGTAGCACACTGTCGTTTTTCTCCAAGTTCGAGTTATTTATTTTTGATATCGTCATAGGCATCTAATTCGTTCACAATTCTTCATTTGAAATAATATTCAGACTTCTTGTGTTTTTCATTTCTATTTATATCATTGAAGGGAATCGTATGTTACTGTATAGTCGAAGGTACGGTCGAGTCTCCAGTTTAGCGGCCGAGAGTGGAGATCGATAAAGCGGGATTTCTTACTTAGCAGCTTCTGGCGGCAGCCGCCGTACCGGAGAAACATACTCTTCTCCATTGCACTATTTACACGTGGAACTCCTGGTCGGCCGCCACGGCCGGTCGCGGCTAGGAAATCCCACCTTAACAGCTCCTCGCCCGGCTTTGACCCGGCGCCCAGAATCGCGAAGAGGTCCGAGCGGCTCTTTATGCGCCTGTGGCTTAAACTGTCGAAAGGCATTCAACAGTAGGTATTCGTGAGCATTTTTTAATTATATACCCCAAATTTGTGTTAATATCTATTATATCAGCCCCTTTGGGTGCAAATACTTCCTCAAGTTCTGGGAACGGGCAATAGCCGAGGGCTGAACTGTTACTTTGCTAACCGTTGCTTTTGGGAGAACTACAAGCGTGAGTGTGCGCCCAAGTGCGTGAGGCCCAGCTATACGTATAGACTCGTGGTACGAGCTTAGACATATATAGACGCAGCGGAAGCTGGGATTTTCGACAAGGGAGACGGAGGCTTGGAGAGGAAAAGGCAGAGGTTCAGATACAGGCACCGTGGGTTAGCTTCGGATGCATTCGGCATGCATAATCACTGAATTACACGATTTACTTACATACTCGTATCGCTCCCCTTACCGCGAACCTTGCCACCCCCCTCATCTTCCGCTCCGTTTACCGTTTATACCGTAAAAGGGACAAAGATTATATGAGATCTTTCACATTTGCCGTCCCCGCATACACGGAAGACTTCTATATGATCTTCGCATTTTTTACCGGGAACATATTAGGTATCAGGGTGAAGCAGTCAGCGATAGGGTAGATAAAATAGCGTGACGTAAAGCGATACCTAAGTAATACTCCTACTCCGTTTATGGTTCTGGATGAGTATAAAGGTCTAAAACATGTATCAGTTCCGTGACGATACAGTACCGGCGGGCCAGAGGTGAGAAGAAGAGATCCCCTGCGCCCCTCTTAAGCATTAAGCCCCTCCACCGTAAGTATTCTACGGTCACATCAGTGTCCTCGCAGTGTGCAGATCGCGGTGACACGAGAACCGTCATTTAAATAACTGTCGAACCACGTGTTGTTTTACTACTGAATATCTGATACTTTTGGGTACCGGTATATATAAGGCGCAGTGCGTTTAAAGGGCTGCTGTAGGTACAGTGTACCAACACACGCACGTATTGTATACGCATTACGCATTCAAGTTATTGATGTTAATTTTTCATTTTTTAACTCCGGGTCGTTTGAAGAACACTTTTCTTGCATTCCCATTTACCTACAAACAGTTTTCATCTGCTTTTACGTTAGAATATGCTACTTGTAATATAATTTATTGTTATGAGACCAGCGAGGCCAGCGAGTGCGAAATATCTACGCAGTTATCTGTACCGGTAATTGTGAAAGTCATGTGTTTATTGTTTCGAAATATTTCGACTGTTGCGTTCAGGCATATTAAAAATATTTCCCCATTATTGAACAAAATGTTTCTCAACGTATATGCTCTTCTAATGTCAAACTTATTTATCATTGCAGAATTTTATGAGTAGCTTGTACGAAAATGTGTTGTTTATGCCGTTGAATGTCTCCCAAATTCCAAAAGTACTGATACGTAGTTTTTCGATTTTCACAACTTAATAAATTCAAACATTTTGTCGAACAAAAACAATTTTTATTTTCAAACACTTCGCCACTAACAACTTTACCATTTTTGGCAATGTATTCTTTACCACTATTTCCCCTAATTTTTTCTCCTAATAAGTATATTTCGCGTTTTTTTCTTTTTTTTTCTTTTCTTACCTCACATTTAAAGTTAATATACCTAATGCAAAAATATGTAATTATTTCCTTTCTCACAAATTATTCACACCATTATCGATATGAACGTGAAACTGTCACGGCTCATTATGAAAGTGACGCTATCCTGTCATTGCTTACTTGACGGCTATTTTGCAACAATTCTTTCAACATATTCAAATATAAATGAATATAACATAAAATAAGAGAAATCTCAATTTTTATTCCGTGTCTTGTCTTACACCACTTTCATAATCACCGGCACATTTAAAAGTACCTCGCATGTAGCTAAGCAGGAATGGAATTTCAATTAAAATTTAATTAGGATTTCCTTCTCCACGACTCAAAGCGCGTACATGCCTACATACGAATGTAGTTCGTAGTTTTCCGCGGCTGTGGAATAAAATCTTCAAGTTTTAAGTGATTCTGCATTATCCGATAAAGATAGAATCTCATGGAAAATGCACATTTTCTTATTTTAGCGACCATGAAGCGTGTTCTGGTTTACGTAGTTGCGTTATTAATCACGTGTATCGCTGTAAATGGTAATTCGCCCGATAAGCTACAATGTAAAGACGAAAATAATATGCCAGTTGATTGGTAAGTATTCGCACCGTTGTCGTCCGCAACGATCTTCAAATACATCGTGCTTTCTCAATTGCGTTAAGGTTTAAGCCATTTTCGGGGCTATTTGGAAAGCATTAGCGCGCCGCGAATCATTGCATTTATATCCAAAGAAAGAATGACGGAAATCGTTATAGCAGTTTTCATAAGAGATCGTGTATGTTTATTGGAATTATAAACTACCTCTAAGTTTTCACAGCAACGCTATTTTAGGTATGTGGTTTATAAATTACCGAAGAGCGCTGATAATTCTAATCCTCTGATTGAAGAAGGTGTTGGTTATCTGTTCATAACGGATGAAACCGTTACAGAAGGTTGGCAATTTTCCAGTAGGAGCATCGCTTCCAGCAATTCAATTCTCGCAAACACATTAGCACCTCTTTACATTGGCGTAAGATTTATAAGAATTATTCAATTGCAAGCTGTAGAGTGTAGGGTATTAAGGGATTATGCCACCTTGAAGGCCTGAAAATCGTGTAAGTTTCAAATTGTTTTTAGGCGAAATTAGAAAATAAATGAAAGCACTTTTTTAAGGGCTTCATTCTACATGGCTTATGGTATATAAAAAAGCTAGCAGTGAAAGTCCCGTATACTTTGACGTAGGATAAAAAACAGTTGTGTTAAACAGTGGACATTTGAAGAGAATGTCAGTTTTGGCCGAAAAGTTTGACTAAATTGTATCTAACCTCGTAGTATCATAAAAAAAATTCGTCTAATTTGGTATTGTTTTGAACGGTCCAGGGTGGCGTAATGAAACTTATAGACATGTTTTTTCTATTGATTCACTATATTTGGATAAAGTATCGTAAGATTTCATTTTACAGGAGAAGGACGAAGAGAATTTATGGGTGTTATATAACGAGGTTTCGCCACTGATAACAAGGAAGCCAGTTGGGCACGCGAAGGGTGTAGCGATGGTTAATAGTGAGCAGGGCTTCTGGTTAATTCATAGTATTCCTAATTTCCCTTTAATTCCCAAACGGGAAAGCACATTCCACAATCCACAAAAATCCTACAAGAATTACTCGAGGGATTATGTTTATCCACTCAATGGAATGCTGAACGAACAGAGCTTTCTATGCGTCTCCCTTGGCGGCGATCAATTTGACACCGTTGGCAAACAGCTAATGTTCAATGACGTAGGTGTCTACGCGAAAAATATCCCGCAGACGCTTTTTACGAAGTATCCGTTACTAGTAAATGCGTCCAGCAACCAACGAATTAAATCTTGGCCGTACACTAACGCAGCTCTTATAAAATCTTTGAAATCCGTGGAGTTCGCCTCGTTCGCCAAGAACTCCAACTGGGGCAACGGTACGTAATTAAAATGCGTTTCATGCGGCCTTTTCCCGTTATCGCATTACGACACGCACAGCGACAAAATCGTTGTCGTACGACCAAACTACAAACACAAATACAAATTGAACAGTATTTCTCGATCGGTCGGACAACGATTTTGTCGTTATGCGATATTTAATTAGGAACTTGCGGTACACGATGCTGATTTTCAGATTTATACGATGACTTTGTCGCTCCACAATTGCAGACGGGTATGTGCATGCAATCGTGGCAGAAGACTGGGGAAGTACTTCCGTCCAACTGCACCGGTAAAAAGTAATGTCGTCTCTTTCGGTATTCGGCATATTGCTTTTCGTTCCGTTCTTTTACGAGCCCGTTATTTTCGCAGCATTAACAACGTTCTAAAGCTTCCATTCTGCTCACATAATGTCTGCTACAAGAGTACGCTCAGTAACTCCCAATGGGCTGTAGATTGCAGTTTTCAGGACGGTTCACAATGGGTTTGCATCGATGACATTAATAGAACCGTAAATATACACACTTTTTTTTAAACAGTTCTCTGCATTTTATGTATCAGTTTATGTTTCAAAATATTGGACATATGTCTGTTTTTAGGCTTCGAAGCGTACCAGGGGTGGCGGAGCCCTGTGCATCAACAAAATAGAAGTGTGGTTTAGTTATTTAGCCCTAATTGTATCGAATTAGGGGTTCGCTGTGAGCAGTAACGTGAAAAGTAATAAAACACGAGAAAAAGTAATAAAACATAAAAGATACTCCTCGTCTTGACCTACAACTTTTGTTTGACACCTTGTCCTGTTATCCTATCGGGCTCAAACTCTACACAGATTTTTGTTTATTATTTTCAACTATTTTGAGGGGTGCCGTGATGAAAATTCAAAAGTCGAAAATAAGAGCCACCCTAATGTGTTTCTTACAACTGTTACGTGCCGGTTATTTTTCCAAATTCATTTCTAAATTTTTGTTACACCATCATTGACAATTGATTCAACCATTACGAATTATGGGAGTTTCCCTCGATCGGTTGTCAATGATCTACAAACCGAATTATGATAATAATTTTATTACGCCATTGCATTTTCCCATGCTAAAATCTCGACACTGCGGGACGTTCTTGGAACGCCGGATGCGATAACATTTTGAAAACCTAAGCACTGTGAGGCTGGGAACGGTCCGAGACGACGACGGTTAGGCCCGTGTGCACGAGGTGCAGAGTCAGCAATTTTGGCGCTCCTTGTTCAAAGTCCCAAGTGCTCGGGCCTGCCCTGCGATCGCTCGGTGCAGTCGGCTAGCAAGTCGCGTAGTGCGCAGACGTTCTGTCCGAGGGACATATTGCGCTATTATATTAGGCGTGTGAGCTAGAGTTCCATCGTGAATAGTTAATACTTAACGTGGAAAGACTCAGTCCCCGTAAAGACTCAATTATTACGTTACTCGTTATTCTAAATCATTATAATTTTTCCATTCTAATGTTTAAAAGTTAAACCGTTATTTCAACTCCGATATAAACCAGCGCTCCAGGTCACGAGAGAGAAAGAGAGCGAGAACTGAAACGAGAGAGAGAGAGAGAGAGAGAGAGAGAGAGAGCGCTCGAGCGAAAGAAAGAAGTAAAGTAAGAGTTATTAAAGCTTAAAGCTCGGTGAGTGTTTTAAAGTACATTACTATATTCAACATTTGCCTATGAATTGTGTGCAACATTTGAATCTTTCAATCTTATAAAAATTGTTTTCCGTTACCCATGTACGGAGGGGGCAGTTGATCGAACCATTGTGTGTTATGGGAATTCTCCCTCGATAAACTGTTTTACCTTTCTTCCGCCGGTATCGCGGTTTTTTTTAAATCATTTTCAACTAGCGAATGCACAAAATCGAATACAACAGTGCGAACATTGATCCAACCACATTGTGGGTTGTGGGTTTTCCCCCGGTCAATTATTGTCGATCAATTATTGTCCTTTCGTCTGTAACCGCCACTACCAAACCAGAATTCGCATTCGTATATTTACATGTATATTCCCAATTTTGTTCCACCTTTTAAAACATTTTCCTTTTGCTTATTTTGTAATACATGGTAATATTTACTTAAATCCGTCTCATTCTGTTCGAACCTGTTTCTATCAAAGTGCCACATCCCGACTTAACAACCTGTATGGGTTGTAGACAAAAGCCGCGTCCAAAAACGATCCTGATTTTTGCGTAATAATTTAATTATGTCAAAATTACAATAACCCTTTCTAATTTGTTAAGCGTTGCGTGAGTAAATTAGACTCAACCGCTCGGTCTCTTAAAAATTAACGCCCTCACGTAACACAACCATACAACTTTTTTAAATAACGTTTTCGCTTATTACTTGAAATAACAAATATTTCAGATGGACAAAGTTAGTGGGGCAGAGTTATAGGTCCTATATCTTGCCTGTGGTGACACGAATCCCCATAAGGTGATACGTCTATCCTATACCTCCTCTGTAGTGGTAGAAACACAATATGTTTCCCACACCCACCGCTGGAAAACCATAGAGGGCGCTCGAAAGCCAGTGGTGTTCCAGGAGATCGGTATTTCAGAACGTGAGACACGGAAGTCTATTCTGTACCTTGTCTGCGATATCATGGAAGGGATTCGTTTGTTACTAGTCGAAGGTACGGTCGAGTCTCCATTTTAGCGGCCGAGAATCGGGATCGATAAGTCTACCGAGGCCTTCGAAGGGTGCTAGATGCCACTTGCACCCTGTCTCCGAAAATACCGCATCCCTATTTCGGGTAAACTCGAAGGCGATACTTCTTCGTCTCCGTTTCTGCGATCCACACAGTCGTGCCGCATCCACCGCCGGTTGCGTACCTTCCTTGCGGACTTCGAAACACTTTGCGCACCCAACACCCTTCGCGATGAAAGTTGAGTGAAAACTTTGCCCCGGGACAGATGTGGTAAAAACACGTGACGATATTTTTCGCGCCTCAGTAGTCGTGCTAAGGACACGATAGAACCGGGAAGTTGTTCAACGAGAAAGTAATCGTGTAAACTGAAGCAAGTAGTTGACAGATCGCTTTCAGTGAAGTGGCCTTCGAAACTTCCCCCAAGATGAGATCAACGACAGTTTTAATTTCAATCTTTGATCACTCTTGAATTCCATGCTGTTTGAACACGTGTACACGGTTTGTGTGTTTCTCAACTTTTCCTGTGCTACTTCTTTGTATTTAAATTTCGATTGTGTGTAAACTTTGGCATGCTTCTTTCGAGTGGTTCCATGAATGAACTGCATTTCATTCAAAGCTGAGAAACCATACGACAACTTACTAAGTACGAGGGTTTCTCAATTCTGAAGCATTGAAATAAATTTCTAAATGTCATCGAGATTAAGTCAACCAAGTGTAAAGTTGCAACCACTTTTATGATTACGCGGAATATTCCCTGCACCCATCCGAGGAGGCGTTCGAGCGTTGTTAAAAGCAATTTGCAAGTGTGTACAGGAAGGTTCCTAAAAACTGGATAAAAAGTATGACGTTAAGGTTGGATGTTGGTGACAATTGTGCAGGAAGTGCGATGATATCGTCATAATATTTCACGGACGTTTCCATACAAGCCTCGCTTTTAAGTGTCCAATGTTTGTAACGCAAGGATGATTAAGCAACTGTGACCTACTAAAGTGCGGGACCAAACGCAGGCTGCTTGATATTCTTGTGTTTATCGCGCTCATTAAGCCGTGATTTTTTTGTAACAGGCGAAAAACATAAGTCAAGGTCGTATTTGCCTTAAAAAATTTATTAAATTGAAAAGAAAAACTTCGTATTTTATATAATTAAGCGAGCCGAGTAGACGACGACGAAGTTTTAATAAATTGCTGGTATTTTCATTCTATGCGATTGCTTGTGACAGTGTGATTAAAGTGTGATGTTGGGCTGTGAAAACGGCCTGCATATGTCGGCTGAGGTGCGAACGAAATCGTGCGGTTGAATGTTTCCACTGCATCATGTTATCGCCAGCAAAAGTACTTTACCAATATTCATCAGGAACATATTTGCCAATCGAGTCTCGCAGCAATTAGCAGCGGCTGAACCACCAATCATGAATCGATCTATCTGCATCAGTTACGCCTTATCAGCCTTAATCTGCTAAAAGGAAGGGCGGAGGATCGTTAAAGCCCCCTGATGCCAGCACGTGAGGGCCAAGGTAATTAAATGAAGATTGCTATAAATTTCATTAATGGTCACACGAGATGTGGCGACACATTGCTCTGCGAAGCCACGTGCCACACCAATCTTTGGCTTCCTTCCGTAGCTTCGAGCCGAATTCTTTCCAGGCGGCGTTATCCAGTAGCTCGAATTTCTATAAATTATAGCTGTAACATCTTTCGATTTGATATTACTCCCTGCATTGCGTCGAAATTGATTTACTTCCTATTCATTGATTTGGACAGAAAGAGAATTATTATATATGGAAATATATATATTTTGGCATTCTTATGTCACAGGATATTAATATATCGAATATTTTATTATTTAAAATCGTGTTATCCCTGGAATATGAGAAATTTCTCATGAAAGTGCCGTACGTGATGAATCAGCGGGGCGTTAATTAAAAACTTCGATCCGTATTCTTATGCTTTGCCGTGAAAAGAGTGCCTATGAGGTTCTAACAATGAAATAGCTGGAATTCAACGGGCAAGGGAAGCAATGCCGTTAGAGCTTCATGACTTTTTTAATGCGTGTTCTTGTGCTGATCGAAAAAAAAAGTAGTAATAAAGCTTGGCGATGCAGTCCGAAATTTTCGTATTTATAAGTTTTATTTTACTAGCAAAGTACATCCGTGAATTGAATAGTTTAGGAATTGATTTCGCTGTGATATACAATTGAATGAAGTATAAAGCAGCCAGTTATTACGTAGCTTTATCGTGTGACGTTACATTTCTAATAATTCATAAAACGTGAATTTTGACCTGAATTGTGCCACTAAACACGGAGCACTGCATAATGTGGCATTTACCAATGCGAAGCTACAGAATAGACTATCCTTTATATCCCAGCCTTTAAACATAAGTATCGGTAAACACAATTGTGTAGTATTCGTTACAAGGCGCAGATACTACACGCTACACGTGTACGATAAATGATAAAACGTTGGCTAATGGCGTAGAAGAGTCATAGAATTCTTATTACCTCTAGTTATGGCATGAACTTGTCAAAGCTTATGGCATTATGAGACTTTCGTGTAACTGAGGTTTCATGCTACGCTCATTATTAATTAATAATCACGTTAAAATTCATCAAGTGATAAAACTCTATACCTTTCACACTTTCGTGGGTTTCACGACCGTAAATAATAGGTACCTCACTTTTTAAGTCTCTTCTAGACTCGTTTGATGTTGCTCGTTGTAAAACTTCTCATTGCTTTGAACTATTTTAGAATCTTGAAATTAGAGAAGCACAATAGTAATCATGTTTCCAGCACAGAATGTTGAATTTATATGTCACTTGTGTTCGCTTAAGTGAGAACGGGGACTAAATAGAGCACTCTTTTAACGGAGTCACAGAAATGGTGGATCGCACGTGCTCTCAACGTGACCTGAATTTCTATAAGGCACTGCCACCAGTTAAACATGACCCAAAAAGGATCAATTTTTTTCGATTTTAATGGAGATGTTTATTAATCCTTAATCTGATTGAAAGTGCTCTGCGATAATTAGACACAATCAAGCAAGTGTTAGATTTCAGAATTGTTTTTTGCGAACACGATAAATCTAATATTCTTCCAAAGTATTCGTCAGCAATCGTCATTTTCCCGAAAAGGATGTTCCAATTTAACAAATGAAACAAAACAGTACTTGTCATTCATTGTTCTGCACACTCGTTACAAAGACCGACTTTTTACACTCAGCGTAGTGGAATGAATAATATTTCACCCAGTCTCATGTTTTTTGCATCGTTATGTGCAAGAAATATATTAAAATATCTAGGAAAAATCGGTGACTTCGTTTCCTGTGGATAGGGGACGTCCTTAAATTACGTAAGGCTTTTTAAAGGGGGAGGGGTTGCGAATTTCTTACGTTTTCGCATAAGAGGGGGAGAGGTAGTCAGGTAGGGTCTTACATAATATTTGTTAATCTAATTTTTAATATGAGTAGTTTGAAACACAGTGTTTCATCTTAAACACGAAACCAAATTCAATGAATTATATAAATCTGTAAAAGAATTTTAATAACTGAAAAAATAGAATGAAAAAAATATTACGTAAAGAAGGGGGGAAGAAATCGCCATAATTACCCTTACGTAATTTAAGGACGGTCCCATAAGAATAATGAAAAAAAGATAATACGACGTCGTCTAGTAACATTCAATCTTTTAATGACAGGAATAGTTTAAGAAAGTTTTGATGTTAGGAATTTTATTTGGTAATTTCTTTCAGTCTCGTGCGATCCCGCTTTCAGAAAACGGGTCAATAATATTAGATGTTCATGTAACCATTGCTGCAATATGCTGTTGAAAAATTTGCATCTGATGGTACAGATTAAGTTACTACCTTGCTTAGCACATCATGTGATTGGAGCAGCAAATCTTAGATAATACGATTCGGATGTGACAGGCGGCGCGTAATTTTATCCGATTAGAAGGAACATCCTAGGGTCCAGCTGTTTTAGTGATGTCTGCAAGTACAGCTATAAACGTAAAATTTCGCCTTGTAACGAGCAATTTTGTTATTTAATTTCTGTCTTTATGACGCATTAAATCATTTTTACTAATCTGCATAGAAATTGCTAACACCAGTATGCCACTAATTTTCATGCAGCACATAATTAAAGACATTTAAACCGAAATTAAAGTATTTTCTATCTTTATGGAAATTAAGTTTCATACTTTTGCGAGTAGAGACTAGTTCATATGGTTTCCCAGATCGTGAATGTTATTTGAATCCCTTCAAATATACTTATTGTCTTCGGACAATAATTTCATACAAAATATCATTTATTCTCAAACTTAATCATAAATTACGAGTTCTTGAGCACTCTAAAATTGTTTTGCGACTGAAACATGCAAGATTTTTTATCTGTATAAGCGGCAGCATTATATTCAATATATTTCTTAAAATACATTCTTCTAACTATTGCATTTAATTGAGAACTTTACGTTATAAGGTGCATTTTCTTCAAAAGCGTTTTACATTTGTAAAGGCGCGCACTTACCTCTATACTTCACTTTTCTAACCAGGGAATGTTTTCATTTTCAGGTGCATGAGCAACAAACGGACACTCGGTTTTGTTACAACGAAAAAGGCAACGCAGACGTGAAGCCACTGGAGTTAAAAATTCCATTCTCTTTCAAAATATCATAATTATAACACTCACAAAAAAAGTATCTCAGAGAACATACGAGTAATTATCTCCCTAGAATGCTCGAAAACATTTCTAAGGCTACAAACGAGTAACAATGCATCTAACCTCAGAACTGTATTAACAAACATACAAAGCACCTAAATGCCACGAAGAAAACATAAATTCTCCACATACAGCTACATGAATAATTAGAACCCGAGATTTCGTGATGTGGATGATTTTATTATACAGAAGATGAAGTGTCCGCGACTTTCAACGAAGCTAAAGTAAGAATGAAACCAGCACACTGTTAAAAAGCCCATGCACGAGCACAGAAGGTCCAGAAGTGCAGTCAGATATCACGTCCAATTTGTTATTCATCGTGATACATAATGCTTCAAGAGATGGAGAGCGCCTGGGGCAACGTCGTCACAAATTTGACAAACACATCGAATATGCACAACAATGGCACGCAAAAGGAGGACTCGGAATACGGTTTCGATCGCCAACAAGTGGAGAAGATGGTGGTGGTGGTGGTGCCAATATTTTTCGGCATGATCGGCATTTTGGGGCTAGTTGGGAATTGCCTGGTGGTCACTGTAGTGGCTGCGAACCCTGGCATGAGATCAACGACGAACATCTTGATCATCAATCTGGCGGTGGCAGACCTGCTCTTCGTCATCTTCTGTATTCCATTCACCGCAACGGACTTCGTGCTACCCTTCTGGCCCTTTGGCAACGTCTGGTGCAAGATCGTCCAGTACCTTATCATCGTTACTGCCTATGCCAGCATTTACACCTTGGTCCTTATGAGCCTCGACAGGTCAGTTTTAATTCTATAAAGAGTCTTTGATTTTACTTAAGATACATTTGTTCTTTTATTTTCATTTTTATTCAAAGTTTATTGTGGGGAGTATTATACTAATATAGTGAGATTAAATATCAAATATTGCCATAGGAAATATAATTATAGTTTAACGTGGCATTGAATATTCTTCAAGTTAGAGTTGTGTGCCTATTTAAAAAATGTGAAGCTAGATTCTGGAGAAATACGTACGCACGAGATATGTCTAATTTCTAAATCACAATTGATGAATATTTTATCAAGTAGAAAGATGTAATTGAATAAGGAGCGTGTAAATTGAGAGCAATGGGAGTAGGTGAGATTTTCGTTCGGTGTTTAGGAGATGATTGAAATGATCTATGAAGCATGTTCCGCGTACAAGTCAGAAGGGATGATTATTTGGCAATGGCTTGATCGCGTGCAGTTTGATAGAAGGTGCATGGAGGAAGACGTCCTATAACAAAACCCGAGCCTGAGCGTAAGACGGCGAGATGTTACCCATTCTTGCCCCATAAATATCAGCAGTATTTCCGGTTACAATTCCAGGGTACCGCATGGCGCAGTAATACCAGCTGCAGAATCACGTGCTATGCCTGTAAATGTCATACGTGCGAAAGAATCTTGACTCTCTCTCGAAATGTGCGATACGCTCAATTTCTATTCCGTATCAGAATTTTCTGCCAGTAACATATTGCGCTTCCACCTTTCCTTTCTTTTTATTTTACGACGTTACTCTATTCTCAGTGATCGCTGCAATAGTATTTCGTTTCAACCTGCTGAATAACAAATCTCAGGCCAAGTCATAGCCACGATTTATGTTTTATTTCTTATATCCGTGCATGAATACTTTGAACATGTTGGGGAACATTGTTTCGATAAGCTTCGAATACATTAATCTAATTTGTACGAAAAACTTTACTTTTAGGGTATTATATATTATTCGAGTATACACGAGGATATTAGTCTTTTTAGTCGTGCATAGTTAAGTAGTGAATTACCTGTTTCAGCGTTAGTTAGCAAATCTCATGTGTCTGTTTGCTGTTAAAATAGTTTCCGAATCACGTACATGCAATTAACAACTAGGTTAATCGCGAGCCCCCTGGAAACTTGCATGAATCAATTCATTGGCATTTATCCAAGGCAATTAGCATGAATGGTTCTTCATTCATTTCGCATTGTATGCACGATATGTAAAACATATCTGACGTAAACGTTCTTGTATCTGTTTAGGAAAACAATGATTTACGTCGTACGTAATTAATTCTGGGAAATATATAAGCAATTCTAATAGTTATAAAGTTCTTCTGGCGCCGAGTTAAAATATTCAAACTTTTTCTAGTAGCTACTTTACGAACTTCATGTTTTACCGTTATCCTGGAATTAAAACGAATTATATCGCGATTTACATTATTTAATGGCTAATTTAAATGCCGCACGCAGAAAACGGTTTTCCTTTTCAAGCAGTAAACGAGAATATTTGCATTTTTCTTTGTTACGCGTGAGATAAAGTGTAGCCTGCTTCTAAATCTGCCTCAGTAGCGCGAAACCGTAATTGTGACGAAGAAAAGCAAACTTTTAATAGAATTTTACTGTATCCTATCGTTTGATGTAACATGATTATAAGTAGAAATGGGGTACAGATTTTATATTCTGATTACATCACAGTTTCTTTATCGACCCTTTTTAGTTTATTACTAGCTTCTCGCAATTTTAATTTTAGAACGAGGCTTTAGCAACAAGAATTTAATTACAAAATTTTATTACAATTAAAAGTTGCATCCTTACCTCGTGCGATGCCGGGAATCATGCTAATTGAAAGTGCATTTTAATTGTTGCAGGTACTTGGCAGTAGTTCACCCCATCTCCTCGATGTCATGGAGAACTGAAAATCACGCGATCCTAGCCATTTGCATCGCTTGGGCGATGATCTTCGCGGTATCCACGCCTGCCCTCGTCGTCCATGGCGAGGTAAGTCATTTAAGTGAATTTTACTCGCACGAAACATATGTAATTGAAAACACATAACACTTTGCGCGCAATTTCTTCGATTCACTGTGGATTTCAATATTTTATCCGTATCGTGGAAAGTGCTCTCGAAATTTCTAATGAGTATTCGAGCGCGTGTATTACCAGTTTTCTGTTAATCACCACCGTAACCCACCTATAACGATCTCGATTTTTAATTTCCACTTGTTATCGGACATTGGAACTGGGCCCAATACTTCAGCATATTTTCCGTTTTTATGCAGAGCCTGATTCAGTTTGCTCCAGCTGCATCGTACGAACGCGAAAAATTCTGTCCGACCAGTACGCCTACTCCTTTTTTGATTGACTCCTTCAATCCGGCTATTCGTTATCGATTGCACTGGTACGCTCAACGAGCGGATTTTGATACCATAAAATGATTAAGAACTCGATTACGGGAAAAGCACACCGCTCGAATTTCTGCCGAGTCATTCAGCCCTCAGATGTCAAAAAAATTCATTTTCAAAAAGGGGAACCGCGAAGAAAATAGAACGTGTCTGTCGCTCTAATTAAAAAATCTGGTTTCTTGTTTGGAGTTCAATGCATCACTCCAATTAGTGTTCCGATATCACGGAAAGGAAGCGACGATGGAGGAGATTGAAGTCGATATACTGGTCCAAATATCTCTAAATAGTATTCCTGCAACATATTCCCTGTAAAATCGAAGTTGATGGGCGGAAAATCAACTGGTACCATCTATCCTGTAATTCCCCAATGAGTGTTCTCACTGTAATTACTTTCGAATTAACGGAGCAAACCAAGCAACTGTAATGGCCCCTACTTGAGAATTCATCATAAAGCTCGATGAATGTAAAGCGATACTCTCGATGGCTGTATAGGTTTCGGTAATTGGGGCTCTTTGAAATCTTGGCGATTCACTTTTCTTCTTTCAAATCCACCGACCTTCGAGATGATTAATTCTTCCTGATCCTCCCTCACGTCTTATAAATTCCACCTGCACCTCTGTTTCTTGAAAAATGCGACACTTTAAAGTTTTTCTTGGAGAATAAAATTCTGTTTCTACATGGGATTCGCGTTTCTTTTAAATATTCCGAAGGCAAGTGTAATTTTATCATTTTATAAAATAGTTTAATGGAATTGGAATTTCAGAGGTCAGTTAGTAATATAATATATTGTTTATAGGCAACATTTGACAACTGTTTTCCATCGAAATATGACATACACACGTTGTTTTTTGTTATTAAGCGATGGGTGAGTGTTACATTGATTAATCTACATGTAATTAATGCGCATTGGAATGAAGTTGACCGCGTTATTTTCGAGGCGCATGTTTGACAATAACAGAACGCGTATGAACGTTCACGCAGCGGTGATTGCACACGTTTTAGGGAAATTTTGTTGAATCTCTTCAAACATAGAGCTCATTGCTCCGTATTATACGATTTTCCACGATCCTACCGTCGGAAATGGCACAAATAACAGTTTCTACCTCGCTCTGCGATCGCTCAATGATTATAGCCCTATCGTACGTGAGATTGGTGCGCGTGGCATCTGGCGTTTCAGGCGTCCACATAGAATTGTAAATCGCGGTTTGTGTCTTATTAATCTGTAAATGGGATGCAGAACCTCGTAAATACGATCCTAATCTGATCGATTAAATTACTCCCACGCGAAAATCTATTTTACATACAAACTTCAGAGTTGTTGAAGATATTACCATCCTCGTTCTATTAACTGACAGTATCCTTCTCTTGAATTCATCGGTTTTAAGAGGTTCAAATAATTTAGAGAAAACTTGAGTCTCTCGTCTGGTTCGGTGAATAGTACGGGCAAACCGGGACAAGTTGAAACGTTTATCAGGTTTCAATTTTTTTCATCTTTGTTTGAATTAATTACTTAATAACAAAATAGGCTAAAATATACATCGGTCCTTCCACTTTAATATATTATAAGTGAAAACTTGAGAAAGAACATACAAAATGAATGAAGAAATGTTATTTGGATGCAAGCAAAGTGTATCAATGTACCTCACTGTGGAGCAAGTTGATACTCCTTTGGGGCATGTTGATACATCTGTAAAATATACAATAAAAAAATACAATATGGACTAAAAATTAACAAAGACGTATTCTAGAAACTACGCGGTGCTGAGATAATTCCTGTGTACCTACTCCTGTTTCAATTTCTCCCGGTTTCCCTTACATGTGTTATCTGTTTTCGAGCGAAGCCACGGCGAAGAAACCGCTCCCTTATATACATATGTAGATTAACTTTAGTTTCAGGACATGGACGGCTCGTCGTCGGAGAACATGACGGCTTGCCAAATCCTACCACAGTACGATTGGCCCTTCTTCCAAATGACGTTCTTCCTGATGAGCTACCTACTGCCACTGATGCTGATATGCTTCTTTTACATTTGCATGCTCGTGAGGCTCTGGCGCGGCCCTCGCGTCAGCGCCGAGAGTCGACGAGGAAGACGACGCGTTACGAGGCTGGTGCTCGTCGTCGTCGGCGTTTTCGCCTTCTGTTGGTGCCCTATACAGGTAAGTGTTACATGAATTTACATAACGAGGGATGAGAATGACAGGGTTCAAAGCTCCGTGTCTCTCTAGAACTCTTGAGAACATCATTTGCGAGAGACTCCTTCGTTAGATTCCTTTCTGGATACGTGTACATTGCTCGCGATTGAGCTCGTGGACTTTATTCTTTAAACCTTTAAATTCTCGTGTCATGAATGCTGTTAGAGCAAAATTTAGTCGGTTCGCGTTGCATGTAGTACAAAAGATACTGGCGTGATTATTACGATTATAATCAGTCATTATTACGCTACGGTGATTCTTTTCAATGTCGTCGAAAGATTAAATTCATTCGAATCGAAAACAAAATATTTACGAGCAAGCTGTCCAGTGCACCGTGTCGCGTATAAAGGTTTTAGTACACGACGATATGCAGTAATCTGTCCGAGAAATCACGGTTTTGGTGTCACACAAATCACTGTAGCACCAATCGAGAATACCGGCCCAGGGGGATTGAAAGGTATCCGTGTACACTTCGGGCGACATTTCGAGGGCCGCATTCTGTGGGAAAAATTTACGACCGATACGGACGTGATGTAATTAACTGCAACGCTATTCGCGCTAATGGAGATGGAAGATAAATCGCGAAAGGAAATTGTGCGGTGAAATTCGGTGATTCGGGGTGTTTCGTGGGTAATAGGGAATCTGGGAATGAGGTTTATCGACCGTCGAATAATGTTTCACGTTTTTTAATTTCGCCACCACCAGGTATGGAAACTTCTCAGTAAATCCTGCTACGTGATAATTAATGCAAAATTGGTCGATAAAAGTCATCGTGCTTTACGGGAAATTATTATTAATCGCTTATACTATATTACATCATTTTACTTATTGTCTTCCTCGTCGTTTGAGAAATTGATTTTTAATGGGGTTAAATTTGATAGGAATTAAACCAATTTTGTTAGGAATTTTTCAGTGTTGACAGCATTGGCATTAAGCTACTCTTATTTAATGTCCAGAGCAGGTTATAAAAATAGAATCTCTGTGGAGAGTAAATCGAGTATACTCTTCTGAAAATTTAGCAAATATACGTAAAAACAATTCATTTCCTTTGCAGAAGTCAGATGTTGAAATATGTTCACCCACGCAATGTGATGTTTAGATTGTCAAGATTAGCGCAGTTCGTCATTCCGTTTCGTTCAAAAATGGCACACGGCGAACAATTGCTCGCGATTCGTTTGTCCTCTATTTTGCTTCGGTTGTTGTGTTTCTCACGTCGCGACGTTGCAAAACATTCAACAGGCTCCGTTTATTGAGTTTCCCCTGCAAAATGTTTGCCTTTTGAAAATTGTGTTACGATTTTCCAGTGGCATTGCGCCGCAATAAGGCAGATAAAAGATTGTGTGATTTTGGCAGGTGCGAAATACTGCTGCATCGTACACGATTTTTTTCTATTCCGCCGTTCATTTAATTTTTAAGCAAAGGTTACTAAAAGCAATAACATGATGTACTAGCATATTACATTTACTCTGAATTAAAAACAGCACAACCCACAGCATGTGTCCGTATTTCCCTTTATTTTTTTAACACAGCGTTATTTTATATGGAGAATTTGTAACAAAATATTTATAAAGTAATTGTGAATTGAATGCAAATATAGAATGTAACATCATGAATCCGTTGTTCCGTCACGTATAAAAAGTTGAATTGTATCGCGCGGAAGTGGAATATCACAACTACAGTCAGACATTCATACAATCGTTCAACAAGAGGCATTGAATGATTGAAAGCAGTTGTCGATCGCTTAGGAGTGCATCTCAGCATCAGATAAAACGTGCATTTGTTGTATTTTCTAGAGACTTGAGCTCTATGTTGGCTAGTGATTATTTTTATTTCACTCGAAAAATGTTTGAAAGGATATTTGAACTACGTTTGGTAGAAAAATTACAGAATATTCATCTTCTCTCGACGAACAAACTTTTCTCACAGTAACAAGTATTTTCCCTGTCTCCGATAGTAAGATTTGGTCGTGGTAATTCCTTATTGCTTTATTCCAAAATTTGGACATCAGGCTCTTTTAAATTCGACTACAGAATTTAGTAAATTTAAGCTTCATATATTTGGAATTTACTAAACCGTGCGTTTTCTCTGTGTTTGTACAAAAGGTGATACTGGTGACGAAATCATTGAACGTCTATCCACTGACACCAGCGACGATAATGGTCCAAATAGCCAGTCATATCCTGGCATACACGAACAGCTGTGTCAATCCTATACTCTACGCCTTCCTCAGTGACAGCTTCCGGAAAGCATTTCGGAAAATTATATACTGCAAGCCTCGGCCAGATCAAAACAGGCAACTGGGACCATTGACGAGAACTACGAGAGCTGCCAGTTCTGGCGACATCCTCTAGGTGAGTGGTACATATCGAAATCTTTATACCGTCACTGTGAAAAAATCGTTAAGGTCCTTTTATTTCGATCACTTGTAAATAGAAATTAATGCAACGAAATTGAAAATGGAACAAATTATAAACACTGTTGATATATTTCAATTTCACGAGCTCGACAGCTGTGGTTAATCATATTCCTTAAATAACATATAAAATATTAGTTGTGTTCTTTCGATACATTATACATTGAATATTTGAGTTATGAAATATTGGCACAACACTATAAAAATTGAAGGAGGGTCATACAAAAACTTAATTCGGATCTTTATGACACTTTTAAAGATATTTCGGTACCCAGTCGGGTATTACTTATTCAGATGGCAATTAGGGCTCGGTATCCCAAAGACGTGTCCTTCGTACAGTAAAAGTCTTTCAAACCTCTAGCTAAAAATGAAATTTCCAGCAGGAGACATAACACTTTCAAGATAAAAGGATACAAGGATTCAAATTATTACTACGATAAATTAAATACCTCGTTCCGATATTCAGTTTAAAATTCCAAAGGAATCTAGATTATTGTCTGTTAATACATCAATGTTCGCCGAATTAGAAATTCCCTATTTATAAGAGTCACCTAATTAAACGGAGCACATGATTCTGTGATGTCGATAAAGCCGATTAGATATTCATTATGTAAGTACATTGCTCTTGCAGTTTCTCTTCGATTTTCTTTCTTGTCGGAGGGTCTAGGATAGGATTAATTACTTCGCAGGCAATTAGCGCTTCATAATGGTGAGAGGGTGAAATGCACCTTTTACCTTATTCGCTTTCCGACCTCCGAAAAAACTTCCTTTGTTTCGGGCACGAGCCAGAGGCTTTGGAAACACATTTCCTTCTTCTTCTTCTTTTTGCTTCTCCACGCGCTACTTGTGTCGCTGTAGGCGTAGATTCTCGAGTTCAACATTCAAGGCCATCGAGGCTCTAGACTCCTAAGAACGTTTGGGTTACAGTGACCTCGCCCTCTGGCTGATGTAAATTACTCTCCTCATTTCAATGCAGGTACAATTCCCTAAACTTTTCACCTCTTGCGACGAACCTACGTAACATTTCTGTATCGAACGATCTCCATTGGCAACTTCGTCGATGTAGATAAATAATATCAAAAGGATACCATGATACTTTCGTTAATGTCAATCGTGGCCTTCTAGCTAAATCCCCTTTCTTAGAATTTTGCACCTCAGTTGAGCGATTCCGACGCATGTCGTACATCATGATTTATTAAAGTTGGATAGAAATCTATTCTAAATGCAGTACCGAGAGTCAAAGTGTTAAACAAGAAGCCAATTCCGAATGCACACATTTCACTGCAGTTGTCAGGAAACTCAAGTGGACCAGTTTCTTTCTTGTATTTCCTTGCCATTCTTTTCCGTGTTTACCTACTTCCTATTCGCTTATCTGCTTCGCGAATTCCGTGCCCCGATGTCCTACAATCTGTGCAAATATTCTTCGCTATTGCGGAATTTCAATTTTTCTCTCCACCCCTAAGAAACAGTGAATAAATTAGACTGCAATATCCAATTACAGCAGAGTAGCATTTGTATTCATTTCTCACTATTATACATCCTTCCTCCCCCGTTTTATCCTAGCACGAAATTCAAATATACACTTATCTATCCAATGGAAATTTCACTTATCGTAAGTGCCGTGGTAAAAAAATTCACCTGCGTCGTGGGACGTATTAAAACATTGAATACTCAATTAACGATCGAAGTTGCACTGAAATATTATTCGTTGCTTCTCGCAATAAAATCTCATCACCATAGAAGCCCGATGAGATTCCCCGCAGCTGTATCTACAATTTTCTGGTTTATTTTCTATGTTAATCAACCTCTACCGTAAGGGATTTTCGCGTGCTCGAGAATGTCAAAAGATTCGCTGGGAGAGCACAGGGTTCTTTGTTTCATCCGCCGTAGGAATAAATTCAAACGACTCGGCTCTCTTTTTTCACTTATTGTCCAGCTCGTTGGCCCAGAGTCTTCATTCTTAGTGGCAGTACGCGACGTAACTTACGTCCCAGAGTCTTGAATACCCAGCGGCCGAGGAATACGTACAGACGTAAATCACAAGCGCCACGCAACATCCGAGTGAACTGCTCCCGGAGGTTTTGTCGGATAAGAAAAGGGCGGATGGTATATAGTTGGGCGAAATTGAGAGGGAAGAGAATCGGCGGAGGCGCTAACATTTTCCGAGGACATCTGGGAACGCTTGTAGACCGCTCGAACGTTCCTCTTCTGATTCGACAAATAGTGGCGGTATTACATTCATTTGTACCTAACTCTGGCTATCGTCTTCTATCGTCCGGGATCTATCTCCGAAGAGCTTCTCCCTACCCCGTCGCATACTTTTCCCGATTTCCTCCCGAGTCAGCGTGTTTTCATAATACCTCCGCGGTATCTAAACGGTAGGGTAAACGACTTGAAATGGCTGCAATTTAAGTGTAACTGCAACTTCTTTCCGTGGATTAAAGTTTCCGTTTGCTTCGTCCAAGGGTCGGTCTACTTTAAATCTAAAGGTAGGTAGATGTCGTTAGTCTGTTACTATAATGCTTTTTTGCACGGGAGAACGTGGACATTTGATCTATACACAAATGGAAACGCATGCAGGCTGATGGACTTGTGCAATTGCACTTTCCAGGAGTATTGTTGGATATGGGAGAAAGGTAACTCCGTGTGGAGGATATTTTTAAAGTCTCCGGGTTTCCTCTTTGCCACTTCTTTCTATTGTCCACGATACAGGAGATGGAACTTGATGAAATCTCTTGACTATTTCTGTGTGCTATAATCTTAGATATATGATTATTGTGCTTAGTAGAGTTGTAATATTCTTTTCCCCTTTTCTCCTGTAATAACATATTTAGGCATCAGTTTCTTATTGAATCGACTGTTATTGGAATACGTTTCTAACTCTCACTTTATTTATTAAACGGTTACGAGTTTAATAAAAGCGAATGCACTAAGTATAAAGATATACGATAGATATATAACCAGTGGGTGTCTTCTCTCCGTTGTCAATGCTAATACAGTTTCCTCGAATCTGGGGATTTCAAACTTTTTTCATTAGACCATACACGACCGCTTAGGGATTGCCCAACTTTGAGTGAAACAGAAGAAACGCCGAAACCGTGCTGACTCAATTAACGTGACTAAAGTGGAAATGAGGGCCTGTTCCACATACTGATAAAACAACGGGAACTTGTAGAAGTGAGCTCGGTAACTACTACGAAAGAAGCAACAGTTTTGCCTTATCGAAATATTTTTGGAAATAATTTTGTTAAGAAACTTTGACATGGAAGATATTAAATGTTGAAATAAATTCCTTTATAGTTCTACGATAACACACAAAAAGAAAATATAAGAAACATAGTAACGTGGAAAAGTAATTTTATACAGATAGAAACTGTGCCCAGAACTGGAGAAACATGCAGATAGCAGAGAAAAAGATTACGTAAAATCAGAGATGCAGTTTCGCTGTTTCGAGTTTCGCCTCGGGCGCATAAAATATCCTAAAATACGATATCCCGTGGGATATCCGCAATCTCAGCCATTCAATAAAACCGACCATGCAATATTATTTTTAAATAAGAATTTCGGAATGTTTACACGGGCTCTTTGGGTTACCAAAGAAGAAAATTCTTGGCGTGGAAACTGTTGGGAGTCTGATCGCATTCTCTAAAGTGGTACGAGGAACGAGGCCTTGCTATAAATCAGGATAGGAAGAACGGACTCTCGGAATCAGATCACGTTGAAAATGTGTAAATTGAACCGTGATTGTTTTAATACCGCGGCGGATCCATTCATCACGAAAGAAATTCCTCGCGAAACACCACTTTGAAGCAATAATTTAAACACGATATTACAATCTGTCCAAGGCATTCTTTCGTCTTGAATTATAGTAAATATCCGAGACATTTGTCAGGATGAAAATAGGAATTCCATTGGTTTCAGAATTCAACAATGTCCTCGCGATTAGAAGTCGCATCTGAAAATTGCTTAGGGACCTCGTGCTCTCTTCGATCTCCTCCCGCAGGAAACTTGACATATTATCTTTCGTTTAACTTCATAGTCTCGGAGAAAGATCGTGACCTGCTATCAGCACTTTGTCTAGAAAACAGGTGAAAAAATATTATGTAAGTTTCCACGTTAGAATCTGATAATGATGGTTCCAAGCAAAATGAACTATTTATTCCTAATTGTAAATTGGGAAATACTGTGCAAAATATATCATTCACTTCCACCTGTGATTTTTCGACGCTTGACTCGAGTGTAACGAGATTTTCTAGAAATCTTAATCGATTTAATCGATTGATAGTGGAATCAAGTATTCAGGAAGTTGGGCTAGAATTTCTGTTTTACGTATTATATCGAATTAAAACAAATTCAGAGTCATAAAATATTTTTAGCGGATGAAACAATGGAGAATAACAGTGATTTCGTTGATTTTGTATGTATTTCTAATTCAAGGCTACTGGCGTTTCTAAAAATTGATATGATAGTCATAAGAAGGAAAGAGAATTCACTCGTATTTAAAATTCATGATATCATTGCATTATTGCAAAGCTTAGACCATCTGAGTGATTTTCGTTGCTGAGGAGTAAACTTTTCTGCCCCAATCTTGTCTCGAGACGAGGAAAGGAAAGATTTACCTCTTGTCAGATAAGTGTAACACAGATAAGTAAGGAGGATGAAATATGATGACAAAACGTTGTCAGGAGACTTGTGGGAGAGTGAAAAGTTTAAGGTAGAAGAATTGCTGCCTTGATTAATCTGAAAGTTTGGTAATGTCAGTCGTTGAGTCATATTTCACGTAGATCCTCTCCTCCTGCTTTGATAAGTTCTGACATATCCTGATGTATAGCCGCATTGGTGTTTAACATTTCTTAAGTTTTCTTCTATTGAAAAATTCTTTCCCATATTTCTTCTTCATCAATCTTAGTCCCCTGGTTATTAAGGCCATACTTATTTCTAATAATTATATCCCACTTTCTTCTAAAAAAGCACCCTGTTTTCTGTCTTCTGAAATCGAAGCTTTTCATAATTCCCAAACTGGCCGACTCCCTTATCGTTCCGTATCATGTCAACCGAAATCAATAGCCTGTTTCGTGGAATCGAAAATTCCTTGCAATGCATCACCCGGAAACGTCCACGCTTTGGAAAAGCTCTCAAGAAATACGCCTCGTAAAAAGATTTATCGAACACGTTCGCATGATATGAATACGTAATATTTTTTTTTTATTTTCGTGGCCTAAGCCTTACAAGCCTCGGAATGAATACATTCATCGTGTATCACCTGCGTGTAAGGGAATTGGAGAAATGAAATACAGTCGAGGAAGCAATATCACCGGTCCCTTTGTCGAAACTTATCAAATCTCTGTGATTGATCGCGGGCGATGAGTAGAATGCGGAAGTGGGAGTGTCAGTTCTTATGGATGGCGGAGAGAACGTGCGGGATACCAGGTCAACCTCTGCAATCCTACTTTTGAATCCACAGCAGGAGATAATAAGCCCTGGCGAAGAGGGATGAAACCGGGGGGAGAATGGTGCTAATTTTAGAAGTACCGTTCGTGGGAAGCTTGGACCTTTCACGAAAAGATCGTCGGAGAAAAGAAATGCACCTATACGCGTCTTGTTGCAGACCTTCTCGCTCCATTCTGGTTTTGATCTTTTCCAGTTCATTACAACACCGTTTCATTCCGCGTTTAATCGTTGCGACGCGGGCGCACATTAAGTCGCGGTCGCAATAATGACCGATCTTCTCCACTGTAATTCCGTTCTTAAGTAGTACAATCTAATTTGCATTTAGGTTTCTTCCAGAGGATATCTATTTTTATTTATTTGCAATAAATCACTCATTTGTTATCGGACTTCTTTTTACATATATTACACTCAAAAACTGTCAAAAATGGAGCTGCACACCTTTTGCTACAAGTTCCACAACTTGTAATGTAATATTATCTTATCGTGCCATGAAGCGCTGTCCAGGAAACGTAAAGTTTCATTAAATTTCCAGCTGGTTTTCATTCACCCAGTGGTTCTTTGTCATTTCCTGGCCGTAAAGTGTTTCCCTTCGCTACGTGCCGATCACACTACCAACGCACCGCAATTCCCATTTAATCTCGGATATCGCGCGAATTATTCGTGTTTCAGTGGTTTTATCGACTGGTTAAAAGCATTTTCGCGGTTCCAGGTGGCGACTACCTCTCTTTGATCATCTCTCCTCGAGTTAAACGATCATCAAAGTCGTTGAAGAAAGATCGAGTTAAAAAAGAAACGGCGGTAAAGGAAGAGGAAATAAATAGACGCCTCGAGCATCGACACGAAATCCTCGCCGCTTTAATTTCTCTCGAGTTATTTCCATGATGACGGCCGCAACTCAATTTGCTTATTTATGAAACAGATTTAAGGGCTACGCCCATGCAATCCTATCTTTAAAGAATTTTTTATCACAATGGTACATCTTTATTCAGACACTTCTAATTTCATTTGCATTTTTTGTAGTATCGGATTTACAGTCCAACAGCTTGGAATGCATAAAAGTTAGTATCAAATTCGATCACCATACCTGAATGTTAATAACAATTTAACTTTTATCGTCTTCGTCATTATTGCTCGTTTATTTAGGAACTGAAGATTTGGCATATTCTCCTTTTTTTACCAACTCTTCTTAAATCTCGGAAGTCAGTATATCCCACTAAGCTTCTAAATTATTGCTCCATTTTAACACGAAGGAAGTAGAATCGGTGGTGCTATCACGTAGCATGCCAACGTTCGGGGCGCAATGTCGTTATTTTTAGCTGCTTGGAGAAAATTTGTCACAGGAAGTGGGAAGACAGCACAGATTTGGCTTCGAGCTTTGTTACGTGACACCGAGAAAGGACTCGTCCGTTGCCTTATCTTTCGTTCACTTTGTCAGCGAGGTAACCGCGTGACAGAGGGCTTTTAAAAGCTTCCATTTTTTTAAAACACAAGCTTCGAAACCACAATTTTTTTACTGCGCGTAATTCGTTTGTCGCGTATGAATAATACTTTAAAAATTCGCTTCTATTAAAAAATTAACGAAACTTCAATGCACGTGCGCAATCTTGCCACAATTTCAATTTCAAATTCTGAATCTACTCTTCGATATAAATGAGATTTAATAAAGGTAAAATGAATCGAGGAAACGGGAGGATGTCTCAATCCATTGGACCTCAGTTTCCTCGATGAAAGACAGATCGTAAAAATTCGTTTACGACAAGAAAATCTTTCTCCATACGCTCTAGCGTTTTCTTAAATCTCTATAATACTACAGAAATGATAATACCATAGAAATAGAACCTTTTACTTCCCCTCGAAATCTCCTGCTTGGAAAATCCTTCACTCCTTCAAAAAAACTCCCCTTTGCCATTGCCCCTGGACCCTAGGGAATCCATTTCTCACTGGAGCATTAAAATCGACCGACTTGCAAAGTAATCGTAAACTGCGTCCGATCATAATCGTAAACCACAATCCCCGTGATATCAGGGGCCATTGTTGAGCCCCATACCGGGGCAACACGAGACCGTGACACTTTCGTTGCCGGATGTCTCGCAGACCGCGTCGGAATATATCGATGGATCAACGGAAAAATCCCGCCGGCTTTCCTCTTCATTCGCGCATTTCCGTTCTGATGCACCAGCGATGCCGCAGAACGTAAACTTCCTGCGTTATGAATCCATTACCGAGCTTCGGCGGGCGCGGATAACCGTGCCGTTCGCCTCCCTTCGATAACTGTCGATGAGCGACCAGGTATTCCGGTTCCCTCACTTCGTTTTCAGCTAAATAATTCCGAAACTTTCGCGGAATGTTGGACTTCCATTTGGATAGTTACTGCTCCCCGTTACGTTTGACGGTGCGCGAAAACCAGTACAAGTACTAACAGCTTCTGTGTATCCAGCGTGCTCGGTTGTTTTGTGTTAAGGGTAGGTGGCGAGCGACGTGTACCGAACTGGTCGAGGCGAAGTTAGAGGCAGCTTTGATGAACACAGCAAATATGTCTCTATTAGTGACAGTAATCCGTGTTTAATTATTTTGATATTATTGGTAATTAGATTTAAGGGTTTGTGAATGGAGCACGTTGCTCGAATCACGCAAATGTTGTTGGAAGTAAGTTTTAGGAGAAATCGCATGGAAGTGATAACTACTTTCAGGAAATGGCTCCATCCTTCTGGTGTCGCGCGAGACAACGCAGCGACATAAATCATCAAAAAATCTTGGGAGTTTCATATTCGCTCTGTATTTACTTTCCTTCGTCTCTCAGATTTATCGCCCCCTTCTTCGAGTAACTTTTCGCGTAACGAAGGATCCAGGCCCTCCGTTTGTGTTTTACGTGTCGCTTTCTTGGATTGTTGTTATCGCACCACTCACTTGCGGCACGGAGAAAAGTTTCGTGTCAGTTTCTTGAATGACTTGTCGGTTACTTTAGATGGACATGGAAACAAGAGTAGCAGTCTGGTTAACATTTGCTGTCTTCTCTTACATGAAAATTGAATTAGTTGGCTTAATAGCTGGTAGTAAAGAAATTCATTCGCTTCGTTTCGCTTCCACTCCGTTCCTTTTCGATGATCCTGAAACGCTGGCAAATAAACAGATACAAGTTTGATTAAGTTGTTCACTCTTATTTGGCGTCGACTGATATTTTCAATGCTGTACAGAATTACAAATAGTGATCGGAGAGAAAACGATATTATTGCTGCATGATTCATTAATAAGGGGTGCGAATGGTATTGCTAATTATCGTCGCTTAGAGTTATCACTCCTCTGCGTTTTATGTATCGCAGACGCGACGATCGTACGAAATAACGTCCCCACGAAAGTTGAAGAATGGAAAGAGAAATTCTCGTTTTGCTATAGCCTCCTCGAATTGCCGATAAAGCGGTGCGATTCGGTCATTCGAGTTTTACGAGTTTCGCGTCTTGGCCGAAATTACGTCGCTAAACGGACAACGCACTTTAATCAAACCCGCATTCTCTAATGTGAAACGTGTCACAGATCGATACCCAAAGCGTCAAACTGGAATTCTTGACTGAGAAGTATCATCTTTTCATAGAAAGAATATTATACACGCTTTGGAATGAACAGTTTTACCCTTTCTCGTACCATTTCGCGAATTTCGCGACTAATTAGTGGCGTTCCCAGGGAGCACAATTTAACTCAAAGAGAAATTCAATTACGCGCAGAGGAAATCTCATTTCACACTCGTAATTCGATTTTAATCCACGCTTTACACATAGTCGAAGACACGCGCGGTGAAAGCAATAATTCATCAAACGTGAGTTACTTTTGTGTGTGCCAAAGGACAATATAACTAGGGAGTGTTATCAGTGTTTGTACACGCATAGTATCAATTGCAGTGTGAAAGACTATGTTTGGTTGGAATCATATTGATACTGTTTCCCCTTTTCTCGACACTCATCTACGCTGTGTCAACATAATCCATCAGTCCAACGATCACTGATAAACATGATTAGTTCTGATTGAGTTTACGCGTTTAATTTCGCCGAGTTCCATCATGGAGGCTGCTCTATTTGGCACAATCGATCATGCAGCGTGGAAACTTTCGGATTTCTATAATCTTATGTCGGTTATGATTGCAATGTCTGAAAGCTCAATCAGTGCAAGAAGTAGGGGAGAGTAGGGTAAAGCGGATCGGGTGGATGAAACGGAACATCAATGTTTCTCTTAGATGAGAGCTGCGAATGAGTTGATATCACGTGACATGGGACAAAACGGTCCTCGCAGCATTTCGTGACGGAACACCATAGCCCGTGCACACGTTACTTTTCGATTAACAGTGTTGTAAGCATTTCCGGTATCAAAGTATCGATATTACGTTGTAGTTTCGACCACTTTTCTTCACTTGGATTTAGAAAATTTGTAACAGCGAGAACACCGTTGGATTCTATAGTCCTCGCACTACATTTTGACGTTTTACCCAGTTCTTCACCTTACGCTGAAGTGTAAATATTAAATCTTTACTAAATTATCGCATGTGGGGCAAAGCGGAACACTTTTGAAGTAAATAATAAAAAAATATACAAAAAATTGTTTTAGGTTACACAATTTAATTTAAAATGCACTAAAAACTAAAAATTTCTTGGTAAAATATTTTTCCTTATGTGTATAATATGTATATATTTTTTATATTTTATTTGTAATAGTTATACCTAAATATATTTATTGTTTTTTACATAAATGAATACTTTTTAAATCATACAAATAAAGATTTTGTAAGTTTACATGGTTTTCAAGTGAGTGTTCCGCTTTACCCTGCCACTTGAACCAGGCGAAAATTTCAATAAGTCCGGTGAATCTCATTTTTCTTTGTTGCCAAATATTTTACTTAACAAACTCTTTGTTTTACTTATAGTCTAAGGCCCACTGTAGACTCCTGTTGAAGTCTCGTGTCTTTCCTTCCTTCCGACTTTATATTATCAAAGTTAAGCGTTCCATTTTACCCTACTCTCCCCTACACAGAAAATTATTGCGTTTTCTATTAAGGCACAGTTTCCTGCGGGATCTCTCGAAATTTCTCCAATCATTAATCTTCTTTAGTAACACAAGCACGTAAATTAATTACTTACGTTTTATGTGGATAATATTACAAGCTGTTTTGTAGTTAATATTCTACTATGAATCTCTGTTAGTACCACTTTAAGGAACTGTAACGTTCTTTTTTTCTCTTCTTGTTTCTCAGAAATGTTTCACTCGAACTTTTTACTATCTTCAGATCATTAATTCTCTCAAGCAAGAACGTTGAATGTAAAAATTAAAGCTGTACGCCACAAGAAAAAAAACCAAACGTCTTCCATCCGGTTCCTTTCAGCGGAAGGCTTTTTATTTGATCCTGTACGGCTTCTTCTTGATTTAAAAATTAGCTTCCTGGAAGGGGGGAGCATAGTCGTAAATTAAGCGACGTCTGACAGTGGCATGAATTGTACTGGTTTAATTAAAGAAATCCTCGGTGCTTTTTATGCTTTTGTTCCTGCGACGAAGTTAATTAAGGAGAAAATTTATCATTATTTAGACTTTCTTTGATGTCAGAGAAGGTAATTGAAATAAAATAGGGTAGAGTAAAAGAAGACAAATATTACAGTAGGAATATATGTAATTAGAACAGAGCTATCTGATATTTTAGAAATAATCAATATCATTGTTGACAGAAAACGAAATCCACATTAGAAAAACAAACAATTTTAATCGGCTGAAAATTGTATTAGTTTTTCAATTCCACAGAAGTCAGGTGCTACACCATTCTTCTGATTTTTCCTCTCATGCTTTTATGCTACATGTTGAAGACTCGTACAAAAGTTGCATATAAATGGAAAGTACACGAATACGCGCATTCTCCTTATTGCCTAATATTCTATGCAAAGCTCTCATTCTATTCCTGCTCATCGTACTCTTGCATACACTTGCTTGCAGTGTGCATCGTCTAATTCTTGCATCGCCCTATAAATGTCTCTTAAACGTAGCCGCCGTAAAAAAAAGGAAGAAAAGCAGGCTGCAATGTAATCATCAAGTTAGGCCAGGGGCAGGAAACGTATTACGCAGAAATACTAAAGTTGCGTGTTCTAAAACAAACGTCTTACTTTTTATAGTTTATTTTTGCTACGACCGCTTGGGGCATTTGCTGAATGGAGCTGTAATAACAAACAGACTCGCGGATGTTTCATTGCATACTTGGACTGAAAACCAGCTTTTCTTCACCCGCCTTGTATATACCAATTTCTTGCCCTCGATATATTCTATTCTCTGTCGAGGTAGAAGCAGCTGAAAAACGCCATAATGAAAACCTTTTTTATAATTTCCCGTTCAATTGTAAATAGACTTGTATGAGTGTAGTTGAAGTATTTCTGTGCTTAAAGCAGAAATTCTATCAATCGTTCATTAATGTAAAAGATTTGTTTGATTAGGTCAGTAGCACATAATGTTTCTTGCTTAGAAATTGAATTCCTTCAATTGCACGAGAAGCTGCGCCATGCAGAGAGGGAGCAGAAGAGAACGCTTTGCGTCTAAATTGAAGACGGTTTAAGAAAATGGTTTCAGATCAATTTCAATCCAATGGATGTTTTCATTAGTAGGGGCTGGGAGAGCAAAATGTTGGAAGGGAGAGCATATGGGGGGAGATTAAGTGCACCTATTTTTTACCCTGGGCCTATTAATCTTTGAAATTGGGCAACGGCGTGACATCGATTCTTATCTAATGCCGTTTTTACATCGCGGAAGTTTCTCGTATAATGAAACCTTCCGGTGCACGAGGGCGATGGAAAAAGAGGGAGAAGAGTTACCTATTTTCTGTAAACATTTAGAGCGTAATCTCGCAAAGTCAGATTTATTTTCACTTGGTGACGTTAGTACGGAACAAAATTTTCTAAGGAAGCCGGAGGAAACTATGCAGTAAGTCTGCTAACTACTAATAGAACGGCGGATGTAATAACTCCACGTGAAAAAGGAACTGGAAAATGTGGAATAAAATGTTATTCATTCCGAGCTTCGTTTTGAAGAACAAAAACTTTGAATACTTGCCAGGTTGGCGGGCACTTCAGAAAGGCAAAATAATGGAAACGTCACGGAAACTCTTCAGTGTTTTAATTAATTATCCAGAAATACGTAGTTTCCTTTTAATTTTTACCATACAGTTTGAATTAATACCTTTCGCTCTACTATTTCACTAGATTTCAGTGCAGAAAAACAGATGTATTTGAAAGGAATGACATCATTCAATAGTAATTTCCGATTCACAGGCTCTTTTTTTCCATGGAAATACGATCATTTCGAGCGTGACGAATATTTTTCGACCAATATTAGTCTATCTCCCACAACGGTAAAATGGTGCATGAAATTGTCATTCGTTTTTATCATGCATTTGCCAGACGCTTCCATTAATACTACTAACATTTGCCATGCTTCTTGCAGTATTTCCCCCGGCTAGATTGCCTCTCCCCGTTACGTTCACGTTCCTACTGCTTTTTGCGGATTACATCTAGAGCCTCTTGAACCATTTTTATTCCAAGTAAAAATAGAACTGTACATAAAGCATGCCCGGAAACCTAACACTTAACATTCTGCTTCCAAATTGCGTCAATATTTATTTATATTATCTTAACCGAAAATTATTCGTTCGAGGCCAAGATCTTCGTGTCAATCTTTTTGAATATCCATAGTTTCTTTATTTATTTCTCTTACTGCGTTATTTTCGCAAAAGTTCGTTGCTCCAGCCAGGTGAACAATTTTCTTTTAAGCAAGAGACGATACGGCGATGTGCCCTAAGGGGTTTCCTTTTTACAGCATCGTATATATCTTATAAAAGTTTGAGTGAAGTGAAAACAAGACGGGGCACGTGTAAAATTGTACTCCAAGCGTGTTTTTGCTTAGGCCGCTTCCGTGTATGCGTATAAATTCATCGGAGAAAATTGTAGATTTTGCGCGTGTATGCTCCATGGAGCGCATTATTCGCCAAGATGCTTCTTCGACGAACAAGACCCTGGCAAACTCCTTTAAATATATGTGCACATGGATAGCCAACGCATATACCGAGCTTCCCTTAAAGTAGCTGAAATTTTCTTCCGACACCCGATAATTACACGGATATTGGAATTTGTAATTAGCGAGCAGCATGGGGTATCGCATTAAATTCTGAATTTATTTAGTGCTAAGCAAAGGGCTTGCAACAGAAGCTATTGTTCGAAGTAAATTGGGTAAAATCATCTGCTCGGTAAGTCCACTGTAGTATGTTTATTATTCTAATGAATAATCCTGTTTTAATTATCCTTTGTGAGTTGTAAAATTGACGATATTTTTAGTGAAAACAGGGAGAAACAAAGATTTAGAAAATAATATCGACGTGCGTTATGAAAAGTAGCACGTTTCGGTTTTCGCTTGCCACGAAAAGTAGCATGTTCTGTTTGTAGCGACGAAAACTAACCACGCGCCGAAACGTGATAGTTTCTGCAGTAGAATCCAAAACGTGTTATTCTTCGTGGCGAAACAGGATAATGTGCTACTTTGTGCCGCAAAGTACGAAATGTACGAAATTATTCGTGGCTAAGCAGTCAAATATGTTAGCTTTCGCGGCGGAACACCAAACGTGCTAATATTCGTCAGAAACGATTGAATGTGCTTCTTTACGTGGCAAACTGAAACGTGCTGTTTTATGTAAAAAAAATGGAACGTGCTACTTTTTGAAACGCACGTCGATATATGATAGTCAAAGGAAAAGCTTGAAAAAGTTTTTTGTGCGGTCTTCCATAGATATATTGTAAAATTCGTAATTGATGTTCGATTCGTGAAACTGCTGGTAGAGTTGGAATGCCATACGTTGAATATGGATAAATCGTATGTATCCTTTGAGCCCGGGCGATCGATATTACTTTCAAGCTTTTCTGAATTGCTGGTGGCACAGCACTCTAAATCTGTATTGAAATTGTGCAAACGTAGCATATTAAAATTGATGGGGATAAACATCTGAAATTTAAAAAGTCTAAAAATATACGAAACGAAAAGCGCCCCCATTCATTTTCTCGGTGAGCCTGAACTTTATATTATTTTCAAATGCTTCGATATTTTTTATATTATTTTAAATATTATCGGAAAATTGTAAGATGGTTCGCAGTAATTGCACTGGATCCCAAACAAATCGAGCAGCGTAAACAATCGCTATAACTCTCACAGTCAAAGCGTCGTTCTGCAAGGTAGTCATGAAAATGTAAATTGTTAGTATAAGTGTTTGATTTAGATGCAAATGCATCTCGTGGCCGTTGAACAAATGCATCAGTTCATTTCAAATTGTGATACGCACGGAAGGGAAATTACAGTTATCGATGTAGATTGTTGGGAAGACTATTTGCTAGGGTTTCCAATCCGAAACACTGAGATACCTTTGAAAGTTACAACTATATCTACTCAGTTTCTAGCTGTGCAACTGTTCAACCATGGACAGAATGAAATTCAAGCGTGTTCCAACGCAGAGACAAGTTTTACTTTATATTTCCCGTGCTTCTGTAACTTTCAAGTATGATACACAAGAATGCAAATTGTTCTCCTATGAAATTCATTTTGAGAGTATAAAAAAATATAGTCCGTGCTTTAAAAGCACCCTTAGAAGCTTTTACCATCTAAATTGCCTGTCAATTCAAAATTTCACTGTATAGTATTTTCCGTTCTATAGAATGAATTGCAGTTTTCCAATCAGTGGACATTTGACAAAACAAATTCGCTTTCTTAGAGATCCTCTAGCTTGAAGGACCATTAAATTCACGAGTGAAATGTTTGCCTGGAGCACTTCATCCAATGTTTTAATTGACAGGCGAATGGCGGTGCTATCGCAGGCAGTTAAAATCTTTCAGATATTGCGTTCGAAATGGACTTGATTCGTCCGATTCCTGCACTGAATCGTACACGTATTACGCATACCAAAACTCGAAGGGACGACGACGAACGAGATATTCACGCTGAGAAAATTGTTTGCCGTGTGACGGATTTAGATTACAATGTGAAGTAACAGAGTGCATATTCTACGTGTCTCGGGTTTTTCAATTGAAATCCCTTTGGGATATAAATCCCCAACGTTTGGAGACGAACATATTTTTACACGTCGCGTTTAAAAGGCAGGAAAAATAAGAAACAAACAGATACGTGCTCTTTTCGAGTCTCTCGAAAGTCGAACTTGAACTCGTCCGTTCCCCTATTCTGCAATTTTTGTGATGCTTGAAAAGAAACTCTGCAGCACAAGAAATAGTCCAAGTATCATTGAACAGTGCTCCCACTGCAGATGAACATATTATTGTTGAAAATTCAAGGTCAATGATTCTCACCGCGTGGAAATAACTCTGCTCCCCTGCGAGCAAACCTTAATCAGGTCGATGTATTCTGGAAAGATTGACGCAAACGAGAATTCAATTAACCATTCTCTGCTGATGTACTTGCTTCGGGATGCAGTGCTATCAGCGCTGGTTAGTACGGTTTTTAGTCGAAAAGCCACGATCTTGGTACTCGATGTACCTATGTACCTTTCATACGGTAAAGAAAGTAAAGAGGAGCCTCGTACATTCATCGCCTGCCCGAGGGCTGCTTTCAGGAATTAATTTTTCGTGTAATTCATACGTAATGACTTGCATCGCGCGTACGTGTGAGATTAATTTAACTAGGAATTCGGGTTGATGCAAACTGAGGGTCTTTATTCAACGTTTCCTTTGAATTTGGCGTTGCAGTGCTGTCGAGACATTGAGTGTTTCCAAGTATAGGTACTCCGTGACAGTGGTTTCCAGATATTGTCCATATTATTTTGCGAGAGTCTTGATGAATTGCTTTATTAAATATTTGTTAGTTAACCGAGTTTATCCAAGTTCCAAGTTTCTGTCTGATTAAACAAATTTTTAATGAAGAAAGTAGAAGTGCGTTTGATTTTCTAAACGAATCTTTACTGCGAGTAAGTATTAACGAAATTGATGAAAATTGTTTCTGGAGTTCTGTGTAATTACGTGCTAAACGAAGTTTTGGTATATTAAGTGATTACTGGGTACTTGCCACGAGGAAGATGACGATTTAATGAGCCATGATTGGGTAATTTATAATTCGCTGTTATAGCTCTGAGAGGTACACTCTTAGGGGACTACAAAGATTTAATATGTTGCTTGGGGTGCTTCATTGCCGAGAAAATTTCAGATTCCTAGATTGGGGTGTTTTCGTTGCAGTTGCAAGAAAATCTCTGTGCACAGTTACGTAATCAGTTGTAACAAGTTTATTATTTAACTGTTTCGAAAGATCTCGCTTGTGAAATTCAAATTACTTTATGGCTTATGGAGCTCTGGAATCGTTCTGATTTTGTAAGAAAGGGTTTACAGTGTACTTTGTCTGTCTATGTAGACATTTACAGTGAATGTTTCATACGGCAACTTACAATTAGTATAGTAGTAGTAGTACTGCATTCGGTGTAATTGATAATTTATATTTCTCTATTTATCTTAGTTTAATTAATACAGTAAAATTTTGTTTTAATTTAAGAAAAATAATAAACTTAAATATGTAGTCTATGCGGACTTATTTTATGTTAACATTACAGAAAGTATACATTTGTGAGATCACCCTTTAATGGACTATTTTCTAATTGGCCAATTTACTACGTTAAAAGAATGCGAACAAATGCTCGAGAAACACTTTTTCATGTATTCGTCAACTGTCACCGTGATTTATAGCAATTCCTAACGCCTCACACTGCGAATAAAATTCCAACTCGTAAAAACAGCATTTACATTCCGAGGAAACCGTTTTGGGTGAACGAAACGAATCCGAGGTATCGCGAGAAGCGATTAAAGTGGTCCCTTTAAAACAGTCACTAATTACCTTTAATTTCACATGGAAACGTACGGAGCAATATCTGGAAAAAACTTTGGTCGCGGTATAACGAGTGTGGAAAAGTGCTGTGAAAACTTTTCGGCTCCATTATTTTTTCCACCTTTTGCACGGTAAGTCACCCTTTTAATCAAATCTCCCGTAACAATAATATTTCAGCCGAAAATATTCGAAAGTGGAAGACCGATTTTTTACTCCCTTCTTTGCAATCGTGGAATACATAGACATTATTAACGCGTTATTATAGATAATATTATACACGAATATTGCTCAAATGTTATTAAACTCGTAAGTGATTTGCCGAAATAAGTGCTGACATCTGTTTGCGCGGTAAAACTTGTGGAACACACACGGGCCGTAAACGTGTCAGTGATAAGTCAGACCTGCATAACGTGTACGAATGACCAATAATTCACATATTTGGGGCATCACAACCGATGTCGTTAGTTAGCATTGGTGCAGACCGTTGCTGTGCACCTTCGGCTTTACGTAGACACTACATTTATCTTCCGGTTGCCTATTATCAGCAGTGCCAACCTGTGTTGCTGTCAGCCTCCGGTCAGCCATCGTATATCATTCGAATTTAACTTGCAGATTGGAATTATTTAGTATAAAACACGGGGAATCCGATATCGGTGCCACGAACCCGATATTAAGAAATAATTCCACCCAGACGAACAACTTGATTTCATTGTTATTCCAAACAATCATTCATTTCGAGGAGGGTAGGGAGAAATGTAAAATCTTCCAGTGAGGTACTTCCATATGAATATCTCCCCCTGGAACTTTGAAAAATCACGTCATAATTTCTGTCTCACTGCTGGCGTCGTGAAACTTCCTGTTCTTCGTTTCCCCTGCACAGGAGTTCGCGAATAAGTTACACATTCGGTATTTCGAGTTCCCTCGGTACTGCAAAGCTCACAAGGGGGAGGATAAATGTGCAATAGGTGTATCTTAAAAGCATCGCGAACGAGTGCTAGAATCTGATACCATTCCAATATTGAATCGTCTCGAATTACTTTCAGTTGCGTTCGTAATCATCGTGAGATTTCGCCCGTGAAAGCCTCTTTAGTTGGAGTAAACAGCCGCAGCCGAAAGGGGAGCGTGTCTAGGCGGTCGGTTTCCTGAAATTGGTAAACGTATTCGCGTGGAATTAACACCGAATAGGAAAAGTAGGGTGACGCTTAATGGAAAGTGCTTGTACTCGGGCTGGGTGCGGAATGAGTCATCAGCGTTATCCTAAAAATAGATTAAACGTTAGCCTTGCCTTTGTCGTCACTTCCGGGGCAACTTGTTACAATCCAGCGTTTAGTTTTTAGACGTTCAATCGCCTATTGGCTGCCGTCATCGTTGAAATATCTTCGACTTCAAACTGTGAATTAATCTTCGCGTGACGTCTGTTGTGCTTGGCTTCCGAGGTCATTTCGTACTTGATATATTGCGTGTAAGCTCGATCAGGCTTGAATTACAGTGAATTTGTAGCCTCTGCGAGAGAAGATTAATGATTAGGGTGCTACTTATTTGACCCCAAAAAATTAGTTTGCATTTCTTCACGGGTCACCGAGTCTATGTGTTCACCCTTATGAGTAAGAAATGTGGTAATTATTTGATTTTTTTACGTACTTAATGGGAGTACTTACTAGTCATTGAATTTTGTGTTTTTAATAGAAGAAAGGAATTTTCTTTTTGATGTATTATATTTTTTAAACACATTTATATACAAGTTATTTGATTTTCTCAGTTATTTATTGGGGGTTGCTGCGAGGCATTGAATTTTGTGTTTTTAGGAGAAGGAATTTTCTTTTCGACGCATTATATTTTTTAAACACATTTACTGAGCATTGAAATATTATTACAAAGTAAAGTCAAGCAACAACTTTTGAAAATAGGCAGGTGTAGCCTGTATCTACCTGTATAATAGGTGCACCGATTCGTTTTAATTTTATTTAAAATATTAATAAATGGGTAACAACCTCCAAAACATTATGAATATGTAATAAAATTTTAATCAGGCCCGTTTTTCAGTATAGAGAACAAAATGAATTTTAAGCAGCACCTTATGAATGATATTCTTAAACAAAAATTTGTTTCTTTTCCCAGCAAATGCAGAACGTGCAGTTTCATCGATTTCTCGCGAAACGCGAGAGTCTGGTACTCGTCACACATTTCTGAACCCAATACTTTACTTAGGTATCCTCGATAATTAAATTGTCCTAAGCGACAAGATTTCCACTCCACTTAAATACATAAAAATTGAAATCTATTAATTCCGATAAAGGTACTGTTGCTTCGATACACACGAACACTAAATTCTCAACGACTACATATCGCGGAGCCACCGATGAAGTTGAAAGTACCCGGCTGCTTTAATTACGGATCCTTCATTTACCCTTAAATATTTACCGGAACGCTGTCGCGTATCAACAGCGCCCATCGCGCTCCCGTGACGGCTGTTCGTCCCTTCCCCCTCCTCCAACTCAAACAGTACATCTGATAGAAACTAATTTCGAAGTTAAGTACCCCCGCGTGTCTTCTTTATACGCTGCGTCGCGCCGCTTTAACGCGCCGCTTTTACGCGCCGCCCCCGGCCGAATATTAATCGAAAAATGTGCACGGGCGAGAAAGGGAGACGCCGCGTCCCCTGTGTCATCCAACCGAAATTTCAGCGATGTTTCCACGTTATGATTCTGGGTTAGGAGGCTTACCAAAGTAGGCCGAGCCGTGAAACCAGCGGAAAACTTTACTCGACCAGCGAGGGGTGGGGGGTTGGGGTTGGAGGAGGAGGGAGCTTCTCCTTCCTTTTGCTGCAGCTTCCTTTTTCTTCGTGTCCGTCGCATCGTATCTTCGCCACCGCTCTCCTCCCCTGTCTTTAGCCCCTCGCCCTCGGGTGGTTATCTTTCTTGCGTTTTCCCGTCATCGATCTGTGTACCCATCATCGAGTCTGCCCACTTTCACCGACACTTACCGGCCACTTTCGCGGCACGACGTCCGTGATGGTCGCTGAAAAATTTCAATCGCTCGCCGCTCCTCGTTAGATCCGAACGTGCTGGTTATTCTGGCCTCTCGCTGCTCTATGTACTCGAATTCTTTCTGGCCGTCACGAGGTGGTGATAAGTGGAAACTGATGGACGATATCATTTTGGAACGATAAGAGTGAATGTATTCCTCTTTTTACGGGGAAGAGTGTATTTATCCCTGAACCCCTGGAGCTGAGAGGAGGATGTTTGCACGATGTTTGCACGGTGTTTGCTGTTTGGAGCTCACTCGAGGTACTTGATATTTCGACGAGATGTAATTTAGTTGAAGAGATCTGCAACGCTGTTTTGTACAATTTTCTCGCTCACTGTTGATCGGCATTTTATACTCCAGCGTACAAGAAATCAGCGTAAATGGATATCTCACGTTGGTCACACGTTTAAATCGTAGCTTTCGTACTTTGCTAGTCGCGCGATTTAAAGAAGGCAGTTATATATTTATTTTCAGTGTCGTTATTTTGACCACAGGTGTGTTTTGAGTTGGAGTTGAGAGTTGGAAAAACTTTGTCCAACAACGTAATAGTTTTTTGAGTACGTATTTTCAATTTCCTTTATTTTCAACACCTGCGGCTGCGAGCTCGCAATTACAATAACTGGAAGCATTATACCAGCCCTCCTTTTACCTCCGGGAAGCATAGAAGCGGAGGGCTAGATTAATTTTTACTTTGTTCCACAATGGAGGACATGGGAGCCGCGTACGATGGGACAGCGTAATTCAAGCCAGTGTTTTCAATTTCTGTGTGATTGTGTTCATCGAAAAATTTGAAAAATAAACTGGTCGATGAGCTTCATATTCGAACCTCTCTATTTATTAATATAAAATTATTGATACGAGAACGGATCGCCAAATTTTCCAGGATTTTTTATTCAATTTGCACGAGTGATCGAGGTAATTATTAGGCCGCACCCATTTTAATGCTCATCACTGGGTATCAAAGCAAATTATTGTAATTTCATTGTCGATATTGGAATTGGGTAATGAGCTCTAGTGATACGATGAAGCGGGCGTCAAATATCAGTGGCCTTTTATATTTTTAGAATTCTAATTACAGCAACCGGATCATCTTCTATCGCTTTCATGCTTTTATTGTTTCAGGTTACGAATCCTTCGACGGCTGAATTCGTCCAGTAAAAGCACACCGTGCTTAACATTTAGGTATAAATTAAAGGATACCCTATTCGATGGGAGGGTTGTGTACCTTCGAACGTACTTTCATCATCTAAGTGTAACGGTCGTTCTACGAAACACAATTATCGCAAAACAGTGACGTATGTTTAATCTTCCTAATTAGCGAACTGCGGACTGTAATTAATTCAAGCGCGGCATGGGTCGATTTTTGGAGCGGCCCAGGGTCAGGTCTGGTGACGAGTGCTTCGCGAATCGACAGGAAATCAAGCCCCCCGAGTGTGCGCGAAGGTAATCTTTTATACCGTCGTAAATGGCGTGGGACTTGCGTTTACACTGTAAAACAGCTAGAAGAAAAAACTGTGTACATAACGCTTCTAATGTGAGGACAAGAAACGAAGGGATGATACAATTAAGTATTATTGATTAGGTTAAATCGTGATCACTAATCTAGCCTTAGAGTGCGGCGGCTTATTGTTTGTTCAGCCACTGTAAAAAGGAAAATACGAAAGAGCTTATTACGGCCGATCGTGGACCTCAATGTTTAAATTATAATTTGGTCATCGTGTAATATCGGAAGTGCTTGCAAGTCCCGCGGATCGCGACAGATGAGCCCCTGTCCTTTCCGTGGAATCAAGCGCAGGGAAAGGCGCGCGTTTCGATAGTAATTTACGCTAACGAGAGTTTGTTTCCCAGTGGATCGCCGTAGGTTTAAGATTGTAAAACTAACGAAACCTCGAGACTCCTTGGAAAATTGTCCCAATGCGAAATTGTAAAGTGCGTATATCAATAAAAACGCTGGTGTACTACGATTCTTGATATTTCCATTATTACTAACAGATCTTGCCACTGATTTTCAGGTAATCGAAAATGACTTGAATATTGAATATTATTCGCCTTGATTAACTTACTAAGTGGTTTCTTTCAGCATTGGACGCTTTACAGTCAGCCAAGCTGTTGCTTCTGTTTTTTTTTTCTTTTTAATCTTTTACGCGAAGCATTTTGTTCTATTTGATTCAGTGAAAGGAAAATTTATTTACTAGAAGTCTGCCACAGTGTCTCGGGAAGGACACTTTTAATTTGAAAATTTACATTCCAAGTCTGTGTGGGGAAGGAGGCAGAGGAATAAAGCTGGAGAGGTACGTTTATTACACATCATCGTTGCACGAGTAAGGTCAACACGATGGGCTCTTTAAGTACGAACGACAGTTCCATTTCACCTCGGTCTAACGCATGACATCGTCATTTTGACGTAATATTTCACGAGGATTTATTTTTATCGCTTTTTACAATTCCCTGCTGCGAGTAGGAGTTACGACTACATTGTTATGCCCGCAAAATATGTGGCTAGCGGGAGATTCCTCGCGAATAAGTAGTACAAGTCAACGATTGGCGATGTGCAACAGGGGGAAATCGGAATTCAGTTTATTTAACATACAAGTTATTTCAGATTAAACGTACGCGGGTTATCCTCTTTTATATTGTAGCATTTTTATAATATTTTTATTTCCGTTCAACATCTGCTTCATCATTCAGGTAAACAACGAATTTAAACTAGGTGATCCTATTGCTTTCCGTTGACTTTTCAAATTTATTCTCACTTCTCTATATTTCGCGTGCAATATTTTCTGCAACTGTCATTCTTTTGCACTGTCATATTTACATTTATATTAACCCTCGGTTGTCACACCGATTTTTTCCAACGTTGTTGTCACACTTGGTCGATTTGATCCAACCCACTTTTCAATCAGCTGCCGTTTAAATACTATCTATTAAATTAAGTCACAAAATTTTGAGATAAAGTTTGAACATTGTAGAATTTATATATATACATGTTGAAAATTGACATTTAAAGTAAATCATATAACTCCCTTTTACTTTTTGTAAATCACATTAATGTGAATGGTCCCACTACTGGACACTAAGAAATAAAATCATTTAAAAGTGTCTTTTCTTGATGCGTAAAAAGAATTGACACGAATATGAATTATCAAGAACATTGATTTGTTTGATCTGCAAATTACTTTGCTATCGATGCATGCCATGAATTTTTATAACGAACATCTATGCAATGCAAGCAAAAATTAATCCTACCTTTGCTTATAACCAATTATCTTACATCCTCATTAATTAATTAAATTACCCTGTGGCCTGATTGATTTCTTGTAGTAAATATTACGAGTTGATATTTTAGTCAGGACACTTTACAACTCTTTTAATGCCACCCATTACTCAAAATGACAATAAATCAAATTACAATCACGTCGCTCGATACATTCAGTACCCACCACTTTTAATCGACAAGTGATGACAGTCCCCCGCCAATGCTCCCGTTCACCTCGCGCTAATTCAAACAAATAGAATGCCCCTGTCGTAGATTATGCCAAATAGCACTTAAGTCGTAGCTAGCTTTCATTTTCCTCGTGATTCGGCGAAAGTTGCCATCCAAAAGGGGAAAGTCGATGCTCCTATCTCAGAACGTCGGACTGTCCCCCTTGGCAGCGAGTCGTTGGGCCGATAGACGGTAGAACACGAATAACAGTTCCATTTCTCAGTGTCCCGGGGCGCTGCATCGTTAGTCGAAAGTAATATCCATACGGAAGCCCCGTGGACGAGCGACCTTAACAATACGACGACTCGGGGACGAGACTAATGATGGGTCGGCATAAGAGAACCGAATCATGTCCCCAAGCAGGCTAATGTCCTAGAAAAGGGGGACCATTTAACTCGTGGCGCAGCATTCAGCATCGTCGGTGTCGAGTCAGTGCTCCAACGATCGCCTTAATAAAGCCTACTAGCGCGCCGCAGAAAAAAAGAAAACGTTATTAGCCAGTTAATCTTCAGCTTCTGAGCTTTCCCGCCCATTGTGCTCGCTGCTATGTGAAAGGGGTGCTTCGATCGCCAACCCCCACGCGCTCACACACACACACAGTTTAAGCCAAGTTATCGCAGCTGCTGAGATTAGCCTTGTACAGGCCCAGTGGGAAAATATAATGTACGATTGAATATGCATCAGGCCTGCTGCATATTAATGTCCCCGCGATGGAACAACAGATTTTCCACGTTGCTCGTAAACAATGGGGTTAGACGAGCCCGTAAGAGGAGTCGAAATTCCTGCCCGTCTCGTGGATGCTTCACGAGTTCCGCTCCCGGTGAAATTTTTCCTGATTTTTCAACCTGGATTCAACGATCACGCCCTCCGCTCGGGCACGCGAATCTCGCAGTTCGGAGCCGATAAGGGGACGATTTACATCGATGTTTTACTGCAGTTTGCGGGGAACAGTTGTGTACAATTGTAATTCTGCAAAAACTTTTGGCTGCGCGCCGATACAGGTACGCAGTTAATGGGAAACGTTTTAACGAATACGGAATATTTTAACAGCGGAATAAACGTGCAACAAATTATCCGCGCAATCTGTTTCGTTGTTTGCGAATACGTAACAATGATATTTGCTTTAATCTGCCCCGCGCATGTAACGGATAAAAATGTCACGTTCTGTTTGGCAAAGTGGGCGTGTACCTTCGAGTAGTCGTGGCATTTTCGTTTCGATGGGGAGACGAAGTTTTTTTCCATTTGTCTGGTATCTGGCAATTGGTGGCGACTGCCCGGACCATGAGATGATTAAAATGGAACTTTATAGGGGTAATAAAATTAAACGAACTGCTTTATGACCGCTGACGTAATAAGTATCGATGCTTTTATGGATCTACGAGATAAGAATATAAAATAACACGTTTACTTCAATGGTTATTCCATATTCGTTTCCACAAATTTAACAAAGACTAACAAGTGTCGAAATTGCTCCAGAAATAATTAGAAGCAACTGCAGAGTATTTGAGTAAAAATTGCCGAGGTTGGAAGAAGAAATATGATAATGCAGTAATCTTGTTTCCATGCTTATGGAATCGTAGGAACTAGTTACGGAATAAATTTAACTGGTGACACGAAGGAGGGAATATAGACGAGGTGCCCGTGATTCTGTCGATATTCAGCCGATCCCGTCGAGTATTCCAAAACCGCAAGTCTGAGTGGAGGACGTCGCCTCATCCATTATAAGGTTACCGTCGTGAGAATTTTGAAGCACTGCGGTAAGCCGTACAAGTCGTCCTAAAACGCAGGATCAACAATATACTGCTGTCGGAATATTAATGCGGATCTGTATTCCGCAAGCTCGCCGTTATCGATAAGTAAAGCCGTGCTCCTTTTGAAAGATGGAGGCTTCTTCCGTAAGGCACGAAGCTTAATACCGTCGTTTCACATTGACCAGCAGTACGTGAAGCAGCACACCTTGTCCGTGCATTTATTTCAAAATTCCACACTTGCGCATCTCTATCGTGCACTCGCCACTGTAGTTTATTATAAATACAACCTGCAATTTATATGGAGGTGAATTTACGGACTCCCTCTGTTCGTCCCAGTATGCTCGTAGGAATGAATTCCTTTTTGTTTCAGAGGGACATTTATCCTCACAACAATTGGGCTTTTTACGAATGCATTCCAAAAAGCTCGTTGCGTTTTGTGAATCACTGCAACCGTTTTGTACAAACGCTAACGATTTTGACAATTAGCGAAATCCAGTGTTTTCTCGCGTAATCCACAGAATAGGGTAAACAACCCTCTCCGAAAAACTGGGGCTCGTGAAACAGGAAACATGTTCTCGTAATTCAGGATGACACTAATGAAAAACAAAATACAAAAATGTACTCATTGATACCTATATCATTGAACTTCAATGACATTATGAATTCTATTCGAATCTCATTAACATTAGGAATAATCTGTCACGAAATTCGTCCAAACCTATCGAAGTCAGTATTTGTCAAAGAAAGAATTCTTTTTAAAGTAAAAATATAATTCAGTAGTTTTTACCCTTAAATTAAAAGATCCTTTGATTTATTGTAAAATTAAATTCATCAACTATGATATTCCTTTGAAACAGGCAATTAAGAATGGTGTTAACGTTTCATTACACCGCACAGTCGCTAAACAGGCATAGCCCACACACGTTGGTTTACCGCCACCCAATTTTCCCGCATATGCACACAGAGTTAATATAATTAATCACGTTGTCTTCGGACAATTTTGCTGAGTGACAACCGAGTTCAGTAGGGCATCTGGAAACCACATGCATCAACAGTGGACAACCCTACGCATCCATTATGGCTGAGCTAGGAATAGTGGTCCCAAAATAGCCAGTCAAAGTGTTGCCACGTAGGTCTAGGTAGCTACAAAAAAGGCAACGCCCACGTGTCACACGCTTCAACAATTGCCGTCATAAACAGTCTGCTGGCACTAATTGCGAGCAACTGGAATTTGATATCAACGTTGCTCTTACAAAGCAACAGTTTGCCTCGACCAATTAGCATCGCAAAAAGGAAACTTTGAAATTTTCACTTTCCCTAGCAACACGCTGTTGGCCCATAAAGCTCCAAATCCGATGTAAACAATTCTCGAAAATAGAAGTCGTTGCAAAAGTCCAATGTTTCGTTCGTGATGTCGTCTAGTAACGTTTCAATCTTCATCAGTTACAGTGCACGCTCTTGCCACAGTTACTGTCAAAGTTTTCCAATATATCAGTGTCTGATCGGCCACTTTTTCACCGTCATCGGTGTAACTTACTTGACACCTGCTACGGTAGATTAATTCGCGGTATAGATAGCGAATTGGGCCGCAATAGCGCTATTATAGATCGCCTGGAGAAACTTCAGTTTTATCAGAGTGCAAACGCTCGATGCAAAGGAAAATATATATTTTTCTTCCCCTTTGAAGATGAGCTTCCACTCCAGAAATTCAAGGAACAATGGAATTCACACCTCGTGAATGGGAGTCGACGCTTGCATGGCTATTTAACGAAGAACGAAAGAGGCATCCGTGTTTCCTGGAGCACGATTGATTCGCCAAACGTAATCCCTTTAACTGCTGGTGTACGGGGAAGTCGCTTGCATCGGAGCAACGTGGAACATTGAGGTGTAAAGGTTGACAAAAGAGTTCGGATCCCATTGGCAGTTTCAGCGAGGTGAGCGAGGCTGGTTTCATTTGGAAGCAAAAATAAGAAAAATAGAGGTAGGTACGCAAAATTGTATGGAAATGAGAAGATTAGCCTGACGGTACAAGTACATTTATTTCGTATATATCAGTGGCGACGTGTATCTTTTCGGAAATTCAATGTGCGAGGATGTTTGCGATTCTCTGATGGGCAGGCAAAGGGGTATGAGTCAGAATTATTACCTTTGCAGGAAAACGCTTAGAGTATTTAAAGTGCTATGTAAGATCAGCTGTTGAAAGTGATAACATATTAATTATTATCTTCGTCCCACAAACCAAAAACTGTTTAATCTCGAGGTGAGATTTGACTTATACTCGTTTTTCCGCCCACCAGAGAATTCTTCTTGGACATATATACACGTGGTCTCAGAAAACCACACGGGTAGTTTTAATTAAAGCGAAAAGAAGATGGTACATTGCGTGATACATCCGCTTCCTACTTTTAGTCGACCACGGGTTTAGGAATTTGTTTCAATGTGCACAGCAATTTCAGTACAAATAGAAATTCCTTAATTAATTCCTTCAATTTCATACAGAAGTAAACTTTTCACATTGATTTCGTGCATCGTCGACTGAGATATTCGTCAAACAAAAAACGTAATGTCAAACAGAAGTCTAAGAAGATCCCACTTAAATTTCAAATACATTGAATTATACCGAATATCGAAAGAATTCCATCGTTATTTGATAAATTTTATAGGATACATTCTGCTATATCATAATCGTATAATAATGACACTGCGGATCGTAAATCTGCTCCACTATCGCATCTCGAATCATAATGACACAACATCGTATAAAACCGCACTGGGTAATGCTACATAAAGTCGGCTGTGTCGTAACAGCACGTCGTGGAATGCATCGATCGTGATTGCTTCGAATTTATCGAATCTTTCCTAGAAGGAAAACGTGGAACGAGAGGGATGGGGAGAAAGCGAGCGAGAGAGAGAGAGAGAGAGGGAGAGAGAAGTCGGGCAATGGCAATGCGTGTCCTGAAGAAGCATAAAAAAAGGGGAAAGCGGGGGAGGTTGAAACACCCGGAAGCTGTGCTCCCGCGGAAGAAAAGAGTGCCGCCCGTCGTGGTAAGACTTTTCTGTTTTGTCGGAAGATCGATGAACTCTGTCCTTAGCGGCAACAAAAGGGAGAAAAAGGGAGGGACACCGTTGGATGCTGGTATTTCCTCGGGGTTGGGGAGCAACAAGCGGGAGCTTCTGAAACGGAAGGAGAAAACAACGACCTCACCCCTGGGGACGATTATACGTATGTACTCTATTTATGTTCGTCCGTGTACTTTATACACGAATACCCTTACGACTTGTGGCGCGCCTGGGATCCCAGTATTTGGAATGGCAGTAGGAATGGGGGCGGGAAAGTGTGGACACCGTTCCGTTCAATTATTTTAAGCCGTTTCCTATTGGGCAAATGCCCCGTTTTAATCGATGCTCGGGTGGAATGTCGCTTGGCAAAGTCTTGGGATATTTATAGCACTTACTCTAGAGGAGTGTTCCTTTAACGTCCCAAATACGATATTTCTTAAAGTTCGATGTACACTGCTGGGCTGATCTTAAATTCGTATCAGTGCGCCCGTAATTGTAGCGATAGTGTACCTTCTTTTCAATCAGGAAACAAATGCAATTCGAGGGAAAACCCTGAGGCAAAACTACTTTCCGTTGGTTTACCTTTAACATTTGGTTCGTTTATGTAATCACTTGCAGCAGTCAGAGAGATTTCTTTAAAAGTCTTCCACTGACACTTTTGATACACTTTTCTGGCATTGGCTTATTTTATGATAGCGTTCGGTGGACAATATACATACAAATTGATATGAAAAACAAAGGGTACACCGTAAGAAGGGCCTGGTAGCATGTACACATAAAGGAAACGATAATGGCGCGAGTGCGAATGGTCAAGCAAGAAAATCTGAAAGTTTCGTAAGTAATAATAGTGGAGGAGAATGCTTATGACTAAACGAGGCAGTTGCAGGGACTGGAGGGCAGGCGAGAAAAGTACTAGAATTGCATCTGTGCAGCCCGAAGGGACGCGTCATTTTGTATGCACGGGTAATTGCAAGCTGTAAAAGGAACGGCTGTAAAGCCTTATGTATCAAAGCTGGAGTTTAATATCCGCCGCAACTTCGCGTAGCGGGGAACTTTCAGAAAGGAAAGACGTGCGTGAATATTCATAATAAACCTTTATTACGTTATAAAACGCGCCCTGTATTGATTAATAAACACACTTCGAAACCTGTACATTCCGCGTCCGTTCTGCAAGGAAATATCAGTCGTGGAGATGACTCTTAACGAAGTGTGATTTCAGACCTCAACAGTGAGGCAACACACGGATTGACAGATTTAGTTAATTCCAAGACTGAATCTATAATTTGTGAGACTAACAAAAATGTGAAAATTCTAAATTAAATCCACGACGAAAGAAAGATTTATAAATTCTATGCTCAACAAGTTGTGATGATATTTTCTAAAAAAAAGTCGTTATAAATTCCAGAATAGAATATCTCCAACCACTAAATCCTTTGGAAATTGTATTTTCTTCGTTGAAGTCTTTAAATCGTGATTATCCTAAATTGCAGGTGACATACAATTTGCAAAACTGGAAACCTCGCGAACCCCAGCTTCTGGCGTATTAGCACTATTATTTAGAAGTACATTTTGAGGCTCTTCCATGATAATCTCGCCGACAATTTTCCTAATTCTCCACTTAAATGGCAGCAGAGCGGGCATGAAGTAGGATTTAAGCGCGTACTGAATGGCACAGTGGAAATTAGCTTTCTAAGTAACATATAAACTCGAAAAGTCACGTTATTTCATCCCCTACATTTGTGTGCCTGAAACGAAATAATTTTCTTACCTATGATACAATTTCTGAACTTTGAAAGTGTTAACTTTTTGTCATTCAGAAAGGAATTTATTTTTTTTTCAACACTCTGTAAATTAAGTATGTCAGACTTTTCGTAAGTTTAATATTAGATGCAACTTCTTTACAAGTCCCTCGCAAGAAGATAGCTTTTTCGAACTCTCTCTCCCTCAGTGCCTGTACTTGGCAATTGGTTTTTGGCGAGTTTGCAATTAAAACCACCAGGTTTTCATGTTTACTAGGAAATCTTGTTTACTTGAAACGGTGCAGAATCAAAGGAATACTCTCGGGGAAAATTTCTTCTCTGCTACCTCGGAAATGTTTGTTAACCGTAATATTACCTCTAATGAGAAATGTTTTTGGACGTTTCTGTCGAGTAGATGTTTTCCTCGGAGGTGCTCGACGTCCTGTCACGTACGGCAGTGTAATATAGGGGATAGTCGTCCTTAATATATATTTATACTACTGGCGGACCGAATTATCGTTTCTTTCCCTATCTGTACGCGTTCGGTAATAAATAATACTTATTCTTTGTACGTTAAAGGTAACTCTGCAAGTAAATTTATACACCTCGTATCAATCTATAACAATTCATGAACTATCGACAATTTTCTGATTTCCCATTTATAGCAAGCAGTTTATCAACTATGTGACAAAAAGTTCGCCACGTATATATTCCCGATAGCCAAAAATGTATACAAAATTTGATGAACAATCTCTCGTAGTATACAGAAAAACTATTTCATTATACAGACTGTCTGACAATAGACCGACCCCTTCCCCTGCCTCCATTGCACTGCTTTTCTTTTGTATTCGCCAAACACCACTTCGTTGATAACTTGCATCTCATCCTGGAACTACAATAACTTAACGAACATTCTTTCACGATTACCATTTGTTCGCAGATGAGACATCCAGGACAATTTCACGGAAAGTTTGCAATTCTTCGGTGCAAAACACGGGGGAATAGGACGTGGCGTGATTCGAGTCGAACTACAGCGAGATGAATCCCTGTTCCTCCGGGTTCGCGCTGTTAAACTGAATCGAAGAAGAGCACAGCATGTCTGTTCGAGCGTCCAGCGCCGCGGGAACAGTTCGAGATGCGCAGCGACCGCGCGATGGATATGAGCTGGCCATTTCGCTGGAGATGAAGGAACGCGGATTGTAAAAAAAAGAGAAAAACGCTTAAGAGCAGAGAGGTGCAGTGAAAGGTTATGGTCGCCGACTGGTATAATACCCGCTTTCAACCGCGGCCTGGTATCATTCGACGAAACGAGACCCACCTGCTTCATATCTGGCGTTTCTCGCGAGAGGAGGAGGCGGACCCCGACCAGTACCACGGATTCAGCAAGATTTTCCAGCCAGGCTAGAAATTTTTGCGGTTTCATTACGGTTACACGAGTAACCCCGATAATCGTGTCAGGGATTCACACATAAGGACCACCCTCGGTTTAATGGTAAGTCCGAAAGTTACTTAATGAAGTCAATTGTAGTTAATTTCGGGTACCAAGAGGATGAGACTTCTGAATACTGACTTGTAAACTACTGATGGATGTTATTGAGTTGATTTGTGAATAATTCAACTTGTAGGTTTGTTTCTGTTGGAGAAGTTAATTCCTTGGAGATTCTATTGTTATTGTTGCAATTGTTCTTTAATTTCTATCGTAACTAATTAGCTGATTTACACGATTAAAAATATGAACTTCGGGTGATATTGGATTAACATTATGATTTTTATAGCTATAATTTTTCTATATTAATCGATCGCACCTTTCATTCGCCTTCAGCTAATGCGTTTTTAAAGAAACTTTAAAACTCTCATAGCTTATCAGGAACCTATACACTGTAATTTAAAAGTTCGAAACTTCGAGTAACTTAAAGTGTCCTCAATTTTTTTTAACATCCTACCAGGTTCATTTGCAAACCAATGTGCAAAAGTTTTATCCACCATTACATCCTATTTTTCAAGCAGAGAAGAGTAATTATAGAATAAATACTATATATTTAATTCCATGGGACGCGCACCCCAATATGCAACACACGTTATCTCTGCCGGATCAAAAATACGCAAAATTGAAAACCACGGTTTCAGAATATTTTTTTTAACTTTGTTATTTTTATGTTGAAGTACAGTGTTTTCAGCAGCAAACAAAATTTAAAAAGTCTTCTTAATTTTTACTTGGTTATTATAATCGAATAACAAAAATTAGTCTTCTTTCTTTAGTAACAATATTAAATTGAGATCGATATCAAAAGTAGATGCTATGAACTTATCAACGAACGCAAAGAAAATAATTCTTAACAACTTTTTTAAAACAATACTCAGAGTTTTCCTAAAGTGCATACATACTTAGAATCATCAGTTTACATAGTGTTAGTAAAAGGTTTTGGTCTTTTATTGCACTTGGCCGGTTATTCCCCCGCCGAAAGCTTACCTAGAACAGCACGGAACAGGATTGCGCGAGAAAAAAAGATATTTTCGGAATTTGTGCCTCTGTGGTAAATTTTACCCAATAGCGCCTGCCGCCGAGTTAATAATAATTAATATATGAAAGCATAAAGTGTTGGATTGAAATGAACCGTGTTCATCTGGCAAAGTTTAATTCATTTCGAATATAACTCTCTTCCGAACTATTCGAGCTTGGCTTTGGAAGACGTAATTTATGCCACAATCATAGTACATTCGAAGCATTTTATGGCACTCTGACATGTCATGTCATACGTCATGCAACGGAAGAGAAGCAAACTGACTTGAAACGTACTCTGCCCGACATGTTGCGCGAGCCCAGAAATTACGCGACAGAATGGCAAAGCGTGTAACGATAAAACGACGATAAAGAATCCGACAGTGTGAGCATCGTTACACGCGAATTGTGTTCCTCGAATCTCGACATTCCTCTCAATTAGTCATATGATTTTATTCAGCCGCTGATTGACCCTGTGAATGGCTTCCTTAACGATGTTATATTTGATTTTTTACTTCATTTGCCCCTTACTTCCGTGCCTCTGTCCTGACAGAAGCAAGCAATTGTGGCGCACGTGACATCTTTTTTCGTTATCACACTCAAATAACGCGCAGGGCTCGTTCGAGTGTGGTCTATTTCTTTCTATTCGTGTACCTGTGACGTGAGGTAAAATGAAATATTTAAACTATCTGCTTTGACTCTGAAATTTCGTGGTTATTCGCGACATCTGCCAGAGAATATAAAATAATTTTCTTTCAATTTTGATTTGGAGGAATTAACGAATCAACTTCCAGTTCAATTATTTTGAATAATAATTGATGGAGAAACCAGTGGTGGCTGACTACATATCCGCTCCTTTCGCATCCTACTTTGATCCCGCGTTATTTAAGATTCCTCTTGGCTTTCCCTCTGCAAACCTAAAAACGCAAGTGCTCGAGAACTTTCGCACGCCCCCCCGGTAACGCTTATTTTTCCTGACACGTACAGTCGTTGGAATAAATTGTGAGCGGTGCTATACGTCATTTTAGCATTATCTCTGCTATAGAGCCAAAGAGTGACAAATTTTAATGGAGATACTTGGTTGAATGACTCCATTAGTGGCCACGGAAGAATATGGTAAATTTACTACGACGAGGTACGTTCCTCTTATTGTGCCAGCCCTTCATTGAAATTAGTTTTCACACATTAAATCGAAGAACAACACTGTCGAACATTGGAAACCTGACGCGCTCTATTATCCGAGGAGATTCTTTCTTCACCCGTCGTGTGTGTTCAAAGGTTCGTGTAACGAAGTCTCCGGGGCATGAAATTCGAGAAGCTCTGCAGCCCTCTTTTATAATTATTCAAACACAATCTAGCAATGGAACAATACACGCGTGCGGAACAAAGAACAGCAATGTAAACGTAGCCACGAAGTGGAACGGAGTTGATGGAATAAAAGAGTGTATCAGTGCTGGTGAAAGTTTGCGGAGAGCAGTGTAGCGTAACAATAGACGAATGCTTCAATAGCCTGTACATTTTTACATTAAACAAATCCGAACGTGTAACTGTTCGCCGGCGAAAAGAGACAAACAGAGCCGGGGCAGTGTCGCGATAGGAAAGTGCCGAAGCAAATTCGTTCCGTTTCCAAACAAACAGTTTAAACAAGCATATTCCGAGGGCCATTAATCTAGCCGGTATCGGTTCGAAGATATTAAAAGGCAATATTTACCTTTCGTCGCCGTTGGAAATTTATTACGTCGTAAATAACAGCTTGAAAGATTGCGGAGCGCGTGACGGTTGTTCGATTCGCTGGCCGGAAGGTTCGCCTAATTAATAATTACCCGCCGTACACCCTGGCCGTTGGATGGGTCCCGCTTATCCGTTTATTATTTGGGAAACACGAAAACAAACCGTTCCCGTTACGGCTCGAGGGTTACTTTCGATAAATTTGTTTATCGTGCGTGCAACAATTACGTCCACACAAAACATCGTTAACGTTTGGCCCCGCTCGATAACAAATTCTGCGCGCGGAAATATCAATCGCATTAAGCCGCGTTATCGTAGGCGTTTCCCATACGTAATGAACTTACAGTTACACGCGTGCGTATCGTTCGATATGAAATTGACATTAGATTGAAATTGTTCGCGTCGGACGGTCCGAATTCAAGCTGACTCTGCTTCTTCGGCGAGATGGGCAAAATAAATCGGGCTCTGCCGCCGGGAAATTGCGTTTACGCGGAAACCAGCCGGATTTCCAACGTTTTTAAACGGTGCTGTTGTTTCGAATTGCTTTTATTTAGCAAATCCGCGCGGGCGGTGAAAAATGGAATTCTGCGATAAGTAACGAATGAATGTTGGAAGTACCAAAACAGGTTTCGTGGGGAAAGAGAGCCTCTCCGAGCGGAGATTTTAATTCTATTCCACTTTTAAAATGCAAAGTAGGATCTAATAGGTGGTAGAAGGGCTGTTCAAATATAGTTATCGAGAAGGTTGAAATTAAGGCGGTGCAGAAAGTATTCTAGGTGTCGACAATATTTTGTGACCATTTCATTTCTATTAAATTATTATTATTATCCGTTTCATCAGGTAAGCATAGTGCGAAGTAATTAATTATTTGAGGTTCTGCTACAACATTACATTGTACATAACATCGTTACAAGAAATTTGTTGAATATTCATATTCAAAATATTAACTTAGTTTCTTCATTAAAATTAAGTGGATAAATTAGGGATCGTGAACGAAATTGATGCATAACTTTTGTACGTGGATAATGTTCCTAGTATTTGGGCATAACTTTTGTTGGAAACAATTTTCAGGATAATGTACGTATGAAAAGTTACAGAATGATACAGTTCCAGTAGTATTGGCTTGGGAAGTACGTCTGACCATAGACAGGTCGCCTTCCCTTGCTCACATGTATCTTGTTTCTTCTCGCATTGCTGTCATCCGAATCGCCCATACCTCTCTAGATTTCGTTACGTAGTTCAAGACATATATGCTGTTTTAGAAATCGATCGAGTAACAGTTGCTGAATTAACAAAAGTTTTGTAACAATAATACAAATTCGTGAGCAACTCCATTTAAATTCTTATTGCTAGAAGCTTTTCTTCAAAAGAATTTATCAGTTAGGAAATGACATAGGAGTTGCAAAAATTCTGTTTCAGATATAATTTTAGAACTAACAATAAATATTTTTGTGAGTAGTTCGGTAATAGTACAGTTCTAGGATTCACGATCAATAATTATTTTTACTCAAAACATCTTCAGAAAGGGCAGTGCGCAACAGATAACCATAGGAGGAAAAAAATTGGAAGTTGCCAGATGGATGACAACTTTTTTTTTCACTTTCGATATGTATCATTTCCCTAGTTGAAAATGCCGAAAGTGGTTTCCTATCGTCGCACAAATAGATTTTCTGCTGTTTATCACGAACGTATTATTCTTCCATCCAACTTTTTATATGTCGCATAAAAAGATTTGATGCTCCCCCGGAATCAATAAAGGAGAGTTTTGCTAAAAACCATGCGATGGTATTATTACAGAAAGTAACTCTGCCAGGATTTTCCTAGTTCTACTCCATCTGTGAATAATTTATTTTGTAAAAGCTTTTAAAATAACGCATGTAGGAACAGTGACAGAGATGAATTCTTCTCACGTTAGTTTCACAGTTCGTCTGGCTATATATTGTACGTTTCCACTTGCTCTTTCAAGCTCTGCGTTTTCGTCTCACTTCCACCGAGAGAACTGCAATTATTTATATAATTACTGGACGGTGTATATTTGCACATGCATGGCCCGTGTCAGTATGCAAAATATATGCAAATTACACAAAAATATAACCCAGAAAGTGTGCACAATTTGTGTTATACTTGCATTCTCGAACCATTAACGTTTTGATTAGGTACTCTATTAAAGAAGATAAGCTTTTGTAAATTTAAAGTGAAAAGAAATTACGTCCCAGTACTTTCATTCAATTTCCATTTATTCTTTACAAACACCAATAGATTCATTTATACTTTCTAGAAATCAGTCGATATAAAATTTGCTAGTTTGGTTTAAATTTCACTAGCCCTTGGATATCCATTACTTCGATCGTTACTTTGAAACTAATCTGTCCATGTGAACGGAGAAGTTTCCGTCAAGAGTGAAGTTTTATGTTTTGCAAATTAGCCCTCCATCGTTGAAATGTTGTTTTTTAATAAAACGCATTCGGTGTCGCGGCAGACGCAATAATTGAAAGGCAATATTTGACGCGGCCGTTTGGATCACACTTTAAACGGAGGGGCAGGAATATTTCTGATCGCGTCAGAAGCGGTCGATAGACTCCCAATGAAGCAAACCGCTGTGTTGTGGGTGCGCCACACGGAAGTTAAAGCCGATAACGTTACGATAATTCGCGGAAGTTTGCGATCCCTAATCCTTCCTTCCTCCGTACCCTGCCCGCTTGAAAATTTGCATTCGATTAATCCAAAAACGTGATCCATCCAATTTTCTAGCTATCCCGAGCGGAACTTTCCGGTCGATTCCAACACTTTGAAAGAAATTACCGTAACATCATTTCGCGTGGTACGTGTTAACGATTTTCTGCACCCACTAAAATCGATGGGCCGTTTAAACATAAAAATAATAAAGCGAGCCATATTTCTCGGGGATTTCGAGCAAACGGTATAAATTGTTAGAATCCTTGCAATATACAAGCGTGACACGAAATTTGTCACGCGTAGAACGAAAAAAGGCAACACAGCACGCAAATTTCGCAAGGGAACGTGTTTTTCGGAAATGCGCACCATTTGTCACGAATATACAGGAGTAAAACTGCATTTTTATTACGTTCATAATGCTGGCGACATGTTTTACATGAAAATGGAAAAAAAAAGTGTTTAATGTTCAACGGTGTAGAATGTAAAATTAAAAGCGTTACGGGTCATGCCGATAAAACTAAATTTTTATTCTTCAGCAACTATTTCTTCTCGAAGAATACATCTGATTAAATTAATGTTGTAGGTGGATGAGTGTCGATAATAGTCCATCACGTGGACTTTTTAAAATACTAATATGCCTTCGAATGACAATGTTTGTAGCCCATTTCTTGACAAGTGAAATAATTATACATAATGGAATTTAAAGATAGCGAAGAATATAGCAATTAGAAAAACGAGAACATTTTTTTGGCCTACTTCGTCAACTGTTTCCATAATGAACAAAACGACCGAGTAGATACAACCAGTACGCTATCAGACATGCATCAGTAGTTCATTTCACGGACGCGTCAAGCGATACGCTTCAAATTGAGTTAGAAATACCAATTACCACTGACAATTGGAGCATTCTAAGAGTGACCATTAGCAAACACAATTTATTATATCAACAATCTCTTACTTTTTTGCGAAATAAAAATATCGAATATGCGACACTCTTTATTAACCATATTAGTTAGTATTAATCCTAAATTACTTAGTTTGAAGAAGCATTAGTTCTAAATTACTTAGTTTGCAGAAGTATTAGTCCTAAAATAATTCTCCAAACTAAGTAATTGGTTGTTAGTATTAGTTCTAAAATACTTCTGCAAACTAAGGAATTTATAACTAATAGTAACTAATATGGCTTTGGAGAACTGATACTTCTCCAAAGTAAGTAATTTGAAAATTATAAATTAAAAACTGAAAAATGTATCAACTAGCCCCAGTCTCCCCCACCGTTTAATAGTTGGCCACGAACGTTGATATTTAGAAAATAATGCAACTTAAAAATTTGCACGTGTCCGCCTAGAAAAAAATACAATTTCGACACATGATATTCCTCTTCGATATCCAACAGCTCTTCAACAACGAATATTCATGCTTCACTCGCATCAGTTTCAGTGCCGCTGACTCTTGCAACGCCATCAAATATGACATCCTGTATAAAGCATGAACGATGGACATAATTTCGCAGCTTGGAAAGCTCCATGACGCCTGTTAACAATGAAACGGTTGACCGATTCGTGTCATGCGAACGCGCAAACGTTGCAGCAGCTGCTGATTGTTCGAATCATTCCCGCTCCATGGAGAACGGATCGACTCGATCAGCCGCTGGGAATGATGCCGCGTCTTCATCGTATAATAGTTAATAGCTGCTTGAATGACTTCAACTCGATTGAGCTTGGCGCGAGTCATCATCTTTTCGGTCTGTTGCCTCGGAATCGCGAAAGGAGCGTTCCAAGGGATCGCGAAGGGAACGCTTTGGATTAGATCGATCGGAAGCCGTCCGATGAGAAATCACAGATTATGTAAGCGCTTCGTGATTGTGCTTTCGTGTATGATGCGCTGGGTTCAGCCCCGCGAGTATCTGGACTACTTACAACTAGACATTGGCACAGTAAGCTATCTTTCTGATATCCGACTAATGTCAACACTGACGCAGTAAACTATCTTTCGGATGTTTCACCAGTGTCTAAACTCACTAAAATTACGTAAGATACTATCGTTTTGATAACTGACTAATATCTAAACTGACGCCGTAGACTAATAAATATGTATGGTAAGGCGAAGAGTGCCGTGAAAATCTAAGGAGAAGAATCTCGGGAATGGACCCAGAATTCGACAGTTCGAGGAATTTAAATGTTTGATTTTCAAAAATATCACTGATGCATCACTTCAATGTGTATTCGAAGTGCCACTCACAATCAGATGGGAATTTTCCAGCTACTTACTTTATAGGTACGCTTCAAATTATGAACTTTAAGTCCATTCCTGATGGTAGCTTCATCGGATTTCCAGGGTAAAAGTGGTGCGAGGTTCAATTCCTCTTGGTAAGAACTTTTCAAAGGTATATATTGGTAGCATAACATATTTCTTGATTACAACTCGTTCTATAAACTTAGCCTTCTTGTTGTCATTTAATAAAATCTCTAGGCTCGCATAATGGACGCATTTCTGTCTACAAACGAGATACTTCTCTAAAATTCTATCAGTTTTCGTATAAGATAGTCGAAAGGGAAATCAACACTTCTCGAGCAAAGTAGGTATTTCTGTTCCATTCCAAATCGAATCGCTGTAACAATGGATTTTGATTATCTTTTTAAAGTTCTTTTCAGACTTGGATCTTTTTCATACATTTTTAAAAATCCCCGTTGTACGCTTATCGGAAAAATCATACATTTTTACCGATTATCTTGTAACTTCCATTAACACAAACCCTTATAGATGGAGTAGTGTGCCAATTACAGGGAATTAATTTCCACAGTGGGGACCAACGCAAATTGTGTAGGGGAAGCAGATGGCCTGGCAGGTTTTGGCGCGAAAGGAGACTCTTAACCTACCGCGTGTTAAATTAATTTCCCTATTTCTGTGCTGTCTGAGGAAGACATACTATTTACATATTCACGTGAATCGTTATGAGCAGTTTCGGACACTTTTCATTCGTACACAAATTAGAGGATCATGTCGCACACCATTTTAGCCTGCAGATAGTTTACGCGAGAGTAAATTTGAAATCGAGCTGTGTACCCCTATGTGTAATATATTAATCCCCATTCAGAACCAAATGTACACTAGCAAACAGAGTGAACAAATGCCATCGAATTTGTTCTATAAATTGAATGTGCTATCGACAGAACCACTCCTTCATAGTCGACGAAAGTTATAGATCTCCACGCATTAACGCCTAGTTTCCTTTTAACACTAGAACTACCGACAATTAATGTATATCTATTTCCGCCAGTACTTTGAAAACGGAGGGGGAGGCGGGAAGACCAATTGATAAATTTAATTCTTAAATTCTTTAGATATTGCAATAGGAATCATGAAAATTATTTTGATATGCAAAATTTTTAAATGAAAATTTGAAACCAGTCGTTGCGACTGGTTTCGAAGTTCTGGTATTAAAAACAACATTGACAAACGAAAAGAAATATTTGCAAAACAGAAATAATACCAAGAACATAGGAACTATTATCATTTCTCATATTCGGTTCGTTCCTCAGAGCTTCGGTTTTCTGGCATTTGATGTATTCTCGAAATACTGAATCCCCGAATTAATTTGAGTGGGACGTTTGATACCTTCCGCCTCCTCGTTCGACTAGTCGTCCGTTTTCCTCTGGTTGCGTGAATTTTCTGCTGAATTACACATTTCAAATGTGAATCGGGGAGCGCGTTAAATCCCACTGCCATCGGAATTCCTGTTGTTAGTAATTAGTGGTCATTTAAGCTAAGTCAGAAGTATGCAGCAGGATTGCGCGTAACGATCTAACTTCCCTCCATGCGTAATTTCAGCTAATATACAGTTGTTGACTGAAATTTTCGCAGTCACGAAGTGGAAATGTGGCACAGCGCTTAGAAACGTTAAAACGCAGCACCACCAAACTATCTTCCTGCAAAATCCTACGTATATTATCATTATTACTTAATTCATTAGATTGTCTGCATCATTCCAGTCTGCTTAATTTAAACTAGATAACTTTTACTGCTTTGCAAATTCTTGCAAAGTTTGATGATTCCTACGCTTCTTGATAAACCTTTCAACAAATGAAACAGAACGTTGTTCCACCAAATTTATGAAATGCAGCAGTTGCAACGAAAACATTCTAAATGAAAAAGGAGCATCGTGTAGTATTCGTTCGAGTCTGGTGAAGTCGTTGACATCCTGGTAAGCTGCTTATTTACAAAATCCAATGCATCGCATTCTGCATCACGATCTGCTGTTCGAATAATTTCGGCCGAAGCTCCTTTTAGCAGAAACACAAAACTGTAGTAGAGGTTGCAGTACTGTGAGAGAGAGAACGATATAGAAGGATAGAAAATAGTGCTACCAGTTTTGGTTACACGCTGCAGTTAATTGTGTTCTGCCTGTAACAGAATGGTAGGAAATAGTAGAGGTATTAGAAAAAGAAAGGCATTGAAGGATAGAAATATGGTACTACCTCTGATTATACGCTCCGCTTAATATTGCTTGGTTTATAACAGGAGCGCAGAAGTTAGTGGAGGTTTTGTACAGAGATAGGAAACATTAATACAGGATAGAGATGCGTGACTAGCTGTGGTTATGTGCTCCTGATAACTTTGATTTACCCGTGATTAGAATACAGAGATGGTGGAGGTTTTTTTAGACAAGGAAAGTATGATATCGAAGTGAGAACGATATATATCTCCTTTCACGATGTTGTCCTTTCTACGTGCGTGCAATTATTAGTGGGAAATATGGGATTATTAATTTTCTGCGATTGAGTTACGTAGTCTCGCAGCCGCATTTTAATATGTACGGAGTCTCGACTGCTTTCGTGTTTAATTTATTGAACATTATCGCTCGTAATGATTAGTTATTAAACGATTGTACAGATAGTACATGTATTTTATGTAATCATTACGTTGTTGGTGTAGTAATTTATTCAGTAGGTATCATTGATTTCTACAATTTTGAGATTGCATCTTGAAATATGTTTTTTTAGTATCTATCACGTATAAATTTCGCAAAGATTTTGTCGAGGGATAATTAGTTACCATCAATCACAGGGGGCGGTGATTATATTCATTAAGGTGATGCAACACTCGTGGTGGGGGCAAACGGAATTCTGCTTGATAAATTTATTCAAAAAATGTGCGAGGTAACTTATCCTCCTTGATTACGAAAGTTTCGAGGCACGAATTATCTCAATGGCACTGTTTCAAATTAACGTAACATATGGAACGGGGTGCAACAATGTACGGGAAGAATGAATGCACCGTACGGTATTATAAAGCATCCATGAATTAATATTTATTGTTATACCGGGGACAATAAAGCATTAACAAACGCGGGCAAACGTGGTACGACTGTATTGTTACGTTCGCTAAAAGAGGAGAATCAGAAACACGTGACATAAAACATAATTTCATTAGATCTTAAGAATATTACACCTAATGCCCTTTAATTGTAATTGTCACAGAAACACGTGACATAAAACATAGAAAAATATTAAATTTTCATGGATTCTTAAATCTTCCACCTGTGAGGATAGAAATTCATTGAGCAGGCCTCAAACCACGTTATTATTTTTAATCAATGCGAATTTTTGCATCCTACATATTACGTTACACCCTGAAAATTTGTGTCCAAATTGATTTTCCTTAAAATGTTCAATTCTAACAGAACACGTCACTATGTTTCCTCGTCGCTGTGTTTTCCTAAATATGAGATTGTTAGCTCAGGTATCATCACTGACGAATGAATGACCAAAATGTTTACCCTCGGTCAGTTTCTCCATATTGTAACACCTGCTCCACTCGTAATCCACTTTGTTGTAGGTAACGTGCAGTTCAATCATAGGAGGGCATCGTTATCAGCACAGTTGAAGGTTGGACCAAAGGCTTGTAAATTCATTAGCGTCGATTTGTCAATTATAATTGAGAGGCTCAAGTTTCCATCGAGAGCAAGCTGTCAAATAAATCATCTTCCATTGTCTAAACTCCCCATAATGCCAGAAAATGTAACGAAAAGTCAACTACCTAATTTGTTATTATCTTGCCTGTGCACACTCCTTAAAACTAGAGATGGTCACACATTTCATTTAAATAGAAATTTCGAAAAACATAAGTTCAAAAGATTATTCATCACCTGTCGAATAAAGTCAACCCGGGTTAACACGGCATACAAAAAAGTAACTTTATTTCTCGAATAATCTAAAGTTAAAGTAATTTTATGTGATCCACTATTTAAATATTTTTTTATTTAATTACCTAATGCCCAACTTCACTGTCATTAATTTCAACGTTAAACAGCACAGGATCAGTTCCTCCACCCCTCGCGCAACCACAAATCCAGCAGAAATCAAAATTCCCGTGAAGCCTCTCGAAATCTCGGACACGTCGAACCTGCAGAAACTGAGGAACTTTCCAGCATGTTTTCCCCACGGTCGTGCAAAGTTATCTCTTCGAATTTTCTCTTCCCTCCCATTCCAACCGCCGGCCCTTTCTCGCTACCTCTCTCCCTCGGACGCCCTCGTTCCTTCAATCTTTCAATCCCTTTGTCGCCAGCGACGAATTCCGTCGCTTCTCGCCTCGCTCCTCGTTTATTATTTGCGACTGCACCCCATGAATTTCCCATTGACCACCGACGCGATCCGCCTGCCATCCGAATACCTCGAATCGGCGTCCTCCAATTCCCTTTCCGCCCGACCCTTCCAATCCCTTTGCTACCCCTGGCCACGTATTCTTCGAAACTTCCATTTCCATATCTGCCTGACGGATCTCGCGGATAAGAGGACACGCCGTCCAGATTCTGGCTAATCTCTCTAATCCCAGCGACGTCGAGGCTTTTAGCGGGTTCCGAGCTTCCGTTCTAAACGCGTTCTTTCAGCCACCCAGTCCCTCCCGTCCCTGGTCGACGAGAAACAGCGCCCTAAATGACATGCAATTTGTCCGTGCGCCCAGGAACCGATCCGCCCAGACGGTGGGATCGGATTCAACGCTTTCTTCCCTCCCCCCGAAATTGGATTTTACTATATGAAAAGCGGTCCCCCTGGGTTATCAAGCGGAGTGGAGCTCTCCTGTCGTGCGTTGTGTGGCCCTTCTTTCTTTGATGGGTGGGAAAATTGATGCACTTTACGTGCAACATTAGTTTCTGGCCAAATGACGTGGCTTTTTGGAGAGGAAGCACGACTCGGGGCTTTAGTAAAAGGATGGTGGGTAGCCTCCATTATCTGTACTGATTGACTGACAAGTTGAGGGAGTTCGAGGTACATAGGAATGCGAGGGATACGAAATGTTTCTCGCTTGTACGAGGATGCAAAATATGCAGCGATAGGAGTGCAGGAATTGTTGGGTTGCTGGATTTCGAATAACCACTGATGGAGCAAAATAGGGAGAAAAATATTATTTTTGTTATGTATTAGTTTTGACACTATGACGAATGATATTTAAGGGGGAGGCCTACCTAGAAATTTTCGAAACATCGATTTTTATATTTTCTTAAAGTAGGTACAATATCTTGAAAATATTCCCTCAAAGTGTCAAGTTAATCCGACCAAATTTGACAAAGTTATACGCGTGTAAGTAAGTAGGCATTCCTCGGTGTAACGCTCAGACCCAAGACTTTAAACGCGTTTTCCTCAAAATCATGTTATCAAAGTTGGTGACACGCGTAACTAAACTAGACTTTGCAGGCTTATTTTAAGGTTCAAAATCTAAACACTATCGGAAGCTTTTCCGATTTTTGCCTAGATTTTTTTACACTCGAAAAACGAACGAATGTTTGCCAAATATCGATGGTTCAACTTTGCACAGCCGCCATTTTGCAAAGCCCCTAAAAAAGGACGAAGCCTATAACTCACAAACGTTTCGATACGTTTTACCACAAAAATACTAAAATATCCGTAAGATGTACTCTTTCCAATGGACTAATGTTTAATAATAAAAGTTTATCCGTTTTTCTAGAAAAAATTCCCAAAGAAGCACGTTGTTTTGACTGTTCTAGGTAGTCCCTCCCCCCCCCCCCTTTAACGTGTATTAATTGAAGAACTTAGAGATCGAACCAGACGATTTCTAGAATATCTCTGCTCCCAGCTTGTGTCATTCTAACAAGAGAAGTTAGGAAACCCAAAAATTTAGAAAGTTGTGCACCTTTGCAAGTAGAGTAGTTCATCCCTTTTGTAGATATAAAAAAAAGATACAACCTTTGTTTAAACTTACCTATATTCGATATCTCTCACCGTTTTCGAGGTACTCCACGGCAAAGAAAATTCTACACATATTCTTCACACTATGGCACCAACAAAAATTAGGTTTGTGTTACCGATCAGCTACACTGCTTGCACACGAAGTTGCAGAATTTTCTCCATTTTCGGGTTGCCTAACTTCCCTTGTAAATCACACTGTAAATTTCTAGTGAATGGTATCTAAAGAGAATACATATCCTCATAAAAAACTTCAAAAAAGTAAAAAAATTACGCCAAGTACATGAAATCAATTAAATATAAAAAAATATGTGAAATCAAAATGAGCTGCAAGTACATAACGGAGCTTTCCAACTGCGCTCAAGATGACACAATTGAAATGCTGTGTTCATACATTCCATTACTCTTATCGCGGACATTTTAATTAATGCATCAAAAGGAATCCCATTTAAAAACATTGTCGTAAATTAATTAATAGCTTTACAAAATTAACGATAAAAAAAAATTGCGCCACTTATAACAGTGGCTATGTATATAAAGAAAAAATGTATTAAATAATATTAAGCAGATTTATTTTTATACAAATAAATATTTCAATACGAATAAATATTTTATTCAAAATACTTGGCGCTGCGCTCCGAACTGGTGTTGCTAAACTGAATAAATATGTATAAATTGCATTAAATCTTTTTCTTTCTTTCTTGGGCGTGCGTTCGTGCATGTGTGTATGTGTGCGTGTGCATATGCTACGTATGATATTAGAATTAAATATATGTAGAATAAATTTGACTGCGTTTCTAATATGTGTATGTATATGTTTACGTATTTTAGATTGTAAGGGAGTTATAGTAAATTACTAATACTAAGACAATTAACATTTCTTTCGGTTTCGCAGCGCCAAGTATTTTGAATAAAATATTTATTCGTATTGAAATATTTATTTGTATAAAAATAAATCTGCTTAATATTATTTAATACATTTTTTCTTTATATACATAGCCACTGTTATAAGTGGCGCAATTTTTTTTTATCGTTAATTTTGTAAAGCTATTAATTAATTTACGACAATGTTTTTAAATGGGATTCCTTTTGATGCATTAATTAAAATGTCCGCGATAAGAGTAATGGAATGTATGAACACAGCATTTCAATTGTGTCATCTTGAGCGCAGTTGGAAAGCTCCGTTATGTACTTGCAGCTCATTTTGATTTCACATATTTTTTTATATTTAATTGATTTCATGTACTTGGCGTAATTTTTTTACTTTTTTGAAGTTTTTTATGAGGATCTCACTTCTTTTTACAAAGATTATTTGCATAGGGAATGACTTGAGATAATTTTTAATATTATAACTTACAAATTATCACGGGACAGAATTAAGGGTAAATTCAGTCACAGCATCATTTTACGCTTCGATTACACTAGTTTACAAAATCCAAAAAATTATTTTTGATCCAGGCTCCACTATGAAATTCTAATGTAAGGTGATCCCCTAAACTCAAAAATCGACACGAGACAAAATCCTATGGATACGTTTTTGAGATATCGTCCGATGAATATTTTGGAAATTTTTTAAAAAGACGACCCGACGTTCTAGGCCATATCTCGCGTTAGAGTTGAAAAATTTGATCGCGATGAATCTTAAATTAAAGGTAATTAAATTGCATACAATTCATTTCCACAGTGTTTTGCAATCGGATCAATAGTTTAGACGGAATCGAACGAAACTTAAGAAAAATGTAATGTTTTGGGGGCGAAATTGAAATCGAAAATTCACTACATGGCCTGAAAGACAGAAATTATCATGTGGCGTCCAGTTTCTTATTTTTTACGTAGAGCGCGCACTTTTACGAATAAAACAAGTCCAACTTGATCAAAATCCATGCACAAACAATAAAGTTATGGGCGATAGAGTCGGAGTGCCTATTTTCAACTTTTTCCCTATTTTCTCATTTCTTCCTGTTTCTTGGCGAAACCAAATTTAAATGTATTTTATTTTATTTTTTAAAATAAATTCTATCTCTTTCTGCTTCTTTTGCCCGCATTGACATCAGTTCCTTTTACAAGGATCAGTTTCTTTTCAAGGACATGTCAAGAGACCTATATTCAGAGAATAAAGACGTAAAAAGCATGTTACAGGAAGAGATCGATACGAATGAAATTATTACGAACAGCACTACATACCGATTTTTTTATACATAGTTCTCGAGCAACTCATTGATGATTTTGGACTTTTATTGTTGCCAAGAAAGCCAGCGCCGACCAATTGTAACAAATTGAATGCGGCATCTTCATTTCGCGATGAATGTAATTCAAATTGCTCACTTTCCAGCAACTTTTTGATCTGCGGTTCATCGAAAACGCCTTCCTTGATCTTGGCGTCGGAATGTGTCGGGAAAATGGTCTTCAAGTATATGAATGCATCATCTGTTTGTAGTAATTTCATTTGTATCGATCTTCTGCTGTAATATGCTTTTTACTTATTTATTCTCTCAATATAGGTGTTAACAAGTCCTTGAAGATCCATTACCTCCACTCGCCTTTGGATTTCTTCCCAATAAATCTTGGTGTAATAATCGATGAACATAGCGAGCGACTTCATCCGCAGATGAAAAATATTGAGAGACCCTACCAAGGATTCTGGGATGAATCAGTGATGGGTGACTACGACTGGTTCTTTGTAAAACAAACTGATCTTAATGCGGGCAAAAGAAACAGAAAGAGATAGAATTTATTTTCAAAAATGAAATAAAATACATTTAAATTTATTTTCACTGATTATATTACTACCTATATATGTGTAAACTACAAATAAACTTCGGATAATTGGGATTGATGGAATTGGTTTATCTAAATTTGAATTTTCAGATATAAAGCAAACACATACAAGAAGGAAACAGAGGATCGAAGCTGAAGAAACTCATTTATTAATTAATATAATAATAATAATTTTAAGGTTAAAAATACGGCTATTTTTCTAAAAATTTCTAATAATATCTCAAAAACATATCCATAGGATTTTATCTCGTGTCGATTTTTGCGTTTAGGGGACCACCTTACATAAGAATTTCATAGCGGAGTCTACAGAAATGACTGTAAACTAGTGTTATCTATATATACATAAAATCCTCAGTTTATTTACAAATAAAAAACAGTTTGATGATATTTACACATGGCGCAATTCAAATTTCGACAACTTACCTTGTGTTTGAGACTGCATTTTGATTGCAATTCAATGGCACAACGATACATACTTGTAAAAACACGTTTATAACTTGGTTATAACTTGACGGTAAACTGTCAAAATTTGGAGGAGATTGCATAGTGAAGATAGCGATTGACGAACGAAATATGAGTTAGTTTCTGTTGGCTGAAGGTGTGCGTGTAACACGTACCAGGAGTCGACGAACGAAACATGTGTTAGTTTCGTTTTGGCTGAAGGTGTGCGCGTAACGCGTATATACGTAGAAAAACGAAACATTTGTAGTTTCGTTTTGGTTGAAGGTGTGCGTGTATCGCGTATATACGTATTATGGTTGACGAAAAATTTCTTGGAGAATCAGGAGAAGAAGAAAAATCTTAAAAATTGACCTTTTCTGACAGTTCCATCGAGACGATATTATGATATCTCGGTCATGCGTGGACCGATTTTATTGAAATTGGTCTTATTCGAAAGCTGATATGCGGTTTACATAAGAAAAATGCCTTTAAATTTAGAAAATATTGCAGGCGTCATGACATAATTAATGACATAAGTTTAAAAGTTAGGTTGGAGTAGCCCGGGGACGAGTAAATGATAGCGGTAGCCACAGTCGACATATACATATACAGGGTGTCGTTTTCATGTACTTGGCGTCGAGACGCTACCGCGTCTCTAGATTATTCGGAACGTGGAGCCTGTATTTGTTTGCACTCCGCATTGAAGTTGCGTGAAGTAGAAGCCACCAGTTACCAGAGGAGTCAGATGTCCGATTGTTAAAGGTTCACATTTTGAATGGAATTCGAGGATGCAGGGTGTGACGTGTTACTTTGATCGACTGGAATTATATGCCGCCTTCTGTATACGGTCGAAAATTGTACTCCAGCGCGGAATAATTATGTAATTCAAGAGTTGGGTCATTTATTGGCCTCGCACCGATGAACTCGCATTTGTGGCTCACTCAGCAAACGTTCTAGTAGAACGAGCACGATACGCTTAATTACGAGGCCATTTGTGCGGCTTCATAATTTTACCATCGAATCGCTGGAATATGATCATCAATTCCTCCCGCTGGCATTCGTGTGTAGCACGTTTGACGAGAGTCTCTTTGTCCTTTGTTGGTGGTTATTAAGCATCATCAGTTGACGAACTATAAATGCTTTCTGCCTCTCACCACTTTGTTCCTTCTAAATCACGAAGACTTACAGTGGTCATTCGGAATAATACATACTACAATTGTGGTTTAAAAAAATACAATCTTTAGTAAAAAAAAAACAGGGGTCATCTTCAGGTCTGTACTAAGGCAATTTCAGGTAGATCTTTGATCGAAGTAATAATGTCTTTCAAAACCTACCATTTCTCTTTGCATAGTTTTTCTTCAAATATAATTAATATTTTTTGTTTAAAGACACACTCGTTTTCAGAATATTTTACTTGACTTCTAGTAAATGATATCTAAATACTCATAATTTAGGAATTTGTTAGGAATCAGATCACAGCGTGTAATGAAATTGTTCCCAAAAGCTGCGTGGTTTAAATAGAACGAGATCTTGCCAACCATTCTGTTCTTTTTCTCGAAGATAAATAATAGGGAATGGTATCTCGATAACCCAAAGCCAACATTGAACAGGATAAGACGAGGTTTGCCTTCCCCGAAGCCAATACGATTATGCAGCGTGCATTGTTCAACAATCGAGTATTGTCTAACTTGTGCCATTATGGCGAAACACTAATTGCACAAAACCAAAAGGAGTCCTAACAAAAACAACATTAAATGTGAAGAAGTTCGAACTCTAAATCTCGATGGTACGTTGCATCGATACTTTATTAACACCGTGAATATCCATCTAACCACTAATCAACCCCTTGCGTTACTTTGTATGAATAATAACGAATTACTGACAGCTCCACAAACTCACGACTCGAACTAGATTGTTGAAACGATGGTACAAAGAATAAAATTTTCTATTGGGTAGAAGGGACTCGTTAATGATTAGCCGTGAACGCATTTTAAATTTCAAGAAGTGTTCCGCGTTCAAACTTCTTAACCAGCTGGGTGAAAGTCGCACGATAATGAGGCCCGCGCTACGTTCTCAATTAATTCATCGAACTTCGTGAATACGTTTCAAAGTTTGAGAATTCGTTGATCTCGATGGCTGCACTTTGTCCCCCGTTGCACTGGTTGTAGGGCAGAATGGCATCGCGGGAATACTTCTTGAATATCTGCCGACTACTTGAACGTCATTCTCAGCAGAGAATTCAAAGGGGAGCCATTAATGTTTCGTAAATATCGCGCACGTAATTAGGCGAGCTTGCGTCAAGTTAACGAAAATTCGGATGTAAATTTTTATTCCACATTCACTCCTGAATCGTTGCTTTATATTCGCATTTTAATTCCACGTTATACGAAATTTTAATTCCGATTTTAATACCGATTTTAAATTTGAAAGGAACTTTGAAGGCAGGATATTAAAGACTAAGGGGTAAACTGGAAATTATAAAGGTACTTAAGAGCGCTTCTTTAACTTGGTATCTTTGTTATATGAGGGAACTTCACTTCGTGGAACGATAAAACGGTGCAAGAGCCTTGCAGAGTGTTTTCAACATTTTGTAAAGTTCTTCTAACTGTCTTATTAATTTATTACTAAGTAGTACACTTTCTGTAGTGAATGCTGATATGAGATTCTTCCTCTTCGACAAAATTCAGTTGAAATAGTTGATTCTTTTTAAAATAAAATTGTTTTTCGAACGAGTTTTATATTCATGAAAAACAATCAAGTTAGTGCTTAGCTATAGTTTCAAATATCCTTTCCATTTTGTCCATTCAATTTGTAGCTTTACTACCCTAGAATTTTCCAAGTTTTGTTGCACTGTTTTAAATTTCAGTTTTTACTCCGCGCATTTATAGCGATATGTAGAAACTTTTTTTTATTGCCCCATATAAAGTTTCGTTGTAACTGGATTTTCCATTTCTCTGTTTCCCTTCCGTATCAATTTAAACCATTGCGTCCACCGTGTTCACATTTTAAACCTATTCTTTTTGAAATATTTGGGCAGGGTTAAGCAAATGTCGCGGGGACATGGCTTCCGGCCAGTTTATGATAAGTTTTCATGACTGAACACGCCATTAGAGGTGTGTAAAATGTAAACCTTGTATATTTTACAGAATTCGGAAAAGATTCCAAATTATTCTGCATGAATGCAAAGATATTAAATGCTTCGGTGATGTCAATTTATTATATCAAGCATCAATTCGGGTGCCGGCTGATTCAGCTATTTAAAATCCATTAATACTTGGACAGTCTAAAACATTTATCTAACTAGCATTGAATTTCCAATTTCATTGAATTTAGAATTTCAAAAAATTTAAAAAAATCCTTCTAAAAGACAAATTAATTGTTTAAAAAGGTTCGAATAATTTAAACCATAATGAATGCTATAAAGTTTCCATTACCGTTCTACAACGGTAGCAATATAATTGAACTTTCAAATTTCAAAAAAATATCAGTAGAAAAAAAGGATAGTTCGCGTGAGAAATAAGTGAACTGACTTTTAGTCCACCCTATACATAGTTTATTCTTTCCTGCGGTCAATTCATTGAAATTCAAGCGTGCATTAATTGTGATGGCTCATAATTCGACGATGTTCAATGGTGTTCTGAAACAATTACCATCAGCTCTATTGTTCGCTTGTAAATTATCCGTGATAATAGCCATTGAATGTTAATGGCTGCGCTGTTTGCCATGCAACTACTTGAGGGAAATCTTCGAGACGCTCGTGTACACATTCAGTGGTATTGCTAGGATCCGAGTCCCCAGTATGAGCAACAAGTTATAGTGGTTATTGCTCGACTGAGGTTACTTAGATGATATGAAATTGTTACAATAATCTTCATCGGTTTTACTGCCTCCCAGATCCTCGGTGTAAAAACTCAGATAACTGTGTGCCGTGTATTTAACATTGTAACCACAGTAGTGGAGAAGAAGTTTACATCGAAGTAATGTGAAGAATTATTAATATTTAAATTGGATTTAAAATGTATAAGACAATTTTTAGATACCAACGCTGCATCGACATGCAATTATTATATTTTCCGATATTACCCTACGAAATATCTATTTGTTCAAAAGCAGTAACTCAGGAAATATTGTTTTAAGAGTGGCAACTTTTTAAAATGGAAACGCTCCTGGGTGCAACGTAATCGACAAATTTTATTTTACTCCCGATCTTCTCGAAGTTATTATTATGACATCCTTCTGAAATACAGATTTCATACTGGAAGGTTCAAGGAATAGGGCGATATTCTTTTTTATTATAGAACGACGTTACGTTTTATTTTTATGTACTTTCCAGTCCACGAAACACATACCTTTACGTTACCTTCGTGACATATTTATTTCGTAGTTTTATACGTTGTATTATTTATGGTTCTGTCGTTGAATTCAATAGCTCGGTGAACCCCATTTATAACAGAAAGTAATTACCAAGTTTTGAGATATGAGTGCGGTCAAATAATTTCTTCAAATTATAAATTTATTTTTCTATTGCTTTTTGCTAAAATGTGCAAGATATCTGTGACATCTTATTTTAACGTGCTATATATTTTTAGTAATATTTTATCAATATTTACTTACATCAAATTTATATTATAAATTACTAAAATACTGTACCTATCCTTTTGTATCATCGAACGATAGATAAGCTTAAAAGGGGAAGAACTTGGGAGTACTCAAATATTGTTCTTGTCCTCGCTTTGTATAAAATACTGTTCCAAAATTTTAACCGAATAAGGTTGTACATGTAGGTGCACTGTCACAGAACAGATGGAACTGTACAGAATGCCATGTCCCTGCCCGACTGCTATTCTCAAAAAGGAAGGGAAGTGCAGCCTATCATTATCCTTTCTCGTCGAAACGCCAGGTCCCAAAGCGGTTTAAATGCAAATGCATTATAGAAGCCGTCATGGTTTCGAACGTCTCGCTGTTTCTACGAGGACGTCGTTCCACTTCCCATTTCAAGTGCAGCCGAATAGTTCCCTACATATAATTAGTTACACAAGCAAGCTTAACAATTGGATTCATTATACTTTTAAATTTTGAAGAACACTTTTGTCAAAGAATATATTTCCACTGAAAGTGTAACGTAACAAAATTTTATTTCCTCAACATTATCTACATTTTGCAAATATTTTACTGTCTAACACTATCAGAAATCATTCCAAAGCCGTTCACACTGCTCGAAACGTTGAAACAGAATTTAAAATACAATAGCTTTCGTCCAACAGTATCAAGCTGGTATCTAAAAAACTTTCTGCTGCAATGCACAAGATTTCTTTGTTAATCGACCACTCAGAGAAACGTCCCCTTCACACGCTGAATTTTTTTCCCAAAACAATAGGCATCCCCTCAGCTGACCAGTCATTTCCATCAGCTGTTTATGCATTAAAATGCAGAGGGGAGGGGGGGGGGGGCGGCTTCGACGTCCTTAAGGAAATCTCATTAAAATCGTAATTACAATTTCGCTGGCGGTGCTGTTGTAATAATAAAGTAGTTCACCAAGGCGCGAAACACTCGAAGCGAAACAGCGGCAATCCGCCTTTCCACTTCTTCGTCTGCGTTCTCTTTTTCAACTTCCGCTTTCTCGTGCCCTCGCGCCTCTCCCCTCTGCCCCCTTGCTACGCCTATTTGTTCTTCGGAGTAGGTTTTTCTCGATTCGTTTTTCAGCTCCCGTTGACACCTTTGTCGCGCGGAATAACTCGTGCTCTTCCGACATTTCTTTGTTAAGCTGGGTAGCCAGCAGTTCTTCCAGCAACTCCGAGTACATAATTCCACTCGAACGTTTGTAACAACTCTCGATATACCATGCACTACCATCTTCACTGTTCCATGAAGACGCGGCGTGTTGCAAGAATGGTTATTTTCAGCACCTGCTGTCGAGGTATAAGCAAATACAAGTTATTAGGAAACAGAGTGTTCTATATCTGGATGTATCCGTTTCAAGCATCTAAGAGGTTAAATGGCGAGTGGGACTGGTTAAAAAGAGTTTTCTGTAACGTTTCCCTGCGCTGGGATGACTGAAAGGCGACTGTGAAACGTGTGCGTTTGTATATGTGTGGGAATGAGTCCTTTGAAATGGTCAGTGCACGGAGAGATCGAGTCTGCTATTTAGACTGTAGAGAGTTTTGAGGTAATAAAATTACTTAGTGTCTTCAGAGAGTCTGTCTGGTCTAAAGAGTGTTATTAAATGTAATTGTTATGATTGAAATTTTGCGAATAATTACTAAACATAGTGTATTATAATTTATAACACACACTATTAAAATTGTCGTAGGAAATCTTCTCCTCGACTTACAAAGGAAGATCCCCATCCTAGATATTCAAAAAATTATAAAACTTTGGGGATATGTAGAGGATATATGTATACATAGATATGTATTACGCAATTTTCTTTGCTGCCGAAATTCGCTTTAGGGGGGTGAAATTGGTTTTGTGTTGAAACTCGTGAACTGTAGGAGATAGAACAAAGTTTTCAGGCAAAAGTTACTTTTTTTAATTAGTACTGTCATTTGGCAAAAGTGATACGCGAGTTATAATACAAAATCTGGAAATAGCCAGATTTTCAGGGGTCAATTTCATCCCCTTAGAGTGAATTTGGGCAGAAAAAAATATGTAATATATACTTACATATCCTTTACATATCCCCAAAGTTTCATAATTTTTTAAATTTACGGGACCTTCCCTTGTTAGATATACTACTTAGTCTAGTTTCCTTTATATCCATACATACACACTTCTTCTAATTTTTAATTATTTCTGTGATTAGATATTTAAATCAGTTCTCTTTTTACATGTAGATACTAAAAAGGAAAAGTTTTAATTCGCGTTCTTAAGAAACTTTAAATAGTAAATACTCTCCGTACGTTCAATAGAGTGTTACACACGGTCCACTATATCAAGTACAAACAAAGCTAAATTGTTGAATGGAACCACGCGCAATTCCACTTGTTAACTGGTGTGGTTATAGAACAGTTTTTCGTGATAGTATCCATCGCGTCGGAAATTGGTTTCCACAAGAGTGTCCATTTAAAGGAACGAGTCGAATCGGATGATCTCTAGCGTAACAATTCCAATTAAAGTCGATCTTTCCCCCTTTACTGCTGGTCTATGTGACGATAAATTTAGTTGGCAAACGCCAGACGCTGGAATGCCAGCCACGTAGATCGTAAAATTGCAGTAGCCCCAACGAAGGCCACGACGACAGAGAAAGAGGAGAGCAATCGTAAGGGCGCGAGCGAGGTTTCAATGATAACATCCTATTGTGATGTTTAGTCCTTCTGGGAGACGTTCCGTGGTGAAAGTGGAAAAATTTCATCCTGACTCCTACCACTGACATTTCATCGCGCGTAAAATAAAAGCGTCGCTATTTTCCGTTGCAAGTGGAAAACTCCACAATTACGTCATTAACAAAGAGATGCTCAAGATTCTATTTACAACTCGAAATTTTTTTACATAAATTTAGATTACAGAAATCTGATTATCTGAACGATTAGATACTGCACTTGTTTTCTTGTTTACAATCTGCCTTATCAATTACGATATGATAATATTAAAAATTAAAAGAATATCACTGTCGTTCGTAATTTTAAAAAAATTGTCTGTGATATTAAACATTGGAAAATCACGATCATCCAAGAAAGTTGAGAAGGTTCCTTTATGGTACTGTTTACTACTTTATCCATTGCACTTCTTTCCTTAAACAATTGAAATTCTAATGTCAGGTGATTCGTTTTGTATATTATCAAATGAACCGCGCCTATCTGTTTGACGCGAAATTGAATGCACCATTGATCAAAGAACGAGCAATGAATGTCAAATACGCACATTAATTACAATACACATTAAAACGAGAATTTTCATTATTACAATCCAGTACGATAATGATGTATGACTATTGAATTATTCACGGTTTTCAGTTAGCTCGAGATTTATGATTTCATTAAAAGACGATTATTCAATCGAGAGTTTATCGTGCACGCGCAAATTGCGCGAACACCTCTCCTGTACTACACCTGCGGTTAGAGGGTATTGATCCGCCTCTTTTACGAAATGCCAATTACTAGATTAACTGCCTCTATCGTCCTTGCTTTCCATTATCATTTCGGGAACTATGTATGCTGGGAATTTATGAAAACAAACTACCTAGAGTCTGGCTGTACCGTAAACATCAGCAATTCTGATTTTGGACGCCATCGATAATGAAATTGTCTCATTGGGAGAATAAATCACCAGTAACTAACTCTAGCTCCGCACAAATCATTTCGGCACAACAGTTCCTGGGTGTTAAAAATATTACGTGGAAAACAAGTCCGAAAAAAATTGTATTGAACAATAACATTAACTTTTACTAAATACATAGTACGATTGTGGAGGAGCAATTAGGTTTGGAAGTATTTTGAAATTTTCTGGAACAGAAGTCATTTACTTTGCGTTTCCTATTTCTTTTGCCATTTCACTTAACCTGATTTTTCAGTAAAAATCAACTACTTCATTGCCCAAAGCAGTCGATATTTCTTACCACTTTCAGCTCCATATTTGCTCTTGCCTTGTAATTAGATCCCTATGTATTATAAACGCGTAACAGATCATGAAACTACATACCTATATGTACTTTCCTCTACCTCAAAAAAATTTGAAGAAAAATTGTGGAGGTATCTATGTTATGCACTTGTTGCATAACACATCAAATCATTTAAGATAAGTAAGAAATAATGGTACTCTACAAATCTAGAAAATTAACTAGATATCAGAGATAGAAGAATCACTGAGCATGTGATTACATTTTTCAAACGCCCATTTTTCGCAACATGCTGAAACCATTGTAGTATCAAATGCCACAGTAAACGTTTCACTGGCGTGGACCATTTAATCGTCTCGTGCTGCGTATGTAGCAGAACTCGAAAAGCACAGAATGCTGTGGACCATATAAACTCCCCTTTTTTTATATTCGTCCAAAAGATAATAAGAGGAGCGCGTGGTGGCCGTGGGCAAGGGACAAAAGAGCACGCGACCTTCTGAATTCTTCAGCATTTTCGCAGAAGCGGGGTGGCTCTTATTGCCAGATATGCAAGCAACTCGTCCCGTACTATGGGAACTTGCTGGTATATTGCCTCGCTCGACTTTTATTTTCCAGTCTTCCCCCTCGATCCATGAACAGTTCCGCGGCATCACTGGAATTTAATTAATAGTTCGAACATGCACGGGAATCGTCTGCACGCAACGCCGTATTTACCGTAAGAACTGGCTACGCAACGAGGAATCAGGAAAGCGTGCAAACACCGGAAGAGACTGGTTCGGCGACAAAAGCGCCAGGAAGCGTCATCAAATTCCTATAAACTCAACACAAAACCCACCACCCCACCGTCCTCCTTTTGTTCCCCGAAATTCCTTCACTTCGAGAATCACCTTCAGACTACCCCAAAATGAGAGCGTTTGGTGCCCGCCACGAAATGAATTTTAAAAGAAAAGAATTCTAAGATTCTTCGCGGTTAAGTGAACTACGCGAGCCTTCCAGCTAAACCGAGGAAAGCAACCCCTACCGCAGTGGCTTTCAAATATTTCGCACAAACGAGTAACACGAGAACGGGAAGAAAAAGTGGCTGCAGGCAACGTATGATTTTCTGTTCCAGAAAGTAACGCCTGAATTCCACGGGACCTCTTGAGTAAATTTCCCACAATTTGCGAATAGTTGCAACGAAACTTACCTCCAGAGGCAATTTTATACCGAGAGGGGACGTTTATCTTCGACTAAAGTGGATTCGAAAAGTACATTCAATTTTGTGCCTGCAAATCTCTTACGTACACCAAAGTGAAGTTTATTTCGGTGGTTGAAAGAGTGTCGAGGATTAATTTGGTAAACCAAGAAAAACGTGTGTACTTCGCACAGTTTTAACGCTGGTTCTACCAAGAGGGTCAAAATTGCTTGTTTTGTCATTTCTTATAATCATTACTCATTTCATTACTTATATATTTTCTCAAATTTTTCGTGATTTTTATTATTCAGTCTGTAAAATAGTTTTCTTATTCGCATGTTTTTTCTATAAAATTGATATATCACCCTACATATTATACCGAGGGGGGACATTTTGACCTCTCGCGGAACGCCGGGAAATTTTTGATTTCAGAAGTTTCTCATAATATTTCCGCATAGTTCTAATATCTCTTCAGAAAAGTAAATACAAAAATGTACAAAAAATGCCAAATTGTTGCATTCTTCTCTTAATTTTTTTCATGTCTTTCACTGACAGTGAAAATAAATATTTCGTGGTTCACATAAAACCGGAGAAGAGTGTAAGTTAAATAAAGCAGAAAGATAACTGACTTGTTAAGAAAAGTGAGAAATAGGTGATACATCAATCGTCGGTAGTTCTAATGTTAATGAAAGCTGTGAAGTTCCGTAGAAACTTCGTGGCGAAATGAATGCAACATCTCGATCTCCTTTGAGCGCGAAGAGGGATGGCCTCGATTTCAAGCGCTTTATCTTCGATCGGCGCTTGTGGTCGCTGAATTCGAGCTGCTGGACCACAATCGTTCGCAAAGGGGCGACGGCAAGAAAGGAGCGAGAAGAAGGGGCTGGAGAAATCGGCGGTTGTCGCTGGAAAAGGGGCAAGATAAGTGAATGCCAAGGAAATAAGAGCTCGCGAAAAGGACACAGGGGGTGAACGGATCAATGGCGGGCGTCAGAAAAGGGACGGAAGACTAATTTTCGCGGGCACTGGGTCAAAACGGAAGACGGTTGCACAGTTAACAAGATCAATGGCACGAGAAACGCGGCGGCCAAATAGACGGCGGGATCAAAGCGAGTGAGAAAGGCGATGAAGTGAAATTAAGGGAGGGAAGGATAACGGGGAACTGGAAGTCTGAATGCGGCGGAGGAAACACTATTTTTCGCAATGAAAAAATGAAGATTGACACTGCGCCGGGTTCGTGACAGTCCGATTGGATGGGAATGTACGCGCGAAGCTAGAAACAAAGTTCTGATAAAAGCTAATTGGATTTTGAACCCGAACGATCGAGTTTAATTAAGAGTCGATGAATGGTCGAGTTCCATAAAGTGTGAATGAGACTATACTCGAAGGTCAATGATACGGAAACGATTGGAATTTCAAATAATTCCACGTGACATGCGTTAGTTACAGGCTTACTAATTACTAAGTGCTTTTATTGGCAATCTACTGTACGACAGTTAACTTTGATTCTTCATTGCAGATAAATGAATGGTGCGAACGAAATCCGTTCAGATATCCAGGGTAGCTTTGGTTTAGAAAGTAATAATTATAGAAATTTACTACTTCTTTTAATTTAATTGTTTTTTGGGGGGGTCGAAAGGGGAATAAATGGAGAATAGTTATGAATTATTCAAACTTCCACGAGTGGACAAACTTCCATTGGATTTAATTTGTAATAAATTAGCTATATCCTCGACCAAAATGTCGCGAAATATTCTCTTTCGCACGTTTTACTTGCTACCTCGGTCTGAAATAATATACGAGGCTTTGTTAATACTGTACATTATTCAACTATTCTCTAGGAAACCTTCTGCTCTGTAAGCCAGCCCGTAAAAACTCTAGGGAGCACTAAGCTGGCGGCACTATATCCGCAGGGTAGTGTAATAATTCTTCATATGAAATAAAAGGATCGCCCCTACGCGACATCCCGGCAAGTGTGCCTCCAAATAAAATGGGGTTATTAATTGACGGGGCGTAGGGCGCATGTAAACAAAACTGTCGAAGTAAAAGCTTGGTAAATAGGGTATGGAAAAATTGTTAGAAATAGGTATTTGTCTATTTTTCGATAAAAGTAATGTTTGCACGGGGAGGAATGAAAATCAAAAGGTCTTCGTTTATACCTACATCATTTCTCTGTACGTCAGGAACACGTAGCTGTTCATAACGTAATTCCTTTCGTGAATCGCGTTTTCAATCAATGTCGATAAAAGAAAAATAAGACGAAATTGGATACATGTCAATCGGCCGATAGATTGAATCTGTTTGGCCTGACGGGAAATGACGGGCGTGAACGCTAAAATAACTTACAAGGTAAACTAAAATTACCGCTGGTTTTCTTGTCGCGAGAATATAATTCCTCGGCTGCCCGTTAATTATTCGCTTTTAATTACAGAAATGTTAGGTACTCTTTCAAAGTGTACTGGGAAAAATGTCGTAACTTGATGAAAATTAGTTGCATTGGAATTCTCTGCACGTCATAAGAATTATTTAATTTTAATATCCAGAACGTCGTGCTCCATTTTATTACAATAAGTTAACATAACATACATCTCATCTGAGTTAAAGTTGACGCCGTGAAAAATACTTCTATACGAAAAGGGGAATTTTTATTTAAAAATCGAATGGTCCCAGGTACTTATTAACACATTATATCCTCATCAATATTTGCAAATAACACCAATACTCCACCGAGTCTACTGCTAATCTTGTATCGAACAGCAATTAACGTACAGTATTTCAAGCTCGTGCAATCAGCGAATTAGAGAACCTTCGATTGCATTTATTTTCGATAAAGAAAGCACAACTGTAGCCCTGTCAAAAGAGGATGTCCCACCACAATTAGTCGTATTCCCTCATCGATGATCGATCGCACCAAAAGGCATTTCGTGGGACATCGGCTTTTTCCATTCGTGCCCAGCCGATACGAGGAATCGAAAAAGGAACATGTGTACACCAGTCGTCTCTTTGATCTCACCTCTGCAGGAAGTAGCGCGTGTTATCCTGTATCCCGCAGGGATTGCTTTGAGCACGCAATGTCATTGTTATCAATGGAGGCCACCTGCGGATATTCGCAATGGTGGGCGTTCGAAGATGCTGAATTTTTTATTGTGTTTCGATTGATTGAAACCCTGATACCGTTGGAGGGCGAGCAAATGTTTAAGGTCTATGAGGTCCGAGGTATAAATGAATTGGCCCCTGCGTTTCGTTAGTTATTGCCCACATAACAGTGGATATACTGGAGGCCAGAGACAACATGAGTCACTATCAGGCTTTGGGTAATAGGCCGGACATTAATCATATTTGTACCTTCCATTCTTCTCTCCTTCTACCCCCATTTTTTCTGCGCGATATAGGAGATGCCAGAATCATTAGGGCAAAGATCTAATCTTCCGCCTTTGTTCCCGACGTCGAGATTTCTGGTAATATTACTGGAGAAGAATTAACGGCGATGGAACTCTTTATTAATCGTGAGTGCTTTTTATAGACAGACGTTTAGTTGGAGCAGAAATCTACTAATAAGATTTACCATCTTACTAATATTTCTTTATACAGTACCGAAGGTAGTGTTGATATTGAATAAGTAAACTGACATATGAGAATGATCGAGCACGTATTTCATTTTAAATAAGTTCTTGATAGATGATAAAACACGAAGACGTAAGAAAATATAGGTTATTTATTTGGAAGATGAATAGAGGAAAATAATTATCTCTTTAAACAATTGTGAAAAGTTTCCAGATTAATAATATTTCTGTAAAATGTAGCTGAATAAAAATTTCAATATTAGGATTCATAGCTTCTTGATCTCGGCATTTGAAAATTCCTGCAAATAAGTCTTCATGTAGGAAATCAGAGTTGAGGCTAAAGTTTCTCGTCCCAACGCGATCAAAGGCTCAAGCGGGCAATTGTGTTAGGGCAAGACAATCTCTGAACTCCGGTGACGTATACATATATTGAAGGGATGTAAGGGATGTTAGCATTGTCGGACTTGCAGGGGTCAGTTTCCCTGCATACTGGATGAATTAATGGGCGCTTTTATTATCAACAGTAGCCTGCCTTCAGCAAGATTTGCATAAATTCGTTGAAGCTGCTTATGGAGGCTGGCTTTGTGCAGGGAATCTACTTTGATCCTACCAAATCATGTTCCTTGCTTTATAAATAGGTACTCTACATCCTCTTGACTCCAAGGTGATCTCTGATTTCCGTTTCGTGACTTTGCAAGATTAACTCTCCATTCGTTTGGATTTCACAAAAGTGAATTTTTACAGTGGAGATAAAACATGAAAAAGCGCCATACAATTATACTCGTAATATTTCAGTTTAGGAATTATGCATGCTTCGCAGAAGGATATACATTATCTCGCAGATAAAATATTCTGGGTAATACTTTACGAAAAGATCGAATAAAAATTCATTCTTAAATAATTTAATCAAATTCCTGATTTCTTACTTCGACAAATTCACTAATTAATTTAGAAGACACGAAGACGTAGAAAATTTCAATCTTTGTCCAAGAAACCAGAGTATTAAAGAATCCCAGTGAATGTTATTTCAATAAAACTTCTTGCTAGCTACCACAATATTCGTCACCGTTATAAAAATAATAAATTCCGATTTACAAAAGCTACGATCCACAAGTGCATCAAAAACTTTCCATCGTTAACGTAATGGCTTCTAACTTTTCACTTAGGCATTGTTTTTTAGCCAACCAACACTTTTCATTTTACGTACATTAGCAAATGCCTACTTAAAATATTCTCTTTATCTTTCCTTTCGTCGAATACAACTTCGCGTGATATGCCTTTCCTTAAGAGTTCCCCCGATATTATACAAGCACTATTTACTTCCTTTATAATTTATTTTCTGACCAGGTCGGAATTGCTCTGGGAGTGCAGGCCACTTGACGGTGCAAAGCAACTTGGCGATAGAAATGTGCACAGCAACGTTGTTTATAAATGTGTTTCGAAACTCTGAAGTAATAGCGAGGATTCTTGATACAATTTACTGCTGCTAATTACAGCTAATGATTCCGTCTCAGCGTGATTACTTAACTGGGATCAGAAAAGTAAGAACGCAAAATTTATTTGTCGCATAGTAAAGCGTCGAGACGTGCATTAATGTTCCACCAGGGTTTCTCACATTTCGAGCGAACGTTGTCAGAGTTGTGCATACTTTCACGTATAAATTTTCTCGCTCCACTTTGCGCCTTCTGTATTTATGATTTCCATAGCAAATTGTCATGTTACACGCATATGAATGCGGCAGTAATATCTTCGTAATGGCAGAAAATAACTCAAATAAGTGTTACGAACATATTTCCTTCCTCGAGGTGTTTGTGATGAATGTTTGAGAATGTTTTATGGTTTATTTGTTCAAGTATTAAAAGGGTAGGACAATTTATCAACCAATTTGCTACCATGGAATTTAATAACTTTCGAAAGTAAATGAAATCACTTAGGTAACAGCTTCCCTATTAATCTTCTCGCTGCACGAGAAACAGGGCGGTTTATAAACAATTAGTCACAGGCGTATACGGGCGGACGTGAGAAGTGAAACCATGATTTAATATGTTCCTGTAACGGTTAATGCGCATAAATCTGAAACTCAACCGAGTGCATTAGATTCTCATAACCACTGACAACGACTCGGCCTCCGGCAGGATGTCCAAAATCGCCAACTTTGTAATGTTAGCTCAAGCCTTCATCCCCACGAAGTTTCCGGGTTCAAAGTCAACAGAACTTTCCTGCTCTAAGTAGATCTTCATTTGCCATCATGCACATCTGCTTATTACTGCGTTTGTACGCCGTTTAATTACCAAAATCTAGGCACACAAGAAGATTCTCGATGGTAGAAGCGGATACGCTTGTAGGTGCTTCTGGGTAAAATATACGATTTTTTATATCGAACTTAAAAACTTGAATTTTCTATGAGTGTAACTAATAGGTAATAATTCGTAGAGCAAAGCACGCATCAAATATTAGAAATATTGTATATTAGAGCTATTTAATATTACAAATATTTGATATTCGAAATATTTGATAATATAAATATTTGATATTAGAACTATTTGATGTTATAACTATTTGATATTAGAACTATTTGATATTAGAAATATTAATATTAAATATATTTGATAGTTATAATATTAGAAAAGAAAAATATTGTTGCAAGATGAGGAAATTCGAAATATATTTATGAAACTAATGACTGTTTATTCTTAATCTTCGAACGTTTACTATAACAATTAAGCGTGTTACGCGATATTTCCCCTGCTATTGGGTAAAAATGTCGCGAAAGAAGGGCGCACCGAAGATAAGTTAAATTTTAAAGAGACCGATGAAGCGTAGGGCCATTTGTTTTCCTGTTTAGAATGCAAACAGCGACGAGCAACGAATGCCAATCTTGGCAACAGTTTGCGAAAACAGATCGATCTCTAAACTTTATCAAATCCTCGACGGATGAATGGTTTTCCGTTGCCACGGAAACTGGCCGATAAATTTCACGGGGAATCCCGTAAAAATGCTTAGCTCGGACTTTATGGGGACAGAAAGTTTTAGGCACACCGTTGACCAGGCTGTAAATTTCAATCCGTCGAGGAACTTTTGGGAAACGTAAAACAAAGTAGCTCGATAGTACGAAGCATCGACGGAATGCTGAATTCAATTTGTTCTGGCAACCTTTGAACAAAATTTTCGAAACTTCCAATACCTACTCTACAAATTACATATCATTATCTCGAAAGAATCCCGATACAATCCATATTTCATTCATTCCGGCTGTATTATTTTACACAATTCAGATTATAGAAAATCTTCGCACCTCGTAAAGTTGTTTTAACACAAGTCCCTGTTATATAGCTGGCGATTTCAAAGAGGCAAGATGAGCGTAAAATTTTATTCCCCCAACAAGTTCGAGGTTGAAAATTTTTTTGCTAATAAAACGCGTTTTACTCTCAACAGTTTCGTGGGTACCATAAAAAAGAATGCACTTTCCGCTTTCGCAAAAATGCCGGGAGTTAAACCCGCGTGTTACACGGTAACAATAAAGCTGCGAAGTAAAATAAACTTCGTGCTTCATAAACAGTGGAAAACTTCACTGCGTGAAGTAATTAGAATATTTTCCAGCATAGTCTACGGCGTGACCATTATCTTCTGCGTTCGTCGTGTACATACAAACTCTTCTGCAGCCTCCTTTTGTTAAATCTTTATACAGCCTCTACATTTTGCGTTATGATATTAAGAAAGCTAGGAAAATAACAATAATTACACATAGGTACCCTTGCATAAACGCTGGTGCTTCATTTACATTTCTATCTCTCTTTATAGCGCGTATAAGCAACTCAGATGAAAGTGCTGCAGAAATTACGAACACAATAGAATATGTATTCACACCATTACGAATGACACCCACAATTTAAATGAATTTCTCAGGTGAAAATGATGCCTGGAGCGTGGATAATGTTATGGGACACTGTATACATATTTACATAGAGATTTCCTCATGTATATTCACAGTTTTCATCAAGCATCAATTTCCATTTCAACTTTCAACTCGCTACTGCGCTCCAAACTTCCTCAATCTCATATTTTCCTTAGAGATTACCCGCGACTGTTGACACGTTACATTTCCGTTCATTGTTATCGTTCATTAGCTTTCAATTCCCATCGGCGCACCGAGTGGTCAGGTCAAGGAGCGGCGATGAAAGTAAAAGCCTCGGCTGTAGGGTGCATCCCCGAAAATCGAATCGATCCCGTGAACTGGGAACGCTGGCGCGAACTCGCAGGATCAAACGTTCTGCCGAGGGAAACGCATTTCCTGTTAATGGTATCGTTCAATCTCGTGTTTCTTAATTCACCCGTGCTTACTCAGCTGTAGATTTCTCGTTACCGCCGGCAGCTGTTGCCGGTTTCCTTGGTTTTTTCCCCCGGAAACTGATCTTCTCGGTGTGCTCCGGCTGCCACGAAACAAGCTATTGGAAAAACGACGGGAGGAGATCGTTTGGAGGATTTTCCTACGGTAACATCCTCGGAAAGGAGCGAAAGGTAAACGCATAGATTGATTGCACGGGGAGAATCGTTTAGTTGTCAATTTGTAGCGGAATGTTTGATTGATTTTCTGCCAGCGGTGTCTTATAGTCTGTTTCTTTCGCGGCGGTGATAAGAGGACATGTGCTGTCTATTCCGTGAATCGAAGCTTGTGTCGTTAATCATTTTTCTTTACGTCGATGGACATTATTGTACAGGGAGATATTCCATCGTTAGGTACTATTCGAAATACAAGACAGACACACATTAACATATGTGAACCTGCCCCTTTTTATTCCTTCATATAAACTTCAAGTAATAATTGCGGAATACCTAATCTTCTATTCTTGAGAATTTTTTTCTAATCATATGTCCAGCTGAATAAATACTACTTTTGCATCTGTAAATCTCTGAATCACCCTTCTCTTAACAAAAGTCATAAATCTTAAGCAGTCCTCCATTATAAATTATTTCATGTACCACTTTCCATCTCGCAAGTAACTTAATTGTTAAAGTCTCCTTATTCAATGGTCCACATTGTCTTCAGACTGTGTGGCCGTGCTGCGTTCTAGGACCGCTGTAGGTATTATTTCCTGGGAACATTCCCTTAACTTCTCGTCTCCGAAAGTGATTCGTGTTCCAAATAGCTTTGAAAATAATCCGGAACAAAATTGGAGTCTCGGTGTCTGGACTAGAGGGATGGTGCTTCCTGCCCGCGGAATTATTATTATTATTGCTGTCATGACCGCCAAATTACGTTATTACTGGATAAAGGCAGAAAAGTTGCACCCCTTAAATCTAAAGTTCAGCCACGTAGCAAACCGGTTGTCGCGGTGGCGACGGCAATATAATTTACATTATCCTCGAGGAATCTTAACAAGAAGTCCTCCAGCAGAATTTCATCCCGTTGGTTGGGTATTTTTTCAGCATACAGAACACGAAGGCACACTGTCGAAGGAATTAGGGGCTTTTAACTCTTCCAGCTAGCACTCTGTTTACTTTAATTCTTGCTTTGTTCCTTTTTACTCTTTACAATAGGTAGCTTTAATGCACACAATATTTATTTTTAATTGTCCATTTACATCCCACGTTGGTCGTTGGAGGTAATGCACTTTTGCACGAAGAAAATTTTTAAGGGGGAGCTAATTTCACGGTGCAAGAGTCTCGTGGAACGGCGTTTTTTAAGATACCCGTTTTTGGGGAAATTCTCTAGAATGGCACATTTAAAGAACCAGGAACGTAGATTAAAGGGGCATGCGTATATTTAGGTCAGCTGTAAATCACTGTTCGCGGCAAATACGGACGGAATTTATGGTGTCCGATTACGTTCCCCTCCTGGCAGCAGGGTGCAGCCTCGAAATAAACTTACGCTCAAATTTGTTCACGGAAACGTGCTTCCACTTACGCACTAATACTCTGCTGCCATTCTTAAATTGACCAATTCTGTGGAACATTGGGGATCGATTTATCAGTAGGTACATATGAGTCCATTACGAATTTTATTTCTGACATTTTAATCCAGAACTGTGGGTCACTGGAGTTTCAAAGGTGTTTCGTTTAAAATCTCCTTGCTAATTGATTTATATATACACGAATTCTTACTGATAAGCACGCCTTTCACCACACTTTTCGGCGAAGGAAAAAGATTGCAAGGAGAGCAAAGATGAAGTATGACAGTATATCGATGTAACAAGGGAGAGGAGGAAAGTTAGGTGCTAAGAAGTCGAACTCGTTGGAAATGTTACGAGCATAAAGTTCCCTCGTGAACCAAACGAGCTTCGCCCAATGCTTGCCCACATTCAATAAAAATGCAAAGAAACTTCCGGCCAGTATTTCAGGCACAGAAACGTTATCTGAAACGCAAGTTTCGCGTGAAAAGTTGGGCGGTTAATTAGAAGATATTGCTTGCACGTTATAAAAGACACGGGGAAAGCGAATGTTGCTTCTAGAAACTAGATTAATATTTCATCAGCTCGAAGAAACATTTACGTGTTTCGCGCCTGTAAAAATTCTGGTGAAGTAGACTTTTTCAGGCGCCAACTGTCCCAATTTGAAATTCAAAAGAGTACTTGCGACGCTCTTCAAATTTGTCGTTAATTTTATTCCATCGCGCGTACATTTTTCAATTCTTATCAATTCTTATTAAGAAACACTTACAAAGCGTTAAATAAACGGTACATCACATTTGTAAAAAATTTATTATAAAAAAAGTTTATCCTGGCACTTGTTCCATTTTCTACAGTTAAAAAATTCTAATTGCAGGACACAGGAAAGAACTCGAACAACAAAATCACACTCCAACATGTGATAAAGCAGAAAATTTTGAATTTTATCCAAGAAGTTTATTTCCTTAAAAGCGTTTTATATTTACCAAGGGTATTTACCAAGATGTTGGTGGCGAAAGAGAAAAAGTTGAAAATTTAAGACAATCGATAGGGACTTAAAGCTTGCGCGTATATCTGTCACGGCTTCAGCTTCTAAGATGTGGAACAAGGTTCCAGGATTAAACTGAGCCGCTAAAAAGCTACAGCTAGACTCTTAAATCCTTCTAAATGCGTTCTCACCTTTCCACGCGATTCCCTTCTTTGTTGCTGAAGAGAAATAACGCAGTTCCTTAACTCCTTCCACGAAAGAATACCTAATTGGTTCGATAAAGTTTGTGTACCTCTTGAAATTGTAGATACCTCGAATTAATAACACCAAAATTTAGTGGAAGTTACAAAATCAAATGATATTCGAAGTGCTTTTTTACCACACACAAGCTACAAACGTAAAGACAATTCTGATTCGAGAGTTTCACTCATTTTCTCACATATTTATGCGAAAACAGATTTAAATTGCAACAGGATTCTCTGCAGCCCTTCGTGGAATGAAATCACCCCGATACTCAGCGAAGTTAACTGAGAGCATTTATTCGCCCGCGTAAATTTCATCGAACATGAAGCAACGATGCGAACGATTTTGATTGCAGCTCTGTCTGCCCATGCATTTCGTCATACGATTGGAACCATTAAGGTAGACCCGTTCAGTTGAAGAATGAACTACGAAAGAGAGGCGAGCAAACCTGTGGAAAATCTATGTACCAGTTTAATTTCGATAAAGAGTGCTGTCAAATTGATTGTAAATCGAAGAGGTCCCACACGTTCGAAATATTTGTACACTTCAATGGTACATACGTCGTCAAAGAGATGGAAATTCAGCGGTCGCAGGGTTTGAGAAATGCAAAACGTGATCCAATATCCAATTACTCGAACATTCTAAAATTGAATCACTAAGTTTTCGTTCATTTGCGCGGACAAAGCAGTTTCGTTGTTGTTTTCAAGGTGGACGTAATGTATTTGGCTGTATGCGATCGATGCTTACGGAAAGCATCAGAGAGGAGAAAATTGTGTACGGTAACGAAGGGGTAACTGAGCGAAGTGGTGTAACAATTACGAAATGGAATATTGCACGGCGCCCGTGGGGGCGATTAACAAACGGAATTTCTTAATATAGTTTTCGACTGTAGTAATTAAATATGGACTCATTCAAGCACCCTTACTTGAATTCCATTTAAATGCTCTTCGTTTCAGTTGGATATCTGACGTTTTTGTTCTATTAAAACAAACGTCTGAAAGTAACATGATGTTCCTGGTTGTGTGTAATTAACTTTTTGGCATAATTAAGGTTTGACGGGATCATCGGGCCAATGATGGATGTTTAGATACTTTTATTCACTTCAAATATATAACAAAAAATTCAAATCGCCTAGAACATTATAGGAATTTATAAAATTTTAGGTCCCGATGGGTCTTTCGGTTTATTAAAAATGGAAAGTGATAATGTGAGGCTTGAATTTAAATTTCCAGATGTAAAATGTGTGTTGCGAATAGGTTCCATTGCCACCTTATTAAATATATAACAACAGCCAGAATAAGTCTTTTAAACTGTATTATAAAGATGAAGCTTTCTTTGTTAGTTCCCCAGCTGATAATCAATATAACTGAAGTAATCAATGTACATTAAAAGCTAGTAGACAGGTACAGATATTTTATTACAAAACGTTGTTCATAATTAAAATATAACTCGATGCTGGCTTTCACAAGAATTCCCATTGTTTGGTGTATTTTCTATTCAACTTGTAAATGCAAGATGAATATTTAGACGTGTGCTATTCTATCTGTAATAAATAGCCTTCTGATTGCACGCATTGAATGGACCCAGGTTCCTTTATTCAAGTGAGGATTTATCGCCCGTTTTGGTGTAACGTTGTACGCGTGCCGGCCTTAACAATACCAAGCGGTTTAGTTCCACGGACGGTGGAAACAACGTCTGAAATTCCGAAATAATGTCATATTGTGGTTACACGCAACTAATCAATCATGTAGCAAAGCCAGAAGCACTGTGGTATCGGTAGCTTCCATTATTCCATTTACTTATGCGATTCTATTCAATAACTGCAACGTGATTATACAAAATTGAAATGGCAGTATGAAAAGAAGGGACGTTTTATCATTATTATTTACTGTAAATTTCGTACACTTTTATTTTCTTAATTTAACTTACCAATTAACTGAGCCAGTAAGAGAAACTTCTTTTTAACCAAATTACCTCGGTCTGTTCAGTTTCACCTTTTCCCTTCAATATTATTTCGAACGGCTTGAAAGCAGAGGGGTGTGAACATCATTCACAGAATTTACGATACTATTATAACTTGCTGTTTAATTCGTTCTTCAGACTCCAGCGAGAACTGAAACTTTTAATTAAGACGAAGAACCCACTCTGGCAAACATCAAGCATTAAGGACAAATGCAAGTAATACAACTTGCATTACCATATTCCATGCAATTATGGCATTTTCACGTTAGAGTGCAGTTTACGGTCAAAGGAGACACAGAAAACTTTAAATAAGTTCTATTCAAAATTCTTAATATTCTACTATGATCATTCTAATTTTTACTCTATTGCGTACGTATATATTTATTTAATTAGTATACCTTTCTTCTATATCCTAATACAGTGCATGGTAATACCATTTTTTTGTTTAATAATGCAAACTCATTCTTTATTAATTATTCTACGTATTATTCTACCTGAAATTAAACACGATGGAAATTTGTTGACATTCCACGAGAAACGAATGATCAAAGAGAATAAAACCGAGAGAAAGTCTTGTTAGCGGTGCGAAATTTGCGAAAAACTCTGTGAATATCCAATGTCTGTAGTGGGGCAGTACAAAAGCTACCAAAGGGAAGCGTGGCCCTTTTATTGTTTGATATAAATGGAGGCATCAACGCGAACAAGCATAGCGGAGCACTCGAGAACTTGGTCGGAGCGAGAGAGTAGCACAGTGTAACGAAAGGGAAACCATGAGCGTGCTTTCAGGAATTTTTGCTCGTTACAACTAGGACGGTCCTTTCTAATTTTCCGCGGGTGCATGTATGCAGCCGTCGTGCTCCCTGCAACTCTGTTATTGTTCTTTTTCCGTTTCCGTTTCATAGTGCAATAATATAGTTTGTTACGCGAAGTAATGCCCGGTCCCGGTACAGTGGCATTTTTCTTCGAATAGAGATATGAAAGTTACGCAGAACTACAGCATCGGGTTCCTCGGGTTTTACGAGACACGGTAAAAATTTACAACGTATACGCGTCAAGTTGCAATCACGCGCTGCATTGTTCCTGCAGCGACCATTTGAAACGTAAACGAGGCGGAGCAACGTGCAACATCTTTCAAGATCAACGGGGAACGATTTTTCATTTGAAGGTGATAAGTGTTCCTACTCAATGTCAAACTATTCAATGATTTGGAGGAAGAAATAGCCATGCAATGTTCTAAGAAATATGTATTTCTTTCGCAGCCAGTCGCGTTTCGAACGAATGATGATACTCTGCCACTACTATATCACTAGGGGGATGCTCCCCTGCAACATGTGCACATTGTCGGCTTGTATAAAGTTTTCAAGACAAGATTTTATCGGAGATGATTCTTATTTTTATGCAGGACTGAACTCGCGGTCTTGTATTTGTCTTCGTTGCCCTGTAATTCAACGAATGTAGCAGATAGAAGGGTATAAATTGCTTTTCAATATTTAGTATCTTTTCGACACACTCGTAAAATGAAATGAGTACCTATTTACACAAAATCTCTCAACAATAAATTTATATTTCCAACATAGTGGTACACTGAAAATTCGAGTTGCTAAAATACCTGCGGTATTTCTGGAAACTGCTGAGCCACGTCTTATCCAAAAGAATTCGAGAAAAAAATTAGAGAAAATTCTAGCATCTTATTTTAAAAAAGCATTTTCACGTATCTGTAATTTTTGTATAAAAAGTAGTAATACTTTTTTGTACACGTGCACTGCCCACCGAAAATCTCGCGTCTCCACGAATACAACGCGCTTCCATTCCACGGTATGGAGCTCGTGTAATTTAAAAAATTAAACGACTCCTGGATCAGCGTGGCTTGTTAGGGAAAAAAATGAAACGGCAAATGAAAGAGCACAACGGCGATTCGTGTTCATATATCAAAACGGGATAAGGGGCCAGAAATTCGGGAAGAGTGAAAATTGCTGGTAAAAATATGGCCTGACTGTCGGCTGTCGAACAATGGCGAAGTCGTCGTGTTGTACGTCGAAACGGCAACGCTTCTGGAATTGGCAAGTCGCCTAGTGTTAATGTATCGGCTTGCCCTATTGTCTCTAGTTCATTACGGATAAACAAACCTACAGGGAACTACAAATGCAAGGTGCCTTTGAGCCGCGATGCACGGAAATGAACAAGTAACGAAATTGAGTCCATTAGAACTGGCGCGGTTGAAAGTCATTAGATACAGTTTGAATTAATTTACCAAACATCTACGAAATCAAGTCAGAATTTTATAAACGAATTAGGGAAACACAAAGTACCAGGGGTCCATTACGTCTCCCGAAGCAAATGCTACAATTGGTTTCATCAAAGTTGGAGGAGCATTAAACCGTAGAAGTGAGATCCTTTTTTACACGGCCGGATGCACAAGCTCCTATCTTTTTAAGAGTTTATGGGAATGTCCAAGGGGAGTTATTACACACTTGTGCCTTGAATATCTTTCTTATTTCTGATCTTACAAGAAATACCGTACAAGGAGCAACCCAGTGTGGCATATTCAGTAGTCCCGGAGCAAAGATAAGAAAGAGATTTAAAGTGTTATCTCCAAGCGAATAGTCTCAAATTTTCAAACCGTGCAACCCACTTTATACAAAAATCCAGTCGTACATCTTCCACTTTTCTAATATTAAAATAAACCCTTACTCTCGCAAGCTCATAGAGAATGCAAATGCCATTCTCAGAAAAAGATTTTTGCACTTGCAAAAAGTCACTTCTTCGCGTGTGAAATTGGGCGAAAAGGAAGCACGCTACTTCCGCGAGGAAGACTGGGATAAAGAATACCGAAGAGGATCTAACCACTTGAGAATTAAAATGGCCCGGGGCGATAAAAGCTGAAGCTCTTGGCAATACGCTTGGACTCGATGCATCGTTGCACTTCGAACTGCTTTCCCCATTTCATATGTAGAACCGGGCAGGAAATGCGGGAGTAAAGACACTTTCTGCGTGAACTTTTTATCTACTTCTTCCCACTTCTCAGGCCAGGGTGCAGCTTGCGAGGCGCTCGTAAAGCTCATGTACTATTTAGAGGATCTTATAGGTTTACGGACTGGGTAGACAGTACACAATAGGCGCTATAAAAGAATAATTTACGATGGCTTGATGCCGGAGTCCTTACGCAGAAAGCAGTGGCTGGATTACGGCACTGTATATGTACATAAAAAGCTACCTTGCACAGCTTCCTTGGGTATCTTCTCCTTTAAAAATAAAATTTCATTCGTGGCTTGTGATGCTATTCGAATGGGTGCAGTGTAAAAGGTGTACTTAGAAATTTTAAATAATTTACGAATTGCCGGAGAAGGTGGGAGAATTCTATTTTCCGAATGCAGGTGTGTACAAATTTACCGTAGTATTTAAAATATAATATATAAAATTAATATTCTTTTATTTTAATCGTTACGGAAGTTTTCATCGATTTCTATGGTCACTTAAATGGCTAGAAATTGAAGAATTTGCTAGCTAAAAATGCACCTCGTTGATTTAATACCGATTTATCGTTGAAGGAGTATTATGTAGTCACCCCGCTTTGCATTTTCTAATCATTACATGAAGCATATTCCACGCGAAGCGTAAAAGCATCGTAATCAGCATTGCAGTGGCTCGTCCTTTTTTTCCTGCAGACCGACGCGTGCACGAGCAATTGTAGATAACGGGAAAGTGCGTAGATACTTACGATAACGTTATAATAACAGTGAGCCGACGAATTTATCGTGTCACCGAAGCAACGTCAATTTACCCGTAACCGTGTAACCTAAAAACACGCTTCACCGGTAAAAAGGAGTGATATTTCATCGATAACGATGACGTACACGTACACGTCGGCAAAAAAAAAAGCGGGAAACCCTGTGTCCGCCGGTTTCATAAATCTATGCGTTGTCACAGTTCTTCGAACGTCCGTTCCGGTAACTTTGGGCCGTCCGTTTTTAAACGGAACCTCCTCGCGCGACGCACGCCTCATGAAAATTTATTCTTTTCAAGTGATTCGGCGAAAGGGGGCGCGAAGGAGCACGCGATTGAAACGGGAAATCGTTGGAGGCGAGTGAAACGTTTCGATCGTACGTTCGCTCGGGACGTAGCGAAGATCTTTATGAGCAATCGCCCCGAATGGAAACACTTTTTACGAGATCTCTGTAGTTTTATTAAACCGTGGAGATTCTTCGAAGACTGCCAGGTTCCCATGAATCATTCCCGGGCTTTAATCACGTCGAATTGTAATTGGCCGCTCGCCCGTTACGGGCACGGGCTGGGACGGTAAAAATCGTAAATTGACGCGTCTCCTTCATCGGCAAGTGCAGTCACTTGCATCTGTCCACAGGTTTCATAATCCCGCCAGGAAATCTTAATTTCCATTTGTCCAAGCTCGCCCGAGCGCACCCTGTCGCAAACAGACGTCTCGATCGTGTTGCTTCCATCGTAACTCTGGCATTGCTGGGCTGTCGGCAATTTTTAGTTTCCCTTTTCCAGCGTTAATGGGAACAAAATGTGTGCGCGTCGAGTGTTCTTTCAAAGAAGAATGTCAGGAATCGCGTTGGGTACTTTTTCTGCGCGGAATAATGTGATGTCGGAGGTGCCATTTCCGAAGTGACTTAGAAACGGAGCGTTAACGCATCCAGCGTTGAATTCGACTACGATTAATTTAATAATTTGTGTATTTAATCGTTAACGTCCAAAATCCAAACAGATTCTTGATCAGTATGACTGTCGCTATCGCTCGGACTATAATTAGTGATTTTCTTTTAAAAAATAGCACATTGGCGGGCAAAATGCATGAAAAATGTTCCTCATTTTTTTTTTTTTGTTGGTATTTTCGATTATAAAAGTAGATTAGACTCAATGAAAATACTAGGTTGTAGTCCCTGCGAGAGTCATAGGTGTTCAGAATAAGCAATACAATTTATAAAGCAATCGGTTCGATAGATTTTGAGATTTTCTTTTCACGATGTGAAAAATGACGTTTCCAGAAAAACTGTAGAAGCTAAAATAATCGAAATTTTTCTATGAAAAATTAACGATACATTCTTGAGGATATGTACTTTCGAAAAATGTTTGCGAAAAAATCGATTTTTCACCCCGTCTAATCGGAATGACCCCTTAATAATAGGAAATCAATTTATTCTCAGGTCTTTATTTCGTACAAATAACCACTGAGTTGTATGCACGAGTAATTTCGAAAGGGATCTCGTTGCTACGCTACGTTCCACGCCAGGCAGGCATTCTCCACGTGATCCCTGCTCCGTGTGCTGAAAGTTCGCAGGTTGAAAATACGAGTTACTTTCCAGAGTGCAATGCAATATCCCTCAAAGATGCGAACCGTCAGTTTGCTTCATGTTAGAGTGACGTAAAGAGCTTAGAGGACTATTAAACTTAACTTTGACGTTACGCCATGCTACTGTGAAACGAATACGATGCAACAGGCACTGTAAAAGAAGCAAGCGCGTGTGCCTCGTCTTCCGATACGGTAAACGATACAGTGGACGGGAAAAACGTTTAATTATTCGACGTGCTCGAACGTGAGATGGAGCAACAGACGGGAAAAGCAATGGAATAGTCGTGGCGGATTTCTGTGTAATATTATCCCAGTGAAATCTGTCGTGACGTGGTATGAAATTCAGTTATTCGCGACGTGGACGGTAGAACTCTGTGAAATTAATGAATCCCCACCTCCTATTCTGTATTACGTCTCGGGGCCGTGGAATAATTTCGTTTACGAACCGTTTAAAAGTTCAAACAGCAACGGGGGTAGTTTTCGCGGTATTTGAAACGCATTGTGGGACTTAAGCGGTTTTTGAACTCGTGTTTTTCGAGTTGCCTGGTCATTCACGGCACGAATCGCGGGGAAAATTGTCAGCGAGATTTTCGACCGCTTCCAGAGTCATGCTCCGAATGTAGAGACCGGGGGATTTGATTTAAAGGAACGTAATTCCCTTTGAATGTAATTTCCTCGGCGATTGAAGTCCGCCTTTCTTCTGAACAGTTTTGAACGTTTGATAATTCGATTCTTTATTACACTTTTATTTACTGGCCGGCTGGAGATGGCTGTTTAGTAAATTTCGTCGTTAATCGGTTTATTCGTGTCGAGACGATTCTGCTCAGACCTCTGAAGGAATTGTTAACAGTGAGTGCAGTTTCGTTATCGCTAATTGCAAAAGTTACAGGGATCTGTGCGCAAAATGAACAGAGCGTAGGAGGGATCCGATGGTTTTGTGGCCGTGAAAATATGAGATGTAAATTCTAGTTTTACCTGAAATTGTACTTAATGCCAGTGAATTCTAAAGCAGCTGTAGGGAAGCTATATCACGTTGTCTAATTTACATCATCCGCAAACATTACACGCTCGCGTCGAGATTAAATGGAGTACCTGAAGCACGTGACACAGTTTCACCTTGAGGTGCGAACAGGCGTTATATTTACAATAACAATATGTGAATTAATAGGAACACGGTGTTCCGCAAAATTCTTGTAAATTGAAGAGAATATTCTAATTTCTAATCACTGTCTAGTCACGTGTTACGAGTAAAGAAATGCAGAAAAATAAGGAAGCGATAGTTAGAGTGACGGATTGTTTTATACTAGAAAATATATTTTGAATTCTAAATTAAATATTTATCAAACGAAACACACATCGCGAGCTTTCTTTCTTTAACAGCATCAGTCCATATCGCAACAGTGCGAATTAAGTATATTTTCCAAGCACATTAATTTGTTCATAACGTTAAAGACCCATCAAGACTTTTAATACATTACTTGAGAGAATTTCCCGTCTGTTTCCTTCACTGCCTGCAGGGAACTTACGCTCTTCGCAGCGAAACTATCTTCCTGGGTCTTAAGAATTTCCTCAAGATACGCGTGTTAAGCACCATCACTGAATATCCGTGATAATTATAGCTGACATGATACAGAAGGTGCTCCAAGATCAAATGGATTCCTCTCGAACTATAAAAAACTTTTATACAAAATATTCAAGGTCCGATTAGCATACAAAGCGATTAGCAGTACTTGTCCTATGCTCGACTTAAAACCCCGTCCCTACTTGCACGATGGCACATTGAACGATTGTTGCACTAAGAACACAATCAATCCTACTATCACCCAGCCCACACAGCGAGGGAAAATTCTTAAAGGGAACAGCCGGAATGTACAGTTCCAAAGTAGCAGCGGATGGATAAGAAATACCTAATCGATATCGTTAGTAGCGCCATTAGTTCCGCCACTTAAACACCGTGGTGTGGAACGCTGAACCATAGAATAGGACAGGACTGTCAGCGACTAATAGCGGCCATACAGAACATGATACTCTTGGAAGCGCCGTACGAAACTACGCACCCTTTAATGCACCCACGAAATTCCAACCGCTATAGCCGTGCAGTTAGACTTGCCGCGGAGTTCATCCACGTTACTCCGACTCGGTGGCTGTGTCACACGCATCCGCGGGCCATGATTTGGGAAGCAACCGATGCCACTTGCAATCGAGACGTCTGTTAGTTACTACGCCTTGTCGTATCCGCCTTCGACGCTGGTTTCCGTTCTCCAGCCATTCACCTTGATTGACGAGAGAGTCTCATTTCCATGACCGCGTTCCCTGGGACCATTCTGAGCCACTGTGTCGGGAAAGTGACTGGATGTCGCGGTACGTGTAACGTCCGCTCGATGGAAATCGCTTCCGTTTTAGCGGAGGGAATTGGATCGGGGAGTTTGGTTTGCTTTCGAGGACGCGTGTTGGCGGGGAGCTTGTGTGCGTAGATCACGTAATGCTGCTGGAAAAATATTTGCGAATGGGGGCAATTTTTGGGAACGAGGGAAATTATCGTTTGCAGTAGTGTACACGGTACACACGGGGGGTCCGTAAGTGTGTAGGTGGACATCTCCTTTGCGTTTGAATCCATGCCAGTGTGAGGGGAATGAAGGCTTGTTGATTTCAAGGGAATCTAGGAATTTTAGATGTTGAGGAACGTGATGTTGAGTTCTAGAAGATCTTTGGAGATTTAATAATTTTAGTAGATGTTGAGGAACTATGAATTCTAGAAGATCTCAGGGGATCTAAAAATCTTAGATCATTGGGCATCTAAAAATTTTAGATCTTTGAGGATCTAAAAATCGTAAATTTTTGAGGATCTAAGAGTCGTAGAAGATAGTAGAGTATTTAAGATCTTTTCTCATAGGATTATTTCCGGGTTTTGAAAGACATCAGTGTTTTTCCTGTAACAATATTGTGTACTTTGTTAATGATTATATTCAAAGAAAGCTAAATGCAACAGTACTTTTCATTTATAAAATTTAATTTCAAGACAAATGTGCATTTTAATTTCCAGTTTTCGTTTTTGGTTGGAGAAAAGGTTTCAACGTAATTCAACTTGGATTTAGCGAACATTATACACGCTTTGTTAAGGTGTCCGTTCTAACAGAACTTGTCACTCGCAAGCGTGTTCAATTCAATCTATAAACTGGTTAAATGTTCGACAGCTCGTGAAGAGCCACGTTATACCAGTTCCTGTATCGACATTATTGAATATCTTCTCTATTACACAGGGCAATATTTTTAATCTCCCTTTTCACCAAAATACAACTCGTACCAATGTACAATATTTACAAAATAATTCCTCAAAATTCTTCAAATATGAATGATAAATAACATTCGATATATTTTAAACACATGGCAACTTGAAAATAATTACGCGTGCAAAGTTATGCACCAAATCTGCGTTACTTATAATTCACATCGAGTAATATGATTGCATACAATTATACGTTGAAATTTATCAAACTTTGAACGATCAGTTTCGCATGCTTATTTGATAGCGGGAATTCTCTAGCCGACGTGACCAGTGTGAGTTATAATTTCACGAGGTCTGACACGAGCATTGAACGTGACTAAATATTCAGTCCTTCGGACTAATTCGAGCCGCCCTGAATTTCGATTTTAACGAAGACGTCACTTCCAGGAAGATGCTCCAAGGCGACTGCAACGCTCAGAACGGAAAGCTGGAGGTCCTTGTCGAGTGTGTCACGTCCCTTCAGCGAATATGTTCCCATTTCGGAAAGGAGCCTCGATTACAGCCTGCGATTCTCTGGCTCAAGTGTTTCCTGGCCCAGGTAATCGTTATTCATCGGATGCCATTCTGCATCGTGCATCTAAGTAGTATACACCGAAACTGAGGCAACGTCAGCTCTCCTACGCGCAACACTTTTCTTTAAGTGAAAAACCCCTAAGAAAAGATAATGGAAGGAAAATAAAAATCAACACTTGGATTTGCATTAGAATATTTTCCAAAAAGAAAAAATACTTGAGTCCAGGCATATTTGGCTGTCGTTTTCAATTCTGTTAAATGTGTGGTTTTACTGGTCTCGTGTAAAGAAATAATAATCGTAGACCGAGTAATAAACAGAGTGACAAAGTGGTAATAACTGCAGGAGAATTTGTTAAACTAACGTAGGTCTCCGTTGTAATAGCAGTCGTGTTACTTTGAGGCACTAAATCATAGTGATAAATGATTTTGCAGTGGTGCTCTTGTAAGGTTAAACATTAATTGCGGGTCACAGGTGGTGCGAAACATTTTGCAATAGTTTGTAACTGACATTTACTTCGAATCGATATATCAATTGCTACATGTTTGTAACCATCATCACTTTGCTGCTTATTTTGGTGCGGTATTGCTAGAATGGCATCTGAAACGATACATTTTTACAAACTCTAGCTCTCTTTCAACGTGTTATAGGCCTCTCTCTAATTAATTAAATAAGAAATTTAATTTTCCTATTTTAATATCTAGTGACGATATTAAAATAATTATTACACTTCGCTACAACTGGAAATTGTGTTCCAGCTTTCGTAATATTCATCAAAAATTTTACCACAAAATGTAAGCACAACTTGAAATCCTTCGAAGATATTTGAAGCATAACATTACGCCAATGGCCGTAACGATTCTTCTTCTCCTGCAAAATTGAATCTCATTTTGAAAAACTTCGATACTCCCTGCTCGCCTGTGATAAATGTAACGCCTCCGAAGAATCGAACCGGAAGATATTCGCTGAACTCGAAACGTCTGTTTTTATCGTAGCAGGAAGTACAAGACTGTTCTTCGATATTCTGCAAAAATCACTTCTATTTCAATCTCTAAGGGAATTGAATTGAAGCCTGACTATTCGTTGAATCAGCCACGTGTGTGGCTTACAATTGACGAACCAGAGAATTTCCGCGGCGATCTTTCTTACTAAATTTATTAAAGTTAAAAATAACAAATCTACAAGAATCAGAGCTCAAACTTCTAAAAGTCAACAGGAAAATACGTGTACAATGTCCCATTGAAAGGGAACGATTAATTTTAAATTGCTAAACGAAATGATTGAATTGATTAACACGCGGGAAGCGGACTCCAAATTACACGCACCTAAATAAAGTAAATTAACCGCATGTTAGGTAGAACTGACAATTAAGAGTCACTTTCATTGCTGTCGCACGTGATTATAGTGAATAATCGTGGCCCTTCCTGTTATCCAACGCTGGAGGTGTAGTCACTGATTAAACCGTCCGCACAATCGATCAAAATTAAAAAGGGAGGGGGTAATAACAAAGTTTTTAGTGAGATCGTCCAGTCTCCTTCTCTATTAATATCGTTGATCTCCGCAGAATATATTGCTAATATCTACGAGGGAAGTTGAGCAGGTAAGTACCGCCCCCAAACACGACATAAAATTCGAGTGCCGTACTACAGGCTTTATCAGATTTCCCACGAAGCTGGTATAATGAAAGCTCGGATATATGGACCGAGCGTGAACATTAGAACTCGGGCAACTTTTTAACGGCGATTTCGCACGCGAACATTTCGTTCCCGCGAGCAGGAAATTGTAAGCACTTGCGCGAAGGTTTTATCGCGAAAGCTCTTTAGCGCGCGATAAACTCTCGGCTACAGGACTCAATTTGTGAATCGCAAAAAAAAAAGATATCCCTTCGTCGAATTCGTAAGCGAAAATTGTATGCACTTTACGACAGATTCGACACGCGCGTTTTGTTCGCAAAAATCGAAGGCAATACTGTATTTCAATCTGCGAATATTATGGGACGAAGTCGATTCGAGGATTTCCCTGATCGAGGTAAATTTAATTTACGTTGTTATAGAGATTTCTTTTCTTATTTCACTACCCTTGATGGCTTCGAACAGATTTCTCGATGGTTGAGATTTTCTATTTGATTATAAAATGGTAAAATGTTCTTCTGTGGTTGGATTTCCATTTCATTTCCCAATAGCATTCACTTTGAACGGTATTTAAAATCAATGATTAATGTAGATAGAAATTCGTGGAGATTCTGCAATTGATTACTCATAATTACCCGGATGGTATAATATTTAAACCGAGATTGTCTTACCACCTTTAATTCTTTTCCGTTAAATTTCTCGAATATAGATCAGGCGTTAGTGCTGTTTTATGTAGCATCCAGTAATGCAACGTCAGCGCAGCAGTAAATCAGTCAATGAATCGGCGTTGCTTTCATCACAACAATTTTCTCGCATTTCCGCGGCAAAATCGCGATGTACTGTTCGATAAAAATGTGTGCAGCAATAATTACCATGTCATTTCTGCCGTACCAGAAGACACACGGACGGTACTTATACATGCGCCAGCCTTGTATCGTGTGCACGGAAGTACAGATTTATAAAAATGATTAGCTTTACGTAAGCGATTTGAGAAACGTTAATAAGAGCAATTTACCTTACGTAAGATTGGAATTATAAGTAGCAACATATCAATCGTTATCGAAGCGGCGTCTGTAAAAATGTTCTGTCGCTGCGAGCATTGTTTCGATTAGAGAATAAATACCGAATTGAATTCCTACTCACGGTGGATTGTGAAATTCGACGACAGATAATTCATAACCAGCTCGCCGTTCTTATTGACAGGCGTCCAAACGGCGATCGGGATTTTTCTTGTCAATTCCAATTCAGAATTCTTCGCGAAACGGACTGGCACACTTTCGTAACGACAAAACATCAATTATTCAGCCACGTGCGTGGTTGTAATTCCTCCGTGTGCCGGTATTACGTAACTTGATTCCATTGTAGTGTAAAACCAGGTAATTAATGTGGGATTACGCTTCTTGACAAGCGTTAATCTAGGTTTTGTTAATGACACCGACGACGTGCTTTGGCTATGTATAATTTACCACAAGTTGTTGCACGCTGTTTAACATGCTCTTAACGCCAGCCACTTTCCAAGAAGCTTAGATTTCAGAACGGGAATGACAGTGCCATGGAGCGTCGTAACGAATAAATTCTCGTTTAAGAATTGATTCGCGTGGATCTTTCGTCTTAATTCGTTGCAATTTCATAGGATTACACTGCATACAGATGCTATCGACTTCGAGTCGGTCGTGCATGACAGTCTCCTGTGATAAATTAGTGGTAATCCTTTACGTAATGATAATCATTGATGGGCTGTTAAATTACAGTAGTGGAATCCATCTGCAATTAGACAAATTTATTTAAGAGGTTCCACATTTTTCTCTGTTTTTCGTCATTATCTGACTTACGTAATAGTCTCACGTTTTACTTCCGTGTTACATGGGAATTTGAAGTGTGTGTCGAATTATTACCTAATATAAAGTGAATTGTAATTGTTCGTGACTGTTTCGTTGTTCCAAGTTTTTGGATGTTTCTTTTGAGGAATGTTAGTGTATGAAACTGTTAACTTGGAATCAGCAGCAATATATTTTCCGCGGTGATATTATATATCTCGGCCATGAATAACTGTCTAGGCGGCGTTTGTAATTAATGTAATCTATGTAGGAAACGCTTCGATGTATCTGGAGTACGTGAGCTGCTTTCTGCTGTAGGCCACACGTGATAAAAACCAGAAAATGGTGGACGAAGGACATCGAGCCAACGAGAGGGTTCTTCCGAATATTAATGGCTACGGGAATGCCGTAAGAATAACTGTAATTAACATAAACGACTTATGTATCGGGCACGTGTAATAATTAGAAAACTTTCTTGGGTTAGGGGAAAAAACGCTGTCACCAGGAAAAAGCGAGTATAAGGGTTAAAATTTAAATTATTCTTTTTACCTCCTGTTCTAAGAAACTTTATCGAAGTTTTCCTTAAATACTCGCATAATTGGACACTTGCCACTTAACAATACACGCGCGGTAAAATTTAGAAGAAATTTTAACTTCGACAGAATTTTTAGTAAAGCTACTTTTTTAGAAGAATCGAAGCTAGTATACAACTTCATGTACAATCTAATAATAAAAAAGATAGAAATAACAACTACTCGTGCTTGACAAATCCTTTATAACAGTACTTAAATATTCTCTATTATTGATATTATATTTCTTGATCTTGCGGTCAGCAACCTTTTGAAAATCCTGTAAAGATAAAACATAGACTCTACCACTTCCGGCATCCTGAGTCTCTGAATCATTCGAATGATTCAATGCGTGGAAATTCATCGAAATACACGGTGACAGGAGCGCGGTGAATTATAAACACTAATTTCTGCGAGTACGTTCTCGTTAATCAACGTCAGCATCGGTCACGAGCCTTTCACGGTCAAAATTGGCGAAGGACAGTTCCTTCTGCAGCGTGAACGTGCATGCCATTGTCCGAGCAGTCAATTACTAGCAGGGAGAAGCTCTCGAATTTAAAAAGTCGGAAAATCATTAAACGTCGGGTACAGAGAGAAGGTAATCTGATAAATACTACCCTATTTCCTTTTCCGCCTGAGCTCACTCTGAAGGAATAAAATCAACCCTCCAGCTGTTTTTTGTTTCCATTTCATTCTCCACAAATGGTAGAATACATAAAGAAGTTTAAAGCAGATTTATCGTAGCGTGAAAATTACCAATTGTTTAAATAACTGCGAAAGTCTTTGAAGAGGGCATATTTTACTTGAAAAATTTAAAATGTAACAACTCTATGAATTGGATAATAAATAAATTATCCATATTCATTGGAAAGCAGTGCACTGTCTAATCAGAATATCAAATTATCCACAGGTTCGTTATTTTCTGAATTTCAACCTTTAGGATTTTCTGTAAGTACTCGACAATTCGTTTGCAAATTTCTTTCGCCAAGTACCACAGAAAGTGGTTTCGAGAACGACGGCGTATTCATTTCTCCGAAAGCGGAATTTCAAAGACAGTTACGAGCAGTAGTTCTCGCGAAGGACGAGCAACACGTATCGTCGTAGATAAAATATAAAATACTGAAGTGGCTATAATTGCTGGCTGCAGTAAAATGTTTTACGTGTTTTTGAAACCTGCAAAGACAATGTGAGCGTTTAAAAAACCTCGTGTAATGGACAACTAATTTCGATTTTCGAATTTCAATCACGAATGCCATAAATTTCATTAAAAACACCTTGCATCTCATCGCTCTACAAATGGAGATCCACGAAAAATGAAACACCTTTCTTTCACTGGCTACACAAAACATCTGAAAACTGATACGAAACAAACAGAATGTAATAATTCGTCCTGAAGAAAGCCGATTAAGATTTAAACTACCTCTGATAACATTTCGGATGTTACCCGTCGTGTTATTCGTTGTTTACGTTTGGGTAACAATCGTTCTGCAAACATTGCTGATAAACAAGGAATGCTTTAGCGTTTATTTAACAATCCTGGCGTTATTTTTACACGAGGGAACAGAATAAGGATAAGGTTTGTGGACGATCGATTCGAAGTGGTTCCATTCAGCTGCATCGGACACGCTCACAGATGCTTCGATTGTTCAGTGGGTGGAACCGTCGAGATGTTTTGCAAATAATAGACTTCTCTACTCGCATGGATAGATTCGTAAGAAAGCTCGTCCCGTCGCGATGGATAAACAACGCTGATACGATCTTCCCATCGCTCTTCTTTGCGCCTGGTGTCTTCTTGTTCCTCGCCACACCCCGAGATAGTTTGCATTATTCATGGGAACTACAACGGAATTTCCGTGAAGTAAATGTAACTCGCTCAAGAATAATTGCCTAACGAGCCGTGGCTACGGATTTACGAGCTAACGACTGTGCGTTAGACGCTATTCCTTAATAGCAATGCGTTCGATTTAGTTCCTCTGTCATGCTTCGTTTATAGTCAGCAATGGAACTGTATGAATCTAAAAGCTCTTAATACTCGTCCTTCAAAAATGGTCCCCTTAGATGTTTCTTTTCAGAGAGATCTTTCTCGAATTCCTGTTCAAGCTTCTTGTAATGGTACATTAAGTAATTGGCCCGAGAGTAATTATTTATCTCACGCTCGAAACAAGAAAGGGAAAAAATGATAGAGGGACAGATACCCTAGCAAAGGTCATGGGAAAATTTGTTCTCCTTCTACCTTTCACTTCTTATGAACCGCTCGGTTCGATATATCGACTGGTGTCTTTGTACAGATGTCCATTAGCTTCCCACGTTTCAGTTTTTCCTGTTTCGTGTTCCATGTCTGCGAGGAAAATTGGTTATTAAATTAACCACTGTGTGTTTCGTAAAAGTAGAATTCGTTACGAGGAACCTGTGGCGTAATATGTGCATATGTTAAGGTTCTTTTGAACTGTCTATTACCAGAGCCAGGAAGGATTCTCTTGGGTATCCGATACGGGAAGAAACTCTGCTCCCTTTCATCCAGCGTTTACGAAGTTGCCAATTATGAAACATCAGCCGTATCACCTATATACACTCATCCATCGGTTTGTATGATGGTGTTGGTTATGGCACGTCAGCAACAGGGGAGCAAGGGAAGCCAAATTCTACGGGGAAACTCTGATTAAGTTCAAACTTCTTCGGGCTACAAACTAATAATTCGTGTCAAACATATGAAACTTGATATTATCAAAAATAGCGAGATAATCCTCCAGATAGCACAAACTCTGCTGGAGTCAGTATCTTTAATCTTCTACTAACTCTCCTACTAGCTTATAGGATCGCAGGGAATATAAGGGATCGTAGGGAATACAGTGGGAAACTGTCTGATATTGGAGCGAACGTAGTTCACCGAATCCGAATATAATATATTTTATAACTCTGATTGCAAACTTTAAATAACTAGTAAGCTTCGATGTAGAGAATAAGAAAGGCTTGGTGGCGAGATGTTTGAAAATGAATTATTTCAGAGATACTTTGATTTATGTTGTGTTATGGAGGGTATAGTATATCGAAAGAAAACTACATCACTGCCAATAAGCTTTTTCTGCTACTAACGAGGAAACATAACGAGGAAACATTCCCAGTAGGGGTGGGCATATCAAGTAAGTATCGATAATGTTCGAAAGCTTAGATAATGACAAAATTATATATACATTATTAGCTGCAAATGGATTATATAACGCGAGAAAATGGGGTAAGAAGATTACGCGTTCTCATTACACCAATAAAATTTTAAAGGAATTATTACTAGTAATGGTACAAAGCTATTTTTCTTTTTTTTCTATTTTATTTTCATATAATTTTGTCATTATCTAAAACCTAAGATTTCGAACAGGAATCTACCAATATTTACTTAATACGCTTACCTCTACTGAGAATGTTTTCTTGCACGGAGAAAACGTTGTTACGAAGAAGTAAGAGGGGTGTTGGCTGAATATAAAAGATTACTAATATAATTAGCAACTTCACTTCGGTTTCGTGTTTATTGTGTACATGAATACAAACTGCTCGAATTATGGTAACCTCGCCGGCCGTTTTACAACGAGTGCTCAACAGAGTTTTAGTGTCAAGGGAGCTAAGGAGACTGTCGGCATGGTCAAGGGAGGCGAGCTTTTATATTAGTAATGGCTAGGTGCGTAAGGACGAGTCCGCATAATTCATTGAGTATAATTCAGGCCATAATTCGTCCTGCGTGACGACGATGCTGGGTAACTAAATAAAGTCTGTGTTTGTTCCGAGGAGAGCCACTGTAACTCGTACCCATTACACCGACCACAACAGTTCAACTACCGTTCACAAGCACAAGGTTGCACACAAGTAAACCAAATTGTCAAACACTTTCTTCCCTGCCATGACCCACATAACCTAATTCCGTTTCTATTCATAATTCCCGAACACCTTGCGACAAACCTACCTCCGCAATTACAAACCCCAATTACCTAAGATAAGAGGAAAATGACAATTATTTAAATTCCCAAGCCTCGTAATAGTTGAGCGTGGGTTTCTGATAACAATGCCCCGGCTATCTTATCAAACCCGCGATATAAATCTTCCCAGCATCGATATTACTGAACAAGCACGGCTCATTCCTGCCGACACTATCCACGTCAACTCTAAGCCCGCTAAGCTCGAGAACACCACCGTCCGCGGCCATTATCGCTCGTAACAGCACCATGCTAAACTTCGCCCCAGTTCCCATTCGTCGGTCGTTCCACAAACCCCGAAACTAGTCCGAAAAGAAAACGGGTTCGCCGGCGAATTATCACTCGAGGCTTGGCGATTAGAAAATCCGCCAGGCGCGCGCCTCTTCTGTTCCCGGGGAAGGCCCAAGACGACCTACGCGCGAACGGTCGCCCGCGAAAAAGCGTTTCGCTTTCGACGATGAGATAAGCGCGTTGCTTAATCGACAGCCAATCAGGCCGGGGGAGTGTTCCATTGTCAGACCAATGAACGTCGCGGCGTTATCAAGCCGCCAGCTACAATATAACTGATGGCCAGTCCTGCTGGCCGTGCAGAGGGTCAGAAACGGGTCCGAGCGAGGACTCTACGCCTTTTTTTCTCCCCTGGCCGCGGTTGTCTGTTGCGTGTCTGGCCGCGTAGCTGCATCCGCTGAGAGGAGGCTTTTGACGGTGGTGTGCAGCCAGTCAGCTGTCCGAAGGCCGTGTACACGCGAGATCGTAGCGTTCGTAAACGGCGATCGCGGCCCGTATCAGTCGCTCGCCTGATCGTCGAACTATTCGGCTGTGCCGCAGCGTGCGACGGTCGTGTTTCACGGCGGCCGCGGTTCATCGACACCCGAACCCCGGTGGTTCATCCGCGCCGGTGCCTCGTGCTTCATCCACGCCAGAGCACCGTGCCTCATCTACGGCTCACCGACTGGGGTCAACGTAGCTCTGCTCAGCCAGGAAGATCACCATGCCAAGCCCACTTTTCATCGTGCTGTCCATCGCGATCGCCTTGACCGATGCCGCCTCGATCGGGCATGCCAGCGTCAGGGCCACGGACTGCGATAGGTGAGTGAAAGGGAAACCGGCGAACGCGCGAAATGTTTCTTCCCTACACGAAACGAGGTTTCGCGGGCCGCGGTACGCTCTTGGCCCCGAAACTTTACACTTTTCACTGTGTCTAGGAGTGGAAATAGGGTGGTTTGATTAATAGTCACGAGGGCTGGGTGTATGCAGGTGATTTGGGCGGGTTGACTAAGATTGGCGGTGATTTCTACGGATTTTCGGAGCGTGGGAGAGGTGCATAGCGTGGGAATCGGTTTACTGTTGTTGAAATCGTTGGTAGATGGTGGTACCTGTACGAATCGGTTTGTCCGGGTTTGAGATCGAGGTATGTTTATGACTTGTTGGATCGAAGAATGTTTGTTTTGTCATGACTTGGGTACTTTAGTCTGTTGCCATGGATAGGTGAGGAAGGAGAATTGTTTGTTAACACTTGCTTCTAAAAGCATGTACATTGGTCTAATTTTATCTAATTTTAAAACGGAGTTCCTTGCATTGTAGAAAATTGTTCGTTTTGAAGAGGGGAAGATAGGAGTTATCTTGAAATTTGTAAGATGCCTGTACACAGAAATTTCACTACTACTTTCACTTCTCCGAGTGCAGCTGTGCATTCTTTTACGTCAGAACACCTCACTCGTGTCTTCGGATGAAAATTTGACACTCGTTCGCGCCAGTATTATACTGAAATCAAAATGAAAATATAAAATAAAATTTGCGCACGAGGTTGCAGTTTATGTGAAATTTGCTCGCGAAACTTTTAATACTTCTGAATAAATGGTAACAATGAAAAATTGACGTCCTTCTATCGCGCACTTTTGTACACGTATCGCAGCGATTCCTCTTTTCCGCCGAGCTCCGCAGACACTTGTGCCTCGAGTCGCATTAAAAATTAACTCTCGGTTTCGCTCCGCTCCGCTCGGTATGCGATAGTATCGAAGAAAGAGTCTGTGAAGTCAATACCTTGTAAACACATTGATAATACGCACGCGTTCAGCATACTATAATGTATTTATGTCAGGTTGTAGCCGCGAGTTGTCACGAGAGTCGTGCTTCGGTAAATCATTTGCAATATACTGACCTGAATTATATATTTATTCGCCGTGCTACTGTTTTCATTGACAAGTGGTATCAGTTACGAACGATAGAGTTTCAATGCCAATATTGCAATTATCTGCGCAACACCAGCCAGATATTCGTTTCCCGGCATGTGGAAAAATCGCGACGCAATTCTGAGTTCCTACTGCAGATAAAATTAATGTTCAGGCAATTTTGCGCTATATGCATAGGATTTATCAGGGACACTAGTGTCGGTGACACGGAAATGTACGAAACCTCAGATAAAGTCGGCTCGCGCTACTTTGATATTGTACAGCGGTCAGCTGATAGTAGAAAGAAAAGAGTCACGATATCGCTGAAATATGATATCTTCTATATTGATGTAGGAAGTGCTAAATTACGTGTTGCTCTTCAAGTCGAACGCAATGAAAACACGGCCCTCCACTTCAAGTATTTACGCAGTAATTCTTTGGCGATAAATTCACCACTTCGATTCGTGTACGTATAGAATTAATCGCGTGTCCAGTGATAGGGTCGCGTGTTCTGGGAATTACACTTACGATTATCGTTCCCAAATTCTTCACTGTTCAGGCTCTCAAGAACTTCCAATGTTAAAATACTTGAGTTTTCAAGGTTTATCAGTACGAAGATTTCAGTTCAACGTATACTGAAATTCAGCTGATAATTATCGAGTGAAGATGGTTTACACTAAATTAATACAGAGACCAAATTCGAAAGATCAAAGAGTATCTAATAATAGTCTACAGAAATAGTTGAAAGAAAAACTTGGACAAAACATAGGAAACGGTACAGAAGTTGAATAAATCACGGAGCAAAATTAGTCTGTAGTAATATTTCAACGAAGGACTCAGAAAAAAAAGCATAACTCTGTGTAATCTGCGGTTGGTTCCTGTGTTCAATGAAAATAGAACGTTGCTTCTTTTATCATAAATCTCTCCTTCCGGCAACGCTCGTCATCTCGTTGTTGTAATCCATGAAAGAATTCGATAGATTCCAGTTTCCTGCTATGCACGTGTATTTACAACTCGTTGCACACTGCAACGAATGCAAGGTTGCAATCCAGAATTCTGTTCGTTGTGCACGGTGCTTGGTTAATCCTTTTATGCAATCGCTGTACGCATCCGCGCCTATCATTACATCTCTCTTTTTTGCGTGCATAAAGCAGAACAGGAGGTCGAGTGAAAAAAAAACGTTAAACCAGACGGAACTCTTAAGAAATGCGACGATAATCAGATCGATCAGTCTGCAAGTTTTCTGTATTTCAGCAGAAATTTGCGAAAACTTGCGGTAGTCGTTGCATGAAGATTTACGTTATTAAACTAATAAACAAAAGTGGAATTTGTATTCGAAACCTGTATTTGCCATTTATGTGTTATTCCTAATGAACTAGAGGGCTTTAGTTATTTGACACTTTAGTTATTTTATACGAAAGTATTATTTTTTATGTAGAGTTCTCCGAGAATTAACATTTTCCAGTAATTATAACGAAGGTTCTCCTTTAAAATCATCTGTTTAATAAATCCTGCAGCTTTTATAGTTTGTTAACAGTTCTAAAATCACTAACCAATATTAATTTATCCGGGATCGCGTAAAAATGCATGCAAAACAACAAAAGTTTCTGCGTCTTCCATCTGATACACTCAAAAGCGAAACATAGAGTAATAGATTAATCTCGATATTCTTATTCATTTGTGCATGTTAATCAGACTAGCTGTCAAAAATCGAATGATCCCCACATTTTTCACTTCAAATCTTTGCAATTTTTAAATTGTAAAGGTTCGACATATTTTGCCAGTCAGTAGCTAGTTAGTTCGCAAGCTGCTTAGGTCGATTAATTAGTATGGACAGCTGATTCTCTCGTAACGTGGGCCGAGCACGTGTATTCAGCCATTCATGCTTGCATACGAGCCATCGACAATAGGCTTGATATATAGCGCTCTAGCTTATTGAATGTTATCAGTCACTAGCGAGGATAAATAATTATCGTTGGCAGTGAGCTTCAGTTGATCGCGGACACCACAAACTTTAACAACGATGCTTGAAAAGTTTCCGCATTTTTTCCACGTAAACAGTCATCAATAGCGTTGAATTTCACTTTCTTATTACTCATTTTCATTTCTTTCACAGCTACAATTATTCACCATGCATTAAATGCCAGTTATCAGGTCAATGAATCAATTTTCGATAAGATGCCCGCTATCAAAATTATGAAACTGGAAATCCAATAATTTCGAATTTACATGGGCAGTCATCGTTTCCGGGGCATTGAATCATCGGAAGTTCATGCTCATTGGATCATGATTACACCACTGTTTCCGCCAGATTAAATTTGGTTTCCTGCTAATCTTATTTTCACTCGAATCGTCACACGACACTGAATTCTAATTAAATTCGGCCACTCTTATCTCTGTGTAGCATGTTCTCGTTATTAATCAGTGATAATGCTTCACTTTCACCTTCGCTTTTATCGATCGCCCCGTTTCCCAATCAGAAGAGTTCCCTGATTGGCTGGGCTGCCACTTGGTTTCGGCCCGTTTCTGTTGAATCTGATTTCTCTGGAAGTGTCGTTGCCGAGAGAACGCGAGCAAGAAGCAGCATGCATAAAGGAATTCTGATCTCGTTCGCTGGTCTCGCTCGAAATAACAACAGTAATGGTGCAGCACTTTCGACGCGATTAAATGTAATTGAACCGACCTTATTGTTCCGTTGTGAATTCAGTTCAATGGCTTACCTTCGGGTTCAAGGCTGATTCATAATTCATTGCCGCCTTGCAGCGCAATTTCACGAATTTTTTCGCTCGTTTGCCACCCATGGAAATTCCACGCTCCGCTGAAGGCTGTCGGATTGAGTCGCGAATCATTTACGCTGCAGGTAGCAGATATTCACTTGGGACTTTTGAACAATAACGTGCTTTCCGCGGGAAAGCGGTTGTTCATTTTAAACCAGCAGTCGGAAGGGGAGCACTGCATTAAAATTATAGTTTTAAAGTCCACGTAATGGGAAATTGTAATGACTTTAAGATATCTGTGTAGAATTTAAAGAAGTCTATATTTATACCAATGAATTTGTAATAAATCAAGTAACGCGGAATGAGCTGGCAAAGTTTCGTTCGAGGTTTCACTATGTGAGCCAAGAACCAGTCGATTTGAATGCTTCGACTATGAGGTTTGAAACAAAACATATCGCAGTTCATCGTGCATATAATAAAGAAAAATATTATTTTTGATAAATTTATGAAGAAGATATAAATATGATTTTTATACAGCATAAAGAAACAGTCAAGAACTATTTTTTTTCATATAATAATTGCCAGTTTTATTTCATACTTTAATCAAACTTATAATCAAAATTGAGTATAGAGTCCTACAAAGTAGAGGGAGTTCCGGACGTTACCTTATGCCGGACATTAGCTATGTCTGCGATACTTGAAACGCCACCGAGCCGTATTCCGCGTAAACCGTAGAAGGGTTAGAAAAAACACAAATTAGGTTTCGACATGTTCCAATCGCCCGTGCAAAACTAAGGAGATTCATTTAATATTATTTCTTTCTTCTGACTTGAGAAAAACCTTAAGCTATTACTAGGTGAACTTCCACTACCCACACTCCCCAATAAAAATTCAAATTTTAATTAATCGAACAAAACTCTATTTTATCATGTTCGTATTCGTCGAATCTAAGACTCCTTGGAAATAAGCTTTCGAAATTGTCCAACCCTCTCCTCCCTCCGGGACGTCCATTTCGAAGGAATGTTTTCCCCCGCGTTGGCACACCCTTACGAGCTCGTACGTTGTCGAATTCCAATTCCCTCGGATTATCAGTTTCACTGCAGATTCGTGGACTCGTCCCAGCAGAACTGCGCCAGCCACGGAAACTTTTGGGTAACAGAGAGACCGAAATCTTTCGAAGTAAGAGAATAAAGGAGCGCATTGAAATGGTCCGGGCCGCGGAAGTGAGGGGAGAAAGTAGGAAGGAAGGGAGCGAAGGAGCTTCTTTAAAATTTCTCGAACCCGTTCGCGGGGATGAGCCCGCGTGAAAAGTTTCTTTTTTCGCCCGGTAGCGAGGAGCATCGTTTGCGATGGAAGTACAGCCATTTCGATGTCGTATAATGTCGCCATAAAGGCAGCTTTACGGTTCCGATGAAAGCCGCCCTCGTCGATGCCCCATAAATTCGCGGCGGAGGTTGATGCCAGGGCAAAGTGGCCAATGATAACGTCCGCGGTGTTCTCGTTACACATCGGATTGTAATCTACGATCCCGAGAATTCGCATTTAATTCCTGTCAAATGGATCGTAACGTACCAAAAGGCGCTTAGGCGAAACGTAGGAACGTCGAAGCTCGGGGCTGATTTCGATTATTCATATCGCGTTGCTTTTCTTATGTGTCTATCGAAGATGTTTGTCTTTGATAAGTGGATTCTTGTATTCGTGGTAATGGAAGAATCTGATGGCATACTTAGTTTATTGTTTGCAAATATGGTTACAAGCTGATTAAATGGAAGGGAAGATTTTTTAAAGAAATTATATCTGTTAAGAAGGAAGAATTCTGGGAGGAAGTTAAGGAATTAGGCTATTTATTTAGTTCTATGTTAGCTATAGATATCTGATGCTGTTTTAAGCATTTGTTTGTGAAGTGAGGTAAAGAATTAATTACAATAAGGTATCGTTTTTATAGGATGGTTATAGCATTAATTCTGCTCAATTAAAATTGACATTCATTATGATGGGATGTATTACATAAATGATACATTTCCTTATGAATATAAATCATACGATATCATGCATTATGTGCAAGCGCAGGTAGCGTAGAAAGATTCTTCTCGAATGTATGAAATGGTCAAATGAGAATTTAATAATTAAAAATGTGACACGATTTGTAGAAATTAATTTTTACATCCTCAACAGAGATTCTCCTTTCATTTATATATGACTTAATATTAATTGGACCATCTAAAATTAAATTTGATTGTTGAATTAATGTAATTTAAATTAAAGGGCTTAAATTATATGCAATGTCATTTTAATTGGAGTTTAAAATTAAATATGTATATTATTATATATTTAAATTTATTACAGTATAAATTTTATTTAATCATTAGATATTTTATAATCATGCGGAAAACAATTTATTTGTAATTTTCAATACCTGATCAGGTTCAATAACTTATAATGTTTAAAAGGAATTAACCTTACAATATTTTTCAATTTTCCCTATCTGGGGAAAATTTTTATATCCTTATCTCCTTAGAGACCAATTTATTGAAACGAATCAGTATGGAAGTGCATCACAAAACGAAAACAATAGAAACCTTTCTACGCAAGAGACTTCTACACTTCACGACTGGAATTTAAAATATATTCACTTTCTGATTTAAAGAAAATAAGAAATTTGTGACTGTATCCAAGGTACTAAACGCCAGCCATAAAAGTGTCTCTTGCGAAGAGGCCCAAAGAACAATGTCGATGTGACTTCAAAAGAGGCGCGTGAAGCACAGAATTTTATTTCGAAAATCGAAGGTGCGCCGGTAAAGAACAGAGGAACGTGCAGCGAAATACTCAATGAACGACGACTCCCCCGTACATGCACTTTCGTTTGTAGAATGCACAAGCCCCCGACGACATAGTGGAACAGAAGGGGCAGAAAACGCGAACGCGGGAAATAGAATGGACGAATTTTATTGCCTGGCGTACGGCGGAGATATTGAGGAAAATTATTTCGCAGCTGTTGGAGGTCGTAAAAGCGAGCGGATCCCTGCCCATGACCAGAGCAATAAGCGAGTATTTGTAATAAAGCACGTTTCCAATTGAACAAAGTATCGAATCGAAACGAGAGGGAAGTTAAGAGTGGAGAATGAAAAATTTCAAATGTTCCTGGTGTCGATCAGAACTGTGGAACAGTTAGACCGAAAATGTCAGCTATGCCACTGGCTATCGATCAGTAACGATACATATTCCTAAAGCTTCGTCACGTGGAAATATTGTCGAAATCGTGGAACATTCGTCAAATTTGAAATCAAAGTTGTCCTTGTCACGGATTCATCGCGAGACGCTAATTGTCCCACTCGACGTAAATGAAGTGTGTTTGATAATGTTCTTTATCTCTCTACGGGGGCAGTTAAACGAGTTCATCGCTGTGTACACACGCTGTTATCGGAGAAATACTTGCATGAACATCGGCGATGTTTCAATTGCCCAGCAGTATTGATAGGGAAAAAAGGAACCTGCGTGTAAGTACACAAACATTGCATGTACCATAATCTTGTTTTCGACGACTTTTACATTCCATCTCTCGTAGGAGTATATAACTTTTACTTTGAAGTATAGGATGATTCAATTTCTTTTTATCCCAGTCGATTTAGGAAGCCCCAATCTCTGATATAATCGATGATTCACTGTATAAAGTTTAAGTACCTACCGGTAATTCTGACGAAGGTGGGTGTGTGTAGACTTTTAAAACTGATTGACGTCATTTATCGTCACAGGTACTCTGTTGAGTATTATGAAATAACACATAGACCGATGTATTTTAAAGATAATAACCTGTTGCATACTTGTTGTTTTAATCTCTTTTTACTTTACTTGTTTCTTAGAACTCTTTTACATGAGATACTTCTGTGGCTGACGATTACTATTTCGAGTGTACTCACACATTTACTTTATATTAAACCAGCACTGCCTCTGTAAAGTGAATGTTTCCAGAATACTAATCGTGGACCACAGAAGTGTCTCGTGTAAAAAATTCCCCTAGTCATTCATTAAGAAGGTGGAATAATTACAGCTTCCTTTCCCCTAACACCTAAGTAAAGTTTATTCAATAAACCACACAAGCGTTATATTTCTAACCAAACCCCTAGAACCCCTAATTCAGAGACTTCTGAGACAACACAGTTCACGAAGGGTACTCACAGAGATTTCAGCGAAGTTTTCGGGTTCAGATAGATATATTAACGTTACATCGTCTTATCATCCCCATTACCCAATTAGTTGATACCGTTTTTCGCGTTGGATCCACATCAACGTTCCACCATTCCGAACCAAGACCGTTTCAGCAGAGTTTTGCTGAAGATAATCATTCTGCCAACGTCCCACGCAAAGGAGAAGGACCGAGGCAGTAACTAGATCCGCCAAATGAATCCGAAGCAACTGTATTTCACCGAATCTGGCCGCTACGTAATAAGAATCTGGCCAGGTATCAGTGAGCACGGACGAAATTCGTGGCAATCCCTTGGAATACCGGCATTCCAAAACGAAGAACATTCGGGAGGAACGTGATAAGGGTGCGCCGAACGCTAGAGAATCACCAGGTCAAAATACAGGCAGCGGAAATTGAGTGGAGAACAGGAAGATAAAACTGAAAAAGAGAAAAGTCCCGCATGACCCCCCGAAGCACCGTTCGCCAGTTTCTGCCATCCAGCGCTTGCTGTCTGTAATCTGAAGCATTCCCCCTGCAAATTTTGCTGGCTCGCTGCGAATATCGTTCGGGCGCCAACGATTTCACAAGGCTGTTAATACAGTGGATAGCTTGAATTCTTGCCGACTCTTCGTTTTTTCCGTCTAAACTGAAAAACGGCAGGACAACGCCCAGGCAATTTGTCGCTCGCCGAGAATAACATAAATTCTGCTAGCAATATAAGTGCCTAAGCGATTAACCTCCTTTCTTGGGTCCCAGTTTTTATATTTCTCTGAAATTAGTAGAACTATTAAATACAGAATGCGTAAGGGGAAATCAACACCTGAAATTCTCTACTATTTATTTTTTAAATAATTTTTCATTCAATTAATGCAAACACGTGTGTCGTCTATTTTTAAATTTCACTGCTGTCTTTAGTGAGACACTTTTCTACCTAATAGAAAGCCGTGAAAAAAGTAGGCAAGCTGTTTGTCAGGCGTCCCTCCGTATTCACGCGTCAACAACGTTTGAAGGAGATAAATGTTTAAGGGTGTACGAAAGAGGTACAGCACAAAGTATAAAGGATTGTTCGGACGAGGAATTTTCCATCTTACACTCGCGAGACTTATGAAGCATATTTTTCTCGCAGCAACTTATAAATTGCCGTCACGGCAATGAGGACGGAATGAATCCGAGGTGAATTGGTATAAGAGAGAAAGCCAGGGAGACTGACAAGTGCGATCGGCTCTTCAGTTGACCCGTGAAACCTCGGAATAGTTCAATCTCGTACCAACCAGACGATAAGCCAGGGTGGAAAGGTCAAATTACTTCGATCAAAGAATCAATTCGATTTACCACGCTGTACTCGAATCATGAGGAGGGGAGCTCGTCTCTAGAGGGGTTGAGACGTTCCATTAATGATTAAAGGGAACTCGAGGAGGCCTTTAACGCAGGTAGTCTTTCGAAAAATTGGATTTTCGAAGTAAGAAAAGTTCATCTCGTTGAGGTACAGTAGAAATTCTAATTATTATCTGAATGCTATACCATTCGAACTGTGAAACATCCCCTTTGCTAATGAAATTTCCACTGTACCGTGACTAATTCTGATTACAACAATTTAATGTAAAATTAATAGGATGTGAGTGCACATACAGTAACTGCATCAAACTGAAAGCATGTAGTGCTAATTATAGAAACAGAAGGGTGGGTAACCGAACGATTGAAACTATTTACGTGGAATCCGATGGAGTTCGATTTCAATCATAAACACATTTACTTACACAATGATTATAGCCAACGTCCAGAATGCCCGTACTGTTTATTACTAATTCTTCGTATGCATCAATCAATTACTTAGAAACTAGCTGTTACAAACCACTGTTATTAACACTGATTCATTCCAAGCCCGACAGCCTTCCGCCGAGGACAGAATATCAAGGACTGAAGATATATCAAATCTCAGTTCCAGTTTAAATTTCGCAGTGTTTTACCTGTTGCTCCAAAGGACAGCGTTTACCTGAGTTAAAGAGTACTAAAGTTACACCGTGCATCGTTGAACAATCGTGTTATAAAAAGTGAATGCATCTTATCTGATTTCAAACGAATCCCCGTTCCGCACGCTGTTTTGCATCGTATTACGCTCCCTAAATTTAATAGACCGCAAGTGATTTATAACAGTCATTTTTAATCTCGTGGTAGCGAATTGCGCGGTGAAGAGACAGATTCTTCACCCAGCTATTGTAATTTACTGCAAACGAGGTCGATTATGAAATGTAGGTACCTGGATGTTAAGCATTTTGTTCGTTTTATAATGAATTGTTGACGTGCCTGAATGAATGTCGTAGCGGTTGTCTTTTTATATTGTGTGGCGAAGCAAATGTTAAAGGAAAATGTCGCCTTGAGAAATTGTTTTTATTAAGTGGTGTAGGGAGCATATGTATACACTGTTTTAAAAGCAGCCCCCTTCTAATTTGGAATAAACAAATCTTTGATTCTTTAGAAGAGTTACGAAGCACTATTTATACAAGCTAGTGCGTCGAAACGTGCATAAAAATGAACAATTAGAATAGGTAAATAGCAAATAGTAGTTCTAGCATTCAGACCCAAGGCAGAACTGTTGAAACCGAATGCAAATTTATCACAGTCCCGCTAAAGCGATTTGCAACCCGCTTGTAACCCGCTCGCCAAAGGGAGCCATCAGGTTGAACGCTCAAAAGGATTTCCGTTACACGAATGAATGGTTAACGTTCTACGCGACACCATTTCGAGGATTATTCTATCAACGGTCTAATTCTCTGATTGAAGTTAGACAGAAGACTACCCGAGACCCGTTTACATTAAGTAAATTCAGCAGACGATACACAGACAAAGTTCTCACTTACAAAATACAAGAATAACCTTCGACAGCACTCTGAGAGGAGAACCTCACACTTATCCATCACCGCAAACTCGCACTCTGCTCTGATTAGGAATCATATTATTCTCATTACTCGATGGGATCAAATGAGTAAGATGATTACAAGACGGTGCAAACAGCAGGCTGACGCTATATCGCGAGGCGTTATCGGTACCTTTTCTGACCTGCCTACGGTTCGAAAGCACGAAATAGTTAACAGATGAGGCTACAGAGAGAAAGAGAGAGAGAAAGAGAGAGCCGATTTCTTTCACCAGGTACGATTGTTCTTGGTTCAATTTACCAAGAAAGACGCCACGGAGGATTCCAATTACGTGAACTGTCTGGCAGTTAACCGCCCTGCTCAGTCCATTTCACAGTTTATAGTTTCGATGCTTGCTGATGGGCTTACCTGCCGTTCTGGATTCACGCGCTGATAGCCGCAACACCGATCCAGAAATCAATAACAGGCCGTGCAAGCACCTTAGTCTTGCACGTATTATCCTCGGCCATCCTGGCGAATGGACGAATCACGCTGGTCTCAAACTTTACACCGTGGCAAGTGGCTCGTAAGTCTTTGCTTTACGGTTTGCTTTACAGTTTACGGAGTATTTAGGGCGAGGGGGGGGGGGGCGGGGGATATAGGGCTCCAAGATCGGCGGGCCTTCAACTCGAAACATCTCTCGACTCCTCATAGCTGGAAAATTAGGTCGTTGGACGATTTCGCCTCGTTTTACGATAGGATACGCCATGGATAACTCGGATTCCGTTTAATCGAAGCTCCTTCAACTCGCTGAATCGAAGCACGGTTAATTCAGCTAGCAGGCCAGCAGTGATTTACGAGACCCTTCGTCCAGTCGAACGGGGACGGTTTATTTCACTTTTTCTCTGCAGCAATTATAGGGCACGTTAGATAGCGAGAATCGAGCTCGGAGGTTAATGATTTCGAGGCACTGACAGCAGGTAAAGCCAGGATATTAATTGTATCGGTAGGGTTTCGTGGATTTATTTGGTGATTTTGTGGACTTGTGTGGCTGCTAGAAGTTAGTGTATCGAGGTGGTTTGAGAGGGTGTGCTTTGAAGGTTTTGGGAACTTTCTTATGCAAGATATTACTTAGGTTTTCTTAAAGAATTGAGAAATATTTGAACTGTATCAATGAACAAATATTTGAATTAGGTGAATATTTCCAATAATTTATCTAGAATAATATCGTAATCAGAAATTTTCTAGGTGATATTGTGGATATGAGATGGTATCTTTGGAATTTATATTCGATTTGAGAAGGGAAATGCTTCTTCTTTTTCTTTGAAATATGAAGAACCATTCGAAAAGTTAATGTGCCCACCATAAACTGATATTGGCTCGTCAAACTCGTTTACGAATATTTCCAGACGCTGGTTCCCTTTTTTGGTAGAAAAGGAGAACTGCTTAGCAATGAATTTAATCTTCCCCGCATCGAAGGAAATACAGCCCGATACGTATCTCCTTTTACGATTTATCTTATCTGTTTGATCCCAGTTTGAGTGCCTTTTTCTGTTCACTCTTTTGTGATCCCACTATCTAACGATTCCTCTACGATTATTCACATATGCGTTCAGTAAGAAAAATGCGTTTATTCACGGCCAGATTTATTGCCACACATTTGAATGTCGAAATTGAAGATACATATCTCAGTAAAGGATTCGTCCAATGTCGTAAAGTCAAAGATAAACAACCATCAATTTATTTATTTATTCCCTTTGAAATTTATAAGTCTTAACACATCTATGTGGTTTTAAAAATGCAAGGATGGTAAATTTATGAAGTAGGTACTTTTCTTTTGAAGTAGAAGTTCCATTACTGTATCATAATTAATCTACCTCCATCATGGACTTTGATACTGGCGTTTCAAACAAACTTTGACTAGAATTTCAATAATTCATAAGAACACTTACTGGGGATACTCCTAGGAATATCATTGGCACAGTACTAGGGAATCCCTTGGGAGAATTTAATCGTGAGGAGGTAATCACGAAAATCTTCTGTCAGTGAGCACCTTGAGTCTGGAGGAAAATCAAATTTCAGTCGAGAAGAGAAGTGTCTTCATGAAAGATACCACAAGAGACTTATTTAAAATAGCAGAGAGAAAAAGACAAATTTTTCTAAAATAATTTTACATGCCTCCATAGACGTGTCACCTCGATATAAATACTACCTAATGTTATAAATCTGTTTCCGTATTGCCTATTAAAAATACTCTGACACTGGTTGTCAATATATTTCCATTCCCACTTATTTACACATTACTTTGTGTTTAATAAAAGTGAATGTATTATCACACATTTCTAAATTTCCATTCATCTTCCCCCAACTGTTTAATGTAAAATTTAGTAGCATTTGTGGTAGGAATGAAATAGTAAGAATAACCTAGACGTCGTTTAAGTTCCCAAACGTGAAAAGTAGTTCGTCTTCAAGTTCCCTACAAGCTCGAATCTGAGGAGTTTACGTTGAATTATATCCCTGGGATCTAGATAAAATAGCGAGGGGGGAAGAGGGGAGTGTTGATTAGGTCGATTGAACGAACCTTGGAGAAACATTTTCTGAAGGAGATACGCCCTCCATCCCAAGCCGATGATACCGATTTCACGAAATAACCTTAATCAACTTAGGGGAGCCTCGAAATATTATCATCGAGGAAACAGAAAGAAACGGCGGCCCAGGAAGTATGGTAATGAGGACGAGGCCTCGAAACGATGATTTTATCCCCAGACTCGTTTGCTTTTATCTTATAAAATCCCTTTCGCGCTCGTGTTACACGAAACCATTTCGTACAAGATCGTGTCACCGACTTAACTGGAACAATTCAATATTTCACAAAAAAAAAAAGGATAAATGTCTGCAACGAAGATCCTTGAAATCGCGTAGAGTGTATGTAGACCATTAAATAGAATCTAGCGGTATTCTGTATTCCGTGCGAGATAGTAATTTTCGTGCATGCTGCGATGATTGAACGACAAGATAATAAGAGGGAAATCAGGTATTCTCTAGAGAAAAATTCATGACTCTATTGGAGCTGTTCAGTACGCCCCGAAATATCCATGGAATGATCTAAGGAGTGCCTCGTCTACGGAGGAGCAACTACCCCGAAATGGAGACTTCACGATTTATTTTATCGTTGAAACCTTGTGAGAGTCTCATATATTCCTTGCCCTCCATTCCTCCCTTCCTGCGTTCCATACACGATGACATTTTTTCCACGTTGCCTGGAACCTGAGTGGTTGTACCTACCTTTTGATCGTTACAGGGTACTTTCTGAAAGATGTAACGTGGAAATATCGGTGCAACGTAGAAATATCGGTGCTTTTAAATCGAGTATTTTCACTGTTCATTGAGATGTTCTTCAGAGAAAGTTGCAAGTTATGTTAATTAGTATCTAACTTATTTAATTGCCACGTTTCTTGTTCCTGCACTTTTGGTTTCTAAGTTTCGACATCAGTCTTCGATTTCTGTCGTCAACTTTGAAAGTATGCGCCTTGTGTATGGTGCAGCTCGCGATGTTGTTGCTGTGCTTGGCTGTTTAATTACACGAAACTTCGCTGATGCGCTAATTAACAACTCCTACATTTCATTGCGTTCAGAGGAAACGTAGGGGAAAGAGAAATGCAGGGAGATAAGATGGTACGAGCAGCAAAAGTTGTAATCAAACCGAGGGAAGTGCAGTGTATTTCAATAAATTAAGTCACGTATGAGAAGTTAAATAATTCCTATTATTTACGAAGCTATTCGTGATTGTGACTAAAAATGAAAATTATGTTTATAGTTAAATTATGAATTAGTAATTTAATTTCCTTTTATTATTTCGTGATAAATGCATTCTACTTACTAAAAACACATTATATTCAACAATATACGACATTTAATATGCGACAACCAATATATCACCTTTAATATACGATAACAATCCAAATCATAGATATTTGTTGATATACATACTCATCCACCAAAATCCTAAAAAAAAAAACAAGTTTGCCTGTGTATGATTAAATTTAATCAATATAATATATTATGAAGACATAATCAAACAAATTTGTATAAAGGTAGGCAAAAAATTGTAAAATATTCCTGTAAACATATATCTTTCAATATTTGAATCAAGAAATCCATAACTTTAAAAACTAGCTTTTAAACTAAAGAAACTACAACCAAACATTGGTCATAGTTGTTTAAAATTGGACAGTACAAATCGTTATATAGAAAAGCTTTCCCCTTACAATTTATTCTGCTCGTAGCATGAAGATACTAATATAATTTGATCGTTAAGCGGTGGAACACCCTGTATACATAAAGATTCATTCCATCAATCAACGAAAGACTTCCGATACCCTCGCGAAGACTTCCAAGATAAAATATATAAGAGAGAAAGAGAAACCGTGACAGGGTGACGAAGGTCGACAACCTCGTCAGGCTGGTGAGTTTTTCGGCTCACTGCGACGGGCATAAAATCTAGGATACGGCGTCGTGGTTAGGATATCATCGCACCTCTCTTCATCTTACGAGGGTGGAAAAGAATGCATAGGTAATAGGGGAGACAAAAGAGATCCGTAGCTCGAAACAAAAGAATGCTTGCTACTCTTCTGCCTTTTTTCCTATCGAGAAACGAGAACACCAGGGGAAATCAGAACATTCCTCGGGATTTTGGAAACGAGTCACATTTCTAGAGAAAGCAAAAGAAACAGAGAAGTAGCTGAAAAATATTTATGAAAATAAAAGGTGAGTGTGGTGTATGTGGATAAAAAACGAAATAATCGTGGCACGGATATTTTATGTACACATTTATATTTGTCTTTGTAAATAATAAAATATCTTTCACGTAAAGGTGGAAGTAGCTAATACTGTGCTCGATAAATGGACATCATTTACGCGTAATAAAATATTCTATTTCACCTGTCAGCGAATGCAAAATTCATACACAAACATTTTAACGGTTTGAATAAAGCGCTTTTTCAATTCGAGTTTACAGATGGAATCGTTACAGCCAGCTTGTATTAACTCGTGTGCTATTTTATCATCGAGAAGGCATGTGATTCCAAACACAAATTTATAAATTATTTGTAATTTGTAAAATTATATAAATCTACTGTCAATGAAATTTATTAAATAGGCCTAACTAGAAATACTCGAATACTTAGTTACTTGGCAAAGCTTGAACAGCTATATTGAAAAACTTTTTCTCAAAATTTTATTCGATTAAATATTTAAAAATAAAATTAAATCAGAGCTCGTTGTTTGAGTAATACTTGGTAAGGTGACTCAGACAAGGTGAATGATCGATGAATAACACAAATACAATTAAAGAAACAAGCAGTAAAACACAGGTACACATTTCCCACTTTAATTATGCAATGATAATAACTCCATAACACATTTTCTGGAGATATCATTAAATAGATAATTATTTATATTTGTACATTCTGATGATAAGCAACCATACATGTGAACCACGCACGGTATAATTCGCGGTGACAGTTTCGATTATTCGACATAAATGTCTTCCCAAGTGTCTTCTAATAATATACGACACGAGGATCGAGGAATATTAGAAACTCGTTCCTAGTCAAATAGAAGCGAATGCCAACTGTTTTTCAGCTGGGTCGATGTTTGGCATCGGATCTGAATTAGCTTTCGGTTATAATTCCCTTTCGTTTGCTGACTATGTAGAACACTAGGCGCCGTTACGACTACGTTTTCTTGACTCCTGTCAGAAAATCGTGCCAAAGCCGCATAGGCGATAAATCTCCAGGACTGGGTGATCGTCCTTACGTGTCCTCGTGCATCAGGTTCCGTTGCGAGGGAGGCTATTCATCATGAAACTTTTATCTCAACGAAACGTCTAAAGTGTGTTTTTATCTATGCCCTCTGAGCGTGATACTTTAGCATGTTAAGGGGCGTCCTACTGGCTCGGACAATCAAATGACGTAGTGAGCTTTGATGAAAAAATGTAATCCTATACTTCTTTTATCAAATTTATGTACAGCACGAGGCATTTCAAAGGGTACACTTCAACATCCTCGTTACCTTTGAAAATGGAGATATGTCGGGGATAATGTTGCATGGTTTGAAAAGAGACAAATTTAGTCAAAGGGAAAGGGTCTGGCCAAGATCATCCTTTTTCGACAGTTTTTCAAATTGTGTCAGGGATACAATTGTAAATGAAAGTATGCTGTGTTTAGTATCTTGTTTTATAATGATATTGAATTGATCAGCGCTGTTAGAAGTGAATTTTAGTGGAAGGTTAAGGGGGGGAAAAAAGGAATGTCACATAATTAAATACTATAGTCCAGGGCTGCACAGGGAGCCTTTTTCAGCGCCTAGCGGTGAGCAACCAGACGTGCGTCGAGCTAAGGGTAGAATCAGTGTCTTACTTATGCCGGGTACCTATACACCAAAGCGAACACGAACAAAAACAGTATTCGCGAGCGTTTTCGTCTATTCTAGTTTTGTCCACTTCGCTGCAAACATTAACAAAACTCAGCGTATGAATCGTATGTGAATGTTTACACTACGCGCCTCCAAGCCCGCACCTACACTACTGTAGTTCCCCTCACTGATTCTACCCGTGGCAACGGGACAGCTCGACGCACGGCCGGTTGCTCCCCGCTAGGCGCTGAAAAAGGCTCCCTGTACAGCTTTGGTATTGTCCATCAGTAAAAAAGAAAACAAGGTTCAATTAACTTAACTATATTTTTCATAATATGAAGTATTTATACTCTAATTAGGCATCAGAAAAGAACTGAGCAAGAGGATCATTGTTTTGCATTGTTTTAAATGTTTCATGTGGAACACTGCACAATACTATAATATAAGAAATCTAAAAGCTATTATTATTCAAAAAATGATATTTGGTAGTGCAAGTAGGAAGACTGGGGACATTCCCTGTTTTTAACCAAATCACAACCAAAAGTGGCAATAGCTTTAAATCACTGTAGGCAAAGTTTACCCATTTCCGAGGTGGCGATTAATCTTTTCACTTTATACGTGCCTTAAATAAGATATATGCCCGTGGAAAATTCTAACGTTTTATTCTTTCTATTTTCAGTAAAATTTATTGCCTTGGACCGCTACTGCAAACTGTACAGCTGTCTGAAATCTTCCCCGATAGCAAGACGTTCGTCGATCTTAGTCAAAGAAACGATCCGAATGTTACCCTTTCCAAGTAAGTATCGATTATCCGTTGAAACGTGGCTGAAAGGCCAAAATGCCAAAGTGCCAAAATAACATTTAATTAGTCCCACTCACGTGTCGTTTATATTAATTTGCAAAATAGTATACAAAAGCTCACAATTAGCATCCACGCCAGTGTTTCCTTTGATAAACACAATCTGATTAAACAGAAACGGGAAATATACAAAGTGGGAATGCAGAGTATGCCCATATGAATAATGTATCATTTCTAATATCCCAATATAAAAGTACTTTAATTTGCAATACATGCCGGACACTAATAGATGCAAAGTGCAACAGAAAAGTTACCTTGGCGTTGGAAGATGCTGAATATGCCATCGATTAAAAGTAAGCCATAAAAATAGTTGCTCCTACGCAGAAACAACGTCGTCCAAGACGACGTTGTTTATGGAGCACGACCCAATATTTCTTCCCCCCTGTTTTTACGCGGCGCACACAAGGAGCCAGAGTTATTCCACCGTGTACGAGATGAAAACAGCTGCAATTTACGATCCCGGCGAAACGAAATCACGGTTGCTTTTTAAACTGACCCCCGACGATCGCTGGAAACCTCCTCGCGCTAAATCACGCGGCCCGTTACGACGTTTATAGCTTCCGCTCCGCGATTCACCCGGTTTACGTTCACTTTCGTCCACCTTGGTCCCGCCGGATTAGGCTCTAAACTGGCCCCGCACCACGAACGCGACTCCCTGATTCGATCCCCCTGATACGTATCGCTCGTAAACATCGATGGTTACAGTGTAATTGAAGTTAAGCCCCGCTCGACAACAGTCCAAGTTGTAACGCGTATTTTATCCCTCGGAGCAACGCCATTTCCATCGTTCCCTGGATGATTGCCCTGTTTTCCTCCTGCTCTTTTTTGGCGGCAACCAATTTGCTTCTGCGTTTACACCGCAGGTCAAAGGTTTGGGTATAGCGAAGGAGGGACGTGTAGTGAGATCGTGAAAGAAGTAGGAGTGTTTGCTAGTAGTATTGTGGGGGTGCAATTGTTTCAAACGTTTTATGCGGCGAGTTGGGGATGAAGGGTACTAATCTTTTTGTGGGTGCTCGTAAAAAGGGATATAGGTTTGCGGTCTGAGAAATAACGGGACAAGAAGGTATCGTAGATGATTCCCGTAAAATCCATTTCCACGGATGAAGTAGATTTTCGTTTACTTTCGTGATTTATCACGTGTCCCCAGATTCTTTGACTTCTTCAGCACACCCCACATGCGAGTTGAAAAGTGCAAGTAAAAAGAATTAACATCGCACTATAAATAAAAAGTTTTATGATAGCTTCACTAATGTGTTTGCTCAAACTTTCGAGGATACAGTAAAAACAAAAAGTCGTATTGCATTATAGCCAGCATTCTTTGAAATGTCCGTGGAAGCTGGACCGTGTTTTATGACCACTGTAAAGCAAACTGTAGGGTAGGAGAACGTGTAACATCTTTCCTTCGTTCAAGGAACGTGTGTCGGCGATCGACTCTGATCGTAAGTATCAGAGCTGATTAATACGAAAATAGGGGTGTAAGGAATGTACAGATGTAATCATTCCTCGTTCTGGAGCTGCTTGTAATCAAGGAATCGTCCATTCCTCCTCCGCTTGCCCCCGCCAGTTTGCAATTAATTTATTGCCGATCTGATCTCTATTAGCATCCCCAATTGCTTCCTCCATCTATCGCGAAACGACGCTAGGCGTCCGTGGCGTTGTTTGACAGGCACTGATTGATTAACCAGCCAATCACCTCTGTTTGGACAGTTTCTACAACATGATGAACGCAACAAATAACAAACCGAATCGGACGGAGGTGGCGTGGTTCGTTGATCAAAATTTCGTCTCGTCGACCGAGCTTTTGAATTGGACGCTACCAGACTGGAAGGAGAGCCCCACGATTCTGAAACGGGTCCACGATTCTAAATATCGCGAATGGTTGAGGAATCTGAACGTGATTTGGAAAAGCTTGGCGAGGAAAATGAACGACGACGTGGCCAAGTATCCGGAGAGGCACAGCCTGATTTACGTGAAAAATGGGTTTATTATACCTGGAGGTCGATTTAAAGGTAAGGGGTGCTCGAAGGGTTCGGGGATACCTCGAAAATTTCTATTGAAACGGACGGAATCGATATCGTATAGGTACAGGCTATTAGATTAAAAGATTTCGTCCCTGTTGTCGAGAATATTTTTTATTAAATTTTAATGGAAAAGAGGAGAAATGGAATTTTATATTTGAAGAATATTGACTTCACATTTATATTCGTATATTTACTGTCCATCTTGGAAATTAATTTAAGTATTTTTCTTTTTCAAATATCATTTACTACGAAGTGAATTAACATACTCGGGCATACTCAGTTGCACAGATAAAGATCTTTCAATATTCGTTTTCTATTTGACAGAATTCTACTACTGGGACAGTTACTGGGTGATCGAAGGCTTGCTGTTATCCGACATGTATCAAACTGCCAAGGGAATGATAGACAATTTCGTGTACATGGTGGAGAAATATGGTTTCATACCAAACGGTGGGAGAATTTATTACCTCATGAGGAGCCAGCCACCCTTGTTACATCTCATGGTACGTCATTCTCTTCTGATACCGATTCCTCAGATATTTCTTCTTCCACTCGATTATTTACACGTCCACCTTACACGGTATACCACAGGAAAAGGAAATCATGAAAACAACGAACAACTTACTCGCAAAAAATAGCTCACCACTGAGAAGAAATCAGAATTTACACAGAAATTAATACAATCCTACAATTCATATATAAAATCAAGTTCATTTCAAATACTTGGAACACCGCTATCATTGGAGATATTTTTTTCAAAATTTACCCGAAAGATCGGCCATTTTGATTCTCTTGAGAAAGTAAATTACAAACGAAAGACTATTGGGAATCGAGCGAAATTACGTCGACGAGATCGAACTGAGATTGGTAAATGATCAGGTTTAATTGCAATCCCATTTATTCGAAAGAAAGTTCCATGGCTCCAATACGGAATCTGTTTTATCGAGCTTGGACCAGTCTGACCACGATACGGAAATAGTTGCAGCTTGCTCGCTGAAATTTCAACGAGCTCCCGTTAATACGTTTAAGTGTAGTGAGTTCCATTTATTTTGGGGACGAGACACGAATTTTCAGCTTGCCTGGAAGCTGAGTTGCTGGGTAACTTACCTTGACAAAGTTTTCGCGTTTCCCTTTCTTCGGAGTCTTGAGGCACGAAGGTTTCCGCGCGATTGAGTTCAGGACTCGATAGCCGGAAAATGTTTGTAATTTAAGGCAGAAATCGGTGTACCCAGCTTGGAAGGAAAACATGATTAACGTAGCTTTGTACCAGAAAATTCCTTAGAGGGAACGTGTAGCAATTTTGAAATGAAAAACGTCTGCCCTTTACTGCTTACAATCAAAGTGCAGGAGCAATTATTATTTGCATCATGGTTCGTGCTCGAAAATAGTATCGATTTCTTTAGTAATGTCGATATAAAAGGTAATAGTGATGGTACATAGTACTGACATAAATCAAGGTGGTAGTTTCAAACTCAGTAAAATGTACTAATTATCAGTGACCGAATGAAACTGTTACAATTTGCAATTAATTATGAAATAGCTGTAGTTTTATGACTCTTTTCTGTTCCGAGAAAACTGTTACATTATCTGAAACTTTTATTCCACACATTTTTGTGTAACTGAGAACCTTTTATTTCCTTGAGAGTAGAAAAAAGTTCTAATTAAACAGGAACATTTATTATACTCTGAAAAAGTTAAAGTTGTGACAAGCAGATTTTCTAGAAATGTGGGGTAGATAGATCTGAAGTTGAGACCTTAAACTTCTTCTATATACATCCTGCTTTCAATTCCTTAAATAATACCTACTAATTAAAAAAGATTAATATTCTCAACTTTTATATTTCATCCTTAAATATCTGTTCAAAAGATATCTGATTTTCCAGAACTTTTATTAATCAAACATAAAATAACTGTTAAAACTGAACGCTTACAACGGAATTAAAGTGTTAATACACAAAGTTAACTTAAAACAGAAATAAAATTAGGTTAAATTAAAGAGTTCGATAAATATCTTGTATTTATAAAAGTTAAAAATTTCATTCGATCCCTGCTTTGTTAGCAATAAACTTAACCAATCGCGTGTCTAAAAAAATCACACCCCGAGTAGACGAATGTTCTCTTTATACGTGGAAAGTCACAAGTTCTACCGAAATAAACCAAAGTCAAAGATGAAGAAGCATAAAGCTTACAACGTGCAGCGGGGATTCAAAAATCTATACTGACGTTTCGAGCTCTTGCCGAATAACCTGGTACCCGAAGAGCGTCGTTGAGCGGAATCGTTATCGTGCAAACTCTTCGCACGTACACGAGAAAAGCACATTTCACCAGGACGCGAAAATCTCTGCACACAGCTAGGACACTCCAGAGTCTGCCGCGTATACACGTGCTGGCTGCTACCCCCTTTGACGAATCGAAGAATAATCTCAAGCCGTTTCGCGACTCGACTGCCTTCTCGCTCGTAAATCGAGTTTTGAAATTCTACCCTTCTTCTGTTCCCTGATCCTCCCTCGCCAGAATCACGGCTCGATCCGGATGGAGGAAAAATTTCATACGAAGCGCCTGAGAAGCAATTCCACTCCTCGTGGAAAGCAGAACCATTCGCGAATACCGAATTCAAAGAACAGATCAATAATTCACGTATACGGGTAATCAGCCTTTATATGCAGAATAAAGTGAAGGGAGGCGCTTACATACGGACATTGACGAACGCGTTCATGAATTAATGCATCAGCACAAAACGCATTAGCCTGGAATATCTACAACGACGAATATACTTTCTAATTCTGAAACGCTTGGTCCGCTACAATTATTCTTCGGGCACGAAGGACGCGGGACTTGATTTACGTACGATGTGCTAGATACAATGGCTGTCATTTATAAAAACGTGCAAGCAACGGCGCATTTGAAATGGAAAAGAAAGGAGTCGGGTCTATCCAGGAGCTAGACTGTTCGTCGCGAATGTTCGGTTATCGAATCTGTTGGCTCGTATTTTCTCCGGAAAAGTTCGATACCAGACCCACTCCCGAATGCAACGAGCCTTCTAATGTGCTTTCGGTAAAGATATTCGCTCGCGTTTTGCGCATCGGTCCCCGCTGTTTGTTCGCCTCGAGAAGGATTGGAGTTTCGAGGAACGATTGAGAGTATCGCGGATCTCCTGCGGCGCTTTATGCTGGCTGTTGAATTTCCCCCCGTCTGCTGTTTCTAGGTATCGAAGTACTTGGAGTTCACGGAAGACTACGATTACCTACGTGCGATTATACCCATGCTGGAGAAAGAGTTCGCCTTCTGGCAGAGGGAGAAGATGGTCGACGTACGAGTGAATGGGAGGACGTACAAGATGGGCCACTATTCTGTTGACAGCACGAGACCGCGGCCTGAGAGTTACAGGTATGTCTTTGTTTATACGAAATTGGATATTTTTTAATATAATTTTCCAGATCTCCAATTCTACGCTTTGATGAAGCTGTTTTTTAATTAACAAGAAGCATTTGTGATGTGCGTGGAGATAATTTTGATGGAAAGTTGTATGGTTAAAGAGTGGGGAAAATTGAGGGAAAGTTTCCTCTTCTTAGCTTCATAGACTTGAGTTGAAAAAGTGAAATTGGTGTTTCGCTTGCAAGTAATTAGAGGCAAGAACGTGTCTTTTCAATAAAACTTTTAGTCTCGCGGCTTTATCAAGCCATTAAAATGTGTAGAATGGAAGTTGTGTAAGTAATTACTGTAGGCAAAGGATAAAGACTTTTTAAAGCCACGTTAAATCAGAATCAATGAATCATGAATGTGACAAGTTATGAATTCACTCTGAATAAATTCATATTTCATTTCTTCTTATAAATATTCTCATAACGAACAATAAGTTAAATGTCCAACTTTTATGTTCTTTGTTAAACATTTTCTCAATTTATTCATCTTCATATCAAATCTCTATGATGTTCTATTTCTTCTGTCTTAGTGATATAAATTTTTAATTTACGTAATATTTCCTTCTACTGTATCCTGCTTCTGTATAATATCATTTCCATTTGATTCCCTAGTGCAGACGTGCAACGTGAATATCGAGTGTGCCTTGGGTATCAAAGTGTTATTACAGAGTTGTAAAATAAATTTCATCCGTAGCATACTGCCGCCCTAAACTTTAAGCGGTAGTTCTATATGTACAATGCAAATATTTAAGTGCACCCAGTGGGAACTCCTTGGGAGTGTTAACACACACGACACCGACGTAATCAAATGCAAATGCAGGCACATTCACAACTCGCGTTTAGGTTTACGTTTCGACGGTATCCTCGAATCTGTTCGCAATTAAATTTCATCAAACCCGTGTTTGCGCTTCATTTCGCGGCGTTTTAATGATGTTACGAGCTGCGCTGTTTAGCACGGATTCTGCGAGGCACCTAACGTCTGAGGTAATCTTGAATCAATTAAATGCACGTCTGATGAAGGAAGGGGTCTTATACAGACGCGATTTTGTTTAACAAATTGCAGTTCCGAAATTGGGAGTAATCAGGTATTAATATCTGAGGCAGATTTGCAGACCTGTGTCAAAATTATGATGTCAGTTTTACGCTGTAAATGTAATTTTCGTGATTATGGTGCTCGAAATCCATAAATTAATTTATTGCGAGTGAAGCCTGTACTTCCCATGCTTTCTAGAATCATGGGTCTACAATTTGCAAAAAGTACAAGAACAGGACGAATTCAAATTTTTCTAATGTTTTTTTTTCTTTTTTATTTTAGGGAGGACTACCAGATGGCCCAAAATCTGCCCGAGGAATCGCGTGATTTCTTTTACAACAATATAAAAGCCGGAGCCGAAAGTGGCTGGGACTTCTCCAACAGGTGGTGCATAGGGGATAACCAAAACAGCGTGCTCAATTTGCTTAACATTTCCACGCAGAACATTATACCTGTCGACCTGAACGCGATCCTGCAGCAAAACGCGCGGCTTCTCAGCGAATTTCACACGATCCTGGGAAACAGCGCGGTATGCTTCCTACACTTATTATCGAATCGACTCCGTTGGAATTCTAGCCAGCGAACTTGTTGCGCTTAGCGTGCTCCAATATCATCGCGGTTATAGGGGATCGAACGTTTAAGAACAGATTGGTTCAATTAATTTAGAAATTCATAGGGGCACCGCAGAAAGGGAGCATCATCTATTTTATCGGGGAAAGTAGACAATGGCACGATCAAATTTTCGCAGATACCTGCTCGAATACTGAAAACTGCGAAAGATATGAGATTAAAGCAGATATGCTAATTGGGAAATAATCTAAACGCGGGAAAGACATGATTTAAGAATGTAGAGTTTAGGTAAAGAAGGTAGCTCGTTGTTCATCGTCTATGGTAATGAGTTTGAGGAATACATCGGGGAAGGAATATTAATGCAGTAAAATAAGAATTATTTATTCTCTAGATAGTGTTTAATTTACTTTCCTGGCGATCAGACAGATTAATTTACTACTTTAATCAGCGCAAAAATGAAATTACAAGGTGTAATTGTTTTGTATCTTCTCTTTAGTTGTTTAATTGCTTCCTCCTTCACCAACACGCTAAAATTTAATTTCATTCTTCCCACGAGTTCCGCTACGTAAACGTAATTTTTCAATCAAATTGTCTGTTGTGCATTCCTCCAATTATCACTTAAATTAAATGAAGCGAAAGGAAGATGCTCTGTTCTTTTAAGCATGAGTGATTCGTTTACAACGTCTGAGTGGATTAAAACGAAAATCCCCCTGGTAGAAGACGAGAACTGGGAAGCTTTCCATTCACCCGTAATTATCAGCGTTCTGTTCAAAATGAAGCCCCATATCCCTGAAGCTTCGAAACAGGCCCACTTAAATCTTGTCACTTGTTTAACCCAGCCTTTCTTATGCGCGTACAAACGACGTCCCGTTTCGCTGGGATAAATGAAGGTAGGCGAGCACGTGCAACAAATCGGAATGACAGAAGATAAGCTTTGCTGCTCGTCCACCTTCAGAGAAGCCATTACGCCTAACGATCGTGACTCTGTAAAGATTCTCCCGAGGCTCTGTTCATCAATTTCCTTTTTGTCAGTGGCTCGAATCACGGAATACACCGGTTCCGAAAAATCGTTAGCTCGAAAAACCAGAATAAGTGCGTTTCCGAGAGGAGTGTCCCGTTTCATCTCTACAGAAATACACGTTGCTATTGCTTCTGTTTCAGAAATCTCAGTATTACGCGAAGATAGCGGGGGAGCTTCAAATCGCAATCGACAATGTTCTGTGGAACGAAGAGGCAGGGATCTGGTTCGATTACGACATGAAGAATAAACGACCGAGGAATACATTCTATCCCTCCAATCTTGTCCCATTGTATACGAAGAGCTACAATCAGCATCTTCGAGTACTGTACGCCATGTCTGCCGTGAAATATCTGCAGTCACAGAACATCGACAGTTTCTTCGGTGAGTTTGCATAATCGAGAGATAAAAGCCGCTGTCAGTGGCAGACATTTAGGAGAAAGAATGCTTTAATCCATTCAGCTTTTTAATTTCCCCGCCGCCGAGAACCGAATCCATTTATTCCATTTAAACTTTCGTCGGGCGCAGTTTTGAAGAATTTTTTACCTGAAAGTTATTCCCATAAGAATGAAATCGAATGGAATCGAGATAAGAGGCGAAACGCTCGCGCCTTTGGTCCATTGGTTAGTCGGAAGTGGAGCGTTTATCATTCGGAGAATATATAGTATTATTAAATGTCATTCCAGTTGGCCAACTCAATAGAATATATTGGGCATTGAATTTGCTTCTGATAAATGTTTTGCTGGGAAACTTTTCTATTCTATCTAGGCTTGGCGAGATTTGTCTCTAAATGTTTTCATAGTTGCAAAGAAAATTGTAAAGATACAAATCCAAGACGAGACAAAAATATCATACCTCCTGATATATTTTCAAAAATTTCATCTCTCGCTATTATTTCCATTATTTATTTAGTTGTTGCTGAAATTGTTGTCTCATGATGGAAAAGTTTCATGTAAAGTCTCATCGTGGATATTTTCTAAAAAGGGTTATTCAAGCAAATCCAGTTCAGAAACCAATAATTTTCATTCCCATATTTTCATTTTAGAATCCGGAATTAAATTCTGTCTCCCTGATGTCCAAATTCACTGCTGATTAATTAAATTCTCTATCCAATAATCACAATTATTAATATGACTGCACAGTGCCCATATAAATATCCACAATTACTCAGCAAACGCAATATAATCAATTAAAATTTCTTAAATTCTTTTAAATACCTATCAATGCATGCTTAACTTTAAATGGAAAAACCAAACAGAAGGATCGCGGACTTTATTACGTAGAAGCACTTGGGGAGTAGTGGAAGGAATGCCGTTGATAGCAGATTTTGTTCGAAGTCGATATCTCAATTGGTTGCTGAGATATGAGGCTTGAAAGTGGAGCATCTGATGTATGGGGTGACCGAATGTCCGGGAAGCGCGTGACCTACTTTTTCCGCGGAAGTAAACAACGCGCCAGGTAGTAGTAATAGTAAATAGTAAACAACCGCTGACTCAGCTGTTGTCAGTGACCACCGCAGAGGTGACTGGCGTGGGGTAGGTCAGTGACGAGTGCGAGCGAGGGGTCCGATCACGCGAAAGAGAAAGACGTAGTGAAACATTAAAAAATTATGTCCGACTTTAAACGACGATATCTCAGGAACGGAAAGTCGCATCTACGTGAAACGAAAAGCATTTTGAATAGAAGGCTTCCCCGCTTCTGGCAAGATGATTGTTTAAAACAGAATTGTAATATTTTTTAAATGACGGCAATCTAAAGTTTTAGTCATTTTAATACGTGTTAATCGCTTGTCTGACACTATTTGGCAATAAATATGTGTATATTTGGAGTGAATTTTGTTTAGGTATGATAATCTGTATGCCTGTGTTAAACATTTTAGGTGATAGTAATAACTCAAGTTTTGATAATTTTGTAAATCATGGAGGGAAAAGTGTTCTATACAACTTTTGTTTATTCTTGTTGCATAACGTTTCTTGAATATGATAATTTAATCAGAAATGTATGTTTTTCTATGTATTATGGAATAGTTTTACGAAAAAACATTTTAATATTACAATAATTTTACTGAAATAATGAATTTGATGAAAATATTTCTGGGATACTATTGCTTGGTACTTTCTCTACGTTCAAATATTGCAAATCATCTATAATTACTATGTTATGACTAACGATAAGGAGTCTACTTTAATTGTATTTCACGATCTTGTTTTCTTTTCGCAGGTGGTACACCCACGTCTCTAAAATACACGGGTGAACAATGGGATTATCCGAACGCATGGCCACCGTTACAGTCGTTTATTGTGATGGGTCTCTATTGGACAGAACAAGATATAGCAATAAATTACGCCCATGAACTAGCATCGAGATGGCTCGCTTCTAATTACATTGGTTTTTCTGACACTGGACAAATGTTCGAAAAGGTAAGATTATAGCAATACAAATTTGGCAAAGCCTCTACTAATGCCTCTTCTAATGAGTCCTCAGGTAACACAGGAAGATGTTTAAATACAGTTAGTTAGTTACTTTAAGATAGTTACTTCTGTCTAAACTTAAAATCAAACCGAAATTGATATTTTCGTACGTTCGTGGTTAAGTGGTGCAGATTTCTGAAGAACGTCTACCAGAATTCACTAAAAAAAAATTATTATTTTATTTCTTAATCCATTTCTCTTAACGCTAAAGAAAAGAGTCCTTTACGTAAACATTATCTCTACTTCTCTATCGAAATGGAAGTCCAAGGAAGTGTTTACCTAAAGATCGTAAAAGGGTTCTTTAACTGGATGTCAGGTAACGTTCATCTCTTTTGTGCGGGCGATATAAGGGTGAGATGGGTTGAAGTCCTTCAAGGGGCGCGTTTAATTTGATTCTTCCATTAATTCATCGCGCGTTCCCTTATTGTCCCTTTAGTTTCGTGGACCATAAAAATACATTTCCCTACCCTCGACAGGTATCCTGACATATAATTACATATATGCTTCATTGCGAGCATAATATCCAGGAAATATGTAAAATAGCTGATATAACATGCAGAATACTTCGTGTATACCTCTTTATGCAAAGCGCTGAGCTGCTACATATTTTCCTTGAATAAGTCTAATCCTTGGCACACGGACTCTTCTAGCCCTTGCTTCGTCCTTTGAGAACCCATATATTGCTTGAATAAATATCCTCCCTTGATAGACAGAATTCTCTCAAATTCTCTGTATGTGCCCACTGTTTCCCTAGGCTCCAGCTTCTTCTGTTACTCCTTTCAATCGCTTTCTCCACTGTTCGAAAAAAAAAACGACAGTCCAGATAAAAGAATAAATATTTTGAAGGGTCACTTTAAAAAAATCATTCCCTTTTACCGTAAAATAAATACTTTCTACCGTTCCAAATGTATCAAAATATTTTCACTGCTAATTTACTGTTTTCCTTTCTCATTTCTGAGATCTCTCAGAGTAATTGGATTTCTCGTAATTGCTTAATAATTTCTACCACTTCGTTCGTTATTTACAAAGAAACAGGATTTCCATTCAAAAACAAAATCATTACCAATATCCTTGGTTTTATGGCCTTAGAATTTGCAGGCATAAATGGAACAAGTTGTTCAATTTCATTCTCGCGCGTAAACGAGGCTTTAGGGCGTCACTTTGTTGACTGACGTATGTCTACCTTCGGGAAACCGACTATCGGGGTGCAAGATAGACGCATAAATTCACGATAAAATATCGTCCACTTGGCGAAGAGCCGCACGGTTGAATCTGCAGGAGATGGAATGAATCACTGTTCATCATTTCTCACACGGCCATGAATCCCCATGTAGCCGGAACCTTCGATCCTCGTTTACGTTGTTTTTTTTCCACCATACGTTTTTATGTATTGGGCGCGACGACACTCGAACGGCGTGAACGACCCGCGAGAAAACCATAGAGTTTCATACTTCATTTCGACTACGATACCGCGACAAAAAAAAAAAGGAAACTTATGAAGCTTTCACGCGCCGGGGAGCTTACGATGAAAAATATCGGTACTATTTTTTTGCAACGCTTTCTCCGCGTCCCCTAAGGCAGTCTTAGAGATGTTGTATTTCAGAATTTTTCTTCGAGGCGAAGAGTCTCGTTAACTTGAATATTCTCCACTGTACTGGACTGGGAATTATTATTCACCTACTTCGATAAGTGCAACAAATGTCGCAAAGTAAGGGCTTAATTTTTCAAAAGTTGCATTTACTTTTGAAAATAGTGAGATGCTGGGAAATAGGGAGGTTAATATTTGATTAATAAATCTCTATGAATTGTCTTTTGCAAATTTCAAAGAATTCTAAAATGGTTCCAATTTTAACGCTGAATTTACCAACAAATCAGAATAAACTGTAATTAAATAGTAATCTCTCAAAAGCATTCAATTACCAAAAGCATTAAGAATATTAAAGAGTTACAGAAGAGAGAATTCTTTGTCTGGGAAATTTTCACGTGCTTGTATTGATTTCTTGAAATGACGTGATTCAGTGTGGCTGACATCGAATGTCGAAGACCCAGAGAGAGATATTGGTAGGATTCGAGACACACGTAGAAGGACTCTCGAGAGCAGTCGTTGCATCTGTCGATGGGCGATCAATGATAATGTAAAACATTCATCGGCATCGTTAAAACAGTCCAGTAGACCTAAAGGGTATTCTTTATTGTCTCCTATGGAAAGTAAAGAGGAAAAAAAAACAAGGCAGGAGTGCTTTCACGCGGCGAGGATTTATGCCAATCGATACTCGGCTTGGGTCGATGATATGTCCACCTATAGAGTGAGAAATGGTGGGCATAGGTATGAGATTTAAGCCACCACGGGAACGATAGGAAATTAAGAATCGTTTTATCGATACCATTCCAGTGATATACTGCTTTGAGGTTTATGGAGATTTCTGATGTAGGGTGGGAGCAACAGTGCGAGAAGATTAAAAATCTATCATTAAACGTTGATCATGAAAGGATTACTGTTTCCACAAATACTAGCGTCTGCAGGTTTTAAAAAGTAAAAATCGAATTCTTTCCTCGTTAACGAGAAGCTTCTGATGTCGTAACAATCAAATGCTACTGCGGGATGTTGTAAGATTTCTCGAGTTCTTAAGAGACAAATCTTCTTCGCCACTAATTGAAAGAGCTTTCATGGACGAATTACTCATATTCATTTCCTCGTATTGTTAACTGAAATTGCTTTGAATTAAAGGATACTCAAGGGACTATCTCGTAATTATAATTACATCAGGAAAGATGCAAAATTTCAATTAAATTCGAGAAATGTGGATGGGAATTATGATTGAAGTTAACAGATAATTGAACAGGTAAACGTCATAATAAAAGTTAAATAAGATGTTGATTAAAAGAAAAGGCGTTAATCTGGATAGTGGTATTATATTTAAAATTTGATGAGAAGTTATTGAAGATAGAATTTCTCTTTGTAGATTATAGAAATAATTCTCAATTATTTCAGGATATATTAAATGCATGAGATAACGTCTTCAGGCAATCTTCCTTTCAACATTTGCACCTTAATTCAATTCAGGCCACAGAACATTGTTTTGCAAATTAACCACATCAATTTAGTTTAGGGGGGGGGGGGGGAGGGGACAAATGCAAAGGAATGCAAATAGCGACCGAAAGGAGGATAATGAATTTCTAAGTATCGCTTCCTTGCATAATTTTCAATCCTCATTAATTAAGGAACTAAACTTTCCCCTGCAAAAAATCTTCTCTTTTTTTTAAGACGAAACTGCGAACCTGTTTCATTTTTAGACCACAGACATCGCGGAACAAACGAAAATGATTTTTCTCTTCTTAATTCGAAATTTCATTACCAGCCTGAATTAAAGCAGCGCAATTATCGGTTCTGTTAACTTTGATTAGACGTTGTTTGCGCGACTCGGACTAAATGTTGATTATCGTCGTTTAATCATTAGAATTCAAGACTAAACTCACCTCTGAACGTTCACCATGGTTAATCTCTGGCCATGTAATGACGAGTTACGCTCGTGACGTGGATTAAACTCCCAACACAAACATCAGATGTTTGCCACGTCGTTGATTTTGACGAAGAAGAAGTTGGAGAACTGTTAAACAGTATAATTTTAATTTCTTATGTCATATAGAGATCACTGCACCCCAGCGTCAATTTTTGAGTTACCAATTTCGTATCTTTTAATCATTTAAGTTTCGAGTGATAATTGTACATTCGCAATACTAGTTTTTTTCAAGAAACGTAAATTTGGATATCTTGAAATTTTTTTTCAAAATTCAACAAATTTTTAAATTGTATTATTAAGATCCAAAAATTTACAGAAATATTAACAAATGCATAACCTGGAGTGCGATACACCTCGTATGACCACGAAGGATTAATAATGAATTCATTAATAAATACTTATCCCTTGGTGCTTTAGAAATATTTTTCCTCGACTTTATTATTCTTAAGCATATAACTTTACACTAGGAAATAATACAGTAAAATAATTTCATAGCCAATAATTCACTAAATCCTACGAATCTAGATATCTCCCACTTCTACAAAGTGCGATACAATCAAAACCTAACAACGATTAAAAGTTTAAAGTGCCTGGGAAGCATACTGCGAGTGTAAAGTGTTAATTTATTTCTCTTTAAATTGAGTTAATTAACCAAATCCGAAAACAGAGATTAAACTCGTGCAAAGTTGTCTCTTCTTGTATCGTAGCTTCTTCAAGTCCCTTTTCACTTGCTTATCGCAAAATATAGGTTCCCCTGCAAGGCGTCTCCGCGTCGTCAATGGCGAAAGTTAACGCGAAGTATCCGTCGATCGCCGCGTGACTTAATTACTTCTCGTAATCAGCCGCTTCGAGACAAGAACGCGTGATTACTAGCTTTAATTGCCGTCTTAATTGCAGTACGACTCGGCTGTTCCTGGCCAAGGGGGCGGAGGCGGAGAGTACTCTGTCCAGGCGGGTTTCGGTTGGACGAACGGTGTGTGTTTCGGGTTCCTTAACACTTTCCCATCGATCAAGGCGAGGGAAGTGGCTGGGCATGCTGCATCCAGTACTTCGGGAACAGCACAGTAGCAGGTACGAACTTGGCATACCAGAACATAACTAGTTTTTGGATAGAATTTGGGGTAGGTAAACATGGAGCTCGTGAACTAGTTTGCCAGTTGCGGATAGAATTATGTGAAAGCTGAGAGTGAAGAAGTTTTAAAAAGCTTGAGGATGTGAAGTTCCTGGCAAAGTGAAAGCTGTTTTATTATATCGTGCCACAGAATCCGTGATTATTATTTGCTACTATTTATTATTATCCATTATTTATTAAATATCGATGTTTTCATGTTTGGCTATGAGGTGATAGGCGAGTGACTGGCAAAAGAAACGAAAATTATTTAGTTTTGAATAGATGACAGGCTATAAAATAAAACAACATAGAACGCGTTTATATTATCTCTCCCTGTTCTAAAATTTGTTCAAGTTTAACGCTGCTAATTCCACAGGATATAATTGTACTCGACTTGCTTCTAGGTTTCATTGGTGACGATGCAACGCGTATTTTCCAACGAATCTAGTCTCTACACGGAAAAACAGGGCAGCGCGTTTTACAAAACCCACCGTTTGTTCGATGCAAGTCAATTAATATATTAAGAGAATTTCTTTGTCTTGATATACGTATATATACACCAATCGTGATTATTCCTTCGGTGAATAGTGATTCTTTGTCTGTGTTAATGATAGGTATTTGTGCTTTCCACTAAAGTCACTTGAAAAGTGATTTTAATTAACACAAATAATTCTACATATATTGTTACCTATAATATAAACTTCGTCTAATATCTAATCCAATGTATTCCTGACTATAATTAGTATCGATTATTATAATTAATATTTGTAATTTCCTCTGTATATACACAATATTGTTGATAACTTTAACCGAACTCTCTCAATTTTCACTGAATTCTGAGAGCAGGTAAATTTCTGCGCTTTGATGCGTGCAAGTACTTACTTAACAAAGTCAGAGAATACTTCATTTGCATCGTGATGAAAATTTCGAACGGTCAATGATGTCAGAGACATCTCGCTAATTTTAATGGTTTTAGTTGAACTTATTACATGTATACGTCGTATACGAGATACGAAGGTAAAGTTTGCGTGTAACACGTCAGTATTCTAATTTAACGATAGTTTGTAACGGGTAAGTTAGTGCGATTAGAAGACTGCAGCATGCGTTTTCGATCGTTTCGCTTGGAGAATGACGCTGGCGACAAACCTCCGACAATTTACCTTAATCTTTCTCTATCCGTCTGAACAATTGTTCCCCAAAAAGTGTTATATGAGAAATTCTGTAAATTTGATCGATACTAACGAGCAAAGAATTTGGCACATAAGAGAACGTTACAATAAAGTTAATATATTTCCAAACGCATTGTTAACAAAATATAGAGAACAAAGAAAGGGACCGAATATGTGTGACAATAAACATAAATGTATTTTATCATAGATAAAAACGAGTCTATTTTTGCTGAATTGCTGATTTAAACATCCTATTCCGGGTCCTTTAATTTTGATTAATTTAGAGATGCTAATTAACCCAGATACAAGTAGGACCTTGGGAAGAGCGTTTAGTTCTGTTTGATTAATGTTACAAGCTTTGACCATTACAGTCCCAGCGCTTTAATTAAAATTTCATGGAGATTCGTTCTTTGATACACAATGTAAATATTAATATTACAGATCTCATGAAATCTTGAACTCCTCCGAATATGGAATAATTAAGGTGGTAGTCCAACAACGTATCTACTGTTTTCTTAATCAGAAGTATGATAGAACTTTCCTGAGGCGTGATCGTGAGAATATTTGGACAGTTCTTGATGTTACGACAGCTGTATTTTCGAAGCCAGTTCTGATACAGTTGGATATCGCAAACTTCGGCATCCTGTGGCCCTCTTTGACGTATGAAAAGCAGCGTTTCGAAAAGTTTCAGCGGCATCCGAAAAGAGAAGTTTCGATGCACGCGTAGAAAAGCCGATAGCCCCGTAGTAGCACTGGAATCGAACTTTCTTAATGTACATCGAAATCGTGTGTACCCTGCGATTGTGCACACACAATCATTCGAGTGTCCACTCGCGAAATGCTGGCTATTGTGAGCTCGTGTCCCATCGAGTTGCGAAAGGCCTCGACGAAAGGTATTTACGGCTGGATAAATAAAAAGATTCCCAAGTGTAGGAAGAAAGTGGTCAGTGAATTCTAGATTATATAAATATCGGCAATGGTAATTTATCGAGGAGCAAAATTGATTAATTATGAAACAGATGGCAATCTTTTTAAATATATGAATAGCAATACATACAATTTTTTAGAGAATTATTGATTATTGTTTTGAAGGAATTACTAAATTTGATAAAAACAATGGGGGTGATCAGAATAACTGCTTTCAAAAACCGCAAACAAGGGAAATAGGAGTGCCGGGATCAGTATGACTCGTGCATCATTTGAATGAAATATTTTATTCCATAGCATTGCGTAGGCAATTAATTTGAATATGAATTTAAAAAAGAATCATACTTCCTAATTCACTCTGTTTAATATCTGCAGTACTTCTGCAAAGATTTATATAAACAGTAAGTAATTTCATTATTTTATTATTCGTCGTACGTATAATACGAAGCATTAATCATAGCATATAAATCAAGTACGTTTAATTATCCTATGTTTAAAATGTGGCTGTCATATTATTATTCGAACTGTTTATCCACAATGGAAATTGGAAAATACGATGTTTATCATATTTCTGCTTTCATATGCACGACCATGTGTGCCATTTCACAAAATTCTGGACAATTGTTCACATCTGGAGCGATAATAATTTCACGGTAACGGAGCTGAATTTTAAACACACCCCTATAAACTTCAAATCGAAAATTATTTTTGTCAGATATGACACACATAACTATAATTTACATTTTAATATGCAGTTTAACGAAATATCATGGGAGAAACATATTTGTCATCAGCCTTCAATCTTCCACTCCTATTTCCACCAAAATTTTATTCAAAGTAGCATTATTTCTACTTTGTGAAACAGGTAAATTAATAGAAACAATTGTTATATTATCCCCATAATAATAACTATAGAAAATAAGCTGCAAGGATTAAAACAAATATTTACAGCTCCGCAAAGAATAATAAATTTTTCTCGTAATACCAAAGCAGCAGGGCGGAAAAAGTTATTCCATCTCATTCCACGACTCATTTTCCCAAAATGAGAACGAAGTAGCTCCTCTCACCGCTTGCAGTTGTAATTTGTAACAATTTCCTATCTCAATGTACATTTCCCATATTAATAACCCCTCGCAGTTCTACCTGTTACGTCTCACCGTGGTATATAATAATCTTCCCAACGATGCAATATTTCTACCTTAATTAAAGCGCGCATTATATTTTGTCGAGCTGGCTTTCCGGTTCCCGTAATATAAATTTCTGAATAATTCTCGGTGATTTGGTTGAACAGCGTAGGAAACGTTGCGTGGCGATCCCCTTCGCAACGCCAATATTTTATATCGCGTGCCTTCTGTGCCGGTAATTTAACACAATTCACGGCAATAAAGTGAGATTGGAAAAATACACGGCGCCTCTCGATTCGCTTGCTTTGTAATAAGTAGCGCCCCGTGTCGAAATACAATTCACGTTTAACGTTCCTCTCTAATTCTGCTCGATCAGCTGGAAAAGGTGGATTGTAACTGTCGTTACAAAGGTATCTACTTCGATGCAGATGTTTTTAGACAAATTCCTCCTAGAACTACTATTACATCAGCATTCGGCTTTCCATACGTCTGAATGCTTTTTACTGCATCCTGACAGGCATTAAGCCACGACTTCTATCGGTTCCATGCTCCGCGGCGCGTTTTAAACTTGCCTGTCCCATCGGTGCTTCGCAAAACAGCACTCGATGGATTTTATTGCGCGGCAAGGTAATGGAATGAAATAGCACAAAATGCGCTATTCCTTTCAGTTCACTTAACCTGCCATACATGACAGACAGTCGTCGCAAGGCTGTCATTTACGCTCTTCTACCGATGAGACGCGCGTTTGCTCATTCTCCCAGACGGCAATCAACGAGAGCCCAAAGCACTCGTGACGTGCACTTGTAAGAATTAATCTATCTGTGTCACTTTCCGAACAGCGTTTTTATGACTGAGACGTGGAGACCCTCGCAGCTCGATCAACTACAATATTGATTTTCTTTGTATGAAGGATAATTTGATTTACTCTTCCTTTAATACATCCTTTCCTTCTTCTTATTGTCCTTTTAGGTCCCCAGGAGACGTTTGAAAGTAACGAAGCTACATCACAAACGTTCTACGTTTTCTGTAATGAAAGTGTATCGTAGTCCCGACAGATTGCAATAAGTGCAGCTGCATTAGCTGGATACTCGTGTACGGGGGTAATGAAAATAAGTGGATATTTTGATGTTGAGTTATATTTCCACTTAAATAACTGCGCTGTGGCGTTCTCGTTCCGAAACGCTCCTAATATCGTGAGCCACGGTTGTGACGGCCCCTTTTAACGTAGGGGAGAATGTGTAATGGCGGTCACTTAAGCAATAATTGTAATAAAACAAAGATGTAAGGTGCAATATACTTGAAAATGATTTTTTTGTAAACTTAAACTATCAACCTATACGTAGGATACGAAAATAATTAATTTTATATTGAATTATTCAATGAAATTACAAAAAACAAAAAATATGTGCTTTTCCGCCATCGTCTACACCTGCGGGTAATAGCAGTCACGCTCAATACAGTGTGCCTTCCAAGCTTTGGGTCAGAAATTTGTTTCTTTACCCTCGATTGCAGAGTTGAAAGGGGGATATTTAATAGTTTAGATACTTTTCGCATGGATTGTCCATCTTGAAAAAGCTTCACTGCGTTTTTAAGTACTTCAGCAGTCCACTTGGCTTTTGCAGTTCTTCTAGTGCGAATTCTTGCCATCTACAGAATAAAATTGTTCTAATGAAGAAAGTTTTGTTTATTTTACACTAGTGAATAATGATAATCACGTTACGGGCACTAACAGTCAAGTGACCATCATTGCCCGCATACGTGTTCATTGATAATATTGAAGATTAGAATGAAATTTAATATAAATATATTTAATTTAAATATGTAATCCTTTTCCTTGATAGAATATCTATATTTACGTAATTTTGAAATGTAAAATAAGCTTCAGAATTAGTACTTACCTCTTATGTTGTGTACACGAAATATTACATCGACGATGTTGAAAACACAAAAAGGCTAGTTTTCCTTGGTTGCTTAACAACGACGAAGACGAAATCGTTCAACAATATAGCGAATGATGTCGTGGAACGTAAGGAAAAGAAATTTTACATTTCGGACATACCGTTTTATAATAACAATACTGACCGCCATTGCCAACTGACCGCGATTGCCTCATTCTCCCCTAACAATTTTCACACTAAAATGTGAAATGGCCCGTGCAGCATCCACCATAATCGTGATGGCCGTGTAGGAAATTGAAGATTACCGGGAACAGTTGATACAAATGGTGTCGTAAAATCTATAAGGTGGTGCGCGCAACATTTTTAATATAAGAGAATGGAAGTCTTGAAAGTGATCTCAATTCACTTAACATTTTTAAATTACTTTCACTTACGATAACTTTTCAATATTTCTTTAGGTCAATTATCCTCTCTCCTGAATCTAATCTAACTCGACCATCTTTATTGGCAGGTTTGCCATGCCTGTTAGTATTAAGAATTTTATTTAATGCCCTCGTAGTTTTATATGAATAATATAACATAACTGAGATGGATTAAACGAGTGTTTATTGTTAGTGGGGTTAACGTTTAATGGTTTAACGAAGTATTTTGTTGATTCGTCTAGAGAAAATATTTATTTCTTTATTTATTTATTCACTGTAATGAGTCATCCCCATTTTTACAATATAAAAAATATGAAATACATTAAATACAGCATATGAGATTTTAAATCGGCTAACCCAAAACTCTAAGCATCTTTGACCTGAGCACATTAGATCCGTGTAATATATTTTAAATCTCTTTTCTCTGTATTCAAATTTTCTGATTCTGTTATTAATATCACTGCTTTCATTTCAGTCGGAATAAGTGCACAGAGCAAACCTAATTTTCATGCAAATTCTATGCAAGGGGGTGTTGAACGAAATTTTTTCCAGATGGAAATGCCATCGTGCCACGACTACAGAGAGATTGAACGAACTTTTAAATTCTGTCGATAGTACTATCGACGTTCCCATCCTGTGAATTCTTTCCTTTTACATCGACAATAGGAACGTAAAATGATTTGTCGAAATAATTCGCGTGATTTCATTTGCTGGAAACTAGTATGCAGACGAGCGAATAAAAGAAAACCAACCCACCGCTACGAAAGGATCCCTTCGTTATCCGATACGATTGGAATTGAATGGAAAAAAATCGTGAATCTTGGAAGGTTAATTTATTGTATTCAAATTACATTCGAAACTGCTCGATACTATACATCCATACAAACGTTGTACAAACATGTGTAAAAGTCAGTCTTGAATAATTAATTACTGTAGGAGAATCTCGATTATCCGAAATGATTACAGCACAGGATGGTAAATTCATAGTTTTCTCCAGAGCTTTTGTTTCTAATTACACTTCGTGGATCCTTGCAGCTAGTTCTGAAGGTGTGAAGCCTTCAGAATTCACAAGAACATTATTTCTAGAAATAGAATCTTTTGAGAGCCCTTTTCAAATCTCTTCCAATAGTCACAGCTTCAGGTTCCGCCAATCGAATTATCATTTCATGTTCCGTTCCTACTATAAGGTACTTCTTGCACATTTCAGGACACCTACTAGCAATAAAATCAGACAGTTACCCAGACACTTACGTCTATTACATTACTTTACAAGGTGACACCGTTCGAATATCAAATATTCGGTTAAACGGTGTATAGAAAATTGAATCGCTTAAACGGTGTCCAGATAATCGAACTTCTACTGTGTTCAATATTACTACCAGTCTCCTTATGCATCGTGCAATATCATAGTTTACTCAGTTCTGGCAGGAATCAGAATCCATTGGCTTGGCGATCGGTAGGTATCCCAGTCGCCAGAAAATCTAATTATTTCCTGTGCCTCTCGCCATTGTCGTAGCCCAACTTGAAGAAATCTTTGAGCACGACGTTGAACGTAACGGTAACAATACCCTCGACTCTCATACGCGTGACTGTAATTATAAAGGAAATTATTACTCGAGGCTACCCTTCGTGTCGCGTAGAAACATCAGGTGCGCCAAGCTTTCTGCCGCGAGGTTTATAGTATCTGAAAATCACGGAAAATAAACTGTGTTTCCGAGTTTAAGTGCCTTCATTCGGTACCACTTTATTCCGTTATCCTTGAGGACCGCGAAATCATAAAATGTCCAGCTGTAAATCGTTTAGTGCGCCCTCGCTACAGAAACACGTTCCCCGAGCAATTACAAATCGGGTCAGGTGGCCCTCCACGATCTACCAAAATGTAATTTCCTTAACTATAAATTTTCACTCTATTCCTTCAACCCTGTCCTATCAAACGTGCGCTCTTGGAGCGATGGATATTTCGACAAAATAGTTAAAATAATTATCGAACTTTGACGAGTAACAGCTTTTGAAGCTACACTTAAAGACGCACAGTCCTCGAATTATATTTTTTATAGACATTGAGGACCTCCTCTTACGTTTCCGAAATGCATATCTCGTAGGGGAAGGTTCAAGGAACCGGCTTGAATTTTTTATTGCATAGTGACGCATCGCTGCATTTTTTTGTGACTAATTGAAATTCAATGGAGAACCTTGTAATTTCACATTACAAGGTTTTAGGGCAGAAAGCAGTAGAAGATGGTAGGTTTTAATAACAAAAGCAAGGGACAAATATTTCGAATGTCTCCTATTGAGTTTGGTAAATTAATTCGAGCTCGAAAATCGGTCATGTAGGATAGTTCAATTTATTCAGGCGGATGCACACGTTGGGTCGCGAATCCCAGTTTTAATCGGGGCACGTGCAGCGAGACTGCATGACAAAAACAGCGACACTGCAGCGCTACCAATATCGACTTTGTTGTAATGCAATTATGCGTCGAAGCAGTCGATGCACGAATTTTTGGAAAATAAGGGAACATTGTTTTTCTTGTTTATAAAATAATTAACATTAGTATGTGTGGAGAGTAGCTACGAATTTGTTTTCAATAGTACCGTGTGAGTGAAGAATAATTGTGAGTATTCTACATTTCTTTTTCTTCCCATTTTCTTTCGGTAAATTCTTGGATCATTTTTTCTGTAATAATCGACTATTCCCGATCTTATCCCCAAACACTTGTTAACCCTTTGATAAGCTTAATAATGTTAAAAATAGAATGATTCATGGTTCTTAGAATTAAATATAATTTTTATCGGAACGTTCTTTTTTTAATAATATTGGTATAGAACGAAAGACCTGTGGTCGATGGACGAGCGAATAAGATGGAGTACGGAAGGTTTATACACCCGACGTATCGACTGACCGAAATGCGTTAATTCTTCGCTGGCTTAATTAATTTAATGTCAGCAGTACGTCATCCCTAACCAATACAAAGTGGTTCCAAATATTGCCTTACGTTCTCTTCCGCCGCCAGAGGCCAATATCGCTGGATCAATTAGTTCCGGTCTTCTGCCAGTTAACCAGGCTGCAAATCGCTGCAACACCGAGGAAGACTCTGGTACATACACGGACACCCTGCAACAATTTACATGCTTTGTAACAACCAAGGAAATGAAATTTTATAATGCTACTGGTAGAGTATCACAAAGTCCTCAGATTATATTAGTTACTTTGGATAATACTTGAATATTACTTTCAGTAAGTTTTTTCAAGACCCATTTTGAAGTTCTGAAGATTTAATAATAATAATAATAATAATAGTTTAATTCACAAGTCAAATTCAGTTATACAGAAAAAATAGCAATAAAGCGATAAAGCACTAAAGCCCCGAAGCTGTGACTCCCACAACGTATTAACTAGGTTGATCCTCTTAATGCGAACAAAATTTTAGATTACCAGCATAAATTAGTGCCAGCGTTTTAGAAGATAGTTTACTAATTTTCTAATTTTGCATAACGATAATGATATATCTTTGTTTTTAAGCTATATTGATCGATTCAGTGTACTAATAATATCTGATTTTATTGGCCTCGCACTTATCCTGATTTTCGAAATTCAATATAAATTCAGGCTTTGTTAAAAAACCGAAACGAACCCGCTATTAAATCTAATGGCTTAATACCTCTTCTCATGGTGACCAGTTTTTAGCGGCAAATGGCACACACCGTATCCCCTGATGACATCGTGCCCGAAAATGTCCAGCCCGTAAATTGACATTATCAGTTGTGGCCCTGGCACGTAATCGTTAAAAAAAAAACATGATACAATTTAATCCTCGCACTAACAATAAGCATAAATTCTGATTCCCAATTTCAAATGAAGACCAAAGAAACACACAGACACTAAAAAGAATTAAAGAGTCCTTGTAGAAAACACAATAAGTATCAAATTTAAAAAAAAAAATTATCTGCAAATATAATATATAATTTGATTTTTGGCACTCACAGTGTTTCCCACAAGGACTCTTCAATTCATTCATCTATCTTTATCGATACCAAGAGTCCCAACAATGCTTCCACACCGCTATCAAACATTTCAGTTCGCGTATTTCCAAGTGCCTTCTTCTGCGCGTAATCGAAAGCTGATGAAATAATTCTCCGATATTCAACGCACAGTGGTTTCCTTTATCAACTTACATCCATACGGATTGGTGCTTTTAAACGTGATTTCTAGAGGGAAATTCCATACAGCCAGGTTTCGCGGATCGCTGCTGCACTTACACATTTGCGTCAGACCCTCTTCAACGCCCTAACGGAATTTTATAAGTCAATAGATTGAGTGGTCGACAGGGGGCGGCTGAAATTCACGTTTAAAGGCCATATTCCCTGGCCGTGGACGGTAACGGCCGGGCAGGATTTCAAAATAAAACAACTCACGGCTACCACGCTCCATTCGGGTCCAAAGTGAAATCCGTACTTGCAGTAGGCGTTATTGACATCGTAAAATTCCGCGTGCTCAATGGAGCCCGTGATCGATAGAAAAAATTGACCATCCGCCGACATGGCGAAGGTGGCACAAAAAGAACTTTTCAGCTGTCAGCGAAATATATGAAACTTGGAAAAAAAATCTAACAATGCTCGTAGCGGGAGGAAACCGCGAACAACGCGTCCTTTTGCACCTCCGGACGCTTTGTGTATGATTGTGAGTATTCGTTGTCGTGGTAACGTAACGAACCATGCGCCCCACTTTTCCGCGACATGTGGAGCAGGTTAACGCGGTAGGGGTTTGCTGGAGAAGGGGGAGGTTTAAAGGAATTTTTAGTTTCAAAATAGAAGCGTCAGTCACTTTGATTAATTGTCTCGCGTGTGTACGACATCGCGGCAGACTTTGAGAACGTCGTCTCGGCTTCGCTTTTAATATTTCGAAATACAGAGGATCAAAGAGAAAGTTTGTGTTTAAAGTGCGCTAGAGTGACTGGAAATATTTTGTAATTATATTTTACGAAAATGAGAGAAAGGGCTTTAATACTGGTGGTATAAGTAACAGCTAGAGAGAAGAAAAATAATTGTGGATAATTATTAATTTCATTGTTAATGAAAGTTTAAGTCGAAGTAGATTAATAGCAGGTGGAAACTTAACTATTAACCATAGTGGTGGCGTTTTTAAATCCAATAAAGTGGATTAATGTATGAATGTAAAGTAAAGGACGTAGATAATATATTTAAACGAGAATATATTAAGATAAGTGGGATAAGTTTCAGATGGAAATGGATTAATAATAAATGGAGAGTGAAGATTTAATTTATTTAAACTTGAAGACCAGACATGTGATAGACTTTTTGAATTGTATTTTCGAGCGCATGTTCTGCGCGCAGATGTCATGGCTACGACGCATGCGTATAGAAGTGATTGTAGTTTGAAACTCGAGGTGTGATGATCTTCGATCAATAGAGACTGAATGAATTTTTGTTTTTATCATTTATTGTGAATTATTTATTGCTGTCCGCTGTCGAGATGCATCCTCTTGTGTCTGCCTTCTCCTCTTCCAAAAGGGGTGAGAGATTTATATGCATTTATACAATAAATCTAGATAATCTGCTATAGAGGTTATACCACGTTAATAGACATCTATCTGCTACAAGTAATTATATATATATAATTCATTAAATTGACGTCAATTTTAAGGCACAATTACCTATTATTTTGAATTGTACACGAAAATTTTCATTACTGAATTCAGCATGTTTTTGAATTTCTCCTGATTTTCTCCTGAATTTCTCCTTGTATTTTATAACCTTTTTAGTTTTTGTAAATCTTATGCTGAATAATTATCGTTTCATATGTGGAATTAGTTTATTATTCTAGAAATAGTAACAATGAATGATATATGTTCATTCAGCATAGGTATATAGGTATCTAAAATCGATTTATGTAGACAGTATTTTAATATTTGTTGATTGAAAGCAATCAGAGCAATATCAGTTCCCACTTCTATGAATTCTTCAATTACAAAAATATCTACAGGCCGAGAATTCTGATGAAATTGAAATATCATATATTTCACGTGAAAATAAAAGGGGTTTAACTCTCAAATTTGTTAAAATAATACAGGTCATCGAAGTTTGCAAATTCTATCTATTTCACGGTAACAAACTCTACATATAAATGAATTTTCATCCCCAAAATTATTGATTCCACGAAGCTTGTTTTTCCATTATTTTAAATCGAGTAGGAATAAATTCATTTGAAACCAACAAATTGCCTTCACAATATGAAAATTATAAACAACTTCTCGATTAAAATAAATAAACTTCCTGAAACTGATAATTTTAGAGATACAAATCCTAAGCCAGTAAAATGATGAATTATACCTCTCCCATACATTTTTACGTACACATCATATTTGAATATCCAAATCCCTGACATGTTGTACAAACAATTATCGATTTGCCAAGGAATGGCTCATAGTTTCCAAACAATAACACCGAGCACATACTCCCTCTAATTCCTACCATTCGGTCAATGAAACGCAACGACAATTCGCTGTGCAACATTTTATTCGATCTTCGAGTAATAACAGCGATCTTACAATTTCACAACGTCAGTCGTATCTAGAAAACCGCATCATCACAATGCGTTCTACTTCGTGAGCATTATATACACAAAATTCCATCGAGTAAAAGTAAAGCTCGCACGTGACGGGATCATGCAATCTCGGCGTGCCATCGACGGGCTGGCTGTACACGATTTAAAAATGAACACGTTGGCACGTACGAGTTGCATCCCCGCCCGATCGATGGTCGGAAAATTTCCCTTCCCATTCCATGCGAGGCCCGAATTGAACTCGTCACGCTGCTTTCGACCGCGATCAACGCAGAATGCAATCTAAACGTTTCGATTACGCTTTCCTAAGGTTAACGTGTGCTATAGAAATTTCTCTAGACATGATCTTCACCCGGTTTGGTTCATCATTCTCCTGAGTGTTGGATGGTAGACTCGTTGAGGTATTATCGCGTGGAAAAAAAAACTGTACACACTAGCTTCGCCGCTCAACGTACGAGGATGAACGATCTCGTTTTTTCTTTTAAGTAACCCACCGTGGGTTGGATGTTTGGCGCAGCACCTGTCGCGACGTTCACGCGACTTGCTTTACGTGAATCTACCTGGAGAATTAGAGTGCCGTACCGAACGATCCTCTATCGGTACACACACAACTAGCTACGATCGCGCACGCTGCTCGAATCACGACGGTGGTTCGTAGTTCCTTGATGGTAGGACGCGTTTACTTTCCGCTGGCGATCTCCTTCATGCGGTTCAGGGCTGAGCCTGCCTTGAACCAGGATATTTGCTGCTCGTTCAGGGTGTGATTCAAGGTGATGCTGTCCACTTTGCCGTCTTTGTGCTTGATCTCCGCCTTCACGGGCTGCAAATGGGAATTTCAAGTTGTTCTGAGATTCGTCACTACTACTTCTCGCGATTAGGGACCAAGGAACGAAGTTTACTGATGGAACTGTGCTTAATGTTGAGTGTGAATAAGGGAAGACTTATTGTTAGGGGAGTTGCATACGTACCTTGCCAGGTGCGAGATCCTTCAGTCCGAGGAGGCTGATCTTATCAGTGGGCTGAACCTTATCGTAGTCGCTGGCGTTGGCGAAGGTCAAAGGCAACAGACCTTGTTTCTTCAGGTTGGTTTCGTGGATACGTGCGAAACTCTTGACGATAATCGCACGACCGCCGAGATGTCGCGGTTCCAGGGCAGCGTGCTCGCGAGATGAACCCTCTCCGTAGTTTTCGTCACCAACAGCTACCCATTTCACGCCATTCTTCTTGTAGTGTCGGGCAACGTCTGGTACCGCTCCCCATTCACCTGTCATTTGGTTCTTGATCTTGTTCACCTCGCTGTTCTCAGAGTTTACAGCCCTGTAATGTTTATGAAATGCTTTGAGCTCTGTTCGAGTACATATTCGATTTGTCATGCATATTTATGTTTTTATGGATTCATTGGCTTCTCGGATGTTTCCTCCAATGTTTAAACCTTCAGTAAGCAGTAGAACATACCCAATGAACATGTTGTTCGAGATGTTGTCCAAGTGGCCACGATATTTCAGCCATGGACCAGCTGCCGAGATGTGATCGGTGGTGCATTTGCCTTTGACTTTAATTAAAACCGTCATGTCAGTCAAATCCTTGCCATCCCATTTGTCGAATGGTTCCAGCAGCTGCAATCTCTGACTTTTCGGGTCAACGTCAACTCTCACTTTGGTACCATCAGCTGGGGGAGCATCGTATGTTTCTTCACCAGGGTCGAAACCGCGACTTGGGAGTTCATCACCTGGAATGTTAACATAAACCATTTGTGATCCGTTGTAATGAAATGTTAATAGGCAGTTACCCAGTTACTGAAAGCGGAGAATATTCTTCGAATCCTTTGGTAACTTCTCAAAATATCATTTAACAGCTTTATTTTTAATTAATATCTCAATATCATCATTTTGAAGATTATAGATTAAATATGACACCAAAGGCAAATATTATTTAAAAGTACAAGATATTTTAAATTACATAAAAAATATTGCTACCGTCTTTCTAAAATAGCATTGCATGCCTTATCACGTTGAAAACAGCACAATAGTTAGCAATAAAACGATTAAATTTGTACTCATTGCAATGATACACAAACGCTATCTCTTTGTCTTGTTTTTCTCAAGCAAACTTTTTATTTATTCACCCTAAGATATCTTCAAATGACTCATGACTCCAATACCAACACAACGTTGCTACGATCAAATCGGCTGTACCCATCATTAACCAGAATAATTAAATAATAAGGAGAATTTTCGATGGTGCAATGATTAACGAATTAGTTAACACACTAACCCAGCCTTCACTGTAATTTTCTACGCCGTAAATGGCAAGATTTGATAAACTATGCGGGGAAACTTTGCACGTCTTGCGAAATAGATATCATGTATCGTGACTCATCTTTAATTATCTTCAAGCTAGCGTAATATAACCGAGTAGTACCATATCACTCACTTATCAACGCAATCATTCGACACACGCCACCACACTGCCTAAAGTAATTAACTTGCATCTTAAATATAGATAGAAGCATCATTCTTACCGAATGGGTCTTTCAAAAGGAATTCCTTGCCATCTTTGCCTTTAAGCTTGTCTTTCGCGGGGTTGAAGTCGAGTCTGCCAGCAAGGGAAAGAGCAGTGACGAGTTCAGGGCTAGTGACGAAGGCATGGGTCGCCGGGTTAGCATCGTTACGGCCCGTGAAGTTACGATTGTATGACGTGACGATCGTGTTCTTTTCGCCTTTCTTGACATCCTGACGATCCCACTGACCGATGCAAGGTCCACAAGCGTTGGCGAGGACGACACCGCCGAACTCTCGAAGGGTTGCTGCCTACATAACAGACACCATTGCTAAAAATCTGTTACAGAAATTTCTAAACGTTCCCTCTTACATCCGCGATTTAATAATCTATTACCAGGAGAGCTGGTACCATTATAGGACCTCTCCATCTATTTCTTTCATTTTCACATTGTCAAAACATATCGATCCGATCCAAATTAAGAATTGGCGTGGGTAGCACTCTCGTCGTCGCTGCGTGACATGTACCAACGCTTGGCACAAAGTCAGGCACTGTGCAACATCGAATTGTCCTCAAGCTAACGGTATAATGCCTCGTTATTTTAAAAGAGAAACTTACAATCCCGTCACGTTCAATGGTGGCACGGATCTGCTCGGAACCAGGGGTCACGTCGAACGCAGACTTCGACTTCAAGCCGTGTGCGAGCGCCTGCTTCGCGATGCTCGCGCATCGGCCCATGTCCTCGTACGAGCTGTTCGTGCAGGAGCCGATCAGACCGACCTTGATCTCGTTGGGCCAACCGTTCTTCTTGGCAGTTTCACCTGGTTTCAATTATGACAGAGAATAGAAAGGTCCAGACACCTTTAACGCGTACGCAAACAGCGGGCATTTGAAAAAACGATCGCCATAAACTACGGCACATTCTGAGGAACCTCAGAGTCTTTTCACATGAGACACTTCTGTAGAACAGTAGTTAGTCTTCATACGCACGTTCATGTAACTTCTTCTGCGAAGTGAACGTACCTGAAATACCAATTCTCAACCAAAGAAGTATTTCATTTAGAAGAATGTAATAAAGAGGTCAAGTCGGTGATCTGAAAATCTCCTAGGCTATCTGGTTTCTCCTTTTCAAAGAAACTGAAGCTCGCTTGTTCTATCTTTCATCAGAAATCAATGTGCCCCGAATATCTGGCTCGTAGTAGCGACCGTGTTGTCAGAATGCGTAACGCTGTAACAGCTTCTGCTACCTGCTTACCCAATTTGGAGATAGGGTGAGCGAGATCAGGAGTGAACGGTCCATTGACATGAGGCTCCAGCGTGGACAGGTCTAATTCAATGATCTGATCGTACTTTGCGTTCGAGTCTGCTGTTAGAAGACTAGTTTTGTGCTGGTCCGCGGCTGCTGCGATCTCTGAGCGGCCGGTCGCCTTCAAGTAGTCCTGCATGCGGTAGTTGTAGGGGAAGATGGACGTGGTAGCACCGATCTCGGCGCCCATGTTGCAAATAGTCGCCATACCGGTGCAGCTAATGCTGTCGACACCTGGGCCGAAGTACTCGACAATGGCCCCGGTTCCTCCCTTCACGGTGAGGATGCCAGCCACCTTCAGGATGATGTCTTTGGGGCTAGTCCATCCTTTCAGCTCTCCAGTCAGCTTCACACCGATAACTTTGGGGCACTTGAGCTCCCAGGGGATATTCGCCATCACGTCTACGGCATCGGCACCACCGACACCGATGCAAAGGCAGCACAGGCCACCGCCATTGGGAGTATGCGAGTCCGTGCCGACCATCAGCAAGCCGGGGAAGGCGTAATTCTCAAGGATGATCTGGTGAATAATGCCCGAGCCAGGGTTCCAGAAACCCACGCCGTACTTGGCACCAGCTGTCTTCAGAAAGCTGTACACTTCCTTGTTGATGTCCTTCGCGCGCTTCAAGTCCTGGGCACCACCAGTCTGCGCCTGGATCAAGTGGTCGCAGTGGATGGTGGACGGGACAGCGACTTTTGGCAGTCCTGTGGGGAAGATTAGGGAGGTTGTTAGGAGATGGTGGTAGAACAGTAGGATGAATAATGGACGTGCTGTAGCGTACCAGAGCTGATGAACTGCAGCATGGCCATCTGGGCTGTTGCATCTTGCATGGCCACGCGATCTGGTCGTAACCTGAGGTAGCTTGTGCCGCGAGTGATTTCTTGCTTGCTGGGTTCATCGAGATGGGAGTACAAAACCTTTTCGGAGAGGGTTAGGGGTCGTGTGATCCTGTAACAATTTTAATATAGGGTAGACCGGGGGCAATAGTAACAGGAGGTCGATTGTAACACGTTAAATATCTCAGAACATATGATAGATATTAACACAAATTTTGAATATATGATGAAGAATGACATTTGGAATACACACATCCATGTTCTAGCAGTATAGATACACAATAGACATGTATAGCGAAGAAAATAACTTTTCGATACCCTAAAGTAACTTTTTCTTACTGACTTAAAATTGTAATATAAACACTATCTTTGTAAGTATGTGCTATTCCTTTTGTTTAATCTTTAATCTGACCTTTTTTAAAGTAATACTGATCGTCACTTAGAATTTTTAACGGTCTCGTTAGTCAAAATTTATAATTGAAGTCCAAAAGCATGGTCGGGGACGATTGTAACATCGACAGTCGGGGTCGGTTGTAACGTTTAGATGTAACTTTTCTGACGTTTAACCATCATTTACGGCAAGTTATAAGGTTATAACCAATCTTGACGATCGAATAATCGCTCAAACAATAGATTCCTCCGTTTAATTTTCTTCAATTTAAAATTCAGGTAAGCATTATTATTATATAAGCTAATAAATCTTATAATTCCTTCAACTTAAAGTCGGAATTAAACTTATTTTAGAATGCCTCGTACAAGAATTAGGAAGACTGATAAAGGCACAAAAAATATAAAAGAATATGAACATGCTTACAATGATATGAACGAAATAAAATAAAATAAAATAAAACATGTTTTATATTTGCCACAATTGTGATGCTGAATAATAGGTTACAATTTTTACTTTTTTCAGTCATTATTATAATTTAAAATCAATAAATATATTAATTTTGTAAAATTAAAGTTGTGTTACTATCGACCCCATGGAGTGTTACAACCGACCCGGAGTCGGGGACGGTTGTAACACTTTGTCCGCTTCTCATTTTTTATTAATAACCTGGATATTACTTAACAAACAGCGAATCTGTTGTGGCTCAATAAGTGTCAGATAAGTAAGTAACATTTTCATATAAGAAACTTTTGTTGTAACTTTAATAGTTTTTGCATAATCGTATTCCAAAGTCAAAGTGTTACTACTGCCCCCGGTCTACCCTACTTGAGATGCCGAGGTAATGTCTTTGTGAGTGGAGACTCTGAGAGAATGGTGCATAAGTGTGTGTATCTCGTGAACACAGAGACTCACAGGTTTGTCCATACTAGTTTGAAAGCAGAAGTAATTGTGGAGTTGTAAGTCTTCTAACTGATGCATAGAAAGGTTTAAGGAAGGGTAGATCTTAATGGGTTGATTAGCGAGCGAGATTCATAGTTCTCGTACCTCTTTTTCACCGTTTTAAGGTTCTGTTCCAATTTGTCGTAGGGGAGGTAGCTCGTAGAGTCGAATTTCGACATTGCCACCTTTGCGGCAGCGTAACTCAACGGACTTATACTGAAGCATCTTTGTTGAATGTCTGCCGCGAAGACGGCAAGCTTCTGCAAAACATATATGAGCTCATCAGTCGTTGCTCCAACATATCTTAGATAACTATAAGAAACGAATTTCGAGAGGAGCATAGCGCGTTTGTCAGTCTATTTTTATACAGAATTCTGAAAACACGTAGTGGGCAGTATACTTTCACAAAACTGTTTCGTATTACCAGAATATAATTTTAAAAGTCTCACCTTACAGATTACATTTTACAAAGGTTCTATTGTAATTCTAACTGCAATTTTATTTTCAAGTACGTTTACGACTATAATCATCGGGAATCAAATTTTACTCAAATACACGTGTCGGCACGAAAGATTATATTTCGGGGCAACAGAAGTTCGCAAATGATCTGTCAGGACGTGCAAAAATTGAATGAAAAAGATCTTCGATTACGAAATTGCTACTTATCGTAAACAGCGTTACGATGCCGAACTCCGTAATACATTTTGCGAAGTTACACCTGCGGCGCACATTAACATAATCGGTGTTCATTGACAGTGAAATAACGTGTAAGCACCGGGGCTATAAATAGGCGGCAGTACCGACCGCAATTGTATTTTCATGCTTATATCTTTTTTGCATTACGAGGACTCTAACGCGAACTGTTAAAAAGCCACTTATGATAAAATGGTAAAGGAAAAACCTGGCTCTATATTTTATCAGGTACTTATCATTGCTTACGACAAGATATTACGAAATAGTTCGTGCACATTCGTCTATGCGCATCGACAGTTACGTAATTCGATGTTTCGAGGGCATAAAAGATGCAAACGATGTCAACTTTTGCTCAAGATCATTTGGAGCAAGCAAGACGTCGAAATAATGTACCTATATATCTACACGAAGCTCTATGACGTCTCATTATCGCTGAGATTTAAAATAGCCCACCGCTATCGCTTCGCATCTGCGTTCTTATGATCTGTTGATTTATTACAGTTCCATCATAATAACAATGTACAATGACGCGCAGATACTCCTAATTCGTCTGCACCCATCATATGATCTACATCCGCGCAATGGCTGAGAAACATAACCTAAAAGTCTTCCCAAAATGTACTCTACATACATATATACAGAAACTCTCGAGTAGATTATGTAACACGCAAATAACGTTTTTCAAGCTCGTTTTCCTCGCTAATCCTGCACGTCGTTACCATCGTGCCATTTGTTATTGGCTCACCCATACATATCTAAATCTGCATTAGTTCTAGTATGTGGATCATATGTTCCGAACCACGAAGGCTGGGCGCTTCATTAACACTTTGAAATACAAGCTTAAAATGACCTGGCACATTAACGTCATTCAAGAACGATTTGAAGCCCTTCCCAACGGTTTATCATTCAGTGTTAAAAAGTTTATATAAACTCGCCGCTTGGTCCGTGAATATTTATCAACGTCCGAATTAATGGTCAACATACAGCTATTTTGGAATATCACCGTCGACCTTGATAACGGGGTCGAATGGTCGAACTCGAATTGGAGCACGGTGCCCGTGCACCGGCTCTGAGATAGGGCGTTCGTTGTCGCGTAAGGGCTAATTTCACCCTCGGTAAAATATATTCGTCGATAGGGATCATACCTGGGTGTTAAGAATTCGAGTGCAGTACGACATTGTCGACGAAGGATGCCACCCGTCACGTCGTCACTCGTACCGAAATGGGTTTTGTGGGCGTAGGGAAGCGCAGGCGCGAGGCAAATTTGCCGAAAAAAAACGATTTCCTCTCGTGGCAGCCCTTCTCAAACCGGCCACTCGAGAACTGAGAGGAATCGGGCTTGGTTCCCTCGTGTCGATGCAGAAGAGCCACGCATGCGCCCCGTGCCCTCGGGATACCATTTGAATACGAATTTCAGTGGAACAAAATATCAGCGCCCCCTGGCCCGTTTATTCTCGAAGAGGCCTTTCCTCGCTTTCTCGACCTCTGCTGCTCTATAGCGGCTGTTCCTGAAATCCGCGCGTAGTAGCAGTCGCTATTGGAGCACTGTGCATCAGAGTAGGGACTGTATCGTTTGGAAAAAGTCCACGCAGCGCCGCGATCGCTAGCGGGTGTAACAGTAAAGGCTTAACTAGACTTAACCGCAGCGTGCATGATCGTGAATGATTCGTCGAACGTACGGAAGAGGGCACCAGAGTTGCTTGAATCACTATCGATCGGTCGTAGGCTGCGCGAGGGTCAACGCTTTTTGAAGATGATGCACAGATCTGGATGGGGGGATTCCTGATTGGGAATAGTAAGCGGGGTGTTTTAATTCTGATGCTCTTTGGAAATGTGTTAGGTTACAATTCAGTGGGATGATTGGAGAAATTGGTACATAGCTTACTAATGCCGGGCATAAGTTACTGGTAGTATTGTTTTATAGGGGTGAGAAGAGACTTGTGGGGAGGGACTAAAGAAATGATTAGTGTAGGTCTTTTCAGTTGATTTTTTGCATTTCTGCGTAAATATTAAGTTTATTTTAATTGTAAAATATTGCAAAGCCATAAGTTGCGACTCAAACCTGGTTTCCTTCAGAAGAATTATCGAGCATTGCACTTAATGTTGAAGCACTGACTCTAGCATTCAGTTTGACAGTTAATTTACGGCATGTGGGACGTAAAAATCCATATTTTTCAAGTTACTCCCACCACCACTCCTTAATTCGATAATTACTTTTACGCAGTTTTGTAGATATAAAAGAAAGATGCAACTTTTTGTGAAGCTTCTTTCTTGATATCTCTCACCGTTCTCGAGATATTCCACGAAAAAGAAAATTCTGCATTTTCTTCAAGGGGTGATTTCACCCTACCCCACCCCCCAACTACACTCTGGCACCAGTAGAAAATAGCTTTGTCTTACGCATGATCTACTCGATTTCCGGGTTGCCTAACTTCCCTTGTTAAAGAAGCAGTTTTTGAAATGCAATATCAAAAGAATACTGCATACAATTATCCCTTTACCAAGAAGTACTCAAAGATGAACAATAGGTCATGTGCCACATTAACTTTATCTGTCAAGCATCAAGCGTATTTAAACGTCTCAAGTAGTTCTAAAAGGGTTAAGTAGAGCAATGAAATCTTTGAAAACATGAAAGGAAGCAATGATCCGTCAGTCACGATCTACTTTCGACTATTCAATCAGATACAACATTTTTCACCAGGAACTGCGTGATACCTATTTCACACTCGCATCTAGATCCCTGATCTAATCTGATCAACAGCAATGACAGGTTCGAAAGATTGGCGCACTTTTGCCTTCGTAACCTCTGGCACCCTGAGTCACGAGCGTGCGTTCGCCGCGAGAGAATGTGGGAGATAAAGGAATAAAAATGAAAGTGGAGAATCGTGATCGGGGTAGGAGTGACAGGCCACGATCTCGCGGCTGAAAAATAAAGTTTGCAAATCGTCGCGAAGGAATTTGAAGCTGGCGATCGTGGCGATAGCAACTCGGCTATCTTAAGCCGCCTTCGATTTATCTCCACGATGATACTGTAAAGCGATTACATCGAGCTTTGTATCATCGAGTCCCTGGACGGCTCACTCGAAGCTACTGGCACCAATAAATGCGTGAATAATGAAATATAAAATAAATGTCTGACTAGAAAAATGTATTCCAATACCTTCGAAAGTATAAATTATTTTTAACGCAAGATCGATTGAAATGTTCCTAGTTTTAAATTACAGGACAGATCTGAATCGACAACGAACACTTGGATATTCCTTGTTAGAACGAAGGCATTGAATCATTTTGCAAGAGAGTTATTTAATTACTTCAACGAAGGTACTTAGGTTAATTGTTACTCTTCCGAGAGATCACGGTACATACGCCGAAAGAATCGTCGAAGAGATTTCTTCGGTTCAAGTCCCTGGGAAGTTACGAGAACGCGTTGCTTAAGTCCCTTCGCGAAAACGTTACGGTTGCAAGAAACATTGCGACTGCATTAAATTATAGCGACAGTAGTGAAATAGCGTTACGGCCCGACTGAGCTAATCGAATATCGATCACCCATTATTTCTACCCCATTACGCCATTGTAAAATCAGGCGACACTTCATTGTTACAGCGTTTCTTCTCTAGCGTGATTGGATCATAGAGAATGATCTAAATATTCTGGCTTGCGGGCGGTACAGATGGCTAGCATTAGCGATGAGACGTGCAGTACTTTTCTAAGAACGTGTAGCAATAATAAAGAATTCATTTCCAGGTAGCGTGAAGTCAATAATTTGTAACTGAAGCACTGTTCCACTTGAGATCATGCACTTTTGTGTCTTAAATGTAGTCTTGAGTATTTCTTGGAACATATGATTCTGATTATGATAATACGATGAGTAATAGTAACGTTAGGGGTCTTTCGTTTGATTGATTAAAACGTTGCAATCGAAAGAGACGTGCATGTTAAAATTCTCTCTGTGGAACCTTGAGGCTTCGAAATATGACTACTGGTCTTGGAACGTGTCTGAATTCTTTCGACCACCTTGTCATCAAATGGATAATCGAGAAGTGAATAAAACTGATTCACTCGTGTATACATAGGGTTAAGAGGGTATTATACGGGCCAGAGAGAAGGCTCGTTCAGTCCTTGACATGATTAACTCAAGTTGTAGGTGGACCATGTTTCGACACGCTTCACGTTGATCCTTTTTATTGTTCCAAACATGTCCTTTCGTTTTCGATTCTATTACAGACTACACGTCATTTGTTCTACTATCCAACTTGGGGCGAAGAATACATTCACTAACTCTATGAAATTGGATTAAATTATATTTTGGGCAATCCTTTAATGCACTACTTGACAAGTGTAATTGAGTAGTCTATGCTAATGAAGACAGGAAGAATGTACCTAATTTTGTATAGGTGTATATTTTTTGCCACTAGACTACAATTTTTTTTCTTGCTATTATTGTTAGTTACTAATTACAATTTTTAATGGGGATTGTGAGAATAAATTTTGGTAAAAAATAGACACCTCAGTGGAAAGTATTTTTATTCTTATTAGAGTGCCAATTCTTCATTCTGACATAAAATGTTAGCTTGTACGAATAAATATTCTAGTTCTGTTTTTCGTGATGAATATTCTTGGGTGATTGAAAGCATCGAAGTCACCACCATATAAATAAAAATGCGAAAGAAGATTGGACAGTTTCGTTCGAACAGAATCTTTGTGATATTATTTTTCGAGATGCTCCTTCTACGTTATCGTCATCGAAATGACACCTTGGTCGTTTCATTCCCCAACGATTAACAGATGGGAAGAATTCCCAACGGTCCAAGGACTTTTACGCAGTGGCCAGTTACTCGCGATAGAAAATTACGAAACTAGTCGTTTCAAGGGTGAGAACAAACTTTGTCTGTTCCATAGAAGGAATTCGGTGTCTCTGAAGTTGTAAAAAGAGGCTGACATTCGAGTGACGCAGAATTAGAGTAATTAGGGTTTCAATTAGTTCTGACTTCCTTCGTGGGCTAATTGTGAATCAAAAACGAACCACGTCCTTCGCGAATCGTCCTTATTGCGTTAAACGTCGACTAGAATGTGAAGCACCGGAAGTAAAATGAATTTATAAATAATACAAATAGATTCGCTGCGGCCAAGGTGTGCGAGATCATGGTTCTCACGCTTCGTCTTGCAATTGGAATGCATCGGACATTCTACGTAGGCCAAACGAGTTTCGATTTTATTTGTCGAAGGTCTGGGTTAGGTTTCACCGAGAGGACGGCCTTGTCGATTTGACAATGTCGATATAATTCGATCAATTAGGTTACCGAAACGAGGGCACATTTAAAAATCTGGCGCCAGGACGCGTTGCGTCATCGTCATTACGCTCGTTCCGGCTTTGCATGTTATGAGACGTTCGATAGGCTGCTTTGATAGTTTTGTATAATAGATTCTCATGATCCTAACACGGGGACAATCCTCTTCAACGCACTGAACAATGTATTACATAATTAAATTGCTTCATTCCAGTAATTTAAAATTTCACGAACTTTGTTCTAAAATAAAATTTCCAGGTAGCAATAAATTCTCGAATTCAAATGATTCGATGCTTGGAATAGAGATATTAATTTCAGGTGATGCTATGCACTGTTTATAGCTTGAATATAATGCTTCAATCGTTTTAAGAGTTAGACTTCCTATCTTCATGCATAAACATTTAACTTCCCCAGTCTTCCTTCGATATGAAAATATATTTGACAAGTTTATTATGTAAATTCATAGAAGAAGAATGTTCATTGATATATCTTGTAATAGGATTTATACAACGAACAGGATTTCCTTCTGCATTAGTAATTTTATATTTGTCCGCGGTTATTGAGTTGAAAGTAGTTCATGAATCCACGCAGATGCAAGTGCAATGACGCGGTGGCGAAAATGTGAAAACTTCCTTCGATGTAACGCGTTCCCCGAAGCTTGATCGGTATTTATGTTGGGGAAAGGAGGACTACGCCTGCACAGGCGTTCGACGAAGGTAACTAATAAGTCGATTCGATTGAAGAAATGCAGAATCGAGACTGCTGCTCGGGTCAATGATATAGCAGAAAGTCGATTCCGGGTGGTGAGTAAGTACCTTGCAAATTTGCCAGCGCCAACTAGGATCTAAAGGACTGTGGTCTTGGACAATGTGTCACGAAGCTGAGAATAAGGTATTGTTAAGCAACAGTATCATACGTGAGCATGATGTGAGCAATGTTATATTTGTGCACTGTTACTTGTGTGCCAGTTTAAGAAATGATTTCAAGAATGATAACATCTTTTCTATGAGCTTCATTGTTGCACAGGCTGATCTAGAAATATCTGCTGACACTTGGCAGCTTATTGTACTTACCTGGGGGATGAAAAAAATGCAGAGAGCCATATGTCTAACCCTAGCACCATTTAAGGAAAAAGAAGATGAAGATTAATGTAACCACGTCTGAAGTAATTCAGGAGCTTTGTAAAAATAAAACACAACTGGATTTTATTCTTTAAATAAATTTGTATAATTACCTAATGAATGAACAAAAGTATTTGTAATGCAAATTTAATATTATTCAACTCGGCTCCGCAAGATTAAATCCTCAGTGCGCTACTGGTATTTAATCCTGAGCAAAATGGTAATAGCAGTAAACCCCTTTAAGTAATAAAATAGAGACCTTAAGGCTTCGCCATAAATAAAATATGTTTATAACTCAGAAAATATGTACTCCCACTTGTTATTCTTAAGATGATGTAGAATAAAAGCTTCCGGAATACTCTATACACCCACCCTACGTGAATTCTCCTGTGCACATACACTTCTACGCAAAAATCGTGTCGCATGTAAGAGGCGACAGGAACAGAAACGATAATCCTCGAACGAAACTGTATCATGCTACACCTTCTCCTTTCATATGTCAATTCCCTAGGCTGATCCAATTTTTTGCTGGACGTCTACTACTCCCTGCGGCCACTACGTTACAAACATACCCTGCAGCATCATACGACATCAACAGCAATTAAAATTGAAAAAAAAAACACAGAGATCCGCGACACCATTTTACATGCCGTCGCAATTAATTTCACCCGTGCAATTTAAATAATAACCAGTTACACGTGTGGAAAGATCGTTCCAAACAGTTGGTCCTCCAACAGTGAAAGGTGTCACTGTGTCAATTTGCAAAATAGAGTTCTTGTATCAACTACGAATCTCGTTAGATGTCATCATTGGCGAGGAGTACTTTTTCTGTAGGATCACTTTTGATCGATCACTTTGGATCAATCTAACTGTTGCGTTATTGGGAAATTCAACGTTCCTCGGTCTAGTGGAGTCGTAGGACGGGGGTGTGATGCTGTAAACTGCCCCTAGGCGCCCTATTACTTTCGCCGCAATGCCCGAAGGCGTTGTCCAAGCCGGAGTAGTAACAGGGTAAAGGGAATGGACGTGTACACGCGTCTAACTCGTTGCTGTTCCTTCTTGAAATCGTTTCACTGGCTAGGAGACTAATGGTCGTCCCATAAGACTAATTCGAACTCAAACACTAATAATCAATTTTACGGCCTGGCACGGCGAATTATCATTATGTAACGGGAAAAGGAATTGGCTGCTTGCGTTGGCGACTTCGATCGCTCCAACTACGCGCTACTTTGGATCAAGGTGTCTTGTTGACAGTGGTGTTAATTGACCGTGGTGGCAGTTCGAGCATGACGGTCGACTGCTTTGCGTTAGATAGGGGAAATGTGGACGGAGAGGTCGTTAGAAATATTCTGAATCCTAGGAGGAGTTGATTCGATTCATATCACGTGTTTCTAGATTCCTTGTAATTTAGTTCGCTTCTTTTAATTCCCAACTGTCTTGGTAGCATATGAATTATAATGTTGTATTAGAAATTAGAGGAACACGAATTGTAGTGTCTCAGAAATTAGTTTCGGACGTCTCGAATAAATATATGAAGCACTGATAATATGTAGCTATTTTTCAGAAATTAGTTTCAGATGCCTCGAATAAATATATGAAGCACAGCTACAATGTAGCTATTTTTCCTCCTTTGTTTCAGTTATTTATCTTAAGTAGCATCTGATAAAAAAAAATGATAAATTTAAGGGCTTTTACCCATATATTATCCTTAAACGAGAGAGTAGATATCTGAAGGTTCACGGTGTTTCAAGTGAGGAGCAATGTTTAGCAAACAATAACGGTAAAATTTATTGGGTCTCTGACTCTTTATTGGGTCAGAGAACCTATGTAGAAATTTTCATTTTTTTCTGATAGATTATTCAGCACTTTCAATTTCTCGGTCACTGGAAAGTGGAAGAAGGATTCGCTTCGATATATTGACTGGACACGGATCCAGGTTACTTTGACTGGTGACTACAAGTTCACTCTCGATCTGGAGCACTAACTTCTTGTAATTTCTAAGCGGACCAAAGACGACGCGTGACTCAAGTCAACTTTCTTTTCTGTCAGTCTTGCTTATTGAAAACTGGATTCTTTCCGTGTTGCTTTATTTTCATTTCCTTTTTGTTGGACACGCCAGCGCGATCTGACGTCAATTAAATCCCGCAAAACCTGGTACTTCCCACACGGATGTCTTTCACGTAATCACTGGTCAATCAGCGACTAGAAAAAGAGAAATGCAATTGATCTCGCATATGAAAAAGTGCTTTCATACTGACAGAATTATTCACGATGAAGTCGCAGAAAAGACCGATTGCATCGAGCTTGACGTACCTTTCAGTACAATTGGCAATTTTCCTGGGTTTTGATGCCGCGTGTTTTATGCAAATAATTCTTCTAATGTTACGTCCTGCTATTTTTAAAGTTAAGTTAAGTGTCAAAAAAGTAACTTTATTTATTAAAATTCGCGGGACGTTACACTAACGCGAGTTATTGTTCCAGAATATTACAAAAAATTCACGTTGACATTAGTTGCTTTAATTTCTTCGAAGAAGATGAAAGGAGTTAAGCAATCTCGACTCAGGGGTGTTAAAGAAACTTTTATGTACAGTTTGGGAGCATTTGTAATAATTTGAGGAGATTTAAGTGTAAAATGTGTCGAAGATATGAATGCTTTTGAGAACAGTCAAATTATTCTTACCCTCTTTATACATACAATTACTTGTTGCGTAACGTTTAATGAATAAATTTTTTGCTGATACGATTCGTATAATCCGTGGAGCCTTCTATTCAACAGGCATTATGGCATATGGGGATTTAACAGGTTACGTATTCACAATGTTAATGAACATCACGTCAACGACACCGTGCGTGGTGTAACCTCCAGTGGCAGTGAAATTGTTCCTTCTCCCGTCTCGTTCGCGAGTGTAATCTCGCATTGTCTGATTCAAGGCCTGGTAAACCTCCTCGATTAAACTTCTCTGTTAATAATTGTACAATAGTTTAAATGATGCGTGACACTAGATGGATTGGAGTTGAACAAACGAAAGTGCTTCTAAATGACTGTGCGAAAATCAGTCTTTTATAATAGTGTTAGTTGTGGCTTAGAATAACAACGTTTAACAGCCACAGTGCGATGTGTAGTAAATTAAATAGCGTTGGTTAGATAACGATTACAAGAAAGACTTTTGTGCACAGTTTCGTTGGGAAATATATGTTATAAAGAAAAAATGATCACAGAAGGTAGTAAATGAGAGATAAATCTGTCACGTACTCTTCAAGCATCTGAAATTACGTATATAAATTTTATATTATTACACTCATATGGGGATGTTGAAATTTGCCTTTCAATATCTTCAAATATGTACTATTCTTATACCATCACTATCAAATAATTCTCACACTTCAAAAATTTATTATTTAATACAAAGAAAAAACATTTTAATCCCCCAAAGCTACTGAATCAATTAAAAAGTTCGTTTCCTCAGTGAGTCACTCTGTCAACCATTCCACTACAATTTACTCAACATTCTTATTTATTCATTATATTCATGGCACTCTGTTTAATTACCATCTTACTAGTGATACCTACCTATTTAAAATTGCATGGAATAACACTTCATAATTACACTACCCACGCGGAGATTCCCATTCGCGGTAAATTGCGCGCAGGTTCGAGGCACGAAAACGCGAAATTTATGCGTGTGGCCCACGGCAGCGCCGAAAGCATCCCGCAGCTGTAGAAATGGGGTGTCGTGGCACACACGCGTGACGCAATTCTGGAGAAAGTAAAGCCAGAACATGGACCTACGAAACGGGCATCTCGGGTGCCAGCCGCACATACACAAGCTTGTCGGACCGTGAAAAAACGAAATGCGTTCGAAGGTGGATCAAGAATCGATTACGTAAAACGGTTTCAAACGTACGCCGGCCGACGATTTATAATGAGGCGAAGTAATGCGATGGCGAAAATGGATCTGTCTTACCTGGCAATTTAGGGACCATGAAAAAGAAAGGACACTGAAATGGTAGGTATGTTCTCTGTTCAGTGGACTATTGGAATGAAATACATCGGGCTTTGTTAGAAGCGGGCCTTGAATTAACTGTTTGGAGTTTCATTAAAGCAGGGTTTGTTTAAGAAGAATAAAATAGTGATGTATCGTAATGATAAAGATATTTGAATTATTTGTGTGAAGAAATTAAAAATTATTATGATTGGTAAGCATTAGGTAAATAGATATTGTGATAAATTGTGTGCATTTTATTTAGATTTTATTTAGATAATTATTTATCATAAAATAGAAGAATGTGTGAATAGAAGAATAATAAATGTACTATAATGTATGTATAATAAAAATTCAACGTCCATTAGATTGAAGTGCTTGAAATTTGCGTAGCAAATGCGGTCTTTGTAGTGAAATGACCATAATTAAATTTCTCAGGGAAAGAACATATTATGTATAATCGATCTGCAATTAGACAAATTTTGCTGTCTCCTAAGACTTTCATTTCTCCAAGTTCACGCGGAAACAATGAAAGAAGAAATTCTTGTCATTGCATCGGAACATTCTGCGGTGATGAGACCCAATAATTTCGCAACGTCGTCCTTCGAGCAGCAACGCCGTTATGAAAAAAAATGACTTATTAAAATACCATCGTCCTTCCTCTTCAAATCTAATTGCTTCCTTTTAACCGATGTCCTTGCACACTTTGAAATTGCAACCGAGAACTGTTCGCAAATTGCAACTCGCGAAATTGCTCTTAATGTATGCCTGTCCACGAATTTAACAGTGGCAAGTCTCGATGCACCTTTATCCAGTGCATCTTACACACAATTCACTATGATCCTCAGACACTGTTTCAATTTGGTTAACATTAGTCGATTGGCAAATTAATCAGCAATCTTCGATGAAAGAAAAATAAATTCCCCCGTGTGCCGCAGGCTCTGTAATGAGTTTACTTTCAAAGGATACCTCTTCGCATTTCTCTGGTGAATGCAATTAACATCCATACACGTTCCTCAAAGTGGTACGTAATGCGTGACATTTCAGAAGTTTGCGTACGATTTTCCACGCGACACATCTATTCCAAAAGTGTGCATAATTAACGAGGAATGTAGTAATTAATTTGCAATATATTTGCAATTATATGGCTTATGTCAAATAATTTAATTGTACCACTTCATAAGTTGTTCTAGTATTTCAAAATTAATTGTTTAATTAAAGTACACCATGTAATGAGAGATTTCATTCGGTTTTCATTACAAATTGTATTTCAAATTAAAGGATATGCTTGGAGGTTTGCATAGCTGTTCTTATTCCAACTCGTTCAGGATCCCTCTTTACTTAGTCCACAGTCTAATGATCCAGTTGTAAAATAATTTGCAGCCATATCGAGTCATGGAAAACGAGGATCTTGATCTACCTGTTATGGTCCTGTGTATAGGATCGAGTGTGCATAATCGTTGCGTGCATTGCGAGGCAAGTACACTGCAAATTATCCTGCGAAATTCCTGTCTGGTTGCATCAACCCTGGAGCTGCCAGGACCTTGACAATGCTGGGCCGCCAAAGGTGCTGTATGCCTGTATCTTCGATCAATTCATAACTATGCATTTATTTAATAACTGTGTCTTCAATGATTAACTTAGTGACTAACGTTTATAAATCGCAGAACTCTTTCCTGATTTCAGATTTTTAAATGGTGACCAAATCATTGAAAGTTTTCAATCTTCCCTGTTTCTAGAATTATTATAATAATAAAGATTTAACGATTGTTTGTCGTTGGTTGTGCAAGAAGTACTTGGAATTGTACGAATAACGTGTAATGTGGATTTCAGTGTCTTTACGCTTCAGAGATCTATCTTCAAAATGGCCGAGGGTGTTGCTACATGCTTCGTGAAGGTGCGATCCTGCCTTAGTCCTGTTCGGTTTGGTTCGGTTGTTATCGAATGCAAATAAGCTCTCTCCGAGAACTTTCATATCACCGAGGAATCGGCTCGTCCGGAATTTACTTGCTTGAAATAAGTAGTTCGAAGCCCTGGGGCTTATCTTGTATATGCCTTTGTCGACATCTCCGGACTTACAGCTTCTCCGTTTCCTTTGCACGAATTGTATTTCTTGGTGAACACGTCGGGACGAAAATCGAAAATCTACGATTTTTCACAGCCAATTTCTCTTAATGTGTCTTTTGAAATTTCTTCGCATAATCAAAGCCACGTTTGAAAGGTGCAAGGCTACAGAAAGTATTCCCATGGCCATGACCAGTGGTTATACACTTTAAAGTCTTCCCACTTGCTTGAGAAAACAATAGCCTCAGCTCGTAGGGCAGGTCCTTTACGACTTTATTGTCCTGTCAGACAAACAGTAGTAAAAGAATGATGTCATCGTGATCATTTTATTTGGCCCCAGTAGTTTCTTGATGTATCTTCGTTTTAAAGAAGCCAGCTTGAATTTTGGACTTTTTAAATTTGATACAGTTATTTCTATTTCTACATATTTCTCTCGAAAAAGCTGAAGAGATTAAAAGAAATCATATAACTTCTTTCTTCGTTATTCCTTGCATTAATACTTATTTCCTTAAACCAAATAAATACTAAGAATTCAGAAAACCACTTATAATTATGGTGATCGAAATTTTATTTCAAAGAGCGAATATAAAGGAGCAAAAGTGTCTGCGATAATCTTATATATTCTGCATGGTTAACGATATAGTTTATGGTGTGCCTTTGCCACCCCTTGCGTAACAGCAGAAACTTTACACTCGCCTCGCGTGGCCCTCCAGGTACCTGGGCGTGGTCCCTTTTCCGCATAAAGTTTCATTTATCGAATGATCGTTGCAGATCGATCAATCTACACGCTCCAAACGATATAGACATATTTCTTCGAGAAACGGAACAAAACCGGGCACTTGTCGTTTCCTTTTCAGATTTCAATCTATCGACAATGCGATAGATTGAATATTTATGCCCTTTTATGCTGCACGTTTCAAGCGAGTATCTTGCTTATTCGGGTACGTTACGCTCTCTGAGAATAGTTTTAAGTGAATACGGGAGTACATGATGCAACCAGAAGTAGCACAATCCATAAAAGTGCCCAAGGGATTTCTATAGTCACTGTAGTGTAATTTTGAATTATATTAAAAATAGAAGTATGCTTTGTAAGTTATCATAGATAAAAAGAAGAATAATACTGGCACTCTAGGATTGTACAGATTCTTACTGTATTCTTAAGAATATCCTCACTGACAAAAGGATCCGCTTATATTTCTTTTCGCGAACGGATTATATTTGAAGAATTCGGAGAAAGTTCACAGACATCTGTCCCAAGCCTGCAGCCAAGACACCGCGTCCTTAATGACACAAAATCGAACGGGTACAGTCGATCAAAACGGCGCCAGCGCCTCGGCATTTGTATGGACATGCAACGCAGTACATACTCATTGCGCATATTCCTGTAATTTAACCAGGCTTACGTCCGCTTTCCTGACCTCGCATGTCTCCGTAATCCTTTTATTGTTCGAGGCATGATATTTTGGCAAGTGACTTGGTGGTGCACGAAGGTCGATTCGCGTGTAAATTACGGATACGTGGTTACGAGTACGCCGCGAGGCTGGCGTTTCCATTGTCGGGTTTTGTGTTTTGACAGATCATTGGTATGATAAGAACGGACTTCCATTTATTTGCAAGTACAAGCACCCGGCGCGGAATAAATCTGTGGTCCTTCCGAATTTTTCCCGTGACCCGTTAACAATCTTTAGAAACAAATTCCCTGCTGCGACATTCCTCGACGAAGGCTTATTCATCACCACTTTCGAGGGACTACGTCTCAACTGCTGTTCAATTTGAACTTCGCGAGTCGTACAGCTGGTACTAAAAAACTTGTAGAAAATAAGAAATGAAAACGTTTATGAAGCTATAGTGTTAAATATTGCTTTTTTTAATACCTACTGTTCTTAATATCATATTTCCTTTTAAACAGTATTGAAATATTCTCTGAACCTGCTTCCATAAAATATGTGTTGCAAAAAGGTGAATGTTACACCCTCCATGCATAATAATTCTACAGCATCGCAAGTTGAATTTTTTAAAAACATTTCCCAATTTCTTGGATATTAATGGAACCTATGGAGGATTATCATCTCGAGAATGGTTGAAAGAACAAGGTGATGTCTTATTAAACTCCGATTCGTTGTTTCATTTTTGCATATTTGAAAGTAGGTGGGCGGTGTACGAAAGCTGTATATTTACGTAATTCCCATAATGCACAGTAACGAATAGAAATATAAAATCTCTATCACCTGTAACCATAACAAATACTACAAATAAGATCGAATACTTGGTATAAAGCGATTTATATCCTGAAACAGGAGGGTTCATCCAACATTCAAAAATAGATGAAACCGATCCATCAGCTAGAATTCAGAGGAGCATCCTGATTTCCATCGAAACTAGAAGAGAATCACAGATGGTCCAGCAAGCGGAAAAAATATTTTCCCCGTCACGTAATCGGTCGCTTTCAGCGTGCCGCGAGTGTGTCACGTCGAAACCCACGGTACAGACAGAGTTTGTAAAAGGCGGTACACCTAGACGCCCACCAGGTGGTAAGTGTCTCCTTTTCAAGTGACCGCGGCCTTTTTACGCTCGATGCAATTTTCTAAACGGTCCCTTTCCCTCTGTCCGCCCGTGCATCGTTGCAATTGCACCAGATCGCCCGAAGCGCGGGAATGATGGACGCGCCGCTTTTCATTCGCTGTCAACCGCAAATATACAAGCGTTCCCTGGCGGATCAACGATCGATATCTGTCCTGCATCAAGAATTCGTGGACGGAAAGAGAAAACCGTCGCTGTTTCTATCTCTGTACTTGATAAAAACATTTCTAAAGGTACACCTAAGATGTGTTTACTCTCATCATTTTTTGAAAGGGTTCGAGAAGAAGCCTTTTTACAGTCGCAGCGTTCGAGAATCACGAGATAAACAGGGGCACCGCGAAAGAGCATTCTTTCGACACAGAGCAATATTTCACTGGACACTTTATTGCGAGCGTCGATTCTCTACGGCACTCGCGAGCCCCGCCACGGAAACCGCGGCAGGACGACCGCTTTGTCGCTCCTCTCGTAAGTGACGTAATTCGTAGGAAGAAACGTGCAACGGCGTGAAACACATACGCAGACCTGGATATTCGCGGGACGACCTTATTGACGATGATTCACGCTACCATCCATCTTGCTTTCAGTGTGGGCCCGTGACGTTCGATCGAAAGGGAATCGTTTCTCGCGACTCCAATGAAACACGAGGATCTTGGAATCTCGCGTTCCATTCATCTACCTATTCCACTGGAGATTTCAGGAATGGGAGTCGTGTTCCTAAGTGGGTAACGAAATTGAATTCTCAAGAGCCGCTGTTTACGAGGACCTTTGGACTTTGAGAATTTCTGAAATCGTTTGGGTATTGAGCATCCTAGGAAGCTCCCTTTGAAAGCTCGAAAGCTCGAAAGCCCTTCAAACTTCTGCCCCTATTCTGGCACCGATCGGCTCTATAGATCAAGCACCAGAAAATCAAGTTAACCGTATAGGGTTCAATATCGGACGCCTTTCCTTGGAACAAAGTGTTCTCACGATACAATGACGCTGTCGATGACGATCTCTTGCCATCGATCGGGTCCAGTCAGACGGTTATCCACCCTTTTTCGGTTATCGCCTTGATCGATCTATCCCCACGATTTAGTGAGTTTCTGGGACGTTGCTGTGCCTGTATTATTGCACCAGCAGCATTAACAATATAGCGCACACGTAAATTAAATTTATACCGTTGGATATTTTGAAAAAAAAATTTGAACGGCACGTAATCTATTGTACTCAATTTTTGTTAAGAAAAATATTTATTAACAAAATGAAGTACTGTGCAAAAGTCTCTTTGAGTCATCGTTATCTGAATATTTTTCAATATCATGAGCAGTGGGGGATTTAACAGGGCGGCTGATGGCAGTTATCGTCTAAGCCTCTGCACAAAAGGCCCCTAAAGGGCCCCATGACCAAAAAAAAAATTATGATAGGTATCCAAACACTACATTTTTTTCATACTAATACACTTGGCCCGTTTTTAGTAAACTACCTCTTCATTTTCCCCCAAAAATGGGACCCTTTAGCCAGAACGTTTGCCACCTTAGTCTTTTTTCTTAAATCCGTCACCGATCATGGGGACTGTTCACTTGAGCCCCACGTGTGCACTGTAGGGTTAAAGATCCCTCGAGGTTTCCACCCGACAAGGATTCTCTTAATTCCTTCCAATCGTCAAATTGAATTGAGAAGCAAGCCACTGACTTTGTCTATAGCAGCAGAAGATTTAAAAGTGTTAATACGACGGTTTATGAGCCTGTCGCTTTTGGAGTCCATCACCGAGCGTAAAATCCAACGATTAATAATGAACAGTGACCAATCACGCCTGGAGGAAGGTGTAAAAATGCCGGTGCACGTTAATTCGCTATATCTTTTACGTGACAACAATATGCGATACGTGAACTGACGTAACGCAGCATCGGTGAAACGGTGATCACTGTCGATTAGCATACATCGGTGATTAATCTAGCAGCAACCGGGTTTATCGGTGGATACCGGACAAACGGGTAAACACGTGCAGCATCATGGGAAAGAGGATTCGAATTATCCATTGGTAGTTGGAAGCGAACGGTCGTGGCGCGTGCTTCTGATCAGCTGTGATCCAGGTACGATTGTCATCTTCGTATTCGAAGATTTCGCGTCGACAGGGTAGCTAGTGAGAGAAAAAATCACACTGAACCTTCGCCATTTACTCCCCTTCCCGTTCGTTGCTGAAAGAAATGTCCGACGCTTCGATCTGTACAACACAAGTTCTTTGGAAATTCATCCTCTGGTATTCAAGAAATTGAACAACGAGGCTTGTTTGATCCGAGACTGTGTTAAGGGGATCATTTTTCTCGTGTGGCGATGAGTGAATTAATGACAAAGCAAACACCGTGTTAGAGAAAGTGTAGAACATGCTTGGCAGTGTGATTTCTGAATGGTAATCCTCGTGTGATGCTTGAACGTCACTAAAGAAACACTAATCCCACGCAGTCTGGGGAATTTTTAATTGTTAGAGGTGTTGGAGTGGTTTTCAATGGTAGGGTGCAGTGAAGTAACAGAAGGCATGGTTAATGCATTGCAAAGTCTATGATAACACGTAGAGTCTGATTTAGAATTTTGTAAATTGAACGTGAATTTTCGCTTCGATAGTCGTCTGTTTTGTTGTATAATGTGTTACGAGAAGCTTGTGCGCTTTGTGTAAAATAATATGAGTTGAAAGGGGCTACTAAGTAAGAAGCGGCGTTGAAACTTGACAAGGGTTCAGGTAAAGCTACTGTCAAGCTAGCTACTAGCTCGTCATGAGTGAATACGACAGCTCCAAGTATGCGCAAAAATGGTAACAATGTCTCTATGAAACAGTTTTGGTGTGCAGGTTTAAAATTAAGATTCAAGAACTTCCTGTCACTGTGTCACTGTCTAGACTAAAGTGAATTCAGTCTAAAATCAAGTTTAATCTTGGCTGTTACTTACCTTCACCTAAATTCTAGAAACTGATCTGGTGCAGTGTGTCAAATTCGTGATGTCATAAAAAATCGGAAAGTCACCACTTTACAATAAAAAGCTTGGTGTTTAGAAGTTCGACTTTTTATGTTATCTTCGAAAAAATGAATATTGAATGGCTTTAATTGAAAAGGACTTTCTCTTCAAAGGAAAGAAAGATGACTCCTCTTTCTTGACAAAGGAAAACTGCACCCTCCCCCACCATCTTCTGATTTAACCCCATTAATCTTTTTATATTCTATAAAATTAAATGCACATTGAAAAACTAAAGAAAAATAACCGAATACTGTACAAGAGCATAGTGCTTCTTCGAACTTTATAGAATTCCATTTGAGACACAAGAATATAATCCCACGCGGGTTAACAGCAAATACGAAATAACAAATATCAATTTTCTCGAAAATCATCTCATTCTACTGCTTTTTGTTTCACATAAAATTTACCAAAAAAATTCCTCTCACCAACCATGTTTCCATGAAACCAGCAATTAACTGGATGCTTCACTGTGTACCCGTAAACAACACCCACTACCGCCAAAATTCCCAGGAAAAGTTGACGAACGTAAAACTCCAAATCTACTTATCACGATCGCATCCCACTAAACGGTACAATTACTCCAGCAAACAGTGTCGAATCTCCCGAAATATTTCTCGCTCGCCTCCATTAAACAGGGCCCGGGGGTCCCGAAATTCCCTGAAACGTGGATCCTGTCCAGCACCGTTCACCTTGATCCCCTGACACGGAACAGGCTACGCGGTTGTCGCGTGTGTTCGAGGCGCTCGCGCGCTCGGGAGAAAAAGAGGCACGACGACGGATGGTCGTTAAGTAATCCTAACGCCGCCTCTGGTTGCATCGCTCGCGAAGGTGCAACGAGTCATCCTATTTTTAAACCTGTCGGCGTATACGTGTAACACGGAAAGTGTCCCGATCTGGGCCAGTCGGTGTACCCCACCCCGGGCACCCGGTAATCCGGCGTGGTCCCCGCGTAATCCGGCCTCCCGGCTCCCCCTCGATTCTATCCCCGTGACACCATCTCCCTCGAACGCTGCTCCACGGCTGCTGGCCATCCACGTACGATCGGTAGGGTTTACTAAGAGAGCACGAATCCTCCGAAGGTTCAGTGCGAAACGCGCTCTCGAACTCGAAGGATCCATCGCCTTCCTTGATACCCCCACTCGCCCGAGAGAGGCGAACGGAAGACGAGAGGAAAAGAGAGTCTTTCCCTGGCCTACGATCACTTGGATTGAACTTGTCGCTACCGGTGCCGCCGAACCTCTGCACGCAGATCGTTCCTCGATCCCTCAATGAGCGCCGATCTTGGGGCTCGTGTGTCGCTTCTACGGTTACCAATCCTTGTGACTGCTGCTGGTTTAGCGGATCCTGTCTACTGAACGAGAGAAACGGTCCCCAGAGTGACGACGGGATGATCGACAGGATGTTCGTCGCGGTCCTTCTTGGGCTGCTGGGACTCAGCTACGGTTTACGTAAGTTTGCTTTGTGGGTGGAGAGTTTTGTGGCTTTTGGGAATGGCGGGTGTGGGTGTGAAGGATGTGTGAGTTCAGGTGGTTGCTAGGATTAAAGTTTGTGGGACTTGCGGGGTGTTTTTCATTCATCTTTGGGAGGGATGGTTGGACGGTCTTGTGTTGGTTTTATTCGGTGGAGAAGTCGTGCAGGGGATTTCTATGGGCAAGTAGATAATTACTGGAAGGTGTATATATTCTATAACTTTGGAATACTATATAGAATTGTGGGAGATTGATTTTTTCAATGTTAGTGAATCGAGTTATGTTGTTTTATATTGAGCTGCCTAAGGAGGGGACAAGTAAACTTATTATAGTATATTTTTTGTAAAAGATAGAAAAATGCACTGTAATTTGCTCGTAGGTTTTATTGATTCATATCCACAGAACAAGAATATTGAAAATAATCAAGAACAAATGACAATATAGTAAAATACAGTGTCAGTAAAACTTATGTAGAATGTATGACATGTGTGTACGTAGAGTTACGGGACTGACTTTCAGTAAATAATGTCAAATGCAGAGTGAAATTAGTAGATTAATAGAATTAAACGCGATTCTTATACAAAATTTCAGTCACAAACACAAAAAAAATATTTTAAAGTGACTGTACTCTTACAGCTACCCAGTGAAGAAATCAGTGTTTCGCTTACAATTATAATTATTATACGCTGTAAAACTGAGACGCGCCTGGCACGCTTCTATCAGTCCCAAAGCATCTATGCCCGAGTTCATGAATGAGAATGATGAATGGAGAGCGTCTAATGAAGTGCTGCACGTTACGTAGGTCACGCTTGTTTTACGCCAACCACCGTTAAAAATTCCCACCAACTTCTCGTAAAGTTTCACTCAAATGAATCATCACAAGATCAATATGCAGCATCTGACCTAGCATTTTAAAATATCCTCCAACGCGATGAACATTTAAATCACTCTAATATTAATATCCAAATTGTTTTTCTCCGGTTACTTTGCATCTCAGAGAACTTTCAACTACAGCTCCTTCACTTTTTGAGAATTCAATCCAAACTTGTTCTAGTTTCTAAAGATTTATCACGATTTATTTAACATCCACGTACCTACTTTGCAAGAATTTTCAAGCTTTACTAAAATCTGAGAGCGTCGAACTTTTAATAAGAATGAAAGATTAAGGATGCAAGATTACACAGACCTGAGGTCAAAGCTTTGCACAATTGGGCGACTTTTTTCTTCGCGGACGCCCACTGAGCCAAGCGATGTCAGTGTCAGCTTCGTCCTTAATTGAAAGGAAAGCCATGTAAGTGCCTACAAGCGATGCTCATTATCACTCCACGATCTTCTTCTCGTTTCGCGCGCTTTCGTGATCGTGCCCGCTTGTATCGGGAACGTCCTGTCCTCTAAGGTTAGATTGCGCCATGGGCAACTGGAGTAACGATCCGTACAAGGACGATACCTTTTACGACATTAAACGCGACTGATCTTCGGCCGTGGCTGGCGAAAAAATTCGAAGAGGACATTCCATTCTCGGGCGGATGCATTGGTACACCGATTGCTGAAAGTTTCGCGAGGCCAGACAATCGGTAAACAGACTTTCATTTTCGAATGTAGCAGATGATCGCGTGATTCAAGAAAATAAAAGGGTATCTGCCAGCACTTTCTCCGTTCATTGGTCGTACAATCGAACTGTTACACATAAAGGTCGATGCGAATTCTGACCTTCTATTCGAACTGTTTCCATATGACGAGCAAATACAGAAAAACCACTGTGTTACACCTGAAACTTTTCTTATCGTCTCGATCGATGCTTCTGTTAACGTAGAAAGTGTCGAATCCGAAAGAGAATGCCTTCATTGTTCACCCTATTGCATCTATTTTGTCTTGTGCAATGTCCTGATGATTCTCAAATTAAAGTGGATGATACATTACATTTGTAGGGAAATTAGCCTTCCTTTGTGATCGCTATCCAAAAATTACGGAATAATTTAACTGCTGTTAAATTAGTAGAAAGATTTAAGTTTATATACCAGTAATTTAGGTATTATTTAGTAATTTAGGTATTACTTAGTAATTTAGGTATTATTTAATAATTTAGGTATTGCTTAGTATTTTAGGTATTATTTAGTATTTCAGGTATTACTTAGTAGTTCAGGTATCAGTACCAAATCCAGATGCTTTTCTTCCCAAAATATTCAAACATCCCTCAACATTTAAATAGGTGAGAAAAAAATTCGCTAAAAAAGCTAATACATATTTAAAAAGCAACAAAGTAAATCATACTTCACGCAAATTTTAAAGTATCTGTTTTTCATTGCGGAATCCCTTCTCGTTCTAATATATTCGACAATACCTGATAAATGTATCTATTATTAATAAAAGTCGCACGCCAATAAGGTAGCGGTTTTCTTGCGCGGATTGTCCAGTGCATGATTCTTCGTTTTCTTCTCGGTGAACGGCAAGGCTACGCGGCTATGTAAACGACTATTATAGCAACGGTTGCATTAGCGTACGAAGGATGATGTCAACGGCAACGTTCAATCAATGTGGATAACAAACGGATCCCCGAAGCCACTAATTTTTGGCTCGCCTTCATTATCGCGCTTCGTCTGGTCAGGGCCATGGGAAATTACAGTCCGATACTGTTACTTTCAGCCCGTTTCTGAGCAGCCAATTTACTCGAGGCGTACACATTAAAAGAATCGTGGAATTGATGCTTAAAAGATTGTTACGTTACGAAACGGTTGTTTGCAGTGTAAGATGGACAAGATAGTATCTTACGCATCGTCGTGATTTTATCAGTCATCATTTTATAATTTGCCTCATAACGGTGACTCCAATGCACATATACTAAACTGCAGTTGGGAAAGACGAAAGATTCATAAATTAAATTTAGAAGCTTGATGCAGGCGATATTTGTCGGTTTATGTTTCATATCCTTTATTTTGTTACTCGATCTTTCAATTCTACTATGCTAAGTTTCCTTTTTAATGTGGTAATATATATACATACTTGTACCTGCTTCTAGATGGAATATCAATTAATTTTTATTATCTATTACACTTTGAAGCTAACGAATACTTTGCTCACATGTACCTAATATTTGTATGAAAAATTGCCGCATATAAACCATAGTTTCTTAAAACAATTTATTTATCGAAAACTGAAGAGAGTCCTCGATGAACTGAGTGAATTTATAATTAAGAAGATGTACCAAATTTATTTGAAACATTAAGGTGTTAAGTTGCAAAACGGTTTTACGACTGAACCTCGCATTTCGCCATTTCTTTTCTTTATTTCTTTTCTCTGTATCTTTGTGCAATAAAGACGCTTAATAATAATAATAATATTACATGAACCTCAGCAGGCCAGAGCGTACCCCATAAATTCTGCTTAATTAAAGGAGAAATTCTTTTCAATTTCAGAATGCCCGAGACAAAAGACATCACCAGGAAGAGAAGTAGTCTGTTACACTTCCGTTTCCGACGTCGACCAACTGACCAATGCTGTCTGCAGATGCACCACCGTGGTGCAACAGGGCCACGACGTGCGAAATCTCTCTGTTTCCGGTAAGTTCGCGGTTCATTTGCAGCGATTAGCTATAATAGTCCTCGACGATGCCTAACGGGTTGATTTTGATGCAAAACAACGATCGTTTAAAAGAAGATACGCGATAATCGTGATGATCGAAGCCTGACGATTATGTCAGACGATTCGTCGCGATCGAAGATGCGTGATAATCATTACGGAATAACCGGAAATCTACAAGGAAGATTCTCAGAAGCACGTAGTTACAAAATTGCACATAAACTTCAATGATTGAATTATGGACTTAATAGTTCACTTGAAATTCCCATGTGCATTCATTAAAATTGCAAGAAGGTTCTAACTCTACTAAGATATTAATGGAAACTTGTTTGATTTATGTTTGCCTTCGTCAAGTAGTACGAGTAGAGATTTCCACGGGAGCTATTAATAAATTTAGTGTAGAATTTGTATGTTACAATGAATGTGGATTGAAATGTTGAGAGACACGTTTCTCGTAATTGGTAGTGTGCAGATTATTGACATCATTTACTCGTTTCATTTCTAAAGCACTGTTAGGTGCAGGAAGTGGTCTTTAATGGTAACAGCAACATACCATTAAACAGCTCGTCGCGTGAACGGAAGCAAGGTTCGCAGTAATGGCAAGTGATTAGCAATTCACTGTGTTTGAAGGTGCAAGGATAACGGTACGATGTATTTTCCTTGAAAATCGTATTATTCAATTGTTCAGGTTGCATTTGTTCCGCGTCTGTGGTTATCTTTTTCAAATGATTTTAAATAGCTGCTAAGAATTGATCGATAACCATCTCCATGATACTTAAGAACCTATTCTTCCTTCTTGGTAATTGTTTGATATTAAATGCTTCGATATTTTTACTAGCTTTATGGACTTTTAATGGTGATATTATTACAGTATGATAATGCTGTAGAACCTGCAAGGTAAATTATTTCACGATTGCATAATTACTGCATCCATAGAGGTGCAACCACATCCTTGAACTTGCAACAGGATATCGAAACCTAACCACGGCGAACGTATATTGTTACGATCATTGCATTTTTTCTTACATCCAACAAATTGACTCTCACTTTCTGTGATCAACATCTTGTGCATTTGGAATCTACATAAATATTACTCTTTTGTTCCATGAATTAATAATGACGAATAGCAGTACTTGTGGGATTTGATTTTTAATAATTAAGTGTATGAGATTGCTAGTTTTGGCATGCATTATGTTTCATCAATGAAGATGTTCGTTATCTAAATTTATTTAACCAGTCAATACCATTCGCTACTTTTAGCACTGTAATTATACAGCTTAGGTATACTTAAAACATTCTAGTACCATTTTTAAATCTTGTCATTCACTTAATGTAATTATGTCATTACCTTCCAGATATTAAAACTCTCTTTACCATCGTGATTAATGATCGATCGTCATCGCTTAAATTAATGATGTCAAGCACATTTCAATGACATTTGAAGATTGCCAGTGGCTATCGTTTGTAGTTTCATCCATTGTTAAACATTTCAATTTACAAAACGAAAAATTAAAAATTTAAAATGAATATTTTGACATCCTATATTAAATCTAGAATCTGTATCGTGCAAATTAACTTGTAAAAATTTTCTAGGGATTCCTAAATGGACATTGAATAAGGTCAAAGACTTTCCTTGAACTGTGCGAACAATACGCAAGTGCGTCTGGAATTCATAAATTTAAGAGACATGTCTGGCACAAAACCTGGCTAATATATTCATGCGAGACAATGCCTGATGAATATTCATGGGGTTCGATCGCGTTAATCTTCGATGAATAGTAGGCATTCCGTGCTTTCCATTTCACCACTTAAATTATGCAGATTGGCAAACTATATGTAAGAGGATTAAGTTGGGCAATCATATTGCCCGATTCGTATCATATTCAAACGTATGCATAAATTCTGATAACGAAATCAATCAGGTTCCCCTCTATAATAATCAATTCATTGAGAACTTTATCACCCCCCTCCCCCATAGAAACAAAGAGTGAAGAAAGTTATCTCCAAAGAATAAAAAACACGATGTTCAATATAAACCTTCTGGCTACGTTTTATTTATTTCTCAAATAAAGCAGTTCATGTACTTAAATAATTATTTTTCATTTGAACTTCAAGCTCTGTGTGCCTATTGCCGTGTAATCTTTAAATTCATTAGAAGTTGTACTTTTTGTGGAGATACTAGAAGGTACAATTAAATATTATCATTCAAAGAAATTATTTATAAACACGTATCCGGTAAAATTATGCAAATCTGATTTTTTATCGCCCCTTGCGCATTCCATTGCTGCATTACACTGCCCCCTCCCTTTTTCCCACTTTACCACTTATTAATTCGTATTCCTCAGACAGTCGGTCATAACGGGATGAAGTGGATATTATTATTATCAAAATTGCATCAGATCGCTTGCAACAGTACGCATGCACACAGGCTGAACCATCATAAATCTCGTCACTTTCCTGCGGTGTATACATAATCGCAATAAACGCGCAGGACCGTGCGTTGGTGTTATTAAAATGGCTCTGTTGTGCAAGACAGAAAAGTTTTTTCCCGCTAAAAGGGACTGGTTTCGAAATTCCGCCCCAAAATCGATTCGTTCTCCGTAGGCGAGTGGTGGCCGATTGATTACGATATGTCACGCGTGAAATTCGATATTTGTAGGACTCACCGGGTGTCGCTAGATCCAGAACGAGATGTGCCGGAGAAGAGAGTAAGAAGGGAGGAAAGGAAGAACGCGAAACGGGAGGAACGGGGACAGAAACGAGTCGCGTTTGTGACATAATCGCGCGAAAACGAGCTCCAACTCGATTCTTCTTTTTTCCCGCCCTCGTTTCTTGTCGCGAACGGTTGCGTTCGGCCGCCGGTCTCGAAAAAAAAATCAAGTTTTTTTCGCTAAAATTCCACTGCGAGCGTAAAGTAGAGCAATTTCACTCGGTAATTCGATCGAAGCACACGCACATTTTTTCGATACTCAGCTTGGAATAATTTTCTGGACTTACAGTCTTGTTTACAAATTTACCAAACTATTTAAGCACCTCGATTGAGTTTCGAAAACCACCACATGCCCGCAAGAAATTCGTGCATGGGTGTGGCTAATGAGACCCAAGACCGTCGAAAGTGGTCCTCACAGATGATCCAGATGTAGCAAATATCACTTTCCCTTGCATATATGTGGACCTAGATCATATTTAGTGACTGTCCATTTTTTTCCTTAAAGGTTTAATCTCGCCAGTGAATGTTACCGAAAATTTCAGCGCATTCTTTCTTCTACCCAGCCTGCTGGTCATTGCTTGTTACACTTTCGACGAAACCCAGCAAAGTAATGACAGCACAGACACAGAGAATCATTTCGTTTCAAAAGTCGAATTTTAATGTATCCTTGAACCAGAATGGTTTCTCGCCGGTCGAATTTATGGAAAGGTGCATGGCGAAGAAGTGGTTGGATCCTCGAAGAGGGAAATTCGACCAAACCAGTTTTCGTACGCACCACTTTCAGACGTAATTTAATCCTTCGTGCAGATTTTTAATAAATGTAGTAAAAATTGTAATTTCAACGCAAGTGTGTTCGTTTTCTCTGGATTCCTTGGGTGCTCAAGATTTGACACGAAATCTCTGGAGCCCCTTGCACATTTCTAGAATCCCTAGGCTGAATTTAAGAGGATATCATAAAATTTACAGATCCTAATGTAAAAACATAAATGAGCCAGGTACCAAAAATGATATGTTCTTGAAATACAACCACTTTTAATAATTAGGGTTGTAATATAAGTAATACAGACGTTCCAAACTTTTTCAATTTTTGAAAAACCTTCATTAAACCTACAAATATTTTACACGTGTACAACCCTATTTCTTAAAATAATTCCTGTTATTAGTAAAAAAGATGGTTTGTAGATCCATATGTCTATCCTTGCTCCTGCAGCGTAGATTGTACCTGCAAATTTTAAGATACACGAATACACCCATCCAGTATGAATAAAAGCAAAAAACAACAGACAGTTTATAGAAAGTTGAGCGAATTGAATAGAATTGTTGTAACAGCCTCGGAACAAGGTTGCTAATAGGAAACAATGCTTTACAATTGTTAGTAATGATCACTGTCGCGGCCAATTACACGAACGCCTGAAAGTTCGTGATTAATTATATGACGACAATGATTTCGTTTCAACTGACAGCGTCGCGTCGACCATACAACGAGATTGACAATCTCGGGGAAAGGAAAGCGGAAGTTCTCGTGAAATTCATTACACAATTAAGGTAAAGACGCAGCATTAGGAAGCACGAAAAATCGTGGCCGTTTTAGGGAACGTCAAAACAATCTTGTATAGGTGTAACATGAAGCAGGAAGAATAAACTAAGAGAAGAACATTTGCGAAGAGCAGTACGCGTTGAGATAAATGTGAAACTACTTAGAAGTATTTTTTTCCTGAGTGTTACTGTAATTACGAATCGTACGTAATTACATGAAATGTAGAAAGAATGACAAAAAGCAGCAATGCTAGACAGCTGACAATATACAGCAATTGTTCAACGTAGAATTGATCCAGGTTTTCAAACGTCTCTAATTTCCTGCTTACAGCAATAATTGGACAGGTTCGTTAACTAACACTTCTCGCTTTCTCCTGATTGTACCTACGTTTACAACGTTTGAGAGGCAAACCTTGAAATTAATTAAACTTGATTGAAAATTGTGAAGCACACAGTGTCGTAGTTCATGTAACGACTTCATTAATTATGAAAGCTAGCTTCGATGAACTTCTGTTCCTGTTTAAAAACAACCATCAACCGTAGAAAAAATGACCAACCATTTTATGCACCCTTTAACTTTGTCCCCGTATTTTTTAGAGTTCGAAAGCTTTCGGAAATCGTTGAAGGAGATCAATCCCGCTGTTCAGTTCGTGATTTCCGTGGATGATCCTGGCAAAATACTCAAGACTTCAGGCCTCAACGTCCGACAAGAGAGCGTCGCGCGTCTGATCGGAATTCTGAATGAGGTAATTCATACTTTTATCCAGCAATTCCATAAAAAGTTTCAACTATATGATTTAATCGAACGTTGTTCATTCCTAAAGGTCGATGGGGTTGAATTGAACATGACTGCTGGCTCGAGGGAACGTATGCTGCTCTTCGTGAAAAGCTTGAAAGACGAGCTTGTTAGGAAGTCGTATGACAATAGAATCTTTCTGGTTTTACCTACCAAACCAGACGAACTGGCCAAACAGTTCGATTTAAAGGAACTTTCCAAGTAAGAGCTGCTTTATTAATATAATTACCACAATCAACGAATGCGCGTAAAACTGGCAATGATTGTTAAAAAACGTTGTGGACGTGTTGTTCGTTTCATTCTCTCATGAATTATTGACAGAAAAATGAATTATTACGGTAAAAAATGCTCGTCAATGTACGGTATGTCTGCCTAACCTTGTGCCAGTTGTGGAGTCGATAACGTGTCAGGAATGTTGCAAGGATCGGATGCACCAGTTGACTGAACGATTGTTCGCGGATCGACGTGTAATTAGCGGGTAATTCGCGGACTATCGTAGAACTGGCCGGAATTTTGCATTGAATATGGATGAGTTTCGGGGCAGAAATGCTGTCGCGAATACGAATGAGATCGTCAACGAAAGTTGTCATCGGTGTAACAGGATTACCTCGAACGCTGCATAAAGTGGATTTGGGAGATATAGTGGGAAATGTTAAAGATATAATGCACTGTGCTTGATAGTCGAACACGCGGGATTCAGTACCACATTAGCGTTTGTATTTTTGTTCGTAACATGTAGAGTGTAGATATGATAATGAGTGAATATTTTGTGATCTGTTTAACACGTTCCGCGCGACCGATTTTTTAGAACTTTCCTGAGTAACGAAACTTTTTTTTTCGTGTTTTCATTACTTATTTACCATCAGAAATGACAGAAACAACTTTTATAATAAAAAAATTATTGTAAACAGGATTTTTAAGTCTTACGGGTATATCGCTTTCTGACGTTCTAATTCGATTTCTGGTGTCGATCACTGAATCCGAACGATACCAGGTGGTAGCCAAAACAATAATGAAGAAGGATTTACTTACAAAAATCGACCAAATCCATACCAAAACCACCAAAATCGAGAAATAGTCGAGCGTCGTTGAGTACGCGCATTATGCCTCATGACATTAACCGGCCGGCACGGTCGCCCGGTTTGTGTTTTATGACATCAGCCGTGCAGAATGTGTTAAATATAAAAACAATATGAATTTTTGTAAAATATATATGTGATATCCTTCAGGAATAATAGCATGAACGTAAAAACCGTATATTTGTAGAGATTGGGGATTTGCTAAAGTAGCAAATGAGGGTTTTCAGTATTTCGTATTTCTTAAATTTATTATCAGGTCTACTACTTTATTACTACTTTCCTGGAATTTCAATATACACATACCAAAAAGCAAAAGGTATAAACGTGTTAAAACTCAGTTGTAATCTCAAAACAGAGATAATTTACATACACACCTTGCACAGGAGTGCTGACCAAGTTCACTAAACCCTACGTCAGTTGCAAACTGGCCCCCTAAGTCAAGAGTAAATCCTATTCAACATCCATGTTGTGATTCGCATTGCATAAGAGCCGTACTGGGAATATTTTCCTCCCCTACTGAATATGGATGAGTTTAGGGGATTCGAGGCAGTCCTTGCAAAATGGATGAGTCTGTTCTCAATACGGTAACGAAGTAACGATCTACGACACTGAAACAAACACGAGGTTTCACACGATGATTTCATTGTCTTCGATTACGAACTGGCGTCATTTATTTTCAGGAGTGATTCATAGAGTTTATTGATTCCTTGTCAACTGAATACCCGCGAACGGTTAACGTGAATGTTTCTAGCCCCTCTTCTTCACCACCAGGTACGTGGATCTGTTCACGGTCCCGACGCATTACCTGATGGAAGATGACGAGGCCTATCACACGTTTCATCCGTCACGATTGATGGGCCTCTTTGACATGTTCAACGCGGACAGCTTGATCGACTTAATAAGTGGATTGGGCGCGCCCAAAAAGAAGATCCTGGTGTCAGTGCCAGCCAGTGCCTACAGGTTCACTCTGAAGGATCAGGATGATAATGCTCCAAGGGCGCCGACTGAAGAGCCGCAGCCGGTTATCATTGATCAGAAACAGGTGGGTGAAATCAACGATACTCTCGATATTTCATCGATCGAGTTTAGTGACACTTGACGGATTTATGGGGAATATGAAGATTCTGATAGTGTATTACAACGCAAAATTCAAGGGATAAATTGTTCAGCTTGACGAGATATTGTCCCTTTTTTTAGCTGTGCGATTCGATGAGCAAAGATGAGTGGACGATCGAAAGGGACGAAGATCTTACTGCACCTTACGCTTTCAAGGATAAAATGTGGATCGCTTTTGAGGACAAAATTTCAGTTGCTATAAAAGTGGGTGCTCGTTTCATTGTGTCTTTTATTTGTGTCTGAGGAATGACGATTTGTTGATCGATGTTTCAGGGAAAATATGCTCTGATACGTGATCTGCCAGGACTCGGGATAAGAAATATAGAAAATGATATTGGGACGAGATGTGGAAAGCCTCTTACTCACGAAATTCATCACTCGTTCACGGATTTTAAGAGGAAATCGAGGGCTGCTGTTCTAAACTCCTTGGAAGATGACTTGCATGTAAATAAAATATTTTACAATAATGATAAGTTTTGGTTACCATTTAACATCAATCGCTAAATACGGTCCCTTCTCAATGACTTACTTTCGAGACGGAACGTTCTCATATGCTAACTATTTTTCTCTTAATTCAAGAATTCCATAAGATCACTAATTATTAATTGAAAGATTTAATTTTTAAGGTATTGAGGTTTTATTTTCATGAGAAATTAGATAACGAAAGTGTTCACTTTTACACGAAGTTTCACTAAAATCTCAATCCTGTAGGTAGATGGCGATACGTATTTTATCCCAGCCATTATTCAAACTAATATTACGAATTAATTAGCAAAAATAAATTATTTCCATTCAGCATTACCTAGTAAATATTCCAAAAACTATAACATTTAATTCTCCTTGAAGAATAAAATGCTCTATAAAAATACAACTTAAATTGTTTTCAAATTACAGCAAACTGAGCTTACTTATTCAACCAAAGTTAAATCATCCGAATTTCGAGTTGTTCGCGTGGTGGATACCGAAGGGAAAATTCGTGCAGTTCGTGAGAACACTCAAACTGAATTCACCTGCTCGAGACAAGGCTACTTTGTTCATCCAAAGAGCTGCAACAGGTACTTACAGCGAGATCTGCAAGAAACCACATACATATAACTTAAATCATGTCGCTTCAGCCCTTGAACAAACTTTTCCTTCCTTTCCCTCACAGATTTTATCGCTGCGTGAAATTTAATCAAGAAGTGGAAGACTATTCCGTCTTCGAGTTCGACTGCCCAGCTGGTTTGGCTTTCGACGAGCGCACAGAAGTTTGTGTCTGGCCAGGCTCGTTACCCCAAGGGTCCCCATGTCCTGGAAGCAGCGAGATCGCGCCAGTAGCTCGAGTAAGGTTCGAATGCCCCTCGAAGCCTGGATATTATGCCGATCCTCAAAATCCTCGGTGGTTCTTCGCCTGCATAGACCTAGGTTCGCATCTCTTTCGTAGGGACACTTAATTCAATGTCAAACAACTTTAAATAGAACATGGAGGTAATTCGCAATTATTACGACAGGTGAGCCTCAAATGATGGCATACGAGTTCCGGTGTCCATATGGACTGATCTTCGATGAACATAGGCTGGTTTGCGAGTGGCCCTGGTTGGTACCCGGCTACTCTGACAGCGAATACACGAAAACAACGTACGATAATCGAGGATATGGTGGCCAAACCACACAGGGTGCTGATGGATACTATACTGGAGGAGGGTCTCATGGATATTCGGGAGACACAGACTCCCAAGGTGGAGTTTACACAGGCACAACAGCTGGCGTTGGTTATTCAGGGTCTTCTGTGGTGAATGGAGGATACTCAGGACACTCAGGATTCTCTGGGGCAGCTGGCGTTGGATACGCAGGCTCAACGATTGGAAGTCATGGAACTTCGTATAATCAGGGATCAAACGGGTATTCTGGAACAGCTGGAGGTGGATACTTTGGATCAACGACAGCAGCTGGTAAGGGGACGTATAGTGGGTCAGGATCCACTGGAACAAAATTAGGATCAATTGGTGGAGGCTATGCAAGTTCGACTGGACCAGGATATGCAGGAGCTGGGAATACTGGTTATTCCGGATCAACGAATGGAGTGTACGCGGGAGCTGGTGGCACGAAATACTCAGGAGCAACGGGAGCAGGGCAAGCATCTACTGGCTCGGGATATGCAGGAACAGGAAGTACAGGAAGTCACGTGGGAACTGGTGGAACTTATAATGGAGCAGCTGGTACAGATTACACAGGATCCGTACACTTCGGTGGCGGAGGATTGTCGGATGATTCTGGCAAAGGATATACGGGATCGACTTACAGTGGTCATGGTACTGGATCAGGATACTCAGGTACAACGAGTGGTGTTCATGGAGGATCTGCTGGGTCAGGTTACACTGGATCAGGTACTGGTGGATATGCAGGATCGACTGATGGAGGGTATTCAGGATCAACGAGTGGTGCTCATGCAGGAGCTGGTGGAACAGGTTACACAGGATCCACTGGAGGATATAATGCAGGCACAGGTCACACTGGATCTGTTACTGGAGGATTTGCAGGATCGATTGGTGGAGGATACGCTGGGTCAACAAGTGGTGCTCATGCAGGAGCTAGTGGAACTGGCTACGCAGGATCCACTGGAGGATATAATGCAGGGTCAACAAGTGGTGCTCATGCAGGAGCTAGTGGAATTGGCTACGCAGGATCCACTGGAGGATATAATGCAGGGTCAACAAGTGGTACTCATGCAGGAGCTAGTGGAATTGGCTACGCAGGATCCACTGGAGGATATAATGCAGGGTCAACCAGTGGCACGGGTCACACTGGATCTGTTACTGAAGGATACGCAGGATCGATTGGTGGAGGATATTTGAGACCAAGTGGTGATCATGGAGGCTCTGTTACTGGAGGATACGCAGGGTCTACGAGTGGTGTTCACGTAGGACCTGGCAGAACAGATTATCCAGGACCTACTGGTGGACACGTAGGATCAACAGGTAGTCACGCGGGATCTCCTGGAACAGGCTACACAGTATCTACTGGAGGATATAATGCAGGCACGGGTCACACTGGATCTGTTACTGAAGGATACGCAGGATCGATTGGTGGAGGATATTTGAGACCAAGTGGTGATCATGGAGGCTCTGTTACTGGAGGATACGGAGGGTCTACGAGTGGTGTTCACGTAGGACCTGGCAGAACAGATTATCCAGGACCTACTGGTGGATACGTAGGATCAACAGGTAGTCACGCGGGATCTCCTGGAACAGGCTACACAGTATCTACTGGAGGATACGCAGGATCAACCAGTGGAAGTCACGTTGGTGGAGCTGGAACGGAGTATTCTGGACCATCAGGGTATCCGAATGGAGGAGACAGTGGATCAGGAACGAAAGGAGGCTATCCAGGCTCCTCAGGTGTTCAATACTCAGGACCATCTCATGGATCAACAATACCAGGAGTCGATTATTCAGGAACCAGTGTATCAGGAGCATCTGACCACGGATATTCCTTCCAAACAGGAACACAATACGCGGGAGCTGGCGCCGGAGCTGGCGCAGGTGCTCAAGGTGGCCACACCATCACATATGGCACACAACCATCTCATACTCCGATTTATGCATTCGGTGGCACGACAGGATCAGGAACAGGATCAATTGGTGTAATTGGAGTGGAAGGGCAAACATGTAAGTGTCTTTTACAATAACACTGTCGTTCCTTTTATACCTGTATCAAGTTACTTAATTCTTGGAAATTTATCCTGTAGCTGGGCCGGTTTTAGTCCAAAAACCTGATGGACCAAGCGTCAACTGTGTTTCCAACTGCCTAGGAACTGGTCAACAAGAAGACCAGACTTACATAACTGGCGGTTACGTTACTAACCATGGTTTGCCCAGTGGTTCAGTATTCCCTGGACAGTCAGGAGTGACAACAACGTACTTTGGTAATGCTGGAACGAAGGGATACGGACAAGGTGTTGTCACCACTGGAGGAACCATTTACCAAGGTGGCAGTGGATACACAAGTGGTCCGAAGGGAGTGGGCGACACAGGCCACTTAAACGTCACTTTAGTTGGAAGTGGCGGACCTTCCATCGGGAGTACAACGTACCACGGTGTTGGTACACCAACCGTTACCTATGGAATCGCAGGAACCGCTGACACTGGTGCAATTGTAACAGGACACGGTATCCATGGATCAGTCGTCACTGGAGATTCTACACCTGGAACCATAATCACTTATGGAAATACTCCTGGCACAGTTCTTTCAGGATCCTCCAACCAAGGTGGCATAGTAACTGGAGGAACCCATCCAGGATACACCAAAACTGGCACAGGCACACCTGGTTATGTAATCAGTGGAGGAGTTAAGACTGTGTACCCTGGCTCAGCGAGTCCTGGCACTGCAGTGTATGGAACACCTTCGCCTGGAGTGTTACTAACTGGACCATCCCAACCTGGGACCATCATAAAAGGAGAATCAACTCCTGGGATTGTTCTCACTGGACAAACAGCACCTGGAGTCTCGCTTAGTGGGCCAATTGACCAAGGAACAGTGGTTGGATCCACCGGGCATCACATCATCGCTGATTCAGACTACAGTACGCAACGAGGAAGTACCGGCTCCACGTACAACACGGGAATTGGACGCATTCCTGTAACTTACAACACTGGTTACAAGACGAACGAGTACCACGATAATGGAGGACGGGGTACCATCAAGTTCAACAACGGCGATGTAACCACTAAGTACACTGAGAACGATATTCCAGACTACAGACCAGCTGGAGGTACAATTCCTCCTGGCACTCTGATTCCTGGGTACAGCATCGGTGGCTCTGGATTTTCTACTCCCTCTGGATTCACGAAAACTGGTCCCACGAAGACTGGTATCACGACTGCCGCTTTGGGTGGCAGTGGCAGCTACGTGATCAGCACAGGGAACACGCGTCCCACACTGAGTCCTGATAACATAGGGGATAAGGCGTTCGACGGTAGCGTAGGAGGCTACACGAAATCAACCTCTGAAAGCAATCTCAAGGTTTACGACGGAGTCACTTCCACGCACACTCAGGACGTGAGCCATGTAGACACTTCCAAAATTACCTTGGGACCATCAAAATCTACTGGCTACTCTTATCCCAAACCGAGCATCGCGTTTGAGACTGGTGTGACAGGGCAATCTTCAACAGAGGGAAATGTTCTTACAGCAACGACACCCACGCCGTTCTTGAACGTTGAAATATACAATACGCCGAAACTTGTTGGTTCTACAATGTCACCTGCAGACGTGAACATTTATAATGGGCCTACAGGAGGACAGTACCAAGGCAAAGTTCCTACTGGCTTCACACACGCACCTGCTCCGACTGTCACGCCTGCTTATACACCTGGGCCTTTCGACAATTATAAAACGACTGCCTTTGAAGCTGCCAAAATCCCAGTTGCGATATCCACTGTTCAACCAATAATTGATACTGGGTTCAAGACTATAGGCTCTCCAACATCAATACCTGTAACCATAAGCCAAGATGAATTCGGTGGACACCTGCAAACTGGATCCGTGTCCTCGCAAAACCAGTACGATTTTGGAAGAAGAACTTCACAGCGTGTTGGATATGGAGAACAAGATTACATTTCCAGCACAACACCATCCTCGATATTTGGAGTATCGTCCACGTATTCCCCTAGTAAACCGAGACCTTTTGGTCCCAGCACTGTGGGCCCATCAGTAACTGAGCAACCACAAGTATGATACATTTGCAATCACTTACAAACGTATTTTCGTGTGCAAATTATTTATCATACTGAACTTTTAGATTAATTACGTATCTACCACGTCATCTGGTTCTGGGTACTTCGATTCCTCTTCGAGGGACACGTTTGGACAGAGCGTGACACAATCTGGTATTTCAGAGTCATTGAAGCCACAGGTGAGTTTTGAAGTACTATCATTCTAGAAATGAATCTTCTAAAATTGATGTCCACTTGATGATATCATAATTGACCCTTTGATCTTCATAAAGGAATAGATTTAAAAAATGGTTTATCGTTTTAGATTCAATATGGGCCAAGCGATTCCGTTTCACCAGCCATAGGGGTAACATTCAGAAAGCCATTCCCACTGCCAGACATCACGTACGATCAATCAACACCACTCGCACCTGCGAGATCAACAGGCGGTTCCCCGACGAACGTGGCTATTCCCAAAGACGAAGTCGACAAGCTCCTTACAAATTACAACAGAGGCACGACGAAGTACGTTCCAAGCGAATACGATATCTACAAACCTGGATCAGTTGACAACGGCTTCTCCAGAACGCAGTCGTCTTCCTCGTCGTTCGGACAAAGTTATGGTTCGTCAACCCCAGCACCGTTCGGACAAAGTTATGGTTCGTCAACCCCAGCACCGTTCGGACACACACAGTCACAATATCCTAGTGTATACTCGAAACCCTCTTCCGTGATTACGTACCAAACCACTGCCAAGTCCACAGCCGTAGGCATGGCCAAGGTGATCGTAAAATGGAGCGACCTGCATCCCCTTCTTCTCGGCAAGCTTGGAGCAGAGTGCACCTGCAAGGGAGATCCATTCGCCAATCTCCGTGGTCCTGGTTCTAAATTAATCAACTCCTCCAAAGGCAAAGTGGACTTGTCCAACTACGACGAGTCTGAGATCTACGTGGACCTCGAGAAGACCGGCTCCTACGAGGACGACGACTACGTGACCAATTACGAGTTACCTTCGCCGGGTCCAGTGAAAATCTGGAATGACGAGACACCTGCTCCAAGCCCGCAGAGCTATGGAGCCTATCAGATTTCCGAGAAACCTTCGTCGGCATACTTACCAAGCGTCACTCCCTCTGCGAACGCAGCTCTTCGTGGTAGCACTTCAGCATCTTTGCAGGGCAGCCTTGGTGGTGCTCCGAACGCCGGGTACTCTGCCAATTACAGATCTGGAAAGAGCTTGAGCACTCTTGTGCCTTCCACGAATTCTGTCGCCAGCAAAGGCGCCTCTTTTGATCGCTATGGACCCGGAGGACTACGCGATTCGGAGGAGGTTCTTGAGGGCGCCACCAACTGCGCCAGGCCGGGATTGTTCCGACACCCCAACTTCTGCAACAAGTTCTATGCCTGTCACTGGGACGAGTGGAAGAAGAAGTTCACGCTGCACGTATTTAACTGCCCCGTCCATCTGACCTTCGACGACGACGCAAACGCCTGCAATTGGCCCAGCATGGGACCAGCCTGCCAGGATGATAATTTGTTAGTTTAGATGATTCGCTATCAACGGGCGGCTAATCGATCTCGGATACTGCGGCATTTTCCTTGTCACCGTCTTCTTCAAGTGCAGAAAGTTCGAGTGCGTCTCGAGTCTCGGAGGTATCGAAGAATATTATGTGCATTTACGTTCACGATGAGGTAACCTTGGTGTATAATCTGGCAATTTTTGGGGTACGAGGACTGATTCTTCTTCGTTTTTGCAACTTGCTACTGCATAGTTTAAAAATGCTTCCACCAAAAATCAATTGGAAGAAAATAATTCCTGCAAATATAAATTAAAATGTTAGGGTACCTTTTCCAGTTTAGAATAGATAGTGACCTGTAACAGAATTGCATTGTATCACGATTTTTGGTCCTTGGCACTTTTATCTCAAACTTTGTGCAAAACGCTTCACACGATTCGCTGGGTTGTTTGAATTTATGTTACGTGGCAAGGAAAGGTGACGTTTACCGCACGAGGTAACGTTTAATTGCAACGTGAAGTAACGGTTTAAGCACAATTTCTTTGCATACCTTCGAGGTCCGCGGAGAGTGAGGAAAACCGAATGCTTTCTCGAGATAACGAGGATCAAGACAAAGAAGAGGAAAGATCCAAGGCGATCGAGGTGCAGCAACGCGAAAGCACACTGTCCAGAGTGAAAGTCAAGTTGTGCTCACCGATCCAAATCGCGGGAGCTCGATGGTGTGTGCGATTCGATGTCGCCGAGAATCATTGTATATAACGTCCTTTATTCTTCGAAATTTGTAAATAACGACTGCTCTGTTCTCGGTGGAAAAGCAGAAGTCACTTTAAATGATCGACGACAATACATGAAGCTAAATCGATGAAGTAGAAATTTTTTTTAGACTGGCTTTATATATACTTCCAATTAGATTTATTTTACCAATGATTGATTCGTTCGTCCCTTTTTTAATTGATACCCGCGAAGATTTATTGGCGACTCACTTTTTTGTATATACATAGTGTATCGGTATCGATAACGCGGTTTGCATAACAGATATACCCCCTGAATTCGTTTACTTTCTTTCCGGGTTTCTCGCACTTCCTGTCCAAGGCGGAAAGTTAATTTTAATGTTCTTCACGCACTAAATAAGCTTGCCTTAATTCTGTGTTCATCTCGTTCCTATCTCTTCTATTATCTCACTTCTACTCCATGCAATTATTATTTATTTGCCGCTTTTTTTTTTAATTAGTAGCTGTTAAGGGTGTCTTACGATAAGGATTCAACGAACGTTTACGATCGTTCGCGAATACCATTTGCGTCGATAAGAATCTCCTTATATCGTACGGTTCTTTCGCGCCTGTTTGGTCAAAGCTTCGATAATCGTGCCATTTTTATCGCGGTTACTTAATGTAATGTTACGAATCTAGAATAAATATGAAATTGTACAAAAATAAGATGATCTGAATAATTTTTACCTTGCGCGACTTTGGGAATCGCGCTTCTTTGATTACTCCAATTTTTTGACGCGGCGTTGTGCTTCGTTACGTTCTTGGTCAAAGCGAAAAGCACATAATATTCGTCGTTTGTTTTTATCGCCTGTAGCTAAACTTTCGTTTGTTCCACATAGCTAAGGCGTGGTGACTTTCCATTTAATGATTAAGACGTTCGCTTAATCGCGATGGTCTATTAAACGGAATTGTCCACGGAATAGTCCTGAATTCAGAATAAAAATCTTGGAATATGTAGGTATGCTTTGCAGTTTCATATTGAAGATTACTTTCATAAAAGTTGAACGAAATTAGCGTAGAATCGTGTCCTGAATTGAGGCTTGAAATCGAAGTTTTTTATCTGGGACCTAGTTCTATATTTGGTAGAATGTTGTACCCTGCAAGTTATATTTATCGTAGTTGCCGATGACGAAACGTGCAGAATTATTTCGTACTGCAACACTCTATCGTAACCTCGATAGGTGGAAAGTTGTGACAACTATACAACCATGGTTCGTGTCCCATAGAAGTTGTTGAACAGAAACGAGAATTATTTACTCTACATACAGTGAATTTGCTTTGTATACTACCTCTTCGCATATAATTTTAAATATTTTCAAGTTTGAAAAGTTTCCACGAACTTCTCCAAGTAATTATCACCAGAGAAAACAAATGTTTCATTCACAGTTATTCATAAAATTTCCCAATCAGAAGTTACATCCAACAGATAAATTGCGAATACAGAAAGCGTTCCTCCACACGAAAGTTCGTTAAATTATGGAAAATAAAAGTAGTTTCTCCATGTAGATTGTTATCCAAATATCCACCATTTATTACAATGGGATTACAAACCACGATAATTTCCAACCGCGTTATTTTCACCGTTTACAGTTGTCCATTTATGATTAAATCCAGTGAGCACAGACACATAAATTATCATCTCACGAGAGAAATCAGCAATATCAATGATAGCTACTGTCGTTAATAAAACAATACTTAGTATGTAATAATTGAATATGTTATGTACATAATACTCAGAAGACCGTGATTTATGTCACGTATAAAAACAAGAAGCTGTACATGAATTATTATAATTAATCATACTACTTAGTATTAAGTGACTTGAATGACCACTTTCAAGACGAACTCAAATACACTGTGAATGAAATTTTCCACTGCAAAATATATGCTGCTTTTAGTTCTTAAGACGCCTTATACTCGCCAGATGGGAGTGATGGATCTGAAGGATGAAGCATCGAGAAGGGGGTCACTGGAAACAAACTCTGTGTTCAGTGACCCACTGATACATTTTCGCCAGTGCTACTTATGAGAAAACGACACATAAACACAATTATTCCATTTCTTTTTATTTACAACATAATCTCCTGCATCTTACGCAAATACACGTTTCCTGCTCTCAGAAATAACATCTTAATTCTTGCCTCATTAAAGTTTCTTTAATTTCACTTTTATTTCATTCAGTTTCCACCGCGACAAATATATAATTTTCATGGGCTTGATTACTGGCTACTGTATCTCGTGCATCTTACAGAGGGAAACATGCTGCTATTATAGCATGAAAGGAAGTAATTTTGAAAAAGGAAGAAGGAAGAGACTGGGACACCATTGATTTGTAGAATTTTTCCTCTAATAGCGGGTTCTTATATGAACTAGTGACCACACGATCAGTGCAATTATGAGTTTATACTTTCATGTGTCGTTTGGGGTCCTTTCTAGTGTAATTCTTGGATTGCGCAAAACTTGTACATTTGCCCCCGGGAAAGAGCAGTTGTTTGACGAGATGGAGGGAAGTATAATCTTGCCTGAAATGGAACGAAATATTTTTCTAGCGTAAGGCATCCACGAATCGTAATTAGTTAATTGTTTCTATATTATAATATTATATTATAATTTGTATATAATAGCCTCTCAATTTTATATTTTAAATTACATTATTCAGAAAGGAATACGTCTGATAAAAATAAATTAAACTTGATTCATTGAATAATTAATTGCTTTTAGAAATATTATCAGTAATGCGTTTAATTTTTGTAACATGTTATTGTATTTCGTACAGAAGAGAGAAGTATTAATCTTATTATATATATTACTATCGCATTATAGACAATAACTCTGATTATTATTTTACTCAAATACGCGAAAGATAATCTGGTTAGCTTTTAGAATTAGTGAACGTAATATAGACTCGAGGAGCGGCCCACTATAAACTCGATAACACAGATCGAAAGTCAAAGTGAAAGTTCTTTTTCATGCCACGAATCAATCAACATTTTTAGAGGTGGGATTTCATCTTAATCACTTATCGATCGTATCGTTTTTGCATGTCATTTCATGTTCATTTAGTATTTAATGTGTAAATATACTGTAAAATTCCATAATACGATATTAGTTTTTAAAAAACACAGTAGTCTACTGCTTTCAAAAACCAAAATAAATTTCCGTTGCTGAAATTCATTAATTTTGATGTAATTAATGCTCAATCGCGTCACAAACGGGTGATAGAGAAATAATATAATCAGTGTAACAGATCTTCAATATTTATACAAAACTGCTAATCGCTGTTAATGCGATTATGGTACATGATTGACCATTACACATCGTCCCAGATACCATCGCGATTAACTATAACAGTGGTATTGTATGCCAGAAGAGAAAATTCATTTCCATTCGCGGTGCATTTGCGCTGTGCGTTTTCTAAATAATCACCAGGTATTCACGGACTGCTAATATTCTGCATAATCCAGAGAATATTAGACTCGATGGCGTTACCGCATTAAAATGTCAGTTGAACCGTCGGATGAGAGTTGCTCAGAACAGGCAGCAAAAATGTACTTAACATGCACACAAGAATAAGATTCACGTCTGGCAAAGCTAATTACTTCCGCGATTATAATACCACTATTAACAACTCCGAGCCATCAATTAACAATAATAATGCTTAACTCTACGTATCATTACAGAACGACGTAATACATAATTCCCTCTTATTAAACACATTTTAATTAATTCTATCAAAATCCCCCTCCATTCTCTTAACCACCAAATTACTCGCTATTTCAACTACACTCTGTCCTTAAATTTCGTTCTAAGAAATGTCAGTGATCTTTTCGAGATTCCTATCTTGTGGAAGAATATTTTCATCGAGATGTAAAGTGGAATAGGAAAGCAAAGTTTGAATTTCCATTTCTACCTCCATTTAGCATCGTATCAGAGAATTTGCGAGTCGGGGGCAGCGAGTTATCTGGCTGTTCCTATCTACTTGCCTGTCAGCTAATGCCAGTAGAGTGGGGACATACCAACAGCACTTGACACGAGGAAAGGAAAGGCACTGGAGGTGGCGTCAAGACCAAGCAGTTCGGGGCTACAAGGTAATATAAAGGCGTACGTCGACTTCACCTGGTTTAACTCACCTGGAACACCGAACAGCTGCTGTCCAGCACGGCTAGGAAGTCCGCCACAGCCACACCACTTCCTACCACCATGTGAGTCCCTTTAAACGGTCAATTTTTCTGCATTTTGGAAGCTTCTCAGCTTATCCATTCGATATTTCCTCCCTCTTAATGTTGTTAACACGTTCACCGAAAGAGATTCCTCAAGTAAATAGAATTCTTTCTGTGTTTGTATTAATGGGGTGCTAAATATATGTCCAATATAAAATAAGGACATGCGTAGAATGTTTAATGCAGACAAGCAGAGAAAAGTTGAAATCGATTGAGGTCGACATTGGTAATTTTTAATATGTAGATTAGCAAATTTACTGAAGTTCATTTTGACGGTGGACGTGTTAATATAAATTCAATGAGTTAGAATATAGAATTCAGTTATCAATTTTATTGTTTTAATCTTGATTCATAATCTTGGTTTTTATATGTAGTCAACAATTATTACAGTTTCCTGAGATATTTCAATTTTAAATTTAGATGATTGCTTGCTCTACATATTACGGAAACAAGAAAAAATTATACAAAAAATTCTAAAACCTGTTCGAATGATTATTTCGAAATTTTTTAATCTCGATTTTGCCTAAGAAACTTGCATCTACGTCATAACGAAATATGACCATTACAGTCTTATGAATATTTATTGTGTAACACGGGAAACAGGAATAATTTAGATTTCTTTAAGACTACGATTTTGCATATTTGGTATGCACCTCACTTATTTTTCCATGCATGAAAAATTCATGGATATCGTAAATATTTAATTTCAATCACTCTATTGAATACTGTTTACGAGTACTAGAATATCTTTTGAAAACATCAAGACCATTGCACATCAGACAGAGTCGCTTCATCTCGTTAAATTATACTCGGCGATAAGTGGATCACATTGCATATCGTGGTGTGTAGCTCGTAGCTGTTGCATAAGGTGAATTATATTACGTTCTAACGCGATCTTGAGGTTTATGTCAATGTAAAACATCGCACTATTTAATAAGCATTCTTTACCGACTTTCAATTAAAGTTCGAATACTTTTTTTGGGCGTGTCAACATAATAAAAAATTAATAATAATATAACCACTCTTAAAATATGTATATTAAATAATTTCTATAGAACAAGCAACACTATAAAATCAAATCATAAGAATTGAATACTTTAGTTAGTTTACTTTATGAAATAATACTCTTTTGACGTGAGTTGCATAAGAAAATTGTATTTTTACATACGACGAAAGGATAGTAATATGACTATCTAATACGCAGAGAATATATTACAATATTTACACCGACATAAATGTATAATCAATGTCTCATTACTTTCCTTCGAATGGTGATAAAATATACATAAAACACCACAACTCTATACCGCGTGTAACTAAATTTCTATCCACAATTGGCATTCCTTAAACACAAAATTCGATGTTATCCATCGACACAATCCAGTTGCTTGTTAAAATCATAATTACTCGTGCGAATTTCCTACCAAGCCCTGAATGTTTTTTGCGTAACCGACTGTTGAGATTATTTCCGCGAAATGAGATAAAAGTTACGAGGCGTAACATTGATCTTCCGTGTGGATTTCGCCATTCAACAAAGTCAGAAAACGAGCGGATACAAAGAAACCAGTCGAGGCGATATAAATACACGGATGCCGAGGAATCATCGTTTTATTAAGAATTTCGATGCACTGATTGCGCGATACGTTAAAATTTATTACACGATAACGAATCGTCCCGTTTATTGTTGGTGCTACATTGAAGGTGGGCGACAGAAACGTGTCGCACGTGAGATCCTTGCCTTGAAGCCCGTGAAAGTGAAAGGATTCCTGATTTTATCTTGCACAAGTGAATGTGATCCAGGGGTTAAAAGTACTGGCTATTCCTGATCTCTTAATGCGCAGCCTATTTTTATCTTTCGAAACGACCTCTTGCCGCGCTTATTAAAACGTAACGGATGATAGGTATGGATCATCACAGATGTCGTCGGTCGTTTTAAAGCAGTGTCTTCTATTCTTCATTTAAAATTTTTATTTCCAATACGCTTTATTAATTCTAGAAACAGATATTCAATCCGTTGCTTGAACTGTTCACGGATGAAGATTTTATTTCTACCTAGATATTTACAAAAGGAGAAGGAGCATGGGTAAATTGATGCAGGTCCTTAAAAAGAGAACAAAGGGCCATAAAGCGAAGGAAAATTGAGCATGATCTGTAACGAAGCCATAAGACACGGCTTTCTCTTGGCATAAAGTAGAAAGTTTAGCTCGATTGGCGTGGTTGATCGTGCTTGACAGAATAAATGCTTCTTTTTGCCTTCGTCGAATAAGATACAGGATTAACAGAGCGAGACCAGTCGTGCAAACGTGTTTTACTTCTCTTCTTCGAATCATTAAAAATATAGCAACAGAAGGACGTATATCGCGATGGAGCACATGCTCTCTTTACCTTTATCTTCTCCGTTTCAAGTTTTTCAGGCTTTTTAACACTTTATCGCGTACTTCTGAACATAAGAAGTATTAATTTAATATTCTAAATATTGAATACCTAATAATAGTTCGATTCTCTTTCTTCCAAACGTTTCTTCTTCTTCGAATCTCTTCGCCTATTAGAAAGTGGAATATCACGGTTTCACTGCGAATCGCACAAGTAGATTCTCCGAAAACGAAAGCTTTTCGAGGTGAAACGAAGGATCGAGCGAACGGGTCGATGAGAAATAAAAAGCAGAAGGAGGTCCAGACAGACCGATAGCCTGGAGCAGTGAAAGTCGCAAACCAGATTGAACTTCGCCGAGAATGGTCACGCTGGTGACTTGCCGCCATTCGAACGAAAAGGAGAAAAAATAATAAACAAGATGAAATTATAAAAACGCCTACAACGCCTACTGGAGCGCTTGCGTAAGAACCAGTCGCCAGTTTATTTCTCTGCTGCAAGTGTAGTGATACTTGTCCCTCGATAGTCACTTTCAATGGAACGCAACACTCTACCATAAATAAAGAACTTTACTCCTTGAACATTGTATAAAAAATATTGCAACGATATTAAACCAGCAATCCTAAGTTTCTGCAGCCTCGATGCATTACACGTGGACTCGCACATCTATCACTTTAATGCTTAACTGTGTCCATTATTTGCACAACTGGGGAAATAATGTTTAACTGCATACTTAACGCTAACCATTTAGTTCCCTGTTCTATTAATAGTCAATGACACTTTTTACGTAGAATATTCGATAAGCAGAATGTGTATGTGTGTGATAAGACAGTAGTTAGTTTATTCAGTGATGACATTGTAGGCATGGAAATATAAAATCGAAAAGAAATAATGTTGTATTTTTTATGTAGGTATTTGATGAAAAAACAAAATGATTACAGGGTGGTGTGGTCGGTGCTGTTATTGGCAGCAGTCATTTTGGCGGAGGCAGCGGTACCAGACCCACCGGCTTCCGGTATCACGACTGTCGGCTCCCTGAAATTGGCAACAGCTGAAGATTGCGCTGGTGTCGTCGCATTCTCCGAAACTCGGGGCTCCGTCAATGTGAGTTCACTGTTTTTTAAATTAATAATAGTACCCAAGAATACCTATATAAAATTTGTTCAATGGGACAATATAAAGTGTTACGAAAAAGTTTCGGCGTTAATGAGTCCTTCCCTTTAACATATTTTAAGGATATCCAATATTAGAGCTTCAGTTCTGTTACCACCTCAGAAACTCTGAGCTTGTTGACAACGCGAAACCAGTATAAAATTAAGACGAATTGCTTCCTCCTTCTTGCATTCCCCCTTTATCTTCTCGTTTTCTATCTGTTCTCTTGCGTGTATCTCTCCATGAGTCACATACTGTTTTCATAAATACTGCGACTCGGTCCCATCAAAACAGCTTAAAATTTGAATTTCAAATTGTCATTATAACGTGAACAATGTTACTTAATTTGCCAGCAAGCCACCACCCAGACACTGGTGAACAAAGGCGTGGGTTACGTCGCCCAAACGGGAATATTCACCACCCATTGCCCAGGCCTGTACCAATTCAGCTTCGGTGGCTATGGCAGCAGCGATCTTCAACTCACTCTGAAAATGAAACCCGACAACTCCGACAATTGGCGACCGGTGGTCGGCGCTGGTCCTGGTGGAGGCTTCAATCTGGTCCTGTTAGACGTCGAAGCTGGTGATCAGCTCGCTATTTTCGTCGAACCCAACAAAATCGCTACCGATGTCACCTTCTCTGGATATCGAATCGCCAAGAAATAATCGGCTTCCTCGATAATTGGAACCTCACGAAGATTACCTTTTTCAAGAACACCGGATACTACTTTGGAAGATCTATCGACCACAACGCTGTCAAGCTCCATTCGTTCCAGACGAATTTCTTCGTGAAACAGTAATCAGCATTTAATCTTTTTTTTACGATCAATTAATAATTTATAACAGAAACGCTTGATATTTGTCGGCTAAAATGCTTCGAGGCTGATTACTGATTTTCTAAGTAAGATTCTGTGGCTTGGTTACCTGAAATCGACCTGATGTTGAAGAGTGCAAAATTGAGAAGACTCGAAGTTCGATCGGGATTTGCTGAATTTGCGAATTCGTTACGCTTTTATCTATGTCTGATCATCCAGGCGAATCTCTCGTAATGATTGTTATTCGAGTTACCTGAGTTCCTAATTCGAAAATGTTCGATCAGAGCGATTTTGATCTTCTCCGCGAACCTAACGCTCTGTGATAGCCTTTCTTTTTCTTTATTCGCTTCTTGTTAGTGTTTGTGTCTCGCAGTTTCATTGGTCTTTATTTGTCTGTCAAATACCTACTTACAGTCGCATCGGCACGAATCACTGAAACTGTGAGACACACTGAAACATTTCACACTTTATTTTTGGTGCGTTGTTTCTTAGATATCTCTCTTTCTACTTCTTCTTTCCTTTATTTTCTTTCACTACAACTATTTTTCCTATTTCTTTCCTATATCATTTATATTAGTAACGAGTACAAATTCTTCTTCAATTCTCATTTTCTACCTCTAAACTGTACACTATATCTATCTCTATCTTTTTCCTTCTTTTTTCATTACGACTTCTATTTTGTCTTTTATCTGAAATTTATGACTTCTTTCTCTCTATCCTATATTTTCAATCTCTTTACTTTCCTTTCAACTATTCTATCTTTACAGTTACTTTTACAACTCGAATACCTAACAGTATTACGACCTCAAAATTTACTGAGCTTGAAAACTAGTTTCCTGTATCTTCTTTTCTCTGACTCTATCAAACTTCTTTTGCCTTGCATATCTTCTTCCAATATTTCTTACTTTCTCTTATGATACCGTAATTATAGATACTTTACTACAACTAGTCTTTACTTTCTTCACTGCGTTGCTGTTTTTTAAATGATGGATTTTCCCATAGTTTCTATATTTTTTTATTATTCCTTTGTCAACCACTCGCAGTTTTCCTTTCTTCGTCCATACGAATTCAATTGTATCGAAGTACCTGACGTTCATTGCGTTCAAATACTATATTTTATTGTCACTTCTAGGTGCTATTTGCTTCTTCTAATTTAAGGTTACTCTTCTATTCTCTTCGCAAAATAATTCTTTCTATTTCTTTCCTATTCTTTTGTCCTTCGTATATTCTTTTGTGTTCTCCTTACTTTGCGAGCTACTTTTGTAAATTGTTTCTCTGTCGAAATTCTGCTTTTCTTCGCCTTTCAGTCTTCTTCTATTCTTTATACTTCGTTTCTTCATTTTTCTACTGTTTCTATCTTTTCTTTAGTTTCTACACTGTCTCTTTACTTTCATTTACTGATTACCTATACCTCTCTGCCTTCGCTCTTTACTTTATTTTTACGTTGCCAAGAATTTCTTTTCAAAATCTGCTGTATATGTATCTTTTGTTTTTCTTCTGCCTTGTTTCACTTCTGCTTTCTTTCCATTCATTTCAGCTTTAACTTCTGTACTGCTTTTTCTGAACTCAGACATTTCTGTTGCCTCTGTTACTCTTCTCCTTGTCTTTTCTCTTAAATCTGCAAAATTTTAATCTTCTTTCTATTACGTAGAAATCTTCTTCTTTTTCTCTTCTAATTCTGTCAGTCTCTTCTTCTTTTTCTAGCTCACTCAAAATTATCTTCTTCCTCTTCTCTTTGATTTTATTTTTACTTTCTTCTTTTCTCTACTTCCATACTACTCTCTTCTTCGATCTCTCTTCTAAATTCTTTTCTTTTCTTCTACCTTCTCTAGATATTCTTATTTTCTTTATTTCTGATATTCTTCTTCTCTTTTTCTTTTTTACTTTTCACCTTTAATCTTGACTTCTTCTATACCATTCCTGCTAATTATTCTTTCTCTGTGCTAATCTCTTACTGTAAATACTTCTTCAAACTTTCTCTCTATTTACTCTATCTTCAAGCTTCCTACAGAGTTCTCTTTCCCAATTTCTCTTTCGAACTCGTACCTACCACACTTTCTCTAATATCGTCTTTTATTTAAAAGTATAAATCTCGACATAACTTTGTTAAATACGTATCGCCTAAATGCGATGTCTCCTCTAGTCTTCTCATCGATACCATTATAAAATTCAATGCTCTGACAACGCTGTGCATTTTACTGTATATAAGACACTCTATCCTCTGTCTTCACTTTCTTAAAAAAAAAAATCTTTTCCTGTATTCAATCTTCACTCTGTACTCTTTATTTCTCTCTACATTTTCTTCGTGCTTCCAAATATTATTTCTTCTACATCCCGTTCTTTACTTTTCTAAAATTTCTAATCTTTTTATCAATTCCCGCTATTCCGCCATTCTTCTTTTTCTTTCTATCACTGTTATCCTCGATCTCTCGCTCCTATAACTACAAACTTTGTACATAATCTTTCACACGCCAAGGGAAATCAGCTCGATGCTCTCGGCGCGTAACAACGAAAGGAGCGTGCAACGAAACGGAAGTGGTACCGTGTCACTTTCGACCAGGAAACCCACGTTCTTCCTCTCACCTTCTCTCACTTCTAGTCTAGTCTTCCCACCTATCGTTCATCTATGCCAGAAAAAGTTCCCTCCGCGAAAGAACAATGCGAACGAAAACCTATACGATCCCTCTCCTCGTGCTGTGATTCTCAAGTGCTATACTCTCCCCTATTCTTCTAACGTCCCTAAGAAAGTCAATTATCTCTTAAACCAGGGTAAACTTTTACTTTTAGTCTGTTCTGTACACTCTGACAGTTGCTTCATCGACGTGAACCTTCGTACTAACTGATTCACACACAAACGCTGCATGTGATTTGAAAAATAAAGTGTCATTTTATCTTATGTTTCTATAGTGACGAAATACGAAGGCTTTACATGTCTGCTTTTTTTTATAAAAGAAGAACAAGTTCACTCCAGGTGGAGCAACTGTCACCCACTATCTCTCGACTGTCTGTTTACAATAAATGATCGGTTCTTATATCTCTGTCTTTCTTTTTATACATACTACTCTACCTTCTCTCTCTGACCTATCTCAGAAATGCTTATTCTCGCTTCTCCTCTGCCACTTTGCGTCTCCACGCGAATATACGAAAATTGTTAGCTTCCAATCGACAGAAAACCATTTTTTACATGCCAACTCGAATTCTCTATCACAGCAGTTACGTCGTCGAGAAGTCTCTCTAATCGAATCGCAAAACAGAAACTTACAGTCGTGTAAACGAAGAGCCGTTGATTGTAGAAAAAAGCGTGCGCGTTACTACGAACAGTGTGCATTAACATTTCTCTCGTTTTATTCAAGTTTGACCTTTATAAAGTTTATCGATTTAATTTGTATGCATTATATTGTTTTTCTTTGGCAAAAGAACAGAGAATTTTATAAAAGCAAGAACAGTTGCTTTGCAAATTTTCTTACAAAACTGTCCCACCCGGATCCTCCAAGTAAACGTTCACTGTTCAACAGTGTCCACGGAATGTTCGATCAAATACTGAGCTCTACGTGGCCACCTAATTGTCCTTTGTAAGCCTCCAGGATTGGGTAAACTTCCTCTTCCAAAAATTCCACCACTTGCGCGGGTGCTCTGCCAACGAAAGTGGAAGGATCCAATAGATCCTCCAGCTGATCGAGGATAGGCGCGAAATATGGATCCCTCTTTATCCTGTCGACCAAATCGTTGTCTAGACCGTGTTGCTTCACTTGCGCGCCAGCTTCGTGGGATAGTACTCTTATTTTCTCGTGGCACACCTGGTACAACATATAGAACACGTTAAGAAGCATTGCAGGGAACTGGAAAATATTAAAAATATATTTCACATTGGGATACATTGTGAAAAAATGATTTTAGACGCGAGTAATACCTTTCCCACATTTTTCTTTTTTCCCTTTAATTGAATACTTTTGATGAAGTATTTACCGAGTTACAGAAAAATTATTTTTCTTGAAACTCATGAACGAATTTACCTGTCTATCGCCTCCAGCCTTCACCATGGCCATTATTACATTTTCCGCAGTCATGAAAGGCAATTCCTGTGCCACGTGTCTGGCGATGACTTTGGGATACACAACGAGACCCTCTGTGATATTTTGAAGGGTCACTAGAATCACATCCGCTGATAAAAACGCCTCTGACAGGGTGATCCTTCTGTTAGCCGAGTCGTCCAGTGTCCTCTCCATCCATTGCGTCGCGGCAGTTTGTAGAGCATTGTTTACAAGCGTCATTAAATGCCTGGCTATACTGCAACATCTCTCAGAACGCATTGGATTCCTTTTGTATGGCATGGCACTGGATCCTATCTGGGTAGTTTCGAAGGGCTCCTCGATCTCTTTCATGTTCGCTAGTAGTCTAATATCGCTGCAGATCTAAGAAACCAGCATTAATAGAATGAGACGTTTAGAAGGGATTTTAATATAATTATCTTCATAACTATTGTTTTCCCACTTTCTTAAACTTTGTTGCTATTCCTTTCTTTATTTCGACCTTCGTAGTGGAATTAATAGTTCCAAGTTTTACGTTTAGAAGTGGATATAAAAGGAGTAAGAAATTACCTTGTGGACAGTGCAGCCTAATGAGCTCAAAACGTTTAAACATTCAACGTCCACTTTTCTACTGTATGTCTGCCCTGTCACGGAGTAGTGTTTCTCGAAACCTGCCATTTTGGTGACCAGTCGATCTAGCTGTTTCACTTTCTCTCCGTCACCTGTGGAAATGCGAAATTTAAAAATGAAGATACTCGTTCGATCGATTAAAAATGGGAGACATACTCACCGTTAAATAATTGAAGGAATGAGGCCTGGGTGCCAGTGGTGCCCTTCACGCCGCGGAACTTCAGATCATCCCTGGCACGTCGAAGGGCTCTTTCGTCCATTACAAGATCATGGAGCCAAAGTGAAGCTCGTTTGCCAACTGTAGTAAGCTGTGCTGGTTGAAGGTGAGTGAATCCCAAAGTTGGCAAATCTCGATATTCCGTAGCGAATTTTGAGAGACGCGACAACACGTTCGCCAATTTGGGTAGCAGTATATCGAATCCTTTACGTAGAATTATTAGATCCTTCAAAAATCGATGTAACAGTTGGAATAAAAAAAATACACAATTTAATATAAAGGGAATCAAAGGAAACGTAAAATTAGTTAAAGAACAATATTTTATTATAACTCGAACACTGAAGATTATTTTCTACATAAACTTTCATCGGAATGGACACGATCATATTTTTATTGGTCGTTAAAATTACCGTATTATCCCCGACGTAGCAACTAGTTGCGCCCAAATGGATTATGGGTGCAGCTTTTGGACACTGATTCCCAAAAACGTGAACGTGGGCCATGACATCGTGTCTCGTTGCTTTTTCTTCTTTCGCAGCAGCAACGAAGTCAATGTCATTCACGCGAGCCTCCATTTCAGCAATTTGTTCTGGGGTAATAGCTAAGCCAAGCTCCTATAAACATTTAAAATGCAGTGTAGAATAAATTATCATTAAAAGAGCAAATATTCATTGGGAATATTTATCTAGGTCACTTCTATTTCATATATTATTGAATTGTCCCTTATTTATATTATAATGTTAATTCTTCTAAATCAATTTATTTTTTTCAAACATGCAAAGGAAAGACATGTATAAGAGTTGAATTCAACTTATTGACTTATAGCATAGCAGAATCGACAGTTGCAGTTTTCTTTGTGTAAAAATTCCAGTAGAAGCAATAGAGAATATGTTAACAGTATGTAAGTTTAGATATTAGTATGGAAGTTGTAGATATCATTGTCCCCTAGAAAACAGTGTTCTTCAATTCAGATCCTTTCAAGCTTTAAAGCTGTAAAATATATTTATAGGGACAGGCAGTTGGAGATTTTTAAGCATGATTATGTGTTTGGATGTAAGTGGGTCAATTTATAAGAATCACGGTGCAGATCTAAACTGAGCGGAATTCTAAATCTACCGATAAGCATGAAATTTTTATCAACAAGGGAATTTGAGAAATCCCGAAGATTCGATTACTGTGACAGGGAATAATAACAAATGGGTGTTATATTTGGATGATATTGAGTTAAATTCTCGTGGCCGATAATACAATAAATGTGCAGGTGCTTTCTACACTTCTTATCCCTCTTTCAACGTACACTGTATCGTCTGATTAGATAAAGAGGGCTTGGTGCTGTGTAGAAGGCATCACGCCGTGAATTTCATTCCGTTCACACGTTTCCGTCGTGAAAAGTCCATTTCGAAAGATAGACATGGTGTCTTTAGAGACAGTCGCGGGTATAGTGATAAAAGTGCTAAAGTTGGTGAGAAGAGATCATTTCTTCAATTTCTATTTAATTATTTAAGTGGCCCCATCGATAACACGTAACTCGGTCGAATTTATTGAATGCGAATCTATGATTCATGGTTACCCATATATCTAGCGGAAATAAAATAGTGTCTCTGGGAAGAGGGAAGTTGAAGTTAAGTGACGAGTGCGAAGGGACTGATACCTGGAGGAACTATATTTTGCAAAAAAATTGCAAATACACGTATCGTTTCGATTTTCACAAACACTATTCTTTAGAGTAATCCTGATAACGAAATTGAACTTATTGTACTCCGTTACATTTCTTCTCCATTCATGAAAATTGAAACATAAACATTGCAAAAATCGCTAAAGGATATCAATCTTATGCGTCAAGTACCTAATATATTTCTTCGCAACAATAGTCTCAGCATTGGATCCGACAATATGCTTTATCCATAGTTATCTCACGACGTGTTACGAAATCACGATTCGCGGTAACGTAAAGTTTCTACAGCCAATCAAATGACAGTGATATGGGACGTTTGAAAATGTAACCCTTTTGTGAGAACTTGAACATAATTCGATCGTGCGACATGTTTTCCGGGCAATGACGCTACGTAGTTAGTGCAATATCTTCGTGACGATAAATCATCGTAACTAGACTCATTCAAGAAACATTTGTACGCGGTTCTATGATTCATTTCGGTCCTTATCAGCGAACGATAAGGAGACTTGTTTGCAAAGCGATACGACGCCCTTTTTGATGTACAGTATCGCGATATAAGCGTACTACTTTTCACTGGAACTACTCCTTTTTTCTGAAGATCTAGTCAAGTTAGCGTGTCGACATATCGAGCAATGTGAAACTTTATTTTAGAAACTTTCGCGTTAATTCTTTTAAACATATCGCAGTTTAATATCGCAGTATCGTGGATAGTATTGTGCGTTTAATTTATACTTACTTTATTTCAAAGAAAAATTAGAAAATTTAAACAAAGTTTAGCTTCTAATTACATAGGAACCCTTTGTTAGGAATTAAAAATGCATCCGAGTTACGTGAATTTGGTGTTTTTTTTTTCAATTTTTCTAACTGTTTATTTCCCTGTGCAGCATTCATTCTAAAATGTTTTTCTAGGTGCTTAACCTCATAATCCTGATCCTATATCGAACAGGATACAAAGGAGAGTTCCTTGGCGTCGGCGGAACATGGAACTTAAACGAGGACAAAAATCCAGACGCAGAAATTGTTGCGTCTGGAGTTTTAGTGGGTTTCTTTATATACACCAGTGTCGTTGTCATCACCTTCTGCTTCGGGAGCACGGAGCATAAGAAGAGTCTTGTTGTAAGATCTCGTTTCAAATTTTATAAGAAAGATTCATTCCAATTACTCGTTTTAGAAGAGAAGTCCTTTTAATGCTACTAGCTTTCGTATATTTGAACAAATTTTACATTTTACCGTTTGTCAAATTACATGGATGTTAAATTTATTCTAGTGTAACAATAATTCATAATTATATGGACAGTAATTAATTTCTACTGTTGGACAGATGTAAACTGAATATTTACTTTTGGTCAGTTTTTCTTCCAAAATTTATGGTTTAATCTTCTAGCTTGAAAACTGTTTTTTTCACTCTTAATTTCTAGATTCGATCACTTCTTTTAATATCTAGATCTACCATCTTCTGCTTGTAACTTCCAAGCAGATTGAATTACAATTTCTTCTAACAACAGAATAACTGTTTCAGGAAATTATAATGAACTTTGTTGGGACCTTCATGTTCATTGCTGTGGGTGGTACAGCGCTTCACTATTGGCACGGTTACCAGCCAGAAAACAAATTCGATACCATCGTCCAAGAAAGACAGGTAATTAATAATATTTTTGTGCGTTGAAAAACGATGGATCGAACAATTTCGAAAGTTTCCGCTCACTATAAATTACGAAGTGTTCGTGGCTCAAGTATTTATTAAATTTAATTTTATTTCACTTACATGAGTTCATTTTACATGAGAATTTTACAAATTTTCAGGTGGGACTGGCTGTTGGATCGTTGTGCGTTATCGAAGGGGCAGCGTACCTCGTGGACCTGATACTGAGCTTCTTACATTTCGCAAAAAATCGTGACGACTTCTTACAATAAAGTCATATTTCGCGTAACATTTAATCCCTTCATCGCGTCATCCTTAGCAATGTAATCGCTCTCACGAAAATTAATTTTTCACTAGAGTCCTCATACCTAGTTCCAGAAAACAAGTTCATACATCCAAACTAACTGGAAGTACATTTCACGCAGAAAATTCTTGCAATGGCAGGCAATATGTTAAGGATAATGTTAGTTAGTAGATAATTATGATAGCTCGTTTAGATTTTTGACAATATTCAGTAGAAATAGGTTTTCATTTTCGATAACTTAAACCACACTAAAAACGCTCATAGCAAAGACTTCATATAAATTAGCAGAATACACACACATGTAAACGAAATTGCGTATGCTGTGACACGGAATGTAATATTTTATAATTGTATTACTAAATGTAGGAAATAATAATTAATTTTTATATCATAATTACTAGATATATTTTCACTATTTGCAGCATACCAATAGTTCTGCCAATCATAAAAAATGGTATGACAGTGTCACATATTGTCACCAACATTTTAAATAACAAATCGAAATGACAATTTATATTTGTACATTCAAGTTCTTGAATATCTCGTCACCTTTGTGTTATTCAAGCATTTAAGGGAGATTATCGATTAAAAGAAACAATTACACAGTATATATATTAATCCGCAAACTTCAAGCCAATTAGCAATCGTTTAAGAAATATGTTGGCAGAAGCTCGTCGGCTTCTGAAAGACTTTAGTTTCCTCCTGAAAGTGCACAAGCTGGTAAAATAAATCCTCCACTTCGATTAATTAAAAATATCCCCATAGTTTCGTTAATATTTCTCGATCACTCAGATTGTGGCTTGCGTTTGCCTCCATGAGCTCTCGAAATACAGAGAATACATGATACCAAGATGGCTCTGGGTTATTTATTGCATCGACACGTCCACATACGGTATCATTTATACTAACATCGCGATGGCACACGTGTTTGAGCAACCAAGAAAATTACCAGTTAGTCGTATAAAGAACAACACCTATTCCTAAAAGCATTGCAATCGTCTATGTTTGCACGCTGCTGAAAATAATTAGAGGATCGTCCACCCAAGTCGAGTAATCATTACCTTGAAACATAACGAGAATTTAATGGTATTAAATGTAGGTACAGTACTATTTTCATTTCTGGTAATCAGATCATTATCCTGAGCTTCCAATTATTTTTGGCAGCAAATCTTATTCTTCCTGAGTCCAGGGTCAGCTTGATGCATTTATCATTGACCTATTTAATAAGTGTCCCTTTATAAATAATATTTTCCATTGATGAAACGATTACTAACTTAATTAGGAAGCAAGAAGTGGGAGGAAATACGGGTATATATATGAGGGCATGAAAATATAGTCTATTAAAATAACTTGAAGATAGGGGTTGTGTAAAGAGAAGAGAAGATGAAATTTTCTAGTAAAATATATATAATTACCTAAGTGTAGCATTGTAACAAATGAGCACAATTTTGCTGAGTTGACCCATAAGAATGTCAAATTAACATACCACTTGAATAACGCCCAAGAAGTTAACTATACCCACCCACAATAGGTACAATTACAGCTGACCCTGACTAAGTGTATTTCGTGTAGGAAGAGTAATATCTAAGTGAAATATCTGTTACTGCAACGTTTCCTAATTTCATTCGTAGGAATTCACGTTATTTTCGCTGGGAGTGATTTTCAACTTCACAGGTGGAGTGGCAGGTGTCATCAGAGCACACGACGCACCATTAGAGGACTATGAAAAGCATCGAAGTGAATCGAAAATCGGGATACTACTGCTCGGTGCACAGTGAATTCATTAATTTTTCTAAATTTCCCATTTTACGGGGAATGTACTTTCTCAGTCATTGCTTTGACGAATAATTAATTTAGTGGGATCTGTCTGATAATTTCCAGGCAATTTCATCGTGCTATTTTGCGAGATCGCATATATAATCGGCTCAGAAGTTCATAAAATGCGAGGAGCCAATGCAGCAACTGCTAACCGTAGGAACGTATAAACAACGAGTGAATAAATGCTTTTTATTCTAATTTAGAGCTTTCAATTTCTTTCGTGTAATTATTTAAGTGACCAGAAAAATAGTTCAATGATTTCTTGTTTGGTTGAAGAATACAAAGGTACAATCAATTTATTAAAAAGCTTTGCTTTTCAACATTTTCCGAATAGTTCTTTTAAGCACACCACTGGTGTTTGAATTCATTGTAATCGGTAGAAAACAATCGACTTAAAAATATGTGTACGAAAACAAAATCTAATCGGCAATTTCTTCCTGTTTCAATCTGTCAAAGGATATACAAATATATTTTCAGTAAAATAGCATTTATTAAAGAGGAAATGGGTAATATAGCAATACCTTATCCGTGGTTGAGGTTGAATGCATTCTCACTTGAGAGGAAACTGCTGATATGGAGAACAGTCTCTATGGTATGTCTTTTAAGCCATATTCATAGATATATAATTAATGAAATAATTGGTTAGGAAAAGAACTGTGTCATTGTCAAAATTAAAATAATTTATTCTTCCAATCAAAGCATCCAATGGATTAGTGATCGACGAAAGCTACTTAATTTAAATTTCAATTGATATAGGCACTGTAAAATATTTCAATATCATATACCAAAACGACTCTTTTCATTTCTCTTTTTACTAACATTCTTACAGTCTACTTGCATAGTGGGTACTGCAGTATACTTGAAGCCACTGGAGCCATATTTAGAGATTCCATTTTTTGGAGTACTGGCGCCTACCTACATCAGTGGCTATCTCATCATAAATTCCTCCGAAATATTCATGTGGTTTACAAATGAAAATGAAAAGTACACTTTCCTTGTGAGTTAGCGCAACATTGAAAAATGCGGCATTAAGAGATCACGAAAGTTGAGAATTTTGATCCGATTCATTAAGGAACTATCCTTTGCTGTGAGCGGGGCGTTTGGGAGTCTAATTTGTGGCGCTTACCAGTTGTTTAAGTGGATCTCGTGGATAGTTAACATTGCTCCTTCTACTGATGGAGACTACAAGTACGTTTAAAATGGCTTTGAACTATTATTGCCAAAAAAGGGAAGGAAACCAGTTGAAAGTGCAGAATTTCCCTTACCAGAAACAATTCGTTTCCTTTTTCCACTTATTTCCTTTCCCTCCACCTTACAATTGCTTTCAGTTTGCCTGAATTTGTGCTAGCGTTGGTCCTGTTGCTTCATTCCATTTCTTTGACCGCTGTAATCATTTATCGACAATTTCAACGTCGATCCAACGATAACGATGCATCACCAACGGAAAATCAGTAACACTTCGTACTCATAAGATATCGTTACCAAAAGAAATTAATAGAAACCTGAAGAAAATGTTCAAATTTCGAAATAAATATTATCGGAGGTGTTGATGAACATACGTTGCCCCAACATAGAAGTAAGTAATTTGGAAATGCAGCATTGAGAAATAAAATAAACCAGTCCTAAACGAAGACGTCGCTCCTTTTTCTCAATCTACGAGCGAGCAAACTTAGGAAGGGTTACAAGCGACCACGATATGCATCAATTAATCTACTTGACCTCGTAATCATCGTGAATGACCGGTACAATCCCACACCCACGATCCGGATACATAATCACGTTAATTACGGGTGCTGGTGGTAATTTAACCTCTCGAGGCTCGACTCGAAAACCATGTAACGTTAACATAAAATGAAAGGAGTGAGGAAATGAAGAGTTCAGAGGAAAGCAAAGCACCCAAATGACAAGATAGAAAATATACTGTAAATCTGATAACGGTTCACAGAATTGTCAATCATTTAAATATTTTAAATACACCGCTCAAAATAGGTAAACAATCTCGTATTCAATTGTATTCGATTATAGAGTATAAACTACATCTCAAGACCAGTAAGAGAAGATAATTTCCAAAATGACAATTATCTCCTTAGGGTGTATGATTCACTAAATTTTCAACATATTCTCAAGGTTCCTTTTTCTTGTCGATTGTTCGACGACACTGCGCAATGATTAAATATTTGAAAGCAATGAAATAACTGTATTATTTCAGTAGCAAGATTTTTCATAGCAGCAATCACTGTTCATTGGTCAAGATCGACAGGAAGATCGCGTAATGATCATCAATGAAGATCTGGCCGCACCTACTAACCTAGTGAACACGTGATCTTCGGTGCCCACGTTTGTGAATGCGGCTGTCGTACGTGGTGGTAATGACACCTGTGTGAGTGAGTTCTGTTACGATACTTGGATGCACGTATGGTTTTTCTGTAATCGGAGTAACGGCGTGCTAAGACTATTACGCAATTAGAAAATGATCTGCCGTTGGTAGAAGAAATGCTCGTCAAATTGTTCGCTGTATTTAAACATTATTTTCTGTAGCAACAATGTTCCTTGAGCTTCCTGTACATGATAATCCACACGATATTCGTTTTGAATTCCACTATCTCCCCTACACAAAATTCGTGTACAATTTTGAAAACTCTGAGATGTCTGTTTGTTAAGAAATGAGTTATTATTAAATATAATAGAAATTGCATTAAATTCTTACGTATCTGCGCAGAATCTTACATTTTGAATCTACTTTGAGCACCTACAATTTCAATTTTACCAAGATCAATTTTTTTAACGTCAGTAACCACTGAAAATTATAAAAGGACGTAGTGTTCAATTTACCCCCAGCGTTTCCCCATTATACGACACAAAATCGTGCCCCAAGTAATGAATTCATGATCGATAGCGGGCATAAGAAGATAGCCCATGTCGAGGCTGAGTCGTATCTACACTTTACAAACTTTAAAACCATTGACACATTTTCCACCACCTTAATATTTACACTGCGACACGGCTGCTACGTCGTGGCCAGAACATTCCAAGTGTCTCTGGCACACATTATGGAACAATGTTCAGTGACCTTAGAAACTTGTATCGAATATGTATATCTATTTAATTATTTACGGTATCATACATTCATTTCTACGCCACAAACTCGTAATAACTGATTTTCCAAACGAAGGCTTCTGCATCGGAGTAAAAGAAGGCCGTCCGCGAGAAAATCTCGTTTTCAATGTCGCAGCAGACATTCGCACGAGCAGACGTGACCGGCATGAAAAGCGAATACGTCGCGTGGAATCACGGAAAAAGGAACTAGGGATGATTTCACAACATTGCTCAATGGCGTCGCTATTCGAAAGCACGTCGCGCGGCCATCGAAGAGGAATAAATTCGTGACTTTATTCCGCGGCTCTAGAGCCAACCCTACTTTCGTTCGTGCATGTTTAATCGGGACGCTTGGCGGTGGTTTATGCACCAAGGTTTTTGCACGTGCATACATCCGTAATACGTCCACGCGAATTATACACCGTGAGTCACGTGAAGTCTAACATGCTCCGATGCATTATTTCCGACGCACCAACAGCACGTGCTCGTGAATTAAATCCAGTGGTCACCGCGCCCTTCGTCACAGGCTCCGGTTACGCGTCTTTTTGAAATCCTTGCTCGCGCCTCCGGAGCACGCTAAATTATTTAGCCGGCTTGAATTCCCAGACTCAGAATGTCGAACGTGGAAAGAAGTCGGAGTAGCTACTAAGACGTAGGAATTTCGCAGGCAGATTTCTGTCAGGTGGATGGAGTAGTATCAATGGCGCATTCAGAGGGTGGCCGACAGGTCCTGATACCTCCAAAGAAGGGGCTTTGCAAAAAGAAAAGAAAACTGGACTTTTTTCTTTAAATACATTTTTATTGAATTTGCATTAAAAATATTTTTTCCCTTCAACTCAGGCTCCCCCAAGATTAAACCTGACTACACCATTGACTGAGTATTATTTTCAACCGGAGATGGGCAAACAATTATTTGAAATAGGAATTTATGTACGAAATTTTTATTTCAAATAATTGTTTGCCAATTCCTGTTTTGAACGGGTGCTACTTAATCATTTGATTGTCTTTCTGTCTGCGTTCCTATGTAGGATGTTTCTGGGATATATTTAGTTGTGGGGTTGTTTGCTGCATTAATCATGGAAAGTATAAGTATGAATTTTGTTCTACGAATCAGTCCAATGAGTTGCAATCTTTCAAAATTTGTCGAAAGCTAGAGATTGTGCGTAATATGTTTTCGGTATTATGAGTATCGTGACGTAACATGTGGAGTATGTTTTCCCTGTACCGTCCGGGATTCAACGTCACATAATTACATACCATTGACTGAGGTGATTGCACGAGAAACACACCTAATTATTTGCAACCCGACTGTGTCACAAATACCAAAGTGAAATACGCACAAAGTGAAATATTGAATCGCTATCGTTGGATTAATTTTACTACTTAGTCTTTGTGAGATAATTTAGATAAGGAAAGTCTGAAAATATCATTATCCTCTAAAGTATTATAGAACAGTAGACTGCTTAATAGGGGTGGGGGGGGGGGGGGGGAAGGTGGTTAAAAACTCTAAAAAGTTGGGACCTCAGTTATCACTAACTTCAAAAACTGGAATCCCAAGAAGTAGGGTTCCCAAAACAATAAGTATACCAAAATATTGAGACCCCAATAAATATGGTCTCCAAAAGTGAAAGTATGTAAAAAACTCCAAAAAGTTGTTGCACTAACCAATAAAGATTTTAAAATTGTAAGACCTCTAAAAAGTTAAGAGCCCAAAAATGCGATGCTCAAAGGATTTAACACTCCGAAATTTTGAAACCCTAATAAACAGTACCCTTGAAGAAGTGAATGCTCCGAACAGCTACGTGTTCAATAAGCAGAGACTTCAATGATTGTTACGCAAGTGCAACTTCCCACGACAAATCATGAATTAAAAGGTATTGGATCGCAGACAAGCTCGGTCTGCTCTGCTATTAAATTCGGTGGAAATCAAACGGATAGGTGCGCACAAGAACGCGGCGACCCCTTTTTCACAAAATTACGCGCCAGTGACACAATCGGACGTAAGTGACTACGACACGGTCATATGGTGAACCTGGCTCTAACAAAGCCGACAGACCGCCTGCGCAACTTACACGTAGTATGTGCGGCGCAGTCTTCGTGTGTCATGCTTGGCGTTCCAGTTTAAGTTGTTCCACGGCACGGTGTGGAACTGCACGGTTCCCTGCATCGTTCGTTCACGATTAAACACTCACGGGGACACTCTCCTCCGTCGTTCCTTCGATTCGTCCGAATCGATGCCTGGATTTGTGAAAATCCTCGCGTTCAATCAGGGAGAATCTTTGTGAGATAGAAAACAGTGGCGCGGTAGTTCCAGATTTGACTGACAAGTGCTGGTGATAGCTGTTTCAACAAGGCGGGGTGCATTGGTGAGCGGAGGGGACTTTTGGAGTCGTGCAACGGGTGGTGCACGTGGACGGTGTCACACGACTGTTTTTTAATAAAAGGTAAGAGATTTGAAAAACTCGTAAAGTGTATAGTTTGTTATGACGGTAGATTGCACTGTAGATTGTTTTTACGTTCGGCTTGGCAGAAAAGATTATGTAAACATGCACGCCATTGTTTTTTTGCCATTCCCAGCCTCTGATCTGATGCATTCTTGAAGATTGTCTTCTGCAAGTATTTTAGTCTCAGGAAAATAAACATAAATTAAAAGGTGGCCATAAAATGTTGACTTACTGAGTCACGTCTTTGGTGGTTGCATAACGTCTGTGACTTAAGAATCTTTTCGGAAAATATTAGTGTTGTGCGATATCAGTAAAAAGATTCTAGACTCCAGCTTCAGATGTATAAATAATTTTCGAATAATTATTTGTAATGAACTCCCCAGGAATACGTAGCAATAATTTATAGAAATATAACGTGATTAATCGGTTTTCTGAATTTTGAAATCAGGAATAGCAGAATGAAACTTGTATGAAAATAAAAATTAATTAAATTGTTAACATTTATGTCTCCATTTCCGAATTGCTTCGCGTATATGTTTGTTCCTAATTTGTAGATATAATCTCCCTCTTTATTTTGATATTCATCGCGTTGCTTGCTACTATCAGGGGTCGATGTGCTTGATAAGAGAAGATTCATATCAGAAGGTGGAAAGAAATTGATCGCCAGTAAAGGGTGAGCCTAAAATCCTTCAAACTGGGTGACGGTAAAGGAAAACACCGTAGAGTCAGAATGGCAGACGACAGTCAGCAGGAGCAGCATACCCCCAAGGAACGCAAGATGGTCAGGCACTTACCATTCTTGATCAAAATCCTGGAAATTGTAAGTGAATACTTATCACTGAAAATTAAATTAATATAATCCACCATTGTCAAAACATACAATGAATTTACTGAACAATTTTTATCGGTAATGAAAATTATTATTTTAATGTAATTATAGTTTATATGTTCAGCTGTATTTAAATTTGTTAGATCCTGGCTGTGGTTGCGATCGGATTGATAGTCGATCCGATGAACTCCTTCCAAAAAATTCAAATTAGAACGAGGTTCAAGCTGGACGATGCTGCGATTATTTACATCAGCATCGCTGGTTTCATGATAATCAACACGCTTTTCATCATTTCCCATTGCCTTGGCGATCGAATACCGAAGAGAACGGTGAGTTAAAATCGAACTGTATATTTCTACGTTTCTGTATATATAGGTACTAATCACAGAATGCTGCAGGTTTTAGGTTCGATTCTTTAAAAAGTAAAATATCCTATAATTTTCCAATCATTAACCAACGTGACTTAATTAATGTAACCTCAGTTATCGAATGAAAATTTATAGAAGTAGGTTCTGAATGAAAATATAGAATTTCTTTGGTAAAAGGTTGAAAGAATAGCTGAATGATTTTTATGCAACGAAACGAGGATCGAACAAGTAATGGTGTTATAATATTCATTAAAAGTGATTTACAGTAGATTCCTACCATTGTAATCCAGATTACGTGACGTGCCTGGTAATAATAAATTGATAAAGTGACACAATCAGGTGATCGCGTGACGATCGTGAAACGACGGCTAGCATCGTGTCCGACTCACTTGCTACATTCGGTGTTTAAGACGTGAATCCACTAACGAGTCCCAAATTTCTGGTATTTCGCGTATTTCGATCCAGACTAGCCAATTTGCACAGCTGAATCGTCGTCGCAGAAACCAAGTATTCGATAATTAACAGATGCGTCATGTCCTTCGTATGTGCACCAACACATCCTTCATTCTCGTGCTCATACATGGTTGTTGACTCGCATTCGTGCAATTTAACGGTGGTTAATAAGAATATTCGCAAACCGAGTCCTCGATTTCAAAAGGGGCCGTGGCACCCCCAAAGAAGGGGCTTTGTAAAAATAAAAGAAAACTGGATTTTATTCTTTGAATAGAATTTATAATCACTTGATGAATTTTATTGAATTTGCATTAAAAATATTTTTATCCCTTCAACTCGGCTCCCCCCCAAAGATTAAATTCCGAGTGCGGCACTGGAATGGAGAACGCAGTCTTATGGACGACATAACGCTTCATAAGTCTCTTCGGGAAAATACGACTTGAATAATCTCATTAGCCATTCAAGGCCGCTTAATGAAGGTTTACTTGTTTCTCCTAGTTCATAAACTACACAGAGAATAACGAATGGTTGCTGCATAACTGTATCGATCTAATCACCCATACTATCAAATAAAATCTAATTTCGTGTGCAGTATTTCAAAGCATACGACTTCACGACGTATTAGGGAGTAATTTGAGTCACGAACTAACTCAGTTTTAATGGCAGTATTACTTACATCGTAACTGAAAGATCTGTATCAGCACGGAGAGCACGAACATGAAGGCCAGTTCGCAAATTATGCTTTAAGTATTATTATTAATTAGGTTGATTATAATTAAGGGTAATGAGCCCTCGTTTATTTTTCCTATGTAATAGTCACGTGTCTAAATTATGAGTTATTAACCGACTTCTCAGCTTTGCATATTTGTTTCTTTAAACTATACACAGAGACAGAATCGAAGAGTAGCTTGAAAATTTGTAAGATATTGTATGTTTGAAAAATGTAGTATTTACAACCTGTGAGAACAGTGATTTTCGAGTAAGGTGTTCTAAATGCACAAGTTCCAGTTTGGTTAGACTTCATAACTTATCTACGTCCAAGTTCCCATACGTAGTTTTATCAGCCGCCTACTTTCCGACGTTTATGCTTGTTTAACAATCGGAACTCGTAATATCGGGGTCTTGGCATTTGGAAAACGCGATAGTTACTGTCGTTCGTGTCACACCGTAGTGATAACACACAGAATAATTACAGTCTTCGCCGCGAAAGCGAACGACTCCGTGACCTCCTTTAAACAGTGCATAGAGTTTTTAGAAGAATACCTTTTATTCGAGGTTTTACACGTCGACTTAGTGTCGGATTAACAAATAAGCAAAATAAGCACGTGTTTTAGGGTATCATGAAAAAGAGGGTACCATAGAAATTTTCTGAATTTGAAAATCTAACTTATGGAACACTTTTTAGTCAAATTATCGGAAATGCCTAAGAAATCATTGCGTTGAAGTGATCACCCTGAATTTATATGAACATTCTTACTAATCCAGCAGAATTTATAAAGTACACGGTCTTTTACAAGATGATTCAAGTAACACGAGTCACTAATATCCACCCTCTTCGAATTACTCCAATTAAATAACAGCAAGTGCGTGACATTAGTCGTGTCGCGGATTCCACCTTATCATTCTCTCAGATCTCACATCTAAGACAGCAGAAGTAGACAAGTGATTGATCTGAATGCATTTCCAAGCAACATCGATCTACTTTGTTTCCAGCTGATACTGTTCGGCTCGGTGGGCGCGCTGCTCCACATCGTTGCTGGAAGCGTAATTGTCTATAATTGGAGGAAGATCCTCGGCCCTTATTACAACAACAACGAATTCTACCCGAGCAAGCAATACATGGACATGTTCATATCGGGGGCTGTGTTCACATTCGTGGACGCGCTGGTCTTCGTCATCGAAATTATCGTCATCATAAGATGCTCGCCGAAGAGCAGTCAGTGAAGGGAAGGAACCAATGCAGGAAGCTATTATTTTCGACAGGAGAGGAGTGGATAATGAATGGATAGTTGCTGGAGAGAAGAAGAATGTTGGAGAGGTAGAGTGATGTAATTAGAATTATTTTTATGTCTGTAGAATTGATAACGTCACGAGTGGCAAATAGTCAGTCATATGTTAGTGTAATACGATTGATTTGTTTAATTTCTTGGTAGGAGACAGTAGGAATATAAGATTTGAAGTGTTTTGGGAAGTTGTCGAGGAAAGGGGGAGGAATGTAAAAGGATTTCCACCGAATGTGTTCTAAATTATGTATCAGAGAAGGAGTATGTAAGAGTTAATTAAGCACGGAGTAGGGGAGACCGGGGCTAGTTGTTACACTTTTCAGTTTTTTATTTTTTATTTTTTTTGCATTCCATATTTAATACTATCAATGACTCTTACTTAAAGTACGTTCTTTCCTCTACCGATGACCGCTATGGAATGTAATTAAACGAAAACCATGACTTTGAAACAAGCCATTTTGAAAGTCGAGACATGTTGTAACAACGTGCCCCGAGTAGGGGCAAGTTGTTACACAATACGGGGCAAGTTGTTACACAATTAAATTTTACGAAACGAGGCTTATTATGAGTAATATAATTATATTTTCTTGGACAAAAGTAAATTTATTAATGTTAAGAATTCTTTTACAATAAATATACAATAAAAAATCTATTTTAAAAATAATAAAAACCACTGAAATCATTATCGTCAATTATCGTCGTCCGTTTCATACGGGGACTCGCAATTAATGCACACGTAAAAGTGATTCTTTGGTTTTGCACGACTTTCATTACGAAATGAAACAGAGAGCCACCATAGTGGCGTTCCGTCCCCGAAAAATCATTTAGCGGGAAACTACTATAGTGACTCGTGGTAACTAAAGCATTAAATTAATAAATTAATAAATTAATTACTAAATACAATGTAACAACATGCCCCTTTCGCTCTGTAACAACGTGCCCCTTTTCGTATGTAACAACATGCCCCTTGTCTTGTGTAACAACTTGCCCCTTGTCGTGTGTAACAACTTGCCCCGGTTGACACCATTGTGTATAAACAGCTATAAGTTCATACCAGTTGGGTGTATTCTTATGTTCGTGGTGCTAATCTGTAGCTAAAAGAACACTGATTCAAACCTGGTAATAATCATTTACATACATTTATCTGTCTGTTCGGTAGAAAAGATTCAAGTAGAAAGAGAAAAGTTACTATTAGTACCGAAAACACAAAAAACTGTAATAAAGTGACAACGCGTGAACCGATTACAAACACACAACATATACAAGTGTGTATGGTTGAAACACATCAGTCACTTCATCGTCGAAGAGATAGTCCAAGCGAAAAAATTTTAAACTGCTTTGTAACAACTTGCCCCTGTAACAACTAGCCCCGGTCTCCCCTAATTATAGAAGTACATGCCGTCCAGAAAAATCCGAAAAATCATTCTTCAGCCAAATATTTATATGTTAGTTTGTAAGCCTTCGTGTTGTTTTATGTTAAAAGAGTAGTGCTTCGTGTGAGTCTAATATTATTCGTGCATAGTGTATCGTAGAATAGAGAGATTGTATTAACATTGTTAGATAATGTACAAAGTAATTATATGTGCAGGCGTAATGTAGAATATTAGAACATACGAATTGTTGATTTATAGAGTAGATAATTAGAATAGACAGAATACTGTAATGGCTTAAATGAGTAACATTCTCTCATTTAAGTTTTATTTTCATTTTTATATGCAAAGTATTTTTCAGTAAATTTAGTTATTAGTGTAGGATTTTTTTATTCAAACTAATATCCAAAGACTTTCTAAGTGTGTGGCATATTGTACGTGTTAAGAAAATATGAAGATCCACCGAGAAATATAATTTTTCACTGACACCATGCTAAGATCCAAAGTTTGTATAATTGTACAATTAGTGTAGCGTCAATTAATAGTAGATTTGTTAACATAAACTTTATTAATACCTAAGTACGAATTTCTTAAGATTATCATACTTTTTATATACATATTGTGAAATTGAATCTCAGAATTGCCATAAATATTCTTAGATAAAAAACAGTATACCTTTCGTAGTACTAAATGTAGTTATAAAAGGACCAAATCTTACAATTTGCTACTGTGTACATTTGTCGATTTAAATGTACGCTGTATAGTTGTAACAATTAATGTCTTTATCAAAACAATTCCGTCCAATTTAATATTAGAGCTGACATCTTATATATTAAGCAAAGATATTGTAATAAATATAAAAGAACGATTAAATTTAGTATGGTGTATTCCCTATTCATTATTTTCAAGGTGTCCTGGTAAGATAGGTGAAGGTAACAAAGAGAAGATTATTTTCTTTCCTTATATCTTTCACTTATACGATATTCGATAGAACAATTGAATCTGGTATCTATTAATTTATTTCACACCAAACTGAGAACCACTTTCTGTTCTACGAATATCGATCACAGACGAAGTCGAGAATCTATCGATGTCTCAACGCTGCAATTTAACACAGCAGTATTCGAGGTACTCGAAACAAAAAACGTAATGACACCTAAGGTCTCTATGAATTTAGAGGTTCGTTCGATGATTTAAAGCAGATGAAATATCCTATGAAAGCAAGTGAAGGATGCAAGGTTAAATGACTCAACACAAATACCTTCCCTCCCATCTACTTCCCCCCTATCGCGACAACATAAAAACTGCAATTCCTAATCTGCAGATACGGACAATAGGTTTGAACATAATAAAGCTGAATCAGATGGCCATCGAGAAGATAACACGACCAGTAAAATCGACAGTATCATTAAATCGATCAGTAGGCCACTCAGGACGTTCCAATTTGTTAGTACCAATCGCACAATTCAAATGTCGCTACCCACTGTTCATCCCTGTTCCATACATGAAACGTTCCATTAACATCGTCCAAATAAAATTGATGATTACACGAAATTTCTATTTCCAATTAATCAGATGGTGTCGTTAGAAATTTTCGTATTTGTCGTTTACACCGTCGTGTTTGGTGACCCGAATGTGCCGCCTGCACCATTTATTTTTCTCATAGCCCTATCTGGATCGTACGTTTTCGCTCTGGCAGTCGACTTGATTAGCCAATACAGTGGAGGGGAACGGAATGCTCTCGCGGTAATTATTTGCGTGAGCAACATTCCTGAGAGGAATATTTTTTAATTGATCCTTGTCGATGCTTTTGTTACAGTCGTTCCTCTTTTCCTTATTCGGCATGATATTCTTCGGGATCGGCGCGACTTTAGCAATATCAGTTTACAGTTCATTTGGAGCTTGGTATATATTGTCGATACTGTGTCTTTGTATTCTAATGTGCATCCTCTGCATGATTCACGTCGCGATTGTACTCACGTAAGTGTCTAATTACTGTAATTTAACTGTGAAACTAATATCACTGAAACATTAAGTATTCTGTACCAGGTCGTGGAAACGGAAATCCAGTCCGTGCAAAGAGTGCTGCTGCTCCCAGCAGGCTGAACTATTGATGCGTCAATTCTGTCATCCTACGTGTAGCGAAGTGAGTCAATGCTTATTCTGTATACGAACTACAAAATTGATGATTACGCGAACTACAAAACACCGAAGTGGTAGTAGGGAATGCTTTTAGCTTAAATTATATTTCCTTCGTATTTATCGCGGAATGAAAATTATGCCATGGTGAAATTATATTAAGAACATTTTAGAACCTTAAACTAAATGTATTTCTATCGTATAGCAACTGTAAACTCTTTTCTCCGAATCCATTTCTATCAGGTGGTGGAATTGGAGTTCTAGTAATTGTAAATATAATTACTACAGAATTCTCAATACTAAAATCACCGTTCTAATTATAATACAAGTAGTACGAAGTAACCCTTGTATGAAGTAATCTATGTTCCTCGAGTACCAACGTCTCTTTTAAGGTATCTCTCTGCAATATAGACGGTCAAATATGACTTGACGACCAGTGTCAGCAACCTCAGAATACCCGGTGATGATGAGGAGGGGAGCACTGATCACAGTCGCCGAAAAGTCGGGTTCGGACATCGTCGACAATACGTCGATTACGCAACGAGTGCTCAAACAGTGTCCGCCGTGGACGTTGCTGAGGCTCAAACGGAACCCTGCATGGTGTTTACTATAGAGTGCCAAGTGAGTCATACCGTAATCAGTAAATTCACACACTAAAAAGAGATACACACCCTTGCTACACAGGGACGAAACTATGTTGTATCACTTGCATTTCTTAAGTGAATAATTTCAATGGCTAGATGAATTTCCACAGACTGAACAGGAAATGAAAGAAATCCCAGTGCAAACGGTGAGCAGATGCGAGCTGTGCAATCGACAAATGCAATACTACGCCACATCCTCAGCTGCAGCTCAGCCGACAGCTCAACAAGCGCAATGCGCACCCTGTCCTGCACTTGTGCAGCTCATTCGAGGTGTACCGTGTTGTCCAGGGTTCGTACTATTTTCTAATCAGTTCCCACCACTAAGGGGACGTCCTTAAATTACGTAAAGGTAATTTTGACGAATTCTTACCCTCTCCCTCCCCCAGCAAAAGAATTCGCAAGATATGAAATTTCATCACCCTCCTTACGTAATATTTTTTACATTTAGTTCTATCAGTTATTAATTTTTTTTTAAAGTTTATATAATTCATTTAACTCGGTTTCGGGAAATTTAAATTAAAACTACTTTTCTGGAACATTAATGATAGAATTTGTATTTATTGAGAATTAGGTTAATAAATATTACGTGAGGCGCTACCTGACTCCCCCCCCCCCTTCCCCCTGTAAGAAAACGTAGGAAATTCGCGCCCCCTACCCCCACCAAAAAAGCCTTACGTAATTTAAGGACGATCCCTAAGGCGCGGTGAAGGAAACTCAATCGTTCACACCGAAGAACAGTTGCAGGTGCGTGACCGGCATCGTTCAGCTCCAGCAGCAACAGGAGCAACAAAAGCAGGAGCAAACTACCAAGGAACAGGTGCAGTGGGTGCAATCGTTGGACGAGAAACCCTACGGAATGTTGACGAGTGAGAAAGCTCGAATGCATCAGGTTGCAAGTACAGACGTTAACTTGAAACGAAAAGATTGATTTCGTTCAGATTCAGTTCACGATCATCCATTCATGATCGACGCGACGGTGCAGTGAACCCTCGACATTATAAAAACAAACCCTGGCGATGTGACAAATATACGATTGAAACGTTGTAAAAATGGTTATTTCTTGGGCCATTCGAAGCACTGCAGCTCATTGCATTTCAAATACCTCACGATCTTTAGCTCCGCACGGTTGAAATTTTTAGAACTGATGTCTCTCTCTTCCATCCCCGCGGAACAGACAGATTTCCGTGACCTCATTTGTCGACGTTCGTCGTTTTAAAGGTGCTGATAATAAACCAGAGGACTCGAAGATGAAAGAGGTGTCCGGAACCATTACTAAACTCACTGTTGCGTCCTACACCGTGGCGCCCAGTAAAAAGACTACTACTTCCAGTCAAACTACCGCGGCTGATGGCGCGAAAACAGTGTAAGTTTCTCCCGTTTGTAAAATATTTTGGTACGTAACGGGGGACACGTAGGAGTGCACACTTGAATACTTTTATCGCTTTTAAATTTACGAGAGGTGGATAAGATTGCAAGTTCCCCAGTTTAAACAGGAGAAATAAGTTAATAGAAGTATCATTTATTTTCCAACTGCCGAAGATCATTGCCCTCTGCCTCCTAAATGGTAATTTAACCTTAATTTTTCTAATCTTCTCTCAGCAAGAAGACACTTGAATCAGTGGCACCAAAGAAACCCAGAGTGGGCATCGCGAGAAAGGAGAAAGCGGGGGAGAAGGAAGACACGAAGAAACAGAAAGAAATTTTGATACCAGAAAGAGAGAAAGCGAGGCTTGACGTCAGAAAAGAGACGCCGAGATCTTCCCTCAAGAAGGCAACGGAATCCAATGCTGGAAAAGTAGTGGAATTCTCTTCCATTAAGCCGACAGATATGCCGTCAGTGCAATCTACTCCAGAAAAATCGATAGGGACTGTTGTCGAAACATCGTCGACTATTTCTCTCACGGACTCTCTCCGGTGTCGCGAATCGACCAAAGTTACTCCTTCGGAAAAAGTGGCGAAAATAATAAAACGTTTGAAAGAGATGGAAGAACCCAAGACGAACGTCGAGCAGACTGCAGATCCGCAAGCTTCCACTGACAAGAAAGAAACTGCGAAGGCGCGGACTGTGCCGAAAAAATTGAAAGACTCCGGGGATACTATGAAACAGGATACGACAAACATTCAGGTAGTCAAATCGGAAGAAACACGAAGTACTGGTGGTAAAGCTGAAGGCTCGCCGGAGAGTTCGAGGAAGGGTGTTTCAAAAGTGGAACAGTCATTGAATACTACTTCACTGGTCCAGCCTCAAATGGGAACACAAACGTAAGTGCTCTGATCTCAGATAAGCGATTTTATCGCTTCTTAGATTTCTGTGTGCTAGTGAAAAGTTTGGCTGAAAGATGAGAACAAAGCATGCAGGATTGCAAATTTGTTTTATTACAACACTTTGAGTCGTTGTACCTTGAATTTAGGATTTAAATTTCTCTTGAACTTAAATTATCGTTAAATGGCACGCGGTCTTGGTTTCAATTCAGGAAGTAATTAATTTAAGCAAGGGAATATCGTCAACCTGATCTTTTAGTAATATATTATCCGCAGTGTAGGAAACTCGTGCACCTCTAATCTTGCTTGACCGCAATAGACTACCGATAACACACCGGAAATGGCTTTATGGATCCAATAGCCTGTTCGTTGGAAAGTTTAAACCCGCTTCTTTCGTTCCCTGACTTTTATTATCGGTGCAACTACTATACATACAGAAATGCATTTTAATATCAGTGGCAGTATTCCCCTGAAATTTTATTTTCTTTATTTCGGGCCTACCGTATTAAAAACTTCTCATTAATTACTATTAAAGCGACGAAGAAAATCTGTAGACATTTACATCGTGTTAGATACTTGATCACGTTGAATTATATATAATCGTTATTTCAGAATAATAAATAATGTTTTAGGATGCAAGCAGGCGATACGAGTAGGTCCAAAAAGACACATCTAATTCGGAAGAAGAACAAAGTTGAACCTGCCGAACTGGCGTAAGCAAACAATATGATATACATTTGCTGCCAGAATATTGACAAATGTAATTATTCTCTTTAGACATGCTGATATGAACGTCCAAACTTTGGAAGCTGAAGATAATAATGAAATTAGCTCTGCAACCACTTATTATAACCCAGACTCTGAGGTAATTGTAAAGCTTAAAATTTCAAATGAAATAAAATCCTCAAAGCCTGCTGTTCTTTATTTAATTTCATTTGCTTATATCAACAAAAGACTTATATTTCGCTGATTAATATGGTGAATAGTACAGTTCAATAAAATATTTTATAGCGATTGTTTACAGGCGAGAAAGAGGTTGTTTCAGTCGACGAAAAAGTTGTAAATATTTGTCCGTCGTGTAAAAGGATACAGGTAAATGATAATTACGTATTTTATAATTGTCACTATATAGGTAATTCCAATTTTACAATTTGGCCTCGACATTTTGACAGGGCTCCCCTACGTCGAGTCCCTTCCGATACTACAGTGTTCACAAAGACAAGCGAGGAAAGCTGTACTGCGAATATTGTGCCACAGCAAACTGCATTAAAGTATAACGATAAACATATTTCTCGTATAAACAATACAACGAAGTGTACTACCGTTCCGTCAACTTTAGGTGGTGCACAGAAACGACGGCAGCGACCAGAAGCGTTTGAAGTGCGCAGGTTGTGGGAATTTCTTACGTATAAAAACCAGTCAGGACGAAGTAAAAATCATTTATTTTCAAATATTCTTCATCTAGTAAATTGGAATGGTATACGATAAATCTTGCATTCATTGTCAGAGTTTTCGAAGCAAGTCTGACAACTGCCCAAACTGTAATCAAGTTCGTGTACATTCAGCCCCATCAAAATGAATACTTCGAAAATGCAGTGTTCCGATAGTTAGAGAAGCGATGACAAAATGTAAATACGAATAAAATACTGCAGGAGCAACGTGAGCAAGAATCAGAAAGTAGGAGAGCAGGTACGTGCTGAATAACCAAAGTTTAACTGCACGATGCAAAAATGATCGATTCTTCGCAGGTCAGCAAGAAATTTAACAAGTTACGAGCTACTAGAAATGGAAATATTCGGTAGTTCTCCTTCGTGTATATAGGAATAGTTAGAAAGGTATTTCTATTGTAGCCAGAAAAATAATTTAACATCACTTGCCACTTCCTCTCCTTGGAAACTCTGTCAAGCAATGTAATATAATTACACGTTACCCTGATGTTACAATACAATTAAGCAACCCCATTTGGAGAAACGTAGCGAGCATTTTATTCGAGTTGTGTAGAGTGTATCGTATTTCAAAACATCATTTATTCCATAAAAGAAGAAAAATGACAGATCACTGATTACAAGAGAAAAAAGGTTCTTAATATTACGCGCTCATAGATGATTGTAATATATCGCCATGCACTTGTAAAACAGTATGGTATCTTTGTTAACAATATTTCTATTGTTTCAAATAAATTTTAACTTCGTCTAAATCGTCGAATTTTCACGGGAAATACAAATCCTCTTACTGCCATGATGACACGAATAATTTGATTAGAAAAATTTGATGCAACGTTACGCGACATACTAAAAAGTTCAAGTTTCAAATTTTCTTACAAAGGATAGAAGTTCGGAAGGCTAACATAGCGTCAGATTCAGAAAAAGGAGCTTATAAGCGATACAAGTACGGTTAGAAAATAAAATTATATAAACGTTACGATTATAATAAATACTATGATTATAATAATAAGAAATAACGATTATTTAGCTGCTAGTTACCATTAATCTTTGGTATAAAACGAGTTTTCTTTACACTTCCATCTTGCGTATTAGCTGTAAAAAGTTATTCTTAATTAATAGGAACTTCAACTGTGCTTATGACGAAACGACGAGACAGATTTCTCGTTTCACTAATACTACCCATCTGTCCTTATTCGTACTTAATATAGACGCTTAGAAATAAATGACAAATACATATATACTTTACGAACAAACTATCTGAAGATTCAGAACACTGATTGTAAAAAAAGTCTATCTCTAATTACTCCTTTCCTTCAAATACTGATTAGAAAAAGCTTAATCATTTATCGTCACGAGCTACTCGCATCTCCAATGGTCACGCAACAAAATTATCTGAATGTTCAACGACGCATGTATAAATTTCCTCGATCAGAAAATTCTTCCTACGCTCTCAGCAACTTGTTTACGAAGATAAGCCTCACCAGCGAAGCCGCGATATATTTCCACAGCAGATTTGCATAAGATCTAGTTCTATCGCGAGAAAGAGGAACGAGGCAGCCTGTTTCCAATTCCGCCTTACGCAACGCCGCCCAACCAACCGTTCGAGAGATTGGAATAAAACAGCACACCCCTCTAATCAGTAATTAACGTTGATATTAGCATTGGCTCCTTTCAGAACTGGCCTCGTGTAAAACTTCCAGTCACCCTGAAAATTCTCCCCAAGCTGCAGCTTATTTTCCATAAGCACCCGATCGTTCGAATACAGCGCAGCCTTCGCGTTGTTCTCGCGGAGCCTGTCATCGAAATTCCACTGATGATTCCAAACAGGTCCGTGATTAACTCGATCATCGTAACGTCCAACATCCTGCACGTTCTGGGGATTCATCATCTGATGGTGGCTCGAATATATCACGTCGTTTGGAATCCCATTGGACAACTCTGGAATCTTTCGAGACTCGTACGAAAGAGGCTGATTTGGCAAAGACCCAGCTACGCACCAGCCAAAATTCTGGTCCATGACCACTGGTTTCATTGCATTAGGTAAGAATCGTTGAGAAAAAAGCTCGCGACTCGGTTCCTGACGAAACACGGGGCTTCGAACACCCTGCCAGTTATGCTGTTCAGGAGCATACGCCATCGCGTCGTTTCGTCCTGCACCGTTGCCAGCAAAGTTTTGATAATAATTCTCGCATTGGAGGACATTTGAAAACTGGCGATTAGAATCGTTAAAAGGCTGTAGGTCGTAGAAGCTATTAGACAAATCGACGTTGGTATTTAGAGGAGTCTGCAGCTCGTTCGAGTAAACAGCGGAATTTTTATCAAAATTCTCGTTCGTGATGGTCAAACCTTCTGAAAACTTGGATGTCAGACCTTGTATTGAATTCCAATCGTTGTAATTGTTGGAATGGGCATCGCTGTACTTTTCCAAATTCAGATTGCCATCGTCGGGGAAGCGATCCGTGATATATTTGTTGAACGATCCATAGGATTCTTCTGTAAGATTGTTGGGAAGAATTTGAAGCCCGTTCTGTCGCCTGGGGTCTTCGCCTGAAGATTTCTGAAAGTCGTTCCATTTGGAGCTCTTCTGACGTTTCCCTTTATTCAAGTACGCACTGATCGATGGAAGAATCGCGTTTGATTGATCCTGCTGTGGCTGATTCATTTTGAAATTTTGTAGAAAGTGGTTCACAGTGCTTCTGATATTCCCATTAATGTCCCATGCCTGGTTAAAGTTCCCTTTCATTTTGTAGGCCTTTCTGGACAAATTCAGTTTGGAGCATTGGGAGCACACTAGATTCTGAAAATTATAGTTTTCCAGTGCACACTGACTCGGTGAAGGGTCGAGGCACTTAGACGGATTTCCTGCTGCAGCCTTTATAGCTCTGCCCTTTCGAATAGTAGGATCGATGGGCTTCTGTGCTCGGTGACTGCTGAGTGCATTCGATCGCTTTTCCACGCTTCTATTGTTCTTCGTTCGAACTACAGGTTTCTTGATTTTTGCTGGCTCGATAAACGTTTTCGTTACTTCCACTTTGCCGTGATCGTCGCAGGTCCCGTTCTCTTCGTACTATAATTTTTTGAAAATTGGAGGATTTGTTAGAGGACAGGTGCATGAGTTCTTTCACTTTTGCCGGCGAAGTACAGTACATACATATTGTACTGTACGCGTTGAATATTCGTGACTCAAAAATTTGAAGAATATTCAAGATTCGTGGATTGAAGACTAAAACAGCTTGACGATTTGTGACTTGCAGAGGTTAAAGATATTTGTGACAGAAGATTTGAGTGGTTTTCAAGTAACATAGGAATGTTTCGTGTTTGCTTAATTATATCAGAATCACTGGCTTATTTTTGTACATTCTGTGTCGAAATACATTTTACTCTCTAAACCTTCCTTTATAAAAATTGAATCTCAAATGGTAGATCGATCTGAGAATTATTAGACGATGAATGAAACATGAGATTTGCTTAAACACTTCTTAAATATTCTGTTCAACTTTCCACAATTAAAGAAAATTTAGTTTTTGTGGAAAGAGGCTCTGTGAATGCGGTGATAAAAAGAACACACAAACATTACATTACAACACAGTGAACTTGCGATAACCTTACTAAAAATCTGTTTTCGTGTAATATTCTCGAAACTTTGGCTTCTCAATTATTTAAATAAACTAAATAAGTAACTGTTCATTTAAATCACACTAACAACATACTTAATATAAGAAAAATATCTGACGTCTATGATTGAAGAACGCGACGAGAATCTAAATAAGTTAATCTGTCGAGGATGAGGAATGTCCCAGGTAGAGAAGGAGCGGGCCATGGCAAGAGCCATAAAACAATAAATCAGATGCTACGCAGCTGGGGACGTTTTCCTTCGGCGTTCGGCCAGGAAACCTTTTCACCCTCTCTATTTCGGTACTTTCCCTTTTGCATTAATGCCTTGCGACATTTTCGGCGGAAGAAAACGCTACGAATGGAAGGTCGAGGCAGGTAGCGACCGAGACACAAACCAGCACCCTTCGCGGCTGCCTATTTTCTGCCATTGAGTATTCAGCGAAAATAGAGACAATTATTTCACTCCACCTAATTACCACAAATCCTTCGTGAACTGTCTAATAAAATTTCTATTCACTCAGAACGGTAACGGAAAGTCGAAGTGATTGGAGTGCAGCCGCAGGCATCAACGAAAGGTAGACAAAAATCGATTATGCTTCGAGGGACTTGTAACTGACCAAGCTGGGTATGGTAATTCATGCAAGGCTTGGGTAGAAAACGGTTACGAACCATCTCTGCCTTGGCCAAGTAAATCCATAGCTTCCGCCACGTGCTAAACTTTTGTTGATCGCTGAAGTTGTAGCGCATTTCCTTCGAGGCGTATCTGGTCGCCAAAGGACTGCGATAATCACTGTATTCACTGTCTTCTACCTTCGAGACACTCATTTTCGTGGGTTTTCAAGGAAAACAGCGAACGATACGATATTCGAATATAGTTTCGTATAATACGAGACCGAGGAAGCACGCGATCAGCTGATCGACTCGGCACATCTGTCGCTGCGCATTCTCTTTAATGAATGCCGACACTCCTGGTGCCCCTCGGCGGCGATATCGCGAACTATTTCATTCAAACTGTGTTTACTACATCTCGTGCGTGAAAATTCATTCATCCTGGGGAAAATCTTCATTCAATAAAGAAAGAATCTTTGGATAGGGTGTTTTAACACGCGCCAGGGTTGTGTATCGTGTTCTATAGCAAATTGAGGAGAAATAATTACGAGCATGTACGAAAACACATTTAGTATTTATGTTTAAATAACTGTTTTTAAAGGAAGTATGAAGTAAAATACTTTGTGTGAATAATCTTGGAAAATAGACTCTCTGTTACTAATGTGGATTTCCAAGAATTCTAAACTCAAAAGATAGTGGAAATTTCTTTATAGTCTTTCCAGTGGAATTTTTAAAATTTTGCAAATGTCATGTCCCCGTCTTCATACTAATGTTGAAACACTTGAATTAACTTCAAAAATCATTTTCTGTTACACATTGTATTAATTATTGGATAAAGGAGATTTATATTGTGTAAGTGAATGAAATAGTTGTTAATTTAAAAAAAAGTAACAGTTTCTACCAAAAATTTATCAAGATACGAAGATAATTTATAAGAATGCGATCTACCGATTTTACAAACCGATCTGCGTTCGAGCGTGCCACGCAAGGCTCTCGATTTCTAGCAAATCGTTTTGCCAATTGCAGAGGCAACCCAATGGAGGAAAGTACCCACGTCCTATTTCCACGTGGGACCATAACTGAACGATGTCATTGTTCTTTGTGCACGAAAGGAAAACCATAAATTGCTGCCAGTACCCATTTGCAAACACTAACATCCCTTCGTCACATTCCACGCGTTCTTTCATATTTTTCTATGCTAATAATGGACGCTTTTCAAAATCTATCTGACTATGATTTTCAAATTACGATTTGGGACTAATCCAGATTAATCCTAGGCTTGCAATTATTTATATTGGTTCTTCAATTTACGATTAACTGTTATTGAAATTTGCATTCCAGTTCTCCATCAGCTTTCAGTACAATGAACATTTGGAGATTAAAAGAAAGTGAATATCATTTACTTTGTAATATAGTATTATATGTATGTATGTATTACCCTTTTTGTGAAAGAACCACATACTTTATGTTGACATTTTTCTTGTGAAAAAGTGCAGAAACCTGAATTTGTTACTTACCATATTAAAAGGAGTCATATTCGGATTGGCCCATTCCACGATAATTTCGCAATTCTGAAAAAGTGTTGCCGATTCAGGAACCAATCTTCTCCTTCCCATGGCAGCACCTCGATGGGTTTTGTACGAAATTAGTGCGTAGCAAATCAAACCGTTTAAATTTCGATAAATGGCGACTTTGTCTACGTCATCGGTAATCTCATAAAACAGCTGAAATAAAAAAACATGGAACTTCAACGTCATTTCATAAAAATATCCACTACAAACAAAAAGTTGTATCCAGTATTTCAAAACAGGATATCAGAAATTATTTAATCTCTTAGAATCAAAATTCTGAAACCTTCGAGAATCCACAGAAAATTCGAAATTCACATATTACCATTTCATTCAAACTATTCGACTTAATTATAAAATAGAAAATAAAAGAACAAGAAAGTTGTAAAATTATCTTCGAACAACACACCTTGATAATAGTTACAGAATCCATGTTCTGAGGCAATTGTTTGATATAAAGGCGACAATTGTTGGTACTGGCAACGACACCGATTTTTTTACCAGGATAAATCTCGTGTTGGTCCAGTTCCTTTACAGCACGAGCTGCCTCCTCCTCGGTGGTGTACATGATGAAGCAATAGCCTCTATTCGTGCCAGAGAAGTCCATCATCAACCGAAGTTCGTAAATCTGGCCCACCGTGCTGAATATGAGCACGATTTCGGGCTCGTAATAATTGCGAGGAATACTGCCAACGAAGATCTCGCATTTCGGACCTGGTGGCGGCCCCGTCCATCCTGGGGGTGGTCCCAGCTTCCTCTGTCCATTGACTTGCGTCAAAGTCAATTTAGAATCGGCCACGAATTTCAGCAGCTTCCAACAGCTTTCCATTTGATCCTTCATATTCAACATTTTGTCGACGGTTCGCAAATTGTTGGCGGACTTTCGATTTCCTAGACAAACTTCGAAGTAATTCAATGATTTATTTACATCGAAGAAAGAGATTAATGAAGTTCCTTCTAATAATTCAATAAAAATGAATCGTAAAACTTTTAAATATCCATCGCTATATAATCGTACTTGATATTCTCTTCGCAAATCGCAACAATCTTCAACTGACGCTATTCATAATTTTAGTAAAAACTGTTTCCATTAAGGAGGGGACACCATGGTAATGGCCCGAAAAGTAAAGTTATCTTTGGAAATTTATTAAAAGCAAACTACGTAATGAATCTTTTTTAAACTGTCAAGACCGATCAATTTTATATCTCTCGCTTATGAACCTCACTCGCATTTTCAAACGATTATAATTAACAGATAGCAAGCCGACAATGGAACTTGAAACGATAATTTATTCCAAGATAAAAAATACACGTTCGTAATCGAAAATATATCACAACACCATGAAAATCAAATCGATTAAAATCAGCTCATCCAGGAATCTCAATCAATTATCCTTTTGAAAACTAGAAATTTAAATATTCCCTTATCAACTAATAATTTTGCAATACACTTACCCAATTGTTTCTTGCTGTCTTCCTCATTCTGACTTTTATTCGACGACTGAGTCGATTCCTGTTTCCTCGGGAGGGAAGTCATCGCTTCCTTCTGGCTGCTTTGAATCCTTTCGTGCTTTCCGGTACTTGACATTTGAACTTTCTTGCACGATTCCTCACTTCTTTCGTTACACCATGTCACGATTATCAAACAACACTTTTATTTTAATCGCGGTAAGCGAAGGAGCAAGTTGATCGGTGCGGTGTGACGTTGGATCGAGGGATGCTGGTCGAGATTGAACGATCGAGGACCAACGGATAGAAGCAACACAATGATTTGAACAGGACTGATACAGCGGGCCGACGTGCCACGGCCAGGACACGGGTCAAGTGCAGGGATCAGATGGCGCTCATTTCGGAGTGTCGCCATTGGACAAATTTATTTTCCTTCGCCCCTCGGAGGGGAGACGATAGTCGCCTCTCCTTTCAACTTGCGAATACCCTTTCTCCCTTTACACTGGAGCGCTTTCTTTTGTTTTGAACCGTGCGGCCCGTACAGCTGCATTCTGATGGACATTCGCTGAAACACAGAAATTTGTAAGAATTTTTTGCAGATGAATAAAGAATTTAATTCGAAATGATTTAAGCAACGAGAATATGTAGCGTGATTATTTTTTGCAGGATACTGTACTATTTTTGAAAACGTTGATTCTGAACACAGATTTACTCATTTCTGTGGCATTATTAGGTAACGTATTTAACAATTGAAGTTGCGTGATAAAAATAGGGGAAATCTACGAGGTTGGATAGCTGATTTTGCCCAATATTCTAGTGTCACTCTGAAGTTGGTAAATAATATAATTTCGTACAAGTGTAATAATAATTGAGGACCTTGCAGCAACTCTGAGTGAATTAGAAAAAACTGTTTATAAAATTACTGCTTAGACTTAATATTAATAAGAGGACACTAAATGAAAAATATATTTTCACACGATAAGTAGTACTTTTAGAGTTGCTAAGTTTTTGTTTTGTATTTTTGGCGAATTTTTCTAATCTGGAGCTGCCTAAAACAAAAATATCGCACATAACGGATTCAAATTTTCCAATAAATCGCTCCTTTGTTATTGGATTTGCATGAAACGTACACGAAACGTTGTACAATTATTTTGTTTCAAGTATATTACACGCCATAACTCAGAAACTGTCAAAAACGTGCACGAAACGTTGTACAATTATTTTGTTTCAAGTATATTACACGTCATAACTCAGAAACTGTCAAAAACGGTTATGCACCCCTCTTGCTGCAAGATCCTCAATCGCTCTCCGATGTTTTCAAATTTAATCATCGGTTTATTCCCCGTGCAGGAGGTAGAATTTAAAATTTTAACTGTACGTTCCCGTGATTTTTAACAGTATCCTTTGAGTTAAAGTATTCTAGGTTCGTACGTTACTGCTCGTCGACGACGTTACAATGTTGTCTGGGCAACCTGTTGCCCGCTCGAAGATCCAGATCAACGGCCTCTCGGCGAGAAATCGCGATACATTGTTTTTGAATTGTCGTAAACGACTCGAAGCACCAGACAAGAAAAGCCAGGGTGAAACAAAAACGTTGCACGTGTCCTGCGTATGATTTTTGTTTCGAATAAAATTCTTCACTTTTCTGAAAACATTTACCTCGTAATTGATACGTTTCCAGAATAATCTCCTGCCACTCATTGAATACTAGTCAAATAAAATGAATATTCTATCATCAGTCATTAAGAATTTTATAGATTTTCATAACTATGCAATAAAATCTCAGAATTGGACTTTGCCATTTTTTAAACAAAAATTCCAAAGACGCCAAACTTTATTGCGCTCACATCTGAATCCTTCATCACAGAATTTAAAAAAGGCAAATCAAAGGATAAGTGGAATATTATATTACCAGCCTTTGTTCCATGAATAATCATCACACTTCCGGTCGAATAGATAATTACCTTAATTCTATGCTTGCAGATGATTCACACCATGACTCGAAAGAAAATTATATCGCAGAAAAGTGAAACAATCATCTTACACGCAAAACATCGAACTTAAATCGATCACTGAGATGAATCATGTGGTTTTGATAAACAGAAATTGAAATAAATTGACTCGTCTACCCAGGGCGAACAAATTCCCGCATTTTTTCCATACCTCCACTCTTCTCGGTTCAATGAAACGCTGTCGAAGCGGTTCAAGGTAGCCGCGGTTCGCCAGGCATTTCCATGGCGTTTATTGCGAAATGTTCACACCGTCCTGCGCCAATGCACCGTGTGATAATGGTATTGTTGTTACCTGCAATACGCAGACGTTATTACGTGACACGTAGTGGCTCGTCCGACTTGAACCACCAGCCTTCCTATCTCTTCAGTAGCCGTTGGAGCGCGCCGCGACTCGTGCCTTCCTTTTCCGCGACCCCTTCGATTTGGACTCGCTAATGAGAAAGATAAGACGCACGTTCCACTCTCGTCTATTTATCGATCGCTAATTCGGTTCGCCTCGAGCTGCTTGCAGGCACGAATTCGACCACTCTCAATCGAGGCTCGTCTCAATTAATTGCTGCTGCTTTCCAAGAGATCCCACAGATGTCCGAAATCAAGAATATTTCGTAATCGAGTGTCTTCCTCGGATTGCACTAGTTCGATTTCGTTAAAGGTGAGAGTGTTGAATTGTGACTTTGTGTAGTTGAAGAATGCACTTTGATTGGAAAGGATCTTTGGGGAATGAATATTGCGAGTATTCGAAACTAGATAGTCTGATAGTGAAAAAAAGTCCTCGTTTACTGGATAATAATATTTTATAAAGCAAACTACCCGTTACAAAGTAGGAGCTTTGAAATGTGTATTTTAATCGATGCAAGTCAGTTTTACTCCAGTGAGTCATAATAATAATGGTTTCTTTCAAAATCACAGCACCGTGAATTGCATCTACCTCCTTCCTAATTGGATAGTTTGTTAAGGAGCTCAGACTTCTCGTAATGCAACGAACAGTAGTGAATGTTGCGCAAAGGGATCAGCATCATTTGGTTCTTTGAATTTTCGTCCAGTGACGTCGATCTTCAGCTTGGAATATGTGGAATCGTAAAGTGTTTATCAGAATCATCGAAGTGGTGAGTGAATAGTAAACTGTTCCAATAATGATTATACAAATTTGTTAACATTTTCTCTGAAGAATATTCAAAATACGCAAAATACTTTTATCTAAAAAGTACACGATAGTGTTCCAATGAAAGGAGCGCTTAATTAACAATGGAACATGGATAATTATTTCTGTCTAAGCTCCCACAATCAATTATTTATAATTGCTCCTATACATCCTCAGAAGCAATTGGAAACGAGAAGAAAAAGTCGAATCTCAACTTGTTCTTCCTTTTTACGCCCTTCATCCTAGATTAATTTTAAAAAAAAAATCAATCAACGAGACATTCGATTTGCAGGGACTTTGCATTGCCTGTGTGGTGGCACTGAGAGTAACTGACGATGAAAGTCGAAGGGTGTTCCATTATCTACGAAGTCGTAGCAGGGAATGGTCACTTCTGAACAACGTTACATGGGGTGCCATAGGTTCGAGTATTTTAATACCAATTTATTCTAAAAAAATCAAGGAGAAAACGATGCTCCGCCGTATTCAACGATCTCTCATAATGATGTCTACTTTGCTGGAAAATAAAATTGTAGAAATTCGCAGAAATTCTTTTTACACATATCACCGAAAGTGACACTTTAAAATTTAAAACAATTTTTTATTTCTGACTTTTTGACAGTACGAGTAAAACTAAATTTATAATTCTATAAACAATTGTGAAAAGATGACTCGGCGAAGATGTAATCGAGGAGATACTAAAGTGTTAACAGATGACATAAAATGTTTTTCTCTTTTGTTAATCCAGGTGCAGCCTTTGCAACAGCAACTTGTGGTGGTTACATCATAATAACAACAGGCCTCCTGATTGCTGCAGCAACAGGCGAGCTTTCTGGCCGAAAGACGGTAATCCCTTTCAAGTTTCTTTAGCATTCCTTCCTACAGTGCTTGCAACACGAAGAAAAATTCCGATTACGCGAGACCTTGCCTGTTCCCTAATAGTCGTATTGTTTGGACTCTTCAAGGTATTCTTTCTCTTTTACGGGATGTCCTTCGACGACACCGATTTTATCGCGAATTAACGTTCTCCTCTTCAACGAACACAGTACCAACGCAGAAATTTAGCTATTCACTTGTTAGTAACGCAGAATGTCGTCGTAATTAAATTAATTAATCCACGCGAGGCGTGCCAGTTCTGATTATTAACAGATATTACGAATCCTTGGACAAGAATAAAATATTTACGTATTAACATTTCAATGTTGAATTTTAAAAAAGTGTATTCTGCAAAAGTAAACAAATTTTTTAAGACAAAGTTTGAGAAATAAAAATTGACGTTGTTGCAATTGGTAATTGATACAATTATTTATCTCTACCAAGTGTGACATGTGGAATCGTTTGAAACACTTATTGAACTTGCTATACGTTACAACACCGAATACTCATGGCGTTTAGACTACTTTAAAGATCGCTCCTCATCAAGATAACTGATTGTGAATTAAATTCCTCTGTAATTCAAGCAAACTGTAGCCACATTTCCAAGGCAACAGATTTCATGCTCTCACGATGTTAATCTCGAAGCGTCATTACAATTCCAATATCCTTCCTGGTGTGCATCGTTTCCACCAAGACACACCTTGTCCATTAAACACAGTCAATCAGCATAACGATCGAACTGATTTGTGAGGCGCTGAAGCACCCGACAGAATTCCTTCCCAAGGATACTTTTTCCCCTTTTTTTTTTTTAATTTATGTAAGTCAACATGTCGTACGAGAAATCGACTAAATATAGAGCATGCGTATTAACGATGCCGTGAGAATATCGACGGTGAAACGTGTCCAGGTCGCTGTCATTGAGGGCCAAGGATAAAAGTGTCCTTAGCGCAACCGAGTTAGAAGATGAAATACGTAACTCGCATCCTTGGCTTACGGCGATCCAACCACGTAACGTGAACGCTACTGTGACTTATTTAATGACTCACAACTGAGGCTAGGCGGGTCACAATGATTCTTCAATGCAGATGCATGTATCTCCTGGGAATGAAATTTGCATGAAGGAAACGTGGAAGTTGTTGTTGTACAAGGAAGCCTTCTTTTCAAAATTATTTGAATGATACGCGACTCTGAAGGTTGCTTAAATGAAAATTACTTTCCATAATGAAGAAGAATTAGAATCACAAAGAAACTTGTATCTTTCATTCGTGGATATTATTGAAAGGGTATACGTTTTTTTAGAAGATAATAGTAGTTTGATATTTAGATCGGGAAGAGGTTGTTCCGTCTTTGTCCTTGTTACTAAAGATTTTGGTGTTTATGACGAAGAGTGGGATGAAAGGAGGAAGTTATTTAACCATCACACATATGCGGACTCTTTCTTGATTTAAGGAATGTTTCTTCCTTGGACTCGGCGTTATCCTTTTCGGCATCGTTGGTGCTTTGTCCATGGCCTCCATTGAAAATGTCCCCGAGGATTTGATAGACAATGCAGCGGTTTTTGGGGCGCTGTGTTTAGTGACAGCGTTGGTCTTCATCGCTGATTTGTTAATGGGCACGCCGAAGAAGAAGATGAAGAAAGACATGACGGAACGTTTGACCGATAAGAAAGGTAAATCGTATAGAACACTAAATTTCTATAAATTTCTCTCATCTGAGGTGAAACAGTGCAACGAAATTCCAAATTCCAAATTCGCATAAATTAATGCTGCAAAGTTTCATTAGTTACTTTTATATGGCGTTTCAAAATATTTATTCTAAACTCAGTTGTGGTTTCATTTTCCTTTTTACGATAATCCTCTGTATCGATTCTTTTCCTGGCAAAACGATGCAAGAATGGTGTCACGTGAACAATGAGGAATCAAGTAACCCTCCATTCTCTTCATCCTTCACATAAAGTCTCATTAAAAGAATTTCAACCATCTTGATATGTAAATCTTCCTTCATAAAATGTCACAGCCAAGCGACAAGTAACCGTAAGCACAGACAAGGAATCAAAATCCCCGAAAGCAAGTAGCCCGAAAGTCTCGAAAAAGGACGACAGTGGTAACACTAACGATGGATTCGACAAGGTGGAGGAGCAACACCAGAAAAGTTCGCCCCAGGAGCCGTTTGAAGACTCTCGAAAATGGGGACAGGATCGTTCTCCGAGTCAGTACCCCAAAGACATGCACAGGCACGAGGAGCACGAAAGTTTCGTTCGTGAAGACAGAGAATCGAGAGAGCATTCGCAGAACTTTGAAAATGGGAGAGTTCTGAGAGACTCGGAGAGGTATCGAGACTCCGAGAAAAATGGAAGAAGGGACTCTTACAAGGTGGAGCACAGAATGGAGATGCCCACGGTGGTGTACAAAGCTCGCGATATTTATCAACGTCCCGTGGATGAAGTGGACACGCCTCGGTTTCCAATTGAAATGGACAAGAGGAGTGAAAGCATGTTCGCCAAAATGGTAAATCCTGGAGTGAAGATCATGAAGGTCGAGCACGACGTTGAGGACGCCGTTGACGCTTACAGGTATGTACGTTGCAATTTGTACAGAGTGACACTCAGTGACATTTTTAATCCAAATGCAAGTTGCCTAAAAGTATAAGCGAAAAGATAGGAAATAAAGAATAGTGTTTGTGGACACTGTTTATATTTCATTGCTTTTTTTTTGACGTCCATAGATATTCTGACATCAGTCAGTACGATAATGTGCCCATTCGAATGCGAGGATCATCGCCAAGGAGTCAGAGAAAGAATCGCGACGTCTCTTTCAACGTCCCATCGCCATCGAAAGGCTATGGTAAGGCTTATGAGAAGAGCAAAGATGAAATTGAGATGCTCGAGGAGTGCTTCGGAGCACTTCGAACAGCCAGCACAGGAACACAGACACCCGGGCTTCGGACACCTTCGTCGCCGACTGATCCTGGATACGTTCGACACACTGCCAGCAACTGGCCCCAAGAAACGAATATGAAAACACCTGGTTCCAGTCCCACGAGAAACTGACGGTTCATGTGTAAAAAATAGTAATTAACAAATGACTTCTCTTGAAGAAGAGTATCTTGACTTTATAAAAATTTCAAATTTGGTGCGAAATTTTTATTGCAGCATTTGGAGTCTTGAGTCTTTTTTTCTTTTTATTAGTATCGTATGTTTTTGATAGCCTTATAAGACCGTTATTCTAGGTATTTAATTACCGTTATTCTAGGTATTTAATTACTCTTATCGCACAGTTTTCGTACGTATTTTTTGATAAACAATTTGCTATCTTTAATCACACTGCCCTTTAATGTCGATTAATATTTACCGCTGGAAGAAGTTAGAAAAGCATTTGTCATTTGTGCCAATGTAAGAAAGCTACATAGCTTTCATTTTAACATTAAGAACTGATGGAAAGATAAATTGCAATATACAATTCTAGAAAATTAGCAGATATGTTATTTTTTTAAGTTTCATCTTCTCTTGCCTCTACTTTATTTCAATAGCGAATCGAGTAATATGCTTTACTCCTTGACGAAAATTTTACTTGTTGTTACAACGATACAAAAAATGTATTAACACTACATTCTAGGGATTGAAACTAGAATGATAAACATAGGTCAACGATACACAATATTCAAATCAGAGAAAATCATAAAAAGTTCAAGATATTCTCTCCTATTCTGCAAATAATTCATACTCTATCTTTCGGCATCGTTATCGCAATTTCACTGTGATATACTCCACGAAAAAAGGGGGAACGGAATAGTCAAATTACAAACACAATAGTGTCCGTACAAGTAGAAATTTTAATATAAAGTTTAACACCTCTGTTCACATCATTACGCATACATACAATTATTAATAATATTCTCCTTGTGATAACATATATATATATATAAAACCGTAGGTTCGTTAGTCTTCATCAGAACATACTCGTTAATGATTAGTCTTTTAATCGGATTTACATAAAAATCTTTCGCGTACCGCATTGTTTCTTTTTCTTACTTCTGCATTGTATAAATAAACGACTGTACCCAACGCTGAAACTTCAATATTACTTTATACTTGGCCATTGAAGACCATCGTTTTGCGAAGCATGATCGACGATCTCTTCGTCTTACAAGAAGAAACGCATCGTCACGAGTGGGAAGAAAAAGAAATCAATCGGAAGACGACACCGTCGACTGAGAGTATCGACGTGTCCTGCTCTTGCTGAGCAACAATCGAGATTCTTATAAATATTTCCCGTTTAACAGGACCGTCGTCCTCCCCTTCGACTTTTCACGAAACTTCTTCCCTTCTTCTAAACGTTGCTAAACGCGTATTTACAGAGCCGAGAGTAATTGCTTAGATACTTGAGCATTGGTTCATCTTCTTCCTCTTTCTTCTGCACGCCAAGGTCCAGTGATACCTACGTACAAATTTCATCCACGTTGACGAAGAAGATGATCATGTTAAAGAAGCGACGCGGTTGTAACTGGATCGTCTTTTCACCTCACGAAACAACATTTTAAGCATTAGGGCTGATACTGCCGAATCTGTTCTTCAACGATACGTTCACCCAGATACAATCTTCTTAATAATGTGCCTTTTGTTCGAGACTCAAGCACTCGCCTGACAGTTTTTTGAACTGTACATTAATTTCTTCTGATCGGTGAAAAAGGAATGTTTAAAACGAGAAGAAAACGCGTATAACACTTTATAGAAGTCATCGACAGTGCTTTCATTTCATTTATCTCCTTTCCTTAATTAAGACTGTTCCCATTCCTCTCCTTTCTCGCTGCTACAATTTTCTAGCACATATTTACAAACCGAAAGTCATTTAAAACGAATTCTTCGCCTTTTCTGCGTGTCCTCGCGAGAAATCTCATCCAAATCGTCCCGTAAAATCTTCGCAATCGCCTGCTTCGTTAATAAATAAATAATAAGACGGTAAAACAGACACGTTAGTGACAATCTTTCTAAACCACGGTTGGCAAACCGTTTTCCCAGGTGTTACGACAATTTTCTTCTTCGACCTTTCTTCCATTGCTTCAGCAGCTCAATTCATTTCTCTTCTTCGTTAAAACAAGTGAAAATTCTTTCCCAGACGTAAAAATTGATTTATGATCCAAGCTTTCGTATCGTTCGTAGTTGAGAGACTTCTTAGGAACAGGACATCCCCTTCGGGCCAATGAAAATCCTTGTTCCCTTTCCCCACATCATTTTCATTCCTCTAAATATGTATTTACAGCATTTCGTGCTCCATTAATTAATGACAAGGAATGTACTCTGCTGGGATGTTTGAACGAACAAACGTAGGACGTTGTTGGAGAACCTTATCTCATACCAAAACCGATGCCAGCGCCCTGGGTGTTGCTCGCCCTTTGCTCCATGGTGATGTACTGTCGAATCAGTCGCGAGATTTCGTGAGCCTGCTCGGTTTGGAGCCTCGTGATACGTTGCTGCATCAGATTTCCGCACTTCATGTCCAGGTAAAGGGTTCCTTCCTCGGATTTCACTTTCCTCGTGGAGATCACCTCGGAATAGGGGTAGTGGTGCAACGTTTCCTGTAAATGTTTTCAAGGACTCCGATTATTCACGTATTCGTGGTGGAAGGTATAGTTCTAGGAGTTAGAATTAAAGTAGAACTTTAATAACGTAAAAAAATATCGGTGTTCAATGGTTGAAGAGTTTTTGGGTAGAGATAGGTACAAAAATGAAACAGATTCAATGTAAAAATTCATATATCTATCACATAACTAGGACCTAGGTAAGAAGAACTTAAATACTATTTTCTATTTTTACACTTTCTAAAACTGTGATAGTATTTTCTCAAGTCTCTCAGAATTCTGAAGATTTCTTGATAGTATCATTTTAAATCAAATAGTTTCCCAAATAGATAATATTAATGAAAAATGTGTGAGAAACGATTTCTGTGAGATACTGAATCGCTTACGTGAGTCATTAAATCAATAAAGTGCACTCCATGTCTGTTGAGCACCAAAATGTGATCGCCACCCTTTTCCTTCCCTTCGGGCACCCTCTTCACAGCAAAGAAACTGGATCCAAACAGCGGCCATTTCCACAAGATTTCTGAAATAAAAATGAAACCAATGTTACTTTCATCGAACCTTTTATTAAAGTTTCGGATCTTTGGTATTCGATCTGTTCGATTGGATGTTTTGATGTGGACTGTCGGTTTGGACGTCTTGTATCGTTAAGGTAAGCTCGGATTTTCGCTGATTCGTTAGATGACAGAGTGGACGGTTGCAAATTATTATTTCCTATTGGCGTAGTTTTGAAGTCAAAGCACCGCCCTTACGTTTTCGAGGGAGTCGTGGTGGAGGAAAGGCTCCTTAGCAGGGTGGTGCATACACGTGAAATTCATAAGCGTGCAAGGTCGAGGATTTTATGATCGGGTTTTATGACCCGGCTACTATTTGATACGTCGTAGTACCGCGCGGACGAGCCCGGTGGCCGACCAGATGTCGGGACCTTTGCCTATTGTCTAAACTCTAAAATAGTGAAAGCTAATGAATATTACAGGAGTTAAACTATAAAACGAAAGCGGACACCGTTGTGCGGAAACACAGAGGACCGAGTACCGTTACAGCGAAGGACGATGCAGTGAAGAAAACTTATTCTATAAAGCTGCGATCCTAATCCTAGCTAAGCCGTTAGCGGCACGCCCGCAAGTCATTGCCATATTCTTTATTACTTTATGCGAGTGTGGAAGCATCCATCGAGATCCATCGAGAGAAATTTTCACTATAATTCACTATGATTATAACATCATGGGAGCAAATGATTAATTTGAGCAGCCAAATGAATTTGAGCTTGGAATATGCAATGATCACGAAATATTAAAACACTCACCAAGAACCTGCGCTTTACAAGCAGCCATCGTGTTGTGTTGCACGTTGTTCCACGCTTGTTGAACCATGCTCGACCATTGCTGGGGCCTTGGTTCCCTTAAACTGAGCACTGGATTAGGTAATAGATACTTGATCTCCTTGGTAGTTGGTTCGTGTGTCATGTCTGCTGCCCTGTGTAAGAGAGCTGCTATCTGCGCCATGTCATACTGAAATGGGAAATGAACAATCGATGGGAAATCTAAAAAATCTCTGTAATAAAATACGCAGCATTCGGTGAAACGAGGGTTGGTCTACGAATCCAAGTTAACAAGATACTTAGTTTTCTACTTTCAAGAACACTGTCTAGCTCCAAATCCTTCGATCACATAGTTCAAGCTTGCACAGTAGAAGAAGAAGCTTACCACGGCTTCTTGAGGTAAATGTTCCCCAGGCAGAACAAGTAGACGGCCTTCTAAGTAATCTGGAGCGATTTGGTTGAACACAACTTCTATGTACAGCGGTGCGTCCAGTCTTAGAGGGTAGTACCAGACGGATCTAAGTTTGAAATAAATTGCATTATGCTTCTCCGTCGTTATTGGACAAAGAAAAAGATGATATTTCGATGTTTTCAAGACTGTGAGACTGTTCACGTACTAACAAGTAATTTAACTTCTAAACTGGATTAAAATTAGGGATAATGTCCTTCGTCTTCGAAGCCAGAAAAGGGTTGAAGTACCTGCAGAATATTAGATAGAAGACATGATGATTCTTATGGAGTGCCGTCGTTACATCCAGAACATATTCATCTCTCGCCAGTGGCCTGGTAAACGCATCAGCATCAACGATGCAATATAATGAAAATTCATCCATTTCGTGAGGGTTTCTTACGGATATTATATTGCACATCTCTTCGATAACATCCTATCGAAAGAAGAAGAGCAACTGTTATATAAAACACTGGAGTACTTATCAAGATATGAAAAAACTCATTGATTAATAATTCAAATTAAGGGTTTATAATTTTCCCTACTGTAATTAATGTTCCTTTTATTTAATACTCTATGAAATTTTCAGCTTTGGATTATGCTTCTCGTATTCTAACAATTTCCACCTCATCCTCAGTTAAAATAATTATCCTAAAATACCCACCTGCACAACCGTCGTACACTTCGTATTGATAACCCTCTCAGTTCCTCCTGGCATTCTGTAAATCTGTCTCTTCGCGTTTCTGCCAGCGCTGATGGCCATGATCTCGTCGACGCTGGGCACGCTCCTTCTTCCTCCGTATTTGACAGTCTTCCTGAGGTTCTGCAGGCACACAGTGGCGGTCCCGTGATAAGCCCTTCTCTTATCGTAAGCCGCTGTTTCGAGGTACTTGGTCAGGTAAGGCCTAAGACCGTCGCTACAGGTGAAGTAGGCGGCGACGATGCTGAAGATCCTCCAGCCACGCTGACAGCTATCGGGATTGGGACTCTTGTTGTTGGTGGTCTGCTTCATCAGCTGGCAGTAGACTTCATCTCGGAGTAGCTCGTACTCGAGACAGTGCTGCAAAGAGATTGCACTGTTAGAATGATGTTCTTTGAATCATGGAGGATGACCTTTGCACCTCGTAGCCAGATAAATTATATAAAATACATTTTGAAGGTACAGGTCGCTTTATGTATTATTTTCTTTAATTCTGATATTACTTTAAATGTAATAAGTCAGCTCCTTGATGATGTAATTCGCGATGGAACATAGCGTTTTCAAGGGATTCATATCCGTGTACTAAATAGTCAAAGTTTCAGCAGCTTGAAGATTCATCAGCGAGGAAAGAGAAAGCGATGGTTTCACTCTTGGTAATTGTCCGTGGAATTAACGGGTAATTGTAGGTGTTAGTGGTGGCAGGAATTTTGTATAGAACTGAATCGAATGGTGTTTTGAAATTAAGATTTTGAGGAAGATGGGTGGAAGTTGAGTGAAATAGAGGAATGGGTACTTCAATAATGTTGGATTTAGTTGAAATTTAAATTTTTGGGGGTTTTCACTATTTTAGTGTCTCATTAAAAGTAAATTAAAGTAACGAATCTATTCTTCTTGTTTTGTATATATGGAATATGTCAAGGTTCTTCTTGATGATTACAGATGTTTCGTAAATGACGGATTAAAGAAATCATTCCCTGATTTGGTTGCAGTGATGAAAAGAGATGTTATTAGAAGAAATTAAATTTTCATGCATCATTTACAAAGTGATCGAAATACTTTCCATCCAGAGGATATTATAAAGACTGATGAGATGATTTGGAGAGAAATCACTTTTACTGAAACTACACTATGAAATCACTATTATATCCCTAAACTCTTTAGTACCGCAAATCAACATTACCCCATATTTTTATTTTAACCCGGAGACACAAAGCCTTCTAAAAATTAATTGCATCTAATCCCTATCCCAAGAAATAAATTTAGAAGAACACAGTTCTGGTTGAATTGAAATAAAGATCTACAGTAAAGGACTTTGAATATTCTAAAAGAAAACGACCACGAGTATCCTATCCTATAATGTCAACTGTCCATTGATACTCTACATAGATAACTCCAATCCTTGCTCACAATTTAAAAATCACATTGCATGTGTACTTCTTTACATGCTCCACATCCCTCATTAAAACTCCCAATTACATCGAGTTACCTGACACGACGCAGAAAAGACAAAGAAAATCAACAAACACATCAACTCGTGTGGACTGTGACTCACCACGAGAACAGTATAGACACACTTGACTTCGCTAGTGTCTGGAGGCAATGGCTGGTCACCCATGTACCTCATGAGGCAGAGGAAGCATTTCACGGACAAGCTACTCAGTTCTGGGTCCAGCCTCAGCAGACTTTGCTCTATGGGGACAGGTGAGTACTTGACGAGATCCACCTGCTCCTTCCAAGTCCATTCCGCGCCATCCTGTTGGCCTTTGCCCTTCTTGTTCTTCTTCTTGCTCTTCAGAGACTCGATGACTTTAAGGGAGCCGCTTATAGAGCCGTCTGCAGTCTTCAGCATTTCGAATCTGTCGAAAAGAACGTGTCATTTAATCCTCTCGTCACACTTTCTTCCAAAAAACTATCTGTCAGTGTTCTCCCTGCCTCGGAGATCTAAGATGCCTGCTAGTGGTAGTTCTAATTGCGAAAGCAGACTGTCTGGATCAATTTATCCAAGGAACGGGACTTGGAGGTGACGTAGGTAATGTGGTCTACCAAAACGGACGGCGTCTCGTTGCAAGAGTAGCAGGTCGTAAACGGAATTTCCATTGCAGGATGGGTACAGGGGAGGAAAAAGTCCCGTTCAGAGTACTGGCTGGGTGGTCGTCGCTTGTCAAAGTCGTGTTTAGGAAACCTCCACTCTAGTTAGGTGTCTTAATGATCATTCTCTAACTCGACTCCGTGTACCCTGGCTGCTTCGTTATCGTTTTTACGTTCACACTTTTTGTACTCTCTTTACTAGCGTACTTGTAACTTCTTTTTACTGCCGATTCAAAACTGCCTGATATTAATCAACAACAGAAGTAGATACTTTTTAATAGAAGCTAAGTAGTATTCTATGTTTTATTTATTAAAGTACTCTATTAAATGGTTGAAAGTGAGGCTTCGTTTTTACTTGAATACAACATATTAACGCTACGTTTAAAGATTCATGAAAGAATTTGTCCATAATATCAACTATAACTGATCCAATTCAAATAAAATCGTTTCTCTTCGATATAAAAAGTGGAGCAAGAAGGAGCAAGATTGTGGCAACGGAAGCAAGAAGAATCGATGCCCTGCGTGACACGATTCTCATGCATCTGTTTCAAAATGGCCTCGTAAGAACTCCTCGTTACTCTCAACGCAGCCATTAATTTTCATTTTAGAGAAAAGCGAGACCTCGAAAAGAACAATGTTGATGGAATTTCAAGGGACGATGAATGTTAACAAACCCTTTTTTGCTTTCCAGTTTTGCACAACACTCGGCGCCACAACGCTGTCCCATCTTCATATCCTCTGTAAAGTGAATACGCGATTCGAACTCGCGATTATCGATGCGGTCGTCCAAATTGGACATCTACGATTACATCCAGCAGCGACTGTCCTTGTTTTATATTCGATCTTTCTCGTCGCACTGCGCAGCTTCCACGGGTCAAACGTTTATTTACAGATCCATCGGACGAAAGGGATACAACTTTGGCAAATCGATTTCTCGTAGAAGGCACGATATGAAACGCTTCGAAACGGTAACTCGCTAGAAGCTGAATGATGCCCAAAGGAGACGAGGAGCACTCGTTAGCCGCGCGTTCACCAAGATGGTCGATGCTACTCTGAGAACCGCGGCACGTTATGCTTTCTCAACACGGCACGACTAACGTTTCTTGCGTAACAGTGGCTAATTAGTCTTTAACATTAATTTCCCTCTTATTACGACGCCTGGGTTTGGTAAAAGCGCTTTTGTCTCGGTCGGGATTCTGTTCCCCGGTGCAAGAATATTTGTAAGAATTTGCTGTTCCGAGTCTGGGAGAGCGTGTAATAATTTACAAAAGAAGGGAATTAATTGGGTTGCCGCTTAAGTAATCTTCGGCCTTCGCAACAGTAACAAACTGTTCGATCATCTTGATCATCGAAATACCAAAATGGAAGGTAACTATTTGGATTAAGAAACCTGAGCTGAGCTTTCTAAGTTCTTTGAAATTGTCTAAAACGAGAGTAATAACTTTTCGTTCTATATAAAAATAAATCTTCTTACTAAAACATCTGAGCTAATCTTCGATACGTCATTCAAGGCAGAGATCACAAATCTGAAACGAAGAGGAATAGAAAGGAGAGCTTACTTCTCCGTGCTCTGTCTGAAGTTGAGCATGGCGTACTGCAGAAGAGAGTGTTTTCCATCGTTGACGACTGGCCCGCTCTCGTAGATGCCATCTTCTTGCAGTCTGCCGTTGTCTTCCGGTTGCCGCCATTCCTGGTTCGGGCTGAGCCGCTGGTTCTGCTGGTTTTTCTGATGATTCGTCTGGTTCGTCGCCGACACGTGGTTCGGCACACGACTGGAAGGCACGTGGTTCTCGTGGTTCGAGATAACGTGATTAGGCTGACCGTGGGACTGCACGTGATTCGAAGAACCGTGACTCGCCTGCGACTGGATCGATTTTGTGATCTGGGAGACGTGGTTCTCGTGATGGGTCGACTTGTGCAGCGGCTTCTGGTCGATCTGCAATCCAATCGCGACAATTCATTCACCCTGTAGCAGTTAAGCAGCATTATTGGAGCTCTTATCTATTTAGAATTGAAATATTGGTTTTTAAAAGAGAAAAACTGTAGAATTATAAAGAGTACAGTAATGGGAGGCTGATTAATAGGACTTAAGGAAAGTAAAAGTTACATTTGCTTCCTAGAACTTGAGCTATCTAATTCATAAACTAAAATGTATAATTTTGTCAGAGTTAATTGAGGCAAAGTGCAGTACTTTATTTTAATAGATTCGCGTGAGTTTCGTTTCATTTAATTCTAGTCTTGTTGTTGAATGTACAGAGCTTTCAGATTTGATGATACAGTATTGGATATCGTCGATGCTAATTAGAAATGTTCAGTTTGCGTCATTAAGGGCACAGCGGAGTTTCTCGACCACCAAGAAAGCGAGAGTAATTTTCAAGCAAACCGACCATTTTCTGAAAGACGAGAGATTGAACTTTCACACCGTTCACAAGGAGAAAAAGCCTCGAACTGGAGCAAAGGAAATCGTTTCACTCTTTCCTAAGAAAGTGCCACATAGAATCCCGGGATATCTTCTTTCACGTCGCCACAAATAAGTAGGAGTATATCGTAAGTGTCGTATCAGCAATTAAATATTGTCGGTAATTAAACCGCCCGCTTTCCACTTCCCGTAAGCAAGCTAGCTGACTGACACGTTAAACATCACTCGATTCGGACAGTGAAGAAGTCTGGGTTTCAGTTTTCGTTGACGAGCTGCTTCCGTTCGTTTATCGCGATCAAATAGTAATTACCGTTCGACCGCCTTCTGGATTACTGGCGTAAAACTTGGCGAGTGATTTACAGAAAGGTTTCTCGACCTTTCCTATTATTCATTTTCTCTTTCGACTCCCGTTTCCTGCTTTTCACCGACACCGTCGCGGGATATCTCGGATCCGACGATCGATCTCGCCGAGGAGAGAACGGGTTTCCCTGCACGCGATCGAGATCCAGCGTAGGAATGTGGTGAATAATACGATTAGTGAGCTTCGAGCATCATTTTCTGCCCTTTACCGATAAAACCGTTCGGCTAAAGTTGAAATCGAACAATTTACAAAGGGATCGATTCCTTGCTATCATCAATATCGTAGCCTGCAAGTTTCTGCTATTCAATACAGCATTTCATAAGTTTTCTTGCGCATTCTGCGTTACTTCGTTACCGCGAACTTCGTTCATCCTTCATGCACGCACGCACGATTTCGTTCATTCTTTTCGCACGTGTCTAGGTCATTCTTTTTTCTAGAGCTACTTGTTCACACCTTGTCCCCCGATCTATCGACCACCGACGATAAAGAAGCCGCCGCGTCTCGGGTCTGTCTTCGTTTTTTTCGCAAGGACGTACACATCACCCGTCTTCCTTGCACTCGTCTACGGCTTATTCCGTCCTTCTTGCACTCGTCTAAGACTATGTCTCCCTTTATCTCCAGCTAGTTGTTCACACTTTTTTTTCAAGCTCCCCAATACCGAGAAAAAACTAGCTCGCCGCGGGCTCACCTCTTTCCTCCTCGCCGTGCGTAAACAACTCGGTTCGTCCTTCTCGCACGCACGAACATCTGCGCTCTCCTTCCTTGCTTACGTCCAAGACCCTGTCCGTCCTCTTCCCACGCGTTTAAAGACTGAATCTGTCCTTTTTTCTGGTATTGGTCGCGTTATCTCCCCTCGTCTCATTGGTCACCGCGCAAAAACGTGGTCGCCAGGATTGACAGCTGCTCATCTAATCCGCGCGGATAAGATCGTTTGTCCTTTTCACACGCGCTTAAACTTAGTATCACTCTGCTTTCTTTCTTGCAGTGGATATCCTCAGTTTTGAACACTTCCTCCTATTGGATATTTAGAAAATTCTGCTCTTCTCGATTGGCAGTCGCTTTTCTACTCCGCGTGGACAGCCTCGTCCTGTTTGCACGCAAGTGCAATTTCGTTTGTCCTACTTGCACCCATCTACGGTGTTTTCCGTCCTTTTTACACGCATGGAAGACTTAGACTGTCTCCTTTTATTCACACCTAGTTGTTCACACTTTTTTTTCCTCGGCCTTTTAGGCACCGCTAAAAAGGAGACCGCCGAGCCACAAGCTCGACTTACTCTTTATTCTACCGCGCGAATACGACTGTGACTGTTTCTTTTACAAGTTTGGCTACTTAAAATTGAGATTTGGCTTACGCAAAACCTAACTGAAAAGTAAATCTGACAAATTTTGGAAATGATCGACACATTTTGATTAACATACATTTATTTATACACTTGGCTTGCATCCAGTTTCTGTGACCGTATCCCTATACATTATATCGTCGACCGCGAAACAATCGACGGCGACGAGAATATGGTTGTGTTAGTAACGTCTGTATAGGTCAAAGAAGAAGAATAAAAAGATAACAATACTTAAAGTTGGTTAGACGGTTTAAACACCCTAAACTCATAGGCAAGCGTAGTTACAAAAGCTTTTCAAGTGCCTTATTAAGAAAATAGGTCGACTTGAATTTTACTTTGGATATGGGAATAATTAACATTATTATCCGTGTCCAAATCGCTTATCATCTTCTCTAATTGCCACAATTTTTATCATAAAGGTTACATTAGAAAACGCTATGCTCTATGTAGAACTATCTCTGCAACTTTCAGAAATCTTACAAGGACTGCAATGAAAATTGTAAGTACATGTGAAAGAGCAGCAATTCATTGGCTTTGCGAAAGAAAATCGATACTATTTCTGTTACACATGTGGTCTTGCAACGCCCGTAATGTCGTGAAAGTTGAAGTTTACAGCCTTGCATGATTACTACTATTATTTGCTCCGTCTGACATATATTTAGCAAATTGCCATTTCTTTCCCCTGGACTGGCGATTCGTGCCCGCTGCCATTGCAGGAGTGATATTGCAATAAAGCAGCCGTCAATTTACTGTAATCTGCGAGGTAATAAGTAGCTATTATACGAGAAGAAAGCAATATTTAGTCTGCTGTCAATTTTTATGGGGATTAAGGTAATCTACTTTGAATTAAAATAATCATAAAAAAAAATTCTGCTCGTTTCTTGTCCCAACTTTAAAACGAATCTCCTACTTTCTATCGAATCCACTTCAAGCAGCATTGAATACCTGAATTACGAAGGGATCTAGTCTTTTCGTAAATTGTCTGACAGTTCTCATACAATGTAATTCAAAATAGAAGATAGTATAAACATTTTTCTTATGTATAATCATCGTGATCCCTTTTATTGGTGGATGGTTGCCTAAAGTCTATTCAACTTTTGGAGTAGCCTGTACAATTATTTATCAAAGAAATCGGAAAGCAACACCCGGTACATCGATACCTAAGACTCTGCTGACAAAACCTGAATGTACCTGAGCGAGTAGGATAAGCAGATGTTGACCCTGACCCACATAATCGTTAATGCATCGAGATACGGTGGAAGACGGTGGAGAACACATAGTTACGGTATAGTATTAATAAGAACAACGATACACACGCTTTTCACCGGCCTGTTTGTGGGATAAATTTCATTGCATCTGTGTCAAACTATACGGATATAATGATACACCGTCGCTTGCCATATCTAGAAATCGTTCTATAATTACATCTGCATTTTATATATTTCAGTGAGCACGGGTCAGAGTACGCCATGTGTAACTGTCACACTTTAATGGCAAGTAATTGATACGTAATCGAAGAATTTATGGGGCACAAATTATTATATGATTTCTCGAATGCACATTTGGTAAAATGGGCCATCCACGAACTTTCATTTTGAGCGATATTTAATATTACATGTCGTACTAGAATTAAATCCAATGAAATTCTAATGAAAGAATTACTTATTCTAAGATTTCTGAAATATTTCAATCTGAAGCACTCCAAGCTCATGAATACAGAAGGGCATTAAAAATAAGACGCGTACGCAATGTCAACACTTGCCACGCCAAGAATGCACCATTTCAGGAGTCGTAAGGTCGTAAATTCGTTCTTCGTTAACCTTAATTGGCCAGCGAAGAATGCCTTCTAAGGTGGCACCATTAATTCTCTTTAAACTTTTTAATGGTCACGCTCGCTACACCCGTAGCCTTCAATTACGGTACCTTCGCACCGCCCTAACGTTTTGCTAATATCTTCGCGGGGGCGTGTGAACGGGGCTGGCTATAAAAGTAACTTCAAAGGGGATCTTTTGCATTTTATTTCGATGCTTTCGCATCCTGCAACGGTAAAAGCATTTTCCTGTAACGATGATTTCCTGACTGTCTTCCTGGACGAGTGACCGTCTGGCAATTGATTTTCACGGCAGGTAGCGAGATGGAAAGAGAGGGTCGAGATACCGGGCGTCATCAAGGACACAGCGGCTCGGATTAACAGGAAAGGAAACTTTTATCGGCTGTAAAGCATGAAAGTTAACGACCCTGTTTCGCGATACGCGCGTAAATCGTTGCAAAGGAAAACTACGTCTGACGGTATCAGGGGCTTATGGTCCGTATGGTAATTGAGTCAATCAACTACGATTTCCGTCATGCTTGTAAAATTTCGTTTTCTGATTCTCTTTTATGGTATTTCAACGTCGAGCAGCCAAGGACGTCTAGTGACAGGTTGTACCAGGATAATGTTAAATTATGCTCATACATATTTTATAATACAGGAAGAACCGAAGAAAGTGGGATGCTGGGTGTTTAGTTATCCAATAGTTCTTTGGGCATCGAACTTATTGATCATCATTTGTAAAATTTAGTTTCAAATTTTTTCCGTGAAGGGAGCTTTGACAACGATGAAGAAATTATTGCGAATAAGTCTCTGAAAGTGAATAATTTTCAGGCACTGAATTGAAAAATTTGCCTACAATATTGGAGAAGGTACCAGGTAATGAAAGTAGATTATGTTGTAATCTACTATTTAGTAAATATAAAGAAACTAATTCAGAATGTGTTTTCTATTCAAATGTTTCGAAAAAACAGAAGTGTTGAACCATTTTCTGGTGGGAGTATTCGTGTAATTAGGTGTGCAGTTAAAAAACCAATTCGAGCGATTGCACAAAAAAGAAGGATAAAATTAATGAACGCATAAGTAACAATTAGCTGTTAACTCGTAGGAAGCCTTGCACGATATATATTCAATTTACTAACTAACTTTGTAGTTACCATATCTGCCTAATTAAAAAAGCTTACACGTCAAATGCATATTTCGTAAAAATGTCGATATCAGCTAGGCATCTTGTTTGCCCCACCGATGAATGCTGTTACATAATTTAAGAACCATATATATTTATGGACTTCCTGCATTATGTCAGTCAATAAGATTTTTTACCCGGGCAGTAATAAATTAAAACTACGTTAACCAGCAGTAAAAACGTCATAAAAATGACCAACAGCTTAAAGTGACCAAATTTAATTACTTCGGATCGTCTGCTTTACAACATGAATAATTATGACATTTTAAAGGATCTCCTCTATACATTGAATACTCATACTGCAAATGACAAGAGACTCAACGTTTAAAGAACAGTAATTAATAACCTTTAAAATGTACTACAATTTTATCCGAAACAGAAACTTAATAGAAAACTCTAGAAATTCTTAAAAAAAAAAACGACAATAGAAGATTTCACTCTTGATCATTTCTCAAGAAGATTCCCCCCAGTCCACCTAAATCATTCACTACCGTTAGTCAAGAAAAAGAAAGCCCATAGAGCGCCGTAAACGCGAGTCTCGAATCTCAGCGAGAAGCCGGCAAGATTTACGAAGTATTTATTAATCGAGGACAGGAATATCGGGATCGTGACCTGGTAGCTCTTGACCTTCTCGTCGAGTTTCTTCAAGGTCTCCTGTATGGTGGTGAGTGTCTTGTCACCGGACTTCTCCTCGTTCTGCGCCTCGTTCTGTGTCCTCAGCTCCTCGAACCTCTTCAGGATCTCGCGGACGCTGAGCTTGCTCCCGTCGGCGTTCTCTTCCGCGATCGTCTCCATTTTAGACACTTTCCGCTCGCCGCTCATGCGACCCACGATCTGATCGCTATCGTAGAAGTCCTGGATCAGATCGTTCACCTGCATATTTGCCTCCGCGCTTTGCCTCTGTTTAGAGGGAGACTGCGGGCGATGTTTCGTTTCAGGTCCCTCGTTATTCTTCGTTAAGCCGGGCTGACTCGTATTCCGCGAGTTTCGCAGCAGGCAACCCTCTTCCATCCTCAGCTGCTCGATCGTCGGCTGAGCGTGAGGGCGATCCGAGTTGCTGGAGCTCAGCGAGTTCATCGTCGAGGCTATGGGGCTCGTGAAAGGCTTCTGCTCTAATTTCGATATGTCGATCCTGGGTATGTTCTCGTACTCGAATTTCTGCTGGACCAATTTCGGATCCTTCCTGCTCGACTCTAGCACCCTCGAGATCTGCCTGACGTTGTTCTTATTCACGTCCAACTGGCTCGAGTCAGGTGACACCTTCCTGCCCTCCTGCTTCTTCTTCCTCTTGCAATCGTCCTTGGCGAAGAATTTGATGAACCTATTCTTCTGCTCGCCCTTCGCGCCCTTGTCGCGATTGGAAGCCTTCTCGAGGAAGGCTCCTGAGTCGTCTGTCTGCCCATACTCGTCGCTGCTCAAGTCAGACTCCGACGACTTCACCAATAAGCTGTCCGGCGAGTTGGTCTTTCGGTCTTCATCCGAGAAATTCTTCGAGTCGAATTTCCCGATGAGATTGCTCAGGCTCTTCCTCCGGGGGCCCAGCCTCGACTCGTGGTCGTCGTAGTGCTTCCTGTAGTCCTCGTCTATGCGGCAGAAAGAATAATCCGGCGTGGATCTTCTCTCGATCTTCACGTTTCTTCGGTAGTCCGCGTTCCTACCGTTCTCGTTCGTCTCCAGTTTCCGGAGAAATTCTGACCTCCGCACGATCCGCTGCACGTTGGTGAACGGTTTCGGCTCGATCTTCCTGGACTCGCTCTCAGAAACGTCCGAAGGGTCAACGAACTGCGAGAGGATCTCTGGACGATACTTCTGATTCTTCCTCAGGGTGGTGCGCAACTCTGCCCAGTCGCTGGACAGCCTTTTGGAGAAGATCCCTTCGGTGTCGGAAACCTCCCGCTCCATTTTGGTCGGGCGAGATTGAGGATCACTTTGTTAGGAGGACGATCATTTTAATCGCACATTTGTAAATGTCTGTTCGTAGATAATCTGGTTTGTTAATTGAAGGAGAGATATATGTATAATTCTTGAATGTACCGTGCGTTTTGTAATTCTAATTTATTCTGGACTCTGCTAAATTCTTTTCAATAACAGAATGTGTATATGCGAGGCTTAGTCCCTCAAAATTAATAGATTTTTATTGGTATCGTGGTATCGAGGTGGAAATACTGATCTAATTGAAAAATATCTTCTTTGGAGTTATGATTTGTCGGGTAAGACCGAATTTTAATACTTGTATAAACACGAAGGCTTCTTTTCAGTGCACTTCAATAGAAAAGAAAAATGTTGCTTGCAACTAGCAATTTTGGCAGGGAAAAGAGTATGGTATGATATTTCTCAAGAATAGTCTCCACAGTATTTGTTGGTTACTATACATATGAAAGCTTTGCAAGTTCCTTAAAGACACTCGATTCTTATTTCATGTTGATGACGCAAAGAACAACTGCTGACAGACGTGCTCGGCTTTTGTCAAAATCACAATGCGAATGCATCGAACATGAATGCATTCTGCTACACATCGTTTCATAAATTACCTACAAAGCCGATGGAGGAATACTTTCAAAGTCGATTCCACATAACGCAGGCTATCGAGCACGACGAATGCCGAGAAGCACCATGCAAAATGTATAGAAATCGTGTCTCACAGAATATAATTGACCCCGATTCCCTAAGTCGAAGACAGTTTTTTACGAGCCCGTGAATTTTCTGCAGTCGCGGATTCAAATACCTTCGGTACTAATTAACGAGGGAAAATGAAATCCTGTGAAGCGAATGCAATGTTAACACACATTGCAATGCTCGCGAAACGTGCGGTTTCCAAATTGCAACCATGTATCAACGTAAAATAAAAAATATCTTTCTACTCTGTGGATCTTCCTCTAGCAACTGAATTGCGAAAAAAATACTCAAAGAGACAAGAAAAAAGGATTATGAAACTTGTGAGTTGCATCCTGCCAAGGATAGTCGAAACGTCTCCTATACGAGAACTAGATTTTTTTGCAAACAGTTGTCGACATTCTATCACTTTACACAAATACACATCTTATAGTGGAAGGTTCAAGGAACACGCTGATATTTATTTGTTATGGGATATCGAAGAAGAAGGCGGACAAATTTAATTGGAAAGAATCAGTTTCGTGTGTCCTACTTGATACCACTAAGTTTCACTTACAGTGTCACCAACAAATATTTCGAGGGAACGCAGGGACTACGGTTAAGTTCCACGGAGAAAGGAGAAAGAAATCGTGGGAAACGTCGGCGAATACTAATAGATTGAAATTGAACGAATTATGAAGGGACAGAACGCCGGAGCGTTTAACGTAGAACGTTACGAGAGAAAGCGACGATTCTGTCAGGACCCGGAATGCATCTGGCATTCGTCGACGTGCTCCTCGTTCGATAATGATTTCAACTGGCTCGAAAAACCGTACGATTGTCCTCGTTACAGCACGCAATGCTGCATGTGGTTCACGGAAGAAGGTCCTCCGTCAGGGCTCCGTGAGAAGATCGACGAAGAAGCCTCTCGTGGGACCAAAGAACAATATACACTTTTCATTGCAATTATCTCGCGCTAACAAACTCTCCTTCGTTCCGTCAGCGAATTAGAAAGGCCCCTGCTTTCGTGGAAACTCGGATTTATCGCGTGACTAGAATGGAAAAGGGCTGCCTTCGCTTTTAATGAAAAGTCGCTTCCCTGTTTGATAGAAGAAACAACCAGGAAATAAGGAAAGCTCATTTGGAAGCATAATTTAATTAATTTCTAGGGAAAACGCTGACTTTATTGTTTACGAAGTTTTAATCAATTCGTAATGAAATACCTTTGGATTAAGTATCCTTTCTTTTCAGCTGATTTCATCCTAAAAAGTTGAAGAATATCGACAGAAGAGGACGAGAATCCTTCAAAGAATTTTTAAAGAAGAATTTAATGATCACCCTTCTTCTTCACTCAACCTATCGCTTGGCTTCAACAAAAGAAAATGTAGGTAACTGGAAAAATTTTAGACTACCCGTGTCAGTAAAGATTAATACAACCTCGCAGTTCTCCCTGAGTGAAGCAGACAGTTTTGTTCGATGCTTTCTTGGGACGAATATTTTGAACTAAATCAGTGTCGTTTCTGAAGACACCTTGCTTTCAAAGACCATTTCACGCGAAATCAAACGATTTGCATCCGAAGCGACTGATTTACTTAAAAGTCAATTTGTATGTCAGCTATTCCAGCTCCATAGGTATTTAAGCGCCTCGAGGAATCCTCGCTCGTCCTCGTTGCAGCCGAGGAATTTCTATAGCGTCCAGCTCGGGGAGGAAGAGAGTGGAGAGACTCGAAACCCAGATTCAAAAACAAAGAGGGGCTGCCACATCGAAAACTCGATTCGAGGGGAAAAAGTAGGAAGTGGAATCTAGTAAATCCTAAGTCATCGTGTGGCTACATTAATGGAACGAACGGTGCCTGGCCTACAAAATACCTTTCATCTCGGTCTGAGTCGTGGACGTGTAAGGGACAAAATAAACGACGCGGGCGAAGTTAACTCGCCTTTACATCGCATCTTCGCCGTGTAGTTTTCGTCCGGAGGATTATTTGAAATTATAATTTTGGCCTTGAATGATAATCGCCGTGTTTACGATTCCTTTTATCATTTGTTTCGCTGCGATCGCCTCTCTCTCGTCGAGCACCGGGTCGAAGAATATTTGTCTCCTGGGGTAATTTATTCGAATGTTATCTTGTCCGGGACGTGCCTCTCGAAAGCGAATTCTTCGCGGCGAAATTAAAATGTTTTCTGCAAATTCTTTGATGAATCGAATAAGAGAGACGGCCTTCCAAGGATGCCTTTCATTCAGCAGCACAGTCGAATGTTATCTCTATGAATATTCATGCCACTGTAGAGGATCAACAGTACGATCGGCGAAGAAGCAGGTAATTAGCATTGTCCTGTTCTGCTCTGTTGCGTGGCGCTAATTAAAAGACAGGCATTATTCTTTTGAGCCGAGTACGGTTCAGTTAACGAGCGTCTTTACTGGAAACACGCTCTTCAAAATCATTTCTGATTAGAAAATACGAAGATCATTTATCATCTAAAGAAATAACGGTAGATATTAAGCGAAATGAAAACAATTTCAAGCGGGTATTCCCTATTATTGACCTGTTTCACTTGTATTCCATTCAAAACGCGGAAAAATTATCACTGAAGAATTATTATCATACAATCTACTAGCTTAGTCATACACGTTTAATATTCCATGACAGTATCTTCAAACACAGTGCAATATATGCAGTGGAATAATAATAATAAAAAAAAGAACAAAGTTATCTATCATCTATCAGATACGTCTCAGTTTAGTACGGGAAGCTTCATTACAAATTCCTCGTTTAAACGCAAACACCGTTAATCAACCAATTTGCAAAACTCGCCATTACTCGAATGACTTTGACACACTGCGTCAATAAGATCGTTTCTTAGAACACTCAAATAACAGTCCTGTTCCTTCTTAATTACAGGTCAGTCGACAGATTCCTTAGTTCTGCGCGCAATTTTCATTTCGCGGCAAGGTCGACCGGATTATAATGACGACCGATGGTTAATTCAGCATTGCTGCGGCGTCGAATGAAATTTATGGTTAATCAGTGGCTATTATTCCCCGGGACTGATCGAAGATCGATATCTGCGGGCGACGCTGCCTCGGTACGTTGGCGAGCACTGCGCAACTATTTACGGAACGCGTAAAGCTGCGTACAGAAGGATCGTTAACGATCTAGCGTGAGGTCGAGAAGGCTTGCGTAAGGAAGATCACGATCGCACGCCTGTTTTTCCCTTTCCTCGGCTGGCTTCTTCATCGAGAAATGCCGATGGAAAACAAACGATACAAGATGCGCTACGTAATTTTGCAAAAGATAGTTTAAACTTCTTAATGGATTTAAAGATACGAATGAAACGTAGATGTATCTTCTTTTTTATGATATCATTGCTGTGTCTAAAAAAAATTTCAAGTACTTCCTGGGGAAATTATTTCTCAATGTTTGTTGTAAATGGTGATAAGGATCGTTTTGTAGAATTGTAACTGTGCGGTATTTTCTTCAAACTGAGATCATTTCCTTTTGTTCAGCTGACTGAATAAATGTGACCATTTTCAGCGGACGTTCTGGTTCAATTAAAATAGGCTCAAGTAATAAGTGAGGCAGTACTATTTTCTATGTACCATACAATATCGTGGTCTTCCCATAAAAATACTGAACGTACACCTATTTCTTTAGACTTGCAATATTTTCCCACTGAAATTTACTTCCTAGTATCTGCTCCTTTCATTCATCGCTAGCCCTAATAACCTACTCGCAGCGAAGCTTCAATGAAACTCAAATGTAGACACACTTCAAACTATCTACAACTGATTAGATGATCGACCCTAAAAAATTCGCCCCCTCAAAGTTAGCCCAAAGAAGATCTTAGCCCAATTAAAATAGACCCCCCAAAGTAACACCCATTCCATCGACTTTTCTCAGCAACAATGGGAATCATCATAAACCACACGCGTCATATACACGTCATCTCCCGTTTCCAGCCAGCCAAGTGAACGTGTGGATGCCTGCTCCAAGACGTAATCAATATTTTAAGAAGGGGCCCAGGGATCTCCTGCCGGAGCGTAATTATCGGGGCGTGTTGGAGATTCTGAAAACGAGACGCTGGTCTGCGCGTTCAGGGACTGTTTCTCAACGGGTCGGAGAGGTATTTTGCGGCAAGGAGACGTGGTAAACAAACGTCGCTAGTGGTAATTGAGCACCGCGACACGAATACCGAGATTTCGCCATGACACTGGCGCGGGGAAACCGATTTATTGCGCCACGATCGCGATCGAGATCGAGACCGTTATCCCCCGGGCGCAAAGAGACTGAAGCAACGGCTGATGGGTGACATTGCTCGAGAATCGAGTGCAACCTTCGATCTTGTTATCCGCGTGATACATAAGTCGATAACGACCGTGGATCGAACCCAGTGTTTCTGGAATTTCATGCCTTTTTGGGCTTTGTGGATTGGAACTAATTATTTTATTTGAGTTCTGAATTTAATCACGAAGGTGGCTTTGCTGTTGCGATAATTCTTTTTGGAAGAAGCCTTTCTAATTATTGACAAATAATTCTAAGCTACTTCTTGGAAGTCATAACAGTTTGGAGAGTATACGCTGTGTTTTGGAATTAATTGCTTCCTTTTACTCCAGAATTTTGTGAAGCATTTTGAAGAATTTTGTAAGAATCATGGATGGAGTTTTAAGCTATTTTTTGGAATTCATCACCAATTTTCAGGGGATTGGTATATTTTAAAGTGAATTACTTCGTTTTATTTTTAAGTTGGTCAAAGTTTTTCTGAAGGAAACTCTTTTGTAATGGACGAACTGGTCCAAGTAGAGCAATTGAATGATTCCATGAACGAGTAATCCAAACAGTCTTCGGCACGAATTACGGAGCAGATATTCAGGTGTGTTTTACAGCGTATTTTTTTTTATCCAAGTCATGCACTATTAATTACTAGACCACCTGCTGATTTCACGCTACCGTACAGTTACTGTTACACGGCCGTGGGCGCCTGCCTTTAGGAATGATAAATGCTATCGTGATAATTGTCGGTAATCGAATGACGAAGTGTAACTTTAACGAGTTCCCCTGGTTTAAGAACGGATAACGATTGTTAGAGTGTCTCTGTCGCCCTGTTGGCAGCGTAAGAATCGCCACAAATTTAGAGTCTTGCATTATAATAGTAACGAGTGCTTCGAGAATATAAATGATGGTTAAATCAACTTCTTGAAATAATTTCTCTCAGAACAGATTAGTTAAAATTGAAATTTAAACGATAAATTTCAAATAATTAATATTTTCGTGTCGATTTCTGATAAAAGAGATTTTTAACGTTTGAATTGTTCCTTTCACGAGACATAAATTGCGCAAAATCATAATTGAGACTCCAAATGGTCGATGCAAATGAAACTATGTACAGGGGACGAAAAAAGCAATGACGCACGTTGAGAATGTCAATGCGAGAACGAAATGCCAAAGGACGAAAAAACGCAGGGCACGTGTTTCGCTTCATCATTTTTATCGTCATACTTAGAGTAACAGATTGGTGGAATTCGCTTGTTAGTTACGCAACGTGCTTCTCCAATACTTTTTCCACTCCGTATTCCGTTGAACAGGAAAAACCAGAATCCAATATCAAACGACGCAACTACGGATGATTTCCCCCGAGTTAATAAGCATTCTGCGATAGAATGCGATTTGTACAAGAGAAATTACTCTCTCACAGTAATAACGAGTAGAACGAGTGACACCGTACAACCACAATATGTTGTAACTATCTTTAATAACAGAGAGGCGCATGTGTCCTTGTAACTATCCAATGAACACTCCATCCTCTCACGAAGAATAAAACGTAATCGAACCCCCTCAGTACGCAAAATCCTTCGAACACATATTAAATCTTCGAATATTCGAAGAAAATCTTTATATTCCTTAAATCTCCAATTTCCACAACGATTTTCACCCTCTACATGTTTCCTGCGATGGCCAAAGCCTCAAGAAATTTATCATTTTCCCTGCGACACTAGTTACTTCATAACCACCACGAAGCACCCCCAAAATTTATCATATGTATTTCTTGAATTATGATAGTAACGAGATACTTCGAGAACATAAAAGATGCTTAAATGAACGTGGATCTAAATGTGTATTTCTTCAGAGTTCTCCATCTGCCAAACGTACCTACCTACAAACATCAAACCCCCCAAAATTGATCCCACTATTCAAAACCCCAGTGACTCCAGAAATCCACATCCTCTAACCCCACCCATAATAATGAAACCCCAAGAAGTTCGCTACATCCCCCTGAAGCTGCGCGAACCACCATCCTCCAAACGTACCTACGTTCGCAAAACGCTGAAAAATTCGTGTCCCAATCCTTCGAAACGCACGGTACATTCAAGGCACGAAGGGGATGAGGGAATTGGGGCTTTGTGGGAGGCTTCACATGACACTTGCTCGAGGGTGTCACTGGCACTCACTTGGCCGCGGTATCAGCACGATAAGAACACGAGGCGACGCGCGAGACTTCTCGACTGCGACGCGCGTATCGCGACGCGTTGCACCGCGATGATGTGGTGCACACGATGAGACGCGGGGTACCACGGTGCACTGTTGCACGTTGGTGCACCGCGCGACGACAGTCGATGAACTGAAGAGCTGTACGGCTTCCGATAGACAGCGCTGTTCCCCGCTGGTTGGGGCTCTGCGAGCCGGTACCCTTCGAAACACACCGATATCTGGGTCGAGCCTTTCCACCGGCGTGTGCTTACGTACACGCGCGCTCTGAGCACCGATGGGTACTCGATGGACGGTTTCGTTTGGGCCATCGAGTGAATCGGTGGGCAAATGGCTGGAGGGGTGGTCCTTGGTTTCGCATCTCCACGGGAGGCTGCAAAACTCGAGGCTCTGGTGGGGGGATATGGTTGGGAGGGATGGGATTCAGCGAGTAGTTGGCGGTGGAAAGATCGAAGGGGCTTCGAGGAGTGTTTTGACGAAGGTAAAAGTAATAAAACTTCTGTGGCTGACCTTTCATTGATATTGCTACTTGGGTTTTAAAAGCTTTGAAGCTTTAGTGCTTGGGATTTGGAGAAGGGTTGAATAACACGGTGGAGAAATGAAAGTGTGGAGGAAATTTAATTTTGTTGCATGATGATTCAATTAGATTTCATGGTTTTCATGCAGAAGGAAATTCAAATTCAAAATTTACAGGTGTATACCAATATTTACTCCTAAACAACTACAAACATTTTAAATATCTTTATAGAAATGAATCTCTTACAATCACTGACTTTGATATTCCTCTCATAATAGCGTACTGAATTGAAAATAATGCAGTCTCAAAAGAAACTCATCCAGATAAATGAAATCATCCTTTTGCTAAATTTAAACCCCAATCACTATTGGAAAATGGGCCTCGAATACCACTGCTAAGAAAGAAATGCAGTTATATAGTCTCCTTTCCAGCCGTTGGTTTTCATGTTCTCATGGTCGTTGAGCGTCCGCGAATAAAATATATTAAAATGTATATATCTCCATTGACTCGACGATCTTCAAAGTGTTTCATTCCCACCACGGTTCTCCGTGCATCGAGAACGCCATCGTGCCGAAGACCCGTTTCGTTTCTGCGTTCTGCCGCCTCTTCTCTCTCATCTTCTCCCCTCCGTCTTTCATTACACACCGATCGGAATGCGCATAATGAAACGGGGAATGTAGAGTAAAAACGTTTCCCCGGGGTCCTCTCGGAGCAACGACTAGATAACCGAGTGAAACTCTCCAGTCGAACGGTGTTAATAAATAGGGACGTCAGGGTATTCAGATTGGGAACGTGGCTGGCGGCGTCAGAAACGAATGACGAGCAATCCTTGTAATAGAAATTCAGTCATTACCCTTATGGTCTGCGAAGAAATACTTTAACAGTCGAGATCGAGCGAACAGATTGCGATAAACGTTGTTCCCAGTTGCTAGGAAGATTATCAAATTCGATTTTCGAAGTACAAATTATTTTAGATGCTTCTAAAACTGCGGAGGGACAGATGTTTCGAGTTATTTTATATCGGATGTGTAGTGGACTCTCTATCTAATGGGAATTTGATGTACTAAACTACGATGAGAAAGTAGGAAGTTGGCGGCTGGGTTTTTTTTTGGTACTGGGGTCTGTTATCTAATAAAATGAGCGCTGAAGGATTGTGTAAAACGTGGGTTAGAGTATTACTGAATTGGTAAGTTGCAGATAGCAGACTTTTAATTTAGAAAATTTCAACTGTTTTAGATCTAGACTAATAATATTTTAGGTTTGTTTAGAGATTTTAATTTTTAAGTTTAGTTTACTTGATTATACACATTCTTCTACACTTAATTTCCCCAATTGGTATGCCAGTAGGGTTGTTCGGTGTACAGTTTGCTAGTTAAAAATGCATAGTGCGTGCAGCTGAAGTAATCGAGTGTTGGGCAGACAATGAAGGAGCGGATGGCTTCTTAAAGACCAATTAACATAGGTCAGTGAAGCCCGTGACATAATAATTAGTTTCTAAGTACCTCCATCAATTCACATTCTTCGGAAAACACACCTCTCTCGATTTTTATACTATTGATCAATAGTGAGAGTTTATGATTTAATCGCAGTATACATATATTAAGAAAAATATAGTATCTCTTCTAATTTCAAATTCGAGATATTTCATGTTCTCCATGTCTTCTCTATCCTCCTTTTAATTTGCACCGGAGGTTTAATATTCCGAATAATCAAGAGCTAAGAGCGTGCTTTCGCGTGCATTGTGCGTTTTAAGGCTTTCTAAAGTCTATCGCGTGCATTTCGACCTGGAAGCTTAGTATTCTGCTCACACAATAGGCTGCAGGCTTAATCGTTCAACAACCGATCGAAGTGCATTCTCATTGGGTGCCAATAAGAAATCCCCGTGCTGGTATGCACGTTATAAAACAAGGAATGTGGAATAGAAAAGTTCCAGCTAGTCGTTGCAGGCATGCTTGCTTATTTCGTAACCAGCGAGTGAAAATTTCCTGACCGTCCTGTTTCATTAAACGCCATCAATTTCATTCGACACGAAGCGGAGAGGCTGGTTGCATGACGGTTATCAATAGAATACTCAGAGTCCCTCTAATTAAACGAATGATTAATACTATGAACACTACGTTGAATTCAAATCTGTCTAGAATATTTTAAAGGGATAAATATGAATACAGTATAGGTGGTCTGAAAACAGATTTATGATAAAACTAAATTTCAATTCATAATTATTCTTCCAAGTGGATAATTCATTAACTTTGCCTACAGAGTTGATTAAACTGCACTTAATAAACCCTGTAATGGAAGAAAAACAGCGCCTCTAATCACTATGTTAAAAACTCAATTACTTGGAGGGTGAACGCGTGGCTCGCGATTGAAGAAGATGCTGATTGTAAGTTAGACGTAAAAAACGTGGCAAATAGTTGCCATAAGTTCTCATTGGCGACAGCTGGTTAATGGGCGACTGTTGGTAATAGGCGGACGTCCAAAGGAGAAACCGAGAAGGGGAAGCAGGAAGTAAATGCATCCCCTTGATCGTTAATTGATCATGCACTCTGATAAACGGCTTTCTATTTAGACCAGTAAATAAATTCAGAAATACTAATCTGAAATAAATAGTTGAAAAGGTTTTGCATCATTTATCGTTGTGGGTGTAAGTGCATGCATGCAAGACCCCATCTAAGAATATAAATATTCTACAATTATTTCGATGGTTCGCGACATTCAAAACGTAGACTATATCGAAGTAACACATTTTCCTTTTTTGTTACTTCAATAGGAATGAACGTGAAAACGACGTAGACTGCCATCGCCGCGAAATAGAAATCAGAACCGGAAAGGGGGAGGAAAGAGTCGGAAGTGATAGTAGTTTACCACGAATCATTGTAATTCCTTTACGCGATCGATACACTCGGAGAAAATAAAAAATGCTGCTCGTGAAAGTAACTTACGCGCTTTCTGACATTCAAGTATATGCCATATCTGCTTTTATTATCTTTATTCGTGGAAAATCGTGTTCTCAGTATGGAGAAAGAGTATTCGCAAATGATTATGCTTCGACGATCAGAATAATTGACGCGTTGTGCGTTTTCACGTTAATTTTTCATTGTTTTTAGGTATTCACCTGGATCTATTCTATCTAATAAATCTACGTAAAAACACAAAGTTGTGACAGTGATTGCAGACGAGATTTGAAAGGAGGAATTCTATTGATCGCGAGGCTCTGTTTGCAACAATACGAATTCGTCGAGCCCGAAAATAGACCCTCCCAGAATTTAAAATTCTCGATTCGACGGCGCATGGAAAAGAAGCTACACAAAAGATGCGTGATTCATTCGTGTACCTGTAACTGTAGGCACACCTGTCGTTAACGGAAACGAACGATTACACTTGGAGCCCCTTTTCAGGGTCCCATAATACACGAGCCTCGTCGAGAAGCATCGTGATCGTTCAAGTACAGTCTCATTCCCAAAAGTCATGGCGCTCGTCTCTCGCTTTCAACATCTTCACATACGCTTCTAAATGAAACTTCGTTTCCCAATAAAATTCAACGACCAAGCGTTTTCTAACTTCATAATCATCTCTTCGAGTTCTGTGTATTTAGAAAATCTGTTTCTTTGCATAATTGTAAATGTCCTCCAACTTTCTGCTTTCATTTAAGCCTGAAGAGAATAGAAGGCATGGCAGATATTTAAAGCAAGTGATACGGAGTCTTGTTTTCTGTAATTTTTAATTCAACTCTGTTTTAGATTTGGTTTCTAAAGTAATTCTGTTTTCTTCTGAATGTGCAGTTTAAAGCATACGGACTTGAATTATCACTGGAGAAGCGTTGAAGATTGAAAACGACAGTCGTGCAATGGTAATACTTTACGAAAACTTGAGCAACGATTGTCGTCGTTTTCCGCCGGAAGTAACGAGGATCCTTCGACGCACGAAGCTTCAAGACGAGTTCCCACGTTTCTACGTACGCGACCTTACGACCTCCATCTTTCTCTTCTTTTGCTCGATGAAATCATTGATGATTTAGCAACCGCGGCGAGACAGAGAGCTTCGTCGTCCATTGTATCGCTTTCTGGACGATATGGAATGATTCGACGTGTAAAATCAATGAGATTATGGTTTCATTCGCTACGTCAATCGCCGAGGCTTTTCATTGAAATTACAACCTGGGACTTTTACGATAGTTCAATTGAAACGGTGTCTGAATCGTGTTACACGTCTGCTGGACTGTACCTCGAGATTTTTCGAGCCTTTTCATTCAATTCAAGTCTTCAACTCAACTCTCTCAATTTCCAAAAAAATTGGAGTATCCCTAAAATAACTTATTTCAGGTAACAACGTTCAGTTCAGATATTTATATATCTACTTTAGTATTGCAAGATTTCAATCCGAAGGTTAATATTGTGTGAAATAAATATTGGGATTTAATCTTGGAGGAGCCGATTTAAAGGAGTAAAAGTATTTTTAATGCAAATTCAATAAAATTCATTATTTAGGTGATTGCAAAAATTTAGTTGCAGAATAAAATCCAGTTTTCTTTTCTTTATACAAAGCCCCTTTCTTTGGGAGGTGCCAGAGCTCTTTGGTCTCCCCTCTGGGTGCCCCACTGGTTCCAATAACTGGTCAAATCTTAAATGAAACTCCCTTCAAACTCGTGTAACTTCATATTAAAATGCAATGAGTCATAAGGTACTACAAAGTGGAATAGCCTCGCGGAGTACGAACTATGAAACTCTAGACCTTAAAAGGAATGAACTGAAGTGGTTCTAACGTTGATGAAGCGGCAATTTCAGGGGCTTCCCTTTCAGGGGAACTCGATCCAATTTCCGTTCGACCCCTTGCGAAGCGCTTTGTGTTTTCGACGCTTTCTCGCCCGGCGTTCTTCCTGCAGCAAGTTCTCCGACTGGTTGCGCTTTTCCTTCCACCTGTTTTCACGACGTTCGGACGCGCCAGTGTGGCGAGATGAAGGCGATCGAGGCGAAATATTTCCCCTCTAACGCGCTGTAAAAGGATTACGCGTCTGGTGACCGGAAAGACTAGTCGGCTCCTAGAAAACTCTCCCCTGTTTAGCGATTGAGAGACACATTTTTCCATTTCTGACGTCTTCTCTTTCGCAACTCCCCTTTTCCTCGCCGTTACGCGCCCAAGTTCCGCGAAAATGAAACGCAGGCGTCGAATACCTGCACTCCCTTCGCGGCGAACGCGTTCCTTTCCTTTAGAGAAGTCTGCGAGGACTTACGTCGGTTGGTTGAATTTAGGAAAGTTGTTCCTCTTTGTCGTTTTGGGTACGGAGCGAAAGACTGAAGAGGATATGAGAATTTAGATCAATTTTTTAAGTACTTTGGGGTTCCTCTTGTAGGTCAAAAATCAATGCTGCAAATTGTTACGTGGAACTGTATTTTATAATACTGAAATATATATTTTTCGTAAGTTTTGTAATAAATGTAAAATTGCTCGCGATAGCAGTGATCCTCATTTAGATATTTTGGGTGTTTGAGATTCATTACTGAGTTGTTTTTCTTATAATAAGTTACCTAGTATTCACATAAGCTACTGAATTTATATTTTATTTGTATTATATTTTAAAGGAACACTATTTAACACTATTTATAGAACGAAAAATAAGTGCTGTATCAATTGCGAAAAATGAATGCACGTTTTGTAGTCCCGAATGAACTTCCCTTCGTTCACCAGGCATGACCGTTTCAAAACACTTATGTAATGCTGAAAGTGCATTACTTTTTTAAATTTTCGTGTCCACATCTTCTATGAAGCCTTTATTAAAGAAAACGACGTCGTTGATGACGTTAAATGAGCCATTAATTTTAGACATTAAATGTATCGTAGATTCTCGAATAGGTAAACTCCTCTCTTACATAAAGCATTATTGCTTTAAAACAATATGACGCAACGTATAATTTTAAGGAACTTATTCTACCCATATTTTTGATTCGTTCTTTCCCAAAGAATTTCTAGTACATCGTACAATTTACTCAGCACCCTATTCTCTAGCCATAAAATATTTATCGGCAGCACTCCCCAAATATCTCAGCACACACTCATCCCCCCATCCACGCAGCTACCCTACTCTATTTCCTAACAATATCCTGCAACACGCACCACTGCTTTCCCATATCATTCCAAGAAGCTTCCTCCTGTAAAGGAATAATCATTCCACCACTCGATTACTTCCACTCGTTACCTGTGATGAGTCTCCTAACCAGTCATCACTTGTAATTACATCAAAACAACTCTCACCCAGTACACTGCATCCCACTAATGCCGCGTCCTTCTAAAAATACAGTTAACCGCCTAAAGATAGGAGAGGAAGTGCGTTTCACCTAAGTCACGGCAAGTTTCGGGGGACCCCTAAACCGGGAAGGACACCGGCAAGAATTTAGGCCAGCCACCGTGCGCCAGAAGGAGATAGCGATCGTTGCCAGGGCCATTAGCAATTCAAACGGCTTCCGGCCTCCATGCTGGTATCGCGTACGCGAGAAAGAAGGTGTTGCCTCCGGTAAACACGAGTTGCTTGAACCCTGAATCGCTTGAAAGAAGCCTAAGTAGCCGCGCGCCTCGACGTTGGCTCGGCTTCGGCTTCTACCGCCCGAGGAATATCAGAAGAAGTCTGGCACGCGTGCAACCGTGTGCATCCGATCCGCAAAACTGCCTCGCAGAAACGAAACGAGGAAATTCGAGTCGAGTGCCCCGTAGCAGCCAGGCCGTTTTGCTAAAATTTCTCGCAGCTTAATTAACTGTTGCACATGCTTGCTAATCGTTTCTCTGACACGGCACTGTGGGCACTCGCCGAAGAAGACCGTTCAGCTTTGCATTGTTCGTATATAATAAGTTTCTGAAATATTTTTTGTATCTAATGTTCATTTTTTGTATCTGATTGGCAGAATTTTTAATGTCATATTATCGAAGAAAGATTGTTTATGTTGAATAATAATTATAAATTTGTAATTAGGGCTGGAATGTTATTCAATTTTATTGACATCTAGTTTTTTTTAAACACATTTAATTCATATATTTGATTTAATAATAAACGTATTTTATACTTTCGTTAAATATAAAAAAATTACGGGATACTCTATAGATTTATATTACTATTAATTAATTTATTTCAGAATTGTAATTTTAAAATTTAAATTCATTTAAGATAATTTAATAGTTCATGTAACTAATAAAAAATTTATTGACTTTGATGTTGTTTGGACTGATTCTAAAAAAAGTTATGCGATTTTAAAAGTTGTAAACTTACAGAAAATGGCATTGCCTAAAAGCTTCTTTATTTCAACTCTGGATTATCTAAACACATAATCTCCAACATATGTTCACCAAAACCCGAGGTATTTCCACCACATCCATCAAACCAAATGGAAACCATTGAAATGTGACGATATAAGGAAGAGGAATGAAAGCAAGAATCTCAAATATATTTTCACCACGAGAACAAACTCATAGCCTAAAAGCTTCATCTTCAAACCTCCTTACAACAAGAGCAGTCTAATTACGCCTGATGAAGCAACAAGCCTTTCAAGACCGCAAAAATCGTCGCGCAACGACCATATGAATTTCTCTATCAACAACGCGATTGACTAAACACATATTTGAGCAACGTCACCTAAAGCAAATATAAAATAAGGAGGCAACTCTCTTCTTCCACGGGCGGCGATCGTTTGACCCCAACCGGTTCGATCGCACCTCTCCTCCTTGTGTAATTACACCGGCGGCTATGACAGGCGATTTTTTACGCGAGAGAGAAACCTACGCACGGTGGGATCGGATTTCTCATAACCTGCATGTCGTTGGCTCGATGCACCTGTGCCCAGGTACGAGGTGTTTACAATCGGGCGCGCTACGCAAGAAAAAACGTCGGCGGCGAAGTGAATTGACATTTCCCTCGTGCCAGCGCGAGCTTTTCTTTTCCCTTTGTCACGGGTCGTAATGGAATGCAAAGACGCGACTGTGAATTGCATCGTAAATCGCGCAATCCCGCAACAGTATTTAGCATTCGCGATCGTAAACACTTTTGCACTGTGGGAAGAAATATTCGCCGAAGACAAATCTGTAGTTCGTTTGAGCAATGGAACGTGAGCGCTCTGTTCAATTTGAAATATTTGTCTAATTTGCAACGGAGCATCGAGATTTAATTGAGCCAAGTCACTAATCAAGAATTTCACTCGGTTTCTTCTCACAGTTTTCTTGGATGCTACTGTTAATTAAGGGACGGAAGATTCTGACGCTTCTTCTGGCCAGATAAGGTGTATCATTAATTTCACGCGGTAATTGATTAGAGTTCTGTTAACGTTTCTAATCCTTAGCAGGCTTTGATAAATTGACACATCTCGTACGTGATGTAAGTGTACTGTATGACGTCTGCTTGATGAATTTACCAATTCTAGGACTCCTGATTATTTCGCACTGTAATATCGGGGTTACCTAAGAGACTTTATACATTCGCCGGGACATTATTAATAACACTTGTCGCGTGTACAAACAACCCCTGTCCTTGATTAATAACACACCAGAATCCAGAGAACTATTAATATTCGACAGCGTCAAAGGACAGTGTTTCGAAATTGCGACAGGAGTGATGCGATAGAAACAGAATCACAGTGAAACGTGAAAGTTTCGACAGACGCGTGGCGTCCATCGCTGGAAAAGGCATTTGAAAGGTGCAAAGCCGGTAACAAATTGTTGTTCGCCTCTTTTGTCACGAGTGAAGTGACGACATCGTGCGCGAAGCTTGACGTCCCTCACAATGGACGAGCTGGCCGGAAGAAGTCGGCGTCTTCGAAGGTTTTAAATGCTGCCTTCCAGAGGCAAACTCCGGGAATCGCGCATAATAATGGTCAATTATATTCCCATTCTCATCGTTTGTCGCGCGATCCGACTGGCGAGTTTAATGAGCTTAATTATGCTTAATCTCTTCGTTTCTTCTCATCAAGCATGCATGTCCTTAAGAGTCGTGAATGATTGCTTCGCAATAGACCTGGATACTCTTGCTCTCGTATTCGGATTTTATCAACAAAGAAGCTTTTTAGCGTTTTTATTTTATTGTCAAGAAATTATTATGTCTGTTTTGTAGAATATTTTTTTTCCTGAAACTTGCTGTTAGAACACAGCCTGTGTCTTCAGTCTTGTACGATTTCTGATTGGAATGAGTCTGATTAATGGAGAAACGAGAATGCCAAGGTTTAAAATTGTACAGCCGTAAATCCTTGTTCGGAATTGCAAATTCTGTTTGGAAACTCTTAATGTATCCAGACCCATTCATCACCGGAAGAAAGTTTTCGTTCAGTTTCGTGCCGTGCTCGACGCGATTAATTCAATCGCGATATTTTATAAACGTCCCCGTAAACCACCTGTCCAACGGCAGCACCGATTCTGTAATTGATAATCAATGCATCATCCTCTACATGTATGCAGTCACAATATTGGGTTTGCAGGAGACGTAGCGTATGATTGATACTGAAGCAATTTCCCTGGAACATTTAGTGCGATTAAATGGGACGTGGTTCCTGAATGTTTAAACCTTTTTAAATTTTTTCCTTAATTAAAAGGAAATGATTTTAATGCGAAGTTTTAGTGAGAATCAGGCTACACTCACGCAGCTGTCGTTGTAATAGTTCATCTAAGGTTCAGTAAACTTATAATGGCTCTCGATAAGACAATAATCTTCGAGTTTTATAATCACTTCATTAAATTTCACAGGACATTCGTCAAACTATACTTTTGAAAGTTGCTATAGATTTCACCGCTTCGAAAAATGATAAATTCTCTTTTTACACCTATCTCATAGACCTGAATCTCACGTACAATTTGCTAGAATATACAGAAAATATAATTCTGGGAGGAATTTCATCCATATTGTGTACAAAACTTGCAGAATTATTCTTTCAACTCTCCTTCAAAAGGAGAAAGCTAAGATGGGCACAGAAATAAGGAACACCTTTTTTAGTCCTAATGCAAATCGCTTTTTACCCTGCCTTTCTTTCGGTCCCCTTTTTAAAGTAGAAGTAACATACTAACTGTATATAAAATCTACGAGCATTTGCGCTGTATGGCACGAAGAAATGTAAGAATAAATGAATACCTATCCTGCAACGTGTGCTCCTTGTGCATCGTTCGTCGAGTGGAAGTGAAAAAGCCACGAAACCGTTGGAAAATGTGTCGCAAAGAGTTGCTAGTGTCACGCACAGGCACACTTCTTCCACGGCTGAACAGAAACGAAGCCGTAGTTTTTGCATTTCTTCGCTGCTGAAATTGTTCCGCAGAAGCGGTCGGACCGCAAGCGATCGGCCAACACCAATTAGCGACGATCGGCTTGGAAATTCTAACGGCACGGTGCTGTGTAAAGTAACGAGGCAACCTCGGGCAACGCCTAGTGTAAATTGCGTTTCCAGTGAGTGGTCATATATGCTGGCCACTGCCTCCTTCTTCCTCTGTTCCTTCTACGCGCTGAGGAAGGAATCGACGACCTATCATCAGCGTAGACAGTGTCCGATCGCCTCTGATAAAGAACGGCACGATAGCGATCACTGTTTCCTAAATATAGCTCGCAACCTTTTCCTGCATCAAAGTGAGATTCTTAGGCGTATCTTCGATGATTTGGAATTTAAAAATTGATACCTCTGGGAGATGAAAATTAATTTATTCACCTTTCGTGTAAGTGAGCGAGGGTTGTACATTTTAACTGCTTGTGTTTTTTAAACAAATTTGAAAGCAGGAAAGTGATGACTTAAACTCACACTTATTTCACGTGGACAACGTTATAGTCAAATTTTATAAGAATCCTTCGATTCGTTCGCGGAGGGTGATCGATTTTATGTGGAATAGAACAGGTGTTTTATTAAACTGAAGGGTAGATTTGGTACATTTTCGAAGGATGAATTCGAAGAGAAGGGAGGTATTTTGCGTGGTATGTCTTCTTATTTCAAGGAGAATTGATTATTTCTCTCAGCACTGCTACGCCACTGATCAAACAGGTAAAATGATATGACTGATCGATTGACTAGTCCCACGTTCGCAGCGAACGCAATAAAACTCCAAGCAGAGGTTGTAGTGTCGCACGAATATCGTGGCACGAGTGTTAATATTCAATGGCAGGCCATTCTTTCGAGAGAGTAAGGAGACTCCGTCTCCTACAGAGTCAAATTTCCTACGAAACCGTCATGCCTGAGAAATTAGTAATGCTTTAATCGAGCATTCTTTACTTTATGAACCCATGAATCTTCTTGTGTAATAATCATTGTTCTAAACAATAGATTCAATTTATAATTGCTAATCAAAGCGTTACAGACGTATAACAGGATCTTCCTAGACGAACTTACCTACGATCAAGCAAAAAAAGAGGAAGAAATGGGGACTTAGAGGTACAGTTAGCTTACGGACCTTAAAATTACTTCTCATCTTAATTATTTAAGTCTTCGAGTTCAACGTAATACAACTACGACCTATAACTCAGAAGGTATCCTCAGATTTCGTTTTCGTTGAGGATTAGACTCAATAGAGGCTAATTAACGAGACTAATTAGCATATCAGTCTTCAAGAGACTAGATACCGTTTCCACGTGAAGAATAGATCCAACTCAATGGTTATTTCGAAATAACGGTTAAACGAGGCATCAAAACGCGGCTCCTCGTACATTCCTCGCGAGATCTACGACTCCTCGAGTCTCTTTTATGATAATTAATCGGGATTCCATTCACGCCGCGAGCTGACAACATTACAAGCTATTGTTACGTACAGTCCGCTTCCGCAATGGTCAGTGTTCTATCGCGAATCGTTTCTTCGGAACGTTGATAATCCTCATTTAAAAGCACCACCAAAGATTTCGCAAGCAAACACAGCAAAGAAACTGTTTCACGTAACGATTCGACACACTGGTGGAGTAGAACTTTTCAATCCGAGAATCGATTGGAATCACAATTCTTTAACTAAATCCATCGACCAAACATGTTGATCCGCCGATCGATTAACGCTGGAACCAAGGAAATTAGTTAATAACCGGACCCTGTGGCGAATTATCATATCTCTCCACGCTTCTTTGCCCCATAATTCAAAGCCCTGCTAACCTGCCCGCGGAAAAAGACCAATTCTAAATTCATCCATCTTCCGCGAGGATTTCCTTCGCAAGTAACGAGACTTCAGAGATTGATGACACCAGTATCAGACCCAAGACTTGGACGAAATCGACTGGGATTCTAGAAACACATTAGGGTTACCTATCAAAAGGACATAGATTACTCTGAAACGAGTGCAAAACCGCATGCAGGTCGCGTCTGCGGGTTAGAACCAAGGAGGAAATGCAGGGTCGGTGCGCCCATGCCGCGCGCATTAAGAAATGATTAATTAACGTGGTCCATCTTACTGGGGAGGATAGTAGATCAGGTGGAACGTGTTCTGATGGAGCGATCAGCGAGGCCACGTTCCGGCTTCGGGTTATGTCGGCGTTTTTCTGCGTTCCGGGGGCACGCGTAGACGCTTCCCTCGGGACGTCGTTACCCTGGATCGTCATTTCGCGAGGAAATCGTGGGTTTGCTTTCCGCTACCCACGCATTATCGCGCTGGAATGCGTTGTTCCTCGTGTTATGGTGGACGTACACCTTCCACCACGCCCCTCCCTCGCCCCTTCCCATGTCGTTATTCACCCGGGGTGGGTTTATTGCAGCCGCGTACCGATTTCCACACGTGCGATCGCGTTACCTCATGGAGCTGCGTGTTTGCGATTAATTGCGCAAGATCTAACGCAGCTGCCGACCTTCGTGGATCCTGGCGATCTTGCCACACCGACACGAACAGGATGGTAGCACGAGGCAACCAGTTCCCCCGTGAGAAATTTAAACGATCGATGGATACTGGGTATGTATGTGCTTACTTGGTGGGAATAATTGCCACGTCAATTGGCGATAAAATAATTGATCGGTGACGGGTTACTAAGTAGGGAAATGGTCGTGATTCTTTTAATAATAATTGTATTGGCTCTGTTTGAGTGGACTCGCGAGGAAGTGCAGAAGGTTTTGATCCGAAGTATAGTTGGTCGATGCTACATATCGATGGCTTACAAGGGAAGATTCCGAACTCGGAAATTCAAAAAATTCTGAAACTTTGTGAATATGTAGGGTATTTCCTCCTGATTACAACGCAATTATTGTTTGCTGCCCAAATTCACTGTAAGGGAGAATCCGGTTATTTTCCGATTTTGTGTTATAACTCGCGAACTGTAAAATAATGTTTTTTACCAAATGATAGATCTAATTAAAAGAAGTAACTTTCGTCTTGGAACTTTTATTCTTTCTCTTACAGTTCCCGAGTTATAACACAAGATCGAAAAATAGCTGCATTTTTCAACGTTGTAATCAGAAGGAAATGCCTTGCATATCCATTAGGTTTCAGAATGTATCGAATTTTCGGGTTCGTGATCTTCATACAAAAACTCAAATCTCACAAAAGATGAACATACAATATTTCTGCACTAAGCCATCGATGTGTAAGAATGCGATCAATTCGTGAAAGGCAATAGTGGGAGTAATTAAAAATATTATATGGATAGCTTAATTATGATTTACTTTTTATGCATGGGTACGTAGCGACGCACTGTAATGAGCAAAATTTTGAACTGTATTTTTTTGCAAACTCTTGAATACTGTATCCTGTTCTAGTTCCTGTTCAAGTTATTGAAGTAGGTTTATTTAGATTGGTTTAATTTATTTCAAGTTGCTTATTGTTCAATTTACTTGTGATTTGGATGTTAAGCATGTGATAATTAGCATCGTAGCTAATTCAAGGAAAAATTGTGGATTCGAGATGCATTTATAATTAATTAGAGATTCATGTGTAATAGAGCTGATCGCTTTCCACGACGATATTAGTGGTATTAACGATCGTGGAAGCGGATATTGATACAAGTGTAACCCACATTCGTTGTTATTTAACGCCTCGCGTTTTAGTACGTACTGGATAAACTTTAACGGTCCCAAGAATATCGGGCAAACTGTAATTACTCGGTGCTTGCAGCCACTAAATTACGTTTCTGGCACAGAATTATCAGTAAGTATTTGTATAAACACATTCTTCTCCTGAGACGCATAGCTCGACGTAGCTAACGGTCACAGTGCGTTCGATCAATTTTACATAGAACATCGCTGAAGAAAGCGACAAGAAGTTGATCAATCATGGTTCACCGCAGAAATTCGAAATATGCCCAGCTGTTTTTTACGCTTTGCAAAGCACGCTCTATATTCTGAGGAAAAAGTCGCGATTAGATTGCTTCCGGGCATCAGCCACTTAATCAGAGTAATCCAAGGAATTTTAACGATGCAATTGCAAGAAATAATTATTCCTGGCGTTTTACATATTAGCGGAAGAAATCTCACGCTTTCATAAACTCCTCGACGGAAAAATTACAGATCCCTTCTGGAACAGCAGTATTGTTTTTAAAATGCTCTTGCTGAATTACAAACCTCGCTTAACTGCAAAATCGTCGTTATTAGGTTGGAAACGTAATTTAATACAGAAACTGTTCTCAATAGATTGCATCTGCTATGCAGATGCGTTTAATGTTCAACCAGTAAAGTAAATATTTTCCGCATAAATATTAAAAATGAGCTAATTGCAATATATTAATACTGTAAACTGTAAACTTTAGGATTGCAAGCGGTGTAACACAAATATGCACATCTATTGACTTCGTCCCACCAGTTGGATTAAATAACAGTCTTCACTTACCAGTCTGATGTACATGCCGATCATCTCTGTCAGCTGTGGAGCTCGATTCGTGTGCAACGGCAGCCTGACTCCCGATGCGATCTGCATTACACACACGCCAACCCTGGGGGAACTCACAGAGACAATGTCCTCCAAGGGTAAAGTCTCCAAGATGACTAGATCGCCGTTTGGAGTGCGTTTGATCAAACGAAGACCGTGGTGAGAAACTGCCACGTGTTGGGTTTCCGGATGTTGTGGACCGATCTGACGAAAAGATAAATTCAGATGAATTAAAATTATTATACCCTAAAATAATTTTACAGTAAAAGGAGCCTTGAAAAAGCCTAAATTAAACAAAATACTAAAAACACTTAAATTTCTAAGATAGTAATGTGTACAAATCTAAGTAAAACGAAGTAAGTGTCAGCTCACAATACAATAAAGCCAGCAAAAGATTCGGAAACACTTATTGGAACGATAACTAGCAATATGTTGTTCAATGCCTCGAAGTCAGACTAGCAATAAAGCTTCAATATCCCAGTAATCGACAATGCAATTTAACCGTTGCATTTTCTTTTCGCGACTTTCCTTTCGGGAATGTCACGTATGATTAACCATGTATAAACACCATGCACGGTAATTATTACCAACAGCTAGCCGCAGACCGTGGCAAAAGCGAGAAACGAACGCAACCGAATTTAATTCGCCTTAATAATTACCAACACCCAAGAAAACGAATACGCTTACCGATACTGGGAATATCCTGGCGAAATATAGAGGCCACTGTTTAGCCATGTCGACCACGTTCTTCTTGATGGTGATCTTGTGCTGCGTGCTCTGCAGGTTGTCCAACGTGACCCCATAGTTGTCCAGCATCTTCAGCATGTTCTGCCTGTCCTCCTTCGTGATCCTGATGCTGGACGTGGCGAGGACGTCGTATGCCACCTGGCAGAACACCAGGTGCAGGGCCAGAGGACTGTTAAGCGTTTCGTTGGGAGCGAACACTTCCTTCTTCACCCTCAACGTCCACGTGACCCTGTTGTAGGTGAAGTGAGCGGTGGAAGTTTGGGGGTAGAGCTTCGTGTTCATCACTTCCTGAACCTTCTCGATCTCCGGCTTCTCTGCTGGTGGTAGCACTGGTCTGAGGAACTCCGGCCACTCTTCGATCTCGATCCTCTCCATCTTGTCCGTGCGATGCGTCGACGCCACGCTGGACCTCCTATCGGTGTCACGATCCAGTTTCTTGAAGCTCTGGCGAGCGGCTGCGAAGGACTCCCTCGTATTCGGCATCACGCCAAAGTCCCTGGGCGATGGCATACCGAAGCTGTCTCTAGATTTCGGGGACACGTCCCTGGTCATCCCGAAGGGATCCCTCTTGGAGCTCGAGTTTTCGAATATGTCCCTGGCATACTTGGGGTCGAAGATGTCCGAGTTCATGTCTCGGCGTGAATCGAAGTCGGAGTTTCTGTCTCTGGCTGAACTGGCCATGTCAGTGCTGTCCTTTCCGTAGAAGTCCTTGGACTTCTGGTCCTGCGACCGAGACTTGTCGAACTCGCTCCTGTACTCGTGGCTCTCCCTCAGGTGCTGCTGGGACGCGAATATGTCCCGACTGTGGCTGAACATGTCACGCTGGGTCTTGGAAAAGTGCTCGAAGGTCTCCGAGTCGGGGGATGTCCTGAAGGAGTCTCGAGACTTCGGTTCAACTGGGGCTGGGGGTGATCTTGGTTGCGGCACGCCAGATTGACTGAAATTTGGATCCGTGTTTGATGTGAGCTTGTGGGGTTTTAGAGATGGATAGATTGTTGAATGAAAGAATTCTGTAGTTTTAAAGCGGAATATTGTAGGCATGATAAATCGAAGGCTTCCTATTCTTTTTCGTTTAAGGAATTGTTGCAGCAAGCAGATGATTCATTCCTATGCTATTCTACTTCTAAGTTGGGTGAAACAATACCTATTGCTGTACATGCTTCCACCTCTAGGACTAGGCGGTTGTGGAGGTGTGACCGGAAGTGGAGGTGGCACAGGCCTCTCCATCCTTTCAATCTGCGTTCTGACTACTTGGGCTTGAGTCATCATATCGGTGGTGCCTTTTGAAGTAACACTTTGAGCGTCATCAGCTGTTGAAGCATAATCGTCCCATCGACCTCCTTCAAAACATGAAAACATGTTACAACATCTTCATTGTGCATTAATTATATCGATTTTGAGGGTGTAAAGATTTAGTCACCTAATTGTTGTTCGAGCAGAAGCTTCCTATTGTCCTCCAAACGCTTCACTTTGCCATCTTCTCGAGGAAGTGCAGGTTTCTCAGTAGTTTTCGTCGATCTTACGCTGTGATTCGCCGTCACTTTCTCTAATCTTTGCCGCATTTCAGAGCTGAGCTTCAATTTTCCAATGCTGCCTGGCGATGGCCTCTGTGCACCCACTTCTAACCCAGACCTGAACAAGTATCGATAAAATATTAAGTCAACACTACGATACTAATTAAAATTTATATAACTGAACAAGGTATGCATCATACTTGGACTTCTTCTTTCTCTTTTCCCCTTCCTCTTTGTACCCATTTTCGTGTTTAGTGACAGAAGAAGCCGAAACGTGAGTCACCGCTGTCCTCTCCTCGTTCCCGACGATATTTATAATTTCAAATTCTTCCCATTCAACTCCGCCCTCCTGGCTTGGCTCGCCATCGCCCTGATTGTACTCTTGATACTGGGGTGTAATCTTTCGCTGCTGTTGCTGCTGACGCATCTTGAACTCTATGAAGCTGTCTTGGCTTTGATTCTCGTTTGAATCGCTCGGTGGAGGCCACCTGAAGAGAATAGTGTCGAAGACTAAGTCAAAGAGTAATAAATAACAATGGTGACTTAAGCTGCAAATGTATTACAATCTCGATAGCGTTAGAGACTTGAATGACTTAAATTGCTATTATTCAGATGTATCATTATTATTAAACTTTCTTCATTTTTGATAAGGTACCATCGAAATATAAAATTTCAAGCTCACCTCCATTTGCCAATTCGAACAGTTTTTGCCCTTCCATAGGGGTCAAGAAATGGTCTCGACTCCGATGGATCATGAGATTCCAACGGTGGTGGCATCGGTGGCGGGGGTGGCACACCCTTGTTATTGCTCGAATTCGACAGATTACTGTCTACGCTACTCTTTCGATTTTTCAGTTCGCTCAATACGTTCGTAAAGTTACTCTGCACGTTGTTTTTGTTTGCACTCGGCCTTTTAACATCCGCCGAGACGGATGATTTTTTGTCACCCGATTTTCTGTCAACGCTAACTTTTCTCACCGCATAGTCGACGCTCGTTTTCCGAACGATTTCAGAATTCTTCCGTGCAGGGCTCTGAGAACGATGGATCTGAGCTTTAACGGTCATTTCTTGACGCTGATTCGATGCAGGGGTCCCTTGCTTCTCCGTTGACCATAGCTCAGCATCCTCTGGTTCCCTAAACGATACCTAATAATGGCAAAATATATTTTACAAGCTCGTCTGTTGATGACATTCTAAATGGAGATATGGTACAACTCCTTGAAAGCATCTCGAGTTAAGTTCAGGGTTACTTGTCAAGTATTTTACAATATAACTCATTATACACATGCTTTAAGTGATTTTACTCGTGACAGTATGTACAGTGTTGTAAAAAATTGTAGGTTGCTGGGAATTTTGACTATGTGCTTGAGGAGTATCGAGCAATCATTCATTTAGGTTTTCATTGATGTTGTATTTTAAACATAGAAGGGGGAAGTGATAAAGTTTTAGTATTATTAAAATATTGTGAAACTAGAAATTTAATATCGCCCACTTTTTTCTTTATTACAAGTGCATCCAGCTGCAATGAAATATCAATTTCATCTCTCATTTACATGTCAGGCTCTATCTCCTCGATATCAACATGCTCCAACTATTCCAAACGAATGAAAAATAATTACCAAGTACTTAACCACTCGAATACTCATAAAATCTAATAAATTACAAGGAAAACCTACATTTTCCAACACCACTGTACAAAACAATTTTACAAACGTGTTCATAGAAGAAATTCTTCCCATAACCGGTTAATATCTTCAAAATATGTTACAATATTTATATATATATATATATATGTATATGCTTATCTGACATCGATACATCATCGTTACGTTCAAGAACACCGACGCAATCATTAACATGAATCGACCAGCGGTTTTCAATTTGTTAGATGAAATCTGTAGATACCTTGGAGTAGCGTCCAATAGAATCATTGGGCCCCATTTGGGCACCGTTTTGAGGGGCTGGGGGGACAAGATTCATACTGGAGGGGCCCGCGGACAACACCGTGCCCTGGAAACACACACCCATGCCGCGATGCGGCTCAGAAGCCCCACAGGATCGTCCGTAAAGGACGTGGACCTCTCTATCGAGAGCGATCGCAATCACTGAAGCTGCTCGTGCAGTGGTTCCGCGAGAGTGATCGTGTTAGTACCAGTTATGTGATCGTGAATCGTGAAAGTGACAAGCCAGACGACGGCCATCCATTCACTGTGATGACATTTAACATGCAATCCACTGTTTATGGATGTTACGACATCGTGAGTATTATTGTGCGACGAGGTACGCAATGTGTGTCTATTTTTTACACGGTCTGTATGGTATCTGTGTGCGAGGTGTGTTTGCGCTCGATCTATGACTATCTTCTGGGACGAGGCTATTTAAGCAAAAACCAACAAGCAATCTACAAGTGATTCTTAAGGTGCAAACCCATGACGAGACAAAAATATCGTGTTTCACACGAGACTCTAATCTCACGAGACAATTATTCCATTATTTCACTATTTCTTAATTATATTGTCATTAGTTTCATCAAATTAAACTCTCACCAGACAAGTTTCATGATAAATATATTTTCAAAAATGTCACCTCTCGCGACTATTTCCATTATTTACATTTAGTTGCTAAGATTTTTGTCTCGTGATAAAAAAGTCTCACGTAAATTCTCATCGTGGATCTGCAGCTTTATAATACTTAAACAGTGAATCTTAAAAAAGAGAACAGCCAAAGAAATTTGCCTGGTTTCTATTATCATAAAGTTACCATTTTCAACTTGAGAAATATGCAGCTGACTATCGTCCCACAAAATAATCAAAGACACGTCTCGTGTCTCAACAGTTCGGTATCATTAATCATTGTTACCAATGATCATTAACAGCTTCTCACCGGTTGCTGGGAAGAATTCTGAGGGCTCTGAACGAGCAGTTGCTGGAGGGCTTGGTTCTGCGCCAGCAGTTGCTGCTGGATCTGTATATTCTGCGCCATAGCACTCTGCAGGAAGGCTCTCTGTAAATTCTGCTGATAGGCCATCATTTCGTTGTTCGGGTTCGGCGGTGAATTGGGGTATTGAGGAAGGCTAAGGCCCTGCATACTGTAAATCGGTATTGGCATGAACCCTGCACCCATGTTCATGCTGGTATTCTGTGCAGGTGGCACCTGTTGGGCTGCACTGAACATTGGCATCATCATTGGGGGTGACATCATTCCTGGCGTGATTGCACCGAAATTGTAACTAGCGTTCTGATTCGGTATGTCCATGTTCCCTCCTCCTTTGATCTTCACTGATAACTCTCTCGCTGTGATGGTCTCGTTTTCGGAGCCATTCATCAGCATTCCGAGGAAATCGTCGACAGTTTCGAGTCTCCTTGAGTCTTCTGATTGGTCAGGCTTGTACCTGCTGTTCAATTTTTCTAGAATTATGGCGTCACTCTGAGACCTGTCATCGCCTGTACCCTTGATACTGGCTGCTAGGCTTCTCGCGTCGGAGAGCTCGTCCAAATTTCCGTCCAGAACAGGCATGAACAACTCGTCCAGGAATTGGTCCACGTCTGAAGCTTGACTAGGCACCCTGACACGTCTCACGTGTGACGCCAAGGATGGAGCTTCGCTCGTGTCAGACATGGCCGAGGATTTCACGCCATACTCGCTCTTCTCGATGTAGGCACGGCTCGATTGGCTACCTGGCAGTGCACGTTTCCCTTGAAATTAAATAGGCGGTGGTTTTGTGATTGGAGTGTTAATAATTGAACAGAATTACTGCTTGTAAAGATCAAGTTATTGGGAAAGTATTTTAAAATTGAAATGAGAGGAAATCTGATGAGTAATGTCAGTTGGCGTTTTACTTTCATTGTGAAATGATACTTATTTATCGAAGGCTATGACTTACCAGGATACTGGGATTTGATGAACCTGGTCTGAGATTTGATGTAGCTGCTCTTATCGTCCTCAGATCTGCCGGTTTGACTAACCGATTGAATGTCGGGATACTCAAAATCGATCGTTAAATCTTCCTCCTCGATGTTTGGCTCAGTCGTCCTAGTTATCCTGCTGTACTTCCTTTCCTGTGCAATTTCATTCCTCGTCATGTACTCGACGTTACTGACAGCTGACGTTTCTCCAATCCTCTCGAGACTGTGGTAGCGTTCGTTCAATTTCGACGAGGATAAACCAAGGGTCGCCAGTTTCACTGGCGACGGTACCACTTCCGGCTGAAGCAGATTATCCAAGCTACGACTACGCTGCTTCTCCTTCTCGAAGTATCTATCGTTCAGCGCCGATTTCCGTGATAATCCCGTCTCTGTCGTGCTCTCCAATATACCTTCGTGAGATTGCTTCCTCGCCTAAAAAGAATCATCGTGGGTAAAACAAATTAAGAATCTCAATTTTTTATTCTTTCATCGCCTCGTTATAATTTTGAAAAAAAGTTAATAGCTAATGGAGTGTAACGTTTACTTTGTAAAAATTCCTGCAAAGATTCAAGAGATTTATGACAGGAAATTCGATTTACCGATGGTTTCGTGACAGGCGGCTGTGGAGGAGGGACAGCAGGTCTTCTTGGCGATTGGATTTCAGGTTCGACAGGTTTATCGACAACCTTGGGCACTGGTTTTCGTTCGAGGGGTTGGAAGGTTTTCAGAACCGGTGGTTCTATTTCCTGCTCCAACTCTCGAATGATCTGCGTGTGCTGAAACGAATCAGAGGAAAGTTTTATAACGTCAAGTGGTAGAGAGTTAGCTATCGCGAGCTATTCAACCGTGAACTCACTTCTCTCTTTTTGATTGGAGGGAAGCTGTTCTTTCGCTGCTCCAGGAACATGTGCTTGGCGGCTGGGAAAGCTGGCGCCAGCTCCATTTCAGAAATAAGGTCCAGAACGTAGTCGAAGCCATTGGTCTCCGTTACAATAGCGTCTGGACCATCCAACTGATTCCACAAAGTGATGGTCCAACCTGAATTGTCGACACCGTGATTGTGAACCGCGAGATTCGCCAATTCCTCGCAGGTTGTCCACGAGTCCACGACGCAGGTTACTGTTTCACCTGGAAACCAGTTATACTTTGACAAATCTAATTCAATTATTTATATTTTATACATTCTTACTCTGCTGATTTACTTTTGGAAGAATTCTAATCACAGAATTATCAATTTTTCTACCGCATTTATAATCAAATGTACCAAAGGGTTGTTTAACCCGTCTATTGCAATTAAATTAAATTAAATTCGCAGAAAATAATTTCATGCAACTCATTTGATTTTTCCATGCTACGTAATTAAAAAAAATTGATTTTAAAATGTTTCAAGTAGTACCATCATAAAATCCCACGCCCAGCGCCATGTTGACGCGATTTCTGTTCGCCCTCCACTCCAAAACACAAGGTGGGTAGTTCCTAGGTATGTGATGAACGATTTGCTGGTTGTTGCTCATTATCCTGAATATCGTCCTTTCTCCCTGCAAAAGCTTCCTCTGGCAGTAAGCTTTATACCCATCGTACGCATGGTCAGACACATATTTCAGGAGATACTTGAACAAAGTGGACGTTGGTTGAAAGGCTGATAGACAATTCGATAACAGCAGCCAACCCCTCTCTTTATTTGCATCGTTCTCGTTCTTCCAAGTTTGATTCGCCAATTGGCAAAGAATCTCGTCCCTCAATTTTTCATTCACTATGCCTTTGTTTACGATATAGTCACCCAGAGCTTGCTCCCTCTTCCCACTCAAGTTGTTCTCGTTCATAAAACGAAGAATCATCTTGAAAATCATCAACGAGTCCGTGTAATCTTGGTCCCTAGCTTTCGCCAAGAACGGTGTCTTTATCGGTTCCCGTTTCATGCCGAAGATGTGACTCTTGAAGTAAATGTTCGTGAACTTTGAGAACTGATGCTGATCGATGTCGGGGGGTAGATTGTAATTGTGGTGCACAGGAATCACTTGGCCTACGACTTTCAAAAGATTCCTTTCTGTGTGCGTTGGCTGCCAATCTATAATAGAAATAAACGTCAAAATTATGGATGCAGAATGAATCTTTTGTATAATCCTCTTATAATGAAACTGAATGAAATTAATTTAAAAGGGTGAGAAAGAACTGGAATGATAGATTATTCTCTGCATATTCGAAGATGGGATTCCAACGAGAATTTGATAAAAGACGATTGTTTTGCGTGATAATACCGTCAAGTTTGCTGTAGATGAAAGCAAGTTCAGCAGGAATTTCTAGATGATTGACACCAGCCACTGCTCTCGATGTTCTTTCCTGTTCCTCCCTCTGTTGCTTCGCTTTTGCTCGCTCCTTGCTAGCCCTCTCGATCTCAGCCCTCTTCGCCATTTCTTCCTTCAGCACCATAAACTTCTCACGCTGCTTCTGCCCTCTGTATATCTTTTGCGCCATTAGCGCAGCTTTCTTCAGCGCCTTGAACTTCTTCCTCTCTCGATAGCCACGATAGACAGCCTGGATGAGTTCTGTGCTTCGTGAAATATTAAGGAACCTCCTCCTCGCGAGGAATCCCCTGGTGTATCTGCAATCACGAAATTCAAAGCGTGTTTAATTCACTGCTCTGTATGCTTAAAGACTAAAAATTAGAAAGTTCATAAATAGTCCTTGATATCTCTGACAATTTCATTTTCAAACTCACAATTTGAACAGTGTTAAACTTAAAATATGTGAAATCCACGAAAAAAATCCTGCTTTAAACTCTACCACCCTTCTCGAAGAGGAGACTTCTTAAAATTGATCCGCAACAGGCATAGACACTTCTCTTTAATTAAACGTATATAATACCTTTGCACAGTTATGGCCGCCCTTTCCAAGATCAACGCCCTATTGTACTCCAGTGTCCTCTCCAACGATTCCCTCAAGAACACCCTCGTGAGACCCAGCTGATACTGGGACTGTGCCTCCTTCGGTGCAGCTTTGTCCAGAATTATTCGACAAAGCTCCTTATTTGGTGCTCCTCTAGGTAGGTGCGTGGAAACCAGGTATCTATACCGATCGACGAAATGCCCAAAGAGTAAGCGAACTGGATAGCCCGTCTTTCGAATGCGAATTGTCTCAAGCATCCCTGTGTAACGCAGCTGCTCGAGAACGCATGGCATGTCAAATTTCATCGGCGCCTTTTCCGTGTTTGGCTTGATGCATCGCACGAACCAAGGGTTGCACCTGGAATTTTCAATGAATATTGCAGGAGATGCTGAGTAGGTGCAAAGTTTTTAATTGTGTTAAAAAAATTATGGATTTGAAAGACCTACTGAGACATGGAGTCTAAAAGCTGCTGGAGACTGTCATGGAACCGAGCAGACACGGTCGGAGTCCTCGGTTTCATAGTGACGAATCTACCATTCGGTTTGTTCATGGTTTTGTTAGCTTCGTGAGTTGTCCTCACATGCTGGAACATTTTGCTGACCATCTGGAAAGGAATCAAAGAATGACGCGACCGGTTAAGAATCTCAAGGAACATTGTCCTTCGAAAAAGAGCAAAACTCACGGATATCTTGCTGCTTATTAATAATTCCACCACATCTGGTCTCAACGTGTCCCTGTTTTTATCCAAGAAACCTTCGACGTTGTACCAAACTTGGCCAGCATAATGCTTAATAGCGAACTCGGCTGAATTCATTCTCGGCCTCGAGTAGAGCTCGCTCAAGGCGTGATTGTAATGACACTTTTCCAGGAAGGAGAGATCTGTCGCTTTGGGGAAGTTGCTCTCGTCATCCAGCAGATGAAGGATGCCGACAGGTTTCTTAGCGATCAAGTGAATCACTGGTAAGTTATCCTATAAACATCGAAATAATTCTGTTCACGTTCTTAATTTAGACTCGTGGAATCGCGAAATAGAATCCAAGTGCAGTGCAAAATTAACTTATTAGATACTAAAAATCAAATTCCTCATAGAAAATTAGGTTCCTTCTATCCTTCAGTTATTTTTACAAGAATAATTATTTGACTTCCACTCACGGTATAATTGATAGTCGTCCAATCGATCTTCTCTTTCGCATACTCCTGCTGCTCCAGCTTGAAGATGTGCTTGTTGAAATAGAACTGCAGATTCTCGTTCGCGTAATTAATGCACAACTGTTCCAAGCTGTTCTCCGTGAAATTCTCGAAGCCGAATATATCGAGAATCGAGATAGCCGCCGTCTGTTTGGTGCCTTTGTAGACGATGTGGTTGACACGAGCGACTAGCCACGAGAACAGGGAGCTGTACAAAGCCTTAGCAAAAGCATCTCTGGCGTCCAGAGCCTGGTCGATATTCAGCGCCGTGAAAACTCTCTCGTTTCTTGCTTCCTGTAAACAAACTCAAATTACCCATTCACCGAGCGACAACGTTTTTTATCCTGCTTTCCCTGGGACGTACAGTGGTTTTGGTCGTGAGCGCTCTGATGATCCCATCGGAGCTCGCTTGAAGGAGATGAGCAGCCCAGCGGATTTCAGCGTCAGAGCCAACTTCCACGCCTTCCTGGCCGTGTCTCATCTGCTTACGATGGAAGTACACGTTCCCAAGATGTAACACGCTCGCGAGGATCTTGAATATCGTATCCTGCTCCTCAGACGTGAACCCCAACACTTGCATGGCGGACAACAGTGCCTTGAAGTCTTGAGTGTCGCTTTTCCCATCGATCTCGCAATTTCCACCCTGAAATTCGACGTCTTTGTTTCATCTGTGTATCGAGACTCGTGGTATGATTATTTGGGGGATAAAGTAACCTGGTTCAAGTAGAAGTACTTGTCCGGCGTCAGCAATCCGTATTTATCCCTGAGTTGCTGATCCAGGCCAGCTAGGAGCTCGTAGAACACATGGTAATTCCTTTCTTCTGCTGCTTGGGTGACGATTCTACTTTTCTCTAGGAGGTACTGGGTTATCCTTCCCCCTACGATCACTCCACTGGAAATAATAATTAACATAATTTGGGAATTGTTGAAATAGTGGAGGAAATTGCGACTTTTGTAGCAATGGAAGTAGTAGGAGCAATCGAATCGATTAATTTCTGATATTTTTCAAATTACATACTATAATTATTTCCATTCATATTTTTCCTCTAATTAAGCAACTTAAAATCATTCTCCAGCAATTTATGAATGTAGTGTACTCACTCTCTGAAGTAGACCTCCAGGTATTTGCCGAATCGGCTGCTGTTATCGTTCCTCGGAGTCTTCGCATTCCCGAAGCTCTCCAACAATGGCGTCGCTTCTAATATCTGTTCCGTGACCAGGTTGTTTGGTGCCCGATTAACAGCAGCTAGGTACTGCATTACTAGTTTCGTGGATTCCGTCTTTCCTGAACCGGATTCGCCGGAAATAACGACCACCTGATTCGCGCTGGCGTTATTCGCTGCGGTTACTTGGCTGTATGCTGACGAACCCACGGCGAACAAGTGTCTGCAATTCCATCGGAACGATTTCAATTCTCCTCGTGTCTTACTCTACTTAACAGGTTCGCTTGGAAGAGATTTTATGACGTACCAACGAAACCGTGATACATACCTACTCCGAGTGATAGCTTTCTTATTCTTAACTTATAACAACGATGGTGCTTACATTCTGATTTATTAAAAAATTAAATGGGACACAGGATTCTTGAATACTATACAATATAGAGCAGTAATGTTTGAGATGTACAAAAAACTATTTTCTTCGCTATGAATCAGATTTCGTTGTAAAATTTGAAAGGGAAGAGAACTCACGGCGGCAGGGTGCCCAGTATTCTTCCTTCGTAGAGTTTCACCTGGTCCAGGCCATAAATGTCGAACATCTTGTAGGGATTCACTGCCACTAAGATGCTTCCTGTGTATGTCTGTCGTTTGAGGAAGATATTGAGTGAAATATCATGAAGTGATTACTGGTAATATGAATAGGTGATTGAATAAGGGAACGTACGTATATCAGTTCCTTGTCGTATCGAATCTTGAGGTTCCATAGTAGGGAGGCTTCGTTGAGGTCTCTGCAAGAACACCTCAGAGTAACATAATCAGTTTGATTGAGTAGCTTGCAGTGGATAATATAGAACTTACGTTAACTGAATCATATCTTCCACTCCATTTTGCCCAAGATCCTGTCTCGGCTTCACTCCACTCAGGTTAGTGAGGGTGAAGATTTGTGGCTGAAATGTAAGAGAAGAAATTAAGGAGCTGTTATTTATATGTAGATATCTTCTCCAGTCGTTTTACATATTAAAAATATCCAGTGAAAAAAATATCCAGTTCAAAGTATCTCCAGTCGTTTTACAATTATAAAATATTGTACTTAAGTGTTCTTCGTCAAATTTAAACTACCACATAAACTTCTACTCCGATCCCCGTTATTGCATAAAAACTCTCTATCCAAGAAATTTTAACATAAACGACTATGAATCCAGCCAAACATCGACCTACTCAACCATCTCCAGCATCCCCAACACAATTACACCTTTCTTAATCTCTCGACACATATTAAAAGACCCTAATACAAACACAAAGCTCTCTACGCGCAGGACCTCCTCAACAGCCCACTTCTATCGTATTCCAAAAAGACCTGAAAACGTCGTCTCGCACCGCATTACATTTTCGTTGATCACGCAAACGCAGAGGAACGTCAACGCTTCTGGTGTCCTCCTCAACTTCGGCCTCGAAATCGCACGGCTGGTGATCACTCCTATCGTTTTCCTCGTCGCACCCTGCCTCCCCAAATAATTCCTACTCCCTTCTTCGTCATCTTCAAAGGGCCGCGCGCGAGAAAACTCGCGGGATGGCGTGGACGAGGTCGTCGAGGAATCAGCCGAGCCATCGCGGGACCCTCGCGGATACTCGTCGTCGAAGTTCAGGCCGTCGAAGGCCGACTTTAAATTCTTCAGCACCGACTTCGTCGTTTTGTAATGCCACTCGACGAAGTCTTGCTGCGGCGCGCACAGACACATCACCCCGTCCTCGTACGCGAAGACACTTTCTTTCGAGCGTAACCTTGACTTTTGAACAGGAACATCGTAGCCCGTCTCCGACGGGGATTTCTGACAGTGGTGTGAATCAGAACACTCGTCTGAGTCCGCGCGATTGCTGGTCCCGCTCGAGTCTGAGACACCCGACGAATTCACGCTGGCACAGTGGAAACGCACTTTGGGGGAGACTGCTTGAGATCCTCGACGAATTACTGGCACATCGTAATGATGGATCTCTGTATTAGCCATTGATTTTTGGGTTTGATATTAATTGACGCATTAAGGGGATCAACACTCCTTTCTGTAGTTTAGAATAATGCTTCACGTGTGTTAGAATAATTGATCTCCCTCTGTGTTTTTAACGTTCCCTCCTCAGATGCATCTGCCAATGATTCTTGGATCGAGAGATTCGTAACAATAGTTTCTCGATGTCAGATCGTTTAACTCGCGCATCCTGCTGGAACTTTCTTAACAGCGTCTTTCTTCCAGATGGGTTTTGCCTGATTTTCTCGACGGTCGCGACTCGATCCACGGAGAGAATGCGCGTTAAAAAAGGAAGATTCGCGCGAATTCACATAAGACGCGAAAGCCACTCACGTGAGACTTAACCGGATACCTGTCTGAGTTTGCAGTCGCGATTCCATTGGCGTCGACGCAGTGCCGCCGCGGGAAACGTAATAATCAGAGGGATATTAACATTCTGGCGACTTAGTATGTCGTGGTAAACAGGCAGCGAGTCCCGTTAGTGAGGTTCTAATGGCCCCTCGAGTCCTTCATGGAATTAGGAAAATTAATACGGTCTTTCACTGGAACGATAACTGAATATCTCATATTGGGCCATCCAAATCACGTTTTTGAGAAAAAAATGAGTATAATCACTTCTTTTGGCTGCTTTTTGCAAGTAACACTGTTATAAATACGGTATAACTGGTTTCAATGATCACTTCTTAACTGTATGTCACATTAACTTACGATAATTTGCCATGAAATATGTAGCTTCAAATTGATATTCAATTCGTTACGGTAGAAGAGACGTGAGAAGAAGATTTTAGATGTTTCGAAGTGACTTGGCTTCAATTTCCCTATTAATTGTTTATTGAATAATTCAACAGGTAGTTCTGACTATTTCAAGTACCTAATTAGTGAAACAAAATTGAAAAATTCGGCAAAATTTGGGCACCTACAGTGTTTTCTACAAGAACTCTTTAATTCTTTATCACTCGGTGTCGTAGACATTTATGTAATGAGAGTTACAGCTCGTTACATGAATCATTATTGTGATGTCAACATGTGAACAATCGCTGAAATGAAAATACGATGACTCCTGAATAAATTTAGCATTCTTGCACAGACAATGCCTCGTATAAAACAATTAGGTATAAAGTAACTCCCATATCTACGCCCGTGTGCATCGTCATCTATAATGGGACACCGTTCAACTAGACTCTGCTACCGATGCACGACAATGCATCGAGAAATCGAACACAAGCCACCGACACTGAGTGAAATAATCAATGCTAAGTCGAGCTGCTGGACGACGATTCGCATTTGTCACCCGAACAAAACCGCGATCGAACCTGATCGTGACTTGTGTTTGCTCGTCAACTAAAATTACGTTGACGCGATACCTTCTTGAAAGTGTGCGTTGCTGGCTTAGAAGTATGTGTATCAAGATGTAACTTGATGCAGCGGATTGCTGAAACGTGTCACGAACTTGTGTCAATTTTGGTGGAGGAGGAAATTCGTGATAGGCGACTAGAACCATTGAATCTCGGTTTCACAAGTCTGATGAAAATTGTCGCACAAAATACAAGAATTAGTGATGCAAGCTAGTTTTTTTTCTGGCGTATAATCTTTCGTTGACAAGATTAAGTGTCGTTTCTTGAAATGATACGTTTCTGTGCTAGTAGCTTGCAATGTGCAATTAACTGTCCGTGGGATTTAGCATCGATTACGAAGCTAGCATTAAAGCAATTTGACCGAAATGGGTATAGTGAAGATAAACGTGGAATCTTGTCTACTTATATCTTGCAATAGAGTGTATGTTTAGGCTGCTATATTTAGTGAAACTTTAGTGTATTGTGAAATTTGAAAGCAAAATGGCAAACGTATTGTTAATCGGCATCGAAGGTCAGTCATTACCCTACTCCATAAGGTAAAGGTTTGTGCAAAATTTCTGGGACAAGTATGAATATTTCCTTCGAAATTTTACAATCTGTATGTTGATGACGCAAAGGTATTTGCGAGTACAGGAAAAAGTAAGTTTATCTATTGAGCTACAGAATTTACATTCTGCCTAGATTCTATCATTTCAAATACCTACTGGACTTAAAGTTCAAAGGTGAAACAGGTAACTCATTAACCACAAATTTAACCTTACGAACTCAAATCTTCTTTCTAAAATATTATTGAACCTTATCAACCAACATCCACATGATTTTTTAAAGAAATATCCACGCATCTATGACAACTTGGAGAATTGCAAAACTATCAAAGTATCACGAACCCACTACCATATTACATGGAACCAAGAGAATTTCACTGAAACCAGATCACAAAGTTCACCACCACTAATAATATAATTAACAGCTCAACAACCACTTTAACACTCGGCACTATCGATTCACTGATCTCGCCAAGGATTTTCCTCTGTTTATTTAATCAGTATGTACAAATCGGTCACGTAACAGCATGCAAGGAGGAAAGATGGCCACGAATTCGCGAAAGTGAAAGACAGGAGCACGATAAGCAGGGCGACATGTTCGTTGCTAATAGAGTGTCCTTGGAGCTTGAAAGTACAGGAAGGTGTTGCAAGGAGCCAGCACGCTGCCCGTTTTCGATATGCACTTTCACGCCAGGATCGATAGATCGCTCTGTCAGGCTAGCGGAGCAATTTTCCAAGGCACCGCGGACCACCTTGGCGGAAGCATTTCACGAGGAATGCGCGGCATTCGCGGTTTGATTCGACTTTCTATCCGGCACTAGACGCATTTGACTACTCCTCGTTAAATGGCCACGATAGAAGCCTTGTTTCTCCAACTCTTTTTACCCCACTCGCGACACGTTCGCGTACGAACTTGAAGACTGCCTGCAGTTACGGTCGGCGTGCACAGCCCTCCAGGGAATTCTTCATCGCCGCAATTGGAATTTATGAGGGAATTTGTTGAGACATTCTGGGCTGGTTACAATAAGCGAGACTTGATGTCCGAGCAACGCGGTGGTGGGTAAAAGTGACGTTTTGCAGGGGAAGCGGTTGTGGTTATGGCGTCACGACAAAAATGTGAAGAGCAGTGTAATGTGAAGAAATTAATAGCTTCTCTGTTATCTGAAAAATCCCTGAAATTTTTCAAAGTGAAGCTTGGAAAGTCTTTATAATAGAACCATAAGAATTTACAAAAGGATTTATAATTTACTAGCAAAATACCCCGGAGATCATCCAAAAGCTGGACGAAATAATTTCATATAATAGTCACATACCTATGTATATTCTAACAGATACTATCAAGTAGAATATGAAAGTTAATGACACGAGAGGTCAGATTTGCTATGAAAATAAGTCACCCCTAAGCAGAACAATTCCATTTAATGTCCCTCTGCCTATCGATATCAGCGCCCCACATCGCCGCAACGAATAGTTCGCGATCTCTGCTGAATTGTCTCAACGAAAAGTCAATGGAACATGGCAAGAACACGGAGCAGCCGCCTGAAGCGTGCGTCGTCTTAAGGAAATGCAGAATAACCGGTTGTTCCTTGGCCTCGAAGTGGACTCGTATTGTTGACTAGCACGTAGTCTAACACACTTTTATCCTGTTCCTCTATCCCTTCGAGATAATAACACACCGTGTAGTCCCATTGTTGGCCTGTCTATGGGGGAGAACGGTAAATATCCGATTCCTATTCAGTAGGGAACGAGACGAGCGGCTCTCGAACGTCGATGCTGGGAAACGTATTCCTGCCCCGTGCATCATCGCGGAACGTATATCGCGGGCCTTGCATAACTTAGCCGACCAATCGTTTGAATTGCGAATAACTTGCACCGCGACTCGTCCTCTTTCTACGAGCCATCAGGCTTAGAGAGGATCGATGAAAGGATGAATTTTACTTCGTACCTTGCCAGCGATCACTGCTTGAACGGAGAGGACGTTGGCAGCTCTGTGGTACTCCAAAACTTCTCCAGGCAGCACGTGGCCGACCCCAGGGTCGAACCACACCAATTCACCCTGGAAAATAGAAAATTGGATTGCATTTCGTTGGACAGAACGGAAGTTAATGGTTTGCTTTCTTGTGTAGGGAGTAACGAGGCAGATTTCTTCTTGTCGTTTGGGTACATTAAATTGCTTAACATTTGGACTTTAATTTTAAAGGAGGTCCTGTTGCAGACTTGTCAGAGTAATTGAGGGAACTTGGGAATACAAATTTAGAAATTTACAAATTTACAAATTGTAAATTAAATATTACATTCTAGTAAGCAGTAGGAGTTATGGAATGAAGGAGTTAAGAATAGAATAGAAATTTCCTTTATGTAATACTGAATTTTCAAATCATTCACATGAATTGTATATTCATAAGATTTACACTCTGAACAGAAGTAGACAGAAAAGAAAAAGTCACAGAACCAACTTCCAAGAGAACAACCAAGATGAAAAACTCGATCACTTATTAATCATCAGCTGGAATAGTTTCGTCACCCCCCTCGAAGCAATGCTAACCGTTTTCACGTTCCACGACGGATAGGACGGCGCACTTTCCCCCTTCGTCGCACCGTTGGATGTAGGCTGGACCTTCCTCTTGCCCGTGCAGAATCCAAAAATCGAGGAAGGCGTGACGGGTGAGTTGGACCGACCACTGTTCGCGTCGTTGTAAGCCTTCACGTGACTGGCAGCCGACTTCTTCACGTAGTTTGATCTCTCCTTGCTCTGTTTCGACGAGATTCCAGTTTCCTTGGACAGTTTCCTGTGACAGTCGATCCCTGGTGGCCTCTCGGTCGAACACTTTCTCGAACTTTTCACATAACTGGGAAGAGTGGTCGCCAGCCTGTTCCCAGCGCCTATCTCCCGATTACATGGGCGAAAGTTTTCGATCAGCCTGCTTTGCGACTTCGACCTGTGCTTCGTCGATGCATTAGACTTTGTCCAATCGCATCTAGCTGCGCGGGACGTCTCCTTCGACTTCTCGCCATCCACCTCCTCATCTTTGTTCCCATGAACGTCGAAGTCCTTGCTCTGGTACGACTGACTTTCTGACTGAAATTCCGAGTGAATTTCAACAGAGTCCTCTGTCCTCGAGCTGTTCTGATCCTCGTACACGTTCGCATCCCTCATATTGTCAATGATCCTCTTCCGCGACATGGGCCTGCGCCCAGTGCCTACGTCAGCCTCGAGCCTATCGTCAGCACCATCTTTCGCATCAGCCTTGTTATCGTGGCCCTGATAGCCCTTCGACGTCTTTCGAGACACTTTGGCATAAATAGCATGTCTCTGGGGGTTCGTTCTCATGTCAACTAGCGGCAGAGTGGCCGAGTGGTACGGCGTGCTAGGCACAGGGTCTCGTAGGTGTCTCGTGGTAGTTCGAAACTCGACATCCACCGCCCTCTCTCTGACCTGCAGGTTGCTGGATTTGCTGTGCCTGGTGAGGGTGTTCAAAGACGATTGGGAGCCCCTCGGAGTGCCAGAATTCGCTGGCAAGGAAGTCTTCCTTCTTCGTATCCTTCCATAGACGGGTGGCTCCTTCCTCACAGCATCCTTCACCAGCCTGGGGTTTGTCCAATCCTCCGCGAACCGCGACGCTCTGGACGTGTGCACTATCTTGGGCAAGGTCGACGGTCTGGGCACAAGGCCGCTGTTAATGTCCTGCAGCTTGCTCGTGACTGCCAGGAAATCGCAGACCGACCTGGACTCTCTCTCGTCCTCTCTGCCCCACCTAGCCAGCCTCGGCCGCGGCACGTTCTTCGCGAAACTGGAAGAGCTGCCACCTTTCGCCTCTGAACTTTCTACCTCCTCGTCCGCGTGGCTCTTTCCCCGAGACACGGGCCCGTCCACGCTGGCCCTCCTGCGCAGTATATCCTGCCTGGAGATCTTCTTGAACCCCTGAAAGGGCTGCGCCACCTTCCCCGAGTCCCTGTGAGACCTCTTAGCTATAGACGGCAGTGTCTTGGGTCTCTCTTGCTGCTCCTGATCCACCTCTGCCGACCGTCTCCATCGATGATGGGCTTCGGCGATAATCGACGAACCATCCCTCTCCTCCTTGTCCCTGCCGTACTTTCGCAGGATCTCCTTTCGAGACACAGCCAGGTCCCGCGGCACCGTGTAGAACACCTCCTGATTGGGCAGCTTGCCAGCTCTCGGCCGCGACTCGGACGGCGATGAAGGGTCCAGGTTCCTCGAGCGGCCACCGGAAGTGTGGTGTCTCTTGGCGCGTTCCGTCGATCCGCTGGAATTTGGAGCGGAATTCGTATCTGGGTCTGGGCCAGCGGAATTATGCAATGCGCGTCGAACGGATAACGGTTCCGCGGCGGCGTAGAAAGCTTCCGAGCGCGTGTTTCGTGACGAAAACCGATTCTTCGAGGTCGACGATCGCGTAGACCTGCACTGGGCCTTCTTGCTGCACGCCGTCGCCGACTCCATGCTGCACGTACAGGATCAGCGCTTGATTTTAATCGGCATCGTCGACTTCCTTTCGTCCACCTGGAGAATCGTCGAGAACGCTGGATCCGCGTCGAGCGTTATCGTTCGGATTTCATTTTTTGACAGGCATCGTGTGCTTGGCTTGATACCAACAACAACGATATTGCACCGTGAGCCTCTATGAGTCACTCGATCCTCCACTTTCTATCATGGAAACCGGTAGCCGCTCGCGGAACGTTCGAAATCGTTAAACGCCCCTCTCGAACTCATGTTTAGACGTTCTCCAGCGGGTTGGAACGTACTGTAAACTAGCTTGCAGGGGTACGCTAACGGTAACGTCGATTAGATCACAAGCGGATCACGATGCGCGAATTTTAGTGAGGTTGTCGTGGCATTTTTAGCTGGCGCTGGCAAGATTTAACGTTAATTAGCAGCTGGTTCTGGGAATTCACGCGGACCTGACCTTGTTGCCTGCTTCAATCCTACGAGTTTTGCTAGTTGACAGTTTCCTGTCTGACCAGAACTCGACGATCAGGTGCTAACGTTACTTTTAAGTAGTATGATACCGTCGAAAACTACTTTGCAGCCACTTTTGATTCAATTACACACGCTTCCCCTCTATTCAGTTTATCAAGCGTTAAAGCAGAGTGGAATCTTCATTAGATTCTGAAAGGCAATCAACGAATGCTTTCTCTATTTCGTCTCCGCAAATTACCGCAAAACAAGAGTTTCAGGGTCCAGGGTTAACGTAGATACGAGGCGCCTGTCTTTCTATTTGCAGAAAGCTCTGGCAAACATGACCCAGCTCGTAAACTCGTCCCTGAAGATGAGAAAAGTTGCTAGTCGAATCCACGTGTCAGTGACCCCTGCTTTCATACCGTGCTATCGACATCCTATCCTCTTCTCGAAACAAAGACACTGTTGAATTATCGTGCACCTCCCGGCTTCGCCATTAGAAATCACCAAATACGTCTAACGCAGGCTGATTGGCGATGAAGCATTAGCTGCAGACAGGCAGAACGATCTTTCTTCGTGCGAGCACGCCTGCACGTCAAAGTGGTTATCGAGCGAGACAAATAGTCAGAGGCTTGGCTCGTTCAAGCAATCTGAGCACGATCGGTCAAGATTTGAGACGATCGTTGGGCACAACACTGTCGCGCATTTTAAATTCGGTTTAAAGGAGTTAGGAGGCCAGTAGGATGGTTACTATCGGGCGCATTGGGTCACCAGTCTCGAAAAATCCGTGCTGCCCGTGTAGAATTCGTTAACGGTCTTCCCATTCGACGTTTCGGGGATAAGAGCGCGCATTCCATTAACCGCTCGCTCCTTAGAATCTTTCTTGGGCCCCGTCAGTTTCGACGCAAACAGCTGTCCGCTCCACTAGCCACTCGGTCATCCCTCGAGTGTCTCATTCTCCCACCACGAAGGCTTTCCATCACTAAGATATCCTGCTCTTAATACCCGTTTCATCTACATGCTTCTGACGACGATATTGTACTGCTTAACTCGAACAGTCTGAGAAATCCTCCATCCACGAACCCAACACATCTACGACTGTCCTCGCTTCCTCCGCCTCGTTGCTTCCCCCGATCTCGCTGTCCTTCGGCTCGTTTCACAAGCCAGTCACACGCGCGACGCTCCCCGATCGTGTTCCCACAGCAAACACCAGAATATACCCCTGTACACGCGTGGTATGGAACGGAACCCGCGGACCTGTCGAAAAACCCCGCTTTCCACTGGCGATTTCCGCGATCCGTGCTACTACTCCGAAAGATCGATGAACGAAACGGTGCCAGCCGGAACCAGGGAACAGGGACTCGTTCCAAAGGAGAAAGACACGTGGAGGAAGGACCAGGCGAGGGTGCAGACGCCACTGAAGGGTGGAGAAAGGGAGGAAGAAGGAACCCGTTCGACGTGGAGGAATCGAGTTCCGCGATCCAGTCGCGAGGATGTTCGATGCAACACTGGAAGTTCTACGCCTCCTCTCCGCAACAATTGCTGCGTGTGCACAGTGGCGTACGTGTTTTTTTAATTAAGCCAGGAGGCTTAATTGGCCCCGCGCTAGCCACGAAATTGGCCCTTGATGCCCCCGTTTCGGCGGTAACGGCAGCGGGATGATGCAGCTTCTTGCCTAATTGATCGGCGTAAATGTTGCGAGACGATCCTGCCCCAGGGGAACAAACGAGACGCTGTTCCCCCGGGGGAAAGAAAAGGTGGCGACGCCAGTGTATCGAAGTGCTTTGGGGTGGAACCAAGCGTGCCTCTCTTCTTATATAAATTACGCGCTAAATACGCGTACGCCTACGTGGAGCTAGGCCTGGATATAGGCTGCGGCCGCGGAGAACGGGAAGCGATTCTCTACCTAGCCACCGTGGCGAGTTGCAGAAGCGGCCAGGGCTGTCGATGGCAAAAACCGATTGTGCCCGCAGAACCGTTCGACACGCGTGTACGTACGCGCCCGACGCGGAAAAACAGTGATTGAGATCGAATAACAGTTTCGTTATGAATCGCCGCCGCCATTGTTGGTCGATTTTTCGAGAAACAAACGCGTGCAAGGTTACGGTGGGGTTCGAGGATTTAAATAGTTGTTTCGTGTATTCGTCGCTTCAATCTTTGGACTATCGTGAAGCTTACGAGGGGAGGGGCTGATGAAGATTGGCTAGGAAGCTTTGTCGGGGTTTTATTGTTCTTTGCAATTTCTAACAAATCGTGAGACTTACGACGAGGGTTGATGGGGATGATCTGCAATACTTCGGTGGATTTGGGAAGATTAATTTGTTTGTGTAATTGTCATTTGAATTTTTTTTGGTGAATGCTGGTAGAGATGGTCTGCAAGTTGAGTTTGCGTAATTGTTTACGTATTGGCCATTGAAATTTTTGAAAAATTCTAAAGCTTATAGTGGGTGCTGATGGAGATCGTCTTAAAACCTCGTTGGAGTTCGAAGGGTTGATTGGTATCATTGTAATTTTTGAAGAATTGTAAACCTTACAAAGAGTGCTGATAGTCTGCTATTCTACTTTGGGGCTCGAAGAGTTAGTTTGTGTAAGTGTGGTTTCGATAGTAATAGAACAGGAATGGAGGTGTAAGGAACAGTGAAGAATTATGAGCCAGAAAAACTGAATGGACCGAAATGAAATTTCTTTGAAATTCTATTAAGAAACATTGTAATATGATTAGGTGTATTGGTTTGCAATGATTTCGCTGGTACACAGCCAGCGTTCTCACTTTTACTCGAGTCAGTATTACACGGGCCTAATCAAGAGTAATGAGCCCGAGAATAATTGAGGAAGACATCGTCGCCGTGCAGCGTAACCGACATTATAGGAAATTGAAGTAATATAACAAGTATCGCCACGTCCTCGATAATTAATGCGCCACATTTCCTTTTGTGATAATTGAAAATAACACGGTTTATCGCCGATTTCGTAGCCTCCTTTTCCAACACGACTCCACTCTAACGCGAATTTCTATTTTTAAACCAATACTTCTTCTTCAGACAGTACAAGACGAAGTTAGCACCCCTTCCTTTTCAACACATCGAAGGAAAGCTGTTAAGAGCCGCTTGTGCTTTTCCATACCGAGCCATTGTATTCGCCTACGTTTCACACGAGCGAATAGAATACACACGGTGGCTCATTAAATAATTGACCTCCCATTTGTTCAGTAACCGATAGCACTGGAAGCTAATGCGCAACGATACAATTCAAGCGGTTGAATTCCATGTTCGTCGCAGCTTCCCGCGTGTCACGTTTAATTTTGAAGATTTCTTGATAAGGAGAAGAAACTTTGCAAGGAAGAAAACTCTTCTGCGTTACAGGAAATAAACTGAAATGTGTGTGCAGCAGGTTTTCCCCACCTTCTACGTGAATATTCCAATGGTTCCATCCAAATTGTATAACACATTCAAATATTAAATATGCCAAGCTATTTCTGCACTCCGTACTTCAAAATTAGAGACACGGTGCTGTAATCGTTTTGAATAGAATGCTATCATTAATATTTTATTTATTTCTCCAGATATTGAGGTAGAATAAAAATTAAAACTGTTCCCTGATATTTAATATTTTTCACGGTTTTCCCAGCTACCCTGGGACGTAGGAGAGAAAAAGAGGAGTGTAAATGCAAGATTTTCGCGAATGTACAAGGCGAACAGTGTTCGATTAGGTCGCTGGACGAAGCGCAGAAGCATTCGAAAGTGGTTGGCTTGCACGACGACGCAATTGCGTGTGCACAGATCATTGACTCCGACCACGCAACAATCCCCATCCAGCACGATCATGACCACGTAAACGTTGTGCAACGACACGATGACCCGAGTGTATTCTAACAATCAAGTTATTTTTTAGCAATAACTTTTCGTCTTTGAGGTCCGAGGATGCTCGAGGAATATGTATAACAAAGTTCGACCAGCATTGAGTATCGAATTTGCTGGCTTTTAGAAGAAAAAGAGTACCTAGCTGATATTTGAAGTAAATGCAGTGAATGTATATGTATAAGTGTTAATAGGATAATAATGAAAGTGGGTGCTGGGAAATCTGAGGGGCTATGAGAATGTTGAAGAGACTAGAATGATAGTGTAGGGGGTTTTAAGGTTTCAGATTAAATAATCTCAAGGTAATTATTTTAACTTCTTTATGAAGAACGATGAAGTGACTGTTGACTTACCTTTTGCCACTCGGTGTACATTTTGAGACAATGTTAAAGTCCTGTCCAATGAGAACGAGCTACCCTCATTTTGCACGGGCAGATCAGGCTGTTGTTCTTCGCTTCCTGCAAAAGAAGCACAGATATTCTTGTGAGAAATGTTATGGTAATTATTTACAGGGTTTTTGCAAATAAACTGTAATAAGCTATTATTTCAGAAATCATTAATAATAACTACTCCACGTGCTTCGTGCAATTTGTTCACTAGAGAATTGGAAAATGTTGAATGAAAAAGTTGACTCCCAGCTCCCAATCCTTTTCCAAACTGTTCACTTTATATTCCCGCACTTTATATTATTAATCCAAAATTCATTAATAATTCATACAGAATCGCCGCGCAAATCGGATCAGGAACGAGTCGATGTCAATTTTTGCAGGCTTCGTGATCGGAAGGAGTAACTGGTCTCGACTAACCGGAAGCGTCGTGCACCGTCTGATTATCATTTGATTTCCGGTATCAACAGCGCCTTATCGACGAAGAAACGGTACCGAACGCAGAAGTTCAATCAAAGTTCAAGCTTGAATCTCGCGGCGAGATGGTAAAAGCATTAGACACACCTGTCGTGTTCTCAGATTCCAGGACGTGAGGGGACTATAAAACGATTGGACGATTGACACTGCCTGCAACCTTAGAAAAGTATCGATGGATTCCACCGTGGACAACTTTTGTTGACCTTGACGCGGATTCGAGCAACTGGAATGTGGATTTTCGAGATTTTTCTACGAGATTTTGGGACGTGCCATGTATGAGACGTAATCCTCGATTTACTTCTCATTTGTGGATGGAAATAGAAGATGCTGATTCATGTAGAATTTTATTGGTAGATGGTTTGAGCTTCAGAAAATGTTACCAATTGATTTTTTGTTAAATTCAGCCGCACTAGTTAAACGAGCAACTACGTTTACGATGTGGGTGTGGCAGGTTGATAACTTTTAAGTGTTATGGCTTAGATTTTATGGTTTGTGGCATTCCTTTGTAACATTTTATATATGAAACGATATGTGAAAGTTTTTAGTGAATGATGCTTCAAAGGATATTTCCAGAGGCCGATGTGGAGAATTGGTGCCCTTAGGCCAACCAGGTACTTCTCCCCTTTTCGTGAAATACCATCGAATATTCTAAACTAAGATAGTTGAGACACTTTTGAATTTAATTTAATATGACAACTCACATGAGTTATTTTACTAATTTGCCACATGAAAAAATGTGAATTTTTTTAAGGTGTTTGAAGATCACCCTTCACTTTTGGTGTTACAGAAATAGATAGATATTTTATTTTAGAATGCAAATCTATTTTATTATTGTCGATGAAAAAATAAAAAGTTACGGGAATAAACATATTGCTACTGATATTTCGTCCTGGAGATGTGGTCCTGCAGTGACCTTACGTGTGTAAAATAAAGTTACTCAATGCGCACTAAACATCATAAAAGAAATCTGTTTCATTGCTAAGAATTTTCAATACATCAGCTACTAAAACTTGACCTGACTCATCTCCTGAATAATATCTAACAATTGCAAATTTTATAAGGATAAATGGTCTTAAATCCAAACCGAAAGAAGTTATGTACCATCTATTAAATCACTGTCTAATACTATTAATTTTTCCGTACATTAAAATATCCCCTTTCAGCTCACGAACTCCACTAGCTCCCAAAATGTGACACCCGTCCAAAACACTATGTAGAAAGCTTCCAAAACGGCTAAATAAAATCCGTCTTCCTGTCAACCAGAATACGTGCCGCAACTCGCTAACAAACCAATGAATTCGCAAAGCCAGCAAATACACAGATCCTTGCTGAAGTTGCCCAAGCAGCTTGCTAACCACTATGATGTCAGAATATTAATGCGAGTCACTGTAGTCCATGAATGAACGCGCAAAATATTCCCCGGGACGTGGACACGCCGAGGAACAGACAGTTCCTTTATTCGATCGAAAAAAAATCACGTGGACTCGTCTGGATTTCACGCGGTTTCGCGTTCTTTCGAAAATACACGCGATACATTGTTCGCGTGGAAAGCCATTGATACCGATCGCGCGGCGTTTCGGAAATACAGGAAGTGTCGCAAAGTGTTCTGCATTCGCGTTGAAGAAACGACGCCCCGGCACGGGTATATCGAGATATCGCGTTACGTTCGTATGATTCACAATTCCCGATGGAAACTGCAGCCCCTCGGAATGGAAGTAGGAAAATGGCTCACGTTTTCACGACGCGTTTGGAAAGCGATCGCTATTGAAATCGACTGGTTCGCGTTCTTGGGATACCGGAACTGTCGCAAGAAACGATCCTTCGGCTCCAAGGATGAAGAAACGACAACTTGTTTTCCCTCTGTCTCTCGTTGAACGGGCAGCTGCGTTTCAGACGGTGTATCGGAGAGAAAGTGGGAGAAAAGTTTGACCCGCGATGCGTAAAATTTTTATACGCTGATAGAATACGTTTCAGTTTCCCTCGCCGATTCGATACTTTCATATTTCGCGAGGACAACACGCTGGAGCTGCCTTTACCTCGGAGTTTTAATCTTGCGAATAGATGAAACGTTGAAGATTTCTTACAAGAACGGTGTTGCTGGACGTGTCGCTTTAAATACGGTGTGAACTACTGATTTGGGGGATTTTGCTGGTCTAGAATAAGTTTCCTCTAATTTTCATGTAGAATCTGAGTGAATTAAAATGATATTTGACAATGAAATCATCAGAAATTGAAGCTCAAGAAACTGCATTTTAATGAAAATAAATATTAAGACTTTTCCCAATATAATGCTTGACTTAACTACTTGATTTCATACCTAATACTTTAATAATTCAATTTTCACTCCTATCAAAAGTGACACAAAATTCATTGCACTTTATCGAAACTCAATTAGACGTAATAGTAATTCACAACCAAACACTCTAGAGAAGCCTTACTTTAAGTCTCTCCCGTCAGAAATCCTTCACACAAATCTTCACGATCCTTCCAAGTTACTGATAAAATGGCTAATCACAATCAACTACGATGCAATTATCTGAAATTCGACCCTCCAGCCAGTAGCTGTAATGCTTTCAATGTCACTGCAAAGGTAGCACGACGATTGCACAAACTAGTTGCCAAACTTCGTCATTTGCAGCCGTCAATGGGCCGTGTTTAACGATATAAGAGTCACGAAAGGACTGGGAACAATCGATGGTGTCGAAAGGCCAAATTGCCATCCCTATTGTTCCGCCGTCTCGTTTCAGCTACGCCTCTTCTATTCCGGCACTAACAACACCGCGAATACCCGATGTGCACGTATCGAACGCAACTGGTCGACCAACAGGGTGACTAACCAAATTAGCATAAGATTGCGAAATACATTCCACCGTGAGCGCCGCAGAAGGACACCGAGAGAGATACTTTTACTCGAGGATTTATCCGCCTGATCGATCCTCGCCAGCGTGTGCACTTCTATCTGGCTGCTGGAGGCTGCCATGTGCGTTCGATTCACTGGTTTGAATGTTTTCCAGCAATTCAATAACGCGAAGCTTCGAATTGCTTCGAGTATCGATCGAAAGCAGAAAAGTTTTTTAGAGCGATTTTAGGCGGTGGCAGACTGGGTCTAAAAATGTGTATGTGTGGCAAAAAGGACAATTAAAATTTTTGTGAAATAAATGTATATTTTTTTTAGTAATATTTAGTAATATGCTCTGATGTTTAAGGGCTACCCATATGAGTGACTAATCACTTAGATTAGTGGGGGTTGTAAATGGTAAATGATTGTCATATAAATAAACTTTATGGTGGAAATATATTTATATTCTGAAACTCTACCTATTCATCCATGAAGAATTATGGAAAAAAAGGGAGACTAGTAATTCAAATTTTCACTACGTTTTATAAAAATGGCTAAGTTTAAAAACCCCCGAAGAGAAATTACTTTCTTATAGTATCACATTTGGCAACCACCAAGTACAAATAACAAGAATTCATTAAATTTAAATTGATATCCTTGTGCATCGATAACACGAAGAAAAATTGTTGTATTTTTTTTTTACTGTTTCAGCGTCGCGATCTCACGGTATTAGAACGAGAGGATCTTTTCGAAGAACTGTAGGCGCGTCCTGGAAAATGACACGAAATTACAGCGACAAATCGTCATTGCAAGTACGATACGGTGAAATAAGTTTTCAGGACACCGGATAAATTGCCTTCTACTCCGTTGAAATGGATAATTTACTGCTGTTAAATCGTTCAGCAAAACAAATTGTGCATCAGAAAACTTGAATGTTGTAGAATACGGGGAAGGGAAAAAATGTCCCGTCGTTCGTTACAACATTGTTTCGCGGTGGCCACTCGTTATTTCTCGTTCCGTGCACCGTGTTTCCCTCCTCCTTTGTTGAAAAGTTTCACCGGGGCAAATCTGCATAGTCCTCGTGCCACGCAGTCCCTTTTACGATGATATGATTTACATACTTTCTCTAACGAGTGTAATAAATATTGACTACTATCATGGACGAGGAAGGAATAAATTGGCCCTTAAAGAGGCAATTATATATTCAAAATAGAACAGAAGGCACACTTTTGATTTGAGTTAACCGAGGTGATTTTGATAAATATTCAAACACTATCAAAATACCAAACACTAATAACATTTTGTAATTACTGTAAACTGATTGGTTACAGTAATTTCATAGTAACACAATAATAAAATCATTAACATTTCTGTATGTACAAATAATTATTTCGTCAAGAATGATTGAGTACTTCTCATCCACTATTCCATTGAACACTTAAATGGTAAAATACGTGGTTGCATAAATCATCTCCCGAACATGTGGTGAAATTAAATTACTTCACCACAAGCTGATTGAAATAATTACTAGTAGAATTATATCATTTACAGTTTCAATATTTACAAACAGAAGATGAAATACGATCATACAGTTTCAATTACGAGTCTACCAGGGAAGATTAAGCCCACATCGACAAATGATAGAATTGTCACGAAAATAGGAACGGGGTTGCATCTAATAGAACGAACCAGCAGACGAGAGATTTTTTCTGAGGTACAGGCACGAGGCCGAATCTAATATCGAAGAGAATCGGGGTTTCGTCGAGCAAGTATCGAGGTCAGACAGAGAAAGCAGCAGCTCGACTACGGTGATACGAGGATCTTATGTAATTCATAATCACGCCTCTCATTTATCGAAATAAAAGACACGCGAGAGATTAATTATCTCTGTGGCCATAGGTGGAAAATACCAAGTAAGTACATACATCGATTTTTCGAATAATGGACAGTAGTTATCTTCACCGCTGATCGTACTTGTAATCTTCTCATCCATATAAGAGAAAATTTCTCGCGATTCTTAATACTTGGTTTGTACAAACAGAAATTTCATAAGAGTGCATGGAAAACATACCTTAAAGGCAGATAAAAATTTCTTATAACCAGTCTTTACGTGTATTTTAATTAATGGATGTATCTGATAGATGTAACAGTGAATGATGTGCAAAGATATTATAGTACTTAAGGGATTATTTCATGTAGCATGTATAATATGAAATGACATGTTAATAAAAATGTTGGCACAGAAAAGTATTACAAAATCTAAGCTTCAAAGTCGCCTGAACGAAGAATTAACAAAAACAGGTCTATTATTTCGTAAAATTATTCAGATTTTAAATTATATAAAATTGAATATAATTATTATTTATTTAAATGGAATTAGACCTTGGTATACAAATTGTACAGTTATAATTAATTTGTAAGCCATTATCTATATTATCAATAAACAGTATTCGATACCTATTATTAAATTGTATAAATTTTTCACTGTGCTTGTGGAATTTTATTTGCAACGACCTGTAGCACATGGAAGAAGTGTCTACTTAGTGTTAGTTTCATTTCCAATTCAACCGAAAAAAGTTTTCATTACAGGAGGTTTATTTCGCAAGCACCGTCGAAATTGTGCAAATATTTACAGCCAGTAATTGGGAAGAAGTTTTTGTGTTGCTCGTTGAAAGTTCGATTGCGTTACGTTGATACGAAACGAGTTGAAATTCGCGATGAAAGTTGCTTCCCAAAGCTGGCTCTCTTATCGAGTGCACTGATTGGAAGCATCGAAAACGACAAGCGCGACAGGAAAGGTAATTAAACGTAGCTTACAATGGGCAATAAAATTTGTCGTGTCATATCGTGCAGCTGGATTGAAACGGTAACAAGTATTCCGAATAGAGATACAGAAAATATTTACATTGCAGACTTATACAGATTTCTCCATTTACGTAAACTCTATAACCGTGTAAATGGAGAATAAATAAAACGCCCCTTACAGGAAATCATATCTACTTAGCTGTTTCAAACGAAGCGATAAGATTATACTAATTTTAATACTTGGATATTTAATTTTCTTTGAAAACTAAAATTGAATCCGAATGGTTTGTTCATTGGAATGCAAAGGCGTAATTATTTACCTGCATTTCAACCAATGAATAATATAATTTATGTTACTGTATTAATTAAAGGCGTATCAAGTAACATGAAATACTATCTCTGCAATCATTCGGTAATGCTTTGATAGAAACAACGAGAAGCTTGCAACTGAAATATTAGACTTTAAAATTGGCATGTATAATTCAAGGAATAATCTTGATGGAATCTCTTATCAGTAACGTTTAAGCGCGCAGATATTTTAGGATACCATGCAGCTGAAGAATCTTAGCCTTTCATGATATTTCCTAGTCGCGTATAAACCGTTATCGACGAAAATGGTGGGACATCGTAATAAACGTTTCGAATGTCATAGAGGAACAGAAAATATGTTCCCTTTAAATGTCCAGCTACATCGTTACACCGTATAACGATTCATTAAGCGTCTCATTGCTAATATCTCTCCACCGCGTTCGAACTTTTGCGTGACATGAATGAACGCTAATAACGGGACACTGTCTTTCTCCAGTAACAGCAGGAGGTCACACGATTCACTGTCCTTGAATACTTTCGCCTAATCGGGCATCTAGATCGACCCATGCCTCGATCTCGTTCCGAAAAAACCGATCGAATTAAAAGGTCTAACAAGAGACTGTTAGCTCCGGGACAAAAGCATTATATATTTAAGTTTCACAAGAAATCCTTAGCAACTTATTATCGAACTTGTTGAACAAAAAGGCACTGGAACGGTTAAAAACTATGCACACTGCATATTGCATGAACTGCAGATTTGCAGTTGAAAGTATACTGATAGAAAATGGATTTCAAAGTCCACACTGGGAGGTAGAATTCGATCCACACAGCTCGAAACGCAGCAGAATATTCACCTATCGACAGAATCGCTAGAAACATTAAAATTGTTTTAATCGACCTGGAAATTTAATTTTCTGAGCTCCTCCAATTTTCCTCACTTATTCCTAATTACCAAACAACAGAGCTTAAAAATAAGCATAAGAATAGGCAAATTCACGGGCAGAAACTGTTACCATTACAAAAGACAGTCCTCTTCAAAACTTCATCCGACCTACAAGCCTTTATAAATGAGCATGACTACACTGCATTACTATGCCTGACAAGATCCGCTGGTAAACAATGCAGCAACTCTATCTCCTCAATAATTTCCACTAACAAGAAACCATCCTCCTGCATCGAGCTATCGCATCATCATTTTCACGCTTCCTACACCTGAATTCCTGAAAATCTACGTGCGAGTACCACTGCCAGGCATCTTTATTCATCGCGCTTCAATCCGAGAAACTGTTCTTCCCTGGTCCCTGTGGTAGCCCTAAGATAGTTTCTTGCAAAATAATTAATCTGTCCCTGCGTGCGCCTGGACGTCTGGGAGGATCGTGAGAATTTCGTGCAGGTTTTGGGAGGCAGGCGATCGTTGCGAGCCACCTCGATCGGCAACGTGACACGGTGAGCGTGCTCGAAACTCCATGTTTATGGCAGGGAAAGGATACGGGCCTGGGAGGCACGTCCAATGGCATTCGGCGGCTCGCAGCATCCGGACGAGGGAATACCTGGCGTAGCTCTTGTGTCACGCTGCGATCGCGCCATTTTAAACTCGACCAAAGTCGACGAACCCGGGCCAGAGCGAGTGATCTATCAGCGGATCCGTCGATCATCGATCCTCCGCGTCGAGTAACGCGATCCCACGCGCTGAGGAAGAGACGAGGCGCATGCCCTGGCCGCGCGTTCAAGTCGCTGAGCGGGCGTACTCCCGCTGCCAGCGATACGTTTCCACTTACTCTGTACGTCTTCCCGTCCGTTGGTCCTCTGCACGGTGTCTAGGTCCACGATGCGGTCCCTCGCCGACGGAACGGTACCTCGTCTCGACGAACGTCCGAAGAGGCGCGGGCGCGGGAGCGGTTTCGATCACTGATGCACGACCTGCACGCAATCACGAACGGATCCACGAGGATGATGGCTGGAAGGAACGGGGCGCGGTGAACAAAGGGAATGTGGAAAGGAGAAGTGAAACGGAGAGGAAAACGAAGCCGCGGCCCGGCTCGCAGAGGTATCCCCGCCGATGATCCTTGCTCGTAGATACCGCGAGATTCGTCACAACGACACCGGTGTCGATCGAGCCGGAAGCCCGTGGTCGCGGACCACACTGCGCGAACAGTACTCGGCTTTTTCCCTTGGCAATTCGAGCGTTCCCGGACGACCGGACACCGACTGCGTTCCCGACGCGATTCCGTGTCGTGGTATGCGGCCGTTCGACCTCGCCTAAGGTAGATCTTAGTTCGTACCTGGGACGATCGGCGCCACCGTCCGCTCCTCTGTACCGTTACACGGATTACAGGTGGCTCGTGGCTTCCAGGGGCTCCCCCTTGGTCCCCGTCCGTGGCTGTCTACGTGTAGGCCTGTTCAGGTGTCGTCACTGCACACCGACACGGCTGTAGGTGTGCAGGTGCAGGCAACAGAGCCCCTTCTCTACCTGCAGCCTCCCAAATGTGTACGCCGCGAGCCTGCAACAGGAACACCCCAAAGAGGTCATCTAATCGGCGGCCATTGTCCTCGGCGGCAGGCCCCGGTCCCTGGCGGCTTTTCACTTTTGCTGGAATCGGCCACCGCTCGAGCACGTGCTGACGAAACGACGTGGGACCTGGTTCAGTGGGAATCGGGGAAACGAGTAAGGCGACGCGTTTTCTGTTCAATGTACTGTATTGTTGATTTTATGGGGTTTGCAGGGTTTGTGATTATATTGGCGGTGACTCCAGGAGATATGGTTCCGGAGGTGTACTTCGGTGCGGAGTTTGAGATTAGTTGTGAAAGTCGGCTGTTGCTAAACACGTCAAAAATGATGTCAAAAATTTTAGGAATATTATGGTGTAATATTTTTTTTATGTATTTCTATCATTACTACTTGAAATTCATAATAGATAATGGCGTAATAATTGGATACACATGCAAATGAGAAATTAATAAACAATGAAAATTCCACGAGTTCTCAAACGCTTAGCGTGATTGACTGTTCAGCCTACACGGTGGTTTCTTCAAAGAGGTCAATAATGCATAGGATCATTAGTTTATTCTATGTTAATGTATTCAGTCGTGTTTCTGCTCGTGGATCAGTAATGCCACAGACGAGGTATAGATTGATTTCAAGTAATTTTTTGCCCATCCTGGTAATTTTGAGGTACATATAACTTGCAGCGACAAAGTTTTTCCCTAATATACGAGGAAGATTTTCACCAATTTTCACACTGATTAATAAATAATTGTAGATGATATGACGATATATATAAATCTCTTCGCACCGCCTTAATGTATGCGGCAACACATGATACATGGGTGGGGTTCAGCAACAGGAGCTCTTAAAAAACATTAAAGTCCTGTTTTTACAAATTACGTTATTGCAAGGGAATGAAATTTGTTTTGCGTTAAATAAACCGGAATAGGACAGCAAGGTTAAAAGACGAATGTGATATCGTTTTATTTTCTTCCTCCGTTCTCTTCCGTTGAACGGAATATGTTCATAAGACGATTTTTAAATTGTTATTCTGACAGAAACATTTGTAAATCGCGGGCTTTGACTCTCAAAACATAACCTAGTTTCACTCGTGCTTAATTCTAGTTCCTACCACGCGTAGCGTTACAATCTGTTTTGAGACTTCACCGGTAACGTTGCATGCGACACTAAAATGGTTTGGGGGGTCCTAGGACCCCCTTACCATTTTAGTGTCGCATGCAACGTTACCGGTGAAGTCTCGAAACAGATGGTAACGCTACGCGTGGTAGGAAGTAGAATACAACACGTGTAAAACTAGGTCATTCGAAACCCGCGATTTACAAATGATTCTGTTAGAGCAGGGGTGCACAAGGGAACTATTTTAGCGCCTAGCTGCGAGCAACCCGTTTGTCCCATTGCTAAGGTTAGAATCGGTGAGGAGAACTGCAATAGTGTACGTGCGTGCTCGTAGGTTCGTAGCGTCAGTGTATATGGCTGGGTTCAAGCATACGAAATGTACGTATACTACTGCAGTTCTCCTCACCGATTCCAACCTTAGCAACGGGAAAAACGGGTTGCTCGCAGCTAGGCGCTAAAACAGCTCCCTTGTGCACCCCTGTGTTAGAGTAACAATATAAAAATCGTTTTATAAACGTATTCCGTGCAACATCGGAGAAAGAAGGATCACAACAAAACAACAACACATATGCCTTTTAACCTTGCTGTCCTATTCGAGTTTATTTAACGTAAAATAAATTATTTTAACATAAAAATTTATATAAACAACAACACGATGTAACGTGGGATACCTGAATGCCAAGGACTTGTAACTTGGTATATTTCAATAAGGTGCTGAAGAAGAGAGGACTTTAAAAATTGTCGAAAACCCATCAGTTCCAGTATCTCGCTAAAAGTTTCCAACTTGCACATCCTTCTATCTTAACACTATACGCGTGCTTTTGGGTAGGGTAGGAACAATCAAATAACATTTCAAGTTACATATTTTATTCTCACATTTCACCAAAGTATTGCAACTCAAAGAAATTCTTATACAATCGCAGCTATCGGCTCGGTTCTCACCGATTACCAGGTCTCACCGCGTGGAGGTTGCTGCCCTTGGAGACCCGTAGAGAGATAGATGGAATCATAGTTCCGTCGATCTCCCTGTACATGAAACCCTTAGCCTACTAAACCAAAGAGATGGATGGAAACAAAGATCCATCGATCCCTTCGGTTCAGATATCGAATCGGAGATGAGGAACCAACAAAAGGTTCATCCCGAAAAAAAACTCTAATCCCATCCACCCTCCATTATAATCAACTCATCGCGTCCCGCATTGCAAGCAATGAGGGAAGCGGCAAACTCACTCTACTATTTAAAAAAAAATCCGCGGTCGCGAAAGAGATTTTACAATTTCATAGTCTTAACAGACTATGCTTCGGTATATTAACCCTTCGGACTGTGATTGCAATATACGGTAAAAGGCTACTAAAATTCTTTCAAAAGACTTTACTTTAATGTCTAGAGGGTTAACATACACGCGTGAGAGAAATAGACGAGAGGTTCTCGTCGATCTCTTTGCTTTGCTCGATGCTTTCGAGTGACAAACAGATTCTAAGTATCTCATTGCAGAGATAGAAAAGAATTGACAAACGCACTTGCGTAACTTACGAGGGATATGCGAAAGCTAAGAATCTCCCGATTGAGATTGCAAAGGAGACTAAACGCGACATTCACTCTCGATGCACGGAATTTTCGTTTCTACATGTCGTGCGTGGCCGAGAACGAGCCATCTGAGACTACAGAGCGCATCGACTTGGAAGCCCGGTATAGAAGCCCGGTATTCGACAGGATATAGAACTCAGAATGGTCATGAACTGGCGCACATCATCGACTTACAAGGGTCTTCTGTCTAAAGCCGACAGACGCGACATTCACTCTCGATGCACGGAATTTTCATTTCTACATGTCGCGTGTGGCCGAGAACGAGCCATCTGAGACTACAGAGCGCATCGACTTGGAAGCCCGGTATAGAAGCCCGGTATTCGACAGGATATAGAACTCAGAATGGTCATGAACTGGCGCACATCATCGACTTACAAGGGTCTTCTGTCTAAAGCCGACAGACGCGACATTCACTCTCGATGCACCGAATTTTCGTTTCTACATGTCGCGCGTGGCCGAGAACGAGCCATCTGAGACTACAGAGCGCATCGACTTGGAAGCCCGGTATAGAAGCCCGGTATTCGACAGGATATAGAACTCAGAATGGTCATGAACTGGCGGGCATCATCGACTAACAATGGTCTTGACTAACAATGGTCAGACGGGACGCGACGCGACGCGACGCGACATTCACCCTCGATGCACCGAAATTTCGTTTCTACAAGGAGACTCAGGTAAGTACTACGACTTTAGACACTCGTAAAAAGCCGTGATACCAGCACAGTCTGTCGCGCTCTACAGTCGAGCAACACCTTGCTCGAAATCGAAATCAGTGTCGAAGGCGAATTGTATTTCTAGAAAAGTGCATTTGGCACTCTTATATGTAAAAAGAACGAGACGGAACAAAAGCTTATCGCTCGAATTACGCAAGTGCATTTTTTAATAGATGTCGCGGACGCGAAAGAGATATACACTTTCCATTCTCGTCTATGTCTCTGTACGTACGTAGGTCTTTACAATTCTCTTACTTAAATCTAAACGCACGATTTCCTGAAAATCTTGCGAAAATATATTAACCCTTTGAACTTTGGTTGCAATATTTAGAGAGAAAAGGCTACTATGTTCTTTCAAAAGATTTTAATTTAAAGTCCAAAGGGTTAATAAGTGTATACACGCCGCGGGGTATATAGGGGTGACTCTAATTCGAAAAAGGAGTAGCAACTTTTGGCCCTCTTGTATTTTAAACGCGCCATTTCAATTATTTCAGATTCCTTGCTCCCGGAATGGACTCGTTGGGCAAAGTCTTTTTGTTTGCATTTTGTAGGATGCATATCCTACCAAAATGCACTGCGTGCAATTAAGTAGGATGCTTACCCTTCCAAAATGCACGCACAAAGATTACTACCCAGGAATACAAGGTACTCGTGTCTACAATCGCATGCAAGTAGGCCCTCTTTAGGGCCTATGCTGCAGGCCCTCTCTAAGGCCCACGTTTTAGGCCCTCTCTAGGGCCTATGGCAGGCCCTCTCTAGGGTCCCCATTTGGACCCTCTCTAGGGCCTACGCGCTAGGCCCTCTCTAGGGTCCATTTGTTGGGCCTTCTCCAGGGCCCACAGCTAGGCCCTCTCTAGGGCCTAGAATCTCCTTGGCAAGTCTAAGCTGAAAATTGAAGCTAAGCGAAAATTTGACTCTACATCCGCGATAAAAAAGCAATTAGAGCACCGGTGCTCTGGACGAACTTTATATGCGCAAAAAATTGGCTCTACTTTCGCGAAGAAAATTCAACTGGAGCTTCGGTGCTCTGAACAAGTCTTAGATACGCAAAAATTTGACTCTAAATTCGCGGTAATACTACTCTAAGTAAGAGCCACGGTGCTCTGCAATACATGGACGCGAAAAAAGCGGGGACTCTACGATCGCATTACAAATTTTTCGCGGTGACTCTACTCGACCCGATCGATTCGGTTATTTTATGAATTATTAATCGGAATTGTCAAAATCGCGAGCAACTGATTTAATTTTCTGATTTTAAAGCAGACACATGCATGTCACTATCTACGAGTACCTTGTATGGTCAGCTCATTTGATTCTGCTCTTTCCAACACATATGCGCGGCGGTTAGTGGCCTATTTCATATAACTGGCATTCGTTTTAGGAATATTTCTGCAATATTTCGTGAATATGGTTTAGAAAAGAGCCACGTCACGAGGCTATTGCCTAGACGCCCTAAGCCATACTCGCGAAATATTGCGTAAGTGTTCCCAAAACGAATGTCGACCATGTGAAATGGGTCCCTGCATGTCGCGCATTTGTGTTAGAACGGCCAGAATCGAAAGAGCTGGCTACGCTACGTTTTCTACAGAAACCATTTTATTCTCTTGCATGCACCCACATTCAAAGAATTATAAAGTAACTTATCGTTCGCTGTCATCAAGAGTACTGCATCTCTGCAAACTCGAACCCCTGACCAGCACCCCTGGGACCAGCAACTCTGTGACCAGCACCCCTCGAACCGGCATCCATCGGACCAGCACCCATCGGATCAGCACCCATCGGACCAGCACCCATCGGACCAGCACCCATCGGACCAGCACCCATCGGACCAGCACCCATCGGACCAGCTCCCCTCAGCCCAGCAGCTCCAATTGGACTCGTGCATGACTCTACTTTCGCGGTCAAAAAACTATTAGAGCACCGAAGCTCTCAACTAGTTTTACTTGCGCAAAAACACTGACTCTACGATTGCATTACGGGCAATCACAAACACTATTACTGAAACAGACAAGTTGTATTTAAGCAAGTTCCAAAAAATTTTCTTTAAATTCCAGGCAGCCACATGGAGCGCCACGCAATTCAGACATTTAGAAAAATTTCGAGCAGCCACATTGGGCGCTTAATGATTCTTAACATTCATAGGAAAAAGGAGTGGCCCCTTTGGGCGTATAATACTTTTCAATTTTAATGAGAAGAAAAAACGAGAGTCCTCTACGGACGCTTAACGATTCTTAAGACTGATAGAAAAAAGGAGTGGCCCCTTTGGGCGCCTAATACTTTTCAATTTTAATAAGAAAAGAAACGGCAGCGTCTATGCGCGCTTAACGATGTCTAATCACAAAACGGAAGAACAGCAGCCTCCTTGGGCGCATAATAATTCCGAATTGTAACGTGAAAAAAGCAGCCTCGTCAGGCGCTAATGGCATGGAATGCCAGAAAAATGTTCTAATTCTACTCTACAATGTTAGTAATCCCGAGCCCGTCAACGAAATTCTGAGTGAATCTGTTAAAGAATTCACCAGAAAACTCTTCGGCGAATCCCTCGGCGAATCCCTCGGCGAATCCCTCGGCGAATCCCTCGGCGAATCCCTCGGTGAATCCCCCGGCGAATTCTTCGATGGAACGCTTAAAACTAGTGTTGCCTGCCCAAGTTTTCTAAGTTACATGCGGTTACAATTTCTTTCGCATATTTTAGAGGTACGCTTGCAATGCTTTCGAGTGACAAACAGATTCTAAATATCTCATTGCAGAGATAGAAAAGAATTGACAAACGGACACGGATTCGCCGTCTCCGTCTTCGGAATCATATTTCCGGAAAGAAAGAAAAGACAATCGAAAGTAGGGAATATAAAAGTCACTATGACAAGTGTTTAAAAGTATGCTAAATGAGAAACGGCATGGTGCACGGTCAAGCTAATTGTAAGAGAAAGCAAAAGCAAAAGGTGTCACTCTCGACAAGCAAGCCTACCTCTACCCTTAAATTTAGCCTATCGCACTCTTTACAATGAGCCCTAGTGGCATAATCTATCGCAAATATCCACTTGCGTAATGATTGCAATGTACGGTAAAAGGCTACTAAAATTCTTTCAAAAGACTTTACTTTAAAGTCTAAAGGGTTAATATACACGCGTGAGAGAAATAGACGAGAGGTTCTCGTCGATCAACAAAGAAGGAAAGACTACGGGTGAGCATGCAACGAGTATTGAATGGCGCAATTCCTACCACCCTGCTGAACGAGTCGAAAGGGAAAAGCGCACGGCATCTCTCAGGCGATCCTACTTGCTCCGACGCGTGCGACCCGCCAGGTGTAACCGGTGGGAAACACCCCGGCCGAACTTACTGTGCGTAGTTAGCAATCACGGCCCGAGTGACCTACGCAGGCAGCTTCCAAACGGTACACCCCCTACGCCCGAAACCTTTCCGTTTCGACAAGAACAAGGGATGAAACTGATCCACTCATACACATTCCATGCCTAGCTAGAGCATGAAACGAGTAATGAATGGCGCAATTCCTACCACCCTGAAGGAGTCGAAATGGAAAAGCGCACGGCATCTCTCAGGCGATCACTGTTGCTCCGACCACATGCGAACCTGCGAGCTCCCCCAGCCGCGTGTACCCTGGCTCAAGCCTACTTACGCGGAGATTGGGCAATCGGCCCGAGTGACCTACGCAGGCAGTGCACCAAAAGGTGCACCCCCTACGCCCGAAACTTTTCCCTTTCGACAAGAACACCAGGGGATGAAACTGATCCACCCATACAGATTCCATGCTCAGTCGCTTGCTTCCGGAAACGGAAACAGCGGCGACCTCCTCATCAGAGATGAGGAGCCAACGAAACAGCGACAAAGCTAATAAAATTCTGTAACTACTTGGCAACTGTACATCAAACGCGAAAGAGAGATACTCTTTACAATTTTATAGTCTTAACAGACTATGCTTCGGTATATTAACCCTTCGGACTGTGATTGCAATATACGGTAAAAGGCTACTAAAATTCTTTCAAAAGACTTTACTTTAATGTCTAGAGGGTTAACATACACGCGTGAGAGAAATAGACGAGAGGTTCTCGTCGATCTCTTTGCTTTGCTCGATGCTTTCGAGTGACAAACAGATTCTAAGTATCTCATTGCAGAGATAGAAAAGAATTGACAAACGCACTTGCGTAACTTACGAGGGATATGCGAAAGCTAAGAATCTCCCGATTGAGATTGCAAAGGAGACTAAACGCGACATTCACTCTCGATGCACGGAATTTTCGTTTCTACATGTCGTGCGTGGCCGAGAACGAGCCATCTGAGACTACAGAGCGCATCGACTTGGAAGCCCGGTATAGAAGCCCGGTATTCGACAGGATATAGAACTCAGAATGGTCATGAACTGGCGCACATCATCGACTTACAAGGGTCTTCTGTCTAAAGCCGACAGACGCGACATTCACTCTCGATGCACGGAATTTTCATTTCTACATGTCGCGTGTGGCCGAGAACGAGCCATCTGAGACTACAGAGCGCATCGACTTGGAAGCCCGGTATAGAAGCCCGGTATTCGACAGGATATAGAACTCAGAATGGTCATGAACTGGCGCACATCATCGACTTACAAGGGTCTTCTGTCTAAAGCCGACAGACGCGACATTCACTCTCGATGCACCGAATTTTCGTTTCTACATGTCGCGCGTGGCCGAGAACGAGCCATCTGAGACTACAGAGCGCATCGACTTGGAAGCCCGGTATAGAAGCCCGGTATTCGACAGGATATAGAACTCAGAATGGTCATGAACTGGCGGGCATCATCGACTAACAATGGTCTTGACTAACAATGGTCAGACGGGACGCGACGCGACGCGACGCGACATTCACCCTCGATGCACCGAAATTTCGTTTCTACAAGGAGACTCAGGTAAGTACTACGACTTTAGACACTCGTAAAAAGCCGTGATACCAGCACAGTCTGTCGCGCTCTACAGTCGAGCAACACCTTGCTCGAAATCGAAATCAGTGTCGAAGGCGAATTGTATTTCTAGAAAAGTGCATTTGGCACTCTTATATGTAAAAAGAACGAGACGGAACAAAAGCTTATCGCTCGAATTACGCAAGTGCATTTTTTAATAGATGTCGCGGACGCGAAAGAGATATACACTTTCTATTCTCGTCTATGTCTCTGTACGTACGTAGGTCTTTACAATTCTCTTACTTAAATCAAAACGCACGATTTCCTGAAAATCTTGCGAAAATATATTAACCCTTTGAACTTTGGTTGCAATATTTAGAGAGAAAAGGCTACTATGTTCTTTCAAAAGATTTTAATTTAAAGTCCAAAGGGTTAATAAGTGTATACACGCCGCGGGGTATATAGGGGTGACTCTAATTCGAAAAAGGAGTAGCAACTTTTACGCAAGTGCATTTTTTAATAGATGTCCAGACCGAACCAAGCTCACCGAATGTGAGTTTGGCTTGATCTGGACCCTTAAACTAGATCGTAGGCTTTAGCTTGATTCCGTTTCGAAAGTCTCAATGCTTGGGAAACGTTACCAAGGAGCCGAGCACACCACTTGGAGGTACCTACGAAAGTGACCCATTTCTACGAAATATTTCTGGTCTATGTTCCACCAATGCTTAGCGCATTTTTGAAAATTTGGAAAAAGTCTTATGGCTAAAGTTCATAAACTATGACTTATTGCCAGACTGGTTTAAATATTGTAAAGAGAGAGAATAGTAGAAGTAGCGAGCACAGTGACCAAGTAGTATCAATATCAACTGTCATTCTCAATTATTAATATTTGTATGAGAAAGAGCTGCAAGTAATATAGTTGAAAATCCATAAGAAATTAATGCTTTCCATTCTCGTTTTATTAAGATAATCTAATGACTCGAATATAATTAAACTTGAGAAGTGTAACTCGTATTCAAAGCATCAAGCTTTGATTATGAAATTCAAGAAAAATAATTTCTAATATTTAAAACACGATATTAGCACTCTGACCTCGAATTTGAAATTTATTGTTACTGTTTACGAGAACTAAGTATGTATTCGTGTTCACTGTGCTCGCTACAGCAATCATTTGTTCAATAGCATGCAGAAAAATTGAAAAAATGAAAATGTACCACTCACCGATTGTTGAACACAGTTTCACTGCTATCCATGCAGACAGGAAGCTTGATTTCACTGAGATCCGATCACTATCGCATGTAAAGTTCAACTGGCAGATCACGAATTCGGTAGAGGTTGTTCACGTTATGTCTCGCTCCAACGACTCCCAGCTCTTCGAGAAAAGTATTGCTCAAGAAGTCTTCTAGGTACTGGGTGAATTGTAGTAGAATCTTGTTAAGCGACCTCCCACATGGTCCAGTAATCGATGTAATTAATCCAGGAATCGAGATATCACGAAATAATATGCTCGCGCGTTCACTGACATCCGATCACTGTCGCAGGTAAATTTCAACTGGCAGATCACGAATTTGGTAAAGGTTGTTGACGTTCTGTCTCGCTCCAACGACTCCCAGCTCTTCGAGAAAAGTATTGCTCGAGAAGTCTTCTAGATACTGGTTGAATTGTAGTGGAATCTTGTTAAGCGACCTCCCACATGGTCCAGTAATCGATGCAATTAATCCAGGAATCGAGATATCACGAAATAATATGCTCACGCGTTGACTGACATCCGATCACTGTCGCAGGTAAAGTTCAACTGGCAGATCACGAATTCGGTAGAGGTTGTTGACGTTCTGTCTCGCTCAAACGACTCCCAACTAACTTGAAATTCGTTCAGGCCAGAAATAATTTGATACAGCAATGTTGTTCATTGCAAAATATGAACTTTTCGCAGCTGCAGCCATGCATCCTGCATTTTCTTGTATATGTCTTTCACTACTGGGGAGATCCCAAATCTGGGGAGGTATCAAATAAAATAAATCATGTAAACGTATCGAAGAAATGCATCAAATAAAATAAATCATGCAATCCCATCGAAGAAATACACGAAATAGAACGACTCATGCAAAAATCCATGAAGAAATGTATGAAATAGGGGAGATGATGAAAAACAATCGAAGAAATCAGTTAAAAAGGAAGAGAAATCGATTTTGGCCTTGGCAGAATATTAACATTTTGAATGGCTTTTAACGAACCCGAAAATTTCATCGGCACCAAACGAATAAGCTAACCTAGGCCAGGGGCCGAGGGGGGGGGGGGGCAGGAAAGACCAGGGCTGAAACCGAGAAGAGGTCCCCAGAAAGTCCAAGATGTCCAGTAGGTCCGAATGGTCCAGGTGGCGCAGGAAGGACCAGGGCTGAAACCCTGACCAGGTCCCCAGGAGGTCCAGCAGGTCCAGCAGGTCCAGCAGGTCCAGCAGGTCCAGCAGGTCCAGCAGCTCCAGGGTCTCCGGATGTCCAGGAGGTCCACCAGCTCCACGTGGCTCGGCAGCTCCAGGGTTCCCGGAGGTCCTCCCGGCCCGTAGGACCGACGACGACTGAGTACATGGAGCTCCGTGAGCTCCGTATATACATTTCGAGAAACTATGTCCCCCGATCAAAGCAAAGTCGACGGTTGATTACAACTGCGAAATCCAACGAATTCTTCGGCAAAAATGAATTTTCTGCTAAAATATCCATTCCAGTGGCTATTACTATGACAAATAATGTTAAGAACATTTGCACTAACCGGCCAGTATAAATTATTATTAACTATGATCGATACAACTCGAGATATCAAGCAATTAGTAAGCTTTGGCCTTGGATTTGCAAATGATTTTCTATGCCAATTGAATTCTATTTTATTCTCAATGTTTAATCGTTCGATAAATGAATGTTAATACTTATACATATTACATAGGATTATTTATACTGTTTAAATACATTTTAGTTGAACGCTTCGAATCTACATATGTGACGAAAACTTCCAAGCACTTCGAACATGATTCGAAGCTTAAAACTCTTAAATTCTTGATAGGTCTTGAAAATGGACATCTGGTTGTCAAAAATTAGCCAGGTTGATCGGCCATTTCGAGAATTCTTTCTCGAGAAATATTATAATTGCTTATTTCTTATTTCTCGAGAAATTTTAGTCTAGCAAATCGCGAACGTATAAACACATCTACAATTTATAATAAATCTTATTAGTAACATTAGAACCTATATGAATTACAATAGAAAATCTCAGTAGAGAAGATTCTACATTATTGACTGGAAAATTCTTAATTGCAGAACTTTTAAATTCTTATTTAACAATTTAGAAAAATTGTATACCTACTGAATTAAGTAATGAGTTTCTTGTGGCGACGAAAGGAAAACGGCCACAGACTTTATCCCCCCACAAAAAGAAGGAAAGAAATAGATTAAAAACTATTTTACAATAAAAAAGTAATGTTTCACTTTGCACAAATTTTGCACTAAATAAATAATCAATTATATTTAATATCTGTTTTTCATTTATACAAGTTTTGTGTAAAGTGGACAGTAATGAACAATTAGTTAAAGTTTTCTGGTGTTTTTGATAAATATTATCAACATTATTCCAAATATATCAATTTTGTAATATTTCCTTCAATTTTTCGAGAATTCTCAAGACGTAGTTATGATCTGATTTTTGATTTCTCGAGAAATCAAGAACACTATTTATGACTGCATTGTCCCGCGAGTCGGGGGTAGACGTAGATACGGGTCCAAAACTTATCAAGACTTTGAAGCAAGAGTTTCAAGACTTTCAACACATTCAAGATCTATCAAGACTCTACTCTTTTTAACACTTTCAAGAGTTTTAAGCTTCTAACCATGTTAAAAGTGCTTAATAGTACATAAAACTATAACTTATTGCTAGACTGGTTTAAATATTGTAAAGAGAGAGAATAGTAGAAGTAGCGAGCACAGTGACCAAGTAGTATCAATATCAACTGTCATTCTCAATTATTAATATTTGTATGCGAAAGAGCTTCAAGTAATATAGTTGAAAATCCGTAAGAAATTAATGCTTTCCATTCTCGTTTTGTTAAGATAATCTAATGACTCGAATGTAATTAAACATGAGTAGTGTAACTCGTATTCAAAGCATCAAGCTTTGATTATAAAATTCAAGAAAAATAATTTCTAATATTTAAAACACGATATTAGCACTCTGACCTCGAATTTGAAATTTATTGTTACTGTTTACGAGAACTAAGTATGTATTCGTGGTCACTGTGCTCGCTACAGCAATCATTTGTTCAATAGCATGCAGAAAAATTGAAAAAATGAAAATGTACCACTCACCGATTGTTGAACACAGTTTCACTGCTATCCATGCAGACAGGAAGCTTGATTTCACTGAGATCCGATCACTATCGCATGTAAAGTTCAACTGGCAGATCACGAATTCGGTAGAGGTTGTTCACGTTATGTCTCGCTCCAACGACTCCCAGCTCTTCGAGAAAAGTATTGCTCAAGAAGTCTTCTAGGTACTGGGTGAATTGTAGTAGAATCTTGTTAAGCGACCTCCCACATGGTCCAGTAATCGATGTAATTAATCCAGGAATCGAGATATCACGAAATAATATGCTCGCGCGTTCACTGACATCCGATCACTGTCGCAGGTAAATTTCAACTGGCAGATCACGAATTTGGTAAAGGTTGTTGACGTTCTGTCTCGCTCCAACGACTCCCAGCTCTTCGAGAAAAGTATTGCTCGAGAAGTCTTCTAGATACTGGTTGAATTGTAGTGGAATCTTGTTAAGCGACCTCCCACATGGTCCAGTAATCGATGCAATTAATCCAGGAATCGAGATATCACGAAATAATATGCTCACGCGTTGACTGACATCCGATCACTGTCGTAGGTAAAGTTCAACTGGCAGATCACGAATTTGGTAAAGGTTGTTGACGTTCTGTCTCGCTCCAACGACTCCCAGCTCTTCGAGAAAAGTATTGCTCGAGAAGTCTTCTAGATACTGGTTGAATTGTAGTGGAATCTTGTTAAGCGACCTCCCACATGGTCCAGTAATCGATGCAATTAATCCAGGAATCGAGATATCACGAAATAATATGCTCACGCGTTGACTGACATCCGATCACTGTCGCAAGTAAAGTTCAACTGGCAGATCACGAATTCGGTAGAGGTTGTTGACGTTCTGTCTCGCTCCAACGACTCCCAACTAACTTGAAATTCGTTCAGGCCAGAAATAATTTGATACAGCAATGTTCATTGCAAAATATGAACTTTTCGCAGCTGCAGCCATGCATCCTGCATTTTCTTGTATATGTCTTTCACTACTGGGGAGATCCCAAATCTGGGGAGGTATCAAATAAAATAAATCATGTAAACCTATCGAAGAAATGCATCAAATAAAATAAATCATGCAATCCCATCGAACAAATACACGAAATAGAACGACTCATGCAAAAATCTACGAAGGAATGTATGAAATAGGACAGATGATGGAAAACAATCGAAGAAATCAGTTAAAAAGAAAGAGAAATCGATTTTGGCCTTGGCAGAATATTAACATTTTGAATGGCTTTTAACGAACCCGAAAATTTCATCGGCACCAAACGAATAAGCTAACCTAGGCCAGGGGCCGAGGGGGGGGGGCAGGAAAGACCAGGGCTGAAATCGAGAAGAGGTCCCCAGAAAGTCCAAGATGTCCAGTAGGTCCGAATGGTCCAGGTGGCGCAGGAAGGACCAGGGCTGAAACCCTGACCAGGTCCCCAGGAGGTCCAGCAGGTCCAGCAGGTCCAGCAGGTCCAGCAGGTCCAGCAGGTCCAGCAGCTCCAGGGTCTCCGGATGTCCAGGAGGTCCACCAGCTCCACGTGGCTCGGCAGCTCCAGGGTTCCCGGAGGTCCTCCCGGCCCGTAGGACCGACGACGACTGAGTACATGGAGCTCCGTGAGCTCCGTATATACATTTCGAGAAACTATGTCCCCCGATCAAAGCAAAGTCGACGGTTGATTACAACTGCGAAATCCAACGAATTCTTCGGCAAAAATGAATTTTCTGCTAAAATATCCATTCCAGTGGCTATTACTATGACAAATAATGTTAAGAACATTTGCACTAACCGGCCAGTATAAATTATTATTAACTATGATCGATACAACTCGAGATATCAAGCAATTAGTAAGCTTTGGCCTTGGATTTGCAAATGATTTTCTATTCCAATTGAATTCTATTTTATTCTCAATGTTTAATCGTTCGATAAATGAATGTTAATACTTATACATATTACATAGTATTATTTACACTGTTTAAATACATTTTAGTTGAACGCTTCGAATCTACATATATGACGAAAACTTCCAAGCACTTCGAACATGATTCGAAGCTTAAAACTCTTAAATTCTTGATAGGTCTTGAAAATGAACATCTGGTTGTCAAAAATTAGTCAGGTTGATCGGCCATTTCGAGAATTCTTTCTCGAGAATTTCTCGAGAAATATTATAATTGCTTATTTCTTATTTCTCGAGAAATACTGTTTTTAAACACATATACAATTTATAATAAATCTTATTAGTAACATTAGAACCTATATGAATTACAATAGAAGATCTTAGTAGAGAAGATTCTACATTATTGACTGCAAAATTCTTAACTGCAGAACCCTTTAATTCTTATTTAACAATTTAGAAAAATTGTATACCTACTGAATTAAGTAATGAGTTTCTTGTGGCGACGAAAGGAAAAAAGCTACGGCCACAGCTTTTATCCCCCCACAAAAAGAAGGAACGAAATAGATTAAAAACTATTTTACAACAAAAAAGTAATGTTTCACTTTGCACAAATTTTGCACTAAATAAATAATCAATTATATTTAATATCTGTTTTTCATTTATACAAGTTTTGTGCAAAGTGGACAGTAATGAACAATTAGTTAAAGTTTTCTGGTGTTTTTGATAAATATTATCAACATTATTCCAAAAATATCAATTTTGTAATATTTCCTTCAATTTTTCGAGAGTTCTCAAGACTTATGATCTGATTTCTGATTTCTCGAAAAATCAAGAACACTATTTATGACTGTATTGTCCCGCGAGTCGGCGGTGGACGTAGATACGGGTAAAAAACCTACCAAGACTTTGAAGCAAGAGTTTCAATTATTAACTATGATCGATACAACTCGAGATATCAAGCAATTAGTAAGCTTTGGCCTTGGATTTGCAAATGATTTTCTATGGCAATTAAATTCTATTTTATTCTCAATGTTTAATCGTTCGATAAATTAATGTTAATACTTATACATATTACATAGTATTATTTGTACTGTATAAACACATTTTAGTTGAACTGTTTAGTTGGACTTTCAACACATTCAAGATCTATCAAGACTTTTCAAAACTTTCAAGATCTATCAAGACTCTACTCTTTTCAAGACTTTCAAGAGTTTTAAGTTTCGAATCATGTTAAAAGTGCTTAAAAGTACTCGCCTGATATTCAAGACAGATTCGAAGCGGTTCGAATCCCATCACTATCTGCGGAACTGTCAGTAACAGCGTGAATTTTCAATACGTTTCGGCGTACGATACGTGAAAGGGTTCTACTACACGCAAAGTAATAATAAACAATGTCATCTTGCAATTTATAGCTTACACGGGCTTTGAAGAAATACCATTTTTGAGTGCAATAGTGTCTTGATCCCTGAAATGGATTTCCGGAGAGAAATCCGCGTGAGTCGTTGACAAGCCGAGCCAAAGCATAGCGTAGCAAAAGCCTGCCTTCAAACAAATCAGACGTATACAAGCACGCACACCGCTTTCAGCATTTCAACACATTTCAGAGTAGTTGCTGAGTTGGACGCTGTTTATGAACAGATGACACTACATTCGGTTCTCAAATTATGGGTTGGTAACACAGTTTGGGTGGCGACACGAACATCCATAAGATGATAGGTCTATCCTATACCTCGTCTGTGCCCGTCAAGAGATACATATAGGTATTCTATACCTCGTCTGTGGTTGGAGGGAAATAATGTCGGTAATGTAGCTAATGTAGCTAATGTAGCTAATGTAGCTAATGTAGCTAATGTAGCTAATGTAGCTAATGTATATAATGTAGGTAATCTAGATAATGTAGTTATTGTAGATAATTCAGATAATGTAGATAATGCAGATAATGTAGATAATATAGGTATTGTAGGTAATGTAGGTGACGTAGGTAATGTAGTCCCTTTTAAATAATTATTATGTTAATGTATATCAGGTCTGTTCGTTGGTTTTTTGGTTTCGCAACGTTTATTAAGTAGGAAAATACTTGTATACTAAAGTAATAAACAAACTGGCAAATAGAACATACATGTTATGATAGTCGAATTAACGAAAGAAGGCACCTTTTGACCGGGGCCAGAATTTGCGACGTTGCCGCTACTCCAGGCTCCCGATTGGTGCTTCCCCTACGCAGTTCCCTACGCCTTGGCCAATGACTTTCGATTACTTAGCTGTGGGCCTAGAGTAATCGTTGTCCTTGTCGGGTGTATATTGCTATCTTCTTCCAGAGGGCGAACCCAATGTCCTTCCCATAGAGATTTGAGAGGTTGTTGAATCTTATTGGTTAATGCGGCAAGCGCCATGCAGAATGAATGGCGGACAAGTCGAGGAATACAGGAATCTTATTCTATTTAGCGTCATTTCACGGAAAATCGATCAGTTTTTGCACTCGATGCCAGGGATTTTGTTCAAACTGAAATATTAGGAAGAGATTTCAGTCATCACTTTGCTTGCTTTGAATTTGTTCAATTTTTTGCTTATTTTCATGAAACCGAACTGTACTTGTGAATTTTTATTTCGGAAACTCTTTATCGTATTGAATTCATTCTTTATTCATTTGAATCTAGAAAGCGCGGACTATTTTAATACTCTTTTTTATATTGCAAAAATTAATTTTGTAATTTTGAAAATTATACCTAATCAAAGTTTTATTTTGCAAATTTCACGTGCGAAGTATTCTGCTTTCGAGTATGAAATTTTGAGGAACGAATTCCTGTCGGAAATGAAATGGGAAATAGTTTTACAATTTCGAAACTTTATTCTGAAAAATTTATTTCCCTCGATTAAAATAAAAGAAAATTAACGCAATGCTATTGATAGTTTTCGAGATAGAAATTCGTAAGTACAGCATCTTTTCACGAACACAGGCAGAAATTGCACAATTCAAAGTCGTATATTTTGTAACCAAATTCAAAACTTGTTAAACAATGACTAAAACGTTTCCATAATTTCACGTGATTCACAAAATACATATTGCATTCTGATCAGTCTCTAAAAATATAATCGATTTAGCGTGGAGTGACTTGTAGATGAAGGAATCTGTTTTATCGAGCGACTGAGATTCACACAGTTGCGCTTGAAGATAGAAAGAGACGTCCGATCTGCTACGCAACGTGACAACGTCGCACGAAGTACGGAGATCGGGTGCCTTTTTTCGTTAATTCGACTGTAAAAATCAATATTATTCGTAAAGAACGCGCTACATGAAAATTGTATACAGTACCATCTCTGTAAAATAGTAGAACTAAATAACTATGGGCGGCAAATTCGAAACTTGAGTTAGGTTAATATAAAGCTTAATAATACTATTCATAATGAACTTCAAATTATTTCTTTATGAGTAGATACAAATGAAACTAAATGTAAGTAATAACCCTAGTAGCATTTATTGTTGACAATTTGATGGCTAAATAATTCCCAACTTGGGGATACCGTGGGCCAACCAGAAATGCTACTAGGGAATAAACTTTTGAATACAAATATATTTAAAAAAAACGGACCAGACGCCACAGTTTGATCAATGTAAAATCAAAATAAAATTATCCCAATGATGACGGATAACGAGTAATAGGCACGGTTAACACTTGGATGGTAGATGTTTTCTAGTGACCGACAGTCACGTTGAAAAATTGAAGTTTTGCAACTTCTTATCAAGTAGGTAGATATACCTATTAATAGTACTCCGCATTTCCCTGATTCAATTTTCTTAACTCTCACTTAGTGATAGCTAGATCACGTGACAAGTGTAAGTGAAATGTTCATTTCATACTGATCACGTAATGATAGATTACCGTTTCGGCAATAAAGTTCAAGATTACTAAGTAGGCGTCTGAACAATCAGTAAACGATCAAGGTGCATTGCACGTTCTCCTGGATGTTAAAAATGAATAATTATTGTTTCTTGCAAACTTTGCAAATGCATATAGATTCTTGTCTTTTCATTTCTATGTAACAGTAACATTTTTTGAAATAGCAATGACCAGGGGCGTCCGCAGACTTCTTTCCAGGGGGGGGGGGACTTTCGGATGATGGTAAAGAAAATATACCCCTCTTGCTTTTTTTAATCCACTTTATAATGCCAATTTAATTAAAAAATTAAAACCGAAATATAAAAATATTCCCTTGTTTAGTATAAAACTTAATAAAGATCAGTTTTGAAAAATAAGCGATTTGCCCCCCCCCCCTCCCTCCGGACGGCCCTGGCAATAACTTATACATGTGGGGTCGAAATTCATGGTTCGACTGCAGATGAAGTCGAGATTACAAAACAATTCAGCCAATTTCACGCACCTAAGTAACCCAGAACCCGGAGTCCAGCAATTTCTCGCATTTCAATCTAACCATAAAACCAGATGAAATTACATCTCTCCTAACCGTTATTATGTAGTAGCTAACGCAGCAACAAGCACCCGTTGAAAAAACTTTTGCTCAAACTTGCTCCACAGCCCTCTGCTAAGATGGCAAAAGAACGCAAGGTGACGAATGATCGAAGCTCGCGAGCGCAGCTGCAGTGGACTGAAACCTGTCGATTGATTTCGTTTACCTATGGGGGTGCACGGAATCAATACTGAAAAACGATCGTTCCCTTTGCTCGTTGGGCCCGTTCAGCTTCCAGGGGCTGGTCCCGCGAAGCCGTGGCCGATTCGCAAGTTCGCGCGCGGCTAATACCGTACACGGATCGACGATCCGGCTCACTGGAGCGCGACACCGTGTTCGCGAGCCGTGCTCTGCCGCCTCGCGTCGTTCGAGCCATGCTAACTGGCGTGGCCGCCACGCCCACTGACCAATCAGGCTGATTGGGCGGTTCGACTCCGGCCCCCGCCCCTCTGTAGCTCGAGCGCGCAAGACATTGGAGTTATTGAATTCGTCGAGTTGGCTGGACGTCGAAGGTAACACGTCAGGTGAAGAACCTCGCAGGCAGTGCTGCCGATCAATTTATTAAACCACTGTCGAGCAGAGGGCTCGCCACGCATCGCTTGAAACTTGGTGATTCGACGGACGGAGGTGTGGTTACTGCGTGGATAGTATTCCCATCAACTGTTATTTAATTTCACCCCTTTGTGACTGTAGTCGGTTCACATTTAACTGATGTTGGATTTAAATGCCGGATATTCAGCTATTCTCTTGCTACATATTTGGGTCTCTTTGTGCACACCTGTGGGCACATTGTGTTTCTTAAATAGTGGAGCAAGCTGGTATACCGTGGTAGGAGGAATGATGCCTTTCGTGAGGAGCAGACATATTGGTGTCTTCAAACGCGATACCACTCATTTGCCTCGCTGCCACCACTTCGTGCATAGCAGTTCCAAGCATCGTGTAACTACATGTTTTGAATAAGAGACGGCGATGAAAGACCGGTTGGATGGTACATAGTAAGTGGTAGTAGGGAGCAGGGGATTGTTGATCCAGTAGATGCCAATAGATTTGTTCCCTTCATAGGAACCGCTATTATTAGCGTGATTCCTAGTCTAAGGAGAGCCCTTCAGGGGCAGATGAATTGGAGCTGACATTATGAATCATCGAGTGACTCGTCTAGCGGGGAGATATCGGAGATAGATCCCTCGTTAGCCAAATATTTTCTACTGTCACATCTCAGTTAATGCTTGCCAGCCACCGCCATCAGACGTCTAATCTTCTAAACTCTTACGAGTTCCAAGTTTATTCCTCTCTGCTCCCATGCGTCTCGGGCAAGGTTCCGTCGGCTCTAAGCTTACGGGATGAAGTGCGGCTGACAGTCGCAAGAGCTGAAGAGTTAACGTTGTAGAAATTATAAATGCCATTGATTTCTTCGTTCAATTTTGTTGAATATATCAATACCTATACCCAACTACGAATAAATAAGTTTGCACTTCCTTTTTAATTCGCCACGATTTTCTTTCTTCCTACTTCGAGTGTTTGGAAGAAAATACATCCTACCGATTTGTTATTTGAAAGTACTTGTTTTACTACCATCCTTCCCTGCTATTGCCTATTCATATATATGTTCTATTCACGGGTGACGGCTTACGCAGGTTCGCCCCTCTGCGCGTCTTATTGTATTTGCATGTAATGCGCGCGCATAATAGACATTAAGTGGCGGTCATGCATGGTAACGGGAGGCAGAACAGTGGAGGCTCCATAAATTCCAGAGTTTATCGTGGACAACGCTATATACCTACCCATAACGGATCAACGACAAGTTCGTCATTGTTTCTCTAGAGCCTTTATTTTCGTTGTAATATTTTAATCAAGCATATTTTCACGCACATTTACACAGGCTGCTTCGTAACATGTGAGAAGTCTTGCGGCGGTCTATGCAGAGCACAGCAGTAACACGACAGGCTTGTAGGTACATTTTCTTTCTGAATTAGGGGTAGTTTTAATTTTCAAACAGGCGTTCTTATCGACAACTTGATAGAAAAACGAAAAACGATGCGAAATTTGGGAATTTTTAAAAACAAAACCATTGAATATATTTACTTACAGCTGCGTGGCTTTATTTGTCAATCTTCAGAGAATATGACAAAAAAATTGTATGCAAAAATAGTGATTATATCCGGAGTTATAGTGCTTCAAATAGAGCGCCTTACGAAAATCGTATGCGCATTGTTAGCATAGATTCAGCCGTTGTAGTTATCGATTTCTGCAACAATTCGCTGGTTTTTTAAGGGGAGGTACCAGTCTAAAAATTTATTTCCTTTTATTTCATTTTGCGAATGTTCGGCCTTTTAGGAATACGTGTTTAAAATGCTTTTTTGAAATTCGTAAGATTCCCGAAGTTATAGGCATTTGAGTAGCGGCAAATGCGTGGGTAACACCCGGCCACTTCTGGCTAGGGGGAAAACTAGTAAAGTTTAAAAAAATTGAAAATTTATAATTTTCAAAAGCGTTGAAACGACGAAAAGTATAGGGAAAAAATGATTTTAGTGTCGTTATTTTCTCGTTCAAACTTCAAATGTCGTTGACTCTTTTAAATATTTGTAGCACACAGGGAATAGGATGTTAGGTCGAAATATTTTGTATAAATAAGTTGATACTCTTTAAAACCGCATAACTTTTTTAAAATTGGTCCAAACGACTTGAGTTTTTTTTAGAAGTTAGCGGAATTAATTTTGAATTTTTCAGCAAGTATACAACTTACTTCAATCTACAAACGGGTTTTTTGAATTTTCATTACAGGCTCACAAAAAAAGTTTAAAAAAACGACCTTTACTATTTTATGCATTCTTTTCAAAATAACGAAATACGTCACCCAGAAAACTACTTCCGCTAGTTTCTAAAAAAAAAACTCAAGTCGTTTGGACCAATTTTAAAAAAGTTATGCGATTTTAAAGAGTGTCAACTTATTTTCCGACGCCACTGTATTTCTAATTTCGCATTTGCTTGATATTCTTACCACTACATGCAAGGGCGTCCGGGGACTTTTTTCCAGGGGGTGAGGGACAACTTTGGGATGATGGTAAAGAAAAATAAATCCCTCTTTTTTAACTCATTTTGTAGTGCCAAAGTAATTTAAAATTGAAAACCGAAATTTAAAATAATTAAAAATATTCCTTTTTCTAGTAGGTATAAACTTAATAAAAATCAGTTTTGATACATAAGCAATTTTTCTCTCAAAAAACCAGGGGTGGGGGTCAGTTTTGGCATCTTTTCCGGACGCCCATGATTAGGGGAGACCGGGGCAGGTTGTCTCAAGGGGTAGGTTGATTAATTGTTAATAAATTTGCATCGACATGCGTCCACTGCGAAAACATTCACTGCAGAAAGAAGTCACTTCTACTATGCCATGCATTTATGTCCAATCCTGCGAGCGCACGCTTTTTAACAGTTATCAGCGTTTGTCGAAAAATTGACTACGTGAGTAAATATTTTTTCTTAAAGATTTCATTTTCCCACGCTCTATATAGTTATAATAGAATAAATGTTAAGGGACTATTTGAAAGTTTGTTTATTAGACAATCTAGTGACATAGTATTTTTTTATACACAAATAAATGAAGGGTATATAGGCTATTAAAGTCAAAATGATCGGTCGGGGCTTAAATTGTTATTTTGTTATTCATAAACCGATTTTCATATTTTGTTTAAATTTCACTACGTTGTAAATATATTATGATTAATGTTTAAGTTGAAACAATTTTCAGCTTATTATTAAAATATGAAAGCAAGATATTAATAATGAAATAATTTTATAATGAGCCAATTCTTGTGACATTGCATTCTTTTATTACCACTGAGATAAGTTACTAATAACATCTACCTATAGTCAATCTACCCCATACTGTAAGTCAACCAACCCCGATCATTGAAGGTGTTAGAACCACATTAAAATATCTAAATTAATGTCACATTTAGTCAACATTAATAATTTAATCAGATAGCTAAATGTATACGCTAACCGGTTTATTGATACTTTGCCTCTATAATTTATTAAAAAATCAAAAATTGAAAAACTAGCCCACCAGCCCCGGTCTCCCCTACACGTTATTTACATTCATTAAATTATTGAGAATTTGGAGAGGGACTATTTATTCTACCCATACGATATCGATAAGACGCTTGGACAAATGAGTGCGAGAAGCCTGAACTACAAAAACCAATAACAATTAGAACAGAACAAATCTGTAATCCCAAGCCGTCCCCCATCGTTGGCTCCCGTACCGAGCCCGCTACTTCTCGGGCGGTCGCTACCGTTCCGCGGGACGACGGGCCGTGAAACCCGTGCTGGTTTTCTGAGGGTCGCGTTCTGCGTTCCCGTCTCTGGTCTCCTCCTCGTGTCGGCGGAACTTTTTATGGCTAAGCCGGATCCCGGCCGAGGAGCTATTGAATCCGTGGAGGGGTGAGGCCACGCCGCGGCCAATGGGAAGGTTCGCCGCTGGCTCGAGGCGTGTGTCGCGCACGAGCCAGTGACACGTGACAAACAAAGACGCGAAACCGTACGCCATACCCACCGCGCGCGGCAATCGGCGAGAAAAATACATCGCGGGCAACCGGCCACGCCCACCGCGATATAAACGGGTGGGCGGGGCTCCGCTGGGCGGAGCGAAGGGGGGATGGCGGGGGCGGGAGGGGTGGGGCAGCGCGTAACGACCAACGGCGAAACAATAAAGAGGCTGGTGAACGATACGTTTCGACGCGATCTGTGCCCCGGGACCAGCGGTGTGTGGGTAAGAGACACGCTGTAAACAGAGGGGGAAAACGAATGTGTGTTTTCGCCTCTACGAAGGAAGAATTAAGTAGTTGAATCACGAGAACCAGCCACCCGCTCGATTGAATCACTTCCGGGACCTTTCGAGCACAGTGTGTTGGAAGCTGAAAAAAGTGATGGGGTTGCGTTTTTACCGAGGAAGGTTAAACGGTCGGGGAATTGTCTTTCTAGATGGGCGGGGCTGGTTGAATTTTTATTGGCTCGGGCTTGTTTGTGGGAGTTTTCTGGAGAAGTTGCTGAATTACATAAATTCGTAGCGAAGTGCATACTTGGATACTTCGCACAATTTATACAATAGTCATGTAGCGGGGAATGTATTTTTTTGTTACAAGAAGAATGTGTTTACTGAATTGAAGTTTTTTCTATTTCTTAATATGTGTTTTGGGAATGCAAAAAAATAATTCCAATTTTTTAATGCTTGCTTGCGTCAAAATAGGGGAGTGTAATATGCGCTGTGAAGGAAAAGACGCATCGACTGATTTGGTCGATTTTGGAGGAATCATGTGTCTGGAACAAAAAACCAAAAAGATTTGTAATCAGTATGACTGTCACTATGTGGCCGGAACTTAGAGTCACACATTTTCGTTGTTTTTTGCTCCTCTCTTGCGTCGCAGAATGACTAAAAAATTGAGCTAATTTTGAGAGTTCAAATTTGGACGTCCGCCATTTTGTTAATTCTTCACCATACTAATTAATTTTTTGAAAAAAAAAAAAACGTTTCTTGGGTTCAATTTCCAAAATTTTGAGAAATGATTAAATGGCGAACCTTTGAAGAAAATTGTGAAATTTTGTTTGAGGATCAACCTCATTTGATGAAAAGGAAATAGTGTGAAACGACCAATGACAACATTTTTCCGTCGTACCCCAGCCATCCGCATATAAGTAGTTTCTAAAAAAAAATTGTTTTTTTCATTATAAAAGCACCGATTCGCGAGAAAACTGTCAACCAGAATTTTCTCAGCGCTAAGTCACTGCTCCTATACCTATAGCTTGAAAATCTGCTTTAAATAAATTTCAAAATAAAAATCGTGTAGCTTTACAAAGAATTACCCCCCTTAAGGTGAAAATTTGGATTCATTGTTAAGTACCTACTGTTTTTTAGTCGAGTCCTTTGCTTTTAGTAGTTTCAACATTTCAGCTTTACCTAATGTGATGAAAAATGAAATCCCTGGATATCTATAGGTGTATTCAGTGGCGCACTAAGAAGAAGGGGCCAAGGGACCCTGGCACCCCCGAGAGAAAAAGAAAAAAGGAGATTAATGTAACCACGACTGAAGTAACTCAAGAGCTTTGGAAAAGTAAAAGCAATGTATTTTATTGTTTAATTAAATTTTTATAATATGCATTAAAAATATTTCTACCCCTTCAACTCGGCTCCCCCAAGATTAAATCCTGAGTGCGCTACTGGATGTATAGTAAGCGCTAATGGGATTCGTAGGCGTTTTAGAGGAACGGGTAGAAAACAAAAGAGGCTGTGGGTGGTCTTTGCTGGGAGTGGGGATGGGCAGCAAAATACCATTGAGTGATTCGTAATCAAACACGTTCGGCAGATCTTTCATGCTCAACTTTGTTAGTTTTATTTTGGAGAACTGAAATATAAATCTTACCTTGGAGTCTATGTCAACAAACTACCTATATTTATAATGCGAGCAATTTAATATTTAGAGCCTGCGCTCTTAAAGATACTTTGAAAAGTATCATAAGTAAGCAACGAGAATTGAAGAAAAAGTTCAATAGTAGGGGAAATTAGGACAAAATCGGGTACCTGGGTAAAACAGGGTCGTGCTATTATTTTTAAAACGGCCATAAATTTTCCCGCGTCATTGCAGCGACATATTGTCGGGATATGCATTACTTCGTCAACAAAAGATGATCGTGTTACAAGCGTGCTTACTAAAGTTATACCGACTTGTGTGTTTTTCAAAGCTATCATCTAATTTTCGATAGTTAAGAAACTTCAACACTTTTGACAGTGTTCAAATAAATACTTTTTTGTGTGAATTATTATAATTGAAATTTTTTTGTTGAAATTTTCAGCATGTATAAAACTTACTTGATTTGCTTGTGCTGAATGACAGGGATTTTTCAATTTTCATTACAGGCTCAGAAAAAATAGTTCTATAAAAACGACCTTTACTATTTTTTTTCGATATTTCGACCAATTGCAATTTTTGTCTAACGCACAAGAAGAGAAATTTGAAAAATACATTAGGTATAGGTTGTAGCAACGTTTTTTATAGGTTGACCATTTTCACTATAAAGTTGATTTTTATTATAATTTTTCAAAAAATCGTCGCAGTACTTTATAGATGAATAGTTTAAGTATATTTGGAAATAATAAACAAATTCATTTAGCACTCAGTTTTCGTTTTGTTTGCTTTTTGGATTAGGTGTTCTCAATTACCCCACTCTCCCCTATTGTATTAAAAAAAATGGATATATACTATTATTTAATAAAGAGTTTATTCTAATGAATCCTAATTTCAATTTCTTTTTTATATTAATAATGTCAAAGTTATGAGCTATTATCCTTAACGTCCCGGTTTTACCCCTACTTCTCCTACCTAATAAGTAAATGAAAATACGACTGTATATTTTTTATTATCCAATGATTTTTAATCTCTTTAAACAGGATCAGTGTTCAATTTACTTTCATATAATCCATTACAATCATTATATGTTATTCAACATTTACTATTTTACGTAAATACGAATGTTTTCTATCTATTTACCTGAGTCACATAAAGAGAACTTCCTAAATTAACGTCACATAGGTACCATTCATGTATTTCAAGTACCTGTGCCTACACTTTCTTTTGTCGTATCGCTGTAAGATACATATATGTATAGGTATCGTACTTTTTACGACCCGTGAAATTTTAATTATGCTCCTATCTTCCTTGAGAACCATGCTGTAACTCCGGAGGCTTTACGGCGTTTTAATCACCATCTCGCGATACTGTTGCTCTGTTGGCTGCATCCGTTTCGTCGCAACGCGTTAACTTGTTTCAATTAACTTTTAGTACGTCAATCTCTCGAGCAGACGAATTAAAAAACCGTTGGTATAATCCGTAACTCATGGGTCTGGATTGCTACTGGTGCTTTCAGAACAAGCTGAGTGACGGGAATATCGAGTGAAGCTACCGAAAAGCTTTTATACAAATTACAGAGGAAATTAGATACCTTACGCATTGTTATATCTGTGGTTGTAAGGAAAAACGACCCATGTCACAATTTAAAAAAAATTTGAGTTTATGCATTAATTCAACTGTAGAATATTAGGTGAATGTTTTTATCCGAAAAAAAAACTGCACGGAAACGAATTTTATACGTTGAAAAAATAATGCAATTTGGCCGAAGTCTAATATTCAATTAATACGCATTTGGCAAAACAACGCAAGTCCACAAAATTTGGAGAATACAACGTATCTTTCCTTTGTGATCGCTTTTTATTTTCTATTTTTATTTATCTGCATATACTATAACGTATTTTGTGTAAAATAAAATGTGCAAAATTATATTTTATATTTTTATTTTACTAGAAACAGCACACTATGAAATAACCAGAGATAACCGCGACACGTTCAAGCAGAACAACACAAGTGTATGTAAATTATTACTATTTTGTTTATTATTATTTACGTTAATTATACGAATATTGAATATTATGCAAAATGAAGGAAATATGCGTTTATATCATAAGAAGAAAACAAGGTAACATTGCTAATAAGAAGAATTGGTGTTTAGAACATTCAACGACAATATCTCGAAAGTGAAAACACGTGACATGGGTCGTTTTTCCTTACAACCACAGATATATAGTATTACAAGCGTCACAAGAATTGCATTAGTTTCGGAAAAAATTCTGAAAAGCCTGGGGATGGGGGCAACTACCCCTTTTGTACCCTTGGGTAGGTACCTTTGAACTATGTACATATCTATACATAACTTTAGATGTAGGTAGTTTATGACTCCTGCTTCTCTTTCTGTTTCTGACGTCTCACATAAATTGGAAATTATATTTACAATTGCCTCATTGCGTACCTAAGATTAATTATAATATCACCGCCATTTTGTCGCTCTGGGCGACCCCATGTGCGCCATGGATGGAATCTTCATCTTTGTTGTTCCATTTATAAACCACCTGCTTCTCGTTACACTCATTATTTACGTGATTTAATACACATCAACCTTAACGAAACACACGAGGGACTTCAGTCACCAAACATCCCCGAAATTTATTATGCTCCTTCATTCCAGATTGAGTTTTTGCAGGCTGTGCCTTGTTTATCTTGAACACCTTAATAGGTACCTATCTTCATTCCTTTTAAAGGTACGACAAATTCTGCGCGTAACAAATTGTTTGTGTTAAAGAGCTAAGTAGTTATTACAAATAATTATTTTCCTTTTTGTATTGTTAATAATATAGGTAGTTTATTATTAAAATACCTATTATAGCTGAGAACAATCATTTATATAAGTACTTAATAAATATATATGGGTATCATAAAATATCTTAAGCCGTACTTAAATAGGTAACAAACAACCTAGTAGCATTTCTGGTTGGCCCACAGTGTCCCCACTTTGGGAATTAGTTGGCCATCCAAATGCCAACAATAAATACTACTAGGGCCCCTTAATTTATGTTTGAAGAAAGATGTTTATCTCCTGTTTAAGCCGGGAATCCACCTAGAAGCTTCAATGGTTTCAAATTTTTTTTTGAATTTCCGGATTCGGGGGGTTCCCTTGCAAGTCGACATTTCTTAATTATCGGTAAATACAAATTTAAAGTTCAATTACAGTAAATGAGGTGTCACTGGAAACCTATTGCAAAATACATCAGTTTTTCCCATATGGATTTTTATTAATCCTCTAGCTCACCCGTTACCCGGATTCATCCGGGAATTATTCACGATGTTCCCAAAATAAAAAGACTAAAAAAATAACCTATAATTTTATCTAGGATGAATGTAATATATATTTCAAATTTCGTTGAAATTCGTTCAGCCGTTGAGGCGTGAAAGAAGGAGAAACAAACAGACAACGTTCCACTATTACATATAGGGGAGTACCTGAAAATCGTACCTGATCAATTTCTCAGTAATTAATGAATGTAAACGACATCTGACGATAAAAATATCAACTAAATGCGAAATAAGAAATAGAAACAAAATCTTTCGAACTTACATCCTATTTTGTACGTGCTATAAACATTTAAAAAAATCTGGTATGATTGATGTAACTTTTTACCAGTTTATTTTAGCTGATAATAATCGAACAATGCAATTTTGTCCTGTACTTTTGTATTTTTCTAATAGCGGGTTTAATGTAAAATATTTTACATTCATTTTAAGTACATAAAGTTTAAATTAATATTTATAAATAAATCAATCATGTTTCCTAAATCGTACCAGTAGGATTTGACAACTCGTATGTTTTATAGATTATGTATGTATATAATATTCATAGGTTATTGCGGATGTGGAATATTTTCTTCTCCATTTGTCATTGATACTATTTTTAGTGAAGGTACAATTAAATCGTACCTTTTATAGTATGTGACGAAAAGATTAATAACGAATTAATTTCTTCTGAACAAAGGTAAAGCATACAATAGTAGGTGCCTAAATGATCAAGCTACAATATCCAATAGTCACTTGTGTCGAAATTAGTACCAAATATGAAATAGTACTATATAGGCAACTCTCCCCTATATCAGTACCTAGGGGTTGTAAAAATTTTAGAAAGTAAATGCTTTCATTAATCCTTGACGATTCCAGGATGGAATGATGGACTTCGTCAATTTTACCAACAAGCTAACGAATGTCAAATATGGGTCGCAAAATTTTCATCTCTAGACTTAAACCTTGAAAATAAACAATAAGTACCTATATTGAAAGCACATTTGTAGTTTTTGCTAATAATTTGCAAAGAATGAAAGAATGATATTAGTAACAAACGGATATCTGACACAAATTTCTTTGAAACTACCATTTATTTTTCAAAGAGAATTTTTTGCTACCTAGTTACTTATATATCTTTTCCTGCTTGGACTACCCAGCTGTTTTCGAGTATAGATTGATCGCGTGACGTGAGAAATCCATACTGTAGGTACAATAACATACCTATCAAACAAGAAGAGTAGGTATATTATAAATGAGGAACATCAGCGCCTTCGGTAGCAAAACGTGGGCCGCATCAGAAGGTAGTTACGTTCTGTGTATGGCGGGACAAAAGAGGTCCAGTATGTTACGTTACAGTACCTACTTTCAAAGAAGGTGAAAGTCAAACCGCTAACTATGAACGCTAGTGGATAACAATTGAAGAAATTAAGCATTGCCTTAAGGATAACAAGCCTGCACTCGTTAAAGGAAGAAGGATCGCTTTCCACTGTGACAAAGCTTGAATACATTCAGCAATTGCAACTGAAAAGCGAGTCGCTACATCTCCATGCCCTGCTATTGCGAGGTAGTCCGCTTTGATCGGCAAACTTGTCGAACGATAAAAGAAATTCAAATTTTTAAGGAAGTTAAGGAACCTTTTAAGACGAACTGCAGCCTTTGAATATTTTTTACGAATTTTGTTTACATTACAACGTCGGAAGAGCGAATAAGGAAACGGTAAAACTTTCCTCCAGATTCAAAAAGTTCTAACAAACATAGGTACCAGGTGGTATCCAAGTTTCGTGGGTTCAAAAAAGCGATTTCTTTTTGTTTTTTGAATCGAAAAATGTATGTGCAGAGTACTGAAACGAAATTCGTAAAATTGCTAGAGTTATAAATAAGCAAAGGTTGCGCCACCCTTACGGCACTATTGTCTGTAAAAACTTTAAACGTGTTTTTCTTAAAACGGGCGCAGTGATTTCTCGGAAACTACTGAATGGACTCCAGCTTCACAACAATGTTTCCCGGCGAAAATAGTCAAAATTTTTTTGTAAAAATCAATCATTATTGTTTAATCGCTTCTACAGATGAAAATCAGCTTTGGCTTTTTAATTTTGGATGACGGGGGTCGCCACTACGAGCGCGCCTGGCGGACAATCTTTTTTATGAAGGCTTACGTAAATTTATAGCTCTGTAAATTTTCAATAAAAACGTTGAAAAAAATTCTAAATTTCCCTTCGAACATAGGTGGCTTAATATGCGGGCAAAATGGCATATAGTATATAGTTTTCGTTGAATAAATTCCCGAAGATAGCGTTGAAAACGGGCAGTCAAACTTAGGGTGGGTGTTTTACCTAATTACGACATTACCCTTATATTCCCAGAAATTATCATTTTATTTTCTTACCCACACTACTAAAAACTATAATATATCACCTCGCAGGACTATAACTTCAAAGATAAAGAAATCAGTATACATACTTAGCTTCATGGTTAACAATAGTGACTACTTTAATTATAAGCGCACAGTAAAGTTCCTTGGTCCGGCGTTTATCACGTTCAAAGAGCGTAAATTCTGATATTATCAATGTAAAGCGTTGCTATTTCGCTGGGCAATAGGCACCTTATTATTCCAGATTTCAGATTTCCATTAAAAGTGTCAGGTTTCAGCTCGGCTCTGAGTTTATTCAATCCACGATAGCACAATCTTAGATACAATTTACTTTTTTTTTACCTCATAAGAATACACTGACGAAATACAAAGACCAGTTTCTCATGCATAAGAATGACGATAGATCACTAGAATTAAGAGATCACTCTGATCTTTTTTCAAACATTTCTCGAAACTGCATATCCTCAAGAATGACAACCAAATTTCCTGATGTTCCCAAAGCCTTCGTCGAATTTTCGTCACAAAATTCCTTCCAACGTTCTTCCTTTTCCAACCTCGAGGACCTTAACAGCCCTCGCCACGTTCCCTCGAAAGCCATCAGCCTTGCGAGAGACGAATCAAGCGAATTGCCAGCCCAACAGGTTAGAATCATCGATTCTCGAGGCAACGAGGAAGACAATGTTAACAAAGCAGCGACGTATAGACCGATAACCGCAAAAAGAAACGGAGTAACGATGACAGAAAGGGAGAAAACTGAGACGGAAAACGCGCGGAGGCGGAGCTTCGCGCGGTGGGGGGGAAGGACCGCCCACCGGTCGCGGCGTCTACTGGCAGCCAGGGGGAGGAGCCATGCGAGGCCAATCGCCGCTCCCAGCGGGCCCGGCTGGCCTGGAGTGGGGGGAAGCGAGCGCATCGGGAGTGTGGGTATAGTTTGCGCGCAGTGTCCCTAGAGACGCGACGCTGGTTGCTCGATTTCCCTCTTCTCTTCCGGTTTTTCATCGTCCGATTTCCGGCCGCGTGCGCTCGCTCGTGTCGCTTCCGGTTGCTGGAGCTGCTCGTTCCCAAAGAGAATTCGTCCGACGATTGTGTTCCTCCTTGCGCGCGCCCTGCGCAATGTTTTCGAAAAGAGATTGAAGCTGCCAGCAGGAACAGCATTGGCACAGCTTTGCATAGAGTTCGTTAACGTTCGCTAAGTAATTGCGTTGAAATGTTGGACGAGGGAGGCTGGAAGGCGTGGTGGATCAACGTTGGAAGAATCTGGAAAAGTTGGAGCGAAGAGTTGGTCTGAACAGTTTCCGGGTGGACACTTTCTGGGTGGCTTTCTTCTTTGGACGAGAAGGAGGTTGTGCAGTGCTCTTTAAGGAATCGGCTCTGAGTATCAAGAAAGATTCTTGATTTTCTTTTGGAAGGATGGGGACCTGGCGGAGACCCTCTGAAATTTTGTGAGAATCGTATAAGTGTCCGAAGCCTTTAGATTTTCCCAATGAAACAGAAGAATCTATTCCTCAGGGGACAGTGAATACTATGCGTGATCGAAGAATGAGTTTGGACTTCGTAGAGGGGAAGTGTTTGCAATGACATTTGAGGAAGTCAGAACCCGAATCCTCCGTGATGTTCCTTCAGAAATAATGAATTTCCTTCGAGGAAACACCAAACACAGTATCCCAAGAAAGCTGGAAGCTTTGGAGCCTCAAAGTTGGTGCAAAAGTGAATGAAAGTCCTCGGCGGAAGAGACAGTTCACTCTTCTCCACACTGAGCAAACTATAGACTAGTTCAGTGAACTTTGGAACAGAACAGCTAGAGAATAAACGTGTTTGGAAATAAATCTTTGAAACATTTAGTGACTCGGTGACAGGATATTGTTTGAACACTATTGATGTGCCATTGAATGTCAACACTTAATTGCACGCAGAGTGATAGCAGGTATGTGTATACACTGACATAATTCCTTTATATGCTCACCCATTTAACTCGGAAATAGAGTAGCTAGTAAAACAGGGCCTATGTCTTATATTTGTTAACGAGATACAGAATTATAGTGGAAAATTCATAGTAGGTACCATTATCATAAGAGGCTGAAACTTTACCTCAAGCTTGAACGGTTTCTTCTTTGTGAATGGAGATGAAAAATAAAAGTTTCTTTTAACATATATGTTATCAACTTTCACGTAGAAAATCTAACACCTGATCTTACATAGCACTTTGAATGTTCCAAGTATCTTCCTGCGAAACTAATAATTCTGACTTATACCTACTCGCTTGCCTGCCAACCAGAGAAACAGGTATAAAATTTTGCTGTGGAATTTTAGAAATTACTCCAGCTGATTTCTAAATGGAGTGGCATGCAAATTTCTACGGCCTTAGCTAGAGTAGGTAGTTAATAATTCGTGATATTCATTTGAAACATGAAAAGAACTTTGAAGAGTGGATTAAACGCGTCCAAAAAGGTGTTTTAAAGCAGAAGTCGTTTTATTAACCGTACAAGACGGAGTCAGTTCTTGTAGGAACAGAATATTGTACAGTGTTTTGTAGGGAGGTAGGTACTTATATTTGCTGTGTCAGCGTTTCTCATGTCTTCGTTTGTTTTTCCAACGTTATTCAATAATTTTCTCCATGCTCCTTTTAGTGTGATGCATTTAACATTTGACCAAGGTCCATCCGGTGGCGGATTTAACGGGCGGCCGATGAGTACTTGCCGCGTGGATCTCTACCCAGAAGGCCGGGCCAGGGCCCCATCTTCAAAAAAAATTATGATTTCTGTAGGTACCTACTACTACATTTTGCCCGTTTTTAGTAAAATACCTCTTCGTTTCCCGAGAAAAATGGGCCTCTCAGAATGTTTGCCACCTGGGCCTTTTTTTTTCTTAAATCCGCCACTGTATACAGTAGGTTTGTTCACACTAATTAAGGAGGATAACTAATTGCGAAAGTCACTATCATGCCTTTGCTTTCTGGTGCATAGATTGGCACAAAAAATATGATTGAATGCATAATGCGGTCGAAGGAACGTGACCGTCGTACGTGTAACGCATTTTAAATCACGTCTTTACACCGCAAGAGCTTGACAGCAACTTTTATCGCCAACAAACCACGGCTGTCTAGTCGACAACCAAAGTTCTTGATAAAAAATCAATTTATTATTTTAACACTGTGAGATTTCTGTATTATTCTCAAGTGTTTTTTTTACAACATCAAAACGGTTTAACCGATTAGCCTCAGATTTGTCATAAATATTGTCTAAGAACCTTTAAGATCGGATCAGGGACGGTTTTTTTAAATTTTTAATTAGAAGGCAATACCTAAGAGGCAATATGTTACACGAGAAGCAGACTTTAAAATTTATTCAAATTATCTCTATCTTAAAATATGTAGCTATTCACTTTAATGCGTTTCACTCTTAAATTTCTTCCAACGAAGGGCATTCCTTGTCACATTTCCACAGCTATGAAATTTATTCCATAACTATAAAATGACTCAAGGATAAGCTACTTATTTGCGTAGGAGTATCGACGACGAGAGATTTTATGTGCCATTCCATTTGATTTTTTTTCTCCACAGACCTGTCGTTTGTGGTGTTACAGTGTAATAAACAAGTGGTCTCATATACAAAATTCGCATTATTACGCAAGTTACAGCCCGATAACGCGAACGGTGCGTTTAGAAGCTTGCGATTCCTCTCTGCTCGTTTCCGAGGATTTTAATCTCTGTACCGAATTGTTCTACGCGTACCTCGGAATTTATTCTGACGAAGTGATCAATCTCTTTAAATCAGTATATTGCAAGTCATGTAAAATTAATAAAGTAAACTCGGGATATGAAGTCATCAGTGGGAACGCTCTGCTAAACACGGGGAAACTTAAATATGTTCTTCTTGAAACACTCTTTTTTAAAAGGGTGACTATGAGAATAGCAAAAGGGCTTAACCGGTTACCCTCAGATTTGCCATGAATATTGTCTAAGAGCATTGAAGTTGGCTCGTGTAAAAAACAAAATATAAAAACTATTTACTAGAAAATTCGTTTCTTATAATTTAGGCTTCGCTCAAGTGTTTCAGTGATCAAACAGGGGTTTCCCATTATTTAAATGGAGTAGCATGCAAATTGTATCTTTTGTTTTACATATAAAATCATTAAATTTGCAGAAGGGAAGTGCGCGAGGTTTAGGAAAGCAAATTAGTGGATTTTCTAATAACTTTAAATGCACAATTTAAATAACTGACCGCAAGGATATTGAAAACTACGCTTGAATGTATAATTATGATACATATCCATGTCCAGAATCATTATTAGATACAGTTAAGTCTCTACTGCAACTAAATTACAGTTACGTGCTTTCAACCGGATGCATATTATTGGATTGAACGGAAAGTTTTTGCGCTTTCCTTTTATTAGATATCACTATACAAGACTCTGATAGAGTGTTTCAAGAATACATGTTCGTGGCATATTAAACTTCATCGCTTGTTCTCTACATAGTATTGATGCGTCGATTTATGGCAATTGTTGCCTATAAGAAATTCTCGTCTATTGCCCTTGATCGCATCATCCAACAAGGAAAGATCCTGCAACCGAAAATTAAAAAAAATTTGAGACTTTGCGAATACGTAGGGGATTTCCTCCTGCTTACAGCGCAATTTCTGTCTGCTGGAAAAATTCACTTTAAGAGGGTGAAACAAAAGAAGAACTGTTAAAGAATTATGAAATGTAATAGGACGTTGTAAAGATACCCCGTAGAAAATGCAAAAACTTTCTGTTCAACCCTGTATGTGTACATAAATAGTGTATAGTGCATATGTCGAGGGAAAAGATAAATAAATACACTGCCTGGCCAGGCTCTGGTGCAACTACTGTGGAAAAATATATAAGCCTTCAATTATGTTGTGTCTTTATTTTTTTTATTCAAATTACCTACACTACAAGCACTACCCTGCAAACTCTTTGTCACTTCGCACGTTTTGGCAGCTGTCTGCTTAAAACAAATTTCAATATTGCGTCTTTGTTCCATGGTGTTTCCTTAATGTGCGATTTTTTTTATTTGGTGTGAAAATAAGTAGGGAAAATAGGCACAAGCTAAACAAACAGTTGCATTAATTATTACACTGTGGAGGCACTTGTAAAAGTGTCCGAACTACCCCTGGTCTCTTCTACACAGGTGGACTATCAAGCTAAGAAAATGTACATTTTGTGGATTTTTTTACAAGTCAACGGCTTGATGCAGATTTCCCATTTTTTACTATCTTTACATAGTATTATGAACGACTTCACAAAAATGTTTGAGTTAAAAAGCTATTGTTTCTGGGAAGTCTGTCGATTTTAGACGACTAAACGGTGAGCCTAAAAACTCGCGCTACGTTCAATCAATTTACTTCCAATTTTGCATGTAGGATCTTAATAAGATTCCAAATCGTCCATCGAGGGCTCTTTTTATTCCGATTCCCCGTTTATTATTTATAAAGAAAAAAGGTGGTATTTTCTCTTAGACAAATGTAACTTTACCTTTGATCTCTCACAATTTCTTTATTTTTCAAAATTTTCGAAATCCGCTCCGATGGACGATAGCTATTGACATACTTTTTTACGCCCACCGTTTAGCCGTCTAAAATCGAGAGGCTTTCGGATATGTATCCATAACTTCCGAAAAACAATAGTTTTTTAACTGAAACTTTTTTTGTAAGTAGTTCATAATACTATGTAACATAATACAAACGAGTATACCCCCTTAAGACTGAATATTTTCGACCCTCATTTTCTCGCAAATTTTTTAGTAGTCTGCTCTATGTGTTTGATATATTATTATACAGGTTATGCACTGACTATATACAAAATTGGAATCAAATCGGTCATCTAAATCTTGCGCACCCCCATTGTTTATAAAGCAAATGTGGAAATGGTTTTGAAAAAAATGTAATATGTTGTGGTGTCCTATTATCCATCGAATAAGAATATGTAAATGTCTGCGCGTTTTACACGCGACTACCACTTCTAACATCACGAGCCACTATTACTATAACCGTATGTTATTGATCGTTGATAGGTATCGTCGTTTTACGCCGTTATCATTGGGATTAGTTTCCACGCAAAACTGCAAGAATTGTTAAACCTTAAAACGTCTTAAATATTTCTAAAAGAAACGTTCAGACAAAATTATATTTTAGGGATCTGGTGCACCTATGCATTCCTTTTGAAACAAATAATACGAAATTGACTTTAAAGGTGACAAAAATTAGGCAGCAACTCTACAAATTACCATTTCGTTTATTTATATAATTTCAAAAGGCCATAGCACTGTAGTTTCATTAATATGGTACCTGTGTATGATACACTGTACCATAAACTTTGTGTATGCCTCTGAAGAAATTTCATATGTGATCAATAACGTACCACAAATTGCTTGCAGCTCTAAAATTTATGGACAGCCTTGGGTTAGTAATAAAAGTGGCTATAAAGTGACAAGTATGCTGTTTCACGCAGAATACTGGTTACTTACGTAAGCAGGAATCTCGAATCTACTGCCTAAGTGCATTCATCGCTAGTGGTACCTGCTCCATAAATGGTCGACACAAAATTCCATTACTTAGACAGAAATGTGCTTAATTCTGTGATTGGCAACGAAGCGACGGAAATGCAATCTCCAACGCCTCAGATCTTTTTTTTAAATATTAACCACCTTATATACATATTTGGGTTTGCAAAATAATTGTGTACGATTTAAATTTCTTTTCTTGTGGCCATGTTTGTGGGCCCCATTCTTATTGTCCATTACTGCAATAATTGTTATGCAAGGACGAAACTTTGAACTTGAATACTATGAGAGTAATGGAAATTTTAAACTGCAGTAACTAACTTTGTACCTAAGTATTAATAATAGTATCTATATGTTTGTGTAATACTTTTTATTCAGCATGACTTTCCAAAGGGCGTATAAACCTTTTCTGAACGAGATTGATTTAGGTAATTGAAAATTAGTAAAAATTTCACGCATAGGTACCTGAAGTTCCAGGACCCTTTCTTGGAGGCGGCGAACTGTGTAAAAGTTCTACATAAGTACATTTTCGAACCTTCTTTTACAAGATTAAAATTTTGCTTGTAAATTTTGTTGAGTTTCGAGGAGGTGAAATAAGGGGGAAGAAGTGGGATGCCCAGATTTCAGTATATTTTTGTCATATTCTCTAAAAATTGACAAACAAAGCCACGCAGATGTAATTCAATATATTTAATGGTTTTGTTTTTAAAAAATCCTAAAATTCGCATCGTTTTTCGTTCGTCAAGGTAGGGAGACCCATTAAGAAACGGAAACTACAGAAAATTTGAAATAATATTAATTATACTACTCATTATCACAAAACCCATTAATACACATTGTGAAGCAATAAGGAGAAATAAAATACACTCAATAGAAATAAAGCTACCTTCTTTTTAACAATTAAAATCTTCGAATTAAAACTTATTGTTAGATCATCGAGGGTTGGTAGCTTTCTGCGTAACTACGTAACGTTGTATTTACATTTGAATTTAGTCCTTTAATAGGAATTGTATCAGGTTATTTCAAAACTGCGTATTTTTATTTGAACTTTATTACGAAGAAAAATATACAACGGAATAAGGTTAATCATTAATGTGACTTCCCTCTTTTTCAATGACGGTTGACAATTTCCTGCACCCTGTTATACTTTGTGCCAATCAACAGACCGTAACAAATGTAAAAATCTGTGCGCAGATTTTTTTACAAACAACGCTGATATGAATTCTTTTAATCCTCTTCCTTGGCCTTGCTTGGCCTTCGCCCTCGGCTGTCAGTTTGCTCTTTTTGCGAGGTTCCTCGACGATCCTTCCGCCTTCTATTGCCGCGGCGGCGAGGCACATTCTCGCCTCTGGATTCTTAGAATTTACGAGAAGAGGCTCAGCAACAAAAAGGCGCTTTTTTAATGAGTCGTATCTCAAACTGTGGGTCTTGACGAGTTGTTTAGGCATCGGCCGACTGTTGACGCTCGAAGGTGTGAAATACTCGAGTAGGTAATGCGAAAGGACACAGCGTGTCGAAAAGTTAGTAGACCTCCAAAAAGTAGAATACACTTTTTAGGTATATGTAAAACATTTTTTATTGAACTGTAGAAGATCCCTCTTTTGTGTATGTATAGCATTCAATGTTTATTTCTCAACGTAAATGTTGATAACATTTCACTGGATACGTCGTCAAAAAGATAAAAAAATATATTGGAGTGATGTTTTCACACTTTAATTAAAATTCCTGGTTTAATTAATATTTCCTGGTAGTACAAGAAAATAATTATTTTTTAGTTTTTGGTATTTTTTATTTTTTACTTTTTAATGTTTTATTTTATTTGTGTCATTACACCCAGGCACGCTTAGAAAGTTTCAAGAAAATTGGACTGGTGGCAGTGGATGAGAATTGAGTTACCAGATTTGAACCATAAGTACACCAAATAAATAAGCACGAAGCTAATATAAATCGTTTAAAAATTAGGGGAAATTTTGAAAAATGAAATTTTATTAGAAATTGGCGGAAACACTGTATGTAGATACTACTTATACGCACAGCAGGTCTCGTAATGCGGGACTTATTTCGGAGATGAATGCAGCACTTGAAGATAACACGAAAAGTTTATGTAAACATATGTCCCATTCGACCTTTTTCACGAGTTATAGCCAGTTATGTGTCCCGTCAACCGGTAATGGATTACCTTTACAACAGATGCTCAGAACGACCACCTTGCATCTCAATGCATGCCTGTATGTCTTGTCACTGATCTGTTGCTCTTTCGACATTTCCAGGTGTAACTCGAACTTCGAAGCCTGTACTTCGCCGGCCGAAACAGTTATTACAACATAAAATTTCCTATAACTCGAAAAGAAGGTTCTCTTATAACTGAAATTCAATTTATTTTATTAAATATCATTCGCTTCCAAAATGATGGTTTTAAATTAGTTTTATATATTATAAGATTTATTTACAAATGGCTACGTGTCTGAATAATAAATTTTCATCGCAATTCAAATCATTCGCGAATTAACAAGTTTCTTATTGCTTATTTAATATAAAGAATAATAATTTAACATACGTTACTGTGATTGTATTTTAATTAATCTACGTGAATATTGTTGAAGGGTGAAAATAAATAAATGAATGCAAAAGAATACTTTTGGTATTTGAATTTGATACTGTGTATCGAATGTAGCGTTTTGTCGAGATCACTTGGACTTTGATCCGTCTTTGGCAGGGCAACTGTCCAGAGCAGCAAATTTTATAAAACAAAAAGCTATTGTTATTTAACAAATACTTACAAGAAATGTCACTCTTAAAGTAATTATTTATAATCACAAAAGCGCTGGCAAAAATCATTTTCGCCTAGAACGCACAATGGTTCGAAAGTGACTTTCTTTTATATAAAATTCAGTATCTCCGTTAATTCTCAAACGTTTTTGACGTCTTTTGCTCGTTTTCTCGAGCAAAAAGACTGATCTGAATTGAGATCAAAACTTTTTTTCTAACAAAGTTGAATGAAAACTTTAGTACAACAATCTTTGGGGCTAATTTGATAAGATTTTGCTTATCTAAGTAGTTTTTTTCACGGAGAAAGGGTGCCGAACAGCTCTTATAGTTTAGAATTCATCAATGGTTTGAATTTGAAAAATTTCTCAAAAACGGTAAACCCTATCGAAATTTCCTTCAAACAATATTAACCCTTCATTGACACACCTCTTTTTTCGATCAACTTTGACACATCTGGGTGGCTGACACCCAGAGCAATTTTTGAAGGAGTGCCATTCTCATCCAAAGAATCCAATTATTATGAAAAAAATCATGGGTTAATTTCAAGGTTTCTAGAATCTATTCCAATAATTTTTTTATTGAAATTTTACCACAGTTTTTGTAAAATAATTCTAGATTACCACATGTCGAGAAAAACGAAGAAAATCGTAAAAAAAATTGTAACTTTTACAAATTTCAATATTAAAAGCTAAAAATCTACAGAGTTGATGTTCGGATACTATATTTTGAGAGAGAAAATAGTTTGTAAGTCGGCTTTGAATAAAAAGTTATTTATTTTGCATATAAAAGGTCAGAGAGTCAAAATCAGCTTATGGGTGGTTCACACCCAGAGTGTCAACGAAGGGTTAAAAGAGCATTCAATTTATTACAATTACTGTATACAAAAGTCCACACTTCGCGCGTGCCACCTGTACGGGTTGACGTATTATCTGTACGGAATCCAATTTTTTATGCCACTTTTGTGCAATTTTCACCACGTTCTCCCAATAATAATGCCATGCCCGTTATTGCACCATGAATGTAGCTCACTATTGTTACACTTTTCCTGCTAATTATCCACTGAAGCTCGTCACAGTCATGCTTGAAATGGGTAGAGAACCATGAGATAAGAAAATCTTAAGCAACCGATCTGAGAACGTCCCATTATGCGTGCAAATACACTACGACATTCCCACACAAATAATTACTAAGTAGTTTTAGCTATAATCCCATAGACGAGTATATTCCCTGAAACGTACCGTATTAATTAAAGTGACCTTAAATGACCTCGATCAATAGTAATTATGGTTCGTATAAACAAAACGAAATCTGTAATCAGGATCCGAAGTCCTGTTCTGGACATTCGTCAAACTTTGTTGCAATATTCCGAATATTATAAATATTATAATTTTGATATTGATATTTTCTAGATCGAAGTTCTATTTTTTGGAATTTGTACATTCCACAGTTACTGGAAACGTATGATTTCCTACCCACATTGTAAAGATTATACGTTCTTTCGTGTACGTACGTATGTATATCACACGGAGCAATAACCAAGGCTACGATGTATTTGATGTAATCGGTAATCAGCATTGGCAAGAGAGAAGCTTTGCAACAAACGACTTGTACGTGTTTCCTGTTTCTCGCGTAGTAATTGAGGCAAATGTTGCAATAATTCTTTGCTTGGCAACCTTGTCATAGTAAATACTCCCTTCGCGGTTGTACCACAAATTGCAGGCCATTGCATTCCTCGCGTTATCCATATAGTATTAAGGATAAAAGATTTTGGCCGCCAAAGCCACTTCCCTAGCTATGAATCAATCACGACCCTCCATTTTACGAGCAGATCACGTGCCTTGGTACTTATCGCACACATGACGCGGATATACGATCATAGTTGTCGCGAACTTAACTGATCAGTCATGGGTCATTGAGAGGTAAACCCTCTTTTACCATTTATTTAGTTGAGTTGCCTGTAAAGGGCAATGGCAAAAAAACGGCCAATTTTCTATCGCAATGATAAAAATGGTCAATTCAGCATATTTCATGGAATCACAAACTAATAATCATTTATCATAAAAGTAATGGGAAGGTTACGTTATAGTAAATGCACGTTAATGCATCGTGATGACGCACTTATTGTTTAGTTGCTATATACTTGTGTTCTGTCCTCTGCTTCTTAGAATTTTCTTTCTTCGTTTCTCCCGATTCGTCGTTAGAATGCTTTCAATAAATAAATGCTTAGGTGCACAAACTTTTACTATGCAGTACCTACTCTTATTTTTTACAATATATAGGAGAGAGTCGTGCAATACCGACCAGCAGACTCTGTCGACCAGTCGACACCAATTTTTTTCTTATCTGTCAGTTCAATCCGTTAGCAACTCAGATTGATTTATAAGATGTTCGTTTAGCACTTATTCTACTTTTCTCGCAGAAAAATAAAGTAAATAAGGATAGATATGATAACCTAACAAACAGGAAGCTAGGATTTAATGAACAAGTTATCCAGTGTGTTATTTGCAAGCAGAGTTGGGCATTAACTAAATAAGAAATTATGTAAATAAGGATTAAATTAAAGTTACTTTAACTTTTGATTATTTGAAGAACAAAGTTAACTTTTTTATTCGACGAATAAAAGTAACTTTTCTATTTAAATAAAACTTTTGGCCATCTCTGTTTGCTAGGAATCAATTGACAAAGATTGGGTGCTTTTTATTAACATTGTTAATCATGTAGACCTAAAACTCTACTAATAATAGTTGGTCGGTACTGGACGACAATTTTTCGTTTCCTAGAAATTACAACTTTTTTACTTTTGCGAATTATCAATTCTTATTATTAAATTTCTCAAAAATAATTTCCCTCCTCTTACTAAGTGTCATGTATACTACAAACACGTTTATGAATTTCTGATTTTTATCGATTCCTGATCAGAACCCAATTCCTGCTCAGTTTAATATATAAATACCAAATAATAAGTTTATCACTATACAAATTTATTCCAAAAAATTACTAAATAATTATGAAGTATTATAAAATTTATACTCAAACATTTGATATCTCATAGTAAAATGTTTAGGTTGATCAGAAACTGCTCCCTTTGCATCTTAAGTGATCAGGAACTGGGTCCTACAGAAAAAATCACACCTTTTTCGGTCTCCGGACTGAGCGTAACCCCATAAACTTTGACGTATCTAAAAGACAAGCTCTCAGCGAAAAGTTAATGCTGCACGTTGCCCCTAAATTACCAGTGAATAAAATTATGCTAAAATCCTTCAACGATCTGTTTCCAGAACCCTCAGCGTGAAGCGAATCGTCGACTATCAGCAGCTACAAGATCGGGGACTAAAATGGTAACTAACGGTGGAAAGTGACGCGGTATCACTGGCTTCTCTCTAACTATCCACGCGTCCACGGCAAAGCTACTGGCCCCTACATCGAGGGAGGAAGAGAATGTGATGAAAATATGTGACAGAAAGTTGTGCTCGATGCAAAGGAATGACGATGAGGATTTAAGAAGAGATCCCCGGTGTCTGTTTGCGAAGATCGAGGTGAAGAGAGGAGTGAAATATGCCTCGACCATCGAGGGATACTTACGGCGATCAAAAGCCGCCCTACTCGTACATTTCCCTAACTGCGATGGCGATCTGGTCGTCGAGGGACAAGATGCTCCCGCTCGCTGAAATCTATAAGTTCATCGCAGATCGGTTCCCGTATTATCGCAAGGACACTAGAAGATGGCAGAATTCCTTGAGGCACAATTTGTCTTTCAACGACTGCTTCATCAAGGTTCGTAATCCCTTCATTCTTCCTTCCTTCTTTAGTTGCTTCTTCACTGGTATAAAGAAGAAATTCATCTTAACAAATTGCTGTAGGTACGAATAACGAATCAGCCTTAAGAAATTGGTACAGCTATAAATAATAAATCTGACTCGAAATTAAGTTTTACTGACCATCATTAAAACATCCATGATCTGACAAATAGAGCTTCAGGCTTTCCATATTAATTCATGGTCGAGTTTAACCTTTGATTAGGTTACAAACATTAAGGGGTGATTTCACCCCGTCGCAGTGATTTTCCGCAGACAAAAAAATTGCTCACTAGATAAAATATCGATTGGAAATTGGTTGATTATAAACTAATGTAGGTACCATTGCTTTACATTAATGTGGTTTAAAATTGAATGTTTTCTGTTTAGCTTTATTTATGTGATCCGATAAGATCCCCTGGTTATGTTCTATTTATAGACGAGGAGACTGATTTCCTCATAAATATGTGCAATTTCAAATGGATTTGTTGAATAGTATTCAAGGAGAGATATGATCACTCACTAATTACATTTTGCAAATGAAACTTTGTACCTGAGCATGTAGATCTTATCTGCTTAGGCATCCGTTTCATGCGTATTTGTATTCGAAAGTTACTTTGAAACGCACTATGTATTTCATATCTTATCATCAGAAACATGAAAAAACGAAAGCTTTAAATAATACAGACACTATTAGTTTCGTGATTGTTATGCAGTCGGACGTCAAAATCTTACACATGTACCGGGTGCTCCTTTTAACCACGTGATCTTGAATATTTTCGTTGCTGCTGATGATTCCAAACTTTCTACCTGAGATTGAAAGTTTGAATTATCTCAAAGTCACACTTTTAAACATTTTGTCTTTTTTATTTGGGCTTTATATTTTTATTGCGACCATGGGCGTCCGGAGGGCGCGTGCAAAAGGGGTTGCTGCCCACTCTGGATTTTGAGAAAAATCTTTCTTTTTTCAAAACTGATCTTTATGAAACATTTCGGTTTTAAATTTTTAATCAAATTGGTACTACCAAATGGGTTAAAAAAGCAAGAGTGGTATATTTTTTTTAACCATCATCCCAACGTTGCCCCCCCCCCCCTGGTCGCCCTTGATTGTAACAATTTGGTAGCACGTATCAAAAAGAATATTGAGCACTTCAAACTATCTTAAAGATGAAAAGGATTCCAAAATATGGAGTTAAATTCCTCCCTTGCACCTACATTGCTGATAGAGTCGAGTAGGTTACAATGAGTGGTATTGAGCTGATTGAGGTTGTATTAAGGAAATCAAGAGAGCGTCTTACAGATTTCTTTAAGAATTTTTGGGGACCCCAGATCCAACTTTTTTGTAACTGAAAAACCCAGATCCAATTTTTGTTGTGAATAAATAATATTCTCTAGAGAATTTTCAACTAATTTGTTCTGTTTAGAAGATAAAGTTAGTACTTTTGCGCTTAATTAATTTTATCGTCCCCTCTTCATACAGATAACTGAAAAATTCTTGTGTTAAGGAAATTCCCGATACTTTTCCAAAATTACTGTAAAATATGAGAGAAGAATTTTTATTATTTCTTTGATCAGTTTAATCCTTTCCCAAATTTTGGCCAGACAGCTTCCAAAAATGAATTTCTACAATTTTGAAATGGAAACACTAACTATTAACATTATTTATGGCTTATACCAATATTGTCACTTCGCTAAGCAATAAATTAATCGTACAGTACAGGAACAAAATAATACATGTGATACCTATAAGTGTGATATTTAACTTGCACTCGTATCGAATTGATTAAGCAGGTACAAATTTTTCTTCTACCACAGCCATAAGTTGCCAACGTACTTTCAAACCCGTTGCAAGCGCCAATTAAATTCAGGATCCAGATACAGATCAATGGCGGTTTCAGACTTGTTGATTTGCATTGCTCATGAGGATACATTTCACTCTTTTTGAGTAGCGAAGTCATATCACGTTTATAATTAGCACGGTATGATCATAAACATGACGCGTGGTTATGAAAAAATCATTTCCGCGAAAAAGAAGGTGCACGATGTAAGCGTGCATCCTACAAGTTGCAAATACGGAAGCCATTTCACGTGCTTCTAGCTGTTATTGAACTAAAACCCATCTGTCTTGCTATCGAATGTGTATAAATTCAGTAATGCAAATTTTGCAATGAAATGAGCACGTTGCGTCATATTATTACAAACTGCAGATGTTCATGCAAATAATGCATATATTTGCACAGGATGGACGAGGGTGGGTAGATTAATTGCGCACAGGGTGATTCCTTGCGCAAAAATAAAACGAAAGCGTAGAAAATTATTTTCTGGTGCGAGCCTTTGTTTTGAGAAAATCGACTTTCGAAATTCCTTTAGCGTGCCTAGTCCTAAATAAAAGAATATAAAAAATCCACAAACACTAAAAACTAGAAAATAAAAAAAAAATACGTAAATAACGATTTTATTAAAAATGCACTTAAAACTAAAAAATAATTCTTATCTTGTACTACAATTTTGATGGTGATATGTGACTTTAAATAAAGTCATACAAACTCTGCGATTATTATTTTTCTTTACAATTGATTTGAGCAAGTCTGCAGGATAATCACAGAGTATGTATGATTTTATTTGAGTCACATATCACCACCGAAATTGTGGCACAAGAAAAGAATTATTTTTTATTTTTTAGTGCATTTTTAGTAAAATCGTTTAACATAATTTTTTTATTTTCTAGTTTTCAGAGTTTGTGGATTTTTCCTTATATTTTTTCTTTTTTCTTTTTATTTATTTTTTTTTTAATAAAAAAATTGTATTGTCATCACACCCACGCACGCATACATTGTTTCAAGACAACTGTACTGATGGAAGTGGGTGAAAATTCAGTTGCCAGATTTTAACCATACACCAAATAAACACTAAAAACACTAAACATACAGAGGATCGAAGCTAAGTAAAATCATTTAAAAATTAAGAGCCAGTATTGTTCAATACTGCTAACTAAAAACGAAATATAATGTAATATTGAATGGAATGAATTCCTAGTCTAAAAATAAAACGGAAGTGTAAAATAAAAACTTTTGTTTTCGAAAATGTCGACTTTGGAAACTAATTATCAGTAAATATTGAAAAATCGATAAAAATGGTAGAGCTGCGAATAAACTAAATCCTCGTGGAGAAATAATTCGAAATTGTAGAATTAAATTCTTCGAATGTGATATTCTTTTCGAGAAAAATGGATTTGAATGTCAAATGCACGCGAGCTGAACAGATTTTGAATATGAATTTTCTTAATAACTTTATAGCCTCGTTCGAAAAAAAAGTTATTTCACCATTTTGAATGATTTTTGGACAAGGAGTCACATTATTCCCAGTTTTACGTATTCCTTAAATGTTTTCACACATGTACTGCATACGCTTTGCATATGTTTTGCATACTTGCATGTGGCCATACGTGCACAAACATCAGCAGTATACAGGGTGTCTCCGAAATAGTAGCGCAACCCGAAAACGGGTAAGTCTACAGGAAAAAATTAGTTGTGGCTTTTCGTATTAATATAGTCCCTAGAGTGTTTTACCTAGATTAAATTGTTGTTCAGCAACGTTACTCTTTTCATAAGTTAATAGGTATGTAGTTCGCAAAAAGGAATTATTAGCAAAAGAAACTTAAACCTAACGAATTAAAATGCAATTTAATTCCCCCCCCCCCCTACTAGAAATTTTATCGAATTGAAATAAAGTAGAATTTTATTTCAACAAAATTTACGAAAAATTAAGCTCCTCTAACTGCAAATTTTAAAGCAATCAATTAAAGTAAAAGTTAATTTAAAAAAAAAGATTAATTAATTCAACAAAAAAATAATTTAGTGTTAACTAAACAAATATTGTAAATTGGTAGCACAATCGCCCGAAAAGTCGAAAATGTAGAGTAACATTTTTTGAGGGATAATCAACGAATTTTATTGTTAAAGAATATTTTTTGTCAGTATTACGCTTCTGTGCGTGCTTTGTATTTAGAATATTTCCTGTTCTCAACTGTCCGGATACAAGGTTAATTTTCTCCTTGAATCAGATACGATAACAAGTAATTCGTATGAAAAAATGTCACTCCACACTTTCGACTTATTTTTTCATGTAGATTCGCCCCCATTCAAGTTGTACCATTAGCTCGGAGACACCCTGTATAGATTACACGTAAAATTCTCCGCATAAAAGGAAAAAGTAAACGAATAACTGCCATGACATGTTACAAGCTACCAAATCAATGCTTGCATGCCCTCAGCTTCCTTTTTCGCTAGATGAATCGCTTGTGGTCGGAAGTTCGTGCGAAGGAAAAGGAAAAAGCATAGGATCTCGTGATTCCTGAGCGCGGTGATCGTGTTCCTTGGCGATTCAGGTCGAGGCAGGTGCGAAACAGATGGCCGACAAATAGAATAGAGAGTGAGAGCCGGGGCAACTCGCTTTGTAACACATCGAACACGGAAATATCAGCCAAAGAGTTCCTGTTTTATGTTTAACGAGGGAACCACGTCAGGTCGATTTTAATGAAACTTTGTAGATAAAGCATAGGTCAAGAAATGTTTGACGTATGCTTGAACACAGCTTTCCAGGCATTTAATAATAAAGGTTTCGTAACAATAGTTTTAGTAGAGAAAAATTTTCTTACTTCCCTTCCAAACGATAAAAAGAGAATAATTCATTCGCGAAGTGGAGTGATCGTAAAATACTGTTTACTGTACCAATTCAAGCGAAGTAAACGAAACAGCACGATGTACTAAAATTGACCTCTAACAATAAGAGAAAAAAAGTCGATTTTGCACATACAGAAAAGTAGACGTCCCGCTCTAAGTGGAACAATGAATTGCACGTTCAAAATTCTTGGTTGCAGGTACCACGTGGCCCGCACCGTCCAGGCAAAGGAGCTTATTGGGCGCTGCATCCGGCGGCCCTGTCGATGTTCGAGAATGGCTCCCTCCTTCGACGCAGGAAGCGTTTCAAGCTGCACAAGCCGGACAAAGAGCTTCTGAAGTCAGAGCTGCAGGCACTGGCGTCCGCCATGCCACCGCCCCATTCGGAGTCCTCCCCCGTTTTATCGATAAACCCCAGCGTGCAAACGAGCAGCCTGACGGTGGCGAATCTGCACCGCCTTCGAGACGATCTGCTCCGCTGGGAACTCCAGGAGCGCCGCTTAACCATGACATCCAGTGGCAACACGTCTCCAGGTTTCTCCACACCTGAAGCTGGGTCTAGTTACTATCTGCTATCGCCGGAGGTCAGACAGAGACTCGCGGGGACCGACGAGATCCTCCGCGGATACGACAACAACCTCTTGCAGCCGGGAAACTGGAGTTTCCCAGGTTTCCAGGTGTCCCCCTACGTCTCCCAGTTGTCCTACTTCCAGACAGAGATCCCCGAAAGGAGACAGATCTGTGCCGCTGCGATGGACAGCGGTATCTCTGAGAAGACTGAGCCCAGCCCCTTTTTGGACGTTGGCAGGGGTCCCAATGTTGATGCGGCTGACGGCAAGATTGGCTCCTGCACCGCTCTGGACGCTGGGATCTCGAGTCAGACGAGCATCCAACCTGAGCAAAAGAAGAAGAAGAAGCCCTTCACCATCGAGAACATCATCGCCCCCGATGATGAGCAGATCTCTAGGAACCTTGAGGATGGGAAAAAGGGCCATCTTCTAGTGCCGCGGCCGCTTTACGCTGGCTTCCCTTTCGGTTTGTCTGCGACGAAGGTCCCTTACGAGACAGCGACTTGAACCTGGTCTCCAGAAGTGCGCTTTGTAGCCTAGGGGGGTCGGGATGAATAGAGGGAGATTGGAAATGTGACACGTGTACTTGATGGATTTGAATGGTGCGAAGTGTAGGTTGTCCTTGCAAAAGTATAGTGATGCCCTGATGTAGCAGAGACCAGGTTGATAGCACCCTTAAGTGGCTGGAGGTACGTTTGAGTGACGCAAAAGAACTCTTGAGTGACATCGAAGGACTCTTAAGTGACTCTGAGCGATCCTTCAGTGATCATACAGGATCTTGAGTGATTAAAGAGATCCTTGAATGAGCAACAGACCTTCTTAGTGAAGACCTCAGGAGTGTATCCAGCAATACTTTTCATGGCACTAGGACTTTATGGTCCCGGGGTGCAGGAATGTGACCGAACAAGTGCAGCCCAGTGCCGAATGGCGAAGGACACATTTATGGGTATACCGTGCACCAGTGAGATTTGTGGGATGTATTAATAGACGTGGATGGGGGCGCACAGTGTCAAGTTGTTGGACATCAAAGTGTCCGCAGATGTCAGTGATTCAATGGTTTGTGTGAAAATTAGATCACCTGCCAAATCTCGAGTCTGGTCAACGCTTCCTCCGCAAATGTCGTGCTGTGAAGCGGAGGGGGTCGATGATCCCACCCACTTTTCCATCTTCTGTTTCCGCTAGTGTATTGCAGATCTCACTGTTGCTTGCCATACTGTGGTTTGCACTCTCGGAAATGTCGCTTTAGACACCAGCTTAAGCGGATTTCAGGTTAGTCACTATATATCTGCAAGACACGATACATGAGAAACTTTGAAGATGCGAATAGTAGTGGATAGTCGTTGTGATGTTCACTGAATTGTTCGTTCCTCTGTAACGTCTAGGTTGTGCTTCATGGACGATGCGAGGGACAGTGACAGTTCGTTTAAACTTTTCTTAGTTTGCTAATCTATGCTGTGTAATTGTGTTTAAACGATAATTTGCTAGACTGAAGAGACGATCGAATAGTTTGCTCGTTTTTAGCATCGACAGAGCGGAGAAATCTTAGCTGCAGTGAATGTGCTGACATTTAGCTCTTTTCTATAGTTAAAGTTGTCCTCTTTGGATTTAGGGTGAAATTTTGATTTCTTTTTCAATCGTGAGCACTTACGACTTCTGTTTTTTTTTTTTTAAATACACCAATTCTCACAATTTTAATTTTGTAACTTTCATAAAGGTGAATATGTGATGAATAATTGAAAAAATCAAAGAAAAGGTGTAGATTTATCTATGACCGTGAATCAAAGCAACGGGTTCATTTCCAGACATTAGTAATTCCCCGAATTATACGTTTGCACGTCGAATCACGAGCTTTCGAAAGTTCACTGTCCCATGATTAAGAGTCCCTCTCCTGATTCCCCTTCTAACATAACTTAATAGGCTTCTGTGAAACACGATTGTATCCAAAAGAAACGGCAGCAGAGCAATTTATTAAAAAATGAAAATAACAAGACATCGATTCATACAAAAGAATATGAGAAGCTTGACGGTTAAAGATACAAGACACTAAACTTAATATAGTAATATATTTAAAGTTTAATAACGCATTTGCTTTTAACAAGTAAAGGCTTAGACATTCCCCGTAAATGTTGTATTTTATACTCATTTTCCAAGGAAACAGATGGAAAATGTAAAATTGGATTATAAAATTATTTAACGGAGTATGAAGGAATACAGGAATAATTTTCAAAACTATATAAAGGCGTTCAAATAAAAAATTGTTCAACGAAAATATGTAAAAAGTACGACAAAATGTTTGATCGCGAAAGATAGCTGGAGGCGCATCAGCTACACAAACGTGTAAGAGTATTTGAAATTATTTAAAACACTTAGGAATACTCGATTACACCGGTGAAGCGATAAAGAGATAAAAGCATACCTGATAAATACTTAAAGATACTCAAAGAGACCGTAAAATACGTAAAGACACTTTAACGTATTATTAGAGGTACTTGTGGGTAATTGTAAGCATCTGAAGATCGATCAAAGTGTTCTACAATTAGCTGAAACATTCTGTAGAGTAGATGAGTGCACTTCAAAGTACTTCGAAACATTGCGACGAACTTATCGATGGTACGTGGTTGAAAACACTTGGGAAGGATCGTTGACGGCGTAAGAACCGACAAGTTTGTATCGGTGTACCGAGCAATAATGGGATTTGCGGGAGGAGTTAGAAAGAGTTGGTGAGAAAGAAAGGATTCTGCGGGAGGTCTTTGAATACTAACCACTTGCCAAATCTCGATTCTAGCCATCGCTCCTTCCACAGAGTTCACGTTTTGGAGTGGAGGGGCAGATGGCGCCACCGGCTACTTCTGTTTGGACAGGCGCAGTAGAAATGTCCCTGTTGCTCGGTAGACCCTGTAACTCCTGTACTCGTAGCTCCTAATAGTCACACTCTATCGTCCCTTATACATAATTACGAATCTAGTTAACCTGTAAGATCGTACGAAGCTCTCGATCAAGTGATTCCTATTCGACGTCTAACAGTCCAGCGTGCAACGATAAGGAAATGATGTTTATTAAAGTGGGTGAGATTTTATTAGTTTTATCTCCTATAGAAATGGTATGTAATTCGCATTTACAGAGGATGCAGTGGTTGAAGTGGTATGGGTAAACCTAGGAGTAGCGATCCCTTTGTAGGCATGCTTAACAGTAAATAGGTTCATGGGAGAAGATAACAATATAAGAACTACCAAAGTAGCTAAAAATGACTAATTTATAGATTCTGGTAAAAATTACTCAAATTCATGACGCTGTATTTTCTTAGATTTTCTGTGACATTTACTACAACGTGCAAATGACATTTTTCCCTTGTAGTGCGAGTTTTTTTTTCAAAAATCGATTTTCTTGTCCATGTAGTTTTGCTGATAACAGGAATGGAAGGGAAATTATGGAAGTTTCCTAACTGCAAACCACCAAGTGACAATGCTTCGATACTAAATCACCTGCCAAACCTCGAATCTAGCCATCCCCACTTCCCCAAAATTCACATTAAAAAGTGGAGGAGGCCAGTGAGAAATATAACATGTTTTACTTATTTAAGTAATATTGAATTTGAGAAAGCCCAAAAGCGAACGAGAGGAAACGAAAGAACCTCTCGATCGTTGTCGGGTTCTCTCACTCTCGTCCGAAGGATTCCCAGAAATGGTGGGGATAGTCGCCAGACGTATAACGCATGGTAGAAACGGGCTTATAACGAGTGCGTAGTGTATTCTGTTAATTATGGATACCTTCCTGGTTATTTATGTTTAATATACATCACCACTGTTAGGTTTACCTATAAAACTACGGATGGTGTGATTCCTTGGGCATAAAACAATGTATTCATTCCTTTCCAACTTCATAATTCAAAGGATAAACTTTCCCATAGAGGGCGCTATTCTCAACAATTCTTCTCCTCAATTTATAAATTCTATGAATTTTTTTACAAGAAGAAATGTGAATTTTAATTATGTTGGTAAATTCAACGAACTTCAAAGAACACAAATATAGAATATAAAGATATGACGGTTTTTCAAAAATTGATTTTCACAAAAGTAGAGTCCATTTGGAAAAAAAATGTTCCAGAAGTTCAATTTGTTCCGCACAAGGAATTGCATAATCCACAGTTATACTATAATTATCATCACACTCTGCATAAAACTTTATTTGTTCTCTTTCTCTCTCCAACAAGATGTTCTTTTCTTTTATGTGATCGTAATAGGAAAAGTACATATAGTGGGCTTAAGATTGCTAAAGAATCATTGATTACTGGAGATACGTAAATGATTCTGACAGAAACAATCGTTATATTTTCAGTATTTAAGAAGAGCAAGATAAAAATGAAATTGTAACTGTAAATTTTTACTGTGCAAAGTAAAATTGAACACTGACGAAGAAGGAATATTTTGAAATAATAAATGAATAGAGTCAATGAAACTAGACTTAAATGCCATAAATGTCGACTATTCGAATTGAATTCGCGGAAATACAAAACGAAGGATAAATTTTCAAAAATACAAAAAGAAAAGTAGCAAATTATAGCTGACAAAGAAATATTCTTCTCTATGACGTTGTAAACTAAAGAATGTTTCTACACATTCCTAAACTTTATTGCGAAAAATAACTCTGTTCTTTGTAAGAAGTGTCCGAAAATTGTAATTATGTGTGTGTCACTCATTTGCAATTGCGGAATTAAGAAACGTTCTGTAATATTTCGTTAAGGCGCGAGGATGCTTGGAGATTCCTACGATAAATTTTTATACGCTCCTATAAAACTTTGTTTCTGCAACAGGATTACTCGAGGATCCATTGAAAGGGAATTATCTACGAACGACTTATACATAAATGATCTACAAGCGCAGTATAATTAATGTACTCGATCGTACTCTCACGAAGACGTCCGTAAATGTAAACATTGCTTCGTGATTAAATAAATTATTGTATATATCTAAAACGTTGTGTCAAATTTTTTAAATTCCTTTCACCCACACTTCTTTACTTTTTTTCATGCAAACACGTTGATTGATAACCGTGTTTACCGAAAGAATTATGTTCAATGCTCCAAAATTATTTCAATCAAATTACAGTAATCGTTGGGGAAATTAAAGTAATCGTTTACAATAATCGTCGAAAAAATTCTACTATTTTTAGTTGAATATCTTTTTTTTCATAATTACACATTAGGGTGAAATTCCTTGTCACAAGTACCTATTAACCGCAGAGACAGTGCTGATTTAAAGAAGATAGAAAAGCTACCAAATGTGTGCATTCGTATATCTGACGTTCTATTCACAAGCCACAAGAGTGTCTCGTGCGAAAAGGCTCCAAGAGCCTATCTCGGCTGTCAAGTTCAATTCGAGTAGGTGGAAAGGTGTCAACACGAAGAGAGCGTTCATCCTCTACACTTCGATGCACACCCAAGACAGGCTGTTCCTTTTTGCAAACGTTACATTTATCGTGCCTGTCAGCGTCTTAAAAGCGATTCCCGCTTTCATGATTGACTCGCGTTACACGTGTACTGTCATCGTCACGTAACGAAACATGGAACACTCTCGAGGCCCGATGTGACGGCGAACCGCCTGCTATTACCTATATATCGACGTACAGTGTCAGCACAGTCAGCATGGGGCTACATTGTGTCGGCACTCAACCAGCAATCCCTACTGAATAGAATGTCTGTACGGATAGGTGATGAATGTTAACGGTCCGCCAATTGCTAACGATACATGCAACGTAAAGTGGTTCTGCTTTTAACGTGGTGTAACAGCTAAGTAAGTAGATTGCACCGAATGCAGAACTTCTATCTTTAACTAGCTTAAGGGGTTACACGCATCCTTGGCGCCTAATAATTCATCACGTTTGGGAGTTTCTTCTCAACAGGTGTGAAATAAATCGAAAATAGTATAATTGTATTTTGTTCTTGGGTCCTTTATTCATATAAAAAAAAATTGAGAAAATACTATAATGATAATAATTCCGTCATTTTTCCTCTTTTTACATGTGAATTCTGCATAAATGTAATTTTTTCGGATTCATAGCCTTTGCGAAAGAAAAACTTTACAATGGACTTATAAGAATATCTTTATTTTATCGTAAATTAAAAATAGTAAATGGTATATTCGACTTTCAATTTACCCGATGTTTTTTTAATATTTCACTTTAAAGTCAACTTTCAAAATTTTTTGCGGCCCACGAAATTGGTTCCAATTCGAGATAGAGGTTCCCCAATTGCCTCGGCCTATTGAATTGCACAGCAAAAGCACAAAAAGGAAGAAACTGTGTCGTTAGATTATCTTTGTAATGGTGGATCGAAGAACGAGATAATTAATATGGAATAACTGAGCAGAACTATTGAAGAACTGGAACAGCGGCGAGAAGGGAAAGGGGAGGGAAGAAAAAAAAATTTCCTTTATGGTGTTTAATGGGATTCTTCGCACTTCGGACGAGACTCCGACAAAGGGCTAATTCTGGTTTGGGCCAAAGCGCCTCCTACCAAATTAGAAACCCTCGAATGATTTATCGGCCAGGGATATTAAATTAGGAGGAATTTCGAGCTTGAAAGTAGCAAGCTCGTACTTCTTCGGTTAATAGCAATAGTTGGACGCGTGTTATTATTGTACTATATTTGCACATACGTAGGAACTTTACCATAACTTTGCTTCTTCCTCGAAATCAGATATGAAATTTTGAAAAAGTTACGATTATTCTGTGGCAGAACGAAGCAACCATAAACATTACATTATGGTACTTTGAAAATGGCAGAAAAGATTGTGCAGGTCTTAATAGTGGAGGAAGGAAATATAGGTAGAACGATTTAACTTATTTTCAAATTGTTTCAAATCACTTCTCAACTGTTCTCTTTCAGTTGATACTAATAAAGGTTTTGTGGTTATATAAATGTCGTATTTTTACTGGGTATTGGTACTGGGGAAGCTTCCCATAATTCACAAAAAATCGTTACCGAATATAACCAATGAAAATAGAATATTGGAAGCGGACAATACATTTAAGACGAACGGAAGCTGCGAACGGACGAGTGGAATACAAAAATGCGAGTTTATAGGGGGCGCAAAACATGAAGAAAGAGAATGGAAGAAAAATGTTGAGGTAAAGAGAAAGAGCGGGAGATAGAGGGAGAGAGGAAAGCGCGAGGAACAGGCGTGTCTGTGAATTAAGTGGAAAAACGTGTCGATTTCACGCACGGCACCGAATTAAGAGCACAAAAGCAGTGGTTTAAAAGGGGCTTTGTCCTCGCAAATGGGAAACCGTCGGGGACAGGGCATCTACCGCCGAGGATACGCTGCTGTTATCAATACGATTATACCGTAATCTCGATACCTGGAAGATTTAATAACGAATGGAGATCGTTGGTGGTCCAAACCACCCTTCTCTCTACCCCCCCCCCGTTGCTTTCCTTTTTACTCGCCCCTCCCTCCCCTTCGCGCCATCTTGCACGTCTCTTTTGCGACCATTGCCCATTTTGGTCTGAAAATAAAGCACAGCATTTTAAAGGTATCAGAATGTACATAATGGAGGATAAATGGTATATTCAAAAAATAATGTTAATTCACAGAAACATGTGTTTTGTATAGTGTGGAATGTTGAGTAGACTGCTGGTTTCAATAGGTAGTACTTATCCCGTACTTATCCCAAATCGTATCTCCTTCAAAAGCAGTGTGAATGGAAATAATAAAAGCTGGTTATGAAGAACATATTTCATTTACTAACAGATATTATGTATTTATGCATAGGAAGAACAAATGAAGAAATATTCAACGTATAATAACGAAGTAATAACATATTTAAATTAAGATTAATTTATATCTCATATGTCATATTTTGTCAATAATAAACAAACAGAAAATATCCATGTTTTGTGTTTTTAGTAGGTACCTACTCCCTCACAACTTCCACGAACCTACACTTTGCATTCTATGCATTGTATCATATTTTTTTATATGTGCTTCATTGCAGAGAAAGCAAAACCAGCCACCTGCACCAATAGAAAAAAAATATATATACTGCATTCCATATGAGAGCATACCGACGCCCCTACCGATTTGCGACCGATCTGCGCAGCTCCCACTACTACCCACAATTTGAACTGCATGCGATTGGTCGTGGTAATTTCCAAGGAATAACTGGTACATCCCAAACGCGAGACCTGACCGTTGTCAACGTAAACAGTTCGCGAAAAGTTAACAGAGAGAGTAAGTAGAAGGTCGTGCGACGGAGAGAAACATAGGCGGTTCAGTGGGGAGTCGAGCGTACCAACGCCTCCTGAGGGTCGTGCCTGCGCGAAATCTGTATGCTCTAATGTGGAACGCAGTATAGCTACTGGTACGATTTACGAAACATGGTGAATTTATTAAAGCTACAACAAACGTAGTATAAGCATAGTCAAATGTTTCTTCTGATTTTTAAAAGTCTGCAGCACGTATAAAATAAGATAGGTATAATCTAGAAACATTTTTTGTTTGTATTGACGGCATTCATATTGAATAATAACAAAGCAAATAGAGCAACTCTCCCCTAATACAAGAACATTACAATACCGACATTTCACTCAAGCAGACCCAGTTCAAACAACTTCCCGTCAACTAAATGGCGCGGGTCCGAAAAAGAGGAGTCCCCGTCTCACGTCATGGATCTATTTAAATTAATTTCCCGCGCATTACGTTAAAACTAATGGCGGCGTGTAAACGGACCGATTATAAAAATCGACGGGCAGCTGCGGGAGCGTATTAAGAGGGGGGGGGGGGGGGGAGGGGCGATCCTACAGTGTTGGTGACGGTAATAGTGTTGTTGGGCAGGTGGGGAGGATGTACAAAAACGGGCCCCGATCGTAAAGTGTCAAGGAGGATCAAAGTGGATTAATGAAATTTCGTAGTGACAGTAGCACCCGGTATCCGTATCTTCTGGCGAGGCATATGATAATAGTATAAAGACGAGGAGAAGGCCGCATAGTCGTGCGTCGAGTGGCAGGAAGAAAACAGGCGTAAGTACCGAGACCGGTCATTATTTATGCCATTATAGCTCGGTCTGGACGGTTGCTTGTGCGCCGCGTAATCCCGAACGTAGCCACTACGACTTAACGAGCCTTCCTTCGCGCTCACCCGAGACCCCGATAAAAGGACTACCTCCTTCGGACCGCCTCTCCCCTTCTTCTTCTTCTTCTTCTTCTCCTTCGTCTCCTTCTTCTACCTCTTCTGTTTCTCCACCTCGAGCTGTTCCTTCTTCGCCTCCTTCACCCACCCCTCGTTCCCGGCCCCGTGCTTCCTTTTTCTTCGTCTTCTTTTCGTCGTTATTAGTCTTCTTCTGTTTTCCACTTGAAAACAGTCCGCGTTTGTTGCGTTCTGTTTAGATGATTGATATTGCTGAATGATCACCGCACATGCTACAGGACGATGAAGAATGGAGCCTCTCCTTTCACTCCTTTCTTTTCCTTGATTTGTATTTATCCGCCGTTCCTCTGGCTTCTACTCCTCATTCCTCGTTATACAGTTCCGTTGAGATCTTCGCGCGATCTCCCCATGTTTATGCGCTGCGCGACAGGTGTTGCGCGCAGGCTGACTTTCGGCGGGAAATTAGAAATGTTTCGCTTGTGGCTGCGAGGTGGACGCTATTGGAAGTATTTATTTTATTATTCAAATATTTAATATGTTGTTGCTGGACTACGAGAATTTGCGCAGGTACGAAATAGGAACTATCGTAGGTTCGTACCCTGTTTCAGAAATAGTTCCAATAAAGAATTATCAAGTTAGAATTAAGACTGGTAGTATTTGTCGAATAGTATTCGAATACTCAAGTATTCGAAGTTCATTGGTAGCATTCGAATATGAAATTATTCGAATAATCCCAGCCATAATTCGTACCTACTGCAGATGTACGAGAAGAAACGCGCCAGTCACTTTTGCGGGGAATGAACTCTGCATAAAAAGTAAACGACGGTCATATCGAAGGTTTGAAGTTTAAACAATCATTGGCAATGTTATGCTGATGGGACATTGCTACTCCCCTGTACTTCCCCTACCGCCTCACATAAGGAGACCACCTTTTTCAGAAGTTCCCCGTATAAATACCTAACGATACACCGAGATAATGGTGCCTGAATTTGCTTTCTTCGTGGATTGCCTCCAAAGAAGATACCTAAGTAATCTCCAGTTCGGATCGTTTTGTTAAAGTGCCGCGGAGAGTTCGTTCAACGTAACGAAGAAATGCAACAATGATTACCGACGCGATAAATAAGATGCTCCGTTCGTGCATCGAATTACCGTCGGCGGCCCGAAAGGGACGGCCAGGAGAAAGAGCAGCTCCTTCATTTCGAGCTGGCACGCGATTACTCTTTGTCGTAATTATCGATTCGCTAAACTAAAGAGAAACGTCCCTTGCGAATACGAAAATTTCACGATCATCGGCAGGCTTAGGAATCTCTAACGGCGGCCGCTTTAGAAAGTGGATTTGAACATCGGGATCAGTTAAATGGGGCGATAGATCGTACGGATGCATATTGCAGTAAAGTGAAATTTCTGTTCTAGATAATTTAATATATTAACCAAATTTTTTTTGGATTTTCGATTTTGGATAATAAGTTTGTTAGTAATACATATTTTTTAACGTCAAAATTCAGAGACACAGCTGAATGTACTGCCTTTCAAACAAAAGAAAAGTTTTTTCAATAAAGTTGTATAGTTTCTGAGTAAAAAATTCCCGAAAAATCACACCTTTTTCGTGTGACTGAGCGTGATCCCTTAAGGGGGTATACCCGTTTGAACCCTCGGAAAGTGTGTACATTTTGTGTACAGATTTCTCGTTTTTTTACTATCTTCACATAGTATTATGAACTACTTAAAAAAAGTTTCAGTTAAAAAACTATTGTTTTTGGGAAGTTATGGATACATATCCGAAAGTCTCCCGATTCTAGACGGTTAAAGGTTGGGCCTAAAAACTCGCGCTACGTTCAACCAATTCACTTCAAATTTTGCATGCAGGATTGTAATAAGATTCCACATCGTCCATCGCAAGCTTTTTTTATTCCGATTCCCCGTTTATTATTTATAAAGAAAAAAGATGGAATTTTCTCTTAGAAAAATGTAACTTTACATTTTATCTCTCACCATTTCCTTATTTCTCAAAATTTTTAAAATCGGGCCCAATGGACGATAGCTATTTACGTACTTTATAAGAAGATTTTATTGTTTTTTAATTCAGACACGACATACAGCTGTTTTTACGTCCACCGTTTAGCCGTCTAAAATAGAGAGACTTTCGGATATGTATCCATAACTTTCGAAAAACAATAGTTTTTTAACTGAATCTTTTTTTATAAGTAGTTCATAATACTATGTAAACATAGTAAAAAAACGGGAAATCTTCATCAAGCCGTTGACTTGTAAAAAAATCCACAAAATGTACACATTTTCCAAGGGTTCAAACGGGTAAACCCCCTTTAGGGGCTCACCGTCAATGACCTTGACCTTGACATATGTTGCCAACTAAATATAAATTTTCTTTAAATTCACAAATCTTGCTAATATTCGTGAAAAGTTTAAAAACATTTTTGAATTATCATCCCTTGTTGCCCCACAGCAACATTTAATATCATGTTTGTAATACGATTTAAGTTTGTAACATGAACATTACAAGTGACTAGCCTTCCTTCGTAGCGAATGTAACTTTCTACACACGCATGTGAAACGTACTGTTTGCATTTATGCAAATCGAATCACCATATTCATACGGTAAACTTGATTATGATTAGTTAGATATGTAAATTGAAATTCTTCAGCAATATTTGTATTATGCAGCGCTCATTGTTTATGTAACGCCACGTTTTCATCGTGATATTTCGAACTCGATACTATTACCTTAGAATTATATACATATATAGATTCTATATTATTTTATATATCTATTTATCTTTGATATAATTATTTATATGACAAATTTCATTGCACCGTCACAATTTCAGCCAGTTTATAAAAAAGTTGCGCAGAAGACGATTTGTTTCGATATATTTTTCTACGACTCGTGCAACTTTTAAGATAAATAGAAATCCAAATTTTTTTTATAAATTTAAGATTAATGCAATTGAACAAATTTTATAATCTGATTTCTCCTGATATACCTATGATATATTTTCGCAACTTATTTTTCAATTCGCTATTTTATTTACCCACTAAATTCAGCCATTCCGCGTATATACATAAATGCAAATTTAATTATCTATTTTCATTCTAGACATAGCTACTAACTTAGAATCAGAAACTGGAAGCACCATTTCAATTAATTTTCTGTGTTTCAAGACCAATATTACAACCTAGGATTCACAATAAATATTTTATAAGGTGTAAGGAAAATTTCCTTTACTTCCTAACGAATTAGCAATTAAGGGATGCGATGCATTAAAATAAATACTACATACCTCTCTTTGTCGAGGATATAAAGATAAATTTTCTCTCAGAAAGATCTCCCACTGGATAATATTCATTAAAAGCATTTAATAATTTTGCAATGATTACTTAGGCATCTACACTTTATATTCGATAAATCTCCGATGATGAAGCACAGGACTGTGCATTGTTTATTTATTTATTTCTGCTTCACAACTATGAAATGGACTTGGTTTACATGTGTGACAGGTACTTAAACGAAGCTGCAGCACATCCCTTATCAGAAAGAACCCTTAGTGGCGAACAAAACACAACCAGAGAACTAATCATTCGGCACAGTGAACGGGGAAGCCTTCGACTGTTCTGGTACGTTCTCAGTTTCCTTTGTCCCTGGCGTTTCTACGTTTTTCCCCGCGCTCCGGCTTTCGTTATTTGCTGAATCATAGCACCATCTATCGCGGATGTGGTTGTACAAAGGGGAGCAAAAAACATGCAATTAAAGGCGCAGAGCAACGAAGATTGCGTGCCATTCCTTTCAATAAGCGACGCCCTGGCTCGCGGAGAGCTACTCCATTCTTTCCGTCGAACAGATCACTGAACAGTGAACACCGAATGATGAACGGCGACCGTCGCGCCACCAACGATACGCCGACGGAAACCGAGAAATCGTTCGAGTATTGGGAAAGGAGTCCCATTTCACGGCTAAATCAGCCACCCACCAGATGATATTGTTAGAGTTAAGTTTCATAATAGCAGGCTTCTTCTTGCTGACTCTCGCCCCTTATACTTTATCCCTCTACATCGTCGTGAGACTTTCAGGTAACACGTCACATTATCTGTATTTTATATTGCAGGTGCTAATGCACAGAACTTTCATATTCAATTGTTATAGGAGACACAAACCTTTATTTCACAATAACGTGCAATCTTTAGTGTGTACTAATGTCCTAAAAATTTCGGGCATAAAGGTTAAGTTACAAATATTCTCCAAAAGTATGAAGAGCGCTTGTTATTGTTGGTTCATGCCCGTTGACCAATCGACCAACCATTATTGAGATGGCGTTTTAGTTTATAAGTTTATCGCATCGCGTCGCTTTTAGTGCATTGTATTCTTTATTTCAACTGATCTCGTATCTTATAATATATTAAGTTCGTTGTAACATGCAACTTGAGATAAGTAGTTTCTTTAAAATAATAATTTAACAGTTATACAGAGTGTTCCAGTAATCGTAATACAACTAACAATAAGTAAAGCCTGATTCTTGATGCAAAACACAAATAGAAAATAATATACCTACCCTAATAACTTCCATTATCAAGAGAAATAACTTTGAGAATTTCTGCTGTTGCTAAAAGTATAGGTTCGTGATAGATGACCTACACGTACCTATATTGTTAACAACAGCCCATAGATGGCGGATGTATCGACATATGATTATAGTAGTAAGTATGCGTGTGACGCTGTTGTCGTTCTCATTTGTACTCGCGCGAGCGCCGCTAGTCTTAAATGGATAACCCTGTAGTACTATCACAAGCGATAGAATGTTATGATAGGATGCTTAATGGAAATGTAAAAATGTTAATTTTTATAACAAAATGTTAGAAAAACGTGCTAATGTTTCCCCAGCTTATGGTACATGTAGAGATGTAAAGAAGAAAGGAAAAGATTATGTTATGGCGTTTCTTTTTACGCGATCAGTTCTGTCGATCAATTCCTCGAATGATGCATGAACGGTACACAAACGGGAAAACTACTTTTGAGGGGAGGGAGAAGCTTGTATTAAAGGGATGCGCAGGGACATTGTAGTAGTAGGAAAATATGTGTTACGAACGGAAGGGGACGCGTAGCAGTCATAAGACGAATTGTGGAAAAATCTTTTCATGAATAAACTGATTTGATTTGAGGGGTTAGGGTCGCAGGCGTGTACTCGTTGATGTGAATCGAAAATAGTGGTCAACGTGGGTCTCTGAATTTATGCTTTCAGAGTACGCAATTTCCTTTTTAATACTGTAATTTATTTATTACACTGTAGAAGAATTTCCTAATTTCTAAATGTAGCTTCTCTGCACTTTCTCCTGTTGGGGATATTTAGAAACTTCAAAAGTACACCCAACTTTTGATTCTGATCTCACGCGGTCGATAGTTGTCAAAAAGTTATTATAAAATGACTATTTCCCTCCCAAGCCTTCAATTTTCCGAAAAGGCGATTTTCGAAATCGGTGGCAAACGATTGAATCCTATTGTAATTGATTTTATTCCATCTCCGATGCCGAATTGCTAAAAAAAACAGAGCCTTAAATAAAAAAAAAATCATTTTACAATTTTAACATATTTTTACACAAAGCATCGTCCCATTCTCAGTTGCTTCATAATTAATGTTAAATTCTGCCAATTCTGAACATTGGATGTACACGTGTGTATATGTAAAAAGTGTTAAAAATCACTTGTTTTTCAAAAACAAGTTCCAAAGATTCATTTCGTCCCCAATTTTACTATAATTAAAATGTAAACCGGTCGCATATTCATCTAGCATTGAAAGCCTCTTTCACTCGAGAACGAAGATACAAAATTAAAAAAAAAACATGATACTCCACGATTCAGACTTATCTTTTCACAGAGAATCGCGACCTTTCGTTGCCCCGTGCGAAGTCACGGGATGAAGGATTCGAGAGAGGCTTGCTTCGGTCGGAAACGGATGATCGAGTTAACTGGGAATCATCCAACACTTGCGCAGGTATCGTTCGGGGCCGAGATCCGTGGAAGAAAAAGAGGAAAGGGAGAAAGGCGGTCCCGAGGAGTAATTCGGCGCGGTCGAAAAAGTAATGGAGTTTAGAGAATTCGAGGTGTGGGTGGCGGTAATGGCATCAGCAAGAGGAAGGAAGGAAGCTGGTGGAAGATGAGGCAATGGAAAGAGTGGCACACCTGTGGCGAACAAGAGCCACGCTGTCTGGAAGGTCGATCCTGTTTTCGGGCTCTCACCTCCGAGGCAGGCTCCGCGGTCGGTTTTCGAGGCAACAAAGGCCCGCAACCATAAATCATCTGCCGGAGTTAGGCTTCCAGGCTGCTGGATCGCCGATCTATGTAGCTGCTCCGCTTCGAACCTCTCGACCCGAACATCACGCCAAGCCTATTTATACCGCTCGAAATAATTAGGGGATCACCCGATCGAGCGTGGTAAGCAATATTGTAAGAAACCTGTGAGCTAAACGTTTCATAAAAATTCCGTTTTGTAGGTTAGGAAATGGCGATGCTTTGTTTTTCAGTGTTTATTCGTTCGGATGTGGTGATTGATTGATTTTTTAGCTGTAGGAATTGTTGCACCTGGTTCAGTACTTTACCTCGTCAATAGGTACACTAATTAACTAAGCAAATACAAGAGTATTATTGCTAATCACGTTGTAACTTATAGGGCTGTTCCGGTCTAGAGCCCATAAAAATAGGTGATACTTCGAAATTAATTAAAGGAGGACTACTACATATAATTTAATGGGACGTTTTGCATTGTATTGGGGATGTCTTTAACTATAGAAATATATTTTTTATTTTATAATTAATCAATGCAGACGGAACTGGGGAGTCGTTAAAATCGGGGCATCAAAAAATTCATCCAAATCGATGGGACCTGTAGCAACTAAACTATAATAGGTCTGAAATTGAAAAAGAACAGATTTTTAAGGGGTATGAAACTCGCACGTGGACTAGATCAGAAAAAAAAAATACAAAAATGACATTTTTTGGCAAAATAACGACACTTGAAGTTGGAAATCACTTTTTCCCTATATTTTTCATCCTTTCAACACCTTTATAAATTATACATTTTCAATTCTTTTAAACTTTACTGGTCTATCCACGAGCCAGAAGTATATTTTTCGAAATAAAAACAGTTTCAGTCGAATCTGATAATAACGTTTCGAAATACAGGTTCTAGTGATTTTGAGAACACTGTTTCGAGAAAATCGCATTTAAAGTTTTACGTCAGTGCTGAGTGGTCGGGTGTTACCCATACATTTGCCGCTAGTCAAATGCCTATAACTACGGGAGTTTTACGAATTTCAAAAAATCCTTTTACCTTATTACTGTCCAGCGTCAAAGCTGGCTTAATGAATAAAATAAAAAGACGAATTTTCTCAAACAAAATCAAAGGAGTTTCACAAGAGTAGATTAGAAAACTCGGCAAAAACGTGTGAAAGACCTACAGAAAATAGAGAAAAATAAAAAGTACAACAAATGAAAGCAGTGATACCTTATTCCACCCGACGCATTGTCATTAGAGTTTGCGAGATCAAGAAACTAGTGACTCGAAAAAAGAAGAAGCTTTCTTAATCAGATTATTCCCCCTGTCGAAACAAACATTCCTTCCGTCGGACATTTCATTTTGCCAGAGGGAGGGACGCAGATATTTCAGGTTCTTGTGTCAGCTGACTCATCCTGTATAAATATTTAAATAGACCGGCAAATAAACAAACAAACAAACAGGTAAGAGGGGCGAACGTGCGAGCAGGCGAACGAGAAAGAAAGGGAGGGAGAAAGAGAGAGAGCGAATAAATAAATAAATGATTTTCGGCGTGTCGGCATTTAGACAGGGCATGGATGGCCTTTTTATTTGTAGGAATTCGGGGTTCGGTGGTTCGCCGCCTAGTAATCAAAACCCGCCGAAATTCCCAGGTTTCGCAGCGGTTATTACGCCTTCGGGCAGGCTGCTCACGCGGATCGTTGATACGATTTTTCCGTCACGGTGCTTTGCCAAATTGCACCCTCCAAATTCCACAGCCTTTCTCTCCTTGCACCTTTACTTGCCCAGATTTTTTTCTTCCCCTCCACCTTTCGAAGGACATCGCGTTGAAACAGTGCAACATGACGAGGTCTGATAAATGATCCAAAATTTCTAAGAAATTCATTTTATAAAGGCTGGTCAAAGAAGTTGGCTTGTTAAAACTGACCAACTGATCCATTGGAAGCTATTACAAAATACATAAGTTTTTCTCCGCATGGATTCTTAGTAATTTAGTAACATACATACTAAGTCGAACTGTGCATTTAATATTTTCTAGCACATTTTATTTGTAAAAATTCAACAGCTCGAATATGCAACCTGGTTCTTCGAAAATTTCCCCTCGCGTTTTCATAATAATTATCGGACAAGCAATATTTATGTACTCAGTTCTCCACGCACTTCATTTCCATTGCGTTCACTGCATAAGGGATGAGATCATCCTGACAAGCAGCCGCCCAATTTTGTTGCGAATATTGACGTGAACGCGCGATTTACGAGCATCGAATGAATTTCCAAGGGAATTTGCAATTATTCTTTAAACTGTATCTCCAATGAACGATAATTTACAACCGTGTTGCGTCAACTTTGTTAAAAAGTACTTTAAAAAAAAAGGACAAAAAAACCGCCACTATTAGCAGTAACTCTGCGACTTTAAAAAAAAAACAGGTTTCGTAATGATACAATTTGCATGGTCCCGATGCAATCTTTCGTAGCCAATTTCCAAGTGATACAATAACTCGTCCCACCTCGGAGCGAATTCTTTATTGTGGCCGAAAGAATATATCACGTTTGATCGTTTACAACGTTTCGATGAATTATCGCGCATTAAAGTTGCCGAGGGAGAGGAGCGAAATTTGCCGTGGAATGAATAGACGGTTCATTACTGAATCGCGCACGAAGTGATATTAAAATGCGCTACCTCCACGCGCGGGTTACATAAAAGAAATTCGTGTGGGCTGTCGGTGGATAGCCGCGGCAGTGTTGCTGCACGCGCGTGTCCGTATCTGTACAATTCATCATGCTCTTCCTTTCAGATGGCGCATGAATGGTGTTGACTCGCGGACGCAAAACAAATGAGCAGAGGTGTACCAGCCAGTATAAAAACTTGCAGCACGAAAAGACATCGTGTATATAAAGTAATCTAAACATTTGCTTTACCTCGCCTGCGCTGAAACGCAACCCAACCAGCTGCCCAGCAACACGCGTGCAATTTTTTATTTCACATTTACTTGTGCTTCCTCTGAAATCTCTTTCACCCGATATGTAATTGCTGCCCCCACAGGACTTTGCAAGTTTTATTTCGTAATTCATTTTCAATCACCATTAATAATTTTTCAAGCACTCTGCCAAGTCCACTTTTTTTGAAAAATGAGATCTTGTTCTTTACTACTGTACAAAAAAGTGTGGCGAGCGGAACGCGTCGCAGCAAGTTCCAGGAAACTAGCCCGTCAAAACAAACGGTCGCGAATCGAGGTGGAGGAGCCAAGCGTGGCCCGGGCAGTGAGTCTCACGAAAGCGATCGAGCGAACCACATCGACATTCCAATAAACAGTGATTATTTTATCCGTACCAAAATCCTACAAAAGATAATTCACTTGGCATTTGCTGAGGATTAAAATCTGATTTTTGAAAGAAAGGGGATTTGTTCAGTATTACCAGCAAGCCGACGGTAAGCAGGAGTGACAATGATGCTTCTGATATTTGTTACTGTACGCGAGATCTGCGTTGAAGCATAAAAACAATGGTGGTTGGGGGATAGAGGGAGGGGGGGGGGGGGAAGATACAGAACAAAATGGTTATCGAAGATCATCGTCGATGATCCTGAAGGAAAGGAGTTCGACCGGGCGATGGGGAAGAAGGAGGAGGAGCACCAGGGGGGTGATGTTCCCATGATGGTAGGTGCGGATTCTGGTTCCCTCGGTCGAAGATGAAAAGATGAAAGGCATCCCGGCGGTGAAGCCACCGCTCTGCTTCTGCCTCCCCTAACCCACCGGCTGGACCTAACCATCCTGTCTGGTCATCAACACCTGACCATCTTGCAACATCGTCTACCAGCCTCTTTCTCCCACCTCTGTTCTTCCATCTCTGTTCGTCTTTCTTCTAACCATGCATGTCTCTCCACCTCGTTCCTTGATTTTTTTCTCCCTCTCTGTATTTATCTATGATCATTCTTTATTTGCCTTATTCATCTCTTGCCTTCTCACTGTACCGCCTCGGCCCTCTCTTTGCCCCCTTCCCCAGGGTCCTCCATCAAGTGGCATCTTTTATTCGTCCCTGTCCCTCCTCTTGCCTCCAATTTACTATTCTTCTACGCTTTTGTGATCCATTGGAACGAGAAGGGATCAGTGATTAATTAACGAATTACCAGAAACGGTTCAACCCGCAATATCGTCTGCACGTCTTCTTCTTTTCTGTGTATATTTTCCTTATGCATGTATAACGATATATCTTCCTCTTCCAATTTTTATCGTTCATTCCTTTGCGACCCTTCCCCTTTCACTATATTTATAGTTCTTGCACGCTTCGTGTGGCGATTTCGAGGTTTGTTTCAACAGCGAGAGGATAAATAGAAGGGGCTTGCATTTAATTAACGAATTATCAGAAACCAGAAAACTGATTGCGAGAAATGGAAGTAAGGAATGGTGATCATTCTTCCTTCCCAAATTTCTTTACGAGGCGGAGGAAGAAGTAGACACAGGGAAGGAAAGAGAGGAGAATGTGTATAGCCTGAAGCTCGGCTCAGGACTCTTGAGCGTGCTCTCGCGCTCGCCTCCTACTTTGTTCTCTAGCTTGTTTGACGGATGGAATTCCTCTGGCGCGGCGCGCCAAGTTGCAGAGGGCGATGCGACGCGACACGATGCGTGCATAAAGGGAGGGACGAGCAATTCAATTTCACATCAATCCTGTTGTGTTCTGTGTAAACATTTTAACAGCGTCGTAATTTATTCCTTTCGATCGTGATTTCAGCTACTCGTGCGGGAAATTAATAATTGTTGCTCACTCAGCTCTATCGGCAGTTGAATATAAAATAATAATTTATAAAAATGTATTTAGTACAGTTCGTTAACGAAAATTAGGAGGATAGTATCAGTATGTGAGGGACGTTGTTTAAAATTATAATAATGTAGACAATACAGCAACGTATGTAGTGAAGTATTTATGAAGTAAGTAGAGGGCAGCACGTGGGTAGCTTGTAATTTCAATGCAAATGGTTAAGTTGGAACTTAGTGATTAACAATTCTTGTTGAATTCTTCTTGAGGAATATATTAAATGAACTTCTTTTGTCAAACGAAAATCCTGAATTAATTCGGGATAAACTTCACTGAAAGCTCTGTGGATTACAATTTCTTTTACTTTCAAAGTTTTGAGAAATATTTCTTTGTTGCAGGGATCTGCATTCATTAAATCGTTATTAATATACTGTTTTTCTCGAGACTTATTATAGGTAACGGTAATTGCATAAAATCTTGTTTCTCAAAATACAGAGAGGGCCAAATTATTGTACTCAAAACATTTCCCTCAAAATCTGTGAAAATCGTGGGTGTATTTAAAGTAACAATGCATGGATGTTATGGATTTTTCATTTATTGATTAGCTACGACATTTGGCAACACTGCGAGTAACTATTTTCGAATCCAGATTTAACAATCCTAATTTCCAAAGTAACTTTTATCTATATTTCGTGCGCGGTGCACACTATTCTCACGCAATGATATGGCAATTTAATTATCATAGAACACATCAGTTCCATTATTTATGTGGCCCAATAGTGTTCTTAAATATTATGCATTATTTTCGTTAGATGCTTCAGATAACGCCATGTATTCAGTTTCAATGCTCAATGATGTAATCATTTTTTCATGCTCCAACTGATAGATCCACTGGCTAACATCAGACTATACCCGAAACAGGATCGCCTGTCGTTTATATCTCCGATCTAATCGAAATCTACGTATGCCTGCAAACTATTACCTACTACAACAGTTTTAGTACCTATGTGTCATTCGGAAATTGATTATACCACGCGAGTTCTTTACACGCTAGCTGCCATGGTAGTTACCAGTGATCAACCCTTCGAACTTAACCCGTTTACTGTCATTAGGAATTATATAAAATATTAAAAGTATCATTTTTATGTATATTTGAACGAATATGGATGAATGGAAACGTGTTAAAACCTGCTTCGCCACCTTCCAATGAAAAATTCATGGTTTGCTGCAGAGATTGCTTGAAGTAGTATAATTTTTCCAGCAAATTGTGCACATACATCCTAGTGGATCCAATTTTTGCCCGAAATAAAAAAAACCGAAGTTTTTCTTAATTACCACGAATTTATATCGTCGATGTATTAAAGAAATAAGAAAAGAGTCTAAAATTGACAAAGTTGTGGGACTTTAACAAAAAAGTTACGATTTTGACGGAAAAATTTCGACGTTTTTATGCAAAAAAAATGGTTTTATTTCATTTCTGCATAAATGTTTTTCCTTCGCGGTATTTATTTATAAGAAATATACAATATAAATGCAACTATACCAGTTGTGATATGCCCATAATTCACGCATAACGTTTTTGACATAACGATTTCATGGAAACGGAATACGGGTCAAAATTGACCCACCCCTGCCGGCGGCGGACAGTTGAAATGTGCACATAAGATGGATGAGTTGACGGTATCCCAAACTTTACCTTAGCAATCCTCTGGAAGAAGGAGGAGGAAAGGAAAAAGGAAGCAAAAAATCGAAAAAAGAAGTGAAATTAGTTGAAACTTGGAGCATGTCGTTTGCGTGAGGCTTGAATGGATCCGCATATCCGTTGCGTGCAGAGACGTCGGGCGGATTCCCTTTATTCTGAAATTCAATGGGATTTTCAGCGTCTGCGCTAATTAATTCCTTGAACCGTTATTCGCCTCTACCATATCCCCTTATTTACCCACAAATAATCACTTTCTTCTCTCCGATGTTTATTTAACCAAGCATAATGATTCACGCGAAAAGAAGCGACGGGCATTTGATACACGCGAAAGTTAATGATCCTAGGCGAAATTAGTGGTGAGTTCCATCGTACCCCCAATTGTACAAGTAGCTTTGCAGTTAGGGTTGCCAACCGTACTAAAATATATAGTATTGTACTATATTTTTGTCTAGTGTACTGTATAAGTACTGTTAGAAACATATATAGTACATAAAAATACTATGTTATTTAGATAGAATTCTACAATTTTTACCTATTTCTTTTATTCTATGGTTGCATCAAAACTTTAATTTGCGAATTTAACTTGAATTCGTACGATCGTTTTGTTCCCGTGCGACGGCGCACGGAGTAGTAACAAATGGAGTAGAGTCAGACCGTTCGTTCACGGCCGTAACGCAACTGCAATTTGACCAAAAACCGATTGCGTGCAATGTCGCGGGTGTAACGCGAGGAAATCTGTCAGATTGTTCCTTAAGAGATTAACGAAAGAGAAGTTGTGTTGACGGGAAACAAAACCCTGCGAGTGACTGACGCCATTGCATGCAATCGTTTTTTGGTCAAATTGCAGTTGCGTTGGGAGAATACAGACGTTAGTGACTTAAACAATTTCACTCACAATCAGCTACAGCTTAATTGCAGTCATAAACAGGAATAATATTTACATTTTTACCTACAGCTAATGGTTCTTCTAATAACTACAGTCTTGTATGAGTGAACACCTAAATGTCTTCTTCAGTTGTGAAGATACAAAAAATAATTCTTGTGTAATTTGAATGGAACCAAAGAACAAATAACTGCAAAGTGTAACATATTTCATACCATTCACATTACATATGAAATATTTTTTGTATCACCACAACTGAAGAAGATATTTAGGTGTTTTGCTTCAAGTGTGACACCCCCAACTCTTTAATTGTTATTGCATAGTAAAAATCGTAAAAATGCAGCGTTGATGTGTAGATTTTAAGTGGGGAAAGTACTTTGAACATATGTTTAAAAATATTTAGTTAACACTGATTTGATTAGTTTACGAAAAGTTGTTAGGTCGGTTTAAAGGTTCGTTCGCTTTATTGAACCAACCCCTTTATCCTTTTTTCCCCTTAGCCGTCTATGACCTTTTGCCACCTTCCTGGTAAACGTACAAGCAGGTGTAGCTCGCCTAACACTGAGCGAGAATTTTTGCACAGACCTAATAATACATTTGATGCTGCCCCCTTGTCGCTGCAAAGTCCTCAATTTGAAAGAAATCAGTGACCCGAGCCACGTGTACTCCCCTTGTGAATAGAACCGCCAGGAAGCATTCGCAAGTGGGAAAATGATTAGTCCCGTAAACGAAAGAGATATAACGTGACATTAAAATCTGCCATGTCTTCCCATTATCCGAGGTAATGTATCGGCTCGTTAACTTTCAGCTCGACGATAGATCATCCCGCCGATCGCTGCCACAGGCTCATAGAAAGCCAGACAGGGAGACAGGCAGAGGGAGCCCATAAAGAAACATCTGGTTTTCATCCCTCTACTGTGAGAGCCACCCTCCTGAGTGCGAATCTAATATTCCCGTACCATTAACCCCAAACATGTGTAGAACGTAATCGTTCCGACCCCAACTATCGACTCCTCTTTGTTACCCGAGGCCTTATCGCGCGCGATAATCTCCCTGACTTCTCCTTCACGCCCGTTCCACGCGGTGATAATAATTCCTCCTTCGAGATCCGGATAACCTTAACGTCCCCGCTACTGTTTGCTTTCCGTGTTCCTTGCCACTTGGCTAATTACACTCCCGTCACGTTCCATTCACAATCGACTTTCGCCACCATTTTACTTTAAACGAAGACCCAAATTAAAAGATTCCTATTTCTTACTTTTTGACCCTTTAAAACATATCCAAAAACCAAAGCAATCGGAGATAAACACCATCTCTAGTTACGATTTTTTAAAAGTTCTTTCAATCCCTAAATGTAAAATATTTTGTAGGTAGGTACGTATAGAATAAACGAATATGTGTATGGCATTCGAGCGGTTCGTTGAAAATCGAGTAAAACGTTCGGAAGAAAATATCAGATTTTGCACCCAGCGTAGAATCGAATTTCTGGAACAGAGGGAACTCAATTATCCCGATACGGTCGCGACGAGCGAATCGCCAACGTGGCAGATTTTCATTCCGCTCGGTGGATTATTAAAACCACACTCCATTTTCGAGAATTATATAGGGCGGAGACTATAAATCCGACACACTCCGCGAGTATTGCGAATTTAATTTATTTCAGCGAAACTAACAGAGAGGGTAAATGCCAGACGATTACGTACCATAAAATAAAATTGATATGAATATCTCGTTTGTCCTTATTAAAGGGAAATAATAGAAAATTGCAAGTTTTAGTAGTCAAGTAGCAAGTTTCCGATGACGTTGCCTATCACTGTCCTTTGATTTGCAAAAATGTAGTAGCCATAAACGAAGTATTTACTCTTATAAATGATACCTTCATGCTGAATGAATGTTGAGTTAGAAATGTAATTATTGCATGATAGTGTCGATTTTAGTTTGGACACATTGTTTACAAATCTATATATATATATATAATCCAAATACCACAGACTGAACTGACTGAATATATCACTCACTTACTCACTCGCTCACTCGCTGATTCATCACGAATTGATAAGTAGGCAAGTAGATGAAATTTGGTAAGTACCTAGGTTTTTCTTAGCTCCTAGTTGCTCGCTAAGAATTCTTTTTAAAAACTCCCTCTCCTTCACCGAAAAAAGATATATAACCCGTTGCAACGCCGGGAACTTTAAGCTAGTGACATATGTACAGTCGAATGTATTTCAGGGCTTAGCAGAAAGAGGGATGCAGCTCCATCTTTACCAATTTCGAGTAAATTATAAAAAACCGTTTGTAAAATTATTACTTTGACTTAGCATCGAAAAAATAACATTAATTGAAAAATATATATTTTCACACAATAAATAGTAGTTATTGAATTGGTAAGTTTTTATTTCTATTTTTGGCGAATTTTTCAAGTCTAGAGCTGCCCCTGACTTGCAATAGGTTAATGGGTGGAGGCTCAAAGTTTGCAATAAATCGGCCGTTGGTCATCGGATTTGCATCAAACGTGCACCAAACGATGTAGAATTCTTTTACGTACCTATATTAGTCAACATACGTCAAAAACTGTCCAAAATGGAGTTACACCCCTCTTGCCGCAAGGTCCTCATTTAGAGTATTTTTTGTGTCGAATGTGTTAATATGTAGAATATGAAATATTAGTGAGGTCCTAAACTAAAACTACACATGCTCAAATACATACGAGAAAGCTTGACAGCGCAACTATGTGGGGATAGAGATTACAAAATTCGAGGCAGAATGACAAGCTATCTAGTTTCGAGATATTAGTGTTGAATGGCTTGTAGACAAAGACATTCCACCGATTCTTTTAGATCCAAATTTTCTTCTAGGTACCTACATCTATGACAGACGAACATCGCGTGGTGAATGTGCTTAACTGTTTACTTTATAGTGTCAAATTTGGGATGTTGTGACGAATATCAAATCGTGTCCCATTTACATACATTGTGTCTTTCGATATCATGCAATTTTGCTAATTTATGCGTTTAAAATGCATGCTAATGGATGAATGATATAAACATTATAACGATAATGATAGTACATGATACTAAAAAAATTATAAAATGTGGTCGTAAATAATGTTAGTTAATTTACATACTCATTAATTTTCAAGATTGTATCTTTGAGATAGTTTTAAGTTACAAGCAAGTCAAGTTAATATCTTACAGTATCGTGAAAATTAATAACCCAGGGAATATTGTAACTATTAGACCAGTATATACGGTGTGATCGCCATGCGTGACCTAATTCAATTCAATTAGTGATATAAATTAATCACGGTTACTTATTTCTCAACGAATGTCATCGGAGTACTGCTTAATTTATACATAAAAAGATGTATGCCTTGATTTACAAATTTAAACTTTCTTTTTTATACGAAGAACCCCTTAAGATTGACATTGTCCTAGTAGCATTTATTGTTGGCATTTGGATGGCCAACTAATTCCCATCTTGGGGATATTGTGGGCCAACCAGAAATGCTACTAGGGTGTAGCAGCCTGTAGAGATTATTGGATTTTCAATTGAGGCAGTGAGAGCAACAATGGACATTGAGTTGGTAGCAATAGCGCATTCGAATAGGCTTTACGTATCATATAAAATAAGAAAAAAAAATTGTCTTAATGTGGGTTGGTCCGTTGTCACTCTCACTGCCTCAATTGCGGTCCACTACAAAAGGAAGCTTGCTCATCACTGTCTTTAACCTCAAAAGTGGGCAGTTCAAAGAATCCATATTCTAGATAATACAAGGAATATCGGTTTCTCACTAACCACCTTCCGCAATTTCATTGCCCAATATATATTCTCAAAAACGAAACCCCGGATCCCAAAACGTTTAAGGACTTTTCGATGTCGCATCAGAATACCTATTGCTTGTTCTGGGATGTCCCTCCCCTGGTAGCATTTATTGTTGGTATTTTGATGGCCAACTAATTCCCAACTTGGGGATACTATGGGCCAACCAGAAATGCTACTAGGGTCAATTCTGGGACCCCCTTTATAAAAAAAGAAGTCCTGACTGACTCATCACCGCCCAGCTCAACCCGTTTAACCTAGGAACTTGCAATTTGGAAGGTAGGTACATTGTTTTTATGACATAGACACCCACTAAGGAAGGATTTTTGGAAATTCCATCCCCAATGGTGTGAAAAGGGGTAAAATGTATTTTCTCGGACTCCCTAATATCTCTTAGGCCCGATCAGATATCAACTTGGTTCTTACTCACAAAGATTACCCACACAAATGCCTAAAAAACAATTTCAGGATTTTTCCTTAACCAACCTCTAAGGGGGTGAAAAGGGGTGACATGTGTTTTCGCGGGGTGCTTAATATCTCTTAAGCCCGAAGCGAAGCGCGGAGGTATTTTGCTAGTACCATAAAGAGCATTAAATAGATATACATACCCGCAATGAATTATCCACGTTTGCTATGATTCTCATCCCTGTTACACGGCTTTCGTACATACATCGTGCGTGTTCAACAGTTGTTGCCTGGAGATTCTATCGATCATGGCGGTCCATTGAAAGAAAGGAAGGAACCTATCGATAGAATCGGAGAGGTCACAGGAGGGTGCAGTTGGAGGAATGCCTGAGAAAGAGCGCATTAGCGCCGCTCGTAAAACCATACGCTGTGCTCGTAGCGTAATGCAGCACAAAGCGAGCACGCCTCGTAACGCTCCTTAAAGAGAGCATATTTACGCTCCTCGTAGGAGAGTTATGTAACATGGCGGCGCAAACGGCCCGTGCCGGCCATTAGGAGCCCGTTCGAGGCCATTTTGTCGAGCCACCCTTTTACGGTTTGCCTTCCCTTTCTTTGTTTCTTTCTTCCAGGGCTTCTTGCTTTGCTTGCTTGCTTACTTACATACGTTCTGGCTCTCTGTTTATTTCTCCACCTACCTGCCCGCTTAGGGGGACCACATAAGGATGATGGTGCGAGGCCATTCGTCAGAGTTATTCATTTTGTACTTTATACAAATTTTATTCGTTGGATAGTTGGAGATGTACGAAAGAGGACTTTTAAGGAGATCTTTTAGGTATTATTATAACAATTCACTGGTACATTGAATTTATTTTTTAATGTTATTTTCTGGGGATAGTAGATTTTAAACCACGAAGGAAATTTACAATATTTTCTGCTTCACTTGAAAATGCTTGAAAATTTATAAAACCTTTCGCGACATATTATGAACAATTGCCTGCAGCAAATCTGAAGTTCATTAGTCGACGCATATTGCAGTTACCATGGTTATCACTGTTATTATGCCACATAATTTGCAATACATTTAACAAGCAGTTCGACAGTAAATACACAAATGAAAATCTTGCACTAACAAGTTATAATCATGTAATCACTTTCACATTACTTTTCACTTTTCAGGCATCAAACTACAAGTTTGTAATTCGACAGAATGACTTTTCGATATCCCTTGAAATACATTGCTTGTACATATTTATTTTGCGCGTCATTGCGGTGAATGGTTCCTCAAAGAGCAAGTAAAAGGGAAGAAAAGAATGAGCCGTGCCTAAGAATGGGTGCTAGTTCAGCGTGAGAGGTTATAAAAGGGGAGGCCGCCACGTGCCACGCGGAATGCCGATGATTTAATGAATTTTGCAAAGAACAACGTGGTCGCGGTTTCAGGAGGGTGGCAGTGTCACGGTCCCTGCCAAGAGGAAGCCTGTAACAAGCTTACGCTCTTAGTGCTGCGGCCACACCGCACACTGAATTAATAACAATGCTCCCGAAATAATAAACCCCCTCTGACTCCCCACTCCACCAAATCTGTTTCACTTCACTCGCCACCGCTAAACTCCGATCGTCACCGCGAGATGTCTCGACCTAGGCAGATCCCCCCACCACTTTCTCTTCTTCTCTGGCTCGTCGACACCCAGCGATCGTTTTTTTCGTCGAGTGTCGAGCATAATCCTCTTGGATCAACGACTATGAGCGTTTACACATAAGTAGACGGCTGGCTGTCTAATATTTTAACTCAACGTGTATTGTTGGTCTTCTGAATCCCGGATTGAAGGGAGTTGAAATTTAGCCTCCACGAGGTGTTAACGGGACACGTATACTAATTAAGTGGAATTAAAGAAATGAAGAGTCCTTGTAGAAAACACTGTATGTAAGTGCCAATATTAGAATTTCTTTTTTTTTAGCGGAAAATGTTCCACGTGCCAATGGCAATACTATGGTTTAAAATTTTAATGTAATTTCCCTTTGTAAATAAGTTACACATGGTGTTAAAAGATGATTGAATATGGAATATATAAAGCACAGATAATATGTTACCTAAATTCACACGTCGTTATTTCTTTAATATTATACCGAATTCAAATATGGAAATTAAAGTACAAATTTATATACTTATCTACGACAACAAAGGCAAGAACTACTTAAGTAAGTATGAATAAACACATCACTAAACTGAAGATATCAATTGACAAGGTAATCTGATAAAATGATTCTGGTAATAATTATAACATAATTGAGCAGAGAAGAACATCCGCTGTCTCCCGTCCCGCCCCGCCAAATTTCCCACATTTATTTAATAGTTCAGTGAAATCACTCATAGAGGGTAAGTGGCGAGAAACACAGCATTCAAATTTTTTTTTGGATTTTGAAGATACCAATTAACCCTAAAAGATGTAAAAAATGAATATTACAACATATTAGTCGATTTATCAATTAGTTTTTACACATTTACATGTAAACTAGGTATATGTATATGTATGTGAACAGTTACACCTTACAAAATTATTTTATAATTAACATTTTTATTAAACTGCTTTTTCATAAGAAAAAGTCTAATTTAAATGGAGATAATGTAGATGGATAATAAAAATACAAAAGTATATTTATATATGTAAATAAGTGAATAGTGCCTAAATAAAAATTAAAATAATAGGGATGTACAAAAAGGTAATAATTAAATATACATACCGGTAGATAGTTATATAAATTAATTATTTAGAAGCAAATAGATGGACATTTGCGCGTGTAAGTAAATATATCTTCCCTTGTGATCTTTTAAGCATAGCACATCTAATTTATTTAGAAATTCCTTCTGGAAATTCTTAATATCCTTCTTACGGTGCGTTGATGTCCAATCAAAATAAATTAACGTGCGATCGCGTGATTTCTTCTCTAATTACACGAAACAACACTGCTGCAATTAGAAAATCTGACTATAAAAAAAAAATAATCAGTTTTCTGATGCAGCTGAAGAAATACTGGCTGATTATAATAAACATGTAGATACAGAGATGAATAAATGCAGAAAGTCTGTCGTAGTTCACTTGTGATAAATGGATAATTAACAGGATTAAGTAAAAGCAAACGATATGTAAGTAAACAGTGTTATAATCCTAGGAAACCATGAATATGAGAGGAAAATTAAAAAATAATAAATAATAAAATTCAAAATTAAAAAATAAAATTCAAAATATGTAAATATCCTCGCGTAGTTTCTGTAGATTATTTGCTTCGATATTGCAATAGCAAACGAAGGATTATTGAACACATGTTTTATTGTACTTTATACTTTATACGACTGATCTCCTTTAGAACGCTAAAAGTTTTGTATAAATGTTAAAGAAAATGTATTTCTTGGCACACACTATAAAACCTTTCATACACCCATTCATTTTTTGTTCTACTAAACTAAAGCGAAGGAAACAATATAAAAAAGTAAGATTTAAATATTTTGAATCCTATACAACAAAAGCTAAATCTATAACAATTCTTAATGTCAAACTGAAATTTTAAGGTTTCTGAACATAAACTAATAAATTAACAAGGCTATAGAAGAATAAATAAGAAAGATTAAATATTTTTCTCCAGTTGTAAGAAATTTCACAGAACAATGCAAAAGTGTAATACTTGATAGCCACATAGATACACAAAAATGAAAGCAATTGATTATCAAAAAGATTTCGATTACAGAATTAATACAATATCGCAAGAAATTCCTTTCGAAATTCTCCAAAACTTCATACGTGTATGTAAATATGTAGCTATTGATAAGAAGAGATTGAAAGGAGTATGAGTACGTCGAGTAGGACTGGGATTATTCGTCGAATTTTTCGGTATTCGAATATTCGAACACTTCAGTTGTTCAGTTATTTGGCAAATTTTTATCTTTAGGAAGAGTACAATACGATCCCAAACTTTGGCCTCCTATTTCAATTACACTCTGTATAGTACGCCGAAAGCAATTGCCTACACATTTCAAAATACTTTATTTTACAATACTTATTGTAATTGCAAGTAACATTTACTGTTTAAGCATTTTGCAAAAAAAAAAAACAATGGTTTTATAATTCTTTTTTATGAATATGATGCCACTAGCCGATACTATGAATAATTCATGCGATTTCTTAGAACTATTAAGGACTTCTCGTTCTTCACGTGTGCTGATATTTTCTTACTTGCTTTTTTTTTTACATAATTGCAAATTGAATTTGAACGTCTGCTTGGTTCGTTCTAGAAACGTTTCGATAGAATAGAGGACTGATGTACTTCAGAAAAACAGGAAAGGTAAAGGTATTTCAATTGCATTATTCTGAAATTATAGACTCGTTTCTGGATAATAGTGCATCAACCGCATATCGCATATCCTGACCGAGGTATTCGCGCTCTATACATCACAGAACTGTTTCGTTTCCAGTTCTTTTTACGTAATCATTTCCGTTAAGGGAGAATCGTGCATTTCCCTTTTTTCATTTTTTTTTTTTTTTTGGAGCATTTATATATTGTAATAATTTTTATCGTGATTACTTACGTGGTTACATTTACTACAGTAAAACACAACTTGCAAAGTATGCGACGGATATTTGATAGGGTTTTGTACGTTGACACTAATTAAAAAATAAGTTTGTTTGTGTCTCAAAGTACAAGTATTCAGTTACATTTGAATGGATAAATTTTTTTCCGATAATTATCCAATGCTAAAGTGTTGGTTTAAAAACTCTGACGTAAAAGGAATATTAAATATAATTTAATATAACTACAACTCCCTTACTACAATCTGTGTTTTGTTATTAGTTTGTATTCTTGTAATGTAATTGTTGTGAAAAATTTAAAATAAATGTTTTGTTATTGTCAGACCAAGAGGTAGGTACACAAAAGAGGTTTAGAATTTTATTATATCATAATAACTAGTTAAGTGTATCAAAATAGATTATTACAAATTAAATATACTAAACTTTAGCACATCTTAGTATATTTTACTTATCCCCCTATGACATTTTTTGTAGAATGTTTGATTTGAACGAGGAACAACATAATTTATAAACGCAGTGATTTTCTATAAAAAAATATATTTAAATATGATATTTTCTTATAAGTATCTAAAATTAAAAAATGAAAATGAAACATAACCTGTTCTGGACATTCTTCACGCTCTGTCGTAGGCCAACTTAGAGCTTCATAAAAATCTGGTGGACGTAAATCCTTGTCCCCTTTGAGGCGCGAAAATTTGTCACCCCTCCGAAGGAAACCACGAGCCAAGGGCTGGGCTAGGTTTGAAGACCTAAGAAGAAGAGGAAAAGCAAGAACGTGAGTACCTATCGCCAAAACTCGGGATTATCGATTCAAGTGACGACGTGTAACTTAAAATAATACTTCCTATACTATATAAAGTGTAAGGGTAAAGTTTTAGAATTTTTTTGAATTTCTGGGTTCGTGATCTTCCCTTGTAAACATAAGCTTCTGTCACCAAGATGAAAGAAAAATTTATTTAAGAAAAAAAGTAGAATTTTCCTCCTACCCTCATACTTTACATACCATCATTAACAGCAGTGTGATCAGCTTGAAACCGCAGGCTCCCCGTCGCTAACATAAAAGTTTTCAAATTTATTCCCAGACAGATCCCACACCAGGTCCCTACAGTCGTCGTCGGCAGTTCGAACGGACGTAGATTCGTGGCTACAGCAAGCGCATGTAAACAACGAGGCGACGGCTGAGGGGGGGGGGGGGGGAACGAGATCGAAAAGAGGGTAAGCCCCGAGTCCATTATATTCGAATTACAGACATGTTTTGGGGGTAACATTTCACGGATTGCGGGCTCGTGCACGAGGGCACCACGATCCCCCTCCGTGGCACTTTTTAGGGGAAGAGGGGAGCACCCTTTTAATGCCCAGAACAAATCGGACTCGGCGAATCGGGCGGTTATATTTAAAATAAATTGCCCGTGGCTCGTTTTTCTTGCGGACCGCGGAGTTGGCGCTTTTGTCGACGGAGGACCGTGAATCATTCCGGCAGAATCGGCGCTGTGAAGGAAACGGTGGGCTCGCGCGCCCCTTGTGTTGCCCCAACACAGCCCGCACAAACGGACCACCGAAATTTCCTGCCACCCATTATCTGAATAATCGGCGTGAATGCCCTCTGCCTTTTCACAGCCACCGCGCGCAGTATCGCTTTAACAGAAAACTTCGACTCCTCTCCGCTTGCCAGTCCATCCGTCTGGTTTGGCTAGCAACTATTTAGTAATGGTCTACTGGTAAGATTTAAGTCACAGATGGGTAAATCTTTTTTCCGGATCACGAAGAACGAAGAGGTTTCTATTCGCCACAAGGTTTTAGTCGGATAGGAGTTTCTCTGAATAATTTTTTATCGAGTAACAACTTATCCAGACAACGTAGATACTTTTGATTTGTGTAATTATTTTCTCCTTGTACAAATTGTAGGAGTACACTTTTTCAAAACTACCAGGGAATCAAAACTATGAAGAGTTTATTGGTACCATTGCTTGAATAATTTTGTAATAGATATTCCAATAAATAACGCTTTTTAATTGCTTTGGCAATTAGGTATTTGGCAATAAAAAAAAGACGTCACAGACCTTTCAATACTTTTTACCGCAAAAAATACTGAAATATCCGCAAGACGTACTCCTTCCAATAGAGTAATGTTTAATAATAAAAGTTCATCGGCTTTTCTAGAAGAAATTCCCAAAGAAGCGTGTTGTTTCGACCGTTCTAGGTAGGTCTCCTCCCTTAAACTCCCGAACTACGCGGAGACTTAAACAGTTATCCAGCTAAATTGGCCGCGAATGGGGTACAGAGTTATCCATTCTTGCAGCACTGATTCCTCCTGTAATCGGCAAAGCGTAAGAGTTGAGCGGAGGAAACGACAATAGATGGGGGTCGTAAAACATGCACATTAACTACCGTCAGATATATGCGCGCAAGTTAAGAGTAGCCGTAGAACGAACTCGCCATTCGAGTGGCTGAACAACCGTTTCTACGAGTCACAGGGGAAAGAAACAGAAGAAGTAATGTGTCTCGTTGCTCGGCCAGGTGGAGGAGGGAAGGAGGGGAAGGAAAAAAGGCGGCAAGGAGGATGGAAGACGTTGGCAGCGGAGGGGGAGGAATTCCGGGCGAAAAGTGCACGCGCAACTGCATCAGAATGGCATATCGTGGCGCATTAATTTCTGTAATGCGCGACTGAAACGACCTGGAACCGCGAAATAAGCGGCTCCTCGCTTCCTACCTTGCGTTTAATTATTGGCATTTCAGGGGCCGGGTCGAGGATCGAGGCTTCAACCGTGGGTAAGACCGTTTCTATGGTGGCTTCTTCCACTGGTTTCTACTACCGCTGACTCCCATAATAACGAGCCTTTTCTTTCGACTTTCTTCACGGAACAAACGAGGGTATAAATAGCGAGCTTAAAGGCTGTAAATTAAATCACCGAGATGCGAAGTTTAAGAAACGTACCGTTGCTCCGCCGACGTGTTCCTGGGATGGCTACCCCAGCGTTGCTCACTAGAATTGGGGGCTTTCCCGGCATGCTGAACTACTTAGGCGGCTTCCCACTCGACCTGTGGAAGTTCTATGAAATATTAATAAAGCATGAAAATGAAAAAATTTATGCAAATGTATATTTATTACAAAATGAAAATATATGTAAGTTTATGTCATTTATCTAGTAAATTTAATGCTACTTAACAGACTCCACCAAAGGAGCAATACCTTGTTTGCTTCTGTTATGGTTCATAAGATCAATTATCAATTTTTTTTTAATAATTTTACTAATTTTCGTACTTTTCTATAATTTCAAATGAATTCCAATTAACTAAATAATGTGTTCCACAACATTTAAAGGTAGTGGTTAATTTTAAACCTGCAAATGTATCGCTTTTCCGCTAGTCGGTTTTAAGATGAAACATTGAAAAATTGACACACCCTACTATAAGGGTAATATAGTAATATCTAATATATAAAAAAAAAACGCAAAAACTTTCCGTTCAACCCAATAAATAAGAAAATCTTCTGGCTGACGTAAGGTTACCACAAAGAAATGACATCCCCCCCGGTCATCCTTCCTACCATAATTTGGTGTTCAGCCACGGTGAAGTTATGCAGGCTGATCGCTATTAAGGATGAAAAACAAAGAGAGAAGGGGAAAGGGTAGAAGGTAGAGCCATAACGAGTCTTATTATTTACGCGGATCATTATTGTGACGGCGCTGATCGGTCATCGTCCATCACTTTCCTTAATCCTTTCCAGCTTCTTCCGGCCTTTTATTATCCTTAAAGTTTCGATAAGTGCCGTGGCCGATATCATAAATCAGCCCTCCTCTCAGGAAGGAAGAAAAAACCAGCCCCGAAGTTATTAATTATGCTCGGCTTGATCTAATTACACGACCGTACTATCGTTGAATTTTCGTTCCTCTTCTTTCACGCTGCTTTCGTATTACTATCAAGAGGCTTTCTACAATACTACTGAAATATTTCGTCGCTATGAACTTGGTTGCAAGCTTCTTCGAAAGAACGAAGCCGGGATTTACGAATGTCATAAACATTAATTTAATTGGATGACTATCAGCTTCTAAATGTCTATGTTTGCTAGATTATTTTGTTATGCTTAATATGGATTATAGTGGCACGTCGTGATTATCTGTGCAACATTTTAATACTTATGATATGAGCTTGGGAAGATTAATACGTTAATTGTCTTTTTTTATTATTCAAAAATCTGAATTTAATGTACTGAAGAGACAATTTCAGATTTTTCAGTATCAGTTACTAAAATTTTTTGCAATCAGAGCTCCTAGGGGCACATAAAAAACAAGAAGGAAGAAAAATAGAGAAACTCAAGATTACAGAAGTATCTAAAGGGAAAAACACAAGCATTGCTTGTAAGAATGCACACTGTAATAAAATCTACCGCTAACTAAAATACTGTGGCGGATAAAATATTTAGTATAAATTCATACTTTCTCAATGGAACCTTATATTTTAGTTTACCCACCCAGCATCAAAACGAATTTGACAACATAATAATATATAAAATGCAAAAAGAAGCATGGTTCATAGTTTCGTTGAACAGTTTAATTTGTTTGTTTCCAGATAATAAATAGAAACAAAAATTATCTTCCATTATAAACATAAACTTTATTTTACAGAACAAAACATGTCACATAAGCTTTATTAACCATAGAATGACACGAACACTTTTAGAGCATACCCTGACACTCTTTAAATTGAATTTTGGATAATTGAAAATTCTCTTAACGTTTTCGAAGAATTCTTTTGTGTTTTTCTTCAGGTATCTTTAGAGAAGGTACTTATTGTTTTCGTCTATTGACACGTTTTACTGTCAATTTTATTGATACATTTTAGTTTGATTCTGTGTTCAAAAAATCTGTCAAGTTACCATCCCCACAATTGTATGTCGGAGAACAGCAAACTCCAGCTTTCTCCGTTCCAGTAATCAATCAGCCATGCTATAATAAAAATCGATTGAATTCGGTCGACCACTGTTTTCACAGTTTCGACGTGTCTTGGCCAGCTGGAGTTCCTTTCGTCTCAGCTGGCCTGGAATTGAAACTTCTTCGACGTTATATTACGTGATTGCTAGTCGACTGAATAATGGCCGACATCCGGGCGAAGAACACGCGACGCTTTAAATGTTGTTATTAGCCCCTTATTTGCTCAAGGAATGTCATCGGGTTCTTTCAGCAGCTTGACAACCCTCTGGGCAACCACTCGACCATGTTTCTGCCCTGTTTCCTCCAAGCGCAACGAGTTTTCGTCATACAAATGCATCGCACGTTTTATTTGGTAAAAATCAAAATCTCATTTCCAAAGAGAGCTGACTTGTTCGGTTTTATCAACAAGCCAACGAATTTTCTAACACGCATGAAATGTGGGAAATGAAAAAAGTCAACAAATACACAATTTTATGAAAGCTTGACTGAGAAGTTAGGTAAACATAGGAACTTCACTGAAATAATAACAATTTTCATTTAATGGCCATTAGAAAATAATTGGATAAAACGAGAGAAACGGAAGTGTGGAAAATTAAAGGTATAGGTACGCGTTAGTCTCGTATTTTTACTTTTCGTTTAGCCGTCGGTAAAATAATGCAGCTAAGAAGTGCAATTGCATTTTTCCCATAGCCATGTTTCCCGTGTCCGTGATTGCGTAAGAAAGTATTAATCTAAGCCTTCCGGCGAACACTCTGTATCGAGTTTTTCATTCATCCGAATGGGGCAACGGTTCATAACTCGCCAATTAGGGTAAATTGCTTGAAAGAAACGTATGGGAATAAATGCTTTGGTACATACACACGATATAATGCGTTCACCATAGTGCACCCTCAATGTAAGCCTAATAAGCTTTTTATAAGGCAAAGAAGGAACAGGATACATTCGTGTCTGTTTATTTATTAGTTTTTACGGAGTGTTCAGCTTAACGTAAAATGCTTGGACAGATTAGTACACTTTTATAGGGTGTTTCATAACACGTGGGTGTAACTGGAGGAGCGAATGAGGCACACAAAGGTTTTTATAATATCTTTGGTGTCATCTAGGGTAAACTGCACTAATCATTGAATAAAAAGCTAAATATTAAGAAGTACAAGCTTGGAAGGTACCATGTTTCTCTCACTACGACACTGGAAATTCCAATAGTTGAACTACATAGTTTACATCTGACAACACCGCAAAAAAGTCTTAAATAAGGTAGCGGTGGGACAAAGGGCCGAGTTTTAAACGTTTTCTTAAAATTTTGATAAGGAGTATGTTTTGTCGATTTACAACTAATTGTAAGTAACGGATTGTAAATACAGATTTTTACTAAGTGTTGTAGATATACTTAATAGTGAATGATATAGTCCGTTTAAACTTCATTTTTAACTATTTTTCTTTCTATGTAAACTCAAATAATCAGGTGCCAATAATTGTACTTGAATGCCTATTTTTCTTTTCCATTGAATATTTTTGAAATAAAAGACTATTACTCAAAATGTTTTATTCCAATGAGAAACAGAAAATTAAAAACCATATAAAAACTTCACAAAAAATATAGACATTCCAATTGGGATTTCTACTTAGGGTGTAGAATCACTGTACAGTTTACCCTATTTGGAAGAAAATTATTAATCGACAGAAAATAATGGTATTACAAAATATGTTTTCTCCAACTAAAATTGATTCGCATTTCTGATATTCATTTAGAAATAATGGAGGAACAAGCAACGTTTGGATATTACTACTCAGTGTTTTTACATTTTAAACTGTTTTCTAGGCTTAAGAAGAAAATAGAAGAGAAATTACATCATTACTAAAGTTTTAGATTCAGATGAAACTCTCCTCCAAGATTGAACTAATAAAAATTAAATTACTTTGCTCACAGATTTCTCTTGGACAAAATCGTTTAGTAGATAAACAACATTAATAGAATTTGAGGGAAATTTCCTAAGGATACAATTCTATAACAAATGAAACTATTCTTCAAGATTGCTGCAACTTTTTTAAGAATAAATGTTTGGAAACTTTTAAAAATTCAGGAAAAATTTCATTTCATTTTACTTACATCGATATGAAGCTGACAGATACTTTGAAGCATAATGTAGAATAGTTCTTCTGAAAAGAGTGTTAGCTTATGCATAGTCATCAACGTGAAAGCAGCCGTCGGACAAGAACAATTTCTAAAACATCGATCATTCTCAGTAGAAATATAAGAATCTCATTCGATGATTAATATTTATACTTTTGCGGTAAAACGTTTTTACGCAAATACTATAATGCGAGTTATTATTTATGGTATAACAAATGACATTTTGGAGCGAAAAGAGATTCGTCGGATCAAGTCTGTGGATACAGAGCAATCTTATAACTGCACTGGATTCGTAATAGAGAATAAATAAAACTCAAGGCATTTATCATTAATAAGGAACGAAGCTTATTTTTCTAAAATATGCGCAAAAAATCTTACTAGACGTATTTTCTTTGCAGGGAATGATAATAATATTTAATATTGTTTATCATTTGTTTTTTTTTATAATCTACTTAATGTTATAAGCCTATTCTTTTGGTTAATTATCTTGCAGATTTTTAATTCTATTTAAGTAACATTACTTTGCCAGTTTGTAGATTAGTTGCTTCACCCTTCAGAAGAACTGTTTAATCAGAAAATATCAACGAGAAAAGACCATAGGAATGGGACTTTTCAAGTTGAAAATAAAATGATTTTTCACAATAATGCGACCACCAGTTACATATTTCTTAAATAATTAAAAGGGTGCATATTGTTTGGTAAGTAGATGTACTTACTCTAGTAGCATTTCTGGTTGGCCCACGGTATACCCAAGTTGGGAATTAGTTGGCATTAAATCGACAACAATAAATGTTACTAGGGTACCTTGGTAAGTATCACATTTTGAAATTAGTGTCACGCTTGAATTAGCGTAACACAAAATTGAAATTGGAGAAATAAACATAATCGATAATAAAATATAAGCAAAAATTTTTGTACGTACGAAAATTAAAAAATGCAGTTTTTTATAAGAATAGTGCGTGTTTGAACTAAAAGTTTCAGTTTTAGGTAAAAAATTTGGCGCAAAGTTGTGCATAACAAGAAAAGTTTACAACGAAATGTAAAATCCGTACGCACATTTCCGAGCTGATTTTATGTAGAACTCGAAAATTTTTGTCCTTTGTTCCGAGTCAAAAATTGAAGGAGAAATCTTTCAGGCCACGGAATAGAAGAATCTTCCTTTATTTCTTCTCCAATTTTTAGGATTTTTTGCGAAGATACCAATGCGCTAATCCTTTCGAAACTTTAAGGGTATTTTATTTAACATTATAACAAGTAAAAAAAATTTAAGTGACAGTCAAATTATGATAAATACAAAAGAAATAGAGCAGTATCTTAAATCGTTCCTTTTCGAGGTGCAAAACGGCACAGGTTGTAGCGTCTCTGGTAGTTATGGAAGACAAACCAATACAATTTATTTGAATTTATTTGATAATTATAAAAATATGAACCTAATATGGTGTTCAAAAATTGCATATTTTAAAACTAGTGGCACGTCAAACAATTAAGTGTGATGTGAGGAATAGTATGAATTAAAAGTGTACAAAATTTGAAGTTGATCAGTCGAATAGTTTTTGAGTTACGCTCAGCGTCACAATTTGAAAACATGGTTTGGAGAAAAACGCGTTTTACATACACAAACATAATAATTTCTGAACTTTAGTAAAAATATTAAACGTTGCAGGACTCTTTCGAACTAGAAATCTCTACATGATAAATAAAACGGAAGAACCAGGTGTCGAATGAAACTGTTAAAATGTTCAATTAATTATGAAATAACTGCAATTTCGTGACTATTATCTGAACTGTTATAAAATGCAATTTATTAACTGAAACAGTTAATATTCCATACATTTTCGTGTAAATAAGAAATATTTATTTCCTTCAAACTAGAAAAAGATTCTAGTAAAACAGGAAAATAATTATATAAAAATCACAATATGCTTTCTGTTCTATATATATAGAAGAGAGGAACTTCCAGTTCCTTAAATAATACCAATTAAAAAAATATTTCTATCTTTTACGTTTAACCCTTAAGTATCTATTCAAAAATATATGATATTTGAAAATATAATTCGAGGCCTGAGAAGAACCGAAGCACTTTTCAATATCCTCAGCTCATGTTCGCTATTCAGAAGCGTCGCATTATTAATCCACACCCCTTCGTGATCACCATGAATATCATTATCAACGCGTATGGCCCGAGATTTTCTCGTAAATTTAAAACGCCGCTACGTTTAACATACCTTTACGACAACGTATTCACACTCGGCGTGCTTTAGTAGCAACGAGATGAAAAACAGATAGACTTACTTACGTGAGCGGCAAACGAGCGGGGTAAAAACGGAACACACACGCGGCGCTAACACGCGGACGTCAGTTCGCCTTTATCAAAAATCAGATAGTAGGTACTTGATTGCCTTACAAGCTTTCTGTGTGGTTTTGTTCCGTATGTTTGTTTAGGACACTATTAATATTAATAAGCTTAATCTCTCTATATATGGACGTAAGGCCAAGGTTTCTGAAGGCATCAAAGTCACAACCCGAGGATTTTTATTTTAATGACACCTCGTAGAGCACAGTGAAGTATGCAAAGAGCAATTTTCTTTTTTTTGCGGAGAGTCACTGTGGAGGGGTGTTAAAGTTAACACGTTTTTTGTTTTTAATATAACTTTTTAATGGCGCAAGACAGGGCAAACCGTAAGTAGGGGGGGGGGGGGGGCGTATAAATGATTGAAAAATCAAAAACAATTAAAAAATATATGTTCAAAGTTATAGGCCGAAATTCAAACCTACATAGATCATTAAGAGCATAATTAGAGGATATTTTTTATTTTAAGATTTAGAGGATAATTTTTATACTTTAAATGAATAAAACACGTTACAATAAAAATGGCACGACCTTAAATTTCAAATAAAATTTGTTATAGATTGCGCGAGGCTACAAAACAAAATTCTTTTACAAAAAGCTTCAAGATCTCTCAAATTTCGGATTGCAAAAGAAGAGTGAATTTAGGTACCTACTTACGTTTCGGTTCTTTTTTTCTCAGTGCTGACTAGTGAATAGGGTGAAAGCACTAGCAGTCGGCCATCCTCTAGTAGTCGACCACTTTTATTGTTTAGCTTAAAGAAATAAGTAGTGAAATAAAGAATTTATTAAATGACAATTGTATATGATATTTTGAATGACTAACTTTAAAATACGACAAAAAGCGCTCTTCATAGGTAAAGAAAATAAATGTTTTTAAAGTGATTTGTAAACTAATTTTGATTCTACATGAATAGAAATTACAAATGTAATTCAGTTTTATACATTTATTACTGGAAAATGATGCTGTTTCACTTCCTATCTTAAAAACGAAAAATTTAAGTTCTATTTGAAAAAAAAATATTTCTATTTCTTATTAAAATTTTGACAAAGTTTTTAAGATCTTATTTTAATTACGCATTATTCCTGTCATTATTAATTATTTACCGTTGTTACACATTATATTTAAAAATAAATTTTAGGTTGTAATGCGCCCATAACCTATTATGAATTTCATACTAAAAAAGGTGGTCCAGTACTAGGTATCGGACCTGTCGACTTTTAGAGTTAAGCGGTCGATACATTTTATATATTTTATAACATTGATGATTTATTTTTTTTTTAGAACTTTTCATTCGAGTGGTCGACTACGAGTGCTTTCACCCTATAGGTATTCTGAAAATTTCGTAAAATCGCTGTTCTCGAAAACTAAGCTTCGGACGAAAAAGTTGTGTTCTCCACTTTTGATTTATTTTTGCATAAGGAATCACTTCCTGCCCGCTCGTATCATTATTTTGACCGCACCCTGTATATAACTATATAACTATAAGAAAAAAAGAAATAAATGTGTTGATACCACTACACGTCCGAATTTATTTTTGAAGCACATAAACTTGTGCGATTAAAATTCTAATTAGCTCAAAATGTCTTGAAGATGTCCCACTTTTTTTAGTAAAAAAATTTGTTTTGATTTTTCGGTCGTTTCCGACGGCAGTTTCCCTCTTGACACAAACTGTTCCCAGTTCTATTGAAGACTAACAGTACCTACGTGTGCACTTCTGCTGCAAGTACAAGGTCTGAACAAAGAGAAACTCTTACATGATCACCTTCTACGAGGTATTCCTACAAAGGTATCCGATCGTTAGTTAAAGGGCAATCCGTTAAAGGTGCAGGGAGAGAGAGAGAGGCAGGGGAACGGAGAGTTCTTGGAGTATACACAATACCTCTAACAGAACGAATGAAGGAACGAAAGAAGGAACGAACGTCCGGAGGGTCCCGTGCCGGCAGATGAATCCTAAGCAATTTCTCGCTGGTCGGGCCTCTTTGATGCTTTGAACTCTCACCGCGCTAACCGATCCTCCTGGTAATCATGCGGCCCTCGCCACGCCCCGAAAAACACCTTCGATCCTCAACTCTCTCGCCTCTCTTCTCTCAGCTCTTTTCTTTAATCCTTTTCTTGGCCGCGCCACTTTTTCTCCCTTTTTTATCCTTCGGTCCTCGATCGTCACTCCGTCCCTCTCCAGCCCGATCGCTCTTCCTTCGACGCATGTCCCATAGCTGCTTATTTCTCTTTCTTCCCTTTTCTCCCGTCGCTGCTCTGCCACCACGGGAGGATCTTTCTGTTCGACTTTGTGTTTTCGCAACGTCCACCTTGTTGATCCCTGCTTTTTTCCCCTCCCAACCACCCACGACAGTTTCGATATTCAAAGCTTTCTTGCTCCGTCGGGCCCTCGTGCTGTTTGTCGTCACGTTACCTATTTTCACTCCCCTTCCCTGGTCCTTGTTCTGAGTTGGCAAGTTTTTCTGCCTAACGCCTGGCACGCTCTGCATTCCCACTTCTTTTTTTTCCCGTCTACGGATGTTTCGTCTTGCTACTTTGTTGCCACAGCAACATGGTAGGTATCTGCTTCCCTTCTTCTGTTCTCTTCTGACTTTTCTGTTCATCTTCGTCCTCAGTCACCCAACTGCTTCACTTAAATACACGTTATTATTTTTTTCCCTATTAGGTCGGTGCGGATTTATTATTATTTCTATTAAATTCAATATTTATTAATCAAAATATTGAATCAAAATCGCAATTGATACATTTTGATCGTCGAGAAACAAGGGCATTTATTCATTTTTTAAAAAAAAAAGTTCGTTATCCTCGGAACGGTGTTTTCCATGTCGTTGCCCATGATATCTCAACTTCCAATGGACCAATCTGGTCCATCTTTTTCGCACACCTTCAGAAAGCATGGAATTCTAGTCGGTAGCAGAATTGAGTCGAAAGAGCTGTTTATTCACATGTTTACGGCCGTTTACAGATTAAAAATTCGCCAAAAATGAGTTTGAATTCAAAGCCTACCATTTTGTGAATTTTTTATTTGTTTTTATAAATATACTAGGGGCTATAGCCACACTCTTACTGATTAAGAATCCTTTCGGTTTTTTCTTTTAGATCAGCGGAACAGCCGGGATCGTGGGCACAAATTCCAAAAATTTTAAGCCAGAATAGATTTCTTCAAAAATCAAAATTATCATTTGCAGCCAAAGAGATGATATTTTTGAACAGCTCCAAATTTATAAGAATTCATAATATTTGAAAAGGGGAATATTTAAAGTCGTGGATTTTTAGATTCAGAAATTATTAAAAAGAATAAATTAATTTTTTATATATTAAATGGAAAGAATGTTCTGGCCCGCGAATTTTAGATTCAGCAAACATTGAAAATAATAAAATATCAGTCCTGAACGGTCTCATTACCAGCCATGACGCTGTAATCATTACCGAAAGATCTGATTTCAAGCTTTTGATCGGCGATCCTGGAGATCCTATCTCTGGGTATGCCGCCCCACACCGGCTCTTTAAGTTTTCCTCCTTCCGCGTCTTCTTCATTCTTCCGTATAACTTCGAACGCTGCACCCCCTCATTTATCCGTCTCGTTTTAAAGAAGGAGCAGGACTTTGTGCGAATTTATTAATTCGATAAGGAAATATTACATTTTTTCTTTTGTAAAGTGAAACGACACAAGTCGCATTTTCAAAAAAATCGAGTTCACGAGTTCGAGAATTTGTGTTTTTAGAACAATAAAAAATAGACACCTATTTAAAACTTTAAAATTGAAACATTTTACATAATAACAAATTTATGCAGAGGCGATATGCAAAGAAAACAAAGGAAACTGGAAAAGTGAGGTTAATAAGTTTAGCACACCTTAATATTGAAGTAAAAAATGAAAGAAGTAACGGCAAACACGGCTATTGACTAAAATCTGATCATTAATCAAGCTTTCTCGCCCTTTTCTCACTCCTCTGATCTTTTTTATAACGATAAGTAATTCATTAAGCATTGATTAACTCCATCCGCCCGTCTATTAACACAGTCTGGATGGAGGAAGAACCACACCGAATTGAGAAAATATTAATTGTACGGGCAGTGAAAAGCTTAACTTTTCCTACAAAGGGGCTTCGTGGAAAAGTAACATGAAAGCAGCAAGGCCAAAAATAAAAAGAAAATAATAAAAACAGTGATTTCATAGCAATAAGAAAAGCAGAAAATGCAAAACATCAAGAAATATTACTGGAACCATAGAAACCGAAATAAAGAAAATACAAAAACCTTCTAAGAAGAAATGTGAAAATAGGGAAAGAGAGGTCAACAAGTCCAGAGTCAAAAAAGGTAGAATCTAAAAAAAAAATAGCAGAACAAAAATCTGAAAAGATAAAGAAGGAGGAGTACAAGAGCAAAAGCAAAATAAGAGAAGGCGACGAAGGAGCAAAAGGGGAATAAAAGGAGGCGAAAGAAGTGGAGGCAAGGAAGGTGGTAAAAGGAGGAGAAGGATGCTCCTAATTCGTAGTTCTGGGCGGGGTTTTTTTTCGTGGGGAAAGAGGAAAATAGGATACGAGGGAGGGAGAACGAGGGAGATAGAGAGCGTACAAAAACGACCTGAGGTATAAATTGGTTTGTTTGCCGCGGAGATAAAAGGGACCGCTAAATGTTATCTTTAAGGTGTCGGATCAACGCAAATGTGGCTGAGTTACTCGTAATTATAGTATACACGGGGCTCGGCCCTCGTCTCTACCTGCCGCGCCATCGTTCGGCCTCTCTCTTAGCTCTTAGCTGTGCCTCGTTTCTCGCGCGGCTCCATTGGCGTAACTATTAGCCGTGGGTCGCGCGATCTGATCAGACCAGATACCCGACACAAGAAGCGATACTTGTTTGGTTAGACGGGGAACCATCTGATCCAATCCTGAGATCCTGTCGTGGACATGCGTGTACAATATGTATCTGTGTACTATCCCTACCAGGCTCGCATTAATTTGTGACGAGATAACGCGTTTTTCAGGCGCGAGACCAGCGGCTAGTTAAAATGTAATAAGCGCAGGGAATGAAATACAGTCTGCATCGTGCATATTAACCAGATATGTAAGCAAGCACTAAAGTATTTACGTGTTCCATGTATGTAGGTATGTGTATGTATAGGTAAATTAATTCATGTTTCTAATAATATTTAATTGGCAATTTAAATGTTATTAAGGGTAGAAATATGCAGGAATTACGAAAACGTTTCGAAAATATCGGGTGGAAATTTGAAAAAATGTATGTACGTATAAATGTATGAGTGCATGAATATTTTGATAGCATTTCGATTTGTCAATTAAATATTGTTGGAGGCAGCAATCAAATTTTCTTTTTTACTATTGTCTATATAGTGATTTTGTTGTGCATTCAGGAAGATCTTCATACCTCCAAAATACTAACCTATCTGCCTGTATTACCGTGTGTATTGATTTTACTGATAGAGTTTGACAAGTGACCGCTGAAATTCCAAAAATAGTGAGAGTGATACGTTTACGATACGATGATAATGGTCAGGAAACCTATGTCGGATTTTTTTGCTATTTAGGAAGCCAACAAGCATAAGTTATCAAAACAACCAAAAGATTCAAATAGAAATTTGCTCCCATCCAAATAACGTCTTACACTTTAGCTGAAAATATTTTAATTTCTTCCGCTCACTCTTTTTTTCACTACTGTCCTAAAAAATATTTTACCTCGTTAATTATCCCATAAAACATTCATGATTGCATATTAGCGCTAATGTCGCGGGTTTGAACAAAAACGACACAGAAAATTGAGTACCTACTTTAATTTTTATATTTTTTAATTCACTATATGTTGACCTAATTAAGAATAACTTAAGTCCACTAGAAAGTTAAATTGTTTGTAAAACATTGGGTTCTTCGTAAATGAAAATAAACTGAACAACGAATGGACAAACACCGTATATGCATTAAAAAATTATCATTAATATATTGCATGTATTACATTTCATTTATATCTAGGTTTAATAGCCTGTCTTCTTAACAATACATTTTCACTTGTATGCATGTAATCCTTGAAAATATTTAAATGGCTTTATATTTGGTTGTAAGTATATTTATAAATAAAAAAAGCTGATCTTTAAAGCTTTTCTTTATTCTGACTAATTTTTGTAAAAATTTGCAGAACCTTGCAATTCTACCTCCTTACTTATAGACGAAAGTGTGAATTTACACATTTTCTTCTGACAGATACTCAAAACTTGTTTTTATTGTCTATCTTCTTTCCTTTACCCTGTAATAACCACTGTGAATTTCGTAAACAATCGATGTGTAGACACAAAAACTTGACCAAAACCATTTTGGTACCTAATCTTTTTATATAACTCCCTTACTGCAAAAAACTTTGTATTTAAACAAATGTAACAAAAATGACAATACGTAAATTAAAATTTAAGTTAAGTTAAGAAAATGCTGCCTTTTGGGGAATTGAGGCCATGAGATAATATACATTTCAGTACATTACGCCAATGGAGTTGCTTTTTATCTCGGTTTCCAACAAGATGGGACTCCCCATTGGTGCGGCTTGAAACAGCCGCGCGTACAGTGGGGCCAACATTATAGTACAAAATAATAATTCATAAATTATACGCGCCGCGACCGTTTAGAGGCTTAGGTATACAGCTCACTGCACATGCAGGTGATTCTGCTTCAGGTATATCAATAAGCTTCACTAAATATGTAGTTATTATACCGGGTGACGTAAAAGTGTCGCGTGACCTTTTGTTTTTTATTAAAATATGTGACTAAATTGGGAGACGCAGGAAAGCATATCGAAATACTTTTGAGAAAAATTAAATATTTACAGTATATTTTAAGAAAAGTAATAGTATAAAAGATTTTTATATGTCATAGATACCGTAATAGAAACTTTAACGAATATTGATCATTTTATCTTACAAATTTAATAATAATTTACCACATCTGAAGATAAAAATTTATTGTAATTTTTAGACAACACGAAATTCTGTAAAATGTGAGAATAACAATTTTTGATTTTCATTTCAGAAAAGATATAAAAAAAATCTAATGCTTGAGAAATTTGAACGACAATTTACCTCAATTATTGTTCCTTATACCTACACGTGTTATTATGAAATTAGAAGTTATATAATTTTCTAAATATTTAGAGCAGCAAATTTATCCGTCCATTGAAAACTTTATGACATAAATAATCAAATAATAACAGTGTACAGGGTGAGTCACCTAACATTTAAGCCTATAATATCTCCGCTGTTTTTAATGATACGAGAAAATATCTAAGGAAACTAATATGTTTGCTTAAGAAGAGTATTTTTTGTGATTGAGAAGATTTTTTTCTCAAGGTTATATTTCCCAAATTTTCAAGGACATCGATGTTTTTTTAAATGGGATGACCTATTTTCTTTATTGATAAGGCTATAGCCAATACAAAAAGACAAATTCAACCATGTATGATGTACTGACCTTCAAATGACCTTCGGACGCGCTGGATTGGACGTGACGGAACAATTTAGTAGCCAGCACGGTGACCTGATCTGAATCCACTCGATTTATTTTTTCTGGGGAACATTAAAAAATTAAGTGTAAGCCAAGAAACCAACAATTGCTGATGATATACGTCTACGTATTATGACAGAATGTATAAATATCCCGAGATATTAAATAATCTGCAGCATTCTTCACGAAGCAGGTTACAAAAACGTTTAAATACTAATGTCTACCGCTTTGAATATATTCATTAACATTCTATTTTTGTACATTTAATAATATGAAAGAAACAAACATTCCATTTCCTGCGTACGTTAAATTATGCTTCTTTAAAAATAAAACCTCCGAAGGTCATTTGAAGGTCAGCATATTATACGTGGTTGGATTCATCTTTTTATTAGCTATAACGTTGCAATAATGAAAATAGGTCATCCTATTTAAAAAAACATCGATGACATTGTAATAGATATCTTAATAGATTAAGCTATTATTAAATATATTTACTTCTGTGTTTTCTCCCGACGTGTGAAATAAACAAATGGAAAATTGTATTTTGACCAATCTTTTAGCTATTTATATTTTAAAAATAACTTAGGGAAAGTAACATTATTTCACGGAAATATAGTACAATGCATTAATTCAAAATAATCTTTTATTGAAATTAAAGATATCTAAGAAAATAATACAAAACTGTGCTTTAAGTATAAACGATCTCTCACTTGACTCGACATCGCTTGCAACTAAATAGGCATTACCCGCCTCCCTCACCGCTCCAATTACTCGAATTACTCGGTCCACCCGAGTCAGGGAAACGATTCGGCAAGCGAGGGAAGCCTCACCAGCGGTTGCAAGTTGGCGCTCCATTTACAAAAAAAAATATTCTTTCATAATATTAAAATAAATACATATACAAAGTGACGAGAATTATCACTGCCCTCGCCTTTCCGAACATACTTTCTTAACTTAAGTATATAATACTTTAGATATGTTTGAAGTAATTACCATATTATTAATATCAATACTAGGACTGCGGACACAAATAGGCCTGCAAGCATCCATTAAAGTTCTTAAATCTTCATCACTTAGATAACTAAATATGTTTTCACTACAGTAATATGGTAACCCAAGGAAATTGTTAAAGAAAAATTGGAAAATTGTATTACCTTGATCCAGTAACTTTTTCCTTATTCTCCCCTTTTTAAACTGACTATTTATCATACTACCATATATTGGAAATTTTACTTTCCAATCGTTTGATTTGAAAACCTGTACTATACTTTTATTTCCTGCATATATTGCTAATTGATTTATACCTTTTGTCAACACATCATGAAACGAGATACTAGAATTATCGAACTTCTCACTTTTTATACTTGCTACTTCTTTTTCACAATCATTCTGAAAATTACTGATTCCTTCATCATCGCTGCTAACTGATAGTAAATCTTCGTTATTTGCGTATAAATTTGCAGTTTTCACCTTAATCATGTGACATTTAAGAATCTGAATGATGTGTGCCCGAGCAATATGAGTATAAATGCCACGGCTAGGATTATGATCATAAAAATCATCATCAGAACCAGTATTGTAATCTCGATTATAACTGTAATTTCGACCATAACTAGTATATTCTTCAACAGAATTGTAACTGTACCCATCAGAATCACAAAAATCATCATGAAAATAAACATAATTCTCAAAAGCATCAACACTGTCATCCAGACCATAAACATATTCGTCCTCAGATTCAGAACTGTCATGTCTTCCGTATAATGAACTGACACCATCCTCAGCCAAATTAAGCGCTGTATCATTGTCTCCATTAGTAATAGTAATATCAGAACCATATTCTAGGAGAGCTATAACAATTAGTGTATACCCTTTCTTAGAAGCAATGTGAAGTGCTGTTGCACCATATTCATCTTTAGAATCAATGCAGGCACCAAATTTTAAGAGAATCTTGACAATTTCTAAATGACCTTTTTGAACAGCAATGTGGAGTGGTGTTATATCATGTATAATCTTACAATTAACTTTGTAGCCGCGTTTTAGCAATACTTCTACAACCTCTTTATGACCATTATGAGTGGCAATATGAAGTGGAGTTATTCTGTTCCTGTGCATAGTATTTATATCAGCTCCTTTGTTCAATGGCATTGTGTTAATATCTTCGTTACTTTCTGGGGTAAAAAGAGGGAACAGTGTTATGTCAGTTTTATATGTAAAATTAACATTTGCGTTATATTCCAAAAGAGTCTCAACGACATTCGCATATCCATTATGAGCAGCAGCATGAAGCGCTGTTACACCATCTTTAGTTTCAGCGTTTACATTAGCTCCCCTGCTTAAAAGAAATTTAGCAATCTCTCCCTTAACATTAATATAAGGATCTTTATCAAGAAGAGATTTGGAAAGTCTTCCACGTTTGTTTAACGCAGTAAAATGCAATGCTGTTCTTCCATATTTATCACTACTGTTAATATCAGCACCATGTTGTATAAGGACTTGAATGATCTCTATGTTTTTCTCCTTAGCAGCATTAGTCAATAGATCAGGATAATCCTTTACATTAGCAGCATTAGCTAAGAGTAGTTTGGTAATTTTTAAATCAGCATTATCAATAGCATAAAATATTGGAGTTTTTCCACTTTTATCTTGAGCATTTACATCAGCTCCACAGCTTATTAATAGCTTGGCTACTTCCTCCTGTCTGCTTGTGGTTGCAATATGTAAAGGTATCCAACTATCTCCGTGTATTGACTTGCAAACCATATTGACATCAGTACCGTATTTTATGAATTCTTTAACAATTGTTAAATATCCTTTCCGAACAGCAGCACGCAACAGATCCAAATTATTCGCATCTGCAGGGTTCAAAGTGAAACCATATTCAAGCAGATTTTTAACGATCCTGATACACCCTTTGTCATAGCCCTGCACTGCGACACTGAGAATGCTACTGTTGCTTTCGTTATTGAGATCAGGACAATGCTTCAAAATATGCTCTGTCATTATTGAACTTCCATTTTTAACAGCAAAGTGTAATATAGTTTTATGGTCCTCATTTTGAGCATAGATGTTTGCTCCGTATTCTAAAAGTAGTTTAACAACTTTTTCATATCTCTTTTCAACAGCAAGGCGTAGCGCTGTGTACACCTGAGCCTGTGTTCTACAGGTATACGTAGAATTAACAGAAGCTCCATGGTTTAATAGATGCTCAACAATTTGTGAGCACCCTCTCTCCACTGCAATATGAAGAGAAGTTTTATCATCTTGTCTTTTAGCGTCGATGTTAGCACCGCTTCTTAAAAGCAACTTGAGAATATCTTCGCTACCAACTTCAGCAGCAAGGTGCAAAGGAGTTACAAAGTTTTTGGTTCTGTCGTTAACATTTACTCCCTTGGATAAAAGTAATTCAACAATTTTCATTTTCCTACTCATAACTGCGTTGTGAAGTGGAGTTTCACCATTGCCATTTTTACCATCAACTATAGCACCTTTATCTAGAAGCATGCGAACAAGCTCCACTTCACCATTTCGAGCAGCATGATGAAGTGGAGAATTGACAGGACTTTTCTTTATACTGTTCACTTTGCAACCATTTGCTAAAAGTAGGTTAGCAATCTCTGTATGTCTATTCGAAACAGCACATAGAAGTAAACCATATCCTCCTGGCTGCGTTCGTGAGGAACATAGTCCAAAAGAACTAATTAAGTCTCTTACTCTTTCTAGTCTTCCTTCACGAACTGCAGACATTAAACACTTGCTTCCATAGCGATTGTCTTGCATTTTGTGTTAATAAATTATTCCTGATTCCATGTAATGAATTTTTAAACTCCTGTCGTAAAGAAGATTAACGAAGAGATCCACTCGACGCGTCGGTGTCGCTGCCAAATTCTTTCAACTAGGTAGAGTAAAATTGCGTTGTTTCGCGATCATTCGTGATCTCGTGCTAATTTTTTATAAAGCCGGTTCCGGTTCACGTTTGCTCGTGCCCGTAGAACGTTGAAGCACTTTGTTCGTAAGATTGCGCGGAGATGTTGAAAAATGTAAAACAAGACTAACTTTGGGAGTTGTAATTGCAGCCTCCACTCTCTATCGAAATTTACTCTAGTACAAAATAATAATTCATAAATTATATCCGCCGCGACTGCGACTACATACATACAATACTTCCCACTTTCCGCCATATTAAAATATGGCCGCCCAAATTGCTCGAATTTTCTTACGGAATTCAAATTGAGAATGGAAAAAATGTATTTTTTAATGGTAAATTCGCTCGAGAAAATACTTACATACATTACACTTGAACGGAACGTGCTTGGTCCTCTGTCGCGCGCGCACTACTTCTAAATTCCAAACGACTATTCAAACGTCGCTTTCTATCGAATCTCGATATAGTCTTCTTCCACAACTATATTCAGACTATAAGAAAACAAATCGTGACGAGACTCACTACAGTATTGTTACGTTCATGATGTAAGGACATACTGTGCCTTCCCACTTTTTCGACAATTGTTGCGACTTCCGCCTAGCGGCGTGTAGTATAAACTTTAGTAGCGCGAAGTTCGATTCGGATCACACGAATGTAATAGGAAAGGGAGACAAAGTGAAGTTCACACAAAGCCGAGGGGTTTGAAGATAGTTAGATATTCTTTTAAGAGGACTTTAAGATTATAAATTAATCAATACCCACTTGGAAACGGGTGTTTAAATAAATGAACTTCTCCTTCCTCCCTTCTCCTAGGTGTGTAATTCCAGCGCAATGTAGGTAAACGCTTGCTTTTCCAAAAATCGATAACCGAAAGGAATCGGATCGACGAATAGAAATTTAGCTAATTAATTAATAAATTTGCGATTGGCTCTTAGAATCTCAGACATCTTGTAACAAAAAGGTGAAAACCGATGGACATTGAAAGGCACACTCAAACCCCGACATCCAAAGTGATCGGAAGTATTCTGAAAACTCTAAAAACTCGTTCCTAGTGTTCCAATCATTTTATTAAACTAATTAAAGTTACCAGTTATTTAAGTTTCAATCGTTTTATTGTTTATTTCCTTTTTCTTATTATTATAATCATCTTTAAAAATCCGCGTCCAAGGAGCAGAGTGCCTTAGCACTCCACGGGCATCGTGCACTGACTAGACAACCAATTTAAATGCCCATTTGGCAATGATCAGTAAACTTCGGCAATAATCAGCCAATTGCGGTGAGGTACATTTAGCCGATTTGAATATTCCGCTCGAATAGACAACCAATTTAAATGCCAAGGTCAAGTAAGGACTTCAAAGGTTCCGCCGGGAGTGACGCTTCTTATAAATACCTCCTCTTTGTTTACACAAGTCGAAAATCTATCATACTTTTATACTTTATGATCGTTGCCTGGCAAATTATGTGCCGTCAGTCAACGTAATTTTAAATTTTAAGGTTCCACTTTCCAGAGTGTTTATTATCACACTCAGCAGTTTTTGAGAAACAGATGAAACTGGTGGAAACCGAGTAAATTATATTACAAATTAAAAGGAAAATATGGGAAATCAGGCAGAAGAGCAAGCGGAAAATGAATGTAGTTTCAAGTTCCACGATTTTGTGGCAAAAGTTGGTGACTCGACAATTGCCTGTCATACGATCAAAATGGATAATTCACTGTATTTATGGGTGGGCGATAGTCACGAAAATGCTATGAATGATTTATCATTTGCAATTGAATCACAATTATCGAAAGAACCACTTGCAACAAAAATAATTGGTCCAATTTCTAACGAGTCATCTAGTAATCTTGCTAAGAGATTATCAAAAAGACTCTCGAAACCTGTGTATGTCAGTTTCAATATCCAGGCTGACAATCTGTCTCTACCTATGATTGAGAAAAGACTCAAAGATGAATTTAGCATGCATCCTGAAAAATTCTAATGTAATATTCACCGACACAATACTAAATTATATTATGTACAAAAAATTTCATCTAATAAATGTGATGTTTACATAATGCAGTGAAAAATTATTATAATTTGTACATTTTACATTGAATATAACTCAAAAAATAATTGGGTGGCCCTGGCGTAGACGAAAAGTACTTTAAGGGTTATCCGAAACACAAAAAGGGAAATAGATTCTTAAACTGTATGAATTATTAATTATTCGATTCATTAAATAATGACTACAGATACAAACAATTGATTAAAATCAATTCCTTTGAGCATTTATTACAATAGGACTTAGTGTACTATAATTTTATACATGTGACGGATCTAATGAATCATAGTAATAGTTTTAATTAATAAATTATTATCAAGCGTAGATTATTCACATTTCTTTTACGATTACATGTGCATATTCTATTGTTTTCATTTGCAGGCATTGTCTTTTGTGACTTTTCTACACTTTCTTGGCTTATGCATTATACGAGGTATCTCATTTTCTTCAGATTTAGGAAATGTAATGTTGTATATTGGTAGTCTATATTGATGATCGTCAAATTTTGTAATCGAAGGTCGAAAGATGTGCAAATAATTACTCTCATGGAAGAATACTTTGAGCGCTCCAGCCTTTTATTTAATAATACATTAAGTATTAGAAAAATTGTTGTTCAGAAAGGTTCTGTCAATGCTTTTTGATCGATTTGAATGAATTGATTGTTGATTATTATAGCATAAGCTAATATATAGTAATAGGTCTAATATCTTGCAACAAAGTAAATTTTACTTATTTATCACTCAAAGCTAATAATATGTTATCTATTTTAGGTATGATTGAAATGCAAAAATGAAATTTGTTAACAATTACAGTAATAATTATTATGAACCTAAGTCCATCTTTTTTAAGCAGCACTATGTTGTTAGCATTCTAATTTGGAAAAGTATAACTTACTCTAGCAGAAAATTCAAATTTTTTATGTTTGTCTTTAAAATCTGTCATCCATAACTCAATGTGCTTGTCAAGGTTCATATGCTGAATATTAGTTCTCGGAAAGTATTTGTGATTTCTCAATTTTATGTCTCTCATTTTCTTTGAGTATTCAGCTTCGTATTGTTGCACATCATTTTCAAATTTACGCACGTTTGCTTTAATTAGTACCACTAAATCAGCAAATCGTGATCTTAGCATAGATAGATCTGTTTCTATCATAGGAGCATCCATTAGCAATTTCTAGTCTTTGACCTTTGACCATTAAAATACAATGTGGTTTTACTCTTATATGATGTATAGAGATTAATTACATTAAGAATAATCCACTATAAATTTTATGTTTGAATTTCTTCAAAGAATTGGTTTTTTGAATTTTTGTTATTCCAACATAAGTGTTGACAAATATTTACTAAAACGATGATGGGTATAATAATTGTGCACACGCAAGAATATGCAGGAGAGTTATTTAATTTGAAGAACGCGATGTAAAATTAGATATCGATTCTTTGTGAGGTTATTATTCGCACAGATTCCGATGATAGCTTATTTTTTTTAAATGATACTATATATGGGTATGTTTCTATCATATTTATGTTAATGATGCGTTCCAAAAAGCATTAAAATGCATTTACTTATAATTGCGAACACAAGCAACCTTCTACCAATGACGAGATATAATAAGAGGCGTCACTCCGGGCGGAACCTATGAAGTCCTTACCCAGATAGCACAATGTCTGATAAAGTCTTAAAGACGTCCAAAAGGCGTTTTAAAGACGTTTTAAAGACGTCTTGTTACAAATCAAGACGTTCAGACCACAGCCGACTCTACTACTAGCCGTGCTGAAGCCAAAATGGCAACACTGCGGGAGTACCGAATTCGCTATAAGACGCCTTCTGGACGTCTTTAAGACTTTACCAGACGTTGTGCTATCTGGGATCTGGGAGCCCGTACTGTCCGTGGACCGCTAAAGCGCTCTACTTGAAATGCACGAACTGACACGAACGTTGAAATGAAGATTCACTTTCGTTTGTACAAAAGAGAATGCGTTCTTTATAATTTAAGCTTAAATTAATTATTGCTTTATAACAAGGAAACAGTGAACTTAATTAATAAATGTACAATGCTTAATTTTCGATTATTGACAATCAAAAGTACCTACGAGAGTAGAAATTTTGTAATGCCGGGTTTAGACCAAGGCAAACACAAACAAAAACAGTGTTCGCGAACGTTTTCGTCTGTTCTAGTCTTGTTCTTCAGTCTAGTACTTCAGTAAAGAAAAGAATTTTAAGATTACAATAGAGCCTTCATTATTCAAATTAATAGGGATATTCAATAATTTAGATGAGAAAATTTGGAATAACAAAAATTAATTTTACCGATGTTGATAATGCTATATTTCAGAAAATGTGTACAAATAAGTAAATAGCACATGTAACAAATGTATTTTTGAAAAATTTATGTGTTCCATACCTTTTCGGCAGCTAAATTGCATAAATTTTTCAATATAATTAACTGCGTACAACTAGATTCTTTTTGTGCCTCGAGCTTTTTTTTAATGCCATAAATGTTTCGAAATGACAAGGCACATTTTCACTGTCACTTACATTGCATTCCTCTGCAATTTCAACATTTCAATTTAAAATATTAGCAATATCGTTATTAACTAAGTGTGTATGACTATTACTATTATTTTGGTTGAGTTGACGCTGCTCCATTATATCAATTCTGCCATGTTCTTTGCATTCTGACATTCTGTACAACGTATTAACAGTTTCATCTGTGTCTACTGATATTCTTTCTTGTTCATCAATCTTTTTAACTTCATCGGATAAAAGTTTCTTTCACGCTCGTTTTATTATCACATCTGCAATAACATATATTCTTTCGTATTCAATTTTTCCTGACCTTCCTTATCGTCACAAGGTAACAGAAAATTCTCGTGTAACGTCTTTCTATATAATCTTTTGAAAGATTTAACTACACTTTGATCCATTGGTTGTACAAGTGGACTGAGGTTAGGCGGAAGAAACATAACTTTTATGAATTCATCCTTTCCATTGAGAATGTCACATGTGGAATGCAATCTAATATCATCTATTAATAACAGAGTTTTTTCTATACAACCATCTTTTAACTGGCGTTCTTTCACCACTGGTACAAAAGAAGTGTCGAACCATTCAGAAAAGATTTCACTATTCCAATTATTTTCATTCCTATACACTATTGGCATCGCGTTCATATTAGCATTTTTGAAACACTGAAAATTTTTATCCTTTCCAATTATCAAAACTGGGAGTGTATGACATCCAGTGGCATTCGCGCATAGAAGTACTATAACATGATCCTTGCTGCTTTTACAATCAGAAGATGATCTGCCAGTCTGCGAAAATACAACTTCTTGTGGTAGTGCTTTCCTCATTAAATCCATTTCATTCGCTTTGTACACATTTTGTAATGCATATCCTTCCTCCTTCAGAAATTTGTTAAAGTCTACTGTGAAGGTTTCCATATCGCTGTTATCTATGGAAAGTTTTTCTCCAGACATATTTAGTTCCCGAATTCCATGACGTGACTTAAACTTTTCCAGCCAACCACTGCTTGCTTTGAAATTGGGATTCTCCTTTAGTTTTTCGTTAAATTCCAGAGCTTTTTCACATAGCATAGGTCCAGATATCAGTACGCTTTTAGCTCTATTCTGTAGAAACCACTGAAACACAGCAGCATCTACATTTTTATTTTTTGGCACCATTAAGCTTTTCCTATTAATTGATGCATCTGAGGATTCGGCATGTAGGAGATACTTTTCGATGGCATACTTTCGATTTTTAATGCCAGTAATTGTAGCTTTTCCAATACCATATATTTTTGCTAATTTTGCAGCACTCTCGCCACTTTCCAATTTCTGAATTATTTCATGCTTTGTAGTTATGCTAAGCACTACACGTTTCCGCTTTGATGCCATTATTATAGGAATCAGGATAAATGTGAAAATATATATATTTAATAATTATTTAAACTGTCCTAAAATATCATTCTGTTTTCTCTTTACTAATTAGTTTTGCTTCGTCTTCGGTTTTCTGTATGACTGCCACCGACTATTCGCCTATATAATTATCGAAAATATTTGTCGATTACACACACTCATATTAAACAATCGTGCCACACATCTTCGCTACATCCTAGGCAAGGTATAGGATAGACATATCACCTTAGGGATAGTCGTGTCGCCACTCAAACTGTGTTACCGACCAGGGATGGGTACTCCCACCCGTCTGTGACTGAAGGTAGTGGCATCTGCTGATGAACAGCGTCTAACCACAGACCAGGTATAGAATAGACCTTTCACTCTATTGTCTTCTGTGTCACTTGATTTTGGGGCTCTATATAGAGCCCCATTACCATTTCCGTGTCGCATCCAACGTTAACGGCCAAGCATAAAATAAGAGTACAGCGCTATAAGCGGTAGGAATGAAAGATATAATAACGGTGAGAATTTAGATACAGGGTGTCCCGATGTCAAATTGATACAGCATTTTTAAAAGGCAAATTAAAATTTCTTCATTTGTTTATCAATCAGCAACTCTACAGACCCACACAACGGAGAAGCATTGTATCTCTCTCTGCTATCTTATAATTCCCTAATATATTATTTGCAGACATGGGTTTATATTATCTTTTTCAACTTTTCAATTTTTTTCAACTGTATACCCGGGATACTCTGTCTACAGAGATACACTTTCATTTATCATTTATCCTATAATAACTAATTAAAAATTTAGAATCGAATCTGGACGGATGGAATAGAGATTAACGAAGATAGATGATCGCAGCCAATCGGCTCGTATTACTTGTCATGTAATTAATAATTGAACTACAATGTTACTTGTGATACGATTAGTAATTATACTTCAAATAATACAGATTGCCCAGGTCTCACCACGTGGAGGCGCTGTGAGTGGAGACCCTCCCTAACCGCGGCCCATCCGCCCTCCTTTTATGCAAATTTTATTTTCATTTCCATCGATCCCCCTGATGCATGATTGCAGAACGATCTTCGATCGCTCTACAAGCGGGCAAGAGAAGGAGTTATTCTGTAAAAAGCTACCGCGATGAAGCTAAGCAGAATTTAAAACATTTTTTGTTTCTTTCTGTTTTAAATTTGAAGAATTTTCTGGTATATTTCTACCATGAAAATTATTCATTAATTGGGAATGAAAAAAAAGAATAAAGGTGGAATATTTGAGGGAAATTATCAGTGAAAATACTGATAATGATATATTATTGTCATGTGTTTCTGACTTCCCTCGATGGACCTACGATGTTACCTGAAACATTCGCAAAAGTATTAATAAAAATTCCGTGAGATTTCGTTTCTCAAGGATGATGAACCTGAAATCCTATTTTTGTAATATTCTTCACACATAATACTGTGCAACAGAAACTTTCTCAATACATTAGTACCTACAATCTATGTCGATTATGTAATGTAATTTCAACAGATATAGTCTTTTCATTGAATCACTATTGCCCAAATATTGAAATATCATATTTGAAACTACAAGCCAAAACTCAATATGGAATATCGTATCAGTATTGAAATGAAACAAGGAAAAGATTAAAAATACTGCTTCATTGTCAGCAGACAAAGTAGGCAATCAAAACTTTAGCAATTCGTGAAAAAGGAGCTACCAATGATATTACATTTCATTCCAAAGCAATTGATATTCATTATATTAAGCACATTGTGTGCTTTGTTACATCAACTCAATACTTTTCTTGTAGTTTCTCATTAATTGGCACTTTCAAAGTTTATGTATCAATGACTCGACAAGCAATCATTATATACAGTAGGTAATCAAAAACTTTTATGCAAATGTTGAAGATTGGAATAATTGCACTTTACTGCACAGTAATCGAAGTTACTTTCATACAGAAAGTAGCAACAACGAGCACGCGTTAATATTGACTATCACTACCACTTTGCACTAACACGTTTCACTATTACTTTTCACTATCACTTTTATTTTTAAATATATTATTTTATTAAGTCTCTTCACCGCGAAGGTATAACTACGTTATGTTAGTAATAGTGAGACCAGCCTGGAAGGAAATTACATAAACACAATAAAATACAGGACTAAAATAAATCACGCAAAACCATAGACGAAATACATGAAATAGAACAAATTACGCAAATTAGCAATTGATATTCATAATATTAAACACATTGGGTGCTTTGTTACATCAACTCAATAATTTCCTTGTAGTTTCTCATTAATTGGCACTTTCAAAGTTTATGTATCAATGACTCGACAAGCAATCATTATACATATACAGTAAGTAATCAAAAACTTTTACCAGCCTGGAAGGAAATTAAATAAACACAATAAAACAGGACATAAAATAAATCACGCAAAACCATAGACAAAATACATGAAATAGAACAAATTACGCAAATTAAGCAATTGATATTCATAATATTAAGCACATTGGGTGCTTTGTTACATCAACTCAATAATTTCCTTGTAGTTTCTCATTAATTGGCATTTTTTGCAAAATATGAATATACTTTCAAAACAATATTTCCAGTGACAAACACTCGATTCAAGAGCGGGTAGATGGTGGAAGTAGAAGGAGGATGGTGCAGCCACTTAGGGCTGCTCCATGATCATTGTCCACTCATTAATGCAAGAAAACCGTGAGTGGACCGTTTCTTTCTTTCGCAACGCTAGCTTATTACTGACTAAAATCAACTCCCGAGCATAGTCACTAGGACTTTGGACTACTCGCAGCACTAATTTCTCAAACAACTTCAAAATTCCCGGATGGTGCTTCATTACTGAAAATTCTACTATACTTAATACTCTCAAGCAGCTACACTACTCTAACAAATATAAAAAGCTACAGAGAACCACCACATGGGTGGTTTCACTTTTCGCAACACTAATAAAAATTCAATGCACCTGTGTCTCGTAATACGCAACTCTAACTTTAAATCGTTGCAGCCTTCCTAAAGGCTGTGTAGAGTCCCATGCGCAGCAAGTCCAGCTGCTCGGGACTATTTTCCCCCAGGAACATGTCTCTGAACATGTCCCAGGACAGTTTTGGGGCATTGGGGGCTGGGGGTCGCAACTCTAATTACAAACGCGATCAATCATCATCGCAACACTAACTCAAAAAAATATTAAAATTCAAACTAGAACGAGTAATTAAAAAAACGCGATCAGTCGCATCGCAACTCTAATAAAAAGAATACAATGAATCAAAATTAATGCTATAAATCAAACTCTAGTAACTTTAATTCAAAATACAAGAACAATCTCAAAAACAATCGCGACTCTTTTTTCGAAACACTACAAGCAATCACGTTCGATATTTATTCGCAACGCTATGCTGGTACCAAACGCGGGGAATACTCGATTCGCAACGCTAATTCAAACCGTGATCAACATTTAGTCGCAACACTAACTGGACGCGTAATCTTCTTCGCAACCCTAATTGAAAACGCGGTGTGCTAAATTTCAGGGGAGGGGGTATCGATGGGTCAGCCTATGGCCAACCAAACTACTACTACTACTACTACAACTACCGACGAGCATAATGGCAAAATAATACCTACAAAGAATGACCCTGCACCCGAGGATGCAAGGCCATTCTTGGTAGCCCACATGATGTGGCCGTTTTACTGGCCGGGCTATCTTCGGCTCTTTGGCCACTTCTTTGCTTCGGGCGGTCCGCCCTTCTGAAAATCAAGGGGGTACTCCACAGTGAACGGATTTTTTCTCAGTAAATACAACATATAATGAAATAAATATTTTTGGTGTTTATAAAGCTACTCTTATATTATATAAAAAAAAATTTAATAAATATTTTAATTTGTTTTACTTGTTTTTTTACAAAGCGTCAATATGGTAACTAAACAAAAACGTGGTGCAGGTAATTTTCTGGCTTAGGCTTATCTGAAACAAAAAATCCGAAAACATTCTTAATCTATATGAGTGTCGCTATCGCCCGTAGCTCAATTAACAATTTTTGTTTAAAAATAACAAAATGGCACCTGTTTGAAGGAAAAAGTTCTCCAAATAATGGTGTTTCTCGAATGTTACCCGAGAAAAATCTCGGTTATTTTTCGGAAAAAATTGTTAATTGAGGAACGAACGATAGAGACACTTATACGCATTAAGAATCTCTTAGAATTTTTAGTTTTGGATCAGTCTAAGCCGGGAAATCACCTGCACCACGTTTTTGTTTAAGTGCCATATTAACGCTGTAAAAAAACAAGTAACGCAAATTGAAAATATTCTTTTTAATTTTTTTGGTATAATATAAGAGTAGCTTAATAAATACCAAAAAGGTTTATTTCATTATATGTTGTATTTACTGAGAAAAAATCCTTAAAAATAGTTTGATTTTTCGACCGTTCACAGTGAAATACCCCCTTAATAGCGTGCCCAAGCCCGTCCTGCCGACCGCGACCAGCGACAATGTGCAATGTCCCACTGGCGTCAAAAAGTCGACATAGCGGGGCTAGAAGCGAGGGCATACCCCACTCGCGCTAGTCTGGCCGTCGATTTTTCTCACAAATTTCCTGAAAGCAGGTCATCGCAGGGGGGAACATGCGATCAGAGAATACGATGACCTGCCCCGGCCCTACCTACTTATATTTAAGTCACACATTCGTACCAGAAGGTAAGTTACCTATCCTCCCGAACAGCTAGGTTACCCATCCTACCGAACAGCTAAGTTACCTATCCTACCGAACAGCTAAGTTACCCATCCTACCTAACAGCTATGTATATTTAAAAAATGGCAAAACAGTCTCTCACACACAATCACACTCTAATAAGTACGTACCAGTTTTCACTGAAATCGGCTAGCAAAGGCAGTGACCATTGCGTATAAGTATGATTTACAAAATAATTAACTATTTTCAATTTCAAACAATGGATTACTTGATAATGTGCATTGTACATATGTATTATGTACATACATGAATCGTTATTACTATCTGATTTGATTGTACGAGATTGATTAAATTTCATATTCCCAGATTATTTACTAGAATGATCATCGTGTGCAACAAGGAATATGAAACATTGATATCGTTATTGCAATGTTATAGTTTCGTTAAGATGGTCTTTAATGAAAATCTTTCACCGACGCAAATTCCACCGCCTAACCACACAAGCACACATAGGTGGAAAATGCGGCGTGCACGATACACTAACGCAATGCCAGCCGCCGACATGTAATTATTTAGTAAAGAAAGTCATCGTGCCCCATTGCCTTCACCCACCCAAGTAGCACCTGGGCACGTGGATGAGTTAAAAGACAATGAGTACGGAAAGATATCCTAAAAATCCTCAACTAGAAAATATCATTAGTTTCTATAGTGTCTAGCAGGCTAATATTCTTTTATTTTACATTATTCAGCAAAGTGGCTCGACTTTCAACTTGTGAATAGTTTAAAGTGAAGATGAATAAGAAAGGACTCTACTTTAGATCAAGAAAAAGGACTCTACTCGACATTCATTTAGCGAGAAGAAAGACTCTAAAATTGAATTGTTTAAGAAAATCAATCTAAATCATGAAGAATTTACTTTAAGAATCTAAAACGGGCTATTCCATCGTCAAAGTAAATTTCATAAAACAAGAAAGTGTGATCTCATGCTAATTACTTTGAATCTGAAATTTGCCCACCCTTGATTGTCTTCTTGCACATGGAAATTAATTATTCTATTGTGTACGCAAACGAGTGACCTTTTTAAGAAAGGAATTACACTTTTATGTATATTATCATCATTTAGAAATCAAGTTACTTTTGAACACGTAGTATCAGAAAAATAAAAGAAATTCAAGTCATTATAATCGTTCCACTACATATTAAATCAAAATGATCGTAGCTGTGGAGTCTGAGAGTATCAGACTTCTTCGCTACATAAAAATTAGCATTCAGTCGTATTGATATTCGTACCAATACCTTCCGAGCTGCTATGCACCTTTATGTGCATTATTTAATAAATATCTACATCAATGTATAATCAATGATAAATATTCGCGTTAGGAACCGTTTATCTAGGAAATTATGATTATAATGTGATTCTATTGAAAAGGCGCGGCGTACAAGAAGACCCTAGCCTCGTCTAATAAATACATACACAGACAAAAATGTTACAATTCACGGGCATGGTTATCATACCCGTGGTCATTATGCTCGTTAAATATACAACCGGTCACTCGTGTCGATTCGGACCAAACGTCCTACGACATGATTGAGTGACCAGAGGAACCATAATGCATGCGCACTCACATTTCGCTGTGCCCCGGTGCCGGAGACGCCAACACTCCTGCTACTGCTCAGGAGAAGTCATCAAGCTGCTCAGCTGCGCCCAAACTGTAACGAAGGAACAGAACACGATTATAATTTCTTTCTAAAGTTACGATTGTTTCAACTCTAATATAGAACCACGAAGCAATTCAAAACTAACGAAACTTTTTATCATTTAGACATTTTAAGAAAAAAATTGAAAAGATGAAATATCAAAAATTAAAATTAACAAAAGTTTTTTCTTATAATGTCTACATAATAAAAAATTTCGTTAGTTTTGAATTTCTTGTTGATTCTATTCTAAAAATTAATTTGTTTAAAATTGTTTGTTTTCTAAAATTTTGAAGAATGAACTCTACTTTAAAGGAATTAAATCAAATACATAGTTACTTACATCTTTCCATCAATATTCTGCGTACAAATCTCCTCTTCAGCTGACGCACTGACTCTAATTTCCGACGAGTTTCTCTTTCAAAAGTAAAAAAAAAAATAAAGAAATATTAGACTACAAACGCGCCCCAAAGATCATAATCGGCGAACAAAGCAGTGAATCTATTCTCGCGATTCGAAGGTCAGAGCCGCGACGCTCGTGAAAGAATATAAATTGCGTAGAAAACACTGGCTCTACCCTCGCGTATCCCGAAATTGTTAACGAAACTCTACTATGAGCAACTGTGCTCTTCAAAACGAAAAACTTCGTACGTCTAAACACTGACTCTATTTGGCCGCATTGCACGCGGTCACAATCTCTGAAAAATAAGCAGGATAGGAGGGTGGGGTGGATGTGGTTTCATCGAGTGTTTGTCACGAGGAAATATTGTTTTTCGTGAAACAAGCCAAGGGACTTTCGCTCCTTGTTATTTAGAATACAAGGTGTGATGCGAAAATACAGAATGCTCGCTCGATAGGAGCATCTTTGTATTTCAGTAACACACGATATTATCCAGAATATACTACTGCAGGTATAATTATTACATTTAAATGAATCACAGTAGTGGCTTTTGTCGTTAAAGTTTGTAAGAATGTTCGTGTTATTCGAATAATACTTTAAAATATATCACGATCTTTATAAATATCCAAAATTCATGGTAAGAATCAAAATCCGTTAATTATTCATGCTTGAATAGCATGTCCTCGATCAACTTCGCAGTTTCTGAATATAAAGAATAAAACTTGCATTCAAAACCGAACGTAAATGCATTTGCAACAGCTTCATAGAGATAGATCTCAAAAATCATTGAAATATCATTGAATTCTACGTAAACGCGACCGAAATGCAATAGAATTCAATCATTCCAATATTTCGTAAACATCTAAAGACGCCATTTTAAAACTTTTAAACAAATCTGATTAAAAATATTCAATTTATCATAATTCAATCACAGCCAACAATGATTCAATAAAATAATGAGAAAAATACGTATACCACACGTATTGTCATCTCCTTTTTCCAAGAAATGACCAGACGCCATCCAAGCATCGTTCAAATTAACCGCCAAGTGTCATGGCGTCGCCTGCCCTTTGCTTTCGATTTCCGCCTGAACGTCTGTTTGAAACAAAAGCATTAAAACATTCGTAAGGCAATTAGACAAGAAATAAACTTGAAATATGCCCGAAAAGTCATGTATTTGAATACCGAGACACGATATGTGTGCACTAAATGTGCAAAAATATCGGCACGAAGGCAACGAAGGGAATACGTGACGAATATCTAATGGTTTTCTCGCGATATTTAATCAATTTCGGGACAAAAGTGTATTAATAGTAGCAGCAAGTGACGATAGAGAGTAAAGCAGAAGGCTAATAATGATTACAAGTAATTATGTGACGATAGATAATGTACGCGTACCATTTACGTACGCAGCTATCGAAACGTCTTAACTCAACGAAGTCCACGGAACGAATGACCCCCGCGTCCCGTCGCTGTACCTCGGCGAATATGGGCTTTGGTGGGGGGAGACTAGGCAGGCCTCGCGAGGTATACACGTCTGTTATCGCACGCCGCGTAACGTAAACATCACGGTTCGTGGCCTAGCCGTCTGCTACCGGTAGAATGGAAATATTACGTGTAATATATGTATTTCCTTCGTTTATAAAATATCTAGCATCTACATACAGCAGTGTGCTTTAATTTTTGTAAAACGTCTTAGTAAGTATATGTATATTCATAAATTGAAGGGTTGGATGCAATAAAAATTGGAAAATTAAATGTTGTTAAACTGTCTTTTAAAAAATACAGTCTTGTAAAGCTCGTCACGGCACACATTTTTTCTACTTACAGTTTTTTTATCGAATCGTTAGTATTCGAGATAAAAATTATAAACTAAAAAAATTTCTCCGACCAAAATCATTATTTCTTTAAACATAAATTGCGATAACTTGAGTAAATATTAACGGATTGTTATGAAACTTGAAACATAAAACTCAGAAAACTCTAGCGAAGCCGTATAATGTATGCACAAAATCCTTATGTTAAAAAATGTAGTAATATTTAATTAAAAAGTAACACTGGACATAACCCATGTTTTTCAACGTTCGCCGTTAAAAAGTATCGAGGCAATTTTGATGTACAGATAACTTGCAGCGACAAAGTTTTTCCTTAATATACAAGGAAGTTTTTCATCAATTTTCACACTGATTAATAAATAATTATAGATGATATGACGATATATATAAATGTCGCGCGCCACCAACAGTCAGCAGCTACGTACTGCGCTACTTACCACTCGCATTACACTGCAAAGACATGACTTTCTCATTATCATGTTGTTTCACTCTTTCACGGGCATTATGGATTATTTTCAATTCCTCTTTGATTAGTGGGACTTTTCCATCTGCTTGGAAGACTACCTTAGTTACAACAGTCTTTAAATCTGGGGACTCGGCTAACGTGAGGAATTATAGGCCGATATGTATTTTAGGCACTATACCTAAATTATTTGAGAGCTTAATTGTTGACAGTATCAAGCCATTTATTACGAATATGGTCTGCAGTGAGCAGCACGGTTTCATGCCAATGCAAACTACCGTATCGAATCTTTCTGTCTTTTGCAACAAGCTTTTATTAAAATGTACTAAAAAAGAAAAAATAATTTTGATACCGGCCTAAATGATTGCCTTAGGAGAGTTCACATTGAGTAAATATTGAATGTTAAAAGTTATGCAAAAACTAATTGCTTAAAAAGTAATTGAACGGCATGATTTTGTCTTGACTTTTAATCTGGTTTTATTTTACATGATGCATTTTATTCGAAGGCATCCATCTCTTTGGTTCAGTAGACTAAGAGTTTCATGTACTGGGAGATGGATGGAACTTTGATTCCATCTATTTCTCTACGAGTTTCGAAGCGCAGCAACCTCCTCACGATGAGACCTGGTAATCGGTGAGGATTACCGAGCCGATGGCTGCGATTGTCATATATTTTAGTTGCATATAAGAATTTCTTTGAGTTGTAATACTTTAGTGAAATGTGAGAATAAAATATGTAATTTGAAATGTTATTTGATTGTTCCTACCCGACCCAAGAGCACACGTATAGTGTTAAGATAGAAGAATAAGTGCAAGTTGGAAACTTTCAGCGAGATACTGGAACTGATTGGTTTTTGTTAATTTTTAAAGTCCTCTCTGCTTCAGCACCTTATTGAAATATACCAAGTTAGAAAGTATGTCTTCTACAAATAATGTTGTTTATATAAATTTTTATGTTAAATAAATTTGTTTTACCTTAAGTATGTGTTCTTGTTTTGTTGTAATCCATCTTTCTCTGTCGTTGCACGGAATACGTTTATAAAACGATCTTGTAGTGCCTCTCTTTGCAGTTTCAACAATAATTGTTGCGAAAAGCTTTTGCAAACTGTTTATTTGATACTGTATTTAATGCTCTTTTTAAAATTCATGGCGTGGATAAACAATAGGCTTACTCAAATAGAATACTTAAATATTCGAATAGTATTCGAATAATAACATACGAATACTCAAATATTCAAAGTTTATTCGTAGCATTCGAATACTTGTAAAATATTCGAATATTCAATTATTCGAATAGTCCCAGCCCTACTTCGAATAACGCATAACGAGTCAAAATTTAGTCGAATAATAAATTTATTCGTTATTGTTGAATAACGCCCAACTCTGCCTGGTCTGATCTTCGTCTGACGTCCATAGGTCTGACTTATGGACGGATGGGTACATAAGTACATACATTGTATAAGAAACGTAGATTCTCGTTGCGTGTTTCCAGCTACAAACACAACTTTTGCATCGTGTTCTCCCAAGTAATTATTCCAACGAGTGGAAACATTCATCCCAGTCATTATGCGAACAAATTCAAAGGATCTTAAATTCAGTTTAATCATTATTCGCATTCCGTCAAATAAGTAGTACATACAAAGTGTATTACAGAAACTGGGCACTCATATATCTACCATATTAAACCGTTCACTTAGTTACTTAATCCTAGTCATTTAACAAGTGGCAATCCCCAGAATACGTGCGTATAATGCAATTATAATATAATTGCAAACTTCCAAGTTGATGCAGATATAAAATTCTGGATCTGCGATCGCTCTTCCGATTACCTTTCTCAATGATTTTCAGAAATTTATTATCTCAAATTAAAAAAATAAAACTTTTGTCGGTACATTGTGTGAAACTTGTAAAACCGTAGTGATTTAAAATATGGACAAATGTACAGGTCATTGACGATCATTTACAGACTTGCAAGTTATGTGTTAAATAGCACAAAGAACTATAGCTTTCAACCTGTTAATCACTCATTTATCGACCTGGAATGCGCACAGTGAATATAAAAGCGTGCAAACAACTCCTTTTGCATTTATCAAACGCTCCACTTGAGTTAATGCTGCGTTTACTACATTTGTAACAGTGTAGTGATTAATCTTTTGACAGGTCATCTTCTCTAACAAACTGATTAATAAACTTGACGTCATTCGTAAGATGGTGCCTCCACACTTGACACGAAAAAAAAATGACGGCAAACTTCTTTAGAAATTCTAATGGAATTCCAGAAGTAATTACTAGAATTTAGTAAAACTTGGTATATCATTCGGTATATTATGTAAGTTATGCAATACACATTTACTGATTCGTAGCATTGTGAGCGATGATGAGACTAATTTATGTAAGATAGGATTCCTATATAATGCATGAAACGGAGATTTCGTATGGTCATAAGTTTGTATACGTGTGTGAAGAACGAAGTGTCTTCTATTGATACGAATATCAAAGTTCGTCCTGTGGATTTATATTTTTTGGACATGATCAACGAGGTCCTCCATTGTAATAATCATCGTTATTATTATTATTATTATTATTATTATCACTATTACTATTAAGGTTGAGATACATTACTGCTCAAAACTGTTTGATGAAAGAGAAAATTGAATTTTTTGTACACTTTTGTGGTTCAGTTTTGATATTTCTTACTCTATTGTAATCATTTCATTCTGCTTGGTCATTCTAAAATGAAATGGGGCCTTTAGGCTTTGTTTATGACCATCACGCTCTTCGAGGGTTCAAATCTCTAGATCCAGAATTATACATAAACACAATCGCAGCAATAGGCATTCAGCAATGAAAATGCGAATTTCTATATTTCGTATTAGAGTTTCTAATTCTAATAAAACGTGATATAATTCTGAATATGATAAAAATAAATTATATTTCTCTACCCGTAATAATTAATTTACAATTCGGAAAAAATATAGGAATTACAGCTAATATGTAGCTATTTTGTCGCCTTTGTTTCATTTAAATATCTTAAGTAGTAATCGAGAAAAAAAATCTTCAATAATTTTCATATTATCCTATAATATCTATTCTTATCTGTATAATACATATTCTTGTTACATGTTATCTATAAGAGTTATATATAGGATATATATTTATAGTTTTCTTTATATAAGTGAATGGTTTTTAATTAATATAAATTAAAAGTTTGTACTTTTGTACAGTTTTAAATGGCTGTCCCGTTGTACCTCACCACTTGAGCGAAGCGGCTGTTACAATACTTCCGGAAAATTTTATTTTCCTTCGTAGACAAAAATTTTTCTTAACAAAGTGTTTCATTTTCTTATAGTCTAAGAGTCTAAGACTTACTTAAGACTACTAGCAAAGTCCCATGTATTTTTTGCCTTCTGATTTGTTGACATTACACGTGGAAGGTGAGTGTTCCGTCATACCCCACTCTCCCCTATATGATCGAAAATGAATCGTGTGACTACTCGTAATTAGAAGTTAAAATTATAGTTAAAATTTCTGTATAAGTTTTGATAGCTTTCGATGTTTTTCTTCGTAGTTTTCATTATGAAGTATGATGAAATGTGCAATATTTATTTTCTGCGGATTAAATATTATTTTGTAACGAGTGTTTATTCGTATAGTGCAGCCAGATAAATGCAATGTTGCCAACGATGTGGATGATATCGGAAATTGTGGGTGCCGTGATTGTTGTAATCACCGGACTCTACATTTACTTCAAGTTTCATGTTTATAATTTCTGGCGGAAAAGAAACGTATCTTACTTAGAGCCGACTTTTCTTACTGGAAATATAATGCCGCTTATAACTGGCAAAGTAGGATTTGGCAAGTATACATTTACACGAACGTGAATTGTTATGTGATTAACAGTATGCTTCTGAAAGATGTTGACAATATATCCGATCGTTAAATTTGATCGTAAATGATATAGAATAGTCTCAAAACCGACGTGCAGAGGGTTTATTTTAAAAATAAATGCTAAATTGGTACTAATAAATACCCTAGCGAAGCACGGATATTTTGCTGGTATTCTATAAAAAGTATTGTAAATTTTGAAAATCGTTACTATAAAAAATAATTTTGTTATATCTTAGTTACACACATATATATATATATATATATATATATATTTTTAATCTATAATAATATTGCAATCCTAAATTTGCAGCCGAATTCGTTAAAGATATCTATGACCGATATGCAAAGCATCGTTTTGTTGGCATGTATATGCTGCACAAACCTTCTTTAATGATAAATGATCCTAATTTAATTCGGGACGTATTGGCAAAGGAATTCGCGAATTTTCACGATCGCGGTCTGTATTGTAACGAAAAAATAGATCCACTGACTGGACATCTGTTTCTATTGCCTGGGAAAAAGTGGCGAAATTTAAGAGTGAAATTGACACCAACTTTCACGTCAGGAAAAATTAAGCAAATATTTCCGATTTTGAAAGCCACTGGCGATACGCTGGCAAAATTCCTGGAGGATAAAGCACGTTTGGGAGAAGTAATCGAAGTAAAAGATATTGTTTCAAGGTAAGCGAAAGCATACAAAAAATTGCCATTAACATTATTATTATTATTCAAGCCTCCTTTTCGAAAGTGGAACAAGTCCACGTTTATTTGTTTCGAGATATTTAATGTTTTCAATGTTATACTATTTAAAAATATTGTTGATTGCTAATAAGTATGCTTTACGTTTCTAAGATCGTAGAAATGTTTTATTATGTGACTATTCTTATAAGCATTGTCTAGCAAGGAGAGGTTTTTAAGTGTCCGCCTCCGATTGTTTTCGTTTTTGGATATGTTTTAGAGGACAAGAAAAAAGAAATAGTTTTTTTTTTATTTTAGTCCGTTTGCATGTTTAAGCGGTGAAACCTCGTAGAAAATTATGTAACAAAAAATTCTATGTTATTATAGTATATGTTCATAACTAAAATAATGATAATATATATTTTAGATACTCTGTAGACATCATTATGTCAGTGGCGTTTGGTATAACTTGTGATAGTTTCAACAATCCGAACAATGAATTTCGATACTGGGGGAAAAAAGTATTTGACCCCAGACCTTTCTGGAATGCCCTTTTTTTATGGGCTCCACACATTTTTGATTTATTTTCTGTACCTTATACGGAAAAGGATGTTACCAATTTCTTTACAAACATGTTTAAAGACACAGTGGAACACAGAGAAGCCAACAGCATAATCAGGAAAGATTTCTTGAATTTATTGATGCAACTAATGAAAAACGGATACGTAGATGCAGATGATAACACTGCGAATGGAAACGTTGACCGTAATAGTTATTTTATTGCATAGAAATTATATACTTTTAAAATATTGATTGTGAAAGCAGTACATAAATCGATATTTATATAAACCATGTCTATATAAAATTAATACTTGATTGCCATAGAAACAACGGAGAATAAGTTGACGATGACAGAAGCTTCAGCACAGGCTTACGTTTTTTACTTAGCTGGATTTGAAACATCCTCGACGACAGCAACATTCTGCCTCTACGAGTTAGCAAAGCACAAAGATATTCAAGATAAACTGCATAAGGAGATTCACGCAGTTATTGAAAAACATGGCGATTTGACGTATAATGCCGTGAATGATATGACTTATCTTCACAAAGTGATCTCTGGTTTGTAACTGCATGTATCTATACAGGGTGCTTTGTAAATGTTGCCTGAAAATTAACAGTCGTTTTCTGAGTACACTACAAAACAAATGAAAAGGTTCGAATACACCTGGGTCTTAAAACCATTCATGTTTGAGGTATAGCGATGTTCAATTTGAGACACTACGTCATGGGGACTCGACCGCAGGGATTTTCATGGCATCGAAATATGTCGTAGTTAATATGAAATTGGGCGGTGTTTAAGTCATCATTTTTCTAGTTTCAAAATTGTTAACAAAATACAAATTCTCAAAGTTTAAAGTTTTTCCAATTTCCACGGCGACCGCCTTCACAAATGTTGGCATTCCTTGCAAAATTTTTGTTTTGTTTCGAAAGTCATTTTTGCATCATGAACATAATAAAAATATTTTTATTTTTAACTTTATTCTTATGGCCATATTTTTCAAATTTTGGAAGATGTCTGTCCTTATTCAAAATAACTCGTGTTGTAGTATAGTATTTTCTAAAATTTCGAAGTAAGTATGTGTACAGAAAGGTTATAGTGAAAGTTATATAATGCAATATGGTAGTCCAGTAGCTGATAAAGTTTCTGTGGATACATGTCCCAAATATCTTGAATGCTTATTTTTTTTTTACAGAGACTATGAGGAAATACCCTGCAGTTGTTCTTCTAAATCGCGTCTGTACAAAAGAGACACAGCTAGAGAATACCAATTTTTCTATACCTTCAGGAACGCAAATAGTAATACCTGTATATGGTATCCATATGGATCCTAATATATACCCTGAGCCAAAAAAGTTTGATCCAGAACGATTCTCCACGGAAAGTATCAAGACTAGGCATCCCTATGTTTACTTACCATTCGGAGAAGGTCCAAGGATATGCATTGGTGAGCAAATTCTTCTTATACTAACAAGCTTTTAGTGTTCAAGCTTCTTATACATGCAAGCTTTTATGCATGCGTATTCGCAATTTTTTACATTGCTCCCTAGTTGTTCGACTAATCGTTATCGATCGTGTGTGTTTTAACTTGATATTAGAACTGTCACAGCACCCCTTTTTATTAAAAGATAGAATTAAAAGACAAAATGAGTAATAATGAGAGTGATAGCTGCCATCAAAATCAAAAGACAAGGAACGAGACGGTATACAAAAAAATTTATGGAGTGGCGAGATAATCACAAATTGCAATCATTATCGGAAGCAGTTTTTTAAGTTTATTTCAACGAAAAAAAGAAAGATTTTAAGCCATCAACATTTTGGGCACAGCATTCCATATTTTTTGCGAATCGCTCAGCAGGCTTTCAAAAACACACCTTTCATTCAGGTGTTGAAAAAAATATAGTGCGTGACAAGGGAGAGGCGCGATTTTGTCTCATCGAGATCGCTTACTTTTCTCCCTTGTCACGCAATGTACTATTCTTCCCTGTATGAAAAATTTCTTTTGTTACAGGATTAAGATTTGGGCTGATACAAACGAAAATTGCTATAATAAGCGCTTTACTGAAAAACACAGTAAAACTTGCACCCAATACACCAACTGAGCTGCAGTTTGAAAGTGGGGCGCTTATATTGATGGCAAAGGGAGGTGTAAATCTAATTTTTGAACCGATGTCATAATTTATCCATTAAACAAAAAAAAAGCTAATTTCATGCAGTGGAGACATAAAATTGTCGTTTGTGTGTTTGTGATTGCTACTTGTTCGGTCCCGAATAATAGTAACTTTTAGCCTTTATTAGTCTTACACGTTCGGTGCCACGATTAAAGCGCTCTACTTGTGGAATCTCTTGTAATTCTCGACAAAGTCTCGTTCGAGAACGTTACACAAGTTTTAAACTACAAACAAAACATTTGCATCGTGTTCTTGTAAGTAATTATTCGATGAATATTTATACGGACAGCAACGAGTGTAAACAATCCTTACTGTGATTATGTGAATAAATTCGCACTATTTTCAATTCAGATTAATCATTAATCACAGTCCGCCAACAAGTACTTATAAAATTTATTCTTATTATAAAAACATATAGAAACTTTTAAGAAACCCTTTAGATTTTCACTCTTTTCATCTTTTTACTATCATTGCAAAACAATTTGATATTTTTACATTTGACTATACAAATATGATTATGCATTAGTTCCTTGCCAGTTTTATTAAAACAAAAAAAAAGAAAACAAATTTCCCCACTTTTGACAAGCTTTTGAAATCAGATGTTCCATATTACCTGTCTTTATCCTATTCACGAAAAACATGATGGCAAACATCATTAGAAGTTCTAATGGAATCTCAAGAATATTTGCTAGAATTTTGAAAAACGTGATTTATTAATCGATATTTGTACTATGGAAGTGGGTAAGTCGAATATATGTTTATATATAATAATGAGACTAATTTATATGTTTCGAAAAACTTAGTGTAAACTCAAAATTTTCAAATAAAATTAAAATAAAATTAAAATAAACTTTTATTCCGAATAAATTTCTTCTCCTTTATTTTTCACGCTCCTGTACTACAAAATAAGAATGTAACAAATATTATTTACATGTGTATAAAATTTTTTCTTTATCAAATCGTGATAATCCACACGTTCTAGTTACATCATAAAAAAAACTCGTGCATCAGTTACGAATTAAATAAGAAGCGTATATTGTAAGGAATTGGAGGAACCAAATTGGATATTTCAACATTTAATTTCGCAATTTGGTGTATGGAACGTAACGATTTTCCTTTATTCCCGAATAAAGGGGACACATCTAGATTCCATTGATTTATTTAATCTAAAGGAACCTAGTAACGATAACCTTTCAGATCATAACTGTCAGGGGGTAAAGCGTTCGCTAGGCTAAGGAGTTCTGAGCGATGAAGGCCACTGGCTGGTTGGAATGTAGCAGGCCCGCGAAAGCCACCAGCCTTTTGAAGGGCACCGGATGCAAGAAGAGCGCCAGCGTCGTCAAGCCCCTCCAATGCGCCATAGCCACCATGCGCACCAAGGGCACCAGCTGAGAATAGTATACTGGATTCGTCGGGTCCACCTCCTTTATGAAGGGCCCCAGACGAGAAGAGGGTGTTCGGTTCGAGGAGAGCGCCATGCCCAGCCAGTCCGCTAGGTCCAGCATGTCCGCTAGGTCCAGCATGTCCTCGGAGCGCAGGATTCTCTGGAAGCTTCACAGGCAGTTGCACAGGCTCTGGCTGGTGACTCAATAGCGCAGACGCGGCAGCGGTATCGGCCACCTGCGCAGCAGCAGCAGCAGCGTTGTTCTGCGCAGCCGCAGCCGAGGTGGCAGCTTTCTGCGCAGCAGCTTGAGTGCTTTCATAGTCGAGACGCGCGCTGGAGAGCTGCTCGTCGGTTGATTCCGCTCTCGCCTTTGCTTGACCAAGCATGGTGGTTTGAGCCGCCAATTCAGCCGCAGATTCAGCCGCAGCTTGCGATGCGCGGTCAACTGTACTCTGAGCCGCGTTCAAAGCAGCCCGAAGTACTTGTAGCTGATGCATAGCTTGCTTAGCGGTGGTCCTCGCTGCGCTCGCAGCGCGTTCAGCTTGCTGCAGTTGCAAGTTTTCCCCGTCGACTGCTACATGAGCATCCCTCGATTGTTGCTCCAATCCCTGGACGACAATCTGTTTGCCAGCAAGGGCTGCAGCTGCGGTGGCAGCCGACTGAGCCGCGGCTTGAGCCAAGGTGTTCTTAGCGGTGTATGCGGCCTGTCCAGCTGCAGATTGCTGATTGCTTAATTGCGTGTGAGCTTGTTCCGCTGCGCCCTTTGCGATATTGGCTAGGGGACCACCAACGCTGAAACCTGGTTGAGTATGCCCGTGGCCATGGCTAAGTGGTGGACCTGCAGGCAGGGCAGGAACGGGTTCCGCGTAGTACGGTTCAACTCCTCCCAATGCTAGCTCACCTCGAGCATATTCGTATTCGTAACCGGCGGCTTCTTGGTCGCGTGGTTGTTTCTTGGATGGGCCACCGTGTGCCAAACAAGCGCATGCTAATAGTAGCACGAGTTTCCTCATTATTGTAATCTTCAAAATAGATCCTCCTTTGTTGAAATGGTTTGTATCTAGAAAAGAAAATTTCATATTAGTTATAAGCGAAGAGAGGAATGTAATGTACCTATAAGAAAATTATGCATTTCATTTTTTTTTTGCGATTATTTTAATACGATTCGAAAACCGACGTTCAGAATAATTATATTAATAAGGCGATTCGTTCAAATAAAATTATGTTGTGACAAATCCCTGATCTTGAATTTCACCCTTCATCGCCGGTTAAACCGCTCTAACTTCTTGTAATCCGCGACAACCTCTCGGGCCGGAATGTGTTACAATACCAACAACCAGCAAAGACACGAAAATACTCGATCCGTTCCCTGAACTAAATTATTTTCCATTGTAGTTGACCTTCAACAACCTTGAATGACCTTTAACCATAGGTCACTCCTTGCGTCTTAAAACACTCTGTTACATAGAAAGTTATTAAATAACCATCATTCCATTTAATAAAACGAAATTTACCTTCTCATCTCCTCTACACATCTACTTACAAAAAACTGTTGGCATCGGATTATGTTTCCATTGAAACCAAGATACACAGAAGTACCAGGAATGTTATTAACATCACTTCTATTCAAAATATTGAAATAACTAGTTTTGTCACAGTATAATCATATAAAAACTTAAAAAAACTTGTTTCACCTGTTTATTTTAATAAAATTCCCACGTGGAATTATTATGCAACAACTTTTTGCTCCTCAACTGAGCCTTTATTCGGTATGCCACAATTTGTGCACCTACGCGCTGACTTGCGAAACTTAAACTAGTGCACTCACTCATACTACATCTTTTTTCGGACACTCCCATCACAGATATCCCTTTCACATTTCAGCTAGTTTAGTCACAGGGTATTCAGAGGAATTGCGTTAGTATCTCTCCTTATTCTCGTGAAACAAACTTTCGAGAATTTGTTAAGTTTTAATATCTCGTTTGCAGTCACCTGGAGTTACTTAAAAGTATTGTAAAAGTGCGGATAATAAATCTGTTTAAGGGCAATTATTATTTACATGCTTGTCCGCTCACACTAAATTAAAGTGTGATTTCGTTAGAAGTGGGTTTAAAGGAGGACCTTGCAGCAAATGCTGTGCAGCACCATATTTACCAACTTCAAATAAATAAGGAAAAACTGTTTATAATACCATTATTGCTTTGACTTTATATTAAAAAGGGAACACTAATTGGAAAATATATATTTTCACAAAATAAGTAGTAGTTATTGAGTTGATAAGTTTTCATTTCTATTTTTAGCGAAGTTTTCAAATCTGGAGCATTCGTATTGCGCAAAACAGTAATAGGTGCAGATTCAAAATTTGCAATAAATCGCTCATTTGTTATCGGATGTGCATCAAATGATGTAGATTTTTTGTACATATATTACGCGTCATTACTCAAAAACCGTAAAAAATGGAGCTGCCCTCTTCTTGCTGCAAAGTCTTTAATTGAAAATCATATGTGTAGAAAATTTGTCAACGTTTTGCTATTAACGATAAGAATAAAACTAGAAGTTGTTTTATCAATGAAACGACAAATTTGTATATGACATAAAAAAGCGAATTAGTTACACGACTAAGTGTAACTAAGAGTTAATGCGACTAATTTAGACACACATGCTCAAAGCTATAGATCCCATACACTTTTTGCAAAAATCAGGGTTGACGTAAAACACCCGTGACGCACGTTCTACCTTGTTGCAGCAACTGTGTTGCAATTCGCGACGGTTCAAAACCAAAAGTCCTGTTCCGTCGCGCTCTGAAAAGCAATGTGCGTATGTACGTGCATATATAATTAAAAGGAGGCCTTAGGCTGGCGGCAGATCTAATCTGTATGCACTTACATTTGCGCGCTCACGATACAGTAACGCCCATTCGAGCAGGACTAGTTTTTATTCATATAAAAACTATTCACCTTGCCAAATCCGATTGAAACAGGGGACGTTTATATAAATTTTAAAAAAAATTATCTTTTTGTTGTAACGCGCCAATCATGTGACAGTTTATATTAGTTCTCTTCTTACGCGATACTCACTGGACGAATGGACACCGTTATGAATTTATTATTATATATTGCTATTACATATGAATTATTTAAAGCAGCAATGTGGAGAACGTTAAGTATTTTGTAGATACATGAAACAGAGTAAATAAACAAAGAATTCTTTTAATATAATATACTATCTTGTGAATAATTTATTGTTTGATTTGCAATATTACAATGACAAAGTTAAAAAATGTTTAATCGAAAAATATTTAAGGGTATAAATACTGTCGCATTGTTTCTGGGTTAATTATTATTGGGCATATTACGAATGGGCGGAACGATAAATATTAAATATCAGTAAGCGGATTATAGTTTTTATGATTATAGGAATATTAATTGCAAATGGTGGAATCGAGTAAATATGATTTACCTACTTCAAAGAAAAAGGTGCCATTATAGGGGTCAAGTTTTTATTGACTAAATGCTTATCCTCGTGAAATACGTAAAGTTTTAATTCATGTAGTATAATCACTTTAACGTAATAATTACGCAAAAAGTAAGTTCTTATGAAATCTTTGAAAACTACATAACCAGAAAGCGGAGATATTACGAAAAGCCTTTTCCCAGAAACTAAAGATTTTTTATTATTGAGGTGTGCGTATGGATTCTAGGATTTGCATGGAATGGAAGGCGTAATTAATGTAAACATATTCACCACCCATTTCATTCATAACTATAAGAATACATTCCCTCGAGAATTCTTCGATCCTGGGAGAATGTGTCAAGGCATTGATTTCGTCAGTAAATGTTTGAAATGTAAATAATATTAAAATTCAGACTTGTTACTTAAGTTATTTTCTTTTAATAAAACTGTTTTTAACTGGTATTCAGTACAATAGTAGATCATACTCATTACTCGATGAAGCAAAAAATAAACAATTGCAAAATGAGTAAAATTTGTTATCAGTGACCGGAAAAAATTTCAGCATTAGAAGTTGACGAAAATCTGATGATTCGATGTTAAGTATACCTACTTAAAAATAATCTAATGGGGTGGCAAAAATTCGGTAATATTTCTAGATTTAAGTCTATTAATTACACTATCTTGTTTTTATGCAAGAATGGCCAATCGGACAAAGTTCTACATCGTGGGAAACATTTATCTATCAAATGCAACACTTAAGTAATCGTGGTAATTTTACGTAAAATATACGTACACTTTGTATAATGCTTTTGCGCAATGCATACAGTAAGAAATATAGCCTTGAACGGGAAATTAGAAGGTGTATGTATTATTCTGAAAGCTGCACTTTCCTGTTCGCCAGATAAACCCCGCTACATTAAAGGTATGTGAAAGTATATTGTATATTCCAGTCGAATTTCTGCACTTACAAGTTCCTTTCAAGTACGATATGAATCACAGTACCGACACCTCCAACAAAAATTCCAATTTTATGATTCATCCTATCATGTTACAAATGCTTTGTTTAAGCAAAAGGAACAAATAATACCAAATTCAAATCCAGGAGCAGTTTAAAAATTCGAGTATTATAAGGAATATTTGTGTATAAATTTTTAACATTAAATCCAATAAATGTACAGGGCACGTAGTATAATATGCGATAGAAAAAGAAAGATGGCAGCTTTGCATGGAAAAATAAGTAGAAAATGTAGAATAAAGTTTTTGCATACAACGCATTGTTACTGAGACAATCAATTTTGAACTTTTTAAAATTGGATAGAATCCATAGAATCCATTGGTAAATATAATATAATTGAGTTGAAATTGTAAAATTATTTTTTTTCCAACGATGCTTCGATTTTGAGAAAATCGAGTTTGTAGATTCGATCTTCAAAACCGATTTTCTCAAAAACAAAGTCTAATGAGGGAGAAAGACATTCTACAATTTCGATTTATTTTTCCACGAGAATTCATTTTATCTGCAGTTGTACTATATTTACTACTGTATTCTGTCAATTTTTCGAAATTGATTTCCTCAAAAACAAAGCGTGATTAAAAAAAAGTTATTCCACTTTTTCGATTAATTTTGCTCAAAGATTCATTTATTTGCAGCTGCACTTTATCACTGTTTAGCAAAGTATACATGCACTAGATGGGTTTTCAAAATTAATTTTCTCGAAAAGGAAACCATGCATGAAAAAAATTGTAGTAGCTTTTAAGTTCATCCATTAAAATATTAGTATTTCGATATCAGAATTAGAATCACGAAATAATTGAATAATTTATAATGTTTCCTTGAAAACAAATATTCTTAAGTTTTACGTATTATTAGCAGTTCTTCGATTATAAACATTGTAATATATTAGTTTAATACTGGTTGGAAATCAAGTTGAAATGTCATAATAGATCGTATATTTTAATAAATCAAACTGTTAATTTTGTTTTAGTATCACCATATTTTATATATCTATTATTCGTATTTTGCACTTTAATATTGGCAATTAGTTCCTGAATGAATTTATTAAGAAACTGCAAGTTACATGTCAAAATTTATAATTTCTACGAAATGTATGAAAATGTTATTTCAAATTGTGAAAATATGTTAACAATATATTGTCAAAGGACTTTGAACACTCACATGTAACAGGAACGGTCGAACGTTTGAGGAATCGGTGTAGTCTTTGCGCAAGGAAACAACTAAGAACTGATACCTCTTACCAGATCATTGGACTTCTTATAGGTCTGTAGTCTAAGCGGATGGTAGATACGGAAGGGGTTGTGGCAACTGTGGACAAGAGTTGGACCGTTATCTTCTTTCCTATGTTTCAACACACAAATATAAAAACAGTTTTCCTGTTTAAATTCTACTTCTTCCCTTCTTGGAAAAATAAACAATTCTATGTTCGAACAGATTTAATTGTATACATGTATTTTAAATAAGGATGTAGGAACGTTTACGTATATAAATGGAGATTCTTATTCGGTTCAGAAAGGGTGATTTAAAAAAGCACGTTCAAAAAAGGTTCTATCACATTTTTTAATTATTTTTGTAGAACGATTAATTACACTTTGAGTTGCGGTCAATTTGCCCTCGTATTGAGCCAATTCTTCGCTAGTTGCTCCTGCTCTAAACGAAGTTTTGAAAGTGGCTCATCAAAAAAATTATATTCTCTATTTTCGATTCCTTTTTGTACAAGAAATCACCCTAAACACATTTGTACCATCCCCACTCAACTCGCACGTGTGCATAAAAGCACAGAGTTGCAGGAATTGATACACAAATATTTGAAAGTGAATGAGTAATATATTTGCTAACAAGTATTTTAATCAATATATGCATCTCGATAGACAAAATTCGATAAAGTCGCGCTTCATCTGTTTCTCTCGTCAATGTGCATTTACGAACCATATTAATTAGACATTATTTAATACTTTGTTATATGATGATTTATACGAACTACAATCCCTCATTCACCTAAAATCCATTGCTTTCAGAATGTACATCTCCCACGTCATTTATATCGGTGAGTAGCATGCAAACCCGAGTAGTTCAATTTTCCTAACCAAATAACTATAATTGTTTAGTAATGTTGGCGTTCGAGTGTCTCGATTGTGGAAGGATTCACAAGATTCCAGTTAACATAGTAAGTCGAAGATTCCTCCAAAAATCATTTATTTACATGGTTTTTATTTCCGCAAGTATCATTTTTTGTAGCAAGATGAATCTTTTAATAACCTCAGATCACCATTATGCTTGAATTCTTATTTTTGTCCTTTTATCAGAAATGCTTGTATAATCATAGCTATTCAATATTTTAACGAATATGGCAGAAATTCTGAAAGTGGCCCAAATGAAAAATTTGAAAAACTTGAATTCTTTTATAATCATCAGTGCATATAGTCTTGTGCTTTATGTATGTACACATATCATTGTGAATCTGACAAATTTAATTACATATGTTCATGACTTTCCTGAATCAAATTGGTCTCAAATTTTGTTCATATGTTATTATATATTACTAAGCATACCACTACTTTTGTGTTCAAATAGAATCAGAGGGAAGTCCGTTATGTTGACGGTCCCAGTTGCAATTCACCAAACAGCAATCATAAGAAACCTCCAACAGAGAAAAGCAGCAGTCTCGCACAGAAAGCTGCGCAGGAAGCCAAAGCAGCTTCAGATGCTCAGAATATTGCTGGTCAGCAAGCTGCGCGTCAAGTACTTATTTCTCTTACATATATGTTTACATTCACGAATTATGAAATTGTAGAAGCAAGTAGGTATACGCAACGAATTGTAAAATATTTTACTTTATAAAAATATATAACTTTAGGTATTCCTCGCCGATTTTGATGTCCTTGAAATATGTTGTCAAGGTCATCGGACTGAGTAACGTCTTCTTTTTTCCGAAATATGCGCAGAAAACTTTACTTAAACATATGTCACGGATACATTTCATTGTGGCGAAAAAATTGCGTAAAATAATAACCAACGATTGGTTTGAGCTGGGGCATAGTAGTTCAGGAATTGATAGATGGTTGTGAGAATTTGAACCAGCAACTCTTATGTCAAGAGTACACTTTTAGATTTCCTTTAAGTACCCTATCCTAGCATTGCATCTTTTAAGATTGTACTACAAGTGTAAAAATACAAAAAAATTTATGCTTCTGAAATACATTTTTTTTATCATAAATTTCTCAAAAGTTGACATGAGGGGGGGGGGGGAGCAGTAAACCAACTACCAATCAGAGTTTTTTTTAAATATCTTGAAAGCTAGAGGCAAGCGGCGGTAACATGTAAAGGGGAAAGGTTGTTTAGAATAATGATCTTGGCAACATATTTTAAAGTCATTAATACCAAAAGTAAATAATTACCCTTTTATAGTTAAGCGAGAAATAAAATCTGAAGTTATCACAAAGTTACCCCGCATTGACGGGTGACTTTATAACCGCAGGTTTTACCGAATGAATAACTCATTGAAATAAAGAAATACAAAGTAACCTAATTTACAAAGTCGCGAAGTTACAAAGTCAAAGATTATTACCTACCTCCACCTTTATTGTTGCAATACCTAAATAATTGACAGTAGATGACTATTATACATGAATCCAATATTAATATTGTCTTAGGAACAGTGTAAGATGAAAGAGGTATAATTAACGTAGTATGTGGAAACTTTTTTATAGAGTTGTAACAAAAGATACAGATGTATTCCACTGTATAGGTAAAGACACAGCTCGCCGAAAAAGCAGTGGAGGCTGCGAAAGCGGCGGAAGAGGTGCTCTCGCGAAAGAAGGTAATAGTGGACCAATTGCAGGAGGAAGTAAAGGAGGCGCAATCGGTCGTTCAAGAGGAGTCTTCATCTTGGGAACGTGAGCAATCTGATGTTAATGCTGCGATGCAGGCAGCGCGCCAGTCTCAAGATCAGGTGACGTAATTCGGTTTAATAATTCCAAATAGAAGTACATTAATTCCACGTGAAAAAAATCAATAATAATTAGGACGTATGTAGCAGATGTGTAAATTTTTAGGATATTATTTATAAAAATTTAGGGCAGTGTAATTTGCGCGGACTTGGCTGGATACAATCAGTTGGTATAGCAAGCAATAATGAAATGGCGAGAGGATGGGTCTAACGTTTTTATTTTTTTAAGTAATGTTTTTTAAAAAAAGTAGTTTGCGAAATAGCACCTTGGCGGGATTAAGTGGCCGAGAAATTTTTGGAAATTCCATCTTCAGAGGGGGTGGAAAGGGGTAAAGTGTATTTTCTCGGCTCCCCTATTCGCGAATATCTCTTAGGCCCGATTGATTAGATATCACCTTGGTTCTTACTCATGAAGATTACCCACATAAATGCCCAAAAAACAATTTCAGGATTTGGCTCTAATCAACCACCAAGGGGGGTGGTGAAATATGTTTTCATGAAGTCCTCCTTAATATCTCCTTAGGTCTGATTAGAAGCGCGCGGGGGCATTTTGCTGGTTAGGTTATAAATTACTCCTTATACACTTCTATAGAGCTTTTCATAACATGGGAGGAACCAATTTTGATGCAAATAAACACAGATTGAATTATTCTTTTAAACAATTTTATAATCCTTTTTTTTTTTATTGAGATGCGTTGCAAAGTATCGACGAAGCTTGTAATATCGACATTAACAGCTAGTGAATGTTGAATAATACAGTTTAAGTAGAATTAGTCGTTTACTGGGATAGCTCAGTTTTCTTTATGAATCATTGCATGTACGTAAGTAGATATGTATTATTACCATGCGTAATGCACGACCTTACAAGCTTATCCGGGATAGCTCGTTACCTTCAGCACCGTAAAAATCGCAAATCAGCATCTATAAAAGTAGTCGGTCATCTTACTTTTCTTTTCCCCCGGTTACAATGCAGTTAAAGACACTATCGCACGCGGTGCAAACGGCCAAAGCGAACGCGGCGAACGCCCAGGCAGCTGCGAGCGGAGCTCAAAAATCGTTGCGGGAGAAAGAGGAATTGTTGGACGCAGCGAAACGGCGGGTCGAGGAATTGTCGAATCAGCTGAAACTCGCCAGACAGGAACTCGCTAATACGAATCGGGCAGCCGCTAAGGCGGACGCCGCCGCGAGCGAAGCGAAAGCTAACGCTCAGAGGAACAAAAGGAGATTAGAAAATTTCAGGAGAATGAGAACTATGAAACGGTAAACGAACAGTTGTCTATTGAAGAGTGTCGGAATGTTTTGATATTTGAACAAAATTTTCATTGAAAAATTTTTATGCATAAAATAAATAAATTCCCGAAGATGCAATATTTCTTGACATGGCCAAGGTGATCTAACTTCTTAACACGTTGACATTTAAGTCCATCCTTGCAATTTAATTGCTTTATAATAATTTCAGAATTGATTTAAGCAAACCGAGATAATGATATAAAATTTATCTAGTATTTGTTCCGAGTAATTTATTTATAATGATTGATTTCAATTAAGTAAATTCGGGGGATTTCTCTTCTATTTATAGATGTGTCCATGGTTGAAGATAGAAATGGATGAAATCGAAGACTTGAAAATAATTTCTGGACATATAAATGATATATATGTTACATCGATTAAGTATAGAACCTGGGAACTTCTCGCGATTGAAAGGTCATTTATTTTAACGAACGTATCTTCAAAGCACAAATGCCTAAGCATAAAAACTGTATAACACTATTTTGCCATGAAAGTTTATTCCTATATAAATAGTTACAAACTGGAGAGAACCTAACCATCATTTACTAAATTTTCGCTTCAAAATTACTGGAAGTTGTTTCGTTTAGACAGTTTAATAGGTGCTATCGATGTATTATTGTCTGTTACCGCTATTTTTGACATAATTGCAACTTTTGGCGTAAGGATATGTTTAACTATCGTAAATTTTACTGTATTGTACCAAAACAAGAGACTTTCTGTGATGATATAAGTAAGCAGCATAAAATTGTATATTAATATTTATATAATTATTAGGAGACCTGTGTATATTTTCAAATTTATTTTGGGTTCACATTTTTCGTTTACTTTGTTGTAAATTCATTAGTGAAAAAAGACTCATACTCCACCTGAATTAATTTTTTGAGTTAAAAAACGAAACAAAAACTATCATATGCCAAAATTATGTAAAATTATACATTAATAGAACCTGAGAATTATTTTGAAAGGACTCCAAAGTCCTACATTTTTTTCATCATTTCGACTAGTTTACTTTGTCAGCATTATTTATTCTTGTTTGGAATTTTCTATGATCTGATAGAGTTTTAATTCCCCGAATCAATATATAAACAACTTCTCTTATTATACTTAATATTGTTACGATTTTACTGTGGAATAAGAAAAAACAGAATACAAGAAAGGTACATAATGTACACAAAAGGGAAAGTGCATGAGGCCATTATAAAATCTTACCTTTATCTAGAAAAGGTAGATAAAGAAGACCAGGGAAAGTCAGAAGGATGAAAAATACTTTGAATGATCAGTGGAGAAGTGGCTAATATTTTTTTTCGCAATAACAATAAAAAATTAGGATTTGTCGAAATGCGATATGAACTACTAAGTAATTAAACATATTTTCACACCACTAGGTTGAACAGTTTTCAATATATGAATAACTGTTTATGGCTTGATATGTCACGAATTTTAATAAAATACATTATAAAACCAATAAAATTTTTAAGTTCTTAAATGATTATATACTTTATACACGCGCAGGGTTATTACGTCAATGATCTTTTATCACCAACGGTTTTCCAGTCACGTTCACTGACATTTACATTGAAATCGTGACTTATCCGTACAAACGTGGTGCCACGCTTCAGTGAACTGGAGTGTTTCTAGAGCAAAGAGCAATGACGCATTTACGCGGTGGCTGTATTAAAGTAATTCAATACTAAACTGGTTACTTTTCGACACGATAAGTTCAATTTCTTTCGATATTATATACATTTATAACTGATAAGTAATATTTAACGAATACGTATTCAAGAATTGAAGATTCCTTTTAGAAAACACTATAAGTGCCAAAAATAAAATTCTATACCACAATATTGCCATTGGCACGTATATATATAGAACATTTACCAATAAAATTTTATTTTTTTTTCAAATTTTGGTACTTACGGTGTTTTCTACAAGGATACAAAGCTACAGATCCAAAATCGTTTCAAGAGCCTCTTTGGTCCCCTACAACAGGCATGCCCACGGCCTCCGTTTCCGGGTGCGGGCGCACATTCGAGCTCGAGCTCGTTAAAGGATAAGTGAGTCCGCTAACGGAGTGGGGAGCGGCTGGAGTATTGGGAGCGGAGCGTCACAGACTGCCGCAGGGGTTTCCCCTGTTTCCAGAGTTTGACGCTCCGAAAATAAGGCACATTTTGGGGAATTTTTAAAAGAAAATTATTGAGTATTATAATCCCAAACATTGTACGTTTATTAATTGAGATTTGAAAAATGTTTTCAAACTTTTGTGGGCATCCCTGCTCTGAAGCGAAGAATCCGTGCCTTCTGGAGGCGTCGGTAAGGTAAAGCACCTGCGATGCAACACATTTGTGAGTATTAACGCCATCTACATACGATTCAGAAACAACTATATAGGCGAAAGAGGGTCATTGACAAGTTCTTGCAAGAAATAGGAGGAAAGTGACATATCGAGAATAGAATGTTTCTTCTTCTAATTACCATTCAATAGGAAATCCAATTGAATATTATTAAAAGTTTCGTTTTCCACTATTGTTTTCAATATGTAATATACTTTATAACCGACTTCAAGAAGGAGGAGGTTATAGAAACGACCCGTTTGTGTTTTTTTTTATGTTTGTCCCCTCATAACTTCTCAGCATATGGACTTATTTTGATGATCTTTGTTGTATTCGAAAAGTCACATCCTACACTAAATCAACATTAGCCCAATGTAGTCATGGTTAATAATGAAGACTATTGTCGCCTAATTATTAGTATTTTATGTACGTACGCGCATATCTCCTCCGCTTGTTGTGTCAATTATATATATAACACTAAAAAGTTAAAAATAAAAAAAATTTTAAAAATTAAAACCGACTTCAAAAAATAAAATTACACTAAAAAGTAAAAAATAAATTTTTCCCTTATTTAATCTACGATTCTCATATTTTTTAAGTCGGTGCTTTATCATTCGCACTGTGTAAATCTGGTGTCGACTTAATAAATATGAGAATCGTAGATTAAATAAAGGAAAAAGTTATTTTTTACTTTCTAGTGCAATTTTATTTTTTTGAAGTCGGTTTTAATTTTTTTCGTAATTTAAGGGGTCGTTTGTAGTTTTTTTAATATCATAAGAGGGGGCCGCAACTCAAACAAGGTTGGGAAACACTGACATAAACGCTTCTCTTTCATGATGGATGCCCGACTGATGCTCAATTGTCAGTATTATCGTCTAAACTCCATTCCATATAAGAGTAGACCTGCGCACCTACCGATTTACGACCGATCTGCGTAGCTCCTACGAATCTGACACACGCGATTGGTCGTAGCACTTTCCCTGCCGGTTTCCTATCAATGAACAGTATATCCCTGCGCGAAACGAGTCTACTCTTAAGTGGAATGTAGTATATTGTGTTTAGGGAACATAATTGCCTGAAGAATTCGTTATTTCTTTATCGAAATTTTACGATGTTCCATATTACGTGCCCAACAAGTCGTTATAAGTTTTCTAAAGTTGTATGTAAACGTGTACCTATTAAAATTGTTTTCTCTGTCTTATTTACTTCTTCCATGATTTTTAAGAAAAATGTGTATGCTTTTTCTCGGACATTTATTTTTCACCTAATGTACCTATACATAATTATATATTCGGTAAAAAATAGTGGAGTAGTATTATCATCTTCGTATATTTACACACTTACACATGTGCTTTTTTGTCAAAAGTGTTAACACGAATCAAATAGTAATGTGTTCTTTGATGGATTACCGTTGCAAATCGTTGAAGTGTATGGAATTCATCTCTGTGGAACAGCTTCTCTATTAAGAGGATGCAAAATTCTCGCGTTATAATTTTCTTTTTTTTTTTTTTTGGTTATCTAATGGAAGGTGTGAAAGGGAAAGGCACATACTACAGTATGATATAACTAAGGATTGGAGAGTAGATAGTACTTTCCAATGGTATGACCCTTAGCCAACGAAATCAACCTGAAAGATCATTAAAAAAAGAACAGAACAGCTAGGTAACATCTTTGAAACGCACTGAAATAGGAATTACGTTACGAGAGGCAAATACGTATTCCAACTATGCGCCGCATAACGAATGACTTGTGACTTGCAATATGGACAGCAGTTTCTTCTTTCCTTAGGGGATATAAATACACATAGAGAGGCCTACAAACTGACATTCCTTTAGATTTTTTTTTAAGAAAATAGTGACATTATTGCGTCCGTAATTTTTTTATTAATCATGTCACATCTTTGGCTATAATATTCAATTGTTGTATGTAAAAACATTAGTCATATAATAACAGTTAATTATTTTAAATTTTCAATTATTTCTCGACAAAGGAAATAATTGAAGGAATTGAAAGTTCTTTTATTATTTATTTATTTAATGTCGCATCTGCTGGTTAGCCATTAACCACCACACCTTGAAAGTATTCACTTCGAATCAAAAGAAAATCAGGAAGTATTAGCTTCAATGTTTTCGCCGTTATTGTGTGCAGTACAGGCCGAGTAATGGTAGTGGAACAAGTTGTGGGACTTTTCCGTTTGATTGACGTTAGAAAAAAAAAATGGTATAGGAAGAAATTGAATGCTGTCATGTAATCTAACTTCCCATGACCTTGTTTCTTCTATAGGTACCCACTTAGATACAATTACACCTACAACCGGAAGTTTTACTACTTCTTCACGTAGTAACTACATAAATGAAAACGCCTGTTATGTCTCTTTGCAGTTTTGTCGAAATAAATAGCTGCAAACTCTTTTAGCCATTTTACTAAAGCCTTACTCACAATCAGTTCTTGCTCGTTTTTCATTTTATAATTAGCTAATAATTACTAAATCCAAGCAAAACTGACTGACATAATGTATTTTCCTTTAAAATTTTTACTCCCCAAGACAAACACCAGTAAGGAAGGGAAAGGGGCCTGCCTAGAACGGTCAAGATAAACCTTTATTATTAAACATTAGTCTATTGGAAAGATACACATCTTACGGATATTTCAGTATTTCTTGTGATAATAAGTATTGAAAGGTTCGTGAAGTTATAGGCGATGCCCAAGAAGTCCAAAGTCTCTAAGCTTCAGATCCGTGTAGATATGGAACGAGATCATGCGTGGGTGAATGAACTCAATGATCTGGGGAAGGGGAAAGAAATCTACAAACGGGAAATCAGAGTAGCTCGTCTCTCGTTTGCGTAACACTGGTGAGTTGAGATACATCATCAAAATCTATTCCTCGCACCTAGATTTCAGCAAGTAGTATGTGGGAATTATTGAAGATGTATGGTGCCTTCTAGTGACGAAGAAAACTGTGTTAACATATAATTCTGCACAAAACAATGCAATATAGATGCACATCATTTTTGCTGTAACCATTTCGCTATGTTAGCGATTAACGATAATAATATGTAGAAAATTATAATAATTTATCAATAGATTGATTCTAGTAGTTCTTTGAATATATTTATATTGAATATTTTTTTGAAGCTGGTTTCCCTTGGTCATATTGATTTACAAATATCCGCTATTTAAACATTTTCAGTGTATTCCATTTTCCCTTTATCCTTTATAAATATTTTTTTTTCCAAATTTTACTAATTAAATAAAAGTGTACGTTTCAACACATTTGTCCTTTCTCCTTATCAACAATTTCTCCAAAATTACCCATAGTAATATTTCCAAGAAATTCTGCCATTTGTTATTTATAAAATATAACCAAACAATTCGTGTCTGCATATTTTAGCAAATCAGAATGTCTAGTATCATAATGTTGAGCGATGTAACAGCGCGTAAAACGAAGTAAACGAAACGTGAAATTATACGTGTATGTGTAACATGGGCGTTTATCATAATTGCGCGGAAATTACAAGAACATTGCACATTTATGATTGGAGCTAATTACTTATACTTTCATTTCAATTTAAATACGCTTGTTGAGGAATATCTAAGAATTCAAAACATTTTTAAATTGTTTTGACGATATTTTACAAATCTATTACAGACATTTTTTTATTCAGCAACAATACTTATATGTCAGTTAATTGTATAATTTGCACAGAACTGATTCTTCAAATAAAACATTAGAATAAATAATCGAAGGTGTAAAATTCGGATTGAATTTTGAAAAATTTGTGCAACGACCTATATGATCAAAAATATATATAAAATTTGACTGAAGAATGTATATTAAAGTAATTAACAATGATACAAGATGTTAGACCACGTTTTACGTCCTTTTTTTGTATGCCTCCAGGGCTGATTGAAATTTGTAATTCTGACTTAAAGGCTGGTACATTTCCCTTTGGTAATTGTGATCGTGATAAGAACGATTCGAATATAGGTATGTACCTATCTTTTCACACGGTCTATCATCATCATACCTCGTTTGATTGTTCGTACACTTCCTGGTTTCACCAGAATGCGGCCATTCTTTGCCAAATTGGACATACTGAACGCAGTCTCCGCTTCCAGCAGTTTGCTCGCGAGATCGGCGGAGCAAATAGAATTTTAGTTCTTCTGTGCGTTTGAAATTCTGTTGTTTGTCTTTATTGTTAATTGAGCCACTTCCTGATTTCCATTTAACCGGAAGAAGTTACTCGTTTAGGGCCATAATTATTGGCTTTAATAGGCATAGTGACGTTTCTGGTAAAAGTGGAAAGGTGGCGAATGGTTCTGAAGAAACCATGGGAACGACATTTCTTTCCTTAGTTCCAATTTTGTGCGCGTGAGATTACATCTTTCATATTTCTTGCTGCTACCTCTCTCGCGACTAATAAATACAAACTGGCGCGTAGTAACGTAGTTTTCTGTTATAATAAAGTGAAAGATTTGCCCGTTGTTAAATCACAGTTCGTATCTCTTACTATGAAATCCCTAATGTTTTTATTACAGTTTAGATCATCATTTTTCCAATCAGTACAACGACTGTAGTACCTACATATCGTACTATGTAGTTTTATATTAGAATGTGCAACGAAACACTTTCTTTTATGTCATTAAATTGTTATCTACTGTGTTATATTCGTTTTATACAATTGTGTAGTACGTCTTTTTGCTTGTCTGCATAACAACAGATAATACAATAAGAAAGAACAAAAATGTTAACCATGAGTGACACTTATCTAATCTGATCGTTAATGAAAGTAACTTGATCACCTTAATTATTTCTGTCACTACTGTTGAATTAGTCGTAAGACTTCGTGAAGATTTTTTCGACGAAGGTGTACCGTCAAGGACACAGTTCCTGATCAGAACCCAATTCCTCATCAGTTTAGTATATAAATACCAAATAATAAGTTTATCACGATACAAATTTATCCCAAAAAATTAATAAATAAGTATGAAGTATTTTAAAATTTCTACGCAAACATTCGATAGCTCATAGTAAAATGTTTTAGGTTGATCAGAAACTGCTCACTTTACATCTTAAGTGATCAGGAACTGGGTCCTTGACGGTAGGTAGGCAGAGTTGATAAAAGAAACTTATAGCTCATTGACCGGGTTGGAGTTAGTCGGTTCTATTCGTGAGTTGGAACAAAGAGGAATGGTAATGAGTGACTGCCTACAACTTACAGCGGAGACCTTCAGAACTGAAATCCTAACCGCGGGAGGATTCGTGGATCACGCGTGGGTAGTAAACTCATGCGAAGTCAAGTTCAGAGTCAAAGTCTTTTAGACCTTGGAAACATTTGGTGGCTGCAAGGAAATTTTGTTGGTGATAGATGAAATTTGGAATTTACAACGGCTAAGAGGTGCTATCGACGTCTGTTGACCTTACGAGTTTATCATATTGCATTGAGAAAAACGAGACGTTCCAATAGCATCTGTTTTCCTTATATTTTAAATACTTGTAAAAAACATCACACATCTGAAATATAATATTTGGCTCACGATGATATAATGCATAGCAAAACACAAATAAATCGAACGTATGTATAATTTGACGAGCTACCAACGTGCATTTCTTCATAGACGCCAAAGGTATCGATGTCGAAAACGGATTCATTCTACTCCGTAAGCAACGCAACGCCCGCAATGCACCGTGGGGGATCGTTCAATTTAACAGCCATCGCTCAGCTTATGCTTACCAACGATTTTGCAACGTAATTAAACAAGACCATGGGAAAGGCAAGCTCGATAGTTTCAGTTAATTAGTCCACCTTCTTAATTACTTGATGCACAATTCGCGCAGAACTGATAATTACAGTTGTATTTCGGCAGAACTGTTCTCTGTAGCTGTAATCTGCATCTTCTTTTAAATCACGAGGAATATTTATCGCGATCCGATGATGATATTACGAAATTCGTGAAATTTGCAACAAAAATGATATTCCCATATTTATTAGTTGTTTTACATCATTATTGTTATTATAAATCTAGTGGTTAATTTATCAAGTAATTCGAAGCAACGAAAGACGTGTTTGGAAAGTGAGCAGATAATAATCCCACGGTAGCAGAATGATTCTGGAAAAAACAAAAATACGGATGCTCGAGTTTCGTAACACGCTACGTGCAATATTGCATTGAAGAGATCACGACTCGCTTACAACACGATCTCGAGACCAAGACAGGTGTTAATTTTCCTGCAGATCGATGATGTTATCAATAAGTTATTCGGCGACTGGTCTTGCATATTCAAATTTGAATAAAAACACTTTTGCATCTACATATTTCTTTGTACTTAAAATATTCCCAAAATTACGGTATCATTGAGCATGACAAATAAGAAATAATATACATAGTTTTATATACAAAAATGAATGAACAACCTGTGTATCATATAATACTAGCTTTACTACTAAAAAAATTTTATTTCTTGTTTTTGTGAAAATTTTGTGATCATTTCGTGCATGACACATAAGTATTATTTTCATGATGTATGTAAAATACTATTTTAATTTACCATACCTTACAATAATTTCTTTAAAACTGAAAGAAACAAATTAAATTTTTTCAAAGACTGTAATATTTAATTAATAGTTTCAAACCAGTGGTTAATAATCTATTCCATTAGTTGATGTGATTGCTCATGGCTAAATAAAAAAAATTACATAATGCGATTTATTTTCTCTCTTCTTTTCTGTCCGCTTAAGTAACACGACATGATTATTATTATTATTATTATTTATTTTTTTCTAATGAATATGTCATTGAAATGCTTGACCGCGAGTAAAATTTTTTCACAAATGTTTATATTGATTCAACAAATTCTTATTTGAAATTACGTCCTGTATTTGCATATCCTATTAGCATATTAATTGTCAGCTAACGAATTTAGACGTTGAGAAAGTATAGCGTGGAAAGGTAGTAATAATGCGTTTTCATGGTGAAGTGTTACGCTATTGGCTATCATGGATCACTTAACCACCATATGAAATCAACCTGTTCGAATGGTTGGTTTCTTAGTTTACGCATCGTTGCGAAATCAAATTTGCATATCAGTTTCGGGGAACACCACGGTGGAAAAAATCGCTTCACCGTGGGAAAAGGTAAAGCGAGTGAAAAATACACAAAAGTTATACAAAATCTGTAACCTCCAGTTGTAACACTAGCGTGTACAAAATTTAGCTATTTATGATTTACTGTTCATTTATTTTATTATTTTTTTCCATTTCGTGTACTTTATACCAGTTCTCTTGTTTTTTTCTTCCAATTGTTTATGAGTCTCTACGTTAGCTATAATTCTATATCTGTATTATTATTCTTGTTTGTTCTTTTATTTGTATTCCAATATTATTATACCCGTATATATCGAATAAAAATTATTCAAAATAAAAGGAACAAACTCCATCCTGTTAGTAAAAATTTAAGGAGCTTCGAATACAAGAAAGAAAAGCTGCACTCGCGAGGACAGCCAGCTGGTCAATCGTCATTGACCCACGATATCGATTACGGTAATGTCGATCGTTCTCATTGGATGTTCTCGTGGGTGCAAGCGTAAGAAAGAAGGAAATTAGGAAAAAGGGAAACGAAGAGGGATAAGATGCAGAACTATCCTAGTCTACTAGTGAAAGTGCTTTGAGCACGAATCACGTGCTTCAGTTCCCTCAGGTATATCATCAGGTGAACTCTTACCGAGGAGTTCAGTATCATCTTCACCATCCTTCAACTTCCTGACTCGGTCTCCATGCTTCGGCTCCTGCCATGGATGAAAGTCTCAATCATACGCGTTAATTAATTACAGTTCACGTGGACGTGTCATTAAATTGACTAACCAGCATATTCATCTCTTCTTATTGAATTCCGAACAATCGTTTCGCGCGCTGTGTTGATACTTGTGTTTTTTTTTCCAAAGAACAGAAAAAGTGAGTGAATGCTATTTGAAGTGTTTGGAGACTCTTTCATTGGTTCGTAGTGACATTATACTTCCACATTTTCATAATTATGTCACGAAATAACTATCAGCCAAATAGGATAATATATTATTTGAAAATATTTGAAAATATTCCTAAACATTTCTAAAATATTTTATTTAAACAAAATATACCCAAATTTCAAAACTTCTTGAGGTCCTTTCATATTATTATTTTTTAGTCTTCGATGTGTGACATTTTTAAGAATTATATATAGTATTTATTTACTATTTATCACTTTAAATAAATGTATAACGTGAAACGGTGTTTCAAGTTACACAAAGGATGTGGTTTCTGTCATAATGTGGATGAATAACCAAATATTTATAGTTAGATATTATAATGGTCGAAATTTATTATTACTTACAATTAATAGTATAGCAACAATAAGAAAAGAAATACTTATGCTTATGTAATAAAATATGTCTCTTTACTCGTGTTGCGGAAAACAAATAGGAAGATTAGAATTACTTACATCAAGTACAATACGAGTGCTGTTTGTTTTACCGTGACATAGATTTTCATTAGGATGCTGCGACTTCCACGCAACATGACACTGCTTTCTAGTTCACTTTAATTTGAATACAAAAATGTCGATTAGATAAGATGGTAAATTATCTTTTATGGCAATTCGTTAATTTTTTTACCATTTTGTAAACTGCAAAATACGAAAATTAAAAGATTCTGGGGAAGAAGTCCCTGAGCTTGGGAAACATAGTTGTTTCCCAACTATATTCTATTTCCAAAATAGATGATTTCATGACTTGAAATTGACGAGATTGTTATAAAATATAGTTATTTAAATGTAACTCCAACTTTACTTGTTTTACTAGTAAAAGTAATTCCAACTTTACTTGTTCCGGTCAATTTGGTATTCCCTTGCGCTTATGTAAAACTTTCCTTCCAGGTAATCGCTCATCTCGCCATTTTCCTCTCAAGGTTCACGCTTTCTCCAAATGCTATATTTGTGTCAATTTAATAGAAATTGTGAAATATTAAAAGCGATACTGCACTTTATATGAATCGGCATGCAGATAGAATATATTTCATAAAAAATATTACCTTGTTTCTCTATTTTCGAATGAATGTAACACTGCGTTGTTACAGTTGTCAGCTATCCTGAAAACGATTAATTTGTTAAAAATGCGTTTATATGACATTTTGGTTTATTTTGTCCATAATGATATGGACAATTTGTCCATAAGCATGGAAACTTACAATTAGATTCAGGCTGGGCAGTACTGGTTCACTGCATAAACACGCAAGTCGAATCCTTTTTACTTTTAAATTCGTATCTTGACTAGCATCGGCGTGTTTTCACGCCAAGAGATTTCCAGCCTCTTCCTGGCTTTAGCATGTTTTTACGTTGTTACTTTCTGGAGAATGTTAAAAGTGTTCGAGGAGAAGCTCGGAGCTTCATTCGTGATTTCGTACTGGACATTAGGAAAGAGGCCCATAGGGCAAACGCGGGGCCAACACGGCCCTGAAATGAAGGTCACGAGGCACATTTGCCGCCCCAACCTGCTAGAGTTTCGCTTACATCCCTCGGTTCTTCCTCAGGTGAAACCTGTATCTGTTGGTCTAATCTACAAAAAACATTATTTAGCATAAAAACATAAAAACGTAAACTTTGGAGATTAAAGAAATTAAATGTAATATTAGCTGTAAAATAAAAAATTTACTTCATAAAATTTATGTTTTAAATAAACTGGTAAGTATAGCTGATTTAAATCTAATATTTTTAAATTATATTTCAATGTTATTAGTTTTGATTTTATATCTAATATATACAAATTTTAAAAAATACCTACATATTAGAAATAAAATTGAAATATAATTTAAAAATATTAGATTTAAATCAACTATACTTACAGCTTATTTAATACATGATTTTTGTAAATTTGAAGTAAATTTTTTATTTTATAGCTCATATTAAATTTACAAAAAATTAATTTTCAATATCTTTAATCTTCAAAGTTTAAGTTTTTATGTTACACTAGGGGACAAAAAGTTACCACTTTTTCGATTTGTACCATTTCTGTTATTTTTTAGCATACATTTAGGACTGTGGTATATTTAGTATGGATAATCTGATTTAGAATTTAAAGCTGTATAAAACTCAGTTAAAGTTGAATTTATTTAACTGGCAAACAAAAGTGTTATATGACATTGAACGGGGTAACACATTTTTGGGGCCGACAAAAAAGCTAACACATTTAGTAACTTTTTAGGTTGTTCTGAAAGCAAAAGGTGCCGCTACAAAATATTAGATTTGTTTTATTAATGTTCAAAAGTGGTAAATTTTGGTTGGCTTTAAAAATGTGTTGTCTTCTTTAATATTATGTACGGTTTTTGTTTGTTAGTTAAATAAATTCAACTGTAATTGGGTTTTATACAACTTTCAATTCTGTTTCAGAATATATATATTAATATTAAAAAGTAATAGACCTAGTGGTTCGAAAAAGTGGCAACTTTTTTGTCCGCTACTGTATGTTATGCTAAATAATGTTTTCTCTAGATTAGACCAATAGATACAGGTTTTACTGCAGCACTCCATTATTGCTGAGTCCTTTGCGAGTGTTCAAAAAAAAAATATTGAAAACGGCCAAGATTTGCGCTGTCGAGCGATTTTTGTCCAAAATTGCACACTGCGCGGCGTATAGCATACGCCGTAAGTTCGTAGGTCATTAATTCCCTCTGCGACTTAAAATTGTCCTTAAAAACCGGTTTTTAAAAATCGACAAACCCTAATTCTCAGGTGTGTTGAATTGATGAGAGCCATTTATATTGGAGGGCTTCATACTGACTAACGCATAGAGACTACAAAGGCAATTAGAAACTCACCTCTTTCCAAGACAGTATTGCAACAAACTTGGTAGAGGGATGTAGGTACATAATTAGAACAAGGCTGTGGGACAGTAAGAAGCGAATGTACCGATGGCAAGTGCCGCATCGAGGGACGCTGATATTACTAAACAGAATAACTCAAGTCATGCCTATCGGACCAATTGTAGGAGTTAGATCTCACCAGTTAACTCTTGTTGCAGCACTTTCCTCGCAATCTACGTTATGATTATTGATGACTAGGATTACAAATGTACATTTCGAAATCTCTTCTAAGAAGGAGAAGTTCCCAAAGTGTATAACAAAATTAAAGATTTCTGTAAAGCAAGCTATGAAATAGGTGTGGCTATCGCGTTATTTATGGTAATAGAAAAATTTAAATATTTAATAAAACGGACTATTATATTACACATGTTTCAGAAACGCGAATGCATGGAAGAGATGCTTTCGAGCACGTTGGTATAAGAGATCAACGAAACTCTCGTCACGATGAAGACAACTGGAATAGGAAATTGGTTCCACTTGACACTGATTGCTATTTTTCTGACAGTATACGTAGATGGAAGAAAGGTGAAATAAGGGAAAATGTGTAATAATCAGTTATGGTATATTACAGCTAATAGTAAATGCTATTAAGAATACAGATAACTACTGTTAGCTGAAATATCACTTATAAATCAATACTTCACGCAAAGCCTATTATTCTTTTCCTAAACTATCTAATTAAAATTATTATTATATTTTTTCGTAAAACCAGGACTCATAAATATTGTCTCTGAAACTATTAAACGTATGTAGCCCCCTATTCTTTTATTTTGATCCAGAAGCATTACATTTTTTTAATTCGTAAAATCCCTTCTGCAAACATCATCTAGGTCATAGTTGCAAATACATATTTTGTAGAATCTTAATATGACACATAAAAAAATAAAGGAAATTATTTTTTTTATTAGCTATTTACAATTAGTTGAACACAGTTTTCGGTAACGTTCAATTTGTTTAAAAAAAAATTCAAAAGCTGTAATACCTATTTCTTTGGAATTGTGTTGATTGCCTGAATTTCTCTGTAAATATCACCAGTTCTTCCTAATTTTAATTACAGATTATCATTGTAGTCTACTAAATATGTTACATGGCATTATTCTAATTTATTCCTGATATCCAGTTCAAACCAATGTTACATTCTCCTAGCAAAAGCGACAGATATTCAGGGAGCAAGTACTGCCAGCCCTGGGAGGGAAGATTCCGGAGGAAGCTTTTAAAACCGATCGTTTGGCGCTAAACCGATTAAATAAGGAAGGTATCTCGGTACCAGATGGTGTAGTTTTAGATGCTCGGCATATGCATAAACATTCACAACATGTTCAAACAATACCAGAAGTATTAAAGGTATGTAAGAACTTATAAGGGATGTTCGGCAACTCGAAAATTCCCAAAAATTTGAAACTACAGAAATGTAGTTCAAGTAATGCTAATAATGTAACCATTTTTGTTTCGGCAATGAAGCCTGCCTCAAAGAAATTATGCGTTTTCGTATTATCAAGAATATCTACAAAACCGTAAAAGATATCGGAAAAAGGTTAATTCAAAGTTTTGCGGGTTTTTTCATGAAAGATTTTACAGAAAAATGGTATAAAAGGAAATAGAAAATTTTGTGTATTTTTATAATAAATTGATTTTTGGTAATTTTGCACTTATGTCACTTGGCGGTTAAAGGACCCAAATGTCAATAATTAATTAATTGTAGACGTTACTTTCAAAGGTATACTTAACGCCAGATGGTCGATACGTTCCACCAGAAGGACGATTTCACTATAATCATGCTAAAACAGTCGACACAACATACGTCATTCGTGCACCATATTCCCGGCCTAATAATGGCTATAAATACTCCAACAACTTTGGCAGCAATAAGCATCGTGACTATCCAAAGTCACACACTTACACGAGCATAGCCCAATTCGCGCCTTTAACCATACCTACAAAACCTGGAATTTACAAGCCCATAGTAACACCATTGGTACTTCCCGGGAACACTGATTTGTTGGGAGAAACTTATATACCTACGTGGAACATACACTATGATTGGGATGCGGTGTACGAACCACTCGACGATTATTTTGTCAGCAACATTGCTCTCTTTAACTCTCATCAAGTAAGTCTTCATATTTTCTATTGATACATATGTCTAACTTTTGTTTTTATTTACCTACACCAAATTGCACCGTCGACGAATGCTTAAGTTAATAACTGGTGGTGAAACCAACAACATGGAGATTCTACATGAAAATATAAGCAAACAATGTAGACTAACAATTTTTATTTGGAACTTCGTTTCCGAAAAAATTGCTCTGAATATTCTGTCGCGGTAAACATAACACTTTAAAAATAATAATAATACAACTTTACTACACTGAACAAAAAGTCTATTAAAGAAAACAAAGACGCAGTAGAGATGAATCAAAATGGGACAAAGTGAGTGATATAAAGAGTGAGATTGAGCGAAGATAAATTGAGCTGCCATTAAATATAATCTAAATTAATTGTGCAAAAATAAATAGAGCTTAGAATAAATCCTTTTCGAGGAATTCAATTTTCGATCGGGCTCAAACATTACACACATTATTTTTATGATTTGGAACTATTCTGGGGGGGCGGGGAAGTTTCCCGCGAAGAATATTCAAAAGTAAAAAATAAGAGCTACCCTGATGAATACCTGTATTGATGCTACTGTACCAAATATTATTTGTATAAATTATGTGTCTCTTTATATAAATGAGTTTGCAGTAGTTCTTTGACGACAGAAATATTCAATGATATTTCTGTCTCAGCTGTCATGAGTAGAAAACCACAGGCTATAAAAGAAGGACGTAACGTACATATATATGTATGTCGACACACGAGAATCTAGTTTGCCTAGTTCGTATTTGCAGACCGCAATTTTATAGGATTGCCCACTGCGAGAAGATAGGTCAACTGGTCGTCCTGTACTCAGGACACGTATAAGTGCACGCTGGTTCACACTTGCTACTGCACGCTCGCTTGCGCTCGTGGTATGCAAATTACGCGCGTTACTACGCCTTTTCTCTTTCTCAGGATTTCATCTGCGTGGCTCGCGAGTATCTTTCACAACAACAGTAGTTGAATCGTGTTACTATCGTTTCGCTGATACGTTAAGGGAAGTATATGGTACTTACAAGGAGAGGTTCTCAGGTGTCCGCCTCCGATTGTTTTGAATTTTGGATATGTTTTAGAGCCCCGAAAAATAAGATGTACGTGTTTTTTATGGCGGTCTGTTTTCATATTTAGAGGGTGAAACCAACCCCCAAAGTTATAAGATTTTCAGGTGTTCGTCCCCGATTGCTTTGAATTTTGGATATGTTTTAGAGGACCAAAAAATAAGAAATACATGTCTTTTTGTTTTGACCAATTTGTATGTTTAGGAGGCAAAACCACCCCCAAAGTTATAAGATTTTCAGGTGTTCGTCCCCGATTGCTTTGGTTTTTGGATATGTTTTAGAGGACCGAAAAATAGGAAATGCAAGTCTTTCTATTTTGCCACATTTGCGTGTTCAAGGGGCGAAACCACCTCTCATAGTTACCCCCTAATAACGGTGACTGACGACAAAAACATCATCCATACAGCAAGTTATGAAGCAAATTAAATTTATATCAAGTTTCACTCAACACAAATTTTGTACCCCGTATGAATTCTGGGGGGTGCTTCCACCCCCTAAATATGAAAATTTAATCAATTATAAAAAACACGTATTTCTTATTTTTCGGTCCTCTAAAACATATCCAAAATTCAAGCACGGAGATGAATACCTGAAAAACTTATAAATTTGGGGGTTAGTTTCACCCCCTACATAAAACACCCCGCTATAAAAAGACACGTATATCTTATTTTTCGATCAAAACTTTCGGCTTAAATTTAAAGGTGCATCCCTACAGTTTATTTGTATGAATAGACATGTTATTGAAACAATAAAGAAAATTATGGGGAAAGATGTTATGTTTATGATCAATGTTCATCTTCTTCGATGTACCGCAGAAACAAGTGGTTCGACGTAAGTGTCCAGGATGGAAATCGGAATATAACTGCGTGAAAATTTTTTTCAAGTTAGGCGTGTAAAAAATATGGGCCACGTACAACCATCAGTTACATCCTGTTTGGTCAATTGACGTTTCGAACATTCTAGAAAATGTTCTTATAAGGACCTGGTAGTTTTTGCGCTGTTGGCTGAGCAACGTTCAAGGGGAAAGGTTTATGATATTGCCTGATGAGTCGATGTCAAGGAGTACTTGCAACTTATGGCTTGTGTCGCCGAGAAACCAGATTTTTGTTCAGTGTTTTTCTAATACCTTGAATATTTCCGAAACAACGGAAGTAAGCGGAAAAATCTTCAGTAAAAGTTATTTTGTGAGGAAGGGGCCATCAAACGATATTAACGATTTCTTTGCTTGTGGATTTTTTCTTACTGCCTTGATTTCAAAGATATTCAAGATGGTAATTCATAATGATCCACCCTGTAGCACACTTATTTAAAATACAAACATATTTCTTTTCATATATCTAAAAGAGTATATCTTCCTCGATGCAGTTTATGATTGTTTTACAACATACATATTTTTAATTACATTTGTTTCCAGATCATTACCGATTATCAAGGGTTCCTCAATAAGTTCCACGAGCGGTCCTCCAGACATATTGGATCCCATTCTGCAAGTAGAAACCAGAATATTGCTGCCCAACTTAGAAAACAAGAGTCGAAGGATACTAGCTCACGGGCAACGTCTTACCAAAATGTCAGATTGAACGTGGATAATACAGTTTCTCGCTATACAAATCTTACTAATATACCAGAAACTAGTTTCACATGCAATGGAAGGCGAGGCTTGTTTGCTGACATTGAAACTAACTGTCAAGTGAGTATTTTATTATGTCATTTTTTGGTGCAATTGTTTGGTAGCTCCAATCATTTACTGGACCTAGCCTTTACCATAATTTCGTCACTCTTGATTTTCGTCTTATTTGCGACTGTATAATCAAGAGGACCTTCAGGTTTGGCAATTTCAGAAATTTTTGATACTTAGTGTACGTGAAGGCCCTCACTTTGACATTAATTTCCGAAAGCAGTAAGACGCGCTTTTCGGGAAATTCGAGAAAATCGACTTTGAAAAATTCTGAGTTCCCTTATATACAGGGTGTTAAGGGTATATAAGGGAACACAGAATTTTTGAAAATCGATTTTCTCGAATTTAGTTGAAAAGTGCATTTTTCTGCTTTGAGAAATTAATGTTCTAGTGAAGACCTTCGCGTACACTAAGTACCAAAATTTTCTGAAATTGCCAAACTTGAAGGTCCCCTTGTTACTCGATTTAGTATAAGCAGATTGAGAAGACAAGAGATATACTAATATTTATTAAACATATGATTGTTACGTGAAATTTTATTTCTAGGTTTTCCACAATTGTTCTGGATGGTCAAAAACTTCCTCGCTTTGTCCTGCTGGTACTGCGTTTAGTGAGGTGAAAAAACGTTGTGAGTGGTGGAATACGGTACATTGCAAATAAGAAAGACAATTAAATATTTGTTTAATAAGTAACAATAGCAAAATAAGTAACTAATTTTCTTTTCCTCTGCCTTTTGTATAATATAATATGTACTTCGTATACATATTTATATGTACTACTGAATGCAAATGCCCCTCTATTTGTTAACCATAACAATATACATACATATAAACTTTCAGTTTTCTACTATAATATTCCATTTACATGCCAAACTATTCATTAATGTAGTAATGCCAAAGTTGTGTTAATGTTGTAATATTGAAATAAAAGCATGAAAATGAATATTTTATGGCAATTATTGTAAAACATACATAAATGTTGAGATAATCAAGCAAACTTCTGTCTACCTTTGAAGATGATCTTCATTTAATCCCTGTTGCACTTGTGTTGCATAATGAGGGTAAGGTGATAATAAAACACTTTTTAAAAACATTTCTAAATAACTGCTTGCACATTTATCCTAAAAGACCCTCGCCACAAGTTATTTTCACAAATACTTTCTTATTAATTTTAAATTATTGAAAACCATAAAATTTTGCATTTAACATTTCTTAACAATTTTTTTTGAGAAAGTGTCCACCCTTTGACTCGTTTCATTTTCAAAACAAGAGGTAAGTACTACATCATCAGCACCACTTAAACTACATTTTTGTAAAAATCAGATATTTTGAATTTGTAAACTATCGAAATTTTCTTTGTGACAGTAATGTAACTGTTCAAGTTCACATGAGGCTTTTATTTTTAATAACTTATTCCGAAGGTATATTATGCATTTTAAAGCACCACAATCCTCATATTTTTCGGAGCTGTCTCTTTTGGTTTCTTTGGTATATAGGGATTCTTCTCCGGGTCTAGATTCACACTGCAAAAAATAAAATATGAACATATATAACGGGTGGCTGGCAAGTAAAGCTTATACATCGTTAACCAAAATACGCGAGTAAATTCATTTTACTGGTTACTAAGTATGTTCATGATTATAAACTACTTTACAGTAGGTATGTCTCTCCTTTTGAACAAAGCAATATTTGTGATTGTTGACAATTGAAAGTAAAAATTTAATTACTTTGTACGCTAAAATATTGGTACTGTATACATGTAACAAATTTGTTTTTTTTTTTATTCAAAGATGTCGCTACATCATTCTTCTTACAGTATTGGCATCACTACGTGACTGTGCTATGCTAATTACGGACAAAAAATGAAAAATGTGCGACAGCCTCATGTAAGAAGATTGTAAGCTTTTTATACCTTACTCTACTGAATGACAGTCTCAATTAAGCGCCGTTCGCCTTGAATTCTTGTGCCCCTTCGTTTATCTCAAAAATACTGTAACCATTTATGCTAACCAAATTCAATCTCTCTAAATAGAATTCTGAAATGCCAGTCACCTAGGTACAGCTGCGTTAATTAAAGAAAGTGTTATAGCACACCTGTACAAAGACGGCGCGTCAGCACAGTTTACATTATACCACCAATCACAAGCAAATTCTCGTTGGTTGAAAAGCGTTCCGTTAGTGCACAGGAAAGATGCACCTTGATGACCCTCTCGACCATCATGACAGATGTGATACCCCTGAAACATGAATTTGGTTAATTTACTATTGGCATACCTACCTCACTTACATATGCACAGAGTATCAAAGAAATTGGTCTAAGGCTTTAGGGGCTTATAGTTCTCGCCGAGAGTAATAAACAATGCTTAATCAACATAGGACCCAAAATCAATCCTTTCAATGTAAAGTCTACTTTTGTATTTACAAGCGTCCTACACACTTTTCAAATTAATGTGAGCCAAGATTTTAATCCAAACTTCGGTGATAGGTGAATAGAACGAGGAGGTCCAGTAGAATAAAGCTGTTCGAGTACTCGAATAAAGCGAGCCGAGCCGGGCACCCGTAAAATCCGGGCGGCCCGAAAAATCCGGGTAGCTCGAAACATCCGGGTAGGCCGGAAATATTTCGAACAGTATTTTCGAGTTAAGTGAAAACATACCGACACCAGTCAAAGGATTAACATTTTCAAATTTTGAAAGGTGTAAAGAAAATTATGGTACAACTGGAAAAATGTAATTCCCTGTGCGAAAATAAATGAAACCTGCTGCATCAATCATTTTTGAAAAATCTGTATTAGAAACTTTTGAAGAAAATATTTAAGTAGGAAAACGCGATAATTATTACAAATTATTGTGAATTAGGCAATGTTCCTCGTTGAATAGTTTTATTTGCAACCACAATAGTGAATGCACTGAAGTATACCTACAAGAAATTATGATATAAAAAGTATAATATAATGTACGAATACAAAGCCTCGGAAGAAGAAAATCTGTTCTTTTCTTTAAATTATATTTTTGAACAAGGAATTATTCCATTCACCTCTTATACGAACTAAATCGGAATGCAGAGGAAAATTTTAATTAATTTATATTCTGACCCATTTACAAATATTCTAAGCATCTCAGTAGTTTACAGTTTAAGGAAAAAAGTTTCACTTATGATTAGTTAGCATCTATTAATTTGTAACTCGGCAGACTTGACGTATAACAATAAGATCAATTATCGAAATGAGTAGATTACCTGGCAACCGGTTTCCACGTTCGCGTACATTCCTGGTACGTATGGAACGTGGGCGCAAGAAAAACTTGTTGGCGGTACGGTGTGATACAAAGGAAAGTCTACGCCCGGAATACCAGGAATTTTACTGAAGTCCTGCTTGTTTTTCGATTTCTCAAGAGCCTTTACGACGATCGGTTTATCGAACTTCGCTATTGGTTGAAAGTTTTGGTACTCTTTGTAGCTGTTTTGGCGCTGGTTATTGTCGTTTTGGTACCCATTGTAGGCGTTTTGGCGCTCATTGTAGCCATTTTGGCGCTCATCGTAGCCGTTTTGGCGCTCATTGTAGCCGTTTTGACGCTCATTGTAGCCGTTTTGGCGTTGGTTATTGTCGTTTTGGTACACAATGTAGCCGTTTTTGCGCTCGTTATTGGCGTTTTGGTACCCATTGTAGGCGTTTTGACGCTCGTTATTATCGTTTTGGTATCCATTGTAGCCGTTTAGGGGCTCATTGTAGTCGTTTTGGTACCCATTGTAGCCGTTTTGCCGCTCATTGTTTACGTATTGGTACCCATTGTTGTCGTTTTGGTACCCATTGTAATCAGAATCTTCAACCACTATTCGATGCTAAATAAGGATAACACATGATTATGAAAATTTTCAGTTTATGATACTTGTTATTTATTTTAGACATTATTTTGTTTCTTATTTTTGGCATAAAGTCCTCTATTTCTTTGACATAGACAAAATAATCCATACTTTTCATTTAGGAAAACGAAAAATAACACGAAATTCTAATTAAAAGAGAAATGATTTCGACACACAAAAGTTAAAAAATTTTATACATAAAGGCGTACGCAGTATTTTTGTCAAACTTTCCTTGAAAATGGTCACAATCATTGACCGAAACGTTGGAATTCAATAAAATTCTAAACATTGCGAAATAGCTTTTATTAACTGTTTAAAATAGACCGAACCAGTGCGCCGAAATCATTTCTCTTTTAATTAGAACAATTTTTGCAGTCGAAATTCAATTTATATTATTTATAACACGAAATTGTAGCAAACCTACGATGCTTAGTTAATGCTAGATTTAACCGACTAACATGTGAATTCCGCTTACATACATTATTCCGAAATAAAAACCTCTGAATAAATATTACTATCACTGCCATCTGATTTCAACATTATCCTTGATCTAGCAAGTAGAAGGGAGGTGAACGTACGATGCAAATGGTTAGAACCGAGTCATTTGTGAAAAGATCGTTCAAAATGTTAGCAACATGATAGCTCTGTATGATAAATTTCCAACATTAACACGCGTATCTACAGTCTACGCTATCGCTACGAATTTTGAGTAAAATTGGAGTGTTTGCCTTCATTATGCATTCGAATGAAAATTAGACAGTTTAATATTTAATTGTGCTTTAATCTTTTCAAGAACACGTTTTATAAGAACACGTAATTTACTTGGAGCTCTAGATAACGGGCTACTATCACGTCAAAATTAATTATATTATTTTTAACTTTGGGATTTATCATCTCAAATAATATCAACAAAAGTTACGTAAACTTGTCACGCGAATGTCAAAACTATGTAAACTAGTAATCAAAAGATCATTAGTACTTTGATGGGAGATTGTATGACACGTAAAATAATGTTAACCTGACGAAAAAAGAGTTTCATTACTCCTTACAAGTCTTAAAAATTTCCTATTTCGGGGAATAGTTAGTCTTCTCTTTTTCACTTACAATTCTATTTAATTTTTTTCTTTCTACTATAATAACCGCACCTCACAATGTCTTTTTATTTACGTATCCTCTTTAATAAAGTTCCTTTACACAAAACGGAATACTCCCGTTGAATAAATAATATTATTACTGTTACCTGAAGAGGAGTGGTGTGCGTTGTCAGAAGGATGACACTCAACAGCACCGCGGCACAGCTGCAACAATTTCGTGGCATGTCTGCACCGTAGGTAATAATAAACGAAACTAGTTCAGTTTTCAATGTGCAGGCGAGGTTCAACTCCCTAACTGCTCAAAAGATTATGTCACAGTGTGAGAGAGAAAGTCGTACCGGTATCTACGTAACTCGAGCAAGGACCATTCTTATTTTGTGCGCAACGTTTAATTGCACCGCGAAATGCCGCCTTACGAAGGCTTTCACAGACTCTTTGTTGACCTTTTCTTTGATTCTTTATACCAACGATGATGCGAACTCCTTGTCGAAGTGAAGCTTCAAAAAAGTGTGATAATATTTCCGAGTAAATATATAAATCTACATAGGTCTGGTATGTTTCTCATAGAGGAGGGGTACGTAGAACTATAGTGGTGGCTTCGACTCCTTGGGACTTCGAATAGAATACTTAAAATGATGCTGTGCTTTTATCACGTTCTATATTTTAATACGCTGCGTTTCTCTGCTCGATTCGATCTGACGTCACACAATTTAAACCTATTTAACAACGCTCGTTCGACTGCGTCGCAGCATTTTTTATATCGCGCGCGCCAACGCGATCGGGTTGCCAGGAGAATCCTCGCATGTACGTATAGAGCTCTGCATACATACTAATTCGACTTGTGCCCACCATGTGAGAATTCCCCCTACTACGTCACTGTAGAGCTGTTCGGGTACTCGAATAAAGCGAGCCGAGCCGGGTACCCGGAAAATCCGGACGGTCGGAAAAATCCGGTTAGCTCGATTTTTTTTAATCATTTCGAGCCGCTCAGAAGAAGCGGTTCAGCTCGCTTTATTCGAGTACCCTAACAGCTCTACGTCACTGAGTTCCCACTACTCCCTACTACGTCATTCGAGGTGCTCTTTGGGCAAATCTGCTCGCGATGTTGTCACGCTGTGTGCGTCCACCGACATCGTTACAGAACTCTTACATAATGAAAACCGCAGAATATCTTTTTATTTACTGACACTAATTTCGAGTTAAAAAGTGGTTTACGCTTTATTAAAGAGTTTCACTGCAAAGGCCGAGATAAAAGGCGAAATTTATGTTGTTTTTGAGAAAAAAGTATAGTTCGATATGACATGATATTTTTGTTCAATATTTCAGAACTTATATCTTAATGTATAAAGCAGATAGGTTCTATATGTTTGTATGTTTGTCTATCGCCTAAAAACTTTCTAACGATAAACTCTGGGATCAGGAAATCTGCTTCAGTTCATTATCTGACTAATCCAAATGAATGTGATAATTTTCACAAAAAACTAAAAAAAAAATTTTTTTTTTATAAAATCAGAATCTAAATTTCGGGAGAAGCCGAGTAATAAAACGCTAGTATCTCCATAATTTTATTCGTGTTAAAATCGTTAGTGAAATGGGTAATAAATCATAATTTAATTTTAAATCGTTTTATATAATACATTTATTTACTTATTTTTCACTTTCCATGAACTCATAGAAACACTTGATCGACGAAATGGATGTGGTCGTTGCTGTTATATTAATATTTTTGGAATGATCGTATTTTGGAAAAAAGCAAGGTCGTTTGAATTATGTTATTGAAGAACATGAAGGATAGAGAATACATCATGTATATCGCGAAGCGAGACTTCAATCTGTTTTATTTAGTAAAAATCTAGTATATACAAACAGTAAGTATAAATTAAGGATTATTCGACTTAGCACCGTCGCACATACCATCTACAAAATAACATTGCGTAAAAAACGTACTTGTCGTACTCATTAACATTATAAAATTGGTCGATCTATATTTACGCTTGATGAACTTTGATTTAGTTTGATCACTCATCTTGATTGACGTTTAAGAAACAATATGGTGTAAAACGAAAATGTTGAGATAAAAACAATCACGGACGAATTTAGGGTCTCAATAATACGTTATAATACGTTAATAGAAATCAATGTACCATTTGTTATCTTTCTTATCTATATTAAGTTTGTCAATCAATATGTTTGTTTCGTTTCAATCTTAGTCCAAAGCAGTACACAAAATAAAAATTTAAAGGGGAATATAAGTCGAGAAATACGGAAGGAGCAGCCTGCATTGCATCTAGGAAGTAAATCATCACTATTCTATATTTAACAATTATTACGTACCAAAAGGGAACATCGTAAAGAAATTCAATGTTTCTTAAATAAAACGAGTATTTAATAAATATACCATCATAGTATCGATGTATCAGTCGACGTATGTGATTATAATCATTAAGTGAACAATCCAAATTAACATTTACAAACTTTTCCCAACGTTTATTTCCTATTTGTATCCGTTTCATAGTATATTAAATTAGCGTTGCAAACAATGCCTGGAAACATCGATTCGGTGCAATACAATGCGAAACCAGAGACGAGAGATAAAATTATAAGAAGTTATATTTCAGTTATATGTTGCATTGTTAATACTCGATGCAATGATGACAAACGGAATGTCTGAACCCTGCATTATTCCTCGTTCTTCAGTGGAGGTTGTCTCGTGCCGAAGGAAGGTTCTAGAGGTACCAAATACGTAACCTTTTCACTCCCAGCGCCATCTCTCTCATCCTGTTTTAGAATCGACACGTTTTTCCTAACAAGCTTACGTGGACGCTGTATCGCGTCTTCGTAAGTTGCGTAGTCAGGCCTCAAGACAGGAGCCTTTTCTTTCTTCGGGTAATATCTCGCAGGCGCGCCCTCTAAGGCATATATTTGCTGAGCAGGTTTCGTATTTAGAGGGACAGGAGTAACGGTGTATCCAGCGTTGATCAGAGCTGACAAATCTTCCTCGGACAATGTACGCCCCTTGGATGAAGCGGCTTGAACCACTGGACGATTGTTTTGCTCTGGCTCGATTACTTCTTCGATGGTCAACGATTTGATGGGTGACTTTTTCAGCAAACCTGAGTCAGACACGTACACAGCCTGAGCAGACGAAGGGATCTTTAGTTTGTGAGCCTGTCGCGGCTGCGTGATCACCGGGTGCAACTGCGCCTGCGCCGCCTCGATAGCGCCTGCGTCGTCTAGTTTTGGAGCGGACCTGGGTACATGGGACGAGCCAGGGACGTTATATTTCTGCAGTTGTTCGGCGGTTAGATAAGTATTGGGAGATGGGAAGGATGACGCGGGTGACAGGTTGTAACGGTATATCGAGTTATCATTCTTCTTCCCTTGTCCGTCCTTGGAGATCGCCACAATTTCTTTGTTAGCTTGATTGTGAGCCTGAAGTTGGTGTTTGTAGAGTGCTTCAGCCTGAGCCTGTGCCAATGCCTGGGCACGCGCTTGATGTTCCTCAAAGTTCAGAGCATAATTGTGAGCCTCCTCCTGCACCCTCAGATGGGCCTGTTGTTGGGCTTCGAGTTTTCGAATGGCGTCAGCGTGCGCCTTAATATCCGCGTTCTGTTGAAACTTTCTCGCCTCAGCCGTCTCAGCAGTTGCCTGAGCTTTCAGCTTGGCCTTGTAAGCGGCTTCAGCGTTTTTTGGCAGGTACTGTTCTTGCAGATGTGACCGTCCAGCGTCGCTCACTTGGGAACCCTGCTGAATTTGTTCCAAAGCAGATTCGTGCTCCTTTTGGGCCTGATTCGTGGCCCTGGACAAGTCTAGCGCACCTTGGTAATGTTTCTTGTAAGCAGCTTGCACAACCTTTTGCAAGGCTAGTGCTTGTGCCTGTGCATGAGCTTGGGCCTGAGCTTGTGCTTGAGCGTGGGCCTGATCATAGGCCTTCTGTTCTTCATCAACGTAATCGTACTGAGGAGAAGGAACGAAAGCTTTGGCAGGTTGAACTGGCTGGTACTGAATGGGTTCCTCAACTGGCTGGTAAGCAACCACTTGTTGTTGCTGGTATCGTGGTGGAGACGTCTCGATGTGATACTGCTCAGGCAATTGAGATGGTGCCGCTGCTGGTTTCGAGTATTGAGCTGGATAACTTGCTAACTGCTGGGAATAAGCTGACGAGCTTCCTTTAGGTTGGGTTGGGATCAGTTTGAATTCTTGAGCTTGATTCGCCGAGACTAGCTGCAGTAACTCTTGCTCGAAGGTTCCCAACTTCGGTTGAGCATAGGAAGAACCCTCATAACCAGAAGGGCCTGATCCTAAACGAGCGAGACGAAGGGCTTCGGCACGATTTTGAGCATCGACTTGAGCTTGAACCTCCGCAGCTGCCTCAGCTTGCGCTAAAGCTTGAGGATGAAGTTGAGCACGTGGTCTAGGCGGAACGACTGTTGGCTTTCGGAAGTTATAGTAGGATTGTTGCAACGCTTGCTGCTGCCGCGCGTATGCTGACTGCGGTCTGCGTTGAGGTGGCGCTGGTTGCGGCTGTTCTTGCGCATACTGTTGTGCAACGGATACGTACTCCGCTGGCAGCTGGAAATTCATATATTCTTTTAAATAACGCATGTTAACAGAAGTGATTACACTTTGACAATGAATTTGGCGAAATATTATTCCCAGTCTAAATATTATTCGTGGGAGTACCTATTCCGAAAAGTAAGTTTAAATTGTTTTTGCAGATAAAGCTTTATTTGTGAGACAGACAACTTGGTAATCTACATATTATACAATATGTAGGTACTCTTGAACTTGACCAATTGTAACTCTCGATCTAACGGGTCACAATATACGTTATTGTTTCATTCTACTCTTGTTAGTATCTGTAACCAAGGGCAATGTCATGACTTGCTTCCTATCATTTCTATTCATTCTCTCACCTATTATCGGATCGTACAATCAGGCTCTATAAATCTGTCCCAGTGTCAAGTTACAGTAATCCAGAATACCTCGACATTATGAACAATTTCTACATTCGTATAAAATGAATTTTACAAACTGATTGTTTCATCTTTATTTTCGAGAATATCGTATACCAGTACATAAATAGTTGTTTTTACTAAAATCTGTTGGATCGAAACTTAAAATTAGTAAAACTTATGTACCTATATTCACTAGATTTATAAAGTGATATCTCTTGAAAACGAAGCCTCAAATGCAGGGGTGGATTTGAAGATTTGACGTCCCTAGGCTAACAAACGTATTATCAAATACTTTAATTTCAAAAAGAGTCAAGAACAATTCGAAAATTTAATAAGGCAACTCACATATGAGTCATAACTAAATAAAGTGTATTGATTTTAAAGCTGCCTGAAGCCTCTGGGTTCTATAATATTTAAAACGCTTTAAACACATTTTGTTTAATACAAAAGGTTTTGAAAGCAGGAGAAAATAACTTGTTTAAAATTCCAAATAATATGCAAGATATCGAATGAGAAAGACATTGAAAAGGTGAAATCTCTACAAAATTCCAGAATGTAGCTACTCCTCATAACCCTACAAACAAATGGCGAACACGTTAGATACACTCAGTAATTATGGAACATTTTTCTACAATATTGCAGATGAATAGTCTATAAATGAGCGTTAGTAAAGATCCCATTCAAAGTGACTTATTACGGTAACGTGCAAGGCAAGGCCGTGCACTATATAGAGAACATATCTGTGACCTGGGAGACTTGCATACGGATATATCCACGATCATTGGGTGTGGTTTTACCGGTTTTGTCAGGTCGAACCGATTAGAAGGTAAAAGTTATGCAAGAAAGCACGATCGCGTGTAGCACGACTAGACACGATCATGATCGAGTGTAGGTGTTGAGGAGACTTAAAAACCCCTCCAGAACTAAAGCACTACGGGTCAGTGATTCATTCTCCCATTTTTAAACAGTAACTTCACTTTGTTCCGAGAAATATAGCAAGAATAACCTTTGCGTGCTACTTCTTTCCAAACTCAATTATTTATATTTTTTAGCCCATGATATCATGCATTGAGATCACTACGGTCTATCGCATCGTAAAGCTTCTGCATTTTAATTCAGACGGAATTGTTAACAAAAATTTATACAATAGAATTTTTTTCATTTTTATACTTTTTGCAGGTTCTTTATTTCTGAAATCATAATTTACATTGTAAATTATTTTATATCGTAGTTCATTGCGGGAAAAGGTTTAAAATTTCATAGGTTGACAGACATTGGATTTCAAATTCCCTCACTGGATTCTGTTTACAATAATTTAAAAGTACAATCTCCATTTTATGGCAAGGTATTATTCTGTCAGAATGTTCGAGACGTGTAACTATGAAAATTTGATCAAGCCCGGGGAAAGAAAACATTTTACATAAATTAATACCGAATTCACTTTCGTGGAATGTGGAATGAAAATTCTAAATAACGAAACCCGCGGAATTTGATGCATTCCAATTGTTATTGCAGTGCAATATCTAGATAATGAAGGCGGACTCTCCGTTCTAATAAGAAAGGAAAATCTGGAACGCTCATGACTGCACAGCGCACACTACTTACATAGTCAGTGACTGCGCTAGGCGGTGATAGGCGACCAATGGACGTCGCTGACCGCGAGCGATAATGTTACTTATTTCTAGAAACGTGCATTGTCTCCCGACGAAAGGGTTAGATACGTAATATTTGCCATTCACGGAATTATCCTTGATAGAATCTGTGCTTTACTGACCTGTTCATCGAAATTATAAAAAGCATTGCGTGTAAACCAATGGAACATGAAACAAGAAGGTACTCACAAGTGGTTACCCAGCTAAACTTATTGCACATTAAAATAATAGTATACTACGATTTTACCATCCAATATAAGTTCACCTTTTAGGCGGACCTATTGCACATTAAAATACGACTATGCTTCAAGTTTACCATCCAATTTGGAACAGCCTTTTAGCCAATTATAAGCAGGTATACAGGGTGTTTCACCTATAACCTGATATATTTCTGCTATATTTAGATCTCCCTGCACTTTCGGGAATCCCAAAACCTGACCTGAGGTTTTCGGGAATCCTAAGACCTGATCCGATATTTTCCTTAAGGTGGTGTTCCACGGCGTGTGGTTCGACGAACTTAGCGCGAGATTCGCCGAGCACCCGCGCCGTGGGAACCTTCATGGCTAGCCGACTCGCCGAACCTGGGCGAGACGAGCCGAGCCGAACCGAGTCGCCTAACATATATATCATTAAGTGCTCGTCTTTGATACCTTGTTTATACAACACTTTTTTTCTTCATTTCAGTTTTTAGTTTCCAAATATGGAAGCAAAGTCTGAATTGTTTTGGAGACATAGACCGGAATATTTGATAAGAACAATACAGACAAATCGAATCATTAAGAATTGATTTATTACCTCTTGAATACCATCAGCGGATTGAAGAATGTACTGATTAGGGGCGGCTCCATACTCGGCACTACCTGATATTGGTGATCTTTTAACAGGTTCCTTCACGTCGATTTCCAACATGACAATGTCGTCTGCATTGCCAGAGGACGATTCTGTCTTTTCAGCTGCATTAAGAACCGTCTGCTCCCCCGTGGAAACCGCTAGAAAACCTATCAACAAATAGCTCAATAAAATTAATAAGTCATAAAGAAAAACACAAAATAAGAATGCATATTCAATGTAGATTTTAATTATTATAAGTCCCAAATACAGAAGCTAATTTTTCAAAATCAGGCACCGTAATCTGGGGGAACGTTGGCAGTACGGGGCATCAGCTTAACATCTACTAAAAAGGAAAAGAAAAAGAATTTCACTAATAGTACACAACTTTTTTCCTTTTTAGTGTATTTTTATTTTTTGGAAGTAGTTTTTTTAAATTTTTTTAAATTTTTAAACCCCTAAAGTTCGTGATACACAAGTCGTTCACATATTCCATTACAGGCACCTCGATATAACTGACGTATTATTTAGTTACAAAATACCAGGTTATTCCTCCATTTTTATCATTTTAAACCACACTAACACATATTTTTGCACTGGGCAACACTTCCTTTATGAGAGAACGCTGTTTAATAAATTCCAGCGCTTCCTTTATGGCTTCGATTCCCAGTGAATGTGGCTACCAGTAATTTATGAAGCCGGATATATTGTTCATGACGTTCTTTACCTAGTTGCCCCGATTCCGTGGTGACTCATTCACCTCATTAGAACGCAAATAAGTGTTATGATTATGGTATTTCTAAGGTTACATATATTCAACTGGGTTACGAATAACCTCGTTAATTTGCAGAGGGTGACTGTAGACGTAAACTATCATAGCAACTGCAATAAAATTGTTTGTCTCATAAGAATGATCCGGGAAAGCATAATGACTCAGAGAAACCCATAACACTAAGATATGAAAGTAATGATTTGTATTTGTAATTCGACTCGACAAAATTGCGGAAGGACGAATTCGCGGGTAACTTTATGTCGTTCTGCTTGACTGAGAGTGCGCAGTCCAAAGGCGGAAAGGAGTTGGGAAAGCAGTTTAACGCAGAGAAAGTTACGCGCTCTTGAGAAACTTTTCCCACGAGGTTCACTTTCGACGTTTTGAATAAAACGTTTCGTCACTAGCATGTCTAATGAAAGGACTAAAACAATTGGTGTAACAAGAAATATTTTATCCGTGTAGATGTTTACTTTCATATTAACCCTTGCCAGCTCTGCCTCCATACTGGATAGTATGTTAAAATTTGTTGTTGTTCCTATAGTAATATATCTTTCAAATGAAAAAAAAATACGAAGTTTATTTATTTTAACAAATGTATTGTTAATTTTATGCAAATAACTTACTATTAGCTATAATTTAAAATGCATAATATTATTTATTACTTCTATTAAGTTTAGTTGAACTTTTTAATGAAACTTTTTGTAGGTAGAGTAATTTTTTAAATTACGAAGAAAAAATAAATCACCCACATATGCTGTTTTGAAAATCCACTATAATTTCTTCTTATTTCCTGAAATTTCTTTTTTTATTTTTTTGAAATTTTTCTGTCAAGTTTTAAATCGTTACAAAACAATATTATTCAACTGATATTCCTAACGTGTCGTTAATTTTCGGACGTGAAATTTGAATTGATGCCTATAGGTATTGTTCAAATTAAATTCTTTAAGATCTATAGTTTTCTCTAATTTTCTTTGACAGTTTTTTCGGTTGTTACTGTCAGTATTTCAGTTAATGTCATTAGATGTTTAGTTTTTTATAAAGATTATATAACACTTCTTGCCTATGTTAAATGAATTTTTTTTTAATATATCTAATAATATAAAATATACACTATTATATGTAATACATAATTTAAAAGTGAATTTCTTTTTACACACTCTAAATAAAAATTCATTACTATTGAATGATCCAATATGATCTTCCAATACAAATTATTCGCGTACCCTAACTTCAAAACTATTTGACAGAAAGCTGACAGTAATAATAATAATAAAGGCAAGAGCATAACCAACCCATAGATCTACATCCGTTGTGTAAGTTGACGTTTATACCCATAAAGCTTATTCATCGACCAACCCGGAAGTCTCTTACAGGATCAATGTTCTTTGGTATCGTTTTATTTTGATTCAACGCGGCTTGCAAGAGGGAAATCACTGCTCAGGATATAATGGACACAATTTGATTGGATTCAGATGGAGAATGAGTTTAATGCTACATTTCACTGTCGCATCAAATCTCTTATTTAATGACCAAAGTGCCTTAATTATTTAACCAATACAGTTAAGGAAATTCACCTTTATATCTTGTGTGAAATTATTTAAGCATTACTTAAATATAAAATATGTAATATTTAATTTCAAGAATTAACTTCTAACCCCGATAAATTTCAAAACATAATTAGAAATAATTGTCTCTGTAGCCATGGTTTGTTTTATCCTATTTGCGAGGATATAGGACTGCAGGTAAACTTGAAGTGATTATGTAAAAAATAACGACCTTGGTATTATCGATCAGTGTCAAACAATCGTGAAAGTGAACCGGTAGGAAATTTCTCCTGCACTTCTCCTTTTCCTCTGCGGACGAATATAATGATAATAATCTTGTAATAGTCGCGCCTTTAAACCGGTCTTTCACTGTACACGACTTCTACTAGCAACTAGAAATAGCTGCAGCAAAACGTAAATTGCAGTATGTAGGCGCAGGTGTATGTAATTAGAAACGCGTGATTGAAGAACTGGGAGGGTATAATGAAGTAAGAGATGAAACGATCGTTTCAGAGCCAACTATGTCTATACTAAAAAAAAAATTCCATTGCGGATATAAAGCGGTATTATTATTGTAATCACTGGTACGCTACATCTTTAAACAAAATTCATAGACATCTTAAAAATAACGAATTTTATTCTCTTTTATTTAATCTTCTTATTTCAAAGTCTACGTAATGTTACTAAAATCATTTGAGAACCTCCTCACATGAGACACTTCTGTGGCTCACGATTGATATCTTGTGTGTCATTACACTTACGTTTCTATTACACAGCAGTGACTGTATGGCGAAAGTGCAAGGGAAAGAGAAATTTATAATTGAGAGCGTGTGACGGGAGGGGTTGACAATGTAGCCTGTTACTATTAAATCTGACCCTGTTTATTTTCACTTGGCAGAGATAGTTGCAGTAGTCTAAAAATAACAGAAACAAATAGAAATCTCGTTAATTTTAGGGAAATACGAATTAAGCCACAAAGGGTGCCGCGTGAAATTGCCTTGAAGGGAGATTCTACCTTTAATGCAGAAAAATTGGTGATTTTTTTGTGAATTTTTTGTACAAAGACTGTTCGACAAATTAATCTGAAGTTTGGCAGGCTGTTTTATAGTATCTTGAACTATTATTCTGCATTTCCGTGCGACGATAAAAAAATATAGCTGATATATATAGAATTTTGATTGAGAGTGTTGGAAAAAAAATCGGGTGATACTGGCGTTGATGGAAAGTACCTGAAGGATTATCAGAAACACAAAAACAACAGTTTTCGGCAGTTTTCGTGCAAAAAATTCACAAATACTCACCTCAACAGCTGTATGTCGTGTTTGAATTAAAAAACAACAAAATCTTCTTATAAAGTATGTTAATACTTATCGTCCATCGGGGCCGATTTTGACAATTTTGAAAAATAAAGAAATGGTGAGAGATCAAAGGTAAAGTTATATTTTTCTAAGAGAAAATGCCACCTTTTTTTATAAATAATAAACGGGAAATCGAAATAAAAAAATCTTATTACGATCCTGCATGTAACATTGGAAGTGAATTGGTTGAACATAGAGCGAGTTCTTAGGCCCACCATTTAACCGTCTAAAATCGGGAGACTTTCGAATATGTATCCATAACTTCCCAAAAACAATAGTTTTTTAACTGAGACTTTTTTTAAGTCGTTCATAATACTATGTGAATATATTAAAAAAAAAAACGGGAAATCTGCTTCAAACCGCTGACTTGTAAAGAAATCCACAAAATGTACACATTTAAATCTTGGTAACATTCTATCACCACAGAACACATACATTAATTATCTAATCTAATACTCAAAAGCAGCTTACTACGTTCAAGTTTCATGATTCTCATTCATTTTTAAAATATTGCATCGGGCGTTCTTTGAAAAGCATTTCTTTTACATTATAAAATGGTGCTATTAAAAGAATCAGCTGTGTTTTACAGAAACATGAATTCACAATATTGAAACCAGGATAAAACCACACCCACGCAGCTTTATCGCTAATAAATAATGCAACGAAATATCAACGTTGCTTTTAAAATAGTCTGACACTGCAGGCACATGTTTTACAGTTCCAACCTAGTTGACAGAATCCTTTCATATCTTGCATATCAAGGTGATATAAATTTTTTAAATGATGCTGGCGTACTTTGGCCAACAGAATATATTGAAAATCATGGCACAACTGAAAAGAAGGTCATTTCTCATGCAAAAGTAAGTCGAAATTGAGAAATGGAATATTTTCATTCGAGTTCAAATTCATGAGACATGATTTGAAATTCTAGAATAATATTTTTTTAACATTAGCTTTCCGTTTGAGAAAACATATTTTGGAAATGGATTCCTATTTTGAAACTGGATTATCTTACGGGGACCTGATCCGTTTTAGAAATGGATTTTGTGGATTAAGAATCTGTTCCACCTTCGATCGATTTTCTTCGAAACAAGTTGAGGTTCAAAAAAAAAAATTATTAATACATTCCATTTATTTTTGGATAAGGATCCATTTCACTCCTAATTGAACAATATTTGTTTCTGTATTGTATCAATTTTAAGCGAATTGTATGCGTACTAGTCGAGTTTTGAAAATCAATTTTGCCTAAAACGAAGGTTCATATGAAATAAATTATTTTGAATCGTCAGTTAATTTTATATGAAAGCTCACCTTCGTTCCGTTTTTTACATTTCACGTGCTAATTAACAAAACTCATATTTAGCTATTGTAACATAGGAATCACAAATCTGCATTTTACAGTAAAATGATTGTGAAATGAAATTAAAATATACCTATTAATGTAAATGTAATCTTTATATGTCTGTTTGTCGAAAAATTTCGAAAATTTATAATTATATAATTGTATAATTATAAATTGTGCAGTTATAGTAAGGCATTCTCCTTTTGCTATGTAAGATGAACAAAATACGTTTTTAGTAAGGAAATAAACAGGCTACACGTTGCATTGTATTACATCTATTGCCACTTTCGTTTCATTTCGTTACCGCATTGGAAGCAAATAAACCACCAATAATGCAAAACCTTACTAACCTTCCGCAGAGTTCTTATGCCCGAATTGAATTACATCAAGAAAGTTTCAATAACTTAATAAAACCTCGAATCTATGACCGATAGCCTGAAGTACATTGTTAAATAAGAAAAGTATCGAATGGATGTACCAAGAACTTTCTACTAAAAATAAACTTCGCCTGATTTTGCGACCAAGCAAACATTTTGAATTGACATTTGCGTTTACTTGTTTAAAATTATAGGCAGTTTTTAATTTTAAAGTTATATTCTCTATAACACTACTAATATATATTTTTGACTCTGCCAAATCTGCAAATAAATGGAATATTTCCAAACGATTATAAAGATAGATATTTATAAAGCGATATAATTCAATGTTTTTCTGTAAGATATAATAAATTCCAATAAAACAAATTGTCAGATAAGAATAGTAATAAGATCAAAGGAAGTTAAGTTCTCTAATCTTATCCCGCTTTCACTCCATCTGCCAATTATTTTGCACTCACAAGTCAGTTGCGAACATGCCCAAAGATGTAAGATTGTGGGAACTTCTGAGCTGAGAAATGATTGCTAAACCGTTTCCACACGGTGTACCTACAGGTTAGATCGATCTTGGAACGTTTTCCTCGCCGGGAAATCTTTGTTTTAACTAACAGAGAAAAAGGATACCTGAGCGTTAGGCCTCCCTTTCCTTTGTTACCGCGCGAGAAATTACACAGATACGAGCAATTTGTTCGCGTTGAGTAATAAACCGAGCATCCTCAACCGAAAGACAGTTAAGTAACAACCTCCGGTTAACGCATCTTATTTAATTAACGCCTCGCGTTTCCACATTCCCATATATGTAAAACTTGACTTCTTTTGTCAATGTCTCGCATTCGATACCGTCGTGTGTATGTACATTGGGAAATAAATGTTACTAGGACAGGTCTTGCACTTTTTCCAAGTATAACGTAACACACAAATGTGAGGAAACAATGATGGTTTTCGCTGAAAATACTATTTTCTGGATTATAAATGATTCTAATAATTCTAGAATTAGTACATTATGTTATTATTACAAATTATAGAATTATTAGATTTATTTACGATCCATAGTATAGAATTATTAAATATATAATATAAAATTTAATTAATATTGTATTTCAATACATTAAAATATTGGGGATATTTATAAAGTAAATTCCGTAAAACTCAAACCATGGTTAATTCAATTTATAAAATCTAAATTTATGAAATTGCTGCTGCTATAACTATTATTATTACAGAGAAATATCACAGTAACTATTTGTTGGCAGTACAGTAACAGTATGATGAAATTTTTAAGAATGCGCTCAATGTTTTGTACACCTTTGAAAAAAAAGGTTTGTGGACTTCATCTCTGAGAACTATGAATAATAAAAAAAAAAAAATGGCACAGTAACCGTTTTCAGATGATAAAGTGAAAGTATCATGGATTGACGTTTTCTTTTCGAAACTCTTCTGTTATAATTGTACCTACCACAAACATTAATGATCACAGTGCTTTCAGTTGCGAAATTATAGTCTAAGCATGCTGATACGGCAGGACAGTAGAAATGGCAGAGAATTAGTGCGACAAATGAAATAATATTCTGAAGGACGGTCAAAATGTTAATAATTTTCTGTAGCATTAATTAAAGAAATTTCAATTGACCAGCTGCTATTGAAGTATCCAAATAGTTACTATAATGATTTTTTCATCATTTATCATTTTTTATTTTACCTGCCCCTATATCTTTACACTATTAGTTTTGTTTCGTAACTAAGGAAGCAACATTGTTTAACTAAAAGCCCAGTCTTCTTTCAAAATCCATTCTTACACCATGCACGTAATTCCATTCAGTACGATTAAAAAAAAGAGATTAACGTGTTTCATCAGATGAGCGAAAAAAGTATATATCCTAAAATGGAACCGATGATTAAGCAGTAACAAAGTCGTTCAGCAATGAAAGGTCGACTGTACGGTTAATTTCGCTTTCGATCTGACGTTCGAATTTGCTGCGCCTCCTACCAACGTGATTTTGAAACTCCCATCACCCGTATTTCACCGATTAACCTCTGATCTAATCTCCAAGTTTATCTTCTAACAATTAACTTCTTGGAATCGATTTCTGCCTGTAGGTTGTCTTGCATGCATTTTGAAACTCTGTTATTTCCTTCAACCACGGAATCTACCAACCACGTAGCCATTAATCTGCTCTCCCCCCTCTAATTAAATCTATTGCACGGAGCTAGTTGTAACTCTTTGTTCCTTTTGATAAATGAATGCCAGTTTGACTTAAATGCCACGAAGTCCTGTCAAGTCCAAACATTCGAAAATGTTTGAAATAAATTTCTGTTAGTTATTAACGGGATAAACAATTCCTATAGCACAATACCAATAGCCACATTCACATAGTTTAAGAATCTATTTTCCTTTTCGTGTTTCGGATAACCTTTACAGTAGTTTTTGTCAACGCCAAGGCCGCCTGATTATTTTTCGACTCTCTCTCTGTATCTGCCATGTTTTTTTTTCACTGCCACACAAAAATTCAGAACAATAGTTCAAGATACAATAAAACAGCCTGCCAAACTTCAAATTAATTTGTCGAAACGTTTTTGTATAAAAAATTCATAAAGAATTACCTATTTAAGGGGAGGTTCCGGTCTAGAGCCTCAAAAAATAGGTGATCTTTAGAAATTAATTAAAAGAAAACTACTATATATAATTTAGTGGGACTTTTTTGGATTGTATTAAGGATGTCTTACACTATAGAAATATATTTTTTGTTTTATAATTAATCATTGCAGACGGCACTGGGAAGTTGTTAAAGTCGAGGCGTTAAAGAGTTCATCCAAATTGGTGGGACCTGTATCTCTAAAAGTTAATCTCCGATTGGACTGAAACTTTTTTTATTTTGAAGAATATATGTCTGGCTAGGGGGGAACCAAAAAAAATACAAAAATTACATTTTTTTAGAAAATAACAACACTTGCAGTTTGATATCACTTTTTCCCTATATTTGTCGCCCTTTCAACGCTTTTGAAAATTATAAATTTTCAAGTTTTTGTAATTTTCTCTGCTCCCCCCCTCTAGCCAGATGTATATTCTTCAAAATAAAAAAGTTTCAGTCGAATTGGATAATAACTTTTGGAGAACAGGTCCCACCGTTTTGAGAACACTGTTTTCAGAAAAGCGCGTTTAAAGTTTCACATGAGTGCCGAGTTGTCGGGTAACACCCATGCATTTTCCGCTACTCAAATGCCTATAACTTCGGGAATTTTACGAATTTCAACAAATCCTTTTAAACACGTATTCCTAAAAGGTTGAAGATTCGAAAAATGAAATAAAAAAAGAAAATCGACTTTTAGACCGGAAACCTCCCCTTAAGCCACTAACGCGTTTGCCAAAGAATATTTACAGTATACAAATTATTAACATAATACATCCGCTCCGCCATTTAATTACTTCCCAACAAACATTTCATGCAAAATATAAATCTGCAAACTTTAAGCAGCTCGTAATATTTAATACATCTCATATTAATACATCTCGTAATACATTTTTGCAGTTAATCAAGATCCTGTATCGAAGCATGGAAAGAAATCGAAAATGTCACCTGAAAAACCCAGGTTTTAATATTAGGTCAGTCCACATTCTCTTTTAGGCTAGAACTGCTGACTGCAACTGTAGTTGCGGCGTTGCAGCGGCGAGTAAACTGCTGGTTAGAAAGGTGATATCGTGCAACATATACATGTACATATGTCCGCTTATTATACTTTCCGACAGAGAATTCTCGATCCTATGTGACACGGCAAGATTTTCTATCATTATCCTTGTGTATTAAGCCGCTCTTTCTTTCGCTGCAATTATAATTCTTGAAATGAGCATCCCTCGAAGGAACTTAATCAGGAAACTGACGAAGGAAACTTCAGAATTCAGTTAGCAACGATAACCAAATTTCCTGTAGTTGCTACGTTCGAAAAAAGACGAATACTCATGGAAATGCGATGGCGTCCTCGGTAGGTTACAACGACTTTAAAGAAACCGTAGCTATTTCAAATATTTCTGGGGCATGGCCTTGCTCAAACAAAGAGCTCTATCCAAGTTTTTGCCACTCACTGGATAAATGAAAGGGGCTTTTCAGTTCTATTTGATACCCTTCAATAAATACCTCTCGCGAGATATTTAAATTAATGTCAATGCCCAACTCTGTCGTGTCTACGCAAACATTCTCCTTCAGGTTTTATTTTACGTACAAGATTTATGTAGGCTTCTTTTCCAAAGAGAAAACATAAAATAAGTTTTTACTTTGGCTACTTTCATAATTACTGCCACATTTAGTAATAGTTGCGATGATGATAATGACACAACATTAGTAATATCCTCAAACTTTTTTCTTTTATTATTGCGAAGATGTTTACGTCGATTCGCATCAATTTACATTCGATATCGCGAGGTAATTAGGAATAGAAATCTCCTGCAAGCCCGATAAACCCTCGAACCGGAAGCCGATGCAATCGGACGATGACTTGGAAAGTCAATGAAACCCGTCGATCCACAACGGCCCCATGCATCCTCACTCGTCATTATTGTGACTACTTCTACTCTCTCATCATTTGGGAACTGTGGAGTCGAGTTGTAATTGACGAGAAATAACGTGGTGGCTCTTTCAAAATCTCTTTTAATGCGAAGCCAACCAAGGACGGGGTTCTGATTTCCCTCGAAATGAAAGCGCACCGTTATTGCACAGATTCTTCCGCCAGTTGAAACGATTTCTAAATGTCCAATATTACTACAGCTGCTTCGATTCTAATACACGAGGTTAGTCACGCACACTTCGCCAGCGGTTTTTCACTTTCAGGCGAGCAAAAAATTTAACGAGCTGGCTGGTTTTTTTCATCTTCATAAGCGCTCACTTTCCTTTTAGTATCGATTCGATCTTTCCTTTTCGGAGTCTTTCTAATCTGGTTGCATGCACAAAGCCTTGGGAAGTACACCCATCGAATGGATAGTTTGCAAGATACGTAAAGAATGTTCTACGATTAGCTGTGCATTAACTGTCCGCCGCGGCGCCGGCGAAGGTGGGTCAATCTTGACCCGTGTTCCGCCTTCGTCGGTATACGACTCATAGGATATTTGTACATCCCATATAATCGTTATGTCAAACGCGTTATGCGTAAATTGCAGAGACACGTAACAAGTAGTATAGCTGCATTTATATTGTACATCTTTAATACTGGAGTTGCTGAAACTTTTAAATAGAGAAAAATTCGACAAATAGTTCTAGCCCTAATTTCGATCAACGGTGTGCTTGGCATCAGCTAAACGGACAGAAAGAGGATCCTCTTTCACCAGGACAGCACACGGCTGCACTTGGCAAAACGGATATTACAGAAACAGAAAGAATTTTAGCTTGGGAAAGGATGATTTACCACGTCTACTCCCCGGATATTGCACCAGCAAATTATCATCTTTCAAGAAGTTTGCAACGTTATTTGAATAAAGGAAGGTGAACAATGTCAACGAAATCGAGGAAACTTTCTGTAAACATTAATAGTTTATCAGATAGATTGCAGAATGTAGAGAAGTGGGGAAAGCACGTGAATGAGTGGTAACTGTAAATAAACTATTGCGTTTCATTTTCTAGCAATATAGGTAGCTGCAGCGCTTGTGTGTAATAGTTATGCGATGCGATGACCCGATAAAGTCAATGTCGATTTCTTCGCTCAAACTCAACTCTTCATTTCATTAATTATTCGGTAAAACGTTGATTACATACCGTGTAATCAATTGGACACACTTAGGCCGCTCGTCCACCGCCGCAAAGCAACTGCAATTTGACCAAAAAACGATTCCATGCAATGACGTCGATCACTCGCAGAGTTTTGTTTCTCGTCAACGCAACGCCTCTTTCGTTAACCTTCTGACAAATTTCCTCGCGTTATGCCCACGACATTGCATGCAATCGTTTTTTGGTCAAATTGCAGTTGCGTTGCAGTGGTGAGACGTAAAGCAAAAATAAAAATTAACGGTTTCAATTTGTCCTCGCTTCGATCTCGGCCAATTTCAGAGTTAATCAGTTTCGAACCATGGCCTTTACCGGCGAAATTTTGGTTAAAACAGAAAAAGGGAATGTTTATATTTGAACACGTTCAAAGAAATTTTTCTTTCCGGGCAAAGTAAACTTATGTTATTAAATCACTGTATTCCTAAAATAATTGAAAATGTTATATAATTTTGTTAATTTTACAATTTCATTAAAAAGCTGTTGAAATAAAAAATTGGGTGATTGAACTAGAAATTGCATTATTTTTTTATTATATTTTCAATTTAATTAAAAAGCTGTTAAAATAAAGAAGGTGGGCGATTGGGCAAGAAATTGAGTTATTTTTTTTATTATATTTCCAATTTAAATATGGGATTATCGAAATTGAAGAAAAATAAAAGTCTGGAGTTATCCACGCTGAGTATCAATCATGTAACATATGATTTCTATCTAAACCTTAACATTACTTGTTCACATTAATCATTTCACTTGAATACAGAAAGCAAAAGTAAATGATGGGGTTTGAAATCTCTTATGTATGAGTCACTATTCCATTCTTTTGATGCACCGACCGTGCGCTTTAGGAATTCTTTGGATCCCACATTAAGATCGAGCCAGCTACTGTAGATCTGCTGTTCACTACACAATTATACGAAGTGTCCTTAAACGAAAGAACACTATCTGGGGTTCTGATGGGGAATGAAAAAACTGAATTTTTTAATTTTCCCCTGTATTCTGACTCTAAGTGAAAAGCGTGGCATATTTTCAAGAATGCGTTCAGCATATATAGCTACTATATTCATACTCATGTATTACTTTTTATTTATTATAACTGACTATTTAAAGGTGGGCGAGACGGGATTCCCGAGAATGTTCGGGATTCCCGAGAGAGTCGACACTTTCGTGACTCACGGCTTTCTCGGGAATCCCGAAACTTTCGGGAACCCCACAGAACCCAACCCATCGAGCTCCCGGCATTTTCGGGTTCTCGCGCACTTCTCTAACTGACTTTTTAAAGAAAAATTTCTGAATTTATTTTCACTGAAATCCTTTAACTCAGAATTGCACGTCCTATGAGATCCTATTCTGGTGTCCTTTCCTTGGGTACACTCTATATCCAGTCGACACTTATATGGCATCCACTTATCCTGCGTTTTAAACTCCTATCACACTCACGTGGTTAGCAACAGCTGGCTCAGATTTATAACACTTTCATGAATTCACGATCAGTTCTACTAATAAATCTTCTAATTGGTTATTATCGAGGATGAAAGTATGTTCTCAGCCTTATTGGTCTTTGTGACTCATCACCGTTTCAAAACTTCATGAATCGCACTTTTTCTGTGCCTTCAGGCATATAATCCTTGGTTAAGCACCTGGTTGATATTTTGTATTAACTAAAATATTTCTTCTTCGAGTTTTACTTCAAACTCGAAACAGACGGCTGTGGAATCTTAAACAGTCGGTTTCATTTTTAAATTTTAATTGAAATCGAGTTCCTTAATTCTTGAATAACGATGTTAGCAATGCACTTTGGAACGAGCATTCATTTAGGCTATAAAAAACTATAAAATGTTGATTTGTAAAAGAAAAAAAAAATTTGCACGAGCAAGACTTATGTTCGCGTCAACATATTTTCAGGTTTGCAGAAGGACAATAATAACATTTCATTCTTACAAAACATAATGCGTATCCTTTGGAACGAATCTTTTTTCCTTCTCTAAAGCCATCGATTCGATTACACGGTGGTTTCGCCGAACCCATACACCGTAAAAATCGGAGGTCAAGTATACTTTAATTCGCCCCGTCAGAGCACTGGAACACGTTGATTGCACTCTTCCACTTTTACAGAAAATGTGTTTGTAAATGTAATTAACTATAAGTATTTAGAAAGTGCATCTTTTCAGAATTTTAACGCAAACTTTGAAAACTTTCAACATAATTATGTAAAGTAATACGGAATTACGTTTTTGTAAACAATAAATATTTTGCTGTTCTTGTAATTTTTTAAGTTAATTTTTACATTAAAATATAATCCATAGACTATAGACTATTTTGTATTTGTGGTGTCAACGATTGTTTGTCAGTCAGAAAATAAAATTATGCAAATGAAAACATGTTATTAGACAAAGCTGACAAACTGTAAGAGATATATTACTTCTTGCCAACATTTTGTTAAAATTTTTCATGGCAATCAGTGGCTATATATAAGCATACGACTGTATGTTCAGATGTTTTGAAAATTATTATATCATGGTTTATTGATTTTTTATAGTAAAACTGATACACTTCAACATTTTACACGACATGTTAAATAATAATTATAGTTCTGAGTTTCGTCCAAAATACATAGATTGTTTAAAATAATAGTTTAAATAGAGTTTCCGTTCATTTCGCCATCTAAAAAGGCTTGAAAAAAAAAGTGTTCTTCACATATGTCAGAGCTCATTAATTAGATTCACATGCGTAACAATAACACCGCTGTCTTCCTCAGATTATTCTCACAACAGGTTTCACTAATGTCGAGTGCAATCACCACGTTGCGATATGCAGAGAAAGTATACGTGTTCATGGTAAAGTATTAGACCACGGAAATTCAATCATCACAGAGATTTAGATAATCTGAAATATTTACAATTATAATAGTAAATCGAACAAAAGTTGCTTTCACAAGGAGAAGTCAAGGTTGAAAATTAAAATACAAACAATTCATGGCCGATAACCACTACACGATAATTATACATTTACACACGGAATCATTACTGAACTTCATAACAGCTGCCAAAGTATTTTATCATAACATCCGATTGAATGCCTCCGAAATGCAAATCTTCACTACTTTTCCTCTTAACTAGGTTTACTGTCTGTTCATACACGCGCCATGAATCACGTGTAATAGTATTAGTATTACTCCTAAATATACTTTTTACTTGCACCGCAACCGCTATAGTGATAAATATCTTATTTTACATACATATCCTTTCGCTTTCCCTGTTTTACATACATACATTTGCCATAAAAAAAATGTTGTTTAAAATGGAATAGTTAACTCCACTAGAGGGAGAGTGAAACGTTGGCAAACATTATCATATACACCACGCAGTGCTCGTTTATCTCGCCGATAAAGGAAACTTTCTAATACGGTTCTAGATCAATTCATCTCAAAATCTCGTTCATGAAAATGCAACTGTGAAAGGGACGAAATTCCAGCGATCTGGTAAGAAATAAACGGCAGTCCGCCTGTTTGTGTAAACCGAAATACGAAAGTAAAGCCAGTTGTCCGGGAAGCAAGTTTCTAATGCGAATGCAATGCCCGTACGCACCAGTTTATCTAGTGAATCAAGGAAAGTCGTGCTGCCATGCTCCCAATTTTAAGAAGTTGTTTAGACTGACATACCTTGGTGCAATGTCCTTATCGAATAACGAAATAAATAAAAATAGCGCTGATCAAACTAGGACCACTCAAATACTCGATTTAGTTTTAAACAAATAATCCTCAAGAATACCAACGACGCTATTATTTATGCCTAATCCAGTAAATAACGAAACCATTAATGTTACTAGGATGATTCCAATACCTGATCTGATTTTAAAAAAGTAATTCGTCCAATAATTTCTACAACGCTATTATCTACTAATTTTGCCTTCGATGTAAACGTACTAATTACAATTATGTAAAATTTTAATTATAATTCAGAAGAAAATTCTATAATTCTGAATTATTTAGGTAGTTGTACGGAGCACGAATTCCACTTAACACAGTTATCGTTTAAAAATATATTTAAGCTCGTAGCTAATTCATAGGGAACACGAGGAACGTAGAATATGAAGGTAAGTTATGTAGATGTAATGGTTTAGTGTTAATAAAATCATTTGCAGTACTAATTCCGAGATTTTTAAATAAAAAAAAGTAACTAAAAATGTGATCTCATAATAACATTAGTCGTCGTAAATCAAATCCATGAGAAAACTAATTTCCCTCAAAACTATTTAGTATTTAATATTTTCCAAACTACTTTATATTTTCGAAAAAAATCTTCCCCCCGCGTTTAAATCGAAATTATATTCGTTGGGGCGTGAACAGCTTTGCAGATGTACCCCAGACCCTTGACCCCTAAAATGTACCCCTTATTGGTTACAAAATCACACGCGATTCGAATCGACACGTGCTCACATTTTCCTGGATGGAATGTCGAAATGATTGTCACAGAAACCCGTTAACAAACGTGTTAGTCACAAAGCTCGTGTTGAACACCCAAATAGTTTTGCTCTTATTCCGTGAAAAGCGCGATGTAGCACACTCACCTGCTAGGATAAGCAGCCACATGGTGCACAAATGAGTGACGAAGTGCCGAGTGAATGTTCGGTAGAAGTGGGTTCCTGGTCGCTTTATAGACGAAGGGGAAAGGCCGCGCCCGGGTTGGCCAAGTGGGGTTGTTAACCACTTTTCCACAACGAACTGTTTCTAAGTGAGCATCGCGGATACATGAAATGCAGAAAACAAAGACACGAACGAGTGTCTGGCTTCATGGACATTATTTGCTCGCCTCTAAAGTTATACTTACTTTTACAATGGAACTGACGAATGGTTTCTGCATATAGACGTTAACAGGCAGTTTATATCTGTGTTGTTTAGAAGGCAGCGTGAAATGAGTGAGACAAGCTTTCTACGTGGAGGAATAAAATAAATAATAATAGTGATAGCAGAGTAATAGAGTAGTAATAGTAATACAGTTTTATTACATCACCAAAAAGTACGATAAGAAAGTTCCGCAGTGGAAGTAAAGAAACAGAAATAATAAAAGACGAGAAAAGACAGAGAATTTTAAGAGGAATGAAGACACTGATGTAAAGGGTGAGACATTAGTAAGCATACAAACTTTAAGGTCTACGTAAGGAGCACTTACAGTTACTCACAAAAGTATCAGCCCACTACATACGTATAACATATTTTACCTATTTAAATAATGTTAAATTCAAAATTTTTAGTTAGTACCATCTACCGAAGAAATGCTGACAAAAATTTTCCTAGAAGAATGAAACAAGATAAGCCCGAATTTCATTTGATTTGATCAAATGAATCTATGCATAATAGATCAGGTACAGCTTGTAACAAAATCGCAGGAATATTAGAAGAATATTAACTTACTTAATAAATTAAATATTGAATTTGGGCAAATATTTTTTGTAAGCTCTACTAGTTCCTAGGATGCTAATACTTTTTTTAAATAAATTGTGTGCAATTTTTAACTGAATACACACTAAACAAATGTATATGAATCAAGGTTTATATTAATGTGAATTAGAATTGTGAATACTTACTTTTAGATGTACAGATACTTTTGTGAATAACTGTATACATATTGTAAGTACTTACTATTGCTTTTAATACGGAGGGTATACGGTCCTAACGCCTAACAGATTAGGCACGGATATGTGTAAGTTAACCTTGCGGAGCTGATAAGCAAAATATCATAAGTACTATAGTGTTTTCTGAACAAATTTAATTCTGGTATTTTTTAAATGTTCAAACGCAAGAAAGTAGCCTGAATAAAATTATGGTAAGTGTGTCTTCTTTAATATACGAAAATATGCAAAGTCGGAAGAAGGACACTCTTTGTGCATGACATAGAAATAGGATTTTTGTGCGAAACTAAACTTATTTCTGCTCTCAGATATATTAAGTATTCGATAAATGTATTACAAGTAAGGTCAACCTGAGACATTGATAAATAAATTGAATTGAACAACATTTTTCCATAAATAGTACGAAATATCTTGGGTCAGAATCGTAACTTTTTTTGAAGTCCCACCAATTTGCCAACTTTTAACTTTTTTTTTCGTTTGTTAAGTTCATCGACAATGTAATTATACTAGACATAAGAAAATCCTTGCTTTTTTTATTTCAGGGAATAAATGGGCCACCATTATCATCTCATTCCCAGCCGTACTAAATAGGGCCCCTTAATACTCACTAAATATTCACTTAAGAAAATCATTGACTCAAATCGTCTATCTAATTCATCAAAAACCCTATAAAATCCTAATTATCTTTATTCAATTCATTCGTTATTTAATGCACAAATCGTTAATTCTTTGATGCTTTTTTCAAGGAAGGATCTCTAAAAAATAATATAAACACATAGCTACCTAGTATTACAAGGTACATACATAGCAACGAAGTCGATCGAAAGGAAAGCACGACGTTCTGTCCGCTTAGGTGAACGTGGTACAGTGAATGTAAGAAATTCGAGAGCAAACTACCGGGTCACTAACTGTTGGACCACCGTTTGGAAATCTAACAAAACGAAAATATAATGAACATGGCAAAACCGAATACTCATAATGAACTTGAAAACGAGTTTTCTGCACACTTTTCCTTTTTTTTTACAAATCACTTTTGTGTTGAAGTTTCCAGATCATGAGTCAGAGAATTCGAAATTGGAAGCAATTCTAATAAATACTAAGCCTAACATTTCAGATGATGGTATTGAGATTATCACTATTATTAAATATAATACTTTAACGTTCGATTAATATTTTATGTATCAAGAAACTTTAGGCAAATGAAACATAAAATTGCACCAAAAATTGTTACATTCTCATCATGGAACGTACATCCTAATAAATCCTAAAAATTATTTTTTAAATTCTAAATTGCACAACACATTCGAAATTTCCAAAGTATGGAATACCAAAATTATCAAGGATGTAAAATCATCAACTGTAATATAATTTTTATCCAAGTATAAATGGACCAATTGTTATATAGAACTTTAGTTCCAATTAAGTAACTTTGTAACCAGAATATAATTTGTACATTCCCAAGAAAAACGATATTCCATTAACAATTCATTATACCAAAGTCAAGTACAGTCCTATATATATATTACGTCCCAGTTGTGCAAACGCAATTTTATAATGAACTTGTATCCGTTTTTGTTCCCACCATATATCAGATCAAGTCGGTGCAGCCATAAAACACTGTACAAGTCGCTATTACAATTGGGAAACCTTTAACGTTATTAATACCCTCCATCAGTCGGATCTACATCGTTCAAACACAACTTGTCGGCTCCATACAGCCAGATACATCTGTGCACCGTGACAAAAGCCCTTTCGTCGGCGATTTAATCACACATGGAGATTCAACGCGTTTGATTTTCAAACTGGATCAGTGCCGACGTTTTACGATTGCAACAGACAATCGCCCTCGCAATGAGAATTTCTCATAGCGGGCCGTGTGTTGGGTTTGCCCGTGTTTGGGCGCGCATGTGCTGTGTACGTGTGTGCGCACGCCGGTGCGACTAAGTGTGCACGGCAGACTGTAATATAAACGCGGTTATGCTCCTATAAGCCGTGGGAAAGGTAATCGGTCAGAAGAAAAACAGACTAGGCGTATACATGTGTATGCGGGCAGGCACTCGCTTTCAATCTCCTGTTGTATGATCTAAATAATTTTGCATCGGAAGCTGAACAGTTTTTTCAAGATCCTACATCGGTGACATAACCCCGCCGAGCCCCTTCGGACCAATACGCCTCGAACGTAAGTATCCTGTTACGTCGAAATTAGATCCATTTGTTCTGGGCGGATTGGAATTGGAGAGTTTAATTGAGAAAATGTTGAAACTCGCGTAATCGTTGTATTGAATGTTGCATTCTGTACTAATCTATCATTTAATTAAAGTTAGATGAAATGATTGAATGTGTTCCTCTGTAAAGGTTAAGAATGTTAACTGTATAAGTAAAGTGAATATGTTTAAAAAGATTTATTAGATGAATGAATGTTAATTGATTTAAATACTGTAGTTAAGCTGATCATTTAAATCCTATTGGTAATATAAATGCCGAGGTGGAAGCTGTTGTTTTCAGATTATTCTGTCAGGCTTTATATAACAATGATTTATACGGTTAAACGTCCATGAAATTTAATAACATTGCGTAAATATTATGATGCACTTAATTATGATTTCCAGCAACATGATGGATTTCCAAATTTAAATCGATAACGTTGTTGATGAAGTGTGCGCGGAAATCATACTTTGATATACAGGGTGTCCCGCAACTGGCAGTAGAAACACAATTTTTGGTTGGGTCCGTGATTAAAACAATGACAGAATATCCGTTAAATATACATTTATATGATAAATAATTAATAGGATGCGACACGAAGGGAATACTGTTCACAAAATGAATCCTTGTTAACAAATTAGTCCTGTTTTTACAAAAAAAGCGTGTTGAAGATGAAATCATACGAACTCGATAAATTTTTAAAACCGATTTTCTTAACAAAAAAAATTTACAATTTTTTCTTTTTTTTTCACAATGATTCATTTTATTCGTAATTATACTATATTTATTACCGCATTCTCCAAATTACTTATTTGATGAATGTGTAATAAATGGAAATTCGGTGACACTTATTTTTTCAAACGGAAAGTTGCAAAACGAAAAATATTATTTTATATTTTTGACATACTTCTTCACGTAGAATCGCTAGCTTTCGGTTTGTACTGCCAGTTACTGGACACCGTGTATATTAAAATTAATGTACTTACTGTCTCTGTAGAAAATACCATTAATTATGTTATGTAAATTATGACACTTAAAAGTATTCGGAAGTTGATGAAAAGGAATTTTATAATTTATACGTCAGCACAAGAATGTATTTTAAAAGTGATTTATGGTATTGTCTACCGAAAGTAGATAGTATAAAGTGAAAAGAGATACCAGGTAATACATAAGCGCGATTTATTTGTTTTTTAAACAAATGATGTAGGAAAGTTTACTTGTATTTTTCCATATCTCCTAGTGATTAGCAATTATTTTATGCAACTCTTATATAAAGACAGTGCGTGTGTTGAGTTATTCTAATAATTTTATTCACGAGTTTCTAATATAATTACTGCATACAAAGGTAGGATTAAAAAAGTCAATTTAAAAAAAAAGAAAAAATATGCCCATTATAACTAGGTTCCTTATAGAAGAAAATATTTTGGTAAAAAATTTATTATAGTTTTCTATAAATGCGACAGATATGAACTTTTTGATTCACATTAAAGGGTTACATACACCAGGACCATGAAAACACGGGACCCTTTATGATTTTTTACCTATAAGTAATTTAGTTAAACAAAAATCGTAATATACACTTGAAAGTTTGTACTGTGAAGAATATTTAAAAAAAAATTATAATAGTTCATCTTGTTCGTAAGGGGTTTTGCGGTGCGAAAAATATTTCCTCCGGGTGTCATCTAATAGAAATAAGGAAAAATGTCCCTAAAAGTACATAATAGTAACCAGTCTTTGTCTTTAATTAATTTGGACTTTATATTTTCTTTAAAATTAAACATTTCAAAAAATCGGTATGACAAAGAATATCTTATAATAGTAGAAGACTAGTTTCTTTTATGTACATCAAGGGACATTTTTCCTTTCATTTTGTCCTGGCATTTATTTTCGTGTATTTAACCACCAGAGAAGATTATCAAGCTTCTAGCTGGTAGTGATCTTAAATGAACCCACAAGTCACCATGTTCAGCGATAAAAAGTATCCAGTTTCGATGCACGCATTTAGGGTGCGTGGGCCAATACTTTCATTGCTTCCATGGGATTGCTTCTTGGCGTGAAAATGTGCCAATGTCAAATAATTGATGAAATCACTTAGGCGTAAAAACATGCCATTACCAGTCAAAAAGTTGATGCCGCTAAGATAAGAGTATTAAGAGAAAGAAAATGTTGGTGTGTTAGTCACCAATTACCACCTGAGCAAGGAATCTATTAACCGCTTCGATACGCATCATCGAGCGGTCAACAGTATACTTCTTTACGCACCTACTTACTTTGCGCATCACCTAGCGCACGAAGATGGAACACGCCCAAAGAGTTTAAGCACAGACGAGATATAGGTACAGACCAGGTATAGGATAGACCTATCATCACAGACGAGGTATAAAATAGACCTATCACCTTATGGGACTTCGTGTCACCACCCAAACTGTGTTACCGACACATAATTTGAGGACTGAATTTAGCGACCTCTGTTCATGAACAGCGTGCAACTCAAGAACTACTCTGAAATGTGTTGAAATGCTGAAAGTTGTGTGCGTGCTTGTATACGTGTGACTTGTTTAGAGGGAGAGTTTAACATAGAGGGTGTGCTTTTGCTAAGCTACGCTTTGGCTCGGTTTGTCAAGATTAAAATATTATATTATAGGAGAAATATTTAGAATCGAATCTGGACGGATGGAATATAGATTAACGAAGATAGATAATCGCAGCCAATGGGCTCGTATTACTTGACATGTAATTAATAATTGAATTACAATGTTACTTGTGATACGATTAGCAATTACTTCAAATAATACAGATTTCCCAGGTCTCACCACGTGGAGGCGCTGCGAGTGGAGACCCGCCCTAACCGCGGCCCATCCGCCCTCCTTTTATGCAAAATTTTATTTTCATTTCCATCGAGCCCCCTGATGCACGATTGCAGAACGATCCTTGATCGCTCCACAAGCGGGCAAAAGAAGGTGTTATTCTGTAAAAAGCTACCGCGATGAAACTAAGCAGAATTTAAAACATTTTTTGTTTCTTTCTGTTTTAAATTTGAAGAATTTTCTGGTATATTTCTACCATTATAATTGAAGGGTTGGATGCAATAAGGGGACTAGCGCTCGAAAATGTGAAAACGTATTATTTAATCGCTAAGAAAAATTGGAAAATTAAATGTCGTTAAACTGTATTTTAAAGAATATAGTGTTGTAAAGCTCGCCACGGCACATATTTTTTCTATTTACAGTTTTTTCATCGAATCATTAGTATTCGAGATAAAAATTATAAACAAAAAAAATCGGTCAACCGAAATCATTATTTTTTTAAACATAAATTGCGATAACTTAAGTAAATATTAACGGAGCGTTATGAGACTTCAAACATAAAGCTCAGAAATCTCTTGCGAAGCCGTAAAATGTATGCACAAAACCCTTATGTTAAAAAATATAATAATACTTAATTAAAAAGTAATACTGAACATAACCCATGGTTTTCAAAGTTCGCCGTTAAAAGGTATCGAACCAATTTTGAGGTACATATAACTTGCAGTGACAATGTTTTTCCTTAATATACAAGGAAGTTTTTTACGAATTTTCATACTGATTAATAAATAATTGTAGAAGATATGACGATATATATAATTTTCGCACGCCGCCTACTGTCAACGCAAGTGCCTAAAACTGCTAAAGAGCGCATTACATATACGTGGCGGTTGACTGATGGAGGCGCGCAAGATTTATATACATTGTCATATCTTCTACAATTATTTATTAATTAGTGTGAAATTTTTTGAAAAACTTCCTTGTATATTAAGGAAAAACTTTGTCGCTGCAAGTTATCTGTACGTCAAATTTGCCTCGATACTTTTTAACGGTGAACGTTGAAAAACATGGGTTATGTACAGTGTTATTTTTAATTAAATATTATTACATTTTTTAACATAAGAATTTTGTGCATACATTTTACGGCTTCGCTACAATTTTATGAGTTTTATGTTTCAAGTCTCATATCGATCCGTTAATATTTACCCAAGTTATCGCAAATTATGCTTAAAAAGATACTGACTTTGGTCGACGAAGTTTTGTTGTTTATAATTTTTACCTCGAATACTAATGATGCGATAAAAAAATCTGTAAATAGAAAAAATATGTGCCGTGGCGATCTTTACAACACTATATATTTTAAAATACATTTTAGCAACATTTAATTTTCCAATTTTTCTTACCGATCGGACAATACTTTTTCACATTTTCAAGCGCTATTCCCCTTATTGCATCCAACCCTTTAATTATTCACTAATTGGGAATGAAGAAAAGAATAAAGGGGCAATATTTGAAACATTCGCAAAAGTATTAATAAAAATTCCATGAGATTTCGTTTCTCAAGGATAATGAACCTGACATCCTATTTTTAGTAGATAATCAAAAACTTTTATGCAAATGTTGAAGATTGGAGTAATTGCACTTTACTGCACAGTAACCAAAGTTACTTTCATACAGAAAGTTGCAACAACGAGCACGCGTTAATATTGACTATCACTATCACTTTGCACTAACACGTTTCACTATTACTTTTCACTATCACTTTTATTTTTAAATATATTATTTTATTAAGTCTCTTCACCGCGAAGGTATAACTACGTTATGTCAGTAATAGTGAGACCAGCCTACAGGACATAAAATAAATCACGCAAAACCATAATCGAAATACATGAAATAGAACAAATTACGCAAATTAGCAATTGATATTCATAATATTAAGCACATTAGGTGCTATAATTCATTATAAGTGCTGTATATAATTCATTCTATTCAGTAGGTAATCAAAAACATTTACCAGCCTGGAAGGAAATTAAATAAACACAATAAAACAGGACATAAAATAAATCACGCAAAACCATAGACAAAATACATGAAATAGAACAAATTATGCAAATTAGCAATTGATATTCATAATATTAAGCACATTGGGTGCTTTGTTACATCAACTCAATAATTTCCTTGTAGTTTCTCATTAATTGGCATTTTTTGCAAAATATGAATATACTTTCAAAACAATATTTCCAGTGACAAACACTCGATTCAAGAGCGGGTAGATGGTGGAAGTAGAAGGAGGATGGTGCAGCCACTTAGGGCTGCTCCATGATCATTGTCCACTCATTAATGCAAGAAAACCGTGAGTGGACCGTTTCTTTCTTTCGCAACGCTAGCTTATTACAGACTGAAATCAACTCCCGAACATAGTCACTAGGACTTTGGACTACTCGCAGCACTAATTTCTCAAACAACTTCAAAATTCCCGAATGGTGCTTCATTACTGAAAATTCTACTATACTTAATACTCTCAAGCAGCTACACTACTCTAACAAGTATAAAAAGCTACAGAGAACCACCACGTGGGTGGTTTGATTTTTCGCAACACTAATAAAAATTCAATGCACCTGTGTCTCGTAATACGCAACTCTAACTTTAAATCGTTGCAGCCTTCCTGAAGGCTGTGTAGAGTCCCATGCGCAGCAAATCCAGCTGCTCGGGACTCTTTTTCCCCAGGAACATGTCTCTGGACATGTCCCAGGACAGTTTTGGGGCATTGGGGGCTGGGGGTCGCAACTCTAATTACAAACGCGATCAATCATCATCGCAACACTAACTCAAACAAATATTTAGAATCAAACTAGAACGAGTAATTAAAAAAACGCGTTCAGTCGCATCGCAACTCTAATAAAAAGAATACAATGAATCAAAATTAATGCTATAAATCAAACGCTAGTAACTTTACTTCAAAATACAAGAACAATCTCAAAAACAATCGCGACTCTTTTTTCGAAATACTACAAGCAATCACGTTCGATATTTATTCGCAACGCTATGCTGGTACCAAACGCGGGGAATACTCGATTCGCAACGCTAATTAAAACCGTGATCAGCATTTAGTCGCAACACTAACTGGCCGCGTAATCTTCTTCGCAACCCTAATTGAAAACGCGGTGTGCTCAATTTCAGGGGAGGGGGTATCGATGGGTCAGCCTATGGCCAACCAAAATACTACTACTACTACAACTACTGACGAGCATAATGGCAAAGTAATACCTACGAAGAATGACCCTGCACACGAGGATGCAGGGCCATTCTTGGTAGCCCACATGATGTGGCCGTTTTACTGGCCGGGCTATCTTCGGCTCTTTGGCCACTTCTTTGCTTCGGGCGGTCCGCCCTTCTGAAAGTTAAGGGGGTACTCCACAGTGAACGGATTTTTTTCTCAGTAAATACAACATATAATGAAATAAATCTTTTTGGTGTTTATAAAGCTACTCTTATATTATATAAAAAAAATTAAAAAAATATTTTAATTTGTTTTACTTGTTTTTTTTTACAAAGCGTCAATATGGCAACTAAACAAAAACGTGGTGCAGGTGATTTTCTGCCTTAGGCTTATCTGAAACAAAAAATCCGAAAACATTCTTAATCTGTATGAGTGTCGCTATCGCCCGTAGCTCAATTAACAATTTTTGTTGAAAAATAACAAAATGGCACCTGTTTGAAGGAAAAAGTTCTCCAAATAATGGTGTTTCTCGAATGTTCCCCGAGAAAAATCTCGGTTATTTTTCGGAAAAAATTGTTAATTGAGGAACGGACGATAGAGACACCTTATACACATTAAGAATCTCTTAGAATTTTTATTTTTGGATCAGTCTAAGCTGGGAAATCACATGCACCGCGAACATACCGTTTTTAATAAATACTTAATAAATACCAAAAAGATTTATTTCATTATATGTTGTATTTACTTAGAAAAAATCTTTAAAAATAGCTTGATTTTTCGACGGTTCACAGTGGAGTACCCCCTTAATAGCGTGCCCAAGCCCGTCCTGCCGACCGCGACCAGCGACAATGTGCAATGTCCCACTGGCGTCAAAAAGTCGACATAGCGGGGCTAGAAGCGAGGGCATACCCCACTCGCGCTAGTCTGGCCGTCGACTTTTCTCACAAATTTCCTGAAAGCAGGTCATCGCAGGGGGGAACATGCGATCAGAGAATACGATGACCTGCCCCGGCCCTACCTACTTATATTTAAGTTACACATTCGTACCAGAAGGTAAGTTACCTATCCTCCCAAACAGCTAGATTACCCATCCTACCGAACAGCTGTTACCTATTCTACCGAACAGCTAAGTTACCCATCCTACCTAACAGCTATGTATATTTAAAAAATGGCAAAGCAGTCTCTCACACACAATCACACTCTAATAAGTACGTACCAGATTTCACTGAAATCGGCTAGCAAAGGCAGTGACCATTGCGTATAAGTATGATTTACAAAACAATTAACTATTTTCAATTTCAAACAATGGATTACTTGATAATGTGCATTGTACATATGTATTATGTACATACATGAATCGTTATTACTATCTGATTTGATTGTACGAGATTGATTAAATTTCATATTCCCAGATTATTTACTAGAATGATCATCGTGTGCAACAAGGAATATGAAACATTGATATCGTTATTGCAACGTTATAGTTTCGTTAAGATGGTCTTTAATGAAAATCTTTCACCGACGCAAATTCCACCGCCTAACCACACAAACACACATAGGTGGAAAATGCGGCGTGCACGATACACTAACGCAATGCTAGCCGCCGACATGTAATTATTTAATAAAGAAAGTCATCGTGCCCCATTGCCTTCACCCACCCAAGTAGCACCTGGGCACGTGGATGAGTTAAAAGGCAATGAGTACGGAAAGATATCCTGAAAATCCTCAACTAGAAAATATCATTAGTTTCTATAGTGTCTAGCAGGCTAATATTCTTTTATTTTACATTATTAAGCAAAGTGGCTCGACTTTCAACTTGTGAATAGTTTAAAGTGAAGATAAATAAGAAAGATCTCTACTTTAGATCAAGAAAAAGGACTCTACTCGACATTCATTTAGCAAGAAGAAAGACTCTAAAATTCAATTGTTTAAGAAAATCAATCTAAATCATGAAGAATTTACTTTAAGAATCTAAAACGGGCTATTCCATCGTCAAAGTAAATTTCATAAAACAAGAAAGTGTGATCTCATGCTAATTACTTTGAATCTGAAATTTCCCCACCCTTAATTGTCTTCTTGCACATGGAAATTAATTATTCTATTGTGTACGCAAACGAGTGACCTTTTTAAGAAAGGAATTACACTTTTATGTATATTATCATCATTTAGAAATCAAGTTACTTTTGAACACGTAGTATCAGAAAAATAAAAGAAATTCAAGTCATTATAATCGTTCCACTACATATTAAATAAAAATGATCGTAGCTGTGGAGTCTGAGAGTATCAGACTTCTTCGCTATATAAAAATTAGCATTCAGTCGTATTGATATTCGTACCAATACCTTCCGAATTATTTAATAAATATCTACATCAATGTATGATCAATGATAAATATTCGCGTTAGGAACCGTTTATCTTGGAAATTATGATTATAATGTGATTCTATTGAAAAGGCGCGGCGTACAAGAAGGCCCTAGCCTCGTCTAATAAATACATACACAGACAAAAATGTTACAATTCACGGGCATGATTATCATACCCGTGGTCATTATGCTCGTTAAATATACAACCGGTCACTCGTGTCGATTCGGACCAAACGTCCTACGACATGATTGAGTGACCAGAGGAACCATAATGCATGCGCACTCACATTTCGCTGTGCCCCGGTGCCGAAGACGCCTACACCCCTGCTACTGCTCAGGAAAAGTCATCAAGCTGCTCAGCTGCGCCCAAACTGTAACCAAGGAACAGAACACGATTATAATTTCTTTCTAAAGTTACGACTGTTTGTACTCTAATATAGAACCACGAAGCAATTCAGAACTAACGAAACTTTTTATCATTTAGACATTTTAAGAAAGAAATTAGAAAAATGAAATGTTAAAAATTAAAATTAACAAAAGTTATTTCTTATAATGTCTAAATAATAAAAAGTTTCGTTAGTTTTGGATTTCTTGGTGATTCTATTCTAAAGATTAATTTGTTTAAAATTGTTTTCTTTCTAAAATTTTGAAGAATGAACTCTATTTTAAAAGAATTAAATCAAATACATAGATACTTACATCATTCCATTAATATTCTGCGCACAAGTCTCCTCTTCAGCTGACGCACTGACTCTAATTTCCGACAACGAGTTTCTCTTTCAAAAGTAAAAAAAAAAGAAATAGTAGACTACAAACGCGCCCCAAAGATCATAATCGGCGAACAAAGCACTGAATCTATTCTCGCGATTCGAAGATCAGAGCCGCGACGCTCGTGAAAGAATATAAATTGCGTAGAAAACACTGGCTCTACTCTCGCGTATCCCGAAATTGTTAACGAAACTCTACTATGAGCAACTGTGCTCTTCAAAACGAAAAACTTCGTACGTCATAAACACTGACTCTATTTGACCGCATTGCACGCGGTCACAATCTCTGAAAAATAAGTAGGATAGGAGGGTGGGGTGGATGTGGTTTCATCGAGTGTTTGTCACGAGGAAATATTGTTTGTCGTGAAATCAGCCAAGGGACTTTCGCTCCTTGTTATTTAGAATACAAGGTGTGTTACGAAAATACAGAATGCTCGCTCCATAGGAGCAGCTTTGTATTTCAGTAACACACAATATTATCCAGAATATACTACTGCAGATATAATTATTACATTTAAATGAATCATAGTAGTGGCTTTCGTCATTAAAATTGTAAGCAAGTTCGTGTTATTCGAATAATACTTTAAAATATATCACGATCTTTATAAATATCCAAAATCAATGGCAAGAATCAACATTCGTTGATTATTCATGCTTGAATAGCATGTCCTCGATCAACTACGCAGTTTCTGAACATAAAGAATAAAACTTGCATCCAAAACCGAAGGTAAATGCAATTACAACAGCTTCATAGAGATAGATTCTTAAAAATCATTGAAATATTACTGAATTCTACGTAATCGCGACCGAAATGCAATAGAATTCGATCACTTCAATATTTCGTAAACATCTACAGACACCATTTTAAAACTTTTAAACAAATCTGATTAAAAATATTCAATTTATCATAATTCAATCACAGCCAACAATGATTCAATAAAATAATGAGAAAAATACGTATACCACACGTATTGTCAACTCCTTTTTCCAAGGAATGACCAGACGCCATCCAAGCATCGTTCAAATTAACCGCCAAGTGTCATGGCGTCGCCTGCCCTTTGCTTTCGATTTCCGCCTGAACGTCTGTTTGAAACAAAAGCATTAAAACATTCGTAAGGCAATTAAACAAGAAATAAACTTGAAATATGCCCGAAAAGTCATGTATTTGAATACCGAGACACGATATGTGTGCACTAAATGTGCAGAAATATCGACACGAAGGCTACAAAGGGAATACGTGACGAATATCTAATAGTTTTCTCGCGATATTTAATCAATTTCGGGACGAAAGTGTATTAATAGTAACAGCAAGTGACGATAGAGAATAAAGAACAAGTATAATAATGATTAGAAGTAATTATGTGACAGTAGATAATGTACGCGTACCATTTACGTACGCAGCTATCGAAACGTCTTAACTCAACGAAGTCCACGGAACGAATGACCCCCGCGTCGCGTCACGTACCACGGCGAATATGGGCTTTGGTGGGGGGAGACAAGGCAGGTTCGCGCGGCAATACACGTCTCTTATCGCACGCCGCGTGACGTAAGCATCACGACTCGTGAAAATTAAATGTTGTTAAACTGAATTTTAAAAAATATAGCCTTGTAAAGCACATCACGGCACACATTTTTTCTATTTGCAGTTTTTTTATCGAATCGTTAGTATTCGAGATAAAAATTATAAACTAAAAAAATTTCTTCGACCAAAATCATTATTTCTTTAAACATAAATTGCGATAACTTGAGTAAATATTAACGGATCGTTATGAAACTTGAAACATAAAACTTAGAAAACTCTAACAAAGCTGCTAAATGTATGCACAAAACCCTTATGTTAAAATATGTAGTAATATTTAATTAAAAAGTAACACAGGACATAACCCATGTTTTTCAACGTTCGCCGTTAAAAAGTATCGAGGCAATTTTGACATACAGATAACTTGCAGCGACAAAGTTTTTCCTTAATATACAAGGAAGTTTTTCACCAATTTTCACACTGATTAACAAATAATTGTAGACGATATGACGATATATATAAATGTCGCGCGCCACCAACAGTTAGCAGCTATGTACGTACTGCGCTACTTACCACTTGCATTACACTGCAAAGACATGACTTTCTCATTATTATATGATTATATATTGCGATATTATTTTCGAAATATTTATTAACATTTTTATTATAGTATTTACACCCAATATTATCGGTTCTTTTATAAATTTTTCTTTTTCTCCTTTTTTTCTATATTTCATTTTTCAGGAATCACTAAATTGAGAGCTTACATTACTAAATTGAGAGCTTAATTGTTGACAGTATCAAGCCATTTATTACGAATATCGTCTGCAGTGAGCAGCACGGTTTCATGCCAATGCAAACTACCGTATCAAATCTTTCTGTCTTTTGCAACTATGCCTCAACCTATGTTGACCGTGGCAACTGGGTATCCCATCAAAAAGAATCCCATTTAAAAACATTGTCGTAAATTAATACCCATCAAAAAGAATCCGATTTCAAAACATTGTCGTAAATTAATAGCTTTACAAAACTAATGATATACACAAATTGCGCCAATTATCACAATGGCTATTTATACAAAGAAAAAAATGTATTAAATAATATTAAGCAGATATATTTTTATACAAATAAATATTTAATACGAATAAATATTTTATTCAAAATACTTGGCGCTGCTCTCCGAATTGGTGTTGCTAAACTGAATAAATATGTATAAATTGCATTAAAATCTTTTTCTTTCTTGTCTCAGTGGTGTCTTGTCTTGTTTTATTTTATTTATTAACCAAGACAATTAACCTTTTTTGGTTTCGCAGCGCCAAGTGACTAAGTCTGGCTGTTACGTAACAACAATTTGTTTCAATACAAATTGTTTGGCTCCGTCCTTATTAACTGTTGAATGGATTTAAAAATTATAAAAAACATCTACGATGTTAGTACACGAGCGTAGGTATCGCTTACGAGCGCTTAAGCCTTACGTTAAGATCTGGGCACACATATCAGTTCCGTCTCAGTTCACGCAGAATTCAGGTACTCTTCATTACTTTCGTCAATTCCTTTACTCCAAGTATTTTCCATTACAGTCTTTAAAAATAATCAGGATTATATCAAGTTTGGTGTCATTTTCATCAGAAAAACACTAGTAATCCATTAGTGATACTTATATGATAGAAATTGACATACTCATTACTGAATGGCCTATCGCTGACTGTGTCCTTATGCCACTACCCTAGCGTTTATGACAAGGAGTGCAACTGCAAATCGAATTACTTTTCAAACCGGCACTGAAAAATAAAAATTTGTCTAGCTGTGAGAAATTCATCGGTTTAGTGTTTAGTGAAGTATGTGCATCTCATAGTGCATATTATTTCGTGATTTCTCAATTCATGCATCAATTTCATCGATTACTGGACCATGTGGGAGGACTTGTAACAGAATTCCACTGAGATATACCTGTTACCTAAAAAACTTTTTCAGAAACTGAATACTTCGTCGATGTTTGTCACTCATATTTCTCCCAATATTCATCTAACTATTCATTTACACCAAGTTCAACTAAAATGTATGTATACATTATAAATAATATTATATGACATGTATAAGTATTAACATTCATTTATCGAACGATTAAACATTGAGAATAAAATAGAATTCAATTGGCATAGAAAATCATTTGCAAATCCAAGGCCAAAGCTTACTAATTGCTTGATATCTCGAGTTGTATCGATTATAGTTAATAATAATTTATACTGGCTGGTTAGTGCAAATGTCGTTAACATTATTTGTCATAGCAATAGCCATTGGAATGGATATTTTAGCGGAAAATCCATTTTTGCTGAAGAATTGGATTTCGCAGTTGTAATCAACCGTCGACTTTGATTTGATCGGGGGACATAGTTTCTCGAAGTGTATATACAGAGCTTTTCCAGCAATTGCTTTTACCGGGAAAGTTTTATCCATTTTTTTTTATTATTTTATATATTAATTTATTAATGTAAGTCAGGCGATAATTGTACAGTCACGTCATGCATGGTTTTATTCAATATACGAAACTGTATTTTTGTGATCGACCAAACCACGCTGGAAAAACACCAGTTCTCGTCTGGTCACTGACATTTGGCGTGGTTAGTACTTGGATGGGGGTGACCGTTTGGGAATACCGCGTGTTGTTGGCATACTTTTCTTCTTTGCTCTTTTTTTTTATTTGTAATTTCAGCTTTTATATTGAAGTAATTTATTTATATCGTTATAGTTTTGAGAAAAACGGTTTTTCGAATTTTTCAATGAAACCTTTTTTAAAATACATCTAGGACTTGTAAAAAAATTGTAAAATTTATAAGAATATAATAACGTTTATTGTGCAATTATGTTATTGCAGAAATAATTTCAAAAGATACAAAAGGAGGAGGATAGTAATCAATAAGGAATATTCATATCGAATTCCTCCTTATGGAAAATAAGAACGTCCTTAAACGCCATGTTGGGTCCATTGTAGTTGAAGTCATAAACTGGCTTATCCAGAGGGAAGCCATATGGTTTGTCGTCAACCTTCAGATTACCCCATATTCTAGAAGTATATGTATGCTCCATAGACACTGGGCTCACGTACACGAATAATTGGAATGGCATTCCTTCCCTCTTGCCTTTTGGCAACAACAGTCTCTCTGGGAAACCGGCTATCTTTTCGGGATAAGTGAATTCTTCACCGTCGTCGATGGACTTCAGTATTCTCTGATAGAACGTTTCGCTCGGTTCTTGATCGGTATTTAAGAAGAAGCAGTTTTTGCAATTGCGCACAATCTTGTTTGTTCCTGCGTTCACTATTGAAAATTTTGAATAAGTTAATAAATTTAGGACGCAATCAATATATGCGAAGTGGGGGAATTTAATCACAGTTGAAATTCGTAAGTTAATATCTAAGAAAATATAAGTTTGGAAGAGATTCTTATTGCTGAGTTATCAACAAATCCAAATATTTGGACAGAAGAACTACGATGATATATCGATTTTACATAAAGTATGAATAATTATTAATAAATATTAATGGGAAGTTTTGGCTTAATTTGTTATTGAAAAATGTACTATTCATAATAGTACACAGTGTACGTATGAAAAGGTAAGAATCAAATTGATAAGTGTTTCTTTTTTGTTTGATGTAATCAGTCAATAGATGATACAATGTTAAAGCATATATATGAAAAATGAAATACTTACAATCGACCATCCAAACGTCAACTTCGTAGAAATGTTTAAGACTTTCTGGGAGTTCCCTTAACTTGTGATGGGAGTCATATTTTGGTCCAAGGAAAATCCTTATTGATGCCTTCATTTGGCTAGCAGCATTAATTGCCATGTGGAAGTTGAATGGCTTGTGATTCAGACGATACTGTCTGACTTTGATTAAAGACTTATCGGCTTCAGCTTGACTCTCAACCAGTAAACCGTTACTAATCGATGCATCAAATTGATCGAAATATGTAATTAATTTGTCAACAGTTAAAGACTCAATGACCAAATTTGGATAAATAATGTCTTCCTTGTTGTATGGTTGCTGGCGCATCTTGTACCTATAAATGTTGACTAATATTGATTACCATTAATATTGTTTATCTTCTAGAGATTGAATGAATTTTGGTAAAATCGTGAGAGTTTCACGTAAGTGACTTCAATTCTTAGAAGTTATTAGCTCAAAGAGGACATTGTATATTAAACTAATAAAATGATGAAATTCGCTATTATTTGAAAATACACCACAGATATTTTTTGCTGTTAAGCAATGTAAAGCAGTTTCATTTGGTTAAAATTGTAAGCGGTTTGTTTACGCACGAAAGGAGTTCTGTTTAATGCACACAATTAAATTGAGAAAGTAAGTTTCTTCAAAGAAGAAAAGTACATACTAATTATTGTATGTATAGGTACATACAATCGCGTCAGAAAATAAGTTGACACTCTTTAAAAAAGAGTGTTAACTTATTTTCTGACGCGACTGTACATTGAGCTATAGTGATCCTTTCAAAAGACGCTTATTTAAACACAAAATAAATTAAGGAATCATTTGATTAGTAACCAAATACCGAAATAATTCTGCGGAAAATCAACTCTGTACCAAGAATTAATTTTTCGGTCTGTGCTGAGGAACAATAAATATTTATCTGTTACCTGTGATAGTAATCAACTATTCTCTTGTAAAGACGATAGAATGCCGGGTCCCTCATGGACGAAGAGAATATTTCCAAAGCGCTAGGTACAATTTGGTAACTGTTCATCGGCTCTGGATTAAAACCAAGGATCTTCCTGCCTAAGGTATCGATACTTCCATAAAAGTCCATGTTTTTGGAATCGGCGTTACCCTCGATTATGTTTCCAAGCATATTTAATCCTTCTGGAGTGTAAATATTGAGCATTTTACCGTCGGTAGACAGTATGTAACCTGAATCGATTGCACCAGATACTCTTGATTCCATATCCATAATGTCCTGCAATTGTTGAAGTCAAATTGATAAATTAAATTGCGATTCAATTTGAATTGCGACATAATTGGCAATGTCCTGAATAACCATGGAACTACAGTACTAGAAGTACTTCCCTTTTTTTTTTTAAATTTTGATTTCCCATTAATAGTATTAATACCATAGACCCATGTGGCACAGAACTTGCTGCAAATTTGTTATTAACTATTTTTCAGTTACCTTTATGTATGAGAACTTGTTCTGAGGCATGGGACTCCATTGTGGCCGCTGAGGTAGTGGCAATCCATTTTGATATGTCATAGAGGGGTAGTAACCGGCGTAGAACGGTCTTTGCCAATCGAAGTCCCCAATCTGTGGCAAGTCGTTTGACAATCTTTCGAGATTGTATCTGTTAAGCAATTGTTTGTGTCCATACAGGTATTCCTCTCCACGGTAATTAGGGAAAGATTGATCACTGGATTTCATCCAGAATGGATAGTTTTGGCGGAAATAGAAGTAAAATCCGCTCAGGCCGATATCTTCTGTGAAGTAGTTCAACTTGTTCTCCATATCGTATTCGCGATTAAGGTACCAGCCGGAATAGTTAGCTGGGATTATGTACGTGTCGTATCCTGCAGATTTCTGCGAATCTGAAAATAAGTTTGAGATAATACTTAACGCCCCTAACTGAAGAAATAAATAATTAATAAAAGAAAAAATGTTCCGAGCCTCTTGGACATCACTTTCGATGCTTTTCAGAGAATATCAACGTGAAAAGTTAATACGGTAGTCTCCAAAGAATGCTTCATGCAATTACACCCCCTCAAAAATTCAGAAATCACGTTTATAGAGAATTTGATATAATAAAACAAATATCAAGTATGAATCTTTCAATGAGTGCTTGATTATAGTATATTGCGAAACGTCAAAACATGAAATATTTTTAATTATTTTAATCCTTAGCATTCTCAACAGTGGATTGAACACCGAAATAAAAATAAACAAGTTTATTGTAAATAAAACAAATATGGATAGAGGCGAAGGAGAAAAGAAAGAAAAAGTAGGGAAGGAAATGAGCAAAGGAATAATTAAGTAAACAAATCAGATAATTACCCATTTGACCAAAAATCTTGGCGTGATGGGCTTTTTCAAGCACTTCCGAGTTGAAGAAAGCATAAGGGTACATTTCGTACATTGGTGGCAGTTGAATATATTCAGTGTCAGGTCTTCTAATTACTGCATTGTACATGGCGAACATAAATTGGGCCTCGTTTATGTTAATTCTTGCCCAAAGTGCTGTCTTGTAGAAAATATCGAAGTCGTTCGCCGTGTAAAACACATTGAACAGTGCCTCCATTTGTTTAAGCATTTTCGGATAATAAAGCGAAAACACCTCTCCTCGAGGAAGCATTCCGTGTTGGTACATATTCAGGAATTCCTTCACAGCCGTCTAAACGTATTTTTAACAACATGTTCGTTTAACTACAAGTTATAGTCATTATAATTTATACATCGTTGAATTTTAATATACTTCATGTGGAATATGATTTTTCGAAACAGTATACGAGTTCAGTATAAAGAATTTTTATACAATTATTTGTATCTGTTGATTGACTCGTGAGTCACAATACCTAATCAGAAATTTTGTTCCTTCTGGGACAAATTACTTTTTTATTTATTTTCCTTTTCATTTCTTGTGATTAAGCATATGACAATTAAAAGGAAATGGAATTTTTGTCACAAGTAACTTGCATTACAAATTAGTCTTGTCCACTCCTTTTTCAATGCTACATAAAAATACTATTACTACTAGCTAAAGATTGCAAAAAATTGAAAATCAAATGAAATATGAATTTTATATACCCAATTAAATGATTTCATTTACACAAATCGAAATATTTACAAGAAAAAACTAAGGAACAAAGTAATTTCATTCTCGAAATTCTCGAAGCATTACTCCCCCTGAATATAATACAATTTTTGTGAAAACTGCTATTAACAATTGCAGGTAAAGAAAACTATTACTAACCCGATTGCTGTAACTGTCCAAATTGTCTTGGATGCTCCATGCTCGACCCTCGTTGTACAATGGAATGTTCACCAAATTGGGCTGAGAGATGTGATACAGCAAGTTGTAAACTTTCTTTTGCTTAATTAGATACTCCTTGTCGGCAGTCTTGGTGTCATAAGTATCTGCAGTTGCAAAGCCAACTGCCAGCAACCCCAGTAGCCAAAACCGTAACATATTTACCCGAAGTTGAAGACTCGCCGGACCTAAAGCGCGGATACTCGGCGCACAGTCGCTCTTATACCCCATCATCCCCTCCGCGTAGCATTTATCCCAGATCGAACACCTCGCGTCCCTACGTGTCTACAATATCTTCGATTGTAGATTGCAAAATTGTTTTCAACTCGAACTTATAATTGGACATATGGAAAGGTTTTGAAGATGTAGTGTATTTTAATATCAATAGTTATCAATGTGATTTTTGATAACGGTGATATTGCGCTAATAATTGTATTTTGTGTTTATTGTAGTATACAGGGTGTTTCTCTTAACTCGATCACATGAAATATTTCTACTATATTTAAAATTTCATAAAAATGTTTCCCACAAAAATTGCATAGTTTTGTGGGAGCCGGCGTATAAAATATTTTGTACATTTCATTGCCGCTGTACAGTATTAATAACGTTGTTAGCAAATTTTTCAGCTTCAAATTTTTTATTCTTTACTTATTTTCTATTGTTTATATATTGTTTAAATAGGTACATACAGAGTTTTATGTTTACTGAGAAAAAGGCTTAATGAATATCAGTAATTATAAAAGTGGCCCAATTGAAAAATTTGGAAAAATTGATTTACTGCTTATTTTGTGTTCCTTTCTTTTAACTTGCGCCACTTGTGTAATTACGCAATCACATTTGATAAAATTAAAAAGTAATAATAATGTCTCTTGTAATTGGGCGTTTCTGACACAGTTCTATACGTGTATGCACATTAAATATTCGATAAAATCCATACAACTCTTGTACTTTAAACGTCTCATTACGTTAAAGTGATTTTTCTTATCAATATTTTGCTTCTTTCAACGCAGAAAACTAAAATCATGTAAATAGCCAGTTATCTGCCCGAACTCGAAATCCGTTTGGCACTTTGACATTGACATGATTAATGTATTGGTTCCGATTTGATTTATAAAAAAGTGGATGAGGATAAACGTCAAGAATAATATGAATACTGTTGAAGAATTCGAATTATTACGAAGGGTAGAGGAAGTATGTAATAATAACATAATAATAGTATTTGTGTATGTAAAATTTGTAATTGTATTTGAAGTTTTCACTCTGTGATGGCAAAATTTGTTTCCATGGCAACTTAATGCAGGTCCATATGTTAAGACACTGAATCGCTAAAAGTTCACGATACAAGTTTTGCTAATAGATCAAAATTCTTCACTTTCGAAGTGGGCATTCGACTGTTGATACAGCTATGGTGTAAGTGATGTCTTTCCCTGCATTTGCAGATCATCTTCGCTATTCTTTTGGAAAAGAAGCACGTACATATATTTCCATATAAAATTACAAACCATTTCCAGATAACTCCAGTGACCTATAACGTGCCAGATAACGTGTAAGGTCACTCAGAATAAAATGTTCAGTAACTTTCATTGAATATTGAAAAGATACGACAAATACACGCGCGCACACACACACATTTGCTCAGGAATAATTCCTGCACGATTAGGTTCGGCTCGATTAGCATGCATAAACTTTTGTAAACATTACTTTAATGATGTTTTATTTGTTCTAAACACCAGATAGATAAGTGTATAATAACACGCTGTCGAGCGCTGATAGCTTTTATCGAATGGAATACTTGCTTTTACTTGAGATCATAACACTCCTTTCCCTTATTAGTCTATATTCTCATAATAATTCATGATGATACTTTCGTCTGGATGATAATACGATGATTTATGCCGGAAACAAAATTGCGCCGACTAAGCAGCTGCTACTTTATCATATCAATTCTTTCGCTTATTGTTGACAGACATCTCCATGACAGTTTAGTATTATTAATTAGTTTCCAAACGATTCCTCCCTCTATGGTTATTATATTCATTGATTGATTTTATGCTTTTTCATAATGATAAATTTGAAAACCTGTCTTTAGTCAATATACTCAGGATGTTATCTTTGATTGTAGGACATTACGTTATCTACTAAAATTTAATTTATCTAGTTTGAAATTTATGGGAATAATGTGTTTATCAAAAGATTTATCTGCTTAATATACTTTTATCGACTTTCTTCTTTGCAGACAATATAAATCGCCTACCTTCTTCCCTTTTAAATTTTATTTATAAAAACATTTTTTCCTAGAGCCCCTCAAAATGTTTAATTCTTCCAATCGTCATATTTTCTAATCATAACAAATTTAATAGTTTTTTTAATAATTTAATAAATTGTATAAATTGTTCACAGGTGAGACTGTGGACAGCGTCAGTGGTATTTGGGCGAAATCGAACTTAAAATATGGAGGTCAACAAGAATATAAACATGAACAAATATTAAATTCATGCCACTCTCTTTGTCTCTATTTTTAAAACCATCTATCCTTCAATTTTCTTTATTTCTACTGCGATTTACTGTTTTTATTGCATTTTTTATGTTGTGTAATACAGTTATATTATCATTATTATTGTAAAATTGTGAAGTTTCCAGATTAACTTCTTTTTTTAAACTATAGTCAAGATAGACATTTAAGTATAACACGTTGAAGAGTGACAACGAGCCACTACTTTTTCCGTATAAATTTATTTCTTCGTAAGTTTGTAAAACTTAAGAGAACCTGCATTTTCTACTTCCTTTTGACATCAATAAATTGACAAATTACGAATAATTTCCTTCATTTGTTCGTGTGATAAAATAAGAAGAAAAATGTAGTGGATGTTATCATACTTCACCCATATAGCCTTATCTGCATTAACTGCACACTGCATATAAATATGTCTGAAGTTTTAAATCCAATTTGCTTACAACTTGCTACAGGCACCTACCAATGTGTCTCCGTTTATAAAATTTTTCGAAGTGCGTCAGAATAATCGTTAAAATGAAGGGTTATCAATTCATTACAAGATTTTTTTTAATTACGTGAAGCTGTGTGAGCAATTGGGTGAATTAAGATATATACGTATGATGAGCAATCGTGAAAGTTGTATTTACAAGAGAACAAACTCTTATGAAATTTTCTCGTGTGGCTCTATCGGTGGGTGTGATCCCCCATCCCACTTCTGACACCAGATGTACTTAGAATCACGGAAAAAGGGGAGAGCCTCGGGCAACGGGACTTGAACCCGCGATGATCTTCAAATGCGTTGCGCGCTGCCCAGCCGTCTTAACCACCTCGACTACGCCGACTCTCCCGGTTTTTTGGTACTTCCGTGCCCTTTCTTATGGTGGGGGTTCCCGATACCACAATTCTGATTTTATAAAAAAAAATTTTAGTTTTTTTTTTTAAATAGCCGTATTCAATTGGATTAGCCAGGCATAATGAACTGAGGTACATTTGGTGACCCCAGAGTTTACTCTTCGAAAGGTTTTACGCGACAGACGAACACACAAACATATAAACTTTCTGATTTATGGTATAAGGTACTCTTAGGTTCGGATATACCTACTAATAAATATACTCATAAGGATTCAGATAATACAGATTCCATCACACTTAAATCTGCCAAATGTATATGTAAACTACCATGTAAACTTCAAGGCAGCTTTTAAAAGGAATTAGAAAGCATCAACAATATAATGATTAATTCATTTTATTCCACCTATTTATACATCTTTTTCTATTTCTCGTTTTCCTGCGGAGGAAACTACGGAGATCAATAACTTAAAAATATCGCGTTTACGAATTCTCAGTCGGGACGTTCAATTCCTCCATTTTCTTGTGGAAAATAACAACATCCTTGACGTACATGTTGGGCCCAAGAAGGTGCTTTGAGTCGACTGGTCTGTCCAAGGGGAATCCCAAGGGACGTCCATCGTGGAAGAAGCGACCCCAGACGGGAGAATCGATTACCTTGGACCTTATTGGTTCGACCGGCGAAACCACGACGAAAAGCCTGTACTGCATACCCAACCTTTTGCCCTTGGGCAAGGTAAGTCTCTCGGGGAAACCATACGGGTTTTCAGAGATGCGCATTGTGTCAGTACCCTCCAAGCTGTTCAAAATCTTCTTGTAGAAGACGTCGCTGGATACTTCGTCTGGTACGACGTATACAGATTCGTGGTTGCCTCTTTCGATATTATTGAGTCCAGTATTCACTGAAATAAAATCATAATGGTTGGAGAAATAATGTTTCTTCTTCTGGTAAGATTTTTCAATCGGTATTGTGTTTCCGCTAAACGTCTATTTATATTGATTACTTCGTCTTTCCTCAGAAATCACGTCTTCTTTCGACAGAAATCTGCATTTAAAATAGTAAAATTAAATTGAACAAATGTATACGTACGATTAACCACCCACTGGTCTATTGTCATGAAGTTCATGTAGTTGTTCTCGAGATCAAGTTCCTGCCCGTGAACATCGGTTTTCGGTCCCAAAAGTATACGGACTATCGACTTTGTGGGTTGGCTACTGCTCACAGTGATATGATAGGTGAACGGTTTGTGGTTCAGTCGGTACTGTCGGGCCTTAATAAGCATACTCTGGGCATCTTTCTCATTGCGAATCGACAGTCCGTTGTTCAGCATCGAGTCGAAGTAGTCAAAGTACGTCGTCAGTTTGTCCACATTTACGGATTCGATCTTCACACCAGGGAAACGCAGTTCTTTCTCCGTGTACGGCGGCATAGTCTCCTTATGCCTACAGACAGATGTTATCGTTACCGCTGTAATTTTTAGACGTTCTGTTCCACGGATACAAGGTCGATTCTGATACATAATAAAATTCGCTGATGCACGTCTCAGGAGATGCTTTCAAATTTCGATCCTGTTATTAAGTATCAAAAATTCTTTGTTTGCTTATAGAGTCCGTCAGAAAGAAAAAATCCGGTCAAAAGAAAAGAAATTATAAAATGATAAATGATAATTAATGATAATTCAAAGTAATGCTACAAAACTAATACACAGGGGAATGCAAAATGCGTAAGTAGATATCATAAATCAAAATTAAATAGAATAATACAAACCTCAGGTAGTAAGAGACGATGTGCTTGTATATGCTGTAGAAAACGGGATCTCTCATGCTGGTACTATACATGTCAAGTGCACTAGGTACTGTATGAGATGTGTCGGTGGCCTCCAAACCGAATCCAAAGACCTTCTTGCAGAGTTTATCTACATTTCCGTAGTACCTCTTGTTAATTGTGTCTGCGTTACCCTGCACGATGTTACCCAATATGTTCAGTCCTTGTTCTCCGTTGATGCTGATGTGGTTGTCCTTCGTGCCCTCAACGTAACCGAGGTCGATCGCGTTCGAGATTCTGCTGTGAAGATCCTTAAGCATCTGTGACAGATTCAAGGAAAATTTGCAAGATATTTCTTACGTTGTAAATTCAATAGAACTTAAGATATTTATAAATCATGTAATGTTGAATCCTCAGGATTTTTATTTTAAACTACTATTCGCATGTAGTATCGGAATATTTGAAAATTCGGATTACATTCAACAAGTCCAATAAACAAATATTCGAGTACACCGCTAATTCGAAAATAATATTCGAATTCTATTCAATACATATTCGAATACATGGACTGTTCGAATACTTATGCAAATAGTCCTTTTTTAGTATAAACTAAGCCACGTAAAATTGAAGTTCCGACGACTTTGTATTGTTTTTTTTAATTGATTTGAACCACTCACCAAAATGTGTTTCTGCATATGGAGAGGTACGACGGCACCAGTTTCTCTGTGGGGTAAGGGAACTCCATTGCGATGGTGCATTGCGGGGTAGTATCCAGTGGTAATAGGTCTGTCCAAGCTCACGTCCTCAATTTCGCCCATATCATTGGAAAGTCTCTCCAGATAATATCTGAAACAGATTAGAATTTAATTTCATTTTTCTTGTTCTTATTTTTCGAGCACGAAAAGCATATATATAAAGTAATTGTAGAAAAAATTGAATGCTCTTTTAATATTATTTTATCAAAATTTCGATAGGGCTTACCATTTTTTAGAAATTCTTTAAATGATGAAATAAAAGAGTAATCAATGGTGCATAATACAACGTACCTTGTCAAAAGTTGCTTGTGCATGAAGAAGTAGTATTCACCACGACCACCGACTAGTAAGTTGTACTTCAAGCTTTGCATGAAAGGAGGGTAAACATGGCTCGCTAAGACGTAGAAAGTATTCAGACCAACGTCTTCGGTGAAGTAGCGCAGTTTTTGTTCGGGTGCATCTTCTCTGCTCATATACCAGGCGCTCTGGTTAGCTGGGATTACGAAATGCATGGTGCCACCCACGGACTTCTTCATACTTGTACCTGGTTAAATTCACACAATCTTTATATAAAGAATCTCATTAGGGACTTTGTTTTTATAAAAAGGAATCATATTAGTGCATATTATTCCACCATTAGTTCTAAACTGTCCTTGAAAGATTTGATCTTTCATTCTTCAAACATTACTACAACTATTCCATTTTACAAATTTAAATGATATACATAATGACAATTCGTCCATGGCTGACCCAAGTAATCAACGTCCCCATGGTAAGACTCTTACTAAGTATAATAGTTAGACTCTACTCGATTGACAATTTTCAAGTTACAGTAATGTCTCGTTATAGTCCCGTTTTTAGCATTCGTAATACGCCCGCTGACTATCCCCACCATTTCTTCGAATCCTTCGGTCGAGAGCGAGAGAACGAAAGAGTCGATGACAACTTCGTGTCAACTGTTTCGTTCGCTCTTTCTCGGCTCTTGGGTTTTCTCACTCGCGGCATCGGCCGCACGGAATTAGTGATCACTAGGAATAGTATCCGCATCGCGTTGTACGCCCGCCGCCAGCCCTGTTCGTCGGGACTATAACGAGGCATTACTGTACTACTACTACTACCGACAAGAAAAATTGTATTTTATCACTAACCTACGTCACCCATCGCGATGTCGTAAGCCTTTTGCAGAACATCTTCGTTGAAATAGTAATTTGGCAGCACCTCGTGCAATGGCGGCAGTTTGAGGAACCATGTGTCAGGACGATGGAGTATGGCAACGCTCAAAGAGTAGATGTACATTAACTCGTTCACGTTTACTCTAGCCCAGGCAGCCGTATCGTAGAAAATGTGAAAGTCCTCCGCGCTGTAAAGGACACGGAAGAGTAACTCTGCTTGATGGCGCAAAGTGGGGTTCGTGGCGGTGAAGACTTGACCACGCGGCAGCAGTCCGTGCTTCAAAGTTTCTACAAATTCGTTGAAGGCATCCTGGAATTAATTATTCATCATTGTCATAAAAGAAGAAGGTTACACAGAATGAATGTTTTTAAAAAAATATTCATGCTAATAGACGTTTTAGAAAGTCAAAGGTCCAAGTACCTTGTCGTTGTAGCTGTTGCCATGCTCGGCGATGTTAAACTTGCGTGCCTTCTGGTAAAGTTCCGCATGGTACACGGTAGGCTGGTCCACGTGCCAGAAAAGCTCGTAAATGCTTTTCTGTTTCTGGAGATAAGTTCTATCGTCATCCGGAGGAAGCTGTATGGCCTGCGCCAGTACGAAGAGACCGGCTAAAACGCACAGAATGGACTTCATCTTCTCGATCATCGGTGAACCAAAGTTAGCGCAGCTAGAGACTTTTGCGGGTTTATATACCAAGCCAAAATGGCACGATAACAGGTCGATAATGTATCGGGTCGATTTAAAACAAGGTCGCCGAGGATGATTAATCATTTTATCTCGTTTTCGTGGTCGTGTCTCAATTCGAGGGATACAATTCGATTGATTCGATCAACAGAATTTTTTAACATCGGTGATACACACAAGAAGTCGAGCCGGATATAATTTGGCCGAGACCAATCGGTGAAGAGTTTCATCTTAATCTAAATTGATCAGCGACAAACGGTCAGGTAAAATTGTAAATGCATTTTCTGATAAGGTTTGAGTTATTCAGGTTGAAATTTTCGAATTTCGAGTGGAAAAACGGGAGATGTATATGAAAATGTTTTTACCTAAAGTTCATCGATTAATTAATCTGACTGTATTATAGATCAGAAATGAAGGTATTGCAAATCATTTTGTTATAAAATTTTCTCCCGTATTTCTACGTAATTTAATTATCAATAGGCCAGTAGTGATTAACGAAAGTAATAAATATAACAAAATGTTTACTCATTTTAAAGTTTGATTACACTTTATCAATCATTTTGATACAGTTTGTCATAACAAAATTATGTGAGAAAACATTGGTTATGTTTCAATAATTTCGTAGATTCGAGAAAAATTAAGCATATCATTATACAGGGTGATCCACTGAAGACTGGCAGCGCTCGCGCGAGTACAAATGAGTACGGCAACAACGTCACGTGCATACTTACTACTACAATCATATGTAGAAACATCTGCCATCTATGGGCTGTTGCTAAAAGTATAGGTTCGTGTAGATGCCAGTAGAGAGCACAAGGCGCTTTTGGCTGTCTGCTCAGATTATTTTACATTTGACGTAACTGACGAGGAAGAAAACGACAGCCTTTTCCCTCAGAAACTGATTGAGAATGTTAGAATGCTTGTTGATCACCCACGGTTTTGTCGTTCAGACGAATTTTATCAAATTTTTAAACACTCACAATTAAAAATCGAAGGCTCAACCGCAATATTGTTATTCTTGATTTTTGGCTTATTCTGACGTCTACAATCATCCCTTAAATTTTCTCCCAACTGTAGTCGCACACCCCTGTAATAACCAATTTAAGTACCAACAAAAAGATGTACCTACCTATGACAAATATTTTTAATCGTTCTACTTATATACAAAGTTTGATCAAAATCTCAGCTTAAACTGGGTGGTGTTACTTATCAGACATTCATACAAAACTCTTACGCATTCAATTTTTCAGCAATACTACACGTTCTCTATATTTTACTCAATATATAATGTATAAATTTATTGTAAAATAATTGCACATTATCATATTTTATGGAACCATAATATTTTTAACATTTTCGCAAATCAAATTTTGTAAATCTTTTGTTTCTCATTTATTTGGTCCGCATTATAATTATTATATTACTAACAAAACGTGGTATTAGTGTGACATTAATAATTTTCATATTTTCTACAAAAAATGGTATTACTGTATCTTATAAAATGAAAAATTGATATTTATGTAAATTACATATACAAATAAATAAAAAAGAATATGATTAAAATATGTATGAAGAATTTTCAACTAAATAAAAGTATGAATAGAAGAGTAGAAAAATATATAAATAAATTATAATACAAAAAGTGTAAATATAAAATACAATGCAAATAACTTATAGACATAAAATATGAAAAAGATATTTGTATAGATATTTGTTTGTAGGCTTAATTATGACGGCAGGGCTGTAGAAAAATATTAATATGCACACTTTCAATTTCCGCTAATTAATATCAGAAAAATCATTTGGCCGTAACATCTCCGACTCGATTATCGTTCACCTTTGACATTAAAATCTGCTGTAATCGATCATCCAGACGGTGAGAGTGCTAGTTTATCGTTGTTTTAAGTAAACAAAGCAAAATTTCCACTTCGGCATTCTTTATCGCAAACATTTTATGTACATCACTAGTCATTTAGTCAATTTTCTTGTATATAATGAATTTAAATAATTGCCTTTTAAGCGGAACTCTCCTGTGAACGTCGCAAAATTTGACAATTTTTACGATTTTTTATTTGAAGTGGGTAGTTTACTTAGTTACTATCTTACGATTTTTTGTCCTTTTAATTAATTGTTAATTGGTTTTATCCTGTCCGCAATAGACACGTGTTTAAGAATCGTGTCTCGCTGGCGTACCTATATGATTGGAGCTCTCAAGGTGGACCAAAACAAAGAAAATCACTAATATTCTTAATCAGTATGTTTATCGTTATCGTCCGTACAAAATAAATAATTTATGGTGCGTTTATCATGAGCTGATGTTGAAAGTGTAGGGTCTTTTAGATGCCAGTAGAGGACACAGGTTACATTTGGCTTTTGCCACACGATATTAAAGTTGACGTAGCAGACGTGGAAGAAAACGGTGGCCGGTTTAACAGTGCGTTCACGCCGATTTCGTTCCGCATGGAAATACCTACCTATGCCACTGTCCAGCTGGGATACACTACGCTAATGTCGTTTTTGCTTGGATTGAAGAATTTGGTACCATTGATGATATCGAAATGCTCTATTTATAATTCATGGTGTCGTTAAACAATAGGCCAGTTCTTTCTGTGTCATTACTTTCTGAAATTGAGAAATTAAATTTCTATTCAATTACTGGTTGTTCAACCTCAGAATCTAATGTTCTTTCTTTTCTTTTTTTGTGATTTTATCCTTAATGTAGACATGCATAGATGGAACGTAAGGAGTAACTAATGGAATGTGTCTTTGTTTGTAGCAGTCTTTGAATTTTTTCTACAATTTTTGTGTTCGAGTGTTTTAACGGAACGGTGGCGCCTGGCACACCTTAGTCCGGGCCCCCTCGTATTCTTATGGCATGGGGGTTCCTGATCCCACATATGCATAGATAGTAATTGCTGTGTAGTATTTTAAGCCTGCAATTTTGGTCCGGCCATGCGCTTACATGCAAATGTATCAACTATTCTGACAATGGGTTGAAATATTTGCGAGCGTGAGAAAAAATGAGAGAATGAATCCGTGAATTTTCAGAATTGGTGAGGATAGCAACCAGGTTTATAGACAGTAGCGCCAGGCGACCTTATAGACCGAAAATACTGTAATTTCGGAATTCCCAAAACCGAGTACGTAACTGGACGCAAATTAGGGAAAAAAGGTATGGATCCTCGTTCTTCAGAATTTTTTATTAAACCACTCTTTGGCGTTAATTTAAAGCCTGAAGATTAATAACCAACTTCTCTACAAGTGTGTGTTTCTTTAGAATTTCATTCCCTTATCGTAGATGTACACGTCCTGCGAGTACATGTTGGGCATGCTGAAGTTCCAGGAGGACATGGGTCTGTCCAGTGGGAAACCAAGAGGTTTGTTGTCCAACATCATTTTACCCATCATCGGTAACTCGTAACTGCTCATTTGGCTTTCGCTGAACTGGCTCAGGAAGAAGAACATCCTGTATTTCATTCCTTCTGGCCTACCCCTTGGAAGAGTAAGGCGTTCGCTCAAGCCGAAGAATTTCTCGGAGTACATGAATGGTTCGCTTCCACTGATGGCTTTGTTCAGCTTCTCGAAGAACATGTCGCTTGGCATCATGTCCGGCATCGTGAATATAGATTCCGAACTTTGGCGTTCGATGGCATTGCTTCCAGGACGAACTATACACATGGAACGAAATCAGTTGAAACATTCGTGACACTTAATACAATAATGACAAAGCAATGGCCGATTAACACGTTAGAGAAAGTGAGGCAATGAATTTCAGGTACTTGAAGGAAACAAGAAAAAGAAGTATGTGCAATTAATCAATGAAGAGTGCAAAATCAAAGACCAGTTCGCCAAGTATAGAACAAAATTTGAAATAAAGAATGCAACTAACGTGATACGGTGAACTTGTCCATCGCTACAAAGTATTTGTAGTATTTTTCCAAATATAACGGGTCCTGGTTGATGTCTGTGAACGCAGGGCCAAGGAAGATCCTGAGGACGGCCTTCGTTTCCTTCTCTGCGTTTATGTTCAGTCTGTATGTGAAGGGTTCGTAGTTCAAGCATGGACGGCGAGCCTTCAGACGGAGGCTCTGTCCAGCCTTGAAGTTCTCAATCAGAACAGCGCTATTAAGCAGAGTGTCGCACTTGTCAAAGTACGTCGACAGTTTGTCAATGTTCACGGACTCAATTTTAACTCCAGGCATTTGCAATTCAGACTGGCTGTACATCGGCTGGTATTTCTTGTATCTGTAAGCATTATATAAATTATTGATGGTTGAAAACAATAAAGCTTTGGCAACAACAGTGAGCAATAGTGACGCAGGGAGTAGTATAGTACCTATTCCAGATATAGTTACTTAAGTGTGAAGTCCCTCAGCGGGGTCTTAACCGACACCCTGCAGGGGACTGGCCGCTAAACGTGACCCCCTACTATCTCTTGCAGGACTGTATTTAGAGAAGACCAGGACAAATCCGGGGCTCTAACAGAAATTTCTGTTCTATTTTCTGTTAGGGCCCCGGTTTTGTCCTGGTCTTCTCTAAATACAGTCCTGCAAGAAATAGTAGGGGGTCACGTTTAGCGGCTAGTCCCCTACAGGGTGTCGGTTAAGACCCCGCTGAGGGACTTCACACCTAAGTCACTATATCTCGGATAGACACTATAAAATAGACTTTATAAAATAAGTAAATTAAAGTGATTGAAATCGTACCTGAAGAAGTAAGACATGATCCTCTTGTAAAGCATGTAGAAAACTGGATCTCTCATACTGGTGCAATCAGATTGAATGGCGCTTGGGACCATTTTGTTCTGATTCTGATAGTCCATGCTGAAGCCAAGGATGTCTCGCGCAAGAGCCTCGTACATGCCATAGAATCTTCTGTTACTAGAATCCATGTTTCCTTCGATCGCATTGGCGATGAGGTTCAGACCTTCCGGACCGTTGATGTTGATTGATTTTTTTCCTTCCTTATCCATCATGAGACCGGAGTCAATGGCTTCCATTATACGCATCTCCAAAGCGTTGATCTCCTGGAACGTTAAAAATTTTCTTCCATTACACCCCACTCCCTTCCGTCGTCATTATCATTTTCGATGTTAAGATTAAATTACTGCGCATACACCGTGTGCGGAAATCCATCTGCCGCGGTTAATACCGATATGTTCTGAACGCCTATTAGCGTTCCCCGCATGGTTTCGCCGATTATATGCGTTCACAGCACCCAAAGGGATAATACCGAAATATTTCTAACATTTTTTAAGTAATATAATTATTACCCACCACTCCTTTATGATAATAATATATCTTCATTACACAAAAATGACTATCTCCATTTTTCTATCACTACGAATTCTGTTGCCAAGATGAAGCTAATCATCCAATCCCAATTTCATCACTTATTGATTTTCAGAATATGCGGGTAGTGACGAAAAGGCAGTTGAAACGTACCTTCAGGTATTTGTTCTTGTAGTAGGGAATGCTCGAGTAGCGATTTCTCTGTGGAATGGGGATGCCGTTGGAGTACATTAACGTCGAATAATATCCAGGGAAGATGGGCTTGTACCAGTCCAAGTCTTCTATGCTACCGAGGCCGTTCGACATGCGCTCGAGGTTGTACCGTGCCATCAGCTGCTGGTGTATGAAATAGTAAAGTTCTCCTCGAATATTCTTGGGGACATCGTAATTCTTGCTGCTTATCCAAGAGGGGAACACTTGTCGGAAGTAGAAATAGAAAGCATTCAGTCCGATATCCTCCATGTAGTAATCCAACTTGTATTCCGAGTCTTTGTACGGCATCATGTTCGCGCCAGAGTAGTTTGCGTAGATCATATATGTCTCCGTGTTTCCAATTGCGCTGGCACCACTTATACCTGATAAAAGTTTATCGTTTTTAAATATTGCCCTTCAAAAACACGTAAAAAATTGTACTTTCTGAAATTGAGTTATAATAGTTCTAAATTTTCATCCATAAATTACGGAAGTAGAAAAAGTAAGGAGCACTCTTTTCTTAGCTGTGAAGCTTAATGCAATGAAAATTTAAAACAATTGTTCTTTTTGATTTTGGATTTGGATGTTTTAATGCATGGCGAATATAGTTACCACGGGTCATCTTTATGTTCTGCGCCTTTTGGATTACGGTCGAATCGAAGAAGAGATTCGGGTAGGTTTCGTAAATTGGTGGCAGTGTCATGTATTTGCAGTCGCTTCTGAAGAGCATTGCAACTGTGAAGGCGGACGTAAAGATGCCGGGGTTTACGTGAAGCCGGGCCCAACAAGCGGTTTTGTAAAATGTTTGGAAGTCTTTAGCTGTGTAAAACAACTCGAACAGCATCTTCATCTCTTGTAGTTGTTCAGGGTTGTACGTAGAGAAAATAGCATTGGGGCTCATCAGCAGTCCCTGGTTGTTCCACCACATGAACTTTTGTACGACATTCTGGTAAAGAATACATGTCATTTAATTATACATTTCTTAACTTTCATTATTTAAAAAGTAAAGATTCTTAATTTCTCAAAATTTCATAAATTATCCAAAGATCTTCGTTTCTAAACCCGAACCGAAAAATTTTAGCGGACAGTTATAACGATTATATAAAGATAATGAATCAATATTTATGACTATAATTATATCATTATTACATTTTATAATCATTAATAACTGTACTGCTGGTGCAAATAATTATTTTTGCAACTGTGTAGCAGGTGCATATCATAGTAAAAACTATTTCTGTTTTTATTGTTCATTTTAATTATCTTCCTATATTCGTCTGAAAAAATACGATTTGAAATAGGAATATCATGATTATGTAGAATTGCACTAATAAGGTGCAAAGCAAGAGTGCTCATCCTCTCAGAAAAAGCTAGCTGAGCTCCATTTTCTTAATTCATTGTGGAATTAATTTAAGGAAAATTCGAGGTGTTTGAATTGTTGAAATTACTCTTAAGTCAGCGCTTCCAGTTACAAGCTAAAATTTCTATTTAAAAAATCGAATGTTGCCATTGATTCTTGACATGTTTCTCCATACCAGGCCCGAATTAAAGGGTGGGGGGGGGGCTAGGCGGGGCTACAGCCCCGGGCCCCACTTTCCGGGCGGGGGGGGGCCCGTTCTAAGTGATTAACTCACTACCCCCCCCCCCCCTGTTCAACTACTGCGGGTCACTACCCCCCCCCCCCTCAAAATCAACCACGGGGGGGCCTCGAAGGTTTGATAGCCACGGTCCCCAAAAATCTTAATTCGGGCCTGCTCCATACTGAAGACAACAAGTATATCAGAATCATTCGAAATACAATGTGCATGATAATAATCATAATAGAAATCTAAATAGATTTGAATAACATGTAAGCTCGTAACGCAGTGTAATTGTAACACCAATATTTAATCACCTTGTCTTGGTACATGTCTATGTTACTCTCTATGTTATAGTTCCGTCCAATATCATAGTATTCGGCATCGCTCAAATCGCTCTGCCTAATATATAACAGAAGCTCGTAAGCCTTCTTTTGTTTAGTCACGAAGTCCATGTCAGCCGTCCGCCTGCCCGTGAATTTGGCGGCATCTACGACGCATAGCGCGCCGAGCGCTAGTAACAACACTGTCTTCAGCATCCCCTCTGACAAACCGTTCACAACCCTGAATACAATTAAACGTTATAAACCATGCGTTGCTCACCGCGCTCTTTTATACTTATTCGAAATAAGATAATCACTATGAACTTGTGACCCACACCATGCTTCCCAGATACGGTGCCTCATCGGTACGTTCATTTACTCAACTTCGAGCGAATTGTTCCAAAAGCTAAGGTATCTAATAAAAAAAAAAAAATATACGACGTTAATGCTAACTTCGTCAGAGTATGTATATCTACGGGATGCGGCCGAAAGGGTAGTACAAGCGAGCTGAGGTGATAAGCTCAGTTTTCGAGGAAAATGATTTTCAAAAATCGCGAAGTAGCTACGCATGCACTCGACTAGAATGAAATAGATTTTTTCAGTAAATACGGTACAACTGCGAGTGAAATGAATCCTCGTGTACAAATAAGTCGAAATTGTGATTTGATTTCGAAAAAATCGATTTGAAGGTGGGAACGATTTTTGGATATTCAAACTCAATTTTCGTGAGAACAAGACCTTCGGAAAAAGCTGTTCTATAATTTCGACTTAGTTCTGCTAATGATTTACTTTATTAGTAGTTGTACTATATTTGCTGTTGCATTTGACTATATCTTCATCAAGCGCATGACTGCTTAACAAAATTTCAAAATCAAGTTTCTCGAAAACTAAACCTCGGATGAAAAAATGTTATTCTACACTTTGGATTGATTTATAATATATATTATAGCAATCACCGTGCTATGGACTTAAATTTTTATACAAAGTTTCTATTGAAAACGAAAACGAAAATTCAATCAGGAATAGGTATAGCTATAGCTTTGTAGAATTTAGTGCACAGGTAAGTCAAATTTAAAAAATACGAAATTTGAATCTCCGGGATTCAATGTAAAATCAAAAGGGTTACAGAAAACACAGAAGTATGTGTAAAATTTGATAAAAAATAACGGAAATAAAACTGTAGCCAACACAAAATTTGAACTCAGTAAACCTTAAGTGCAATTCAAGAGTATCTTTGTGCCAAAAATTCATTTCTATTTAACGCAACATTTTATTTAAAAAACATAGAGATATAAGAAATAAAAGAGAAATATCCATTGCACAAGTGCAAAAATCTTAAACGAAGTCGCACATATTGTAGAAGATAAATGCACATAAAGTAGTACATGGAGGATAACAAAATTGTTTTCTTTATTATTTTCGAAGCAAAAATATTTTCACCATAGGTGTATCAAGTTTATCAGCAAAGCCGATAAAGAGTACGAAAATTTCCCTGCAGTGATGTCATGTCGTATTGTGCTTGTGTGGGCCAAGCGCATGCAACGCAGTGCCAACTATCGCTGATGATGTAGTAACTATTGACAGAGTGGGAGAAGCTCCCGAGGCTTATAATGAACAGCGCTGCCAAAACAGAAGTTCAAGGTCAAGATATTACATAATATGTTTATCACTTAAACGGCAACTCGTTTATTTACCCCACCATTGAATCGTTTACTTAGGTTTTTGTACTTTCTCCTTGTAATTCATAGAGTTATAAAAGAAAATTGAAAATTAATAATGTGGCGTTCATGTTGTCCACGAGATTCATTTTACAAATTCACTTGTTCTTATTGTATGAAGTCGCCCTTCTTATAATACAGTGCTGTTCAGCGATCGCCCCTAACGCCACCCTCTGGATCCGCCCTTGACCTCGCGACGCTGAAAAGGAGGCTCAGACGCCACGCGCGACGCCGACGTTCACTATTATACTTTGAATCGGCCGCGTCTGTGGCCTGTGCGCCATGGCAAAGGCGGACGATGGTGGGGACGGCTTTTGCCTCCCAGGAAGCAAGTCTGACCCTTAGAGCATATATGTATGTACATACAGGGTTATTTACTGTAGACTAGCGGCGCTCGCGCGAGTACAAATGAGAACGGCAACAACGTTACACGCATACTTACTACCACAATCATATATCGATACATCTACCATCTATGGGCTGTTGCTAAAAGTATAGATTCGTGTAGATGCCAGTAGAGAGCACAAGGTGCTTTTGTCTGTATGCCCAGATTACTTTACATTTGACGTAACCGACGGGAAAGAAAACCACAGCCTTTTCCCTCAGAAACTGATTGAGAATGTTAGAATGCTTGTTGAACGAATCGTTTGAGCCGTGTATGTACATGTACATGTTGAGCCATGTGTTACAATACATGTGAATCCAGAAACGTAGTCCCAATGGCATCATTCAAATGACGAATATGATTTATTTTCAAAAATGGCGCGGCTCCATCGTCACCATTGAGCTATAAGAATACCTGGAGAGAGAACAGCAGTAGGAAGAAGTAGAGGCGACAGCGGTCTGAGGTAAATAGAAAAAAACGGATGACCATATCCTTCTTCCTATTATCCCTCTCACTCTGTACTTCTCTGTTATGTATGCATGTGTGTACGCAGTAACTTCACTCACATGCACTATACATCCATCGCCTGTTGTAAGACAGAGATAGGTTCACCCGTTATCTTCCCTCTTTCTCGGACCGGCTGCCATTGCTCTGTTCTCTCTCCAGGTATTCTTATACCTCAATGATCGTCACATAAATCTTAAGGTGCATTTTCATGCTGACGTTTGACGCTCGTCAAAACCAGTCCAGTGATCGGTTCACATGGCTGTCAGCGTCGACGCTCGTTTTAAGCGTCAAAACTAATCACACGACCCGATGCTCGACGAACGAACGAGCGAATCAGAGTGAACGAGCGTCAAGCGGAAAAGCACGGAAAAGCTAAGTTTCACCTTTAATTTCATGCTGATACTCGACGCTCGTTTTGAGCGTCGAAACCGAGTTTAGCTTTTCCGCTAGACGCTCGTTCACTCTGACTTGTTGTGGCTCGCTCGTACGTTGATTAAGCGTCAGTTACGTGATTGGTTTTGACCAGGGGGGCCAAGCTTCCCTCTTGAGAAGTTGAAGCAGAGATTGTAGCGCCTCCTACCTATTAGGTGCGTACTAAACTGTGAATGTGTAAATCAGTGTGAATCGGGACGTATGTGTATGTGTATACGTGTAATGCACCGCTTACTTTAAAATCTGTCTACGGATCGCCGCGCCAGCGACACGTATGCAGCAGATAGAAGGATAAACAATGAAATTGAATATTTCTTCTTTTCTTAGGAAAAGAAAATATATTCAATTTCTTTGTATATCCTTCTATCTGCTGCATACGCGTCACTGACGCGACGATCCATGGTTAGACGGCCTTAGAAAAGGTTAGGTTAAGGTTAAGGTATTTATTTTCTTTCAGGCTACATTTAGAAAACGTAAACCAGGGAAAGTGAGGACGCCATTTGAAGGATTTCTGGTCATTCCAAAATTTAATCTTTTAAATTTTATTTTAGAAATGACTGGAGTCCTTTGAATCACGTCCTGATCCACGTAGGTTACACTTCCCCGTGACTGCCCCACACAATTAAAAATGACGACGGTCGTCATGGTAACATTTCACCAACGTCGAAAGGTTGTGTGCGTGCTCACTGATACACCTAGGTATGTGTGTGTGATGTACCTAGCGCCTCCTACCTATTTGGTGCTAACTAAACGGGAACTTCAGCCAAACAAAGACGGCTTGGCCCCCCTGGTTTTGACGCTCATAATGAGCATCGACGCTGAAAATCCTGTGGACCTATCACGTGACTGGTTTTGACGCTCAAAGCGAGCGTCGAGCGTAGCATGAAATTGCACCTTGTTGCTCAAGCCGTATCCAGTATATATAAATAGATCAGTGATTCAATGTAATCTTAAGTAAGTTTCCTAACTTAGAATCGCATAGTACATGATCAATAAGTCGAAAAGGTTTCGTCACGGTAGGAGTTCGAGTTAGTTGTAAAGGTTTGATCTTGTGGCTGTGGTGTTTTCGTTCGGTGTGCTATCGTAGTATAGTGGGCGCGTAAATGACACTACAAACATAAAAATGCTAACGAGACATGCAATAAGTTAAAAATAAAATAAGACCTCGAAATCTGTAAAGGAACACATGATCGCGTTTGTGTTACATTGGTGCAGGTAGAAATGTCAGACGCATAAATGATCACAGGACTTTGGACTCTTTTTTAATTCTTAAACAGTGCATTACAAGGAAAGTATTCGATTTGTGACCTTAAGATATACCGGACTTCCTTGTTTCTATAATCGTTTTGAGAAAACGATGAATCACGTCATATGTACCGATAACTAATTACAAGTTGAACGACGTTTTGACAATCATCGGAAAAGCACGGCTCAGTAAAAAATGAGCTCCGTGTGGAAACGATTGCAGCGGGTAAACAAGAGAGCCGCAAAATTTCAATTCACTGTATCATATCATGAAGTCACTTTGGAAACAACAACAAAATGGTAAGTGCCCTGCATATTCTTTTGTTTTGCTTTCAAGTTTCTTGCAAATGATGCCATTCGTTTTATTTTTGAGAATATTAAAAAAAACTCTACAAGCTTATTTATCTCTGCAACTATTAGAATTAAACTACAAGTATTTAAATTATATTTAAAAAATTCAGAAGCAAAGAAAATTGAAATTAAAAAATCGTAGAAAATTAAAATGAATTTCCAACATTTATTTTTAGCGAAACACAACTATATGTAGGCGAAACAATGCAGTATAAATATAAACTATGTACTAATTTTTTGTAAAAATACTCTAAACATGTATATATAGAAAAAGCTGAATCCGCTTATGTACGCAAAAGTTGTAAATATATTCTTTGCGTTAAAAACTTCTAGCATTTTGTCTTTGTATTTTTGTTCATTTATGCATGCGATATTTTGTGAAATATGTATTTATAGGTTTACCGATTAAAGTATATAATAAAAATATTTGCATTGCATTATTTTACACACGTAATGAAACTTCACACGGATCTCTGATGTATATCTTTACGAATATTGTCTTGTAACATTATTTAGGAAGCCAAACAAGCTAAGCGTTGTATGGACAAGACGTAGTAGGAGGGTCAGCTCAGAACCCTTAGACTGGGAGCCAAATTTAAGTGATTCACTGAAAGGTGTGATTAGTTGGGCAGTGCCCGATAATCACACAGTTTCAGTGACATTATTTAAAGATCCACGAACGCATGAGTTAGAAGATAAAGACTGGACATTTGTAATCGAAGATGTAAGAATGAACGACCGTAAAAGTTGTTTGATGTAGGGGCTACCAAAAGAATTTGCATTAACGCTATTTATAAATAGGTATCTCCTACGGGGAAAAGGCGGCACGTGGCGGCCACAAACATAAATATGAAAAAGTATGCAACCCTAGAATCTAGTCAGCAGCAACTTAAATTAGATTTGAAGCCTACTTCGAAGAAAATCGTTAGCGCTTCGTTAGAATGTACTTTATCGTGCGTTTTCTTAAGAGAAGGCAAAGCAACGTAAGACCATATCAGAATATCGATTTCTATTCAATGAATTACATTTAACATCTAACATCATAATTATTTACCAGGGACGAAGATATGCAGAGCATGGCCAGCTTAATGTCGGTTAACAATAACAGTGATATTGCACCCTTAGATGATTTTGATAACGAAGACATACCTGAAGACGTCGAAGAAGTATCGGTGAAAAATCTTGATGAAATTTTAGATATTTCGGCACAACTTGATTTAATGACGAGTAGTCTTACCGAAAGTGAATTACCTAGCACTCCGATAAGTGGTAAGAATCATAGAACAATAGATTTACGCGTGTGGTATCTATTGTTATGGTAACGATAATTTACATTTGACAGTGGCAAGTTTATCGAAGGACGATACTACACCTGTAAATGATAATGAACGCTTTATACGTGATATTAGTCTAACAGGCATTGGCGATGCTTTTAAAGAGAAGTCGCCCTTGAAGGACAGCGTTGCTGCTGAAAATGAGTAGGTTGAGAGCAAGCTATTAATGTGATGGCTCGATGTTTAGAACATAATTGATGATTAATTTTTCGTTACGATTGTAGTAAAAATATTGTACACAGTACTCTAAGATTACCACTGCAGCCATTGGAACTGACTAAGACTGATGGCAATATTCCTAGATTAAAAGAGATTACACCAGGTCAGGATTTATTGGAATGGTGTAAAGAGGTGACGAAAGACTATCCTGGTGTAAAAGTTACTAATCTTACAACTTCATGGAGAAATGGAATGGCATTTTGTGCAATCATACATCATTTTAGACCGGACCTTATGTATGTATAATAAATTAGAATAATTGTACACGAAATTATAGAATTGTCGAGTAATTTTTCATTTGATATATTAGTGCCAAAGGTTGATAAGCAGATATTTATGTTTTTTCTTTTATAGAAAACATAGATATATATGTTAGTGGCTTTGGCCATGTACCAAAAATCTTATTTATTTGTTCTACTTATAAATTGATTGTCTTATAGCAGTGTTCCCTCTAAGGAAAGGAAACAGAGGCACAAGTCTCACTATTCGTTGAGCGGTAATTGCATTTGTTTCGACTGAATTTCTTAAAAGAAAGCCGGTGCAAATGCCATACCGTCAATAGTATGAACATATGCTTGAAATTGATATACACGCGCACACACACACACATATATATATAGGTGCATTAATAACACATGACATCATAAAGGCCGTAACGCATTTTGGCAAACCGCGACGATACGAAGAGAAAAGTTTATAAACAATTGATTCTTATGGATCCGCGCACACTAGACCGAAGCGCGGCGACAATTAATTATTATTAACTAGTTTAAAGTACCAGGCGTTGCCTGAGTAAAAACTTCGATTATCACGGAGTGTCAAGGGGGTGAAATAAGGGGGCAGAGGTGGCATGTCCAGATTTCATGGTAGCCTATGTTTTTGGTAGGGTTCTAGAGAGTAATTATACAAAATTTGGTCCAGAACGATTAAAAAAATCGGGATAAAAAGTATCTTATGTTATTCCTAGACCTAGACTACGTATATACAAAATTTCAGAATGAACCGCTGCGTAGTTGCGACGTGATTGAATAACAAACATTCAAGCACACTTTCGCATTTATTATATTAGTAGGATTTCTTCGATTTGCTTCACAACAGCCGCGCAGTTTGGAGGGAACATTCGCTTAGTCATTCGCTTATTATTAAATTACTTGCTTCGAAAGTTAGTGATGGCTATGAACGCCTTATGATTTATATTTAATTGAAAATTGCAGAGATATAGATTCATTATTGTCACATGATGTAAAAGGTAACTGTAAAAAAGCATTTGATGCTGGAGAAGCCCTTGGTATACCTAGAGTAATAGAACCGGCGGACATGGATATATTAACTGTACCTGACAAATTAGCTGTGATGACATATTTATATCAGCTGAGAGCACATTTCACTGGCCATGAATTAGAGGTATTTAATAAGTACAATATAATATTTTGCTTTATTGTTTAATTTTCCTTGTATAATATACGTAAATTGCGTATGCAAAACTTGCATAAAAAAATATGGAAAATAGTCATTATTTTTAATACATCTATTCTCATTAATATTTTACAAAAAAGAATATTTTATTTGTTCAAATGAGTCAATTCCCTTAGGTTGCACACTAGAAGTATCTCAGTTGATTTTGTGCTACAATGAAATGTTTAAGACAAAACTTATTTATTTTTATAGTTCAAATGTGATAATAGTCCTTTTTAGCCTAAAATCCTTTTTTTTTACAGAGATTTTAATTCATAGATTTCTTTCTAAATCATTTCTCTATTCTTAAGCGGGATCTAAATCAACTTTTATTATCGAGAACTCAGGTTTACCCTATCTGCCCCGCGCTCCTGCTCTATATGCTCGGACAGTTTTAAAAAATTATAAAATTCAAAACAACGGATTATTAAACGTTTATCAAACCTGCGTTAACAAATTTATTAACATTGCTGATGAAATCTCGTGTATAATATTCGGTTTATATTACAAATCTTTAACATTTTGTAACAGAAATTTGAAAGATAATTGCGCATCTGAATGTATTGGATGATATCGATTTCGCAAGTGTGTAAACCCTGAGGACATCTTATGCAATGATCGCGTTGTCCGCAATGTATTACATACTCATTGAATTTTTATGCTATACCATATACACGTCTTTATGAAAAAATTGTTTAATATTCATAGGTACATCAGATAGGTAAAACTACAGATGAATCTTCTTACATGATTGGTAGATTTAATACAGACAATAATTCGGATGTGAGTGTACAATTGTTTGGTCAGGAAATAATTAATTTGCGTAAAAAGGATCAAATGGAACATAAAAATAATAAAACGGATAGCAATAGACGGTACGTTTATTACGATTTTTACATTATTAATAAATTTATCTCTGAAATTAGAAACACTGCTAACGACGCGACTTTATTCTTCCGCAGGTCAAATCCATTTGATAACAAAAAGGAGGATGTCAATATTGATTCTTTAAAAAATAAATTACATCTAAGTTTGAATATGGAAAACCAGGATCATGATCAGTGCAATAAAGATAAGTCACCATCCAGCGTTAAAGATGTAAAGGACATTATATTAGCCAGCTCAAAGAGTATTCTAGAAAAAGTGTTATCACCAACTAAAGAAAAATATTTATCTAGGGAAAAGGTATGTAAATGCATTCACTTTTCACCTATAAATCATTATTGTACATTATTATGGTTGGATATGTCGTTTGAAATTATTGTTTCACGAAGTGATATCACGGGATACTGATTTAAATTTACCACAGAGTAAGTCACCACCAAGAGTACAACAGGTACACCAACGACCTATATTAATGACCCGTCGGCAATTGACAGATCCCTTTGGATCTGATGAAGAAGAAGAAAATATTCAAATAATCGACGAGAAATGGTCTCAATCAATCTCAATTAACAAATCACAAACGCCAGTTCGTGATGTCAGTATATCTGAAATTGCCCAAATCATTCCGTTATATGTAGTTGCCTACTTTATAGTTCACTATATTAACAAAAGATTTAGAGCAAATTGTTGTATTTTTTAATTATTCTACACTGCCAACACTTAAACGTCAATATTGATGACATTATCTCTACATTAATGAAATAATTGCTTTGGTTTTAATTTACATATTTCCAGTTCGCGAATACTTATAAAATACATTAATATATTTTAATTAACAGTATAAAGTTATCTCAGCGTATTTTTCCGTTGAATCACACATATTTTGTATAATACCTCCATATTTTGCGGATAACAAAATATTATTATCAGCTATTTTAGATACAGACATAGTATTTGTTTGACAACAAAAATTTGGCTTAAAAATATTTTAAATATTTCCGAACGTGACATTGAATACATTTACTGATTTCTCTAAGTGTTTTATATACGCATGTATGCATTGGTATTTACATACAAAATTGAATTTGTAAATATAAAGGATAGGTCACTTAAGACAAGCCACCTGAATAACTTTTACAGTTTTTAAAATAAGCAAAAATGTACGAGATGGAAAAGACTTTCTGAGGTGTAGATGCTTAGGACATTTGAAGGTCATCATAATTTCTTTAAATGGAATCGTGTATTTGTCAACTACAATTTAGCTTCATTAACGGAATCAAACTGAATCAATTGAAAATCCACAATCGTAGATGCTCAAAAATACATGGTTCCATTTAAAAAAAATTAAATTGATCTTCAAATCTCCTATGCACCTCCACCCGAGAAAAAGTTCTGTACACCATGGAATGGGCCCTGGGAACCAAACAACTTTTATCTCAAACATTTCTTCCTATCTCAAAAACCGTGGAAGTTATTTAAGTAGCGTGTCATACGTGACTCACCCTGTATACATATATTACTTAAGTTAAGGTGCATGTTCGTGATTGCATGTTCTGTATTTTTAATGCATAGTATAAAATTCGACGTATAATTTATTGTGCACAATTTCGTTTTGAGTAGTACTTTAAAAGGTTGATTAGCTTCTGTCGTGAAACTTTACTGTAGCAATTTCTATAGTAATATATTAAATAAACACATCCTTTTATAGGATTCGCTAAGTACAACTGACAAGGGATGTCGTGGTATTTCTGAATGTCAGAGTGTATCATCATCACATGGAGAGCAACGTTCTCAACATGTAATAATTAGTTTTCCTATATTTTGTTAAGTTCTTCGTTGCTTTGCAACTAATTTAACAATTTTTTTTTTATATATTAGCCATTAGTCAGTCGGCATGATGAATTAAGAGAACGTGCGAGACAGCTCTTAGAACAGGCCAGGAACCAGACAAAGTCGATTGGTCTTGTTTCAGCTGCTGCTAGTCCTATTGAGGTTTTGTGTTTTTTTTTTCAACTTCATATTTTTGTGTAGAGTAGTTGTGTATATAGAGTAGATTACTTTAGCACGTCATCCATTATTCCTATTAGTTATAACAAATGTGTATAATGGAAGGAAGTGCATTTTATGATTTTTAGGCTCAGAACGACGATGAAAGGCAACAGCAGTTGCGTGAAAGGGCAAGACGTTTAATAGCGGAGGTAAAAATGGGCGTTAATGCTGCTCCAAATCAAATAAGCGATGACAATAGCAGTGACAGACGTTCGATAGACGATCAGAATAATAGTCCGAGACGAAGCATCACGCCATCAACGCCCGGTGATAGATTTAGCGCAAAGGTCGGTTATCAACATGAGATCTCTTCTATGAGCTAAAACTTCTACATTCACGAAAGTTGCACAAACGTATAACGTAATCATTTCGAGGATACTAATTAAATTATATCTTAGTCTGCATAAATTGTAATAAGTAATAACTATTTCAGTCTGAACATAATGGAAATATATTGGGAACCTCAACTGTAATAGATGGTGAAAAAAAAACTGGTTCCCCTCTGTACTCATTTTCCAAAATAATAGAGAGAATTTCGCCAGATAAAACTAGTCCAGATGGCACCTCATATACACTTAGAGGAGTATGTATTACATTCAAATGTACAAATATGAATTATTCAATCGAATAAATTGTTTACTTTAATAACGTTACGTTTAGTTGGGGAAAGATATGACATCGTATATACAAAACGAATTAGAAGCATTAGAAAGAGAACAAACTCAAATAGATATTCAAGCTGGTAAACTTGAGAAACAACTACGTTCCGCCATGGAAAGTGACGATGAAGATGAAACTGAAAGACTGATGTCTCTATGGTTTACTCTTGTTAATAAGAAAAATGCACTTTTAAGAAGACAAATGCAATTAAATATATTGTAAGTAATTATCGCCCATCTGTTATATCAATACCATTCACTGTTACTGTAAAGTGAAATTAATAATATTTGAATATTATTACATATTTCAGAGAAAAAGAAGACGACTTAGAACGTCGGTTTGAACTTTTAAATCGCGAATTAAGAAGTATACTAGCGGTAGAGGATTGGAGAAAAACTCCTGAACAAAAGATGCGAGAAAACTTACTTTTAGAAGAGTTAGTTTCTATTGTAAACAAAAGAGATGAACTGGTTCATCATCTCGATAGTCAAGAAAGAGCGTAAGTATACAATGTTAATTTATATTTCTACATTTTCTTATAATATTGATTTCAAGTCATTTAATATAAAGACGAGAATTTTTTTATCTCTTAGTAGTTCCTTTTTTACTCCTCTATTGCCAAAAACCACAAAACTACTTGCATTATCAGAAAAGAAGTTTATTGAAATTAAGTGATGTCCAAATTGTAATAAAGTCTTGTTAACAAAGTATAGTGTGGACTCATTAAGTGCATGCAGTCTGGGTATGCACTGGCTCCGACAGTCGAATACCAGTGGCCTCGAATATCCCTCGCTTGAGGTTGTTTCAAGAAATGATGGGGATAATTTGTACATTTAGCACGCAACTAATGAGTCCCCCATTAAATGTACTTACAATTTACGAATTCATTTTACTGATAAAGGTGAAATTAGAAATATAATTTTCTGTCTACTTTCTATTACATTACAGTATCGAGGATGACGACGAAATAGAACGTGATTTATCTAGAGCTGGTTTAGCCCAACGAAATAAAAATTGTGTGGTACAGTGAAAATTTAATCCTTCTCCCCTTCTTACGACAGTAAATGACAGGTAAGCCTTCTAGTGAATAGAACTTGATATCAGCAGCCCATTTGTCTAATAAGAAGCGGTCATAACTATGGTGTCATTAACTTCAACAGAACCTATTGCACTGAATCTTGAATGAAAGTGAGCGTGCACATATTTGAGCGCCCGCACGAATACGTATTATTTCTATGAAGATTTAAAACTTACCGTTTTGGTAAATTAGATGCATATCTTAAGTCAGTTGAAATCAATGACCACACAGTTTTAACTTTTTGTAAGAAATTGATAGACGATCTACTAATTTCCTTAAATCGTAAAACAATAACTTTCAGTTAGATTTAGACTGAATATAAAATAAAAATTACAGGTATTACCATGCTGTAGAGTTGCCAAAGAAAATACAAAATTTTCCTTCACAGTAAAGTCAAGGATTTCATAATCTGCGAAATAGTGATGTTTAGACATTTATTTTGTACCATGAATTATATACCAGTTGTACAATCAGTGTTCCATATTTACATAAATTCATTATTAAGTACTGCATCAACACGATATAACTCCTTGCAGTAGATCTAAGTTCAAATTGAAAACCGTTCCATTAAATGAAGAATATGAAAGCGTCTAAAATTTGTTATAGCGTTGTGAGCGTTTAAAACGAAAAATGCTACTCTACTTTAGAAAAAAGAAACAATTTCCATTACATAGCAATGTATTTACACACGATTACAATATCTCGAAAAAGAAGCAATAGCAAAGAAATATATCATCGCGAAAGCTCTTTCATTTAAGTAAGGTGCTGGAATCTCAGTATAAATGAAAGGTAAAAGCAAAAGGAAAGTTGCGATACGGAATATATCATTTCTGTAATTCAATAATATTTTACGCTACATTTGACCACATTGGGGAAAAAAAGAAATGAATTGTGACAAAGTAGCTTAAAAACGACACTGTGCCATGTAGATATCCAAATTTCATTTATAGAGGTAATATATGCGTTTATCCTTTGTAAAATATTTGACATTTTAGAAAGACTACATTATGCAATTTCTCTAAGATGTTATGTTAATCGTTTATTACTGAATTTGATGTTGATATATATGAGGCCTAATCAACTTCATACATTCTTAGATGTGTAGATAAAACAAAAATTGCCATATGTTCTTATAGGAGAAATATTTTATTTGGTTTTTTGTGGAATGTAATTATTGCAGATGTTGATAACAACACAGAGATAAATCAATAAATGATTATAATTTATTTAGAAGTTTGGAATGGCATGAACTAACCACACGCGTGTGTTATACTTTTCGTCCTACAATCATCTTAGTAATTTATTAACATATTTATACAAGATTCAGAAATGCGTCGAACACTTCACTAACGTGACATAAAGTACGTGTGATATTTAAGATTTATGAAAAATAGAACTTGAATTAAACGTCACGCGTTACAGAAATTACACTTTTATGTACTTTTATTCGATTTAGCAAGTACTTTTTTTATTAATCTTTCAATACTGTCATTAATATGACATTTTGGATATTGAGACAAACTGTAAAAAGAACTAATTGTACGGCGGTTTAGGACATTAGTGTATAATGTATTCACGTATTTTTTATGTAAAATAAAATGTTCTGCTTTAAAGTGTCACGAATACATAAAGTGCCGTCTTATCGTTTTCGGGGGCCCTGAGGCGAGCTCCATGTGGCCCTGTAAATTAATCTAAATTAAAATAAGTGAATAAGTATTAAAAGAGTTAAATAAATAAGATTAAACTTGGTGTTCATTCCATGAAAAAGGACCTTATTTTAAAATCTAAATTTTAGTGTATTTGTTATTTTCTTTACATTACAGTTTCCATTCTTTTTTCTAGCTTTTATAACATTATTTTTTTAATGTTTCAATTTTTCGGGGTCCGCTAAGTTCCGGGATCCTGAGGCGGCTGCCTCTTTCGCCTCCAGGTTAAGACGGCACTAAATTGCATATATAAGAATAAATTAATGTAATAAGCAAAAAATATTAAGCAACTTCTTCGAGAGTTTGGGATTCTGGTTTTCCCCACGATCAAATTTCGAACGAATATAATGGAATTGTTGCAGGCATATCATACTTAATATAACTGCCGTAATCAACTGACAAACGTATAGCAAATAGTACTTTCACCGGATATACACATGTTAAGTAGAAAATAACATGCTGTATATCTTGCAAGTTTAACTTGAAAGAACTTGTGTTGGATCTCATTTCCAGCTTTAAGGGGGTATTTCTATTTGGAGGGTCGTTTCGGACTCTGATTTTTAGTAAGACTGATTGAAGTAAAAGAACATTATAACAACAAAAGATTTGAAACGTTTTCAAGCACAGAAAAATTGTGTATATAACTGTCTCATATATTTATAATCGTTATTAGCTGCTATTTGTTTTGATTAGGGAATTCAATCCCGGCCATTATTTAGTATCCCAGGATTTTTTAAAGTCTATTTTGGGATTCTGGGACTAATCTCGAGATTGGACAATAGAAAAATTCAGTAATTAAAATGATTTATTATATGCTAAAATCCTAAATCTTTATTTAAAGTAAACGAACTTACTTTCTATCATTAGTCTGAAACATAAGCTAAAATCATTTTTAACAATAAAAACAGTAGAACAATGAATAATAATAAAGTCTAAATAAGTAGATAATTTCAGTAAACCATTATGAAAATTTTTGGAAATGCGAACGAAGAAACAGCGAAGCATCTAAAGTACATATCTACAATGTTTCGGCTTTACGTGATCAGACAAGTTTCGATTTGCAATTCGCGCGATTTCGAAATAACGGAAAGTGAGAATATTATTGTTAAAATAAATATAGTTTAGTTAGTTACATGTGACTTAATATTATTATTTAAATAAATCATTATTATTATTGTTCTAATTATTATGAAATGACTATATTTATTTATTTTGTTTATTTTTATATTTTTTCACCCGTATCCCGGGTTTGATTTCCCTAGTTTTGATACAATGTCCAAATTGATGAATTTAAACTTTTGCTATTATTTTGGTATGTGTACCTAAGCATCTACTACGAGCTAAACTTTAAAAGTAAATCAGTAAGAAGAATCTTTTACCCTCCAAAATGAAATATCCCCTTAACGCGTGAATTACACCGAAACCTGGTGACCCAGAAAGAATTTCAGAACATTAAGAATGTTTCTCATTAATTTTCATGATTGTGGCATATTCGTAATATTTATGTAGATGATGTTATTGTACGTAGTAGGACTTTGTGACCCCTTAATATAATTAAAACTCCTCTGTATTTTTGATCATTCACAGACCAGATACTCAAGCATAGGAGTTCTAAAGATTTTAACCTGTTAACTGGGTTGTTTCCCAACCAGAAATGTTCTGTGTATATAAAAACGTGTATTTAAAAGTGATTGAAAGCGAATAAACTCGTTTTACCCACAGCAAATGTTACATAAGCCGTGTATCCTGTATTTACTCTCTTTGTATGAATGTAATTATCAAACTTTCATAACGAATTAACTTGTCTTGTCCGATGCAAAGGCATCTTCACATGACGAGTTAATTCATATTTCCCAGTTAACATGTTACATTGCAATATTAAAATCTAATTATACTCGATTTAGATTTTGTTTTGTTGTGGCTATCTTTCCTACTATTAACTAAGGGAATGCAAAATGTTACTTAGGAGCATACATAATTAATTTAGCAATAATTTATGATTCTAGTGCCTATGAATATTTATATTTGTATTTGAGAGTGCAAAGTTATATCTAGGGCTATGATTATAAACCACGCGTCTACATGTCTATATGATCCTAATTATACAGCGTATCTCATAATAATTTTCCAAATAATCATGATTCAATATACAGGATAAAATTGCTGTAATGCTGTGAGTAAGTGAATTATTACATTAGACATTTATTCTGAACATTATTAAACTCAAAAATAATTTAAAAAATTAAATTACTAAGACTGAGATACAGAAATATTTTCTTAATACTTAAATATACTATAACGGTGTGCATTATAAATTAGATTTTTCAGTAAATGAACCATTTTATTTGGAGATACTCTGTATGTGTATTACTCTATAAAAATGCTCTTATACATTTATCCTCATGTAATATTGTGCTAAAATAGTCTTAATTTATTTTATTCATTGTCAACAACAATGTTAACTATGATATATTACAACTGTAAAAACAATGATAATTCTTGCCAATGCTTAATCTTAAGGAGAACGTGAATTCCTTGGCTACAAGCGGTGTTAATTGTAAATCACTTCATGTGAATGAATGTGTTGAAACGTATCACACAATAGCTATTGACAATTGAAAACAAATAAAGCACTGCAAGAAAATATCGAGACATATTTCTTATTATCACACTTTTCACTAATGGGCGATTTCCATAGACCACTGGAAAGATCTCGTTAAGACGAATCGATTGATACCGTCTTTAACTTCGAAATCAGATGGGGTCACGTAAAAAAAAATGGCCTCAAAGTTCAAGATTTTGCGGTTTCGAACGAAAAAAATCAGAAGTAAAATCCCATTTGGTCCGAGAAACCTCGGATTGACACTTGATAAAAAACCGAGAGCTTTAAGCGATACTCCAGCAGCTGGGAGCGCCAAGTATACCTCGCGAGCTTCATTCCAAGGTCGTATTGGCCTGTTTCAACGATCTGATTGTAAGTTTTGTGATTTTGCTACATTTCGCGAATCATTGCTCTCCGAATTGGTGTTGATAAACTGAATAAATATGTATAAATTGCATTAATCTTTCTTTCTTTCTTGTCCGTGCGATCGTGAATGTGTGTATGTGTGCGTGTGCATATGCTGCGTATGATATTAGAATTAATTATATGTAGAATAAATGTGACTGCGTTTCTAATATAATATGTATATGTATATGTTTATCTATTTTAGCCTGTAAGGGAATTATTGCAAATTATTAATACTAAGACAATTATTTTAACATTTCTTCGGTTTCGCAGCGCCAAGTATTTTGAATAAAATATTTATTGGTATTGAAATATTTATTTGTATAAAATAAAATAAAAATATATCTGCTTAATATTGGTTAATACATTTTTTTTGTATATATAGATGTAAAAGTAAGCACTGCATATCAAATTATTAATTAAAGAATATTAAATTAATAAGGGCGGCAATATTGTTTTCGCACCTGGGCGACCAACAACCCAGGAACGGTCCTGTTTGTATAAATAGCCATTGGTATAATTGGCGCAATTTGTGTATATCATTAGTTTTGTAAAACTATTAATTTACGACAATGTTTTTAAATGGGATTCTTTTCGATGGGATTATATACTTGGCGCTCTTTTTTGTACCTTTTTTTTAAAAAAGGTAATTTTGTGGATTAGATAAGACAGAGAGAAATAGATGTGAGAACGCATGACGGTTTCAGTTGGCCCGCTTTGTTTGAGCAAACATAACGGACGGGACAGAAGATTGGACGATGATTTTTCAACGTTCAGGCAATTCAACAGGACGTTAGTGAGCGAGTGCGAGCCTGGTAAGATTGTACCTGTACCTCTTTTTAAATAGGGGAGAGTAGCCTATATTGGACCGGCTCCTTAATTGGACCATTTGTGTATCTCGATAAACAAATATATTTGCAGTGGTTCTTTCGGCTACACTGATTTAGGAAGTCGAGATGAAGCATGCGAGAGCAGCTTCCTAAATCAGTGTAGCCGAAAGAACCACTGCAAATATATTTGTTTATCGAGATACACAAATGGTCCAATTAAGGAGCCGGTCCAATATAGGCTACTCTTCCCTACCTCTTTTTAATCTTCCTGATGTACTACAAAAATTTTAAACGAATTCACTAACCGGTTGCTGACTTTTAACGATTTTAAGTTTCACTGATTTTACACGTACTCTTATGGAAAGAGACGATCTTGACAGATAAAACAGCTGAAAAAATGTTGCATAAATGCTACCAATGCTCTGATTTTTTTTGCACATGTAGTATATGGATAGATGAAAATATCTGCCGAGTTTCAATTGTTTTCACTACACCGTTTTAAAGAAATAAATTATAATTTGAGAAAATTGTGAATTCAGGACATTTTCACTGCCAAAAGTTTAGCAAATAATGCATGAGGAAGTATTTGTAAAGTGAAAAATACATTTCTAGGAGTAAAAATAAGACTCCAAATGTTGATCGAGTACCTTACATCTAGATTTACTAAACGTAAGACGTAGATATTCAAGTAGTTTAAATTTCATATACTTTTGTCTAATATTCCATTCTTAAAAGACCTAAAAAAATAAATTGTAAATGAATAATATGTTACAATGCTACAAATATGATTTATACAGTCTTCTCTCGATATATTGTTGCAACCAGAGGCACGATTCCCCATTTTATTCGCAATTTATTGGAAAATCATTTTTTGGAAAGACGTCAAACATTGCCTTTAAGTTTCGGCTTCCTCTGTGTAATAGTTTTCAAGGATTATAATTGTTTGTTTGCAGGGGAAGGTGGACTGCTGGAAGTGACTCCGAACTCCACGTGGCCAGACATCGTCTATTATAATTCGTTCACTCATGCAAACATGGGATGGAAGATACACGTGGTGGATGTTTACTCACGGAGCACTGCTGTTGCTCAAAAATTGTCACTTTTTGCGGGAATCGCGGCTGTGTTTTTTTGTTTACTATAAAATTAGATATAAGCTACTGAGATTAGTCGTTCCTTCTCACCTCGCAAATAGAAGCTGACTGACGGCATGGTTTAGTAATTTTGTCGAGGAAGAATCTGATCGCAAAAAGCATAGAACGTTTAGTTCCTGCTTCCTACTAATCGAAGGCAGGAAATATTCACCCCACGATAAATTATTTAGTAATGTCATCACTTATTTCAACTGCTCTTTGAACATATACCAGCGAGCACAACTATCACGCGTTATTAATAGATACATTATACATAAGCATCCATATTGTAAGATATAACTGTAAAAGTGTATAAATTACTTGTATACAGACCATCATTTGTTCAATAAAGTTATTATTCACTAAATTTGGTGTAAAATTTCTTGTAACCTTGCTCAAGAATTGTTAATAACTTGTGTACTTGAACATCACATGCGAAAGTGCCTACTCTCCTGTACAACTTTAATTTATAAAATCATTATATAATAAAAACACGTTTTCTATATTTTATATTACTGACCGCGATCCCTACGTTATCCCCAAGAAGTCCCCAAGTCGGCTGATTGGACCAGGAAATTCGCCGAGGTAATAGGAATACATGATGCTAAAGGAGGTGGCACGGCTGAGCTGTGCGAGAGAGAACGCTAGTGTGTGCGGCAAGGAGGGAGATAGGTGGCGTGAGCGAGAGAGAGAACGCTAGTGTGCGCGACAAGGAGGGAGATAGAAATATCACACAGCCACTGTAAATTCACGAATTTCTCATTTCTCGCGAATATTTTATGAACTTTCAGAATCGCGTCTCGAAGAATAGACCCTTGGTTAGTTTCCTATGTAGTCTTCGCGCAGATTTTGGCTATAATTAATTAGTTATTAACGATTCTTTGAAACGGTGACGAGAATCACGGTCCTATGTGAACACTCGAGCTTCGTCGATTGTAGATGCATTTTCTAGATGTAATTTATCAACTTTTGCAATTTCATCTTGAAGTATGAACCCTTCGCTACTTTCCTACGTGAGAGTTGTAATGATTCTGATTAGAATTAAGCAGCTACGAAGTGTTTTTGAACAGATTTACAAGTTCCACTCCGCGTTTAGTAAATGCACACTTTCTTCAAGGATTCTCGATCTTTTCAAAATGATTTGTATATTTGTACATGTAGATTCGAGAATATAGTCTTGTGACAACGTTCAGCAATCACTCGTATGCGTTTTATTTACGAATCTCTACATAGTTACTAATAAAAAAAGCCTTTTATATAGGGTAGATTACCGATAATCGCGATCCCTATGTTACCCACAATTTGGATTGAGACCAGTAAATTCTCCGAGTTAATAGGGGACCTAGTAATAGAAGAGGTGGCACGGCTGAGCTGTGCGAGAGAGAGCGCGCTAATGCGTGCGAGAAGGATAGAGATAGATTTTGTGCCACCAACTCTGGTTATATGTGATCCTTATACTTTGCAGAATTTCCTAGCCCAAAAGCCAACTCAGGAACTTCTCGTGGATAACGTGAGAATCGCGGTTAGTAATCTAACCCGAATAAAAGGCTTTTTTATTAGTAACTATGTATTGATTCGTAAATGAAACGTACACAAATGATTGCTGAACGTTGTCGCAAGACTATACTATCAGATCCACCAGCTGAAATATAAAAATTATTTTGAAAAGGTCGATAATCTTTGAAACACTCGTCACCGTGTTAAAGAACAGTTAATAACTAATTAAGTATAACTAAAATCTGCACAACGTCTCCTATTAACTCGGAGAATTTCCTGTCCAACAACCCAAATTGTGGGTAACATAGGGATCGCGATCAGTAATCTAACCTATATAAAAGGCTTTTTTTATTAGTAACTATGTAGAGATTCGTAAATAAAACGCATACGACTCTGAACGTTGTCACAAGACTATATTCTCGAATCTACATGTACAAATATACAAATCATTTTGGAAAGATCGAGAATCCTTGAAGAAAGTGTGCATTTACTAAACGCGGAGTGGAACTTGTAAATCTGTTCAAAAACACTTCGTAGCTGCTTAATTCTAATCAGAATCATTACAACTCTCACGTAGGAAAGTAGCGAAGGGTTCATACTTCAAGATGAAATTGCAAAAGTTGATAAATTACATCTAGAAAATGCATCTACAATCGACGAAGCTCGAGTGTTCACATAGGACCGTGATTCTCGTCACCGTTTCAAAGAATCGTTAATAACTAATTAATTATAGCCAAAATCTGCGCGAAGACTACATAGGAAACTAACCAAGGGTCTATTCTTCGAGACGCGATTCTGAAAGTTCATAAAATATTCGCGAGAAATGAGAAATTCGTGAATTTACAGTGACTGTGTGATATTTCTATTTCCCTCCTTGTCGCGCACACTAGCGTTCTCTCTCTCGCTCACGCCACCTATCTCCCTCCTTGCCGCACACACTAGCGTTCTCTCTCGCACAGCTCGACCGTGTCACCTCCTTTACTATCATGTATTCCTATTAACTCGAGCGAATTTCTTGGTCAGACAGCCAACTTCGGGACCATTGCCGTATCGCGGTCGGTAATCTAACCTATATAAAAGGCTTTTTTTATTAGTAACTATGTAGAGATTCGTAAATAAAACGCATACGACTGATTGCTGAACGTTGTCACAAGACTATATTCTCGAATCTACATGTACAAATATACAAATCATTTTGAAAAGATCGAGAATCCTTGAAGAAAGTGTGCATTTACTAAACGCGGAGTTGAACTTGTAAATCTGTCCAAAAACACATCGTAGCTGCTTAATTCTAATCAGAATCATTACAACTCTCACGTAGGAAAGTAGTGAAGGGTTCATACTTCAAGATGAAATTGCAAAAGTTGATAAATTACATCTAGAAAATGCACCTACAATCGACGAAGCGTGAGTGTTCACATAGGACCGTGATTCTCGTCACCGTTTCAAAGAATCGTTAATAACTAATTAATTGTAATAAAAATCTACGCGAAAACCACATAGGAAAGTAACCAAGGGTCTATTCTTCGAGACGCGATTCTGAAAGTTCATAAAATATTCGCGAGAAATGAGAAATTCGTGAATTTACAGTGACTGTGTGATATTTCTATTTCCCTCCTTGTCGCGCACACTAGCGTTCTCTCTCTCGCTCACGCCACCTATCTCCCTCCTTGCCGCACACACTAGCGTTCTCTCTCGCACAGCTCGGCCGTGCCACCTCTTCTACTACTAGGTCTCCTATTAACTCGGAGAATTTACTGGTGTCAATCCAAATTGTGGGTAACATAGGGATCGCGATTATCGGTAATCTAACCTATATAAAAGGCTTTTTTTATTAGTAACTATGTAGAGATTCGTAAATAAAACGCATACGACTGATTGCTGAACGTTGTCACAAGACTATATTCTCGAATCTACACGTACAAATATACAAATCATTTTGAAAAGATCGAGAATCCTTGAAGAAAGTGTGCATTTACTAAACGCGGAGTGGAACTTGTAAATCTGTCCAAAAACACATCGTAGCTGCTTAATTCTAATCAGAATCATTACAACTCTCACGTAGGAAAGTAGTGAAGGGTTCATACTTCAAGATGAAATTGCAAAAGTTGATAAATTACATCTAGAAAATGCACCTACAATCGACGAAGCTTGAGTGTTCACATAGGACCGTGATTCTCGTCACCGTTTCAAAGAATCGTTAATAACTAATTAATTGTAATAAAAATCTACGTGAAAACTACATAGGAAAGTAACCAAGGGTCTATTCTTCGAGACGCGATTCTGAAAGTTCATAAAATATTCGCGAGAAATGAGAAATTCGTGAATTTACAGTGGCTGTGTGATATTTCTATCTCCCTCCTTATCGCGCACACTAGCGTTCTCTCTCTCGCTCACGCCACCTATCTCCCTCCTTGCAAAGAAAAAAATGTATTAAATAATATTAAGCAGATTTATTTTTAGCAAATATTTTATTCAAAATATTTGTATTTATATTTATTTTATATTTATATATTATTTTATACTCATTTATAACAGTTATATTTATATGATATGTATAAAATAAATAGAAATAACTTTCGATACATATTGTATCAGTTATTCAAAACACACATACAGTCTATCACACAAAAGTTTATCTATCATATTTACAAAGGGCAGCATGTAGCAGAGCCAAGGGTGATAATTTAAACATCATGTACTTCTGCTAATACATTTTTCGTTTCAAGTCACATTAATCATTTCGTAAACACCGAGAGTATGCTCTTGTGGGGCAGACTGTATGTACAAGAACTATCACGTTTGAAAACTTGAAAAAACAAATTAAAGTCGCAATGATTTACATCTACGAATACCTTAATCTATAACAGGTGCATTATAATAAATGTACATACGTAATACTCGTAAATAATTATTGAGATATTGTAGAATGTAAGATATTGTCGATTTTAGAGACAAAAGATCACGATATGTTACTGTGTACACGTATATCCGAAATATTTTACAAAATTGAGAAATGGAATGCATACATTATTAAGCTTAACTGAAATCTATAAATGATTCTAAACTAATTAAATTAATATTTGGTAACTTGATTTTACGATAACCCATACTACACACAACATTGCAGAAACATCTCAGTAATATTGCTGTGCAAGATTCGAAATGTTGCAGGAAATATTATATATTACTGTGTTACGTGCTTCTCGTAAATTTCGTCGCAGCTTCTCAGGTGTACGACTCCGTACGGGAGTAGCTTTGTCGCCTGACTTGTCCAGCGTGCTACACGCGGGTTGTCCGCTTTTCGGCATATCATCAAACACTTATACAGTGGCGGAGAAAAGAAAGTTTACAACTTTTAAAATCGCATAACTTTTATAAAATTAATCCAAACGAGTTGAGTTTTTTTTTGAGAAGCTACAAGGATTAATTTGTTAAGTTACGTGTTTCGTCGTTTTGAAAAAAAAATGCACTTGGTCGGAATAGCAAACGAAAATAGTAAATGTTTTTTAAACTCTTTTCTGTAATGATAATTAAAAAAAAAACAGTTTGTAGATTTAAGTATGTTATATACGTGTCTAAATCTACAAACGGGTTTTTTGAATTTTCATTATAGGCTCACAAAAAAAGTTTAAAAAACGACCTTTACTATTTTTTTTTTGCTATTTCGACGAAACACGTCACTCAGCAAACTAATCCTTCTAGCTTCTCAAAAAAACTCATATCGTTTGGACCAATTCTAAAAATGTTATGCGATTTTAAAAGTTGTAAACTTTCTTTCGTCCGGCACTAAATCTAACAAACGAAACCTCAATCGCAATATCGTTATTCTTGATTTTCGTCTCATTCTGGTGTCTAGAATCACCCCTTAAATTTATTCCCACCTGTAGCTGAACACCCTGTATAAAAATGTACAATATTCTCTATTTAGAAAAAATTATATAGGTCTTCAAATCTCCTCTACAATTTCATATACAAAAAACTATTTACACAATATAATGTCCCCCACCATACCAAACAACTCTTATAATAATCTTTCATATCTTCAACAGCCTACGAGGTATTCTAACGTATCCGGTTAGAAAGAGCACACTGTATAAAGCACGCGATGTTATGTACATATTTTTCGAAGTCATAGTTGCTTCAAAATATTGCTATAATGTTTCCACAATATATTGCACGAGATATTGCAATTTAATCTGCAATATTGCAGCAATGTTTCTGCAATGCTACGTGCATGTATGGGAACTGACTTTGTAAAACAGCGATTTTCAGACGAATTTATGCTTACTTAAGAAATAACTAATTAGAAAACAGCCGTTATTTCTTAAATTCAATTCACAACAGTAATAATTCTTTAAGATATGCAACGATCCATGAAGAATGATATAGGCACTTTTGAAAACGGAAAAACGATTATTTTCTTCCAACAAAAAAGTTTTCTAGTCGCTTAAAATTCTCAGGTATGAAATAATCGATGCACATCGTTGTTGAAACATGGTTGAAACAACAGTTTTTAACTTTTCACATGAAATTTCATACTTTTTCAACATAATTCGATGGGAAAAGTCCTGCTTTCCCTTTCGATCTTCCATGCCACCAACCACCCTCATCTGAAATAAAAACAATTTGTTTTGTTTAATGGACTCTGTTATCAAATAATAATTATTAAATCGTGCAACAGCGGGTCATTATTGAAGTGCCCTTCGTTCAGTTCATTTTGATAAGTTGTTCGCAAAGAAAAATGGAAAAATAGATGGTAAGGATCGAAATAAGGGGCTGTTGATTTTTGCTCTAAATCATTTTGTAAGAAGAAAACTAAAGATGAATTTAAATACAGATTAATTTCTTTAGTATTTAAAGTAACATATAGATTGAGGAAACTTACGTTCTTTAAGAATTTCGATTATATCGCCTTCTTTGAGCTCCAATTCGTCAAGATCTTGTGGGCGATAGTCATACAAAGCTTTAGCTTTAGGTAATCTAGGGAGAGCAGGTTTCTTTGGACATATTTTATTATTTGGAACAGCATGAGGTACGTTCTCTCTTTTAGGTTTGTCTAGCACTTGTCTCGTATCATACTCGTTAACAGTCTGCATTTCTTTGTTGCATCCTACACTTTTGTTTTGTCTTGTAATATATTCATTACTGTTAGTTGATGGAAGTTTAAATCCTACAGGTACATTTGCGGGCGTGTGAGGTGGCGGTGGCTCGGACGGTGGAGGAGGAAATTTCAACAAACCTATGGAATCACATATATATTATTATATTTATCAATTATTTCACTATAGTGAAACATGTATTAAAGTTTCTTGTTAAAGTTTTCTCCAAAAACAAAAAAAAAATAGAAACTAGATTGAAAAGAAAAATTAGTCCAAAACGAAAATGAAAAATTAATTTTTGAATGAAAAATTAGTCTTTCATACGAAGAAGATATTTAATCAACACATAGCTCAACCTCATTAAACTCAAAATGGTTTTAATTTTACTGACAACAATTCTGTCATGCTTGAAGTCCTTTATCCAATGTCCATTAATGTTTTCGTATGTCACATGGAAAAAGCAAAGTAAAATCTAAAATTTCACTCACCTCGTGGTGTTCCTTTTGGGTTGGCAAACATTCCCATAAGAGGTAAGTTGTTTACCACTTTACTGGGTAGCTTCTCAACACGTTCTTTCGCTTGTGGTTGCATAGGTGGGATGTTGGAACGATTCAACTGCAATGCTCTCGCAGCTTTAGTTGGTTGCAAAGTAGGTCTTTGAGATGGTACAGCGAACTTCGAAGATGCTGTATGAACAGTTGTAACTGGTTGGTCGACACGTTGATATTCTTTCGCGTTTGCAGGCCTTGGAGCAGGGCGAGTTGGTATATCTGTAGTCGCCTGCAGGTAAGATTGTGAAACGGGATGAATGCTCGGTGACGTAAGATACTGCTGATTCATCACTACCCTTGATGACCTGTTAGCATTTGGTCCTGAAACGTTTGTACAAGCATACAGTATAATTGATTTTTAATTAATACACATACAAATGTTTATTGAAGTATTATTCAATATCTTTCAATCCCCATATATCGACATTTTCTAAAAAGCATTGAAAATATAACAACGATAACATTTTTACAGTAATATATAATATTTCCTGTAAGCTGATGCAATTTCTATAGTTACTACTGTACAGTGTACACTAAGTAGTTGTATGAAAGTTTTGAGCCAAATCGACGGTTTGTTATATCACTGTCGTAATTTTTTTGTGATTGTGCGGTGAAGTGACTGAATATTTTAAAAATGATAAATATATTAGTGGAGAATTGTTAATAACTTACTGGTAGTAGATGGTAACCCAGGACCAATCCGAACATTCAATATTTTCCCATTCGCTTTCAATATTTCTTTATCGCCATAATCAATTTGCGTGAATAATACTTGTCTTGTTCCCCCACTTCCCCAACCCTCTTTCTTCACCTTGAATTCTAGACTGTAATAAAGGTATGTAATAAATACAATTTTAATTAATCTTCAAGTCGCAATATACTAAACAGATGTATAAAAGAGTCTTTACCTATTACTAAATTTTATATTTAAGGTGGTCCCAGTTCCCTCGACATATCTTTTACTAAGGGCAATTAAAAATTCCGTCTTAAATACTGACTCCAAAAAGCTGGAATAATCTTCTTTTGTGTGAATAATAATGAAATCATCCTGTAATTATAAATAACACATTAATAACTTATTTCCATTCGCAATAATAATAATATTAATAATAAATAAGAATAATAGAAAATCTATCGACTTACTTGAAGAGTACTTAACGAAATATGACTAATTTGATTGAACTCAAGTTTTCGTTTTATAACTTCCCGCAACGTTCCCTTTTCTGGACCTTTCTTTATTTGTTCCCGACCAATTAAGTATAAACGTTTACTTGTTAAAATAAGATCCCGCCTGCTCATCTGCAAATTGTATTTCAATTATATAAAATGAAACATCTTCCAAAATAGTTCACGAGCGATGTATCGGAAATTGTAGCGCAATAAAGCAGGAAAGAAATTTTTTTATATGATCCATCATTTTCGTGAATATCGATTTTTGAAAACTCAATTAGAATTAGTAGAATTTCTAATACACCCTGTATACGTTTATACAAGTACCTTGAACCTTCTGTCATATTTCTTTACTGTTTCAGCGAAATAGACTTTTTCTCTTCTTCCGATTAAATTCATCGTTTGAGGTCTCCCTTCTAATCCAATGTAATCACCTACAAAATTTCTATTTATACTTGCTCGCCTACGTTCTTTACGACCGAAAAGTAAATCGGCCGCTTCCCGCTTTTGTTTCTCCTGTGTTTTGCGAGCGAAATATTTTTTAAACGCTTTTTGAATAACTCGAGCGTACACATTGTACTTCCGATCCCTCGCTTCCTCCAACATAAAAAGCTATGAACAAAATGCTTGAAATAATATACATTGAAACACGTGATGCTTCGACTGCAACAATTTTAGACCTCGGTTTTTGCGTGATTACGTATTTTAACAAACATTTAATTGCACAATTGTGTTGAAGTGCATCAATAATATGTAGATATAAGAGAATATATGTATATGTAACGTGCAGGAACACGTAAATATGTTTCGAGATTCAAATACATTTTGTTTCCTTCTTTTTGATTTTTCGTTTGAAAATTGCGAAAATGGAGCCCGGTGGTGAAACAAAGTATGTAAACGCAAGAGAAATGTCCGCGTGTGTAATAATATTTATTCTATATATTTATGCAAACACAATAACAATGGAAGATCAGGAAAACAAATTTAAATTTTATTCATCGTTGCTGTCAATAAGTACTGTACCCAAATCAGTCAACCTTTTCTTTTTAGATGGTACTATTCTCATCACTAGAAATATTTGGTATTTTTACTTTAGTTCCATTATCACTGTGTCTTTTTTTGGATAATTCTTTTCTTCTTTTCAAAATTGCCGAGTCGTGGGCGCACTGACAAGTTTGGCTTTCGGAGGCTGCGGCTGCGACATTGATGGTCGATACCAGAGATGGGCAAAAAAATTATTTGAAATAAAACTTTCCTACACAAATTTTTATTTCAAATAATTTTTTGCCCATCTCTGGTTCATACATATATTTTCTGACCATGTATAAAAAGTACCGCATAAACCGAGAGATGAGTACACTATATTTTGGAATTGGAATTTGAACTTACAGTTTCTGGAGCTTTTATGAACAATTTTGATATTCCTAGTTGGTATTGCGATCGATCAATGTGAAGGCTGCCTAATATCCATTCTACTCCTTCTTTCTCGTCTCCAGGCCAGTGTGGCCACGTCTGTTTTGTGAGAATTGCGTATCTGTGCAAGAATTTTGAGAATGGCCTCCTATATGCGAAACCAGCTCTACGTACTCTGATATTTTCTTTCAAACCCAAATACTCCACCTAAATTACCAGAAGGTAAAAACATTAATTTAGAGAGTAATGGATTCTTTTATCAAATTCTTATTGGACGTATTGATCCTTTTTTTAACGAAGCTGCATGAATTTGTACAGCTCTCAATATTGCTTCCAAAAGTTGATGATACCTGATGCTTTACTCGAACTGAATCCCAATCTCGAGGTTTCTTCGTTTCGTTCGGTTTGATACATCTGATGTAATGTGGGGCACATTTCATCAACTGGTTCACTAGTCGACTAGCTTGATTTCGTATTTTGTTACCAGCAGTGGTAGGTCTAGATTTAAGAGTTTTCATTTTCTGCATTTGGGCTTCTTGTGGATACAGCGTGCCGACCAAAGAGCTGTATATTTTAACACAAAAATATATTTTTTATTTTACTGCAGGATAAAACGTTGATCCTGTATTTGAATTAAATGTGTACATTGAATTATTAAATAAACTATACAATTTTTTCTTAAAGTCGGGTAATTAAAAATATCAAGAAGGTAATAGTATTAACTTACTTAGTGCTGGTCTGCATCAGTTCTACAAGATCCAAGAATAGGACGTCCCTATTTTTATCGCAAAATCCATCGACCGAGTAAGAAACGACACCAGCATAGTGAAAAATAGCGAAACCTTCGTTTTTGTTTTGAAAGTGCTCGTGCTTATTGGCTGCAACTGCAAATTTCTATAATAATCGCTTCAATTAATTAAACTGTATCAAAGAGGAGAGTAAAAATTTCATAGTGTTTGAATTTTAGTAACTTTCTGCAAAGGGAGAAACGCGCTTTTTCAATTATTTATAATTCATATTTTACATTTCGAAATATTATTTGAAAAATAACTCCATCTACAACATAAGTGCTTCATGCTTTTAATGAAAAATTGTAATTTTTAATACATTTGTTTCTTCAAATAAGTAATAAAGGCAACCTAATGTGAAGGAACACGAACTTATAATAATTACATCTTGCAGATATAGCAATCAATGATATGGAAAATTTAATAATTTAAACCATAGGCTATTTTATAAATCTCGACTTATTTTTACATCGAAATTCATTTCAACCGCAATAATTGTGCCATATTTACTCTTGTCATATTTTTAGTCAAGTATCTTAATATATAAAGCAGAAAGTGTTTATGCGTTTGTCTGTCGCTTAAAAACTTTCGAACGATAAACTCTGGACTCACGAAATGTGTCCGAGCTCATTATGTCTAGCGAATCCAGATGAATGTGACCATTTTCACAAAACAATAAATAAAATTCTTTTTTATAGAATCAGAATCTAAATTTCAGGCGAAGCCGAGTAGTAAAGCTAGTCTTCGAATAATTCTGAGAGATATATCTTTAAAAAATGAAGACTCGAGCGAAAAAAAATCGTTTCATACATTCCGACTTACTTTCACATGTAGAATTATATCTTTCTAAATCGCATCGCAAATTTTGATTGCTTCTTTAGAAATAGGTATGGGTCTAATTCTAAATATTTTATTAGCTGTTTACGTTTGGAAGTTGGATTTTTCACCTTTTGCAGATCAGCATCCGCTCCTGAGCTACCGCCATGGAGCGTGGCACAAACATCATCAAGTACTAGAAACAGTCCGGGTGGACGCTTTCCTTCAAGAAGTTCGACGACAATCGCATTATTGAAATATTCTATTGGAGTCCATTGTATATTTTCCGATACGTATTCCTCCTGAAACCCACAAACAATTTTATCATAAGTATATAAAACAATAAATGGTTCATACGTTAATTCATTCTATTGACATTATTACATAGACACACAACATTCGAATTATTCTAAATCGAATCAACGATAAATATATTTAGTTTCGTACAGCGTTCCAATATTGTTTATCATAAAAACAGCTAACTTTCGAGAGCCTGAAACTAAAGTGTTTATTTATAATACGTCATCTCTTTGTTTGTTGAATTGAATATCTTCAATTCTTAGAACAAACAAGCGCTTCAATATGACGTAATTTTAACGTTTCATTCGATTAATTTTCTGGCTAACTAGTTACGACGACGATTCTCAAGAGCAAACGTTGTTTGGAAGCCTCTCTCACGAATAAGAATGTTTATCAGCATTGTATGTACGAAATCTTCAAGAAAAGAATGCATTCTAATGATACAATTACGTAAAAAATGACGCTGGAAAACGCATTTGATCGCACGCCATCTATGCGGGCGCTGCTCATGCGAAAATAATTCCTACATTGCTAAGATAGAAAGGGAAGGCATAACATGATTATGGCCACTTGCAAAATCGCTTTCTATTTCACTTACAAGGGAAGATCCCGGATCCGAAAATTCAAAAAATTCTGAAACTTTGAGAATATGCGGGGGATTTCCTCTGGATTACAATACAATTTTTGTTCGCTGCCCAAATTCACGCGAAGGGGGTGAAATTAACCCCTGAAAATTCGGCTACTCTCCAATTTTGTGTTATAACTCGCGAACTGTTAGAGATAGAAAAACAGTTTCAAGACAAAAGTTACTTCTTTTAATTAGATCTATCATTTGGTAAATAAATTATTTTACTAATTTATTATAATTGAAAATAACCGGTTTTTCAAGTGTTATACCCGCTTAGAGTGAATTTGGACAGCAAACAAAAATTGCGTTGTAATCTGGAGGAAATCAGCTAAATCTTCACAAAGTTTCAGAATTTTTTTAATTTTCGGGTTCGGGATGTTCCCTTGTTAGATAAAGTTAATTTCAAATAGCTTACAAGTGAAGTGCGGCAACTCGAAAGTTCAAGAAAATCTGAAACTTTGCAGAAATATTCGCTCAAGCGATGCTAATAACGTAATTATTTTTTGCTTCAGCCCTAAGGCCGGCGCCACATTTGCGTTTCGCCCGCGCGGACCTACCGCGTGCGCACGATTTGTCCGCCTGTAACCGGCAAACATTTTTCACCGATTCAAGAAACAGAAAAATGCTATTTCTTGAAAGCTCTCCGCTTCAAAATGAGATTAAGATCACGATGCTACGGTCATCCCTCGCGGAGACACAACGTGTTGAAGAAAATGTGCACGGACACATAGATAAATTCACACAGTTTCCTTGTTTGACTTCGGTAATATGTTTGTTCAAATCTCTCACGATCCACATCGATAAACTACGCAGTTCCGCTCCGAATCTCGTCTGAACGATCCGCTCGCGACAAAAGGTGGTTTCAGAGGTGAACGATTTCGTCATCTTGCAGCTCTCTCGTTTTTTTTACGCGGTCTAGTTACAGCGAGCATCGAGAGGTGAGGGCAAAAGTGGTACAATTCTTTCGTTTGAGCTTGTGCTCCGGATAACGATTCTATTTCATGTTAATGACGACCTCCTTACCAGGTTCTTGGCCCCTTAACAACACAAACGCACTGTCATTCATTTGTATTGATACACCTTCACCTACTAAACGAAAACTTACTCCATTCGATTCCCACGTGTCCCATTTTGAAGATTAAGAAACAGTACTTTAATTTACGCGTAACTATATTCCATAAAATGCTACGAAAGGACCAATAAAGTTAAATTTAATAAATTTCATCTTTGTGCAAATTTCACACCTTTGTGGAGGCCACTTTATGAAAGAAAAACAAGCTCGTCGTTCGACGTTGTATTGCTAAACGCACGATTCATTTGCTAGAGTCGATCCTAACTGGAGACGGCATTTGCCGCATGTAAGAGACAACAACTGTGGGTAACGCTCGTCTACATTTGGAATGACCCGCATCCATATTTCTGTACTTTCAGACGATGAAAGGAAAAATGCCGTAGTAAGGTTACGAATGTAGTTTCTCGTTGTTTCCAGTGTCCATACAAAGACGAAACGAGCGCAAAAGTCATGGATGCCAGTGTAGGCCGTGAGAAACGGTTTAACGTAATGATACAAAAATGTCGCGTCAGTCTTAAAGAGGGCGAGTATAATAGCGAAGTTTCGCCGAGTAATCATGCCAATTTATTGTTATAGGATTATTCTTATTTCTTGGTAATAATGGTCATGAAGATTATTTTACCGTAAATAATATAGGTAAACATGTTGTTTAGGGGACCCACCTCCAATGACCTTGCCCTTGACATATGTTGTCAAGGTCACCCTCTTGAGTGATCGTCGGATTAAGAAGGTTCGATACCGAAGACAAAATAGTGAGAAATCTTTGAAAAGTGTTTTAATCCAATGTTCAAAGTGTAGTCCGCGTGGTGTCAAAATTTCAAGTCAATTGACCGCACGTTTTTGAGAAAATTGAAATCAAAGTTGCGCTCTTATACACAGGCTCTTATGGTGATAATTGTTCTCTTAGGGTTTTCGAGGACATGAGATTTTCTTTTAGAGACCACCTCTGGGCTCTAGTGCTCGTAGACCCGGTTACACTGTTGCCAAATTAATAGAATTTTAATAACAAACTCGTGGCTTCGGTTTCACATTGATCATTTTGTAACTCTAAAGAAGAAATATCGAATCGGGGACGATTACCCAAGGAACACCAGAATGACTTCGCAGAACCCAGTAATAGGATAAATAGAGCTGCAGTCATCAATTTATCTTGCAACCCGCGCGCGCGCGCAGTCAGGTGAAACTGCAACACCGCCTCACGCACGCATTCTACTACAACCATACGTCGTACATCGTTGATTGCATTTGGTTTGTTGAATAGTTCTGTAATTTTTCGCGTTTATACAATCGTGTTAAATGCGTTTTCATTTAATTTTTCCGTGCCAGTGCTGTAGTTTTCTCTTCATTTTCTCCCATAATCCAACAGAAAAGAGCCGATTTTAACGCGTGTAAGCTAATTAGATCAAAAGACACGAACGTCTATGGGAAGCTGCTGTCCATTGTTACAGAACGGGAGAATTCAAGAACGAAGATAATGTGAGAGATAAGCACGCATTCTAGGTTAACTGCGGTGAAAATTTCCAGACAATCCATCTTAATTCTGATTGTATTACGTTTCAATAAACTGGCTTTTTTACTGTTATTATTTACAACTGTTAGGAATAGTTTAGAAGGACTACCCAATTCCAGGGTTCTGGGGTAAGTGCTGTGTGGTTCATCACAGCCCTCTTACCAGAAGGTATCCTCGCCTTCCTCACACCGTGGCCGGATCCTTAATGAACAGAGCCCCCATTCTTTAGCAAAATATCCCTTCCCCTCTTATCCCACAATATATAAAACATTTTTCAAATTACTTTCCTATTAATTTTCTCGATGTCAAGGGTCTGTCAACGCGTAGGTTTTTTTTTATGAAACGTAGTCGCAATAGAAGGGTCGTAAAAAATAATTAATGCAACCAACGGAACTAAAATACAAAGTGCTTCGAAAGCATTTTGTCACTTTCTTTGTGATGTTATCATGACACTCGTGACACCTGGACGTGACAACAGTACGCAACCGCCAATTACGTTCCACTAATATTTAGGTGTTATGATGAAGCTTAACGATACAAAAATAAAGAAAATGTATATAAGAATACAATGGTTAATATAAATAATAGTGTAATGTAATTATAGCTTGCTAATATGTAGTATATACCTTTGAAGAAAGGAATTTAGAACTTTCCCACTGACTATTAGATAAATGATAATTAGTGTGGCAATTAAACTGCTCGATCTTTTATAACATTTCGACGACAGACATAAAAAGCAATATTTACACATGGAAAATGTCTATTAATAATCGTTAATGTTAATACGTAAAATTATTTAACTTGAAGCATAATTATAAAAGAAAAATATTACAGTGTACAGATATAATATTGTATTTAATTAAGTTCAATAGCATATTACAAAATTAATTTTCCTGGAATTTATTAATATCCTGATCCAATACGACTATGGATACCAGAAGAATCCTATTTCCATAATATTTCGCAATGGGAGAACGATAGAGTCTGAAACACTAATGAATCGCTTTAACCTATTTTCTCAGGTTTGAATAGCAGGATTTCCTGCGACATCTTCTAGATCGTCGAAAATAAAAGAGAGTTCCGCCATTATAGTGCAACTGTATGCCTCTGCTAGAGATTTACATGGATAACAGAACCGTTACTTTCCTCGGTTCGGGAGTAACAAAATTCTCTAATCTCAACGAATTCATTGAACGACTTTTGCCATGTATGTAAACAATCATTAAAGTATTTAATATATTTATTAAGTTCATAAGGTTATATTATCTCTTTGTGCTCCAAGTAGTCACGCCCCCCAAGCCCAGAAAAGTTATAAGATTATAAGATTACGGTGCGAAATAAACACTCCCGGACTTTTTCTAATCAAAAGACTGCTATCGTCATGGAAACCACGAATATTATCTCGCCGCATCATTAACAAGTGGCAGTACCATACAGAGTCAAGTTACGCGGTTTTTATTTAAAGAAATATAAGTGACCGGAATTACCCCGCTTTCCCCTACATATACAATTTCATGTTCTGTTTCCTTATAATTTAATAATCCATTTTCCATAGGAAGTCGAGTTTAAATACTTCCACTTAGTAATCTATTGTTGCCGGTTGGTAATTGACAGGGAAGTATCATTCTGGCTTTTAATTGCCATAGAAGAATTAGTTAACGCAGCCGCTGGTAACGAAGCGATAGTCCACCATAACAGTGGACCAAAGTGGTGTCTCTGGTATTTCAAAATTTCACAATGCAACACGGAAGGTAGTACATGATACCAATTGCGGCGGTTACGTGGACACTGGCGGATAACGTAGGGGGAGGGTCGCATAAAAACAGAGAGGGAGGGGGAGAGAAAGGAAGAGGGAGAGAAACAGAGACAGGGACGAAGAGGCAACGTTTCACTTAGCCATTTCATTACCTTCACTCGATCCTTGGCCGCAGTGCAAACAGAGCCACTGCCCGTGCGACGCGAGTTTCGATTCTCCGCGGCTGCTTCGTAAATCGACCAGTGAAGGGCGGTATTCGCGCGCGAACCATGCTCGATACATCGAATTATGAATGTAAAATGTTAGAACACATAAAACAGAGTGGAGAGCGATCCTTATGAGTGGTATTATTCATCCTTCGCTTGATTTATCTGCAATCCGAATTTATCGCGAGGCAACAACGTTATCGTCGAGGATATCGCGTCCCAGCGACGTGCACTAGTTCTGAAATAACCACAGACAACCGCTGTTACACCCGCAAGATCGATTGATCCAGGAGGATCGTATTCAGGCTGACCTATTTTTCGATCCTCTATTCTAGGTAGGCAAAAAGTACATCGATGACAGACAAGTCGTATCAATAGTCCCCCTATGTATAACACGAGTGTAGTTGTACGGGTTGTGAATTACTTTAAGCAGGGTAACCACTGTGTTGATTTACAAAATAGGGTCAAGTTTATAATTTATTTCTGTGCTCGGTGTCCGGTAATGCACTTTTTATTAGCGTCTATTGTATATGCTAAAATGTTCGATTGAAGAGATATGTATCTTCTATTTGTGCCCAATCTCAATTTTAAGGGGTGGAACAGCCTTCCTAGTACGTAAATGAGCAACCGAACCTTCACAAATATCAAATGTCTCTAAGGTTAAATATATTTTAGAAAAAATTGAGATTAAAAAGTGAATCATCTGTTATTAATTCCAAAAGTGGGGGACAAAAGGTAGAGAGGAGAATTTTATTTGTGTTACAAATCCATGTCTGCACAAAAATCCTTATACTTCTTAAGGAAATTCAGTGTCCCTTAATTCCCTGGCTCCGTCCGAGAACGCTATTGGGGTGGTAGAAAGAAGAAAAAAAAATACTACGAATATGATGTCAAAAGTGGGTATGTTATGAGATAACTGCCGGTTAAAAATTAATCAGGGGTGTCGTAGTCTAATGTAATCTTAATAATCTTCACATAATTAGTGACAATTAACCCTTCGTGGTCACACCTTCTTATAATCACAAGTTGGTCACACAGGGTTCACTGTACCCCAGCGTCATTTTGGTATTTTTTAATTTTTTAACTTTTCAAGGATAATTGTACATTCGTAATACTTATAAAATCAAGGTCTAATAGTCTTCTTCTAGAAATGTAAATTTTGATATGATAAAATTTGTAGTTGAAAACGAGCGATTTTCCACGGTTGTTGGAAAAAAGCGATTTTTTTTTTTTTTTATATTTTTTGTTGCGATAAATCTCCTATAGAAGTCGTAAAGGCGCGACATTTTAATTCGAAAATTATTCTTGGCGTACAATACACCCCGTGTGACCATGAAGGGTTAATAATAATTATCTTATATTCACCTCATGTTCAGATAAAGTGACCAAAGTACAATAAAAAATATTGCACTAAATACGTTTGAACAGATATGTTAATATCACCTTTTAAGGTGTCCATCTCAATATATATTGCATTTTTAACACCACATTTATAAGATTCTTTTGTCTGCTTTTTGCTTCTTCAACCACTTCCTTCGAGAAAATCTCGGAATTAATGGACTCCCTCTAGATAACTATAGCACTAAAAATATAAGTGCAAAAGAATTGAATTTTCCCAGCATGGGCTTCATGCAATTAAGGATATCTCGGCGAACACCTGCTCTTCCTTGTTTACTGTCTGTGATTAAGGAACGATAACGTTTAACGTCTTACAGATCTCGGTGCTTCCACAAGTGCAAATTATTTATGAACAAAGCGCGAGTATTATGCAAACTCTTCGACAGAGTTACGGTGAGAATATTTCTCGCCAAGCACTGTTATACAGTGGCGTACCGTGTGCCTTTGTGTGATAACAAACATGTGGTGCCTAATTTTATCATCCCTTGTGTATTCAAATCAGAAAATGATTATTAAATAGCTTGGATAAAAGTAATAACGAAAACTATTTGACGCTTTACCGTTCAGCCATAATCTTATAAAATGCGAAGGGGCTTTATTTTCAAGCTTAGTGACTATTATAAATTGTTAAAAAGGTTTTTGAAATTTGTGGCTGGTGAAGCTTTTATACCACACAAAGTAGTAGTTGTGTAAAATGTCTTATTATGAATCCCAGAATATAGGATAAAACAATTTCACGATACGATTTTATCGTTTTTCATTTTCAAACTGGTGGATGAAAAGAGTTCCTTTTATATCATAAAATACGATATTGAGACTCCAATTTTCATTAGAATGAATCAATTTCTGCGGGGGGTGGAATAATTACAGGTGTTTTAAATTTTATTCTGCATTACTTTACCTTTCGTTCGCGGAATTAAGAATTAATTAAAAGAGAAAATTTGTAAAAGGTAAAGGAGTTTTGAGACTGAGCAGAGTCGAGGATGTAGGAATATTTCAATCTACCGCAAGCCAATGAACTTAAATACCATAGGATATTATATCCTTCGTAATGAAAAACGAGAAACAGTTAATGTGACGATTTTTGTTGCGATTTCTGGGACTCTTACAGCTGTACACCGTGACCATTTCTACACACAAGCGCCGTATGACTTTCCAAAATTTCTCTTCGTTATTCGTTTGTAATTATACCACAGACATTTTCACATGCATTACTTTAATCATACAGGGTGTCTCTAAACAAGTGCCTCGGGAAATACTTCCTAAATGTCGTTCAAGATGATACCTGTGCGATACCTCAATCTTTTAACATTTTTTTATTTTCCTTAATGCATCTACTACCATATATAGCCATATTCGTGTAGATGAAGAATCTTTTTTCCTTTTTGTGTTTCTGATAATCCTTAGGGTACTTTCCATCATCGCCAGTATCACCCGTTTTTTTCCAACGCTCTCAATCAAAATTCTATATATATCTGCTATATTTTTTTATCGTCGCACGGAAATGCAGAATAATAGTTCAAGATACTATAAAACAGCCTGCCAAACTTCAGATTAATTTGTCGAACAGTCTTTGTACAAAAAATTCACGAAGAATCATCATATTTTCTGCATTAAAGGTAGAATCTCCCCTTAAATAATCATTTGGATTAAGTCAGTTAAGGGTGAACTTCTTAGAACTCTGGTAATACTGAAGAAAACAGAACGTCGCCGGAATATGCTGCTCGAGACTATATGTAGTATTCATTAGTTTCTCCATCGATAGTGCAATCAACTAACAGTAGAAACGAGATCTTGCTTTGGCCGGTACTGTACGACTCTCCCTTATACTTGTTTTGGGTTGACTCTATTGTGTCCATTCTACAGGCACGAAGGCTCTGGATCCTAATTAGGACTCGGTGAACTTAAACTTTCTTTCTACTTCCCAATAGCCATTGACGTGTTATGAATGCATAAAGAGTCGATATGAATTTGGGCTTGAAAGTTACAGGTCGATTTTATCCAATTACGGATGGGTGTAATGTAATTCTGTATTGTGTTGGTGATATAATGTTGTCGGAAATGCAGCGAAGGCAAAATCAATAGTGCCTTTGAGTGTTTCCTCTGAAATCGTAAAAGACAGTCCTGAAATACTTGTTGGAGATTAATACTAAGTTACCACTTTTTCGATTTCTTCTATTTTTGTTATCTTTTAGCATACGTATGTATAAAACTCTGTTAAAGTTGAATTTATTTAATTGACAAACGAAAGTGTTATATCACATTAAACGGGGTAACACATTTTTGGGGCCGACAAAAAAGTTACCACGTTTAGTAGCTTCTTAGGTTGTCCTAAAAGCAAAAGGTGCCCCTACAAAATATTAGATTTTTTTTATTAATGTTCAAAAATGATAACTTTTTGTTGGCTTTAAAAATGTGTTGTCTTATTTAATGTTATGTAGAGTTTCTGTTTGTTAGTTAAATGAATTCAAGTGTAACTGGGTTTTATGCAGCTTTTAATTCTCTGTCAGAATATGTATATTAGACACATACTGCAGTTTTAAGTGATATTAAAAAGTAATAGACGTAGGGTGGTTTGAAAAAGTTGTATCTTCTTTGTCCGCTACTGTAAACTTTTAGAAGTGTATGGGGAAGTAACCAAATAAGTTTAGTCCTATAATAAGTGATGAAGAAAGGTTTCCCCTGAAGTTGCACACAATACTTGCTCATATTTTGTACCTAAGTAGGTACATACTTTCAAAGAAAATTTAAAAAACAAGTGGATCTCAAATTCGAAGTGGAATGTAAAAGAAAAACGTAAATGATTTCAGTATTTTCGAGAAATTTCGCTCCAAAGCGAGTGTGAAAAAATGTGGAATAATAGAAACCGCGCGATTTCGATTACTTCCTAACCGCAAGGTCTATTTCACTCGAGTTTTCAACTTTCACAGAAATTAAGCGCAGTTCGTCTTCGATGATTCTTTCGTGAATGCAGGAAGGCAAATTTATTCTCATGCAAATGAACAGCGTGAAAAATGAATCCTCTGTTACTGATTAAATCAATTTAAAAGGCAAAGCACAAAGATAAATATACCTACAACAACAAAGATTTTTCTTAGTTTCTAATCTTCGAAAATGTCTTGATATTAGAATAAGAATTAATATAAGAAATATTAGATACGTATATTAATTCATACTCATAGTAAATGACAAAACATTCACAGCTAATGCTAAAAAAAACACGACTCATATCTAAGCCGATATCTCTTTTAGTTAATAATAATATCTCGTGAAAATTTAGAATAATATAATTAAAAAATGAAAATTATCTTTTAGTAGAAAAACAATTTGTATGATTTTCACTTATACTTTTTCCAAAAAAATTCCTGAACTTGTCTGCTTGTTCCGGACTTCTAGATGGATGTAACCCCTTAAGATAGACATAATTTAAACTAACCCTTCGTTGACACACCTCCTTTTTCGATCAACTTTAACACACCTGCGTGGCGCACACCCAGAGCAATTTTTGAACGTGTGCCATTCTCATCCAAAGAAACCAATTATTATGAAAAAAATCATGGATCAATTTCAACGTATGTCAATAATTTTTTTATTGAAATTTTATCACAGTTTTTATAAAATAATTCTAGATTACCACATGTCGAGAAAAAACGAAGAAACTCGTAAAAAAATTGTAACCTTTACAAATTTCAATATTAAAAGCTAAAAATCTACAGAGTTGATGTTCGGATATAATATTTTGAGAGAAAAAATAGTTTGTAAGTCGGCTTTGAAAAAAAAGGTATTTATTTTGCATATAAAAGGTTCAGAGCGTCAAAATCAGCTTATGGGTGGTTCACACGCAGAGTGTCAACGAAGGGTTTAACATCGTTCCGCTGCCTTCCTGCGTTCCTACGACGTCGATTAGAAATATACAATACTGCGCCGAAAACGGAGCACGAAAGTGGATAAACGCGAGCATCGAAGCCGGTAGAAACCAAAGCCACTTGACAGACCGAGTCCACGTGGACCCTTACGTTCACCGAGTACAGTCGAGTACGTTCACCAGGGCAACGAATGCACTTGCACTTTTTAAGAGAACCTGTTCTCCGCTGTAACGCGAACCTACATCGAGAGAGCCACACCCACCAAGTGCTCAAACCATAGATCTCTTTGGAAAGGAAGGACCTTTTCCGTTACTTTCCGTAGCGAGCAGTATGGTGTGATTGAGAAGATTACTGCTGGGTACTTTCCTGGACGAGTAACAATTCTCTACTTGAACGTGACACTAGAAAAGAATGCCCTGGGTAACCGAATACAATTGTTTGTCGGTAGTATGGGTAAGCTAGCTGACAGTAAAATCACCAAAGTTTCTATAATCATGCTTTCATCAACTTTGCACGTTTCTGGTTGATTCGACGAAAATCGATGTTTGCGTGATGACAGTGTTGAATACATTATGCTGATGTTGACGATTGAATTATAAACATAATGTATCTGTATAAAGCGTGTTTACATTGATATTTTTTTTTTGAGAATTTCGAAATATTAACGAAGCTAGACAGGTTTGAAACTAAACGTGCGAGTAGTGGATTGACTTGACGATTAACTCTAAACGTTCTTGTCTCTAAACTACATTTTTCAAACTGGTTACACGATTTCTCAGAAATTAACGAGCCAATTACCTTCCAATTGTACATACATCTCGTATATGTACCACTCTCTATCGCCTCCACCAAAATTATAAAAGTATTAGCAATGTTTCCATGGTTTGAAATAGATCAAAGTAAAAAATTTTGGTACATAAGTGAAATTCTTTCCATCAATGGGTTGCCAGTATCTCTTTTTTCCATTTCGGATGGATATAAGGGGCACAGTCATGAATTTTTTAAGTGACCGTATACAAACGTCTCGAACATAATTAATATTTGTCACTTGAAATGTAACGGCGTGAATGTGTTGGTGAAATATTAGTAAACAAATGTATGACACCAGAACTACGTAGAAAGTTTATTTCGGGAGGAAAAAATTTATGAAATCTGCCTATTTTTCACACAAATTTATAATCATTATTCAACATAAAGAATAATTTGTAATTAGCTCTTTTAATTTCGAGATTAATAAATTTATATTAATTATTTAATAAACCCTGATACAAAAAGTAAAAAATTAATTTACTTTATAAAATGAAAAATTGTTCTTTTACAATACACATACTGTATGAAAATAAATTTATTTATAATAATTACTAAAACATTCTTAACTCAAATTACTCTTCTTAAAATAAATATTCTTCAAATATAAATTCATAAACATTAAATTAAAATACTTAGTACCCCCTTAATACTTAGTATTTATCTTGTAAATAGCAGGTGTCTGAAAGAAATGACTGTACCTCCTGTTTCAGAGCAAATTGTATAAAACACCTACACATCTTAATGCGTATTGCTACTGGGACACATATATTTATTAAGACTTCACTCGTGCAAGTGTGAGCACTACGATTTTGTGACCCTTTTTTTAAAACATCTTAAAAATCCATAACAGTCCAATCCATAAAAAAAAATTCATAGCATCATAGTTTCACGGTTAAAAAAAATTTCTTCAGAAACTAACCCACCAACGTGTTCATTATTTTTTACCTGCTTCTTTATAAGAATTCATCTCTTGCTCAATTGTACCCTGATTTACCGGACACCCTGTATTTCCCACATTGAACAGTTCAAAAAAGCCAGTCTAAAAAAGGAACAGGCATACATCTGTTCGCACGCTTTCGCAGGTACAAAATGAAAGTGAAGGAACGAAATGCAAAAGTACTGGATACCGTGAATTGTGAAAATTTAGGTAATAATGGATTCCCAACCCCGCATTCTATTATTACTGCAAACTACGTAGGCTGTTCGAAAGTGATAGGGAAATGTGCTTAATTAATGTTTCTACTGTACAAGAGGAGATTAGAACAGCTTGTTATAATCCCAGCCTCTTATCATTAATGGTTTTAGACCATTGATTGTACGATACACATAGTAATTTGACGCGCAGCTTATATAAGCGAAATAAGAGAAATTGTATCACTTCGTTCCTTCAGGCTGGCCGTGCGAGTAGGTAAAACTTTCACTGTGTTTATTATAACATGCTCGTTGCATGCTGTTCTATGTGGCTGACCAGAAGCATTAAAACTATCTTATCCGTGGTTTCGTACTTCCTTTGGTGAAGAGAAGTGATGTTTCTTGTTAGGGAACACTTCTAACACCGTAAATCTTTATTGGAACGTAGCACACTGCTTCTGTGCAACAGCAATTTCTGTGCAACAGCAATTAGATTTCTTTCTGCTACACGTATCTATTCCATATTCTTTCTTAAGTCAACAAAGACGATATTAATATATTACCACTGCTATTACTATTATTGTTACGAAGCTTAATAGTTAAATAGTGTTTTTGCTGTCTTTGTTACTGTTTCCCTGCTACTATTATCGTAGTTATGGTTGTTGCCAGTATTACAGTAATTTATTTTGCTTTACGTTTCCATTTAAAAGGCAGAAAGCAAATCTTAATTAGAAAATCTTTTGTAACCAACGCGAAACCGAGAATTTATTTGTGAGAAAATGTTGCAGCATATGTTCTTCGATAAAGTGAACTCCTGCTTATACAACTCAACATTATTATTTTACGGTAATACTTGCCCGCGTCCGAGATCGCCGTTCACTGTTGCAGCAACATTTCGAAGATATTGATTTAACGATTGCGTAATAACTAACCACAGTAAACTAATTTAAACTGGTTGTGCAGAAAAGCAAGTTTCGATGTAACAATGTCTGCCTGACTAGTGATGTTGCCTCATGATATTAGGCATTTAATTATGCAATTATTGGTTGATAGTTAACCTTGCGCTATTCCGTGCTAACGATATCCCTTTGCTTCGCTTAAAATGTATGAAACATAATGTGAAATCGATTTTCAGAATGTTAGCAGCAAGCGACTGTTGCAGAACAACGGTACTCCTTGTGCTCGTACACCTATCATTCTCAGCGATGGTACTTCCAAGGCCACCTTCTTCACGAAATTATATACAACAGGATCAAGGACTCAACAATCGAAAAGTCTACCAAGGGAAGTCCTTGCAGGGTTTCCTACAGAACTCCAACGTCAAGAGACCTGACATCAACGATTACAGGTACCGATTGCAACTGTCGAGCCCTCTTATTATTTATTAATTATTGTGGAATGGCGTTAAACAGGTGTAGCACCTATCACAATCATCTGATTGCAAAAAGGAGAAATTTTTCTTAAAGTTAAATAATTTACGCTGGTACTGGACCGAAAATTTTAATTTTGGTTTCTATTTATAATATTTTTTTCGTCGATATAGAGAATAATATGAAAAATTTGTCTGAGGAAAACTCTTTCAATAACTCTTTCAATTTTTCATTTTTTTTTTTTCTTTGAAGTGGACCAATACCAGTGTAAATTATTTAACTTTAAAAATCTCCTTTTTCTGCAGTCAGAGGTTATTTAAATATTATCTTGTTACCCAACTGTTTGAATATTCAATATAATGTTGGAAATTGGTGCGATTAATCGAACGAGGAAACGTATTAAACGAAAAACTTGGGAATCATTGAAATCAATGGGCTTGTTATTCTGACGAACATAAATTTACGTAATCGCAATTTGTATCTTCATCTCAGCTTTCAAGTATTTGTAATTTCAAAATTGCCGCGTTATTAAATCCGTTCGGCGCAATAAGAATAAATTCTGGGAATTATTATGTAAGCTGCGAAGTTCGCAATATTAAGAAGGAGAAATACATTTCTCAGTATCTGAAGAAACTACTAATTTCAGGATTATATTCCATAAATAGCTTATTTAATTTTCAAATTTGGAACCTCTAACCCCACTGACTTGGAATATGTATTATTTGTTATAACAGAAATTATTCAGACAACAATTCTATGATATATAGGGGGAGGGGGTTGTTTTTCGACCAATTTATGCTTGATTATATCGAGTTGGCGAAGAATATTTTTGCACGTTTATAATTTCATTTTATTCAATGAAACATTATAATTTGATTTACAGCGAAGCATTTTATACAAACCTTTTAATCACCTTAATAATCATGCATTTGATATAAAACAATAAAAACATACTCTTCTTTCAGTTTTTTAGAAATCGAACTACAAAGTCCAGATGAAATAGACGCTTCGAATCTTCAAAGCATAGTGCATTCGATGCTGAAGCGACCCGATCAGAATCGTAACGAGAGCTATCCAAATCCGGAAGTGATATCTCACTCAGTTTTTGGTGTGAGGGACTTCGGACTTCGGCCGAATATTAAAGTGAAGCCATTCGACGAAGAGGAGCATGCTTTAGTGGAGCCACCAAAGCTACAAAACCTCGATGAGAAGCTTTACTACTTGAAGAACGGTAGGCCAAAAGTGTACGTAAACGTGAGGGGTCACAGTGGCTCGTTTCGAAAAACGACTTCCAGCAATGATCCGGTAGGATATCTCAGGGTGACCCCATACCTCCAGAAACAAACAGAGTGGAAGGCCCAGCACAGTAAGAAGATTCGACCGCCAAAGAAGTTTGATCGACAGATTGATTCAAATGGTAGAAGTCCAAGAACCATTTTAAGAAACCAAGTTAAGAAACTAAGCAGATTAGCATCGGTTTATGGGCTGGACGATTTGTCGACCACTGAAAATTCGATGGTGACGTCTAGCGAGTTACCTAAGCAAATACCTGCACCACCATCGAAACTTTCAAGCAGGTCTTTAATGGTACAAACTACACCTGTCCAGAGATACGCGCTAGGGAGAATGGACATATTACCAGGATACAGCTTATCTGATGCCTGACGCGATATTTTTAAGCCGCGGAGATTATTCGATCGGAGGGTTTCAGTTCCAAGGGGTCGAAGAAGTTAGGGGTGTGTGATGATACCTGTTGATAGCGATACATATAGTTTATTGGATATTTCGTACTGTACTTAGACACTGTTTCGAAAAATTATACAGATTTGGATAAAACGCTGATCTTCGATAATTTCCACGTATAAGAAAACACTGTTCTAATTAAAGGAGAACAATTTTTTGCGGTCGAAATTCAATTTATGTTATATAAGAAAAAACATTCCACGAATCAGCTTTGCTACGTACGATAAACTGATAGGATAAAACATTACTGAATTTTCACGTAGTACACTTCTGTAGCTTATGGTTGGTAGTTTATACAGGGTGTCAAAAAATTATTGGACCAACAAATTCTTTATGCAAAAAGAAATCGAAAAGTCCTTTAGCATTTTGCAATCTGGAGCTTCGTTTTCGAGATACGAGCAGTTGAAATTCAGGGTTTCGGCTACCGGGGCGCGCTGTTTAAATCCCAGTCAGCTGACACTCATGCGCGAGAAGCACGCGGCGTTTAAACGAGTTCCACGGAGGTGCATGCGGCACAGTGGCGGCAGCGCTACACCCGTGCGGGCGCGGCGTTCACCGTCGCGTGCTTGTCGCGCATGCGTGCCCGTGCGTGCTTATCGCGCATGCGTGCCTGTGCGTGCGGCCGCGCGGTGAACTGACTGGGGTTTATACAGCGCGCCCCGGAAGTCGAAACCCTGAGATTGAACTGCTCATATCTCAAAAACGAAGCTCCAAATTGCAAAATGGTAAAGCAAAGTTTCGATGTTTTTTACACGAAGAATTCACATATTTGATTGGCCCGATAATTTTCGGACAGTGCGCATGTTCATACAGAAGATAGAGAAGTATGGTTTGAGAATAGCGTGAATTCTGTGGGGATAGTGAGGAGTAAATTTGCGGTTTACTTTGCAACTGGAGAAGAAAATACATATAATTATTCTTACACGAATTCTATCATGTGTGGACATGGTTGGTAATGAAACAGCGGGCAGAGAGAATCGAAGAATTCTGCGGCGTTACATACCTTAGAAATTAATGGACAATATTTTGGTACAAATAAAGATAAATTCACGACTGCATTCAATCGAAAGGTTATACAACATTCATTCATTCTTAATTGATATCGAAGCCTGATCCTTCAATCTGCGATATATGTAATTGTCAAATCACTATGAAACATTTTAAAAGATTTTAAAAAGATTTGAAAGATTTTAATAATAACCACTAACTATTAAAAGTAGTTTCCTTCTTGACAGTTTCAGTGCTCTATAACAAAATCTGGCTCACTAAAGTTCATGTAGCTTAAATCATCGTCGCTAATACTTTTGTGCGGCCGATGCGACAAAAATATTTGAGGTTTGGCAAGCCATCTAGTATTGAGTCGCTGGTATTAGGACCTAATATTCAGGCCCGGCTTGTCCCTATAGGCAAAATTATGTAGCTACCTCGACCCTAAAGCGTAAAGTTGACAAGGGACGCAAAATGGTATTTTCATTGTTAACATTTTTTAAAATAAAGTTTTATCAAGAAAATTTTCTCGACCCAACGATATAATGCAATGAAAACTTAATTTTTCAATACGTTTTTGTGCTTATTTTTGCCGATTTGCTATTCAAATTTTCATGAGAAATTAATGTACTTTAGAAATCTAGCGTCTTAATAATCAATGATGTAATTAGATGAAAACCTACTTCATTCTCTCTATAAAAGCATAACAGTACAAAGTATTTGAAAATAATTGAAAGTATCTCGTGAACGCTATGTGTACAATACTATCATATATTTGTAAAGTAACCGGTATAATATAAGAGACGGATTATTTAATATGTTAATTAGCAACCTAATTCCGATACTCACGCGAACTGCGTGTAATTATTTTGCAATAGTTACAAAGAAAGAAATTCCAAAAATAAAATCTGTATGTAATATAATATAAAATGTAAATTTTAAATTGTACAATGTAAAATATAATATAAAATATGTATATACATAACGTGAATTGTAAACATTTTATATATAAAACTAATCTACTTAGGTCCAATTTTATTCCATTCACCACAGTTTTCGAGAAATACCCATTTATACATCGAAGCAAAATGAGATGCACACAGCATGGGAAGTGAATACGTATTTTGAAAAATGTTATTAAGCAAAATTGAAGTGCTTTAAAGAACATGTACTTATTTGGAGATGAAGTCTGCAATGGTGTAATGTTTGTTTCTCAGTCAACTTTCGGACAAATTCAATCACTTCAATCAGCGTAGTTATTCAAGGTCGATGGGAATTGCAAATTCGTTTGCAATATTACTAACAAATTAATATATAGTTTTATCCATATAAAATGAATTAGACAATGTATTTGTACAGATAAATGGTACGTAGATCTGGTTTAAGTGTATAGTACACCCTATTTAATAAAATATTGGGGACACAAAATAATTTTTTATGCAAAATATTGCACGAATATTATCACTGCGTTACAGATAAAAAATAAACTTACCTGTTCAGTCTTTAAAGTCAGCTCTATGAAGATTTGTTGCAATTTTTCGTTCACAAAATTAATACAGAATTGCTCAAAGCCATTCTTTTCGAAGATTTCAAATCCGTAAATATCCAGAATTCCAATCTGAAGACCATCCGTAGTAGTTTCCATGGCTGAGTTAACTTTCTGCAAATAATTGAAATAATTTCCCATTAGAAAGAAAAAAATAATGTAAAAACAGTATGACGTAGATTCATATTGGATACTCAAGAAAAAAGCTCGCTATTATTGAATTAATAGCAAAAACAAATAATACTTACTTTCACCAAGTAATCAAAGAGTCGAGCATAAATATCTTTCGCCAAAGCATCCCGAGTATAAAGAGCCTGTTCCACGTTTAATGTGAGATCGACGCTTTCAGATTGACTTCCCCACTTCGACTCAAATTCCCGCGAAGTTAACTTATGGGCCAGTTGCTCTGCTGAGATTTGCAGTAAATACGCTGGGAAATCAAGACCTGAAAACACAAACAATGTTTAACAATAGTTAATATATTTTTTAAACTAGTAATACATAAGCGTATAATTAGTTATGAGACTGACAAAAAATATTTAGTTGAGCACTGATAAACATGTATCTAATTCAACTGTATAATTCTGAAGTTAATTAATTCCTTTGTCTGTAATATATGTAGATACATTTGTAAAAATAAAAAATTCATTTAAATTCATTTATTATAATAATATAGGACACTATACATTACTATTATTTATTAAATATAATGCAACAGTACTAATTCAACTTCCATGTAATTACACATAATTACAATAGATTTTCTGTTAGTGCACACTTACACTGCATATCATCGACTTGCGAGTAATTTCCGTTTTCGACGAATTGAATATTTCCTATATGAAGTATGCCTGCAACGAGTCTAAAAATATTGGTTACATCTGAGTCACTTATTCCCATCACGCTCAATCCTAGAGGAAATAAACAAAACAAATGAAAATTATTATGTTATTATATTTAGCAAAAGAAAGTGTGTAGAACCGACTTTCGTGCATACATACATATAGCGAGGGTGAAAGTCATGCAAATAACGAGGGAATACCGTCAAATTATAATTTATTGTATAAACCGTTGTCATACATTGTGAGATATTTTAATGTTTTAAATAATATTACCTCACATGCATTGTTTACAAGAATAATTGGTTAACTAAGCAAATAAAATAAACTTAATGTCTTGAATGTAATTTATACACATGCGTATGTATTTGTTGAAGATACTAATTATTAAGTTATTAATTAACTGTAAGTTATAAAAGTTACTAATTTATTTGGTGATTTTTATCTTTCTAAATCTGATATGCACATTGTCATTTGTCATTGTTTAATCGTTGCATGTGTATAAACAATTAATTATAGGTACTTTTAGACTGTGAAGTTTCATTTTGAAATTGTAAAGATTTAATTTTTATTTACAAAGTCTTACCCTTTAATGTCTCTTGGAATTCATGAGCATCATTTGTACCCTCAACTCTGTGATTTCTACCGTAACTGAGATATTGGTAATAATCAAGATCCGTTAACCCAAAATCAGCTGCGAAATAAAATATTGCATATACATATCATATTTAAGTTACTATTGCTTGAGCTTATTTTTTTTTTGTATATGAATGGCATAAAAGGAAATGAAAGACGCAGGTATCTCATTATTTTTAACCAGGTATGTGATGGTTTGGGTCAATTTTCAAAATTTGCAACAAATTTCGGAATACGAAATACTTGTAAACTTTTTCTATATTGTAGGAAAACAAATGTTAAAATGAAATAAAAAATGTGTGATCTATAATACACACAAAATAAATTAAAACTCTGTTTAATATGATTTTTAACTGATATTTACATTTCATTTGCTGGTTTGCACCCATTGCAAGTTGATAAAACACATGAAAGTTTCTTTCACCGACATTATGACCAGTAACCCTAGACTTTTCTAACAGAAAATTTGAAATTTTTCCTCCATTCGGCTGACCACCAGGGCCAAATAGTATTTCTACGTATTTACCCTAGAAAAAATATTCATTTTTCTTATTCACATATTAAGAACATTTTTCCCGCGTATGCTCTCACATTTATGTTACTACAAGAGAATATTAAAATATGCGTACAAATCTGCTGCTATTATTGTTTCGTACAGTTTTCGCATTTCCAAAAGCTTCTAAGAGTGGATTACATTCCAAAATTACATCTTTCACTTTCTGCACTCGGGTGCCACCACCACTGACCCTTGCGATGTATGACATAATATATTTGGCTGCTACTGTTTTCCCAGCGCCAGACTCTCCGCTGTCAAACAAATATATACCTATGCAGTGATGTGAAAATGTGCAAAGTCACAAACTCATTGAATGGTACTGGACATGACGAAATACCATTTTAAATCTGTTGTGCCCAGCACAATTATTACTGAAAAAAATACTACTGAAAATTTAAATCTCTACACTTCCTATTAAATTTTCATTACAGCACTACCAATGGATCGAGCGATGTTTTTCCGATGAAAATGAGACGTTTAAGATCTGATAAGACGTGAGAAATATGTTTGATTAAAAGAAACTTATTTTAAAATTCCTCAATGTTTAGACATAAAAAGATGTTGATACAAAATTATTGAGGAATTACTAAAGTGTTTGAAGTATATAATATTTATGTTACCTGATGATGACACATTGATTTTCAGAATCGATTAACATATTTCTATACATGTCATCTGCCAATGCATAAATATGCGGAGGATTTTCGTACGGTGCCTAAAATGAAAGCAGGATTAAAATTTTTAATTACTTTTACATTTATTTCATTGAATTTTATGGAAAGTGTTAATAAGATTTAATTAATTTGAATTTTTGTAAAATTCCATGTACATATATAAACAAATCTTTCAATTTTTAATTTTGATGTGACTCACCGCCCCCTGGTAAATCTGCAGTTCCTTTTCCCCAAAGTACGGCATCTGCTTGAAAGGATTAATCGATACTAATACCGGGCCAATGCATGTCTGGTAGTCATTAAGGAAATTACTCTAATCTTGGAATGCAAATTATTAATACGATAATACATTTCGAAGCAAATATTGAACATCGCGTCTCTTATTACAAGATTTATTTATTTATTTATTACTATAAACTCTATGTTGTTCATATAGCTTGCAATAATTGCAATGAATTACAGTTTAGGGTTTACCATTATTCAAATAAAATTCAAGCGAAATTTATTGTATTTGACATGCTAAAAAGGCTTGCAGGAATCTAGGGCTCGGGATTAACACTCCCCACCCCACTCAGCGGACAGATCGACAGGTCAACCTTTTTGAAAGGTTGAAATTTTTTTTATAAAATTAGAATCTAAATTTCGGACAAAGCCGAGTAGTAAAACTAGTACAATTATATATAGGTCGAGAGTAGTAGCCGAGTTTGGACTCATTTTCATCGAAAAAAAAAACGTTCATATCCATTAATAGTGCCTTCGCGGAGGTAAACCTAAAATAAAAGGAGGGGAAAAAAAAACTTTCTTGCATAGTTTTATTCAATATACGAAACTGTATTCTTGTCAACGACCAAACCACGCTGGAAAAACACCAGTTCTCGTCTGATCACTGAAGTTAAGCGGCATTGGGCGTGGTTAGTACTTGGATGGGTGACCGCTTGGGAATACCGCGTGTCGTTGGCAAATTTTTTTTCCCCTCCCTTTTATTTCTCCTTGCAATTACGGTTTAAAAGAATTTATTGTCTCACAATAATACACAAGAAAGTGGTCGCTTTTGACTAGTGTAAATCTCTGTAAAAAAAAATTTCATACTCCCAGTGGAACATCACAAAATTGAGTTTTTTTTTTCTTAAATTAACCAAATGCTCTTTATATCGTTATAAAACCCAAAAAAAACCCACGCACAATATACACAGGCGCGGGCAGTAGGGGTATTAGCCCCAAAGCAAACCGCCCCTCATCCAAGAACCCCGAAAAATAAAGAAAAAATGTCCTGATACGCAGCAGCAGCAGCAGCATGTCTTTAAGGCGCAGGGTCCCGCCAGTGGGTGGTAAGGCCCCCCCCCTTCCCAATGAGAGTCCACTGGCGGGCCCGGGACGAAACACTCTTCCTTTCCTTTTCTAAGGTGGTCACGTTTTCTCCTTCCTTGGGTGTGTTGTCCCACTATAGACGGGTTCCCAGGGCCACCTTTACCAATGGGCTAAATAGGCTATAGCCCAGGGACGCCCGTGATCCAAGGGCGCTTAAGAATCAAATATGTTGAAATGCTTTTTTCTCTTCAATTTCGAAGACAAAAATTACTATTGTTTTTGTTCGTGTTTGCCTTGGTGGAGACCCGGGGTTGTGATGCACTGCCTTGCAGCGATTGTAAAGAAGTTGCACCCTTGGGGGCTAGGGTGCCACAATTTTTTAGCCCAGGGCGCTCAAATTTGTTAAGACGGCCCTCCGGGTTCCAATCAGATCGCGCTACATTTGTACAAGGAAAGATCGCAAACTTTTGGAACAAAGCGTGTGCAATTTACATAACACTTTTCACAAATGATTGAAATTTGAGTTACCTGTTTCTTACGAGCAAACCGATAAGCAACCATGATAAATTTCTTTAAGCAAATAATGATAGTGTATGTACAACAAATCAATACCAAATGACGTGTAATCCTTACAGACGTTGCAGTGAACGAGAGAAGAAGCCTTTTAAAGTAATGTATGCCTGTGCGGTGCAGTCATCTTTAAAATCGAATTGTCTATGAATATCTGTGCCATGTGCATTACGTATGTAGTTTTTGTGTGTTTAAAAACTATGTTTTAAACATAAGCTATTTCTATTATCATTTTCACAGACATGTGTTATTGTTGAAATTCTTAATTACTTAAAAAAAAACGAATTTCTAAACTTGACTAAACTATTACCATTCCAATTTTGTGTTAATCATTATGAATCCTTTAAATACTGGTGTACTGTTAAATTCAAAATTATAATTACGTCAATTACTTCTGTATAATTTACTGAGTTTGTTTAGAAACACAAATAAGAAAGGATACAAATATGTAATCGTCCATGTATCGTTTTCGAAGATTCTCAAGAATAGCTTCTTCCGTGATTTTGGGCAGTAAAACCATATCATCCACTCCCGAAACTTTAACATTTTGACTCTGCCAGTGATACACCTAGAACAAAAATAAAACATAAATTAATACGACGATCTTTGTTGTGTAACTCTTGTTTCATTTATTCTATTCTTCGCAGCACTCATCTATAAGGATTCGTACGACTGACAATAGGAATATCTATGTAAGTTTGACAACCCGACATGACATTGCTACACGCAATACAAAAGTGGTCTCTCCGGGATTTCTCATCTATAAATGACGTTATAAGTAACTCCCCCTTTTACAGATATATAAACAAGCAACTTTGAATTTGAAGAAACGTCTATCACTGTGAAACAACTTTTGTTTAGTCGAACCGGCAATCGAATCTATTTCCCTTTCTCTTTCACTCCCATATTCACTTGGAAGCTTCTCGCAGGAAGCCGTTCAAGTCGATAAGAACTTCCTCATTCAAATGGAAGACAGTGAGGCCAGAGTTTTCATCGACCGATTGAATCCAGCCCACGCAATGGATAACTAGGACGCTCCTCACGAGAAAGAGAGCGATTATTCTTAAAAGACAATCAAAAGATACTTATGATACGTGTTAGGGATATTTAGTTTTATGTTTCAGTTCGTATAGGATACGTAGGGTGGCCATGTCAAATCGATCGATTTTGGACGTTGAGATCACGGAATTTGTTCAAACTGAAATAGGTATGATGCATAAAGACACCTCATTTGTCCAAATCGGTGTATCCGTACAGGCTCTAGAGCGTAACATGGACATACAAACAGCCTGATAAACACAATACCCTCCTTGGCGTGCCGCAGTCCGGTAAATACAGCTAACCCTTGAACAACGCGGGTCCAGTTATAGGCGGATTTTATTTCCGGGGCCGGCGCGCTTGCTTATTTCGAATCAGTCTATTCAGCTCGCCTTTATTCTCTGTCGCAGCGAGTGTGAGGGCTGATTGTGAGAAAGAGCGAGAGGGCTCGTGACATCCATAAACATCAAATTACGGTCGTCACAGCAGCGGTGTCGTCTATCGGAAAATAGACGGAATGAGACCTCTCAGATGCGGCGTCAACTTTTAAAATAACATTTTTTTTCGCCAACTTATTTTATTTTATGAATACATACCGTAATAACACATACCTTTCGCTCAAAAGTAGGTTATTTTTGGAGAGTCAAAATTTATACTTGGATTTTCGACTACGCAGTAGAGCTGGGACTATTTGTCGAATTTTTCGGTATTCGAATATTTAAATACTTCAGTTGCTCAATTATTTGGCGAATATAATTCAAATGTTCAAGTACCCAAATACTGGAATAGTACGTTGAAAGCGCGAAGGCAAGATGGACAAACCTTTCTGGGCAGAAGCAACAGCTCCAAGGACCTTGACCGACTTGGAACAGTGTTTCGCCAATCCTTGTGCCACTCGAAGTATTAATGATACTAATAGTAATAACGATAATAATGCAACTTTGTTACATATCTAATCATAGATAGATGCAAAGAAAGGCAGGAGAAAAATACAGTGATGGAAGTATACCGGGTGTCCCAAGTTTTGCACGCAACATTTCTTATTGAAGTAAATATTTCCAGTGAAACTTACTTTGTTCCGAGGGGAACATCTTGTGACCGTCACAAATTTTATCTAGGTGGACGCGCCTTCGAGATTTCAAGGTGATCTTTGATTTTTTTAAATGGAGCTATATATTTTTATTCAGATAGACGTATAACCCGAATTCATCTACCTCTGTATGTTGGTTGTCCAAGGTCATTTATTACCGTTCAAAATTTACCTTCGTTGAACGTCCAGAAATTCTTCCTTATCTTCGATACTCGAAATGATGATAGGAAGAAGAACCAGAAAACCCTTCCCACCAAGATCTCCGGATTTTACAATCTGCAGACTTTTTTGTGGGGTTTCACAAAAAATCAAATTTATGTGGCAAAACCCTCTACCTCTGATAATATGAAAATTCGGATTAGCGATGCTTGCCAACAAATTACTTCCGCAATATTGGGGAGGGTGCAACTACCTTTTAGGGATAGAGAAAATCAATGCATTGACGTTCGAGGTCACCATTTCGAATACCGAAGATACGGAACAATTTTCTGGATATATACCAACAGACATACTGATTATAAACCTCCCTAATTCCCCCGCCTCAGATACATGGTTCCTCAGAAATTAACCGCACACCCAAGGCGCCTTTTTTTACAGCGCATTTTACATCCAAAACACGTATCAATATATAGAGAAAACTTTCGCCCATCACTGCAAAGTATAAAACAGAAAATCGAAGCAGAAATAAATTAATAAAAGAAATTTAATGAAAACAAAATACATAACGTAAGCGGAGAGATTCAGTAAATAAAAATTATGCTATTACTAAATTTCAAATATGTTTTATGAATTTAAAATATGTTTTAAATTCACTAAGGAAACCTAATCTAGTACTAGAGTAAAGTGTCTAATGTCTAAAATATAACTAATCCAACCAATAAAGAACTGCCTTGACAATAAGTATGTACCAAGGATTTCTAACTAACTACATGGTCTCACAGACGATTTCATATTCTATGCGCGATCTTTCTGATTTTAGTGCACTTGCAATTCTATTCGCAGTGTCGTTTACACTTCTGCTCCTAAGTATATAGTTGCCCATTCGTATGCTTCATCTCTATTCAAAAGTATGAAAGGTTCTTACATTAAAGTGAGGTCTAGAAGGCGAATATAGCTCAAGGTTCGCTCTTTATGGCATCCTAACAAAAAAGAAAGTTAGAATAAAGAAGGTGGTAAACTGTTTTGGAGCTGCACGATTAATAGTGCACTGCTTGCAACTATTATCTCTTGCGATCTCCTGTATTTATAGGGAACTTTCTCTGAAACTTTTACTTACTGTATTACGAAAAATGTTTAGTTATGATTTCAAGTTCTCCCGACTCAGTGGCGGATTTAAGAAAAAACGCCCAGGAGGCAAACGTTCCGAGGGGTCTATCTTTGGAGGAAATTGAAGAGGTTTGTATCACCAATTTTTCATAGTGATATGATACACTATTACGCAGTTTTTGATGGGCGGATTTTTTATTTGATTCATAGTTTCTCTTTTATTGCATAAAAAGGCAAGATTTCATGATTTCACTTGAATTCAAGCGACTTGAAGTCGAGTAGCTTGACTAGTCCGAACGAGGCTTAACTGAAATTTCCCACGCAACAATTTGCAGGCAATGATTTACGGAAAAAAATTGCCGTAGTATAAACACTCATGCAAGTTTATTGTGCGATAAGTGTCGCATGTTGGTTGCTAGTATCCAAAAGGCTTTAGGTTGTTTTATGAGTTATCTTTCCCAAAACACCCCTAACCTGCACACGATTTTTTTTTGACAAAGAATCAATAAAATGCAACATCTGCACTGTCTTCTGATTCATAGTTTTTCATGCTACGAGCGTATTCAGAGCACTCGTTGCGCGTTCCTTTGTTTCTACACGCACGGGAAGTGACTCATTTTCTCTCGGTTCACTGACAAGACAAAATGAAGATGTTTGTTGTCATTCCTAACGTAAGAATCACTACTGTAAATCTTTTAATCATGAAAATGAACAATTGTACATATACGTCAGTTTTTAGTTCCATAGTTTTCTTTGTGACAAAAGTAAATGAAACCAAATGGTATCATTCACAACGGAGGAAATTAAATTAATAAATAATTTTCTTCAGCTTCCCTGTACCAGTCACGATTTTCATAAATCTTGGGAATGACTAGTCCGCATGACTCATAAAACTCGCCGAGTTCGGCCTTATAACTTGTTAACGACTCTATCGGGAAATGTTTAATGATTCATTACGTTTCTACCTACTTCTACCTGTTTTTCCATTTTTGTTTGTAGGTATTTATGTTCGAATTTGAAAGATAATCGCGAAATAAACATAAAAGCTGGCCAATATTTTCATTCCTTGATGTTAAAATATTATTGTTATAAAATATAAAAAATACATAGGTATAAAAAGGTAGAATATCTTTGCAATTAGACAGAATAGGTACATAGTAATACCCCGGTACTATTTAATTCTGTCTGCCAAATCTCACATCTACTGTTTGAAGGGTATCGAAAATTTAAGCAAGTCTATTTACTATATTTTCATTACGCAACGTTTTTTGTTAAAATGACGGGAAAAATATTTTCCAACTTCATCTGTGCTCCATTTCGTTCAGAGTTGGAAATTACATAAAAATACACGGTTAGCAGTTAATCTTCGCGTGAGGGCGCACGTCGCCCCCCCCCCCCCCCCCCACAACCCGCCCTCAAACTCATGATGGGGGAAACGTGTTGGCGGTTCTTTTCATTTCAGTAACGAACACGAACAAGTGTGAAGTGCCTCATTTCAAAACAAGGAAACGATATTTTTTAACACTGACACTGACCACTCTCAATCGTCGCAAAACTGATATGTGTGAATCCGCCTTTAAGTTTATTATTATCCTAATAAATAAACACGATTTGTATCATATATAATAATAATAAAAAGCTGATTTAGCAATGCTCTTTTCATCCCAATGTATTATTATGTTATAAATGCACGGTTCAAAAAGTAAAAGAGTGAATTTTCATGTAGTAGGTCTAAATTTTAACTGAAACGTAATTAATTAGCACTTATCAGAAATTATTTTATTACCATAGTAATTAATTTTCACTTCACAGAAATTACTTATAATTAGTTAATTACTCATTTCCAAAATGAACTTTAATAATAGTCTATCACTTAATGTATGATAAGCTCTAAATAGCTTTGTATTGCAGCTAATGGATTACAGTTGCTGAAATACTTCTTTGTTTGCGTTTCTTGTTTTCTTTAAAGTTTCAAAACAACAGTTGCCACCACGACACGTGTTACATCGCTCGCACGTGACATTGTCTCTGATAAACTGGTGCTATAAAGTGGACTTATTTTTAAGAAAATTTTCCCCCATTTTCAAGTCGGTTAGGTTTCTCCAAGCTTTTTCAAAATAAACCTGCGATGTGGTGTTGGCACTGATACCGCCTCGATATTTACTACCGAGACCAATCTACAAATTTCTATCTGATTCAGAGTAAAAATATCAATATTTTGTATCTAATGTCTGAATTATTAGCGATTAATTCAACATCATTAATAAATGAATAAATTGAGATTGCAAAATTATGGTATTGGATGTTTATGAGTTCCTACATTTATATAGCCAATTGTTATACTATTTATAATTTCAGCTTTTATTCTATTTTGATCTCAACCCTGAATTGAGTCATACCTTTTCAATTTGGAGGAAAGCTTGATTCCGATAAACATCATGCGTCACCGATAACCCACGTGGCACGGAACGTGTTAACCATAATTGCCAATGTGTTCTCTGATGATGTTGGTATTAAGATAAAAATTCTATTGATTATATTAAGTTCGTTTTGAGGCTGTATTTACTGTGTTTAGTCTGCTAAATTTTTGCCTTCGTACATATTTATATAATAAAAGTTTCGTTTATATTTCAAGATTGCCCACCTATCATTGATACGAAAATTCGCAAACTATCAAATCGACGCGTGTGTGAAAGCTATTCCCGAGAGTAGCTCGCGACAGTCACTCTCCAGTAAACACGTAGCTCGAAGAGAGAAATTATGCAAATGGAAAAATATACCGTGCATTTTTACTTTTTGTAGAAATCATAATTTCTCAGAGAAACCAGCCAACAAAATCAACCGCCTAGATTTGATAAAATATTCGAATCGATTGAAATGATATTGATTAACAGTATACTTTCTCGCAATATCAGGATCTTAATTTCCATAAAAGAAAATTGTTGGTGCTCACACCGCATTGTCCAATCATTCACTTAAAAGTAATGCCCCGCACCTATTAAGGCGATGATTAAAAGCAAACTTGAAAAAAAAGGGAATTTTCTGTAATAAATACACGTTTTTTATTGACGTCTGATGATAGAACCTGTAGAACGTGCCTAATCTTATCGACAAAACGATATCTTATCTGATAATTCACAAATACAAATATTTTGTTAGAAAGCAGATTTGAAATCATCTAATTTTAACATTGTTTAACTAGTTAATCGATAAAAATTATAACGCAAGAGGAAAAAGAATTGAACTTAAATTGGAATATACTTTTGCTGGATTATTTGTTATATGCGATAACAGTGAAAATTAATTACTTAGTTTGCATGGGTAGGTAAAAGTATCACTAAAATTTATATTCTTACATAGACTGTACAGTCTATTATGACACTATTAACAAATTACAGATTGACTAAAGAACCGTTCGCCTTCAATTTCCACTCGTACAATACCAAATTTGTCTGCTAGCCATAATTAATGTCACCATCAATTGGCCTACAAACTTCTACGTATGTATGTACACACTTCTACATAATCTGATTCCCACGTTGTTATCCAGCTTTACGAGTGAAACTTCTATTTTAACTAATTTTATTCACAGTTTTCCACGCTTACCATGCTTCGTGATGAATCCAACAGCCGATCCAACAATTACAATTCTTTGTATCCAAGAGAAACTCAGAGACGAAACACTCACAGAACTTTGCGCGATAATAACATTTGAGTTAGGTCATGGGAATGCAACAACGTAGCACAGTGAACAGTCACAGACATCGATTCGAACATTTGACGGTCGAAGCCGCGTGAGGCAAGAAACGAACTCAACCGTGCCGCGACCAGACGTGTACTGATGGTGAGTCAGTGCGCCGCGCCGGTCACAGCCACAGCCGTCATATTACGGAATGGGGTTCTGAAAAACGTGCTTTCGTTTTCGGATGAAACCAAATAAATCACTATTTCAGTTGGCTGTTTTAAATGAAATAACAGATGGCCTCGACCTTGGAAAACTGTTTTATATGTGCCTAAGAGAGAAATAAGATGAAATGTGATATTGGAATGTATCCACTACTAACTGACACAGTTTAATTAAGGACACAGTCCTCTATGTAGTTAGAATATTAAAATCAGAAATTATTCGAGAGATTTTTCAAGGGGCACTTATTCAAATACGGAATAAAATAAAAAAGTGTTTGACTCCTAACGAAACAAGGAAATAATTGAGGAGGAAATCATTTTATTTTTCAATAAAATAATTTACAAATATTTGAAAATGACTGCTAGTTACATAAAATAATTTATTATGGTTCTTCTGAATTATTCTCTTATTTCGCTACGAATGGAAAGATCTTTTATTATATGTTTGCATTTGAATAAGTGTAGGTATCCATTTTCACGAGTTATTTTTTAAGTTTTATTCACACCTTCTTCTTGGTAGATTGCAACTTGTTGATCGATTTGTAAAGGCCAATTAAGCACCTTCGATGCTATTGTCGCACTTAAATAAGGTGTAACAATTAGGAATTGACTTTTGCCTCAGCTTGTACACGTGTGACATCAGTGTGACATTGTGATTATTAATGCGACATACTTGAAGGAACAAAAGATCCTGAAACAAAGGTGTCGTTTTACAGTGGGAAAATTTTGTAAGGATTCCTGAACGAGCAATGAATAAAGATTCCTATAATGTGAAAGGTGTACTGGTAAGCGTGGCCGATGTCGCCGTCACTAACGGTAGTTGTACCGATAACAGGTGGCACTTTCACGTTCTACTGCACTTACCACGCTCTAACTACGATACGCTCATTCTAAAAATATTCTTCAGTTGTGTAGTCATAGCTGGAATGCTCATATAATCATTCATACATATAATACATCTGTTTCTCATTCTACGAAAATTCCACGAACAGATTGTTCAGTAATCGTTATCATCAAAGGGTTACTTAATGTTATACCTGCATCAGTAATTATATAAATAACCTAACGATAAGATTGAAATGGGGAAAAATTGAATTTTCCCAATTTTTTTATGTTTTTTAATGTAGACAAATATAGAAGTTGAAATATTTCGGAATAAAAAAATGATTTAGACTGAAACTGTAGATTAATAGTTCACTAAATGGAACTGCTTTTAAAATTACTTCAGAAAGATTTAATGAAATCCGAGTTTGAAAATAAAATCCTATATAGTAGTGGATATTTTTCCTTTGCTTTTAGATTAGTGTTATTTGTGCAACATAACTCCCTGTCAAATTTAGAATGAAAAACTAAATATCGACATAATTCCATCGGTGTAGAACGATGGAATTTGTATATTTTGTAATAGTAATAAAAAATGTTATGTAGACGTATGTGAGACGTCGCAAAAATCCAAGTTACGTATGAATGTATATGATTCTTGGAAACGTACACGCCTCAATCGTGAATCAGAATTGCATTCATATATAGATTTCACGTGTACGTCTTCGCAATGAAACTGATAATGATATTTTACGATTCAATATTGTACTACTATATCTTTCCATTATCAAGTTAGCTGTTTACATAGATTACTGTGCTTATTAGTATCTATTATTTACAGTTAAATGAGCAAGTACTTTAATAGTAGACAATATTCGAACATTTAGTTACCAATATTTGATTAAGCCAAACTAACAAGTAATATCACGCAATTAATAATCAATTAATTATTTCCGATACTGATATAACTTGGCATATGGGAAAAATATTAAGAAATATTTGACACGTATTTTTTTATGAGCTGCAATTCGTGTCGAAAGGGTGAAAACTTAATTATTTCAATTTTTCCAAAATTGTTAACAAAAAAAATGGAATACAAAAAATATAACATGGCTTAAACAAAAATTTGACCAAGTAGCCTGTGAGATTCTTTTTATAACAATGTTTCTTGTTTGCAGACAGATCCAGGTACTGAGTTTGGAAAAGACAAAATTTTAAACTTGACTTTCTCACAGGATTTTAAGTAATGCGCCGTACATATTCAATAGATTGCTATACCACATGGCCTGGACTAACTGTATGCCAAATTTTAACCTAACCGATGAGTCAGTCCTTGCGCTCTCCTTGTGACAGTAAAGGTGCATTCCCACTGCGCATAACTCGGTGAGCCTTGTAGGCTTGTCAAATCTGTTTGACGGGCATGAGTTGACAAGCCATGGTTGTTTTAAAGACACGGCTAGCCCAAGCTGATAATTTCCGCGGTGCGTAGCTCGGTGAATACGGGGCGAAACTCGCCGAGCCACGCGCCGTGGGATCGCACCTTTACAGCGAGGTGACTAAAAAGCTATCTCAAGTCTGGCTGACATTTTTACGCGTTTCCTACCTACAAGGACACAATTGTCCAGCTTATCTCCGCATTCACAGTGTGAACTTATATTGCTGAATACTGAACTTATATTGCATATATTTTTTCATTTATTTTATTTTGTGACTGTGTCTATACCTTACGTTTATTCTTATAAAAATAATGATTATAATTGTACATAGTATACATAATTATTTTTAAAAACTCCCACTGTAACCCTAGGCCTAACTCCTAGGCTCCTAATTATTATAAAATGAACAAATAAAAAAAAACCCAGTTAAGTGAGACGAAGAACTTAAGACAAGCAATTTTACAATGAATTTTATATACAAAATGAAATTCATTGGGACACATATGCTCTTAAGTAGTAATTTTTTCAGCGCTAAAAATCCGCCACTCTGCAACGGTACATACCGTTGCACATCAAGTATGGAAGAAACTTTTCAGCGCATGTCTAACCAGCCAGTTGGAACTAACATAGGACATCTTCCACCAATCATCTTCAGCTTGCAGAAGAATGATAATTTCCATCTATCACGATTCATCTATCTTATAAGTGGAGCTATAAACCTATATTGCACACAAAGCCTTCATGTTCCATCTATTGACCTAGCTCTGTCATATTAATTTATGATAGATATAGTGCAACTGTATGTTTACACACTACAGTCATTACATTATACTTACATCGCACAGAATCACGATGCCAGATAAAAGAGTTTATCATACTATAGTAGTGATTAGTCATTAGAAGGTAGTGCAGAGATCTTCCATTTCGACGCCACTAGTAGGCGCGTAGCGTAAGTATAGCATATGTTTGGGTTCCTTATGGGGCCCCAGGTCCTGTAGTAGACCTGCTCTGCACTCGGGTCCCACAAGGAACCCAACCATGTACTTACGCTACGAGCACGCACCTCCACTACTGCAGTTCTACTCACTGATTCTACCCTTAGCAACGGGACAGCTCGACGCTCGGCTGGTTGCTCCCCGTTAGGCGCTGAAAACTGGCTCCTGTGCAGTATTCGCCTATTGGAACTAATTTCTGCTACTAACTTAATTTCGGAGAAAATGTGGGTTAGTCTGTTTTTGTTCTCAATGCCTCAATCTATACTTATATTATCTTTGCGTCACTGATTCATCATTATCCAGCCTAAACCGCTGACCCTAGAAACATGAAATTCGGAGGGTATATTCCTTTTGCGACGTAGGTGCAACTAGATAAGAAGGGATTTTTTTTAAATTTCAACCCGAAGAAGGTAAAAAGGGATGAAATATGCGTTCTCGGACTCATTATACATTATTGATATTGTCTTGTTTTTAAAATATCACAATATTACTCATATCTGTTCTTATCAGTAATCATTCTTTCCCTTTTCAAATAGATACATGTAAATGAGTTTCGACCACATTCGTTTTAATAACTTTTTATTGAGAACAATATCCAGTGTAGGAATGGTTGGACCACTAAAATTAAAGTTGAAATACGGTGCTCAAAATAGGGTATATACTAAAAAATTGAAGAGCAATTGCAGCATAATCAAAATAGGTTCACGTGTGTAAGTACCTACGGTACGAAATGACATACGTATGGAATGACCTAATGTACATGCGTAATGCGGTTGTAATAGAGAGGTGGTAGTATTATTGCATTTCAAATGATCTGATTTAACAAAATTGTATATTTCAGAACTTTACAACGAAACTAACGAATTTGATAAACAACAACACAAGCTATTTATATTTATGAATATCCAGAGGCAACCATTAAAGATACCACTTTCTTATTTAATTCTCATCGGAAAACTTAAATTGTATTAACCTCGAAATTAAATGGAGACTGGTACACATGTTGCAATTATGCAAATTTCATTAAAACATTCTCTAGCACAAGTTTCAGTTATTACTCAGTTCGTAAGCTAAAATATGTTCCCTATTGCTCTAAACAATGTCCACTTGTACCCAAGTGAATGTAATTAATTTTTAATTGAAATGTGTTTACTTCGGATGAAAAATATGGTACAGCTTAACCTATTATTATATAGTAGTACTTATTGTTAGTGGCGAGTGATTATATTTGTGAATGATTATGACATGTGTAAATTACAAATTGTACGTTTAATGAGTTTACAATTTTTAACAAGCGTATATAAACAGATTAACAGCAAATTGTACTACGACTGTACACAAAAGAACTAACAGAATGAAGAATTAGAACATTTATTGTTTACGTATGATTGTATTGGTGCGAAACACAATTTTCAATGTCGATTTTTCGTTATTTTTCATAAACAAATCATAAACAGACTATAATTTCTAAATAATGCGTAGTTTCGACTTCTTCAAATAAACAAAAATCGAATTGACACATAACTTTCGTTACGCAAAAAATTTGTTGCAGCTAGCATTCAAATATCTCGAATAGAGTATGCAGAGTACAATTTGATTTCGGGAACGCAAAACGGTTATTAAATTCGTCAAGTGTTAGAATACTGTTTACTTTCAACGTGCGTTTGTTTTTAACCTCGCTAATCCACTTCTTGCCGCGAATTTGATAACCCATGCGTTACAAAACACTCCAAAAACACATAAAGTTCATCAACTTGAATCGTTCCATCGAATGGTCTTGACACTCGTACTTTTATATTCAAAGGTATGTTATATTGCAATTGACATCCGTTTGTTTATACAACTCATGTTTAGATGGTGCATCGTCCATCGAATCGAGCTAGAACTATCAATAAAACACGTTGCACGGATACCACTCTAATCTCTTAGAATCGTTCCTGCTTCGTTGGAAGCTTGCGTACCTAGGGAAACAGCTCTGTATAAGAATTCAAACCCAAGGTTTCTTTTTCGCTCCTTGTTCTTTTGATTAACAATTAAAGCGCTCTAGTATCGAATGGACATTACACTCGTAGCTTGATACAAACATCAGCGTTGTTACATTCATATATGTATGTACAGTAATCACCCCTTGTACAGACTGGCCAGGCCCGACGACCGTTCGCATATAACGAGGGCAAAGGGAAGTAGTCAGCAACCCGCGATACCCGCGGCTAACCCGCCCAACACAACCGAGCGTTTACCCGACCCGCCCGCACCCCGTGCCCGGCGGATGAGTCGGGTCATCGTTGATTTCTATCCGCCCGAACAGTCTCCAGTTACGGGTACGAGCGAGTAACAGTGTGGGCAAGAGCGAGTCAGATACGCGTGATGACGTCATGACTGGCGTCTGCTTCGGGCGTTTCGGCCGTGTCTGGCCTTCGGGAGTCTCGGGCGTTCGGGTATCTCGGGTGTCCTCGGGCGGATAGAAGTCAACGCTTACCCAACTTACCCGCCGCGGGCGGATCGGGTGAATCAAAGACGGCGGGGTAAAATTTGTATATCTATTAATAGATCTTCGTGAGAGTATTATCCACGGAAATGAGTCCACGTATAGCGTATGTAATTTGAATTTTCTAGTTCTACCTTGCAGTGCGTAAATTACCGATTAAGTATAATTTAAGATGGACCGAATTAGTCGTGTTTGGATTAATTTCCATCAGAAAAAACATACCAATCCGTCGGTAATACTCCCATAAAAATCTGTGAAAAGATTTAGTTTTCAGTGGTGGATCATTCATCTGACATGCCCAGTTTCGTTGCTTTCCGTGGGTGAAGAATCACTCGCGCCGAATAAGCAAACGATAGTGCTGATGGTCCGTAGGCACAGCCATGGACATCGAGCACGCATACAAATGGGGATTACTGTAACTTGTGAGCGCACATGCGCACGCACGCGAGGCATGCTTATTTTCTCGAACCGCCGCATTCGTATAGCCTAAGGCGGATATCGAATGAATTTTAGGAGACGCATACAGTCTGCCGAAATCTTAGCGAAATGTAGCATCAAAAAACTTTAGAACAGCGTAGGCACTTTTAGGAAAAACGGGTGAGATTAAAAGTTGCGGAAACAACAGAGATCGATTATATTCTGTCGAAAAGTGTCTTCGAATTGCAGCCCCTCGGTCTGTCTGCTTCTTTAAAAATTTGCTCTTCGTCGTTCCCGCTTTCAAAAAAGGTGAATGAGAACCGTACCATTATAAAGAGTCGTAAAATCTTTTGATTTTCTAAGATACAATTCGCTTTTCTCGTGTCCTTTATCTATCGGTAAATTTATATCGATGCTTTCGGTTTACATTATTTCCATGAACCAAAGCAAAAATCTTTCGAACGCATTTTAATACAATCATCACCACAATGATCAACGCATTTAATTAGAAATTTGGATTGCTTTCCGAGACAGCAAAGAATAAAAAAAATTGTTATGTCTCTGTACGCGATACGCGACATCCTTTAATAAAAGATGAACACTTGTAACGTGTGCAACGATTATCAAATACTTTCCTAGCTCTCACGTCTTCTACTAAACTGGTGAAATTCTTGAGAGGATGCAAATTCAAATACAAATGAAGAAATAAGTATGAGAATAGAAGACGAAATAAAACAAAGTAAAAGGTACTTATCGTTATGACATTTACATAACAGAACGACAACTCTGTTTCAAACAAGAGTGCAACATAATCGTTTCTGCTGGAAAATAACAAAAACTCTTCACTTGAGGAAATCTTTTATGAAGACATTATTTTGTTCCCGTTAGACAATTCTTTCAATATCTATCTTTACATGTAAAATTCTGTCAACTTTTTCCAGAAATTTAAGTTCTAATATTTATAATATCGATGTATGAGAAGACATTTTTTTCACATTAGTGGGCAGGCGAAATGTGCACGTTTATTGGGATAAATTTTATACAAAACAGAAAGAAAAAAGCTCAGAAGGGGTGAAAAATGGTGAACAAATGCGAAAATTTTCATCTATGTTGGAAAATAATGAACAAGGATATGTGAAAATGTTCGTTTTAAGATATTTGTTTCGTGTGACCATTGTAAAATGTATTTTAATTAACTGAACTATACAGATTGTCACAGATTGTTTGCAGTAATTCAGTAGGTTGTAATTCTCCATTTAAAAATAAAGAGGAAATGTGAAATAAAGTGTATTTGTACGAAGTTTCATTTTCGAGATAACCCATTTTGAAAGTCAGTTGAATGCTTGTGTAGTTGATTAAGAATTGGTTACATCTTCAAAATAATTTTGTAGAAGGCAAAGAAAGCGTCGTTTGAAAAAAAGTTATTGCATAATTTCGTAAAAAAATGGTTTGAAGTATAATGTAAAATTATAAAATTGCTCGGAGAAAGCAAACCAAATATTGAAAATTAAAATACATAAATACTTTAACTTCTACTACTTTTATACAATAGTATGATAACATAGTTCATGATACTAATGGTAAAGAAGCAAAAGTATTTTGCTATCACAATGTAATATATTAAATCGATAAAAACGATCGTGTAAAATGATTGTGGGTACACATATTGATATATATACGAAATTTTATATAGCGAAGGCCTTAGATTGGCAAGAATGTTTAAAAGTGTAAGGATTTAATGTTTCTAAGAACAAAAACCTTCCACTAATTTGCTCCCATAATTTCTCACAAAAATCCTTGTTACGTTCTTACACGTTTAAATTGCTTATGATCTACATTTAATTATCAAATAATTGCTTTTCGTTGACCGTTTAAAATTGCCTAACATGTTTATAATTAATGTTAACTGATTAGCTCCCTAGCAAAGTGTATATACAGGGTGTAACAGTTCCATGCGCCACAGGTTAATACTTCGAAAACTAAACTAGATACGTAATTTTAATTTTTGGAACCTCTTTTGTCTCGAAGGTCACATTAATTGATTCAATTAATTCATTTTTAAGTGAAAGTATTCAGATAATATCTTATAATATTTCTTTCAAGAAAACTATATTTTTTGTATTATATTTTTTAAACTAGTAACAAGAGAACTTCGTCCACGGTTAGACAAGTAAGAAACTGTCTTATACTTCAGGGATCAACGTAATTACCTCAAATTCAATCAGTTCAATAAGTTCAGGGTTCAATTGGAACACAAGAATTTTGAAAAAAGTTCGTATAAACATTTGTTTTATCTAATTTTTGTGTTTCGGTAATTCTTATTACAAAAAAAAAAAAATACTGTGATGTTTCTGCAATGTTTCGAAAGTAAACAATTAGCGAAAACAAAAAATTTCGTATTCCTCTTTCTGTTAGATCTCATGATATTAGACTGTAATTTACTTAATGTTACACCCTGTATAATATATTACATATTCGTCTCTAACTTCTCTGGATTTTTAATGTTAAAATACTTCATTTCACGTATTATAATTGTACACTCACGAACTTTGTATTCATCGAATGTATGCATGTATACGTGTGTCTTAGAAATAAGCCGAGAAAAAGATCATGAGTCAAGAGAACATTTTTTGGTTGTCGTTTTCTTAGCTACACGATAGGCCATTCGACACCAATAGTCACCCTATAATCATCAAATGAATTGGGAAATGAATTTTTAGCGTGAAATAAATCACTAATACAACAACTCAAACATGTATGGATCCCCAACAAAATATCATAAGCTGAGCAATGACGTAAATGAGTATAGATTTCCGACATTTTGATCATCGATATCCGTGTTGATCAAACCTAATGGACACCTTGTTTATGGAAATTTTAAACTATTTTACCTTGATATTACTGGAATAAAAATTATTGGAATAAACTGTCTCTCAGAGAAGTATAATTCTACAAATAGCCGTCAATTTCTTGAAGATACTATAGAATTACGTACGCAGGTTATCAATAAACATTGAGCAAGAGTGGATTGTACAAATTCAACAGATAATGCGATTCTTCCGCGAATTTTGCCGTGCTCAGGAATTTCTTAATTTTCGCGCTCGGTGTACTTCACAAAGCACCCGGTACACATAAAAATTCTCAAATTATTTACGGTAAAATGATAAACAGCCGAAACATAAAATAACGAAATAAAAGACATTGTTTAATGCTACCACCGTATAAATAGATTGTGTATATACCAAATGCTTAAAAAGTTAACTAACTATTTGGGTTTTTACCTCAACCGTCTAATTGCTACTTGACGTTTCTAATATGAGACTTCAGTGAAAATGGATGCCGCCGTTAAGACGGAAACGTTATTTGTCAATACTGGTCTTTCCTTAAAGTGATGCTTTCTAAAATTCATTATAGAAACATACGTTTCATGCGCTACTTGTATTGAAAGAATTTAATAAAAAGTAGCGAGCAGGCAAGCACTATCATTCTCTTAATATCTTCAGGAGAAATAACGAAGGGTTTTACAAAAAAGATTTTTAATATTCACTTTTACGACATGATCGGCCTAGAACACCCATCAAATACGACGCAGACGTCATTTTTGAACATCTTTTGAATATATTTTCCATCTTGTTTATCCAAAGCATCACGGAAATGATACACTGCTTCGCGGCTAACGTTGTATAGCAAGGTAAAAAATAATGTTTCCAAGTAACCATATCACATATGAAAGGGAGATAATTAGGTGATCTTATGAATTCACGAATGTTTACAGTGCGGTCAGATAACACAGTCAACAAATGATAAACATATCTACCTTGACTCTTCGAGCATACATATACTACTGGAGGTTTCATTGCCTTTCATGCTTCCTGTCTTGGAAACTATCACCAACATCACGCGCGAGAGAAAGACATGTGCGAACTGGCGCGAGAGAAAGACATGTGCGAACTGGCGCGAGAGAGAAAAGTATATGCTTAATCAACCGTAATGCGCATGCGCCGATATCGTGCGAAAGAGGAAGACATCGCACCAGTTCCTTAGAGCATATACATGGAGGTTTCATTGCCTTAGATTGACTGCTTCGAAACTGTCGGCAACATCATGCGAGAAAGAAAGACACGTGCGAGTGAGAGAAATATAAATTCTCAATTCTTCTCTCGCTCATACCAGTTCGCACGTCTTTCTCTCTCCCACGATATCGGCACATGCGCATTACGGTCGATTGTTCCTCTATACTTCTCTCTCTCTCTCGCACTATGTTGGCGACAGTTTCAAGCTTTCAATGAAACTTCCATAGTATATGCTCCAAGACCAGTTTGCACGTCTTTCTCTTTCACGATATCGGCGTACGCGCGTTACGGTCGATTAGGACTCTATACTTCTCTATGTTGACGAGAGTTTCAAGCTTTCAATGAGACCTCCTGTCTATATCGACGTGCGTTACGAAAAGTAGCACATTTCATTTGTCCTACGAATACTAGCACTCTGCTCATTCTGACCACGAAAAACAGAATGTTTCGATTTTGTTCTCGAAAAGTAGTGTGTTTTCATTCTTCGCCACGAAGAATTGCTGCGAAAAATAGCACGGTTTGCCTTTAGTCGCGAGGAATATCACGTTTCATAGATGTTAAACGTCGAATTTGAACTGTTTGGAAAGTGAAATATTCTATTCTTCAGAAAACAAATAAAACGTACTATGTACTTACTTTTCGCTGTAGTATTTGAAATGTACTACTGCTAGTAGCGAAATATGGATTATGCTTGTTCTCGTGGTATATTCGAAACATGCATATTATCGGCAGAAACATTGAAACGTGCTTCTTCTCGTGATAGATTGAAATGTGCTGCTCTTTGTAAAAGAAATGAAATGTGCTACACTTTTCGTAACGCACGTCATATGCTCTAAGCTTTAACCACAAACCAAAACCTAATCTTTTGTCATTAGAAAAAATGCATGTTCCATTTTTGTTTTCTTTTCACTTCATCACATTCACGAAAATTTAATTTATGAATATATGTTATAAAAACAGATTAATCCTATTTTAGGTACATTTTATTTCAAAATAGATTACTCTGCTTGAATAACCTTTCTTTTTATGATTTACTGTGTAATCTTTGGAAGCAATCCAATATCTCAGATGGATATTACAAACAACCTATGTAGCTCTTATGATTATACACGGCGTACACGACGCTAGTAACCAGCGCTTTTCATGTAAATGAATGATATAAGAAGAAAAGAAACAGATTTTTCTTCTAAATCTGGCATAAACTTTGCTTTATAAAGGTTATTTTCAATTTCCTTTTTGAATAAAAAGCTATTACATCGAATATTCTATAAAGAACAGTGGAATCTGTTAACCTCGCGTTTTTTTCGACCAACCACGTACACGAAAAATGCTGGGTATGTAAATTTATAGATAGAGTCGTCTACATTAGAACCGAAAATAATTCTGTTGTTTTTGGTGATACGAGAAAATCTCAATAGACGAAAACGTTTGTTTCAAAGAGGCAAATAACAAGATCAAAATATTTTCCTTTCAATGGCACAGTGTTTGGTACTTTAAATTCGTTAACAATTACATAAAATTTATAAAAGTCTCCTGTAAATTTATAAATATTTATAAAGTTCTTTCGTAATTTTTGTAAAATTTACAATATTATTGGATGATGTTCCTTTGTTTACTAGGGACCTACTACAATAATATAAACGCATGTATCATGATTTCATAGGCACAACTTATCCAAAAGTTATTTAAACGAGAATATATCATACGTCATTGTAATTGTTTTTTTAGAGGCTACACCACAGTAGCAATGGCAATCAGTTCCTAACATCGTTAAAAAAAAAGAATTTCGACGACCTTAAAATTTGAAAAATGTGATCGTGCAAAAACGTTTTTTTGTTGTGTAATATTCTTTGCCCTTCTCGTACAAACATTCCTTACTCCTCAACATTTTCTAGTAACACTAAATTCAATGATGAACATTTTATGTTCTAATGTTAAGTGATTTATCCTATTAAACATGTGTATGTAGGAACATGGAATCAACTAATAAATCAGAATTGCTGCCAACAGAAACAAATATTTCCATGTGATATTACGATGCCAATTGATTAATATCTGCTCCATGTATGCCAATACAAAATACTAGCAAGCATGCTGTTCTCCTTATTTTCGATCAGAATACTGATAGCATCAGCAATTGGATAAAAATATATCAAATGAATGTATACACATTGGTTATATGTAAATCGCTCGATTGTATCTTAAATCTATAGACCTATTTTGTACAATTTTGTTTATTATCTCGTAAAACTTAAAATTTTTTTAAATAAACTTTACATTTACAGCCTACACTACCAGCAAAACAATCACAATTAGATAACAGACATACTGAATTCTATAGATACGTTACTAAAGCTGAAAATTAAGTGCTTCGTTGGATTTACTTTCATAATGTGTTGATTCAATCACTGTATTTCCATCCACATCGCGCACGCGTACGAACGTAAATAAATTATAATTCCTTGCTTTTTCAGATCTCAGGAACACAATATTCTCAATAACATTTTTCCGTGCCTTTTTGTGATAAATTATTTTCCAATATATTAGAGGATGAAAAATGAAATGAACGTCAAGTGTGTATAAAATATCAGAAATTTTTCAAAAAAAAAAAAAAAATATGAAATTACGTCCATTAGAAAATACAGTAATCCCAATACATCTTATTTCTCAATTTCAATTAAAGTTTTAATTAGTATGTTTTTGTCGTAACTGGAATGTGAAAGTATATTGTGTAATATAAACTATCTGACCTTCCTGCCTGCTTCCTATATAACAATCTAAAAACGTACTTGCTACTTTCATTATCGATTAAAAAAAAAACACAAATTCAACGAAACCCTTAATAAAATCCTCCAACACCTTCGAAAATTGCAAATAACAAAAAGAAGAGATTTCCTTCTATAGACATCTTGTATAAATGACTTTGTCTTTGCCTGCAAGTATATTAAATCACTAATATTCAAATATTCCTAGTCGTATATGTAGTACACAAATAATAAACCGAAGGTACGCTTTATCGTAGAGAATATTCCTTTCTTTAAAGATATATATGTCTATTTTGATTCGTACGAAAGAAGGGGGGGGGGAAAGAACAAAGAAAGTCAAGCAGTTGACTAAATTCATGTAAGAAAAGGAGGGCATGTGACAGAGAAACGGCGTATATTCTCGCCCCTCGGTCCCGGCAAGAACATTTTTCTCGACTTGGCACTGAAGGGAGCTATTTAGCAAGAAAGGACGACCTCAGCCCGGCCATCGTCGGATCGCATCAAAATAGGCTAAGCTTTGTCCTCAGGAACTCCTTGATGGGGACATAATATTGGTTCCTTAAGGCCACCATTTCTGGCGTCTTGCGCAGACTGTTGAAAAGCGTCGTGTCGGTTTCGAACACCAAAACGATCACAATAAACAGAACTGTGATCGTCAACATAAAGGCTGGAATGAAAAGTCTCACTATTCGGAGACTTTTGTGTCTCAATTTGCTATCCAGGCGACGACTAGACTGCTGGTGGTGTTGGTGCTGCTGTTGTTGAAGACAGAGTTTCGAGTTTTGGAGCTTTTGCATCTTGGGCACAGGTGTCACTGAGCGACTGTGCGATTTGCCAGGCGCGTCCAGGAGCTGACTTTCCGACGAGGAATGATCGAAGGAATCCCTGAAGTAGTAGTCATTCACCTCGCCCTCATGCTGACCGACTGAAACAAAAATGTTTTCATGCTTCAGCTGATATAGACTGTGTTGTGCAGTACGTGAAGTTAAGGTACAGGTCTGTATTCACGAGTACTGTTTCAAATTATATATCGGAATGAATGAAAACGCGAATAGATTCCGCTTTCGAATTCTGTTCGGGATTATTTGATTTTACATATGTTGGTGCTTCTTCTTTACATCAATATTGTATAAGGCGAATCTGTCTACTTTAAATACCTCGGCTATTCTAAGCATAAGTGACAAATTAGAAATACAAAGCTATATGGCTTCGAGGAGCATACAATGTAATGGAAATACAGTAAGCTCTGGATCGTACGTGTACTACGAGGGCTAGTAGAAATATCTACTTATAAGGGATGTTCGGCTACTCGAAAGTTCAAAAGAATTTGAAAATTTGCATAAATGCAGTTCAAGTGATGCTAATAACGTAAACATTTTTGTTCCGGCAACGAAACGGTTCAAGAGGTAAAAACACCCTCTCAAAGGAACAGTGGATTTTCATATTACCGCGAGTGGCTACGAAACCGTAGAAGATATTGAAAAAAATTAATTCAAAACTTTATGATTTTTGATATCCTACAATATGGTGATAAAGAATTTTTGATAAAAGGTGGTGGGGATAAATTTCGAAAATTCTTTATCATCACATTGTAGGATACCAGAAACCATAAAATTTTGAATTAATGTTTTTCTCGTTATCTCTTACGGTTTCGCAGATATTCACGATACACTGGCACTCGTTATAAGCCCGATGACCGGGGCTAGCGGCGGACGTAAAACGCTTGGTAGAAATGGACTTATAACGAGTGCGTAGTGTAATATGAAACTCACAATTTCTATGAGGTAGTGTTTTCACCCTTAGGACCGTTTCATTGCCGAATTAGCATCACCCAAATTACATTTCTGCAAAGTTTCAATTTTTTTTAATATTCGAGTTGTCAGGCATCCTTTGTTTTTAGGTCCTCATTATTTTACGCGTAACGGGGTCTTCGCTCGAACCTCTTGAGGACAGAGACTGGAAAAACTCGCTTCGCAACCAAGAGCAGTAGGCATGAGCGTGGCGTATGTTATTCACTTCTGAAAATTTGAAATTTTTGTATTTTTTTATAACATCTTCATGACAATATCATTCCTGGGTTGTCTTCATGGAAAGGAATCCAAACGCACCGTAATTCTGACTTTTGTAATTCTTGTTAATGTGTCAATTATACATTACAGATAAGTAAAAAGTGAATCGAATTAGCGTCGTGTTTAGACTCATTTTAATAGAGAAAACACAATCAATCAATTAATAATACTCCCACGAAGACTTAATGGAAAATGGAGAAATATGAACTTTTACCTTTCAGTTTTAAATGACTTATCTTACGCGCCAGGCTTATTGCTCTCATTATCAGCTACCGAAAGACGGCTACACGTGTAAAATGTCTCACTTGCTCAACAACCAAAATAAGTGATGACTATGACTCTGGGGTATACAACGAGGGTGAAAAGCGAGCTCATAAAGAGGGGATACATTATTAGTTGTACTCAACAAGTGTTTTACGTAAAAAGATCTTACGAATTTCAAAGATTTGTACAGCTGCTTGTATCTAAATGATTTTTACATCAACTTGGAATATGGTCTCAAAAATTATAACGGATAATTGGGGGTTTCTTTTATCATGTATTATTAAGCAACTTTTAATGAAAGTAAGATTCATATTAGTTCTGCATAAAATGAGTATGTTATACAATTTTTATAGAAAATATTATTTGGCGATTTTGAAAGTAGGAAAAATATCTCGTATAGTCTAATTACTTGAGACTCTCAGTGTATTGCAGTAATTCTCATTGATTATTCTGTACAACGAAGTACCAAATTTTGTGTAACTATAAACGCATTCCTCTTCTTTATATTTTCGCCTGTTTATTTATTTATCCTTCGTATTGTATACTATAACAAATAATTAAATATCGATTCCACATTCACTGAATTTAAATTCATTTGAATTTGACATTCATATTGCGATATTTTATACTTGATGCCAATGGAAGTATCGTGAATACAGACCCCGAATGTTACAAGTGAAACATGTATCTTTGACTATCCCACTCCGTACATATGAACTAATTACCTTGCACCATGTTTTACCACAAATGCCAGTACTTGATATTTTTTTAATTTGAAAAAAATTCAGTTTTCCATAATCAGTATCGCATATTTTGATTCGTAGAATCGTACTTTTTTCTTGTTTAAAGCACTTGTTACGTTTACGTATTTATATGCTTGTACTATTATGTTATATAAAGATTGTAAGAAGTAGGATGAACCTAGAATTGGGTAAAGTAATTTTTATGAACAGTAGAACCATGATCCGTTAAGTGTATATAGTCGGGAGCAAAGAAATAGCACATTTTATACTTTTTAATATTTTGTAAAATCAGTAAAATAAGATACTATTTCAATACAGTTATATTGTACGTTTTTGTAAAAGTGAACATATTAAAAACATTCACAATATAAGTTTCGCTGAAGTTATAAAAATTAAGGAATAAATATAACAGATCGTAGAGCGTACATTTTTTGATTGAGGCTGAAAGAAGTTTGTCGAGAATTAAAAAATATTGGACACATAATATTTTATGTTTGAAACAGCCCCACAAATTTCGCCAACTGATCTGTCTGTAATAAATCCCAAATTATTTGTCAAACAAAAATTGTTTTAGTAGAAAATAGTTAAACACTTCTGCTTATACTAAAAAATTCTCAAACTTCCTCCTAATACAATTATTGATTTCAATTCGCTAAATGGAGCAAGGACTACGCGATTTTTACGAAAATGATTAAAAATTAAATTTTAGTTATATGATATAATTTTATATTTAAAGCTGAATCGCTTTTGTTTAAAACATTTTTCGTGTCGTCAAGTAGTTCGGAAATATTTACAGAAAATTATATCAGTCGTAACCTTTTGAAATTTGTTAGCAATAACAGCAAGTCTTATTGCAATAGTACATGTCTAAGTACTATTAATTCTGTACAAAATAATGCCAGTTCCAGTGAAATACAAGCGATAATTTGAATAATAATATAACACTTGCAAATTCAATAATACAATATTTACATAAATACAGTTGTGTACACATTATAGATGAATAAAATTGTGGGAAATGGTGGTAGAAGCAAATTATTCAGTTACCACAATAGTCATTTTTTAGCGAACGCCAGAAAATTATGAAGGGATCATTAAGGGAAATAAGACTTCTGCGCAGTATGAAATTAGATGACTTCAAGGCAAACTGTTGAAAGTATTAAAAGTATGAAAAGTAATACTCACTAATGAAACAAATTCAAATACGAGAACATCGTAGTATTAAGTTTTATTCTCAAGACTTAATAAAATAACAAAAAATTTAGAATCATCATTAAATGGGTAGCAAAACAATAATATGAGAGATTTATTGCAATTCTAAATACTCTTATCAAATATATAACATTTATTGACGAACAATTATATGCACATGTCACTTAAATTGCTGGAAATAATCCAGTGCAGTTCCAGTGTAACATGACAATGTTATAAATCATATTGTACTATGACGAAAGTGGAAAAAAATTTTATATAAAAAGAAATTGAAATTCTGTCTTTCTAAACGAGGAAACTTGGAAACATGTAATAAAACTTAAAAATCAATAGAGTCTGCTATTTCTCTGTCGCCGACTGTATGCAGCGATAATTCATCAGGCAGCAGTTGCACAAGCAAACTAATGAACGAAATCAATATAATCTTCTATTTGCAACGCGCTATTCGCTAACACCGTGTTTACCCACTTCTAGGTGAGATCTATAATTAAATCTAACATAACGTGCATTATTAAAGACTGATAACAAAATAGACCGTTCCAATCCTTCTTATTTTCACTAGATGCAGGCTCATGCTGATCGCAGTCTTATGTAAAAGAAGAAATGGAACATAATGGGATCTAACGAAATACAGTACCAGTATTCCTTCCCTATAGAACCGATGATTTGTGTCCGCTGTCGAATCTACAGGGAGGCTATTTAGCAACTCATTACTTCACGTTTGACTGGATCCTCAATTTGACCGTTTAACAATGACAGTGAACGCTAGAAAGCGAGCGACATAGAGCACCATTCGAAAAACCTTCTACCGACACCTGGTAGCTGAGAGGGACAAGTTAATGAAAATGTAAATTTGTATACTTTTCATTCAATCTTGTTGAGAGTATCATGGGTTGATTGATAAGATTTTCCTAATAAAAATGAGTCAAAACATGAGATACTTTACACTCCCCAGTGTGCGAATTACAGTAAACTCTCGCTATATGCGCATTTCAACTCTCGCTTCGTTTTCCACGTGGGCGCGCTTATAGCAAGAGTCTACTGTACACATTATACATAATTTAAAGTAGGACGTATTATGTCGTGTGCTCTAGGTCTACCTGGAGCAGGCTGCCCGTGTAATGTGAGACAGGAGTGGTGGCTATGACTCGAGGCTACACAGCGAGAATGAATAGCCGGTTTCTAGGGAGGAAATACTGTATACCCATCAAACAGCTGTTAAAACAATCGTGCATATAACGAAGGGCAGTTAAAAGGTAGCACTCCAATGCAGCATTATAAATAAAATAGAGTTGTCCGATATTAAGTATTGACATACGATCCCGATCCATTAAGGAGAACCCATCACCCAATTTACCTGTCCCTTCCTGACGTTTCGTCGTTTCGACTCCGTTTCTAACATCTTCGATGTCAGTTCTCGCCGGCGCAATGCAACCGTTTGCTGTTTTCTTCGTGGCAGTCATGCTCATGGGCGATGCATTCTCGTCCTCCCGGCGAGCGAGCATGCTTACCTGCTCGTTGGACCTGCGCAAGATCGTCCTGCCAGTGTTAGGATCGTAGGGGCCATCAATCACCGTGGTAATGATCGTCCCTGAATCGGCAGCCGGGAATACATACGTCTCGTTCGCAATCTGTTTACCAGCTTTCAGCGATTTCATCGGCACCTTAGAGCTTTTTATTATCAACGCCGTCGATCTGACCACCTTCGGACTTTTTTCTAGAGTGTTTATACGTTGTCGGACGATGTTATCGATGTCACGGCCAGCTAATTCCTCCGAGCCTATCACTATCTTTTGACTGTACAACGGTTGAGGTCGCTTCAACGTGCTCTTGGGGAATTTCAGTCTAACTTTCGCACAATTTGTGGTGGTGTTGGAAGTGGTGATGGTAGTGGTGGTGGTGGTTGCGGTGTTGTGGGTGGCACTCGCATGCGTATCTTTTTCGTCTACGGCTAAACGAACAGAAAGAAAAGGAAAAGACAAATCAACGATCTAAGAAGCCAAAGAAGCTGCGATTCTAGAGAATTGTTTCAGTATATACAGGGTGTCCCGAAATATGTAGTACTGGCGGGTAGGGTGTGATTCTTCGTGAAGAGGTAAATAAAAAGTGTAGGGTGAAGTTTTATTTAACGAGGCTCCATTTTTTTTTTCAGAAACTCCACCGAGCACACGTCGCCTAAACTACATACAGTAGACCCTCGTTGTAGCTGTACGATTTTCACCCTCGCTATAGACTCCGGAGTCGTTCCTACGATTTTCTCGTTACGCTCATGCCATGCAAGCGAACCCATCGCATGCGTACAGCCTTCTCCTGACAGCCGAGAGTAATGAAAATTTATGTTTTCATTTTTTAAAATAAATCTGCATGAGTATTGCCAATGAATTGGTGAGTCCAAACATTTTTAACTGAACTTCTGAACTCGGAAAATCAATCGCACGTTATATACGATTGAAAACAGATTGAATAAGCTCAGGATTGCACTCATTTTCATTGGGAAAACGCGACCAATCGATCGATAGGAGTTTCATGAAGATTTAATGAAAAATATAAATTTTTTGTGAAATAAGTCAATCGAGATCTCAGTCAAGCGTGAAATAATTGTGCTAAGTAAGCTGTATACACTCTCTATAGGCACTCCAGCAGATCCGATCATTGTCCCTACAGCGAGGGAATTATTGATTTGATGAATATGTTCTATCGTGTCTACCGATGTGAGATAAAGAAAAATATGGCAAAATTTTTACTCCTTGAAACTTTTATTTTATTCCAAATTACAAATTGCTGAAAGTGTTATCCATTTTGCGCATACATATTTGTATCTGTGCCCTTTGCATTTAATTTCTATGAACTCTTTCTACTATAATACTGACTTTACCGTCTTAAATACAAGAAAAACTGCTCCATGTATAATACATAGCAACGATAAGGCAATGGAAACGATAAATAACAAACCATGACCTTGCCAACGTTATGTACAAAGTAATATAAATAAAAAGGGAGGTGCTTACATGTTCGGTGGATTGGAAAAAAATTGGTTTTCTCGAAAACAAAACCTCATTCAAGGAAAGTTTGTTCTATATTTTTGATTATTTTTTTCATAAAAAATCACCCTCTGTCCGCTAGTTCCACGTTTTACGGGACATACTGTTCATGTTTCGCGACTCGTCAGTCCATAATTTATTTATTTTTACCTGATAACCATTCCACGTTAGAATTCATAAAGAAAAATACGTCACTGTGTATCGTAACTCGATGTACAGTTCTGAGGAAGGGGTACACTTCGTCAGTTACTCTGAATCTGTTTTTAATATTATGAAATTCTATTTAGCGGCACATTCACAAAAACTTTATGATCGAAATGATGAAAAGTACTACTGAACAAAAAAATTGCAAACGTATTGTATCGAAAATATTTATTTAATGTTTTTTAAATATCAATTCATCATATTAAATTGTATAGATGTATTTATATAAATTAGTTTCAATAAACAGAAAACTTCATTAAAATAAAAATGCCGAATTAAATTTTATAAACGTTAATGCAAATATTTGTTTGCTTAAAATGTTAAACGTTTTTACAATATGTTTTGAATTTGTTGCTGCAAATACAAACAAATACAACTAATTTGTGAATTTTGTTTTTCTTACAAGTTGTATTCACGAGTACTGACGTGTATATCAGATCAGTTAAATGTTAGTCACATCCGGATGCAAGGCTTCTTGACAAAAATAAATAGAAGAAACAGGGGACATTCTGCTATAAAACTGTAGGAAATATACTACGTCAAAAAAATATTCACAAAATAACCATAGAAAAATTCTTTTCGAATTTTTAGCTTGGATGAACTACTAACATTTGTCTTATCCGTATTTGTTATTTAGAGAATACTTAATTAAATTAAGACCAGTACACAGTAATGCTCGTTATTTTTCTGTCACGTTCTTTTTTATAATTGTGTTATTGGTTTAATAATGTAACGATTTCATATTTTACAAGATTTTAACGTTCCATTTAATTATTGTTCATTTATTTATTATCGAGCGTTCAATGCATTTTTATAAAATTTACAAAATCCAGTATGGAGAAAAAGCGAACAAATATTTTGATATTTATTTACAATTTTGCTAATTGTCCAAGCCTTTCACCCAGATAGTTGAACATTCATGCAATATTTGTAACTCATTGAAAAGGAACTTGCACATGCAATCAAGTCAATTCCGTGACTTCAGTCTTATGATTAGATTATCATTTAAACATGAATGCCTGTGTGTTTATTTGCGAGAAGTAACATAGAAGTACAGTCCCTTTGAATTGTGCGAACTAAGTATATAATCATGAGTTATAACTTATAATAGTACATTAACAAAACGCATTTTTCTCAATGATTATAATTACAACTTAACATGCACGTATGTGTGTTTCGCGCCGCAATGCATGGTTTCTCTAAAGCAGGCATGGAACTAAAGTGAACGCAGCGGCCGTTTTTCGGAGGCGACGCCTCCTTTCTTCCGCCGCGCGTCTTGGCCCCCGCGGCGAGCCTAGGAGCTTCGAGCGCCTCAGGCCCGTACCATATGAATCGCGCGTAGCCATACGGGGCGCCCCAATGCGCTACGCGTGGTTCATATGGTACGGGTCTGAGGCGCTCGAAGCTCCTAGGCCCGCCGCGGGGGCCAAGACGCGCGGCGGAAGAAAGGAGGCGTCGCCTCCGAAAAACGGCCGCTGCGTTCACTTTAGTTCCATGCCTGCTCTAAAGTATGAGGAAAGGCAATAGAAATCGGAAATGCATGTGTATGTATATACAGAGTATGTGGGAATAGTATGTGTTGAATACAAAACTGTATATTATTTGAAAAAGTATCAAATTGCAGTACAACTGTACTGAAAATTCTTTTTTCTAATAAAATATCTACGTCACATGTTTTATTGCACTGCCTTAGAGCTGGTGCAAAGATGAATTTAATCACTTATAATATTATGAACCCGAGATAACCTGGATCCAATATTCACACCGGAAGTATACGGTCGCACCAATTGTTAATAGTAATATTAACAACAATAATAATACGGGTTTAATACACCATTAAAAAAGTACAATAATAAACAGAAAATCACAGCAGAGGTAAAAAAAAAAAGAAACGGAGAATTTTAACAAAAATTGAAACAGTTGTGCAAGGGGAAAGATTCTGTGAAATCAGATTAGGCTTTTATTAAAATCCTTAAAATTCTACCCGCTGCCATCCTATCTAAAGCCGATTTTACTGATCATACAAAATGTTAACGGCTGTTACAAACCACTATTCAATTTAATACTGTGAGTGGCCTAGACGTGTTTTCACGCCGAGAGATGTTTATCCATTACCTGGCTTTGGCGTGTTTTCGTGTCAATATTTTCTGGAAAGTACCGATGATTATCACCTGTCAACCGAGCCCGAGTCAAGTACTAATGAAAGGAGAATGATAAGTCTCAGAGGAGATTACTGATCTACGAGTGTGCAGTGAGTGCTACATACACCTTTAGAAAGCTCTCGCCAAGACGAATCGATTCATACCATTTTTAACTTTAAAATTCGATGGTATTACCTCGAAAAATGGTCTTAAAGCTCGAGATTTTGTGGTTTTGTATAACAGGAACCGGTAGTAAAATCCCATCTCGAAATCCCTGAGGAAAAACCGAGTGATGTAAGCGATACCCTAAGTCTATCAGGTTGGGGCAGCAAATGTGCTTCATGATTTTCATTTTAGGGCTTGCGTTTGATCTGATCCATTTGAACTGATTCCCAATTCTGTATAGCACTCGCTGCACGCTCGAAAGTCAGTAATCCCTCCTTGGACTTAACATTGTTTTTTATATTTTTATACAGGGTCTTCGGCAATGGGTGTGAGAAACATTAAGCGGTGATTCTACATACCAAAGTTAGACAAAAATCATGAATGACGAAATTGTTTTTGAGGCTTTGTTCCCGAGTTATTAATTGTTGAAAATATGTGTAAAAAGCGTCAGATGCGAGGGAATTACACTACTTAACGCCGGGCGCATTCAGGCGCATTAGGCACGGAACTTGCTCCCAGCTAGGAGGTAAAAACGGCTCCTTGTGCACCTCTGCACAGTGATCTGGAGGGTAGCCAAAATTCAATTTCCTGGCTAGCGTGCACCGACAGTAGTGTATGTAAGTCCCTCGCGTCAGACGTTTTTTGCACGTATTTTCAACAATTAATAACTCGGTTACGAAGGCTTAAAGGCCATTTCGCCATTCGTGATTTTCGTCTTATTTTGGCATGTAGAATCACCCCTTAAAGTTTCTGATACCTATTGCTGAACACCTTGTATATTCTATTTGACATTCATGAGAGTATTACGAATAGATTAACAATGTTTTCCCGGTGGAAATGAGTCATCCCTTGTGAATGATCTCAAATTTCAGATTTTCATTGGGAATAGTGTCCTAAAAAATACCCTAAAACTTACAGAGGATATATATATTTAAAACTGTTAGAGTATATCAGAAGGCTGTAACAGAAGATTCAGTTCTCTTTATCAGTTGTTAAATATTGCTGTTACAGCGATATAATACTTTTTTAGTAAAACGTTTCAATTGATTTGTCAACTAAAACAAACCAGCAAAAACAACCTGTATAGTTTCCCACTGAAAATTTTCTTGATTCCTATGAAAGAATTATATCAAATATACGTATAGTATTTCATATAAAAAAGATTATTTATACAATTAAAAATTCTTCACTTATTATCAAATATATTATCAACTCGAATATTTTATTATTTTAAGAATGTATTCGTTAAAGTTGCTGCGCTAATTATTTCACACGATCCTTTACTTACGTCTTTCATTATTCCATGACATACTGACTCCAAAGGTATCGATAAAATTGCAAGCCATGCGTCTCGAATCAGCATAAAAGATCGCAGTCGTAAACGACAAAGTACAAAATCTGATATGTAAAAAAGTCAAATGGGACTACACATAGAGAAACTGACCGTTGTTTCTCCTGCCATGAATCTCTTGATCCTCCGATACCGTCTCCAGTAGTGGCAGAGTATTATCTGGACAGTAAGGCGAACTGAATGGCACCCCTGTACTACCTTCTGACATTCCAGCGCCATCTAAACCTGCGCTATGACAGCTACGCGGTAGACTGGAATATCCTGTAATGTAAATGTATCCTATATTTTACTATGTCTATATTTTGTATGCGTCGTATATCTGGAATATTTCATTAGTAGACAGTTATATTGATTTTTATATTAAGCGGTCATTCAGAAGGCCGAAAAAAAATTGATTTGGGGAGTTTTTTTTTCCTTAAGAAATGTAATATTTTTTTCAGAAACTATTTTTGTATTTGAAATAGTGTATTTTACAGAGTATTTCATAATTTTTTAACTTAAAACTATATATTAATAGCGAAGTTGTGGCCGATTTCCCGAAAGTCCTTTAAAAAACGTGTCTTGCGATGATCACTGGGTATTATATCATCAGAAATTAAAAATTCAAAAAAATGTATTTAATACATTAAATTATGTAGTCTTTGAACGAAGGACATTTCGAAATATTAATATGAGACAAAATGGCGGATATTTGAAGCTGAAGATATTAAATAAATATTTTTGAATTTTTAATTACGGATAGTAATAGTTTTAAATTAATCAAATTATAAGATACTCTCTAAAATACACTATTTCAAATATGAAAATAATTTTTGAAGATCTTACAGTTTTTGAGAAATAAATTTCCCAGAATCACTTTTTTCGGCCTCCTAACTTAGCATGACCTCTTAATTGTATTGCTGCAGTGCCTCCTAACTTAGCATGACCTCTTAATTGTATTTTGTAGACTCATCGTGCCCTCTTTAACGTCGCGCGGTATCGGTGACGACGCGAACGAGAATGGGGGAACCCCACAGAACACGCGTGCTCTGGCTTGGACAGTGCGTCCTATATATACTCACAATAAGTATATGTAGTACTAGACAATTGGCCATATAAAAACTTACGTGTGCTATTAGTGAATCGTTATTTAGGAGTCCACCTAAACTTGTCGGTCCCCGACTAATAATTATTAACAATTAACGGCGACTAATGCCAAGAAAAAACAACTTATCTAGGAAGACTCTATATGTATACTAAAATTATGTAACATGTATGTATGCAGTATAATTGAACTGGTTCCATCATGCTTTTGTTGGTTGCATTATAAAAAGAGCGAAAACAATACTAAGTGACCATGAAATTTCCAAAACCATGATGTCATAAACACTTTCATACCAATAAGAAACCAAACTATTTCCTCTATATTTCCTAATCATAAAAACCTACTAAGATAAGTAAGGTAATGGAAATAATTGTATGCCCTGGTAGATTTGATTGTTGTACAATCATTTAACGTGCATGCTAAACTAATAGAGATTTCTGTTTGTTTAACACTTCAAGTAGCGTCGGTGTCTTATCACATCGAGGAATTCGAATCGCAGGATTTTAATCGAGTGTGTTTCAAATTGAAATTTTTTGGTAAGCGTCGAAAGCATTGTCCGAGAACCTCTGAATATTTACTTTGAAAACAAACCACGCAAGGAGCTCGTTATCTACGTTTCTCACAAAACTTCTCCGGCAGAGGCGATCGCTCCGCCTCGTGACCAACTTACAGGCATTTTTCCAAACGTTGCGCCACTCAAAGTGTTAATACAGTCAGGATTAAATATTACACTAATAAAGCCTGCTATTATTAAGAATAAAAATGAGCGTATACTAACTTATTTCAACGAGATCTTGGCTAGGGGTACTTGGAGTGGCTGGCACACTACTAGCTTTCCTTCTAAGACACGTGGTTTGACATCGCTGTATAGGTGGTTCCTCTGTTCGAAGTGGACCCGTTTCTTCTAATACTTCTCTCTCCGTTCTTCCAGTGTACTTGAATTTCGTACCCCATGAGAATATGGATCCACCGCTTACAACCGGTGCGTCCGACGCTCTGGGTAAACTGACGAAACATAATCACTCATTTAGTTCCTTGATAGCTGAGTGTACCAAATATGTGATTTATCGAATGCTTGAGATGTCATAAGAAAAGAAGTTTGCAGGAAACAAATACATTATTTCAACCCCAAAAGCAAAATATCAATTCTCTATGTTCCTTATTTCTTGGAACGAGGACTCCATACACTTTACTTCTCTATCGAGCATAATGAAACACGTTTGTCATAAACATAAATTGTCATTTATTATCAATTTTTCAGTTTTGATTGATTAAATGATCAGATGTACCGTTTATAATCAGTTCCTAGCAAGCCAAATAGTAAACATCTGGGCTGCTTGCACACATAGCCAACAGAAGATGTATCATTAATTCTATGTATGGAAAATGAAATTTCCATAATTTTTCTTTTATCTTCAGAAGAAGGTTTTTAATTGTTTAGCAATAGTTTCTTGACTCAGTAGAACTAATTTCATGTTACAAAAAATGTAAATTTAATCATTCTTGGAATGGTGATGGCGTATTTTCACTGTGATATATATTTTTTTTTTGAAAGTATCGTCCGAGTGTCTCCCGAACGTTTGCTTTGAATAGAAAGAGTTCCCGGAGATCCCTTTTTGCTTCACCGCGCCGCCAGCCTCGGTGATCTTTCAGGCCTGGCAGCCGAGTTTACGATAAGTCTTATAATAAGGAACATTTAAATTTCCATTTTCACTAGGCCTTCATGATAGCATTGCCAATGGATTGCTGAGGTTTTTCCAACGAAAATGCATATAAATTCGTCCTCATTTGGGCTGTTTTCAATTGTACAACTTGTCCACAAAATCACATGTGATTCAAATTATGTAAAATTAAAAGTAGCCGGTGTGAGGTTGTATTTCGATTAATTTTCATTCTAAAAACCTGACCCATCGACTAGTATTACTCTTATGAAGATTTAGTAGAAAATATAGAAGTTAACTTTTTATTAGTCTCCGCATGTGCCCCTTGCGAAGACAAAATTTTTGTGATTGCGGAGGTAAGTATTACACGCAGCTGACGAGTCCCTTTAGCACACAACTAATGAGTCCCTATTCAACTTATATTGTTAGTGAGGAAAAGCAACATAGATTCAGAAACTTCGTATAAAATAGCGTAACAAGAGAATTAACTCCTGAACTGTCTATTCTGTCAAAATATGTCAGTGAACTTGTAAAACCAGGAACAGTAGGTATATTGCATAGCAGTGACTACTTTCTGCAATGAGGACTGAAAACGCGAAAATTCATATTGTCTTTTACATGTCAAAAAGGAAGCTGTAGCTTCTTAGACTTTCTGAAGTATAGCTACATCTAAATTAGACATTTCTTTATTCAGTGAGTACTATCTACCTATCGTATAAGTATTCAACTTTTTTTTTAACACCCTGCATTGAGTATACTGGAGACAATAAGACCTTCAAAGCTATTAGACATTAAACCTTACGGTGGTGATTATCTAGTGAAGAAAAGGAAATGTTTAAGGCTGTTCGGCTACATGTGGGAGAAAATTTAAGGGGTGATTCTAGACACCAGAATAAAACGAAAATCAAGAATGACGATATTGCGGTTGAGGCTACGTTTGTTAGTTATAAGCGATTAAAGATCTGCCCACAAGCAGGCAACCTGCGTACGCCGGTGTCACACGGGTGAAACTAGGAGAAAGATGGAGTAGCGGTGATCATAGGCAGCATTACCGGGAAACACCCTAGCAGTGGCATGATCATAATGGAGGGGGAACACCTACAGCAGTGGTGGTGTATGGGTGCGTGAGACGCCGTGATGGGAAACAAACTTGACTAGCTTGGCTTGGCTTGGCGCTGGAGTCGGTTCGTTTCCCATCTTGGCGCTGATTGGTTTGACGTAACCGCGTCATCACGCGCATGCGTGGCGTGTTCCCCCACCACTACGGATTACGCTATTGCCACAGCTAGGGTATTTCCCGGTAACGCTGATCACAAGCACTGTCGCACGGGGTCACCTCAGGGAAACTGCGACAAAATTTGCGACAATCGATGTACTACAGTGGATATGTTGTGAGCAGAGTGTCGCTTATTTGGAGGTTGTAAGGCTCCACGACACAAAGTCACTCTCTCTCTCTCTCTCTCTCTCTCTCTCTCTCTCTCTCTCTCTCTCTCTCTCTCTCTCTCTCTCTCTATGGTGTTTACGACCATAAAAGTCCACTGTACTAAGGATGGTGAGATGTGGAGGTTGTTTCAATGAATCGAGACACCGCACTTGTAATAATAACGCTACTTACAATATATTTACTATGAATAGTAAATTATTGAATGAATAATATATTATTTGCCATCTGTTATTGCTGTTTAATAAATTGAGTGTTGAGTACACGGATACTTTATTCGCTACCTTTCTCCCCACGAATGTATAAAAAAAAGATACTCGATTTATAACAATTTTATAGAGTAATAATTTAAATAAAACGAAATGAAAACGAATAAAATGTTTTTCGTATTTTACAATTACATAAAATAGTGTTACTTTATAAGATACCGTTAGTGACATTAAGTGTTTAGAAAACGTTATTTAGTTGCACAACTATGATTAATCCGAAATAAGGTAATTAAATATTTTTCACCGAAATATTTATTTCTTTTCTCATATTCGGAAAAAAAATTACTGTTTTTAATCACTGCGCTTATTTTTATGTTTGAGTACTTTTTTATTTTGTTACACTATTAAACGAAAATTTGCAAACACTGTTACGAACATGAATCCTATATAAATATAGAATTACACATTGACACTATACAGTTACACATTGTCTAAAAAGCATATTGAAATACATTGACGTGTATACCTTCACATTTATTTACGTACAAAAGAATCTTGGATCACTTTCGAAATTTTCAATAATTTCCTCTAAACTTTTAAACATGTTGGTTCTAAAGAAACGAAGAGGAATGATAAAAAATGTATACTACATATAATTTAACAATGAGAAACTTATCTATGTAGAAAAATCGAGGGGTTCCACAGAATAACAAATGGGACCATCGCGATAAGTGAAGAGTAGCTTTTTTTGTACACTTTCTTTTACTCGCCACTGTATAACAATCGTTACGTAGAAAGTAACAATTACTGTAATTTTAAATAATTTCAATTCAACGACTGAATTCAACGTTACGAATAAAAATTCCAAATACATAATTTATTTAATGCTATACTGATTTGATTGTTTCAGCTTACGAGATTTCTTTAATGATCCAAGATACACAGAAAGGTAAAGGTAACATTCATATTTTCTACGCTGTTTCATATAGGTACTTAACGTTGGATAGTGTTTGAAGCGATAAACGACCGTGCTAAGACATTAAAAGCATTTCAGCTGAATAACGGCATACATACGTGAAAAATAACATTTGCTCGATGGCGCATCTCCATACGTGGCGGCAGTTCGACCCCGTGGGACACTTAAACCCAACAGTGTGCTTTTTCTGAAAATTGCGGGGAAAACGTTGCACTAAAATCTCTACACTATGTACGTTATATTTGAGGGCTACTTCTATATATGTATATATAGTTATACCATGTAATTGCGTTAAACAATAAAATAGTGGAAAAAAAATGGAAGAATTACTAAGTCTCTTACTAAACACTAATACCTTTTAAAACGACAAAAGTATTTCAAACAGGGGGTCGAATTATCGCATGTAGGTCACTTTAGTTTAGTAATTAATAGTTAAAGCAAGAACATGTACAGACAAGTTAACAGGAATCTCTGATACTTTGCGTACTGTCTTGTCGACTCTGCCGTAATTTGCGTATGGGTAATAGAAAATATTCTATTGAAGCCATAAAAATTAACGAAACAGATTTTATAAGATACATTACTGCTCGAAAAATTTGGGTACACTCTTTAGTAAAAACAGTGTAATATTAACACATACATTTTTTTCGAATAATAAATGTACACAATGGGAAATATGATAATATTTTGGGTTATGTAAAGTTTATTTAAATCGAGTGCCTTCTTCTTATTATTACTTTATGTAGGTGTGATATTTGTATGTTATTTAGAAAATGATGAATCCTAAAGTCAAAAATTCATAGAGGAGCATAAGGAATTATGACAGCATAAAGTGTGATTTCCTACAGTTAGTCAATTAAATGCTCTTAAGGATTAAAGTGCAGGCAAATGTTAGACAGAGAATTTTGTATACGCGTACGAAATGCAAATATGATATAAAGGGCGTTCCTCTACCTATGGTCAATACTTTGAGGTGTGATTATACAGGCAAAAATAAGACGAAAATCAAGAGTGACGAAATTGCGATAAACGCTTCGTTTTCGAGAAAATTGAGGGGCACGCGCATTTAGGTGAAATTCAAAATCAATTTTCTCAAAAACGAAGTGTTTATCGCAATTACGTCACTCTTGATTTTCGTCTTATTTTTGCCTGTATAATCACACCCTAGAGTATTAACCATAGGTAGAGGAACACCCTGTATGTACGAACCCAAAGTTTTAAGCAGTAATGTACGTTTTCTTTAGTAGATATCGTGTAGATGCTATTTCGAACTTAATAGTTAATACACTCACTGTAAGAACAGTGTTTCGTTACTTATTTGTTACACACGCTAATGCAAAATTAAGATACCGACATTAAAAATGTTTAAAGAGTAATAGCAATAAAAAATGGCACAGTATTTGAATGTCGGTAGAACAGACTCTATGTGATAATATACTTTGTATAAGTTTTTGAATTTGTTCTTTTAGAGGAACGACAGAGAAAAGCAAGTTACCGATTTAAAAGACTTGAAACGACTACGTCGTTTCATTGAGCTGTCTGGTCACAACAATTCTACTCGTAGCTTTTAGCAATAATTACACGATAACCTCCTCTATTCGCACACTGATGATTGAATTATTATTAAAAATAATTCGATCGCGTTACGTGACGACACACAATTTAACATACACGTTTAAACTAAGTTAAGAAACACGAACAACCCGTGCAACTGCTACGAAACGACTCACCTTCGTTCTCACGTCCTGAATAGGCCCAGCAGTGGAAAATAATAAGATTAGTCGAACTCGTAACTATATCGAGCGTACAATACATACAAAGTCTTAGACACGAGAGTTTGGTATAACAAATTTTTCTGGTCTAACACTTAGACGGGCAAAGGGATGAAATATCTGGCAATACTACGGGGACAACTCTTAGCACATTTACACTCGTTTATTTATATCGCATTAATAAGAGCTTTATTAATATAAAGTTGCAAATATTTTCTAGCAGTTCAGTTAGAAGTGGTGTTAATGCAATTTTTATACATGTTTTTACAATTTAAACAAAAAATTGTCAGCTGCGTAGCGCGTTTCTACACTAAAAACTACAGAGTGGAACTTTACTAGCGAATTTAAAAAAAAAATTATAAAAGTTACACACGATTCAATTTTATCCCCACATTTTTACGAGAAAAAATCGTCTTTAATCAGTTACAAATTTTTTTACGAACATTGACTGTCGATGCGGTAGTTCCACGCTGTAGAGAAAGGAATTCTACACCTCCAGTTAAAATTTCAGGTAAAAATATTCATTCCTTCAAGAGTTATGATGTGTATGGCGTTTAAAAATGTAGTTTCGAGATAAACGGCTTGAAAGCTAAGTTGCCTACGCCGTAGGGGCTACGCCAATGCCACTCTGCGACACCGTTACACGACGTTGCAGTCGATTATGTTCAGCGCCATAATTTCCATAATTATTCGAATTTCCTCATGATACTGTGTTGTAAATGTTCATGAAGTGTGACACTTTCAGAATAAATAATAATAAAATCGATTTTTCGACATTTCAATGGTTCTGCACCGCGGTAAACATTTTTCAACTAACGAGGGAACACCGCAAACCCACTCTCACGGATTGGAACGCACCTTTGTGGGTTTATACAGTAACTTCAAACAAGAACAATGGTATGTTTCATTCCTGCCCTATTGCCCTTTAAGAGTGTGAAAACTAACCCCAAAGTAAAATAGACAGAAAAAAGGGTTTCCAACAAAAGTTCAATGGAACAATAAGTGCTGCAAACTTGCATTAATCAAATTTTGAAAAAAAAAACCTGACGACAATTTTCTTTTCTTTCTTTTTTTTTTCAAAATTGTTTTGACGCAAGTTTGCAGCGCGTATTGCATGATTAAACTTTTGTAGAATATTTTAACGAACGATCTCTTGTCGCCATTTCAGTGGATAATGAAAATCAATCTTATTTGTGTGGGGCGCGCTCCTGAGCTCTTGACTATCCTAGTATACGAATAATACGGTTATGGTTACTCGAATACTAGCATAATATCGTTAACCAACGAAATCCTGTTAACTGCTTAATATAGTGGATCATAATACACATTAGGTACAATTGCCTTGTATTTCTAGTATGCAAACTATTTCACTGTATAAGTATAAAATAGAAACTGAAAACATTGTTTTTCATAAATTGTTGCACAATGTAAATTTTCAAAGAAAGTAATAAAAATTCCTGTTCTAGCAAAATTATGAAAATTACTTTATTAAACGTTTTTTATCATATTCCGCAGTATCCTCGAAAAAGCCCCAAATGATACAATCAATTAATAATTACTTAGTTGTGCGATCAATTACGTCAGCTGAGTTTGTAACAAGAATTATCGAAACATAGAAACGCTTGCCTGAAAATTCAGTAACAATATCAAATTCGGCAAATGTTTGTATGAATTTTTTTCATTACTTGTGTATGCCTCACTCAGCTCTGAAATTATTCTCGCGTGGTATGAGACATCCTATACTGTATATGAAGAATTATCAGGACATATAAAGGTATAAAGTAAAATTCTGATTATAATTTTCGAAGGTGATTTCTATATTCTAGAATTCCGAAAAGTGTTAGATGCTACAGTGACGGCCAGTGTGAATACGACCATACCAAATTTATTGTAGAATGTTTGAACGTACAGTTGTCCGTCACTGGCTAGAGGAATAGTGAGGATCCACCTTTACTCGCATAACCAGTCCACAACGTGGCGTCAACCAACGTGCGTGGCACAGTAATAGAAGCCGCGTGGGGGAGCGCTTTAAGCTCCGGAGCTTTAGGTGGTTGGAAGACTCGTTGAGTTGGTAATCCTATAAACTGTGTGCAGTCATTGGGTCAAGGTTGATTCATCGATCACATTCAGAGAATGCTCAAACTAATAACTAGCACTATTCCTTATGTTATTCTTATTGCACTCGTTTCTAATTTTATAAATAACATCGTGCAAGTAGCAACAGAAATATACGGAGTGTAAAAACACATTAGTGATCGAAGTTTTCAGTTGCGAATGCACATACTTAGATTGGTGGAGATGTGAAATTCAAGATTAATTCTTCTTTATTCTCGCGTAGTGTAGGGGAGACCGGGGCTGGTAGGCCAGTTTTTCAGTTTTTGATTTTTAATAAATTAGGTGGGCGAAATATCATTAAACCGGTTAGTATATTTGATAGGGCATACATTTGGCTATCTGATTAAATTATTAACGTTGACTTAACGTGACAACAATTAAGGAATTTTAAATGTTTTCCTAACACCTTCCATGCTGGTCAGCCCCATGATCGGGGTTGGTTGACTTACAGTATGGGGCATGTTGACTATAGGTACAATCAGTTAAGAAAATGTTATTAGTAACTTATCTCTGTGGTAATAAAATAATACAATGTCACAAGAGTTGTTTCGTTACAAAATTATTTCATTATTAATTTCTTGCTTTCCTATTTTAATAATAAGCTGAGAATGTTTTCAACTTAAACATTAATTATAATGTATTTATAACATACTGAAATTTAAACAAAAAATAAAAATCGCTTTAAAGAGATAAAAACCAGCCCCATCGATCATTTTGACTTCAATAATCTATATAACTTTCAATTATTTATGTATAAACAAAAATACTATGTCAATAGATCGGCTAATAAACAAACTTTAAAATAGTCCCTTAACACTTATTCTATTGTAATTATATAGAGCGTGAAAAAGTAAAATCTTTAAAAAAAATTATTTACTTACGTAGTCAATTTTTCGACAAACGCTGATAACTGTTAAAAAGCGTGCGCTCGCAGGATTGGACATAAATGCATGGCATAGTAGAAGTGACTTATTTCTACAGTGAATGTTTCGCCAGTATTTTCGTGGCAAAGTTATTAATAATTAGTCAACCTACCCCTTGAGACAACCAGGTCCGGTCTCCCTTACTCGAAAAGAGAAAAAAATCTTCAAAAAAAATTATGTATGAAAAGATAAGTGCATCACTGCTGTTCAGCGGCCGCTGACGGCACTCCGAACGCCGGACCGGTACATGGTTATAGTGAAATGCATCCGTAAGGCGGTGTTGCCATTTTCGCCTGTTCGCGCGCGTTGGACGCAACTTTAGTGATAGTCCGATTTAACTCGTCTTTGGACTCATTTTCATCAGGATAACCTTACGAATCAACTCGTACAATTTTCATAAAGATAATATGAAAATTACGAAAATTTAAATTTTTATATAGGTATCTCTTCTCTTTCATTATTCATCTCCTTTGTTTCGCTAGCTCGAGGTAATGAAGGATGGGTGGATGGTTTGTTCAAATTGATTGCGAGCCGGGCAGATTTCATTCAGATTTAACCGAGCACCACTGTACAACTGACAGGGTCCCCCATATTAAAGGAGAAGTCTTCCTGTGCTCCGTAGATGCAGGAGGGGAAATGGCGAGGTACCCAAGTGGTGTAGTGAGAATTATCATGCCTTTGCCTCCTTTTGTCTTAACATTCGTGTAGTGCGTAAGAGAGTCCGGGAGTGCTCATGACTCTTCGGCGAGTCTCGCGCGAAGTTTCCGGAGCATAGCGACACGGTACGTGGTAAAGCACGCTTCGGTATTGTTGAATAAAATGCATTCTTTTCACTCTCGTGAGGATTTATTTAAAATCAGTTCCCTTCATATAGAGGGTCTACAATGCAAAAATCAATTTTTCAATTTATCTGTATTTTATATTCGGGTGACCCACCAGATAAAATAAAAAGGTAAATGTATATTTGAAAAACGTGAAAACTTACAACCTACCAGGCCTACTACAAGTGCAATACATTCTTAATGTGCCAAAACGACGGACCAATGGGATCCATTCCCATGAAAATCATAGAGATTTCAAATGAAATGAACGATAGTTCATTCATCTGAATGCATATATTTAACTTTTTCCATAATATTAATACCACTGAAAATAAGCTTCCGTTTCATAAATGATCCCATGGAAAGAGGCCATACGGACTAAACTACATTTCCTACGTCAATTACCGATGTTACCATACGAAAAAGAAAATCTTTTCATTGTTTTTTATAGCCTATCGTGGGAGCAAGAATCCAAAACGACTCATCGCTCAAGCATAGCCGCACATAACACTAGATACAGCCAAGGAAATTAGCTGAATATAAATCAGCCTTGATGACATCTACTTCAACACGAAGGAAAGAGATTACCGTCGCGAAATGTCTACAGATTCTCCAAAAGTTAGAAAGTGGTGTTAGTGCAAACGAGCTTGCTTCGAAGTATGGTGTCCGTAATTCGGCAACTTTCAGAAAATCCTAGATCTATGGGTATGAAAAGGAAGCGCACCTCGCTACATGAAAACGTAGACACTAGGCTACGCGCGTGGTTTCTAGAGAAACAAGCGTTAGGATGTACTTTATCCGATAGTATTCTGCAGGAGAAGGCGACAGAGTTGCACGAAGAATTTGGTGGTTCCTCAAATTTTACTGCAAGCAGCAGTAAATGTGGCTCTAGTGTTTTAAAAAGTGATACAACTTGGGTATACTATTGCTGAATAGTCGAAAACTGAAAAACAATCGCATCACTGTACCAATGCTACAGGGACACACAAGATGGCGCCAATTCTTATTAATAAACAGCCCAATTCGCGAGCTTTGAAGAACTGCAAACATAATTTGCCAGTTGTATATAAAAGCCAAGATCGTGAGCTGGTTGATGAAACAGTTTTCAATGATTGGTGCACGAATCACTTCAAGCCCAGTGTGAGACAGCATCAGTTACAGGAGCGCCCAGATGGAAAAGTGTTCCTGGTAGTCGATAATTTTAGGGGACATATGCTTCCTGAAGCGGGAAGATTCCCACTTCAGAGTAATATTTTTGCTATCCAATACGTCTGCCATTATTTAGCCAATGGAGCAAGGTGTAATTGGGAAATGGAAGAAATTGTTCCGCTACAAGATACTCTGTCAAGTGTTCCAATATAACGATGGAGTTATGCAATTTTACGCCGAGGACGACGTAAAAGACAGCATTAATTTAATCAGCGAGGCGTGGACCGAAATAACAGCGGTGGACATTAAAGATCCCTGGAATAACCTCCTAGGTCGACTGCCTCCAGCTGAGGATCCTGAAAAACAGGATTCCGAAATTAATAGTGAGAAAGTTTTAGAACAATTTAGTAGTAACATTTCTCCTAAGGAAGTATCCGAATGGATTTCGGAATGCGAAGAAGAAGAATCGACCATCGAAGACACCCTGGAGGATACAGAAACGGATGCACAATCCCATTGTGAAATGGAAGAGCAAGAAATTTATCGTATGTTGTATTATTTAGAAAAATGGGCTGAAACAAAACCGAATTTTGTTAAAGCCGCTGCTAAAACTGTAATAAAGTATTACAATAAAAATTAGTATTAAATATGTAGGGTAGGGAGTTTTTCAAGGATAATGTTACTGCGTTGTTTCGAAGTCTAAGGGTGGCTAATGTGTGGTAAAAGTGTTTCTTTTAGCCCTTAGCGAACGCTCAGTGAGAGAGTGAATATAGTCAACACTCGCTATGGGCTCGTACTCGCAGTTGCCGGCGAACGCTTACCGAATAGCGCCGTCGATTCCGAGCCGCCGATGCACAGTGGTCTGGAGGGTGGCCAAAATTCAAGGCTATGATTTTTAATTTTGGCTATAAAATACCTCTTTCCAGATCACAATGTGCGCCATATTGAATCCGCCATTTTGAATTTTGAATTTTTGGTGCCAAATTCGTTATCAGCGACCTCAAAAACCCTTAATCACCAAGTTTCAGAAAGATCAGAATTTTGGCCGCTAAAAGTAGATATCCCCAGACCACTGTGCGATGGTGCGGGAGGGAGACAGAGTGTAGGTACTTGCAACATCTGTTAAAATACTACACACAACTTGCCTGGCCTGCTCGGAAGCGTCAATATAAATATGACATTTCCAAAACAGACATTTTCGTACGGAATGGCATTTCTTCATTGTAGTCATTGACTACACACCGATTATTTTGCACAAAATTTTATGGAAAACTAAAAATAATAATATACTGTTTGTGAAATCAGATAGAATGGAGGTGAAATGTCTTTATCAGTTTTGCTAATATTAATTCGTCCATTTATTATAATTTGTTAAGCGGAATATCATTTGAATGTGTACATACGAGGAAAGTCCAACAGATTTTAATTGAATGAAACACAAAATAGATTAAAATTATATATCTGAACAAGTTTTAGTTCAAATTAGAATAAAGTACTGCAATAACTGTATAGCATTATCCTGATTTAAATATCAGCATATTCGTGTTTTCAAGTTATGGGCTGTAATTCTAATAATATATCGCGTATGACTGCATCGAACAGTATAAGAAATAGCAAACGTATGAATTTCATGTAATGTTACCTCATTTATCGTCAAATGCACGATAAACATTTTTCCCTCGTAGTTAATCTTTTGAACCTCCGGCCAGCGGAAATGATTTGTTTTGCGAGATCCTTGAAACGTTAGAATTCCACAGTGATTAATACCAAGATAGAGTTGCACACCTTTCTGGTCCTGAAAAATTCGAAAAGAATTGATTTTTTAATCGACTTCAAAAAGGTGGAGGTTATAGATTCGACTCGTATTTTTTTTTTTTATGTTTGTCCCCGCATAAAATGCGTTAAAAAGTACAAAATAATTGTTTCCTTATTTAATCCACGATTCTCGATTTGTTTAAGTCGGTGTCAGATTTACACAGTGCAAATGATGAGACGCCCGTGAGTGGAATGATGAGTGGAAGCACACTACTAATTCTGACTTTTAGGGCAGGAGTTATTGAAATGAAACAGTTTTTATCGTTTTTCTCAAAAGCTGGAATATGTCGATTCTGAGATACCCAATTCGATTACTGGTGGCAGTACACAGAAGAGTTTAAATAAAACGGTTGAAATTCAATTTAATAAAGTAATTAATATCTCACCTTAACGGGATGTGGGTCAACGGCGTACGTGTCCAATTGCGACGCTAACCTAAGGAAGTGTGTTTCTGCCTGCTCTGGTGTGAACCCTTTCAACTGCGTTTGATGCAGGTCCATAGCTTTGTCTTCGATAGTGTCCGTCTGTTTAAGTAGTAATTTATGCGCGGAGATATAATTTCCATCGTGAATTTCAGGATCGTAGTCCCCTAATTCACCTAAAATTAAAAACGGCACAGAATTAGCGCGATACTCATAATACATATAGAATTCATATTCGCAATTTTTTGTTACATATGTAGCTTCTTGTATGAAACCACAGTACACTTCAATGTTTTGACGTGTTTTTTTTTTTTATTAATTAGAGGCACAATCCAGAATTACACGATAACATATACTAAAGAGTGATATGAAAATAAATTTTGAACGGGAAAAATTTAATTTTTTGTTACGTATAAAAAATATTTTTCTAGGCGCTCCCTCTCTCCCTCAAATCATTTTCGAGCTCACGTTTGGGAAAGGGAAAAGCTCTAGCACCTCTTCTGTTATATCTCCTTATATGGAGATTTTTAGTGAATCCCCCACTCATTTGGGACCTGCCTCAACTTCGAAATTATTGCTAACTACAAGATCGACTTACTTTGCACGATGCACGCCGCCAGCAGCGCTGCTTCACCTGGACTGCAATAGAGTCGTCCATGAAGAAGGTCCCTCTTGAGCTGCTGGTAAACCTGATACCTAGTTATTTCTTCCTTCAACCTTAGAGGATCTGGTGGGTAGAATTTCACACGAAAACTAAACAGAATCGGGTCCATGTCTGGAACACAGTCATGGTGAGAAGCGGGACGCGCCTACAAGTATGCTTTCGCCTACGTGTGTAAAAAGAATATTGTTACTCAAAGGTTTTTCTTGGACAAAACAATCGCAGATGGCTTGTTTAGTTTTTAATATTAATAATTAAATATACGATTTCAAATGAAATTTTTCCTTGGAATTCGAATGACATGTAAATGTCAGATTTGTATATTTCTCGTCCTTCTTTTTATTTCTTTTTCAATTGCTGGATCAAGGTCTTCCTAAACTATTATATTATACGTTTGACTTATTTTAAAACATAACGGGTAAAATCTTTGTCCACATTCGAAAGTGATTTAAATTCGTAAGCCTAAGTTTTTACAGCGATTCAAATTTCTTTACCGAAATCAACATGTACTGGATTTGGTCAAATGTATCTGACCAGTACAGTGGGTCGTTATAGTTTAAAACTTTCATGTGACATCGACCCACGGTAACTGAATATAGAGGGAAAAGGGGCATAGTAATCGAAGCCTTGGTCACAGCTGTTCACTGCTACATACAATCCAATTTACGTGCTTTCTCCTACATTATATTTATTCTACTTTGTGTAGGCAGCAGGAGACGAATTAATTTCTGTCGTATTTTAAATGTAGTGTTTAGTATTTATGGTACAATTATAAAAGACAAAATGTGATTAAAACATAATCGAAATTATAATAATGGTTATAAAGTAATGTCATTGCATTTAAGTAGCCGCCTTAAATAGTACTCAAACTTTCCTACAAAATTATTAATAAAATACGTAGGAATAACTACACAGTATTCTCACATACAACAGAATGTTATTATCAACCCTACCAGCACGTATGTCACAAATGTCTCTGTTGCTGTTGATAACACCAAAAAATGTTTGAAGAAAAAATTAGGTACTTCGAAAGGGCAAATATGGAGACATGAAATAATTGTCGTCGAAGCCATTTTTAAGGACATTTTAAAGGCGTTAATCTTTTTTCTTAAGAGGCTCTATACATTTTTGGGTCTTGTGTATTAGAGGTAACACCAAGATGAGTTTAATCATGCATCATTATGTTAACTGGAATCACCTTGAACTTACACATTCTAAACGAGCTTAAAGCTTGGAGACTTACTATTACTAGGTCTTTGTTAAAATTATATTGCAATAAAAATGCGAACCAACCTTTTACTTGCTTAATCGCCGTTTTTGCCAGATCTAACCAATGCTGAAACAGAATATTTTGATGTGGAGTGTACAATATAAAATGAACAAGTAAAAAAATTAAGTAAATTGAAACCATTGTTTGATAGTAGAACATTGAAGGTCAATTATAATTATAGCTTGATATTTCTGACAGTAGGTACATATCTGGACCCCATAGCAAGATTACATTAAGTTTACTTTTTTTAACAAATGACATCTCAAATGTATCCCGTATAAAATTGTTCATTCTTTAGAAAACAAGTTAATTATTTTTTTAAATTTAACCTACCCAGGCTCTGGGGTCCAGATACTGGGTTTGGGACACATATTCATTTTCTCCTTAAAATTTTCCACCCTACTGAGTGTTACCACAAAAAACAATCAGTTAAAAAAATTAAGTTAGCCTTAAAATTCCCGTTTTATACAATTAGGCGCACGTTGTCGCTAAAGAATTGATTATGCAACTTCTACGGATGTTTTTCTAGGAAGCGATTCAAGTGATCGTCATTGTTTTGCTTGAATCTGATCTCTTCTTACATGGCACCTGAATGAGCATGTTCATGTTCATGTGACTTCTTGTGTCTTGGATCCTTCTGATAGCGAAAAGAGAGTCGAAGAAGATTATAAATGCGAAGTTATTGAAGTTATTTATGTATTTGAAGGGTTTAAGGAGTGCATATTGTGCAGCTGTCGGAATGCTATTGAAGGGGTTGAAACTGTGCATAATAGCATCATTTCCAGTAACGACAGCAGCTCCTGTGCCAAATTGACTCTTAGGACCACCAATAAATACATGCGAGGAATTATGATATTTGCGTCATATTGTTGAGTATAGATTTTTCCATTCTGTAGAAAATTATGTCTCTTTCCTGTTCTCACTGAGAACTATTGGAATATTCAACGTTCACAGAGGTCATTTATAACTTCTGAGTTCTTCCGTACAAGACAGTTTGTATTTTAATTCACTGAATTGCTGAATTGCGGCTCTAATAATGCCTCTAAATTGCCCCAACATTTCATGTCTCTAAATGACACTATAAACTGTTTCGACTTCAAGGTTTGCAGTAAATACACGTTGATTATTTGTAAAACTTCGCGTACATGAGTTTCAAGAATGCCAGGGTATTTCTCGATTCTTTGACCTCAGTTTATCCACGTAGTCAACTAATTAGATTCAGATGTAGGTACCGCTACAGATGTTTCCTTTCTAAGAAGGGAACCGTCCCAGATTTTAATGCAACTTTCTACACATATAGATCTCAGCCTACAGATGCAATATATATGTATATTGTAAACCGTCTTACACCTATAACTTTACAGGGATATCCACATAACTCAGAACGCGCGCGAGAGAAGAGATGGCTTGCGTGACCTTTTTCAGACAAGCACTGTGGCGGTGATGTAATTTCATTTTCTATTGCCTTGCCAGGGAAACATCTGGACATTTGTAGACGTACGGAGATGAAATTTTCCAGTATTTCTCTCAGTCATAAACTATTTTTAGGATCTTCAGGCAAAATAAACGTAGGTTCTTGAAAACGGATGTTTCGGTGTGTAAGAAAAGTAACGATGCTTATGACATCCTCTATAAGCCAGGTATACAGTTACTCATAAAAGTATTCGCCCATATTACATACATATTTTACTTATTTAAGTAATGTTAAATTCAGAATTAACTATTATATTTTTAGTTATTACCATCTACCAAAACAATGCTCATAGAAATTTTGCTATAAGAATGGAAGAAGATAAGCCCTAAGATAAGACTCTATGCATAATAGAATAAAGTTTGTAATAAAATTACAGGGATGTTGGAAGAATATTCAATTATTACAATTACGTTTGAATAAATTAAATACCTATTGAATTTGGGCAAATATCTTTTGCACGATCCAAATAATAATACATTTTTAAATAAATCACACACAATTTTTTAGTTGAATGCACCCAAAGCAAAAGTGTATTAGGTAATCAAGACTTATATTAATGTGAATGAGATATTGCGAATTCTTTCATTGAAGTCAATTTAATGTGTAAAATATTTTACATATCGGGTGGGCGGATACTTTTGAGAGTAAATGTATCAGGACTCACGTATGGATAGACGAATATCAACGCTAAGATCTTTGTAGAGGTAAGGCTACATATATACTCTGATTCTGAGAATTTTTTGGTGAAGAACGAATACGTTTACACAGCTGAAGTGAACACGCGTGAAGACCGTCTGCTCTCACCTTCTGAAGGCTGACCTCTTTCCGTGATATCAAAAAAAGATATCATTTCCGGTTTGTCAGTGTCAGGATGTTTCCTATCAAACTGGAACATTGCGACGAGGCCATCGAAAAGACCAAAATGGTCGCTTGCGACTTTTCTGGCATAAAAGAAAATAACGTCATGTTCCCCTGAAATCCATTGATGGACAACATTTACGCTCGGATTTTACCCGTCTGGAATCTGAAGAGTTCCTTTTGCATGTATTTTTTTTAGTCATAGTCGGGTAAGTCATAACAGGAAAGCATCAACAACAAATGTTTATTGGCTTCGGTACTTTTTGGATTCAAGATATAAACATTTATTATCCGCAGTTGAAAGAAATACCACCATTCAATATTTAATGAATACTTGGAAACATTACGTGACCTTGAATTATGTACAAATAATTGAAACATATAGTGACAATTCTTCTATTTCATGGTGACCACTCGACGCTTACGAAGAGCTCCACGGCTAATTACTAACTACACACTGAAAACACAAAAACGCTGACGCACTCCATCACACTAACTTCAATTCACTGATTCTTCTACCGCAACATAAATTAGGAAATCAACGCTGTCTGTTAGTTTTTTCCTTGAACTAAATTGGGTTTGGCAACTTCGAGTTATCGACGACTGAAAAGATATCACGGAGTAACCAGTACCCACCACAACATGCACTAAGGAATGGCAACATTTCTATGATGAAAACAATCTTACTCTTTGTCTACAGTGATCCGCGTAGCGAAGCCCAAAATAATCCGTTTCCATGATGTTGAGTTGCTTGCACACGTATTCGAGGATGTACTTTCCTTTGTGCTGAGGCTGCAACAAAGAGAAAACTACGCTTAATCGAAACACATGGATTAATTTTACTTCCTGAATGAATTTCACTCTTTCAAAGCCAGCACCAAATGTCGATAAAGTCAATGAATGAATAGTGATTACTAATTGTTCTGAATTATATTACATCTATCTTTGATGTAAATACTTGCACTCTTCTTAGAAGAAAGTCAGTTTTATTTGAGGAAATGACCTTACAACTACAAACAATCAAGTTATTGTTCTATTTCGAAAAAGGGAAGATAATTTTCATATACCCAAAACATTAAAACTTTCAAGGACTCGCTCGAGCTTGATCGGTGACACTTGGTGACCAATTCTCTACTCCCTACAGGCTCAAGCAGTGCTTTGTGATTTTTCTCTCCTTAAAAATTCTGTATACTTCATTAAATTTTAATCTAGGAGAAAAAGAACAGACCGATCAGATCATAGGTCTGAAACATCTGTCCATCAACCCTTTGACTGCTATCCGCACACATCTACGTATGTTCGATGCATGCAGTGAGTGCGGATAACGCTCATGGCGTACGGTGAGCGTACAAATTGTCAGCACCCGACGAGTAAACCGGTTAACTGGCACAGCTTTTTTTACTATTCGTGCCCAAACTGGCAACATCGAATAACATAAAATTTGATATACAGGGGTTCTTTGAATCGCTGAATCGATTCCGGGGGCTATTTTTTGCACCTGACACCCCAACCCCTAAAAAATAGGATTTACGGGTGAGTTTTTTCAATTCTTTACTAAACCTTTTTTTGTTTAAAAATTTTTTATTTGTGAAGCTTTCTTGTTTATAATTCGGTACACTCTGGGATTGTGAAATTTTTACCAGCTAACTGCGGGAGTAAGAGCTTATTTATGAAATTGAATACAGTACGAATAATTTATACAAATTCCAACAATTCGCTAGTCATTTTGATTCGGCCATATTGAGACTGCCATATTGAATTTTACAATTCCAATGTAAAATTCAGATTCAGCGACCCCAAAAACCATTACATACCAATTCAAATCGTTTGAAAATCAAAAAAGCTATTAAATTTGATCATATATGATACATAAGCAGAATTGGCCAGACTTTTTTGATCATATATGATATATTGCCAGTTAACCGGTTAAGTTATTCAGGGTCAACAGCAACTCATCTTTTCACATCTACGTTACTGGGGCGCCGTGGTACCGGGAAATACCCTCGCAGTGGCAAGATGATAATTCGTAGTGGAGGGGGAACGTGTCGCGCATGCGCGTGATGACGCGGCGACGTCAAGCCAATCGACAGCAAGATGGGAAACAATGGGAAACGAGCCGACGCCAGCGCCAAGCTAAGTCAAGCTAGCCAAGCCAAGTGAGGCCACGGCCAACCAGCGTCAATTACCTATTTCTCGGCGACGCTTGGCTTGGCGGTAGCGTCGGCTCGTTTCCCACCGTGGTGTCTCGCGCACACATATACCGTCACTGCTGTAGGTGTTCCCCCTCCATTGCCATCTTGCCACTGAAAGAGTATTTCCCGGGAACACTGCTGAGGCGGTACCAGCTGCCTCTTGTAGCTCAGCCGATCTCCACTCTAGCCATAGTGTTTACACATAATTCTATGCGCATGCCCTCTCTATAAGCCCGTTTGTGAAATCTGATTGCGTGCTAATAGAGAGGGAAAGACCAGCCATGTCTGAAATTAATTAGAAAAAAAGCACGAGGTGCCGAGTCACCGATATGCTTCGAATTTCAAATTATGTGCTAGATATACTAACGTCCCCCTCTACAGGCAGACTAAATAATCGAGCTTGCTCACATGTCCGTAGAGACAACAGGCAGTGTATTTTGCACCCAATTAATTTCACGTCTGGCTGGGTCATCAATCGAACTATTCGACGGGAACAAGGAAAAAGGAACGGATTACACTGGGACAAAACGAGGTCTGATAGCTAAAAGCGATTAGACAAGTGGTTTCTGAAATAACAATTAAAAACCAACATTACCACCCAAAACATCTATTCTATTCCTCTTTTGAAAATATGGAAGAGTGTCCTTACAGCCTATAGGTTTCCCTTCTGAGTACAAAATAAATAAATGAAGTTATCGAAAAAAAAAAAAATGTAAAAATTCCACCTATTCTTAAACTCGAATAAGAAATTTATGAATCTTCGATCTTAGCTTCTGTAAAAGAAACGAAGTGATCGGGATTCTGTCAATAAGTATCGGGTAATCATCAGTGAGTTGCGTGCTAAGGTGCCTGCTTTATTTACTGTGGTACCTACATCCACCTACGTGCTTATCCGGAGCTGCCCCTAGCCACCGGCAATGCAGCGTGTTCCGTAATACATGGAAAGTACTGCACTGATGGATTCAGGACGCAAAAGTAACAGGAAAAGTTCGTACCAGAATGTGTCCAATATGATCGTGCTTCAGAGTTTCGGCCTGTTTCGTGTTTTCAACAAGTATTTGTTTACCGTCAAAGGAAATACTCAAAATGACCACCGCTAGCCAACAGAGATGCTTGAATGCGCATCATAGATTTCCCGTAGCGTTAAAAAAATCTGGTACTGCTCAGATTTTGTTTGAATTGGCTACTCTGGTGGATACGAGGTCGCTATTTTGGGGCAAATTGATTTTTGCTGTTAAAATTACTGCTAAAATAGCTATTAATATTCTTATTAACTCATTATATCAACTGAAATTTTCTACTAAGTAGCTTAAGGGGACTACTGTGACAGCCCGAAAATCTAGGTAATCTTCTGATGCAAGTTGTAGAGAAATTTGTAGGCTTTGGCACTTATTTCCGCGAACTTTAACAATTTTTTAAATCGCAACGGTGCGTTTGCGGCACATGAAATTTTTGGAACTGTAACGATACCTCCGTACTCGCCTGAACACGAAGAATATATTAACGTAAAAAAATTGAACTTTAATTTTCAATATTACAAACAATTTTGTGGACGGCTTTTTTAACAAATGTCCACCGATTCGGAATTGTAGATTCAGCCATAAAAGCCACGACATATAATTTCTTTACACCCTGTACATACAAAATTATGTAAATACACGTCATTGGGTAAATACAACTTTTTACACATGCATTCTGAGAATTAAACTATCACACTGTGTCACACTGCAGATGAAGATTCCGCACGCGTTTACTTGCTACGATTCGTAATTTTTGCTGAAGTGCATCTGGCTTTAGCGCACCAACTGTGTACCGCATTACGCTGTGGTAGTACCCAACACAACTTCACGATGAGTTACTTCAATACAAAGCAACTCTCATAACAGTATGGACGTATAGAATTTAGTTCTGAGCCTGTGCCAAAAAATCAAGCACTGATATAATAGAAGGATTTCCAGATGCAGCCCTAAGAACAATAACGGCCACCCGTTGGTATATATCACTAAACCAGACATTACATAACTTGCCTCTGGTCTTCTTAAGGGGGTACAGGACTATTGAACGACTAAAATCGACGATTTCTTTTGGGTTGGATTGCTTAGATACCAAATAATCAGCAAACCGGTACATGTCAGTTTTTTATGCATGCTTTTGCAAGTGTAATTTGAAAAGAAATTGTCAGAAAGTGAACCAATTATTATTATTATTACTAATTTCACTAATGACCGAAGGACAGAAGCTGAGAAGAATAGAAGTCAACAACAGCAGAATAGGTGAAAGTACCCATCTTGTTACGGTTTTGTTATGGTGGGTAATTTCTTTCAGCTATGGTCAGGAGGCCGTGTGAATTCTACAGATGTTCATACATATAAAAGAGAGTTTATTCTGCTGCCCCTTGTAACAGAACTTGTTCTGTGCTTATCTTTCCAAGTGTACAATACAAAGAACTTAATGTTTACGCAGATAGCTATTTCGTTTCTTAATACCTCACCTATTCCGTTTAATTGTCAGCTGGTAAACTTAAAGAGGAGTTATTCCAGAGATTCTAATCATTATAGTTTTTTACAGAAAATTATATTTAATGCTTAAGCAATTTAAATATTGAATAAATTATAAATGGTTAATAAGAATTATAAATTAATCACGACTTCATAGCACTTTATTACTGTTTCAACTCTCCTTCAATATTTTATGTCGCGCGGTTACCAAACGAAACGCACTATGACCACACGCACACCAACTCCTACTCATACAAATTAACATTTCATTATAATTATAATATTATTATGAAATGTTAATATTTAGAAATATAATATTTAGAATTTTCTTACATTATTGGTTACAAGGAAAATTTATTTCAACTTATTTTCTGGAGATTGTAAAACCCCTTATAGATTACGGCTGGGTTAGGTAGCATACGTACAATTCAGACCAGAATGGATTTCAAGCGGAGATGCATCTGGGAGACCATTATCCACACAAGGACTAAAGAAAGTAGAGCGTGTCGTGAAGTCTGTATCAACTCACTCGTATGCGACATAGAAAACAGTTTCTTGTGATGACAGTTTATTATGAACATTATTTATTGTACTATACGAGCCAAGTAAGATGCTTGGCCAAGAATAAAAGAAAACGTGCTTAAACCAACAAACGTTTTCGTTACAACGTAGCATTGGTAGTAGATATTCAAAAATTTAGCTTCCTATGAAATTCTATAGATCCTCATTTATTAAATATATTTTCCATTCTTGCAAATTATGTATATAAATTATGGTTACCTATAGTAATTTTATTTTACAATTTTTTGGTCGAATAGTGTTTTCCCTATTGGATTTTGAAAGGGGCATTGTAGAACGTTATTCGGATATAATCTTTCAATGTAAACAGATTGTGACTATAAAAATACCGAAATGTAGTGTATTAAAAATATACAAGATGTGACCGAAATTATGGTACAAGCAGAGAGTATTATCCGACCTCTCAAGGGTATGTAATCCCTTAAGATGAGTTTCTAAAGTTTGACCCTCCCCCTATTTCCTTTGCACCCTGTACATTTCCACCAAGTTCGATATTCAACACGTAATGCCTGAATAATTATAGATCATTACAGATCATTGGATAGGTGCACAGAGTCCACGTCCTTGGCCTGTACGTTCACCGGACTTATCTTCCACAGACTTCTTTCTGCAGGAATGCTATAGTTGATCTGTAGAACCTCTATTAACAATAGTATAACAAACGTATAACACATGCATACAAAATGTAATTTTTTTGTGATCAATTTGAAAAGTGATTAATTTCATGTATAAATTTTCTCTGCGAAATGACCGTTAATGGTTCAAAAATGGTGAATAATATATCATTGAGTATCTACACATAATAATTTGCAGATAACACCAGAGGCCTTTCTATGTAAACTAATTTCTTGTACGCGTTTCAATTGGTACAAGAACTCAGGATCTTTGACCGAAAGATTTGATTGGACGAACTGAACGCATTAATGGAAATGAAGTAATTTCCGACGCACTGGAAACTTGTAAACGTTGGAAAAACTGCAGTTTATGGAGATGATAAAAACTGACGCAACAGGAAATGGCTATAAGGCTAGATATGGATGATTTCAGACAGGAGACTTTTAAAATTCAGTTTCCAACGTCCCTGATATTGTGATCTGTTATGAAAATAAAGTCAAAATATTGCCCAACATCCCCTAAAAAGATCCCGATATTTCACTGAAAAATGAAATGAGAAAACAAATTTTAAATTCATCCATTCTTTTAGGCCTACGAGGGAGTGTACCTTTAAGCCCGTTAAAGTTTTTAACACCTATTGTCGATCACCCTGTAATTTACACGATTGGTAGAATATGCTAGAAAGCCACACTGAACCTGTCAAGAAAGGCCGCAGATTCTTGAGCCCTGGTTCAAAGGCTTTAAGGGTAGATTAATTCTCCAAACGACACCCAATACGCCCCTTATCCTGCTAAGCTATGAATCTCTTTGGCAAAAGGGTACCCAGAATGCGCACCTAAAAATAAACTGGTGTAAACGAACAGCAGAAAGGTATCACAAATTAGTTAAGAAAAAAAAAAATAGATAAAAGCGTAAAGGGTTGATGCGACACTAGGAGTGAAAAATATATTTACCAAATACAACTCACTAGACATAATGTTTGTAGTTAAGGGTAAACTCATCGTGCGCAACCTGTGTGAGTTTTGAAATGAGTTAATTCGTCATACGCAGCCTGAGTAAGTTATACTATGAGTTACGTGGTCTTATTATTAGATTAAATGTCTTATGGACCTTGTGAGAATGGGGTCATTTCCTTTTTTCTTTCACCTTCACCTAATAGTAAAACTATGCAACGTAAATCTTCTAAAAATAGATGAGAAAACATTGTAAAACAATAGCGACTTCTGCATTATTCACAATAGAAATCGGCCACGTGCAGGCGCGAACTGATGCTATAGTCACTAACAATATAAGTGCTTTTGTCCGAACGTAACCGGCCCGCCACCGCACCGCGTCTGAGCGGATAATATAAATCAGCCTTTATGCGTTATACCCTTGTTTCGATGATGTTTCAGAAAGAAAGGATCGAGCCTCAGTCGGTTAACCAGTCTGCGGTGAGGCGTCCACTCGGATACTCCATTTTTCCTCGAGAAGAACAATAAAAAAAAAAGATCTTTCTCCGAATATACTGGGTGGTCCATAGCAAAGAATAGCAATTCTAGATGAAAAAATACATATGAAATGTGGAATAAAATTTGTTCACAGGAAGTTTCCTATTCTCAGAACTCTATTTTAATAATTCGTCTGGTAGAGTCAAATTACAGTTTGCTTGCTTAAAGAAATTTTTTTTATTACTTTAAAATGCCTGTAAACGAAAAATTCATAATAATGCACCAACTAAAAAACTATGTAGTCGCCCAGAGAATTATGAATCATAAAATTATTTGCTAATAATGTTACTATAATCTGGTAACAACAGAACTGTAATAAACCAAATTACTAATACATATTGTATAAGCTTTTATTCCTTTTATGTCACATAATGCAATTGCAACAATTATATTTCCACCACATTTTACAACACTGTAAATGTATAAATAATAAATTTAGCAATTATGCATGAGAAAAGTAAATAGAAGATATAGACTAAAACATTTTCAGACATGGCTTGGTTTTGGTGGAAATGAATTTTGAAAATTCGCCTAATACACGAACAGTTTGCTAAAAATCGCTTTCCTCGGAAAGGAAACCTACATATGAACAAATTTCATTTACTACTTATTTTGACAAGGAATTACTCATTTACATTTCATTGCTCTTCTATTTCTTTGCCGAATGATACACGGTTCGTCGTGGCGAAATGTTTCGTTCCTAAGTAATTAAGCGTAATTAAACCTACGTTCGTGTCGCGTTCCAAGCTCACGTCATAAATATTGTTAAATTAATTCTCAAATGTGTTATACTTCATCTATGTTTTTAAAGCATTCATTATATACCTACGTTTGTGTGCAAAACAGAAAATGACTACAAAAACTTTCAGAAATTTTACAATATTAGTACAAGGTGTTCGGCAACAGAAAATAGAAAATGTAATAAGTGACTCTACATGACAAACTAAAAAGAAAGTGAACAGTAACGAAATTGTAATGGAGGCTTCTTCTCTTAATTCTTAATATTTTAAATTCGGCTCACACACGCCTGAAACACGGCAATTCAGCGATGAGCGGTACGCGGTGTGCGTAGGTCAATAGAGCTTTGTACAATCGCCGTAAAAACACAAAGATGCATGGGGCAGGAGCTTCCCTCGTAGAAATAGTGATGAATGCGCGGTGTTCTTTTACAGCAATTGAAGACTGGTGCAAAAAGAAGGTAGCTCCATAATTTGCTGAGATTGAGTTATAAGTAGCAATGCGTGCAAAAAAATTGTGAATAGATTGGTGCAAGAAAGAGGCAAATTCGATAATCCAGTCAACATATTTCACTATAATTTTATTCTTCTGAAATTGTGTAGAGTGATGTTTTCTGGTATGTTTCCAAAGGTTATAAAGCAAAGATCATACAAAAAAATAATCCCCCAAATTCAATGTTTAATTTATACAACCGTAATTGCAATAAGTTAATATTCTTCTACTATTCCTGCGATTTTATTATAAGTTTCAATCTATTATGCACAGATTCAACTACCTAACTGTCTTGGAAATTCGAGCTTATTCTGATCTATTTTTCTAACGAAATTTCTTTGGTAGATGCTAGTAACTATAATATATTGACCAAGGTTTATACTAATGTAAATTATAATGGGTAATCCTAAGTCTACAGCGCACCCATCCGAACGCAGTATTTTTATAAGAATTTCCAAGGTCCAGAAATAATGACGAGAATCACTTTACAAAAAATCGTCTTGCAAACGCGTAAATATATATTAAATCCCACAAGCAAGTGTGTAGCCTGCATGTTTTTCCTTACATTGCGCAAGACACTAAATGGTTTGTTTGTCATAGAGTTACAATTAATATCAGAAAGCTAGACGGTGTGCTGTTTAACAAAAGAGTTTTGAAAATGTGCGTTTACAGTAATATATGTAAGTATGTGTGTGACGAATATCGGTTTCCTAAAATTTTCGATTCTTACTTTGAACGAACGGATAATCGATCCACGTGGGTATGTACAGGGTGTCTTTATACAAAGTAAATAGTATAAATTATAAATATTTAAAGACGCGTAGTGCAAAAATCTACAAACCAGAGTGTTTGGTAATTATATTTAATGAGTACTCAACACCTTTGCATGAATCCGTCCCATTAATTAAATACGGTTAAATAACAGGAAGAAAATGTTCAACAGTCGGTGTTTGGTATTAACAATTAAAACGAAGGTGAAGTACAGTCGTATGTGATACAGGCGGAGCAGGTTTACCTAGATCAATTAAAAAAAGCAAACGTCACTGCTGTCAGTAAGTGCACGTGGTCTTACCACACGAGGCTCCGACATTAGTTTGATATTATGTACCTATACACATAGGTGTACACAATGAGTGGGCAGTTAAAATAAGAGCGTACCATTCGTAATTTCGTCTAACGTTACGCGGAAGCTATATTTATCCTCGCTCCCTTAAAAATTCTAAAATTCAATGAAAACGTAAAATCGAACCAACGTCGACTTACTGCCGAAAATATCTACACAGTTTTCCGACTAATTGTATTATAAGAGAATACAAGTCTCCATTGATAGCCGTTATGCGTGACTGAGCAAAACAACACTAACATTGCACTTGACACACAAGGCTTAAAGACATTCGATTTTCCGCACGAATTTCTTACGTAAAAATAATGATCGATGCTAGCATTAAATGCAAAGGGATCACTTTTTGCAATGAGAACGATGGTATAAGTCATTTTCTAGGATCAATCGAAACGGTTGGTTCGCTCTAACGAAGCCTAAGTGTAACTGTAGGGAAGTAGAGAGAAATTTCCAAGAGAAATAGTGTTTTTCAAGTTCACAAAGTAGCGAACCCTCGGCTTGTTTCAGTGGGCGATCGTTACCGGTCGCTGGAAGAAAAGGGGTAGAAGAAGCGCGTGTACGAGCGTCGCCAATAGCTCGTCGGCGTGCCATCACTCGTCAATGCGTGTCTTACCTGAAAGTCGCACTGGATAATTTCGGCGTCATCTAAAAGTCGGATAGTGGCGCGATGCACCACTGTAACGTCACTCTTGCTGCCAAATTTCAACATTTCTGCCCTCAAGTCGCCACCCGAATTATCCCCCCGGCCTTCATCGTCCCCTGCTCCACAGCACCACACACTGCCCGTTGATTATACTCGATTCACACGATGTCGTTACGGTAAACGATGGTAACTGTCGCCGGTACGCGACTTTCCAGCGAATTTTCCGACAACTTGACACAGCGCACAACGGCACAGCACAATGAACGAGAACACATCACAGTAGCAGAACACCAAACTCTCTGTCAACCGGTCCCATCCACTGGCTTACCGTCGCGAGGATGCCATGTTTCCAACTTAGCACACCGAACGCGACGTTGCCGTTCATGGACGCAGCAATTGGACAGCGTGATTGGCCAGTGATTCGATTCGTGGCGGGAAGTTCGAAACCTCCGCTCGAAATGTCACAAAAGAGTACGAGGAAAAGCGTAACAAGGAGTTATACTTATATTCAGACCACTTTTGCAAATTAAACCATAAAGGTGACAAATTATTAATAAGACCCGATGTCTTGTCCAAAGCACCACACAATAGAAAAAATTTCGCGAGATTTTTCGTCTGTAAAATCGAACAGGAAAAGATTGGCTCACGAGATATCTTTGTAGTTTACTATAGGGTGTTTTAAAGTTTCTTAAAATCTTTGTTTTTGCAATAATTTGAAAATGTATTGAATTTCATTAAAGAACCGTCGATAATAATATTACAGACGAGGTATAGGATAGACCTATCACCTCTTCCTCCGGATGCGGATCTCCGCGACAGGAGGTTACCTTGGTGGTTTTTGTGGATTCGAGTCCCACATAACCTCTGACCCTCCTCCGAGGGTTACGAGTATCTGTGGGGGATTTCAACCAAGTCAAAACAAAAAGACCTATCTCTTTATGGATGTTCGTATTGCCACCCAAACTGTGTTATCGGCCCATAATTTCAGGACTAAATTTAGTGGCATCTGGTCATGGACAACGTTCAACTCAGCAACTACTCTGAAATGGCAGTAAGCTCCTCGTGGTGAGACCTGGTAATCGGCGAAGACCACCGAGCCGATGTCTGCGGTTGTCATATATTTTAGTTGGATTTTAATTCCTACCACACGTAGCGTTACAATCTTATTTTAGACTGATTCGATAATGTTGGGTGTGACATCGAAATGGTAAGGAGGTTCGCGAGTCCCCCCCCCCCCCCCCCCCCCCCCGAGCGTGTATCACAAAATTACATTGCGTGGTGGGTCTATCCTATATCTGGTCTGTGGTAATAGTGCTAAGTAACACAAAGTGACATGAACCTATTTACAAAATTTCAGCCCAATCGGGTTTGACGGGTTTTCGGAAGTATAGCCTTAACTTTAAATAAATAATTGGAGCATACTCTTCCCACTAAAAAATATTCGTTATCCATAGCGTTCATATTTATCAATATACACCGGCATTAACTAAAGCAGTTTGGTGCTCGAGCTCGCTCCTCTCGAATTATCTGATGACGCGAATTTCATCCTTGCCGAGGACAAGTGGTTTCTGGCTTCGCAGAGTGCCAGAAACGATTTGTAGATGGCGCTCGACGGCAAATGACTTGTATATAAAAAGTAACAAGATCCAAGTGGTGGGGGCGAACCCGGGGTATTGAACAAAGGTTGGATTGCGTCGGGCGAGAAGCCAGCGGCGCATTCACGATTCAAACATGGCAGCGGCTACCAGCGTTGTCGTGCTCGACAGAGGCAACAATACCACCTGCACGATAAATTTACACGGTGTGTGCGCGCATGCAGATTACTGAAAACGGTCGGATCTGCGAATTGGCTATCAGATTTTCTCACCAGTCCCCTGAAATACCGTGCAAACCCGTACTAACCTAGTAATTTTGCACGGCCAGTTTTTGCTACGAAAAAGTTGTATCCCGACATCATCAGTTATCGTTGAAAAAAAGCAAAAGAAAAAACATTAGACTGGCAACACAGTTCGAATGGATACGTTGTAATGGACTGACAAAGCGCCGCTCCCAGATCTGGCTCGTCTGTCTGAAGTCGTTCGAGACGACGAAGTGTGTGCGCGCCTTTACTCAAGCCTAACCTCTAGTTTTTTGTGCAGTTCTATACGTGCATTTGCGGGTTCACATACATTTGCGTACCGACAAGTTGACCGTTTGTAACTTCATGTGAAATATGATGTGTTTTTCTCGGTATAGCATTCCACGTACATTCTGCACGTCGAATATACTTTAGAGCCAATTAAAGCGGGAACCAAATTCAGTAAGATGCCGTCGTTGTAAACAGGCCGTAGTTTTTTCTTTTTAAATTTTCGATTACGAATGACAGTTACGTGACAAGCGTGCGCGGCGGCAGAGTTGAACCGGGTGCGAATTAATACTTAGAATTAGCAGCAAGTTCATTGTCGTTTTCGCGTTTCAGAGTGAAGAAAGAATTGTTGAATCGAGATTCTGATTGAAATTTTTCGTGTTTTAGGGGCCACCGTGGTGTCCTGGAGGGTGAATAATCAGGAACAGCTGTTCGTCAGGTAAGTTCGTACTGTTTGTTTCCTTTGTGTTTAATGAAATAAATTTTTGACAAGTGTATGTGAAATATTATTTAGATACGTACATGTGATTGTTAAGATTCATTGTACATTGAAAGTTTATCCTGCTACAATTGAACAAACAAATTTGACCCTAACGCAATTTATGAAATTAGGAGTTGATTCTAATGTTTTACTTGCGATCAAATAAGAAAGTACGATTTTTTTTTAATATTACATATAACTCAATTTAGTAATTTGATTTTTGTAATATACGGATGTTTTAAGGATATGAATAGTTTGAGGAATTTTTCGTAATTTTAGTGTATCTAAATTACACATAGGTACTGCACGCTTAAAGTAACTATACAATAGAAATTCAAATATAATTAAAAACAAAATATTAAAATTAATACCGTTTTTATCAATAACATTAGTATTATCAAATAAATTTAGCTACTTCCTGCATTTATTTTACAATTTATTGTTATTTTATTACAAATGCGGTATATCGGACGCTTACATGATCATAATTAAAAAAAGTGCAGTAGCATGAACATAAAATATGGGTTTCAAATATGTGTGATCACATTTGTAGAAAGTTAAAAGCATACAATGTGTATTTGTCTAATATACATATATGAAAATTATTTTACACCATAACATTAAATTAAAATTTCCATACTATATACTACAAGTCAAACGAGGTAGTGTCATGTTTAAAGCAACCAAATAAATATGCAATCGAATTATCGAAATCGATCTACGGTCGTAGGTATAAATTTATGTTAAATGTCGTTTACCAGCTTTTTCGAAAATTATCGAAACATTCAACGGGCATTTCCATAAGCAACGTCGCCCCTTATCTTGTTTGTACGCGTTCTTATTAAACGATCTTACGTTCTCCAACCTCTATTCAGTCTTTGAAATATTCCCATGTTGTACTTTGTTCTCGTAAGAAATTATTAAAATGAGACTTAACGAAACCCGTTTACGGTATCACTTACTGTATCAATTTATAAAAGAGACGACAATGTAAGAGAGCACCGTCAAGAATACGTGTAAAGAACAAGATGTTCTAAACGAAAAGTATCAATGTAGATTGGTAATAGTGTGCAGGGGCAATGTGATCCTCCCAGTTAAATCGAGACTAGACTAAGCAGTAGGTTAATGATATCGAGGCGCAAAAGACTAGTTAATCGGAATCACTAGCGGCCAGACCCCATTTTTGTGTCCAAATCAAGATTTCATTTTAAAAGTATTTTATCACCGCTTTTTGCAATGTAACTAATAATAAATCCGGTTCAAATTTTTTTAATTGAATTCGATAGTATTCAACATAAATGAAGTTTGAAAAGCCGAAATAACTGATAATAACTAGCAATTAAATAAATAGCTAATAAAATTAATACTAAAATCTCGAATCTTAATGTGAATCGTAACGGTCCAAGTTCTTTTTCTCTACGATAATCTTTTATTGCATTCGGCGAACACAAAGATGGAGATGATGAAACGTATTAGGTTGATCAACAACTTTTATTAAACTTTTTAAGAAAATTCTAATTATATCTGATCAATTTTAATTAAAATGCCGAATTTCTTAGTCTCTTGCCCTCAAATCCTGCAGCAGATTAATTTTCATACATATTTCGACAAGATCGTTGCGCCTGTAGTCAGGTGTTCCACACGAAATCAGATTCCTGTGCCTGAATCGTATTTGTTTGCTGACAAACTGTTATTCTCAACAGATTAATTTATTTTCACCTATTTCCTTTAAGAGATCTCCGAAACTGCCGATGATACCGGCAAATGTTTCAAACAAAGGTTAAATGGTTTCGAAAGGGGGGGGGGGCATAATTTGATGTCAGTAATTTTAATGTAGGTTTATTTTGGGTTATTCACCGTCCAAGTGGCGATAGGAAGTGATAGTCCCAATTAAAAGACGTAACTTTCTCCTAAAAACTTTTTTTCTATCTCCTACAGTTCGCGAGTAATAACACAAAATCGAAAACTGTTCAGGAGGAAACAAAATTGCGTTGTACTCAGGTGGAGGTCCCCTACTTACATATTCACAGTTTCATAACATTTTGAATTTCCGGGTTCGGGGTCTTCATTTGTCAAAAGTTGGTAAGCCGTCATATATGAAAATGGTTACTCCTCCAAAAAAACTCATAGCACCTTTTTTGTACAGAATTTCCTAAGCTACAAATTTCATAATAACTATTTTTTACGTAAAACTGTCAAATATTATTCTCAAGTGGAAGTAGCACAGATCGTGCAAAAGATATTTGCCAAAAATCAATATTTAATTTGTTTTATGCGACGAATCTCGCGCCGTATTAAAACTTTCGTCCAGCACTGTATTCGAACGATCCAGTAAATATTCCCAGCAGTGTATAACGACTTACACATTTCTTAGTATTGGCAGTGGTAAGAGGCGACCAATGGAAGATACTAACAGTGAGTAAGACATGCGTGCACACCTGCTGAGAAAGGACCGCGTAAAAGCGCGGTGCCCGTGACGATCGCTTTAAAGGCGGCAGTCCGGGAGCAGACGATGAAAAAACTGACGGAGCGAAGGCAAGGGCGCTCTGGACCAGTACATACCTTTTACACGAGGTTCAGGGCCCCTCGCCAGTTGCCAGTCATCGGTTCTTCCGACTTTTAAAGGCGCTGTCAAGACCACCTGTCTGTCCTTTTCGCGTCCCCTTGGATTCCGTCCCTAATATTTCTTCGAAAATAAAATGCTTACCAATCGAGAGAATTAATACAGCCCTACAAATGTGTAGAAGGAATACGAAGGACTGGGAAACCCGTATGCCAATGACATATGGCAAGTGTACTGTAATTTACTCCAATTTCCGTAAGAAGTGCTTATAAAAGTTACGTCGGTATGCCTGATACGATATGGATCTCTCTTTCTCCGCGACGCGACGCCCCAGAGAAACACGCCATTGTAATACCCGCGTCTCTTACTGCGCGTTTATACTTGGACATCGTGAATGCAAGGTTTTTTGTCTTTCGTTTGTCTTAATGTGGCTATTATGCAAGTTGAGCCAAAAATTGGATAACTTTTTGTCCAGGAAGGAAATGTTTGTAATTAATTTCACAAGTCCGTATAATTTTATGGCATATATTATTATGGCTACAGATAATAAAAATAGAATAGTTAAAATAAATATAGTGGTTCGTGATAATTTTCTGCGTTTAACGCTAATATATTTGTTATATTTGGGTATATTAGTAGCATCACTCGAATAAACACGTTATGACTTATTGTTAGGTATACCGCTCTTATTATTAGTAGTAGAAAAATTATTATCACTTGGCCAAAAGAAGTTGGACATGAATCATTTTATCGATCATATTGCTATGAAAATTGTGCGTATGGCGTAAATTTGAGAGTGACGTAATGGGGGTATTGAATATGTATGTACAGTACTCCACAAAATTTTACGTCTACCCTAGATTTTGAGGTTTTGATATTTTCAGGTGGACTTAGAGCCTAGTTAGCTCCTCCATATTTTGGGGGGTGTTGAAAAACGTAGACCCTGAATATTTAATGACAGTACCTTTTATATTTGTCATACATTATAACACTTCTTATTTCAATTCCAAATTTCAATTTCAATGTCAACCTAATACTTTTACAATGAATCGTTGGAAAAGGATTTTGGAATTTCTATAAGATTAAATCTGGTTACCAACTTCAGAATTTCAAGTAAATTATTTATATTTAACAAATTCTAACAAATTAATTCTGTTTAACAAATTAACAGTTTCAGAAAAATTAATCCTGTTGAAAGAATTTGGTATTTCCAATAAATTAATTTTGTTTAACTACTTCTGTTTAACGATGAATTAATGCTGTTTGTCAGGATTTCTATTTCATTGTATGACATTTAATGCTTTCTACAAAGATCAATTTATAACTGCTAAAATAAATAAATCTGTCTTCATGGCAATGAATGTGTTCGATCGGTTGTATGTCTTAATTTTGACGACACGGAATCTGTTGCTGTCGGCGGAAACTGCAGGAACAAGCAGATGTCTCGTTTCTTTCCAGTTGGCTATCACGGGCAGCCCCCATACAGATATTTTCGTCTATGCCCAATATGGCAACATGTGGGAATAAGAAAACGGAAATTCTAAGTGGTAAAACGAAACTATGAGATAGGAGTTCAAAAGATGCAGTAAAGTAATTTACACAGTATTATCTGTTTTATTGAAATAGTAGTACACTTTATTACTGTATTGTTTAAATTGACACCAATCTGTAAATGTTTGTCATTCTAATATTTACGTATTCAAATATTAACATGGTTAATCAAAGTATTTTCCTTGGCTATGACCTTTCGTTTCGTTTTTGGTAAAGACACATGTAGGTGTTGGGAAAAAAGGCACTTCCGTACACCTAACATCACCTAATGTTTTTACCAGTAGTAAATGCATAAAAAGGTGTGTGCACCACGAGGTGTGACAATGAAGTTTCGAGAATAATTTCGTTTCTGTCAAAATGGCAACAATGTGCATAAGCAGTTACCCCCACCCCTCCGCCGCGTAATATCACCTCCCCCCTTTACCTACCTGAGAAAGGTAAACATTGTCAATCGTTTTAGTCGTTATGCAAGATGGTCGCGTAAATACGCGTGTGATCGTGGATTTCGCATTATGATAATGTTCCCGCACATTAGCCATTCTGGTGAAATAGTTTCTAACTTCAAAATCGATCACAACGTTGGAGCACTCTCCGTATTCACCTGATTTGTAACTTTTTTCACTTTCTCAAGTAAAATAAAGTCACGATGGGAACGTATTTTCCATGATTTTCTGAAATTCAAACTAATGTAACGAGGGTGTTGAAACAAATCCCAGAAATGTTACCATCAATTGATCCGACCCTTAGATGTGTGTGTACAGTCTGAAGCGTATTACTGTAAAGGCGGCGGCTCCGCGTCTGTTTAATTTTCGAAATAAAATTTTTAAGTGAATTATTCTCAGGACTTTATTGTCACGCCTCGTATGTAACAGAAGCTCGAGGCAACGAAACAAATGAAGAAATGATTAGATTCTACGTGCAGGACACTTGAAGTGTGAAGCGCGGGCAATGTACGGTTCACAGTGTTCTGTAGACAGAAAATAATACCGCGAAGCCTTCAGAACAGAATCCACTTGAATGGGAATGTTGTAGAATGCCGACAAAAACCGCAGGCCCTGGGATCATTAGTCTATGGCCGAGCCTATAACCCATCGCGGTATTATACTGGGTGGGGTGAAATGAGCAAGTAATTTCAGTTTCGAAATAATTTTATAAATAGACTACAAAGTGTCGCGTCAACTGCTTTCAATACACGCGTAGCGTAATTCAAATACTGACATGTTTACTATATTATATAATATGTATAGTTAAGCGACAGTGCGAATAGTAATTATTCTATACAAGCATAAGAGCATAATATTAATAATGAAATTTAATAAAATACATAATACCTAAATAAGAAATTTTGTTTTGTTAAATTCGTTAGCAACTCACAATGACACTAGACTTATTTTACAGCAATTATTTATTTTAATCTTCGAAAATTAGAAACATTGCCTGAGATGTCAGGCGAGTAGCCGTGATAAGATTTAAAATCACCAGAACGAAGATACTAAGGAATGTAACGGCATCATTCTCGAAGAATTCGCTAGTTTGCGGCCTACTCGTCCACTTATTGTTAGATCGACATTATGTACGGGCGTGTACCCCACAGAAAGCCGCCAAATCGCTCGTTATCACGATCTTGCAAGAAATCCGTTACGCACACATTTTATAGCTAACTAGAACTTGTTTCTGTATAGTATGTAACTACCGATTCAAAGAAAATTTAAATTGTTTTTCTACTCTTTACGTCGAGATTAATTTATTTAGATAACTAACAGTTAAAAAATTCAAATACTCTTTGGCAACACTTCGATTGTTCCACAAAGTTTTATATTTTCTTTAATTTCTTAGCTAGAACAAAAAACTAAAAAATTTTGAGTTCTATATAAGATTATCTCGGGAAGTACACGTGGAAATTAAAAAATACGATTTTTGTAAGAACTCTGCGTGATTGAACAAAACGTTTCAACAATTTTTCACGTCACTTTTTACCTCAAAATGAAACGTTTTGTACAATCAAGCACCACTCTTATAAAAATCAGTATTTTCTCATTTCCACGTGTATTTCCTGAGATAATCTTATATAGAACTAAAAAATTTTTGGTTGTTTGTTCTTTTGTTGAGCTGTGGCGCCGCCATTTTATATTACAAAAATTAAAAGAAATATATTACCATACCTTAAGGTGTGTACAATAAAGGTCTTCAAACAGATTTTGTATTCTATTCACTATACTCGCATAAAAAATTCTTAAAATCAGATTGCCTTTCCGGACACCAGAGTGGCATTAACCCTTAAGGCCAAATAATCTTGAAAAAAGTCTTGCTATAGAGTTATAACATTTGCTGTTTTCACTCCAACTCTTTCTGAAACATTTTTTCACGTGGTCGCGTTAATTGTGTCACCCTGTAGAACACAAGTGGCGTGTTGACTTATTCCCAAGCATGAATAGCCTATATTTGATTCTGATTCAGTTACCCAATGACGGCGACTTTCCTAACTATGAATTATACCCGACGCGACATCTATTTTTACGTCTCGCCAATTGGTCTGCCTGTTTGAAAGACGAAGAGCGTGTGCCTATACGTTTGCACGTGAAGATAAGAGATAGAGCGACAATTTAGCTGATCGATACATACAGTGACGATAACCTTACGATGGTCTTGAGTATTGAGCTTAGAATGGCTATGTCATCGATATTGCGGGACACTTTTGCGTTTTACGGAAAGAACGTTTCGTGGTGTAATGCATTGGAGAAAGACCAACCGTTTTTGTAATTCACTATAGCAGACTGAATATCTCAAACGTATAAACGCAATGAGAGCGTCATTACATGCAGCTGGTTGGCGATGTGTAGTAGGGAACCCAGGTAGATTCGAAAATAAAATCAGGTGGCACGTCGATGCAATAATTTTGGTGGTGGAACTTTCGCGAACGTTTCTGTTTGAAGAAGTCATAGGGAATACAGTAGTCACTCGCTATAAGCCCACATTCGACCTTCGCTATATGCACGCCTTTCACCCTCGCTATATGCACGGCAGTGCGTAAACCCCGCACGTGGAATGCATCGTTCACTTATGAAGATTAAAATCTTATATTCCTCATAATATACACAGAAATATTATGAACGGATTGACTAGCAAGAGAAGATTCCGAACCAAAAAATTCAAAAAATTCTGAAACTTTGTGGATACCTAAGTATATCCTTTTACTTTTCAAACTTGTGTATTTAACACATGCAAGACTGAGCAAAAGACTTCTGGTCGAATGACGAGTGGATTAAGTTGGGCTACAAAAGGTTAGGGGAATATAAAGGTGGTATGAACGAATTTCGTAAAATTCTGTCTCCTGCCTGTACAGTCAGACTGTTCATCACCAACAGTCGCAGTCAGATTTATGGGTAGGATGACGCTGTGAAGTTCCGACAGCAATACAACTTTTTGCAAGGAACATTCTCGTTTATCAACAGCTGTTAGGGCCATACTTTGCTCAGAGTTTCACCGGAAGGTTCGAGGATAAGGGCAACTCCGAAGAGTAGAAGTGGCCACGGACAGGCACTCCAGTGTAAACGTGTCCGACCTAGTATAAATAGGTTTACTTCTTGCTGGCCTTAGTTAAACAAAGTTCCACCGCAGCAGGAAGCGGGTATCGGCCTGATGGCGGGCAAGGGGGCGGGGGAGAGCGCTGCCAATCCTGCAGCCTCTCCTGGAACTGCTATTGCTGCTCCTACTACTACCGATGCTATTGCTACTATTGCTGTGTCAACCATTGAGGACACGGAAACGCAAAAACTATCAGGTCCGTCAGAACTCCGGGCGAGTAGTAACTTGGACATTTGCACAGTATCCGTGGTTATAAAACCGTGCAGTCTTATATCGAAAACAAAATTAGAATCCTGTTTGTCGACTCGCATTTCTTCACTGATATTGTTTGCCCACCCTATATGTAATATATTTTACACATTAAATCGGCTTTACAGGAAGACATTGCGACTATTCTAATTCACATTAATATACGTTTGTTTGCTCCGATAAAAAAAACTGATTTTGGAGGTAATAATGTTAAATAATTCAGCCTTGGTAAAATTATTACATATTACACATACGGCGAAATCTTGACTGCCTGTAAATCATGAGCAAACGAAATAATAAATATAATATAATGTAATTAAGAAGTATTACATGCAAATACAGGAAACATTTCGAGTTCGTGATAAAGCATCAAATGACTTTTTATATATACAGTACAAATTTGTTTTTTCGTCTTTAAAAAATAATTTGATAATGAAATTAGTTCTTAATATCTACACCATGAATCTTTAATATAACCTAAAGAAATATATTTGATTTGTTTATATAATTTGAAACTGAAAATAGAATATTAAACAATGCTCGTGGTAAATTTTTCGCAGCACAAATACTTCGTAGTTAACTGCCATGGCTGCTTTTAACTGGGAATAAAGCAAAAACTCTCAGCTGCAGCAAAGCCTGAAGTAGAGAGCTTCAGTATACACCGGGTGTCCGTTTTCTCGGTAATCCCTTCATGCAGGATGATCGTACATGGAGGATAATGGTACAGATTATCTTCCATCAGATTTTATATATTCCAAAGAGAAGTAAAAACTTCGTTAAGAACCTGAATAATGATGAATTTTTTCTTTCAATTAACTTCTGTGCAGATATGTTAATATATACTTTCTATAATGCTTCCTCGTTTAGAGGAAAAATCTTTCTAATCAAAATTATGTCGATTCTAGATGAAATTACACACCAGAAGAAACAAAGCAAAGTGACGTCAGTCTTAATAAAATAAGATTTTAGTTCGGCTGTTGTTATTTCTGATACTGGTTTCTACTAAACCTCAGTGTAGAGCTGCAGCACTAACGTTCAGCGTAGGGTGAACCCGTTGAGGACTTGTACGTTAAAAATCTCGCCCTCCTGCTTATTTTATGAAGCAGGTCTCGCTAAGTTTTCCCAGTTTCCCCTTTGTTTTTGTATTTTTCAATCTAGCACACGATTACCAACATACTAATTACGCGTCGTTTTCACCTTCAAAACCCAACGTCAATTTTTTCATTATTTATACCACATTTACTGTAGAAGTATTGATTTTTGTGAAATAAGTGAAACCAATTGTATTGTGTTTTTAGGACTGTACAAGGTATCATTTATGACGAAAAAGAACATGGATCCTTTGATATCTCTAAGGTGCCCTAATCCCCTTAAGTGCTTTTACACCTTTATTATACTTACAAATTTATTCTATTGTTGTGCTTGTTGACCGCGCTAACCCATTTCACGGTTTGAATCGGCGCGGTCGGCTCTTCTGTGGGGCTGTAACTACGCGTGTCTCTTGTGTGTGCGTGCGAGGGGTCACTCCTCAGCGCTCAGCTGTTTCGGCTTTAAACTGCGCGGCCCGGAACTTGCACCGCTAATATTCAACTGTTAATATCTCGAGAACGAAGCCTCGGATCTCAAAGTGGTAAATGACTTTTTGATGTCTTTTTGCATTATGATATTGCATGATTGTCCCGCAATTGATCCGTACAGCCAAATATGAATGTCCATATAAGGGGTTGTCGCAGTTAATACGTTTATATACAAATATTCTGCTCGGAAGAAAATATGTTTCTTCCGAGTTCATGATCGGAATCATGACCGATTCAAAATATGAGTTCAAGTTAAAATTCTCGAAGTTTGAAATTTTTAAATGGAATTGTGTATCTTTGTTAACGAGATGTTATAAGAAACATGCTTAACCATTCATTACAACATAACCTTGGAATGATAAGATCTGTAGGTTGGTCTAAGATCTGATCATAAATATCCTGCACGCGTTGCAATATCTGATATTGATATTGCAACGCGTGCAGGATATTTATGATCATAGTAGCTTGATTTTCATACTAAGCAAACATCTATAAACAGATTCATTCATAGCACTAAAGAATTAATCCTTAGATCCTTATGTTAGATGGATATCAGCAGTCGCTGGCAGATACAGAGTTCATATTTACTAATTGTATAATCTCGTTCATACACATTAAGTACAGATAAATTTTTTATGTGAAATTTTAATCTTGTTTATGATCATATTTTTCTCTTGTATGTAAAATCGTCCTGGTTACGTGTATTTAAACGTTGGATTTTTCACTTATGTTGTCTCCAAAATTAGATCCTCTCGTGTTCCGCCATACCGTTATAATATCTTTCGCATTATTTGAAATACAAAATAAAAAATAATATTTGAAATAATACATTATTTGAATTATTTTATTTTCATTTTAAAAATAGCTTCGAAATAGTTTGTTACTACAATAAACTGATTGTACGAAGCTAGTACATAGTAATATTTGTATTACTGCTCTTGTTCTTACTTTGTATTCGTTTCGTAACAAACTTGTTCATCACTGCAATTAATTTACGATTATCTACTAAGAACTGCTTATTAGCATTACAAAATTATGCAAATAAGCACTGATGCTCGTAATTCCATTCTAACCGTTCCAGTTCCAGTTTTATATAGAACAGCAATTTTCTCTCTTTTACATCATTTAACTGAATAATTATATACAGTGTGCTCCACAATGAGTGGGGTACTCGAGAAGGTGACTGTACATGCTAAAGTAAGTCGAAAATGTGGATCAAAATTTGGAATAAGAGTCGTTAAAAAAAATTAGTTGAGTTCGAAATCACTGTACTATATTCTTTCTATTCCATAGTTTTATATTTAATAAGCATAGAATTTAGCAAAGAATCTCTAATCGATTAACGGGCGAATATGTTAATTAATGTCCAACAGATATTACATAGGACATTTTGTTTTTCAGGTTTATCTTAATATCCCCATTACCCTGAATCGTACGAAAATATATGACCGCCCACCGCATCGCATACCATATTTTACTTATTCAATTAATGCTAAATTCAAAATTACCCATTATAATTTACATTGGTGTAAGCCTTGATTAATATACTTTTAATCAGTACCACCCACTAAAGAAATATTCAAAGAAACTTCATTAAAAGAACGGAACAAAATAAGCCCGAATTTCACAGGAAATTAGTTGAATCTATGCATAATAAATTAAATCTTATAATAGCATCGCAGTAATATTAGAAGAATATTAACTTATTAGAATTACATTTGTACAAATCGAATTTCGGCGAATATTTTTCAAATAATGTGTGTACCTATATTTTTACAATGGAATACACCCCAAACAAAACTTTGTTAATCAAGATTTATATTAATTTGCATTAGAATTGCGAATTCTTAGTTTGAAGTTGATTTAATATGCAAAATATCTTACATATGAGTTGGACGGCTACTTTTCCGAGTGAATGTATATCGTTGAACATATAAAAGCTTTAGAAACTAATAATGTATCTAAACATTCCAAACTCACTCTCTCTGCATCAAACATTTTGCTAAATTCCAACAGCTGAAACCGTTCTACCAACAATAAATCCTATTGAAATTCTGTCAAAGGGGAACTTAACGTACGTAACGTGCGTAGATTCGTTTCGTTTAGCACGCATGTACGTCTGAACGAGCCCAGTAACATTTGCGCGTGCAATTGTTCTTTTCACCAAGATTTGCTTGATTTACTCGAGCAGAGAATATTCTGTAGAATAGCAGACGTAACCGCATCGGGAATTGGGTGCCGTTCACGATCAGCAGCAGAGCAGCAGTAGCAACGGGGGATAACAGCAGCTAGAAACGGCCAGGAGGAGGTTGGAAACTGTGATGCCCGCAAAAAGCACGGCAGACAGCGCCGATCGTTTTTGCTTGGCGTCAGCCGCGTTCCTACCACCGCGTCGTACTTCGTGGTGGTACATCGCTCCCTCCTCTTCTCTCTCCACTCCACTCCTCTCCCTCGCTCTGCTTCCTTGTATTCCATTCGCCTCGAGAGATCGTGCAAACGGATGGGATTACCTCCACCTTCCACAGTTTACGTACCCAGGAAAATAGATTACACGTTGACTTCGAAGATACCACGATATCCTGCACTATGCATTGACAATACTAGACTCGAAGTAGCCTCACATTGTGGCAGAAAGAGGAGCTTGTGATTCATTTAGAAATTGCTCCTTCGGCCCTGATTGGGAAGAATCGATTTCACTAGAAGTCCTGTTTGCAGAATGCGATGTCTCGATATTTTATGATTTCTTGGAGAACATTTAAGACTGAATTGGAAATGAAACAATTATGTAATGCATTCGTTCGAAGTATTTAAACGTGTCCAAGAAATAAATGGAGCCGTTTTCTATTCATTTGAATAAGTATGATACACACAGAAGTTAGAAATTATATTATATTTTTCTTCAAGTGCTTTTTAATTCTGCAAAATCATCCTAACATACATTTTTATAATATATGCATGCGCCACTTTTTTAATTGGGTCAGCTACTTGAAAAGATTCATTTTCCCTGTTTCATCCTCATAATATAGTATCTACTTTCGCAGTGAACACAAATCGATACCATTTTACACTCATTAAGGCCTTTTCACACGAGACAGTATTGTGGTTGGCGAGTAATGCTCTGCGCATTTTGTTAAAGCCCAAAATCTCATTCTTGAAAGAAGTATAATAAATAATGATAACATTAAAAAAATTAATTTCAATAAGACTATTCTTCTCTGTCGTTGAAAACACGGATACTATATAATGGAGATGAAAGTAAATTTCAGACAAAAAGGGGAAGTTTGATTATTAAACGTTGCTTTCAAACAAATGCACTTTTGATTAAGTTGCACATTTCGTGTTGTCTCGTTGTCGCGCCGAAAACTATAGTTAAACTTGAATTTGTGCAATTGTATTTATTCACACGAATCAATGAAAGTAGTTCTTAAATGAAATTTAATTTACCGGGATTATTTCAAATAACAAAGTTCCGCGCGAATTTCGGTTTCCCACTTTCTCTTTGTAAATTCAACCCCCTACACTGACACTCGGTCTTAAAGACATCTTCCTGGCCTGTGACAACCTTGACTAATGACCGCCGTGCATCCACCTTCGTACTTTATACTTATCTTTGCACATACATGAGCGCCGTAAAAAAAACGAAAGAGGTCGCGATGAAAGAGATGAAAGAGAAGGACAAGAAGAAAATTGGAGGACGAATGGTAAAGAATGTGAGCACAATGGAACGAAATAGAGAAATATTAGAAAAGCAAGGTGCAAGATGTTCTGATTGAAAGAATCGAAACAAACTTGGAGGAAGACAGAGAGGCTTTTGTTGCGTGCTAAAGGAACATAGTACACGTTATATGTACAAGATTTTATGTAGAAATTATTATATTTAGGTTGCCTTTTTTATCTCACACTTTAACTAATAACCAATTTCCTCTTTGTTTCAGTAAGCAGGCTGTATTTGACGGAAAGAAGGCTATTAGAGGAGGCATACCATTTGTCTTCCGTAAGTATACGAGACAGAGCAAAGTACATTGTTAGAATAATTGCTTGCAAAGTTGAAAGAAAACAGTTAAAAGTATTTATATAAATCAATGATTGTGAACAAATCATTCAAACCTGAAAAAAAAATGAGCGATCGATATTGAGAAAATTAGTTACGATCATCTAATTTTCCTTTTTACACAAAATTTCTCTCGGATCGTTTAAAAGTGATTTAAGGAATCAAGTAATTACAGTGAATTAGTGATATTATTTGTAGCTTTAAAAGTATTGGCTACGTTGTAATATAAAGTGATTTTATATTATCCTGAGGAGTGTATGTATATGAAATTCCTCCTATAGTCGAACAACGCATAAAATGTTAATTATCCGTTGCTTTCACTTCCATCAGCGCAATATGGACCATGGACATTTGGACCATCCCATGGTTTTGCAAGGATCATACGTTGGAACGTAGAGAAGCAACCTGAACGGTTACCCAGCGGCGATGTTGAGGCAATATTCTCTATAATGGACAGCGAATTCACCCGCTCCATGTGGAATTACCCTTTTAGGTTAACATACAGATTAATTCTTCGAGAGAAGGAACTACATTTTAATATCGGCGTATACAATCCCAGCAAAGATCACACGTTTAGCTTTAATTTGCTATTACATACCTACTTTAAAGTTCCGGACGTTCGAAGATGCCAAATTACGGGACTTCACGGTTGCACTTTTATCGACAAGGTAATACATAAGGTAATGCATAATTTATCGTTTTCAATACTTAAAACAGTGTTGAATTACCGGTAGTTGTATAGTAAAGTAATCACAACTACTGATGAAATAATTAGCAATTGATATACTGAGAAATAGTGAGGTCTCCAATGCGCATGCCTCAACAGAAGTTATGAAAGTGGGCGGAGCCGTTGACTCCCTCCACTGAAGAGTATGTATTCCATTGACGGAGGGGGAAACACCTACAGGAGCGGTCATAATGTGTGCGTGACTTATGCAGGCGCAGTTCATGCACACGTTACCACCGCTCCTGTAGGTGTTTCCCCCTCCATCCAGCGTAACTTAAGCCCGTCGATCCCTGGGTCAAGTGATCGTTATCCTCATAAAATTCTCGTTCTAGAGTCTAGGGGCTCGATATCATCGCCCCCCTTTTTCTATTTTTTGTGTCCGCATTCGCGGGGGTCTCGCTATCAGTATGTACTCTTATAGAAGTATGTGTGTTTCTGTAAATACTTGTTAAATAACATGTTTATGTTTATAGATAAGGGACCACCAAATCTTCCAAGAGGGTCGCGACGTAGTAACAGTGTGTGAATGGACAGATAGAATTTACCAGAACACACAACCGGAACATATTATTACTAACGTTGTGTCTGGTAGGAAAATGCGAGTTCAAAAGTATAACTTCCCTGACACAGTGGTTTGGAATCCTTGGCAGGAGAAGGCCCACGAGATACCTGACTTCGGCGATGATGAATTTCCAAATATGATATGCGTAGAAAGTGGACACGTCAGCAGCCCAGTCATATTACTACCTGGGACAGCTTTCGAAGCCAGTCAGATCTTACAGGTATAATTTCGTGTTAACCGTTCACCCTATGAAGGACAACAACTAGTGTAGCCGTGCCAGGGTAAGTTATTGCACATGTTACTTATTTATTTTAGGTAATGTGAGTGGAGGGTGGACCGACCGCGCATATAACAAGCGGAAGTACCGCCAGCCCGCTGTTTCCGGTCCCTTCTGCATCAGGCACTGTTTGGCGAACCGGTGCCGGGTGGCGTTATATATCACCACCTCCGCCACCACCGCCACCACCGCCGCCACCACCACCACCGCCGCCGCCACCGCCCCCGTTGCCACCACCCCCTCCATCCTCAACGCACCTTTCACACCTTCATACGCATTGCATCGCCCAGACTTGCACTATATGCTCACTTAATCTTTAAATTGGCATCTTGGAAAGCCGAGCAGATAAGAAGACACCTATTGTTTCTTCGATCATTTCTGATGGTTCCTTCTCTATTTTGTCACTGCCAACTACTGCAGTCTTTAAAATCATAATTATTTGCTCTCGTAGAAGATACGTTAGTGTCCTGATTTTATGTTGAATAAAGAACTATGTCGGGCGCTCCAAGAGACTCACGATACCTGGGGTATTGTTACAAAGCTTAATAAGACTCGGGAGTCATGAATCAATGGACATTAACCAATTTTAAAATAATCATTCTCCGACGAAACTACATCTGAGCAAAATGCAGTGTGTAGTAATATATTCTCTCCCAGGATTTACTAGTTAAATTATTGTACGCTATATAAGAGTTAATGCTACTATATAAAACGGCATGTTTCATATTGCTCTGAATTTTCTACATCCCAGATGGCACACGTGGTCTATAAGCCGTCATTAAGACGTCTTTCAGACTTTCAAGACGTCTTAAACACGACTTATAGACGTCGTGTGCTAACTGGGATTGTTTGCTTCAAAAGGAAATCAAACATTTTGATACATTTCTTGAAATTCGTATACTTATTGAATGCCAGTTTAATGGCAAAACGTCCACATACAATTACAAACCGCGCACATTATATTTATAAATCAAAATTTTAAAAAAATCCATTTTTAAAATAATGTACTTTATAGCTCTTGTACATTCTAAAAATTTAATTGGACACAGCCATTTTATTCATTATACTGTTTAATGATCCAACTAGTGGCGTATAATAGAAATTTTTAATAGCACATTTGTGAAAGAAACACCGAGCAATCCCAGTTTATTTGATATTTAAATATTTGTAATTGTAAGCTGTACGAACAATTCAGACAGTGTGTTTCGTGACGTTCCATTGATTTTAAAACATTCCATAAACTTTTCCAATTTTTCAAGTATTTCTTCAAGTATGTTTCCCAAGTAATTACGTTTTTCCCGAAATAAGCTTTATTCTCATTTTTACGTTATTTTATAAAACGCTACGTATAATTACCTTATTCCCTGCCGATAATTTCAAATTTTATTATTTATCTTGTATTCATAAAAACTTGACACAACGTGCAATTTTAGGAATGCGATTATAAGTTTTTCCAAACGAAAAAAAAACAACAAACTTAATTTAATTACACTAAGCTCTCATTGCGCAACTCACCTACAAACTAATACAGATATGGTGCTAATGTTGCAGGTATAATGTTGTAATAGTAAGTAGTTACAGTAGTTAAGCTCAATCAGCATTCTTTATTATTGTTGTAGGTTTAGCGGAAGTAAAAAATAACTTCTATCAGATTTTCAAATACATCATGTCCTCTATATTTATATCTCTATATTTTATCTTGTGCAAAAGGGACAAAAACATACAGTAACAATATGTCATCGAAATAGATGTAAGCAAATATTTATACCGTATAATAATGAATACTAGTATTAAAAAGAAAAACAATTTCATATGTGTACGAGACGTTTGTAAGAATATTATCACGGCGTTCTTTTCACTGATTAACTTCGGAGTGACGAAAAGAGACTTTAGCAAATGTTTATATTTCGCCATTTAGTGTTTAATTGGGTCGTTTCTTAAGTGTTATAATGTACACGGGATGTCTGCATAATTTTGTGGAAAACACAGATCTTTCTTATGTGTCTCGAAGCAAAGGAGCACGTATAATTTATAGAATATTATATTTCTCGCACCTTTTGATATTTTTGATAATCGCAGAATAAAACATTTCAGTATTTTCATTTACATCGTCGAAACATCTCACACGTAAGAAAGCAATACATTCCCTACGGAGAATTTTAGATTAGAATTAGCTCGATAACTATTATATATTAAGTGTCATATTCAGAAGACTCGGTTTGGAATTGTAATTCTAGTAGTGTAGTACAAATTCTGCGCTGCAGTACTAAAATATTTCGTGTAATACACCTTCAGGTGCAAACAAGCTAAAATATGACCAATTATTATTTAACAAAGTACTAAACAAACAACAATCATTAGCTGGTGCGAGCATTGAGGGAAAAACCTGACGGGAACGTACTTCTTCTACTTAGTTGTCTATATGATACTAGTGAGCTTTTTAAATAATTACAATTCTTTTCTTAAGTAGGCAAAGAAATCAATTATATCTATGTTGAAGTAGAATTACAATTTTGGAACCGGCTGAATCTATGCATAAATTCTTATTAATACATATTAATCAAATATGTATAACTTACAATTTTTCTAGGAGTAAATCAATCCTGGTTTTCTATTTGTTATAGAAAAAAAATTCGTGTTCGTTTCATCGATCGTTACAGATCTCGAATCTTTGTTATAATATAAGGGAAACGATAAAAGGGTGATAAATCGAAATGGAAAGAATTCACTTGATACTCCATTATTACGTATTTTTACATTAAATTCCAAATATTTAGATATTTAAACAAACAAAATGAAATTCCAGTCTGCATTTCAAATAAATTTCCTATAACCGGGGTTAACAGAAACAACACTTTATATCAGAGTGCCATTTATGCTGTGTTAAAGCAGATTTCACTTGCTTATAAATGTCCAGTTCTCATTCAGTAGTAGCATTAAATATTTATTTCAGTGGCAGTAACGTAACGATCAATTTAATGCTACATTTTCCTTTAAATATGTTTATTTAAATGAAAATGCTGTGTCATCACGTTCCTATTTAATTTCCATTTTTTATAAAAACATACGTGGACTGTATAAATCATCACTCATTTGCTGCAACAACGACACAACTAAAAATTTGCAGTTTTTGAGTTATTAGTATAGAAAAAGCGGTTGTTGTGTAACGAAACTTTTGAACCTGTTTCCTCAAAAACCGTGAATTTTGATTTTTGTCGTTGTTGCAGCAAATTAGCGATATATTATTCCATGTAAAGACAATTGGACATTTTAAAAACATGTACTATGAAAGAAGATTGTTAAATTTAAGAAAACAAGATGTATTCCTATATTCTTTTATTCAGCATTAATTACGTTTCTTAAATTTATGGTTCTTTTATCTACAAAATTTATTACCAATATTTATTATACGCAGAGAAGCTGAAAACTATGCGTCATGTGCGGTATTTCAATTTTGCGTCAAGCTATATACTTAGTATAACAAAATGAATGCTCAATGTATAATGTCGTTCCTTACTTATTGAAAAGTCAAAAGTCACAGATCTGTGAGTAACTGAGTGGAATTCCTCTCCTTCCTGGCACACTAGAGAACTGAAATGTACTTTATCGAAAAATTAAAATACACATAATAAGAATAATTCGTTGAAATAGGCATAAGTCAAATTGTTTTCTAACCATAAAGAGACTACTTTGTATGGGTTTTGGTCTTTAGAGGCTAGACTGTATGCTTCTCATATGACATGGTGTATTACATTTTCTTTCCCATGTTAGCAATTACATTTGGTCTTCCAATAAGTGATACGTATGGAACTATAAAATTACATGGTTTTCATTGCCTTGATGTTGATGTTTCGAATAAATGTAATTTGTACCAACATTTACAATTCATGATTAAACAATATGTTAAAAATGTACTCTTTCTGGGAAAGTGCAATAAAATATGGGAAGTAATTATAAAATAAGCCCCTGTTTGAATAAGCATTCCACGCTATGCTTGCAAAAATTCCAACATTTATTAGCCACATTACGTTTATAAACAAATTTATAAACGTAACAAAGGGTTAAAAAATAAAAAAAAAATCGCGAATAGGTATCTCGTTATCTAGCAGTTTTACATAAAAAATAATTATTATGAAATTTATAGCTTAGGAAATTCTCTACAAATAAGGAGCTATGAGTTATTTTCGCAGGAGTAACCATTTTTATGTATTCGGGTTACCAAGTTTCAACCCCCATACTTTTAAAAAATTATGAAACTTTGTGAATATGTAGGGGATGTCCTCCTGAGTACAACGCAATTTTATGTGCTACCTACCCAAATTCACATTAATTTTATTGAAACCTTCTGTCAACATATCAAAATTAAGGACATAATGTCTCGAGGCAAAGTTAGTTTCATGTGCACCCTTCACGACGTATGCCGTTCACTTTGCCGCGGTCTTATTGACTTTTCATTCGTCTTTTTTTTTAGTTTCTTAGATTTCTCTCTCATCTGCTCTTTCTTTTAATTTGCTTCGTCTTCTCTTTGCGTCTTTGCTTTTTAATCTTTTGCTGTTTTCTTTTCTTTTTTTTTTCTTTCTTTCGTCAAGCACCTTGGACCTCCAAATTATGACCTCCGGACTAATGAAAAATCAGAAGTTATCGGAGATGCATACCCGAAACCATATAAAATCGGGGCACATTATTTCGTGCCTGCAAACATATAAATGAATTTTCATTGCGGTCTTTCAGCATGAAAATTACGAGTAGTCAATAACTGTATTACTATGCATTCATCAACATAAGCTTTGATAAAATCCAACACTGAATCACGCACATCAAAGCTGGAAAATACTAGGTGTTATTCAGATAAGTTAAATGCTTCCGAAAATAACAATCTAAAAAAATTGAACGATTATTTTACTCTTAAGTATAGGTAAGTATGTACATATGTAACATTTGTAAAAGACGAAACTATAACACGATTTTCCCTCGAAAATTTGAATAATATGCCCTATATGTTTAATATATTATTCTGTATAGAGTACAATTAACTACATTATGGAAAATTTTAGAAAAATCGGTAACCCAGACACCCTGGGTTACCAACGCATTTTTTTTCTACTCAATTGTATCACAAATCGTTTTGACCGTTAGGTAAAATCCTAAAAGCAGATGTTGTGGTAAAAATACGGCTTCGAGAAATAATGGAAGCTATAGATAAGTTTTGTACAAGGTGTAACTGAAATAAGTGGCCAAACTTTGGAAATGTATATATTCTACCCACCTCACTTAATTACCCGATATAACTTTTCAAACAATTTCGTAACAGATCTTTTATGTAAAATTTTCCAAAATTCAATTCTAACTTTGTGCAACAAAATTCGAAATATTCGAATTTTCAACAATTTCCTTAAGAAAATATCTGAACAAAAAGAGTTTGTCTGTGGGATAAAATGAATTTCTATACGCCATGTTTATATAATCTTTTTTAATCTTAAGATAAGTAGAATACGCTCCTAAAGTTTGGCCAATCATGTGATAAATTGTTTATGTGGCATTTCCTTTATAGCAGGAGTATTTCATGAAGAAAGATCGACATTCCAAAATTGTGTCATTTTAATTTAATAACAAGCTTCATAATACTATTGGACATCAAACTGGTAATTATACTTATTGATATTTCACAATCTATACAAACATTTACTACTTTTCTATGTTACAACATTCACTATGAGATTACTACGAAACTACACTGTTCATTCCGTTGATGAGGAGTATTTAAACAAATCTTGATTACACCGTCATTTATATTACCGAGAATAGAATTAAATTATTTACAATTACGAAAATCTCGAATTTAATATTCGTACTCGTTGCAGCTACAGCTGAAACTATCACTGTGTCAATACTGACTCGATCGTACCGGGTTCTCTGAGAAACACCAAATTTCAAATGTGAAGAAAGACACTCTTAACTCTGTACATTGTCATCCCTAATTATTATGACTATCCCTGAACATTTCAATTAAACAATGGGTATTCGTAGTCACTACGCCCTTCAAATATGCATGCATATTCTATGGCATTCTTATTTTTCCAATGAATACTTAATTTTTATAATTTTCCACCATTATCCCTTCAGATTATGGATATCGCGAGAAAATACTCATACGCAGCAGGAAAATTGAAGATATCTATTTTAAAATTGAATAATTTATTATGAGCCAAATAAAATGACAGAAGTACATGCCTTCCTTATATATCATAGTTTGTTAAAACCACTTACACGATGTATTAAATAACCGAAAATTTCAGTTTACAACTTGGAAATTAGTACTACAAATACCCTCATATTTAATCAATTAAGATCCTTATATCTAAACAAACCAGTCAAATGCGTATTTTCTTTGACCATTAATGTATAGGTAACAATAGCTTTATATCATTGACTATTACTGGTTTTACGAATAACATATAAATAACATGATTATTTTGACTAAGTTCTGTAGTATATCATACTCTGGTATACAGTCTGAAGATATTTTCTATGATCGATCAAAAACACTATGAATCCTTTACGCACTCACATTAAGCATAAGTTTGGTGCTTTACAATCAGGAATTTTAAGAATGTGTTTGTTCAAGTTTTATACTGAATTCAGCCAAAAATTTACATGCCCCGTTGGAAGGATTATCTTGCACCCTGTTTAGCTTTGTCTGGTTGATCTTGCTGTTTTTTAAGTTGTTTTTCTCTCATTCGTTCGGCATCTCTAAAATTACAAAAGCAATTTTATGTAACGGTAAACTAACGCAATCATCGAGAAAATGTAAATTTTATTCTTTTGGTACATACATTTTAAATAATTATAATTGAAACTACTTGGTCTATGGGAAAGGTCCATTGCTTTTATTCATAACATGTTTGTCCACAACGAATCGGACAGTTTTTTAACTGCTACAGACTTTCTCTTAATTTATTACACACAGATGAAGCTATGAAGTAGTATAAATCATTAACCACGTGAGCTGGAATTGGTGTATATTAACTTTCATTGGCTGTCAGCCATGTAATAATAGTACATTTCTAAAAACTAAAAACGCTACGCATGATACACGAAAATAACATGTGCAGTTCTGACGAGCTCCGGATATTGTATCCAAGTGATAGACGCACGGCAATGTATGTACCATGATTGTTACCGAATGTATCATCGAGAAAACTAGCATGTCTGCTGCATGCCATGGCAGTTTAAGCGTTCGACGGTTGGACAAATTAAATATTTCCATTAAAATTTTCTATCGTGGCAACACTCACCCGCGTACAGAAATCGAGTTTCAAACAATTCCCCATTACTTGGATTAGAAATTAAGCAGTCATCCATTATATCCTTTCAAATTGGTAAGTACTTTCATCGCCACACAATATTCTCGCACATTGGCGCAAAAGGATGTTGTGCACAAACGATCGAGTGCGAATGGTTAAATTGTAAAAAAATGCAACAGCAACAACAAAGCCGCATATACAGTGTCTAAATATTCTCCACTGTGAAACTGATCTTTCTGGAAATGGGACAAATAAGCTCCCCACAAAATGGCAACAAGTCCTAAATAACAGTGGGCATTATTTATATCGTAACAGAACTTTCCCAGAGATTTAGGTTACAACTATATTAGATTCGGCTAACCATTATCGTATTCACTAAGAGAAATTAAACATTTAATAGTATAATTTTAATATTCTTTCGAAATATTTCAATGCACATTCGCAGGTCTGTCTTTTCATTATTACCGTGCTTTGCGCTGTTCCAATGAGAGACCCTTATTACTGTCTTGCTCGGCAGCTGTTTTCTTTACAGTTTTTTTCATATTTTTGGCTCGTGCTAGTTCGCGCTGGTTTCCACCTAGAATAAGAAACATAACGTCATTATATACGATGATGGGATATCGCAAGAAATTAGAAATAAGGCGTCAAAGAATTAAATTGCTTCAGTCAATAAAACTGTATCTTTGAATTCTAAATTTAAGTACATTTCGCAGGTTCATGTTAAAATAACGTGTACTGAATTATAAAAATCACGTGTAGTAAATTAAAATTAAAATACATTTATCAAATCTATGCACAAGACAATAAAATAAAATTATACGCGAACATAAAAAGCCATTTTGGGAATTTTCTAGAACTGCCAGAGCTTGAACTTCGAATTAAGCAAAACTAAACAACTAAGGAATTTTGTATACACACGAAATACAAAATCAGATATCTGTAATAAGACGAATAAGAGACATGAAAACTGCAGCATAAACGAGTTTAAGTATAAACGCAGAAAACAAACTATAAAACAGCGAAGTAAAGCCTTAAACACGAAGAAAAAAGAAACAGAAGTTGAAATGTCGTTACGAGTAATAGAAAATATGATGTCTAGTCGCATGTAAGGAGATTACGTTGTACGAATAGTGTAGATAAACAATAAAAGTGTAATTCATAAGAAAAACTTATAGGCAGATATTTGTTCTTCGATCTTAAGGTTATTCGGCAAACAAATGGCAGACGTAAAATATAAGTTGTTCCACGTTTTCTCCGTCATATTACAACGGCGCCACACGTTACAACAAGAAAATACTTGAAAAAAAACTTACGGGTCATTCTTTCAGTTCTTGATCTCCGATAAACAAGTACTTAAAAATTTAACCCCGAGCAAATGCTGCGAAAAAGCACAGCCGTGTACCAGCACTCTTCACGGTTGTAGATTAATTTCTGAACCAAAATAAGACTTGTGTCGCCCCTGTCGCCGAACATCGATGTATGTGCCATCTGTACAAAAGTTTGATTTCAATTGATACTTTTCAAACGGAAGTAAAATGATCACTTACTTCGTAAGTGCAACTACTTAATTTATAATTGAAACGTCAAGTTTCAATTGTAATATGAGATTATACTATTATATGGAGAAATATGACTTTATCCTAATATAAAGTTATGAACAAAATTTGCTATTCTTTCTTTAATATATATCCTGAAAAATAAAATTTTAAATCTCTTAAACGTATCGATTATGTATCCTACTTACCTAAAAGTAGACACCGTAATGCAACTATGCAATTAGGGATTAATAAATATACCTTGTATATTTATACCGTGGCTTTTTCCAAACTGAAATCGACATATTTTTGCATCTGTCTCAAGCGATGATAAACCGCATAATTGATATTGCCTTTATTTAAATAAAATTACTCGCGCAAAGTTGCGCTAAGAAACCACAGCAATAGAATTTAACGGACGGCCGATGAACAGTCGCGGCCTGGGCCCCTGCCCAGAAGCCCCCCCCCCACTGCACCATGGGCCCTTCTAAAAAAAATTATGATTTTATCTACTATATTTTTTTGTTCCAAGATAGTGCAATTGACCTCTGAAAATTATTCGATTTTATGTTATTACTCGCGAACTGTGGGAGATAGAATAAAAGTTTTCAAAAAAAAGTTACTTCTAATTAGGACTATCATTTGGTAACTTATAGTCTTACAGTTCTTACAGTTCGCGACTTATAACACAAAATCCGAAAATAGCCGGATTTTCAGGGGTCCATTTCATCCCCTTAGAGTGAATTTGGGCAGCAAAAAAAAATGGGTAATCTACAAAAAAACCTCAATCGTGGTTATACCGTAACGAAAAAAATCTCGTTATCGATAATGATTATTCGTAAACAAAAAAAGTTTGATCATCGATAATGGTTATTCGTAACCAAAAACAATTTTCGTTGTCAATAATGGTTACCAGTAATCAAAACAGATAAATCTTAATATTTTTTAAACACTTCATTTTTCGAAAAATTTCTGCAGAATTTAATGACGACTGACTTCCATTTGAATAAAAATTAGCATTTTCTCAATGATATTTTTCGAAGATATTTGAAAAGTAACTGTTATTTCTAATGTCTTCGATAATAATGTAACATTGTTATTCTCGTTGCAATCGTTCAAAACAGTACACTGAGAGATATGATAATTCTCCTCTCGCATAGCCACGTGGCATTGATAAATCAAGTGCGCGGGTATCATTATGTACTAATTATAAGTATCGAAGGCACAGCACTATAATATGCCAGAATTGCCGGATACAATATTTCTAGTGCGATATAGCACAGCGACTCTCGTCAATACGTCTGTTTTACGTAATTTTAGAAGGACTGGAAGACTTTGCACGCTATTTAAATACAATAATTGCAATTTACAGCGACTAGGTATGTATTTATATGAGTTGAGCTTCCGTTATAAGTACTCATCGCCGGAAATAGAACCGATGGCTATCGAACAATTAACGAGAAGCTTCACATCAAACTTCCAATATTTTCACGTCGATCGACGAAATTGATATTACTTCGGCATTGTGTTATTCTTCCCATAGTTACCAGAAGTTGCCTTTAGCAGTGACCAGGGCAGGCAAAGAGAGGCGAGAGAGAAGGCACCGTATCGGTAGCAGGCTACGCGTAAGCACCATTTAACAAACTCCAAGAATCCAAGATTCGCTGACAAATCGACATCCCCGCATGGTAAATTAATTTACTCGCCCAAGAGACTTTAGCTCTCTAACTATAACATAGCTAGGAGCAGCTATATAAAACCTGCTTGCCTTGAATGAAGGTGGAGTTTGATCAATTGCACTGGTATTGAGACATCCGCTTGGCAAATCGTTCGCGAACGCCCAAGCATCATTTCATCACTTATCTCTCGCGTAATTCATCTCGAGGATGAATTACGAATCTGTTCAGTACTTATCAAAGTTTTCATAAAGTTCACCGCTGCGAGAAGACCACTGCATTAAAGGGTACAGAGATGCAACAGAGATCATAGTTGCGGTTAGCTAGAGATAGAAACAGGAAAAAGTCAATTAAACACTACAATATTGCTATGAAATGGCGCAGCGGTTGCAGTTATTTGATTGTTCACATCATCAATAGTATATTACGATAATACAATGAAAATAATAACGTTATAACATAGTAGGAATACATCTGCGAGATATTAATAATTAATAGAAGCACCTCGCACACGCGTACTTGTTTTTCCAGACCGAAGGCGTAATTTTCTATTTCAAGCATCTACGCCTTTGCATCATAGTTAACACATTCATGTACCAGTAATACCTACTTCATGTAACATGTGTACATCCATATGATGCGTCCTATATTCAAGTTTAGCAAGGCAGTTGCTGATCAGAATTGTACTGATCAACATCGCGTGCCGTATTGCTCTTTGCAACAAACGAGAACAATGGCGTCTACGTGTCTGACTTTAGTTGTAGGTACCTTATGTTTATTGATATTATATTTGCTGAAGACATACACCTATTGGAAGAGGCGAGGAATCCCGACTGCAAAAGGAATAATACCACTACTGGGTCATACGTTACCCTTACTGACTGTGAGGTCAAGCTACTTAGACCTGACCAGCAAGATGTATGAAGACAGCAAGAACCGTAGCATGGTTGGATTCTACAAATTCACAAATCCGGTACTATTAGTTCGTGAACCACAGTTGGTGAAGACCGTCATGCAGACCAACTTTTCAAGCTTCCACGACAATTCGGTGGCGATTATACCAGAAGTGGACCCTCTATTGGCCACGAATCCGTTTTTCTGTAACGGCGATGCTTGGGTATCAGGAAGAAAGCGAATGACCTGGGCGTTCTCCAGCATGAGACTGAAAATCCTTTTCGTGGCTGTCAGTGGAGTGTGCAAGAAATTCCAAGATTTTTTGGACAGGCGGCTGAAGTCGAGTGACAAGTACGAGGTCGAGCTGAAATATCTGTTCTCAAAATTTACGGGCGAAGTTGTGGCGAATGCTGGTTTCGGCATCGAAGGGCACTGCTTCGACGATGAATCGCATCCAATGGCTTTCGACAAAATCGGCGATGAAATTTTCAAGCCAAATATCATAAGCGCGATATTCCAATCTATTGTATTTTTCATGCCCACCATCAATTACATACTGAGAGTCAGTATTTTCCCGAAGCGTCTGGACAAGTTGTTCAGAAATTTAGTGGATGAGAGTCTCGAGATCAGAAAAAAGGACAAAACGCCGAGGAACGATCTCCTTCAGCTAATGATGGACCTTGAAAAGGCAAATGAAGAGAGACTGAGCAATGATATTCTCACTGCTCACATGGCGTCTCTCTACGCCGATGGGTTCGAGACATCCAGCATCACCCTCAGTTTCATTGGCTATCAATTAGCAGTGCACAAAGATGTCCAGGAAAAATTGAGGGCAGAAGTGCAGTCCACGATCGCCAAGCACGGCGGCCAATTAACGTTCGAAGGGTTAAAAGAAATGAAATACATGGATCAGGTGATGAGTGAGTCCCAAAGATGTTTCAGCGCTTTTGGAATCCTGAGCAAACGCTGCACGGCGGAGTTCGAGCTGGAGGGATCGGATGGGATGCGTTGCCGCGTGAAACCTGGCACGGAGATCGCTATACCCGTGTGGCCTTTGCATCATGACCCCGAGTATTGGCCTGATCCGGAAGTTTTCGATCCTGATCGATTCAGCGAAGACAGGAAGCAGGACATTCAGAAAATGACTTTCCTTCCTTTCGGGGAGGGTCCAAGGATGTGCGTTGGAATGAGAATGGCCCTACTCCAGTTAAAAGCTTGTTTGTCTACCTTGTTGAACAATTACAGCCTAGAACTGTCGCCAAAGACACAGTTGCCTTTGAAATTGTCACCGGCATATTTTCTAACAGCTCCGATCGGAGGCTTGTGGGTGCATATCTCCAAACTTTGAGTGATATTTGTCACGGTCGTCATACTCATTCTATTTGGAATGAGAATGGCCCTACTCCAGTTAAAAGCTTGTTTGTCTACCTTGTTGAACAATTACAGCCTAGAACTGTCGCCAAAGACACAGTTGCCTTTGAAATTGTCACCGGCATATTTTCTAACAGCTCCGATCGGAGGCTTGTGGGTGCATATCTCCAAACTTTGAGTGATATTTGTCACGGTCGTCATACTCATTCTATGCATTGTAACGTAGCGAAACTTTTTCCCTTGTAATCTTCGATTTTGTATGGAAATAAATGAGAAATGGGCTTACACACACTAAAACCACCACGCTGGCCTCCTTACCGGGAAGGTCCCGCACGACAAGGGGAAGAACTTACCTATGCGAATTTCAAATAGTACGATGCGTTCGCCACCTTCCCCCCGGTGCACCAGTACCTCTACTGCCAAGCCCTTATAGTAGGGGGTACAATCATCCTCTCCTGATGACCTCTTTCCGAGTTATGCTGGGATGGCGCAATGGACCACTTCATCACGCTGCCTCCCCGCCCTGGACCGCTGTGCTGGAGGCCTGCTGGGAGCTCCCGCTAGCTGAACCTCCCTCCACCTGTTCTGCCCCCCCCCCCCTCGCGGTTGGTGGGCGACTAACCGACAAAGGGAGGGGGGGGGGGCTTGGGCGCTCGCTAGCCCTCTTACCATTTTCATGTCACACCCAACGTTATCGATTCAGTCTAAAATAAGTGTCACCGTTCTGAAGTACCGATATTCTGAAATAACCACTGGCACAGACGAGGTATAGGATAGACCTATCAACCAATGTATTTTTCTGTCACCGGTTTGGGGGGTCCTAGGACCCCCCTACCATTTTAGTGTGGCATGCAACGTTACCGGTGAAGTCTCGAAACAGATGGTAACGCTACGCGTGGTAGGAAGTAGAATACAACACGTGTAAAACTAGATCATTCGAAACCCGCGATTTACAAATGATTCTGTTAGAGTAACAATATAAAAATCGTTTTATAAACGTATTCCGTGCAACATCAGAGAAAGAAGGATCACAACAAAACAACAACACATATGCCTTTTAACCTTGCTGTCCTATACGAGTTTATTTAACGTAAAATAAATTATTTTAACATAAAAATTTATATAAACAACAACACGATGTAACGTGGGATACCTGAATGCCAAGGACTTGTAACTTGGTATATTTCAATAAGGTGCTGAAGAAGAGAGGACTTTAAAAATTGTCGAAAACCCATCAGTTCCAGTATCTCGCTAAAAGTTTCCAACTTGCACATCCTTCTATCTTAACACTATACGCGTGCTTTTGGGTAGGGTAGGAACAATCAAATAACATTTCAAGTTACATATTTTATTCTCACATTTCACCAAAGTATTGCAACTCAAAGAAATTCTTATACAATCGCAGCTATCGGCTCGGTTCTCACCGATTACCAGGTCTCACCGCGTGGAGGTTGCTGCCCTTGGAGACCCGTAGAGAGATAGATGGAATCATAGTTCCGTCGATCTCCCTGTACATGAAACCCTTAGCCTACTAAACCAAAGAGATGGATGGAAACAAAGATCCATCGATCCCTTCGGTTCAGATATCGAATCGGAGATGAGGAACCAACAAAAGGTTCATCCCGAAAAAAAACTCTAATCCCATCCACCCTCCATTATAATCAACTCATCGCGTCCCGCATTGCAAGCAATGAGGGAAGCGGCAAACTCACTCTACTATTTAAAAAAAAATCCGCGGTCGCGAAAGAGATTTTACAATTTCATAGTCTTAACAGACTATGCTTCGGTATATTAACCCTTCGGACTGTGATTGCAATATACGGTAAAAGGCTACTAAAATTCTTTCAAAAGACTTTACTTTAATGTCTAGAGGGTTAACATACACGCGTGAGAGAAATAGACGAGAGGTTCTCGTCGATCTCTTTGCTTTGCTCGATGCTTTCGAGTGACAAACAGATTCTAAGTATCTCATTGCAGAGATAGAAAAGAATTGACAAACGCACTTGCGTAACTTACGAGGGATATGCGAAAGCTAAGAATCTCCCGATTGAGATTGCAAAGGAGACTAAACGCGACATTCACTCTCGATGCACGGAATTTTCGTTTCTACATGTCGTGCGTGGCCGAGAACGAGCCATCTGAGACTACAGAGCGCATCGACTTGGAAGCCCGGTATAGAAGCCCGGTATTCGACAGGATATAGAACTCAGAATGGTCATGAACTGGCGCACATCATCGACTTACAAGGGTCTTCTGTCTAAAGCCGACAGACGCGACATTCACTCTCGATGCACGGAATTTTCATTTCTACATGTCGCGTGTGGCCGAGAACGAGCCATCTGAGACTACAGAGCGCATCGACTTGGAAGCCCGGTATAGAAGCCCGGTATTCGACAGGATATAGAACTCAGAATGGTCATGAACTGGCGCACATCATCGACTTACAAGGGTCTTCTGTCTAAAGCCGACAGACGCGACATTCACTCTCGATGCACCGAATTTTCGTTTCTACATGTCGCGCGTGGCCGAGAACGAGCCATCTGAGACTACAGAGCGCATCGACTTGGAAGCCCGGTATAGAAGCCCGGTATTCGACATGATATAGAACTCAGAATGGTCATGAACTGGCGGGCATCATCGACTAACAATGGTCTTGACTAACAATGGTCAGACGGGACGCGACGCGACGCGACGCGACGCGACATTCGCCCTCGATTCACCGAAATTTCGTTTCTACATGGAGACTCAGGTAAGTACTACGACTTTAGACACTCGTAAAAAGCCGTGATACCAGCACAGTCTGTCGCGCTCTACAGTCGAGCAACACCTTGCTCGAAATCGAAATCAGTGTCGAAGGCGAATTGTATTTCTAGAAAAGTGCATTTGGCACTCTTATATGTAAAAAGAACGAGACGGAACAGAAGCTTATCGCTCGAATTACGCAAGTGCATTTTTTAATAGATGTCGCGGACGCGAAAGAGATATACACTTTCCATTCTCGTCTATGTCTCTGTACGTACGTAGGTCTTTACAATTCTCTTACTTAAATCTAAACGCACGATTTCCTGAAAATCTTGCTAAAATATATTAACCCTTTGAACTTTGGTTGCAATATTTAGAGAGAAAAGGCTACTATGTTCTTTCAAAAGATTTTAATTTAAAGTCCAAAGGGTTAATAAGTGTATACACGCCGCGGGGTATATAGGGGTGGCTCTAATTCGAAAAAGGAGTAGCAACTTTTGGCCCTCTTGTATTTTAAACGCGCCATTTCAAGTATTTCATATTCCTTGCTCCCGGAATGGACTCGTTGGGCAAAGTCTTTTTGTTTGCATTTTGTAGGATGCATATCCTACCAAAATGCACTGCGTGCAATTAAGTAGGATGCTTACCCTTCCAAAATGCATGCACAAAGATTACTACCCAGGAATACAAGGTACTCGTGTCTACAATCGCATGCAAGTAGGCCCTCTTTAGGGCCTATGCTGCAGGCCCTCTCTAAGGCCCACGTTTTAGGCCCTCTCTAGGGCCTATGGCAGGCCCTCTCTAGGGTCCCCATTTGGGCCCTCTCTAGGGCCTACGCGCTAGGCCCTCTCTAGGGTCCATTTGTTGGGCCTTCTCCAGGGCCCACAGCTAGGCCCTCTCTAGGGCCTAGAATCTCCTTGGCAAGTCTAAGCTGAAAATTGAAGCTAAGCGAAAATTTGACTCTAAATCCGCGATAAAAAAGCAATTAGAGCACCGGTGCTCTGGACGAACTTTATATGCGCAGAAAATTGGCTCTACTTTCGCGAAGAAAATTCAACTGGAGCTTCGGTGCTCTGAACAAGTCTTAGATACGCAAAAATTTGACTCTAAATTCGCGGTAATACTACTCTAAGTAAGAGCCACGGTGCTCTGCAATACATGGACGCGAAAAAAGCGGGGACTCTATGATCGCATTACAAATTTTTCGCGGTGACTCTACTCGACCCGATCGATTCGGTTATTTTATGAATTATTAATCGGAATTGTCAAAATCGCGAGCAACTGATTTAATTTTCTGATTTTAAAGCAGACACATGCATGTCACTATCTACGAGTACCTTGTATGGTCAGCTCATTTGATTCTGCTCTTTCCAACACATATGCGCGGCGGTTAGTGGCCTATTTCATATAACTGGCATTCGTTTTAGGAATATTTCTGCAATATTTCGTGAATATGGTTTAGAAAAGAGCCACGTCACGAGGCTATTGCCTAGACGCCCTAAGCCATACTCGCGAAATATTGCGTAAGTGTTCCCAAAACGAATGTCGACCATGTGAAATGGGTTCCTGCATGTCGCGCATTTGTGTTAGAACGGCCAGAATCGAAAGAGCTGGCTACGCTACGTTTTCTACAGAAACCATTTTATTCTCTTGCATGCACCCACATTCAAAGAATTATAAAGTGACTTATCGTTCGCTGTCATCAAGAGTACTGCATCTCTGCAAACTCGAACCCCTGACCAGCACCCCTGGGACCAGCAACTCTGTGACCAGCACCCCTCGAACCGGCATCCATCGGACCAGCACCCATCGGATCAGCACCCATCGGACCAGCACCCATCGGACCAGCACCCATCGGACCAGCTCCCCTCAGCTCAGCACCCCTCAGCCCAGCAGCTCCAATTGGACTCGTGCATGACTCTACTTTCGCGGTCAAAAAACTATTAGAGCACCGAAGCTCTCAACTAGTTTTACTTGCGCAAAAACACTGACTCTACGATTGCATTACGGGCAATCACAAACACTATTACTGAAACAGACAATTTGTATTTAAGCAAGTTCCAAAAAATTTTCTTTAAATTCCAGGCAGCCACATGGAGCGCCGCGCAATTCAGACATTTAGAAAAATTTCGAGCAGCCACATTGGGCGCTTAATGATTCTTAACATTCATAGGAAAAAGGAGTGGCCCCTTTGGGCGTATAATACTTTTCAATTTTAATGAGAAGAAAAAACGAGAGTCCTCTATGGACGCTTAACGATTCTTAAGACTGATAGAAAAATGGAGTGGCCCCTTTGGGCGCCTAATACTTTTCAATTTTAATAAGAAAAGAAACGGCAGCGTCTATGCGCGCTTAACGATGTCTAATCACAAAACGGAAGAACAGCAGCCTCCTTGGGCGCATAATAATTCCGAATTGTAACGTGAAAAAAGCAGCCTCGTCAGGCGCTAATGGCATGGAATGCCAGAAAAATGTTCTAATTCTACTCTACAATGTTAGTAATCCCGAGCCCGTCAACGAAATTCTGAGTGAATCTGTTAAAGAATTCACCAGAAAACTCTTCGGCGAATCCCTCGGCGAATCCCTCGGCGAATCCCTCGGCGAATCCCTCGGTGAATCCCCCGGCGAATTCTTCGATGGAACGCTTAAAACTAGTGTTGCCTGCCCAAGTTTTCTAAGTTACATGCGGTTACAATTTCTTTCGCATATTTTAGAGGTACGCTTGCAATGCTTTCGAGTGACAAACAGATTCTAAATATCTCATTGCAGAGATAGAAAAGAATTGACAAACGGACACGGATTCGCCGTCTCCGTCTTCGGAATCATATTTCCGGAAAGAAAGAAAAGACAATCGAAAGTAGGGAATATAAAAGTCACTATGACAAGCGTTTAAAAGTATGCTAAATGAGAAACGGCATGGTGCACGGTCAAGCTAATTGTAAGAGAAAGCAAAAGCAAAAGGTGTCACTCTCGACAAGCAAGCCTACCTCTACCCTTAAATTTAGCCTATCGCACTCTTTACAATGAGCCCTAGTGGCATAATCTATCGCAAATATCCACTTGCGTAATGATTGCAATGTACGGTAAAAGGCTACTAAAATTCTTTCAAAAGACTTTACTTTAAAGTCTAAAGGGTTAACATACACGCGTGAGAGAAATAGACGAGAGGTTCTCGTCGATCAACAAAGAAGGAAAGACTACGGGTGAGCATGCAACGAGTATTGAATGGCGCAATTCCTACCACCCTGCTGAACGAGTCGAAAGGGAAAAGCGCACGGCATCTCTCAGGCGATTCTACTTGCTCCGACGCGTGCGACCCGCCAGGTGTAACCGGTGGGAAACACCCCGGCCGAACTTACTGTGCGTAGTTAGCAATCACGGCCCGAGTGACCTACGCAGGCAGCTTCCAAACGGTACACCCCCTACGCCCGAAACCTTTCCCTTTCGACAAGAACAAGGGATGAAACTGATCCACTCATACACATTCCATGCCTAGCTAGAGCATGAAACGAGTAATGAATGGCGCAATTCCTACCACCCTGAAGGAGTCGAAATGGAAAAGCGCACGGCATCTCTCAGGCGATCACTGTTGCTCCGACCACATGCGAACCTGCGAGCTCCCCCAGCCGCGTGTACCCTGGCTCAAGCCTACTTACGCGGAGATTGGGCAATCGGCCCGAGTGACCTACGCAGGCAGTGCACCAAAAGGTGCACCCCCTACGCCCGAAACTTTTCCCTTTCGACAAGAACACCAGGGGATGAAACTGATCCACCCATACAGATTCCATGCTCAGTCGCTTGCTTCCGGAAACGGAAACAGCGGCGACCTCCTCATCAGAGATGAGGAGCCAACGAAACAGCGACAAAGCTAATAAAATTCTGTAACTACTTGGCAACTGTACATCAAACGCGAAAGAGAGATACTCTTTACAATTTTATAGTCTTAACAGACTATGCTTCGGTATATTAACCCTTCGGACTGTGATTGCAATATTCGGTAAAAGGCTACTAAAATTCTTTCAAAAGACTTTACTTTAAGGGTTAACATACACGCGTGAGAGAAATAGACGAGAAAGGTTCTCGTCGATCTCTTTGCTTTGCTCGATGCTTTCGAGTGACAAACAGATTCTAAGTATCTCATTGCAGAGATAGAAAAGAATTGACAAACGCACTTGCGTAACTTACGAGGGATATGCGAAAGCTAAGAATCTCCCGATTGAGATTGCAAAGGAGACTAAACGCGGCATTCACTCTCGATGCACGGAATTTTCGTTTCTACGTGTCGTGCGTGGCCGAGAACGAGCCATCTGAGACTACAGAGCGCATCGACTTGGAAGCCCGGTATAGAAGCCCGGTATTCGACAGGATATAGAACTCAGAATGGTCATGAACTGGCGCACATCATCGACTTACAAGGGTCTTCTGTCTAAAGCCGACAGACGCGACATTCACTCTCGATGCACCGAATTTTCGTTTCTACATGTCGCGCGTGGCCGAGAACGAGCCATCTGAGACTACAGAGCGCATCGACTTGGAAGCCCGGTATAGAAGCCCGGTATTCGACAGGATATAGAACTCAGAATGGTCATGAACTGGCGGGCATCATCGACTAACAATGGTCTTGACTAACAATGGTCAGACGGGACGCGACGCGACGCGACATTCGCCCTCGATGCACCGAAATTTCGTTTCTACATGGAGACTCAGGTAAGTACTACGACTTTAGACACTCGTAAAAAGCCGTGATACCAGCACAGTCTGTCGCGCTCTACAGTCGAGCAACACCTTGCTCGAAATCGAAATCAGTGTCGAAGGCGAATTGTATTTCTAGAAAAGTGCATTTGGCACTCTTATATGTAAAAAGAACGAGACGGAACAGAAGCTTATCGCTCGAATTACGCAAGTGCATTTTTTAATAGATGTCGCGGACGCGAAAGAGATATACACTTTCCATTCTCGTCTATGTCTCTGTACGTACGTAGGTCTTTACAATTCTCTTACTTAAATCAAAACGCACGATTTCCTGAAAATCTTGCGAAAATATATTAACCCTTTGAACTTTGGTTGCAATATTTAGAGAGAAAAGACTACTATGTTCTTTCAAAAGATTTTAATTTAAAGTCCAAAGGGTTAATAAGTGTATACACGCCGCGGGGTATATAGGGGTGACTCTAATTCGAAAAAGGAGTAGCAACTTTTACGCAAGTGCATTTTTGAATAGATGTCCAGACCGAACCAAGCTCACCGAATGTGAGTTTGGCTTGATCTGGACCCTTAAACTAGATCGTAGGCTTTAGCTTGATTCCGTTTCGAAAGTATCAATGCTTGGGAAACGTTACCAAGGAGCCGAGCACACCACTTGGAGGTACCTACGAAAGTGACCCATTTCTACGAAATATTTCTGGTCTATGTTCCACCAATGCTTAGCGCATTTTTGAAAATTTGGAAAAAGTCTTATGGCTAAAGTTCATAAACTATGACTTATTGCCAGACTGGTTTAAATATTGTAAAGAGAGAGAATAGTAGAAGTAGCGAGCACAGTGACCAAGTAGTATCAATATCAACTGTCATTCTCAATTATTAATATTTGTATGAGAAAGAGCTGCAAGTAATATAGTTGAAAATCCATAAGAAATTAATGCTTTCCATTCTCGTTTTATTAAGATAATCTAATGACTCGAATATAATTAAACTTGAGAAGTGTAACTCGTATTCAAAGCATCAAGCTTTGATTATGAAATTCAAGAAAAATAATTTCTAATATTTAAAACACGATATTAGCACTCTGACCTCGAATTTGAAATTTATTGTTACTGTTTACGAGAACTAAGTATGTATTCGTGGTCACTGTGCTCGCTACAGCAATCATTTATTCAATAGCATGCAGAAAAATTGAAAAAATGAAAATGTACCACTCACCGATCGTTGAAGACAGTCTCACTACTATCCATGCAGACAGGAAGCTTGATTTCACTGAGATCCGATCACTATCGCATGTAAAGTTCAACTGGCAGATCACGAATTCGGTAGAGGTTGTTCACGTTATGTCTCGCTCCAACGACTCCCAGCTCTTCGAGAAAAGTATTGCTCAAGAAGTCTTCTAGGTACTGGGTGAATTGTAGTAGAATCTTGTTAAGCGACCTCCCACATGGTCCAGTAATCGATGTAATTAATCCAGGAATCGAGATATCACGAAATAATATGCTCGCGCGTTCACTGACATCCGATCACTGTCGCAGGTAAATTTCAACTGGCAGATCACGAATTCGGTAGAGGTTGTTCACGTTATGTCTCGCTCCAACGACTCCCAACTAACTTGAAATTCGTTCAGGCCAGAAATAATTTGATACAGCAATGTTCATTGCAAAATATGAACTTTTCGCAGCTGCAGCCATGCATCCTGCATTTTCTTGTATATGTCTTTCACTACTGGGGAGATCCCAAATCTGGGGAGGTATCAAATAAAATAAATCATGTAAACCTATCGAAGAAATGCATCAAATAAAATAAATCATGCAATCCCATCGAACAAATACACGAAATAGAACGACTCATGCAAAAATCTACGAAGGAATGTATGAAATAGGACAGATGATGGAAAACAATCGAAGAAATCAGTTAAAAAGAAAGAGAAATCGATTTTGGCCTTGGCAGAATATTAACATTTTGAATGGCTTTTAACGAACCCGAAAATTTCATCGGCACCAAACGAATAAGCTAACCTAGGCCAGGGGCCGAGGGGGGGGGGGGGCAGGAAAGACCAGGGCTGAAACCGAGAAGAGGTCCCCAGAAAGTCCAAGATGTCCAGTAGGTCCGAATGGTCCAGGTGGCGCAGGAAGGACCAGGGCTGAAACCCTGACCAGGTCCCCAGGAGGTCCAGCAGGTCCAGCAGGTCCAGCAGGTCCAGCAGGTCCAGCAGGTCCAGCAGGTCCAGCAGCTCCAGGGTCTCCGGATGTCCAGGAGGTCCACCAGCTCCACGTGGCTCGGCAGCTCCAGGGTTCCCGGAGGTCCTCCCGGCCCGTAGGACCGACGACGACTGAGTACATGGAGCTCCGTGAGCTCCGTATATACATTTCGAGAAACTATGTCCCCCGATCAAAGCAAAGTCGACGGTTGATTACAACTGCGAAATCCAACGAATTCTTCGGCAAAAATGAATTTTCTGCTAAAATATCCATTCCAGTGGCTATTACTATGACAAATAATGTTAAGAACATTTGCACTAACCGGCCAGTATAAATTATTATTAACTATGATCGATACAACTCGAGATATCAAGCAATTAGTAAGCTTTGGCCTTGGATTTGCAAATGATTTTCTATGCCAATTGAATTCTATTTTATTCTCAATGTTTAATCGTTCGATAAATGAATGTTAATACTTATACATATTACATAGTATTATTTATACTGTTTAAATACATTTTAGTTGAACGCTTCGAATCTACATATATGACGAAAACTTCCAAGCACTTCGAACATGATTCGAAGCTTAAAACTCTTAAATTCTTGATAGGTCTTGAAAATGAACATCTGGTTGTCAAAAATTAGTCAGGTTGATCGGCCATTTCGAGAATTCTTTCTCGAGAATTTCTCGAGAAATATTATAATTGCTTATTTCTTATTTCTCGAGAAATACTGTTTTTAAACACATATACAATTTATAATAAATCTTATTAGTAACATTAGAACCTATATGAATTACAATAGAAGATCTTAGTAGAGAAGATTCTACATTATTGACTGCAAAATTCTTAACTGCAGAACCCTTTAATTCTTATTTAACAATTTAGAAAAATTGTATACCTACTGAATTAAGTAATGAGTTTCTTGTGGCGACGAAAGGAAAAAAGCTACGGCCACAGCTTTTATCCCCCCACAAAAAGAAGGAACGAAATAGATTAAAAACTATTTTACAACAAAAAAGTAATGTTTCACTTTGCACAAATTTTGCACTAAATAAATAATCAATTATATTTAATATCTGTTTTTCATTTATACAAGTTTTGTGCAAAGTGGACAGTAATGAACAATTAGTTAAAGTTTTCTGGTGTTTTTGATAAATATTATCAACATTATTCCAAAAATATCAATTTTGTAATATTTCCTTCAATTTTTCGAGAGTTCTCAAGACTTATGATCTGATTTCTGATTTCTCGAAAAATCAAGAACACTATTTATGACTGTATTGTCCCGCGAGTCGGCGGTGGACGTAGATACGGGTCCAAAACCTACCAAGACTTTGAAGCAAGAGTTTCAATTATTAACTATGATCGATACAACTCGAGATATCACGCAATTAGTAAGCTTTGGCCTTGGATTTGCAAATGATTTTCTATGCCAATTAAATTCTATTTTATTCTCAATGTTTAATCGTTCGATAAATTAATGTTAATACTTATACATGTCATATAATATTATTTATAATGTATAAATACATTTTAGTTGAACTTGGTGTAAATGAATAGTTAGATGAATATTGGGAGAAATATGAGTGACAAACATCGACGAAGTATTCAGTTTCTGAAAAAGTTTTTTAGATAACAGGTATATCTCAGTGGAATTCTGTTACAAGTCCTCCCACATGGTCCAGTAATCGATGAAATTGATGCATGAATTGAGAAATCACGAAATAACATGCACTATGAGATGCACATACTTCACTAAACACTAAACCGATGAATTTCTCACAGCTAGACAAATTTTTATTTTTCAGTGCCGGTTTGAAAAGTAATTCGATTTGCAGTTGCACTCCTTGTCATAAACGCTAGGGTAGTGGCATAAGGACACAGTCAGCGATAGGCCATTCAGTAATGAGTATGTCAATTTCTATCATATAAGTATCACTAATGCATTACTAATGTTTTTCTGATGAAAATGACACCAAACTTGATATAATCCTGATTATTTTTAAAGACTGTAATGGAAAATACTTGGAGTAAAGGAATTGAGGAAAGTAATGAAGAGTACCTGAATTCTGCGTGAACTGAGACGGAACTGATATGTGTGCCCAGATCTTAACGTAAGGCTTAAGCGCTCGTAAGCGATACCTACGCTCGTGTACTAACATCGTAGATGTTTTTTATAATTTTTAAATCCATTCAACAGTTAATAAGGACGGAGCCAAACAATTTGTATTGAAACAAATTGTTGTTACGTAACAGCCAGACTTAGTCACTTGGCGCTGCGAAACCAAAAAAGGTTAATTGTCTTGGTTAATAAATAAAATAAAACAAGACAAGACACCACTGAGACAAGAAAGAAAAAGATTTTAATGCAATTTATACATATTTATTCAGTTTAGCAACACCAATTCGGAGAGCAGCGCCAAGTATTTTGAATAAAATATTTATTCGTATTAAATATTTATTTGTATAAAAATATATCTGCTTAATATTATTTAATACATTTTTTTCTTTGTATAAATAGCCATTGTGATAATTGGCGCAATTTGTGTATATCATTAGTTTTGTAAAGCTATTAATTTACGACAATGTTTTGAAATCGGATTCTTTTTGATGGGTATTAATTTACGACAATGTTTTTAAATGGGATTCTTTTTGATGGGATACCCAGTTGCCACGGTCAACATAGGTTGAGGCATAGTTGCAAAAGACAGAAAGATTTGATACGGTAGTTTGCATTGGCATGAAACCGTGCTGCTCACTGCAGACGATATTCGTAATAAATGGCTTGATACTGTCAACAATTAAGCTCTCAATTTAGTAATGTAAGTTCTCAATTTAGTGATTCCTGAAAAATGAAATATAGAAAAAAAGGAGAAAAAGAAAAATTTATAAAAGAACCGATAATATTGGGTGTAAATACTATAATAAAAATGTTAATAAATATTTCGAAAATAATATCGCAATATATAATCATATAATAATGAGAAAGTCATGTCTTTGCAGTGTAATGCAAGTGGTAAGTAACGCAGTACGTACATAGCTGCTAACTGTTGGTGGCGCGCGACATTTATATATATCGTCATATCGTCTACAATTATTTGTTAATCAGTGTGAAAATTGGTGAAAAACTTCCTTGTATATTAAGGAAAAACTTTGTCGCTGCAAGTTATCTGTATGTCAAAATTGCCTCGATACTTTTTAACGGCGAACGTTGAAAAACATGGGTTATGTCCTGTGTTACTTTTTAATTAAATATTACTACATATTTTAACATAAGGGTTTTGTGCATACATTTAGCAGCTTTGTTAGAGTTTTCTGAGTTTTATGTTTCAAGTTTCATAACGATCCGTTAATATTTACTCAAGTTATCGCAATTTATGTTTAAAGAAATAATGATTTTGGTCGAAGAAATTTTTTTAGTTTATAATTTTTATCTCGAATACTAACGATTCGATAAAAAAACTGCAAATAGAAAAAATGTGTGCCGTGATGTGCTTTACAAGGCTATATTTTTTAAAATTCAGTTTAACAACATTTAATTTTCACGAGTCGTGATGCTTACGTCACGCGGCGTGCGATAAGAGACGTGTATTGCCGCGCGAACCTGCCTTGTCTCCCCCCACCAAAGCCCATATTCGCCGTGGTACGTGACGCGACGCGGGGGTCATTCGTTCCGTGGACTTCGTTGAGTTAAGACGTTTCGATAGCTGCGTACGTAAATGGTACGCGTACATTATCTACTGTCACATAATTACTTCTAATCATTATTATACTTGTTCTTTATTCTCTATCGTCACTTGCTGTTACTATTAATACACTTTCGTCCCGAAATTGATTAAATATCGCGAGAAAACTATTAGATATTCGTCACGTATTCCCTTTGTAGCCTTCGTGTCGATATTTCTGCACATTTAGTGCACACATATCGTGTCTCGGTATTCAAATACATGACTTTTCGGGCATATTTCAAGTTTATTTCTTGTTTAATTGCCTTACGAATGTTTTAATGCTTTTGTTTCAAACAGACGTTCAGGCGGAAATCGAAAACAAAGGGCAGGCGACGCCATGACACTTGGCGGTTAATTTGAACGATGCTTGGATGGCATCTGGTCATTCCTTGGAAAAAGGAGTTCACAATACGTGTGGTATACGTATTTTTCTCATTATTTTATTGAATCATTGTTGGCTGTGATTGAATTATGATAAATTGAATATTTTTAATCAGATTTGTTTAAAAGTTTTAAAATGGTGTCTGTAGATGTTTACGAAATATTGAAGTGATCGAATTCTATTGCATTTCGGTCGCGATTACGTAGAATTCAGTAATATTTCAATGATTTTTAGAATCTATTTCTATGAAGCTGTTGTAATTGCATTTACCTTCGGTTTTGGATGCAAGTTTTATTCTTTATGTTCAGAAACTGCGTAGTTGATCGACATGCTATTCAAGCATGAATAATCAACGAATGTTGATTCTTGCCATTGATTTTGGATATTTATAAAGATCGTGATATGTTTTAAAGTATTATTCGAATAACACGAACTTTCTTACAATTTTAATGACGAAAGCCACTACTATGATTCATTTAAATGTAATAATTATATCTGCAGTAGTATATTCTGGATAATATCGTGTGTTACTGAAATACAAAGCTGCTCCTATGGAGCGAGCATTCTGTATTTTCGTAACACACCTTGTATTTTAAATAACAAGGAGCGAAAGTCCCTTGGCTGATTTCACGACAAACAATATTTCCTCGTGACAAACACTCGATGAAACCACATCCACCCCACCCTCCTATCCTACTTATTTTTCAGAGATTGTGACCGCGTGCAATGCGGTCAAATAGAGTCAGTGTTTATGACGTACGAAGTTTTTCGTTTTGAAGAGCACAGTTGCTCATAGTAGAGTTTCGTTAACAATTTCGGGATACGCGAGAGTAGAGCCAGTGTTTTCTACGCAATTTATATTCTTTCACGAGCGTCGCGGCTCTGATCTTCGAATCGCGAGAATAGATTCAGTGCTTTGTTCGCCGATTATGATCTTTGGGGCGCGTTTGTAGTCTACTATTTCTTTTTTTTTTACTTTTGAAAGAGAAACTCGTTGTCGGAAATTAGAGTCAGTGCGTCAGCTGAAGAGGAGACTTGTGCGCAGAATATTAATGGAATGATGTAAGTATCTATGTATTTGATTTAATTCTTTTAAAATAGAGTTCATTCTTCAAAATTTTAGAAAGAAAACAATTTTAAACAAATTAATCTTTAGAATAGAATCACCAAGAAATCCAAAACTAACGAAACTTTTTATTATTTAGACATTATAAGAAATAACTTTTGTTAATTTTAATTTTTAACATTTCATTTTTCTAATTTTTTTCTTAAAATGTCTAAATGATAAAAAGTTTCGTTAGTTCTGAATTGCTTCGTGGTTCTATATTAGAGTACAAACAGTCGTAATTTTAGAAAGAAATTATAATCGTGTTCTGTTCCTTGGTTACAGTTTGGGCGCAGCTGAGCAGCTTGATGACTTTTCCTGAGCAGTAGCAGGGGTGTAGGCGTCTTCGGCACCGGGGCACAGCGAAATGTGAGTGCGCATGCATTATGGTTCCTCTGGTCACTCAATCATGTCGTAGGACGTTTGGTCCGAATCGACACGAGTGACCGGTTGTATATTTAACGAGCATAATGACCACGGGTATGATAATCATGCCCGTGAATTGTAACATTTTTGTCTGTGTATGTATTTATTAGACGAGGCTAGGGCCTTCTTGTACGCCGCGCCTTTTCAATAGAATCACATTATAATCATAATTTCCAAGATAAACGGTTCCTAACGCGAATATTTATCATTGATCATACATTGATGTAGATATTTATTAAATAATTCGGAAGGTATTGGTACGAATATCAATACGACTGAATGCTAATTTTTATATAGCGAAGAAGTCTGATACTCTCAGACTCCACAGCTACGATCATTTTTATTTAATATGTAGTGGAACGATTATAATGACTTGAATTTCTTTTATTTTTCTGATACTACGTGTTCAAAAGTAACTTGATTTCTAAATGATGATAATATACATAAAAGTGTAATTCCTTTCTTAAAAAGGTCACTCGTTTGCGTACACAATAGAATAATTAATTTCCATGTGCAAGAAGACAATTAAGGGTGGGGAAATTTCAGATTCAAAGTAATTAGCATGAGATCACACTTTCTTGTTTTATGAAATTTACTTTGACGATGGAATAGCCCGTTTTAGATTCTTAAAGTAAATTCTTCATGATTTAGATTGATTTTCTTAAACAATTGAATTTTAGAGTCTTTCTTCTCGCTAAATGAATGTCGAGTAGAGTCCTTTTTCTTGATCTAAAGTAGAGACCTTTCTTATTTATCTTCACTTTAAACTATTCACAAGTTGAAAGTCGAGCCACTTTGCTTAATAATGTAAAATAAAAGAATATTAGCCTGCTAGACACTATAGAACCTAATGATATTTTCTAGTTGAGGATTTTCAGGATATCTTTCCGTACTCATTGCCTTTTAACTCATCCACGTGCCCAGGTGCTACTTGGGTGGGTGAAGGCAATGGGGCACGATGACTTTCTTTATTAAATAATTACATGTCGGCGGCTAGCATTGCGTTAGTGTATCGTGCACGCCGCATTTTCCACCTATGTGTGTTTGTGTGGTTAGGCGGTGGAATTTGCGTCGGTGAAAGATTTTCATTAAAGACCATCTTAACGAAACTATAACGTTGCAATAACGATATCAATGTTTCATATTCCTTGTTGCACACGATGATCATTCTAGTAAATAATCTGGGAATATGAAATTTAATCAATCTCGTACAATCAAATCAGATAGTAATAACGATTCATGTATGTACATAATACATATGTACAATGCACATTATCAAGTAATCCATTGTTTGAAATTGAAAATAGTTAATTGTTTTGTAAATCATACTTATACGCAATGGTCACTGCCTTTGCTAGCCGATTTCAGTGAAATCTGGTACGTACTTATTAGAGTGTGATTGTGTGTGAGAGACTGCTTTGCCATTTTTTAAATATACATAGCTGTTAGGTAGGATGGGTAACTTAGCTGTTCGGTAGAATAGGTAACAGCTGTTCGGTAGGATGGGTAATCTAGCTGTTTGGGAGGATAGGTAACTTACCTTCTGGTACGAATGTGTAACTTAAATATAAGTAGGTAGGGCCGGGGCAGGTCATCGTATTCTCTGATCGCATGTTCCCCCCTGCGATGACCTGCTTTCAGGAAATTTGTGAGAAAAGTCGACGGCCAGACTAGCGCGAGTGGGGTATGCCCTCGCTTCTAGCCCCGCTATGTCGACTTTTTGACGCCAGTGGGACATTGCACATTGTCGCTGGTCGCGGTCGGCAGGACGGGCTTGGGCACGCTATTAAGGGGGTACTCCACTGTGAACCGTCGAAAAATCAAGCTATTTTTAAAGATTTTTTCTAAGTAAATACAACATATAATGAAATAAATCTTTTTGGTATTTATTAAGTATTTATTAAAAACGGTATGTTCGCGGTGCATGTGATTTCCCAGCTTAGACTGATCCAAAAATAAAAATTCTAAGAGATTCTTAATGTGTATAAGGTGTCTCTATCGTCCGTTCCTCAATTAACAATTTTTTCCGAAAAATAACCGAGATTTTTCTCGGGGAACATTCGAGAAACACCATTATTTGGAGAACTTTTTCCTTCAAACAGGTGCCATTTTGTTATTTTTCAACAAAAATTGTTAATTGAGCTACGGGCGATAGCGACACTCATACAGATTAAGAATGTTTTCGGATTTTTTGTTTCAGATAAGCCTAAGGCAGAAAATCACCTGCACCACGTTTTTGTTTAGTTGCCATATTGACGCTTTGTAAAAAAAAACAAGTAAAACAAATTAAAATATTTTTTTAATTTTTTTTATATAATATAAGAGTAGCTTTATAAACACCAAAAAGATTTATTTCATTATATGTTGTATTTACTGAGAAAAAAATCCGTTCACTGTGGAGTACCCCCTTAACTTTCAGAAGGGCGGACCGCCCGAAGCAAAGAAGTGGCCAAAGAGCCGAAGATAGCCCGGCCAGTAAAACGGCCACATCATGTGGGCTACCAAGAATGGCCCTGCATCCTCGGGTGCAGGGTCATTCTTCGTAGGTATTACTTTGCCATTATGCTCGTCAGTAGTTGTAGTAGTAGTAGTAGTAGTAGTAGTTTGGTTGGCCATAGGCTGACCCATCGATACCCCCTCCCCTGAAATTGAGCACACCGCGTTTTCAATTAGGGTTGCGAAGAAGATTACGCGGCCAGTTAGTGTTGCGACTAAATGTTGATCACGGTTTTAATTAGCGTTGCGAATCGAGTATTCCCCGCGTTTGGTACCAGCATAGCGTTGCGAATAAATATCGAACGTGATTGCTTGTAGTATTTCGAAAAAAGAGTCGCGATTGTTTTTGAGATTGTTCTTGTATTTTGAAGTAAAGTTACTAGCGTTTGATTTATAGCATTAATTTTGATTCATTGTATTCTTTTTATTAGAGTTGCGATGCGACTGAACGCGTTTTTTTAATTACTCGTTCTAGTTTGATTCTAAATATTTGTTTGAGTTAGTGTTGCGATGATGATTGATCGCGTTTGTAATTAGAGTTGCGACCCCCAGCCCCCAATGCCCCAAAACTGTCCTGGGACATGTCCAGAGACATGTTCCTGGGGAAAAAGAGTCCCGAGCAGCTGGATTTGCTGCGCATGGGACTCTACACAGCCTTCAGGAAGGCTGCAACGATTTAAAGTTAGAGTTGCGTATTACGAGACACAGGTGCATTGAATTTTTATTAGTGTTGCGAAAAATCAAACCACCCACGTGGTGGTTCTCTGTAGCTTTTTATACTTGTTAGAGTAGTGTAGCTGCTTGAGAGTATTAAGTATAGTAGAATTTTCAGTAATGAAGCACCATTCGGGAATTTTGAAGTTGTTTGAGAAATTAGTGCTGCGAGTAGTCCAAAGTCCTAGTGACTATGCTCGGGAGTTGATTTCAGTCTGTAATAAGCTAGCGTTGCGAAAGAAAGAAACGGTCCACTCACGGTTTTCTTGCATTAATGAGTGGACAATGATCATGGAGCAGCCCTAAGTGGCTGCACCATCCCCCTTCTACTCCCACCATCTACCCGCTCTTGAATCGAGTGTTTGTCACTGGAAATATTGTTTTGAAAGTATATTCATATTTTGCAAAAAATGCCAATTAATGAGAAACTACAAGGAAATTATTGAGTTGATGTAACAAAGCACCCAATGTGCTTAATATTATGAATATCAATTGCTAATTTGCATAATTTGTTCTATTTCATGTATTTTGTCTATGGTTTTGCGTGATTTATTTTATGTCCTGTTTTATTGTGTTTATTTAATTTCCTTCCAGGCTGGTAAATGTTTTTGATTACCTACTGAATAGAATGAATTATATACAGCACCTTAATGAATTATAGCACCTAATGTGCTTAATATTATGAATATCAATTGCTAATTTGCGTAATTTGTTCTATTTCATGTATTTCGATTATGGTTTTGCGTGATTTATTTTATGTCCTGTAGGCTGGTCTCACTATTACTGACATAACGTAGTTATACCTTCGCGGTGAAGAGACTTAATAAAATAATATATTTAAAAATAAAAGTGATAGTGAAAAGTAATAATGAAACGTGTTAGTGCAAAGTGATAGTGATAGTCAATATTAACGCGTGCTCGTTGTTGCAACTTTCTGTATGAAAGTAACTTTGGTTACTGTGCAGTAAAGTGCAATTACTCCAATCTTCAACATTTGCATAAAAGTTTTTGATTATCTACTAAAAATAGGATGTCAGGTTCATTATCCTTGAGAAACGAAATCTCATGGAATTTTTATTAATACTTTTGCGAATGTTTCAAATATTGCCCCTTTATTCTTTTCTTCATTCCCAATTAGTGAATAATTAAAGGGTTGGATGCAATAAGGGGACTAGCGCTTGAAAATGTGCAAAAGTATTGTCCGATCGCTAAGAAAAATTGGAAAATTAAATGTTGCTAAAATGTATTTTAAAGAATATAGTGTTGTAAAGCTCGCCACGGCACATATTTTTTCTATTTACAGTTTTTTCATCGAATCATTAGTATTCGAGATAAAAATTATAAACAAAAAAAATCTGTCAACCGAAATCAGTATCTTTTTAAACATAACTTGCGATAACTTGGGTAAATATTAACGGATCGTTATGAGACTTGAAACATAAAACTCAGAAAATTGTAGCGAAGCCGTAAAATGTATGCACAAAATTCTTATATTAAAAAATGTAATAATATTTAATTAAAAATAACACTGCACATAACCCATATTTTTCAACGTTCGCCATTAAAAAGTATCGAGGCAATTTTGAGGTACATATAACTTGCAGCGGCAAAGTTTTTCCTTAATATACAAGGAAGTTTTTCAAAAAATTTCACACTAATTAATAAATAATTGTAGAAGATATGACAATGTATATAAATCTTGCGCGCCTCCATCAGTCAACCGCCACGTATATGTAATGCGCTATTTAGCAGTTTTAGGCACTTGCGTTGACAGTTGGCGGCGTGCGAAAATTATATATATCGTCATATCTTCTACAATTATTTATTAATCAGTATGAAAATTCGTAAAAAACTTCCTTGTATATTAAGGAAAAACATTGTCACTGCAAGTTATATGTACCTCAAAATTGGTTCGATACCTTTTAACGGCGAACTTTGAAAACCATGGGTTATGTTCAGTATTATTTTTTAATTAAGTATTATTATATTTTTTAACATAAGGGTTTTGTGCATACATTTTACGGCTTCGCAAGAGATTTCTGAGCTTTATGTTTGAAGTCTCATAACGCTCCGTTAATATTTACTCAAGTTATCGCAATTTATGTTTAAAAAAATAATGATTTCGGTTGACCGATTTTTTTTGTTTATAATTTTTATCTCGAATACTAATGATTCAATGAAAAAACTGTAAATAGAAAAAATATGTGCCGTGGCGAGCTTTACAACACTATATTCTTTAAAATACAGTTTAACGACATTTAATTTTCCAATTTTTCTTAGCGATTAAATAATACGTTTTCACATTTTCGAGCGCTAGTCCCCTTATTGCATCCAACCCTTCAATTATAATGGTAGAAATATACCAGAAAATTCTTCAAATTTAAAACAGAAAGAAACAAAAAATGTTTTAAATTCTGCGTAGTTTCATCGCGGTAGCTTTTTACAGAATAACACCTTCTTTTGCCCGCTTGTGGAGCGATCAAGGATCGTTCTGCAATCGTGCATCAGGGGGCTCGATGGAAATGAAAATAAAATTTTGCATAAAAGGAGGGCGGATGGGCCGCGGTTAGTGCGGGTCTTCACTCGCAGCGCCTCCACGTGGTGAGACCTGGGAAATCTGTATTATTTGAAGTAATTGCTAATCGTATCACAAGTAACATTGTAATTCAATTATTAATTACATGTCAAGTAATACGAGCCGATTGGCTGAAATTATCTATCTTCGTTAATCTATATTCCATCCGTCCAGATTCGATTCTAAATATTTCTCCTATAATATAATATTTTAATCGTTGACAAACCGAGCCAAAGCGTAGCTTAGCAAAAGCACACCCTCTATGTTAAACTCTCCCTCTAAACAAGTCACACGTATACAAGCACGCACACAACTTTCAGCATTTCAACACATTTCAGAGTAGTTCTTGAGTTGGACGCTGTTCATGAACAGAGGCCGCTAAATTCAGTCCTCGAGTTATGGGTCGGTAATACAGTTTGGGTGGTGACACGAAGTCCCATAAGGTGATAGGTCTATTCTATACTTCGTCGATGGTATTTCTAGTATTGACATAGGTAAAGCTGCAGGTATCACCGAGAAAAGTATAGAAGCTGTGTTATTCAGGGTGTCCCACTAACTCGGTTCACATCAAATATCTATTATTTCAAGTAATAAGCGAAAATATTATTTATAAAAGTTGTCTGGTTGTAAGAAACACAAAACACGGTCAAACTAGTTTCTTTACAGGGATAGATCGGATGTGGAGATCAATTTTATTTTTTCAAATGGACTGTCAAATTCAATAGAATAGGGAATTCTGAGTATGAAAGTACTAAAATCCTAAAACTTAATGTTTCTGAGAAATTTAACTCTGTCCTCTTACTTTGATTATGAGACATAATCGAAGCTATGCTCAGTTCATTTCGGATAACCGGCCGTTGAATGCGGAAATAATAAAATAAAACAATAAATACGAACGTGAATGGGCGCTTTTTTACTCTTGAAAGTATAAACATACCATGTGAGGCGTGTGTAATAAACCAATTGAACGACACTTAATATAAATTCAAACATATTGATATATTTATTAAAACATGATACAGAAATTAAAAAATAATTCAATTTATCACGCAGCAGAATATAATGAATATGCCAACCAGTTCAAACAATTTTTTGGAAGTATTTGAAGCATTCGTAGAGTACATATTATATCGAACTTGATGCGACTTTCTTTTTTAGCTACCTATTTTGCCTCTTGTAACTATTTTACACCTTCAAGGGGAAGAGCGACAGCAAGTCACAGTAGTGTACCTAAGTGATAGAGATGCACCACTACAGTGGTTCGCGCTATGTCGGTGTGCTATCTTTTTAACCTTTACTCTCTGTGTAGGGGTCAAATAGACCCCAGTCATTGTGATATACGATGTAATCAGTTTTCGCATCAAATAAATATGCCAGGCAACTACGATTGCCTCAACTAAGGTTTTACACACACATTGAAAAAAAAATTGAAAACATATTATCTATGACGCACAGTGCGACCAACTGCTCCTTTTTGTGTCAAAATCGTAGAACTTTTGATAGGAATAACATAGAGGGGTGAATCTTTTTCGAGGTTAAAGCTAAGATGTTGCAGAATAAGGGAAAAATATTGAAAATGCATGACAAACAAGTTTTGACCTTGAAAATCTACGTGAAAGTTGACATTTTCGAAGAAATTTTCGGTTCTTCCATTATAACGCGTTTTTGAAGTTTTTTCTTGGCTTGTGCATCATTTCCTATAGATTTTGACGCGCTGAATTCAAATCTGTGCGCAGAATTTGTCCGGCCCTTCAGGATTCAAAGAAAAATGCAATTTAGTGGGTTACGCTCAGACGTTCGGCAAGCCAGAAAGTTATGAAACTCGATATGCAAGTAGAACAGTTCATCCGTAACGCAACCCTATTTGCTGTTGGTGCCATAATTCTATTTTTGGGGGTGTACTATTCGCCAGCCGAATAGTTGTGTATCGTTTCGAAAATGGAACTGTAAGAGTTGCTTGAGAAACAAAACAATTTCCCGATAGTTTTCGTAGTGTAGTGTAAACGAACAGAGTTTGCGGAGCCTGGCCAACGATCCTCGGCGTGTATCATGCGTATTGCGAATCTGCTCAGCACTTATCAAAGTTATCATAAAGTTCAACACTGCGAGAAGACCAGGGGATTAAGAGATGAGAGGTGCAACAGAGAGCACACTTGCCGTTAGCGAGAGATGCACACAAGAGGGAGACAATTCAATATTACTATGAAATGGCGCAGTGGTTGCTGTTATTTGATTGTTCAAATCGTTAATAGCAGACTACGATAATACGATGAAAATAATAATGCCATAACATAGCAGAGACACATCTGATAGATATTATTAACTAATAGAAGCACCCCGCACACGCGTACTAGTTTTTTCCAAAGCAAAGGCGTAATTTTCTATTTCGAGCCTTTACGCCTTTGCAACTCAGTTAACACAGTCACGTATCAGTAATAACTACTTCATGTAACACATCTACATTCGTATGATACGTCGTATATTCCAGATTAGCAGGGCAGTTGGCGATCAGAATTGCACAGACCAACGTCGTGTGCCGTATTGCTCTTCGCAACAAACGAGAACAATGGCGTGTACGTGTCTGACTTTAGTCGTGGGTGCTTTAAGTTTACTGATATTATATTTGCTGAAGACATACACCTATTGGAAGAGGCGAGGCATCCCGACCGCTAAAGGAATAATACCATTTCTGGGTCATACGTTACCCTTACTGACTGTGAGATTAAGCTACTTACACCTGACTAACAAGATGTATGAAGAGAGCAAGAACCGTAGCATGGTTGGATTCTACAAATTGACAAAACCGGTCCTATTAATTCGTGAACCACAGTTGGTGAAGACCGTCATGCAGACCAACTTTACAAGCTTCCATGATAATTCGGCGGAGATTATACCAGAAGTGGAACCTCTATTCGCCACGAATCCGTTTTTCTGTAATGGCGATGTTTGGGTAAGAGGAAGAAAGCGAATGACCTGGGCGTTTTCCAGCATGAGACTGAAAATCCTTTTCGTGGCTGTCAGTGGAGTGTGCAAGAAATTCCAAGATTTTTTGGACAGGCGGCTGAAGTCGAGTGACAAGTACGAGGTCGAGCTGAAATATCTGTTCTCAAAATTTACGGGCGAAGTTGTGGCGAATGCTGGTTTCGGCGTCGAAGGACAGTGCTTCGAGGATGAATCGCATCCAACGGCTTTCGACAGGATTGGCGATGAGTTTTTCAAGCCAAGTATCATAAACTCGATATTCCAATCTATTGTATTTTTCTTGCCCTCGATCAATCACATACTGAGAGTCAGTATTTTCCCGAAGAGTCTGGACAAGTTCTTCACAAAGTTAGTCGAAGAGAGTCTCGAAACCAGAAAAAAGGACAACACGCCGAGGAACGACTTCCTTCAGCTAATGGCGGACTTTGGAAAAACAAATGATGAGACACTGAGCATAAAAGAACTCACTGGTCAGATGGCGTCTCTCTACGCGGATGGATTCGAGACATCTAGTATCACCCTCAGCTTCATTGGCTATCAATTGGCAGCGCACAAAGACGTCCAGGAAAAATTGAGGGCGGAAGTGCAGTCCACGATCGCCAAGCACGGCGGCCAATTAACGTTCGATTCGTTAAAAGAAATGAAGTACATGGATCAAGTGATGAACGAGTCGCAAAGATGTCTCACCTCTTTTGGCACCCTGGGTAAACGTTGCACGACGGAGTTCGAGCTGGAGGGATCGGATGGGCTGCGTTGCCGCGTGAAACCTGGATCGGAGATCGCTATACCCGTGTGGTCTTTGCATCATGACCCCGAGCACTGGCCTGATCCGGAAGTTTTCGATCCTGATCGATTCAGCGAAGAGAGGAAGCAGGACATTCAGAAAATGACCTTCCTTCCTTTCGGGGAGGGTCCAAGGATGTGCGTTGGAATGAGAATGGCCCTACTCCAGATAAAAACTTGTTTGGCTTGCTTGTTGAACAATTACAGCCTAGAACTGTCGCCAAAGACCCAGCAGCCTGTGAAATTATCACCGGCATATTTCCTATCAGCTCCGATCGGAGGCTTGTGGGCGTATATCTCCAAACTTTGAGTGACATACGTCACGGTTATCATACTTATTCTACGCATATAACGTAGCGAAACTATTGTCCTTGTAATATTAATTTTACGGCTGAAGTTGCCACCTGAAATGCACGCACTTCACTGAACACTGAACCGATGAATTTCTCAGGGTAGACAAAATTGTATTTCGCAATGCGGGTTCCAAATGTAACTCGACTTGCAACTGTATTCATGCACCCCATGACAGCCAACTTTCTGCGAGGCTTTTAAGAATTACATTTTAATGTCGGCGGTAAACTAATACTCGGGGAAAATAAAATCCAATTATTATTACTTCACTAGAATGATTAACCAGTGCATTAGAAACTTCCCGGAATGTCAGTAACGGCGTGAATTTTTAATGCTCTCCGGCGTACGATACATGAAGGTGTTCTACTACACATAAAGTACTAATAAACAATGTTATCTTACAATTTATAGCTTACACGGGCTTTGAAGAAATACAAATATGTAATATTGCCCGATGAGAAGATGAGCTACTACCCACAAGCTGAAATGTCACAGGGGCAAGGGGAATCGTCCACTCGCGTCAACCTATCCCCTCCAACACAGTTCGTCCCGTGACGTAGAACGCGAACGATACCAATCGCGACAATCGGCGGATATGGACAGCCGCTAAGAACCGAAAAGTAGAATTTCTTGGAGGGGATAAGGTGGAGCGAGCGGGCGATTCCCCTTGCCCCTGTGACATTTCAGCTTGTGGATAGTGGCTCATCTTCTCATCGGGCAATAGTAGAATAGCGTAACAAAAGCCTGCCTTCTATAAGGCAGACGTAACAAATCATACGTATACAAGCACTCACATAGCTTTCAGCATTTCAACACATTTCAGAGTAGTTACTGAGTTGGACACTGTTCATGAGCAGATGTCACTACATTCAGTGCTCAAATTATGAGTCGGTAACACAGTTTGGGTGGCGACGCGATCATCCATAAGGTAATAGGTCTATCCTATACCTCGCCTTCTGGTGATAGGTCAATCCTATACCTCGTCTGTGATGATAGGTCTCACCCTACATTTCGTTAGTGATCTCGCTTTGTTAGCTTTGCTATGGTTGGTAACATCATATCAGACAGGCAATTTGTCACGATCAATATCAATCAACACACATTGAAGAAAATAATATAAATATATATTAGGAAATGTTTTCAAAAACTTACATCCTCCCTAATTCGATCAATTTCTATCATTCGTTTCATTTAGAAACACTTCATGCTCCAATTCTCCTTTACATTTCACACAAATAATAATTGAACCCACAATACATATTCATACAATTATATGCACAAATAAAGTTATATCTCAAATACAATACGATATTATATTTTATTCTAATCCATTCTCAATACTTAGAAGTCCGTTTATAGACGCATACAAATATCAAGAAAGTTGATCAGTTAATGGTCAGGAACTGTCCTAAAACTCGATTGCGCTAGATGGCAGCAGTGTGCGCAACTGGCTGCAGCAAGCGAGCACATCTATCTCGTGAAATTCTACGGGCCAAAAGTGGCAGCGCGTGACTTCTGTCGCTCGTGACGACGATTCGGCGTGTGTGAGTCGTGTGTATGATTCGTGTTCTCTGACGTCCCCTCTTTCTTCCCAACCGTTCCTAACAGACGTATATCTGGTGAGTTCTCCGTTCCGCGTACGCCACGTCCGAGCGTGACCGCGTGTGTGCCCGCATGGGAGTCCGTAATCCGCATCGTTTCGAACGTTTACGTCGATCGAGGCGGTGACGGCGGCTAGTGTAGCAGCGTCGGGTGCGGCGACAACGAATTCGGTGCGTTACTGCGACAGAGACAGAGAGAAGGAAGGGCGGTCTTGTAACAGGGGGGAACCAGCTTGGACCAGGGAGTCGGGAGTGAGAGGGAGAGAGCTTAGTAAGAGAGGAGAACAGCAGACACTGCGACAGAGGCGCGTAAGGGAAAAGGTTACGCGATAAAGATACACGGCCTGTGCGTGTAACGAAGACGGAAGAGGCGCGCGTGGAGCGAGAAAGAGGGGAGTTGTAGCGCGTATACGGGAGAGCATCCGTTGTTTTCGGCGCCGCCGGGTGTAACCGTCATTTTTTCGCCGCCATATTTGCGCCGCCGTCACATGCAACCTGTTGTTTTCGGTGCGTCCTCGTGTCGTCGCTGAGATCGCCGACGGATAATAACAACCGCCCGTTACGGTGTGCGTAAACGTCAGACGCGGGAGTTTACTTAACCTAACACGTTCGGCCCGGGGGAGAACCGTCAACGTGGAGATCTACCATCAGGATGAACGGGTGAGTTTCTTGCTTGCACATGGGGGAATTATCGACGAGCGGTGACGGGTGTGCGCGCGCGCGCGGGTGCATGTGTGTATCCGTGGTGTGGTGTGGTGTGTACACTTGACGAAGAAAGGGAAAGGAAAGGGTGTGTAGCTGAGCAGATGAGGAGAGGAAAATAGAGAGTGAGAGAGAAAGAGAGAAAGGATCGATCTGTGCGTCATAAAGAGAGAGGTAAACGATGTTGCTCGCGACGGGTGAAGAGGAGCGAGAGAGAAAAAGAGGAAGAGGGTGGGATCACCATTCAGGAGGGATGGAGCGAGAGGTACTCACGCGGCTGGCTCGAGCAGGCGCTCTTTCAAACTCTGTTTTTCTTTTTCCCTCTGTCTACCCGGTTGTGTGCCCTTTTCTATGCTTTCGTTTGCCCCTCGCACACGTATGTACTTACGTACACGTGCGCAGCCGACGTCACTTGCGGCTCGCGGCTTTTCTGCTTCTGCGCACTGGCTGGCCACGTGACTCTGCCTCTCTTCTAGCCGGCGTTTACGTCGCGTGCTGCGCGACCCTCTCACTCTTTTCTCTCCCCGCATTTCGATAATCATCGCGATCTGAAGCTCGCTACTTCTTTCTTCGCTTATATATACATGGTGTTTTGAGTGGTGGCGCCGCTAACGAGGATGTTATCAGTAAACGTCGATAAGTATCGTTGGGTATTAGCACAGACAAGGTGTAGAAGTTCTCTACAGATTTGAGGGAGTCGGTCCAGAACCGTCACCTTCTTTTGCGACAGGGAGTCTTATCCACCTCCCTTTACTGCCTTATCGCGTAGAGTGAGACAGATGGCGCCTAGGTTAGGTTATGCACTCAGTCTCCCTCGCTCATACGCAGGCTCACTCATTCGCTGCGACAAGAACAGACCTCTAAGGGGGATAGTGCTCACCTTGGACAAAGTCAGAAACCCCGTCCTTACAATTAGATTGAGACAATACTGTGTATCGATACATAATGTTAAATATCGTTGGATAATAAATTTTACTAGGTTGTATCGATGGATAACGTTAAACGTCGTTAAGATGCAATAAATGTCGATTGATAATCGTTAGGTATTAATAACCATCACTAGGTAATGATAAATATCACTAGAGTATATATAAATATCGATAAATATTAATATACCCTGCTAATATACCCTAGGAAGTTATCACAACGATTTGTACATATTTCTACTCTTATGTCATTGTCGATATCTCAACAATATTATCGATGTATTTATACTTACAACTGTTCATATCGTGTCTACAAAGTGCGCCGTGCAATTGGAGTGGGTCGGATATTTGTTTCCGGTAGAGGAAAAAGTTAACTTTACTTTTTTCATGAGTATACTTACGTGCATGCGTATATGGTCACAATCACGACTATCAAAAACAAATGGTTCATAGGAAAGTGCGCTACTAATAGTGTTAAGAGATTAATAAAAAAGGCTATTCAATTAGGCAAATTACAGCTAACAAAAATTGAGTGAATAAACCGTGGATATTTTCACGTGCACTTCGAACATAATTATTAATTACACTTTTTGTGCTAGATTGTTTAATTATTTAATATTCACGAATATGTTCTAGGGTGTTACATCGTTAACTATTTTAAATGTAAATAACTACAAATTCCGTTAGTAATTCAGAACTATAATATGAGGTTTACATAATGCGAATACCCTTCTTTGAGTATCTGCTCTCTATTATGATTGTGAAGTATTTAATATACACATATTTCTTGGTATGCAAGTGCATCATCTTACACCAGTTTATTGGTCTTCATGGTAAAAAGGGTGTATCCGCACGTTTGCAAAAATTGATATTATGGGTTGGGGATCTATAGGTAACTGTCTAAACTTCTTTTTCGTTTCGTCATTATTCTATCTAGAAATACTTTGTGATTACTAATTCCACCAATCTCATCTGCAGGGTGTACTGTGATTGCATGTTGGGAACTTACTACTAACTATGTACATTGATTTTTTGGGATCATTCCGTTTTAGTTTATTATATTTAATTTTTTTTTCAGAATACTTTTTTTTCGTGGTTTAAGTCTGGTTCAAGTGTTGCATACACATGGTACACATCGAAATAATCAAAAAGTTGTTAGTATATATGACAAGCACGTAGCAATAATCTCAATATATAAAGCAGCAAATGTTTGTGTGTTTGTCTATCACTATTTCACACAAAAAAATAAAAACATTTTTTTTATAAAATGCGAATCTAAATTTCTGGTGAAGCCGAGTAGTAAAGGTAGTAAAAAATATAAAAAAAAAATGAGAAGTAATGGTAATAAATTATCGCCTAATGTAGGTACAATCGTAAATGATACAATAGAAACCTTGTTTTGGAAATGATTAGTTTTCGAGCTGTATATGCAAACTGCATTTACTAACACTGTTCAACTTTTTGTTTATTTCGGTGAGTAGTATAGGTATGTAATATTTGCACCATGAATACGTACCTACTACATGCAGGGCGTCATATTACGCTGGGTGGAAGAATTTCGTCGCAACTATTTGTCACGGTGAAAAAAAAATTATAGAAGTAAATGGACTGGTTTGAAATGATTTAATTTTCCAGATAATTCTCATGGTACATTCCCACACGTGCAACAAGCAGACAAGGTACTTTGGAAACACTTAAGAAGGGTTGCTTTTTAAGGGCATAGTGCATCGAGGTGGTGTCTCAATCCTCGGCTGGCGGTGCAGGGTAGGGTTGCCAACTTTTTTTCAGGGAAATATAGTACTATTATTAGAAGAAAATGGTAGGAAATAAAACTATATTAAAACACCATATTTTCTTGTGCATTTTGCATTATAATATCAAAGGTTAGATTGCACAGAAAATCCAAATTGTCATATATGTGAAGCTCATTTTTTATGAGAGGCAGACTGGCTCTGTTTCTCTCTTCCCGCCACTTCATATTCATTATTGAAAAAATCCTCTCTGTAAAATTTAAAGTAGAGAGAAAGTATGAAATTATTTTATATAAATTTTAACAAACATTTCATAGGCAACACTTTTTTTAAGTCGCGTCCAGAATTTTTTTAAATTCGCAAATTAAAGTTTTTCAAAAATAAGTAAAAATTATAAAATTTTATCTATGTATCGGAAATATAGTATTTTTACGTACTATATTTTTTTCTAACAGTACATAGTACACTAGGGTTGGTAACCCTACCATTATCACAACTTGCACCTCCCTAAAATCTTTCCTTCATGTTTGAAATAGACAACAACATAAAACCACGAGGTATTTTTTTTTTCAAAAGCGTGCTAAACGGACATTTCTCGTTCGATATTTTCGTGACCTGACACACCATCGACGCATAATAACGTTACAATCGATTGCTCTTGCGTAGTGTGTTGTTGGTGAATTTTTCCACCAACAAACGCACCTTTACGAAATATTCCAAGTCTATCTCGAGCGATGGACGGGAGGTTCAAATATTCAAGGACCGTCGCATTTTACGCGGGGTTAACTTTCCGGTCGGTATTTCGACGCACGCGGTAACTGCTCCGTTTCACACCGAACAGGTGTGCTTTATCAACCCACGGTCACGTCAGAGCAGCGAATACTGATAACGCGCGCGTACGTATCGTTGGTAGATAAAATTTCTCGCAGCTACCTCGATGGCACCACGAGTATACAGTATTGCTCTCTCAACTATTCGAACGATTCCGTGTTTTAAAGCAGGAATCAACACGTTCAGTACCAAAAAGGTTCCCTTTTTATATTGCGTCAGTTTGCTTTGCCGGTCACTGCATGCAAAATGCTCAGTAGCAAAACAAACTGACGCAAAGTAAAAAGGGTATCTTTTTGATTTTATTCTGTTAAATGAAAGTACGCTGTATAGTTCTTTCTCGCGATGATACGATTTTAGAATCATTAATGCAACAATAATGATTAAAATCGAGCCGCGTGACCGTAATATGAGGATAAAAAAAAAATGGACATTTTCAGTACAGTTTTGTGAAACTTTACAATTCGAATGTGTTCCTAAAATTTTATCCGAGAATTCGATACGATGATGAAGTTATGGAAATTTAAATTTGTGCCGCGTGAGATTTGAAGTGCACGAAGTTTAGGTGTTCACAAGAGGATTGTAATATGTAGAATAGTACATATTATGTCATGTTTGATAAAAACGCCGAAGTGAAATAGAAAGAGAAACCAATACAAGAGTAGCAGATTAAAGGCAAGTGGGATGCATATTTTTATCTGTGTTTAAAGTGTACGCATAATTTTAAACGTCTTATAGAACCGTGTTCTTTAAAATGTCTTCCATGATATCTCAAGAATGAATTAACTGAAGAACTTCAGATTTTACACCTATCTGTCACCTCTACCAGAGTTAAGTCGATATTTGTAAAATGTATTTCTTAAACGTATTTTTGATGGAACCTACGGAGTCACATACTCCGTCTTCAACGTTGTTCTCCCTACGCCAAATATGTAGGTATTCCCACTGAGAATAGTTCAATAAAGACGAGCACAAACCAGAAACAAGATGTTTTGGCACTGAGTACCTCCACCATTTCCACGTTCGTTTCATAATTATTCCCGTAGCCAGCCATCCATAACTCCATCCAGGGGTCTCTATATTTGCTGGCATCGGAGGTGATCATAGGACGGAATTAGATTTCGCCACTTCATCGGTCCGCGAGATATGCAATAAGGCGAGTATGCCCGTGGATTTGCGCCAGGGAGAGATTTATTGGTGGGCCGCGTGCTCCCTACTTAATACGACGCTTTGAACCTCTGATAGTTACGTGCGTCGCTGTACTTCCAATAGATTTCGTCCAGACACACGGCGACTCGAATCCTCGCCGCGAGGAACGATAATAGGACAATTAGGTGACATCGTTCCAACGTCTGTAACATAGGCCAGCGTTTAACGACGCTGGTGCATCGTGTTCAGCAAGCTGAACGTCTTAGCCGGGACTAGGTGCCTCAGATAGTAACTAGACGTCTCAGGTTGTCACTAGATCTTCCAGGTGGCTAGCAGACGTTTCAGATTGTTTGTGGCTGTTTGGGGGATTTAGGCTTTGAGTAGGCCATTGAATGTCTTACTTAACCATTTTACTAGATGTGTCAGTTAGGGCACTAGACGTCTCAACTAGGGAATTAAGTGTTTAAGATAGGTACTAGACGTTTCAGATGGTCACTAAACGCTTTAGATAATTAGCAAACTCAGTCAAATGATCAGGTGTCATTTAAGCTGTCATTAAACGTCTTGGCTAGCTTACTAGATGTCTCAGTCAGGATACTACACATCTCAGTTAGGTAACTAGCTGTTGAAGATGGTTACTAGACGTTTCAGATGGCCACTAAACGCCTTACACAATTAGTAAACTCAGCCAGGTGATTATATGTTTCAAGCAGGTTACTAGATGACTCATCTTTGCAGTTATTAAAATACCTTTTGACTGATTTGTTGATCTTGAGGGGGTGACTTATTTATGAACTACAGACTCTTCTGTCAACTGCGTTGCTGGTCTTGAAGTGACTCGGCAGATGATTACGTTGACATTAGCTTAATCTGGAAAGGAATGATTCAATAAATATGTTCTAGTCATCCGGTGAAAGGAAGAACGCGCGGAGTAAGCAAATATCCTGGGCTAGAAAATTGGAAACGGGGGTGTATTATGTAAGAGGAGTCGTGCAATGCGGTAGCATGAAAGATGGGGGCAGACAGATGAGGTTGAGCTCGCGTGCTACAGGTGCTGCTAGCGTAATACATATTTGTACTATATTACGTAAATATCCAGTTGTGTTCCACATGGCATTGGCCACATAGACTGCATGTGGTAAAGCAACAAGTATTTAGCAGTAGATAGTACATTTTAAAGTATTTATTTACCAAGTCATGTTAAGAAAATGATAACTGGGAGATGGAGTGATGGGATTCCCTGATATGTGCTATTACTCTACTTAAACACGAATGTATAGACTTAGCAATGAATAATGGAAATTCCAAGAATTCTAAGAACTTGTAAGCTTAACTATAACTAATCTGTTGCTTGTAGCTGTCGTAAAAGTTGGCTCAAGTTGACTCGAGGGATAGGAGTTAATTGAGGTACAACAGCTGACTATTTTTGATACATTCAAAAATGACGTGACAGTTGACGTTACTTTACGCCAAGAGAATTCTAGCCATTGCTTAACTTTGGCATGCTTCCATGCTCATATTTTCCAGAAAGCATCAAAATTCTTGTTCGAGAATTTTAGGATGTTTGTTTTGAAAACAAAGCGATTTCGAAGGTAACTGTCTAGTTACCGACTGTCGCCCGTCGGTAGAGTCCAATTTCACGAATCATATGGGTTATTCCAGTTCCTCGATAGGTCGTTATAGTAAGTACATAAGGAAAACACGTCTTGTTTGATTAGAGTCAAAATTTATAACAACAAAAGTCAATGTATAATTAATGAACATAAAGCTCAAAATTCACACATTCCTTATAACACGCAGGCATACTATCTTCCTTACTAACTACATTTCTTGTCCAGGGTCAAAAGGAAAGCCAGACCTTTGCTTTCACCGTTTTATTCAATACCATCGAAAAATTGGATTTCAAATTATATTAGGTAAAATTGATTTTTTGTTATTATATAGGAATAAAATTTGTTATTGATAAAACCCAAGTATTTATCTCTAACACCTTATTTTATCAATCTACATTTCATACTGGAAATCACGAGAAAGCAACCCGCAATACAAAACGTGCGGGATTGCCGACCGTGGGCGGTTGATGTCTTGACATCACACCTAAAAAAATAGGTATAAAATATTTTTTTATTATAAAACGTGTTCTATTATAAAATGTGAAATCGTTTAACGAATTGTATAGTACAACAAATTGTAGAAACGTGGAATGTCAAAACACTGCTATGAGGTAAGTATAGCATTTAATTTTTTAAATTATAAACAAAAGTAGCAACTCTTCCGATGGAAACCATTTCTTTATGCCCACCAACACTTCATTAACGGCCCAAGTCGTTATCATATTTTGGTTTAAAAGGTCTTATACGAAAGACACCTTTAAAAAATCTGTTTAAAACAGGATTATCTTTAACGTTGTCCCTGGAGATTAAAGATATAGCTGACCTAACAGTGGTTTCTCAAGGCTCTCTCAGCGAGAGTGGCGCCACGCGCTCGTCGTCCGTTGTCGCCTGTTGTTTTTTCGGTAGCGCCAACAGAGGCGCTTCCTTGAAATATTAACAGAAAAGAAAATGCGTTGACGAGAAACAAAGTGCGTGTAACGGACGCCATTGCATGCTATCGTGTTTTGCTCAAACTACAGTTGCGTTGCGGCAGTGGAAGAACGGCTTAACTCTCACTCACAGACTCATCTCGCGTCTCCTCCTGCAAAGTGTAAAGCGAATCTCATATTTAAAATAAAGTTTTCGACTTTTTGTTAGTTAAGAAACGAGTGTTTCGAAAACACTCACAGTCCGTAACAACGTCGTGTCTAACTTCATTGGACGCGCGAAGGTAAATGCGGAGGCTGAATGCAGGCGGTAGGCGAACAGCCTATCTTCCTGCCCGATATTGCGTTTCAATGGCAGTGACATCGATCGTGCCGCAAACAACTGGCTCAAAGAGACGATTCTCGGAAATGGCCAGATCCATGCGATCCGATTTCCTGGTGACGCGATTCCGTGTCTTCGGATATGATAACGGGGGCCATTGTCGCGGATTGTTGGTGCTCCGTTGCATCTGGATATTGCAGACGTCACTCACTAAATTGTCTGCGTTGCGTCTGCCTTGAATCAACTTTCAGACTTCGGGAGATTTTGTTTGCGCGATGAAAGGTCCCCAGTGTCGTATATTGCGCCTGGGAAGCCGAGTCCAGTCTTGAATGCGGATACGTTGAGTAGGGCTGAGCGCGTCACGAATAACGCATACGGCGGGTGGAGGGTTCAAATTGCCACCTGCCTTCACGTGTTTCTGTACTCAGCTTGCTCCGCATTCGTAGGTTAGAGTGGCTGGGTAGGTAAGCGGGTAGGCTAGGTTCAATTTGTTCCGCGGTACCTCCTAGAATCGTTGTAAGCAATAGAAAAATAATCTGTGTACAGTTTGAGCCGCATTGGATAAGGGGAAAAAGGAGCCCCTGGGCCCTTGAACATTTAAATAATTACTCAAAACCACACGAAGCCAGGTTGTTTTAATTATTCTCTAAGTTAGAGAATTAGACTAACTCACATTGAAATTTTTTTCTGCCAATTTTATATGATTAGTAGAGCCCATTGGTATACATTATGACTATTAACTCAATTTCGTAAAAAATATGGGTTTATTTAATTACATACAATTGTAGTTAACTCCTTTTGACCATTTGGTACTCGTTTGCCCGCCAGAGATATACATATACTGAATATACACCTTAAAATAGTATTACAATTTCTGAATAGCTCGATAGACTCGACTTATTCATTCAGACAAAACCTATTCAGAACCATTGTTCGAGCTCGACAACGCCTGCTATCTCGTTCCGTATTTGCCGCAAATTCCGCGCAGATGGAAGCATAACAACGCGCACGCGCGGAAATCGTTCAGAATGGCGCTGCGCCGTTTCGGTCGGTTCCCTTCCCGATCGTTTCAGTTGCATTGTCGTTGTCCATTTCGTGGGGAACTAGCGCTTATAACGATCGATGTGGCCACGCTTTTTTCCAACCCCGCTTTTTATTTCGTCACCTCGAAACGATTCGTTTTCTCGCCGCGGCTGTTCCCCTGCTACGACGAGGAATAAAAGAAACGGCGGGGGGTAGCACCCTCCTCGGTCGAAAAATTGCGATGGCCATTGGCTGAAAAAAAAAAAAAAATAGAAAAAGTAGGAACGGGGTGTAGATCAATGCAACTCGATTGACACGAGTCACTGTACGATGGAACACTGGCATCGTATTCGTCGATATAAATGCTGAACGACGATGGGGGGGGGGGGGGCGGGAGGGGGGACGTTGACTGGTTCGAGGTTGCATCAAAAAGTTCAATCGACGGATGCGCAGCGATGCATTGGTAATGCACCCATCCGGAGCTTCGGAGCCAATTTTGTCGATGAGAAAGGGAGAAAGAGAGAGAGAGGGAGAGGGAGGAAGAGAAAGAGCATGCCAGGAATACGGGAACATGGGGGACAGAGAGAAACAGCGGATGAAGAGATGCAGGGATTCTCTGGCATGAAGCACGACGTCCCTCTAGTAGCAATTACCAAGCATTCATGCCATGGAAACGTTCTCCCTCCCTCTCTTTCTCTCTCTCCCCCTTCCACGCTATTGTCACCGTGGCCCTTTCTATCTGGCCACGCTCGTGTAATCAAAAATCAAGTGTCCAGCTTGATCCGAAATATCGCCCCGCCAGTTTGACCGAGACAAGGAAACGTGCCTAGGCAAATAAAGAGGGCGAAGGCAGGTCGTCTAACGTATAAAGCATATCGTTTGGCAGTGTCATCTTCAAATTTTCAGAAAGACAATCTTCAATTACGATTATGCGCAGAAATGTTAATCGCTCTATCAACTATTACATACCCTGTGTTTATGTGTTTACCATTTTCTGAAAAACTAAGTGGGAATATAACCAACAAATAACCTCTTTCTTACTATTTCTAAGTTTAATAATGTAATGTAGAAATATCTAGAGCTGTCGACCTAAATTTTCCCAGCTTAATAAAAATTTCGTGCTCCCCCTTAAAAATTTAGATGACATTAATATAAAAAGATGTGGCGGTACTAAATTTCCTGAGTGGTCACGGATATAGTTTCGTAAAAACTCGATAAGGGCTGTTCTGAAGCGAGTTTACGCACAAGTTAGGAAATACGCATCGATAACGAAACGATATGGGCTGCCAGTGCATGCGGGCTGTACACGTTTCACGCGAAGTTCTATACAATCACCCTAACCATGCGTGAAGTTTGATCTGGCGTTCGCGTGTACGGTATAAAAGATTCAAATCGTCACGCTCAAATAACTTTGCCAAAACATTTCGTGAGGCGAATCGTTTTTTGCGTTAAAACGAAAGCAGTGGCTAACGCAACAAGGGGTTGCAAAAGTGGAGCATACCTTGTTTTAATACGTTCATCGTTGAAATCATTCTGCATCAATTTAATAATTTGCAATTTAAGTTCCTAGTCTCGACATTAATCAATCGAAATTCTCTTCAGTATTTCTGCATTAATTTGATAATTTTGTAACTTAATACGTGCATTATTTTCCAAGGAAACAATCAGAACAGTTTTACTCTATGTTACTGTTTTCCAATAATTCCCTGTCTCTGATTTCTTCATTTTCTCAAACGAAATTTCCATTCGCTGAGCCACTTACTCATTAAGTCTACGTTCAGGCTGTGCAGACGATATATTAACGATCTTCAAGCTCGTAACGTGTACGAATTGTAGCCGTATGAGCGATCAAAACAGTTCCGTACGTCTCAGTCTCCACGCCCCAGTTGAATTATTACTCGCTGTCGATGCTCAGAAATTTATAGCAGCATCTTTTCGCGGCCTACCGTGGCAAAGTGCCATGATCTATTAGTGTCAAGACGCGGACGTTATATTACACGAGCACCCACCTTGAAGAGCAATGGCCAAGCCAAGATAACAGAACAATTATGAACTAACGTGTGTAAATGCTGGATGTACAAGTATTTATTTTAAACCATGTCTATATTCTTGGAGGATTTAAATGATAAGGTGATGCTGAATTACATTGCATTACTATTTTAATAAGAAAATTTTATTTAAGAATATAATAAATATACATTTATGTATATAATAGTATTATTATATATTACTGTTATATACATTTATGTATATAGTAGTAGTATTATATATTACTATTATATACATTTAAAAAAAGATATTTATTTCACAAAAATTTCAATTATACTTTTTTGTCATTTTAGTATTTTGATACTTTTATTTATTTCTCATAAAAATGAAATAATAATAATAATAGCCGAACATCACAGCTTGATCAATATGTTCGCCGTACATATTGAAAACACCAAGCTGAAGCTCGCGAAGCTCCACAAAATAATATTTAATTTTCAGAAATTCTATCCGAAAATTTTAAAAAGCCCCGCGGAGAGAAAAGCGTGCGAATCGCCATCTACCCCGGGGACACCCGCGACACTTAAAAGCCACGTGGCCGAATTGAAAAAAAAGGTTCTCCACAGAAATGATCGTACCTCCGATTTCATTGTCGCTCGAAAACAAATACCGTCACTCCACTGGGGCGGGCCACCAGCAATCGAATCGTTTTAAAACGGGCGAACGGTGCTCGGATAGTTACCCAACGATTTGTCAATTTCGCATTTGTCGCGGTGATTTGCAATACGCGTCGCAGATGCTGCCCGTAACTTTGTGCTGGGGACAGGAATCATCGAAATGACTCGATTACACAGCCCAGATACGAACGGCAGAAAGCTTTTACGGCCGCGCAACTATTCACCCCCCGCCCCCTTCTCTTCTCCCCCCTCTGACAAAAATCGATACGCGTCGGGTCGGTCTACGTTTCAACAATGGACCGATGGAAATCTGAAAATGAACAGGGGCTAGAGGCACATTCATCCGCGTAGCCACGCTTTCGCGGGGCCCCAGTCATTGCGGTGATCGGCTCGGAAATTCGTGTATACACGCGGCCACGCGAATCGCACGATTATAATTTCGTCCCGTCGTTCTTGATGCTTGCGAGCATGTCCGTCTGTGCGTGATGGAATCAAGTCGGAATCCCTCTGTATGCGGGCCGTCAATGTGTACTCGGCGTTTATATGAATACAGGGCCAGCAGGGTAGCACGCGCTGAACTGTGTAGCGGATTTGACTTGGGGCAACGCTGATTGTGGCGTTATGGGGACAATCTGTACGAGTTGCAGTTTGGAATACTTTATGGGAACGCGTTTGTGCAGGTGTACCAAGCAATAGTGAGATTTATGGGAGGAGCTGAGCGGGGGGAGGGGGGGGGGTAAGGAAGTAGTCAGTAGGAGGTTGGAAGCTGTCAGCTGACCGATAGTATGTGGCGGAAGAAATTTAATTTCTAACATTTCCCTGGGAGCAATTTTTAAAGTAGAGGCAGTGCTTGCGAATTCAAGATTGGGGAAGAAGGATGTTGTACTGAATGGCATTTGAGTGGAAGATGTTTGAGTAGTTGTGTGTACTATACTGACCAATTTGTTTTAGAGGATAGAAAAATAAGAAATACGTGATTCTTTATTTTGGTGAATGATGTTATCACAAAGAAAATAAAAAAACTAACATCATTCTGGGCAAAATATACGCAAATATATATATGTGTGTGTAAACTAAAAAGACATACCTGAATATGCTATAACACTAATATTTCAGAAAAATGTCCCATTTATTTTGAATTTAATTTGCTCTACATACAGCATAAAAAAATTAAAGCATCTCTGCAATAACAGCTCTTAGGCACTATAGACAATATTTATGTCCCTCTGATATGCTACACGTTGCATGGAAATAATTTTACGGCAAATACCATTATTAATTTTATACCGTTTGCAAGAAAAAGGCGGCTTTACATACGGATAACCATAATTGTCTTCGTTTCACGTGAAAATGGCTAAGAAGGGGAATACTTAGTTTGTGTTTATGCAGTACCGTTCCAAATTCAAATACGGGTAAGATAACAGTGAGGCATATTGCCTTTCCGCACCTGCGTTAAAGCCAGTATTGCATATTCAGACTCCAGCTGCATTTGCCAGAGCACCTGCTTCAAGGGAATCCATATTATATTTATTAATAAACTTTCAGCGCGTGGCGCTTGATTTTTCCCCTACAACGCAGGGGCACGTGTTATGAAACGCCTCAAAATTAGGATTTCCATTAACGTCGTGAAATATGTTCAAGAAAAAATGCTGGAGAATTCGTGTCTGCCTCTTGCATGAGATCTGGAGATTGGTGCTTGATAGCATGAGAAAATTATTCATCACTTTTATTGAAATAATATTGTATTAACCGCAGTTTTGTATATGAAAAATTACTCGTAAAACAGTTTAGTGAACTAGTTTCGCTCTCTAATAACACAAAATCAAGATTGGCAAAAAGAAATATTAAAAACTGAAATAATTGGGCTAAAAATTCTCTGTAACAGCGTTTCCCAAAATTTTTTGAATCGCGATCCCCTTTTATAATATTCAAATAATCTATAAGATAAATACAGGCATTACAGTGCAGTCTATTCAAAGTTGAAAACAAAGGTGGTTAATGTATCTGGTTCCCGCTAGATGGGGCTCCACCTTACTTCTACCGAGAAACCAGATACCGTTTCCGTAAAGAAATTCTTGGTAAGTGGTTAGGTGCTGTAGGTCCTACTGTCTGGCCAGTTCGTTTCCGGGTCCATAATCCACTCGAGTATTACTTGTGGAAATATTTCAAATTCTTCCAAGTAACTCCCCCATCGGATAGTTTTGATAATATGTAGAATATGTATAGAATGTGAGGAACTCAATGCATTTCAGGGTCAAAAATGAGGCATGTTTAATTCTAGCATTAAAAGTGATCCAATAGTTGGAAAAGAACAAACAAATTTGTAAGTCAAAAAAGGATCATATTAACGAGGGTGTGTATTGTCTTGTTTAATATTATGTAGGGTTTTTGTTTGTTAGTTAAATAAATTTAACTTTAACTGTTCCAAGTTGATGCCATAAAAAAAATAAAACAAATCTAAAAAATGGTAACTTTTTCGTCCACTACTGTAAATGTATACGCAGGATTTAGGACAGCCTAATTGCATACAAGATTTTAACCAGCTAAGTGACCTCCTTGTTGTTATAGTCCAAATCTACTAACAACTATTAACCACAGCATTTCATTTAGAGTCCCTAACAACGCGTACAGTAGCTCTTGTGTATTGCCGTAAATCATTTAGAACAACAATGCCAGTTAAGCCAAAGCAACGTTCCACCATACATAAAGCTTAAATAATGCCAGCAGAAGGTGCATTCGGCATCGGAGGGTTGGCTTTCGAGTAGCCTGAGATCGAACGTGAATTATGTACCTGAAGGTCCTGGCCGACGGGTGCAGCGCCATTTTACGTCTGAGCAAATGGCCGATGGTTGTGGAATTTTATTAACGGCCTGAACGTGCCGGTGGCTCATGTTTGATAGTTTCCTGACTTCGACGCTGCTGGGTGCTAATTAAAACTGACAGAGGATGTCCCATGACGCGTATCCATAGTCGGTGCCGCGATGCAACGGGTTCTGTCTAGCCGACTGTCTCCATTAACCCCCATCCCCAATTGTCGGTTTTCCTCTTCATTCGCTTTCCCGCAGTCGGCCATCAAGATTTCATGTGTCGCGTGATTCGTCGCCACGGTTTCAATCTCCCTCCAAGAGTCGTTGAATTAGTTGGTATTTGACTTTGTGAGCGCTCGGTATATACAGGGATCCCTCGTTGTATACTGGCTTGGTTCCCGCTTTTTATACACGCAGGCCATCTTCACCACTTGTTTTGTTGCAAAGAGCAAGCGACTTTTCATCCACGAGTAACTGGCGTGAGTTAACAACAGCTGAGAGTTAAAAACACTTGAAACCTCAAAATATCTGTTTTGAAAGAACCCCAAAATACTCCCAAATTATTATGGCCTTTCTATCTACACGAACATTTCACTTCCCCAAAATCGTCTTTTTTAAATTTCTGTAAAAAAGACTGATTTGAAAATAAAATTCTTTGAAAATAAAATTTAGAGCTCTCGTGTTAGGTTTATATCCACTTTGGCTTCAAGGATGCATCCCCGAAAATCGTTCCCTTCGCCTTGAGAAAGCGTTTTTACCCCAGGAAGAGGTGAAAGGGAATCCTCGAGTCGACGCTGGCTTCGATATCTCGATCCTAAAGGCACACAAAGGGCCACTCGAAGGCGACGCGCAAATGACAAATCGTCCGCAAATAATGAATCTGCCGATCGGTCGGCCCGCACATGCCACCGTCTGATTCTTTGGCTCCGAGAGTGGCTCAACTTTGGGGGAGGGGGTTGGTGGCGGTGAATTCAGAGGGCCGCTAGGGGTGGCGGGTCATGTTTGCACGAAATACGAGCTGGCAGGTATTGAATTTTTCTTATATTTTTTTTTTAGAAGGCAGTCAAACCGAGGATCCAAGGGCGAATTTCTTGGCAATAGGGTTGATCCCGCAATTTATTTCTGTGTACTTCCTTTTTCCCCTGCCGTTTTTTCTCTTTTTGGCTTATCACTGCCGTGTATGCGTCTTGAACGTATGTTTCCTCGATATTTTTTAGGAGTAAGTCTTTTCGTTAAATGTTTTAAGCGTCTATAGCAGTGGTGACCATTTCTTTTTTCGTTAATTTGAAAATTAATAATTTATAAGGGGAATTTTTTATTTTTAACATTGGTAACAATGAATATATATTTTATCGATAAAACTACACGATTAATTTTCAAAGTGGAATATAAATTAATAATTCTGAGAAGTGTACCCAAACAATGAAAGCTTTTATTTAATTTTAATGACAGATGTATCCAAAATAATTTACATAAAATTCTCAAGATACCTTTTTATTCATATTAATACACAAAACGATTCTTATTTTAGTATGACAGACAAAAACAAGCCAAACACTGACTCAAAAACGCACAGACAAAATTTTTACCAGATATCCCTTTGAATTCCTCCAAAAATCAAAATCATTTTGAGTACCATGAAAATTTACAGTGCACTCATCGCCCAAAAATTTAATCAACTCTTCACCGCCCGTCTATTAATTCCCTAATTCTTCCAACTTTTTCAAAATTCAATAAACTACACCACGTGCAACTGATCATGGTGGCTCCACTACGCGGAATTCGATCTCATTAATATCCATCGACGACGAATCAAGAGATCTCGTGTCGACGAAGCAAAGAAGGCGAAGAAGAGTCACGGGATGGCTTCGTGGCAGACGCAGACGACGGGGCAGGGGGCAAATTCAACGGTGCTTTCCCATTAGGCAGCCTGATGAGAAATCAGCCGAAGGAAATCAAAATCGGACCAAGAAGACGCTCCAGATCAGGTGCATCGAGCCGATTTGCGAGAGCGTAGCCCCCTCCTTTTACCATCCATCGCGATAACCTACGAATTCGAGCATTTCCTGATTATTCCATTGCTGGTGGGGTTCTAGTCAACGGTGTTATTATGTTATTAGACTCAGGCGACTTGGTATAGTCAAATCAGGTTTGTCTGGTGGTGTGTGGGTAGTAACGTGACAGCAAATGTGTCAGAATTTGTAACAGAAATACGGTGGCTGATGTTTTCCAATTCGGAGACGGCAGATGGCGCCACGATCGCGCGTTGGTCCGATGAGTCAAACGTGACACAGTACTTGTATATTTGAGCAGTGAGCATAGGTGCATCAAGCAGAATTTTCGTATTGAATTTTTCTCTTATTATGTTCTTAACCTGTTAACTGGAGAACACCAGTTAACTCGCTTTGTCTCGGGTTATCGTCGCATTTAGTGTGAACGAAATGAATTAATTTGCCTGTAATGATTATGGGACACACAATTTTTAATACACTGAAGACGTTTCTGATCGAGAAATAACCCAGTGAACGGGTTAACACGCTGAGTGGCAGCGGCGTGTTTTTACGTTGAGTGATTTAGATCCTGTGCACGACTTTAGCGAAAGTCAAAAATCTTTCGAAAGTCTTTCTAAAAAATATTGACGCCAGGCAATACAAAATTCTTTCAGTTGAGATATCAATTTTCTTCAATCCAGATTTATCCAATAATAGAATAAAAATGCGCTGTTTTCTTAAAACTGATGTTGACAAGAGATCTTACCAATCATCTTTGTTACATCATTTCTACCATTGCACTGCGATATTAATTTATCGTGAGTCGGAGGTACAACGCACTAACCTTAGTGTATACAATCTAGATGCCTCTGTCGGCTGCATCAATTAGCTTTGAGGTACAGTAGAATCTCCATTATCTATGTCTTCGTTGCACTAGTGAAATCTGTTAGGTGGTTCATCAAGAAAATACGAAAATGTATTTTAGCAAAAGGTAAAGAAGATGAAATAAGAATATTAGCAACAATTTAGAGGGACTACGATCATCATTACTATGATCACTGGTACAGAAAATGTATTTTCATATATCAATCTTTCCATTCTTTTTTATTCTAAGAACTGTCAAGCTGACAGTGTCAACCCACAGTGAAGTGTGACTAATCTTTCAAATCAATGGCAATCGTCGTTTGCACGAAGTACCTACACACTTTCCGCTTTAAACTAAGCTATTCACTAAAATCATTGTATCGTATTGTGGTTTGGAATATCAAAACCGCTACCAAACGGGGTCACGCAGCCCGATTATAATACAAATCTCGTATTTTCGACAATTAATACTGGAGAACCATCATTATTCGAGGTAACAGGGACAAACCAAGCTGCGCCATAAAAATAGAGTGCAATACTGCCAACATCGCAAATAAGCCGTTTCGCCCCAGGTGTCAACTCTCGAAATTCAAACTATAACATGCAACTAGTGATATTTCCCGATAATTTTCATTTATAAAAGTGTAGGCGAATGAACCAAAGAGCCATTTCATGCGCAACAACCTAACTGTGGCCTTAATCAGAAACACGGCTGGGAATGGACAGTTGCGCATTCACCGAGGAACACATAGGAGCTGCGATGGTATCGATATCACGCTATCCTCGGTATCGTAAGTCCTTTCATTCATGACCGCTGCAATTTGCACTAAGGGTGTTTCTTCGTATTCGCGGGGTGGTACTAGACTCCGAATCCTGGGGTTTTGGGGCTGCAGGGATATAAGCAGGTTTCTGAGTACCAGGGTTTAGGGTTGCATCGGTGATTAGTTACTTATTCTGGGGTGTTCCCAAAAATACTCTTCACTCGGGAACGCCATTGATCGACCATGGACACGCGGGACCAGGCAGAATTATTTCTTCGAAATTCAGTGACCGGTCGTCGCCAAGGAAATTAGATTCGAGCGAGGCGGGACGCTCACCAGTGGCTGGTATATATCCAAGAGTCCCGCCGAATGAAAAACTTTTCAAATTACCCGCGGATCGGGGGGCTTATCCCGGAATTTCACGGGCCCCTCCTTTGACGCTTCCGGTGTATTAACTTCGTCGAACTTCTCAGTTAGACAGAGAGCGAGTGATAGAGCGTCGAGGGGCGGTGAGGGAGCGTAGTGGCTGCGGGAGGTGGATAGAGGAGAAGAGAGTTTCTAACTCATCTGACCAACGGGTAACGCGGTGTAAAACAAGGTAATTACACGCTGCACGCCCCCTCCGGGGCGGCTGAATTAAAAAACAAGGAGGGGGAACGAATGAGTATGCAAACGAGGCTGGCCTCGTTAGACCGTCTCCGGCATTGCTCGAGACGACGGTAACTAGGGGAGCGGGTGGGCGGCGGGGGCTAAATATCGACTTTGCCATCGCTCCTCGAAGACATTCACCGCTAGCACGCGTTTAGGAGATGGCCAATGAACGGAGCAGCCACTGGACCGTCGAACAACCCGCCTCGTCACTCTCCGGATAAACGATTAAAATGCTAATTTCCTCTCTGCACCGTGTCACGCGTGCACACAGACACACTCACGCATATTTTTTTTTCGTTCTCCCACGGAGCACGGTGGATAGGTCACGCCGTTCCCTTTGCCTTTATAATAACGTTGTTACGAGGTGGGTTGGAGAAGCCCGTCGTCGCAAGGAGGACCTTGCCTCGATGAAACCCCGGTGGCGACTTGCTCATTCGGTATTTTGCTTAAGGAAACACAGGGTGGGAGCAATTCAGGTGTACACTAGTGTTCAGAGTGTTGTTCATGGCAATTCGTAACTACATCTGAGTGGAAACGGGAATTCCTTTATTGAAAGATTGTTGTAGTTCCTGATATTTTGATATTTGGTACCTCACTGTTAGTAAGATACAATATCCCCACTGTATAGGCCTGGTGATTGACGCAGCTGCCAGGCTAGAAGAGGGGATAGGTAGTCTATTAGTAGTTGACTTTAATGCGCAAAAAGAAAATTTTGAATATATTTACAGGGAAAAAAGTTATAAAAATAAATGTGAGAGTGTGTACGCGATGCACCGACTTATGGTGAACACGATTCCGGACAGGCGAATTACCTAAAACATAAAGTAAAGGCATTTTATTATCTGTAAGATAGTTTCCATCTTGTGTCGGAAGCAAAATTATGTTGCTCTATATAATTTTATTTTTTTTTGTAGGAAAAATATTTGTTTTTTTTTTCAAAAATTTATATTGAAAATGTGTTCTCGACACATTGTTGGGAATAGTTTCCTGCACTTCCCTGTAAATTTTCATTCAAATCGTTGGAGCGGTTTTCGAGATTTTATGTTCACCGTTTTGGAAAACGTAGTTTCTGGGAAATCGCGTTTAAAGTTGGACATGCAGTTTAGCCGTTATCCGATCTCATGTGCAGGCTCGTACATTTGTGGCTGTAATTCCTTCAATTTTTGGAATTTAGGAAAATTCGTAGGAGAGATGTAGCTAGCGGAATGTGCATAAATCCTAAAAATCAATTTTTTTAAGATTTTTAGGTTAATCTACCCCCTTAAGCTATAAACAACTTCACGCAATAGTTATAGTTCTTTGCCAATTAGAAGCTGTAAGGAAATTGCCTGCAAAATTCCTGTCCCATTGTCTTTATCCATACCAACATTCAACAAGGACATTTCTTGTTCAGTCTTTCCGCAGCTAACGTGGGCCAGGATAAATATACTTCCGCGCATGGTTACGTTGCATTTAAAGGAAAAAGGAGGGAGGAGAAGAACCGCGGGTGGCGTGTTCTTTTTAATTCACTTGTTAGACAGCCAAGAAAAGGTGTGGATATTTACATTACAAATTAGGAGGCGGGCTTCTTTCCCGTCCTGCCTCACTTCCCCTAGACGCGTAGTTGATGTAGAATGCCTGCTGTGCTGATCACAGTCAGATTATCTGGCTAGGAGTAAAATGTCAGCGTTACGAAGTCATTCTTCCTGGTAGCTACTGCCCCTTCATCCCTTTCATGATTCTCAATTCGAAGGCTTCCAATGAGGAAGATGGCTGCAAGTTTTTCCCACCCGTAACGCCACCAGCACACATTCACATTTATACATTCTACAAATGAAAAATTCGTGCGCAAGCAATTCACACCTACGCAATCACACACATCCACAGTACATGCGCTAGTGACGCTATCTGCGCCGAGCTTTGCGTCATCTTCGGAGTATTCCTTCTTCTCTATACTGCGTTCCACATTAGAGCATACAGATTTCGCGCAGGCACGACCCTCAGGAGGCGTTGGTACGCTCGACTCCCCACTGAACCGCCTATGTTTCTCTCCGTCGCACGACCTTCTACTTACTCTCTCTGTTAACTTTTCGCGAACTGTTTACATTGACAACGGTCAGGTCTCGCGTTTGGGATGTACCAGTTATTCCTTGGAAATTACCACGACCAATCGCATGCAGTTCAAATTGTGGGTAGTAGTGGGAGCTGCGCAGATCGGTCGCAAATCGGTAGGGGCGTCGGTATGCTCTCATATGGAATGCAGTATATGAGCTTTTTCGGTGTTTGCCTCGTCAGTACCTCTTGGGGTCTTAAAGTCCTTTATTAAATGTTTCTAATTGTTACTTACAATTAATTACTTTTTTTAGAGGGCTTATTTAATATAATATGAGGATTTCTATATTTTTTTAGACAACCTCTGGAGTATTTAACATAATTAAGAATAGTGAATAGGCTCTCCCCTCTTACCAATTTAATTTTCTCATGTAGGAGTATTCTGAAAATTTTGAAAGCTTTTGTGATGTTTAAGACACTAATTATTGCGCTCATATTATATTCTCAAATTAATCATGTACGCTGTCAGGAATGATTAAATTAATTTCAGTCTTGTTTCTGAGATTATAAGTATCAAGTTTGGAATTTTGGAAAAAAGGAGAGGTCTGTGTTATTGATTTTAATTTTGTGACATTTGACAGTTTAGTAATAGATTTCGTCACCAAACGTTCCTCTTTGCTCTGCCTAAAGACAGAGAAAGTATTAAATAGACAAATTCATTTTCGGGTAAATTATTGTAGTTTAAAATTTCGCTAAAGAGCCTGTCGATTCGTATACAATAAGATAAATATGCAGAGAAATATGCGTTTACGGGGAAATGGTTTTAAATCCAGCTAAAAGTTGCTTTTAAAACGCAAAGTTTTTATTCAATTTTGCGAAATGTTTCGACAAACCCGATTACACGCACCGCTTAGCTTTGACTCCGATTATTCCCGTTTCATCTCCCTTTTTCCGTTTCGGTATATTCACGTTTTATTTATGCCAGCGATAATGTATTTTAATGTATACCATGCTTATCCTGTGTATTGCGTAAAAGCATTTGTTATTCTTCCCCAACCTTTAAAAACTTCACTGTTTCCACGATCGAGATTTTTAACCCCTATAAAGTTCATACAGCCAATTGTACAGGAATTCAAAATAACATTTTCGTTGATACAAGGGTCTTTGAAGCGGTTTGAAAATTACTTGATTCCCCTTATTATTCCTCCCAAAAACCGAATAGGTAACCAATATTAAAAATGCTAGAATTTTATCATAAAAAAAAAAAACGCAATCCGAAATGTTGTCACTCTTCATCCATTCCAATAATTCTTTTGTGCTACATTTCAAAAAATAGCAAAACAGTATCGTTCTGCATATCGCAATCTTCCACGTCAATTTAGCTGAATACCCTCTGCAGAGTTAAATCTGAAGGACGATTCGTTGGACCAACCGTTAACCACGGTGTCGCGCATAAATTTCGAGTTTCTTGATGAAGCCAAGTCACTGCGATGATAACTTCATCGTCCGTCGCGCGCGGAACGTCATTTATTTTTTGGATCTCCTTCGCCCGCTTTGTCACGTAAATCGCGCCGAAAAATTCATGAGGCCGCATCGGCGACGTTCTCGCTCCGTTACCACTTTTATCAGGATCGCATTTTGTATACGTCCGCATTGTGTTTCGGAACAATGCACGGCCCGCCGATTATGTGCCGCTTTGCCCGGCCGATATAGTCTTACGCTTTTGCATATTTCATGTTGAACTGTTGCTCGCGTCGCGCCATTAAAACTTTCTACAACTGTATCTTGTGGTGGGGTTCCAGGAAGCTGTCTTTCAACTGTAATTTTTTTTTTAAATTCGCGCCATTGTGCTGAGAAATTTAATCGTCTTTGAGTGCGTCCAATTGTAAATATTTCAATGCAGTTCGTCAGTCTCCCAGTTACGCTTCTTCAAACTTACAGCTCGTTGGAAAATTTAATTGCTAATTATTGCGACCAATTAAGTCTGAAAATATAAATATTTTTTCTGATATTATTGAAATTTCGTTTTACGTATGGGTTGCAAATTCAATGAATATGCAAAATATTTTAATAACATCGTTTAATTTAATTTTTCATCCCACTTTTCCCATTCACTAAAGAATGGAAAATGTTTGATGTATTTTTCAGATATTGAAATATGTTAATCATAACGAAAAACAACTAGTTTTAGAGTATACTTAAACGTTATCCTATTTAAAGAAAAAAAACTATAATTATGTATTTTTGTACTGCATTCAAATTGCCTTCCCCACAAAATGTTTCATTGCAAGCGATCAATCATTTTAAAGTTGCAGCATTCCAATTACGCTTCTGCAAACCTTCAGTGCCATGGTAAACTTAATCGCGAGTTATTACAGATTTTCAGGCCATCCAAATATTTTTCGCTGAGCAGCATTGCATAATTACCAGCGATAAAAAATACTCTTCGCTCTAAATCATGACACCTATTTTTCTTAACTTTCGTATATCGGTATTTCAATTGAAATTCAATTTTCAGCTTTTTGGTCGACGATACCAATAATTTAGCGCACTTGCCTGTATATCGATGTACTATCGCTGATACGACAAGTTGTTTGAAGATCAACTGTAATCCACAAAGCTGAAGAAAAAGGGGTTGTTTGAAATTCCACTTAAGCCGCGTTCGTATACCACAGACCCTAGTAAATATTGCTCGGAACGCCGCCACAAATCCGTACTGTGGACCACTGGAATTCGGATTAAAAGAGAAATAACGAGTACTAATCGTTCCCACGATTGGAAGTTGTTGGCTCGTTCGTTGGAAAAAAAATAGGGTACGTTTTTTAAATCTGGGTGTATCCTGACGGTCCGCGTGAAAAAATTTTTACTCCGTGGAAATCCTGGTTTCGAACTGTGCCTATGCCACCCATAAAGTTTTATGTTTTTCTGGTAAACCTCTTACGCGTAACTCTTGAAATTGTCAACAGATTCGGGGCAAAATTTAGGTTTGAATTGAGGGGAAACCAGGCTTGAGATTATACCTACGGCTCTTTTTATATTTTTGGTGCTGCCGGATTGTGTTGGAAAATATTGCAATTTGAGGAGGTTCATTGATACTGATTTGCTTATTGAACTTTGTACATACTTTTTTCCTTTACTGGTGTTATTAGTTACAAGTGAATTTGCATTTCGGATTATGAATTTTAAATTTGAAAGCTCGAATTGTAAATATAGTGCTATGAATTTTGTATTTTACATTCTGAATTTTGGATATTGTGATTTAAATTCTGATGTTTGGATTTGGTATTTTAATATCAAATTTGTCTCCTTTCTAAGGAATAAATCAAATATTAAAATGTTTCTATTATAAAACATTCTGTTTCAAATTCAATTTCTTATATTAAAAGAAAATTTAAAGGTCTGTTTTACTTCAATTTCTTACCATTCATATATTAAACGAGTTTCTCTAAAAAAATTTGACGACAGTGTTCGACAAACTAATCTCAACCTCCTTGGCAGGGGCGGTCATAATTAAAAATGTACATTCGTTGGAATTTCATTTCCCGGGCATGAAATTTCAGAACGTACGCAGCATTTTATCTGCACAGAATCGTTTCTTCGCTCCCTGACGTTTTTCAATTTCGTGTTTGTTGCTTGTCCGCGTAAAAAGCACATCGAGTAGGATTATTATTAAACGCCAGTCCCTTTCCCCCGTCGAATCTTGCTCCCTTTATCACGTTCGCCTTTTATCCTCCGCCCTGGCACGCGGTTCGGCCGCGTTTCTCGTATTTCTCGCGTTTTAACGTCCACGGAAACGATAACGCTGTTTTATAACAATTCGCCGGGAATGAAAAATACCAGGACAAAGGGAACTCCTCGAGCAAGCTGCGACGAAATACGATAAGGAGCAACCGAATTACGGAGGAATGTTGCGCGCCGCCCTCCTTGGCTTTCAGCTCTGGCCCATCCGGAAAAACAACGAGTTCCCCTCGTTAGGAGTCGCGGTTTTATAACTTGGTTTGCTTAATCACGGCCCAAGAGTTTCTTAATGCGGGGAAACATCTTCGGTAAAGGTATTTTTAATTTTTATTACTTCGCGTCGTTGCTTTTGTAATACGGTTTCAGAGTTTATTCAAGTCCTGTCCGCTATTATTAAGAGAATGACAACGACAGAGAAGGGGCTTGGGAAGGGGATGTAACGTCTTCGTGCAATTCAAACTTTACGATTTTCATGTATTTTCTCAGATTAGTTTTAGATTACACGTGAAGAGCCAGTAGAACTGTAGATTGTAATTGAGATCTGGGAGATTAGGAATGGCTCTCTGCCTTTGTTATAGTCAGATGAATAGCAAGTGGCCACATAGGGTTGTTGATACTACACCCACCAAACCGTTTCGGTACAGCTATTTTTTTTTTTGAAATCTAATGAACAGGGTAATGGTTAAAAGTTAACTTTTAAAATATTGTTGGGGCACCCCAACATTTCGTTCTCTATGCTGAAAAAGGGGCCTGGTTAACACTTTATTACAATCCATCATATTTTAAGGGTTCCTACCCGCTTATTAATATTGGAAATAAAATTGTATTTTTTACTAACACGAATTTATACACCAGACGTCTGTAAACCTGAGAGTTTATATTATATAAAAAATTACCTCACTGTGGTTAATGATTACTACTAGACTTTTATAAATATAAATTGACTATGGGCTCTGATTGACTTGTTGTTTATATTCAAAATTAAACTGCAGATACACGAAGCTTCGGGGTTGTTAATAAATAATACGCGAGTGTTGGTGCACGAGGTAAGGAAAAATTAGTAAGGTTCAAAATATCGATTCCGTTTACGTTTCCAGCTGCTGGCGTCCCGTATTCGAGCATTACGATCGCCAGCATAAAATATTTAACAGCAATTTAGTAATGCTCTTTCGCTACCCCTGCGATTTTTCTAGAGCTTTGCTGCTGCCCACTATACGATGCAATAAGTACGCGATACCATGAGCATGATATATTTGATACGAATTATACCTTCGTAGTACTTATTATCCGAACAAAAGTTCAGTGACTAAGTAAGTTAATCAATTATTTTTACGACGTCTAAGATTTTTGGTCTTTTAATGCCTACGGGATATTTAATTGAGATGCAAAGTATTCTCGTTAATTAATTCCATTGTATTTTGGCGGGTAGGATTGTAAGAGCAATTTATTATTAATGGGATATTCCTCGGTGGCACCTTAAAAAATAGATGTTTTTTCATTTTTCGAAAATATGTAGATACCTATACGCTGTCTGCGCTTCACAACTAACATCAACCTATTCACTTTGTGCTCACATACTGCTGTTCGCGTATTAAGCTCATCCTCCAAGGGGGCATAATTCCCAACGAGAGCAACGCGAGGAACGTCCATGTAAGAGGGTAAGGGGCAGCGATTAGGCGGAAATCATCCGAAACGAAAGAGTGGAAAGAAAAAAGACGAGCTGGTAGGAAGGGATAAAAAGGAGTAATTCGAAGAGAACGGTCGTGTACGAGCATTCATGTGGTAATGCCGTAATCCTGTAATCCTTAGCGCGATTCCTGCGGGGAGCCCTGGCCTGGGAAAATCCCCCTTTCGCGAGACAAACAGAATTAAAATCAACCTGGCCAGCTCGACGCTTGCGTTAAACGCGATTAAATATCAAAGCTAGTCGTCTCCGCTGTCGCCCATCCCCCTAACCTACAAGCACCGCTCACGCTCCATTATACGGGGGTTAATTAGGACCAGTATGGGGTCAGCAGCGCGGCGTCCAATCTGTTGTCCGCGCGCAACGCGCTTGTCCCTCGATTTTTCTCCGGTATCTGACAAGAGAATATCAGCCACCGCTCGTTGCGGATTAACACGATGTCCCCGAACTTCGAAACGAAAATACGCTCTTATCTCTTATCTTTTGATTGAGAAGGACGTCATGACTCTTTCCATTATAGCTTCTCGATTAATCCCTCTGTCACTCGTGTGATATACAGGGTGTAACATCGAGGGTGTTGTGGCCTGATATTTCTGAAACTTCAGGAGGGATGTAACTTATGTTTCCTAGCAACTGCTTGGTGCCATGGCGTCCTGCGTTTATTTTTTAAATTGTTTTTTTACTGCTTTTTAATTATTACTGTATTCAACGTGTGAGGCTAATATAATGAACTAGTACCTTTTGGAAATGGTATTATATGCAACGCAATGAACAATCGCACCGAATATGAGGTATGGCGTAATTTTGAATGTTCCTAGTTTTTGTTCTCATAATTTCGAATATAATTCGTAATACAGCAGCCGAGTCAATTAAACACATTGAAACATACAGATTCTAGTACGCATCCCATCAACTGTTATTTCAGGCATTCAATCTCCTAGTTAATGAAGTTAGTTTTGCGCACTACGTACAGCAGATTCTGTTTTAAACCGTCTCAACTATTCATGAAATATTAATTTGACGTGTGAGGGACGCGTGGAAATCTCGGGAACAGATCCTGCAATGTTCAGAAGTCATCTATCGAAGCTTTCCAACGGCAAAGATGATTATTTACTGTATCAATGAATACTACTTTCCTTCTCTCTTATCACTTTTCCAGTTCGTTCGCCCATTCCTCTGCCTCTGTCGTTCTACGTAATATTTCTTTAATTCCTAATATTCTTTTTGTCTCTTCCCCTCTCAGTGTAGGGTCACTATACTGTGATATTCAGTTGTTAAACAGGATCACAAGCAACACTCATTGCGATGCTCCTTGGAATATGCATCCTAACTTCGATTCGCTCGAGATTATTAATTGACCTAATTTTCTGGCTCGTGGTCAGCACACCTGCCACCTGCACGCACGAGTCGCAACATCCAGATCGATAATTGTTATTTGACGATTTTGACTGATCAAATCATGAACCAGCGTATCGACCACAGGCGGTTTTGTTTGCACGACGGATTCCCATGCGGGCACAACCTAATTCGATGATCATAGATGGGAAAGCGTCTCGCCAAGAGACAATCCGAGTCCTAATGGGTCCGTAAATATTTGCGCGCGAAGATCAAACGGCATACCGCACCGATGTCACTGTGGCGAGCCACAGTGTCATCGAGTTTGTATGCTAATGACGTCCGTGAAGCGTATATGACGAAGGTGCGTTTCGTCGATCTCCATTGAATTTTTCAACTTTTCTAGGGGCACTTCGTTAGATGCGATTTTCGTGAAGCTTCGAGGAACGTCTTTGAATTCTTTATACGTTGCCAGTATCAGCTTGTAAATGGAAGTAATTGAAACTGCAATTAGCAATTGGACCAGCACTGGTTGGAAGTGGTTCTGGAAATAGGAATCAGTCATAACAAATTGTTGTACTGTATCTTTTGAGAGTTGGAAGGATGCAGGACTTCAGGGATGAAGGTTGTTGAAGCTGTTCGCATCCGAGTTTTGCAATTAAACTGGTGTCATTCAATTTCTGTTGAGTCGCTAGCAATTGAGGACCCTCGCACAAAGTACTTTGTGCCCCACCCTCTTTCTTAACTCTTCCCCCAAACCTCACTACTGCTAAATCTCTCTGGGCGATCGTATTCCACTTCTAAACATCGCACCATCTTAGACTTCCTAAATCATCACATGCGTGTTCTGAAAAACCCTAGAAACTCCTTAAGACCTGTACATTCATCAACTTGTGTTATCATCCAGTAAAATTCTGTTTGTGTAGTTAATTCTACATATAATACTTTACGGTCACTGAGTCTGTGAAATAGAGTCTTCCTCGGAACCTGCCTTTAGTGATAACTTCTGCGTAGAACCCATCCACTGAAATTGTAGATCTAGGTTGTCATGAACCGTTTTAAGGATCCACGTCGCGGTACACAGTACGTCAGAGGAGTCTTCGTTATTCCACAATTAATCCTGGCAAGTTTCTGAAATTAACTCCGCCACCTAGCAGGGGATAATCCCCCATTTACTCTCTCGTTCGGCTCCTTTCATCTCTGGGCCGGCTGTAATACTTTTTAATAATGAAAATCCCGTCTGGACGCCGTTGCCCCTACAAGACGGGAACAAAAAGGGGCTGGCTCTAACCGTAGCGCAGGCCCCCACCCTCCACAGAACTTTTTAATGAGCGAAAATATAGCCGATATACGGCCGAAACTTATGGAACGGGATGAGTAAAAAACACCGTCCAGGTCTCTGTCCGAAAAAAAGTTAATATCGAACTTTAATATCGTCTGTAGTTTCGAAGCTATTTAGTGATATCGTGCCACTGAAGCTTGCTTGGATGGATACTGCTGATTTCTACTGTTCCTTTTTTTTTCCAATGTTATGAATGTTTAAAGCTGGCAGGGGTCTGTTAAACCTCAAGTGCCCAGTCAAAGGTTAAGAAGCTGCTGATGTAATTAGCATATTTTTTGGACATTAGACTTGTAGGGTCCTGGTGTTTGTTATAGCAATGTGGCTTCATGAGTGCAGACCTGTAATTGTAGTAGCCAACATCACAGTTGGCGGCTTGTAGCCTCAGGAATTCTGATACACCATTTGAGTTGGTCCCAGGTTAATTACTGCATCTTTGCACGATATTATAATGTATCTTTGTTTATTAATTAGGCAATTAGAATGTTCATTTCGTACAGTACTGGAGATTGAGCTGAACTATAGGAAGAATTAGAACTGAATCCACACCGAAACTGAAGTGGTCTGGTACAAGGTTAATTTCATGCATGGAAACTAGGGACGCGCAGATAATCGAATGTGTCGGACACGGTATAATAGACAGGTGATTCCTGTTACCCTGAGAGATGTGTGATTATTTCCTCCTAGTTCCTACGGCGGTCGATAGATTGGCGTCAAAGGAGAAAAATATATGAGGCTGACTTATTGCGCATAATATCATTGAAATCTCATTAACGCACACGTACATGCCTATCTGACAACGACGCCTCTCGCGGCGGCCAGAGGAACTACCCAGTAATTGTCACAAAACGTCGCTGGGGTAAAAGTGCTAAGTCGGAACACCTGTCTATTACGCCGTGATGTCGGGTATCCGTTGTTTATATATATAAATAAAAAATAATAAATGTCTGCAGTGTAAAGGCGCGGCTCAGCTTTGCTGTTTTTACTTACAATTGAAACGAAATTAATTAGTCCATCAAGCTCCTATTGTCCCGATTCCTCCACGCGAATAGTACGAGGCAGATTGTAATAGTCTATAAAATAACGAATACGTGTTCTATTGCAAAATAGAGTTTAATTGCCTGCAGTTTTCCACGGATTACTCAACTTTTTCCTCCGCGGCTGTGTTAATCCCGCGGATGTGAAATATGGGATCGAAACGCATTTTCTTTTCGGTATATATATTTTTCTGTTCAATCGTGTTGCCACTGGCCCTGCGAAATGAAACTACTATATTGAAACCGGAATGTGACCGTTCCGACCTGATGAAAAGTTTAAACTAACATGGACTTCGTTTATTATTTCGTAGGGTAATGGTTTGCGGTAAAAATGTTCGCTGCGTAACGATGATTCCGTCCTGTATGATTTTTTAACGAATCACCGCGTTCTTACTTCTTGGTCTTGCTATGTAAAAGCATAACTAACCCTTGCAACAATTCATGAACCGAAATGAAGACATTAATTAATCAATGGGACAATTACCCAAGCACTTACCAGATTCAGATGACTTGTTGCGTTTCCTTTAAAAAATTATTACATCCATGTTAATCTATCAAAACCAAAACCAAAAAGATTGCAAAAAAAAAAACGAAGCAATCAAGAAGCATTATGGTACAGATCATAATCATTTAATGACATTCTGGCTGGTTGGAAAGTGTGTATCATATTCCTTCCCAGCCACAAAGATCAAACAAGAGTATGCTTGTCGGTGTTTCCTCCACTACACTTCATTCTATACAAGCTCATTGCATGGTTGGCACAGCTGGTATTTGACTTATGACGACCTTTCACGTACAAAATCGATGCATGTGTGTGGCAAACCTGATACGAGATTGGAAATTCCGAGCAGCTACTCTTATCGGGCTGCGTCTGACATATCTGTACTGACTGGCAACCGCATTGTCTTCCCTTTCGTCAGGAGACGTCTTCCTACCCGTTACATCCCCTTGTACTTTCCTTCCCGTGTTCCTATCCGCCATTCTTTGCGTCAATCTAGAAGTCGATATCCTGCCGCTCCCTCCCCCATCCACTTTCTCCTTTGAACCATTTCGCTCGGTTGCGGATGTCGATACATGCACTTTGATATATTTCTAGAGCCTTGATTCTGCTTTCAATCTTAATACGGATCTCATTTGTTCTTACAAAATGTAATTGTGCAAGCCTTGCACTTCTAGGTACGTTAGACTAAATGTTTGGTGAATATTCACTAAAGGCCACCCTGATTTCGATAATTTTTTAATATATTGTCAAGGTCATCAACCTGAGTAGTGTTGTAAAGGTTTTAGTTGGGGGTCACCGTTTATTAAAAAGTTATAGGTTAGCTTCATTGTGTTTCCTATTTTACCTCTGCTCGGTAGTTGGGGCTAGATTTGTTTAGCGTCCCGATTTATTTAGATCATGTTGCTTGTCGGAATGTTATTGTGTAGGGAGAGTATGTTTCAGAAACACTTTTTTTTATCTTAAATCCCCCACTGGGGCTGTTAAAAAAATCTTGCCACAAACAATTACCGATCAGCGGTAAAATAGGGAACACAATGAAGTTAATATATAACTTTTTAACAAACGGGGATCCCCAACTGAAATCTTCACAGCACTACTCAGGGTGATGACCTTGACAAAATTTTAAAAAATTATCGAAATCGGAGATGGTTCCCTTTCTGTGAATATTTACCAAATCTTTCTCCAATTTATGTAGTACGCACAATTTTCATAGCAATATGATTGACAAATTGATTCGTATGCGACTTATTTTGACCAAGATGGCGAGCTAGATACATATTTTTGCAATAAATAAATTCTGCAATAATATTTCGCCAGTACTAATAATAAGAGAGGCGTGAGTGTTAACTTGTTTATTCGGGAGATGCAATAAATGTTTTATGTAATCTGGGAATAAGTTAAAAAGAGGTGTGCGTAAGGAATTCTATATAGATGTACTAAGCAGAGGTGACATCTGTAGGATGAAATAGAAGTACGTGGTGGGAGGACTTTTGTTGCCAGCGACTCACAGTAATTTATAGCGCTCGATCATCAAGTTTTCAGGAAAAGTAAATTCATTCCGTCGAAAAAAAAAACATTTTCAAGTAACAAGTCAAACTCGTCTTACCCAGTTTGCATTTTGAGATCTTAAAAATTTGTGTAAATGTGATTGATAACCAATATTCATCATCTTCAGCCGCTACTAACTAAACATAAACATCTTTCATACCCACTCGCTGATGTTAACCTCTCCTTCGTTGCATTACCCATTTTGTCTCTCTCCTAATCGTTCCTGAAAAACATCATTGCAAGTGCATAGACCACAATGTCTCAACACGAAAAATAAACCGTGAACAAAAAGTGCATAGTCGTATCATGATTTATCGAAGCATTTCGAGGAGTTTCCGAGACTGCCCGCGGGAGTCGTTGCTTTCAGCCACGTGACCCAGTTACAGGATTCAATTATCGTCTCTGGAAGTGGGCTTTTTTCCCATTAACCACCTTAGGTGACAATTCGCCATTGAATGGAACGTCGGCACGCATTCCTGCTCTGCTTCGTTTGCATTTGAGTACGAGACGAAAACTTTCCAACCTGAGTCATTAACGGAGCTCATGTCCGAGAAACGCCCTCTACGTCTGTTGTCTCAAACAAACGCGACACGCCAACGAATTGGTTCGCTCCTGAACTACCGAGTTAAGTGGTTTTCGTAGGAACTCGTTGGAACGCTCGTGATTCTTTTTCCCTTTTGTCGGTTGGCGCCGTGAGCGATCGTGGCAATGTGTTTTCTTTTCAGGGGTTAGGAAAGTATTTAGTCACTTGTGGCCCAATCACATAGGGTGTCTCATTGGACACTGATGCTTCGAAGGATATTGCGCCTATGGATTTTAGAGAGAAAATATCTTTCAAATAAAATATGTTTTACTCTAAAATATTTACGCTGAAACAGGATGCGATGGGTTTTATGATACATGTTACTACTTGCGTAGATCGGTTTCCGCGTTTCAGCGTCAGCATCATAAAAATGTGATCCAAATTTCTCAGGTTTCATAACCTGAGAGTCGATGTACACATCGTAACATGTTTCAGCGCGTGTAGACACTTTAAACGACCCCATACACGTTGAGATCTGTACATGCTGTAAGTATCAGTATCGCGATACAAATCTCAATATGTATTTGACTGCATCGGTATCAGCTGGTATCGTCGTTTGTATCAATGCCCCGAGGCGTTGATACCTCGAGCGTGCAACTGACAGGAATATCTACAATAAATTGCTGTTTTCTTTGATAATATCTTTACGTTTCATTTCGAATGTTATTAATTGCATACATAAGTAATAAGTGCCGTAAGTAGTTTCGGTTGGGTCCAACAGAACCTCTTTTATTGCATTCCCCAGGCGGGGATTAATAGTGCAACGTTTATTCTAACGAACAGTTCCGCGCTGCCTTTGCCCGCTCGAAATTGAAATCATTTCAACGATGCGTTTATTGTGCGGTGGGGCTGCAAAAAAAAAAAAAAAAGAAAGGGAGAAAACAAATTCTCTGCAATCAACGCGCATCGGCCGCGTGCCGTTCACCGGAAACACCAATCGTTGCCGGACAGAGCATACGCAACCGATTCAATTAAACGAAAGCGAAATGCAAAACAAGTTTCGTTCTTGGCTTTTGCCCAAGAGTTGCCCGTGCAAAATGTGAAATATTCTGAGAGAGCGAGGGGGAAATCCCGCGTAAAATTCTGCGCTCGTTTCACGGGAGTTTTAGAATATTCCACGGATCCTTCTCGCGTTGCTCTCCCCTTAAGGCGGATTCACACATTTCCGTTCCGTGACGGTTTGCCGTTAATGTTAATTTTTCACTTTACTTCAGTGTTAGTAACTGACACGGGACAAGTGCGAACTGCCCCATTGCAAAATAGGGAAAAGATATGTGTGAACCCGCCTTTAGTCTTCCCAGCTGTGCTTGATATCGCGATGATAATCCCCCGTTTAAATAGCGCATCGTGGATTTTCGTAAGATGTTTAAGCGGCTGTTTCTTCAAAGCGTTTCACCTAAATTGGAACACGGTTAATAAATCGTATCGTCTGTTTCTGATTCGAGGGAAACGAACATCGGTCTCGAGGCGAAAGCTGTTCGCGTTTTAATTTGTGGATCGGACGCGTTTTTCTCTTCTCGGAAGTGGAAATCCGTTTATGTGACGTAATTGTTAAAGCAAATATAGGGGAAAAGCACGGTTCTGTTTTTGACATATCCGTTAACGGAAAAAGGGGAGCCTTTGAGTCATTTGTTCGTCTCTTTTTAAGCCTCTTCCAAGTAGATGATAGTAGGAACCTTCGTGTCTTGTAGTTCAATTTGTTTCCAATTTTGTGCATAGGTAATGTACAACAGGTATAATAATGTACTAAACGCATGGGTCGCAGGGCTCAAAATTTTTCATGTAAATAGCGTTCAGAATTTTGGTCTTTATCGAACCCTCGATATTGCATAGCAGTAACATAGCAGATTATTTAAAGTTTTGAGACAGCTGCCCCGTTTGCCAAGCAGCACATTAAATAATCAGTTTGCAAGTCGAATTATCTGCTTGATCAGACGTGGAAGTGTACAGGTGGCTCGTAACCATTTAATCGAATTATCAGGAATAGCAACAATCGATTCAACTCATTGGACTCATTTCACACCTCGCATTCTCTGACCCCCCTTTTCCACCAGTTCCACTTTTCTTTGTCCCATTTCCGCCTGGTTACCATCGACAGTTCATTTCGACAACCAATATACCTATCTATTATCTTCAATCTCGGTATTTGAAGCGAGTATCTCGCCTGCCAATCTTTATCGACCCTTTAGAGACTTTGTTACCTTGTCCCACAATATAACCCATGCTGCACATTTCTTTTATTTAATAATACCAATTATTCTAAATAATATAAAGAAGAGAATTCTTGATTTATTTCTTACAATATGTATCACTGATATTAAAAATTCTAACCAGGCCAATCGTGGATTGGGAATTATCTACACATCAACTCTATTCGGGCATACCTACAATTAGGCCAGCTAGAAGACGTATATTTCTATTTCCAAACTTGACCACAAAGCAAAAAGTATGCCAAAGTAGCTTTTCAGTGGAAACACTTCGAGCTACGCGCGGGTGTACCGTGCAATAGTGAGTTCTGTGGGAGGAGTTAAAAGTAGTGGTGAGTGTTCTTTGATTGCTAGCCAACCAATAGTAGTGACTCGATATTAAACGTCTTGCCAAATCTCGAATCTAAAGTAGGGTTGGTACAGCTTGCTAAATTCTTCTGCATTCGAATATTCTTTCAGTCCAAGTGTCTGAATATTCATTAAATAATAATAGATATTTATAATAATGTTATACATGTGGGATCAGGAACCATAAGAGGTACAATTCAGCATTGTGTGATGGAAAAGAGCAAAAGCCTGTTTCCAATGCATAGATAGCGGAATGACGTCCCCCATTCTATCTAGGTGATTCAGAAATCACAACTGCTCGTAGTCACGGAGTCAAGGGCTTCTACGCTGGCCGTGCATCCGGCGCCCGGAAGAGAGCTATCGGCTCGGGCAATTAGACAGGCCCGTGCTTACCATTCGATCAATCCCTAATTACATTTACCTGTAGCTGCTGCATCATCCTGCTCTAACTTAGGCCTAGCTGAGGCTTACTCCTGCTTGGACATGTGTGTTCACGTTGGGTGTGCTAGGGTGTGCGCGTCTGCGAGCACGCTGGTGGCATATGCACTATACAGGGTGGTCTACGTTTAGTCAGTTTTTCGAAGAGGAAAATGTACAACTTTGTTGTGTGCGTTTTTTGTTATTATTAGAGAAAGGGGTGGTAAAATGGTCCCTAAGATTTATATATCTTCCTAAAATCTGTTTCGTAATTTAAACGGCTTTAAATGTTTATTGAAAATATAGCTAAACTAGTAAGGTTATTGAAGGTTAAATGAAAAACAATTTAATCGATTTATGATAGGTAATAAGTCATTTTCCGAATTTTTAGAAAAGTGAGGATAATATCAAATATATCCCAACACACAATACTTTAACTCTCTTAATCTACAAAAAAAATACTTCTTTTTCAAGAAGATAAAAACCTTTAATTTTGCATTAAAATTAGAAATACAGACAAGCAGAAACTGCAGATAGGAATGTTCCTAGTAAGAACGAATGATATTGAACGTCGACTCGGACACGGGGAGTTGAAAAATTAATTTTTCGCTTTACATAGTTTTTAACTTGCCCTCTGTGCTTTATAAGGTAGTTACGGGATACTGGGAAATTCCAGAGACTGGGATGAAACGATGTCGAGGGAAACTTTTTCCAATAAAAGGTTTTCGAATTATATGCGATGAACAGCTATACTGTGTCGAAGTTTTAATCATTTCTGTATCTGAAGATGTCAAACAATTGTATCCCATAAATTATCCTACACTAACTGTATATGTATAATATAGACACATTACTATTACTATTATTATTATTTGGCATGATTTGTATATTATAGTGCTAATCTTGTTGAATAACTAAATAGAGGTGTAACCTGTCCACTATACTTCTTAGCAAGCATGGCACGTAGAGGACAGCACGTGTCTAGTTGGTCAACCCAACTCTACTGGTTAAAGTAGACACATTCAAAATAAAGAAGTAACTTACTTGTTCAGCTACCTGATTGAAAGACTGCAGCAAGAAAGGGGCAGCTCCAAATGTATTAACTTTTCGAAGACTAATAAAAATAGTGTTAACAGGAATATTTTTAGACACATATTCAAAGAATTTTGCTCACTTAAAATCTGTATATTAATACAGCAGTTAGCACTATTAGCAAGCAAAAATATATTTTCTCTATGGCAGGGTGAATTTTCCAAATTGGCAGCTGTCCCCTTTATGCACCAAATTGTATAAAAATCTACTTATCTCGGGTAAATAATTACCTCCCTTTTTTTCAGCAAATCTTCAACTAATCTAAAGCCTCCCCACACTTGTTTTACAGCCAAAGTTTTCGAAATTCGTACTCTCTATGTGCCTTCAAACCCATAGCGGGTTTTCGATGCTTCGTAATACGGTTGAAATGAAAACTTTGCCAATAGTCGAATTGCAGCGACGCTCGTTGCCAGTGAGAGGGACCAAATCATCGAAGTCCCCCAAACATTATTGATTGTGCGTCAAATTACCTGGGATTATTTGTAACGTTATATAGCGCTGCACTGAGCGTTACTAATTGCACACACAAACAAACGTACGGGGATCATTTGAAAGTCTGTAATGGACGCTTTGCGGCGGCTTAACAATAACTCGACGAATTTAAGTTTATGGCGTGATTCTAGGGCTCGTGTGGATACTCTGAATGTTTAAAAGATGCTTTTGATCTTTGAACGTGATCTAATATGTTTTACTTTTAAAATAGGTACAATGTTTTCGGCGCTAGTGTCGAATAAAAAGTTTAAGCACTTCAGGAGTTCAATTATTTAATATCTTTTAGGGAACTATGCACTGTGAAAAGGAGCAACAATTTTCAGAAAAATGTCTTAAAGAGAATGTGAGGTTCTGTTTCAGACTGGCGTAAAAGGAGGATTTTTTGTATTTTTTTTGAAAAAGTGAAACAAGGTACCAGGATCAAGGTTTGCCATTATGCTCGATAACATTGTTAATATCAACTTATTATGAAAAACAATCTAAATTCCACTGAAATGTTATTCTAACGAAAAAATTATTTGCATGCATACTTTTTAGACTTAAACGATGAAAATCTGTGAGAAAAGAATTCCAATTTTCTTGATCCCCTAAGCCAGAAGAAAAACCTAACAGAAGCCTAACCTAATAAACTAATAGCCCTATCTTAGATTTTAGGATGTGTGAACCATGTTCGTCTACAATAATTAATTTTGGAAGCAGAATAAAAATTCGAAAAGCAGCTATTTAATCCGAACCTTGCCATTTTACATTTATAATATCCTCTGTGCTTTTTTTAATACTCTTTAATATATCAGTGAGTGTAATAATGACACAATAATAATAATAACAATGCTCACTTAAATATTAGCTCTACTAGCTCACTAAAATTATTAGCGAACATTTTCTTGCTAGGGCTTGTCCCTAAGTGCATGCAAATGAACGTGATTCGAATAATGCTACACTTTGGGGCCCTATTTGACGATTATTAAAAAATTCTGCACCGTAGGCACATCTATCCCTGTATTTGGAGCGGTTACTGTCACTTGAAGTCGAAACTCCCCTAAGCGCCTTGTGGTCGCTCCGCGAGGGGAAGCGTTATCGTAAGGCAACAGGCAGCTGGTTCGCAAAGGGTTGATAATGCGACGGTGTGCTGACTAATTATGATTCCTCCTCAATGATACGTAATCCCGCGAAGGAAATTATGCATTGTCTTCGTCGTTTCGTTGTTATAAAACGTGCCGAAGAATCGACCTTGAAATGATCGATTCTTTAGAGGACAGTTGTAGTTTGAAAACTCAGAACTCGTATTTCGATTGAAAGTTACACATTAATATCGTTAAACAGTGTGAAAGTGAAAGAGTTCGTGTTTCGTAGGATTAAACGAATTATTAATAATGAATCAAGGAATTCCAACCGTTTGAGTTTTTGTAGTGTAGCTCGCATTTTTTTTAAGGTTCGTCCATTTCAAGCACCTCGGTAAGTTCGAACGCTCGAGTTGGCTTGAACAATCCAACCGAGTTCAGCTCAGCTCGTAAATTCCAGGTACATGCTCCACACCTCTAGTTCGCAGCCGAAGAAAGGAATATACACGTGATCTCGTCTGCATTGGATGGATTTATTAAATTCAAAACGTAACTCTGCGTAACTTTCGACGAAGTCTGAAGGTTGCCTCGATCCTCACGTTTTTTTTTTTTTTTTATTGAAATAAAGATGTCCCGGACATCTGAAGCGCTATTACTTAGCACTTACATACGTGACAACAAAATAACAAAAACGCTATAACAGGAGAAGGGAGCATATAAGACACACAGCTTAAAAGGTATTTACATCTCAACAAACTTAATCTCAGTCTTAAATTATATATCCTCCCGGTTCACATATTTACCATGGAAGCGCCACCAAGCGGCAACACACGCAATCAGCGGTTCAGCCCGCGAGGATCGAACGGCCAAGCGTTAGCTTCAACAGGAGCAAATAATACGATTGAAAATAAAAACAAATGACACCAAATCTTCATTTTCTAGGTTTTTCCTTTTCCTTCTTGAATGTACTTTCTTTTCAGCCATCTCTTGAATTCAAAAGCTATTCAAGGGGACGGGATGGTGATGCAGCAGAGCAACGTTTATGCCCATCAACAGTCGCCTCTAAATACTGTTTTCTCTCGTCACCCCTCTTTGATCCGCTTTCTATGTGTCTCTTTCTCTGTTTATCTCTCTATCTGTCTCTTGCATCCGCTTCCAATATTATGTTCGTAGATAGTAGTCCATGCAAAACGATTCACCGTTCTTTCACACCCCTTCCCTCCACAAGCCACTTGCCATCTGCTTCTCACCGTATATCTATCGTATTTATGTGTACGTTTTTTCTAACTCTTCTCTTTTCTGTTTTACTTTACAGAGATACTCTGCACAGCGGGCAAAAGGTACGAGCTCCCCTACATTGCAGACATTTTGTGTTAGTTAAACGTCCTTTCTACTTTCTCCTGTCTTGCTGCTCTCTTTTCTCTCTCTATTTCTGTTCCTGTGTTTCGCTCGTCTCTGTACTTTCTCTCTGCCTGTCGTTCATCTTCCCGATCGTCCCTTCCGACTCATTTATAAGCCACCGTTAACCCCTCAGTGACGATCTCCATTCGTGGTGGACACTTATTTCTTCTCTTCGTTAATTATAAGCGCAAAGTGTTCTTAAACTGTGTGGTCAAACCTTGCCAACGTGCGAGCGTATCAGACAGTAGTGAGGTCTGTGGCGCGCATGCGCGAACTGAAGGTGGGGGGGAGCTGTTGCTCCCCTTCACTGCATAGCGATCCACGGATTCGCGGTTTGGTAATTGATTTGGAATGATTGCTATTGGGTGACCGGTTACCAGAGACGTTCCATGGGTTTTGTTGTCTCCCACCCCTATTTTCAACCCTCCTACGAATCTCACTATTGCTTGGTATGTGTACTCTGGTAAAGTTTTGCCAGATAATTATGAATACTTTTTTAAAATATAGGATGTCTGAAATGTGCTGTGTATCGTATAAAAAATACATTTTTAATACGTGTTCATGTTATGTACGAATTTTTTATATGAATTCATGTTACGTATGAGTTGATATTTATGTAATATAAATATTTCGGTATGCGTGAGTTTTTTTCTGCGAGAATATTGAGCCGCTGAGGGGTTGAACGTTATATAAAAACGAATTCTGTTTCGAGGGAGTGGATTTAAGACAGGATTTCTTAACCAATTCGCGCAATCAAAAGCCTCGCTGAAATCGAAATTGCTCTAAGAAATTAGAACAGCGAGCTTAGTTCATACAAGACTCAGAATAATTAGAGGATCATCTCCTTATACGAGGTAATTCATATTTTGAAGTCTCGCGTTTTGGGTACCAGTAAATCTACCGAACAGTTCTGTCTGCTTTCTGACACTTGAGCCTTTCAGGGATTGAAAATATGCAAACGTGGGATAAATAATTATTGCATTTCCCTCGAGGCTGCACGTCACCTTCGACACTGCGAATAATAATATTAACGCGGCTGTATTATACCATTTATACCATATAAAATATAAAATACAAAGAAGAAAATGTCAGTGAACATAAATAAAAATAAAAATAAACACACAGAGGATTTTAACAGCGAGATAAAGAGGGTAAAAATTTAATATCGTCCAGAATAATGGTAGATGTTTTTAGGGAATTATTCTGGAATGTATGCATTTAAACAAGAAGCGCAATATTATACTGGTTCATTGTTGTAGTGACGAAGAAACCTTTTTGTAGCGAACGTTTTAGGGATATGTTTGTAGCATAAAACAGACTGGTGACTTTTAACCCTTCATTGACACTCTGGGTGTGAATCACTCATAAGCTGATTTTCACAGTCTGTACCTTTTATATGCAAAATGAATACCATTTCTCCAAAGCCGACTTATAAACTATCTACCGTTTTATTTTTTAATTTATAAGTACGTTGCAGGATTATTCAAAAGGTCAAAAGCGGACAGAACTTCCTGGTGGACCTTATAAATAATGTTGTTCGTTGTATAGAATCGAATATTTAATATACTCTAATTATTTTGTGTAACATGCTCGGTCAGGCAGTGGAGAAACTTTTTTTCATCAAAATTATCTTGCTTACCCTTCACTGACACCAATCAGCTCATAAAAGTAGACGATTCGACCTTGCACCCGAAAATGTCACTGTTATCTGCCTTTGGTCTGCTTCCATCAACGTAAGTAGATATTTTTATTTTGCTTTTTTTTATTTATTACGCTTTTCAATTAATCGGGCTTTTGGTTAGTTGTAATTATTTAGAAGGGGTGACGAGCCCGAGAGTGTTGAATTTGAATCATTCGGGAGGAATTTCGAAGGGTTGGAATGAAATGATAGAAGTGCTAAAAGTTTCCTGTAACATAATATTGCATGTATTTATTTAATTAATAATTTTGAAACTTTACTTAAAAGTGTTTATTAGAAGCCAAAGCAAAATATTGTTCTTTTCTAGTAGAAGTCTATGAATTTACATCTTATATGCTATCTACAATATACGGAGAAGAAAGTAGCACTACTATTTATTTCACACAAATTTTGAAAATCGGTTTATTCCTTAAATTACAGGTTCATAGAAGTGTGTCCATATTATACATAATAAATTTTCATCTTGGTAAAATATTGATGTATTCCAGGAACCTCTGTTTCAAATGAAGGATTATTTTCTAAAGATGGGCAAAAAATAAAAGGAAATAAAACAAGTTTGTAGTATACCGTAACTTTAAGCTTCTTGAGGAAAGGTTCAGAATAATCCGATTGTGCCGAAATTTTGCCTACTTACTTAGCACACCAAAAGGAATAAAATTAGCGGGCGTCCCCACATTTCGCCGCACCACCAATTTTAAGGGACAGCCTAACCCAAATACACACAATCCCACTCACTTCTCAACCATTTCAACACCATAATGACACTCATTGTCACAAAATATTCGCTACCACATTATTGAAATATTTCACTCATCAACATCCTTAACAACCCAACCTCCCTACCCCCTTCACTACATACACATCTGCATACCATTACAAACAAACACACACACACACTCAATTTTCAAACATTCAAACATTGGAAGAAATTTTAATTCCTTCAAACCCTCTCCCTACTCTATCACTCACCCATTCCACTCTGACCAAAATATCTTGCACTGCCATGCACGTCTACCCAAGAATCCCCATACAAACGACATCCCACTAAGCAATACACACAACTCTATACGTCCCTACATTATTCTTCTGCAATCCTCTATAACGACGTTTCCATGCACTTCGACAAGATTGATATGTTGGGGAAGCGTATCATGCAGCTGCATCCTCAACGTTCAACGTGTCGTAAGAACATAGGACAGGAGTAGGTGGACGGGGTGGCAACGGGAACTGCATCGAGATAAAGGGAAAAAGGGTGGATTTCCCAGGGATCGATTCTCGAGTCGTTGGGCTCGATGTAAAGGGGTGAACCCTGCGTGGGGTGGAGGGGATGTTCCGATGTAAAACGGCCCAAGAGAATACAGTTTATTCCTAGTTGCTTTCCAGCTGGTTACCCGAGTAAATCGGTATCCCCCTCCGTGCACCGAACGTAATACCAGGCTTTCCACGGGAACGTCCGGATATCCGATTATATCCGGCCACGGTGGTTTCTCAAGGGGCATTTGAAATTTAAATACGATTCACCGTCTTCCGCCGTTCGATCCCCCATCGTCCTCCTTCTGGGTCTCCTCTCTTTTACGTGCGCCGCGGCTCTGACGTACTTCCCGGCCATTGTCGAGCGATCCCTCCGTTTTTTGAATGGGGGTTTGAGGAATCGCGGTGCGCGCCAGGGGCCGTTTCACCGTACCAGATTATCTTGGCGTACCGGTATTTTCGAAGGACTCGTCCTGTGCCTTTATAAGGAATTTAAATCACCCCTTTGGATCTCTGTGGAACGCGCGGATAGCAAACTCGTCGGGTAATAGTGCGCCAAGTATTTGCCATTTTGCGGAATGGCTGATTTTACAATTGTCCTGTGACATATTCATTTTTCAGGCCAAATTGATAAAAGTTTTACGAGACATGGGGTATTTAGTGTCTTCCAATTTGGACAGCTTCTGTTGGATATTGTTTAGGAGAGTTTCCGGAGCTGTTTGCTAGGGTATGAAAGTGTTTGCAGATTTCTGATCGGCATTGCGATCAATTTTATGGAGCAGCTGAGCGTATTGAGAGTATTTTGTGTTTTATGATTATTGTGTGTCTTAAAATTGAGGAACTTGCAGTGAGAGGGTTGTAGCTCCATCTTTAGCAGCTTCGAGTAAATGGCAGTGAGATTCAAAGGGCAGAGGGTAACAGCAACCGTAAGTCAGAGGGATATTCGCGTAAGTCGTGGCTTTCCTTCTCGAGTCTATGAAACGTGCATTTCGGACGCACATAGTGACCTCGAGCGTGCAAACGTGATCTGATATTCCGAGATTCTATTCGTTAATTAGTCAGGCTTAACGCTCTGTAAATTACAAGGAATTCGTCGGAGGAACAAATTAACTGGTTACCCTCAGAACTGGTGTGGAGTGCGCATTGTTTCTGCGCACGAAACTGCTTCATACCTCGAAGTTTGATTGCAAATATTTCGATCTACCTCCAAACGACGTTGTTTTCGTTAAACGATTTTATATATTGCGAAGTTTGTATATAACAATTTGACAGTCTATCTCGCACGAGGCACGGGCAAAAGATATTCTAATATTCTAATATTCTATCTACGGATGAATTCCCTTGATATCGGTGATCCTAAATTGGAGGGTCACACGAACAACGTTCCTTATAAACCTCAAAACAAACGACACCAAGCTCTGCGAAAAGTCGTGGATCCACCTCCCCCTAGAAAACAATCCACCATCCCGCCTGACAAAAATTTCCCCCCCGCTCAGGACAGTGTCCCTGCTGCATCGCCGGTTAATTTCAACGTTGGAATCGAATCCCGTGTGTGAAAACCGTGAAAACGGGCCGCGCGTATCGTCACGGTTCATCAGGGCGCATTGACACATTCCGTCGATATTCCGACGGATACCGCCCGCCCGTTATATTCGGCAACGAGCCTGCCTATGCATACGTTGGCCCGTGACAAAGCGTCGAGGGGCATCCTCCCTGATTACCGATCGCTCGATGCACTCGAGTTTTCATCCCTTTGCGCAGTGCACGGTGGTGCCCCCCGTCCCACCTCCTCCCCCCCCCCCGCCGTCGACCACTTCACACTCTACTCGCGTAATCCACCCTCCCTCCCCCGCCCCTCTGCTCCCATCACCATCGCTGGTCTTCCCTCCTCCCCCAGCGCCGTTGGTCCTTCCACCCCTCTTCGATCCACCCCCGACCCCCTCACCTTTGTCCCCCTTTTGTCCTGCATCACCTCTTGATTTCGAGTGGTGTGTCGAGTCGACGTTCGAGTCCTGGAGAGCCGCCATTAATCTCCTCGAAACGTTAATTAACCGTTTGATGCTGGACCTGGTTCACCGGTTTCTCTCTAGCATCGTCGCGTGCAATGTTTATTGTTGATGGCTGTTCGTAGCTCGGGCCCCAGTTGATCCTTGGCCTGCGGCGCGGGCGACATTGCCGGAGAATTATTCTTGGAGGGAATCGGGGCTGAAAGGGCTGGAATTCTGCGCGCAGCATTTAGCAGGGGAACAATGATCGTTGCGGGGCGAAGGTGATGCTAATTCGGAGGGGGGAATTTGGGGAATTGGGGCGCCACTAAGTGTGCTGACGGTCCTGGTGCTTGAGGAGCCTCAGGATTATTGTTTTGGTCTGATGTGCCGCGTCTGCGGGAAATTTATATTCCATCTGGGGTGCCTTGGGTGGCTGATACTTTCTTAGGCTAGGTAGTATTTGTTTCATAGAAGAATTCGTCCTTCGGAAGGGGTTAGGCAAACCTGACACTACGTTGGCTAACTATTGTACATGGGATGTGTTTATTGAAGGAATTGATGTTTGATTATTTAAATATTCATTTGCAACAAAATCGAGCTGAATGTAAAAATATATACTATTATCAATAAATTTCTTGAGATATACAGAGAAAAATTTCTTTTCTCGAGAAATGAACACTACTTTAGGCAGGTATACCTATTCGAAAAAACACTTATCGTATGATGATGTATGAAATGTTATCTCTTCGTGTTAATTTTAGTTTCAATCTACGTATCTCAGAAGATAAAGAATATAAGAGTCATTCCCAAACGATCATTTTGTTTCGTAACGTTTGTTGATGAGAGTATCACTAACTGAATTAACAGAGTATGAAGGTTATGTCAATGTATATTACACTAATTCTATTGTCAAATATTTATTATTACATGCAATATTGGATAAGTGAAATGCATCTGTGAATATCAAAGTTATACTCCTTACAATTTGGAGATATTTACCCACAAGCCTCCGGCCGGGACAGTTACCAAAAGTGCCGGTAACATTTGCAACGGAAGCTGGGTCTTTGTCGACAGTTCTAATTTGTAATTATTCAACAAGGTAGCCAAACAACATTTCATCTGCAACAGAGCTAGTCTCATTCCAACGCACATCCTTGGACCCTCCCCGAAAGGAAGGAAGGCCATCTTTTCAATGTTCTGTATCCTTTCTTCGCTGAATCGATCTGGATCAAAAACTTCTGGGTCAGTCCAGTAGTCAGGATCCATCTGCAGCCCTATGGTGGATATAACGATTCTCGTGCCAGGCTTCGCGCGATAACTCAGTCCATCGGATCCTTGTAGTTCCAACTCTTCTGTGCAACACTTCGTCATGAAACCCAAAGGGGACATACACCTTTGCGACTCCATTATCACTTGGTCCATGTACTTCATTTCTTTTATCCCGTCGAACGTTAATTGGCCGCCGTGCTTGGCGATCGTGGACTGCACTTCCTTCCTTAATCTTTCCTGAACGTCTATGTTCATCACCAAATGGTAGCCAATGAAGCTGAGCGTGATGCTGGATGTTTCTAACGCGTCGAAATAAAAGGAAACCACGTGGCCAGTGATGGTCTCCTTATCCAGTTTTCCTGCTTGTGCCTTTTCGAGGTCGATCATTAACTGGAGAAAGTCGTTTCTCGGTGTCGTATCGGTCTCCCTAGTCACCAGATTTGCTGCTATCAGATTCTTGAACTTGTTGCTCATGCCCAGCGGCAACAATTTAGTCTTCAGTATTTTATTGAGTGTGGGCACGAAAAATGCAAGACAAAGTAGTATATCGTTTATGGCACCTGTCTTGAAAAGGTCGGCGCCTAATTGGTCGAATGCCATAGGATGCGATTCATCTTCGAAGCAGAATCCGTTAATGCTGAGACCAGCATTCGCCACAACCTCGCCCGTAAATTTTGAAAACAGAGATTTCAGCTCGACCTCGTACTTACCACTCGGCTTTAGCCGCCTCTCCAGAAAATCATGGAACTTCTTGCACACTCCACTGATAGGCACGAACATGGTTTTCAGTCGTAGACTGGAGAATGCGCTGGTCAACCGCTTCCTCTTTACCGCCCAATCGTCGCCATCAGAGAAGAAAGGATTCTGGGCTATCAGAGGATCCGCACTCGGTACAATTTCCCATGCATTCTTATGGAAGCTTGAAAAGTTGGTTTGCAAGATGGTCTTCACCAAACGCGGATCACGAATTAATAGTACCGGAGATGTTAGGATGTAGTATCCAACCATGCTACTGCCTTTGAATGCTTTATATACGTTTTCATTGAAAGCCGCGTAATTTATGTTTCTTTTTACAAACGGCAATATATGACCGAAAAATGGTATCACTCCTTCGACGGACGGAATTCCGTGCCTCTTCCAATAGGTGTACTTGGTCCTCAGGTAGATAATCAGTAGGATTAGCGCACCCGCGACTAGAGTCAAACACGCACAAGTCATTTTCCCTTCTTTCCGCACAGCAACAGTTGCAAGTCACAGCTGAGTCGTGTGACACTCCTTTTGGCTTTAGCTGTTCTTCTAGACTGACATGTACATCAAGTGTTGGACGACACTCGACGATATATCAATTCAAGTGAGACGCAAAAGGGGAGTCTACTCTGTTATCACCGCATTAGCGATTATGTATTTGCGCGTGTAGAAGTTTAGGTATATATATATTCGCTATCAGTGTCTTCAATGATCTTCCTCAGACTAGTTTTTTCATTACGTGGCAATTGTATGGACTACGGTGGAGGTCAGATGTATCAGTCACGAGCAACCATTAGTTCTGTAATTGGTTCAATTATATTTTATGCGGTATAGAAACATTGATATATTTGCAAAGTGTCCAATTTTCATTACTGCATTTCGCTAGGACGAGGACTTGCCATTACATTTTTAGCTAAGTATTTTCCTTTAATTTGCTGAAATTCATTCGAGAATTAAATGAAGAAATAAGAATGTACTAAAATAATTATAATACTATTATTTTTTTTTATTTATAATTTACTAGAGGTACCCGCACAACTTTATTATTTACTACTTTTTATTATTCAAATTATTTGTTTGACAGCTGTATCAGGCCTGTATGTAGTACAAGGATCGACATTATACATGTGTATGTCGTATGACGTGTAGATATTGTACATGTATTGGTGTACCTAGATTGTTGCAGGCCTTCGCGCAATCAGAAAAAAAATTATTTGGTAATTGATAGGCTATCGATGTCAGACGATTTTAGCGATTAATCATCGCGTATCTTATCACCGAAAAAAAACAATCCATTGAATTTTATACGTGTGATTACAGTAATCGATGTAAATAAATAATTTGCGAAAATCGCCTGATAAGTCTTTCTTTTTACGTAAAGTCATGCTCTCGCAGAGATTTCTATTTTGAAATTCACACTGATATTAACTACAGCGGCGAACTAACGCCGGAGTGGGGGGAAATGTGTAAACGTAGCCGGTAGGGAAGTACTTGAGATAAATTATAATCGGCGATCGCCCTCTCTGGAACCGCGACTGATTAACCAGCAGTCCAGGGCAAGAGTTGATAATCTGTATAGATAGCAATATATAACATTTTTCCAAAACCTATCGGTCACTTTTATGTTTCAATCTACCCAACTCTAATCACATCCAAATGATCCACGATATGTCATCACAGCAATTTCTATTCCGAAATTCTCACTTAGGCACATCTATCTTCAATTCAGGGCAAGAGCTGATCTGTGGTAATGCCCCACATTGGTATCGCAGAGTTAGTAGGACTTCTCAGGCAAAATGATAGGCGAATTTCGTGTTCATTAAAGATGAGTAGCTGATGTATTCAGTTTGCTCATCGATCGCCGAAAGCGATCTCCTCTTCCTGCTGGGCAAGTGAAACAGGCCAGTACGGGAACCAGCAGGGAACACGAGAAGCTTAACGGACATACGTCTACCTTCGAACGGCCGTGTCGACCTGTGTATGGCCAGATAATTTAGGTCAGCTTAGGTTGGGGTTGTTGGGGTCGCATCCGTGCTCGAGGATGATCTCTCCCTCGGTACACAACAATAGTCATTAGCGCATCAGACACGACGGCGATGCCTCACGATGCCTTCGAAGAAGATGATAGCGATGACGCTGATAATAGTGGTGACTGGCGATCACGGTTGGTAGCGGTGATGATCAGCCTGTTACGGAAACGCCATCTGCAGTTTGCCATTGATTCATCACGCGATCGCGTTTTCCAAGAAATTTCGGATTTAGAAGTATATATAGTCGAGCTCATTTTAGAAGGAACCCACTGACAGACAAGTTCAGACTTGTTCTGCGCATGTTGGCGCTCATTTGTGACGAAACAAGCTACTATTGGCTATGCCACAAACAAACGCTCCCTCGGAGTCAATAAGCTCATTCTACATGCGCAAAATAAGTTCCTTCTAAAATTCCTTTTCCTAAATGTCTTCAAATAACCAGAATTTGAAACAAATCGGCGACTTGTGAGTCGTGTAAGTTTCTTTCAAATCCCCGGCATATTGGTCCGCAACGCTAATCCGCCCTAACCTCAAAACCAATGACATCCTCTCATCACTGAAGGTTGTATTTTTAAATTTCTGCTACAAATATATCGTCCGAGCCCCAAGTTTTATCGCACCATCCCCTATTTCAGTATATAATTTAAGAATAACAACTACAGGTGCTTAGTCTCTAGTTTCTCAACGAAATTCACCGGATCTGCACAAGTGTACACAGCACACATTCACTCGACCGAAATATAATTACGCAGTTAATTAGTAGTCAGAGGGCGGTCGAATATCCCAGGTTGCTTTGCATGTTCCGCGGCCAGGGTAAGATTCGCGTATGCGCATTTCGGGCTCCACCTGAATCTTTCATGAAGATGTCCGGTTCCTTTTAATGTCCGCAGAGCTGCCTAGAACGCTGATATGATCTATGCGCACTCTATACATAATGCACATGCATGAATGTTGAGATACAGTAAGTAGAAACCCTTACGGAATGTCGTATCGTGAAACATGAGATGCGGCTGCGGAATATTGTACGGTAATCGGCTTGGAGTGTCGCAGAATACAACCAAAGGGGTCGAACTTGAATCGGATTGAATTAAAGTTTGTCATTAAAATGTTTATAAACGCGTGTGCTATGAATTATTATATAAAAAAAGACACTATACAAAAGTGAAAGTGTAATATATTGTTAGTAAATTCCACGGTTAAGTTCAAATTGAGAGTCTTTATGGTGATTGGTAATCTTTTAGAAATATTCTTCAATATGATTTTAAGTTTAAAGACTTCTAAAGATGTTCACAAACGTCTAGGGGCGTCTAAAGACATCTATATACGTCTAGGGACAGCTACAGAAGTTTTCCGTAATTCCTTGGTTTATATAAAAATTCCCTTTTTACATAAAATTCTAGAAATTACCAAAGAAACGACGCGCCAAATGGGAATACCCTCTAACCCGTCGACAAACTTCGCGTAGTTGCATCGACTTCCGTTGCCTTCGCAGGATGAACGTTTAACAATCGTTTCTGCCGCTGAACCTCTCTCGACTATGCTCCAGCGAGCATCCCTCACTAAGGCACAGGTTCAAGCAATTATTGAGCCCTTTCGCGAGGCATTTACGGGCCCTTCGCGTACAACCGAGACCACGCCGCTGCGGATTGGCCGATGACAGGGGTCAGGGCGTTGAGGGGCGGAAATGGTGGGGATGGAGTCAGGGGTTGACTGGCTCGAGTATCGTGTCGCATGAAAAGTTGAAATATCGTCGTCGGACGTTGTTTGTCTCGAGGACATGCGACCTCGTTAGGCGAGCAAATATGCGACAAAAGACTTTGAGGAGAGCGAACAAGACGGAAGGGCCTCAATAATGCAGGATATTATAATTGTATATAAGGAGGGGGGTGGGTTACAGGATGGGGGGCAAACGAACGACGCCGCGACGTTTCATTTAATGGAACACGTTCTGCGAGTAAGACGCCCGTCGAGGACACGGTGATCTCCTTCCGAGGAGATTGATGTTACATTAAGCAGATGAATGTCAATTTCGAGGGCACCGAGGACGGGCTCGTTTAAAATCCTGCGAGTGTATAATGTAACTGTTACCTTAAATCGAACGACTGTCGTTAAAATGTCTTTCTATTCCCCACCGTCCCAATAAGTGAGTGAAGTCTGATTGTAAGTCACTTTTGGGAACACGTGATCTACGTTCCGAATTGTTCTAATAAGGATATTGATGGTGGGACTTTATTACACAGTAGGAAATAGAATATTATGTATGTACATTACATATACCTTAATACATAATAGTGAATGTAAGTAAAGAAAAAGAAAAGTGGAAGAATTTAATACGAACCAAGTGTTGTGAAACTTCTGTAGCGATTATATTAGTTAGTTTTGTGAAGCAGGTTATATGAATGCAGTTTAATTGACTAACTACTACTTCCCACTTATTCCAGCAGGTGGCTCGCATCTCTTGCGAAGCTTTGTTAACAAAGCAATCTCACTGTTTAGTTTCGTCATAATCGTACATATTGAGATATTATCGAACAATTGAATCGATATTTTACGAGTCACATGCAATAAAGCCGATCGGTATCTTAATGTCTCTATGGTCTATAATAAATCATCTAATTTATTTAAGTATCTGGGTATCAGGATATTTGTAACGAATAATGTTACGATGAATTTTTCAATATATGTATTTATTTATTAATACAGTGCTGCCTCGAAAAGAGCTCGCGTCGTCTTGCTTGAAAAGGAGACGTCACTATCTCCTCTACTTCTTTCGTAGTTGCCGTGGCGAATGAGAAATTCCAGCAAGACGTATTCGTTCGTTCTCCGACAGACGGCGCCGCGGCAGTGCTGACTCGCTCGTACTCTGTCCCTTGCATTCGTCACGGCAGACTACCCGTAGTGACAAAATTAACTATTGTCCTCCTCTTTGGGTCTAATCGTTTAAGGGGCTACACATACCTAGGATCCTAATAAGTAGGATGGATTTGAAGAATTTCTATTCTGTGGAGAAATGTTTTTATCAAAGAAACATCATATATATTACAAAGGTCATAGTTTTGTCTATGCAGCTTCTTCTCCGAATTTTTTAATAAAAATTTCACATTTTAGAGGCAAACGTATGGCCTTTCTAATGTACATAATGTTTCTTTGATAAAAACATTTCTTCACCGAAAAAAATACTTAAAATCCGTCGTACTTCTTCGCCTTCTAGGTTTATGTAGTCCCTGATCTTTACTCTGGGATAGAAACTTCCATAGCTCGGGAAAATAAAACAGCTAGAATTTTTAATTACAACCGATTTCGTTGCAGCACTTTTGGATCTTTGTTCTAGACATTTAATGTACTACTTATACATATATATCTTTTGCATTACCTATATAAGATATATAAGACAAATCAGTGGCCTACATATTGAGTATTCCTCTTTTAAGCCTCCAGTCATATTGGTCCGCAAGTCTGACTCATCTCAAACGAAAGCAACGACACGCAAAGAGACGATTGACAGTGCTTCACCCTAGACCTGTTTCAACTCCCTCGGACCCTTATCACTCGTAGTGCTTTTGTTCAAAGAAGCTCATCGCAAATCACAGTGATCTCGTAATTTGCTTGGTAGCTTCGGTCGAAGTTTTCATGTTGCTCATGAAAATTCACCAGTTCCCTGTTAGTCGATTTTCACGAGCGTAAAATTAGGGTACAAAGGACTCGTCGCGGCAGTGGAGGCGCAAGAAGTGGCTTAGATAAGCTTACGGGTCACAAAATTCCAACGACTAATTCCGCCGTCTTTCATGGCCGCGTCTTCGTTGTCTCTCAACGCCACTTTTAGCGGGTGTACAAACAATCTTGGCGCAAAATTACCCCTTGCCGTCTTTACTACGACGCGGCCATGGTTATTTGTCGAGGAGGATCGTGGAGGGGCGGGGAAAAGCCCGCTGTTGCGGAAAATGAAAGTTGTCTTCTGAAGGAGTCCTACCCCGTCAGATGCTCGACCTCTCGAACCAACGACGAGCTTAATAAGCTGCAATGCTTAATTTCGTTCGTGCGTTCGCCGCTTTCCTACCCTCCCCTAATTATAAGATTCTTCACAGTGATAAAGCGTCTGAGTTGACGATTGACCCACGTGTTACTGAATTATTCAAATCTTTCGTTTTCACATTTCAATTTCAATTTCAATTTCTGCTTTATTTATTTAGCCGCAATCGTTAACTACCTCGACAGAGCGTGAAATTTTGAGTGGCAGGAGGTTTCGAAAAGTGCCTTCTTAGGTCACCCCTATTTACTGCACTTTACAAGATATACAGGAAAATAGGAAACACGCGTGAACCCTTAAGGGCTGCTTCCACCCTGAAAACCCAAGTTTTCTGCCCGAAAATCTAAAAAAAAGTACCTAGCAGAAAAGAAAAATTGTCTGACACTTCTATTAAAGTCCCCCACAAACCTCCAAAGTTAATAAAAAAAATCGGCATTTTCTAAGTTCCTTTGTTAGTAAAGAAAAAAAAATAAAAAGTTTCTTATTACGAACGATATTTCCTTTTCGTAAATTGATCTATGCACACCAAGATCCCGTGGAACTTGGAAGCTCCATTGTCCCAGAATAATATAAAATCTGTTTTATCATCCTCGCGATTCTACTTTATTGGGGATATGAAATTCGGATTCGACGGTGAAATTTTAACGTCGATCGGTGTATCCCGCCACATTCAATCGGCGGAGGGGGTAGGAGAGGTCCTCGTACGACCCTTCACTCCAACCTAACTCGATCTTCGTGCAATCGACTTAAAATTGCATCGCTTTGCATCGATCACAGCGAGGCGTGATTTTGAGGGGCGCGTTGGGAGGGAGGACGGAGGAGGTCTGACGGCAGGAGTCGCGAGGATGTTTATACGGATTTTACAAGCTCAAAGGGTCGCACCCTCTTCGTTAACGTATTAATTAACGCCCCTGACGCCGTTGCGACGTGCAGACTATAAATACTTCGTTAGAACCTGTCCTCGCTGTAACGTCGAATTTCGTTGCGCCTGGTATCGAACGTTGAATTATTTCTTTTACGGGAGCGTTATGAGTGTCGGGGATAGGGACGGTAGCTCAACTTTGCCACGGGATCGTCGCCGGCTCGTTAATTTGCAGAGCAATCATTTCTGTGTACGTGTAGGTGTATTTTACTTATCTATGCTGACTCTGATGCTAATTTTTAGTTACCGGACATTTTCAGCGGCTTAATAAGGCTGGGAGTATTTGTCGAATTTTTGCATTTGAATATTGGCGCAGTGCGAATATATTTGAATATGCGGGTAATAACATTTGAAGAATGTGGTACTCGAATGTGTTACAAATAAAATGCAAATACTATTATATTCGAATTAGTTAAAAACACTATAATTCCAAATTCAATTTGTGATACGTAAAAAATTAAAACCAACCCCCAGCCAAGTGCAGCCATATTTGTTAAACTGTCAAAGTGGATTTTCTCGAAAACAGAGCCTCGTATTAATAAACTTTATTGCACGTTTGCGATTCATTTGCACACGAGGAATTACTCCTGCTCGCCCACTCATGCCTCCATTGCAGCTACATTCTGTATTCATCATTCTCCCTTACCATCTCCAATCCTAGCTGGCGGAGCCTCAACAAGGAGCTTTTAGAAAGTCGATCGTCCTGCGTAATAAACGTCGAATAGTTGAACTGGGGCCGAAGGGGTCTCATCGCGAAGCCATCGAAATCGCAATAAAATTATTCCTGCTCGCATGCGAGCAGGGAAGCCCGCTCCGTTATGAAGTTACGACGTGTAGTAACAGTAAAATCGGCCATCAGGAATCTGCCTAGGATCCTCCCGTAAATTTAATGCGATTGTCGTAAAATTGTCGTGCATATCAATGCCAGAGGTCTCTCTATTAACTTCGTCGCGAGTTTTCTGTCTTCCGGATGTAACGCTCCCTCCACGGAATCGTATATTGGAACCCGATAGTCATGGTCATAATTATCTAATACCCAAGAATGAAATAACCTGTAATATTTTCTGCAATAGTTGCCTGCAATATTTGGCTCTAATTATAGATGAAAATAAATACTACCGCTTCAGAATACAAAAGGGCCCGCGGTCTAAATACAAAAAGCTCGGCGTAAATTACTATTATAAAATTTAGAAGTAACTTTTACTGTAAAAAAAAATTTCATAGAAATGCGCTTTCTTATCTCCGCATAATTTTTGAACCTAGTCTTGATTAAATACTACCATATGACGAAAAAGCTTACGTGTCCCTACGCTATTTTAATGGAATGAAACCTGTCAGAAATTTCATATCCGATTTGTAGTTATCACTACCTCAAAAATCTCATTTCCGCTCCGAAGCAGCTAACGCGAAGATTGCTCGTTTCGCTCGGTTCCCGCCTGCGTGTATTGTCCCTATACACGCGACGAGACGTTAGAATGATTAATACCAGGTCTTGGTAGCATTAAGAAGCGTTATTGTTGTCACCACCGCCTAATAGATACAAATGTACGGGTGCTGCGCGACGATGTAATTAGCCCGCGAGGTGCGTGTCTTCTGACGAAGAACAAAAGCTAACCCTGCCAACCTGTGTCCGACATCCTCATATCTCATTGCAAAATGCCGCGTTCACGGGGCACGGTTAAAAGGGGCGTTATCCTCGTCCATTTCTCCTCGTTAGCTCGTTAATACCTAGGTTGTAGTGATTTCTTTCTCATAGGTTTTCTCTCTCTGCCAGCCTGCGATCTCTTTGTAAGGGATGGGTGTTTTATGGTAGTTGATGCTGTGGGCAGGTGCTCGGGTGGGTTTTTATTTCGTTGCTAGGTGAGGATTGTGGAAAAGGACTGAATTAAGCAGAGCACTGGTATTGATTGAAACTGAGAAGTGGCATTCTACAAAATTGAGAATTAGTAGAACAAGATAATAATTCATAATTACATATATAATCTCAATCCAATATAATAATCACAGATTTTCAAGATCAATCTCTTCTGATTGTCCATACGAGAAACAAAATAACAACATAAAGAAACCTTCATAGCACATTGTCTAACTATAATTATTTAAACATAAACATGTTTGTAACTCACAAATAACGACAAATAAGACAAACATTCATATAATCCTCCCTTATCTTTGTGCCTTAAATTCATCCTCGAAGTTACACTCACACATTACGAAACACCCTGTATACCTGTATGTCTCACATATTCATGGAGAATACATTACTGGGTACTGGGCTTTGATCTGAGCCAGACTTCGAATTATGCAGAGCTCTCAACGATTTTACGTCTACGCGTGTGTGCGTGTGATGTGTGGGTGTAGGTAGACCACAGGAAACGCCGTAGAAGCCTAACCAAAGCTAAACTGTATTAGCCGTATGGGGTAACGAGCGAGATTACTGGTTATTAGAAATTCGCGAAGTACATACGTACAAAGCCCTCACGTGTCTAATGGAAGACATAAGACGTGCAGTGGGCATCGTGGCCTACTTCGCGTTCAAATAGTCGCTCATACATCGCTGTTTCATTGGCCGAAGTACGTGAGATGTGTAGAATGTTGCATCCAGAAGGGAAGAAGTTGATAGTTCTATTATTAGCAAAGATATTGTGTTCTTGCGGCAAAAGTTGCGTAGTTTAATGGGCAATTTGCTTATATTAAAAAAACCTTTTAAAATATGTAAAACTGTATTCCAGTTTAATAGATTCTATTTAAGACACACTGTCCATTCTCTTCGGTATGAACTGCAACAACCTGTCACTGAATAAAATTTGAAAACGCAAATTGTTAGTAGAGTTAATTAAAAAAAAAACTTATACTGAACTCAGTTTGTTTAAAATGAAGTTTGTCTAGCTTGAAACATTCTGTAATGTTTCCGTTGGTTATATCCAAACAGAAATATTGTTAAAATTTCAGGGAATCTCTAGTTGTTAGCAAATTTATATTAAAACCCGTAACAAATTTTTCAGAATTTTCAAGAGATTTGTCTCGTTTCATTTTTACTAAGAAGAAATAAAAATAACAATTTCCCTGGATATTTTTCATCTCTACACATACCTATATCACATACCTGTAACGTTTATAAACTTTATTATGTTTACATGTGAATATCCAGCTAAAACGCTTTCACAGAGAGTTTACAGTCAGCCAGGAGGTTTTCGAACAAACAGCGACCGTATTTTGTTCCGGTTTCGAATTTCAATCGCATTACGTTCCGACGTCGGTCTGACCTATTACGTACGTGTACTACTGACGCAGGTCGCCTCTCTGCTTGAGTCCGTAATCATAGGGTCAATAATCACGTTACAACAGTATGATTACAGGTCCATCTCGTGTACAAATTAACAGTCGATAACGTACCATTGTCACATGAATTTCCTTTTGCTTTACCCTGACTAATCGCAACCAACATTCATATACAATTGTCAAATAGATGATTAAAAATTGTCCAGCAAAAATTGTCAAATAAAATACGTAGAAAAAATGTAACGTACACTGAAAATTAAATCTTGTTACTGGGTGTATCGGGGAAGTGCCAGAAAATCGAAAATTAATTATTTATGGATTAAGACTGTCAACATTTCTCTGGGTTCTCTTTGAGAATAAATCTTTGGCTAAATCGTAAGTTCCTATGGTGTCCTCAAAGGGAGCCATGTTTTAATAGAACTTTGGCAAACAGTGGTCCACTTTTGGAACAGAAGTTTCGTAACAATCTAGAAAACTATTCGATCGCTCGCACCGAGTTCCAGGAGCTCGTTCAATCTTCATTCACGTTGCTTTCTTCTCACAGCCTTGCATTCCTTTTACCCAATCGTGTGTTTACTGGATAAACAGGACTATGTAATTTGTACCAGGCTTTCAGTGCCTTTGACTCGCTGCGCGGCATTCCAAATGCTCGGTGGCAGCGGAAAACGTTAAACGTGTCTGATCGCGACCTAACGGTGGAATTAAAAGGCTGCTCGATTAGCGTCCCAGAAGCCAGGCGATCCTACGTTAAGGAGCCAGCATCCGGAAATAAACTGGCTGCTGTTATGGCAAAGCGACGTGTTGTGCACGCCCCCGAGGGTTGATACGGTTTCTGGTTTCTATTGGCAACGTGATATGGAGTTCAACGTCGAATCCGCAGTATCCATAACAGCAGCGCGATCCTTTCGAGACTGGTAAATTGAAGCCGAGATACACGAGCCCGGATCGCTTTTCCAAATTGAATTTTCTTTGGCGCTTAAACGCTCCTCCCTGGTCTGTTTGGCCTGGGGCTATCAGGAAAAAAACACTGTTTGCCAGCGACAGTTCAGTAAAACCTGCGGCTTTGTTTCGCCACTGTTGACTCTACGTGGGACGTAGTTTGTAGATGAGCTGAGCAATAGTGAGCTTCGTGGGAGGTGTTAAGGGTTGGGAGGTACAGGGAGATAGAGTTTCTGATGGGTCCTTGGTTGGCAGTCATCCACTAATAATGCTTCAGTACCAGTTCGCCTGTCAAACCTCGAATCTACTCACCACTGTGCCTGCAGAATGCTCGCTGGAATCCTCTTTGGAGTGAGGGGCTAATATCTCCAATAATTTTACCATCTTCTGCTTGAGTATATGCTGTTTAGGTCGCACTGTTGTTTGGTGCACCGATGCACCGAGCCTTGGTGACATTTCTGGGGAAGTTGAGGGTGGAGGATGGCAAATCTGACAAACCTGCAATCTAATCATCACTATCCCTTTAGGGCACCTCTGCGAGCTTCTGTTTGGGTATCCGTAATGGAGACAGTTACTGCTCGATATGTCTGTACTAAATATATTCTGCTACGCGCAGGGTGGATTTAACAGTCACCACGAGTAGCCCTCACATTTCTGTAGATTTTAAAATTCTTCTGGAACCGGAGATCGATTTTTGGCAATTTTTTTAAGGGGTTTGTTAGCGGGTATGCTGAGATTTCCACTGTTTATCTTGTACTGACATCTTGTTTTTAAATGCTAGCAGCTAGACCTACAGTGAAATGCAATAACTTTATTTGTTCATAAGTCTGATACCGAGCAGTAATTTTCTAATGGATATCACTATTCATACGAAACATATTGCCCTTCTTTATTTTGAAAAAGGAGAGGAACGGGCTTTTAATGGAGCTTCGAATTTTGATCAAAATCTCCGTCTACTTTGATATCGTATATTTGACAAACGACAACATTTGCGGATTTCAGCACCGCAGTCACCGACCCTTTCAACTAAATTCGAAAACCTGTATTTGCAGAGACCCCGTCCTATTTAAAACTTTCTGCTTTTAATGATTTCTCTGCTCTTGCAAAAATAAAATATCACACGAAACATAACGCAGCTCCAAATTTCCCCTTCAAATTTAAAAAAGAAAAAAAAAGTCAAACGAAAGATGATATGTTTGGGTTTCATTAGCTGTCTTGATTAAAGAAACAATTTTGAATTTTTGGTTTCCGATTGCATCGCCCACGGAGTCATTCTTTTTTAATACAACAATTTTATTTTATCGATAAAATAGTTTCTTTAAAACAAATTCCCGAAAAGGCTTCGATTTTCCACCTCCTTTAATACTTCGCAAAAATTTCGCCGATTGTTCCGGTTTAGGTGGCGCCTATGTTACCTCATATCCTTCTTCGCAATTTTCGTTTCACGGGAAAATTGTATACTCAAAACACTGTATCAGTTTTCGCCCCATAAGCAATGCCTCGAACAATCGTTAACAACGTTTCGCCGAACTCGTGCTTAACGACAAAAGAAAAATTCAACGAGAGCTGGAGAGGGGTATGGGGTGGGGGTAGTTACGTAAACCTGGAGCTATTTACTTATCCACCTTTTGTATTCCCTACTCGGGGGTATTCATCCTTTGTTAGAAATTTCCGTCTTCGATTAACGATATCGATAGCTTGCAGCCACCCCTCCCCCTACCTCCCTTTCTACATCGCATGAAAGAGTACCTGCATAATGCGATATTGTCCGAACAGTTCTGCGCTTTTACGTAATTCCCGTTAAATGAAATCCAGATGTAACGAATGTACGAGTCAAATATTTTTCGAGAATACGGTTTTTTTTTTGTTACTTTTTGGCTAATATTTTTCCGAGCTTTTGATGGACTCCGCCGCCCCGAGAGGGGAGAGTAAAATGGAACAATTTAGCAAGGTTTCGGTATCGGAGGTGAAATCTCGATTATTTTTTATGAAACAGCTGGCCAAACGAATTTACGTTTTTGGAGATGGTTGGGGAGTTGGAATGGGAATGTATTTCTAAATTCCTAAACGAATACATTTGGAAAAACTCCAATTTATACCAATTTGTTCTTAATAAAGCAATAACGAATACATCTAATATCTGTTGCACAGTAGACATTACTAAAGAAAACTTAAGAAGATAAGAAAAAGAAAAATAGTTAGAAATTATATAGTACATGTAAAAGTAGAAGAGTGCAAATGGTACAGCTGTCAGCTGTTGTTAATCTAATCACTTAAAGGGAGATTCTACCTTTAATGCAGAAAAGTTGGTGATTCTTTGTGAATTTTTTGTACAAAGACGGTTCGACAAATTAATCTGAAGTTTGGCAGGCTGTTTTATAGTATCTTGAATTATTATTCTGCAATTCCGTGCGACGATAAAAAAATATAGCAGATATACATAGAATTTTGATTGAGAGCGTTGGAAAAAAATCGGGTGGAAAAAGGAAAAAAAAATTTTAATCTACACGAATATGGCTATCTGTGGTTGTAGATGCATTAAGGAAAATAAAACAATGTTAAAATCGCATCTTCTGAAAAAGATGAATCGAATTCCGCCCAGAAATCAGGAAATACTTTTTTAAATAAAAAGGGAATGGTAACAGATGCGACAACAAATCTACTACCACAGGTAGTCACATTCAAATAGATTAAAAATTTATTTTCATTTTTGGGTTTCAGATAATCCTTAGGGTACTTTCGATCAACGCCAAACTTCTTTCAACGCTCTCAGTCATCACACTGTATCTGCCAAGCTTTTACGTTTACCGTCACAAAAAATTCAGAACAATAGTTCAAGATACTATAAAATAGCCTGCCACATTTCAAATGAATTAGCAGAACAGTTTCCGTGCAAAAAATTCACAAATACTCACCTATTTTTCGGTCTTACATGGTAGAATTCCCCCTTAAAACTACTTAAAACTAACACTAACGGTGTATACGGAAAATAGATGTAAATAGAAAAGTCATATGTGTGGCATCTAGGGGAATTTCTGAATGAGAAAGTGTCGATTTCTGAATGAGAAAGTAGCGTCACCAAACTTCAACGCCTGAACCTTATCCATCAGCTCTACATTGTACACATACAAAATGTTTGAGTAAAGTAAAAAAACCTTCTCTGCCGAGAAACTATATCTATCTCCGGCATTGTGGACTACGAGCAATACCTGTCCGCTGCAAAGCTATTTAATACCTGGCAACTTCTTCCATGAAAATGGCGGTCAGCAGGAGTCAGCCAAGCCAATCCACCATGCTGTTTGCGTACCACTTCAAAGCCATGCGATTATTTCGTTCAATCGAGCTGGATAAGTCGGCCCGAATTCAGCCAGATGCGCGCAATCAAACTGTCAGACTGGGATCGTCTCCAAAGCAAATCCGATATAGTATACGCGGCGCATCTGCAAGTATGGACAATCAACAGGGGTGACGTCGCCAGCGCTAAGTCACAAAGGGAATCGCAAAATGCGTTAGTATTGCGTCCAGATTGGCCTCCGCCTCCACGGGCTTGCAATATGATTCGCAGGATGTAACATTGCGCGGCTGCGAGCCCCGGACTGCTCCCATCCAGATTATCTCAGAGAGGCTCCTCCAGTTTCTAGGGTTCCCGAGCATCTCGCTGATAATTTCCATTTGACAGTCGCCATTCGACGTCGGAGCAATTTGTCGCGACGATGGAGGCGAATGTATTCGATTTATCAGCTGAGACCGTATCACATTGCTATTTATTTAATTTTTATTATCAGGATAGGTGGGTTTCGCATAGTTTGCCCCAAGAATCAGGTATTCGATCATAAATAATGAAATTATATGTATTCCCAGCGATATCGTTCGTTTCCCACGTGCCAGGCAAAGGGTCAACCACGGGCGATTGCAAACGCAGCGGCTCAAAAATCGACGCGCCACGCATCGTGCATTTAATTATGGCCGCGCGGACGGATGGCAAATGGGGTAGAGGGAGGGGGTGGAAACGCCGCGGGGTAGGCGAAATTTTGACGGACATTGTAACGACGCTCATTGTTGCGCGCTAATAATAATCAAGCACGGCGGAAAGCGACCGCGTTTGAAGTGGCTGCATTGTTAATGAGACGCGTAATTAGGTCCGTAACGGGAAGCCGTCGAATTCGGGGTCGTGGTGGTACGAATGGGAGTAGGTAGTGGATGTGGGTGCGTTTGGAAAGGGTCAACGAGAAATTCAAGCTGGTCTGCGCTGAAGAACAATGGTAGAAAATGGGAAATTTTGCGAGTTATTCGAAAGGAAAATTTCTTTCAAATAAAGAATTTATAATTTCGACCGTATTTTTAGAATATTAAAAACCAAAAAGTGATGTCAGCGCGTAGGTTCGGTCATATATTTATATGACCGAACCTACGAGCTGACATCACTTTTTGAAAATTTCTTTCACTTAAAACGGATCGGAAGAATTACTCACGTTAGGAAGGAACGTGGACGTAATAATACAAGCGCGCAAATTCAAGATTTTAATTGAATTAATAATTTCGAAAAAGGGATTGGCCCCCAAAAATCCATACAATTAATGTTAGAACAGTCAAACTTGGCTGTATTATTCTTTGATTAGGTACCTTGTGTTCAATAAAATTTCATTGATTTCAATCAAAAATATATAGAGAAAAAGAATTTAAATGAAACGAGTATTATTCAAAAAAAGATTAAAAAAAGAATTCTTCTTTTGTACTACAATTTCGATGGCGATATGTGATTTTAAACAAAATCATACAAACTCTGTGAATATCCTTTTTAAAATTGATTTGCACAATTTTGCAGAATTATCACCTAAGTAGTTTGTATGATTTTATTGAAAGTCACGTCTCACCATCGAAATTGTAGTAAAATAAATGAATTATTTTTTACATTTTAAATTTAAAAAATTTAAACACAGTGAAGGAAAGAGTGCACCAGAAGCCACAGTCATCAAAGTGTCAAAAACTGCCTCGAATAGATTCTCGTGTTTTCACTTTACCAGCACGACTCAAACGTGTCACTTGTTCTCGAAGAAGGTGAATTATTCGCGCCTTTATACGAGCAATATATTTTCCGTGACGCAGAGTCCCGTCGACGGACGCGAAATTTTTCATTTTCCCGGTAAGCGTACCTTGAACAAGCAAGCGAATTTTTTCCCCCCTCCCCCTGTTGCTTCATGCTTCCGTCACAAATTTAAGAGACAGAACCAAACTGCAGAGGAAGATTATGGGGAACTTGGCGAAACTCGGCCACTCCCCGTGATTGCAAACCCTTGGCATTCTTTTCCATGACTTTCCTGGATTATTTACGTCCACGATGTTTCCAACCTGTTCCCATCTTGCTTTTTGTCCAGAGACCACAGGTGGAGGCTCGTCTGAGCTGTTCGTTTTTCATTCTTCGCTTCTCTGTGCCAAGTTGAAGAGCATTCAATGAGCTTTTGGCGATTTGTTTTGTAGCGAAATATGTATCGCAGGAGAGTTATGCTTCCTGCGGTGTTAGGTACGCGACACATGGCTTCTTTCAAACTTTTCCCAGAGGCCCAGTGGATTTTTTTTTATGATTCTTTTACCTGAAAAATTTTCGTATTTGTTGCTTTCATGTATTATTCAAAATGTATAATTTTTGTCGAAAAAAAATATGGATCCTTAAGAAACGAGAATTTATACATATTTTTTTCCTTGATATAGCTAGATAAAAAAAAACACCCGTCATTTCACAGTAGTAACATTTTTGTTCACTTTATTGTTTATCTACTTCTCGAAATACAGACGTGGAATTACAATTTATCAAACACCACGAGTTTCGTTTTAGCATACCAGAATCCATATATGTATATCGTGAACTTTTAAGAGCACAGCAACGCGCAAATTGCCATTTAACGCTAATTAACGATACTCGATACCAAAATAGAACATTAACTGAAGCCCCGTACAATTTCACTAAATACCATTGTTCACATATCGAGTATATCGATTATATCTAGCCATCAACAGCCAGTTGCAACGGATACGTATCGTTGGCTTCACGATATTCTTCGCTGTTGTTTAAGAGTTCAAACATGTTGCCATAATTATACGTTTAGCCAGCCACGATGCCCGGGGCCGTGATATCTCGGCAACATTCGCCGCACGAGTGCTTCCAGGCAAACTGTTTGCAGTATCCTCGAACGTGCACGTATTCCTGATGAGGGAACAACGACAGTCTTCACCAGTGATCCCTTTCGACTTGTAATCAGCTAATTGGCCAAACGCGTCCTCGCCTCGTGATTTCGGCATGTTCGTTGCCGTTACACAACCACGGACGCACCCTTCCACGAAAGCCTCGTCGCGTTTTGGGCAGAAGCCTTTATCATGCTTGGCCATCGTTTAATTAACAAGTGGAGTGGCCCTGTAACCAGGCCACGAAATCATGTCGAATATATCGAAAGAAGGACAATGGGGACACTGACACGTATGTCTACATTTAACTTTCCAGTTACCTACTTGAAATATTGTAATAGATAGCAAAAATAAATACTTGCCTAAAAATAATAAGTAAATAAATATGGAGCTAGGGTTAAGTATCCTATCCCTACAGCACACTTTGTTGCAGGAACGTTGCAGAACCGTTGCGCTGCAACATTTAAAACATTGCATGGAATGTCCCCCAAACGTTACAAGTAAATTGCTATATCCATCCCTGTGCAACATTGCGGGAGATTTCTGCCACATTGTTGCGGAATTTTACAGCAACGTTTCAGGGAATATTCCACGGCAATACTTCCACAATGTTGCAGTAAAATTGTAATGCCACCTGCAACCGAACGGTAACATTGCAATGTGTAGCAACGTTTCTGCAACGTTCCTGCAACTAAATGTGTTGTAGGGGTAGTAACGTAGCATCACCACGTGGTACTTGCAGGCTTTACAAATTTAATGTCATAGCAATAACAGGTTTAAAAAATGTTTCTTATTCCAAACTTAAGTAATTTTTCATTTAACATTTTCAGTGGCATCGGCGTGAAAACACGCTGCGGAATTTGCATCCTGGTTTTAGTACACCGTTTAATACATCGAATTGCAAAATCTTGTGCCACTCAAAGCGTTAAATTCTGAAATAGATAAGCTAAGCAAACGTCTATACAACAAATTTGAGAATATCGAAAACAATATAGCGTCTGGGGCAGCGAAACTTTGAGTTCCTACTCGTCGGATGGGTTCCTAGGGGGGCGCTGCGGTGGCCGAGAAACAAAGTCTCGAACAAGTCGAAATCGCAACGAGCTGGTTGGTCGAAGGCGTCGCGGTTGCCTTGTGCAGCTTTTTGCCACGTGAAATCGACAGGCGAAACCGCAGGCTAAGCGGCCAGGGCAGCGGTAGAAAACCGCAAGCCCCTGAAACCGTTGCTTCCCCAGAGTTTCCTCGTCCCCTTTTCTGTTTTTCCACCGTATCTTTGGACCCTTAGTCGACAAACATCTGCTTTCCAGACGGAGTACAACATCATACAGTAGCGTAGTACCACTGTGAAAGTTCGCTAGACAAAAAAATATTTGATGCCGTGTAAGTATAGGATTACTGAAAGTCACAAGCTGGTATTTTCTTCTCAGAGTATCTTGTGGTATAGGGTGTTTATAAAAATGGGGGTAATTTTTCTAGGATCGGCTCTAGTCAGTAAAATAAGAAACAAAGTTTTGCATTTTTATATTCCACTAGTTTAAACTAAAAGATACATCCAGACATTTTTATTTCTTTAAAAGATCATAGATATATATTTGTTATTTTATTTTGAAGGAAAGATGTATGAGAAATCAATTTCCCTCGCATATTCTTTTTTTAAGCGGTCATATTTATTTATTTGAGTTTATAACACTCTTTCGCATAACTGACAAATTTTCTATTTTGAGTTATAGGTAAAATAGTAATTTTTCCTTGATTTTTTGCTGCAAGTGAATTTTCGAAATTTCTGTTCAATCAAAGTTATAACCCTCACTGTATTTCATAATGTACGCACTTTGATCACATCCTTCCTCCACTCGTTAACCTATTAATGTATACATTTTAAAGCAATTCCATTTCGTGTAATTTTATACGGATTTTAAATAGGAATATTTGTTACCGACAAAGATCCAGCCTTTCCCAATGACGAATAGCTAAAAAACAATCTCTGCCTTTGACGCGTCTGACGCTCAGTGCTCTCCAATACGAAAAAAAGAATATTCTGTCGGCTAGTGCGGCGTGTTTCGCATTTTAGCAGAGAAATTTCCAATACAGGCAGCAAACGCGAAACCGTTTGATGTCACCGCGAAACGAGTTGTGACGCTGAACGGCTTCTAATCGGCTGGGAAAGTCGTTTTTGCGCGGGACCCAGACAAAATCATCGCCTCTGGCCCATTTTCCTCTTCGTTTACATAAGTATCAGATAACGAATCCTCGTCAAGCTCAGAGATGCTGGTACCCTACTAATCCTGTGTTGTGTCTGTATAAGTTCTTCTAACCCTCTTCTAAATTTCTTTTTATTCGAAATACGAATTGCAAAATTTCTCAACTTTTCAATTTTCCTCAAACTGGGTACCCCAATTTTTGTATTCCAAATATGCTGCACTTCTTCCACTAATAACACGTGACACGTGTATATGGTTTGATATTTAACTCGGTGGGAGGCGCTACTGCGATCCTCAGCGCGGTTCCACTCCATTCGTCGAACACAGCATAGGTACAACTTTCGAAAAGCCATGCCATCTTCGCAAGAACAGATTGAAGTCGCTCCTCAGCCATCCTTCTAGCCTCGTTCCTCCTCCTACACCCACCGCACCCCCTCTCCCACGCACACGACAAGAAATACGGGCTCCGTTAATTATTGGAATAATGAACAAAGTTCCTGGGCCCTCTCTGGCGAACTGAGGCCGTCGTTGAGTTGTTTCGTCGGCTTGTACAGAGGCGCACCTGTTCGCCCCCGTTATTCCATCGGCCCTCGTTGTCGTCGTTATCGCGGCAGTAATCCTTTGGAAACTCCGCTCCGCCCAGCCACGCCAAGAATTTTGTCCTTTGCGATAAATCCTCCTCCGCCGTGTGTTTTGTACGCCCGGTAAGAAGAGGCAGCTAGGCACGAGTCCGCGTTAACAAGCCTGCCAGCTGAGATGTTAATCGCGTCGAGCTGCCTGGAAAGAAGGGCGCGGAGACCGTTTGATTGAGTCTGCTTCTTGTCGGCGCTCCTCGAGGACGATTGTGTCGCCCTGGCAGAAAGGGCAATTAATTTGACGTTGCTGCGACGGAAGTTGGCGGGTCGTTTCGTGGGAACGCGCGAGGACCAGTCTTCCTTAGATCGTTTTATTGACGCACATGGGTTTTCTCACGTTTCATAATGGTCCTCCGATAGTCTGAAGTGAGAAACACTTTTCTTTTACCATCAACCCTCTGTAAAATTTCTACCGGATGTCGGATCGATGGCGACTTTTGACATATTGCTTAAAACGACGAAATAAAGGTCCATGCCAGAATTTAGCTTCCGGGGAATTGTTCCTTAGATTGGCGATATTTCCGTCTAATTTTACTGGACTAAAAGCACCTACCCAGAAACCCGCAGAAACAAATTACAAATAATTGGTTCACAATCAATATCAATTTAGGATACTGAACCTATTTTTATAAGAAAGAAAATCTGAAATTGAGGAAGTAGTGCCTCTAGAGCCGGAAGGTGTACCTTTAATCCAAGTTGCAAATAATTCAACCCTGTTTGTGTCCCACTTACCTCGAATTATCGAGGGTCCACTGTGTTTATAATAACTTCCAAGGGACCCAGCTTCCTCATTCCGTCTCACCTTCTCCATCCTGTCACCCCCGGTACGCAGCCATGACAAAGAGTACCCACGAGCAACGCAAAGAAGAGATGAGATGATTCCGAGTCACGGACGAAAAGTCGTCGTAACGAGCGAATTTATCATTATGCCACGGTCTCCACGCATCATATTGTCTCGGCCATATTTCATGCCCTCGTCTCTTGAGCCCCGTGTTCGGGCCATTGTTCACGACGGACGTTCTCATAGGCGGCCAGCAACAGTCGTAAAAGTTCAGGGGTAGACGCAACGCGGAAATGCCCGCTCGCGAAGATCATCTCGCGTCGTAAAACAGCGTTCCCTGCGTTTCCGGCCGAGATCCTTCGAGTAGGTACATCGTATTTTCTGCTTCTGTTATCCTTCAAACGCGAAATGCACGGTGTACTTACCCTGCCATTACGATTTGCAGGAGGCATTTTCCCGTCTGAATACAGATTTTCTATTAAACATTTCGGCCTCGGTGTATGCGTGCCATTCAGCCGTGGGGTTTTTAAGAAACGGGGAACAGGGAGATATTGTAGAGGATATCTAAATGGGTATGTATTGCGTAAGTTTCTTTTCCTGTCCAGATTCACTTTAGGGGGGTGAAATTGGTCCTTGAAAATCCGACTATTTTCCGATTTTGTGTTATAGCTCGCGTTAATTTTTCCCTTATTAAAAACTGTCCGGCGCGTCAGCAATTCGATAAATATTATTTATAAATTTTTGGCACGCGCAAATAAAAAGATCCGCCTCTTTTGCCCTATACAACAACAGAATATCCTTCACTGGGCTTTCTGAGTCAGTAGTGAGCCATTATTTCCACTGGAAGCTCTCACTGAAGGGTGAAAAACTAGCCAGGCAGCAATGTTTCATCGAGTCTTAACCCTGTTCTACGTTGAAAACGTTCGATTCTCATCGAGCCCTCGGATGTCCTGTGCGTGCAGCCAGGGCCAACGCCTATGAATACCGTTCATAATCCCTTAGCTGGCCGATTAAATCCGCGGGATTTGAATTTGTCGTCTGAGAGAGGGAACGTGGCTTTACCCACGTAATTTACCGCATGAACGGGGCTCACGTTCCCGATTGCGAACGTGCTCGTATAGTACGCGAATTGCGAAACATCGAACGTAAAATCGGCCCAGATTATCTTGTAAACGTTGAAGTAATTCGAGGGTGGATCGATCTCCGTTGTTCTCAGTTGAACTCTGCAAAGGGTTCCGTTTCGTCGAACTGATTCGTTTAACGTATATTTTTCCTCCCTTCCATTTTGCTTTTATTTTTCCACCGGATATTTTCAAGTGCGGAGTAGGTATGTTTCTTTTCAGCAAATACAATTTTTAAGTATTTTTATTTGTGAAAGGTATAGGCCTTATGAAAATCGGTTTTAAGTTTGATTTAATATTTTTGCCAGAACGTACGGAATTGTTTATTGGTAAATCCGTTTAAATGGAAATGTGTTTCATCATAAGCGTGGACAAAAAGTTTTCATCATTTTTCTATGAGATTCAAAACTGCCCAACAGTCTTCTAAACGCAATTATGCTTCGCCAGGCTTAAACTTTTGCAGCACTTGTGTTTCCATAATTAAAATTGCCATGTTTTCTCTGCCAAATTAAAAATTATTAATAAGTAAATAAGTTATAATTTTTTTAATCTATCAATTACTTTTGCCCCACCTGTTACAAGCCCCTAATGTCTTGCATTCTTTTTTTAAACACACTGTAGAGGAATACAAATATATTATGCAACATGCATGTAGTAAACCAAGTTTGTGAATGTTCTATTTCATCTAAAGAAAGGTTCTCTTAGCAACAAGTTCCATTTATCTCTAACAAGTTCGAAACCAACGACGAGTTATTTTTCCAGAACTGTGCAGCATTCAGTTTTATCTTCACGACGGACAGTATGGTGTATATATACTATATACAACCATTTTTCTCTCATCATTTGCCTTTCCAACCCCTTCCAGCTTCGTCAGACTTTTTCCTCGGCTCTGAACCGCAAGCAAGCCTCCAGCTCATGTCACTACCTTGACGTGCCCTGCAGTATACGGATGTATACTGGCCCGAGACAGTTCCGTATTACGCACACCAGAGATTCTCAGTTTCAGTCTACGCGAAGGAAAACGTTAACGTGAAAGTTGAAATCATTTATGAAGGAATGCGAAAGCTGGTGGGAATTAAGATCCCAAGAAAGACCGGGAACGTTCCAGGGACCTAGAAAATGGGGGTGGCTCTTCAGGGCAATATAGAATAATAATATGGCTTTGTTATACACTTAAATATAACAATTTATAAATCAAAAGGCAAATAGCGATACTAAATCTGAGCTCTCACCTAAGCAGTTGGGTTCGTAGAGATCTAGTTCCTAGGGAAAAAGCATGTTTCAGAGACCTAGAAAATGGGAGTGACTTTCGTCACTCCCACGCAAAGCAATATAAAATATAATAGCCAAACCAGCGGCCGTAGCCGTGATGGAAAACACCGGTTCCCGTTAGATCACCGAAGTTAAAGCATCACGGGGCGAGTACTGGGGAAAGATGGGTGACCACCACCTTTCTCCCGGTATGTCGCTGCTGCTGGGCCCCGAAGGAGAGAGAGGAGGGAAAAAGATATGACTATAGTTCGTTGGGCAATATAAGCGATAAGCTTGAAACGCCATCCTGCTTAAAACACAGGGAAATAAATAATACAATACAATATAATAGCAAATCGAAACTCATCGAGTTTAATTTGGTGCGGCAATGCCCTAAACCATATTCACGAAATATCGTAGAAATGTTCGCGAAAAAGGCCAACCATGGTGAAGTGGCCCACTAATCGAATGCACGTGGCCATAATCGAATGAGCTCTTTGTACCACACCCTTCGGGTGTAAGTCTTTGTCAAGTGTCTGAAACTCTGAATAATTTGAGAGTCACTGATGTACAGAACCACGGTATGATGAAAGCTCCGGGCTACCATTTTGCATTATGTTCCTGCGACTGTCCATATATTGTCCGTGACAGTGACAAATGGTTGTTATACGGATTGTGTGAACCGTGAGTCACTGATCGTTCTTGAATGTAGTGACAGATGTATGATGAGAATCGATAAAAAGTTGATTGAAAGTTATTTCGCTGACTGACACCTTGGACAGATTTTGGTCGATGGTTTCCAAGATGGCAGTCCATTTACATACATATATCATTCAATTGGTTTACTCGTTGGATGAGCTGCTATTTATTTATTACACGAGAGACTTGGGTGTTTAATTGAAAGCGTGTATAAATTTCATTCGCTCATAGATAACGTAGGGGAGTATAACAAAAATGAAATGCCAAAAACCTAAAGGAACCTGATGATTTTGAGGTTATGTGGATTCCTGTTTTAAGAATTAAATTTCAATAAAATCTAATTTGAGAATACTATGTGGTGTAGGTATACAAGAAATGTTCAAGCAGAACAATAATTTCCCACAAAATATTCCATAATGATACTTTAAATGCGTCATAACCTAGAAATTTGGCCTCCAAACATGTCCGCCGTCGCTAATTTATCAAACTCAGCGGGCAAGTGACGTTGTTTTACATGTGCTCAAGCGTAAAACTCAAACAATGTATCCAAACAGTGCCTGAGGTACACTACATCTGTTTGTAAATGGAATCATGACCTGTGAATTATCTGCTCCGCGCAAATAGCAACAGTAATGAAATTATTATTTTCCAGTGAATACACTCGAAACAGTATACAAGTACTGTTGTTTCATTCGCGCTAGACTGCTGCCATCAGCGTATTTAACTTCCGTGTTGGTGGTATAAAAACTTCCAACACGTTAGCAAATAAAAATGATTTATAAATATGAACTGAATTTGGAAAAAATATTTCGCTTCTGCAAGTATTCTGAAAGTATTCATATAGGAATCGAAGATATCCTGTGAAACCTCTCCACCATTTAGTCCCATCACTGATCCTTTGTCACCAAAGTAAAAAGCAACCTTCCTTTCCCTGAAAAGGGCAAAAAGAAATGGAAATTTTAACCGTCCCTGGCGGGAGGCGTCGGAAAACACGGGACAAATGGTGACCACGATCGCTTGTTTTTTAAAATTAATTGTTCCCTTTTTCCCCTCCACATTTCAGCCTGTACATGTCGCCAATATCGAGAGAACGCAGACAGTTAACTTCCACGTCGGGGATTCGTGAAAGGTTACCGCACGCGAAAATACACGTGCGGCCGATCGTGAAAACGCAAAAAGGGTCTGCGAGAGGGTGGCTGAGGGGGGGTGAAAGGGGGGTCGTTCGGGGCGATGCCGGAGGGGGTCGCGGTTTCGTTCGTGTTCGATTTGTGACATGCAAATTTCGCAGCGGTGAAGCTGTTGTTTCTGTATATTTTTTTTTATTTATCCGACACTTGCATTCGCCCCTTTTATAGGCCATTACGCCATGCCTGTGGGATGGAAAATCGTGGTTTTCCATTTTTTTACGATATCGTGTGATAAATGAATATGTAATTTATAGTTATATGCTCGTTGTCGGCGCTTTATTATTATGGGAGTATGATTATTGGGTGTGCTGTGCAATTGAAAATTGACCAAAACATAAAAAAAAATTAATACAAAACCCTAGACCATTTCCTCAACATTTTGATGCAATCAGAATTTTTTTTCGAACAAGTCTATTTGTGTAAAAAATATATCCAAAGTTATGATGATGTAAACACATTTATTTCTTTGATTTTTCTTACCTATACTTAGTTGTGCAGTTATAGTTATATCTGCTCGCTGATCTCCGAGGGTAACTTTTCCTCAGAATCTACTGGAATGTTATTGATAATTTTTGTTACTCTTTTCAGAAATGAATCGACTACATTTTGTTCGTTCGACTACACGCTCTGATCGCTCCATCGCTAAAAAAATATAAGGTTTACTAAAATCTGTACTGAGACATTATGTAGTCCTTCCCAAATGGAAGATACAAACGAATGGGGGTTGGATTTCGTAACTGTCCTACGGGGGGAGCTATGGCAGAATTAAGTATGGCCAAGTTGGGGGAATCTGTAGGGGGCGCAGCGTCAGCTTCATCCCCCCAGATTTTTAAATATTCATTTTCTCATAGCAGGTCGTGGTGCACCAGGCACTTTCTCGTTCATTGGGGGATGCAACGGATTATACGGTAATGACACAGCCCCTGTACCTCCCTCAAGCGTGGCGGATCCATAAGACTTAAGACGACAGTCTAGGGAATTGATCCGATTAATCGAGTTTCGCGTGTCGACCAACGTTGGCCTCCTTCGAAATTGATGGATTTCACGAGTGCGTCTACTTATGTCTAAATAAAGTCTAAACAATACATTCAACAAGTATAAAAAGTAACAACTCATTCGGTATCTTCCTCGCCAACCGAAATGTCTAATCCTCTGTAATTGAAATAGTCCCATCTAGATAGAAATGTTATCGCGTTCTTTTCACCTTGTTTTTCCAAAATCATGCAATTCGAGTGCATAGAGTTGCCGCTTAAGCCCCTGCCCAAGAGGTCCCTAGGCTTTATCTTCCCCAAGATATTATGATTCTATTCAAACACTTCGTTTCTTTTTGTTTCTCATAATTTTCATACCACACAGGTGTAAACGTATTTGTAATTCTATTATGTATACAGGGTGTCCCAGAACGTTTGCCACCTGGGCCTTATTTCTTAAATCCACACACACAAACACACACACCTCCCCACAAATCGTCGTTTCTCTCAGAACTGGATTCACGATTCCTCACGGACAGAGGAATTTAACACGCGACTAGCGCCGCCGTGGACGAATGGCTCCTATAATTTCCACAGCAACGCTCCACGGAGCCACGACGTGCTGCACGGCGGCCATTGTCGGTCGGCGTAACGAGGGGCAATTTTTGCAGGGTCGAACAATATGTCGCATTAGCGTATTGTACCGGGCCGCGTGATCGCTCTGTCATGCGACACAACGATATCGTAATCGATGCTGGCCCGATTTCCATTCCGCGGAAAGGGGGGAAACGGACGTCGGACCGCCGCAGAGGATACCGTGCACTTTTGCCCCGGCCGGGGTCATTATCGTGGCAAGTCGACCGACAATGTGACCGAGACGCGTGAACGTGGCTGGAATCCGTGAGCCTCGCGTCGTCGATACACCCAGCCGCTGCTGTTTACAGGGCTGTTCAAGAATTTTGGTGGCTACTTAGCCGGTAGACAATGATCGAAGAAGATTGATCGGCGATAAACGTTCGTTGATTGAGGTACAGAAGAGCTTTTGCGCGTCTGGTGATTTCGGAAACTGAGATGCGGCGTTTGCGGGGATGCCAGAAGTAGGAACAGCAGGAACGGATTATGACGTATCGCGGCCCTATTCTGGCAACCCTGAGTGTTTCTGTCAGCGTTGCCGGGGAAACCCCTACCGTGGTATGGATAATTAAATCAGTAAAATTAAATCCGTGCGCCAAAATTTCAATTATTTCTTCTCAGTGGACAGTAAAAAGTGACTGCGGAATGCAGACACCCATAGAACCGTTGTTTTATGGGAAGATTCTGCATAGGTACTTCGTGCCGTGGAATATTTCCACTGCGAGCGATAACTATAACTTCGACTATTCCTCTTCAATAGCAACAGAAGTAGTTCCCCGAGAGACCACGGTTTTATAATCCTCGAAACTGTTAATTTATACGGGAATTTCGGCCACTCTGTATTCCAACTACTCATGGACGCAAACCCTAGTTAACTTTTCCTTCATTCGGTATTAATAAAATTGGCCAGCGAGATGAGAGAGACTTTATGCCTCCTGGAATTATTTTAATAAGAAGTAGGTATGCAGAATTTGCAAGGCTTCTTATTCCACACGTTTCAGAATTCTTATTCCACCTGGAAGAAGAATATTGAATTTCTTGCATATCTCGATAAAAAATCATTATAAACATTTTCTTTATTACCAACTCCACTAATTCTCAGGGAACAGACTATAATCCCTCCAAAACATAAATCCGCAATTAGCTTAATAAAGTCAATCACATTCCCAAAGCCATCGTAGCACGATTATTAATGACACATATTTCAAACCTAATTTAAGAACTACTTAGTTCGCATAGTAAAATAACTCAAGACTTGCCCTTAACATAATTACACCGTCCAGATCTACCAAAAAGGAAATTCCCGGACGGAAGTGGACGGTCGAGGACTCGTGGTCCCTGGAAATCGACGCTGCCAGCCGCGAATTCAGCGCAAATGAATTCGAAAGGCACTTGGCGCCACCGTCGTGTTTACCCTTGCACATTTCAACACAGAGCTGGAAATCGTCCCGAAAACGATTATTCGACTGGTAGGTAAATACTGGCGACACGACTGATCCGAGCCTCAACTTATTTGTCTATGCAAATCGTCGATCAACGGCCGTCACAGCGGACTCTATACTCTGTGACGCCCTTTTGGTTATTCCGTTTCGAGTATCCGCCATTCTTGTTTTTCCTGTGGCTCATACACGCTTAGACGGTTTAACTTTCAGCTCGTAAGCTTTTCTTTGTTCCCTCTGGGCTTGGATTAGAAAAATACACTTGTTAAAACTTATCTCATCCTGGAATTTTTGTACCACTTTACTCGCTTAGACACATCAGTTCCGTAAACCCCCCCGATGTACCACAAATAAACTTCCCACCGATATCTCCGTCAGTCAAGCAGCAAGCAACATTGTCCGTTGAAGTCGCTCGAACTACAGATCGTAATGTATCGTTTAAGATGGGAAGCTAGGGTGGCGGTTCCCCAGCCTTTTGTCTCGTCATTAATTACTTTCTCGCCGGGGGCGTTGAATTTAAAAACGCCCCGCAAAACAATAGACCCCGGGATCGTTATAAGACCGCGGGAGAATAAGTTGCTCTTCTTTTCATCGGAAACGTAATGCCGCGGGAGCGTTTCTGGGCGGGATACGCTCCTTTGTCGAGCAGTTATCTTGTCGGGCGTTTAATTATGAACTGCGCGGAGCAATTTATTCGCGGGGCAGTTTTCGGCGGGGGGCGGCTGTGGGGGGGTTGGAAGAACGGAGGGGGCCTCGAGTGTTCCTTTTTTCGTGCGCCCTGAATGATGTATTGCCACGCCATTAGGAGGAACTTTCTTTGACTTGCTGCGGAATCAACGAGACTGACTTAGGTCGTGACGAATGAATTTCTTTGGAACGGGAGACTTCTCTCGAAGCGTTTGCATTCACCGGTCGCGAATGTATTAGTACTTGTTCGGGGAGAGTGTGCAACTGTTGGATGAAAATGGCAGTGTGATTTCTAAGGCTTTCACTGATAGGGTTCTTAGGTTTGTATCGCGTGAGAGCTTTGGATACGAACCGCTTCTTTCTGGGTGGGCACTCTGATCTTCCGTCATTTTACGGCATTCAGTTTCGCTAGGGATTTGGGGACGTAACATTGATGTGCAGTTTATGTTAGGTTGTCCAGTTAGTTCGGGTGGTTTTCATTTCATCGTTTTCTTCCAATAAGAATTGACTGTCGGTAACGTATGGGTTATATAGCTTTTGCTTTCCTGTATCAGAGTTGCACTGGAAGGTTTCGTTTCGCGTTAGTCACTGTTTCGTAGGAGGACGATTGTATTTTTACACACAATAGTTTTGTTAGAAGAAATAAAAAATAACATTAGCTTGCATTAAGATAAGTGTACATTATGATAATGTTACACAGTACGATTAAGATGAGCTAGAAAGAATTTGTTTGCTTTAAGGATTGCAGGGAGTGTATTCCCTACTTACGAGATATTACTAAGGGTGTCAAAAGAAAACGTCAACAACTGCAAAAATAAAAAAAAAAACAAGCAGAACTATCAAAAAAACTACTATCTCCTATCCATTTCATATTCAGTCAGAATTATTGATCGTACAAAATATAGTTTTCAAAACAAGCTACCGCCAAATAAATTATTCACACATCAAATCCGAGAACACAGAGATCGACAGATCAAACGCACTCGTTTGACCCCAGGGCTGCAGGTTCCAGGGGTCGAACATCCGCCAATTTAAGCCCTGACAGTGCATTGTCGAACGCACGAGTAACAGAAATAGGTGTCCTTCTTTCTCCCGAATATTCCTCCCGAACATCGAATCTAAAACCGAAGCGGAACATCCAAAGTTCCTGCAGCGCCTTGGAAACTTACCCTGAACCTGAAATCGCCGACAGGTGGCTCTACATAGGGGATGCCCAAATAACGTGCCACGGGTTTGCCCCAATTTAATATGTGAGCCACATTATTGTCTCTAAAACAAACACATTTAAAAACAGATGCACACATATCAGTTCCGTAACGGTTCAATGCCTCGGGTGTTAGTGGTAAAAAATATCGTTCCCTGTTCTGCAATAGAGCAGTTCACACTTGTCCGTGTTAGTTACTGGCGCTGACACATAGATGTCGCTGACAGTGGCAGCACTGAACCGTCGCGGAACAGATACATGTGAATTCGCCTTAAAACAGGCATCCGTTGGAAACGATTACACGCGCCACAGAGATGGCCAAAATACAAGTACCGTCAGCAGCCGTCTAATTCTCCTAATTGCCACTCGACGTCGGCGAAGAAATGCACCGAAAGGATGGCGGGAGGCGGCGAATGAATAAATGAACGGAGGTAGATTATCAGCGTGGAAATCCCCCAACGGACTGTCCTCGGTTCTAATAAGACCGGGGGCTAATAAACGAAAAGCATAACGGAATCCGGTGGAAATTAAGTTCACCGTGTGGAGAGTTAACGCGTGCATAAAATATGCAGACGCCCGGCTATGCTCCTTCGCGGCGCTCGGGGAAATTAATCATCCGGCCCAGGGGTAACTGGTGTTTGTCTTCCTTCCGTTTCCGACCGTATCACGCCGCACGGAAAGAAGTCGCCGCGGAGAAATCTTGCTGGGCGAGCGATGATTATGCAGCGGCGTTGAAATGAAGACAAACGCCGTTCTCCTTTCTTCGCCGCGGAACGCGGTGCGGAGGAAGCGTTTACATATAGGGCGTCTTTATTATAATAAGTCGAAAATATAGAATAAAACTTTTTTATATCGTGCATCGTTTTCGAGAGAATTCAGTTCGAATTTTAGCTAACAAGAACTCAACTTTGTGGGTTTATAGAGTGACTCTAGACAAGAGCAACGGTGTGTTTCATTTGTGTCCAATCGCCCTTCAAGGTTGTGAAACCTAACCTCAAAGTTAACTAGGCTTTACCTTTTCGCGTATAACTCCTAAAGTACAAGAGATAGAAAAAAATGTTTCAAACAAAAGTATTATGTCGTAATAAGCGCTGCAAACTTGCGTTGATAAAATTTTAAAAAAAGTTTTTTTTTCGTCAGATATTTATCTTTTTAAACTCTTTCCAAATTTTTGTTAATACGAGTAGGCAGCGCATAGTGTGTCATTAAACTTCTGTTTAAAACATTTTTTTCTGTCTATTGTACTTTAGGAGTTATACGCGAGAAAAAGGGAGTGCATATTTGACTTTGGGGTTAGGTTTCACACCCTCAAAGGGGAATTGGGTACGAATGGAACATACCGTTGTTTTGTTTAGAGTCACTCTTTTCTACAGTACATCTTCGATGGTATGCAAATGAATTTTCTGTGCACTGACTTTAAAGTAGATTTTAATGCAATTAACTTACTTTTATGGAATTAAGTACCTATACAAAAGAAATAAAATGGGATAGCCCACTGTTTCCACAAGATTGTGCTATGATCGCACGTTCTCTTTATTATCAAATCTATTATAGAAGCAAGTAAACATATGATAAGTACAGGGTGAAGGCAGACGTGAACAACCAAAGCAACGATTTATCGAATTTAATAGAAGTGCTAGTATTAAGTTTCTGCTCTTCCATTGGTGGTTCCCAATCGAACTCTATGGCACCTACAGACGTATTCATCATCAAATTATCCCAGAACGCTATTTTTTCAGTTGGAAATGTGCTTTCCACAATGATTTCTGGATCCCCATTGATTCCAATTTGCAAGTACTGATGGGCCTGCTTATAATCAGGCCATGCGGCTACTCCCCAAGCTTTTGGTACCCTTTTAATTGTCAGCAGTCTTTTAATTGTCTGTTACTATTGAGTCAAGACATTATAATGGGATCGAAATATTTATTCTTACCCCGTAATTGCAAAACTGGCCCACATTTCAGTCATAATATTTATGATGGTCACATCGTTCTCAGTATTATGTAACAATTGATCCTTATACAAATTGTTCAATACTGGAAACAAGTAATTCAAATCATCACAATGGGAGACACCTGGAAGAGAGAAATATTCTTAGAACACATGAATTTCATAATTTATTTGTATCTTAATCAAGTAATCATTATCCAGTAATATTTTGCAGTTCTTGATAATAGTATAATGTGCTTTTGCATGAAATAAATGCTTTTTAACACATTCGCTGCGGTAAGATAAATATCCGGCATTCGGTAACAAATTTTCTAGTGTGGCAACGAAACTCTAATACTTCCTCCAATTGTAAGTAATACCTTATGGTTTTCCTGAATCTTTATTAACAATTCTCATATCAATGTAATTGTGTTGTGTTACTGCAAAAGGATAGTAGCCAGATAGAATTTTTTTTCTTAATACAAGTAGTAAACATTTCTGTGCAAATATCAATTATTACGGTTAAAAAATGATTTTTCGCGGCTCCCCCAGTGTGTCAAATAAAAGAAAATCAGATTGATTAAAAGGTATTTCTTCTGAAGCACACGTATCTACTTTCTTGTATATTTTGGTCTTTATAGTGGGCAGAGCACTTGATTTTCGAACATTGAAGGGCCGTTTCACCTCTTAAAATGGAATTTGAGCAAAAATAGAAAAATAGTATACCTTGTTAATCGAATACATTGGATGCAGTCGTATTTTTGTAAATAAATCACCGTTGGCATTATAACAGTATATAGTAAAGTTTGCTTTATGCATACCATAGTGTATGAAAATCCCAGAACTGAATGTGCTACTGAATGTTCCTTCGTACTCAAAACTATAAAAGTAGGTGCTAGAATTCATGTTGTCCGACTGCCACTTTAACGTCTGGTATGCTGGCCATATCTCTAATTCGTCACTCAACAACTGCAAAATTTTCAACTTTGTAGACGAGATTTGTTGTTTCCCCATAAGTTTAGGTGCAGGTTTAGGGAAAGAGCTCCTAATGTTCGACTAGCTTTGTTTGAACCAAAATGAATAAAAGGGAACCGAACTGAAAATTCGGTTAGTAGAACGTGCTCATAAATTTTAATTACTTAATTAATTACTGATTTTAAGAACTTCTATATTTTGCTACATAAATAAGCAACCTGGCGGGTCAGTGAAGTATATTTTGTCGAAAAACAGTCCAAGAATCTCACAAGTTATTAATTAACTTTACAGTTAATTTTGTTATAAATCTTTTAATTTAGCGAATTTTCTGTTTGATGCCCAATTTGAAAGACAACGTACCATAGTGATGTTTTGGAAAAAGTTTTTATCAACATCTCCTCCGAAATAGAAATCTCGTATAGTACTGGCCAAAATTGACCTGTTCACGACTATTTGGTCAATTTCCAATACGTAGGGCAAGATGTATTCAAAATCATTTATAAATTCTTGCCCGACGAATTCTTTTGTCAAATAATCTACAAATTGAAAGAGAAAACTTTGAGAGAATTAATTCAAAATTCGAACCGCATCTTGCAGTGTATGCGAGTTACATTTCAGAAAAAAAAATATTAAAATTAGAAGGAATTATCAATCAAAAATATTTGCAATTCTATATGCCATTGAGTAGGCATATATATCTGTGGGATTCAGTACTACGTACTTTCGTAGCTAAAATAATTTTATAATTTTGATATTTTTGAAATTTGTAGATCTCTATAAAAATTACCTATTGATTTTTGTAGACCATCGTCCTTAACAAACCCAATTATAAACGGTATATCTCTAAATAGGCGGTATTTCATAATCACTAGAGGGTGCATTGTTAAAACGGCGTCGTCTGATTCATCTTCGATGGAAGGTGAGAAAATACAGGAAGGATTCCCCCTCCATTCATACTGTTTGATAAACACAAAACATATTAATTCTTATAGAATTGTTGAACCAAGTAAGTCACCCCAAAATGGCGATCCTAATAAATTTCTTTCGAAAATATCTACAGATGTACAGCGTGTATAAAAAGTGTGCGTGACTCTACACACTGTAATGTTTGCGCAACCTTTCACAATTTTTTCGCGATACACAGTTTAATTTTCAATGTTATAAACAATTTTGCGGCAAGTTTCGTTTACAAATTCATCCCTGAAAGCGGTGTCCACCACATTTTATACGCCCTGTAGAATATTTTTCATAAAGACTATGTAAGTCGAATGAAAGGTAAATGCAGGACCCAGCGTCTCACCAAATGTTTCAAAGCCTTGACCATCAAACTTCCGTCAACTGTTCTCATGCAACGCATCATATTTTCATCCTCTTCTTCATCATACTCGTTCCTATCGATCGCGGCAAAGCTTTCTCGGTTAACCATCTTCCTAGGATACTCCGTCGTAGAATTTTCGATGGAAAGATTATCAGTCGCTGATTCCGTGTTCTCGTTTGTTCGTCGGGGATAACAACCCACAAATGTCGCCAGGAGTAGGGAGACATTTCGTATTCCACGTTTTGAATGTGTCATCCAAGTGGCGATACCGTTTCCGCTTTGTAGAATGTATCTAGCGAACAGCCCTTCCGTTTTAGTGTTAAAGGCCAAAATGTGAGCGATACCACTTCCAGAGCCGTGACCCCATAACGTCACGGAATTTGGATCACCGTGGAAGGCCCCGATATTCTCGTGTATCCATCGTAGGGCCATTAGGGCGTCCTTCACACCGTAGTTACCTGGAGAGACTCCGTTCGCCGTGCTGAAGAATCCTGAAGGAACGATGAGAAATAAGGGGTGGAATGGTTTCTATAGGCGCGACAAAGTCAACTGGCCGCTCAAGGCCACTGAGGCGGAACTATCCCCACCATACCGCCCGGCTTAGGGAATGCATTGATGATTAAAGAATTACCCATAACGTTAATACGATAATTGATCGTGACTAAAATTATGTTCTGATCCATCAAGTACTTCGGAGAATACGTGTGACTGTTACTGCTTCCGACCATGTACCTCTCCCCAGGTATGAACACCAACACCGGAAGTTTACAGTCCCCTTCACACTCCTCTGAAAACTGCAGAGTTCACATTATTACCTCCAATATCTGAACAGTATCTATGTCGCTCAATAAACAGGCGACACTTGCAAACTTAATTAACAGGCAGGGGTGGATAATTTATAATATGTAGTCGAAAAGGGGGATCGGAGAGAAAGAAATCCTGGAACGTATTTGATCGCCAGCTATCTAATGTGATCTCGTCGCTATTTCCCCCTTCTCCGTGGCCGGCGAACAAAAACGATATTTCGTACCCTAAACTTTCACCTTCAAAACATTCTTTATATTTGTTTGAACTCTCTCCAACAGTAAGCTATTATACATATATACTCACAGGTTCGTTCATGTAATTTAAGTAGAATAAATACCTGCTTGTAAAAGCAGGGATTCAAGACCGATATAATTTCGGTTACGATCAAGGTCACCGGTCAACGGGACCGAAATGGCACTTACGGTAGTGACAACCGGAATTTGCAAGCGACAATCGGTCAAGAGTTTATTCTCAACCGAAATTCGAGAGAGAATGTCTCTCAGAAATACGGTCAACCGAAATTCTTGAGAGATTTCAATACGGTCAACTGAAATTCTTGACAAATGGAAATACGACCAACCGGAATTCATAAATTCCTGAGAAACAGGTAGAAATACGATCGCTTAAAATTTATAACACACTTTCTGGCTATCTCGGTCGCGATTTGCAAGTCATAACTACAATTATTTAGTATTTACTTCTTATCCAGAGCTGTCCGAGTACACGAGAGTTCAGCTCCAAGAACCGAGCCGAGCCGAGTACCCGTAAAAACCGAGCTGCTCGAGGGAACCGAGTACCTACTCGAATTTTTTCGAGGAGCTCGGCGAAAAATATGTCAAACAAAAGTTGAACATCCAGACAATTAGCATTTTTTATGTTCTATTACTTTTTCTCGTACTATTTTTTAAACATTTAAGGGGGGGGCATATACCGAGGTATGCCAAAAAGTTTTTTTTTCTTCATATTTTCTGTGTTTGATATGTCATGAATGTTTCCTGAAAATTAGGGTCCGAAATTTGCAAAAAATATCGAAGGGATCGTTTTTGCAACCACTCTTACCATATTGAAACCGATTTTTTAAATTTTTTACGGTTCACACATTTGATCTATCTGTTGTTTATGTTTAACTGTGAGAGCAACTGAAAACACTTCAATAAACGTCAACAAAGCCCTACAGTTGATCAGTTCAGTTTATTTCCTGTTTTGATTCAACCTGGCGCGGACGAACACGTAATATGCAAATGATTGTACAAAACAGTGCGTCAGAGTATGACAACATCACCTTGAATCGCTTAAATTTAATTAAATCGCAAGTGGACCTTGCGAACCAATCGAGCTCATGTTCTGTTTTGGCGCGCTCGAGCACCATTTTACTAACGAAACTTTTGCAAAACACTGCAATTGTCTGCTTATCTTCTCACGAAAGCGTCTGACGTGAAATTTCAAAATTATTTTCATTTGAAAGTTCCTACGTAGAAAAACAGACGTTTTGAAAGCTTCTCAAGTAGAACTTATACCGAACGGTAACTTTTGTGTTAACCATCTCATTTAAACAGACGAACTCTTAATTATTTAAATCCTGTAAATATTTCTTTTCTTTTTTAATTGACAAATTAAGTATATTATTCAATTTATATTTTTTATATTATATTATTCTTTTTATTATTTAAAAAAAACCCACTTGGAAATGTGATAAAATTTTTTTTATTGGAGTCTCCATTTTTGTGAAAAGTGATTTGAAAAATACGCGGGGTAGCCGGGGGGTGTGCGTTCTAAAAAACAATTATCCCGAAATTGGAGACTTAACCGAAAAATGTTATTCTACGTTTTTTTTTTATATATTTTTAGTCGAAGTGGAACCATCACTTGATTTTCGCCAATATTGTGGTCTACCCTACACTTCTATCTACATGAATCCAATTTTCAATATTCCTATTTAGTGGGTCCACTGTTTTTCAATTTATAGTGTGCCCCCAGCTTTACAAATTCCATTCAAAATCTTTGTGAACTATCTTATTAAAAATACTTAATATTCAGGACGTAGCCAGGATTTCATTCAGGGAGGGGCAATAAATAGTGAAATCGAATTTTGAATTGATGTACGTAGTTAGAATTCACAGTTTAATTTATTTTTAGATTCTAATAAATTAATTTAATTTTGGACGAATAACTAATATTTCTTGTTAATAATATTGATGTAATTTGAAGTTAACAGAATTACCAAACAAGTACTTACCCTGGGTACAAAAATATTAAGATACAAACAGTCCTCTCTTCCCACGGGCTTCCCTCTGGAATTGGCCTGCAAGCACATGGGGCCATCCTGTACAGCTTGATATGTGTCGTTCCATGTGTAGTTCCAAGGCTGTGGACTCTGCCAAGAACATACCATAAAATATGTAAAACATTTAATTTATTCGTAGATTAATCTTTTGTTCAAGTACGGGGCTTCGAAATGATTGTGCTTTTATGTAGTCATTATGTAACCTTGAAAATTTAACTATCACGATAAGTTTACTTTAGTAATTGAATTAATTAGAGTTTAGAGCATAAATACTAAGGAAATCCTTAATTTAACATAAACAGAACTTCCAAGATACTATTACCAGGGCCCCAATTCAATTATCCTCCAATAATTAAATTAATCTAAATAAATCATTAAACCACAATGAACCTTAATGAACATCAAGATCAGAAATGCACACAAAAAATTATAAACAAAATGTTTTCACATCGTTAATTAATCAAAATATTATTAATGTTACTAATTTTAATTTCTGCAGGTAATTGTAGAATTACAAAAGCTTTTCGTTTTATAAAAACTTAATATTCATAACTTAATATATATATATATATATATATATATTATAAAATACAAACCAAACGCACTCGTTTGACCTAGGGGCGACATCAAATCTTAACCCGAGGGGGAACGTTGAAAGTTCCTTCAGAGTCTCGAGAACTTACCCTGAACCTCAAGTCGCCGACGGGTGGCTGCGCGTAGGGGATGCCCAGATAGTGCGCCACGAGCCTGCCTCTTGAACTTCTGCTCCACAATCCCTGAATCTGGCCGAATTTGGTCTGCACTCGACTCAGGTATGCGTTGGAACCGTTCACTGCCAGCAAGAACAGGATGACCAGACGCGACAAGTGCACGCAACCCCGTCTGTTGGATCCTCCGCGAAGACACTGTGCCGCGCACATCTTTCGAGGGTGCCGTTCCGCGTTTTCGCGACAGTCCGAATGCGTTCTGCTCGTAAACTAAACAGATAACAGTGCCTAATCCCATAATGTCAGCGGGCGTTGGTATCGTGCGGTGGGAGAATCGCCGTGTGCATGATTCATGTAGGTATGTGTGGGCTGACGGTTCGATGAAAGCTTCTGGCCGTTTATTTCCCCTTTCTTCTTGGTTTCCATTGATCCGCTCAAAAGTGAGAAACACACGAAATACAGATTCCTACTTGTGGAGTAACTGGGCATCATTGAATGCATGAGGATATAATCGCTTGAAAATAGTATTTTTTATTTTACAACCATATTTATTTTATAATTATTTTTATTTTATAATTATATTTATGGAGGCAATAGAAATTTAACAATATTGCCTATACTCTTTACGCTATTAAAAAATCTCATGTGAACACGTTCATGTCAATTTCGTTGTCAAATTAAAGCTTTCAAACTGATTTTGTAAGGCTTGTTTCCTCAGAGAGCTTAGTTTTCGAATTTTTCCTAATGCCGTGTAAAATTCATCATTTTGCAAGGTCCCCGCCCCCGTCTCGCGTTAGAGGGTGTTAAAGACGGTGGGGTCGCCTTTTAAAGTGTTTGGGGGATGATCACTGGCTGGTAATTGAATTAAGCGGAAAGTTAAGCCTGCTGTACTTACGAAGCGCCAAATTTGTTAAGTTGAACTGCTAATCCCCAGACTTAATTCCCCGTTATCAAGCCCGTATCCACGGGGGAAGGGTGAAGGGTACTCACGAGTTCGCTCGTGTCCAATGAAGCTAACTGATAAACATGAGAACTACTTAAGCGCCATATGTACTGCGCGACTGCCGCCGAAATTAACGAATCTGCGGGGGCGAGCTCGTTACACTTTGCAGCGAATTTGGATGTCTTTTTTTATAACCTGAACGACTCAGATTTCCATGAAATGTAGTCTTCTTTTTTTTATCCTACCATAATATTGCATCATTTATGAAATTTGTATATTTTTCCTTCTTTAATACATGTTAATTAGCTGCCAATGTTCCCCCAGCTTACGGTACCCCTAAATTAGTCTTTCCCAACCTTTTATGCTTCACGTGCCCCTGGAAATGTGTATATATCTGGCATGCCCCGTGTATAGATAAATGAAACTATAATTGTAGTATAACAATAGGAATAAAATAAAACAGTACATTTAATTTTGTATTCATAAATTACATACTTATATTGATAAACACACAGAGTGGCACTATCTTATAGCTGCTAGCACCTTCTGAACTTTCGCGGCGTATCCTCAAAAGTTTTACCGGAACACTGTCCTAAACGGATAAAAATGGAGTACTCCAATTCTGATCTTTATTTACGTTTACAGGTGGAATGGATCACCCAATTCGTGTTTCAATGTTCCCGCGAGCCTTCCTCGGCGCTCCCCGCGTCGGCCGTCATCGACAGAGCGAAGGAGCCAGCTCGAGGCCCTAACAATTTCCTGACAAGGGGCTTCCCCTGGGAATTTCCGGTCCGTTTCCACGCAGAATCTCCACGGCACCTTTGCTCGTTACGCGTCGTTTGCCAAGCCGTTTATCTCCTCGTCATTAGTTATGCCGTGTTGCCTGCTCCCGGCTCCACCTCCCCCCCCCTCCCCCCCTCTCTGTAGCAGCTACTCCCTGCTACCTCGTGAAAATGGGTTGCGGTTGTAATTGCCAGTAACCGCGGCTCTGCTGCACGTTTCACGTCCAAGTCGCAGATGCACGCCAGGATCTTCAGCGTGTCACTCTGCTGGATCTCCTGACCCCTCGTGTTTGCGCGAGACGGTGTGTCTTAAGGGGTAATGCCACTCTAGAGCATGGAAAAGCAGCCTGATTTTGAGAATTTTTTATACGACTGAGTGAATGGAATACAAGATCTGTTTGAAGGCCTTCGTTGCACATACAGTGGCGTGCAAAAGTATTCGGTCACCCTTTAAAACAGAATACCTTATTTAAAATTGGTCCAAACGACTTGAGTTTTTTTGAGAAGCTAGAAGGATTAGTTTCCTAAGTGCCGTGATTTGTCGTTTTGAAAAAAAAATTGCAATTGGTCGGAATAGCGAAAAAAAAGTAAATGTGTTTTCCAACTTTTTTGTTTGTGCTCGTGTGTGTACAAATGTATGTACGATTCGTTAACTGCTAGTATGATTTGTGTACTTAGCTTTGTTCTTTCTTTTTACCATTATCCGCACCAATTTTTTTTATTAAATATGCGATATAGGTATTTTGTTAAGTCTCTGCAAGGGGTTTTAAGATTGCAATTAAAGGGAAAGAACGTTAATAGTGCTGTGACCATTTTTAAAAAATTGGATTCTTCATCTTTCTTGTAATAAAGTTACACCATGATGGTTTCAAGCAGTGGATGTTTGCAAAAGAACAGAGCTGCGTCATGGTGTTTTAACCGTCGCTTTGGGAGCTTGTTTTGACGAAGGGATGTTTCAGGGGAGAGAGCTTTGAAGCGGAATACTGGAGGGATAGAGGCTGTGTTTTATGCCTGACGTATAATCTTCAAACAAGACTGTTTGCTTGGTGGATAGTACCTATGAAGAGAACAGCACTAATGTGTTATTGTTAAATTATCTTTTAGGAACTTGATTAGTAATGTTAATTTACAACGTTACGACGATGCATCTGTATTGTCTCTTTATGTTTATTACAAGTAGGCTAGTTAGAACGGCGCAATAAAATTAATTATTCTCCTAAAGCAAATGTTTAAAAGAGAGCCTGTAAGGGGGCTTTACATGCTCTTATGTTTCGTGGGGAGCAACAACATAACCAATTTACAAAACAAATTATGTGGTACTGCCCTCTATCAGAGCTAGATAGCCGTAAAGAACCATGGGAAACTTACTCTAGAATCTTGAAACAGGAACGTGTTCTTTTTATGAAAATCACCAATGACTCGTATCTAACCTGTCAATCTAACTGGATTGCAACAAGCGCCATGTCCACGTGTACCGAGGGCTGGTTCCTCGCGGCTACTAAGGGCGAACTCGGTGCATCGGATTACGGGTCTATTTGTCGCGGGGAACTAATTGCAGCACGGCTGCAGCCATGCATCACGGCGACAACGACCGCACAGAAGTGCAGTCGAGATCGAGTGAATTACTGGTTGGGGGATTGCTTTATCACTTTTAACGACGTCGCTTTCGTTGAGTCGCGTCTGTCTAGTCCTTTCACCCTATTCATCCTTTATTAAATATGTGTTTCTGCGTTTATAGGATAACCTTGAAGAGTTCTCGTCGAATTCAACTGTTTTGTAGAGGCCAGGGCGGTGTTCTTTGTTTTTCTGGCATAACCGTCTGCGTTGTGCACTGGTGGAGAAATATCGATAGGTTTCGATTGTTGGGCCACCAGCCATCAATTCATAGATACCGATAGTTAAGCCGGGAATCCACCTAGAAGCTAAGCTACGCTATGCGATACTTTGCTATGCCATGCTACGTTTTAAAAAATACGTAGTCGGAAAAAAATTAGCACACTGGTTTCTTCCTTTAATTCTACTTCCAACCTTCCAATTCTATTGATTCAAACTTCTAACGCGCGATTCGATACCTTCTTCTCCGTAACAGATTTTTTGTAAATCGAAATTGCCTCCTTCTGGATTAACAGTGTCTGTCAAGCGTTATCCTCGGAATCAGGCACCACCCCCTACCTCTGTCCCTGTTCTCCGGGCGCGTTAGAGCATTCAGGGGTGAAATATCAGAAGCGCAAGGGTGAATAATACATGGGGAAGAGTATCGTGGAAAAATAGCTTCCCTGTCCCCTATTCGGCTGTCGGTTATCGCCGCCGAAACTTGACAAGCTGAAATGCATATAACGGAATACATATGTATGTATTGCTACCTACATCATGCAACAGTGAGCTTTTCATGACAAGTTGCGAAAGAGAACGGGGGAACGAAAATTGTCAACTACACAATAGTATTATCCTGATACTACATAGGTCATAGGTTGCTAGCCAATCTTTTAACGTAGAGTTTTATGAAAGATTATCCCTTATTTATGTGACTTTAACTACCTACAGTAGTGGAAAAAAATGTTACCACTTTTTTCATTTGTTTCAATTGTGCTATTTTTTAGCATGAACTTGGAAATTCTGATGGAGAATTGAAAGCTGTGTAAAACCCAGTTAAAGTTGAATTTATTTAACGAACAAACAAAAGTTTTATATAGCATCGAATGGGACGACACATTTCGATGGCCGACAAAGGAGTTACCACTTTTGGAAACTTTTTAGGCCCTCCTAACAGCAAAAGGTGCCCCGCAAAATATTAAATCTTTTATAACTTTTTAAAAGTGATAACTTTTTTGTCGGCTTTAAAAATCTTTCAAAATACTTTTTCATAAATAGCACTTTCTTAGTTCCCACAGAAGATTCCAATTGACCCAACGCACAAATTACAATGACTTCAAGAAATAAAAATTTGGTCCATTTATTTTGAAGAAAAACTGTAGAGTAGCTTGTAAGGAGAAATAGTAGAAGCAAAAGAAATTTATGCCTCGTTAATTTTTAATGCGTTCTTAACGTATCATAATGCAATGCCAGCGGCGCAGTACCATTAATTATTAACCATTTCCCCCCTATAATTGCCATCAAAGGAATTAACAATTACCTTGCTCCTCTCAAAGTAGAATCAAGTTGTTTCCCCTCGAAAGTCGCGTGACGCGATTACATCTCCGTTGGGCGAGCGTGGAATTAACCAAGAGAAAGAGAAACGGCGAGATAAAAAGGACGAAATGGAAGCCCTTTGGCAGCGTTTAATGTTGCTCGGCGGTTTTGAAGCCTGTAAAGCGCCACGGATATCCCTTTAATTTTGCGTAAAGGTGGTCTTAAGTTGCGGCAAGCAAAAAGGCGGAAGCCGCTCGGGGCGTTCCGTTGCAGGAAAGTGAAATATACGTGGAAGCAACAGCTTCGTGGCCTCCTCTACACGATCCTGTAACTCACAGGGTGTATGTTAAGTGGCGTAAAATCATTTCTGCCAGCTGAGAATACTTCTTGGGTTTTACATTTCAGTCACCCAATACCCTGCTAGCTGCAACATCAAAGAAAGGTCAATTCTATGGACTCGGATTTGACGATTTTATATAAATTCAAAAAAAAAAAAAAACATCTCACTTCAACCTGTACCTTAAACGCTTTCTTCTCGAAACTACGTTTTTCAAATTGGTGTAAATGATATTCAAATACTTTGGCCCGTATGCATAAAAGCAAGTATAAGCTATTATAAGTATTATAAGCAAGTATAAGTATTTATTAGAAATAGTTTTTACTTATTTTCCAATAAATACGTATGCATAACACATAGTACTTACTGAAAACTGCAAGTAAATGCTAGTCTTATCTTAAGTCTGCCATATTTTACGCTACTTTTAATGAAAATATTGTGTTTCTAGCTGCATTAAACATATTTTTTGTTGAATTGAATTCCAAAACAAGCTGTGTAGTAATAATTTTATTAGAAATAGACATGTAAATAACATTTATATCTACATAATTTTTTTTTATCCAAGATTGGTATCACTGCAGAGCTCCCATATATAAGCATAGGGTTACCCCTCTCGCCGCCTGCCCCGCAAGTGAGGTATCGAACCTCCTTAAAGGGCGATAGGGCCCGAATGAAATACACCGCTGTTTTTCGCTTTGTCTCGAGTCACTCTATAAACCCACAAAGTTGCGTTCCAATCAGTGAGTGCGAGTTCGCGGTGTTCCCTTGTAAGTAAATACCTACTAGTAATATTTTCTTAAAATTTTCCATCATTTACTATTTAGTACTGGTAGAAGATTATGCATACGAAATCTAGTATTTGCTGTTACTTATACTTATTACTATCAAGCATATCCTTATTTTTATGCACACGGCCCTTTGATATTAAATTACTGAATTCTCCAAATACTTCAATACGGAACTACTGAATTATTAGAATACTTCTGTATTTGAGAAGTAAACTATTCGAATATTCCAGTATTCGAGGAATGTCCGAGTAGCGCATTCTAGTAATCTGAATCCAGCTTTCAGTAATATCCTTCTTCGTTAAGCTACACTCGTAGAATCCCTCGATTTAGCAAATGAAAGATTGTCTTTAGGAAACACCTTGTTGCTAAACCAAACCTAGATACTTATGCATGGGGAATGCATCATTCACCGTACACCCTATACCTACACCGACGCGGCGCACGAGAAAGCAGTGCACTCTGGTGATGCATTGCCCCGGGAGATTAATGTATCGCGGCACACAGTTTGTTAGAGTGAATAACGACCGGCTGCAATAATGATATTGCCATTAAACTGTCCGCGAAAGTTTCGTTTTCGTGGTTACGCGGCGACTGATCGTGCTCGGTTAGGATCGCCTGCTCGCCAACTTTTGATTGATTCGAGGCGACAGCTCGAACCTGTTCTCCTGATTCTTGTCACTGCGAACCGGTTCTCCGTCGAGCACTAGATGATTCTAAATTTTTCTCGTGCCAATAGACTCTGCATACCGCTCGACACTATTTTTTACCGATCGGTCACGCGAAAAGTTATAGTGTATCATGCGACACATAGATGGCATCGTCGTATATTCACAGTTATTGGATAGAAGAAGATGGCGTATTGTTTGAAATTTAAAAATCAGCAACAGGGGGCTACCACTCTCATATGCGATTTTGGGACAGTGTTTCGACTGCCACCTAGGCAGTTCCAATTTTTTCGAACTAAAATTCAATATGGCCGTGCAACATAGTCTGCGAATCCAGTAATAGTCTATTAAGTGCTGCAACATTTGTTGTATTTTTATCGCAAACCATACTGAGGATGATAAGTCCTGTTTCTTCCACAGGTTTTACAGCAGTTTTGATGCAGTGCATCAACTGATTTGAGGACGTCTTGCATTTTGTGAAATAAAGCAGGCAGAGCAAAAACGGACTAACCTACCTTTTTTCGAAATTGAATTAGTCGTAATAACGTACTCCAATAGGCTCTACTAACCATATAAAATAGGTAAAAAAAAAATTTTATTAATGTAAGTTGGTTCGTTGCTGCTCTGACTGCCTCAAATAATAAGTAAATGGGAGTTTCCAGTTCGATATGATACCTTTTAGCATAAACACTAATGCGTGGCCATATTGAATTTTAGTTCGAAAAAATTGGAACTGCCTAGGTGGCAGTCGAAACACTGTCCCAAAAAAGCATAATGAGAGTGGTAGCTCCTTGATCAGTAAACAAGTGACTATTCAAAGTGACAAACTCTATCGTCAAAGAAATGTGAATAAATTAGCCCTCGTTATAAGTTATACTAAGAAGGAATGACTTTTATTCCCAATATCTCGTAAAAATACAAACGCCGAACTCCCCTAAGAGGAACATGGCGGGCAACACGTGGTTAGGGTGGGTTCCTTTCAGACGAAGACTGTTTGCAAATGAAACTAACTGCGTGCACGAAGAATGTACACGTTTATCCTCGTTGCTGCGTAAAAATGCGGGCACTAAAGGTCATTCTGTGGCCGTAACAGGGGTCGTGAGGAGAAAGGTGGCTAACTCACGTGACAGGGGTTGCTCAGTTCATTTAACCCATGCCACGATTTCTCTCTGACCGACTGGCCACGAGGGTGTAGTAACGGGCTAATGAAGTATTTACTATTCTATTACCACGTACCGCGAATTCACGTTCCTCTATCGCTCTATGGCCGCCATTTTCTCGTTCGCGTCTCCACGGCGTTTCCCTTTACTGAATCCCTGCGGCTCACGTGAACCTTTGCGACGGATCCCCGTCCGAATTTTGACAAAATTCAGTCAGCTTACCGTAAAAGGGGTCTGTTATATATAGGGTGTTTCGTAATAACTTGGTACAACCGGGAGTATAGTGATATGGGGTGTGGGGGGGGGGGGCATGTTTTATACGAGCTGTTAAAATTTCAAATGAATAACTTTATTACTTTTGAAGATATAATTTTCAATTCATCATGAATAAATGGTTATAGGATCAACGTTTATTAAGCCATTTGATTTGTACATTACAAATGCTTGCAAATTTTAGAGCGAGAGTTTAAACCCTGTATCTCACTCAGTCTTGCTTTGCAACGATCGAATATGTACGCCTGCATGTATGCAGCTCGCTGTACGCGCTGGCCAGCAAAGCTATCTGCTGCAGGGCTCCTTTCTTCACCTCTCATTCGCCGCGAATCACACTCCGCGCGTAATTTTACTTTCCGCTCACGAATCCAACCGAGCCGTTTCACGTGTATTTTGCTCCAAAGGGACGAATAAAACGCGACACGCCGCGACTGAAAATGTCCCCATATGCATCTCACTTATTCCCCATGGCCCCCAAAAAAGTACGAATTTAATTGACACGCAATGGGAGTTCTGAATAAACAATGAATTTTGCGTGGCAACTTTGTGTTTATTAATTGCACAGTTCTAAATTTCAAGCTTCCTTAAGGGGTCATTCTACTTTGATCGGCCGAAAAATTAAGCTATTTGTAAAGAATTCTTCTCACTACAAATACACCATATAATGAAATAAAAAAATTAACAATTTTTGTCGAGAAATAACCGAGATTTTTCTCATGGAACACCCGAGAATACATCCTTTTGGGTGTTTTTTCAAACATTTTTTCCAAACCATCGCCATTTTCTTATTTTTCAACAAAAATTGTTAATTCAGCCATGGTTTATAGCGACAATCATACAAATTAATAATCCTCTGGAATTTTTTGGTCCGGATATGCTTGAGCCGGGAAATCATCTACGCCGTGAACGTACCTCTTTTTTTAGGTGCCATATTGACATTGTAAAAAAACAATTAAAACAAATTGCAAAATTTTTTCAATTTTTTTTTTGTATAATACAAGAGCAGCTTAATAAATACCAAAAAGGTTAAATAGCCTTTCACCTCCCTCCTAAACAAGTACCTAGCTATATACATAGCCAGTAAATCCCCTAAATCGTCAATGTCGAACAACAAACAAAATCGCAAATAGAACAGATTCCAGAATCAAACACCCTAAATTGGTGAAGAAGTCTCCGTTTCGATCCTCAGCCTCGACTATTCGCATAATTTTCCAGGCTGGTCGCCTATTTATACCGAACCTGGCCCACGTGTGGGTGCATCGTTGCTCGTGGCTCTGTATGCACCTTGCACGCTTCGCACGCGTTGACCCGTGCCGGTATATCCGCGCGGTTCCATGCAAATTTCGTCGTGGAAAACCCGGTGAACCGCGGCCAACCCTCCATGCATACCTATTCCAACCTGGGCGGCAATCTTCAACGTGCACTTCGACGCGGCCTCGATCGATTCCTCCTCACGAGACGCACGCAGAGTTGTGTTCATTTCAATTTCCGGAGAGGTTGTTTCGCGAGGACATGTGTCCTGGTCCTGGTGGCCAGGGTGCAAAGTGTTTGAGTATTTCCCTTTGTTTTTGAACTGTTTGCAAACCAGGGAGAAATTGGCGCTGCCTTTCTCCTGGGGGTAGAGGAAGAAGGATCCTTCCATGGTTCTCCTGGGTCTCGCTGGGGGGAACCTGCTGCTGCTTGCGACAGAATTGTCTATGTTTTACGACGCCACTTGCGAAAGTTTGTCACGATGTCGCGTTGCTGTTATTCTTTGCATATTTCAATTATGTATGATTTCCTTAACGTGACGATGTATGAGATGTGACAATAAGTTTATTCAGCGGATGTACAGGTATCTTAGCGATTGTTTGATCTACAAAGGAATGGTGTATGGGGAGGGAGGGCGCGCAGTGTGGAACGGGATGCAATGTGGTAACAAGGACTTTTTTACTGAATTGACTTCTTCGACTCGCGGAGGAAGTAATTGGAATTTGTTTGATAGTTACGGTTGAGAAGCTGCAGCTCTCGAGGACAACAATTATTTCTTATAAAAGTTTCCTTTTCTTCCTTCGAGAACCTCTGTTCAGTCGCTATAACAAGCAAACAATCTATTGTCACCTTTTCCCTAGTAAAGCACAAATTTTAGCAATAAATCGGGTCTCTTATACTTCTCTTTGTAACTCATGAAGAATTCGAAAATTAAGAAATTGAAAATTCAACATTTTTATAACTCCCGCTCGATAACATACCTAGTTTTTGTTTTGCCAGGGGGAGGGGTGAATGTAATGGTGAGAACACTCCTTTAGAGAAATTGTGAGTTTTACGTATTGTTGTGCATATCTGCAAAACATTTGGATTTTCGAGTTGTCGAACTTATCTTGTTTGTAGTGATTCCGTGTAAACGCGAGTTTAATGAGTCGTAAGACAATCGATTGAAGACGGCTGGCCGATCTTGGGCATGCATGGATTGCATTTGGCGTTATATTGGAAGGTAATCAAGCGTCCTGTCATCGTCCAAGTGTCATCAATCTCGATTACGCAGCCAGGGACGAATAGTAGCTAAGATTATAACAGATGCTTCACTTGAGATCAAAGTTACTGCTAAGTGAACTGCCAAACGTTGCCATGGGAATTATTAGGTCGCCCTAACTGAGTTAATCCAACGTGGTGATAGCGTATTACTCCATCCTCCATCTGCGGACCAAATTCTTAGTTACGGAGAGACTATCAATTTTAAGTAATAAACATTCGAAGTGAATAAAACAAGCCTCGGGACGAGTACAGAATGCTACTTGCTGTTTTCTTGGTAACCATTGGAGCAATTGCAAAATTCATGGATATATAAGTAGGCTGAGCAATAATGGATGGAGTTATGAGCAGGGGTGGAGAAGAACGGAGTTTATGGAAGGCCGGATTAAGCGGAGGGCTAAGGGGCTGCAGCCTGGAACTCCACTTTCAAAGAGACAGGGGGGATTAATACTTCCATTTTTCTAAAAAAGAATCGAATGAAATTTGGTTTACTGCTTTCTTTTTTAAATAATTAGAAATTGCACTAAAAGTTTATTTTAAAATATGTTTTCGATATTTGTCGCTTAATACATATTACTTATTTCTAATTATTATTTTTCGTTACGATTAAATGTAATTTAATCTTATTTAGAATAAATGTCTGGTGACGTTGTCCACTTTCTTAATCGTCGCCGAAATTCAAGCGCGTGACCACGTCAAACAGACGGTCGTTTGGCGCTCAGGCAACGATCGACTCACAGGGCACTCGCAACGGGTAGCACAAGAGCCCGCATATCAAATGGTGCGTATCACGGGATACAAGCAATTCCCATCAACCAATATTGTCATGTGGGCAATGAACGGCCGTGCGTTGAATAAACACGTGGCCAGGGGACACTTGGACTCGTACAGAGGGCACTCGTGTCTATGGAAACGAGGGACTCGTCTCTCTGTGTCCAGCGACGCCTTTTTCCCCAATTTTTTTTCAAGCGAAAAGAGTCCGTTTCCGGACGGGAAATCGAAACGACTCGTTTGCTCCGCGATAATGATGACCGAGTCTGATGGCTCTCCGAATTACATTCTGATAATCTCATCTATTCTAGGGCGCTGCGAAGCGCTTTCGAGCGGTGGACTGATGAAGGAGGTTAGGAAATATGAAACGTTAGCCAACTTTTAATTGGACAAATGTGGAGAATTGAATTTACAAGATGGCTGCTGAATGAATGTGTCTTAAGTGGGAATTAGGTCTAGACAACTGTGGAGATGAAGTGTTTAGTCTGAAGCACGCTTGAAAAACTGAATTTATAAGAGGGCTCTCTGTTTTAGTCTAGAACAGAGATGGGCATTTTATTTAAATAAGAATGTCCAATAACGAATAAAAGTTAAAAAAAATTATTGTCGAATGAAAAAATTAACTTTATTCTAAAGTTCAAGTAACTTTTATTTCATCCATTATTTAAATAATTTTTTCCTTAGTTAATGCCCAACTCTGGTGTAGAGCTAAAGGGAATGGAGATAAAGAGTATTTGGTGGTTTTAATTTTGGTCGTTTATTATATCTATAATTAAAAACCAAATTTTTTAATTATTATTACAAAATTGAAAGCACGTTTTAATTATATATTTTCTATTTGTTTCAGGTAAGATATCAATTACCCTCACTCGAGCTCCATCATGAGGCAACCCTCCTATCCTTAAGTGGTAAATTCTTTAAAATTCATATTTCAATACCTACTGTTCATTTTTTAACTCGAGCAAAGCAGGCATTTGCTGCCAAGAAAACACATTCATCCTAAACTTTACATTTGTTTCAATATATATTCAGGGGCAACATACGTTGCTTGCAGGAAATTTGATAACATTCAGGGATTTTCCTCCAGCAAAAAAATAACGAATTTTTTTTGAAAATCAAAAACTCCAAAATTAAGGATTCAAAGGTCACTAAAAAATACTATCTCAAAAAATATCTTGTTCCTTACTCATAGGAACCAAGAAAATATTTAATTAATGTAAAATATATGAAGCACTATAAAAGAATTTCGAAAAATCTAAGGGAGACTTTAGTGCGCAATTTTAAATTGCATTTAGAGGTTCCGCTTATAGACAAAATGTATTTTTTCATCTGAAAAAAAGGGTAACCTTGAAATGTTTCCTTGAGTTCGAATAAAACGAATCCTGTTGACGAAATGCCAACTGGAGCACCGAGGTTTCATGCCAAATTATTCAATAAAGCAATGCGTCCTATCGTCATCCGTGACGTTTATGACGTTGTGCACAATAGTAGCACGGCTGACACTTATTGTTAGAGATCTTAGGTCCCGTTTTATTGAACAGGGCAGACAGTCTGGGAGAGTAATTTATTACACACAGACATCTACTTAAATTTTTGTGTCAAGTGTCCACTACAAAGTGGAGCACTAGATATTGTTACTCGAAATATCTCTGTTACCTTTCTCGAGGAAAACAATTCCTTGGTTACTTCGACGAAACTCGGATATTTTACATTCTTTTACTCGAGCGAAATATTCTTCTGTGATGGTGGAAATTAATTTTGATCATGATAATTTAATATCAAGGCGATTCTACAATCTATAGGAGTTCAAGCATAACTGTAGCGTCAGTTAAGGGACATGTAGTGGAATATGTCGACAAAAAACGCGAGACTGTTTAAAAGTTTAACAATAGTAAGAGAAATAAAAAGAATAGAGAACAAAAGTTATTGCAATTAGGTATATTAACGAGGCTTTTATTTGAGAAATCTAGAAGCTTGAATAGTATTACAAGGTAGAAATGGATTTCTATAGACACTAGGAATATAAAGAAAAGAAATGTACCACCAAGCAGATAAATATATTAAAAACTGTGTGCTACATATTTAGTTGTCACAAAAGTATTGGACACAAGATTTGAAGAAAATTATTCCCCTTTGAAAATTCACTCCTCAATTCAAATCCAGGAAGGGAATGCTATTATCAAATAACATTCACATTATTATCCAAGATATTATAAAATTTAATCAAATCTGCCCCAATTATTATGGATAAGGTTGCCCTGCATAGCTAGTTTTGAGAACCTTGATACGCATTGCTGTTATTATTATCATTAATAATGCTCTCGTATATGAGAGTTTCTCGTACGCGGGCAACACCGCCGACGAATCTGATTATCAATCATGGTTGAATGATGTCTAACAAGCTCGTACAATATCGAACAATGGATTTTCGAGGGAATCGCGCGTCATCATTATACCTGCTCTACACTGCTCCTTGCGGACTTATTGTAGTATAGTAATATTAACAATGTTCCGGACGATTACACACCGTTTGTTCCATTTCGTGTATGTATGGATGGAGATCCATCGATGAGTCTTGTTTATTGCGAGTGGAATCTTAGATGCACTACGATTTTTAAAAAAAGTAAGATTGTTAGGTAAATGGGAAAAGGATACTTCGATATTTATTTGCTTATAAAACTGATACTCTGTTGGAATGGGTATTTTCCACGTGGCACTTATGTGAATCACGACAGATATTTAAGAGATAGATACACAAACCTTTTTTATTATTTCATACATCTTTTATCTTATCTATTATTAACTTATCATTATTAACTCGTCTATTAGATATATTAATGTAAATCATATGCAAAGGACCTAAGAGGTTACTTCACGTTAACACAGAAGTGTTGGTACCTTGATGAGTGCTTCTACTACCTCAGAACGATATTACATACTAATCCTTGTCTTAATTTCTCTGTCGGTGGGTTTTCAAACTTTTTTTGCGGTATAAATGGTTGTTGAATACTCATGATTGATGAGGTTCTAAATGAAGATGAGAAAAGTGCTGACAGCTGAATTTTAAAAAGAATCATATGAAGAAGTCATTTAAGTAGTTTACTAGCCACACAAAAAGGGGATTTGAACGTCTGGCAACCCGCCATTTATTAGCACACTATTAATAAGAAAAAGCTTGTAACACATATCATTCGCGAAATTGAATATCTGCATACTCCTGTTATAGGTAACAAAAGTACTTATCACGTTCCCTACCACGTGTCACATATCGTGACATCTTGTTTCCTCGTGACAGGCTAACGCCACACAGACATATCTACTTATGTACATGAACTGATAGTTGTGCATTTTGCGTTGATAAAACAAAGGAGACCATATGCGAGTTGCGATATTAAATTAATTTTGAAATTGTCTCGACTGTTTTAAGTTTTAAGTTCCGCTCGCCACGCCGACGGTTGTTAGTTATTTAAGGATACGAAGAAGTTTCAGGAGAGAGGAACGAGGATTTGTGACTCGATTTTTGGTCAAAAAGACCCAATTTCCGTCCAAGGATTAAAGCTAAATTAGTCTTCACACTTTGCATGTGCATGGCGGATGATTCATCCGCAGTGAATGTGAATTCATCAAGAGTAGAGGCTGGCTTAAAGGCTGTAAAGTCTAAATTCGCCTTAAGTAAGCCCCCCTTTCATCGTTCCTCCTGGATTGGCCGCTGTAGCTGACAGAAGAGTCGCGTTTGCTGACGCACTTCGTCAAAGAAGACGTTCCGTTAGCCCTTGCGTAACCAAAACCCATAGGGTATCGGTTTAGCTTGGCAATCCTGCGGTTGGTTGTGTTTATCTCGTTGTCAAACTTCTGACAGCAGACGTCAGAGTCGGGAATACTTGTTTCCATTCCGGCAGGTTCAAATGGAAGCTTCCGGGGGTCCCCTCTTCGCTCCCTTCGCGGGCTTATCAAATCTGTGCCAGGGAGACTGTTTAATACACCAGTCGACATTGTCTCGCCCATATGCTTGCCTTCATTTGTTCCAATTTTTATTTGTCGCTTGGCCTGCTTCGACTAACAAACACGTACGACAGTTTCTACCTATCCCACTCCTTTCTCTAACACCCTTCTTCTTTCAATTCTCAATAAAAGCAAATTACACCTTCAGGAACTTCTGCCAATCTTACCAGCAACTTCAACATGTCATTAATGGCTATCAAGTTACGAAATCGTCCTCCCAGTCAACCCCGGCAAATAATCAAACAGACTTACGTCACACACCCCATTCCCTCGTACCCTGAACGAAGTCACCCTTCATCGAGGACTCAGACAAGACAGATTTTCCTTCGAAAGCCAAACTCGATACGGATTACGGTGGCGCAATTTCGACTCTGCCAACGGACAACGTCTTCGTTCACGGGGATTTCCATAACCATTAGGGAAAACTTTGGGGCACGTACAGTCTCGGCGGATCTGTCGAATCATTGAGCACGACGGTTGTCCGTTCGAGGAACTTTCGTTGTTAACAGCGATAAACTTGAACGCCTGCGGGGAATTTCATTCAGGGCCGATGAGAGCTTCATAAATTTCCCTGACGATTAGCGAGCGCTCTCCTTCTCCTCCCCTCTATCTCTCTCACCTTTTTCTTTTCATCGCGCCTCCGTTCTTTTTCATCCCCATTCTTCGTTGAATGGAAACGTGACTGCCAGGGAGGAACCCCTCCCTTCTACGGATAATCAAGTTTCAACGTGGCTCTTTATTGAAAAATTTCCTGATGGGTAGTAAGCCAACGATAGAAATTGTTCGGCCTTTCATTGTTATCTCTGGCACGAAGAAACACGATGTATACTCCAATCTCGACGCGAAACGTCCCTTCTTCTGCCGTCCTTCCTTCCTTTCCTCCTCATTGGGTGATTTCCTTCGTCATTATTTTTGTCACAGATTCGAATGGAAAGCTCCATTGTTATTTAGCGCACTGAATGATCATTGGAGTGAACCGAGAGGATTTTGGAATGTATCTACTTTTCTGGATTGCGAGCTTCGTGATTTAAGTTGCTTGTTAGCTGGACTTGGGAGCAGGAATGGGCAAAATTTTTATTTAAATGAAAACGAAAATTACTTGAAAAAAATTATTTTATTCATGTGTCGAATAAAAAAATAACTTTATAGAACTCGTTAATAACGCAAAGAAAATATTTTTTATTCGAAGAAAATAAGAAATCACATACAGCTGTTAAAATTTGTGGAAAAAGTATAAGCCCCTATTATGACGAAGCTTGCTCGGTCACTGTAATCGAGTCTGTGACCTTCGATCATTATTCTCACCCCTCGCAGATCCGTGGAGGAGATATGATATGATCGCGATTCTCGTAAATCACTAACACCCACGCATGACCTTTAAGTCAACTGCGTATTTTTCACGTACACTGACTTTGTTATCGAGTGAACGCAAAAAATTAGCTATGAATGGGGGTGGCGGTATATTCTTGGAATCATGGGGACAACTCTGGTAGCGAAGTATTGATCCTGCCCACTCAATGATGGAAACAAGTTTTAATTTTAATTTTAATTTTAATTTTTATCGAAAAATCTAGGGAATGATAGAAAATCAATTGATCTTATGAAAATGCGCCCTGATGAATATTCTTTATACTATTGAAGGTTTTTTGGTCACTTATGGGTATATCTTCAATTTTTTAAGTAGAATTTAATATTTTTTTTCGGAAACAGTGTTTCAAGTAATATTAAATTTAATTAAATTCTATTATACAGGGTGCTTCGTCTAAGTGTGCCACCTAAATTACTTGAAAACTCATAACCCTGATGTTTATTCCAGACTACTACTCAGAATTCTCAGAGTTAACCTACATAAATTTTTCTTGAAAAATACTTAAAAAATGATATTCTACTTTTTTGCATACAGGGTGAGTCAGCTGACTCAATTACTTTATTGTACTTCGCTAACTATCGTCTATTCCAACTTCCATTAAACAATCAAAATACATAAACGTTTAACAATTGAACACGTCCTTGGAACACAAGAAGAAGCCTCAACAATTTCATTACAACCTCCACCGATACTGAATCAGTTACAAGCTCCAAACATAACCTCTCAACTAGCAAAACCGAAAGTCATCCCTTCGACAAACACGCCTCTCCAACAACCCCATCATACGCAGGCCTATTTTCTGTTCTGGGGGCGCTTCGTAAAACAAGTTTAACACTCGCTCCGGGGTGTGCAGTCCGAAACTAGTCCAAAACAAAGCTTCCCTGTCACCTCCCCTCCTATAGCGCAGACAAGCCCCACGCCAATGGAGCGAAAAGAGAGGGAGCAGCGTGATCGTTGCTTAAACGTCGCGAAGTTTTGGCGGAACTGTTATTGGGAAGTCAAACATCCAGCGGCACGAGCTTCAGCCGAAGTTGGCTGCAAGCCCAACCCAGCTGGCGCGGATACAGTCGGGAAAACAGGCACACGTCCCACCGAGAGGGGGGCGACGGTAGAGAAGAATGAAAAGCTGGATTGTAACAAGTCGTGTCACGCGACAAGGTTTGACACCGTGGTTAATTAACCCGCTATCACGTTCGGAGCCCACGATCGACTTGTCCGCAGCAATTAACGGGAATTCGTTCGTGGAATATGTCCGCCGGATGGTCCCTCGCGATTTATGCCCCTAATTGCGGGTGTCCCTCACTCCTGGAGGCCAGCGTTTTCGTGGCAGCCCCGTTTGATCGCTGCACCAGCCACCTCGGTTTCTTCGTTTACTTGGAATTTATGGTCCACGAGCCGTGGTTCTCTGCGTGCCTTCGCTAACGTCCACTTGGATAACTTGGATAGTTTGATGATTTTTTGGAAAACAGCCGTGGGCCGCTTGCAGCCACCTGCCACTCATGAGGGAGTAGAGACGCCTCGCACCTTGACACCCGTAGAATCCAAGGTGGTGGGCAATTTTCCACTCGCGAGGCAAGGAGAATATATCATTTCGCCAACTAGCGAGACGCCGCGCCGTGTCGCCGTAATTAATAGGTTATCATAGAAGATCGATGCTTGAGCGCGGTGTCCAGCCACCGCGGGCGCCGTTTCGCCGCTCTGAATTTATTATTATCGCGACGGCCGCTGGCCGAAACGCGGACGGAGAAGAGCGAAATTGTAAGTGGAGGGAAGGACAAGCCAGTCAATTAATTAACCGGCAGACGGATAGCAGATGGTGCATACCGTAGGCATGAACGAGCAAAAGGGGGCGCTTGAGAACGAAAAGAGACGGAGGGGAAGGGCGTCGGAGGGGGAAAGAAGGGTCGCGGCGATGGCGAGCTTCTTCTTCTCCGTTATAGGCACCGGTCTTCGAACAATTAGAGAACGGGGAGAAGTGATTACTTAATTTAGATTACTTTCACCTCCCTCGCTTCTTGCGTGTCTAGCGCAGACTTCGACGGCTTGGAGGAACTACTCTGGAATTTTAGTAAAACACTTTTGGGTGATAGGTTCAGGGTTGTGCTGAACCCGATGCACATAGAGGTTCTGCCTGCCCAGATCGGCAAAGTAACCCGGTGTGTGCGATGGTGACATAATTGTAGGGGAATGAAAGAGAAACGGATGCGCAACGCTATAATTCTCGTTGAAAGTGATTTCTATCATTCTGCTTGAAATTTCCAGCTTCTGATCGGTTTATGGACGGTCGGATAAGTGTATAATGTGTCCTTAATCCGAGTTGAAATTCAGGTTCACGGTTGTACGGTCGAGTTTGCCGGTAGGTGAGGAATCGAGGCGTGTCATTTAATCGCTCGCTTAGGTAATTGTTTCCGCTTCAATGGTTCTTCGGTGCCAACGTAAAGGCACATCCACGCGTGTCGCGTATTTCTCAATGCTCCGCTCGACATTGCTCAATTTGCATTCGGTGCGTCAGACATCAATTATCGAGCCCTTCCGCAAGACTATCTATCTGTGTGATTTAAAAACGATTTTCTCCCTGCTTTTCGTTCAACGCGGCAGAATTCAATTTGGGTTAAATGTATGTAGATTTGTCGCAAATCGGTAGGGGCGTAGGTCTACTCTTAGGTGGAATTGTATATAGTTTTGTTAAAAAAGAAAGAGAAACACACTATGATCTGATCGCAGTAAATACAATTCCAGTTTTCTCTAGTTACAAACTTACAGACATTGTCTGCATCATGTGTACGCATACAATGTCTGTGGGTGTCCGAGGATTGTCCGCGGACAGTCGGCAGACTTTCTAGTCTAGACTATTCGCCGACTGTCTGCAGAACAGTCTTTTGTCTTCCGCTGAAATGGAAAACAAAAGACAGAGTCCGCAGATAACATCTATAATTCGCGCGCAGCAGTCGTCCAATCAACACGTGTATACTCGGTAGGGGCTCGGCTCAGCTATGCGTTAAGCGTTCGCCGCTATCCCTACCACTTCTTGGAATCCTTCGGTCTTTCACATGCCTACACTCCGAATCGTCGACGCTATTCGTTCGAAGCCCCGAGCGCGAGTTCGTAGCGGGAGTTGACTGCTGTCCTCTCATCTATTGAAGCTTTTCATTTATACGAGTGTTTGTGAAACATAAAAACCCAGAGTTATTCTCTAGGCTAATAGATAACCTTCACTTAAAAATTTACGTGTCCAGAAACGTCTGAAATTTTGCTCTTTCTCTTCGGAAATTTAGAAATACATATCTCGAAAATTGACAACAACTCAATAGCCGTCCTGTTAAATCCGTCACTGGATCTACCGTAAAAATATCCTCATAAAATATCCGCGACTAATGTATGCAGACTGTCTGCAGACAATGTCTGTAAGTGTGTACAGGGTTTGAGTACTGTCACCGCAGGTCCCGATTAAAGCTTGCTAAAAAACTCCAATTACACTGACTCCAGCCACAATTAGAAGCCACTAATTTCAGTCGATAAGACTAGAATTTAATCACAGTATATGATCTCTTCCCATCAAATGCAGCCTTAGTTTTCTCAGCCATTGAGGTGGTTGGCACACTCAGCTCATAATGAAACGAAAATACGTGGCCAAAGCTCGGGCCCTCGGATTGTACGTAGTTAAAACTCGTAAGTCTTCCTCGTGGCTTAACGGTGGCGCGCGAAAAGGCTTCTTGGTCAAACGGTGCACGCGATAAATCTTAATTCGCGCGTTGAAAGCGGCGTTTAGCATTTCGCCCACTGAGATACGAGCTCCAAAGGTGTCTCCATCGCTGACGTTGAGCATGTATCTATAGCTTCACTAGCGGAGAGCCTTCTAAATACATGAACAAACTACGAATCAAAATATTACTTCCATTAATTAAAATTTTATAGAAGAAATCAGCAAGAAGTTTGAAAGGAACCATGCAACGCAAGCGAAGCATTTTGTTGTAAAAGCCTGTTAGAGTTTTGGCCAATTAAGTCGTGCAAAGGCGCCTCTGGGGCGGGGCGCCCCCCCTCCCAACTATATTTACCATCGTGGCACGGTCCTCCACTTGTGAGCAGCGCTGTCTGCTCCGCATAACCTTAACATCTTACGAGAAAACGATTCATTAGCGAATAGAACACGCAGATACAAGGAAAAACAGTTTGAACCCAAGCGTTACGGTCAGGGTGAATTTCACAGCAGTTTCTTTGACGCGTTTCCACCGATAAAGGCGCACGGATTATGACACGTAACGTTAAGAATAAACTGAATAATTCTAGTCAGACTAATTACATTTGTGTCAGATCAAATTGGATTTGCCTTCATCGCATGCTGTTTATCCTGTCAAACAGAAGAAAACCACCAATCCAAAGTCCATTAAACCAGGGAGCTCGAAAAATTGAGTCTTCAATAAACAGACGATCGTATATTCCATAGTTAATACACGGGGAACCGATGACGGTACTGTACAGAATGCAACGGGTAGCGTTTATTTTGGGAGGCGTCCAGCGTGAAATGATAATTTAGAGCGCGCGTCTTCATTACCCCGTAATGTGTAACGGTTTTATCGAGTTCTTTCGGCTCCAGTGATCTGCGATAAACGAATTATCGACGGCTTTCGGGGCTGGGAACCGCGCGTGATTTCGCGGCGACGTGGAATAAAAAAAAAAATTAAGTTTTGGCATCGACTCCGCCATCGCCATAATAATGTTACCAATTTATCGGTAATTAAAGCTCGCTGCGAGGCACGCGGTATTCCGGCTTAATTAAACTTTTCTGTATTGTTACTGTCGATCGTTAAACCGATGTAATGGGAGCGGGATATTGCATTATTACGTGAAATTCTGCGCTTGTTTGGTTTCGTCAGATCGCGTTAAAAGCCTGGCAGGTATTCAACCATTTTGCTGGATAATAATTCGGTATATTAATTTCAATTATTTTTAAATATATCTTAGCTTCTATTCGACTTATAATATTCTACGATGGATATTTCGAAAGTATTTAAAAAATAATAAATTATCTGTTATTACTTCTTTGGCTATGGAATTAAATTGTCTTGGAAAATTAAAAAGTAAATTAGTTTTAGGAATAACAAATTCACTTCTTATTAATTAATTTGCTCAAAATTCTTCCGTCAACTTAAATTTCTCATATTCAGCTTCTAATTTTAATCCACATTTATTTCTGAAATATTTTAGTTTCGAAAGATGATTAAATACTGGGGCGAGGCTGATGATGCATACTTCGGCCGAGGAACTCTTCGAAAATTCGCCTGTCGCAATCAAGGCTTATTGTTTCCCGAAATTACGAGTCGACCGCTGCATGAAAATGTTCGGTATAGGATGAAACGAGAAGTTCAGGTAGGAAGGACTTGCGAAGGCCCCTTTCTTGGTAGGAAGGTAACGATCGTGCCGTGTCCCAAGAGGAAAACCGCGATCTCCCGTCGCGGTCGGTCGTACATTTTTGAAAAATACAACTCGAGAGTACTTCTCGCGATTCGTAGTCCCGCTGAGGAATGGTGCCGCATTCCTATGCCGCACGGCTAACGTAATTGCGAAATTTTACTTGCCTTGCGGGCTGCTAATTTCCCTCTTCGCGATAGGCGAATGAAAAGAGTTATTAATTCCTCTTCAACCGAGTATATCATTTTGTTAATTAAATAGCATACTTCGTGGGTACAGTTGCTTTCGAAAGGAGGGGATTTTTATTTAAGAGTTTGCAACTATTGCGATACGAAAATACCTACGTTTCAAATTGGCCGTGAAATGACGTTTCAGCAGCAGGTTGGTGAACGTTTCTGTAACTCTTACCCGTTTACTTCGAAGGTCCTAAATTTATCCCTTGGAGCTCAAATGGGGGAGTAAAATAAGTGAAAAGATGACTGTGTACGAGAAAGTAGACGGAATTTCTTTGAATGGATAAAAATACTATTAATTAAAAAAAAAGTTTTTTCAACCGTTCGAGTAATTAAAATGTTAAAATACATTGAAAAAGATTTATTCATCTTCGATTCAACAGTAGGTATGGTATGAAAATTATAGGAAACAAGAAAATACAGTGTTTGGATAAAATCATACTCTTTTGGAAGATAGGGCCTTGGGTGTGGGGGGCCTTCCGGGGATGGGCCCTGGCGGCAACTGTTCATCGGCCGCCCGTTAAATCCGCCACTGCATATTTGACGTCTTAATAGTATCATATTTTATTTTTACAATATGCAAAAGTAGGGCACGGGACACATTCTGTTCTACCGAAAGTAGGACACGTGTTAGTCCTATCTGTATTGAGCAGACGTGTAAAGTAGACGTGCTGCGCATAAATCGTTGTTTCGTTCAAAGCTGTCCGTATTCTAAAAAACCATTTCGTATAATCTCTAATAATCGAAGGAAATAGAACACTGAACGTCTTTAGCACTGATTCTCCTCTTCACCCATTGGGTTACCACGTGCTTAGCCCCCTATTACCACCTTATCTGTATCACGTACCAATTTGTTCATAACCTTCAATATATGAGCAGTTAAGTTTTAAAGTGGAGTATAAGTCGAATTTCTTTGCTTCAAAGTACCAAAAGCTTTGCATTTCCTATTTTCTCTGATCATAACTATTTAGTTTCAGGTAACATCTGACAAAAACCGAGACTTACGACCATAAATTGCCTTACATGATTTTCAAATCGAAAGAATTCTGAAATCCATGTAATCGACTTTATTTATATTTTAATATCAGTTCAATAATTCTATGTTTTGGGAGAATTAATAACTACTATCATGTTAATACAATTTAATTAACATTTTTAATCCACACGTACAATTTCTTTACATAATTCTTTTTAACAATAATATTTAATGTCTACTTGTTTTCGTTTGTTTCGCGAATAATGTTTATTTATGTATTACCGCGAAGGGGAGAGCATTGGCCTTGAAGACGCCAATAGGTCTGCCCCCACACGATAATTCAGTGCGGCTCGAAGACAATAATCCGCGCGGCGTAGCGGCGCCACTAGCGCAGGAGGACATCCAGAAACCTGTTCGGCCGTGTGTGCGCAAATACGACTCCCCTTGGCACGGGTTTTACACGTAAAAGGTGGCTCGTCCTTTGTGTATGCGGTGAGCAGGATCCTGTGGGCATGTTCTCATGCAAGCGCGTCCCAGGGCCGTACACTTCTATCTTCCTCATCTGGCCCCTTTGTTCCGAGCCTCCCCAATTTGTGCCCAGTTACACGAATTTACTGTTATTAAACGAAAGGCTCCTTATGTAAGTCGAAATATTCATACGAGCTATCGTTGTTGGCGGAACCTCGGTATTTTACGTTAAGCGTTACGTAACGCCGGTGTTGCATGGTTTTATGTAACTCACGCGATTCTAACGAATGAGTTTCAAGTATGATCGACCGATACGTGGCGCGCAAGGCATTCGACTACAAGGATCGAGGATCGCGGTCGAGGATTCCGAGAAACGGGGGGGGGGGGGGGGGGGGCTGTGGTTTCGTCTTTTATTTTAGATCGACCCCATACAGTTTTCTTACTTCGCAGCGCGTAACGCGACTTTTCCTTTTTGGTTTCGGTCCAATGCAAGCTACTTAAGAAGCGTCCACGCTGCAAAGTCGTGTTTTATGGGCCCTAATTTATTGGGGCAAAAAAATTGGAGCAATAAAATTATTCTTTTCTGTTGCACATAAATGTAGGAATATACCTATCTAATTTCGTGAAAATTGCCGCAGTGGTTTTGTCTTATAACGTGGGTCATTTTGACTTTTTATACGTGGCATTATAACTTTTACTTTTTCAATTACTGCCTTCAGTAATTTTGTATTTTTTCCTGTATCATTGTACAGGTCTTCATCGAGTATGTATATGTTGATGCTATATGTTTTCCTAACAAAGTGGCCATTGACAAAATTTGCTATTCTCTGTTCACGGCATTATCTGAATCTGCTTACATTTTTTTGAAAATTATTCCGTGTCTTCCTCCTTAGATGTCAAGGCATACATATCTATCACGCACAGTTCTCATCTCCTGTAACAGTCTTTCTCTTTAAATGCCACATGGTCGCACTATTCCTCACCTTTTCTGTGTGCACAAAGCATTCATCAAGTTTTATATCACTGGATAACCCGACGAGCCTTTTTCCAGACGTGACTACCCTTCTCTAACCTCAATACGTTGCTACCCGTATGGGAATACACTAACCTCCTTCCAGTGACCACACAGCCTAACCTCTACCCTCGGAATACCGTGGCGCGCTCGCCCTGTTGAAACCCAACGATTCCTTGAAACACGAGGACCCATCATCGCCCATCCGTCGACTGTATTTTAAATGCTCCGAGTGGTCTCGCGAGACCCACGGCTCAGGACGGCGAAGTAGAAGAAAAGAATGGACGAGATGGAAAATATCGGGCATTCCTCCGTGCAGTGGCGCGGCTTCGAGTGTCTTCCAGCAAGTCGAGAGAACAGCCGTGTGAAAAGGCCTTTACGTGAGCGAATCGCCGCCAGCGGAGACGCACGAGGGCCTTCTTTTCCTTTAGACCTGTACTTCCTCTCTTATGCAGGCTACCCCGACACAAAGCGGCGTTTTCTACGCGCGGCTCGGAGCCACGCTCTGCAAGGTCTCCCGTTCGTTCCCCTCCCGCCGTCCCCCCTTCCGACGCAGTGCCCCTCGTCCTTTTCACGCGGCGTCCCTTTCGCTCTTACGCCCATTCTTTCTCAGACCCTCATCGTGCCCTCTCGTTTCCTCACCTTGCCCGGTCGCGTATTCTTTTCGCCTATGCGACCATGTGCACGTGCATGCACCGGGTGTCCCGGAATCCGTTTATTTTGCAAACACCTATTCCCGGCTGCGTGTGTTTGCCGTGAGATTACGGGGGATCATAGGTGACTGTGCAAACAGTCGTACGAGACGTCCAGCGCGATTCCACGTGGCGTCGAAAATGAAATATCGTTTGATACGATTGAATCTTACATTCCTGGATTTCTGGAGATTTCTGGGTAATTAAACGTTCGCGTTTCGATTTTGAATTATAGAGATTATGTTCAGACGAGGGACACTTGAAATAATGCATAAACTACTGATTTTTCACGCAGAACATTATTTTATTGTTTTAAGATGAGTTGGATATCAGTTTAATTTTTTTAATGAAGCATTTTGAATACTACAAAGTCGTGTTTTATGGATCATTTAATTTCTGCCTTTGTTATCTAACGAAGTATAGTATTTTATTTAAAAAAGTCAAGCTGGCTTTGAACTTTGGACTCATCTCAAATGTGAAGAAATAAAAATATCATTTTTATTCTGTTAGAATCGAGAAAAGTAAAAACAGTTATTTGTGTGCTGTTACTTTCAGTTTTGAGGCAATATTCCTATTCCAAAGTTTCAAAGTAGGCTTCGGAAACTAGAGTATACTCTTAAAAAAATCGAAGAATAAAATCTGTATTCTAAAACGTGTAAGAAACAGATTTGAAACTACTTATTTATAAGAGTAAAATCAACACCAGCCTCAGTAGCTGTGTGATCTAATTGAAGAAGTCGTATAAAGTATAAAGTTTGTGATCCTCTTCCAAAATCAGCATTAAAGTTTCAAAACAAAGCGTAGATGAACAACGGCTACAGCGATTGCCCTACCACGAAGATATACTCCAAGACAGTGTTCCTCAGACATGCCACAAAATATCCCATTTCTACGTCATGTTGTGTAATATCGAAAACAGAATATCTCAGAATCCATTCCAAACACGTTTCCCTTGTGCATACCGCATTTCATAAAGATCAATGCGTGAGCAACAGTAATATCCGATTTTTAATGCCACCGACTACACAAATATTCCTCTCACGACTCCGATACAACCGTAAGCAGCAAATAACTCAATGTACTTTAAAAACATGCCATTCGATGAAACCTTAAAATTCCATTGCTGAGGTCGCAGATAAATAATACTCGAAAAATGAAATTCCCTATCACAGGTCAACGAAAATCTCGCCCCCTCCATCAGCCTGCTAACAGCTTTTCTATGATACGGACCATAATAGCCGAACGGCACCTTGCTGACGCCAGTAGCTCGTACGCGAAACTGCATGAGGGATCTCCCCGCGACTCCGAGTGAAAAGACACCCCGTATACATGTTGGTGCCCGGCGCACACAGCGCTCTGTATCGCGTCCCGATACACCAATACACACCGTGCCCCCCTCGCCGCGAGGGACGGAGAAAGGGTGTACCAGACGGAGAAAGAATGAGAAGAAGAACAGCGGAGAATCGGAGTCGAGTCGAGTCGGCTGTTGCCGGCTGCGTGCTACCCCTCCCTCGGCGTCGCCCCTCCAGCTTGGTCGCTTCAATCACCCCACGTCCCTGCGACGGGTCGCTGTGCTCCCCCCCCTTTCCCCTGACCGTCCCTCGCCTACGTGCAACCGTGACTCGAGTGGTCGCCACCGTCCCCGCTCCCGACCCCCTCGCCTTCCTACTCGTTCCCCCTCTAGATTCGTCGTCTCGCTCTACCCCGCTCCTTCCCTCGGCTCCTCTCGTGGCGTGCCACGACTCGTGGCGAAGTTTTAGCGTCGCCTACCTCTACTCGTGGCGTGCCTACAACTCTTAGCCGGATCTATTACGCGCAGTTTTCGTGTTCGCGCGACGTTTCGTCTTCGCAGATCGTTCCCCGCAATATCCCCCTCGGACATTCTTTCTTTTCGCCGTCCTCCTCTCCCGCCGTTCATCTGTTTTTTTCTGCGTCCGCACGTTCACGCGTCGCACACGGGCCCCGCCGGCTTTTTCTCTCCGCCGCGAGAAGTTCTCCTCAGTGTTGCGATACGTGCTCGCCGCGGCTGACGTAGCCTCGCCATCCAACGCGTCACGCGGCTGCCCCCTCACGGAAGGAAAGATCCCGCCGGAAGTTAACCGACGCCAATCCTCGTGCCCGATCCCCGCGACGCGGCTAACCTCCTAACCTCCAAAAAACGCGCGAGTCGCCGCTTCGACAACACCGTGTGTCTCTGTGTGCTCGCCTCCGTGTGACAAGCGAAACGCCGGGCGGCTGCGTTCTGCTCGCATCAGTGTGACGTTGCCTTCGACGCGATATTCAACGCGACGCGACGTTCGCCGCGGTTCCTCGCGTCCGTAAAGTGCGTGCCCCCGTCGTGTTTCCGTGTTGGTGACCATCGCGCCCGCTCCGATCGTCCTCAACCCAGCGTCGCTGTGTGCTCAGTTTGGTGTGTGTTGTGTGCCAAGGATACTCGCAGTTCGCGCGCCCACCGATTACCACGGAGGGCCACGCCGTTTTTATCTGGATACGATCTTCCCAGCCATCCTCAGACGTCCTACCGTTCGCACGGTTGGTATTACTGTCACTAAAAATTCCATGGTGGCCGGTCGTCGCGTCGCGGACGTGCCCGCGCGGCGAGTAAATGCGTTTTCGGCAGATCGCGGAGGCCACGCTCTCTCGTGCGCGCCTGCTCGAAAATATCAGTGTGTACACACACCCCGCCGGTCGTCAGTGGTGAGATTCAAGGGCGCATGTCCACCATTCACCGGATGCTCTGCTCCGTTACGTTCAAACGGTCTCGCCCCCCCTCGTTTTCCTTTCTTTTCCATTATTGCGTCGCGTTCGCTTCACGGTGGTCCTTTCTCTCCCTCCTTCTTTTTTTTCTCTTTCTCCGGACCGTCGTTGCCGAACGCCAGCGTTCCAGCCCGCGATGGTTGAACCATTTTCTCTCCCCTTGTGTCTAGGTCACGATTACCCAGCGTCGATCTCGAAATCATAATATTTGCGCCACTCTCTGTTTACGTTTGCGCGACGAGGATCACGGGAACACGCGCGCTCACCGTTTACGCGCGAAAACCTTATCCACGTTTCGAAGCAGCGTCCGTGCGAAACGACCGGTCTCTTTTCCAACCATTCCATACGAACACTTTGTTATTGTTCCGTGACGGAATGCTGGGCGCCTGTACACAATGCTGCCCCAAATTTTGGGAAAACGTCCGTGTTTCGATTCGTTTCGCAAAGTTTGGGGATTTATTTCGAGATATTTTATATGCTTCTTTCTTTTTCGTGGAATCGGAGCAGTGGTACTGAGTCTCCAAATTGAATGTATGCTTTGGAGGAACTCGTTACTGAATGTATAAATATTCGATTAGGTTAAAATGTTCAAATGTTGGAGGATTTGAGCGCGTGGAATTACATACGCCTTTCTCATAGCGTATGAATGATATACGAAGCTAGAATTTTGACTAAGTAAACAATTAGACGATTGGTAGTTTCTACTATCAAACTAAACTTTGTTGTTCAGGCTAATGACTTATTAATTATTCAAGATAGAATGTATATTTCTGAAGAAATCATTGTCATCTAATTAATTAGTGGGAGAGTTGGGCAAAATGTAATCTAATTACAAATTACAATTAAAATGTAATTGTGTCATTAATTACACATTATTTTCTGTAATCGTTAATTTAGGTACTTGAACACAATTTTGTCAACTTTTATAATTAGATTACATGTTGCTCAACTCTGATTATTGGTAGGTACTAATATCTAATATATCGACTGCTGTGGGCTGTAAATACATTTCTTCTAGTATTATTTCTTGTGGGCCAACGATGATTGCTTTTTAATGATTGTGATAGGAAGTCTTATGTCTGGAGAAAGTTACTCTTATCGAAGTTGACGTTAATGGTATCCAGTGTCAACTATTAAACATTCTAAGTGACTTTTTGGAGTGCTTTGTGCTCTAAGCTAGTGTTTTGATTTAATTTAACAGGCTGAATTTTTCGGTGTACCTTGTTCATTAAACAAATCAACACTCTCTTCTAATGACACTAATTAGGTATTTCCGTTTTGATTAAGCCACTGCAATCGGATCACTTGACGTCAGCAGTATCAGTATTATCTAAAATTTTAATTGCTACGTTTTTTGGCTATTACGTTTTATACACAGTGTACACTGTTTCAGCTTGTAAAAGTCATTTCTTCTAAACTCGATATCCTTCCCTCAACAGACAGTAGATACTAGTACCACTAGTATTAAGTATCTTGAGTAATTGAATTTCTTGTAGGATTAGATTAATCACGGAAGTGCTTACTTATTTTAGAAAATTCATGTTTTAGGAACTTATAGTCCTTTGATTACTCTGCGTTACTGTTACTAGTATTAAGTACTCCAATGCTAAGCCCTTCAATTTTTTACGGGGCTATATGAATTAAACAAATGCATGATTCTGCTTAAATACTTCATTTTTCACGAATTTTTACTCCTAGTATCTGGTACACAAGGATATTAGTGCTCTCTTTAGGCGAATAAATGCTGCTTTCAGTGATTCAGAACAGAAGCTTTGCGTCTGAGAATGCCCTTATAATCATAGCAGCACATTTTTAGCAAATCCACGTGGTACTTGCATCACCACTTCGAGGCCCTGCCAAGTATCGAATAGATTTCGCTAACGTCAACAGTCTCGCCAGCAGAGGAACAAAGGACCAATTTTACTCCAGAAACAGACATCAAACCGTTAAATCAGCTTTCCCCTCAAGGTCTCACTCCTTCCCTCAAAGATTGAACTTACCATTCTATTTATTATCCTGAACCAACCAAATACACCAAATAGACCAGCAAAGCGTGCTCTACTTGCGCGTTCGTACTCTGGGAAGGCACGTAAAACGTGTGAATGGGCCGCATTGAATGGTACCAGGCCCCCGCAAGGCCCAGCCTGGCATAATCACTCCTTCGTTGCACAACGAGCCATGTGTCGAGTGAAATTCTAATCTCTGGCAACGGTAGCCTTCCATTCAGAAATTTCTCCCGCCTATTAGCCGTCTTATTAGGCGACAGCCCGTTGTTTAATTGGGCTTAATCAAGTTGGAATCGAGGGAGAATGCTGAGCTGCTGCGGCCCATTAAATTGTTATTAGCGATATCTGCGATTGCGTCTGTATAGGTCCCCCACTGTTTCGCTATGCTACAGTGGGTGTAAAAATGCAGGCGACCGGCCCCGTGACGTATAGTTAGAACAGCTTTGTCCGTAATACGCCGGGGTCGAGAAATGACGACTCGTCTGGTTCCTCGAACCTCGGGGCTCGCGTGTACGCGGCCACGCTCGCCAATGGGTCCAATACCCTCGCACGTGGTGTCGATACGTGGGTGAAAAGTATCGATCAGGCCTTCTAGGCCGATGTAAGATATTTTTGTGCTCGGGAACGTATAGGGTGAACTGAAAGGAAGATTGGCGAACTGGAGGGAGTAGGTTGCGGGACACTTATTTTAATCTAATCGTAATAATAGTGGTAGGAAGTTTTTATCGCGACCTTTTATTACAGTGTACCTACACTACGATGATAGAAGTTCAGGAAGGAGATACCAGAATAAAATTGAGCTAAGGGTTCATTTTTAAATTACGTATGGCTTCTTTTTTTGGGGGGGGGGGGTCGCGAATTTCTTATGTTTTCTTACGGGGGGTAGATCATTTTCAATAAATACAAATTCTATCATAAATGTTGCAGACAAGTAATTTTAGTTTAAATTTTGGAGAGATGGGATAGATGTATACAAGGAATTTTATCATGGATTGTGTAATTGAAGTGTAGTGATTTTGCATGAAAAGGTGGGTGGGGAATGTGGAATAAATTTTTTTTCGTACGGGTTTCTCCTTTTAGAAAATTGGTTTTGGACTCACGCCTGGAAAGTGCGCACATAACTAGAAATCAGTAAAACTAGTCGGTCATTGTGGTATAACTTGGATTGAAATGAATGTATGTAGAAAAGTAATTGTAAAAGTGGAAATTGTTAAATAATTTTCCTTCACGTGAGGCTCTGTTTTTGAGAAGAATTATTTGAAAATTCGTTTGGTAGACGTGGAGCGTATCATACCATATCAGTTCCACTTTCAAATTAATTTTTTCCAAACCAAAACCCCATCCGAAAAAACTTCTACAATTTCGACCTAATTTTTTATAAGGATTCTTTTCATACACAGTTGTTGCACATTTATTAATAAATTCTGCTGATATTTCTAGAGTTTCTGAAAGCATTCTACGAACAAATTTTATTTCACAGTTCTTACGTGCTTTTTATGTAAAATTACTATGCTTTCAATTGTACAACCTATTATGGAACACGGTGTATATTCGTCATGTGGTGAGTGAAAGATTAACGTTATTTGGAATAATATTGGAGGTGTATAGAATTTGTGAAAATTTTCGGTACGAAATTTTATTCTTCTCTATGCACTTAACAATTTTAGAATATTTTATTATTTTTGGATCCTTCTACCATAGCAGTATTTGAATGTTTAACAGATAAAACTCAGATTTAGCCACCAAAATGGAAAAATGAAATTTATCATTTATTTTGTTTTTCTTTTTTGGCTGCAGTCACTTTATTAATTTCTGGCACGTATACTGCATTATGAAATTAGCAGCCCCTCGCCATAAAATGAATGTGCTAAATTTTCAATCGATTTATAGCGCGTTTTACCTGCCTTTTATTTCCTCACGGGCAAACTTAATAAAAAAATTATGCCGAAGTTGTTTTACGAGCGTTTCGAAAGGAAATAAATTATGGCTAAAATTGGAGCCACTCAGCCCCCTTGCTCCTCGAGCGAAATTTAGGGTAGTGTTATGAATAATTGAAACTATTCTGAGTACGGTTAGAGTAAACTTCTCTATAAATTGTATTAATGTAAGAACTTGTGGACTCGTGCACTCTGGGAAAACTTCGACTTGCCCTGGAAGAAACACGATCGATACCCATTACGGAAGAACATTTTTTTATCTTGTTCGCTTGAAAAGATCGCCGCATGTACTCCATTTTACTTCAGCTTTTGTCAGGAATCTTTAATGCAATAGAGTGTGAGCTGTGTACTTTATTTTACAGCGTCGTACCTTCTATACCTTCAGTTTTGGTAGAGATCTAAAATTTAGTCTACATAAATCTTCCAAAATATTAGGTTTCCAAATTACATAAATTTGTACATAATTTATTGACTGACGCGTGCTTGACTTTCTTAACAAAAATCGTCAGTGAATTTAGCAGAGATTTCCAACGTGTTTTGGCTCACCGCCCTATTTTCAAAGTTTTTTTTGTTCAGCTCCCTCTTCGGGGAAACTACGCCGCGTTATTCTGGAATTCCCATTTCTCTCACATTGTTAGGGAATAGCAAATATTGGATCGGTTCCATCACTACTTGCAACACCTGCCCGTTCGTGCACGCTCATTATGTTCCTCAGGATCGTGAGAATCGCCTTGCCCACGACGCAGGCCAACGAAACATCAGGCACGCCTGTGCCTACTCCTCCTTCCGTATGAATCATGCGGTTCTCGTAAAAGGGGAACGTATGTACGATCACTGTATCGAAACGTACGGCGTTCTTTATTTTGCTAACTCTTCCAGGCATATCGAGCAGACCTTGCGCGTATTATATTTAGAACGTTGGCAACTAGTGGACTCGATTTTTAGTGACATTTTGCTTTTACTTCTATTTGGGAAGATATGGCTGGAGAATTGCTACTTTTAATTTTTTTTTTTTAAGTTTTTAAATTCGTTTTTGGTTGGAACTGCGATTGTTGAGATGCAAGATATTGCTTGTAAGTTTCTTTTTCAATTTTTTCTCCCTCCATTTAAATTTGAGTGTACGGATAGTGAGGAGTTGTAAGAAGTTCCTCGAAGTTGGTGGATTTTTTACTTCTATGTATAATTTCCTCTACTTCCTCGGGTTATCTTGCCTACTTTATTAAGTTTGAATGTTTCAACGTCCCAACGCCTTTATTCATGAACTGTAGATATTTTTGACTGATTGAAATTCGAGTTTAAATGTCTGAGAAGTTTTACATTTACAGGATATGTAAAGATGTTTAGAATTCTGAGGTACTTTTGCTTAATTTATATTGAGCCTCAATTAAATGAAATGATATGGAACCTTAATACCGATCATTTTCTCATTACTTGCACGAGTTAATCGCGTGAAAATCCCTTTTCTACTTTCATATTTGAAATCTTAAAAATCGCATCAAATAGCAACAGATCAAATATGAATAGCCCCTTAATATGTTCCCCCATGTGTTCAACTTGAGTTCAAATCAACGTCGCTAGTATAACCTACTCAGTAACCTCTCCAACAAATACCTCGTTGTTTGTAACCGACCAACAATTAAGATTGCTTCTGTAGGTCCGTTTTGACTGAAAACGAAAGCGACGCCTGTTGCACCAGCAATTTCCACGGGACAAGATGGCCGACGCGGGCTCATTCGCTAGCAAGAACGGGCTATTGTCAAATAGAAACTAGCTTTAAACTGGCAATCAGAGCGTACCTTCCTGCAAACTAAATATGCTTCTCGTCGTGTGTTGCGTTAACGACGCGAGCAGTTAACAACCGAGGAAACTCCTCGTACGTAACAGTCTCTTCGAGGATTAGAAAAGCTGCCCTCCGTTTCTAAATGTTTGTTGTAGGCGGTTCCTACGTACTTTTTATCCTTCATAATTTTATCCCCCATATATAAATGTTTATTTTGTATCAATTAATTTAGCTTTAATGCTACAAGGAAATCGCCTCTTGAATGTGTAATAGACATATATGGATGAGGCATAGACACTTGTGTTATACAGGGCATATAACAAATGATGGACACCGCTTTCAGAAGTTAGGTTAAAAATTAAACGCGTGCTATATATTGTTTTCTTCTTTCTCCCGCGGTGACATTTTTAGATTGGACGTCGAGTTGAAATCGGTGGAACCCTAGCGAGGGAAGAATGGGCGATTTAAAAATAACAAAGTGTAATAATAATTTTTTGCGTCGAAAAGTTATTTTTTAAAATGTCCACCGATCCAGAGAGGTAGACTCTCCCCTGAAAGCGGTATCTATCACTTTTTATACACCCTGTACATATGTGTAAGTTGGGTTTATGGGTACCATTTAATTGGTGTGCAAAATAGAAAGCAGTTGCAAAGTTGCAATAAAGAAACTTCTAATTGAAAGAATAAAATATGAGCTACACCGGCGAAAGAAACTAATGCGTAAGAAAGAGTTCGTCGACACGTAGGAGAAACTTTTGAGCGTTCCAAAATATAGTGAAATTTGCTAAAAGAATCGATTACGTCATAGTGGTTGTGTTAGTGAAAACTGTAGTGTTACAGCAGTTAGATTTATCATACGACGTGAAGCTTTGTACTGGGCGAGAAAAAGTGTGTTCTTTATAAACAACTCTGAATAAAATAACAGTAAAAGAGTTTACAGTGTCAGGAATTAGTAACAGAGATTGAAACAATTTAAAATTGTGTCAGTGAAACCTTCGCAAGAGATTGTATTAACGAGCAAATGGAAGGTGTAATAAATTGTTAGAGGGTCATCATCGAGATCTTGATTTTAATTTCAGTGTCAAGGTGATCTGATACTTTCGCCGAACTCAATTCTCCGTGTATTGCGATATAACACAGTTCTCACAATTCTTATACACAATTGCTGTAGATAATCTCTTGAAGTTTTCTGCAAGGCTTTTAGTTTTCTCAAAGTTACGTACTGTCTAGGTGTCTTGGAATATTAGAAGACGTTATGTTTGGTTTACGATTTCGCTACGAGCAGGTTTATGCGTTTTCGCACAATTTCAGTTATCAAACCGTAAAAATACCTACGAAGCACTTGTCAACATCTAGAAAATACGAAAATAATGTATCAGTCACGTCGGTTTGGCTTGAAACTCCCCGGCACATTGGTCTGGGATTTAAAGTCACTCCACACGCAAAACTCCCGTTATATTCTGCTAGCTGGCGTCAAAACCAACACGTGGGAGTGATAAAAGTAGATTTTTAAAAAAAGACGTGGATTGTGCAATGTTTTAAAGATGGATCGATGACCAATTGAAAAATTAGTTTACAAGGCTTGCCAGATTTTCGACGTGTTAATTCATTATCAAAGGAAACTAAATTCCTTGTGTTTCTCTCTATTGTCTTCCACGATTGGACAGTTCAAATTCTTCGCTAGGAGGTTACACGAGATTGTGACGTAGTAAGACCCACTTAATTCGTTCGCTACTGTGCGGTAACCATGTCTGCTTTCTCTAATCCTCCGATGTACCTTATTTTGGGGTGCAGTGGTAGACCACTCAAGCCTAAAGGCTAGGAAATCTTGTGGAAAGCAATGCCGCCATACGTTTCGTTTCGTTAATCTGGATTTATCATTCAACGCTAGATTAGGTTACTGCAACCTGAGTAGGTAGGCATACTTCAATTCACGTAACTCCAACAATTTTTCAAATTTCAGTCTAGTAATTTAAAAAACATGTTCTTAACTCCCAAAGCTTTCTAAAATTGTAAAAATATCGATTCTTCGCAATTTCTAGTTTGTGTTTGTGCACACTTGACTCACTTTTGCGGATAATTGGTCAACGAATAATCAACGTTTAGTTAATCAACATACTGTTTTGACATAACCTGTATTTAACCCACGTTCACATGTTTATCTCTCTATTGTTGTTACCCAACCTATACTTCATCCGCGTTTAGATAAGCATCATTCTCTTTTGGCCTGACTCGAACCTCACCTAATAATATATTATGCTTCGTTCATCCCAACTAGTTTTTCATAGAAACTACAGAAGCATTTCTCGTCCGAAAGTCGCGGTTCTCATCAATATTCTAATCCTCCGGTTCGTGCGACGCGGGCCAGCAACTCATATCCTCCTGGATTCTCATCGTGGTCCGCTGCGGCGTCTCGTCGAGCCTTGATATCTCTGTAATTTGAGTCGTGGTACGAATAACGATGACGCCAGTCACCGTGGAGCACATCTCGCCGCGCGCTGGAATACTTGCACGAATACTTTCGTGAAATGGAAAGTTATTTTCTCCGATGACGCAAGGGCCACCTGTTTCGATTCGCCGCTGGATGCTTTTTATCGCTCGAAGGGTTCTTTTCGCGACTATCTTGCCACGGTTTTGCAGACATCTGGGAGCGATTCGTATCTTTTAGTTACGTTGTGATCCTGGACAAGAAACATGCGAACCGATTGCGTTTAGCGATAGGATATATTTCAGATAATTTTTCAAGAAATTCAAACTCAAAGTTTTATACGTGTAGAAGAGACAAATATTAATAGGTACTCAATTTTTGAAATTGATACTCAAAATTTGAAATAAATCGTTAACCCTCCTTATAAATATACCTACTCTTCTTTTAGTCTCGTTCTCTCCCACTGGACATTTAAAGTTTAAAATTATCAGCGCATCATTTGGATTTAAACCTTTTATTAATATTTAAATTATTCTTGAGCACGGATAGTAATTTATAGAAGCCATTGAAAGACTTAAGTAATCCAAAGAAATGTATTACACCACACATTTGCGATTATAGTTTTTTGAAATACCATATCTTCTCCCCTCTCGGTGATCTGTTTTAACTTCTGCATATTTCAAAGAATTCAATCCAAAGTACTCGCTAGACAATCACAATGATTTCCTTAATATTTCCTCATCCGGATTCAAATTGAAAAAAAAAAAAGAAATTATTTGATCAACAATTGGACGAATGAAAGGCACATTAAGCAAGGCACATATCAATTAACAAATAAAACAGACAGGCAGGGAGAAAAGTGGGCGCGCAGTAATTAAATAAACTGTTGGTTTATTCGGTGGCCGCGGTTTTCGATAATGGCACGGCGCACCCCTCGCCCCGATTAATTTATTTTCCGTTCTTCTTTGTTCCGTTTAATCGCGTTGCGCCATTGAGACCCGTTCGTAGGAAAAACAGAATTTTCGAGCGAGCCCCGTGATAAATTGGATTTCGTCGACGATCGGAACGCGGGATCAAATATTTATTACGCGTACACGCCCGTTTACTATTTTGTCTTTCAACCCCGGTCGTTATTCAGGTCTCCCGCGTTTCACCCTCTGCCTCGATTGCAGAGTACATACCGAACAAGAATCGTTGTATCGTTAAACCACCAATCAACAGTCACCCTCGTGCCTGCAACAATAATAATTTTAGTATAATATATAGGGGCTCGGTCCCCTATTGCGAAGCTTATCAATTTTTTCGATTTATCAATTTTTTTATGCTATTCAAAATTTATTCAGAGCGCCCAAAGTTTATAAAAAATATATATTAGAAATAAGTTTGTGCACTTACTGCTCAACTTTTCTGAGGTTTTTTTAAATGTTCCGTGTTACTCAACTTCCTTCATGGTTTTGTTACGAAAAGAATTCCACCCCAATTTTCTAAACTCTTACAAGGGAAATTTAATTACGTACTTTTATAGAGCATAAGAAACGTTAAATTTTTTATCTAATTTTTTTATATCTGCTTAAGATATACAGTTGGGCTTTTTCCGTTAAATCAGCCACACCCCGCAGACCTGCAATGTTTCTAAATCATCGGAATTTTCGGCTTACCGAAGTTTCCTTGTTAGTAACAATTATATTCGTACCAACATCATAAGCTTCAAGCAACAAATGGGACCCCCTATGGTGACCTACCCATCTCCAATAATAGACCATTCGAACACCGAAACGTGCGGATAATAAAGACCCCTTTATCCTGAAATGCCATTACACAATAAAAACGGACAATTGGGTGACGACAGACAGACACTGCCAATACACCCCACATCTTTCGATCAATCGTTGTCAACTACCATTTCAGCTGTTCTTAGCCACGGGGGGTACACGCGTAATTTAGCAGCCATGGTAAAAAAAAGATCAAAAAATTTCATAACCGCGTGTATATTTATATTCCACGATCTGAATTCCTTCCAGCTCACGTTCCACCGATATCACATTAATTATCGCGCCGGAAAAAGGATCGCTGTCTTCGTATAAATCGCCTCCGGAGCAGCTATTTTTGTTTGCATTGCTACCATCGGCGTAGCTCTCGTGACGTTCTCCAATGGCATTACGAAAACAATGAATTTAATCGGTGCTTGGTACTCTCCCCGATGTTTCCGCCATTTTCCTCGTCCTGCGGTTTCGATCCAGCGGCCCGAGAGTGGTCTCCTCGCTTTTTCATCGTCGTAAAAGCATCTCGAGGAAAGCAAAATTCCATCTCTCCGCGTTCTTGTTTCCAGAAACACTTGCCAGTTGGAAACCGCGGAGGCAAAATAAACAGCTGCAGTCTACACATACCAGCGTCAGCGAGATGTTTCGCGAAGGAGTACTTTCTTCGGGAGATAACGTGCGCTGATAAGATATAGTTGACGATTCCCGTGTATTTTTAGCGATCGTGATTATGGGAGACCTAGAATTTTGTTGAAGGATTTGACGCGCTCTTCCGAGATTGAATTTTTGTGAGTTGCAACGTTTGCTTGGTTGGTTGAGGCAGGTTTGAAGAATTTTAGTTTAAACTTCTGTCGTAAGATTGCAGTTTTAGTGCTTAGGATAATAAACTGATTAGATTAGTTGGGGAATTTTTTGGTGAAATAATTTTAATCTCGAGGAGACAAATGAAACTTTGGAGGGACCATTGTGTAGTCGATATTGGAGTTGTCCTATGTCGAGAGGTCCATTTTATTGTATAACAAAGTGACGCTTATCTTAGAGATTGCTTTCAATGTAAAAGAAAGGGAAATTGATTGAGGAAGATCGTCAAGTTGAGGGCTTCTAATTAAATAGACCTTGACTAGCAGAGAGTGAATTCTGTTTGAGATACTTCAATTTGCATGCCAGATGAGTTGGAAATTTATTAAGCAATGGTGCTTTTTCTTCAATTATTCTAGACAAGAATATTCTTCAATTATTTTTTCAATTCTTCTCAATTATGCTTGGTTTGAAATAATAGTGAACAATGAAATTTGCTTTTCACAGTTTTCATTTTGAATTAATATTTGTAGCTTTTTTTAATACATAAGAATAAACACCTGTATAAGAAATGACAAATAAGTATTTCAAGAAGTGGCTATCGAAGTTGGGATTAAGTTCATCGTTCTAGACTGGCAGTAAAGGCCAGCTTAATTTATTCTTTGAATAGAAAGGGTTGTCAGTTTTAAAGTCTCCGCCGTAAGGACAGAGGCGTTGGATTCGCTGAAAATTGGAGGCTTAGGAGCCAGTTCGCGTCCGAGGTGTACCAGCTTTATTTTCTCCGCGATCGAACATCCGATAAAGTGCTCGTAATTCATGTCACGGGAAATTAATTAATTACATCGGCCACGCTACACCTGGCTGATCGATACTGAAAATTATGCGACTCGATATGACCGTATTTCCTCTAAACTTTCCCTCGAAGGACAACTATTACTCTGGTGAATTTTCATTGTGCATTACAGTAGAACTACTCTCTTTCGCCACGAATAAAATCCTTCGCCCTTTAGAAGTCCCATCTCCGGAGCAACGCATCAACTAAGCACAGCAACGCGAGCTAATCCGTAACCAGCACCGCGGAGAGTCGAAACAGAAGCCAAAGCTTCCCCGTAACGAATTTCCACGGCCGCCGAAAACAGTATTCGCGAGGGGTCCATTAACGAGCGCTATTAACAAACGTTGATGCGGTTCGCGCTTATCCAGGGATCGGAACCAGCTGCCATGGCCGGCCGTAAATAAATTTCGCATAACCGAATTTTCGTCCAGCCGTTATTCTCGCCGTTCGAACTAAATATAACGGGCAACGGATCACTTACGCCTACGTCGGAGCGGAACAAAAGAGTGGAAGAGAGGAGGAAGGATCGTTCCTCGTGACTGGTTTCGAAAACATTCGCGATCGATTCGCAAGCAGGCGACAATACGAACTTTCGATAATCCGATCACGCCTCCCTGTTAATTAGATCCGATTACCGCGATTGCGACTGGGTCGTATCGTGTCGCGTAACATCCACGAGGATCCTCTCCGCCCTTTTATTCGATTGTGTGCGAATGGGTGAAAGATTTGGGATTATTAGAGTGGAATGGAGTCGTTGCCAGGTTGTGTTTTGAGAGTACATAGTTTGAGGAAGAAGGGAAGAAGGAGTGTACAGTGTGCCGAGCAGTTGAGGGAGCTGAAGCGTTGCCGGGAAAAATTCCCTCCGAGGGAAATACTCTGACGTCATATTACCCCCACTAGCACTCTACAGCTATTTTTCGTGTCACGTGACTACCTAATTGAGACAGGGTTGGCTAGGAAGTTGCTCAAGGATTTCCAACTGTTCTTTTGTAACATTGTATTAATTTTACAAGGAAACCTACAGCTGGACATACTTAGTTTGTTGCAACCATAATATACTCGTACTCGATTCTGCACCTCATTTGAATTACAGAATACAGAAATTTCCAACGCTGAACGCATTTTTTTCTGCGACGTAACCGCTGGTGAAACGGATATACACGTATCTGCGGAAGATATTTTTACTTGGCCCTTCACTTTGGTAGCCTTTCGGGGCTTCGATCGCGAGATACCAGTGTGGGATCGACTCTCGAAATGTTCTGAAGAATTAGTTGTTGTTTACGTGACGTGGATTCGAAACACTTTGGGCATACCAGGGTGGAAAGTCGGTCAACGAGGGGGATCCTTCAAGCAGCGTGATCGAATTTTGGAAGAACAAGCGTGCTTCCCGCTGCCTCGTACTTGAAAGTTTAAGAAATCGATATGCGTGCAGGTCAAAGTGAAACTTGATTCACGAAACTCAATTAGAATAGAATTCGCAACCGACAGAACATCGTGTTAGAAATAAAAGCTATAAAGGGAACAAAGTTCGGTGCCATTTTTCAAGTGTAAAAATTTACCACTTTTTAGCGAACTGGACAGTCGAATTAAATAGTAGCGAAGGAAATAAAATATTACATTGAGGAATTGTCCCAAATAAAGCACTAGCATTACTACACCCTTAAATATAAAGAGATAGATGTTTAAGAAATCAATTTTCTTTAAAAGTAGAAATTTAATTGTTCGTTGTCAGTTTAGAAGAGAATAATGAGGATGGAATGTTTCGTAATTTAGATCTTCTTCGTTATGATTTAAGCCGCGTGGACTATCATTGTTGTTTCGCGGGTAATGCAAGGTGCAGGCGGTATGCCCTCCATTATTATGCTCCCTGTTGCACCACTTATCTTCGATCATGGCGTTAGTATTCCTCGGGAATTGTTCTCCGTGGATCACTTCACGAACACGACCTTTTCCAAGCTGGTGAAAAGGTTAAAACAATAGAGTTTTGTGGGTCTTTCTCTGCATTCATGCAGTTGGAGTGCCAAAAAAAATTGATTCTTTATTTAACATTGTAAGCTTCAAAAGAGAAAAAGTGAGAAAGGGGAAAAGATTAAATGGGTAGAATGGATTCTATGAAAATCGAAAAAGCATTGTGTGAAAGAGAGAGTAGCACTATAGGAACGAAATTCGACAATGGGAAATTTAATTGAAAAAGTAAAAAAGCATACACCTATTGTTACTTTGATATTGATTTACGAACAAAGAGTAGTCTTTTTTAATATAAACTTTTTAAAGTAATTTCGAAAAGTTGAATTTTTTTAGTAACTTATATATTTAGAATCGGTAAATTCGTTTTTTTTTTCCTTTGACTGCTCAAAGTGTTCAATAGATTAGATTTTCTGGGTATTATAATAATTGAGTTTATCTGTAAATAATTAAACTTCTATGATTTTCATTAAAAAATTGTTTTCTTTGAAAGAATTTCAATTAAAATAACATTTGCATATTATATGAATATATAATATTTGCAAATTTCGCGAATTTAGGATATATATCTTTTTCATTTTCATTATCCGAAATTCCTTTTAGAAAACTACTCGATGTACAAACTGATGAATTTTGCATGAATCCCGCGCAATATCAGTGGAGTTTTTGTTGTTTCGGAATTAATCATTTCCTCGAGCTTTTTCAATTTTACATAAAAAAAATTCATTAACAATTTATGTTGAAAGGGGAATTTTCTGATTGAATTTCTTTCAAAGCTAAGCCTTATATGAAAAAATGTTATTCCCCATTTTCCATTTCTTTTTATAGAACGAGTGGGTTGTGCGAATATTTTCATATATATCTTTCGTTGTGAAATATTTCGACGTTTGCGTTTGTGTATTAAAGAATACAAAAGAAGTGATAATTTTAGTTTTTCAGCAGTTTTACTTAGGCTACTTTTCAAATTACGTACTGGTGCATGCAATATTAGTAGACAAAAAAAAATGGTGATTTTTCTGAACGTAGTCAACTAACAAATGAATCTCCGTTAAACCTTTTACTCTTCTTCAATTTCATTTTTTTTTAATTGTGTCCTCAACGTAGTATAATTTCGTCTTTAAACACTACCCATTCGGTACGTCAGGGAATGATTTTGAAACCTGAGCTAGTTGTACGAGCGCACAATCTTCGAAACAATATCGCGTGGTATTCGGCCGGATGCGTACAGATTATCGAGGAGATAGGATAATTCAGTTCGTTGATGGTACCCAATGGGTCATGTTTTCCATTGAATGATCGCACGTTTTGCGAGCTCTGCGCGCAACATGTTTCGAGAATGGTGGAGTGAACGTTGTTGGAAATGGACAGTTTAAAATTCTAAATACTTGGATGTAATGGGCATAAAATCTAGAGAATGTGGAAGCTCTTCGGAGGGATTACTGTTTGAAAAAATTGACAGCAAAGTCGCTGTCATTTTCAATCAGATGAAAGTTCGTAAGAACTCGATGTTATTTTGTAAGTCTAAAGTGTATAAAGCAGGTTGTATATATCACAGAATTTCGAATAATAATGAACATTTTAAAGTAATTATAAGGACGAAGATTGCTACTTTAGTTCGTGTAAATTTGAATATTTAAGCTCCAAGGCAGGCCACGAAACTGTCTCCCATCTTAATATTCAATGCGTAATCACTGCTGCCGCTGACTAATACACTATCGATCGACGTCTCGCTGCACTTGCACACAGATCGGACGTTAATCCGTCGCCGGTGCAACGTCGCGCTTGCCGGAAGTGTGCGTGGACGTCGGCGCGTGTCCGCCTAAGGAGACGGTTACACGCACTGCCCTTAAGTCCTCTTATATTGCCTGCTGGCCGGCTACACGCTTTTATCAGCTTATCTTTGAAAGCGACGGTAAACATTTGAATTATTAAGCCTCTCTGCCTCAGCCTCCCCGCGTCTCCCCCTCCTGCCTTTGAGATACTCTCGTCGGAGGCGTGCGTGGACAATGCAACAAAGCCGAAACGGACGGGGAGCCGAAAACAGGGGACAGTGGGCATTGCTCGAGGGAAAAAGTTGGGATACACGATGTGGACATGGATGAAATCTTGGGGGGATTACACGACTGAGAGGTTTGCTGAAGGAAGAGCGACAATCGAGGAGTCGATGGGTACTAGGGTAGCTGTATTTGTTGGGGCACCTTGAAGGATGATAATGCTAGGGGTAGGAGAGGAATCGTGTTCGAGATCTGTGATCAGTGTTCTTAACGTTTTGAAAGCTGTGTGCTCTGAGAGGAAGGCCTTGTTATGGTGGGGCATCTCACAGAAGTCTCTCCTATGAAATGACCTTTATAGGCGTTAGCCCGAAGCTTCCTAATTTTCACCTTGCAATCAATACATCCTTTTCTTTTTCACGTGATTCTATTTACATTCTCTCTAGCTTCAACTCGAATGGGTAATAAGTGTCATAATATGCAGGTGATTAAGAAAACAGGGTTGCAAATTTTCTAGGCTTATAATGCCCCTCTAGTCAAGTAAACAAATATTAATAGATACGCGTTCCAACAGTAATCCTTATCAAGATATGAGAGGTATTCAGTGTTTACTTTCACTGCAGGTGTTTCACACGATTTCCTCCCATTTAAAAGGAAACTTCAGCTTCTCGTTCTGAAGAAATGCTGATAGAAATGTAAACAGCATTTATTTACATAAGAAGATAGAACTTTAGTGTCAGCAAAACATAATCTGTTTAGTATAGTGTATAAAGAGACGCATAGTGGACGTAGCATAATGAAAACATCTTCAGTAATTGCAAAAGTAGCCACACTAAAAAATCTAAAAATATTGAATTTATCGTTAGTCGTGTTTTTTAATACACATAAACGTAAATGTCAAAGTATCACAAAATGAAAAATTTACGACTGATTTCTCTGTCCTAATGACCACCACATATCTCATTAAAAAATGGGCACTGTGATTTCTAAAAATTCGCAACTCAGTTTTTGAGACACCCTGTATTATTTCTAATGATGGCTGCCAACGGTAAAGGATTTCATAATCGTCTGTGACGATCCGTTCAGTCGCGGTCGCTATTTTCAAGGTTAGCCCGAAGCTTTTGGGAATTACAATTCCACGTTGGAAGGCAGCCTGCAGCGACTAGTTGGGGGAACAATGAGCAATTACAAGCTGCAACTCGGGCCACTCGAGCGAGTCGTGGTCCGTGGCAGGCCCTTGGGCCAGAAACCGGGCCCTGAACAAAGGATCGTCTGCCTCCTCGCCCTTTCCCTTTCCGTTCCGCCTGGCGAAAGCAAAACTTGCCGCAAACGGAAGGCAGTTTGAATGTGGGATGGGTAGTGGACTGGGCTTTCCTTATCGAGCGATTGAAACGAGGCAAAGGAACGCATTAAAATATTCATTGGTGAAATTATACTCGTATTTACGAAGCTACAATGCATCTGTGAGAAGGAAGTTTCGATCCTATTCTCGTTATTTTTATTTTTGGTCTTAGAACGTTTGAATCAGAACCTTTTTTTTTATTGATCAAGTTAAATAACATCTTATTTAAAAAAAAATTATATATTTTTCAAGTAATGTTTCAATTTACTTAACATTTTTCTTTTCACAATACCTCCTACGAAAAAAGAAGTAAAGAATTATAATTTTCAAGTTCGCCTAATTTAGAAACTGAAATCCACGGCGCGAACTCGAGTCTGTCAAGATTCTCGAAAGGGAAGCTCGGCAGAGAAAGTTCTAATCTTAAAATTCAATTCTATCGAAGTCTCTCGATGGAAGCTGCAGACTTCGATAAAACTCGGCAGCGATTTCTTTCAGTGGAACTTTCACCTTTGACCTAGTGGTCTCACCTTCGCCTCGAACCACGACGCGTTGCCTGGTCGTCTTTGCGATCTCGGTTCAGTGGGTTTGTCGATCACGCGGCCATAGCAAGGAAACAGTCGGCAGGACGGTCGTTTGCCCTCCGAATGGAAAAGTGAAAGTATGTTGGTGGGTCAAGTGTGCCGAAGGATGCTTGCGTAATGTTCTCTGGCAACCTTATTCCGCCAATGATCTACGCTCGTTCGGCGATTTCTAATACCCTTCGCGCTTCTGAATAGAGCAGGAAGATCTGAGACTTTTTTCAGCGCAGGCCTATACTGGCGAAGTGAAAACACTTGTCACGCTGCTTGAACCTTGTGTGGTGTCGAAAATAGGGCACACACGGATATATCCAATTTTACTGTTAATTATTTTTTTTTAAGAAGGGTATGTACGAGTTATTTAGATGTTATATGTTTCTAGAAAGGGATGCAAATTACAAAATTCGAATAAATTTTCTGTTATGAAATTCCCATAATGCCGCGTAGGAAATTATACTCGGCTAAGTATGATAAAGTGGAAATTTTGAAAAGAGAATTTCTTTCTCCGCTAATAATTTCACAAAAAGATTGACGCATGGATCTTCGTCGAAATCCATAATCGAGAACAGATCACCGGCTGTGTTTGTCGGAAACGTGTGTGCCTGGAACGCGAAAATAAATAATCGCATGGTTTTATGTTCCCGGAAAGTGTTCTAGGTATGAAATCGCGAAATTCTCAGCGAATCACTGATTTAGAACGCATATTTTATGCCAGACACGTTTCTAGCTGCGTACGAATCGAGTTTGTCGAATTGGAAATTATCTTGTGCAAAAAGGGCTTGCTTTGATCTTTCGAAACACACTTGTGTTATTTATTTAGCGACCGAATTTTATCTCATTGTGTCAAACAAGACTGAAATTGTAGGGGAATTTCCTAGTTCCTTGTGATAACAATGTAATTTGTTTGGGAAAAATTATATTAAAGATTGAACAAAAGTGTATTTGATTTTATATTTTTCAAAATTTAGAGTTCTAATGACAACCGGCTATGAAAGCAATATATATTTTTTATCACGCTTAATGATATATTTTTGTAACAAGTTTAAATTTTGAAACAAGATAACGCAATATTTACTTATCCACGTGTAAACGCTCCTTTATCTCCCACGAGTGACGTGTAGATTATTTGACTATGAATCCTCCCTGCAAAAGCAAAACGAAACCAGGATAGAATTCCCCAAATGAATACTCAATTACTCACTTACCCTGAATTTAAGGGTAGGTTTGGTTTTAGGTTTATTATTCTCTTACAAACGGTGACAAACCATAAGGTGGCGTTCCAAGAAATCGTTCATTATGCCCAACGAACTACATTCTCTCCAATTTAAGGTTAACTTTGCCACTTGTAAACGCTCCTTTACATGTGACAACTCGTACCCATTTATTAGTCTACCCTCGATTCCTCCTGCATAGATACAAAATCTGTCAAATTGATACACATTCAACACTTACCACAAAATTCCTTTTGCTACGTGTAAATCAGCCTTAACCATTGAAATCCTCGATCTTCACAATTTCAACCTCTTCGCGGCTCTTAATCACTTCCAAGTGGAATTGTGAGCATTCCAGACTGAATATTCCGCAATACATTTAATAGTTTTAAACGTAGGTATGTACAACTGGGCCGTCGCGTGGGTTGTAAATCGCTATCGTGCGTATCGGCCTTTACGCGCTCGTCGCGAGCCATGTACCGGTGCATTAGCAAAAACAAGTTCATGCAGAGTCCACATTGTAAACTGCCGCTATTGTCGGGGAAACATAGACCGCCGTCCGTTAATTACGACTATCTGCGATGCGATAAGTGCTGGTTTACATAATGCAGACAGAACAAGTTTTCGTTCAAACGATCGCAAACCAGTGACATATTCAGGCGGAATCGCGATGTTTTGGAGGAAGCACGGGACGATTGAAATTGTTGGCTCAACTTTGATACAGTGTTGTCCGCACCGGTGACGTTGTTTCCCTGCCTCTCTGGCGTCGTGTGCTGCGCGCGCGCGTTTCTAACGGAACTTTGTCGCGGCTGAAGCGAGCCAGAGGACCCATATTTTTATGAGCCTCGATGCTGCAAAATTTAATCGGAGATTATAGGTTCGTGTTGTATTTTAAAAGTAGAATTGAGCGAGATTTAGTCGAAATAGTATTTCACAAAGCGAATGGATAAATTTTTGCATTAGTCGTGGGAAAATATGGAATATGAATGTTTCAGCTTGTACTTTTAAAAATGTCATTTAAAATATTTTGGTTTTACTCGTGGGAGTGGCTTAAATAGATTTTTTAAATATTTTATGACGGTGAAAATAAAACAATGGAGTGGTGCGAATATATAATTGATTTACGAGTGTGATCGATAATACTTTTGTATTATGTTTGAAAGGAATTATTTCGTACTCCTAAAATTGGTAACGCTATAATATTGCAGATGAATATAATGGAAATATTGTAAAACTACAGTTTTCATTACTCTTATTTTCTGATTCCTTTGAATTTTATGTTATTCTTTAATTCCTTTTTTCTTCTATTGTTCAGAATATAGTTTTTGTTGTAACGTTTTTCTAATTCATCATTGGTATTTACATACGTGCAATTATCGTAAAATAAAGTCTTCATATTTATTGCATGGAAATACTAGTATTATTTTTTAGACTTTTTTCTTCTCTTTTTTGAAAACGAAAGTGTTACTATTTTTGAGTGATTTAATACACCGAATATTTTGACAATACAATATACAAATATTTGGTATGTAATTCATTTCGAATTATGTTTACTAACAATTTCGTGATCATTTTTATTTCACATTTATTCGTGTTGAAACATTTTATTTCAATATTATGTCGAACGTTTGACAGTAATGCTTGACACGTACTTCTTCACGAATATAAGAAATTCAATACTCACGATTGCCAGGGAATTCCTGGAAAATGTAAAAATAAATGATTGGCGCACGACGCCCTTGAAGCAGAATTACGACGTGTTATAAAATGGCCATCAGGAATACGGAAGATGATACTTATCTGATTGCAAATAGAAATACATCTTATAGGTAATTGCAATCGCATTATTAATTCACTTGGGTGAACGTAGTTTGTATGACAATACAAGTTAAACACTTATTCTTTGAATGTCAGTTTTATCCATTTTAAACTGTATCAACTTTGAACGTAGATATTTGAATATAATTTGTAGTAAAATTTTGAGAATGAAAATTCATTATTTTCATTACCAAAATTCTTTAGCAAATTTAAACGCAGTGTGGCTGATTTATATTTAAATTATTCATGTGGAATATAACTTTTTGAAAAATGTGCAATATAATTAATTTATGTTGTCATAATTTTTTGTCTTATATAATTGCTCTTATCATTGAGTACATATTCCATTATTCATGTGTTTTAATGGTAATATGCTACTGATAAAGTACACATTCGATATAAAATATTTTGCAATTTTAAAATTACTCATCTAATGGACGAAGTTTATAGAAATGTGTTAGACATACAAAAATATCAATTTTTGTTTAAGAAATTAAAGGAAACGATTTAAATTCTTCCAATTGTGATCCAAATGGAACTCACTAAATTTAATCTGGAGGATTTGAGGAATAAATAGACTAAGTAGTTTATTCTTATGAATTAATTAGTTAAATGTGTCAAATTTAAATTTTCCATATCAGAATGTTAAGAGAACCCATTTTAAACTCGTATCAGTGGAGACAAATACATAACTCCAAAAATAGTTAAAAAATTCGCTTCGATTCCTAGGTTTTCCTTGAACTAACTTTACTCAAAACACATCTACTAATTCACATATTTATAAAAAACCAACAGCACACCTTCGTTCATCTTCCACACTATTTTATACAAAATGGCAACCATTAAGTCCGCGAAGTCTCACGAATTCCTCACCAGTGGCGGGAACTTCGAATTTTTCGTGCTCCGAATTTCAGACTTCCAACTACGAAACGGTAAAAAAGAGTACCGAACTCGCAGAAGTAACGCAAGAACGTAAAAAGAACGTGGTTGCTTCGTGAACTCTCTAATTCTTCGAATTCGTTTCTCCAGTTTTTGGCACTCCTTGTTTCTGTGTATGCTTTTAAAGGCGCTCCCAATTTGACTTTTCGATAAAGCCTCGACGTGCCCAGTAGACTCCCATTGGCGCCTCCCGCGAACTCTCAAGAAACACACAGGACCGCGTATTTTCCCACGAAAGACCGTGTTTCGTAACTCTGCTGGGTTGTTCAGAGGTCACGTATTTCCCTGGGACGTTCAAGGACACCGGTATCGAACACCCATTCGAGAGCTCTCAGTTTCGTGGAACGCTCTGGCGACTCTTCGAAACCAGTTTTCACCTCGTTGCTTCTCTTTCTCTGTCTTTCTCCTTTTGTTGCAAACATTTCCCTTTTCACGTGCCGTTGGTTGGGTGTACCATTCTTATTATTGTTTGATGCTGACCAATAGAAAATCAGTGGATGGTTCAGGATTTGGAAATTTTTTTTAATAGAAGGGTAGAAAAAATGGAAAGTTTCATATTCAAACGAAACCATAAAATCTTTAAAATCATGCCATAAAATGTTTATTACATGAAATTGAAATTTTTATACAATCTTTAGTGCCTACCATTGTCTTAAAAATTTCGGTTATAGGAGATTGGTCAATGGTCGACACTTTTTGTGAAATTGTGTATTTCTTTATTTATAAATTACTCTTGCATTTTTAAAATTGTTTTTCTCGATAATGCTGAAAATGGATAAGTGATCAAATACTTTTGAGAAGTAGTGTACACAATAGTAGCTAGTCGATTGCTAGGCTTCTCTCGTACACACGATTCACAAGATTCCTCAGGCCTGCTCTAGGCCCCTCGCGCCTTATCAATGGCCCCGGTTCCGCTGGCATTGTCCCATCGTCCGTTCCTGCCAACTTCTGCCTGGTTTTGTGCGCGTCGCACAGCAGCTGAATATGCTGCTCCTGTAACGTGGCCTAAACAAAACGACGAACAGAGATGATCTCTGAACGCCAAGAGACACCCGACGGAGAATCAGGCAGAGGAGAGCAGACAGCGAATATCGCTTTTCCGATTTCACTATTCACTCGGTACGTTCCTGTTCCTCTTTCTGCCTCTTTATTTCTCTTCTTTTTATAACACCTCGACTGCCCTCGTTTTGCTTTGCCGCTAGACGAGAGCACGAGAGCCCTTCGTTCGCTCAGAGATTTTCGTGTGCATTGTGATAAGTGTTGCTTTGGGCAAGGTGACTTGGGTTCGTCGTGAGAGAGTGAGAGGATGTTTATTTGAGTGGATTTATTAAAATCGTTTTTGGCCAGGTCGGTGAATTCCTTTCACACTGTTTTTTTTTTTATATATAAAGTTTTGTTGGAATTCTTCGATCGGTCGTGAGTAGTTGGAAGTGTTCTGTTTCATGGCATTATTCGTTGAGGAAAGAAGAGAAAATTAATTAAAATCGCAAATCGGGTCTGGTGAAAGTTGGACGTTTCATTTTTCCCAGGTTAGGTAGACTTGTGTATTTGTGTACAGAGGTATACTTACTGAGATTCAGTTTCCATAATCCCTAATTATTTGTAAAATAGTTATCAGTTTGGACGAGGAACTAATTTTATGTAATAGAATTCTTCCAAATCATAGAAAAAAAAATAAAAGTGTTTCGAATTTCAAGCCTCATTATAATTCTTCCTGTAATTAACGTTCTTGCTGACGTGTTTTGGCCTTAAGATTACTGAGGAATAATGAATGTATGTAGTGCACCTAATTGATAGGAGTGCTGGTAGAGTTTGCTAGGTAAGTTTATCTTGTTTAAGAATAAAAATATGGGTTACTTAGTTTTTACACTCAATGCCTCAAATCATAGGTGTGTAAAAGGCGGCATAATGTCATGGCCCTGTTACTACACATAACTTAATTTAAATCACTTATGAAAATGAAATACCACTTAAAGAAACGAAACTTGACTAATATCAAAAATACAATTTCAGTCGTTGATTAAAACTGTAGCTATCAGAATCTACATGTTCTTAACAACAGTGTGACTTTTTCCAGACACTACGGATACGTTAGCAAAAATGGCGTCGAATTTGCGCGTTCAGTCGTTGAAAGTTGAGAACCTTGGCCGCGAAGAAACGTATGCTATATGCGTCAGCATCTGGCCACTTCTTGGACTAAAGCCTTATGCGGGCAAAAATATTTTTTCGTTAGTGCCAAAATAATATCCTGTGTCAAAATTCACCGAGTTCACGATAAACGTTGATTTAACTATAAAAAATAACACTATTGATTTCTGAACTGACCCTACGCCTCTCTAATTTCGTTTGTTACTTAGTTTGCTTGGATTAATTGTTAGGTGCCTTGGCAGTGGGTAAATTATATTACGTTAAAAATTACAGGAACAAGAAATATAAATATTACCAACGATTATCCAACGAATTTCAGTAAATACTACTTTAAAGTATTGTAAATGTGAGGATAAATTTGCAAATTCATTCCGCAATTTTTTAAACAATTGTTAGAGGAACTTTCTGCTTTATGGAAGCAGTATTATGTAACACAGTAGATTAAGTGTTGTGTTATCTCTCCTGTGCTGCTACGGTATCGTGACTCATTGGTCAGTCACTTAGGACTGCCAATTCTAACCTGTAAAAATTCCTATTTCTTTTTTATTCGTAGCCCTATTTTTTCCATTCATGTTACAAAATTGTCTAATTCAATTTTGATGAAATGTATCAGTATCAGTATTAATATTATTAGTAGTATTTCTAATATCCGAGGAACGCCTTAATCCTTTACATTCCCCTTTATTTTCGGTCTTCAGTCAGTCAGAGATTTGTTGTTTAATGCTGCACTTATTAAATGTAGTACAATATATTCATAATCAGAAATTCATTTAATTTTATGATTCGAAAATTCATCCACATTTACAAAGTTTAGTTACATCAGTATGTAACCGAGAGGCATAATTGGAGTATTATAATGGTTATTCGGCAAAGAAACTGGGAACGAAACTTCAAAACTCTTTCTCCTTACCTTTTGCAAAACATGCCTCGGTCGCGGTTCCAAGTCATTCTTTTCAAGGGCCCACGTCATTGCGCAAACAGACATTATCCACTTATCTCGACGAGCAAACAGTGCATACTCTTTCCCTGTTAACTGCCGTCGTCCACGACGAAACGTGCTTCCCCCTCTGTTGGCGAATAAAATTCCCGACGCTTTGGGACTCGTGCCATACAGGGTGGACAAAAATTCACGAAACCAATGGAAATGGGGCGACTCTCAAAATAAATTGAAACTATAATATACTAGGTAGGCAGTGCAGTCTGATCACAATTTCGTTCTTCAATACAAGCAGATGTTGAAGTTTTCGAAACAATTAAATCTTGAACTTGATTTCTTCAAAATATTGTGAGCAATGCGTTTAACCTATAATTAAGGTATGCAACAACTGGCTTCAAGGAAGGCAAATCGGTGTCCCGAACTTCATGCACGCCCTAATAATTATTGCCTAAGACGGATGGCGTTGGTTCATTCCAGGAATCTGTCTCGTCCAGTTTGTTTCTACAGAAATTTGCACGATCTGCTCGTTCTGGGCCACGATGATCTTCCTCTCTGTTTCGTTTCGTTCACGTGGCTCACCTCGCCGACCTTGTCCGACATTCTGCGACTCGAATCGAATAATTGTGACCACCGCAGATAACGAAGCGATCGTTAGTCGTTCCAAGCTCAGAGGAATTCCGTTCTCGCCTCGGCGAAGTCATTGCAGAGGATTGTGGGGCATCTGTGCCACGGTAATGATCGTAAAATATTGAAAAAAATGAAGGACAAAATTGATCCTTGTTGAAGATAAAGTAAAAGAGAATTCATCATACAAAGAAAGTAAAAACGAAATTGGCCAGGCGTCATTAATACTCTAAGAGATTCATCAGTTTCGTATCTCTGCAATAATTGTCGTAGTAAACTGTTCCCGTTCTTTCATCAGGGTGACAACTATCGGCCATTCGATCGTCGATAAATATAAACCTCCGTGGATACTCTATTTAGCCAGTTAAATTGGTCGGTCCGTTTTAGATCGAACGAATTTCGAACTATATATCAGCATCGAATCACACTGCTCTTGTGCGCGCTGCAAATATCCGGCTCTGTTGCGTTAGCAAAAAGGGGGTAGAAACAGTTCGTTCGCCCTCTAGCTTCCGTTGAAAGTGAATTACGCGACCGATTGAACGTTAAGTGCGAGCTGCAGCGCGTTCTATTTAACTTATACCTCTGGTATGAGATAAATTTCACTTAAACGCGTGATTGTTTACACGATACACACGTGGAACTCGAAATGGTGAATTGAAAAACATTTTCTTAAAATTTCAAACGCTTTATTCTGCTATATTGATATATTTTTTATAGCACCTAAAAATCACACAGTTTTATAGACATAGTCTTACATCTTTTTGCTGTATGCTTTTACATATTTTTATCGAGGAAGTTAAATAGCAACGTTTGTAAAAATCAAAATTGTTATGATGATAAAGTAGTTAGCCAAATAGTATAGTCTTAAGATTTCAGTAGTGTGATGTGAAGGGGATCTAAGGCAGAGATGGGATTTTTTTTATTTAAATACACGTATGGTTGATTCTAAGGTAGCTGTAAAATGACTGCCACTTTATCTCTTTTACCTTGCATAATTTTTTTTTGACGTGTGTAGTTGTTAATCATTCATGGTCTAAAGTGATCTGCGTCATCAGTCGTTAATCCTAATGAATTACATACGAGGTGAAGGACATAGAACTTGACGCGTGAATAAACTTAAGGCTCAGTTTTATTACAGAAAAATTGGTAACTTTGAAATCTCCTTGACGCTAATGGAATTCCAGTTTTTTCAATACGAAATCTTTCGTTGTTGACGTTTATTTTAACATGACCTTATCACTTTAACTATGATATACATACATAATCTTCGTGACTAAACAATAAACATCCACTTTTTGAGATGAAAATTGTTGAAATCTTTTAAATTTAAATTAAGCATATTCCACACAAACCTCGGCACCATACAGTTGTCACAGTCATAATAATAATAATATAAATTCGGAGTTAGTTCAGCAATTTAAAATTTCAACAACTTACTTTACTTGCTAAATAATCCTCGATTAAACAATCATATATTTCAAACTTATTAATGACAAGCATTCTCATTTATACAGTTACCAATATTAATTTTAATATTTCAACTTAGATGCCACCTATTTTCTAAATTTGAAAATTTTCATAAATAGGAGACAGAATTTCTTTCAATTAGAGAACAGTAAACCAAAAAACACGCTCGAAAGTAAGCACACCGTGCTCGTAAATTGGGGAGTGCGTCTGTGTTTGTGGCGAGTGACCAGCACGCACGATACCCGAATGACACTCTGTTCGGACGCAGGTGAGACCATTTTCGCATATCCGGTTATCAAGCAGTCATATCCGGTTTTCAGCCGTTTCGATTAAAAAATCGATTCTGTAGCGACGATTCTTGCGTGATAACAACCCCTGTGAGAATTGGCGTCACTAGTTATCATTCAACTTTCATGAAAATGCTTTTCCTTTTTCTAACGAAGAAGTGCCGTTTTTCGCTAAAAAGAAAAAATACTGTTTAGGACAATTTTATTTTTTTGAAGTGTGCATTTATGTACAATATTTGTTCTATTCCTATATCTCTAAATATATCCAAATATATACACATATTCTACCATCAAACAGAGTTAAGTTTGAGGAAGATCCACTACACTACAAACCTCAACACTGCTCGGCGCATACACTAAAATAGCAAATGTGATAATCTCTTTCCTTTTTTTTTTTTTTAAGAACAACGAATGACAGCAAAAGTTAGCGACTTTTCTGTCTGAGTTTCCAGGTCCGGCTGGCTCTGGATTTGTTCATATCGTGGCCAGTTACCGCAGACATGGTGTCGGTGTTGGTCAGTCGTTCCTCTGAATTATTAAAGCCGAGTCAACGCAGCTGCATGTAAATTCGTGTACCTGCCTCCTCTGCGACCTTCCCCCTCCCTTCTTTTTCTCTCTCTCTCCTCTATCTGGCCCTCTTCATCTGCCTTTCTCCTGGATCCAGCGCCCTCCGGCTTTCAGCGTATGTGTTGCTCGAATGCTTTCGCTACTCGGCCGTTCTCTCCGCGCTTTGTTTGGCGCTGCACTAGCCCTTCGTCGCACGCGCGACACGGATTATTGTTTGCTCGCTCGTGCGCGCAATTATGTATGTTGAAAACTGTGCTTCGAGGCTGAAATGGTGAACGAGTGAATGGTATTTGTTGTTACTTTTTTTTTATGAACCTGTATCACCATTTTTCGGTTAAAAGGATGGCTCGTTTAGTATGTTATAACGGGAGAATTTTGTTTGTTTATGTATATAAAGCGGGGGGTAGTTATAAGCATGCCCTTGAATGAGTGAGTAGGATGAAATGATGAAACGAATATTTTTAGAGTTTTAGATAGATCTGCTTCGGAATTAGGGTAAATCCGAGAGACGCGGTTGAGCCGGAGAGTTGGTCGAATCGCTATATTTCAGACTCTCTACGTAAAAATGTGTTAAAGTGCAGACTAATTACTTCTCTAGAAGTCTAACCAGTGCTCACGGGAAACGTGTCCATTAGTCCAGACTACGCTCCGTAATGCATGCGCAATGATGCGCGATGGCGTTAAACCAATCAACGCCAAGATGGTAAACGAAACGGCACCACCGTCAAGTCAAGCCAAGTGACGTGGCTTGGCTAGCTTGGCTTGACTTGACGGTGGCGTCGTTTTGTTTACCATCTTGGCGTTGTTACGGAGCGTAGTCCGGACTGATGGACACGTTTCCCGTGAGCACTGAGCCTAACGGTTGAATGAATAGCGTCATTTCGCTTCTTTCTGTGTTTTTTTTTTAGATTTACAGGCTTTAAAAGGTAAATTGAGGTTACATTTAACCTCTTTTGTCAAACAGCGGTGTACAGTATTGTATTTAAAATATACTTCTAAGTTTATTTTTGTTTAATGTTTGGGATAAGAAGATAGAGATATTGAGGGACAATGAAGCCAAAGTATTTGGCCATATTAACTCTTCCTCTCACAGTTAACGAGAAGCCCATCTCTCGCTACAGAAAGGAGAGATGGTCGAGTTATTTTTTAATTTTTTATTATTTTATTATTATGTTTGTTTATTTTGTTTATTTATTCACATTTGTATTCATTTGTCTTGCTAACCACCAGTGGTTAGTTGACTTTTGTTTTATGTATTCTTTACTTTTTTTAGAGTAAACAAATTAAATATCAATGAATCTGTAGGTAGTTGTATTCACTCATAAATAATTTTGCTTTATCCTTTGTTAATTTTCCATGACTAATTATGTGAGTGATGTCTGCCAATGACGAAAATCATTTCTCCCGACACCTCGGGAGAGGTGGTCAGATGTCATGACTTCAGGTTTCAACAGTAAATATTGTCTTAAAGCAAATATCGACCAGTTTTTCTGAATCAGCATAAAATTCTGAACATGTAGGTTTGTTCTGATAAACTACGTAATATCAATATTAGTTTTAATAGCCATTTTATATTCGATCGACCGCGTCTCCCGGATTTACCCTATATAAATTCCGATGAATTCCTGGCATGCGTTAGATTATTTCATTGTGCGTTCGTCCTTGTGAATCTTTTATATCGGTAGCCAAAGGATCGATGGAATTAAAGGAGCTTTTTATGAAAAAGAAAGCCAGTTGGTTTCGAGAACTATAATCTTCGTAATCCTCATTAAAATCGGCGTGTAAAATTTGGGTGATGTCCCTTCTTAGTAGCCGAAGGGCGACCTCAACCTTAAATAACCAAATAAAAAACATTCGAACTTACACAACATATAGCACAACGGTTATTATGCCATTTCTAAACTAACCTGGCAAATAAAATTTATCAAACCGATAGTTTCGTGATCCAAAGTGAACAGAAGCCAGATCATCTGACGCTAACCCCGAAAAACATATCCAACGCGAAAATGACGCGTGGTACGTCAAAGGTAGCCAATCTCGTCGTTCCAGGAACGCTTTAGGTTTTAATCAAATTAATGCCATCGAGTTCACGCGAAACAGAAGCCGCGATTAATACGCTTGAAACGTGGCCCGGGCCGCGCCTATGGCAAGGAATCTGCCCGCAAACTTCTGGCTGGCAACGCACCGCGGAAAGCCGCATAATATACCCAGTGAACGCTGTGCTACCGTCTTTCTTGGAATAGAGAAGCTGGCGGGGACAGAGAGTCGGTCCATTAAGTTTGCGTTTATATTTCCGTGTATGTTTGTCCTGCGCTTTGTAGAACCACTTCCTGCGGGGGGCCGGTCTCTTTCTCTCTCTCTGGCTCGCTCGCCTCGACGCATTAGTCAGAGTCAACACAGTTTCCACCGGACGGCAGCGCCACTATTCGTGTTCCGCGGTTTGAATTCATTGAATTTTTCCTCCTTGAAAGATGACGTTTCCTAATTGTTCTGTGGGTATTTATGCATCGGGCAAGGTGAAGGTTTTGGGAAGAGTTATAAGGAGGGAAAGGAGCGAAGGAGGAGGTTTCTAGATGTTAGATACTCGATAGTAAAAGTAAATTCCCACGCGCCGTGAGAATTCACCTTAAGTGAAGACAACAGGGCTCGAAAAGTAAAGGTATCTTCGGAAATTTATTAACAACAAACTACTTAATGAATCATTTTGAAATTTTTAGGTCTTTTTATCGGATATTTAGGTTGTATGAATATCTCTTTTAAATCTAGTTAAAGCAGCTTTAACAGCTGTACAGGAACAGTAATTTTGGAGTTCACATTTGGTGGTATTAAACATCGTTTATGGGGTATTAAATTAAATTTGGTTAATTCGAAATTATTGAAGAGTCACTTTTTGTAATTGGTTTGTGTTTTGAATTTGCTCTGTTTTAAATATTCACGCATTCATACTTATCTAATATTTATGAGAACGAGTGTGGTAGGAATTGTTAAACTCAGGACTATAATTCTTTACATACAGTATGGCAAGAGAGAAATCAATCATCATTAGGTTCTACAGGTTTGCTTATAAAGGTAATGCCCACGAATTTATGTATCTCATGTTGTCTCATAATTGACAACAATTTCATATTAATGAGAGACTTCAATATTTAATGCAATTTCTAAATTCCACGTTAGTTATGACTAAAGCATTAGTGTCACGTGATCATAATCACTGCGTCAATCACAGAGCCCCTATCTGATTCTCCGAGATAGTTATCCAATGATATATTTCGGTCAGTTTTTTCGAGTGTAGGAAGTAACTGATTAGAGTTCAGGTCAGGCTGCATCATCTATTATGGCTGTGTGAAGTCATTTGAAGCGATGCGAACTGTTAGAAGATGTAACGGAACTCAGTGCCACGATTGTCATCCTAATCACTTTGATTAATATTAAATAACGTGACACATAAAATTGACATACTAAAAAGAAATGCCCCTATCAAATGGGACACAGTAGAACGCGAACCATGACTGACGAAACGCAATGGAATTGGCAGAGTATGTTCGCGGAGGGTTTCTCCGTCAATAAGAGGGGGTGGAACAGAGGGGTGCAGGCAACGATTTCCTGGGTAATTTCGTTCAACTGATAGGCAAAGGGAGCTCTGTACAATCTTGCCGTCTTTGGTGTGTCGACGGTGTTGGTCGCCGATCCACCCAAGAATAGGTTTTTACGGCTACACGATGGAGCACACAGTGGTGGCCCCGGTAATCCAAGAGTAGCGACGAATTATTTACTTCTGGCCCCAAAATAGAATGACAGGAAATTTATTTATCCACTGTCCCTGCGCGCGGCATCCGACGAAAATATAATTTCCTACGGAAAGTCGATTGTTTTGCCTCCACGATGTTCGCCCAGCTTTACGACGCCCGATTCTCGAGAGGTTCAGGGTACCCTATAGGTCTGCCTCGGTTAAAGTCGCGTTCCCACTTGTGCTTAAGGTGTAGCGTCACGTGTGTAATAGTTTCTAGAGTTTTCGTATATTTTCCCCCTAGACTGTGTGTTGTTACGTGACGTTACCCTTTTTATAAAAATAATATGTTGACAAGGAGTAGTTAGTAAAAGAAATTTATCATTTTGTACAAAGTTTCATATCTTTATTTAATGACTAATGTTAATTTGAAATATAGCAATTGAGTTTATTGTAACTAAATTAATATTATAAATAGGCACTGCAATTGCCAAAAAGGTTATGGATTAATCTTTGTAGAATGATATACAGCTATACTCCCCATCATTTTAGAAGGAACTCGTTTTGTTCGTTTTGTGGTATGGCCAATAGTAGCTTGTTTCGTCACCAATGAGCGCCACATGCGCAGAACAGGTCTGAACTTGTCTCTCAGTGGGTTCCTTCTAAAATTACTTTTGGTATAGTTTTAGAGCATTTGTAATAGATCTGTTAATTTTGTGTTAAGCCACACTGCCACGTGTGCCGCGTGTGGCGCAGGTTACTCTGAAATACATACTTTTAAAGTGCTTTTCAAACCCGTTTGTACGCGTGAAAAGGTGGCTTTTCGAGTATCCCACTCATATCAGTTACACGTGTGAAAACGCGGTTTTACGAGCTGTTTGCATTGTAAATTGCACCTGTGTAAACGTGACTTTAAGATCTTTGTGTACATCGGGGCGTGGCTTAGTAAGACGAATATCTTAAAGACAGCCGATTTACGGGTCCATGCTCGCCAAAACAAATCTAAATCTTTCTTCGTCGTTTTTTATTTTCTAAAAAATCAGTTTTAAAAAACGCAGCAACTTGACTAAAATTTTGTGACAGACTTGCAAAATAGCTATCGTAATCATGTATGTAGCTTTGCACATTCCAATTCCAAAATGTCACCATGTTTCCCTCGAAATACGCGCCTCTGCTGCAAATAGGTACAAAGAGCTCCTTTCAGTGTTGCCTAACTATAGTCTTTCCTCATCCTTGCAACAGACGGTGACGTTAGTTTCGCTAAGAAAGGCGCATGTACGTCAAAGTAAAATCATTTTAAGTGTTGAAACCTGGGTTTCAGTTTTCTAACTAAGAATATAATTACGTACAAAATAATATATTTTTTTCTTAATATTTCTTGTTTAAAAAAACAAATCCAGGTATTTATTAATAAAATCATCTTCATCTTCAGCTTCCATCTTCTGCTGTCCATTCTGCCACTTAACCATCGAAATTACTACTTCTCTATACTTCTACCGCTAACTATACATTTCCCTTGAAAGTCGGGCTAATGTCGAGAGAAAAAGAAGCAGCTTCGTCCATTCTTCCAGGTGGAAGGCTAGCAAAGCTCTGACGGGGGCCTATGCCACGATAGATAGTAGGTGTCGGGCAGATTCGTCGACGTGACGGCGGAACGAGCGGCAGCGTCGCTCGACAATTGGCAATTAGCTGGTTCGGGCCGGTGGGTCAATTGGACCCACGCTTCTAGCTTGGATTTGCGAGTCTAGTCACGTCTTGCCGTGAAATTACTCGTTGGTACACGCAACTGCCTGGCGCTGCTCCTGAACGGGCAGCTTGAATTGCCACGACCTGCCGCTATTGGGGGATACATCCTCCTTCGCGTTAGACGCGTTCGACCTTCGGTTTATCTCCGTGATTCTCATTCGTTCTACGACCACTCTGAATGAGATGCAGCAGGATTTGGACCTGGAGGCCTGCAGGAGGAATTCTCTTCTTTCGATTACGGCCTCTGGGCTATTGAGTGGGGGTTGGGGGGATGAAACGTTTCCGTACGGGTCGTTTAAGCCCCTTTGGTTAGGGTATTTAGAACCTTTTAGCTTCCTCGATAGGTGTACTTTTTAAATTCCGTTGGGGGAGGGTGGACGGATCTTTTTGAGTAAGTAGAAATACGAAAATGTTGGTAGGGGAATTGTGCGTGTTGGTAAGTTTCTGAATAATTTGGCCCAATTGTAGGAATGACTCCTATGGTTTGATCACTGCAAAGTTGAGTTACTGAATTGTTTTCTGTTTTAATAAACTAATCATATTTTTTCAATCCTCCGATGCGTGCTTTATGTACTCAGACTGTTCTGAACCAAATATTTGTTTTGTGAAATGCAATGTTAAATCATTTCTGATGCACTCTAACTGTTTGCGGTTGTGTTATCACTTTAGTAAATGAATTATTTTTCGCGATTAATAATATAAATGGAGTTTTCTTTACATGAAAATTCGAAAGTGAACATTTGGTGACTTACTGTTATCGAAAATTTATAATTTGGGATGTTAAAAATTATCAATAATTGCCCTGATAAAGGCCAATAACACATGGCTGTAAAATTGAGGGCCATAACAATTGTTTTAAAAGTATCTGCTGGTTTTATAGGAATTTTGACTTCTAAATGCAAACGTACATTTATGAAATTAAAGCGTGTATGAAAAAGTTGAATAGTTTTGGTGGACAGATTGCACGTGGATTTAATTATGTATGTGCATATTTTTACTGTTAATTGGTTTGAGTACTGTAAATCTCAAGGAAGTTGTAGATTCTCTAATTCACAATCTGTACCTCGAATCAGAAAACGCGATTGTTTCACTCCGTCAGAGGTATCCAAGTGAGAACTCGAGAGAGTTTGCTCGTATTAGCTTTTGGAGAAAGTAGAAATAGGAAACTTGTGTATTCAGTGGTTGGATCCAAAAGATTTAATAGAAATTTACATATTAGTTAAAACGTGAGCCAAACTGCTATTGTAGTAGCTGGAAATAGCAAATGTTGGTGTCTCGGCTCGTTGAATGCCATTTCCAATAAATGCAAACACACTTCTGAAAGTTTCAAGTGGAAAATGTTTGTTTCCTTTCGATTATGGATTCGTGTGGATATTTTTAGAATTTAAAACAGTGTCGACTACATCCATACACCATTCTTACACGTTCATGAATATGTTTTTGTGAGATCTCTGAGTTATCGTCGATAAATAATTCAGATTGTAAAAAAGGATTGAAGAACTGATAAGCAATTATTCCAGTTAATTGGTATATGGAATTACGCGTTTAAAATTGTATGTCTATTTGATTATATCATTTATTTTTAATTATAAAAATTATGAATATTTCAATCTATTTATGTTTATATTTTTAATTTTGCTTCCTCATATTTTTTACTTTCTCCATAACCGTGAAGATCCCTAAATCATTTGAGTAGACAATCCTTCCTCAATTACTTCAAAATATATTCTTTATTATTCCTTGGACGATTAAATTACACTTCACTGTGGTGAAATAAAAATTAAATAAAATTTTTTAAACTATCCACTTGTTCCTACAAATACTAATTACCCATGTGTTCTTTATGTTTCAGGTAAGTCAATATTGCGAGAAGATGTTCGTCACGACTGTTGCCGCAACCAGTAGCTTGAAAAATTTGCAAGTATCCTCGAGGATTTCCTCAATTTTCTATTTCCCACTACGATGACTGAAAAGTGATCGAAATGTCAAACCAGCTAATACAACATTATATAAAATCTATCGTCCCTAGGATTCCCTAAGTATTAAAAAAAAAAAATTATTAACCGATCTGTTAAAAGAAAATCATAGAGTCAATCATTGCTCTCTGCGCACAGGCAGCTTCCAACTTTTTGTCCGAAACTGTACGTGAACACGAACAGAGCGCGCAGGCAGAGATTCGCGGAACGTGTGTGCACGTTCCGCGAAACGACATATGGCAGTGCTCCAACAAGTGGCACTAAGAACGTCGTGTGCAGGCCTTATGGGCAACGTGTACGTCGTCCATTGTCTGGCCTGACGCGTGACATTATACTTCTTGCTCTGCGTCACTGTTTTTCCGCCGAAAATCGCCTCTGTCGTTTCGTGAGCACCATCCACAATCGCTGCCTTTCTGAGGGCGTCGTTTTTTTTCGGGGGAAATGTACTGCTATCGTGCCATGGGGAGTTTTGTATTCTTACGGAAGCGGTTGGGGAAATTGACGGAAGTCTCTATTGTACTTGATTTTGGAATTAAGGGAGTTTCACCATACATCCCTACTTCCCTGTTAATATACGTATACGTAAAAGTGAAACGTAGTCTGTTTCTTCGTTTGCTCTTCTTTCACGCCTAAACGACTGAACGAATTTCAATGAAATTTTGAATATACATTACATACGTCATAGATCAGATTACAGGTTATTTTCTAAGCTTCTTGTTATTTCGGAAATATCAAATAATTCCCGTCTGAAACCGGGTAACGGGTCAGCTAGTATCTAATAAAAAATGTATGGCCAGTGTTATATTTTTCAATTTCGCAATTAATTTCTAGTAGGCACTGCATATGATTTAATTTAAAAATACTTCGCTCACGGCTCGTGGCGAGCCGCTATTTGTCATTACAATAAATTCTGTTATCGTTTAAGTTCTTCACCGCATATATATTTTGAAAATACTTTATTGTTGCACCTACACAACACACACGAGATTCATCAAAATCCGAGTACCAGATGTCGCGACCTCCTCTTAGCTGTTCGCATAGCCATGCATATATGGTCATCTAAAGTCTCATGGCGCCATCTGCCTGCAGTGCCGCTGGAACTAACCATAAAAGGGCCTGGCCCGATCTCAACCCTTCCCACCGATCACCTCGCATTCCACCTCCCGTTGCAAATTCGCTAATTCATCAAAACTGTGATACTTCCGTGGCCAGTGTCCGCTAGACACAGATTTTTTCCGAAAGAAAACTCACTTCTGGGTACCGCGAGCGTATTCCTCGCACGCTTCGTCAATATCCGTTTCGCCCCCTCCCCCCCACGGAGCGATTGCAGCAGGGCTCGTTGCAAGATGCACGATTACGAGAGAAACGTGACGCCGGCGAAGGTCAAGGTGACCCCTTCGACCGCTCGCCCAGAAATTCGCCGGTTCCTACGAGTCCCCCATTGTTCCGAGCAACCCGGCGAGACCGTTGATTATCTTCCGGGGCTATCACGACTCCCTGTCGCGCCGTGGGAGCGTAGGCAGGGCGCGTGTCGGGTGAATAAAATCTGTTTTCGTATAGGTGGACGTTCGTGAGCCGAAGTGCTTATTTTTAGGCCACTCCGATGAACAAAAAAGATTCTCGGCCGAGGAAAGTGGAAGAGGAGGATCGTGGACTCGTGGGCTTATGTCACTTCCTTCCCAGCGAAATTGGATCCAGAGAAATTCTCGTAACTGAGCGGATTCTGGAGGCATTGCGATCAGGCTTTGTTTCTTCGAGTAATGTACTTCAGGAGGTTTTTAGGGCTTTAGGGAGGAGGAAGGTGGTATAAAGCGGCCATTTCGGGTTTCACTCGGGAAAGAAAAATTCTTTGTAGCATTTTTAATAGTACATTTTGGGGAATACAGAAGGCGTAATTATTTATGCGATTTGTGATGGAGATGTTGTAAAAAAGGGGAGGAAATGTCACATAATGTCTATTTAAGTTTCATCATTGTCACAGTTTCACGTTTGCACATTATGTAGACTTTAGACTATACCCTATCGTCATTGTCAGACATGACTCTCTTCAGGGTAATATTTTTAAATGTATAAATATAAAAGAAAGACTTCGGATTTGAAAGTTGTTGAAAATTGTGTATCGAGGTTCGCCAAAACAAGAAGTGACATCTTCCCCTTTAAATTCAGGGACCGCCCGGAATCAATCTACTGCCCCTTTAGGAGTGTATGAATGCTAGATTTGGAACCCCTGCTGTAATGCAATCAAGTATCTAAAGTTCGTAAGACTCCTGGCTCCATCGAGGGATATGAAGCAACTTGAAGCCCCCAAATCCTAATTGAAATTTTAAACACCCCGTTTCTCCGAAATTTTAAATGTATGAAGTACAAGAAATATAATTTTACTAATAAACTTTTTGAGTGCATGGGGGGTACTTTGACAAATAGAGCACTCCCTTCTTTTTGTCTTGGATCCCGAATTCAATTCAACATTATAAAACCAATCTTACAAAATTAAGGTTTTCAAAAATTCTTTTAAGACACATTTTGAGCTATCTCCATTTTGAGATTTTTAGTGCACGTCAGCGCCAAGTTAAAAAAAAAAATGCAGAGGGAAGAAAGCGGAGAGTGTGGTCTTAGACATGAAAAAGTGAAAAAAAAACTCGGGGCGGTTTGCTGTGCGAAAAAGGGTTGATGGACTGGGATCCGAGGGAGTGTTGGGTGCGCGGTGGCGGAAATTTAGCATAAAATTACATAAGAATGGCGGGTGGTTAACGAGACGCGAACCGGCTGGACGGGATGGCGGGATGCGTCGATTGTAATTCAAATCGCGACTTGGTATGTGGCTGCGTACACTCTCTGACAAGAGTTTCCTTCACTCGACGTTCGGAAGAATTCTCACTTTCGTTACTGGTTAGTTGACCCCCTTTTAGCTGCTACCATTTCGATTCTTTATATTGATTTTTTTTTTAAGGAAATTAATGTGGGTTACTAATCAAACTTCTTTTTCCTGACAAGGGTATCCTTAATTGGTGTTATTTTTATATACAGTAAAAGAAAATTATTGGTAGTGATGGATTATTTAGATTCTGATCTTCGTTTTAGTTTCTATCAAGAATTTGTATGACCATCTGATGCTTCGACCAGTGATTCCCAACTTGTGGGACGCAAAGTGTTTTTGGGTGTCCCTACAGTTATTATTTTTTTTTTTAAATATTGTTAAGTTAGAATTATATTCTCAATTACTTACTTTTAATGTATTTTCGTTACCTTGTTAAATTTGTCTTAGTTTAAAATTATTGTTTATTTATATTTATTTAATTATTAAATTTTCCTTAAATTTACTTTATATGTTGGGAAACACTGGCTTAAATGTTAAATTTGGTTTATTAGCATGATGTGATATTGCGTTGGAAGTGAATATGACCTGAGACTATTTTTTTGGTAAATTTTGACGTAATTTCTGATTACAACATTAATGAGGCTCACTGTATATTAATATTCCTTGTGAATATGTATCTGACAATATTTCTTGTGATAATCTAGGAAGGTGTTGTTAAAATTATCAGACAGATTTAAGAGGTTAAGAAAATGGCCAAACTGAAAATGAATATCTTTAAAAAAAAATGGAACATTTCGATGTTAATAGGATATATTTTTATTCGTCAAAATGTGGTACTAATTCATTCAATTGCTTGTGAACACAGCTTAAGTTTTTGGTTCCCTAGGAAGACTCCCTAAAAAAATATACTAAAACTCAGTTTCATTTGATATCCCAATTGTTTGTGAATCTCCTATATCAAGATTCTCAGGCATACCAACAATGTATCAACAAACACTCCAGCAGTTGTTCATACACAGAAGTTTCAAACTCCCTATAGTCACAGCTTCAACCATAAACTTTACCCAGAACTGTAGAATTCGTGTGCACATGCGTATCGCGTTTCGGGTTTGCCACCTTGTCTTCCTGACTAAAGAAGACACTTCGAGTCGGTATAGGCTGCTCCTTTCCTCTTTCTTCGAACGCTTCCTTACCACCAGCAGTCGAGGAGGCATTCTACTTTATCCTCTTGCGGCCAGTGAAGACGTCAGTCTCCTGGAAGAAGCCCCTCCGTCAAATAAAATCGATGAATTGCAGATTGATTACAAGACCGAACGCTAACGTGTCATCAGTCGAATAGAACTCGGTGTTTCACCGAGGGCATTGAACCCTCTCCTCTCCTCACGATTTTCCGCTCTTCGATTCCCTTTTCCTTCCTTTTCGTGTCTGATTTCACGACTGCCTCTCCGACGGCTCTGCAAAAATACAAAGAACCTCTTTCCGGTCATCCACGACAATTTTATCGAACGTTATCAGTTTCACACGATACGACCGTCAAAGTTGGGGGAATTTTATACGCAGTTGGCAAGCCTTTGACGAGGAAACGCTGTGGTAGCTTGAAAAATGGCGGATGTGAGGAGAATATCAGAATTAGGGGATTCACGAACTCTGGGAACGGGAAGTAATTAGGTATTCGGAGTGACTTTACTTGATGCAGGCTAGAAAACTTGGATATTGATGTTTGTTAAAAAATTGAACTGGTGATTTTGGTGAAGGTTTGTAGTTAGGGAGAAAATTATTAAGGAAAATGGAATAAGCTAGCTTTGGTGTAGAGGTTATAGTAGAATAGATTGATCTTTAATGTGGAACCTCATTAGATGTGAATTCTTATGTATGTCTTACGCCTTACTGTTATTTCTTATTCCTAGTTTATTGTTATTTTTATCGCTAACCTAAGGTAGTTCGTAATTTATTCCCACTCTATTTTACTACCTACTTATTTCTACTTATTCTAATTTTTCTATACAAGCCCCTGTCCTATATCCCCGATCCCTGTCAATGTGGCGTTGAAACCCTCTTAGAAATTGCAAGCATCCAGCTTCACTGACAAAGGAGCACCCCTGAATTCACAATCTCCCATGTTGATGAAATTTGGCACAGGGAGGGAGTATTAAAAAATATTGAACACATATTCTCTTTTATTAGCTAAAACTATTCTCAAACTTGGGGTTGGAAAACTTATTTAGTTTAATTCCTTGGAAACTAATGCAGATAGAAAATAATTTCTAATACAGTGATTCCCAGCTTCTGACCCGCGAAGTGCTTTCCAAGAGGTCGCCACTTTTTTTTTTTAAATATTAAAGTGGAATTACATTATTAAAATACCAATTTTTGACAATTTTGAGATCTTGGAAGGTCTCAAGTTATATGAATATTATAAAACGGCCTCGCGACTCAAAAAATACTGTTCTACTGTAAAGAAATCTAATCTACAGATCACTGCATAGTCCGCGACAAATGAGCCTTGTCAAGCTCCACCAAATCTCTTGTCAAGCTGTTAAAGTAGGGAATTAAATCTTGCTGTGCTGATTCATCAGTTCACCTGGTGTTCCCTTGTATCGATTTTTCCGTTCCCAGCGGCCTTGGCAGGGTCACGTGTCAGGTATAATTCATAATGGATCCGGAGAACGGGAAAGGTGACGGTCATGAATAAATTGAAACTTCATTGGGTGGACACAAACTGCGGAAAGCCTGGTCGCTGGCTCATTAGCATGTAAATTTTCCAAGGTCAGCCCCCGCTGTAAACTCACCCTTCTTCGTCATCTTTGCAAGCAGCTCTTCATTTTCTGTATCCTTCAACGGTCATCAAAACCCTCCCCTACATCTGACTCCTGTTTAATTTCACGCGACCGCCTATGTCAGCGCCTTCGATAGCGATTTCTTTTGCTGGTATCTGATAACTGAGCACTCGGGTTACACGATTAATTCACGGTGGGAGTTTCTTTGGTAGAAACTGTGCAACTGCTTCGTTGGCGGCAGTTCCATTCTAGATGGAATATTTTCAAATTTCTTTCACCGAGTTCTTGGCGTCCTAAACACCATTAAAGCCCTTTAATACACACAAGTGTGCTTCCATTGCACAGCAAACGTAACGTTTGCTCGAATCTCTCTTATTCTTCGGTATACGAGTCCCGTCGGAGGTGTACATATACCGAATTCCTCAACTCGCTGTAATCTCATCCATCACGCTCATTGAAAAAAAAAAATACTTCCCAAGCTGCCTGTGTATCACGATCACGGAAAGTGACAGGGCTGTCATCGTAATTCTGTAACGTTACACCTGACCGTGTCACGTTGCAGATTAATCGAGGCGGAAAAGGGTAAAGAACCGGGGACCGCTCACCGAGGAAATTAGCGCGCCTTACGTAATCCCCGTAATCCGCTTTTGTTCCGTAAAAGTGGCCGGCTGGTTACCTTCCATCGGCGACCGGAGCATCACAAATTTGCATGCGACACCTGTTTCTCGTACTTCAGCCGCCCGGCCGTTCCTGGCCCCGGCTTAAAGAGATTCCTTCCGTTCCGAAAATACGCCCGCGTGACGAGGTCCCGTTCTAATGGAAGAGTTCAGGCCCAAAGCCTCTTGAATTCCGACGGGAACGAGGAGGAGGAAGTTATGATACTCCTGTTGTCTTCTGCGGAATGTTATTGTGCGACGAGTTAGTCTATGGCAGTGGGTCGTGAAGGAAACTTGGCAGAGGGATCGAGAGAACAGCGCGCTGTAGATTCTTGTAATTGAGAAGTTGAAATAGTAAACGATGTGTCAAAAAAGTAAAAAAATAATCTTTCAGTGGAAAAGGATGGGAATTCCATGCGTAATAAGGTGGCAGGAATGTTATAAATGCTAGAATACCTAATTTATTTCAACTGTTAGGGCTATCGCAAGATGGAACTAAAATCCTAAGTGCCAACTTCGCTGTATTGAAAAACGGTTGAAGTGACATGCAGGCGAAACGCCATACAGTATAAACTTATAGTTTTCGTTAAATAAATTCCCGAAAATAGCGTTGAAAGCGGGCAGTTAAACTAAAGCACCCCCTTAACACATCATCATACATGTTGCGTAATATCTGCAAAATTGTAACCCAGCGTTGTGTAGGTTCCTTATAAGAGGCGTAGGTATATCTGTTATTCCTCGGTAAATGGAGACAATCTTGTCCTCTGTCGTGGTCGGCCATTCTATTTCCCGCCGTGGCGTGCGGCCGCAGGCTGAGCATAGAAATTTGAATTATTACTCGCCACGGTCTCGTGCTTCGCGAATAAAAGCCGACTTCCTCGAATAGGAGGGTGGAGGGGCGGATAGGCGCGATTATAAGTTCGCGAGATAATAGCTGCACGGTACTTTTAATTAAAAAGCCGCGCCGCTCGCTGCCACCGCGAATTACGTTAATATGGGCGGAACTTCTGCTGCGATAACAACTGCCGTGAAATTTGTCTCTTCGTGTTTCGCCAGCGGTCGTCCGATTTTTCATTGGAAATCGTTGCAGGGAGCTTTCGCCGTGTCTCGCTGTTCCGTTGGAATTTGTTTGATGGGAAATGATTTCAATTCGCTTTGGTGGGCATGATACTGTCTCGATGGAATGTTTTTGGGAACCACGAGTTAAACAATGTTTATTGCATTGTAAGTGCTAGTGGGGATAGGGTTTGAATTTGAGTTGGGTTGTGCGTTTGCACAATATGTGTTTTCAATTAGGGGAAGTGATGTAGGTACGCCAGTGCTTACAAACATTTATGTTGCAGAATGGATATGAGTATCCTTTGGATTTCAATAAGAATATTGACTGACTGGTTTAGGACAATAAATTTGGTAATTTAATCGATTTTAAACTCTAAGATTATCGTTCAATTACCTGTCAAAATGTCTTTTAAGTATTCGGTCGCACATGGTAACTGAGCTAGACGCGTAAAATTTAATTAGGTATAACATTAACCTGCTGAGACACGTGCTACGACCTGCGTCAATCAGCCTTAAAAGTCAATTTCCATTAGCGACCACTTCATCGAGAAAAGTTTGTGGACACGACAGTTCCACGAAAAATCCCAGAATGTTATTAACGCCCAGGTAAAAAAATATAAAGTTGGTCGCGCGAATAATTTTGATCTTCGAACCAATGTGCCGGAGCGTCTTAGTCCATCAAACTAATATGACTACCCCTTTTTCACGTTTTCTAATAACCAGAGGATGCTTTATTAATACTTCTATAATTAGCTGATCCTAGAAGCACATAAAATGATTTTAGATATCTACCTGAAAAGAGAAAAAATATCATCTAAAACAAAAGATCAAAGTCTCTCTATCCTCCCGGTATTTTCAAAAGCATGCTTCCCACTTTTTCCACCTTATTCGTACCCAAACATCACGTTTAAAGTCCCTCGCTCAGCGACAACCAGACCAGCCACGGCGAATCCACCATGGACGCCGTCGAATTAATTGGTTGGAAGAAGTCAGTTAAAACAGTTTAAACTGTTAAGCAGGGGTAAATCCAGGCGTCCTGGCTGCGTGTATGCAAAACACGAACAGTCCCCCTACCGCCCGCAAACCCTGTCTTTCTGAATCGCGCGACGCGGAAACTTGGATGGTTGAAGTTGCAGCTTTGCCAGCGACAAGTTGGATCGGCAAAGTTACCCCGTGTCGGTACGTCCTCGCCTCTCGCGGAGCTATCGTCGACTTTCGCCTCGCTTCAGAGGCAGCACGCTCCGAATCTGTCCCCCGTAGCCGTTTGGGAAACGAGGGGAATTGTCCTGGAATTGTGCGTAGACGGCGGGACAAAGGAGAACGCTTCGGGCGACGAGGGTGAGCCGCGCGGAAAGTGGGCTCGAAAGTCCTGGAGGGTGAGCTTCTCTTGGCCCGTTTGCCTCCCTTTCGCTGCAGCTTGCAGATCGGTGGAAGGGTTTTTCTCGTCAAGATCGACGGGGTCGTTAGGAGGATCGGAGTGTGGGCTGCCTCCGACGTGGATTTCAAGGGATTCTGGGGTGGTCAGTGGCATTTGTCGGGGCGCAAATTTACGGGGAGTGAGACGCAAGGTCTTGCTCGGTCTACTGCATCCTGTTTTTTTAGCATCAAAGCCTAAGAAGTGTTGACACACTACATCCTAATGCAGTGATTCTCAACCTCTGGGTCGCGAAATGTTTTTTGGGAATATTTTTTTATAAATATTAAGATATCTAATATCTATCTTGTAAGGATTATTCTCACCATCCTCTCTATATTACAAATATGTACGTTGAAGCGCCCCGAACGTACTGGATTCGATTTAGGAGCAATTTACAACAACTCAAAATTAATTAATTCCCGTCAGGCGTGATATTTCGGCCACCGAAAGTATACGTATGCTCGCCACCATATTTGACGTCCGCGCTTTCGGTCCACCCCCGCACAGCTCGTGTTTTCCACATTTTGTTTAACGTTGTTTCGGCGCACGTGCAATCCCCGTTTCTCGCTGCAGCACGTTCGTCGCAGCCGTTGACGAAATAGGACGGAACGTTCGTTGACAAAACACGTGCAGCGCTCGAAATTTCGGCAAGGGCACCTGTTACACGCGCTACGCTGGCTACATCTTCCGCCACGTCGGATATCACGGGATGTCATCACGTTTCGCCGTGGCCTGTGTTAGGGTGGATTTGAAATTACAAGTTGAAGAGCTTCAGAAATTGATAGAATGTCTTAAGTGTCATGTTCGGAATGGAAAAAGGGATCCTTTTTACGGTTTTAAAGTTATGTGTTTAAGGGGCTGTTCTGGTCTGGAGCCCACAAAAATAGGTGATCTTTAGGAATTAATTAAAGGAAAACTACTACATAGAATCTAATACGACTTTTTGCATTGTATTAAAGATGTCCTAAACTATAGAAATAAATTTTTTGTTTTATAATTCAAAACGGTGGAACGTGTAGCACCTAAACCATATCAAATGTACATAAATAATTTTATTTATGTATTTCTTTATTACCTATTTATGTGGTATTATTCATTTCAATGTTTAGATTCACCTATGAATCACCCTTTATATCGTCTTACGAAGAGACAAAGGAAAATCGATAGTGCATAGATTAGTCGTCGTTATAAATTTAAATTGTACAAGAGATTGTCATTCGACGCTGGGAAAATAATTACGTGGAATGCCGATCGTGACAATGCGCGATAATAATTCGCTCGGCTGCGACTGCAAGTTCGTTTTAAATCGTCGCGAATCAACAGTCGCGTAATTCACTTGCACAATTTCTGTCTGTGGAACTCGAAGAGAATTAATTGTCGCCCCTCGGCTAACTGTGACCGAGCGTTAATGTGGTAATGAACAAGTATTGTCCCTCACACATCGTTGCTCCAGACTGTCTTTCCAATCATTAAACAACGAAGTGTCAGGGCAATTTGAAAAACGATTAACCGTCGTTGTACGTTAATTGAGGTATGATTTCTGTTACCGTTGTGTTTCCGCTGTTATATGAACTCAGCTGCTCTTTAGATCGTTAATACGAACTGAAGAAACTCAAGAATGAAGCAATCACGTTTATTGTTATAAATTGCAGTAAAATCTATATGTCACTCGCCAATTGTGTAGATAACGCGTTATTGTTTATAAAAATTGATCGTACAGGTTGTATACTTACTAGTGACTCCCTCAATTCATTTTAAATTTTCGTATGTTTAATTCTTTTACTATTCTTTATTATTTAGAACACAGCACGTGGCGACACAGTGCAGGTTTTTGGAAATTATGCTTATTGCAAGCAAAAGAATCACGAATATATCAAAGTTAAGTGCTCTACCGAGTAGAGGGCGCGCGGATAGACGACGCGATGTATGAAATCCAACATAACCTAAGAGAACATTAATATTCAAATACATAGGTCCACTAACAAATTAACAAAAAACACATATATAATAAACAAATGAAACTTGCGATATCTATTAATTCAGGAATTTCAATTGGATTATTTTACCTCCTTAATACTTTTCTACATTCAACAAATTAATTTCTCTCGCCCCACGTTTATTCACAAAGTATCTACTAACACCGCAAAAAACTTTCTGCAAAATTACCAACAGACAAACTCTACGGTAAACCAATCCCGCAATCGTTGCATCAATTCCTGCCAATAGTTTAACGTAACCACCGCCGAGGAGGGAGCAAAAAATCCTAAAATAAATTTCGAACTCCACAAAAAATGCCGGGGAAAAAGGAAAAAAAAAACAGTTAACAGCTCTCCAAAGTAACTAAAAAAATTTAATCGTTCCGGAGAGTTCAATGGTAACGGGTGAACAACGTTCCATCGGCCAGTAAAAGGCTCGGACCTTTTTAATTCGACCGCACTCGGTTAATTAATTGCCGTTAATTATCGCGTTCCTCGTGCCGTCTTTCCCTTTCTCGCGTTAGGTTAATAATGTCATGGTAATGTCGTTTTCCCCCTGTAATCCCCCTCTCGCGCGCGTTCGGAAACATTTAATTAGCTGCGGCGAGCCGACTGAGCTGAGTTACAAGCGGAAACTCCGTTTCGCAGGAATTAGTTGAAGAAGCGACGAAAGCGCGTCACTTCGAACGGAATACGCGCTTTCCGCACGGCGTTCCGCGCGGCAACGGCTAATTTCTGGCGACTGACAGCCGTTGATAGGTAGTTCCTTGGTGACGCGGAGACGTTTCGAAATTTAAGACGGTATCTGTCATTCTTATCTTGTCATCAAGTTCTTTCCCCTGTTCTTTTCCTCATCAATTTTTTTTCCATGTAGCAAAATAGCAATAACTCATATGTGAGTTGTCATATTGATTAATTTTGAAATTGTCTTAACTTTTCTAAATTAAAATATTTTATACTTTTACCGAAAAGCGCCAAATTCGCCATTGACGCCCCCCCCCCCCCCCCAAGCTCTTTTTCATTCACTTCTTCACCTGGGCCATTGTTCTCTTCAGGTTGATGTACGTTTGGTGAAAATAATTCGCGAACAAATTTGAAATTAGTTTGGCGCGTTCGTCGGTACAGGCAAAAAATATCATCCTCACTGCTGACCGGAAAGGAGAGCCGCCATTGCGATTGGGAAATCGATGGAGCTCGCGTCGAGAGTGGTCATGAAATTCTAAATAACTGATCGCACCCCTGAGGATTGGTTACCAACCGGCCAGTTCTCCATTCACCAGCTCCTTTTCGTCCACTGGACAAAGCGAAAGTGGCCATGGCCAGCGCCATTTTACATTTCCCAAACGAAATTGCGGTCCCAAAATCTGCATGTTCAAGCAGTGAAACATCATTCACAAATGTGCCAGCAATTAAGAAAATAGCCCGAGTAAAAAAATCTGAGAAAATGGAATTCAGTGCCGCACTTAGGATTTACGCTTGGAGGAGCCGAGTTGGACGGATAAAAATATATTTAATGTATTACAAAAATTTATTTATAGTTCAAAATCCAGTTTTCTTTCCCTTTTATAAAGCCCCTTCTTTGAGGGTGCCAGTCCCCCGTTTTGTATTTTTCCACGCACGCAAGCGCAAAGGTCAAAATATTTAAAAACGGAAAATACACACAATTCAGGATAGCTAAGTACTTTCAACTCCCACTGTCATTGCTTCTTGACAAAAATCACAGCATTAAGTAGAAAATCAGTGAAAATGCCACCGCGTGGCGTTCAATTCCCGCGCGTTTCCTTTGACTACCGGAAGTTCGGCGAAATTTGGAAAAGTAGCGCGAAGGAACGTCCGAAAGAAAGGGAGGGTGAAAACTAAATTGTTTCATTGTTCGCTGGGAGCAGAAAGACACGGAGGGTGGGTCGGCAACATGGGGAGGTTGGAGAGGGGGTGGGAAGGAAGTTGGAACGACAAACGAGGGTGGCAGGGTGGCCTGTGTGTGGAAATTTTCCCCACCTGTTGCCGAACAATTCCCATGGAAACGAAGTTATGGCCACGGTTTCCGCCAGATAAATACCGCGTGCACAAGCGCGCGCTTTCGCGGTAACGAGCACGGGACACGAAGGGACATGTTCCCTACGACGGCTTCCCTGACAATGTCCGCAGAAAACGTGTTTCTGCTGGTTAAAGTGGCACCCGAGTTTACTGCCTGCAACAGTAATAAATGAATGGTCGAAGTAAATCGAGTTTAGGATTAGGATTGTTAGCAGGAGGGGGATGATTAGGTTTACGTGCATTTGTGGAGATTATCTGCTGTGGTTGGATAAGTATGTTATTACGTATGTTCGATATTTTATGTTTAATCTTTGTAGTTCTGAAGATTATTGACTGTTGTAGGCGTTAGGCAGAGATAGGGGTTGTATACTGTTGGAAAGGGGAAGTTGATTGTGTTTTTATAAGTATCTTTCGTGGACGAGGGGTGGAGGGTTGGATCTATATATAATAACCAAAAATGACATGCGTTATATCTAACCTTCATTTTAAAATAATAATTTAAACAATTACCTAATAATCTAACCTAAAAAAATATTAAAAATCCTAATGAACCAGAAGTTGAAAATAATACTATAGTTAACATCAAATTTACATTAGTACAAAAATATTCATTTTTATCAATAATTTTTAAAATAATTCAGAGATAGTTATGTTGTCGAGACGAGTAGGACAGTTACTAAATTTTTATAGAATAGTTCAATTTTCCAGAATCGGATTTAGTAGAATTGCCAAAGGTTTTGCTGGAGTTAGAGAAATTTCTGAGGGTTTGGAATGTTATATAATTATACAAAACTGGAAATTTTTCTAGAAGTATATTATTTAATAAACTTGTGTGACTTTAAACTTGTACATTATTCGGAAATTGTGAAATGTTCTTAAATTATAGATATTCCTAGAGATGCAACATTTTATAAAATCATATAAGTATAAAATCTGTGGGAATTATGAAGCTTCATATAATTACACATGCAATTAAAATTTCCCGGAATCCAAACTTCCAAGAAATATTTTTCCCCTTCCTCGAATCTCAAATAAATCGCAAAATTCCATAATTCGTACTCATCTTAAAGACTTGCTGTCCCACCTCCAAAACCCAGACAAGTATCACTCAGATCTCTCGGCGTTCAAATTCACCATCGAAACGCAACCATCTAAAACCAACGATTCGATGCAGCAATTGCCGGAGAGCCATCAAATTTTCACCTTGTACATAGCAAACACAACTACCACTCAGGACAGTAAACTTCGAAAACGGAACATTTCCCTCCGCCCGCGAGCTTCGCGTGTATAATTAAATTCCGGACGTTTTCATTTCACCCGCCTCCATAATACAACCAGCCACTGTATCGCCCGACCAGCGCGCTGCCGGAAACCAAATAAAATGTTCTTTACTCGTTATTCTTCGCGTGTTTCTCCCGTGACCGGTGTTAATTGCTTTCGCGAAGGGCGGATGAACGACTTCAATTATTTCTTCCTTTCCCTCTACTAATCCCCTCCCCTCTTCTATCGTCATCGTCCACCCCCTCTCGCGCCGCCGTCGAACGTCTGGCATGCTCACCCTTACCCTTGCTCGCCGGGGTGGAAACGCGTTGGGGATAAAAAATCCGGAGATTTTAATTAGAAGCGTCTCTCGTCATCGCACCGAAGATCAGAGTCATAATATAAGGGTTGTCGTCGACGTCGCCCAACGCTCTGTGCACTGAGAGAGGGTGGTTAGGGGCGGGCTGCAATATAGGGGAAGCACCTCCAGTCTCGTCTGCACCTGGGGATCGCCTGCCCGTTAAACTTCCCATCGAGCAACCAGAATGTGTTTTATGCGCATAGATTTTGTATTAGTGCTCTGAAAAGTTATATGTTTAGGGGCTTATCAAGCTGACCATAATTCAGTATATTGTTGGGGTTTACTTAAGGGTAGATTGTAGTATTGCAGCCTTCTATATTGTGTTATTGTTTGGTGGGGAAATTATGGAGAATTGTTCAGTGTTCAGGGTGTACTATAGTTTTTAAATGGCAGTAACATTCAGAACAGCCCTCATTATGCTTTGTTTTCGATCAAACTTCAATTTTAGTGCAATCTGCACGCATTTTCGAGAGTCTGATTAATCTGTTTTTGCGTGATCCGATGTGTTATTACAGACATCTCGTTATGTCATATTTTCCATAATTCTGAAGCATTGTTGTAGCATCATATCACGTTTCACATTTGGCCGAGCCCAAATTTCATTTCTGCGTTACTCATTTTGGCAGAGGAAACCAGATTTCGCGGTGATTAAATTATACGAATGTACAACGTAATAACAAACAGTACTGGTTTCAGTTTCTTTACTACGATTACACCACAGAGTATTTAATGTGCACTGTTTACAGAATATATAAAATTCATATATAATATTCATATATAAAATTTGTATAATTTTTTTAAAAAACTTAAAAGTGGTAGCAATTGTTTTCTTTGATATAGTAAAACGTCATAATAACGAACAGCAAACGAAACAAGATAATCGTATAACAAATTAGAGAATCCAAATGTAGCTCCATTTCACTCGCTTTAGGCATACATATAAAGTGGAGATTTGCAATCACAATTCCACAATTCCTTCAAAAGTTAGGCATACACCCAAAACTCAGCTCTCTTTAAGCTCAGGTGGGTCCATCAGTGGAGAACAGTGAAAAGCGTCAGAAGTAAGGTACATCACACTGAAAAGAACACTAAGTCCGCCAAATGATCAGCGTAAAAGTGACACTTCGGTCGAAATCGTTGCCCCAAGAATCCCGTGCCAATCCATCCCGCGGCGCAGGGCCGAAGACGACGATATAAAGCACAGTGGCGGCGGGTAAACGAGTAGAGGCATAGCGGGGATACTTTATGGGCCAATAACGGGGGGCGTGTGTCTTGCCGCTGTAAATTATTAAGCCACCCTCCCCGCCCCGGGCACTCTGGCCGATAAAGCGCGCGCGGAGCTGATATCCTCTTGGCTCTCTTCGCAGGACCGTCATCCTCGCGTCTCTGGCCGCCGCGAGAGCAACTTGGCCAGGAAATAACGATTAACTCGATGCTTTCAGCGACGCCGCGTACGCGCTGTAAATCATCGGCACGGCCCAGGCGTTGCGGGAGCTTGTAATAGATGGAACGTTGGAAAAAAGGTTGGAACTATTAACCGCCCGAGCGATATATCAGTTTTAAAGGGAAATGTCCTTCACTTTGTTCGGTGTGGACGTTTCGTGGTGCTGGATCGGTGGTTGAAAACCTGTTTGGATGGAGGATGAGTGTTGTGGTAGATAATTGACGCTGTTGAAATGGGGAGGAAGAGGAAGGGTCGTATAGACAGGGTGTATATAATAATAAGCTATTTTTTTTTAACGGTTTTCATATACAGTACTGGTCCAGGGATATATAATTATTAAGCTAAATCGAGAGTCGTCGAGATACAGGGTGTGCCAAAATTGAGGAATAATCCTGATGCAAAAAGACATCGAAAAGTTCTTTACCGTTTTGGGATCCGTGGCTTCGTTCTCGAGATATTAACAGTTGAATATTGGCGGTTCAAATTCCGGAGCAACAGCTGAGCGCGGCGCAGTGATGTCTCGCGCGCTCAGCTGACTCAACTTTAAACTGCGCGCGTCGGAACTTGGACCGCTAATACTCAACTGTTAATATCTCGAGAACGAAGCCTCGGATCCCAAAACGGTAAAGGACTTTTCGGTGTCGTTTTGCATCAGGATTGCCTCTCAATTTTGGGACACCCCATATAAGTGTGCCGAAGTGCAGAACAAAGCACTTTCGCTATCTTTCTGCACTGTCTAGATTGTTCGCAGTACCTATACTGTTTTTATTCTACATTTTAGACGGTTTAATTGAGCATTCTTGACAGTCTTAATGCCACTTTTGCTTGGTACATGTGTGATGTTTTGAAAATTATACATTGAAATATAATTTGTACTTGTTTCGAGGTCTTTTCGCTAATTGTGACAGTCGTAACTCTGTCACTTCATACATCGTATTTTTTCAGAGGAAGATGTGTTGGCGAAGTGTTCACAACACGACGCCGTTGCGTTAGGGGGTGACGATGTTTCGACTTAGGGGGTCGTCTTAAGTGCCCCTTAATATTAAGGAGAGTGGCGGCAGTCTTTATTGGCACCCCTTCCCATTAATCCGGTTACAGCCTCTGCGACGCGGAAATTTGTAGTCGGTTATAAATTTTAAAACTTGTTCACGCACCTGCGTTCGCGCCACCCTGTGGCTTTAGGGGGTTAATCGAACAGACTGAAATATTTTGCGTATCGAGACTGCATATGTACGCGGCGCCACGTTCCCTGCCGATCGAAATAACGGATCAGAATAATTCACTAATTCTTATTCGACGCCACTGCCTGCAGCATTTTTCGATTTTTCAAAATCTGCGATGGGTAACGTGAATATTTATTTCCAGAAGTTCAAATCATTTTATGCACAATAGAGCTGCAGATAATGGAGTATCTTTCCAAGTCTCAAATATTTCTGAAAACTAAAACTGTGAAACTAAATTAGAGAAGCATTCAATTTCTTGCCCCAAAAATAGTGATCAACCCTTAATACTAATCTTCCATAGATCAGTTCATAAATGCTGTGCTTATTAAACACTGAACATTTTAAAAGAGCATAACCTAACATATTAAAAAGAGCACACACCCCTCCAAATTCAATAACAAAATCTAGTACAATCCCACATTTCATCATATTCTACTTGTCATCACCAATCCCTCCCATTAATTACGATACAGCGATGTAATTTCGCCATGCGCAATTGGTGGCCACCTCCCAGAGCGTTTATAAACAATCGACCGTTAATACATTTAGTCAGGCGTGTCGGTCCGACAGGCATTGATATTTAATAATTCGCGCAGAACGGGACTATTGGCCGCCAAAGGCTTTTCCTGTATCCTTTCTGCGGGAACTATATTATATTTCAGCTAATGAGACTCAAAGTTCGCCCGGGGCCGTCCGTGATCCTGATTGGTTGGCTATTAACGACGCCCTAGCCATAACGATCATGCGGCGCGCGACAAATACAAATTAATTAATAACGTTCATAAAGCACTCGCGGCTGGTGGAGTAGCTCTAACGGCTACGCCTGGCCCCGGGGTTAGTTAATACCCGTTAAATTATCTCCGGTACTTAGGCAAAGATCATTAATTTATGTTCTGTCCTATTGCTTTTCGTGTACACGCGCAACCAAGGACTCGCTACTGATGTTTGCGTTGGAATTAAGCGGGGCTCCTGCTTGAGGTGGAGCCTTAAGCTTTCTTGGAGTGGTCTGTTTTTATAGGCAGAGAAGATCTCAGGAACCTAACAGTTGGACTATGTACATGAAATGCTGGTGGGATGGTTGGACCTATGTTATGTATCAAGCTGTGGTTTTTCTTTAAGTTAAGGAGAAAGGGATGTTTCCAGCGTATTTGGGTGAAGTTAGTACTTTAGACCCTAAGCATGTAGGAATGGCATCAAATACATTCAGGTCTGTGATAGGTGATGAAGATTGCATTTGATGGTTTGTACCTTCAGGGATATCCCTTTGCACTGGAATTGAGGAGGCTCCTGGACACCCAGTATGTTTAGGCTAGGTATAGTACATGTGTTATTTAGTATTGGTATTGGGTGTAAGGATTTTACATTCCAAGATTACGTTGTAACGTGACTGTTTAATCTAAGGTGCGTAGTATCCAAAGGTTAAATGTGTGACGCAATAATGCAATATGTAATGCGGTGTAACGCAGTGTAATGCAATATTTGAGGCTTTTAAAGTGTTGGTAATTTTTTAGGCCCCCAGGTAATATTTGACAAAACAAAAAATTGTGATTCATGACTGCTTATATGTATGCGATGCATGTACATATGGCTAGGTTTCCTAAGTAGAATATAACTTTGATGAAGCTAGTTGTAATGCTAACACTGGAGCTCTGTTCTAGGGGCATATAACCTAAACTTGGAAGGCTGAAATAACACTATACTACAGTAGACTATAACTGGCACCAGTTAGAGGTTACAGGATTGTTTAATAATTACTCTTTAATCACTTGTTGTCATATCTAGTTTGATAATTAAAGACTAATAACCTGTCAATTTAGGTAGTCGTTTCTATTACATAGAAATTTAGAACTAGAGTTGGGATAAATTTTTCTGTGTTTTACGGTAATTCTTCATCTTTACATCATCCGATATACTATATTTACACACTTATGTGATATATTCCATTTACCCATTTCACTCAGACTGAAACCACCCTCTACGTGTCTGTACTATCAACATCTAAACTATGTGCTTCTAATTCTGCACCTAACTCTCTTCCCTACCACTAGGTAGTGCCAATACCACTGATTTTGATTTTAGTTCCATCCAATTTCTAATACACAGAGAATAATGTGATTTCTAAAATAGAGGGGTATGTGTCCGTCATACTATCTAATAACATTCAAAGTGTCCATTTGAACACAGCTCCGCAATACTTACACATACAAATACATCTGTTTTAACCATCATTTTTCTCTACATAGTCGGACCCACGCAGTACGCGTATATTCTCGCAGTTATTAACCCAACAATTTCCATTTTCGTCGAAAGCAATTTCGTGACAGGCTCCCCGCAGTTCGTCACATTTATAACCTCCTCAAAAAGTAATACCCGACCACAACGAATTAATTCACGCCTCCTATCACTCAGCCCCTCCCGCGAGCGTCCAGTCGCATCCGCAGATGCTAGACACCCAGGAGCGCTCGATTATTAATCATCGTCACACATTCCATTGCCTCTATTATTTATAGCCGATTACCGGGCCGTTTATTACATTAATTAGCGGCGATCGACCAGCAGCGGAGCCAGAGATATGCACGGATCTCGTAATGCTCAACGCACGGATATGTTTCTGCTGCTAATGGATTGTCCCGCGGCGCCTCTTCGCCCCGCGAAATTATAATGGTATTCCTCTTGGCTACGCTGCCACGAGATTACGGTTCAAACGTCGCACCGCCGCTGTAGACGACCGGGCGTCCATTTTCGAACCCGACGGCGGCCACTTTACTTACTGCTTGCCTATTTTAATATTCAGATGTTATACTATACAGACTGATTTAAAGTGGTGGTACAAACTTGATGGGCTATGCATTTTATTCTTCGAAAATAAGAAAAGTTTCTGATGAATTTAGTCTCGAGAACCTTTCGTTTTCGAGATACAGGTGTTACAGTACTTAAGTCAGAGTAGTTAACCTTTTCGAGATGGTGGACTTACAACGCACAATTATGAAAATTTTTACTTTCATTAAATATTTTACGAACGCTGCTATATCTAATTGTAACAGTAGCCAGTAAATAAAAATTATCAGTCGGCTAAAGTCAGTGAGCAACCGTCGTCAGAGCAGCCGTCGAAAAGCTATTGGCTCAGCTCAACTATGCGTTAAGCGCCCACTACCAGCCCCGACGCGAGCCCATAGAGAGAGTTTGCCATAGAGGAGTTTTGAACATTAGAACACTTTCGCCTGATAGTATCCAATCATATTGCTTCCGTTTCTTAAAGGTTCTTCTAATTTTTGAGAAGTTTGAATTCGAGCAGGACACATTATGGATTTTAGCTGAACCCAGAATTAGAGAGCAGGTGGATTTAAAGTTTGTGATTTTCGAGGAGACACAATTAGTCCACCAATTATATTCATGCCAAGTTTGTGCTGCCTGACTATAATGTGGTTTCTATGTATACCTGTTTCAATCGAATTCATTAATATGCTTGCTGATGCCTGTAGGCGTTCTACGCGCAAACTTTGCACACTGACCGTAACGCATACTATACATGTTCACAGCGCTGAAATGATAAAAAATTCAGCTTGTACAGAGTACAGTTCAAAATGGTTACTCACACACATCGGTACTCATAAGTACCTACGTACTACACATACATCCACCCCGGGGTTCAGCAAGATATCTAGATCACCGTCATCTTTTTAAACTAGAGCTAGAAGAAATACTTAGGAAGCTTATTCCTAACCAAAAGTGTCTAAATTACTGGAGGACTTTTGGTCACTCTTCAAAGGGTTAAAGGCGATTACACTCCGGCCGATCGACTCTCAGCTCGCGGCAATCTCTCAGGCTACCATGCAAAGAAGCAGCCCGATCAGCCTCTGGCTCTCGTCCCCCGTCGTTTACCCTAGCTGGCGTGACATCTCTCTCGCTTTAGCATTTGTAATTACTCCAATTCGGCTCCTTCCCCGCCAGGCCGGGAAGTAACCATCCCTAGGCTCGCCTTTCCTGCGATTAAGTGATTGCAAACTGGAGGACAAACCTCTCTTTGTCCTGGGTAGGGACAGGTATAGCAATTACTCTTAATTAACGGGGGCCAGCTGGAGGAACCGATCGGTTTTCAGATGCTCGCGATTTTGTTTTGAGGTTAGAGAGTTCCTGAGCAATTGGTGGGTATTTACAGCTTTGGGGATACACATCGTGATGGTCCTTAACTGAATTGGGTCTCTTTGACGGCAGGGTGTGTTAAGGATGGCACATTGTCCTAGCACAAGTGATATTTCTGTTTCGTTTCGTTGTAAATCCCTTCAAGCATATTTTTCAGTGACACCTAACCTGCTGATAATTGTACTACTCCGTGTAATAAACCAGCTACATCCTGGTTGTAGCTATTCCCATCGAAACCTAGAGCCACCTTCAGGGACGAAGTAACCTATAATAAAATAACCGAGGGTGTCGTCATTTTTACGGTCAAAGCTGTCAGTCTCCAGCTGCTACCCTTCTCGATCCTCACCCTTTATTCCGTCGCGTAGGCGGCAGGCAAAAGCTCGCTACTCACATAACGAATGTTCGATCGACTATTTTCTGATTTACGACCGGCCATTTTGTAGGGGGCGCTTTAACGATCGTCCAGGAACCGCGAGGTGTCACATCGGCGCGGATGGACCTCTCAGCTGCGACGCGTGATTCGATTTTAGTGCCTCGATTTAATACTCCATTTAATGCGTGTACCGTGAAAAATGATGGCCGGAATTATTGGACGGCGGTGAAAATGCTGGTGAATCGATCCGTTGATTAATGACCGTTACAACGGAATACGTTTCGGTTTTAATGATCGCTGCGGGGCAAGGGTGGCGTTGAGGAGGAAACACTCGCAAGGATTCAAGTGATTTGTTGTAACGTCCTAGCAACTCGTGATTACGGTTTATATGATCATGAGCTTGTGCTTCTGGTTTTACGCGGGCTTTAAGTTGATAGAAATAGGAGTGGGATAGCGTCGTTCCTTCGTTTAGGTACTTATAAAAGAACACCGTGAAACGAGCACTCCCCGATTGGAACGCAACTTTGTGGGTTTATACAGTGACTCAAGACAAGAACAGCGGTATGTTTCATTCGTGCCCAATCGCCCTTTAAGGTTATAAAAACTAATCTCAAAATCAAATAGCACTCCCACTTTTCCGCGTATAACTGTTAAAGTACAAGAGACAGAAAAGAATGTTTCAAACAAACTGAGTTAAAAAAAAAAAAACTTTTTTTCGTTTGGGTATTTTTTTTTAAAACTTATTTAAAAATTTTGTTCACGCAAGTTTGCAGCGCTTATTGCACCATTAAACTTTTGTTGAAATTTTTTTCTCTCTCTCTTCTACTTTAGGAGTTATATGCGAAAAAGTGGAGTGCCAATTTGACTTTGAGATTAGTTTTCGCACACTTCTTGTCTTGAGCCACTCTATAAGCCCACAACGTTGTGTTCTAATCAGTGAGTGCGGGTTCTTGAGTCGTGCCTGTTTCTATAAACATCTCGCAGTGAAGTGAAGAGAGTCAACTCCTCCCCCTACTTTCCACCTTGCGCTTACGCATGCGCTGTGCAGATCTCACTGTTGCACAGTGTACCTGTACACACCGCAGTAAACTTTAGCTTGGTCACTACATATTTGCAAACCGTAACACGTATTAACTCCAGGTCAATAAAGTCTTGTAACTCAAGCACGAGTTCTCTACATTCTCGAGTTCCGGGGGTTACTGAAGACGCTAATCAGTGGGACAGGGCTGATGGTATCCAGAAAATCCCGTATTTCGACGCCGTTAAAGGACTTCTCGTACTCGAAGCGCATTCAGAGTGGGAAAGGAAGAAGGTGGAGAAATAAGGGTAGCGAGGAAGGGAGTCCGTAGGCGTCGTTCGAACTTGGAGTCAAGTGTCGGTGGCACTTAGATGCGGTTCGTTAATTCCTGGAGATTGCATCTCCCTGGATTTAGCTAGCAAGTTACCGGCGGCTTCTCACTCTGCGAAAAGGCAGCTTGCACGTCGGCCATTACCAGACGATTGCTGGCTCGAGTGCAATTTCGTTTCCGGATATCGGGGGCTTGGCCGCCGCAATTTCTTAGGTGCCACTTAAGTATCCGCCATTTTTCGTCCACGGAGTACACTTACACGGGGGTCCTTCTGGCCCCTTCGATTGTTCCTCAATGACTCTACCTGCAAGCAGACATGCTTCTCGAGGTGTACTCGCTTGTTATTTAGAAATCTTTGCTCTGCGATATTTCTGTCAGTCTCTAATAGTGGTCACGCTTTGAGGAGGCGAAGGGGGTGGGAGAACATTCTATAAAAATTAAAATATTATCAGTGCACCATAGTGTCACTAATAATATTTATTTTATTTCTTGTATTTATGTCAATATTTATAGTATGATAGGCACATATTTTGAGAATATGAGTATAAATAGCACAGTGACAATTTAACAGAATATTAAATGCCACGATGTAGCGGCAGAAAGATTAAAATCAGGCACATGTGACAGGGGCAGCGAGGCGATGATAAAAGTGGGGACGATAGTGGATTTGTAGTGAGGTTTGCGTTAACAGAAACACTCTTACAGACCTACAAGTTCAATATTTGGAGGTTTGAGCGGCTCTAATGGTTCTGGAGTTATAAGGTGTCGAGATACAACTCACAAGTTAAACAAGTCTACAGCAGGGAAAGTTTCGTTCGGTTATTCAAATAGCTCTGATTCTCGAAATCAGTCTAATGTTAACCTACCTCTTGATATCTTCTTCTGAGGCGTTTCTATAGCGCTGTTGGTAGACATAACCTATTAACGGAGGAGGACTCATCAAAATTTACAAATTTGACGTGAAAATTTAATAATTACAGTTTTCCGAAGGGAGTAAATAGGTAGTGTTAAGTGTAATAAGAAATACTTAGAATAATACTTCGTAATAAGTGGAAGATTTAAATAAAAATAATTTAGGTGGATTTGCGATTTTGCCATTACTTGCTTCGTATCACAATAATAACCTGATTTTATTACCCATATAATTATAAAAGTTTAGAAACTAAAGGGTGAAGAGGAATATAGAATGGAAACTGATAATTAATGTGTAAAGGCTCCTAGGAAATTATGCTGCTACCAAACCTAACCTCAAAAGCTAACGCTAGCCATTTTGCTATAAATTCATGAAGCATGCTTTGGAACCGCCTCGAGCAAAATTACAGACTATATTATAGGAATAATGATTAGAATTTTGAGTAGGTTAATATAAAGCACTAATTCGTTAAGAGTAACTTGGATCTTACAGTAACTGAATTCAATATGGCTGCCAAGCGATTACAGGAGATTTTGCAAGAAATCGTAAGAACCAGCGCGTCGTAAATGTAGAGGCTGGGAAGTTTCGGATTCCACTCGAGCAGAGTGATTTTTAACGATTTGCAACGAGTCGTTAGCTTCGCAGCAAGATTTCGAGTGATTTCGTTACAGCTCGTTTCACTTATCGATCATCCTATTCTCGCTGGTAAAATATGCTGAATTTTCAAAATAATCTCTGGGAGTTTTTTTATTTTATATTGCAGATAAAACATTTATTAATTCACAAGGGAAGTTCGACAATTCGAAAATTCAAAAAAATCTGAAACTTTGCAGAAATGTGTCTCGAAGCTAATAGTGTTATTTGTCTTGATTCGGCAATAAAACGGTCTTAAGGTGAAAACACCTCTGCAAAGAAATTGAGAGTTTTCATATTGTTGTAAAGTATGAGTTCATTTTGGGGTGGAAAACATAGAAAACATAATTTCAAGAAAACTTTTTTACGCTTAACTAAAGAAAATAGAAGTTGATTCATTTAAAATTGCGGAGAAATTTGTTCAAATGGTTTGAAAAACGTCATTCTACAGCGATTCATCTAGACTCATTAGATATCTATATTTAGCAATAAAAAAAACTCAAATATTGCTCAATATTTGCACATTTAAACCCTCGATAAATAAAATTTCAAAGAAGTATATGTGTCTAAAAAATGTTTTCTCTCTTAAAAGTATTGTTCCCTTTAACTCCAACACCACACGATTTTATACAGAAATAATTGTAAATGAAGCACGCAAAAAGGCTTAAAAAATCAATTTACAACCCGCCAACTTGTCATTCAAAATCAAAAGTGCGTTCGGATACAAATTAACCCTCACTGACCCTCCATTTGACACTATTTATGCACCGTGGCGCGTCTATAGCGAGTGAGGGGTGTACTACACCTCACAGAGCCGGCTAGGCGTATTTTTCCTCATTTCTTCAGCTCGTCCTTCTAGATTTTAACATTCGTCTGCGGTTCACGAGCACGGAACAAAATATTCTTGTCCCAATGCTGCTCATGAATCTCAACTTTGAGATAACATTGAGGAATTCTTTGCTGTCTGAACGGAGAAGGGAGCGCGCGGTTCCGAAACGGTATCCACCTGACAGCTCGTATTTCTTCCCTTCCAAATCCTCGGAATAATCGGAAAGAACGTAATGCAGGGGAATCGCGAGACATGGCGGCTCCATTGCTCGCTGATGGCTTTTCGAAAGCCCGCCGCGTGCACGAAACAACCCCCATCTTCCGATGTAGATCCTCTGCACTGCCTTCAAAAATATTCTGGGGACTAATGCGCGAGTCATTTTACTATATCTTCCCTCCCATAATTGTTGACTTGTGTGAGATGGAATTTCGAAATATCACTGCAGGGAACGCTGAATCTTTTTTATGATCATTTGTTCCCTTTTGTATTTCAAAAGGCGCTGCATATCCTCTACCTGGTCATGATATATGAAAACCCACAATTTCTTTGAGGGGATGTTTTCACCCCCACGGCATTCTAATTGTCGAAACAAAGAATGATCACGTTATTAGCATCACTTGAACTACATTTCCGTAAACTTTCACCATTTTTCGAATTTTCGAGTTGCCAAACACTGCTTGTTAGTCAAGGAGTTAACGGCTACCACTACTCCGCCATTAAGGCACAGGCGGTGCGCGTCACACTAGTGCACTCGATGCGCCGAAAAGCTGTTCTCACGGCACTACCAGCTTCCCCTTCGCCTTCTCTTTTTAATTTCACCCGGACCCATTGTTCCAGCTGCGTTTCGGACAGCGTGGCCGAAGTATATCGAGTACCTCTCCTGGCGCGCTGGAAACTCCCCAGTGGATGTGCCTATAATTCCGTGAGCCCCACAGTTAGCGAGGCCAACGGCGGTTGCTCCTCGCTCTCGAGAGCCATTACTTCGATTACTTTTCTAGTGTTCCCCCATCGAAAGTCTCCTGACACCTCCGCCTGTATCGGCGCTGCGGCCTTTGAGCGCGGGTAATTAATATAGCGGAATTATTTCGCTGGCAAACGCGTGACGGCAACGGATAAAGCCGGGTTCTCACGGCTCTGTGTCCGCCCATTGGCTCGGAAACTGATGATTCACCTTCGTGAGCTTTCTCCCTTGTTAGCTCGAGGAAGGGGGGAAGGGGAAGTAAGGGAGTGTTGTTAAAAGTACCAAGAGTCTGGTGGCTCGAATTAAAGAAAATTCAATTTTAAATAAATAGAAACCTTGTCAGAATTCCGAATTAGCATCATTTGATGTTTGACTCCTGGAAACTGGTTAGCTCCGAAAGAAAAACTCGCCTGAGAAACACTGTATGCATTTTTGAACAAGAATTATTTGACGATGTTAGACTCGCAACGTTCTTGACAACTTCGTGTGTAAACCTTCCATTACTTCACTTCGCGTAATTCGTTAATATTTCTCTTAGTCGGTTGGCTGATAAAGATGAAAGGGAGAAAGAAAGGGAAGGAAGGCTTTTTTAACGAACGATAAAGGACACACTTTTAGCTTAATGGAATTCGTTAGAAAGCAAGGATAATTCTCTTTGACGAGGAGCGTCGTTTTGGTGGCGAATCCGAATAAAGAGGAAGATGTAAGTAGACGGAACACGGTGTAACGGAAAAAGCAGGAAAATCGAAAACACTCGTGGGACGATGGTGAAGCGTCTCCGAGGAATTAAATTCAGCCAAGTTTTTCCGGCGTCTTCCTGCTTTCCGTGTACACAGACAGTCACGAGGGATTCGAGAGACAAAGTGCGATCGACAGAAGCGTTAGAGGCACGCTCTTGAGATTCCACGTTTCTGAGGAAGCTGATTCTGATCGGTGTTCCATAAACTGTGCTCGTCATTACTCTTTCTAGTTACTGTTTCATACTGGAGGTGGTCTGAAGGGAAAGCTCGAGAATGTGGGGATGTATTGGTTTTTGAAGGAACTTAACTATCTGCTAAACCGTAAAAGATATCGAGAAAAGCTTAATTCAAAGTTTTATGATTTTTGAGGCTCTATAATGTGGTAAAGAATTTTAAAAAAAGAATGTGGTAGGGATACATTTTGAAAAATTACTTTTTTGGAAACATTCCTACTGCTCGGTACATTAATACCTCCTCGACAAATACAAGAAATGAACGAACTACTGATTTATTTAACGAAACGTGTATTGTACTACTTGAAAAAAGAAATCAATTCATTGGCCTTTTTCCATGAAATTATTCTAGAACGTAGATTCTCAACCGTTTTGTCTCCGTGATCCCCTTTTGAGTTTAATATTTTTCTGTGGCCCCCAGCAATCAACCCTTCATCGATAATTTTAGGCCCGATTGGTTTCAAAACGATGGAAAACTTTAACCCCTTTCCCTCTTACTTTCTACGAAAAGCGTTTGTAAACGGTATCGGAATGGTTGCGCTTAAAAATATCCAATCGCCGCCCCTGTATCTGCCGTTTCAATTAGCTTTGATTGACTGTCCAGTCTTAATTGAAGGGTTAGCGGTGCGAGTTGGCACGCAGCCCCTACTCCTGAATTAATTTCTGCAATTAATAAAATCGTGAACGCGCTCGGCCACGTGCTTATTGGCGCGTCTCGCGGAACGGACCAGGCCGATTTCTATGTAAACGATCGCGCCACCCGCCGATTGGCAATAACGGCGATACACACTCATTTATTGGCCAGTTTTCACACGGCCTCGCGTTCCAACGCATCCGCGAAAATCGAATCGCTGTGCCGTGAATAACGAACGTTGTTGTTTCATTAAATTATCTTTACCCTATCGATTGATTTTATTGAAACGTTTCGCGCGCCATTCCTTTCTCCGGTCAAAAATCAACGGATGATTTTGGGCTCGTTTTTAATACCATTCGGACCTAGTTCCGATAATTGTTCGCTTTGGTGGCCATGCATGGAGATGATTTGTAAATTTGGAGAGAATGTTGTTTTTGAGTTAATACTTGTGGATATTGTTTATCTAAATGATTAACGATTTCTGGATCCCTGCGGTTTGGGTTAGGATTCTTACGTATATTCAAATATTATAAGCATTCGAATAATGTTTTAAAAATTCTATACCTACTCCTAATTATTCGAATATGCGTTATATTAGATAATTTATTCTGATCACATTTCGTTCGTTAGAAAAATAATTATGGCTTTATGGAAATATCGTTGACGATGTTGTATAACCTGTTCGAAGATTAAAATGAACGGTATCACGGTCCCATTGGGTTCATTTCGTGTACGGGCACGTTACAGACGATGGAGCGTACGGTTCAGTTAATGGCTAATTACCCGATTAACGCCAATTCGATTGATCGGTAATTATTTTACGAGCCCCATGTACCACGGTCTCGATAGTTTGTATTCAAAGGGCATTATCGAAGTTACGGGTCGCCGAAGTATTCTCTTACGATTCACTTGACTCGTTTTTATTCCACTCGAAATCGATTTTATCGCATACCGACTACTGCTCGTTCGTTTCCATTCACGTTATTCACGGCAATTGCCTGCTTCAAAATAGCTCCATCTTCTGTTTCACTTCTCGACCAAATGTTTCCACGAAGTATTTTCACGTGATCTTTGTTTGACTGTTTGGCGGTTTATTGTACACTTTTATTAATAACTGGAAACTTGATATTTTCTAATTCGTTTCTAAAGAAACATACTGTCTCAAATCGTTTGAAAGGGAAAGTACCCCAAAGCAAGGATAACTCTTTAAAAATGAAATTCCAAAAATAATGAAACTTTGGCGTTTGGTGTTAAATAAGTTGACACTTCTAAAACGCATAACTTTTTTAAAATTTGTCCAAACTACTTGAGTTGTTTTTTAGAAGCTAGCGGAATGTAGTTTTCTGGGTGACGTATATCGTCGTTTTGGAAAAAAAAAAAATGCACTTGGTTTGAATACCAAAAAAAAGTAAAGGTCGTTTTTTAAACTTTTTTTTGTGAGCCTGTAATGAAAATTCAGAAAATTCGTTTGTAGATTGAAGTAAGTTGTATGCATACTGAAAATTTCATCTAAATAGGTTAACGTTGCTCTGAGCTATAAACGCTTAAAGTCGCTGATTTCCGGGAATTTCGCGATTTTCGACCTTATTCTGCGATCTATTCTATTTAGATGAAATTTTCAGCATGTATACAACTTACTTCAATCTACAAACGGGTTTTTTGAATTTTCATTAGAGGCTCACAAAAAAAAAGTTTAAAAAAAGACCTTTACTTTTTTTGCTATTCAGACCAAGTGCATTTTTTTCAAAACGACGAAATACGTCACCCAGAAAATTAATTCCGCTAGCTTCTAAAAAAAACTCAAGTAGTTTGGACCAATTTTAAAAAATTTATGCGATTTTAAATAGTATCAACATATTTTCCGACGCGACTGTATAAGTATGTATTACGGAATTTTTTGCTGCCCAAATTCACTCTGAGGGGGTGAAATTGACCCCCCGAAATTTCGACTATTTTCCGATTTTGTGTTATAATTCGCTGTAACTTACCAAATGATAGTCCCAATTTAAACAAGTAACTTTTGTCTGGAAACTTTTCGGCTGAAATTAGGACGCGGCTCTCAAAAATTTGTTAAAACCCGATATCAGTCTCCCCCCCTCCCCCCACGCTTTACACGTGGATGCTTCTTGACCCAGCTTGAACTCAGTGTAAATAATAAACCGCCGTAAACAATGGCCTCAGTCGTCAAGTTTTGAGTGAAGGCCAAAACGTCATCGTCTGGGACGATTAAAAGAACGAGAGTGCCACGCGCAGGAGCCGGAAGAGCCTGTGGGGTGGGAAGGGATGAGGAGCGAGGGGAAGAAATAACGAGCGATCTTGGCTGAGGCTTTTTTCGTTCTGTCGAGGGTCCTTAGCGTGTCTATAAATAAAATAATCGTCAGCCCTGTTTTTTGTTGCCCCGCGACGACGGGGGTGCCTCCCCCCCCAAGGTGGCTCGTTCCACGGGACGATTGTTGAGTCGAACGGATCGATGGATCCTTGCTGACGGATTCTGCGTCTGTGTCTGACGGTTAATCGTTTCGATGGGCAACCGTTAATGAGGTGTGCCAGCGTAAACCAGTGATGAGGAGATTTTCGAATAATTTTTCCCCCACTGTGTCTGGCTAACATTCGAAACTGCGATTGGTCACTGAAGATAATTAGAATCGATAGCGATTTGGTTATTTGATAGGAAATTGAAGATATTTAGTGGTTATGCACATTTGTGTTTTTGAAATTTGGATTTTTTGCTTTCAGTACGCTTGAAAGACACTCTGAAAGTTACAAACATACAAAGTCTGTAATAACACCAAATTCAGTAAAATATTCTGAATATCAGAATTCCACTAGGTAATTTCAAGTTCTCAAAGATTTTTCACTCTTAATCAATTAATAACAAAATTACAATTATATCCAGAGACACATACCTATATTCATATTCGGGTAAGAAGAAGTCGAATCCCTCAACGTAACTCCAGCAATTCGTATCCAAGGGTACACACCCTAGCCACCCCCAAATCCTAGCCCCACGTGCCATCTTCGTGGGAAGCTTAGGTTCCGTGCGAACGCCTCTCACGCTTCCTCTTCGGTGTTGGGCCGAGCAAATCGAAACTACCCAACTACTCCCAGGCAATTAGTAATAACTAATTAGCCATCAAGGACAGGGGGTTTGGTCGACGAATCGACGCAAGTGGCAGAAACTTGCCGACTAGGAACTGTGCCGCTGACTGAAGCTGTCAGAAATCGCGCAAGCTGCTGTCGGAATGGCGTCGGTCCGACGCTCTGAAGTAGTTATTCTTAATTGGCTGCTTACGAGTTCGAGGTGTATGCAGCCTGGCAGCACGGCGCGTCTTAATCCCCGCGTAATAATGAGCACTTCCGATCTTGGGGCTCTTTGTAACTTTCAGTAATGTATTCCCACGAGAAAGATGAGAATTAATTCTTAAAATTCTGAGGAATTCTAGATCCTTTCATGTTTATGCGATTAATTAGAAAGGGGGATGGGTTATTAATTCACTTACTATGTGATTGTTATTCGTGGCGTAGGTATATGGTGCAATAGTGGGGTCTTCAACGCGCATGCGCAAGCAGGAAATGGAAAGGGGGTGGAGCTTCGAGTGTTGAGACAGTGCTATTGGGTCGCTGGTAGTTGAAGTCCCCCCACTCTTCTTAACTCCGCCCTTATGAGTCTATGCCTCAGTATTCTTTTCTAATTTAGTAGTTCAAGAGGCTGAAAATACTTCACATTATTTTCTATGCGTCAGTAAACAAAATACTTAGTTTAAAATCACTTTCAGAATTTTTTTATAATTTTCATTTCGAAAGCAAAAGCTTCGTATTTATTATTATTTTTTTTAATATATCCCTGCGGCTGAAGGATTGGATCTATTTTGTTCCCTGAATGAATTGTGTCATTCACTCTGATCAATTTGTAGTAACCAGATACTCTTCTTCTCGAACCCGTTTCCACCACAGTAAATTGACACCGTGGCAGTGAAAATATTTGGCGAATCGTGAAAAACTCGGGAGATAGGAGGACAGATAGAAACGGAGGGAACAGAGGAAGAGACCATCACTTCCGGCAGCGAAAGAGGCCGCATTCATTGCGTTCGATCGGATTTCAATTAATGTCGGGCACCAATTTTCCATCATGGAGAGAGTTAAAATGGGGTGCTAGCAAAACTGAAGCTGTTCACCTGGCAAATCACTCATTCGTTTTCAACGCTGTCTTCTACAGCCGCGTGGTGTAAATCAAACTTTACTACACATGCTATGCCCTAACTATTTATATACAAAATTTCAATCCAACCGGTAACCCAAACCTTACGCAGTCCCCTTCTCAGTTCCTCGAACAAGTGGGCAGAAAACTTCTTTCCCCTGACTGAATCCAGCAGTCTTCCCTGAAAAATGCCAGTCCATCTCATTCCTTCGTTATTTAGCTCGTCCCGATTCACACCCTCAAACTAGTTGCCATGGCGGAAAGATATCGCGTTGTTGGGCGACGTTATCGCTTCCGAAACTGATTCCCCTCGTTCCCGGCAGCTAGTATGCAGTTTGTTAGGTTCAAGGGGCTCGTTCTTCGATGATCGTTCTTCGACACGCGAAATCTCGATACCCGAGCCGCGGGTGGGGGCGATTAAGTTTCGAAACGAGAATCCACGACAGGATTGCGCCGCTTCGTTACCGGGACGAATGAGGTTAACCTGGAATTGGGCACTCCAGAGGCTGCTGGAGGTCCTGGAGCCAGGAATCTCGGTTATTCCGATTAAGTCTTCGTTGTAGTCAGATCGCTCCGCCAACCAGTGAGCTGAAACAGGCAGCTCGGATCGCGCGATTCGTCTCGATTACCTCGAAGGAAAGGATGTCGACGGAATTTCATCAATTGCCCACTGATAATGCATGGAATTTTTAGTTGAGGCTTGACATTTTTGGGGTTGTAAGGATCGTACATAAGAGCATTGACCAATTCTGAGTGGCTCAAGATTTTGAGAAATGTCTCTCTAAGTTGCTCAGGCGTGAAGATGCTGGGACACTAGAGTAACACTTTGAAGCTTTTCAGAACATAAAAAAAAAATGGTTCGATTTCGCTGATCGAGCAGCCGAGTAGTGGGGGTAGCTCACTGGAATCCCTTTGGGGGTCGGTAGCAGGCCTCAGCAGCCACAGGGATTCGTTAAATCAGTGAAGACAGAAGGGTTCGATATAGGACAGAAACGATACAGAGAAGGTATCCACGATTAGGTTAGCGAGAAGGGTGGTGGCAAGTAAGCACGAACGGAGGGGAAAATAGGAAAGCAAGATGGGGGTTTGCATCGTGACAGCAAAGCCGTATCTCTCGCAGGATAGAGTAGCGTGTTGCTAGCTTCCTTATCGAAATTCTTAATTAGAAAATTTTAATTATGTTTCGTGGCTGCGTGGCGGGCCGCTGGTGGCGGCCTCTGGACGCTTGCAACACTGGGGAGGGGGAGGTTGGGCGATAAAAAGGGGAAGAGGCTACAGGGTGCGAGAAGAGTGAAAGAGAAGCGCTGAGGGTTTGGGGGAAGGCGCGAACTCCCCTGCACCGCGATGATAGTGAATTTCTCCGAGATGCAGAAGCCTCCTGCCGCTCCAGTTGGCCTACGCGAGAGGGCGGGGGAAGGAAGGGGTTGAAATGCCGAAGGTAATTAAGCTTGCGCCTCATAAAGATCTTGCAACGGCGTTGTCCTTCTCAGCCGATATTAAATTTCACCTGTGGCCCGCGCCGGTCTGGGTGTATCCAAAGAAATTGTTGGGATTTTACGGGCGACGGCGCGAGCTGCGGGAGGCGGTACCCAGCTGGTGTTAAATTGAAGCCTCTCGCTGCTAAGACAGCTGACACGATTGTTCGACGCTTGGATTTAATTGTTGCGTTGCAGCGCGAGCCTTCTAGTTTCTTCGTTCAACTTTCTTTTGTACCTCGATCGAAAGGAGTTTTCTTGCCATTCTTTTTTTTTAGAACTGTGGAGGAACATAAATAACCAAAGAATTTTTATAAGACAGATTTATTACTGTGTTTGTGGTGTCCTTGATGTAAATGGACTTTTCAGACTTCGGTTTTAATTTCCGGATAGCTTATTGGGGATAGGCTTTGTAACAACATTGCAGTGCAATGGTCCGAAGTAATAAATACACAGGGTATCATATTGGTTGTGGCATAACTGAAAAAAGATGACTCCGCCCCTGAATAAACTACCTACGATATAATTGGCCTAAACTTTATTCGTTTGAATAAATTTCAAAACCTTGAATATTATTTAAAAAAATAATTCTTTTTCGGATAATTTTTGTGCCACATTTTTTCATTCATTTGCGTTTACTCATTACGGATCTCCCGTATCATCTAACATACACTCGTAAATTACTTGTTTCTATTTTTCCTATATTTACGCTCGCACCCCACACGAAATCCCCGCCCCTTCTCTTTTACCCCAATAACAAAGATTCCACGAAAACATCAATACATCTAAAAAGCAACATCACAAAATTCACCAAAAATCTGCTAGCAACCTGAGAGGGTAAAGCAGCCGATAGTAATTCAGGCCTGCTGTCTAAAGGGATGCGCCAACTCTTCGTAACTCCATCGGTGGCCGTGAGGAGGGGTGCCGCTAGACGAACTCCATTAACTGTTTAACGAACCGCAATTTATTAGGTTATAAACTCGCGCCGTCTTTCTTTCTCCACCATGGTGGGCCGCGTTCGACGCTCCCTCAACAAGATATATTTTCTTTGGTGTCGCTTAACGACCCATAGAACGCGGGGAATTTGAAGGGTCTTTCGCGAGGAACCCCCTTATATCCTCCGTGTTTCATTGTCCTCGTGGCATCTCATATTCTGGTGGGGAATTTTTCTTTTAATTCCACTGGGAGCCTATATCACGGGTTTCTTTTTCTTTGACGGATTTTCGGTGGCTTCGCGACCCCTCGTATTTTTTTTTTTTTTTTAATAAAATGCAATCTGTCCTTCGGAGATCTCTTCTTTGAATGCGCCAACGGTGGATGCGCTTCGAAATGGCGGAGTATGAGGATTTTCTACTTTGGACTTAAGGATAATTTCTATATTTTTTTTAAAAGGGTTATATCCACGATGGAAAGATAATCTGCAAAAATTGTTTTCACCGTGAATAATTTTTCTGAAAGGATTGTGTTTCCTGCGGATGCAAGTTGAAGGGTTTCTGTTTTTTTTTTTTTTTTGTTAGAGTCGGCGAAACGCTCGTAGCATGGCAGATGAGATGCTGATGAATCTTTTCATCCCCTTTGAAGTGTTTTTTAATGAGTTCTTGTGACAATTTTCCCTTATAACGACGGAACGAGTGAGTAGGTTAAGACTAGATTTGTTTTAAACGAGCACCGCTCGTTTTCTTCGTATTAGAGATGGAACTGAAATCCTCCGATTGCTGCAATAATAGATACGTACTATGCTACGTAAATAGAGGAGAGTTTTATCCCATCAATGGGTAGAGTACCTCATCAACTTCTCAGTAATTAATGAATATAAACAACAGCTGATGATAAAAATATCAAGCAAATGTGAAATGAGAGATAGACAATATGTTAAAAATAATTTTAAAAATTCTGTCACTCATAGAAACAGTCTAACAAACACAAGGAAAATAGAGACAGAAAATATTAGTCATTCCCATAAGGGTGTTTTAATTTACCAATATTATCACAAAAATGTATAAGGATTATTTAAACTAAAAACGTGGAAGGCAGAAGTATTTCACATTTTGAAGTATACCAAAGTAGCAAATACATTCCACGTGCCTTGCAAGTTGCGAAGGGTGGGAGTAGCCAAGCAACGTAGTGGTGGTAGCCAGAAATAATATGGTGGGGGTAGCGCTACCTCGAGCAGCTAATTGATTTCGCCCCCACTGTAGCTGCTGCGTGCAGCGGATCAATCGTACATCTTCTGCTTGTTTTAATAACCTGTAAATCCTACAATTCTTTTTCCATGTGATATTAATTAGCTCTGGATTCTGCCATGCGATCGACGGGATTAATTCACGTATTAAGACTATAATGCGTTTATAGTATGCATTAATGAGCCGTCAGACTGTGAATCCTCGCCCGCATACCTCGTCACGTATTTATTCGATTCGAAGCATAGACAATGGCGGCTGATTCCCTGCGATCGCGTCCCATTTCGAAGGCTGCTTGAATGTCATAACGCGACACGTGCCGCGACTGCAATCACATTTGCAATCTGTCAGAATTGAATTCGGGAGCTACTGTTGCCAGCCGACCCGCCTGGAACCTGTTGCCTCTGAATTTAACGAGACTACTGGGACAATCGTCGAATAATCTTGTTCAGTCTTCAGACAACATCTGCTCAATTAACGATTAGCCGCCGCTCAAGCGACAGAACCCGAAGAAGCGGGGCAAAGAAGCGGGGATTATTGAATTTCAGTCCTTTGTGCCAGTTACGTGCATTCCTCCTTCGCGGATGCTCGTATTTTCAAATATTTTGGAGAATTTCTTAAAATTATCGAGTGACAGAAATTTCCGCTTTTTAATGAGGGGTTTTAATAAGTAGTGAAATGTTTCTCATTTTGGTCCTTGGTCGGAGTAAGTGTAAGTTGCGATTATTTTTAATATAAATTTTTATGAATCTTTTCGTATATGAGCAAGTGGCAATTTTTTTCTCGATAGTTTAATCTTATCGAAAAGAATTTAGGTGTCGAGTAAAAATATTAGTCTAAGTAGTGTATATTATATTTTTAGAATGGGATAATTATTTAGAAGTTGTGTCAGAAGTATTTTCTATCCATAGAAATACACCTTCCCTTTCGCAAGGTAAATTTTTTTCCCAGAGTTTTGTAATTGAGGAGAATTTTTTAAAAAATAAAAGAAGTTGGCAAATATCACTTCTCCATATTTAGCACAGACGTTACAAAAACTCAGGACGATAATTAATTTTTTAACATCGACGCGACGTCTAAAAAGCAACAGAAAATTTTTCGCTGGAGTGGGTTAATACGTAAGTGCGATTAAACTTGCACCTTTCACCTGACAGGAAAATTTCATTGTCCCCTCTGCTGAAAAATGGTCTAAGTCCCTCCAAAGAGCTTTCAACTTTGTCTTTAAACGTCTTTAAATATTTGATAGGCTGCATTCAAGCTTTCAGCTATATTCTTCTGTCATTTAATGGAGGAAGGCTGGAATAATTCTAGATATTTTCTTGGGCTAGCTAGATAAACACACTCGCCAAATAAAATATTTAAATGGGATTCCTTATTGGAAGATTCCTTCTTACCATTATTTTATTGATGCTTAATATTCAGTGTAATCAAAGACGACTCGTAATAATCACTGTTTGCTGAAATACAAATGTTTTTTAGTATTTGCTCGTTAAAACAATATTATCATCATTCTACGAATTTAATTACACAATAATTATCGATGTGATTATACAGGCATCTGATTTTGATACGTTTCATTTGTACTAATGATGCCTTATAATTTCGATAACGAATGTATTATTGGAGTATTTGTAAAAATAATGATTATATTATTGTTAGTAGTATACAAAGTTTATTATATCACATATTATGTTATTAATTAAGAGTCTTAGTGCATTGTTTCTTTTCCTTGTTAATAATTATGTTTTGCCAATATGTTTAGACAATTAATCTACGGAAGTACCATACAAAAACTGTGGCCTTACTCAAATTTTCTACAATATGGATATAATTGTGCTTTTGCATTATAAAGTGTTTATAATGCAAAGGCTAATATGATCACAGAAAATAAATTTGAATAAGTGAAACTCGTTCCACGTTCTTCCACTTTGTAAATTCCAATCGCTGCCTACTAGCGGCATATGTTTTCCCAAATTTCCAACTTACTCATTGATTCTTCAAAATCTCTAAAGTTGCATCTTGTAAATAGAATAAGGTGCCTTTGATGTTAAAACTTTATTTTCAAGTTCAAAAATGGCATGTAAAGGTTGAGTTACATCGTTCGACGATCCTGAATATTAAATTACACCAAAGTACCACTACAAAACAAAATCCCTACTGTCTCAGGTAGGGTCTGATACAAAAGCCTACAAGTCCACAAGTAAACCCAAGAAGCCACGTACCTACTCCTGATTTTCTTTTTTTCCTTTACTAATCTCACCTACCACCTTCAACATAGCTGCTCCTAAAGGATCACAAAGTCGACACAGATGGTTCGACGACCCTGAATACTAAATCACATCACAGTCACTCGGAAACCAAATCTCTCCCTTCGAGCACAGGTCTAGCTCGTTCCACGCCACTATCAGTCCCTCATCCACTTAATAAACCAGGAATCCAAACATACTTAACAGAGAGTCCAGCACTAGCCCGCCCCAAGTTTGCTACCATGCTCCTGCAAGGCATATTCATAGCAAAATTAACGACCCGTGCCTAACTCCGCTTCCTTCCTCCCATCTGCTGGTAAGAGGTGCCCAGAGAGTTCTCCAGCCTGTCCCACAGGCACGAATCCTTTGCGCGCTTGCACCCCACGGTTACTGCCCCTTGTGAAGCTACCCAGTCTGGGTAGCATTCGCAGAAGTTAGTTCATATTTATGGACCTGACACGTGTCGATCCCTGGGCTGATCTGTACGTCTCGAATTTCGCGTCCTGTTTGATTAAACGTCTGGTTGGATTGTGGATACTAGTGCACGCGGGATGAATAGACGGAGGCATGTCGAGGACACTGTGTTCGTGACTCTGTATCCTGGTGAACGTTCGCTTAGAGATGATACGTCGAGGATTGGTATTTCAAGGGCTGAGGAAGACTTTGGGGGATCTGGGACTTTGATTCGATTGGGGGTTATGTTCTTCAGAGAGTGTTTTTGAAAAGATTCACTGGAGGATGTGAACTGGAAGTTTCTTTGGCAGGTCTTGCTAGGATTACATCATCTGAGCTTCATCTGAGGGTATATTGATCTTCTAAGTCTCAGACAAAAGATTTTCACTTGCATAATTTTCCTGCGACGAATTGAAAGGTAGGGAGCTGTTTGTTAAGTACACTACAATTGTAGTCATTATAAGATTCAGGAGACCTACTGTTGCCCGTATAGTACAATAAATTTCTAAGAATCCTCCCGGAGGTGAAAATATCTTCTCTTAAATGAGGAGGAAACTCGCAGGCCACTCACGTTTTATTGCTAAAAGGCTTCTTAGCTTTAAGGATGAGCAGAGACAATTACAGTCTTGGTATTAAGAAAGCTTTAAGCGGAACCGAGTGGTTAATTTTTAGCTGAACCAGGTAGCCAGCGTAATAGAGGTCTTTAACACTTTGTCTAGTTAGGTTAGATTGCGTTTCCGCTTATGTGAAAATCATGTTTTACTAAATGCTCAGCCTACAATTTAGAACCATCACATATGTTCTACCCTACTAATCCCTTTCCTACATTTACAGGATAATCACTGCCTTTGAGTTCCAACCTTGCTATATCGTTCGCAGCCAATAATTAGGGGTTGTGGCACCATGTTATAATTAATTATCCTCCAACAGTACAAATCTGTAATCAGTAATATCCCAATAGTACCATCCTGCAAAGGTATCTACTTATAATCAACACTATTCCAACAGTATCATGCTTGAACAGTACCTACCTTCTTACAATCAATAATATTTAAATAGTACCATTCTTCACCACTACCAATTTCTAACCAGCAGCATTCCAGTAGTACCATTCATCTCCATTATCATTTTCTAATCGACCATACCCCAATAGTACCATCCTTCAGTAGTACCCATCGGCACCCCAACGACACCCGTTGTGCGCTGTCCCCCCAGAGTACCTCTTCGAAGACAATTCTCCCGGAAGTGTGGACGCTTCCGCAGCGCAGCACGGGCCGCTAATCCGGCAACAGGTATACCAAGCTCGGCGTAACGACGTGAAATCGGTATTTCGCGCGGCGACGACAGGTCCGCGCGAGCAGGGATGAGAAGGGAAAATTGGACAGCGGCCGGCGTAGAAGGAGACAGAGGCGCGCCACGGTCCGCCGAGCAGATGGCGTGGCCGTGCATATTGGCTAAAAATGTAAATTGTCCCAGGCAACGACGTGCCAACCCCGTTCATCGTTTCAGCCTGTTCGTTCGTTCGAGCGCGCGCTGCCCAGCCGCTGTGAGGTAATTGAAAACACGCGTCATCTCCGGCAACGATGACCGAGGGGTCCCGTTCTGACGCGTCCGGTGCTAGCCGCCTCTTCCTCCTGCTTTCCCGACTTCTGATGCGAGCTCACGGCACAGAAAGCTTCGCCGACACTTTGGTATGCTAGAGAGCATAAGCCTACTGTGACTTGGTGGAGATTTAGACGCAGATAGCTTGACGGCACAGATTTGTCTCGAAAGAAGGCGACGGTTAGCTCCGAACTGTTACCTCCGAGTCTCTTCGGCTTCCCTTTATTGCCTTGTTGCGTAGAATATGAGGACAGGGATTGAGTGACCTTTCCGCTCATTGCTGTTTTGTAAAATTTCTAGAGTCATTTATATTCGTTCCACTCCAAGCAGAATACACTCTCAATTTTTCATACACCACCTTTGAATGACCCTTAGTAAGTAATCCCAGAGTAAGTAAGAAAGACCCTTAGTAAGTAAACCCATTTTCAATTATTCAAACTCCCTAACAAATTCCACTACTGGGCGATTCAACGGACCTGACATCTGCATTTGCACGTCGGCACCGCTTTCCCGCCCTTTCCCTCCCTCCATCGTCTCAGTGTTTTCCTCTCAGCGCGGAGTTAATCGCCGGCGAATTAGCCATGGTTGGATACAGAATTAATCAAACGCGGACGGTCGCGGCGCGCGAGCGAAAGAGTGCCACGGGCTTTGGTGAATAACGAGAGGAACATGCCGAGATAAAAGAGGAAGAAACTGGAACCGCTGGAAATAAAAGAAGAGAGGGTGTCCCAAAGCGAAGTAACCAAAGGTGTACACGCCATGGACACTTTATCCGATGGTATTAACGCGGAATAACGCGTGCAATTATCCCTTTGAGCGTCCCCTTGAAGCTCACTTTGTGCTGGGTCAGTGACATGTCTAGAATTCTATCTCTGGTGGTGTTGAAGGGACGAAGGTAGAGTGGAGTTAAAAATCTGGGACTTTTTTTGTCTTCCTAGGTCTTATTATTTTGTACTTAAATTGTTTGTCTTTGAAGGATGTTGGGCATATTGTTGGACAAATTTGTGGCAAACTTATGCCTCTGACGCCAACTTTGAGTGAGAGAGTGGTGAGTTGACAGGTTATATGCATTCAGTAGAAGGCGCCACTGTAGCAGGGAAGGTTAGGGGTTCACTTGAGTAGTTACACGGATTCCAGTTTCTGTTATTTATTTAATATATTGAGAATTCAATTGACATTGTACTAGTGCTTCCCTACTTTAAATTGAGGCTATGGAGCTGGACTCAGGAAGAAAATTCTAGGAACTGTAAGGGTGTGCTCAATTCTTTCTTAAACACTTTCATACAAATCTACTTTCCAAATAATGCTACAACTATCCAACCGCAAAGAATTTTAGCATTCTAAATGTTCATTTCTTGAAAAGATCTATGAACTTACATCTACAAAACTTTAAAAATGGATACAGTTATAATATTTTCTTCGATTGTGACCGCTCAACCCTTCGCTATAATTACACCTTATTTTCTCAAAACTTACACAACTGTGATGAGCCAAGGCGCTCGAATCCACCTTGAAGCATAATGGAGCCACAGCTAGGTCGTCCAATCGAAGCTAATCGCAGAGTGGGGGGAAGGCACTCGACTGATGACGACATGGTCCCGCCGAATCGTGGAGGATAAACCATCATGATCGCGGATGAGGAGCGATTTCCTTGTCGATATCAAAATCAGAAACCTAGGACACGTTAACGAGTCCAGTCGATCGCCCCTGTACGCCAGCTCGGTCGATACACGTTCGTGCTACTAATTGGCAATCAGTGTACCTGCATTAGAAATATTGACAGTGACGCGTGAATGATGATGCACTGCGGACGTTTAGTTTGATTTTCTGATAATGAGAGAGGATAATGGTCGTCGGTTGGAACGACAGCGTCTGAAGCAAACAGGATTTTTTACTCTATTTTTTATATCGACATTAAGAAATATTCGTTATTTCGAAATGACGACCACCGTTCAACTGGAGCAAATTAATTATGGGCGAAGCATTAGTGTCTGTTTCCTCAAGACTATCTTTAATTGTCGATTATCAGACCTCCATAGTGCAGTCTAAGTATCTGTGCATTTAAACTTGCACGTGTCTATAGTGACCTACCTATAATTATACTGAAAGTAACTATGGACTCCTAGGTCTGAATATGTTAAAGGGATCTATAAGTATCTGGCTCTAAATATGGTATAGGTATGTCCAGATATCTAAATTTAAATAGAGTGTGACCATGTAGGATCAACTGACCTATAGATATCTATTAATGGCTACCTCGAAATGCTGCATGTCTCTATAAATACCGATACTTCAATGTACTATAGGTATAGTTCTAAATATACTATCGCCATTTATAGACAATTTTTCTTTAGAATTCTTGCAACTTATGAAGCCTTAGATCTGCAAACGTCTGAAGAATATTACTGTGACTAGGCATGATGTGACATATCAAGTGTACGGTTAGACTGTATAATACCTTGCCAATATAGGTGCAAATGAATCTGACAATGAGTGAACGAAAAACGTGCGACAATAGCGTAGCAGTCAGTGTCAAGCGTCAGCCACTTAAAAAGTGTTCTGCGTTGCAATTCTTACCATTGTTATCACATCTAACCTTTATTATAACCTCCTGCAATAAACTCGAGCTGGGTTTCGTTCTTCAAATGGTCAACTGCTAATTATGCAAACAGGAATTCGGTGTCCCATAATTCGTCTTGCAGCAAAGAAACGACAGAGGGCAGCGTCAGGCGCCCGGCGTTAGCGCGTGTCACGCTTAATCCTCGAGCTGATGAAATTTTTTCGCGCTGCCCATAGGGCATAGGGCGGCGTCCCGGCGCTGCCCGTATCTGCTTGTCTTTCCGTGCCGTCAGCTCCCGCTGGAGAAACGCCGGCCCGTGTTTTATGCAAGCCTCGGGTTTTATGCAATGAGACTGCAATATCAAACGCTGCGAGAAGCGAGCTACCGGAGTGCCGCTGAATAAAATATCCAACCCTATAAAAAAAAAAAAAAAAAAAAAAAAGAAAAAATGAAAAAAGAAAAAAAGGAAGGAAGAAGGGAAGAAGGCGGCAGAGTGAAAAAAACAGCACGGACCCTGGGCAAAAGGGATGCTGAGAACTGGACGCGTTTCGATTTTTATATTCTAGTTGTTATATGCACAGTGGACAACGTCATCCTGGACTCTTTTCTGCGTTGCGTGACATTATATAGGTACCTATTTGCAATGTATCTATTCGTCACTACATCTTGAGGATAGATGGTGTAGGGAGGTTAATAATAGCGGCTGTGATTGATCGGATTGTAGTAGAGTTGAATTTTGCCACTTGGAGTAGTTTCGTGAGTTGGAAATTACTTCTGTGGCGTTTTTTTAAGAAAAGGGGTATGTAAATTTTACATATTGATAGGTCACACCATGTATGACACTGTGCTGAACATGTGGACTATAGTAAATTTCTAACAGTTTAGTGGTACAATAAGGCTACAAGCTTGGGCCAACAAAATTTTGAATTATTTTTAAAAAAATCGTTTCGTGCCATTAAACTTTTGTTTGAAATCTTTGTTCTGTCTCCTGGACTTTATGAGTCGTACGCGAAAAAGTGGAAGTGCCTATTTCCCTTTGAGGTTAGTTTTCACACCTTAAAAAGCGATTGGGCACCAAAGTACGCACTTAAGTAAATTGCATCCCCACTCATTCAAGAAGAACAAGAAGGGATATTATAAATCTTGATCAGGACCAAGTAACTAATTAAAATGCAACGCTGGCGCCAGAATGAGAATCACAGAATCTCGAAAACGTAGGTCGGTGGGAAGGAAAGAAGGAGGTTGAAGGATGAGTTCGAAACTTAGATTGATGTCACGTGGCAGTCGTCGATCTGCGAGCTAGTGGAGCGGTTGAGGTGGCCGAGGGGGGCGCGATGCTTCGCCGGTAGAGGGGGCGGAAGGGAAAACGTTGTAACAGCACGATCTGAGGCGACTTAACCGGCAAATCCGACGTAAGACCTTCCGCGAAATCTCTATTTCCGTGAACGCCGTGTTTCCACGCTGTTTCCGTGTACTCGACCGAACTATCCACTTCTTCCTACCCCAAACCCCCTCCCTGTCTCGTCCTTATCCTTGATCCTTCTTGTTGTTTAACGTTAAGAAATATTCACGGTAACTTGTAGATGGTTGGTTTACTCTCGCATTGATACCATTTGGAAAAAGTCGAGGCATAAGCGTTTAAGCACCACTGTTTGCGACTTTGTGGCTGGTTGATTTTTCTATTTCCCATTCACTGTTTGTTCTCTATACTTTGGGAATCTCCGAATTATAGATTGCTCATACCTCTTAAAAGAAAGAGTATGTGCCTAGTTTCCCAGGCTAGGTCTAGAGATAGCTAAAGTTAGACCAGATATTCACATCGAGAACCATATTCTGTTGTAGATTTCCGATCTCGTTACGAAGGATCTACATCAATTAACGGATGATTAGAACTGGAAATAGCTAGATCCTAAAAATGTCTTCTTAAAATCATCTTTTGTCTCGCCTCTGGTAGACTAAGGAGTAATTGAGGCCAGGGATCTACACGAATAGCCCGATGAATTAGGACTAAGAATACTCAGACTCAGGATTCTTCATCATTGAAGATCCTTCTATCCATGAATACAGGCATCCCATGGGTAGCAACGCGAATGCTGCAACTGAACTTAGAATCGAACCCTTTTTATTTGCCTCCCTCTGTAACTGTGTCTCCCCAGGTGCTTTGCGTCGAAATGTTGCTGGATTAAGTTCTTAATTGGCCGACCCATGGAGTAATTGAAGAGCACTTAGAGCGGCTCAGCGTGCCGTGCTACGTGATCGCGAGCTCGAACACCGAAAATCATCGAGAGTCTCGTTTCTCCCAGACGCGACTAGCGATCTTTTCTGGGAGCAGGCTGATTTGCGGCATCGTTCCTGTTCAGTTGGATCCACACGCACGGTTTTCATGTAAATCAGCGGCTTAAGGCCTTGATTGTTTGCCCCGCGGCTAATTAAAGTGTACTTAGAACGGTTTAATTTCCGTCGTTGCTGGTAAATCGTAGCGGAGGTACTACAAGCGCCAGTTACCTGGATTTTACGAAACCTAGGTGTGGGAACCTAATGATAGCTTCCTATTTTAATTTTTCCCGGCACTATGAATAGATGAACTGAAACTAGATTAAAAAGGAGCACAGAGATTCTAATTGTAAGAAAATAGCTGAGAAACGTCTTCGTCTCGTAAATTCAGCTCCTGTCACTGTCCGCACTAGCTGTGGGAGATCAGTTATTTGAGTTTTCTGGAAACAATCGTAATATTAATAGGAATTTTTCTTGAAAGCTGGGTGGAGATCTACGCGACATCTCTCTCAGCATCAAATTGCAATAAATGGGTGACCTGGGATAGTAGACAAATATTTTGTGTTCATCAACGGTTACTGTGGCTGATGTCAAAACACTGAGCTGCGTTTATCTCGGGAAAGAGTGAAGCAAGTATCGTACTGTACATACCCTTTTTCATTCAGAATGACCTGCCAGAGTCAAAGAAATCACTTGGTACACGTTTCTGTCACCTAACCGCAGTTGTGTTAAAGACAGTCTTTGGCCACAGTCCTGTGGCCCCCTGTATGTGACCAGGCTTCAGTCAACCTTTCCCACGTACAATCCCCGTAGCGGTTCACGTTAATCTTAATGGATTAATTTCTTAATTGGCTGCCTGGTGTAATTGAAACGTGGCTGGGGGAGGGGGGCTCGACGAAACTCCAGAACTCTGTAACTCGCGGGACTTTCCCCGTTCGATTCGAGACGACTTCGGAACAATGTTTGCGCGGAACGTGTCGCCGCGGCCCGAGAAAAGTTCATCGTGTAGATACCTGGGAGCCACGGTTCCGCAGCCTTTGTTACACTTTCTGCATTCCGCGCGGATTTAAGATAAGGAAAGCGCGGGGCGGCTTGCACGCGAAACTGCCGCCAAGTTTGCTGATTGCTAGACTCGGGGCGGCGTGGATTCCCGTCCCCCCCCCTTCGGCGAGACGCCGGGATGCGTTGCAGATTTGTGGGTTCTTTTGGGCTGTTTCTTTTTCCAAGTGAATTGGATTTCGGCTGAGGAAAAACAGTTCCTCGCGGTGGGAGGAGGGGGCACAGTTGGGATGCACGTTTTGAACAGAATGCCGCTAATTAACACAAATATGACCCGTTAGCGTTGATGGGTTGTAGGCTAGGAAATAAATTAAATAAATGAAATTGCGTGGTAGTGGGACCTCAGAACTGCATATTACATTCGAAGCAGCGAGAGCGACAACGGACCAGCCCACATTAAAAATTTGTTTTCCTTTATTTTATATGATTAGTAGAGCCTATTGGAATACGTTATTGCTACTAACTCAATTTAAAAAAAAATGCGGGCTAGTCCGTTGCTCTCACTGCCTCAGTTGTTGTATGTGTATTGTTATGAATCAATGCGACAGTTCTTAGATCCTACCTCCACCCCTATAATACTGCACGCACGTCGAGAAGGGCCCCATAGATCATGCAGCATTTTCTCCTCCTTATTGAATTTACATACTTCTTCGAAGAAAGAAGTTCCCCCTAGTACACTTCCTTCTGCTTTACGACCCCCCGCTTTCCATGAAGTTGCAGCAACACCTAATGCTCCTCTGTTCTCTTCTGTTTCAGGTAGGTCTAGTAAGCAATAAATTGATTTGTGTTCTGTGCACGAAGGGAAAGTACGTGCGAAGATTCTAGACAGTATGATGATGGCAAACCTACCCCCCGTTATGCTGCCACCCCTTACCGACTATGGAATGCTGACTCCTACCCTCGGAATAAAGGTGAGTCGCGATGATCCAGTTTCGATTGGCGACGCAGATCTTCTGACCAAATTTTCTTCTAATCACGAAATTCACGCGCTTTCGACGAAATACTGTAGCAGTGCTCTGACGTCGGCATTCTTGATTCGTAATAATGAATTTCATAGGCGGGACCTAAGTAGAATTTAAAAAAAAAAAAGAAAAAAAAACAAGGAACAGAATAAGCGTAAAATTTAGTCGGTGTTTTGGGGTAAGTGAACCAACGTCGTACCCTTTCTCAATCTTTCTCTATCCTCTGTCAGTGAATATTGTACAGCACAATGCTACGAATGACACCAATTCTGAACTGTAGTTGCTTGCTTGCGTCACGACCGAAATACTGATGTGACGTGTGAGTACGTGATTTGCAATTTCCTCTTTATTTTGTTTTCTACTTTATTTCCAATCTGGAGAAGGCATGCCGTTAATCCTCTCAGTGATCGTGACATTCAAAGGCTGAGCGCACCCCGTGTGCGGGAAACCTTTGGTCGTATATGGTGATCATATTGACTGAACGCCTAAAGGCGGTCTCCGCACAGACTGCGCCGACTAATGCTGAGCGTGTATGAGCGGATGACGCTGAGAGGGTTAATTATCGAACTGTTCTTTCGTGTATCTTTTTGACTGTCTTGTCACGTTTTAGATGTTAACATTCAGACTTTTTATCAATGTTCTTTAGAGTAGAATTACTTGCGTCTGATTTATTAATAATTCTAAATATTTCGCACTGTTCCTTTGAGAAATTTAATATTTACGCGATTCAGGTACGTCACATCAATAATTACCAAACAGGAGACAACATTGAGGTGGTTGGCGTATTGGATCAAAGAAGTTCCCAATTAAATTTATACAAAAATTAGTAGGCTAGGCAAAATTTGAAAATTCCTTGCACCATTTTTGTTTATAATTTTTAGCTCGAACAGTAATGATTGGATAAACAAACTGTACACAGAAAAAATGTGTGTCGTGACGAGCTTTACAACACTATTATTTTTTAAAATACAGTTTAACAACATTTAATTTTCCAATCTTTCTTAGCGTTTGGACAATAATTTTTCTCAATTTCGAGCGCTAGTCCTCTTATTGCATCCGAGCTTTCAATTATGCAATCTTCCCCAAGGCGTGGAAACGCGGTTAGTTCTCCCATCAATAAATTAACCGTAAAGAAGCTTGTCCAGAGTAGCATTCGTAACCGTCGTCTACCTTAATTCCGTTAAGGATGAAACAGTCCTTGGAAATCCGCCTCACGGATGCCACGCGGCGTTATTATGACCCCGTGTTCCGCCTGATAATTCTGCAAATTTAAAAACTTAATTTCGTTTCGAAGCCGACGGGACTTTCGCGGGCACAAACGCGAAAAGAGAATTCGTTTCCCGCGTTTGCCTCGGAATTCTCCGCGGGGATGGGGCACTGTATCGTCCCTCTCTGGCTTCCCTTTGGGGTATCTGCATTTCCGTTTGCACGAAGGCCAGTCGCGTCTTTCGAAACGCGTTTCACGCTTTGGCGCGACGGGAGAAAGTGCGAGTATGGGCAAAAGGGTGGAATAAGTGGATTTGGACTGGTCGTATCGATGTGTTTGCTTATTTAGGTCTTTTTTAATTATTATTCTGTAGTATGGTAATTTATAGTCATGTGCAAAAAAGCATGCGATATATTGGGGATCGAGAAAAAGGTACTACTAGCCGCATTGAATTATATAAAATTAAAAGAAATACTTCCCAAGGACGATATATACTATCTAGATAAAATTGTTATATGAGCTGAGAGTAGTATAAGAAGGCGGTTTCTGATCCAAATTTGAGGTTTGAGGGAATCAGAAATTCAAGTTTGAGTTTGGAAGTCCAAATTTGAGTTCTAAGGGGGCGGGAAATCCAACAGAACTAATTATTAATTTATTTACTTGAACTACACACATATTTGCTTCCATAGGTATACAGTAAAGGAAATACTCTGCTGCATGATTTAGTTTAAAAATTCGATTTTAAAAGAGTACCTAGCTGGTCGATCACACTGCATATAAAAAAAAATGTTAAAAATATCGGCGAAAAACTGATTGGAACATAAAGTTTTGTCCTCATCCCTGTCGTTTCGTTCGAATTCCTATCACACTCCCAGTTTAACTACTCTGGTTCACCGTTGGACCAGTTAATATTTACCCAAGTGACAGATTTTGCAACGCTGTCCAACAAGAATTTACATTTTCAGATTCAGATGAAAAGTTCCCTTTTATCGAGGTATATTTCAAAGTATTCGATGTCGTCAGTGACAAATCATATTGCATTTGATATTTTTCCAAAGTGTACAAATAATCCAAGCACGATTAAACTACCAACTTATGATTACCTTGCAAACTTGCAAAACGAATCCTCTTCAAAATTCACGCCATATTTTATCAATGTTCATTTCCTAGAAACTGATAAGTACATCAGGAGTAGCGAGGTCTTCAGTGCGCATGCTCAAAACCGAAGGAGGACCAAAGATTCTTCTGATACATTGTTCATCGAAATCGCTTCAGTAGTTTTTGAATTTTGCGCTTTCAAACATACACATACATAGCACGAACATTTTTATACACTGATATAGATAAGATGAGAAATTTATTTTCCCTAGTTCTAAAGCCTTTCGAATATATCCATCGTCATTGACGCACCATCCTAAATAGTAGAAGTTAATAGCCAGCGATTCCTCGAGCTTCCCGCTGTCATTTGCAATGTCATTGGCCTCGAGGTTCTGTTCCCGTCTGCAAATCTTCTCACCCTCCATGCTCGCCCCACGAAAAAGACGCCGGGCATTTCGATGTCGATAAAAAAATAACCCCGGCGACCCTTCGGGTATCGCCTTTTATCTGAGAGCTTTGTAGTCCCCCTTGGCGTCCGTTCGTGCCGCGTTTCGGCCGCCTCTCTGCAAACCGCGAGATATTAATTAAAATTCCTCTGGAAATACTTGAGAGATGCCGGTGAGACGGGTGTCTGGTAATATATTAGTCCTCTATGCGTCTAATCTACTGGATGATCCTCGGTGTACTGGGTTTACAGAATGGAAAAGGGAGGGACGGTGGTTGACGGTAATTATATTAGACATAAGTGACCCTCCAGGTATGTGTCATCTCTGTTCTCACATGGTGATCAACTTCTGGGAAATGTCTTTGGATATTAATGAATGCAATATAAGATTCATTTCTGTTTAGGGAACTCTACGGTTAAAGGAGTTAGAATAAACGGGATTTTAAATTGGTGATAGTGTTAATAATAAAAATAATAATAATAATAAGAAGAAGAAAAAGAAGAATTCTCTATTTCACCAGTAGAAATTAAGAATAATAGCAAGAAGATAGTCTGCTGTCACCACAAAATTTTTAAAACACAGTGAAGGGAGTAGGTAGCTTCACCCACTGTTGCATCTTCTCTTCCTTTGTGACTTTTGCTTATTATATTTCCAATAAATGTTTAGTAATTGTTTTAATGTCTCTTTACGACTTGTGGATTCTTTCCTGTGAAGAAGGATGAAAAATAACGGGAGGGAATTGGAAAAAAATTATACTGTTCTGTTGTTAAAAACAGAAATAATCATGTTTGATAAGTATGAATTCTGCGGGAATGAAGGAACGTTTAAAGTCTTAAAAATTGATTGTACTTTGTTCTCAATAATTTTCTCGATAACTCGCAATCAATAACTCTCGACGAATAAATGAAGGTGCAATTAACTCTTAACTGGTACTTTTCACTTTCCTGTAAGTTGGTAGCTTTAATTTACACGATTTACTGGAATTATGCTGTATTTACGTGAATATGAGTAAATCAAACGACGCTGAGCAGAAATTCAACATGTGAATGTTCAAGGTGCGACTATTATTCTTGAAATATTCTTTTGCTCTGTGACATAAATCTGATAGAGTACTTAAATTAACACGTAAGTTCGTCACATATCCTATTCATTACTTCAAGATCAGGTCCATTGAGGTTTACTCAACAAGACACTAATTTGTTTGCAAGTTCAGATTATGTATATTAAGTCACTGGCATTGCTTAATTATTGCATATCTTCTATTAATCCTAAGGAGAGTTGGTAGTGCTCGATAACTTTGATGAGACTTGGGACAGTGAATGCGTAGGTAATGCGCCGATAACGTACTGAATATTCTACTTAACGAGTACTGTTTATGAGCATTCAAAGTTGGACACTTTGGAGAAATCTCACGTTGATTAGTTCTGCATAAATCCCGCCGTTGGTTTATTAGTTTTAGTTAAACAGTCTGTAACTTCTCTTCAATTTAAATATTAAGGAAACATGTAGTTCCATTTGAAGAACGCACTAATGATTGCAAGAGTCTGGAAACAATGAAGTTAAGGAAACTTTTTTCCGCTGTCTTCCTCTTCAAATTGTGGAACTTTTGTTGCCTCAATTTCATTGTAAGTTCTAGTATGACCGAAATATTTAAGTGTATGTACTCTTTTATGTGCAACGTTTTTAGAAATTTCATCTTCAGCAATAGCTACATGTAAGTTAACAGACCAACCTTTACAAAAATTTTAACCCATCCACCCAATTGGTTACAAGTTAAATAAAATCAGCATCTGCTAAATATAAATTATGTACATCCACAAATTTCCATTTTTTTTGCACCTCGTCATAGAATTCTGTCGCAGAAAAATTCACGAAACATCCACACAAATCAACTATAATTAGTATCCTAAGCAAATAAAATTATTTAAAAAAAAAGAAGAAAAAAAAAAACACCCCAATCATAGCTGCAAAAAAAAAAACAGGAAAATCCCCAAAACCGTCTCGATCACTTGCTTGACACAATCCCACCTTTTCGCAGCGCAAGCATCAAATTAGTTACGCCGTGTTACCAGCGTCAATGAACCGCTCCTTCCCCTAGGATCCCTACGAATTATTCATATTATCTCCACCTGGCGAGTGGTCCCGGGTCGTCCGGTTCGTTCGTCACGCACGCATAACGTGTCCCCGTTTACGCGCATATGAAATTCGAAATTCATTACCGCGCAGCGGAGGGAATTAATTTCCATTCCGGCAGGAAACAAGGCCGGTGAATTTCGAAATTTCCGCATTCGACGCCCCCCGACCCTCCCTGTGTCACCCTGGGTGCGGTTTCATTGTGCGATCCAGTCCTGGACCCTTTATTGCAACAGGCAGCGAATCAGTTCCAGCGATTTTCTCGATCTCTTGGCTGCTTCCAAACGTTTCGAAGGCCGATCCCACGGGGCCGTGCGAGTTAATACAGATTTCCAGCGGGCGCTGCTCGTCCGTGAATCTGTGCGGCGAGAGTTGCGCAGTGGTTCAGCCGCTGTTGCGACATCTGCCTGACTTCTCGCGAATTGAACTTTTCGGGGCGTTGTTGAGGACAACAATTGAGGATTGTTGCGCGTTGAGGCATTTAGTAGGATCCAATGTCAGTGGATCAAAGTAGGTGCTATTTTCTGTAGAATAATTCTTCACTGACATAATTCAGCTTCGTTTCATGTTCGATGAAGAAGTGTGACTCTAACAATTGTGCTGCCTAATTCACTCAGATCGCAAATAATACAAATCAGCTGAGCAGATACCAATATTCCGCGGCAATAGGCCAAACTATTAGACTATTAGGTGCTAAAAAAGAAGAAAAGGTATTCCCTCCTCTTCCTTAACTCCTCCTCCTTGGTTTTCAACGCTGAGAAGTGAACCCAATGTGCGGTCAATTGCTGGTGGAGGTTTTCAGCAACGCACAAGTGCTCCACCAACCCTCAGCGACCTCGTCTCTTCGTTTGCAAACAGAGGAATTAGGACCGGACACGTCGTCCTACACTCACGATCGGGGTTTCTTTGCTCCGGAGAGCACTATATTGTCTTGGGTGGGTTATTGTCGTCGAAACACGTTCGGACAATCGACGATACTACGCAAAACGCGCGAGGTCCTCGGGATTTCCTCTTACCCTTGTTGATGAGCATTAATTTTCCAGGTTAACCTCTACTCTGGTTTAAATTATACTTTTCAACAGTTATTTTTAAAACCAAAAATCAATCCTTCAGGTTCTTAGAGGATGACAAACGAGAAAAATTATATTTAAGCGAAAATAGAGGGAATTCTTCAGGCGGATGCAGACATGTAGAGACGCTCGTCAAAATTTCTGAACGCTCTGAAGTCAGGGGTTGTCTTAGCCGTGGATTACGCGTTTTCCGCGGGAAATCTTCCGCTGGCGGAAAACCGACGGTGGATACCGCCGCGACAAGGCCGATTTGAATTTTTCTCAGGCGCCTCGACGCCTCTGGCTCTTCCAGTCCCATTGAATATTCCATAAATAAATCGGCGTTTAATAGGAAATCGGGGAACCCCGGGCCCACCTCATCGCTCAATGCCATAGCGTGCCTCACCAACCAGCATCTCAATAATATTCAGTGTTACGCGAATGACCAGCCTATGTTTCTTCCCCTCTCTTTTTCGCTATTTTAGGTTATGTGAAAACGATATGCACAGAGAGTAGTACTTACACTATTTTTTGGTAATTCTTGAGAGATGGTATAACAAGTTTTTATTTAATTTTTCGCTCGTATTTAGTACATTGCTCATCATCATTTGGAAATTCAGGGATGTTAATCCTTTCATGTTTCACATATTTCCGAAAGTGAAGGTGGCAGGCCATTTGGTAAATAAATTCACAGAAAATCACAACAGTTATCAAAATTTCAACTGGCAAATTCCCTTGGGATTTTGTACAAACAGTTTCAACTCAAAAATATATTTAAATCCTTAATTTCTTTACAAATTAAAATAGTAAATACGCACAGTTATTAAATTAAATACTGAAACAAATAGAGAATAATGCTTTTTAATGTATTCTTTTTTTTCGAAATTTAAGAGACAAAAATTGTCGGAAAGAAACTTGCACTTTACAATTATGCTGGATTTAAACATACATAAACAATGTGTGTTAGTAAAGTTTTTATATTTTATAACGTTTTTGTACATTTTATTACATGAAATAATTTTTTAATCTGGAAAAGGGCATGATAGGATACAATCGTTTACCCTTCGCCCACCTTTTATGGAGATAATTATTTGCGTGAATAGAGGCTCCCTGACGATGCACAAATCCATCATACTCGATCAAACGTCGCTTCATCCTCAATAATATCTTATATTCAGCCAATCGACGACGTATCTCGGCTCGTTTATCTTTCTGCATTCTCTCTCGGTCGCTCTGAAAATGGAAAATTTGCCAAAACATTCTACTTGACACTCGATTTCCACCCAACAATACTGTTTTTCCCTCCTTTGTTACCTTGAGGGACAAAAAATCGAGGCATCAAACTTTTCAAATATACATTGTTTACAACTACAACCAGTGCAATTCCGTGCTTCCTGAAAAAAGCGTGGTAACTCAATTTTTAAAAATGTTGGGTGAAATGAACCTTTTGTTCCGAAATTTCGTAGAACTTTTTGTTACATTGGTTCGTCCTCTAGAAAGGAAATGTGATTTCTAACAGTAAAGTCAGATTTACACTAGTATTATTCCCAAATAATTTTGCAAATGTACATATATTCGATATGTTTTTTAATGTACATCAAAAAGTGATTGCAAAATATTATTATCGAATAGCGAAGTTGCCTATTACACCCTAATTAAACAGATTTCCCGACTCGGCCACCGAAACAAATAAATGAGAGCAACTCTCACCTCCTACAAACCTGGTAAGAACAAATGAAGAGGATTCAAGCGAGTCGTTCGCATTTATATACCTTACTGCTGAACATTAGCAGCCGTTCAAACGCGTACTCATTACGTGAACGAGAAGATTCGCCGTGCAGCACCGATCAAGGCAACAACAAAGCTTCCCAGTAAACGCCGTAAAATCATCGAACATTCAAACTCCATGGGCGCAAAAACGGACTCCCGAGGAAACGGCCGAGCAATCAAATATCTTGCAGCGCCTCTAAAACACCGCCTCCGCTAGCTCAGCCATTAGGCCGATTCCCCCATTCCCGGGGCCGTTAAAAAACAACAGCCCCCGTATAAAACATCAGAAAGCGCATTCGAAACGATAACGAGCAATAGGCGCAGTTTCTAGCCGCCGCCACCCTCCCCCGCCACCCTTTCACCCTTCCGCCTCTGTTCCGCCTGGAACTTGCCCGTTATCGTTATATCCCTGTGGCCAGGGCGCGCCGGCCGATTTTTCCTCCGACGGCTTTTTTTCAGCCATTTCAGTGGAGCACACGGGCTTCCGCTATTTTATTAGGCCAGTTACAGAGCCGGGCCCGAAACAATAACCATTGTTAAAGTTTCGCAGCACTTGCAGCAACACGGCCAGGGGAGCCCAGGTTGTTTGCACACCGAAGCTTTCCGCTTTGTTCCGCCGGGGCGGTGGATTTTCAGGCGGGCGAGCCCACTGCCTTTGCGCCAGGGAGCCACTGGAACCGCCGTGATCGCCATTCCCGGCGCCCGCCGCAGCCTTAGGGCCTCTTCACCATCTTCCTTTTCCCGCGCGAGACTCTCATAATGGCTGTACGCCGTCTCGTTTTAAATACTGCGGCAATTTTAATTACGCCGCTGACCGGAACACCGATTTAAGGGTTAGTGGAGAATGGTGGGCGACGGTGGTGCCATCTAGGTTGCCTTCCAATTCCGGGTTCTGGGGCTGAGGAGAGAATTCATTATTTCGTAGGATGGTGTTGGAAATTGGTTGAACTGAGGGACGCATTGGAAATTGGTCAAACTGGCAAGGCTGGATGTCAACGGAAAATGTCGCTAGACTCCGAATCTAATAATCCATTCGTAATACTTTCATGAACATTTATCAAAAACACGAACATTCTATTCTTCTCTACTGGGTATTTTACCTGGCTCAACGGTATTATTGCTCCCGGCAGTCAACGGGTGGTCTACCCGAGACTCAAGACACTCGCTCGCACCTAGGAAGCAAAACCATGGGGTGGGTAGGTCTTTCCTGATGATCCGGGGAAAAAAGCATGTCAATAATCCGGGGACCACTGTGTCTCCACCGAGTAATCACACAAACCTGCGAATAGTATATGAAAGTATTCAATATTTTGTCATCGCAACAAGGACATTTTAAAAACCGTGACATGCCAGATATGTCTAAAATATAAATGTCCCACTTCCATCCAATGAGCAAAGAATCTATACCTACAATGGATAAATTGCGGGTCGGTGGGATATCTCATGGAAGTTTCTGGCAGTACAATGAACTCGTTTGTCCTGATAGCATAGGCGCTTAAACCACTGTGAAATGGTATTAGACAACACTCGGTTGAGACTTTCCACTTGCTGCACTCGCCCACCTCGTGGAACGCGGTACCCAGCTAGAAGAGGGAGCTCCAAGCTTTGACAAAGAGCTGATTTCAGATAACCGTAGTTGGGACGCTCCTGCTGGAAATCGAGAGCGCGTTTGCCTGCAAGTTACCATGCATTTTGCAACATCTTCGAACGTACAATCAGCGCGCGTTCGCCGCAGCGACGCGTACACGTTTCAATGGGGCAAACGTTTGAGTAGAAAGAGGCCCTTATAGTTCTGTGGTCTACTAGGAACGAGACGTTCCGACGTAAAGAGGGGTTCGTTCACCTTACGCAGTGAAGTTGTCGGTGGTCGACTTGCCAACCAGTGGCGGACTCGCCAGGGTGTCAGCTTGTCCGTTTGTAAGTGGGTCCTCATTGAAGAAGCTTGCGCCATCGATGTATATGTGCGATAGAAAAGATCAAAAAAATTCTGAGTATTACTTCAAACATACCTTAATATGCAGACAAAAAGCCAGATAGTACAAACTTATAGTTTCTGTTAAACCAATTGAAAAATGAGGAGTTACATTAGAATACCACTGGACTACACTAGAGTTAAAACGCTATAACAATTAGTAATTCAGTAACACGAGTCAACAAGTGGTATTAACCCACCCCCATTCGCAACGAGCAATAATGACTAGCTTCTGTGTTCAATAGCAGTTGATGGAAGTTTATACGTGCTTCCTACATTTTAGGAAACACCTTTTCACCTGAAAATTGTTCAAAGAGGAGAACCTAGAGGTACAGCATTGGGACTCAGATCTGAAACCTTGTCAAGCCTTATTATTTTAATCGAAAGTTCAGCACAGAGCTGGCTGCCCCCGTCTCTCATACCAGCCCTCCGGTTTCCTTCGAATTTTTAAAGCTGTTCGCCGACTGTCGCCGCCGATCCGATTTCTGTAGGGTCTCTCACGAACACGTTCCGCTGATGTCTCGCAAGGTCTGATTTACCTTTTCCATGGAATTAGCTCGTGGCTCGTGCCGCGAGCTCCCTCTCCCTGCAACGATGTCCTACCACCGACGACGACCTTGTCTGTAATTAAACTAATGGAAACCCACCCTGTGCTTTTATGCCATCGGAGGGAGCACGATATATGTATAGATTGTACATAGAGAGGGGAAGGAGAAGGCAAACATTGGGACGCAGTCCATTGAATTTCGCAACGCCACGGGCTCTGGTGAAAGCTGCGAAACTCTCCCTCGCCGGTGCAACCTGAAAAATGATCAAATCCGACGCCATCCTCGTAGCTTTCCTGCCACTAGGCTCGCAACAAGCTTAACGAAACGATCGCGCAACCCGTGGTGGGGCGGCCAGGAGGTGAGCTGCGGGAGTCTTTATGCATTTTCTGCGTATGGCAGTGGTAGACTGGGTATAAAAATATTGGTTGCCAAGAGATAAAGGGGGCCCACCCGCAAATTTTCAAAGAATACATTTAAAAATAAATTTTTGTTAAATACATTTTTTTTTGCAATTACAGTGTTTAAGGAGTATACTTTTAATATATACACACTTTTAGTGGGATATAATAATAGGAAATGGGTTGTCGAAATGTTCATTCAAGGGTGAATGATAGATTCTATAATGTCTGGATTTAAATTTTTCACTGGGTATGAGCGGAATAGAGAGTATAATGAAAATTCAGTTCCTTGAAAGTGATTAATGGCTTCGCGAAAGCGTTTAAGGTACAATTAATTAGTGGGTTAAGTAAGTTGCTCGACTTAAATAGTTTTGAAGTTTCATTACATTTAATTACAGTCGTTCTTCTGGAATTTCAACGAGTTACTTTTTTTTTTAATGCTCTCGCTAAGGCTCTGTCTAAATATATACTCTTTTATAAGAAACAAGGATTTTATCAATTTCATGTGATTCGTTCTTACTTGAAATAGAAATATTTCATTAAACATTATCAACATTTTTAATAATCTAGGTAATCAAGAGGAAATATGAAATATTGATTGCAAAAAAATTTTAAACCAACATTCTAGCGATCACATCTCAACACTACACATTTGTCAGAAGTATAATCAAATTGTGTTAGCCTCTATTAAAAGTGGCAATTATAATGACATTAACAAAATAATTCCCCTAGAACCACTCTATTCAAATACTTCTCATCTTCCCTGATATTGCGCAACAGACTGATCACACATAACACAAGTTATTAATATCCAACGCAACCATTTACCCAAAATCATTTACGCCCAATAATATAATTCAGGCTCCACTTCACGAATTCCAATGAAAATTCGAATGCTCCCACATGCCATAACACACCATCTCTTAAAACTCCGTTCATTGCTGAGCCTGCTACAGCTGACATTATCGCGAAAGAAGGAGTACGCATGGTGGCCCGTGAAGCCAAAGGACGAATGAAAAATTAATGTCCAGTCCGTTGAATATTTTCATCGAAAATTTCTGACGAGTGGAGCATCGCTTCCTGATAAAGAAACGCTCGATCACCGAGGGGGCGAAGAAAGGGAGGGCCTTTGTAGGCTCGTGGATCGAAAAGCGAGGCTTTCACATCCGAGGAACAGGCTATATACCGGGTGTCGCGATCACATCACTCGCTGGGCTCTCTCGGCTGGGGCGCGTCTAATGATGCGTCCCCCTTCGAATAACGATCCCTCTTTCTTTGACGCGTCGACCCACGAGCGGCACGACAGCTCTTTACCAGGTTAATTCGAAAGTTTTTATCGCGTGATAACGAGAAGTGGGAGGGATTTCACGTTCTACGTTTGTGCTGGGGGTGGTGTGAACTCGATTTGGAGATGGGAATATGATATTTGTGTTATTTTTATTTTATAATTTTTGTTGATTGGTTGGGGAGGTTCTGAAATTTGGCTGGGGTTTGAGGGGTGTTTTTTTTCTGATTTTTGGTAGACATCGGAGTTGGGTACTACGTGAATTGTTTCGAATAAATATTTGTGTAAGATAACGATTTGAGTAAATACTATTTACAAGAGAAGTTGGGGAACTAGAAAGGAAAAAAATTGTAACTTTTTTGATACGGCAATGAAACGTTTCGTAAAAGTATGTTTATAAGATCTGTACAACGAGTAAATAATTATTCGAATCAATGTTCAAATTCAAAAATACAAATTGACGAACTACATAAGCTGTTTAAAAAATTACTAACAAGTAAGTATGCACATTGCGGATGTTGAAATATTGGAAAACGTAGAATAATATAATTCGTACATTTTACCCTGAATAAACTTAATTGAATTCAAATCCACAGGGGAAAGAATATTACAAAACATAGAATCATATTGAACACAGAAGCGAAACATTAAATCACGGTGGCAATTCATTATTCACACTTCCATTAACGCGTCTCGCTGCTTCCAGCCGTATAAATAAAAATTCTGCAACAACATAATATAAAGGCACGCGGCATATAAAACCGCGGGATAAATTGGCCCGCGAAATGAAGTGAAATATTGTTTCAAACTTTCATCATCAAGGGGTAATTTTTCTGCGGTCAATTTGATTCTTCCATCTGCCAAAAAATATAAATAATAAAACAGAAAATGGGTGCAACACCTTAAAGTTTAAAAACAATCGAAGGATTAAGCAGTATTGAACGCAAACCTGCAAACGAATTTACCATTTTATCCACTCGCGATTGAACCGTGGGACGTGAGGTATCGACCCTTTTTTGTTTAGCGATTGTCTCGAGCATATCGAAGACAAGTGACGGCAAACAGGTCCTAGGAGCTGCCAGACAATGGAGATGTCACGCACTCCTCGAGCATCCTGGTTCTTGGAAAATGTCGGTGGGGAGTAGATATTCCGAAACTCTGTGATCCTTTGTAATAAAATCCAGGCATAGTCCTAACAATAGCATGGAAATTCAACAATTATTGTGGGATTTTATATTGAGAACGCACTGTTAAATAATAATGTAAAAGTATTTAAAATCAGAAACTACAGTTCTATTTTATTTAATATTTTTTTGAAAGTAGTTAATTTTAAATATTTTTTTAAGGGAATGTCTGAAATACCTTCGTTTCTCTGCTGGAAAAAATTGGCCACGTTTTATTAACGAAGAGGCAAATAAAAAATTGCGGCACACGATTACAAGGCCACATATGAAAACGTTCGTTCCCAAACTACAAATTCATTTTCTACATTTTTAATTTCCAACGCTTTTCGTGCCCCCGTTCTCCTATTTTGTGGATTCCTATATTTTCATTCGTGACTGTGCTTCGTGGGATCTTTTTTTTGTAATTCAGGTCCTCGTCGCTTGTCCATATACTGAGTGTCCTTTTTGTGAATATCGAGACATCGATCTTTCAGTGTTAACTTATTAACTATACTTCGATGTCTTCGCTACTATGAAGACGCGATACAACTGCTTCGAGTTTGTTTGATTTAATACACTTTGGACATTTGTTTTTGTATTCAATTAAAACGAAAATTAATCAGATCTACTACTCAGCTCCAGGCCAATCAGATCAAGTCAACTTCTTCAAAGATGCATAGAAACATGATCGAAATTCCAGATCAATTAGAATTGCTAGTTTCTGAAAAAAAATCCCAAATTTCGCCATGCTCTTAGTTCCAAAAATCGGATTCCCCCCTTAATATTTCGAGAACGAAGCCACCTCGAATTCCAAAACGGTAAAGGACTTTTTAATGTCGTTTTGCATCAGGATTTCGCATGTTCCAGGAAGTCCCACAATTTTAACATACCCTGTATATCATTTTTGTCAATGCCTCTGTACACTAAAGAGACTTTACCCTTTTTACCTAGCAAATAAATAATTAAATAGAAGCGAGGGTTTCCGATAGAAAAGCATTTCTGTGCCCTATGATCGTATATCTGTTAAACGATAATAAGAGGACTACCGCCGAGGCTCGATACCGTGTCGTTCAATAGACATTACTGGTACGATCTTGGAAAATGGTGAAATCGCGGTGTCCTGGGAGTGGCAAATGGAAAATGGACCCCTCGTACGATTTTAGTGCGCCACGTGTGCTGGATCCAGGGGGAGAGACCGTGTATTGCCTCGTTGCATCGCCGCGTCGCTATCTTCCGCCATATCGTGCAAAGCCCCCTCGAATTCGTATTTCTGATAATGGTGAATTCTGGTAAATTCTCAAAGATCCTCGACTCGCACTTGGAAAGCGGTGATGCCATTTGCCCCTGGAAATTTGTTTATCCGCAACATTTGAACTCCTCGCGAGTTGGCCATTTTTATGCGTGCGATTGTCGAAGCTCGAAAAGCATTTCGTATCTCACTCTATGATCCTTCGTTTCAGGTTCTCCTCCTCTTGTAATTGCATTAAAAATTAGTTGGTTTTCATATTTTTAAAATTTTTAGCGACTTTTATTATCAGGAAAATGAAGTGTAATATTTTTTAGACTGTGGACTAAAGCAAAAGAATCAAGAAGATTCTCAATCAGTATGTTTATCGTTATTGTCCCTATTAGAATAAATAATTATAGTGAAACTCAGCAAAATGGTGAATGATTAAACTGAAAAGTCCGAAATTTCATTCTATTTCCGGTATATACTTAAAAAAAAAGTATGATAAACTCAACCTTTCGCGCATTTTTGGACGAGGTATTGTTAACCAATCAGTTTCACCATAAATACCTAGTAAACAAATAATATTACGCAATAAATTCTTCAATTAAATCACTTCTATCCAACTTTTTCATACTTTTCTCAATCAACAAATTGTGTCCAACAATCTCAAACAATATTAGGACAAAAAGAACATTTTTCCTTTTTATTGCATGTCGCCTCCCCTTCTCCTCATTTAATTTTCCCACCTACAAACAATTTGTATGGCAGTCGGTACAATTGCTGGCAATTCGATCATCTAATGCAGTTTAAACGCAAAAACTCGTGGTGCGCAGTCTGTCGCGCGGGCTTGCTGCCCGTGCTTAATTGACTGCGCTAATTAAGGGCGCGATTGAACGATATGGACCCTCCCCTCCCCTTCCCTGGACACTCTTCCACCCTTGCGTTCGTTCTGCGGTCACGAGGTACAAACACTGTGCGCCTGTGCATGCTGGTTGTGTCCCCTCACGTCCAAGGGAAACGAAATGAACAGTTTAATAACTATTTATCCCCTTAATTTTCGATTCGTCGAGTTGTCAATGGATAGCTCAGGAAGAAAAATTCTTCTTGCCAGAATTAAAGATCACCTGTTCTGTTGTTTTACAGGGAAGCATACATTATGCGGAAACCCTAAATTAACAATCATTATTTTACATTTCCAAATTATTTTTGTCTTAAAGAATCACCCGCTTTTAGTTTACGTCACCATAACAGACGAAAAAGGAAAATACCAAATTGTGACACTTTTTCAGAAGTAACGCACCGCCAAATTTTTTTCCCAGAACTAATCCACCACCGGATATTTAATTTTTCAGAAATAACACACCACCGAAAATTTAATTTTCCAGAACTAACCCACCCTTGAAAATTTACTTTTGCAGAACTGATCCACTGCCCAATATTTTTTTTAGAGCTGACCCATCACCGAAATTTTTTCGGAATTAACCGACCACCGATAATTTTTCAAAACTAACCCACCACCGAAGTATACTAAATTCATGGCTAATAAAAATCCTAGAGTAACGGTTCTCCATGAAACCCTTTAAACACTAATCCGAATTGGAAAATAAATTACTTCGGTTGAAAAGTCAATTTAACGTTCGCCCACGGACGACACGAGCACAACGTATCGGTTTATCGAGCCGCCGACGTGGAGCGATCAAATTTTTCGGTGTCGGGTTGATAGCGGCATCGCCGACGAAGTTTATTTAATTTGGTTTCCGCCAGCGGTTTTTCTGGACGGTCGAAAGATGTCTCGCGGCAATTTTATTTTCAACGCGAGTGTAGATACTGGTCCCTGAATTTTAAGCTCCGCAAAACCTGTGTAACAGCGCGTACACATGTAGGTATATAATAATTTGGGTACGCTTTGAAACAGGTAGGAGGATTGCGGAAGAGAAGAAATTGAATTAAGACTCACTGCGGAGTTTAATACAAATTTTGTAATCGCACCCGAGCATGCTCGTCATTATTCCCAAAGGGAAACTGCGAAAAATGATAGACCTTTTAATAACACGCCGCATTTAATCATTTTTCAATTTCCGACCCTCTGGGTCCGCTGCTTTTCGTTATATTTAACCGTCCAAGTTTTGTTTTGCCATGTCCTTTTCAATTTTCCACGAGCGTTTGCATTCAACTCCCTTGGGCAAGAATAATTTAATCTTTTTCAATTTTTAATTCCAGAGGAGCGTACATGGGGTTGGGAAAAGGGTTGCAGAATTACGAGGCTGATAGTATTCACTGCACTAACGAAATAGTGTAAATAAACTGAAGAATATTATTTATTTATTTAAGGGGGAGTACTCTTTAGTTACAAGGAAGCATATATATAAGTAAGTAAGAGGCAGTCTGTAATAATTAATTTATATAAAGGAAGAAAAAAAATATATAGAGTCGTCTCGCATCATGGAAACAAGAGAAGTAGAACATATAATAAGATATATACATAATATGAAATATAAACATGTGGTATGTGTTCATATTAAAAGAAATTATAGATTTTTTGCCACATGTCTGTATAGAAAGTGGATTTACATGTCGAAATTTGTAGAACAATAGATATACAGTTAATTCTCGTTATAAGCTCATTTCCCCACCATTGCTTGGAATCCTTCGGTCGAGAATGAGCGAGAGGGGACTCTTTCGTTACGGGTTCTCTCACTCGCGCAACACTATCCTTGGCTGCTCGGAATAGTCGAAGGCATGCGTTGTAAGCTCACCATCAACCTCGAGCGTGGAGCCTCTAACGAGAATTTACTGTACCGGGCAATAGTGATATTTTTAATGCGCATGCTCAAATAGAGGACGGAAAGATGGGCGTGTCTGCCCACGCCCGTCACTCAACGGCATTGATACTGTTGAGATAGTAGCGACTAGATTAGGGGTTTATCAGACGATCTAATATCGAAGCATTACTTTCAGGTGGCTGGTAACCTAAGTCCTTTGGATTGCGACTTCTCCTAAGTAAAAGATTCTTAAGATACTATGATTAAAAAATTGGCAATGCTAGTCAAAAACGGTTTTTCATTTCAGCATTAGAAATGTTTTAGTTTCTTTCGTTTGTTGTATGTAGTGTGTATGTGCATGAGTATTCTCTCCAGAACAGGTGTTCTAATTCTACTCCACAAAATTCCCTATTCCGTCCAAAATTCCTGGTCTACAGTGGCGATTCGTACTCGTAACAGCAAAAAATAAGGTCTGTGAAGTTGGCACACCCAAGTGCAAATTTTTATAAAACAGAAACAGTTTTCGTTTGTTCACGATTTGTCCACATTTTTCCCAACAGAAATTTTCGATTGTTTCTTTGTATGTTAGTATTATAACATTATTTCCGATGCTGAAGAAAGAGGCAAATCGGAGTTTCAAAAATGGAACTAATTTTCAAATGTCAGTCTTTCTATCAGCGTTCCTCAGTCTATCGAGCGCTATCAATTCGCCAAGTCCCGAATCGTCTGACACCCCGTATACTTTCCTATTCTGATACGAAATTCACAAGAACCGACAAAGGGGGTGGCTTCTCGGGGCTCTTTCGTCCCATAAATTTAATCGGCTTCTGGTTTATCGGCTTTAGGCTTCGATCAAGAACGAATCTCTTCCTCTGTCAATTTCCCCCTCAGCCTCAGCCCCCGTCCATGGAAAAAGGTAGGCTGTTCCGCCTCAACACTAGGCGACGAATCTTCACGGATCGCGGTAAAAACATTCGAGCTACGCGTGCGGCACGTATCTCGTAGGCTTCTCTGAGGGAGGTAAGGTCGTAATATTTCCCTGAAAATCGATTAAAAATCCAGGCAGCCTCGCGACGCCGTCGTTACATCCCTTACCAACATCAGTGGGCCGTGTCTCGGGGCTGTGGGTCGAAGGGACTTCATTGCCAGTTGCGAATTCTGCGCGTTCCTCCGTTGAGTGATATTTTCTGGGAGCAAAAGAAGAATGCGCCGCGACGCTGAATCACGGAGACGGGGAATTCGGTGTATTTAATATCGTAACCCCGATAGCTTCTCGGCTGGCAGCCCCCAGAATGTTGACAGAGCTGTGTTGGCGACTGTCTTCACCCGGTGGAACGCTCAAGGAGCCCGGAGAATTTGTTCTGCGCGTATTTCACGCCTGGCAGGACTGGCGATCTCCATTTACTTAAGGGGGGACGTATACACCTAGAGAGGCCTAAAAACCATAATTTTAAAACATAATTAATAAAACAATTACAGGTGCAATAATGTTGATACATTCACACAAAGATACCGGGATTACCCGGGGCACCCTAGTATAGTTCCAGAATATTTAAAGAAAATTACATATGTGCTTCCACCTATCGGCGTATCTCAGAATGCTCAGTGGATTCGTTAATCATGCAAGCCGACGGCCCATTCTGCCCCTTAATTGATTCTTTTCCCAGCTTGGGTATCGACCACTCGATTTCGCCCCCTCCTCAGCTCTGGACGTGTTCTTTAACCTTGCGGAAATTAAGCAAACTGCCTCAACGTACCTTCGCGCGCGTTCCATTAATCTCAGTCAGTGCGAGCGCGCGACCCGCCCCGTTTATTTGGTCACTGTTTACGAGTTTCTTAAACGCCCTCGTCCCCGACATTCTACGTCGCCTCGAGATTGCCCGACGCTTGACGATCCTCGTTACCTCCATTCGAAGCCCGGCACAATTGTCGAGCAAGAAGGATTCATCAATCCGCGAATCCTGAAGATGTGTTCTTAAATCGGTGGTTGCAGAGCTGCTCGAGAATTTAACGACTCCTTTCGCCTTGAACACCGCTCCAACATTTGCATCTGACTGGCGGAATTTTGCCATGTTGGGTTTTACGATGATGAGGTGGGCGAGGAGCGTGGAGTCTGCTGGCTTTCAGTTTGTTATTTTGGAGAGAATGGATCGGTATGGAGAAGGTTTTGTATGAAATAGGAGTTTAATCCATGAGAGTGTATGCGTGGGGGCGTTTTGGGACTAAATTAGTTAGCTGGTTGTAGATGTATTGAGCAATAGTGAAATTTGTGGGCGGAGCTACGAGGGGTCCGTGGGAGGAGTTTAGGCCCAATCCTGGAGTGGAGGGGTGATGGCTACACCCACTTTTCATAATCTGTTGTGCAAGTGAGATATCACTATAGCATTTTTATGCGCAGATTAAAATACATAAGCAGATTGATTATCCAAAAGGGCTAATGTCAAAAAGGCAATGATGTCTTTCGTTGTTTTTGCAAGTTTGCATATACTGTTCAGGTGGTGAGTGTGAGATCCAAACGATGGAGAATGCCTGACTTGTCTTTTACGTGCATTTGTATTAATTCGCTCCGATAGCCTGCAATCTATTTTGACTAGAGACGTGGATGAGTGTGGCAATTCGAATGCAGAAACCACCAACGAGTTTTCGCAGTTTAACCGCGCAAACAATCCTCTTCCTTCTTTCGAGGCGACGAAGTTCGGGGATGCTGAGAATCTATTTGCCCGTCGGCTACAAATCACCGGAGTTTTCGATCCTCGCTAATCCCTGGGACTCGCGAGAGGATTGTCGAAGAGAAGGATTTCTGTTTCGAGACCGGCCCGCCATGAATTTTCTTTCGTGTTATGGATGCTCTACTAGCCTGTAACTCTTTCTAGATTGCGCCTTCAACTTTTGTCTTGTCTTTCTTCCATTTTGTCCACTTTGTCTATTTTGTTCGCCGTATTATTCTTCATCATTTATTTAGAAAGGTCATGCTGATCAGTTTGTCGAGAGAGTAATGAGACTTTCACTTCTCGTGTCAGCACCCACACCTCATTCTCCGGCAACTTTTTTGCGTCAATCAGCTGTAACTCATTTTTTCTGAACACTTTTACAACGGAATTTGAACTAAAGCCATTTTTAAACGGTCCTTCATACAGTTCCCTTACAACTCGTAATTTTTACATATTAATTCTTGTATCTGAAATTAGTTTTTCAAAGTTAAAAACCGATTTCGAATTTTACAAATCTATCACAAAAAAATATTAAACCTGGTTTTTAAGAACCGACAAACTTTGCAAGAAATCCTCCTCCCCCTCCCCTAGAATTTCCCCCGCGAACAATAATGCCCCTCCAAACAAGTCCCGAAACACGGGCTCCTTTCATCCCTCGAACCACTAAGCACAAAAGTTCCACTTTCGCTTTCAAGTCTCTAACCTTTAAACCTCCACGACCTATGGATAGTGGAACGGAGATGGTCCTAGGAGCTCGGTGCAGGTGTAATCGGTCTGCTGGGAGTCCAGTTGACGATGGAAATCGCGGGAGCAGAGGAACCCTTCGACGACTGTTCGAGAAACAAGGAATCGGTCCAGCCAATCGAGTATTCGACTCCCACGCAGACACAGCACCACGGGCAACCGATTCCCATGAGGGTGCAGTGGCTGGCCAACTCGGTGACGGACTTTAAATAAATAAAGACCGAGCCTGGAAAGGCTGAGGGGTGCTTTGTCTGGAGGACGAATGGCACTCGAGGAGTGGGGAGGATTTGGAGGGGAAGGCTTGCATCCTGGGAACCATGCATCAAGCCCTATTACCCAGGATGGTCTAAACTCAAACTGCTGTTTGGTAGACGTAACTGAAATTCAGGGAAATCTCCTCTCCTCGTCTTGCATAGGGTTTATGGGTGGGGTGATTTTGGGAAGGGCAACCCGCAGAGTCGATTCAGGGACTGGATTCGATTGGATATCTTTTTTGGAGATTGGGATAAGAACTTGATAATCAAAATTGTGGTGTTTTGATATTTTTGAGGAGCTTTTTTAGCTTCTATTTGAATAACACTCTTTTCCTGAATAGCAGCAAGAATGCTTCACAGCATTTCTTCTGTTTTGAGGAAACTGAAATCCATAGCATCCATGAACGCCATTAGGTTAATTTATTATATGAATGAGAAGTTCCATTTTGTATACTCGATGGTCGAGCTATAGTGAAGTCAAAAACTCGACAGTAGGTGGCAGCACTGATTGAAACAGAAAGACCAGGCTGTCATCCTTAGCTAATATGCCGTATCTAGCATTATTTTAATTTTCAAGGTAGGTATGTTGAAATATTTGAAGTTCCACGCGTCTTTTAACTTTTAAGTAGAGCTAGAAAACCCTGCGTGCTTCGTAGAGATCTAGAAATATTCTAATGCATTTAACCTAACCTCTTTTCAGATGGTGACAATATTCTGTTTGAAATATTTAATTGATTACTACGTAGACACTACATTATCAACAGGTCCACCTATTACAAAAAATAATATTAGGGTGTTGCGAAATAATAACATTTTTTAATTTTAATGAAGAAAAACAAGCACGGCATGAACAAAATGATGAAACTTCAGTTTTCTCGGTTGTTTTGAAGTGTTAGGTAGAACTTTTTAACTAAGGAGGGCAGCACGGGTCTTATACATAACCTCATTTTTAATCGACTTCAAAAGAAGGAGGTTTTAAAGTTGATCTGTATATATATTTTTTTAAAATGTATATTTGCGAATAACTTTATAACGCGTGGACCGATTTTATCAGAAAACTTAAGAAGTTTATAGAATTATAAAAATACTATATTTTTAAAGAGTAAAAACTTTCGGTAAAATAACGTAACTAAAAAGTGTAAAATAAAAAATTTGAACTGACTGAACAAAACCGCACTGAAAAATAAAAAAAATCGGTTCAATTTCTTTTTACAGAATTCCTTGTACGAGAGTGGAAATTCTAATCGCCCTAAAAATGTTTAAAATTCGTTTTCCTTGGTTCACATCTATTTACATATTTCTACCAACCACTATACGCATGTTTGCATAAGGGAACCTAATTATGGAAACATTCAGTGCTAATCAGTAATACAAATTTGTAACCGATAGTTTGACTAAGAAGCAGGGGGCAAGAAACAAAAACCCAACTGAATTACAGCATGTCGGGTATAAGGAGCGTAGACAAAAGAATATAGCAAGATTTTCCCGGAATACTACCACACCATCATCTTTCATTAATTAAGATCCACGACGTTTATAGCACAATATTTCCTCAAACGTCACCCCTTAAACGACCCGCAAGCACCGCCCTTAATTCCGCCCCCGTTGGACAAACAAAGGCGGAGGTACGAAACACAGTGTCCACTTTCCAGACGCAGCGTTTAACAAACTCCGGGGCAGATTATGTCCTCGCATGCGAGGCTTTCACGGTCCGCAGGAAAAGGAAGAAACAGGTAAAACAAACATCCCTCGCCCCCTGTCCTCACGCGAGCGCAGTGTTCTCGAGTCGCCACCCTTCTATGGCTGCTGATTCACCGGGCGATTTCTTAGGCGATTTTATCAGCCAGCCTGGTCACGCAACGCACGGAAAACTCGGATTGCCGATTTCCACGCTGGTGCCCTCCGTGGAAGGTCGACGTCGCTGAAAACCGTGACGAGCGAGAAAGTTTCATGGGAGGCGCGATAAAAACGAGCCCGCGATTTCGTTAGGATGATGGATGGGATCACGGTGGACGGAATTAAGCCCTTGCCCCGCGATGTTAATTCGCCGCGTACTGGATCGTGCGCGATAAAGAGAGTAGTGGATCAGATGCTTGGTGATTTGTCAGGAGGCAATGAAAAGTGGTGAACAGTTGTGGGGAAGGGATTAGAATTGTTTATGGATGGATCGAGGTGTAGCGAGGTCTGCAGCGCACGTGCCTAAAGCTGGGTGTACATTAGTCCAGTCGCTGGATCAAGCGTGTGGTTTGACTGGAAATCGGTTGATGTCTACATCATTCAAGTCTTTCTCCAACCGCTGAAAGTGATAGACTGTAGTGGCACGCATAGGTGCATATGCCTGTGTGTGTTTTTGTAAACACATGTTTACTGTAGTGGATTGACTCGTTATGTTCTCGATGGTGGAGGTAAACACTGAATTGAAAAGCTGGAATTTTGATTCAGTCGTTTGACTGGAGTACTTGTTGGAATGAAGACTGTTAATATTATTACAGTTACAATCCAATGCTGGATTGAATCACTGGACTTGACTAATGTACACCCAGCTTAAAGGTAGGATGGAAAAGTGGGAAGGTAGAGTGATGAATGTCCCATACAATTTGCGCTATAGAGTGGACCAATCGACAGTTGAGCATGTGCCTTGGTGATCTCATTACTGCTCGGTGTTTTACAGATTTTTTTTAAAGACTCTATAGTTTGTATATCGATTACTTTGTCGTTTAAAGAAACTTCCACCTAACTCTTCACCGATTCATCTTCGTCCCATGCTACTGAAAACTGTACCTTCTTCTCGTGCTACTCCTACCCGTAGTCAACCCCCGCGAAGTCCCTAATTGGGGCACGAAGTTGCGGCAGAGATTTTGCTTCTTCGTGTTTTACGTCAACGACAGTCGGTGACACGACGCATCGATCGTCCTTCATAATTCAGCGCGTGGAACAATCGACAGCTGGACCGTAAATGGATTTACCGGCACGTATCTACGGATGACCGCAATAATGATTCGTTCAAACAGAATTATGCGCGGCCGATGCCGCGATAACGACGCCGCTAAGCGCGGACAAATCGCCGTTACAGAATTCCGCCTCGATGACTGGCATTCACGAAACCAACGGTGGACAAAATCGATTGCGCTGGATCTGTGCGCGCTGTCTTTTTCTCCCTGCTCACTTCGTGCTCCAGTCGCAAGATCTTCAAAGTCAATTTTCTATCCTACTCATTTCATTTCGTACCTTCGACCAGACAAAATTGAAATCCTCTAAAGGGTGGTGCCAAAGGGAAGTTCAATTTAGCCACAATTAGCAGCACTTGCATTTACACTTTTCTCGGAAGAATCGAATTTCTGTTCTTTTGCATATCGAAGCTCTCTATCCTTCTATAAAATTAAGAATATTAGGGGTCATCCCTAAATTACATAGGGCTTCTTTTGGCGGAGGAAAGTGGTCGCTAATTTCTTACGTCTTCTTACGGAGGGGGGTAGGTAGCGTCTATTTTAATATTCTTTTAATCTAATATTTTGTAATGCAAGTGATGAATCCAATTTTTTTTAGATTTTTGACTTACGCCACTTTCATAATCACCGGCCAATTTAAAGCAATTTTAATAACTGCAAAAATACAATATAAAAATGTGTGCCGGGGAGGGGGTTGCAAAATAAAATCTTACGAATAGATTAAAAAATCGACAAAATTACCCTTACGTAATTTAAAGCTCCTTACAGGCTCACCTACCTTAACCGAAATTAGCTGTAGAAATTTTCAGGGTATTAGGTGGCGTTCCCGCTGTTTTTACAATTAGCCACCCCATTTCAAAACGTTCTGTCTGTGAAAATCCTCGGCGGCGCCACGAGGAACGTGCGTTCACAGAAATTATGGAGCAACTGGTGCAAGGGATGCCGGAGAGTAAGTTAAGTAGGATTCGTAGGGACATTTCGATCTCCCGATCTCGTGGATCCTCTTTAGCCGCGCGCCGCCAGCTACCCGAGTTAATCCTTAACGTATGTCGCGATTTCGCGATCTGCATACTGCTTACCCCTGGAGTAATTTCACTGGGACTTAGGGGTCGATTCTCAGAAGGCGCCGGGGGAGGACGGCGGAGGGATTGGTAGTACAACCCCCTCCCCCCCCTCCCGCCCTCGCGCACTGAAATGGTTTGCCCAACGTATTAAGTCGTCGGCACGGCGGGATTAACGATCGTGTCGACGCCTCGCGATTTCGTTTGCGCTCGCTCGCGGGACCATGTGCGTTACGCATTAGCGCTAGCCTACTCGTTGTTAACCTGTTATTAACACTCTGTTAAGACTTTTTTTCTAGCGTATCTTCGTTTCCCCCTTTCTTTTGCGGGATTCGTCTTCGTCACGTCGCAGTGACAAAATAGGGAGCCGAATTATCTACAGGGTGGTAAAAGATTTTTAGTGGCTTTCATGGGTGATTCTACAATTACATACTTGGAGCGTTATAGATCTTTTAAAAGAATGTGTATACGAAATTGACCTCAGCTTCAGGGTCAATGTTCCCCGTTGAAATACTAGTTAATATCCCTGTATTTCTATTATGTCTCTGTATTTTTTGGAAAAGTGTCGAATCCGAAATTAGTTCTTACGATCAAATTATGCGAGGTAAGGGAAATTACTAATATTGAAGATTAGGTTGCAAAAGAGTCTTACTAATGAACCTCACCTTTGCGGTATTTTTTTCTTTACCTCTTACTTTATTCCTATTTTTGTATTTTATGCAATAAAGACGCTTAATAATTATTACAAAATTATTTAACACCTGTTGGTTTTCTCCAACAAGGTGGTGCAGTAAGGTACGTAGGTAGAGCAGCGGGTGCACTCCTTAAAGTACGTATATTTTAATTAAAAGACTGGCAGATTGACTGGCAGAGTGATAGAACAAAATTGTAGCTACCCTATAGAGGGGATCTAAATAATTGTAGTTTGGAACAATTTAAATATTAGAAAACACGAGGAAATGTAACAAGCTTTCCTTTATCATTCCCACTGCGGGATTTAAAAGTAGCAAACACAATTTTTTGTCTATTTTTTTATTTTTCCCAATTGTGTAATTTTCTACTTTTATATAAAAGTATGCATATCTGTGTGTTTGTTGCATTTTCATAACATTTTCTAATCTCGCGCCTTTTTTCCCTTGTCTATATGCATGCGCCCTCTGTCGAACTGTCTTCCAGAATTAAGAATTGTATATTAATTTCTGTTCCAGGTAAGAATTCTGGCCTCTTTGTCTCCGTATATCCTTTGACACGCGAAAAGCTCGGTAAGTTAATTAAATTTCCCTTGGCGGTGTTGCTTTGATTCCAGCGCCATAATTAAAGTACCAAACGGAATGCGTTCGCGCCTGCGACGAAGCGAATTATAAAAATTTCATTAGGTACCTGTCGGATTGAATAAGTATTTTAAAATGTCAATCGGCACAAGTATCACATAAAATTACTCGATATACTACCGGCGAAGAAGTGGTTCATTTAAAGGAAATAATTATCATCATTCGCTCCAAGTATTTTCTTCATAAAAATTTATTTACATGATGTAATTTCCAGTCGATCTATTTTTCAAAGTCGAGGGACTGTAACACGCTACTGTAACTTTGGACGTAGATTTAATGGTATTTAATTAACTTCGAAGTATGATTTTATGTTTATCGTCAACTGAAGTTTTGAATGCAAATATAATCGACGGTAATGCAAGGTTTCCTAATGGAATTGAAAAAACTTTCGAGATCCATAGAGGAGGGTAAATGAAGAAGTCCGTGTGCAAGTAGCCGTGCTCAAAAATTCATTCTCTTCCCGTTATTAACGTTGCAGAAACTGGGGGTCGGGGCAGTAAAAAATGACGCCCATGTTGCGAGGGGTGGTATCCTCGTGTCTGGTATTTCGTTGTAATTAGAGGCCGGTGTAAAGAGCCGCGCGACGCTAGTAATTATTTCATTCCCTACTTCTTGATTTTACAGTAATTAACGAACCCACTTCGCCGACCAGAAATTACCACGTCGGACGTCAAGTTCGCTCTATTGAGTGACTACTTCCTATTCTTCTCTTTGCTTAACCTTCGTCGCTTCTGATAACACTATGATCGTGATTAATTAACGATATACCTATGAAGTTACTCTTTGATCCCCTCTTCTATCTCCAGTGAGAAGAAGCTGCTTGTAAATAAAATGGAAATGGATTTCAAATGAGATTCAAGTTCAATGTTAAATTTTGTTATTTCTATACATTCCACTGGATAGTAGGATAAAATGTTCAAAAAGAACCAAGTGTCTTAGGCGCACTGTTTTCTGATAAATGACTGTTAAAGTGTCAACCAATCACATCGCGCAACGTTGCAGCTGTGGGCGGAGCGTTTCCCCCACTGCGCCGCGCTACGGTGCAGACGCTGCGGGAGCTTTTAACAGCTTTTGCAAAAGTCAGTTAACAATTTTGATTAGAGAACGACGTATAATAAATGACATTTAGTTCATCAAAATGTTCAAAATTAATAGAGACAGTGTCAATAGTTTGCCGTAATAAAAATTGCAACGTTTCGTTCTTGTCATGCAAAATGCAGGTTGGGAGTTTTGGAGTGAAGGTAGACATCGTAAATGAAAAATTCGTTTTGGACCGCTTAATTTGTGCCCATCGTTTTGCACCAGCAATTAGGTGTCACAAGGAAAAGCTTAACGGAGGCATTTATTTTGGTACCACATTATTAGAGGAAATTCTACTCATACCAGTTCCTATGTCAAGAGACTGGGACAGTATCATTTTTTCGTGGAGCATTAAGTGAATTTACATTTGCCCATCGCAGTTAGCTATTCTGGCATCTGTAATCATGTAATTAGTTCACGTTGCACGCAGTTGCATGTAGAAAGACTTTCGTAACGTCACATGACCTGTGTGTAATCGCTGACTTGTACATCTGCTTGACTTCCTTCTAGAAAAATAATGCTTTGGATCGTTGTTCATCTTTTTAAAAATTGTATAGATATTATTTTGGAAGCTATACCATTATTATTGAAATATTGCTAAGGTTTCATTCCTTATAGTTACAAAAGTTTTAAAAAAAATACGAAATTAAAATTTTGCTATATTTTCGAGTTTCTTTTTAATTTGACCTGTTCGAGTCAGCCCAGCCAGGCAGATCTCGTTTCCGGATTCATTATTCATTCATCCAATCGGCGTCTCTCTGGATAATCAGGTTACCACTTTCGAGAGAACCAGTCGTTGGAGCGTCCTCGAGTTCGCCGAGAGTGAATCGGTTCATTGTGCAATCGATCCTGATCAACGCCGACCGTTTCTGAACAATCAGCCACCGAAGAACCCATCGAAGGTCCTCGTGGTCCACCAGTCTCCCTGTCGTTTTTGCTCCTGTGTCGAGGGCCTCGGGGTGATTGCGCTCGAATCACGATTCTTTCTCCCTCTTGTTTCAACCCCTGCCCGTTATCACCGCCTGTCAGATTGAGAACCGGTAAATTCAGCTTCAAACATGTACTCGAAACACTCTGCTCCCTTCCGACTGATGGTGCTATTGTTGTTGGCTGTTGTTTTATAGTGTGAATCATTTTTTTTTTTAAATATCTACTTGATTTCAAATGAGCAATGCCTATATTGCGTGTACAATGGTGGTCGGGGAAAAGTTTAAAGGGCGAATTGTGAGAAAATGTGAAGGCTTGATAGGAAGGAGCTGTATTCTCACTTACAACGCGGTATTAACAACTTGGTAAGTAGTCTTAGACTCAAGTCTACTTGTACTTATCTGTGTAAAACAAATCATTTTTAAAAATTCTTTGGAACATTACTGAATATTTATACTGCCACTTATTAATTGTTAATAGCTACTTGACTGCACTTTCTTTTAAGTGACATTATTGATTAATTTGTAGAACGTTCAACTGAAAACTATCGAATTCGTGAGAGTTTAATTCTCCTGCTTCCATCTTTAAACAGAATGGCGACAGAATGAACGTAAAACAGAGAGGAATCTTTGGAACGAAATGGCTACGTAATATCTGAAACAGTCTGTCGCATGGGTGTCCAAAATTAAGCCAGAACGCCGAGCTACTTACGTGCGAACACTATGAAATCGAAATCCGTTCGCGGAACTTCCGCCTGCGAAATTAATATCGGCGAAACTTCCGTGAAAGTCCAATCAGAAACTTAAGCTGTTCCCGTACAATGAACGAAAAGTTTTTCGGTGGACGCTTAGAAAATTGATACAGGCAGCTGGACCCAGGAAAATCGTAGAAAATAGTAAATGTAGACTATTTTAGTAAAAAAAAAAGGCCTTGTCTTTGTCAATCAAAAGCTATTCTTGGTGATTCTATGCAGAGTTTTGAAGAAATGGATGCACATTTCAGTGACGAGGGAAAATATGAAAGGGACGAAATGAGAGGAGAAAGGGAAGTTACGAAAGCAAAACGAATGAGAAAATTGGGGAGCAACGAAGTCAACTCAGAGACGAAAGCAACAGAACCATAATAGTGGGAAACACGGAAGATCAAAATGAAGTTTATGATAGAAAATTACAAGTGAAACTTCAGAGAAGGGGGAAACGTTGGACGAGTATTAAGAAAGCAAAAATGCGTTAAGGGAAAATTAAAGACAAACTTGGGTAGTGAATGGGAGTTAAAGAGATCGGAAAAACAATCGTGGTGAGCCAAGGCTGACGACAATTGGAAAAGATACAGCGAAAGTTTGTAATGTGAAGAAAGAAAATCACGCGCAGTTGGGTATTTTTTTAAGCGAACAGGGGCGAGGGACTTGAAATGAACAATCGAAAATTTTCAAATTAAAGACGAGAAATGGAGGTGGAATGGATTATAGCTACACTTTTGGTATTTAAAGGTTGAACTCGTTCTGCTAACAAATTTATATATAATATATTGATCAGAGAATTATTTTTATTTATATCTATAATAACGTCCAAAAACGTTTTAACTGCAACTGCACTTAGGGTGTATTTATGTAAATTTCATTTTTGAGATCCATTAAGTGTGATCGGTTAGAATGTTTCTTTTTCTTTTTAAAGAAAAACCTGACTAGATATAGTACCCAAACCAGTTGTCACCTAAAACCCTCATGGAACAGTTACCTCAGCATCTATTCATATTTTCTAACTCGTCTTGGGAAATGGTCAGAGAGTTTAGAGGCTTAACCAATAGTTTAATCGTTCTATATTCAAACGTTCTTCGAAACTATTGGATGTGTTATTCATCGAAATATTCCCTTGTGTGGATCTTGCTCCACCTTTTCCGAGTATCTTGAGTTGCATAGCCTGAAAATACCGGAACACATATTTCTGAACTACTTTAACTGTAGCAACAAATGTATCGTGCAATTCAACCGTATAATTTATTTATCCCATAACTGCAGCTGTGACACCAAGAAAAACAATTAACACTCGACATCAGAATATACCAGACACCAAACTAAACGTAAAACACCACAATGTACCAAAATACCACATTCAACACCCACCCGCTTGTCCACGTTCCCCTTAATCAATTAGAACCAGTCACCCACCAGCTGACTAGCCCGTCCCCCGGAGACAGCAAACGGTATTCCCTGGTGTTAAAAGGCGACAAAAAGAGATGAAGCCGAATGGGAAACAGGGTTAGCGAAGACACGGTCCTTGAGCGCGGGCGGAGGGTGCAGGCTACGCGGCAAGAGGGGGAGAACCGCGAGCGTAGCCGCGGTAGAGGCTCAGTGCGCGCGTGACAGCGCAGACGCGACTCAGCTCGTGTGAGCTCGCGGCCCGTCGGCGCTCGCGTGCTCGCCATTGGCCGCGCGCCGCGCGACGGGGTGTGAGGAGCGGGGAGCAGCGTTTGAAAGCCGCGTATACGCCGCGACACGACCCGGCCGCGGCGACGGTGGCGGTGGAGGCCTACGCGGGCGCCGCGAGAGAGACGCTCCTCAGTTGTGTCAAGCTAGGCGATCGAGTAGGACGCTCTTTAATCGTTCCCGCCTCCGAGTTACTCTCTCACGACACACACACCGCCTCACACACTCCCCCCACACACACACACCCACACACACACACAACACAAACAGACACACATTTTTTCCCCCACACACACTCACACTCACTCTCCGTCTATCTGTCACCGCTCCCCAGCCCGTTGGTCCTCCGCACAGAGCCGCCCCAACACCACCGCTTACCACACGTGCACACAGACAGACACACACGCGCTCGCGCCTCTTACCACCCCCGTTTCGTTCACTCTGTCCCTTTCCTCCGCCGATATCACACACTTGCCGCTGATCGCACGTAGTCCGGCTACGCCGTTCTGTTTACTCGCGCCGTCAGCCCTGTCGGTGGCCACGCGCGCGCGTCTGTCGCCCCGAGTCCGCCTCGCCGGGCTCAGAAACGGACAGAGCAAGAGGAGAGAGAGAGAGAGAGATAGGTGAACGGTCGAACCGCGACAGCACGTGATACAGAGCGTCGTGCGCGAAGTATACGATCCTCTTGGGAGAGCGAGCACTACCAGCTCCCCGTCCACGAGCAGCACGTGCACGCACCGGCTCGCCGATTCTCGCGGCCGCATTGCCTTACACCTCTCTCCGACCGTGTGTGTGTGTCTGTGTGTGTCGAACGCGGGTCTCTGTCCCCGCGACCAGTGGGAGAACCAGTCTGCTGTCATCAAGAGAAAGAGAGAGAGAGAGAGATAGAGAGTGGGGGAGAAAGAGAAAGAGAGAGAGAGAGTGGGAGACAGATAGAGGCTTGCCACCCTGAGCAACGACGGGTTCAAGGTCACCCTCGTCATCGTCGCCGTGGTCGTGGTCGTTGGTTGAGGCGCGCACACCGAGGAAAGACGATCTGTCGGTAAACTTGCTCCCGCACCGAAGAGAACGAGGGAACGCAGTGGAGAACGAACGGGGAATCTGGAGCAGGAGGATCTTAAAGAGGACCGCCGAGAAGAGGCTGTGGAAAAAGAGAGACGGGCCAGGGTCTCGCCAAGGGAGTAGAACGCGAGGTCGTGTCGAGATCCGCGATATACCCAAGAGATTTATATTTTTGTTGCGCGGCGGGCCCGCGATTCGTCGGAACCGGTCGAGGTCGTAGTCGTTCGGACGTCAGATGACCTATCCGAGGGTAACGCTGTCGGAGGTACCGGGCGCGTAAAGGCGGCGTAACACCGTAGGCATTTAAGGAATATCGAGGAGGCGCGAGGAGCACCTGGTGCCCTCGACCCGCTTCCCCATAATACCCTTAGGCGTAACAAAGAATTCGCGTAAGTACTAGGATATTAACGTAACCTAAGCGTAGAAGAAGGTCGCCCGTGAATCACGAGCGACCGTTCGAATTAAAGAGAATCGCGTCAAGACAATCAAGCACAGTAGTAGTGGGATTGGGCTAATCATTCGGAGGACAGGAGAGAGATGGTTGGTCCGCGGAAAGTCTTTTCTCCCACGTTCTGAGTAAGCGACTCTGGGAAATCTCAAGTTTCGTGTCTTCATGTGATCTCCAGCCTCTGTACCGAAAATCTACTTGCGTACACGCTCTATGTCTACATAGATATATATGTATATATACTTCTATATATATTTACATACGACATATTATATATATTTACACTTGTATACATACGTTTATATGTATACACCCTTCGCACATATCCGGTCATTGGGCTACATAGCGCTGGGCGATCGCGAGAACATCAGAGCAAATAGGTGAGAGCAGGCCCCGCTGAGGGACGGATAGGAAGCAAGGAGAAGGTAGCCCGACCGTTTTTTCTTCCCTGTGCTCCGATTCTAGGGGCGTTCTCTGTCAATCTTCGTGACAATCATTTTCGACTAGCTCTCTTAGGCTATATTTGACCTAGGAATCTCTTTTTAATCGCGGCAACGGGCGTTAAAGCCGCCGCTCCGACCAGAAGCAGGCGGAGTTTCTAGGAGCAATTAAATAAGTGAATATCGCGTACCTATGACGTTTCAATTAACGTACGAGTGAGAGCTGTGTGCGAAACCCACGAAGACTCCGCACGTCTTCGTCCCCTTTTTTCCCACCCGCACTTGACACATATTTATACGCGGCGTTGTGCATCGTACGCCCGCCGCTAACTCCCTCCCCTGTTTCTACCTGTGCACAATCTGCCCGCGTGCCCCTCGTAACACGCACCGTCGCGCCTCCCCTGCTCGCTCACACACCGACAATCATCACTTTGTACCGGACCGGCGTCCCATTCACGCCCGTCTAGGGTAAACTTGTCTCCGCTCACTATCACTTAAGCTTACGTCTTCGGTCTCTCTGTGTGTCACGACTGCACATACTACGAGTAATAACGTTCTTAGGCAATAGCGATAAGTGTATAAATCGTCGATTAAAAGCGACAAATAACGCGCGCGTGTGTATGTATGTACGTCGTATCCGATAGTTGGTAAGGTAAGGTCAGTTCTCCAAGTCGCCGCGTACCAAAGAATCCCTCAGCGCACGTCTCTCGTCCGAACGACTATCAGAATCGCTCGAACGGCCGCGGGGCTCGGTCGAGGGGCAACCAGAGGCGGTAAAATAGCGAGATCGGCTCGTTGGAAGGATCCAGGCGGTCTCGTCGGCCGAGCGTTCGAGCTCCCCGCGCGCGGGGCGCACCGGTTCGGAAGGAAGCGGTCGCACGACAATCAGCCAAACTGTGGTGGCCATCGTGCGAGTCGAGCCGACCGAGCAAGACGGAAGCTCGCCATCAGGCATCCTTGGAGCGTGCCTGGACCGCGCAGGAACGCGCCAGGTTCTTCTGGAGCCTGCAGTCGTTGGCCGCTACAGGCAGCCGCGGCTTTTTCCTCCAACCAAGCAAGTCTTGGCTCGCGGATACGATCGGCGCCGACGAGGCACGTTCCTCCATCACCACGTATTTTCATTCGTACCCGTTCGTCCCGGGTGGTGCGGTGTCCCTGCCTCCGCCACTGCTCAACAGCATCAACAACGCGGCGGCAGCAGCGATCACCCCGGGCCTGGTAGGACATCTATTCGGTGGTCAGCAAGCCTGCAGCCTAGCTTGTAGCTGCACCTGCACTAACCTCGCCAACTGCAATCCACATCACCACCAGCACCATCACCACCAGCAGCAGCAGCATCACCATCAGCAGCAGCAGCATCATCGGCCGCCCGGAGCTGCCACGGTCCTCCTGCAACCTGTCGAGCACATCAAAGACACCATGGTGAGTCTTGATGATGTCCTACTTGGTTGTTCGTTCTCGGAGAATCGTGGCTAGGTCTTTCGTCGTCTAGTTGGCTCGTAACAAGCCACGGTCAGGCTTGTGAACACGGTTAGTTGCTATCTCAGTGTTTCTGTACTTCGTTGAGGTGCGGGGTGTGATAAGTCTGAAGAAGGTTCAGGATCTTTTTTATCTTTCAAGTGAGAAAATATTTTAATAGTGATTTGTAGAGATTTTGAAGACATTGGGGTGTAGAAGATTGACAGGACCAAGGGGTGCAATTGGGGAAGGGATTACTGGATTGTGGAAATAAGAAACTTAGGAGTGTGAGGAATTCAGTTGATTTAAGGGTGGTGAGGTTCTTTTCAAAACTATCACGAGGTAGCAGTTCCTAGGATTGCTGTCAGATTACCTATAGAACAGTCTATTATTTAGAGTATCAAACTATTTTTAAGCCCATATCCCACACCAGACATCTGTAGACGCCTCCCCTACATACCAAGTATGAATACTTTGTCAGGAAATGCACAGATACATTATTTCGATCATTAGATTACGATTACTGAAGCAACAGTGAACGTTCATTCTCCCCGTAATGGGATCCATAAAGATGGGATCTAAACACCCATAAAGGTGCTTCTTTCTTCTTTTCCAAGGAACTTCCTTCTTCTTTTACAGAACACACTCATCACGGTTTTGCCTCCACCAATAAATTTCATGACAATCTTTCTCGTCGACTGCTCGTCCACCTTCCCATCAGCCCATAATTCTCGATTCTCCCACAGAAAAACGTGTCCCCGTGCCTTGCGCGAGCATTTCGACGCTGGGATCGCCAGTATTGATGCAACGAGGTCCCCAGAAACGTAGCAACTTTCTGCACGAACCCAGCGCGAGTTGGACGATATTTCATGGGTGGAAGGCTCTCGTTAATATCGGTTTCTGTGTCCCCGTCGTATAAATTAGCCGCGCAACTGCGGATCCTCCGGATATCCATTTATTCAGTACCCCTAAGTTCAGAGCTTTTACGACGTAATTGTCTCGACTCTGACTGACTATAGACTAAGTAGCGGGAGCAGGGGGGGGGGGAGAAGGGTATTTAATACTCTATTTGACGATTGCTTATATTCCAATAACCCCAGTAAACTATGAAACTTTAACTACCCTAGTGAACTTGCCAGTCAAAGCGAACGCTCGTCGCGAATCGATTCGCCCCAAACAGCATTGTCGCTTAGACGTCTTCGATAGGCGAACGTCTCCAACGGTTTCAAGCGTGTTGCCTTTGTATGCCCCGGAGAACAAGCTGCAAGAACAAAGCTCGCGCGCGGACCCCGCAGTGTAGCGACGTTCCTTATAATGAGGGCTGTCGAGGATAGACGCGAGGAGGCACGGTGCCATTGGACGAGTGTGGTACAGTGAATCAGGAACAGATTTAGATTCGACCAGCCGCGATGAATCACTCCCAACGTTTGCTGTGCAAACTGGGAGGGAGTTCCCTGCCGAAAACCCCAACTTTGGTGCAAACTCGTCCCCTCCTGCGTGGACCGCTCTTTTTCAAATCCTCCCCCACCACTCAACCTCTGGCACTCAGATGTTTGCGAAGGTGCGCTGTGGAAGGGAGAGGACGCTTTAAATCCTGGCGTGTCTGCCGTGGCATCCTCTTTAATCCCACGCGATCGACAGGTGTCGAGAGAGACACTCCCGTTCACGGAGACGCGTCTGCTGATCGAGGATCCTGAACAAACTCGGGCTTTCCGCTCGATCGCGCGATCCCCCACGTTTCCGTGAGCTTGGAAAATCATTTTACGCCCCCTTTGCCGCGTCGGGACGCCTCGTCGAGCGGCGGGGAATTGCGTTAGGCACACCTGTCTTGGGATGACGGAGACGAGCCTTCTCGGTTCGCGAATCGGGCTCCTGCCGGATCGTTGCGCTCGGTGGAGGTGAGGGAGCAAGTGGTTGCCGTTTTGGCGATAATGTTGCACTGCTTTGGGAATTCTTGTGGGTTTCTTGCTTCGGAACTAATGTAGCAGACTGCTTGCTTCTGAAATTGGTGACCTGTTTGGCTACATGTTCTATCGTTTGCTTTATCAGCTTCGAAAAGGGTGCTATGATTTAGCATTATATGATAATTCATGGGTTAGGTCAGACATGAAGATGGTAGAGGAGAAATCGTCCTAGACGCAGTAGGGGGAGACGTAGATACTTCTAAAGTATTCTGGTTATTTTTTGGATATTAGTACGTTAACCCTTATTCACCCCTCATTTTCCCCAACTTAATTTACCCCTTGTTAAATTGAACAGAGAAATATTCAAATTTGCAAAGTCTGTTATTGAAAATAAAAGTGCTGTGTACCTGTAAATCTCACCGTTTACTCTGTACACTGAGTATCTTCTCGTATCCATCAGCTATTTTTATACCAAATCGTAATTCTTCTATAAATTTCTGTATAGGTGACAAAATGGTAATCTCTTTAATGGCTAATGTTTCAGAAGATTCGAATATCTATCTTCAAAATTCAAGTCCACCCTGAAACTGTTCCTCCATGTCGCGATGTCCCTTTTTGAGCGTAACACAGTAACACGTAGAGAGAAACTCTTGCATTTTAGCACGAGTGATATCAAGTATCCAAAGCAAAATACTAGGAAGTATGCCCGTTAGCTCCCCTTACCCGTAGCTTATCTCAACCCCTCGTGATTCTCCAAACAACCCTCCTGAGATTAATACCAAACGTATCAAAAAATTTCCTCAGATAAAACTCAATTAGGTACATAAAATTTCAAAGCATCCTTCCCAAAGTACTTGTCACGTGGCATCTATTTATTTATCAAATTAATTCCTTTCAAAGACATTCACGATCGACGAGGGGAGCTAATCCGTGGGAAGCGGATTTTGACTTAAAAAATGCATTACGATAGGGTATTGGGAAGAATAAAAAAATAATCGTATTCGTCGCGGGGAAATCCCCGTGAATTGAAATTGCGGGGCGAAATCTTCGCGTCTGGAGATTCCGCGACGAATAGAGCACCGCGTCACGCTCGAGAAGTTAGGGAGAACGGTCGTTGCCTCTTGACAGCCCGTTTCAATGCACCGCTGGTGGAAAGATTTACGCACACATCGAATTCGCGCGATTCGAGGATTCCGCGACATTTACACCGCGTCCCTTTCTATATGCCGGAATCGAGACTGCAGCTAGACATGTTGCGCAACTGAACCGCATCGAACGTTTGTGCGCGGATATTGATGGAGGCATGAACCCTGGACTTTTATCAATTTAGCCGACGAAACAGGGATTATTGATAAGAATCGTAGTAATTTTTATTGCACTGATGGTCTATGAAAAATATTTCAAAGAAGTAATTAGTAGCTACAGGCTGTTGTTAACTTAACCTAGAAAAATATAGAGGTGATACAAAACTTAGAAATAAGAAATTTAAGAATATAATAGTAGGAGGAAAGAAACAAAAATGTTTTCTTTGGGTGCTTCATTCATATTAAGGTAAATGTACCAATACCCGGACGCTGAAGGGGCTTAAGGAATAGCGGCAGAGTTTGTCTCCTAATTTAATTTGTAAAACCATCATGAAATAAAAAAATGTTGTTGAAATGTGGAAGATAACACAATATTATGCTATCGGAAGCTGAAAAAAAAGTTTGTGTCAACTTAAAAATACATGACTGAATTACTTACATTCACGAAATTCTTGTACCAGTAAATAAACTTAGACTTGTTTAAAAAAATATTAATTTTCTTGCAAATTTAACTATCTTAAACTAAATTTAAATCTATTTACTATTATAATAATGTATTATTATAATATATAAATAAGAAATGCTGTCAATATTTTCTTAGTAAATGACAGAAGTGTCTTGACAGAAGCTTAACGAAGTGCGTACGAAGTGTGTTACAAAATAATTATTTCTATCTAACGATTTTTAATTTTCTATAATAATGATTTTAATTAATATTGCTAAATACTTAAGCATTGTGGTACTATTTTTTGTTTTTAATTATATTAAAAATTAAGCTGAAAAATAAATAAAATTCGCATTGCTGTTCAGGTACTGGGACATGGCCGGGCACTGGTACATTTACCTTACTGCTTTCACATTAAATGCTTGTTCCGTGAAACAAGTAATAATACTCTTTTTTTTTTTTAAGAAACTTAACTAAAAAGGGAACATTTAAGTACCCTCCATTTGTTACGAAATATTTATAATAAGATGCCAATATTCTTCATTCTTTCCCCAGTGCTTGGGAAACGCCGATTTGAATCTTTCCCTCGGCGCAGTTCAGACAAAAATTTTAAGGACCACTCTAGATAAGCTTCTTGAAAAACGGAGCGAAAGCTTTCGTAGCAATCTTGAGCGCAGAAATATTGCTCTTCTGTTATTCATGGGGTTCTAAAGTACTGTTCTTTAAGGATCGTCTTGAATGACGCGCTACTATTCGTTCCCGAATTACATTCGGATTGTTCTTTTGTTGATAAAATTATTACGAAATCCCTGACTTTATTTTACATCTGCGACTTATTTATTCGAAACGAATTGCAACGTTTCTCGTTACATCATCCATTTAACATATTGTTCTATTATTAGAACACTATATGTGTCGAAAGAACTATATATGTCGTTCATTATTAACTATATACTTGCATCGATATTTCATTCATGTCTATTCACTTATTTCAACAAATAAACATACAAGAGTCATGAAATTAAGGGGGGTTAAAGTCATCATTTTGCTGGTTTCGAATTTGTTCACACAGTTTCGAAATGTATTGTCAAATGTAGCCTAGCGGACAGGTTCACTTAGAAAAACGAGCAGATTCATAAATGCCGCGGAGGGGTTGAAATGAAATCGCGGATCCAATAGCTAGCACAGGCGGGGACATTAAACTAAATCCAGGGAGTAGAGTTCAAGCACTTGATACTCCGCTGGTTTTCCATTTCTTGATGCAGAACCCGCGCTAATTATCCTGTACGCGTAAGGAACGACGATGAAGATACCCAGAGAAGCCTTCCTTCGACTCTCGCTACCCCCGGGCGACTTGTTGATGTTTTGCATCTTCCGCGTTTGCAGAAAAAGAGATCAGTAGAGATAAATAGAGGTTCGCAGAAAAATGGATGAACAGAGATATACGTATAGAGTTCTCAGGGGATGAGTGCAGGGGGGAAGAATTGCGTCTCGTTTCAGGCAGAACGACGGGGTTTCGTCTTTCAAAGGCAGCCATTTTGCTTAATTGCTTGGATGAAGCATGATACTGCGATCAATTGAACGTTACTATACGACGAATGTAACTCTGGGGGAATAACAGAGTGGATATTCCAGATATATGAAGGGGGATGTTGTAAGTCATCAGTAGGTTGATAAGAGTGAACGATCAGGGGTCATTTAAGTGAAGAGTCCTTGTAGAAAACACTGTACAACGAAGATTTCTTAAATTTAAATTTTGTATGATTTTGTCTTCATTTTTGTGTAAACTTTTTTTTAGCTAATTATATAAAAGCAGATTATTGAAGTATCTCGTGTCATAATTTGTCTCATTTAAATTAGAAATCATTTTGTGAGGGTCTTAAGAAAAGGTGTGGCTATCTCCCCTGGAATTACCTTATCCTTCTTTTTTTGCATTCTTTTATGCGATACTTCGTTTTCAAGAAAATACCTACCTACAACTTATCTATCGTGACTGCCCACTACTCATCCGTTCTACTTGTGTTGGTGTTTGTAAACATCGACGGTGGCGTGGTACTATCTGGTTTCCGTCGATCTCTCCATCTCCCGGCTATATAGTAGATCGATGGAAATGAAAATGGACGTAAAGTCTGTAGCAAACTGTTCCTCCATCTGCGCCTCTTCCTGGACTGTCTGCCCGTCTTCCTTTCCGTGTTCACACAGCGTGTCGTCTGCGCCAACTTCCGCGGCGTAGTCCCCCGAATCGCGTGAAAAATCCTTCGAGCTTCCCAACTATTCCAGAACTCGAGGTGGAACGTTTGCTCCAACCACGTTTTCATATTTGAGTGCCCTGAATTCGACGAACAGGCTGCCATATGCGTAAGAACCAGGGGAAATGAGTGTATAAACGCGTCAATCTTCGTATCAATTCTACTGATAAATTGAAATGTATTTATATCGGTAGAAGGTTCGAGGCAAGCGAGTAAAAGACGAAAGGTTTGACCTTTTTGAACGAGTTAAAAAATCAATATGTGCATTTAGAACGGAAAGAGAAGAGGAATATGGATAAAAATTGATGAAATTTCTCTCGGAAGTGTTCTCTTCAGCTTTTCTCAGGGGAATTTCATCCACTTTTTAATGATTCAAAACAAACTGTGGCTTTTAAAAAAAATCGGTAGGATAAAGACTAGGTATTGATGTGAGGAGGCACCGATTTGAAAAAGTTAGTTTCGAGACAACAGCATTTAAAGTTTAAAGTACAGGTTAAAATGAAATAATTTTTCTTGTAACTTCTGTGAGTTCTTTATTGGAAAAATGGATTTTTCAATTATTCTAGGTGTAGTAACTCCTTAAGTAGAGTTCGAAAAAGGGTAACATCGGGGAGTCGAATCGGTAATGCGTCTGGCCACTATTCCGAGGACCCGTAGGTCGCGGGTTCGAGTCCCGTCATCCGAGGTTTCTATTTTTCATCCACATTATTTTCACATAGAAGGAATTTATATTCCTCCAAGTCGTTTTCAATGAATTGTCTGCCTTTGAATGATCAAAGTTTGAAAAGATTGAAAAGTTCCAAGCGTCTGGATTTCTCAAAGCCATCGATATCGATGTTTCCCTATAATTCAGCGAATTTTTAATTACAAGCTTGGCGGAGGACACATCTCGAACCTCGACATTAAACAACATAAACTTTCCCGAAGATTTCAAGCCGCTGGAAGTTTGAAGAAATCTTCGATTCACCCGCTTAACTCGATCATCGCGGGAATCGCCTCCGATCCTTACGATTTACCGTCACGCCTCGATTAAAGCGCACTCGGGGTGTGCTCGATTAATTCTCAATCGAACTTCGAGGAGCAATCAGGTCGCTCGACCAACGATAAGTTATCAATTACTTTGTCCAAGGTGTCGCCAACTCGCAGCGCGAATAACCTTTAAAGAAACAGGGAGACGAGAATAAGAGAGAAAGATTTTAAATAGTTTCGTTTGAAACAATTAAGAAAAAGGTGGCAAAAATTCTGTACTAAAAAATATTTTGCATATAGGCTAATTAATAATCGAATGTGGTAGTCTTCTGAGATTTTCTTCTGGAATCTCAGACCAGAGTTTTACCTGTTGGTTAATATTGTTTTATAGTTTTCCTGTATCTTCTTCTACTACTTGTTCAATTGTAAGCGACACTTACAGTGATAAGAAGAAGGATCTAGGTATATTGGCTCCTTAATTTCAACCAACAATAATTTTTAACGTAAAGTAGATTCGAGGTTAGGTAGGGGATCTACTGTCGAGGTACTACTATTGGCTCTCTACTAACCAATAACGGCCCACAGCTCCTCCTCCCGCAAACCTCGTAATTGCTTGGTATACCTATATCTTGCTCAATTGATCTTTGCATCGAGATTTCGAACGCCAACTTTCATCATCAAAGACAATCTGCAATTGGGAGCCTTTCTCGCGTGACTGCTGACAAGTAACTCCTGCATTCCCAATTTTTTTTTTTTTTTAAATTGAGGACCTTGAAGCAAACGGGGTGCAAATAGGGATGTAACATACCTAAAAATAAATTCTATTTGGTGCACGTTAAATCTAATATCAAATGAGCGATTTATTGCAAATTTAGAACCTATTTACTGTTTTCTGCAATATTTTTGTTTCGGGCAGCTCCCGATTTGAAAAATTCACGAAAAATACTTAGGAATAAAAACTTATCAACTGAATAACTACTACCTATCGTGTGAAAATATATATTTTTTCGCTTCCCTTCCCTGCGTCCTATCTATCATAAATAAATCTTAGGATGAATCGCACCACTAATCTCAATTAAAGTTAAGTAAAAACGGTTTATGTATATCATTTCTCGAAGCTAAAACGTCATTAATAAATTAATATTCTGCATCTGTTGTTGAACGTTGTTATCGTGAGTCTAGAGGACTCGCTATTCGACGGCGTTCTAATCAAATTCCCAGCGATAAACCGCGGCAGTTGCGGGGAGAGGGGAGTGAGTTGTTTCACGAACTCGTAAAGAATGAGATCGTCGCGACGGGGACAAGATCGAAGCCAGGTATCGAGCTGGGTGCATCGACTCGATGATTGGAGGGGGGTCGTAAAGTTGAAACTCGACGTGGAAACGAGTATTGGGGGAGCCGGGACGGAAATATTCGTCGGTGAATTAGGACGACCTTGTTACAGCTGCGAAACCGATAAACAGACTATCACTGTTCCTAAATACGGGCAAATTACGACAGCCCTGAATGTATCGCCGAAACTGAAATCGATACGGCTATACACAATTACTCACCGTAATGTATGGAAACGGTGCGACTTCGAAATTTGTTGCACCACGCGTTAATACAGGCTACGATTATTGGGTCAATTGGTTTCTTTTATGTTGAATTATTTGTGATTAGCCGTGGCAATCTTTTTTATGGATAGTAGAAACATTTTTGTGGGTGGTGGGATTTAAATGGGATTATGAGTTGGTGTTTAATATTATTTTTGCAGAGGTGAAAGTAATCCTGTGGAGTTTAATATTTTGTTAATAATGAGTATTGGTTTGATACATCTTCTGGATTGATTTTTTTTTATTTTTATTAATAATAATGTTCTCGAGTATAATTTTAAATATGTACAAAGCGATTAAGATCTCATTTTAAGAAGAAGTTAATTTTTAATAATATTTGGAGGTGTTCGGAAACAATTAGAAAATTATTAAGGTATATATTAGGGAATTTATGTTGACGTTGGAATATCACAACATACAACATCGTATAACAACTAATAATCTTCTATTTTTGTAAATTACCCTTTATAAATATTTGAGAATAGCTGTATCACTTCAAATGGATTGCGGGAGCATCCGGAAGTTTATGAATTATTAAATTCTCAACATCATTGAATTATGTTATCCCCTTATAAAAACATCTTGGTCACATTTTTTGGTTGTACTGTTTCCAATATTATTTGAAATTAAAAAAGCTGCTGAATGTTTGAACCCTTCCTATTTCAACAACAAACTTCACAATTTACTGCAATCACTGTTCACCCATTTTTCCAATCTAGTACCAAAAATGTATCAATCATCGGTGAACAGCATCGAACGTGTTAATACAGTGCTAAAAACAATTAGAGTCACTTGTGCAAACGATTTCACCACTCGAAACGAATTTCCACGATTTTAATGAAAATTTGCAAATTTGTGGGGACGCACGTAAGCACACGAGCGTCGTAAGCGCCAAATTGCAATAATTATCTCTGAGTCATCAAAGAGCCGCGTGATTTGTTTTATTTTATTCCGATAATTACCATTGAAGAGTCCTTATAAATAAAATCTGCTCCAGAAATTTCCAGGTTAAAGGGTTTCCAAGAGCCATCCCCTGGAATCTCGCACCCGCAAACGTCTTCTAAAATCACGGCGTCAGCCGAGATCCCCAGCCCGTCCCAAGTAATTCCTCGCCTCCACGGCTACATTTAAGAATCAATGAACAAAGGGTGGAGGTGAAAAGAAAAGAAGACGTATCAGTTTCAGTTTGCTCGAGGAAAAAGCGTCAGAACGATCGCGATTCCAATCCCCGCGAGTACTGGAAGGGTTAACGGAAGGGGAAGAAAGGATCACGTGACCTAAATCCCCGTTCTAACAGCATTCCAACGGAAGGAACTCTGTCGCGTTACTTCGCCGTTTTTCCGTTCCTTTTGTTAAAAAAAAAAGGAAAAAAAAAAGGAGGAGGCAGAAGGCGGAAGAGGGGCGAAGGGGGTGGGGGGTCACGCGTGAATCTCATTCCTTTTCCTTTTATCCGCCACGCGGGCCTACTTTTCGATCTCATTTTCGAGGATCGCCTTCCATCTTGCGTCGCCTCGAACCTTCAACAGCAATTCCCCCGGCTGGGGGCTGGCTGCCGAGACAGAGGGGGAGCTGAAAAGAAAAGGAAGGGGGTGTAAATGGGGTGGTATCGTAATGCAGTATTGTGAAGACGTGCCTCGAGGCTCTCCCTGGGCTGAGATGTAGCTACGATATGCAGTTATGCGCGCGCGAGACGCGGCGAAAAGGAAAGGGTGGTTCGACAGCGATGGGGGCGAACGAGCTTAGAATCCTTCGTCGCGGATCCTCTTCGAATCTTTCCTTACGTTTCGATTTGAATCTCAATTTGTGAGAATGATTCTGTAACGTGTGGTATTCGGGGCTTGAAAATTTTATTCTGGAATATTGTAGAATTTTCTGCACTTTTTGAAGCACTTTTATTTTTTTCAATGCCTTTGGATTGCGGAAATTAAAAGATGGTTCGACAATGATGGTGATGAATTTGATTATAGGGATTGATCTGGATGTCCTTTGAATTTTTTATTTTGTCCCGAGTCGAACATTAGGTTTTGTGAATAATTTTCTATGCAATCCTTTTGTTAGTTCACTAACATAATGGATAGTTTTGAACTTTAAGGGATCTCTTGATTTTGAATTAGGGTAAATTATTTTTTTTCAATTTTTGTCTTACATGTGGAAGTGGAAGGGTAGTTCGATAGTGATGGCGATAAACGAACTTAGAATCCTTCACTTTTGTTAGTATCTCTGTTGTTTTTTTCTTTAATTTTCTCAAGCATTCTCAACTCATTCGACGTTGCAAACCTTTACCCACAACCCCATTTCTACATAACCAACAAAATGTTCCACGACCCAAATTCATGCTCTTCTAACCCTCGCTACTTATCCACCGCAGTCCTTAATCGACTGCAGCAAAAAAACTGAAGCAAAAAGTTCCTCGTGCGGAAATCAATCGCAGATCTGGACGATCATTAGTTAAGGGAGAATTCGAGGGAATGCTGCAGAAGGCGATGACGCGAGCGATCGAGGCAAGTACTTCTTCCTGCTTTGGGTCCCGTCGGCACGAAAAACGCGGGAACGCAAGCAATTGGTCGAAGCGTGCACGAGGGGCCCCGAGCGGCTGAAAAACACACCTGCACGCACTTACTGTGGCGGACGACCTTCCGAATTCGTAGTCTCCGGTCTACCGCCGTGGAGTTTGGTCGCGTCACGATCCCTTCGTTGTGCTACTCGAATTACATACCGTGTCTCGCGTGTTTTTCTGCGCCTGTGCCCCTGTGTTTATACGTTCGTATCTCTGTCGGCATCGGGCTGTCTCTGCTGTGTGTAGCAGCGAGAGCGCGCTTTTCTCTGTGTTTGTGCGAGTGTGGTGAACCATTCTGCCGCTATGATTTTCTACGATCGCGTGCTAACCTCCGAGATGCCGGAGCAACCTCCGCTTCCTTTCTACAGATGCAATAAGGTAAATTTTCAGTTGCTTCTTTGTCAGACTCTTTCTTCAATTTTGGTTTGAATTGGCCCGGCGATAGGGTTTGTTTTTATTTCTTTATTGAGTGGAAGGATCTAATTACAGGTATTGTGATAATTAGGCGTTTCTTTTGGCCATGCTACTTTAGTCAGTTAATTTGTATTAACTGAATGGTAGATATTTATTGGAGAATAATAGATTTTTAATTAATGCGATACAATTTCGTGGTGATATAATAATATTATTGATATGTTAATCTGATACTGTATTAATACTTTTTATTCACATATTAATATAATTTTATTATAATATAGTGCACGAGTATTATATTATTGTGGATTTTATGGAACACAAGTCATTATTTTATTCTGAGAAAGTAGCTGTTGCTAGTCAGAGCTTCTTTGCTTTTGCAAACTATTAAAATTGAATGAAAAGATTTGTAAACATGCGACATTCACGGCTCAGGCAATTATTAATAGTAACTCTGAAAGTTTTAGGAAGTATAAAAACGTGGACTTCTTATTTCATAATATTTTTTAATGAAGTGCCATTATTTACTGGATAGGGGGATTCCTTTTACTTTATTAGTACAATATTTAATGCATTGAGTTCAAAATTTCTCACTAATGTGAGTTCTGATGGAAAAAATATTCTCCGTTATTTATTCCCGCAATTGGTTTCTTTTATTCTGGGCCATGATCTCTAAAACTGTTCTGTGGTCCATTGTGGTTACTCACCAATTTACTATTGAACTATAGTAATTTCTGCACTCTCTAATTAAGTGCTTTGAAACTGAGATCTTTTGCTTTTTAAATTTCTTAAATCTCCGATTTTCTCGATGTTTTCGTGGCTCCTGAAAATCTCGTCTAGATCCTTCAGTCTGGAGAATTCTTCAAAACACTCCACGAGATTTAAGGACGTTGTTGACCTTTCATCGAGTTTTCAAAACAGTTTTCGAACGCCTTAGGTTCGAAGAATTTCGTGCGTACAAGTCTACCTGCTTTCTGCAATCCGAAATCAACCTTTAACTACTTTGCTACTTCTTAGAAAGCCTGGTAATTTATTTAAAATAATTGAGTTAGAGAATAATTCTTATTCTGCTTAAATCGACTTAATATTAGTTTTATCAATTATGGTAAAACTATTTCTAGGACACCTAACAATTCGTTTTAGGTGTCCTAGAAATGACTAGTTTCCAAGCATAAGTTAATATTTTCTTATTTCATTCAAACTCTACCCTCTCCCCAAATTTACAACCACAGATGATCTACACACAGTACATTGACATATAAAGTGCATCGTTTCTCAACAATTAATTACACATTTCCCAAAAGCAAAGCAAAATGGCCACAATTTTAATGCCTGGGAAAACTCTGGACTCTGGACTCTAGTACCATGAATTAGGGGTAGATTCTAACCACTGCAGGGGTTCTTAACCTAGAATCCACATACTCCCAAGAATTGCACACGTAAATAAATTCAATAAGTTTACTTTTTGAACATCTTGATAACAGTATTTGTGAATAAAATTCCTTCCCCCTTCACCTCCATTTCGTTCATTTTATTCATTCCAAGACACTGCGTGAAGTAGCACATGCCACAAAAAGGTGAAGAACCCCTGGACTGTCCTTTCCTCTTCCGCGACCCTTAGCTACCCCAAGCAGGTAGAAGAACCTGTCCAAAACGAACCCCATGAAACCCCCTGGTATATAACTGTACACCATTTCGTCGACAGCTTGTAAATGGACGAAAGACGTAAATGCGCGTAGAAAGCGGACGTTGCAGGGGCAAATTTGTACGAGCGAGTCTCGAGGCCATCGCCAGGGTTGTTCTCGGATGGAAAGTGTGCCCCCTACCATCCCCTTATGTGCCGTGCGGGCGAAGTAATGCCTGGGGTATCTATCGCGGCCATGGTAAATGCTAAAAGATACCTGAGGAATGTATACAGACACTCTGTATATGGTCTGCCCGACTGGTTACGGAGGGGGAAGTGATGGAGGCTGCAACGGGGGTAAGTGGCCCCGCCAGAAGTCGCGAGAAAGAACCCCTATGTCTAGGAGTTCTCACTAAGAAACTCGCTGCTCCAAGGGTGGATGCGTTCTTTAGGAGTGTTTGAATTTACAAATGTTTGAAAGTGGACATTGTTGGGTATTAACTTTTGCGCGACGAAAACCAGTTTTCAGATAAAATAGGATGAAACGATTACTATATGCTAAGGAATATCCGCGTGAGACCACAGGCATGTAGAAAAATCTTTTCTTGAATTAATTGTGCCTATAACGAATAACACTGTCCAACACGATTTTTGATCTGCAATATCCGCTGGGTGATTCTGGTAGAGTTTTTCGCCCTGAACACAAATCCGCAAGCAGAATTGCTCTATGACCTTGAGTTTTTGAAAAATTCGATTTTGAAAAGAATTGCAAATTTTCAAATTTGAACACCTTTTGTGTCGAAACGGTAATAGTTATTCGGTTGCTCTTTGCGTCAAATTATTTTACGAATACAACGGTATAAATTATTATTGCATTATGAACATTTAAATATGTTTAAACAACGATGAAAATTACACCCAAAATGCACCCATTTTTGAAGATATCTTTCAATCTATTTCCAAAACTAAGGGTCTAGGGAAAAATCTGTCCATTCCACGCGATGCAGCAGACATTTTTCCTTCGAAAAGCATCAACAAAACTGGTAAGTCACGTTTTGTTTTCAATACAGAAGCGAAATAGTTTGGCAAAATTCGCGGTGCTGACAGTGGTAGTCACGCGCGTTAAGCGATTGTGTTACGTTGAGCGGCAGTGGATCGCGCACCACTGTTGACTACTACTGTCAACACCGCGCGTTTTACCAAACTATTTCTCTTCTGTATTGAAAACAAAACATGGCTTTACCACTTTTTTGATGATTTCCGAGGGAAAAATGTCTGTTGCATCGCGTGGAATGGTCAGATTTTCTCTTAGGCCTTTAGTTTTGGAAATAAATTGAAAGATATCTTCAGAAATGGGTGCATTTCGGGTGTCATTATCCCTTTCATCGTTGTTTAAACATATTTAAATGTTCATAATGCAATAATAACTTATACCGTTGTATTCGGGAGGGTTCATAGAATAATTATTAACGTTTCGACACAAAAGATGTTCAAAGCTGAAAATTTGCAGTTTTTTCAAAATCGAATTTTTCAAAAACTGAGGGTGATGACGACAAACTCTACCAGAATCACCCAGTGGATATTGCGGAACAGAAAAAAAATTTCATTTTGTTGGACTGTGTAATCAAATACTTTTGAAATAGATACAAGCGTAAGGGTTGACATGAGCTATGCTACACTGTCGAACCTCCGCCCGGCGTCACTAGTGATTCCCTAAGAGCGCCATTTTCATAATTTTCATAGGCATTTTAAAATGAAGATGTAACGTTCACATAAGTTGCTGAAATTTATGTCCCTGTAAGACACCTAGATCCTAGGATTTAGATTAATAACGATTAAGCGAGTTTCTATGGGATTGCACAGGAATGGCTGCTCAGCTCTGCTCGAAAATTTATAGTTTCACGACAATAGCCTGGTATGATAGAGCTCTCCAATCATAACACGGCTTTTTAACATTTGTCACGATGGAGCATTGATGGCAGTTAATATTATGTAATCACATAATGTTCCACACAGAGGAAATTTACAAAATATACCTATTAATTATAAACCGTACGGCTTGAAAGTTGTAACTGAAAGAAAAATAGCTTTAAAATTAAAAGACCCTTACTTTTTTCAAATTTAATATAAACTATGTTCGATTTCAAATATTTTACTCAAAATAACTTTTCCTCTGCTAATATTTCGCAGAACACTCTCGAACATAATTATGTTCAAAATATGTTACATATCCAAGAAAAGCATCAAGCATTTTCATTTTAGTTTTTACAATCTCCACCAACTTAAGAACCGTTTCCCTATATCTTTCATATATTCGTTTCCATTTAATCTATCCTTATAGCGTTCCTATCCCTTTCATGTACTGCCAAGGAAATGATTTCGTGACGAATGTCCCGTTCTCCCGCGTCGAGCCTCGTCGATGAGAAATACGGTGTTTTAGGAGAGGGGGATTCGTCAGATGGGAGCTCGCCTGGATCTATTATTGGCGTTGGAACGTAAGTTGGTGGCCGCAGGGGCTGCGAAAGGCTGCTGCCAGGGCGAAGGGACCGAAGTAGGGGGGTGGTCTGCACCGATGGTGTCTGGGGATAACGTAGCGGACGTATTAGGTAATTGTGGGGGTGAGTTCTGAGCCTCGCGTAGGTGGGGGTGATTTATATTGCTGGCACGTGACGCTGGGATAGGAATTATCGTTAGCCACCTTGCCGTGGCTCGTGCAACCCTTACGTTCGCTTCCTTTTCCTCGCACGCTTATGTATGAGCTCCGGATATGGTCCCGAGGAATTTTTTAACCGCTCGTTAGCTACTTTAACGATTCCTTTGTTTACTCAAAGAGTGGATGATATGGGTTTTAGTGACACAACGCTGTCAAGTATTTTCAAAACTGGCTTCCTCTTGTACTTTCTCTGATTGGGATTGACAGTGTTGAACCTGTTGTCGAATAGTGTTTCTAAACTTTGGAGTTTTATAATATCTGAAAGAGAAAATGCGATTCAAGAGTTGGTTATTTTCTTTGTTTGGGAAGAGTTTGTGTAATATGGAAGTTCTTTCTGTTATTTACCCTGTGTATTCTCCTTTCTTCTTACGAAATCTGTAGCCCTAGGGTGAATCTTGTATACTCGTTTGCGAGCATAAGAACTTGGGTTTCGAAATTGGTCGGTCTATCCATAGATGCAAAGAACAGTAGGGTGTTAGAACAGCTGGAGCGGGGCTTCAGGTAGAATATTTCTTCATTGAGGACACAAGGAAATACCCAAATGCTTCGGTTGCCACAAACCCAGGTAGAACGCAAGGTGCAGTGCTACTAGTGGTAGGTACTAATGAAACAGGTTGTTGATGGGAATTTGAGTAGCGTTGACTTGTAAGAGATAATTCCATGGAGTAACATTCCTATTATATATTACATATAAACATCTTTATTGTTCATTGCCATATTGCAATCAAAATATGGAATAAATTTCGAATGTTACACATGAATTAAAGCTGTACTCGAATACTTAAATATTCGAGTTGTCGAATAGTTCTAAGTAAACATCTCAGCAACGATAAAATTAATCCAAAATATCTGTCGAATTAACAAAGTTTAGCCATTTAATATCATTAGAAAAGAAAGGTTTCGGTATTCGAAAATTCGAATTTTGTATTTGAATATTTTAAGAATGAATGAACATTCAAATTTAGTATTTGAATACTTTAGAACTAACGAATAATCGAATTTAGTATTTGAATACTTCAATATTCGAGGAGCATTCATATAGCTCGTGTGCTTATAATGTATTCAAATACTGAATTATTGGAGTACTTGGAATCTTATCCCGAAGGAACTCGAAATTTGCATCCCTAAACGTGGAGTAAGCAAGATGTAAGAGTTTGACTAGCTCACCCTCAGTTCCCCTGTCTCCAGCAGAGACAAACTGCTCTTGGTCAGGGAAATTTTTCATCCTGTCATTTTGTATCCTCCTGGTATCGCGATTTCCCGACTTACAGAGATTGAATTTCTGGTAGACATGCTGGCTGAACGTTTCGGAACCTCCAAACCCGCGACGAAGGGTTTCGCTCGGAATTTAAAAGCTTTCGGTGACTGAAAATTCTCATCTCAATAGCCTGACATCTTGACGAGGCATTCAGCTTTAGAGATACGTATTACGGGAGATACTAGTCTTCCCTTTCAGGAAATCTTCCACCACCGTTAGTCTCGTTCTTTGACAACCCTCCGCCGGAAATCTTCACCCCTGATTTTCCAGCACTCGTTGCGCGAAGGAAAAAATGGAATTAGAGAGCTCGAGTGTAAAAGAGTGTGTTGCCATTTAGCTTTAACAGTGGCAAGGGTTGAAGGTAAATTTTTTTGAAACGTTAGCGCGTGAGTTTCTTCTTTTGCAGTGTAGTTTTATGGGGTGGAGTATTCTGGGGATTTATAGCTTTTAGAGTGATTTTAGATTTGATTTGGAGTGAAGGTGTTTTAATGATTTTCTTAACTGTTTGTGTAATTAGGTAATTACCCAGAATTTTGCATAATGTATATCACAATCAATTTAAAATACACAAGAAAATTAAATGTACTTTCTGCTTGACAAATATGCCACTGTACCTAATAGTTATTGAAAAAATTTGATGATTTATACTAACTCTTTTCTACTTTTTGTTGCAGGTAAGCATACGGATATTTTCCAACCACTTTCATCTACCAATTCTTGATCCTTGTTTTTTATTGGTAAGTCAAACTCGGCAACAGCTGAGCAACAACAGCAATAACACTTAGATACCCCTAAAATCAATTCTTTTACCTTTTATAAAATAGATTATGGACGAATTTGTTTTAAAATCTATTTTTGTAGTCAAAGTTACCCCATTCGACGGTAACGATAAAGGCAACGCGTTAAAATTCCCATCACCACCGGCGATCATCAAAGGCCTTAAGATAGACAACGCGAAGAATTTCAAAGTCGCTTATCTGGAAAATGAAGCGCGATATGAAAAAAGTTGCTATTCCTTTTCGCTTTATAAGAAGTAAATAAGTCGAGCAAAAGGAATAAACTTTTTTGATATTGCGCTTCATTTCCGTGAAAATCGGACTTTGAAATTCTTGACGCTGCGTCCACTCGCGTATAGGAAAAGCCAGCTTTAGCCTGCACTTTCCGTCACCCGGGACTGTCACCGAAGGAAGCCTGTCAGAATCAGTCTGACGAATCCGTCGTCCGTCCAGAAACTCGTTCACTGAGAATATCCTCCCCTAACGAGACTTCCCTCGCGGATACCGAGCTCGTACAAGCGGAGTGCATAACCCGAGAGATAATGAGGGGGGGCTGGCGGGTGGCCTGGCAAGCGGCTACGAGCCGTGGGGGTAACAGCTAGAGGAACGAAGGCAACAGCAGCGGCGTCGTTGGGGCACCTGCGGTTTGTCGGTACGTTACTGTGGCACACGATGCGGTACCGAGCCGTCAAGTTCATATTGCTGGTTTCCTGTCATTAACGTGCCGCACCGAGCCTCCAGCCAGCGTAGGTGCCGTTCCCCACACATGCTACGCTGCGTGTTCCGCGCGGACGAAATATCGAATCTCGTGTGACGCACGCTCGCATAATCGTTCCCTCTCCTCGTACGCGCCGCGCTCGATGGTCAATTGCATCCGAGATTTCTCTGAAAACCGATGCAACTTCCAGGGGAGAGCTTTCCAAACTGAGCGTCGTGAGTCGTTAGTCGGCTGACGTGACGAAATCAGTTCAGTAGATTCCGAATAACATAGTCTTAACATCATTTCCTTTTTTTTTAGCAGAGTTGAATAGGCTACGTTACAGTAATCTTTACAGATTTCGTAGGTTTGAGAATTTTTCATTTTCATTTCATTTTGACTTTGCACAAAGGGCTTACACAATTTCTAATTATTCCTAATTATATTAGCTTTTCAATTCCTTTCAGTTTTCTTTATATTTTAACTAAAATTTACAAGGGAAGATACGCATTCCGGAAATTCAAAAAATTATGAAAGTTTGGGGATATTTAGAGGATATGTGTGTATATAATTAATACGAGAATTTTTTTTAAAATAAATGTTTGATTTTTTAGCTTCTTTATAACTTCAACACTTTTTTTAAAATAAAGGTGTCAAGTGTACTCTAAGAATTTTGTACTATCATCCAGAAATTTCGGTATTCAGATTCGTGTTACTCCAGCTGACACACTAATTCTCGGAAAATCGAAACTAGCATTGCAGGAAAACAGGTGCCACGTTTGGAATCCTGATAACTCGAACTTGTCACTCTGCCACCGTGACGATGACATTCGAATTCGGAATCTCGCTGTCCCCCTTTCTAACTCCTACTCTCGCTTGGAATCTCCCGCTACTAATTGCCAGAATCTTTAGATCACGGAATAGTGGAAGTCCCTGGTAAGCGTTCTAGATTCAATCTGGCTTGGTGGATTCAAAACGTGACAGCTTGCCTAATTCCTCGACTTCGAGGTAAATTTGCTCGGAAATACGCCTGGCGCCCGACCCCCTTTCTCGAAGACGTCGTTTTCGGTTTCTCGCGCTGCTATTGCTCATTTCTCGTGGGGAACGAAAAGGATCTTACTGTTCAAAATAAATTGTAAACTTAATAGTAATGTTTCTTACTTGTCTTTACAATTCTCCGTTTAGTACATTTCTGAACAATTAGCTTCTTCCTTCCGTTTTCCACCTAAATTCAAAATTTGTTACAAGTTTATTTTATTCTTATGCTGAAAATGATAAAATATGAGAATATTTCTTCCGGAAAGTTGTTTCCATACGATTTTTAAGTCAAAAGTGACATTCTTACAGGAGCTTTCAAGTGATAGAGGAAAAATGGCGGGAACCTTTTAATGGCATGTCAATTTACAGACATAAAATATTTTTTTGATAATATTGGTAATCGTTTTGGCAAAGTCGTAACGGTGTTTTAGTGGTTCAAATGCAAATGGAGGAGCTTTCACCGTAAATCGTCTGATTAAAAATTAGCTGGATTGCTGCTCCTGTCACTGTCAATTTCCACCCATTAATAATGCACGCGATAATTCGCGTTGTTTCGCGTTGATCGTTCCAGGGAAACGGGGTTTGCCGCGCCAGATTTACCATCATAAACAGAGGGGCAGTTTCGTTTCATAATGAATACAGTTGATGCACCGCTCGGCCGCATTCAATTTTCACGTCTTGCGGAGTACCCTGTGATTTTAATCTCTCTGTGATTATCTCCTTACTTTGGTGGCGTTGCCTGTTGGCAAAAAAGTTCGGTGCCAAAAGGGACTTTCCTTAAAATTCTGAAATTGTTTCCTTCGTTTGCCATTATCAGGTGATTTTATTTTCATATTGACATTTATTTGTGATTTCCAACTAGAATTTTGTTTGCGAAAATGTTTGGATAATAAAAACACCTAAATCTAGAATTTTGATATATAAAATGGTGAAACCAAGAATTTAGATCACTTTTACGCTAAAATTTGCAAAAGAAATTACGAATTCAAAATTTTGATTCGTCAATCCAGATTTAAAACCTGCAATGTTAAAAAAATTCTACGTATCAATATTTTATTTGAAGCTAGAGACGAATCCAGAAGTTAAAAATTTAATCTAGCAATTCAGCTGTGTGAGCCAGGACTTCGATTTTAAAAACTTTTCAACCTGTCTACCATAAAAATTCCAAATTCATGGTTTCTAGCCACAGGACTATGTTTTAAATCTAGACTTCCAAAACGATTTACCAGAATATTGATTAAAAAAAATGTTTTTATCAAATTCTAAATTGACGTTGACAAGTGGAAAAAGCACTTCAACTTAAACTACATGATTTGGCAACACCACTTCAGAAGCATTTGCAGTTCAAAATCAAAAAGTTCCTTAACCCCTTGACTGTTTATTTTTAACATAAACGAAAATATTTTTGTACATAAAAAAATAAGGAGAATTATGCTTGCTGCTTGCTTCCTCGCACGAATCCGCAATATGACGGGGCTGGAAAAGCGACCGACAGCCGCCTTTCATCCCTTTCATCGGGCTTCCCGCGTTCCCCGGCAAATCTTGGAAAGATTATTAAGACGTGTAAGGGAAGGGCAAAGTAACCTCTAAGTCTACTTAATGCACGAGTTCTCCGGCTGGCATTTAATTATTCCGCGACATGATACTTGCTTAGTCAAACGCAGCCCACGGCGGGCCGCTTTATTGCGCGCACGTTGCGGGAAAAACCGGCGACGTGTTTGGCTTCGCGAGGGGTTATTTTCAATCTCGTCTCGGATGAGCTTCGTAGAGCAAGTTTTGGGCATGTTTGAGATGCTGGAAGGTAATTTCATAATTATATCCCGATTTTGTTCTGTGGAGGAAGTTGGGACATATTGAGTCGAGTGGGGGATAATTTTGACATTTTTTTTGCATGTTTGACATGTCAGAAATTATTCTTGGGAATGTGAGTGGACTTCTTTCTGCGTGGAAACTGTAGATGTTGAACCTATGTGCTACATTTGTGGACATGTTTAATATCTTACAAATGACTTCCATTGTTCTATCTTAATTTTGTTTAGTGAGCAGATTTTTGAATATATTTCGACTTTACAGGGTTGTCATGAACCTCGTGACGATAAAGTTTCCAAATTAATTTTTTTTGGACATGTATCATGCGAGATTTTTCGAGAATGTTCCCAGATCTATTTCGTTTTGAGAGATTATCTTCAGTCAGTATCGTATTAGGTTTTTTGAAAAAATTTTGGTACACATTTAATCGTCGTCTCTTTTTTTTAATAAGATAGCCTAGAGGTTTTCTTCAATGTCCTTAGTTTTCCAAAATTTCTTTTGATAGGTGTCTACTTTAAAGTTTTTAGAAATGTGGGGGAATTCTGCACTGACATTTTGAAAATTGTTCGGATAAAATTAAATATTCAATAGTTTTTAATTTAGCCATACTGACACTTTAAAAAAAGAACTTCTGGACATGTTTAGAATTGAATACTTTATCAAAATTTTGAAACTTTTCTCAATTTCTGACAATTATTATATAAATATGTTTACCTAACCCTAACCCTTTTTGGAAGGGAAATGGTGCATAGCAGCTTTTATACGAATAACCGCAAGTAGTGTGGTTCCCAATATAGCAAATAAGGTTTTCGTAATACTGATGCCCTATATTCAACATTTTCGTAGCTAATTAATATTTTAAAGGTTACCCTCAGCCCTTGAATTAGGCTAACGGATTCCACATTACTCAATAATCAATGCCTTATTTAAACAATGCTTCCTTCACTTGAATCTTTTCAAACTATTCAACTCCATCGAATCTAAATAGTTATTTTGATTTCCATTAATCAAAAATCGAACATGTTAGAATCAATTTTTTTGCACTTACAAAAAATTCTACTACTGAATTTTTCCTAGTCTATTCACACTATGTACATATATCGTTACCGTTTTGATCCGTTTCAAACTAAATAGCTGTAGAACGTTGATTAAAGTGCAGTCGAACGAAATTTCGTCCCCATCGCTTTCTATCTATGTCCCATTCCTACTTTAAACGCTTTGAAATGATTATTCCCCCAGCTAAAGGGGATTCGCTTTAGGCGAGCGCTATTCAAACTCGTACAGAAATCCTTGGAAGCACGCTGTTCACAATGGCACAAAATATTTTCCTGTCAATAAATCCGGTGCGTGTCTGCACCGACGGAGAAGCTACGACGTGTGCAACAACCCCCATATGTTGATTCACCCTTGATGCTTACGGTAGCTATAGTTATACCTAGGAATGGCTTGACTATACTTAAAATCGCTTGGTGATTGAATAAACATACCTACTCCTGCATTAAAAAACAATTAACGGAATTTAATCCATACAACAACTATAAAAGTGACTAATTAAAATTTTACAATGGACCTCAAAGAAATCGCGTTTCATTTTAAATTGGAATTTTATTGGATCCAAGAAGCTTGAGTGTAATTATCAATAAAAAATTATGAGGGGTGCAGATCCTGGTGGAATTTGAGACCAATGGCAGTCATAACTTTGTTCAATCCCATCGAGCACTCTGTTGGTGAATATTCGCGGAAGAGGTATGTAAATAAGCTGACTGAGATATTCATGTTGCGCCGGTGTGTCTGCATTCCTTTCAACCTCACCTGAACCATGGATTCCCAGGCGCGTTCTAAATCTCGCGAGCGATAAGTATGTTTATGCACCCTCCGCCCTGCCCTAGGGAACGTACGCGCCCGAAAAAAACTTGATTTCGGTGGGAGGAATATTTTTTGCACGGATGTGATCGAATAAACATTCGGCAGCGACCTGATTTCTAGGACTCTTGGAGCTGGTGGGTTGGTTGAGGGTAGTTTGTAGGGGGATGTTTTTTGTTAGATAGGTTTCGTAGGTATTATTGGAATTTAGGGGAGGAATTTTAATTGCCTATTTGTTTGTAGGTGGTGAATATGTTGACAGGAATTGAAATTTTTCACGATTTTAGGGTCCAATTGAGGGGAGGGGGGCAGATGATCATCTGCTTCTAATTATTACATTAAAAATAGATATTTCAAAATGTAATGACATTCTATTCGTCTATTTCATATAACTTCTCGTTGTTGAATCATTCGCTAAGTTACTCATAATTGTGAATAAAACGTTTATTATAACTGTTCGAAAGATAAATTTTGGATTATCGAAGATATTAATTTTTATTCAATTAACACTTCGTGACCCACTTAGGGTTCACGACCTTCCGCTTGGGACTCACTCACTCGAAGTGTACTAACAAATTTCACTCGAAAAAATCTTTGTTCCTTCGACAATCAACATTGCCACGACCTTTCCCTTAAGGATTAAGAAAATAACGAAAGTCTCAAAAATTTCCTGCACGCTTCGCGAAGTTCGGTCACAGTAACCTCCCAAGTCTTCCAACGAAATAGAAGGAGACTCTGCAGAGCATAAACACGCGAACAGCAAAAAACAGAGGGATTTTCGTGAGCCACGGTATCTACGATGACACCCCAGCCTGTGGACTGTCAAAGTAATATGACAGCGGAGGAACAGGCGAAAGCCCTTAGCGCCGACGTCGTTCCTTCCGTCGCGCTTGTCGCCTGAGAGGCGTGGAACGGTTCGTTTTATTCGGTCGAACGATTCTCCACCGGCGGGCGAAGCTTACGCGACCGGAAGAAGGATATCGGTGGAAAAGCGGGACACGTTTTGGAGCTAGGAGGGAGCCTCGACCCCATGTAGATGGAGTTAGACCCTCGAAGACCACATCGACACTGTAAATTATTTTTCGTGGGGGGGATCGATGAAATTTAACACGATTAGAAGTTTGTTTAGGATAGTTACAGATTTGAGCTAGAATTTTTAGTTCGTTAGGTGGTGATATCTGGGGATTTGTGTGTGCTTAATGTTAGGGAAGGATCGAGGAAAGTGTATTCACCAGATATTTCTTTATCGTCGCTGGGGAGAATTTTTTAAATAATTTCTGTTGTACAGTGCATTCTACGCCATGCATTTCGCACGTGGGAACGCGGTGTTAAGTGTATTTTGCGCCGTATATTTCACACGAGAAAGCGTAGCTTTACGTATATTCCACGTTGCGGATGTGACACATTAGAATGTGGCTTTAATTGTGTTTAATGTTCTCGTATATTTTACACGTGGAAACGTGGCTTTACGTGTATTCCACGACTTAAGACATTCCAAACATGAGATCTTTACATTTCTTATTGTTGGCCGAAGACTAAAATTTAGAGGAAATATTCTCTACTCTTGTTCCTTTCAGCGTATTTCGAGTTCGTTATGTGAAACGCAAATGTAAATAGGACGTTTGTAATTTATTATAATGGCTGAACAGAAATCGTCGCAAATTGTGAAATTGGTCTGCTCATTCTTCCCTCTCCTGACGTATTTATACGTCAACTGCTCCTGACTCTCGTTTCCTCACGCCAGCTTATGAATAATGAAATAGTCGATAAGAAACGCTACTACAAGTTCCTTCAGAAAAATCACTTTGTCTTTTTTCCCTTGGCGTAGTCGAGCGATATCGCGCCTCTACCACGTCAACCGACATGTTCCCGCCGTGAAATTTATGAATAAATGATCGGTAGGAGATCACTGTATGAGAAAGGTTATGAATTTTCAATTATCTTGTGTGTACTTTCGGGAGTTTTGAACGTTCGCCACGCGAAATATTTAAAGACAAGTTTACTGACATTCTACTCGTCTATTTCATATAACTTGTCGTTACTGAATCATCCGCTAGTTTACTCATAATTGTGAATAAAAGGTTTATCGAAAATATTAATTTTTATTCAGTTAAAAGTGTTTCAAATTTAAAATTTAAAGCGTCGAGACTCAATAGGCTTCAAATCTCGCGAAACATTTACAGAATGCTTTAAAATCGTTGTGCAAGCCAAAAGGCACAAGCTTATTTTTAAAAGAGAAATTAAAATGCACTATTTTTTTGCAACCTGTAATTATTGGAATACATACTTTGTATTAATAATAAAACATGTAAGCCTGAGGACCTTCATGCGCCTGAGTACTTGACATTTAAATGGCGGATGTCAGAAATCGTCCACCTGGAAACTTTAATCGCTTATATCTCAGAAACGAGGCTCCATACCGTAAAATAGTAAGACTTTTCTGTTTCTTCTCGCGTGAGAAATTTATATATTTCATTTGGAGACATCTTAAATGATATTTTCAAATTCGACAGAAATTTAATGAAAAAGCTATTAAATTGATGTTTTCTTCCAGAATTTTAACTTCAGAATCATCGTTCCATTTAACAATATTCATTAGTGAATCGAACATCACTTACATTTCTCTGAAATCCCCAAATCTATTAATATATTTTGCTCCTCTGTGATTGCTTCGTGAAGTCAATCGGTTGACTACATGTCAGCGAAGCATTTCGAGGAAACGATTTCCCAGGGACCTAAGGGACAAGTGCATTCAGGATGTAATTTTTCGAAACTTCTGTCGCAGTTATCTCAGACATCCCTTTCAACGAGATTTTCAATCTTCTCAACTCGTGTTCGAGCGTGCTTGGAAAGTTTTTAAACGGTGAACTTGAGAGGAAGTGTCGATGTCTCTCTCTCTCTCTCCCCCCTCTCTCTCTCGCTCTCTTCCCCTGTTCGTCCGATAAAAGTCCGTTTCCATTCCTGCGGTATTATCGAGGCCTTAAACGGAACAACGGACGCGAATGTTCGCCCGCGATCGTAATGGAGCGGCAGTGTTTCACCGGTTTATAGAAAGTAAACGGACACATTTTCTGGCAGGCTGCGATGACGTCGGCAAATACGAAGGCTAGGAGTGGAAAAGAATGACACGGTGCTAAGGGCTTTCGCCTGTTTCTTGGCTGTCACATTATCCTGGCAGCATGCGGTAACGTGACACCGCGAACGTCCTCTGTTGACTCCTCCGATCCTCGTAGGGATGATTATTATTTAGGGAGTTTTGAAATATTAATAGCGAATGTTAGCACGATTATTAAGGCTAACTAAAATTAAGGATAAATGAGTGCGACTGGCAATGGGATGTGATGTAGGACGAACGTTTGAGGAGAAATGGATGGAATATATGAATGTTGTGTCTTAATTGTTTGATATGTGAATTATTTAGCATTCAGTTTGTTTGCTATTCAACGGATTTAATTTGTAGTAATTTCTCTGGTATTTGAATAATTTGATTTTTGTAATATTTCACACATCTGGTACTTTAGCTACCTAGAATTTAACTTGCCTGGAATTTAATTCACTTAGTATTTAAATTGTGTGGTATTCAATATTTACGATATTTTACTTGTTCTATATTCAAATCGTTTGGTATTTAAATAATGCGATTTTGTTAAATATTTAACGCTGGTATTCACCTACTCTAGTACTCGACTTTTGTAGTAATAAAATTCTTCAAGATTCAAATTTTCCAGGATCTCGAAGTTCCAGTTTTCATTTATTTCAATGTTCAACTATTTATTTATTTTATTGAAACATAGATTAGTTAAGCAGAAAATGACATGTTCGTTTCTCCTACTTGTCAGATTTTTCTATTCGTTCGTAGAATTGAATTTCAAGTAATAATTATAGATATAAATTGCAATTTTCAGCAACTAAATTGCAACCTGCGGGAGACAGTAATAATAACATTCTAGTGTATTTTAATTAAAATTCAACAACTCGTTCGAAGTCGGTAGGAGAGTACCAATCGTTTTCATTGTTACTATTATTGCGTCCAATAAAAGAGCGAATAAAATGTTCTAACGAACTGAAAAATTTGCGGTCCAGGGTAACCGGGACCTGTTCACCGAAATGAGTTAACGCAGTTTTCAATAAAACACCAATCAAAGTCAGCGTTAATAAAAACACACTTTATTGCGTCGGAAACAATGGTCCGCGCTCCTCGAATACACATACTCCACAATGTTATTCTTTTCGTCCTTTCATATTATAAAGAATAATTGCGATTTTTTTCCAAAAGTTCCAGTATTGAGAAATTGGTCTAATTCCCTTTTTCCCGTTTCGTGATATTTACACATGTGCGTTTATGTAATCGGTGTAATACAAAATAAGAGATAAGTAATAATAAATACTACTACTAGTAATTATTCAACTTTTTTAGATTTTCGACTTAGGCTTAATTATATCATGATTAAATTGAATTAACTACTCTCTTTTCTCACGTCGATATTTCTCAACAATTGCAACTATTTTCGAGGAAAATGTAATGCTATGATTCAAAGTTTTCACGAATCTGCAAAAATCTATGAAAATTCGTTAGTTTATCAGAAATGTCAGATCTTAGTCCAATTCCTCTGAAAGCGTGTTTCACCCATTATTCACGGAAGAAGAAATTAACAGGTCTATATTTGCATGCGGGGAAAACCCGTTTGGAAGGTTGTCCAGTTGCGGGCAGGATGTGATTGTAGACTTGGGGGCCTTATGGTGGTGAACCACTATTGTATATCGCATCGAAGCTTCGCCGATGTGTCTACAATGGTCTGACCTTCGTGTACCTCGTGTAAAGTTGGGACATATTGATTATTGCGGGAAAAGAGCGACTCGGGGCTGATTTTAGTCACTTCCTGTAGATACTCCCGAATGATATCAAACTTCACTATTTCATTCTTTTTGTTGCAGGTAAGGAATTTTCGTAATTAACGTTGTACCCCCTTCGTTGGAAAATGTAAAGCGGCCAACATTACAGAAGTGCATAACTCGTACTCTGAGTAAGTGAATTGAACGGAAGTTCTAGTTTAGTACAAGTAGCAAAAAGGTACAGAAATTTGTCTTCTTTTTTGGTGCACTGTAAACTCTTTTGAGCAGCCTTCAAAGTCGATTAAAAATCCTAGATGACACATCGATTTTCTCCTTTGAAGGGGTTGACTTTGAATATTCAAGTGAAATAATATAGAATATTATTTCATATGCTACTATCATATTCATTTAATAATTTTTATGCATTTAGTAATTATTCATTTTTGGGGGTATACAATTTTTGTTGTTTCGAAATAATGCTCTTACGAAACTTTGATATTTTTAAATGACGAAGGTAATGTTGTTAAACATAGAATTGCAAATAAGATGTGGAGTGGTCTTATTTCGTGACATATACGTTTCCAGCTACGAGAAATTAATATCACAGTAGGAATTGAAGAACGTGTCGCGGATGTGGTATTTGGCTTGAGCTTTGATTAACAAGTTTCCTATATTTACACTAAGCAAACTTTACATGTGTGTTATGAAATCGAGTTGCGTGAGTGTGTTTGGTATAACTACGCACGTATTCCATTTGTCTTGAATGCCCGAAGGCAGAATGTTGCTGTGGAGCGAGATGCGTTATTCCTAATTCATGATTCTACGGGGCCTGTATGATTTAAGTATCTGTGGATTTGTGGTATATTTTGAATAAGCTGCATTTTCTTTTCTCAAATATCTCCCGGAAAATATCTGTACCTAAAAAAAAGGACCAGGGAACTGTAGCAGGATGTAGCTGTTTAAATAACAGACATAGTTTCTTAAATTTTGATTCCCTAATTTTAAACCTCTGTCCCATCCTTAGTTCTACGAATCTCTGAACTTGTAATGCTCAGAATCTCTAAATCTGTGAGGTAGTTGACTCGATTCTCGATCGCTTCGTGATTAGTTGAGATTGTATTAGGTTAGAACAATTATTCTAGTGGAGAAACAGACAAAAATTTGGTCACGATAATAAGTTTACGTATTAATGAAGTAAATAAAATTGCAAAATAACATTTAAATAGAAAATTTTTGTTAATATAGTAGTTTAAAGAAATGAAGTTTTGGAACGCAAATGTCGATCAGTATTTTAGATTCGGGAGTAGTTCTCGATATATTCAGGACCCACTTACAATACACTTATGTATAAAAGTTCTTCCTTCTTCTTACATTGTCATTTTGTAAATAAAAAAATTGAAATTACGACACCCAAAATATTTTAAAATAGTATTTTTTACTTCGGTGATCGACAATTGGGTTTCGATCGAGAACTGGGTCAACTACCTTAGTCCTCTGAATCTTTGTAACTTTGGCCTTCCAAATCTCTAAAAGATTTATACTCTGGAACAGTTTGAAGTAATCTGAAGAAATCTTAATTACAACTAAAATCAAATCTACATTATAAGATTCGCTGAATCTAGTCAAGCTTCAGATTGAACTCGTCTCTTCCCTTGAGGGCTATTTAACTGTCTCTTGGTACTAATTGTAAGTACCTTTTTTAATTATTTACCATCAGCACATTTAAATCCCTTGAAAATCGTAAAAGCCTCTTTAATTACCACCTTAACTAGAATTTATGCAGAAAAGAGGAATTCAGGGAGAGTAAGTTGGTTCTGTAACTTCACCCTTGTACGCTATGAGTACCGAAAAAGGTGACTTACGCCATTTTGTGTGTGGAAGTGAGCTCTCGCCACGGATTCTAGGGCTCGCAATTTCTTGACACTAAAAGGTTATACGGCTGAGGCTCGTCGCCTCGACACACGTAACTCCCCGCCTTTGATTTAAATTATTTCTCCCTTTGCCTTCGCACCTCTGCGAGGGAGCCATCTTTTACTGCTCTCCGCCGCGTCCTTAGGCTTTTATTATTCTTTCTACTTTCTTCCACCCGGGCTGAAATGTCTGGACGGTAACCCTGCATTTGCTTAGGGTCGATGCTTTCCACCTAGACTCCGCCATCGGGAAGCATTTTTACCCTTGAATCTTTCCCCTCCTCCCTTCTAGAAGCAGAAATTATTTTGTTCAGCATTGCGGGACCAGAATTCTTTATTTCATAATTTGCAATTGATTATTGCATTCTTAATTATTAAAGCAGTACGTGTATATACAAAAATAATAATACACTGTGAGATTGTTGAAAAAATAATTTGAAACTTTCGGACGTTTAAATAGTGAAAATTCATATTCGATACTTTCTCAAAAATTTTCTATAAATTTTTTGATTCATCATTCATCTCCATAAAAAGAGGAAACATAATGGGGGCTTTTTCCATTTATGAATAACTATTAGTAAAGCTTTATTACCAATTTCTCGATTATAAAACTAATTCTTGCTAAGGAATACCAATTTTTTTTTACATAGTCCCCGTAAAGTTCCCTACGGTAAATTGTAATGGTAAACTTTAATTTTCTTTGCGGAAACTCTGCTTTGAACGGGGGTTGATACGACACGAAGTGGTGTTCTTTGGGCGGAAATAGGGGACTCTTCGTCCGCCAAATAGATTCAAGACGCTCCATTCGAAGACGGAGAAGTTCGCCGTAAGAAATCAAGTTATTTCGGCCGAGTGAAAGCTCTTTCACTGGAGAAAGAAATGTTACGAAAGTTTAGTGGTGGATTCGATTGATATTCCCTTCCCGTTTTAAATCGTTTCGACGGTGGTAGCTTAGCTGTTTCAGTCATTGAGGTGGTTTCCACGTAGAAGAGGTTTGAAAGGGAGGTATCTCTAGCTGCATCGATAATTTTTCCTTGAAAAAGTGAAAGCTTAAATAATAATTTTACGCGAATAATTCTGCTTTCTTCTTGCAAATATACTTCCATATTTCATTGTCGTGGAATTTCTGAATAATGGATAACGAAAAGTAATTGAATTTATGTATCATAAGAGTAGCTTTGAAAGTATGCAATAATGTTCTAGTAGGGTTTCTGATTTTTGCTTGATTATTAACTCGAAGAAAGAAATTTTAGGGAAAGTTTCTCCACTTTAACAGACAAATCATACAATTAAACTTATCACTATTCTTTTCATTATCTTTTGATAATTGGGAGACAAATTATAATGCCTATAAGGCGAAACGAAATTAACTTTCCCATCGCCCCTGCCACGCAGCCGTTACATTTTCGCACGCGCTCCCGCGGATGCGATAATCCACGATCTCAATAGATGCAGCAATAAAGAGGCGGCAGTAAATCTCGCGACGTCCGATTCGACGCGCGTCTGACCGATTCGGAATTGCATGCACTGCCTATCTTACCAACTGTCTCGCGATTTCATCCCCCTACGGCTCCTCGCGCCCCGGCTTTATAGATACGAATATCTCTCCGCCATAAAAGAAACGTATTCGTGAAATTCGTTCTGCGCTGTCGATTCAGATCGCATCTCGATGCCCAATCATCCATGGAACTCTCGCAGGAGCGGGGGCGGGAGGCATGATATTTTTAGGGCTGTTTTTGATTGGGAGCAAATCGATTTAGATAATCGAAAATAGATAGTCGAGATGGACCGTCAGTTCGGAGACTTGTCGATTAATTGCCACGGTCATTACCTGTCACCTCGGTTTACTCATTCCATTCAGTACTACCTGACATCGCAGCTGGTTGTCAGTTTCAGGAACGTAGGTGGCCCAAATTGCATCACACTGTGTCGAAAAATCTACGAGCCAAAATATGCTCCAGTCTTAGGAAGATTATACATAGGTTCGCGTGGTAGTAACTCGTCGAATTCCTAGACCGAGAACGGATACTTAGGTGTGCCTTGACCTCAACCTTGAAGCAGAGGAATGCACAGAGATTCACCCCACCGTAACGTTTCTCCTCCGTGTGCAACGTTGCACAGCAGTCTGCAGTTGGTCGTTGCACTCTCTCTCGCTCCCCCTCTCCTTGGCTTGTCACCCCTCCCCTCCCATCACTGTGGCTTCCCCTTCTGTTTTAAAACGCGCACGTTCTTCCTCCTCGCGGTTCGCTGTCACTCCTCGTATTTCGAAGGTTTCGGCGAACTTTTATTTCTCAATTCCTGCGCTGCAGATTCACTCCTGCAGTTTATTATTCGTTTCTCTTGCATACATTTTTTGCCTATCTTTTATGCGTTTTCGGTCTTTCTGTACGCGACGAATTTATAGATTTACAGAAATTAAAGGTTGTTGGTTTTATTTTCGTCTACACGGTTCTTCAATAATTTTAGCGTGCATCGATGCTTCGTGACCTCGACCAATGAATTTCTTAGCATGGCGGCCAAGCATTTGTTTGTTTTAAACACTGTAAATAACTTCTGGCTGACAATTAAAAAAGACAGATGTTGGCGATCGACTGGCACGCGAGCTTTTTTCGCCGACAAAACTCCGCGAAACTTTTCACATAGAAACCGCCCCCTTTTTATCGCATTCCTTTGTCGCGAATTGTGTTCACCTTCGCGGGTTGAAGTATTTTTTAACGATAAAACAACTGCCACGGTTCTTGAAATGAACCATAAATCTGCAACTTTTTAAAGTCAAGGCTTCCGCCCCCGTCTCCTTTTTTATCAGGGCATCACCATTCTTCGACCCTTCCATTGCAGCGTGAATGAGGCAAATTATTTCACGTGGTACGATTAGTTTGGGGAATATGTATGAAGTTTTTATGTAGAAAACTTTAAATCTCAGAAGATAAAAATACTACGTTTACGTTAATAAATCGTGTATTTATATTAGCAGCAGATATTTGTACCTCGTTGAAAATAATTTTAGTGCCATCTACTAATATTAATAATAATAAAAATTCAATATTAATAATACGTAGCCACCTGCTACAGAAAGTGTCAGACGCTGTACCACTCTCGATTTCATCTGTCACTTTCTCTCGTGCCAAAAGGCTGGAAAAATGAAATCGACTGGTGAAAATAGTGTTTGTCCTCGGCGCAGAAAGTCTGGCCACAGTCGGAGTTGATTTCTCAGGCAGAAGAAACAAACTGGCTGCCCTTGCCCTCGCTTTCGAACGTCCGCCTTGCGACTCGGTTACAATTCTTGTTCCAAGGCCCAACCGAAATCTTCTGAACATAGTTTCACGCTGTGTGGTTTAACTGATGGAGGTGTTCCTCCAGAACAAATTATTAGGATGATGCATATGAAATTGCCGTTTCGCTTAGAGGAGTATAAATAAAAATATTTTTAGCTATTTTATTTTTCTGAATTTCTGTGATTTCTCTCGAGTCGTAAGCCAGCGTTAGCGACTGTTACTTTATCCCCATAGTGTCAATTATTTTTTATTGTCAAAATTGTTACAAATTTTGTGGAAAATTAATTGAGATAAGTCGGAAAAGAATTTCAAGATGAGTTTTACGAGAATTTTGGAGGTTATCGAGGACCACTGTGCTCTCTCTCTCTCTCTCTCTCTCTCTCTCTCTCTCTCTCTCTCTCTCTTGTCTCTCTTTCTCTTGGCGACTGATTTCGAATTCAACAGGTTGCAGCCAGTGGCCACGAGAGGCGCAAAGAGACCAGTCGTCCTTCTTTCATTTTCCTTCCTTCCTTCCTTTCTTTCTTTCTTTGTCGGCTTTTTATTCGCTGCCCCTCCCCCACACTTCTATTTCAATTAAACGGCCCGCGACACTCTGCTCCGCAGTGCGTAATTCCTTTTTGCTCGGCTAAAAGGAGTCCCGTTATTCACTGGTAAATTGATGGAATTTACCGAATTCGGGGGGGGGGGGGGGGCTTCACTTGTTTGTGCGCTGGTTAAAATAACTTTTGGAGATTTATTTATATTTAGAGATTGTTATTTTAGTTTAGGGTAGAGTTGGGAGATTTTTGCATTTGCGAATTAAATGGAATATTAAGCTGAGAGGAGTGAGCTGAGTGGAGTTTGAGTTTCCTCAAGTATTTGACTTGCATGGCGCGAGGGGGTGTGAAAATATTGAACACTCCATTTGTAGTTGGCACTCCTGTACTTATCATATATTTAAGCAGTGCATTTCATTGGAAGAGGTGGAATGTGCTTCATTATTTATTTTTAATAAATTCATATAGGGAGAAACTTATATATTTTACAATAGCTTTCAATTATTCCCCGATTTTTTTTTTGTAATAATAATAATATATTGCATTAGTAGAGACATTACGAAAATAACAAGAAAGAAAAAACAAATACATATAGGAAAACAAGAAACAGAAAAATAGTAGAGTTAGAAATTATACAGTAAATGTAAAAGTGGACGTAGAGTGCAAACGGCGAGACCCAAGTGTCAACTGTTATTAACCTAACCACTTAAAACTAACAGTCGTGATAGATTGAACTTTAAATTCGCATTTACTAGAAACGAAGAAATATGGACGTCATCAATTTTACCAACAAGCTAACGATTTATCCTAAACAGTGCATCGTGTTTTAACACAATTAATAGCACGACGAGGTTGCTAATAGTTACGCTGGAAACGTGATAATTTCTGGGGCCAGGAAGAAGAACGAAAGCCTCTCTCCAATCTACGTAGAGATCATATGCTCGGAAAGGAAAAAACAAGAGTCCGAACAGCGAGACGGCTGAACTTCCTGCGAAGTAGCAACGGACCGTGATGGTCAGACGGACGTCGAAAGCGGTGCGTCTACCACTTGCGGCGTTATCCACTTTAAAGCCAGCGGAGACTGGGTCTCTGCCTCCGTTTAATTTTACGCACGACAAGGCGAAACTCTCACGGACGGATAATTAATCGTACGTGTTCGTCGTGATGGAGTACTCTGAACTATTGTGACCTAGAATCACAGTTGAATTTGTCGGGCAAACCACTGGCCACTGAAGGATACACCGGCTGACCGAGTCGTCTCAAATTCATGGTTTTAAAAGGTGGATCTTAATGGTTGCAAAGTTTTTCACATTTTTCCTCAATTCGAATCTTCATTTATTATTTCCAATGAATTTAAAACGTGCGATAAAAACGCTAAAAAAAATCTGAGTATTACTTCAAACCTACCGTAATATGCAGGCAAAACGCTAAACAGTATAAACTTGTAGTTTGTGTCAAATAAATTTCCGAAGATGGCATTACTCTCTTAATGCTAATAAGCTTGTTTAATTCTGACAATCAGTAGAATTGAGTGAACAATAATTAATATCCAAGAAAAGTGATGGATAAATCGTTTGGAAGACAAAAACCACTCGTTACAAGAAAACATTCCTCAAATTACAATCTATTATTAATAAAGCTTCCCTGAAAAAGAAAAACTTAGTAACAGAAAATTCAAACGACCTGGGTCGTACAGCGTTGAAACCATCCGCCAGGGGCGCAGGTACGCAGAATCTCGAGGACGGCTATCGCGTGGTATGCAAATTTGATCGCGTTACCATTTCTCCCTCCGTTCGACGGCGAAACAAATGTCGCGCTGGCTGTTACGCGTTTCCGTTCAACTACGTGACCAGTTTATTGCCGCGTTACGACATTCATTTTATCGCCCTGTCACGCGTGCTCCCGAGACGCTCCGCCCTGCGCGGGCGCGAACTTTGAAACGCGTCAAGAACGTCTACTGGCCACTTGTGCACAGCTGTACGCTGTTTCGGGGGACATGGGGCAATTTACGATCGTGGTCCCCTTTTGGTCGCCCTGATGCAATATCTCGAAGCATTTTGCGTTCTCAGGCAGCGTTTATGTCGTGAAAGCAGATGGGAGGTGTTGGTATTCGATACTTTACGACATTCTGGAAACTTTTGAGGTATTTGGGTGGGTGTAGGCTTAAGAATTTAACGGTACTTTATATTTCACAGTGGTAAAAGAAAATAAAAAAAATAGGAAAAGCGGTTATAAAAGCGGAAATTCAGGGTGAATTTCCGCAGAAAAAAGTGCTACTCGCGTACTTTAATATGCTCTCTATCCTCAAAACTGATCGAGGAGTCGGAAAATAGGTAGAAACGAAACACTTCGAGAAGATCCTCCTGCTGACCAGTCCTAGCTTCTATTTAGAAACACGGAAACCCAGTTAGAGCAAAACACGCGTCACCCTGTCACCGCTGTAAATCATTAAAGCATCGAGCAGCGACGACAGCGCCAATGGCGTCCACGTCGAGCGTGTCGAGCTTTAGCAGATCCTCAGCAGCGTGACAATCAGCCCTCGTTGGAACAAGTTTACAGGCTACCATGTATCATAGCTTCTGGTCGCGATGATGGGTTCAGGACCAGGACACCTCTGCACCCATGATGCCGATGACGGTCCGACGAAGATCCTCGCCCTTGCAATCAATGGGATGCCCCTCTTTTCACCAGGCCGAGTGCTGGACACCTTGGTCGAATCTTGGCCAGTGTTGTTGCGCATAAGTGGCATTTGCGAGGGCACTGGGTACACGATATGAAGGAACTGCGTTGTACTGGTGCTGGTGTCTTTATTAGGGTGTAGAAAACAGATGAAGAATTTAATTAAAAGTACTTCGATTAGGTTGGGATTAGAATTGAGATGGCTACTGGGTTGAGTCTGCCTTGTTGCTGAAGTAGTAATGAAGTGGAATTGAACTGAAGTGGGGGTGGAGCTTGTGGTGAACTAGAATGGGGGTTGAAATTCAGTTAGAGAGAATTGGAACTTAGTTGGAGAAAAATAGGGGTTTTTAGAGGTTGGTGGAATAGAAGTGAGGATGCCAAGGCAGGGTTTAAGAAAGTGTTCTTCAGGGTGGGAGCCAGGGATTAGGGTAATGGAGTGTGTATGTGTGACGTAGTGTTTAGTAGAAGCGGAGGTTGAGTTTAATAAAAACATTTAGCTACAATGATGGAGTTTGGTATAAAAGTTGTTTTATATTCCCGCTTCTTGAAAAACAAATTAAATAATATTCGCTGTAAAATGTCTCGTAAGGAATTTTTTATTTCGCGGTGTACATAGAGCACAGGAATGCCGTTCTTTATAGGTCTTATCAATGGCGGATTTACCGGGTGATTATAATTTTATCCGAACACTATATTTTTCTTCTTGCACTAGGGGAGGGAAGCTTGATATGACTGTGTACTGATATACTCGGATAACTGACATACGTAATGCTATCAATTAGAACCCGAATGGTTATTTAGTTTTGTTACTATCTGATCCTAAACAAAAATGTCCCATTTATCCCCACTCTCCCCTACTACACTTAACCTGTTTTTAGTAAAGTAACTCTTCATTTTTCTCACAAAAAAAATGGACCCCTCAGAACGTTTGCCACCTGGGCCTTGTTTCTTAAATCCGTCACTGGGTCTTATAGTTTCCAAGATTTGAAGGCAACTTTGACTTTCTAAAATGAAACATCAGTCTTTGTAACTTTGAGCACAAGCTTTTCTACAGTTACTCCACCTGTAATTTATTATTTATTAGTGTTAGTTCGTCCCATCCACCATTGACTAACAATTCACTTTCACCACGAAGATGTGCTACCTCTCGCCTCTAAGGAAGAAGGAAACGGTAGACGAGGATTCCTCGCGGTGAAATAAAGGAAGGTACCGAAGCGAAAGGAAACCAAGTGTCAGGGCTGACGAACAATCGCCAGATCTCGGGATCGAAGGTCCTCGTTGCAATTTAAACGGATTTATGGTGCCCCTGGTGCCCTTAACTCACACTCCCTACCTCTCAAGCCTCGAATTTTCGAAGTCGGTTTCCTAGGGACGCGAATCCCCTGGAAAATTTGCCTGTCATGCTTGATCGTGTTGCTTCACGGCTTGTTGAACGATTCCTAGGAGGATTGCTGAAATTTCCGGCCTTAAATCACTGATCTAGACCACTTCTCGATGTACGCTTTCGAGAAGACAGTTAAGTGAACGCCGAGTTCATTTAGTGGCAAGTGTCGCGCGTTTTATGTGACGTAAAGGTGCGTTCCCATTTGTGTTATGCGTCGTGTGAAACTCTCACCATTTTGCTGTCAGAAATTAATCATGGGTGCTGTGAAGACTTTTAGTCGTACTATGTTTATAGTGCTGATGGGATTTTGAGAATACCACGTTTTATTTTATTTTAAAAAACGAATCATTTTTACAGTTTAGTTTGTTATTTTATACTTCTATATACGAATAATGTAATCATAAATAACCCTGCTTTAACCCAATTAAATTTCAATACAAAACGCAATATAGGAATTTGTGGAAATAATTTTTATTGGCGAAAGCTTGAAGAAGTATGAAATTTTAATTAAAAAGGATTTAAAGAATGGACGATTAAAAAACTAGAAACTACACAAGTAAAACTTAGAGTTTCAAATATTTTTTTGCCATTTATAGTGCTGCCAATTTCTATTACGCGATGCCTTAATTCGCTTTCCTGCCTTGTTTGTCTCCACACTGATTTCCGATCCAATACCAATCCAATCCATACCGATCCAATCGATATTTATATGGAATTCGACAAGATTGACGGACAACCGAGCCATGAAATTGGCGCGGAAATCAATACGAAGTTTAAGCGTGAAAATCAATAATGGCAATTGATCCAGGACTACAACCCTCATATATTAACCGAAACCCAGCGGTTTCAACAGCCATCGATTCCAGCTAAAGTATTTAAACATTTCCAGAAGCGACTTCCAATTTAAATTTACGATTTTGTAAAAGCAATTTGAAATTTTCAAATTTATTTTACGTCGGAACGCAGCTCGCTGGGGCGACGGTAATCTACCAATGAAAGGATAAACTTTTCGCTCCCAGTTCGTTCGAAATTTTCACCCTCTCTTTTTTTCTATTAATTCCTCCCTTTGGGGTGGGAAACATTCCGCGCCATAATCCGTTGCGATTTTTTCGTATCTCCTTACCCCTGGACGCATTTTTAACAATACATTCCACTCTCTTGCTGCATTTCTCTTGCGAACAGCTCTGTTGTTGCATTTTTTCCTCATCTGTTTCACATTTTTTCTTTAATCATCACCCAACGTATATTATTCCCTGCTCTCGCAATCAACCCTATTTTTCCCTGGCTTTTCCAACTTTTTGACGCATTCTACCGCCTGTACAATATCCTGCGCATTCATTTTCTATTTCTCTTGTTAATCGGCTCCTTTGTTTGTTCATTTCTTCATTTTTTTGTACCGTGTTGAAATAATATATTTTCTTTTGAATACAGTTCAATATTATTTTTGAACGTGCATGAATTTTATCGTTGATACACGTCAACTAATTCATTTCACAATAAAATTTGATAATTATACCAGAAATAGAATTAAAACATTCTTGGCAATTTATACATAATCTTCAATACCTCTTAATGTCCAAAAAGTGTGGATTATCATAAAGGATTACCACGATCCTCGTAGCATCCCAGTATTATAGGATACCCCACCCCTTAAACAAAACCAAAGTTTATCTTACAACAAATTCAGTCCCCATTCTCTCTGTCCTCCCAAGCCTGCCAATGTGGTTCCTCAACTCTTCCACTCCTTTATTCCGTAACTCACGTCCCCATCCCCCGGAATTTTTCCCACAGTGCTGTAAGTTTCCTCGCGCAGGGAAGGCGAGAGTCCCGTCGTAAAATGGAACGACGGTCACGACCTCGAGGCGCAAACAGTTTCCACTTTTCCGCGAGAAATTCGCGGGCATTATCATGAGCAAATTTGACTTCTGCCTGCCGCCGCCCCCCCCCCTCCTCCCTCCGGGGAGCAAGTTCGTGGCATAACCAACGGCTGCCTGGGTCCCAAGGGGTGGCGGAGCCGCGTGCATCATCCGCCTTTTCAGTATCCGCTTCCAAACCACTTCGGGATTGACTATGCATCAGCCGAATTCCAGCGGCTCGCCGCGCCGTTCCACCCACGCTCGAATTCTAGCGCATCCGGCTGGAAAAGCGGCGCCGAGGATGCTACCGCCCCCTCTGTCTTCGTTCTCGTCCTTAGACTTTCCTTGCACAGGGTGGAAAATGTTGAATAGGTGTTTAGCGTGAAACCCTCGGTAGCGTGTTGCATATTAGTGGAAAATATGTGGGTAGTGCAAGGTGTTTTGTGAGATTTGAGGATAAAGGGATGTCTTACGAGGGAAGGCATCCAAGCTGGAAATTCAAAAATGATGAAACTCGGGGATATGCAGAGGTTATATAGGTATGAATTACGTAATTTCTTTTTGCTACCCAAATTCACTATAAGGGGGTGACATTGAACCCTGAAAAACTATCTGTTTTCCGATTTTATGTTAACGGAATGATTGTCCTAATTTTAAAAGAAGTAACTTTTGTCTGAACACTGTTCATTTATCTTTTATATTAATTTTATTAGAACCTGATTTAAAGCTTACCAAAAATGTTTCCCACCACAGTGTCAATAATTCCCACGAAAAGATCTCACAGTATACTTATACTCTCAAGTGAAGCTCTCCAATGTCAGGTTAAATATTTGAAAAGTTTAACTATTAGTTGTACACTTGGGTTCTATTCGTCGATATTTCCACAGAAAAAAAAAGCTGACTGCAAAGGGTGTGGAAACGTCTGGTAATTTTCAGATGGACGGACCTGGGACACGTTCGCAGCTGAAACGAACTGGTCGGTTTTGATGGAAATTGAAACGGCGATCGGACGCCAATTAAACGACGAGAAGGCATGCAATTCAGAGTCGCCAGTCGAACGTCATTGACACTTCAATTTCACTAATTTTGTCACGGTTCGCCGACGGCGAATGTTTATTAATTGTTGCCCTGGTTACGCGAAACGATCTGCCTTCCGCAGTCTGAGAGCAGACCTGTAATTAACGTTGTCGTTCTGTTTGACTTGTTTTACCACCGAAACTATACTTTTTTTTTCACCCTCAGTTGGTTCGGTTCGTGTCGCGCGAAAGCTGTTTAAAAGTTGGCCCATGGAGTTCCTCGTGAAATTTCGAAAACGCTCGTTTCACGGCCCTGGAATAGGCAGGGTCGGTTGCAGCCCGTACTGATTGGCTTTTTGTTCTGGTTTAATTAAATGTGAAATGTATGAAATGTATGAAATGGTGAATTATGTAGGAATTTATAGCAACGCCTGTCAAAGTCAACGGATCACTAATTTTATTAATGCATTTGTTGGTCCTCGTGACATTCCAGAGTCTCATATTATTTTTTTTTTTGCGCAGTTTCTTTTCGATAAAAATGCTGATGAAATACATGTAGGTACCTATGTTTCTAAAGATTTATTTTCTCTTATACTACATTATTGGGGTGCAGTATTTTTTTTTTAAATCACCTAGGTAATGGTGGGATATTATAATGGTTAATATTGAATAATGGAAATATTTTGTACGATTAAATCAATTTATTGTAACGTGTTAAGAGTCTTTTAACTCTACTTAATCAAACACCCCCGTTTTAAAACATCTTCCTTCAAACCAGAGATGGGCAAGTTTTGCAGTTAAATAAAAATTTTGAATAACGAATAAAAGTTAAAAAAAAAAATTATTGGCCATGTGTAGAATGAAGTTAACCTCAGTAAAAGTTACAGTTAAAGTTAAAGTTGAAATCGAAAAATTTATTCGACGCTAAAGTTGAGGCGTTCAAACGAGAAAAAACTTTATTCATCAAATAATCTAAAGTTAAAGTAATATCCAACTCTGCTACAAACCACCCTACAACACAGCAACTCAAAACGAAACAATTTCAAACGGATCCCAAGAAGCAGCCTCAAACACCCATATTTATCCACGGTTTTCATCCCGGTAACTGTTGGAATGGTTTCGTTCGTCCAGAGATTCTTGGTTCCCGGTACACATCTTTATTCCATCGAGGATGACAGACGTTCCTCGAGCTGTTATTCTCTACCTCGAGGAATCCAAGGAACTCAGGATCGCGGAAATGTCCCCTCGACCGGGAATATCCGCTTATCCCTGCAAAAGTGGCGGAACGAGAGCGAGAGGGCGGGTTTGGAAATTTACGCGCGACGGATTTTGCTGCTCGTTTGCGCGTCCCAGGTCCTACGGAAGGAAGTCGAAGGTCTCTGGAGCGTGCGAATCGAGATATCTCGATTAGATAGCTGATCCCGTGGCTCAGGCCGAGCGGAAGCGTATTTTTCTTCCCGCATTCCGTTCGACGATAACGCTGTCGACCCCGCGTTGTCATGGAACGACGTCGTTAAAAATGCTGCCGTAATGCTCGATTATTTTGTTCCTTTCCCCCGAGCTGAGGAGTAAACTCACTGGGGCATCTAATGGCCACAAACATCCCGGTGGAGTAACTATTCCTGATTTTGTCGTGCGCAGTCTGTGATATGATTAGTCGCAGAGTTTGAGGAGATAGTGCCATTTGTAGTCACTTTAAGGATTTCAGTGACTTTCATAGTAATTATCTTTAAAATTCTACTTAAAATAAGGAAACTATAAGCTTTAATAAACTTTTGTATATATATGTATAAGATTTATTTTCAGCCTCAACGGCCTTGAAAAGGAACTTGGTTTCACAAATTTTCATTCGTCCATTCATTCTGATGTTCCTTCCAACTTATAAATTAAAAATCTAATTCATCGGTCCTTTCTTTCAGACTTCCTTTCTATTTCTTCCAAGACCCCTCGGCCTCCTTCAGAGTGCGCTACTGAAGTTGACTATAAGCAATACTATTTAGTGATCCGAAAGGAATAACCACCTTAACAAACGTCTCCATTCCCCGCGTCCAATAGTTCTCAGCTTCCATGCCGGTCAGCATTCGCCAAACACGATCTCGCGTTCTCAGCATCGAAAGGATTAATACAGGGCGGATACGTGCTGGCAGTTAAGGTGCCATGAAGGCAGACTAATCTCGTTGAAGCCCGGCAGGGAGAAAAATTCCGCTCGTTCCGCGGCTTCTCCACGGGGTCACGCAGCCAGGAGTAATTCCGAGAATGGGGCAGCGCCTTTTTAAACATTAATCGTACGACGCGATTGCATTTTTTGCCGGCAGCCCAGCCGGTTCCTCTTCGGCGATCCCGGGGCCAGGATTGGCCGCTGTAACGCGATTAGGCCGCCTCTGGTCCTTCTCCCGAGCCCCAGAAGTGATTCCCAGCCAAATGGCACCGAGGAATGCTACCTCCCTCGGGATTAAACCCCTCTCCTAGGGATTCGCTGTCTTCAATTTCGTGCGTGACGCGCGGGCATCTTTAAAAATCATCCGAAGCTACGCGCGAAGGTATTCTGACCGGTACTGGCTTTCCGAGTGCATAGCGGATACAGGCTCGTAACGAGATAGCTGCACGGGGCAAATTTAGTAAGATATTTGTTGCATTTCGACTGTTCGTGAGCTCATTTAGCGATCTGGAAATGTGTGATAGTTCCATCTGCCAAGTAACTTTGGTGACAGCATCTGTCCCCGTTTCCAATTAGCACCGTAAATAACCGAGCAGTCCGTCGATTCGGAGAATAATGCGATCCTTAATGAGCGAGGGTTGCTGGATGGGAGGCTGAAAAATCGAGGATGTTATTCCCAGCAGTTTGCACAACTCAGAATCGTGAGCCCGATGGGCAAAGTAAAATTAGCGACGACTTCTACTAGGGGAAGTTTAAGGCGAACGGCGTAGTTTCCCCCTGAAACCATCATGCATCTCCTCGGGGACCGGTCTCGCAGGGGGATGAAAACTCCAGAGACGATATTAATACCGGCTTTCTACGTGACGCATGGTCTAATTTCCTGAAAGTCCATTAGAGGAATCATGAGTGGTCTCGGGAAGTCTGAGAAACTGCCCTTTCGAGGAAGATGTAGATGGACGGAGCGTCTCGCGACGTTTATAGATTCGCAAGGGGGATCAAGTGGAAGAAACAAGATGCGCATCCCTGCCCTTTCGATTTACTGCGCTGCGAGTTTTTAACGATCCCCTCTTTTTAGTATTACTACTAAACCGTTGTGGAACAGCTTCTGAAATATTAGAAAGTTCTTTTTAAAATCTACAAAGGGGAGGCTCAAAAACTTCCACTTTAATTCGAAAATCGTTTTAGTTCAATTATTGTTATTAAAGTCGAGGTGCTTTAATCGGATGGAATTTATATTCCGATTGCTGTAACTAAATTTTTGGTATAAAATTTGTGTTTTCCGACTTAAATTATATCTAAAATAGTAACGCGTTTGGGTTCTGATATGAAGAAGTATCATTCGAGTGATAATCTTCAAGTATTTAAAAACTGAATATTCTCAAAACGTTTAGATTGCTATAAATTCGTCGTTAATTCCTAACACATCGAATCCGAAGTTTTCCGTGGTGAGTGCTTGTTATCAAAGCGAACGATCCACGCCATTAGCATCGCTGGGGGATTCGCGAAACTATGCGTTCCATTGCCGAAATCTTCCGACGGTTCGAAGCAAACTGAAGACCGAGTTTGGCGATGCAAACTGGCACGCAGAAATTCCATTGTTTCCTGGTTCAGCCGTTAACCCTCTCACTGGAACTTTGTGTCGAAACAGTGTCCATTTAGACCGTCATTATCAACCCCCTGTCTCCGGCTCTCGATGCTTTGTCATTTCAACGGCATTGCAAACTGATGTGCAGCCCCGGTAATTTTCTCAAATTTCATGCCGAAAATTGCGAGGATAATTCACAAAGTATTGATATCAACAGAATTGATAATTATGAACAGAACTTTGTGGTATTGTTAATTTCACTAAAGTGTTGGTAAAATTTTTATAAATTCTCTCTTGGAGTTCTGGTTTAATTAGAGTCTGGGGGTGTTTGGTTGAGATTAATATGTGAATCTGTGAGGATATATTTTAATTATTATATGAATTCGTAAGGTTATAATTTAATTGAATTTAAATTTGTGGGAGCTTATAGGTTTTCATTAAAAGATACATCGAGTAATTAATTTAGCTTGGCTTATGATATAAATTCTGTGTTACTTTTAGAAGGAAGTTAATTATTTTATTGTTGTAATATTCATTGCATTATTGCAAGCAGAAAAGGTAGATATGACCGAGGTTTATTCAATAATTTATGTCCCCTTGTTGTTGCAGGTAAGCATTTGACATTGGATCATTTGGAAACTTTTTGCTTTTCATACCCTTGGGTGAGTCATTTCTCAAACAGTTGATTAAAATTGTCTTCTTTCATTTACGATGAAATGTAATGAACATTGTAACACAGGAAAATTTTAAATTACACAAAAGTTTTTTTTAGTATTAAAACATTAATGAAAGACATTAACGCGTGTGCACTTTATGCACAAAGTTCACTAAATTTTTTTACTGTACGGTTTGGGTACAGCGAACGCGCAAATAAGAAATACATTGTGTAATAAATTACCTACCATCGTTAGTAAAGTTTCATTATCACTGAAGCCTCGTAAATTTTTCCATAATAAAAAATTATGTTTATTGTGGCACAGTTGCGTTGGTTAACGGTACCATTAATTTATAAAATCATAAACTTCCACCATTGACTGACAATGAACAAAAAAGTTCGGTACAAAAAACCAGTTACCTCCTCTGCGTCTTAAGTAACCCCGATCTTAAAATAAAAAACGGAGTCGTCGAAAAACCGAGGTGCGGGCAGGATCTCGCCGCAAATTGCGATCCACTTAATCCATTCTTCTAGCACGGAGATTGTCACGGTCGAAGTTTCGTCCAGAAACCGGATTTTCATGATGGAAAAGGGATCAATGGGCCATTGGTGGCGAGAATTCGGGTCCCCCCGTCGTCTAGTGGACGGTGGCTTCTCTTATTTCCTTTCCCCGCCGCTAGAGGCGCGCGATACGGTGCGTGCACTGGCCGCGTGCTGAGCTACAGCCCCGCACAGTGGTCGATTTTAATTAGAGAGGTTGCACCGAGGCTGCTGCCCCGAAACACAGGCTCTTCGATTAAATTATTAATTAACGTTCTCCTGGAAATACCGCGCGGCGTTCACGCGCGACTCCGGGGTCGCCCGCAGAGACGGATGACAGGAAAAGAGGGAGAGAGGTGCACAAAGGTAGGGCTGAGCGGGAGTAGGGGGACGAGGCGAAAGGGATTTTGCGCGCGTGCACGGTGGATGCGCGTAATCTGCAGCCCGTCGTACATTCACTGCGCCCCGGCATGACGATGGAAAGTGTATTATGGCGGACACGCCGCTTTCAGCTATTCAGCGATCGCGGCCGCGCTGCATCGATCCCGAAAGGAGCCGGCACACGATCGACTCGATCCCCTACTTTGGCCTGGCTGCCTCTCCGGAACGCCTTGCTCCCGCTTTTTCCTCGCGGAATGGTGTCTTTCGTTGCTGTTCGTGTGAATGTGGCCACTGTAGGGGGATCCTAGCCTGACGATTTGCCTCGTGGCTCGGCGGATGTTCAAATATTGGCCCTGCCCTCTGCCGGGGAACGTAATTGTGGCGATTCGTTGGGACGTTCGTTGAATAAATTTGCTTGGATCAGTGGCTTGATTGTGTAGTGGGTTCTCCTGTTTCAGCAATGTTTCGCTCTTTTGGAAAACTGGAACGAGTGTTGTGGTTTGAAATATGTGGTGACCAACCGGAGACCCACTTAAATTCAGTATAAAGTAGTACTTCGTGGAGTATAAGACCCCAAATGTCTCTTGGGCACCTATTACTTGAGGTCCAAAAGTTTTGACTTGTCTGCAAGACACTTAAGGGCGCTACAAACTTCGTCCTCTGTCGCTTTTATGGTATTACTATATGTATCTTTGTAGGGTACATTTCTTTCGGTTACTTTGCGTCCTTGGGAAACATTCTGGTGTAGGTCTAAATATATCCAGAAGAATTTCTCACTGTCCGCCCTGTAGAAATCAGCTAAGTGAGGACCTAATCTATACTAAGCGTTCAGTCAGTGCTGCCTGAGTGGCTAACGCCTAAGTATAGGCGCTCAGCTGATGTGTCCATCAAATACGCCTGAGCAATTTCCGCACGGCGTATACAGTCAGCGTTTGAATCTCATCAACGAGGAGGTTAATTGTTTTAATCAATCCACCAGAAGGTAACTAGTTCGACTACCAATGTAACGATAGCTCAATCCATTGATCCCTTTTCTTCCCAATATCCTTGCGCCGTGTCCAAGGAAAAAACATCTTCCCTTTCGCGTCGTTCCTCGGAACGGACGTGTTGGAGGTGGTTCCTCCAGCCCGAAGGGACACTCTACGAACCATTAAACACGCGTTCCGCATAGTGGCCACCGGTCTTCGTATTCCAAACAATCGTACGACGCCGTCGCCGCATCCGCTCGCCCTCGAATATAATGCAGCACGAACTTTGCGGTCGGGTTTCGCGGGGTCCACTGGGCGCATCGTCCACGCTCACCCATAAAACTGATCCATTACAGACGCAACGGCACGGTTATGCGGCCATAACCACCGGTTTGCAACAAAGCCCCCTAAAAGCAGCCTCTACAATGCGACGGGCTTAATTGGTTTGACAGCCGCTCCGGGCACTTTCATGCACAGACCCCGCTCCCCTCCCTGCCCTGGCGTTGCTCAGCCTCCCAACCATCACCGCTGCTCCCTTCTCGCTTCTTCCGGGGTTTCACAGGCAACTGGGATTAAATCTAGCTTTCGTTTTAATTTCTGTCGTCGTCGATGCGCTCTTTTTCGCTCTCCAACCACCCTGGGGAAGTTTGCAAAGGTTTCGGTTCATTTAGCGTGGGATGTCGCTTGAAGATCGACAATTCGGACTGGTTGGCTTCCTCTGGTAGAAGCAAAATGCACCGTCAACAGAGCAATCAACGTCTCAATAGGCTCTTGCAGCCGCCATTAAACGAGACAAGGATCGTTCCCTGTTCCCCATTCAGGTCATCCCGTGTCGTTCCAGTTAATTCAAGGCGGAGGCAACCTGCGTTTAGCACGGTCACCGATCCAGCCTTTACTCCTTATGCGAACCGCGAAAGCCACGCAGAAGTGACGAGGGAGGAGGGTGGATCACTGGATATTAAACGTTAATTATACAACGAAATTTACTTAGAAATATGTCGGCAGGAACTGGAGTCGGTGAGGAAGGTCGACAGGCGTGAAGGGCGTCCAAGGGATGGGTTAAGGTCGGAGAAAGAGGGAAAGAACGAATGCTAGGAAGTACCCGCGGAAACTAACTCGACGGCTTAAGGAGAAACGTTTCTCGCTGCAGCCGAGCAAACTTTGCCTCTTGATTGGACATTTATGGCAGCGAGTCGTAAACGCCGGTTACAGACGTTAATTAGCATTTATCACTGGTTGCTGGCCAGATTCCACGCGAAAATCGGGCATGACGTAGGTTTGCAGCTCGCCTGAATGTTTTTCGGGGACATGGTGGCTGTGACGAATGAGAGCTGGAGCCTTTGAAGTGGGGAACTAATGATTTCGAAGGAAGTTAGAACGTTGAAGTCATTTCTTGGAATACTAGTCTGCTTAGCTGGTTTAGGTTGACAGTTTTTAAGTGGTTATAATGGTGTAAGCATGTGGGATGAGATTAGGGCAGGGGCTGAGAAAATAGCAAGTTTTCAGGTTATGTCGCGAGGACGAGTTACTTTTTAGATTATTACACAGATTTTATGCATTATATATTTAATGGGTTACGTTAACTAGACTGTATTATTTTCTAAAGTATGTTCTATATCTTCAGTTCCATGAATTACGTTTACCTAACTTCGCATTAAGATTGATCCATAATGTCATCTCCACATGATTGCCTTAACAGAAGCATCAAAAAGTCTTTAATGCCCTCTCCACGTGATTGCCACATTAAAAATACCTACTACTAGAAATTTCATCGGAAAAAGAGACCCAAAACACTGTAAAGGAATCGACGACAGTTCCACTGATGCCCAGCTACAAATAAACAATAAGGAAACACGGCACCCTGTGATGGGGCGTTTCACGAATGCGGGCAGCGTTCGCCACGAAGCAGGAAATATATCTCGGTGGACGGCATCTGCTGCGTACGCTGTCCGTTTGCTTGCCCGACAGGGATCACTGGCCCTTGCCTCATTTTTTTCACTTTCCATTTATACTGGTTCCCAGGCGCCGCGAGGATCCTGCAAATCCCGACATTCGGTGATGCATGTCGCGCGCGTCCACTATATCCTCTGTTTGTTTTCGTTTATTGGATCCTTCGCCCGCTTCCCTGCCTCACCACACGCGGAAGCTTGGGAGTCCTTGGAGAATTACCGGAGGATCCTCCCCCTGAAGCTCCGAATAATTAATTCTGAGCCTACCGAAAAATTGGAGCTCAAGGAAGTTTGCAGATAATATCAATTAGGCGATTCTTTAGGGTAAACGGTGGGGGATTTGGGTTTCTGGTATTGGGTTTAGAAGCATGGGGGATTATGTAGTTTTAGGTAGGTGTATGTTGAAGATGAGCACTCGGCTTTGTTACGTCAGGGAAACTTGTCGAGTGTAATGTACCTTTGGACTTCAATTCGATTGATTCTTCCGGTTTGAAACGGTTGATCTGAAAGAATTCTAAAAAATTCTCTGCACAGCATCCCTAACTTCCTGTTAGACAAGCATCTTCGATCCACCAGAACGTCACAGTCGAGGTTTGAAGTAGATATTCATCCAAGTTTGAAATGGTTGATTGTCAAGGCCTGAAACTTTTCACCCTCATGATTTGAAATTCACCCAGCACAGAAATCCACCTTCCACTCTATGCAAACAGTTTCAATCCCACCACTCTAGATACATACAGTCACCAGAGCTCCCCAAGGACCACAGCCTCTCCACAATCTGCCTGAATTCGCACTACACACCCGCAGTATCTATTCCTATCTAGATTCCATTTAACACAAAGTAGTTCGAACCCATCTAAACGAAGCGAGACATTCGAATCTAAATGATCTGGTAGTCATTGCGTTCACCGGAATCGTTTTGTTCCTTTGGTGGAACAGGTTGGAATCGGCGCGCTTCATTCCGCCTGGCATCGACGTATTTCCGCGCTGGTATTCCCAACGGGTGGCAGAGGGATGCGCAGGGGGGTTGCGTGTACACGCTGAACAGGACAGAGGGGGTGGTGCAGCATCGAGGGGCTTCTATTATTTTTCAATTGGCCAGCCGAGCGTACAGGGGGATCCTGTATCCCGAATGTAATTGGAGTTGGCTTTGCTGCGATAACGCTACGATGAAATAAGGCGAGAGCGAACGAGAAACAGAGATAAAGAGTGGCGAGCGCCCTGAATCTTGAAACGGCCAAGATGATTCGGCTGGGTAGAAAGGACAAACTGGAGGATTTCAGGGATGACCGATAGCGTTAGGATCCCGTGGGGGCAAGAAGCCGGAAGCCTTTTAGTGATTGACACTATTAGTTTTGTGTATTCTTTCTTGTGGTTGTTCTTGGGTGGACTTTCTTTTAGTGATTTTGGAGAATGTCTAATATAATACAGGCCTAAAGTGAGAAACTTTTTTTTTTATATTTTAGCTTTTTTTTAATATACTCTTGAGTGCTGAATTCGAAAAACTTAATACCAATTTCATACCACATACCTATCATTTTTCACTACTAATTTCATTCAATCTGACAAATTAATTCTGCATAACTAACAAACTATTGCTGTGGAAAAAGGCAAAAACTGTTGAAAGGTTATTTTTAAATAAGGTATTCATTCAATCTCAAATATTTTTCGTAAATGTTGTAATCACAGTGAAATATTTTTTAACTTCTCCACGTCACTGTAGAGACTGTTGAGAAATAACAATTTTATGTGTAACTAATAAATAAGGTCACAGAATTTCGGATTTTCGCGCTGTCAGGCGCCGAGCAATAAATCCTTCAGGAATAGATCGTGCGTGTAGAAACCTTAAAGTTGAAACGACACGTAATAGATAGCGATTGATCCACCCCTACGAGCTTGCCTCTGAATCTAATAGGTTTACTGTCAATTCGTGATCCAGGAGCTACGTTTTCATTGCTACGGGCGCTGGCAGGCTCAATTCTCCCCTTTTGTGCTCACGTCCAGGACAATTTTTGCTCGAGATTCCTGAGAAATAGTTCTCGATATCCGAAAGAAGTCTTCTTTTCATTCATCCTTTGCAAGTGTTCGAATTTTCTGTCTTCACGCGTTGATATTTCGAATCTGTTCACACGCATTCTCTACTATTTCTGTTTCTTTTGAACCAGAGACAAAATATATCCAAAGTATCAGACTTGTGGAGAAGAAATACGAAGCAAAAATTCTTAATGTTCGTTCGTGTTTGTGCAGCGTAACTGGAAATGTTAGTTGGAATCAAATGCACTTATATTCATTGTTATTTGCATTTTTCAGTCGTGTTTTTTATGCTTATCACCAGATATGAACGAACAGACTGCAAACACGAGCAAAAGAAAACATACAGTTTGCAAGCAGAATTCGGCCAAATTTAATCGCACTCCTAATTACGATTGAAATGTAACCCTCAGTGACCTTAATTTCAATTGCAAAGTACCACATGTACCTAATTGTTGGACAATTACAATTGCAGAAAGTAATTTATAATTGATTTAATAAAAATGACTTTCCAATAAAAATTACACTGTGATTACAATTAAAGTAATTGATTACATAATTAATTTCACAACTGGTCACCGTGGCTCTCTTTTTTCCGGCTCATATACATAATAGTCCATCCTTACAGGTTACGACTAATGGTCCTACAACCTGCCCTACCTCGTTACATGCTCCACCCTGTTAGATGGCATTTGACTTTTATTCGAAGGCTTCGAAATTTCAAATAACTTTCGGCAGCGTGTTTATCCAAACCGGCGCGATCTCTCTTCGTGCCGAGGACTCCTCGAGGCATCGACCGAGGTGTCGTTCAATTATTCCGGAGCCCCGACAGTCTCTTTTCTCCGACTCGTATCACCAAAGACTCCTAGCCCTGTCCTGCCAATTATCACACGACCGACCGCGGCTCGTATTATTCAACGTCCGCGGGCGCACACGGCCGCACGTGTCCCCATCAATCAACACACGCATTGGCACTTAGCCACCGTGCCACGGCGCTAGCCTCAGACAATGGGGCGTCGTATCTGGGCCGTATCGTTAACGAGGGATTCGCGTCTGCCGCCTAGCGAAACGGAGACACCGAGCTCCCTGCCTTCGGGAGTCAATACGGGCCAGAGCGTAGATAAAGGGGAAGAATGAGGACCGAGGAGCAGAGGGTGTGCCCTGGCAGGCGGAGGAAAAAGGGAAGAGAGGAGCAAGAGGCAGGAAATCGACTTCTCTGCTCGCCACCCTCGATACACGATCGCGAATTGCTGGCGAAATGCAGATGGCCGGGCAAGGACGGCGGTTTAATTAAACTCTGGAAAGTCGGCCGTGCGTCGCGCCCGCTGCGGGAACTCTTTCCTTGGTGGTTGCTGTTGTTTGGCGGTCGAAGAAACTGGCTTAATTAGAGCGATCGGTATGATAGCGGGCGATTGTTGCTTGAACTGTTCCAGCGGGGCTGTCGAGTGCAGTGAACCTTGCTGATGAGGGCTGGAATCTGATGCGGTTTGGTGATTGGTGCACTGTTTGGAGAGGTAGAACTGAAATTGGTTTAGGTCAGGTGTTTAGTAAAGAAAGAAATGGTCAGATTGAATTCTGGATGATGTAAAAGTGGGATTGAAAAATATGTATAAATTCTTTTACTTCTGCATTATTATATTTCAGGGTATGATGTTGACTTTAGAAATACTGACTGAAAATATAGCATTAAGAGGGTGACACACTAGGGAGGCTCTTATTTTCGACTTTTGAATTTTCTTCGAGGCACCCTCCAGAATGGTTCCAAATAAATAAAAAAAAATCCGTGTAAAGTTTCAGCTCGATTGGATAACGGGAAAGGGCGCCTCTGGGCCCTTAAACATATAAATTATTATTTAATAGCTCGCGAAGTCGATTTTATATAATATCCTCCAAGTCATTGATTAGATAAAAAAGTATGTCAAACAAAAGTTGTAGATCCGGACAAGGAGCATCTTTTATGTTCTAGAAAAAAGTATTGTTATTTTAGTTTTCTTTTTAGTTTTCCGAACTTTTTCGAAAACCGTTTGTCGCACGAGAAAAAGTAATACAACATAAAAGATGCTCCTTGTCCGGATCTACAACTTTTGTTTGACATATTTTTTTATATAATCAATAACTTAGAGGATATTATATAAAATCGACTTGGCGAGCTGTGAAATAATAATTTAAATGTTTAAGAGCCCAGGGGCACCCTTTCCTGTTATCCAATCGAGCTCAAACTTTACACAGATTCTTTTAATTATTTGGAACTATTCTGGAGGGTGCCTGGAAGAAAATCTAGAAAAAAAATTTACCAAGAGCAAATAAGAGCCACCATAGTGATACACGTTACATTTTAATCAGTAACTGATAAGAGCCCATGAAATAGGTTCAGAATGCAAATTCGTGTTCTTTCTCTCGACTATTTTCCCAGTGTCCCTTTAATTAATCCAATAAACAGACTAACAAATCCATTAAATTGCGGTGTGACACGAATGAAAACATTAAGACGGCAATATACGAGCGTATTATATCGTCATAGTTTCCAAACGTTACCATCAAAACGCAGGGATGGCGGTGAATGGCCGGCCGACTCTGCTTTCCACCAGTTACCCATGATACCTTGCAACGTGCCGTGTTTCACACGGCCACGAGCCATGCCCATTATGCTCTGCTATTACCCCCGTTCTGCTTAGCTCGAGACAATTCCGATAACGAGCTTTTACCCAGTTTCGATTAGAACTGGCTAATGCTGAGGTAAGGTCTCCTCTTCCCGCTGGTTTCTCGCGCTCCCATTGTCTCTTGCCCTCCATCGTTCTGCCGTTTGCAGGAACTTTTCTTAAGGCGGAGTCAGTGCTACTGGGACAGCAATTGCGAAATGTCTTTAGATTCGTGACACGAGGCTGAATAAAAGTTCAATAGAAATGGATAATAAGAGACAGGTACAAAACTGTTCCCAGTACTTGTTGGGGGTGTAGTGAATATAGTGCAGCGGTATGATTAAATTAAATTAAACTTTGTAGGTTTATTAATCGCCATTCGAGGAATGTGCTCAATTTTTTTTATGTAGTAATAATAATTTTGCTCAGAGTTACAGTGGTAGAAGTAAGAAGGGTTTGAGGAAATAGTTTCTCGCTGGCGAACATGATTCTAGCTTTAGTGACCGGAAAGTGTGGTTATCGTGTCAACTAGAATCAATAAACAATATTGAAAACCCAAAAATGGTTAAATTTCAGATAAAAATTTTCATTCTCGTTGTTGTTATCGCTGTGTTTTTGTGAGGCATTAATATTTGAGACTTGTTAAACAGTAGAGCACCCTCAACGATTCTGCGATATATAATTCTCTTCATTTTTAGCAAAGCCATGCTGAGTAAAAACTAAAACTCGTGTAGAAATGAAGTTTTAAAGAAATTTGCGAGATTCTTGAGACCTGTAATTATCAACAGCTGTTTTAAAGAGAAATTGCAGAGATTCTCAAGCCCTTTTTCCCCAACCTTCCGCCCCTTCATCCCCATTATTCCCCTATCGTTGACCATTTTGAAAACGTTCGATCAAGTGTCGGAGTCAGCGCGCGATTTCATCCGCTTCAGTTTTCTGGTTCACGATATTCGTTCCGGTTATGGCACCCGATGCTTATTTCCAGGCCGGCAGGAGGGGGTGAATCGAAATGATATCGATGGTAGGGATGGGTTTATACGTATCACGATAACGTCATTAATCATACTGTTTCGAATGCTCGGCGTGTAAATAGAGGATCATTTCGAGGCACACGGTTTCTGGACGGATTATCTCCCTCGTGCACGCGAAAAGCTCGGTAGTTTGTAAGCGTCCGTGAAATATCCAACTATTACCTGAGACTGATAAATATCATTGTAATAGATTATTCTGTCATTCAAATTAATCAGAAGTTCGGTTTTGATGAGTAGTTTCCTAGTGTCATAAGTGTCTTCAGAGTCCTCTTATTATTACCATTTCGTGCTTCCTTTTGAAGCTTTTTATTCGTTGGTGAGTAAGCTGTTGTGAAATCGAAGGTTGAACAAATTTAGTTGGTATTATTTTTAGTTACAAGTAGAATCTTCTTTATCGTCTTAATCAGTGTAAATCGTTAGTATTGTATGGCTTGTAAGTTTGCAGACTGTTGGTATTTTGAAAACTTATGAAAATAATTCTTCCGAAGCATTATACTTTTTTTTTATCGTCTGTTCTTATTTATATTCGAGTATTAAATATTTTTTATGGGCGAAACACGTTTTTTCTGATTTTGAGAAAACCCTTTTTGGTAATCCTATTCTGGCTATTATATAGTAATAATTTACAAACTATAGCTATAACTCCATGGATCCAAGTAAAAATATATTCCTCGTTGAATAACGCAGCACACAGCTTAAAACGCCACGCAGTGTATAATTAGAATATTCATAATCCTTAACAAATGTAGGAACGGCAATCCTGTTTGTTGGATTTGCGGTCGGATGAACCGCAGCGGCTGACGGTGGCGTTAACGCGGCCGATCATGCGTCGACTTGGTTCCCTTTAAGCCAGCTGGCCGCGGCGGCCCAAGCATTAAGCTTTCCACTTCAGACTTTGATCTTCCTCCTTGCGCATGAGATTCTAAACCGATAGAGAGCGAAACGGAATATCGATGAATGTAAATTAATCGCCGGCCAGCCACACAAAGATATTACCCGAATACGGAACAAAGCGCTCTGAGCTAATTAATGCGATAATGCCCCAGTTATTATTAATCAGATCATTAATCGCGTTTGGAGGAGCTGTCGCTTCCGTTTCAGCGATACTTGCGTATGTACCGTTAAAACCACGTATCATTGCTCCAGCGAGGCTTCGCGTATTGTTAACAAAATTCATTAATGGTATAACAATGGGAGAGAGAACTTTCTGCACTTCTTGCACATCGAATTTTTATTATGCAGAACGGATACGTTTGGTTTATTGGACGCGAATGGTTTCGCGAATATTTTTGATTGGCAGGGGATGTTACATTTTGATGAATATCTTGTTCAGATGTTTCTTTAATTAGTGGAGTGTTTTTTGGGGTGTAGGTTGCACAAAAGTTTATTAAAAATTAAAAAATATGAATAAAGGTTTATTTAGTCTGGTAGAAAGACATACATTAATTGTCAGTAGTTCTACTGTTAAAATAGTGCTGCAACATTGAAATTAGTCATTACTCTCGTAATAAAATGAGCTAACATTTTTAAGTTACGATCACAAAGAAAACTCTCAAGAAATATCACATCTACTGAAGAATAAAAAAGTTATTAAATAACAGCTCACTCAATCATAATAAATAATAAAAAAATCCTTTATCAAACAATTAATATACATCATATACTTGCGTCATAATATTGATGAACAATAAATTATCTTTCCCAGCAATGTTGCTTTACGAAGGATCAAGAATAAAGTATTAAAAAAGAAGAATTGACTCAAATATCTTCAATCTGGAATTTAAGTCACACCGTCAAACTCGACTCTTTTCAGAAATCTGACATCAGTGTCTTACGAAGTCTTAAAACTTCCACTTCGTTCTTGATCGACTCGCTATCGATGAAGAACAATGTCTGACCAATGTCGACGCTAACTCCTGCCCTCGCTGTAAGCGCTATCGGTGCCATTTATCTACAGCAGCGGCATTATTCTAATTCGTTTTTACGATCTGGTGTGGAGGATGCTTTCATCGACGAAGTTCGTAGATTACTTTCGGATTGGAAGCATCGCATGCTCGGCGTGATTGAACGATGATCGTCGGCCCACGGAGTTACGGGAGCCGGAAGCATGTCAGGATTGATAGTTTCGGCGCGAGAAGTGCCAGGATATCGACGCGATATGAACCCAACGAATTCGTCCTTTCCCTCCCTTTTCACAGGTCTTTCCACTTGACACTTGGCTCCCTATTTCTTCACTCTTTCAATTTTCTCTTCACCTCGATTCTATTTAGTTGCACTAGTTCTACGATTTTTCACATCTTTTATTAATACCCTGGCGTATTCAGTTTGCAAAAGATCTGGTTCACAGTTTTTTTTTAACAAAACGCTGCTTCTACAATCAAATAATCAAAATGTTTCAGAGATATTTTTGATTGGTCCTTTTCTTCTATTTCTTTTTCAACGAAAGAGGTTAATTTTCTGCGACTAAATTTCATAATTTTCTTCAGAGGCTCACCAGTTTGTGATTCTTTTAAATTTTCGTGCCATAGCCATCCGCGTATAGTTCCTAAAACTCTTTAGATTTTGGATTTCAAAAGAACCGTTCCATCGGAAAACTGTCCCCCATGTCATCGGAAATTTTTTACTTCGCTAAGTTACTGGTCGTGTACAGTTTATAAATCCGCTTCAAATAAATTTCAAAATAGATATTTCGGGTAACTTAAATATCCAATAAAAAGTCCTGAAAATTTCAGAACTATTCATTATTTATTTTGCTTTTAATAAATTCCCAAAGATACTTTTACTTTTCGGGCCATTATCCTGTTGTCCCCTTTTAATTTATTTTTAGCCGCGCTCTGTTTAATACCCGCATTCTTTCTCCTATTATCTTCTCTTGCTCTTCCATCTTAGGCCTTTGACACCCTTTGCCATCCCAATTTCTCCTCTCCCCCTCGTTTCCCTTGATCGGCATACCGGCAACTTGTCCGTTTTACGACGTGATATACCCGCGGAAACGGTCGCTCGACAGAGTTGCGCCCGTAAACTCGCGAGGGTTCGAGGCCAACGGACCGATTCTTCCTACGACTTGGCCCGAAAGCTCGAATCTACAACTCCCCCACCCTCGAGGATACCTTTCTGTTCGCTCGTTTCCTCGCGGATGAGTAATAAAATCCGCAAAGATGCCAATCGAGGCCATTCTAAGGAGAAAGGGATTGATTTAGAGTCCTGGTAGAATTTCTTTGCCGTTGGTCAGTATTGCTTACGTATTTCTTCAATCGATGGAATTCGATGTTTCCAAACAATTCGTGCGTGCTCCTTTTTAAAAATATTTCAGTGGGTATTATTTTGTTAGTTATTCTGTTTCCTAGATGTATTTTGCATTTAAAGTTCGCGTTAAGTATAATTTCATTATATTTGATTAATTATACTACCATGAATATTTCTGTCGCAAATATATAAAATGTCGCAGTTTCGTTAATATTGAAGCTCCTTAAATTAAACGAATCCCTTTGATTAGGAGTTCATAAAATAGTAAACTTTCCGGCTTCGTCGACAAGTTTTTTTCCAACCATTTCTTTTTGGAAAAAAACGTTGACTGCACGGCTGTTAACGAAGCGATCGGTGGGACGGAAACTTTCCCGCTGCTGGCAACGACAGTCTCCGAAGTGTGCGTAATCGAAACCTGTGAGTAACTCGCCCGAATGGCGAAAAACTTCAAAGGAAGTACGTCTGTCGACTAATAGAAGCCATTAGTAGCTCTCAGAAGCACGGCGGGGACGCAGTATTTAATCACAAAGCGCAAATTAGTCAATAAATAGCGTTACGAAGGATTGAAGGACGACAAACTCTCGCTGGGCTTCGATTGCCAGTATTTAACGTTTTTATTGGTCACCGGTGAATCTCCAAACAATTTATTTTCGTGCGAACATGGAATAGAGATGTCGCCTTATAGAGAGCTTTCAGGGAGAACGTAAACGAAGAGTCATTAGTAATTTTTAAAAGGAAATTGTAGCAAGATTTAATGTGTGTAGTTTGACGCTGTCAAAACATGGCAAATTTGGGGAAACCTTTTAAAAGAAAAGTATCGACGATTATAATCTCAAGCTTCGTACGTTCATTAATTTTTTAAATTTTTTTTGTATGCAATAATAATTATTTTGTTCAGAGTTACAATGGTAGTGGTAAGAGGGGTTTGAAAAAAAATCTGAGACAAGAAACGCAAAATTTTTCTTAATCTATATGAGTGTGAACTGGAATAAATAAAAAATATTTAAAACACAGAAATGGTGCAATATTAAATGAAAGCTTTCATTTCTCGGAAAATAATTTCTTAATTTTCTGTGCTGCAGAACTCGAATTTTTCAAATAACGATTTAATACTTAGAACTTTCACTCGGTGTTGATATTGTTATTGCCACATTAATCAGCATATTCTTCTATATTTTACATTAAAATTCTGCTTCACAACCGTCTAGCGTAAGAATTAATAAAAGTACTTTGACACTTTCTCTAATAAAACACTAGATACTTGGTGGTAGTAACTAAAAATACTATCTGTAATATCTGAAAAAAAAATGTGTCTTCGGCAATTTTAATCCCCAGAAAACCATAAGGACGAAAAATTAACTCGCAGGACGGCTCGATTTAATGAAAATAAATTCCCCGCCAGTTTCTTCATCTTCCTCCACTTTTTCCGCTCCTCTTTCGCGTGTACGTTTCAGAACGCGCCTGTCCAGGCGTCGTGGCGGAAACGGAGGTCGAAACAAAAGAAGGGAGAGGCGCGTGTCGTTTTTCCCGACCGCATTTTTCCTCCCCCCCTCCCCGTCCATGGCGTTCCAGCTTAATACCCTCGCTCGTGCCACCCCTTTACGCGAAATCCACCCGTTTTTTCCGCGCTCCCGTTTTTGTCTGTTCACCTTTTTCCTGACGGGTGTCTGTCTCGCGGAGCAAGACGAGGCTCTCCATTTTACAGGCTGCTTATTCGTTTACGTTTCTTGGCCAGCATTTCCTGGCTTTTTCCCTGACGAGGATTGTAGTATGCTGCATTGACGCCCCTTGTCTTCCTCGTATTCACTATTCTCCGTGGTTTCTTGCGGTTTTGGAATCCCGTTCCTAAGCATTTTAAATAATAAGTGTGCCAAGCAATAGTCAGGTGGGAATAAAGCGGTGGGTAGATCTTCTTTTCTTAAGTGAAGTCTAAAGTGACATTTATCATGATAAGTGTCCTATGCTCTCGTCGCTTAAAAAATTGCAAACAAATGCAGATGAATTTCTGTGAACGTGAAAAATTTTCTTCTGCCAAAAGGCAAATGCATAGTTTCATTTTTTTCAATTACCGAGTGGGGAAAGTGGAAACAGCTCGGTCAGCCTTTCCTTTAATTTTCTTCTATCTTGCTTTACCATCGGCCATTGCCTACTCGCATTAATAGCCCCTACGTGGTCTGGAATACATTTCTTTACGAGATAACATTAAGGGGGTGCACCACCCCGAGGCGTCTAAAAATGGGAAAAGTTTGGGAATTTTTTTCATAGGTGATTACTAAATGGAAAATTCTATTTTTTTCGGGAGATGTAAATGTAAGTTTCAGTTGCATGCTGCAATTTTTAAAAAGTGAAAATGTTGGAAAAAGGCGGAGTTATTCGAGAATTCCAAAACCTCTTCTTTTAGAACATCGATTGCTGGCTGCCGTCTCCGGCAAGGAACGTCAGGAATTAATTTTTTTTTTCATTAATTTATAAAGAAGAATCTACATGTACAATGTACAAAACTACTCCCGTACATGTAACATGTACAAAACTACTCCCGTACCGAGTAGTTTTTTTTTGTTATTTTGAAAATGGTGGCAGCTTGTAGAGGGAAAGCCTCAACGTTGATTTTGTTGATTTTGGGGATTCCAACAGGTTCTTCTTTTACAACATTTTCACTTATTAAAAATTAAAACATAATGCTGAAACATTTATATCTCCTGAAAAATTGAAACGTTCAATTTAGTAATTACCTGGGAAAAATAATCTCAAACTTTACCTACATTTAGAAGCCTCAGAGTGGTGAAGCCTCTTAATAAACACTGGCTTTTATTTAACATTTAACTCAGTCAAATTTATGTTCAATAGATGAAAAAATAATATCCACAATATTACTAACATTAACTACACAACTGCATATAACAATTTTTGCATAATATTACAGCATAATGCAATACCTACTTAAAATTGTACTACAATATTCTAATCCCACTTGTCAATTATGACATTTTTAATCCAATATTGAAGCTTGCATTGTTTGTAATTAATACGTCACAATAATAACGACAATGCTACTAATATATTCTCTGATTAGAAAATGAGACTCAGAGGTGGAGAATCGGAGGAAGTTCAGCTCACCTTCTTTCGAATATCGAGTTCTGGGGGGAAATAAAATTGAGTTTAGGGAAAGTTTTAATGGAGGCGAACCCAGAGATGGAATAATCGTCGGGATTTTGCTTTTCAATTTGCTTCGAATATCGTCGAAAACGGAAGCCGTGGATTCATGTTTATTTAATTAGGAGGCGCAAACAATAACGATCCGCGACTACGGAGACGCAACGCCTCGATGAAATCAATTTCGAAGCCATTACGGAGATTCAGCGAGCGGGGCGGAGCGAGCTTGTTCGAGAAATTTGGACATCGTGAAAAATCGACGGGGAGTCTCATGAATATTTCACAGCGGCTCGTTACCCCTTTCCCGGGAGTTCACGTCGACGGTGCATTGTTATGAAAAGAAGCGCTTTTCGGAGCGTTTCCATCAAGCTCAAGATATTCCAACTAGGGATGGGGCTTTATATATTTGCTTGTAAATTTCCTGGTAAGTTAACATCGTGGAGGTTTCAGCCACATTCAAGACTTGAAAATTTGTGAAGTCTTAGAAATGTAGAATATGATAGTAAATTCAGTTGGTACACTTTAAAATTAATTCTAAATAAAGCCGCGTTCCCACATGCTGGATAACTGGCGTAGAAGATGCTTGGCTTGTTTCTTCAGTGGTTTTAAAAACGTTTCATTTGTGAGAGCTATCACTGTGCTGGCGGAGAATTGAACAGCACAGATGATTAAGCCACATTCCCACATATCGAACTCGTAGCATATGACAGACTTAGTATTCACACCTCTTATTCGCAGATTATTATTGAAAAATGATTCCTTTAAAGCCCTTAAAGCGTATTCTGTGCTTCTCATTAGACACGCGAGAATGTGGCTTAATACACCTTAACCTACAAACACATTGCTAGCTGATGTAGCAATAATAATAATATTTAGGTAATAGAAAAATTGTCACTGCATTTTCTGCTTGTGTCACTATACTTGTGAGCAGTATACCAGCACATAATGTTAAGCCACGTTCCCACGTGTTGATTTTTTGCTGCGAAATATTTTTCATCATTGGCTGCTTACAAAAAGCAGCCAAAACTGTGTAGTCTTTTTCTACGTCGTCCCTAAAGAAAGATAAAAAATTGACCTTCTAAACAACAATACCTTAAGCCTCGTTCCCACACATCCGGCACACGATGTGAAACATAAACAACGCTCCGGTTTCCAGTAGTCTCTACCTTCCTCCAGGGTCTGCAGTGAGTAATTCACCACTTTCCCCCCGGGCACGTGGGATCGTGGCTTACGGAGTCACGTGAGCCCGGTCAGGCACGAGCCGCCAAGGACCCTCGTGCCTCGGAGTCACGTGCTCCCACGGGGCCCTGCCCTATCCCATCATTACCAGGGCACAATGCATGATAATCCGATTCCCGCGGCGGAAACGCGATATTCCCTGCTCCCGGGGAACAAATCCCCGCCGATAAGATTGAAAAACGGATTACTCGAAGGTCATTGGAGCGGCCCGTGGCGGGGAGGCTTGAAAAGGATCGACTGCCGTCGCCGTGTGGCGGCGGGCGCATCGAGCGGAGCCCATTCAACCGACGCACCTTTTGTGATTTTCTCATTACCGGAGTGGAGGCTCGGTTCTGGAAGTCTGACTTGCTCCTGGGCGCCACCCTTTCAGCTCCGTCGATACTCCTCTTATTTCTTCCTTCCGTCGCAGCTTCCACCCCTTTTACACGCGGGGGCCTCCCCGTAATACCTTATAGATTAGCCGGTTCCCGTACCGACGTACAAGGAGTCGCGCCTTTCAGCGGAGGATACGACGTATTTCCTCGCCAGGATCCAGCCCAGCTGGCTCCTGATCACCCCCCTCGGATCGGGAAATTATATTTCCTCGCGCCGACACGATCGCCTTACGATGCGTCTTTTTTCGAGCTTCCCCTGTTCGAGGCCGCTCCGTGCTGGCCTCTTTTCCTTTCTGTTCTCCGCTTCAGCGAGTCGCATGTGTCACTGGAGTATCGTGCCCTTTCGTGCACGGTCTTTGAAGTAGGCGAGAGGGGGCTTCTGTTGCGTCGAGAGTCGAGGATTTGTAGTGGAGGAAGGATATTTTCTTTTGATTTCTTTTCTGAAAGGTGCGATGGGAACTTGGTGAAAGGTGTTGGTGGATTCTTTGACGGGGTGGGGGTAATTGGGCTGCCGTTATTGGAGTATTAACCTTTTAATGGTATATATGATTTATATTATAACTGAGCAGTTGCACACTTATGCATAAATTAAAATTACTGATATCATATAGAATCTCTTGAAGGGTAGAATAATCAGTCACACGAAATGAAGGCACGTGTTTGTTTTAGTGTACAGGATGAATTGAAAGAAAAACAGCACGTGTGTGAGCTTCCTAATTTTGTAAGCATTAGAATATTACATAAATAATTTGAAATAATTTCTCATTCCTTTTATAAACCAGTATTTATTCTTTTTTTACATATCCAAAACTATCTCGTTTCTTTCTTCATTAATTAGAAATATGTATTTTCTGCGATCTCCGGTTTAAAAATGTGTGATAAATGTATCAGACTTCCTGTGTGTTAGAAATAGAATAGCCTCAGAGTAACCAGATATTGGAGTAATTATGTCAGGCTACCAAGAAGGGGCAGACATTTAATTTTAAATTGAAAAACTTTCTTAAAGATTAATTCACTTCTGCATAAAACTTTTCACAGTATCAATTGATTACGCGAAGACAGTTTAATATTATAGAATTAAAAGGAATTGACTAATGAAATTACTAAATTTATTTTAAGAATGTTATGGAAATCGAATTAGGGAAATTTTAAATCTGGCTCGTTCCAGTTCTGCTGATTAGAGATGACATTTCAATAATATTTGTGAGGCAAATAGATATTCAATAAAAGTTATCGAAAATTGTTCGAAAGATGTATAAATTGCATAGTGGATGATTTTGTACAAGATGAGCTATGCATTCGAAACTTACCAGGCATGAGTTACGATCACTGCATCGGAGTTTCGATATACGTATGTTGCTTTGCTTGAATTGGAGCGAGATTAATGGAAGGATGCGTTAGCATTCATTAGGATCCTGATTAGGCAGACTCGGAATATTAATGAAGATTTATTTTTTCACGGGAGTTGCAGCCCCTTCTTCATCTCCTTTGTCATAATTATTTTCTATATTAATTAGTGCATTTGTCAGTTTACCTTCCGCGTAGAAAGTTATGGAAAATATCCGTCCTCAGGTATGCTACTACTAAGAAGTGCTACTACTAATAAATATTACTATTAGAGATTATTCATTAATAAGCGAATATTGTTTCTTCATATTTGTCCTACTGATGAGGACAAATATGTATGATACATCCCCAGATTATTTGACGTTTGATTTATTTATTAATCTACGTCGGACTTAAAATTACTCAGTACTGAAGAAATTTTCCTAAGGTCACACAAATCTTTTAAATACTATTAGATAGGTGTCACTATTCTGAAGAAACCTTCTTAAAGCTGGACGAAGGGAACATGATCACAAAATCATGGGACACCCTTTTCTATTTTCCTCATATGGTCGTTAATTATATAGTAGGTATATAACTAGACATGACGAGTAGTACTGTAAAGAGATTTCCCTAGTCAATAAATATATTTTATCTTCCTCACATGCGATTAGTGATGCAGGTCAAAGTTGACCCGGCGTCCGCCACGCGCAGGTCAAGCCCAAAAGGCCCCAACATAGATCCACCTAAACCCGCCAATCGCCACCCAAGCTTCTGCCCTCCGTCTACTTTCCCACGCTCCGCTTGACCAGATCACGACCCAGCTCCCAAATCACCTAACCTCCAAGCTCTCGCGTTGCAATCGCCATGGCAAAAAGGAGTCGTTGCCAATTTACTTGGGCCGCGAGTCGTTACGTGGCCTTGTTGGGGCGTATTGTTGCTAGAACCGAGGGTGTTCATCCCCCCATTGTTAGGCGGGCAGAGTAGACGCTGCACGGAAGGGAAGAAGAAAAGTCGGCGGCCTTTGTGAGGCGGAAAAGGGGGCCAAGCTTGCGGATGCTTCCGCGGTTGTTTACGGACCTGTCCATCAGCCAGGACCAATTAGTATTGTAACAGCAGATGTTACGACGACAAGGCGCATCCAACGTGCGTAGAAACAATGGGAAGGGCACGGTGGGGTCCCGATTGTCTGGGAAACGGGAGGTGTTCCGACGCCACCTTGGGCTCAGGCGGCGCTAAACTCGTTGGAGGCCCCTCGAGCGCTGAGGATGCTAATGGACGCTAGCTGAGGACGCCAGCTCAGCGTTTTGCATCATTATTATGCCTGCGTTCGTTCCTTTTCGGAGACGGGCAGGTGACTGGAAGGGAAGCTGTGCTTTTCAAGTCCTGGCACATGGGTTAGGTGGGATCCTTGGAGGAATAGCCTTGGACTGTGGTAGAGGAGGAGTTCGTTACATTAGTTTAGGGTTGCTTCTTGGATTCTGAAGGTCTGTAACCTGGGGCGTGGATGTTTATTCTGCTGGACACACTTTTTTGCCGAATATATGATTACTAATTTTACTACTAATCTCAGGGTTCAAAACACCCTCTCAAAGAAATCATGAATTCTCATATTATCGCGAATATCTGCGAAACCGTGAAAGATATCGAAGAAAAGTTTTATTAAAAAATGTATAGCTTTTAATACATTATAATATGTAGATATAGAATTTTCTAAAAAAATTAATATTTTCAAAATTTAGACCCTCTTAAAGATAAGAGATTTCTTATCTGCTTCAAACATCTACATAAAACTTGCAACACAGAAAGTCAAACGAAACAAGAGCTCCCTCGCCCTCTTTCTTCGATTCACTCTCTTCAATCGCCCAGAAGCAGCAATCCCTAAGTCTTCCTTGCAGTTCCCACCGTTTCGTCGGAGGAATAAAAATTCCTCGCCTCTCTCTTCGAACACTTTTGCTCTCTGAATAACCCAAGCTCCCGTGGGCGTGCATCGACACGCACACATACAACCGGAAGACACCTCGCCGCCGCCTCAGACGCAAACTGTCACGGGTACACCAACGGTACACCTAGGACGGCCTGTACACTAATGCATGTACACTTAAGTTGGCCGCGCAGAAGCGCCAGTAACTGCAGCCGCTTACTGAAGCTTCCGACAGTTTCCAGCAACCCCTGCCGCCCGCCCCGGCCTCCCCCGCCCGACCACCCCTCTCACAGCATCATTATCATCCATTTGCTAATACAACAAGATAAATTGCCCTTCCTCGGTGCAACGTTACCCCCCCCCTCCCCTCCCCCTCCCCCCACCACCACCCTTCAGCCGGCAAGTTTTCTGGCCCCGTGCTTCGGAAACACTCTCACTCACCCCCTCCCCAGCCCCTCTCTGGAGGATGAAACACGGTTTCTTTAGTCGAGGGTGGAAGCGCCACTTCCTCCGGCGGCTTCCTTTGTTTCCCTTTGCCTCAAACGAAGGGAGACTTGAGTGTACACCGTGCTTGGGAATGGGTGGTCGCGGCTTTTGATTATTCTTCGAATTTTTTGGGACGAAGGGAATTTTCGGTGGGTGATGCGACTGTTTACGGGTCCACTGGCCACGAAAACAATTTTTTGGTTCAAGTGAAAGAAAGCAGAATCATTTCATATTGAATATTAATAGGGCAGATGCACCATTTGTGGCCAGTTTAAGAATTTCAGTGACTTTCGTCGTAATTATCTTTAAAATCGTACTTATAATTAGGAAATTGTAAACTTTACTAAATGGTACACTATCTTTACTATTAATTGATTAATCTTTACTATTAATGTCTAAGTTACCATTAACTAGAGAAATCGGTAAAGAATTAATAAAGTTAAAAAATATAAGAAATCCATTTTTCATCGTTTGTGGCCATTTGCACACTAGTTTTGGCCATATTTGGTACTAATTTAGTGCATTTTTAATAAAATCGTTTAACATAATTTTTTTTTTATATATTTTTTATTTTATAGTTTTTAGTGTTTATGGATTTACATTTCGCAACTCTGACTTCTTTAGAAATATCTTTTATTTAATTTCAAATCGCGATACGATTAGCAGCGACCCGAACGCTGCGGCTTTTTGTCGTTTTCGTAAAGCAAGCGAGTGGCTGATTTCAAGTCGTTGGATTTGTGGTTATGGATAATATTTATTCATGACTGGGTAAATTTCTCACCCGCTCGGGGTTAATTTTTTTTTTTTAAACAGAGGATTGAAGCTGAATAAAAATCGTTTAAAAGCATGGTGGCAAAAAATATAACAATATTTTAATAAATTTTCCATTTCTGGCCATGGGGTGGCCACAACTGAATACTCTGTTGTATCAGTTTTGGCCACCGGATGGCCAGAAATGGAAAATTTATTAAAATACTGTACCATTTCTTGCCACATAATTATTTTCGTAATAGTGAATTGAATGTAGGTTAAAACTACATTTAACCTATATCTACCATATTTTATATATTAACATACATTAATTAGTAAAGATGGGAATTTTACTTAACGTATATCCTTCACGATTATTACAAGAACAGCGAACCGTTTACACACTTCTTAAAAAATATAACGTTATATTTCTGGCGTTATACTGAACAAAATATTTACGGTGTGAAATTCTACTCATAATTATGTGCCTGCAAGCAATTTCAAGCTAAAAAATCGCGACAATTATGCACATGGCCAAAAACAGTACAGTGGCCACAAACGGTACATCTACCCTACTTTTTGATTATTTTATCTCTTCGTATTTGTTATTCATATAATTGGAACATTTGTTTTCCCAACCTGAACTGGAATATCCAAAGCGTACATAGAAACAAACGCATAAATGTTCAAGAGACGCTCGAAAGCGATGTAACGTTATACTTCATGGAATAATCACAAGGGCTTCATGTCTGCTTGCTTATAAATTGATCGTCTAATTACAAAGTTCAATTGCCTTCATTTCACATCATTTTAATGGGTTCGTTTTGATTAGCATTTACAAGCAATGGTAGACTTCGCTAGATGTTATAAATGGGGACGAATATCGGAGGACGGCCTCGAGATCTTATCGGTTTCTCGTTGATGCCAAAAGGGTGTTTGATAATTACCGAGCAAGGGGAAAAACGCGAGAATTGTTCCATGTTGCGTGACCACCAGGATAAAAGCTCTAGTTAACCGTTTCCAGGCATGTACGTACGTGTTCGTGCTGGAAAGAACTCAATTGTCATTTCAGTCGATCCTTTGGGTGGCCTTTTTTAAACTATTACAGGTATTACATTGTGCAATAGTGATGTTTGTAGAAGGAGCCAATAGATCATTGGTTACTAGCCACACGATACTAATGCCTCGATATCAGATCGCCTATCAAACCATCAATCTAGTCACTGCTACCCCCAGTATAACCATAATTATAATAATAAAAGGAAGAGACAGACATAGGGGAAAGTGACTAAAGTCGATAAGATAATGGAACCACATAAATAATGCAGGACCATGTCATTCAACGCGGTGCAAATAGAGTTGGCTAATTAATATTTCATGTGAACCATTAATTACGATCTAATAGATTATATCTCATTATTCAGTCACGTTTTACAAGTCGCCCGTTATAGGGTCTCCTCTGAATTCGTAATAAAGACTTTTAAACTCTTAACGAGGCTGTGGTAATCAACGGAAAGTTCGTGTGACGACGACAGGCTAAAAGCTGCTGTCACGAAAAATCATTATAAATCATTCTTTCCTTTCGCTGTACGTGCAATTAATGGATATTGTTCTGCTGTTGTGGCCGGGTATGTCGCGCCATGAATATGTATGCATACATCCATTTCAAAATGAGTTTTGCACTCTCATCTTCATCTGCGACTTTCCACAGTTGACATTCAAATTGAAAACTGCTTATTGTATGAAGAGTGTTTGTTTTTTTTTATGGCGTTTTAAAATTCAAAGTGTAGAGAATGATGAATCGTCGAAATGTATGAAAGTTGTACGTATAATTATGGGAAGGTATTTGCACGATTGTTTTGTTCCACCTTTCTTCCAAAAAATAACAAAATAAATAATAATAATACTAATAATAGTTATGACACGTTTTCTTGCAAATAGAGAGATAATCTTAGTTTGCTGATGAAATAGTGTTACTTTTTTTAATTTTAGAAATATTACTGTTCTTTGTATTTCAGTGTTGTGGATTCTTCAGACTGTAGTAATTTTTAATCTTTGTTTCCTTGTAATTTTCAATAGGACTTCCAGTAATGTTAGCATCACGTTCCATTTATAAAAGAAGGAGGAAAATAGATAAAAAATAGTACCATACACGCACTCTCGTTCAATGTACACCTTGCAGTTTAAATAAAGTATGTTTCAAACACAGGGCAAACAACGCTCTATTGATTTTTTCGCTTGAACGGCGGGCAAAGATGAATGGAACGCGGTTCAATTTAGATTTTTTTTTTCGTGGCAATAGAAAAAGAAAGGAATAAAAAACTGATACCACAATGTTTAACAACGGCTGGAGGGAATTTTTCTTTTTAATTAATTTTTCACTGCGGCCCGCTCGGCATTCGTCGAATTAGGAATTAAACGATGATTCGCAAATAAACACAAATATTTTTGCTGTGACGGAGCCCAAATGCAAAGACATCAAATTAACAAAGAACTAATTGTCTTTGCTTGTTAACAGCCTTTTAACATCCAAGATTAGCAACAAACACTGAACACGAGACTTCGTACACATATTTAATACTACGTTATGGGATTAAACAAGTGTTAATTATAATAATGTGTTTTTGAAATCACCTTTTCGTAATTTCATATTAACGTGTAAAAATGACACTTCTTTTAGTATTTAATATTGTAGAGAATTCAGTAATAATTTTATCAGAATGCTTCTATCTCAAGTATCGCAGATTGGATTTACGTTTGTACGATAATTTTGATTTCAAACATACCCATAGTTTATTTACGTCTTCTTCTGGGTTATCTCCTATTCGACGAAGAGAAAATTGTTAATTGGTTGCGCGGCGCGGGGGAAGAAGGAATTAACGTCAATCCTCGATGAAACCGGGGCCAGAAGGCTCGTTCGAAGATTTACGATACGATTTAAACGGTATCCCCCTGGAAATCCTACCCCTTTGAAAGCGAAGCCACGGAAACTGAGCTTGTCACGCCACGTCCAATTTGTGCGTGCGTTTCGAAGAGCTGTCACGCGCGACCTGCTTTCCAGGAAAACTTGCTTATTAACGTCGTTCCGCGACAGGGGATAATGTTTTAACATTTTACTAGGACTGTATGGTTTTTCTTGAAATACCTGCAGGATCAGTTTTAAACGGAGAATTATCGTTATTTTTTATCGTGGACCTTCTGGCTTCGAATTTCAAACGCGTGAAGAGCAGACGAATATTACGGGGAGGAATCCTATTTCGCGGTATAAATATAGCAAAATTTTAAATTTCTTTCGATTCATTTGAAATTTGGACAAAAAAGTGATTTTCAATATTTAAAAAATAAGAAAATACAAGTTTAAAAAATCCAGTTTGCGGCTTTGTTTATTTATTAGGTATTATTATCAATTATACAACTAATAATGCTAATCTCCTCGATGGGCGCACGTAAGAAAACCGACATCCGTGTTAAAATTTAAAAACACAAAATTTACTTTTATAACTTATTAAATTGCTAAAGCTAAAAAATATTATTTGTTATTCACGGTTATTAGTCATTAAAAGACAGAAGGAGTTTCTGTCCAAATAATACACACGATTTGTGACTCGAATTGGAGTAAAAATGCCCCAATTTTAGCCCAAGTGTTAAATTAGAAAAAAAAAATCTGAGCCTCAACAAAATACAATTTCCGTATCAAGCAGACTTCTTCTTTCAACCTCCTTCAACCAGAAGTACGTATCATCTTACAAGCCTAAATACCTCCCCACAGTTGCTTGTTACCATTATTTCCTACAAACCTCTCCACTATCTCCCAACCAAAGCCTCGAATCGAGAAATAAAGTTTATCTAACCAATCGGGGACGTTAGCAATAATGGTGGCAGGAAAGGGCAAAGCACGAGCCCTAAAAACGGGCACAGACAGAAGGGGAAAGGGGAGGGTGAGTAGGGCCGGGGTGTACAGAGCACGAATTCTATCGATGTAAACGTTGCAGCGAGCGCAAACCATGTTGAAACTGGCAGCGTTGTTTGCGCTGCCGGAAGGCATTCTGAAACGACTAAAGGGAGGTCTTGCCCTGGGGACGTGAGATCGCGCGTGCATACCATGTCAGATACGCCATTATGGACACGCGTTTGCCTTCCAATTAATTCGTTCCTGGCCTGTGAACGAATTTGTCCCGAAGGAAACCGTCGAGAATACTTGCCGAGCACGTCGACTTTTCCTTCGCGAGTTGTTAATGCACTTGGCGCGCTAATTATACGTGGTCGCTCTTGGGGGAGGGACACGATTGGCTAAATAACATAGCGAACTCGTTACATACGTTAAATAAAATAGATATAAAAAGAATTCACGTTAATTTTCAATGTTATAAACAATTTTGCGGTAAGTTGTTCTTTTTTTATAAATGTCCATCAATCCTGATGTGTAGATTCGCCCCTGAAAGCAGTGCCCATCACTTTTTTAACACCCTGTATAGACTCGTGAAGGCTGAGGACGTGCAATCGTGCATTTATAGAAATGGAAATCTATTTGAAAGGCTATTGACCTTTTTGTTACATATTTCTTAAACTGACAAAGGAGTATTTGTGCCTTCGGCATTCTATTTGAAATATTTCTGCCAATGTTCAAGCTTGTAACAGCAATCTCAGTTCGTCGGCGATATTCCGCGTCTCCCATCAAGATTATGAAGTATCCATTATCGATCCTGCAGGAATCGCGTTTGTAAAGGTTTTCTAAGCTTTCGTCGTTGTTCCCCGCCGCCTTTTGTTGCTGCAGACGCTTAAATAGACCGAGACTGTCTCTTTGTAAAATTTATTGACGGACGCGACGCGCTGCATTCACTCCCAGAATAAGCGTTCCGTCGATGTAAATGCGTCGCCGTGGATTAATTTCCGGCGTCTGACGATGCGTCGACTGTTGCTACTTACAAACGTGTGCAGGAATTTCACGTTCAGTGATTATGAAGAGAAACAGGTCGGACGTACATTAGTTAGCGAATGTTCAATGCAATGTAATGTAATGTCACTGTTCCATAAAATTTTCATGATTTTAGAATTCTGCACCACATTGTAATTACTAATTTCAATCGAATTCTTTAATCTTATAGAATATGATGCGAATCTTTGAATATTTCGATATTACATTAGAATAATTGTGTACATTCAATGCAGCATAGCAATAGCAAAATTGTTTTTCATTCAAGCCGGCATATTGCAAAATAATAATAATAATTATAATAATAATAGTAGGAGAAATTGGGGTAAAACAGAACGCTTAACTTTGGAGGGTGATAACTTAAAATCGGGAGGAGAAAAAGACACGAGACTTCAACAGGAGTCTTCAGTGGACCTTAGACTATAAGAAAATCAAAGGCATTGTTAAGAAAAATCTTTGAGAACGACGGAAAATGAAATTTACCAGAGGTATTGAAATCTTCGCCTCGTTCAAATGGTGGGGTAAAAAAACAAAATCATTATTTTATGGTTTAAAATGTATTTATTTATGTTAAAATCTATAAATATATGTTTGAGGTATAACTATTACAAATAAAATATAACAAATATATATATTATACACATAAGAAAAAATATTTTACCAGATATCATAAAAATTACTGAAAATAATCAAATACACATGGATTATTACACGAATAATGAATAATACCAACACGTGCATGCAGAATTTTTCAGTTTTTAGTGCATTTTAAATAAAATTGTTTAACTTAAATTTTTTTGTATATTTTTTATTATGTAATTTTTAGTGTCAATCAACGATGTACTTGCCGTTATTAATTTTCGAAATCCAAGTACCGAAAAGTGGTCGAAAGTCCAATGCAATATTGAAATGTCAGTACCGGAAATTTTTCCAACTCTCTTAATGGAAAAATAACGTGTGCAGGGGTCTATGGTCTATCACAAAATGCTATGAAGACCCTTTGGTTCCATGTCACGCGATACCAACTCATTCGCAGCTCTTATCTAACAGAAACATTCGTGTTCCGTTTTACCCCACTTTCCCCTATGGCTTTTTTCACCACGTAAAAGGTACAGTGCAATAATAAAAAAAATCATAATTCCAAAGTATTCAGTAAATTCAGATTTCCAAAGTATTAAAACATACTACAAATTCTTTCTGCTATATTCCTGCTAATGAATACTTTAAGGGGTGAAACACCCTTCTCAGTTCGCTCACCGAAATAGCATTTGTCTAATAATTAATTCACAAGTATTATTCAGTTCTGATTATACCTACAATTTTTCTAATAAAGGCTGAATGTACTATTCGAATACAGCCCTTATTCCAATAGAATAATCCAGTACTAAAAATTTGTTACTTCAGAGCATTCAGAAAGTATTCGTATAGTCCCAACCCTACCTCGCCATCCCTTTTTCCACACACCAGCTACAATATTCAACACAAAAAATTCTAACCCCTTTCTTCTCTGTTTCCAGGTGAGTGTCCCGGAATTCCAGTACGCTCGAGGGACGGCCGCGTCCCTGACGATGGTAAGCCATAAAGCAATGTACCTCCCCGTTTCACTTCCAGCGTGTACGACTCGCTTTGTCCGCTCCACGTGGCCCCAATAACCGTTGTTGACGGCGTTATTCTTGCGCGCAAACATACCCTCGTTCCTTGTCGTCTCGGACGAACGACAGAAGTTGGTAGGCCTGGCCGACGCCCCAAGTGTATCCTTCTTAATTAACATTCCAATAAGTCCTGCTCTTTTGCTCGATTAGCCGACTTCCAACACGGTTGCTCTAGATTCAGCGCCCTGACTAGGTATCGCTGCTCCACGGGCCCTTTGAGAGTCGAGAATCGAGATATCGCGGCTTGACTGGGTCGTTATAATTGGCAACTGCGCGCATAGCTGCCTGGGGAATACCCTCCATAAGCTTAGTCTCCTATTTTACGCGCTGCGAAATTTTCTTTCGCCTTTGACACGCTGGCTTGCATGCGATGAGGGAGGCACGTTGGGTTTGATGGATAGGTTGCATCAGGGGTTGACTTTTTCTGGAGTTCTGGGGTTATTCAGTTGATTTCAAAATATTGTTCGGGCTTCTTGAGGTGGACAGGTTTTGAAGTTAGATTTCAGGGCAGAGGAGATTAGTGTCGTGGTGTTGAAATTCCTAGGGTTTTGATTGTGTTGACACTGTTCCAGATATTGGACTGTGATATGTAAAGTATATGCTGTGAAATATTTTTTTAATATTCTTGTTTAGGAATATTTCATTGTATGTTTCTACAAAATTGTTTACGTTCTTCTTAAATAGTTATTGAATTCCTGGCACGAAATTCTTTAATACACTAATAGTATTGTACTATAATACTGATTGTGGTAAGAAGCTTTCCACTGAAGCAAGTTTCTTCACGAAGCATTACAACAACTTCAGGAAAAAGCAGTTGAAGTCTATATATGCTCCTTCTCTCACTTTGATTTCATTTTATCGATACAGTTCTTCTATTCACTACAAGATTTATTTATCCCTCTTATTCTTATTAAGTCATCTCATATCCCAATGCACCCACCTGCAATAATTATTATTATCTGAAATATCACATTCGCATTACTTCCATTGCAACAAGTTTGCTTCCCAAAAAAATAAATAAATGAAACAGATCCACTTTAAATCCTCGGATAAGAGCCGTCGTTATATTTTAAGCAATTTTCGTTCCAGCCGAGTTGCAAATATCCTTTGCATCGTTTTAACAAGGAAAATCAACCCTGACTCGCCTGTTACATCGCCTTAAACCCAGTTTCACCTACCCTTGCTATAGAATGAGCCACATCCCAAGAGAGTTGGAGACGAACGTATTTGTATATCATCAGGTTGGCAACCAAGGGGTGTGTAACATAAGAGAAAAATAGTTTCGTTCCACTGGGACGACTTTTGTGTGCTTCTGAATCAATTTTTTACACTGTGTGCCTCATTTGTTATAAAATGCCTTCAGACTTTCTTAGAAGTGGGTCGGTTTAATTACAAGGAGATTTCATTTTGCAACAAATAACGCAAAAATATGTTCATTTTTATAGGTGTTATTAGTTTTAGTAAATAAATTAATGAAACTTTTTCTAATATTTTCGAGGAACTAGTGAAAATTAATTTAAATAGTCTTCTATATTTTCCAAAAATGAGAGAGAAGTTGCTCCTTCCCTTGCTCGTTGAAAACATGCCATAAACAACAAATAACTATTCTAATTTTTCTTACTTAAACATTGACCGATACTTTTAGACACCTTTGAAATTGCGGAAAAATAGCAGATGAAGCTCTCGGGTGGTCTTAAAGCGTCACAGAGGAGAGGAAAAATGGATCCACGGGATGCACCGAAAATCCAGCCCTATTTCGCTTTCAATTTGCACCTCTTCAAAGGCCTGTAAACAATTTCCAGAACGAGGGTCGTACGTCGTGTGAAACGCTTTCTTCCTCGCCGGCACAAAGGAATCCGTGGGGAAAAAAAGGGAATTTTCCGGTGAAAAACAAATCCCCGATCTCGACAGTTTGATCCCGCAATTTCATTTTCATTCATTTATCCCAACGCAAAATCGCACGTTTCACAGTCAGATTTTCTAAACTCAAAAATACTTTTATCTCCATTGTTCTTTCTCCAATTTTCTTAATTCCTTCTTGTCGTCACAGAATTTCGTAAAAGCGCGTATCAAAAACAAAATTCATTTACTTCCTCAAATTTTGAAGTTTTTTAAAAACTCATGAAAAATTTAATCCATATTTGCTCTCTGATGTTTTTGAATTATTTCCAAAATATTTAAGCTCTATAAACTCTCTCTCTTTCTTTATATCTCGTGATCATTTTTTGGTTAAAGAAATACAAATTATAGTTGCAAATTCGTCTGGTGTGTGCTCGTCGTTTTTCCTCCCTCCCTTGTCGTTGTTTTTCTTTCTTTTAATGGGAATGTTGCGCAAGCTGGACGGCATTGAACCCTCGCTCGTGGCTTATCTTTATTTTGCGAATAAACGAGGACAGGCCTTATCAACGAGTAAGCCTCTGGCTACCGTTAAAGTCAAACATGTGCCTGACATGGTCGACCCTGGTAGAAGTCAACCATTACCACTTGTTCGTATTTTCTCTCCCTTTTTCCGCCTCATTATCGGCATATATATTTTTGTTTTCTTTCGTGTTTCCGACCCGTCCTGGTCGCGATACAGAAACGAGCCTTCTTTATGGCGTGATAAAAGCGGCGCTCGAGATATTATACACGTTAGATTGAATTTCAGAGGCTTCATTAACATTCCCTTCGTGAAATTTGTTGTCTTTGTGCTCGATATCGTAAGTGAAATCGGCAGAGGAATGCATTTTACTAAAAAACCGAGTGATTTTTCGAGATATTCCTTGGGAAAATATTTTAAATAAATAGCTGGACGTAATTCCCTAAAAAAATCAATGAAAAATGTGAAATACCTACCATTTTTTCGTACGAGCCTTCGTTTTCGAGCAAATCGAGATTAGAAACATATGCGCCACACTGACAGTGAAACTTTATTTGCGTATCTCCAAACACGGTTAATTTTTCTATGGGGGAATATATAGTCTGCGATTGAAAAGAATTTTGTATTTAATTAGCTTAAAATATCTTAAAAAATAAATATACGAAATTCTTCACGATAAGAAATATCGGAAAATACAGTGCTCTCTACGAGGACTCTTCGCTTCATTATAAAAATGTTATTCTCCGAGAAAATAATACGAAACGCAATAATTCGAATTATTTGGCCATTCCCGTAAATATTCTCTAATCGCTGCCAACAGAGTATTCTACGTCGATTCGACGGCCTTATCGCGTGCACGATATTTATCGGGAACAAACGGGCGGCACGCGTCCCATTCCGCTCCGTGGAACGACACGCGACACGAAAATTCCCCTCGTTTCGGGGCGATTTACTTTCCTCCGCGGAAGGGAGGGCGCGAACGCTTTCCCGCGAGCTTCTTTCTTCGCCCGAGCCGCCTTTCTTCTTCTCCCTGGGCTTTCACGGACGGGGGAAGCTCGTGTTAGCGACCGCACCGAGAACATCAAAGCGTGCGGGCAAAGAGACGCCTCCTCTGGAATTTTCTCGCCGCGCAAGAAAGCCCATCGAAATTTTCCTCCTACGTTCACTCGATGGAAAACCCGTAGTAATTTCCGCGAAGCTGATCGCGGTCTGCCGCGTAAGATATTCAAGCGAAATGACGCGAAGATTGAAATTTTGGAACGGCCGCGGTGTATTTCCCCATTTGACGTGTGCCGTTTCGCTCTGTTGTCAAAGATGCTGGAATTTTGGTTGAATAATTCTTCAAAACTTCAAACTTTCTAGTAAAAAGTAAAAGAATTAAAAGGGAATAAGAAAACTAAGGGGGTATTTTTCATGGAATAGAATTTTCTGCTGTGATAGGTACCTATTTTTTTGAGAAAAACGAGTTTGAAAGCGTTGCATTGCTAATGAGAAACTTCTGCGGCTTTCCATACGAACTATTATTACATTTCAGTATAATAAACGTGATATTATGTTTGGTGCTGCAATTTGCCACGTTGCGAGTGATTTCGTTACATTGTTGACTGAAAACACGATGAAAATAAATTATATAGTACCCACGATCACTCGTGGAAACATTGCAGATGTGCGCATCCAACGAACATCAAAACCTGAAACTTAATTTCTCGAAAAGACGAGACCTCGCACGAAAGAACTTCATTCCACATTTTCCATCTATTTCTGCGTGTAGAATTATAATCTATGGTTGAATTCCATATTCTTCGACGAAGGAATCTGTTGTTACGAAATCTCTAAGTGTACCTACCAGAATGTAGCAGCCACCCTCTCGACAATCTTGTAGCTCCATTTCTTTAAAAAAACCAATCTTCTGCCAAAAACTGTTATTCCGCATATTCGATTCATATTTTCACGTGCAATTATAATCCACGATTAAATCTCACGTATTTCAACGAACGCACGTGCCCTCGCGAAGTATAGCGGAAATTTGCAGAAGATCTAAGGGATCGTGCCAAGAGGAGTACATATCTTCCGTTTCTCGTGCTGGGATATCGCGTTATAGGTGGTATGATAGATTACTTTCACTCGCGCGATGCTGAGCCACGAATACGTCACTCCGCCGCGAAAATAGACTCCAAGCGCGATTCGTGGCACGGAAATTCCATTCGTCGTGCTGAACCTCCGTCGCTAGACGAAAATGGTTGCAGGGGTAGAGGGGAATTCCGAATGTGGGAATCCCGTACAGTTCTACTTGATCGAGGCACGATCCCTCGAGTCGTAAGGGTCAATTATTGGCAAGGTGGCTAAAGGACCGGAGAATGAAGATATATCTATAAACGAAATGTCGAATGAAAGCAATTTAGATAATTCATTGCCAGAAGAAAATTCAGTATTAGTCGCCCTTTTGCTTGTCGAGAAGTACCCACATTCAAAATTCCTCGAAATAATGGGTCCAAGGTGTTCCACCTCGTTTTAGGCGACTCTGGCCCCTTTTATTCCCTTTGGAACTCCCGTTGGCCCTGCTGTGAAAAATGCAGTGATACTGTATCGAGGGGGGTCGAGGGTATTCAGTGAACACGGAAATGAGCGTGCACTTTCGCGAGTTCGACGTCCAAAGAAGCTTTTCACCTTTTCTTCCGAGCAGGGGACAGGGCGAAGTTTCGGTTAGGCCAGACACATCGGCATTTTTCACCTCGCCCAAGGAGAAATAAACGCCTTGGGAAGTTTGTGTCGTTCAGCAGGGTGCAAGTGGTGCCAGGAAATTAATCATCGCGACGTATCACCGGGGGAAGAATATAATTAATCGTGCTTTGATCGTCGTTAAATGAAGTGACGTGTAAAAAGGGGACAAGCCTGTAGTTTTCATTCATTCTCAATCACTTTAGTGTTGTAAGGCTGTGAAAGTAATTTTTAGGCATTCGAAAATAAACCTTTGGGTTCTCAGAATTTTTAGTAATTAAGGGGAAACTTAAATAATAGTGTAAATTTATGTAACCTTGGATGTCACTCTGAGTGAGCTTGCAATTTTCAATTATTCTGAATCAATTTAGTGTTGTAATGGTGTGGAAATAATTTTTGGGCAGTCGCTGGTAAAATTTTGGATTTAGAATTTTTAGTAATTAAGGGAACGTAGAAGTATGATTATCTCCTTGAATGCAAAATATAATTGGCACAATGTGTTACTTGTATCCTCGAGAATCTCTGTCCACCGTCGTAAAATGATCATGGCTCTGAGGGGAACACCGTAAAATATTCAACCTTGTTCTTCTCATAAAGTCCGCTTCTTGTTGCCACGCGTTGGTTCCATAAAACTCTACTATAGAGTAACGCCAACGCGAAACATGCATAAGTTAGTCATTGACAGTTGAATGTTTCTCGTAGTGTCTTCTTTTCATCCACAGCCATCGGTTTTATCTGGCGTAAAACCGACAGCGATTCATGATCCATTCATGGATCTTTTACGAAAATAAATTTCAGGATATGGCATTTTGAGTATGGATTGTTTTTACTGTATTTATTGGTTTAGTTTAGAGTTTTTTGAAGCAGGTTAAGGAGTTGAAATTCTTTTAATAAAATCCTAATGATGTTCATAGTAATTACTGTGGTATGATTGATGAAGTTTGAATTTCTTTTCAAACAGAAAGGTATTATGTAAGTTGTGAATTTTGGAGCAGATTGCTAGAAATGGTACATTTTTGGGGCTTTTCCTAGTATTAAATCAGATCTTCAGTGTTTTAGAATTTTCAGCCATATATAATAGCAATCAATATACTCTGATATTTATTTCGTGGTGGAATATTATTTTATTTAATGAACGTGGAAAAAAGGTTTTACTTTAGAATGAAGGGATGGTGAATTCAAAGCCATCATTAAGCGAACTTTTAAAAATGAATTACAATTCCTACTGATCTCGACCCATAAAGCAACCGAAAAAATTACAATTCTGCTCTTTTATATCATACAGAAAGCAGAAAATTCTGCATTAATTAAGCCACATTCTGTAGACTTTATTCGATTCGAAGCGGGCATGCCCAAGCGCGTATACATTTTTCATTTCAGCCCATCATTACATTCAATGGCGCACGCTACGCCCACAGGAATTTTCAAACATCCTATCCCCTGTTCGTTTTTGTTTAATGAAACATCCATTATCCCTCGAGGCGCATTTTATTTTCGGTGCTGCGTCAGAATAACAATTACTATCGTAACCAAAATTCCTCCCAAAAGGGTAAAATGTATTAAAAATGCAATATACTCAGACCGTTATAATCTTATTTTTATCAGATTATCATTTATCCGGCATTTTACAAAAATTTTAGTACTGATTTCATGATTTAAACGTTTGCAGTTAAATTTTCAGTCAAAGTGTCTTTTTAATCATTAAAATGCAAAAACCGTAGTCTCTTTTCGTGCCTCAAAATGTGAGGTGGATTTGCACTTAAAAATGGCGACTATAACTAAATGGAGAAAGTTACTATTTAACTTCTTTCCCTCACATAACCTAATTAATACGCATATCAATTTTTTCCCTCTCCTAAGAAATGTTATTTTATTAATCCTTTCTATAGATTTGCATCCTTTTCCACAAAACAATGTTCCAACACATCTCGATTCCTCTCACATTTTCATCTATCGTCAATCCAAAAGTATACAAAACACCCTACAAGTTAGAAATGTTACAAAAAATACAATAATCCGAATAATTTTGATTTATGTCTTTAAATGAGAATGGGATATGCGAAGATTTCTGCGCCTGACTGTATACGTTGGATTCCAAGCCATTAACAATAATAATAGTATCACCCATTGGCTCGCGTCCCAGAGTTTGAAAGCCGCTGCTCCAAACATTGCATTCCGCAAAATAACAGATTTATCACACGGTGTAATATTATTTCTCATTCCGCGGGATGATTTACTCCTGCGGCAGTGGATCAACGCTGTTCCCCACTAACCCCAATTTGTCCAGCGGCCTATCGCCCTCGCGGAGAAATTCCCTAGACGCGGAAAGAAAGGAAGGGGTCGCAGTCGTACCCGGCGCGGCGGCTTATCCTTTTCCAGGCGATTTACGTGCAAAGTTCGCGTGGAAGGAAGCGAGTCGTTTATCACACGGAGAGCTAATAGATAACACGGCGGTTACGTGTTCGAGGTTCGATCGGTGCCAACCTCCCACCGAAACCCCTAGAATCCACATTATCGGTCTCGATCGACCGCGGGCGATGGTGCTGGGGATTCTGGGTGGATTCCAACTTCCGAATGCGATGTGCCGGAAGTGCGTAACTCTTTGCTGCCGCGGGAGCCTTATCTGGGAAGAGATTGCTATCCTGGAGCTAATTCCTGATAGAAGGAGGTGCGAGGATCTTTTGGGCATCATGATTTCTTCAGGACCTTTCTTCTCATGAAGCTTAAAAATAATTAGAGTGTTAAACTGTGAAGAGGTGAATGACCCCATTATGAAGAATGTCACAGTGGTGTACTTTGATGAAATGTATGCTTTGTTGATTAAAAAAATATTGGCTGAGTGTGTGGATTGTGGAAGACAGTTTAGAAGCACTCTTAATTGCTACTTAGTTTATCCTAGGGGATTCAGGACCAGGGTTGCCATGTGTAGGGATTTAATGGCGGCTTAGACAACACATAGAACAGGCCTGTCCAGGGATCTTTGCTCTTAAAGGCACCGAACCAGGCCCCTCGCGAGTCCCAGAAACAGCGTGGAGCCATGCTGTGCGAAATCCAGTCGACTGCAGAGTTCTCCGTGAATGATTCCTCGTTTTCGTGATAGTTTGAGAGGGGGCGTTCATTGCAGGGCCCAATATCGATTTCTGTAATTAAACCACCTCGACTGGTTGGTGAGACTACAATTTCCTACTTTTCGTTCCAAGTTCTTATCATTGAGCGAAGCCGAGTCAATTGGCGGCCAGGGGAAGAGAAAAAATCCTTTGAAATCCTACTTCAAAGGTACAAGTTTAACGGTGATGTCACAGGCAATCCACTTCCGGCCTTATTTAGTAAATCGACTCTCCCCCTTTGGCCCGAGGGCGGACACGACTCAGAAGTATCTCGCAATAAATATATCGGCTTATGGTAGTCTCGAGGAGTTTCACGAGTCATCAGAGCAAGCTCGAGAAGCCAAACTCTCGTCGGCGTCCGATGAAATAGGGCTCGCGGCTTGTCCCTTTGGGCCCTTTCGTTCAGATACGACACTATTCTTCTTATATATCCCAGTTTTACACCTAGTCTAGGCACAACATAGCCCTACTAACACCTCTTCTGAGCCCAAAACAGACACACTTGACACCTGACCTAGCGTAACGATTCCTAACAAAGACTCTCTCGCGATACCACCATATCAGGAGCTCCCTATCATCGCAAAGAAGCATGATGAAAATCGTAATTAGTGAGATCTCTACATTGTCCAATACCAAGGCAGCCTCAGCTCCCCGAGGATCGAAGATTGATCTCAGAAGCAACGCGACAAGACTCCATTCCTGATTTATGGCGCGAAACTACACCCCGCCACCCTCCCCCCGTAAATTGTCCTCGAATTCTATCGCATTTCCCTACGAACTTTTCCAACTTACAAATGTCTCCTCCCGCTTCGAACAGTCGCGGGCCATTAACCACAGCTTCTCAGTAGACCCGAACGAGAAGTCCGTAGTTACCTCGGGGGTAGGGAATTTCGCGACTGGAAACGGGTCGACCGGGGTTTTTCGCAGAAATTCCGCGCGGCCACAATCCTATCGGCGTTTGAGCACGTTACAAGCGGCCTCTGTGCATCCATCCCTACTCCCAACCCCACCACTGTCCTTGTTGAGAGACGCGCTCCAAAAAGATAACCGCGGACACCTCGTTTCCGGTTTCTCGGTCTATAGGCGACGCCGAGCGACACGCAAACGAGGCCAGCCAGCATTATTGCAACCGTTTCACGTTCTAGGGGGGGAGAACGAGAAACATCGGGAGGAGCAAGGGAGGATGGGTGGGGGAGGCAGGGTTGGTCGGAGAAACTGGCACGAAGCAATCTTTTTCAGGCACTTCGGGAAACGCTGAGAAGCTTTCGCGCTTTTACGCCGACGTCACTTACCCCACTACTCCCCACCGTTGCCCCCTTGGGTAGTTAAAATAGCTGGCTTTAAATGGCACTGAGCGGTGAATGAAGCCGCCACGGTAATTGCGTTAACGTCGGAACGGTTAAAAATTGCCTCTGTCGGTTTAATCGTTTACTGGGATTTCGCCGGGGATTCGACATCTTGGAGATTGAGATACACGTGACGGGGGTTTAGTGACTTTTTCGTAAACACTGAGGCAGCGGTGGACGTTTGTATAAAATTCTGTAGGTACTCACACCAAAATCAATTTTTTTGGGGGGAATTAGGAGAGAGTTTGTTAGCAAATCTTGCGAAGGATGTAGATTTTGAGAATGTTTTGAGGGACAAGGGGAAGTTTCCAACCCTGCCACTTTTTCTGGCAAGAACTATTCAAATTTGGCGGGTAGAAAAATCTAAGTCATGATACTTAAACCCCCCCTTCTGGGAATCTAGATTAAATGTATTCTAGTCATTTTTTTCTGCACCCCATCCACTACATTCTACAACAATGTAAAATATATAAAGCAATGTAAAAATCAGAGGTAGAATGGTTAAAAGGGCGCACCAACCCAAGTACCTGCTTACTCGCCATAGATCCTCGTGATTCAACGTCAAAGATTACAGTCGAGCCCATCGTGGATGGGGAGTCATCGAAATCCACCCTCATCGATTACCATCAGCCAGTAATCCGCGATTCGGGTTGAGAGGTGGGGGTGATTTTGTCCTACCCGCCGCCAGCAATCGTTACATAATAAACGACGAGTTTTCACGGCATGAATATGAAGCACGGCTAATGAGCGCATTAATATTTGTTGGCCGGCGTGTTTTGCGCCCTCGCGTCGACGAACCGTGCATAAATTCCCTTTTGCGCGGACAGGCTTGAGCGATCCACTCGCACGCGCGTGCTACCATCGCGCATGCGCCTGCGCACGTGACTCGTCTGTCTCGCCGTCGTGTAGCCCCCTAGGGGAACTCCGAGGACGTCTGGTAGACAGCCGCACAGATGATCGCGCGTATCTAATCGCCATCATTTCAGCGTTCTCTTCTTCTTTCTCGCTTTCGTTTCGTTTCTCGCTTCTCTCATCATATTGATATATTAATTTCCCAAACAGTAGAATTTACATTCTTAATTTCGTAGTTAAAATTTTACCACAACGATAAGGGTACAAATTTCAATACAAGCTATATCTTTTCGTTTCACTACCATTTCGAAAACTATAGTTCTATTTTCTCGTTAATACGAACTCCCATTAACCCCCCTCTCTACTAAACAAGAAAAGAGGAAAAAGTTTGCAAAGTATTTCATTTAAAAACCGTCCTAATTGCGAGTATCAGAAGCCATCCTTTAAATTCTTGGTCAAATTTCTCTTTCCCTTCAGTCGCTCTCGATCGAGCAGACTAATTTTCAATGATACCAAGTGATTCTCTCGGTGGAGCGCAATAAAGGCAGCGCTCGGCGAGGGGGAGGTAGGAAACCAAGGAAAAAGTTAACACCGGGGGCGCGGCAGCCGGATTCGTTGTTTCTTTCCACCTCTGCCTTTTTTGTTTCTTCCATCCATTCACATTAATCACTCCAGCACCGCGAGAAACCCCGCTGAGGAGTAGGAGGGTGCGAAGGGGAGGGTCTTTTCCTTCCTCTCCCTCGTTCTCGTTTTGTTCTCGCGGCATCCGTGTTGCAACTGCTACCTTAATGGGTTCCCAGCTTGGAAACGAACCACGGTGGATTATAGGGCGCTGGCATCAGAACCGACGCGATAAACTTCGATAAGGTCTACTTAAATTACGCCACACTTGCGATTACCTTCTCACGGAGCTTCTTTCCGGCTTTTATACGCCCCTCAACCACCTGGACAATTGATTTTTGCGTCGCTAAAAACAAATGGGGGTGAGTGCTCACCTTCTTGGCACTATTAGTGAGCAAACTTTTGGGAGTGCTCTTCACTGACAGTCCATTCTGCGTGGATAGACACGTCCTGGTGTTGTTGAACCTACTAGTGCCTAACGTCCTTCGCGTAATTTCGGAATTTCCCTTGTAAGAATGAGGATAGTCGTGTATATTAGAAGCTATGGACAATGGTCACTCCATCCTTTGTACCAAACTTGAAGACATACAGTCTCTAGACTACAACGAGCTGAACAAACAATCAGCAGCTATTGAACAGGATCTAAATTCTTCGTTTCACCCTGCTGTTTTTATTTTCTAAGACAAAATTAGAGAAAATTTTAGTAATGAATGTACACACACCTACTCAAGGGGTTGTAAATCCCAAGACTGGCTTTAAACCAGCAATAACATGAATCGAAAGAAGCTTTTGTTAGCAACTGTAGAATGAGAATTACCTATAAGGAGTGGTCGAGGAATCCCAGGGAAACAGTAGAGGCCACCTTGACATTTTGACGGCAGTACACTGAGATTCCACGTTTCCTCGAGGGGGGTTCAATTTCCACGGCGATATAATTTTCACCCGCGGTGCAGCGGCCAGTATCTTGGTCCCTTATCTCGGCCACGGTGCGCGGCTGCACGTACCGGCCGCAGATAAATTTTCGGATGACAGTAAGATGGATGAAGGACAGGGGTTAGGGCGGCCTCCGCGGCAATTTAAGGCCGCGGAAGACGGACAATTTAAATTTTTCGCCGGCCACGGTTTCGCGCCCCTCCCGAGAGTGCAATTACTCTCCTTCCGCGAGGAGGGCGAAAAGAGGCGCGAAAGGGGACATGATTGCGGTCAGCATAATTGCTTCGCCTTGATACAGTAGATGAGTAGACACTGCTTCTTTGTTCGAGTAAATAATATATTCGAACATTCCAGTACCCCAAACATCCAACTTATTTGAATATCGCTCCATTCAAACACAGTACAATTTTCTTACAATTATAGAAACTAATTCTAACAGTAGCAGGAGCACAAGAATGCATAGCAAAAAAAAAAAATCAGAGCGATGAAAGAATTTTTCTCCTGGGGTACCCGTCTGGCTCGTCCATCCCTCTTCGCAAACAATTAAATGGCGTCATACTAGCGTCATGGCGAGCAAGATGGAGCGACTTCCGGGGCAAAGAAGCGAAAGAGAATCTGAAGGAAACGAGAGATACCAATTGCACTGGGAAAAAGGAAATTCCGTGCTAATATTAGAACGTTTCGTCGAAATTATTTTCGCCACTTTTTGGCCTGCTATTTTTTTTTTCTTCTGCTGGTTCGGGTGGGGCGGAGCGAGAGGGGTGTCTAGAAAGGGTGTCTCTTACAGGTGAACCGTGCAGTGGCACGTCGAGATTTATTTCGTGCGTTTTTCTCATCACACCTGTGCGTCGAGAGCCCCCACACTGCCTACCATTTTCTTCTTTTGACAGCTTCCCATCCCTTTTATTTATTTACTTAAGTATCGCTGCACGTCCCACGGATAATGGGATTTCTTCTCTGATGAGATAAATCTCCGATTAATTTCTTCCCCTCGCCGCGGGACAACGATTCCGATGACGGGAAATTGTAAGTTTCTGCGGCGCTTCCCCCGAGGGATTTTCACACCATGTGTCATACTCAGGCGGTAATTAGTAATTTTTCTATTTGGGAAGTTTGCTGCTCGCGATGAAAGGGAGCAAGATTGTTGCTTCATTCGAAAATTGTTTTTCTAATTCATGGTGCAATAATTGGATATTTAGGGCGTTTTAAAATAAGGGCAAATAGGAGATTCTACATGAAAAAGGAATCACACTAATCGAATTTACAATCTTTTTTTTTTGTTGGAAATATTTGTGAATTTTTTCACTTTACGCAGTTTTATATTAGATGTAATATATGAAATTAATCCATTTTGGGGTTGATATTGTTTAGAAGAATGTATTTCAGCTTTTTATTCTTTGATTTTGATAATTAATTTTGTTATAGCTAACAGTTGGATTTTCTTCATTGCATGGTCCTCAACACTTGCCAGAAATGTACTATTTTTTGTTAGAAATAGTTTTTGTAACGTACAAATTAGTTGAATTTAAAGTACCTGTGCTCTACGCATTTTTAAAATTATTTTTATCATAAATAAACTAGTATCGTAAAATAATTTTGAATTTTTGTAAGACCAGAAATTTTCTTTCGAATTGTAACGGTTTCAACAATAGATTGCTATTTATCAAATATTCTTTTGTTCCTTCCATTTTTGTGCGGAGTATTAAATCCCGGGGAAATAAAAATTCAATAAAATCTGGAAAAATGGCGACTGTACATCAAAAAGCACCAACGCACAGCTAGTGAAAAGTAAAAATACGAAGTAATTATCCAAGGATCATTTATCTTCCTCTGTTCAGTCCGCAGTATTCAAGAAAGAAATTCAGGATTAATACAAAATTGAAATTTAATCAAATCAGCAGCGTACCTGCTTAAAACTTCAATAGACTATATTTCACGTTGCACTGAGCTACAGTCGATGAATTTGAGGCAAAATTAATTATCCTGCAACACAATGGCTTACTTGTAACGTTTATCTGTTACTTTATCAAGCTTGCAAAAAATTACAAAAAAAAACGGTAGGCACCCACTTTCATCTTGCTTTTTTTGAATGAGACTTTTGACCGTGTCTCGCAATATTATACGAGCTTGCACGAGATACGAAGACTTGGGTGATGAGATTCACGTACCTCTCGACACGGGATGCTGTTATCAGTGCATCGTACAAACAAGGTTATAATGTGTTCAACGAAGTTCGTGTACCGAAAAGCTATATTCTTCAATCGACGTGCAGGGAAAAATACATCCTGTAAGATAAACTATTTTCCCGATCGTATTTTTTCTCTTTCGAAACTGAACGGTTTTTAATAAAGTCGATATTCATGAAAGTGAACTGAATTATTTTTTAATAAAAATATTAATAGAGCACTTTTTATACCGAATTTTATTGTGTAATGTTTGCAATAATGGTGGAGCTTAAATAAAAAATAGTGTATTCCTTCATTTGTGTCAGAATTAACTTATAAGAAGATAAATTATATCGATCGATAAATTATATTTCAAATTAATGGATTAGAAAAATCGTCTTCTTTTTATGATTTTTAAGGTATTGCATTCAATGATAGCGGACTTTCAATTTTCATTTATATTGTCGTTAAATGATAATAAATTTAGGAAATACCAGTTCTGTTTGCAAATAACAAAGGAACAGTGCAGCAAAAGAAATATGCATACGTGAAAATTCGGCTTAAATTAATTCTGATACGTATATTATTTGCCATTTTCAACATTTTATTAACAGCACAATATTAATCTATTTAAAGTAATTTGAAGGAGTTTAAAAATAATAAAATATAATCGCAGGATTCTCAATAATTATATGTGAAAGATATCCCCTTAAGAATACAATTCAGAATATACCAGAGTTAAAGACTTTTTTCTTTGAAGAAGAAATACCATATTGGATAAGTAATTACTTGAAATAAAATTAAACTTCGCTTAGGATATAATACTTTATTTCAGATATTATTTTGCAGTCGCTAATGGCTAGTGAAATCAATAATTAAAAATCAAGCATCCATCGTCTATCATTCAAATACAAAAACAAACTAATATATGATAAAAGTGTCATCCGCGTCTAACATTCTTCAGAACAAGTGAAACTGCCATCAGTCCCCATTTCGTTTTACTCCAATTAAACACTTATTCTGTTTCATTCTGTTAAAAAGTACTACTCATCATTATTGCTTAAATTTAAATTTCGACATCAAGTGATTCACCAATTACCCAATTACTTCATCAGATAATTGAACAGCAGCAAAATCTGCAGTACGTTAAAGCCTCCAAGCCTCGGCGGCGTTAATAAACCCGGCAAGCATGCGCGAAATTGAAATGCAGTTTATTCCCACCATCACTGACACGTTTAATAAGTGTTTTCCCAAGCTCCTACGAGACCCTTCAACTTCCCTGCCCGTGTTGGTGAATCGTTGGCGCGTTTCTCGAACTGATCGATCTTCGATAGGCATCTCTGATTAAACCCCGGCTCGGGATTAAACCTCGGAGCACCTGTCTGCGTCGGTGTACTCGTTCGCAGCGAAAAAACGAGACCGTCTTCCCTTTTTACCCGGCTCGTTCTTCCAAGAAAATTGCGTTAGTCCTGCACTCTGGTGGCGCAGGGTCGAGGAATCGCTAATAACGAGGCCAGATTGATTCCAGAGGAAACTGGGTTAACCTATCGGTGGGAAATAAAGATCCACGCTTCGTTTGCCGATCTCTTTCCCGTTTCCGCAGCGCTGTCGCGTTATAATTAAACCCCCGATAGATTAAGTTCGTTCCACTAACATTCTCGGCTCTTCGACAAGGCGGAAATGTCGCGGAATGCTGCAGCGCTTGCTCCCTGACCTTTCCGGCTCCTCTGGGTGCTTCGCAGCAGGTTTGTGTCTTCGGCTTCTTCGCGTTTCGTAAATATCCAGCAGTTGGAGCGGATTTTTACCTCCGTCGAGTGTTGCAAGATTGAAACGACGATGTCGATGATGATTGGGCAAATTTACAGGGTTCCAGTCATTATACCCTCTTAATTGACAAACTATTTCTTGGCATCACTCTATAACTGCCACATGTAAAGTATTGCAATTTCTTTGATAACTGAGTTCTTTATGTTTACCCTACATGTATATGTCGTTCCTATGTGAATCGGTGACGTTTGAAGTGTGAGTACAGTTTCCGAGTATGGTGGTAACCCTTCTCACAAACTAAGTTTGCGGAGCTGCCATTTCGCCGACCGTTTTATTAACCGAAGAGCCCCTATTCGGTTTCCATTCAATTCATTTTAGACGGTAACGCGACAGCGCGGTAGATGGTGACGCACTCAACAGGGAATATCTCACGAGAGATCGACTTTCGCCTCCATTGACGCCGCATCTGCACCATCGGGCTTCGTTTTTGGTTGGCTTAGCGGGTCCGCCGGCATCCCGTAAAATATTAATACGAATGCTCTCGGATGGGGTGAAAATTCGATACTCGCTACCCTCTTCGAACAGCCGTTCTATGCCACCCGCCCACCCATGCCCTCCGCCATTTCTCATGGTCCACGGTTCACTTCGCCCTCTGTGCGTATATCGGGTGTTTCGTTCGAACAAATAACACAAAGAGGACTTTAACGTGACAAATATATAATTCCCTCAAACAATAAATTGTAGCTTTCTTAATTTGAGTGCCTCTAACATGGACTGTCTATGCACAGTGTTAACATTTCATTAAATTTATTGTGCCTGAAGTATTCGCGAAAATTAGAAACTCTTTTGCACAAGTGTAATAGCAGTTTCAGTTGATATGTTGAAATAAAAACGGAAAATAAAATAAATAAAAAAATGTAAATGCACCTTCTAAAGTTTAAGAATATTTAGATATCGTCGAGCATCAGTGACATGTCGAATGCGCATGCCCAAGGAGAAGGGGGAAGTGGGCGGAGCTGTTGATCTCCCCCACTCCGCAACGCGAATCCTCTGCAAATAGCGATGCTTACCAAGTAATTTAGTAGATGCGGAGCCGTTACTATCCTCTTTACTCCTTCTACACACATCACTATTGCTTGGTATACCTACTGTACACTATTTCATGGATCACCTGAAAAATCGATCCAAATAATAATGGACCTTTTTTCCGTAGAAATTTATTTCCTTCGAAAAGTGATAAATATATATTTCGACTTATGCAACACCCTGTGTGCATCGTAGCTTCTAGCGCCACGACGACTCGCATTACACTGTACTCCAAATCTATTGCCAGCCTGGAATATTCAATGCACTGGTCAGGTAAATATTCGATGAACCTGCGCGACGAAAAGCAGAGGTCTCTTGGATGTATATTTCGACCGCTCTTGCTCAACATACTTTCTGTGTCCATATTTTTCCATGCACTGCCCACCTCGGGAAGTCAGGCATAGGGAGTCGTTCGATAAGTGGCTGATGGCTGGTCAGCAACAGTTTCATGAATGTCTGCTTTCGGTGCTAGCTTGTAATTAATTCGCGACTCTTCCATTGATCGTAACGGCGGAAATGGGAATTCTGTGAGTGGGATGGATATCCAGTTCTGCATAGGAATTAATGTAAGAAATTGATTTTCCGAGGGGGAGGGATCGGAGGTTTCTGAGAAGTCGATGTGAAATGACATTCACAAGGAGAAGTACAACTGCAACACAAATATTCTTGTAATCCATCGGACTCTAAAATGGCTGAAATGAAGCTAGTTTAGTAGTCACTATTAAACACACAAGGTGTCACTTTAAATTTTAACATTTACCTCTAATCTGCATAATGGCTGAATATTCTTGAGACTGTGAATTTGAGTCCCTCATGAAGGGTCTCATGAAGGATGGTCATTTTGAACATTCGAGAGATGGAGCTCTCATGACTACACAGGAACACCGGAAGCTCGTCACGGGGCTTGAACTAATATTTAAGCAGAAGCTTAAATCGCCAAATGTAGTTCCGTCGGTTAAGCTGGCTTCCCTGTAAATCCACCAGCCGTGGATTACGCTAATACCATTTTCGAAATGAACTCCTCATAATCTCGAACTTCCTTGGTTGTCCTCGTAAAAAATCTATAAGAGAACTTGATAAATTGCGAGAAATTCTGAGCAGGTTAACAAATGATATGTTGTAATCTTTACTTCGGTAAACCCAACTTATCCTTCTTTTAATTTAAAAGTTCTGTCATTTTTCCCACTTTCCGTTTTCCTTTCTACCTTCAACTTTAGACACCTACCCTTTTCTCCTCATCAAAAACAGAAGAATGCAGATATTTTTCTAACGATCACCATTTCTCTCCCATAATTACTGCAAACTTACCTAATGGAATCTGTAAACATGAAAATGCAGGCGTGATTCTCAAAGGCCCAAGATGTCAACCTCTTAAAAAATCATCCCTCCAAGCTCAAGCGACTTAGAAACAAGAGACAGCATAAAACTTCACCTAAGTAACTGCCAACAAATTCCCTGAAGCCCAAAAAAAAAAAACTCAAAAGATTCAAGGTCGATTCCGAAATCCGTCTATGCTCAAGCCAGTAATGGCGGCAGCGAGGGGATGAAAACAGGGAACCGACGCTGTCGACGGGCATCGAAAAACAATTTTTCACGAGCTGCTCCGTTCCTCTAAAGGTTCGTTAAACAATTCCCCCTATGAAAATTCTCGTGTGCTGGCACAGGTCGAATCTCCATCGACGATCGTTATAATGGATCGAAGGAGCCGAACGAACAGTTAATTGCGCCGCAGAAACGTCGGCGAATTGGGAAAATGGCGTTGCCTTGGAAAAACTCGGCGACACTTCGCTAGCGGTAACTCGATTTACGAAATTTCCATATTTATACGAGCTTCCCCGGCCGTCCATCCAGAATACACACTGGCTGCCCCCTCCCAGCTTTGTTTCCCTTTCGCACGCGGCTACCCCGTTTCGTGTGCTAAAAACGCTCTGGGGGGTTAGAAAAACACAGACTGGGCGTGGGGTGGGGAGGAAATTCTCTCTTCGTCGATGATTAATTTAAAACTCGCGTTTCGTGGAGCCGCGGAAGCTGGATCGTCTAAAAGAATTGACTAGTGGCGCCACTGATGACGGATATTGATAAACCGTCGATAGATGTGAATATTCGCGAGATGATTTGCAGTGTTGTAACTATATGGGACTTCAAATCAGGCCAGTTAGTATTTCTGTGGAACTGCTAAACTTGTGGGAAAAATTCGAAAATATGTATTTTTAATATGTATATATATAGGATGCACCAAAAACTATCTTCTGAAAATCGTTTCGCAAAAATTATGTTCAACAGATTTCTTCCTAAATATATTTGAACAATATTGCGGTATATTAATTAGTGTACCTATGAATGTTAAAGGATTTAGTAATAATACACAATTCATATAAATCATGCAATTTTATTAGCGTGAGCTTGGAAATGTGACAATCCGTTTTAAAAGTTTGTTCCCTTTTTTTGGTTGCAGGTAAGCACTGAGAATTTTTTTAAACCACTTTCGACTATCGATCGTTCAATGCTGCTTCTACTGGTAAGTCAGAATCAACAACTATGGATGAGTATTGTCAACCACCTTGGGGTAGCTGTACAGGTAGTTGAAAAAAGGTATGGTCACTGCTTTCAAGGGTGAATGTAGTCCTCTGAATGGGTGGGGATTTGTAAAAAAAATCATAAGGTTTTGGCACAGATAAAGCGATCCCCGTATTTAAGAGAATGAAAAAAATTAACGATCATTTTCAATATTGTAACCAAAATTTTACGCAAAAATCTTTTTTACAAATTTCTACTGATCCGGGGGTATAGGTTCACCCCTGAAAGCAGTGACCATTTTTTTATCACCCTGTACATGCTAATTCTTTGAGTTTAGCCGGAAATTGTTAAATCATAAATTCCGACAAAATATGGGAGAATTATGAGGGGACAAACTAAAAATTACCTTTGACTACATAAGAAACGTCAGGACTCACCCCTTTAATGTAGTTAATTCAGACTACACACCTTCACTTTACGTGAAGTCACTAATGATAGATGAATACACTACATATTACGTTGATTCAAAATTAAGTACTGTTGCAGGCAACAGTTCTAAATAATGGTTCATTAGGTGGCACTTCACTGCATTAACACGTGTTGCTCCTCTAATTTGTAATACAATACGGCAATTTATAGTTTGATGAGGCTGGAGTTAACACTTTGATTGGCACATCAGCTATTCATGGCTGATACCATTAAATTCTCATATACATGATGGGATTGATTTCTGAGTAAACTGTTACAGGTTGAACTCAATTGGTTCTGTATAGGTATGATTTTGTAGGACTTTTCTTTGTCTTCCCAAGTATATACAGGTTGTTCGTCAAGAGACAGTAGAAAATCAAATGTATGATTCTACTGATAAAAGTAGACCAATATCAAGAGCAACGAAATTACTATGAAAAGCTTCCTCGTTTAGTTATCAATGTATAAAAATTCAGGAACACGCATATATCACTATTTCTTTGTAGAAGCTGCACTCTTTGTGATAAGCTGCTACCCACGCATCGCAGTTTTCTTTTTGCAGTGACGTTCCATTGTATATTCGAACGCATAAAATCTCCACACGGTGTTTTAAATTAGCCAAAACATTCATCACAATCTATCAACGATCTAAAAAACTCCACGTACCTGCAGCTAAATTGTTCCATTGCCACTGAAGCTCCCATCGCAAACAAAAGTACTAGAACAAAGAAATCTACCTTACAATCGAACAGGGTCATCCACGGACTCTGAACAATAGGATTCGATCCAGGAAACGCCGGAACATCCGGCAGCGGAATACCCCAACGGTGAAACATTCTGGACCACTGTGACCCCCAAATAGCGCGCGTCAAAGTGTTCAAAAGACGTAGCTGAGGTGGCAAGAACGTAACGGGGCAGTTGTTTCCCGAAAATAATTGATGCCACTCGGTTGGAGGCTACGAATGGAATTAAAATCCAATAGTCGTCGGTGGCGAAATGGCGGGCGCGGGGCGTTGATTCAATTTAGACGAGTAGGAGCGGCCGACGGGCGCGGGGCCATTGGAAAACGGCACCCGCGGGAGCAAGCCGCAGCGAACACTCCGCAACGCGGTGCCATTCTTTGCGATATTTTATTTGGCGTATTTATATCGGCCCGTAACGTATTTTCACGTTTGTGTTGCCGCGCAACGAAGTGCACCGGACGCACCCGGGGACCCTGGAATTTGATTTACGCGCCACTCGACGCTCGTACGTCTTCGCGCGGACCGATGCACGCGGTCGCGCCTCTAGACACGGGAAATACTGCCGATAGATGGCAGTTCTTTTTATTTCATTTTATATTATTTCGCCGGGACGATGAATTTTTTATGGGCGTGGTGAGTGGGAAAGGGGTCACAGACTTCGAGGAAATTTTACCGAGAGAATTTGAGACTCGTCACAAGGTTTTTGGCAAAAATTTGGTAAAAAAGTGGTCTATCAAGAAGAGGAAGAATAGGTATTTTTGTGGAGTATAACTGATGATCGTAAACGAGGATTGATGATTTAGGATAATCTTTGCTATATAGGAGTCCCGATATGCAAAATTAGGCAGCTGCCTAGGGGGGAAATTTGACAAGGGGCGCAAAATGGTATTTTTTAAAATAAAGTTTTAAATGCAGACTCTATATTCTGTAAAATTTCAAAGCCCGATACCAGTCGTCATGGTACTCTTCCACCTAGAAAATCGTCTACCGGTTTAACATTGATAATTAAAACAAATAGAACTACTTAACTTTCCGCGAAACGAAGGACAGTATCTTACTATGAAATCTACTCGCCTTCGATCATTACTGGAGTCTTTCCAATCTTCCGTCCCCCGCATTGGTTCGTCCCGATTGAAATTCCATTTTCACGGACCACCAATCTAATTAAGAAGAAATGTTTCCTTTCGAGAGCCACTGAATGACCAGAACCCAAAGGAAACCTTTTTAATTGCCCCTTAATTGTCTTCCCAAGCTACCTAAGAGAGAAAGACTTAACTGAACCGCGAATTTTTTCCTGTTTGCACCGCGTTTACAGGAGCGCCCTCTGTAACCTGGCGTTGTAGCGTCACGGGAGGACAATAGCGACCCAATCGTGGGCTTTAATTATTCTTCTGGGAATTAGAACGGACCCAATTGTTGCGTGCTGGACACAGAAAACTGGACTGCTTCGTGTCAGGTGACCCGGAAATTCAACGTCGAAAAAAGGAAAAAGAGAGGGACGATGCATTGTCTCTTACTCGCTGGCTTCCTTGTAAACAATGAGCTTCAATCCACTGTTTTTTATCGACCATCGAACGCGTCCGTCTTCGTTGATTGTTCTTAACGATTCCAGTGCTGTGGTGAGTGGCAATCGATCGAGAGGGATGTGGCTTGGAATAGTAAATTGGAAAGACAGATCAGGTCTGATTAAAATGTTGAATGAAATCCTGCACGAAGAGTTGATATCCTAATAAGTGAGTTGAAGGGGGACATACCTACATTTGGGAATGAGGATTGCCTCAAGATTTGAGTACTAGAAAACAGAAAATAAGCTCAGTGGTAATTACTATTGAGAATAGGCTTAGTTTCTTAGATCTTATCACATAATCGACATAATCTATTAACTATAGGTTAAACTGTGAAGAATAAAATTCTATGATTTAGCATGAAACTTTTAAACAGAACTCTGAACCATTAACCGTCTATAAGTACCTGTAGAGTGAATCCAAACAAGGCTAGCCATGTGTAAGAATCCTCCACCTAGCAACATACGCATAAGACGTAAAACCGAAGCGCCAAAGGAGAAACGACCTGAATCAGTTTCGAGTGTTGCTGACAAATTGGTCGCCAAAGCAAGTATCAACAAAGAGGAGCCGAGTGTCAAAGCGAAGGAAAACCAAAGGCGCAGAGAAGAACTGGGGACTGCGGAGCGAGGTCCAGAGATAGAGCGGGAAGAAGCGATGAGGAATGGGAGAGAACGAAGGGGCGAGGGATATCGGATGGCAGAGGGAAAGGAAAAAGGAAGAAATAGGAGAGTTTTCCTTCCGAGTCTTCGAATGGAATTACTTAGCTCATCCGTCGCCCCAGGGACACCAGGAAGGTGGGTCGGTAGTCTGCTTGGGAGGAAATGGAGTAACTCGTGGCTCCTTTAACGTTTGTGGGCTAACAAGCCCGACGATCCGGTTTATTTGGCGTCCCGACGACAGGATATGCTCGCTGGATTCAGACACTTGTCAGCTTCGGGTTCCTATCTCCGAACGGTTGTCTCTTCGATTCGAGATTAACTCTAAGATGATTTTAGCTGATTTGGAATGCGAATGATGATGGGGGTCACCGATTTGCCTTAAATTTTGCGTATAGGCAGTGCGCACCATGTATAATAATTTGACAAACGCGTTGGGTGCAACACTCAAAATTTATGGAGAAAATCTGGTTCAAAGTTTGGACTTTTTTGGTCCCCAGATCTATATGCGCATTCGTACGTAAGCGCGATAAAGCGTCACTAAGTTTATGGTTTTTGATATTCTACAATGTAATAATAAGTAATTTTTGAAACAAAGAATTTTGAAGAAAAAAAATCGAAAATTCTGTATCTCCATATTGTAGGATTTTAAGAACCATAGAACTTTGAATTGAATTTCTATTGGATATCTTTTATGATTTTATGATAATATGAGATGCAGAGTTTTGGAAGCTCCGCATTAAAACTGAAATTGATTGGTAATTTATTGTGTTGTTTAGTATTCAGTATTGGCGAATTTGCATCTTAGATGTATTTTATTCGAATGCAGATTGACGAGGTACTATACCGAAACTTGCGTGGACATGAGTATTTCGAATAGGATTCATAATCACGAACAGTACAATCTTTAGAATGGGCGAACTAGATCAAGAGAAGAAAGCCCGAGAACCTCAACGTGTCCCTGAAGCATTCCACTTTAAGAATTCATTCAATAAAATCTCAGGAAAGCTGAGGGGAGGGAATATCTGAGAAATTGAATTCTTGTTCACCGGCAAAAAGGGCAGAAATAAAATACCAAGAATTCTACGTCATGTCTGGCTTAAAGGACTGAGCGAATGATTTTTCGGAGTCTAGGGAATTCTACCAAAATAAAAATCCGGCCATTGTGCACAAGTATCATATGTAAATGTTGCTTCAAGAACTTAGAATTTTATTTAACTCTCTGTGACCGAAATTTTTAGAACACTGGTAGACATTGTATATTGCATATGACACAGGTTAACTTCAGTTTCATTACGCAACCGTTTAGTCTGTGCATCGTTAATTGCAATGCGGAAAATATAATATTATCCTTCCCCATACTAAACCGGTTACAGAGTGCGTGATGTGAAATAAATTGAAACTCAATTCCTTGAGTCATTGGCAAGCGACGGCTCGCAACCAGGTCGTTGGAATTTAATTCTGAATATTGCTGGACTCGTTGTTTACCCTTCGAGCAAAGAAAACATTCTCCAGGGAGAAACATTTTCCACTTGTACTGCAAGGAGACACTTTCGATATTACATCGGAGAAGCGTTTCTATCAGCTCGTTAAGAAATTACTGCGACAGGAAGCGGTGCAGAGGGAGCTTTATCGTTTCAGACTTTTCTGTAGATCTGTTGATAAATTTGAAGATACGAGTGACGTTGACTGTGACGTACGCAATTTGTGGCGTACGATTCATTAAAGTAATGAAAAATTTCAGTTCAAATTAGGATCGCTTAAGAAAATGCGTTTTACACTGCGTGGCGTCGGCGTGTTTTTCCATGTAATTGCAATGCATTGCAACGGTGTGTCCTCAACAGACTAATTTTGTAGGAAGGAAAATTATTTTTAAAAGGAAAAGTCATAATATTTATCTTTTTTCAATTGACTATTTTTTTCCTCTTTCCTCCATAAATAATGCTGGTTTCATAAAACTCGATTCTTGGAACACTGTGTATCTAGCGCGTTGAGAAAAGGTCAATATACTTAATGGTAAAGTAGTCCCTTTCATTTTACACGTTGCATGCCTTGATGTCATTCGTTCGCTGTGCAAATAGACTACACGTCATCGCGTTACACTTCACTAAACTTCAGTTCTACTCGGGCGGTTAAGTCATTCGAGTCATCTCATTACGATCGCATTGGGACAGGTGGCATTTACATTCCTTCCTTAGACAAATGTCCCCGCTGGACTGTCACTTATCGCTTGTGAGCGACGCTGATGAATTCCACCTTTAATTCGTATACACGAATATCACTTTACGCTTGACGTAACCTCATGAATTAATTAATTAAACTTTCGGTTGCCTAGTCGCGTCTACGTATAGTCTCAAGATGGCAGATGATGTCCCTGGACGGGGACAGATGTTGCCTTCTTGTGGCGAAGAGAAGGTTAACCTAATTTGTTTACAGGGATATTATTTGTAATTTAGGAAATATTAATATTATTAGAATTTATATATTAGAATGCCAAGCAATCACTCGAAGGCCTCACTGTGCTATCAATGGATAAATTACTGTGCAAATAGACTACGCGTCATCACGATAAATTTCCAACATAATTAAAATAAGTAATTTATTAATACTTGGAGGAGTGTTGTTTCAGTTGACTCTATTCTTTTATCACATTCGCGTTATTTTTAATTACTTATGCCCGCGTTATCATTTTTCTCTAAGATTCTTATTTACAATTTCCCCATAAAACGACAGGAAACCACCCCTCATTCACGCCATCCAATATCATTAAAACGTATCACATAATTCGTGTCGTTTTACGCGTCGAAAGCCATGCCGCTTTTTAATTAACGTGTAACAAACTAATTACGACAATGGCAGTGCTGGACTGTTTCTAAGTCCCTCGAATTTAATTCCCCTTCCATCTCTTTTTATCCGCGGAGTTACTCTCAGTTACGGAAAGACGGGGAAGCACCCACGCATTTATCGCATTTCGAGTTCGACTCGACTACCAGAAAATACCTCGCGCATTTTTCAAACTGCAGATCCGACGTTCCCTCCAGGATTTCAGAAATGCCCCTCGTTACCGTTCTCTCTGTCTTATTTCCAATTTCGAATTGCGGAAAGTTCTGGACGCGAAGGAAGATCGCGTTCTTGGCACGAATGGAACGCTTTCTTCCGCACTACATTGCCGGATGGAATTCGTTTAAACAATACGGGTGTAAGCTTGCAGCAGTGTTGGTTGATTATCGTCGAAGACACTCTGAAACGTATTTCCCTTCGCGTCGGCGAAATTTGTGTATTTTGCAGTCCGAATCTGACGGTGGAGAAAAAGGTTTCTTTCGATTCTTTAAATAAGAGGACCCTCGAATAAAGTTCATCGCCATCGTAATTACGGACGCTCCGTAACGAGGGGGCAGAATAATGTGACGAGGGCATTTGCCTAATCGCCGACTCGATTAAAGAAGCGCCACGCAGGACGCGTGAAAGAAACATCAAAGACCACCAACGGACAGCTGAAGGCGGGAGGGTGGGAGGGATCGAGTTAGTTGGGGGGAGGAGAAGAAAGGAACGACGCAAACGAGGGTGAAAAGGGAGGAACCGAGGCGTGGCGCGAGGAAACTTTTTGATAACACTTGAAAATTGCTTTCGAAAATAGAATAACAATCCAATTTCAAGGCAGTCGTGGTGGTTCACTGAGGCTGCCGAGATGCATCGACGAAACAGGGGTTAGAGGGCCGCGTGGAAGGTCAGAAATGGGGTGCAGAAGTGGTTGGGCGCGAGCACTGCTGCATACAATTTTTTCGATGCGTTTGGGAATGCTGGAGAAAGGAGAGTGTGGTGCACGCAGAGGGTAAAGCTCTCTTCCAAGTCTGAATGTCACAAATTTGCTAGGATTTGAGCGTGTTTTATTTTTTGCGAGGCAGAGTTTGAGAATTCTACCCCTGTGAGGTATCTAACAAATTCAGAACTGTAAAAATTCTGCCGTGGATAAATTTTAAATTTTAAAACATTCTAAAGAACACAATTTAAAAATTCTGATTTGTTGCGCAAGGTTCTTTAGAATGTTTTACAGTTTCACTGTAAGTCAATTATATTTTATTCATATTTCTTTTGAGACTATATTTGAAGTGCGTGATATTTTATTGATAAAGACCTTTGAGTAAGACCCTAGTGGAGATACAGTATCTCTGCTTCAGCAGTTGTCAGAAGGGAAGATTCATTGCAAAGGATAGTTAATCCATTAGGCACCAGAATTATTCCCAGTGAATGTTCCGTGCTTTACCTTTATTCCTTTTCTTATTCACTTTAGCTTAACGCGATATGCAGATTAAAACACACTTCTGCTCACTGGTCCGTGAGAAAATTGGCGCCTCGTACTTCAGCTGAGTGTTTCTGTTTTAAACCGGGGTCCACATGCACGGACCTCGCTACGCAACGTAGCGAAACTTACTAGGGTCCACCACGAATTCTTCCTCATCCACTGAAACGCTACTTTGTGGGTTTATAGAGTGACTCAAGACAAGAACAACGGTATGTTTCATTCGTGCTCAATCAATCTCCACGGGTATGAAAACTAACCTCAAAGTCAAATAGGCACTTCCACTTTTTCGCATATAACTCTTGAAGTTAAAATATGTTTCAAACAGAAGTTTAATCGTACAATAAGCGCTGCAAACTTGCGTTAACAAAATTTTGAACAGTTTAAAAATAGAATACCTGACTAATTTTTAAAAATCTACACAACAAATTTACAATTTCCTGACAAGAAACTCAATAGTCACAAAGTTGTATAAAACAAAGATAACACATACAAAGCAATTTGAATCAACAGCCCTGTGATCTTGACATCAGTTTATAGTTAGCAAACTCACCCCATTGCATTACCACAACCCTAAAAACTAACAATAAGGAAAAGGAGATGTACAGAATAACAGGAAATCTTTCTGTCCAGCGTAGTCAAAGGCTTCTGCAGTCTAGTGTAGCAGCAAAATAACAGCAATGGCTGGTTTTGTGGGGGGGTCGGCAGGGGTGGTTTTCTGGCCCAGGGACACGCTCGAAAATCGACAGAAACGCGCAATCTTCAACGGCTTCCGGACAATCGGGGAACGTCCCTTCCGCTTCCGGAATACTCTCGATCGTTCCTGCCAATATAATTGCCATTATGTGGCCGGGGGGATGGAAAAATGGTTCCTAGCTGGCCCTCAATGGCTCGATTTTACCGTCGATCGACTCCGGGGATAACGTGGCCGCGAAACTCTGCCATTTGCGGCCGGCTGCGTTCCGCGAAATTGTTCTCTGGACAGGGGAAGGAGAATTTGTGGCAAGTTGGCTGACGTGCCGTTGCGTTTTTCGGGGGAGGGATATCAAGGGGAGGGAAATACAGAATCTGTTTGTCGGACAAGGGATGGAGGAATCGAGCGCCCCACGGAAGATTGCCCGCTGATAACTCGAGCGAACGTTTTCACTCGTCTACGATGAACGTTAGATTGGTTTCTTTTTAATGACAATCAAATTGGCTTGTATTTAACTCTTTTTTTTTTTTTAGTGGTCCGTTCGTTTCCGGGTTATGTCAGATTCGCCAAACTGTTACCTATTCGTGAAACTATATTTAGCTTCCATTACATCGCAAAACGTAGACCAAAAATATTCTGCATTTATTAAATATTTTTAAGAAATCTGCTGGAACAGGTGCATTAAATTATTCCCAATTTGCTTTCTTTATAAACTAAAGTGAAAATGAACCAGAAAGCTCAATTACGGTTTCGGTTTCTTAATTAAATTTCTTAATTGGTTCACTATGGACTATATATTTCCAATTCCGCCGAGTTCATAGCCAGAAACGATTTTACGGAAATACGAACTGTGACGTTTTGAAAAACGAGCAACGTAGAGGGTGATAACTCCTTTACGGATCGCCCGGTATAAATTTTCATGGAGGCAGACTTGGAATATTCCTCGGGGATAGCTTCGATCGCCGATCAGACGTTATACACGTATTATGCACCGTTGCATCGCTACGAGAGTGATGCGGGCAGCAAAAGAATTACAAACGGACATAAAGTCGATCGGTATTTAGGAGGAACTGCGTTTCCAGGCTCTCGTTTCTCTTCCATTTCAGCCCGTCTTATGTAGTAGACTCTGGGGAGTATCCTCAAGATAGATACGTCACAGTTTTAGTTGGAATTTGTCTCTTTGCAAGTACAAACTTTTTCAATCATTCGTTATCAATAATTTACGACTGTATTCTTCTATTATCGCGTACTTCACTTTGTTCTTTGGGATTAATTAAACCAACGAGAAACCTTCGCACTTACACATTCCATGCACTAACTGTGTACCAAAGAATTAAATCACGCGCGCATCCCTTGGAAGTTCATTTCTCCCAATAATTCATTCATACCGCCCTCTCTTCGATTATCATCCAAGAATCCAGCATTGGGTATCGAATCTCTGCCGCAGTGTCCCCGCGTCCGCGTACTGTTTCCCAGGAAAGCTACCCCTATAACGCATATACATACATAGTCGATATCTCAAAGGGGTTGCAAGAAACAGGATGCTTTAAATTTCATCCGCGCCAGGGCCGGCCTTAATCGCATCCGGCTGACTAAATTTCCCATTCGAGCTTTCCTTCGGGACCGTTTTCATCGGTCTTCCCGGTGGCGGAATAATAAAGTGGATCGGCCGCTGCTAGCGGAATCGAAATTGTATCGGGGGCTACACGGGTATAATAGAACCGTAACGGCCATTTCTGGTCATCAGAGGCAATCTTCGACGTCGGTCTTTTTGTGTCCGTTCGATTGTTAAGACCTCCCCTCCCCCGCCCCTCCTCTTTTTAGTTTCATTTCCTCGATAAACCGACCACAATTCCAGATCACCTTCGCCAGGAGAAAGAGTTGCAATATCGTTGCAACCCCTCGATATCCTGAACTCGGCGTTGTATCTTGTGGTGGGTATTTTTGGTGGGGGAATGTAAAATTTTGTAATTAATTTGATTCTCCTGGCTGAATCCCCTTCGAACTTATTGGGGGAGAAAACGGAAGTGAAGGGAAGACGGTTTCGGTAGAACTTGGAAGAATGATGAGGTGGAGAAAATTTGAGGATGCTGGAGGAAATTGGAGGTGGTGAGAAATTTACGTCTGTCTCGTTATTCTGTAAATACAAGATGTTCCATAATCGCAATTTAGGCATTAAGAACAAAAATTGAGTTAGTAGCAGTAATGTATTCCAGTAGGCTGTAATTATATGAAATATGAAAAATTAATGTTTCTCAAATGCTTCATCGTTTTTTATTTTTAATTTTTGGAAAACCTTAGTGTACATTAGGACACTAATACTGTTGAAAACCTGGAGCACCATAATTCCTAACGCCCTTATTCCTTTTATTCCCCCATATTTGACCCTCAACTCTCATTATAAAGATTGGCCTCCCTTTCGTCCATCGGGAAAAAAGGTAATCGAAAAGAGTGGCTCGAGTACGGGGCAGATGAACGGCTGAAAGGGCGAATAATTGTCGATTAACGAGCGAGGAATGTTCTCTAATTAGCTGAGGGCAGGATCGTTCGATTCATTTGACGGTGGATGCTGCGCGGCATCCACCTGAGCCGCGTTTATTGTCGTCGTTTATAGTTCTTCGCGAGCCGTCAACGGGTTGTAAAAAGGTCGAGGCTGAAGAAGGGAAGGTGCGAGGTATCGAGAATGGCCGATAAAGTTCCTCGGAGCTTGTGCAATACTGTAGAAATAGAGCTGGTGATATTGTCCCTCGAAACTTCTTGTCGAAATATTCATCTCGTTGTAGGAATTCTGGTTCGTGATAACTTCACTGGAAGCCTTCTCCTTTGCCCTTTTCTTCTGGGATTGAATGTTATTTATTGTGTTTGACATTAGTCCTTTTGTGAAGTGATGGCCCAGTTTTAGTTCCATCATTAATTGAACAGTCCTTCTAGAAAACACTGTAAGTGCCAAAATTAAAAAATAATTATACTATAGTATAGAATTTGATTTTTGGCACTTACAGTGTTTTCTACAAGGACTCTTCGATCCAGTTTAATTGGTAGTGGAGTGATTAATTTACTAGACCATTTATGGTATTCAACAAATGTCTTCATTTATCAAATTGTTGGACCCCGTATATAAAAAATAAACCTAAGATCATTTTATATTAAACAGGGGGAAAAAGAAAATTGTTCACGTGTCACATATTGATTTTAAAAAAATCCCCCTGTATCATATTTCACATTGGGTGTTTTTTAATACATGCGATTAATAGGATGCAATAATAACATAAAATCAATTTCGATTTTGCAAAAGAAAAGTATTTCCTTCGGCTATTTACTTCAGTGAAACATATTTTAGTTGATAATTCTATAAAAAGATGGAATCATTTAAGAAAAGCTTTAATGCATAAAAGTACTCGACTTTGAGTTGCTGAGGCATTCAATTTCGTTGTCTTTTTCTCAAATTTCAGACATCTGATGCATTGTAAAATTTGGTTACAAGAGAAAAAAACACTTTAATAAAGAATTTCAAATTTCTGCAGGCTGAAAAATGTATAAAGTGGTACTAAAAACTGATCTATTCCATAGTCGTAGACACTACTAAGAAATCAAACTTTTTTCTGTCCTTCATTTTTTGAACTCTCAAAATACCGTCGTTTTGGTCATAAAGAGAGGATACACTAAAAAGCTATCACAACATTACACACATCGATTATAAAAGATTGAAACATTTATAAAACTTTCAAATTCTAAAAATTAAAAATATCAAACATTATATACTGCAATTTGATCCCTCAGCTATGTTCGATCAATTTCGCTCTATTTCTCGCGCAAGAAGAGGAACACGGCTGACGACGGAAAAGCGTGGAAGGACGAGCTCGTCTATATTTAGAAAAGAAGAATCAAAACTCTGCGGGGGAGTTTTCACGAGCGTAGAGATCCTTCCCCCAGGTGGAAGTTAACAAAGACGGAGGCTGGGACCGAGCAATGAAATGAAGAAAAGTGGCAACACGATGAAAGCCTGTGCGCTTCAAAGTGAACGATAAAACTGTTGAAGGGAGCCGATTGGCTGGCCGTGTCGTGTCTTGTTGTGGATCCTGCAAGGACGAACGACGCTGTAAAATAATGCCTTTACTGTCTGACGTCGCCAGCAGAATCCTAAAGGCCGCCTCGCTCGTCTCGAAATAAGAGGACGAACCAGGAACAGAAAGAAGGAAAAGAAACACTGGAGGACCGTAGGTGATCTTAATTCCCTGGTGAAAGTGGAGAATTGTGCAAGCTGCGACTAGGAAAGACGGATGGTTGCTCTTCTGCGAGCTCAGTTAATGTCCGTTAATGGAGTATATGGTAGAGGATGCCTGAAATGTGAAGGATGTGCCTTTTTTTATCAAAATTGAAGATCAAGCGGGGAAACCGATTTTATGGGCTAAAAACATAGCAAAATTAGGATTTTTTTAAGAAACTAGCATTTCGATTCATCTGAAATTTGGACCATGTTCTTATGCATCCTTGAAAAAGTTCCATTTTTTTTAATTCATTTTTAATAGTAAACATAGGAGTTATAAATATAGGACTACCAACAATGGTGCTAAAAAGTGTTTAAAACTGATGTTCTTATATGTCTCCATAACTAAGTAGCTTAATATTCACTACCTATATGGTTTAATACCACAATTTCACTACCAAACTCGCTGAACAGAAACCAGACACTTGAAGCATCCCCCAGAAATGTCCCGAGCTGCATTCGCCAGCAAAAACAAACGCGCAAATTCAATTCCAGCGTAAGTGAGGCCGCCGAGTTTCTTTCGAAAGTCGCGAAAAGAGAACAAGAGGCACCCCCCGCGACCGCAATCTCGTTTCGAGTAACTCGCCCGCCAGCAGTCGCATTTAATTTCACGAAAAGCGGATATTCAAATATCGAGGAAGCCCTCGAGGTCGGCACCACGCGCAAACAATGCGTTCTCCGCGGCCCCTCGACCCTTTTTTTCATGGTGTCACCGAGGATTCGCGGGAACTTGACTCCCGATGTTCCCAACCCTCCTGCGAAACTTCTTTCTTACGCGGTTAAGCCATTCGACTTCATGAATTTCAAAGCGACGACGCCGCAGCTCCTTGAAGAGATACGCGTTCAGGGCTTTCTTTTGAGGAATAGCCTCGTAGGATTTGCCCCGAAATATTTACCACCACTTTCGAAGAGCCGAGGTGGAAAACAGTGGTAGACAGGGACGTTCTTACTGATTTGAATTTAGGTCTGCAGAAGTTTTACACGGGCTCGTGGATTGTGCTCGAAATTTGTGACATTCTTTGCTCGACTCACGAGGAAAGTTGTGCGACTCAAAAATTCATAAACATCTGAAGCTTTGCAGAAATGTTTGAGTACTAGGTTTTTACTTTCTCCCACTACTGGCCAAAGGTTGCTCATCACTGCTATAAAATAAAAAACGTAGCACAGCTCTTTTAGTGAAAACGATTCCATAAGGATCTCTTGAAGCTAATTTTTTAAAACTTAGCATAGCACAGTTCAGCTTAGCTTTCAGGATAATTCCCGGCTTAACATGGGAGAGTCAGCTTTGGGGGAATTGGTTCGGCAGTTGCCCAGTACCTACGCAGAGGCCCCGCGGTTCTTAGGTTCGAGGTTGTCTTTTTCTCCTACAATATAGTACTTTCATGACTCACTGTGCATCATAGGTTCTCATAAATCTACGCAGATAACCCATCCCGCGTAAAAGTATGACAAAGAACTCGATCATCGGAATCCTCCTTGAAATAACGCTCCCGATGAACTTGTTGAATGCCAGCAGAGGACAATGGACTGCTTTAAGAAAACACTGTGCACCTTTCAGATCACGGTAACGATATTCAATTACGAATTATTCCAACGAGACGACGGTTCGAGGAACCTCAGCCAGCCTCTGGAACGTGGAATCGAATCGATCCTCGGCAACAACGAGCCCCTCAAGCACAGAACGGCGCCTAACGTGCGGGCTTTCGTTAATTAATTCGCTTAAGATCAACGCTGGTCGCTCCGATGGGTCCCGTTCCAGTCAACGAATGGCCGACTGGAGATTTTCCACGATTGTTTCGCCGCCAGCCCGAAGGATATGCCGGATTAACGACGCTTTCAACCCCAATTCGCGTCATTGTCGCCTGTGCAGGCCCCGCTCCTCACCCGCAAACTGTTCGCGGTCTTGTCGAGGCTCCAGACAACCTGGCGGCTTGGATTGTAATTGCTTTACATCGCGTTACATCTGCAAACTCCGTGGATTCCTCCTGTCTTGGGTCGAGGAACTTCCTGAACCAATGGCGCGGGACTTCGTTAGCGAATAGAGCATAGTGGCTACTTGTTCTTGGGACGATTGTGCTCTGAGGATGGATTATTTTTATAGAAAAGTTTGTGGTTATTGGCGGAAAGTGTTGCTTTTTTTTTATTGTAGGTTTTGAGAATTTAATTGAATATACATGTGTGCAGCTATTTATATAATTAGAGGGTAAGTAGCATATAAAAAATTCTAAAGAAATCGGTCAAGATAGAGAAATACTGAAACTATTAGAAAATCATTTTTCGGCATTAAAACGTTCTGTAGTAAAAGAAAATCCTGAGGGACTTTAACGTGCCAAAATTATAAATTTAAAACTATTAATAAACAGTCGGGAATTAGGTTTCACTTTTCAAGAGGTAGCTTCTTTTTTAGATACTTTTAAATTTCCAAAATACTAAAAACCCAAAAACTTATCAGATCACCACAGTCATTGTGCGAGATTGGAAAAAATTACTTTTGCAAGCGTACGAAATGTACCATGCTTCGTTAAGTCGCCTTTTGTTTCTCGCGATTCACGCTACTCAGCGATATTAAAAAAAAAAAAGGAAGCGAAAGAAAGAACTACGAGGCGCTTCATTTGCGCCTCCGATTTCCCCGTGATTCAGTTTCAACAACAAAGCTACCAACTACGCGAGTGCGCTCGGTACAAAGTGAGTTTGTCGAGTTTTCCTCTTTCGGAAAAAAAAAAAACTGAAAAAGGTGCAGCGGAGACACGAGGGGGTGAATTAAAGTGCCGACTGCAGCGCGGAAAAACTGAAATGAACTCTTCTGCTCGCGTATCGTTAGGCGAATAGACGAGTATTTTTCAGGGCCATTCGCGATAACGTGCGACAAAAATCTGTGCAACCGTCGGATTAGTAGCCTTTTCAAGTATTTTTGGAAGTAGAATGTTATTCTCGAGTCTGGAGCTGCAGGGGAATTCTGTTTTTCTTGGAAAAACAGTTGGTAGCTGTTCTGTAAATACAGAGAACATGGGGGCAGACAGAGATGGATAAAATTTTTATTTAAATAAATTTTCGAATATCGCATAAAAGTTAAAAGAAAAAAGTCATTCGTTCGTTAACTCCTTTTTAACTTTTATTCCTTATTAGAAATTTCATTTAAATAAAAATTTTGCCCATCTCTGGGAACAGATACAACTGTGTAATTTATTTATTTATTGTTATTATATTACTATTGTGATTCGGTACACTTTGTTTCGTCTGACCAAGTTTTATTTAAGATAATTTTTCGAATATTATGGTAGAAAATACAAGGAAGTAAGTGAGTAAGTGAAAGTGGCCAATATATGGTCAGACGCAGGTTTCGAACCAATATGACTGGGATCATATGTTCGTTATTCAGATTAGTTATAACATTTAAAATATGCACAAACTTAGTTAATTTTATTTAAAATTTATCAAATTATAATGAAGTTTATAGCATCCTTTGTAACAAAATTAGTGACGCAGCTGGTATACATTGTTGTTACTATTAACTTCAGTATTCCTAAAGATGATAATTTTGTGAAACTTAGTAAACAATGTTATGGTGATATAAATCTTATTAAATCTATCGTATTCTGTCGAAATCAAATTATGTTTCGTATGTACTAAAAATTGCATTTTTGCGTATTTTAAAAGAGGGTATGTAGAAAATATATCAAGGCAGAGAATATTGAATTGTTTAATTAAGTCCACTGAGAACAATAACATTGTTCTTTCCTTTTGCACCGTGGAATTGAAATTCGAGAATTATGTAAAATTCAGTGGAGTTTTTGATTAATTTAGGGTAACTGTATTTTTATAGCAACATTGTTCGTGATAAAATGGGAAAAGCAAACAAAAGCTTCCAATCTGATCTTCGGAAATGGAAATGGAAATGGAAATTTTAATTTATAATATTTTTGAACGCAATTGCCACAGATATAAAATTCTCGATTATTCATTATTCAGGAACATTTAAAAAGTATGGTGTAATCTTTACATTTCGATTTTCATTTTTTTTTAAATATCAATCTACTGTTCTTCCCTCAAAAATTCCTTCAATCTCTTTGAAGGTTGTAATTTCAAGGAAAGGGCGAGGGAGGCAGCGTGTAGTAAATTAGAAATGAAGCCCTTCGCTTGTGCTTGATGGGCTAATTAAGGTGAAACCCTCTAATTAACTTCATTAGGGCATAGAATGTAGAACTATTCGTCGAAGAATAGGGTGTACACATATTTAATTACGAAGAGTACATGAATACACCTTGACGATAGTGGCCGTAGTTTTGTACCATTTTTCGTTAGTTATGCAATAACGAGGTGGTTATGGTCACGAAAGGAAGAAAAATTATTCTGCAGCAGGTTTGGGATAAAATGTTTTTTTAAATATGTGACGCGTTCAGTTTGTACTGACAACGCATTCAGCTTATCTTTTACATATCGTACAATACTACTAAGTGATAACACTATCATATCATCATATTATCCTATCAAACTATTTCTGTAAAAAAATAAAACAGCTGATTCTTATCGATAGCTTCACACGACACGCAAGGCTACATAGACAGTTCGCTTCAAAACAAATCCAAGCACTTTCTTCTCGATCGTGATTCCGTCCAAGGAAATGAAAGAAGTAGAAAGAAGTAGAATAAAGTAGAACGGCGGAACGAGCGAAGAGCGAGCCTCGCCGGAGGATCCCTGAACGAGTCAGCGAGCCAGATAACCGAATGAGGCCGGAAGATTTGTGTCACGCTGTCGTGATTTTCATCGAGCGCCCTTCTCCATGGCAAATGACGTGGAAAGAGGGCAGAAATTAAAGCCGCTCGTTAGGGTGAAACGGTTCGACCGATCGCCGGGGCTTCGGAGCCATTGAGCCGCGAACGAACGCCCGGCGAGATTCGATATTCGAGACACAAAGAGCCCGAAGGAAGCGGATCGCGTCCTCCTCTCGTCATTCCTCCTGCTGGTCATATTAAATTGGATGAACTTGGGAAAAGAGGCGGCCGCGTCGTCGACGATTCCAACGCCCCCCACCCCTTCGGCGCGATTTCGAGATAATTAATTGAACTGAGATGTCAAAGAAATTGGAAGGATTGAGGCTTTGCGTTCCCTTGCCCGTCTCGACGAGATCCGTTGTTGGCGTGGCGTTTCTTTGACGGATTCGGGATTGTAATGGTGGATCAAGTGTTTCCTATGTTGGCCACTTTGTTGTGATATTGTGGGAGATGTCGGTTGGTCTTTTTGTTGGACTGGTAGTGAAGGATTCCGATGGTTGGCTGATACCTTTTGTGCTCCGCATTATCGTGATTACTTTCTGTTTCGGTGTTTGTGCTTGTATGAAGTTTCCGCTGCTTTGACAGTGGCTATGGTTTGTAGACATTTTCTATTCAGAAAGTTTTCGAATATTTTGTGATTTTCTGAAAATTGCAGTCCACTCTCTCTCTAAGCTAATGACGTCTACTTTATTCTTTGGTCTCCGATAAAACACAAGTTGTTATGCTTTCAACCCTAAAATATTCAGCTGAGTTCAAAAGGGATCCTAAGGTCGCTTTGCAATCAATACTTTCTGTCTTCTTTATTGAAATTGCAGCTTAAGGATACACGTCCTACAGTGTATAGCGTATAGTGTATAGTGGATTTTGTTGTTATCCACTAGAACAGAAAGTGGACATTGAATCCCTGTATCTTTGGCGTAATCTTCAACGTAGTGACGCAAAATGATCTTTCCTTGATCCTAGCAACCTGCTGACTCGACCATCTACCTCGTATATTGAGGCACGAAACTCGTTCCGCGACTTGGATCATGATCCATTTATCTCGAAGGGTAATAACAACCCTTCCTGTCCCTTTTTCGAAGACCTGATGGACACCTTGAAGGTACCTCGACATTCATTCGGTATTACGAAATCTCGCGCTGATTAGAAGGATAATTTTAGTAGAAAAATTTTAGTAGAAAAAGTACATTTTTTGGCACGTATCTGTAAATTCTATAAAAGTTGCAAAGTTTTTAAAATTACAATTGAATTCAAGAGTCTGTTGTATTTATTCATTCTTAAGCTCTGGTTCAAAGACGTACTTAAATAGATTTAGCAAACAATTTATTATATAATAGTTTTACTTTTAGTAGTGGTTTGCAGAATTTTTCATGAACGATGCTAGTAAACATTAAATTAACCTAGAATCGCTTTTAAACAACCTTCTACATGAAATGTGCAGCTAAATGAATTTCAAATATCAAAAAACTTCCAAACTCACTCCTACCTCCTAAACAAATACAATTCTTAATTATTTAAGAGATATTATTATCACTGTGTCCAAGAAAGAGCTTCAAAATCATACTGAAATATCTTCTCACACCCTGTATATTGAAATTTATCGACCCTAAAATCGACAGAACTTCAACGACGAAGGAGCAATTCTATTAACTCTTCCACTTCTGAAATTCTATAAAAAGTAATATTCTAATATTCGTCGCTTATCCCGTCTTCCAATTTTCCTGAAGGGACTAAGAGGACCTAGGTACATATTCCAGCCGAACTATACAAATCCCGTCGTCGTCGGGCCATCCATCTTGGAAAACGATAACCGCCGTACCCCGTTCACTGTTCGACAGAGCCCCCCCACCAGTCTCTTATCACGAGGGTTATACCAAGGCAATATTATTTCAGCGAGCCGCGTGCGTGTGTAGCCACGTCCGATACTCGAATCTGCGACGCTCGATAGGCTTCTAAAAGGTTTCGCGAGGGAGTAGCTTCCCGAGGGCTGCGGATCATCTGGCTGTAGTTGGACGTCAGTAGGATGAGGCTGCAGGATGATCCATCATCTTGTCTCGATTGTGCGACGACGAGATTTCCATGGTATCGAACCACAGTATTTTGTAGCTCTCTGCTTGGATTCTCAGCTTCACTGGTTTTCACTCAGGCCCTGTTGCGCCACTCTCATTGATAATGGAGAGGCTACGAGGCTGTTCATAACAGACTTTTGCTCGATTTCATGAGGGTACATTTCTTGCCTTCTTTTTTTATGAAAGTTGGTGGAGTCTAATTGTGCCCGTCGTCATGAAAGTGGTGTTAGTCAGAAGTTGAATTTATCACATATTTTGTAATATAAGGTGATGTAACACAAAGTAAGTGATGAGTTCTATTGTTTTAGATTTTTGCCTAACACTCAGAATTCGCCGCCCTAGACTGCAGCCTACTTAGCCTACATACAAATTCGTCTCTGACCAGCAAGAAGAAACATCAACAGTCGTCAATTCGAGGAGACACTGATCCCCAACGCGGCGTATCCGTTTAACTGAAATTTAATGGTCAGGTGTCTTGTAGCCTTCGGTTGCGCTACAACGTCTCTCGCTGCCCCAGTTACTTCTCCGCCGAGCAAATTGTCAAGCAAGCAAATTGTCGTCAGGCGTGCCGCCTGTTTACCTTGCAATTAATGCGACTCGCGCGAATCCCGGAGCAAATAACAGGAGAGAAGCAAAGCCCCTTCGGGCGCGCGGTGGCCCAGCTAGCTACACGGAAACTCATCGGATCGCCTTGCAGTTCGGACGTGAAATTGGTTTGTCAACCGAGTGAACCCTTCTCGTGTGTGATCCACGGGATTCCCGACATCTGGCCAGACGATCGTGAGACAATTTCGTGCGGGTCGACGAGCACGTAAAACGTCCCCTAAGATTCGGACGGGAGGGGCCGAAAAATGAGAGACAGCTCCTGCGAGAGAGACTATTCTTTCTAGATTTCGAATCTGGAATTTGTTTTCTTGGTGGACTCTCCTTGTAGAGCTATTGGAAGGAACAGATTTCAGATAAGAGGATTCCTGATTGTGGAGATCAGGATGGTATGTGATTCTATAATAAAGGAACATTGTTTATAATTTTACTCGTCAATAGTTGACGCACTTTAGGAAATAGTATCGAGGTGCGTATTAGACGTTCTTGAATATTTGATATTTGACGAGATTAAATGTAGGATTTGAGGTTTCCCAAATGAGGACTTCTAGGAGGACTATTAGTAGTGTTCCTACAAGGGCTTCTAGTAGGAGTATTAGTAGTGCTCCCAGCAGGATTATTAATAGCACTCTTACTGAAACTGCTGGGTTGACTATTGTTGGGACTCCTGTTGATGATTATAAGAGCAGTATTATTGGAATTACGTTGAGGCTCCTAGGGAGACTGTTACTAGATCTCCAGCTGTTGGATCCCCTGCTAGGATCCCTACTGTGTCTGATACTCGAGCAATCTACTACAGGGTCTACTAAAACTCATACTAGAACTTCTAGTAAGAGTGACTTTTTAACAACCACTAAGATTTTTGGTAAACCTTGTGCTAGTACCGCTATTGGAACAGCTACTCCATTTACTACTAAATCTACTAGTAACTAGAGTATACAACCTCCTAAGAATAGAATTATGATTCTTAAGAAGCCTTATTGGGCCCACAGTTTTGGTTTAAATTTCTACTAACACTCCTACTAGAACTTTTGGAATGATTCCTGCTGAGAGGACTACAACTGTCATTGTTACAGTTCCCCTAGGTAGTCCTATCAGACTTTTTACTAAAGTTACTATTAAGAGATCATATATTCTCTGAACTACTAACCGATTATAATCAACTAGAACACTCTCAAAATATACTTTAAAATTTGTAAGCCAGGCAACCGACCTAGCCATCTCCACCTATGATACCCAGATCTTAATATCAGTTCTACCTAATATTGAACACCATACTCTAGGTTTTAACGGTATTACATAAACGCTGATTCCAAGCAATGATCCTATGTGGCCCATAGACCCACCTCCTCAATTTTGCACGAGGAACACCTAGAGTCCCTGTATTTGCCGTTTCAGGGTCGAGGCGAGAGAATTGAAAGACCAGACCGGTCGGGGAAGGAGTCCAGCAGGGAGAGAGTAAGAGGTCCATAATCCATACGTTCGCGGCGAGTAAATAGTACACGAGCTCTGGGGGTCTGGCGGCTGGCTTGACCGGATGTTAGTCAGGGGATGGAACCACCCCCGTATATCCTCAGAAATATATGAAATTCAGCCTCTCCCCCACGCTCCCACGCTTCTCGTCTCCTATCTCTCGATGTCACTTGAGATTTTCGTGGAATTTTCTTTTCCTCGAGTACAGGGCACACTCTTCCTATAGAGCACGATGTATTCCCTTCTGCCGTAATACGTGAGCACTTCGTAGAGCAGTTCTAAGAAAATCCTGAAGGGGATCTTGAAGAAGGACACTAAGTAGACCGATTACCTTGGGAAGAATCCTCCAACTACGAAATGGAATTCTTCCTTTGACTACTGGGTACCCTTCATTGTAGGTCGATTGATACAATTGGGTATTTTAATCAAAAAACCTTCCCCTCTACAAATTTTAAACAATTATTCGCATTAGTTTTATGCGGCATAAAAAGTCGTTAAATTTTCATCCCAACAATTGTTTTATACTACAGGAAAATAGAAAAATACACACAAACCTTTAAGGGGTTACACACTTTTGACAGGTCGAAAAGTAAGGAAAATAAGAATGTTTTTATATGAAAAAAAAGAGCATATTTTTTTTAAACAGTAGCCAAAAAAGAAAACTATCTGATACCTTCCTGCAAATTTGACAAAAAATTCGAATTTTCGGGTTACCGTAGTTCCCTCCTTAACAGGGCATTTTGCAAAATGTGCGCTACTTAAATTATTAATAGAATATCTGCAAAAGAGGAACACAAACCTCTGCGGTCCGTCACCCAACGTTTTGCTGCGAGGAATTTCGACTCGCCATAAATATCCCTCAAAGGGAACGCGTCATTCTCCCTTCCTCCTGCATCCACCGATCTTTTCTTACGTAAAACCAGAAGATCGGAACATGATCCTGCGGGACTCTTTGATCTGCCATTCTGTCTCTCCAGCGGATGACGTGGCCGCTAGCCTCCCCTTGCTCCTGGGGGGTTATGAATTATCCTTCCTGTATTTTCTTCGCTGAAAGGACGAAGCAACGGGGCGAAGGTTCGCGAGGCAGATTGAACGACGCGAACAGAAGGTTGGCGAGTGGTGGGTGGGGATAATATGCATCCACGGATAAGAGGTTTCTGTTAAATTGTGCCAGAGTTGCCTGGATAAATCGAGAGGAAGCTTCCTCACTGAGCGGTTCCTTTTCCTCGTTCCACGTGGAGGCCTTGCTGCGAAACGGAGGGCGCAGCGGGGTTGGGATTCGTAGTATGAATCGAATCGGTGATCCCCTTCCCGTTTTTGCTGTTTATCGATGTGGCCTTTGAGGGATGAGGTCCCGGGGACGGGGCTCTTAATCGTAGCGGCTGCGAATTAGACTTCGGTGAGGGGACTCGTGATCCCGTTATCGTCGTTCTCGTCGCTGTAGCCGCGGAGAATCGGGAATTAAATGTGTTTACGGACTCGGGGGAGGGATTTTAATAATCCTCGCGACGCGTCGCGAGGATAAGGACTGTCTCCTGAGTTGGTAAATGTGTATTGTGGTCGGTGGTCTGTTTTTCCCGTTTTCTGTGCTGTGGGAATTTGCAGTGATTGTGTTGGGAAGGTGTAACGGGTACTGGAGATTTCTTTTAAATTAGCATCGCGAATATTCGACTTGGAAAATGGAAGAGTACAGCATGGAGGAAGTAAGTGGGCAATAAGTTTGCAGATATAGTGACTCTGAATTGGGCCAAGTAATGCAGGAAGCTACCAACTCTTAAAATTCTAAAAAATTAATTGAACATAGCACAGGTCCCATAATTTTGTGATCTTTGTTTTGCAAAAAAATTACAAACCCATGGAACGTTATACAATTATTAAAATTACCAAGCCTTAGTTCCATTTTAGGCTTAAAAATAAAAATTAAAAATAATATTAATTATACTATTCAGCTCATCACTATTAAATAACCCATTAAAAAACATTGCAAGATAATAACACGAACCAGTAGAAATAAAGCTACTTCTCTTTAACAATTGAAATTATCAAAGTAAATTTACTCAGATCGGATCATTGAGGGTTGGTAACTTTTTGCAGAACTTGGTCGAATTATATTTTTTTTTTGCTGGCACGGAAAAAATGGTAAATAAATGCACGTTAAAGCGAAAACAAAATTGAAATACAAAAATTATTGGGCTTCACCAGTAGTATAAGTCAATGCATTAGCAAACACGACTGATGTACTATATGTAGTACATAAATATAATTATGCTTCTGGTTATACGAGTTTGAAAATTTATTTGAATATTTACACTGAATTCTAATGGACTTTAACTTTTCTGTTATACTAAAATACAGATTTATTTTATGTGCAACCGTTCACTGCAAACGAGGCTTATTTTTATTTCATATGATTTGCCCTTCTGTTTGGAAGACCAAGTTATACAAGCTTGCAGGAGTGGTGGGGGTAGCCAAACTCAGTGGTCTTGAGTGCCCACTTGATTTTGTTCCGACTGTAGCAGCATTACTTCCCTTTAATCGTTAAGAAATTTCTTTTCAATGCTGAAACCTTTGACATTTTGTACTAAGTTTTCGTTGCTCTTTTGTTTCAGAGGGGTAGCGACGAGCTTCTGTCGCAGAGCGGAGCAGTTAGCAATGGTGCTGCAATGAGTCCACAACCACATCACGCGGCCGACAACAACAATGACGCCAAGAAGGTGAGTCACGCTATTATTGTACTAACAATAAGTCAAAGATAACCACTTATAATATTCTTCGATATTTTGAGATAAAAAATATAGCATTCCATTTAAAATAACGAAGTTTACCTTGAAATCTCCTAAACGCCCCCATCTATAAAAATACAGCATGCACTATATAATGTGATCCTCCAAACCATACAACTCTTATATAAAAAAAAAAAATCCATACACTAACTTTAGAAGTTACTCAAGGTGTGCAAGTTGTGTGGACCACTCGATTTATATTTATATTGATAAATAAACTAAATAGATGTTTCTCCAGCAGTTCAATTAGCAATTAAGGTTGTTTTGTAACAACCTGGTGGCTCTACACCTCGCCCTTTATGAATATTATATATTTTTTATTTTTGTTATAAACATTGAATTGAAATTAATGATATTAAAAACTGAATTCGTTGCCTTCTCCTCGTAGACAAATATAAGGAATTAAAATATGCCGTGTTAAGGACCAACAGTAATAAAACAATTTGAACTGCTATACGCCGACAAACATTTCTATTCCATCCATTATCTCTTCTCTCTAAAATTGAACATTTCAAAGTCTGTTCAAAATCACGCCATAATCCACTCCGCTAATAATGCCGACTTTGATAGAGCCTGTTTCGTATCCCCGTGCCTCGAGTCATACTACTGTTCAGTGGAACTGCTCGTTTTCGACGCGCCAGATCCTCTGCAGCTCGAGTTTCGTCTCTTTCCCCCAGCTTTCTTCTTTTTTCTCGGTGATGGACAGTCGACAATGAGAATACATACACGGCTGACAAGCCGACCCCTATCTCCGAGGGAAATTTCGGTGTGTTTACGTGGCCTGAAGCGCGTCCATTGAAATTGGACCTATGTGTTTTGCTGCTCGCAAAGAGCTCCGTCCTCTGACCTACTCGATCTTCTGCGATCGACGGCAAAATTCTCGTCAAAAGGACGCGCAGTGCGCGCTATCAAAGTGAACAGGCCTCCCGGAAAGCGATTCGAATGCTTCTGTTCTTCCACGTCGCTTGAGAGATAATTAATATTCATCCTTTCTGGAATGATAGGGGCTCAGTTTTTTGAATTGCAGTGTCGAGGGAATTAAACGTTCATTTTCATGGTAAAATTGCGTTAGCAATAAATATTAGATACAGGGTTGTGTATTTTGGTTGCATTAGTAGTTTCTATTTTATGAAAAGTAATTTTTGATTTTCAAGTATTTATATTGTGCTAAAGAATTCTTATTTTAACGTCTGCTTAAGCTTCTAGGATAAATTGTAAGGATAAACGTGTAAGAATCTTCGATATCAAGCTTTCATTAATTTCTTTCGACATTTCATAAATCGCCAAAAAAGTATTTAAATAAAATGTTGTCAGTGATTGTAATTGAAATAAATTCTTTGCGATCAATCAACAAACTGCAAAGTTACTAGGGACACAGCTTCCAACATCCGGAGTATTTATATACGTTTCCTTTTCGAATCACCTGCGTGCAGATGTTCGTTCTGGGGGCAGGAAAAAAAATGTGTTTTCCAGGGAACAAAAAGGCATCGTCGTTTCGAATTCCCCAGCGTCCGAGGGAATATATTTATTATTGTCAGCGGCGCGTGACGTTGCCGTTCGCGTATGGAGGAACGATCGCGGAAAAAATGTCGGAAGTTTAGGCGCGCGATAGATGCAGCTGTGCGTTCGTAAGCCGCGGATGATGCACGTCTCCGACACCGGCTGCACGTGCACCGGGTGCATCAAAACTTGTAGCCCCGTAGCCAGCCTCGTTAATCATTTCCCTGGCCAGATGGAAAAAAGAACGGTAGCTCGTAAGTCGCGTGACACGAAAGGGTTTTTGATTTTCGCTGCCTCTGCCGGCTCCCGTTTTCATACGAGGGTAAACATATTCGATAAACATGGGCACGATCGACTTGGGGAATGTTTACCTTAATTTCAGATAAAATTCAACGGTATGCGTAGGTTTTATGTTAGTGCAGTTTGCAACTTCATCATCTTAGGAATTAAAATAAAAAGTAAAAAAAATATTAGGCACTATTTTGCACTTAGAAAAGGTACTTCTATTAAACGAATAATAATTTACTACCATTAACACAAATTCGCGATTAATAATTACCAAGCGATATCAACGCCCTCTAGGGGAAACAAAGAAAAACCTAATCTCAAAAGGCAAAACTAAATATTTGATGGAACAGTTCCAATAGATCTATTTTTTTATGTCATGATGTTTCCGCAGCTTTATGATTCTTCTTATTCTTCTTCTGGTTGATGGTATATGAAAATAGTGAAATTGTTGATGTATCATAGAAGGAGTATTGTTTTAGAATTCTGGTGATTTGTTGTTGCTTGATTTAGTTTGTTAAGTTTTTAAGGCTGTAATGAGAATTTTAAATTTAAAATTCATTCAATTTTGAAATTTTATTATTAAGGTCAAAAAAGTTACAGAAATTTTGGCAAAGATATATACTGGGGTGCGATATACCCCGTGTGACCACGAAGGATTAGTCTGTTAAAATTGATGATGGCAAAATTTATCTTCAAAGTCTCACAAAATATATTCCCAATGGCATAAAAATGTGGGTGTCACCGTTGCATCGTAATCAATGCCCATATAGTCCGTTTACTGTTTCCCTATAGTCGATACAAGATCAGTTGACGGTTCAAGGCCAGTAGGGGAAGGAGTCATCTCCCACCACACCAAAAGCCACACCCCTCTTTTGCACCCCAATCTTCTTACTGTAATCCAAACACAAATTACAGTAAAAAATCGAATCAACTGCAGTACCTAACAAATTTCACCTAAAAAATTTCACACTGAAACCTGCCTACTATTTGCTTCTTCTTAATAACACCTTTTTTGCCGAAGAATCTCCTCTCATTCAATGTCCACAAATTCTCCGCGGAGTGTTAAATAATGTTGCGAGTGCAGGTCGTCGCGGATCGTTAATGCACGCGGCACGTACGAGGAAGAAGGGACAGACAACGAGGGATTCGGTAACAAAGCCGCCTCTGTTGCGTTCTCAGCTCTTTTACTTTGAAAACGTACACGTCCCACTTTTCGATGGCCTGGCGTGCGCGCGCGACGAAAAAAGCGCGAAATCGTTAGCGGCCCCGCTTGAAATTTGAGCAGAACACGCTCGTCGCACTATGGCGGGCAGACTTGCGAAAAACCAGACGCTTTTCGTTGGCTCTGTCATAGAAACTGTAAAAATTTTCGCACCGTGGAGTACTTTTTCTGGCGTTCGTATTGTCTTTGCTTCGACACGTGCACACTTTTTATAATCGTTGCTTCGTGGCAGAGTTTTATATCTTTTCATGCTTTTATGAGAGGCGGGGAATGATCGTGCCTTGCCTATGGCGGAAGGAACTTTCGCAATTGCAGCTTAACCATATTTATATGAATTAACGCGCGCATAGAACGTCATCAGTTTGCATTATTTCCAATTACATAAAGAGTAGATGCGTAAACACAGTGAAATGGCGTTCAGACAATCTCGTTCTTGGTTAAAATGTGTTTAAATGATCTTTCGGTTGGACGAATTTTCGGTTGGAAGAATTTTCGGTTTGACGAATTTTCGGTTTGACGTATTTTCGGTTGAGTACCGTTCGAATCATGAAAAATTTAAGTTACACAAAATTTCAGTCCCTTAAGCAATTTTGGATAATTAAAAGTTTCTTGAATTTATTAATTTTATTCATTAATGTAATAGGATCATAATTGCACCAATATCACTTAACTTTAACACGATTTTAAGGAGCAAGAAGCACACATATTAGTAACAACCTCCGTACATTTTTCCAATATTAGAAGTGTCAAAAGAAATGAGAATGCGAGTTGGTCGAAAAGTAAGGTTAACGGAGTAAGAATTCGGTTGGGACAGAAAAGATTCAGCGACCGTATTAGAGTTAATCGAAAATTCGTAATAGAAATGTACTTTCGAGCTTCCTGTCTGTTTCTGTTCTCACTTTACCTCTGCACATGCAATCACTCGCGAAGAAAGTGTTTCTCCGGGCACCTTTTCAGGTGGTGCTAGCTGTAGGAAAAGTTCTGCGAAGCGGAAGAAGCCTATCGAGAATCGAGGAACTCCAACGAAATGCTGGGAAACCCTGAAAAATAGGATTTAGTAAACTCGATGGGAATGGGAGAAATGGAATAAGTGGGAAGTTTCTGATCCCCGCGGAAGAAATGGCTCGAACCAACGAGATTATTTTCAGGCTCGTTGAGAAATTTAGGTGTCTCTTTGAAGAGCGTCGTCTTAGCTTCAAGAATGAAGATTCCTTTACGAAGAAATTGTCTTACAAAGAACATCTCCCAATTGACCATCACCAATTTTTAAGAAATTTGGCATATGGGTGGAGTATTAGAAAATACTTGACATTTTTTCATGTCATCCGATATTCATGTGCGAGGGATGAAAACTGCCCACTCAGAGATGGAAAATACCTTTTCCGGCCCCGAATTTGAGAGTAGCCGGAAGACTTCCTGTATTGACAGCGGGCAATAAACAAAATTTAATTAAAATCCGCGGCGTTAATTGCCGATGTACCCCGATAGTTAAATTTCTCGTTCCTGAAAGATAAATTATCCGCCCATCAACAACGCCCGACCGAGTAAAAATTCTGTCCTCATTTTCAAATTGAAGTCCTCCCACGTTGAGCTACCTTTCACCGCGTCAGACTCCTCTCTCAGCTAGACCCTTCAAAGTCTCTCGAAGCCACGATACCCTGAAACGTAATCAGAAGGACCCTGAAGAACACAGACACAGGGAAAATGGAAACACCAGGCAGGAGGGTAAAAGGACTGAGAAAAACGAAGAAAAACCCTACCAGTCACCTTTCTGGCCGTAAAAGTTTAAAAGAGGAGTCGAAGGGACAGGGTGTCCTGTTGGAGGCAGCCGTAAAGGAGTGCTCCAGCTGGCAGGAGCGACCATTCGCCGCGTTTTCCAGGTTGAATAAAGCTTCGCGCGGGTGGGCTGGGGGGTAAGAAGCAGCAGGTCCATCGTATTTCCGTTGGCCATGCCTTCAGGGCCCTTCCTCTCGATATCAGTTGACCTGGACTCGCTTCATGGTTTGTTCTACTCCTTGGAAAACGTCTGAGGATCGATCACTCCTCTTCTGAACGGAATTCTACAAACCGACATCGACTTCGGTACCCTGGCTGCCTTTGGCTACACAGAACCAGCAGGATCATGTTAGAATGAGGGACACATTGATACTGGGGTGACTGTTAGCAAATGGGTCCTGTCTGTGCTTGGTGGTCGACTCTGGTGGCCAAGCTGTTGCTGGTTGGACTGGAATGTTATTTCGAGTCATCATCTTGTTTCGCTGGGTAGACGAAGAAGCTCTGTGTCTAGTCCACTTGAAATACTTTGCATATCTGCGCAAAGTAATGTTTGTAGCATGGTAGTGTCTTTGGTGAGCTTGGTGGAGGGATTGCACGTGAAGTGTGTAATAATTAATGCAGTGGCAGTTAAAGTATAAACGTAGGTCATATTCTTTGTGCTTTATGTAACTCTAAACAGCATCAGCTGGCTGGACACTCTCTTTGAACGCAGAAAAGACTCTGTATCTCCTCTCTCTGGGAACTCTTTGTGGGCTGACTGAAAGATACACTGCCGCCACGTACTGGACATCCTTAAGTACTCGCACACGTAAAAACGCGCACACTGGCAGTCGCTTTTCAGACACTTTAACGCTTACTGACGTCACTTAAAAACTTTCTTCCCAATAATTTCGTGATGCTCGGTTTTAGGGATAGTTACCTCAACGGTAATAAATCTCACGAAGGAATGGACTAATTTCGTAAAAATATGTACATCGTCGGAATTAATTAACTCTTAAATTTAGTATTAATTTATTTTCATTCAATGCCATCTGCAACTGAGTTTCAGCAAAATACGAATCTGACTCGTGTGTGTAGCAAAGTCTTTAATTCACTTCTGTTACTGTTATCTGGGCATTCCTGAAGTAGAATTCTTCTAGCTCTGGCTGATTAGAGACATCAAAGCATGTAGGGTTTAAAAAATGTAGCGAGGCGTGAATTCACGCCAGCTAGGAATGCGTTAGGCACGAAAGTGAAGCTTCCTAAGGACAATGTTCACCCATCCGCGTCGAGTCGAGTCTCATATTTATCCGTGGCGCAATAATTCGCGAAAGGGATCTACGCCTCAGTCCCGAAAGCGGATCGAGTTACGGGGGCTTAATATTTCAGGCCAGCCCGAGGCGCGCTCCCTTTTAATCAGGACTTTTAATTCAATCCGTGGCCTCCCTTTTACTTTAAACTGATTAACGATCACGCTTTAAAACAGGAATTAAAACCTGTGCGTTGTAAATCGATTAGGGGCGCGCCATTGCAGTTCATCAACTTTACTGGGGACATGGTGCACGCGATGAATTCCTCATAATGGAAAGAATTCAGTAAATGATCCATTAGTATCTACCTAATTTGACGAGTGACACATATTTGTTAAAAGCAGTGACTATCAACATTTAGAGTTTAATTGGTTTTATAGGTAGTGTACTGATTATTGGTTGGTGAAGTTATTACTTTTATGGGATATAGGAGACACAAAAGTCTCGCACATATTTAATCTCTCGTCAACATACCTTTTTTCGCTCAATTTTGACATACCTGGGTGGCTCACATCCAGAACAATTTTTCAATGACTGCGATTCTCAACTGAAGAATCCAATCGTAATAAAAAAAATCATGGGCCAATTTCGAGGTCTCTGGAATGTATTCCAATTGTATTTTGATTGAAATTTAATCACATTTTTTGAAAAAAAAAAAGCTAGATTACCGTATGTCGAGAAAAAACGAAGGTAATCTTTAAAAAATTTCAATATTTGAAGCTAAAAATCTACCGACTTGTTGTTCAGATATAATATTTTGAGGGAAAAAACAGTCTGTAAATCATGTTTGGAAAAAAGATATTTATTTTGCGTATAGAAAATTAAAAAAATTGAAAGTCGAATTTATTTGTTTTCCCCACAGAGAATCCTACATTCACAGCCCCTCGTAATCATTGACACCAGTCGTTTCCTCCACCCCAACAACAGCCCGAACAACCGAAGTAACACTCCTGAAAAGTTTCGCCAAAGATTGTCAGTGGGAGGGGTGTCGAGTTCTTAGAAAGCTGAAGAATCAGCCCTAATATCGTGAGTGCTGTTCAGCATTTTCGCTTTATCAGGTGGACAGCGGGTCCCTTTGTCCCAGTTTCTTTTTGACGTGCCATTTTCCGCTTCGTTCCGTCCCATTATCCACGAATGGCGGCGGTGTTGCGCCACTTATCCGCGCGGGGGCGCGTTCGCGCCACCCGTTGAAGAATGGCGCACCTTGCGCGTGAACGAAAGCGAGGGTGAACGTTAGGACCTCGTTAAAGGTGCCGAAGGCGAAGTCAATTATCGGATATTATTTTCTTTTCCATTCATCCCCTTTACGATTCTCCTTCCTCAAAATCCATCCGCTACCCATGTAGTAGATTGAGAACCGTTTCCGTTTTGAATACCAATTGTCACGGAAATGAAGTCGCGAGTAAAAAAAAGTTATTCTACATTTTCAGTTTATTTTCAGTAAATCTATGTCAGCAATAACAAATTCACCCCATAAATTAAAATTCTTTAATTAGTATATTTAAGTATTTAATATTGCGGCCCGCGTAGAGTATTAGGCTTCCACTTTTGGTTCATTACCGGCCAAAAGTTGCTCATCACTCCTATAAAACATAAAAAAAAAACATAGCACAGATTATCTTGGCTTTTGGTGGAAACGTTTTCATAAGGATCTATTGAAACTAATTTTTTAAAACTCAGCACAGCTTAGCTTAGCTTAGCTTAGCTTTCAGGTGAATTCCCGGCTCAACATGGGAGAGTCAGCTTTGGGGGAATCGGTTAGGCGCCTGCCCAGTAACACACAGGGCCCGCAGGTCTTAGGTTCGAGTCCCATTTGCCGGAGGTTCTTTTTTCACCTACACTTTCATATTTCGGTTAAAGAATTGATTCAACTATTACTTCCCTGCGTGATTCTAATATTACTTCTCTGTGTAATCTACTGGAGTCAGAAATTTGAAGACGCAAGTATAATGGGGACTTCCCAGCAATCTAGCGAAATATCCTTTCAGTTAAGGGATGTCAAAGACTTTTCGTGTGTGATCGAATAATTATGTTCGACGAGACGCGACGTAAGTGGATTAGGGGAGGTTCATAGTTCCTGAGGCCGATTTAAATAGATCAGGAACCATGAATGGGCTCCATCTAGGGTTTCTGATTTGAAAAGATTAGATGGTTATCTGCCTTTTCAGGGAGACCGTGGTTCACCCATTTTCCCGATTAAGGCCGATGGAAGTAAGCCCGTGCCGCAGCCAAGAAGCGCGACGAAGGAACCTGCTTCTTTCTATCAGGAGAGAACAGCGTCATTTCCGTTTTCCATCTAGCAATCTAATTTCGAAATTACTTGGAAGATCTAGTATATGCGAAGCTTGACTCGTCAATTTTTATTACTTTGAGTTTTGAATTTTGAGAGTGAAATTTTTTTGAGGCAAAGATTTTATTGTTATTTGTTCGATAATTGTATTTGTATTGGGACCAAATATGTAGAACATGGAAATTTAAATTTATAGCAGTTCCTTAAATGAAGTTAAAATATCTGTAGAATATATCTTCATAGTTTTAAAAGTGGAGTGACACTACCCTGTGTATTTTCACCACACAGAATTTTATTTAGTTAATTATGCAACAGGAAAGTAAAAAAAAAATGTACCCAATTTTTCTACACATGATGTAGCTTCCAACGTCGAGTTAGGAAAAAAGTGAAAATTGAGGAATACATGCTTGTGTTGAGCAAGCCTGTCATGCCCATGGAGTATTATTCTCGTGCAATTGTTCTGACCAGTCCTGTGATGCCGAGGAATTTTCATATTAGAAAACGCGCTAGGGGGAGGACGAGTGAGGGACCAAATCACCTACGGAGACTTCTGAAATCTGACCGGAAACTTCTGCTTGGCATGTCTGACATATTTCATGCCGGAATGTTTCCCCACGAACGCACCGGAACGCAGGGCACGATTTTCGAATGCCACCTGTCTCGCGTCCGCGGATAATCTCGATTTCTCGATTTTAGGTTTCGACGTTCTCTTTTCGCGTGCCTTGCCCCATGGAATTCCTCCTACGTCCCGTGCAAAACCCTCTTAATTAATTATCGATAGGTGTCTTAATCGAAGGCACTAATTTCAATTTTATATTTCACTCCAACTGCAGCGATGGCCAACTACTACAGGGTGCTTGAAAATTATTAGTAAGAAATTAACTTGCAAAGAAAATGGTCAAGTTTTGTGCCATCCATTTGACTAAAATCTGATTTGGTTCATGATGTGTATAATCGTGTATTAAACAGAAAGGACATAGTACTCAAGATTTGGTGTAAATAAATTACCATTGGCAGGTAGAACATTTACTCATCAATTTTCTTTTTAATTTTGGTGCTTACAGTGTTTTTTACAAAGACTCTTCAATTCATAATAGCATGTCTGATAATTAAATAGTTGAAATTGATTTAAAAAATTCGCCTTTCATCGACCAAGACTCGCCCTGGTGTATAAAATCATTGCATTCTGAAGCGACAAGGATTCTTGGACCAGACATTCAACTCCCTCCTCTCTCGCTCGCGCAGGACCACGTATCGTTAAGCACGTCCACTCTTCCGATGTTCCCCTTTTTATTTTTCTCTCGGTGCCTTCAATATGGGAGCTTGCTAGCCCGCCCACGTAATCGCGGAGCGGGGAAAGGGTTGAAATCTCGTCTCGGAGCCGCTGGCTGCGCACAAAAGAATCAAAGCGCAAAAAAGGGTAATGGCGGTGGACCACTGGCGGCCAGTAATATTCCGGATGGACTCTGCTTTCGGTTCGAGTGCCCTCGCAAAGCTGCCGTTTAGATAAATTGCTTCCACCTGCGCCTGTCTTTTCGAATCCTACCGACAGGACAACGCTCGTCCTTTCGTTACCCGCCCGTTATTCCGTGAATCGTCGGCTTCTGCTTTCCCTCTTTTTCCCATTTTCCATGGTGTTTCTGATTATTGGCTCCGACGCTCAGTGGGGATTGGTAGCTCGTTCCCGGCGCCCAGGACTGGATGTTAAATCTCTGCGAATGTGTTTCGCTCGCAAAATTTAACGTGTCGGTGACGGGAAACAGAGTTAAGCTCTTTTCTGTAGGACGAGAATTGCTGATGGACGGGGGGTGGAGATGTTGGGGACGTAGGAACTTTGAGATCAGGAAATTAGGAATTTGGGAGTTAGGAATTTAAGGACTAAGGAGAAACTAAGCAGAAACTGAGAGATTAGAGGGTAGATAGTTTGAAAAATTAACAAAGTAGGAAAATAGAAAAATACACAAATTGGGAAAATGGGAAATTGAGGAATTGATAAATTGAAAGGGAGAAATAGATAAATTGGGAAATTGGGAAATTGAGGAATTGATAAATTGAAAGAGAGAAATAGAGAAATTGGAAATTGGGAAATTGGGAAATTGGGAAATTGGGAAATTGAGAAATTGAAAGATAAAGGAATTGGGAAATTCGGAAATTGAGGAATTGATAAATTGAAAGAGAGAAATTGGGAAATTGGGAAATTGAAAGATAGAGAAATGGGGAAATTGGAAAATTGGAAAGTTAAGAAATAGATCAATTGAAAAAAGTAGGAGAATTAGAAAATTAGTGGATTTAGAAATGCGGATTAAGAGATTAGGAGATCAAGAAGTTGAGAAATTTGAGAATTCAAAAATTGAAAATTCCGAAAACCAAAAAATTAAGAAATTAGCAAAGTAATGATGAGTCAGAGGATCAAAAGATAATAGAATTCATAAATCATTTTTACCTCTCTAAATATTTATTTCATTATTATAATTATTTAACGTATCATAGGTGGAGATAACTTGTTATCAGCTAGAAATTAATATTTTTTGTGAATCAGTAACTATATCCTCGCGTGTAATTGACAAGCTGAAGGATGTTTAATTATTCCCAACGTTACGACGTTTCCTTCTATTCCAATTAATTACTTTCATTTGTTTCGTATCGTTTTACCTGCATATTATACGACCGATCACATATTACAAATAATAATTATCACGGCTGCGTATTAAATTACAGAGCTTCATTATTTTCCTCGTAACAAGAAACATCCCTCCATATGCGAAGTACAAATAAAAAATATGCGTATCTCAGTGCACGTATCCCGATAATATTCCAGCGTGAAACTGTTTCATTCTTCCTTAAACATTTCAATTTTTGATAATTTTTTTATTCATATATTTTTAAATTTCGTGATTAAACAGTTAAAATGCGTTATTTCGCCAGTTTTTCTGCTATTATGTTGTAACAATAGCTTGCACGTCTTGTAATTGGATATTCTTCTGGAACGTAACATGGGAGTAATTATGGTAGAAAATTTGTGGTGAATTTAATGACAAAAAAATATATTTCACTGAAAATTTTTCGAAACTTTCGTTTATAAATGCTGCGTGCACATAGGCTTGAAATTTAAATAGCATGCGTTGCAGGATCAGGAATCCTAACAGAAAACATGGCCTCTAAATTGTAAAGTGGTAAAGGGCTGTTTTTTATATGTTAGCACGTTCAGAATTACTGGATTACAAATTACTTTAATTATAATAACAGTATAATATATGTAAAACTAATGCAATCTAATACATTAACTAATAGATATATTATTACATAATATATTAGATTGCATATTACAATAATAATTCTTTTTAACACCAGTAGACATTAAAAAATATCAACAAGAAGATAAAAAGCCATAAATACATATCGTAAACCAAGGAGAAGAAAAATAGTAGAGTTAGAAATTATATAATATATGTAAAACTAGAAGTACAGTGATATTTCAGATCTGTAATAAACGTCACACTCCGAATTCCAGAAGCTGTCAGCAAATTAATAACCCCCGCCCATAAAAATCAATTAAACCGCAACTTATTAATTTTCCAATCAACCAAAGTCAATTCCGTCCATTAATATACCACGATTTAACCAAAAGGATTTCCATTGAACTGTGCTTTATCCACGGTGCGTGTCAAATAAAACTGCAGGTGCATTCGTCCAAATCCACCCGTGCCGCGCGTGCGCGAACTGAAACGGGCAGTTGAAATATTTCCCTCTTAATTTCGCTGCGTTGTCTGCATACGAGAGCAGACAGTGAGGCATCTATTTCTGCTAATTTCACTCCCTTATGCGCATAGAAAAGTGTTCGCCTGCCGCGTTGGCCCTCCCTCGCGTTTCGGAATCCCGCGGATTAAACGAGATTCCTTGCCGCGATAGTAACTGATTTTTCCCACCCCTCCCACCCTGTTTGCCCAACACGAGAAGGATTACAATCGAAACGCCGTTTACTGGAGGCTGTTCCCGGGATTGGATGCGAGTAAAGTGAATTGAAACTCGCGTCTTGGTAATTAACAGGATGTTGAGCGCCGTAGGGATGTTCGGAGCAGAGTCTTGCATCGCCTTGCCACCTGCAAATGTTTAATTCAGAATTGTTTCGACCGAGCCGGCCGGAGTTCTGCGTGTAATAAATAGGATTAATTAAAGAGTTAATTTGCTAGAGCGTGTCTGCTAGATGTCATCGCGAAGATTCGAGGGAGCTCGGCTGGATCTTTCGGAAGATCCTTCAAGCTCTCGAGGGACACAGCTAATTACCATTTATTCAAATTCTTCAGTGTAACGATCACCATTAATTAATATTATCCTGTAAAAAGAAACTTTCGCTGCTAGCCAGCCCCAAACTTGACAAATTTCTACTATTCTCCTTTAATATATCAAAATAAAACTATTAACAAATTACTTCTTTAAATGCATGGTACGAACAATTTCACCTTTGTTTCTTTTTCAAATCGATAATAACCCTTGCCACATATCTGTGCAGAGACGATCCTCTCGAATATTTTCCTTCGATCGCGTAGAGAAACGCCCGCGTCTATATTCTCGTTTTAATTTACAAAATGGCACTCCACCCACCCGGATACTCTTATTCCCAGTGACGAAAGCGTATCCGATCGGAATATTTCATTCCCGGTTGCTCTCAAATAAAAACAAGGGGAATAATGCTCACTTCGGCGCCGTTCCTTGCATCTCCGGGAAAACACACACCTTCCATTCCGCTCGTGTTTATTTCAATCATCGGGAAATAATTTTTCCATCTATTTTCAATCGTCGATTCCCACGCAGCTCGCCCCGGCGGAGTATCGGGCCGCATTTCTCCCGCCAAATTCTTGATTACCCGCGGGAATACCCCTTGGACGAGTCCGCTATGAACGTTGGTCCGCGCGCTGCCGGGGCAGACGATGATAAATCAAACGGATGCGAGATTAGGGTAACAGGGTCTGCTACAAAGTAGCGCGGGACAGGTAACATGATTCCCATTGAGATTCGGAGTTGCTGGCAACGCGCCAGGCCAGCTTCCATCCCCTCCACTTTCTCTCCTCGCCCCTCTTGGGGCCATTTTCTCCTGTAATCTGACTATAATTTACTCAAATTTTCTCCTCTTCCCTTTGCACGTTTCGTTATGTTTGTTGCGGGCCCGTGGCTCTTGTTTTGACGTTGTCGATAATGAAACTACAGGGTGGTTCAAAAAAGATTGATGCTGTAGGAGAGTATCAACTGACACAAAACTCAGCGCAGAGGGCGCCACTAGCGCACCTGCCAAAATAGAATGTTGTTAAAATATTAGAAGCTGTGTTTATTTATATGTTTTCCATTATTTGCTGACTCTCGTCGAAATTTGGAAAAATTGCCCTCCGTTTAATTAAAGAAGTCGCAACGTTCACTTCTATTTCACCGCGGAAGACTGCAATACTTTACAAAATATCGCCCGCAGCCTCATTGTCGATGAGAAACACAGAATTGTGTATAGCCTGTGTCCGTTTCGTCCTCGGTGGAAAGCTCGCGCTGCATCGGAGCCAGTAATTAAGATTTAAACGTCCAGTGCTCGGGGCGCGAAAAAGCACCGCTCGAAACCGAAACCGGGGCCGTGGAGGGGGGAGAAAAAAAAAACGGCCTCCGACGGAACCTCGACGATAAAAAGATATTGGGGGTCGTAAAGACGCGAAACTGTGGCCGGGCGTGCTTGTAAAAAGATTGGACGCGGGGCATAAAGCGCGGAACTTCCTAATGGAGATCTCGCGGTGGCGTAAAAATAAGGGGAACGGTTTCGCGTTGGAAAGCCAGCCGTTGCTGGAATAAATAAGCCTTGTAATAGTAAAAACTTCGCCACCCCTTTTCTGTAACATTCTGCGTCCAGTTAACGATCGGCGTGTTCTGATTTAATAAATGATATCATTAAACACGCGTGTTAATAAATACGCCATGATCTGTTGCGAAACGAAGCGTGTGTGCGCGTGTGCGCCATCTTGAATTTGTCAGGCTACCTTGTAAAGGTATAGTGGATGGTATTATGTGATGGGGCGAAGTAGACCCCATGGAGCAGTTTGGAAGTTGATATTTGTGGGGAAAGTTTATGGAAATGGAAATGAGTATTAGGTATTTTTTAGTTCGTTTGTGTTTTATTCTTGTCGCTATGAATTACACGAGTGAATTACATAAAGCTTTCTTTGAGTAACAATGTTATCAAGTATAAAAATATTTTTTGTAAATATTCATTATTCATCCAGCAAACACTTCAAGCTTAAAAGGAGTTTGATTGAAATTCTTTTTAAATTATACTAATCTTGATTGCACTATAATTATTCTTCTTTATAAAATTCCATCTCTCGTCCTCGAATTATTTAAACAATACTCGTTTCGATCGTCGAAACACTGTCGGGGAATAACCGTGACAGTCCGGAAGATGGGAAATAATAATGGCAATCATCACCAGTAATGGTGATTAATAATTTTGTATTCGTTGTTACGGTTGCTTCATTGTTATCCTGGTTTATTAATATTACGTCACTCGTTGCCGCTCCATTACGATGCTTTGTTAATATTATATCATGTTACGGTTATATTTTGCGAAATATAGATCCGAGGGATTTTGGGTAACGTTGAATTTCGTTGTTTGATCGGAAAGATTAGTGAATTCGTTTTAGCGCCGTTTTGTATATGGAAATTAATTAAATAGTAATTCGATATCAATTAATTGGACTGTGCTCTCGTGTCTGTCAAGCAGCTTAACACGAACGAGGCAACTAATAGTGAAATAAAAGTAGGTTTATTCCTGATCGAACTATCGAGTTGTCATTAGCAACCAACAATAACGCGTTGTTAATTAAATAGCTGATGCGGTCCCATTACCGTTATGTCTGCAGCTGGTGTTAATTACCGGCGAGCATGGGTTATTAAATTACATTTTATGAGCTGCACTCACGATGAAATTGGGTGAGAACACTTTGCGAGCTTGGCAATTTATTCTGCATCATTTTTATAATGTTTATCGTTTTCTGTAGTTTTAGAAATTGAAAGGGATGTTTGTCAGAATTTTTTGGAAAAGTGACTCGGCATAGGGAAGCTTTATTACCTTTGATTATGTAATTAGGTAACAATTTTAGTCAAATTTAGTAAAATTACTTTTGCGGAATGTTATTTTGATATTATTTTAAATCTTCTTTTTATGGTTAATAGTAATCAAAATTCCGTTTCGTCTTTTTGTTTCTGTTCAGCCCTTTTGCTTTTACAAGCTAAGCAATTACTTACATACTTCATAACCAATAAATATAAATATGCCATCACTAATATTACAAGTTCCTTCTTCACTCAATCCCCTGGATCCCGCACCTCGTCAACACCCCCAATATTTCACGCCACCATACCCCCATTGACCAACCCCATCCCCCGTTTATGTCATCAACAAATTGTCACCAGAATTCTCCCTCGCCGCGCATCCCCGTTAATCCCCCTTTACACGCGTTTCTTAACCTCAAATATTTCTTCAAGATGGCTGAGAGTGTTTGCCGTGGCGCGGAGTGGGGGGCGCGAGCAAACGTGCCCCGAAACTAGGATCGAGTCTCGCGGGCTCTTGGCGCGCGCACACAGAGATATTTCGATCGGCCAAACTTGCTTCGGATTCCCTGGCAAATATAACCGCGCGTTAACCGTGCGACCGTGAGGGACCCGCTGTAAACCCGCAGGGGTGCTTTTGACATTTCTCGCGTCTCTCCGGCGAGCGTTTGCCGCTGAGCTACCAAACCCGCTGGAGTTACCGTTTCTAATTATGCAAGACGACTACCCCGGGCTGATTAGCGGCAGATCGATGTGTGGAAAAATCGGGGAACGGTGAACCGGGGTTGATGGGAATTAATCGCACGTGCAGAGCAAATTTCCACCCTGTTCTGTGTGGGTTGCTTAGTAGAGTTCGGAGTTGGCTGGATTCTAGAGTGCACTGAATAATTGCCAGGGATTTACTGTCGAAGTTATTATCAGACTGGTAGCTGTGACGTTCTGCCTGGCTCTTGAAATTTGGTATGAATTTTTATTTCTCTTCTTCTGTTCTTTGTTTGTCTACGTGTAAGGGAGGACATTGTTCTGCAGCTCCTTTTTTCTTAAGATTCTTTATCCAGCTAAAGCTTTCACTTAAAAGGGATTGAATTTTGCTCCTCCAAATTCTCCAATCCCCACTAAAAATTCCCACCAGCAAAGAAGTCGAATCCCGTCGATGTTGCCTGTGCGCGTTCAATTTCGCGGCCGACGGGCTAATGAATTCATACTGTCATTAACACCGATCGAAAATACCGAGTGAACGTTGGACGGGTAGAGCTCATACGATCCTTCCCATTCGCTGGCGGACGACTGGATGACACGAGAATGGTTCCAAGTAACGTCCATAAATCAACGCCCGGGGTACGTTAACGTGTAATATACAGCAACGAAAGGGGACAAAGAGGGTAGAGGGGCTGGGCGAGCGTTTTCACTGGGAATATGGAGGAACGTCGATGGACAGGGGAAGCGAAACGATTCGAAAACGATCCCGGATAGCGATCAATCAAATTGATATTTATTCACTGTGTTTAATGCGTTCAATATGACTTCCATCGACCGCGCCTACAATGGCAATGGCCCGTCGATGGAGGCCACTCTAATAATTTTCCAGCCCCTTGTGAAATATGGGTATTGCGTAGAGAGCTTCTGCTGTGAAAGAAAGAATGTGACTTTGATTTTGGTTTTGTACAGTGGTAGAAGGGGTTCTCGGAATAAAAATGAAGGGAAAATGTGGGGTGGATTTTGAAAGCTGACGGTGGTTGATAGAATTTGCGAATATGTAATGCCAGAAAACGTTTCATTATTGAAAGGAGTGCATAGTCTGATTTGTGTAAAGAAAATAGAGCGAGGGGGATGCTCTTAAAAATGGAGAGAGTTTGAAAAGTTTTTATGTTCCAAAGTAAGAATATTTCGTTCCAGGGGAACGGGATAATTTCATAGATGTTTAGCGTGTGAGGAGCTTACTTTTTGCAGCTTGAGTTTAACGTAATCTCCTTTCGTAATATCTAACACTTAGCAGCCAGCTATCTGGCTGGAACATTCAACCTTTATTTACCTATTACGTGATACCTACACCTGGCGTAACGCGAAACTTACCATCTCCGTCCGCTATAACGTACAGTTCTACTACTTGCTCTCCGGACCGCTGTTAAAGTCTACAATATCGGGCTACCAATTAATCGTGGCCGCGTTACTCGTGTTGCGGATTACCTAAGGCACTCTTCTTCGCTTTGGCATGCTGAGGAGCGCGCTTCCGTGTCAACGACAGACTCGAGGCCCGATCGAACGTCATCTTTCCATTTCTTTTCTCCAATTTAGCCTTTAACGACCGAGCGGAATCGAGTCCCCGGGCGGAACACTGTTCGTTGGAGTATAAAGTGGGATGTAAATAAAATTCATTTCTCTTGCACGCTATTGACACGAAGTTTATGAAATAAATTGCAATTATACGAGTATAATTTTTTGTTGCTGGCGGATTGTGGATGGCGTTGAATATAATTGAACGTATCCGAATTGAGAGGTCGAAATTTAGATAAATGATGCAACATCAGTTCGACTTTCACAAGAAATCTAGTCTAGTTGAATTTATGCATGCTTAGGGTGACCCTTCTTTGTAATATTGAAATATCTTTTCGAAATTATTTTTGTGCATGAACACAAATTGACAATCAAGATGCAGTAAAGAAACTAAAAAAAAATATACTTGTAATAAAATCACTGATAGGTTTGGACCAATTCCAAAAAAGTTATGCGATTTTAAAGGTTGTAAACATTCTTTCGTCCGCCGCTGTATGTTAAAAATAAATTTAGGTTTGACAATGTGACATTATTAAAGGAGGAGTCTGAGACTCCACGTCACCGTTTATGTCACTAAGTGGGACGTCACCGGTTAATATATATATATCTTATAATTTCTTTGTGAGATTCGGTGTCTATTATTTAACAAACCCCGGCACAAAGCGTTCCATAACTCTGCAGATTTTTATTCCCCTTTTAATCCACCGTGCTCCCTGACATTTCCTCTAATAATTCCACCGTGGGCGATGCGCCTATTCATCGACCTCCATCAAAGCCTCCCATTCGTCCCCCGAAAACGCGAAGACAAGCTTCGCCCCGATCGTGCCGTTTTCTCGCAGCGGAAACGAGCCCCGAGGCGAACGAATACGTGCACGTAAACGAGAACGACCGACTGTAAAAAGCTCTGGAGCAAATTTCTGCGCCCCCAGCTGCCCGTCCCCCCGATGCCCATCGTAGAAATTCCTCTTTTTCCCTTTTCCGTGGCCGCTGTCGTTCGTAGGAGATAACAGGGGCGCAATTAATCATGCTACCCGGGGGCTGCAAGCTGGCCAGCGTGTCCAAATACGTTATGAACGTAGCGTACGCCATTGTATCGTGGTGGTGCACATGCTGCCCGTAGACGCTACCGGACATCACACTGGGGGCCTGTCGTGGAAGGGGTTGCCTGGGGGGTGGTAGCGCACGGTTCATCAATAACCTGTATTTTCAACCCTCCTGCGAGTCCTACGACTCTACACCCTTTCCATAAAACTGGACAAGACTGCGTTGCCCCCCCCCCCTCCCCCTTCCCCTCTATCGTCCCGTCGGCCAATTTATTAAGCCCTCCCGCGGCCCCTGTCAACTTCTCGTATTGGCGCCCGTTTCGTTAACTCGCACCGTAGAATTTATTACACGCGGAGTCGGCGATAACCGGGCGCCGGTGATATGGAGAATTCATGGCGATGATCGAAAAGGAGACGACTCCTTGTGGAGGTGTCAGTCAAAAGGGGCGGGGAGAGGGGTGGGATATTCTTTAGGGGAGGATCTGTTTGTAGAGGGAATAGGGGTTGAATGTTTGGGATGGGAGGGTTTGCGACGGGTTGGGGATGGAAGAGTTGGGGAAGATGTGTTTAAGAGTGGCGTGACAGGGTTTTGAATGGCGTTGGCTGGAATCTAGGGCAATGGCAAGGTCCCTTGCTGCGCGTGCGCAAGCAGAAGATGGAAAAGTGAAGCTGTCGGCTGATGTATTTGCAATTTAACAAGTTTTGTGAATCGTGGGCGGTGGTATTCAGCAGGAATTAATGTTTCGTGGGACGGACTGAAGCAGTGACGGGTTTAAGGAAAATGGCCAGTGTGCAAGGAAAATCTGAGGTACAACAAAAGTAAATGATACAAGGGGGATTTAAACCCAAATTTGAGCTTTGAAATCTAAATTTGATATTTGAAGAGGGGGAACCCAAATTTGTGTTTTGATCATTGGGGCTTCCCCCTCTTCAGCACTCAAATTTGGATTTCCAACTCTCCAAAACCCAAATTTGGATTTCCTCTCCAGAAAACTCATAGTTGAATTTCCAAATTCAAATTTGTGTTTGAACCCCCTTGTATCATCTACTAATCAAATTTTGGTTTTCAGTTGAGTCTCTATAAACCCAGTTTCGTTTACTCCAAATTCTGCTTAATCCGATGACTATTTAAATGAAGATAATACTTTGAATAAATTAGTTACCATCGTTCTTTTCACAAACAAATTATTTATTTATTTTATTTTTTGAGATCTGTACAAAAGATTCGTTAGCTCGCACATAGAATCGTATCAATAGTATTTAAATATTGCCACGAAAAAAATTTGTCTATTTTAAAAATAATTTCGTTGTATCCTCGAATTCGGTTTTTTCTTGCCGTACAGTTGAAATAATTTTATTTAAACACATTTTGGTGCAATGCGTCAGGTCGATGATTGCAAACAATAGTGGGACGATGGCTTTTTGAGTTTATCAAGTGGCTCCCCATCTTTCTCATCCAAACAGCTGATCCCCGGACGTCGATTCAACGCCGGGGAATCTCCTCGCGCCGTTGACGTGAAAATCCGCGACTGATAAGCGCGCTCGTCAAAGATTTGACAGTGACAGAAGTTGCATCCGTCGGATCAGGTTCAAATTTCGCGTGCATTTTTCCTGTCTGGCAAATTGTTGCCGCGGACCGTTTGGCCGTCCTTCGAACTGATCGAAAGTAGCTGAAAAGGAAATTACTATCTGTAATCAGGAAAATAGATATTTTACCATCTCCGCACACAGTGCAATCATAAAAATAATCTATTTAATTTCTCAATAATTAGTGCTTCTCAAAATTTTCTGTTTTTTAATCGTTGCAAGTATATCGAGAAATTTGTGAATATAAAAAAAGATTCGATGTTACCTAAATTTTTGTAAACTCAGATAATTATCGAATTTTCATCGTCGTTTTTCAGTCAATGTTTTTAAGTTGCCTGAACTTAAAATCAAAATTAACCAGAATATTCTATACTCACGATTAAATATTTTGCAAAATATTTAAAAACTCTAACTTTGCCGAAGGGGAAAAATATCTAATTTTAATATAAAATTTATAAAGCATTATATCTCGAAACATTAGATCAATTCTCGACCAGATCACGCCATCAGTCTCAGCAAATCTATCCCCCTCCCCCGAACAAAACCCAAAAAGGGACTGTAAGTGCCATAATAATAATAATCGCAACGAAACAACGGTATCATAAAGCCAAAAACGAGAAAAGAACGACCAAAGAGATTGTCTTCCATCGCATCCCAAATATTGGGATCTCACCAGCGGAGTTGAGCGCGTTTGCACGGGGGTGTGCAATCGAACGAGGGTCGGGGTGGGGGGTGGCTAAACGCTCGGAGGGACGTTGAGGTAATGCATATTGACGTTTCGCCGATAATTTCCGCGGAGTCCTGGTGCTAGGCGTCGACGGAACCCTACCTTGCGTGGGGGTTGAGCGATCAAGAGGGGCGGGGGTTGCTAGCTCACTGCCTGGGCTGGGAGGTGGGAGGGGGTGGAAAAAATTGGGGATGCCTCGGCGTAGGCGAGCCATTTCGACTGGCAGACGTTTTACTCTGGATTGTTCGGCTTTAAACGCCACCCTTTCCCACCCCCTTTCTGCCCCTTGTCCCTTTCGTTCGTCTTATTCCGCGCGGCGACGCTCTTATCCTCGTTGGTCGATTATTATTCCGACGGCCGTGGCCGCGGGCGATGCAATTTCGATAATAGGAAGAGCGCGCGTAGCTTCGGACTCGACGAGCACCAGTTTGCAGGATTTAGGGTTGTTTATTGGTTGATACCCATCGCTGGATATTGATTTTCCCTGTCTGAGGTACATACGTGGATGTTTTCACTCCGCGTCTCTGGTGGGACGGAGGTTTGCAGTTCGGGGACATTTTTCCGCGACTCGCACTTACGACTAGATTGCACTGACGATGAATTAGAAATTTTAAAGATTTATTTGTGAAATATTCGTTTGTATTTTGTAAAATGTTAAATAGGTTTTTGTGTTGATGAAATATAATTGTAATTTAATTACGAGGTTGTTGACCAAAACATGCTAAATTAAAAAAAAAATCGAATATTGAATATTACTTAATGAAATTAAATGTGATAGATTTTAAATATTCCTAAAAAAATGTCCATTATCATTGTCAAGTTTAAAAACTTCCTTTTAATTAAATTTGCACTGATAACAGTAACAAACTCGAAATACTTGATCATACATCATTCTTCAGTCAGTTTAAAAATGCTGAACAATCGAAAATAGATATTGCGTAAATAGTGATTTTCATAAAAAAGATTCGAGTTATTACTTTTGTTTACGCTTTCCGAATCAAACATTCTCAAATTTGAACGGGATGCAGCGAGCATAGTTTTGTTACCACTGGCGAATGCAAATGTTCGCCAGTACTAAAAAAGAAGTATACCAGACCTCTACCCATCCAAAAGGAGAAACCATCGTTTCCTGGTAGTCGATATTCGCTTGTTGCCATGTTTTTCGGCAACTGCTCGTGTTTTTGCCGCTATATCGAGGGTGAAAGCATGGTTTCCAGCCTGCGTCCCGCCGCTTCGTTGCGTTACCAGGAAAATATTTGTGGGCGGTCAATATTGCCGCTCCCCGTTCCGTTCCGCTTCTTCATAAGGGCCCTTTGTTTCGTTGGGTTCGTTACAAGTACCATTCGTCGGGTAATCTAATGGAAACCGGGGCACCAAAGGAGAATAGAAAGAAGTATAATCGAAGAAACTCCTACATCACCTTTCACAATTTCCAAAAATGGTACAAAAAAAGGTACATCATTTTTCAGAGAACGGTACCAAATTTTTAAGCATTTAAATCTGAAAAATATTGATTTCAAGTATTATTTATGGGTACTTTTGTGCCTCTTTTTGTTGGTTAAAAGAAGACCTCGAAATTGGAATTCTTGTTTTAACTTCTGCGTAGAAAAAAAATATGTTTGGGAATGAAACGGGTGAATCTAGATAGCAGTGCTCGTATACTCAGCATCGTGCTCGATTTCCAGTTGAATCGAATTAATTGCGCCTGGGAAAGTGGCGAGCAACCGGAGCAACTGGGCAAACAAATTCGCGCGAAGCTGTGAAAGAGGGACGAGAGAAAATAGAATGCACGCGTGGTCCTTCGTTTTTCAATTATCCGCGGTAAAGGATATCGATGCAGCGCGGAATTGTATGAATGAGAGGCTGATGGAACGGAGGGAAAAAGCAAAGGAGCTTGAACGTGTTCGTTTAATTGGTCTCCGAAAAGAAGAGAGGGCTGGGAACGGATGTGGAACGGGAGAAAAAAATTCCGTCGACGAAAACTGAATCAAAGGAATAGCACCACTACAAGGGATGAAAAAGAATTTTCATAAAAAGGGAGGAGAAAAGAGGGGATGGAGGAGTAACCGGATGAATTTAATCGATAATATGTGTTACCCGCTGCGTCAGCCTGATAGGGTGACGTGTTTTATTAAATGCGTGATATTTTACATTTACCTCAATTTCCTGTCAGCCACGGGAAGAAATAAAGAAGCATAAAGGCACGTTTCAGGCTTCTGCTATATACGTGGGCAGGTAGAAACGGGCTGCCACCATTTTTCATCCGTCTGCAACAGCAACACGTCCCCTTTAGCTAGCCCCACCCCTCCTCGGGTTTCGATTTCGATGAATACACGCGGCGGGTATCGATTTCGATAGGTCACTTGTCCTTTTTACATATTTCGCTTGCCTCCTCTTCCACTCGACAGCTTCTCAATGATCACTGCTCGGCAACATTTTCAATACCACCCTGCTCGAACTCCATCGCCATTGTTTGTGTTTTAATACCGACGATTCCTCGTTGAGTCGACAAATTAACGCAATCGAGCGTCTCACTAATAACTGGGAAATAAAGAGGGGAAAAGATTATTGGTGAAAGGAAACAAAGGTTGATTAATTTGGTGAATAAAATCGTTAATTAGCATTCCTGACGGTTAATTTATCACAGTGCCAGGGTATAATTAATCTTATCGGTTGGCACGATCGAGTTTGAAATGATTTTCCTTTCGATTTCGATGGTAGGAGCCGGAAATGAACTGCCATACACTTGATCTTTCGTATCATAAGATGATTTTTCTAGAGCAAGTAAAATATATATCAAAAAACGTGTGAGCAAAAAGATCTCAAGTGGAGTGAAAAGCGTTAATTCACTTTTTCCTCTTCTGTTTAGGCTTGCGCATTGAAGACCCCACTATTGTTCGGTATCATCCTGAACATGCAATATCCTGATGCAAAAAGACATCGAAAAGTCCTTTACCGTTTTGTGATCCGAGGCTTAGTTCTTGAGATATTAACAGTTGAATATTAACGGTCCAAGTTCCGGGGCGCGCGGTAACGTGAGAGCTCCGCGCTCAGCTGTTTCAGCATTAAACTGCGCTCCCCGGAACTTGGACTGCTAATATTCAACTGTTAATATCTCGAGAACGAAGCCTCGGATCACAAAACGGTAAAGGACTTTTCGATGTATTTTTGCATCAGGATATTGTATACTCAGGATTGTCCCTCAATTTCTAACCATACCTGTATGTATAGTACACCCTTTTGACGGTCTGATGAAACCTACCCATCTCAAAATGATATTCTAAAATGCATAATATAAAAGACGTAGACATTCAAATAGAAATTTTTATGTTAAAAACGAAAACACTTTACAATATCTACACAAGAACTTTTTGGGAGTACGTAGATATCCAGCTTTAATGTTCCTCGTCTAATAAACTGGAAGCGAAATAAAAGGAAAAGTTCACACTCTCGGGATTCATTTCTCAACAATCGCACAAAATATTAACACTGGTCTGTGGATTTATTGAACGTTACAAATAGGCAAACAAAATTCGAAAGTATTCTTGAACAGGGCGTGAACCCTAACCATCGGATATATGTTCTTGGCGATAGATGGAAGAGCCTCGGCTCGAGAGGACCCTATCTCCCATCTCCCCAGGAGAGAGACACTTCGAACTCCTCTTTCCCTGCACTTTCCACGGATGCACTCGAATGCATTTGCCGTGGAAGCGACGTGGCCCGCGCTTATCTGGAAAACTCGTCCGCGATGTTGGCGCTTTCGTCTACTTCCTAAAGAAAGGAATCTGGGTTTTCTGTTGGCGGGCAGGGGGTGGAGAACGTGCCCGAAGGGCAGAAGTTACGCCACCGAGGGTAAGAAGAGAAAAAGAATCGCACGCGGGAGGGGGTGGCAGAGGGTGGGAAACGTTGTGCAAGTTAGGGGCCAGAGCGGGAACCTACTTGGAATTCTAATGGGGATAAGACCATCCAGCGCAGCCTGTTGCGTCGTGGCGCGTGCTCCCCTTTAAGTGTGCCAGTGGTTTTCGAGGGCGGGATTTTGGTCGAATTGCGAGGATAAGCCTGAGAATTGGAATCTGATGGAAACTTTTGAAAATATATCGCACTTCGGGCTGCAGTAAAGTGAATGTGTTTGGAAACGTGAAACTAATAAATAAATTAAAACGGTAGATTGATAAATCAATTTGTGTATATCATATTTGAATAGAGATACAATGAAAAATAAAAATATATTCTGAAACCACAGAATATTAGTTTGCAAAATACTTTTACTAAAAAAATACATCTCAAAGAAACTTTCTAAGGCTCGCTATTGTACCAAAAATATACCTTCAACGATACAGAATAATTCTTCTTAGAAACACAACCTTTTCATAGCAACAGAGCACTACAGTCGCGTTTCAAAGAACGCGTATAAAGGATTACTCAATCTATATTTCAAAAGGACGCGCGCTAGGGACTTTGTTCTTCCCGCGAGAACGTAAGTCGCGGTGCACCGCGCTCCCCTCCCCTTTCGTAAGTAGCGTTGACAGCCGAGCGTGGCCGACTCGCGGCGGAGATGGGCGAACGACGGCGTGACATCGACCGGACCACGCTGCCGACAGTGTCTTCGCGCGTTCAGTTTTATTTATCGCGGGATTTCGGATGCGTCGCGAACAATCCCGGGTTTCTTCGATCGAGGAAAGTGTTGGACGCGTAAGGGCGTTTAATTTTAACGTGTGACCCGTGTTTTTTCCTCAATTCTTGTTGTGGTCTCTGGTGATCCTCGCCGCTCGACGCTCAAACGATCCATGGGCATGCGCAATAGCCTGAAAAGCGAAACTCACGGCAAGAGGCGGTTCAGATTTTGGCTGGACATCTTGTCAAACGTAAGATTCTTACCTTAACAGCGGTAACGGATTTTTATTAAATTTTACCATTCTACAAATTTCGTGGTAATTTTATAGAATTATTATTTATAGAATTATTTTCTATCTAGTATTGCGTTCGAAGAATTAATAACACTTTTTAACAGATTTTATTTTAATAGAACGTGTATTACCAGTGATATATGGTGATTTGTCATGTATCTGCTAGTCTGTTTTATTGAAATACGCTGTTCAATTCCATTTCAGGAATAAATATTCGAACTCTGTTTTATAATAAAACAGGCCAAGCCATTATACACGTTTAAAAACTCCACCATCAATGGAATCGATATAAACCTTCAGTAACAAATACGGAAACCCAATTTTGCATTAAAAAATTGAAAACCTTACAAAAATATGAATCAAGCACACCCTTCATCGACTAAATCATTCAAAACCAAAGTAAGAAGCATACCATTGTCAAATATTAAAATTAAAATTAATGATATATTAGAATTTCGTCAAACCGATCCTCCAAAATCTCAGTTTATAAATTGTAACTTTTAAATTTGACAAAGAAGGATTACAAATTTATAAAAAAAAGTATTAAAAGTCTCTAAACTGAAAAAAGAGTTATTCAAAGGTGTCTATAAAATGCAGTGGAACGTGCAATCGCAAAATTGCTGTTCCAAGACGTTGTAGAGCTACGTGAGGGCTGTTCAGTCCTACCCCAATAATAAAAATCAGCTGTCGCATTATTCGGTGGGAGAAGCAGGCCAGCCAGACACAGTCTGCGAAGAAAGGATTCCCATCGATATCGTCCTGTTTGTCCTGTTTTATCTTTGTCCTGGGTATCACCCTTCAGATTCTGCCCTTATCCCCTTGTCTTTTGTTGCCTCGTTTCAATAGAATTTTCGCTAACGCGACCGAGAATGCGTCTGGCATCAGACTTGCCGAAAGGGAAGGTGTCTCAACCGAAATCTTGTTAGAGAATCTTGGTTGCAGGACTTCTGTTGTTAACAAACGTAGACTGTTATATATATATATATATATATATATATATATATATATATATATTGGGAGATGAAACTGTGCCAATGCATATTCTATAAATAAAGGTGGAAGGAAAAATTTAGTGTAAAATTGAATCGAAATTTAATTCACGATGGAAATAACTTTTTTAGGTAAATTTAAAATGTGGGTTTTCGTAATTTAGGTTTTAAATTCTATCATTTTTACGAAATGGGGAAGTAGCTTCTGTAGGATGATAATTTTACCATTGAATAGATTTGTTTAAAAAAGAAGACCTGCTCTGAAAGATGTGAAAACGAATTAAACGTTCGTTCCTGCTTGAATAAAAATGGATATTGAAAGTTTTAACCGATAGTTTTGTGAGTTTACGAGCAACCAATATTTTTGCTGTGGATAGTAGGAATTCCTGTTAACTTCTGCTGGACTTCATATCGATTGTATTTAGAAATAAACTTCGTCTGTGTTCTCGATTTTAAGTCGCTTCTAAAGATAATCGACGTCAACGTTGTATTAAAAACGTGACCTCTTTATGGGTCTTGAATTTCGTGTAAAATTCGTTTTAGTTAAAGTGCATCGTGGTACGAAAATAACGCGAGAATTAAGGCCTAGGGTTTTGTATTTTCTTGGTTTCAAACATTTTATTAATTTATCAAACGTAAATTACCCAAGTAAAAAAATTGCAAATATAGTTTCTCAAATTTTCCAGCATTTTCTTTTTACTATCACTTGCCTTATCTGTTTTATTTTCTGTCGATTATTGATTTCATTTCTTCTTACAGTGGGCACAAATGGTAAAACCTTTCGTGGCAAACAAGAACACATTTGTTTTTCCTTAAATGATCAATATTTCTACCAGAGTATCGTCAGCGGTAAAGAATAATTCCCCATGCGCTTTATTTCTCCACAACTCTACAATTAACTTAACAATCTCAATTATTTAATCTACCTGCATTGAAATCTTCAATATTTTCAATCTCTTTCTGTTTCATCATATCCACTGTTGACAGATAACCGATAGACAGAAAAAGCATAAGGAAATACAACCCCTGTAATTTCTATCTGTAACCAGGGGTGCAATAAAGCGGAATGCAAGAGTGGCTCGGTTAAATAATCGTTACATGTTTATCACGCGGAATATTTCATGGTAGTCACGGCCTCGGTAATGGCGAGTCACTGAAGCTGATGTCTCCTTTAACGAGCAGGTATGACCGCATAATGGATCCCAACCATTGGCGAGGGTTTTCCTCATTTACAGCAGCCTCTAAGACCCCTCAGTCTCGTTTAGCAGCAATGATATAAAGATTATCGGTGTGATAAAACGCTTCAGAGGCGTAGCTTCGACGTTCGCAGCCGCAAAAACCACGAATTACACGAGGGGTGTATTCATTGTCTTTGCAATTGGGTGGAAATATTTTCTCCGTTCCACGATTTTGTAAAGGCTATCAAGAGAAAATTGCTGGGATATTCATCTCCCGGACTCTTTGGGGGATCGGCTATGATACTCTGTCTCCACTTTGTGGAGAATGTAGTAGTCTTCTTAGAAAACTATTTATGAATTTGTAAATATTCATTTCCACATGGAAAACCTTTTCCTATTTTCCATATTAAACACCTATACACGATTTTCTAACTTAATCTTAATTGAATTCTTGATGTGGAGTTGTCACAGCGGAAAGTGAGGTTAGAAATCCAGTAGGTATTCGCCATCTTTATTTTTAAAGTCAGCACTGCCACCTTGTTGGACAAAAATTACTAATATATCTATGTGTTTCAATTTAAAAGAACAGAGAGTATAAACTTTTTCCAAATTTCAATTGTGGAGAATATTCCACTCCTGCCATATTTTCGGAGTCATAGTAGCAGGCTAATTCTGGCCACGGGAAAGAAACGGTGGAAACTCGACGAAAATGTGTTTCACGTAACGTCCAATATTTTAAAAAAACATGGAGGAGCCCGTCTGGTTGTTTCCATCGAGAAAGCCGGAGCTCCCTGTGCTGGGGCGTTTTCTAACGGAATTGGAATGTTGACTTCCGGTTGGCGGGGCGCATCCTTCCTCGTTATCAGCCAGCGGGAGGAGGTCACGGTGCCCATTTCCTACAAGCGATTTTCCGCGAATTGCCTCCATTATGTCCAATTATCGGCTCGGATGAAGGAAGACATATTCTCGGGCAAGGGTGGTTGAGAGACTGAAGATGGGCCAGGAAGGGGCGAACAGGGGTGGAAGAAGAATTTTTATCATGCTTTTGGGAATGAAAGGAACTCTCTTCTGCGGCTAGTAAGGTTACGCCGGACACTAGAGAGCTCAAGTATAGCGGAGTCTTCAATGTACAGGAGTCCTCAATCCAAACGTGCAGAGGAAGAATAAAGGGACATGAGAATAAAGAAGCTAACAATGAATGAGGGACGAGGACGTACGTGAAAGTCAAATAAGGGGAAGTAAAATTGGGGGTAGCGTTGATAGTGTGACAGTAATTGACTTATGCAAACTTTGATTAAAAGTACAATTGTAGAGCATGTGTGTTAGGTTAAGCTCTTCAGATAGTTTCTGGCTCCTCTAGCTTTAGGTGTTCATCTTTTTGGGCCACTTTTTAAATTCGTAGCATGTAATTCTAAACACTGTGGTAAGGAAATTTCTGTGCAATCAAATTTCAACTTTGCCTGACTATGAGACCACAATAGAATTTAGACTGCAACAAATTGAATCTAGGGATATCGTTTGCACCGTGACATCACGATGACTTCAAAAACACTTCAGAAGCCAAGCTTGTGGTCTCAACTCCTCTATAAAAACATCCAATTCGAAAGATCCTTTCGAAGAAACATGTTCACCTCTCCAAATGTATTTCGTAATGAGCTGTTTGCTTATACACAAGTTGCTAATAACATTTGCTCGATCACCATGGCACTGCAATGAAATTTTGGACGGAAAAGAAAGCAGCCGTAGACCCGGCGAACGCGAGGAGTTGGAAGAAAACGAAAAGGAAGGCGAAGTGTAGCGAGGAAAGTGGAGATGCTAGAACACGTTGTCCAGGCACGAAGAGGTCCTCGAGGTCGTTGCCGCGAGTGGTTGAACGGCACTCGAAGTCAACGTTGTTTGCACCATGGGCGCGTTTCTCGTGGCCTGCATCGGGCCACCTAACCCTGCCTTTGCGATGAAGGGAAACGCCGGGCAATTAAGCCTCTTCTTCTGCGATCGACAGGCACTCGCCTGGCGCGTCGTTTCGCCCTCGACATCTCGAGTGTCTCATTTGATAGCCTCTTCTTCGAAATTGCCCGCTCTGGACGCGGAACTTCCGACTCGGGATTTTCAACTCCTCGTTTCTTCCTCCCCGGAACTCTCGATGCCCATTTCGTTGCCTTTTCCTAGATGGCAGGTACGGACCGGGGTCACTTTGACTCCTAAAAGCCCATCTAACGCGAAGCTTAGGTGTATATTGAAACCCTTCTATTATCTTCGAGTGCTCTGAGAAGCAGCAGTTCTCGTGTTATTTGTGAAGATGTAGTTTCACGGTTTCTTGGATGCCTAATAACAGAGATGGAACATTGATATTTTCTATCGCCATACTGTATACTTGATATAACTTTAATTTCATGTTCTACCAGAGTATTCGCGTTTCATTGAGTCTTCTTCAAGTATCGTGTTTCATTAGCGTCTTAAGGGAATGGCAACCTGTCAAACTCAGTCAAACATTGCATTTAACTATCCAACAAGTACAGCTATCGGGTTCCAATAAAACGTCGATCGCTGCAGGCTCGTTTTACGAGCATCCCTGGGCCGACTCTTTCACCTGTCTCTGGAATTCACTCCTATTTATCGTTGTTTCTTATCGTTACTCGAGTTTTAGAACGCCCAGGCACGTATAAGCAGCAACTTTACGAGACTTCCCTCGGAGCCATATTCCACCGACTGTCTCTCCGTTTCTTCTCCACAGCTTTGCTCTGCCTTCTCCTCCTCCCTCATCAGCGCGCTCACTCACACATCCCACTCTCTTCCGCGAAGTCTGTGGAGATGAGTTTCGAGTCTTGTGAAGTGGCTTGAGGTGGATTCCGACTAGCGGGAAGCCTCGAGAGGAGGCCCCTGGGCAGCAGCTAACCTTTGAAATTAAACCCTCGACTTCTTTTGATCCCGCGGTAATTCTTCTACCCCTTAACCTCAGTCGACAGGACGGCTGGAGGGGGTTGGGGGGAGTTGTTCTGTCCAGGGTATTCGCCGAGACGCGCGTGGATTCAAAACTAACCCGTTTCTCTGACCTGCTTCAATTCGCGCGGCGTATTGTTGAAATTTCCTCGTGTTCTATTATACCCGGGATGATTCAGAGATGATTAAGGCGAGAGAAGTGTGGAAGCTGAATTTTGGAGTTTATTTATATTTCTTTATTTCTTGGAGCAGCCAAACAGAGTGAGCAGGGAGTGGTAAGGTGCGTAGGTGAATTTTAATAGGTGATTATTCTGCATATGGGGACGTTGTGTGGAGAATTAAGTGTATCGTTTGAAGAGAAATTTTTATTCTCGGCACATATTATGCGAGATATTTCTTCCACGTTCAATTTCTACTAATTTCAGTATTCAACACTTTGCTTTTTAATGCTTGAAGAAGATTCAGTAACAGTTTCTTTTATGGGAAAATTCCTGAAATATTTACTTAGATAGAATATTACGGAGGAACGCATAGAAATCAATTTTTCAAATTTTTTATCAATGTGATGTACATTGTGAAGGAAATAAATCATAGAGAAACCGTATTCAATTTGACGTACACATTTTCCTGCAAAGCACAGGGGTGACAGGGAAATCGACGTCCCCGCTACAGGGACACGCTGTATCATAAATATATCCGCGGTGATTTATTAACTGTCAATTTGGAAAAGCCAAGGGAATTTTTTAAATATTTCTAAATAAAAACGTCAGTTTCAATCTCCTAACACATAAACTATTTCTACAAAATCCTGGGGTTCATTAATGTTATTAAAACCGTCCAATATACAATATAGTATATATTTACAAGTATAATATTTATCATCTCATAATAACATATTACAAAGTGACTGCGGAGCAACGAATCGTGTTGGAAACAATGCCGTGCACAATCAATTTTATAATGTGCAATTAAATTGTGTATAATGGTGTGTTTAGTATTGCATTGTGCAGGTGCACTCGATTATCGAGTTGCACACGATAATATGCCATTGTACGAACTCGCGGAGGCACCGATTACTTCCCATTCAAGACTTGCTGACGATCTCCTTCTGAAGCTTCTCGAAACTGAGACAGGGTTTAATTCAGCCATCCTGCCTCATTATTTCTTCGACTTGAAATAATTCGCCAACGACATTGATGAAGAATTTATGGACAACCTTGTCTGGATACGTTTGAAACTTAATACGAAATTGTTTACTTGGCTGGGTTCATATTCACTTGACGTTTCATAGCAAACAGAAAATTGTTTTTTATCAGTTTTTTATTTAATAGTTTATTCACTTCGATTTTTACTTTGTATAATATCGTGAAGTGTAGTGTTTTCTCCAATAAAAAGAATCTATCATTGCTTTTCAGGTGCAAGTGTTAGTTTAGTTATAGCTCTCCAAACATGCGCTACATTTAACCCCCTCAGGGGTGGCATTCCCCCTTAAAGGTACGTTCTACTTTGCCAGTCGAAAAAGAGGCCCATATTCATGATTTTTTTTTCAAGAACTACTCCACGGATTTTGCTGTTTTTTCTTTTGTTAAATATTTATTAATGCTTGCTGTATAGAGTTTTAGTAGTTCCGGAAAAAAATTCATCCTGCAAAGTAGAATGGACCCTTAAAGTGGAAGCTGTACCATTCTTCTCCTTTACGAAGTAGGTTCTACAGAATCTTCATTACGAATGGAAACTCTCGTTTTCACGAGTTCCTTATCGTCACGTAAAATCCATTATAGCGACTTCAACGCAATACAATTCAGCTTCAACTTCTCCACCCCTTACTACCCCACCTTCAAAAGCAAAGACTAATCCTCAGCCAATATACCGTTACATACGTATCTCAATAACATCTCTCGAATTCAATAATTCATCCTCCACTTATCTCCCGCCAACCCCCCGAAATCCTTCCAATCCGTCTTCCATAAAGAAAGCAGGAGATGAACCGTGGCAGGGGGTATCTGTCGTCCTTAACCCGGTAAGGAGCGCGTTTTCCGATCAGTTAAACCCGAGCAAACCTCAACTCGGCCCCCTGTAACTCTGGCAGACGAGGGTTCCTCCAGAGAGGGAAAAAGAAAGAGAGGTCGCGGTACAAGAGGGTCGCGGAGGTAGAGTTTCGCGTGGTAGGAGCGAAAGAGGCGCAAAAAGGGCTGGGGGGGAGGAGAGGGTAGAGTGACTGCGAGGCCACAGTCGACTGGATTGAGCCGTGATTGAAAATTCCGCCCCCGGCAGCAAGGGTTTCGATTTAAATGTATACGCAAGCGAGAAGTTTCGTTACTCCTGCAGGGGTCGCGAGTAGTTCTTGGAGGGTTATTGGAAGTCGGCGCCCGGGCCCTGTGTGACTTCCATTCGGCGGCATTTTAACGAGAACTAATGGAATTTTAAAAGCGTATTTCAAGATGCAAGTAGGAGGCTCGTTGAAAGGAATATTCTTGGGGAAAGGAAATGCTCCTGGAGGGGAGGGCTTGTGATTAGGTTTCCCGTTGTTTGGGAATGTTTTGCGTCGGTTCTGTTTCGCGTACGACCCTGTTTCTCACGTTAAGGGGGTAAACCCGTTTGAACCCTCGGAAAATGTGTTTTGTGGATTTTTTTACAAGTCAACGGTTTGATGCAGATTTCTCGTTTTTTTTTACTATCTTTACATAGTATTATGACTTCCGAAAAACAATAGTTTTTTAACTGAAGCTTTTTTATAAGTAGTTCATAATACTACGTAAACATAGTAAAGAAAAAACGAGAAATCTTCATCAAGCCGTTGACTTGTAAAAAAATCCACAAAATGTACACATTTTACCCTCTTAAGTGATTCATTTTGTTGTAGTTCGGAATGTTTCAGTTGGGGTTGGTCAGTAGTTTAATTATTTTTGATAGGATATTGAGTAGAGCAAAGGGGGTGAAAAAGACCGTAGGGGAACGTGGGGCAAGGTGGGAACGATAAGAAAAAATTGCTCTGGAATCCTATATTTATTGATGTAACTATAAAAAATATAGTGATAATCAACTTGCAAAACTAAACATAAAGGGTATAAGAAAATAATGTGCTCCCCAATTCCACAGTGGCGTCTGTTGTTGTTAAGAATGTGTGCATACATGCCTCCATACATGTGCACAAATGCATACGTGCATTTTTAACCTGTTTCAAAAACTGCCCAATTGTAGCGTCTTATAATTATCTAACACCCAACAAAATAACTAACTAACCACAATTGTCGTGGTCAGTGGAACATGTTTCTCACGGTGAGCATATTTTTCTGTTGCAGGTTAAACTCGACAAGAGCCACAACGGCAAACCTTCGAGAGTCATTCATATCAGAAACATCCCGAACGAGGTGTCAGACGGCGAAATCGTCCATCTTGGTGCACCCTTCGGGCGCGTCACTAACGTTCTCGTTCTTAAAGGCAAGAATCAGGTAAGTGTCGATCAACAAAATATCATTTGCAATGTTCTATCGCTTCAGTAAAAGCAGACATAGTGGAATAATACTTACTAGTAGTTGTACGACCCTCCATGCGCCATTGGGTTCTTATCTTATAAGGTCCACGAGAAGCTCATCGTAATTTTTTCTGGGCCTTATGCATAGGTATTTATTGTTACAAAATTTCTTTAAAAGTTCACGCCGTCCCCGACTTCCCTCGTCAGTCCCTTTCTCCCCTGTGCTTTTCTTTCTGGTCCCCTCTAATTTACAATTTCAGTATCTTCCCTTTATTGGGATTAAAAAGCCTTCCTCTAAGTACCTAACACCAGCCACAGCACAGGGCCCTAGCGGTGCGTGGAGCGAGACACTTGTGCCCTCTTCCCCGTCAATTGGGCCAACAGCATGGCCGAAATAACCAGCTCGAAATCCTTTCCCAAAGCAATATTTACGTTCTCTCGATATCCCCGGCTTCGCGAGGACACGTTTGATCCGCAACAGGAATTGGAGTTTGTGTCGCGCGGGCGGCCCACTTGGCGACCCGTACGCGGATGCCAAGCCGCGCAATAACAGAAACAATCGAATCATCGATTCGCGGGATTCAAATCGATGATCGGCCATTTAGGCATTATTATCCCGCCCCATTATTATTCGTGCGCCCGGCTTGCCTCTACAGAGGGTCGGCGAGCACCGGACAAAGGCGCACCCCGCCCTCCCCTTTTTCCGCTATCCGCGCGCCCTCTCGCTTGGCCCGAGCTTTATTCACCCCTCGTCGGTCGCGTTCCACGCACTGTGGCATTATTATTCTGTACGGGACTCGATTTATCCCGGTCGCGGTTTGTCGAGCACTCTTTCACCGAGGAATCAAGCTTTCTCCGTCCTTTCAACGTTTTGTGCCGAAGTTTTTTTTTTTTTTTTTTTGGGGGGGGTGGGGGGTGTTCATTGGGAGGTGAGTAAATGGGCTCGAAGGTTTTTTAAACGCTGATCGGTGGAAGGACGTTGCTTTCAGTTGGTGAGAGTGGCCGCCTCTGTGGCTTTAGGAAGAGTTCGTTAGAAAATCTGAAGTTGGTTTGACGATTCGGAAGGGTTCTCTGCGGGAGATGTTTGATGACGAAGTGGGAAGAAGTTTAGGTTTTAATTGGATCGGGTAACGCGATGATCGCTAAAAATGTTATGCCTTTGCAGAATTGGAAGGAATTTGAAGATCTTTTTGCACTGTTACACCGTTATATTAAAAAAGAATTTCCGCAGAAAGGGAAATTGCTCCTTGCATACGCCAATGTGCTCTACATTCACACGAATTTTCATTAAAATCTGCATTTTCGGTTTGGGAACATGGGGACGTTTATTTGCTGGCCGCGAGCTAATTGGTGGTGTCATGAGCAATAGATGAGATATGGGGAGGCCTGAGGCAAAAGATGTGTTATAAAAGACACAACAGCAGAGATAATAACAACAAAGCGATATTTTAGCTCCAGAGTAGTTCACAAAATATATTCAGATCAATCATTGCATCTGTGTCCCTTTCGTCATTTTGTGCAGCCACAGTTGTATCGAATTTCAATTTCTGGTTCGTTTGACAAGCGGTCAAGTTACAAAGTTACATTGACAAATTGGAACCACTCCGCCTCTCCCCTCCCCTATGCACTCTACCATTTGATTTAGAAATGCGTTTTCATTTAGCTAGCCCCTTCGAAAATTACGGGTGTCCAGGATGAATGTAGTTTCTGGTTACATTCTGATACATTCCCGCGGAATAATTTGTCGCCCTGGTATATAACATTCACGTGTAACACGCAGCTTCGCATAAATTAATATTAACCGTCGGTGAACATGTATTTATCGTTGATTGCGAATTCGGCCGCTGAATGTTTCAATCCGCGTGTATTAGCGGTCAGTTATGACCTTTTTGTGTTCGCCTTCGTAATGGGGCTGTAGCAATCGTTGCGTTAATGTTGATGGGGCAGTGAATTACTTTCATTTGTCGAATGGGGGTGAAAAATGTAGAAATGAATTTCAACGCACTACGATGACGTCGAAAAATCTATTGTCACAATATTTTATTGTTTTCAGATTATTCAAATGTAATGGATTGTAAAGTTGATATATAAAAAGCATTCGGTATTTATATTTTGCTGGTAGAATTCAAATATTCCTAATTTTGTAGAATCAAAGTGGGATGCAGCATTAGAATTATTTGTGTTCAGCTATTGGATTTTATACTTTGAATGAATTTTGTTTTTAATTTATTTAAGTGTCAGGTACAATAAGTATTTGTGGATATTTAATTCTGCTTCGCAATTTGAAAGTTTAGAATTTTTTTTGGCTTTATGTAAATTACATATACTTTTAGCACCACTATATCTACTTTTGTAATAAAAAATTGTAGGAAATCGTGGACCAAGGAATTTAAAGTATTTTCTTATTTGTTATGTATAAAATTTAATCCAGCTATAAAGTGGTGTAATAAATTTTCATTAATGTGCAGTGCTATTGAAATTTATAGTCATATAATAAGGTTAATCAAGACTGCAGACCAAGTGCATCAGCTCGTTCGTTCTACAGTATTAAAGAATTCGTAACCCTTGCAATTTATATTCACATTGCTTTGCACTGTTTCGGAAATTCAGAGAAATTCTTAAAGCCGAGATGAATCTATGCTGATCCGAATATTGTAGAAAGGGGGATTGATGAAAGAAAGATGAAAGGAGGCTCGTGTCGACGGTGGCTTTGACGAGGATTAAATTTGAATACGGACCATTTATCTGTGTAGCAGCTTACCAGGCATGAAATATTTGAATAACTTGTAAACCCGTTGAATTCGAAGGATCAGCTTTCTGTCTGTTCTGCCTGAGATTTGTTCTCGCGCAATTTTAAACTTAAAAAGCGATTAAAATCGTTACATTCGTGTTTTTACCCACACTTGTGGATCATTCTATGAAACCATACACTCTTGGTTAAATTGAATTCATTAAAAAGAACATACAATTTTAGTAAACTACTGAAAGTTCTATTTTCAGCTTATTTATAGATTATTATAATTCAAAATAAATGCCATCTTTTATAGTTTCCAGTAGGGTAAACTCGGGTAAATTGGTGATACAGGTTATTCGGTGATACTTTTTTATTCATCTGTAACTCGAAATTGTCTGACTCAATTTGGATGGAACAAAGGCTAACAGATAGCCTTCATCTTCTAGTTTGTTTTGGTAAAATAATTGGTCAATTGAAGTTAGTGTGATAGAGTGAAAGAGCATTTTGTTCCAGCAGTGCATTATTCGTGAAATTTTTCGCACTAGTGCTTTAGAAGATAAATGGAAAGTTCAAACTACATATAAGTGATGGTAAAAGGACGCTTTAACAAGTCGTACTCTTGAAATTATCATACAATAAGGCATCAGTGTTATTTTTGATTACGAAAAGTGAAGAGAAATTCTGATGGTCAAGACCAGAAACAGTTTGCTTACGTCTCAGACATCTAATGATCATGAAACGATTGATTATACACAAAATAACAATAATATAAAATAATATAAAATAATGTAAAATCATTTAAACTAATGTAAAATAATATAAATTAATGTAAACTAATGTAAACTAACGTAAACTAATGTAAAATTAGTAAATTTCTGTTAACCTATCATTTGTTTCTCTGATGTCTGGACTATCATTATATCCTAGACTCACTTTCAGAATATGTAAATATTCTAAAACTATCACCAATTTACCCGAGTTTACCCAATTAGAATTTTCCTAATGTACTTTAAAGAAAGCAAATCTGAAAAATACACCAACGAGCCCATATTTGCAGACACTTTTTCTTCAGTAAAATAGCTAGAATGCACTCGCTAAGTTTGGCCAAACATTGCCGGAACATCCTCTATTTCCACGGCTAATGTGTATGTAATTCGTTCGGGAGGTAAATCTCCTGATCCGGTTCAATGCGGTGGACCGGTGCATCGATGCATTATTTTAATCCCTCTCGGTATAAACAAACCAAGTCCGCATTATCGTACCTGTTGTACCGTCCGCTTTGCACGTGTTCGTTCGCGTTTCCGTTAACATGCATTAAATATCCGCAATCAGGCTCTAAACATGAATAACACAACCCTTGTTTCGACGACGATTCGCCGAATATTATGATATTTTTTGCCTTCATTCACTGTCAAGGAAAAACATGCCGTGAATTATAAAAACGGCCCGTAAATTAAAAAAATACGCCAGAACAAGTCCACACAGGCTATGTTACAGTGAAACGAAACATCTCTCGTCCCCTCCCCTACCCCGAATTCGTGGAAACCGAGAATCGCTCCTCGAAACGGCAACATCTCTCCCCTAAGACAATTCGTGTAACTCGATCAGCTAGGAAACTCGCATTATTATCGTGCGCGGCGCGCTCGCGGCCAAGCTTCCCAATTACACGCGAGCAGACGGCGCGCATTGTTGCGACACGACAATAGGGCGTGCACCAAAGTACACCAGGGGATGATGCTGTTGTTGGTGGTCGTGGCGGTGGTCTTGGTGGTGGCAGTAAATCGAGTTTCACGATGAACCGCCGAGTTGACCCCTGCGGGCACTTTCCCTGTGTTTGCTTTGATTCGAAGTTTCCGGTTAAGTTGGTTACCGGAACGGGGCGGGCAGGCTCTTTGTTTGATCCTGCAAACCCGCCAGGCCTCCTGGATTTTCGATACCGAGCCGCGTTCGCACTCGAGCCGTTCCGCGAGCCTTTGCCATCGCGACCCCACGCTCTCTCGCCGCTGGCGATTCGGCTAGAATCCCGTCTATAGGGCTTCCTCTTGATACTCGGGACAGTAGGTACGCTGGGTCTTTGGGTTCATTGTTATTGGGATCTGAGGCGACGAGTCTAGGAGGCTCTTTTCCACGTGGCTTCTCTCCGTTTCGAGTTTCGATTAGGTTCGTCGGAAGGTTCAATTCGGTCTTAAGTGGTTCTGCTGATGTTTTTTTTTTTTAATATGCTTTATGAGATACCTTATGAGATCTTTATAAGTCAGTAGGTTCATTTTGTTAGAAGTAAAGAATTTTCATTCAAACAAAAATACTCGCGATGGGTTCGAATCTATCACTACTTTCACGAAATAGTGCACTATGAGTATCCACGTATTAATTGGACCGTAGGGGAGTTAAGAGTTTATGTAGTCAAATATTAAATCAATTCCTCAAACTGTGACTTAATGTTTTACAGAGACATTTCTGTAGGAAGATGTAAAAAATCCGATTGTTGGCATCACGTCGAGTTAGAAGCTTAAAGACACAGTAAAAACGTTGGAGCATAGAAGAATTAGAATTACTAGGGAAATTCGTCAAACGGACTTACTATTTCGCTGGAGGGAAGTTTCCCCATCCCTTGTAAAACTCGCGGAACTACTGAAACTCGCGTAGCTATTCAATTACACGAAGATTGAACCAGCGGAACGCTACGATTACTTGGTTTCAGTTGTCCGCGTTAAACTTAGTAACGCGAGTCAATATTAAACCGTGTAAATAGAGCAACAGAGATTCTTGGACGATATAACGCACGAAACAAGAAGTGTAACAAGGAAATGTTCAACTATAACGCTGCTACGTGTCGTGATATGTTGCACCGTAATTACAGAAGTTGCACCGTAGGATTAAATATGCTTGAATTTCAACGGAACTTTTGGTCGAGCGAAAATATACCTAGATAAGGAAAACGGAGACGAAAGGGAGACATAAAGTGTCTACAGCAAAGCCCTAATAGCAATGCTTCGACAGTAGATCATCTTTAAATTTAAAAAAAAATTGTAATGAGGTTAAATGGTGAGTTATTTAACCAAATTTGTATTTCAAAAATCATAAAAAGAAATCTGAATAAAAATTGTGGTGGAAGTAAGTGATATGAGTAAATTAGCCGCAATTGTATTTCAAGAAGCATGAAAAATTCTCAAAAAAATTGTAAATGTCTAGGATCCTATATAGTATTCCAAAAATAGCCCGATAATTTCAAACACTGGTTCCTTATTTCATACATTGTATCACTAAAATTACTAACGTCAGATCTATAAAATAAAAATTACAATTTCTCTGTTATTTCCGTACAATAAAAACAGAGTACAGGCGGCACTGACGAATGGAAGCAATAAAAAAATGAAAAGTACAACCACCGCGCACATAAACAAGCGAAAATAACAAACTGAAAAATAATTAAAATAGAATTTTCACTTTTTTCTTTTTACCTCCATCCCATTTAGTAATTGGATGGAAGGCACACACACGTGAAGATGCAACAGTGCAGGGACGCTGCGTCTCTTTGCCAGAACTTTGACAAATATTCGTTCGGGGCTACCGAATGGTTCGTTGCGGTTGAAGAATGCAAAAAGTAGGTCGTGAATCAACGCCATGGTTACTCCATATTTAGGTAAACGAGCTTGCTACATGCGATACACCGTACGAATCGATAAATAAACCCGCGGCACGCACCCCCTCCACGCAGTTTTTCCATCCCTGTCATTTGCATAATGTAAATATAATCTTAATTTAATGCGGCTCGCTCCACTGCGCCGATGATCCAACGAAATATCTTCTAATCCACTGTATTTTCTCGACATTTAGGCAAACGGTTCTATTCGTAGTATAAATCACGATGAACGAACGGAGCGGAAAAGGGGAAATGAAAATTTCTTGATTAAAACGAAACATTGCTAAAAGTTAGTATTTCTCACTTCCTAATTCAAGAGGATGATGTCAGGAGGATGTACTTAATTGATTCGATAGCTTCTAGTATTTGTTCCTCATTTCTGTAATTGTAACGAGCAGTCCGACACAAGTACTCCTGCGTTGCCTTCGGTTCTCTGGTGTCTACGCAAAAACGGGAAACGAAGAAAATAAAAATAAGAGGAAAGGGATGGAATTTTCCAACGAGGGAAGAGGTAGACACCAGAATATAGAGGAACGAATAGATCCGTTTCAGGCCGGGAATTTCGACGCTCGTTAAGCCCACCATCATTCCTTCCGGCCTCTTGCCACCGACCCCCCATTTTCACCGTGCCACTTCAGATTTTCACCCCTGCTCTTTTAAAAAAATCGCGGCCGAAGACGATTCGCCAGCCAGCCGCCTCTGGGCCCCAATTCCCTGAACAGTTCTTTTGGAAGTCATGGAACCGAGGCGAAACTCTGCCCGGGGAAAATTGAAGGAAATAAATTGAGAAACAAAGGGGTCGAAGGGGTGCGGGGGGGCACCTGGGCGGAAATTATGCCGGCAAGCTCGAGTTCCCGCACCAAGTTTCCATCGAAACGAACAACGGGGGAGTTGAACAGAGGGACGAAAGAAAAACACAGACTGAAACAGTGGGAGATCGATATTTAGTGTTTTGTGATACTTTTAGTGTGTCTTTGTTTTGGTGGCACTGATAGGGGATGCTTGAAGATTTGAATTTGAAGTTGTACTAAGTTAGTAGTGGAAGAGGGGGGAGTTTAATTGGGTGATAAGGAAATGTTGAAAATATTTTTAGACGATTGTGAAATTTTGAGTTTGTTTGTTTAGGAGCAATATGGGTTTTGATTAGTGGTTGTTGAATGAAAGTGGAGAATGATTGCTTGGATGGTTAGACACATATAATGTTTGAACTGGGAAGGTGGAATGAAATGGGACTTAGAGTTTGAGTAATTATTAGATATAATAAAGAATGTTTTAATTGTTGGATATTGAAATACAAAGTAGTGCATTTAAATTTTGTAAAAGTAAAAGATAACGAATATGTACATTCAAACAAAAATACTCGCGGTATGTTCGGATCCATCACTACATTTACAAATTCTATATTTATGGCTTTTAAGTGAGAATTCGAATAGTGTCATTAAGTAAAAGAGTCATTTTGCAAATTACCTCTACATGTAACGTCTCACCACTAGACACCATGCCAGTTTAATTAGAAAGTAGTGAAGGGATCAACACTAAAAAAAGAAGAAATGAACTTATTATTAAAAACAACATTTCTACACATCCTAGAACATTTTCATATTCAAAAAACGGTTCACCATACCAACTTTAAAACTGAAATAAAAAAGAAACCTATAAAACAGTAACTCAAGAAAAAGTATACGATTTAATGATTCAGGCGAATCAAAGTACACATAGATAAATTTTCACACGTTTCTTAGCCTATAAGCGTAACATTATCTATCAAATTATCATTCTCCACGTTCGAACGTAATTCCATGATGTCTCCAACAAAATTGATTATCCAAACATCGTGTTCTTGAATCAGCCCGCTTAATTGAGGTTAGGGTGGCCATTGACGAAGAGGGGCAGAATCTAGGGTTCCTTAAAGCTTCTAGATCTAACAGGTGTCTTAACGTTTTCCCGGCCGACTCAAATTTTAATTCGATCCAGCCCTCTTCCAGGAACTTCCTACGACGCAGGTTCTTTAATCTCGTTTTTTCCCCTCTCTTGTTCTGCCGGAATGGGGTGGAAATTCTGCTCGCGTACGTGCCCAGCATCCCTTGAACTTTACGAGCGGGTCGGACACTCGCTGCCAAGAAGCAAACTCCTCGGTTCGTTTCAGGAACTGCGCCGTTCGCGATCTGGAACGCGAGATAATCGGGGAAACTTCTCTTTGTATCGCGTTTCCCTTTCACGTTACTGAAAACGGCAGTTTACGACGCGTGACTGCCGGCGATACCGCCGCTGTCCGTTCGTTTTTAATTTCCGCGAAGCATGAGTTACATTGAGTTACACATTTTACGATAACGTTACCGTGGCATTTTTGCAACATAACCAGAAGAGTCTTGTGTTTATGTTTTTTTATGTATGTTGCGTGGACGATTTGTGACCCGTCATGGATGAGTTTGAATTTAATTCTGCCCACCTCTGTACTACGTGCAATTTACGAGACATTGCCGTATATTCTTCTGCAAAATTTTTTAGACCTCGTACTAGGAAGTTGGAATTTTGTATTTCATAAGACTTTAGTATGTCGTTGAATAATATATATTTTTGCGATTCTGAAAGGTGCGCAAGCAATTCTAGGAAGAATCCGAATTCTATTATATTCCATTGCCTGACGGACGGAAATTAAGGAAAGAAGAACGTTCTGCTTCGATTGATTCCGCTCAGCATTGAGAGCTACACTTTGGCGAACGATTTTCCTAAGAAGGAATTTCAAACAAGTATGGTCTTATCCATCTGCTTGAGAAATAGAAAAGTGAAAAAAGATATTCTCTGAATTATTATCTTTTTCAAGAAATTTAGAAAGAAATAGAGAAATTTCATTTTAAATCTTTTATGTGATTGTACATTTTTATCGATACATAGAAATATATTTTTACTTGCGACTTTAAATTCAGTAATAATTTGTTTGAAAAAATAGTGGTAATATAAATTAAAAGAAATAAGTCGGAAAGTAAATATGTCCACTATTATGTCTCCATCAGTATTTCAAACGTAGTTTAACAGAACACTGTTCTGATTTATGGTACGTTTCATTCCATTCCGAACTAAAATACTGAAATATCACTCTGATATATAATCCCCAACTGTTTATCAAATAAAATTTACCCATTTCTCCAACCGGTTTTTTAAAAAGCAGACGTAAATCTTTCGTTGAATGAGAAACTGAGCCAAAGGCATCTAGAGGGAAACGGCGGAATACACACGTCCATGCGATAGGAGGTCCCGATAATAACGGTAGGACTCCGATTTCAAGGGCTGACTAAGCTTCTATCCAACCTTTCACGATTAAAGAACCAACCGGAGCTCAGAATGTGGTCATTAGCGGACGAGAAATCCGTCGAAGTTTCAAGCCACCCGCGGAATCTCCCGGCCACGGGGCAAGATTCGTGTTGCGGACGCAATGAAAACCACTTCAGACCTCTTGAAGCACGCGTCGGTACGTTTCATACCGTTCCCAGTCCTCCACAGGTCACGATTGTATGAAATTCCCGGAGAAATGAAAAATTTTAACCGATTCTCCCTGCGACGACCTCGATTCCCGTCGAAATTGAACATTTTTTTCCCTTTCGTTCATAGACTCGCCTCCATTTCGCTGGGATAAATGCAAAACAGCCTGGAACTCGCGATAATTCCGTTGTACCGTCGATATGTCGAAGGCAGCGAAGTAGAGAGGTCCCTAGTGACTTCCATTCGACTTCTTTTAGATTTTTGCGGTTAGATTTCAAGGAGATATTTTAGGGAAAAATTAAACTTGGTTCTGTTTATGCCAGGGGGTCGAGAAGTCGCTGCTCATTGTTCTGTATTCCTAATTCGACAGGTACTTGCTTTGTAGTACTTGCAGGTGCTGAAGCAGAGAGGACTTTAAAAATTGTCAAAAATCCATCAGTTCCAGTATCTCGGTGAAATATTCCAACTTGCACTTATCCTTCTATCTTAACAATATAGGTACTCGTGTTCTGTAAAAGTCTTCTGGGTAACGGATATATCATCTCAGTGCAATACTGTTAAAAGGCCTCCCACATGGTCCAGTAACCGATGAAATTGATGTACGAATTGAGAAATCACGAAATAATATGCACTATGACATGTACACTGAGTTCTCGCACAATTATCCGGTTAATCCACAAGTATCCAAAAAGGATGGGAAACAGTGACTTAAATTCTTCAGTGGGTTCTGTTTACTTGAATTTAAAAATATTTTTTCTCCGAGTGCCACTTCAGGTTCTCCGCAAAATAAGTTGCAATTATAAAAATAAAAAGCCAAATAGTAATATTGTAGGGCATAATAACATCATTTTAATTTTCGAAGCTGACGTACGCTGCTTCCATGCAGGATAAGTCTCCGTTTTAATTCGAGTTCGCTGATAATATAATTAGACGTTTTGCATTCAGCTGGCTTCGTAACTAACGTTTGCAACGTATCGAATTTAATGGTGGATCGTAGGTAGAGCAGCAGTAGTTAGGAGGCAACTCATTATTCTCTCTTGATCAGTTGCTGCCAGGCGATACGCGCCCGCGTGCGTCGGCCGCCACTAATGAATCGATATTTTCGATATATGTACACTATCGATGGCTTTTGCCACGCGACCTGGCTTATATTTAGCCTCTTCATTATCGTTGCACGGTAAATTTATTCGAGCGATCGCCAAATATGGATCCCACACTTGTAACAGCAATGCAAACGAAGAGTAAGGGCCATTTCACGCGTGGCACTTCTGTGGTCCACGATTGGTATTCGGGATACGTCCAGTGGGTAGATAGAATGCAGATTTAAAAAGCTCAGATGGATGTGTGAATATGTTCGAAGTATCAGTCACAAGGTGCGAAAGTTTCCCGTGCGAAATAGACATAAGCAGGGTTGCCACATTATCACCATATAAATCCCTCAATGTCACGCATAGAAAAAAAGGATTATTCTCGAATATCCGGAAAACACGTGTGCAATTCTTTTAAATATAAACAACTGAGAATTTAAAAACATCAGTTTTTTAATTAATAACTTTTATTTTATTTAAAATTGGTAGCATATATAATATTCTTCCATTAAAACCGGAGCTCAGAGATTTGCTTCAAACCCCGAAGTTTCTGGGCGAAAACCAGAGAACTGGCAACCCTGGACATAAGAGGAGACTGAAGTTGGGAAACCTAGATGGCGTTTAGGAGCTCGTGATGCTTCATATTAAGATTCGTAACGTGGATTGGATTTCCGATAAGGACGTGGATTCCCTGATACTTCCTAGATTTGGTAATCACATATTCTTCGACGTGACGCTTCAAATTTACTCGTTTTTAGGCAGCAGAGTTTCGAATTCTAATTGCAGCTGGGGGAGCTAAGAGTTTCTTCTTGCCCCTCAATTGTGACCCACGTGTTATGAATCTAGATACGAACCTCTAGAATTACAGTTGAGTTGCCGCTGCAACGTGATTACGGTTTCATGTTCACGCGTAGGTGCACATATCGAGGGTAGGGAAGAGGAACAACTTCGAACACCATTTTCTCGTAAACTATTCAGTATTGCATCCCATGCTTTTGATACATCATTATACAGAGTTTGTAGTAACTATATGCAAAATTAGATGGAGTATGGGTAGAGTTGCCAATTTTTTTCGGGAAAATATAGTAACAGATAAATAAATTTTAAAAAGATACATTTCAATTACTTTTCAATAAAATATGGATAAAAATATAAATTTGAATAAAGCCATTGGTATAGCTTTCTCGCCCCCACCCCTCTGTAAATCGGTGCACGGGGCAGATACACCCCTTGCCTCCCCCCTGAGTTTCGTTCCTAGTAAGTACATTACCCAGTCATAGAAGAATATTAATTGAGTTCTCGTCAAAGAATTCGTTCGCAGTGAAAGACAGCACCTAAATCAATTTGCTGCATATTTTTGCGGACAGTAGAAGCGGTCATTGTCCCGCTGAAAAAAGGTCCCTGTAACGAAACAGTCGCCGTTTCCGGCACATCGGGCGTTTAGGGAACGAATGTTCGCTGTCCCCTGTTCACTCTTCTGTTCGTGCTTTTATCGTGTAATTTCTACTCCCCTCCCCCTTTTCTGTCGTCGCGAACACTGCGCTCGTTACAGTTACTTCTTCCGCTGCGATAGGGACCCGCAAGGTGAAAATAAAACGCGTCTGTTACGCTGCCGCTTTGATTCTACCAGGCTAACATTATTGTAACTATTTTTAGCTGCCGCGTCTATGCGAATCGTAATTCTGTTCGCGGAAGTTTCTTTTGTGGCCGCCGCGTCGTTGTGGACGGGACCAGGTCCTTTGTTCCGCCGTGCCGGTGAATAATATGGACGGGGGGCAGTGTGTTATGATTCGATTCGACGGGCTGTGCCTCGAAAATCGGGGACTTTTTATGGCTGTTGCAGACGTTTGATGTTTCTGGGAAGTTTTCTATGTGAAAATGGAATTACACTTTTTTTTCGGTACGGGGCAAGTTCCGTACACGATGAAAAATTTAGGGTAATAGCCTTTTTCATACACTGGCCTTTGTTTTGACATTTTGAGTGGCGAGGACGTTAGCTGATGGGACGAAAGAGAATTTTAGTGTTTCAGTTTACGGTTTTGGTGCGTCAGAGTTCGACCTATTTTTGGCAATACGCGCGCCAACGCTCAGGAATTTGCAAAAAGATTTCCAAAGGAAGAGAGATTTCACATAACTCATTGCTTCATTTCTGTTCATTTTTTTTCTAATAGGCAGGGGCGGGTTTGGGGATTTGGCGCCCCTAGGCTATCAACCGTTTGCCGCCCTTTTCGTGAAATATCATTAAATATTTTAATTTATAAGAGTTGTGACAATTTTAATATTACTTCAATATGACAACTCGCAGATGGCTTAATTGCTGCATGAACGAAAAAGTGAATTGTTTTTAAAGGTGTCTCCAGCCTCCTTTAGGATCACCCTTCACTTTCGGTATTAGGGAAAGTAGGTAGACATATATTTCTTTGAAAATAAAGTGTGTAACCGTGGTACAATAGCCCCTGAAAAGGACATTTCAACGGTATTCCACAGTCGAGGAGAGCAACAGCAATGTGTCTAACGCAGCAGAAGCTGACGGAAAATCGGGGCGAGGCAGCTACGCGTGTCGGGATCGCTGGAAATAGCTGGCTAACATGGGTTAATCGGATCTCATCCTGTTTGCGATTGGATTAAAGTAACTCGCTTAAGACCAGCTCGGTCTAACCTCGGCATTGATCCTGTCGCTTAACTCGGTTGCCTGGCAGAACGCCGAATTTTCGTTCGACCAGCCACGATAACTTCGTCAAACGGAACCGTTTGGGGACGCGTTCGTGGAACGTTCGCCCCCACGAACGGCCCAGTGATTCGATACATCTGGCGAGTGACAGTGATTTATGCGCCGGGAGCCTTGTCGATTAGGAAGGAATTCGTTTCAATTCTGTACGACATTCCGACGGCTGTACTCTTATTAGATCGCGGGTGATCGTAGCCCTGGAATTTTTATTTATTTATATATTCTTGCTCGGACAAGACCTATTTTCTAATAGTGGAAACAAGAAAATGGCACAGAGCAGAGACAAAACATTACAATTGAATTAAGAAATCAGAAAGCGAATTATTTTCTACGAAGACCATTCAATTGCCAACCCCTAACCTGTTCGAACGCTGTTCGGGAGAATCCCATGGCATCTCGATAACGTCACACGAAGCCGAATAAAATTCACAAAGGTCAGGATCCAATTCCCCGCTCGTTGCCCGTAACTCAGGGACGTGCATGCTCCTCGAGAGCGACAAACGCGATGCGTCATAAATCCCAGCGATCCCGCGGAAGCGTAGGAGCGGGTCAAAAGGGTCGTTTCTCTCTGTCGAAGCGAAATTAGGCCAGGACCCATTTTTCGAGGCGCCCCGAGCTGGAGAGCTGCGCGGACGGAATAAAAGAATCGCCCAGTGTCCAGCGGCGCGGAATCGACCTGTGCGCGCGCGAGGCCGATTAATAAATTGCTTCCGTTCAATTATAGACCGTGATAAATCGATCCGTCTACAGGTAGTCGGCTGGCTCGTCACCGAGGAAATTGAGCGACGCTCGCGCACGGCGGCGTCGCGCGCCATCGCTCGCCCATGGCCCCCCTGTATGTGCATGCACACGAAGTTGCTCGATGGAAAATTGAAAAGTTAGCCCCGACCGAGATTGACTCGCCGGCACGACGTCGCTTGTACGTGGCTGGCCTGTTTCTGTGCCCCGTTAAATTCAAGCAAACTCGCCTGGCGAGGCTCCCCTGATATAGCCCCGACGTTACCCCTGTTACGCGCACACTGAGCGGGGTCCCGGAGGAGCCTGTAGAGGTCTTTGGAAATTTGGAGAATGCTGGCGTGGAATACAGGTGTGACTGTAAAGAAAAGGAAAATGTTTTATAGATCATTCGTTCTTTTAACAAAAAAAAATCTCAAAGGCGGTCTGTTTCAAAGTATTCTCTGGTAGATTTTATGCAGCGCTCTATTCCTAATTTCCGTGATGAATAACAGAGGCGGAAGGTTTCGGAGGAGATTGTTTTTAATTGCTAGGTTGTGTTCTTCTGGATGCCCACTACGCCTTCAAGTTGGGTTTTAAGTTTGGAAAGAACAAAGGGGTAGGTAGGGGACGATATGCAATAACTTTTGTTTTTCTTTTTGTAGCCGCAGCATGTACTGATGGAAAATGTACAAGTAGCAATCAGGACTCTTAAATTAGAAACTTTGGAAGTGTATCCTGGTATGAGCAGATATGCTACTAGGTATTGCTGCTTATACGTCAGTTGAGGTATCCTGTACGCCATTTTGGCGTAGATATTACTAATTGATCAACTGCTTGGCTGGGAGTTGTGGTTGCTGGTTGATGAAGATTAACATGAGCGAAGCTGACACAGAGAGAGAACGGAGAAGTTATCAGAAAGGTGCATTCTGAGCCCCGGGATGAAGGTACTGAGTAGATCTAGCTAGGTATCAGACACCTTAAACAGTAGAAGGAATCCTTCATTCCGAAGACACTTCTGAAAGAGATTTGCCGATGAAAAGAAGCTTTGCAGTTTCAGTATAAACCTAGTAGTTAGGTAGATTTCATAGTACTTAATCTTCAAGTTTTCCTGCTGTTAATACTTTTCCCTTTCTTCCTCAAGTACATAGCTTGAATACCTTCTTCCTGTATTGCTAAGTAAGCATTTCAGAAACGAAAATTCCCCATTCACTTAAGAATGTAGCATCCCCTTGAACTTCCCTATCACAACTACCAACGCTGAAGAATCAATCGCTGAAAATGGATTTGGAGAAGCTCTCGGGGAGCCTGTACTAGAGCGCATCAGAACAATGGATAGGAAAGTGTCTTGCGGTAAAAGGGACAGAATCGTGAGCCACGAAGTAGCCACACGATCGGCTTTTCGGCTTCCTATGACTTTCCCGACGGATGACGGACCAGAGGCACGCGAGGGACAGAAATAAAAATAGAAAGAAAGAAGGAAATTGCAGGGAAAGGGCAGAAAGGGCAGCGCAGGAGTTCTCGCTGAGGGCTTTTCTGTGGCTTCGATTCCCATTGGCCAACTGTGAGACAGCATTTTCCCTTTTCCCCCGGGAGGGACTCTTTCCCGTCGTCTCTTATTCGCTACGTTTTTCACTTGCCCCCTTTCGCCGCCGACGATCTATCCGCGGAACTTTCAACGAAACTTTTTCATCCCGACTTTTGCCCCCTTTCCTCCTTTCAGCTGACTTCTTCGAAGGTGCTACTTAGATTGGACCCCTCCCCTCAAATCCCTTCCCGTGCACCTGTCTCTTTTGCGTGAGTGATGTCTCGGGTGTCTCGCGAACTAATTTGGAAAGGAAGAGGCTTGGTATTAGAGGGAAATGCGGCCAGCGTGTTCTTAGCGTTTGTGGAATACTTTGCTCCTTCCGGGGCACTCTATACCTTAGGCGTCCTGGGTATATACTCTTGAGTCTTTTGGATGGGCTAGGCACTGTAGGAGCTTCAGGTTCTTTAACTGCGGCAACGTGTGTACGTTCTGTAGGTGTTCTAGGTATTATGTACTTGCTTCTCTAAGTACCTTAGGTACTTCAAATACTCTGTTACTCTAGACTGAGGACTCTAGATGCTCTGAATGTTCTAAGAAATTTAGAGGTGTTGAGACTACGGGTGTTCTATGTTATCTTGTAGTTATAGAGCTTCTAACTGCTGTAGGAGGTTTAGGGAGTGTAGTTACACTAGGCAGTGTAGGCCTAGGTTCTACATGATCCAGGTGCCCTGGATGTTTTAGGTGAGGTAACAGTTCTGAAACTTCCATGCCGTGTAGAATGTTTAGGGGTCCTAGCTGTGTTAGGCAGTTTAGGAAGTTTAGGTGTTCCAGATGATCTATTAGCGTCTAGGAATGCAGTTGCTCTAGAGGTACCCGGTGCTACAAGTGATCTAGGTGTTCTACTGTGTTTAGGTTCTCGGGGTACTTCTTGTATCTCGGACACTCCAACTTATCTCCACACTCTGTGCATCCCAATTGCTTCCAGTAGCACAGGTATCCCATGTAGATACTCCAGGTACTTTGGTTGTTCAGCGTTCCGCATTGAGTATTCAGTACTCAACACTCCACACTGGGTACTCACTATTTAGCGCTCAAAAAAATCTCATAATCCCCATGATGTCCTCTTGCAAAATGAACCTCCTCCCATCCAAAAATATTGAAAAATTCATGAAGTTTTGAAGCATTAATAGCAACAACAGTCGAACATCAGCTCCCCACAACTTCTCCCTGTCCCCAAAGTGCAAAATTCAAATTCGATCCGTTGGTATTCGCGCCAATTTAAGGAATTCCTCCCCCCGAAACGAAACTGCTCTCGAAATTATTTTTCAAAACCCGGCTTCCGAGGGGTTAAGCTCTGATATTCCAGGGATCTCTCGGGACACGTGGCAGGCTCCGTTGGTTCGATTAATTAATTAGCATCCATTATCGAGTTTCGTGGCCAAGTCGAGTCGCGTTGAGCGGAGGTGGCTGTGTTGTCCGTACCCTCGAGAAACCAGACGGGTGAGTGAGCCCGGAAGCATGGTGGAGTGGGGGCAGGGGCACATAATTTAATTCTTCGAGTGCCATCTCGCGGAGCTGGGGCTCTCCTTCCTTTTTCCGCATTCTTCTTCGTTCCTTCCTTGGCCCCGGTCCTTGGGACGGGTAAACAACCAGCTGGCCGCGTACCATTAAGTTTTTCACTCCATCGCATCGGCCACGAGCATTGGAAAAGTTTTTGCTCCGCCCACCCCCTCTCAATAAGCAAATAGAGCCGCCACTTCGACAACGTTTTTTACGAGTGTCCTTCTTTTTGCTTCACACTTTTTTCCGTCATCGAGATCGTTGGTTTTTCGCTTTCCCCTGTACGGGCGAAAGTGTGGCCAATTTTGCCTTGGAATTTAAACCATATTTAATATCTACTACGACCTTTTATCCCGTCACTTGACACCGAAATAAAATGCAGATAGGAATATTTAAATTGAAATTTTTTAAAAATATTTTAACGATAACAAATTGCACTTTGGTTATTACGTAATACTATCTCAGTTTGAGCTGCATATCTCCGCTTTTTATACTCATTTCATGTCAAATTTATTCGTTTAAAATTACGAATTTTCTTTTTTTGGAAAAAGCACCGCCCTCGATTCCAGCTTATGAAATAATACTGCGATGAATTAAATGTATCGTAATGTAGATTGCGTGTAATTATTCGCGTTGGGGGTTCCTCGTTATTCATCGAGTCACGCAACTCGAACCCCTGTTATTCATCCGCTGAAATGTTTCGCTGAATAATGTTCGCAGCCCTGCGAAAGGTTTATTATAAGCAGCTTCATTCGCCAGAAAACCATAATGCGCGAAGTGTCGAGTTTTGTACGCATGGGAACGACCGTGTGTGCAAGCCGTTGTATACTCATGGAAGCATGAGCTTTAACTGAATCGCGCTGATCCTCTTAACGTTCAGGAAGGGGTGTTCTTTATTCATTTTTAGGAAAAAGCCGATGCACCATCGAACGTGGCGGACGAGTACTAAAAGAAAAAATTGCATGAGTTCATTAATGTCTGAATAAATTAAATGTACCCCTACCACAAGCCTTCGCGTACTTTTTGTGTTTAAGAAACTTTTGTCCTCTAGTTTAATTTTTTTTTATATAATTTTCGAACGATTTTGAGAACACATATTGTTACGCTGTACATAGTTACGAAAAACGTAAGATTATACAGAGCACTGATGCCCAGTGGTTTAAAATGTGATTCTAGCTAAGCAAAATTATTTTTTCCTTCAAGGTATACTTTATAAGTACTTACTTATTTATTATTTTTAGTGTTATTGCACAGACCTGTGCAAACACTGGAACAGATTCAATTAATTGTTGACCAATAAAATCAAAATGGGGCATTATTTGAAAAGTGCTCCGAGGCACGCGCCTGCATTCTTTACTTACCCCCTGGACCATGAATGAACGAACCTATAAGCCATAAACAATGGTTACGGCTAGTACACAAGCCGCGTCAAATTATCAAGATATATATTCCTAAGGTTCTGCCAGCTCTCCTTGGGCTGGCTGGGTCGGGGGTGAGAAAAAGGGCGAGGGGGTGGGGGGGAGGGGGTGGGCTTCGAGGAGTCTCTGGGCGGAGGGAAACTCCACGCAGACATCTCGGCCCCATTGCACCCCTGGGGTCTGTATTAATGATATAATATTTCTTTGATTCACCGGAGCTTCTACGTTAACAACCCCCGCCGCCTCCAGCGCCCCTTGAGCCTCTCTTTAGAGCGTCTCTCGTTTAAACGGACTTGCAGACAAAAAAAGAGACAGAGAGAGCATGAGAGAGCGAGGGAGAGAGAGGGCGAGAGAGAAAATTGAAGGGGAACGAAGGGAGGGGACAGGGTGGACGAGTTCAAACGTAGTTCCTGGAAACCCGTTTCGCGTCCCTTATAGCTCGGATAAATTACATTCGTGTTCTCTCCCCCTCCCCCCCCTCCCTCCCCTCCCTCAACCACCCACCCACCCATCGACCTCGGTCGTTCTCGAGCAAACAACCCCACGGTCCTTCTCCTGGTTCGGATCGTCGGCTAGGAGACGAGATCTTGAGAGTTTATTTAAATCAGAAATAACTCTCTCCCTACCCCCACCCCGCCGCCATTAATTCAGCGGCCTCCTGGCTCGTGGACGCGTTTTTCCATCAATCGTGGAAACACGAGCCCTCGCCGGGGTATTTACAGGACCTCCGGGCCCGCGTTTCGGCGTTGTTTGCGCGGAATTCTCGCGGTTCATCTGCCTCGACCAGTGACATTCGGGGGCCAACTAAAGTGTCATCCTTTTTACAAGTTTGTAGCAGAATGTAAGAGGCAAGGTTGTGGAAGATTTTGGAGGTTTATGGTCTAGTTTGGAGTGGGGGTGCACGTGTGTACTGGTTATTGTTCGAAATTATCGAAATTCTATTCGAAAGCTCGAGATTGAAAATCGTCGAATCCTTCACAAACAAAATTTAAAGGCTTTAAGATTGTTTAGAGAAAAATAAGAACGATTCATTAAAATCTTCAAACTTTAATCACCAGCTCTTATTTTCCCATAATTATACAGAACAAACAAGAATAATCAGTTCAAGCAACGTGTAACAGCCTCAAACTCTGCACCTTATTTATATTTAATATTTACTGTTACTAACTTCAATCCCCTTTCATCTCATACCTTCATAAAAATAATTGAACTTCTGAAAGTATAAGCCATTCCTTCTACACACCTTTCAGTTCCTCGAACGAGTAAACGCTCTAATTCAGTCTCATTCAAAATAGCCCCAAGGCAGTCCAGAATTTGACCAATGATCCATAAAACAACTTCTAATTCTGCACACAAGAAGTAATTAAAAATTGCTACAGGGAGTGCCTCTTGTGGCGGATTGAATAAGTCTGAATTTCGACATCAGTTTGCTTCGAAGGACGGAAAGATGTTCTGGAAGTAAACTTGGGGCAGTGTACCGAAGAAATATTGTCGTTTTCGAAACAGTTCCGTGCCAGCTCGGGAGTCCACGGGGGATTTCTCTCCGCGTGAATAAATTTTGATCGAGCGCCCAGCAAGGAGCTGCGAACAGACGAGAAAGGAGATGGACGATGAGCTCCCTTTTCCGGTACTCGCACGAGGACAGAAGCGGCTTTTCTCCTTGATCCTCTGGGACGACCTGTCCTGCACAACTTCCATCGCATTTGTATACGGTGCCCTCGCCCGCGTGTCTGCATACACGTGTCCGATATTTCCTATTTTTCCATTGTGCTGTTCGCTCGCGCCGGGGATCAAACATTCACTGCTAGGAATGCCGAGTTTCCTTTGGTGAAATGTTTGCGCGAAATTGCAAGCGAAGTTGTTGCTCCTTCATACTTCCATATAGGTAATCGAGATAAACATGCAATTTTCCACGCGAAGCCAGCAGGATAGTAACACTTCTCTGACATTAGTAAGAATAATTGAGGCATTGTAAAGAACACACATAAAAAACAATTTGGAATTTTGGCATTGGGAGCAAAATTCTATTAACCCACATTTCTTGCGAAATTGAGTATTCCAGTAGGTTTTGCTAATCATATAAAATAGGGGAAAAAATTGTTTTCAATGTTTCTTAAAACTTAAAAAAAATAGTTCAATTATTATACTGAAATTTATATGATATTATCTTGATATTACACATTCTTCTTCGTTCATAAAATTAGAGTAGATAACGTAATAATGTGAAGTTATAATACTGTTGAAATTTCTTCTCCTCACTTGATATTTTTTTAATTAAAAGAAATACCATCCATAAAAATGTCAGATATGCAACATTCTGTCAATGAACGTCAAACCGTCCTACTTCAGTGCTATTCAAACCGGAGGGGTGCATATTCTATCCACTTGTTTCAGTATAATACCGAAAAGAGTACTTCCACCCTCTGTGTTTATTTTGTAAACATTAAATCGCAAATTACCGGATAAATTATATTGGTATAATTAATAAATACAACCCCGCTGTTAATAAATACAATTAAATAAATAAATTTTAATACAAAATAAATTATTTTATATGGTTAACAGCTGAAATTTTTTTTAAAAAGAGGGTTGCATTTTAGAAAAAATTGCGAAGACCACTGCCCTACCCCAATCTTCCAGCAGTCACCAAACGGCACTCGTCGCTGATTCGGCGTCGTATGTCAGCGAGCAACGCTCGCGCAACCCCTGCAGAAGGGGGTTACGCGCCCCCTGGCGGGGGTTGTTTACGGCGTGGCACGGGAATTCGATCCAATAACGTCTTTATGGCGGTCGTAAGGTGAACGTGGCAGCTCCGCGCTGCCAGGAGGAGAAGATTGCGGTGGGGTAAGGCCGACGGGGGTTGAGAGGGGGTTACGCGTGGTAATCCGGGATCACTATTCGGGTGGGAATACCGTCTGGACTCGGCGGGACCTTAAGATCGAGGAAACGACTTTTTACACGCGACCACACCGATGACCCTTGCGCATCTGTGCTGTTCCCTCCGCAAGCGTCAACGCTGGGGGGTAGTTTCGCTGGAACTTCTCACCCCTGAAGTTTCTGCGGCAGCAATTGTTTCTCCTTTCGTGCGGGGCAGCTTGAGAACGATTAAGAATTCATTCTGAATCGTTGTTATAGAGTTTCAAAGGCAACTTCTTTAAAGTTCACCGTTTAAGGGTAAATTAGTTGTTGAACTGACTAGTTTTGCAGGTCAATGTTTTAACCACGTGGAATCACTGGAAACTACTTGAAATTAGACTGGTTTCTAGGTATTCTTCGAAGTAATCCGTGGGGAGTGTGGTATTAGGGTGGTCCTAGTGTGGTATACAGTAGATTCCCGTTATAGGCTCGACGCTTGGGATCGGCGGTAAGCTTACAACGAATAGCGCCGACTATGATCAGATAGAATATGATCAATGAAATATTAAAATAAATAAGACATTCAAAGATTTTAAGTTCTCCTTAAAAAATTCAAATAGTTTTCCATTGAAAGTAGTTTCTATGGTTCAATGAAGAAGTTTCCAGTAAATTTTTGTGATCTATTTTTTCGGTAACAAAGAAACTCAGGACGTGATAGAAATTTTAATACACCCCTTATAAGGTATGCCATTTTTAAAAGAATCTTGGTTTTCCCCTTATGTGCCCCCTGAGGGAAAATATAGACCTCTATACTTGTAAATTATTCCTTGAAACACCTTGTAGGTATATAGGTAACCGTATCCACAAAATAATAATCGCTCGATGCCACCCCCTTGCGGTGATTTACGAGCCCATAAACGGGGCCTGCACCCTCGTAATGGGTTTGGTTACCGCGAGGGGTATCCACGCCTCTGCAATTCTCGTCATGCCAGCCATTCTTTTGGTGATTATACGTTTTCAAGATGCGCATTGTTGTCTTTCATAATTTTCTCATTACATGAACCTGTGGGCTTCAAGTCTCATTTTCTAATTTTAATAAATTATTAATTAATATCCCCTCCATAATTACTAATTAATTAAGATAAATTAACAATTCAAATTTTCATAACCAGCACAATCTTAGGCAACATACTTATAAATAGCAAACAAAGGATCAATTAATATAAACCAGTTCGAAGAACACGAAAGTACTCTGATCCTCAAAATGGGCGATAATTGCAAAAATCCATCACACGGCGCGCAAAATTAAAGAAAAAAAAATTATAAAACAGAATAAACCAGTTGCCAACAAAAATCCTCAAAAACCGCGCGCTACATAAACGTCACCCCCGAAAAAAGAATTTTACCCCACGCGGCACGGTCCTCATTTTCCCCCGTTTCACCGTGGATTCACTCCTGAATAGATCATTTTCACCGGAAATCACGGTATGAGCTTAATCGGTAAACAATTGCACGGTCGTTCGTCGATTCCCTGCCCCCCCCCCCCTCCCCGCGCGCCCCCGTCAGGCACGCGCGGCGTTGACATAAGGACGCCGTATCCTCGGCAGAAATCCGCGCGCGTAGAATTTCCCTCCATTTAGGCGAAAACCCAATTGCGCGGCTCTATGCGTCATTAGCGCTGGAAACGGAGTTAACGCCGTTAAATTCAGGGACGGTCCGTCCAGCCGCGACATTATTCGCGCTTCAGTGTGTCCACACGTGTCCGTGTACGCGCGCGTGTGCCGCGCGAGTTTTCGCCGAACGCCTGCGTCCCCCGTCGCAAATTTTCCATGGTTCTCCGCTGATTCGTGTGCGTCCCCTGGTTCACGTGTGTACGCTGTGTAGGAGCAAGGTGGCACAACTCGGTCGCTGCGAAATGATGACCCTCCCCGTCGACCCCTGTTCCCCCCACCACGGCGGAAATGCGAATGAATGATCGTTCGTCCCGTCAAACTCGATTTCCGCGAACAAACTGTGCGTTTTTCTGTGCCCGTTCCACCCCCTCGGCGACGAAATTTCGAGCCTCGACTAATGAAGCCCCTTTTGATCCGCGTTTTTTATGAGCAACGGGAATGATTTTTTTCTGCGCTATTGGTTGACGATTTTATATTTATTTTTAGTACGTTTACTTATTTAAGGGATTATACCTATTCAGGAGGCCGCAAAAGAGGCCAATATTTGTGATTTTTTTTTTTGAGAAAGCGAATGCATATATTTTTACAAAACTTTTTGCACCTAAAAGAGCAGCATTTATAGAAGATTTGATAATTTTTTTGTAGAAAAAATACGTACGTTTATAATAAAATTACAACCGTATTTTTCAATGATGACAAATTGAGAATTAGTATTAAAAAAAATGTAATTCATTTGCTTTTATAAAATTCAAATGATAAAAAACATCTGTAACAGTGGAGCAGTAAATATTTTTCGTGGTGCGGGCAAAACCACATTGCTCCACTCCAACGCTCCGGACTTCGATGTTTCGAAGTAATAATAAAATGATCTTAGCATTCCGGCGAAGGGCCATGCAGTCCATCTTTTGTCACCAGTCGCCGGGAAGAGCAGATTCCCTTTATTAAATTCCTTTTCGGCCAACTTAAGTATTCAACCCCTTGGTTCTGTTCTTTGTAACGCGGCGAAACGCGAGCAGCCAACCCCCTCCAGATAATTCGAAGCGCCTTTTGTTCCCCTCGTTTCTTGATCCTCTCGCGACTTACGCCCGTGGACCGAGCGCGAGGGACCACTGAATTCTTAAATATAAGAGACGCGTTGAATCGGTTCCCTCCCTTGGACGCGACGCAGCTTTTCGCCAATATTGATTCGAACCGAAAAAAGGTGGTATGACGCGAGGGAGGGGGGCAGGAAGTGGATCAGAAGATGATGCAGATGCAGCGTTTCCTCTCGCCGGTGATTGGAAAGGATCGGTGAAATTGGGGAGGGGGAAAGCAGTGGGGGAAGAATTTGAGGGACGCGGAAAAGAAGGCTGAATGGGGATGATGTTTTTACCGCGAATGCCCCTGAATTAATGTATAAGGTGTGACAAAATAATGGTCCAGATTTTTATAGATGTATACACCTATTTAAATTAGTAGAATTTTTTTTAAGTACTCTATACCGCATTGTGTAAGAAAACTTACTCTGTAAGTTTTTATTAATTGTAGAAAATCTTATGTATCGCATACTTCGTATATTGGCTTACGATTCGTCAATAATAATGATGATAATAGTAGGGACTTATTTAAAAAAGCTTCTAATATTTATTTGGTCCATGAAAAACTGAACAGAAATCATGTCATGCAAATGAACAGTTTTATCATAATAAATTGTTAAAGTTCAGCCACTAGCCACTGTTATTCATAAACTGGGGCTCTTGGAGCACTATTTCCCCCTCCACGTATCGCAGCGAGAGTCTAAGTGGGGGAAACGCTCCGCCCCTCGGATCCAATTGTTCGAAACTTTGACAGTCTTTTACGGGAAACGATTCATTTGCGAGATATATTTCATTTTGAATATTTCATTTACTCACCGAGTAGAACACGTAGACTTAGATAGGAAATTCACTTTGAACTTCGGAAAATTTTATCAGCAATATTTGTATCCACTATTTATTAACACTCAGAATTATGTATGTCGTCTTGGTTTCCCATGAATTCTAAAAGCAATAGAGTACGGGCTTGTAAATATTAGTAGTAGTTTCTAGCGACCACTAAAGGGTGTGTTTACCGCCATTCGTTATCCCTGATGGTGTAATTAAAGCGAAACATTCGACTGCTGGAGATTCTTCAAGAGCCTGGGCTGTTTTCTTTTTCCACATCTCCCTTCCGCTGAATTTCACTGTGTCCCAAGTGTGTTTACCCTAGACGAGAACTTCAGATATTCCATTACGGGGTCGTGTGCTCCGAGGCAAATGTAAAAATGCGCTCCGCGGTACGCCTGTTTCATCTTTTCCCTCTTCTCGCACCGATCAGGTAGAAATCTCCGGGTTGCTCTCGAAAAATCGCTGCATGGGGTGCGAAGCAACCGAGTCTTCCAGATTTTACATCCATTCTTTTTTTCATTTATTAAAAATGGCCACTAAAATTGTTAATACATGGACTGGTATAACATTAAATTATTTAGAATATTGTCTGAAGCGTGAATTTGTTTATACTGTTATTGTAATATCTATTCAGAAATGTATTTCTATATGACGTTTTAAGAATGTTCTGTTTCTCAGAATACACGTTCTTAAACAAGGTTTCGAGTGCAGTGCCATGCAATTTTCCGTTAGATCAAAGGGAAAAAATTCTTCATTTTAAAAGAAACATGCGAAAGAATCCTTCGTTTTAATGAAAACCTAGAGGGGAAAGTAAATTTTTAAGAGTTGGAGATCCACACTTTGCAATTCTGTTTGAACATCAGGGCACTACTACTTAATTGTCTGTAGTTTTAAGAAGAACACCGTATCCCCAAAATTAGAATTTTTTATGAGAATTGACTGTAGGAGGTTGATGCAATATCGTAGGAACCGAAAATTAGGATTAAAGAATCTTTTGCTCAAAGTAGAATCAATTATACAATCACTTTTGCATTTTGATGATTAAGTAGTGAAGGCAGTCGACGAATTTTATTTTTCATAAGTATTATATACCTACGGAAAGATGATCGCCTGTGTATGTCAGTGGTTAAGAGCTTCCCAAGAGTTTCACGTGAAATTAAGAAATACGACGACCGAGACTTAGCCAGAGTACGCAGAAATCCAATTACGGAGATAATTCTATATTAATATTTGGATTCCCTGGAAGTCTGAGTACCCCGGAACTCCCCAGGTATTCTCGTTTAGATTTCAAAAAGTGTCGACCATTTCGAAAGTTACTATCGTTTAAAGTTTCCTGGTTTGACATTAATTCTTTCGATTTAAACAGAATAAATATTTAAAATTCGCCTGATACGTTTCTCAAAATTAAATTCTATAGAAATTTATTTGAAGAATATTTTGAAAATATTTAGGGTAGATACTAAATTCAAAAAAATATTTATTATGGACAATATTTCAGGAAATGATGAAGGATCAACTCGCAATTTCAATTTCATTTCTAGGTTACCAAATTTTGGGTCCCTTAAATTCTTCTATTCCAATATATTATTTTACCATTTGCTGGAAATAAAACTTCGCAAAATTAATTATTGCAGTCACCAACTGTTATTACAATATTACAACATATACTAAAACGAATTTTGATTAATTAAATTCTCTTCAATTAAATTTAAGAAATTCTGTTACATTTTTACGTTCTTCCAAAATATTTCCTTTCGACTTGCAGTATGGTATACTACCTATATAAATTCCACTAACCACGATATTCCCGATTTTTGTTACAGGCGTTCCTGGAAATGGCGGATGAAGGTGCTGCAACAACGATGGTGAGTTACTACGCCACATGCATCGCTCAGCTTCGTGGCAGACCCGTCTACGTCCAGTTCAGCAATCATCGGGAGCTCAAAACAGATCAGACGCACACCAACAACGCGGTAAGTAAACCAGTTAATGTTATATTCAGTTTCATTGAAGTCCTGTGTGCAGCGTTTGTTGCTTCTACTTCGTTACAGTAACAACGGGGATAAACAATTCGTGTTTTAACAATATTCCCCTTCGTGATTAGAATATGGTTATATTTATCTTAAATTCTAGGTATCATAGGAAATTCTAAATGTAGTTTAATAAATAGTAAAAAGTTTTATTCCATTACTATAACTATTTTCGTCGCAATAAATTCCTGAAAATCGCTGAATTTCAATCGCTCAATTCTGAATGCGCGCTGTGGAGTGGAGGGGGTCGACGGTGCCGCCCCCTTTCTTCTTCACGCATGCGCGTTGGAGACCTCACTACTGCTCGCTATCCTTATAACATTATTGTTCTGCAAGCTCAGAATATTAGCAAATATTTGAATACACAATAACACAACAATTATTTCATTTTTAACAAATATCTCAGAATCATTCTTCCTCTTCCACATCCACTTTAAAAATCGAAACTCCAGAGTTTTTCAATTATGCAGAAGGAAGTCTGCAATAAGTAGAACATTCTTTGCTTTGAAACGAGAAATATTCTACTCGCCAGGGAGCTTAATGTCAAGATCAAAGTGGAGGAAAACATGTCTCGACTCGCGTTCCTTAGAATCCTCCCAGCTAGCGCGTCCAGCGATATTTTTTCGCTGAAATTAGTATTAAAAACGTGAAAGGACAGGGAGGGAAAAATGACGAGCAGCGGGTCGCAGTTCCTTATGGCCGAGGAAGCCGTGTTTCTACGTCTGCCCGGGTCTGAATATATGAAAACCAAGCGGCGCGCGGTAATTTTCATGCAGCGGCCAAAGAAAGCGGAGGCACGCTCTTTGAATCCGCGCGAATCACGGGGCTGTTCGTTCGTTTCCTTCCATATTCAGTTATTGCGCGAGGCAGTTCGCGCAATTACTTTTTAACGAGTGGCTCGCCGTGCCCTTAATATTTTCATAATTTCGCCCCCTCGTCCAGGGATTCCTTTCTGGCTGCGGAGCGGGCGCATAAAAGCTCCAGGGATGTTCTTTCGTTGCGTGGAGAAACGGCGAATTCTAAACGATATTTCATAGAGGCTCGCAGGCAATTTTTCAACGAGAACCACTGTGTTTGTTCGTCCTCCGCACCTGTTTCTAAACGAATAAATATAATCCTCGCTGAGTAGAAATGCGATTGCGTAAAGTAGGACGGAAAATGTCGATCTCTGCTTTCTAATTTGATTCGATAAATATATTATCCGTCGAGTTAGAAAGTAATTAAATAGTCAAGATTTCGCGGGGTTAATATCTTCTCGACGACCTTATTTGAATTAAATTAGTTTGAACTGAATAGAAGATTAATTTAAATATATAAATGGCGAATAGATTGACACGTACTATGTTGATCTAAGGGGATCAATTTTAATCTGGTTTTAATTATTGACAGCTTTGTTGGTGGGTGGGCGGGTTTTGCGAAAATGATGGAAATGAGGAACAGTTGAATATTTGGAATTGTTTATATTAGTAACTCAGGGGGGATTTGTTTTGGGAAAATGTGGCAGTTTCTGGTTTGATAATGTTCAGTCGTCTGTGTGACCCCTTCATGGCTCGATTATCGATATTCTCGATAGTGTCTCCCCTGGAGCGTACAGTCGAAGCTTCATGTGAGACTGTCGTGTCAGTGTTGAAACTAAATCCACTCTCAAATGCAACGAACGTGATTTTCGAGATTTAGAAACGCAATTAATGGATATGTTGACTGGTTCATTATAATTTCAGTGGGATGTCAAATTAATATTTTATGGGTTGATGGCATTTCAAATGGAAGTAATGGTTATAGTTGTAATTAGGAAACTGACATTTTAAAATTCATGATAGATGTAGTATTTTTAGAAAACTGAGGATATATAACTTATTAATAGAAAAATTCTTTTTAAATAATAACATGTCACTGAATTCATAACACCTTTCAAAATTATTACTATTCCACTTTGATTAATTAATTAATTCCTATTACTTGTCCACTACTTGTGACTGAATTGTTAGAACACTTCAGAGTATCCAAATTTCTTGAAGTGATTTACTCACTAATTATATTGTACGGCTTATCCTTTACCTTTAAAAAATCACTGAATTGTTTCCATCCAGAATATTTCAAATCCCCCACCAAAGTCATAATTTATTTTTGAAGCATTTCGAAATACCACAGTTCGCCCTTCAGTTCCTCCACTCTTATAATAATTTATAAAACACCCCAGCCCCTTCGTAAGTTCTTTTCTAGATGACGTAACTTCCTTCAATCCCCTCTAAAATTCTTTTCAATAATAAAATAAATTAAAGGCCAAGATTTATTGCAACAGCTCTGGAAACATGAAAGTTTCATCGTGAAAAAGTGCCCAGGCTAGTGATCCCTTTTACTAGGAACGTCGGGCCAATAAACAGTCGAGTCTGGAAACTTCATTATAATTAACGCGTCCATAACTTATGAGCGATCCCCTGGGGGTGAGAGAGAGAGAGAGTGAGAGAGAGAGAGGAACAGAGGGAGAGAGTCCATCATCTTCGTGATCCTGTCATCGCTCCATTCTACAGTCCAGGTGACACTGTCCATCACACGAGTTGTCTTTGCAGGTGTTTAGCTGTCTCCTGCACGTGTTCCTGTGCTTGTCACCTATCCCACCGCTTGACACTTAGTCAACCTGTTCCCTCTACCGCTGGACGAATGGAACTTCCCAATGAAAGGAAGCTCGGAGATTGTGTTACTTCTATTCACATTTACTTGTGCTTAACACGTTAATAGTAATGCTAAAAAAGTATTATTCTCTCGTTATTTCCAGAGTGTTGAAAAACATGCAATACAATCTTGTTAATAGAAATATTACAAGATGTCTGCATGTTCTTAAAGCTCTCACTAAACTGGACAATTTTTACTGAAAGCAGTTTTCACGATAATGCTTAATTCAAAAGGTACAGAGAAGTATAGCTTCCGGCACGTTGGTTCGATTCCAGTGCGTCTGACCGCAAACAGACCTCCTCTACTTGCCCCCTTGCACTTTCCTTCTCCCTTGCGCTGTGATCATGCAGAATCTACGCTACAGATTAATATTGTACTTTTTCTTACCTGACTGGATTGTTTAGCTTTTTTTTTTTAATTTCTAATTATTAGCAGAAGCTTCACGAAATTTATAAAATTACATTATACAGGTTACCTAAATTTTCAGTAGGTGGGTACTTAAGTATTTGTACTTTATTAATGAAAATTAAGGATTAGACGGAGTAAATAGTTGCAATCGGCGTCATTTATACTGCAGCAGAGAAATATTATTTTTGTTGGTGGGCAGGAGAATTAGTTCGCGATGAAATACGGCATCGATTTCCGGCAACGATATCCTCGATATTTATTTGTATTGTTTTTCCCGCGGCGGATCGAAGCAAAAGAAACGGGCTTTGAAACTTTTTATGACAGCTTTCTTCCCGCTATAAAGCGGAGAGAAATTACTTATTAATTGCGAAAGTTTCTGGCCCACGGTTCGCGGCAGAATGGGAGGCAGAAATACGGGCTTCCGGTGTGTATACGGTTCCTTTTTTTAATTGAAAATAGTTTTAATGCACTTTGGATGGGGGAAAAGTTGGGGCACAATGGTTTTGTTTATCAGAGCTCGGATAAGCTGGAGAAAGTGTTAACTTTTATACAAAGAACAAATAAGAAATCTGGACATAATTTTCTTGCTTCATCGTTGCGAAACTCTTTGGGTACAAGAGTACACACACCTCTATAATTATTGGGTACACACACCTCTATAATTATTGCTACTGTCTTCTTTTAAATGTTGTCGTTAACTATAAATATTCAATGTGGAATCTTCTAATTACTCTATTCCCAGCAAATAAAGTTCCTTCGAAAGAAATAACTTCTTCCTAAGACATTTTCCCGTACCATCAGTACCAAGAGAGATATTCGTCATCCTAACGTGCTCCTGCTCCTGTTAAATTTGAGTCATGCAGTCGGCGTAAAAGTTGCAGGGATACCAATCGATCGGCGGCCCGATCGAAAACGTCGTTATCATTAATAAGGGGGATCCAGCCCCGTTCGTTGGAGTATCAAGTTTCCAGGTGGCACGTTGGTCTCCGGAGGAGTCTCGATAGTTGCCAAACTGCTCTTTCCCTCTCGGGTGATCCAGCAACTTCCTGGAAACGGACACCAATTCCGTGGGGAGTCTCGAAGTTTCGCGGTCACGGGAGGGAAGGGAAATAATAAATAAACGAGCGAAATGGTCGAACGCTGGCTGCCTCTCTGCCCTCTTGTTGAGATGCTGCGCACGTGATTCGAGACACTTCGCCATTTTGCGTGGTCCAGCGCTTCAACTACCTCGCTTCGTACCTTGCGGCAATCCTACGTGCATTTTGCGTTATTCTTAGTGCGGTGGTATTTTTATTGAGTCTCTTTTAAAGTGGAAGTTTGAGGGACAATATGTGGGAGCGGGAAGCTTGGGTGATAATAGGTCCACAGGCTATACAATTTGAGTTGAATTCATCTTCCTATTCAAAAGATAAATCAAAGCGAGAAATAAATAAACAATTTATTTTATATTTTGATTTATTAGTCCCCGTTTCTTATTGCGCAACACAACTTCTGCCACTTTGTGCATGAATTTTCTCTTTGTTTGTATTATACTTTTTCTGTTATATTTTTTTTATCTTGGTGTAATAAAGACGCTTCATTATTATTATTATGCAGATATTTCCTCTATATTCAGAAAATTCTTAATTTTTACCTTCCAATTTCTAAAACAAAGACTTCCTAAAAAATTCGCAAATAAATTCCGTTATCTTCAATTTCTTCTTTTCAAATTAATCCTGTTATCGATATATCGACTAATAACTTGACTATGCCACCCCGTTTTATTTTTAATGAAGCTTCATACTCGGAATTAAATGCAGTCACGCGTGGATAGAACCCTGCGAATTTCTCGGAAACACTTTTCTCTCTAGCGAGTTTCGTTCGTGTGGAAATTCCCGCGAATGCGAAGCATTTTCTCTGTATAAAGTGTAAAGGAAGAATAAAGGGAGGGTCCAAAAGGGATGTGCAAAGGCTTCGCCGTCCTCCGAGATTCCGGATGATCATTGGGACGTTCTGTATTTCCGTTAGTCCATAAATCTCGGGCAAGAAATATTTGTTTCGTCCTCGGTCGCTTTTTATCAACCTAAAACCCAGATGAAATTCCCACAATTTTTAAGAAATTTAAGGGAACATTTGTTCTTTATTATTATGGTATGTTTAATGAATTCTATTATTAGGTAATATTAATAGCTATAAAATCTTCTGCTATAAAATACCCACAGGTTTGAGCCAAGATTGCTTTGTTAAATGGAACTAGCTGTGTGCTAGTGTTTTTTTTTTTTATTCGCCACATTCAATTCTATACCAGTACAAAAGGTGTCGCATGTGGCACATTTTTATTTTTGCTCACGATACATTTCTTATATTACTCGCTCAAAAGGTCTCCGTCATCCCTCTGCTCCCAAAATATTTAAATTGTCTCGTAGAAATCGTGAAATCAAGCATTCACGTCAATTCAGAGTTGACACCTTGAGAGGTTCGTTCGTCGATGAAGCTAGATGTAGATCCAAAAGTGTTCTTAAGGCGAAGAAGTAGAGATGTGTCTCGGTTATCTAGCGTAAACTCCTCACCCCCTGGAAAGGTCGAATGATTTCTCGCTGAACATCTCGGCTGACAAACGACGACCGAAAAAGCAATCGCCGTGAAAGCCTCGGCGATGCTTGCATGCACGTGTGCTGCTCTTCTGCTTTGCGTCTTCCAAACATGGACGATGTCGGGAAATTCCTACAACATTGAATGCGTTTCGTAGCTGAGAGAGGATTCCCTCTGCTCCTCGACCGATTCTCCTTCGTAAAAATTTTATCAGGTAACTCAGGCTCTGATAATCGTGATTTACGGAATTTTGATTCCACACCGATGTTGCTTCGATATTCTTCATTCACGAGTCAGATAAATTAGTGTCCACTTCCATGGATCTTATTTTGGAGCTGTTGGTAGGTTAGAAATCATTACTAGCGCCATCTGTGAATTGAGTTCTACTAGTTTCTGTAGAGATTATGTTACTGGGTGTATCTCCACCAAATATTTCAAATTTTAAGGACGAGACCCGAACAGAAATTTATAAGAATTATATTTCTTGCGTCAGCTAGTATAGAAATAAAGAAACTGTGAAAAAAAATTTACAACAAAAATAAAAATATTACAACCAAATATCAAAATAGTTGGATTCACGATAACCTCCAGAAATCTTTTCTAAGTTTGCAAATTATCTTTCTTTAAAACTAATCCACAACATGACATTACATCCAAAATTCCCTAGTAGTCCCTAAAAGTCAGAGAGTTAGCGCAAACCCTAAAAAACTCAACATTTCCAATCCGTTCATCTCCAAATTTTGCAACCTTTTTATGCCCTTTCAGGATGTCTATTACCACCCAGATTTGCCCCCAGAATTCGCACATACCCTGCCCTCGTAACAGAACTCAAGTTGCTCTCAGAATTCCCGACTCCGTAAACCCCCCGACAGGCTCGACCAACTTTCAAATTAGACGCTCTATACCGTAACACTTTCGAAATGCCCCAAACTGCGAACGGCCAAAGTAACGGCACACCTAATCTCAATCCCTGATTCATATTTCATTAAGGAACACCCCCTAACTCACCTTTAAACCGTCTCCGCTAAGTCGAGCGCGCGTAATCTCGGGCAATATTTGCCGGTGGCTCCCTCGTTGCATAAACAAAAGGATACAACGAGGGGATTTACCGTTACGGAGAACGGGGGCGGGAAAAAGTTACTTAGGACAGGTCCGCGCAGGACACGGTTAATACATCGCCCGCCCCTGGGGGTAATATGTCGGTTAAGTAAAAGGCTCGGCCCCTGGGGTGGGCTCGTTTAATAAAGACGCCACACGACAAAGCGGCCCTGCATTGTATAGTAATTAATTTAGAGGCGAATTTACCGCTCGACGCTGCGCTGCCACTGGCTGCATATCTGCGCTTGTTATGTCCGCTCAAAGCTGCCCTCTTCCTCCCTGCCCGCGACCCCGCGTTCTTTCTGCCCCTTTCGTCTCGTTTCACCTCTGCTTTGGCCCCTATTAGGGGATGTGTGATTCTGGGAACGGGGTAGTCCTCAAGGTACTTTCGGATCTGTTCAGTTCTTGGAGAAGTAGTCCTCGTTTGCGGATGTACCTGCGCTGCCCTAGGGTGAGGTAGTTCACAGTTGTCTGTTGGGAGAGATTGTGCCCTGGTATAACTGCTTATTAGGGTTAGGGTTAGGGTTGGTTCCAGCCTTGGATACTGTAGTTTGAAGAGATTAGCTTGCTTGGGGAGGTAGTTGATTGAATGCTTAGATCCGCTGACTTCCTGGGCCTGAGGAGGCGCAGGATTCAAGGGATTGAGACTTCTCTGGTGTTCTTTCAGATGTGTATTGGCCACCTCAGAAAGGGGCAAATTGAGATCAGCAATCGTGAAATGTTTGATTTCTTTAAATTTTGTTTAAAATTCTTACTTCAAATTTTTCATTTCTACGCTCAGTATCGTTACTTCTCCCTTCCTTCCATTTTAGTCTCCCTACATCTAGGGATTTTATTCTTTCTGTTTCCTCCGTTCCTTGCCCTCATTTGAAGCGCGAATTTCGACACTAGTAAAAAGCTTCCCGTGGCAATCTGGAGACCGTGCTCGAGATTAAGAGGCATTTTTACGCGGCTTACCGTCGTTTAAACCCCGCCCAGTGTGCCGCGTTAGTTGGCAATTCGGAATAATTTAGATACTCGCACCCCTTAGCTACGTGACTCTACTTCGCTCGAGTCTTTTGCCAGCTTACTTGCCTCAATTTGTCCAGCCAAATTGGTCGTTGGACTTTAATTCGATTAGTTTCGACATTTTGAAGTAGCTTCCGGGCCATGTCTCACGTTTCCACCCTTATTTTTTTTTTAAAGTTTCTCTCTGGTCCTCTTTATTTCTGTATTTTGTACACGTAGTTTATTTCTTAATTTCTGAACTGAAAGTGCAGTCTTCTAAGGTTCCAGTAAACAAATTGTAACAAAGATTGTAGATATCACAAATAATTTTTTGAGATCAATATAAGAGGGGGCATGAAGTTTAATTTGTGTCTGCAAAGTAGTTACCATTTTTATTATATTTTCAACTTATATAAATACACTTTTCTATAAAGGTAATATGTGACATTGTTAATTTTCTTGGGACAATTTAAAGATATTTTTCCTCCTTGCTACTCTCCCATATTTAATTTCGAAAATTATACTTATTTTTTATACTTCTTTATTTGCAAAATATTCTAAGGAGTTATTTTTAGATCTCTGCAAAATTACAGGACAACAAAAAACTGTTCAAATTTTAGTCCAGCTGGGATCTGAAATATTCTTAAAGTAAATTCCTTTTTTAATTGTTTTCTTACAATCGGGTAATAAGGAAGGACGTATAATCGTAAATTTTTAATCTATTGGAGATTTGTGAGTAATTTCTCGACTTTGTTTTAAAAGAAATTTATAGCAACTCTGTCAGAAATTTTTATGCTTCTCTTTGGAGAGAAGGAAGGAAAAGTGGGCAGTGGAAAATATTTCGAGGGACGTGATTGAAATGTTTGAAGAAATATTAATATTCTTCGCTCAGCCGAGTTTCTCTTCGCATTCTTCCCTTTTCACTTCAGTGTTCCGAACTTTGCGCAGAATTTCTTTTCATTGCGAGCAATTATTAAGAACGATGGCCGTTTAAGTGAAAAGGAAACTTTGGCACAGAGATCCATTAGGTACTTAATAATGAAATATAAATTTTATCGCGGCACGTTGTTAAAGATTTCTCGGGAAAGCGGCTGAAAAAATCTAAGAAAATCTTCCGCGGTGTTGAATTTTTCAATCGAATCGCGTGGACGTAGAAAGCTACTGGATTTGATATTTCAACTTCAGAACACGTAAAACATAGCTGTAAAATTTTAGCGCGTGTAAAATTCTGTTATAAAATTTGGATATCTCTGAGAAAGAAAACGTTACTTGTTCTTTTCTTTATGATAGCTCAGTTCATTTTCCTTTACTGCAATTTTTTATGGGCGCCAATATAGTTCGTGTGAGCTTTACAGAATCGAAGAGTATGTTGCCCTAAAATAAAAAGTGTGACCCGTTCTTTGCACCCGTCACTACCAAATGTGTATTTCAAAATAGACAAACTAGCTTTAGGCACACTCAAAAAAATCTTAGAGGCTGCAAACTATAATCAAAGATAGACATATCTTTAAAATGATACTGGTATCACTCACAAATATATTCACTTCATAGACAAAGTTTAAAGAAAATGAGGTGATATATTTTACAGAAAAGCGTGAAATAAAAAATCCAGAAGCAAAAACTAATCACACATTTGAAATGTTTTTTATCAAATTTCTGGAATATTAACATATTTTCAAAAATACTTAAATTTCGAATTCTCAGTTTACTACAAATTCTTGCTACCCTCGTCATAGTCACGTAACAAATTGCTACTCCGAAAATGACCCCCCCTCCGCCAAAAACCTCGCCTCGTTTAATCGAAGGTTGTAACAAACACCGTTTATAATTAAGACCCCGTGTAAAATTCCCGTCATGCTTTAACGGCTTGATCAAAATCTCTGCAGGGCGCTGCATAAAGAATGACACTTGGCTGATGCATCGTCTCGTGCCAAGGGATTCTTTCTTCTGTGGCAGGCCACTGTGCGCTCGACACCTGTTTCTAATACCCTCGGACCCTGTGAACCGGGTTTTAGGGTGGCCGAGGGAAGTGTGTCGGCCGCCTTTGTACGAGAATATACGGGGAGGCTAATGGTTTTAGCGGAGGAGGAAAGTTTCGGTCGCCTTTAGAGGCGGCTCTGCGAAGCCCCATAAAAAGTATCCAACGTAAAGCCGTGACATAATTCTACTTTACACCGGCGGCGACCGCCTGTTCAGGCTGGTCGTCTCTGTTCCTTTGCTCCACGAAGGGGTGATTTTTCAAGAACGTCGGTTTTTTTAAGAAGAAAGGGAAAATGAAAGGGGAAATTTGCGGTAGGAGTGTTGAAATGGGTAACTTCGTGGATAAGGAATTAAGAGAATCATGGAGGACCTGAGGTTTTTGGGATGGTAGAAGTTGGTTTTGGTATACTGTTGCACACATAGGTGGCGCGAGGGTAAGACGCTGCGACTGTATGTCAGGACGAAGTTAGTTGGCTTCTTAAGGTCACTGTGAAGCGGCTATCCCCACCATACTGCTTGGCTATCCCCCCCCCCCCCACACACACAGGTGGCTTGACCTTCCGTAAAACAATAATTAGGTGTTGTTTATCTCGATTAGTGATTTAAAAAAAAAAAAATCGGCGGTGGCTTGCTGATTTGTCTACTTCTACGTATTTCTATTATCAATTAATTGGTTTGCCCAGTATTTTGGAATTCGGAGCAAATTTGACTCGCGGACCAATGTGCCGGGAGCTTCAAACGGCGAAACCAAGGTGATTCGGCCAAGTTTTCCCACTTCCTGCGAGTTAAGGTGTAGTTTTTGTACTTTTTAAGCTTCTTCGACATGAAGTTTGTGCACTTCATAATTTTCACCGCTTTTAATAGCGAAAAGTTCAGGTTTCCATGCTGTGTATACTCTGCGTCAAGTTTACTTGCTTCCTTCGGACGTCTAGCCATTTTCTGCTTCGTTATCGTTGTTTGACGTGTCCGCCTGGATAACAAAAGTGTCCGGTACACAGTTTTTCTTGCGGACCATGCGGGCGTTAAAGACTACCACCGTCATTGTAGCATGCATGTTCAAGAAACTGACGTAATTCGGGCATTGTTTTCATCGTCAACAAGATGAAACGCCTTCCTGACGCGTTCCCGCAGTGAATAATTAACATCAGCGCGAAATAAGCCGGCTACCACCACCAGGCTTAAGGGGTAGAAAATTTTCTTCTCATTTTCGCCCCTTTCCTTCGTTAAAAACGTTTGCATCTTTACTTTGAAAATTAGATGAACAGTGTCGACGATAACGATATTCCAATATAAATAAATTATTTCACTTAATTCTCTAAAAATAGAAAAGAAGAAATTTGCATTATTTATGGTACGATTTGTGATAGGAGAAATTTTGTCAAAGGAGAAGTTTGACAAACGAGAAATGGCAAGGAGCGAAGAGTACAAGGTGGAACAATGTACGAAGGCGTCTCACAGAAACAATGCAAGGCACCGTAGATCACCCAAGGCTCCCCCCATTAAAAATATTACGCCATCTTGTCCGCGTAACCACCCTTCGACCTGCGACCCCCTCTATCCCCGTGAACGGCGCCCCGTTTCACCCCTTTCGCTGTCACAGCACCGAATAACAATGTGCCATTGTTAAACCTGCATCTAGTACATCGAGCTTTGAAATATGCAAGTCACGTGGATTATGCACCGCGATGGTAGAAGGCGTACTGCGGGACAGTTGCTCTTGGAAAGTTATTTATTTCACGTATTCTTAACGAGAGTTGGTCGAGCCTTTAGCGGAGTAGTTTACTGCTCTCCTTTCTTGTGTTTTATAACGATAGCGATGGACTTCATTGCGTGAGATTGAAATGGGATGAAATAAAGAGGCGGAAAGATGTCGAAAAAAGTTCAATTCAAAGTTTTATGTCTTTTGATATCTTACAATATGCTGATAAAGAATTATCAAAAAGGGTAGTGGGGATAAATTTTGAAATTTTTTTTTTTGGAAATTCTTTATCCCCCTTTGTAGGACATAAAAAGCCACATAACTTTGCATTTAACTTCTAGTTTCGTAGATATTCACGATAATCTGAAAACTTGCATATTCGAAGGTGCTTTCACACTTAAGATCGTTTTATTACCGAATTAACGATTTGTCACGACAGCGGAAACCGAGATTTAGTTCCCCATCTTCGGGGCTTGATTATAATTGGCGTGCACGATGCATCATCATAGCGTGTCTCGTCCCGTTTCGGTTTAACGCGCGAAATCCAAACACGACCCGGCCCAGTTCAGCGTTCTGTCACCCTCTTTCTACTCGTCGTGTTCCATTTTCCGGTCGCGACTCGCCCGTTATCCATTTTACTCATATTTCATTTCCCGGCAGCACACGAAAGTGGGAAACACGGAGAGGTTGGGGGACACTAGGGAGACAGGTGAAAGAAAAATGGAATGTTCTCGCTGTTGGGAAACTAAAAAGGCACGAGAGATCCTCATCTTTTTGGCGAGCGACTCGAAAACTTCGTGTAACCTGCGTGTCTTTTTTGTACAGTCGATTTTGCCTTTTTTTTAAGAGCTGTTTTATTTCAGCACGCAGATTTGCTCCTCGTTCATTCGGTGTACTTTTAGGCAGACGAAGATGAGGAAAGGTAAAAGAAAAGTTGGGTCCTAACGAGTCAGGAAATAGTGGCAGTGGCTTCGAAATAATTGTGTTATTTGAAAATCTTTTTTATTTATTTATTTCGATATAAATAAGAATATATAATCTATGAGCTGGGACACACTTTCTGCTTTATATATTAAAAAGATTATATATTATTATATATATTAAGTAATAAAAGTATTAAGTAATAAAAGTAACAAGTATATTGTTCTGCATGACACTACAGCCAACTCAAAATGATCTGACTGTTCAAACATCTTCAGTTTTGCGCCCAAGCTGTAACCATAGAGGGAGTAGCTAAGTGACGTGGTGGGGATAGCCGCGCCTCAAAGGCCTTCAATGCCCATTTCTTTTTGACCGACCTATACACTTTCTATCATTTCCCATCCACAAATACTATACAAACCTATATAGTTCTAACCTCGAATATCTTAACTTGCATGATGAATCCTCAAGACTGAAAGCTCATAATTACATAAAGAGACTCTACTTCTTGCAGTTGGCACAAATTCACATCTTATTGTTAGACAATAAGAAACTATCTCCAGTCTAGTCCATGTATTAATACACCTAGCAGTCATAAATAAACCAAACAGAACTCATCTACCGATCAACATCACATACCAGCCACCAATTCAAAGCAACCGCTCCCAAACCTTCCACAAATACCTTCATTAGCCAATCACGTGAATGCCCCAGCAAAATTGTTCACAGAAACGGTTCTCCATTGTTTCCAAAACGAAGTGCGAGTAACTTCCGTCGCAGCTTGCGCGATCGCACGTCCTGTTCCGCTAGGAGCGGAGCCGAAAGGACGCTCCGTTCCCCCGGGGGACGTCGATCGGCGAACCATCGATTTCAATCATGCTCGCAACTCTAGCGGGCCCTTTTTCCTCGGCCGCCAGAGGATTCCTGGATTCCATTACGGCCGTGTTTTTCGGTGGCCGGCTCTCCCTTTTAACGCTCGTACCTCATTCGTTCAGAATAAAGGGGCCGCGTTCATTGGACAATATTACGAGAGGGATTCGCGCCCGTCAAAATGATGGAGTGGCCCACCAGCCCAGACGAACTCTTCTGCAGTCAGAATAATCAGTCTTCCTGGCTGCTTCCGCCCACCCTCCTTCCACCCCACTTTTCGCGCTCTTTCTGCCTTTCGCCCCCTCTCCTCTTCCGCCTTTTCCTTTCATCCACGATGGTATTTCCGCGATGCCGCGCTAAGAGCGTGCGCCGTTGTTCGATGTAAAATGCAAAGTTGGATGTTTTTTTGATCGAGGAGGCAGCGGCGATGGCTGGCCACGTTCTTTACCCCTAGCGGTGTTCTGGCCTGGGGGTGGTATACAGGGTATTTCATTACGGGTAGTCAATACTATAGGGGATAATTCTACAATCAAAAATAAGACGAAAATGTAGAATACAAATTTTTAATATCGTGCTTCATTTTCGAGAAAATTGACTTTGAATTTCAGGTAAACACGCGTACACCGAGAAGTATAGCTTTAGGCGCCGGAGGGGCACGCGCATGGAAGGGGAACACGTCCAGCTGTCCGTAGGACGGGCCGTTTACCTCCGATGCCTGAAATTCAAAATCAATTTTCTCGAAAACAAGGCGCGATATTAAAAAATTATATTCTACCTTATCATTTTATTTTGGTTTGAAGAATCATCCCCTATAGTATTGACTACCCGCAATGAAACACCCTGTATACCACCCCAGCTGAATATCAGTTATAATACACGGAACAGAAATATAGGGTTAGACTTACAATTAAAAGAACATTCATACTCTCACTGCAATAACTCCAGTCTACTTTCCAAAAACTCTGGTGGCAATTTTCGATTTGCTCCTCGACGGTATATACTTCCTCTTCACCACCGCAACCCTATCCAGCATTCTGGGGAATGCTCGCTCGTTTCACAAACAAATTGCAGAACGATGTTTCTAGCGGCAGGTCGAACAGACGCAATCTTCCACGTTGTTTTGTGTCTTGGTTCTCCGTTAATTCTTAATTTCTTCATTTTCTTTCCGCCCAAGGGTTGCCTTAGATTCACTGTTTCCTCGAGGCCGCTTGCTAAGCAGGAGCAGCGCGGAAGGCAATCGTTTAAATATTTCGAATTCGCTGAGCAAATAGGAGAGCGACGGCTGGCGAATTCGTACGTCGGTTCGGGGAAAATTAAACGGGGAATTGAAGTTTGTTTTTTAATTTTCTCATCGGAACGCAATTTTCGAGAGAGATCCTCAAGGGAAGAAATTTCTAGAACTAAAAAATATTCAGCGCAGATGATAAAATCAACACATTTCGGCGGGGAACAGGGAATCAGTGAATTCAAATACGACAGAGTAGCGTAAATAAATAGAAAAAAATTGGAAACTTTCCTCCGCTCGCTATGAATTATGTTCTTTGAAGCATAAAATTAATAAATTCCAAGCGCAAGCTAAATGATTCAACTTAGTACTTAAATTAAATTACAGACGTATGTTAATGTAATTCGATATCAGTTATTATAAGCGGATCATTAAATTTATTTTTTAAAATTCTGAGAGAATGTTAACGTCTTCCAGGATATGTTTTAAAAAAATGATTCAGTATGTACCAGAAGACGGACGCTCGAACAATCATGAGATGCTGCTACATACTTCAAAGTCTTCCTCTACAAAGCTAGTGCAAGGGTTTCGAGGGTAAAAGGAACTAGGCTAAATGCAACATCTATTTCCTGGTAATTTATTCAGAATAACAGGGAAAAATGTAAGAGAACAGGTGCACGTACCTCCTCCTGGCTCCTTTCCCGGCCACTTTTTCGTGGTCCGCCTGAGTGAAGCCATTTTTCAAATCCTCGCCCGCACCAAGTTCCCTAAATAATTCTCTCTAACCTAATTAATGACAAAAGTCCAGCTTAATTAATGAGAGGATACGTACGCTGGGAGAGTGAACCACCAAACTTCTCAGCAATCACTATTCAACTTACACTATTTCGTAAACAATTTTTCTCCGTAAAATACAGCCAAGAATAGAAACCGCGAAATAAGAAATATAATCGAAAACCCAGAAGCCCCCTCTTCCTTTGAAAATTGATGTTTTGGGATATGTTTATTCTCCCACCTCAAGTTTCATCCTTAAATGTTAATGCTGGCAGGCTTTGTTACTTATTATCGCTGCTTTAATTATTCGTTTGCCTCCTGCCTCGTTCTATTTCGAAAGAACCACATCCTGCCGGCTAAGGCAGAGTATAGGAGCAACCGAGGAGCGGTGGGGGTGACTGGGTTTCGGACGATGTATATTTTAACCGAACGAGGAGAGGGTTGCTCTCGGTATTTACCGCGTGGCGAGTGTTAGAATGTTAAAACGAGTTTCCACGGATGCGGATCACGAGGTCGCTTACGACGAAACAGTACCTTCCTTTTTCGTTGCTTCCCGCGCAACGTTGCGAATAAAATATTGCCACGCAGATTCGTTGCCTCGCCCCCACCTTCTCGCTTCCGGTATGAACGCTCTGCAAGTTAATGCGACTTCCAGGTAATATTTCACGCCGCCCTGGCGAAACAGTAATAATGTTCAGATTCGAGAAAAAGATAGTGTGATGAAGGAGGGAGAACTGGTTGTATAATAATATACTAAATTTTCGGTTTATTTTTTCGTGTAAAATCACCACTTCTGGAGCTATGCCAACAGGTCTAGGACACCCTATATATTCCTGGGATTCTTTTTTTGCTTCTAGTAGTTTTGATAATATATTTCGGATGTAATAAGTATTTTTACGGTTCCCTTGAAATTTGTGAATTCCACCATAATGTATATTTTAAACACTTTTTTTTATGTTATGGATTTTGTTGAAAGTTTTCTACTTTCTCTATTATTTTTTTTTTTTTTTTTTTTTTACTAAGAATAGTCTTAAAGGCTAAAAGAAATCATTATGCAAGAAATGACATGAAAAATAAAAAACATGTTTTAAAAATTACCCCCCACTTCTGCTTCTGCATATAAATATTTCTATCGTTTACAGTTTGTGACTGTAAAGAGACACAATTTTTTTCTGGAAAGTAGACACGAAAGAAAATGAAATTGCACTATCTCAAGGGAAGCTACATTTCAACGTAACTTAAATTACTGTCGCATGCATTCGTTATATAATATTATAACAAAATTGCATTTAACATCCCCATTCCTTTATTCCCATATTAAAGTACCCTCTCCTCCACCTTCTTTCGCCTCCCGCAATAAACATCTAGGATTTCGCGGTTCGTTTGCCGTCGATAAAATTAATTTCGGTTTATTGATTCCATCTCCAACCAGTTGTCACAGAACCGAGTTTGTCCCTGATAAAAATGAAATTCCCGATGAGATACTGATTCGAGCTAATGCATCGAGCCTGAATAGGTGGATGTATCGATTTCGGTCTAATTAGATTTTGAAGCATTTCAATGTCAACGGACTCTTTAGCCACAAGAATGCAGTAATAATTACGTTTGACGCTTTATTGGTCGTTGTAATTTTTTTCTACTCCCGCTTTTTCCTCGCAAAGAAATTAGATTTACATGTCGAGCGGCAAAGGTTTGATATTTACCTTGGAAAAATTAGGTTGATGAAACGTTTGTTTCGCTTTACCAGCTTTAAGAGAGTTTTTCTTGGAGAGGGTCCTGGGACGTTTAATGTACAGTGGTTTTTGTGCTCGTACATTTTGCGGGAAATTGCTTGCTCGCCCTACTTTTCAAGGTGGGGGCATAGAAAGATTTAGGTTTTAATTTCAGTGAAATTTGACTGCATTTGAATCATATTTTGCACTAAAATTGTCATCTTTCACATGTGTGAAAAAATCTGTATGGATTTACTTCCTTTTACTAGAGATTCCACGGTTTACTCTAATTCTCAGTTCTCTAAACAATTAGAGATGTTTCTCTTTACGGTACTCAATAGTCTAAAAAAAATTGATCAAAAATTGATCAAAAAGCACATGTGAAAATAACTTCAAAAGCTAATGTACATATACATGAATTAATAAATATTTTAAGAGTCCTCGTAGAAAACATTGTAACTGCCAAAATTGAAAAAAAAAAAATGTATTGGAAAATGTTCTACGTGTCAGTGGTAATACTATACAATAGAATTTCAGTTTTGGCACTTACAGTGTTTCCCACAAGGACTCTCCATTTCTTATATAAAGGCGATATTGAGTATACTTTTTCAAAGTCCAATTTTTGTGTCCCAATTAAAAGTATGTTTTTTGAGTCCTAATTAAAAATTTGTATTTGTCCATGATAATAAAATATATATTATTCATTCAAATAAAAATATCAATTATTATTCAATTAACAGGGGTTCAAATTTTACTAAGCGATATCAGGTACTGGTCACTACCATTACCCTATTACGTCGGGAAAGGCACGTATCGTATTTAGCTGCTTGCGGCGCCTCATTCCCACATTATCGTTGGTGATATACGTCCAGTTCGAATACTTTCGTGACCCACTGTGGAAGTAGAAGCCAGACAGGGTGGGAGGGTGGAGCTATCAGTGGCAACAAGTAGCGGAAGGTTATGGTAATGTTCTCAGTCCCAGCACTTACGGTTAGTTCGAGGGCGAGCCATCAAAAGGGGATTGAAACTACCCCTTAGAGTAGTTATTTCGCCTCTTAAAAGCCGCTACAGGCAAGTGCATGGTGGAAATAACGAGCTCAGCTTAGTCTTTTGCAGCGGCAATCTTGCTCGCTGTATTTTCATGGATTATTTGTTAATATATGCTTTCATTCTTTATATACTCTCTCCTCTATTCTGGAATATGTATAAATTATTTTAAACTTCAGTGATCTTGATTTATTCCTTCATACACTTCCTGTTCTATTTTTCGATACAGAGGAATTGCTATAAATCTCTAGACATTGGTTTTATTGATTATGATTTTTCAACTTTTCTCTTATTTTGAGACGATAATTATAATTATCGTGAATTTTTTATTATTTTTTTATGATAATATTTATTAAATTGGAGTATAGGCTGAATCCAGAGTGGATTATCTATAGTTGGCTACTTTTTCATTGATTAAAATTAAAATCTATTTTAAACCGAAGTTAATTTAGGTACTATGTCATTCAATTAATTTCTTAACTAATAATAATACTAAACATTAATGCAACACCACGGAGTATGTATTTGGCTTTCATCTATTAACATTATAATTTATTTTTACTGAACCCCGCCCTGCTTGTATTTTTTATTCTTATTCGTTGCTACTCAATTTTCTTGATTCCTTTTAATTTACTTTTTGCACAGTTTAATAAAGTCATAATACAATTAGTGGCCCACTCACGATTTAATTTTTGGGACAGCCAAGTTGAACGTATAAAAATATTTTTAATGCAAATTCAATACAATTCATTAGGTGGTTATAAAAATTAATTTATAGAATAAAATCCAGTTTTATTTTCTTTTTACAAAGCTCTTCAATTACTTCAGTCGTAGTTACATTAATCTCATTTTTTCTTCTTTGGCTGCGCCACTGTTTCTACCCCATACGACACATTCTTTCAATGTTTCTATTGCCATGGAAATAGTTCCAAGCACTTACATGCAACGAAACTTGGCACAGAATTCATTTATCCATTCAAGTGATTAAATTTTGATAAATGTCGTTAAATACCGTCATTCATCATCGAATTGTACGCCTTTCCCTTAAGACAGCGATTAACGACATTACAGTTGACAATTGCACGGTCGTTACACACGATTTCCGCGCCCTCTCATGATCTCGTAAGAGTCATCGCGACGCAACGTTACAACTCGCTCCTTTGTAACAGAATACATCGCCGGAGTTTACAGTTTCTGCAATCCATCCGGCACCGTTTACCCGCTGAACACGTTCAAGTTTTAGTCGTTGAAAGTTCCCGACTAATAGCTGCTGGTATAGGTGCACGAAAGTGGTTCGGGGGCAAGTTTCTCTTGCCAAGTGTTTCAATGGAACAACAGCTGCCACGTTATGAAATTAAACAATCGTTTATTGTTTCTAGTATTCTTACGCTGTCGTTGAAATGGACATCACGAATGGACAGGAAATAGACGAGGAAGTCATTCATTTTATTATATTGTCTCTATTTTCGCGCATGCAGCTTTTCACTGTGCAGCTCATTGTTCCTGGGAATGATACATCGAGAATTTAATACAAACGAAAACACGGTTGTTTCGAGAAAGATCCATTTCTGGTATTGAATTTCTGATGTATTGAATATTCTGTAGTTAAAATGAAAATTGTTTGGGTTGAAGGATCCTTTCACTACTAACAATAAGTACTTGAATTGAGGACCATGCAGCAAGAGAGCTGCAGCTCCATTTGTACCATTTTTTTAGTTATGAGGGGTAATACGTAAAAAACATTCTACATCGCTTGGTTCAAGTTTGATGCCGATTCGATAACAAGTGAGATTTATTACAAATTATGAATCTGCAACCATTAGTGTTCTGTGCAATACGTATGCTACAGATTTAAAAAATTTGCCAAAAATAGAAAAAAATTAACAACGCAATAACTGCTACTTATTGTGTGGAAATATATAAGAAAATAATATTAATTATTATAAAGGGAAAAACTAAAAATAATATCATTATTAATACTAATAATTATTATAAAGTAAGAAACTAAAAACTATTATTATTAATTAGAAATAATTGACATATGTTCAATTTGTTCTCTTATTCCTGGTAAAAGAAATTCCATGATTTATTGTGGATGATTTTGTATTACATTAATTATTACTTTACAGGTGATATTTTAAGTATTATTGCTTTTTTATGATAATCACGTGCGTGGCTTTTCCGATAAATTTTTTACCTTTAAATTCACAATACGTTTGTATTCCTTGAATCTCTATCTGAATCTCTCTATTCTCTATATTTCAACCCCCAGAAGTTTCATCTTTCAATTTGCTCAGAAAAATACATCAGCTGTGGAAAAGTACCTATATCAGTTTTAATTCTTCTTGTACTTCTGAAACTAAATACTTTCCACCTCTTTGCGCATGAACGTATACAGTATTTTTCTTGATCATTCAACCTTAATCGCCTAATTTTCACTTACCTATGCTTTCACACTCGCCACGTTTATTCTCGTCGCCTTCATTTGAAATTATATTTCCTCTCGCAGCTCTTCTTGCTGTACTATTCATTCCCGCCTTACTTACATTCTTCCTTGTTTAAAATTCCACGATGCTCTTTTATTTATGTGGCACATTCCCTGTATTTCTGTTCACTCGCCTTCCCACAGTATTTTCTTTTTATTTCGCCCGATTCCCGGCGTCCTTTTGTCGGCCCTGGTCTTACATTTCTTTCACTCGCTGCGATTTTCTTATCTGCTCCCCCTCCCACTTTCAAGAAATTAAGGTACAACTTTAATTGAGCCTTTCCATGGCCGTTCGCAGCTGGCGACTTTATTATCGGCATCCAGTATAATTAAACCATCTGCATCTTTTTAAATGGCGAGGAGAGAGTGTTTCTCATCTATCCCTCCCCGAAACTTCTGAAACGGAAGCCTTCCCTTCCCCTCTTTCCTCATCTTCCGCGCAACGTTGGCAGTAAAAGAAAATGATACAAAATTTTACTGAATGCAGAATATAGTTTTGAAATATATTATACAGTTGCGATAATTAAGTATAATCGATGGTAGCTTTCGTAACAAAGAAAAAGTAGACTAAATTTTTTTATTCAATTTAAAATTAAAAAAATATTTCTTATATTTTATAATTCTTTTTTAGCATAAAAATACCCCCATAAATATCGACAATATTATCTTTTAAGAAAGTAACCTGGAGAAGCATGTAACAATTTCAAATGTAGTTAGAACTTCTAAATTTAGCGAATGCATATTGCATTATAGGCGGCATAGAGGCCGTGGTGGGGGTAGCCCCGTCTTCATGGTCCCGTGTGTCCACTTGATTTTGTTCCTCCTGTACCATCTACGAATCGTTCTTGATCGGAAAACATGAAATTGCTCTAAAAATTCAACGTATGCCAAAATATAAAAAATGAAATCATATCGAATGAGCAAGCTAACGGGGATGAATTTGCTCAGCAAGCAGATAGAATTCTTTTCCATTCCATGAAAATTCACTAATGCTCCTTCGCGGTGAGGAAGAGGAAGGTGGCTCGAAGAATCTTTCGATTTCGCGTGTCTCCGTGAAAGATGTACGAGCCCGATGGGGGAAGCTCCGGGTGGATTCTTCCTGGCGGAAGAAAAAACAGGGAAGCGCGGGGAAAGAAGAGCACCGAGTTCGAATTTATGGCGCTCGCGCACGAAAATTTATGGCCTGGTAATTGGCAAGGCGAAATCGAAAGAAGGAACGTGGAATGGGTTAAGTGCAGATTTCTGGCGAGCACAACTTTCGGCATTAATTTTTGGAGCAAGTGGGAACCGGAAGTCCATTGTCTATCGCAAAAAAAAAACTCCTACGGAGGGACAACTCGTGGCAGATGCGATTATTTAATAAGTGTAAAAGTATTTCGATTTCATTTTTTCTATTTCCTAGTTGCAGCTGGTTAAATTGAAAGATGCGAAAGCGAATATTATTAATTTTGAAGAATCATTTCCCCAGAAATATTTCTTACATTTTTTATTTATAAAAAATTCAAATTTGTATTTCTTACTTTTAGGTTAAATGAATAACGGATATATTATTAAACTTATATTTGACGATGATAAATGTTTCAGAATATTAATATGAATAAATTAACAGCGTAATACTATTTTTTGCATTTGCATAATTTAGAAAAATCATTTCCATCCAATTAGTTTTATAAACAACTTTGTTATATTTTTATGAATCGCCCACGCCCCTCCCCCAAAAAAGAAAAGTATGAATGGAAACAGAAAAAGTTACAAGACCACGCTGTAAAATTAAAAGGGAAATAATTTTAAAATGGCCCCAATAGAAAATTGAGCAGATAAGTCCACGAGGAGCGCATAGTCCTGGAAGCACAACGGATTAAGACTTCACGTTTATGGGCCATTAGAATCAGAACTCTTCTCCATTCAGTGATCCGGAGAAACGTCACACTTTCATTCCATCGTAAAGCACGAAAACGACTCAGGAAACGGCAAACGAAGCAACTTTCAAAACATCCCCCTTGCGCAATACAACTTCCAGCCCACTTTGACAAAACAGCAGAAGCTATTCGGAGTGCCATTATCCTTGCAAGTTTACAATGCCTACTAGCTCAATAATCCTTCCTACCATAGTGTCCCATAAGAACGCGGTAAAACCATCACAAAAGCTTGCGCCTAATGTGGAGCGTCTCGAATAAAGGGCGTCGTGACATTATTTCCGCAACGACAGTTCGACCCGCGCGTTTCGCAGCAATTAGGGTATCTTTAACGAGCTTCGTCACTGCGAAGATGAAGCACCAGCCAGACTTTCGGATGATGACGTAGTGAAAAAGTTGAAGACGAGAGCGAAGTTGCGGTTAAAACCGACATAGGACGTCGCCTGATGTGTGTTTCAATTAAACTCCCACTTAAACGTCGACACAAGCAATGGGGTGCAGATTTATATAGGGTGAAATATTAAAAAAAGTAATTTTTAGTTAGAAGCAGAAATGGAAGAAGGAAAATTTAAAAATTCTAATTATCAAAAACACTGTCTGATCTTTTTTTACAACTTCTTCCCATCGGAACACTAATCGACATCTCTTTTTTAACATATTTTTTAAACGATCCGCTATGAAAATTTAAGGTTAGAAGCATTACACCAATTTATAATAAGAAGAGAAAATATTACATTCACCTGCGAGTTCGCGCGGAGGCAAAGAGATGAGATAGTTTCGCCTCAGTGGTCTTGAGCGGCCACCGAATTTTGTTCCGACTATAGTGCATCATCGCCACGTCGTGTTATACTGCATCAGGTTCGCGCTGCATTTCGTTCCAGCTTCGTAAATTGTTGTCGTTGCAATTGCAGCTACCTCGCCTGGAGCTGGTCCGCCCTTTCGACCGACATCTTGCCTCCCTCGTTTTATTTCCGTATCCTGTTCCCATCTCTGCGGTTACACCGTACTCCGTGTTGCCGGATGATTCTCTTTCGTCAGCGTTTCCTGGCTCCCCCGGACTAATAAATCACTATTTCTCTGTGTTTCTCTTACATTTGTACGAGCTGGTTTAAACCAGCATACGAAAATTCTGAACTCGTTACTTTGGAATATTTTAAATGTTTTAGCCGATTTAATCTTTGGAATAATGAAGTAAATATAACTTATTACGGTCTAAAATAAATGTAACAGCTAAAATGATTTAAATATAATATAAAACAAGTAGATAATGGTCTATGGATGAATTGTTATTATTTAGTACTATTTCATCCATTTTATGTCTTCTACGGTTCTGAACTTCCTGTAAATTCATACCCATTTCCGTCATAAAAATATTTTAACACGTCGAGATCCACATATCTACTGGTCATTGGAATTTTATACGAACGGCTTACGTGACCACCAGCGATCCATGAGTGATACTAACCTCAAAACTGAAAAATGTTTATCCCGAAGGGAGACCTTCGTAAGCATAACGTATTAAATTGCATATTTCAGCATGTTATTACTCCGAATATAAATTTTAGCTAGCTCAGACGAGAGAAACTAAATAGATTTAAATTGCAGCTTAAATTGAGGACCTGTGAAAATCTCGGTGAAAATCATTTCGAATGAAAATAGTAGGTTTTACTAATTCTGCTGCTATAATCTGAAAATGAAACTACGCATGTTTTTAGATCAGCAAAATCATAACACGTGTGTAATTTTTTAATTATCAATGTCCTTCAAAATTTCATTCCTTTGACGTTACTTCAAAATTTTCTAGAGCAGCAAGGAAAACTCATAATTTGTGTGCACTTATATTCTACGTTTCTTTTCACAAATAATAATTTTCCATTCGTTTGTCCACCCCCGATTTTGCATAAAATACACGTACCTGTTCCCCAAAATAAAGACCCCCTTCATGACAGCGCGATATGATCCGAAAATAAAAAAAAGTAATATAGTCTTTCGATCTGGAGTCCCAAAATTTTTATAAATTTTCTCTTTCCACGCGAAACAACACCCCCGCCATGCGATTGTTAACAACAGACGCAGAAGCACGCCTAAAATATTAACAAACCGTGGCCACAGTATTTCATGGCCTCCGTCGCCCGCCAAATGCTCCACGGTTTTAATAATTATAACTCACCGAATTACCGTCACTCTATTTTCCGGGGCACGTGTTTATTAGGGCAGAGGTAAATCGGTCTGGAGGGTGAGAAATTCTGGAAAATTTGGACTCCAGCGTTCGTCATCGAGCGGCAAAGGGCCGCGATCTATTAAGCGTGGGCGCCAGCGATCGATCACAGTGGGATCGTGGCGCGGGCGCAAAATGGCCGATTGAATTTCAATATTAATCGAACGGTTAGCGGGCGTCGTTTCGACGTGGATGCTCGTTCCAGCCATTAAAAATGCAATGAGTCGAAATTGGCCTTGCCAGAGAAAACAATGCCATTAAACTGGTGGCACGGCCTCTCTTTTCCTCTCCGCGTTTCCGGTATAGGTACACTGCTGCCCGCGCTGAAAAATACAATAGAAAGGGAAATAATTAGAGTGGCTTGGCAGGAGGAAGGTTAAAATTTCGGATGGAATTTTTCCTCTGCCACTGGGCTTTGTAGTTAATTTTTTTTTAATATCGAATATTGGAGGGAATTGACAAATAAAACAAAAGTTTTAGTTCGACGTTGTTGTTTTTGAGCCTAGAATTATTTTGTAAACGGACTTCTGTAGTCGTTTGACTTTTTATAAATTTAAATGTTTTCAAATTTGTATTCTATGCGTGGGTGTATTTGTGGGAGAAAAATAATGCTACGCATTGGTGAAAGTTTTTTACGAAATTGCTTCGTAATTTTCAATTAAGCAGGCAAAAGAACGACAAGGATTACTCATGTGCTTGTTTTTCTGTGAAAACAACTTGTTTACTTTTATTTTACGCGACGAGCAAAGTGAATGAATATATGCACTCGTCTGTAACTCGTGGCAGTTTGCTTTTCCGTCGATTTGGGATTATTTGTCAATAGATAATCCCAAAAAATGTGTTTGTTTAAACGAGGGGAATACGAGTGCTCCGTGAAAACAGATTCGATATGAACGAGCATTTATACGCAAAAATATGTTTGCATTGTTTACTGCCGAAGCTTCGATATTACTTACAAATAACACGAATTTTGATGACAGTATAGATTTGTTTATCGCATTATTGTGATGGAAGGTAATTCCTGATTGAAATGAAACTCAGTGTAAATTTGTTTATATTTGTTAAAATATTATTTATAATTGGTTAGTAGTCTGATCATAATTACGTTTCTCTTGGCACTTTCATGTGAATTTCAAAATTTAGTTAAGGATTATAATGTTCTCTCTTTTTCCTTAATCATACAAATAAATGTTATATAAATTATATTGTAATAAAATTATGCAACTTAGTCATAAATATCATATTGTTTGATTGCATATTTTAAAGATTTAAATAACATTAAAAGTATCTTCACAATTGTGAGATCAACTAATTAAATAAATTAAAATCAAATATCAGTTACAATTGAGAAACTGAAGCAAACAGCCATTTCGAAATTAATTTGTTGAAATGATGAAATAAAAAGTTAGTTTGACTACAAAATGATTCAAACATACTTTACAAACTCAATCGCAGATCTATATAAGTGCATAAATCAATACCAAAAAGACTTTACCCTATGTTGCAATTTTCTTTGAAAAAAAATCTTAAATTTTCGAAGAAATTACACGGGAATATACCCTTAACCACCATTCACCTAAAAGTCACGATATTTTTCCTCTCACATGTTGATCAACCGCTACGAAATTATTTAAAACGCTTGCCACGGAACTCGATCGATTTCCCTGGCGTAGAAGCATCGTTCCAGCGTCCAACTCGGTAACAAGTTCCTCTTTTCGGAGGACTTCCGGTGGAACTGCGCGCGGCTTCGCAGTCCAGACTTCCCTCGAGCCTCGTTGAGGTTCAACCAGCGTTTTAATCCGCATCGAAATTCTAATGCGGCCCGTTTCTTTAGCATTTTATGGTAATCGGCCTTCCTCAAGTTTACTTTGACAGTTTACTCCGCGGCGACAGCTGATGACAACGACGGGCTTGCTCCTCGCTGATGGCTTCTGTAGACACGGGAAGAGATTCAGATAGGAGAGTTTAATAGTCGGTGCCTGGGTGCGCAGTGATGAGGACCATTTAGTTTCTGGGTTAGAACCTAAACTTACTGAAAGAAACTACAAATGGTTTAAAGAAAATTCATTCAGGAACTTGCAAAGACCTTCATTGAGAAATATAAGTTCTCACGTGGGACTGTTGGCTGCTACAAGAAAAAGGAGAAAGTTCTGAATCAAGTGTCACAATTGTCACGAAAATAATATTAAAAAATTACAATTCCTGGGATACACAGATACTAACCTCTTCTGCCTTTCCTTTGCTGTTGCAGAACTCAAACAACCAAGTCGCAATTCCTGGACAGAATCAGGTGGCCCAGACGCAAGCAGAGACCCAAGGCGGGCCCAACACTGTCCTCAGAGTCATCGTCGAGCAGATGGTTTACCCGATTTCCCTGGACGTGCTCTACCAGGTGAGTCACACATTCTAAGTCTAGCTTTAATTCTGCTCTGTTAATCAACTGCGATAATTACACTTGTATCTCGTGTTCCTACTTTTCACTATAACGATTCAGGTCTTAGTGAATCTTAAGGGAACAAACACTAGAGACATCTATATTACTCGTTTAGAGTATTTGTATTTCTTGTATTGATATTATACTTATAGAATGGAATACGGTGGGATTCAATGTTCCATTAGTCACCACTATGCCTACCCCGCGTTCTCAAGTTTTACGTAGGCCCCAGTTGTGTTACTCCTCAGATTTAAAATTTTCACGCCATTCTGCGGACTATTGGTGACTTTTTATTAAAATGCTGACATATTATGAAGAGATTCTACTATAAAGAGAGCAACCATGATGCCATTGCCAACTAAATAGCCATCAAACCAGCATAAATTCTCATATAATCCAACAGATAACGGTGAAATTAGAAGTTAGTCAATTGATCCGTACTGACAATTAATATTTCTCTGACAAAATATAAGAAATATAGGCGACATAGCATAATACCATGCTAGTTCGAAAGGATTTAAAGAGGGTTGATGCGCCAGAGGGGGCAGGCTACGCGTATTCATCAAGTAGCTGAGGCTTGTATGCAAAGCAAAAATCGTCAACATCACCGGGAATAATACGAGACATGCAAAATCCATCGGATTTCACGGGTATTCCCCGAATTCGATTTCTGATTAATCGGATATATCCCTCTGGTATCCTTCGGCAGCAGTGGGAAGAGCCGCGGGCATATTTTGAGCGGGAGATATCCTCGGCTCCGCGAGATTTTCAATGCTCGTCGAGTTTTCGCTAATGGAATATTAAATAGTCCTCGCGGTGTGACCAAATGTTTACCAATTCGGGCGAGAATGCTTTCTGCCGACCTTCCATTTCGAACGTTTAAATCTCGCGCGCTTCCTTGACAAGTAGCATCCGATAACCTATTTATGAGTATTAATAATAATCACCCTTGGAGCTACAAACTAAACAACAGAATATAGTATTGTAGAAATATTCTAATTATTCGATTCATAGGTCTTGGAAATTTTTAGCTATATAATACAAAATATAAATTTGATTAATTTTCGTGATTTCTCATAAAAACCCTTACGCGTTACAACACCAAGTAGCTAAAATTAAATCTGTTATTTTTGTCCAAAATAATATCCGTGATTTTCAAAATTTTAAATAACAAACATAATCCACCATTCTTTCGGGACTGGTTGTTCATTTCTATTCGATGAAACATCGAATTTACTTATTACGCGCTTTCCTGAATTATTTTTTCAAACTGAAAGACTCAGCGAAAGTCACAGATTCGGCTAAAAAGTCGATTGCATAATACAAAAACCGAAAACCACGCAATTTCGTCTCTTGTCAATCGTATCACACGGTCCACCGCTTGACCCCTATTGCGCGCGCGCCATTGTGCATCACGAATTTATAATAAGGAAGCAGCGCGCGGCAGATTACGTATTTACAGAATTACAAATTACAATTACAGAGCTGAATTATGTAACGGGCAGCGATTATTATTGAATTAATTCACGTGTCGAGTTGCACGGAACAGAAGCTGATACCGCGACGATTAATTACGATCGCCGCGACAGTCGATTAACCAGTCGATTAAAATCACGATGGCGCTGGATTATCGTTGCCATTGTCGTAACTCTAACCGGCCGGAACTTCAGTCCTGCGATACGTTATTAGAATTTCATGCCCAGTGTCTGTTTATCCTCCTTTGCTCCACGTGAAATGGTGACTGCGTTTAAAGTGTTCTGGTTAAAAATGGGCCCATTAAATTAGTTTTTTCAAGGTGCCACCTTATTCATTTATACAGCTTGTAATCTGACAGTTTAAAGTAGTTTAAACTCTGTAAATATGTATTCCCTTTTATCTACAAATTGAGAAATTGAAATGGTAACAGATGTAAGTGCCAAAGAAATCGAAAATTATGGTTTTAGTCGAAAAGGATGTAGATTCCGTGCTGAGTACCGAGTTGTAAGTGCTAGAATAATTTATTTTAGATAAATTATCGAAAGATTCATACTTGTCGAGTTACCGCCACCAGCAAACCTTAATTCCATAATTATTTTCACCCACTTTTACCTAACTTCCCTTGTCAGTTATATTTTCACTACTACAGTACTAAATAGTCATTACTTTACTCACAGAATAGTCAACAGTTGCACTGGAAGGTGTACTATAACAACTTTGACATCGAAGCAACTTCGCATGCAAACTCAATCAATGTTAAATTCGCACACGCTATTACGAGCAGGATAGTTACGAGTTTATGGCACAAACTTTACACACGTATAGTACGCACTAAAATGAACAAAAAAGCGTCAGTTAAAATGGTGGTTTAAAAGCCAACCGTTTCACAGTTACGAAACGAGAATGTATCCATTAATCACAAGAGGTGTACGGAACGTTTGACAAAATCAAGGTGAAAGTGAACAATGTAAACTGACGTTTATTAACATGCTGATTATAAAAAAAAAATGCATATCTACAAATGGCAGCAAACGCTTTCAAAAATTAACAACAGCCGCCGAAGAGAAGTGGCGCTAAATGGCCCCCGCGTTTGAAAACGAGCGGGCCAATATTTTATTCTTTTTGCAGCGAGGAACGTGACACTTTTCCATAACACTCTTTCACTGCACCGACATGTAGGATCGATCTGGAAGCCGTGTAACCAATTTTCATCAGCATCGTATCCACCGATGTCCATGTAAAAATTCCCCGTCCCCGTTGTGCCGTTCCCTGAACGCGCGTTTTAAAAGAATGGGACGGAGATACGAGGATAAAAGAGCAGAGGGGGTTGATCGACATTTTTGCCGAGAGGAAAGCGCGCAGTTGATTTTAGTAGACTAGGGAGAAAGAGACGTAAGACCGAACGTATCGTTGACGTTCATTAAGGAAAGCTCACTTTGGAGCCGGATGGCGGGATAACCGGTGCGCTTCCGGTTCGAGTTGAGTGGTCCATGCATTTTTAAGGGCATCCACTAGCTCGACGAATAATATACTGCACTATGGCCCAGGAACCCGGAAACTCGACCCTTCTTTCCACGTGAATGTACTGCGCTTTCATACGTGACATACGCTAAACATCCCCCATTTTCACACTGAATGTACTCAAAATAGGACCTCTTTTTAGGAGGTGCGTCCCACGCGATCTGAATATAAATTTCAGGGCTTACAGAACGATGGACACAGGAGGCTGTGTCGTGGGACGTGTGCGTTCTTTATTATTCTTCATATAGTATAAATTTGGGACTTTTTGAACCATAATTTTAACGAGAGTGGTATTTTTTAAGTGACACGCAGATGTTAACGTGAATCACTTTGTTTATTCACTTTGGAAAAAAGTCTTAAGGAGTAACGCCACGATGATTCTTGAACTTTGTTCATGAATTTAAAAATCTGGCTAACTGTTACGCTGAATACTCTGTAAAGGAAAGACCAAACTCGATACTATCACGGTTACCGATGTCTGTAATGTGATTCGAATGAACACGAAGGCCAACAAAGGTAACTCGGTTAACTCCACCTTCGAGCGACCACCGTTTCATCTTCCGCGCGAACGGCTGGCGGTAATCCTCATGCATTAACGTGTTCGCGTTTCGCTCACACCGAATTGAAATTCCCGAAGATTACAGGCGTTTCGTTGTTCGCTTGGTTGTTGCCATCAGCGCTGTGGCGCGGTTGCTTCACGCATGCTTGCTTTTTCGATAAGCACACGGCGGATTTCTATGTGGACGAGGCCGCGTGAGCGTGGGGACAAGGGTCCTAAGCCGATAATGGACCGACTAGAAAACATTTCCGGATTACACGGGCGGCCATTGCCCCGTTATTTGGCTGCGTAAGTAGGCTTACGCGGCGATTTCGCTGCTGGCCTGGATTTACACGCACCGCGATCGCTTCGAAAGATTAACCGGCGCTCAGCCATCGTCCTAAGTCGATTTCCGTCTGGTGACCGGAAATTTTGACCGATGGCGCCAGCAGCGCCGCTTCGAGGCGGTCATTGTGACGCAACGGATTTCTGTTGCCCCTATTTGTGTTATGGGAGATACTTTTTTGCGGTGTTAGGTTAGGATCCAATGTGAAATATGTAGCTAATCGTATGGTGATAATGGGGACGAACCGTGAAAATTAAGTACTAATTGATAGTCTTTCTGATAGTAGCCTCTAGAGTCTCTTAATTTTCTGAGGTCTCTTTGTATCTGTTCTGTTGCAAGATTCTTTGAACACTATTCAACAGGTCGGATGAACAACTTTTTGACGAATCCTCTGACGTTTCGTGGGTACAAATAAATCTCGTAAAAATTGTTCCCACTAACTTGCCACCCACTTGCACCCTCTCTGTGCCTTAGTGAAAGCGAAAGAAGGGTGGCTTAAAGAGGGAGTACGGTGTTCAGGTGTGCACCGGAGTTCTTAAACTGGCGCCGTGAAAACTTGGTAATCCAGCTGGCTGCTATTAGTCAGCAACTAGAGAGGGGGCTCTGCTTTTAAAATTTCTAATGATCCGTGAACTTAACATAATGTATCCGTTGAAGGGCCATTGATCGCGGAAAGTTTTAATAGTCTTTTCCTCGTCGGTACCTTCTTTCGCGCTAGACGCTGGAAAAACTGCAACACAGCAACTCTGCATAACCGATGGTTATTAAGTAACGTGAATTAATACATTACGAGTCTGAGCCTTGGAAAGTGGCTTCTGTTGGACGTCGCGCCACCTGTTTTGACGCTGGTTTCCCCTGGAGTGCTTCGGTTATGTGTAATAGCAATCGTGTATCAAAGTTTGCTACCACAATATTCAGTGTAAAGTATCGCAAAACACCTATAAGCGACTGTAGCAAACATTTAAAAACCCGATAAGCCTGAAGGAAAGAAAAGGATGCGTCAGTTCTAAGTTGTTGGCTGGCATCTAATCAATAACGTATACAAAGCTTTTACACCAAGACATCGCATAAATAGCGCAGAAAAGTGCCCACAGAATGACCAATTGTAGCAAATACCTACAACTGATTTGTCTCCAAAGCTAGCTATTACAGATAATGAGACATGGCGTCCCCAAGATCATAGTTACCATCCTCCTTTTCTTTTTACGTGGGGAAATGCTCAATAAACACTGGGTTCCCCTAGACCAGACTCGTAGTGACTAAAACCCCACGGTGATCGCCTTGCGCGATATGGGGGACATCCCGTTCGGTAGCCCCCCAAGTTTCACATCATCCTAACTCAGATCTGGCCAAAGGAAGAGCACCTGCAGCAAAAGCTCCTGGAGCTAGATTGTCCCTAAAACCTAGCCCCCACGGATAGACGGAGGTGATATTCCCACGATGATGGTTAACATCCTCCTAACCCAGATCTAGCCAAAGGAGTCTTCCACTGCCCCCAAAAGCTAGCTCCTACACGTAGCAGCGAATAGTATCACCAAGTTCATGGTTAACATCGTCGTAACGGAGACCTATCCCGCGCAAGTAGGAAGAGGGTTCCCCAGGGCAGAGTTTCGCGACTAGAGCTACGAAGAAAGGGAAGAAGTAAAATCATCAGCCCCCCAATCGATCCCCCTTTCATTCATCATGCGAAAGGGGTACGGGCGGAGGAACTGCGGGCTTTCAGGGCGATCGGTTAGTGCGCAGCGGAGCATGAAAGCACCAGCCCTCAGGGTTGCGAGCGGCGTAACCGCGTAAAGCGAAGGCGAAAAAAGGCAGCAGAGGAAACGGTGGACGAGAGCATTATTCCGTACACAACGATTCGTGCTGGCTGCGAGCTTGTTCCGTAAATCGGATTATACAGTCGGCGGATGGAGGGCCGTAAAACTATCCTTGAGCTCTCGGAACCAGTCGTTTCCCCGCGGTAATTTCTCGCTGTACACGTCCCCTTTTCCGTTTCTTCTCGCGCTGCTCGGCCCCCGGCCTCCTCCTTGGACCAAGGGCCGAAGCTCGAATGGTAGAACCGGTCGTAACGTCGCTCCATCGAAGACAGTAAACGTAGACGGCGGCCTCTCGGCGTTTATGCTCTCTGGTTCAAATGGGTCGAGGAATTTCTGCTCTAGGCCGCATTGACATAAACGCACCCGAGGTGTCTGCGCTAGTCCCGCCACCTGGGACACCTTAAATCCCGCCTTATTAAAGGCTACCCCTGGGAGCAGCCCTCGGTTGGGGTAAAAATTTCGGGCGGACTCGTGCAGCCTGGATGGAAATTAGGGTCGTTCTGTCTTTTTCTTAGTTTCGTTTTATTTTGCTTAATATTAGGCCGTTGGAAATGACTCTTCTGGAGTTTCGTTAGTCAGTTGAACACCTGGAAGTGGGCAGTGTTACTTTATCTTTGCTTGGCTGCGAGTATTATATACGACAATCTTCTTACTGGAAAGTAAGAACAGTTCATTAACCCCGGGTCTCCAGCAAGGCGAACAAGAACAAAAACATTGTTTGCGAACGTTTTCCTCTGTTCTTGTCGTGTCCACACCGCCGCAAACAGAACAAAACATTCATATACGATTCATACGCTGAATCTTGCTCATGTTTGCGGCGGAGTGGACAAGACTAGAACAGACGAAAACGTTCGCGAACACTGTTTTTGTTCGTGTTCGTCTTAATGGAGACTCGGGGTGAAAGAACCCACAAATCTGATATACGAGATTCTAAAGTCAAAAGTAATTATATCTAATTACAGGTTAGGGTTTATATAGTCTATATTGCACCATGTTATATTTTGCACTTTTTCAAGGAATAAATGATAATACTTTCTACCGGTTATGCTTCTTCTCTACATACACGTGTCTTTATTGAACATAACCTCTTTTGGACTGTGCGCAGCTGCGGATATTGACTAAAACAAAAGAAACCACTTAGGTGTCGCGACAGTCGGTAACAGAAATATCGGTAACAGAAGTATACAATAATGAAACATATTACTATATCTCTACACACCAATGCCGCAAACATGCTAAATAATAACGAATCGTAACAAGAAAAATAACGTTAAACAAATAAAGTACTGTGCTGGGAAGAGGTGCGCTACTATGCTGTTACAAACATAACTTCAAAAAGAACAAGAGAAGGAACATAAAGGTGATAATAAATAAATGGTGGTGAAAGTATACCCTCTCTTCAGAACGTGCAAGAAAGCATGACAACACGCAACTTCCATTAATTCGAAGGATATTTGTCGACTTCTGAAAACGGCCAAAGGCATATAGCCCTCCTTGAATCCCTGATTCGGGAGGATAAAAGTGACACGGAATTTATCATCGAAAGCGATTCGTGGAAAGGCAACAAGCGCTCGAAATCGTCCTGAACCGTCCGCAACGGGTAAATCGCGAAAATAATGAGGGAAAGAAGGTGAGACGAAGGGGAAGCATTAATCATTCCTCTCTTTGGATCGATGATTAATGGGAGACCAGGCAGCTTCCTAATGTTACGATTCGATCGTTCCAGTTGTTCGAGCGTGGAATACGAGGGGGCAGGCATGTCTGTCATTGATCCTGAGGGCTTTCCTTGCTGCGGGGCTCGCGGGGAAAAATGGATTCGACGATTGCGACTTGATTTATCGCGAACGATCCCATGGCATTATTGGCGTTATTTTCGGCTGAGATGCAGGGACGTCTGGAACGATTGTTTTGTTGAACCATTGACTATTTCATTGAGTATTTTGACGAGATTAAATGTCACGGAGGACATTGGTAGTTCTCTGTATTCGTAGAAACTAGATTTGATTTATTTATTCGCAGACTATACTTACGTGATTTCCGAAAAGCATGATTTTGTTCTATTCAGTCTTCCCCATTGCCTTTTTTCATAATACAAACTGTTCTTCGCGCAATATTTTCTAGTCAAATTCCCTATGCTGTAATGTTCTGCAGGGTTTATTAGGTTATTAAACCTAAACTCAAAGATGAGAGAAAGACAAAGATGCCAAATATAATTTTTCGATAGCTTCCAGCTCCACCTAAAATTTATTCTAGTATTTAACTACACCAACGATTCTCCGCAACTCGTTCTACAGCGCACAGCTGAGATCAAATTAAAACGCTGTACACATATCTCGTCCAACTTTCCTGTCCCACTCGTTAATTACTCAGTGACATGTAATATCCCTTCGCGGATAGAAAACCCTTATCGCCAATATGGCAAAGTGCGGGGTGGAGGAGAGGGAGGATTAGCTGAAACCATAATGTGTGTCGTATTCCCAGTGTCGTTTCTCGCGTGTACCTACATCATGAATAATGGCGGATCGCCGACGCCGACACAGGGGCGAAATTACGTTACTATTATTGCATGTTATTGCGTTACGGGGCTCGTCGCGTGGATACCGCGCGTCGATAATCGAGAACGGGAATTAATAACTGTTACATCAATCAATATGTACGACGGGTCACCACTCCACGTCGACGATGTGTAACGCTGACCGTGAGGGAGTGTTTGGCGAGGCTGAAGGGGTTGACGCTCGAGGATCCCTGTAACATCCCCAGCCTGAAAGGTTCTCTGGACCAGAACTTATTGTTAGTCCCTGATGGAGTAAAATATTTCTAGTTCCAACAGGGATTTATTTGTTCCCAATACGTTCTTCAACACGAGGCGATTTGTCTCTGATATGTTGATTATTAATTTGAAATAATTTTTCCGTGAAGAATGACGTAAAAATTGCAATTTAATGGAAATGTACGGTTATAAGGTTCTTTATTTTATTTTACTTTGTAATTATTAGAATTCCTACTCTTTTTTTGTTATTATTATTATTTTGTTATTACTTATATTTTTTTCTATTATTAGTAGTATTTTGATATTATCCTCAGGGTTAGACTTAAAATCAGCAAATTACCTACGTTTCTTCCTGCAAATAGGCTTATATTATTTTAGCGTGCTTTATTTTTGTTTAATTGTATGCAGATGGAAATATAATAAACACGTTTTAATGATGTTATTATTATAATTTTTAAAAATTCGTAATTTGGATAGAATATGTAGAAATCATAATTTGGTAATTATATATAAAAATTGCAATTTCAGCAGAATACACAATTGTTGATCTCGGTCGCATGATTATCAGTATTACCAGCATAGTTTGCTTCATAGTTAGGCGCTAAGTCACGTCATTGTCAACGCAAGCGCAACATACAGCTGACAGTTATGTCGAATATCGACGAGAATCGATATATTCCGATTGTGAAAGCGGTATTAGGACTCGTGATGTAATCTGAGCACGTTTGGCATAACGTTTGTTAAGTGCTTGACGTTTTGTACCTTATCGAACAGGGAATTTTGGCTGGAAAGCTGTTTAGGCGTTGTTGATTGATAAAATTTAGAAACAAAGTGTGTTCACCAGCAACCAAGAGAACCATACCATTTAAATTTTAGAATTTTCATATTAAAAAAGGGGAGATTGTCTTAATTTCTTCACAAAGTGAAGAAACTAAACTGTATTATAACTAAAAATGTATTGCACATTAATTCCACATGAATTCCATATTATACTGAATTAAAACTAAATTTAGTACTTTATTTATATGAATTTTATTTAGAGTAATTAAAGAACTGTTAAAACAATATTACGTCGTCGATTAATAACAACACAATATTATTACTGAAAATTTCGATACCCATTTCGAATATATCGAACTAAATACCTCAAATATCAAAGAATCGAATGTTAAAATAAAATAACATTTCCAAGCAAGTCTCCAGATTAAAAGCAAAAAAATTATCAAACAATAGGAAGAATGTATCAAGGAGGAAAAAGTTACTGGTTCTCCCAAGCGAAGTTGCCAGAACTCAAGGTAGGAATTAGGTCGAAGGATCGGTCGGGAAAACGTTTCGATGGTACGGTCGGAGAAATGTTCAGCAAAAATTACGCCGTTGTCGCCGGCGAACGTTTCTCGGCTACGTGCCCACATTTCTCGACACACGTTCACACAGACGAGCCTTTGAGGTCTTGATTTCCCGCGGGATTTTCCACGAGAGCTCGCGCGCGCTGAAAAGTCGCGGTCGGGAACATCGTGGATCGAATATCGACGCGGATATTATGGTGATTCAATCCTGCTAGCAGGTGTAGCTCATTTCTAACGAATCTCAGGTTCCAGAAGGCCCTCTGATATTCCTAATTCCCATAAAGATATGCTGAGATATCATGAAAGCTGTGGATCAATTTTCAAAGCTAGTAGACTCCGTTGAAGATCAGCTTTCACGAGTATTATTGCATTCCTTTCGATTACGTATTCCACAAATTAATCACTGAGTGTATTAAATACCCGTACGACTTTATTATAAAATGTGAGTTTTAACAAGGATTTTGAGTATGAATGCAATTTATGACACTACTGCTAAAAGATTAGTGGAAATTTCTATATCGGACAATTTTAACATTTCTATTTATCGTTACTCTTACCTTTTTTGATTGCAAAATAGGAAGGGTGGTTCCCCAAAATCATGACGCATCAACAAATAACCTGTCACCGATGGCGAAATAACTGTTACGAACAGACGAAATAACCATCCGCAATAATTAAACAAAACCACTTGCACACGCTCGCGCACACAGACGTGAATCACATGCAGCATTGCCGCCGGCGAAAGAAATGTTATCGATTTCCCGCGATTCATAAATATAATCCGACGAGCCGTCCGGAAATTTGTCGGATTTCCAGGCTCACCGGCCGCGCGGGCGGTTTTAATTAATTATATCGAATATCCTATCTCGTGGCATTTAAACTCGAAGGCGTATTATTATTTAGGTTGTTTATACCGTGGATTTCTCGAAAATCTGTGTTCTCGTTCGAAACATTCACTTACAATTAGTTTATAACTTTAATATGCGGAGCTTGATTGTGTCCCATTTTTATTTTAATGTAAAGGGTAATGTACAATGGTTATTTAACGTTGTATTGTTTATATACGAGAGGTTATTCGTGACGTATTTAATAATTGAATTGTACTTTACAATTCATGAAGGAAAGATATTCTACAATTGAAATTTGTATGAAAGTGAATAGTGCATGTGATAGTAACTGTGTATTGTATTTTGTTTTCTAGGACGTGTAATTCAACGCAATTTTTAGTAGCAAGTCTTAACTTGAATATTTAGAATCCTATTAGATTCACAGTGTGGCAGAGTATCTCTTTATCGAATTTAAATACCCGTATAAAAACAGTTGCACACGAAGCTCGTGTGTCTACGTACTACTGTTATTTCAAATCAAAGACTGACTTTATTAATTGTCACGTTTGTAAATTATTCGTTAATTCTCCCAAATACTGCAGTGTTAGATTTGGATGCAAAATAGTCTGAGAAAAATTGTGAAGTTTTTGGTGAAAATATACTGAGGAGGTAGAGGAAAGTGCCTCCTTAATAATGCACTTTGTTTCATGCCGATACGTTCATTAGTTCTTGAGATATAAGAGTTTAAAGTAATAGTACATATGCGGCGTAACTGACCAGCCTCAACATTTGACCACGGTGCGGCAGGTCAGTGCTGTCACAGAGGGAGCTAGTGCAGCACTATAAATTAAGCTGTTCTTCAAACGACGATATCTCAGGAACCAGAAGTCGTATCGATTTAAAACAAAATCCATTTTAAAGGAGAAAGTCCAGCGCTGTCACACACATTTCTCTAATGAGCGATGTGCGAGTAACTTCGGGATGAGAAATGACTGAAGTTTTGCTAATTTTAATACGTGTTGTGAGTATATTTAAAGATTTAACTTTTTAACATTAAAGAAAAGGGATTTTTATATACGTTCTTAATTTTTTCAAAAAGTAGGTACTTAAATCTCTTTATAGATCACTAAATTACGCGACCTTATTTTCCAAAAGCCATCACAGTACCATAACTGACAAAACCAATTTCAACAAATCCTGATCAAATTTTTACATAAATCAGAAATTGTTTGCGAGCAGATGTAACCTAGATATCACCGTTGCTCGCGCGAGAATCGAAATTCAGCGTGGCGGCCATCCCCCGACCGGAAAATCCGGCTCTCCCTTGCGTATAATTCATTTATGAAAATCCGATAGGCCTCCTCCGCGAATCGTTGTGGATCGAGAAATATTCCCGCGTACGATTATCATTCGGAATTCATTGCAGCTGCTCGGTAAACAACGACTGGCTCTGCACGATTTTCGGGCGGCCAGAGGCAGGCCAGGCACGCACGCAGACGGAAACACGGCCGACAAAAATTCAAATGGCAAAATCGAAACGTTGCGCGCGTATCAATGACCCTGCTAAAACACGTTTCGATGCTCCACGTTTTTGACGTTGTACGGTGGAAATCGCGCGCTGCGTTATCTGCGCGCTTGGAAACACCGAGGTGAGAGACAATGAGGGACAATAGCATGCGCTAACTGTGTTTCGGTTGAATTGTTAACAATATTCCCTGCGATCCCTTTTAACCGTCGGTGGGGGTATAGTAACGTAAATTTTGTAGATCTTGATGTGGGGTATTTAATATGATTTTATTGTTGATTAAATGACGTGAGGCATGCCGTAGTTATTTATGGAATTACACGTGCAGAACTAGAGGAAATAGAATAAAAGCAGTCATTTTTTACCGACTTCTCTAAACGGTGCCACATCGTTTGCACTATGTAAATCTGGCACTGAGTTAAAATATATTAGAGTCGTAGATTAAATACGAGAGAAAAAAATATTTTTTACTTTCTAGTGCATTTTATTTTTTTGTAGTCAGTTTTAATTTTTTCGGCTGGCTATTAAATAGTTGGACTGTTCTTGCGTTGTTTATTGGCTATGTAGGTCAGAAGATATTTATTTGTACTTAACTCGTAATTTTGAAATTTCCCCTCCTACTTTAATTGCTCGAAATCTTCCACCATTCCGCCACTAATTACAACAATTAAAAGAAGCACCGTTCACGATTGCCCCTCGATCGATTCCGCATGTCGAATTTCCACCGCCAAAGAGTGTATATAAACTTGCCAATACGTGTTCACAGAATTTACAGCTTGTCGAGGTACTATGAAGCCAGAAAAAAATAAAAGGACCACTTTCAACCTAAAACGTGTCTGAAAAAACAAACGAACCAACGACACGGGAGTCAAAAACCGAAGGATTCGCGAAGTGTTTCGCGTGGTCGGTCATCGCGGACGTAAATAGAAGCTCGGTCGAATGGCGCGTCCCTAAAAAAAATGTTCGTGGAAAAAAACCCAAATTTGTCACGCGTGCACAACACGGCGACGGTGTTTACATTAATAACGAACAATACCTCTATCGTTGCTATTAAAAAAGTTTCCAAGAAATTCAACTGAATTTCAGTTTTAATCATTCAGGGTGAATATCAACGAACAATAAAATGTATATCTCGGATATTTTCTAATATTCTACTCATATGTTAAACCTCATCAAAGCCAGATATTTTTAATGTTCTTTGTTAGCGTAGCTAATAATTATGTACTTAAAAATTTATCACACGTACTCGTTGTTTCTCATCCACCCTTCAGGAGCTTTGAATCCGGACACAATTACCCTAAAAACGAGCGATACCCTGAACTAGCGCCAGCACATAACGATAATGAGCATCCTACGCACGCGGAAAGTAGCGATTTTTATTGTTATTAGGGAAGCTTTATGCCGCCCGTTACGCGTGCCCCCTACCCCTATGTGTAGTTGCCCTGTTCATTTTCTGGTTAATTTCACGGATTCCGCTAATGTGCAGGGAGCCGGAAGCGCGTTTCGTTTGAGCGGTTCGTTTGTGGGAAATAAGGGTCGAGCTTAAATAATTAACGTTTTGAATGGTACACTGGAGGGTTGCATTGATTTTTCGTGTCCCGTTGGTGCTCCCTTTTGCGCTCATTTGTCGTGGTTCTTGTTTCGGTTCGTATCACGTTTGGTTAAGCTATTTTTATTCAGTTTGCCACTGTTGTTTACATAAATGGAAAAATTGTTACAAGGTTGCTAATTGTTAACAGAGTTTTTTGATGTGAGGAATGAATAAGTCTTTTCGTCAACAGTGAATGCATAGGACGTAATAGTATAAAATATTTAATGTTTTTGTGAAATTGTAAAATAATTGTTACCTATGAATTAAGGGTGGAACCTGGTTTAGGGCGCTGAAAACACGGTAATTTTTAAGAATTATTTTCTCAACAAATATAAAGCGAATCTTTCCAAAACTTTAAGGGTGTTTTACTGTATATTCAGACAAGAAAACTTTTTTATACAATAATATTTCATTTAACATTGTTTTATTGGTATATCTTCGTTGCGACGCGCCTCCAGAATTGAGAAATTGTTTACATCCTAGGTGGTGCAGCCCAACAACATTGTACATTTCTTGGAAGCGTAGCCTGAAAGGAATTCGCCTCTTTCGTGGCAACGGTGCGCGCTGGCGACCGACGAAACACGACGCTGCGCGATCGGCTCGACACGCCGGGTAGACAGATTGCCATTGTGACTCGAACGAGACACACCAATACAGACTTATACCTGTACTTATACAATAAATCTCACTATTAAACCAGATATCCTTTTTATTGACATCACTTGCGGATTTATTAAACGCGGCTCGATCAAACTACCAGTGATCGAGAAGTGAATTTGCACCCACACTGCATTAGAAAATGCTTCATACAAACATAAAAAATCACTAGCATTTTCCAGTTGTTCTAATAGATTCCCATCGAATATATACCACACAATTTAAAACGTTATAAAAGGTTAACAAAATAACCCTGAAGAAAATTTACACATCCAGTCGTACCTACCTCAAAAAAAGTTTAGAATTCTTTTCACTGTTTCCTTATCATTAGCCATTTTTCTGGTGGTGTAATGTCTGGGGGGAGGGGGGGGGGAGATTTTATTTCCACGCTAACAAAAATCGCTCTAAGCATCGACCCGTGTAATCCATTCTGTAAATAAATAAAATCTCATGAAAATGCATCACACGACGCGAAGCGAAAAATATTTGAAACTGTGAATGTAATTGAAGCGAGGGTGGATAAGAGGGGTGGGATTTGCAGAGGGGATACTAATGCAACCGGTATCGCGTGTTTTTTAGCTTGCATTGAATATTCAGTGTTTCATCCAGACTCCCGGATCAAAAGATGAATTTTATTTTTGCGAGCTTAACGTTAACTCAGCGAGATTGAAAATAAAGCGCTACTTTTGCATTATATTTAACGTCCATGGTTGTCGAATTGCTAGGTGACAAATGCTTTGCTAATTTTATGTATGAATTCTTTAGCAAGGTTTCCGTATCGAAATTGTTAATAACAATATCCATTTTTATCTCCTCAAGATTTTGTTACTATTTTCTTCCATTCAATACTTTCTTCGTTTCCTTCCTTTTTTTAAAAAGTATTTTGATGTTAATTTTCACAGAATATGTAGAAATTTGGCAAAAAATAATTGTACTGTGAAATTAGAATAAATAGGCTGGAAGGTTTAATCTTTTTTACTTTTATGAAGGGAAAATTGTCAACCATTATTTGTGCCATTCTGAAGTTGTTATTTTCAGTTCGTGGCTTTGTTTTATTTTCTTTTAAGGGGTGTAAAAAATATTTAAAAAATTACATTGACGAATGTATTCTAATTTTGGTTTTAGTTAGACTCGAGAGTTGATTTTAAGCATTTTTGTGTACCCCATACCCTGTGGTTCATAATGCATACATTTTCCTAAGTTTATTAACAATAATATCGAGGCTCAATATTGTAATTATCAGGAAATGCATATGCAACTGTCGATCGTGGTTTGTAAATGCATGTACAGACATGTCTATAATCAATATTATTCATGGTAACTTTGCTACGAGAAGTACAATGAAAAATCGTTTCATTGTTTATATTCATAATTACAAATCCACTTATCGTCGCCAATAATACATTGGACAAGACAGGAAATCGATATGGAATATCATCAAATCGATACGAGCGTATTTATTCAGGTAATTAATTATTTTTATGGTCACCATTCGTTGGCGGGAACATTTAATTAAATGATATCCATTACAATAGCAGTTATGGAGATGTTCACTGGAAATTTGCTGCTATCAATCAATTATCTAAAGATTTCTCATAATTGCACGAGAATTGTAGCACAGTTTGAAGGAGAACTGTAAAAGTATTGAAGCCATACAGTGCCGTTTTTAAATTTTTAATATCGATATTTATAACTTCGAAATAATGAATGCACTGCTCAGAAAAATTGCAGGAGCTTGTAACTCTATGGTTATATTGTTTATAATTCAATTTCATAAATATTCTATATATATGTACCTACACTATTATTATTAGAACTTCAAACATAAAAATTAGAAGCTAGTAATTCGCAATATTTTTAATTTATTAACTTCTAACGATTATCATTCTTTTTTTTACTAAACTTATCAAAAAGCAAATATCATTTGTTTAAAAATAACAACTATAACTTAATTTCTTTCCAAACTACAGTGAACATAGAATACTAAAAGGTACCATTTCTTGATAAATATTATTCTGAAAATTCCTGTTCGTTTAAATAAATCGATGGTTATTTAACTCCAAATATAATTGTAACAAATGAAAGAAATTGATATTTTATTTAATATCATTACTACTTGTTTCCGTCACAAGTCGTTATTACTTACTTGCCTCCAATGCCAAATTGTTATTCCATATTTTTATTTCAAATAAGATTTACCGCACCCCAGCTTGTCGCAGTGTTATACGAGCATTTTGCAATTGCAACGTCGCTGGAGGTACTTAATCGAGGACGATAATGCGGCAGTTATTGTCCCTGAGACGGAGATTAAAATTTTAATTGCGCCAGTGCACGTATCACTGCGCGTTCTCTAATTTATATTCTGTTTTACAGTGTGCCGTTCTGTGGCTGTTTTCCAGCGGATAAAAATACACGGGAGACCCCGCGATCCTTTTGTTATTTATATGAAAAAGCAATTATGTGGCATTACTGTGTCCCTGCGTTCTCTTTTGCTCTGTTTCAAACGACGATCCAGGGAGAATGAAATTTTTATTTATTATATCTCGCGATGGATACATGCATGTCTACTTGCGCTGATAATATAAGCTGGATATCTGAAAAACTCCCCCACGATGTTGGGGGAGAGGAGATAAATTTTTCATGGACACGTAGTTTTTGGCTTTCAAACTGTCAAATATCCTTTACAGCAGTAGCACAACTTTTATTTTTTAATTAGTTGCGAATAATACAATTATATGGTACTCGACAATTTTTACCTTTTTAAGTAAGATTTGCTAAATTTGAAGTATTAACCTAGCAATAAAATTTCTGAGCTTTAGAACTGTAAAATAAAAGTAATGTAATTAGTATGATGAAAGTATCGTTTACGAGAAATCTATTTTGAGAATTCATTTATGCTTTACCTGAAATTATTATTTAGAATAATTGTTTTATTTAATAATGGATATGCAGTTAAATAAACTTAAGGATTTATTTTTTGTCTCGCCTAAACTGTTAGTAACCATGGTTTCGACTTATTAAAATCGCGACAGTCGCGAATTAACTGCAGTTTACTTTGACGTTTTAAGGGAGGCAGCGCCCATCCCAATTACTTTCCAAAATCGCAGCTAAAAGGATATTCGAGTAGTTTCTAAAAGGGTTACTGGTAACCATAGTCGTGGGATCGATGTCACGGAAACCCCCGAAGCAACGAACGTACAGTCGAATTTTCGATTTGCACTGCAACATTTGCAGCAATGTCGTTCGGGGCATTCAGCCGCGGGCTGACAACCGCGTGTATAGAAGTTTATATGAACCATCGTCGTTGTCATATAGTTTGCCAGTAGAGTTGCTATAGACAGTCGCGGGAATGTTATGGGCAGAAATAAAAACATGGGGCTTTTTATGTTCGAGCGAATTTTGTAAAATAAACGGATTAAGTATGTGAGGTATACCGAGCAGCATTGAGGTCTCAAATGCGCATGCTCGGGTGGGGGATGCAAGTGGGAGGAGCCTAAAGACTCCCTGCACGTTACAGCGCGAAGGGGGGATAACAGTGCCCAGATTCGAGGTTTAGGAGGCGATCTAATATCGAGGCTGGAGCTGGAATTTTTCGAATTATTCGAGTAATTTGAATAATTTCATTTAATTTGAATAATTCGAGTAATTCAAGTAATTCGAATAATTTCTTCGAATAATCGAATACTTACATTTTTCGAATTTTCGTTACAGCCCTAATGATGGTAATTAATGTTTGAGAGTTCAGAGTCTATTGTTCACTCTTCCATCTTTGGTTTGATGCATTTTTCAATGTTTTATTTATCTTGACTTTTTTGTTATTCTTGCAGTAATAGAATACAATTTGTAGTTTTTGAAAATTCTAAACCACTTTGGTGATTTGTAAACGCCATTACAATTGCGTTTGACTAATTCAGAAAATATTAATATGGGGTATGTCAATTTTTATTGAAACGATTATAATGAAATTTGGAACCGATTGTTTGCTGAAGGCTTTATTAAATTAGACGTCACTGGAGTGTAATTTTGTAATTTCTTTTTACCCCGACTACTTCATCAAATTGTGAGCAACCGTGGCGTAAAATTAACTACAGACAGGCAAACATTGAATTCCAATATTGAAAGTGAGACACCGCAAAGAAATGAATTAACTACCTAATTTCTTTCTGTGCACTTACTCGAATCCAATCATAGATTCAAATTTTATTGTTTCCCCTTTTTTCCCAGTGTACATTTCTCGGTTACCGGCCGAACATAGAGTTAATTATTTAATTGACAAACATTGGAGATTATTTGGTGAGCGAGCCACTTTATTTGCTAATATGGACCCGCGCTGCTTTTTCGAAACTCTTCAAAAAAGTGAACTTGTGTACTTGCATAAGGTGCTTGCCACTGGAAATATGAAAATCTATTTTACATAATAAATAAAAGGCGACTTTAATTTGGAAGAATTTATTTAATAGGCGAATCGGTTTTTATGGTGAAATTATTTATTTGTCTACTTCGAGATCGGAGCATCGAACTAGAAAATTTAAAAACATTAAAGTACTGGAATATAATTACATATTACAGACGACAATTTTCATAATCAACAGAGTTATTTTACTGAATTTAATTGTTTACCAAACATTGTTAAATGATATGTAAATTCTGCGCACAGATTTTATATACATAACAATTACATAATCGCTAATTATAAATTGTAATTAAATATTGTCAATTATAAACTTGTTGTAAATTATCACATTATTATAATTTGTTTATTATACATACAAATATGTTGAGACTATAATGAAATTTTTACACATCGATTTTAACGCAGGATATCTTTTTCTGTTGCAGATATTCACACGTTTTGGCAAGGTTCTGAAGATAGTCACCTTTACAAAGAACAGTGAGTACACGTTTCTACAATATACAACTACTCTTATCAGTAATTAAACACCATATGAATACTCAACATGGGACGTGATTCTCATCCTTCTGGACCATCTGCTTTCCCACTGTATGCTGTACACACCCACCTCTCCCTCCCGCACCTCTACACACACAGAGAACTCTAAAATAGCGAAAAGGAATTCGGTCGCCGTCCTTGATACTTAGTTCCCAAGAAAGTAGCTTGTAACTGTTCATGTAGAGCCACCCTGTATAGACGCCGCTCTTACAGGCTTGGGGGGGGGGGGAAGGTTGGGTGAGAGGGGGCAGACATGCCACGGCACTTTCGTACTTCAGCGTACTTGAAGTGTATTCCTGCACGGCGACGCTGACGCCGACGTCGGTGCGCGCACTTGGCGCCGTTAGTACTTTCGGTATTGCGCTCGAGTGTAGCAAGGGGTGTCTCGAATGCACCTGTTTTCTGCCTGTGTTTTCGAGCCGGGCTGCGGCGGGGGCGGGCGGTGAAATTCGTCGATCACGTCGAGCTTCTGATAACGCGCTCACGGAAGAAATGGGTAGCGTGGAATTAATTTTGTTCTCCTTGGTATACAGAGTAAATGTTCTCCTTAGTGTATAAAAAGATATTAATAACATTATTCGACACTTATTATTATAATAATATCTCTTAACAAGAGGATTACTTTAAAAGACTTTTTTCGTTTTATTTAACCTCTTTAAACACATTACTATTATTTTCATTCCCTTAAAATAAAAAGGACAGTGTATGGGAACTGTACCTACCTTGAATTCGACAATTGACGCAATATAAAATCAACTTGCCCCAACAACAGTCATAGATCGAAATTTGATACAGCGCAGCCAGAATGGAAAATACGTATTTATTCGAAATCGAATCGACAAGTGGGGGAACGGAGAGGGGAAAGGAGTGGAAGGGGAAAAAATATGAAGCTCGAATACGATGGAATAGTAGCCACTTGACCGAATGCAACTTTAATTGGACACCGAGTCCGCCTTCGCTTTAATTTAGAACTGTGCTTCCGTGATTTCACCAATCAACCACTATTTGTCCCCCGACTAGTCTTTGGAAGCACTGCAACATTTTCAGATGTTAAAATTAATGGAATGAATCGATTTTAATAACTGAAAAATTTATAAAAAAAACACGTAATACATGTTTATGTTAATTTTGAAATATATCTGATCGTACACAATCTTCATCCCCTTGGAATCTTTCACTGTTAATTATTTAAAAGTTTAAAAAAGAATTAGGATCCATTGGATTTGTTTAAAATTGGCCCTAGTAAAAACCTTCAACCTCAAAACTCGACAAAAAATTTTCTGTACCCGTAACACGATATATTCCTTACTCGATGATCTCTCGAATTCAATTTTCTCAAAAACGTATCTTCATAACAGAAAATACTACTTCACATTTATTACTTATTCGCAACCAAAGAACCTCAACTTGTGCCACAAATTACAACCTCTACTCCCCCCTCCCGTATATCACGAATCCCAAATTTTACGATGACAGAATCATAGAAATAAAGTCACCATGTTGCCCAAATTTCTTAATTAAAAAAAAACAAAAACACGTCCACCTATTCGTTTGCGTCAAGCCTGGATATTCGTTTAAAAAAAAAAGGAGAATTTAACATAATCGTCGGTGACTGGTCGGCCGATTTTCATTACGCTCGCGCCGGTGCCCCCCGCTGCAATATTTATAACGTTAACGTTGGCCTTGGCACGCATAAAAACAAACCGAGCCAGCATTTTATTGCGATATAATGCGACAACGGGATAAAGTTTTTCGCCCTCGGCAATGTTATTCAATTTCCATCGTTATTTGATCGCAGCGATAATAAAAATTCCCCAACGATAGGGGAAAAAACGTGCGCAATGACATATTACCACGAATCGAGACCCTTTTATTTCCATTTAATTTCGGCTTTATTTAATTTCCAGCTGCGAAAGCTGCGTTCAGCTTCGGAAATCAAACGACAATGCCCCGCGGCGGCGAGCACATTTTTTCGAAAGATGTTCAGACGTATTTTCTATTCTGGGAAAATAACCTTTCATGGCTGCACCATTTGCTTTACCGTTTAAATACTCATCGAACGCGTGGATATTCCGTAGTAATACCGTCGATTAAAAACTTGTATTTTACACCTTTGGTAGGAATTACTGAGAATACTTTCTAACGGTTATGCTTCTCTACGTACACTTGTTTTTGTTATTGAATCACCACAATTTTTTTTGCAATCACCGCAGTGTTTTTTTTTTGCAGTTGAAAAAATGTCGTTTTGAGATAATCGCGTTTATAATTCTGAAACAAATTAAAAAATTTCTTTTAACTTTTTTTTGTATAATATAAGAGTAACTTAATAAATACCAAAAAATGTATTGCATTATACGTTGCATCTACGCAGAAAAAAATCTTTAAAAATAGCTTAACTTTTCGGCCGATCAAAGTAGAATGACCCCTTAAGTTACTTTTATATCTGTATTTCTATTATCATCTAATCTAAAGAAACGATAATTCTGATTCAATACATTCAATTTATATTTTTTGCTTGGATGCGCTATTGAGCGGTTTTCCCTTTATGACTTTGCACCATAAGTTTCTGAAATCTGACCACTCTGAAAAATCTACCAAAATATAAAAGCTTTTTTCAGTACTTGCGCGGCAAATTCAGTTTCACTATCAAGAATATTATCAAATCTGTTGTTAAACAGTTGCAATGGTTAAATAAAAAATTTTCTTTTTCTGCCGTTTTATCTAACATTCCTGTTCTTCTTTGTTTCAGGTACTTTCCAGGCACTAATACAGTACGCGGACATGCTGTCAGCGCAAACAGCTAAACTCGTAAGTATCCGCTAGAGTTTTTTCCCACCGTTCCCCATTTCTCTACGTCCTTATTCCTTTATATTTTTATATTCTTCGCCTTTCGTATCTCGACGGTGCATATGGTGCTGCTTCTCGAGGCGCGTCCGACATCGTTTATCCTGCGCCGTCCCTTGGGACAGATCGAAATTTTTCGTGGAATATTTTCAGAAACACCGTGTCATCCATTAGCATCCGTAGCTCCAGATGCTACGACGAAAATAATGCAAATTTTAATTGCCACCCGGTATATTTCACCGCGCCCTGTAATTAAGTAATTACTAGGTTTCTATTTACGAGCAAGATATTTCCCGCACTGGATAGTCCCTCCGCTGTTTGTATTGGCGAATTTGCCGTTTTTTTTTTGTTGTGGTGAATTGTAGGTGTGCCGTGGGAAATTATGGTAATTATGGAAAACTGGGAGGAATGAGTGATCGGAATGAAAAATTCTTTTCTTGAAATGTTTGATCACGTGTATCGCAAAATTGATCAAAACGCGTCAAAAGGCCGTTTACAATCGACTCGGACACTATTCATCCGATTTACTTGGAATTTGGAGAGAATCTTCCTTTTATGTTAATCTAAAGAAGTAATTACAGATTTTGAAACCAAATGTTTGTGCTAAAAATCACAATTTTTCTTCAAACACTCACTATTTCCATAAAAATGTTTTGGGATTTTTATTCGAGGGAACACCGCTACAGTTTTTTTTTAATCTTCAAGAAATGTATAAAAAGTGCCATTAATAAGATATTCTATTGAGTTCGTAATTTAATAGAAAAAAATTACTAAATAAACTTATGATTTTCATGCGTTCAAAGTGACACCTTCCCTTAATGGTTATCAAGGGTTGTGACATTCTCCTGAAACAGTTGTATATTTCTCGCATAAAAAAGTAGAGGATTTAGAGGATTTAAATCGATCTATAGTACTTATTCCTACAAACCGACAAAGTGGCGACGGAAATGGCCACGATGCGCACTATGCTCCAAGCTCCAATTATCCGGGTTTGCTACACGCGCTCGTCCAGTTTCTCCACCGAACCAGCCAAATGAAAAAGAAGGGGAAATCGTGTGTACGCAGCAGCACGAAACATATATCATAAATCAATTTATTTTAATCTGCCTGGCAAGCCCACTTCGTTAAAACTTTTCTCGGCAGCGGGGAAGGGGGTTTAGCCCGTGGAAAAAAAAGGCGAGTTCCGCGTGGGGTCGTTAATTACCCCGAAATTGTAATCCATACGCGAGGTGAACGAAAACTCCAGTCGACTACGATTAATGATAAAAATAAATAAACGAGCCGGGACCTCTTTGAACGCTGCTTGAATCTCCAGATTGATATAAAAAAAAATTTCACCAAACGATGTTTTTCACCGACGAATTAATTCTCCCTTTGATGTCAGTCTGATTGATTTCACAGGCTACGTGGTTGTAAAGTGGATGTTTTCGAATTGCGCAATAATAATAATGCGAGAAACATAATATTTAAATTTCATACTCTCCTGGTATATTCAAAATTATCCATAGCCCCTTGAAATCAATCACTAATCACCATTAGCACAATTAAAGTCCCAGATTCCCACGAAATTTTGGGTTCATACAATTATCGTTCTAATGCTTTCAAATTTCCCGCGCAGTCTATGGAAAGGGGGACGAGCGAGCGCGGCCTCACTCAATATGGGAACAAGATACGAAACAATACAGGCTTTTTCAAGAGTGGGAGGGGTTTTAGTTCGCAAAACGCTCGGCTGCACCTTCCGTTCTCTTTGTGGTCGTGTTCCTGTGACTTCCGCTAAATTGCAAAATCGCATTCGCAAGCCCCCCGGCAGGAATGAACCGACAAAGGCTTTTTCCGGCCACGACGGGCACGTCCAAAGAGGGTAGAAGCGTTTGCTGGAAGAAAAAACGGATTTTCGTTCGGCGTGGTGGAGGGAATCTCTGCAGAGGTACTCGAATTTCGTTGGTCGTTCCAGAGGCGCGCAGAACCCTCTGCACTGTCGACATATTCGATACACCGGGAAAAAATCGAATTAGCGGTGCCTCATATAGACCACGGCGCAAAAAAATGAATCACTACCTGGAAGTTTGAAGGCACGTACAGAAAGTGAATTAAAAATTTAAGAATAATATTACTAATAATATTATAGTCTGATTTTCGAGAGTTGAGTCCTGAGGCGCGTCCCTTGGGTAGAGCGTGGTTAGGGAGGAACCAATTAGACTATAATACATAGCATAGATAAGTAATAAAACAAAGAAAAAAAGAAGAATGTAGAAGCTTTAAAGTTTAGTATATGGCGTTAATGAGTGTGATTCGAGGATGGTTGCGATGTTATCAGATTTAACCTCAACTGTGGATAACTGTACTCTTGTAAAAAAGAGCGAAAGAGAAATTCGTTATTGCGTATTGGCACCTGTACTTGACATATTCTTTTGTTTAGAGCACTTTGTTTAGAGCATATTTTAGGTCTACCGAGGAATAGTGAAGTCGGTGGGAGGAGTTATGTGAGGGGGCGGGAACTGTGGGCGTGGCAACCGCCCAGTGGCCACACCCCGTTACTCGATTGCGTAATCTTTACAGTATATCCAATTCACCTTTAAACCGAATGACGTATAAAACTGGTTCCAACAGTAGTGGTTTTGAATCAGACAACCAGAAGATTAAATAGAAGAAACGTGATTGTTCTGAAATGAAGAGCTCGGTAGAACTTTCACAAAGGGATATTCAGAAATATGTAAAAATTTCAATTTCAATGTAGTTCCACGTAACATCGGTCGCGAGCACTGTATTCGCCGTGTAAATATTTTACGGGCTCCCTTTGTATGATTTTCAAATTCATTTCGCCCAACTTTTCCCCTTACAGCTCGGGGCGGGGCCGGCGGAGATTTCATTCGAGATATCGAAACAGCGAGGACATTGTTTGTTAATTTCCCATTAATTCCAGGGAAAGAATCCCCAGGAAGCATTGTAATTAACAACGTTCGTTGTTGCGCGAGAGCGACAAGTCTATGTTAATTAATTGCTGAGCAACGAGCGAGACCTGTACAATTTCAAACTGATTATCAGCGCGAAAGAGAAATCGGGCTGAAAATTCATTAAAAATCTGTTAGAGACGCGGAAATGTGCATAATCCGAGACGCAATATTCCTGTCGCTGACGTACAAAGAATACGTAATCTGGGTTAACAAAGTTAACGCCTGGTTATCCGGAATTAAATTATTTTAATATCATGACCGGCTAAAACGAGCCGCGTCAAGCTTTGAAAATAGTTTGGCCAGGAGAGAGAGCCCCGCGTGCGTGGCTTTTTTCCGTTTGCGAAACAGAACTCTAAGCGTCAGAGGAGTCGTGGCAGCTTTTGCGTTAACATTCCCTGGTAACCGGATTAATTTTCAAGCGCAGAGTTGAGCAGCTTATTTCATCCATCCTGTAAAATGAAAGGGTATACCGAAGAACCAGAGAACCTCCTGCTTTGAGAACCCATAGGTGGAAGCACCTATTGGAGATTTAAGCATCACTTCCCAAGTCTGCATCTGAGATTAGGAACACTAGATCATGGAGACTTGAAGTGATCTACCTGTTCCACAAGAGACCGGGCCTCTTCCGCGCAGCTTGTCCCCATAATCCCACCTGCGATTGGTAAATAAGTCATGTGTTAGTGGAGGCAGAGCCAATAATTACTGAAAGCCGACATCAACTGTGGAAAATCTATGAAAACTGGTCGGCAGACTAGTCGTTCTCTCTTGAAACAGAGTGTTTAGACCACGTTATGACGTCTATCGTTAAAAGGATCTAGCCCAGAACCTTTACTCTATCCCGAACATTACTTCTCAAGCCTGGAATTGGGGTCAGGAGTACTAACCCGAAGTGACCAAGGCTGCGTTAGGACGTCCGTCGTTAAAGGACTGACTAATCAACATGAAAACCACCCAGTAATAATATGGACTCCTGACGCAAAGTCCTCTGGCATTTAACTCCTCTCGTCCTCTGATACCTGCGAAGGGATCGCAAGTCCGCCGAAGGGGTAGCCTTAACCCACGTCATCGCCGCTGGCCACCTGTACGCAAACCGCCCTCGTAATTATGTATGAAATTCATTAGCCCGTGTAAATATGGCCGGAGGAGAGAAATACAGTCGAATGTACGCGCATGCATGTGCATGTGTAACAATACAGGGCCAGCGGTGCGTACGCAGGCCAAACACGTGGCCAGGTTTGCTCGGGCGTTTGCTGACCGCGTACCTGTCCGTGTGCTAGTGTGTGTTTGCGCGCGCGCATGCCTGCAGGTACCCGGGTTGAACGTGCATACATAATTAGACCGCGTCTTTCCAGCCAGGTTGCATCGCTGCAACTGCATTAGGCGCGCGCTGCCAGTCGTTGTTATTAATGAAGATCAAATAGACCAGTGACGAAAGGGCCAGTTTCCGGTGGCACGTTGCTCCGTCTCTTCGTGGTATGCCACACGAACGCATTTTATCGCCATGCGGAGATTATCGGACGGTTGATTAGGCGATCACTTAGGTCTGCTTTGGGTCACACTTTCTGGCCGTAGTGACTCATGGCCGGAGGTTGGGGATCAAGGGAAGGGGGTGATTTCGGTCGAATCGTTTTGGGAGATAATTGGCTTTCGTTGGGTGTGGGGCCCTGGATTTTGTGGTAATTTGGGGGTTTAATTAGGTTGATTGGTGGATCGTTGTACTGTTTGGTGGGGTACATCGCGTATATTTAATTGGGGAATGAGGTATAATTGTGGTGAGAAGTGCCGTGATTAAATAAGTTATACTGAAAACTTTGAGATATTCGTAAAATCTTTTTGTTTGTTGTGAAATTAGTTAATCGTTCTAATAAAGCTTGCATATAATTTCGAATTTTGTACATAGCGTTCCTAGATTAAAATCTTTTGGTTCATCCCTGTTTCAGTCGCTGGAGGGTCAGAACATCTACAACTCCTGTTGCACACTGCGCATCGATTACAGCAAGATGCAGAATCTGAACGTGAAATATAATAACGACAAGTCGAGGGATTACACCAATCCCACCCTCCCCACTGGCGACGCAAACTTAGACGCAGCATCCCTTGCCCTCGGTGGTGAGCTCCTCCCACAGTTGCTGATGGGTGCTGGGTCACAGCCACGCGCCAGGATACCCGGTGAGTACCAAAGATTTTTACGAATTTTAATGAAACAAATGAGAATAATATTTGATAGATATACAGAATGTGCTTAGACTCAAGAAGCCGTCGAAAATAGGGCACATAAGTTAGAAAATAATTCCTTTTTATTGTAGTGAAAAAAGAGTGCTATATGGTATAGTATAGTCGAAACAACAGCAAGTGGTCACTCAAGGCCAGTTTCCCCACTCTAAATTATTACAGGCCACTCCCACGTCGACATTGTGTTGGGGAGGCTCCTCCCACATGGCTTTAAGGGACCACTTTATTTTCTTTCGACTGTAGTTGATACTGAATAATCCATACCTAGGATTACAATATTAATTTCATTTAAATAAGGAATTGCTTTCCATGAAATTACTCAACACTACGAAGCAGAGCATCTCGAAGTGAACTTCTCCTTTATTTTAAGGAAACAAGAAACTATCAAACGAATGTTTTGAATCCCATTATTTCTTACATGCTCCGTTTTCTGTCACTGAAAACTTAGTGAAAGTGTTTCACCTCTCCATTTCACACGAGTTCCACAAAATCTTGCCTCTTCCTGGATCCTGTCATTACGGTAATATCGCAGTTTTTACTTTCATCCGCGCCATTTTTCCCACCATTCGCTGGCAAGTTCAGAGATGATAGCATCGCCCAGGTAAAATCTAATTAACACCAGGGGAAGTGGGCGATCCGATAATAACAGCTCGTGTACACAATACCAGAGGCAGCAACTATCTCGAACCAGCGAAGTATCTATGAAATTAAATCACGAACAAGTTTGCAACCCTGCTCGTGGGCCGCAGGTTTAACAGGAAATTTCCAGGAGCGTGTGCCGGTTTTTTCCATTATGAAAATTGAATTCCACCGCGGATTTACTCCAGCCCTCTATTATCCTGTGTGTTTCCATTATTCCACCCGCAACAGCCCGCGGGGGCTTCAGCTTCTACGTCCTAAGTAAAATCGATCCTCTACGAGCATTTTATGCCCCTCCAAGATCCAACCGTAAGAAAAGAATATTTATAACCAAAAATACAACCGCTTCCCAACACGTCATAGTAAATTTTTTTCGGTGCCACAAAATGGACAACACACGCTGACAAAATTTGGCCACCATTTTACGTCACACGCTCAGTGCACTGAACGTTGACATGGACGTTTCAGAATTTTTAAAAAAATCGACTATCGCGCACCACTAAATTTTACATCGCCTTCGCCATGTCCCACACATGGCTCGTAACATACTACGTGGATCGACGAGCCCGCCCGGGAAATCGATCGATCAATTAGCCTTGCGATTTCCGTGCCGTTCAGTCCATTAGAATTAATTATATTAATAGCAACACCGACCCGTTCCTGTCATTCGGACGTTATGATAAATTGTTATTTCGTGACTGGCCGCGCGAGCCTCACCCCTCCGTCCACCCCTCCTCCCTTCCTTCAATTTGCCGCTCGTTTTCAGCTCCATTTTCGTGCAGGATCGAATTGCGCCCGGTCAGACGGTATTATTTCCTCGGGTAAATTAATTAATTGCACCGCAACCTAGCGAACGTGATACCCTCACGTCGATCGATGACGCCAACCATCGTTTTGATTTTCCTCTTTGCCCCGCCTGCCCCTCCTTGCGCTTAGCTCCTTTCCCTGTGTTTCTTCCTTTTTTTGTTTGATGTTGTTGCGGGTTAAGTTAAGTACACTGACCGGGAGAATTTTTTAGATGCTGAGAGAGAGTGGTATTTTTGGACGTTTTTGCTTGATGGAGTTGGAGTGGATGGAGGTTTGAAACTTCATTGGGAAAGATCACTTTGAGCTGTTGCTTGTTTCTTTACGATTGAAGATATATTTTGTTTTTTATAGATTGTTAAATTTTTAATATTTACTAGGTTTAATGTTTATGTGCGAAGTTGAATTCTTAGTTAATGCTTTGATCTTTAACTAGGCCGTCACATTCTGTTTGCTACCAGTAGGTATGGTATAGGAGGGGATTTATTGATGTTAATAAGTGAATCAGAAGCTGTGAAGAAAACTTTAAAATTTCTTTTGTTATTCCACAGGATCACCCCTTTAATTTTACTACTATACAAATTAGAAACTTTTCGACTCTATTTGACAGAATCAGGCTTTTTTCGTTTCTTCGTGAAATTGAAGGGTCTAAAATAGTGATAGGATCAAGTTCATTGTTTTTTAAGTACATTTCGAGCACTTGTATTATTTTTTACTCTATTCATATACGGACTCCTGGTGTTTTAATACTGGATGCAATATTCTTGATCTCATCACTGCTCTATATATTTCTTGTTATTTTATATTTCTCTCCACGTACAAAAAGCAATTAACCCTTTCACTGCGAAGAACTTGCACACAAATCGCCTAGTATGAATAGCAGACATATAGTATAGCTGGAATAAAATCCACTGGCAGCTCAAGTTCACTAGGGCGAGGCTAACACCACCACAGTGCAGGAGTACCCCCACCATGCTTCGCCTCCTGGCATAAGCAAAGCTACGCATGACGTAATTGATAGTGGTGGGGACTACATGTCCCAGGAGTACAGGAATACATGCATCACTTCTGTGCTCGATAAAATCCATTGAAATTCTCTTTTATTCCAAAATTTTGGACCCAACAGCCTTTTTCACTTAGTATAGTAACATATACGAAAGTATAGTAATTATCGTAATATACATAAAAATATAAGCCGAATTTATGCGGAAAGATTCTTTTATTTGGGGCTTATTTTTTAATTGCACAATTTCGAGTTATTTGTTGTTGCAGTCTGCCAATTTCTAGTCAAATGAACGTGTACCCCACGAGATTTCAGAATCGATTTTCTCGAAAACGAAGTCTCCTAAGAAAAAATATTGTTCCGTATTTTCCACTTATCGTATTAAACCAGTCCTTTATATACGTCAACAAATATCCCTAGGACAGTAAAATAAATCAATATAAAATCAAATTTCATCATATATCTATCAGCCATTGAAACTCAGTACATTGAACACACATTGAAAGGAAGAACAATTCTCATGATCACAACATGGGACCCCCGTGGAAGTGTACAGCAGTGAAAGGGTTAAGAGAGGATAAATAATTCTTGCATGTAAAAGCATACAAGCTTTGACAAACGATGCTAACGATACCTTGTAAATTTCCTGAAGTAGAGTCCATTGCAGGGGCACCGGGTGTGCTGCCCACGCCCTTTGCGGCCATGCACGGCCTACCTTCGCCTTTGGCGGGGCCCTACAACGGGGTACCACCCGCTGGGGGGCTGGCTAGCCTGGGTGGCTTCCCCCTGGGAGCGGCTGGCCTCGGAGTCCGTGTGCCAACCAACGCGCAAACATCCGCTGTATTGCTCGTCAGCAATCTGAACGAAGAGGTAAGTGCTACCGGAAGTGTGGTCCGGCGAATCGTTGCTGAACGAACGCGTCGAGGACACGGTTATCCAAAATGGAAACACGAAGAAATGTTCATGAGATTCGTGTTAAATTAGAGACCATTTTGGGATTTTTGGGAGCCGATTGGTGATTTCGAGTTTATGGGATGTTGGAAAGTTGATTTTGACGAAGTTAGAAGCTAAAGGTGGATATTTTTTTAATTGTAAAAAGAAGTTGAAATTGGGAAATGTATGGATTTTTGGGAGAATTTGTAATTTTTCGATAAAAGAACTTGCAGATAGATGGATTTTTTTAGAATTATCGAAAATTTTATTGGGGATCTTAATAAATTTTATACTTTTCTTTTTTTTTTATATATTTTAGGATCAGTTCTTTAAATTGGAATAGAACATTCACGAAATAATTATTAATAATTTCTCGGTTTCCCAAAATTTGTTCCCATTTTAGTTATTACTTTTTCTAAATTAGTATTCCAACAAAATTTCGAAAAGCATCGAATGTCACGTAACAAGTAGATTTCTTCGTGTTTTCCGTCACCCATCGAAGTGCGCAGAATCGTCGATTCAGAGAAATCGACATTAACGATCAGAACGTTGATCGTTTGCTCGCGGTCGACGAACTGTGCACTCTCGATTAGGCTAATTTTCGTTTAACGCTGAGAGAAATGGCCCACGAAATTGTTATATGAATGGAATGAAATTCCCGCATGCGTTCAATGGAGTCATCAGAATGGGAAGTAATTTGCAATTGACATCATTAAATTTACAGCTTCTGTGATTGATTGTTCCGCAGGATCGGGCAGACTTAACTACACAATTTAATTTCTTGCGTTAAATCGCGGTGGGTTTTTGAAATTTCATTAAAATATTTTCATCATTGAAACATTTATAAATTTTCTTATAAATCAAATTACATTTGAATATTATTATTAGTATGACTCTATATGTGGAGTCCAAGATTAAATTAGCCATAAGTTTTGTAATACCCCTGGCAACACTCTGTTTTCAAAGGAAATGAACTTTCAATTCTTATTTAATGCACACGTAATCAACCAAATTCTCAACCCGTTTTTGTTTTTCAAAAAAAAATCTGCGGAGAAATTTCTAACTTTATAGGTACACCAAGCAATAACGTGGTCTCTAATGCGCATGCCCAAGCATAAGACAAAAAATCTACCGCCAGATTATGAATTTAGTCATCGTTGCTCGGACAGACTTCGCGCCGTGGGAGTGGCGGGGTCTGACTCCGCCCAGTGGGCTGTCTTACGTCTGAGCATGCGCATTGGCGGCTTCAGCATTACTCGGTACACCTAACCTCGATTTTCGGCCCAGCTATTTCTCTCAGCGTCCGCCAATGTACACGAGACTGGCTTAGGTATGTACGTACACAAATTTAATCCAAATATAACGACTTAATTATAACGTAGCGCTACGTAGGCATCCCTTGCAGTTTCTCCGTCCCTCGACTCGACTTTCTCTTGCCGAACAAACCTCGATACTCTTTCTACTTTCATTCTCACGTATCTGTTTTTATTCTCGTAGAAATGCCTCTATTCTTGTTTGTTTCTGTGTATCGGAAATGGGAGTATCGAGCGAGTATCTCCTTCAAAGGGCAGGGAAAATCGAGGACTCGATGCGTGTGTGCCCTCTCTATGTCACGAACCCCCCTTTATATATTATTAACACCGCCCCTTGCCACCCCCCCCCCCCTCATCTTCGAAACACATAGAAATCGTTCCCGAACGTGTTCTCACCATTCTCTGTTCCTGAGTAATTCGTGGCGTTGCCGGCTACGTTACTTCCGACGGGGCGTCTTTTGTTTCCTGAAAATGAGAAGCTTGAAATTCTGGCGCAGAGCTCGGTGGAATTGAAAACATTCCGATAGAAGTGTGATAAATCTTGTTTATTGTTGGTGCTGGTTAGTTTTGGGGATGCAATATTGTTTTGGAAAGTTATTTTTGGGAACACGAAATTTTAATTTTTAACAACTTTGACTATACTCCTCTTGAAGAGAAACGAAAGGCGCCTCATTAAGAAAACTGTGTGTCGACGTCACACCTCGCAGCTGCCACTATTATCACTACTGTACTATAACTATGTGTACTACTATCGTTGCGCCGCGCGCACAAGCTTCTTCCAGAAGATCCCCCCTGTCTTCCTCCTCCGACGAACCAGACGACCGAGTGTGTATTTCTATTGTCTCTCCCTCTTTCCCCCCTCTCTCTCTCTCTTTCTCTCTCTCTCTCCCTCTCTCTCTCTCTCTCTCTCTCTCTCCTTTTTTAACTCTACACGAAATCATTGCCACGTTACGGAGGAACGACGAAACCACACGGGGGGATTCATATTGACGAGAAGGTCCCCCGGCTGTTTCTCTGCTTCTCTATCCTCTCTCTCTCTCTCTCTCTGTATTTTTTTATCCCCACCTGTACCTGCTCTCGCTCCTATCACGATTGCGGAGGGCTGACAGCCGAAGGAAAATCGAGCGGAAAAGTGAATTCCAGCTCTTTCGCTGTCGCCGACGTGTATTTACGTCGGCAGATTTGCGAGCCGTGCCTTGAACAGTGTATAGTACGTAACACGTCATGGGGGAATAGTGACTTTTGCCTTGTAGACGTGTATATACGTCTGTCCTTTTTCAAGATCAAATAGACTGTTTTATAATTATTGCAGAAGTTTTTAGTGACTTCTGAAAAGATTTTTACTTTTTACTCAATATTCATTTGCCTCACTAACAGTTTAGCATTTTCAATTTATCATTTTCAAATATTCCCCACAATTTAAAAAGAGAAAATTATAAACTTCAAATGCAGTATTTATTACTCTCCAACATGAAAGCTTCAAGATATCCCCTTTTAAAAAAGAAAAATAAAAGTTTTTGAGTTTTCGAAATTACCTATATGGTTCTTATGACATCAGCATTGAAAATAAATTTCAACGTACAATTTTAATTATCTTTACAAAACACGTATATTTTTTTTACTAAAAACATTTTGCAAAGAATTGTCGCCACTAGATTTTTTAAAAGTTATTACTAGTTAATTTCATAACTCGATTGTTACTTACCTTCCATTTCATTGCTAGACAATCGAGCTTCACTCAAAGAATCTTCTTATAAAAAAAAATTGTGCGGCTCGAGATCAGTATTTTCGACCACGGCGAAAGGTCTGGAAAGCCCTGAAGAGTCTAACGAACGTCAATCGTGAAACTTGTGCGCGTGTGCCAACACTATACATTGAATCCTATTATACTCGCTGACTACTGACTGGACTCTGTCTGTTCTCTGTGTAGATGGTCACGCCTGACGCTCTCTTTACCCTGTTTGGTACGTCTCTACATTTATATTATTAATTATATTACATTATTAATTATTATATTTACACGCGCGGGTGCACACTGACACTGTCTAAAACACACACTTACACAGAGCACACTGAAACAGCGACACACTTTCCACGTGTGATAAGAATCGTTCGCAAACAATTCTTTTGGAGAGTGAAGAGACGGGGCAAATAAAATTGAAGCGCAGTCGTTTTTTTTTTCCATATCGAACGATACACCGACACATCGAAACACGAACAGAAAATGTTTGTCTCTATCATGATCGTCACTTTCGACGTTGTCATGTCGCAAAGTTCTTTTTCCTTTTTCTATTTTTTTTTTTTTTTTTTTTTTGGTACATTTTAACAATGTGGAGTTTCGTTGAATGTGTCTCTCGTTTGCAGAAAGCTCGATCATTGTCACTCTCCTGAATTTTATTCTCAATATCTCCGATATTCTCGTTTAACGTTTTTTTATTTTAATTTTCCGATTATTTTCGTGATTTCAACTTATTTTATCGCTACAGCTGTTTCATTCGCCAACTCCATGCTCATATGATCCACCATTCAGTCATGATCATCGATGTCAGCGACACATTTTTTTCATGTTCTCTATTTCCAAGCATCTCTTCTAAATTGTTTCGTTAATATATATATTTTTTTAATTAATATCAGTTCCAGACACCTTAATATTACATAAGCTTTCGCTTATTTTACGTAATTCCATAGGTGCTCACTTCTCGGGCGTCGAACGGTTCAGCTGCCCTTATCATGTTCAATAACCCTTTTGGGTGCTAGACTTTTCTTCACACACATCAAGTGTAACGTGCATTTAACGCCGATTGGCGTTGAGCGGCTATAGTTTAGTATATGGGACCAGTGACTCCCACACAGTGAGAACGCTCAGCGTTCGACCCCTTCACCAAAAGGGTTAATAAAGTATCACAGTTGTTGGAGCTCTATAGTTTCATATTTTCAGTGTATTGTCATGAAACGTCCGTAAAATGTGTAACAAATCATCTTTAAAAACATTAGGTGGTTTGGTGAGATTTCATAAATAATCTACTTCTTATGAAACCATAGAGTTCTATGAATATTTAAACGTGCAGCTGAACCGTTTGCCCCGTTGCATGACCCAAGTCTTAGTCCGATCGTACCCCGATCTCGGTCGACCGAATTTATTTTCCCGTTCATCTTCAACAACCCTTAGACGCCGACATTATTGAAAAGCAGCCCCCTCTTCCCCTACGGGGAGCGATTCGAGCTTATTAAAAGTAATGTTTGCGTGTTGTGCATGTAGGCGTTTACGGGGATGTACAGCGTGTGAAGATCCTCTACAACAAGAAAGACTCGGCACTGATTCAGATGGCCGAACCGCATCAGGCGCACTTAGGTAACTATTTTTTAAAAATTTCTCTCACGAGCCTCGTCGTCGGAAAGTTTCAAATCACGAAGTACGTAAAGAAAGACGCTTGTAGAGGGAAAATGTTTTAACGGAATTTGTTAGTTACAAGTGACAATTGTGAATGGACTTACATTTGAACAAAATTTCTTGTTTGTAACAGCACTGACACACATGGACAAACTGAGAGTGTTTGGGAAGCAGATCAAGGTGATGCTCAGCAAGCATCAGACAGTTCAGTTGCCGAAAGAGGGCCAACCAGATGCGGGCCTGACGAAGGATTATACTAACAGTCCTCTTCACAGATTCAAGAAACCTGGCTCGAAGAATTACCAGAACATCTATCCACCCAGCTCGACCCTGCATTTATCGAATATTCCGTAAGTGAAACTGCCAGACGCATTATCGACCGAAATATGAGTGTATTGAGCTGTAGTGAGGTCTGTAATGCGCATGCGCGAACCGAAGATCGGAAAGTGGGCTGAGCTATCGGCCGCCTATCACAGGCGCGAATTCTGTGGGCGTGGCGATATTAGAGTCGAGGATTGGCGGGACTGTATGGGGCATTTCTTAGCCCCTCCTCTTGACTCCTCCCACAAACCTCACTATTGCTCGGTATATCTACCTATAACGTTACCAGTACGAGTTTCTCGATATCTGTGCTATGTAGTATTGAGCCTGACAGTGGTTATTCTAAGATGTGGTTGTTTTGAACGCTGCTTACAGTGCTACTGTGACCGAGGAGGAAATCAGGGATGCCTTCACCAAAAATGGTTTCACCGTGAAAGCGTTCAAGTTCTTCCCGAAGGATAGAAAGATGGCGCTCATACAGATGCCTAGCATGGACGATGCGGTCGCTGCTTTAATTGTAAGTGCCTTTTTCGTTCAGTTTTAAATGTTCTGTGAGAAATTCATATGGTATGCCCAGTTTTATTCTACGCAATTATTTGTCAAAATGATTTAGGTTACAAAGAAGTTTCTATTATTAAATGGGGGTAACACAAGTGAAATTTTGCAATGATTTGAATGATAACTTCTTTTTTTCTTTGTAAGCGAATGCAAAACGTGTTCAGTGAGATAAATATTAAATAATTATTTATCTATTAATCTTTATATAAACTGGTCATACTGTATATGTAGCTTCCGTTAGATTAAGAGTTAGTCATAGATGTTCAATAACATTTTTCTACGCGCCAGCAACTATTATGGCACCTATGCATCGTAGGATAGGAGTTGTCAGGTAGGAAGTTATTAATATTAGGGTTCTGATATGAGGCATATAAAGTTTTTAATTAGAGTACAATGCGGTTAATTACTTAAAATCCAGTTATTGTTGTAAACTGGTTAATTCCATGTTTCCCTCGACCAAGACTGCAATCATCGTGATGTTTTAGATTGAATCATTGCTGATGAAGTCATTTGCATTCGCCATTTATGAAGCGAAATTTCGTTAAAACTTGAGTTAATTTAGTTACTGGTGCCAGTTGATCTTGGTTAAATTAATTAGCTCGTTATCAGAAATGAAGTATTAAAATTGCACATCATGGGACCAGTTCTATTTAAAACCATGATAATTGCTTGCTGCTTCCTTGTCTACATTAAAAATTTCTTGTACTGAACATTTCAATTTCATTTTTGTATCAAGGGAAGATTCAAGTACCCCAATTGCCTATGCCTTTCATTCCTTTTAAATCATCATATTTCTCCCACACATATCACTTCCCAGAGGCAAGAAGCAATGCTGAGCTCGTGCATGACCTGTTCCAGAAAATGCACAACTACCAGCTGAGCGAGTCCAACCACCTGAGAGTGTCGTTTTCCAAGAGCAACATCTAACAAGAGTCACAATCAAACGATCGGCAGTGGTACCAGCCCTACGCCCTAGTCCCTTTTTGGCCAGCCAGCTCAGTGTATGACTGATGACCCGCGCAATGGTACCAGCCAGTTGCAGGCCCGTTCTACATGACGGCTGCAACGCCATTGGCTGGCTACCTTTGAATCGCGCTCGGCTCGGAAACGCGAAAGGGGAAGCGCGCATACTTCCCCCGCTATAGGGAAGCGCAAGAAGAACCCAACTTCCTCTGACCGAGTCCATCTCGGCGATGCGAACGAGTACACCGTGTATCCATTTCTATTTTTTCGCATCCGATTCGATAGACGCTAGGGTTTTTGACACGCCACCGTGCACACACTTGGAAAACACAAATACACGTAAAGAGAAAACAATAACGGCAAAGAAGAGGAGAGAATGATTAGGGTTGCGAACGAGAAGCATGCAAAAGAGAGGTTTGAGTCTTGTTTTCGAAAGTAAAGCGCACTAATAACGTTCAGGAGCACCTGGTGCTGGCTTTCGGGGGACGAAGAAGAAGGGAGGGGCTATCGGGTGTAGGTTAGTCTGGTCCACAAGTCCAGGCGAAAGCCAGAACCGATCAGAGAGAAAGAGAGAGGAGAGGGGACGAGTGTCCTCCCGTTTAGGCGATTAAAGAAAGGAGCATTCTGAAGGGAGGAGGGAGAGACTAGGTTTAAAATGGGTACGAAGAGGGACTCGGTGAAGGGCCCTCGGCTCTTGTACAGAGTTAATCTTTAAAGTATAAGGTATATTATATATATAAATATATATATATTATATATTTTACAAGCGTGACACGCGCCAGCCGGTAGCGGCGGAGCGCCTACACACCTTCAGAAAAAAAGCTGAGTAACGCGTTAAGGGTTTTTAAAAGTTAAACAGGAACTGGGACCGCTGTCCCATTTTGATCGATCAAAGAAGCACACGTCGTTGGTAGCTTGTAAGAGATTGTCGACGTTTTTGGTCGACACACGGCGACGTGCACAGTCGAGGAAGAAGCCTCTGGCGAGCGAGGATGAAAGTAGCGCGTAACAGGGATGCCCAATCACGATGACGTCAGGCCCGCCCCCGTGGGCCTGCCCGCGATCGCCATCTGTCATTTCCACGGGGCCCCATTCGGGGCCGCGCGAACGAACGGCTTAACTGTCGGGTACTAAGATTAATCGTTAAGGCTAACGCGTCACACCGGGACCCTTAGCAGCTTTCGCTTTCGCGAGGTGCCTGGCCCTCGTTCCCTCGAGCCAACCAATCGATTGAGAGGGGATGGGCCGGGCGATCGTTCGAAGTCTCTCCCGCCACGCGTCCCAACCGATGATGCTCCTCCCGTCGGCCACCCGATCCTCATCTTTTTTTTTTGTTTCGTTTTTCTAAGCTGTACCTTCAGTATTCTCGGCGCCCGGGTCTCGGCCGTCGACTCTGATCGGGTTTCGCAGCTAGGCTGGCCGCGTGGCGGGATCAAGCACTGTCGTACGTCGTTGCAAGGTGGTATTTTTATAATTTGTATGTTCGACGATAAGTATTAATCACACACGTACAGATACACGAACAGACGCGGAATGACACGTCCATACACGACACGTACACACATGGTAAACACGTACACGTACGTTCAGACGCAGGTTTCTTAGCTGATAGGTGCTTAGGATTGTGTAGAACCTTAATCGTAAGCAAACAAGTATAATTGACGAGGGTGGAGGCGGAGTGAACCGTTAAACATATCGCTAATTAAAAGAAGAGACAAATGAGTTTGTACATGCGTAGAGGATACTTGTATTAGTGGGGCAGATCGACGGGCAGTTCTGGAACGCCTGGAAGGTGGCTCGGCGCGGCGAATCCTCGCTCCCTGTGACGCGAGTGTCACTAGGCGGCCAGGCTGTTTGCCGTGTGCCGAGCCTTATTTGGTCCGGTTGACGATTAGTTCCTGATCTCCGAGCATTCCTTTTGACAGGCGACGCAAAGAGAACGCCCCCCATAGGCGACGTAGGACGGGATGATCCGATCAGGGGTGTAACTTAGGGGAGGTCTGTTGTGTTTGAATCGTTGAACCGCTGGTGTCGTGTAAGATAATAAGGTAAATTTAACGATGAAACTATGATACACACCGTAGCCGTTAGTCCGCAGAGCGTAAATATATTATATATTATGGAGGAGAGGCCCGAGGGGATGTTTCTGGGCGATGAAAGGGGAGAGAGAACGAAGGGATACGAGTTTTGTATCGCGGAGCACAAGGAACTCGCGCGCGTGACGCACCTCCGACACACAAACACGTACACACTTGACATATACACGATCGTAGGATCGGATCCTCGTATCAAGAAGCGAAAATTATCAGTAGTGTCGTAGCGTCGTGATAAACGGGTTTCTGCTGGTCGTCATGGCGGCTCTGGTCGACTCGATCTCTCGAGATCTAGATGTGTTCAGCTTCTGGGACGTCTGTCGTATCTCGCGTATGTTCAGTGGCGTCGTGACGGGCCTCAGATACCTGGCGATTTCTGTCTAACCGACGTTCTGTTGGAGTCAATTAAATCTTATTAATATACGTATCGATCGTAGAGAGGTAGCAGAGGGAAAGTGCGTGAAAGGGAAGCGGAAGTGGTTGGCTGCGCGAGAGAGGATTGTCGTGAGAACGGATGGGAGAGCTAGGGTTTGAACGAGTGTTGTTGCTTGAGCCAGGAGAGAAAGTGACTATGAAACCTGAGAGACGTGGTGAAGAAGCAAGAATGCTGAAGAAAAAGAGAAAACTACAAAAAAATATATTTAACAAAGCGAGTGCCGGCCCAGGCAGTGTTGTTTGTGCCAAAGTAGGCTAGCCGTTAACTCTAGGGAGGGATCTCCTGGCCAGCTAAGCGAGAAAAGGTTCCTTACGATCGTTCACGCACTTATCTATGAATGCAAACAATGTTTTGGGCATCAGATTCTTTGGATCTTGATTTCAGATGCTTCTAAATGGTGTCCTAACAACCCATTTATAGATGCTTGCAAATAGTTCTAGATAGTTTCAGACGATTGTAAACGGTTCAAGCTGATTTTGTATATTCCCAGAAGGTATCACAAGGCTTCACAAATACAGTTCGTATACCTTTACAGACATTTTCTGATGTTTGTAAATGTTTCTAAATACTTTCTAATGATTCCGCACGTTTGCAGATGTTTGGGAATGCTTCTAAGTTATATCTGAATGATCTGTCAGAGACAAGATCCCTTGGACGTTGGTTTTAGATCGTTTGGAGCTGAATCTCGCTGGCTGCGGGGAATAAGAGTCGACCAATCAGTAGAGACGTAGCGAGTAGCCGGCATGAGCGAAGGGGCCAGTCTTTGCATCTATGATCTGTCTTTCGAATCTCTGATATATTTACATTATTTAATCCGACGACTGCATTTATAGATTCTTACTCGGAACGCGAACAAACGCGTCCTCTGTGCGAGACGCTCGCTCGTCACACTTCAACACACTTGGTACATAAATACACGCGCATTTCATTTTCTGTTTTTCTATTGAATAGAGATTCTTCTGTGGCTTCCTGGGAATGGATTTGGTTCCGGTTTTTGGTTCGATTTTGACAATGAAGTGGACACTTCCTTTATCGGAGATTAAATTTAAAATGGGTCCTTTATTTACTGGATTGCTCGTAAATTTCTTGAAGTTTGTTGTTTGAAAAGTTTATGTTTTCCCTTTTATCCTTATGAACTTTAATTCAAATGGAGAACCTACCGAAAGAATAATTTTAAAAATTCCCAAGGAATTATAATTTTCCATTTACCAATACATCTTCTGCATTTATTTATTGACTTCGAATTAAAAGTAATTACTTGACGAAGTAAAGACTTGGAAAATGAATATGAAAAAAAATTTAATACTTAAAATTTACGTATAAGAATTTAATATTAAATATTTTTTATCATATTTACTATAAAACTATTAAAATCAAATTTAGTTACATTAATTGAGCAAACAGTGTATTGCAGCACAGTCAGTATAGTTTACAATTAATAATTAATAAATCAATTATTAATTGAATAACGAATTCAAGTTCACAAATTTTTTTGTTCCAATAAACCCACTTCCAAAACTCCGTATTAGATTCACAGTTACACTCAAAAACAATTTCCCCACAAATACTTACATCAACACAAAATGTCTAGTGTCTACTTGATCATCAATTTCGTTGTTCCGACGTATTTTAGCTTTACGTGTATTCTCTTCTTAAGTATTATACAGGCTCTTTCAATTGTCTCGCGCCTCGTCTCAGAAATGCACAAAATATCTGTACCCTTTTTTCCGTTTTTGGTCCTGGTTTCCTCTACGAGGACGCAGAAATCCTCCTTGGGCGCGAAGGGAACAGTTGAAGGCCTCCCGCACAATAGTATTTCCGGCACAATATCTCGTAATCGTACCTGAAAAGCCTGTAAGCGTTGTTCGAGTAATAGAACTTCGAGGTTTCGTCGTTATCCACCGCGATTCAAGTTCCATCAACCGCGTCTCATCGATCTGTGTTGATTTTACTGGCGTTCTCTAAGAATTTTCGGACACATTCCCGTTCAAACGCGAACACACACACCCATAAACACGTCCACACGTACACAAATTGACAAGGATTCGTAAATTCGAACCATCATTTCGTTACGCTGCAACAACTTTGATTTTCAAGATGAAACTGTCTAATTACAAATACAAATTACCAATCGATATTTGAAAAAAAATTAACACTCAAAATTTTGTCCTTATGGCCTAATTGTTAGCAGCAAGTATTCTTGTACATCCCAGTTATTATTAGTAATATTCTCTGTGTAGAAAATTTGAAAAATAATTCTAATAAGTTTGCATAAATTAAATACGAAAAAGCTCGTCAATTTTCTTCTGAAAATTAGAAATTATTGTCAGTGACAACGCGCCTAACACAGCTCTTCTATTCACCACTTATTGCAATGACAGTGATTTCCACCTGTTTCGTCTGATTTGGAGTGGTCAGCTCCCTCTTTTCTGCCAAAAAAGATAAATTTGCAAATGAGGGACAGTAGCAAAAGCTTTAAAGAAATCAATTCGATAAGTAGAACGGGGCATCGTTACCGTGTTGTAAATTATCTACAGGGTGTTCAGAACGAATCGCACAACTTGGTTCCATTGTAGATGGCGCTGTAGGTCAGCCTTCCTTTTTCTCTACTTATTTCCATCGGGAAGAATACTTTCCAAAAAGGACTGTCATTCTCAAAATACACCAACTGAACACAGCGTCTATTGTTCTTTCAAACTGTGTCACAAAAATAATCCTTCTTTTACGTTTTAGGTTAGGCTTCGTTCATCTTCTCGAGCAACTGTTCGCAATGGTTTGACAAGTATCTGAAAGGTTTAACTTCCTCTTGGAAAGGACATAGGCACCCTGTAGACGATTTAGATGGATTATATCTCCAGATGGGTTGAGGGGGGCCGAGGTGAGGGTTGGGATAGCCAGCACTCGCTACATGGTGTCGCAGATATTCAGGCTCCGAAATTTCTCCAGACCAACTAAACTCCTTACGGGATTCTAGAAGAGTCGTTCTTATTATATCTAATATCAAATATATACAGAAGCGCATATTCAACGTACAACTTCCTCATATATAGACGACGTATTTTTATATATGATAGAGAAAGAGAGAGACCAATGATCGATGAGAAAGATCACGATGGTTTGATCATTTAACGCGAGCGTACTGTTCAGATGGATCCCAATATGCACTATGGACACTCCATTCGGTTTCACCCTTTGTGGACGATGAACTAGGAGGATTAGGGAGGAAGATCTTCGGAAAGGAAGGGGGCAGAACAGTGTCAGGGGAAGTAGTTTGTTGAACATTGTTTAGAGAGTATCATCAGTAGGTTTTCCCATGTTTTCTCAGACGGAAGGATATATATTCGTAGCTGTGTTTCTTTTCCATCATGACCAAATTATTAGAAAAAAGTTAAAACAGTGGACACTCATTTTCTTCACTGACTGTGACAATCAAGTTTGCCAAGCCCCACTGAGGGGTACTAAAACGTTAACAAAGGAAAACAATTGTAAATTAGTTCTATTCATATGAACACCCACATCAAAACCTACCAGCGCATATATCCTTGAAAGCAGTCCATCATATTTCTCATCGAGTAATATAACCCGACAGTTCAAAAGAGTGCGATATAGGACATGAGTGTCAAGCCTAATTGCTTTCTAGATAGTGAATTCCCCAAAATTTCTCCAGTGTATATCTAATCATTCTTATTTCGATCCAATTCAAAATTTTCATCCAAGCGGCCATTGCGAAGCCACAGATGGCGACAGCAATGGACCCACACCCTTAACCTCACTGACTGTGACAATCAACTGACCAGGGCCCACTGAGGGACACTAAAGTATTTACCAAATCTAAGAGATTGCGAACTGATTCTATCCAGCGCGCACGTTTCGATGAAAGCAACATCTTCTATGCAAAACTACTCCCTGACAGCAGCCCAGCATGGCTTGGGATAGCGATTACTCGAGTCCCAAAGGGTCGATGCTGGACCTGATCCAGAAACGATTCCTTTTCACCGATCGACACCACGAACACCCGCTATCGCGGAGGAGGGGGAGTTAGAATGACGATGATAACTGCCGAGTAAAGGGAAGATTGTTCGGACCAAGGAAATTCGGGGTCTGGTTCGAGCCACGCAGTAGACGAAGCTTAGCCTACAGAGGTTTATTAGGGACTATAAATAAACGGAGAAGGCATGTATGTACACGCTAAACGGCCAAAAACAGGCGATCACACACAGAGCCAGACACACGTTCTAAACACTCACAGAACACACGCTCACACACACTATATATATCTCCTACTATATATATATTTGATATATCGCATTGTAACAGGTGTGTCCAAAAGTGCGCAGCGGCTGCATCCCAATAATCTATATTTTATTAATAACTGATAAGACTAGGTTTAACGACGTTACAGTTTATGTAATGATTTAGAAGAGAAGATTAGTCTATTATATATGAATATATTGTAAATGCGCGGTAGGGACACGGGAGGAGTGCTAACACAGAGGAAGGAGATTCGCGCGCACGACGCGAAACGAAACAGATGGAGAAACAGAACAAATGGGAGGAAGGGAGAGAGAGAGAGAGGGTGAGAATGAACGCGAGTGAATGTGTCGAGCGAATGGGCGGTGTTTTAAGTGAAGTTATCGGTGAACACGTGTAAAATAATATATCTTTCGAGTTCAGGATGGTCTGCTTGCCTAATCGGGGCCTTAGGCGTCGTTCAAATTGAGGTTAGCTCTGGATCAGCGTCAAGATCGTCCCTCTGTAGGTCGATGGTTGTCGTTGGAAGTGGGAAAGGGACGATCTCGAGCTGTTCGACGATACTTTTCTCCGTGGTGGTGGACGTTAGGATATGATATCGCGAGGTAGACGCGATATAAGCAGTTCGCAACAGGCTAACACAATGATAGGGATACGTGGGTGTCGATTGTTGACATAGGTGAATGTTTCTGTTTTCCCACGAGGCGGAAGAATTTAAAAGACACACAGGGTGAAGCACAGCGCGGAGGAAGACGAAACACGACTTTCTCTGTAAGGGATCGAGACCAATTAGGTCTTCGTAGATGCAAGATAGACGACGGCGTCAGGAGTATCACGGTGAAAGTCATCGCGTTAGGCCAGTCCCAAAGTACTTCCCGGGCCCCTCGATTCTTCAGCCCTTGGGCCAATGTCCAGGAATTTCAAATGTTCCCTTTGAAGATACCCCCTAGATTCAGTGCCCCTGGAAACTCGACATATCACCCCGCAGCAAAACTGATTGCCGTCTTCACTGAGTTCTGGCGTTAGGGAAGGACACTTTGGGACCGTTCCAACGCATCGTCGTTTGTCTATTCTTTCCCCAGCAGATCGATGGGTTTCTGATGAGATTGTTCCATGGTGTGCCTGTTGAACCGAGTGATTCCGTGATTTTCTTGCCTGCTTTTCTCTTCCATGGAAATCACACGTTAGAGTTTAGACTCGTCCAGGGGAGCTCGTCGAGGAACCAAGAGATCAATTCCCACGTGACCAGCGGACGAGCTCCTCTCCCCCACCCATAGAGACCCGACGTAAGGCGTCAAGACGAAGCAGGTGTCTCGATCACGTCGACTTCTATTGATCGTTGGTCGTTAATTGGTCGTTTATAATCGCTGTTGTTGTAACGTCGATATGTATTGCCAAAACGAAAGTAGAGGGAGTGGAGGGGTGATGTTAAGGTGAATCCGACTGGCAGGAAACGGTAGAGGGAAACTGCTCGAGCCCCGACGTGACGACAACCCACCGAAAGACCCCTAAAAAATGAACACGGAATAAACGATAATGAAAATGGGAACGAGGATGTGTCCTCGACTTAGGCGCGAATCGATCCAACTTCAAGGTGGAGAAGCGTTAAAATTGGCGAGGTTAGGTCGCGACAAGACGTAGAGAATTATCTAAGGTGTAGTTGTTAAGTCGACGAACAAAACAAACAAGATAAAAAATAGTCGCAAGCTGTAAACACAAATGATAATGGAAAAAAACAATTGTAGCGTGTTAGACTCGTGTAGTAGCCCCACCCCACTTTCTAATTAAGCCTCCAGAAAAAAACTTAACGAGTACTATGTATAGTTAAACGACAATCACTCGACTCTCTGTATCGATATATAATTTGATGACGAGGAAAGCGAATCCCTGAGCCGTCGAAAAAAGCTGCCACGAAATCTTCTTTTAATTTTAGTTGGTCATCTCTTTCTTCGAGTTCGTTTCGCATTCTTGCCTGCTTCTGTGAAAAGTGGTCTTTCGATGATATTCTTTCACGAGTGTTTCAGCAGCATTAAAGGCAGACCTCTGTTTCTGTGTTCCGAAGGATCTGCGCCTCTTTTCAAGCAGCCTTGTGATTTCTGTTTTCGTGGAAAACGAAGAGGATCTGTCGGTTTTCGAGTTCTTCTCTTCGCCCAGTTTGCCCCACTTTCGTTCCCCTTCTCTTCCAATCGTTCTTCGTTCCGCCTCGAGATGGCAGTCGCGATTCTGTGCACATCCACGCACAAAGATTCATGGAAATGGCAAGGAATCGCGTCAGGTCGATCGTAGGGTTCAGTATTCAGGTCGAAGAGAGACAGAGTTTTGTGTTGATGACGTGTTCAGGCCAGGTTACCAGAGAGACGAACAAAATCGAGATACAAGAATTGCATTGCAAGTCACAATCAGCTCGCCTCCGGCAAAGACAAATCATTTTCTTCTGTTTTTGTACGACGAACGAGAGAACAATGTAGGAGGAGATCAATTGTCAGAGCGGGCGTTTTACGGTTAAGGTCTTTCTAGTAAGTTCGACGATTAGTGATTAGTTGTGTCACCCGAACACCGTACCAGGCTGAAGAGATTAGTGGAATTATGGTAAATTGTTCATGTGCACCGATGCACCGTTAAACGAGACAGAGACTAGGTAGAATCGTTTCTGGTCGTTCGATCGCTCGTTATTGAATTGTATGCTGTTCTAGCAGGTTTGATGAGGTTTGGGTGAAATTTGCTGGTTTCGGTGTTGAAAGGGATTTTCTTAGTATCTTTTTAAATAGTTGTTTCGAGTTGCATGGTGTTCGGACCAAAACTTGTGAACACAGTTTTAGAATTAGATAAAACGATGAACAGGTTTCAATTTAAGCAGACATGAGACTCTCAAATCAGAGTTGAAAATAAAATGAAACCGGTTTTGAGAAATTCTCAATATCCACCACTAATATGCATCAACAGAATCCGAATCTTCAAAAATAAGCAGAAGGCTAAGTTGCATCTAAAAAAATCTCAACCTTCAAAATTAAACAAAAAATTGAATTAGCATTCAAAAATTCTCAACTTTTAGAATTAAAAGAGGAAGTCTATTGAATCTAAATTCGCAATAGGTCCAGAACTAGCGCTTTCACCACCGAGCTACCCAAATACCCAGAAAAAGATGCAGGTTCTAGTTTAAAATTAAGGTTGATCTAGTTGGCAGTGGTTCGATCAGTGTATAGTTCAATGTCGATCGACGATTCCTACGAAGCATTTACACCGACGCTCGCGTAATTCACCATTTGCATTTATACACGCCCAAACTCACGCGCACACACCGGCATCCAACCAAACACATCTGCCACACCCATACCAGACAAAGACATTCGACAGAATTGTAGACACAATCGCTCTTCCACGTGTCTTCTTTCGGCACGACGCGATTTATTATACACGATTTACTACTACGATTTTTATACCTCAATTACGGAGACACCCCCCGCGGAAAGTATTTTCTGAATTACGCAAGTTTTCTGCGCGACCAGGCCCAGAAGTGTCGTTCCCTGCGCGATCCTTTTCGCTCATTTGTCCCCTGAACGCGTGAAATTTTTCAACAAAAATCATACGATTGGTTAGTCGTATTTAGTAAACGTGGTGGGGGAGAAATTTCGAGCGAAAAAGTACAAGGAAAATCTTTTACCACGTTGGAATATCTGAATTTCGCCACGTAAACAACGGAGCCTCACTTATGGGCCCAGTGTTTTCGATGTCTTTCACGCGTCTCGCGACGCGAGCGTCCTCCCCCCACCCCCCGTCCCGACTTTGAGCGACCATTCGTCATCGTTATTTAATCCGTGCGTCCGTCACGACTTCCGGTAATCTTAATCGATCGCGTCACCCTACTTTCTTAATTCTACAACGTTCTTTTACAATTCTTCCGTGTTTTTTTTTTCTTTGATTTTTAATCGCCCACGATTACTGCTACTATTATTATCACCACTACTACTTTTAAATCGGCAGCGTTCGTTATTATTAACCTAGCACTTAATTATTATTATTACTATTATTACTCATTATTATTCCCTAGTTCGTACCCTTTACTATTTCTATTATTACTACACACACTACTATTACTACTATGTTTTTTTTTTTAATTTTTAATTTTCTAACTCCTAGACGTACGTTAATTAAACGACGCGTTCAGTTCCCGGCGTTGGGGTCACGAGACCCTCCGAAGAAAAACGGACTCCCGCCGCAGAGCACGAGCTTAGTTTTTAAAAAGCAAACAAGCGCAAGCACAAGAAAAAAAATCGAGAAAAAAAGAGGAACACACACACACAGTTATACACAAAAGAGACACACGTACATGAGACACGCGTACGCGACAATTTGTACGATCGAGCGTTTGCTCGTTTTAGTTTGGACCATTACTTTAGGCTCGTTAATTTTCATTAATCGGCGCTAAAATTATTATCGTTTACAATCTATGCAGCTGTTCCCTTTCTGTCGCTCTCACATATTTTTTTTTCGATTTCTTTGCTTCATTTCTACGTAGTAACTATATTCTATGCCATCCTCTGTCACTATCTTTCTTACTTTCTGTCTCTCTCTCTTTTCTATTCTACTCTCTCTTTTTCTCTCTCTCTCTCTCTCTCTCACTCTCTTTCTCTCTCTCTCTCTCTTTTTTTTCTCTCTCTCTCTCTCTCTCTCTCTCTCTCTCTCTCTCTCTCTCTCAATACGTGCTTCGTATACCTTTATACTACTTCTTACTCTTATCACTATTACTCTTACTATATCGTCTCTACTACTATATTATCTATCTATTACTATTACTACTAGTAGCGCTACTATTTCCGCCTATCGACTGTGCTGATGTAAATTGCTCGATTTCGTCGATATGAATTGAAAGAAATATACGTGTTGAATCATTTTGGTAAAGTATTAGTTAAATCCAACACTTTCGTGGCTATTTGTTCGAAGGGAATAAGAAGACATCCAGTTTAAATCGTCATTTTTTAATAAGTAGACGTGTACAGTGACAGTAATAGTCGGAACGAAGTTAATTGGCGGCTAAAGGCCACCGGAGAGCAGTTACCCCTACCATACCGTCTGGATTTGAGCACTCGCGTCCGCGCAGGCGCGACCACGCCCTCCGCCATATGTCGTGGAAGTGGGGCCTGCGCCAAGCACGGTGCATGGTGTGGAACTGGTTTTGAGCGGCCAGTTGACTTTGTTCCGACTATTGTGACGTATTAGTACGTCAGTGCCATCGAAAGTGTTCGCGAAATTTTTGCAGGAGCGTGTAAGTGTTATTTTAAAGGTCAGTATACTTTTAAAACTAATCAGAATGGATCACACTCATCGATTAAAAATTGAATCAAGAATATTTCTGTTTTAATTTCACAAAAAATCTTTTTCAATTCTCTTTATAGAACCCTTTGCAACCCTGGTTCCTTCTCTCGATCTGGATCAGAATAACAGTCTCAAATCTATACAATTTCTGTTAAAAGTTCTAGTAACGTCGCAGACCATTAAAATAAAAATGTGTAGAGGGTTGCACAGGGCGAATGACCAATTTTTTTATTCGACGAAATCGTGGCGGCTTAACTTTCTACCACTCACTGTGAACCATCGTGATTTCTACAATGTTCTTTAGTTTCTCGCCTCATGCTCGCCGACGTTTATTCCTGTCCACACCCCTCGCGCGTTCATCAACCCCACCCTCCCAACCCCCCAGGATCGCGAGTCGATGTGAAACGATACACTCGACTGATAATTCGTATTCTGAGGCTTTGTGTTTATTTCTCGACCCGTTTTCGAACGTGCTCTATCCGAGACACTGTATCGTTATGTCTGTATCCGCGGGTTCTGTTTACACATGCCATTTCCTGTCTGGGGAAAATATCACCCGAGTGTCGAAGGAAGGGAAGGAAACAAAGAGAAACAAAATAAGAAACACGATGACCCCCCGAGATCATTTGCTAGCGAGCGGGCAAAGAACTATACCGTATACATATAGCCGATTTGTGAAGAAGAAAAAAAAAGCAAAATGAATGGAAAGATAAATAAACCTGTCCGTTTTTTGTGTTCTTTCTGTCTGTGTGTCCAGCTACCTAACCCAACCCCACTCTCCCCTTTTCTTGTACTATTCGGAGGACTGGCGTAAGAAATTTCGACTGATTTTCTATTGTTTCTATTTTTCTATTCTTAAGTCAATTGGGGATTTTTCATTTCCAATGTTTCTTTATAAATTACTTACAGTTTATTCATTTGGATTTTGAATTCATTAAGGCCTTCAATGAATCTACTTGATTATGTAATTATATTACATTTTAGTACTTCCTTACTGTTCAATAGTTTGGAGTTTAAAGTCAATTGTAGTTTTTAGAGTGAAATAATTCCGTGCATTATTTTTATCAAATGTTCACACATATTAACGAAAATTCTCACACCGTCCTCGTCTTTGATCATTTTTCATTTCGCTAATCGTCCTTGCTAATTTCTCTATTTTTTAGATCATCAGTAGATTTCTCGCGGCACGTCATATATTTCGTTTTCGATTAAAAAAAAAAGAGAAAAATACATGTACACCTCTGTATCGCAAAACAAACGACGTATCAGGGTTCTTTCGCGACTGAAACGCTTTTACTTAAAACTCTTTAGCTTTATTCCAAATTTTTCTGTCTCTCTAAACCAACACTTCCACCTTTATGGAATTAGAACGAAATCGAATCTTTTTCATTTAGTTGCAAAGCAATAGCTGAAATTAAAAATGGATCCCCTAATTCCAAAATTTTATTTCACCAAAATTCCAATTTCCATAACTTTTAGAAATACTGTCTAAGACCTAAAAACATATTGTCTAAGTCTAAAATCGAGTACGAATTGTAAAATAAAGTAAACTTAAAGTAAAAGATTAAAAATAACAGTAGCCAAGAGCTGAAGCTGCTTTCTGACTGATAGAAAATTTCCGAGCGGAGTTTTTCGAGCGTTCGATTCTTTTCATTTTTAAAATTCCTTTTTCGTTAAAGAATGCCCGACTGTGTGTTTAAACACCAGCTGACTGGACTTTCGAGAGCTTCGAAAACTTGCTTGCTCACGCATTTTTCGCCCTCGTCGCGCTTTTCGGGACTTCCCCTCTCGAAATCTCGACTCTTCTGACATCTCCCCGGAGCTGTTAAAGCAACGCGGCGACGATTTGCAAGTTGTGAATTTTTATGAGCACCGAAAGCTGGAGGGAAAAAAGGACAAATAGGAGGTGCTGTGTGTGTACCGTATTAAAATGAATTCGTTAAAATTCGCTTGTCCGCCTTTTCAGGATTTCAAAGGGCTTTTTCAGAGGCACGTTCACGACGACGAATCGCGCCAAGGAAGACAGAAAATATATTTAAATTTCGCTATTTGCGGACGTGAACGTGGACCACGAGTTGTTGGGAAAGGGACTGTTGCTTCTTTTAAAGTGTTAAGGAAATTTTGTTAGGCCGCCTTAAATAAAGCGCAATTCAGTTTTATAAAGAATAATTTTAAAAAGGATTATTCTTAATTTTGAGTAGCCAGATTTAAATGAATTAGAAAAGAATTTCAAATTCTAAATTTAAATAAAATTGAATAGAAATTAAATTAAAATTTACAATTGAAACTAAATAAAAATTGCCCATCGAGATTATTATTAGTTAGTTATTGTAAAGAAATTATGACCTTTTACATTAAGTATTATGTTGAAAAACTATTTAAATGGCTTCTTCTGCGTTACATTTACTGCAAAAGCAGACATTTACCTAGTAAATAATTGGACGAAATATACTGCTTCCAAACAAATTAGAAAAATAAAATTCAAGAGCAAAACATTTTCAACCTTATTTACTCTATAAAAAATCTACCAACACACGAAGAAGCAAGCAGGTTTCCCCCCAAGAAGAAAATAATCTTTCGCCTTACAGCGAGTAGTGTAACGCTTCCGGAAGAATTTCGATAGGTCGAGAATCGAAACAGCAAAGTCCCGAGGACCGCAATTGAGGAGGAAAACGATTCTCTTGCGCACAAGCTCGCCCAGAACAATCGTTAGGAATCGTGCCTAGATATTTAAACCGCGTATTCTATGGGATCAACGTGATTACATTTTTAGGGTCTGATGAGAGTGAACGTGAGAAAGGGAGTATGAAAGTGAGGGAGAGAAAGGAGTGGAGCGAGAGGCATACATGGGAGAACAGAGTGAATACCGTCGAACTAGAAAAATCTGCGCGCGACAATGGTACGCTTCGATCGATCGGAACATGATCTGGAACCGTGGATCGTGGATCGCTTGGAGCATCACACACGGGATGGCTTGTCAGCTTTGACAAGCGGAAGCGAATCGATCGCAGCGAGAATTTATTTATTCGACGAAAATACTGTGGTGATTGAGGGGTAAATGGTTAAAGTTGATGGGAAATATGACTAAATAAGAAATATTAAAGGGTGGGATCCTGTTGACATTTATCGAGGGATTTAGTGTTGGCGAGTGACATTGTTTATTGGGAAAGGAGCGACGAGTTTGGGGCTTTCACGAGTTTCGCTGACTTAATTGGATAATTTAATTCAGATGCTTTCGCTGCGATCGCGACAGTATTTTTGACGAGCTGAAACTCTGCTGTCGCTGTTGCTGACGCGCGTTTCTGAGACGTCGGGGATCATTTGCGGCCTCCATCGGTGAATATGTTTGTTTATTGAAATTTGAAGAAATCATGAGAAATTTGTAACGTGGGAAATAATATTTTTTAAAGTTTCAAACGAAAATTTGGTAACTTGATAATTTTAAACATTTTTGTTTGCGTTCACGGGGTGAGATAATGAGTGCATAAAGTGTAACAGAAAATCATACTAATTAATTTGTGTGGGAAATAGGTGGAGGTATGGAGTATTGCTTGGATCAATTAATAAATAATTCACGGTGGATGCTGTTCTGGTCCCTGACAGGCCTGTGACCATTAATGGTACTATCATTTTGTACTGTCAACCATAGAGCAGCATAAACTAAAATCTATTTACTTAGTAGCACTTTATAATTTTGTATTTCATATATTCTGTTTTACTTGTACTTATAGCGATTCGTATATCTAAATGTAGCTCTTACATCTGTCTCTGTATACTATATACTTGCTATATATATACTCTTGTCTCGATGTATGTACATGTACTGTACCCTTTTTCTTTTTTCTATCCTCTGAAGACTTTCTTTTCCAGCACGAGCTTTCTTTAAAAACAGAAAAGGAAAATGAAGGAGATAAATCACATGAAAGGTAGACATTCATTTAATTAAGCCATTTTCTTTTATTCTATTTAATCGAGAGGTGACAGAATATTTTACTCTCTTAAATAGAATTTTAGAATAGAATTTTACTTTTTTAAGTAGACGTAAATTTTTCCAACTGTCTTGCGCTCCATTGATGCCACTTTTCTCATTGCGTCTTCACATTTCTCTGCCCCCACTAATTTTTCTTCCAGCTCAGAATCGATCACCAACATTTCGCTACTCTACTGCCTATCATCGTCTTCCTCTTCGTCAACTCACCAACGGCCTACTACTGCTACTACTATCGATACTTTGTACAAATACTCTTTCCAACGAGGAACCATCGTTGGAACAAAAATTTCGGGAAATTCAGACTTGAAAATAATTTTAAACATGCATACTACTCAGAAACCTTTCGATCGCTTTTTGGAAAATTTCGGTTTCAATTATGGGCTCCTTTTTGTACAAATCTTTCTACTTTACAACTGCTGTCGGTGTCACTCGAAGCGATCTTTTCGTTGCGTAAAACTTCATTGTGACATTCCTCTGTTGTTGTCGATTCAATCCTGTGCCTTCCATCGTCCGAGTAAAAAATGAAATTCAGGAAACTAATTTTAATCTACCAAAAGTAGTGAATGGTTGAAATTCCTGAGCTACCGAATTTTATTTCTATTGATATTCATTTGGGTCATAAAAATATTCTTTTATGACCATAAAAGCTAATACAAAAAAAATGTATCTATGTATATTTCATTGCAGTTGCTCCGATAAAAAATAAGTTAAGAAAATTTATATCATTGAGCAAGAATACTACTTCCAGGAAATTATATCTAATCATGATAATAAATCAGAAGAATGAAACAAACTTTATTTCCGAGGTAGCAATGTAGCTTAAATAAATGTTGAAGGCAAAATGCTCGTAGATGAATCTGAGAATTTTAAAGATAAAGCCGTTCTGGCGATAGAGAATAATGTGCCGTTGGTAATGCATTTTGTTCCAAGTCGATATCTTATTTAGTTCCCGAGATATAACGTTTTGAAGTTCTCTTACGACTTTGTCGCATCACTGACCTGCGTAACTTGGCAGAACTTGAGGTAGGTCAGTGCTGCAACGTGAGTGAGAGGTCCACTTGCGTGAGCGCGAATGAGACAAGCGTCAGGCATAAAAATTAGGCTCGTCTTCGGACGATGATATCTCGGGAACGGAAAATCGTATCAACTGGAAACAAAAAGCATTTTGAAGAGGAAGCTTCAGCGCTGCCAATAATGTTACCTTTTGTTTTTAAAGTGGGACTAATTTTGGAATAATGACTGTGTAAAGTTTTGATCATTTTAATACATGTATTTAACGAGAAATTTCAAAGAATAGTGTGATACTACTTTGAGTGTAATTATTTTTTTTATTGTGACTGTTACAGTTAATAATATTATTATTATTATTATTTTGAGTGGTAGAGTTAAAATGCTGTAAATTAAAGAGTTATACAGAAAGGGAAGTGAAAGATGCGAGGCATGTATGAATCGACAATGACAAATTATTGTTATTACTCTCGTTTTCGATTTCTGAACGAGATCTTCTCTTGCATGATCCTGTTTTCTGTACACTGTCATGATAAACGAAACACACGCATGTACAGACACCAACAAAAGCGTTTAGAATAGTAATTTCAGCGAAAATTAATTGTTCCCTTTTCTACTTCAAAATCTATTATGGAGACTTCCAAAATTCTTCATAAGCGTTGTTATTGATTTGTAAATACTTTATACGAACATTAATATTTATCAATTAATTATTTATAAATCGAAACTTTTCAGTAAAAGATGTTTGATGACGAGAAATGATTAAATTAAATGTTTTGTTTATAAAAGAGTATTCACCTTTTTCAAGGGAAATAAATTACATGAACGAGGGATTGTTAACTAACTGAAATAGAGTTATTTGTTTACAGTTTTGAATATTCTTTTTGCATGAAATGAAAACGGAACAATTAGAATATTAGATTAGGAAATTCATGGGAACTATAACGAATAAAACTTTATTAACTTGAATTATGTCACGAGTGAAATTATTCAAATAGAAAGTATTCGAGAAAAATATTCAGATTCTGCGCTTTATGAAATATGAGAGAGAGAACGTACGTTTTACGAGAATAGAATATTTAAGATAAATTGACAATTTTTGAACACTCGAAACAACAAAATAATTTTTTTATTATTTGATTAATTTTTCTCACAATTCAAATTAATCAATTTAATATTCACTAATAATCAAAATTGATCAAGTTTGTGCTCCTAATGGTGAATATCAAAATGTCAAATTTAAAATGGTTCGAGTGTTCCTAAATTAAAAGGAACTGATTTGAGGTAAATATTGGGTCTACAGTCTTCCCTCAGAAACGTTTCGACTCGAGTAGGAAAGCAGTGCATTGGCAAATTTTTTGAACGCGAAGGGAATCATGACAATTATCTTAAATCTTATCTGTGATAAGAAGTGCGCGGCTATTGAAAGGAATCTTCGCGCTTTGGAAACGTTTGCAAGGTACTTACATGACCCTACGACGCAAAAAATTCCTAAAAAAAGCTGCGGCTAAGCAAAATAATTATATTAACGTAAATCTGCTATTGGACATAGTATTAATAACAGTAACGATAATAATATTAATAATAACGATGATAGTATTAATAATAATGATAATAATGAGTAACGTAGAAAAGTATTCGACTGTAACTCCTTATAAATTATATGAATAGAGTAGTTAGCTGCAAAGACTTGCAGATGACACGATGTGCAATGATTAATTAATCCATTATTGATCACCTTAATTTGAATTACCGAGTAACTGAACCAGCTGTTAAATTCATTTGTGGAAATTCAAATAAATTTTCAGTTATGAAATTGTTAACTTTTTGGATTAATACATTATTGCACCCAGTTACTTGTATTACAGGACCGTGTGGTAAAATTAGAGAAGTTTACTTCAAAATAAGGAGAATCCTGAAAATTTGACAATGCACTGTGATGACATGATAAAATGATAATGCGTTACAATAAATAGCAACTATTTGTGGGATGAAATGCATTCTGGAATAATGTCGACGTTTCTTTTTCGAATTCACTGATATCTTAACGGGAGGAAGTGGAATAGAATCTTTCGAGCAACAAAGCATAGATTTGTTCAATATTCCACCAGCAAAAATAAGAATTTTTATGTAAATTGTTTTGTCGTTACTTCAGCCTTAAATATTATTTAAAAACAAAGGCAAAGTGAACAACTATCGCAGTAACTATATTTTTTTTTAAATTGCTATCCACAAATTGTTCTACAATGGCCACCATCTTTTTACATTCTTATTAAACATTTAATTATTTATCGAGTAATCAGATCCGTTGCAATACAAAATATTGTTAAATCAAAATATTTAAATGTTTAGCTCAAGAAAGGCTTCTTGCTCCAAGCATACCTTATCAATAAATAATCTCGTAGCCGACCAATCTGTGCAAGATTTTCTTCAATTTCTTATCTCTCTCATCTAATCGATTTTTTTTCAATGCAATTAGAAAAGGAAGGAAGAACCATAGAAACGTGTAAAATTCTTATAAAGACTTCCTTCGATTCAATTTTTCAATTTCAAGAAAGTAAGGGTAAAATGCTGCGTGAATGGGAAGAGCCAAAGAGAGAATGATCTCTCTATTTCTACTTATGAATATATAATGTCAATTGCTCGTAATTTATCATGTAACAGAGTCAAACGTCTGTCAATTGGACGACGTAAGATTATGGATACTCGCAACAGTATTGTTTAGACGTATTGTAAATGACGCTAGGAGAGTCAATGCTGGATGTTATTTCGAGAAATATTCCTCTCTTTTTTGTTACAATGTTGCACGTCATTCTATGCCATTACCTCAGTTTTCAATATTTTTTTAAATTATTACTAATGCACAATCGACGTTTCGTGATAAGATTTGCGAATTATTTGTATAATAGTAACTTAGTATTTATAGAATTATTTGACAATTTAAATAGTTACATCCAGTGAGGCATTTTGAATTGAATAATTTTACCAGAATTATTTTTTAAGATTTGAGGAAGGTACTAGTTCTTAAAGGGACAGAATAAATATGAGAAAATAAAATATTGAGAATTGTCCAATTTTGTATTCGAAGTACTATATTGACCAGCACTGACGTAAAGGTAAATACATTTGTACACACGCAAACATAAACACACACGCGGACACCCAACACACTCGTATATATCGTGAAAATAAGAAAAAAGATTAATAAGAAACGTTGATATAATGTTTTATTGTCGCTAAGATAAGTCGACGTAGTTTCGCGATTTAATAGCAATTAAATAAAAAGATTAAAATGGAAACTTACGAATACCTGTGGAGCCATTTTCCACGCGCAGAGTTACCTTATTTTTTAATTATATATTTTTAATTATATGTTCTTTTTATTATCGAACTCTCGATATAAATTTTAGGAATGAAATTGAGTTTCGTCAAAATCATGTTACTTCCATCCACACTGTCAAAATTAAAAAATCAATCAAATTTGAAAATAAACTACCAACGTCGCGTTTGACTGAAAGTGGCTCAATGTGGATTCTTTCGTTGACGTTTAGAGAATACCGCCAAAGTTAACTAATTAAAATAAAAATAAAAGACGAGGGGAGGACAAACGATTGGTAAGGCTCGCAGTGAAGCTCGCACGCGATAGAAAGAGGAAGTTGTCGAGTCATCGGTGTATTGTAATAAAATTATTGAAGAAGTTCCGAATTAAGAGGAAAGGAGGGAGGAAGATTAAAAGAAATGCTCCCCGATTCAACAAAAGTATTTCTTCCATTCTCCGATCTCTCTTCACTTGACTCCCTGTTTACATTGACAGATGTATTTCACCGAGCTCGGAAATGAATTCCTCGAAATGTAATAATCATGATAATTTTTAAAGGTCGATGTTACTCGAGCTGCTCGAGAATATTCTACATTAATAATAACAAAGATAAAAGTGAAGACTGCAAGTGTATTGTAATTTTTACATTACGATGATACTAGTACTCGCAATGGGCATAGGTATACCGAGCAATAGTGAGGCCACCAGTGCGCATGCCCGGGCAGAAGGAAAAGTGGGCGGAGCCTTCAGGTCCCCCAATCTACAGGGTGATTTCTGTGGGCATAGCGGCGACTGAATTCGAGCTGTGACAGGCTATCTGGTATCTAGCATTGCTACTGGGAGATTGTATAAAATTTGTATAAAACACTATTGCTCGGTACACCTATAAATAAACAAATTACCACAGGAAAAGTTATTCAGTGTGTAGTTTGAAGAGATTCCCTGTACTTCTTTATCAAAGACAGGATATATTTTACATCGAGTGGAAAAAGAGCACAACTCAAAATTTGCCAATTTTGCGATAAATTGAACTGATTCAACTGTATAGAATAAGGTCCATTTGTAACTCAGTAATTGACCAAAAGGAACTTGAAGAATTTTTCTACATAAGGAAACTCTTTACCCACTCGAAATTGAAATTGTTTTTGTTTTTTTTTTTAAATTTGTTATGTTTGAGTTGTGCCTATTTTTCAATGCATGTGGAATATGTTCTGACATTTTTTCGAGGAGATTAGATTCATGTTTCGATGGGTGTCGAAATCGACCGATTCAATCTCCGTAATGATAAGTGACAAAGGGAGATGGAAATTAAGGAGAATAAGGATCAAAATGGGCGGGAGAATAAAAGCGAATGAGGGTGAGGCGAAGAGCGAGATGGAAGCACGAAACGTTTCAATTATTAATCAGATTTATTCGCGCGATCGCGAGTCGTGCGAATTTAGGACGAATATGTTATATATGAATATGAATATTACAAATACAAATATATATATATTAATATTTAGATTTATATTATATGTATAAGGGAATGTTAACGTATTGCGATTGTGAAAACGGATGGGGTACAAGCGAGTGACACAGGGGATATTTGCGTATTTTATATTTTACAGTTAGTAACAATTACACTGCTATTATTATTATCGAAATTCCATTAACGTTATTGTTCCCCTATAATTACAATAATTGCTGAATTAGTCCTCGTTATGGGAAACTGACTTTAATATTAATACTTTGGATTATTATTTATATAGCAATTAATTACATTATTCGTAATATTAAGATATTCCTAAGAACTTCGTGAAATCGAATGGAACTGTTAGACTCGAGCATTGTTGATTATAAGAAAGTCTTCAGTATTAATTGAAACCAGAATGGAAATTAACAATAAGTGATGTACAAGAAAGTGTGGTGGCGAGAGGACAGTTCAACCCTCCACGATTTTCCTTTTTATATTCGATACTACTAATAATTGATAAGCAAACGAGGATGAAAAAAGGAAATGGAAATTTTTTGTTATCGAATTTTTATCATTTCCTTTTTCTTTCTGTTTTACTTTAATTTCTCAACTCGTATGCTGGAGGATCAATTATTAAAATTAATACACGTGTAAACGAGGTAATTCTTGTTGTTTATTGGATAACAAATGTGCCAGTATCTCACATTAACGCTTAGATGTATCAAAAAGTTAAAATTTCACCTATTTAATTTTGCAAATTTAATTCTTATTTTCTGAAGGGTTGCTCTGTGCTCTCCAAGAGATTTGAGAATCTTACAGTTTTTGCATTCCAATTTTACTCAACGTTCCATTTTAGCCTTGCCGTATATTTTTTAATGAAAATTTAATCCCTTCCCTGTCTTATTTTCCACGTGATCGTCGAACGATGAATGAGAAACCTATAGCCAGTAAAGAATGGAAGAGTCACAGTATGTTATGTAATTAACAGACGAAGAAAGATTTACAATATCTAGAGAAAAGGTATCACTTGCATTTCGTTTTCACCTCCGAGCAGATAAATTGTTTACTGACATATCATTTCCATTACGATCGTTGATACCAATTTTACGCGATGTAAATATGTTTTATCGCAATCCTTGTTTTAGTAATACCAATAGTTGCACTAGTTAGTTTTCTATGGCTTTAACATTAGCGAATCGGTGATAATAATAATTTCACTGTATCACGATCGTTCGACTGTTTTTATAATGCAACTTTCATTACAATCGAAGACGAAAGGAACGACGGGGGTTAAAATGAGTTCATCGATGTTATTACTGATATCAATTGCGCATCGATTTCCTTCGTTTCATTGTCCTACGGCAGCCAGCATTATTTTGTAAAGAAGAATAAAAATAAATCAAGAAATGTATAACGAGAAGCCTGTGAAGATCCTTTCCTTACAAATATAATAACATCATTACGTTGACTAATGAAAATAAATTTTTAATTTGATGAATTTTTCTTTCATTTTAAATTAATAAAAATTAGTAAACGAGTGGAAAAACTTTAGGAATTATTTGAAATTTAGTTTATCTTATTTGCAGGAAATTTTTTTAATTTTACATTTTGATTCTCATAATTTAGAAAAGGAAGTAGTGCTTAATATAATTGATTTTAGGAGAAATCAGTTTTTTTTTTAATTTCAAGCAATTTATTAGTGTTGTGAGAACAGGATACAATATTTCAAATTAAGGTACAAGAAATGGCTGAATTTACTGTTTTTAATGTTACGAAATAGTGTAAATACTTATAGGGAGAGGTGCATATCCAAAATAGGCAGGGTAAGCAGGATCATATGGAAGAATGCTAGCAGGCGCAATTATTTTCTGAGGCGTATCATCCTGGTCTGTTGCAGCTGATTTCTGTGGTTTCATCTGGTCATCTACAACAGAATAATAAAATTAGAAGAAATCGAAATATTATGAAATTAAAGTTAAAGGGAATGTAACATTAAATTCTTTCAATTTTGAATATTCTTGATCGTTCAAGATTGAGTATTTTTGAATTTATTTAGATACCTATTCTTAATTTTTTATAAATTCAAATTCAATCATTGATTTTGTTTGTAAGAGGATTATCAAAAGTTTTGAGAACATTATACTCAATTTTTTACTTCAAAATCCAATATAAAATGAATTTTAAATTTTGTAGTTTTGAGAGATGAAGGGCTAAATTTACAAATTTTGAAATCATAAAAATTGGTAATCTTCTGCGAGAAAATTGGATTTAAATTACTTGATATGTATACGAAAAGCAAGTACATTCACTTTGCGTGAAACGAAAGTCTAATTAGAGAATGATCTTGAAAGATCATTAGCCCCGGAAGCGAAATGACCTCGAGACCAGACTGATTTACGAGAAAGAGAATCTCCTTTCAACACTTTTTGTAGCTACCAAAGAAAAATTAATTGGATCAGGCTTGCATATTTTTTGCAGCTTCCTTTTTACAGAAATCATTACAAGAAAAGCTGTGAAAACATAAGATACATACTAGAATGCGTAAACAACGACAAATTCTAACAAGCCTTTCGAAAACTGAAATTTAAAAAATGTAACTGTGCAAATAAAAGCATTACAGATTTATTTTAAATATTCACACCTTTTTTAATGACTTTCAACATTAGTTATTATTCGTATCATATGATTATAAATACCGCAGTGTTAGTTATAATTATTTAAATAGTTATTGCTAAAATAAGTTTAAACAATTAAAAATGCAAGAAGCAATTACCTGCAGTGGCAGCTGGATCATTCTGTGCCAATGTTCGTTGAGAATCCTGTGAATTGTTTAACGGTACGTATTTATTATAAATTACTTTGAAAACACCTTTACTTACAGATAGAAAGTACACCCAAAATCAAAATTCGAAAGATATCAATTTTTAACTATTTTACTTTTTGCAAAGTGTAATCTAATATTTATACAAGAGGAATTTAATTAGTATTTATAATACCGCCGTAATCGCTTCCAGATTTCCTTCAGAATTCTCCGTTCCGCCAGTTTCGAGTACTTTGTCTGTACTTCGAAGTCCGACTTCCTTCAAATTCTTCGTTTCAATTTTCTCAACGTTCTCCTCTTTTGCTTGAATCGGTATTCTTTCCTCTAATTCACCAGATCCCCTTTTTTCCTTTCTTAAATCTCTCAAAAATACATTATCAGCACCTATTTTAGTTACATCGACACTGTCGTCAAGTGTTTCTGCCACTTCCTGAGGACGAGCCGCCCGACTTGCAATCACTTTTTGGGTGTCTTGCACGTGCTAAAAATATAATTTTTCAATAAAATTTATTGACGTGATATTTTTCACCATTAACAAAAATCAGTATACAATAAATGTTTTTTCGAATATGCGTGTCTAAGGACTACATTTCATTTTGGTCGAAGAAACGAAACCCAAGCCTTGTGACAAAAGTTAAGAAACATGTGTACTTTTCGCAATAAGTCAACTCGCATTTGCAATGCACCCAAACATGCTTGGGAAAGGTCATTCTCCGCCCTGATCTCGTCGGATTCCTCCATTAAATCTGGCAAGGAGGCAGCAGTTGACTAAAACCGAGAAAGAAAGAGTAGTTAAAATGTTTAAAAGAGGCCAGAGAAAAGTTCGCATTGCAAAAGTGTTTGGTGTGAATCGTTATGTTATCACGAAGATTATAAAACGATTTCAAGCATATAGAACTATTAAAACGGCACCACGAACCAGTAGACTGCGAAAAACAAGTGGAAAGCTAGGTCGTCGATTTGCTTTTGTCACAAAGCTTGTATTTCGTTTCTTGGACCAAAATTAATTGTAGTCTTTAGGCAACTATATTCGAAAGAAAAAAAAAATTATTGTATATTGATGTATGAAATGTTATCTCTTTATGCTAATTTTAGTTCCAACCTATGTATCTCAGATAAAATGATTCCCAAACGATTATTTTGTTTCTTAATTTTTGTCAGTAAGATAAATTTCTTTGAAAAGCAAAGTGAATGAACCATGGGACATATGTGTACTAATAATAGTATTACATTATGGGAGACATATAAAACCACATAAAAAATGTCAACAAAATAATTTTTCAAAATCGTTAGGGGTTGATTAAGGATAAAAGTGTTATATTATGGAGCACACATAAAAAATTCAATGACACGAATTTTTATAAGATTATCGAAAGGTCCAACACATTGATAACTTCTATTGAATTAAGAAATATTCTTCTCACTTACATATAAAATCTCTCGTTGTTCAGATACTTTAAACGATTCAACCGCGTGACTTTTGATCAACCTACGTACGTGAAACCAGCTCATGCAAGATTGAAAGATTCGTGTAAGTTTTATGCGCTTACCGAAACTGACGCCTGTGGCAGGTTTTCCCCATCATCAGAGTAAGTGTAAGCACCTTGTACTTCACCATTCTGCTTCCTGGTTTCCGCTCTCGCTGAATTTGGCGAGGTGTAGCCGAAACTATACTGCCCCAAGCTGTCTTGGTACGCCACAACCGTAGTTGGCTTGGCCAAGCCAGAAGATATGAGACAGCAGGTTGTCAGTAAAATCTGCAAAAGATGTTCACAATTTCTAGTACAAATAACGAAAGCGCGAAGAAGAAACTATATTGCCAGCAGCTGTCTTCTTGCTTCTTCAAGCAAACTTGGTGTCCAATATCATACGCTTAGCTCCTTCCCAAGGAGATTACTCGGTATACGTATTTGGTAAAAGACCCCAAGCACTTAGACTCTCTTTCAACTATCAAATCCTCTCAAGCACACACTCCACCTCTACCAATCCCGTCATAAAATCCTAACAACAACCACAGCACTCGATCCTCCAATCCTGGAATCTCAATAGACACCAAGAGTCCCACTTTGGTCACTTCAAATTATTCAAGCTAGCTCGTGGAACGCAGTATCGAAGAACCCTGCCGCATAAAATCGCAGTCAGCTGGACAAAGGGAGGCTTGCATGCAGAAGGGAAGGCTTCAGCAATCGTCCTGCACCCACGCTCGCGATAAAGGAACGATGCTCACGTGTAGACACTTCATGTTGATTTGATCAGACGTCTTCAATTTCCTCTCATGCATAACACTGTTTATATACGCGAGCTAGTCGGGCAGGACATCACGGGGAACGAGAGATTCTCTTTTCTTGCATCGTCGGCCGAAACGTGCGGGACGATCGAGGAGGGTTAAAGAAGCGCGACGAAAGTGGTCGCAGCTAGCCTTCAAGGACGCTCGTCCACACGGAATCCGGCTTCAGAAGCGTTTTCACGGGTCTTTTTTCTGACGATCGAACCTGAAACACGGGCTATTTCCTAATATGTACGCCTTCACGGTCGACTCCTTCGAGATCCGTGTGCATAACAACCGAGTAGCTGAGGAGATTCCTGGTGGCAACGCCTTGCAGCAGGATGCTGGGGGGCTGTTATTATTAAGACGAGTCATATTTTGTTTTTACCTGTGCACGAGGTGGTTTTAATTTATGTGTTTTGGACTCTGGTGGGTAAAGGCGCAGATTTTGATATTAATGGGATTAAAATTTTTTTTATTCTTTGTTACCCCATCATTAATTTCTGTTATTTTCAATCCTTATTATAGTTCAAAATGTCTTTAGATTTATGAGTATCAAAACAATTGCAACCAAGTGAAATTCAAGACTAATTCTTTTTGCTAATTGTAAGTATTTCATTTACGAATATCTGTGATAAATTTAAACTTATAATAAAACTAATAACATTTTGTACCAATAATTCAAAAAAATATTGAAGGTCAATTTCTGCACTAGACACTTGTACACTGCTCACATTATTTTTAGCGAACAACTTTTTGTAACACTTCAGTATTAACAATATTTCCCTATCATGATGTAAATCGATTTTATTTTAATCTCATTCATTGTATCTTTGTTATTAATGTTTTTTAGTCGTCAATGGGGTGTACCTGTTAATGTGTCTCCTTAATGTGCAAACACTTGGAAAGATAGCACTAATAAGAGTGTAAACTTTATAGCGCCATCGTAAATCGAGAATAACAAATTCTTATAAATATATTATAAAAGTCTACTGATTGGATCTCATTACTGTTCGTGATACGATCTTTAATAGCAGCTCTCATTAACCGCACTCGTTAATAACTAGTTTACATTACATGCACACTGGAAACACGTTTTACTATCACGAAGGGAATACTGAAGCTATGTATAGATACATCCCTAAGGAAAATTAAATTTGTTAAACTAGAGGAATAACTATTAAAATAAAACAGAACTAATTTATACAGCATGCGAATATATAAAAGATAAACTGAACATTATTTATAACATTGGTTTTCTCGAAACAAGGTATTTTGGATATTGAAATCCACAAATTTTTTAACACATTAAGTTCTAATTTTTGGAGGAATATTTTATGAATAAAATTCCTAATTTCTTGCGTTACCTTCAAATTTCTTTATTTGAAATCGCATAATAAAGCTTTCATATTTGAAAAAAAATAATTTTTCTAAAGAAAAATGTAATTCGATTTAGCTCCAAAAAAATTATCAGTTATTTAAGAAAAGTATTTTTTACAAGACTAAAAATATTGAAACTCTATCCAAAATTAGTACTAAAAAAATTTAACTTAATTCGAAAAAAAAATATAAGTTGTAATGAAACTATATTAAAGTTCAATTGATAATTCTTATCGGCTGCAAAAACCGAGAAAAATTCATAAAATTAAACATTGCAATCAAGAAAAATAGACTGAAGGTTCACTAAAGCAGCAAAAACGGATGATTCACAGTCGATTGGTTTTCCTTCCTTTAATTTTCTCCTCTTTTCCGGCATGTAGGAAGTCAGCACTGCTTGTTGACTACACCTGTAACGCCTTCTTGTCTCATTTCCATACTATCCTCGACCCGAATTTCTTGCAATCGATCTTGACACACTAATACATTCTGCCACAAAATTATACTTGACATTAATATGTATCCATATCTTCGTCGATCGCGTGTCAGAATGTAATTCGAACCAACAGTTTTTCGTCACTCGGCTAGTAAATTTTTCGGCGGTTGTCCTAGAAAATAATGGCCAAGTAACAGTTCTAATGCTGGCACTCCACTAATCATTGGCACTCCTGACTAAAAAGCCAGGTGTTAATAAGTACGAGCTCAGAAAGTCCCATTTTACAATTTCTTATTTTTCTTTCACTACAACACTGCAATTTCCAGTAGTTGAACTACAGATTTTGCATCTTCCAAATGGGGTTTCCGCAGGTGCCAATCATTATACAGTTGACCCTATTTATTTCAGGCAGGAGTGGAAATAAAAGGACAATTTCAACGAATGTAATTTTATTCGAGCGTACATTCATATCTTAACACCTTATGGCAGTTTTTACAAGCGTTTCGATCTTGCTACTGCAAGATGCTATTGCACTTCCTCCGAAAGATAACTCTGAAGCTAAATTGCAATCAAATCCCCAAGTTCTGATTCGTTCCAATAAATTCTCAGGTCAGAATCAATAAAAATATTTTACAAAAGAAAGGTGAAAAATTGGAAGAAAATATTCAATGCTACCCGATCCTCCAGGGTTACCATTCGATCACCCCAACCAAGCTTATCACCAAGAAACGTAAGTGCAGAGATACCAGAGACGGTTCCGATCGACATATTTATTCCCAACTAAGAATAACTAAGTATCGACTATAGACTATACAAATTCCTTTCCTTTTTTTTTATTAGACAAACCTTCCATATGCGATTGCAGGGCCACCAACAGCGAGGACATCAGCAGACTTGGCTGCTTCCGTAGCCAAGCTTAGTTTCTCGTTCAGATGAGCGGCTGCGTGCGCAGCCTTTGCTACAGCCACTTCCGGTGTGTCCAGGACTCTGCCGTCAGGGCCAATAGGGGCTCCTGGAACCACCACTGTATTGGCAGCCACAAATGGGACGGTCACACCTGGGCCAGTTGCCACCAATGTCCCTGAGGATCTGGCAGCTTCGTTGACCAAGTTGATTCTTTCGTTGATTTGAGCGGCTGCGTGGGCTGCCTTAGCCACAGCCACTTCCGGTGTGTCCAGGACTCTGCCGTCGGGACCCACTTGTGCCCCCGAAACCACTTGGCTAACTAGTCCGTTGGCTACGATGGGTACCACAGTCCTGGAAGAGATGTTTGTTTGAAAACAGTGAACCATTGAGGGGTTTGAACGGTTTTCCCTAGTTCAGTATTTCCCAACCTTTTCCGTGTCCCTTTTAAAATCTACCCATACTGCTATTTCCCTAATTAACATCTCTCAATCTAACCCACATCCCTGAATGCAAAACATACCTGGCCAAGTCCGCTCCAACAGACCTGGCAGCCTCGTTTGCCAGGTTGATCCTCTCATTGGTCTGCGCGGCAGCATGCGCGGCCCTCGCCACAGCCACTTCCGCCGTGTCGACGACCCTGCCATCCGGTCCGATCGGCGCGCCAGGTACCAGGACACGCGGGCCAGCGACCAGCAGGGGCCCCTGACTGACAACGGCCTGCACGTTCGCGGAGGACCTGGCAGCCTCGTTAGCCAGGTTGAGTCTCTCGTTCAGGTGAGCTGCGGCGTGCTCCGCCTTAGCTACGGCAACTTCCGGCGTGTCGAGCACTCTGCCATCAGGGCCGACGGGCGCAGCTGGGGTGAGCGTTGCGATCAACGGGCCAGTGAGGAAGCCTGGCTTGGCCAGGACCACGGAGATGAGGCCAGCGAAGACCAAGCCAACTGATGTCATGTTTGCCGCGGCTCTGAAAGCAGCTGGATGGGTGTCTCGACGATGAATCGATGATGAAACGGTCGTCTGGCCGGCAGGAGAATCGGACGCTGTCGACTATGAGACGGATCGTCCTAGATCAGCTTTTATAGGCCGGCTAGCTCGCGTAATACGAGGATCTGTTCGCGGGTTTGCGGAAAAAAATGATAGAATAGTCTAGTGGCAATCAGGTATCGAGAAGCGGAGACGCGTTTCCGTTCCCTCGGGCAAGGTAAGCGTGTTGTAAAACGAGTACGGTCTGCGGATGGCGGTTCCTCGGGAAAAATCCTCGGTAGGGCTCCATTTTCGTGCCTCCCAGCAGGGAAGACACCCGATCCCGTTGTCATTTCTCCGCCTGCCGTTGGCCCTGGTCGCCAAGGTCGACGCCATCGAAGGCTGACGATCGCGTAATCGATCGCCTGGATTCGTTGTTAGATCACGCCTGGCTTCTAATTTTTTCCCTCCGCCCCATCGCCCCCGCGGTGTCGGGTTACTCGATTTTCGGAGGCCGCAAGGAACGAGTGGCGCTTCTTTTCGGTCGCAAGCGAAGCGTTAAGGCCGTTTCACGCGGGACACTTTTCTGACGGAACGTCGGTATTGTTTATGCACTCCCAATAAATAAATAATCGGAGATTATTATTATTATTGGGTCCTTATAGAAAAGACTAAAAAAGTCAAAAATCTAATTCTATACTATATTATTACATTTGGCACGTAGAACATTTTCCGTGGGTCGCGACTCAAAAAAGGCTTCCCAAGAAACACTGCTCTACCAGTTGAATGTTCTTGAAATAATAGTTGTGACCTGTAGAACCTAGTTATGTGAAAAGGCCCTTAGTTTTGGGGATAAAATTTTCCATTGGATGAAGAGGAATGTTTTGTATCAGGCATAGAGTAGTTGAAATTGAATAGAAGGTGTTTTTTGGCGATATATGATAGTTTTTGTGGTGTTAATGGTAATAAAAGTATAGTGCCTGTTTCAAGGAAAACACTTGCAATTAGTAGCTAGACGACACCCTGTATACAGAGTAAAGAAATTAGATATTTTTGGCTGTGGCTGCCAATAATATTTATAACTAGAAATTGTGTTGGGTAGATTTTTTAATTTCCATCAGTGACTGCACTGTTACGAACTTCACTATAAATAAATTTTACTTCAATTAAATTTTTTTTCATATTATTTACTACAAAATTAAATGAAAAACTAGTGAGATCTACTGTAGCAGTCAGATGATTAACATAATATTTTATGTCTTTTCAAAACAATATTCATACCTTTCCCTAGGATCGATTACAAATTATCATAGTTATAAATCAGAAAGAGACGAGTCTTTATTAAAACTGTGGAAATAAAAGTGACGACTCTAATAACCAATTCCATCCGCATTACTTTTTAGCATTTCACAAAACATGAAACGTTATATCATCTAGTTTCTTGTTACATATCAGTGTACATCTACAATCTCTTTTTATGCGACGCAGTCATCCTTTTCCAGCAATGAAACCAATCCGATAGATTTGTAAAAAATGGCGAAAGGAACCGAGCAGTTCCGCCAATGAAATCAAAAAAACCTGTCACAGTATTTAAAATTTTTCAACTAAAAATCATCTCAAATTGTCTTTTCAATTTCCCCAATGATTTCTATATATTTAAAAAAAATCTTTACAAATCCTTTAATTAAAAATTTTTCAAACTATTTTGCAATTCTGCTGAACTCAAAACCCAACAAAATCATCTTATCTTCAGATACTACAAACAATCCCTGAAAATTTCTCAGTAGCAAAAATTAGTAATTTCCAAAACACTAAAATATGAACACAAAAAATTCCAAGATTCATTTCAAAATCTTACAGCCAGCACAAATTTTAGAAAATTCCACAATTCCCTGAACCAGAAATACCTGTAACCGTTTTCCAATCCCTATGAAAGCTTTCCAAACAAACTTGAAACAAATACTTCTATCAAAATTCCACAAAAATTGTACGTTCGGTCAATATGCAAGGCCACCGAATAAAGAAATCATCGATGGCGCAACTAGACGATAAAGAAGTCTATTTGTCCAAATGCAAAAAAAAGTGTGAAACCTGGCGGTTGGAGTCAATCACACGGAATCGACTTTGTGACAGATTCGATCACCAAGCTACCAGTCCCCCTTCCTTCCAATCGTTCCGCTGTGGCCCGCAATAAAAATACGGTTGCTAGCAGCAGCAAATGGGCCTAATTTCAATGTCAGGTGTATTGGATTTTATTGGGCAGGGCGTTTCCCAGTCGCGCGTTCTCCCAACGATCCGGGAACCCATGGAGCAGAACCTTTTTTCCCAGGTGCTATATAAAGCCCATGAGACAAGGTGGATACCATAAGACCAGCCCAAGGCACCTTGGCGAGTACTGTGTTTCAGACAGCGCGCAAGGAGCCCACGTTTGTACACGATGAACACCCTGGTGAGTGTTCTAATCATTGCATAGTATAGTTAATGCATAGTTGATGTTGTTTAGTTATTGAAAGTAATTTCATAGAACCAACGAACGTAAAGTTTTTAATGTTTGAGGAATTTAATGTCAATTTTCGAATTGCCTATTTAGTGAAGAAAATTAATTTTTTGGGTGTTTGAAGGCTTCAAAATAGTATGTTTGTTGTATTTGAACGAATAATTATAATGTTGGAAGGTTTGGTAAAGTAGAACTAATTTTTAATGTTTGAGTATCCTCATAACTCTCGAAAATTGAATAATTTCAATGGTGATAAATGCTTTAAATGTAAAATAATTGCGAAGCAAGGGACTGCGAACTATTTTTGTAATTTTTATTTGTGAGCGCAGTATATTTTTGGTTATTTTGTTAATACAATTGTACAGTTTAGTACTTAAAGTAACGGTAATATTAAAATATAGATACATACAATGAATTTCGAAAAGTTAAGATTAATTTTAGTTCTGGTACGAACGAAATGTTTTACAATCAGAAATATAATATATAAGAAAGTTAATGGATAATTTTAATTATTGCATTGTTATTGTTGTATATCATGCTGACAGCTGTAATTTTTATACTAATCATTCTTTGGGCTTCATTTCGAAATTTTTAATTTACTTTGTTTGAGTAACACCTTACACTACGACAGTCTATAATCCATAATTAATCCATCAAATATTAGTTTCTATAGCTCTTAGAAATAGTTCTATCTCTACTGAGTAATTAGATCTCGTTTGCATAATTGTATCGATTAGGCAATTAACAATTTGACATTTGACATTTTGAGAATATGCACTTGACAGAGGAATCCTGCTGTAAAAAAATAGAAAACGTATGAATTCATCTGAAATACCTGTTCAAAGCTAGAAAACTGTTTCGTGTAAAAGGGGCCTAAGACAGATTTGACTAATACTCAAACTGAATCTATGGCCCTTTTCACACGAAGTACTTGTACAGTTCAAAACTAGTATTTTGGTATATTTCGTTATTCTCTTTAAACTAGCACTTCCTCTGCCAACCGAATATACTCAAATTCTCAATTCCCTAGCCTCAAAACTGTCCCATGTGACAAGGCCCAAAAAGTCACAATAAATCGAATCAAATCCACTATTTTTCATCGCAAGAAACTAGTACGATGTCAACTTGTCACGTGGCAAGTGGGCCTGTGGGTCCCTGACGAAGTGGGCCCATATTAAAAATGTTAATTACCTTTTAATAGCTTAAAAATACAGTAGATGTTTCAATATTATTTCTGTATGCAATTAAAATTTACGATTTAAGTAACTTTTACACTAAAATCTATAGTTGTGGGTGGGCCACTTTTGTCTCCTATCAATCAAAATTCTCAGACCTATTCCGCCACTGATTCACCATCTTTTCCAGATCATTTTTTCCGCCATCTTGGCATCAGCCGTCGCTCGACCAGACCTGTTGCTGAACCCCCAGCTGGGCCCATTGACATCCCCACTGATACTCACGAAACTAGTCCCTGGAGCCCCAATCGGCCTAGATGGTCGTGTCGTGGATACGCCGGAAGTGGCCCTGGCCAAGGCAGAACACGCTGCAGCGCACATCAACGAGAGATTCACCCACGCGAACGAGGCGCTAAAGTCGGCTGATAATGTGATCCTCACCAGCAACTTGGGTCCATTCATTTCGACGACTGGCGTGCTCCCAGGAGTGGCGCTGGATGGTCAAGTGATCGATACACCGGAAGTAGCCCTTGCCAAGGCAGAACACGCAGCTGCTCACATTAACGCAAACGTGGGCCTCATTGCGGACGCTGGGAAAACGACTTACAGGGTCCCCGTTCTTTCGCCGTACGGTATCACTATTCAGAAATACTTGATTTGAGGTTAGGTTTCCAGAAGTTGGTTGCTCCATCGGCGACATCGGCTGCGTTATTCGACTTGTTTTGTACATATCATCTGGGCTGATTTAATAAAACGATATTTAACCTATAACTGCTTTTTTTTGTTTCTTCTTCTCAATGCGGGAAATTTGAATTGGTTTGGTTGATACAGTGGCGCATTCAGGATTTAATCTTGGGGGTGCTGAGTTGAATAGCTAAAAATATATTACTGCTAATTCAATAAAATTCTTAGGTGATTATAAAATTTATTTATAAAATAAAATCTATTTTTCGCCTTTTTGACACTAGAATTACTTTAGTAATTCGTTTGTTACGGCCCTGGCTCGTAACAAACTCATACATAGGATATATTGACAAATGCAAATGGTGCTCATTTTCCAGTAACAATGTGCTAAGGCTATCCGCATTGGAGTTTCAGCAAGAGTCTAATCTGTGACACAATAGTGGGGAACCTCGATGTATTGTAGTGGGGAGTTTGGAAGCCTCTCGCTCGATGAAAACCAAGTGCACTTTCGACGGCATAAGTCATTCTCTCACGGACTGTGGTGCAGGTCGTTCAGATACGTCACACTTACGGTTCTCGGGTTACTATTGCGTTAAATTCAATGAAATACTATACCGCGCTTCATAAATTATTTAACTAAATGAGTAAATTGTCGAAAATTAATAAAATTTATCAAGATACGACTTCATTTGTTATACAATCAATAGTTTCATGGTAATAAGAGTTTAAATAATCTTTAAATTTGGCAATTAAAACGTAAAGATTTGGCTACCGTTATTTTTTTACTATTTAGTTGTATTGAGACAACGAAGGAAATATTGATAAAAGTTTCTCTTGCAGAATTCGCAAAATAAATTTTTGGGGAACAAGGGTCCAAAATTCTCAGAAGATCAAAAATATAGCCAAAAAACAGAAAAAGCGGAAGGAACAGAAGGCAAAAAATAAATACTTGAGTTAATCTACTGCTCATTCTTTTTTCTTACCTTAAAATACAAATAATCTGAGTTAAATAATTATCCAGTACACATATTTGGTTAGAATAACGTAGGTATTCAAAATATTGTTAAGTTAAATTAAGAAGAATGCTGGTATATTACTTAATTTCGGTTTCCTGGAATCGTGAAGATCAAAGGAAATTACGGAAATTGTTAGAATTTGACGTCACATGGATGGAATTTGCGACATTCGTGCCACCCCATTTTCTAATATATTCTAATATAACAAACTCTAAATTTTAGCTAAAAATTATCGTTAGACAAAATTTCACATAATACTTATTCTAAGAAAGAACAAATGAATCTTCTTCAGAATAACAAAATTTTGTATAATATATTGTAAACGAAAATATCTCCATAATTTATATTTTGAAATTTTATATACGAACAGATATAAACCACAAAAGTACATGTTATATACTATATTACATCGTATGGCTGCTCTGTATTATGGAATTATAAATTCTCACATAGCTGTGGAAATTTTTGCAAACCCTTTGGAATATGAAGAAACTTGTTCTCCATACCGCCTAGTCACCAAGTGCAACAGCACTCAGCATTGTCTGAAATAAAAATGAAATGGTCAATTGTATCAACTGTTCGATCGATTAACCGATCAGAACCGAACAATGACGTTCTCATATCAATAGGTTAAGACTTTACCACCTACTCGCACGATTCACACCCAACGAGCTCCATTGTTAATAAGACCTCTGCTCTTTCTGTAATTCTTGAATTCCCAAATTCGCATAAAATTTCATTCAATTCTCCACATCTCATTTCGTACATATTCCTAATATCTACGACAAAAACGTAAAACAAATTGCCACATATTTTCTTAAGACAAATATCTATTAAGTAAATAAAGTTTCCCACTATGAGAAATTTTTCAAATTCAGTTCATGTTAAATTTCTAATTCTTCAAATTAAATTTATAATTTTTCAATTAAATTCGTGATAAGTTTTATTTTTTTAATTTCAATTCATGTTAAATTTCAAATTTTCATTTCCATTCGTGTTAAATTTTAATTTTTGACATCTAAACTAAATCAAACGACAAATATAAATTATCAAGTTTTTATTTTTGGTTTATGATTAATCTACAGAAATTCATGGTTAAAAATCTCCTTCGGCACTGACATTATTAAATTGGTAAATTATAACAACTGTGAAACGATTTCATAGTGTTTAAAATTTGAATTTCCGGTTGCACGGGACCTTGGAATGACTTCAGTCCTGCGTGAACAAGATCGTGATCGATAGTCACGAAATCATGATATTCACGGTCAACAGTTTCGTTCTTTAAATCAGAGGGCGTGTCACCGAAAAGAAACTGTTACGACACTGTATTGTCGCCTAAAGATTGGTATCTTTATAGATCCATCGATTGCAATCGAGCCGGTTTTTTAACAAGCCTCGGCCCAATACAAAAATATTTCCTGAACCGATGAGGTAACATGAGTGCAAATAAACTAAGCATTCCAGTCTCAATAAATCTAGAATCGAATAAAAAATACTTAATTTCCTAATGTCAAACAGCTTTACCTTAAATATATTCGACTCAAATATAATCAAATGAAATTAACTTGAAAAATTTCAAGCAATTTGCAAGTAAATTTTACTGTCATTAATTAAATAAAAATGTGGAGTCTTTATGAAAGGTTTGCTGACAGATTTTTATTAATTTAATTCGAGATAGAATTATAGACACTAAAATTGTTTTCAATCTGATATTTAATTATTACTTAATTAATTATTAACGATTACTTTTATTATTTCACGAATTCCAGAAATCTTTGAATTCCATTACTTTTTCGTAAATATTTAAAGTACGTATGACATTTCCATATAATTTTTTCTTCATTTGTCCAAGTTGCGATAATTGAAAAAAAAACATAAATTGTTTTCTTATGTAACCGAAGGGTTTCTCTCGATCAATTCAAGAAAAAAGTCAGCACCTTTCTAACGTCACTCGTACGCAATTGCTAAACCATTTTTACAACTGTTCTTTCGTCAACTGAAAATTGTCGACGCCGATGGTGACACCATTACGCCAAATATTTCGATGTTACTTAACTACACATGAAATACAGCAGCAAAACCATTCTTACAGTTCTTGTCATTCTTCCAATGATCCGTGCCACTTTATTTTATAATACATTCTAACATACAGGTGCTTAGTTTGGCTGCATGTGATCCTGAATGATTTAATAACTCACAAGTGCTGATTTAAAAGTATTTTTTATAGATATACACTTGATTGCTTGATTCAAGTAATTAAATTAAATTTTAAATGTATCACATCAATTGTACTTGTAATGATTTAACTAATATGTATGTCAAATTATGTTTTTTTTTATTCATAGGTTTCCTTTCATTAATAATTTGTCATATATTGCGAAAGATTCCAGTGTCTGATTGACAATAATAATTGATGTTAATTATAATTGATGACATGGTGATTAAATTTGATAAGAATCATGAATTTTAATGAGAGGTACAGCTTGTCAATACCTTCATCAGCTATTTTGACACGCACTGTCATATTTAATAACTATGTGATAAATCAGTGACATAATTCACTTTTTTAGTAATATTCTTATTGCAATACTACTCGTTTTCTATATTTTAAGTATGGATATCATAAGCTACTGACAGATAATTACAAATCTATCAAACATTACAAAATATTCAATAACTAGATAAATTAAGAATAACAGATAAGGCTAAATATACAACAAATAAATAGCAATTAAATAAAAATGCTAAAAAGTTAGTAGGAATAATCAAGAAGGATTAAGTACAAATAATATACAATAAATATGTCTACAAAAAACAAAAATTAAATATTCATCGAGCTCCTCATTAACAATCTATAAAACAGTTCTCTGCTTTGTGACACGAACTTTTCGTACGGGCCTGGCTCCTTTCAACGAGCGATTGGACTTTATGCACTATAACTGCACCGCAAGCAGTGCAAAAATGTTATGGGAATGCATTCCCGGTGCAGACTGTCCTTCGGCATCGAGTCCTTCGTTCGTTCAGGGTTGGTAAGTCGTTTAACAGTTGCACACGCCTTTGTTTAAAGGACGGGTGTACTCCATGTGGAAGAGAAAATAAAATAAATAAAATGGAGACTGCCCAATCTTCGCAGAATTGCACTGCTTTAACTAATGTATGCATGCTCTTTTTACAGTTAAAAGCAACTATAAAAGGTCAAGATTTTAAGTATTATAAATTTTGATGAATATAAAGTTGACTTTTATCTTGTAATTGAAATTTGAATGCAGAGCTACTAAGTTATTATCAGAATACAGACAAAAATAATATAAGATATTATTCATAATAATATAGCTGAGATAGCATTAAAAATATTGCATCAATTCCTGTACGGATATAAGTATTAATAATTAAAACCTTTATTTATATATAACCTTTTCTCATTTTATCTAAAATGACAAGGCTTTAAGAAGCTGCAGAATTACCACAACATATGCGACACAGAATATTGTAAAAAATTAATAGAAGAGGATAATTCAGCAAGTTTCCTATAATGAGAATTTTGACCTGTTTCAAAGTCAAGAAGATAAACTAAAAATGATGAATGCAGTGAAGAAACGAGTCTTTAAACGTAATTGCCAGTAGAAATAATTTCTCATGGTGATTAAAACTCTTTCCCATATGATAATGATAGAGAAAAGTGTTTCAGATGTAACTTCCTCTGGTATGATGTAACGTGTTCTTCTCACGTGGTGCACGAGTCTCGTGTGATTTCTCATGTTTGTAACTACAGATGGATGTATATAGCAGAAGTGTTATGCACTCTGCGCTAACATCTTGCTCAGGAGTAGGGAGGTGTCCCAAGTGCTTCAAATTTAGGAAATAATTATGGTACTTTACCCTCGTGTGAGATATTATGACCTGGGTCTAATGTTAATTACACTTCCTGAAAATTATGGAATAGACAAAAGTCTAAATTACACGAGCAATAATTGTATTACCTATATGATATTAATTTAAGGAAATTTGAATTTTTGATATAATGGGGACTAAAATGGAATTTAATTTATTCCACTGCTTACTGTTTTAATAATATATTTAATTCTGTGAATCTGAATAAATTTATATTTAAGGCACATTCATTGATACTCAATCTTTTCTCTTTTTAAGGAGTCTGATAATTCAATGATCTTGATAAAATTGGTGTCTAGTTTTTACATTAGAATGTTACAGTGTTGCAATTATTATGATGTGATGCATTATTAAGCAATTTTGCAACTACGCAATTCTTCAGTTGTACAATTCTGTGGTTCTGAAATTTTGCAATACGGTAATTCAATAGTTCTATTATTGTTCGGAAGCTGTCGTTATAAAATTTCATAATAATAGAAATACCTATTAGCTACTTCATAGTTCCAATACCTTTCCTCTAAAATAAATAATCATCTATTATTTTCAATGCAAAAATCAAAGACTCGCCCCATCTCTGAATATGAAAAGCATTAAACTCAGATAGCTGCAATATTAAACAGAAAAGTAACTAATCACACTTGTCACCTCCAAATTCATTCACTTTGAACGAACCATTCACAACTCCCCCACAAATTCTTGCCCATGAAGCATAAAATACCGATTTCCTTAAAGCTCCACTACCTAGCTCTTATCAACTCCATCATAAAAACTTCTCCCACCCCTCACGAGCCTCCACACAATCCCCCTATCTCCTCCCAAGTTCTCTATAACAGTCAACGACTATGTGATAGAGAAGCACTCATCGCATAAAGCACGATCCACCCATTTCCCATCTCGCGCCGGCACAACGCCCACGATGCCCCATCCTTCCGGTCCAGAGGGGCAGGGACCCCGCTCAAATGCCAAGGTCCTGCGACAGGGGTCCGAAAGGAGGGAGTATCCTTTTTCCTGGGCGAGCTTCCCAGGCAACGTGGTTCAGCCGATCACCTCCTGGCTCCCTCCAGGTCGTGGCCAACGTGGTCCACGTGGGAGGGGGGCGGATGATCACCGCTATAAATGGTACCAACGGGCCGTTCTCCAGGAACAGAAACGGGGGACCACGGCTGGAGCGGAAACCGAAGCGAGTACTGGCCATCAGCAGCGCGTCGCCAGCCGTGAACAAGGGGAGGAAGTACGTTGGACCGAAGGAGAAGAGAGAAAGGGACCGAGGGACCGATTCCAGGGATCATGAGGGGCCTGGTGAGTCCTGGGTTACGGTGGACGCGTTCGATCGCCGATCCGAGACAAAGGAAAGTGAAAGGTCGGGGTAGGTCGGGTCAGAGGGACGGCCTGCGACGAAATCGTGGCGACTCGATTTGCGGGCCGATGGGACTTGGACTTCGCCTGGAGGGGACTTTCTTGCTTTGTCTAACTTCCATGTACTGATGTCAATGTTGATCGTAGGGTTGTATCGTGTATTAAGTTTGAAGCAAGGATTAATAATTGGTAGGTGAAGTTAGAGATGAGGAAATTAATTATTTAATCAGAAGGTACCTATCAATAATTTTGCAAATTGCAACTGTGAACTTAGTTCCTTGAAGAATGGTAGCTTAAATTATAAGAATGGACGGATGTATCAGAATTTATGAAAGGGAATAGTAGAAGTAGTAGAAAAATCTGAATGTCAAATTGTTTGTAAAATCCATTTTCTTAAATTAACCTCTTGGCTACTAATAGCCAAAAGAAATAGTTAAATATCTTCACACTATTGTGAAGATACTTTACACTTCACTATCGATGTGTTGAAGAGTCGCATAAAAATTTATAAAATATTAACTAAAATATACAGAAACTATTGAATCAGAAAAATTGCCCCCTTAGGACCGCCGAAACGAATCGAAATTATTCATCCCTTATTCAAACATAAGTCGTATTTGTTGCTTCGTGAATTTTTAATTAGTTAAAATAATTTCAGATAATTTTATTCGCCATGGCCGTGAGCTGTAGGGCAGGTTTCCTCGGCTCACGCTCCTACGGTGCACCCCAGGGTCACCAACAACTTGCACCCCAAACGTTCGCGCCCCCTGCACCAACTGGTCAGGACGGGAACGTGATCGATACACCTGAGGTAGCTCAAGCAAAGGCCGCTCATTTCGCGGAATTCGCCAGGGCCGCTGCTAGAGCTGCCGAAGAAAGGAAGAATCAACCCCCATCTGCTGAATACAACCCCCAGGTGCCGGCGCAGACCTACAGCTACTCTGCGCAACCCACAGCCACGAATTACCTCAGACAACCTAGTTATCAGTCTCCTGGTCCTGTTTACCAGTCTGCTCCAGGTAAAAATTTTATTCGGCTGATTTTCTTGGGATTAACCTCATTTTTTAATGCCTAGTTGCACGACTATTTACTTAAACTGGATATCAGGAATTCGAATTAATTTTATAATCAATTGTAATATTATTGAACGAATTTTTTATAACGTGCATTATTCAAGTTAATTCTGTTTCTCAATGACGAGCACGAATAGGTACATCGAAAACCGGGGTCTACACGCAGGGACTATGTTGCGCGCGCATCGAGTAGCTATGTATTTTCTATGCAGGGATACATAGATACTATTTGCATGATTTTCGAAAATTTATTACAATCGTCTATATTTAAGCACAGTGAAACTTCGATAATTCAATTCTAGATAAAGCAAATCCCACTTAACCTCACTTTTTATTTCGTGCCCAATGACTCGAACTTTTTGGGCATTTCATATTTCGGATTGCAGATCCTCTACTATATCTAAATACAGAGCACAATATTTCCTTCACAATTTTTCTCCTACCATTCACACAAGGGCACAATTAAAAATTCCAGTTCGAGCGCCTGCGTACGACCCACCGAGCCCCATAGCTTACCCACAACCCCAATACAACAGCAACCCAACTTACGTTGCTCAACCGAGTTACGCGCCCACTGCTAAACCCACCCCCTTCGTTCCTGCGCCACTCGCCCAGGATGGCACCGTAATCGATACACCGGAAGTAGCCGCTCTTAAGGCCTCCAGGTTGGCAGAGCTGGCCGAGGCCGAAGCCAGGGTCCACAAGTTCGCTCAAGAATTCCAACCGGAAGACCAAGGTCAAGGTACGTTGTTGTCTGAGGAAGTAGCTTAAAAAGTTCCCCGCGCCATTGTTGAGGTCAGTGACTACCGCCATGGTGGATCTTTTAGGATTTTTTTTATTTAAGTTTGCCTTTAGTAAATAGAAAATCAGGTTTCTTTGATGGAGGGGGATTTTGTATACCTAGAGTAGGAAATTGGAAATTATTATTGTAGAGGCATTGTAATCTGGAATTTTTGAAATTTTTTTTGGAACAAAAATTTAAATAAAAATAGGAATTTGTTAAGGAGTAATACTTAGGATTATGAATTAGTATTTTAGAGTTGGTTTGTATGTGCTTTGGTTTAAAATTAAGGAATTTGGTCCACCAAAACTGAATAATTAATTACTGAGATTACGGATTGGAGACTTGAGAATGAGTGAAATTACTAAAGTCAAAATGCTGGAAAATTGGCTACTGTCGTGTAAGTAATAATATGAAGTTCCAATAAATATTATTGTAAATTTTATGAATCTCTCATCTGCTGTAGATTTCATAGAAAGGAAAATTTTGATAAGTTTGCAGGGTGTCTAAGAAACTTATCACTGAGTTATTTTTAGACACTAGAAATTGAGAATTTTAAAAAATAGAGAGATGTTTGTGAAAGTCTTTCGTAGACAGTAACATTTAAACACTGAAGCCATGAATATATTTCTACCAGCCCAATGCAATATAATAGTATAGCTCTTGCTCAACAACTTAATCGTTCGATTGTTCTTGTGGGAATAACTCGCAAGAGCACTAATCGTTACGAATATAATCGTGAACTAGCCATTCATCGTCGCAGATATTAAACAAGCGTCGTAGTTCACGACCTACTTCCGCTTGAGAATAGAATGCATTAATTGTAGGTAAGCGGCGTTTTGCATAAATAAGAAAGATATTTGAATAATCTTGACAGTCAAACTTACAAAAAATTCATATTGTGATATAAATTTATTTCTCCATTTAAATCAAGTTGGAATCAAATTTACTGTCCATTTTTAAAAAGAATAATATAAATATTTCAATATTCTGCGTGAAGAAATTATGAACATAGGTGCTGTATATATTTTTGGATTGAGTGCATTTTAATTATCATCCCATTTTCAATGCCAGTGAAGTCTGCCAGTTGCTTTTGCTTCGCGTTGACTCGATTGTCACTCCCAAAAATGAATTTATTATTATTATCGTCTCTATTAAATTTCAGACTTAAATTGATTAAATTGTAACTTTCAATTGAAAATTTACACTCGTTCAACATGTTTCATAAGTCCTTCCTTTCTTTAGACCTGCGTTTATTGTGCTTTTGTTTTTTCATGTATGTTTCGAATTGGAATATTTAAACTAAAAAAAATGGTAATAGAAAAATATTACAGAGTATATAATATTAATATATTGTAGTATCTTAAGGCATATAATATTATACATGAAATGTTTATCAGTTAAGAAGTAGCGATTGTTAATGGATGATACTTTGAGCTACTAAATCCAAAAATTACTAATTCTTAACGAAATTAGAACTACACTGGTTAAAATGATTAACCAACAAATACATGTTGCTTACATACCATAGCAACTTAAATATGAAATATGAAAGAATGAGTTCCCTTCGAAAAATATCTTCAAAAAATATTTTTAGATAGGTACTATTTCTAGTAATTGCTTTTTATGATATTTCAGCGTATCAAAATAGGTTTACTTATTTTATTGCAGCTATCTGAGATCATTGTTCTTCATATTCATAGGTGCGATGTATCTTTGAGTTTTGTATTGAAAATAATAAATAATTTTTTATTTTAGAGAAAAAGGATTAGGGCTATGAAGTAGCTAATATTTTTATTATTATGAAACTATACAACGACAGCTTCCGAATTTATAATTCTATTTTCCATTAATTTATACAATGACCCAATTTCACCAAACTAAAATTTTTTAGTATTATTATTTTATTTATTTTTATTTTCACAGTTTATGGCGGGCCGGCAGCTGCTCCCATTCCTTACAACGCAGGACAATACAATGCTCCCGCGTCGCGGGTGTACTCCAGCGCAGGGCCTTCGTATCCTGCCCCTCAGCCAGGATTTGGAAAGGCTGCTTTTCAGCCGCAGAACTATCAATCGCAGCAATTAGTCGGCGCTTACTGACCTTGGAAACAAATTCAGAAAAATCGCAGCATCTGTACATAATTTAGGCCAATAAATTGTTCCCTCTTTTTTTTAAAAAAAAAAAGATTCGCCATTTTCATCATTCTCCATCCGTTAAAATACCTTCCTTTCACTATTTACTTCGTTACAATTAATGTGGTACGTGATGGCAATACATTTTAGCAAATTACTGCACTATATATAAAAATAAAAATATAAGATCTCGGATAAAATATAAGTAAAATATATTTTGTTGCCCTTAAGCTTCATTTTACATATGTAGATGTCTTTTTAATTATTCTTCATGATGTAGATATCTTTTTAATTATTCTTCTTTGAATTTTCTTCGTTAAAATTCCATATTTTTTAACGAGAACAAGACTTACTGTACGTAAATAGAAATATGTATTAAATTAACGAATATTTCTTCAGTGAAACTTTTCCAAAAATCAAAGAATATAACATTTTTAAGATATCGAGGCATAGAAATTTCAAATTTCACATATTCCTCTCCCATCCTTGCGAAATTTTAAAAATGAAAGTAAGAATTTCGAATAGAAATCCAACGTGGCAGTAGTGAAGTCCTCTGTTGAATAAGAAATACTTAACCAGAGCCTCTTATTACTCGCAGCGGAAACAGTTTTGCTATTTGATATTGCAGTACAATTCATATTCGGCATATTTATCAGCCATAACTAGGTTAATGTGAAGTAAACACGCAGTTCTCGATAGCAGGACGATAAGTCACCGAATCTATGCACCACATTAACAAATTACCAACGGCTTTCGGTCGCGTGAAGCCACAGGTTAACCTACATTCGATTTCGCTGTGCATTGCGGTTAACGTAATCCAAGAATTAGAAAGAAGTCTTCACCTGGATATCAAATTAACGAGAATACCTCTTCATGGCCTTTTAGTGTTGACTTCTTCCACAGAAAAGGTTAGGTTAACAATTTTAATATTTCAGACCTAATTACCCCTTCTTTTTTCAAAATTGGGAATGTTATTTAAAATCGAAGATGGAATACTTATAACAAAAATAATAATATGATTCACGAAGCTACAATTTATTAATATATTAAATTTGCTTTAAAATTAACAAGTTTACGATATTTTAGTTTGTGATAATTGAATTTATTAGTTTTCTTTCTTTTTCTTCTACATTCTGATTACGATGTGATCAATATACTTTTACAGTGGGGTCTCGATAATCCGAATTTCCTTAATTCGACATCTGTTTGATTCGATGGACTTTAATTTAAATTTGTATCAAAAAAGAAGAACAGTGACTTTCGATAATCCAAGTTTCAATAAACAAAAGCCTTGTTTAATTCGAGGTGGTTTAGGGTCTCCACACTTCGGATTATCGAGGTTCCACTGTCCTGCATAATACTATAGAATGGAGAAGAAACTGTATTCGATAATTTCAGAAATCTGTAGCGCAGAAAATGATTTAAATCGTCGCTCAACGAGTCCCATAGCTTTTGTATTCTAATAGCGAATCCTTTTTGCACAACGGCTTCCTTTTGGGCGTGATTACTCGTGCAGAAACCACAATCGCACGAGACAATCGTTACGATAGCGTGTCTCGTAGAAACGCCAAAATTTCCTAACTTCTTCGAGGTAAAGATCCTTTGATCTCTCCCATTCCCCTTGTTTCTCTCATTTTTTTCTCGATTAAATCGTGGAGATTGCACGAACCATCGTCACTAGTTTCTTTTTCTTAGAAAAATCACCAAACACACCAAAGATTATTTATTTATTTGAAATTCTTTGTTGATTGAACTATAATTTACATGTGCCATTTTTGAATTTGTTAAATTCACGCTGAACTGTTAGTCTCGATTTTATCTCGGACGCTTTTGAAGACAAGTAAGTCGGACGGCAACTGAAAGTGAGTTTTAAGGGGGTATTGGTGTGGATTTCATCGAAGCTGGGTTACCATTTAGTTATAAGCTACCTTCGGACCGCGAATGTTGCGACATAGGTCAGCGGGTGTACGAAAGACGTGAGAAGAAACGAACCAGGGAACGGGAGATTCGTTCCCGCTGAACGAACTCGAGCATCGTGATTGGTGAGTCGTTTTTTTACGAACAGAAAGGTCGAGAATTGTAACTTACTCGGACTTGCATACCAGAACGCATGCCATGTGGAAATATTAACATAAATAATATAAACCGTGTGTAGCGAGTTATCAAATCTATAGGAAGGTTAAATTTCATATTTTTTACTTCAATTTTTAGGTAGATTCTAAAGAGGTCAACGTTAACAATCAACCTTAATCCACTATCCTATAATCATGTTGCATGCTCTATAGATTACATGTGTAGGTTTGCGTCGAACTTTGCGCAAGAGTTTCTTAACAAATGCGATTGACCTAATCGTGTCGAGTTACGTTGTAAAAAGCGAATCTGGGTCTATACTAATTAACCCGAAGAGATCAGCGTAGCTACTCATTTACGCTGCCTTGTTCCCGGGTTATAATATTGTTCCCTCTATTGTACGTCTCATTTTTATATTTCTCCTACTGCATAAATAGGAGGAATATAAAATTCAAAATTGAATTAAGTATTTTTGCGGCGAAGAAAAACTTTTACCAAAAATTGAACTTTCTTCAGTAAATTCTAATATCTAAGTAACTCTTAACTTGTGTGTTCCTACTCTAAAAATGGAATTAGATTCTGAAAAAAAATAACATTACGACACCGCAACTGCATTTAAGTATTATTGTCTTAAAAAAGATTATATTAACACAATCGATAAAGCCTGTTAGTAAATGTACGATTTTATGAATATTGCAAAGTTGGATGGAGGAGTGCTTAGTTAGCCGCGATCTAGGCCATCGTTTATAAGGGAACGAGAGCTCATCGTGGAAAGAGGACTACCTTGAAGGGATCACTGGAGGATCTATGATCCTATCTAGTCGTCCATGAATCGGGCGTGATTTGTAACCGCAGAAAAGTTCTGCCTAAGTTGCAGCGTCTGTTTTGCGGTGAGGGGGTGAGATTGCCAATCGTGAAAACTGACCTCGAAAAGTCGAGACGAAACATCAGGGACGTTTCAAGACGACTGTAAATGACACGTTTTCTCAGGGTACAACCGATACAAGTTACGGAGGATTTCTGGATCTTTACTGAACAACTTTCAACACCTACTACAAAATTTGCGATTTTTAAAATTTTTGAGAATTCACATGGACCTTAATAATCATTAAACTGTAGTATGCCAAAGTACAGTTAGTTACATTTATAGCGGTAATTATATTAATAAGTGTTACCTATAAGGAAAATGAGATAAATGCATATTTATGTTTAAAAAAATGGTAAAAACATATTATTAGCGAATAAACTTTAAGGTATTTATAAATTTCAAATATATTTCTGCGATTATTTTAATGAAGTTATTTTAATTATTTTAATGAGTACAATGAGTTTCAAAATTTTTGACTTTTGCAAAATTTCGTGCGTCGAATTAAGAAAATTCTTCTTGAAAGAAACTTCTCGTGATGATCTTCGAGGCGCCCAGCAAACCGACTGAAAAATTACCACCGCAGTGCAGAGATGTACTCTTCAGGGTTACGACTACCGTTCGCATTAGAAGTGAAACAATTAAGATATCAATTTCGTTTCAAGTGTGATCATCGTAACGTGGTTTCGCGATCTGAGACCGCAACGCTATAAAAGCTAGATCGACCGATCGAATGTGGCACACTCGCAATCGAGACGTCTGTTTTCGCGGCCGGTGGTGTCTCAACAGCATGAGATCACTCGTAAGTGCGACTTTACGATGAAAAAAAAGGCATTTAAAAGCAAAAAATTAACGCGATCGGGCAACGTTGACAATGAACTTCGATTCGATGGACACTCGAAGGAAAGGTTATCAGGAAGCATCGTTCTAAGTTGGAATTTGGAAAAATATTGTTTTTGGAATGTTACTTGTCCAATTGAAATTACAGAAGGTGGAGACGAAGGTTAAAAAAAATACCATATAGCGAAGAATGCAAAGATATGAAAAAAATTTAATCAATTTTTTCTGATATTTGGTATAATTAGATAAATTATTAGATTTGAATTTTTGAAAATGTCACACATGAAAGTGTATTTAATATATTTAATATTAATCTTTGGAAATTATTGCCACATTTATATAACAAAGCTTTAAATATAATTACACAAAAAGAATTACTTGGTCCCCCAACACAAAAAATTGACAAACAGAATTTACAAATCAATTCTCCAAAATATATTAACGCACCACTCCAGTTTTACCATAAAACTAGTACGAAAAGTTACCAAGCAAAATTAGTAAAGAAAATGAAGAAATCAAGGTTGCAAATATAAATCAAGTCTTCAATTATATTATTCGCTACAACAAAGTAGTCATCGAATAACTTTAATAAATGCTGAATTAATTTTTTAATTGCAAATTAATATTGACCAAACGCGACGCGATTTTTTGTTGCAATTTTCCAGATAGTCCTGGCTGCGTTGGCCACGTCAGCCATCGCTGAAACTTACATGGACAAAGAGTATTATCAGTATCGAGGACCCCCAGCTCCGCTCACGAGCGATGGAATGGTCATGGACACACCGGAAGTGGCCCACGCGAGGGCTGCCCACCTGGCGATGCACTCGCAAACCATGGCCAGGTTGAGGAAGGCTCAAAACGATTATGATATGTACGATCACAACGATATGATGTACATGCCGCAAATGATGGAGGAGCCCATGTTGCAGAAACGTCAGCGTCAACGGACGTTTGCCCCTTTGGACCGTGATGGACGCATTATGGACACGCCTGAGGTGAGTAAAATAGGGATAGTAGAACTGAGTCTGCTAGAATGGCTTGGAACGAGTATTTGTAGAAAGTCAGTTGGAATTTTGTGATCTTTATTTTGTGATCTTAATTACCAACCCATAGAACAACACGAACATTACACGATTTCATTATTCAAGAAGAAAAGTTACCCAAAGAATAATGTAACTTTCTCTACACCGTATTCAACCTTACTTTAAGGAATTTCCTTGTATGGAAATTGGTTCATTTTCCCAGAATCTTTTTTTTTTTTATAAAGTCAGAATCTAAATTCCGGACGAAGCGTTAAATATAACGACGAGTGTTCACTTTTCACTCCATTTCCTCAATTCTTGTTCAAGGTGGCTGAAGCAAAAAGTGCCCATTTAGCGGCACATGCTCGCGCAGCGTCGAAAGCGTCCGAATTTTACGAATTCGACGTGTTCGATGGGCGCAAAAACTTGGTTTATCTGAGCCCTGTCCGCGTCACTTACAAACACACGCCGTCAACGGGTTATCGAGGCATATTCGCGCCACTGGGCCCCGACGGTCGCGTCGTCGATACACCGGAAGTGATGAGGGCGCGCGAAGCGCACATGAAGGCTCACGCACGCGCTGTCGCAATGTCCACGCACAACGATCTTTATTATTAAAGAGAGAGGAATTTTTAAACTTAATTCGATGATGAGCAGGTACACGGGTACGTAATACGCTCTTTAAGAACATTAATTGATTTTAAATTATTTCGTTCGTATTGTATTTTTATATTATGTCGTTTCAATGATTTTGATGTTTATATAATATTTGATATTTTGCACACGATTTATGTTAAATAGAAATGAACATTTGATGGAAATAGAAATTTATTCTGGAAAATCGGGATTGGGTTACGTTTTTATTGTTTTAAACACTGAATATCGTATAGTGATAATAAAATGAAAGATTCTCAGTAATTTAATTTTAAAATAATGAACTGAAAAGAATTTGGAAGAATTTGAGATTGTGGTATTCTTTATAAATTTTTATAGTGTTGTGTGGAGCGTTGTTTAATGATTAAATTTTGGCAAATATATTTTGGCAAATAACGAATATCTACAAAATCGATATATTTAATCATAAATAAGATTTAGAAATTCCTGTTTATCTGTGCTTCATCGAATTCGCCACAAAAAGTTAATATATTTAAGAGATCTCACGAAAACTGAATAATTGTAGTGCAGTTTCCCGAAATTGTTCGATTTTCTGTCAAATTGTTTGCACTTCTCGTGACAGTGAAAACCACACAGTGTAATCTTTACTCGTATAACCATTTTTGAGAGGACAGTTTGTATCGTACCTGATTTTTTTTACGCTTCGCGGGACATTGATATTTTTTTACCCCAGCAATTTGACGAATCTCGAACGATGAAATTTTAGTGTTAAGAATGAACATGTTTGTACATAATTTTACTTACTTAACGATGACATTCTTCGAGCATTACATATATATACAAAAAAAGAACGTTATTTTATAATAGTGATATTACAGTTCGAATTTTATTGCCATACAGTTGTTAATAATTAAGAATTGTTAAGGTAGATATTAAGAGATTTTTATGATACTCGTAGTTGCTACAATGTTCTATAAAATTACGAAAAGGTAGTGGAATAAGAAAATTTTACGAAGAAAATTTTTGTTTCTTGCCACCAAAGTGTATTCTATGTTTTGTATTTTCTCCATATGGTGAAATAAAATACGAATGTGGTTCCGTTACTGTCATTCGTCGTCCTTCATCCTGTCTTCTTTTCAATGTAACAACAAAATAAATAATTTTTAAAAATATATTTATCTTTCTCAACCATGATGTTGAAATTTATCAAAAATTCATTATTTATTATTAAATAAAAACCCATCTTTAAATTGCTATTAAAATCCATCTATTAGCGTATCTATCACTGACTCATTCATCTATTCACCCACTTATCTAATTATCTACCAATCTACTCGCCCACTCACTTGCTCATCTCCTCGTCCCTTCGTCTATTTAATATAAAGACACTTATCTGCACCCAAAAGTATTTAATATTGTACCTACTCAAGATGACTCAACACAATTACTTTTTCATATAACTCCAATTATGTACCTCCATGATACATTCTACCTCCACATCAACCCAAAAGGAAAACTGTGCAACAGATGCAAGCAGAACAGAGTATCATTTGAAACGTGACCAAAGTCACGTGGGCCCAGCGTGCACTTATTCTGTCATCCCACACCGTGCCACATTGTGCCAGATTGCTCACGCTCGAATGTAGGTAAATAAGCAAGCAGGTATACCAGTGGGCGTCGTCCAATGAGAAATCGAAAGGAAGAGCACTCCCAGCTTGGTTCTGGGCCTTGCGCAACACGGATGCGGCCCGATAAGAATTCCCTGACATTAACCGGAATTCATAGCTGATGAACTCCGGTAGGGTGGAGCACGTTGTGCAAATCTGTGCCAACATATGATTTGCTGACAACTTGATTTATAAGAGGGAAAGTAAAATCGTTAATAATGAATTTATCAGGTGCAAGATTAGAAACTGCAACGCTGATATCTGCTTTATTTTTAAATAGGTATTTGTGTAACATACGGTGTTATATATTTCTGTAATTTAATTAGTAATTACTTTATTTTGTAGAGTTGGGAAACGTTCCTCAAGTCCATGTCTAGTTAGGTATAATAAAACTTAAGGTTCGTAGGTCCTCTTTCTTCTGCAATGCTACTATGTTTGACCCTATAGTAAACCTAGCTTAACCCATTTTCATGGTTTATAGCCGAGGTTTCACCTCGAGTGTTCAGTTCCCTCTTTAAGCAAACGCTAATTTCAATATTCACCGCACTTAAACAGCCAATTACGGTTGATCGGCGCGATAAGGATCACCGGGCTCACGATCTTGGTCGCGATCGAGCAAATGATCTGTGGGTCGTGTCTGCTACCGGTAGGTCCACCAGGTCGGAGCCTTGCACTTATCGACCACCAGACACAATCGACAGAACCGGTTCCGTTCGCGGCTCAGGCAACGTAAGCAGCAACCGCTGCTCGAGCATGGTAGACGGCAGTTGTTGCTGGCAAGGACGTGATTGACCGTGCTTGACGAGGAATGCGAATGTCTAAGGGCTCGAAAGTTCGTGACTGACCATTGGTGTCTGTTAATGGAAATTCTGCCGACAGTGTACGCTTATCTGTGGTTTTAAGCAGACTGATGGATTGCCGTGGTCGAGTGGATTATATGTGACAGGCATTTCACAGTTCATCGACTTTGCCCTTCGGAAAGTTAATGTAATTCATCCATTAATCTTGATGGCATGTCAGCGATATTTAAAATAAAACTGATTAAAATAGGAACTGCTATAAAAATCAAACACTTGATTTTAATTTAGTCCAATATAATATCCATTCATTGTTGTTTACATAAATCAAACTGTAAGTCCCCGAATGTACCAGTCGATGCCACTTTCACGCCTCTGTACACATGTCTCGCCATGCGTGTACTCGGATTCCTCTGCATAATCAGATTTGCACGTGCACGCTCGAATTCTGTACTGTTTTCACTACCGTGTTTCCCGAAGCGAGCACGAATCGATCTGATTCGTGTCACGGGCATGTTAGTCGACCACCAGAGCTTGTTAGTTGATTATGCGGTCGATTAGAGCAGCGGTGCACAACTTTCGCGGAACGAGACAACATTTGACAATCACTCGAAAAAGTTTATGAAATTTTCTTTGAAAATTAACAAAATTATTTCACTCGACAAATAGTGCGTTGTGAAAGCTTCTTGGGAACCAGTTTAAACAGTAGTGCCATTTGGATCTTCTGTTTTGTGTAATGATTTCTTTTCTTAAATTTTGAAATACTTATATTATTATTTCTTTCTTATAATGTGTTCTTAAATTTATGGTTTACTCACAGTAAATAAGCTTCCAAAAATTCATTCCAGGTGTTTAATTAAAATGCTTTCATTTTCTAATAACTGTATTTGTATAATGCATCAATTATATATACACACGATAATTCACAAATATACATACCAGTATAATAGCGAAGAAAGAAAAAATGGTAACATTGAATATCGCGCATGAATAATCCACGAGATAAGGTTAGTTCCTGTATGAACGTAGACTTTCCTTGACTAACGAACGCAAAAGCGATGAAGAGATCACCTTGGAGGGGAATGTGATAAGAAGACTTTTATAATACGCTCGATAACATCTGTAACGGTACGGCTCGCCGTTACTCCATTTGCAATATTTGCATTCGCCAGTAAACAACACACGATCCAATTTCAGTTTCGACGTATGCGATAAGGCATCGAAATTCTTAACTGAAAAACCCGTGACCAATAACACTAAAAATAATATTATCCAGTATACCTAATTCAATTGTACCTTCTTCCTGAAATTTTTGTGTTCAGATTTAGGCAATTTACAATATTTATGTATCTGTGTTTCATTAAAAGATACATTTTGTTCGATGAAAATTCACTTTACTCTACTTATATTATTATAAATCACTATTACCAAATCTTAAAATAATAAAAGAAATAAAGTACGAGTCGATTCAAAACAGAGACACAAATTTCAATTTTATTCATGTCGAATTTAATGAAACAGGTAGAGATTTTCAAAGTAACGTGGAAACTAAGAACTGACCTTAATTTCACATGGAAATGCAAGGAAGAGGTAGTCGGTAACTTCACCCGAGGAAAATTAAAATCGAAAACTATCTGTGATGTAAAGTGGCACATTTCAAGCATTCAAGAGGTAGCTACAACGCGATTTACAAGGAACAGATACAAGAACAGAAAAGGTCTGCGTCAAGCAACGAAACTAAAAATGCAAAAACATTAAAGTGCAATGTTTACAATATTCAGTGTAAGAAGACATTGTAGAAGAAACTATAGATCTTGAAAAAGAAGAGGTAGAAAAGAGATGGCGTCAATTACCGATAGACTTAGCGTTCAGAGGTAGATCGAACACGATAATTCTAGAGGATGCACATTGATCTTCTAGAATCATCGATTGCAATGAAGGAATGAGAAGGTTTTCGTATTGGCTCACAATCAGTTATAGATTTCTCGAAATATTAAGTGTCTAATACTGATTCCAATCATTTGGCTGACCCCAGGACGGATTGTAGGCACCTGCGGGGTTCCATGAGGGGTGGGCTGCTGCAGCTGGCCCGGCGGGACCAGCTGGGGCCCGTTGGGCCTCGGCGTTGTAGAGGGAGAAATGAACGGCCTTGGCTTGCTGCACTTCCGCTGTGTCCACTACTCGGCCGTCTGGGCCCAGGGGAGCTGGTGGTCCACTGTAAAATAGAGAAATACGGTAAATGAAATGGATGAAAGGAGAGAAGTTAATAAAAATGGATACAAAGGCAGATAAACTTAACACAAGCTGATGGAAAATAAAGTAGAGTTAACAAAAGAGTTAATAAAAGTGAGTGGGAGAAAAGATAGAAAGGATAAAATAAAAGCAATAGAAGTGGACGAAAGGCAAGATCGGCGAAGGGCAAGTCAATAGGTCAAATATGGTTGTTGAAGGAAAAGCAATAATAAATGAAATACACTTAATATAAGAAATGTGCCTAAAATTTGGAAAGTGGTAAAACTTAATAATTTGTGGAATTGAAAATATTAATGAAAAAAAAAACAATTGATAGAAATGAAAAACCTAAATGTAATCGAGGGGATTTTTAATTGACAAATGAATTTCTAAATTAAAAAGGAATTCAGAATCAAGTAACAATTGCCTCATTCGTTAAACTAAAAACTCCACCATGAAAATTACACAAAGAATTAAATTTTCATCTCCGAGTCAAAAAAGAAAAGACCCACCGAATAATTTTATCTGAATGCCTACATAAATTCGGACAAAATATAATTGCAAATAAATTTCTTTGTCCATTTTCATCAGCATGCAGAAATTGTTTTAGTATGAGACAATGTCTGAAACCTGTAATGTGCTCCGTAACCCGCAGGTGCGTAGGAACCAGCAGCCCCGGGATAAGCACCAGCCGGGCCTAGACCTTTGGGTGCCCTCGCATTGGCGTCAGCTAGAGCAGCCAAATGGGCTGCCTTCAATTGCGCCACTTCTGGGGTGTCTACGACTCTACCATCAGGCCCTAGTGGCGCGGGTGCTGCATGGCCGCCGTAGGCCCCAGCATGTCCTCCTCCGTACCATTGTGGCGCGCAGAAAGCTACGTTCAACATTACGGAAAAAAGTACCTGAAAAATAAATCATATCGTTTAATGAATTATATATAAGTACTTAAAAAAGAACAAAGTAGCAATCATATTACTGGTAAAATAGTAAAATAAAACAATGACAATATTATGTATTACTATGACCTAATAGTAATGTTCATAAAAATATAAAACTAATTCTAATGTGAAACAGAAACAGTGTTTATAGTAATAATATAAAAAAAAGTTCGTAACAGTAATTTGCAGAAACATTATTAAAATTATATTCCTCATGGTAAAACCAAGCCGCAAGAAGAATAACACCATAGTTTACTTTTACTTCAAAATTATGATTCAACCAATTTCTATTTTGCATTTCAAAATTATGATTCAACCAATTTCAGTATTGCATTTCAAAATTACGATTCAACCAGTTTCTATTTTGCATTTCAAAATTGGGGGGTCAGTGAAAAACAATTTTCGTTTCTTAAGGATGCATCATTTTTTTCAAGAAGAATTATACACATTTTTGAGAAGTTTTTATTTTATAGAAATCTATGAGCATTAAACTATAAACTGTGATATTTTGGGAAAAACAAATACACATCTAAATAAAACAATAATATACAAATAATCATCAACTTGAAAACCAACATACAACAAAGTTGAAAGAGACTCACAAGCCCCATTCTCTCTTACTCAAACACAAGTACCAAAACGTTCACAAAATCTCAAGCAACAATCGAAACACGAGTTTTCCACGTTAAATCTTCCTATGGAACCTGCGAAAAGAGAATAAAAGCCAACGAAGGCACAGTGTACTCACTATGTAGTGCATCATCTTGTCGAACCTTAGGGTACGTCGATCCAGCGACTAGTGATAGAAGGTTTAGATCCGCATTATGGCTTCCACTATCGCGGATCGTCCAATTTATAGGGGTACAGCCGCGACAATGCTCAATGCCCCACCCCTTGCCACGGCAGCCACAATAAAACGGGGTATAACCACACCCAAGAAAATGCTCTCCTTAAGGCTGGCTGCCCTGCCCCGTAACATTTACCGAGGCATTAACAGCGACACCGGGTCCCGTGTAACCTCGTCAGGAATAGAAAACTCGCCTCCCAGCGGTGCTATGCGACACGCCGAACACCGGAGCGTGGACGTCACGTCATCGCGGATGCAATTCCGACGTCCTCGGAATTTATCGGGAGCGACGTGGAGATTTCAACGCTGGCGTGGAATGACTGGTCCCAGAGCTGGGTGGCTTCAGCGCTGGCGTAGGAAGAGCCGCCGAAAGCTGGAGGCTTCGATGCCCGCGTGGGACTCGACGTAACGACCCTCGGCGCAGAATGGGAATTTTTTAATAGGATTTTCGATTTTTTTTTAATTTTATTGATGGAGAATGCCCTTTAAATTCGATATAATGCATATAAGTCAGAAGTTATACATATAGAATTATATCATAATTAAAAGAAATTTGGTAAAATTATGGAAGTATATAAATTTTGCAATGGAATTTTTTTCCAAGGATAGATATTAGTTAAACATCTTGTGATACCGAAAGAAACAAAATTTAAATATTTAAAACTCAAAAAAATTGACAGTGCTGTATTTTAATATCGCCAACCCTGAAAGGTCTCTCCCAGTGCGGCATCTCTCCCACAATTAACACAAATTTCTAAAAGTGTCTCTAGGCGACCAACTTAGTATTTTATTACCTACGTGTCACCGTTTTTTGTCATAATTTTTTGCGATTGTAATGAAATTCTATTCAACTAGACTAACAGTATAATAATAATAAGCTCGTCTATGCATCAGCGCATTCCAGACGTATGCAATGACACAAACGCAAGCCAAGGAAGTCATTTATGACATCGACCCTGATGGAGTGGAATATTGATCTACCAAACGATAAATCAGTGGTTCAAACAAGCATACGTAATAATTATCCAAATGAAAAAAAATCAAGTCTACAAACAGCTCCTTTTAGAAAACTCAAAATTATTCAGATTACGCATTTGTTATGCAAACAAAATTTCTTAACACTATTTTTACCTAAAAAGGGACATTTTTTTCAACCAGTTGCAGTAACAATCTCTGAAGGAATCATTTTTTAATTAGCGCACAATAGTACTCCCCATTATTATTAAAATTCCAACGCAGCCATCGCTATTACCTATTTAGACCACAACGAGACACACTACCGCTACGAAATAGTGGGCAAAAAAGAAATTCAAAGCGCCCATTCCGCCGTGCGATAAAATTACCAACGTCGTTCCACTCGACAGCTTGACAAAGAATATTTCATCCAGACTCAGTGAGTTTCTTTGAATGTCTCTCTATCGACTGCTGCCCCAGCTCCGTTTTCACCCACCTTAGCTGGCTGCGTGCTGTCACGCGGCGGCACAAGTGGTGCATTCAGCTTTTTTTTCCGTCCGGTAACAAACGTTGCGACAGTTATCCTGGTTCAAAGACCACCTCGCGCATTGTTCGCGTGCTGACCTGAACGGGACTGCGCGCTTGTCGCCAACGCTTTGATAACAAAATAGACGTGGTCGGGACTCGCGAGTTCCTGACTACTCGAGAGTAGCGGGTCAGATGAGAGCTCGTAACGCCACGGAGTCGATGGACGGTGCTGCGTTCCGATATCTTATTGTCGCGTAAAATATGCTACCTCCGCGACACTTAATAAGGATATATTATATGTATTAGTGAAATTATGCGGTCATAGTGTCAATTTTGTATCTTTTTTTTGCCATATTGTTATTCATTTTTGTTCATCTACTTAGTTTGTTCTGCTTTAAACATGTACTCGAGTGATATGGAGTGAAAATTGATGGCAAATGTTTTTAAATGTTGCAGATATGGATAGTTTATTTTAGTGGTGGACACATATGCTATTTGGACGTTTCAAGAAATTTAAAAAATTAAATGAATTTTTATATTTTTGTGTTTACAGTTTGTTAGCTACCTACGTCAGTGAAATTTCTTACAAATTTAGTCAAAAAACAGTATTTTCAATTTTTCTTTATTTTTCTTTGTAGCTATATGGGAACATTTATTTTGCAGTAAATTTAAATTCAGTTTACACTTGTTATTATCTTTTGAATAATATCCATATCTGATGTAGTGTTTTAAACAATATCGTTGTTGAATACGTGCCATATTTGATGACTAATTTCAACGTTATTCACACTAATATTTGAAAATATCGATGGTACAAAATTTGTAATTAATTCTAACAGAGGAATATAATATATATTGATGACTGAAAACATGTTACCTATAAACGAAATTCCACAGGATACTGAAAAACTCAATTCAGTTCCTTTAATTTAAAACACTTGACTCTGCATATACATATGTACATATAAGAATTGAAAATAAACACTAAAAATGGAAACAAGGAAAGAGGAAAAAGGAAAAAAGAAAAACCAACAGATTTTCAGTAAATAATTGCAACCATTTTAATATCAAACCGTAACAGACACGTCACCCTGTCCCTACATAACCATTATCTACAATATCCATTAATAAAATTAATTCCTTGAGCCGTACACTGTACTCAACGCTCTGCAATTACAAAACCAATCAATCTAAAGCCGAAATCACAAGAACATCAGCAAAATCTACCGAAAATACGAGGTACAATCTCATCAATCCTAGAACCATAAAGCAAGCCCATTAACGAGCTCGCCATAAAACCAATTACCATTACTTGCCCCCCAAAAGTTACTTATAAACAATTACAACACCTTAACACATGATTCCCAAGATTCTAGTACCTCCACCAAATTAATATCTATTTTGAATTCCCTATTAGTACAAATAATACCCAATACTAATTCTCCCAAACACATCCACCAAAATGTTGTCCCTCCATTCCCTTTATATGCCCAGTTCTAGGATTGACTCCAAATAATCGTCTACCCTCTCGGTCCAGGTTCATCACCACTGCGGCTGAGGATACGGCTCAGCGTACGAGAGGTGGGCGATCTTCGAAACTTGTTCAGCATGGGCCGCCAGGTGCGCTGCCTTCGCGTGCGCCACTTCCGGCGTGTCGATCACCCTCCCGTCGTGGGCCAGCGGCGCTGGGGGTCCGTGGTAGGCATTCTGCACAGCTCCACCGTAGGAGCCGCCGTAGTCGTCGTATTTACCGTCGACGTAGTCGCCAGAGTAGCCGAAGGAAGTAGCCTTGGAGGCCTCCGCGGCGTGGGCCGCTAGGTGCGCTGCCTTCGCGTGCGCCACCTCCGGCGTGTCGATCACCCTACCGTCGTGGGCCAGTGGCGCTGGGGGCCCGTGGTAACCTGCGCCATAACTGGGGTAAGGCGCGTAGCCGGGGGCAGCTGACGCGCAAAAAACGACGCACGAGAGAAGGAGCTGAAAATTAGAGAGTTTCAGAAATGTGGTGGGGATTAGGGCGATTGCGGAATGTTTGGAGGTGATCGAGGGGCTATGGGGATTTAAAGAGAAATTTGTTGAGTATGAGGGAGGATGAATGAAGTGACAAGGGAATGTTTGAAGTTTGAATTCTGGACATTTTTATATTTACTTGGAAGTGAATGGAGATATTCCAATTATATGTAAATTAAAATTACACCATTGCACACGTGTATAAATTTCAAATCTTGAAATACATGAATAGTTCGAGAAAAAATTTTTAGACTGCACTTCATTTTTATTAACAAAAATATTTAATAATGAAATGAAATACTGGACGAATATCTCTTTAACACTACCTATGAGTTATCGTTATCTGAATCTTTTTCAATATCATGAAAACTGTTCACTTGGGCCTGTTAGGCCCCACGTGTGCACTGTAGGGTTAAGAGAGAATTTAAAGGAAGAGTAAGTGGTGATTTTTGGTATTGCAAAATGTTTAAGACTAATTTTGGGAGCAGAAAAGATAAAATATCAAGTTGTTGCTCGTTATGAGTTATATATATTTTTTGATAAGGTAATTTATCCAACTTATTTTAGAGAATCTGGACATCATTGTAACCAGCAATAATTTGGAAATACATTTACAATGCAAAATGTCAAAAAATCTACTTAAATTTACCCCAATCAAATTTAGAAATTAAACCACCAAAAATTAAATCAAATTCGAAACCTCAATTACCCAAAATCCTTCAAAGTTCAAACATGCTCCAACAAACCAAAAGAACGGATTAAACTAGTAAAACCTGATTCGAAACACTTTACATGTCAACGATATTAGAATTGACATTATTTTAGCGATATTAAAAACGAAAAATGACCCAAACCACCCCACGACCGACGAATGATAATCGAAATGGAAAATATCGTTGCAGGAACCAGCGCGTCTAATCGACTGGCTGTATCGTTACTCACTAGGGACCTCATGTTTGCCAGGATCCACGAGCTGATGGTTTTCTGCCGGTCGAATGGGCCTGGTACACCTTATATAGTCGTCGAACAATACAAGCGCCCACCTTGCCAATGGTAAACAACGAGCAGGCCGTTTGTACGTGAAATATTTACACGCACACGCACGCGTTCCGCTTGATTTTCACATAATAAGCACCGACCGACCAGCGGGCAGGTGGGGAGAGGCATTTCTATTTGGCAATGCGGAGAGAACGAGAGGGTCGATCGCGAAGGGAGGGAAATGGTGAAAGAAACGAGAAGGAACAAGGCTTGAGAGGAATGATCGCGTTGCGTCAATGATGGAAACGCGAGCATTGTAGCTTTAGCGCGATTGCACCGATCCGGCAACAACAATTAACGCTGATCTCTTGGCACTGGGTCAAGACGGTCGATCGAGAGGTTGAACCTTGCTTTTGGATCCGTTCGATTGAAATCATTGTGGAATATGATGGGGAAATTTTGTAAGAACTTCGTAAGATTCTAGATCTAAAGAGAAGATGATTTGGAAGAGTGGTGCTGCTTTGTTCCCTTCTCTATCTTCTATTTGCTTATATTCTTTGTCTTCTGGATAAGTAAATTCACGAACATTTCATAATGCACGTTTTTAATATAGATAATCTCAAATTTAATATAATAGCTCAAATAATTAGGTATATTTAATATAATATTTAATATAAAAGTAGATATTATAATATTTAATATAAAAGTAGATATTATAATATCTAATGTAATATTTTATAAAATCTTCAATATAATAGTTAACAGAATACTTAATACAAAATTTAATATCGAATCATGCAATAGTTGAATAAAAAACTGGAATTTTAAAATATTTTCCTGAGAACGCAGCGGCATCATCTTTCTCGAGCAAAAATTCCCTATATTCGTGGTTTCACACGCTTCGCATATGGCTATAACGCCAAAGATCCACGAGGACTATCTTCGATGCAAATTCCAAGAGATTCCGTCACGTATTGCTACGCCCGAGTTCTTAATAAGCTTCAGAGCAATTACATTTTGCGAAACGCCGCGAACAATGACACCCAGCTACTAAACAATCATTTCTAACGAGCACAGTCCGCCTAATTGGGACAAGTTCATTACGGTAGAATAATTTCACGGTGTAATTCGAGGTCTGATCACCGCCCAGACGAGTCAATAAACATATATGGCCATAAAATACGTAGGCTGGATGTGTATGTGCAACTACAATTTAATAATATACAATAAGTTCATAGAATGATAATATTATAACTACTTCTTAGTATTTATATTTTTGTACGACTTTGTAATAAAATAATAAATTTTAAATTTAATCCTAATTAATTTAAATTTAAATTTCATTTTAATTAATTTAAACAAATTTTAAAGTAATAAATTTAATCGTTGCCTAGTACTTTCATAAAATCGTTGTCTTACAAGAAAAAAATTAAATGAAACCGAAAGTGATTAACGTGTGAATTATAGATACAGATCATTTAAGCAATTGGAGGGCAGAAAAGTTCAACTGTCGCGAACGGAGGTAATCGTTTTCTTTTTTCAAATACCTATGTGGAGAAATGTTGTTGGGTAATTGAAGTTGGTATTCTATGTAAATCGAACATTTCACGCACGAATGGTTCAAATACGAAAGAATTCGGGGGACCATGACGATGGAATTTCTAGCGACACTTCTTGAGTAATCAGGTTGTAAAGATTCAGGCGCAGACCTCGGGAACGAAATGAGATAAATAATGTACTTGATACGATGTTTTCAGCAAGTGAACCAATTTCTTAATATTAAATTGATGACAGGAATTTTCTGAGATTAGAAAGTAATCTTCTACGTAAGTCTTCTTTTAGGGGTTAAAATTGCCAAAGGTCTCGCGAATGTATGAAAAATAATGAAAACGTCATTCAATCAGGTTTCTTCCAAATTTCAAGTGAAGCAGAGATTCTTTCAACTTTACTTGCCTTGAAGCACAACTTGACTAATGTGAACGAGGCTTTAGGTAAATCCACTCTCACAGACTTTACATTGGTTTCTTAGTCCAGGTCAATCAAACTATCACCATCCCAGGTGTCCTGCTAATGTTAGTCGAAAGAAGTGTTTCACCCGTCATTCATGATATCCGCTACTGGTGCACAGCATCGTAAATAATCGTGTAAATGTCGATGGTCGACACACGTTACAACAGGCATTCGCTGTCGATAACCGTCCCTGGCCTCGTCTAAGGCAATGTATACCGGGTTAGTGACACGCCTAATCATCCTGCAACGTTCGAGAAAGATCCTGAACGAGGATAAAGGAAGTCGAAGTTGCTGCAACTCCTCCCTGGTTGTATTAAAACAGGACCCCCTTTTTTAAAACACCCTGCCACGGGCGTCTGGACGGGGGTGCAAAATGGGCAGTTGTCTAGGTGAAAGACAAAGCGTGGGTGATATATTTTATGCTCTTCTACTTATTTACAAAGTTACATTGAAATCGGTGTGCGACATTTCGTCCAACCCCGCTCCCTCCCACCGCGTCAGGATTTATCAAAAGTCTTGATTTACTCAGCAAGGATTTCTTCTCGCGGATCGATCAGTATTTAACAATCGACCGCGTTCCCCACTTTCACTCAGAGTGAAGTCTTTAAAAACGACTTAATGACCAGTTTGATAATTTTTAACGGTTCCTTTCTGGTACCGGATGCCTTCGAGGATGGCGCCATCGCCCACACAGCGAAGGATGGCGGTGCCAATTAATAGCGAGGCTCGATGATCGTTTGACATGGTGCTCGACTGTCCGTGGACACAGATAACCAGCGCTAAGACAATGCCGTGTCGGGCGTGTCGAGATTAGATGGAATTCCGCGGAATGAGCTTTCGTTAGCGGCCTATCGCGTGATCTGGGCATTATTAAAATGCCCACGCGATTCACGACACGCGACACAATTTTCTGGCCATTCCTGGGACGCATCGAATGCTTCGTGATTCGTGGGAAGATCATTGTGAAGTACTCTGATGACTTTGGGAAAATATCGGGGAAATTTTTTTTTTTTTTTTGAAATTTCAAAATGGAAACTGTAATTTTGTCCAAGTGTGTGACCAAAAGTATATTTTTTTTTTTAAATCAATTCTTCCAAAAACGAAAGCCCTATCTAAGGACACTTATGTACTTATACCACATTTTTGTTTCATTTCTTCGAAAAAAGTGTTCTTTCCAAATGCCCCCAGATACATTAGCACATCTTCGATCTTCGGGCCTCAAAATACTTTTAATTGAAACAGTATTAAATGTTATCTGGTTTATTTGCGCAATTTAAGGTGAACCGATGTGACATAATAAAGTCGTCGAGATTCTGTCGCTCGAAATATCGAGAAAGAAGTTACATGCATGATCGAAAGCGCCCATGCGTAACCACTATCCTTCTTCGTTATGCAAAATGGGAATTGTTTGTCGTCAAATTTCACGCGAACCACGCAATCGGGCTGCCTTTTTTCGATCGAGAGGTTTGCCCAGTCGAACCATCTGTCATTTTAGTTGTCACGTTGTCTATGTGACTTTTTCCACGCTTGCGGTCTTACCGAGAAAAACCGAGTAGGTATCCCAAAGACAGCGTCCAGTACAATGGTGTGATTAAGTAATTCCATGTAACCATGGGGAATTTCGTGCAAATAATTTTATAGACAAAACCGTCGAAGAAAAGTAGGTATTGTTACGGATACCGGTTTTGTAAATTTTTGGAAAAAATCAGTGTCTTGATAGGCCCAAAATAGTGTGATACTTTATAAAATACATATGATAATATTATCTAAAGGTATCGAATTTTGGTAGGAAAACAAATAAATAATTAAAAGAAAAAAAAAGAAAAAATTAAATTAAATTAAAGAAATATCGATCACATTGCAACTACTTTGGAAAAAACGTTAAAAATAAGACAATTTTTTATTCTTCATTTTTCCATCACGTTTATCTCCTCGAAACGTGCGATTTTCTCTTTGAACGTTATTCAATCTCTTCAGAAGGAAATATATTGATGGCTGATTTCAATAATAATAATATTCAAAGCATGTGTAATAAACAGGAAAGTCCATGTATTAACATAGATATTATTATACGGTTATATTTGTGTGTCTTGCAGAAGAATAAAATAAATATTTAGATGCATCACGGGAAAATAAAAGGACTAAATATTACCAGTTTTGCTTCGCTACAGTTTATCTTTTTCTTACCATCGAGGATAGCCTAAACGATTCGTTTCAGACATCAATCAGAAGCAAGTTTAATTATTCCAAGGACGCTGGACGACCTTCTTTCGGACCGTGGTGCCAACATTCTTCTCTTTTTACGGTGGTTCATTCACTTTAATCGCGTCCCGTCCCTGCATTTTTCTTCGGACCCTCAGCTTCACTCAGAATACACCGAGGTTGCTTTCTCGGAACAATTGAAAAATTGCTTTGCAGTATCAGTGTAATTTCGTGCAATTTGCGTGCCATTAATAATGAAGTTTTACTTTTCCAGCAGCACGTTCATATCATTGTAATAAATAATGGATAATTGAGTCGATAAATATGCGATTATAGATGTCAAGAGAATAATTCGCCACATTAAAGGTGTTTATTTGATAAAGAACATATTAAACGCAGAAGGTAAATTTATTACTAGCTACGTGATTATTTAGTTTTGCAGGGAAAAGTGCATTTCAAGATGCAGATTTGCTTACAAAATTCTTTCATCAGGAAAATAAGGATACTGCAATAATAAAAAAGCATTTTCTAGTTTTCTATTTACTGCATAATTTTTATGTAATCTTGTTATTTATTAAAAAATTAAATTATTCATCATTCTGTAGCCTCCATAGGGACCCATGAAAGTTAATATTTTATTCTTCTTAACTATTAGTAACAAAAATCTATTTTTTGCGAAAAACAAACGATAAATGATGTACTTTAACGAAACAAGTGTATTAGTATTTATTACTTATTATTGCGGATAAAGTTGTTATTAACGCAATAAACCAAAATAAAACTCTAAATTAAAAACTTGTTTATCCAAAGTCCCAATAACGAGGATAAAATTAAACCGATCAATGGGATCAATGTAGAAGAATATATCGATTGCAAAAATGCAGGGTTTCTTTCACTTTTTCTTAACAATTCCGGTCTCTTCTACCTTACATTATAAAATTCCCTTAAAACCTGTTCCCCCTCGCATTCAAGTTACCGCGTCACAGCAAAGAAACAACTGACACGAAGATCCACCGACAAAACGCAACTATTTGCCTATACAGGTTGCCTCATTATTAGCGAGCAGATACTCAAAAACGAATTCAGCCCATCAAAACAAGCAACAAATTCATACAATCACGATTCCCATTCAATCATACTATAAACATTTTAAAAACAAGCTATTCAATCATAAATATAGAAGCACATTTGTGCGAGCGATTTCACCACTTCGATGCACAGGAGTAGGAATAATGAAACGACCTGTACAACACATATCCATACCTAAATATGCGTGTAAATCGCTCGGGAGCCCCCGACCTTCCGCAACCAAAGGACCATCGATCAGTGAAGCCTGGGCGATGGTTTTTGCCTGTCTGGGAGCATTCTCGGGTCGATGGGGATTTTTCGCCGATCGTCAGTGAAAGAGGATCGACTAGGAAGCCGGCGACGCGCACCTGACCTCGGCCAAGCGGAGTCCCTTTGGGGAGGCGAGTGACGCGCGGCAGGGCCCCGAGTAGCGTAATGTCAATGTCAACGCTTCAGGTGTAGCGGTTGCTTCAGGGTGTGGTCCCCTCCTACGGGTCGACGATCTCCCTACCAGATTCACGTATATAAAAGGAGAAGCGTGGCTGTACGGGGTACGACATAGCAGTCTATACCTTAGGGCGAGTACTGGTTAATCAGCCAGCAGCGCTCCCTGGGCATCATTAAGCATGAGATCTCTGGTAAGTAGCCCTCTACAAAGTGCCTATTGGACCGACGGGGTGGGTGAGCTAGTAGGGGCGTGATTCGAACTGGAATGAAAAGTATCTAGGTCTTGATGGTTGAGAAGCATAAAATTCTGAGTATTAGAAGTCTTTATAGTGCTGAGTGTCTTGAAATTGTTAAAAGTTTGGTGAAAAGGTACATACGGGTGGATACAGATGATTTGCGGGGAACGTGGAATCAAGATCTTAATAAAAATGTGGTCCACCTAAACTAACTCGTGATTAACTTATAGTGAATTCGGTAAGTGACTGAGCTATCTTCGTCTCTACCAGAAACAACCAATCCAAATTATTTTCTGGCACCAGCACAGAGTCTGTGCGAGATACCGAATGTGCTAATAGTAAAGTTCATCGGTGGCATAATGACAAGTGGGTTTAATATTATCGAAGCTTAAATATTTTCAGAAAATGAGGTTATAATCGTCATTTACCAACGTCGAATCGAGCCTTTTGTGGCGACACCTCGTCGTCATTGACACACTACCATCCCACACTTCGGTAAAATTGTTCTCGCGTGGGTATCCCCACAAATTGCAGTATAATTCTGATACATCATCATCCAAAACCCCTCACAAACATTCACACCCAACAGATTCAGCTAACCTGGAGTCGGAATACTCTGATAATGATTTCGAAAATTGTTTTCCACTACTTTCTTAGGAAAAGTACCATAAGAGACTGTTTTCTCATTTTACAGATCATCGTCGTTGTTCTCTGTGGCTTGGCAACCGCTAAGCCAAAGTACCTGGCACCAGTGGTGTCTTATGGCTACCTTGGCGTACCCCTCGCTTACGACGGAAGAGTTTTGGACACACCGGAAGTGGCACGGGCGAAGGCAGCGCACTTGGCGACACAGGCCTACGAAGCAGCCAGAAACACGTTGGGATATGCACACGTGCCCGTTCTGACCCGTGTTTATGCACCTGCAATTACCTACGGCGCCGGCGCACCCATCGGTCCTGATGGCCGCGTCGTCGATACGCCTGAGGTCGCGGAAGCGAAGGCTGCTCATTTTGCTGCTCACGCCCTGGTAATGGCAAAACCGTTTTTACAAGGGGAGGTACCATTAATATATCCATTTCCCTTTTTTTATCTTTTAAATGGGGTTTTATCTTACCTCCGTCTAACTTAGTGGTTAAACATTAATTTATCGAACGATTAAAATTCGAAGGGACCAAAATTTTGTTAGGGAGTAATGATGAAGTCATGGTTATTGCAATATAAAATAAAAAAAGTACTTATTGTGCTACAGTCAATATATTACAGCCATTTGAAAATTAATTCATTGGACAGAGTAGACCTTAAATTATAATCAAATGGACATGTTTTTGATAAACGGGTGAATATTGAATTTGCCGAGTCCTTTTAATTTATTTTTATTATGATAATAAATTGACTTAACCAACTACTAATTTTATCATTATAACTATATATAAATCACTTATTTTTAAATAAATTATTAAATTATTCTAAATTAAATTAAATTTTAAAATCACAATTATAAAAATTAAAAAGTAATTTTATTGTCACCAAAACTTCATTCTCAATGTGTGAAGAAATTTGGGAAGTAGTAAATTTGAAATTTCATGGTCGAAGAATCTTATACCCACTTAGAGACTGATCTCACAGTAATATGTTTATTTGGTAGTAAATCTGAACTATTTTATGTACATTTGTATACAAATATAAACCTAATGTTTGACATGGTTTTTACGTTGCAGGAGCCAGCAAAGAAACGGGGATTATATCCATATGGTGCTCTAGCGTATTTATCTTCACCCTACGCTTATGTATACGGCTATGGCGCCCCCCTTGGTCCAAGTGGCAACGTGGTGGACACTGCAGAAGTCGCAGCAGCTAAAGCTGCGCACTTAGCCGCACACGACGCAGAGGCTAAAAAAATTTCTGGATAACCCTAATCACGTTATCAATTGCGATGCTCAAGATACTTTTGACCAATGATATAACAGCGTGTTATAGAACCATTTGCCCCCGTTCATTGTGAAAGAACAACGGTCATCATATCAGTCAAGAAGGTGATAGCGTGGCGTAAGGGCGGCGGTTGGTTGGGAAACGAGGGAAGGAAATTTTTGTGCCATTGTTATGTGGATCTGATGTAAAAGCACTGATAATAAATAACTTTCTTTAACACAATTATCAATTCGAGTTCACATATTCCGCCTGTCATCATATTTCGGGGACTATGGGGAATTGTATGGTAAAATATTATACACGTCATAAAAAATAGTAAAATATTTTATGAGTTGAAAAAATTTAATTCAGATTCTAGGTACAATTGTCCGCTAATTGAATTTAAAATTATGTAGCTCTTGCGAGTTCAAGCGATTTCCGCGCCATCTCTATAGCGCCTTCTCTTGTCTTGTGTCCACCTATAAATCGCTCTATATGGACAAATACTGCGCCTTCGATTCCAGAACTGCGTTCCAAGTCCGCGTCCCGCAGACCGGCCCAAGCTTGTGGTAAAAATAACCTAAAAAAATACAGTGTATTCAAAATTCAAAAGGTCATTCATTCCACACGTAAATTCAGAGAACTTCATATACCTGCAGACAAAGCTGCTTTTATTTATAGGAACACCTCGGACCCTATAGTCTTCCTCCCCAAAAATCACATACTTTAGTGAAGGTTGTATATTCAACGCTTCTTCTATTGAATAAAGATGCTCAAAGCATGGAGCAGGTTGTGTCAAGACCACAATCTCACCACTTGGGTCGACCTGTAAATATTTAATGCCACATAGTTCCCTTTTTGAATGAAGAATGTTTATATCATAATACCGCACATTAGATTTCTGAAAACAAATGTATATTTTCGGACTTTTTTTTTGAAAAATGAAAGATTTTTTTTAAATAAGCAGTTGTGTTTTCGAAAGTATATATTTTAATTAGTTCTTGCAGTATTTAAATAAATAAAGGAATTATGGGCGATCTCCCGGCAGTGTTTTTTTAATTACTTTACGGTGACCACTTAGCTTTGACCTGGTTCATCTGAAATCTGAAATAAATAGTTTGACCAAGTTTAGTTAATATATTAGATTATCTAGTGCCCGATCGTGGCTTTTTTAATTTCGTAGTGTAGTTTTTATTTTACAGATGAAAAATGAGAGTGATTCTGTTTCAAAAATCGATACTTTTGCCATGAACAGCCGCCATTTTATAGCAAATTATTTTTTCGAGATAATGAACGATCGGACACTAGATAATCTACTATACTAACTAAATTTGGTCGAATATCTTATTTCAGAAGGCCCATGTCGAAGTTATAGTGTTCACCGCAATGTACTTAAAAAAAAAACGCTGCCGGGAGGTCGGCCATAATTCCTTTATTTATTTACACATTGTATTGCAAAAAATACTACAACAACTTCAAGATATATACTTTCAAATACATAACCGTTTATTTAAAAAAGCCTTCAAGTTTTTCCAAAAAAAATCCCCAAACTACATGTGCCCTCAGACCTCACAGGTATGCATGACCCCTTAATTAGCACTGTGACTTTGTTATGTGGAACCATTTCAGCAACCAATTGACATTCTCAACTGCACTTTACCACACAATTCGCAAGAGTAAAAGCAAACTGCACACTTGCAGATTGTAGAACACAGAAGGCAACGCTCTTGTGCAATGTTGCACCCAAGAACCACCCAAGACACATTTTTATGTAACTGACAATAGCCATGTTATCATAATGGTCCCACTCTACTTGAGCACTGCATCATTATATTCAAATCGATGCAAATGTCACCTCAAAGATGCACACTGATCAGGTGTTTTGGAATTGCTAGTAGCAATATTATGAATTACATTATCAACTATAAGCAGAGCATAAAATTTTGGTTCTGTTCACCTCAAAACGTTTTTCAATAGACTCCTGTACAATAGACCTAGCTGGTAACCAAACATTTGCTTTGTAATGTACATGCTGCATAAATTCTTGACCCGTTAATTCAACAGCTTTATGAAATTGTACATCTTCATCTATATCTTTACTGTTCCAGCTAGGATTCAAAAAGTCTACACGAGAAGATAAATCAGTTACAATACGGTACCTAAAAAAGGGTAATCTATCATGAGAATCTAATATGTTGGTACCCTTGGATGTATAATAATCGTATCCACTTACAAAGGTTCTTCCTTGTACATGGAAACACCATTATCTATACCATCAATTTCTTTTATAAATGTATCATAGATTTGTTTAAAGACACACTCTATATCACTGTCACTTATTTTAGGTAGTAATTGTTTAATAATTTCATGACCAAAGTGACAGTAAATCAACCCAGCGCTACTTAGCTTTATTTGGCAATCGTAACCTGGTTTTTTTATGACTGTACTCAACGTCTCATTAAAGGTTCTAAGATGCAAATAAATATGATTAAGAGTACATAGTTGTGTGACCATGGTGACACGCTGTGTAAAGCTAAACTATACCTCATATGATGGTCGTAACGATGCTTTGAGGGATCATATTCCCCACCAACATCAACTACAATATCACAGGTGTCCAAAACAGTTTTATCACGTGATCTATAAGTACAATTAATATTTCATACTGATTTATACTATATAACATTTTTTGTTTAAACTACAAATTTTCAACAATTAGATTGCATAGTTTTATGAAGCTTAAAAAATCATTCAATTTTCATTTAAGTTTTTAGAAAATAGGAATTTTCGGGTTACAGAAGTTCCTTTGTAAGTACAGTGTTGTCCCGTTAAGAGAACGATCCTCCGTTCCGTTAAAAGAACACTTCTATCCCCGTTACTTTTGTAGTTACAGCGGCGAGTACGCGAGAGGGCACGCGACAGCGACAAACCATAAATTCCGGTCGAAATAGCGGAGCGCATCGAATTACTAAAACAAGACGGCAAAGACGAAAGCCGAGCCGAATAGCATACCGTTTCGGCAAGAGAACGCCTTGTCCCCCGAGCGGCGTGTTTACAATGCGACACAATTGTACCTTTTTAAACCTTGCTTCGAAAGTATCTTATTGAAGAATACAATAGTGATAGCGGTGAAAGTGGTATCTCACCTAACTACAGTAGCATCCTTGTATTGTGGCAATATCTTCAGCATAAAACAAGCGAGAGCCTCGTCACAGTGAAAGCGACCGTTGTGCGTACCGATTTTCACGTTCCCCGCCATGGTCAGGAAACGTTTGTGGTGCGCGCGCGTGTAGGTTAGGAATGCGGTTGAAGTTAGTAGGTGCGAGAAATTGTGTACAAGTGTTGCTGAAATACCTTTCAGCATATCCCAGTGACAAGCACGGGGATATTTTAATTTATAGAACTTTAACTTGTGAAATATACTTCAACTTCAATATGTTCTTGCATTCAAAAATGGAACATGTGCTGCAAGGTGGAGTATGGGAAACTTCCCTGGCAGAGTGCGCCATCTGGTAAGCACAATGGCGGCTAGCCGAAGCATTAATCCCGCGTGTATTCAAGCGTACCACTGTATGTACGTATAATTGCAGTAACGAGAAGAGCACTATTGTGGCACTATATTTTCGTTACAGGAATAGCAAAATGTGTACAACCTCACAATTCAAATTCGAATAACTGTTGAACTCATGTGAGTTAAAGATTCTCCGATTTTCTTGGATGAGGGTATTACTATATCTCTTATTATATCTTTTATTTCATCAATTTTTTTTACCTCTCCACTTCCAACAAGCTTCTCACATTCTCCTTTGGAATACCTAAAGGAAATATTACGCTTCTAATAATTTAAATCAATACAGCAAAGATCCACACAATTGCAAAAAATAAAACTACAGAAATTGCACGTACACAATTATTATTAACACAGTACAGATCCTTACAATATACGATGATCGACGTACTCTCCGTACATCGAAAGTAACATGCGTGTAACAACATTACAGAAAGGATATACATAGATATTTACAGGAATGACCGAAGTACACGCAAGCCATAGAGACACTTATCACTTTACCTATCTAAAAATCACTAAATGGACCGAAATAAGTTCAGATGTAAAAATATATATGAATATACATATCTCTATACACATTACACCGTTATTGATAGGAATTTTGACTTATGGGATCACTTTTCCACTAACTATCAAGGACGCATGAATTACAGAAAATAGGAGGAATAAAACCAGGGACCACGTCGATCGGTTTCATGACCACGAATTCGTGTGAATCGCTCCGTCGACTGGGAAATTGGGGAACAGTTATCGTTATTGCAACGATCGAGTATTTTCCGACATTCTGTATTATATTTTACTGTACACTCCCCGTAATCTACATACACATGCGAAATAAATGTACATCAACGCGGTTGCATCAAGCCGAAGATTCCGCTCGCTGAATCGAGTTCCGCGTTCGTACGCCTGGTACGTTGAGCAATACGAGGCTTATTGCTGGATCAATTGGGATTACGGTTTCAGCGATCATCTCCCCTGGACATTCGCTATTTAACGTTACGCATAAATACGAAGCAAGGTCTCTTCGGATGACGAATCCAAAGGTCGACACTTCAAGTTTAGGTTTAGTGAAAGCCATCGCCGACTGCCACGTAGGAACCGACATAATTCACGTTTTATACTAAGGTTCAACAGAAATCAACTGCCTAGCGGTGTTATCCCACAGGATCGAAGTTGATAGAGCGAGGATATTCGCTGCACATAAATAGAGAATTCAACCGAGCATTTGTGCGTTGACTGGCGACAGCGCTGAGTGGAATGATGCGATACATTGACAATTATAGTCGAAGCAATATTAAATAACCGTTGAGTGCAATCGAGGGAGGCTGGTCCACCGTATCTTTTCGCTACTTCAACGACACCTCTTGTCTCTTCGCTTAAATAAATTATAATCCTTTAATCTAAAAGTGGATCTTGCTTTGAATACAGTATCCACTCTTCTCGCTTTTCGACAGAAATATGTTTCTTGTATAATTATCAGTATTAGCATCTAACATTTTATCAGTTGTAGCAAGGTGTTCGCAAATAATGAACTACTACCACACCATTCTACTACTGGTCACCCCAAACGTAATCTTTCATAGCTAACTCCAAAGTTACAAAACTCCGTAATCAACTTCTAAAATTATTCAGCACTGTTTCTCGGTAAAAAGAACGAATATATCTCTAGCTCTCCAACAACTCACTGACGCAGTGAATTCTCGTGAATTCTACCTGATTGAATTGAGGGCCTGCACCTCTTCGTGGTCTGCGTTCGAGCTAGCCCGTCGCGTTAACTTTAATAAGTGTGAATCCATCATGTACAAGGTTTATGGCAATGCTCAGGAAAAGAAGGGCCCTCTTCCAAGGATCTTACCTATTAACAATATATAAATATACACTAGGGAGTCCATGGATTCACCAATTACCAAAATCAACGTCGCCAGACACGAAGGACATAGGGAGAAGGGGTTACCACTGCCTGGTAGGACACTTCTTGCTACGAACATCGTGTCGGCAGCTCTGGCTCTCCTCATCGAAGGTCGTGCCTTCTTCGCAGACGAACCGGAAGTCGAGTACCTGCCTCGATGTGAACCCAGGGGAGCAATAGTGAAAGAGCCTGCAATCCCTAGTGTCACCGTAGAAACGATACATCTCCTTTTCCAGGCAATTGAAGCCATCTTGACTCCTCAGAGCCACTGATTTACGATTCATCCACCTGGTGGTGGTCGACTCCACTTCCTCAGGCTTTGGGGAAGTGCTCTGAGAGGTCGTCGACGGCTCCGTGACTATGAGAATCTCGGTCGTCGATGGCTTAGTGACTATGGGAATCTCAGTCGTCAACGGCTTAGAGACTGCGGGAATCTCGGTCGCCTCTTGGTAAGCTGCGTCTGTAGACGATGTAGTAGAGGGTTCCTCCTCTACCATTGACTTCATGGTGGTAGTTTCGTCATGATCTGCTTCACTAGACGTCGAAGCAACCGACTGAGCCGTCGTGCTGACAATTTCCACGTCTATTAGCGTGTAACTCTTCGGAGTCGTCGAGGTTTCTGGCTCCGCGCTGGTTGACTCAACCTCCTTCAAAGTCTTCTCTATCGTCGGAGCTAGGGTTGATAGTCTGGATATGGGATAAGGAGTGAACTTCTCGCTCTGCTCGTTCAAACCCTCATCCTCCTTTTTTACATTGGTCGGGGTCTTCTGTTCACTGGGACTGGGATCCTGATCGTCATTCTTCTTCTCCAAGGCCTCATCCTTCTGCATAGGCTCGTTCTTAAGACTTTTCTCGTGGTCTTTATCTACCTTGCCCTCCAACACGTTTTCCTCGCTTCTGCTAACTTCTGTCGTACTCACTGACGCTTCCATCGTTGTCAGTGGCAGCTCTGTGTTCTCTGTTGAATCTTCTTCTCCGATCGTGGTGGTCGCCACCGTAGTGGCAGTCTTACGCGACAATAATGGAAACCTTCTGATCACTGGCTTCGGCGCCAGATCGTTGTAGGACTTGAGTGGCCTCGCTGGCTTAGGATTCAGCAGACTGTGCCGAGGTTTTATCACAACGGGATTTGGAGTGGTGGTTGGAGGTATGTAGTTGTAACTTTTCCTTGCTGAGATCGGTTTGAACAGCTTCGGAACTGTAGGACGCACGGTTGTCGTCGTTGTAGTTGTTGTGGTCGTCGTTGACGTAGTGGTTTCTTGCAAATCCATTTCTTCAACGCTATCTTCTCGATCCTTGGATTTGTCGACTTCCATTTGCATTTCATCTTGACTTTTCTGAGGCTCGGTAGTGGTTTCTGATTCGTGTTTTGTTTCGTCTTCACCACTTTCTTCGCGCTTGCTGCCTTCCTTGTTTACTTTATCGTCGCTGAGATTATTGGTATCCGTAGATTCGTGTTCCTTATAATTGTCAGGCTCGTAATTGTCATCGACATAATCGTGAGCGATGTTCTCTACAGACTCCGGTGGTTTCTTGTTTTCTGGTACGTCTTCTTTCTTGTCTTTGGGCAACTCATCAGTGAACTTGAGGACTCCCTCTGTACTGTCTTCGTGGTCGTTCAGATCCGACTCTTCATCGCTTTCTTCAACAGTCGCGTCTCTAGAACTTAGAACTTCCTCCGAATCCCCGGGTTCGGAGGAAATCGTCGAATCGTCACGGCTTTCAGAATCATAATCATCCTCTGTACTAATTTCATGAGTATTTTCGTAGAACGCCTCTGTAGAATCATGGTACTCTGAAGACATTTCCTGCGAGTTAACCTCATCACTCTTAATAGTAGAGTCCTCTTGGGACTCCCTTTCTTCTTCTTCGTCTTCGCCAGAGAAATGTTTGCTTTTGTCTTGTCTGTGAGTGGCGACATCTCGGGATGAATCCTCGAACTTCATGCTCTTTCCTCGACGAGAACTCTTGCTGAACTCTTGCCAGAACTCTTCAGAGTCTTCATTGACGTCTTCTTTGCTTATGACCGTGGTGGATTCGTTTTCCACAGATTCGTGCTCGACGGACGACTCTTCCTTGTAATAACTCCTTTCATCAGAGACATTTTCCTTCGCTTCTTCAACAGAATCTGCTCCTTCGACTATTTTCTCGTCTTTCTTAACTTCTTTGTTATCCAATGTAGGAACTGTTGATTCTTCTTGAATTTCTGGGTGCACATCTACCTTACCTTCAGCTTTCTTCACATTCTTCGACTCCTTTTCCGAAGTCTCGTACTCGTTAACCTCACTTTTCTTGTTTTCCTTCCCTGTATTCTGGTCTTTGCCAACCTGAAGACTCTTCGCGTAACTATTGCGATGGCCCACAGCTCTGGTGTCGATCTCTTTAGAGGTTTGCGATTCTAGCTCATCGAAAATGTGTTTGTCAATCTGTTCAGCCTCAGTTGGCGCAGCTGTAGTCACAGTTTTTTGATCGACAACCTTGTCATCAGGTAGTTTAGCTGGTTCATCCTTTTGCAGCTTGCTCTCATCAATCTTTGTTTCCTTTCTTCTCGAAGATCTTATTCTAGAACTCTTCCTTTTGGGGCTTGACTTGAGTTCCGCTCGTTCTTTGGGTTTCTCTGTCTTACTTTCTTCTTCTGCCACCTTTTCTTCCTTATTTTCAACCTTTCTGGGCTGCTCCGTCACTTCAGCTTCAACAATCTGCTCCCTTGAGCTCTTCGATTCTTGTTTGTCTGTAGAATCGTCATCTTTTACTAATATGGGTTCAGTGGTTTGCTCAGTAGCATAAAGTATTGGAATATCTGTAGCTGTTGATGCCTCTTCAGTTGCACTTTCCGGATGCTCTTGGTCCGAGGCTTTCAATTTAAGGTACTCATTGGGGTCGAGTATAACCACATCAAGAACACGTTCAGTTCCTGGGTGTTTTTCATCCTCAGTTGTATTTTTCTCTAACTTTGTCATGTCTTTCTCACCTGCGGCTTCTGTAACAGTAACAGAAATCTCCGGAGTCTCTGTCTTCTTGTCTTCTGAAGTTTCTGCTGGTGAATTCTTTGAGTTCAACCCACTCCACTTATTGTCCGCGAGATCAATGTATTCTTCAGCATCTGATGCTTTAGTATCCAACTTCACAGAAGGTTCAGTGTCTTCCGAGTACTCTTCGGCATCAATTTCAGTCTCCTTTGGCTCAGCTTCTTCCTCATCCTCATACTCCCTAGCCTCGAAATTCTTCGAAGCCTTGGTGTCCAAGTCTTCAAGCGATGCTTTACCAATTTTTTTCGCTTTTCGATCAGAATTCTCCTTCTGCAAGCTGCTCCCATCGAAAAAAGTGTGAAGCATATCATCAGTGAACTCTCCACCAAAGAGAATGTCTCTAAACTTGATCAAGCTCTCTTTGATGGACTGGAAATCGTTTTTATCATTATCGACAGCAATCTTCTCCCTGTTTCTCTCTTTTCCCTTGACGTCCGCTGCTCGAACGTCCTGCCTCCTATGAGGATCATCACTATACACAAAGGAAACCATGGAATTCTTCGTTTGGCTAGTAGATCTCTTATATCTGGAATGTGTTCTGCTAGTGTTAATACGTTTGGTGACTCGTCGAGCGTTACGAATCTTCGGAACGTCTCTGTAGAAGGGATCAAAAGACTCGTCCCCTTCTTTGTAGTCGTCGTAGCTGGCAGGGATAGTTGGAAGAGGCAAAGTGACTAGTTGTGTGGTGTTCAGAGGTCTTCCTGACTCGTCACTGACACTGGCTTTAGCTGTGACGATCACTCTGGACTGCGATGGCAGTAAACGTGACGGACTCTGCACGATCCTCTGAAGGTCGGGTGGTGGCAGGTTGATGGTGATTTGATGAGGTTTCAGCTGAGGAATAGACACACCTGGCAGCACGTGAATGTGCTGAGTAACCTGCTCGCTGATGGACTGCGAGGACTGAGTTGGCTTCGATATACTTCTCAGAGTTGGGTAGAAGGATCTGATGGTCGTTTCATCGGTGGCTGGTGTGGGAAGGAAGTTTCCAGAGATTCTCTGCGAGCTGCTTTGACTGATCTTCGTTTGCACTGATCGCGATGGCTCCGATGGAGTTGGCACCGGGGAGATCGTCAATTTCGAAACCTGGGAATCACGTGGATGTAAGAGGTCAATGGCAGTGAAGAATATTTAATATTAAGCGGTGGAGTGAAGAACGAAAGCTTCTAAGAGGTTTCAATGCCCAGGAGTCTAAGAGTGTAGGGGTTTACAATTCTAAAATCCTAGGAATCTAGCGGTGTAAAATTCTCAACTCTTAGAACTCTAGAAACCTACAAACTTAAACGCCTTGAAGTTTAGAAATCTTATTGTCCACAAAAGAATAACCCAAGTCATCGAAATTACCTTTCCTTTGTTGGTCGATTGAACAGCTTCCAGCGGCCTTACGTTCTGTTCCCCGTTCTCTCGGTACTCCGAAGTTTCCCTAGGATTGTTGCTGTGTATCGCGAACTGTTCCGTGGTGCTGGCGATCCCGTGGTTATGAAATATAGGGTTTATCAAAGCTGGGCTATTGACGTTGCTGTTCAAAAGGGTCTGGATCGTGGACGAAGTCGCGTGGAACAGGGGTGACACTGTTGAAGGCTCGTTGTGAATGATTTGCGGGGCTGCAGTGGAACTGAACCGGATCTGATGAACCTGTGGTGGCTGGACAGTGGTAGAACTGACACCCTGGTTGCTAAACAGCTGGTACGAGGTGGCTTGCTGATTGTTATTCCTCTCGCCATTGTGGAAAATGTACTGGTGATGGTATCCACCGTTCTTGTCGTCATACAGGGACTTGGACTGGCTGGTGTGGACCTGGGGAAACGGTGGCTGAGGCTGGTAATGTTGGGGATAGCCGGTTGGGTGAGAGAATGAACTGGACGCTGGTGTCGTGGATGGTTTATTTGGCTTCGATGTCGTGGTGGTCGTTGTGGTTGTGGTGGTGGGTCGCGCTGATGTGGTGCGTTGTTGGTGATCGTCCACAGAGTCTGCTGGGTCGACGTCGCCATCGCTGTTCTCGTGTAGGCTGCAAGAACATTACTGGATAAAGGGTTTACTTTTTTAACTGTGATGGTGGCAGCATTATGAGAAACATTTTGAGATATATGGGAAGTGCTTCCAGAATCCATCATGATCACCCAACATCTAACTCGAACAGACGTGATTTAAGGTGGTTAAGTGGAAACAACTTAACAAGAGAGAAGCAGAAAGCAATCAATCAAAAATCTCTGTCACATGCAATCACTACGTCGTCCACGGCTCTCGATTCTCCATCACGCAAACAGGTACATATGAAAGCAAAACTGGTAGGTACGCGACCCGCTGCATGTTTGGGCCTTACAAAATCAGGGGTGAACGTCCAGCTACTGACAGATAAACATTGTACGAGACAGGTGGACCAATGTACGAGTCGCAACGATGGTTTCACCTCTGAAGAAATTCCTGTTCGCGGTAGCTTGGGCAACGAGATCGATGTTGGAAAATGTTATGAGTAGCGGACGTGGACCCGTTTCTGTAGAGCAGAGTTCAGAAATGTAACTGTTTCCGAAGTTTTATTTTAAAGTGAAACTGGACGAGTAACAGGATTATTAGGTACACATATTTTCAGGAAAATAAGAGCATTTGAATTGATCATACTGAAAGTGATTTTTTAATTGGAACGCTTACTGAAACTGTATTTTAGTAAAACTATAATGGCAGTGGTTCCGAATAGCAGAGTGCTAGAATAGAAGAACTTTCAATTAATAGACCAGCTGAAAAGCTGAGCTTTTGAGTAACAGATCACTCGAATAGCAGAGCGTCTGAATAGTAGAATATTAAAATAATGAAATCTCGAATGATATCAGTTCTATCATAATTCATTACCTGAGTGTCACCGCGTTGTTGCCATAAAGCTCCAAGTTCAAGTTGAAGAAGAGCTCACTCTTGCTGCAATCGACCTCGTCCACCCTCTCGCAGACCCTGGTTTCCTGATCGAAGACGGTTCCATTCAGACAGAGGAACTTTATGTCCATAATCTCGTCTGAAACCAAGTCTCATGGTAAAGGACAGGGTCATTATTCGGGGATGCTCTTCTGGGTCATCATTCTCGAAACGCTTAAAGAATTTTTGCTACTTCCAGCTAAGATCCCTAATTACTGTTTCAACAATTTGATAATAAATTATGCCACCATTTTCGAGAAGCAAACGTTACGATTAAAACATTAAATTAAGGTAATCGTTATAAATTCAGTCCAAAATATATGCTACTTTCCATAATTGTAATTTCGAGTTGCTTCACTGTGACACAAATCGAATAAAAAATCATCAAATCAAATTTAAATAGCCTTTTTGGATTTCCTTATTTCAGTAACATGTGAATACTAGAAGACACAATTAAAATTCAAAAACAATGTGATTAATTTAAGAAATAATGATACGATTAGTGTTTTCATCTGCCTACAAATTGTATTGCTTCCACTCACATTGTAATAAAACCCCAACAAATCCCAGACAAAGGTTTCGATAATCAAAGCGATCAGTGTGTCGTGACGAGTCGAAGCCAGACACTCTCGACTTAGGTCAGTAAACGTTCCTCGACGACCGTGACATTCTCTGCTGAGTGATCTCTCTGATCGATTACAAAACTTCGATCGGCGCTCGCCAGGCCCTCGGGCGGGCCTTTCGATCATTCGATCGGTCGATTTGTCGAACCACGACGCCTGTTCCATCTATCCTCGAGCTTAATTATCGATTCTAATTGTCACGACACCTGGATAACTTGTCTCGCACGAATCGATCGAGATTCGATCTTTTATCGTGACGCTCGAACATTTATAATACGAGATACGAATACTTTAGAGACTTCGTTATTATAAAATGTGGTATTGTAATATATCATTGATGTTTTATTAAAAATATAAAATAGTAAAAGTAAATTGAAAGTAAATTCTTCCTATTATATTATATTTCGAAGACTGAAATTATATGGCTGGTTCCAATTAAATCTGCCAAGTACAGAAATTGTGATTTCATTAGCACATCCCAGCTGGTAGTAACCATAATATTGAGTTACCTTTTTGACCGATGGTGCAAACGTGGAACATCTGACATCCAGTCTGAATATCCGCGTAATATCCACCAATCACCTTCCCCTGACACGAAAAATTCGTTTCGGGCAGGTTGTCGAAGTCCAAATACTTGCAAATCATTAAAGCAAAATATGATCAACATGTTGCACTCTCTAAAAATTTTGTAGAATAATATCATGCTGCGTATCATAATTTATATGTCTACAAAATTTTAAAACCCAAAAGTTGGCACAGTATTTTTTAATTCTTATTATGGTATATATAGGTATATAGGTATGTCTCAGTATTTTAAAATCCAAAATTTTATAAGTATAGTATTTTATTCATTCTTATTATGGTTTCAATATATTCCAATATTTTTTAGTAACTAGGTATATCTCAATATTTTTATACGTATTACAATGTTTCTAAATATTCCCCCATATTGTTCAATATTTCTCGACACCTTAAAAGATCATTACAGCATACTTAAAATATATGAAATACCGACTCTGCATTAATTTGAATTTTTGAATATATTGATACTCACGCCAGGTTCCCCCGCGCTGCATAACAAGGAGCCATGCTGGAGGTTGAGGATTGACACGATAACTGGAACAAACAGAACGCAATAAAGTTAGTAATTATAGGGAAATACAGAATATCCTGGCCGGGTATACCGCGCGAGATACATCCACAGATACTTTCACGTGCCCGTCAAAAAATATAATTTTCCTGTCAGGAAGACTGGCAGAAAGCGTTGCCGGTTCGGGCGCTAGGATAATTTACTGGTCTAATTTATGCGTTTGCGCAACGTCTGCGCACGGTGAACCTTGTTACACCAGTTATAATTACCAGCAACTATCGACACGCACCGAGATTGCTATACCGGAATATTTGTAAATTTCAATCTGAACTCTGCGTTATTTCAGCTGGATTCATTTCTAGGGAGTTTTATTGCAGATACATTTGAACAGTCTATCTACTATCTTTAATTGCATGTGGACATACCAGGAATTTCATTTACAATAAAAAATAAGGGATTAGTTTCATACGAACGTGCACTCCATTGGCTGTTTCTTTTTATTATGCCATTTTGCCTACCATTTCATAATTCCAGTGGCAAGGCACATCAATTTTTCAATTCTTTTTTTTTTTTAATTGTATTATTAAAATACCCCTAAAGTTTTAGAAAGATCGACTTTATATTTCTGTGTTAAAAAAAACGCGAAAATCACCCTTTTCAGCGTCCTAAACCTGGTTCTCCCCTCAAGTTTACTTTTTCTTTAAATCTATTAATTTATTTGAATTATTTTAACGCAATGACAATAATGTTGATAGTCAATCCTTTACTAATTTGATGAAGCATTGAATAAAAAACTGAGACTTTCGCCATCTATTTAACACTCTTAATGCTTATTTAACATACTTTCCGGACACTGTATATCTTAGAAGGTCCCACCAGGATATATAATGAAAAACAGATTTCAAAATCGCCCTGCCGCGTTATTTTTAATAACGGCGCCAGAGTAACCTGTTACCGGACACGCCGAGAGCATTGATTTCAATCGACCGTCAGTGAAATGATTATTAATAAAATAGAATGTCGCAGTTGTCTCTGTGACACGCGGTGCAGAATCGATCGCTGATCAAGTGGCCAGTTATAGGCCGAGGTCATCAGGTGTACATATGAGCCATCCAATCAGTCTTATTGCCGGATCCTGTCGATCTTGCGAATCTAATATTCGAGATCGAGGCCTTTTACTGCGATTTTCACAATTACCAGCCTAATATCGATCGATCACAGTTCGTTAAGGCCTCTTCACGCGAATCACTTTTATGGGTCACGAATATAGTATATCAGACATATTCATATATTTTCTATTCCTTTGTCATATATATATATATATAACAGAAATTATTCTAATGCAAATAATAACAGAATCAGCTGTGCGAAATTTACGTTAAAAAATTATTGTAAATAATAATAACAAGAATAATAATATTAATGATAATTATAAATTAATAATAATAAGAATAATAATAAATATAAGTAATAATAAAGCTTATACGACAAATCTAGAAAAATATGGCGCCTATATGAGATACGGAGGTAGTCGTCAAGGGGTTCAAGGATTATCGATTTAGGGAAACGGATGTGCTATTAAAAAATGCTATAGTCGAGAGGTTGTTTAAATTTTTTATTCGGGTCTGTTGTAGCCGAATGGATGCACTGATGGAGTGATTTATGAAATTTCGGTTTATGCGATGGAATCCAGCCATCATGGACCGCGCTTTCCATTTCTTCCTCCTTTCCCTTTTCTAGTCTTCGCAACCCGTTCGACACCCATCTTTAGCGAGATTTTTAACAATCCGTCACTACGACAAATCAAAGTGTGCCAGCGGATCAGATTCTTCGTGAATTCCTTCGTTTTTATTTTTACTCAAAATAGACAAGATAGTTATTATGTAATAGCATTATTATTTTTGTAATAAATGCAAAGATAGTCAAAAGAAAGTCTAAGAACGATATTTTTATATCGTTAGTTTATTCTGGAAAATCCCCTAATTCTAAGTGATATATTTATGAATGCAATTCCTTTTTTTTTTTAATTTTGGTGGTTCCTGCTCCCTATGACCACCATTAAATCTTTAACGTTGGTCAAAACTAGTAGTTTTACCACTATATACAAATAAATAGATATTTATTTCTTTCACATCTGCATAATTATTAAAATTTATATTGCTGAAGAGAATATAGATTCTAGGCGGGACACATTTGTTAAATTCAGTATATTAATTTGAAGAAAAAAATTTCTCCATTTAGATATAAATTTTTGTATCACTCTGTATTAGAAAATACTGTAGATACGTGTCGAAGGAAGTCTACTCTTCCATCCCGAGAAAGCTATGCAGGGTTATTAATGGCATTGCCTACGGTGAAATTGGCGGGAACTGAAGCCACGTGACATAATCAGATATACGTAGGCGAAAGATCAAAGTATTCAAGAAACAATAATCTCGGCAAAAGAAAGTTCTTTAAGCATTCGGCTAAATATATTTATCTCCTAGAGAAAATACAACATAGGTTCCTGAGATATGCTGTATATAAAACTGGTCAACGTATGGCGAGGAGTGTTCATTACTATGTACCACTCATGCAATCTCTTAACATCCCTACTTTACAAGACCGCAGAATCGTTTTCAACTTACTAATTTATTCATAAGATCGTCAATGGGCTAGTTAACTGTCCTCAGATATTATGCTCTATTAATTTTCATGTTCCGCCTAGGCAGTTCAGGGATGCAAGACTGTTTTATACCGCGGCTTATAAGTCGATTCTTGGCTTCTTGGATCCAATTAATCGTATCTGTGAAGTAACTATTAAGTATGCCAGTTCTTTTGAACGTTTCGGTATATCTCATTCTACACTCAAACGTCATCTAAATATTCCGAATAATGCACCGTGACATTCTATTTTTGCTGTGCACTTTGCTAATGCGATTATTTTGATTACCGGAGCTAGTTTAGACAAACTATTTTATGTACCCTGCGTCATCTATCTTAATGTTTTTTTCTTTCTTTTTTGTTTTTCCTTTCAATATGTACCCTCTTACTCTTGTACACTAAAGGGAACCCCTTCCTGTTTACATACAATAAAATAAAATAAAATAAAAAATAAATTCTTTTCACCAGACAATAAATTAATACTTTGTATAACTTATCTGAATATTTACTTTGTCAATTTTAGAATATGGAAAATAACATTAACTTAATGGTAAAAATTCTCGCGTTTAATTCGAGTGAATGCACAGTGAAAATAATTCGAATCGATTGCAAGGACAAACACCTTCTTTCGTTGCGTTGGATACCTAAACGCAGTGAAAGTTATTTCTTCTTTGCCGTTTTTCGATTTATTTCTTATTTAGAGTGTTACGTTATATTTTGCTATTTCTACATTAATGGCGTCGAGATATTACAGTATTGCAAGGTTTTTCGTGATCAGGCGAAATCGGCAGGCAACATTATTCGCAAAAAGTGTCACACTTTATTGTTACTTAACAATGCTATTACTCTACCATGAGTATTTTAAGTTTTAGTTCTTTTTCGAACACAGTTTCTTGGATTCTTTATACTTAGTAAATTGCGATTTAAGATTTGATTAGTGTGTTTTTAGGCATATTTCGGTGAGGACTTTACTTTTGAGAGTAACTGTATATTTTTCACCAGTCGTTTGTTAGATGCTCCACATTCGACCATCGATGACGTCGATAGGAATCAGCATTTATTCAGTCTCATATGCGTCCACCTCGCTATTTATATGCCTGCAGACGACAGATTTATCGACGAGCCCGAAGATTGTCAGGACTCGTCTCGCGAAGACGAGCAGTGGGTCGGCTTCTTGGCAGATCTAAATGTCATGGGATTCACACAGGTATTACGCGCTGAAGGGATTATATCATTGCTTCTTCGGACAGTGCCACTGCGCACGGAGAGGAAAAAAGGAAAATTCAGCGTTACGCGGCTCAACTATGCACACAGCTCGTGGACGGAAATTATTTCATTGCGTTTGCCAAGACTTCGAATGGCAGCTGGCAGCCTCGCGTCTGAGGCTCGATGAATAATCTCGTTTCAAGTGTGATTACAGATGCTTCGTCGTTTTTCATAATATTTACCACCATTTCTTTATTATTTGGTTATTTAAGGCTTATTACTGTCATTGTGCTTCATTAGTTCGGAGATTTTTATGGGGGTTTTAAAAAATTTCTAGAGTAAAAAACAGTTACAGATTAATATTTTCCATTAATTTCGTCATTTGGGTAGTTCTGGATGTTCTATAATATTTCGTGTGGCGTAAGGTTTTCCCTTTAAGCCAGTTTCAGCAAAATATGCTTCCCAGAAAATCTCGACGGGAAAATACGAATTTATATGTGACGATTTTACAATTCTAAAATTGTTCACTTTGTGTTGTTATTGTGATGTTGTTTAAAGGTAGTGAAATATATCTGTTCTTGTAAAATTGTCGGTGGAATAAGCAGAGGGAAAATAGGCAGCACTTCTGGTAGGTATCACTTAAACGCGAAGAGGCTTCTGCAGACCCGGAAATAATTAAGGTCTGAAAATCAGTGCGGAGGCGTCCTAGGGAACGGCCATTACCTAATTAGAATGTTGATAAGGACGCCGAGAATTCTGACTCAGCGTGATTCCTTAACAGCTAGATGAAAAAGATAGGCGCTCATGTATGAATTCCTGAAATAAATGTAAAATATTCTGTAGCTCCTTTTTAGTTTGTGGACTAAATTAAAGAAAGATACGGAATAATACAAGGCTGACTAGTTATCAAATTGGTGAACAGAATCGACCTTATTGATTAAAATATTATGTTACACTTAACTGAGCAGTTTAATAAATTTTATATTTGTAATTTACTGAAATTAATATAATTTATAATTTAGAAAATTCTGTATTTGGAATTTACTAGAATTCATAAGCAGTGTTATAAGACCTAAATGCTAAATGCTAGACTAAAAATACTTAGAAGTAATGATTATTTATAGAGCACGGTGAAACCAAGTAAAAATAATCAGATTCAGTGATGTAATTACCTTAGTGTATTTCTTCTGCTCGATTGGCTATAATGAGACAATAATTCAAAAATGTTAATAAACATTACCTATTAAAAATGGTTGATCCGAGGAGAATTTTAAAAAAATATAAGCAGATACCTACAATGTAATGGAATTGCAGTTCCGAGAAGTATTTAAAAAAATACGAATGAAGTATAATAGAAATCAGTTTCGAGGACGATTTTCATGGCATATAAATAACATATGATAAAAATCGCTGTTTTTGGGAACACCTTCAAAATTAAGGATAAAATATGATAGGAATCGCAGATTCGAAGAAACAGCGTCACGAGTCGAGTTGTGGCATCGGGAGATGAGCAGAATTGAGCAATCTTCTTAGGCAAAGATGTAGCAATGTCTCGGTGACGCTACTGTAACGATAATATCACGGTAATAGCTGTAACTGTTGCGATAATCGAGCCTCGGTTTCTTCTCATTTCCCCTTCGTTTTTTTCATTTTCTTCGATTCCCCCTTCTTTTCTCATAAAAATCCCCACATTTGGTGAATACCTTCCAAAATTCATTTTATTAATTAGGAAGGCGTTTATCGCATAATTTTCTAAAGAATTATAAAAATAGCTAGCCTCTGCTGTTAATGGGCTGAATTTTGAATTTTGAATATACATGTCCAATAGTAGGGTCTATACAATTTTTATATTGATACTTGGATGTGTAAAAGAATGCACAAGAGCACGTGCGATATAAATGGCTAATTAAGTGATTAAAGAGAATCTGCAATTATTGTGATTCTACGGAGAACCTTTACTTGGCAAGTTTACTGGTCCCGTTTAGTGGATTGTTTCTCAAGATTTAATTGTCCCATTGTTGATCCCGGTTTAGATCCTTGACTCTTCGTGGTATGCGTTGCTATAATTGTTCTGTTCTTCTGATACTTTGCAATGTGGGAAGTTCAATTGTTGCCAGGGGTCATTGAATGTTTCTAGCACCGTGTTTGGTAATCACGTTTATAAATAAATTCATCGTCATGCGGTACAATTGTATTGATCACGTGCAGATCAGGTAATCTTCAATTTATAATCACATGATTTTACTAACCTTTGAATGTTAAAACCGAAATCTTGTACTCTGTAAGTTCAGTAAAAAAGGTATCATAATTTTAGTAAAAAGAAGTACTTCGAGATTATGATTCAAACTACACTCTGAGAATTAATACTTTGATATTTATCTACATACATGTAATGTATGATCATAAATTGCGAAAGAACATGAATTATTCAACACCCATTAGAAATCTGAACAATGTTTAAAAAATTCTAAAAAAATTCAAGAAAATCTAACCAAAGAATTGGCATTTTTCCTTAAAAGGTTGTACAAACTCATGCTGAAGGAACTGAGTATAAGTATACCAAGCAGTAGTGAGGTTACTAATGCGCATGCTCGAAGAGCAGACAAAGAAATGGGCGGAGCCATTGCTCCTCTCCATTCCACACCATGAATTCTATAAAGATATCAATGATTAAATAGTGTCAGAGCAATATTACCAGATTACTATTAACAAAAAATCACCCCCAAATTCATTTCTTTTCTTTCCCACCCCTTTCATTTAACTCCGCCAGAAACCTCACCATTGCTGACTATAGTATATCTCCTTATAAGTGCCCTCAAAATAGAAAATAAATACTATGATATTAAACGTGCATTAAAATTATCTAAATATCCATAAAGAAGAATTCATCCTCTCGAAAGTGGTAAGATACAGAGAACGAAGCCTCCTCGCCATTTAACGGAGGAAAAATGCGCTATCCGTGAATAATGTCGGACGATTAACAAAGCAGCAGGTGCAAGGTGTTCTATCAGCCTCTGAATCTTTTCAGAGTACTTTCTCGTGGGGAATTACACGACAAGGTAGGCCTTCTTCCACACACACAAGCGTGATATAAAGAGAAGGCGGCTGTTCGGACAACGAATACATAGGGGGGGAATCGATATTTCCTGCATCGATATATCGCCCACGCTGACACAGACTGTGCATTATCGACGATCGGGACGTAACCGCGGATATTCGGTATAAAGGGGGCTTGTGAGCTCGAGGTAAGGTGAAAGGTGTTCTTCTTACGTGATTTTACAATACACCCGCGATGCTAGTGTGCCCTTTCGGCTCTAATAGAATCACGGGGGGACGGACCACGGCGCTTCCTCTTGCAACGTCCTCGTCCCAGTTCGACTCCTGATTAAGTGGAGCATTTGATAATTAATTATCATGTTTTGAGTTTTTTGGACCTGCTCGTTTTTGTTATGGGACTATTACATTATATGTGAGAAGAAAGATTTAATTTTAATTTAAGAGATCGAGGAAGGGAGAAAAATGATCATCTTTTCCTCGTATAAGTTTTTTCTTTTGCAGAAATAAATGTAACACATTTTGAGAAAAATTTAAACTTACAATTTGGAATTTTGATCTTGGAATAAGCCAAGCTTTTCATTTGGGAATGCCTAATTTTATATGTAGACGATTGAAATCTTTGAAATCAGGAAATTTCAAAATTTGAATGTGGATAAGTTCCAGCTTTGAATTCATAAAATGTCAAACTCTAACTGTGGAGAATGACAAGCATAGAAAATTTCAATCTTAAATTTCCAAAAGTTCAAATTTTTAACTTAAAAAATACTCAAATTTTAAATTTTACAGAATTCAACTTTTACCCTCGGAGAGTTCCAAAAATTACAGTTTAAAATTATTCAAGATCCACAAAATTCCCCTAACCAATCTTCTACTCACTAAAAATCACGAGAAAAAAGGTATGCACGTAGGATCAGCTGTTTAAAAACTACAAATCAAATAATTCTCCTTGACAGACACGCAATGGATGTGAAATAGATGATCCGGGGGACAAGCATCTGCAATTTGAAGCACGCAAAAACACGTTAGCGGCATGATTAAGAAAGGGACAAGACACGCGCGGGAAGAAAAACAAGATCCACGGGAATGAAAGTGAAGGTGAGCAAAGAACTGACGAACGAATCGTTGCAAAATCCTGGCGCGATGGTAAAAGGACAAGAAGGCCGTAATTTGGCCGATACGTCGCCACTTTCTAACGATTATGATATCGCGGCGCGCCATTGGCTTAAGTAGAGCGACGAGAATCACTTAGAATTGTTGAATGGGTACCTGACCAACCTGGCGATCCAGGATATCCAGTTTAATACAATTCTCAGGATCATCTGTCTCTATCCGGGAGTCTGCCCTAAAAAAGATGCTCTTACATAACCTCGAAAATCACGAAACTCGTCCAATGATTGGTCGGTGTAGACTTACAGCCAGTTGCGTAACACGTTCTCTTCTTTTGACCTTAAATGCCTGGCACGTTCATCCTGTCGAAGCATCAAAGTGGCTCTAGTTCTTCCATTCCCCTTTTTTTTATTCGCTTTACCCCTGTTTCATCACATAAAAGAATTTGCTGTGTGTGATTCCTTGGTAGCTAGTATTTTTTCATGATTGCGAGTGTGTATCGTGGATGTCATTAATCATTCGATGATGAGCGCGCTGAAATTTTTGCTCAGCGATGAATTTTCAGATGATGTATATCTTACGAAACATTCCTACGGTACATTTATAGTCAATTAATTCGAGAAGCATGTGCCGGAAGAGAAAAGACTGCTTTCTTCTACAATTAAAAATTTTTGAAACTGGAAATCCCAATAATTTTTCCATTTTCTATTTTGAGTAATAGGGTAGATGTCCCAATTACTAGCAGTTTATTTATTTTACTTAATAAGAACGTAATGTATGAGAAATAGTGTACAATAATAATAAGAATTATCCCAATTTAATTAAAAAATTTTGTTGTACATTATTCTTTTTACGTTATGTTTTTATTAAATAAAGTAAATAACTATCAAGATATCTTTCGAAATCGTGACAATGAAAGATTCTTTAAGCTCTATGCAAGCCACAGCAAAATAAAAATATATAGAAGTCGATCTAACAAACTTTTCAAAAGTTTAGGTATCATAAACAAATTTAGGTATCTGATATTACTGGTTTTAGGCAAATTGTAACGTCAAATATTTCCTGAGTTAAAGCAGCATGGTATTAGTAGGTATTTGTATATTTTCCTTTTTAACACCATAAGTCCCAAAAACTCAAATTGATTCCTACGTTGTTCAAAAGCCACAAAAGCAAATTACACATAGGAGAGTCTAAATTAAACGTGAGACTCATCGCAGACAAATGTCAAAAGTCCTTCGTCCCTCTCCCAAAAAGTACCACTTGGAAGGCCATAGACCTTTAATGGCCATTTCTCCCGGTGAGTAGTTCCCACTTCCCAGTCGTCTGCTGACGTCTTTGAAAGAAGAATTCACCTTCGGGTGATTGGATAGAGGGGCAACGGGCCCGAAATCATATGGCCTCTTAAATATTTATGAGGACGTTCCTTGTTCGAACCAAGCACCATCCGAATTCTCGTCCTTTGTAAACTTTCACCCGGATGGCCTGCGATCTCGCGCTTCTTCCCCTTCTGGGGCCCACCGGCGCAAACGGCCGAGAAATATCGAAGTATTAGAAATCCGTCGCTGTGAAATAATCATTCGACTTCTGGCAACGTGTTGGTGACTTTCTACGGAGATGAAAAGTCATCTTCCAATGTTAAATATTTATCTGGTGGGAGTCTTATAAGAAATTTGGTGGACGGTTTTGGGGCAGAGGGCAGCAGTGGTGTTTAGAAGAAGGAGCAAACGTTTGATTATTTAAATAGATTTATGCAGAGGTTTATAGTTCAATTTTTCACCATTATTTACCGATAACCTTTGAATCATATTCAATGATTTCAACAGTCTTTTATATAATCGATTATTACGGTCTGATCTTACTTGTCGATTTATTGTGCAAGACTATTCGACTCCAACGTGAGTGACAGCGTGAACAATTAATCTAAAGAAGTCTGTCATTTACGTTTTCTTGCATATCATCGCTAAAAAAAGAACCTTCCGCAGTGCATCGTCTTCTATAAATAAAGCTTATTAGCATAATTATGTGCCCGGACAATAGGATCAGTGTAGGTACTTGTTCGACAGAGTAGGCTGGCGATGTCAATCCGGGTCAAACAGTAGAATGGCGTGATCAACGTTTTTAAACAACATTTACTTAATTATTTGAGTCATGTCAATTCCCACTTCCTTTAACGTCGTTCTTTCCAACGCCAACAGTAGAAATCTCGATTATCCAAACTCCAAAGTAATTACAAAGTATGAAATAATGAAACTTTCACCCCACTAAGTAAATGAAAATACATTTTTTATCCACGGGTCCAATTTATATTAAAAGGTCTGAAGCCATGTTTATGCAAATCGATAATCAATATGGAAAATAATAGCCCTTGGGTGGTGCAATGAAAGAAAGTCGCGTGTATTCAGCGAAACTATCAGACTATCTGTTCTTTTGTACAGTGAAACACGTTGATCTCCATTTAACCGATCTACCTGCACCTTCGGCAGTGCATGCGCACGTATTCCGTTCGATTGGGACGGCGATCGATCGATCTGAGTATGTGTTCTACGCGAAAATCGCTCGAGCCACCAGCAGAACAGCAGTTTCGTAACTTGTTTCATGCGATCGCCGCGAGTAACAGTGCACGGGATTTTTCGAGCGCCTGCTTTCCTGTTCCGATTTGCATATGTTAACAGGGAAATGCTTGGTACAATTTTGGTTCAGTTTCAAAATTTTCGTGTTTTAGTGACGGAGAAACATTTCGGTCCTCGAGGTTTATACTATAGCTCTTTTTCTTCTGATTTTTTTCTAAACCCAGGAATTCTTATTGAAAGTTTCTGTCCATTTCTATCAAAGTATTTTTTAAGGGGTCTCTTCATTGTGACGCCCCGATAAATTACTACTGTTTGGAACTTTTTTGTCACAAAAAGAATGTGTTTACTAAATTGAAGTTTTTTCTATTTATTAGCACGTGCTTTGGGAATACAAAAACTTTTCCATATTTTATTAATGCTTGCTTGACCACGAATAAGGGGATGCAACATGCGTAGTGAAAAAAAAGGAAATTCAGTTAGTAGTAATAATGTTTTCCAATAGGCTCTACTAATCATATAAAATAGAAAAAAGAATTTTCAATATGGGTTAGTCTGTTGTTTCTCTCACTGCCTCATATAACGTACGTATCTGTCGGGGAACAGGCGACCGGGTTAAAGAGCCCAGCGGGCGTCAAGTGAAAATAAAAGCCGTCGAAAACGCCCACGTGTGGCTTTTGCAGGCCTTTCACGCGACCGAAGTGGCGCATTTTTGCGCGGCGCGTGCACCGAGCCGAATCGCGACTACCGGCGACAGTCCTTTTCCCCTGTCGAGGAAAACCGCTTGCCCAGTGGCGGCGGTTTTCGCATAATTCCCTATAATTAATTCGGCTGGTGTTGAATAACCGACTGGGAGCTGACGATAAGAATATATTGGATACACAGATTAAAATAACAAATGTAGTGGATGAAAGGAGGGTTTCAACTTTATAAATGAAAAAGGAGATTGTGTACAGAGCACTATATCAAAGAAAATTGTAAAATGTAAAGAAATACTGTTACGGAATGGATTTACACGATTACAGAAAATATTGTGCTGTTAGGAATACAGGAAACTGTAGGATATAATATAATTCAGAAAATACTACGGTATGGAAAGTAATATACTACAGAAAATACTACGCTCTAAATAGAAACTACTATGCAGTGGCGCACTCAGGATTTAATATTGAGGGGAGCGAGTTGAACGGATAAATATATTTTTAACGCAAGTTAAATAAAATTCATTAGATGATTATAAAAAATTATTTAAAGAAGAAAACCGCTATTTCGTACTGTGTATACTATTTTCCTACAATTTCTCAATTTTAACCTAATTAGCCTAACTGGATAGAATTGTCTAGGAATTCCAATAATTGAATTTCATTTTATTAATGTTTTTAAGGTACCTACTCCGAAAAAAGGCATAGTAATTTTTTCACTGCCCGGTGCTTGAATAAAATTATGTAGACCAGGATTACGTGAACTCACATTAATAAAATGCTTCATAAAGTTACACAGATTCCTAACATGGAATTTTAAATTTTTCAGCCTCACAACATTTCGTGCGTACCGCTCAAGTTGAATTACAACAGCAGGCAGAAAAAGTTGCTTCGATTACGAAAGGAAATGTAGGAAGGAACTCCAGCGATTCGTTTCCTGATCAAATGATAATAAACCTTCCCGAGCGAACGCGCTCTTAATAATCTCCTAACCGATCGAGGGAACAGTTTCCCGATTTTCTCGTCGTTTTTTTAGAAATAATAAAAATCGAGGCACGCGACCGCCTTTCACGCGTGTCAATGTCCTAATCGACGTTCGTTCGTCGTATACTTTGCAAACTTTTCAGAATTGTTTCTGTTAAGGGTGAATAATTCATATTAATATCATACCTACTACAAGTTTCTAGTTGTCTTAATTATCAAGTCCTTCGGTGTTAACCAAACTTCTACTTCAACAAGTGGCATATTATTGAATAATTAATTATCAAACTATTGCCAACCAAAATTTAAAATATTACTCGTCCTATGCCAACACGATAGTTTAAATGGCTCCAAATATTAAATACTAAATTACATACATTCTCCACTTATTACCGATCAATTTCATTAGTTCTTTTACAAAAAAGAATAATGTAGTAGAATTATCTCCTATTAACCTTTGAGCCATTGTTTACGCCAGTATACGAGATTCCCTTGACTTTTACGCAGCCAACGCCAATGTCAACGAGTGGCATTATTGTGAATGACGTACGTTTCCTTCACTCATTCATCTTTCTGCTCCTCAATGGAACTCCCTCGAGCATCGTCGTACACGCTTGCGTAGACACGTGTTCGCGTGTACTCCGAGCAGTGACGACATGTGTCAGAAACGTCAGATGAACATTATGAATCACCTCGGAGACATAATCCGATTAAAAGGAATTTAAATTTCAACACCCACGTCGAAGTGTCTACTGTGCTGCTAAATTATTTACACTTCGATTTTTCTTTTCATAATAAAATCGTTACAGCACTACTTGAATTTATATTGCACATTTTTGTGTTTAGAAAATATGTACTTCTTAAATGCCACTTTTTTCTTAAGTGTCATAAAAATTCCTCCTCTGTTCCTTTGTTTGCACTTGCCCATACTACCAAGAGCAATTTAATTAAATTATCTCTCACATTATACTTATAATACCCCAGTTTCCTACTTAACACTTAATTCTGATACTTAACCTCAATCTCCACAATTTTTCAACATTCCATTTTCACTAGAATGACCTTGCCCAATAGATATTTATTTTTTTTTTGACGACACCTTCATTTCCTTAGGACGTTAAATACTTAGTAACATGCACAAATAATAGTACGTTTCAAGTTGGCATTTTGTAGCGCCAATTTAATTAAAAATTTAAAAATATTCACTTTTTTGGTATAAACTTAATAAAGATTAGTTTTTAAAAACAAGCGATTTTTTCTGAATGCAGAGGAGGGACTGCCCCTCCCCCGCTGACGCTCATGACTGTGGTACAATTTTCCAAAGTCTCCCCTCCTCAACCGTGATTTTCGTAACACCAGAGGTGCGGTAGTGGTGGCACGAAACACGCCACGATCCGAGAATACTTCTCGTGTCTCGCGGATAATCGAGAACTTCCGTTTCCTGTGGCGGCCCTCGAATAGCAATGACTCTGTTCTCGCCTCTTTCTTGCTTTCTTGGGCATAATGAACCCGCAACGCACCGCGGCACGTAATCCAGAAATCCACGGAAACGCGGCGCTGGATTGCCTCGTCCCGGCCTAACCGGAAGTGGAAGCGCCGGTTACGTTCGTCAGACACAACAGGTATTTATTATACGTGCCACCGCTGCGAACGATTGCCGCCTGGCGTCGCGAGCCGCCCAACTGGACCGATCGAAAGTGTCGGGGAATTACCGCGCGGCGAGTGTGATTGCTACAGGGCGTTCCAAAAACGAGGTTCACTGTTTATAAGGTAGAAGGGGTAAAGAATGATGCGGGTGGTGAGGTTCAGATTGGGGAATCAAGGTGGGGGATGTATAGATACTAGGAGGGGGAGGGAAAATTAAATGAAGGAGATGGGAGAGGGAGGGGAAATGTTGGGACATGTCTTGGATAACTGTGAAGAATCTAGGGACCTGAAAGCCACTTTGGAGAAATTTTTAACGATTTTGAGACGCGAGAAAAATGGAGGGGATGGTAGGTGGAAGGGGAAATGAGGGGTACATTTTTTTAATAACTGTGGATAATCTAGACACCTGAAAGCCACAGAAGAGAGGTTTGGGGAAATTTTTAATGATTTTGAGAAGGAAGAAAAATGGGTGGACGAATTAAATAGAGGGGGGGCTAAGGGATAGGGGAGAATAAAAAGAAATCCAGACACTTTTACTCCCAACGCATTTATACCCACAAAAAGTGTTCCAGGAAAACTCTCCAATGCTTCACACGGAAGACAAAGGGGTCTTCGACAAGGAACGTCTCCTTATTGTGCGCACGATATTTCTTCATTACGTGCTTCGTTTTATGCTAATTGGAAACGCACACTCGATTTTCAGCGCGAGCACAATGCAAGCAAGGTGAAACCTTCCTGTAGGCAGGAAGGGACTAAGGAAAGGTCGTCCGCGCGAAGTTCAGAGCCTTCGGTGGGAGAGAGCATTGTTCCCACCCCCAACTATTAATTAGAATTAATTAGGAAGATACTTCTTCGTTCGTGCGACGAGCTGGCGCTTCCGTCTCGCAAGGAATCTCGTTTCAGATTACCAATCTCTGGTGTGGGACAGATACGAAATCCGATCGATGCTCCTGGCTTCGCGAAAGTGGCCATTTATGGGCAATGAATCACGTTAAAGATGCCACCGAGAAAATTGCCCCGCATTCGAAGAAGGAAATCTTGTTCTGTTAGGATCCATTTCGAAAGAGATCCAGTTTCGTTCTACAATCGGGGCAATTAAATCTCCCCCAGTTTGCATGATTGAGGGGGGATAAAACTGGGCCATTTAGTTTTGGGTTCAGCAATGCTACTTTTTATTGTAATATATGAGTATCTTAAATGTACATTCTTTAAGGAATAAAGTGATAGAATATTAAATATTAATTTTACGTGGAGTTATCTATTCTTGAAGTTTATCTTTATAAAGAAAAGTCGTGTCACGTTATCAAGGTTCTTCAACCTATTTGACGAATTGGGTTCAAATTTTGAATTTTAAGGTTTCTTATTATATTTATAAAAAATTAATATATATATATTTCTATCAAATCAACAAATTTTATTTGTTATTTAATTCATATAATATGAACCGAACACTACTAAATCTTCTCCCTAATTATTTTAGTGTTAGAAAAAATGTTGCTCTTCCATATTGCAGCTTCTATATGTGAAAGAAGATTACAGATGTTTCAAGACGCTAGAGTTTAATTTATGAATTAAAATTATTTTCCATTGCTATTACACAAATAATATCTAATGCAATACCTTGACTTGGTATTTTCACAGCCTTCAACCACAGCTTTTTCAACGATTTCCAAATATCTGTGGCATATCCAATTCAAATTTTCTCCTCGAATAGTCACAAGTCACGCGTGCAAATTCCGTTACGTTCAGTGAAAGAAGTTCAGGGGATAAAAATGGTGAACAGTTTGTTCAGAAATATTCAACTATAATAGCCAAGGCCCCTTGCCCCCTCCCCCTCTGAGTGCGTCACTGTACTTGTGTTAAATGTACATCATACTAATTATTGTGTAACAAAGACGTTAAAATAATACCTAACAATATTTTTTGTTCTCTTCCATCTTTATTAATTAAAAAATTACAGAAATGTCTCGCGTGAAAAGGTCTTAAGACTGCCTCGTATCCCGGAAAACAGGATTTCGAGTAAGTGCCTTGTCGCGTCGTCGAAAGCAACAGGCGAACCGGTGGGTTCCATAACAGAAACATAAAATACTAAAAATACTAAAAAGCAAACTTGAATTTATTATATAATATTTTCTCCAATACGGTGATAATATCGGAGCGTGCAGGTTTCAGGGACCGAGGTAGAAATTTACGCCACGTTTCCTTCGTACATTTTTCTGGTATTTGGTATATTACGTGATTTACGAGGAATTTTACAGTCTCATTTTAGTGGCTCTTCAACGTCGCGCAAGTATAAGTGATTTGATATTTATTTATGCAACGATGCAGACGATAGCATATTCTTGAAGTTATAAAAAGGATGCAAAGGTGGATGGCGTCCGCAGGGATGGAGGAGGGAGGCCAAGGGTTTTGTTTTAGAAAAAAAATCGTTTATTTTTAAAAACTAATCTTTATCAAATTTATACTAAAAAAGTGAATATTTTTAAATTTAAATTTTAAATTTTTTATTAAATTGGTACCACAGAAGTTTCTCAGAATGTCCCCCACGCCCACTGGAAAAAAGTCCGCGAACGTCCTTGACCACAATATGATAGTTTATTATTCGGAATAATCTTGAAATGGTAATACAGGTGATATCATTGATTAGGTATTCAAGTACTTTTGTATATAATATAAGATTTGTTAATAATCTGATTGAGTATTTTGAGACCTCATATGCAATGACTCGAATAATTAAAATATTTCAAGAAGTAAGAAAAATGAAAAATAAAATTCTGATAAGGTTAAATTTTTGTTTCAGTAGCATATTTATTGAAATTTAAAAACTGGTAGGACATTTTAGTAAACATACTACTAAACTCAATTAAGTTGTTAATAAAATTATTGTATATAAATTAAAACGTATATAATAATAATTGAAATGATTATCTGGTGTTTCAAAGTATAATAATGTTTTAATCCTCCATTAAATTAGTGGATATCTGACACCTGTCGAATATTCATCTAAATTAATCAGTTTTAAAAAATATGTGCGTGGAAAAACCTGAGACTAGTATTGGAGAAAAAGAACGAAAAGAGAAGGGTACATAAAAATGTTAAAAATTCATATTAAATTAAGAACTCAATTTCAAAACGAATGCCTTAGTAATTCAAATGAGTTTTCCACTTTTAACCAACAATTTGCGCTAACAGAACGTCCGTTCCGCTAAAATGCCAGCAATGTATACTCGCCTCAATTATCCTTCCCTTTTTCCAATGACTTTCTATTTTTTTCAGGCATTCCTCGCCACGGTTCGTACACTTTATTAGCGTGCAGTGATAACAGCACGGCTTTCGACGACTTTCATGTTTTTACCGGTGCACTAATACATGTTTAATAGGGTATATAATTGAACGTGATTACAGTCACGCAGCCCGGAAACGGCTGTACACAAAAACGGCGTGGCAATTAATTTTCACGTTCGCGTGCTCCATTCTAGGAATTTATCAGAATTCATCGGAGAAGATACCGGTCAATTTCGTAGTTTACATCAATTTTACCATCGCATTGCTACACCGTCTTATACGAATTCGTTGTAACAACAAATGTAGGTAATTGTATTTTTGTACTTCGAGTAGATTTGAAATATGATTGCAATTTGAAAGGGCGGGGGGATTATTTTCCTGGATATCTGAAAATTAGAAAATATTGAGAAAATCTCTGATCACATGACATTCTACAGTAATAATTTAGTTTCTAATTTTAATTTGAAATGTTGGGTGTGTCTTCTCTTTATCTTGTTCGAGGTGATGGTATTTCGTTTTAACGTCCACTTTTTGTACTACCTAAACATATGCTTTAGATATGTTATTATTCTTCAAGAGAGACTTCGGTGTTCGTTAATTCAATTGCTATAAAAAGATAGGAGAGATAAACTATGTGTGAACATTGATCTATCAACGCCATTTATTTCTTTCACCAGGAAGGTGATTACATCTGATTTCAATATGGACCCAATTCAATCCTCTTATCTAAACACATATCCTAATTATTTCACTATTTATTTCTAAGTAATTTCAATATTATTCAGCTCCCAAAAAACTGATTACCCGTACAGTAAGAACAGTCATTCTTTTACCAATTGCATCTGATTTCAACATGACCCTTTCAATGATCCTCCTCTTTAAACCTCTCATACCCTAGCTATTTTATAATTCTATTCTGAGAGATTCTAATATTATTCATTTCGTCTATTACACAGAAAAATTCTAAAGAATAAATACAGATATAGTGACCATATTTCCCTTCACCAAAAAAAATGGTATCATCCTTTCACCCCATCCTTATATCTAAGCACACATTTTACCTACTTCACTGTTTGATTCAGAGAGATTCTAATATTATTAAATTCCTCTATTACTCCGAAGAAAAATTTAAATATCCAAATAGTGGCCATTCTGATCCCTTCTCCAAACCTGATTTCCCAAAAGTCCCAGAGCACTTTCAACCAACGAAGAAAGCGTCGATAGGGAACCACCGTGCCCAAGCCCGCTGGAAAATCGTTCCCAGCGAGAAGTGCGTGAGGCGTTATTCCTACCCATTATTCGGCAACGTGAGAGAGTGAAATTAAGATCGTGACTAACTAACACGCGTCTTACGTGACATCGGCACCGGCTAGAGACACGCTTCGAAAGGTCTAACCGCATCCTTGCGCCGCGGTTACGCGGTTACGTAAGGAGAAAAGTCAGGCAGGCGGACAGGCTAGCCAGAGAAGGACAGACGGTGGCAGGGGCACGACGAAAGCGGAGGAAAACACGAAGAGTCAGACGGGATTCCAGAAAATGTGCACTTGTCGGTGGAGAAACGTGCAGCAGGATCTGTGTCACTTTTCTGTTGTGATTCCAATATAAGGTGACTTGGAAGAGAAATACGGGTACAGGTGTACCGAGCAACGCTGGGGTCCCCGGTGCGCTTGCGCCGGTTGAATCTGGTGGCCCAAGCGTGCCTCGGGTTCCCCAGGCTCCGCCCACAAGGCCCACCTTTGCTTGGAATGCTTAGATATGACTTATTATAGTTATGCATAAAAATGGAACGTTTCTGGTTTTTACACTTTCATAATGGAGTAGAACGAGTTGCCTGTTGCGTGTGAATTATCACTTTTATGATGCATGAACTCTGTGTTTTATGTCGGTAAGACAAGTGGAACTGACTTTTTTGAGATGGTGAAAGCAAATCAATTTTAGGTTTTGAGTGGATTCTTTCTGCACACACTTGGACGCACACAGTATTGAATAGTGCTAATTGAAATGGAGCTACTAGTTGCCAAGATACTTAGTACTTACTGTAGCAAATATAGTGGAAGTAATTTTTGCAATGAAAAGAAGGATAAGTTCGAACTATCAATTTTCCTTTTCAAATTCAACCTACCAAAAATTTTCGAACCTTTGGTATCAGATATCTGTTAAGTAGTGTGCTCCTCTGCAGCGATTAATTTCATTTGAATCCACGATACGCATCCCCTGCGTCGCGCCATGAATCCCCTATTGTTTGTTATGTGATTATGATAATGGCGCTGTCGCGCGCGTCAAACATGATTAACGCTTGCAACTTTTTACAATCGCGGGTGAAGCGAAAGTTAATTATTTCGTTCGGTCGACTGTTAGATGGTATCAAGAACGTTATGCAAAAATCTTTACAGAGAGCTAGTTATTTATAGCGCGCGACTGGACAATTTCAGGACTTTCTAGACGTCTCGCTGTGGAGCGCTAGGATCGACTAGCTTGGCACCACGCGAAGCAGTTCGTATTTTCGACGACCTTTCGATTACAGTCCACTCAATTGCGTAAGAGGCAGGGGGTAATGTCACAGTGATGTGACATAATGGTTAGGTCATTTATGCACTGTCCTCCGTTGTTTACGTTTAGAGATGCTGCTCTTACCTTCATCGAAACGCCTCAATTTAAATGTGGAGTCGCGACATAAAATGTGACGTACAATGTTGCAAAATATAAAATTACTCCAACTAAATTAAGTGCAGAATTTTTTTACCATAGATTAGGTACATTTTATAATCATTGAAATTTTAAAGTTTATTGATCCACTTGATGAATACCCAGGGTTTGGTAAATTTCTAGTTGACGAATTCCTGGAATTTAGTCAAACCCTGGTTTACAAATTTTTCAATTTTTGCAACCCCTAGTTGACGAATTTATAGAATTTTTGCAAACCCCAGTTGATGATTTTTTAAACATTTAGCAACTTCCAGTTGATGTTTTTTTAAACATTTTGCAACTCCCAGTTGACACATTCTTAGATTTTTCCCAATCCCTAGTTGTCGACTCTCAGGAATTTTCTCAATCCCTGGTTGATGAATTTCTAGAATTTCGAGAACCCCTAGTTGACGAATTCTTAGAAATTTGGCAAACCCCAGTTGATGAATTTCTACAAATTTGCAATCCCTAATTGATGCATTTCTAGAATTTTCTCAATACCTATTTAGTTGTCATATTCCGGGAATTTTGTCAATCCCTAGTTGATGAATTTCTAGAATGTTGAAAACCCCTAGTTAACGAATTCATAGTGTTTGGTAAATTTTTGTATAAAGAAAAAATGTGACATTTGCAGCCTGAAGGGTTTCTAGCAACATTCAAACAAAAAGGAGAGGGAAAAATTTAACGAGCAAGCATCCAAAAAGATTGCAACAATTTTCTTTTCCTCTGTACGGATTTGTTTCCCTTCGTTTTCATTGAAACGCGGAAATGAGGCTCACACCCTCTGAATCGTTCCGAAAAATTCTTCCGCATATTTCACGCTTCGAGGCGAGCCACGCAACCTCGTTCGTTCACCATCGAGGAGAACTTTCTTCGGTTCGCCCGCGACAAGCTGGCGAGCAACGGTGTTCCTTCCCATGTGGAGAGACGTGACGTGACGGCAATGCACGCCCGCGCATCATAAACGCACTCGCCGATGATTCATTTGCGACACTGTTCGCAACCTGTCCCACAATTCGCGATTTTGTCGGTGTATCTACGGCGGTTTCTTTGCAACTCTCTTTGGAATCGCGTGTACGAATTTAAAACTATAGTCACAATAATTAGATTACATTACTGTACAGTCAACCTGCACATTTGTAATTTTGCGGAACGATTGAAGAGTCCTTGTAGAAAACCGCCCAACTTCCAATAAAAATTTTTTTCAGCATCAAAATTAAAGCTTTTAAAAATGACAGCATGGCACAAGTTCCAGAGAAACTAAATTCCCTTCCACTAAATCTTTACAATGCAATTTAGAGCTATTGCTCGCCAAATTTTATCCGCCATTATACAACCCCTGCCCCTAAAGATCGCTCGAAATTCGTACAGCTTTATTAAGTCTCTCTCGCGGGGCACAGTAAAAGTACGGAAATGAGGAATTAAAATGCATAATACAGGCTCGCTAATTAGGCCAGAACAGACGTCAGGACGGATAGATGAACGAAAGTCACGGCTGCATAATGCACCGGAGCCCCGCTCGATTTTCTGCAGCTGCATGTAATGCAATCAAGTCGTAACGATGCAGAGAAAGTGGAGACAGAATAGGTTTGGGCACACAGATCCCGAAATCTCATTCTGATTGCACGTAAAAATCGATATTTTATTTGATTAAAATTAACTTAATTTTACAAACCGACTTGAATTCCACGCTCTAAACACAGAACTGGCATCACTACGGCACACCACAATAAAATTGTGACTGGCACAAAAACAAAAATTAGAATATAATTTCAAATATAATAATATAATAATGATTATTATTATTATTATTAAATCATCTAATATTATTAATGATATGGCAATAAAAGAGTCATACATTTAAATATGCTAATATTTATTTATTTATTTTATTTCCCTAAATATTGTTATTATTATCATTTCTTCTTTTCTCGTGAAAAGCTGTTCTGCTTCTTTTACTTTATTACCGTTGAGAAATTGCTTGGGGCCCCAGAATATTTCTTGCATTCAGGCCCCTTTATAGAGAAGGCCCTGTTTGTAACTGTTGTGGCAAAAATATTCAAAGCGGCAGTTGGAATATTCCTCTAACCCTGACCTATGTTTTACAACCTTCTCCGTCACGAAATATGAAATGAAAAATTCGATCCTCGAGCAGGCGACAATACGAAAACGAATAATGATTCACTATGTAAGTTTACGAACACGGTGGCGCTACAAACGAGGGGATTTGTATTCATTACCCTCCCTATATGCGCACGAATAGCCCAGCGTGTCTGGACCACCAGCCGAGATTACCGCCGCGAAACGTGCGAACCCACCTTCGTACGAGTGTCGTCCGCATATATTTACATTCACGTAGGAGCCAAATGGATGTTGCATCGGCTGAGGCCGTCCAATGGAATGCAGCCTCGTGGGACATCCGTTCGCGAAACTTATGCATCGCGGTCGGGACACGTGGGACGTCTGTACATCCACTTGTTTGCCATTTTATTGTGGTCCGTACGCGGTGAATCCCCCTTCGAGGCTCGCATTCAAAGAAAATCGAAAATGTGCTATATACATAGGCACTTCGTTCTTTGCAGGAAACCAGCTGATATTTTTTATGAGAGCTGACAGGAATTGAGGACCATGCAGCAAAATGGACGCAGCTTCATCTTTTCCAAATTCAAGTAAATTAGAAAATACAGTTTATAAAATTATTGTTTTTAGATAATACATTATATTAACTCAATATATTATGATATAATATATTAATATAATTAGTATATTATATTAGTATTTTTTCCTTATTTTTCACTTAAGAGTCGCCATACGCACTATTGAGATGCAATAATGAATCATCATAGCGAAATTGTATAGAACAATAGTAACAGTAGGTAACACGATTTTCCAGAAAGTTACCAGCTCGAAAAGGCCATGTTTGTCCACTCACTAGTAGGCGTATCGCGGTGTTAACTGGGTTTTCGTGTCGAGTACAAGGTGTTTCCTACGTGAATGTAAACACGGGACCATGCATGCTGCGTACGATACAAGAATCGCGAATGAATCACAGGAGGAGAAGAGAGGGCCTTCCACGGGGAGAGAATCGGGAATAGATCAGCTCGTGCAATTCCACCGAAGTGGCTTCGATTGCTCAACAGCAGCTAATTATTATCAGTTTGCAAATACGTGCGCTTAATTAAGCAATTCCAGCCAATCCTCGAATGCAACTCTTCTTGCTCACTGTTGTAATCTTCTGCTCCTTGTTGCGTTTTAAAGCAGTACGTTTCTTTAGAAAGGAAACTCGCGTGGAGCATATAATGAGGTACAAAAATTATGACAAAAGTAAGATACTAAATAAAAAATTAAATAAAATTGAAAATATTGTATTTTTTTTTTTTTTTGTTTATTACCTGTGCATTGGTATTTCTACTAACTGCGAGTTGTAATATAGTTACAACCAGGAATTTAAAACATAGAAAAATGAAAACAGAGATTGGTATTGTTATAAACGTCGAAACATAACTGATTACTTATCATTCTATTATACACGTAAATAGAAAGTAGTTAATATTGGGTTAAATAATAGTAGTGCAACGATGTGGTAAAATGGTACCTATTATTAAAACGCGAAAAAAAGTTTCACCCGGGAATTACGAAAATACACTAATATTGGGGGCCTTGCCAAGCAGAGTTTCGCAAAAGTGTTCATGCAGCGTTCATTTTTATTTTTTTTTACGTAATAACGAGACACTAGGCGTGTCCATTTTTTGTCATCAACGGGTATTTCGCTCCCTGGCGATGTGCTTGATTAAATCTAGAGCTGTGGGTTTAAAGATTGTAATGAAAAAGGTCATGAGTGCTGAGTTATTTGCGTTATGTCTGCGGTAACACCTAAGTAGTGGTGATTCAGTGGTCGTAGACTTGTTTTATAAGTAACGAGTGTTTCATTTCTGGCTGGTAGATCATGATTTCGCTTGATTAGGGTTGAAGTATCAACCGTCAAGGCTGTTGCAAGGACTAATTAGAGTAATTTTCTGCAGCACTTGAGGATGTAATGAAATCCTTCATACTTGAGCAATGAAATAAGTTCTAAAGGAGGATTCAAAAAATGAATTCTGTGTTAAGGGATTATTAAAATTTGGATACTTGTAATTTTAACAGTTCGTTGATTTAGAAATTTGTAAATGTGGAAATGTGAAAATTTGGAAATTTGAAAATTCATTTATTTTACCATTTGCGGTATCTATATTATAGATTTTAAAGAGTGTGCTGTAAATTTAAAATCTCACACTAAAATTTATTTATTTTATCATTTGTGGTATCTATATTATACTACGTATTCGTGTGTTTTATAGAAAAATTTTATAATATTTGCCCCTCTAGGTGAGATTATATTAAAATAACGCAGTAAAAAGGATGCATTGCAGCTCGTTGCATGCCCTATGCACTTTGTCCACGCATTGTTTCGTTCCCTCTTCGTCTTTCGAGGACCTTGTACGCCATGACCGAAGTTGAGTTAGGTCAACCCCCGAGCTGAGAGTGCATATTCCTCCTCGGTGCATTGTTCGCGCGATGCACCATATTGCATTCCATTATTCCGCATGTGACACGCAGCATATGCGCGCAACGAGTGCAAACGCGAGTCGCGAGAGGGTTGAAAGTTTCTCAGAATTGTCGATAATGGAATAAGATCCCATGTGAGACTTCGTTAACACTTACGTAAGAAAGAAACTCGACTTTCTTGGAGCATCGTAAATTAGTTTTCTGGGTAATAATGGAAAATGTTAGCGGAAGACTTACCCTGCAACAAAAATCCATGCAGCGCGAGGTTCATGGCTACCAGGTGATCAATTCCTTCAGCCTGCAAGAAAAATAAATTAATATTAGACGATTACATTGTAAACAATGAACGTAAATATTAAAAACTAGGGAAAAAATAATTGGATCAAAATATGTAGATCATCCTTTGTTTATAAAAATGAATTTGATTGGAAACAGCGTAATTTATAATTGTGTATGAATAATTAAATGTGATTTCAAAACAAATTTTCAGGGTTAAGTAACTTGCAAAAATTGCACTGAACTTTTTCATTGATAAAAAATGTAATTTTTAGTCGATAATGTTAAAGGTTTCAGAAAAGATTTTTATCTTCTTTACAATTTTGAAACACATATTGCTATTAATTTATATTTTCGCAAAAGAATTTAATCCACTAAAATAAATGAAAAATTAAACAGCATAATTAATATCAAGTAATAATTAATTATTCATAATAGATACCTTCTCAGCGATTGGATAGAAAGTACTTAGCAGTATCTGACCGAACAACAAAATTATATTCCAAATTTAGAAAAATAGTAAATTTCAATTAATCCCTCAATACCACTAATAAATAATCCAAATAGGAAACCCGCTCGAAAAACACACCCGTCGGTGAAAAAGTGGTATATCGACCAAAAAGGAATCGTATTTTTAGCGAAACAGGGAAGACGAAGATTTAACGCGAACGCTAAGCGAAGCTAATTTCAGCTGACGATAAGTCGCGCGGAGGCGTAGAGAAATCTCTGATGCAGGCAAACTCGTCCCTGCCTGTCAGAGACTTTACGTATTCTCTCTTGAAGCTGGTCAGTAGCTTTGAAGCGCACGTGGTGCCTTCTGGCGTCGTCAATATTTGATCTGACTTCCCGAGCTATGTATGAGTGCGAGAAGGTGAATTCTTGCTCAAAGCGACTTGGAGAATCCTTCCCTGGTCTTCGACTTCCCATTAATGATGTGTACTTAACCACACGAGAGATTACAGGTCGTTTAAAGTCGTTTTACTCGCGATAGAATTACTGCCATACACCTGGTGTCTAAGAAATAGTCGAGCAAATTTATATTGCGCATTAGGGTTATGGCGTTGGGTGGAAAAACTTGATATGCAATTAACTTGGCTAAGAACGGTTTAAGTCGTATTACTATTTTAAATATATAGTTGGGCCCCCTTCGTCTTTCGGCCACCAATATTCTTAAACCCAGTCCGCCACAGTCAGATAGGTACCATAACCAAAGCTGACAGAGGATGAGGAATACGGAAACCCCCGATGGTGCATGCGACTCGCGGCTCACTCCGAAAACGTCCCTAGGGCTCACGAGTCACTCGTTCGTCCCTAATGGCTCTATTTTTTCGTATTATAAATGATCGATAAAGTCCGAGCATGTGCTGGCACACTCGAAACCGCCGTTCGGAGCACAATGGCCGCGTTGCAGCGGAAATAATTCAGGTCGAGCACGTACAACGCGTAACGGTGCTCCGCGAGCGCAAAACGGCAAACCGGAATTATTTCTGGCACAACGGACCCCTTTCCCCGGTTTTTTGCGCTTCCCCTGCGTGCTGCACCAAGGGACATCGCTTCCTTCGTTCCTCGGCGGCGTTAATTCGTAAACGTCGGCCAAATTGCATCGAGGATCTTCAATCTGCTCGCTCTCTTTCCCCGCGGGCCGAATAAAGGCACGAACTGCATCGCCCCGGGTGGCAGGCCGCGTTTCAAGTGCACCAAGTCGAGGAGGCTGCAGCATGGCGAGCAGGTGGTACCACCAAAAGCCTTTTTCCTCGCGTATGTATACCAGGCGCCTTTTAAGCCGAGGATGACTTTGGCTGACGAGGGGAGTGCGCGGGATCCGGGTCATCGATTCGCCCCAAACTTTCCACACTTCGGCAGAATTTAGAATCTACTTTTAACGAAGGATTTTAGTACTCCACGGTCTATAGACACAGGGTGTATCGCACCCCAAGGGCAATTTTAGAGTTTAAACGTCACCTTTACGACTTCCAAAAGCAGATTTCTCACGGGAAAAGAGTATTACGAATGGACAATTATCCAGTGGAGGATTTAAGAAAAATTGCCCAGGTGGCAAACGTTCTGAGGGGCCCAATTTTTCGGGAAATGAAGAGGTAGTTTACTAAAAACGGGCATGTGTAGTAGTACGAAAAAAGATATAGTATTTGGCTACCTATGCGTAATCGTAATTTTTTGGGGGAAAGGGGGCCTTGGGGGGCCTTCTGAGCAGAGACCCAGGCAGCAACTGCTCATCAGGCGCCAAAACTTAAAAGATTCGAGAATACGAAAATGGTAACTCAAAAAGGACTGGGATGCTGTGAACCCCAGATCAATTTGTCATAAGAAGGTGTGACACGGAGGGTTAATCATCGCCACACCTAGGTAGACGAGTAATGACTGAATCTCTTGAAATATAGTTGTTTTGCAAGATTCGTATGATAGGCGTGGAAAATGACAATGAAGATGAGCAGTCGATCAGAAGTACGTAAAAGAGTTTCATCAGAGCTGGTAATAGTAGTGACGCACGGCGTGAGGCGCCGAGTGGTACTCCCTTTTCTGGTGACACACCACGAAAACGTGGATGTATCCTCTCCTCCCCACGATCAGGGGGCCATCGACGTGAATACGAAATCCGAGGAACACGGCCGCCATTGGCGTGCGTGCAATTCCTAATGAGCCGCGGTCTTTCGACCTCTGTACCGTAATTTCGAATTATTTGTCCAGAACCGACGTGCCGGGAGGATGATTCCTAGAGGAATGCCACGGGCTGAGAAACTAAGGGGCGTAAGTCAATATAAGATAGCCACTGCGGCGCCACAGTCGCGCGAGCACGCGCCAAATTCGAAGTCAATTTTCTCGAAAACGAAGCGTCGTATAAAAAAATGGTTTTTTGGACAAGGAACGAACGGCTCCTCAGTTTTCGGGTTTAAAATTTTATTACTTTGGAAAACTTTGAAGACCTGAATTACCCAGGTAAATCGGATGCGTCGAGTTGAATCTATTAGACTCGCGAATGAATGGAATCGGTAGCAAAAGTGAAAATTTGAATTAATTTCAGGTAATGCGCTTAGAATGCTTGATGTGTTGGTTAAATAGAAACTGAAGCTTTTCAGTGTGCGAAGAATTTGATTGGTAAAGAGGAGAAGGTCGTGTGCACCGTTGTTCCGTTTCTCTCTCGCTTTTGCATCCGCAGCGGCGCTCCTTTACCTTAAAGACGATTTTCACCTTACGTAAAACCGGCACATCGGCCGTGACTCGTTTCCATGGCGAACGACTTTCCCCGATTCCGTATCGCGAACGTTATACACTTTAGAAACGATCGATGCCACACCTTCTGCCAGCTGGCTTGAAATTATTCGGTTGTTTCTACGAAACCATCGTTTAACCCTCAAAATGGAGCATGCGCTTGCCAGACACAAGCACTAACTCCCTCTGCAACCCACTTCCTTTTTTTCACCATAACATTATAGTAGGGATACTATCAGATGCTATAAAAATATTCTATTGAATCCTAATTAAAGAAAATTTGATAAGATCCTTCAATCTTAATATATAAAACAGAAAGTTTCTATGAGGCATTGAAAGCAAAAACGGACTAACCCACATTTTTTTGCGAAATTAAGTTAGTAGCATTAATGTATTCCAATAGGTTGTACATTTTTTTTTATAAAATTAGAATTTAAATTCCATGCGAAGCCGGATAGTAAAGCTCTAGTATTCTATAGTTGATATTTGTAGTTGTACTTGCTGGTTCAAAATTTTTATTCAAATTAAATAGGACACTAGAATTTTCAGTTTTTAAAGTTTTTCAAGTAGATATACCGATGGTAAAGACACAATAGAATCAGACTATATTTTGTTTAATTAATTATTGTATTCAGCGTGTTCCACAGTCGGAGTTCTAATTCCACGCTACAAAGGAAAGTGAATTCCAAATCGAGCACGAGAGGCTTGTTTAGCATATGTTAAACTTTTGGCGATCCTTGTTATTTCGAAAGTAGAAAATTCAAGGACGTCTCCATGGAAGCCGCGGAGCAACAGTCGTTTCTGTATTACGAATTCGTGTTGTAGTCTCTTTGGTTAACCGCATTCCGCAATCGTTACGAATTCCAATGGACTTTTAATAGTTTGGGATAAACTGTCTTATTGTTAGCCTCTGAAAAACATTTCTGAGCAGCGTCATTGGTACCGTCAACTTTCAATTTGTTAAACGGTCTGAACAATATTTTCTTCTATTTATCCATTTCTACTCCTCAAATAGTAAATTAAATCGCTGAGTTGTTAATATAAATAAGCAGTTAATTGGCAACAATATTACGTTGAAAAATTTGAATTATGAGTAATCGTGGAATTCGACGTACAGCAAAATCTCAAGTGTCGAGTACTCCACACATTTCACACAACTCACGCCAGCCCTGGTTGGTGGGTTTCTGCATAGCTTGCCCCAATTCTGTGTAAGAAATCCGCAATTTCCATATTCCAGCGCCATATATTGGTTTCACAGCTTCCTCCAATTCATTTTTGAGGTTAGGTTTTAATAAGAACCTTGCCTCTATACAGTCCACTTTCACAGTTACCTTTACATTCCTTCTATGATCCTCTAATACTTCATTTGTAAAAACCCTATTATTACCATTATTACTATTATTATCACGCAGGGTTAGATTCCTTCGCCCAATCCCATCCTTTGTCTCGCCATCTTGATTAAATTCCTCTGTTCTCTTTCTGACTGTTTTTTTTCTCTATTCTTATCATTATTATTCTAGTAATATGCCCACACATTTGCCTTTATTTGGCCGTGTGGCGTCTCGCTTGGCCCACAGTTTTATTTCCTCGCGTCGCCAAGTGTCAAGGTAGCGTCACCAAGAATTTATTCCTTCACGAGCAGATTTAAAGCCCGCCTAAAAGAGGCACAGCGAGCGCATCCTCGACTTTCTAAAGCGATCTGATCGAACGACGGGACGGCTCGATCGGCCGTGCGAGTTTATTCCCATTCCTGGCGAGTCACGAATGCGGTCGGCTCTCTTCTTCATTTCGAAGAAAACGATTTTCCCGCCGTGAGTCCCCTGGACGTGTTACGTTACGTACGCCCGCCATTGCACTCGTCTAGAGAGAACGGCGCCCGTTTCCGGCTTTAGATCGATCGGCCGGATATTGCCCGCGGCCTCGCGTGTCGATCCTCGTCGATGATCTAGAGTATCTAGATCTTTGTTACGTTCCTTGGCTGCGAGCCCTGAGAATTCTTTTTCTTCTCAGGCACTGAGGAGAAAACTTGGGGAAAATGAAAACGCTATAAGTAAGTGCGGGTATATACTTTATTTTACAATTTATTTTGGATTTTATTCTTTTCTTATTGTATGAAGATTTTTGGATTTGGGGAGATTTTAGGAAATTGATTTCATGGTTTCATGTTACTTTTGAATTTTGTGACAACAATTACTGCTGAACCTCGCATTTGACATACGTAATAAAGTCACTATTATTATTATTTCTGTTTTATTAAGTTACTATGCAAGAACTTGTTAGTTGACTTACCTGCTTCTTTAGTCAAGAAGGGTTTGTAAATATAATAGGTCGCTACTGATTTTCGGCATTATTTTAAAATAAATTTTATAGGTTTTGCAACTGAAGTAACTGTATCAGGATTACACAAGTTTCAAAGCTGTTTTAAATTATAGAATTATATAATTCCATAGCGTTAACTCGTTTCCCCTTTCTCGCGTACCTATACAGACGAACGGTGAAATATTATTGTAATTTAGCGAATGTAAGCTTGTTCCCTGCATTTTGCATTTAAACGATCGCGTCAGAAACGCTTTAACAGCTGCAAGAATACATCACACGAATGCCCAAGCGATGCAATAAATTCATTGAGCAGCGTTGCGTTCTTAGGAGTGAAAGTCTTCCCCTCTGTAATATTGTATGTAGTATGCTGTATTATAATAATTTAAAAATGCGAGTGCAAGCGACTAGGAGAAATCATAACATATGCTCGTACTCGGACAATACCCGCTTGCACAAATTCTATAAATAGCCGCGGATGTTAATTTCAGGTTCATTCAGAATATTTGTATTCAAGCTTTCATTTTTGAGAAAAATAAAGTGGTACATATTTATGTGCACAGTTGGGCATCAACAAAATAAAAAATGATTTAAATAACGGATCAAATAAAAATGACTTTGAGTTTAGATTATTTGTCGAATAAAATTAATTATTTATTCGACGAATAAAGCTAATTTCTTTATTTATTCGTTGAGCGTTTCACCTCCAGCGTCAAATATATTTTTGAAGTTTACCTTTAACTTTAACTTTATGCAACGTCAAATGTAAAATTTAAATAAAAAAACTGATTTTATTCGAGACGTAATGAATAATTTTTGTAACGTTTACTCGTTGTTCGAAATTTTTATTTAAATAAAAGTTTTGCCCATCTCTGCTTAGCGCATATAAACATGGAGGAAGCATGAAACAGGAGAAAATGTAGACGGCGATAGAAAGAAAAAGATATACATTGGGGACACCCCCTCTCTTTCTAGCGCCAGGGGCGGCAGTATTTTTTTTTTAATATTAAAAAGAGAGGAGATGTTCACAATGTATCTTTTTCTTTCTATTGCCGTCTGCATTTTCGCCTATTGCATGCTTAGTCCATGTTTATATGCTCTAAGATCTCTGTTTACATGAAGGATGCGCGCGCAGTTGACAGTGGCGCCTCACTTATCCTCCACATTTTTCACACAACGTATATTAAAAAACGAGAAAACTCGATAACTTTAAGGACTGATTTTACACCACACTCCTTCCGAGTAAATTATCGCTGGAAGTTTGACCAACGTTATAAAAATTCAAGAAGAAAAATGACATATTCTACGGAATTTACTGTATCACAGCCTGCTACGCAGCATTACAGAGGTCACACCATAAATTCATTAATCACTAAAACAATTTCCCTAGCCGCCGCAAGTAAATTGATTGAAACTCGACTTCAATAAAAAGTGAGAAGCGGTCGCAATAAACCGTCAGCGGTTTGCACATCCACGACCACCCTGCGCACAGGTTTTACATTCACCGTGAAACAATTTCTCACGAAAATCGACAGCTCCTCGTTCACGACCCGAGGATATAACCTCATCCATGCGATCCATCCGGCTTTCATGCGATCTTACGTAATCCGCTAATTATCGCTCCAGCGATCGACTCTTCGCTCTAGCAATAATAAACGCGGTCTTACCTAATCGGTGAGCATCGAATCACGAGTATCTGGCCCAAAAAAAAAAGACGATAGAAGAAAAGGAAGCGGCCCACGCTTCGAGGGGGAATGACGCGTGCAAAAATCGAGCACGTGGCCATCTTTTTCGACGAAGTGCACCTGTTTCGCCCGACGGTTAACGAGCACAGCTATCGACGGCGACTCGCTATCGACCGAGAAAATCTACAGGGTGCTCGCGGAACGAAGGTAAACGGGGAATCGTGATACAGTCGGGGATCTAATAAATCACAGCGAAGCGCGCCTCTCGATCCGCGATCGAGGCTACGGGGAACGGACGATTCTGAAGCATATTTAAGTATGAATGGATCGTGTTCTAGAAACTATGGATTCCTCTATTTCTCCACAGTTTCAACGAATTTGAAAAAAGAATTATTGTTTTTTATAAAAGAGTTTTGGTGGATATCGAAATATATTTTTGGAGAAGAAGTTTGTCAAAATTTCGGGGGAAAGGAATTTTTTATTTGTAGGCAATCAGGGTGGGGAGAATGTGTTTTGATTTAAAAAGTATGTGTTTAGGAGATTTCAGATTCAAGGTATCTTTACAAATTTATAATTGAAAAACGGTTTTTAAAAACCGATAAACCCTAATTCCTAGCTTCCAGGATCTCTAATGTTCATTAAACTGAGACAGTAAAAAGTTAACTGATCATTAGTAAAAATAAAATCATTTTTGTTAAGCACATACATAGGAGTTTTCAAGAAATTACAATTCACATGCATCATTATAATATTTTCAATAAAATATCATCCTCATTTTTAGGAATATTTACATGAAAAATGAGCATTCCTATCAAGATTCAGAAAACAAGCGTTCGTCAGTTGTAAAATTGGTTCGATCTATGTTATAAGTGGAGCTTACTCTGTAATATCGTGGGAATCGGATGATTTAGACAAAGACTAATTGATCACTCGGAGCGATGCTGCGTTTGCTTTCACTTTCCATAAAATCGTCTCGAATTGTAGCATAATACCCGATCTCAAGGAAGATGGAGTTGCACTGCGAAACGGAGGACGGCACAGATCCGATCAGGAGAACGTAGATTCGCTTTTAATGCAATGCAGATATCCTTCAGGGTGCTCAATTATGATTGCACGCTGGATAAATGGATTAAAAGTAAGTGAATCTTTGAAATCCACTTAAGAATTGGCAGTTTTGAAATACACTCAATACAAATGCTGAATAAAAATAGAATGAGAATAAATTGTTTGATTGAAATGAAGGCACAACTATCGACAAACATAAAGTGAATTAAAAATTTCCCAATATAAATAATAAACGTACAAAGACAAGTTAAAATTTTATAATCCAAAAATACTTCAATTACACAATTTACCCCCCAAAATATAAATTTTTCCAGGGCAGGGATTTCAAAATTTTCTTTTTGCATAAAATCTAGTCCAAATGAAAACAGTATTTTTATGTAATCTTATTTATAATAAAAATAGTATTTCTGAAGTTCATTATTTTCAGAATCTCAAACATAAATATTCTTGTCCAAAATTATTTCATATTACAACTAGGTTGTATTAAAAAAAGAGCGATAAGATATTATGAAATGGTCAGATTTAAAGAACCACATCACGGAAAAAATAAAATTAAATATACATTTCCGCAATGTGCTCTTTATGCAATTATCTTTACCATGCCTGCAAAGTTACCGCGAAAAAATGGGAGATTCTATAGTGGGACTTTTATTTCTCGTCTGGCTGTCTGGCAGTCTGAGCGCGACTCGGCGATTGCCGTTTAGATTATGTAAATTGTTACACATACAAAACAAATCTCCATTCCCCTGTTCGATTGCGCTTAAATGGCCGATTTGTTGATCGCCATACGATACCCCCCTTATGGGTCACTCGCGTGCCTCAATATCCTTTCAAAATGCGCTTTGAAAGTACCAATTCGAGTGACATGTTTTCAACGGCGAAATTCCACCGACTGTTTTATTGTCATTCAAAGAAAAGGTTAAAATATTCCTGATTGGTGCAATAATTTTGTTAGAATTACATGCACTGCCTCATCGTTGTGCCGTTGCATCCTTACGCAACTTATTTGTGTACCTATTAAATTTTTTAATTCTTAAATATATAAATTTCCAAGTACTCGAATGTTTAAATATCGAAACTCATCGATTTTGTAATGACTAAATTTTTGGATTTTTAAAGTAACAATTAAACAAATATTTCAAAGCTTTATTTAAATATATAAATACCAATGTTTCCAAATTCTCAAAATTTTGAACCTCAAATATGTAAAATTCTGCGATCCCCAAATACTTAAGAACCAAATGCTCAATTTTCCAAATTATCACATAATCAAATATTCAAATTTACAAATTCTCAATTTTTCAATTTTTTAATTTTTAATTCAAACGTCCAAATTTTGAAATTCTCAATTGCTGAGACCCTCGACTGCTTAAATCCTTAGAAAGACAAATTTTGAAATATCCCCATCTCAGATTTTCAAATTCTCAGGATTTCTAAATTCCCATATGCTATTAAACTTATGCTACATGTTCATAACTTACAATCTTTGCAATCCAAATTATAAACAAAATACTATCACAAAATTGGAGCTCAGAATTATTGTTACTTTCTTCTCAACTACTCTCGAGCAACAAAATAAATAAGGAAAGTTTACGGGAATGAATTATTTTTGTTCTCCCGCCTTACCAACCTATTTAGAAAGTACCGTTATCCATATTTAGTGCAACTCTAATGTATCAGACGAAATCTTACGAAATCGTTGCGAAAGCTTCACTTGCTGTTGGGTTCCGTGAAATGTCAATTTTCTGGTTGTGGCGTGATGAATAAACTTATTTACACTTTCCATCTTAAAAAGCGCCTTCTTTTAATATCGTTTCTTTCGGCTATATTTTCGATTAAGTTCAGCGAACAACTAATAATTATTCTATGGTACTCGGTACTATGGCGCTGAACTATTTATTTGGCAATGTGTTTCACGAAACACTGTGATTTATCCCGTGATGCTCGTGTGAAAATCAAACAGGTGATAAATCTTATGTACCTTTGTAACACTTCGGCTGACACTTTCAAGGAATTCATTAGAATTCGTTAGAAGTGTCGCGAGAAATGTTGCGATTGCATTTAGATACATTCGGTGCATAAAGAAGAGAGGAAACAGAGAAAGAAACACGTGTAACAGGTTTTCAAACGCACGAGTAGGTATTTTAATATTTGAACATTTTGAATTTCTGATTGTAAAAAAGACAACTCTGATAGGCTGATGAATAAGTGGCTTTTAAATTTAAAAATTTATCTAATGCCATACTATGGTCTGTTTATATTATTAAAAATTAGAAGCCTGTAAAATCAGTAATTATTATCTACCTACTAGCGCTTTCTCCTTTTCGAAAAACCTTCTTCAACGATCCCGATGGTAAAATAGTACGAACCTTTGAACTATAAATTACATGAACCTTTAAATTTCACTTTACGAGTGCGACTGACACGTTCGACCGTTTTTAGTACGGTTACATGGTGTTACAGAATGGTGTACGCCCACGTAACCCAATATAAACGAGGTCGATCTGCTTGGGCATTTTAGAACAACAATTTTCGCCACGAGCATTTCTCTTTTTCGACAGGATAAAGATCACTACTGAACGTACACTGCCATTTTCATCAAGTATTATTATTCGAAAATTACACTGTAAAGTAGGAGGATAATTTAATAAAAAAAAAAAGTAGGAGGATAATGACACCGTACCCCGTGTGGAAATGTTGGAGAAATTGCAAAATCGCATAATTATTGTCACGCCTGTTATTGGAAATGCGGAGATATGGGGGTGTCGTACTGCAAAAGTATTTTCTACGAAGGAAATCCAAGTAATTTTTCCCTCCTATTTTTTCGTAAAAAAATGGTATGAATTTTTACTTGCAATCACGCAGGCATAATTAACTACTGATTAAGATCATGGACATGGAAAAGACCGCGAGATCTCTATTTCCTTGAAAAAAAGAAGCGCAAAGGAAAGCACTGCTACTTTCAACGCACACCACGATCCTGTCAGCGTCCCCTTTATCGGGCTCGATCGATCAGCGAGAGCAATTGAGAGGACTTTCGAAACAGAGCCAAGGGAGAATGAAGTCCTCGTGCAGTGGCAAAGAATCAAGATTATCCGGGCACCAAGAGAACACACTGGCTGCTGCGTTTACGCGGCTATCTTCGAATCGCGACAGATCGATCGGGTAGGCATCTACTAACATCGAATCCGATACTACTTAGGAGAAGTATCGTACGATTTTTATGCTCTGCATTTTAAGTAAATATACAATGAACGAACAAAGTAAAAACCCCCACAAGCAGAAGAAGCCTGCTTGTTTTTTTTTTTTTGTAGAAAATTCGAGTGGCGGTTTTTAAAGTGCACTTTTTTTTGCAATAATTAACATTCAGGCACTTATGATTGATTTACATTTTCAAGAACTGTATCCCTACAGACTTTTTCCTAGGGATATTTATACACTTGATGTCTTTCTCTCTTGCTTCCCTAAAACCTTCATTATATTTTCTACTTTGTGAATATAACCAAAATAGAAATTGTAAGCCACAAAAATATTTTGTTTGGAACAACTTTTAGAGTAAACCTGGACTGCAAAATAAGAAAACTAGGAATAGGAATGCAAGAAGACAGAAAAGGCGAAAAGAAACCGGAGACTGGGTTGTGAATTGGAGATAAGTTTAGAGGTTATACGACAGAACTTAGAATTATTTAATACACAGGAACGTGTAGGAGTGTTTAAGAATGACTGAATGGAATACAGAATGTAATAACCGATTATGAGGTACATATAAGCATACCACGTAAGATGATGCCAAGCTGTAGGAGTACTGTAGGAAGATTATAGTCCATAAAGAACACAATAAAAATTTCTAACGCTATCACCAAAAAGGCATTCTTTGATCAAACCCAAATGATTTATCTACTGAAAAAGAAATATCTCCTACATTTATGGTAATATAATCCTCTCTTGTCCCCAATACAGCTACAGTAAACTACTAAAAATATAGCCATTTATTTCTAGAAAATTCAAAAACAGTTGTAGAAAAATAAAATTTAATTTTCTTTCTATAATATTTCACTTTCTATCCCCGCTATTGCGATGACTTAGAATTTGCCTGACTCGGTGGAAACGTGAAATAAATTCTGCTAAAGTACGATTCAGCTGATCCGAAGAACGCAAAACCACAGAAATATTTCTCACGTCAGTCACACGCGTGTAAGGACACGGTTTACATAATTCCAGTCGCACGCGATATTCGTGGCCAGGAGGGGACAAAGCCGAGGATAATGTTACCGTTATGCTTCTCACACCACCGTTTCAAGTATTTATATAATTGAGAGGGTAAATGTCGCTAATCGACCGAAGGAAACCACCCGCGTGCGGTTTTTCAGGGTGGAAGAAAGGAGGAACGAACTGTGGGAGCTGCAGCGCCTGCAGCTGTTGGCAGCACTGCCCGTTCCGTAATACGACACATTCGGGAAAGTCCCACAATGCATTTGGCCGCGTAAAAACCGGCTTGCGTAACCGGGGGGTATCGATTATCGTTAGAGAGCTATGGATCAACGGTGTCGATAAAGCAAGAAAGGGCCGGAGAAAGAAACATTGGCTTTCTTGTTGCCTTTGGGAAGGAATTGGGGAAAGCTGACGAGACTAGGAAGTTTAAATTCGACTTTCCATTTTATGTGCCGCTCGGAATAATTAAAGAAGTGGCTGTCCAAAATGATTTTGAAGGGTACTTCAGAACTTTCTGTTCTGCCGAAATTCAGAATTCATTTTTTCCACCCAAATAAAAAAGAGTAGGTGATTACTTCGAAAAGGAAAAATATTCAAACCACTCACTGCGTGAAAACTTACCAATTTATTCGGATTTAAATAACTGAAACATTATTCAGTTCATCCCTTTCCCGACTTTCTTTTTCACACCACGCATTTTTCACGTGAAGCCGGTGGTCCCCCGCCGAGAAAATGTGAAATCGATACGCCCCGATCGCCGGCGTTGGTAATCGATACCACATCGAATGATCGCTTCCGGATAATATAGGGAACGACAACGTTCGCGAGATATTTTCCAGCGTATTATCTAAGCCGCGAAAGTGGATTACGATGGCTGTTGTACGGAAAAGCAAAAGCAACCCGACGGGATTTTCGAACTAACACATTTGCATATTATTTCAATCGCAGGAACGTTCTCGGTGCTGCAACGTGCTACCGTTTTGTTTTCTTTGTCGCTCGGCATTAGCCAGTTCTCCTTGTTACATAATTTCCACAGGAACAACGTGGAAAGAGAAATATTTCGTCTTAGATATCACATAAATTGAAAGGAATGTTGATTAAGCAGTTACAGGGGACTAAAATATTAATGTTGAGGTTATGTTTGCATCTAGAAGTTCAAATTTCTAGAAGTTCAAATAAAACTAGCACAGATTTTTAGGAAAGTTCTTAAATCTCGAGGGCCACACTAGAAGTGATCACGTGACAGTTTTAGAAAATCACGCGAAAAAGTTTGACAGCAAACAGTTGACACTTTACGGGCGGTTACATAAAATCCGTTTCCGAATCGAAGCCGAGAAATTTCGACTACCTACCGGGAGTGGCGCATGGCGACCGGCCACTGCGACTTGGCAATAAGACGAGAATCGCCAGAAGCGATAGTTGCTGGACAACCGAGCGACCAGTTAGCTTTCATTTTCGATAACTGCTCGTTCAAATGTCTGCATTCTTTCGAAAGGTCGATAATCGTGCGCGTAAGACCGCTAACCGTGAAATGAAAAAACTGCGGGGCAGGTTGATAAATCTTATCGCCTTTTTCGTCCAGTTAAAAGTATAATTAGACATTTGTCTCGTGGCTGACTTTTACTTTTATATCCACGTATAATATTACAAAATCGAGAGTGATTTTTTTATTTTCTGTTTTAGGAACTCCTAGGTAGGTAGATGGGATAACTGCAGTTGGAGGATTTTCTCCTTTACTCAAACAATTGTAATTTTTCATAATTCGAAAATGGTATCCTTAATCCTTTCCACAACTTCATTGTCAGTGTAATTATTAGACAAAGTAAGTAATTTGAAAATTATAAACTAAATACTGAAACACACCTGCGTCACATCCCCAGATTCCCACACTCAAGGAATCAAGTAAAAATGATTTCTACTCAAAATTACCTACAAAATAAAAATATATTCAGAATTCTGAAAATGGTACTAATTAAATTACTCCCGGACATCATGGAAATCTTCAGAAAAATGGGTCAGCCAGCCAGAACTGCCCAGGAGGAGCCAAGAGAGTTTCGTTCCCTCGTTTCAAATTCAATCAAGTCTATACGCCCCATAGATCGTCCAATTTCCATCAGATTGCGCGAAAAGGCAAACGGAGGGTCGTTAACGCGAGCACATCAAAGGGGACCGTTTCCTCATTTCCCTGGCGAAGCCCGGCTCTGGTTCTCATGGGCGCGAGAACCGTTTCGATGGCTGTTAATAACAAGAACGGGCCCAAACACGGCGGGACGGAGGCGTGCGTAGACGCGTGAGAAAAGCAGGACGAAGTGAAAAACCGTTCCCCCGCGGTCCGATTAGTCTTGCCTGCCCAGCTGTAGATCGGATCCGGCGTTTCCTGATACCTCTCGATCGTTCCGCTGCTTTCATCCGCGCGCGTAACACGTGCCACACGCGGAAAACGCTCTTCCTTGCTGTTCGACTCACCATGCATAACGCGACGTCGGAAGTAAACGAGTCTTTCGATGAAAAAAATAAAGTACGATAAAGGTACGGGGCGCTCTGTAACACGTGGGCGTAAATCAGGGGACGAATTGGATTTTTGACTGTGTGTAGTGACGTGACAATTGAGATATTATTCCAAGTTTTGTAGTTGGTCAAGATATCAAGTGGCTCCAGGTTTGGAGAGAAATTCTTTTCGAGTGACAGACGTTTTTATGTTTCAGTAATTGTTATAGACTTAGGTAGGAACCAAAAATTTTCTTAAAATATAAAAAAACATGGTGGACAAGCTTTAGCATTCTCATAACTCAAGTTCATAAGTACCATTACTCTAGCAAATTAAATGTTAATTGTTCACCATGGATTGACATTTAACGCTCGAATAATTCGTTTCCACGTTCGCCCTTACTAATCCCCTTGTTCCAGCCGCGTATAATGTATCCGTAATTGCCCAGTAATAACGAGAAATGGTTTTCATTAATGAAAATCGTCTCCCCCCTCGGCTAATGTCCCGATAACTCAATAGACGATTCACTGTTTGCGAACCGGTTCCAGCCGTGTGGTCCGCTGGAGAAAGGGACTCATTCACGGGGCGAACAATAAATTATTGTATCGAATCTCCACGCGTAAGTCGAAACGCCAGACAATGGAATGTACCTTATCTTTTCGATTGCGTGGTTCATTGTGTTCCCCGCGACTACGAAGGAAACGACAGCGATGGAACACTGTCACAACACCTTGTAATGCATGGTAAATGGGCCTCGCTCAGATGTCTGTAGATTTAAATGGAGAAATAGTTACCACTTTGTTTATTTCTTTCACCAAAATTTAACTTTTTCTGGTAATGTGATTCCAAGTGGAATCATTAAGTTCGTTAACTTGTTTATACTCGTTAGCTTTACTATTCGGCTTCGTCTGGAATTTAGATTTTGATTATATATAACTCAAAACAAATTTTGGGCTCTTTTTTAGTGAAAATAATCACATTCATTTGAATTATTTTTCTATCGACTTTTCTATTATGAGACAAAAATCTCAGCGATAACAAAATGTAAATAATGGAAACTAAAGAATTATATTAATGGAAATTAAAATCTCGTGTGAGACACGATATTTGTGTTTGATCGTGGATTTGCACCTTTAATGGCTCAAGCAGACATTTCGCGATGTAGGCTAAAATAATCTAGTATAAGGACGCGGGAGCATTCGCTGCTGATCCAGTTGCCTGGTTTCTAATTGATAGAAAGCACGGTGAAGATGTTCTTTTTCCTTGGTTTCGGTCCAATGGCCGATAGAAACTGAATCTTCCATTGAGAGCAGAAGGAATTGCAAGTGTTCGTGATTATGGGGACGATAAGCAGCGCGAGGAAATGATACCAATTGATGCTGAATCGACGGTGACAGTGATTTAACGACTGCTTGGCTTTGAAATAGGGAGCATCTAGGTTGTTTGAAAACCGTCCCACAAAATGGGAAAGCTCGCGATACTTAAGGATTAATGAAGAAATTATAAATGAAGAATGGCACTTTAATGTTCAATGTCACCAGAATTTCAAATTAGAAAAATTCAGAGTTTTATTTTTTTTATTACACGTGGAAGTAATATGTTGCAAGTGAGATTAATCTTAAGTGAGGTTTTTTTATTACACCTGAGAAGGAAGTTTTTGAAAATTGTGGAAGTGATATTTTGCAAGTCAGATTAATACAGAGAAATATAGAAATAGGTTATAAACTATACTCAGTACAATAGGTATCTAATGTTTTAAAACTTGCAACATAATGTACAGGGTGGTCCAAAACTATAGATCTATTTTAGTTTGAAAAATAAATAAATTTTAATACACATAAATTCGTAAACCACTTCTATTGCTTCCCCCTGATTATTAAAAGACATGCAGACTAAAATTTGTGTCACAAATGAATAAACTAAATGTACCGTGCAATTTAAAAATGTCCTAGTGCCTGCAAAACGTCTCAGTTTTTAGCCAATACTTTTTTCCATTTCGATTAGTAACTGTAACTGTTGCCGTAAGTATTTTATAATTATCGACCCAACAGATTTACTGCGCTCGATTTGCAATCAGTATCGCATTTCTCGTGGCGTAAATAAGAAAGCATTCTCGTGACGTTATCTAACAGCGAGAAATCTAAGAGTTCCGTTTCACTTTATGGCGAGTCACCATAAATCAAAGCAATAGTTGCGTATTGTTGTCCCTATCAGTGCCACATCGGGCGACGAAAAATACACTCGCAGAGCTCACTTAACGGTAATTAAAATCAGATCATACTTATGTTAATGAACGACACAACTGTTCTTCCAAAGTGAATAGCCGTCAATTCATTGCCACTGATTCCGTTGGATCATTTGTTGCCTTCTGATCGAGTGGGAAATTATTCACTTACAGATTAAAGAAACGCCTGATTATCTATGAAACTATTCATTTGTCAAGGATATCTTGTCAAGATATCCTTCAAGAAGTCCAACCAACTATTAAAGTTTCTAATCATGATTTACTTATTGTAGGTTGAGGAAGTTAGTGTTCATTTCCTATTAAATTCATCAAAGCTATTTTATTTAGGTACTTCAATGACTTCTGTCAACCACTAAAGCTTGTATCTCTGATTTGTTTACAGTAAATGGAAGATGTATAGTAAAATAAAAACAGTGGGCAGTGTGAACCCCACGTAATAAAGTCCCAACTAGTGATATTACTAGCTGCTCTAATGAAACTACACATGGTTTCTATGTACCCCAGATCACCGAATCCTCGAATTTGACTTTGCAAACGAAGCCCTAAATCAAAACTTTATTCTACATTCCCGAATTATTCATTCACAAAGAATCACCCCTTCCCAATTCAACTACTAATAACGAGCCACCCTGTATACGTATCTTCCTCGTCGCACAGTCCAACGGAATATAGACCACTCGTGGCCCCCGACGATTTCGCGGATCCCCGCGAGACGAGTGGGATCTTCCTGGCCACACGGTTGGATTGTCTTCGCGCAGTCATCAATCAGTGACACTGTCTAAGCACGCTTTCTTAATGCCACGCCGTCGTTGCAGCTCGCTAAACAAAAATAAAGATTCCACGCTGCCAATCAGCGGCTACCTTGCGCAACCGTCGGCTTCGCCTAACTGTTCACCGCCGGACTCTCTTACGAGGCTGGGCGGAAAAAAAAAGAAACGGCGGTATCCTTGCTCGCGGATGCTTAATCGCGGTGATAAATTAACCCCCAACGATTCCGTAGCATTTGATTTCGTTGCCGCAAACCGTTGCCCAATCAGCGGCGGAAAACCGTCGAGGAAGTGGCCGAGATGGCGGGACAGTTCCGCGTTAATTTAACCGCATACTTTTCCTCCGGCGTCCGCCCAGCGATTTATGCAAACACAAGTCTCGATGGGGATCATTTCTGGAGCAACACGGGTGTAATTGATTGCCCAGAGTTGCACCTATTCCTGCGTACTGGTTTCACCGTGGAAAATCCTGTGCACCGCTAATGGCGGGCCTAGGGGAGATCTGTGGCTTAGCTGCTGGTATAACACGGTAATTTAGAGATGTCTACGGGGCCCCTGTATGCCAGATGGTATCGGTGTGTGTGGCATTTTTGCTGGTCGGCGGTATCGCAATGGGGACTGCGGGAAATGTTATCCTAATTGATCTGTGGACAACTGTGGACTCTATTGAGCAGTTCCCTATGAAGTGGTTGGTAAATCTCGGGGAAGCTTGGTGTTGGGTGTTTGGGGACAGTTGCGTGTTGCATCTTCAGTTGATGTGGGTAGAGAGGAACCATTTTTTGGAGGGAACTAGCACTATGTAAGTATCTAGGTTATAATGCCCTAGTAGCATTGCTGGTTAGCCCACAGTACTTAACCCCAAGTTGGGAATTAGGTTGCCATCAAAATGCCAACAATAAGTACTACTAGGGTGGTGATAGGTATGTCCATAAATTTCGAAATGAGAGGGGATGGTTATTTAATAGATGTAGGTATTGTTGATGTCGAAGGATCATACATTACTGGGAATGCGATCCTATTTCATGTGTAGATTGGTTTATTGGGACATTTGCAGTGGAATGATACATGTTAATGTGCATGCTGTAGCATGTAGTCATTTATGGAGGTATGTCTGATACATATCATATAAATAGTGATATTAATCGGATAGATATCCATAAATTTCTACTTCACTATAAAATCTGATTCCTATGATCCTAACCTTGGACATCTTAGATGAGAAAATAATTAGCTAAAATAATTTCTGCCCTTTCTGGTGCACAAAGTGCATTCTGTGGTTTACATGCATAATTATACCTATGATATAAATTCCTAGAATAACAAGAGAAGTGCAAAATGAGAGTTTCCAAATGGTAACGAAAGAATATCCTTCGACGACCAGAACAAATAGAAAAATCTACGTATGGATTAGTAGTGTACAGCAGGACTTGAGTTTGTATGAAGGTAGGGCGACTCCAAATTGGTAGGCAATGATTAACCTTGAGAAATTATCAGATTCGATGATTTTTAAGTAAATCCGGTATTTGTAAAAAAGAACACAATAAACCGAATGTTCAGTGATAAGTTGAGGTGAGGTTGCAAACAGACTTTGTGCAATAAAGGCGTTTAATAATAATAATAATTAGTAATTTTTACCGAGACTGATAACCGAAAGCCTTTGAGGCCCATCAACTCAACTCCACCCTAACCCAAAATTTGCAAGAGGAATTTGAAAATGTGATTTGCAAGAAGTGCTTAGCCCTTACCCCTCTCTAATTTAGTTTCCCAATAACGCAAGCGCTGAGAAGAATCCACAGTGAATCGTTACAACCAGAGAAACTGTCCAAGCACAGTACAACTTGATCCACAAGTAGCCAAAGAGCCTGAAAGAAATTAAATGCGCGTGAAGCGACCAAGGGCACAGAGTGACGAACCTGAGGTATTCTGCACGCCTCGATATCCCGCCCCTTCGGGATCGATCTTCCGTTCGACGACCTTTCCACCGATCAGCAGCGCAGCGCCTCTTCACTGTTGCTCCTCTTCTAGAGAACGAGCTATCTGTCCCTGGACGGGCGCAGGATCACGCGCATGTTAACGCACCCAGCCTCCTCACAATCCGCACAAATCATTCTGTTCCGACACGTGAGTCTCTCATCCTTCGATCCCGTTGATCGGGCATCGATCACGCGCACCAACCACCCAACAGTTGCCTCTCTGAAGCCGTCTAAATTATCTGCCGACCCCCCTTTCGCGTATCCACCTGAGATCTCGTCACCGTTAAAACACTTTCTCCCTCCCTCTCCCTTTCTCTCCCCCTCCCGGGCGGTGTGGGCACGAAAATAACCGTGATTGCACAGAACACGTCGACGATTTCTTCGAGTCACGGATTCCTAGGCCGAGCGTAGAAACCGGCACGTGCCGCGGCCCAAACACCTCGCCGGGGCCTCTGGCTGTCGAGACTCTAGCTGCTAGAGTGTCTCGCGAGCTTCCCTCGAAGCTCCAGCTCGCGCCAAGGCCTCGGAATAAGGGCGACGATACCTGGGATCCCTTCGAGACTTGGGGGCCCTATCGATACTCCCAATGAAATTACCTCCCCACTAACCGACAGTAGCCTGGGACGTCATAGTACCCCCCCAACTACTATGCCACTTTCGCGAGTTCCCCTCAACCACGGCCACTGTTCGGAATTCGCGCGTGCTTCCTTTCGAACCAGCTCGAACTAGCTCGCGGGAGATTCGAGTGTCCAACTGCTCGAGATCCCTGCCAGTCGCGGAACACCCGATGGAGCACCGTCCAAGATCCACCAGAGGGATTTGTCAACCTCGCTCCGTGGAAGCGGTCGTCAGACTAAAGTCGTCGTTCCACTGGAAACCGAGTACGTGCATGGGTTTCTTATCCCTCCTGTTAGCTCGAAATCCGTTTCTTTCTCTCACTCCTTGCCGTCCCCGACCGACGCGCCGTGTCTCTCCCTGTCGCTCGGACACTCTCCCTCCCCCCTCCCGCCGGGCGATATTCTGTCACCGGCGCCGTGGAAGGGATACCAAATCCAAGGATACCGGACAGCGATTAAAAAATCATTCGCCGACCACTTTGGAAATACGCGAGCGCCTTTTGCGACAGTCGGGGCGGCCGGGAGAGGGCAACGTGTCAAGGAGAAAAATGGAGCGCGCGGTCGAGGGGTTGAAGATCGAGATTCGTGGAAATGTGGTGGTAAATGCGTTTCATCGCGGAGGGAAGGGGTGAGAAATATTTTTTAGAATTTTTAACCGTTTGATTTTTGTAGGGTTAAGTACTGATTATTATTAACATCTTATAATTTTTCGTTTTGGAAAAGTAAAAAAACTAAAAAAGTATTAGAAAATAATTTGTTGTTTAATGCAATTGCAATTTTCAGTTTTTGAATTCTAAAAGTCTGACATAGTTTATGTACTTTTCGAAGTGAAAAATAATATTAAATGAAAATGAAATTTTAATAGATAGAGAATGAAATTTGAATAACTTTGAAAATAAGAAATATACAAAACTGTTCTTCGAAAGCATCATAGGTTTTGACCTTTGATACTTTTGCTAATAATTTTCTCAACAAAAATTCTATTAAAAAGTTAAGTACGAATCTATTAATTTTAATCACAGAAATCATTTTCGACAACATTTCCCATATGGATGCCTGCTTATCATTTAGTTACCTAAATCATTTCACCTCACGAAAATGAAATTGTTAAGGAAAAGTTTGTTCCACATTCACCGACATTAAAATAATTTGTGGCTAGCAACTGTAGCTTCCTCGCCGTGAATTATGTTTTAGAACGGAGCTTCACCCACGATAATTACTCATCGCTGAGCAAAAGGAGAAGAAAATTCATGGATCCAATGATGCGAGGCCGAATGCCTGGCATTAACGTCGCGTTATTCAATAACAGGCACTGCCAAAATTGCACGTTTGCGTTTCACGGGCTAATAATTACCTTGCGGCGTGCAAAAAGAGGGAGAGATGAAAGGGAAAGGCGAATAAGATAATCGATACATCCCAACTGTTCGTAATATTTCTGTGAAGCATTTAACAATTTTAATTCGAATCACTGCTCTGGTCATTAAGAAACATCGATCGAAGTTCAACATAAATTACCATTTTTTCCAAAATGCTATTTCATTGAATCATTAACCAAATTTTTTATTCGTTACTTCTAGAAAAAAATGGGAAATACATTTGTAAATAGGTACTCTCGTTTAATTGGATTTCTTATTTTGCGCTTTGCTTTTTTTAAGAAACATGGACATCGACAATATTAAACAAGGCCTGCTCGGGATCGATTAAGACGTAGATTAATCAACTTTGAAAGCTATTAAAGGAATCGTCAATAAACGATCGTGCGGGGGCGTGGTCTCTGCGTCAAAATGATCTTTCCATCTGGGAGTATAGATATCAATGCCTTTTATAGAAACTCGAGTCCCTGGACTTCATACTTTGTAATTGCAAAATCGAGATCTGCTATCGATATGGTGCACCGCACACCTGCATTATGTATTTATGATTTTTTGAAAACGTTTTCCTCGACACCAAAAACTCATTTGCAAAAATTTAACAGAGCTTATATCAAATCGAAGCTTTTAATGCACTATATACGTCATCGATCCGTCATATGATTAATAATAGTAGAACATAAAGCTTCATCAATCCTGCGCATATGGGCACGCATAAATGCATCCAATGAGTGATTCAAGAACAATGGATTCAATCGTGTATGTTGATAAAAAAAATTTCATCGGACGGCATTGAGATAACGTTCGGAATTCATACTTTTCCTTCGACTGGATACGATCGAAACGAAAATAGAACAGACAGGAAGGTGGAGAGAAAGAGAGTGCTGCAACGAGAGCCAAGAATCAGCTGAGAAAAGTGCGAGGGAAAAGTGAGCTGGATGGCCTTCGCGACAATTCACTCGTTACCTCTTGTTTCGCCGTTCGAATTCAGTTCTGCCAGCGAAACCAGTCGAACTTTCCGTCAATTCTGCCCGATGCGTGACAAAGAGTCGCGCATGGACTATTTTCCACCGAAAGGAAATCCTTCGGTGCGTGATACTGACCCCCAAGAACGCGTAGGCACTCTGAATCAATTTTGCCTTAGCTTAGAAGACTAAAGCAACCTTCCCACATGTGCAATGTAAATCAGGGAACAAACTTGAGATACCGTTTTGGTGCACATCGTGTTTTAAAATCGAGCATTTTTGAGTTCTTCGCGAATATTTTGTCGCATAAGCTACACACGTGGGGGCGCGGCTTAATCCTTAAAGTGTTATAGAAACAACTCAATTTTTCTACCTTGACTTTTCATTCTAGGAAATTATTTATTCATAATAGCCGGGGAAATTATTTATTCATAATAGGAAAGCTATGTAAAGCCACGTTCCCACGTGTGCAATTTGAAATAGTTTGCTGTTATTCATAACATATAACAGATGGCGCAAAAGTTATCATCTGATGTTAAGAATTCTTCATTTTTTTAATTTATATGTCAGTAATTTTTTTACATTTCTATAGAAGACACTTACGAAGTTTATTCTCCATAAAGATGAATAAGTATAAACTTGAAGAATGCGGAGAAATTATGTCGACACTTCATTCCATACATCATTTCCATAAAAAATGTAAAATTTGTGGCTGCTGAAGTGGAAGAAGGGTATAAAAAAGGATCCGCCCACTCAAAATTGTGGCTTAATGCGTCACAGGCGGAGAGTTCTTTCTACAGTCACAAACTTTACTTCTTTCAATAAACCTGAGTTCGCAATGAGTGTTCGTCATTAATTAAAAAAATTCTTATATCCTGCTACAAGAAGGTACACAACAGCCTAGGGGTCCATAATTTTTATTTCGAAGAATACTCCCGAAAGGTCAAAGGAAGGAAAACTTGCGGCGTTTAATTTTAATTACGGTAACATTAATCATCGCGGGATAATGAAATTTATTAATTCTCAATGAAAGAAGTGAAAGGTTTGCAGAAATAGAAATCGAATCCTACTACATATAATTATTCAGCAACGGAACAGCGATTGATCTGCACATACGGTGAAAATTTTATCGCAGATGAAAAGATCGCAGAAGGAATAAAGTGCAAGGAACCTTCAAATTGATTTACAAGCTCCCATTGATCTCAGAATATTCAACATTCATCTACTGCTTACAGATTACTCCGGTTTCTAAAGAATTCAGCCAATTCTTTCGAATGAATCGAACAACTTTCAAACTGCTTAAAGGAAAGTTTTATCGCTAATATTCAAAAAGCTTTTCGAATATCTGTCCATCTTTTTAACATAAATAAATTGCCAAGTCAACGTATGCAATATCGTCCTGCCCCTATTATATATATTTTACTTAATTAAAGATTCAAATAAAAATTAATCTTTCACATTTTACTCAAAGTGTTTGGGTCACCCTACTTATTTTTATTTAACGAATAATAAATTAATTTTTTTAAATTCATCACTCGAAATTTTTATTCAAACAAAGGATACCCTACACAAAGTCTCTGTCAAACCAGTTGAGCTTTAAAGTGTTTATCTACATTTTAATAAGCTCATAAGTACGTAATCCACCCGGAGTAATATTGAATCACCAATTTTTTTTATGGACAGATTTATGCGTAGGACAACTGCTTCTTTGCAACATTGTGTTTAAACGTGTGCTAAAAATCGCCGGATTGTTTGTTTTCAATGAAGACGGATAATGCGATAACAATTCATAAATATTTTAAGAATATTTTTATTTTTTTTATTTCAGACTAATAGCTCTAAAAGCTCTAATTTCTACAGTGGCACAATGAATGCTGTATATCATACGGTAAATACATAAGGATTCTGAATGAGATGCTTTCGCCCCGTGTCTAACGCGTAGTGCTAATATCTCTCAATGACGATATCGACTTTCGTCGCGAACTCCGTTCCTCAGTATCCTGACACCGTGATCAAACGCAATTAAGACAGTGGCGTGTAATTAAAATATCCCGGCTCTCCTGTTGCCGTTCTAATTATTACACAAAGCCGATCTACGGCTATATAATGTCGGCGCGTAAAAAGAATCCGATCCTGGTGGCTGCGGGAATCGGTGTTCTCGCATACAACGAGCGTATTAAACCTGGCAACTGCAGAGAAAGGCGGCCACCCACTGGCTTACACAACAAGCTTTGCTCCAGTTATTAGTATATGACTCTTTTACGGGTCGCCCGACCTGACGAACCGTGGCGCGACAGGATTGCCATTCGTCTTGACGCGGTCCCCTCGAGGGACGAGATATCTCGCCCTTTACCATTTCTTGGTGGCTTTGAATGAAGAGGTGCCTTGCGGCAAGACTCTTGCCCTGCTGTTCAATTTTGTGAAGAAAAATAAAATGATGTACGAAACTGTATAAAAGGGGGGCACTCTCTCCTAGGTTCTGTGACTTAAAAAAATTGAAAATCAGTGGACCATATTTGTTTTGTCAAAGTAGAATGTCACATCGCTGATGTCACGTATGCGTGACGTTTATACCCTACTGACCTTACTTATAATTAGTAGTGAGCGTATTAATCCTCGCATGGTGGATACAAAGTCCATCCGGACCCATCCCACACATCAAATTTCTCATGTTATTTATCATTTGTAGTTTCTTTTCAGAATGGCACTCCTTAACTTAATACGCGGGATTGTAGCTTTACTTTATTACCGTTGCAACACCCACTGGCGGACTGGGTAAAAAAATATTGGTTGCTAGGAGACAAAGGGGGCCCACCGTCAACTATAAGGGTATCGTTTAATTTTTATAAGAAATAAATAAAATGTTCAAAAAAAACTTAAGTGACAAAAAGGTAAAATTACAATTTCTGGGAAATAAATGTATATTTTTCCGTAATTACAGAGTAGCCTGAATCAGAATTATTTATTACATTCTTAAATATAATGTATCCTCGAAAAATGATTTTATTAAAATGTTAATATGCAATAATTTTATTATCATTTTTAACACCCCGGCCAGTCCGCCACTGGCAAAACCTACCTTTAATCGTAACCCCAATTTTCTACGCTAGCATACCTCTTTTACAAAAATCCTGACGAATTTTCCACGCCCACTTATTCACGCATTAGACTTAAGGGTGTCATTGGCCGCGACATTTTCTCGTAAATTACAAAATTAGAAAATCACCGTTGGCCCGTTACGATCTCCCCCGTAAGACGTGCAGAAATTAATTTCTCGCCGTCCCCTATCCCGATAGTGCAAGGATTTAGACGGAAATTGCAAATGGCACCGGCAATTATGAACGGTTTTCTATGCCTCGGTGTACTTACGGGCACGGTTGGCAGTGGCCAATAATAAAGTTACGACAGACCGGTGTTAATGTTATGCAGGGACCATGGCTAGTCGCGTATTGTTGTGCCAGTCAGTTCTGGTAGCACGTAGATAGCCGCGCTGACAATGCCACCCTGTTACGTGGCATTGTGAGATGATAACACTTTCACCGGCCACGGTTGACGATCATTAATCAATCGTCGACTGGATTAAAATTTTGCCAGCCATGAAGCCTGCCTGTCTATCCTTTGACGAATTAATCGAAAGCAGAAAACATCGTTCCACTAGCCTCTATAATAAACAAGGAAAACAGGCCCCAAATTTCAAGTAGCAGCGCGGCATATTTGAATCGGAGACCTAAGGGCTTTTTCTATACGTTTATTCATGTTCCATTTTAACAAACTTTTCTAAATACCATGCAACCTCTATCCACCTTAATTAGGCCCACGATGCGCGCCTTTACGTTTCGCCATTGAAATGCCTTGCAACTTTGATAGAAGGTAACATTAAATACGTGCAATGAATAAACTACGGATGAAACAGTAATGGCGTTCCCAATGGCGAGTGCAGCGCTTTCTGCAGCAACAGTCGTTAGCAACATGGAGAACGACTGAAATCGCGTAAAATTGAAAAGTTAATTAGCATCCTAAGCGGTTAAAATGCAATTTACTCTCGATGGCGGAACTGTGTAAAGCAGTTGAACTTTAAAACACTTGGATGGAGAAAAATCAGGTAAATGTCGCTGGCTGCTCTCTGATCAAGCTGTTGCATCAACGGTTACGCGGAAATTAAAAGCTTTTTGTCGAACACACGGACGAACTCGTTAGCAATGCACACTATCCTCCTTGTGGTTCAAACAGTGACGATAAGTTAAAACAGGGGGGGAGGGGAAATTTTGAGATGATGGTAGAGAAAAATATACCCCTCTTGCTATTTTCAACCCATTTTATAGTGTCAAGTTAATTGAAACTGTAAAATCGAAATTAAAAAATAAGCGATGTTTTCTCAAAAGCCAGGGTGGCGGAACTGCCATTTTTGTGACCTGCACCGCTGTCGCGGGGACTGATAAATAATTTCGACAAATGCGAAACAATTGCGTGCAAAGGAGAGCGGCGCACGTGTGGCTCGATATCAGCGAGCAATTTACCACCCAGGCCCCGAAAGAAAACTCTCGCGAGTGTCCCTAGCTCTTTTCTAATCGTATTAGCATATCTAGGTGAACCGAGCTTTCAAGAGTGATTGTACAGATACGTAAGTACGCGCGGGGCCCACCGGAGGCCATTTCCTTTTATCGTTCTAGCAGACAGAGCGACAAATGCCGGCTAAGTGCCACGCGGATATACGCGGCTGTCGTAAGCCCTCCCACTCGCGCTTATCGCGCCACGTACGCTCGGATTCTCGCCTCCGTTTCTTAGATCCCGGCAGATCTCGAGCCTGTTTTGCAAGCGTGTCGAGATCGACCGTCGATCTTGCGATCATCGCACTTGGATAGATTAATCTTCTATAGCGAGGCAGACCTCCGCCGTTAGCTACATAGGATGGCAGAGAAGGTAAACGACTCTATTTAGGATCAGCTTCGATGACGTCCTTTGCGTCATGGGCAGCGCTGGATTAATCAATAAGCACACTAAGCAGGTGCGTCAGGAGAAAGGGGGCATCATAGAAATTTCCTAAATTTTAAAATCCAACTTTTGGTAGAAACAGTTTTTAGTCAAATTATCAGAAATACCCGAGAAATGGTTACATTGCGTTGAAGTGGTCAAAATCTTTTAAGAGCTTAGGGCCTCTAAAGATCTTAATCCGGCCTTGGTAATGAGCTGTCGAAATGGAGTAAATTAAATAGTGATTAAGCGAGATGGGATCTAGGAAATGCCACGTAAACTGATTTTGAGATTGCTTGGTAATAACATGACTTTGGGGAAGATTGTGTCTGATTTTCAAGGTTACAGAAAATTGAAGAGTCCTTGTAGAAAATATTATAAATGCTAAAAATAAAATTCTATACCAGGCCTGCTCAATCGGGAGTCGAAAACCTCCTTAGGTTCTGGGGCCCGGGTAACAACCGAGCGTTGAACTTCGACAATGTCGCCATTTCGACATTCCATGACGTTCCTCGATGATCCGAGGATAACGGAATTCTCGCAGCGACAGAACACTCGTTGAAAATCACTGGCAAATGAGATACGAGGCGTCACGGAACGCGCGAATTCGTTGAAGGATGAGGAATAACGAATAAAAAGGAAACGTTTCAGCGTGCGCCCGACGCGAAAGTCCCGAGAAACCATGACTTTTTGCGCTCGATGCATATTATGTAACCTGTCCTTTCGATCTACCAAGAACCTTTATTTCTCTCCACCTCCGACATCTGGCAAGCAGATCGTCCGTAATTCCTCTTTCCACTGGCGGCTAATTGAAAGATCGCGTATCTACGCGGGGAACGCTTTGCCGTGATTAAATCCGTAATTCCGAGTAATGTTTCTTACAAAATGTACGGCAAAACTGGGCACTTATTAGCAAAAAAATAGAAGAATGCTAAGATATTCGCAACTGTGCGACAGAAGGCTGAGATTACTTACATGTCATTTAATTGCGAAGTTCTCAAGGATGAGAGGCTTATGGTCGTTTGCTTAAATATAATTTATGGGAGTTTTCGTGGAGAACTGTGAAGAAATTTGTGTATTAAGGAATATATCATACTTCAGAAATAAATATGAATTTTGTTCTGATCCAACATGTACTTATTTTGCAATGTGTCGACGGTAAAAATATCTAATGACTTTTCACATTTACAATTTTTTCATTCATATTTACGTATCCAGGCCCGCCTACAGGCAAAATTAGGCAGCTGCCTAGGGCGTGAAGTTGACAAAGGGTGCAAAATAGCCTTTTCATTGTTGGCATTTTTTAAAATAAAGTTTTAAATTAAATATCACAAGTTGTATTATAAATAAAAATTCATAGTAAGGTCATCAGAGAGCTCGAATAAATGTACTATAAAAGTAAAGGGCGCAATTTGACAAATTCGCCTACTTAGGGCACAAAAGAGCAATGCATATCCAAAATCCAACATATCTATACCTACTGCAATTAAACTACTTAAATCATCAGAGCATCACACTTCACTACCTCAAAACTGACCCCCAATTAAGGCTCTCCTCGTTTCAGCGAGTTAATCTCGAATTACGAAAAAGGCAATAATTCAATTCCAATTACAAGAACGCGTTTCAGCTAATGAAATACTCGATTCCATTGCTTACATAAAAACAACGTACAGAGCATTAATCGCGACTGTGGAAGAAAAAAAATGGGGGAGACATAAAACGTGAAATAAATTGGTACCCAAATCAATACGGCGGCCACGAGGGCAGCAAAAGGGACCCCGGCGTGATAAAACGCGCGAGACATAAATTGCCGCTAAAATGCGGGTAAAGGCAATGTTCGTGATTTTTCTGTCTCGTACGCGGGCGACACGTCGGTCCGCAAGGTTTATAGAGAAAGCAAGCGTTTACATAAGGTGCCGCGGTATCGTACGCGGACTGGACAATTGAATTTTGAAATCGCGCTCACCACACCCACGATTACACCCGGGAGGCGCTACCTTGAACCCCCTGACGACCACATGATTAACGATACGAAGGTATTCTAATTGGCCTTCATCGCGGCGGAATAAAGCGTAAAACAGACGGCTGTGGAACGCGCCAGGCATTCCACGGCTAAGCATAAATTTCCAAGGTGGCCACGAAACGCGGTCCAGATCTTGATCCGATGAAAACTGTCTGACGGGAACAATGGATCGAGACTGGACCTAATAAAGGGTATCGATCGTTACAAAACACCTGGAGACAGGGACGGTAGGCAAAAATACGCGAGATTGAGCGATAAATATTGATGTTGGTTGCGAGACCATTGGACGTGTCCTGAAGAGAAGGGGGACGTAAAATGTAATTGTTTTTAAAAAGCTATTGCTTTCAAAATTGGTCACACAAAATTTATGGGGAAGAAGGAATTTCAGAAAAATAGTTTGAAAATGAATCATCTTATCTATTTTAGAATATTATACTAAAACAGTAATATTTTATGTGAAGGAACTTTTTGGAGCTAGGGATTTTGTTAGGGTACGCAAAAATATGAAGGAATCGAAACGAGTTTTCTAAAAAAATCTAGTTGTATTCCAAAGACTCCTACCTCTGTTCAGAAGCAAATTTAATTTAGTGAAATTATTAATTTTAGTTTTCGCGTCAAATTCTAATATCCTTAGAAATATTGAAATAAACTGATTCAAGCAACTGCTGAAGGCGCTTACAGGGGCTTTTCCTGACTTTGCACTACGTCCTACGATCTTGCGTTGGACGGTGTAGAAACAAGTGGAACTACATTACAACTAGGTACATATGTATTCGCCTCTGGGACAACCATATTAGGTCATTCAAAATATATTAAAGCTAAGTGAGTTCAGTTACAATCTTACAACAGCAATATTACTGTTGGACATAGGTACTGTAATTTTTTTAATGTTAATTCGGAATTTGCACCGCGTTCTTGCATCACCAGGTACACACGAATAGGTAAAACAATTTTGCAACTATTTTGCCTCCAGGACAACTGAGTTGGGTCACCATCAGCTCGTGCAATCTAGAGCACCCACGCCATCAGAATTCGTTCCTGAATTATCACTATCGACTAATCTGTACATTTGAGAACCCTGTCATCGTTCGACAGAGAACCCCCATGGAGAGTATGATCGAAAAGGAAGGGCAATCGTTTGATCTATTCTAGATAGTCCTTTGTTTCTCACTGAAACCCTAACCTTTCTAATTGCCTAGTAATTGCTTCGGGACATTATCTTCAAATAGGAACATTAATCTAATTATAGCTTAAGGTAACATTGAGCAAGTTGCCAAGAAAAACGTGGTTCCTTTGCTTGAATACGTATTCACTCTGATAAATGCCCTATTCTGGGCTATCCAATTTTAGCAGTCCTCTTTTACTTATAGACACAAGAGCTATATATTCTACATTGTTCTTTAGGTCAAAAAGACCTAAACAAAGGAATGCCATAATTTTTATTCTATTTTTTCGAAACTGTAACTGATTCCTCTACGAGTTCTTTATCGCAGAAAATGATTATTTCCTTCATCTTTTCAAAGTGGAATGTAAGAAAGTAGAACAAAATTCTTCGCTACCATTAGGGGAACTTATTGATAATTGGCGGATTTCACGAAGGACCGTTCTCAAGACTTTTACTCGTGTTTCGATCGGTGCTCGGTAGCACCGCAACAAAACGCTCCAGTTTCGATAAAAGGGCGTTGAGCAACCGATAATGACCGCGGCTAAGTTAATACCTATACCGCTACTTGAGAACAATCGCATGCGTGCAATTTTCTGCTGTCTCGGCCATAGACCAAACACGTAGCCCTTGGAGAGAACAGAGTATCGACTACCACTAAAACTTCGAGAAACATAGGAAAATAAATACTTCCTTTTAACCGCAGCGATGTAAAAAATAGTTTATTAAAAATCGTATGTAATACATTGGTTTAATTGATTTAATCTCCTACACTTTCAATGTAAGCTTAATTAAATCTTATAAATAGTGTGTACTTTTCAAATGATACATATGCTTCATCAATTGTTGAGTCTCTTTAGCAGATCTTATTAATATTTATGCCCATTCGTAAACTTGTAAGGGTTACTGTGCAAAAGCGCATAATCTATATTAGGAACTTTCACTGTTATTTCTACTTTTTCACAGGCTCAGCATCCTTGTTCTTTATGTCAATAATGACCTGCGAAATTAACATTTGTTTTCTGTTTTAGGTGTATGCAAATACCGACATATGCCGGGAATTGCCAGAGCCAAAAAAAGTACAAGTTATTAGAAGCTTCGCACTCACTTTTCCTGCACATTTGCTATTAAGAATGAAGTCCAATGCATCATTCACTCTGCATAACCCAACCGTTAACCCATATGTTGGCTTAATGAGACCTTCCAGAAAGAATTCTAGCACATCATCCCCAGCTTGTCTGATTTAAAAAATGAAAATTGAAATAGGCGTCATCGAAAAATTTCAATTTAAATAAATGTTGCCGGTGACTTTTTTCATCAGACCCGGCTGGTTGCGTGTGCAAAGTGCGCGATGCACACAGGCAAGAGAAAAAGCGCCTAAAAGATCTAAAAAATTTTTAAATAAATTCTTAATCAACCCAAATTTGAATAACCAGAACTAGAGCATAAGTAAGATCATATTTTACAGAAATTCTCATTTGATTTTCAGTTCCTGTTCTTTATATTCGCAATTAATTCGAGAAAAAAAAATTCGGAAAGTTGCCAAACACACACACACAAGAAAAACACCACGAGCCGGGCCTGGATACAATACAATAATGTCAGTAGCAAGAACTATCTAAAAAGCCAAAATTACAAAACACTATACCGATATGCTTCAGGATTCGTTTTCCGGTACTCCCGCAAATTGAACCCAGCGACACTGAAATCATCCTTTTCAACATTTGCATCACAGTCTGCCACCATTACTGCTGTCCCAGCAATTATTGCCCTCACTTTATAACAGTGGTTACAAATGAATAAGTCACATTGTTGTTACTGTCTTTACCTCTTATCTAATTATATACCTTCGCGAGAAAGGTGATGCACCACCACAGCAAAACTGTCGTCGCGCAACATATCTTTTAGCGTTGCGCCGTCTGCGTAGATTTTGGTGAAGCTAAAAATACGACATACCTGCTGCCACTGTTCGTTACCTGACCAAAGTCTCGTATGACAATCAATTAAACTTTTAACAAGTTGATTCTCATTAGAGACACCAGCTGACTCACCAATTTACGACCTTTTTAAAACACTCGCCATCGTCCTGCTCAAAAATGGCTTTAATGTTTTTATTCGCAGCTAGTTTTTCCAGTTCTTTCATTAACTTGCGATCTTTGTATTTAAAAGATGCAAGGACACCTTTGTCTCGAGCAAGGGCGGCTGCATCCTCCGTACCGCAAACACATATCACCTGAATTAATGATCGTCGCAAGAAATTTCAGGCTCCTAACTTAATTTATAAGAACTCCACGAGGGTTTCATATCTAACCTGAGCTCTAAATACGTTCGTTGCCAAATCAACTGCCGCTAACCCAATATCGCTTATCCCAACGTTAATAAAGATCATATCATTCTCTGTGACGCTAACTTTCCTTTCGAAGGCCATTAAAGCAGTCATATAATTATCAAGGACACCTATCGTGTCCGTCGGTTTCATTTCAGTCGGTATTCTCCAGATATCCTGTAAGTTACACTTACAGCTGGACGCAAGCACAGGCAATTGATCTAACGAAACCTGCTTACGCTGACGTCTGCGACGCACTGATCAGCCAAGCCTCCGTAACGCTCTTTATTGAGAGCGATGACCTTATCCCCGATACGAAACCCTTTTTTTTCTGCTTTTTCTCCAACTTGAATCAACTTTCCGGTGAGTTCGTAACCAAGAACCATTGGCAAACATGGTTTAAACGTATATAAATTTTTAGCTAGCAGAGCATCTGATGCATTAAAAGCACAATATTCAACATCGATAAGAACCTGGTAATGCAAAACAAATGACAAACATTTGCTTCCTCATTGTTAATATTGTAGTAACTAGAGTTCTGCATCTGGCAAGTTTGCGGATGTACGGAATTGGTAAAACATTTTCCGTAGTTGAGAACAAAGAGCCAACAGACGACAGAGAAATAAGAAAAAATGGGAAACAAGTTTCTTTAAGTCAAGTATGGAGCGATAGTCTTTATTTTTATTTCAAGACTTTCGAGACCTATCAAGACGCAAGACTTATCAAGACTTTCAAGAGTTTCAAGCTTTGATTCATGTTCGAAGGGCTTCAAAGCAGTCGCTCGATATTCAAGACAGATTCAAAGCGGTTCGAAGCCCATCACTAACTGTATCTACTGTCGTAAGATACTTATCGCCTCTTACGACACCCGACAAATTCTGCAACGCGTTGGTTCTGAACAGTTAAATTTCTATACACGTATATAATGCTTTCATGTAAATAAGTATAAATACAAATTGTTCAAATCGATAACATTGCACAAGATGAAATACAAAAAACTGCAAAGTACGCAAGTTTATGGCATAAAAATCGTTAAATAAGTATATCAATTTTCGTGAAGTCATTCACTTTGAAAATACTGCAATTCATGGTAAAACGAACGGTGAAGTAAAACGCGAGAATATTACGTTGAAAATGAATTTTTGAATTTTGTCACTTACTTCATCCTCTCGCGATATTTTGGGCGGGTCAACAGTTTCTATAATGAGTGGACTAGTGAATTCTTTTAACAGGGCAGCGGAAATTTTGCACGCTTCGGAAGCCGGGATACCAGTTTCTGAGCGATCTTCTAGGTTGGACTGTTCTGTATTCGCGGTGGAACTAAGTCTAACGACTTTTGTTCGCGGCGACAATTTCTTCAAGTGGCTTTTACAGAACCGGCTTAAAATTCTTCCCACCAGGGCTGACATCTCATTAATTCTTTCAACTACTTTTTAAAACACAAGAACAACATAACCGCGCCAACAGCTCGCAAGTAATTTAAGCTTGTCACATGCGACTGCGCATGCGCGCCGGTGGCTCAATATCGAACGTGAAATTTAAATATCGATAAGAGTTAAATCTAAATGCACCATAGCGACATATATCGATATTTTAAATCTTTAACGGAAAAATGTTTGACCTGCCTCAGTTAACTGCTGGACAGAGCAGGCTTCGGTCGGGATTATTTTAATGCGGTGTTTAGTGTAAGAAATGGTGTAGTAAAAGTGTTTTGTTATAGACTCAAGAATTAAAGAATCCCATGCTCGATGAGGTTCTGCTATTCGACGGTTTCAAATTACTGGGAGTCATCGATTATTTCAGGTAATGAATAGAGAATTTTCCTTCCTCATTGTTCGTTGTTTGATTTTGCTAGTAATGCTACCGGATGAAAAATGAAGCCTGATTATTAATGTACTATGCATTATATTGAGTCACGACCATAATCTTGACTAAAAAAATATATAAAAAAATTTAGGTTAACCGATTTTACTAAAAATACACTAAAAACTAAAAAATAATTCTTTTCTTGCACTACAATTTGGATGGTGTTTCCTCTCTTTGAATAAAATCGTGACGCAGGATATTTCATAACAGAATATGAATCAATTTAATACAACATCACGATTTTATTTAAAGTGAGAAAACACCATCGAAATTGTATTACAAGAAAAGAACTATTTTTTTATTCTTTTAGTGCTTTTTTATTAAAATCGTTTAACATACATTTTTTCTATATATATATAGAAAAATCTATCTATATATATATATATATATATAGGTACAATTTTGGTACCAGTTGAATCCTTTCATATCAAATTCAGATAATTAATTCAATTAACTAATACAACTTTGCAATAATGTTATTTAAATGATGAACTAATCTATACAGTATGTAGCGAAAAGTTTCGCAACATGGTGCAACCATCAAGCATTTTGCAACCAAAAAATTGATAAAGTCCCAGCAATAAATAAAATTCATCTTCGCGAATGCTGCAATTATTTAAACAAGTATACCAATTATCACATTTATTCGCTGTACCTTTTGAGCAGAAAAATACACTGTAGCACACTTTTTATTTCACTCGTTTTGTTCACTAGAATTAAGAGTACTTCCAATGAAATTGTTTTTTAATAAATCTCAACCGGAAGCCTTTCAAACGCGAGAGCAGTCGCGGAAGTATGTTTCCTCGACGCTGTTCAAAAGGGAAGTGATTCGTTCGACTTTTGTTTCTTCTGACAAAGTCAGGCCTCCCCACCAGGCTACTGACACATTTTGTTGTTATTCTTTTTTTCGAGCAACCCCCACTAGTCTAACCAGTCGATTTTATATTGCTCTCTCGTTAAATCCGAGCAAACAATTTCTTGCATCGTTTACGTTCGTCACACCGAGTCCTCCCGTTTCTCGGAAATGCCTTTGCCTTCTTGAAACGCAGACACCGCTTTGGCGTCGAATTTCAGTAACTGATATTTCCGTTGAAGAAGTTCTATCTACGTTCTCCTCGTGTTAAGTGCCTAAACAAGTGCAGGGGGTGAAATAAATCGGAAAAGCTCAGTGTGTACTTTCGTAAGTACTTGTACACCTAAATTGAATATAAATAATGCATTCGCTTGGATCTTAGGTGTACGAATTCGGGAAGTTCTTAGAGGATAACGTGCGTGCGCGCGCGTGCGTTCTCTCTGCCCATACTATATGGGACTACATCCTTCCACGCGCGCGCGCGTAGTCGCGAGTAAATAAAAAGGGACGACTTTGTTACTTGGCTCGTCCTAGAAGAGCTATTTGTTCAGAGTTGTTAAGTCTGACACTTGCCAGAAGTGTTGCAATGAAACGTAACCTTTAATTCCGACCGAATTACTGAATTATTAATCGTAAATTTGCCCAAAGCTTGCGGTTCTTAGTTGAATAATTCTTCGCAGAAATTTTCATGTATTTCTGTTAACATTAGTTTATTATTGCATGTGTTACTTTACATAAACTAAAAAGAGTATAGTGATAGGATACAAAGCGTCTGAACTTTATTCATGACGTTAATATCTCTCCGCAATTGATTTGTTCTCTTTTGCTGTTGATTTAATAGTCGTTACATGCTTATGTCTTACAACAGAGGATATGTAATAATTGAATATCCGTAAACGACTCTGAGAATTAAGTACAACACGTAAAACAGTCGCTCTGCGGCGTGTAGAGATGACCGTGGAAGTTTCGCCTTACATATCGGGTGTGTTAGGAGAAGAAAGTAGAGATACAGAGCTGGTATACTAGATTATAAAAATTAATAATCGTGTCGAGCCCATGAACAGAACGATGGCCATCAAGGTAGCATCACTACGAATTGTGACTTTATAAATTTTTATTAAATTTATTTGTTGACAATATTAATTCATGCATTAAACAGTATGGCCAGCCGTACCCATTTCTATCACAAAACAGTCGTAATATGAAAACATTATTGTTCACTTAAGATGAACGCATTGTAGATACTAAATTTGATGACCAGATTGGAGTTAAAATATAAGGCGAAGACGAGCGTGACTAGTACGACTTGTTACAACATTATTACGATTGCTCATTACAAAAGTAGTAAACCTATTTAACGCTTCGGGTTAGTTTCAATAAGACTAAATAATGTTAGAATATGCTCAGGTTACTTTGATCTCATTTATATGCTTCGCATATGGAGTGTCCAACAGAAGCAGTGGGAGAAGCATTTACGCTAACAAAATACACTATTGAAAATATTCCAACTTTAGTAAAAAATATGAAAAATTCTATAGAAACATTAAAATTATAATTACGACATTGAAATCCGCATAAATGAAATATGTAATGGAGAGAATTTTTTGTCGAGACCAACTGAATCGATGTTAAAAAGCGTTCAGTTTAAAAGGAATCGTTCGAATGTAAATTATCGAGCTATGAAAATACTCTTAGGAGTCATCGATTTACTTTTAGAGACGAGAAGGTAGAATATTTTTTCTATAGCGTCGGACGAACGAAAAGATAAATATAGAGATGAGCTGTAGATTACTGCAAACATATATCGAACGATAATAAATATGCAATTTAAAAAATGTGATGGAATATACCGTAAAGTATCCTTATAATACGAAAAAGACATACTGATGCATTGACTTCGCATTTACCACATACAATCACCATTCTTGCAATTCATTGATATCACTTGATCAGAACTTCGGTACCAATCAGTATTTTAATTAAAAATCTACCTACGTTACATATATAATAAACAATTACGAACACTTTTGTTCCCTCTCTCAAAAAGTCATTGAGTGAAAATGCTAGGTCTGAGCATTTTTCGTTGGTAGCATAGCTGGATTATAGAACACATACGTTAACATACTTCATCTATAAATTTTTTTTTTAAACATATCAAAACGGTATACTGTGCATTCACGTTCATAATACTGTGAATGGGTTTCGTCTTAATTCTACGCAGAATATTAAGATATTACTGCAGTGGTACTATGTACTCTGTCAAGTGTACAAGTTTAGTACAAAAATTCGATTACAAACGTTAGAAAAAACTATTGTTACCTTTTATCGCTTAAAACTGAAAACTTAGTATCGGTAAACCTATACTCTGGAATGCTGCGTTAATAATACTTCTAATTCGACATCGATGTATATCAAAAGTCGCTTCGTTTGAATATCATTCGTACAATCGGCGAGAGCTTCATTCCATTCTTGTGCAAAAATTCAGTTCGAGGATTAATCAGAAATCAAAGGAAGAATATGGCGCGACCTTAGAAATCTCGAAAAATTATGTAAATGGAAGTAATTTAAAATCATTCGACAAACATGTAAATTATTTTCTCTATATTATGGCCCATTTTACAAAGTAACTAATACCAATAAATTCACAGTCGGCAAATTCAAACGTACCTTTTTCTTTTATGAAACTTTCGTTACGTTGATGATAACTTTTGATGCGTTCCGATTACAATATTCATCGTAAATGTTTAAATGATCGTATGTACCGAGTACTTTCGCTATTCATATATAAGTCAGCCGAATTGTAATAAAAGGAATTCTATGAGCGGCGATAAACGCCGTAACCCATCAAAATTTTCGACCAATTCAGTTACCGGAGTTACTTATTTATATATTTTACACTCGAAAATTAAGTTGATTTGAATTTTACGAGAAACTTTCCAAACTGATTTCGGGAATTGTTCAACTATTATGCATGGGGGTATAAATATATCTGCAAGCTTTACACATAAAACTGCACCATTTACTATAAAATCTGCGAAGAATTGACCAAATACAAGAAAACCACAAAAAGAAAGTCAACTTCGTTTCAATTCAGTCAACTTTAACATGATTTAAATTAAAGTCTAGTTAAACTTAAATTCGATCTAAGGGTTGGATTGCTTCGCCGTTAGCGGCTATTTTACACTTTTTTTGTGGTTGATTGTACATGGTCTGCAGAGGTACATGAAGCAGTTCCACGATTTGTATAAAATTAGGCTCTGTAACAGAAAAGAAATTCAAATTCACAATGCATTTATAAATAAAGCACATGGAAACGTGCGAACGATATACTTACCGTTCTCGGCTGTAATGTATCCGTGTCTAATTAAAAAGTCAATAGCGACTGGGACCGATGTTGTCTTAAAATGTGATGAGAGTACCCTTTCTAAACATTCGTTAACCGGAAGTAATTCAAAAGTTTCTACCTCTCCGTCATTGTTGCTTGGTACAAAGTCTGGCGGCAGTTCAAGGTCGTACACAAATTCTGTGTTGGGAAACAGGCCCCGTTCGCTTTCAAAAAACAGCGACACGCAGCCGGCGCTCTTTAGCTTCGCGATAAGATTATTGGGAATGCTGGCTTCCTCGCCAGCTTCTTTTATAGCAGTTTCGTTAATGCCGTAACCAACGCTTAATCCGCCGCTCACCATGTTGTCCCAGTACCCAGGCCAAGTCTGCTTATTTGGGCTACGCTTTTGTAACCATATTGATAAGCCTTTCACCGGATCCATAACGTAACCGTTAATGTCTACGCCGTATTTGCGAATACCAAATAGACCTAGAAGTTCAATAATCAGCTTTTTATCACAATCTGCATTTTCTGCGGAGCTGAACTGCAGGAATGTCTACTTACACGTAGCGGATCGATCCATCTTAAACAGTGGTGGTGTATTAAATTGTGCACGTACTTCGTAACATTCCTCCCTCCATCCTCGTAAAGTTATAAATTTTCCACCCGCGCGCCATTCCCTCAGGACCTCGTCGACACGAGCACTCCTTTCAGCGTAATCTCGATATGCAGGGTTCAGTTGCACATATTCAGGATTTACTTGAAACACCTTAAAAGAAACATAGAAATAGCAAAGAACGTAGGTGTGGTTTACTCTAACAAGGGAATCGCATGAAATGTTACTGAAATTAAAACCGGTGTTTTATAGACAGTTCACAGAGTAAATGATGCGAAGTTTACATATTTTTTAGTTTTTTATTTATCTACAAAGCTTCGATAAAGCTTGCACAAAGCATTTTATGTGATCCCTTGTGAGTGCCTTGAAACTCCGAATGTGAAATTACCTGTGGATAATTTATCAATTCCTTCATTACATCTGGGCGCACAAGACCAACTTGTTGCCCGTCGACAACAAAAGCTCTGCATTCACCTGCATGAAAGCCTAAAAGATGCGATAGATTAAAAGATATTATTCGCATTACAGGCATCTCTAAAACTATGCCAAAATTAGAAATATACCTCCCCTGCTTTCTATACACATTCCAAACTCTGGGTTCATTAACATCACATTATAAAACACAAAATGCAAATACAAATACAAAACACAAAAACATTGGTTGCAAAAGGAATAAAGATGAACTGAGATTTAAAGATTTTTATTAATACAGAAACACAGTACAAAAAACATTAATCACACCATACTCGTGTAATCATGAGAGAGTAGGATGTACAAAAGGTGTTCATGGTATCTATGGGATATATATATTATTTTTGCACTTGCTTTTAAATTGCAGGGAGAAAGTAAGATCGATTGTCGTAGAGATGATCGAGTACAATTGCATGACATACATATCTTTGGCAGCTACTTTAGTAAATATATACGTGTACAATCGTCTACTCAAAATATTTATTGTCGAAAAAGCGAGATCGGATACACGACGGGAGGGAAGGGTCCGCGGAAGGGAGCTTCGCGAGACTCGCTCACGTTTCTACGAAAAAAAAAGACACATTCTCATTATTTCGTTGAAAATACGAGGAACGAATACACAACAGAGTCGAAATCAATATCTCAGTAGACAGGACGGAAAGCCACACGTTTCTCTGCACTATTCACCGCGAAATCATGTAGTCGCGGCACACGTAAAACCGAGCCGCTGCTAAACGAACGATTTCACTTACCTGACAGGTAAAAGCAATTGAATTTATTGGCGAGCTTCAGTAAGCGTGACATCGGTTTCTTATCACTATCCGTCATGATGTTTCGCTGTCGTTAGCCAGCTGTGACAAAAAATGCTGGGCATAGAGCACAAGATGTGCCAGAACACGAGCCCCACGAGATTTCTGCGCATCGACGTTGGTGCAGTCGGAGCTGAAATTGCCTTTTGGATTGGCCAGCAACTTTGCTGTACAACTTCTTCGAATTCTCTTTACTGATACAGAGATAAGATATTCGAATTCGTTCTTGGCACTGCTGACCAATTACATATTTCTTTATCATACACAAAACTACACACATAAAAGGCAACTTAAGATATAGAACGAATTATTATACATACTTGGATGTCTGATTGGAAATCAGTTTAAGTATCGGTTACTGGGTACTTTTAATATAATAAATCTTGGGAGCTTAGAGCGTTTGACGGAATTATTTATGAGTATTTTGTTTAGCGATACGCGTAAAGATTTACTGACGAGATGGAAGAAAAATTAACGAGCATTATTTAGAATTTTCCGTCTACAATGTCGATGCGCTTTTTAAATTTCTATTACATTAATTAACACTCGAAAGATGCCCAGTTACTTTCATTAGCTGCTTATCGTTTAAGCTACTGCGTGCAAAGCGAGCTTAACTATTGCCCAGTAGGTGGTGTTAAAGGTGCTGAGCACGGTGTTTACCTGAACTTAAAAACCGTAGGGTTGTTTAGTCAATTTATCGTAAAAATGAAGGTGAAGAAGTCGGCGAGGAAAGCGACGGAAGTGTCGGAATCCGATTCGGAGTATAACGACTCGGATGAAGAAGTAAGTACTACTTACACTTCAGGGTATTTATACGTGAGTATTATCTAACCTATCTTTTTTCACGTGTATAGTTACAAGAAGCGTTTGCGAAGGGTTTACTAAAGCCAGGTCTGAATACAGTAATCGAAAAAAGAACGAAAGAATACAGGAATTGTGTAGTAAGTATAATATGATAAGATAGTAACTAAGATAAGGATCCAGGAAATGGTGCGGGAGCGATGATTGGAATCTCTTTTAGAATCTTATGAAACAGAAGTTGGAGGAAATTAAATTAAGCTTGCCGTGGATAGAGAGATTAGACATGATAAACGCACCAGCACCTTTAGCGCCAGAGTTGGCGTTGCAAATGCAGGAGCAGGAAGTGAAACGAGCGAAGCAGTTGAAAGGGAATAAGAAATTACCTCAGCACGATCCAGCGGATGACCCTGTTCTAAATGATTTTCGCAGAGAAACAATGTTTCATAGGCAAGCACAGGGCGCTGTTATGGACGGTATCACTCGCTTGAAAAAGCAAGGAGTTGCGACGACCAGGCCGGACGATTATTTCGCTGAAATGGCAAAGTCGGATGTTCACATGCAGAAGGTCAGGGAAAATCTGATGAAGAAGCAGACGATAGTGCAGAGATCGGAGAAAGTCAGGCAGCTCAGACAGCAGAGGAAAGTAGGAAAGCAAATGCAAATTGAGGCAACTTTGAAGAAGCACGCTGAAAAGAGGAAATTGTTAGAGGAGGTTAAAAAGTATCGTAAGGGTAAAAGACAGGACCTCGACTTCCTTGACGACAAGAAGAAGCCCCAAAAGGCAGTAGTCGATAAGAAGGTGGCAGCGAGACGAAAGTTGAGGGACTCTAAATATGGTTTTGGTGGCAAAAAACGCGGTCGCAAGATGAACACAAAGACGAGCTCCGCGGATGTTTCCGAGTACAGGCAGCCATCGAAACCGGGGAAAGACTTAAAGAAAAAAGGAGGGAAACCGAAGCAGAGATTAGGGAAAAATCGTAGAGTGCAAATGAAGGCGAAGAAGAGGCGACAGTAGATGTAGCTTATGTTAATAGAACTGACAACACGTTTCATGTAACCAAATGACTCGAACGTTTACGCATTTGTAAAATAAACCGTTTCTGTAATAAATGGACTAATGTTTTCGTTGTTCCCTCTTACTTTTCACTGAAATATTCCACGGCCTTGTTTGGCTGACATTACTAATGAACAATTGCAAACTGCCTCGACAAAAGAATTTTATTGCGTACGTAACTATGTTCAAACGCATTTTATTTTATAGGGTGGGATTCTTTTCGAGTTAGGTAGCACTGTTCCGTGCTCAATCAGACGCGAAATACCCCGAAGCATCATCGATATGATGTCTGGGGCTTGGTGTGCGTTATACAGGGTGGTCCACATCATTTGCACACCTCGCATAATTTGTAAATTATGCGTTGTATGAAATTTGTTTTTATACAATATCTCCAATTTGATATTACGCGAAGAAAATTTTCAAAAAACGAATCGAAATTATTCGTTAACTATTAGCTTTAGGGCTAATAAAGGTTAATACTTTTTTTACTCAGAATTTAACGTTCTGTGATATTTTGGCATAAAATATATAGCATTTCATTTAAAATAACGAAGTTGACAGTACAATTTTCATCTGTGCCGTGGGAAATTAGGGGACTTTTTAAAATGGGCCAGTGGTACCAACTTATATTCCAAGGATCCTTTTTCTTTTGTACTTCAGATAAAATTACCTTCAACTTGAAAAAGTAGCGATTCCTGGCTTTTAATAGTATCCCCTTCTCTCATTCATACTTAATTGGAGTAGGGTTCCAAACTTTAGCTACTTATCTCTGGAACCATTATAACGTACAATCTCAAACACTGTTCGGTGTAAATGTATACATTTCTCAAATCTTAAGGGGTCATTCTACTTCGATCGGCCGAAAAATTCAGCTACTTTTAAAGATTTTTTCTCAATAAATAAGGACACATATAATGATATAAATTCTTTTGAAATTTATTAAGCTACCCTTATATTATACACAAAAAAATTAATAAGATTTTTTTAATTTGTTATAAATGCTTTTTTTACGGCGTCAATATGGCACCTCAAAAATAGGTATGTTCGAGGCGCAGGTGATTTCCCGACTTAAGATTATTTGAAACAAAAAATTTGGAAAGATTGTAAATCTGTATGAGTGTCGCTACAACCTGTAGGGGGAGTTCCCTTAACGCCGGACGGCACCGAATACCGGACATTAGCTATATATGTGACATTTGAAACGCTATCGAGCTGTTTTTCCGTGTAAATCGTAGAGGTGATAACAAATAACGATCATGTCTCAACATGGTCCAGTCGCATTTGAAATGTCACAGATATAAATGGCCCCCTACCTCAATAAATAATTTTTGTCAAAAACTACCCGAGAAAAGGGTGTTTTGTCAAACTTTATTTTCAAACCGGCGTCATTTTGTTATTTTTTAACAAAAATGGTTAATGACCCTTTAAATAGAACTTAATTTGAGCTAAATAAGTAAATTAGATGAAAACGAATAACAGATTATTTTCAACGAACGAGATACTTATGGTTATACATGATGAATCAAACAAGAATTCAAAAGAGAATTTTCAATATTCATTATTTGGTCAAATAATCAACGTGCTGATATTTAATTGAATTAATTAAAATTGCAAGAAGAAAAGGGACAACGCTAAATTGTATGTGCGTGCAAATTAAACTATATTATTATAGTCTGATTAGTGTCCCCAAGTATAGTATACCCGCGATATCGATATTGCAGGGATACTTAGCATGTGTCGTCCATTAGATAACCCGTTGTACACGGCTTGTTACATGCATAGGAACGCGATTACACCGCATATTACATGCACCCCCACGTTTGCTGTCACTTCGAGATACGCGTGTACACAGCTCCTTTCCTTCAGCAATTGGTAGGTAATTACTTGTCGTGCACAGCTAATAACGATTCAGTCTCACCTTTGCTTCCCATATACTCCAACATCTCCCAAGGCTACAGAACACGCCCCTCCGGGTGTAAATAGAAAATCTTTTTCAAACAGAACTTTCTATTAAATCCCCACACTCTATGTAAACGTAGGTTTTCATCAAGAATTTCAAAGTCGATTTTCTCGAAAATGAAGCGCGATATCAAAAAATGTTACTGCTTCTTTTTGACTTAGAACAAGTATACAAAAATAAAATTTTTTGATTACGCGACTCGTTTTGGAGAAAATTGACTTTGAAATTCTTGATGTTGCGGGCCGGTCGCTGCTAGGAAAATCAACCCTTAGATAGGAAGAAAACTTACCTTAAGCCCGCCACTAGGGTAAGATTTTAAAGCAGCATTTTGCTGAATTTCATTGCACCACATTATTATTATTATTATTATTATTATTATAATCGATCAAAAATTTAAGCAGGATGAAGGATTATAAGTAGTTGAGTAAGAACTTCTCGAAAACACAGACCGCACAGAAATTGAAGTTTAAAAAAAAAATGGAAATATTACGATGTCGGTTGATTCATTTTCGTAAACGCATCTATATCTCGTGGTGGGTATATACGCCCTGTACGCCATCGCATATGGATGCATGCCCACGTATGTATGCGTAACCATCGATGCGGTGGATCCTCGAGGAGGGCCAGGATGGCCAGCAGAATATGGGATAACACGCGTGATTGGGCGCCGAGTGTATACTTGTTATTTGGTGAGTGGAAATACCACTGATCGAGCCGCACGTATAAAGCCCTGCCATTCGTGTGCACCCACGCGCACGTGGGCATATATATATAGGTATATATATATATATTTTTTTTTTACAATAGCCCCGGGTTATTGTATTTAAATCCAGGAGTGCTCTCCCATTGTCCTCCGTTCTGTCTGACGCGGACACGAGGGCCCTGGGAATCTGCTCTTCAGGTAACAGCTGTTTTAGAGGGAGCCGCGAACGCGTTTTCCACATTTTTATCCCTCACAGTTCCACCAATTACGCGAACGTCCGGGGGTGTACGTGTCCCTCCGCGAACACGCCTGCGCCCCCCCCCCCTCCCCCCTCACTCGGTACGATTTTGATTTTTCCTCCGGACAAGCTCGAACGGAGGGAAGAATTGTTCTCATGCCCGACTGAAACTTCCGTTCCGAAGTTCCGCGGCAAGTTCTCCCAGGAGGGTGGAGAGAAAAAAAAACTATTTATCATCGAAGGAATTACATCGTTCCGTCAGAAGTTAATACCCTTAACAAGGTCCGTCTCATGTACACGGTTGTTAAAACTTTTTCGATCCTGAGAAAGGACGTCCCTGCAATCTGGCTCGCCTGTCTGTTTCTCGTTATGCAAATACGGGAAGACATCGCGCGACTGGAAACTTTGCTGATATAATTATTGAACGACAGGGATTAATTGGGGTTATTGTACGTACCTATATAGGTGCTGGAAGTCGACGGTAGTTGCCACTGTCATCGGAAAATCATGCGAGGATGTGGTGACTGATGTTTTATGAGAGACACTGTGCAAAGCTGGGAAAATGACGATGATCCGAATACACATAATGTGTACTATATAATAAACATATCTTTGAAATGACCTTTCAATCCGACCTTTAAAGTTAAACGTGACATTTATGTCTATCCAGTGGTGGACAATTGTATTGGAAGAGATATTCAGATGGCCTTAAATGGATCACCATTTATAGGCTAAGAGGGATAAAGAGATCATTTAATTTAGCTGTATACTAAAGGTTAGACACTATCTCTGTGCAGCACAGTTTTAGTTGCTAAATAAAAGAACGTAAATGTAAGCAGCGTGATGAGAAAACGTTGCATAGGGAATTTGCATGGCATAATACCGGGGAAAAACCTCTACCATCACAAAAGCAATATAGCATTTAATGACGAGACCCCCATTCAAGATTAGATAGCTCCCTACTACACGAGCTAAGTCTACTTATCATAATATACTGCTCCAATACACTATCAAAATCGTGGTTCAGCGCATTATGCTTATTCACTGACAATCCGAATGCACACATAACGCTCAAACCGTATCAGCGAGATCTCCAGATATCGGTTGAGAATCAGTTCAATGAAAACAGGAAGAAGTGGGTGCTACAGCCGGATAACGATCCTAAACACCAAAGGCCAATTTGCGCTGCATGGAAAGTGATGGCCAATATAATTACTCTGAATTGGCTACAGCACTTTGCCAATGCCAATTCCACTGAAACTGTGCGATCGATTACGAAGCAAAAGCATCGGGGAGAACGTATTCGGACATTGAAGCCTTTGACGCAATGTATTCGGACAAAATGGTGAGTGCTACCCACAGTGCTCACCTCGAGGTTCCAAAAAATTGATAGAAGGTATACCGAGGTATCGCCCAGCTATAACACCTAAATATATAACAAAGGAGATTGAACTAATCGTTAACTGGAGGCACAACAGCTTTTTTATATGTACTTTGCAGTAGGACGTGAGTTTCTAGGTTAGATTAATACCGTCAGGTATATCGAGGGATGGCTGTTGGGTGACAGATTGTAGTTTCGAATGTTAGCGCAATTTAGAGCGTCGCGTTGATGGTTGTGTATGGATTTCGCCGGGACGAATTCGGGGTTTTTCCTCGTGTTGGAGTGCACAGAAGCAGTGGGCAGGTGCATGGACAGATATCTGGTGCCGATATTTGTATTGATGACAACCGCGGCGTGACATGTATCCTACGCCGGTTGCTAATGGGTGAAATTTGTTTCGCTATTGCCTTCGTACGATTTTGCCAATTCGAAATTTCGCAAAACTCCGTGTCCATGGAGTTGGGGCTTCGTCCATGGGAGCCGGACACGGCGACGATGAAATATCCATCTCAATTATTTAGACCTGGAAGTGGATTGAAGACCTTTGCGTTACGGCACGGAGGAACAGGGATATTAATCGATGGCGGGTTTGATAAATCGATGGGACCATTTCCGGTACGCGTTGAGTAATTAGGACGTAACAGTCGATCCAAAAGCTGTGAAGATAGAGAGAGATTCTTTGATGAAAGGATGGATCACCGTGGAAAGGTATCTTTTTTTAATTACTGATTGAAACAGTGATGCAAGTGGAGTGGTCAGCTACAGAAGCCTATGAATTCGCAATGTTGTAGACAGTATTTAATAACATACCAGTTGAGTTCGAGATTTACCTCTTAAATTACCAAAGCAGATGTTATATGGCATAGTTATTAAGGCATACCTAGATGAAAGATTAATGTATTTTACCAGCGATCCCCTCTATCTCGTTGCTAGACTCGAGACGTTTGTGTAAAAATTTATGGAATAACGAATAATCTCCATTAACAGACTTCCTTCGTGATTTTAACATTTAAAAAATATAACGTTTTTCACGGGAGCTCTCTAACTCTGATGTCTGAACGATATGGATCCGTTTCTGTGCAAAATGTACATCGAACGTCGATAAGTCAGAAATGGCAAGAAACTGAAATCCACGGATTTTAGCATGAAAATAGTTGGACGGGCGTAGCCGATGTATTCGTACGTTGAAGGATATGAAACATTTTTCAGATATCCCCGTCGGACGTGGTAGCCTTTATCTCGCTGTAACGAAAGCCATTCGGAAAATGGATTTGATGAAGCCTTTTGGGCGTAAAAAGTACATGTCGGGCCGAATGGCTTCGTTAAATACACATTTTATGCCAGGTTAATAAAAAAAAGCAATATCCTCTGTGCTTCCCATCTTTTTAATATTCATGGGGACTGTAGCGACGGCCCGGCAATTATTGAGCGTGTTGCCTCGCGATTGGACAAGGATAGAGACATTTCCTTTTCGAAGCAACGGCGCCTTGAAGTTGTTGAGTCACTTCGTAATGTAATGAGCTTGTCAGGTTTCAGGTTATAATGCGAGACCATCTTCAATTCTTGATCAAAAGTTGTATGTAGTTTGCATGGCTATTCTGGTAGTATGTCGTCCAACTCGACGAGTCATGGATACTATAGAAATAAAGTAAAAACTCATGCAATATTGATACCTAGGTACATGTAAATGTAATGTTAAAATTGTAAAGGATGATTAAGTTATTAGGTATGTAATTCTGGCTCTGCGCTGGCGACAATACTTTCCGTAAATTAATGATGAACGCATCAACCGAGATTAGCGTACCCTAGTAAATGCGGAATAAATCGATCTAATAATATGGAAGCCTAGCAAAAATTTTCTGACATAAATCAGGGAGTGAATTTTTGATGATTTAAAATATAAGTAGGTACATATGAGTTTCAACGTCAAAAAAGGCTTCTATCATCCGAAAGTTCGGTCATCCGAGCACCAATGCCTCCCCGCGTTAATTTGAACGAGTATTCGAGATTTCCCAATGCGTCGCAAGTTCTTTTCAACTTGAACCACCTTTTCGCCCGTTTCACCGTCGACCAATTTCCTTAAGATCGTCCAAGGATTATTACGAATAGGCGAAGTGGCCTCGAAAATACCCTTCGCTGGGTTTGCTCTGTAGTTCGTCTTCACGGTTCTCAACGCAGGATACCAATTTCTCGGGTCAAATTGAGCTAGAAGTAAGACGAAGCGATCGCACTTTTCCCATCTTTTCCGCCAGGTTCCTAGTCCCCCTTTCGATGCACAGCTTCCCCCCCTCTCGAATACACGTGGGCCCCTCGTTCCCCCGTGAAACGACTTTTCCCGGAAGCATAAAATCGTGCGTTTAGCCGCGTTACGTCGGCACGTGGCTGTGTTAGGGCCTGCTGCAGCGAATAATACAGTCGTCCATAGACGGGGGATAGTTAGCCGTTGGTTACTTCTGCGTACTACCGTTCGGTGTGTTCCATAAAGCTCACGGTAAATCGACTGTGAGCTGTGCAGCAACGTCGGGCACCCGTGTTGCACGTACGCGGAACGTAGGGGGTGGAGGCGACCGTGGAAGGGCGTTTGGTTGGAGGGGGGGGGGGGGCAGAGAGCAGGACCAGAGGATGGGAAATCATTATTGAAATGCAGTAAATGGCCGTGAGTTTCAATTGCCCCCGGGTGCTTCCACCATGCCGTAGGAAAGAGAGGCACCCCTTTGGCCCCCTCCCGTCCACCCCAACCCACCCCAGCTCCCGCGACGAGCACCGTGAAACCACCCTTCTACAGATGGTAGGGAATTACGAGAATTTGCAATGATTCGCTCTCTGTCGGCGCACGAAAACACGCAGGAACATCGACTGATCGGCCTACGAGCTGTTCGCCTCCGATGGATCGACTATTACCGACTCGAATGAGGCGTCTAATGCCTTCGCGCGAGACTTGTTCCTAGCGACGGATACTGAGAGACGTTAGAGACGTCGCGTAACTGCTTGCTCGTCTCTGCACTGAGTTTTCGATAATGTGCACTTTAATCGGTAGCGACCTGCAATCCGTGTTTTACATCGTTGCGTGGCATTAATAGTGACGTAACTTAAAAAATTACAATTTTGCAGAAGTCGTTTAAAATTTGCAATTTGACTCGTAGTTCAATGCTGATGAATGGTAAATTGTATAAATATTAACTAATAGGTTTATTATGGGATTTTGCGTTCTGATATACCGTCTGACAAATTGTGCCAGCACAACTATTTCCACCGAATCGTTTCTGACTAATGTTTGCTATCACATGCATGACCTATTCCCTAAACGCTATTTCATAGTGCTCTATGAGTCATCCGTCCTCGTTCCCTTGATAAGAGGTACTATGTATCGAAGCATTGTGTTGCAGACAGCGGTATCGATTGGATTTATGATACGACCGTGACTATTGCGTTATTTTTCAGATTAAGAACTCTGTGCCTCTTCACTTTAGCATTTTCCATTTACTCACTCGTGACCAGAAAAACATCAGGCACTCGTCACAATTTAGGTCTCTTTTTTCTCCCACTGCCAATTGGAAGTAAAAACAAATTGAACAAGTAGGCCATTAATGGCGAAAAGTCGTCCTTTTGTGCATTTGGTGTAAATAAAAAAGAGACATTGATTGGCTGCAACAAATTCTTTATTTGATTTGATTTTTATTGAACGAGGGACATTGAGTTCATTTTGACCCAGAATAGAGTTTAGTTCACCCAATTCTCGGAATACACTTTTATATTAGAGTTTGAACATGTGATTTAGAATTCTTATTTTCTTAAAGCAGTGACATTAATAATTTATAAATAATGTTAATAATTTTGCATCCGCTGGGAAAGGGTCAAAACGTGAAAATAAAAAGCGTGAGGATTAAAATAATTTTTCTACCCCCATATTTATTTCTCTGTGGAACTTAAACTCTCTCAAGTGATCAGATTACATATCCGATTTCAGAATTTTAATAAGGATGCACACCCATGCTACGTTTCGACGATCGATATGCATTCACAGTTTCAACGTATAAATGTACGTAAATAAATGTTCGAGGGTGCAGATTCTCGCGTTATATATAAATATATGCGGATGCATATCCGTATTATCCGGATCCAATCCTGTGATTATCCCCAATTAGGGACATCCCTAACTTTCGTATTACTCAGGAGGAATATTGAAACGACTGTGCACCGTGTTGTTTGCGCTATCATAACGTTTGCCTTGTTTAAATAATATTCTGCATTGTGTAGTACGGTCACAGTGCAGAACCAATGAAAATAGTGGAATCAATTTTTGGGACTAATTCTAATTAATAAATAAGTCCTTATCGAGATATCGGAATTTTAATTGTACATCTCTGGCATTTATGGAACAGACTTTTCTACCTTTTGTTTAAAAACGGTGACGTATAAAGGTAGTAACAACGATTAAATTTTTTCCCAAATTCGCATTATACCCAAAATAATCCGATACCTATATCTTCAATCCCATGACTAAATAGTTCTAGACACCCAGATGGACGTTGCGTATCGACAAATTTTTCCCGAAAAGCCTGCCTGTAACAAGGAATACGCGTGAAACATGCTATCAATTATCGAACTGACGAGTCGGGTGGGGGTGGATGAATTTAGCCGAAAAACAAGTATGTACACGGGCGTCATTGATACGTGGTCACGTTCACATGACGGAACAAGGGCCACCAAAACGCGACCGTTTAGGTAACGCAGTCAGGGAGACAAATGCGATATCGCGTCTCCTGGCTATAGCGGAATTTCAATGGAGCAGATGATATTCAGCGATTCGCAGACATCGGTAACGAAATTGGACTCGCGTGTCACTGGCATACCAATAAGCGATACGCGCTGGGTGCCAGCTTTATTTTCCCCTGAATATGACGCGACCTGCTCGCGATCACGTATTCGTCAGCGAGAGCCCGCGGAACTGAACAGTGGCGCCCTGTCGGCCGTTTCGCGAAAGAATCGGCTGCGACGTTTTTACGTGGGCCATTTCGCACGTACGTAAGGGAATTCGTTATACGATCCTCCGAAAGCGCCCGACCTGGACACGTTGCCCGCCTTCTCCCATATGGACGGTGTTTCCTTCTGTACCAAGAAGAGCTTCAACAGCTTTGGATCTTGAATGAACTGTGACGAGCGAGTGTCCTAGAATAGTTCAACAGTAAGTGGTAGTACGAGATTGTAGCTTCTTATTTGTGGCTTACAGAGATCGTGGATACAGGATTTTGGTTTCTGGCTGTGGATTGTAGTGGTGGGGATAAGAGCGATATCGCAGGGCAGGATTTGGAGGATTTGTCTCGTGGTTCGAAAGGCTGATGTGTTATAAGGTTTGTTGAGAGGAAAGCCAAGAGAGTTTTCTTTGAGAGAGGAAGGTTTTAGTAGACAGTATGGACTGGTACAGTATAAAATCTGCGCGGAGTTGATAACTAAATAATATGGTGGGGATAGCGACCAATTCATTTGAAACCAATTGTAGATAATCAGTTTCTCAAAGAAAAACAAGCTTTATTCGTCGAATAACCACGAAAGTGTGGAAAACGAGTTCGAGGTCACCCCCTCTTCCTGCAAGGTCTTCAATTTTATTATCCAATTATTAGACAAGGTGTATTAATTTTATAATGAGAGACCCTTCAGAGTCTCCGTAGTAACGAGTAAACATTGATTCCCTTAAATGTATTATCCGTCGACGTAGTTTCACGCGCCATTCGCTTTGAGCACTACCCTCTGCTCCGTCTACACGTAGCAGAGGAACATAAACCATTTAGGTAAACGCAATCGGCATCGTTACTATCATCTTCATTGGCGCTGACCGACTTCGCAAGATCCACTGAACGATATTGAGGCCCTCTGGAGTGGATGATAGGAAACTCGCCACAATTCAGCGTGATGGTGTGCCACGATATGACGAAAGATAGAAACTTCCAAACAAGATCGAGCACACTGTGCTGCGAACACTTCGGAATTACATAATTAGTATTATTCACAGCTTATTACGTACACGGCATTGTGCAGGCTGCAGGAAAGTTTTCGTTGATAAATGTTGCGAAACAAGAACAGAAAGTCTTTCTTTTTAATTTCCTTCAAGCATATTTAATTTGTGGAAAATATGTCACAGAGAAGGTGCTAACATTTTGATTAAAGTCGATCTTAATCCCTACTCCTCTGCGTTAATTCGTTTACTTTATGATTCTCCTTTTCCCGGCTATTTTAACCTCGATGACTCGTGATAATATCGCAACGAAAGGTTAGAGCGATGAATTTCTTGTTACAACGATTGAAATCGATCATCGCTGGCCTTTCAGCGATTTTTATACAGAACGACATGTCGGCGGGCTTTAAATATTTATACGAAGATCTTTCGCGGGCGTGGAATATAGATGGTAGAATATTTTTACTTACACATGCAATTTTAACGTATCTTTGCTGGCTGGAATTCAAATATCTCCAATTAAATCCGACAGGTTCCCTTCAAAGCTGGGAATTTAAATTCTGCCGATAAAGCTTGATCAGAAGAGTACGAAATTTTTCTCTCCCTATAGACAGACCATCAAAGACCAACAAAATATTTATGTACGTATAAACAGTGCAATTATATTAATAGGAAAATTAGGTAAAATACATCTCATTTAATTATTAATTACTGAGAATAAAACTACCACTGAAGAGTATATATATATATACTTTACTTGACGCGATTCCTAATAAAAGTACATAAAAAGAAGAGGACAAGAAATAAAACTAAAACTAAAATAGAAATCAACAGCTACTTACACGTGGCGAGCACGCCTTCGCGTGCAATGACGCTCGCTACACACGGCGCGAAGTCTACGAAGTGAAGTAAGGCTCAGTGGCGGCGAACATAAGAATAAGCAGAAAAACAGCAACAGCGCCACGTGCAGAATAATCAACTAAAATTCAAGAGCATTGAAATAAAAAACAAAACGCACCACACACGGACTACATATGTATATACATTATTCCAACATTAACCCCAATACAGTATGGACAAAACCGAAAAATAGGTTTCTGTTTGCAGCCCGGTATCTTTTTAACTCGATCAGTGCTGCCCCTTAACTGTCAACTTTATAAGTTCGCTGTAGCTTTACCATCCAGGATAAATTCTAACCTATTGGGCCCCGATCACTCACAACATCCCTTTCTCCGAACATAGCCCCCAAAGTGGCTCTCTGTTGTCTATTAAAGCACGCAGCAAGCTGATCACAGCAATCGTGAAGAGAACCAGGTCCGGATAGACGCGTGATACTCGAAGAATGAGTTCAGTGGTGCACGAGACCCGTTCGATCGATGCACTTCACACCCGCCCAGTCAGCCTGGTTGGTGGCTGTCGGCTCATGTGGAAGCAACACTCGGTTTCCAGCATCGCGCGGGGATAATGACAGTGCAACGGAGGCGTGCAAGGAAATCCAGAGAGTTAATTAGGAAGTACCACGGTATCAACCGGCGTGGTTTGATCCTCTCTCTCTCGCGCCGAGGTGTACTGATGCAAGATGCACGAGTCGGGATCGTGACGATGGAGGGGGGTGTGTGGAGGTTGGAGGTTGCGGGAGTCTTACGTGCAAAGACCTTAATGTACACACTTGCAGACTTTAAAGGCGAAAGTTAGTTACACGGACAGTGGGAGTTCCGAGGGAGTCTGGAAATTCAGATACTCCCCCGCCGTTGCGTGATCCAAGAAATTTGCGCGATTGCCTCCTACCATCTCTCTCTCCTTTTTAAGAGGATTCCAGTTCCTTTCCGGCTCTTCCTGTTTCTAGCTTAATGAATCGGGTTTAATTGCTGAGGTGACGGGTGTAATTATTGATACCAGCGGAATTTCCCATCTGATCGTGAACGGGGAGATCTTCCTCAAATGATTATCTTGTTTATTGTTTTCTTTGGAATTCTTCGATGCTTTTGGACAATGTTTTGAATTTCGCTTCTGTGGTTATTGAGGTGCGACTGTCTTCAACTTTGAAACGTTGAAACCCCAGAGTAATAGCGACTGAACTCTGGGATTATTCAGCAAGTGTCTGTAATTAGATATAAGTCTCTTTTCTAGTAATTTGATAGTTCCCTATCTGCCATTCGTCATTTGTGAAAGACTCCGCTTACAATTAGGTGACAGCCCCTTCAGTTTTGCTCACTAACATTGTATACCGATTAATAGCGAGATTTCCAATGCGCATGCCCAAACAGAAGACGGAGAAATAGGTGGAGCCACTGTTAACCTCCACTCCAAAACGCTAATTCTGTAGGCAGTCCATTTTTTAAATATTATTTTTGGATTGTCTGTAGTTAAACACCACCCACCGACTTTTTTATCATCCTCTTTCTTCAGCTTCCACAAATCTCATTGTTGCTCAATATACTTGTAATCATTTAATTACACCATAATTGAATACAGACCGATGTCGTGGTGTGGAGAAAAAAAAATGGAATACATATACGTGCATTTACGAGCCCGCATGTACACAGCCCCGTTCACTCGTTGCACACTCGAATTTATTATTCATGCATGAATTTGAAACGCGTGTTACGCCAAATTGATACCCTAAAGGGCTCCGCGTATTACGGGCCGGTTTTTAACGTGAAAATCAATTCCGCGTATCGGATTCGTACGTGATAAAAGCGTAGGAGTTATTCCACAAGGGGGGACATTGATTTTACGACAAGTACAGCGGTCCACGGGTTTGTTCAATGGATTCGTAAGCATAAATAATTGGAAAAACTATCGCATTGCTTTTGTTGCCTTCTCTGTGTTGCCTTTCAGTTCTCGTACTTGTATAACTATCATCACGTAGTTTAAGGGTAACGGCTAATCTTATCAGAATAGAATTATTAATCCCCTTATTATTTTTTTAATTTTTTTTCTTAAATAAAAAACATTTGAATCTGGTAAATTTTGTTGACTTAGCCCCTCTGATACTTCTACTCTACTTCGAAATTCTTGACCTTACAGAGTCTACTAAAATACTTTAAAGCACAGAGAAATTCCCTAAATTTTTAAGCACCAGTTCATAGAAAAGAAGAGTACATTTGAAAAGCAATGAACTCAGCTTTGAAATAAAACAAATAGTGATTTGCTACTTAATCCACCGATGTTTTATTCAGTCATTTCGAGGAATCTCTGTATCTTAGAACCCTGAAAATTTTTTCACCGTAAAAAGTAACATCCAACTGTTTCGTTTGCTGGCGCCGTATTACCTGGAAGACACGCCCTGTAATGATAGAAAATTTCACCATACATAAATTGCCTGATAAGCAGCCGCAATCGCAACATGTTTGAGCGATTCTAAGGGTAGTTACACGAAAGAGTCGAAGTCTATCGCATTATTCAGGCGGCACGAAAGCCACTGTACACTATCAGAGATGGCGTAATGACGCGACTATCGTCTCTTCATCTACATATTCGAAATAATCTGATACAGGTTAGCTTCGCCACTTTTCTACCCTTTTTTCTTTGTTTAATATTCAATGTTATATTTGCATTAAGTATATTAGAAGGTTGGTTTAGGTTCTATACAGTATACATAGAAATACAAAAATGTATAAATTTTGATAATTTTTTGGGAATAGAATTCTCGTGGAACTCCCAAAATTTCGAAATTCATAAAAATTTGAATTTTGAAACTCAAATTTCCTTGAGTTGCAGTACAAGAGAGAACAGAAATGCTGGATCTGTTGAAGTGATTTTTTTATGTTTTGTCAAAATCCCCCGAATTATTAAAATTTATTATTATAGTCTAAAAATTTACAGAAATATTGGCGAAGACATATCTTGGGGTGCGATACACCCCGTGTGATCGCACAGGGTTAAACGTCCCACTGTATCAAACGCCCCAGAAGTAACGTAAAAATTCTGAATATGCACGATAAAGTCAATGTTAAAATTGCATGAAGGGCTGTCCCCTGACCGCGATACAGAATAAAACCGTACTTTGGCGAATTCACGTTTGAAGGAAGTTGCCCCTTGGTTTATGCAACATACAAGGAATTCCGCAACTTTGCCTCGCGTGGCCTTAAAAGAGCGATTTCGTAAATCAACCGGCCCTACTGCTATTCGTGAGGAGTTCAAGCCCTTATCTCTTCGACTCGTGGTCCACTTTTAACCCCACGAACACCCTTAACGCGTTTCCCCTCCCGGTCCCAGAAGGACCGTACTCCCAACGGCGCGAGGGTGAATTTTTCCCTGTACGTGCGGTGAAAAGTGAAACTGGAAGGTATCGACAAGAACATTGTCGATGGACGACAAATGGCGCGTCAGTCACGATGGCGATTAGTTGGGAACGCCAAAGTGTTGTTCCATTGGAAACACGTGACCCCTTTCGCGTTAATTTTGAATTCAATGAGCATGCGGGGACATTTTTCAGGGTGCCATGTTAAGTGGCCGTTAATAGCGAGTGGAAGTCTAATAGGTGAGAAATTATGGAAGAATTAATTGGTTGTGTGTTTGACAGTTTGAATTTTGAAGTTTTTTTTTAAATTTTTTAATTCCTTTATGGAACTGTCGTCTGTAAAAATCATTCTTACTTTTTATATTTCTCTCACAAATATTCTATGCAATTCAGGGTACTTAAATGCGCAGTATTTGAATATTAATCGTATGTTAACTTAATTTACTAAATTCGCCAATTTCTATTTCCGAAGATTACCTACTCGAAAGTTGTTACAAATTAAATTCAATCTGCATGAATTTATTCTAAGATATCCCATTCACAATTCTGACAAAGAGAAACACTAGACTTTAGTTTAAATACGTCAGTAACCCATTGATTTGGAAATAAGGTCCTCAATTACCTTAATTGACAGGTAATTAGAAATAGATGCACGTATTGGGTCAAATACCCATTCTTCTGTCAAAGAATAGCTGAATATTATTAATTTAGCCGATATTTTCACATCTCTATATTGTGGAACGGTCTTAAGAAATGTATGATGCGGTCGAATATTGAGCAGTCGCCTTCATGGACTGGAATAGAAAAGAACAGACTGGAAACAAAGTAGGGCGCGCGATCTAATTAGGGGATGATATTCTCGGGAGCAGACCAGTCGTCTAGACAATGATATACATGACACATAAGCATCAGGTCGGATAACAGGAAGCACACCCTCTAACTACTAGGAATCTCACGTTTCCGGTGCACAATTATCAAATGTCGTGTATTGCTATTATGCGTTCCTGCTGGCTCCAAGAAAAATCGATTCTGACGCGCATGTAGCCGAGCGTTATCACTCGATCGCGTCGCTAAAAAATAATTCTGCTCCAAAAGCGCGACTGTCTCCTTCAAAGTACCTTTCTGTATTAAGCCGGGTCCACATTTGCTACCGCACCTCGTTAACAGATCATGGTAACAAATGTGGCCCCGGCTTAATAGGTATGATTATACCGGACACCAGTAATACCTTTACTGGTTTTAAAAAAAATAAATACGTTTCAAAAAATCTATTTTCAAAATTTTGTTAACGCAAGTTTGCAGCGCTTATTGTGCCATTAAACTTTTTTTTAAAATATTTTTTCTGTCCCTTGTAATTTAGGAGTTATACGGGAAAAAGTGGAGTGTCTATTTAACTTTGAGGTTAGTTTTCACACCGTTAAAGGGCTATTGGGCAAGAATGAAGTATACCTTTGTTCTTGCCTTGACTCCCCCTATAAACCCACATTGTTGCGTTCCAAACGGTGACTGCGGGTTCGCGGTGTTCCAATACACATTTATTTACCTCCCTGTAGAGGCTACTAAAACAATCATTCAACATCATCGACCACCTCCAACCCACCAATTTCTACCGATTCATGATCCCGCGACCGGTCAACAGAAATCTTGATTTCCACCACCTCCTCGGGCTTCCCAGGCGTTTTTCAATTCGTAAAGTATTTACGAAGAAAAAATCATGTTCCCCGGGGCTCATATAATGAGATTTCGCGGCAAACACGTATAACTGTCTAGCTAGCGAAGCGGCCAGTTAATAACCAGCAAAACGCCCCCCAACCCCGTGCCCCTCCACCAGGCCGGATACGTTTCAAGTATTTACACACCGCGCTAATAAGAAGAGGCAAAGGAGGGGGATGGGTGGGGGAGAGAGTAGAAAAGGGCAACGATTAATATCGAGTTTATTAACGGAAGGACTTTCTGACAAAGGGGAAGTCACTGGTCCCGACGTGACGCGGAGGACGAGCCTCTCGCCGACTGTACAATTTCCTGGGACCCGGTCGCGCGGCATCCTCGTTCTCACCGTTCATTTCTCCCGAGACATGCCGCGTATTGATATTTGACTTCTTTTATTGGGTGCCCTTTGACGACGCCACCGGGGCCAGGGCGCTCACGACTTGATTACGCCGCAAGAATAAAACGCAGGGGCGATATTACGTTCGGTGATTCCGCGCGAAACGGGCGAGACGTGAAACATTATCAGAGCCTAGGCCTGGACCCCGGGTCCGAATCGATGAATCTCACACGAGATGCGAGTCGACTGGATATCGTCGAGTTTTTGCTCGATTTCCGTTCTCTTTACGGCCGCCGTCCCGCTGCTCCCACCCCTCGCTCCGACAAGAATGGAAATTTGCTTTAATTCATCTGTTGGAACTTGAAACATCGCCGCTTTGTTCAGGCTGGGTTGGCTTTATTTTATTCCTCTTCTTTACGACAAATTAGATTGGGTTGATAAAAGTCTCCGCATTTTTTAGTTTGTGAGAAGTGTAGCGAGATTTGAAGCGAGGTTGATTGAAAATTATTTACGTCGTTTATTGTTTTTTTTTATTGTATAATTTGTGTGTGAATTTTTTTTATTAAATTTTTTACTGTTGTTGTTATTAACTTTAAGAGTTTTGAATAAAATGGATTTCTATTTTTAGTAAACACTAAATAGCAGGAACAATAAAAATTATGAGAATTCTAAAACATATGCTAAGTATTTCAAGTAATCAAATCGATGATTTTTCTATAAATAATTAATTTTGGTTCAGGTTCATTATGCAGAAAATAATTTTCGCACAATTGTATTTCATAATAAATATGTTGTGCTAAATTTATTTGCGTCATGAATAATTTCTGCTTAATTTTATTCCAGAGAAAATAGTTCCTGTTTGATTTTGTAACATAAAAATAACATAGAACATACGTTAAATTCGCGTCATTTCTCGTTTCCGTCTTGGGAAATAAAAGCTTAGGTAATTAAAAAGCACTCAAAATTCTGCTGCACTTCGACGCGTCGTTGTAAATAATAACAGTGATATGAAAAAAAAAGAACGAGGTCGAATCGATGAGCCTCGTGCAAACGAATCGCGGGATAGGTTGTCAAGCGTTCGCTTGTAGGTTTAATGTTTCGCGAAATATTAAAAGTTAAGTGATATTTTTCCATGAAACTTTTCAATATTCGTAAAATATTGGTTTCCCGTCGAATATTGCTTTAACACTTTCTATGTTAAATTACAGCCTATTTGGATGTATACTTGCACAATTATGCGGAATAAAAAATATAGTAAAATTCAATTCATAGTAAGTATTATCTTAGGGGAGAAATAGTTTATGGAATTTTGAATACTCCAGTGATTATAAATGAAGAAAAACAGATTTGTTACTTTCTGGTTTAACAATAAGTTCATACTTCCTACTATTGGTATTTTTCAATGTCTAGAGGTAAATTAATTTTTAATTTATTTTGGGACGTTTTGCCAGTTATGTGAAATTTTGCACTTTGCAAAAATCGTCGATTATTTTATCAATACCTAGGATTGTTAAAAAAATTGAATCGGTGTTGCAATTTATTTATGTTTTTCCTATTCCAGCAATCATATTGCAGCTTCTCTTTTGCTCCCTGCCCAACATGTAGAGATTGTTTTTGTACTCCATACGAGTGCAATAAGTAATGGAGGGAATTTTTCTAAAATTATGGCAAGTGTAAAAAATGGGGTTGTAAAGTTTGGAAGATTCATAGTGGGGAAGAGTGAAGTAGTAAAATTCATTTTTATAGCAATACAAAGCTACATGCCAATGTCGTAGAACCCCATGCAGAGGTGCACATTTTTTTTTATAAATCGCATGTCGTTATAAGTCTCTTGATTGATTCTGCATATAATAAACTTTAGCACAAAACGCACACATAGGAGAATAAATAGTATACCAAATGTTGCACAAATAATAAAAAACAGACGCCTTTACAGCAATTTCCCAATATTCCAACCTTTCATAATCATTTCTCAAAAGTTCAGTCACCTCAGTCGTCGTAAACAGCAGAACAATAGCATCTGTTCTCCCAGTTTGAAGGCTTTTCCCTCTGCAGAGTCATCGAAAGGAGCCCCGCGGGGGGCCGATTCGCGGGGGCTTGATTTTCTACACGATCGAAAAACGTCTGAAGCCATATCCGGTATTTCGAGCTCGGCTCCTCGCATCCGAAAGGAAAGCGAAGTCGCTTGGGATGACCCCTGGGTCGGGAATAGCATTGGATCCTTGGTCCCATGGGCGTTTCACCTATCCAGGTGGTTTTATATCAGCCGATTTTAAAGTCGCCGTCAAATGTAAAGTTTATACGCATCTTTCTCGCGGGTTCTTCCATCTGCCCGTTACGAACTTCTATCTTTGTGCCGTACCATTAAAAACGTCCGGCAGGATATTTTAGGGATGGTTGTAATCTTGGTGATGAGGCTGACGAGAAATTATTGTAACTTAATGAACAACTCGGGATGGTCACCAGCAATTTGGCTTTTTTTATAGGTAATAAGTTTGAGTTTCCTGTGAAATTAATTCACCTCTGGGGCAAGTAGAATTTTTTCTGATGTAGGATGCGGTAACCCGCACTCCGCATATTCGGATCCACGAGTGCCCCCATCCCCAATTTCAATTTCAAACAATTCCTCATTACTCAACGCGACTTTTCATTACCCTCACCGTAAAATCTGTCCATCCCAGAAACGAATCCTACCTCGTTTCCGCTACCGTCCATCTCGAACCCTGCCCTCGCGCGGCCTCGTTGCAGGAGCGCGCAAAACAATTCGATTGCGCCCTCGAAAGCGGTCCGCGGGCGCGTATCAAGAAGCCTCGCCGAGCGTTTATCGTAATCGTTGCATGCTCCAAACACGCGTCACGGTATCTCGGGCTCGAGGGCGGGTAGGATCGCTAGTATTGCATTACGTAATTACATACCCGCCTCGTTATTAGGTATACGTACGCGTATGTCGGTTGCAGCGCGTATGTTTGCGAGCGCGAAAGGGGGATAAACCTCGGGCGGGGTGTGCAGCAGGATGAAAATTCAGTTCGACGTGCAATCACTGAATTTCAGACACGCGCACGTCAGTAAATTACCGTCGATACGGAAATATCGGCTTGACGCACGAATTGCGTGGCGCGCGCGCGCGCCGACCGTCCGCCCGATTATATATTTATACACACAGGCACTGGATTACATCCGCGTCCAGGCTGAACGTTATAATTTTAACAAATGTTAAATAGCCGATTTTCCCCGTGCGCACCGTGCAAGTAAATATTCATGCGATGGTTATAAGCGCGCGCGCGGGGCCATTTTCGGGGATTATTGCCGCTGACCGACGGCACGCGAAGGCTTTATATGGTCTACGATTTCGCTCAGCTTATGTTGGGTACTATTGACCGCGTATCTAACGGATCATCCCTGGTTTTATTTTTCATTTTTGGTGCTTGCTTTTTTTTTACGGTATTTCTGGTCTGTGTTCTGTAGGCCGTTTGGCACAGTTGAGGGATCATCCCCTTCGGTGTACCGAGTCCATCTGCGAGTTAATTAGATGTCAGGAATGAAACAACGCGCTTAACGCGTTGAATTTTACTTCAGGCGACTGTGTATGGGCACCACTGCTGAATAAAGAATTGGAGATGATGCATGATTAGTGGTCCTCAATTTGATTTATTTGTATAATTACTGATGATATTCTTGTACTTGAAATATTATTTTTAAAATTACCAGAAACTTGACTTAATCATGAATATTCCATACTTTTTTTGTGGAAATGGGAAAAAATGTGTACCGCCCGTAGAAGGAACAGTCTGATTAGCTTCGATTCCATGGAAGGACATTTGTACGCGCATACCTATGGACCATTTTGTCGGGCACCGCGAATGACAATAGTCAAGTACCTATACTGGTGCACCGAGAATGCACTTGCATTCCAATTGCTTAGTCGTTCGTGCGCGAGTGCGGGCAAATCGTTTAGATGTACAAATATTATGCCTGTACTCGCAGACGTGTCCGTGAATGCGTTACGCCGAAAGAAGTAGACGATGGGTAATTTGCATAAAAGCGTGGTTAATTTAAAGTTATTAGTAAAATATGGCCAAGGCGGTCGAGGAGTTGCATAATGAAGTAGAAATTGCATACGATTATTATGATCCTTCTTATTAAATAATGAGAAGGATCGACATAAAAAAGATATTATTTGCAAGTTTGCAGATGCCTCCTTATATCCCAAAAGAGTTTAATGCGATATTATTAACAATAGTTTTTTTTAAAAATACTCATAAATTTCAGGGCTGTTACACGAGTATCCCGCCTTAAACAGTGGAAGACCACGTAAAAGTGTCGTTGATGTAATAACCGAAAGCAGGATATATCTGACCCCTCCCCTCTAAACTCCCGTATTATGCAGTTAAAATGGACAGACGAACAAGAGCACCGATATATCGCCCGCAACGATCGATCACCTACCCTGCTCCACTTACCCCGCATTCACAAACACGTGAGCTCCGGCAGGTGCGGCCGGGGTCGGAGTGGTAAACATACCTTCGCGTTTCGGGGAGCAGTTTCCTCGTACGTACGCGTCGAAAGGCCCGCCGAAAATTGCAGCCCCTCGCTTAATTTGAAAGCTCTTCGCCCACGAGTTCTTAACGCGTAATTACGCCCTTGTCCTGATTTTCAAATACGCTGACATTAAGCGTATGCGGGCCTCGAAAACCGCGGCGGGCTAGGAGAGGGGGGGAAGGCAAGTGGAGAACCCATCGTCACCCTCCAGCCCCGTTTTATTTATCCGTGCACGAGATATTGCGTCGGTGGTGGTGAGCGCGAGCCGCGGTTACTTATTTAAGCGAGGGCTGCAGCGGTGCATCGCGTAACCACTTAATCAAAGAGTTCGAGAAGTTGGATTGCGCGCGCGCGCGAGCACACCGTTGGAAAAAGACAAAAGGGTCTGGGTGCCGCCTACTGGAAGAATATGGTTTAAGGACGGTTCTATCTGACGGCGGATAAATGGAGTCCATTCATTTAATAAAAATGCAAATTGCTCGGAATAATTTTTATGAGACAGTAGGCCATCGGGCAATCGATTACGGGAATTCTTAGAAATTAGGATTACGCTGCGAATGGTTGCTTCACGGGCTTGAAGAATTCACTTGGGACTTCGAACTAACGATTTGTGAAAGTAATAATATGTTTTAATAAGTAGTGGATAGTTATTCGATATGTAAACGAGGGTTCATTAGACAAGGTAGTTTTCCAGAGGATCTGAACGATCACGCTTCGTCAATATTCCCGATTGTACCTATAGAAACAGTACCTCCGGCAAACGCTAGAGCAGTGTTGTGAATGTCTCGTTTCGCTAAGTACGCCGTGGAAACGCGGCCAGAATGTTTGCCACTCAATTCGCCGCGTCATCTGGCCACTCGACCCCACCAGACCCTGACGAACTATTTTCGCGCTGTATGGGCGCGAAGATTTCCACCGGGCTGAATTTTGACCAGGCCTGAAGGAGGATATATCCCTTGCATCGTTTATGACGGGTTTCTGATTCCGAGATGAGTGTACGTGGGACGCATAAGATAGGGTCTCACCTCGGCAAATCTGCACGTGACCCTAATACGGGTTACCGCGTCGCCCGGATTCGCACGTTCCCATGTGCATCCTAAAGTCTAAACACTTCTGTATGAGCCCAGGCTTTGGTTCACCGCACCAGCTACCCTCATATAGCCGCGCGCGCGATCACCCGCCGCTCGATACATGCACGTGTTTATCCGTCTGCGTCACGTGTGTAACTCGCGTTTACAGAAACAACTTGATCCACTTTTCTGAATGGAAACAGCGGGTCCTGGTCACCAAACCTCTAAGCCCCACTTTCCACGTGACCTTTTGATTTTCCTGGGCAGTTTAAAACTGTTCCGTCGCGGCACAATGGTCCACTTGCTCCCTGCGAGGCTAAATGTTTGGTGATTTATGGGTAACACTGGAATGATTCAGGAATTGCACTGTTGATCAATACTAAATTAGTGATAAAGAAGTAAGATAAGTACAATGAACTGGGGTTGGCTACGAGTTCTTTCTAAGTGGGGATAGAAAAACGTAATGGAGTGACATTGTGTGCTGTAGTGGAATCAATCATCGAATGCAAAGGTGCACTTATGAAGTCCAAGAAACTATAGACCTCCGTGAGACATAGTCTTCAGGATCATAATCCATATCTTGTAAATGTAATTCTGTATAGGTACGTTTTATTTGACTTTGAAAATATCTCGGAGGTGGTTCAGAACATACTCTCTGCTAGAGGGAATACTGATTTCAGGTTTGGCGCAATTTGATACTGTTGAAAGTAGTGGGGAAGGTTATTTGACACTGTTTGAAGGAGTGCCGAGCATTACCTGATTCAGTTTGATGTTGTTTGAAATAGTGCTTAGCATTGTTTGATACAGTTTGACTCGGCACACATTGGTATTCTTGGTATTTTGTAAATTAGAATTGAGGCTATGAAATATAACTTGATAGAACATAAGCTACAGTTAGCTTCTGCTGAAAGAATCTTCCCGCAACAAAATCCTTTCCCCGACGAACTCCACTGGGACCACTAAACCAGCACAATCTCTCAACCTCTGAACCTCTGCCTAATAAACGATTTATACACTCTCCCCTCCCCATTTTCATTCTCACAGTGGTCCTTCTAGCTGACCGTTTAGCGCTAACCAAAGCGAGCCGGTGCACGTCGACTCAATCGATAGCGAGGTGCGTCACATTAGACCTTATCAAGACGAGACACTGTCGACTCACCAAACGACATTAATATCTCGTCAAACAACGTCTGCGTGCGTGAATATGTCGGGCAGGGAATCAATATTGAAAGGAATTTCCAGGTGGGGTGGGAGGGGGGGGGGTGGCAAACTAATGTGCCCGTTCGCGGAACGGTACCAGCGCAAACAGTCTAGAACTAACCGAGTGTTTCAGACGCGTTTCGGTGGGGCGGCGTAATTTCCAACGATAACGTCGCTCGTCGTCGGCCATTAGACGGCAGCGGGAGTGACGGCCGCGTCGGCGACGCCGTGGTAATCGCGAACGATAGACGCCCGATCAATTAGACAGCCAAGTAATTTGCCCCGCTCGGCTTGTTTGCCACGCGAAACGATCGAGGGCTGCGGATGCGTCCATCCGTCCATCCGTCCAGACGTTTCCGACTACACTCTGCTTGTATTCATATAAGCAACGGGTATATCGGCGCATCCGTTTCCACCGGCTGAAAGCGGGCGAGCGATATTGACTTTCGTTTCAATATTCAGTTTCTTGAATAAAACAACAGTCGTTGACCAACAGACTCGCATGCCCGTGCTCCACACACGCTGCCCGGTCTCTGTGTGCCCTAATCATCTTGTTATAACAGCTTTTGTGCTGGATTTCGTTCAAGCCCAGCTTCAGGCGCTGACGTCTTGATGAAGGTAGCTTTGGATGGTCGTGGAGGGGGAGCACAGTGGGCGTTGAGGGTTTCGGAAGATGGGGGTTGTTCAGCTTAGAATTTTATTTTAAAACGAGTTCATATCATCTTAGATTAGGTTGGAAAACAGTCTTTAGACCGAACCTCGCGGTTGCGTTGATCGTATTCTTCTTCCTTTACTCCTGCTTGCTTATAAATATATATTTGTTCGATAAAGACGCTTAATAATAATAATAATAATAATAGTAATTGTTGTACAAAAATTTGATAGCTTGGGTGACTCGAAGGGGTGGTCCATGACGCATCGGGGATGGCTGAAAGAAGGACGCCCAACGCGACATCTTGATCACTGATTATAACCTGAAGACTTCTTTTTACTTCTTGTGTATAATGCACTGAAGTTTAAAGATGTGATCTGAATCACTTGACATTTGGATAATCAAATTGAAACACCTTTACATTTTTCAACGATTCGAATCTTATGAAATCCTTATGTCATCCTCGACTCACTACGGTCTATTCATAATTGGCATTACTTGCACCTGTTAAAGTTTTATGAAGCGCAAAAGGTCATTGGGCGATCTGCACATATTTACCCTTTATGAATATTCTGTACCGTTGGTTCGCGTTTTGAAATATTTGCAAGCATCTAAGGAAGTCTTCGGGCACTTTGAATTGGGCACACGATGTCTCCGTAACCGAGAAGGTTCTCATCGTCAGACATTTATGTATGTTCGATAGACTCTGGAAAATACTCGAGGTATCTGTGAACGTTCTAGCTCCCTATTCCCTCAAAGAAAACATTTTCAAATATCCAAAATGCTTGAAGCAGTCTTGCAAAAAGATCCAACATCATTCCTGGAGTTTTGATAGCCCCACCTTATGCAGCGTGTGGAAACTTCGTTTAAAGTCAGTTGCTAATTGCCTCACTTCTTCGCTTCTTCCCTTCAGGGGACAAAAGTGTTTGCGTTATTCTGTGCATGGCTGCGACTCGCGTAGTCGGCTCACTTCGTTAAACTCTATAGCCACTCTAATTCGTGGATGCGTGTAACGCGGTTATCTCCAGCCCCTTAATGGCGTTGTCAGATGGCGCAGCCCCTTATTGTCTCCTAATACTGAGTGATGCTTGTTCTCGTTTTGCTGAATTACGCCGACAATGATCTGTCGCCCGATCGACCTGGCAATCCTTTCACGGAGCATAAAAATACCTCTCGTCAGATAACGCTGTAAAATGTCCCTCCCTTGACAAATGGCACCGTTCGAAAGGGACTTCGCAATGGGATCGTTCTATAATATTTCTCGCAAAAATGGGGCGATCAATTATGTAACTCGTAATCCCCGGTAATAATTTCCGAATCCGATCCTAGATTCTACTTTCAATAAAATGTAGAGTTGCAATGAAAAATAAAAAATCGATTGGTAGCTCAGAGCAGAAGTAATTGTTCCTTTTTGTAGGTTCTTTTAGACCTAATTTTTCCACTCCTCCTATATTAGAATCACCACCGACTACATGAAACATTCGAGCTCCCTTCGACGTTGTAGAAGTCCCTTTCTTCCCACCAGGAACGACCGATGCAGATCGAGTAGTACACAGTCCGACTACTTCATCAAATTAACTAGAGGACCCGAAGCTCCGAGCTTACTGCTCGCGAGACGAAGCAGGTGCACTTCGCAGGATAGTTACGAAGCGCGTGATACCCAGTCGCTGAAACTTCAAAACTATGTGTCTAACTTTTTCCGTATATTTACAGAGGCTGGGCTTAAGCGAACGGGACATTTTGACGTAGCCTGTTGCCCTCCAGGATGATCGAGCATTATCTTCCTGCGTTTATTACTCCACGTTCCTGGGACATCCTGCACGCGCGCAAGGGTATGTGGTCTATTCGTTATATTCATACAGGGTGTTTCAGTAATTTCTGCGTTTGAGAACATATTCGTGGTGTATTCATAAAGGACGAACGAGGGTTGACGAATTTTGGTAGTCCGAGTAGATTTGGGGTCAAAATGACCCAATTTCCGTACAAGGGTTATTTGAAAATATTGTACTATTAAAACTATGATTTGACATTTATAATTTTATATTCGTTAAAGCGTTGCAAATAAGCTAGTTTATATATCTATGAAGTATTCCTGATACCCCATCTTTGGCATGTTTCCTCATAGACCCGTTTAGGTTGAACGTATTTAATAGAAAAAGGGAAACACTACCCCTATTGCACCTTACAATTAGTAAGTGTCTCATATTTGTTGGAGCGTACGTTCTTCGAGCTGAATTAAAACAATCAACGGCAAATGTGTACGTAGAAAGTGGTCCAGGACTTTTGCAGAACACTGTACAACTTCTTTGCATAGACTGTTTCGTACATGCTACCCGTGTCTTTGTGTGCAGGAACTGTTGCGAAACGTTCCGCGTCTGAGCACTGCAATGTAAGTTTAAGCGCGGCGCTGTGTGTTCCAGTCCTCGCAGGATGTCGTCGGGAATCCCCGTGCCCCTCTATTTCGCGAAAGGATCTGTTTTGCCGAACGTCGCTGGCGCAATAAGAACAATTATGATAATAATTGAATGGTTAACAGTGGCGCGTAGCAAGACATTCCGACGAACTTCGCCGACTGCCGCTAATACTTCGGTTATTAGATTGCAGTCGCAGCCGAACGACGACGACGACATGACGATGTTACGCGTCGCGAGCGGTGGGATGCTGGCCTGCTAATGGAAAATATGGAGTTGAGTTGTTTCAATATTAATGGAAAGCGGTGCTGTTAAGACTTAACGTGCTAATTATTGTGTTTTCGTGAGCAGAGGAATAAAGTAATAATTTTTGGTCAGTATTTTCTTTGCGGAGGTGCCTTGGCGACTCCCTCTAACGTAGAATAGGTCAAAATCAGTGGCGGATTTAAGGAAAAAGGATTAGGGCACGTACAATAAAAAATCGGATACGGGGATTAAATTGAACTCATTAGTAGAGTAACTTCTAAATAATTCTCCTTTGTGTTGTGAATTGAGATTGACATCCTCGGTGCAAAGCTTAGTGACAATAGTTGGAGGGATATAATTTTGTTCAAGGAATTTTCTTTCGCGACGGTGAAGGGAACTTGGTGGTAGGAAGTCAGGTGGTATTGGAAATATTGTTCTCCGTCGCTGGAAAGAGGCAGCTCCTTTGTGTCCGCTGCAGAATGCATGGATTACACAAGCATATCGGTGCGACTGCGGCATGCGATTGAATGCTGCCACAATGCACTATACGATATGTGATCTGTGCCCTATCGCTGTGGAGACATGCGTGTGTACCGCATAATTGATAGATGCGCCACAATCAGCGTATATGCGATCTGCAAGATGATCTTCAAGGGTGTCGACTTTCATCCCCCTGACCTGTAGTTTCTGTACTTCCGATCCTTGTCAGAGAGCTGGAGCAGTAGAACTCTCAATGATTATTGAAACGATATCAATTCAATGTCGTGTAATAAATATGCCAGCCTTAAGGAGTCTTCCCTAGTTTGACACCCTGAAAATAAGGCAAATTTGGGGGAATTTTTTAAAAGAAAAGTATTGAATATTATAATTCTAAATTTTTTATGTTTATGAATTGACATTCGAAGAATGTGTTCACATTTTTTTATGCTGTAGTAATAACTTTTTTCAAAGGTACAGTGGTAGTAGTAAGAAGGGTTTGAAAAAAGTTAGTTGCTGGTGAACATGATTCCGGCTGTCGTAATCATCTGAAACAAAAAACTCATTAACCGAAGGGTCCAGTGCATTCAAATTATACTACTAACTTAAGACGCTTTTCCTCATTTTAAATCACTGATCTCCTCGAATTTGAGTTTCACAGACTCAAAGTGTATGCTTGCAAATAAATATAGGGAAACTGAGATGAGGCTGACCGGGTAGCTAAGTGTTTTAGTGGGGGTAACCACTTCCAGTGTCCTCGAGCAGCTAATTTGATCTCTTGCTGACTACTTCGAAACGTATCAGGCTTGACCCAATGACCCATGTACCAATTTCAGATTTCGTAATTGATTTCCGAGACATCAATTTCACCCAGTTCAGCGAGTGATTCCACTTCCAAGGGACGCGGCGAGGTGGAAAATAGGTCCACTCAGATTTCCATACTCTTGCGAGGAATCCAAATTTTCAAACCGTTAACTTTTAACGAATCAAGTTCCCGCAAATCGTCTAAGGTTAGAGGACTTCGCCCCGATATTTGCAATCTTCGCCTTTGACAGAGTAATTCGAGTCGGCTAAGAGCGTTGCCAATTTGCATACCTACACACGGTTATCGCAAAACAACTTTCATCCTTGCCCCCCTCCGCCGTCCCCCGTTGCACGTAACAACTTGGAAACTCGTCGGTGCGGGTTGCCGCCAAGTTTACGGCGGTTTTCCTCAAAACGTGGGTCTGGCAAAAAAAAGTAAAAAGGGATGGTAGAAAAAAGCAGAAGGGAGACGCGTCTTACGAAGCGAAACGTCCTGAGGAAGGCGAAAGAGAGGGTCGGCGGTTATTTAAGCGCGAGGGAACGAGTCGTCCCTTTGTTTTCGCGCGGCCTCACGGCCCGGTTAAAATAACGGCTTATAGAAGCGTTAATTCCGCGAATTTACAGTAAGGGATTTCTTGCATTTCCGCGACAGGGAGCTGGAAAACTCTTTCGCGTCTTACGAGCCACGCTGGAAATCGTTATACGGGCCACATTATAGCCGTAACGAAGATTTACGATGCACACGACGTCCCCCGCAATATTTGCAGCGAATTTGTCATTTCGCCGTGCGGTTATTACTTTCTCGTTGTTGCCGGTCGCGGTGCTCCGACTCGCTGCGCTAAACAAAAAGAAGGTAATGCGTCGAAGCAGTTTGGAAGGTTGGCGAAATATTATGCTACTGGGTTGTTCAGTGATTTGAAGCGGTTTAGGGATTGAGATTTATTTTTTCAGAAGTCTAATCATTTATGTTAGTTACGAAATATAGTAATAATATTGTTCTTCGGAAATATGGCGCAGGATGAATTGTGTTAGATTGTGCTTTCTAAATGGAGCTAAGCAGTCCTTTAGTGTTTCGCGATCCGAGGCTTCGTTTCAAAGGTACAAGTGGTTAAAGTTTGGAGCAACTAAGTTATATTTAAATTGCGCGTGCTGGACTCTGGTCGTTGGACGCCGAAACTTTAATTGCTCGTTTCTTGGGAATGAAAGCTCGGATTGCAAAACGGTAAAGGACTTTTCCGTTCCTTTTGACACGAGGAATTTATATGATGTGGCATGGTGCATAAATTTAGGACACCCTATTTTTCAATTTAACAATTTAATTAAAAACAGAAACACAAAAAGAAAAAATCCATAACAACTAGGAGATGCTATTTTAAGGCAAGGGATTGAAGTTATTGCCCATACATTCAACGAAATTAATAATTTACATATATGGATTGTGTGTTCACCTTATCAGAAATATATATATATATAACTTTCACTTTGAACTGATTTTTGGCTAAAATAATAGTTTAGTAGCGAGTTTAGGTCTGTTCAAAAAATAAAATGGCACGATTATTTTTTTAAGTTATAAAAAGTTCTATTTATTATTTTAGAGGGACCCATAATAGCGAGCAAACATTTTTCTCTATGATACTTTATTACAGATCTGCCGTATCAGCAAATGAAACACGATATGTATCGTAAAATTTCTCGTAAACTGTCACATGTCTGCGCGAGCAGTCGAATATAAATCAGATATTTTTCATTTCTCTACCCATCGACAAACCTTCATCAAAATCAGTGTATACCCCTCTCCTTTAATTCACACTTGTAAATAAGTCCATAGGAATGACTACGACCATGACTCATGTATCCACCAGGACTGATGGCAGTCGTGGCCACTGAAAATGGAAGTAGAAAAAGGCTGCGTTCTACAGTTACGCGCGTAAATTGCAGAATAATATTTTTGCCACTCGTATACGTCATTTTAATTGAGTTTATTATCGAACTATTTTTACGAAGAATTCGCGAACGCGCCCGGCAAACGGTCCACATACGCATTCTTCCTCCAGGGGTGAAACGAAACCCCGGAATTCCTCATTTAATTTAACCAACTTGTTGGGATGTGTGTGCACCCCCTCCTTCCACTCTTCATATTTTTTGGTCGTGCTGCATTATGAGTTCCACGTTTCAGAAAGAGGTTGCTTCCCCTTTCATCGATCGACACACAGTATTATTCATCTCTCCATTGAATTTGTCGTTTTAAAAAACTTTTGATCTTTTAAAAAAATGGTTTTATGAAATTCCGTGGAAAGTGACGGTATCACTCGTCGTTATCTTACTCTTACTCGATCGTTGCTACCTTCTCTGCTAATTGGAACAAAACTAACACGTGCTGACACCTAGGGTGACTTTTTACCAGGTATAAAAGTGTAATTATTGTGTTTTGATGAAAATGTAAATGCTTTTCAGTCAGCTCAAATAACAGAGTCGTGAAGATAAATTTAGGTTTAAACTCTGGAAAGTTCTTTTGGATTTTAAATGTTACTATTGTTCTAGTTCAGCCATCATTGTTTTTCTTAGGACATGTTTTACTTGCCAGGAGAAGTTCCATGTACCGATTTTATAAAAATGAAACTTCGTAGTTAGATGGAGGACATAGTTGCAAAAGACAGAAAGATTTGATACAGTAGTTTGCATTGGCATAAAACCGTAGTGCTCACTGCAGACCATATTCGTAATAAATGGCTTGATATTGTCAACAATTAAGCTCTCAAATAATTTAGGTATAGTGCCTAAAATACATATCGGCCTATAATTCATCGTGTTAGCCGAGTCGCCAGATTTAAAGACTGGTGTAACAAAGGTAGTCTTCCAAGCAGATGGAAAAATCCCACTAGTCAAAGAGGAATTGAAAATAATCTATAATGCCCGTGAAAGAGTGAAACAATATGATTTGAGAAGAATTGGCGTGATTCCATCAATACCTGGACCTTTGGATACTCGTAAACTATTGATTTTGTTAAAAATATCACCAATATTCATGTTGATATTTGAAAATTGAGTTTGAGTACTATTATCAATGGTGAGAAGTATAGACGAAACCAAAAAAGGATGCAAATCGATTCGCGATCGATAAGGTATCAGTTGCACTAGCGCTATCTAAGTGCATAACATTTGGTAATTTGTGGGATTTACGCTGGTTGTTTATGAAATTCGATCGACATAAAGATTAGTGCGTTTATAAACATAATGTGCTTGCTTTTTCCGGCAAATTAGATTAATCTCTTACTTCTACCTACTTTCCGTGGAGTTTTCATTAGCTCTCGTGTTAAGTACAAACGCCTCGTTATGCTCACACAAATGTATACAGAATGAGTATTAATTTTATGTGTAGATGGTAACACGAGATTGGTATCGTGACACTCTCGAATGTATCGCGAAGCTTGTAAAAAGTTTTTCAATAAGAAACTGTATATTATCACGTAAGTAATTTATGAATATGTACTTACTAAGACATCTGTGTTAAGTTTTACAAACTTCATTGAAGGTTTGGATGCAATAAGGTAACTAGCGCTCGAAACTGTGAAAAAGAATTGTCCAATCGCTAAGAAAAATTGGAAAATTAAATGTTGTTAAACTGTATTTTAAAAAATATAGTCTTGTAAAGCTCGTCACGGCACACATTTTTTCTATTTACAGTTTTTTTTTATCGAATCGTTAATATTCGAGATAAAAATTATAAACTAAAAAAATTTCTTCGACTAAAATCATTATTTCTTACACTCAATAATATTGGGTGTAAATACTATAATAAAAATGTTAATAAATATTTCGAAAATAATATCGCAATATTTTTTTGTAATGTATAATCATATAATAATGAGAGAATCATGTCTCTGCAGTGTAATGCGAGTGGTAAGTAGCACAGTACGTAGCTGCTAATTGTTGGTGGCGCGCGACATTAATATATATTGTCATATCTTCTACAATTATTTATTAATCAGTGTGAAAATTGGTGAAAAACTTCCTTGTATATTAAGGAAAAACTTTGTCGCTGCAAGTTATCTGTACGTCAAAATTGCCTCGATACTTTTTAACGGCGAACGTTGAAAAACATGGGTTATGTCCTGTGTTACTTTTTAATTAAATATTACTACATATTTTAACATAAGGGTTTTGTGCATACATTTAGCAGCTTTGTTAGAGTTTTCTAAGTTTTATGTTTCAAGTTTCATAACGATCCGTTAATATTTACTCAAGTTATCGCAATTTATGTTTAAAGAAATAATGATTTTGGTCGAAGAAATTTTTTTAGTTTATAATTTTTATCTCGAATACTAATGATTCGATAAAAAAACTGCAAATAGAAAAAATGTGTGCCGTGATGTGCTTTACAAGGCTATATTTTTTAAAATTCAGTTTAACAACATTTAATTTTCACGAGTCGTGATGCTTACGTCACGCGGCGTGCGATAAGAGACGTGTATTGCCGCGCGAAGCCTGCTTTGTCTCCCCCCACCAAAGCCCATATTCGCCGTGGTACGTGACACGACGCGGGGGTCATTCGTTCCGTGGACTTCGTTGAGTTAAGACGTTTCGATAGCTGCGTACGTAAATGGTACGCGTACATTATCTACTGTCACATAATTACTTCTAATCATTATTATACTTGTTCTTTATTCTCTATCGTCACTTGCTACTACTATTAATACACTTTCGTCCCGAAATTGATTAAATATCGCGAGAAAACTATTAGATATTCGTCACGTATTCCCTTTGTAGCCTTCGTGTCGATATTTCTGCACATTTAGTGCACACATATCGTGTCTCGGTATTCAAATACATGACTTTTCGGGCATATTTCAAGTTTATTTCTTGTTTAATTGCCTTACGAATGTTTTAATGCTTTTGTTTCAAACAGACGTTCAGGCGGAAATCGAAAGCAAAGGGCAGGCGACGCCATGACACTTGGCGGTTAATTTGAACGATGCTTGGATGGCATCTGGTCATTCCTTGGAAAAAGGAGTTGACAATACGTGTGGTATACGTATTTTTCTCATTATTTTATTGAATCATTGTTGGCTGTGATTGAATTATGATAAATTGAATATTTTTAATCAGATTTGTTTAAAAGTTTTAAAATGACGTCTTTAGATGTTTACGAAATATTGGAATGATTGAATTCTATTGCATTTCGGTCGCGTTTACGTAGAATTCAATGATATTTCAATGATTTTTAAGATCTATCTCTATGAAGCTGTTGCAAATGCATTTACGTTCGGTTTTGAATGCAAGTTTTATTCTTTATGTTCAGAAACTGCGAAGTTGATCGAGGACATGCTATTCAAGCATGAATAATCAACGAATGTTGATTCTTGCCATGAATTTTGGATGTTTATAAAGATCGTAATATATTTTAAAGTGTTATTCGAATAACACAAACTTGCTTACAACTTTAATGACGAAAGCCATTTTACTATGATTCATTTAAATGTAATAATTATATTTGCAGTAGTATATTCTGGATAATATCGTGTTACTGAAATACAAAGCTGCTCTTATCGAGCGAGCTTTCTGTATTTTCGCATCACACCTTGTATTCTAAATAACAAGGAGCGAAAGTCCCTTGGCTAATTTCACGAAAAACAATATTTCCTCGTGACAAACACTCGATGAAACCACACCCACCCCACCCTCCTATCCTACTTATTTTTCAGAGATTGTGACCGCGTGCAATGCGGCCAAATAGAGTCAGTGTTTATGACGTACGAAGTTTTTCGTTTTGAAGAGCACAGTTGCTCATAGTAGAGTTTCGTTAACAATTTCGGGATACGCGAGTGTAGAGCCAGTGTTTTCTACCCAATTTATATTCTTTCACGAGCGTCGCGGCTCTGACCTTCGAATCGCGAGAATAGATTCAGTGCTTTGTTCGCCGATTATGATCTTTCGGGCGCGTTTGTAGTCTACTATTTCTTTATTTTTTTTACTTTTGAAAGAGAAACTCGTTGTCGGAAATTAGAGTCAGTGCGTCAGCTGAAGAGGAGATTTGTGCGCAGCATATTAATGGAAAAATGTAAGTATCTATGTATTTGATTTAATTTCTTTAAAGTAGAGTTGATTCTTCAAAATTTTAGAAAGAAAACAATTTTAAACAAATTAATTTTTAGAATAGAATCACCATGAAATTCAAAACTAACGAAACTTTTTATCATTTAGACATTATAAGAAAGAACTTTTGTTAATTTTAATTTTTAATATTTCATTTTTTCAATTTCTTTCTTAAAATATCTAAATGATAAAAGGTTTCGTTAATTTTTAATTGCTTCGTGGTTCTATATTAGAGTTCAAACAATCGTAACTTTAGAAAGAAATTATAATCGTGTTCTGTTCCTTCGTTACAGTTTGGGCGCAGCTGAGCAGCTTGATGACTTCTCCTGAGCAGTAGCAGGAGTGTTGGCGTCTCCGGCACCGGGGCACAGCGAAATGTGAGTGCGCATGCATTATGGTTCCTCTGGTCACTCAATCATGTCGTAGGACGTTTGGTCCGAATCGACACGAGTGACCGGTTGTATTTTTAACGAGCATAATGACCACGGGTATGATAACCATGCCCGTGAATTGTAACATTTTTGTCTGTGTATATATTTATTAGACGAGGCTAGGGTCTTCTTGTACGCCGCGCCTTTTCAATAGAATCACATTATAATCATAATTTCCAAGATAAACGGTTCCTAACGCGAATATTTATCATTGATCATACATTGATGTAGATATTTATTAAATAATGCACATAAAGGTGCATAACAGCTCGGAAGGTATTGGTACGAATATCAATACGACTGAATGCTAATTTTTATGTAGCGAAGAAGTCTGATACTCTCAGACCCCACAGCTACGATCATTTTGATTTAATGTGTAGTGGAACGATTATAATGACTTGAATTTCTTTTATTTTTCTGATACTACGTATTCAAAAGTAACTTGATTTCTAAATGATGATAATATACATAAAAATGTAATTCCTTTCTTAAAAAGGTCACTCGTTTGCGTACACAATAGAATAATTAATTTCCATGTGCAAGAAGACAATTGAGGGTGGGGAAATTTCAGATTCAAAGTAATTAGCATGAGATCATACTTTCTTGTTTTATGAAATTTACTTTGACGATGGAATAGCCCGTTTTAAATTCTTAAAGTAAATTCTTCATGATTTTGATTGATTTTCTTAAACAATTCAATTTTAGAGTCTTTCTTCTCGCTAATTGAATGTCGAGTAGAGTCCTTTTTCTTGATCTAAAGTAGAGTCCTTTCTTATTTATCAAACTTTAAACTATTCACAAGTTGAAAGTCGAGCCACTTTGCTTAATAATGTAAAATGAAAGAATATTAGCCTGCTAGACACTATACAAACTAATGATATTTCCTAGTTGAGGATGTTTAGGATATCTTTCCGTACTCATTGCATTTTAACTCATCCACGTGCCCAGGTGCTACTTGGGTGGGTGAAGGCAATGGGGCACGATGACTTTCTTTACTAAATAATTACATGTCGGCGGCTGGCATTGCGTTAGTGTATCGTGCACGCCGCATTTTCCACCTATGTGTGTTTGTGTGGTTAGGCGGTGGAATTTGCGTCGGTGAAAGATTTTCATCAAAGACCATATTAACGAAACTATAACGTTGCAATAACGATACCAATGTATCATATTCCTTGTTGCACACGATGATCATTCTAGTAAATAATCTGGGAATATGATATTTAATCAATCGCGTACAATCAAACCAGATAGTAATAACGATTCATGTATGTACATAATATGTACAATGCACATTATCAAGTAATCCATTGTTTGAAATTGAAAATAGTTAATTGTTTTGTAAATCATACTTATACGCAATGGTCACTGCCTTTGCTAGCCGATTTCAGTGATAACTGGTACGTACTTATTAGAGTGTGATTGTGTGTGAGAGACTGCTTTGCCATTTTTTAAATATACATAGCTGTTAGGTAGGATGGGTAACTTAGTTGTTCGGTAGAATAGGTAACAGCTGTTCGGTAGGATGGGTAATCTAGCTGTTTGGGAGGATAGGTAACTTACCTTCTGGTACGAATGTGTAACTTAAATATAAGTAGGTAGGGCCGGGGCAGGTCATCGTATTCTCTGATCGCATGTTCCCCCCTGCGATGACCTGCTTTCAGGAAATTTGTGAGAAAAGTCGACGGCCAGACTAGCGCGAGTGGGGTATGCCCTCGCTTCTAGCCCCGCTATGTCGACTTTTTGACGCCAGTGGGACATTGCACATTGTCGCTGGTCGCGGTCGGCAGGACGGGCTTGGGCACGCTATTAAGGGGGTATTTCACCGTGAACGGTCGAAAAATCAAACTATTTTTAAGGATTTTTTCTCAGTAAATACAACATATAATGAAATAAACCTTTTTGGTATTTATTAAGCTACTCTTATATTATACCAAAAAAATTAAAAAGAATATTTTCAATTTGTGTTACTTACTTTTTTACAGCGTTAGTATGGCACTTAAACAAAAACGGTATGTTCGTGGTGCAGGTGATTTCCCGGTTTAGACTGATTCAAAACTAAAAATTCTAAGAGATTCTTAATGTGTATATGTGTCTCTATCGTCCGTTCCTCAATTAACAATTTTTTCCGAAAAATAACCGAGATTTTTCTCGGGGAACATTCGAAAAACACCATTATTTGGAGAACTTTTTCCTTCAAACAGGTGTCATTTTGTTATTTTTCAACAAAAATTGTTAATTGAGCTACGGGCGATAGCGACACTCATACAGATTAAGAATGTTTTCGGATTTTTTGTGTCAGATAAGCCTAAGCCAGAAAATCACCTGCACCACGTTTTTGTTTAGTTGTCATATTGACGCTTTGTAAAAAAACAAGTAAAACAAATTAAAATATTTTTTAATATTTTTTTATAATTTACTGAAAAAAATCTTTAAAAATAGCTTGTACCCCCTTAACTTTCAGAAGGGCGGACCGCCCGAAGCAAAGAAGTGGCCAAAGAGCCGAAGATAGCCCGGCCAGTAAAACGGCCACATCATGTGGGCTACCAAGAATGGCCCTGCATCCTCGGGTGCAGGGTCATTCTTCGTAGGTATTACTTTGCCATTATGCTCGTCAGTAGTTGTAGTAGTAGTTTGGTTGGCCATAGGCTGACCCATCGATACCCCCTCCCCTGAAATTCAGCACACCGCGTTTTCAATTAGGGTTGCGAAGAAGATTACGCGTTTACAGTTAGTGTTGCGACTAAATGTTGATCACGGTTTGAATTAGTGTTGCGAATCGAGTATTCCCCGCGTTTGGTACCAGCATAGCGTTGCGAATAAATATCGAACGTGATTGCTTGTAGTGTTTCGAAAAAAGAGTCGCGATTGTTTTTGAGATTGTTCTTGTATTTTGAAGTAAAGTTACTAGAGTTTGATTTATAGCATTAATTTTGATTCATTGTATTCTTTTTATTAGAGTTGCGATGCGACTGATCGCGTTTTTTTAATTACTCGTTCTAGTTTGATTCTTAATATTTTTTTGAGTTAGTGTTGCGATGATGATTGATCGCGTTTGTAATTAGAGTTGCGACCCCCAGCCCCCAATGCCCCAAAACTGCCCTGGGACATGTCCAGAGACATGTTCCTGGGGAAAAAGAGTCCCGAGCAGCTGGATTTGCTGCGCATGGGACTCTATACAGCCTTCAGGAAGGCTGCAACGATTTAAAGTTAGTGTTGCGTATTACGAGACACAGGTGCATTAAATTTTTATTAGTGTTACGAAAAATGAAATCACCCACGTGGTGTTTCTCTGTAGCTTTTTATATTTGTTAGAGTAGTGTAGCTCCTTGAGAGCTTTTTCGTTTGCTTTTCGGGATTTGTATTAAGTATTGTAGAATTTTCAGTAATTAAGCACCATTCGGGAATTTTGAAGTTATTTGAGAAATTAGTGCTGCGAGTAGTCCAAAGTCCTAGTGACTATGCTCGGGAGTTGATTTTAGTCTGTAATAAGCTAGCGTTGCGAAAGAAAGAAACGGTCCACTCACGGTTTTCTTGCATTAATGAGTGGACAATAATCATGGAGCAGCCCTAAGTGGCTGCACCATCTTCCTTCTACCCCCACCATCTACCCGCTCTTGAATCGAGTGTTTGTCACTGGAAATATTGTTTTGAAAGTATATTCATATTTTGCAAAAAATGCCAATTAATGAGAAACTTCAAGGAAATTATTGAGTTGATGTAACAAAGCACCCAATGTGCTTAATATTATGAATATCAATTGCTAATTTGCGTAATTTGTTCTATTTCATGTATTTTGTCTATGGTTTTGCGTGATTTATTTTATGTGATGTTTTATTGTGTTTATTTAATTTCCTTCCAGGCTGGTAAAAGTTTTTGATTACCTACTGTATATAATGAATTATATACAGCACCTTAATGAATTATAGCACCTAATGTGCTTAATATTATAAATATCAATTGCTAATTTGCGTAATTTGTTCTATTTCATGTATTTCGTTTATGGTTTTGCGTGATTTATTTTATGTCCTGTAGGCTGGTCTCACTATTACTAACATAACGTAGTTATACCTTCGCGGTGAAGAGACTTAATAAAATAATATATTTAAAAATAAAAGTGATAGTGAAAAGTAATAGTGAAACGTGTTAGTGCAAATATAGTGATAGTCAATATTAACGCGTGCTCGTTGTTGCTACTTTCTGTATGAAAGTAACTTCGATTACTGTGCAGTAAAGTGCAATTATTCCAATCTTCAACATTTGCACAAAAGTTTTTAATTACCTACTGTATATAATGATTGCTTGTCGAGTCATTGATACATAAACTTTGAAAGTGCCAATTAATGAGAAACCACAAGGTAATTATTAAGTTGATGTAACAAAGCACCCAATGTGCTTAATATTATGAATATCAATTGCTTCGGAATGAAATGTAATATCATTAGTAGCTTCTTTTTCATGAATTGCTAAAGCTTTGATTGCCCACTTTGTCTGCTGACAGTGAAGCAGTATTTTTAATCTTTTTCTTGTTTCATTTTAATACTGAAACGATATTCCAGATTGAGTTTTGGCCTGTAGTTTCAAATATGATATTTCAATATTTGGGCAATAGTGATTCAATGAAAAGACTATATCTGTTGAAATTACATTACATAATCGAGATAGATTGTAGGTACTAATCCATTGAGAAAGTTTCTGTTGCAGAGTATTATGTGTGAAGAATATTGCAAAAATAGGATTTCAGGTTCATCATCCTTGAGAAACGAAATCTCACGGAATTTTTATTAATACTTTTGCGAATGTTTCAGGTAACATCGTAGGTCCATCGAGGGAAGTAAGAAACACATGACAATTTCAGATTTTTATTAGGCAGGTCTTTATTTAAATTTAAGTAGATACGTATATGGTTCGATAAGACTTTTAGTGGGCACTTAGAATTAAGTGGTTTTAAGAAAAAAAAAAGAAATAAACACTGCGGTGGTTAACTAAATATAAGTAGCAATTATTAAATACGAGCGCACGTATAGGTATGCATTATTAGTATTTAACGGGGTACTCCACTGTGGACGGTTGAAAAATCAAGCTATTTTTAAAGATTTTTTTCTCAGTAAATACAACATATAATGAAATAAATCTTTTTGGTTTTTATAAAGCTGCTCTTATATTATACCAAAAAAATTAAAAAGAATATTTTCAATTTGTGTTACTTACTTTTTTACAGCGTTAATATGGCACTGAAACAAAAACGGTATGTTCGTGGTGCAGGTGATTTCCCGGTTTAGACTGATTCAAAACAAAAAATCTGAAAAGATTATTAATCTCAATTAACAATTTTTTCCGAAAAATAACTGAGATTTTTCTCGGGGAACATTCGACAAACACCATTATTTAGAGAACTTTTTCCTTCAAACAGGTGCCATTTTGTTATTTTTCAACAAAAATTGTTAATTGACACTCATATAGATTAAGAATCTTTTCGAATTTTTTGTTTCGGATAAGCCCAAGCCGGGAAATCACCTGCACCACGAACACACTGTTTTTGTTTAAGTGCCATATTGACGCTGTAAAAAAACACACATTGAAAATATTCTTTTTAATTTTTTTGGTATAATATAAGAGTAGCTTAATAAATATCAAAAAAAAATATTTCATTATATGTTGTATTTACTGAGAAAAAAATCTTTAAAAATAGCTTGATTTTTCGACCGTTCACAGTGAAGTACCCCCTTAAGTAGTCATAGCAAATATGCGCATATTTTCTATTAATGAATAGGAAACGATAATAATAATTCACTAATTGTGAATGAAATAATGAAAATGGGGGAAAACTTTTTGCTAAATAATGATATATGATATAATATACCCTATAATAATATATCATTATCAATATTTTCACTGATAATTTCCCTCAAATATTCCCGCTTTATTCTTTATTTCATTCCCAATTAGTGAATAATTATCATGGTAGAAATATACCAGAAAAATCTTCAAATTTAAAACAGAAAGAAACAAAAAATGTTTTAAATTCTGCTTAGCTTCATCGCGGTAGCTTTTTACAGAATAATTCCTTCTCTTGCCCGCTTGTGGAGCGATCGAGGATCGTTCTGCAATCGTGCATCAGGGGGATCGATGGAAATGAAAATAAAATTTTGCATAAAAGGTGGGCGGATGGGCCGCGGTTAGGGCGGGTCTCCACTCGCAGCGCCTCCACGTGGTGAGACCTGGGCAATCTGTATTATTTGAAGTATAATTACTAATCGGATCACAAGTAACATTGTAATTGAATTATTAATTATATGACAAGTAATACAAGCCGATTGGCTGCGATCATCTATCTTCTTTAATCTCTATTCCATCCGTCCAGATTCGATTCTAAATATTTCTCCTACAATTTCATTTTATTTCTCAAATAAAAAAATTCTAAAATGACTTTTGGTATAATAATAAATATATAACCTATAACCATAAATTCAAACGACTTGAAATCAGCCACTAGCGATAAAGACAAAACGCCGCTTTGTTCGGGTCGCTAGTCGCTTCACGATTTCCGTATATGCATAAACACTACAAAATGTGTGAAATCCCCATAAATTACTTTTTCTAAAAAAGGTACAAAAAGAGCGCCAAGTATATAATCCCATCGAAAAAGAATCCCATTTAAAAACATTATCGTAAATTAATAGCTTTACAAAACTAATGATATACATAAATTGCGCCAATTATTACAATGGCTATTTATACAAAGAAAAAAATGTATAATATAATATTAAGCAGATATATATTTATACACATAAATATTTTAATACGAATAAATATTTTATTCAAAATACTTGGCGCTGCTCTCCGAATTGGTGTTGCTAAACTGAATAAATATGTAAAAATTGCATTAAAATCTTTTTCTTTCTTGTCTCACAATATTCTTGATTAATATTCCTGGCATTAAGGTCAGGTATTACGAAACCAAAAGAAGTTTAATTGCCTTGGTTAATAAATAAAATAAAACAAGACAATACACCACTGACAAGGAGAGTATTTTAGGTGTCCGCCTCCGATCATTTTAATTTTTGGATATGTTATAGAGGACCGAAAAATAAGAAATACGTGTTTTTTTATTTTCCCCGTTTTCAGATTTGGGGGGTGAAAACTGCGTTCAAAGTTAGGTTTTTTTTATGTATTATTTAAACAAATGGAGTTTTTGAAAATCTGGTGAGTCAGTCATATTTCGCATTCAAAGACACAGAATTCATCCATTGACACTATTCCCCTATCTCTAATAGTTCTCAAGATATTCCACAAAAATGATTTTTCAACTCTAACTTTGAACGCAGTTTTCACCCCCTAAATCTGAAAACGGGGAAAAATAAAAAAACACGTATTTCTTATTTTTCGGCCCTCTATAACATATCCAAAAATCAAAATGATCGGAGGCGGACACCTAAAATACTCTCCTTGTCAGTGGTGTATTGTCTTGTTTTATTTTATTTATTAACCAAGACAATTAAACTTCTTTTGGTTTCGTAATACCTGACCTTAATGCCAGGAATATTAATCAAGAATATATTATGTATGCAGAAATGGTTGGATAAATTTATGTAAGCTAAAAATAAAGAAACAAGTAGTCCGATGCCTGTGGAAGAAAATGGTGAAGTTATGAGTTATGTGGATGAAGATGTATGTTTGCTTTCAACTTTTTAGTGCTTGATAGTGTTTGAAGTAGTGCTGAGCATTATTACTACAGTTTGGAAGTGGGACTTCTGATTGAATATTTGAATTTGAAGCAGGCAAATTTAAATTTAATTTTCAAGAGGTGGTAAACAGGATCAAAACATCTGACTGATAAATGAATGAAATAAAGGTAGACTAAGAGTACTAAGACATATGTAACCTGAGTTATATTGTGCTTTTCAAGTAGTAAGCTACAGTTTCCGTATCCATTGAACAATCGTTATGTCCAGCTGAGTCTGTTGTGCCCAGATGCAGTTTTGGCTCCGTTCAGGATCAAGGATACGAGGAGTTGTCCTTCGTGGCCAACGTCCATTATACACTTTACTCTGTCAGTCTAATATCGTCCGGGGAGGGTGAAGGATTAACTTGAAATTTAATTGGTTTTCGAATTGCCATGGGAAGAGAGTCATTTGCGGGGGTGGTGCTCGGTATACAGGGATTTATGGTACCTGGAAATCTCTAAAAAAAAAATGCAAATAAATAAGACGGTATTGGGGGCTTAATGATTTATTAATTAAAGTGTGCCTTTTATAATGTTTAATGCAGTAATATGATTAAAGCTTATTTAATCTTATTTCACACACTTCGCAATCATTCACACACATCCTGCACTTCGCAAATATTCCACAGGAAATCTAACATCAGAACTCATTAAAAGATATGGAATTTTATATTCACTTTTGTAAAGGAACTAGTAAGAGTATGAGTTGAATGACAGAATTTTTACGTCCCGTTCGGTTTGCTATGATTCATGTTACAAAAAAAGGATTTACTTCCAGAATTAAAAGGTTTATTTTTACTCTTTGCCTCCACTGTGTTCCTTACTTCCAGGTTTATCTTTTCATAATTTAAATATCCATCTCTGTTAAATCGGGAAGCAGGAGCACAGAAAGTTTTGCAGAATTTTAAAATCCCCCGAAGAAAAACGGCTTTCCCTTGGGCGTACAATTTTTTACCTCAAGAATAATGAATTTCCCCTTTTCGGTTGCATATAGTGTGCACTACATCCTGCAGTAACGATTGTGGAAAATTAAAATTATTTGAAGGGGGTTGAATTAATTCACTATACATGGTGGTCCATTAGAAACGGAGCAGTTAATTCTGTCCCTTGTTACTAAAGATATACACAAAAACATCTTTTAACTAAATTCAAGTTTTCTTTTACTCTGAAAATGTATCTGGTGCAAATCAAATTGAATCTCTCTGAATTCTTCAATATGCATTTTTCTCAACTAAATTTTTTCCCCTACTTTTAATGGTAAATATTATATCTATATATTTACTTATTAAATGCAGACTAAAATTATGATGCATTAGGGTTGGTAAACAGATGCTCAGAAAAGTATACCTAATAATATGCATATTTCCAGACTTCACCTATTTCTTGTACTGGAGAAATAAAGTATTAGTATTACTGGTGTTATTTAATAAAAACAAAAAATAAAAATAAAAAATAATTTATGGTGGAGAGAATTATTTAACTAAAACGTCTTTCACTGTTTCTTAAATTCCGGGAAAATTTTCACAGCTGGCTAATATTTCATGCATTCCGAAGTCAAGAAAACTCTGCACCGAAATATGTAGTAATATTGTTCCGCGAGGAAGCTTTGTAAATGCGCGGAAACGAGAAATCAGGAAACACTAGGTGGAGCTTGTTAAGGGAACTTCTTTGAAACTTCCCCTTCGACGCTGAACGTCTCTGTAAATTAGCGAGCACGGTCTTCGGGACGTGACTAATAAAAAGCGTAATAATGGCAGTTACCTACCGTTCCTATAACTCGAAACTGGTCGCGAGTGCTTCGCAAAGAGTGATTCGTTATATTCATTTCCCGTAGTTCCCCTTCCTATCTCCGATTTCATCCTTTCAGAGAGTTCCAAGTTAATTTTTTCACACTCGATATACGGGAATGAGAATGAATCATGATAGAGCTAAAGACAATAATTATCAGGGCGATAATTATTATGGGCGATAATTACGATTTTGTTAAAAAAATTGTTTTTTTTTTGGGAGCACGCCATTGAGTGGAAATTGATAATATTCATTTAGAAGATATTTTCAACTTTCCATTGAATGGAAAGTGGCGAATAAATAAGTGCATTAAGAATAGGGATTGAAAATAGAAATTCAGAATATTGTATGTATTCATTTATTTATCGAATTTGATAATAATCTTCATGAATATGAGATTGTGAGATCATTGACGTAAGGGCAGACGACTTTTAATACAGTACGGAATTATATTATTTGAGTCGTTGAATTTAATATTAGAAGACTGTGGGGCTTCGAACTGACTTATTACGATTAATCAAAAGAATGCAATTAAAAAATTAATTAATGGCGGCACAAGATAATCGATAGTATGCGCAGGTAGGTCGACGAAGGGGACAAAGTGCTAGACATACTTTTTAATAGAATTTTACCTACCACACACAGATTATAAAATATCGCCTGTGGAATGAGGAATCAGGAATGAAAATGTAAAAAAATGTCGGAAGATTCTTGAAACCTTGTTTCTGCAGCAACCTCCTTTCATCCGCATTTTAAAAATGGTCATTAAAAACTTGCTCAGATACCAACCACCTCATATATCGATGGCTTAGTGCACAAATATTGTATGTCCACTATTAACGTTTTTTGAGGAAAATATGTTTAAACGTATAATGATATATCGAGGGCCGAGATTCATAGTTTTTAAGTCACTCGCATGATGTTTTCCGTAAAATACAGTTAATTCTCATTATAAGCTCATTGCGACTATGCGTTGTGTGTTCGCTCGCTATCCCCACATAAAATTCATGGACATGCAATGAAAAAAATATTTTTGACGAATTTATGAAGTAGATACAAATGTGATTTGTATACAGCATAAAGAAACAGTCAGGACGTATTTGTAACATATAAAAACTCAAATTTTACGAAATGTGGACATACACTGTTTGTGCTCTAATCCATTGACATGCTCCCCAACTCAAGAAGTACTATTTTTTGAGCAGCTAACTTGAAAAGCCCAGAAATCGTGAAGATAGTCATTTGGTCCACCCTGTCCCAGCTCCCAAATTTCGAAGCCCGAAAGTAAACAGCGTATCGTGCATTCGCGAATTATTTATCGGCAGCAACTCGAAAACCAGATCTCAGCAAGCACCCAATTCCAAAGACTATTTTCGTGCTTCCTCCCGCCCGAAGTCCTTCATTTCCGCCAAACTTCCTACGCCTTAAGAACTATTGCATAGCTGCTGCACATGGTGCAGGGGCATCGAAGAATCGCGGATTGGTATCAAGCTTCTGCGAGCATTCGATGCCTCGACGAAGCTCGGGGAGAGTAAGAAAAGCCATTCGTCTGCGGATGCTCTGGCATTCATTGACGAAGGATGGCCAGCCTGTACAAATGAAGGACCTTTTACTCTCGGCCGAGCAGCGCAGATAAAGCTGAAGGATCGATCCAAAAGTCCCCCACTACGGAACCACCGTCTCGTACACACGCAAGCGCAGCGACGCGAGAACCGTATTTATTATACATGTTTTATGAACGGGCACACGCGTGCAACGCCACTCGCGGAAAGTAATTTGTCCCTAGATGCGTAGGGACTCCTTTGAACGGAGGCCCACGCGCCTCTGACAAGGGATCATCGCGAACTCTGTAATTCAAAAACTTATGGAACTTGGGGAACCCGCGGAGGATGTCTTGACGAAGAATATATAATAGCTTTGCTGGATCAAAAGTAAAAGATTAAAGCACAAATAAAATTTTAGTAAATAATTACCTAAAAAAAATTTGACGAAATAATTCTCAAAATAAAATTTTACTAAATAATTATGAAAACAACATTTTACTAAATAATTATCAAAATAAAATTTTACTAAATGATTATCAAAATAAAATTAACTTCAATATGTATTTTAACTGATGTTGATTACCTTACAATTTTCTACTAGAACCCAAAAAATTCAAATTTTAAGGGGTTGCTTTTACAACACTGTGTAGAGATAAAATGAACCTTGAAGATGATTATTTTTTTTTTTGGTGATAGGTTTACTCAATATTCTGACATAGGAATGTTAGTTGCTCTTGCTCGAAATTGCAGCTTCGATTTGGAATGAGTTTAAAAATCGTACATTGCGTTCGATGGGCGCTGTCAGAGTCGCGTGTACGTATTGTTCGAACGTATCCGTCCACGTCTGAATGTTAACAAGATTCAGTCATAAGGTATTCCGAGGACGAAACGTGGATTTTCCGTGGCATCCTCGTGAATTTCCCCATTTCACGGACGATTTGTCCACAGCTTTGTCGCGTGGGGTCAGTGCGCGGTGACTTTTCAAATCTCGTTTGGCGTTTCCTTCCTCCTGTGATTTTTTCGTAAACCGATCATGAAAGGATCATAAAAGAAACTGTTTTTTCGCTAAGGCGGGCTACTTAACGTGCTCAGTAGGTACAATAATAGCAGTTAGATATTACGAGACTTGCTGGATGCCCAAATTATATTCTCGATATACAGTAATTCGTCGTTAGTGTCCCGTTTTTTACCATGCGTTATAATCACGCTTACTATCCCCACCATTTCTTGGAATCCTTCGGTCGAGAGTGAGAGAACGAAAGAGACGACGGCAACTTCGTGTCAACTGTTTCGTTCCCTCTCGCTCGGCTCTGGGGTTTTCTCACTCGCGGCATCGGCCGCACGGAATAGTCTTAGAGCATATACTACTCCAAGGGAATAGTGTCCGCATCGCGTTAGTGTCCCGCCGCCAACCCCGATCGTCGTGATTCTAACGAGGCATTACTGTACAGGGAGATTTAAACTTTGTTACATAACTGGTAAGATGGGTTGTGGCATACCCACACTTTTATGTCTATTTACATTTTTTACTTTTTCTTCGGAACAAAGCATTCAAGCTTTTTGAGTAAAAGTGATACGAATAAAATCTTACAACAGCTGACAGCTGGACGTCGTTTTTTGCACTCTACTTTAGAGATGGGCAAAATTTTTATGTAAATAATATTTCGAATAACGAATAGAAGTTGCAAAAATTATTCGCCATTCGTTCGATAACCCAAGTTAACTTTAGTCAACAGATGACCAATAATTTTTTGTAACTTTTATTCGTTATTCGAAATTTTATTTAAATAAAAATTTTGCCCATCCCTGCTCTACTTCTACTTTTACATATACTATATAATTTTTAACACTACTATTTGTCTCTTCCTTGTTTTTTTATATTTATTTGTTTTTTATCTTTTTGTTATTTTCGTACTTAATGTCTTCTGGTGTAAGAAAGAATTACTATTGTTATTGCTATTATTATTCTTTTTATAAAGAATATAAAAATACAATCAGTTGTTCTGTATTCTCTGGAGAAGAAACGTCGAAATGCATAATCATCTCAAAGTTACACTAGTATTGCCAATTAGTCAGGTGAATTTTCATATCGTGTCAAATTTTCCTTGTCTTTGCATCTATTACATTCCCCGCACCATTATGGAAATGCAACAGTGATAATCCAACCAAACTTTATCGTTCAAAATTCTTTAACCCCAACCCCAGTCTACCTTCATCTTCTCCCTACCGTTCGTCCTCCATGATGCGACACAATAGGTGTACAAGTTGTGCCCATATAATATCGCGCAAGTTCCACAATAATTCTAGAAGAGCACTGACAGCATGTTCTCCCTCCTCCACCAGAAAGTAGAAATCTCTAGAGATGTAACAGAATCAGACGGAATTTAATAGGTACATCGTCGACTACTCGTGCATAGATATTCTGGTCGCAGCAAAGGTAAGCCAAGGAATTCGATCATCGGTGATATCCCGATAAAACACGGGCCTTGGCTTTTTCGTTTTATTAGCGTGGATGGCTTCCAAGCATAGCAGGCTGAAAGTTTTCTGGCCGAGAAAAGTCGCTAGTCATTCGTCTGCCGGTGTCGCCACTTTCGGTCAGCTTTAAAACTTCTTTGGTGATAGTTTGTCGAACACCGTGGAAGCTGCCGAAGGATGCTCGAGGTTTGTCCCCCGGCAACTTCGATTCTTGGGCTACATTTACGGGAAAAGGGGATAAATTGTTGCTTTTGCATCCCTGCTCGTGGCGTTATCTTATATAACATCATCGGGGAACTTGGTTATATGCGTTGCCATTGTTGTGAATTTAAATTTATTGAAAATTATGTTTCATTTAATATTTTTGTTGATAATAATGTAACACTTTTATATAATAGTATATATATACGAATGATTCCGCTTAGTGTCTACCTGACCCAAGCCAGAGACATATAGTCTCCTCCAGATCTCATTATACAACAGATTATGAATCTGTAACCCGTGTCAAGTACAACTCCCACCAAAGGTACAACATCTACTCAAGAAGCAAACGGTGTTTAATTGGAATAAGCTTCTTTTCGAATGAAAACGGTCGTTTGTTGTATATTCGCGGCATTGTTATCTAACACACTGAATAAGGCAGTGGGAAGATTGAAATAATTAGCAAAGGGGGGGGGGGGGGGGAGCTGGTCTACGGCGATGGTAGCCGAGTGCTGAACGGGCGACCATTTTATCTAGATTTGAAAAGCCCGGGGGTCCATTATTATCGCGGGAAACTTAAATGAATTATCTTTTCAGCCGGTGGTTACCTTCATAGGCCGTTGAAGGGCCATTATAACGGTAGCGCGCGGAATAATTTCGGAAGATGCGGAACGCGGGAAAGTTGGTAAAACTGACGTTCCAGTAATTAGATTCAACGGCGCAAAAGGGCAACCGGCGCGGCTTGACAGCGAAGGAACTTGCTCTGATCCATTTCAATGAGCGATTATAAAATCCGTCTACGTAGTATACAGAAAGTTCCCGCGCGCTCTTCCCATATTTTGCAATTATTATTTTCATTTACATAGTAACCGACCGCGATAGAGTAGTCCGTTCTCTTGAGCGATCGTTCAATTACCAATTTAAAGAAAAAGGGAAAAGAAAGAGGGAAGAAATATAGAGGAAGCGATGTGTTACGAAGAAGCAACGTTTAATCGTTTCTTGGCTCGGATGGGGGCGGAACAGGGGGAGGGGAAAAAATGAAGGGAATTAATTTTATCTGACGTTCATGCAAATAAAAGGGTACGTTCGCTGGGCGAGAGCAGACGTGCACCAGCGGTCAGGGAGTTTTCGTAATATTTCTATTTGTGGTGTTTCTTGAAAGGTGCGGATCAGAGGACTTTAGGGTTTGCCCGTTGTGTGTATGGATTTTGTTTATTTATTGAATTAAAAACGTTTGTAGGATATACATTTCTTTGATAGTTGCTTCTAGACTACTTATTAACCCCAGCTTAGTGGCGACCTCCTTTTATAATATTCAAATAACCTGCGACCCTCCTCCTCATGTGAGGCAAGAGTCTAGCCGGGTAAGCATAGTGAAAAGTGCCACCAACCCAAATTGAATTTGGTGTACAACAATCGATAGGTACCTTAAAGAAAACTCTTTCTTCCAAGTATCAACCCGATACCCCTGCTACTAGGGTAGTTACGGGGTGAAACGTACTTTGCAGTTTAAGTTCCATTCCTTTTGTTCTAGCGAATAGAAACTTCTAAACAAATCAGAGACATTCTACCCCTCGGTGTACATATTTCCGAATTTCTCAGAATTTTAAAAAATTCAAAACTATTAACAGTGCCGATTTCATAGGAAACACTTCGCGAAAGTAGATGGAGCAGGAATCGAGCAGATAACATCAGGTGTGTGATTCTCCTCTCATCTCAAAGAAATCGTTACACATCGAGTCCTCCACGGCTTCATCAATTATATGCAGGATAGCGCAAAAAAAAATCCTTCCTCCCATCTTCTCTAGTACTTCCGTTAGCACCCCCCGCAACTTTTCAAACTCTAAAGTATCTATTAGAAGTAATACATAATTAGTAGCAATGCACTTTTCATTTCGTTTTTCTCATTTCCTAATAGCCACGCGGCCGGTATCGGCAGTGGCGTGTCCCAAACAGCGACGACGGGAGCGAGAGCGAAAGAGCGGCCGCTAGAGGGAGACACAAGCGGGAGGAAGCCGGCTGCGCTTGTACGCGGGCTTGTTTCCGCGCTTTCAGCGTGCATTCTGTCCTACCGCGAACACGGGCGAGTTAACCAGCCTCGCGACTATCGCGAAAAATAACGCCGTGGAAATCCGCTTGAGCGGAAACGGCTCGTCATTCCATCGATCCAATCTGCTTTGACCCCTCCCCCGCCCATCCCGCCCCTATTTTTCCTTCGTTTTTTTTTTCGTTTAACTCGCGTTTCTGGGAGGAAAATCCTGTATCGAGCGGGGAAAGCGGAAGGGGACTACTTGATTTATATCGCGATAGCTTGTTCACGTACAAATATATTCCTGATGGGGATCGGCCGCTTTCACTACGCCACAATCCTGGGAACTTGCAGGTAATTTTATTAGTTCCCTCGATACACGAACACTTTATTTTCGCCGGTTCCTTGTTCAACCAGCTTTAATTTAACTGCACCGTTCGATTCTAGTGTGACGCTGTTGATATGCCGTTGGAAGGTCTCATGGACCCAACGATCTTTGTGGAGCAGCTGTAGATACTTGTTCATATTTTTCATTGTTTCTTTTCGGCCCTGTGATTTTTATCTACCATATGCAGGATGATTTAATTAAGATTTAATATATTTCGTTTGGCTTTGATTGTATGAGAGAACGTCTGCGAAGAAAAATGGTTATTTTAAAGGGACAAGGGATATCATACAAAATATTTTTTGTTATGAAGAAAATTTTGATCAGTACTTTATAAGTGATCGGACCATGTGTGATCATCTTTGAATGATCTGCGTAGAAGTCATTGGTAGTGGTGTATTTAAGGGAAGACGTTCAGATGGCCAAACATTTTTGAACACCCTGTGTACATAACAGAATTACAAATAAATTCAAGCGCGTGTGGCATGGAAATTATGGGAAACAAAAAAGATATAGTGCATGGATTAAATCAGAATTTTTTTGGAAGATGGAACTCAGGTGGGAACCTCTCACCAGGCGTCCGTTAAATAAAAAAAAATGGTCATTGGTGTAAACTCATGATCCTATGTGAAGAAACGATGTGTGTGTTCATTTAATCTCTTCTACAAAATGCTGGAACAGCAATTAATCACCTGGTGCCAATTGGTGCTTGTTTCGGGGAAGCTTCTATGCTAGTAATCATGAAGATGGACCATAACCTCAATAAAAAATATAGCTACCACCTGGGCGCCATCTGGAACATCCACTTCCCGCTTTTCAACTGAGTAACTGACCAATCGAACAAACCACCAATTAACAATCAATGACATCTGCATGGGTGCATTAAACACATGACGTCACGAAACCCACCACCAATACCAGTATATCCTAAAAACCCTAATGAAGCTAGCTGCAGAGCAGAAAAAGCCTCAGAAGCCAAAAACCGCGAATGCCAGAGCACGCATTAGGCAAGAAACATCTGCAAGATGAAATTGCCAATATACCACAATACGCAAAAAATGGAAGAATGTCCCCATTCCGTCCAGTGACAGTGCGGACAGCAATCCCAGGATAAAATCTCGCCCCCCCCCGGCAGCGAAGGATCATCCTGACCGCCACTACGTCCTCCAAGTGTCCCAAACCTCCCCCTGGCTGCAAATAGATTAAAGGTCGCAGCAGGCACACCTTCGCCGAAGGTCGCGGCAACCAAATTGCCCGCGGTAAATCGCGGATGGGCCGGAATAATAGGAACATATGCAGGCATTATCAGCACAATTTTCCGTGCTCGGTGCGTTGAAGTATCGCTTCTAGATGTCGTTAAGTCAAGTTATCTGCGCACGAACAATTCCACGCGCGGAGTCTGCGGGGGTGGTTGGAGGGGTGCGGCACTTGGTGCACTACATTTCACTATCTCTATCATAGCTCGCTACGTACAAACACGCGTGGATGGGAAAAGCTCGAGAATACACCGAGGGTGTATACACATGTACACTGCGGGGCGGGTGGAGGAGGGGGGGAGGGGGTATATATCTTATGCAGCCGCTTCGTGGCCCGCCCACTATCTGTGATCGCTACTTATGGCTAGACACGATCTCGCGACGCTCCTCCATTTTTCTCTGATAACCTTTATATCTCGTACTCTAATAAATTCCGATTTGGGTCATCGATGCGTCGATGCATTTATGTCGCCTCCCCCCTCTTGCCACATGGGCGTGTATTTGGGGCTTCTGGGCAAACAGTGATATGGGTAGGGTAGGTCTGTCGCGGAGGCGCGCAGTTGAATAAAAGACAGCCTGCTGCCTTCAGTGAGTCCACAGAATCGACAGGTATCGTATGTTATTTGGTTTGATAACATTGGGAGTCGCAAAACTAACCTCAAAAGTGATAAGGGTGAATGAATGACTGACTTGATATGGGTGCTGTTGATGAACATATTCCTACATTTCTATGAAATTTCTATGAAATATTTGTCTTACTGAAAGTAGGCTAGAGTGAAAAATGTGTTAGTCATGATTAACGAGGAAATAGAGAAATTGTTCTTAAATTGTTAGTTTTGAGACGCCCCCTCTTGTGCAAGACATAGGGTGGCATCTGCTTGACCCAGCCGTCTGCTTGAATTTAAGCTTTATTAATAGTAGAGCAACTCGTCACCTAGCTGAAAACTGAAAAATTAATAAAAAAAGTTGCCAGAGAATATTAAATTCAATCTTTGGTTGGAGAAAGAGTACGCAAATTTCCAGACGTTCTTTAAATGGGATGTTAATTAAATAAAAATTGAAAATTAAGTAGATATCTATAAACATATGTTTGAAAAATGAAATTCTCTAATATAGTAAAATACTAAATATTCATAGCACTAACAATGAAGGATGATGTTTCTTTATTGCTCTAGAATTACTCGTCTGTCGTAGAGCATCAGATTTGTCTAGGTTTACAAAAAATTGAGTAATTATTTTAATAATTTTAGTAATAAACTGTTTAGTAGTCCCTTAGAAAACGGTTTATGGGACTTTACACGGGTTAATTTGAATTTGAGGCCGTTATGGATCGCATTCTAGAGCTCCCATTCTAATTCGCTGATACCAATGAAGCGCATTAAACGTCCATAGTACAATAAATTCCTAATACAATCGGCGGGCGTGTTACATGAACCAGTGAACCGATTATAGGTCGTTGTATGCGTGCAATATTCGCGAATTAGGACGGTTAAACGAGTGCCTCGTCAGCCTTTGCTCGGTTATTAACTCGCTTAAAACAAACCAGTAGTGGGAAAGTCTGTAATAACTTGTAATATTCACGAACAACATTAAAATAATTATAATACCACTTCTGTAGTAAACTACTTACAATTAGTTCCAAACATTAAGTTTTACCGTCGATTTCTGAACAAGGAATCGGTTTTTCGGACTATACCACAAATTAGAAAACACTCTTACAGTACAGCATATAGTATGAGAATAAGTATACTTCCAAGAATCTAATAAACTAATGACCTATGAGTGTCTCCATTTCTTTTTCGATGTATATTTTTTTTTGTTCACCAAAAACGACATTTGTCAAAAATGTCAACTTTAGTTTAAAACGTCCACCATTTTGTCCCAAATTAATATTTCGAAACGTCCTCCGTCCAAAAACTAAATAATTTAATATGTCCACTAAATGTTTCAAAATTTTGAATTTCTGTACCGAACAGCAGTGGTCATCGCAAAGTCCCTTTTTTGAGGACTTCCGGGAAATTTGCCACCACTTCGTTATTGATAAATATTGTTAAATAAAAAAATTATGAGACACAATCTAAAACGTAGTGGCCCCCTTTTGAGTTTAGATAATATTTTTCTGTAGCCCCCACCCATAATAGTTGCTGAAGGGAAAGACAAATAAAAAATAAATAGTAAAAATGGCACCGTTTATTTTACAATTATAAAATGGTTTTGTAATAAAAATAATTATAACACATTATATACAACACTAAAATACACCACATATTTTAAATACGAAAATAGTTTTTAAAAAGATCTTACAAGTTTTGAGTAGCAAAATTCCTAAAAATCACTCTTTTTCGGCTTCCTGACTGAGTATGACCCCTTAAGTATAATATGATGCAGCATCACAAGTCCTGAAATGTTCATCGTAATAACAGTCCAATATAAATATTTGTGCATTGTAATAATTCTCCCCCGAATTACTGCAATTATCATTCAGTAACTCATACCTCAACCAGGGGATTAAAATCCCATACTCCACACTGAAACCTTTTACATGGAATAGAATCTTCTCCTATTGACATAATTTCGTAATCTCTAGTTTCATATTTAAGATACGATATTGTCGGAGGTATTTACAATAAATAGGGCGCCACTTCGCGGTTCATTGGAAAAAACGCGCGTATGAAACAGCCCTAAGTGGCGCTCTGTTGATCCTCTCTCCAAACACGTCGATCTGACGGGGTGATGTTCGTAACTCTTGCCGCCACTGGCTCGTAAAAGACGTTATAAAATTCCGGAAGGAAGTTATGCGTGTGTCTAAGAAGCGTTATTAGGTCGGCTTTATGGCAGGGGGAGGCGTGGTAGGAAGTTCTCTTTAAACTTACTTTTCGGCGTGCTCGGCTGTGCAAACGTGTTCGCAAACTCAATCGGGAATTCTCAATGCACAGTAGACACCTTTAAAGGAGAAATTGGCGCGGCGTCGGAGCCTCTTAGCGCGTCTACGTGCCACGATGAATCGAAGCCTTTTTTTTCTGAAATATCGTTGAGAGAGGGATGTTCGATAAATCAACACCCAATTCGAGTAATTTGTTGTACCAACTTTACAATTGCTTAATAAAGAACGTTGTATTCCAAATCGAGGCGGGAGGCGATACAAATTTTTCTGCTGCCTCTGGTTTTCATATTATGAATTTAATATTTAAAAAGAAGTATTTTATTTTGCAACTATAACTAGGCTGGTTTTTACACAAACGCCCGTTAATCCCACCGATTTACATCAATTTGAAATAAGGCCTTGAGAGCAAAAACGGACTAACACACATAGAAAAGAATTAATCTTTCCTATTTTATATGATTAGTACAGCCTATTAGTCCGTGTTTGTTCTCAATGCCTCAAATATACCATCCCACAAATTTGCACACGCTGCAGAAACCGATACTGTTCCAATAGTAATCAAGAATCACAGTTCATATCGTGGAAACTATCATCCCCAGACTCACCACAATAAATGAGAACCAAGGAGCACTTCCGAAGCTTCAACTGTTACTCGTCTCGCCTCATCCGCGAGCCTGTGTCCCGAAAGCGTGAAAGAATACGCAAGATCGCCGCCATAATATTTTCATAACTTTAATAATACCGCAGTATCTTATACAGCCCTCTTCGCTGTCCCAGATGGAGCCACTAAAGCGAGTTACGAGCGCGGGACACTGTTGTTTTAACATTTACATCGAACGCTAGGTAATTGTCTTTTTAACTTGCGCGCGACAGTCGTGTTCACGACCTAGTAAGGTGCAGGGAAGGACGCGTAACAATTTGGCGAGCGGCTCGTCCAGGGCGTAGAGGACGTTTAACCCCTCAACGACCAACCCTCAACGAAAAACTGACCGTGAGGCACGGGCCCTCGGAACGAAAATGTCACTGAACAGACAGCCTCTGCAGTATGTATCTGGTACTGATGCGGGAGCCGCTTGAAAAATAGGGTCCGTACGAGATACGGAGGTGGGCGACCAGTGGAAAACTTTAGGGTCCGTACGAGATACGGAGGCGGGCGACCAGTGGAAAACTTAGGGTCCGTACCAGATACTGAGGTGGTCGTTGAGGGGTTAAAAGCGTTTCCAGCGACGTCGGGCCGCGTCAGTAGCGAGAACCACTTTAGGCCAGCCGCAGTGACGCGCGTCAATGACATGTGTCATTGCTTGTACGTGTCGTACGTGAGGACGTGCGAGCGACGAGCATCGGGAGAAGTATATTATTCTTTGGGTGGTTGTTCCGGGGAAAAAAAATTTCACGTTCTCCGCGACGAGCTTCCCACCCTTTCCGGCTCTGTGCGCGGTTTAACGTTTGGGTTCGGTTCCACTCTGTCCACGACACAGGATTCTGCGGGGCGTTAGAATCAATTTTCTGGTTTAAGGGTTTTAGCTCTTCACTTTTGTGTGGGCATTTTTGGCGAAGGAAATTTGGAAATAGGTATACTTATTAATTTTGGTATTTTGGGTTCATATGACTCGATTCTTTGGCTTTATTAATTTTTGTGTATATCCTAGTCAGAAATATCGGAAAATGAAAAAGTGGAAATTAAAAATTTTTTTTATTGATGTAAAATTGACACTTTTCAAGAATCGTCCGAAAATTTAAATACGCGGCGAAAGGGTTAATACAGTTTGAATAATGGGTACCTGTTATATTTAATTGATATAACTGATAGGTTTTTATTAATTTCAATCATTTCAGTGATAGAATTCTGAGTACATGATTTGCCGCGTCTTTCAGTCAAGCAATTTAATTCCGAGTCGTAGAAGAGCGTTCTCTTTGGTCGCACCACACATTTCGACTGATTCTGTATAGGGAGCACGCAGAGCTTTGCAATTAATTGTAGCTCCAAGCAGCACATGATGTATCGCAAAGTAACCGACAAGCCCACTCAACATGATTGCTAGACCACTCTGAATCAAAAAGGTCATACACATTATGAGACTTATTCCATTCCTTCTCGAGATAAACGTCGCTTATACTTTTGACGTCGAGCATCCCAGCTGTTTCTGAACACCAAGTACTCCTCTATTACCCCAGACCACACATTCGTCGCTAGTCGACACTGAAAACCATGCTGCATTGTTTCGCGTGGGTTTCCACTTGCCCAGTAATGAAAATTGTGGCTATCATTAATACCAACGCGAATAAACAAATCTTTATCCATAAACAGGTTATATGGGATGCCTTCTCTATATACTCTTATAAATGTAATTCCTCGAATGGAACTGTTCAAATTTTCAATTAATTACGAAATGGTTGTAATTTTATGACTGTTTTCTTTCCTGTTCCGAGAAAACTGTTAGAAAATGCAGGGTATGAACAGAACCTTTTATTCCATTCTTTTTTTGTGTAAATAAGAAACCTTTGTTTTCTTGAATGTTGAAAGAAGTCCTAGTTAAACAGGAATATTCGTTCTGCTCTGAAAATGTTAAAGTGAGAAGCAGATTTCTGAAAATGTTGTGGGGTAGATATATCTGAAGTTGAAGCCTTAAATCGTTCGGTGAAAATTGTTATATGAAAATCACAATGTGTTTTCTCTTCTGTATTTATCTTGCTTCTAATTCCTTACATAATACTAACTAAAACAATATTTCTAACTTTTATATTTTATCCTTAAATATCTGTTCAAAAGTAAAAGGATCCTCCATAACTGTTAAAACTGAACTCTTACAACAGAGTCAAAGGGTTAATGTACAAAGTTAACATAAACCTGAAAAGAAATGATTTATAAGTTGGATAAGTAACTTTTATTTTACTTAGCAGTTTCATTCGGTGATAGAAAGAAACCAATTCCTCATCAAAACCCTACACACCTTGTACTACATTAGCCCCCTGCATTTTGTATATGCCTGTCGACATTTAACACTGCAGCAGCCGTATTGTCGTCGCTGCGAAAACCACACTCGAACACAATATCGGTGCGCACTGTATTTGGGAAAGTACAGGGCATGGTACACTGTGAATGGAAATAGACTAAGTAGTTGCGAAATACAAGCAGACTGAGCATTACAAACAGTCTACATCTTCATTAATAGATGGCAGACATGTTAATGATGAGCAACAGCTTATCTCGATAATGGATGGAAGTGGGTCCATTGTGTGCATTACTCTTTTGGTATAGAGTAATCTATAAATATGCCAGATTCCGTGTAGTATTTGTTATTAATTAGGATAGTTTTCTACAACTGCTTTTGGCTCTTCATTTCATAATGCGAATTATATCAGGCAAATCTGCATGGAGTGGCATGGGATTATCAAAAGTCTGTTCTAAACCCAACTTGGAACTCAATAGTTCTGTGAATATTGGTCCACTTAAACTATTAGCGTTTCTAGTATTAATTTCCAAATATTCCTGTCACAGCTAAATCGAATTTTTCCCCCAAGTAGTAACATCACGAAAAAAGATGCACCTACTATCGTAACACAACAATGTACTCAGGATTGACCCTCGATTTACACTGCCACGTGGCACCTTGAAAATCCAGAATCATTGAAACCTGCAATAGTCCCTTTCCCCGGACGCTCGACGTAACTGCACACATGTATCCAATTAAAGCCCCACAGAAAAAGGAGAAGCTGCCCACAAACGTCACGTCAAAATCTCCCACTGAATAAAGATCATCAAATTTCTCTTGCCCAACGCCGAAAAACAAACAATTTTGGCTTCCCATCAAATGTCAAGTTCAGTCACGTCGCGTCGTACCAAACAACCAAATTCCACCGCAATTTCCCGACCGTCATCGCGTTCGCCCAAAAACCGTCAAGTGCAACAGCACTCGATACAAGGCTACGCTGCGTCTCTTCTCCTAGACACTTAATATTAAACCCGGCAGGCTTAGCCGATCAGGTCCGCCAGGCGCTCTCAGCCGCGTTGCCACAAAGGAGCATCGTAACTCATTATTAACGTTAAATCTGCCTCCCCTTGGCGCGGCTGCGTCCACGGATGCGTCCCTTTTCGAAAAACTGCGCCGGAAAAGGCACTCTGTCCTTTGTTGGGGACTCTACCTTTCCCGAACCATTGTGCCGCCGTGATTGGGTGGTGGGGTGGCGCGTCTCGGAGCCGGGGCGCATGCGCGGCCGGCGGGGTTGGTCGCGTTGCCTGCCGTCTCAGCGTCATCGGCAGTTATCGGCGAACCGCGATTCAATCCTCGTCGCTTTGGAGCGGTGGTGTGTCGGCAGTGATAGCCGGCGAGATGTAACGCGGCTGACAAGGCCGACAGACACATCAGCGAAACGTGGGTGCGTTGTCCTGCTAGCCGAGGCTCAACACGCGCCCCGCGTCTAACGAACCGTCCTGGCGGGTCCTCGTCTCCCCTCCAGTCGACCGCGGATTTGTGGTGGTGTGTTTGGGGGCCCTTTTCTTCTTCTTTTTTTCTTCTTTTTTTCGTTCGTTTCCGTGTTGGTGACCGGGACATCGATCCCCCACAGCGAGTTCACGAACTGTGTGCCCTGATCCGGTGCACCCCCCAGCTTCCGGTGGCCGTGTGCAACGTCGTTCTGCTAGCCCCAGTCGTCCAGGAGCCAGGTACGTTGCGTTGCTGTGATTTACGTTGACCACCGGGCTGATGGATCGCCTGGACGGCTCGTTGGGACCGCTCTCGTGGGTCGTTCTGGCGGATTCTCGGTGTCAATGGGTCGGCTCCTGCGGGGACTTGGGCGAAGGTGCCCCCTCGCTGGTGGGTTCGCAGCGGTGTGGCGGGTGTGCCGCGCGGTGGGCGTTTGAAATTTCGCGCAATTAGGGGAGAGCGTGATCGTCCCGTTTAGAAAGGGAGTAATCAGGCACACATGAGGAAGAGTAGTGGGGAGCAGAAATGCTGCGGGTACAGTGAACTGCTTTGCAATTTGTTTAGTTTCTTGCTCTGCTTGTTTCGCTGCAACTAGCAAGGCCGCTGAGAGGGTACCAATTGCCGGTGGGAATTTCGAGTATTCTTAATCAGGGGCACTTAATCTCGTAGATGGCTTTAACCTTTCAGCTGGCCCTTGAACTCTAGCTGGAGCTATCGCACAGCTAATTTAACAATTATTTAATCGATTAATCTAAGCAAATTTAATGTCCAAAGAGTGACTAAAATTTTATTCATCTTTGCTTTTGTTGCGAGAAAATGTGTGAAAGAAATCGCGAAGCATTTCATGAGAGTTTCACAAGGTTCCATTAGTATCAGTTTCTCTCTGCAAGTACTCGTATTAAGTGACGACCCGAGTGATTCGATTCATCACTGAATTCTGTGTGTCACTCTTGCCTCTGCTTTTGCTCCCTGTACATGGTCCTGGTACTTGGACTTCGCTATCTTCCCACTGATTTTGTTTACCAGATATCTGTAGATACAATGAATGTTCCGTCCACACTGCTAGCGTTATCAGAGCTCGATATTTGTGCGTGGCACCGAGATTAGGGGTGGAATCACGGTTAACCATGGTGTTAGATAGAGATAAACTTTTGTAAAGATTGATATAGACCACGCGGTGTGATCAGATGTTACTACCTGAAAATTCATCAGCAATGTCCAGCAATTTCTCATCAAATTTTATAATGCCTTACCCAACACGTAAATTTAGGATAGGTTGGGAAACAGTGTTTAGATTAAACCTCGCCTTTGCAATAGTCTTTTCCTTCTTCCTTTTTCTCTTACTTATTTTCTTTGTGCAATAAAAACGCTTAATAATAATAATAATTTCTTTAAAATTACCACCCAACTACTCCAATTAAAGGAAACGTGAAGAAATCCGAAGTCGTTTTTCTCGAAAATGAAGCTCAATATCAAGAAATTTTATTTCTTTCCGTCGACTTATTTACTCGTTATCAGTCGAAAAGAAACAGTAAAATTTTTGACATAGCGCTTCATTTTCGAGAAAATCGACTTCGAGTTTCTCAACGTTGGGTCTAGACGCGTATATGAAAACATATCTTAACCTCGATTACCGTTCGACTCCGCGCCGTCTTTATTTCGTTGTAGAGCCAGCTAGTGTGCGCTAACTAATAGCCAGGTTGACAGTGTCAAACTAATTACGTCCACTCTGCTAGTTTGAACGAGCAAAACGGCAATCGACCGTCGTCAAACCAACCCCGCGGCGCATCGGGCAAACACTTTGCCCGCCGAGCGATTCTCTTCAAAGAACGACGCTCCCGTTTGTTAACGTGAAATATCATTGTTCTAAGCCTGGCCCTAATTACCGAGGTTAATATTTGCGGCCGTTCGGAGCGGGCCGCGACGGGGCGCTAATGTTTTGACCGTGGTCCCGGCCCGGGCCAGCCGCCGCGTGTGCAGTCGAACCCGTGGCATAGTTCGCGAAATATAGCCGAGTTGCGGCATCGGTATGGCTGATATTACAGCCCGTAATGTACTGGCCATCCCGTTACAAGCACGGGTATTTCTCAAAACTTTGAAGCGGTTTGCGGCTACAGTTGAATTGCTTCATTAGATCTTACTTGTACGGAACTAAAGCCATCCGGCTTCCAATCCCTTACAATGCTCCGTGTCCCCCTCTGTATGTACCTCTCCCCCCATCTCCTGTCCGTGCTCGGTTCTCCTTTGTGAGATTTCAGCGGCATCAGTTTCAGTTTTCAGTTTTCGAATCGCAAAGGGGACGTTTCTGGTTACCGTGGAGGGAAGAGCGGGCTGGCGGTGGAACTTTTGCGTTTTGGGCTTCCTTTGACCGCTGAAATCGTGCGCGGGGGATCGGTGACGGGTGACGTTTATTAGAAACGAAATAGAGGGAAATATGGAAGCGGATTGTGAGGAAAGGAGGGCAGCGTTTCCGGCTGCCGGAATGAACTTTCGTTACGAATTCAGGTTTTCAAGCAATTTTCAGGAGAACGACGTGAAAAGACCCTCTTTCTCTCTCGCTTACTCCCTTAGTTTCCCTCGCACTCCGGCCGCGCCCCCTCTTCTGGCACTCGATGTAGCGTGAATGCTGATCGTACGGCAGGTCCGCGTGGTGAAATTAGTACTTGAAAAACATTAGCATTTATTAATATTCATGGCGAATTGTTCATTAGGCGCCATTCTTGAAACAACGCCTAGCACGGGGCCATGCGTTCGTGTATGGCGCCGCGAGTCGAAAAATATCGTGACATGTTGTATTGTGCAGGTGACAGAGAAATTGGGAGATTGAGTGTTTGCTTTTGAGCACTGAATATTTTTTATCAGGCTGTTTTGTGGCTATTTAAGGGGCTATTCTCGTCTAGAGAGCCAATTTTTTGTCTTTCTTTAGGGGCGATGCACAAAAAAACTACACAGTTTTCACCGATAAGCATTATCGACACGTATTTATTAATATTTCACTTAGTTTTAAAAAAAATTTCAGCCGTATATAATAATAATTAATGGAGATTTGGGTCATCTCGTAAAGAGTGTGCAAAAAAGTTGCCTTATGGTACATACGATTCCGGCTGTTCTGCTGATTCAAAGCGAAAAACCAAAAGGATTCTTAATCAGCAAGAGTGTGGGTAGAGCCGGTAGCAGATTTGTGAGAAAAAAAAATTAAAAATTCACAAAATAGCGGGACTTTGAATTTAAACTCATCTTCTCCGTGTTTTTTCGTCTTCAAACGGCCTTAAAAACTATTTCGCCTTGATTCTGCTACCGGCTAGAATTATATGTTTTCTAAGGATGTGAAATGTGATGAGCGGGATTTTCATTGGAATTGGATAAAATTATACAGACTTTTGTGATAATTACTCGACTTTCTATGGTTTCCCCGCTCGTACTTCTCGTGCTAATTGTTCGATACAGAACAGTTTACACTGAATGGATGTATTTTAATTTAAAGCACTTGTTTTTCAGTGGATTCATTCTTCTTTAATAATCGCGCGCATATTTCAACCTACAAATGCAAACAGATTTAGTCGAGTTAAAGAAATAAGCTGATTTTGGGATTAACTATTCAAGGAATGGATTATGAACGTAATTTTGTCACATTGTTTGCGTAAGTTCCTTGTGGGATTAATATCAGTGACGTGTTTAGGATATTAAGATTAATTAGAAGACTTTAGCCCTGAATAAATTGTTTCTATTTGTTTAAAAATATTTTATTTTCTAACTTAAAGAAGCGTGTTAGATTAAATTAACCCTCGGTTTCCACGACTATTTTTTCAAACGCAGCTGTTACAAATGTCACACTGGATTGATTAAACCCAAGGTAAATTTCAATCAGCTGTTATTTAAAATCTATGTGTTAAATCAATTCTCCGAAAATTCTGAAAAATACTACACCACTATCGCACCAATAAACGAACCAGTGGCGTACCCAGGAGGAGGCCAAGGGGCTTTAACACCCCTCAAAGAAAAAGGAAAAGGGAGATTAATGTAACCACGAATGAAATAATTCAAGAGCTTTGTAAAAAAAATATGAAAACTGGATTTTATTCTTTAAATAAATTTTTAAATGAACTTTATTGAATTTACATAAGAAATAGTAATTATCCGGACAACTATACAATAATCGAATACCACCCTGAACCCATCAGTACTCAAAACGAGAAGTTCAAAGTCAAAGAAACTAGGTGCAGCAAAGTGCTTCACGTATACTTTATACTATGGCCCGACGTACCCTTTACATTCGATACTCATTCCTCCCATGAATAATAAATCCGCTAATAATAGGGAGCCGGTATTAAATTCCTTGTAAACGAACCAGCCGTACGAACGGGTCTCGATACAATATACACATTGACTGCTAATTGAATACACCTTCGGCTCCTATGGCTTTAATAATATCAACAGCGATGCATACGGTGAGCGACGGCTAAATTAACCGGCGAGCGGTTTCTCCCGCGACTAGGCGGACTCGTAACAACGCCGGTAACCATCATTAACGTCCTTAATGAAAGAGGGTGAATCGCTAAATATGGATACTCCGCGTGGAGAGAGGCCCGCCAAGTCGAAACGAGAAAGGTGCAACGGGTAAAAATGCTGAAGGAGCGAAAGGAAGCTAGGCATGTATGGGGTGTTCAGTTACTCGCGGTGCAATCGCCCCGAAGGCAATTTCCCGCGAAGAAGCATGCGAATATCGATTGGATTTATTGTATAGGCTGCTTGGTTCTTGAGGAAAATTATTTACGAAATGAAGCTACTCTGTAACAATTATTAACATGGTAGAATAATTACGAAACCAATAAATAATTGGTACAATTTTACAAATTTCTAATTTTCCTATTTTTACAAAGTTTAATGATACTTTGGTATTTCGAGCGCAATGCGTTAAAAGGAATTTTTCATGCCTAGCAAACAAGTTGGACGATACTTTAGCAATTACCACAATAAAAAGAATTTTTAGAGCTTCAGAGCTTTCTGCTGCGATACGGTTATTTAAATAAACCCATGGCAACTTGTTTTTCTTAAGGAGCCCACTATGAATGTTACTGTATATTTTCAATTTCCTTTTTTTCGTGAAGAATAACTTCCTATATATTTAGTTTGTTGCACCGTGATTCTCTTGAACACCCCGTAGACGGAGGTTGGCCTGTGGAGTGGTCTAGTGCAGTAGTGGGAAGGAGGCTTGCAAGGGCAAAGAAAAGAAGAGGCTGAGGGAAATTTCGCGAGAAGGAGAAAGGGTTGCTCTGGATGCCTCTGGTCTCTCCTCTCTCTTTTCGTCCCTCTGCACGACCTTTCTACTCGGCAACCTTCCCCCAAAACACCCTCTCCCCAGCCCCTCTCTCGGGGGTCAATGTCTGCTGGCGCGGCAACCTTGCCTCCTCGCTGCTTGATGGTGGCGCTCTGCAATTGGAGTACTGATACGCTGTCCGTGAGTTGCACCGGGCGGATGTTGCGTCGCCACAGTTAGATACATAAACCCAACAAACGCAGCTTTTCACTCTTTACACGTCAGAATTTTCGTTTACGACTTCTGTCACAGGTATGCCGCAGGGTGCGGCAATCTCTGCGTTTCACTTCCATGTTTTTTAGTTTCAAGGCTGTGTGCTTGCTTGAGACATTACTGTGAGTTTGGAGGTAAATACAATCTGTGTTTTTATCTCAAACTAAGTAGTTTTGCTAACCCCTAATCTCGAAGGGTAGTTTCACCACCTAAAATACAAACTTCCGCCGTTAAATAAAACGTGTGCTAATATTTTTAGGTACCTAATTTAATGAAAAGAAAGGAAATATTGAAAAACTTATAACGTTTGAAAGTAAAAGTAACTTTTTCCCTAAATTTAACTTTAAAATCTAAAATTAAAATGCCTTTGCAATTCTTTATTCAAAATGTTTGCAGAAGTATTAATAACTACTCAAAAATTATTCACAGAAAAAGATATAACCTCACTAGTATATATACATATCGTCTAACCATTTAGAATCGAGGCATTTGATGGAAAAAGGGCACATAAGCCAATGCTTATACATAGGCTTATGTGCCCTTTTTCCATCAAATGCCTCAATTATCTTTTGCCCACAAGTGACATCACCTTTCCCCGTTATCTTGACTTCACTTTGACTCCTGGCTTAAGCGGGTCGTGTCTACAAGTATACATGGTCTAAGCCTAAGCATTCACCCACCATTCTAACCTAAAAACCACACTGGAACGTTCTGTTTACGGGGGAGAGAAAAAACAGCGCGCAGTATTGTTTCGCATTTTCGACAAAATTCAATGTAAACCTCGCCTCTCTCGCCGTATTTTGCTAACCCCTCTTACGTTCCTCGCCACCTGTGCGCCGCGCGCACATACCGAGGACAGGATTTGACTACATTATTTTGGTAGCCGGATTTTCGATCCCCCTTCAATCCCTGCGCCTCATCTCCCGCCGCGGATTTCTTTCGTCGGCAATTTTCTGCATAATATCCTCCCCCCCCCCACCCCCCAGCCCCGTCCGTCAGGTCGACGCCCCTTGTCTCGGTTTCTCGCTTTACAGAGGAGACAGCCGAGCCACCTGAATCGCGGTGTCCGGTTTCTCGTAACGTTTTGCCGGGGACGATACCCGTGTGCCCGGTGTTTCGCGAAAACCAGAGAAACGACAGGTGAAACGCGCGTCTGGTTTACCTCTGGAGGCAGACCGATGGCGGAATAAAGCCGCTGTGGTGAAACGAGTTCTGCGGAGTCTGTTTCCGATGTAATTACATCATTAGGTAGCGCCGCGACCGTATTACTGGCGGGCGGTTGCGTTGGGGGCAGCATTTGACGGATTGACCGACGATGATCCGTTGTTGGGGGTGGTTTGTTGTGTTTGGTGGGCATTGGAGAGCTAATTCGTGGTTCTTTAAGGCTTGCTAGGTAAATAAGGAGGCACATTGTGGAGGTGACACAGTTTTAATTTTGGGAGCTTTAGGAGGGATGTGTGTGAAGTTTAGGTCAAGGATTTGGCTCAGGGTTTACGCGTAGTTAGTGCACACCGTGTATAATAATTTGTCAAATGCATAGTATAGTATGTTGCCCCTTCTAAATGCAAAAAATTCTGTGAATATGCTTCCGCTTTTTCAAGGATAAATCACATTACTCAAATTCTCAGGTTTTGTCAAGTACATACTTTCATCGTTAGCAACCAATGTTTCCAAACTTCCTCGTGCCCCCGCATACCTGCAACTCGTCGAAACCTTTCGACAACCATTAGCCAATTCCCGCAAACACGAGTAAACGACTACCAGCAGCGAGCACACGTTGTACCACCCGCGTCCAACCGCGTGGCCAGCCATCTTCGAAGCAGAATTCAATAACCAGAGCATCGGGATTTCCCCCGTGTGTTCTCCGTACGCGCGATAAACGCATATCGAATCGAATTTTACGAACGCGCACCTTTCAGCACGGGAATAACGCGCTGCAGTGGCACAGAGGCCAGCAAGCGTTATCCGCAAACGTAATACCGATCACCGGGTATAAATCGTGATTACACTGCGGGCGTATCAGTGTTTGCAGACACGTGGAAGGCGGCCGAACGAAATAGTAGTGAGAGGCTGCGCTGTAAATTACGAGGCGAGCTGTGAACGCCTAATACCGCTTTCGTTTTACGCCACTCGGAAAGTGTGGCATTATCGTAATTGGCCAAATTGGCCTCGATCACAATCTCTTTACCATCACGTGGATTGATCAGGGGCTCTAGGCTCGTGTTGTGCCTGGGATCCAGAAGGCACGCCTGATATCAGGGAGTTCCTTTTTCGATTACTCAAACGCGCCAATTTTCCACCTACTGCCGGTTTAGCGTTGTTGGATATCGCCGGCGTGAACCATTTTCATTTTAACTGGCTGTTCTCGAGTGTGTGATTCTTTTGGTGTCACCATGTGCGGAGAGTGTTGAGCTGGACATTTGAATTGGACTCGATTCAAACATGTTTGCCCATCTTACGCCACATGTTCCCTCAAAGAAGCTCAAGTGCCCCACTGCACCACCTTGTTCCTCGAACCTCAAAGCACCATCCTCAGAACCTGTAAACTTCCCCCCACAGAAAGCACCTTACTTTCATAATTCCTGCCAGTCATCCTCAAAACAATAGCACTGCCTCTTCCTCTACGGACCTTCGACTAATCCCCCTCCCGCCCATCCACTTTGAACCTCAGGATTCAAGGACAATTATTCGACCCCGGAAGACCTACTCGGCAGTTACATTCGTGTAATGCACCGTTGCCATCGCAAGATCTTTCACAAGCTTCCGCCCTGACGGGGGCATTCTTGACAGACTCTTTCGCCGCCAGGTACAAAGCAGTCGCCAGCAACAGTGGCGCTGGAGACGGCGCCATGGAATGCAAGGAAAGCTGAAAGTAGCTGCGATGAGGGGGGGGGGGGATGGGTCTGGCTCGCGAGATTCTTGTGTCAATCAGTCAGCCGGAATTCGAGAGGGCAGAAAATTTTTCGTGCTGCCTCTGCCGTCCCTTTGTACACGGTATTCCCAACGAAAGAGCAGACACTCGGCCGATGCAATTCGCGCGGCAACGTCTTTCTCGCCGGCCCCTCGCATTCCTTGCCGCCTGAAATCTCAACTGTTGCGTCCGTTCGATGGCTTCGAGTTGCCGTGGAAAATGCAGACTCACTGCGAAAACCCAATTACCAATGGCGGGAGGGGCGGTGGGTGTTGGGGGGGAGGGGGGAGCGGAGACCGGGCCTTTGAACTTGCACGGACGGCCATCGATTAATTTTTCTTTCAAACGGTTAATCGATCATCAAGGAGAGCGCGGAAAGTGAATTTCTGTCCCGGGTGTTTCGCACGTTTGGACGCCGAACAGGCTGAATAGGGATTTTTAATTTTGTTGAGGGCTGTTTTTACTTTGTTCCTGGTCGGTTTGATGGAAGTAATTAAATTTAGTTTTAGGTTCGCGAAGGGATTTGGAAGTGCGGTGGGAAATTTGGCAGCAGGTCTGCTGTAAGTTGAAATTGGGGATATAGTGCGGTGAAATTTGGTAGAGAACTTTTGGAACGCGTGGCGGAATATTGGCAGATTGGTTTTCATTCGGGGTGCAACAGTTTGAAGATGTTTGCTGTCACTAGCTAAATCCTGCTGCAAGGGGAATTATTTTGTACAGATACTTTACCTCCATTTTCTACGAATACACGAAAACAAATTTTTTAAACATTACCGCTATCAGATGGGAGAATAAAATGTACGTGTACCAATATAAAAAAAATTTTGACAAAATTACCAATCACAGTTCTTCGTCACATTCACAAAGGGTTAAATATTCTCAACAAAGCTCATTGTATGCAAGGTTTACAGATCAAAGATACAATTGCAGGTAAATGCATTTGGTTAGGTATTCCCTTTACCTCCACATGCCACAGAATATCGGAGGTTCAGTGCAAAGAGTAACGCAAGAAAATTGTGCCATTTCCGAGATGCAATAACAAATATCATATTGCCCGGTAATATGATTAAGTGTCTATATAGTACGGCACGATATTACGCGAGCACGGTTTTCCAAATGGCGAGTCCCTCAAAGCAATCGCTGTGATAAGACGCGATTCAGGCTGAATGGAAACGCGCGCGACGACATATTAACGGTAGATAGGGTATTACCCCAAATTCTCGCCAAAGTCAATTTTACACACGAACGGCTCGATTCCTATCTTAAAATAATACTTTCCTCAGTCGACACTTATTTTTCATCCCAGTACGATTCAATTCGAAAATCAGCTGCTGCGAGAAGTAATACGCTATTCCATTAGTGGAATTTGTATAGGTAGCTTCAAATGACAAGAACCTAAGTTTATTATTATTACGTACTGCAGTTAAAATGCAAAACAAAGTGCCAACAGTATAAAATAAAATTCATAACTGTTCAAAAAATGGGGGGCAGTTTTAAACTGCTATAAAACCTAACCTAAAACCTGATGAAGTGATTGACCTTTTTAAAACATTTTAGTTTTTCTGTTGATTACGAATACGAAAATCATTTTGAGATTGGAAATCATTTTTAATCATTTGAATGAGGGAATTTCGCTTTGATTTAAAAGGAGGAACTTTTTTAAGGTAGAAACTTTAAAATTGGCGCTGCAAAATAATGAAATAATCCTCGGAACAAAGTGTTCTGTCGTCGTTCGATCAGATGAACCAGCAGCTGGAACGATCATTTTTTCCCCTGAAATCTCTACAGCACTTTATAAGCGGTCTGATCCTAGATTAGAGTTAATTTTGAAACGGCGGACCGATCGACCGCCCGTAAGTGGATTCTTCTCGGGCGTCGTCGTCGATGAGTGGGATTACGTATCAGCCCGGTGGATGGAGTATAATCGAGTAACGAGCAGTCTAAATGCCCTGACGAATACATCGATCGATCGGCTGACGATCATTTTAAAAGTAAAATGCACCGTTCAGCCAGTGACGCAGGTGGGCTTCTATTTTTCGAAATTCTTAAACTGAAAGAGCACACAAAAAAAGAAACGGGTCGCTGAAAAAGTAATGCGAAAAAGCAACGATTCTTTGGAGCCATTAGTCAGCATACTCTCGCGGTTTTACGAATTATACTTTGTGTATGAAGATTAAAATGTTTGAAGTTCACGGTATTGTTTAAATTTAAAAATATACTGTGAGACTCTGTGAAAATTAAAAATTCGTATCGTAAGTGGAGGTGGCTCTGCGACACTTTTTGTTTTTTCCAGATATCACGGAAAAACAAAATACACATTATGATCCCGAACTAATACATTAGTTTAAGACAAATGAATGAATACTTAAATTATAGTTAAGTGAGAAATAAAATTTGGTGTTGTCACAAAGTCAACTCGCACTGAGGAGGTGACTTTGTGACAGTATGTTTCAGTCTACCTACCTAAAAGTTATCGTAGATCCAGTCTAGACCACTCTTAAACTTAGTCCGACCTAGCTAGCTCAAGTCTACCTTAGACCTACAGACAACTATCGAACGACACTTTTCCAAAACTGATAAAAAGATCACTAAACCATATTCTTCTTAACCTCTTCCTCTCTCGTCAGCCATTGGGATCAGTTTCACAGGGTACATACACGCAACGTTGGGTTTCATCCGTATGTTTCATGGGCCACGTAATGCAACGAGATTCAGCCTGATTACTCGTATGTATCTCGCGGCACAAATAGGCATCCGTCAAATGCCATAAATCCCCCCCCCGATCCACCGCCTAATCTGTAAATTCGAAATGAATTATTCTCCGGCGTTTGTGTGCCTTTCCAGGATGCTACCCGTGTCAGCCAACCGCACACATCCCCCTTTCCTGTGTACCGAGAGGCCAGTTGACCTTTTGACCCACAGTTGGTCATCGAAATGCCACTATAATCGGACATTATTAGCAAATAGTCGCAGTGGTGGTAGCGGCCAGGTTGGCCAGGTCGCTACCGAAAATTGAATTCGAAGTCGCGATTATCGATTCGCCTCTGTCCACGCCCGCGGACCTATATCTTTGTGGCTCCTTTCGGGGAACGTTTGATTAAAAGCGAATTCACACATATCAGTAGATACCTACCGCGGCGGTTTTGTGCCGTCAGTGTCTGTGGCAGGGCCGCGTTAAGATTTTTGGAGCCTGGGGCTATCGCACTACTAAAATTTTCTCGTAACGCAACATGCAACAAAATACGTGAACTTTCAAAAATTGAAATTTATTCTAAGTGAAATTAAGTAACATTTAATGATAGCGAAAAATAATGATTTACAAATAAATAATATTAAAAGACAAAGATTGAAAATATATTTTAAAATAAACTTTTAGTCTGATTTCTAATTATTTAAAAGGAGAAGCAGTAAACAAAATTTCATTCAATTATTTCTACATAAATGGAAGGCTTAGAACGCCCCTTCCACCTCCGGAAAGTGGGGCCCGAGGCTGCGGCCTTCCTAGTCCTCCTTTGATTCGGCTCAGAGTCAGTGATCCCTTTGTATCAGTGTCAGTAACTGACACGGGCAAGTGTGAACTGCTTCCAAACCGCAGAAACGATATTTTTTACCACAGAAACTCGGAACTGATACCTGTGTATCCGCCTTAATTCTCCACGCGCCGAGTAACAATTGTGTAATTGATTTTCATCGAGCGACTGTCCAGTGTACTTGATTAACGTGTTTCTGCTTTTGAAGCGGTTATTGAGAAATCAACAACTCGAAACTCGACCTGCGGTCTCGCTTTGATGGTCATCCCAGGCGTTGTCTGACTGTATATTTGCTTCTACTACTGGGATTCGCGCATTCTGTGATTCTGTTGGAGAGGCAGTGTTGCTACTTGGGAAACTTATCAAGGTTTCTTTTTATTTCTATTACTTAATAGCTTTGAACTTAAGGTTCCTAGTAGGAGGGGGTTAGTTTTCCAGACGTGGTTAACCCTTTAGCGTTCAATGTGAAGTATAGGTCACATAATTTTCTTTTTTTTATGTCTGTGCTTTAAAGCGTAAATCTATCTATCTATCTAAAAGAAGAAGTCCTTACTGACTGATTCATCACGATTTCTCTGGAACCTTTGAACCTATGATCATGAAATTTGGTAGTTCTCCTTAGTCCTTAGGTGCTCGCTAAGAAATATTTTTAAAAACTTCAACCCCTTCATCGAAAGAAGATGTACATGTAACCCGGGCAACGCCGGGATACTTTAAGCTAGTAGATAAAATAAATACCGAACTTCTTCCAATTTCTATCTAAGGTACACTAATAGTCCGAAAGTGGAATATCCATTTGTTTGAAAGAATGTATTCTTATACATATTAGCCTACCACCGTGTGTGGCCTAGTTGCTCCCGACCAACTATGATACTAGAATTACTAGATACCACTTTGACTGGCCTCGGCGTGTTTCCGGAATTTCTCAAAAGCTTGCGCAACCCAAAGTGCCAAGATACACTGTGTTCCGAATTCTCGGATACTCGAGTCTTCCATTTTTAACCTGCTCTGTTATATTCACCGCGCTCCGCGTATCTCCCGCATCATCATCCGAAGCTTGTAGCTGCTGGCAATCAAGCCACTGCCGTCCTTAATCCCCCTGGGCAGAATAAAATTCGCGTAGCCAAGGAAGCCCACTTGACAAATATCGCCGGCAATTAAATCGAGTATCGGTGCATGAGAATCGGGCGTTACACGGGGGCACAGTTGGTAACTAATGCAAGCAATAACGTCGCTTTAAGCTGAACCTAATGACTATAACTATGGCCGGGATTAGTCGTTAACTTGGCCGTAAACGTTTCCTTCGGGACCAGCTCTCGGATTGGCGTGGGTACACGGGCAACGGACCCACAGAGTATCGCTAACCGAGAATGTCGCCGGACTCGTTGGCCAAAGCATGAAATACGGTTCGCGAGGAGTACCTTGCCCAGGCCTCGCGACACGGGATTTATATGCGCGCGAGTCTAGGTTTAATTCAATACCCAGTATTGTCCCGCTATGGGGACAAGTCCACCGTTCCGTTAAGAGAACTTCTGAAACTGGATTTCTTGCTTTAACTATAATTCTGTAAGCACCTAATGAATTTCATTGATTTTGCGTTAAAAATAATTTTATCCCAGATTAAATCCTGAGTGCGCCACTGGTCCCTAGCTGCTTCTTTTGTAGGCGTCGCGGCGAGTGCGAGGGACTGAGAATGAGCGACAGGGCATGCGACAGTGACAAGCCATAAATTTCGTATTAGTAAAGAAAGACGGCAAAGACGAAAGTGGTGTCTCCTTAACGGGACAAATCTGTAACGAAATCAGGATTCCTAGGGAGTTTCGCTTCTCCTGCGAATGGATCGCAACTTTATGGTGTCTATGGAACGAGTTTCTAAGCGTGGGATTGGAAGGGCTCCTTGGGTCAATAGATACTCCAGTAGTTTGTAATAATGGGAATAGTTTCGGGGATATGTGATATTCTAGGGGCTTAGGAGTTCGGTGTTTGGAAGATAGTATTCTTTGATTTTATTTTCAGTGAAATATTTTACTGATTTACTAATATCACAAATAACTGAAATATTAAATAACTAATGCCACAAATGAGTAATATATCCAACAACTAATGTCACAAAGAAGTAATATATTAGACAACTGCTGTGCCAAATTACTCATATCACAAATAAATGATATATCAGGCAACTAGTGTCACAAATAACGACTTTTCTGACTTACTGATATCACAAATAACAGAAATACTAAACAACTAATGTCATAAGTCACTAATATATCGGGTAACTAGTGTACCAATTTATTCATATCAAATATAACTGATATATCAGGCAACTACTGTAACAAATAACTAGTTTACTCACTCACTAATATCACAAATAACTGACACACCAGACGACTAAAATAAAAAAGCAACTGATATGTAAGAGAACTCAAAACCCAGGCCTCTAATAACGTAAAAGAATCATATTCATGATTCTCATACACCCAGAAATGTTAACTGACGGCACCCCTTCAGCACGCATCATGAAATCTGAAGCGCGTCCACACGGATGCACGATTTTCTCTGCGAGCAGTCTCTCGTATCGACCGTTAGCTAGATTACCGCGATGCAGCCCCGTTAATTGTACGTCTATGAAAAAGCAGATGCCCTCTCGAGATCCCTCGGCTTAAAATTGCGAGCGCTCTCACGCCCCTAAAGAGCCGCGGAAATACAAAATCGTGGAAACAACTGGACCCCGGAACTCTGACGGAATAATATTGCCGGTTAAAATTATTATTGCGTCAGGAGTTTGCGCGTACTCGTGCACCGGCGGGTGCGCGTATTATCTGACCACTCGTCTCGGCTGTAGTTGGCGAGTTTGGTAAATTTTTTAATTCCATCGACGGTGCTCGGTTGGCAACCGTGCGTTGGACGTCCCGCCGCCATTAATCTTTCACGTGTCGACTATGTACGAAGATCATGTCTCGCGATCGGAATGTACGGGGTGGCACGTAACTCCTGACACCAACAACGCGAAAGTGATTCCTTGTGAAATATACAGCAAAGGAAACTCGACAACCAAGAAATTAAAAAGAATTTTAAAAAATTAGTTTACTCAAAAATTCACGCTCACCACAATCTTGTTCTGCAAATCGTTTGACAATCCACACTGTCTTCGACAAGGTGTCCCCACCGCTAGACCCATTTTATAGTCAGAAAAATAAATACATAGGAAGATATAACCTAAGATTCTTTGTATCAGAAAAATTCAGTGGGTTAGTGAACTTAATTTAGCTCGAGTTTCGGACAGACTTAGGGTAAGTCCTCCCTATACTTAACCCAAACCACGAATATCTCTCAATACCGATCTTCTCTCAGCACCTCGATTTCACATTTCAGCGGTACTTGCGATCGCCGTGTCGTTCAGACCGTCAGAAGATACCAGAAAGAGAAAAGTCTCCTCCGTATGAAATTTAATTTCACCGTCACCGCGGTATCGATTTCTCCTCGAGCGCGTTCGGCTCGCTTTAAGAAGGGAATACAAAAATATGTGCTTAAGCCTTCAATCGGCCCGCCGACATCGCGATTTACATGAGAAGACAAAAACTTGCTTTCGAGGCACCCCTCCGCCCCCCTCCCCCTCCCTCTCCCCAGCCCCGTTTCGCACACACTCTGTACGTGGAGTACGAACGCGGCGGAAGGAAAAGCTGGCTCAGCGGGACTCCGCCGCGCGGTACTTTGCATTTTACAATGGCAAAGATATTATGTAAAGCGTCTGTGCGCGCGACCATCGGCTCACCAATACCAACGGAGCAGGCTCTGTTCCACGGGTGGTGGAGCAACGCGTGTCTGCGTTATACAGGTGCGCGATACAGAATACCGCTACGCCACAGCCTCAGCGTCACAAAATTTCAGGCTTTTCCTGTGCATGCGTCAGACAATTGTTTCAGACAATGGTCTGATTGTTTTTCGTTGGCATGACTGGCTGGTGCGCGGAGGCTTCTCTGTATGCATTTCCGAGTGGATTTTATACGTGGTTCGAGAAGTGATTCTTTTTTTTTGTTGAACATTTTGAAGTCTTTTAGACGGATAGCGGGTAATTATTGGAGTAGCTGCGACGTTTAAAGAGAAATATCGATGGTTGAGGATTGGAAAGGGCTTGGAGAGGCTTCGCATGGAGTCTTGAGTTCTCAAATAATTGTTTCGGAATATGTTTATCAAATATTGGTTACGAAAATAAAACCAGAGTTGGGTCTAACTTAAAACAAAGTTCTGCCATAACGAGAAGCTACCACAGATATAAATGAAACTTGAACTAGGATCTTCCTCGGACAAACTTAACCCTAACTTATCATGGATATATAAATTCTTGCTCAGGAGAGGAGCAGGCGATAAAGATAACAAGCACTAACTTCTGCCAAACACGAGCGCAGTTAAGACATCCTAAAATTGTCTGAAACAATTTTTCACGTGCCCATGTATAGTAGTCGTATGCAGAACTAGGTGGATGCACCTGTGCATCCGCGCACTTGAGCATTTAAAATGGTCTCCTTCGTCTTTTTTCCCCCGCGTCACTTATCTGGCGTAACGCTTTTAGCCCCGTGTCTGTGTACAAAGTGTCTACAGGCTGGTATTCTCTAACCTGGCTTGTACATTGTTCCATATGGAAATGTACACATGACGTAGAGGGTGCGCTTCTTACATACCGCGCGAGAATATGCGTTCACATATACCGCCGAGCATTTAAATTTATTTTTTCGCTGGTTCTTTTCGCGCTGCATGTCTCCCGCAATGTTTTCCCGAGTTCCAAGAGAACCTGGGCGGCTGTAACGTATGATCCTAGTACAGTCATAGTTTGTCTTCCTTGTTTCTATGGGAATTTAGGTGGAAGTTTGTTTGAAAATTAAGGAATTCCTTTTATTTTTAATAATATTGAAGAATTCATTGACAATTGCATAACATTTCATAAACACATTGAATCTATAGTTACTACTCAGTTCCACCTGTAGTCACTAGTCATTGCCAGTTCAATTTACATCTATAGTTGGATCTATTGTTGCCACTGAATTAAAGCTATATCTATAGTTACTACTCATTTTAAGTCATACCTATAGTTACTCAATTACCTGTGAACCTATGGTTATTATTCATCTGAATTTTTGCTATAGTTACTACTCACTTAACTATCTTCTATAGGTACCACTCACTTAAGTATCTTCTATAGATACTGCCTAATTCAATTTGTACTCATTTTTCTGGCCATCGACTGACGAAGTTAGTCGCCACATCAGCGAAGCAAAACCAAAACGCCGCCGTAAAGTTTTTTTAGCAACCAGCAGACCAAGTTCCCGCCAGTTAAAGGGTTAATGACAGGACGCAGTCGGGCCAATTATTTGACCAATTATTTACCTGGTTCCGCGCAGTAAACTAGTTTTATCGGCAGCCCGCCTCGCCGGGAATCGCGATCGCAAACAAGGTAGCAGACTGTGCACCCGTGTCTCGGGCATGCACTCTTCTTGGCGCATATCGATTCCCCGCGTCGTTACGCATGTACACGTTATGTTCAACCAGGCCACCGGGTTATCTATACGGGCCGTTTTAACGCGGAGCATTGTCTTTGGTGAATTGCATTCCGTAGATACTGTCAGCTGTCGCTGTCGTTGCTTGTGTTCAGTGACTATCGCTGGTTATATCGAGCACATTATGCCTTGCACGCGCAGCCGGGACGCTGCTGGCACTGCGGGGCCCTGTTAAAAGTGTCCCAATGCTGATGGGTCTCGACGGATTTCAGGAAAAGCTTCAATGGCTGGGGATCAGTCGCCGGGTACCCTTTCTGCTCTCTCCTTGGATGTTTCCAGCTCATAGCAGCGAAACGCTACCGCGTTTTTCTTTCATCCATTGCGATGCAAGTTCACATACGTAACATTAGGTGTAATAGTCTTCACCTAGGCATCATAGATAGGTGTGAGACTTTGTTATTGAGACGGATTCTAGTCTACACGTGTTGCACTGTATTCAGTGTGCCCCATATATTCAGGCTATATTATGCTCGTTGGTCTAACAACGGAGCATATCAAACTCGCGCATGCTACTTTTAACGATACTCTGCAGATTTGCAGAATAGTGAAAAATATTTCACTCGTATTTTTTTGTTATCGGCAAAATATCATCCATGTTGGAGGGGTGGAAACAGCCTCTGGAGTTGTAGAGTACCTAGAGTATTTTTTTTAAAGAAGAATAATTCATCCCCTGCTCAATTTTCAGAAAAATTCAGAAAATATGTTTTCGATCCCTGACTTTATAGGCTGTTTTAACCGCATCGGCTATAAAATTACCGGTAACAAAAATACGTCTCAAATATTTTCACTATTCTGCGAATCTGCAGAGTCCCATCAAAATCGGTGAGTGCGGGTTCGATATGTTTCCTTGTAGGTTACACAAATCAGTTATTTATTATTGGTAGTAGAGAATCTAGGTAACAGTTAGGGATCTCACTTCTAGATGCACATACCGAGGTACCTTAGAAACACCTAATGAGGGAATCTGCCTTAAATTCACCTACAGAACTGCTCCCTAGCTTCCTTACTAATATATCCCATACCTGAAGAAGCTATCTCCAGCCACCCAGCTCGTCCCTCGCTTTTAAAAACCGTTTCACCTGGTCGGAGAGGTCGACTCGCTGCAGCCATCAGCTAGGGGACGACTGTGAACCGTTGGCCGCTCAAACATGCATAGAATTTTTCTCGTCGTTGGTCGGATGATTCAATGCATCCGTGAATATATGTGTGTCGAGGATATGTGTGTCACTCGGTTGCTTGGGGTTGGGGAAGAAGGGAGGCTTGGGCCAGCTCGTACGCTCGGCGAAACACTCCTCGCGGATTTGTCATCGTAAATCGTCGCCAGAGATAATCCGGCTGGCCGAACGGTATGGGCACCGGGGGGGTCTCGCGTTTTTCCACCCCCGTCTTCTGGCAGGGCACATTTCACAATTAGCCCGTATTACGTCGACGGGATTAAAGGCGGACGCGAAAAGTTCGAGCCGTGCGGATTAACCGTCCTGTGTCTCGTATCCTTGACGCCAGCAGGAGGCGCGCCGGTTATTTATGTGGCAGCTCCTAATTAAGTCCGGCCTGTAATCGCTGTAATCCACTTTGGGCGGGGGGTGGCGCTGTTCCGATTCTTAAGTACGGTTCAGCTGACCTAGTGGTACCAGCAATAACAATGCGCGTCTGTGAACGTTGCGTGGACCTCTGGATGTATTTGCGCGCGTAGGCGGAGCAGAGATATCGAGGAGGGCTTTGTATTCATTGCAATATTCAGCAGCGAGGAGTTTGTAATGATATTAGGAACTTGGATAATCCGTTAGTTCGTTATCATCCTACCTCCTCCACCCTTCCCTGCCTGTTCCTCCCTCTTTTCCATGTTTTGGATGTCGCATAGCTCGAGCTCGCTTGAACCTCCTATATTTATTTTGTGGTGCGCGTTGCTCAGCTTGAGCTTGGGTGGGTGCACGGGGATTGGGACAGGTTGTGCCACTTTTTGTGCTGATTTTTTGTGATGCAGGGAGCTTGGTTTGTTGCTGGGGACCTGGCAATTTGTGTAATTGTTGCAGCGGTATTTCGAGTTTCCTTTGTGCAGCTGGAGTGGTAGGGAAGAGTCTATGAGATTAAGGGGAGGAGGTCGGTGTATGGTCAGACGCTCTCTGCAAACCGACATGACTGATGCTATTCCGCCTTGTAGCTTATAACACGTGTGTTGTTTGAAGAAGTGTTTCCAGTAAAAGTTATCTAATTTCATAGGAACTCGAAGAACGTGTAGAAATTTTGTAAAAATTTCATTGAAAATTCTTAATTTATGATCATTTTAACCCACTTTCAGGGAAGTGTGAAATCTTCTTTTGTATGTGGCACGATAAGCCTCAGAGTGTGACGATGAGTAATAAAACTATGTTTATATTATGAGGTGCACCGTTAGAATTATAAAATTACAATTAAGAAAAAAAAAGATTTTGGGGGAAATATATTGCATCAGCGAAACAATCGTGATTTAAATAACCAGTCATTTTGACTGGTCTGGAAGAAATAGGTATACATTAATTATCGGTAGTTCTAGTGTTAATCAAAATTGGCTATTTACTGAATCGACGCAATGCATACTAAAATACGACTGCCACTTTCGCATTATTTCATTCGCCCCATACGCAGTTTAAATGAGTTCCAATCACGAAGCAGTATTTTTAATGGTTCTGTGGAACGTAACATTTCGTATTCGGCTTTCATTAATTCTCTGGTACGCTCACTACCATTTTTTTTGTATCGTCGGATTTCATTTTCTTGGGAGCGCAGGATTCAGCTTCAACGACGGAAATTTCTTTCATTTCGACGGAGTATTTTCGAGTTGGTTTCGGTTCACGACTCCGGGGCCAGTTTTGCATAAACACTAGCTCGCACGAAACGTTTCAATATCGTAGCAAGTTGTAGAACTAATATTCTCCGGGTGTGTGAACAGAATTGGACGAGGCCGAACTCGGCGCTCACATATTTACCGTGACACGATTTTGGTAAATAGAAACGATGGAATATGTAATCGGAAGATCGTGAATTTCCTAGTTCCCGGATCGATTCGGATTCTCGTTTAAACTCTGCGAAAATATTTCAGTAGCTCCCGATTTTACCCTATCCCATATCTATTTCCTTCAGTTTCTTTGCTGTCCTGCCTCAAAATTATATGAATTATTACTCTCAGTTGCTGAATCACTAAAAATTGTGCATCTTAATATTTAGCTTCTTGGTTTATGACACTAATTTAATCAGTAGCTACGGTTAGTGTCCTTTTCACCTCAAAATCAGTTATATGCTGGAAGTGTTGAAGAACATAATTGAAGAGAGTTATATTAATACATAAATCGTATGGGGATATGAAATGGAACTATCTGTCCTCTCTCGTTATTATCGTATAGGAACATACATTCCTCTATTTATAAATTTTTATACTTATGCAATTTTCCCATTTTTTGTTCTAGGTAAGTCGTCACTTCATATTGCGTGCTACACTTCAGCAAGCCTCTCCGTTAGCATTTGGCAGTGTTCACTGGTGAGTCCTGTGGCGATTTTTAATTCTTCGTATTATACTTAACAGCGGAACTTCGCGAGAAATGTTCGGTTGATTTCAAAACTGTCCAGTTTCAAATTGACACCTAAATTTCGCTGGAAACACATCCTACTTTGGATTCAATATTCCTGAAACAGTCACCTAAAAACTGTCCATTAAAATACAAAAGTGTTTAAAAAAATTAATACACAGTAGTGGCAAAAAGGCGTAGTAACAAAAATGTAGTACTTTAATATGTTTTATAGACAACGTCACATAGAAACAGGGCATTCCTTAAAATAGACCAGTGGTGTTATAATAGACAACATAATAATAATATAATAATATAATAGACCATTATTATTATTCCCCCAATCAAATGACTGGAGGAAAATTCATATATTATTATTGATTCCCCCATCAGCGCGTGGACCATTTAATTGATGCATCATTACATTTCGTCGAATATAGCGTTTTCTACGCTCACCATCAAATTCCAATCATTCGCATATCGCTGAAACTGCGAGGTTATATTTCGGTAACATCCCAGCCATGGTGCTAATGTATTTTTAATACCTTTCCCCGGCGATTAATCAGACTTCGTCGGCCGTGTGTTTTTAATGTGCGACGCGAACAGTGGCCAGCCTTTCACGGCTGTTGAAAATTTAAACAAGCCGCGCCAGCAAACACAAGGCAGATAAGGAGAATTGATGCAAAAAAGGGAGACGTCAGAGTAAAACTCGGGTTCGTTTTGCGTTTTTTCTCTCGCCTTGGAAATATCCTGGCACTTTGCGCTGGCAATAATTCATAATAAAAGAGGATTTGACATCGGAAGGCTTAAAACTGTTTCCTGCTGGGTATTTTATAAGTGTTTAGTAGCTCACTCTGTAGATTGGTAGGATTATTTTAAAGACAGAATTTGTGATTTACTAAATTGAAATTTCTGTCCAGCAAAGTGGTCGGAAAATGGAGATCAAATTTAAAAAGTTTAGAGAACCTCGATATTGCGACAGGATTTTAATAAAATATTTTGGTACTGTGTTGAAAGAAGCGTAACCTGTCTTACAATGAGTTCGCCATTGTTGGCTATTAAAACACTAGGAGTGCAAAACACTGTTTCGAGAAAGTAAAACGGTAACATACAAATGTGACGTTTTTCTGAAAAACATAGCAGAGTCAAAGAAATAAAAAGACCCCCTGCAACAGTATTTTCCAACCTTCTTTGAGTCGCGAACCCCTTCTATAATATTCAAAGAACCCGCGACCCCCCGTGCAAATCAGGTAAATTTAATAACCTATAGAAAAGACATTAAAAATAAGTATTTCAGAATATAATTCTAACTTAATAATGCTAAAAATCGCCAAATAAAAATAACCGTGGCGACCCACAGGTTGAGAATCCCTGTCCTACAACTTCCACAGAAGATAATAACTACCAATCCCATATCTAAGTTATCCACTAATGGTTTCTAACCAAAATACAGCAATTTTCTACATCGTTCTTGAATAATAAATTACCCAAAATAAATCCTGTAAAGCTAGGAATCAATGGCAATCCCGATACAAGAAGATGCACTTAATCCAGCAGACAGGCTGAGCATCCCCCCCGACTCCAACAATCCGAAATCGAAACTAACTACATAATACTACACGACACCCTTCAATCATCGACCCTCGGAGCTGCGAACAGAAATCAGTCCTCAGTAGCCACATTTCTAGCTTCCAACCCAGCGCAATCATGAGATCTAAAAGAAGCCCTGGAGAGTCCAAGTGACCGTTGCAGGCGCGCGAAACAATAATTCCTCAGGCGCCATTTTTCTCTCCCCAGTGGGGCGCAGGGAACGAGCACTCGTCGCCATTTAACCGCGTTGTAACCGGTGGGTTTAATCTCCGCTGACGGGGTGCGGCTCATTAGATGCGATTAGTCTGCAAGCAGACACGCTCCTTTATGTCCACACGTACATGCTTACGCAGGTACACCTAGACGCGCGAATAACCAGCGCAAACTGCGACGCTGTCCCCATCAGGATTCAAGCGTCGTGTCCTGGTGTGTACGTGCACGTATTTGGCCGCCTGTAAATCTATATCGCCGGCCCCGTGGATGGCAAATATACGCGTGTGCAGGCTACGTGCAAACAGGGAAGGATAGACCGGGGGCAAGGGCGGAGGGAGGGATGGCCGTCTTGCGGGCGTAGTCAGCAGGTTTGGCGACAATGAGGATGCGCTTTTAATAAATCGCCACCTATCACGGACGATTTCCACTCGGCTGGTCGTTTTTCCACGACGATCCTGCGTGTCGAGACGCCGTTTAATGTTCAGGGATTAATGGGGTGCAGATGCGTCGGCGGGGGTGGCTTTGGAAACGGTGACTGAGAGGGGACTCTGGATGTTGATGAAGCTATCGGTGCAAGGGGTTCAATGTGTGGGGGTTGAATTGGGGAGAGGTGCCATTTTTCCTAATTTTTTTTTATCGTTCTTGGATGTGAAAATTTGATAGGTGTTTAAGGGAAGGTGGCAAGTATGAGATGGGGGAATCAGAGGTGGGCAAAGGAGTGATTTTTGTAATGTTTTTATAGTTTTAGGATGTGGAGATTTAATAGGTGTTTAAGGGGTGATGGAAAATATGAGGACGGGGAATTAGAATTAGTTAGAAAGGGATGTTAAGTTTGGGGGAGCTTCTGTTTGATAGTTGTGGTCAGATGTGAGTGGGGGATAGATGTGATTTTTTAATTTTTTTAGTGCAAAATGGAGATGTTGATAGTTTTAAAAGCGAAGGTGAGAGAGTTGAGGAATATTAGGTAAAGGTATTAGGTGTGGATGTAAATATTGTTTGGTGATAGTAGTTGAGTATACCAGCAGCTGTGCATGAATAGGAAAAATGTGATTTTTTGTTTTTACAGTTGAAGGCAGGAAAGAGACTTGAGAAATGGCAATTAATATGGGTAGTTAGTTATTGATAAAATTCAAAGTTAGAGTTTGAGGTTAAATCTGAATTTGCTAATCTTTTGCATTAAATTTGGTCCCTTTGGTCAGATTTAAAAGATAAAATTAAACACTTAGTATTCATAGTATTGGATATGGGGAGTTGGGGCACTTTGATGCAGGGGGCACAATGAAACATTAATATTATCTTGATATCTATAGGGTATCATTTTATAATCTTATATCACCTTTCAAGATCAAAGAGTATACTGTTTTGTGATCAGTTTTTTAACTTCTGACTGTTTCTAAATAATAAGAGAATATTAATGTTTCATTGTGCCCCTTGCACCAAAGTGCCCCAACTCCCCCTACTTTCTATAAAATGAAGATTTGTGTTGTTGTTTCAAAAGTATATTAATTTTTTGGTATCTCCGATATATGTACAATTCTAATACTGCTCTAAATTTTGGAAACAGTCCTATGAAATTTATCATCGAGTCCATAATTAATTTAGGTCGCCGGAGACCCAATTAATACATTTTTCGATCACATATGCCAATTTAATCTCGAATCCCCGATAAAACACTATATCTATAAATTTTAATTGAAATCGACAAAATCAAGGTACAAACGTAAAAACACGTTTCAAGGTATTGGGGTTTAAAAATAAATAAACCTGTCGCTTGTGTAAATATTGTCAACATCGACATTTAAAAATTCCTATATCGAAAAATAAAATGGATCTCGTGTAACATGCAATGCGAAAGCTCATAAATATTAACGGGATTAAAATCCTTCATTTTTATTACCCGTAAAACTAATAGGTACGCCATCACTTGCAGTTACTAAACTTATACAAACAAAAAACATAAAAAGAATCAAACAAAAAACGTTTTGAAGCGCGGGAACTCAATTTCCAGAACAGTAATTCATATTTCACACAACATGCAATTTTCACAGCTCAACGCAGACAATAGCCTACCTTCCAAATTATCCCTATGAAAATTAGATCGAAAATATCTTACAAAGTGTTGGACAATTTTCGCAAACACTTGCGCACGAGATAATTCATTCATATGAAAAGGAAAAATTTCAATCTCTATGCAATTTATGCATCATTATGCCCAGGGAAGAAGCAGAACCTCATTAAATCATCGCGTGTTTCCCTTTACTGCCCGGAAACGTTGTTACCGTTTAATTACTAAAGGGAGATCTAAACCATCAATAATACGTTTATCCCGTACGAATCTGCTAATTAAAATCGTCCAAGCTGCCCGTTGGGCCCCGGAACCAGCGAATCCGCAAACAGCTTGGAATCGATACTGTTTGCTTTATCTTATTCTTCCAAAGTTAGTATTCACGGCAATTTGCATTTCATTAAAGCTGTACCGTGTCCCGTTTAACGACGCTCGTACGGGAACAACAGCCGACGTACAATTAAAAGTTGAGGCTGCGCGGCTATTTGCATATGGTGTAAAAACTCCGCTGTTACGTCGTGCAGGCTCGCGTGACTCACGAAGGATTAAGGAAAGTCCCTCGCACTTCCGAGTTTTAATGTCATCGGTCCACGGAAATACTGTTTTACCAGGTTCGCGTTCGGTGGGTACGCACGCGTGTCGGTCACCTGTGCGAAGTCTCGAGAAGCACGTGAATAGCGAGCGTGTCGACTAGTGACTTTGGACATGGAATGAAAACTCGCTTCTTTAGGGAGGCTTGGCGCTGATAAATAGGAAGTGGAGTGTTGCCGAGACACCTAATCCGGTCGCTAACTAAGGCTCTACGAACTTCTAAATGGTAAAACTCCTTTGTACTTGCTGGATGGCTCCCTCTCCTTGATCTCGAGAAATTCTCAGGGGCAATCGTGAGTTTAAGATTCTTGATCGTAGGGGCGAAAGTTCGGGTATTGGAATGTGCGAGTTTCTTAAATAAATTGGTAGAACACACCACCACAAGTGGGATAGAAGATTTGAGAAGGTTTTTATTTCGAATTGTAACCCCGTCCGGAACCGCTGTTCCTGGACGACAGAGTTGGGCAAAGATAATATCTAGATAATATTTAGATAAAAGGTCCTTTACGTTTATCCGACAGTCGAAGATCGAATAAGTTGATTTATTCGAAAGCCTTTCAACTTGGATCTAGTTGGGTCTACTGAGGCCCGAAGGTCCTCGCTCGCAGCGAGGAAGCAAAACAGTGGGGTGGGTAGATCTTTCCTGATAATCAGGGCCCAAAGGCTTCTTAACAATCGAAAGATGGTACATACATATTCTTTCTGATGTTTTTGCCTACAATTATTATGGTGTGTTAATTACCAAGAAACGACAGTTTGACAGTTTGCCAACGAAAATTCATTGCCCCGTCGACTGGCGTAACCGTAATCCCTGAGGCCGGTTAAACGCAATGGAGTAGAATAGTACTCCTGTGGTGGATTGGTGTTTTAAGGATTGAGGAGGAAAAAAAAGAAGCGGTGCCCCGTTTCGTTTTGGGACCGTCAGCCAGGCTCATCACTACGGGTTACAACCGACGGAACCTGCCTTAGACCCTTGGGGACCGAGAGGAATAAACTGGGACCTGACACTTGCGAGAAAGAGTTTAACAGATTAGACCTCTAGTGGCGCTGGCGCGCACTAACAGAGCGCTACAGTCAGAGCGAAGTCCACTGGCCGCTATCCCCTCCATTTCGCTTGTTCGGCGGTGCGCATGGGTAGGAGTCGTGCATAACGAAATTTGCATCAAACAAGTGGCTCTGAGTGATCATATTACTGTGAACATTCGGCTCTCTTGTTCCAAAATAGAATTAGCTAGTGACTATATACGAGCTTCTGCATATCACTGATTATTTCAATGCACTAAACTCTCCTACATTTACTAGATACTCTAAACTCTTTGTCGTCGGTATAGTATGCACTCCTTTTTATTATTTATCGAGCAATGGTCGCACAGTAGTTTTGTAACGCCACTTCATCACCCATAAATCCATCGTTTCCGAAGTTACGCCGGAAGTTTTATGAATTTCCTGCGACGCCGGGATGCCGTGGCTTCCAAGGACCTGCGGTGATTCCCCGCCCCGCAACACCGACGATAAATTCTCTCATTTTGTCGGGGCTCTTGTTATCCCTTCGCTCTCTTTTCCGTGCGTACCCGTTCCCCATCTCCTCGCCGCTTGCTTGTCACCAGAAAGGTTCATTATCTCGGAACAGATGACGAGTAAACGTTCGCTTAATGAAATCTTCGTAGTGATTTTACGAGGGAAGTTTCGTGAACCGGAATACGAGGGGGACATGGCGAGGCGAGGGGGTGGGGGACGGTGGATGCCTACGAATACCACCTCCCAGGCGTTCTGCCTTAAGGTTCGTATATATACAGCATTCTCGGCCGACAGTTTTCGAGATTCCGGAAGCAGATGATCGGAGCTGCCGAGAGTGTTTGAAAATTAAGCGGAAACACGTCGGTGTACTTGTCTTGGAGGCGTACATATCGATTAGTACATGAGAGATATTTTAAGGTTATGTATTAATGATTTTGTCGCACTTCGGGCCATTTTTCTGATGATCAGTTGCTTTGATTGCTGCGATACCGTAAAAGCCAGTTTGTTTTGTTCGTTTTTGATGGTATAAGTTCAGTAAGAAGCTCTTGATTAAGTTATTAACAGCTAGAAAGTTGATTTGGGACTAATGGTTTGCTTGCTTTGTAGTGATACTTTCCAAATACACCACCAGAGGGCTACGAAGAATATTTTGAAAGCCTTTGGCGTTATTTATTCGTCATGGATGTTTTGGATAGATTTAGACATTTTTACGAGTATGAAATAGATCTAAAAAATTCAAAATCACTAACTGACTGTTATAATCCTAGTTCTGTTGACTATTCAATGGTTAAATAATGCAAATAGGTATGCAATAGTTAAACAATGTAAATTATGTTAAGGCTCTGAAATCTAAAATTCTGAAACGTATAAATCAACAAGCGATGATTTGGTGGCTTCCAAAGGTACCCTTCATCCCGTCTATGGAATAAGTCACATCGAAAGTACCCACACATCATCTATGCTTAAAATTGTGAGCATTATACGGTCACGCTCGCACCAAGTGGAAAAGCTCACCAAGAGAATATTGAAATAATTTATGTCGGTCAATTTCTCTCGCTACGACCCTGGCCTGAATCTTTCATGCGGTCGTTCCGGCCGAGAATGCAATCGCTGCACCGGTTGAATTTTAAATAATCAAGTTTGGATTACATCCCCAAAGGGAGTTAAGTCCTTTAATAAACCGGAAGGCAAGTCCTCGGCATAATTCATCTCGTGGACTAAGGATGGTTTCGAAGTTCATATCGCGTTACAAGATCTTGCACTTCATTGAATCGCTTCCCTCCTGCCATATTTCTATAACTTCTTGTACCTTGCTTCAATCCTTCCATGTAGGATAGTATTCGGGGAATTTGAATAGTACATCGTTTTTGGAGGACCTACCCCAGATAACCAGACTGAACTCTCTGTTAACCCATCTCACAATGAGTCAATAAGTGGTGTTTACAAATCTATCCATCAAGAAAGATCAACTGCGTCCAAGCGCAGCACAAAAGCTCCTCGCCTGTTCCAGAAACAAAGCCCTCGCAGAAGTTTCTTCCGCACCGCTAATTGTAAGAGCAGCTAATTTATCAGTCGCCATTGCACCCAGTTGACGCGCCCCCCTCGATACTTCCGCAAACAGCCTTCCACTCGAGCACAGAAATCCCCGGCGTGGGCGCGGAAGTAAAAGCATATGTCGCGGAAACATTTCTGTGCCATTGAGAGTAACGAGGGTAAACGCGATTTCACAGACCTGCGGGAGAGCTTCCTTCGAAAAAACAGGCTCTCGATACCAGGTCGCCTCAAGACCTTCTTCTTATCGTGCACTAAGCCCCACGAGTCTAGAAGAGGGTACCTCATGGGCCACCGACCACGGGGCAATCTTTTATTAAATCTCACCCCTCGATACCCCTTTCCAGGCAACCATTCTTCCTCCACCCTTGCCCTCGAACTAGGTTCACATCCCCGGCCTGCTCCACCTAATCAGACCGAGTTCCGACTGCCTTAAGCCCGGCTTCCGGGCCCGCTAATGACAAACGTCTGCTTGATTTCCTGATGCGTTCGCCTGCGACCTTCCTAATCGAGGGTTACGTGATTTAATCCGACTGGAAAAGGAGCAGTCGAAATCGGGACCGCGTAAAACGCGATCCGAAACTTCTCCGCTGGGTACCTACTTCTATAAATTCTCGTCGCATAATTCGGAAGTTGTTCCAATAGCTGTTTATAGGCGGCGCTGCGAAGTTGCTCAGGTGACGAGAGGTCGATCTTAATTTTCCATCCGCTTTAACGGGGTGTTAAACAGCTCGAAACTCGCCGCGTCCCCCGAGCTTTAATTAAAGTAACTTAGCACTCGTGCGCTAGGGAAAATATTCCCGCGATATAATCGCTGCCGCGTGGCGGGGGAACACCGAAATGGCGTCCACCTTGGGTTACTTCGGTTTCCGGCGTTTGGTAGCTTCTTGGTTTTTGCTTCTCGGCTGTTGCATTTCGTGCTGAGCTCTTGCGCTAATAGTGTTTGATGATAATAATAATTAAAAGTTCCATTACCTCGTATGTTTTATATGAAATATGTTCAGCTGACAAGGGAGGTTAGGCAACTCGAAAATTCAGTAAAATCAGAAACTTTGCAGAAATGTAGCTCAAACTACATAACTATTTTTTAATTTAATAAAAAAGGGTCCTAAGGGTGAAAACACCTCCTCAAAGAAATTGTGAAAAGTAGTTACGTTATTAACATCACTAGAGTTACATTTCGCCAAAGTTTCAGATTTTTCTAAATTTTCGAGTCGACCAATTTCCCTTGCCAGTGTAATTAAATTTAAAGTTATTATAAGCCGACGATTCACATACATTTGATTACCAAACATATTTAACATATTAAAAATCAATTCGAACCCCGTTATCATACAACATTTGGCCCAGTCACCTGAACAATCTTCCTCTATCCCTAACTCGCGCAATCTTTGAAACAAAAAAATACTTACAAAGCTCCCCTCGCTCAATTCAGAATCAGAAACAGCGATGCAGAAAATCGCTCACCGGGCAATCGTTTCAATCGTCCGATTAATACGTCCCTCCAACAATTAAGAAAGGTTCAAAACCCATCGCGGATTAGCCTGCCTTTATTCACCCTGGGAGCTCGGAGGGTTGCTCGAAAGAAAGACTTAATCGACACTTAATTGATTCGCGTAAACGTGCCCCCGGCTGAATAGAAATGGCGCCAACCGCGGCGCGTTTGTATCAAGGGCACTCGTGAAGCTAATTACTCGCTACTAATGAACAGCGTTACTGGCGCAATCGATAGCACGTCAAACAAGTCGAACTCCGCCGGCATAAGCGGAAGCTAAGTCGAAGAACGGGGGCAGGGTGTGGGGGTGGGGGAGGGGGGTGGGGGAGTGAGGGGCTAAACTGGGGAGCGTAGCTCAGAACCAAATGAACCGAGTCTTCCTGGCGTTGTCCTTTCATCCCCCAACGATTCCAGCTGGCATTGAACTGCACGGGGAAATCTGATCCCCCGAAGGGGTGAGATTTAGATTGTCGCACTGGTCTAGCTCGTATATACGAGAAGAGCAGCCAGTCGGGGTATTAGACAAGTTGTTTGATGATCCGGCAAATTCGGAAGACGATATCCCTCTTGTAATTCGACCTCTTGTTGTCTGGCTGAGGTCCTTCGCAGAATCCTCAATTGGATTCACCGTATGGCCACTGGAATCATCTGTTTCCAATGGATTTTTCCCGGAGAGATTCTGGGCCAATCACGGTAGCCGATTTTAGCATTTTGAGTTTGTTGCGAGTGGTGGAATAAAAGCAATTTCGTAATTGACAGTTGCTAGATAGTTATAAGGGCAGTGCACAAGCTTTGGGTCAACGATTCGGTTCCGATTTTTGCACACTGCTAGTCCATAACATTTGTAATAATGTAGGTACTAAACTCATGCAACACAGTACTTAAGACTTTCTTGACCCTCGATATGTGCACTTGAAGTAAACTGCATTGAGTCCTTGCAGAAAACAGTGTAAAATCCCAAAATCAAATTCTATACTATAGTATACCATTTTCACTTAGAACATTTTTTTTTTAATTTTGGCACTTACAGTATTTTCTACAGGGATTCTTGAATTATAGATAAATGCATTCACTTTTGCTAACTATTAAATATTTTTCTGATTGGTTATTTAGAAAGGCATCCAGATTTCTAAATTTCTAATATTCACAATTTTGAATAGTGCGTCCTAAGATTTGTTTAATTACCATATTATATAATTAAAGGTTGGGAAAGGAAATTAAATTATTTTCCGCTCGGCACTAGTTTCTTTGAGGCGAGTCTCCTCGACCAGGGGGAAACAGGGGGAGGGGGTATAATTCACGGCGCGATCAAAAAGAAATTTTCAAAGGAGATTTCGATCCCGGAAGCGGCATGAGGACCCCTAGCAGTCTCGTTCGATCTTCTCCCCGTGAGAGACAAAGTAGATAATTTTCTCCCACATCCAGCAACTGCATCTCCTCGATCTGTATTCACCCCAACAAACTTACTGTCACGTCGAACAGATCCTCCGTAGCCTCTTCATTCGTCCAAAGAAATTTCTTTCCCCTCCGACCACGGATTCCTGTTGCAACGAGCAATTTCCTGCCTAGAAGCTTCAACGTGACAGGAGGTGTCCTATTACAGGACCCAAAACTTGGCAGAAATTTATTTCCCTTGTATTATTCATCATAGCTGACATATTCAAACAGGAAAGTGCTCACCAGTTTCGACAGATTTATTATTGAATTATTTCACATACATGTTGCTTTTTTAAAGTAATAAAATCGTCAGTTGGGTTCTTCCAATGGCTAGTCGATGGCTTCTGTTTGAAATTTGCTTCGTTCTGACTCCAATGGTAGTGGTGATTAATTCTTCGTGACAAGCTCGCGACGATGAGGCTGGACGAATTTATACGATGAGAGAAATACGAGAATGACCGGTGATACGTTATCGAGCTTTTAATTCCGGCTCTTTAGCCCGGCTGAAATATCGCGTTTTAAATCCGAGTTTAGACACGAAGTGTTCGATGATATATAAAAGCTGGTGTGTACACACCGCTAGCTGCTCGCGTATTCGTAAAGCTTCCTCCAAGGGTGGGGCAATTTTTTGAGATTTAGTGAAATAATGGTCGCCTCGTTTCGCAACCTCGTTTGCTTCTTCCTACGTACGAATGCGTGCGCTGCAATTGGATCCTGGAATTGCAGGGATTTATTGCCCCTTTTGTTTATTTCGTTGATCCTAACGAACGGATGAAAATCAGAGGAAATCTTCGTTTTGATTTTTAGTTATTGCATTTATTTCGGGCAGAGATGGGCAAAAATTGTATTTATATAAAAATTTCGAATATTGAATGAATGTTAAAATATTATTGTTGAACGAACAAATTAATTTTATTTGTCAAATAATCTAAAGTTAAAATAACTTTTATTTGATCTGTTATTTAAATATTTTTTTTAAATTTAGTCCCTGTGTGTGTCATTGAATGATTAATTTTTTATTTGTTTTATAATTTGGTAGGTTGTGGTTTGATGCCTTTGGAATGATTGACTCCTCCATCTTGAAATTTTGAAGATTGTTTGTGTTCTAACTTTGGGAGGAGTATAGAATTTTGGTGAGGAATGTAGTTTCCTAAAATTGATGACAGTAGATATGGTTCTGTTGATAAAGTTTGATAGAACGTCGTGAACAGGGTTACGAAGGCTCTTAAGTGTTCTCACAAATGACAGTTCAGAGTACTTTGAGGGGATGAGTGCAGACCATCGAATGAGACATCCTCTGTGCTGTTGCTGACAGGCGTCATTCAACATATTATACCTAGTGTAACCTAATGTTTCACCAAATTACCAGAACCTTCTGATAATCGTGGTAGTTACACGGGGTGTGTCTCACTCTAGGATATGCTTTTGCCAATATTTCTGTAAACTTTTAGACTTTAATAATAAAATTTCAAAATTTGGAGAATTTTAACAAAAAAATTACTTTTATCCACAACTATTTTATCTATTACAAATTTCAACGTATCAAAATTTACATTTTTCGATAGGGACTATTAGAACATGATTCTACGAGTATCAAAATGATTATCAATGTCCCCATTTTCCAGGACTCTACCATTCTGGCACCGCAGTATTTGATTACCTTACTTCTTCAGGACTCCAGCACTCCAATACTCCTATTTCCATAGACCCTAACTTCCCAGTACCCTAATTTCTCAGTCCCTCAATTTACCAGTACCCAACTTTCCAATACCCTAATATCCTGGCACCCCAATATTCTATTACCTTACTTCTTCAGTATCCCAGTATTCCAATACCCCCACTTCCAAAGCTCCCAACTTTCCAGTTCCCTATTTCTTTGTGTCCCAATTTATCAGTACATATTTCAACTTTCCAATATCCCAATTTCATGGCACTCTAGTACCGCAATTCTGCAGTCCGCTAATTGCCTAGTAGTAAGTAGGCGAACATCACAATTAATTATGTTAGCAATCTCAAGATCCCACTAATTATTTAAGATAACAATCTCAAGATCCCATATATTCGGGTTTCCAGGATCTCTAACATCCCAATATCCCAAGTTCCCACTAACCCAACCTGCCTGCCACTAGTGTGTCATCAAATAAACTGCAGTGCCCCCACTTCCCACTGCAAGAATACAAACAGAAGAAATCCCGAGGACATCCCACTTTTTGCATTCACAGAACCACTTCCTTTAATTCTATGGCAGGGAACCCATTCCTGGGCCATGGATTGCAACCTAAACGGACTCCGCATCTGAGCGTTAATAAAATCGCAACGGCGTCCGAGTTGTCGAGGATTTGGGAACGGAGGCTCGACATAGCGCTTTCAATTTCCTCCATTTAGGGCCTAATGAAGGACCGGTCTGACGACTCCGTCGAAGGGTGACACGAAGAAAGCTCTTGCCAAGGGTAACCAGTTTCTGAACCCCTCGAGCACGGGGTCTAGGCTGACGGGAACAGGCAGTTTCCACCGCACTACTTCACGCGACAGAACTTATCTAATATACCTGGGCCCTCCCCTCGCGTCACCGCCAAACCAACCCCTAGCAGGATTCCTGCTCCCTTTATGCCACGCAGCCGCACTTTGCCAAAGTTCGTTCACGCTAAGGAGAGGCAGGGCCACAAAGAGAAGAGTCGCCGCGAATATAAAATAACTCTGTCCCTAGTGAATATTATTCGGGAATTCGGCGGGAATTCCAAGTAGATCGATGCTCTTAATTTTTTAACGCGACACCGAGTGTCTGGAGGAAGCAGGGGTGGGGGCAGGGAATTTTGAATGTGAGAGGATTTTCTGTAGTTTTGTGAAAGCGCTAGAATTTGGCTGCATTTTTATTTCACTTATTAAATTTTTCATAAATAAATTAATTGGAATTTTCCAATAAATTTTTTTCACTCATCTGCGTTTTTGAGGAAATTGAAAAGGTTTTGAAGGCTCGTGACTGCATTTATCTTAGGCTTTTTAAAATTAAATTCTCTCCGGGATGAAGGTTTGCAGAAAAGAGAATTCAATTTTATTCTAGACCATGTTAAAAAACAAAATGAAGTGGTCTTCAAATTCTACACTCGATAGGCATTCTTAACAAACTCCATGATAACCAAAAAAGGTTTCTATGTCATGAAAGAAAAATTTCCGGACTTATATTTATATGACCTTTCTTCATCCTTAAGATAATTAACTGTTAAACCCCATAGAAATTTATCCCTCCTCCCCTTACTTTTAATATCTTGTTCTTGATTAATTGTCATGCTTAGAACTTAATCAAGATTATGAATTTCTGTTCGGTCGACCTTTTCGAATGTCTAACCACAATAGATTTTTCTTGCACACCAGTTATTAGTAAATCAATTAGCCCTCGACAAGTCGAGAATTCATCCTTCAATCAGAATCTTGCGTTGAAGGATCTATTCATTCACGCGGTGACGCAATAAATCCGTGCGCTGGTGGTGCGTGCAGAGAAACGGTGGAAATTGCCTTTCCCTTCGGGGTTGACAAAGTGGCGGGAGAGAAGAAAGGTATGTCTGTGTCAAGGACTTCCTCTATGCTACCCTTCGCCGTAGGTCATCACTTCATTAGGAGCTAAATGGAGAAAATTGAAAGCGCCATATTGAAGGCACCGCTCTCCAGATCGTAAGCAGCGCGAACGTCAGTTGCCTGTTCTCCTGTGGAAGTACTCGATGCTATGTCGGAAGCACAAACAGGCTTGAATACGCGGTTGAAATGGAGGATACCGAGCCGAGGCGTCGATTACGAGCACACGACGTTCATTACGACGCCTATTTATCAATCGCTTTAGTCGCTACTATTCGGTTTTAATTGCTTTCAATGTGTTTTGCTTTGCGATTGGTTTAACTGAGGGTGCCTAATATGGTGAATGGGGGGAAGAAGAGACGGTGAAGTGGGCGAAGGAAAAAAGAGGATAATTAAGCGAAAAGGCAAGCAGCATATGATCAAAGAATTAGAGAAGTGAATTAGTAGTTGCATTAGGGGAGTTGCAGAGGTGGACTATTTGGAAGTTGGAGTACTTAGGTGTTGGGGTATTGGGAAGTTGGAGACTTACAGGATTCAGATGTTGGGGTTCTGGGAAGTTGATGACTTACGGAATTCAGATGTTGAGGTATTGGATTATCATGGTATTGTGGGATTAGGATGTTGAGTATTGGGATCTTAGAAAGTAGGGGTATTGGGTCTCTCGTGTATTGAGGTGTCAGAGTACTGAAAAAGTAGTGTAATAAAATGTTGAGATATCAGAAAATTGAGCAACTAGGGTGCTAGACTGTTGAGATGTTGAGCTACTGAGCGAAGTTGGGACATTAGGAAAGCGAGATATTGAGAATTAGGGATCTGAGAAAGTAGGGGTATTGGGACGGTCGTATATTAGGATTCTGGAGCACTGCAGCGGGGGAGGGGGTAATGGAGCGTCGCAGTACCAGAAACTTAGGGTGTTCCAAAATTAGGGCCTGGAAAAGTTGGAGCTTTTGTGAAGATGAAATACTCCAAAAAGGGGTATTAGAATTCGAGCCTTAAAAGAGTTGAACTTTTTTAATCTTCTAGATTAGAGTTCTTTAATTTTGAAATAGTACAAACTTTTGGGAAATTAGAGGATTGGAAAATTGTGCTACTGGTATTTTTGAGGGCTCCCTAATTAGGGAATTTTTATATTACGTAAAGAATACCATCCAAACATTTATAATCACATAACAACCCATATCTTTCTCACACATAAATTTTATTTAAAACAAAATTATAACATCAAATTGAAATATACTTTTCCACGGTGCTATCGCCATTTCCAATTCCGGTAGAAACTTTATGTGAACAATTAAGTGCCCAATTCCAACTGGACCATACCCATAAACAAATCGCTGGTGGAGTAAAAATAACTTTAAACCGTGGTCGTCGTTTTTCCCTGGGGCAGATTCTGCGGATTCCTGTGCGCCCCTAAAGCCCGTAATCATTTAATCGGTTCGCAGCCGGTATAATAGTCCATTGCTTACAGAATTTTCCTTTCTCCGTTCGCTGCCTCGAGGTCGTTGTGTCGTTCACGGCGAAAATAGCGGAAATGTTGGAAAACGTACGGTAATGGATCGTAAAGTGGGCTGCGATTATCGGGATTTATGTGGTCGTTGCATTTCGTCCTGCCAGAATCTCACCCCCGTGCATACGTACGTATTGTGGTGTACCCTTTGTCGCTAAGAGGGTGCAAAACAAGCTTGAGGTAATGGAAAAACTTGTTGGTATTAATATACGCGTGGAGGGAATTTTTAAAATCCGTTCTTTCTTAAGGAAATATATTATACATGGGGTTCTTTCGCTTAATTAAAGGGTGGTAGGGGGCTGTCAATTTGATAGAAAACATAAGTTACTGATTATTCTTGAACATTTTACTGGCCAGGCATGAATTTATTAAAATGACTTTATTTGCTTTCACGAATTTTACTATCCATTTAAAACTGTAATTCTGAAACAACCTGTATAGTTTCCTTAAACATTGATTCCCCAGTTACAACATAATACTACCAATCCCTGAAACAATATAAACATCCATGCACTAACAAGGTAACCAATAATCGAACAAAAGGGAGGATCCCATAACAAAGATCATACATAACCTAAAAATTCATCGAGTGAATGGAGTGACTAGAAAGTCCCCAGTTCTTCAAGACAGTTTAGCCAACCGATCACATGGAAAACAGAGCACGGGGGGGATTTCCCCGCGCAAATTCCCACCACGGACCGCGAACATATAGAAGATTCCTCGAAGGAATGCTCGGGTGTCCAATGTTCAGGAAGCGATTATCGGTGCAATTATTTAATTAACGCGAGGGGCCATCAAGGGCCAGCTAAAAATCGTCTGTTCGACTATGCCGCCCGGGATGGAGCTCGGATCCAGCTGAAAGGCGGCACAGTGGCTCCCTGACGGCACAAAGTGCAACCACTTGCACTCTCGAGCGCGGCTTGTTAATTCTCCATAGGTTGTCGTTACGACGGACCACGGCGTGTTGGCTGAGCGCTACTTTCGAGCACGCTGGTTAACGTGCTCGTCGAGCCAGGCCACTCGTAAGAAGTTCCTGGCCCGAGCTACTCCGCCTGAGCAACGTCTGCTTTTTATTATCTGCCACGGTCGAGGCCGTTTGCTGGTACATAGTGCGTCTAACTTCTTGCGGCGCGTTCCTTCGGCTGTAATACATTTTTACGGAGGTCTGAAGACACGAGGGGGGAAACTGAATCACGGCTCGTTCTGATTCTATTTTTTTTCCAACTGTGACAATTCAGCCTTTGGATACTTGTGTGAGAAGACCTCCTCGGTGAGAACACTTTGGTTTTTAAACTGGGGATTTGGTTGGTCATCATTTGCGGAGGTAAAGTGTCATTCACGTTTGAGGTTAGTTTTGCAGTGTTTAAATAGAATTTGAAGGAGTTTCTTGAATTATGAATTGATACCTAGTTGTGAAAATATATTCCTGCTTATTTGTAGGTTGATGTAGCGTGGTCTGAACGTGAGCAGATTGTTGAATCAATTTTGCCATGAATTTCTGCGTTGGTCAAGCGAGGATGAAGAGTAGTTACGAAAAGAGTCCGTCAGGTGGCCACGCATCGTCAAACAAAGAATCAGTAGAGTTTGCTACAATGCGCGATGTTTAGAATATCTCAAGCCACGCGTTATGGTGAAAAAGTAAAGAGGGGGCTTTCCAGCATCTGAAGTTGTGGCTTACGAAGGCAGGAATTAAATGCGGCGAGCGGTCCGCGACCGCTCTCGTTTTTCACGCTCTCTCTTTCTCCAGCATCCAGCCACTCTTCTTTGGCTACCTCGTATTTAGAAAATTGCTAGCCCGGCTGCTCGAGTAATCGAGTGTTATTTTAAGAGTGAGAGCAATTAACGCTCTCACTAGTTACCCGTGCTGGGGGCGCAATTTCCCCGTGAGGGGATCGCGAATATTTTTCACCGGCCGCTAGAGAATGAGATACGAATTTCTCGAGGATCCCGTTGCAGATAGATGCTTTTTGTTCCAAGCATGGAACAATTTCCTCGGGAATTTACGACGTGTTTCGACCAGTCCAGTGTGTCAGCTGACTGAAATTTATGTCGCCTCTGGTGACTATTGCCTCTGCGCGCCGCCATGCTTTTTTCCCTAAGTTTCATTTCGCGAAAGAGGGAGAGAGAGAGAGAGTGGGGGGGGGGGGGATAGAATGACGCGGGGGGTTAAACACGGGGAACGAAACTCCGCGATGAATATTCATATCGAATTTCCTTGTACCGCTCTCTTTCACGTCTACCGTATTTTTGTACTGAATATTCCTGAGCTTCAATTCAGATATTTTTCTTGGACGGGAATGATTTTTAAATTCTGTCCCCCCTTGGCGAAGCTCGCGGGAGCTTTCGTTGTCGTATCTCGACTCAGTTAAACTCTGTCCTGTTCAGAATGGTGTGCTTTAGGGAAAGCAGCGTTCAGTTATTTTTAAATCGATTCCCAACTTCCTAGCCGCGCAGTGTATTAATCTGCGTAGTCTAAATTGTGTAGAATACTGTATGCTTTCATAAATATTAGAGTGACTTTAGATGGAGATTTCAATAATGGAATTTCTGACGACTAAGTTTCTTAGAATGCGTTGGTAAGACTGCCATCCCTGCTGCTGAGACCTGTACTTTTGAGGGATGATGCACCAAAACCCCCAAATTTCTAAAGCAACTTTAAATTTTTACATCTAACGAAAACTTACTTACACTGAACACTAATCTCTGAAATTAATCCAGACCTATTTAATTTTGTAGCTCACACATAACCTAAATTTTATTTGGACGTAAAGTAGAAGTTGTTTGCAATTAATTGGTAACGTTGCTACTAAGATACCCCTCTTTACAAACCTCCTGATAAAATGACGCTTCAACCGAGTATTAACGTCGAATTCCCTCTTGCGTACAATTCGTTCACGGTAATAGGCCCGCGATACAATGGCGTCCCGTCAGAAATAACATTCGACTAATCTAAATTCTAATTTTCGCGTAATTAGCATGCCGTTTCCAGAGGCTTTTATAACGTCTCTCCCCATAGCACATTATTACATTAGTCATGTGTCTCGTGAATGTCATATTACCCGGCTCCGTGCCGTAAGATTACCCGATACCAACCTGCGCGGCACGAAAAGGATGGTGAACCGCGGGAATCGCGACATGAGAACCATCTCTTGCCTTCATATCGCCGAAAACTATCAGGTCCTTGCCTTACGTCGCGCCCTCGCGTGCCTCCTATCAGTTGTGCAGTAGTAACAACACGCCAATCCTTGTTTCTGTAATAATAGTGGCTGCTGAATGTACGGTCTTTAACCTCTGTTCCCTATTTTCGTCGATTTACTATACTTTCTTGAGCCTGGAGTATATAGCTGGAACTGTTTAGGTGCACTAGTGCGTTAGATAGCGGTGACATGGCTAAGTTCTTGAGTATTAACTGACTTTGCGGGTTAATTAGGTAACTACAGCAGATACCACTTGGATTGCTTCACTTAGAAAAAAAGTATTTTGATTTGACCAGTTTCACTCCCCAAAGCCAAGGTGCAACAGAGTAAGATTCAGTAAGCTGATAAGTTGGCATACTGGGTATGTGGAGCAGAGGTACCAGAAAATTTAGCTGTTGGGTTATTAGGCTACTGCTATGTTAGGATACTAGATCCACCAAGCTAAGTAAGTTATAAGTTTCTCCTTGCTGGCTTCTTCTTACGTCATTGTTTAGTCTGGAGGAAGGAAATCAAGCGATGGAAGTGCAACATGCTCCTCTAAGTGCAGACCTTCAGGTTGTATCATAGTTTCCCGTAATTTACTCCTCAAGAGGCTCGCCATGTCGCTCCCACTCAATGCAACACCAGACCCAAGCATTTCCCTGTATAAAAACACGTATACCCTTTCAAAAAGATTGCAAAAACCAGTGACCTGTAAATACCCAGCTATTTCGAGCAACAATTATCAAACAACCACTTCAAAGTACACCAACCAGACACATTGTCCGGCCGACTAAATTAATTAAAATTGCGCCAGCGGTATTTTTCGCTCTTGCATGTTCCAATTGACTGACATCCGACTAATTTTCGATGAATTCCTCGTCGTTGAGGGTGTCCCATTCACGACGTTAATAACGCGCGCCTCTGAACATTCTCTCCCTGGCGCATAATGATAATCATTTTTCAGAACCAGTAGCCGGGCAGGATTGAACAATTTGAGTAATGAAAATCGAAATGAAGTTGGCAAACCTGCGGTGGGGGAATAAAAATAGCGCGTTTCGACGACTCTAGCCGGAGATTTCGGATTTACGAAATTACGCCCGCCATTTTGGCGTGGTTTCAATTTCAACGGGTGGCCGTGTTGAAATAATTCCATCGCTAATTTCGGCCGGGGCGAGCCTTTTATTGCCCTCACGCGAAACGCAGCACCGAAAAATCTCGGTGAGAGGGGGGAGGGAATGATTTTCCCGCGGGACACGTTGCAGAACCGGAGACAACGAGTCGGCCAACATTTGGAAAACGCGTCCTGCTGGGCCTGGAGGGTGTCCACGCGACATTAGACAGGAATGCGTGCGTTTGCCGAATCCCATTTGCGAACCGTTTGCTTAATTAAAGTCGGCGGAGGTCTGCTCTGTCGGCTGGAAAGCGCCCGATAGACGTTATCGTCGCGCTCTCCGTCCCTGGGATAAAGTGATAAACGCGTTAATGAAATTAAACGCGACCATCGCGAAACAGTTGCCCCGCTCCGCTGGGTCTGGAGGATCTTATTGTTGCGTGATCGACTGATGGTGGCTGTTTTGTATCCGGAGGTGAATTATAACGGACTATGTGCCTCGCGATTGGTACTTGGGATGCGTTCAATTGGCAGAGGCAATGTGTAAATATTAATATTTAAGTTAATATTGAAACAGGACTGTACCTGTATTTGAATTAGATCTATGTCAGGTATATTAGGGCTGAGGCACATGCACGAATGTCCATGCAACATGCAAGACTTGATAAGTTTAAACCGTGATTTCCATTAATTTTTAAAAAGTTCAATATCTACTTCCGAAATCTGATTTTATTCCTCTAGGCATCCTTCAATTTTAAACGTTAATCCCCAAATACAAGTTTCAAACTATTTCCTCTCCCTAACATTATTCTTGTAAACAATAATTTTATTCGAGAAGAGATTGAAAAAAAATGTAATTTGTTAAAAAAAAAGGAGATACAACGTGCAACGCTATCCCCTTTTTCCTGTTTCAGACCGTAGAACTTCATTCCTGTCAGCCTTTTCAGGTTTACTAAAATCCGTTGACCCGAAAAAGCGCGAATACCTTTTCATTAAAGGGCCCTTCGCGCCCCGAATTGTCCGTGTAGCGCGCGCGGAACGCAATTGCGCGCGAGGGCGAAACGGATAGACGCGGTTATGCGACAGTAAATTTTAATTGTACGCCTCCATCTCCCGAGCACGATGGCGTGTTCAGTCGTCGGGGTATGATCTCGGTATCCCGATTCTGCCGCTGGCAGAACCTGCCCACGGTATTGCCTGTGTGGTGTAGTCGCACGTGTACACATGCGCGTGTGTGTGCCGTTTCGTTGTCGGCGCCAGGACAGATTAGTTTGCAAACAATTTCATTTCTGTCCCTGTCGGCCATTCGCTGGCAAGAACGAGGCAAAGGGGGGACGAAACAACTCGTGAATTCGAGGAAAAGGGGGAAACTAGGGGGCAGTTGACGGGCCCTGATTTGGGAGCAGTTTTTTGGACCCGTAGTTGGGTAAGTATAGGATTTTAACAGGATTGTTTCCTGTGGCTGAGTTTCAGATTGCTTTAATCTTATCCGAGTTTTGAGTAGGAAGTGGAGGGGGTATAAATGGTATTCGAGAGGAAATATATATATGCCCCTTCTATTAAGTGTGCAACTTTGATTATGGGTAGCTTCAACTTACTTTTCGAACGGTAGTGCGACGCGAGTAGATGAGAATAGTTTTGTGACCAGTAATTTTAGCAGTAATTTTTGTGCGGAAAGGGGAGACTTTGTAACAAATTAAATCGTCCGAGTTGTTCCTTCTATATGTATGTATTATTATATTATAATCTACTTAGAGGAACGCTGTTTATAAAGAAATTGTGATATTTTAATCCGATAAAAGAATATACTATACATATACTAAGTGCAACTTAGTGTTCGTATTCGGATTGTTATATGGTTTTATTGGCAAAGTTAATGTAAGTTTGTGGGGTAACTTAGAGGGGGACTGTTCCTTGTTCAAATATAAGTCAAAACAGTAGAACAACATTTCTGGACTTGGTCCTTTATTTTCGAGAAAAACGACTGAAACTACATGCATAGTTGCAATAATTGCTTTGCATTATCAACCACCAGAGGCGCCACCATTGACCGCGCGCATATCCAACAGACTTTGTGGTTAGTTTTCTACGAAATTGAGCACAGTACGTACAAGAAAAATGTATTTTTCAGTTGAGTCATGCATCACGTCGTAATTCGTAATAAAAACTACTATGTTTCTTCGTAAAAGTCTCATAGCTATCAATATATTGCGAATGGTTCACTTCAGTTCTCCATTTACCAGAACATAAAGCATTATGTTCGAAGGTCGATAGTATCCAAAGGTGCGTGATGAATCGCTTGGAAAGGTAGTTGTAGGATATTGTATATTCTTGAGCGAACCCAAGTTTTTTATTTAAAAGAATCCGTGTTTACTTCTGTGCGAGCATTTGTTCCTTGACGATCGAGTGCATCTTCGTTGTTTTGTTCATCTTTCTTCACGCTTCATGCCATGCTGCTGAATAGGTCCCGTGTTTTCTAGGATCCCAAAGAACTTCCAGTAGCTTTGGTTTTTTTGTAGCACCCCTCTCTCTCTTTCTGCAAATTACTATCTACATCTTCTCTCAATATTCCTCCAGGAGTTTTTGCTCCGGAATAAACCATTTCCAGAGATTGCTTCACCAAGCCGATCATCTTCCAAAAACAAGCGAGCCCGGTCGATTGGATCCCCAGCATCGCAAACAAGTACTTACTGGGGGACACCTCTGGACCCGTTTCCATTCTCAATTCGCTCGCCGTTGCCCGAAACTTTCCCGGCCAAGCTGAACTTTTCTATTAGCATCCTCGCGTCAGGATGTCCGACACAGCGCCGGGGAGGGGGTGTACGAAAAGGAAAAGGAGTGGCACTGGTGTGTCGTAATCGACGAGGTCGACGGGGCCAGTTCTGCCACCCGTCGCGCGGCGGGAGGGAAACGCAAAAATCCCCGGAACGGTAGCGCGCCGGCTTGATTTATGATGATGGCGCGTGTTGCTCCGGACGATCGTTCGGCCTCGTGCCGCCGTAAGACGACCGACGTAATTTATCGCGGGGGACAAAGGGATCGCGGAAAGTGGGTTGTTTGGCGATCGAAGAGCCAGCGATTCGTGGAGATTTACCGCTGTAATATGTTTGTTTGAATTTTCTAGCGCATCCGACCCCCGCGTTCTATTTGCCTCCGTTGGGGTCGCCACGGCGGCTGGGGCTGAGGAGGGGGAGAGATGCGTGCCGCGGCAAAAATTATAGCCATTCCTTCTGCCGTGTTTATGCACTTTATCAAAGTAATAACGGATCGTTAGGGGCCGTGGAATCGCAGTGCACGGCTGGCCTCTGGATGTGCACGCGATTTTTATGCGCGAAGATTTGCGATACGCCGCTGGGAAAACTGATTTTAATGGCAGCGTGCGACCGACTGGACGCTCTGCGGCGCGGGGTTTGTTATTGAAAATAATTTTGATGCTGCTCTCGATGGAAATAAAAGGTTGTTCGTGGTCGTTATCGGGGGAAGGGAGTCGTATTTTTTAAGTGGAGCTCCTGTGTTTGGGAAACGTGGCGAGGGTGCTTGTTGGTTGCTCTTGTGGAAGGTTCGGCATGGTTAAAGAGGGTTCTTTTAGTTAGCATCCACGATTCTTGACTTTTAAAATTTCAATAATATTTAATTTCTCTGGACTATTATATTAAGCAACATTTGAATGCACCTATATCTAGATATAAGTTTAATATTTGTCAGGAACTATTTACCATGTCTATTCAGCAATGTAGAAACTCTCTATGGGATGAAAACTAAAGAACTTGCTAAACCCTATTTGGTCCCTCGGGTTTTTCTGACCTAATCATACTTTTATATCTTTAAATTGAAAACTATTATACTTCTCCCCACCCTACTTAATATACCTCCTAAAGAGTTCAAATGAAGGCTTGGAACGTCCTTCTTCCACCTATCCCCAACTACCCACGCTCTTCAATCATACCGCAGAGCAACTACCGGAAACATAACTCTTCACAGAACCCATATTCTTCGCCCAAGCTGTCCACTGTCACTCCCCTAGTGGCGCAGAATATTCCCTGCGAGGGAGGCACTTTTCTCGTCGCAGAATTCAAATTGCATGAGAGGCCGAGAAGTGAGTCCTCCCACGTTGTCGATTTCAGCGACTGCTGAAGGTTTTCGTTGTTCCCCGTTAAACTTAACTGCCATGCCTCCCCATGTGCAACAGTTGTATCGGTGGAAGAGCGTTGCGTGCTGTCTGGGCCACGTCGAAGTTCCCCCAGGAAGTTGCGGACTTTCGGACCGAAGTTGAGGGAAAAGCTTCCTCCTCACGTTCGACCGATCGTGAAAACGTTGTCGACGTCCCGTTTGCCCAGGTGCACGGCCAGGTAACTCTCGTGGGACCAGACTTCGCTGCCAACTGTCACGCGCCACGTACGGGATCGATGCATTATTTTCCAAGTGTCACGGAGACGTGGCCACTCGCGAGGAGGGTCGAGGCGTTGAGAAGTGGCGACGCTCCCGCGGAGACTTCGTTATTCATTCGATTTTTGCCACCCGATCGAGGGTACATGCGCGTCCTCTACACAACTGGACACAGAGAGGGCTTGGATAATTCATGGAGAGACAGCAGGCACAGCTGGATATTCTGCATAATTTAGTTTCGTGTTGTTTACCAGGAATGGAAAAATTTTATTCGGTTGGGTAAGGTGTGAGGGTGCGATAGGAATGTAGGCGTCTGTTTAGCGGGCCTTGGGTGTTCAGGAATAAATGGAGCTTTAGGTGGAGCTCAGTCTCGGGTGGCAGTGAAGGGAAACGTGTGATGTTTGTTGACTGTGACTGTTTGATTACAAATTTTGTTCAATGATAATGAGCTAGTGCAATCCAAAGTTCGTACACTTACTATAGATTTAATACAATCCTAGTATAGATTTAAGTTCAGGTTTATGGTGAGAATAGTATAGGTTTATTATAGGCGTATAGTGCCTGTCCGAGATATAGTGACTAAGTTGTGAAGTCCCTCAGCAGAATCTTAATCGACACCCTGCTGGGTACTGGCCGCTAAACGTGCCCTCCTACTACCTCTTGCAGAACTATAGGTATTTAGTGAAGACCAGGACAAAACCGGGGCCCTAACAGAAAATAGAACAGAAATTTCTGTTAGGGCCCCGGTTTTGTCCTGGTCTTCTCTCAATACAGTCCTATGAGTCCGGTATCCGTCAGGATTTTCTCCAAGTAAAAAAAAAAATGTAGCTGTGCCTAGGAAAGTCATACACATACACTTATTGTTAGTATAGATTTTGCGTAAGCTCCAGGTGGATATGAAATATATCTCGTGCAACCCCACCACCAACGTGGAACGGAACATGTGTAGGTCTACTGTGGAACTAGAGTAGATCATACGTGACCCTATATTATTTTGCTGGATATAGGTAATTAATTTAAATTCATTATAAAACACATTCATCATTTTTTGAGGCAACTAAACATACATTTGCATTCTTTGCAAGCAAACGAACAAAAGACCACAGACTTCAGTGAAGAATCATTCCCTATTCCACACCACCGCGCCACGTTGTCCCATAAAATTAAAATTCCACCTAAATACTGTGGCACACATCCGCAAAACCTTCCATTCCCTAATCTCAAAATTCCACTTAAATTCCTCGGCTACTCAAGCACCACCAACAACAACCTAAACCACTAACCCTCCCAGGCCTTCCTCTATTCCGCTCTCTACACACGAACATACACGCCGATGCAAATCAGCTGCAAGCTTCGCTACCCTCATGGAAAAGGACGCGAACCCTTTATTTCCTCGCCGGAAAATCGGAGAAAGGAGTTTTACTTAAAGGCAGACACACGTACACACAATCCAACAAGAATACTTCTCCCAGGCTCACGTACCAGCCTGTTATCTCGTCCCTCCACAGAATATTACTGGTATCGTCCCGTTGAGGCGCCTTTTTCCTCCTCCGTCCTCGCCGCGCTGCTCCAATTACCTTAACCCTCCATCCCACCCCCACCCCGACCAGCCTGCCCGGTTCTCCTTCTTCTTCCTCTCCGCCTGGTCGGGAGCAAATCCGCCGCTGTCCGGACGAAATTCATCAAGCCTCGAGCGGTAGCTGGCTCGTCCTGGCTCCCTCAGGCTTTGCATTCCTCGGCTTTTGCAGGCAACACGCACACCGTACCCCGCATAAAAGCGGCCGTCGCGGGCCGCAGGGGTGTCTGACGCGAGAAACACGCGCTCACGGCAGCGGCGGAAGGGGGACGTTGTTGGGGCGAGGACCGAGGAAGCAGGGTTCGAAAGTGGTTGGCGGTCTCGTGTCTGTCGCGTGTTGAACGGCTTCCGTCGTGCACGCCACGCACGATACTCCAAAAGCACAGGGTCAGCCGGCCATTTCACCGTGACAGTGAAGCGCGCCGACGTTTTTGCCACCCTTCTTTGCTCTTTCAGCCCCCACCATCGCCTGCGTCCGGGGGGTCGCGAGATGTTTGTCGCGTTCGAGGATTTCTGGTTATGCGTCCCCTGCGCTGGGAACGGGGTGGAGGAACTTGGTGGGCAAACGATTTTTGAGTTTCATCGCGCTGATGGCTGCTGGGGGAGGGAGGGTTTGAAGGGTTGGAGGTCCATTTGGGTTGGATACGTTTCGTTCCGGTGTTTGTGACGTTTTGCTAGTTTTGAGTGAATTTGGTGCTGGAGGGGAGTGTGAGGGCGATGTTTTGGAGGCGAAGAAGAGTATGGTAGTGGGGCTAGAGGAAGGGGTTTGGGGGGTGATGAGAATTGGTTTTCTGTGAATTTGGAAAAGAGTGGAGTGGAGGGTGGGGCTTCAGAGATTCATTGCCAATGGAGTTTTTATTTCTAAATGTGTTTAACAAACATTAATGTAAAGAAGTTTCTCTAGTTTCTTTTTATTTTTTGGGATGTGTTTCTTTTATTATGTAAATCTGAGTACGAAGAAATATTTCGTAGCTTACTTACAAAGCACCTTTGCTCACTTGTTTATTGGACTAACCTAAGAACTTTGCTATATTCGGTTGGTACTACTTTTGCACTTTAAAGGAGAAACCACCCCTTTTACTTATGCGTTTATAACGTGTAAATTATAAAAGTTATCGGAAAAAAATTAAATAAATGTTATATCGTTTTTGAAAGTCTATAATTATATCTGCCGGAAAAAATCGATAAATTTTTAATTTTCGTAACAACTATGTATCTTTCTCGTTACTATATTTATTATCAATCTTCTTAAAAGCTTTAAGCTTTGATCACCATTTTTCATATTACATGAAAGTATTCAGCCAATAAACTGTTTAATTTATTATAGCAATAGAATTAATGCTATAATTGTTGAAAAAGAAAAAAGCAGAACTTAAATTGTATCTCAAGATTGTATCTGCATCCTCAAACAACCCTCAAAATATTCCATTTCTGCCTCTGCGGAATGGACGATTATTTACCGAAAAATTTGCGCCGTAAATCGTTACCCCTTTCAATTAACGAAATAAGTAACACCTCCACCTCGGCATGTATCGCTCTGTCGCTTCGTAGGCCATCGGTCACATCGAAGCAGGCCTTTATCGGAAGTGCAGAATCTGTGTCCCGTACGTGTCACAGCCAGCTCGCGTTTTCACCCCCGCGGCTTTTAAAAGGCCTGGCTGCGAGGGGGATGGAAAAAGGGCGGAAGAGGCCATTTAAGCTGGACGCGGCTCGGTACCCGACTGAATAACACAAAGGCGGCGTTTCGTCCCCCCTCTCGACTCCGTTGGCTGTGGTTACAGGCTTAATGGCGTAAATAGTCACTCTGTTCGACCCCCCCACCCCCTCCCAACCTCGTCCTTTTTTCCCTCGTTCAATCTTGTTCTTTCTTCGACGGAAAACTCGATTGCCACGGGACCAGCTCCTTCCTCGCCATTTCGACACGCGTCCATCGATGCCCACCAGTCGTCTCGGCAGTGTTGACCAAGCACTTTCGATGAAAATTTTGCACTCGATCCAGCCTGCAATGGTGCGAAGTGGATTTTCAACGTGTTACAAGGTGCGTGATGCTCGATACAGAAACAAAATCAATTGGCTACTTGGGGGCATTCGGGAAATACCCTTACCTCGATATATTCCTGTAGCTACATGGGGTTCTTCAGCGTGTAATAGGGTAATTCCAGTAGAGATGGACTGCCAGAAGAGATAGACCAGTTAAATATTTTTCAAACTATCCGCCAACTGCGCAATATGTCAGAATATAACTTTTATCGAAGTGGTCCAACTCAGCCGTAGTAATAAGGGAAAGATATTGTGTTACGATTATGTCCTAGAAAAAAGAATTGTTTACACGAAATAATAAGTCTAATATTCAAAACTTTTAAAATATTTAAGTTTCGGACGATTTGCAAAACGTGCTTGTGGCACATTGGGAACATTGCTAGAGTCCTGCAATCAACGTTGAAAATCGATGTTTCCGAGAACGAAGAACCCTAGAAAGGTGCATCAGTTTAATGTTCCATCACCAACATCGCTGGCTTTCCTGTAGTTGCAGCAATCATACTCTGCAATCGTCACGGGCCATCCTTTCAGGCTCAAAGAGGGAGGGTGGGGTTGTTCCATGTCATTTCGTCGATACTCAGACCTGACAATTAATACGTTCTAACCTTGCTAACGAGTACTCGGCTCTATTGCGCGGCTCGTTTCAGATGATAATGAGGGCGGCTCATCCATTAGCAGAAACGAGACCGTCAGCGCGTGTACGCGGTGTTTGTACCGAAATCGATAGCAGTCGATGGAAACGATAGCGCGAATCAGCCGATTGAAACCCAATATGGCACCCAACAGGCACTGACTACAATATTATGAACGGCGGAACAGAGAACACTGGGTGCAATTATTTCGCTTCTATGTTTGGTCCCTGGTAAAGGTAGCTCATCAGAGAGAAAGCTAACTGGTTTCGGATGTGACCCCGTCATTGGGTATTGTTTCTCTGAATTTTAGTAATTTTCTTCTGGGAATGTTTCTTTTGTGATATTTAGGAGCACTGCGTACTGATAAGTATCTCGATTTGAGAACAGTGGTCTGATTCTTCATTTTCTATCAGTGGATGGAGCCAGCTACCGTCAAGGACCCAGTTCCTGATCAGCACCCAATTCCTGATCAGTTTAGTATATAAATACCAAATAATAATTTTATCACGATACAAATTTATTCCAAAAAATTACTAAATAATTACGAAGTATTTTTAAATTTATACGCAAACATTTGATAGCTCATAGTAAAATGTTTTAGCTTGATCAGAAACTGCTCTCTTTGCATCTTAAGTGATCAGGAACTGGGTCTTTGACGGTACAGTGCTGGCTAAATTGGGACGCATTCCTAGCAGGATGCAGCTCATACTGAGAATAATAATTCACAGAAGTTGGTTTGATCGCAACGACGATATGAGACACAGAAGGTATCCGTGCCAAATCAGCTGATTGAAACGCGACGGCCATCATGATCCGTTATTATCCGCATCAGGCTGGAGGGAACCGGCTGTGATCTGTTTTATGGTTCTTGCATATCCGCTCGCTGGAGCGACTTATGAAAAGAAAGGAGTCGTAATGTAGAGTGGGCTGTGGAGGTAAATGAGAGATACCTAAGGGAGAAACATGGAATAGTTCTCGAAGACAAGTCACTTTCAGTTTTGAAGTGCATGAAGCGGTGGGGGTAATAAAGATTTTTATTTGTTTACATAATTGTGCAGGATTTTCTGTTATTTTACTTTATTAGAAATTTCAGTAGGTTGGAAAACACGTGATACCTATTTTTTTTTTCTTAATGAAGTCAATAGTTTTTTATTCGAATCGACTTTGACAGAACAACTCGATGTTCTTCATCAAGACACTTCAAGTACAATGGCTTATCATTTTTATTAAAGCTCTAATTGAAAAACTTAGTTAAAAAAGTAGTTGTACTTTTTCTCCTCTTAAAAAATATTTCTCCTTAATAAAGGTTAGCCCAATCGCTAGTGATGTTTGTAGGAGGAATTCCAAGCACACAATAATAATGCCTCCATACTAGATCACTAAACCCCGAAACTAGTCAACACTATTCCTCCAGTGTCGTCCGATGGCACTCTCTCCTGTGTGCGCATGCGCTGGCGCGTTTAGAGGACTGGCTTCTCAGAACTTAACCTATAACATTAGCACATTTCAAGATGACAAAGAATATTTCTAACGTTATTTCCACTGCCAATCAATCTGAGATTCCATTCCGTCTAGAGGGATGGACATTCTCTCATTCCTCGTCATTTCTCTACCAATTTTCCATGGGGAAAATGCGTCTGGACTTGAACGATAACTTAAATCCGTTGGCTAGAACTCCGCAACGTTGACCATCAGCACACAGAGTGCATTATTATTAGCGCTCGAGCCAAGAGAGCGACGTAATGGGTGCACTCTCCTGTGTCAGTGTCTTTGTGAAGCTCGCGTGGACTCGGGTTCCTAGCTCTTCTTCATTCCCTTTCGCTGTTCAGCTTCTTTTTCAGACCGACTCGTTCGCTGCTCTCTTGTGCAAGCGCGAAAGTGCTTACCTTCCACCCCCACTTCCACCCACCCCTCCCCTCGCCGCTTCCTCTTCGTCCTTTTGCGATTTTCTTCCCTTATTTTTCTTTTCTTCTGCTTCGACGTTCTGCCACGTTTTTACTGGCCACGTTTCATAGTCTCTCCGCGAATTTTTTACTCACTCCTACCCCTACCCACTCCCTCCTGCCATCTATTTCCACGTTCCCTTTGTTTCCTTTCGATTCTTCGACATCTCCCCACCTTTTGCTGCATTTTTTATGCATGGTTTTCCTCGTTGGTCTAATGTTTAGCGCTCTCCTCATTTTCCTTTGTTTTTCGTACACCTTGTTGGATTTTTCTCGTTACCTTCTTCTTCGTATTTGTGCTGTGCCAGTTCCTACGTATGTTTACTGTAATTTCTTATTTAGTATTTTTTTAATGGCGCATCGTTTCATTTGCAAATCATCCCCTAATTTTCACTCCCATTTCCCTACACAACACGCTGTAATCACCACTTACTTTCGAGCTCTGTTCATCTAACACTATTATTGTACCATGTATGTACTCTATATTCTAGACCACTTTCGTCTTTCCCCAGCTTATTCTCACTTTCCGTGTCTCTGACTCCAACAACCATAGGCTTCCACTTTCTACAATCCCTCCTCCTACTTTGCCTATCCTTTTCCACTTCTTTACCCCCTGCTGCATTACTGCACTCCATTTTCACAGCCTTAACCCTCCCGGTCCTCTTCGGCGCCCTCCTCCGTCTTCCCCACCTCTCTGCCGCTTTTTTTCCATCCAGCCTCGCCGTCGCACCTCGACGAACGGCCGTCACAGAGAAATTTCATAGAACGAGCCGCGCCCACTGCTCATTAAAGCAATTAGTACCTGTAGCTGCTACAGCGGCCTGGCTCATCTCCCTCGCGGGACGTTGCTCCCTTTCTCCTCTTTCCTCCCGCGTTTTTTGCCCCTGATCGCTCAGGTACTTTGTGGCAGAAACGCGCCGCGGCTCGCTAAGCCGACAGAGGGGCACTCTTTCACGCGTCGTAAGGAATTAAGCGGAACTTGGCGTGAGTGAAGAGTCGAGACGCTTTTGTGGATCAACGCTTCAGGATGCACCAGTTGTTCCGAGATTTGTCCTTTAGACCAAGTGTTGATTTTTAATCTGTGATTATGAGGCTTGATTCAAGTGCAGATTGAGCTGACTTACTGATGATTTGGAGATATTTAGGTCAGTTTTTGGTTTAAAGGTGTTTGGAGAACTTTTTGAACCCCAGATTTTTAAAGTATTCTGCATTTTTAGCCCATTATGCGAATTTTTGGTTCCCAGGTCTGTGGATTAATCTGCGCATCCTAGATACTTAACTTAATTTATAATTCTATGATTTTTTGGGTCAGGTCTAACTTCCTTAGTCGTTAGGGCACTTCTTAGTTCCTATATTCTGAGATGAATCAATCATTCTTAGCTTATTAAGTCGATCCTTAGTTCCCGGATCTTTAGTACAGTCTTCAGGTCCTTAGGTGAATCTTTGGCTCCTACAACTTCAATTATTCTTTAGTTCTGATACCTGTAAATCAATTCTGAATTCCCAGATCTTGAGTGAAATTCTTAATCTTAGAATCTCTATGAGAATCCTTAGATTTCGCACCTTTGAATGAACTTTTAATTCTTCAACTTCGACATCCAGTTCACTGTACAGGGTTATTCATTTAACTCAGAACCCGAACGCGCAAGAATAGATGCCTTGCGTGACCTTTTTCAGACAATCGCATCGACATTTGTCCTCAGGGAAAACGACGCAAAAACCCTGAGCAAGGCGTTGGTACATCCAAAATCCAATTTCTTCTTTAGGACAGGGACTGACTACTTGACCATTCATCTGTTATCGCGCACGCGGGGTCTGAGTTGAATGGGTAACCCTGTAGAAGCAACACAGTTTCGTTTCTTCAAGATCATTTTTCCCAAACTTACAAAGCCTATTGCTCTCGTGGTTGTCATACTTTCCATCGCTGGCACTTGATCCCATTCCACATCAATACAAATTTAAAGCTGCACTACAATTTAACTTTATCACGACCTTGAGCTCAGAAATCTAATCTAAGAAAATTTTTCCCTGAAAATTCTCTGGACACCCGTTTCCACCTTCCTCTGTGCCCATTCAATTCCATAATTCTAAGTTCTCCATTTTTCTCATCCCTCCATCGAATCGCATTCAACGTAAACGGCTGCAGCATTCTATGCAGCTGAAGCAGCCGTAATTCGGCAAAAAAGCAGGCAAAGTTCGCGGCACACGTTCAAAGTGTATTTCACATGGAAACGGGAAGGAACAAAACGAAACGAAACAAAACGGAAGCAGGTCAACTTGTCTACTGCGGGAAATGTGTAACTTCAGTCGAGTGCATAACCGCGTGCACGGTAACCACTCCCCTCCATTCCTCCGTCCTCCGGCGAATTCTAATAACTTTTGCGTACCTGTGCTCTCGTACGACCGGCCTCTGTTTACGAGGATGTTTTCAAGAGCGCTTTTCGACCAACTCCCACCGTTCCCTCCGCCGGATTTATATTTTTAATTGCGCGACAGACTACGGGCAACATGAAAGCTTTACGCCCTCACGACTTTGGGGACTCGCTTTTCCAAAGCACGAAACACCGGCCCTCGTTCGTTTTCAGAGAACGAGGCATGGCCTTTAAGTTAACAGCTCCAGGTTCTATGCAGCTTCAGGCTGGGCTATTTGACAGGGAGGGCATTATTTTTTGCAATGAGCAAAGGCCGTTTTGCTGTAGTCAAGGCAAGTTCTTGTGACCTTGCAACACTTTGGCCTCTCTCAATTTTTTGAGTACAGTAATTTTGTTAAATGATAATTTGTGTGTAGTGTGAACGTTTGTAGTTAGTATACGGAGAGTTCATTTGGAGCCGGTAGCCTCTTGTTTTGTTGTTGTCAATATTTGAAGTGCATGAAAGAATGGTGAAAGTTCAGGAAATTAAATAATAGTACGGGCACAAAGGTGATAAATTTTTAATATTTTTAAGTGAACATATGATGAACAATTGTTTTACATGTGTTGCAGTGTGTTTACGATTCATTTTTTAAATCTCATTTCAGTCAGTGGAAAATTTTCGTTTCGGAAATATTGGATCTTTGCAATTTTTTATAGATCTGATGATTAAATTTTGTATGTTTCAGACATAGGGGATAGTGTGGTTTGTTATGGACCGTTGTGCAATCCAGCTGGGTGCCTCGTTAGTTGAACACGACACAGGGAGAAAACCTCGAAACAGGTAACTTGTTCTACCCGTCTATTACTTGGTTCATCGACAGTTTCAATAAAATCTTATTCGAATAATGCCCCCCTTTGCCCCATAACCTCGTACCCCAAAAGGATCGCTAATTAATAATATCAAGTTGCAAGTAAATTAGAACCTCGAGCAAAATTTCCCGTAACTCCCAAATTTTCACCACCAACTACATGTCACCCAGTCACTCAGCGCACGCTAACCACAATCCCAAAACAATAAAAATCGTCCCCTCAAAAGAATCGGAACCTCATGCTTGCCAAAATTCCCCCTCGTCATCGCCGAAGCCCCGTAATCCCGTGCCCCCAAAACGCTCCTCGGATTCCTTCGAAATTCATTCCCAGTGTACGACTGGCCGTGTCCAATAAAAACACGCCGTTCGAAGGAGGACAGCCACAGGGGGGCGGCGGGGCGCTTGGAGGGCGGGCGGGATGGTTGAGATTCGTGAGCGTGGAGTTATTACCAGCGGACCGTGTCCTCGTGGCGAAAGAACGTGCTTTGTGTCGGCTGTCTCCCCCTTGTCAGTTTCGTCGTGGTCTGGTGTCGCGCGTCCGCCAGGATATACATACAAAAGGATCCGCCTTTGTGTCTGGTCGCGGTCATTTTTGCCCTGTGCTGGCGAGACGACGCGGCCAGTCTCGAGAGCGTCCGTGTCAGGCTGTTTTATCGGACGGTATCTGATGGCTGCGCGTTTCGACGGGCTCGCAAAAAGGCCGATTGATTTGCCAATCGTGCCTGGACCACGGGTACACCCGTGTCTCGCGCCATTGTCGGCCAATTGCGGGAGAATCGTTCGCGAGGCAGCTTTGGCAGTAGGAAGGATCCCTGCTTCCTTTTGCATTCAAGGAATAATGGGATGATGGCGGGCGGAGCAGGGGTTTCTGAGGTTTCCGAGTTTTCTTTTGCATCCTACTGGCGTCTTTTTCATCCGTCAGCCAGCTAGGTGGACTGGATGTTGCCACTACCCCCCGCCCCTCCATACCCATTCCATTGGGCTTGCTTCCACCCTTTTCTGTCCTCTTCTTTTGTCTCGGTCCTCGCGGTTTATTTCTTCACCCTCGTCATACCTCCTCGTTGACTGGGTGTTTCCTCTTTTTACCCGGCGTCCTGTCGATGGTGTCGGCGACCCATCGATATCAAGACGCGATACGGCACAGTGATGGCAATAGCCGAATTATTAAGCGATCGCGCCGCTCGCGCCCCGCGCGGCAGGATTAGGAAACACTCGCTACGCTCGTTTACGACGTTTACGCGTTCTTCTGCGCGACAGCTGTGATGGTAGGGGAATTCCTTTTGGGGAGGTCGCTTTTTACGATCGATTCGGTTTGAAGGCTGTTTTTATTTGTTCGTTTTGTATTTCTACTTACTTATGGTGCAGCGAACCTCGGAATTGTTGGCGCAGACGAGTTCTTTCAGTGGAAACGAAAGGGGGGGGGGGGGTAAATTCATGATTCGTTCGCTTGAAAGAAATTGATAAAGGTAGCAAAATATTTTTATTTTAGCTGCTTTGACCGAGTGATCTTTGACAGAGGCTTGAGACAACATTACAAACAATTCATCTTTTTTCATGTAGCATATTAGACTTAACTCATATAGAACGAATTTTAAAATTATCTCAACCCTTTTAAATTAAAATATTTAATGATGTTTCACGAGAAGGGCGGCAGACTTGTCAGCCTCGGGGCGCCAAATCTCCAAATCCATCCCTGTCCCCTAGAACAATTTTTTAACCTCAAGCAACATCATCACCATGTGAATAGCCACTAGGTGTAGTCGCGCCATGGAGGTTCCCCAATACATACTTTCCACGGCCGAGCCAACGTAACGACGTCCATCATGAACGCGCGGGGAAACAATAACTCGCGTAATAACGCGCCCGTCAGGATATCAGTGGCAAAGCTCCGCGGGTCGTTCGTTATCATCCCGACTGGTTCTTCGTGGATCCCAGGGTTGGAAGGGTGAGAAATGAAGCGAGGTGGCCTGGCCAGTATCGAATAGCAGAGAGACGCGACTATAACCAGTAAGCCACCAACCCCTGTTCTAATTAAGCCCGGCTAACCCGCGAGTTAGGATTATTACTTGGCCCAGCTGGATAGAGAAGAGCCGTGCACGGGGCCCCGGGTATAAGCCTGCGCCTGTGTGCGAATGTGTTCGGCGTTCACGTGCGCGAATGACCGAGTGAGAAAGAAGTCGGCGGGGTGGGGGGTGTCGCCTGGCATCCCGCCAACTATCCGCTTCCGTTCCCGTTCCTGTGGGAGCCGCCGACAGGAATTCTACACGTTTAGACGTTACCGAGAGGAAACTCTTTGAAAATTCTTGCAAGTACCGATGTAACCACCCCACCTTTGCCTCACCCCCACCCGTTGGTTTAATGTAACGTGTGTAATATATACGTTTGAGCTGAATGTATGCCGCGATAGGAGAAGTTATTTCAGCCAAGACGTTCGTGAGGATAAGGGGGGTATGTTGATGGAATGGATACTACTGGGTTTGTTGTTGCGAATGGTGTTAGTGGGTTAATGAAGTTGTACTGTAAGGGGATCTGCTTTTAATAGGAGTGTGCGGGAACCTGCGACGGGTCGGAAAAGTTCGAGCGGGATCAGGCGAGATCCCGATACTCTCGTATTGCTCGGGATCAGGGTTGCCAGGGAATTCTCTACGCGTCGAGAAGATATGACGTCACATAGACCTATATACCTACTACGTTACGACGTAGTAGGGAATAGTAGAGGGGGAATCCTTGCATGGTGTGCTCAAATCGCATTGTATATAGCTATGGTTGCCAGAAGTAGAGACCAACAGGGATGGGTTATGCCGTATCGCGTCCCTACCTTTGGCGACCCTGGTGGCGTCACATGGCTTGGTTTGGCGTTAGCGTTGGTTGGCATGACGTCACCAACACATATATACCATTATTGCTGTAGGTTCTTCTCCTACTCCGTAGCATGTCATGTGATGTCTACGCCGCCATTAATTCCCTACATATGGCAACCCTGCTCGGGATCCTGACAGTTGAGTCGCGATACGAGAATATCGGGATCTTGCCCAAAGTCTGCCGACATGCCTCAAGCCTCTAATTTCGCTAGCTTTTAATGATTTGGGACTAGCGTTGAGATGGAACGATGTCCAGGCCTTGGGGAATACATGACATTTTAACGAATCGTTTTTATCTGGTTTTGAGAAGAGAATACCGATTTTGCATACTAATCGGTTTTGAAGCGTTCAAGCTTGTTCTGGCACATTTTTGTATGCCAATCGAGGGACTATGTGTAGAGGTGCTTCATCACAAATAAGATGTAATTCAAGTTCTAGAAATGGGACACATACCTGTCCTTATAAAAACGTCATTGTTCACGAAGAGACACGACACCAACATCCACCTTGTATTCCCAGCGCTCCAGCCACACCGTTCCTAGACAAACTGCATTCTTCTTCTTCTTTTTCTTCGTTTTTCGTAGACTGGGTACACTTCGCCTCCCTCGACGAAGTCACCATCATCGGGAGTGGAGACTAAGGAGACGAGTGGGCGGTGGGGAACGCTAATTCGCATCCGTTTTAAAGCAAGGACGATAAGCTCTCGCGAGGAGGATCGGAGGGAACTAGAGCGAGCCGCGATAATACGTCTTTCCTGTCACGTAGCGGCCGATGGCATTATGATAATGCCGCGAATAAGAAGGATTCGGGGGCGGAAATGTGAACGATGAGTGAAGTGGCGCGGCAGGGATGTACCACCCTTGCCGGGCGGCTCTGAGGAGAACGGTTTAATCGAAATTCGATTTTTCATTTTGGTTTACGTGCCCCCGCGCGGCTGATACCTTGGCTGTGTCTTGAAATTGGAATACGTCCTATGGTGATCACGCGGTCCACAGCGTTAGGCCAAACGCTTTGCTGGGTCCTCCTCAGCGTGATTTCTGGATTGGGAATTATTCATGGAATTATACGGGAATTTTGAATCTAGAAGAAGTAAATGAAGGGATAGTTCCTTTTATTTTATCGTTGAAATCCTGGTAGACAGAATTTGGTGGCAAGTATGTTTCTGTGTGGCCAAATGTTACTTTGATTCACTTAGAAGTTTAGGTAAACGAAGGTTGGTGGAATATAACAACATAAGACGGCAGTACGTGACTAACACTCTGGTACCAGTGTCACGACACTGTTTCTGAATTTTCGTTAGAAACTCGAATAGCAATATTATGTGAAATAATTTGTTTAAATGGATTTAGAAGAGTTTTATTGAATTCCACATGGTTTGGAAAGTAACTAGGGGGCACTAGTGGAGAAGGTAGAGGGCGTAGCTTGAGCTTGTAAACACCCAAAGTTTTATTCTACGTAGACAGCTCATAAACTATAGCCTGAGCAAAGGCAGCTGTCCCCCACCATACCATGTTTCTATCCCCACTACTTTGCGCGTCATCATCTTACGCATGCGCATACCCATGACCACGTGCGCCTGTGATTGTAACTTCATTTATACTACCCCCAAAGTTTAGACCCACTGTAGCACGGTGGGAATAAATATTCTTTATTTTTCAATCAATTCGTTACTATTTGCAAAAGTGAGTATGAAAAAGTAGCATGAAATTATTTCAAGATTCATGCATCTGTAATTTACGAAATGGTGTAAAATACTATCATTTTGGTTGGGAACACGTAATATAAATCGAATTAGGCGACGAACTTTTCGAGGTGGCAAGAAAATGGCGGAATTATTCACGATGTATGATATTCGGGAACGCCTCGTTCATATTTTATTCAGTGCCCATAAATTCAAAGTATTCCATTAAGCCTTTTCGTGAATTAAATTCCCTTTCGTATGGCAATATCGACATTCCCATGGAATTTCGAAATTTTATCCATTATGGTAGTCTGGTTGGTCACGTGCGACGATGTAGAAAAATTCCATCAACTTGTCACCATTGCACTAAAGTATTCCTTCGCGCTCTATTCGCGTGTCTAGCTCAAGCGAAAACAGTTGAATCCACTTTCATATTTATGGAATTTATACTGTGCCATCCACTTTGTAAAACTGACTATTCCATAAACATCTGACAGGCGTGATGTAATGGCTGTTCCTGTAATTTCAAGTAGAGAAAAGGTACCATTATCAACCAACTCAAACTTAATCTAGAAAAGGTGTTATGAAGACAGTTAATTTCACCAATCTCTTATCCTCCCTTTTCCACAAGTTGATTGCCAACCAATGCTGCATTGAAGGCCCAAGATGTAACCCTCACCCTCCAACTGCAACTAAGACAAAGTCAGGATGGCAACAACAATTAATCCATTCATACCTTAGTGACTACTTTGAACACTTTACCTATCACTGATGACACGTCAGAACACCCAGATCTGTCTGAGGTCTGACTGAATGTATTCAAAGCCTAGTCTACACCTGGAGCAGACTTGAACCCCATTTCAATAAAAAAAAAACTCTACTCAGACCTATCCTAGCCTTCACAGACACCATGCACGTGGGAGACACGCTAATTTCGCTGTTTTCCTCGATGGTCCATGTCCCAACGCTACCAGCGCTGGTAATTGGATAGGAAGCTAATTAGATCTTCCCCGTTCCGCGTCCGACGAGGCAATCCAGGCTGAAAGAGAGCCGCGAGATTTATGTCGAAGAAAAGACCACGTAAGGGAGCGAATCTCGAAGAACGTTACGCTGAGAGATCTATCGCTCCCAGCCCATCCCCCGATACAGCCATGGAAAATGGAATCGTGGACGTTCAGTGGGACATCCGGTAGATGGAATTCACACATCAGGCCGGGGATCGATCACGGGTCACTTTCCGCGTAGCGACCTATGACAAACACTCAGAGATTTTCCTGCAGCGTCTCCGTGGATTCTGTTAAACACAGGTGGCCAGTGGGCAATGTCTTTCCAGTGAATCGATACCAGACGGAATTGTAGGAAACGTTAATTCGAGCTGTCAAATATTGGACGTGCCGGCCAGTTGAATATCCAGTCGAAATCTGCCGTTCGACAGAGTGTAATCCTATTATTGGAGATTTACCTTTTTACTGGGTGCCCTGGGCGCCACTAGGTTTTCGCGGTTGTTCGGGATTTTTGGTGGTCCGTTGCTGAAATGGTAAAATCATCGGTGATTTTGGACCTAGTAGGACTTTTTAACGTTTTTGGAGCTTTAAGGTTATTGGCGGGAGGGGCTTCTGAGGTTTGCTATTTTTTTAATAGGCTCTATGGGAGTATTTTAATTTTTTTTGTCGAATCAGTTATTTTTTGGTTATTACTTTCGGCTAAATAGGGGGCTTGTGAGCAATGTGTAGCAAGGTTTTCTGTGTTCTGTTTCCTAATCTGTTAAAATTGTAGGCTTTTTTACAAACATGATTTATGTAAACTGAAGAAATCGAGGTTTAGGTGAATGCGTCAGTAATTAGATGCGCAATTTATTCTATTTTATTAAACTCTTAATAGTAGTTTCACTGTCCAGTGATTAAAAATTACATTGAAAAAATGATATCCTGGAGTTAAAGCAATTTAGTCTTTCAATGGCTTCAGTTCTGCTGCTAAAAGATGGTGTGAATTGTTAAATTCTGATTTACGATTTTCATTTGCTGAAAGGTTACAGCGTAGGTCTACATTTCTTACTGAGCAATAATCCTCTTTTTGCACGAAGGAAATGTAAAGGGACGAGAAGCAAGACTAACGACGTGCCATATCCGTTGAATTTGTACATTTATTACCGAGTAGTAATGAGTCGACGTTCGCAGCTCCACGTATTAGTTTTCCGGATTAAAAAAAATTAAAAGCTATTGCTGAAAAATGATACTTCCATCTATTATAATTCCAGCATTTGCATAAATGTGAATGTTCCGTGGGAGAAAAACTGATGTCGATTTATTTCAAAATGATTTTACTAAACTACATGAATATACAGGTCATTAACATTAATATGTATATTATAATACCCATTCGCATAAAATATTGTCGACCTCCAATTCGATTTTGCGACATTTTGTTATTTCCCTGCTCTGTATAAACGATTACTTCGAAACCATTGCAAAACGAGTCTGCTGTCTTCAAGATAAGCCCCAAAATTAGAGAACCAATAATTGTTTTCACGTATCTCCTAATAATATACAAGAAAATCTCCTATATGTGAATAAATCAAGCATTCACAAAACCATCTACAAACGGAGATTAGCAAAATGGCCACTACACCCTTGCACAGAAGATCCCAACAAACACCATCTCCATGTCAACTAGTCAGACTCTAGTTGTCCTCATGGTACACCCCGAGTATCAACCTCCCAAACCTCTTAATCCTCCACTTCGTGCATCGCTGTACCCTTAAACGCAACAGCGGGTTGCATCCACCCAGGAAACAAGCAGTTCAAAAAAAAAAACTTAAGCTCCCTCTCAGGAACATCATAAATCGACCAAGAGTGGGGGGAGGCTAACTCGCGAACTCGAGAGCGTTGCGCAACTTCCGAAGCGTTCAGCGCGTACGTCTTTCCCCGGAAGTTGGTCCGTAAGTTGGAGATTCAGTTTCTCTTGCTTTTTCTTTGAAGTATTAAATATTTCCCCCCAAACCCCTCCCCCTTCAGAACGGTACTCGTTAGAGGAGGCTACCCTGCGTTCCATCCGGCGAGGGCGCGCGCGTACAGGCGCGGTGGGGAAGCTTTCTTCCTCCTTATTGAATAAAAAGAAGTGCGTAAAGTCGAATTTTTGCGCAGTGGCCACATTAAACGATATAACATTAAATTCTTACTATTATTCCTCTTTGTTATGCAATGACTAAATAGTAGTATTCTCTTAGTATTGTACATCAGTAATAAGTTAGACTTAACAATCAAAAGATCTCGACCAGTTCTACTCTTCCCCTGCAACAGAACTGTCCAAAATAGATACTTTCATTTTGTTACACTAGATGTCACCCAAACCATAGCACCGACGTTCCCCCTAGCCAAGGCCACGTTCTTTTCAGCAATGGGAATCGCGGGGCGTCATTCGCGGCATATTCATGAAGATTAATAGGAAGCTTTGGCGCGGCGGTTTCAATGAAATCGGAAGCAGATTGGGCTTTCGACAAACGTTTGACTATCCCCGGTCACGCGCCCAGCCCCCCGTTCCCCGGCTCGTACCTTCTCTCATGGTAATCGCAGATAGGTACGGGTTAAGCACCATGCCCATGGACCGGCGCGCTTGAAACCGGGGACCTCCATTAGCCGCGATAGAGAGCCCGTGTTAAGAGTGTTAATGCGACTCCCGGGGCTCGTCGGTTCGCTGCTTCTAGTTAGGGTCGATTTTGGACGCAAACTGTTCTTCCGATTAGCGAGCGCGAGTATCTATCTGCCTTGGCGCTGTCTTCCTTGCTGATTTTCTCATCGTGTAACACAAAAGATGAGGCTTCCGGTAGTCCAGTAATGAATTTTTTATTCGTCAATTTGGTGTGATTAGAATCGAAGGGTTGGATGGAAAGGAACGTTTGTTGAAAAGATTTCCCATTAAATTGAAAGGGATGCCAGTTTATACAGACATTGAAGCAAGTAGACAAGATAGAGCTTGAACTTGTCCTCATAGACGAGTGAAAATCTAAAGGAGTGATCGTGTCTGCAGACAAAAGAAAAATCCCACTTGAAAGGATCAAATCAAATCCCCTCGAAAGCCGACGCGAACAAAAAGCGGGTCGCGACGACATTAAATTCCCCGGGCCAGGAAAGATTAAACACTCGACGTCGAACACACAATTCTATCGATCGCGAGGAAATTCCTCTGGAAACACAAGCGTGCACGTTCCAAGACGAAACAGATCTTCCTCGCTCGTGGATCGGTCGCGGGCTAGAACCTCCTGGAGGGCCAATATCCCGGGTAACTAAAGCGATTTCATCGACAACGTCCTGGAATCAGGAAATAAACCAATCGCAGATCGCTACATCTCTCAGAATCTGACCGTTTTCGCGATCAAAGAATTTATATAGTGTTCTGTGCATACGGTGTACTCTTACATTACATACATTCCATGTGGGGACATTGCATCCCGTAATCCAGAAAAACTAACCTAGAACTCCTGAATTCCCCTCTACCTGACTGTGGCGCCATCTAGCCATCAAGGTCTGCTTACTTGTAAATGCACAAGCTAAACTCAATACAAGAGAAATGCATATGGTGTAATAGACAAGTGTTCCGATTCCCCTGAGTGATTATTTCGTCCTAGTTCTTCTTGCGGCCGGTAGAGTGGCGTCCAAAAAGCCACATAAGGCTGATCTCATGAATGAACTCACACGTTCATAGCTTTCTGACAACGACGCCTCTCGCGGCGGCCGGAGGAACTGCCCAGTAATCGTCACAAAGCGACGCTGGATTAGAAGAAATAAGTCGGATCACTTGTCTATTACACCGTGGCATTGACCTTGCATTCTACAAAATCGTGATGGAGCTATAAGTCGAATCCCCAAAGTCCCTTCCGATGAACTTAACGCCGTCTGAGGGCCAAAGAACGGGACCCACATCGACCAATCGCTGGCCTAGGTGGACGGCTGAAGTGCGTGCACGTGATCAGCCCGATTATTTGGATTAGTCGAGCGTGTTCGACGAGTGGTTTCATCTTGAACTCCGCTCCCCTTGCGCGTACGTAAAAAGTTCGCGGACCGTGCTCGTCAGGGCAGGCGGCAGCGGCCGCGAGCGCGGTCCGAGTGGGAGTATCAAAAGAGAAAGTTACTCTATACTTACGGAATATTGCTTTTAACGCAGCCAGCCTCCCCTTCCGTAAATGTCGGGGCGGAGTTAGCAACTTGTACGGCGGAATCCAGTTCATACCGGTAAATTATTCAGCCTTTTCAACGGACTTCCCACCCCCTTAGCCCGCATTGTTTCAGCTTTTTCAGACTCTCCGCTGGCTTGGGGATGGCGGCTAAGTGTCTTCGAAGTGATCCTACGACTTCTCGCATCTTCTGGATCTCCGTTTCCGTCGTTTGATCCAGATGAACGGGGAAAATCGAAGGATAGTGAGCTCACTTTGCGTGTAGACGCTACAGGGTGGACCAGAAAAAATATTTCTGCCTGTATATGTACAACTAGGGAAGGCTGGATATGAGGAAGATAATGAATTGATAGAGTCTTGACATAATTATAGTGTTACTGTGAATCTTTGACAAATGCGAATAGGTGCCTGGGTTTGTTTTGACCTACAGTACCCACCCTCTTACATATAGCTGTTTTAGGCAACATCCTTTCTATTAGAGTAATTTACTTTTTTTAGAATTCTGAGATCTCCTGTATTAATATTTACTGTCACGTTCGGTGGATTACGCGTGGGTCTAAGAGGACGCCGCCGTCCAAGGGATAATACCACCGCAATATACCGGATTAATTCGCGCCGCACTTGTAACAGTACTGACATAACGTAGACCGTGGTTGGCATTCTAAAATGCAGGAAAAGTCGAGCAACTAGGATCGTTCCTGTGTCTTCGATCGGCTGCATTAATCTCTCTCTGGTTTCCTGCGGGCAGCTCCACAGACATCCGATCAGAAAGTGCCTGGGGGCAAGTTTTTATTGGGTTATTCCTTATGCCGGGATTTAATCCGGAAAATTAGAAACGGCGACAGAAAGTAGAAGAGACCTTGCTCGGGAACAACCGTCCGCATTCCCCATTTCCTTGCACGCTCGGCCACTCTGGTCGCGTCGCTTTAGCCACGGCCCCGCGTCTTTTCTCTCCTCTATTTCTGGCTTTCGGTCAGCGTCAGATCCCGCGGGATTCCCTGCTACTCGTGGTCCCTCGTCGGGTGCTTTACCTTCCTTCTTTCGCCAGCTATCTTCATTTCCATCATAGTATTCCCTACCACTATCTCGCGGCCCTATCGGCCTGTCCGCATCTCTGGCTTTCATCCTCGGCCCGCTTTCTTTCTTCCCGCTTTGGCCCTTAGTTGAATCAAACGATGCCACGGACTCCTTTTTCCCGACGAGATTTGCATTCGACGCTAACGGTGTTTCCCTTTCTTGTCGCACTGGCTGCTGGGAGCTGCGGTAATTCTGCGAGGGAATTACTCTTGGCCTGCTTTAGTGTTGCCTGTGTGGGGCAAAGACACTTCAGTGGATAGGAGCTGGATTCTGGGTTACAACTTTTATGAGTTTAGACGATGTTAGTGGTGAATTATACTTTCCGTACATCAATTGTTTCGGGGAAAGTGTATAGTAAATGGGCATGTTACAGTCACGTGGTAGGAGGAATGTGGGATTACCGAATCAAATTCTTGTATGAGATATAGATTGTTTAGGATGAGGCTGTTAAATGGAATTGGGGCTATGTGGTTAGTTTCGTATTATTTTGGTGTAGATAATGGAATACTTGGCTGACATAGAGGTATTAATACTACTTGCGGTGTTGAACAGTGGAGATATTTGCTGGGAGAATTTGATCACCAGGGGACTACGTTACACTTTCAACTCGAACAAGTCTACATAGATCTATGTCCTATGTTTATATATTAGAAATTGTACATGTCTTTCCAAAAAGTTAATCTACTCTTATACGATAAATCAAAACATCTGATGCTCCCTTGGTGCCACAATGTAATCTAATATAAACTAACATTCATTAATATTACAATTTTCCTACTGTTATCAAAAGGATGCAGTATTGTTAATCATTCTTCTCACTAAAACACTATTCATTTTTCCACTTGGATAAATGTGCATCTAACCTGCAACACAGAAATCATCATATCAAATCCCTAATTTTTACAAAACAGATCAATATTATGAAGAAGACGTATCTTATCAACATCGAAGGCCATCAAAAAATCCCATTAAAATTAAAACAGCAGCATCTTCCCTCTAAACATGCTACTCCACTTTATTTCGTACCGAGAACCCCAATTCTGCCAACCGCTTCAGATTTTCAGTGGTATCAGTTCCCCGGAGAACTAGCCGTCGTTACTCTCCCCTTCCACTACCCCCCCCCCCCCCTCCCAGTCCATCGATTACTATCGTCTCTATTTTTCACCTTGCTGCCTCATTCCGATATACATTTCCACGGCGTCCAGGCGATGGCCGCGTTGCTTTTTCGGCCAAAGAATCGGGACGAAGAGGTGGCAGGAGGGGGGAGGAGGTAGAGAAGCTCTCGCCGAAAATATCGGGCATCGTGAAAGTCCTGGCGAAGAGAGACTGACGTTCTCGGTAGAAACGACTGCACTCATTCCCATTCCGCTTCCCGATTCGGCCCCCGGTATCGCTTTAGACCTGGCTCGTCTTTTCTCTTCCATTTCTGGCTTTCGGTCAGCGTCAGATCCCGCGGGAGACCAGGTACTCGTGGTCCGTCGAAGGATGCTTTTCCCAGGACCGCCTCTCCCCCCGACCTAACCCACCCCCCAAGCACACCCGGCCTGTGCTACCTTTTTCTCCGCCTCAATGTCCCCGGCTTCGTTCTTTCGATTCCTTCGCTTCTCTTCCCCCTCCTCCCCTTGCCGGTAACCCCTACCTGGTTTCTTGCTCCTCTTCTTCCATACTTCACAGGATAACGCGGGGACGACGATGGCATCCACGGGTCCAAGACCCGTTCGTTCGAGTTCGTCGAAATCCTTAAGGACGTCGTTGACCTCCTTTCCCCGACGCTTCTGCAGCTCTCCCGTCTTCGGGCTACAACCTTCCTACAAGCCCCCCTCTGCAACCCCACCGACACTTACCCCGGGGCTGCTCCTCTTAACCGGACTGTGCAGATTCAATCTCGGGTATGGCGGATCCTGTCGTCCTGGCTGCCGCGCGAGAGAAATGCTTGCGGGGGAGGGCTTCGTTTTTGAGACGGTCGAAACGTCAGGCTGGGGATCGCTGCGTTTCGGTCTTGAGGTGCTGGAAATGTTGGATCGAAGGTCCCTGGGCTTTTTTCAGCTAGTCGATACGTTGGGTTTGGGGGCTCCTGAGCTTCGTTTTTAATATGGTTGAAATGTTAGGCTAAGGGTCTCTGGACATTTTTTTAGATATTTGAGGCTCTAGGTTAGGAGGTCTTTAGTCTTCATTCTGACCCTGCTGGAAATGTTGAGTTGACGTTTCTGTGAGCATCGTTTTTGAGCTGAAGAAACGTTGGGTTGAGGAATTCTTGAGCTTCCTTCTTGAGCTAGTGGATGCATTCGACTGGGAGGTCTCTGAATTTCGTATTTGCGCTGATCGAAATGTTGAATTGAGCCTGGTCTATGTACAGTGGACGAATAGTGGTTGACTGGAGTTTTTAATCTTTAGAGTTTGATGCAACATTCTGTGTAACTTAAGCTCTAGCTCCAGTACCATTTGACACAGCACTTGAGCATGTTTCACGTACTTAACTAGTATTCCATGATTTCTGGAGTACGGAGTGTTGTTCGAATGATGGTAAAAATGGCAGAGACGCTAAAATGATCCAGATTCCCCATAACACTTATTAGGATCAGGTGAACAAACATATTCTTTTAATACTTCATAATTTCAAACTTACTTTTAATCACCTTTAAGAGTGAAATATACAGTACCTCTTATAACACAAGGGTGGTCCTTTTATTCCACTATTTAATGTCAAATAACCGTGTACAATCGATCGTTGCAATCGTCTACACACTCGCTTTCTATTAGCCATAAAAAATGATAGCGTGGCATTTAAAAAATTAGAAGTGACACTGAAATCTTCGAAAACCCTTCACCCACAAAAATTATTATTACCGACATGTTATGGCCCTCTCGGTACCATACAACTTTAATAAATAGCTTTATCAACTTTAACAACTAGTAAATATAGTTCTTTCATATTTGCAAAAATAGCAGAGATATTCCAGGTAGACAAAGTTATTGCCCCATCCTGTATAATTGAACTTTACGAGACAATTTGGCTTATAATTGCTTGTTTCATACGAATTAGATGAATCATTTGTGACTAGTGTGTAACAATTTCGCGATACCAAAAAGGGAGGGTGGTGATTGGTGCCTGGGGAGAGGAATTGGTTACGATTATCTTATCGAATACTAGGATCGTGGCACGCATTTATCTTCTGCAGCCACTCCGTCATCTAGGGCGTTATCGGGGACGGGTAATTTAACTAAACAAGCCGATTCCGCAGTAAACGCCCTAAACCGGGAATCGATTGGATATCAATAAATTCGCCTAATGAATAAGTTCCATAAGTCATCCCGCCGCGATGCACGCTGAAATCATTCGTTACGCCGCTTCCGTGTGGATGCGCGTCGGCACACCTGAGTTGAGTAAACATCGATGATCATCAGCTATGTAGGAAATGACACGTGACGAGAATGATTTCGTTGGGGGAAGATATTTATAGGTGAAACTGAGAGACTTGATTGTTCATATTATCAAGGATGGTTATGTGGCCTGAATCCTTTAGCAATCTTATTGCAGTTGAGTTAGTTGGCAGCCCTGACTCGTCCTCAGTTACCCTGAAAGCGTTTCCGACTGTTATGAGTCTTTGTAAATTGCTCCAAGTTGCTTTGAGTGGTTCTATATCCTTGTGAAATGTCTTTCTGAATTGTGTTGAGTGCTCTTAAGCTGTTCTTACAATTGGTCTTTCTAAGATATCCTGAGTCCTCTTGAGTCGCTTTAAAATCTCCTGAGTTGTTTCAAGTCTCCCTTAATTACCTCGAGGTCTCCTGAGCTCTTGTAAGCCCTGCTATGTTACCTTGGGATCTCTTGAACCTGTGCTGAATATTACTAAGTTGCCTTCAGATCTTCTGAGTAGTGTCGAGTGTCCCTAAATTACCTCCACTTATTCTAAGTTGTTCTAGGTTCACTTGAGTTGTCCCAAGTCTTAAGACATTTTCTCAGCTGCTTTGACTACTTCAAACCCTTCATCAAAAGAAATACAAACGTATTTTTGTTCTAGAGGTTATGATTGCATTAAGTCCAAAGTGGATCATCACGACTTAATCTCGCCCGTTTTGATCAAACGCGTCAATTAGAATGTTCCCCACGAAGTCCCCAAAAATGTCGCGGAAGGCAAATCTACTTTTCATATCCGTGCTCGAAACCCCACCTCTAATTAAAATGCGCGTTACGAAATCCCCCACGAATCCTTCCGCCCAAGGGTGTGTTCGTTACACCGAGCGAACCCCAAAAAAGGCGAGGCGCGCGCGCGCAACGGGTTCCTCATCGCCGGATTCAAAACACGCCCGTGCTTCATTTCTCCGTCGAAACTTTATTAACACCAGCCAGGCCCCCTGTCTGCGCAGTCCCGTACGCAATTTCGTAAATCCTTATCGCTAAACCCCGGGGCTCGATCCCTTTGAATCACCGTATGAGATACAACTTGCTGGTCCTCGAATATCAGCCTGATGAGAGAGGAGTAGTAAAATGTCCATTGTTTCACCCAACGGCTGTCTTTTTCCGCAAACAAAGTTATCTACCAGACTCAAACCTATGACAAGTACCTATACCGCATTCGGCTATTTTATTCCTGACCAAGATAGATCCCAAGATAGGATTTAGTGGTGTCATGGCAGAACACACGCGGGTTAATTATTTAGAACAATGCTGAGCAACTCTGACTACCATTGTCTGCCCTAGTTGCTCAGAAGACATTAACCCTATTTGTACCCGCGTTGAATAAGAAATTCCCAACGTCTAACAATCTACAAAAACATGGTTACGTACAGGAGCCCTGGCGTACAAGAAGCTAGGGTTCCCAGGTCCCCCCATAAAATATCCCTAATACTTCTTAAAACACATCTCACGAGCCACCCCTTCTCCATGGCTTCCCCGCCCAGAGGAGGAATCCCATGGAAAGAAGAAGAAACACCGGAGGAATCCCAATAACTTTTTGCGGGTAGCGGCGGTGCAAATGTAGCGTCGCGGCAGAATGCAGCACGAAGGAAACGAAGACGAATAAACGTGGCGTCGCATCCACTCGACTTTCCTCAGGACAAGGGAGCGGAAGGAGGGCACCATTTTGTCTTGGTTTCGCTTAGACGTGGCTGCTCCCCTCCGCCCCACTGCCGCTCGTCAACGACGTCACTCCAATTTGTCAGCGTCCGTGGATATAGCCCCGTGCCCGTCCCCGCTCCTCGCCGGGCTGCTCCTACCCGTTGACGAAATTGTGACAATAGTTCCCCCAGTTTTTCCCTGGGACGTAATGAACCGCATTTTCGCGGCGACACGGTGTCACGGCGCCCGGACGAGGCAGAAAGAACCACCCCAAGAAAGAAAATGGTCAGGGGCTTTGTCAGGTGATAGCAGCACCGCGGGGCGACAAGAATTCCCAGCACCCCACTTTTCACGGCGACCAGGAATTTCGTGAACGTCTAATGGCGGCTGGTGGCGACGTTCCAGACTGATAATTCGTTTAATTACTCCGCCGAAGAAATTCCGGCCGTTAAGGGGGACGATTGTGTGTGCCACGGATTCGGTGTAACGACAGCGCGGGTGGCTTGGCTGTGGGAACGATTGGTGATACATTAGGGCAGTGGTTCTCGCCTGGCATTTCTACGGTTTCAGAAATTTGTTGTACTCTATTGCCACCATTGTAAGAGGAATATACGAATGCAAGATAGGTGGTATGATGAAGCGTCAGAGCCAGCGTGAACATTTTGCGGGTTATAATTATAAATATCTATGCATGGGGCTCCGCAACCCGGCAAAATTTACAATGACAATACATAATATTGTCGAACAAGCGTGATAAAATTTTCTCATTAAATAAATTAAATATTTGTTTTTAAATTAAAATTGAAGTTCATGGGGAAATTATGAAAATTAGAAAAGGAAAATTTTCCTCAATCACGTTCGTGAAATGGCGGGAAAAGTGCTGGACGACGGTGCCATGGGTATGGCCTATACTCTTGCTAAACTTTTTTGCCCTTTTTAAATTTTGGACCATGGAGTGTGTCGACAAAAATTTCTCCTTTCAAATTCAGCCAAAACTTCGCATATAATAGAATGAATTTTGGAGAGAAAAGTTCCCCTAGATTGCTTTCAGTTTTAATTAAAAATTTCTTTGTTACAGAGCATGTTCAGTTTTAGAATACTGGCGAAACGGAAATGAAATGTAAAGTGTCAAGTAGACAGCCTCGCAAAGATTAAAAATTTCATTCCGTGACGGTTGGATTGCTACATTTCCACTTTTAACTGCGGTGGAGTGAGCAGCGAGCTTAACGCGTGAACACAGTAATAGTTTTTAAAAAATAGTGCATCAGTGACATAGCTTCAAAGGGGGGAGTTCTAACTAGATTGCCATTCTTTTCAAAATGACACTTCATATTTGTTTTACGGCAAGCGTTTGGATATGTCCCTTCTGATTGCAATAGCATTTTTTTTTTATCGAAAAACAATGTCGGACAAAAGGTCCGAGCAAACATTGGAGCCTGTGTTTACATTGACGTCACGTGTATAGAGTTTATTGGATCCACCCAAAGTTTTCCTTTTCATTTATTTCAATGAAAGGATTCAGCGACCCTGAAAATATTCTGAAAACGACCCCGTGAGCATCAGAAGAAAAATGAGCTGATGATAATTTCCACGGTGAAACGCAGCTTTTTGCGGTTCCACGACTGTTGCCTCGCATTTCGTGTTCAGTCGGTTTCTCGGTTTCAGGCACAAATCAGGATTAATGACCTTTATTCCCGAAATACGGTTAAAGCGCGCCGGAATCCGTAGTTTCAGATACACCTGACTTGACGTCTCGTTCGGGGATGTTAATTAATGCTTTCCAGCATGGCGGTCTCTTTATCGGCGTTGCTATCCTAACTATTTCCATGCTAAATGGCAGGAAAATACACGTTCCGCCTCTATAGAACCCATTCACCGACGTATCTCCTCGCATTTCCGTGCGCGCGCGCGCGCGTGGGAACAAAGGAATTCCGTCTGTCGAGAATTGTGGCATCAATAACAGAGGAATTACCTAATTAATTGAAAAGTTAACCTTGATATGGGTGCTAACGATTGCTGGCCATGTTAACTGTGTAAATAGTTAAAAAAAATCGCTCCATCCGCGGACCAATGTGCCGGGGATTATATTTTCGCCTCTTTCTAAGAAAAGTACTGTAGGCATCAGGTGAAATAATTCCTCGGTACTCGTATCATCACTACTGCCTCGTATTCAGGCCATTTCAGTTCTTGATTAAATACTACTCTATTGATTCAGCAGCAGTTATTAGCACCGTCAGCAATCAATAACGAAAGCTTTATGGATTCAATCAGTCAGACACTTCCCAATTACGAAAAAGCTCATGCAGTTAATTCATTTGTATCAGGTTTATAAAAAACTTAGTTCCTGGCAAGATAGAGTGTCTACATACTGAAATAGCCACGGATTAATGAAAATAAACGATTCCAAATTAGTGTTCCTGATTCAACGCTTTTTGTTTAATAGCGGAGGCTCGTCTATGAATCGTCGAGGGGCTGTTGATCATTCTACGTTCGCAAGCATTGTTCCAAAGTCACTTGAAATCCTGTTACAGCCTGTGCTCGAGATAACGTTAATTAACCTAGCCAGGAAAAGTGTCTTAATTACAACGTCGTTGTCGCGCTCTGTTCATCGGGTTGCCAATAGATCCGATGATGTATGACCGTAGGACGTGGCGCGCGCGCGCGCGCACGCATATGAACGTAGCTTCACGTTGTCGCGTAGGTGGTTGCCTCTAGAACGATGGCGTGGCTCGCAAGCAACATAAATATCTCGCTAATTCTGTGCCGTGAAATAAATCCTGCTGGTAACATGGAAACGTTGGCCCATATTTGTGCTACCGCGCGCACCCTCCTGTTGGTGTCTCGACGACTTCGCGCGGCCATTTGTCGCGCGAACGCAGCGTGCGTAGAGCCTACGTGCTTGGGTGGCCAAAAGAAAACTGTTTGGTATTTTTGTATGGCAACCCTGCGGGAAGGTACCTTCCCGTAGATTATAATGTTGATGATAGTATTACTAAAACTTTGGGTTTACTGCTTTGTCTGAGAAATTCAATTCAATTTCTGTACAGTTAATTTTTTTTAAGGTTATGTGACGCGCAGATCATCAAAAATGACATTTTGAATAATTATAAAGGTGGTTGCAAAAAAATACGATCAAATTCGACTAAAAAATTTGTGATAACTTTTAGGTCTTTCAGACGATCCCATTTATCGAATTCTCCTTAAATTCTGCACATTTAAATTCCAACCCGCATCACAAGGATTTAAACAACTCAGCTCTTAAAGCTTAACTCTGCGGTTCCTCCATAGGTCCAAAGAAAATAAAAAACCATTTCACCCCTTAAATTCAACAGCGCGAAAGAAGCGAAAAGTTCGCAGCTACGAATATTAAATCCCTGATCATAACGTCACCGTCACTTTTCCGCGTGTTTCTAAACAGAATGGAAAAAAAGAGCAGCGGCACGTAATTCGTAGAGAGGGGCAGGCCGCGTCAGCCCGAATTTCGCCCCCGCGCGAATCCATTCTTCGGGCGGAATTTCGAACGCGGGCCGCGCACGTGTCGCGGCACAATTCTTGCGAAATGACATTTCGGAATGAATGCTTGTAAACGAGTGCAACGCGCCAGGCCCGTAATTCGTGCGTGGGATAAAATTTCTCCCCGCTTGTCGCTCGGTTTTGTTAATGCGAGTTCCGCCCCTCTCACCCCCTGTCACGCGCGCGCGGACTTTTGTGTCAGCTATCGATAGCACCGCGATTCTTTGTCGACGCATGGCACGGAGTACTCTTATTATTATCCCCTTCCCTGATTGTACTTTTCTATATTTGAATATTTTTACATTACTTTGCCTTTCAATTTTCATTCACATTTTTTTAAAACTTTTTTCTTTCTTCAGTTTTAGCAATTTAGAATCTGCATATACTGGTACTGAATTTCTACGAAATTGCGGGTGGTTCCATGGAGATTCTTTAACTGACTTTTTTCTTTTTCGTCTGAAAATTTGGAATTCGTATTTTTCATTAAATCTCTTCGAAATCTCTAGTGACTTTGTGGACGTCTAGTTGGAAAGATATACGTGACAGAAAAATGGAGAGATTTTGTACACCTCGTTTTTGCCACCTCGTATTTTTTTAAATTTAGAATTTGCTTTTTCGAAGAAATTCCTTTAATGTAACTAGTAGTTTCATGGAGTCTTGGTCGACAGGATGTACGCGACAGAGGGGTGAAGTGGTTTCGCGTGAAAAAGTAAAGTTTACGATGCAACAGAGTGTCACGTGCACACGCGAACACGAAATGATGGAGGGAAACACGCACGCGAGGCGACAGACGGAGAAATAGGGCCGAGTATCGGAGGAAAATGAAATTGTCGGCAGTTATCGGAGCGAGCTAGCGGCTATAATAATCGATCTCCGTGCAGCCAGCTCTCGTAGAATCGAATTCGAGCTGCTGGCTCGTACGTTCCGCTTGAGAGAGGCAAGAACAATGACAGGAGGTATTGTGCCGGCTCTACTGGTGTCCATATTGTTGCAACTATTTTTCTGAGGGGAAAATTCTTTCGGTAGTCGCGATCGATTCGCTGAAAGAGAACTCTGAAGGCTTTTAGGACTTGGCCTGGCGGGAAAATGAAGCTATTGTGCTCGGTTTTGTTCTGTTTGGTATTTATGGTGTTTTCAGTACGTCCAGGGAATTGTTAATAGGGGAGAAATGCCGTAAAAATGATTCCACTAAACAATTATACTTGGGGCACCAAGTGACTGACTAAAGTTATAATAAATTTCTCCCATAATATCAACCTGTATACTTATACCTTATCGTAATACGCACAAATGTTTCAGAACTAAAAAAATATGGCTTCATTCTCATGAAGAATGTAGTACTAGGAATTGTATTTGAAATAAGTGCTGAACTGTCAATTTTACAAAAGATGTCATCGGGTGGTAGCCTAGTTGTAGATATAAGAAGAAACATAATTTATAGTATACTGAGTACCATAACTTATATTAGAGAAGCATAGCCTGACCAATATGATTTTAAGAAATACATAAAACAACAGATAATACAATGTTAAAAATGTTAATGATCTTTTAGTAGCTTGAAAATATAATAGTAGATCCAATATTATTACTGTATGCAACTAAAATTTACGTTGCTTTACTATCTTAACAAAAAAAAATTATTAAAATCATTTTGCAAAATTTATATTGCACTTCTTGGCCACTTCTGTGTTGTTTGAAAATTGCATTTTTTTCTTATAAAAATTAAATGATAGCCTTACAATTGTAGGTGAGCCCTTTTTATCTCCTGGAACCCAATATTTTCAGTTCCAGTGTTCCACTGTGAATACATGTAACCTATCAGTGACAGGTCCCAGAAGAAATCCTAAAAATTCTCCGTCGCACAAAGCCAATTTCTGACAACGAAGCAAAGAATAAATTTCGGAAAAGAGCATCGATATCAACATGTAAAATCTACAGAACACAAAGAGGAAGGTGAATCCATCACAGAAAAATGTCTCTATTCTTCTGAATGGAATACCCCAACGCGTCTGACAATAGAGATCCTAATACCTTCCAGCCTCCCGCATCGTCCCCGTACAGCAAATGACAGAGACCGTACAAAACCATGCAGCGCTTAAAACACACCCACCCCTGGCCCCCGTATTCCCGCGACTCTGTCATCGTGGTAACCGAGTCGATAGCAATTTGTTCACCTTATCGCGAGGCGGGAGGGGTGGCGCGTAGCCCCGGAACCACGGCTAAACGTCGACGACCGCGGCTATGGATTGATCCGTCAAACTTGGGCACAAAGGGCCTGCATTCACGTCACGTCGCAGCACGAAAAAAGGAGCGTGGCGCTCCACTGAGGGGACGTGTCGGCGTGAAAACTTAAAGTCGACGTAACAATGGCTTTTTGTAAGCCTATCACAACCCCCCGGGAACGATACCGGCGGGACGGTAAGAGCCCTAGATCCCTCGGCGCCCGCCTCTTCATCCCTCTCGAAGATCAGAGGAGGACCGATACATCGGTGTATCGATGCGTCCGACACCGTAACTTTCTTCTCTACCATTGTGCATTTGGGTCAAACCCTTTCGACGACAGTTCTATCAAGCCCGGTGTTCTCTTTCCCGCCCCCCCGAGAACCGCCGGCCATCCTACCGTTCACCATTTTCCCGGCCGCGTGAAAGGCCACTCCACCATGAAGCGTTCGTGCGGCTTCTTTGTCGTTCCGCAGGTGAGAGGTTGATCTTAGTTTCCTCGTCGACGCGGATCTACTCGAAAGCTCGGGTTTTGTGGACGGGACGGCCTGGGCACGGAGATTCTCACCTTTTCCTTTGCCTCCATTCTCTCTGCCCTTCGTTTTCGCTCTTTTGTCAGAGAGCTTCGGGGATGATGTGATCGATCGTTGGTAGCTTGGAAGGAAGATTTGTTTTTTTTTTCTTAATAATTTTTTTTGGGGGGGGGGGAGTTTCAGTATCTCTTGGTTATGGTTGGAGTTATATCGGAGGTACACTCATATATTTTGCATCATTTTCTGTCTCTTCAAAGCTAGTATTGCCTGTGTCATGTGAATATATATACATATATGTATACAGTGATATCTTGAAAAGCACCCGAGTCCTCTGTCTTGAGATGAAGCCGTCGCTATCCCCACCACATACTTCTTTTGTAGTTGGCATGGCGAACGAGAGGTGCCAAAGAGACCTATTCCGTGTCCTTTCGATAGACGACGATTTATGGCTTATCGCTGGCAGGCCCTCTCACTCGTTTATAGTCCCTCGCACTCGCCACGGGAGAGAGCAGAGGCAAGCCGAATTCTTTCAAAACAAAATTTAATTTAGTGATGTGCGGTAGTGGTACCAACTATCGATAATGATTATTTATATATATTTTTTCGTTCAATATCGATACATGAAAAATATTCTTCAAAAAGTATCGATTTTGATAATGTCGATACGAAAATCGTATCAATTTACCAATTAAAAAGAAAGCTACATATATTTAACAGAATATTATCTTGGATTAAAAAGAATTTTCTAAGATAACAATTTTTATATAGTATTAAGAAAATGTAGTATATAAAAGTCTTACGACTGAGCTCGCCTTTGCGATAGTTTTATTCTTTCTCTTCATTATTTTGTTTTTTTGTACGATAAAAACGTTTAATAATAATATGTGTGTGTGTGTGCAGAGGTCCTTAGGTAAAATTCTATGTAGATTTTATACCGTATGCAACTTACGTTAGACTTCGCCTAGAGTTTTATACTAGCCTATCTGTGACTTACTTTTTTAACGACTTTAGCAGAATTTTTTATATTCTGCAGGAACTAGGACAGGGAAATCCCAGTTCAAATCTGACACTGCAGAAGTTTAACTTATTAAGTTATATTTCTTTCAACCTGTTGCAGCTGATTTTCTCCATTTCCATCAGTCTTATCAGTAGACAGACATAAAGAAATTTTCTAAATTTAAACCAGCGTATTTCAAGCACCACGGTCCCTTCGTGAAATTACGATATCCTTTACCTCTTGAGTGAAGCACGTTTCAGACCTCCACCATTTCTCTACCAAATCTGAATTCACCTATTGCCATATTAATTCAATAATAATAGTATAATACTACAACTTTATTAGGAGACGTATTAAGAACAACATAACCTTCAAATGGTTGCAGAAGTAAATAAAGAAACGTGTTTGCATCGAGCCAAAAACAGTAGTTTAATGCGACGGGTGTCTAAACACGAGTGTAACGAAGACGGAGGGACAGGCCTGTCTATTTCTGGCTACTCATTCTCGGGCTGGTAGGCCCAAAACAAGACCACACGAATATGTAATGGCTTTTTTTACGTCTGTCCGTGTTCGAAATACGCGTGGGCTCCCACTGCGCTCTATCTTCGTGGAATGATCCACGGCGCCTGGTGTCTCGCTGTTTCCACCGTCCAGAGGCGACAAGAAATTTGGATATTTCCGTTTCAATTTCGTCGAGAACCCTCGATCAATCACCTCGCTGGCTGTGCTCGATGCCGCTGGAGGAATGAAAAAGCAGACAATAAGAGGCAATAGTAAGAGTTAACGAAGGAATAGAGCAAGAGGATTTGTGGAATATTCTATTTAAATAGTCTTTGGCGACATTAGAGATGAAGACATTAAAGATTTGCATTTCTTCTTGATATACAGTGTGCCATTTTTTATTCGACATTTAGAGTGTTTTCATGAGTGATCACATGAGTTTCTTAGGATATGTTTAGAACTCTTAGGCATTTCTGAAATAGGCATTTCTTTTAATATAACATTAAAATTCCTTTTCTACGCGATGACCATTTTTTGCTTTAGTAAAAGAATTTTTTAGCCATGAAGAAAGATAGTGGTCCACTACCATCAAGCTAGAATTCCCCTAACTAATGGTGGATGACTAATTACTGCCAAGACCAGGTCATAATCTTTTTTCAGTCGCTGTTACTACATGTGGTGGAGCTTTAGGACGATGAGAGACGATTTTTCTTCTGTTAATAAGCGGCTACTTTTTACTCCCAACTACAGGCCTCGATTTATCTAGCTGTTGGCAACATTCTTCCCAAGTGATGACTTCATCACCTCTTTACGGAAGCTCGTGATGTGTCAAGAGGCCCCTACACCGTCAGGCGCACAGAAATTTTTTCTAATTCGAACTCAGGCTCTTCAATTTTCTACGTCAATCATTCTGGTTAACAATACACTTTTATTCCCGACGTATTATTGTTTAGAATCCATTTTTCTGTCCACTGCTGAGTCCAATATTCCCTGTCACATATCGAAAAAAAAAAATGGGTCGACGTTGTTACACGTGAAGAGGGCTGAACAGATTTTCATTCGATTGATGAAGTGCTTCAGTTTTAAAATTCAAGCGCTCCATACGTAGCGATGTAGTTTCGAAAAAATTCAATTGTCCGGCGCGCCCAGGTCGAGTTGAACCCGGCGATACATGTCCGCGCATCGCCATTATAATTTCGTCGATTAAAAATCGAATCACGAGCGCGTATTACGTCAACGATTCGTCATAAATTATTGGCGTATGGTCGCGGCGCGGACTAATTAATTAGTTATCGCACACGATATACTCAAATAATCGGGCTTGTATTAAGGCTTATAATAACGGGGCAAAATACTTGGAAATTTGTTATTTAATCGGCCACTCGATAATTTCCGGTATCATTGCCACCAGACGCGGACCGATTACAAATTCATCAGAGCCAATTAAAAATTAATCAGATCCGCTCTGATATTCTTCCATCATTATTATTATTTTCGGTGGAACGGTTATTAAATGGAACGGACAGGAAATCGACACAAAAAAATATGAGTTTCGCGTCGTTTGTAACTCGTGAATTAAAACTACACTTTTTCGACGATCTTTAAAAGTGCATGGAAAGATTTGGCACAACTAGTAAAATTGACGTGTGGATATAAGATTTTATTCTTCTTAATTGATAAATGATGTATTGTTAACAACGAAAGAAGAAAAATATATATGTTGGTTGAGTCGTCGACTCAATAGTGATATAAGAATTCTGAGACGTAGTTTGAGGTTAGGTTTATCAGTACCGTTATGGCTCCACCTCGCATTTTGCACACTGGTATATATTTTAATTTTGATAAATACATCTTCCACGATTAGTTGCTTTTAATTATTGCAATTGAATGTTACATACTATTGTATCATAATTATTATTTGTGCAGCTTTATTCAGAAATTAGTGACAATGAAACATATTAGATTGAACTGGAAATTGAATATTATGGTCATCCTATTGGTTTCCATTACAATGGTTACAAGAACCTGTATCGCTAATTATGAACACGTTTACTACTTCTGATAATGAGAATATAATTTGTTACGCTAATAATCTTTCGAAATAGATTCATATACCTATGCACATGTCACAGACAATTTCTCACCAACCACACACTTTTACTTCACCTTCTGGTCGTTTAAAAAATCCGAAGACATTAGTCAAACTGCCATTCAACAGCAAACACGAAAATAACTCAGCCCCATAACATAACTTCAACAGAGTCACAGAACCCCACTTGAACACCAGCTGGTACACTCTCCACCTATTTCTAAAATTCCAAAAGCCCAATATGCAACCTGAAGACTTAGAACCAAAAAATTCTCACCGACACGATCACTCAACTCAACCCCTCAGAGCTTCCATATCTGGGGTAAGGCACGAATTCGCTAAATAGAGGACGTCGACGTTGGATAATAATAATTTCTCGTGGAACACGTGTCTCGTGGAGCACGTTCCCCTCTATCTCAGATAGGGAGGGGAGGGGCAGGCACTATGGAGATTCACCCCCGATAGTGACAACGCTCCTCGTTGCCCTCTCATCTCCCAGCGAAACGCCTACGATCGATTATATCACGCACGTTATACCGTTGTATATAAAACCGCAAGGAACGAGGGCCTCCCTAGGCCGCGGCTGGCAGGGACTTCGTGACGAGGAGCTATTCCTGGAGTATTTTAGGGCTACAAGTTCCGCCGTAGATTGCGGAGATAGGCCCCCGCGGGCTTATTTATGGATCGAATTCGCGAGATTTCCGGGAAAGCTCGTTTCCCCCTCCTCGCCCCGCCAGCGCACACAGCGCGGCGTGTACACTATCCCCCCACAGCGCGCAGCCAGACTCATCGGCTTTGATACGGCTGCTTTGATGAAATATTATCGGTAATCGCGCGCTGGTCGGATGTATTCTCTGCTTGTAGGATTGCCAGCCTCTGTGCGCGAGCTCTCAGGAGCCGGTCCGCCGAAAATGAATATAATTTTTGGAATAATTAGGTAGTCGGGCGGACCCTGCCAAATGGGGTTCCGAGGGGCCGAGGATCCTTTTCACCAGAGGAAATTGATGTGCCTCGGATCAGAGTTTGGCGAGATTAAAACGCGAGGTTTCGGTCTTCTGTTTGCGGTAATGATATTTGGGATTAAATGGGTTGTTCGTCTGCTTGAGGTAACAGTAAGCTCGAGTCTGCCATCGGCCGTAATTAACCATCGTTGTCCAGTATGGGTAGGGGCAGGGCTTTCATCTTCCCGATTGATAATTGCCTGTAGGAAATCTTCTGCGGTCTGCTGAGAGAGCTCAGCTTGCAAGTCTCTAGGATCTTCACAGAGCCTGAAAAGCTGAAGTTCATAGAGGACCCATGTAGGATCCTCGTAAGAAGCATTGTTCTAACATAAGAGCAAACTTAACCCCGCGCGTATATATGTATATCGCGAGTATGGAGTTCACTCGACCTTTCTGGTTAAGGGTTAAATACAACGCACATCCTGGCCCAGCCAACCCTCGTAACATCGACCTTTCGCCCCTTTGCGGTCATGATGCGTCGTTTCTGCCTACTGTATCGTCGTATCAACCGACAAACCAATCAGGTTCCCACAATGGGGTCGACGCTATAGCAACCGGGACGTTTCCTTCTGATTTCACTGACGCGGTGCTTTCTTGACGAGTTCTATAGAAACGTGATCGTTCCTGTCGTCGTCGTAAATTCAATATGCCCGGGCATCGATACAGTGTATACCTTGCCGTTCGTACGCAATCTGCAAGGTATTTGAATTTTAATGGGGCAAATTTGGCGCACCAGTCACTTTGATCGTTTGAAGAGGTGCGAAATCTTGTGGATGGGGAGACACAATCAATTTGTTGGAACATTGCGGTCATATAGGATGAATAGAATCTGGACTGGATATAGGAGATTGAAAGCAAACCTTATTTGAATCTAAAGTACAAGCATGCCTGGGCAAAAAGTTGAAACAACGATAAACAGTGAAGCCTTAAAAAATAATTTTACTGTTAAAAAGCATTACTTCGCAAACTATGCGTAGGTAAAACAATACATACATCCATTTCGAATAATTCCATCAAAGGAACCTGTTCTGTACTACGCGCGTGTAGACAATACGTCACACCGTACAGGTGGACCGCGCGAAGTTCTGACTTCCCTATATTCAAAGCCTATTATCTAAAAGATGGTTGGAAGCACGAAAAAATGGTATACACAGTAATTGTAGAAAATTGAATACTCTTTTAATATTGTTTGAACAAAGTTTCATTAGGACTTACCATTTTTGAGAAATTCTTCGAATTCAAACTTGATGAATTCTAAACGTTAAGGCCTGGTCGGCTCCCTTTCCTGTTGTCCTATTACAGTAATTTTTTCAGGGACTACTTTTTTATGAAATGGGTCATATTAGGGAGTGAGAACAAAGAAACACAAAAAAAATTCTACACGTATAATTAAAGGCCATTAATGGACATTAGCAATAAGTGCCGTCGGTATCGTCGAAAGGGGTACCTCATCGGTGACAACATCCTTCCAAGAAGCAAGGTTCACCCCTCCTCCCGTATCTACATCCCCCTTTCCCTATCTTTCTCCCTGCACCTCTTAAGGGGGTGGCGATGGGTGAAGGCAAACGACGGTGGAATCGATTTGCCATTTGTCTCGGTCTCGTCGGGCGCAACATTATTTCCTAGCGAGCCTTCTGTCTTACGTCGACGCCATTTGCGCGGAATTTGGCGCACGTCGGGCCGCGTGCTGGTATGCAACTGCCCGGACGTTTCTGTAGCACAAAGGTGACCGGTGCAGGCCGTGGAAGTAAGGCTCGAGGAAACGTCCGCATTCCTGACACCTGACGGCGCGTTCAATGGACGTCGTGTGCGCCGCCTTGCTCGCTCACTCCCCATTACCATCCCCTCAAGCGATACGTTACACCTGGGGAGGGTGGGTTACCCCGGCTAGCGTTACGGCTTGAATGGACACGCGTTGATTCTTGTTTGCTGCCACGTAGGGGTGCTTCGATCTCTGATTGCTCCCCTTTTCTTCTCTTGGGTCAGGTCGAGTCGAGGAATTGAGCCGACAGGGGGTTGATGGGAGGGTTGCGAAAGTAAGTATAGAGGACGAAGCTTTTTCTGTTTTCGTGAACATTGGAAGATCTTTTAAATGAATTTTGTTTGATGGAGAAGTTGAGTGGTGAATAAGGTTCTGTTTTAGAGCCACTTTTGTTTCATTACTGATTTTATTTATTCGTTTGGTGAAATGTGCGCAGATAACTTACCCCTGCATATTGGCTAACTTATCTATTGGTAATTTTTGTCCGTGTTAATAATTAATTTGTTGTACCCACCCTTAGTAAGGAAATTAATTAGTTAGACCTACAACAAAATTTATTTTAAGTTACGTTGGTACATCGGGTATACCCATTTTTAGAAAATACATGTTTTATTTTTGGACCATTTGTAAAGCACAATATCGCTCCACGAATCGCTCGGTTTTTTCACGTCTCGCGAATCTCTTGTTCTATTATGCACACGTATTTATCGAGCAGCCATTCTAAAAGGTATCATGCACAAATATTTCCCCGAATGATTGAAAATACAAAATCTGCAGGATACACAGACAATACGGTCCTTTAAAAATGGCAGATGCACATTTTTACTGGAATGGGAAACAGAATATTTACACTGTACAAATTGTAGGAGACGGGTATGGAATAATAAGCTGACATCCTCACAGATTGGTCGAAGAATTGGAAATGACTATCCCCCGAATATTTTGTACTCGTTTAAATTAGACCCTATTCTATTGAAATTAGAAATTATACCACTAGTCTCATTTCAAGTCCAATATTTCAATACTTTTTAATTATTCCTTGCTTTACAAATATTTATCTTTGTAAAAGGTACTTCGTAACTTATTGCTATATAGTGAACACAGATATTCGAGGACTAAAAATTGTAATCGAAAATAACAGTCTAATAAAATGTACTTACGTCACGTGACATAATCAAGACGGGAAGGTGAAGGATTCATGATTAAAATTTAAAGCTTATAAAATTTATGAAATTTAATGAAACTTTCTGTCTACTAGTATGATTTCGCTACTATATACTATATAATAAATGCATACTTACAAAAATTAAAAAAAAATTGAAACTTTGCAGAAATATAATTCAAGTAATGCTAACACTGTAACCCCCTCAAAGAAATTCTGAGTTTTTATATTATCGCGAATATCTGCGGAACTGTAAAAGTTATTGAAAACAAGTTTAATTTAAAGTTCTATGATTTTTAAGACCCTACACCACGAGGGTAAAGAATTTTCGACCAAAAGGGTGGTGGAAATAAATTTTGAAATACTTAATTTTCTCTGTTACACAACGTTACACTAATTCTGATAAATCCTAAATAAATCTAATAAATTCTGATAAATTCTTACCATCTCTCCTCAGTAATAGTAACCCTCCATTAAAAAAACACCATCGATACATAAACTACCGATTCGGTAATCGTCCGACCCCCAAGCAACAATTCACCCCACACAGTGCCCAATATCAGAACAACTTGCATTCGAAACATTCTCGCGCCCCGTTCTCGCGAGGCAGCGGTGGAAAAAGGGCAGGAGGGCGGGGGGACGTGGCTGAAGGAGTGGCAGTTCCTCGATGAGAGGGCGCGTGCTAGCACGCACCATGCACGGGAAAAACTTGAACGGTGCCTCTTGTTATCATGGTCGTTACCGCGATAATATCGCTGTTGTACGTATAGTTACACAGCGCGACGATATTTGCCAAGTAAGCTGCATGCAACATAGCTGCCGGTTACGTGGTTACACAATGGCGACCTGGCTCTGAACCCACTAACGAGACCGTGCCCCGACACCTGGCTGAAGTTTACTTTGCCCGTTTCGCCCTTGGACCGTGTAAGCGCGGAATAATGAAGGATAACTGTTATTTGATTCAGTTACGCGGCTTGGCTCGCGGAAAATCCCGCGCCCGCGGATGCCGTGGCCGGGAAATTTTGTTGCGAATTTCGGGCGCAATGAAACGGAGGAATGCCAGAATCGCGGGCCTGGATTGGCTTTGAGCAACGATTTCGAGGATTGTTTCCCCGCGTGCTTGTCCTTTTTTGCGTCTGGCTGCTCGAGTTTCCTGGCGCTCGTTCACCTAGCTGGCTAGTTTGGCGAGAGCTGCCTCAGCGGGGTGAAAACTGGCTGCAACTGAAGATGTAACAATGTGGCAGTCTTGTGGCGGGCACATGCCAGAGTAGCAGGGTTAGGCTGGTACTTTCCACTTCTCCAGTGAAGTGGGGGTAAGCGTAGCTTTCTGCGACCAGTTTCTGACATAACCTATATCTTCACCTCGTGGAGTAATGTGACGAGCTCCTTGAAGCCTTACTTCTCAGATACCTCTGCTCTGGAGTCTCTGTAATAGCTACTCTTACTCATGGGTGAATGATTCAAGCCCTCAGCATCTCGGCATCACATAAAACCCTAAGATCTGATGTCAGAAATGCCTTAAACTATCCCAGCTACCCTGCAACAGACCCACCACAGCAAACTTTCGATTTTCTTTACCGTCTCCTGCCGTAGATAGTACATATTTCCCAACACGCATGCTGGGGAATGATAATTACGAATTAAGTTTTAATGGTTTAATGCGCGATCCAGGCTTGATGGCGTGGCCGGGGATGCGTGGGGTTGATAGAGATCGTGTGTTAATCTGAGAACTCTGCGGTTGGTCACACTTTCCCATAACGTAAACAGAAGCAGAATTTCAGTTTGCGGCTTACCATAGCCTCCGCCGTGGCGGGATAAATACAAACAACTTGTAATAATATCGTGTTTGCGCGGAGGGTACGACGATTTCGCCTATGGTGTTAAGCTTGGAGCTGAGGACAGCAAGAATCTGATTAGCTGGTGCGTGATCCTAATTTAAATTCGAGCTAATCACACCTGCCGGGTTATTAAATCGATACTACATGCGACTAGTTTCAATGTGCAGAAGCCCAATCTCAGAGCCAACATTCTATTTTACTAAGGAGTCCAAGCTGTTTATTATTGCACGTCCACAAAGTGCTCTAGATGCACAATAGGTCTAAACAAAGTGAGTTTAATGAATTATAGGTCTTTATATAAAGTGGTTAGACTTATTGGTCCAGTGTCTGGGGTTCTCAGTTCTGGTGAAACTATTGCAGTGGAAGGCTAAGACTTACCACAGCTAGTTTCAACTAGCGTCCACAAATTCGAAGTCAGCTATGCCAACACCACAAACCCCTTACCTCGTTGACTTTGGTATAAATTGCGTTTTAAAGCTGTATTCGAAAGTAAATAGACGTCTGCAAGGTGGAAGTAGCTAACTGTGTATGAGGATGTGCTGTTTTGCAAAGTTGATTGGCGTAGTTATCTTTCTTAATTGAAACCTAATGCCTTTGAATCTCTTCCGATCAGTTCTTGATCGAACACTTGTTGTATGGCGAATGACTAGTTTCCAAGGTCCTCCGTAAGTTTCCCGATATCTTGGTTCAACACGTGGGAGTGGCTGGGGGCAGTCTTATTGATCTCTGGCCCTAATAAGTTGTAAAAACTGGAAGCCTCGAACTATGCTCGGCAAACGTACCGTAAAGGGATCACGTTCAATCAATATCCATGACGTTGTGTGCTCAGAACGTTTGTATTTACTGAAGATGGATGACGTGGACGCCAGGAGGGAATCCCACAGGATCCACCAGTTGAGTGGAAATACAATAGTATTCGGGTGATCGTTTTCTGCGCGGGCTGTCATGATGAAGAAGTGCTTACTAGACTACAACACCTGTACACATACACTCTTTGGAGCTGTTACTTTCTTGTGAATTGAACTACTGAATTACATACGTGCTCTACTGGATACATGGATGACTATTTTACTCCAAGGATATATCACTAACCATTTTCTTCGCACATAGCTTCCATATTATGCGAAATATAGTCACATCAGTTAGTGTAGTTAGATATACATTAAAACAAATACTAGTGTTAGGCTAATGTGCAGTGTCTTTGTGAGTGAATCCTCATAACCTTCCTAACATCTACAATACTATAATATACATACAATAGACCACTAATTTATCCGTGACAATGAACCCAATCAAATCAATTATAACAAATTTGTTACTCTCAGATCCAGTACCCTTATTTTCCAACCATCCCCCCAAAAAATCTCAAAAAAAAAAGAATGAACCTCGCTATCCCCCGTGTATTTAACGTCTGATGAGCCCATGAATGTTACCCCGCCATTATCTGAAATTAGCCACGAAAGATCAACGAGCACAGCTATGTGATTATAGACTTCCCCTGCCCTCAATATTTCCTTTCGAGTCCCTGACGCGTGACAAACAGGGGCTATTGAAAGAAAAAAGGAAGAAGAGACGCGTGGAATTCGCAATGGGTCCGCGAAAACATCTCGCGGTGAGATAAACCGTTGCGAGCCACATTCACCCCGCATTTTGAGGGTTGCCCTGCACAATTGCGGTTAATTACTAGCATATTCATGCACAGGATACACGCTCCTTAGTGGAGGGAACGGCGTGGCGCGGCGTGCCTACTAATCCGACACACAGATGCGACCGTAATTCGTTAGTTGCTCGGGACACGTCCATTGAATTAGCGCCTGGGCTTAATTAAATCGTCTAGATAAACAACTTCCCTTCACGGTGGCCACGTACGCCACCTGTCTTTATCTCCTCGTCACAGCGACGTTCCGTCGACTTTTTCCGGCAGCCCGGGCTTTCCAACGTTTGCTGCGACAAAGGTGGAGAATTAAGGTCTAGAACTGTCGCCATCGTGATACAGCGCGAATTCAACGCGGCTCGTGTATCTTGGTTACGTGGTATAGCTGATTCGATTTGGTATGTTTAGCTTGGGTGGAATGGACACAGTACTGGGAGGATTGAAGGTTTCACTGATGACCTGGACTTGTCAGCAGGGACTTCATTAATAGTAGACATTCGTTTGGCAAAGTTGGGGCTAGTGATGCATTGCGGCTGTGATTTCAGTTGGTACTGAGTCCTTTCTGCGAGGATGTCTATCCGTTCAATAATGCTAGGTCTTTTCTTTTTGATGATGTCTAGAGATGCAAATGTTGGGATTATCTATTTCCAAGATGTTCTTGGTGTTTTAAACATGGACACTTTTGGGCCTCATGTTTTTAATAAAGCTTGCGATTAGGAGAGGGGTAAATGGCAGGTTGAGGTGAACACCAGAAGTCAATTATCAACTTGGGTTCATATGTCACAGGTAGACTTCAAATGACTTGTGTTTGGAAGAGGCAGAACTCATGCTCCTACTTTCAGGGATATGAATCTTGTTCTGTAGGGTTCTAATGAAGAGCGACATAGGATATAGTAATATCTACTAAATAGTAGGGCTAGACGTTCTTTAAATCTTTTATTGTTGAAAGGTACTCATCCTCTTGCATGTTACTGAAACTTATTAGCGGATAAATCACTGAGCACTTTGAAAAACAGCACAGGACTCATCCCAATTCAGTAGGCTCAACCCCCAAAAGTCTCCTCTTTGGCATACCCATCTAACGCATCAATTATTCTGAGACGATGTGACAGTATAGAAGGCAGGAGAACTCAAAAGAATAACCCATATGCTTCTAACACGAAGAATCCTTTTTCAAAGAGAAACAAAAGAACCTGGGACCATTGTACAATACAAAACCATTACCCCCCCTGGCGTTATATGATCAGAGGGGCGGGGTCCAGGGCTCTTTCTCCGCCCAGCGAAATGTTATGACTGACTGGCAGTCGATACATCGGGGTCCCTCGTGCAGCGGAAACAGTAATGACGTTTGACCATGAAATATAACAGCCATACAGAGCAGACGCTGCGACGGCTCCCTTTCAACGGCCATAAATCCCGATCCGCCGTGCTGATGCGGCCACGAGTGCCCTCCAAGTGAATTCTCCTCGTGGTAAAAGCATCATCTTCAGCGGGTGTAACTCGATACACAGCGGCGGTAGGTTCGACGAGGGCCATAATCGTAAAGAACAATGCCTGGTGTCAATTAATGGCCGCGATGTAATCAGACACTCCTGTTCGTGGCGCGTTCGATAAGTCTCCAGGTTCTCGTAGCATTGCCCGATGCTCCATGATGAAGTGGTCCGCTGGAATGCTGACCCGTTTTCGCTCCGGGAAACGTACTCGTGTGTCGGTTAACGGGTTTGCGGGCTCTGATACCCTGGGCGAGCACTAGGGAATTAGTTGCTGGCTGGCTGGCAACTCGTGGCGTCCCTGCTGATGACAGGGACTAGTGAACAGTGATTCTCGTGACAGTGGTTCTTGGTTTACAAAAGATGGGGGATGTTGATGTATCACTGTCACTTTTATGACCTGCCGTTAGGATCTTCGTTTCTTTAGTGGTTAGTAGATCGTCTCTTGCTGGTTTTCTCTTGCAAAGGGCAAGTTAGGACCCTTTCTAACACCTGTTCTCTATAAGGGAATTCGTTTCTTAGCGATGTTTGTGGGTTTGGATAGTTGAAGAGATACTTTGCAAGGAGGGGCAATTGCTGACTGATACAAGATTGCTCTTTCTAGCGCTACAAGGAGAATAATAGCCTAACGATCTTATTCCTAACGATCTTGAATCTGAGGGTCTACTAGCCCTTTGCTTGTTAAAGCATTTGAACAACACTTATTCTACTATTTCTTTTTATAGACGATGAAAATTTCAAAGGAGACACTTAGTAAAATAATATCAGGTAGCAGCTTATTGCAGATAACCTCTAATCTTAAGATTCTAAGAAAAAAGAAACCTGAAAGTAAAGAGAAGAACCAACAGTTTCCTTGACTGCTTGTACCCCCCTCCCCCATGTAAAAAACTGTTTCCTGGCTGAGATAAAAGCCGATGGTCGTGAAAAATATTTGCCAGTCTATCGGTTTGATCGTTCCCATATCGGTGCCGCGGATATTCTTTTTTTTTTATATGCAAAATAACGCGTGCATCGTCCATCCCGCGTGGGGGAACATTTCGGGCCGGCATGTAGGTTCCATGCCTGCGTCTGTTCAATTGGCCCTACTCGTGTTGCGCGCTCTAAAAAACGATCGACGTTTCACCGACACCTGTCAGACAGAAAATAACTCTTGTCATCGCGGCGATCGACAGGGGCCCGCGAGGTTCCACTGCGAAATTGTTGCGTTGCACGCGGACGACTTCAAAGCTGTGACCCCGTAATTATTTCGGCGACAATCGTGCGATGAAAATCCCTTTGATCGTGGCCTGGGAAATTGAAATTGCAGATCTCTTCTTTCGAGAACAACACCTGTCACTTTTTTTCATCCTATTGCCCATCCTACCGTACAATATGTGTTCTTGAGTGAGGTGCAGGCAATTTCGAATTACAGTAGGTAATGCCTCGTTAGAATCACGACGATCGGAGCTGGTGGCGGGACACTAACGCGATGCAGACACTATTCCCTTAGAGGGAACGAAATTTTTTAAATTCTATGTATGTTCAAGACCAATACTAATTTCTTAGACTTGCATAAACGTGTAAATCGGCGTCGTAAATGCGGTCTCGCAGAAACGTTGTATCTGTCCGTTATTCAATTATCTATTTTCCCTTTTAGACACCTACGCGTCGACTCGTTCGCAGCTTAACGGCTCACGATACTGATTCCATCCCCTTTTCCCCCGTTGCTTGCTCATCGTCGGACGCGGAACCGTAAAACCGGTCATATCGGGGATCGTAAAAGCCGTGGCCTAGCATCGAGCTTTGGGTGTGAAAGAGGGCACTTACGACCGCCACGAAAATGAAGGTGAAGAAGGAGATGAAAGAATAGAATGGCAAAATTTGCTTCCTTTTCCTGTTGCCCCTAGACGTCTTCCTAAAGTTTTTAGACTCCGAATGTTAGTTCCTGCGTAATTTCGTAACACAAAAACGAGAGAATGAAGTGAGAGAATAAGGTTGCCGTTGAATATGACAGAATAACGAAACACTGAAACTTTCGTGTCTCAAAAAACTTGGATATGGATGATATAATAGAATAGGCCTCCATATAGGGAGAGGTCTGCTAGTGGGGGTTGCTAGCAAGTGGGGGAGCACAATCTCTTGCAAGTTCAATAATCCAAATCACGTCACGATCACTTCATGGTGAACAAATCTAGCTTACAAATCATCGTAACCTATCATCCCCTGGCCTGATCGCGGAAAATCACTGCCCCCTTGGTCTCGATTGAAGCACCCCTCGACAACCATAAAAATACATTCCGAAAAGAGAAGAGGGGTCCTGTTCCTAAAAATTCATCCGACATGCATTCCCCATCGAGGGGTCGATCCTACGGTGCTTGTACACAGGCGTATGTCAGAAAATCGCGATATAAGCGCAACAGAAGGCTCGATTTATTCCATTCAGAGGGATGAGCGGGAGCTGGACACCCCTCGTCTGGCCCTTCGATTGGCATTTGTGTGGCTGGGTTAGAGTGTTTACTGTCTGTGTGAAAAATCTATATATAAGGGACATGAGCTCAGTGTTGGATTTGGGGAATTGCTACCTGTTTTACGGGAAAGTAACTGCTAGGACCAGGCTCCGTGCTACTTATGATACGCGTAATCTTATTAAGTATTAATAATATAGTCGAATGATAGTAATTACTGCAAGATACAATAGATAAACAATAAGTGTTTTCGGCGCACTAGTTCGGTCAGTTTAAAGATACAATAGAGTACAGCATACCAACCAACGCAGTAGCTATAATAACAAAGCCCACAGCCACAGGAAGCAATTGTATAAACAGAACTTGAGCTAGAATCTCATAGTTTTCGTTTCCCCTTCAAAGATCAGTCAAGAGGAGCTTTTCCTAGCAGTTCCCTTTGCAAAATCTGTGTACGGCGAGCTAGTTGACTAGCTTATCACCCAGCAATCAAAAACAAATCCCACCTAAACCAATGGTCACCGCATGAGAGTCCCAGTTGCTAGCCCCCTACTACCATGTCTGCCTAAGTACTCGTTCACTGGTCCCCGCGTAAGCGAAAAAAGTCAATCTTCCGATCACCAGGTGACTTCTAACCAATCGAACTGTCTAGATCATCAGCGACCAGCCTCTGGGTCTAACGCATCCGCCACCCCCTCACTCGTAATCCAGATTTTTTCACAGCGCAGGGCGTACTCAAACGTGATCGGTGCTGGCGATGACAGCGATTACACGCGGAATAACAATGCTCGTGGAGAGAGATCCGGCTCGGTTCGACGTAATGTAATCAGCAAAGCATACCGAGGAGCCCGGGGTTTATACGATATAATACGATCGATCATAGGCGGGGACGGTGGCGTTCGGCTGCGGACGCGCAAATCCGCGTGGCCAGATTACCGGGCGCTGGCGTTACGACATATGTACGCGTGCAATATTTAAGCCTCGTTAAACGCGTAATTTCAAATCGGCCGTGGGGTCCGCGTCATATGTTATTGATAACCGCGCCGGCGCTCTATGCCGCTTGTTGAATAATGCGCGGATTACACGGTCTAAACTAAAGCAAACGTCGAATAATTAACAAGACGTCGCTTTGAAAGGCCGCCGCGGGAGCGCTCCATAGCGGGCCCGCGAGCGTTACGCTTCGGCCTCATTAACTATACAACTTCCAGTCTCTTTGACGCGGCGCGAAGAGATTGATGAAGCGAGCTCCGACCGATTAGAAGCGGTGATTAAGAAACCTGGACGTACGGATGGGTTTGCGGGTGTATGCGGATGGGTCTGCGCATCCTTTTCTCCCTGGCGCTGATATTTCAGGGGATTGGGATGGAAGTTTCAATTTTTGGATTAGTGACTGTGAGTGGAGTCTGTTTGCATGGGAATATTTTTGCTTGCGTTGGGATTTTGAGGAAGTAAGGTGTGTCTATGTGCGTATGTATGTATTTATGTATGGGGATTGCTCGTCCTATGTTTCTTTTTGCTCCTGCGTTGAAATTATGGTAGGATCGAGGTGGGGTTTTCAATCTTCGAATTATCTATATAAAGTTTGATAACACTTAGAAGAGAGGTTTAATTTATGCTTAAGTAATTATTATTTTCATTTCCTTTTGTTGGACAGTGTTTCTAATCACTGGAGTATAAGTGGCTGCTCAGGGTGACTAGAGCGCTTTCCCCTCATCCGTACCATGTTTCTACATTATTCTTCTAAATCTACTACCCAAAAAAAGTTAACCTTTTGGTTGTCTCTTTCGTATACTCACGGAATTTTAAATTTTTACGATATTTTTAAGTATCGTATTGTCATATTTTTCATTGAATTCAATTTCACATTTCATACATTTCCCAGAAAGGGAAATTTACATTAAAACTGCGAACTTGAGAACTGGAAAGCTTCAGAAACTCGTATGTACCAGCACAGTTAGCCGCATATTCAAGGCGTTAAACACCTCCCCGCAGTTCTCAGTTTTCTGCACTGTGTCACCCCGCCAATGCGATTCTTTCACGCTCGTTTGCTTCATTCTCATCCCGGTTACATTGTCGTATTCTCGTGCGAACAAAATTTCCCCAGCTTGTTCGCGTATTCAATACGCCATTCACTTTGTGGATCGCTGAAGTTCAACAGCAGACATCGACGTGTCAGGTAGTGTAACCAATTTTGGCCTCGAGGCGATGCCTTTGGCATTTAATTAACGAACCTTCATTGAACGTAAAGGTATTGATAATCAAAAGATCAACTTCAGCCCTTTCATAGGGAAAGCTGCGCACTCGTGTGTTGTGATTACTATCATTGTGCTATACTGCTGTCCCGTATTAGGTATTAAGATTATTAAAGATTAGCTTTACTACTCGGTTTCGCCCAAAATTTAGATTCTGATTTTATAAAAAAAAGTTTGTCTTTTTCGTGAAGATGGTCACATTCATCCGAATTAGTCAGGCATAATTAGCTGAGGCACATTTCGTGATCCCAGAGTTTATCTTCGAAGGTTTTTAGGCGACAGACAAACACACAAAGATATAGAAGCTTTCTGCTTTATATATTAAGATTGTTTGACACACTACCTGGTAATGTAGTTAACAATATGAAAACTGAAGCGTTGACACAAGGCACTATTGGACACCACTTTACCTAAAATCTCATAGCTGTGAGCTTCATTACTGCCAAAGATCCTAATTAACAATTTCTAGAGTTTTTCATAATGAAGAACATTGGCTGGTTCGTGTTTTTATATTTTTAAATAACACATTCTGATTGAGAAATATTTTACAAACTAGCCACTACTAGAATTCTTATATCCCATATGCCTTGGCAACCTATGAAAAGTTATCCCAGACAATGAGTGAACTAAGTATATTATCACCTCTACCAAATTAAGAGATGATATTTCAACAACTCAAAAAAATGGTAAAATGCCTCCCAAATTAGTACTCCACACATTCCACACAACTCACGCCGGCCCTGTCCGCACACACCTAGTATTTACCTAAATTTCTACGTCTTGCGCAACCCGCCCACACCATTCTTAACCCAGGACTTCAAATCTCCAAGCAGCTATTCCCCTTTTCCACAACAGAAGCCAAGGATACCTTACACCCACATCGAGTACTCCAAAAAACAATCAAAACCACTCGAGCCAGTCTCCCCAGATCTTTTAAAATTCCTGTAGCCAAGGAAATCGGTAGGAATCAGCGCTGCTAGCCCCATCGCTGGCCATGAACATTGGTCCTTAATTAACTGGCGTCGTTCTTGTTCCCAGCAATAAGGTCAAAATTACCGTGAACCATCCTGGACCTGATGCCCTGATGGTTCTTGCCGAATCTTGAGCCCACCAATCAGGATTCCGCCAGGGAATCTCTTAGCTGACATCCTTAGGTGTCGTTTTCGTCTCCTGTGTCCTAAATGCCGCTTTCAGGAATCGTCTGCCAGCGGAAGAAACAATTTTCTCAAGACAAAGGCGCTTCTGCATCCTCTTCCTTTAAAGGGCCGCCATTACTGGCGTCGATTCGCGCGTTTCCATGCGTGAACCCCATTTTGCCATTGCAGGCTGCCTCGTAAATTCGCAAGGGTTCACGTGTCGTCGCATTCAGCCGCCATTTGCCTGGCTATTGTTCCTCGGACGAATTGGAATTTTGTTACAACTTCTGGCGGGCACGTGCGACGCGGGCGATTTTATTAGTTGCAATTAAAATGGCCAGCAGAAGCGAGCTTTGATGAGAGGACACGCGCGATCGATTAATGAGACCAGGATGATGATTTCTGCCGGCTGCTTGGACGCGCTGGCTTTAGTTTGAAGTTTTTAATTGGTAAAGAAAAGTAGCTCTATTTCTATTAGGTATATTTTATTTCTGGTTATTGTTTTACCATTTTTAATCGATTATTTAATAGTATAATTAATATTATTTTAAATTTTCGGTAGTTTTTGTTTTTTAAGCCTAAAATGAAACTATGGCTTGGTAGTTTTAATAATTGTGTAATTATTATGGCCATTTCTTTTTGGCATTTTATGGGTTGGTAGGATTCTGCATTTTTCGGTTTTTTTGTTACATTTTTGGGAATGAAGGATTTTGGAATTTTTACGAATTTTGGACAGGTTTGGACTAGATTTCTAGAGTATTTTAAAGAATTTGAGAGAATTCTAGTGTATCTTTGAAGAAGGAATTGGAGCCCGCAAATATAATATTTGATTATTGCCCATTAAATAATCAGTTAAATTGTAACGTTAAACTTTTGTGCTTTAGAGTCGCTTGAACTTGCAACTCTTAATTATTTGTGAAAACGAAAAGTCCACTTATAAACAGAATTTTTTCTTTCAAATAAAAAATTAACGTTATATTCTGCTGTGTGGCGTCGGTAGAAACATACTCGTGCATGAAACTTAGGTATATTTCATCTCGTAATTTGCGGCTCGGTCATAGTGCTCCAGCAATTTCGCCTTCAGTTGCATTGGTTCGCAGGTCGCGTACACTGTTTTTTGTCGTAATTACTTCTATATATATAATATCAGTTCTATTCAGTGATCTTCCCCATTTTTTAACAGACCAAATTACGAAATATATATAATGCGTTTTAAAATCGTAATAGTGACAAATTGGAGAAATAAAAAATAAATACTTGACTGTATAATCATCAATGATGACGATTTTCGTTATCTTTAATTAGTCTCATATTTCCAGCATGTACCAATTCGCCTCCATAAACATTTCACACGTCACTGTTATTGATAAAGACGCACTTGTTCAGTGGGTCAGCCAGCCATGCGGCCTTGCTCCCACTTTATAATGGCAAATAACATTCCCATAACCTCAAATGCGAACATCAGTCGTCGCTGAGCTTTCATGAGTGTCGGAACTCCCTTTTAACGTCCCGCGACCGTTTTTGCTGTGGCTTTTGTGGTTCCGTGTAGCGTATTGTTGCTTCTGGTTACTATTAGCTGTTTAAATCATTAGAAGATTTACTAAGTAAAATCAAAATATTATTTAAATCAAATTATACAATTACGAACATTGAAATAAAATTTCTTACTAATAACAACTTTTCAATGTAAATACAAAAATTATAATGTAAACAATCTTTCCAACAATCATTTACATTAGCCGAGCACTTGCTCTTCTGATTATTTTGAGTAGCATGTGTACTTGTGTGTATCGGTGACTATTTAATGCAAAAAAATGAAATGAAGTGAAACAAGGGATGCAAAGCATTCTCTACGTACGCACGAAACTAGGTGAGCTAGTGTTTATTAACAGCTTCTCTTTTTATTAGCACGAAAACAAATTTTGCTTTGCCCCAAGTGCACCCTCGGTTGGAGAGTTCTGAGAAGCTTCTAGCGAATATTGGGGGTTTCCTTAAGACTCCGGAATAAAATCAACGTAATACAGAATTGCAGGGACGTGGAATTTCTTCAGATCTCGAGGTTTCCCAGCATTAGTGTTTTTATTAAAATTACTCGCGTAAGAAGTTGGGATACTGGCTCAGGGGCATTCACTGAATTAAAAAAGCAATGAGATTTTCGAGGATAATTTTATTTTTGGGTAGGACACTTGGTCCCCCTCTGTCTAATTAAATTGAAAATTATTATCCTCGATCTTCCCTCAGTATTTCGTTCTTTTATGCATTCCGTTCTTAATTTATTTAACAACCATGTTTACCATTTTAATCATGAAGGACATAGAATGAAAGTGATTGGGAAGCGGCTGCTATCAAAAGAATTGGAAAACTTTGATTCTTGAAATACATTGTATCCAATTTCTTTTTTCGGATTTCATGAAATAGTGAGACCATAGTGACTTTGAACTTCACTCGTACAAAATTAAATTTATATAATTACTCTTTGAGATGTCAAGTTTACTTTGGTATGATTAATATGTTTGTTTAACACACCTGCATTACGTAATACATTGTACAACGAAAATTAATGTGTTTTCTTACGGAAATTGTAGAATACATTTTTGTTCATATTATCTGTTATTATTTTCGTTGGAAAATTGTCTTAAGTATTCATTGACTGTGCACGTAGTGGAATTAACTGCCAGCTCAAAGATACTTCCCCCAACCTTAACGCGAGAGAGAGAAATGGAGTGGGAAAATATTGAATATGGTAGCTTCTCATATAATGGCGTTGAGAGGGCAATTGATTTTATCCCTACTATAGTTTGTATATTCTTCTGAAAGGCACTTTGCACGTTGTGTCTTAAATTATTAAATCATATAAATATGATACTAAGTTTAAAACATTACTGTTGACTATATTTTTTCTTAAGAAACAGAATTCGGTTTTTATTACATGCACTGAAGATATTCCAATTCTGAAAGTTGAACTTAAGTTATCTGCTTACTAAACACAGAAAATAATATTTGGTTAAAAAGACAATCAAAAAGAAAACAGTTAAAAATGTGATATAAATTGTGGGTTCCTAAAAATTCAATATGAAATTTGAAAAACCACGTTCAGAGAGAATTCTTTACGGAATCGTTACTCAAATTTTTCCCTGTTATTTCTGTTTCAGAAGAAACCAATGAGCTCCAGCCTCCCCAACGTACGACCTCGAAATAAAAATATTTTCTCCTGGACGACCGACTAACCGTCGGGCAAAAACGTGAGTACACACTTTCCAGTGAAAAATTAAAGAATTCGGAGATGAAATTCGCTCGTTACTTGCGAATTGCTAGCGAATTGCTAGCGAGAATTTGCCATCCTATTAATTTTCTCTTACACGCAGTAAAAGGGTTTGCTGATTTTTCTTTGTACCTTTTTTCTGTTTCGCATGCAACGGGATCGCTAAATGCGTCACATAATTGTTTGCTCTATTTCCAACGAGCCGCGAAAATTTCAAAAAGACGTCACATAAATGCTTACTCTATAGTTCACGACCTATGAAATTACAAAGCGTGTCTCATAATTGTTTAGTCTATTTTTCCCTTTTGCAAGCTACATTTGCGGAAAATAAAGAGCTTAGCTGAATAGAGGGTTGATGAATGGTTAGCAATTTTTTCAGAGGCACGCTTTCAAATTTCTATATTTAATCTGTGAAACGTGAATAGGACAAATTTAAAGCGATTGATTAATAGTTGTACGTGACACGAACACTCGAACGAAATAAATTTTATTCCATATTTATAATCAAAAGAGGATTCACGAAAAGCAAACAAAAAGCAAATTTACCTACAATATGCAGTTTTGATTGTTTTCCAAAAAACAATGAATATTTGGGAAATTGGAAAAAAATCAACAGTTTGCTTCAAAAGGTGTGGTCGCCACACGAATTTCGCAAACAACACATAACATATGCTTTTTCACAAATTCCCAGAAAATCATTACACCTTTCTAAAATGTATATTCCATAAAGAATTCATTGCAGCACACACTGCCGTCATTAATTACAAAAAAAAAATAGGTACTTAAAATCCGCGATCTCCGTTTTTGCAACGCGCTGTAGCAGGACGGAAGGATCGCTAATTCGCCAACGAGCCTTTTCTCCTGGCCGAAAACGTTTTGCCAGGAAGGCCGCCCGCAGAGAAAATTTCGCGGTCGGCCACGAGGAAGATATGAATTTTCATCGGGAAGTCGGACGATAAATTCTCGCGACGCTCGCCCATTATGTAGATAATCGCGCGACAGAATTTACGTTCCGTGATGCCGACTTTGTAGACACAGCAGGGAAAACGAAATCGCGGCGTGGAATACATTTGCGACACGAACGGTCGAGAACTGGCGCGTTTTTAAAACTTGCAACGCCGTCTGTGTGCGGGAGGGGGTACTGTGGCGCGCGCGCGTGCACACAGGAAGCCTGAAGGAAATGTCTGCCAGACGCCGGCGAACGTGATATCCGAAGTCACTCACGAATTCATAGGATCCCTTTCTTCTTTGTTTTCCTTCGTGTGCCCGTGTAACCTCCACACGACCACGCGTACCGATTCGGTAATGTTCCCGAGGATTTCCCAGCAATCTCGGCCCGCTTTCCTCCAAATCTCCCGGCAATGAGCCGCGTGATGCTTTTCTTCTTGCCCCGTTCTCTCGTCCTCGTTCCTCAGGGTGACGGTCGCGAGTTGAATTTTGGATACGGAGATGCTAGGGTTTGAGGAGCGCCAAGAGGAATTACTACATACTGGCGAGCTTTAGGCCTGTAGGTGTCGGATTGTTGTTTGATTTAGGGTTGCTGGAGCGTGGAACGCTTTTAAGAAATGGTGGGAGAGTATTAAGGATAGGAATTAGAGAAGGCTGAGTTTTGAAGAGTATGTTTGGTGTGGTGGGGAGCAGTGATGAACATCTTTGGGGGTCTAGCTTTATTCATGTTTGGGGGTTTACTTACAAGGAAACGTTCCCATTCGAAAATTCTGATTTTAATGAAACTCACATTTTTTCCCGTGGAAATTCACATTGTGAATGGGTGAAATCAATCTTTAATGTTATCACATTTTTTGTTTTTATACTATTTTATTTTTCTTTTGGCAGTGCGATAGAGCATAAAAAACTGACAGTTCTTATATTTGAAGTTTTGTTCTACCACGGACCGTTACAAAATTATATTGAAAAAATCGAGAAAATCTGATTTCCTCCCTCCAGAGTGAATTTCCGTAGGAAAAATTGCTCTTTGCATAGGTACTCCAATATGCTCTACATTCACACGAAGTTTTATTAAAATCAGAATTATCGAGTTGGGAACGTTTCCTTGTTAGCTAAAGTGATTACTTTTTTACTTGTGGATCATAGAGTGCAGAGCATTTATTCTGTGATTTTAGTGTTTTGTGGTCTTAAGAAAGTGGAAATAGTTTTTCGAGTTGTGTTCATACAAGAGATTCTACTATATTAGATGTGACCAAGGATCTGTCTTAGTAATAGGCTTTTTAGCCACTTGAATGATGTTCTCTCTAAACACATAGATAATGTTATGAATTGACAGTCATTCCAGCTAGGACGTATCCTCAGCATTAGTTATACCTAGAAAAAATACCCTGAGATGTTATTCCGTTATGTAACAACGTCGGGTTTAATTCATCCCTTCACTTCCCTGAAGCTTTACTTCGGTCACTAAGTCTGATAATACTGGATCTGTAATAGTCCCTCGGCATAAATCACTGAGCATTAGTTCAAAATACACGTTTCACGATTATGTAACAATAAAAGCAAATACCACAAGTGAAAGTTTTATTTTAAATTCAGTTTTCTTAATTGACATTTAACTGTTTCTCCTAGTATCATTTTGCAAACTCATTTTCCATACAAAGTCGTCCTTAGACTACAAAATATTTCAAAGATTTACTCTGATAACGATCCCTGACGAATTAAAGCCACTGTTTCTGTTCAAACCTCAATTCCACGTTCTGCAAATTATCGCACCCCCTTTTCTTCGCCCAAACTTCTTCCAATGATTGAAATTTAAACACACCAAGCTACTACTGCTTCTAAAAACTTCCAATACAGACAACCCTCCGGTACACAACATTCGGTTAGCAAAGTCGGAAAACATCCCTCCCCCCATTTGAGGATTAAAGCCACCGTACCGTTCAGAAAGTGGTGGTTCTGGGGCAAAATTTACTCTCCACCCGCCGCGGAGGCGAATTTTCTCAACATTTCACCAGGGATCCGCCCTCAATCAGAACAAAAAGATCCCAGTCGACCGAAACTTGCGTACACACAAGGTAATCCGCATAAATTCCTGGTAACAGTCGCTCTCCATCGGGGACGCGGGAGGAGTTGCACGGAAACGAAGAAATTGGGAAAGAAGGGAAGCGAGTTCGGGTGCCCGCCGCCGCTGCACGTATACCCGAAGGATTTAGGTCAACAATGTGGAGCCTCGTAGAAATAGCTCCGGCGAATAGACTGCCTTAACCGATTGGAAGTATTCTCCTCGATTTGGCTGCGATTGCGTGGAATCTCCTGAGCTTGGTAATGCATCCACCTTCTTTACCACCGGTTACATGTAACAGGATAATCGTCATGGCGACCCAGTTCACCGAGACGGCATGTTTCACGACATTCCGCTTTGGGATGGGCGCTACGTCGCTTGGTACATTGAACTTGGACTTGTTGGCATAGAGTCAAGTTAACTTAATGCAAGGTATACGAATTATCTTTTGCTTAGACTTATTCGTATTAGCTACAACAGGAACACGTGGAGCCTATGGTACATCTAAAAATTTAGGTTAAGTATTCAGTCGCTGGTCTAGGTGGTTGTTTCTAAATACTGTTTTGGGAATACAGATTTGCCTCGTTATGAGTACGACGCTGCGAGGATAAGCCGTATCTTTAACGGAACGGTATTCTATTTGAATAAGGAAATTAGAATTTCGACCGCACTTGTAGATTATCCAAAATGCACAAAGTGATATCAGCGCATTTGTTCGGTCAATTTTAATATTCTATTTGGCTCACCTTTATTTTTTGCCGACTTCTTTCAACGAGACGATGCCACCGCTATCTCGACCGAAATTTATGGCTTGTCGCTGGAGCGCGCCCTCTCGCTCATTCTCAGTCTCTCGCACTCGCCGCGGCAATTACAAAAGAAGTAGCAGAGATAGGAATGTACTCTTAACGAAACAGGGCACCCGTACTCTTAACGTACTCAAACTTTGTAGTTTGCTAATGAATCTGCAGGTTTACTGTCAGAAAATATTCCTAAAGGTAACTAAAATCTAACCTAAAAAATATTTCCAATATTTAATCTCAAATCATATTCTCCGAGGAAGGCAGTAGAATTCTAGATTACGTCAAAAACATGGACCCAAATAAGTTGCTCCATTGTGCTATTATGGCTACCTATCTAAGTAGCTGATACTCTAATCCATTCTATATTACATTAATTTATATTCTGTATTTTATATTATTTCAAAATCGTTAACCCAAATAAATTATCCCAACCATCCATCTATTTCATACACTAGCCTGTTCTCACAAGCTAGAAGACTGTAATGCAAAATTTCCCTGAAACACTTAATCACGGTCTACGACTTCACGAATCTGACATACTTCCTCTCAAACAAGACCCCTCTCGGCCCCCTCCCCCTTATTCTCGTTTGCACCACGCAATGCAAGTATTCTCAGCCATGCGAGCAGGGAACAAGGGGGGGAGGAGGAATTGAGTGCTTCACGCGAGAGCGTCCTTTTTCGTGGAAAATTCTCCTGCTGCAAGGACGCATCGAACGGCATTCAGGCCGCGGCTCGACGTGGATGGATTTCGACTGCATACGAGTGTCAAAGACGCAATAAACCAGGGTCCCCGGGTTCGCTGAGTGCCTCGAAGGCTGCTAGGAAGTGCGGTGACCCAGTTAAAATAAAAACATACACACGCATCCGTGAGTATCCCGGGGCAATTCGCTCCGAAGGCTGTCGCGCGTGCCCGCGCCTATTTTTTCCCCCACCTCTCTTCGCTTTTCCCCGTACGTACCCGTCGGTGCTCCCAGAAGCTCTCGGTTAGTTATGTCGCGCGGTTTGCATTTTAAAGAAGCGACGAGAGAACTGGTGGCTAACGATGCGTACATCCTCAAATAAAAGCCGCTGACTCCTTTGGATTCCGGGACATGGGGCGGATTCTAGGAGTTTTGAATTTCTCATCCAGTCTATACAGGAGACCGTTCTTCAGGCGGTGTTCGCGGGCAATTGCGATGCGTCTTTATTGATTCTTTGGAGAAAGGCGTCCAAGCGACGAGGAGCTTTGGTCAGAGTTTCGAATAGAGCCGAACCATGCAGAAGTCAAGGATTTAAGGCAAAGTTTATCTTAGGTCCGCGTAGAGTTTATCGCCTAAACTTTGTTACCTTGTCTCATCTAGACTGTCATTTAGATTCTGTCAAAGGGTGTGTCACGTAGGCTCTATCCCTTAGGCTATCGTGTAGATTCTATCAAAGGGAGTATCAGCTAGACTCTATCCCTTAGGCTAACATGTAGATTCTATCAACTGAGGAATCACCTAGACTCTATCATCTAGGTTCTATCATCTCAACTTTATCATCTAGATTCTAGACTTTATCATCTAAGAACTATCAGGTAGAGTCTCTCTTCTAGGCTACTCTCTAGATTCTATCAACAGAAGAATCACCTAGATCCTAGGCTCTATCACCTAGTATCGCTTGCTTAAATTCTACCACCTGGCTTATCATCTAGATTTTGCCAAATAGAGTAGGCATATCCTAAAGTCCTACCACCTAGATTCTAGAGTATTATTTATATTCTATTGAAGGAACTATTCTATCATTTAAATCCTATCAAAGGAACTATCAGCTGAAACCTTTCATCTGGAATATCACCTGATGATCAACTTTTTAACCCAAGTGCATTCGTATTGTCCTTTTTTCCCCCTTGAAAGTAAAGCAGACATTTTGCACGCGCATGGTTCCTGTTCAGCTTCTGAAGCAATTTCGTTCTGAGGTTTGGCGGTGGAAGTGTATCGGAGTTTAGGGGGAAGCGAAAGTGAAAGAACTTGAAAGTGGACGGTACAAGTATCAGGCTGTTGAAATTCGTCGGGATATTGAATAAGTGGAATCTGTTTGCGGGGTTAATTTTGATGATGTCTGAAGTTTTTATTAGAAAAGTTGCTGCACGAGAATTTTGTTACGAGCTAATATCTGAGGCATTCGTTGTAAGCCCTGGCCGGATGAACTACGATATAACTTTGTTTCAGAAATGATTTAGGTCTCTCTTTCATTTTCAACTCTGCATTGTTTATAATTCCATGGGATCCCGTTATAACATTCCTTTTCCTAATTAAAACCCATTATTTTACTCCGTTCTTCATGATTATCCCAAAATTGCAGCATTTAACGCTAGAACAGTCAGTATTAAATGAGAAATATTTTAAATACAAGCATTTTATGTGTCTGTCGATGAATCACTTCCCAATCTGCTTGCAATATTCATGCTGCATCATCACCAAGAACATCGACTTCGTATTTTTTTCTAACCCAATCAATCAAGCTTACATTTCTGATTGTTTTATCGTTCTCCTTCGACTAAGGCCAACAGTAATCCCATTACTCGATTTGAGCCCGTGCACAAAGGGTCTTTCACCCCATCTCTCCACCGATTCCTTAATATTACCCTCGTGGGCCACGAAATTCATAAAGAAAACAGCAATTCGCTCCTGCCCCACGCACAGGCATAGGCGCGTCTGAAGTCTGAGGATTATGCAGAGACGTCCGCAGCTCTGGCTCGTATTACGTACCCCCTTTCTCCTCCTATTATGAGGGACATTAATGCTGCCGGCGGTTGTGGCAGCCAGGGAAAAACAATAGGTATTCCCAGGACACTTGTCCGCCTCTGCCATACCTGTCCATTGTTCCCCACTGTTGCCTGTCAGCCTTGCTCCGCGTAGAAAGGCCAAGAGCAAGGGGAGAAGGGAAAGTAGTAGCAGCCAATCCTCTAAAATTTCCACCTTTCTATTAACCTAGACAATCGCCCCAAGTGGAGGATGCCATGAAGCAGTAGACATCTACGTGCGTCCTCCTAAAAGAGGAGTCTTTTAAAAGGAGTAAACAAGGGAATCCATGGGAATTGAATCTTCGCACGTTTTTCTATTTGTCACCTTTGTTAAGGGGCGAGTCCATTATGGGGCTCTTACTCCCTTTTTGAGGGGGATAAGGCGGATGGTTTTTTTAAAGGGTCCCCGGATTTCTTGTTTCGAAGTGGGATCTGCAGTGAGATTGCGCAGGGTTTGGGGGCTTAGAATGAGTACTTATGGGTTATAGTGATTGTATAATCAATGGTGTGGGTTTAAGAAAGGAAGTGGAAGGGAATTACATTCCATTTCGTAGTTAGTAGCGAAATATTAGATTGAATAAAATAGACAATTAGGCATTTTGGTTTCTTGTATATGTGCATCGAAGAGAAGGTGTCAGTCACATATGTAAAGACAGTAATTAAGATATTCACTCATAATATCTGGTCTTGTAACCGGATTATGTTCAATGCTGCCGACAATAGAAATCTGATACTGCTCGGCAACGAGGAAGACCGATCGTAGCCCTCTGGTGGTGGAATTCGACCATGAGATGTCGCCACTAGTTCTGTGGGGCGCTATAAGACCTATTTTCTTTGTTTTTTGTCTCGCTAACCTTTAAAATTACTATTGTGTTGAGTAACGAATCGATCAACACAATTTTAGGAATATTTTGAAAGATTCCCAATAATGATAATTTTCTGCTTACGATATTAATTAGTTCTGTGGGAAAGTTAACGAACAGTATTATTTGTACATCGTTGCAAAATCCAAATGAACTTATTACTCAGGCCAATATTGTACCAAGAGATGTTCAGTTGGCACATGGGCGACCTGAGAAAGATGAAAACTGTAGTTTTAGGTCAGGGAACAGGGCAGAGTTCGATCGTTTAATGGGAAATCGTCTTTCGAAGATAAACACTGGCGCTAGTTAAATCGAGCTCGTGGTTGGTTATGTTGAACTTCACTGTTTTCTTTCTTTTGGAGGCTGCTGGACAGCGTTTGATTAACTCTTTACTGTGGCAGGGTTTGCCTGGGAAGCGACGCTTTAGCACCGAATACGTTTGACTGTTTTATGGCTCCTTTTTTAAAGAAGAGTAGAACAGAGTGAAGTTGGTAATTAACGTTGATAGGTCGAAGGGATTTCCCTCTTACTTTATATTCATGCAGGTGTCTGAGTGCAAAGTATGGTGGTTTTCAAACGTAATGACTGTGCTACATATGTTTTTAAATTGCCAGGAAATATTAACTGGAAAGCTTTTAGTACTTTTTTAGTTAGATTTTTCATTTTTGTACTCCAGAAACGTCGACGGAAAGAATTTGAATTGCGGTCCTTGACAATTACGTTAACTTGATGCTTTTCGACGCCATTGATTAGTTCCTTAATTAATGTTCCATTATTCGAGAACACGGTGTGCAGTTATCGCGTTACATAATTGGGTACCTACATCATAATTAGGTGTCTCCATTATTTCAGCCTAACTTTGTATCCTACATAGTGGATTTACACCTAGCGTTCTATTTTCTTCTCTATTTAAGTAGCTAGGAGAATTTATAGTCTCTCACACTATCTATTAAATTTAGTATTCGTCAACCAATTAATGTTTAATTAATTAATTAGAGTTCATAAGTCTTGTAAATATGCGCAAAGGCTGAGAGACTATATTAATTATTCAAATTGGTGTTATTTGCGAAATTGGAAATTTTAATCCATCTAGAGTAATAGAGGCGGTAGATTTTGCAAATGATATTTATTCCATTTTATAAATTCTGTAAGTTGTTTAAACTGTAGAATATGTTTTGCGTGAAACTGTTACGAATGAAATTGAATGAAATACTAAACGATACTAATAAATATAGTAAATTATAAATACTTCGAACTGAAGGATAATAAATAATATCACACTTTAGTGATTCTTCGGACGAAAGTTTCATTTATTATCATTATCAAGTTCCACATGTTTTAGTAACAATAATCACTTCAAAACCTACACTTCATTTTAATAGTTCAAATAAAAATACTCGCTGTATGTTCAAACCCTTCACTACTTTCACCAAATAATATCAAATTCAGAGGATACAAGGCACCAATCAAGAAACCAAGTAAAAGGAGATAGTTTTCCTGATCAAAAAACTTAATATCATATTTCTCAAATTAATTTTTCCATATAAATGTCCATTCACCAAAAACATGCAATCCGTTCATCTCATTTTATGTGAAATTAAGTCTTCTTTGTCCCCACACTTACAAAGCTCAAGTAGCCTTATTTCACACTACTCCTTTCCTTTCTCATACCTTCCACAGTAAAATCTAGAAATGACGCCACTGTAGGGCCCATTTTGCCTCTCCATTGCAATGCGAAAATACGAGCAGCTCCGGCACAGCGAGTTTTATTCCTCGCCGGCTAATAGGGTGTAATCATGCACGCGAACGCCGACCGTCTATAATTAGCATGCAAAAGAATTGCACGCAGCTTGCGCGTTCGAGGGTCTGCGCGCTCCTCGAGCTCGCCCGCCCCGCCAGAATTCCTCCATAATTCAGCTTTCGTCGCGCGCGCAAATAACGCCGATAACGGATTAAACGCGCTGGCTCCCTGCTATTAAATTACGCCCTGCATCGCAATATAATACCGTTTTTAATTTTTGTATCATTGCTGCTCATTGAGTTGCACACGTGAACACCCAGCCGCTCTGAAGGACTTATTCGACGAAATTGCCGTAGACGTCTGCTCTAATTGTTTCCGTGATTATTGCTTGTTATCGCGATTCACGTAACTCGCGCTGTAGGGAAATTAATAATTCGAAATGCTGATGAATTTTCGTGAAATCTCATCGTTCGGACCGACAGTTGCAACGTTTGGGTTTTGTTGCTGTTGTTCAGGAAATAGTAGCATCAGGTTTAGTAGCACGTAATAAGTTTTTACGTTGGTATTGGAATTTATAGGTTATGTAGTTTCAACTTTATTGAGGGCAGTGAAAAAGTACCTCGACATTATGTGTAAATTTATAGATGATTGTGTTAGCTACATATCATTCTTACGAATTTTTGATAATCCTGAATAACTTATAATTTTGATTAATAGGCTTTCAAATATCCTTGGACTCCCTTATTATATCAAGCAAAAAGTAACAGACAATGTAATTGTGGCGATAGATATACATAAGTGTCTTTACGGCCATAGAGCTGCCATGAACTCTAACCTCAAAGTGTATTCGTAAAACTTTGACGTAATTTTTATGTGATGCTAAAAATACAAGTGCTTTTGTTTTACATAGACGCAGTGGCGGTCAGAAGGGTATTAGAACACATTTTTCCACATTTGTCTAAGTAATTTAAATATATTTTATGCACAAATAACTACAATACTAGACTTTATCGTGTTGGTATCACTGGTATATTTCAGGGAACTCCTGAGTAATTTATCACTCCAATTTTCTCATTCCATTTAACTTCTCTTTTGACCATCCCTGTACTATTTAGGTCCAGGACTTGAAAAAGTTTCACCATCTCTGTATATAAATATTAGCCACATTGTAATACTCGACACGTTAATCTTGCCCAAATCCGTCGTCCGAAATCCCCACGTGGGGGGCCCCCATCAAGCTAATTATTAACATCGCAACAACTCGGCAACGTCGTTCGATCCCCCATCGAGCATCGGCTATTATCTCGAGTCGCTCGACCGTATAATTGCCACCTAATGATCTCCTCGGAATTATTGACTAACCACTGTTAAGTAACACCGTCGACGCGCGGCTGGCGTTTAATAACGTTATGACGCACAAATGGATATCGGTCGATGCTCGGCGTGTTTATTGTTCGGCCGATCGTAATTCTCGTGTAACACCAATTACCGCTTCGAATCTGCCCCCCCCCCCCCCCTGTAAAATTAATCCCCGCCCTCCTTTAGTGTGAGCCTGCGAGTCAGAGATTTCCCAGCACGGTGGGAATATGGGAGGTATCCTGGAGACAACGGAGTTTCCATTGCGAAGATAATCGTGGCCCATTACGGCATAATGAGATTTCGACCGCGGTCAGCGGGTATTATTCTTCCCGTTTCGTTGCAGTTAACCCACTATCGGTGTTACCTAATGTGGCGGTTTGGTTTCATTTCGTGGCGGCCAATCCGCCGCTATTCATCGATTAATTCCCCGCTGGAGGTGAGAAAAACTTTATGCTTGTAGGTTGTTCTGATGGTGACGCGAGAGTGATAAAAGGAGGGTGTTTTGAAATTTGACGAGCAGAGAGTTTGTAGGATCAATGAGGCTTCTGGATGATTCTTGAGGTGAAGCGAAGAGAATATTTCGAGATTATGACTTGGTTTTTATTGGATGGAAAAGCAAGTGTGGGGTTACAGTTAAACTGGTAGACACAGCATCTGTTCAAGTTGCGATGGTGTATTCAGAAATCAGTAGCAAAGGAATATTCAACTTAATTTTCTGCTGAAAGTTCTATTGTTACCTGGGATACTACCACTTAGAGTAGTATTCCATAAGGAATAGTATGAACTACCACCACCTGGACTGCTATTCCTTAGGCTACCGCCACCTAGGCTACTATTGCTTGAGCCACCGCTATCTAGGCTAATATTCCTTAGGTTACCACCATATTGATTATTATTCTTTATGCCTAACCCAGACCACCATCTAGCTTTAGGCTGTCAACACCTAGCCTACTATTCTTCAGACTACTACCACGTAGGCTACTACCATAGAATACTACTCAACTGCACCTAGACCTCACCTAAGCCATCATACAGTAAATATTAACCGTCCAACCCACATGTGCTAATCAGAGTCTCGCACCTAGTGTCAATTCAAACAAAACACTATTATATATAAACCGAAACTAGATACGCTCTGTTCTATCTCCATCGCTCTGCATCTATCTGGCAATACTCGTTAACTAATTCCCACACAACGAAGCTCGTGCCAATTACGTGTCTACCCAGGGACAATATCGACGCGTGCGGTTCCCTGCGACGCGTTTCATCGCGAATCACTATCTCAGGCGGCCCCCGCGGACCTGTAGGCCGGAAAATTGATCGGGAGCCACTGTGCCATTTAATTGTCACCGATTATTCGTGCTCCAGTTTGCCACGTCAACGGCAGGCAGGGGGCGCGAGCATTACGCGGCTTTCGGGACATCGGGCTGACCGGCCGAAAGATATTACTCCGGTGTTTCATTGGCGTTTAATTAATTCACTAATTAAGCCCTGTCGATCCGCGGGCTCGGTTACCAGCGTCCTCTAAATACTGGCTACCAGAGAATCGCTGGAAACGATACTTATTGTGCGCGGCTGATCATTCCGATTGACGTCACGGGTTACCCTGTTTCGGGGCCGACGAATCTCCTGGTGTGTCATTTAATCGATGGTCCCCCGATAAAAGGAGATGGATTTTGACGGCGGTAATTCGTCCCAGCAGTCAGTCGATGCCAGTAGGACAACTATGTGCCCCTAGGTGGGGGGGACTTTCTTTTGTGAACTGACGTAGCGTGATGGAGTGGCCAGTTAGAGGGAGGGGGTGGACGTGTCGATGGTTTTGCTACTGTTGACGGTAGGGAGGCCTAGCTAATGGGTATGAAATTCCCATTAACGCGGGGACATGGATGTGAAAACAATATGTTGATTTAGAATCGAGGTCCGGGATTTAGGCGGTGGCTTGTTTTGAAGTGTCTAGCTTAGGAGGCTTGACAAATAATCCTATATTAACGAAATACTCTAGGGAAACTGGTTTTTCCTAGTTGCTTGTGGCTGTGGTAGTTTCTTTTATGAAAGAACTGTGAACTCTAGCGTACTTAACTCTTAAAAATTGGAAATTTCTAATTGAGGAGGTAATACTCATTCATGATAATACTTCTGAACAGGGAAATTCTCCTTATTTATTCTTTGGCAATTTACTACACGACTATACTATACTTAACCTATTATTTTTCATGCTACCATAATTATTCAGGGCAGAGTATCAACTAAAATATTCCAAATTTTATGTATTAATTTCCAAATACCGCCGCTGAATGCCACAGCCATTAGAAATCCCCGCGACGTTCCTCGATTTACCATGAAACGGCTACATAGCCCTAGTGTACCCTAGGACTCTCGTCCCTCAACGTTCGAATCACGTACTCCGCTATCGTTCGCATATTTCTTACTCCCGCGTCGTGGATCGTGTCACCGTCGCGATAAAATCCGAAAATCGCGCGAGTACACATCGATCGCGTCCTACTTCCCATAGCTCGTGGCGAGGGGGAGCCTCGTGAAGAGAGCGAATGGCGCGCGCGTAGCGCCTATACGGCGACTCGAAGGCGATTGATGGCATCGCAGCTGTCGCGGGGCACACATACACGACCAGCATACACGTGCCTCTTCTTCCGCAGAGATTTATCGACCTTTAAGGGTGGTCGATTCAATTACCCTCGCGACCGCCCCCTCCCCCTCCCGCGCATCTCGTCTTCGCGAAAACAAAGATTTAAGCGGGCAACGTGGGGAATCCTGGTCCGAGGCCGGATGGTATAATGGCATTACCACGGAATTACAAGATAAAACAGAGATTATCTGTTTCCACGGGCGTGCGGCGGCTTCTTTCTGCCGTTTTCGTGCCAACTATCGCGCCACCCTTGTGCTAATGGCCACTGGTATGGGTGGGAGGGAGACGGCGGACGGGGGCGTCCCTGGGTCGAAAGAAATTTAGTGTTATTGTAGGTTTAAAGTAGCGCTCAGTGACAGGACGGATTTAATGGGTGAAGAGGGGGGAGGGGGTGTCCTTTTTTAAGGAGTTCAGAGAAATTTCATTTGGAGACGTTCAGTCGGGGATAAAACGGACGACCGTTGATGCTTGTTTGTTCCTTTAATGCGAGTGTCTGGCTGTGGGTTTTAATGCTTTTCGTCTCCTTCAGTGAATACTGGTTTCCTTTCGCTGGAGGAGAGTAGGGATTGACAGTATTATATTTGCTATGTAATCACAGATTGCCAATGTGGTGCATGTATACTTTACAATAAACTCTATTAATACGGTGAAATAACTAGGAGAATGGTTTTGGTCACATAAATGTTTTGTGTTTTACTTTTGTAAATTGGCAATTGTCCTTTAATGGTCGTAACCAGTGAAATTAAATACTTAAAATAGAATTGTCTGTAATTCTAGTAGTTTTATGCGAGTCATTAGGGGAGTAGGGTTCTCTATTTTATTTATCCAATCTGCTAATATTTATGTGATCTGTACTATTACTTGCAAAAAATGTTTTACTTGCCAAGAGTAACATAAATGTTACAAATGTAGTGTCATGGTACTAAACAGTTAATGTTATTCAAGAATATTACTTGTTTCCATCTCAAGAATATTTCCACTTCTACATTTAATTTTGTAGAGAAATTCAGTCTTAAATATATCTCACTTACTTCAATTTTAATAAACATTATTTCCATCTGTCAAGCCCTACAATAAGGGTCTACGGAAATCTCATTTATATGGAGATAGCTAAATAAAAATTGAGGTTATCTAATGCAGTTTACGTATTTAAAGTTTCAGCTTTCTTGGACACCAACCATTAGAAATGCAAGTTTAATTAACATTTTACCCAAAATACATTCTTTAAAATTCGCAAATTGTCACAAAAATGAAGTATCACTGAGTCACCTATAAATTACAGTCTACTAATTACCAAATTATCATCACAGATATGATCACATAGAATTCCCCGTAGGAAATGAAAATGATTAAAAGTCAGTTTACAACATTATCTTTCAGTTCCCCTTTGCAGAAGTCTCAAAGCATAACGTCATCAAAGACTTCCTTGAATCTCCTTAGCCTCAAGTTCGTGAAAGGAGTGCGCGACAAGGTTTTACTTACTTCTTCGCATTTCTCTTTCAATTTATCGCCGACACAAATGGGGCTGTGATATTCATTACGGCGAAATTGTCTTAACGATAATCTGTCGACGCAGGAGAGCGCGGCTTCCATTTCTCGCCCGCATTTCCGCCCCAGTCACTCCCATTCCACTGGAGTGGATTTTTTAAATACTAGAGCAGTCTGCTCTGTTCCACGTCTTCCTCGTTCATTAAAGTCGATGGCGTGATCCGTGAAAACGGCTCAAATATGAGGAAATGCCCCTTGGAATGACTCCCACAGCAATGTACACCAATTAACAGCAACGTCATATTTTTCTCTTCCCCTCTGTTGCACAGTTGGCCCAACGTTGGCTGCAAGTCGAGCCGATGGAAAAACGATATTTAACAGCGAAACACTTGGAAATACTTTGCTTCTTCCGCATTTCTTACCGAACCTGTTCGAGGGGGCGCAAACATTTTACCAAAAAGTTGAAGCTTCCTGTAAAACGATCGAGAGGGGGCGCTCTGTTTGCTGGGTGCTTGGAAACTTGAAATTTCGTCGTCGATGAATTTTTCCAGCCCGAGGCGGCAAGTGAAAGGGCGAATCAATCGATAAACAATGTTAATCGTATTATAATCAAAATATTTCCCCGCATAATCAGTTGTACGTATTCACGGTGCGTCCCTAAAGTCATGAATAATGGAGGGCAGCCTCCGCGGCATAATTTTTATCGACGACGGTTTCTCTAATCCTGCGGTTCGTGTCGCGCTGGCCTAACTTGAGCCAATCAGAATGGACGTCCGTGTGCGTGGCCTGTGTGTGTCTGCGTGTCGTCGCACGACGGGTAATTATTTGCGGCACGAGTGCCAATTAAACATTCGTACGTGTATCGGGCCAATTAAATGTCGCGTATTGCTTTCGTGCTGATCTCTGCCATTTTCTTTTATTATTACCCTTCACATTGTGTCATTAAATTCCCCCGCAGTTTTGTGGACAACACCTTTTCCTTCTTTTCAAATTTCCATATATTAGTTTCCACAGTTTGATAATTAATAGAAGTCTTTGATAGTCAGATAAAAAATGTTAAGCCAGTCACTATCGTTAGAAAGTTGAATTAATTTGTATTTTTTATTTTATATCTTCAACAGATTCTACGGTGGAGAGGGTTTTTATTTAGAAAACGGATTTTTGGATAATGGGTAACGAAACTGGTATGAGAATGAAGTAAATATACTTCTCTTCGAAATATAGTCATCATTTAGTGCAGGATATAAAGTTTCCGAAATTGACAGAGTCAGAATAAAGAAGTGCGTAGATTGTTTGGCAAAATGTGTAGCACTAAATGGTGACTAAATTGAAAATTAAACTTGTAATCTTGAAGAGAAATAACTTTACTTAATTTCGATACTAGGTTCCTTATTTCATCTTCTTTCAAACTTATTTTAGAGGATTGGATATAGTGCCTATCAATCAAACCTCGCATTAGAGGCGTAAAGGTCATTTCCTAAATATAGTCATAAATTTCGCGATAACCTTTTAGCAGTGCTCAGTATTTCCGCCACATTTCGGTGTCTGTCTCCGCGCCACCTATTTCCTCCCTCCTCCGCGCCACCCTTCCCTCTTCTTCCACTTTCCCTTTCTCCGCCTTGCCTGCGTCTTCCACCCCCAATTTATCTCTTCCTCTTCTATGTAGCGGCAGCGTGGCCCCGACAGCCGACAGCCACAACGTGCGTCGCCAAGCAAACTGTTCATCAACCCCTGACCCTCCGTCCCGTGCGTCTCCTTCGCCACGAAACTGACTCGCCACTCATCCAAACTCCGCTAGCCCCGCCGCCGCGTTGAGCCACGAGCCAGCGACAGTATCAGTGCAACTGCATTCAACTTTCTCCCTTCCCATTCGGGGCCCGGAGTTCGAGTTGGATCGTGGTTGACGCTTCCCCTCTTCTCGTCGGCAGGGAATTGTCGGATACGTATATATACATACGTTGCACGCAGATCACCGCCGAAGAGTTTGGCTCCTCTATTTTTTATGGGTTCATTAGCGATTTCTGCTGGGATTGTTGTGACTTCCGACACAGGATTAAAACGCTTCCCGAGTATTTCTGTCACTTGGAATGGTACACGAGTATTGGAATTGTTGCTGTGTTCCTGGATTCATTCCAGAGTAGATATTTATTACGTAGTGGTATAACAGCTGACAAGGAATTCTACCTAAACTGGAAATTCTAATTTTAGTGAATCTTCCTGTGAATAAAGAGCATATTGGAGTATGCAAGGAGCTATTTTTATTGGCAGAAATTCACTGTGGAGGGGTTATAGTAACAAGAGGCGAACGTAACAACCAACAGAAAACAGCAACAGCGCCACGTGCAGGATTATGAACTAAAATGCGGGTGCGCGAGAAACAAAGAAGTAGAAGAAACACACCACACACAGACAGTATTCCAACTTATTTTGACGAGTAGAACCGTTCCTGAGAAAATGTTCCACATATATATAAACACCCTGTACACATACATTACTCCGGCAATCAGCACTTAAAGTTAGGTGTGGTGTTTTTTAATTGGAAATGATTATATGGATGATTACTGTCAATGAGTGCCACGGGTGATTCCTGGCAACTGGAATATCGCTTGAGTCCAACATATTTCGTTTCTCAAAGCGAACCTTCCGCGATGGGGAATGCAGGACCAAGCGTTACACCAATAGCCAGCCACAGCACATTACTCCATTTTTCTCGCGAACATCCTGGGATTAATTAACCTACCCCGGGGCTCAGTAGTGCCATTCAATTATCATGCCGGACGCTTGGCGATCTACATAAGCTATCACGGTTCGCGCAACCAGCAGATTACTGCTGTCCACGCGACGTGGGGATTACCGATTTGTATAATTAATTCGCCATGTTGCATATTCACTGGAATACTATCAATATTCGAAAAGTGCCTGAATCGCAACATCCCCGCGCCCAGTCACCGGCACAAATCCACATTCGCTGACTTTATGACATCACGTTAGCCACCCAACTATCTGACAATAGCGAAATTGACTGACGATTACAAATCGCCCTATGAGGAATTAGAAGAAATTGGATTCGAACAGGGGTCGTGGAATCCCCCCTCTGCCACTTGTTAACCCGGGCAGTGACGTGGTCGTTTCGAGACACACTGCCTTCTGCGACGCTCCGCGACGGGTGCGTACGCGTGCATAATTCCGCGTGTTCAGTCGCCGGGACGAAAACGTCATTTGACACTAATACAGCAGCCCCGACGTGGCATCGGCTCTTGACGAAATTACGGTTCATGCGGCAGGGCGCCGCTAGTTGAGGGAGTCCTGTCACAAATGATTTCGTAGCGTTGCCCTGCGCTCTGTTATTGTTGCCTGATTGTCGTTCCTCCGTGCTCGCGGGGTGCCTTTTAATGTAATAAACCTAAGAATGACTGGCACGGTGGTTATAACTTAAATTATGCTGACTCTTATTATGTCTGTTTAGGGGGTGACGGCGATGATGATGAATATGAGATGTATTTCATCATCTTCACTTTATTCTTTCTTTACTTTTTAATCCATGCATATTGGGTACATGGTCTATTTAGACCCATCTTAAAAATCAAATACGTGTTACTTAATATTGACATTCCGTTTTGAAGAAAATAAGGATTTTAGATCATCAAAAGTTAGATTATAACATAAAAACTTGTTCTGTAGTGTGTATGAACGAAAATGTGGGTCAAAATGGACTCTGCATCCGTCGCAAAATGGTCGCCGAAGTTAACTTGTTGAGTTGTAAAACAGTCCTTGACTGAACTCCGCCTTTGCATCTGCCGTGTTTGCTATTTGCTGTACTCTGTTTTGTTTGTTTGCAATAAAGACGTGTAATAATAATAATAATAATAATAACTATCCTCGGATAATTAAATGAATGTTTAAAAAAGGACAGGATCTCAGAGAAAATATCCCACAACGTCATGGCAAGACGAATGGCCCTGTTTCGACACTGGAAACGATTTGTCATTACCCCGTCCAGGCAGCATTATTCGCGTTACACTGAATAGGACTGGAACTCTCTCGACGACAATGCGTCTTTGGTGATGTGGAAATTCGAAATTATGAAGCCAGCCAGCGCCGGGACCGCGTGTTTCGGTCAATAATGCTAATCTTGTGTCCAATACCCCTTTGGTCACTATGCAGACACGAAAATCCTTTAAAATCGCTCTCGCCGTGCCGCAGGGCGACACAGAGATCGATAATGATCGCAAATGCGGCCGCGTCGGAGAGTGAAACATCAGCATCGCGATTAATACACATTTCGACAGCCGCAAATGCGTCTGGCGAAGCATTAATTAATGCACGCGCGGGTTGCGGGAAATTTTTCGCAACCTAAGCCGCTTAAAAACGATAAACGATGAACTTTGACCTAGGATGCATTATCTCGATTCGAAATGCTGGCTTTTGGAAGCGTGGGTAAGGGGAGCGACCTCTCGAACCTTTTGGCTCCATCTGTTTGGGTTCCAATAGAGGGGTGTCAGTGTAAGTTCAGAATGAAAACAGAAAAGTCTAGGTGAAATTACTGAAAGAAATGAGTTATATGATAAATATCTAACAGGTAGATCCAAAATGAGTTCCCTCGGTGATGGATTTCATTCAAATTCACGTGCTAAATTTACTGAAGTTTATGAAAAATTCAGAACTCAATAGCTGTTTTAAATTATCAGCATCCAGCAAAACAGAAAATGGATCTAATTTCATTAGGAAGCTGAGACCATTTGTGTGTACCTACATTAGCCATTATTAACTAATTTGCATATATTCCTGCTATAGCTATAAATAAATAGCGGAGATTTCAAAGAAACAGCTGTCCCGTAAAGAACGCGAACATTTGAGGTTAGGAAACTTAACCTATATATGAGCTCTGAGCATTCTATAAACAAAAAATCGATTCCCTATGAAATGTTCATACATAAACGCACTTAAAGCGTCCATAGAAGCTGCCATTTGGCCCCGAGGTCAGGGTGTAAATAAATATCGTCATGAAAATTCACAATCACCCCGCGTGACGGCGACGAGTGCTAACGTCGTTCGTGCATCAATTAAGTTATCGTTCTCTCGGGGTGGTAAGTAATATTGGCGTGACCGGGGCTGGCTGGATTCTACCTCAACCCCCCGAACGTCATCCCCCTTTTCTATGCCAGGACGCCACTACCGCTATTAAGACGCGGTACTCTGCCACCTCTAACATCCTCCACCTCCCTCTTCCCCGCGCCCCGTCTCCCCCTTTCTGCTTCTTCCCGAGGCATCCAAACCAAACCGGTCCTCCACCCGTCTTCCCTTCCGTCTCACGATCGATCTTCATCCAGCGCCCGCTCTACAAGTCGACAAGCTGCCGGTGCTCACGCTTCGACACCTCTCCAGCCAACTTTCCCTGGCTCGAGCAGGGTGTCTCCACTCGAATCGACGCTATTGAATTTTCATACGACGGCTTCCCGACGGTTTTTTCGCCGAGTTAACCGACGACGTTGCACCGTGACCTGCTCCGCGAGGGATGAGGCTCCGCGTAGTCGCGGATTGGATAGGCAGCGGCTGGTGAACTGGGTGAATCGGTGATTAAGGAGGCTGGCTGGCGCGCTTTCCTTTTGGAATATTCCTTTTCGACAGCTGTTACGTCTGGTTCGTTAACTGGCGGTGTCGTCAAGAGCAAGTCTCTTGGGTTCATTTAACCTCTGTTGCCGAGATTTGCTGATGCATTTGGGAGGAATCTTTGGTGTCAGAGGTCCGAGTATACAGTATTCATTCGCTAAGAGCTCGGCTTAGCCTACAGCTAATAGCTTGACGCCGTCCCCACCACTTCTGGCTCACTTATGTCCCTCAGAAGCGAGAAAGAGGTGGAATGGCAGCCTGTCAGAGTACTCGGATGATCCCTGAGTGCTGAGGATGACTCCCGGGCATTGGGATAATTCCTGACCATCGACATTACGAGAATTCTTGAGCACTAGAATAACTCCTCGCGCTTAAAGTGACCTCTACTAGATTGGTCGCTAAATACTAGGCTGATAGTTGACTACAAGGTTGATGGTTTTCTACTCTGACGGTAGCTTAGTCCTGATACAATCACTGAGGACTGGGTTAATTTCTGACTACTATGTAATTGATACAAAACTGGATGTGACCTCCAGCAACCCATCCCCAAAAGTACACCTTCACTTCAGCGCTATCTACTACCAAGCAATCTCTTAATTTCCATTGCACCCGTCCGACTAATTCCCTAAGAAATGCCTAGCACACGATAATCCTGAATCGTGCACGTCACATAACACTCTCCGCCGACACGAACGCAATCGAGTTGGCTGACTACTTTAAAACCGCCAGGCCTAGTGGTACCATGGAGACAGCCCTGGCCGATGCATTAGGTGTGTCTGTCCCCTGCACACAGGGCCGCGGCGTGTAGCAGATATTCCTCGCTGCGGTTCGTTCCGGGATCTCCTTGGGTGCCGTGTGCTCGTAAATCCTTCTTCCTCTCCTTCCGTGGCCGTTGCGGTAGACGCTCACCGAAGACGCCATGTACGTCGACACGTAGCCGTCGGGGAGGAGGTACGACCCACCACCCCGACGGTCTCCAGCGTCTGGTTTATCTTGGGAATGTCCGCGAAAGAGGCCGGCACGGGAGGAGTCGTAATGTCCGCGTTACATTATGTCGAAGAAGATAAAAGGTTCTTGACGGTAAGTCGCCCGCGAGTGCGGAACGTGCAGTTGTAAAGGGAAACGGTTTTACGGGCATCAGAAGGCTGCCCTTTAATTCCTTCGGAAGCTGCTCCGTGCCGGGCGAGGAATGGATGTTGGGGTGCTTCAGTCGTGCACGGGCGGACGTGTTGCGTGTCGTTAGGGGCATCCATGGATCAGTCCACTTGCTATAACTTTCGCCCCGTTCGCTGGTTCCTGGGGCTTCATGTCTTGTAGATATTTAATTGTTGAAGTTTCTCCTCGGAAGTTTTGGGATTTATCTCGGCCTAGGTTAGGTACTTTCCTGGATATTGGGGTCGTTTCATTTCTGGATTTCGAGTCTCTGAGCTCCTGGGTACTTGGGTCCTTGGGTCCTTGGATTTGTAAATAGGTGGTCTCCGGATTCCTATATGTTGAGATCTTTTTGGGTCCTTCGACTCTTGGATTTATAAATAGTGGGGTCCTCGGATCCCTAAATATTAGGGTTTTTGGATTTCTACGTATTGGTGTTCTTGGATTTATAGATAGTGGGATCCTTGAATTCTTAAATATTGGGATCCTTGAATCATTGACTACTCGATCCTCAGCTTCTTGATTACCTGATTCTTTAAGTACTTAAAGTCGTAGATACTTATAATCTTCAGCACTTCAGTTTCTGGCTACTTGAAATCCTTGCTTCGTTGCTATTTTATCCGATATTGCGTTGTATACTTTTTAATATTGATTTCAGTTTTTATCAGAATAGATAGGTTTTAATATAACACATAGCTGGATATACACCCAAATTTATGTGACATACTTCTGCCGGCGAACTCAGAACAATTGAAAGACGTTATATCTGTTATTCGGAAATACGATAGAAATAAATTTACAGGTCACTGGAGCAATTGTCCTCGTTTTTGAATCGGAAATAGAACAAAAGGTCGATGCAAACGAGAAATACGATAGTCTCTCGTTATATTATAAGGATTGTCATGTTATTTGCTGTATTGAGTAAAGTCAGACTTGAGAAAAATATAATATTTGAAATATAGAGTCAACGTATAATAGAAAGTGGTTTGCTATTTGGTAAAAGAACTAATAGGGCTAATGATTTTCCTTAAATAGAGATATCCTAGAACACCCTTGTCATAATAGCTTATTTCCAAGATTAAAAAAATTCTAATTCATAACCCTATTAGCGAGCAATTGTATTGTAAAGCAGCCATTTAAATGCAAATTTAGTATTCAATTAATTTCCAATCGGTTATGTCGTGCCACATGTATTGTACTGCTATGTAAAATTTTGCCAAACCTCGTAATTAGCAAGGAACGATCGTTACAATTTAAAATCTGTGCTTCTTGAATATTCCACGCGATTATCAAACTGCAGCCAGTACAAAATAAACTCGCACAACGAAAAAAGGGCAATCAAATAACTCTCAGCTCAGTTGGCGCTATTTAAACGAATGGAATTTGATTACATTCAAAATAGTGCGCCGATACCATCTTCAATACCGCATTTTCATATTTTCTTTAATTGAAATCCGTATCAGTGGGCTGTTTGAAATTCATATCAACCGATTTCAAACAGGATATTATACTATCTCTCCTGTGTCCATTTTATTTATTATACACAGGCACTGAAAACTGTAAAAGTGTACAGAAATTTTTCGAATCAGTTTTAAAATTTCCATAATATAGTCACATATGAAACTAACAATAATAGGATTTCCCTAAAAAATAATAAGCTTAAAAAATATAGCGTCACAAAAATTAATATCTTTTTTGAATATTTTATTACCGTATATTTTAATCGGAAAATGCGGAATGGCAAGCAGCACGGCAACCAACGTATCAAATGAACCGGAGTTATTTTATTTTGTACAAATATTTCGGCTCATTAAGCGCCACGATATATTTTGCACGTTGTCATTATGTGTCAACACCGTCCTGAAACATCCTCTCGTCCGTTGCACGGGTTTATTCTCGTGCAAACAAGTCATCGGTAATTTTCCTGCTGACCATACAACCCGATTTCCCATAAGAATTACACGTAAAATATATTAATGCGCTGCACCGTACGGGCGGGAATGGTAATGAATACGCATCGTCTGTGCTTTGTAAATAGAGTAAATCTGCTGAATACGCGAGGAATAGATTATCGAACATTTGTTTATTCGTATTTTTTTTTTCATTTTTATAATACATGGTACGAGGAAATCTGTAGTGTGGAGTTGAAGGCGAATCTTTGCGTGAATATTATGCACATTTCTTTATTGATAAGCAGACTGTACCTTACGGATGTATATTAAGACTTTATTGAAAAATTTATTAGTAGACGCCAGCCCTGTCATGTTAGTCCTCAGAACACTGATTAGTGTAACACCTTTGTGTTTAACTTTCATCGTTATTCTAACCTCAAAATCCTCGTTTCCTCCTTGGAGGTTAGGAGGCAAAATCGACAGACAGCAATTGCGCCACCGTACCTCTGAAACCATTTGTCGCAAACGTCTCAGAAGCTGAGGCCGTACAGATGAATGCAGCCCCATAATACTGTATTTAATACATACATGTAACATCAAACAGACTGAACGTATTGAATAACATCCCAGCCCAACTGGAGTTTCCACAGAGAATAACCGATGTATATTCGCCGGCTGGTTCGATCCCCGTGTACGTCTGTCCACATTGGGGATCCGTTCTCGAGATGGCGGGTGCTTTCAAGGGCGATTTCATGCGACGGCGATTTAAGATCTCCACGGGCCCTTCCACGAGTGGCCGATCTCGCGATCCTCTTTTTGCACACGGACGCGAACACCCATAGACAGTCCGGATTACCGCGAACAGAGGCTCGAGTGAAATAGCAGATAGAGGGGGCAGGAGTTTTTCTCGATGACCGAGCATCGACCACGACTTTCCTCCCCATTTTCACCTCCCTCCGCTGCCTCTCTCTGCCACTCTCCTCCTCCCGCTGCCCCCTTCCGCCTTCCCGGCAAGCCGTCGGCTCGGTTACCAACGTTACAAACCTCGAGACTTGAGGGAGAGCGACCTCTTCTGCCTGCTGGTATTCCCCTATTTCCACCCTTTTTCCTGCCGCGGCTCCTTTGCGAGATATATAGGCGGCCACTAAACTTCTGTCCTTGCCATCAATTTCGCCGTCGGTGGATCGCGCTACCAGCCACGATTCCTGGCGCGCTCGAGCCTCGTTTGCCAGACGCCTGCAGGCCTGACCTTTTTGCCGGCGACCGTGGCGCCATCTCTCCCGCTTAAAGGATCGTCCCCTGCGACGGTCATCCGTCAGCCACGGCTCCTGGGGACCGTTGCTGCGTATCGACGGGTAGCTCTGTAACGTTTATGTCACCTCGCTTGGGCGATAAAATTGAATCCAAGCTGGTCCGGGTGGCCAGTGTTAGATAATTGAAGGTGCGGAGCATTTGGGAATGAGGAGGATGTTGTTTATTGGGGCATAAATAGCTCGGTTTGCAGGGGTTTCTGCTGTGAAAGGTTTGTTGTCAACCTTTGAATGTATGATATTGTGTTAGTTGTGATACTATTAGGATTCGTACTTAGATCACTGATCGAGGTAGCTCCCCTGTGGCCAGGTTTCGTTACAATTGTGATGCTAGAAGTAGAAGTGTTTCTGCTGGTCTAGTACCAATGGCCATTCTCCGAATACTGATAGCTCTAAACTGAAGCCTGTTGCCTGTAAATTAGAGATGGTAGCCGTATACTACGGGCTAGTAGCTCTGCGGTAGAGTTAGTAGTGCCAACTTCGTATAAGCAGGACTAGATTGGGGATAAGAGAACCAGAGGGGCTAGAATTAGGATAAACGCGAATCGCTACGACGTAGGAAATTGTTATCAGAAATTGCCGTGTACTTATTATGGCAGTTTCCTCAAACACAATTTGAAATTCGGAGAATTCCATTTACAACACATGCGGATTCCCCAAATATTCGCTGTTATCTGTTCTCAGCAATATCTCCAAGTGCACGTTTCATGGGACGGCTTGTTTTACACTCGTTCCACTGCATTCTGCGTTTAAAAGATCGCCTCCTATGAGGGCGGTTTTTCTGCCTCTACGGGTTCCCTGGGACCGATCGTTCGCTCCGTGAATCTTTTACGAACGGACATTACCCGTAGTTTTATCTACAGCTCTTTGCAAACGATAGGCAAACAATAACTTCCCTGTATGAGACACTCGTGTAAAGTGTGCGTGGGAATAGCAGCGTTCAATTGACATTATCACGAGAATTCAAAGGGCGAACTAAATAGTATTATACGTTACCCTGTTGTGTATCTTTAACACTTAATTGTCTGATCTATAGTTATGATAATTTTACTATATTCACCGTTGCTAAGTCTCGTTCATACAAATCTAATCAATCCTTATCGAGTCGCAGAGAAACAACTTCTAACTTCTCGTATCAATACTCAAGCGATCAGAAATTTCATATACAAGGAAACGTGGGTTCAAGAAAAATCCAGAAAACAGTTTCACGATCTGGCAAGAAGAATCATACACAAGTTTGTTTACGAGCGAAGCTGAAGATATTACATCGAAGAATCAACTTCGAAGCTCCGTGCATGTTTCCTCTCCTTCCATGCACAGTTTCTCGTCGACACGTGTCGATTCCGAGCGTTTGTGTACGGATGTCCACGAAATCTTTCCGTCTCCTCGAGAATATCGTGTCCTCGAGCCAGGATTTGTCGCGGGAGTGTGCATGTACCCGGAATCCGATGTTTCCTCCAACACGTAGTCGTTTCAGACAGCTGTATGCAGTGCCTGATATACGCCGTGCATCTCCCTCAAAGGATATACACATAGCGTTGAGTAAATCGTGTTGCAATCGACATTGCCGTAGTTTTTGGTAAAGCAACAAGGGAGGCTTCTCTGAAGTGAGGTATGACTAAAAAATGGCACTAGTACCTACCTAGGTCCAGAAACTACTCTGTTTATACATCTACAAATATAGATTTTATCAGATATCACAGGACTTTTTTACTACAATTTGGTAGTACAAGGTTTGATATGCAGTACTAAAAAATATACACACAGCGATTACTCTAGAATGGTCGTAGTAGTAATACTAACAGTTCTCTGATCAGAAATGGATATCCCTGGTACACATTTGGCCTATTATCAACGTGGCACATTTTAAGAGCAGTACTACTAACTTGAAATAAGTTATTTATACTCATGTCTGATCTGCTATTTCAATCATCTTCATAGAATTATACGAGTGTCAGGTTAAGTGGACTGCTTCGGTTAAATGGACATAAGTCGTTGGACCTCGTTTCGGCCTGCCACGTCTCGTATCGTGTCTACGTACAAACACTTAGCTGTCTGTCAGAGTGATGTGGATACAGTTAGCCCCGGTAACAAACAGTCGCAAACTCCTGGCGCTAGCGTGTATCAGCGTATTCACTATCCCGTATCTTGGCGTTCCGCGAAATGCTGGCAGGCATATTTATTCCCAGAGTCCCCTAACGGAAATTGAAAGTGCTTAAACGTGGATACGCATCTCTCCAGTGGCCGTGTACGCCGAAACGTGCGAGCCCGGTGTCGAGGCTACTTCCGGATCGAAGTACGTGAAATACATGTCCCGTTTCGATTTTCGCTTACCAGCCAAATTATTTTCCAGTGTAGGGAAACCCTTTGCAGACATAGCTGTTTGTGCACTTGCCCTCTTGCTGGGCGGCGATAAGGATGGGGATGCTGTTCCTGCAGAAGTGGACTGAGATACACTAGTGTTCATGAATTGTATCGTTATCTTCTACAGTAAAATATGATGCTGGAAGACGAATAAAAAATTTGTTGCGGAAGATAGTGAATGGATTTATGGGAAGTCTAATAGAGGAGGCGATTTTTGTAGGATTTATCTCAGACTTAATTTGAATGTAATTATAGATAACTAGACCTGATTTAGGTAGAAGCTTGTGCTAGACGTAATGAGACGTAATTATAGCAAACTATACACAACTTACACCTTAGGGTGATCCAAGACTAATTCATATCTAATGACAGCTAACCAGGTCCATAATATGCCTACAATACTCAGAGCTAATTGGTTATATCCTACGACAGATTAGAATTAACTAGACTCAATCTAGAACTAACAAGATTTAACCAAGTTTATGCTAGAACTCATAATAATTATCTGGACAACGTAGGCCTAATTAGGTCTGACTATATCTATACTAGTTCTACTTAAAGTCAGCTTAACTTAACCTTTATCTAATCAGAACTAACTAGATTATTGATGACTAGGCAAAGTTAGACATCTAATTTGATTCTTACCGTTCAATCATTGCTGTACACTAAACGACTTACTAACGTTGCGTCACATATTTTTGTTACAGACTTTGCCGTTCAACATATAAAATGCGGTGATTCCAAGGCGGCGAAGGCACCTCGAGACAATTGCAGTGCAGTGATACAAGTGGTGAGTCAGCACCCTCTATCTACAAATAAGCGCATTCGCCTTACAAAATTCCACAAACCCATTAAAAACGAAGTACTTCGCCTAACACAAATTCTAAATCATCTCAAAACGAATCAACTCTATCCAATCCACCCCAATACACCAATTCGCTATTAAATCCAACAGATCTCAAATTGGATCCCCTCATCCTCAAGACCACGCGACAATTACTGCACCACTAAACGAAGCCAACACCTCCGGTCCCGGCACACATTTCATTAAAAAAAAAAAGTGATCCTTACAACTACGTCCCGTTATCCCGTCCCCCTAAATTGTTCTCTTCAGGAGGAGATTAATTCACCGTGACACGTGTGACAACAGCTCGCCAACTCGTAACAAGGATGCCCTGTTCATTCTCGGCCGCTCTTGGCTCGACAAAAAGGAGAGGACATCCGGGGTGGGGGTGGGGGGGAGGGGCAGCAACAATTAATAGTTCGCCACGCGATCAGCGGAACGTGTTCCGTGTGCAGCAGCACGCCCGTCCTCAGGCATTTATTTTTCCGGGCAATTTTCGCCCGTTTTTCGCGGTTTTATCTGGCCGCAGCGCGGAATTGTTTCAACTTTTCCGGTGTGGCAGCCCAGCCGTGCGGGTTAGGGGTTGTGGCGCTGGGTTGGACTTCGCGAGAGCAACTGCTGAAACCTCGTAACGAGCGAAACAATGGTTAAAACTTGGCCACGGTGGGCGGTGGGGAGGCCCGAGGGGGGGGGGGAGCCTGTTTCCGAGCTTATAAAATAGCTTTCAAACTCATATCTGTCGAGATATCGTGTTAATAAAATGGCACCTGGCCGTCGACTTTTGTTGCGAGTTTTCGGCCGCGCTATTTAATCGACCAACCCCCCGACCTTCCCTCCCCCCCCACGTAAATCAATTTCGCCTGGAAGAACTGCGTGCCTGGTGCTCGAGTCCGCGGCGGCCGAGCGAAGCAGCCGCGCGCGGAAACGTTCCCAGGCTGTGCGAGGTTTTACAGGAACGCGGTTCCGCGATCATTTCCGGCTCCCATTCACGTTTACGCGGCTGCCTTCTCTTCCAACCATGCGAGAATCGTGTTTAAAATTCATTTCCCTTTGAACGGCCGTTTAATCAGGCCCCTCTTGCCCGCTGGCTCTCGGAACGCGTTCTTGCCAGCATGCGCAAATAGGGAATGCGTCGGGTGGGTTGGTTCCCTCTGGCTTCGTGTGCTTGGAGGTCTTCGAGCTTTTTATTGGAGGAGAATGATAGCGGTGAATTCACGACTCTGTGCGTTTTGGTAGGTAAAGTGTGCGCGATGGTGGAGGATAAGGATATTGAGCTAATTGTTGGATTCGGTATTGAGTCAGGAGTACCGCGTCAGCAATCAGGGGATTAATTTGTTGGCAATGGGACGACTTGAGGGCTTGGAGTCTAGGTGTCTGGAAATGTGAATCTTGACATCTTAGTGTCTAGGTATCTAGGCACGAGGGGGTTTTGATATCTAAGTTTCTGGGCTTGAGAGGACCTTGATATCTAGGTACCCATTCATAATAGTATCTGGTTATCCACGTATCAAGGTACAGTGGGATCTTGGTGTCTAGGTCTCTGAGCATTTTGTGATCTTTGTGACTTGAAATTGGGGATCTTGACATTCGGTATCTTGGCATTCTGTTGTAGAAGAGTATCGACATCTTGGCATATTGGCCTCTTGGTCTCTTAAGTTCTTGGTATCTCGGTGCTTAAATATGTATTAGTGATTAAATATCTTGATGCCTAAATACCTGAGCATCTTGTCTTCTTGATGTCTTAGTATCTTAATATTATGCTACCCATGCATTTTGGCAACTTCCCACCCCGTATCTTGCTTACTTCGTATCGCGGCTTTGTGGTATCTTACTAGCGCGATATCTTCTTTGCTGAAGGGAGATAAGAGACTGAAGTAACACATACATACACTTACGCAGGTCCAAAGGATACTTCAAACGTTCTGTACAAATACTTCCTGCACAGCAAAATCTGCCATTTAAGATAATTCTACGTACTTTACTCGTCACATATGAAAATCGTGTTTAAAATTCATTTCCCCCTATCAGTCGTTTAATCAGCCGCCTTTCTTTACCAGCTTTGAAATTATTCTCCTTCTCATCTGCACGCGCGGAGAGCCTGGAAGATAGCTCCGGCTTTGAGGGTTAGGGGTTGGGGTCAAAGTGTTTCTTTGGAAGAAGTAAATAAAGCCGCTGCGGATCCAGAGAGGTTTCCATTCCACGGGCCGCGGACAATTAACCCTTCCTTTCTAAATCACTTTTATCTCTAATTTCGAAATAATTCCGCCGGGCAACCGTTGTGTGCGCGGCCGTGTTTGAGATCGCGCGTAATAAAGATTTTCATTTGGGGAATTACTTTAATTCGCAAGCTTGGTATGCCATGGTAACTGCCGTTTGCACGCCTCTTCCAAATCGACCTTACATTTTCCACTTCCCTCTGTTCTCGTGAATTCTTTAAATTATAATCACAATTCACAATTAAATTTCATCATCATATTCCTCGTCGATCAAAATTAATTTTAATTGTCACAATCTTAACCTCTTCTCCAAATATAAGTGAGGTTATGGTAGCCATTCGTAACATATATTTGCGCGTGAGATTTGAAATCGATGCCAGGGTTCACTAGACAAAGATATTCCCAGCTGTAAGGAAGTGATTTCGACAAAAGCGGCTTTAAAGTTTCAGAACAGGATTATCTACCTATAAGACAGCTACTACACTTCATCAGCTATCCCTTGTCCATAAATTGCAGCCTACTCTAGTTCCTACTGCTTCCACAAGGGGACGTGATTCTACTGCCGATGCCAGGTAATTAACACTTGCGGGTGCCGTGATTTTTCAGAAAAATTGGGTCGTCCAAGTCCGATAAACCTGAGTAATACAATCTATACGTGGAAATGTATCAAGTGACACTGATTAATGCCGCCCAGTCCTTGCGACTGCGTCTTTCAGGTGTCATTAAAAATCTAGGGAGCTCTTTGTGGGTGCGCGCGGAGGCGAACGTCGCTCCCTTTTCCACGATCAAAAGTGAGACGCGCGAGGGAGTGAGGGTTGTTGTAAAAAAGTAACATAATTAGAGTCGATGTTTTTTGAAAGCGTCTTCAAAGTACACTAAAGGGATACTGGGTAACGCGAGCACGTAGCCGGCCGCTTTTCCACGCGGCACAAAGGATATCCCAGAGTTACGGTCACGGATTAATGGGGAATCCTGGGAAATGGAGAGAAAGGCACGCCTACACGCACCACGCTACGTATAATACAGCGTGCATCGTGCTTTCATACTTGGGGCTTGGGAATCATAATCATTGGAACGCCAAATTAAAATACTTTCTAACCTCAAAACTATTTGAGGTCTTCTTTACACAAATCCTTCGAGATATCCTGAAAGTAACATCTTTTGTTAATCTTTTAATTTTTTTAAACTTGGTAGAAGTTTTTCTAACGTCATGACTAATATCTTTCATATTAAGAAATTAAATTTCTGGATTTTATTTACTCTATCTGATTATAGACATTTCTATGTGTCAATAGTGTTTCATTTGAATGATTTGAAAAGTTGGTGACTGAATTTATTTGGCAGATGCAAAATGTGGTAGAAGATTTGACTAAAGTGTCTATAAGCTCTCGTCGAATCGTAAGTATACATCAAGGTGTAATTTAAAGCCGATCTACATTTATGCAGGTTCACGTGACGACATTATCGAGTGATCTATTTATTGAAACGGCGTCGTATATTTTGATTTTACATCGAATTCCTGTCGGCTTATGACAAATTCCCCGTGAACGTAGCAAGGGCTTAGACGAAGTAATTTAAATTGGCCCTTCATATTGCCGTTGATCGTTTCCAATATGGAAATCGAACTCTGCTTTGCGATACACTGTCGAGCTTCCAATTAGAAACCCTCTTCCTTTCAGTCGAGCGGGATTATTTCAGTTACGAGGCTTGAATTTTCGAGCCATCGATTACGAGGATTTGCAGTAGGACCTTTTCAATATGCTGCGAACAATTTTTCTAAAATATTTTATTTTATTCATTTTCTGTCCCTGCCATTTGGTTGATCCTCTGGGATCTGAAAATTAGTGAATATTCGAGGTGTCCCTTAATTATTTTGAGCAATACACGACGCCTCGTGTCATGCAACATCGCAAATCAACATCACCGCTAACAACTACCCGTCCCATTTCAGTGTCTTTTCGGCCACCTCCAGTCCATTTCAATATTCGTCACGTATCCTCGCGCAACAATCAATTTCCTCTCGGAAGTTCCCTTCCGCGATCAAATTCCAGAGCGACGAGCTGCCAGCGCGAAGATAAACGCGGCTGGATCGAATCCCAGCTCGATTCGAAGCCGAGGCGGTTCAAGTTCTTCGTCCGGCTAGGCCGATTAATCGATAAGCCCCATCGTCTTCGGCGAAAGCGAGAGTGCCCCTTCCAGGCGAAGCAATAGCTGAAAGGGAATAGAGAGGCGTACCGAAGTTCCTTCTTCCGGTTGCTTGCTCCTGCCTCCTCGATGCCTCTGCATTCCTGTATCGCGTTTTCCCGACTCCTCTCCGCTCGTGACATCGTGTTGCTCCATTCGTAGCTGGCTCGTGCTGATCGATAGCGCGTGGCCACGAGGCGAGAAGAATGGGAAATCTGTAGAGACTTGGTTGCTCCTTTTCGTTGTTCTTGATGAGATATAATTCCGGTGTTCCTCTTGGTGCAAGCCAGTAGACATTTTGATAACTGTGGGACCACTGACTGCAAGTTTGAGTCGCGGATCAATACGACTGGTCGTGCCGCAATTACTCGTATAATTCTTTGTATTTCTTTTGAAGAAAGCTATTCACTATTTTGTCAGTTTTGGTTCTGTTTTCGTAGTAACGACACCTAGTATTTTTGTAGAATTATTTTTCGAACATTTGTATAGAAGAATATTAAGTAGTGCAGTAAGAAATTCCCCAGTCTAAATATAAGCTTGAAAAATAAGAATTATTCGTGGACATCTAGCGCAATGCTTTGAAGTTATTGCCAACAAGTCCTATTTGATTGCAATAAATCAAGTATCCAGCGCAACTAGCGTTCTTCAACCACTCTCAATTCCGCTGGCAGTCTATCAGTTTAAAGCCAGCGAGCCCACAGTCAAACACATTAAAAAGACATAATCAAGTTCCCCGTTAGCAGACGTCAAAATCGTGCCGCCTTATCGACAGGAATAATCCTGTTCCAGCCCCGAAAGGAGCAAAGTTTTCTGTTTTACTTGCTAACAGCTGTCCAGCGTGCCAGACCGAAAGCTAGCAATCCCCCATGGCTGGGGTCCTTCACCCTCGAATCCTCAAGTTTTACATAAATATACATTCCCTGAGCAACGGGGGGACAGAGGCGAGCCTTGAGAACCCCTGAGATCCTTCCTTCCAGGCCCTCCATTCTCGCTTCGACGAGAAGAGGATGTCCCGGCGAGAAGGGGCAGGGGAGGGGCAGGGACCATTGTCTTAATTGAGAGAGGTTAATTCGAGACGGACGAGTTCTGAGAGTTATAGACATTCGGCCGTGTTTAGCTGGGGCTTAGACGGGTTTGAGGGGTTCTCTTCATTGCCCGATAGTGTCGTGCAGACGCGAGCCTGCACACCTCTACCCACTCCGTGTGCCCGTCTGTCTGCCATCGTTTTTGTCCCCGCGTAGATTTATACATGTACACCCCCGATCGACCAGGTCTAGGACGTACGTGTCCTATCTGGCGTAGATTATGTGCCAGCTAGCACCGCTGGATTTCATTACGAGCCGCCACAGAGACTTGTAATTTATCTCTTATCAGCTGCACGAAGGGGTCAGGCCGAGATCCCCCGTAGGCGGGTCATTTCTTTCGTTCCCCCGCGTCCGTCTCCGTGTTACGCTGAGTTCTGCGGGTGATACTTGCTGAGCAGGCGATTCTAGTCGCCCATCTGAAATGATTTTCGGGATCGGTTGATGGCCTGGACACGTGTTCCCAAGCGTAGTGGTCTTGCAAGAGAGCTCAGTAGCCAAGAAACCTTGGGAAGTCTGGCTCCTTGAGGTATACGCTATCTTTGAATCCTTGAGCAAGGTTTTTTTCAATCGCCAGATCCTGGGTCACCAAAGATGCTACCCCCAAGTCTATTCGGCCTTGGTGTCTACTTACGGGCGCAACTTGAGGCATAATCCTCCTGTTCTAGTTCTTCTACACCTAGTGGACCAGCCTCAGAGTGCTATTCGACACAAATAATCAGTGTTAATTTAACATCCAACTAATGGGTTGCAAGTGTCCATTGAGTACTCAGCCCCATCAAATATTCCACTCAGCTACACCCCCATCCTGAATTTCCATCCTGACAAAACCCTGTCCCGCTTCACGGGTCTCTGACCCAAATCATAGTAAAGAACTACTTACCCTCGTTCGGCTGCCTGCCCTCGCCGCACACTCCCCCACCCGGTCGTTTTTCCCCCTGTGCCATTTAGTTATTAGAGCTTTCAGGCTACTTAGACTAATCTAACTTTTAACAGACCGTTACTCAGCCAGCAAGAAATGTTTTCGTGTCGCTACGGGGAAGGACCTTAGACACCCTCGCGCGTCTTACCGGGAAGTACCCTTGACTCGCCGAGTACCCTCATTGCATAATGTACCCTCCGAAAGACGGCGCGGACAGGAGGTCGAAACAGGGCCGCGTGGCCGCCGAAGCGCATCACGATTCGAGGGCTTGTCGCTGATGAGAGTGACTCTCTCTTTGCACGAGGGAGCAGAGTCCCGGCGTGCCACTAAGAAAGGGGTGAAGAAGGGTGGTGGCTCGGTGGGGAAGAAAAGGGACCAGGAATCATGGCAGTGTGTCTCTGAAACGTGACCGAGCATAATGTAAATTTCGTTAGGAGCTTGGTGGGGGGTACCTCTGCTTGGAAGGATGAAATTATGTGGGCCGCGAACAGTCGACATTCTGCAACAGGATTTGCGATTGACGTATGAACCGGAGCATCGATGTTGATGGGTCAGATGGATATTTGAAGGACTTTCCACGGGGAATAATTAACATCCCGGGTGGCCCCGTGTTATCACGCCGAGGCATTTGCATGTTGTGCAAAAAATGCGTTATTGAATATTCCTTATAATACCTCTTACGAAACACCAGATCGTGGAATCTCAAATGAATTAGAAGTCTTAGGTAACTCTCTAAAAATATCTAAAAATTCATTCTCGTTTAATCCATTCAAATTTTAGGATTTTTTAAAAGGAAACTATAACACATAAGGTAAAAAGGTTTTTCGGTATTGATTTATACCGAAATCAATACCGAATCAGTACCAATACCGTATAAATCAATACCGAAAAAACTTTTTACCCTATGTGTTATAGTTTCCTTTTAAAAAATCCTAAAATTTTGAATAGATTAAACGAGAATGAATTTTTAGATATTTTTAAAGAGCTACCTAAGACTTCTAATCCATTTGAGATTCCACGATCTGGTGTCTCGTAAGAGGTATTATAAGGGATATTCAATAACAGACGCATCGAGCGACCACCCCGTCGAACATTGCTGACATACTGATTCCTCAGTCTGGCCAAAAGGGGGCAGGGTGAAAAAACAATATGAAAAATGATAACGGCGCAACGAAATCCGAGACGTGATCAAGCACGTGGGATATTTCGCTGTGAAAGCAATAGAGGAGCCAAAGAACGCCATGCAGGAGGAAGCAAGAGTGGTGAGGGGTATTGTTTCCTTTTAGCTCTCTGCTCTCCTGGAATTCTGGACATCGCTGTTATTGGGGGTTCGTGAATGGGGATAATTTCTATGGAGCTTGTAGAAATTCGTAGGACAAGTTATTCCACTTAAAAAGAATAGACCTTCGACGCACCAAGGATTATTGACGAGTCCCAGGACACAAGGTAAAAGACTAAAGTGGGAGAACGAAGGAAGGACACTTCAGCTTTGGATACCAAATTGATGTTTCATCGGGCTGACTTTCGGCGCCAATTAAATTTTAATATCATCGGTGTCTGGCGTGCTTTCTCTTGCTTTAATCGAATACCATTCGCCCTGCATCAAAGTAGCTCGGAATCCCCTCGACGTCGAGCCTCACAATTAAAACTTTCTAGGCGTCTTTCTCTTTCAAGTTTCGTTCTGTGCTCCTTTCAGTGCAAATAAACTGCGCCCATTGCTCCCTCGCCTGGTTGCGAGGATCTTTCGTTATATCATCGAATGTACAAGGTCGGGATAGGTGTTTCAGTATGTGGTGGTATTTGGGTGACTTATATCGACAACACGTGAAATACTTCAGTGACTAGAATAGCTTCTCAAGGTGAATTTGTAATCTGAAATTGAAGTTCGTATCTTCCTCAACGTCCTATTTCCTGATACAGCTTGACTGGTGATGTTCCAGTTTGAGATTCAGACTTCCATTTTAGTTGTGCTTGCGATTGGAATCCCATTTTGTACCATTGTGGAGTCAAATTATGTTAATGTTACTAGCTGCCACGTGAAACTTGCGTTTTCGTTATAGGCTGATTCTCGTGTGTAGTATTCGTGATTAGTTTCATGGTAACAGTAGCACAACTATGGATTACATTAGGTTAGTAGTGGCGCGGCAGGCAAGGGAGTATATATTCCCTTTCCCATTTTAGAAAATAAGGTAATTCGTCTACATCGTGGCAGTGTACAATACTGTTGGATGACTATTTGACATGAGTCTAATCTTGCAACCAAATCACGGTTATCAGAATAAAATAAAATAAATCAAATATCGTAATTTTTTTTAAATAATAAACATCACGCGTGACTTAGCGTCCCCTTCAATCCTCAGCGCGAGTAGAAGCATCATAAAGTAGAATATGCTCCAGTCGAAAAACCGAATGGCTGGTAAGCTCGGAAACAGGTATCAAGAAGAAATAAAGCCATTCTCGCAACCTGCACGCGATATTCGGCAGCTGGCACGGTCTCAACTATTCGTCAGTTCTCAGTTGTCAACGAAAAATGCTCCGTAACCGTTTGACGGCCCGCTAAATCAGCGGAACGACGGAATTCCCGAAGGCAGCGACGGCATTCGTATCTTCGAACAATCAACAGCGAAGCTCTTGAAGCGTCTCGTTAAAATTAAACGTCGACGGCTAACAAGGCAACTGCGGTCACAATGAGCAACTTCTGGCTGCGACAAACAAGTTGCCGGTCTTTTTAGAAATCGTTTGGCCCCCGCCCGTAGTTTCATTAAGCATTTTCGCTTTAACGGCGTGACGGCGGAACTTTCTCGCGGTGGGGATAGGCAGGAGCGAGAGGGAGGAGGGGGTGTGGCGGGAAAACAAAGCGGGAGTCAGCTGCCGAGGATGAAAGGAGAAGTTTTCGGCGAAGCCGAGTGCTTTTCACGGGTTTTAACTCAATAACGCTTTTAAAGCGTACATGTTGCACAATTAACATTCCTCTTTTCTACTTGACTACTTGGATTGCACGGAGAATTGTCAATTCCGTTCGAACCCTTCTCGGTATAATAAAAAAGGGAAGAAATTCGGAATTGTAACATTCGCAGGTTCCCTTGAGGTAGCAACTGAAATTTCAGGAAAAGTGTTTTTCTTATAAAAAATTTGATATCTTTGAAGCTGAGATTTTTCTAATAATGTCACAGGTGACTTCGAGTAAAAAATTCCCCCAAAATTGCCCTCGGAGATAACATGCCTGCGATAGTTCTCAAGGCATCCCCAGAAGGGGCACAAATTTAGGAATCCAACCCCGCCCCTGAAACTCACCCCTAATCGCAAAAAGAAACGCGTCTTTCCGATTCGTCTGCTCAGCAACTGCCAATGTGAAACACTTGAGGCGCCATTTCCTTAATGTTTACACTTCGTAACGCGTTCCCGTGCAACGTAAAGGTGCGATCTCACTGCCCATGGCTCGCTGAATAGACTTGACCAGGGTTGTCATATGTAGAGATTTAATGGCGGCGTAGGGAGTACTTAGATGACGTAGTATGGAGTAGAAAAAGGGAAACACCTACAGCAACAACGGTATATTTGTATTGGTGACGTCATACCAACCGACGCCACAGCCAAGCCAAGCAATCCAAATGATGCTACACTTTCGAATTCTCTGGCAACCCTGGACTGGACGAGTCTACAGACTTGCCGAGCCATGCGCGGTGGGATCGCACCTTATCGTCCGCCACAAGACGGACTCATTCTTCTCGAGCCAGTTATCTCCCCCTGGCCTCCTTTCTCGTATAGGCTCTTTCGAACTGCGATTGAACGGAACCCGTCCGTTCCCGTGCGCAATCCCAAGTATCCCTCTCGCAACGCAATCCCGAACGAGGTTGCCCGGGCCCCCCAGAACTCCCAAGATCGCCCCTAATTGCCCGGTGGCGGAATAGTCGGTTCCGCCATTACCACGGACAAAGAGTAGATCTGTTATCCCGGTCGGGTGGATCGTTGAAATATTGCCAGGTGGCGGATATCAGCCACGGCCTACCAAAATGGCTCCCATTCCTTTCCAGCAGCTGACTCCGGATTAACCGGCCCGCGAGGGTTCCTCCGGGATAGCTGACTGAGGGGTATTAAACCCCGGCCCATTCCCTGCCCCTCCCCCACCTTGATATTGCTTTCTTCAATTTGCAACCGCTCCAAGCCACTGACACGTCGTCCTCCAGCGACACGGTTCCTCGTGAATCAAAAGCACCTCTTCCAGACGTTTACGAGCTAGCCCGCTCGGCCCCCTAGGCCTCCAGATCGATCGAGGGATCGGTCCCCAGGTGCGCTCGACCTGGAGGGATAAGTACTCGGCTCGATGTCTTGAGGAATCGGTCGATTTCGACGAGGCTTCGATGGGTTAATCGGGGAGCAAGGATTGTGCTCAGAGGGATGCCTGAGTTTTGAATTGGAAGTTTGGACATGGGTTTGACAGGGGTTAGGGGCTGTCGGGGGTGGTAGCGTGAGAGGTACTGAAGTGGAGATATCAGTAATTTGTGTTCTGGAAAGGAGATTTCACTTAGTTTGGATATCCCAATCATCGAGTGCCGGGGCAGAGGGAAAGTAAGCTGAGATGTCTGATGTGTGTTGGGTCGGCTCGTTCCTAGCGTTGCAGCTGACCTCTCAATATTCAAACGCTATTATCTAAAAAATGGTTGGAAGCCCGAAAAAATTATATATAGAGTAATTGTAGAAAATTGAATGCTCTTTTAATATTGTTTGAACGAAATTTCGATAGGACTTACCTGCCAGTTTTGAGAAGTTCTTCACATTCAAACCATTGATGAATTTGAACTTTAAGGCCTGGTCGGCACACTTTCCTGTTGTCCGTTTGCAATAAACTTTTTCATTTTTTTTTTTACAAAATGGGAGGAGGTGTGAGCAAAAAAATACAAAAATAAATTCAAATAAAAATAAGGGCCCCCCTAGTGCCCAATAGAAGCTTCCAAAAGCTACCATCTACTAGACAAAAGAAAAATCCGCTTATTAAAAACGACTCCCCGTGCTGTACAATGCCAACAGCGACATTTTTCCCCAAATTGATCACCTAGAAATATCTCGTTCCGCTCTGAAGTACCCCAGCATCTCCACCACAGGGTCCCCAATTAAATTCTCTTGCGGCGGTCTCAAATCGGCCTTAACATTTCCCTAAACGAGCCCTCCGCGAGCCACCCTTTAAGGGGGATGCTCGGCTGCGTTCGCCAAAACGACCAGCGAAGGAACAACGCGCGTTATTTTTACTTTCCCGGCGCAATAACAACGGGAACGTCTGTTGGCTCGCGTGGGCGATCTCCGTTTTAGGGCAGGGGTGACATCGTAACGAGAGTTGTTGCGAAACTGTGGCCAGGATGATTCAGGGGGAAGTTTTTTACAGCCGCTCCCTCCCATCCCTGCCGCTGGGGCTCCGTTTCCAGCGGCAGCTTCCACGAAACGCGTCCCGCTTCTGCTCGGTGTGTCCTCTGTTTTCTTCCCGCTTTCTTCCCCGCTTATGAATCAGCCACGCATCGTTACCGTCATTCGACGACAGATCTTTAGGCGCTTTTTAACGGCACACCTTTTTCCTTCCAAGGAGTAAGTATGATGGATATCTGAGGCTTTCATCATTTACCGCCGGCCATTAGGCGGGGATACTTGCGCTGTTATAGTGGAACACTCCCGGGACAGAGTTAGAAAATAGGTACGACGTTGTTAATGGTTGGGTATTAGACCGAATGGTGTGTGGTATCGAGTGACTATGAGGTGCTAATGCTGCGAAAAGAAGTGTGATATGGTTGATATTACGTAGTTGTTACGGTGAGAAGTAGGTGTGTTTGAAGTTTTGTGAGGTTATGTTCAGGTTAGGTGGATCCTGATTCGTAGCAAATCGGATCATTTTGAAGGTTATTAGGAGACCTGGCTTTGGCAGAGGTTCGGAGATTTTACTGGGCCATTGAGTTTATTAAATTTTGGAGAAGTATTTTCATTTATTTATTTATTTATATACGGGAGAAGCCTTCAGCATACAGTTTTAGAACCAGTCAAGTGTAGGCAATAATATGTTGTGCAATCTATGCCTAAAAGAGGCCAGGGAACTAAAGAAGTCCAGCGATTCACAAAATTCATTCACATTCATAAATATGACTGATTGTGAGTTGCATGAAATCTGTTTCTTCTGAAATTGAAGGTTGTGTAGAATAATGTTGAGAATTACTTTTGAGCATCTTTGTGGCTTGAAGAAAATCCCACACAATTTAAAGAAGAAATATCTTTGACCTTGTTCTCCAGCTATTGTCTCACACCCAGCCAATAGACAACCAGTTGCTGCCGCTTAGCAGAACCCAAATGTATTTAGCTATTAAAAACTGCCAGCTTTAAGTCCTCAGAAGACATAGTGCAGCTTTAAACTTCAGTTCCCAGAAGCGCGTACTACAGCAGAAGCCCTCAGCTTCAGTTCGCAAACAGTACTGCGCTTTAGAAGTTCGAGGAAGTTGTAAAAAGAACGAAAGGGCAACAGAGATGGAAGTTTCATTCAGAACCAGCTAGAACTCAACGTACACGTACTGCAGACATAAAACATTTGATGTCAATATTCAAGATCTACATAAAGAAACTAGTAACCAGCCCAGTGTTCACAGGAATAAGGATTGCTTTTGGTGGCAAGTGTACAGGTGGTGACGCTGTAAGGTCAACGGAGGAGCGACTTATATATTTCAAGCAGTTATGGGAGTATCGATCTCAAACGGAGCGAAGGGAACGTAAGGGACCGCGTTGCTGGAAATAACATTCCTTCGGGCTGCGTATTCGGAGCGGGCGAGGGTGGTGTGTCGACGTATGAAAAAAACGCGGACAACGGGCGGCCAGTAAATGCATGGAACGAAGATTTGCTTTTAAGCCTGACGCGCGAAACGTCGGGGTCACGTTAGACATTAGTGGGCCGCGTGGACGTGTTTGCGTTGTAGCGACGCCGGCGACAGTGCCGCCTGACGACTGTAACGCGCCCTAAAATTAGATTCAGCATCCACAATGAACCCCTCCCCTATGGAACGAGCCCGTCAGTGGAAAACAAGCGGCTCCAATAGGAATCAGAGTGACGTTATTGGTGACGTTTAGAGGGTGCTTGGTTTTGCTGGATTCTTCTAATAATGGTTAATCTTTTACTGCTTCGAGGGTAACTTGTAACACGTTGTGAACAGTAGAGTTGAATTCTTTGTAGATAAAGTAAGTCTGTTTGGCAAAGGTTCTCGAAATTCTTTGAAGGACAGGGGGAGAAGATTGCTGAAGGTGCAATTATAGAAAATTTAAATGGGAGGGATAGAAATGTGTGTAAGGAAGAGTTTAATCGTGATTAATGACCGATAGAAAGTCGTTTATATGAATCGTGAAGGCAGGACTTTCTTATTCAAATAGAATTGTAGTTGGTTTGAGGTTAACCTACCTAGACTCAGACGCAGATGGACTAAATCTCCGATCCGCCGCCATTATGAGTTGTATAGATACATATTGAAACATGGCCACATTACTCGTCAAGTGAACCAATAATTCCATTAAACGATAGGTGGCGTCAAAGCTTTCCGAACGAATGGTCAAACCGGAAGCTGGTGTAAGACACGGTCTGCTGCGCAATACACGCGAACATCCCCCTTTTGTCATCCACGGATTACTCGAGATACTGCTGCATTATTCATTCGGCCAGCTTGGCGATGTTCGGTTAACAACGTTTCCATGTGTTTTCGCCACACGGATCGTTGGTTTACAAAGACGGGGAGGGCTGGGCTGCGGCCTGGGTCGGATATTTCGGCGGAATATCGAGCGTGTCGAAACTTTCGGAAGCCCGTGTGACACGAAATTCGTCTCGCCGCGAAGGGAGAAACTAATATTGCCGCGTAAAATCTTGGCGGCGCCCGTGAAATTCGACCGTGACGTGCTCCGTAATCGATCGTTCATTGTGCCCCGACCAAGTTGGACTCTTGGCACGTTGCTGGGCAAAGCATGCCGAGTAGAATTGGCTCGGCAGCGTACTTAAATCGCGCGTGTAAATTGGCCAAGTTGCGATGGGAATTGTTTCTTTGAGGCAGCTCGATGTACATACGATGTAAATGTTCTTCGTGTTCGACTGATGATGTGAGCGGCTTTAATTCCATGAATATGTAATTACACAGTCTGTTCTATAATCCATAGACGATTCTACCGGGGACTGATGAGGTAGGAATTTGGTGAAAGCTAAAGTCTATTGTCTAGAGAATTTTAACAAACGCATTATATAGTAATTTCTTATTTAATATATATAAGGTGCTTCGTAATTGCGTTCAATAATTCAAGGAGTAAATCTACAGTACAAAGTCAGAAAAAAATGATATGTGGATTCAAGTGGTGCAAGCTTTATTCCACAATTTAATAAAACTTAAAGAAAGCAATTTATTTTTAGCGTAGGACCATGTCAGCCATCTTAACATGCCCCTTTCGCCATTTTATGGCCTCAAACAAAACAGATACACCACAATCAATTGTACAGTACGTTTCTAATTGATTCTGACTGAGAATCTTGAAATTATCAAATTCAAATTACCCAAAATGAAACTTGGATATCCTACATTCATTTACCCCTCTTTTCCCACCTTTGGATGGCTTTTAAAATGAAAGATTCATTCTTAAAATCATGTTCCTGTAATTCCACTGCAACTACTCCTTCGAAATGAATTTTTCCCTGTACGGAGGAGTCAAGAAGAATACAGCCTCGTTTAATTGTTCAGAATTCCGCGAGTATTTGAATAGACCTCGATCCTTCGTGGATGCTGCGGAAATCCTTCTTTTCTCCTCGAGATGCTCCGGTCGGTGTACTTGGACAGTCGACATTCGAGGACTGTCGAGATCGATTACGGTCGAAATTCGTGACGTGGGAGGATAGCTAGGAAGGGGCGCTGTTGAGGAGAGGAAAGGGCAGTCGCGCGGTGATTTTGCACCTTTAATATCCAGTTTAAATATTCATGAGACCGAGGAAGGGCGCGAGATATCGTATCTCTGCGCGCAAAGTCCTCAACACACGTATTTTCGACCCTGGACACAGCGGCGCGCGTTGTGCTTGTTCAGTGCATAACGAATGAAAGGTGTTGTTTAAATTTCATAAGGGCTTTGGAAGGGAGTCCCCCAGTAAAAAATGCGACGGCTCTGTGAAGTAATTTTCGACAAAAGGGACCCCTCCTCTTCTGACTGTTCACCGCTAGCTTCGGGATAACGAGACTTCAGCAGAGTCGTATTTAAGTTGGATCATTAAATATACGAGAGAAGAATTCCTTGATTTTAAATATGAATGCGTCATTAATCTTGCCCAGATTCACCTGATGGTGCCTTGTTTGAATATTACGAACTTGGATATTACTGTGGTCAATAGTAATCACGTTAGAGATATTAATTCGATGGCCCTGGTCTGCTAGTATAATGATTTTAAATTGCAATTTCATAACGATAACGTTATTAGTGGAGGAATAAAAATCTATAAAAATTTCCATATAAAATTATTCCTTTTCTTAGCATTCATCCTCTAACTTTGGCATATTGTGTTCCCAGTGAATTCGAGCTCAGTTAAAATCAACAAACAGAAAATTAAATGACTCATATATTACGCGTGTTTTTCATTAAAAAATTTAGAATTTTTAGAAAAGGTACGAGCTAGCAGACCAGTTATCTAAAAGGAACCCTTTATAGTACGTCACAAAAAGTGAGAGAGTGAGAAAAAGGGGGGTGAGATCAAACGAAATCACAGGTTGAAAATAAGGGCCACCCTAATGAATATCAATGAACCTCCATTCTTTTGACGTCATATTCACAAAACTCATAGAAACATGTCCTATTTTCACTTCAGCATAAACCGAAATAAAATGCCCCCGAGTGCTCCGCGATTGATATCCCTCGGATGTTTACGAGGAGTGGTTTGGCTCCATGAAGCATTTAACGGGGACGAAAGTTTCCTATCTTAGAAAAGGTCACCGTTCGCCAGTGACTGGGTTGAATCTAAATAGGCTCCTAGCAAGCCATAAGGTTCCTTTTATTTGCATCTGGTCCACTTATCGCCTGAGGAACTCATTTTCGAAAGTGACTAATCCATAAAAATGCATTTCGTTTACTTCAAAGGATGGATGCCTTGGTATTCATACTTCCATCACCGACGTCAAAAAGATTAATACCTCACTCGCAGCGAGGATAGCGGTTTTTTTTACTTAAAAAAAATGGAGCGGGGAGGACACCAGTATCCGGAAAAAGCACTTCCCGGGGTAAAGAAATTACATTCTCGTCTCCTTTTCCGCGGATTTCTTCGTTTGCATAAAAACCTTGATAACAAAATATTGTAACCCGTATTTTCTGCTACGCGCGCGTACGTCTCCGTTCCCTTGGCCGCTGGTTTCAACAGGCGCGAATAAAAAGACTGCCCCTGTGCAGAGCAGAAATTCTGCAACGCCCCTTAATGGATATTTCGCCAAAACATTTTTAAATTCCTCGTTCGTAGAGAGACTAATGTCACGTGTGGGTGTAAAACGCTAAGCATTTCGTAAAAAGTTCGGAAAAATAGGGCGAGAGTTTAGGTTCGGCTTTCTATTATTTTATTAAGGGTTGCCACATGGTGTAGTAACGGCTGTGCCATTTTTGGGATTTAGAATTTGTATACATTTTTATTTTGAGAATCCTGTAATCTTTAAATTTAAGTAAGGCACAATACTAAAGAATTTTAATAACTGTAAAATACAATGTAAAAAATATTATGTAAGGAAGGGATGGAGTATAAAATCTTACGAATTCTTATACTTGGAGAGGGAGGGGGTAAGAAATCACCAAAAATACCTTTACGTAATTCAAGAACGTCCCCCTACTACGGTGATCTGCAAAGTGTCACAACTTAAAAGCAAATCATTCAAAGTCCATATTCCCATACAACACTCCTTTCATTGGCCATCACGCGCAGATATCAAAAAACATCAACACCGATGACACAGACAAATTTCACTCGCCACGAGAACCGGCAGAAAGCGTGAAACAGGGTCAGATAAAACGAAGAGTGGAGACGTGTAAGACGAAAGCGAACAGGGAGACACCCGGGGGTTGGGGCAAAAGAAAGACAGCGTGACGCTCATAAATCACTATTAAATCTTGAAAGGTCCGAGTCCACGGTTTTTGGCGGAGTAATCTATCAGGGCATAGTCTACCTAATATTACGACCGAGTAATTGTGGCCTCTGTATATGGAGAGTGGCTCGATCGATCTGCATTCGTTGTGTGTCTAATGATCACGCCAACGGCATATAACGTATGCTTTTGAGCTGTTGCTAAATTAATAATCGCATTATTTGCGGTTACGCGGCAACGAAGGTTGCGCCCCGTGCTTTTGACCCCCTATCAGGCTCACCTGTTCTCCTGTTACAACGTTCCTTAGCTCGAGCAGTGGCTCAGAGGCTGGAGGGAGCTAAAGGGGCAGCTAGCTTTCAACATAATTCGAAAGTTCCTAAGGATCATTCGAAAGAAAAAACATCCAAACTTCTTGAGTCATGTCCTACGAACTTTTCGAACAACCCAATATTATGCTATAACAGTAACTCGTATGTCTAGTATCCTCCATTCCAATAAAGGGTGCTCAAGCCCGAGATCTGTCTTTCTTATTCCTCCAAGGATCCAGCCTGCCAAACACGTTGGGCGACCCAACTTCAACACCCCGGTGCATAAATTACACACTGACACTAACACGGATCCTTCACCGTTCGAAGGGCCAGGAAACGACCGACTCACGTGACGAAGAACGCGGACCTGCTAATCCCTCGGCGAGGAATAATTACAAAAACGTTAAGTCATTGGCTCCCTTAACGACGGGACTCGGTGTTCACGTCGTTACAACGCCTCCACGAGCTTCACCTCCACCACTATTTTTCAGGATCACCGAAGCTGGAGGAGTTAATTAAGTTAATTCGAAACGTGCTGGGCAAAGAAACGTCCCTCGAAAAGGGGACGACCCCCCCCCGTCCCTCTCCCGTAAACTTTCAATTTGAAATCTGCAGCAGTACCGTGCCAGGAAGATTAAGAACTTCCTTTTGCCTCCGCCCCTCCCTTTCCCCTCGTAACGCTTATTATCTTGAGCGTAAGACCTCGAAAAACAGGGAGACAGTAATTGCTGCCAAACCGAGAAAGATAGTGAACGTTGGGCGACCTGTGTCGTGGTTATGCAAAAGCAGGCGACTACGGGGCCATCCTCCCCCCTCCCCCTCCCAAGGCTTTTAACGGAATTGCTTTTACTAACTGATTACATAACGTAATAAAGGTTATTTTTACGCGCGCGCCTGCCGAAAACGTGGCTCGGCGATACGTCACCGAAGGAGCCTGCAAACGGGTTCGGCCACGCCGACGAGTCGCTTTATTTAAACGACGTCAATTTGCATTTCCTTCGAGCTGTTGCGCGGAAAACAGGCTCCGTGGCGCCGTGATGCAGCGTCTTCGGGACTCGTGTCGGTGATGGCGGTTGATTCTCGGACGGCGGGTTTGCTCCTTCGGTGTGGGATTTCGAATAGGCTCGATATGAATTTTTGAGATCTTATTTTAATTTGTAGCTATGTGAAGGAATAATTGAAATGGAAGAAGATTTAGTAATTGGAGATTACGTGTGTATGCGTGGGACTCGGTTTAAATAGGACACCCTGTATATTAAGAAGCTTACTTATAGTATGCGAGCAGCGGTACACAGAAGTCGTTCATATTTGAATTTTAAGAAGGGACATATATACTTATCCCATCTCGACATCGATCAGCAACCCCAACCACCCCGAAAGGAAGCACGTCCCCCGGTAATGAACTTAAATCGTTTTTCCTCGGCGGTGAAGCAGAGTCGAGACAAATCGATGACAGCGCGCCCTGCGAGGTTCCGTGGATGAAGATCGATGCACCAGCTCGGGCCAGAAAAATTAGGATTACGACCAAGGTCAGGCACCGAGTATCCCTCAACGGCGGGATGATCCCCAAGGGGCGTTGGGAGGGGGCAGGGGCTGGAACGAGGGCAATGGATACAAGGACTCCGTAAGTGTTGTCTGGTCGATCGCGATCGCTTCCGTTCCGTCCTTTTCGACGAAGCGTAACCAGTTGCTTGGCAACCATCAGCCCCTAAACATTACTTGGCTGCTGAGGGGGGTGGGGGAGGGTTTAATGGATACATATTGATATCATTTGTAAGCTCCCGAAGCCTGGGGTACCGTGTCTGGTTCTCCTTTGGACGGAAGACGCGATTGTTTCGTGCCAAAATGTATCAGCTTCAGCCCCCAGGGGATGCTAATATTAATTTGAAAATGGTTAGGGTACCTATGAGCTTTCTTTCATGGGGACGCAAGCTGGCGCAGTGTTCCTTGCGAGATACTGCTTCATTGATACTGAAATATTAAAGTAGGTGTCTGCTTTGTGCATAGATGCTGAAGGTCTGTTCAGGTATTGGGGTGGGCACCTCGGGGATGACGGAGACTTACGACTGGGTGGCAGTTGAAGTATCCTACTCCAAGCCCGTGACACCAATTTAATTTCTTAATGCGTGGGCAGAAATCGATTATCCTTTTCGATCAAGAAGCTAGCGTGAACCTAAAAAGTTCATAGATTCACATATGTCTATAACTGGCTACTCTGCTCTGTTGGCCATATTGGTATCACTAATGCAACCTAAGGAACTCTTTCACTTTTACGTGGTATACACTGTATCTTACAGTTCCTTCTAAAAAAACCTACGACCACCATTCCCAGTTTAAGCTTTCTTCTGACCACCACCACACCTTTAACTTAAAACATGGCAACCTCCTCAAAGTTTCTTAAGAACCTAGCTCCGTCCCAACGAAATAGCCCGATGCAAATCGCCCACACCTACCCCGACCCGCAACTTGCCCAAACTCCAACGATTAAGTATCCTAGTCCGCCTCGCTACACTATCGAACCCGCCCGTCGGAATCCGGCAGCGAGGTTAAGGGCAGCACTCCCAGCATTGGCGAGGTTATGCCCGGACACCAGTGGTAGGTGACGTCGCGTGTAGGCGCCTAGGTAGAGCACACAGTGTCACAGGGAGTGAAATTGGATCAACCGATACGGGGTCGCGTTATGAACACGAGCCTGGCCCCTCAGCCATTTTCGTTTCCACCCTCCCTTTATGCGCGCCACCTCGCCCAGGTTCGTCGCCGTTGCGTGGGGACACGCGACGGACTTGTGTCGGTATGAATCCATGGGACACAGGATAGAGGCATGCGATCGCGCGCCGTTGCTCTCGAGCCTTATGTCTGCGCCTCCCCGTCACTCCACTTTCACTCTCCCTCCGCAACGTCGCATCCACTCGAGGCATGTGCGTGAATAGGAACCCCCTCCTATTCCGTCTCCCTCCGGGTGATCGTGGGACTCGAATTACCCGCTGTATCTCATCCCGCGGCAATAAATACCTCGATCAATTATTCTCGCGTGGCAGCCAGCCGTGCCGTGTGTGGCGCCCTCTCTGTATGCAGGTGTTCGCCTGAGCAGGGACGCTACGCGATGATGTATCGCGCGTGGGCGCGCTACCGCCCTTCTTTCCGCGGCTGGGGGAGCAACGGTGGCTCTCGAAAGGAGATCTTGTAAGTTAGATCGCTCGGATTAATGCTTGGTCCGGGTGATAGCTGGAGTTGTTGAACAGTATCCCCAGCGAGGGATGGAAGAATGACGCTGTAGGAAGGATCGTTGCCTTGGTATTGCTTTAAAGGGTTATGGGTGTAGAGGACTTTTGGGACCTGTGTTGGGGGAGGTCTTGTTTGGTGTTTCGCGGGATCTCGATAGTAATGATTCGTGGCTACAATGGGTATATTATTGGATGGAAACAATGACGATAATAATGGGCGTGACAGTGATGCTAACAATGCCGGGGGAGGAATAATGCAGTGTTTCCTGAAATGCGGGCCGGCCGTTGCTGGGACTATTATTATGTCCACTGAGTGAAGTTTATGCAGCAGGGTATTGCAAACAGTAACTGGTATGTACCCCATATTTTCCTGTTTCCGATAATATTCAACAATGGTACCTTCGAGTTCTTTTCATTATGTGTTTTCTATCTGTGCCAAGAACAGTCTAATTTCCATTCGAACGGCTTTGAATGATCATTAGGGATCGATTACACTTACCTTAATGGGGAAAGAGATTTTAGATATTTTGAATATATTATATGCCATTCGAATTACATCTCCTTAATATCTCCATACAATTTCCATCGTCGAAACTTCGAATTAAAATCTCACAGATCCACTCGCGGAATATTTTCTCGAATCAGTTGTGGCGAGCGTGAGGTTGCCCACAAAGATTCCATTGCACTTCAGCTGAAGTTACTTATCCTTAATCCCGGTATTACTTGAAGACGAAATGGAGCTAGACTCTCGGGTCTGTCACATCGAGACAGAGTGGGCGGGAGGGAAAGGAAGAGAGAAACGGCAAATTAGTTCGCATCGATCAGACGCGCCCTTCTGCAGGCAATGAAGACGCATCGCGAACGACATTTATCAGCTTGAGATGTGGTCAGTTAAATTTTTTGATGGATTTAAAATCTCTGCGCGTAGTTTCCCTTAATCTCGTGAACCATCCATCAAAATATCAGTCATAATTACTATGCAATTTCGTTTAAAATGACGAAACTTGGGTAAAACAATTCCTTTTTGAAAAATAAGTTAAAATTGTAGAATAGAAGTTTTTCATACGACGCACCCTTTTTGGAGCAATTAACTTCGAAGTTTATTAGAGGCACTGAGAAGAGCGCTAACGAGTAGTTCTTCGATATGATCAGTGAGGGCGCTTCAGTAGCTGCGCGCGCATTCCACGATTCTTAACCTCATTTTTCTCTGGAACAGAAATCCCGAGAAAAGAAAGGATTTTATTTCACATTTTTTACTTGTTTGTGGACAAGGAATTTTGTCGCACACTGTTTTCTTGTCTTGGGTGTACCTACATTATCGTACGCACTTCAATCAGTTTAATTTAATTTCCTTAGTTGCTTGTTCGACACGATGCACCTCTTCCGAGTTACAATTTTAGGTCTTTTTCCTTTTGTAGAGTAAAGAAAAGTTAAATGAAAAATTGTCTGGTACGTGTGTCGGAGGAGCAGTTTTAATCTCAAGTGGCATAATTGCGTATAAGGTTAAACGCGTCTCTTTCGTGCCCGGTTGTGGCAGTTGTCTTTGAAGTGGCTTAAGTAAGTCACGTTTAGAAGAGAATCGAGCTTGGGAACATAATGAATTCCACGCGTTATGCTTATTGCGTCTTAAATGTGCTGGGCTTTTATGGAGAATGTGGCGTTTAGAACATAATGTTCTTGAAAATATTGTTTCTACCTGTAGACAGTGAGAAAATTTAGGAAAGGAAAATTGAAAATATGTGGTGCAGTAGATTATTAATTATTTTGATATTAATAAAATTTTAAATTCTTCAAACCCTGTAAAAATAGAAATACATATTATATTTTATTATCAGTCAAATCAGTAGCCTTGTAATAGTGGTTAGGGTTAGTATAATATAATGATTATTAAAATAACTACTACATTTAAAATGTTTTCAAAATATCACTAACTTTTTAAGTTATTATTATTCAAATTACTACTAATTCCATTACAAATTTTGTTTCTATTATATAACTTTTTTATACATTGTATGATTCTCCAGACATGTTCAGAATCATATCATTCCGTTCATAAAATTCAATTTGTCCCCCTTGTAATTCACTCTAATAAGTCTTCCATCTGTCTAATTCGTACTTTACAAGTTACAAAGCACGCCATTGCCATCACACAAGCACCATCACCTTCTAAATTCTTTAAACATCATCACTAAACGTATTATCTCCATTCAACACAATAATCATCTGACTCATTGTTATTCACTCTCTTCCATGTCCCTAAATTACCCCTAGTTTGTCCAAAATACGAGCAGTGCCATTATCATTGGTACACTGCTATTGTTATCACTTTTTAAATCTTTCCACCAGCATCCATTCAGCATAAACACTATTATTCATACAATCTACGGATCTCTATAACTCTCTGTAATTCCTTCTTTAACACCTCTCCAATGTAAACCCCCTAATCACGAAATAATACCACTTTATCATCCCAACGTCCTATCGCCATTACTTTCTGAATGCTGAAACCATAGTACCATTCGTATAATTTATATTCAAACCCACTCCTCTTACAAACTACCACTTCCTTATAGTCTACTTTTCGCTATAATTAAATCCCTTCCCCTTTTCTAATTTCAACTTCGCCTCCCTAGACATTTGTCAGAACTGTTCACCATCATAGTAGCGATGGAGACCCTGCAATAAGCGTCAATTTGCTATCGTGGCGTTATCTGATGAAAAGCCTATCTTTGCTTAAATAATTTCCCAGCATATGTGAACATCCACGCGAGCTATCTTGCGCTTTAAGCTTGTGTGATCGTACAATGGTGGATAACGACGCGGTGACAAGCAGCGATACATTCTCGCGTAGATACGGTCTTCGAACGAGAGCGATCTGTTATCAGCGTCACCGGTGCAATAAAGCAAATTGTCATTGATGTACAATCGCTGTGATACTCTACGATTACTTTGGAAACTATCCTAAGAGAAATTAGTATCCCCATAATCCTGGCAACAGTTTTAAACTTGATGGATGAAGATGGCTGCTATCCTATTGTAACGCTTTGAAATGTGAGGGCATTTATAAGGTTCTTCAAAATAGTAACTTGAAAAACTAATAAATAAAAATTATTTGTTTAGAACAATTGCAAAATAATTTTTTTTTTAAACGAAATAATTTTTATTAGGCACTCTTATGTCTTCACTGTAACCACCCAAAAGCTCATTTTTATCAGTATCTTAGTTCAACAATTATAATTTATTGAAAAAAGTTAACGCTGTATTTCATAGAGCTGTAATATCCACAATTTTTAAAATTTGGAAAACTCCTTCGAAGTACGTTTATACATATATCACTAAAGACTACAACATATCCAAGTTTCAGCAAAATCAGAAATGTTACTCGAGTCAGATTTCACGTGGAATGGCCCTAGAACAGTGTAGTGGTACCAACACGATAAGTTTAGATAAGTTTATTACTAGTGCGTGTGCTTCTACAACCAGAAGCTGGTACGTGTTGAAAAACTAGCCTACTTAGTAACATAGGTAACTAAATAGTAAAGCTTAAAATTATTTAGTAGTCACGTGACCCATTCCATAACAAGCGTTCTTAAGGGAGCCATTATAAATTTTCGTTTCACCTCGCGAGCTTAATCACCGTCCTAACATAGCATATTCCGTTGAATGTCTGATAGAGACAAGGAATTCCAGCGGATGAGGCGTGATTACGTGGTCTTGCCCCGAATATCCCAGAATTCTCCAGACCTGGCGGATTCTTCTTTCTTGTTTCGCGCTGCAGGCTTGCCAATGAGAAATCTCGGAGTCGCTACGTAATTATTGTTACGATGCTCGTCACGATACAGCGCCTGAATGGCGGAGTTATGTTAGCTGCGCAAGATTCATCCCGAGGAGTATTAATGAAGCCCGACAGAGGCTGTGGTCTCGTAAATGTGATTAATGTTATCGTTTCATTTAGTCTGGGGGTAGGGTGTTGCGCTATAATGCGGATCACTGCATCTGCTTGCGATAATTGCTCGCTACAGTTGCAATAAAATTCGCTGGCTACTCAAGGATTACGCGGAGCTACCCCTCACGCGCGCTTCGCCCCGCCCACTGTGTTCGAGTGTCAGTTAAGAGAGAAGTTATAGACAAGTAAGAATATGGATTTGAGTGGTTGATTCGACCAGTTGATTTTATTTCCACTGTGTAATTTGTAGGAGAGACTTGAAAGTACTTTGAATCTGGGATTTGTGAGGAAGACTTTGATTACTCTGAACGAAATGTTTATACGGAGTCAGTTTTTTTGTTGCTTGAGAATTTTAAATTATTAGAGACTTTATTTTCAGTATTCGATTAATAGACTTGATTTTAGTGTGAATAAACAGTATGCTTAATTTCCTCTTGAAATCTCCTGGAAACTTTGAATATTGTAATGATCATTCAAAGACTTGTTAATTTTTATTCAATTGAATCATTGTATGTTAGTTTCCACATTTTTGTGATTAGATTCTGATACAAGAAGTATGAATTGATTCAAACATACTTCAATTATTATTCACCCGCCTTTAAAAGAATCCTGTATGCAAAACAAAGCAGCTGGGTGTTGTTAGCTATGCACGGAAGAGGTGCACAGGGAAACGCAAGAATTCCCGTAACAATCACATAAAAGATTAAAGTATCCTGCATACACGTTTACGCTGACCTAGTTGCGGTTAGGAGTTGTATAGTACACTTGAAAGCCACTATTCACGTGCTGCGAACGCTTTGCAGAAATGAAGGTGGAACTTAACGAAAATACCTCTTGCAGGCGTACCAACCATCGACATTTCACCCTCGTCTCTTTTGCAAATAAATGGTATGGAAAGCTAATGCATCGACGCTACGGCAGCACTTTCATGCATCGACTGTTATTCATTGTGTTTTATACCAATGGTGCATTTTAAGGAAATGAGAAGGATTATGATTTTTTTACATCTTTGGGAATTCTTCGTTTTGTAGATCATTTTAACACTTCACTGGGCAGGGTGAAGCTTGGGTTATTGTTTTGTGCAATTTTATGAATAATAAATTGCAGCGGAATTATTCACCCGAAGTACCATATTCAGAAGATTCATTTACACCCTGACTAGTCACCATTAAACAAATTTCTACTGCAAATTTGCTAAATCAGTTCTCACCAGCAAATATCCCCCACCACTGATGTGTCCTCAACTCAGTCTTCACAACATTGGTTCACAGTCCCGTCGAACCATGCCACTAAAGCAGTCGCTAAAGCACGAATTTAGAAGAATAAGCATTCACGAGGGGCACGCTCCACCGAATATCATCGAGTCTCTTCGCTTGATGATTAGCCAGGTGAATGGTTCGCAGCGTTCAGGACCGCTTTGTCGCGCGTTATGTTCGATACTCTTTGTTCTATTTGCCTCCCCTCCCTCCCACCCTCTGCACCATTGGCCAGTCTACGTCAATTTACAACAGTCTGCTTGTCGCGAAAAGTTCACTCGTCCCGTGGAAAAGATTTAATATCGCTTGCACAGTAGTCGCTGGATCGCGTCAATATTTTTTGTCTGTTGTACACCGCGAGAAGAGATTGGGATAGGTGGGGGCAGATGAGGATTATCGATTATCAGTTAACGAGTCTGCACGCTTTTCCTCGTTTTCTCCAGCTACGCCCTGGTCTTCTCTTTTCTTTCATACACGCCCGAGGGATTACACCTATACGCTCCATTATGGGTATTCGATTTAATCAACAGCGGCCGTTGGTTCATAATGAATAAGGTTCCGGCGCGAGAAGAGTGGGCCATGCCATCAGGGACTGGATGCACCATGGTGAATTGTCATTAAATATCGCTGCATAGTACGCTGGCGGCTTTAACGGAGTAACAATGAGGGGAAGCGGCGGTCGTATAGGCAGGCACATACGGGTGCAGTGCTCGCAGAGGTAGAGCTGAAAGTCCCTAGGCCCCTAGGGGAAAGAGCGATTCCATCTGAGTTACTGCCACTTGCTGCATCAAATGATAAGACTAATTCGATAGTAATTAGCCTTCCTGTGTATTCAATGTTATCATTTGATGTTTGCTTAGCTTCAGAAGTAGGGATAGTAGTCCTTCAGCTGTGGGAGTGGTTCGTGCGGGTTCATAAGAAGTAGTTTTTGAGATTTAGGGTGGTTTATATTTCCCAGTGTAGTATTCATTAATTGGGGCAATCCACTTCGCACTTTGTACGGAAGAATTTGTGGGAGGTGAGAGTTTGGGGTGTCACAGTTGGCCTGTCTGGAAGCCTTGCTAGAGTAGATGAAGTATTCGTGTATTTGAAAGTTATCAGAAATTGAAATTGGAAGTCGGAGGAAGTACTATCGGTCACAGACGTTTCTTCGCCCAGAAAGTGTTGAACCAGTGAGTTTTAATAAATTACAATCCGCCTATTCCATCGACAAGCTATTAGCCGCATAAGAGAACCGAAAGGATTAAGGTAATAGGATCGGATGATACCTCAATGTTATATCGGATTCTTTCAACTTAGTTTAATCTCGGCTTAAACTCCGCGAATTCTTGCTGAAACACCGACCCCTGGAATCTGGACTCCATTTTAATCTACAGGGGAACAGTGTTTCTCAATTTCTGGATCGAATATGATTACCGATGTAAAATAAAAAAGGTAGTGCAAGATAGAGGCGAATAATTGAAAATCAACCTGACAGCATTTGCAGTAATTAGGAAATGATTATTATAATTAGAGTCAATAATTTTCATTTGCATAGGATTATTATTTTTATTGAAAGTTTAAGAGCAATATGGCTATTTTATATTCCTATCATGAATGGATTCTATTTTTTATTTCACTACTCTATAGGACCTTCTGGGAAGTCGTGAAAGACGTCATGTCCGCTATAATAGGGTCAAAATAATCATATTGCAATTTTTCCACTTTTCAATTTATGTGAATAACTTTCTTCATTTCTCATATCTAGAAATTCTAAACTGCACGCAGTAAGGTGATACTAATTTCTATGAAAAAGTGTGTTTTATTAGCGAACTGGGTGTAGCTTCACGCCATATTAATTTTTCCAAGTTACGGAACAAAATTTTACTGACTCAAGTATACAGTCTCAAAATTACCATAAAAAAATCTTGTTTTGATTCCTATGGAGATTCTGATTTCAAATAGAGTCAATAATGTCCAAGAGTTGACAATATTGTGAGAGAATTACTTTAAAATCGAGCAGACAATGTCAGTTCTCCTCTGAAGCGTCACTTCCAAGAGAATTTCAATAATATCTCTGTGGAAATTGAATGAAAATGAACATCTCTGCTGGATTGGCCTTTGAATCACTTTCCCGGCGCATTTCTTGTTACGTTCCCTACAGTTTTGTTCCAGCGAGCATTGCTTTCGCCATTTTGCAATCGATTCTGAAGAAGCGCGTAAATACGAAGACCAACGAAGCGTAATTGCATTGGTTACCGTAACGTGAAATGGAAAAGTAAACGGGTCTCTTTGAATAGGAAGTCGAATGATGACGTCGATTGGAGAGCTTGAAATATAACCTTTCGGTGACGTCTCCCGTTCTGATTATGTATTTTGTATTTTACAATACAGTGGCCACGCTTTGTGCCAGCAGCCGTTTAATCAAATGGAATTCTCTTGAGAAAGAAGAACTGGAAATTGCTTTCACTAGAATTCATCATATTTAGTTCGACTCAAGGAATCCAATGTCCGTCACTTTGCAATATTTACTTCCACGTTTTGCATCTAACAAAGTGGCAGTGGCTATTGGCACGTTGTTGATTGCGAGTTTGAAGCCCGATTTAGAGGCCATCGATCTCTCTGGCTTATTGATAGTCAAATATTATTCAGTGGGCTCTGAATGAGCTAATGCATAGCTCCCTTCAGCTTCCAATCTTGCACAATGCGTTGAACAATATTTGTCATTGCACTATGAATGGAACAATAACGCAAATTCGATGAGAGGAAATTAGGTTCGACGTATAAATGCCACATTTCACTTTTTGGGTAACAAAATGCGTTTCTATTTTTTTTTTTATTCTACTGCTATTATGTCATCTCATTTCCCACAGTTTTGCATTGTAAAACCCGGCAAAAACTAGTGGAGTTATAAAACAATGCATTATCCAGAACACATTTAATTACCCATGCAACAACTAATGGAGTTATAAAACAATGCATTACCCAGAGCACATTTAATTACCCATGCAACCTATAAGCAGTCAGACTCTGTTTCTCAGTTTCTCAGAAACGAAATATTCTACAAAACAATTTTGTTTCACACTTCTGGCGCGTTTTCACGTTTCGTTTACACCGCGAGCCGCGCCCTAGCCTTCACGGAAATAGAAGAATTCGGTTTCCCGAGCGTAAAGTCCAATAAATGCATCTACACTTTTGCTTCTTTTTGTTAAAAAAAAATAGAGGGGTGATAGAAATTTCACAAAGTGGCACGAGTTAAGGGCGAAGCACGCCACTCTAGGGAGCCTCAAAGTCCGCGTAACGATCAAACGGATAGCATTCGGCAACAATGGCGTCGAATTAATGCGCGACAAAACGACGCCGGCGAGGACGACTTCAAAAAAGCCGGCCTCGGTTGTCCTCTACGGGGCCGGAAATTTCTGGAAACGCGAATTTTCATTGTGCCCCGGGCGAAGGTATCCGGAAACGATAACAACGAACTGCATAACCGCGCAGATAAACAATAGTCGGGCGAACAACGAGTGACAGCGCAGGGAGCGTTTCCACGCCGGAACTGAGGGACAGAGGGTGGGGGTAAAGGTATGTTTCCATGGAAGATACACGTCTGTAGTTAACTGGGGCGGAGTTGGGTATAGGCTAAGTACGTTGTAGCTTACGGTGGGAAATTTTGGAGGCAGCAAATTGGGGGAGCGGAAAATTTTGACAAGCGTCGGATTTTGGGGGAGCGGTAACTTTTGGGGAGCGTCAACTTTTGGGAAGTGGTAAATTTTGAAGGGTGACAAATTTTGAGCGATAAAAATTAGAAAAGGTTTAAACACAGAGGCTTGAGACAATTTTAAAACAATTCACTTTTTTTGTATAGCGAATTAGTAATGTCTCAGAAGAGAGTTGCCATACTGAATTAATTTTGAAGTTGTCTCCACTCTAGAAAATGAAATATTTGACGATATTTCACAGAAAGGGCGGCAGACTGTTGAAAGCCTAGGGGCCTCAAATCTTCAAATGAGGATTGACATTTTTATAAAAAAAGTGGTGGATGAAGTTAGGTTAATAAGTAGGATGCAGCGTGTACGGAGCAACGTGGTAATGGACGACCCTGGGGGCCACAGTGGCGCCCTCTACAATGCACGTATTTAATACCCGATTACTTTGAAAGTAAATTATCTTCGAAAAGGAGTTTCCTACGAAAACAATTTACTCTATCTCTTTGATTCAGTTTTGAATGAAGACTCATATTGAGGAACAATGATTGTGTGCTATTGCTGATAATCTTGCTAACGACCATATTCGTTGCGTCACATTTTTTAGTAGTTTCTTAATCGTGTGTCAGGAAGTTGAGGCTTTTGTGCACTACTCGGTATTCCTCGCGATAAAAGTGCTCTTGGACATGGGATATCGTTTGAATCGATCCCGGGTGAAAATTAATTGAATATCCATCCGGACATATAGGTCCGCTGTGCTCCATATCGGACAGGAAAAATGCGAGATTCCCGTGACGCTCTGGTATTTTTGCTCGCAGTAGCAGCTACCAGACTTTTCCGTGCGTGCCATCGGCCTGGTATCGTGGAATTCGTCGTGTCCCTCGATCGATGGTCGGATTTCAATCTGTGTACATCTTTCCCCTGCGCCCTGCAGGTATGACACCCTGTGACGCAGCCGTACGTGCATCCGGGGAAAATTAGCCGCGTTGTTTCCGCCGGCGCTGCAGCAAACCTTGCCTTCTTTCCCTCAGATTCTCGAAATTCTTCTATGTTTCTAAAAGTAGATTCGTGTAAGGAAAGGAAGGGAAAAAGATGGGCAATATACAGTTGAACATAATTGGCGGTCTGATGTCTAGAAAGTTGATCAAACATCAGCTGCTAGAAAATTATTTAAATAAATATTAAGGACAGAAGAGAAAATACTGTGTGTTTAATATCGTAAAATTTTGATCAAATGTGCTATAATTATTTTGAGTAATATGTTTATATCAAAGTGGCATACGAGTAATGGAATTGTTATTCGTGATTAAGTTGCAAAGTGATAAAGTTATTAATGATTATGTTTCACCTATATTCTCTAGAATAACTCGTCTAAAAGTAAATCTAAATTGTGGAAGACTTTCTTTTCGCGATGTGGAAGAAATTGACTTGGAATGCTGTGAAGCAGTTATGTGCATCCTAGAGGGCACCACTGCAGCTTCTACACGTATTTAGGAAATAACGCATTGGATTCATGTGCAGATGGTGTTCTTACGTTATTATCGTAGATGCTTTCCTCATCGATATGTAAACTGCTCAAAGTCTATACTTTCTGTCGAACTATATACATGATTTAGGTAAAAACTCATCTAGAATCTTCTTCCAATACCAAGTTCACATAATCATTTTCGAATCCTCTTATCCGACAAAATGATGGGTTTGACGAAAAAATTTTATTCCACATTTTAGTCTCATTTCGTCATGAAGATTCAATCGTTTTTCCATTTCATCACATATTACATTTCTGTAATTAAAATATTTTGTCAAAGCTCTTTCAGAGAATCGAACACATTTAATTTAAAGCGTTGTATGCCGGGAAAAATACGCTTCAGAACAGTTAACGGTCCATTTAATTAAACTTTTTCGTACTTTAGTAACCTATTTTTGTATCTGGGGCGAAAATTTCGTGAAAGACCAGATGGGTATACCGGCTGAATCGTGATGTCACCGTGAAATCATTACAGCTCGTCATCGTTAAAATTAATGGACGCTTCTATCGAGCCGGTAGATATATTTCGAACGTTAATGAGACGTAGCCGCGATGGCGAATGGACGATCGAATAAATACCGATTCGAATGTTATTAATTTCTGCCCGGCTGTTTTTCGTACGACGGTACAGAACGTGACTAATCGCGATCATGCTCACAGCCTCGCTTTTTGGTAATTATTTCTGCAAAATTTCTGTGGCTGTACACCTCTCCCTTTTCAGTTTTCCCCACGCTTCGTGCAGAATTTTAATTATTAACAGCGCAGTATAATATTTCATATCGGAATATTCGGAGTACTCCACGGTATTGTGTACTCCTAGCTTGTAATTTTTGTACAAAATTTTTACATCAAACCGCCGTTGGCTTCATGTCGACATTAATGTTTTGAATTCGCAACTTTTACAGGCATTGGGTATCCTAATAATTCCGTTAAAGAGGATTTTAATTAATGTGCTTATAACTTCCGAATAATTTTTTTCATTTCACCATATGGACGCAGGTTTGTTTTCAATATTGGGCAGCAAATTTTAAATCGTTTTTAAAGTAGTAAACACTGGTGTCATTTGGGAATCCCAAATTACTATTATTATATTATTTATAAGTTATGCAATTTAATATAAGCTGTAGAAGTTTGCTTCGAATTTTGCAGCGATTCCATTCAACGAGGGGATCCAAGCCACAAATTCTAATTATCCCTGGTCTGACCGCAGGAAAATCTAAGCAAGTGGAACCTGTGGGCCACGAGTTGCCATAACCCAGCTAAACTAGTAATACTGATACGTGTCATAGGGAACTCGAGAAACTACATGAGAAATTAAAAAATGATAATCATTTTCGAACTAAAAAAATAGAACTAAATGAATTGAACTAGAAAATAGTAAACAACCACTTTCAAGTTTTTCTCTTCTCCTCTCTCCATTCCCTAGTGGAACTTTCGAATAATAAATTGTTCAAGGAAGCTGAAAGAAAATCTCACTCCCAACCACCAATGTTTCCACCAAATCACTAGTTTGTGCTTAGAATTTTGCAAAACGTATAACACTATTATAGCGATACTTCCCACTACGCCACCTTATGGCCTGTCGACCGATCACGCTCTCTCGCAAGTGCTCGCTCCACTAGAAGAGATTCGTATACATGTACATATGTATACCAGTTTCGTTCTACCTTAGTTTTACCTATGAATCCACTAGTAGGTCCACGTAGGATACGCATCTTTTGTTTTCGCTCTTTTAGTCCTAACTTCAATCATTCATCATAATTAATCTTCTCAATAAATCTATCAGAACATTAACATTATTACCCTCTTCACAAACGAACCAGACTAAAAGCACAAATGGATTATAAGATATTTACTGTATAAAACAGCAAAGAAGTCCTATCCACGATCATCAACAGATCCGTCCGAGAACCATGATGCCTGCCATTAAGTCAGGAGGCCTTCTTTCAACCAGTCCAGGGGGGGGGGGAAGGGGGTCGTTTCGAAAATTCTCTCTGCGTATAAAATGCACCATTACGGGAATTCCACGATCGCCAGCCGGATAGAGAATGGTATTAAGCGTTCGATTACACCGGCTGCACTCGTTCCACGAGGGGACTGCAAACGACTAATTCGATCACGTCTAATATGGGGCGCGGGCGTGCATCATCGCTCGAACTCGCGAGGCACTCCCCGTCTCATGACTCGTAATCGAATGAAGTGCGCTGTTTACATGCAATTTTCGTGCAACGTTTAACCGGTAATTCGCGCTAATGCCGCTTTAACAGATAAATACGACGCGAACGAAGGAGAGGGAGCAGCGTGGGCGAAGGTTGGGGGTGGGGTGTTTGAGGGGGTGGACGGCGTCGAGAACCCCGAGACGAGTCGAGTTTAATTCCTGGGGTAATTACCGGACAAGGCGGAGGCAGCTCGTTCCCCGTCGAACCGGGGTTTTGCAGATCGAGCAATCGCCCACCTGGCGAAAAACGTGACGATGATGAAATGCATTTTCTGAATTCTTGGAATCTGCAACAGTTTTGCGTTTAAATTAGGGCGTTTCCTTTGTGCTTTCTGCTTCATTTAGAATCTTGTAATTTTGTAGGTTTTTTGTAAAATTTGCAAAATTAGATCTACCATTATATATATAAACTTCATTTTTAGTATTGTTATTTCTCTATATTTAGGTTTAATTTTTGTATTTATACTTTAAATCATTTTTAAGTAGTCTGCTTACTTAAAGCCTCGAAAGAGGCTTTGCTAGTTTCCTAAAGGTTAAGAAAATAGTTGAGGGTTTACAAAATCAGAAGGAATGGAGAGGGAATTGTGCTGGTAGTATATTTACCCCCTTGTATATGATATACCAAACATATTTTAAATCCTCCAGTGAAATTAAAAACTGACAAAAATCAAATTCTATACTACAGTAAGTATTACCATTGGCACTTAAAACAATTTCCGCTAAACTTTTTTTTAATTTTGCACTTACACTGTTTTCTATAAGGACTCTTCAGTTGTGAACCATAGTAGTTGAACAGCTGTAGGTTAAAGATATTAGCTATTTGCATAATCCTTGGATGAAGTATATAAATCGAAATTGAGGAATAAAAATTGTTCACATATTTGGGATTTGTTAAGGAATTTTTATTTGACTTTTAGGTTAGTCTCGTTCATCGTTCTCTTTATGCTGTTTACTTTCATCGCGTCAGGTAAAAAATTAAATCGTTTGGAATGCAGCTGGAGAATGCCTTTAATTAGCTTCCATTTAGAAATTAACGTCGACAATGTAGCGAGCGGGCGAGAGGGTTACTCGGAATTATGAACCCGTGTTTACGAGGAATCTGTTTTAAATTACAAATTCCTGGAGCTCGTTCCCCCTTTAGCCAGAAATTCTGGACCGGTGTAATAAATTTTAAATGTGCAGTCGGTGGGACTAAATTGTCCACCTCGAAGGATAAATGCAACAATCAAATGGATATTATTAAATCCGCAATACGAAGGATTCCCTTTACTGGCCAGTGCAATTCACACAAATGATGACAATCGATAATATCCTCTAATTTGAATTTAATCGAAATTAGCATCCATATTTCGAGGAATATTTGTATCTACTTTGCTTGCACTCTTGCTGCCAAATTAAAAATTTGCAAAATTAGATCTACCATTATTTGAAAACTATGTTGGTAATAAGGCAAAAAATAATACAGAAAGCTTTTGGATGACGCTATCCAATATATCAACATATTGAAATCATGAATTAAATTTCATTTCTTCTAAAGAATTATTATACCTACATTGGTTGCATTCGAATTTATTATTCTTGACTATACATTACATCTCTATTTACCATTTTCAACATTCATTAGATTTAAAATACAATTATATTCTGAAACCTTAACAAAACATAAAATCTCTAAAAAAAATTGCAGCTATACCTCCATGTTGTACATATATACGTATACATATAGAACAATGATCCTCATACAATTCCCCTGCTCGGAAATGCAAGCACTGCAAATTCAGGTTGCCAAATTCCAATTTCAGTGAATAGTTCGCCACAAAGGCCACCAGCACTGCAACTCCATATAAAATTCCTTATAAAAGTAACTCAAAAAAATCAGTTCCTCCCGAGCATTCTTGACAGACACCTGCCGCCCAAACATCTGCAAATGTGCTGTTAGCAAGAAAATTTCCTGAAATAGAAACAGTGAAAGTAACGATGGGGGAAGTACTTGTAGAGAAAGAATTCAAGCCTTTTTTGTATGTAATTCGCCGGATGCGCGCTTGTTTTCTTACAACCAGCAGCGATCGTAATCGCGGAGTCGTTAGAACGATCCACTGTTCGTCCCTCGGGGCATTAAAACGCGTGCATACTCTGACGCGTGTCACAATGTAGGCTGCAAGGGAACGGGATGCACGGGGTGTATCATTGGATTATGGGGTTGGCGACACGGGAGGCCGCGTTATTCGATATCGCGTCCCCCCAGAGATGCCGTGCAAATAGATTCGTATTCTGGTGCACTTCTTTCCGCGCACATGCATGTAAATGCGTGGCTTTGCGTGGAACATGGGAACGGGGCTTTTAAACCACCTCAAGGTAAGGGAATTTCATTCGCAGCGGGAAATATCACTGGCGAGTTCGTCGCTCCACTTTTGTCACGATTGCTTAATATGTACTTAGGTAATGATGCTGGAAAATGATGCAGTGACGGTCGGAAATGTGAGCCATTTTTAAGAATTTGGTTTCAGGAATAATTTACAGTTTTCATAGAAAATGTTTATTACCTGCCTTTACTACGCTGTCTTAAAAGACTATACAGAAAAAATAAATAGAAAAACACCCATAAATTTTAATATATTAATTAATCTTCTAATCCCCCCACGCGTGCTGGTCGAATGTGTAACTATGGAACAGCAGGTCCGAAATCAAATATCATTGTTTTTTATAAACTATATAAATGTAGTTTACGTAGATTAATTAATATATTAAAATTTATGGATATTTTGCTATTTATTTTTTTAGTTCAGCACATGGTTTGGGTTAGGAATCTAAGATTAGTGTCTTGAGAAGCCTAGGAAGACTATAAACCCTAATGGTCTGTATACTTTAGAGGAGAATACTTAAATAGACAATTAGAAGCTCAACAAAATCCCAGTAATTAAAAAGATTAACTGAAAGCCTCATTCTGAGGTTCAGGAGTACCTCAGTGCATAGTTCAGCTTTGCTAGCCTAAGATGACGCAGTGTCCCCAGAGGAAGGCCCAAAGTACCTTTACCGTAAAGAAACTATTTAACCACCTAATAGTCTCGCAAAGTTTCACGGACCACAAACTTCAACTGAAACTCAAACAAACGAAAGATTCATAGATACTATATAGTTTATGCTTGAATGTCCAGAATGACACAGGCATCCCAGAGAAAGTCTCCCGGTACCTCCACCACAAAACAACAATTAAATACCTAGTGAGGTTATAAATACGCATCTGTCAGCTCCCTCAACCCAACGCCTCCCACTCCAGGGCGCCAGCAGCTACCTGCAAATGCGCGCACCACAAAACCTGTATCCCAATCGCCAAGAGGGAATCCAGTCCCTCGGCGGTGACCATGACGCAAGTGCATGTGTGCCACAAACAAAATAAGGAGGAAAAGGTGTTCCTAGGTCGTGGGGATAGCGTGAAAACCTAAATGCTCTCAGTCGACTCGGGAACGCCGTCAGGATCGGGAACACGCTTATGGACGGAACGCTACTACAAAGGCGCGCGCGCGTTATTCGTGTAGGTGTGTGCGACGCGTACTCGGTGTCTATGGAATGTAATACGGTGGCTGGCAGCGTCACATGGCTATTTAGAGGTGGCAGCACGCGGCGTCCGGGTGGAGGGAAGCTGGAAAGAGTTCTGGAAAGACACCGTAAAGGGGGACCCGTACCCGTAGTTGGGAGGGACGGAGAGGCAAGAAGAGACGCTCGAGGCGATGCTCTCTCCCTTCTTTGGCCTGTTTCTGTTCTAACCAGCCTCCTTTTTCTTCTTGTTCCCCTCGCCTGGCCACCCCTGCCGGCCCTTTCTTTTTTGTCGTACGAACATTCGGCGTCTTCTTTTCCTCGTTTTTCTTCAAAGTCTCCTCCCATTTTTCCCTGCTCTATTTTCTACACCGACTCCATTTCCGTCTCTGTCGCTCTTCGGGATTCTTCGCCCTTCTACCCTTCTGCCGACGTCGTTTCGCTTTATGCCACCTTTTTGCCCGTATTTTGTATACACGTTCAGGCTTTTTTCTTGTTTCTCTTTGCGCTACTGGGAGCTCAGCAGTTGACACTTCAAACGTACACTCGCGCTTTTGCTTGCAGGTAGTGGTTGCTGAAGGAGTAGTGGGAGTGTTGTGAGCGAGTACTGTGTGAATGCAACTAATACACTTCTGGGGAGTGTATTTCGGAATTTCAACAGTTTCTGAGCTTTCAACGGGGTACTGGGTGTCTTCGTTTGAGTTGCTTCCTTGCTCTGCCCCTCCTTCTGGTGGTTTCATCTGTACTTTCATTTTGTCTAATACATTTTCAGTTTATTCGTTTATAATTCAACTTATACATTGCTCTGATTCTGTTACAAATTGTCCAGCGAAAATTTCGAACAGAATTTAATCTGCCTTTTAACCGATACTACTAGTCTGGAAGTTTATAACCTAGAAAATGGAGCAAGCAAATTCATGCTGCAAAGCAGGTTTCATGAAGTATCTTTGTAATTTTATATTCCAAGTCTACACGCCATATAAATACTCTGTATGGGAGAGGTACTGGAAACTACAGTCAACTCTATCTTAGTACTATATTCTTGATTAACCACATGACAGCAACTCAGCTTGCGTAATAACACTTCCCCCAAGAAATCTTAATCAAATTTAGTATTCAAAAACGATAATAATTCGACTGTCTTGACTTGCAACGCTTTGCCTATAACCGATATTCAAGCTGTAGTCAACAAACCCACATATAACCCATAGTTAATTCACATTCCCATAACCGATAACCGGCAACATAACCTAAAAAGGACTCCATCCGCACTCTCAGCCTCTAATTAGAAATTCGAGCTTTGCAGGCCAAGAAGTTGAATAAAATAAAAGGGTACAATCCCAAAGACGACAAAGAAGTCACGTCCCCGCCATAAAGCGTCCTCCATGCAACCTGTCCTTACCAAACAACATCAATTTGGCATCCGCGCGCGTCGGTTACCGCGACCCATGGCAACGAAATCTTTCTTTTATATCATTTTACTTTGTCTCCCTCCCTCAGCCCCTCATAACTCTTCCGAATACGTAGCCACGGAGCGCGTTCCTCGTACTTGGACACAGACAACGATGGTGAATCCGCAGATGCGGCCCCAGTCTCATCCGCTCGGCTGGTTTGCAGGTTCGCTTGGGCTTGCGAAAAGCCAGACCATTGACACTGGCGCGCGCTCGCCCCGCCATTGTTACCGGGCTAATAAAGAAAAATAAAGGCTCCCTTTCCTGCAGGATATTAGCTCTTTCCTACCCCTCCCCTCCCCGAGCGTGGCCTTCCTTACCGACCGAGCACGGCCAAGGAAACGCGGCCGACGTCCGGTTTCCGCATAGCTGCTTCGTTCCTCCAAAACCAACGGCTTGTTTAATCCGTTCAGGCGATCACGAACGCTTCTCTTTATCCCTTGGTGAAATTAAATTACTGGCCTCCTAGATACTTAACCGCGGCTGTGTGGGTCGGTTGTCGCGTCTTCTCTAGCTGGGTTACTGCCTGTACAGTAGTAATGAGAAGAGAGTTTAAAATTGACAGCTGGTACAGTATAGGGGTATTGTAACACTGGTGTACTATATAGTTGTGTGTTTAGAGGAATGCTGTGAGTGTGAGATGTGTGTTCCCATCTTGTTAATCTGAAGAATTTTCTTATTGCTTTCCTGTTGCTGTATATGTTTGTGGAAGTAATGAAGTGTTTGGTAATGGATAACTTGAGAACACCCGATCTGGTGGATGTTGAGTCTTGAGGTGCGAGGGAGATGTCTCTATTAAGGATTAGCTCAAGTAGTTGGGGACTTTGTTTTACGTGACACATTATACGAAATATAGTATCTTCTACATAGACTCGTAGAATAAATTACGTGCAGGGAATAATGCAAACCACGATACTAGTCTCTTCAGAACACAAGTCTAGTGGTTAGTTCCATGAGGTATTAGTTTATAATCGAAGTGGCATATGTTGGCTAACTACATTCAGACCTAGTCTCAGCTCCACCTAGTATTTCCAGAAAACTAAGTTTCCACTTTCTAGAACTGTTTGTCAGCGGATGTACAGAATACTCTATCTCTTTACTTGCCATGTCTTCTTTTTTCAAAGCAAATATGCTGTACTTTTACATAATTTGCTCCTTTCTGCTGTTGTACGACAGTTAATCAAATACACTCAGCATTATTACACAAATACTGCTTCAGCAAGCAAATATACGCCTTCTCCTCCAGCGCACTAAAACACTGGCAGTGTACTGAGAAAAACTACAGTCCAGGAATGAAGCTCGCAAAAAGCCAGACCATTGACACTGGCCCCGCACTTCGCCATTGTCACAACATCTGGCTAATAAAGAAAAATAAAAGCTTCTCCGCGGATATTAGCTTCGGCCCTTTCTGTCTCTGTTTCCCCATCTTTCCTCTGTGCCCGTGTGGAAATGGGGCGATCGTTTGCCTCGGACGCGACGAAACTGTTCATTCGTGCGGCGGTTTCCAAAGATCCCGCACAGATAGGAAATTTATATCCGACTCTTTCGATCTCGTGAATCATTGATCTTCCCTCGTCGCGAATTGTTTCGCGTTAGTTTGGTAGATTGCATTGAATTAGAGCGCCACGAGCGTCGATCGTCCCTTTTCCCACCTAGGAGATGATTGAAAATGGGATATAGAGAGGAAACTACCTCGGGTTGACTCATTGGACAAAATTTCTCACGAAATACAATCCCCTTATAAATTATATTCATTCACTCATTCACACAAATCGAGGCAGGAGCCAGCAAGCTACCAACAGTCTGGGGCTCGCATAACAGAATTATTGAGTGTAAAATTATCCTCGGTCAAACTGCAAATTTTCTTTAACCTGGTTCCTTGGATACCGGGAAGGCTAGGATGTCCTAAAAATTCGAACGGTATCAATCGTCGGAGGTTTCATTGCGTCGAAAGCGATCCGTCTGCCAGCCGACGTGGCCGCGGGGCACATCCATCAGTATCCGTTTCTGGCCAGGCGAAAGAAGGATTAGCAGAACACTTTTGCCCGTAATACAAGCTGCACATAAGGGCCCTCCCTAATTGCAGGCCGTCGCCCGTTTGGAAACGACTGCGGGCCGCATTAATTCGTGGCGAGTGCGTTGTTTCTCAGTGTTCCGTGAGGGTCCGCAGGATAAACCATGCGAGCTGGATAAGTATAGGGTCTGCGGCCGATATTAGCCCGACGTTTGTTCAGCCACTCTACTTTTCGGCCATTTGGAGTCGATTAAGCTGGTTTCATTGGCCCCCTCCACTCGCGGAAGTAGTTAGAATCCTGTTCGAAGGGTTTTTATGGGGAACGTTAATGTTTGGGATATGCTCCTTGGGAAGACATAATTGGGACAGGGAATTTGGAAACTTTTTATGGGGGGAAAGACATTTGGTGTTAGTGGCAGGCTGCAAAATGTTATTTCAGAATTAAGTATTGATGTTTCCGTGGAATAGGGGGTGGGGGACGAAAGCAGTTAACTTTTTGGAATAAGTTTTTAGGTGTGGATTCTGTAATTAAGAACATCAGAAAGCTTAAGAATTTGAAGAAATATTTATTATCCGAAATCAGATTAAAATAATACAAAAATAGTTTTTATTTAAAAACTGATAGATATTGATTATCTATCTGGTGCTACAACATGGTTTGAATTAACTATTCCTGTTTTTATCCTTGCAGATTCGAAGATGAAGTGGTCGTTGGTGCTGACTTGGTTTTTGCTGCCGCATTCGTGCATCCTAGGTGAATCGCATGCCGGTAAGTGGTTATCCCCGCAATTTCTTACCCCGTGATCGTGGAATAAATTATATTGTCCGCAATCGTCTCGTTAGTCGGCGTATCGACCGTGTGACAGGACAATGAATACCCTGCTTGTAACAGGACAATGAATACCCTGCTTGTAACGTCGCGGCACAAATTGGGAGCCCTCTTTATACAAAACCGACCCATCAATCCTTCCACCGTACACTAAAACGCAAATCTCACTCCCGTTTAATCATATCCCATAGAAAAAGTCCACTTTACAATATAAACATCCGTAATACAGTGTATGCACAAAGTACCACCATGACACCTTCATCAAACATAACCTCAACTATCTAAACGAATGTCGAAGTCAGTCCAGCAGGGGACCTTCCGACGGCACGCAAAAAAATATAAAAGTTTCCAAATTCGTGTTCAATTCACTTCGCTGGGAACCATAAATCTTCCCCCACCACTCTGCAGTCGGCGGAAAAACCCGAACAAGACATTCACGAGCGAGCGGTAACTCGTTAATAAATGTTCGACACCGCAACAACCGTTCTCAAAGGGTTGAACTCGACGATAAAACCAACGGTACGATTCCCTGCCCGCTATTATCGCGTCATAAATCATTCCCTCGATCGACACATCGCGAGGTGCGGGCGTGAGGGTGCAACTGGTAGCTAGGCCACCCCTTGGTCCCGCGCAACGAGCCATGAAAACGGGCATCTAAACCCAGAAAAACTCGCCGAGTTGCGTTCGCTTTCTTCTTTCCATTAGCCAGGCCTGCGTCAAGGTCTGGGGGGGGGGCAGGCTGGCGCAAAATCCTTAATCCACCCCCTGACGCACGGAATCTGGCGTGAACCCCTGCGAAAACAACACCGAGGGGTTGGATTATGATCATCGCGGAAATAACGCCGACAGGGGTGGCTGGATGATTCCCTGGACGTAATGCACAGCGAACCGTGGCCCATAACCGCAGACCCCTGGCTCTGTCCTCTGCTCCGAGTCCCACCCCATGCTCGGGCAAATTACCTTTTCTTCCCTTTTCTGCTGCGAGGCCACGCCACCTGGACATATCGCTCTTACTGTTTCTATTTTTGTTGCGATTAATCACTGTCCGTCAACCACCATCCCGGGGCGGCTAATTGAGATGGGACGAGTAATTAAATAGTTGGGTTTCGTTGATGTTGGACGCGCGAGTGACGCTGGGGGTTTGTTTAAAGTTTGGGGGTGTGGGGACCACGTTTGCTGGGGAATAGAAGCGTCTGCTTTGATAGTTTTAGGGAATCTTGCAGTCAGTCTTTCATTTGCGGCGTCTGTTGTTGGCAGGGGTCCATCCCCTCAACTTGCTTGTTGAGGCGATGGCAGTGGGTACATTTGGTTTGGAATGATATTCATTTACCTGTAAATGAGAAGATTGCTTTGATGTTCTATAACTTTACTCCGTTGATGGACCTCCATTTTCGTTGCCTGAAGTCTCTCCGTTGTATTTTTTTATATTGGTATATATGCATAAGTGGAGTAGGTTTATACAGTAGCAGGGTCTGGATTCGATTACAATTAGTATCATGATAATTTTGATTAGTGAACTGCAATGTGTAACGGGCTACAGTTTAATAAACATGAGCGGTGTGAAAGGATAATATTCTGCAGCCTCTTCTGTAGTCTATGAAGTGTCCTAACATTGCGCGTTTAATTTGCATGTGAATGAGCCATGAAAGAATTGAGTGGATGCCATAACCTCTGCGATAAGCTGAATGCGCTTAAGTATTTCCCTGGCGCAGCTAACTATGGTCATAAACAGCTTAAGAGATCTTAACCCTAGAGTAGACGAAATTATCTTGAAACAACTAGTCCTGATATCGATCATAACCTCAATACTGGGCATTGTACTTTGCTGGAAACTTGGTATATCTTCTTCCGCAATTTGCAACAGATATTCTATGATATAAGTGATTTTGGTTACTGGTGAGGTTAGAAAGTTTGCATTGATGTCTCACGGAGTCTGAACAGTAGTATAATATAAGGAACATCATTTCAAATGGCATTCATAATACGAATTTCAGTGCCCACATATGTCGGTTCTCATTCCACATTCCATTGCAGAAGATTAAATGACAAAGGAAAAAGCAAGCAGGCAACACATTAACTTTTAAGTACAGTAATCTGAGAAAATATTCATAACTCTAGAGATAAATTGTTCACGAGAATAATATAAATTCCTCCAGCATGAAATGTTCCCATGGGTGTCCAACATAGTCCACTTCCAGCTTCAGTAGTATATGTGTAATTTGTTATCTTCATACTACAGAATTCTGTACATCTGAGTAAAGCCCTACTTCCACTTTACTTTTCGTCAGAGCTTTCCTATTGGTCACTCTGAACCAACCACCTAAATAATTATCAAGAAGCTATTATGGAAACACCATGCAAAGTACAATTCTTAGACCAGCCCTGCTCAACCATCAACCACCTTCCCCTACATTCGGTGCCCTCCTATCTCTCAACCACCCAAATTCCTCTTGCAATCCGTTCTGCCGTAAAGAAGCAACCCAGTTCGAAACAATTACAGTCCCCGCAGCCAAGTATGAGGGTCAGCTCCCTTTTCGCGTGTTCTGGCACGCGTTTCGGTCCATGTACCCTGAAACCCCTGGCACTCGATTCGCTCCTTGTCCAGCGGTGTGCAACTTGTTTGATGCCATCGAGGCAAATCTTCTCTCCTCGACCCCGTGTCGCAGCCACGAACAATCCCGTGTTCACCGGTCTGTCAACTTGAAGTTCGATCTCCGGGGGTGGTGGCGGGGTGGTCCACACGGGATACACGGGATTGGGCTGGATGGGTGAGGGGGGGGGGGGGGTCAGGTGGCTGTTCAGGGCCAAAGTGCACTCTCCCCTACCCCCTGTTCCTTTCCCGACGGAGTAAAGGAACCGCATCGCTGCGAAGGAGCCCGGCAACTCGACGAGACTTTCCCCCTTTTGACTTAATTGGCGGCTTCGAGACTAACGACGCTAGGCGTCTACGTCGATTGAAGTGCCGCTTTGGCTGGACGCGAACTAAGAAGCTGGAAATTCGTTAATGGTTCTCGCGAAACAATCGATCGACTGAAAGAGGTCTCTTACAGAGGTCCCCGATAGTTTTTCTTAGGGCATTGGTGGGGGGAGGTGGTGTGGACGTTGTTTGATTTGAGGTGTGTGGGATCTCTTTGGGGACATAGAATGTGTGCATCTTTTGGGGTGGATTAACTGTGAATGGGAGGCTTCTTGAAGTGCTGTCATGGTTTTTTGGGGACATGCATTTGTGCAGATGATGTTCATGAGGTACAGAGAAATTTATTGCAGATAATAGAGATTTTTGGAGCATGTGTTATACTTACTGGTGTGCGGCAGTGCCCCTAATAGCAAACATCAGACAATATGTTAAAAATGTTAATGCTCTTCTAGTAGCTTGAAAATATAATAGAAGTTCCAATATTATTACAATATTATTTAAAATTAAAAAATTATTTAAGAATTCAATTATAATAATCTGTGTTTGCATTCAGTTTCTACTGTCTACTGCCAATATGGAATTATTAAAAATTATTCACTTATTTCACAAAAATTTTAACTGTGCTTTTTTGCCACTTATGTATTTTTTGCAAAATTTTGTTTATTTCTATTAAAAATTAAAGTGCCTTATATTTTTAGGTGGACCCCCTTGTCTCCTAATAATCCATACTTTTAGATACACTCCGCCACTGTTTGGGGTAGAAAGTAGCAGAATACACAGGGGTGGAGTAAAATAAAAATTGTCGAAGTGACGGTTCTATTATGATCCAGGACAAGGAAGGATCCTGAGGAACTTCCTTGGCTGGGCTTTGTGAAGACCCTGAAAAGGAGCATCATCTAAAATGGCCAATTTAAAAGCCGCAATTTTATAAAACTAAGGAGGGAATATTGAGTATAATAACGTATAAGTGTAAGAAGATTGGGAAAGTATTTTTTAACGTCGGTGCAACGTAAAAATGGAGCACCCGCTAGAGGGGACAGGTATCCAATGTCTCATCGTGCTGCATCGTTAATGATTTACTTTTTGACGGTCCGTCGACTTTCGAGTTAATTGGCGACATCGAGAAGTCGGACGTTCCCCGTCGATTGAAGTGCCATCGCTTCGCAAACTCATGGACGTCCACTAAGAAGCTACGAACTTGTTAATGGTTGTCCGAGAACAATGACGTCGAGGCTTGTTGGCTCTGCTGGAAGCCCATTGTGGGGACACTTAAAACCTCGTGAATATTTTCTGACGCGTCAGTGACACATTATATCGCTTGAGAAATTCGACGCTAGTATCGAAAATGAACATCTATTTCTTTCAATATAATACTATGGTCTTAAATATTTGGTTAAAAATTTTAGGAGCGCTCTGCATCGTGACGTTGAGGAATATTCTCACTTATCCTTAATTTTATCTTTATCCAAGATATATTTTGGAATTTTGTAAAAGATTTCTACTTATAGAACAGTGTTTCCCAACCTTTTTTCAGTCGTGTCACCCTTTTATAATATTGAATTAACCTGCGACCCCTCACCTCTTCTAAATAATGTAAGGTAAATTTAATAAGGTAAAAAACACATTAAAAATAGCTCTTTCAGAATATAATTCTAACTTAATAATATTTAATTATCTTAATACATGTATTAAATATACTTAAAGCTATTTAATATATTTAATTATTTTATTTAGTGTGGTGGATGTGCTTGCATCTGGGTAACCAGCTCTGAGAAAAACCTATTTCCCTCAATGAGGAACTTTTAATTTAGAAAAATTGCTCAAAGCATCTACACAAAATGAGCCACTCAAGGATTCATATCTCATATTGACGTTCCTTCCCAATATCCTACATAAATTTTAAATCACCCAAAGAAGATGTTCAAAGTAACCTAACTTAACAAGCCACTTTAAATTCCACAATACACCAACCAATCAGCGAGTACGTCTCCACCTCTCAAGCAGTGCAAGCCCCTACACTCTTCAGCATCGAGTCAACAATATAAGAAGCGTCATCTGAGCCCGAGACAGAATCTTAAACGCTTCGTTGGACACAACGAACGTTTTGATAACGGGAAGTACAGACTTAGGCGAAATCGAAGAGGCTCGAAGAGTCTTATATCGATCCCCGCGGTCAGGGGAGAGGGAGAAGGAATTCCAGGGTGACGTGAAAAAGTTAGTAGTTAAGGGGCATGCACGTGTGTGTGCGCGCCACGTCGACGGCATTCAATTCTGGACCCGCGATCAGTGATTCCCTTTGACCCGTTGAATTTGATAACTACCCTAATTGGCAGCTTCGGGCCTCGCAAAAGCCCGTCTTTGTCGATTGAAGTGGGCCGAAGCCGGGCTACACTTCAGAGAGTTCTCGATAGAAAGTAAGAAGCTCGAAACTCGTTAATGGCATGGATCTCGTGGGACAATGACGTAAAGACCGTCGTCGACGACGTGAGTTGCGGGGAAACTGTTAACCCGTCTTCCCCCACCCAGCCTCCTATTGTTGTAGAGGAAACGTTGGCAAATAGCTCGATCTTTGAAGGATTTACTGGCGATCGATGGCTCCTCTGACTACGAGAAGCTACACCTGGCTGCAGACAGCTTAGGTATACCGATTATTCTTAATATTCGTTGTTATTTATTCGACGGGGAACCGCCTAGTCGACAGAGCAGTTCAAGCTGCTCGACGTTCCGCGGGGCTGCAAACGCAATTATGAGTACCGTTTCCACGCGGAATTCAATCAGCCACCACCTCTGCGCAGAGCAGAGACAGTGGGAGCCATAGGTGGGGGTAGGTTGAAAAAGTGGACAGACCCTGAGGATGCCTTCAACGACAGCACGCGGAGGGCTCGTTCCGCCAACAATACGTTATCGGAGATATCCCGTTACCTTACGGTCCATTAAACGGAAACTCCACGGTATTGCTCGCCCCAGCGTCAAGTTAATTTCGACGCGCGGCACACGCGGAAATGGGAAATGCACTTTTGTTACAAAGTTACAAAACCGCTCGACCGGGGACCAGGGACGAACAAACGAACGAATTCACCGTTCCGCTTCGGTCCATGGTTTTTTCCTTCCTCCCACCCCCTCTTCCTACTCATCCTCCTTCCACTACCCCGCCCATTGCCCCGTGTGCTCGTCGTTCAACCCCCATTTCCTACGGCACGTCCTTCGCTTTTTGTCAGGCCGCGGCCTGTAAACGTGCATTTTCATCGTCGCAAAATTAGTTGCCTTCCGATGAAAAAGCTTACTTCTATCAAGGCTGAACGCGTAAACCCGACTACCCTCCGCAGACTCCTTCAAAGCAAATATTCCTCTCCCCCTCGCCCTTGTCATGTCTGCGCCGCGGAGGAATTGCCAGGACCGGAAGTAAATGTAACGAATTTCCATTGTGAGTCGAAGCAAGGTCGATTGGTGGCTGTTGACTTGGATTTTTTATTTTTCCGGGCAGAGACTAAGGCAAGTTTCCTCTTTTAGGTGGTGTTGGTGGATGCTGATTGTGTCGGAATGACAGTTCTAGTGGCTTCAGGAGTTGTTTAAATCAGAAGGCAGGTCATCCAACACTGCTAGAAGTGGAACTGCTAGACATACACTGCTATTAGAACCTTGCTTCATTCCTTTTCTCAAGTTCTATTGGTTCTATTTCAGAACTAGTAATGAAGCTTGTGCCCATGGTTCTGAAACATCTTGTATACTGAATCTTCAAAGTGATTCCAAACCAAAAACTGCTCACCACGCCGAAGAGTAGAGAAGCCAGTAACGCCACCGAAATTAACACGTCCATCGCGTAATTACCCATATCCTCAGTTCATCTGTCCCCTTTTCCCCTATCCCTGCGAAAGAATCACCCAAACTGAAGACACCGTTAGTACTTTCATTTTATTACCTCCCGTTTATTTAACTTCATGCTACCAACTCCCCTTCGTGCCAGTGGATAACTTGGGGGGATCGTAAAAAAATAACGAGCAATCACATAATTGGTCATCCATGGGGCATCCTCAACTGTTGGCCGTATTAATCCTCGCTACTCTAATCTATCGAGTGATACCTTATAGGTTATCACTGACATAACGACCTGGATTCCATCCATTGTGAAACTTTTGATCGCAATCTGCCCTTCAAGACCTCTATGAGAACTTCGGAAATGTTTAGTTGAAGTGATTCCTTGAAACTCATTCTCTGGCACTTTTGATCCTTTTCCTGGTAATTTCAGAAAAACTAAGAAAGGTATCAGAAATGAGTTTTACAAGTGGGGTTATCCTGCTGATTCTAAACAATCGTGGCAGCAACTGGCTTACAGAATGTAGATAATAGCAAGTTGGAAAGTGTTCCTTGTGGATGTTTCATTATGCTGTTGAGTGGAAGAAGAAACGATAGATCTGTTTAAGTTCTATGAGGTCCCAATGATAAGCATATTGATCTTTGATCTATTGGCACACAATTGTGATTGGATCTGAGCTCTCGGCACCTCCTCCAGTTGCTGCATATCTTTTAATCGACTTAAACCATTACGTAGAACCCTTTCTAGACAGAAGCTTCTTTTCAATGAGGTATACCAAATTGTATACCGAATTGTGTAACATTTTAAGTGTCTACTCTGAATTCAAAATCTCTTAAGGCCGAGAAGACCCAGTAGTTAGTTCAGCTCATCTTTACCCATGATTCTCAAAATAATTCAGTTCATTTATTCACAATCCACATTTCAATCTTCTGTTAGACGTCCCACAAATCTGCCTTTACACTTGCTCAGCCCAAACGACACAATACGAAGCACATCGAGATTCCTCGCTGAAGCACCGCCAGTTAGCTGGGTCGCATTCGCACTCGCAAATTTCAGGATCGTGCGCGGCAAACTCGACGACAAGCTCGCGTTGCACAATGCATATTTATATATTTACACGTAGGAAATGGGAAGGACATCGAGACCAGCGTGCACGTTCGCTTGTAGCCCTCCACCAGACTACACGTGCGCCCTCTGCGCGATTAAAACTCCGCTCGGCTGCGGCGTATGCCGTCGAATACTTATGCGAGCTGTGGTCGTTTAAGAGCTCCTGATATTAGGAAGTCACTTATCCGTGAGGATTCGTGGGTTATCTTAACGCTGGCTGCGTGGCTGTGTTACGTTCCTCTACGATCGGGGCTTGCTTTCGGCGGAGCTCTTTGGAATATTGCTACCGCTGGATGCTGTTAGGAAAGTATATTACGTATTGAGTATCGTTACGACTATGGTGCGGTCACATATATGGGATGGGCAGAGCAAGTGAGGGGTACTTAACTCCCACCATGCCGCTTGCTTGCCTCGGCGCTCCTTTTCTTAACGTTCTCCCTCCCTCTCTCTCTCGGGCTACGCCATAGAATCTATACCTATAGATAGAAGGAGCCGAGTAGCGTTCTTGTTACCTCACCGTACTCTTCGGGAGCCGTGCAACTCGAAATGACAATAATGTAGGCAAGAAGTAATGTCTCGAGGAAGATGTATTCTAATTTTGTTTTGATATCTACTATAGAATTATTTTAATAAGTGACAATATGTTATTTGACATTCAAATAGCGCGCTGATCCCTCTAACCTTAATTCCTTGTACTTCGAAAACAAAGCTTCAGATTGCAAAGTTGTAAAGAACTTCTCCACTTATTTTTAGGCCAAAAATTTGTATTTCTGATTTAACCAATAATTTTTCTACCCCCACTAAGGAGTCTAATATTATAATAAAATAAGAAAGATTAAGATACCTCGAGCAGAATGAACAAAATTCTGTTCTGATTCCTTATACTTAATTCCAAGATGCTTAGGCCTGGATTATCAAAAAAAAAAATGCTTACTGCTTGTACCAGCTGTTGTCGCTTGTTTTCAATATAGTACACACTGTTAAAAAATAACTACTTCATATTTACGTATGAGAAAAATTAATTGTTTCGCCAAAGTGGATTCTTGGATTATCTTAACGTCGTGTTCGTGACTATCTTACATTGAAGCACTTAACGATCACTATACCACAATGGCTTGTAGATAGCGGAAACGCATGCGAGATATTGCTACTGATGAAAGCTGCATAGAATGCACAAGTTAATGTGTTAGCGGTGGTAAAGGTAGTAATAATATTTAATCAAACGTTTATTGCAGCAATGCTCGGTGGATACTTAGACCTAACTTAACTCAAGGCAATTTAACGCGTATAGAAAGCTGTGTAGAAAATTAATCGTAGTTTCATTAAGAAGAAAAATTCTTCCTACTAAGAGTTTCAAACACACTTTTAAGTGGGTTACTATTTTGTTGAATTTATGCAGCATTATGTTGTATGTCAAAGCTACTATAATATACACAGTGATTAAAAAATTTATAGCACATATAGCCTTAATAGTGAAAAAATGCTACAAAAACAAAAGTTAATAAAAAAAATATATTTTTATTAGTTATAAAAAAAATATATTTTTATTAACTAGTATACTGTAAATTCAAATGGTAGACCATAAGCCAGTTTCACATTATCGAAATGGTAAACTGAATTTCCTCTCGCCTGACAAAATTTTATATACTGCATCAGTATCCTTTGCTGTTTGGACGAAATTCATGAACTCGATCTTCGGTCACTGAGGAAAGCCAGGTCGCAGGAAACCCCTTAAAGTATTTTTAAAAAGAGCTAAACCATTGGCATGTATAATCTCTAATCCCTCGCAAAAACGAATCATTGAACATTCTGAATCTTTAAGGAGAATGAAATATTAAAAACTCGCGACTCTCAAAGGGGTTGACATATCAACAATTTTCAAGCCTTGAGAAAGACAGGGTAGATCCACTGAAATTCTTAGTCTCGATGGAGCATTGCAGACGAGCAAGAACCTCTAACTTTTGAAGCTTTGAGAGACGACCATCTTTTTAATAAATAAATAACTAACTAGTTTTCAAATAAATAAGTTGAAATTTGTGCTCTTTCGAGATACGAACTAGAAATGAATTTTTATAAAAATTAAAGTGTTTGGTATTTTTTTAAATTATACTACTCTCAGATATCCATTGCTATTGATAAATAATTGACTATGGGAGTATTCTCTTATACAAAAGCATATGTGTTAGTGGGAATTTAAATAATAAATGGTTCTAGCGTTATTCAATCTGCCGTGTTTTGTGATCTTTAATCAATAGAACATTTTTTCGTCAAAATACGAACTTTTATTCAATTTCCTATTTATATTCACGGTGCACAGTCTGGTTTTGTTTAAACGTCATACAGTTTATTCACGGATAGGCTGCTGCATTTATCAGTCATTTGTCAGGCTCATGCAGGCCTAAATTGAATAGCTGAATAGAGCAATTCGAGCTTGAAATCCATGAATTTACTGATAATATAATGAAATTATTTTTGATTTTTATACAATAGACTGTAAAATATACTATAAGAGTATTCGTTCGTTAATTCTTGTAAGATATTGATGAGAAGTTGCACAGTTGTGTTAAGTGCAGTTATTTATATTATGTTTTAAGTGTTGAATACATGCAAGTCTCCTTTGATTTATTCTTTTTTTATGTTCCTATTGTAATGGGTTTGTTTGCAAAAGTAACAGAAAGCGAAGATCTAATATTGATCAGCAGATAGTTAGAATCGACAATTGATCGTAGCCCTCTGGCGGTGAAGCTCTTCCAGGTGGCGCCACATGTTCATTTCTCTGCTAAACCGTTACATAATTCCTCTTCATAAACATCTTCAATAGATCGTATCCAAAAACAGCAACACAATTTAAAGCAACTTTATCCAAGCATAGCTTATTACAAAGAACTTTTTCATTCTTTATGGCATAGAAACTACATTCATGTTGTTACAATACTTTCTTTTATATTCCATCACATCAAAGGATTTTCCACTCTATAAAACAAGAATCTTTCTAAAGAAAGAGATATAAAAATATACTAACTAAATCAGACTTAAGTTAAGGTACCATAAAATCACATCAGCTGAATTACATTCAGTAAAATATTATCCAGAAACCTTACACCGAATTTCAACCACAAAATTTATAGAAACTTCATTGCATCATGGACCACTTCTACCAATAAGATACTATCCATAGCTCGACGACCATAAGGATATTGCTTCTCGCTCGATCATGTCAGTGACCCAGTTTCTACAAAAGAGGTTAACGACCGCCCTGCCAGGATCCACAAAAACTCTGATCTACAAAATTACCCACCTAGAATCCAACTTCGCAGAAACTCCAGCCCCAAAAAACCGTCCCGAAAACGAACAAGTCCTGGAACTCGCCTCATAAAAGACGCCCGGGAATCTCGCCGCGGAAACGGCCCTTCAGCTGCAAAAGAGCCAAAGACCAGGCATGAAGAACAGTCGGAACATCGACGATCGAGTAATTAGGACGAAAAAGCTCATTTCACATGGGGTTGCGGGGCAGATGGGGAGAGGGGGGGAGGTGCCGAGGATGGTTCGGAGGAGAGAACGTGGGAGCTGGATCTTCGCTGCAAATTTCCAAGTGCACACATCGCTAACTAGGTTACGTAACACAATTAGCGCCTCCGCTAATTTCTCAGCGCCGACTAGGCAACCCGGCTAGGATGGTAGTTCACTATTAATGGGCAAATACAAAGCGTCGACTATCTGGGACGCCTGCTCAGCCTCACCCTTTCTCTCGCCTATCAGCCAGCACGGGGACACAACTGCAGCCCGGTTCACGTAGGAGGGACGGTGCACGCGTGTGGACGCTTAGCAGTCACGCAAAAACACGTTTGGCTACGCGCGAGCGTGCAAATATAAGCGTACATGGAGCAGCGGATGAAAGTGGTTGGGAAGAGTGGTTGTGGTTGTTGGGCCCAAAAGGAGGAAGGATGGAATTGGGGTGATTCTTGGTGAGCAGAATAACCTGACGTAGTAGTTCCTTGGTTGCTTCATTCTTGTTTGATGTTACTTGCGTTCGGAGAAGAGTGCAGAGGCTTCCAAAAATTTAGGAACTTAGCCTTCCCGGTACAATTGGCCTCCGCTGCTCGTCCAGTTCTGATGTGTTTAAGTGTTTAATAATATCATTAATATAATTCCTAATTTTTCCACCTTTTGGAAATGCGTTTCGTGCTTAACAACATACTTCAAGGAAGACAAAAGTTGGCGTCGAAGACCTCCATAGTGTCTCTCGTTAAATTATGTACCTAATCTGAATTTAAGCCTGACCAATTTTACTGCACACACGAGTCAAAGCGTCAATGTGATTCTGAGAATTATTAGAAGTGGTAGTTCTTTAAGTTAGGTGGAAACGTCCAACAAAATCTACTTCCTAACGTAGAACCAGCTGCCGGATCAGCCCGTAGATTCGCAGTCCTTGTGCCCACACTTCGAAGCATAAAAATACGGGACTCGATAGAGGAATAGAGGGAAGAGGGAAGAGAGAGGAGTAAAAAGAAAGCAGTGAAAAACACGGTCCAGGTTTCGGTGTGTACGAGGGAGCGTTTGACGAGGTGCATCGGCGCGTTCTCCGCTTCGCTCGAGGCACATACGAAGACCGTCCATACTCGACGGTAAATCCGGCGTAAAATATAAATCGGTAATGCCGATGAAAAACTCGGTCGGCGCCCAGCTACCATCAGCACGGTATTTCGCATCGTTGAATCCAGATCTGCCCCCTTTTTTTCCTCTCTGTTATTATTATTATTCATTTTCCGCGAGGACGTGCAAGTATGAGGCGCCACCGTTAGAGGCGCACGTGTCGGGGGGGCTCGTTGCATTCTCGAGTGAGCGGAACTCGCGTAACGCGCTGGAATAAACCGGAATATTTAGTGATACATCAGGAGGCGATTAATTGAAACAGGGGATGCGCCTGAAATGAGCGTACTGTGAACCTCGCTGGGATATTCGGGAATCGTTAAGAGTCTGTTGTACCCTATGGGACCCCTTGGGAGGCATAATCTGAACGTTTCGGGGGCGTTTAACTGATTAATATATCATATTCAGAAGCTTTTATTGCATTGACGCACTTGGATTGCGTTTTAGACTACGCTTTAGTAGCAATAAAAATGGGAAAATATGTTTTGCAACTATATAAGATGTAGGAAGAGCAGACTAGAGAACCCTGACCAGACAAAATAGCCGAAGAAAGGATAGACAGGTCGAAGATCAGAGAAGCTGGTCAGAGAAGATAGCTAGTAACAGCAAGAGGCAGGATAGTCAAAAGAAACAGACAGAGACAGAGAAAAAGTAGGAAGAATCAAGCAGAAACCCCAATGTTTCAAGAAGAGGTAGGCTCAGCGACCAAGAAAGAACAGGTAGCTACTAGAAATCTATGAAGGGCCACGAAGATAAATATAAGGAGAAACGAATGAAGGCGAGAGCTGCTTGGTGACGAGAATGGAGGGGAAATGTGAAAAAGGGAACGCGGAATCGAGACGGCTTTTAATCCCCGTCGCGGCGCTCTTTTTTTGTGGCACCGTGTGCCAGTGTCGGAATCCACTTTAACAGACCTTACTAATTACCAAGCTGGGCGGTCCTCTGCTTGTTTACCTCGACTCTGATTAACCTTCTAGGGGGCTCTCTCCCCTGGAGCAGAAAGTCTCCCTGTAAAATGCAGTCGTGACGTGCATGCGACGCGTTGCAAAAAATTTCACGGGTCGCTTGCACCTTGCTGTGCTTCACGAGCGAATTTGATTAATTTTCGACTATATTTCCAATGCTCACAGAGATCTTTTCGGTTAGGAACCCGAGGTCACTTTCCACGGAAGAACCTTGGAAAAGATGTACTTATTTACAATTTATTAAAAGGGAACGACTGTCTTCTTCTAAACGCGTGAATTCTGCGCGTATATTTTGAGGTTATTTTAACCAAAGTTTGCTTTGATAGAAGATACACATGCCCATTGAAATCGGTGGGAATACGACCGAAATCCATAGTCAGAATCACAGCACTTGCCCATCCATGCCTAATCCCTCTTTTTGAATTCCCTTCGAAGCGTCCCGTTTCGTCGAGCAAAAGAAATCCGATTAGAGGGCCGCCTTGGCGCACCTAAAGACCGTGAATCATAAAAATACACGGGATTACAAAGGGGGCCGATGATTATCGTGGCCACAGCGCCAGGAGAAGCTTCCCGGCAGCAGAGGGGCAGTGGGAGGGAGCCAAGGAGATAAAGCGAGGCTGGGTGCTTGGGGCATCCCCGAAAATTTCACCTCGCTGCACCTTATCTTCGGGCCGCGTATCTGCGAACGGTCAGATAAAGTTGATCTACCGAAGCGACGGTGGTGAGCGGGGAAAATTATGCGAGCTCTCTTCGCTGGTCGTGATCGTGTGCCTCCTCGTCCACAAACACGACCCCGAATGACGTGTAGAGGAAGGTCGTGGCTAGGGTCAGGCCGCTCCTCGACGTCGTGTACTCCCTCTGATTCTTGGTTTTGCACTCGGCCAAGCGGGAAAAGGAGGGGGGACAGGGGGGTGAGGACCTGGAGCCGAGGGTAGTCGTGCGTGGATGCTCGATGTCGCGACTGTATTGTTTATCTTGAGGACTGTTTGGGAGAATGTTTCACTGATTCGATGGGGGATGTCAGCTGCAAGTTTGACACCATCTTTTTCGCTATTGTGACTGGAAAGCAGCAGAGATTTAGGGCCTACCTCTGATCATGTACCGTGACATCTATTATTGGGACGCCTCTGTTGAGAATACCACAGGGGGCTGTTCTCTGATTATTTCCAGCGAAACGTTATTCATGAGGAACACGAAGTAGTTCACAAACAGCTTTCATTTAATCAACCTACCCCAACTTCTCTCAACCCCGCAAATCTGCCATTTCCCACTCCGTGCCTTTAATCCGCATGCGTGCCTCAAGCTCTGCCAGAAATTACTTAAAGAATACTTGAGGAACTCGGAAAAAGAGGACGTTAAAATCTCCACAGTGTTCAATCACCTAATTGGACCTGCTCCTACTCCCACTCCACCCCGAGTCACTTCACAGTCACGGACCAAGCTAACCAACAGCCCTCTAGAACGCGCAAAAGGGTGGGTGGAGTTTTAATTCAAGGAGAGAACGAGGCTCTCCCCAGAAATATTTTAACCGTCTCGGTGACATCACTCGAAAACAAGGAGCACCGAGCTTCGACGTTCGTCTCGCCCACCCATGAAGCATTCCCATTCGAGAACTCGCGAACACGAGGCGTACTGCATCACGCGTCAGCTTTATTATCGCCAGCGTTTCTTCAGCGCCGTTGGACGCCTCGCAGGAGGGACTCGAATGAGCCATCATAAACGCTAGGGTGGCGAAAACGTAGCGAAAGCCACTCCAAAGCTCGAGTGGTCGGTAACCTCGTAAAAAACGCTCCCATTCCTGCGCCATTTAGCTCGATCCCAGCTCCTCCTTTTCTTCCCGCGATTCACTTTTTCGTTTTCCTTCTATCCTTGCGCCCATATTTAAACCCGAGAGCGTTTTATCCGTATGTGATGAATGGGAGTTTCGCAGAGGGCTGAAGGGCGGGGGATTCGCTTTCGATAACGTTTGATTACGCTTAAATTGGTTACGAGTTTTTTTGTATCTCCAAGCTTAGAGACATTGAAGAAGATTAATATTAGGTGGAATAGTGTTGGTACGAGGTACCTATTAAACAGAAATTCATTATTTTGGTGATGAAATGGAAGTTATAGAGAATTTATTGCGTTTGAATTGATTATAGAATGGGTTATTTTATTTCTTATACATTGTGGAATCAATTTGTCTGGAAGGTGAAGAAATAAATTTAATCAGATAAGAGAAAAGGCTGTTCGAAGCGACGGGTAGTCTGGCAATTAGCATCATGATTGAATTAAAAGATCGTTCTAGGAAGTGCTTCGGCTATCGTCGAATTTCTTTTTAACGAGAAAAATGGCGGGGTGTCCTGGGAAGGACGCTCGAGCTGGTTAAATACGATGTTCCAGGAAATTGCTTTCACACGACCGAATTTCGTGTTTTCTTGCAGTTAACTCTCGAAAACAACTTAAATGAAGTCTGGAAGGCAGTTTATGGTGGTTTCCTTCTGCAGGAGCAGTGTGCACCTTCTGGGAGATATTAGGGGTCCACATGTTTAAACAATTATATAATAAATTCTTCCTACAAGTTTAAAGGATGCTGAAATCAATGAACTTTAAATAGACTTGTCCCTAAATCTGTGCTCTCAATAGCAGTATTATTTCATAAAGCTTCTTCAATTTGTCTTTACTCCTCAAAATTTAATTCATCAGATTAGCTTCAATTTCATTATTTTTCTTGCTCACAAATTAATCGAGGAAGAGTATACTCTCTTAACCTTGAATATGTCTACGTTTATGATTAATGAAAAATTTTACGATCAAAATAAGTGTATAGCGTGTACACTAATTCGCAGTAAAATTACAGAAGGCACGAGTCCAACAATAAGTTGAAATTGTAGTAGTGTTATAATGTTATGTTTTGTCATCAAGTAGATAGGTGGTAGTAGTAGATAGATGAACATCATGATAGATAGATGAACATGATTAGACAGTGGTCACGCGAAGAACTACTGTGAATCCCCTGCGAACAATATGCGCACTTAACAATTTTCTCAGCCATTTACTCGAAAACGAAGACTTAAATTCAAAATTTGTATTCCACCTTCTTTACACGTCATGAAACGAAGAATCTCTTGCCATCAGCATTTCTGCCAAAGAAATTAATCTTTACCCCCACAGGTGTCATTTTAAAGAGATCATTGTCAATAATTCAGTTCCCAAATACCTCTTTAATATACTCTCATACATCGGAACGATTATTTTTTCGTTCTGGTAAAAAGTGCAATAAATACAGGGTGGACGTCGCGACGCTTCACCATTTCAAACTGATCGTCACGGGGCATCGGTGCCCCTCACGAACGAATAAATATTCGGATAGCGACCTTTATAAGCGGATAAACATCTCGATAACTCTCCTCATGGATATACGGACCGACGAGAGCGCACGCTACATCTCGATACAATGGAAAAAGCGAATCCTCTTTGGTCCCTCTCGATATCTTTCGATGCAGCTCGAGATCACTCGATACTCTCTTTTGTGCTTGTTTCGTAGACCAGACACGGGAAATGATTCGCCACGCTCCTGCGGCTGATGAAAAGTCGTAGTCATGATTAGCTCGTCTTGCGTTCCGTGGCTTTGCTACACGTAAGAAAATGATCGTACTCACTTGCATATATAACCACTGTAAGCAATCCTACAGGTTTAAGTACTCTTGGGTTGATTTCATTTCCGCAAAGGTTTTTAACTTTAATGTGGTAGGTGAAGTTAAATTTACGAAAGGAATGCAAACTATCCGTTCGTATAACAGATCTTTTTAGTTTAGCTAGTGGTAAAGTTAAGAGTATTTTCTAGAACAAACTTTTAATTCAATCATGATGCTAATTGTCAGACTAACCGTCGCTTCGAACATCCTGTTCTCTGTGAATCTAGTAGCGAAGTAGTAATGCTGTGAACCTAGTAGGTCAATAAAATGGCTGTGAACCTAGTAATGAAGTAGTAATTCTGTAAACCAAGTAGTGAAATAGCAATGCTGTGGAGCCACTAGTGAAGTAGTGATACCGTGAACCTAGAGTAGTGTAATAAAATTGCGGTGAACCTAGTACCGAAGTAGCAATGCTGAGAAACCTAGTAGTGAAATAAAAATGCTACGAACTTAATAGAGAAATGCGAACCTAGCAGCGAAATATGATTACTGTGAACCTAGTAGCGAAATAAAAACGCTACAAACCTAGTAGTGAAATAAACGAAAATAAAAAATAAATTCAATTTCTAAAATCCTGCTCAATAGCCTGTGTAATACCGCCCTGGCCTCCATCAAATCAGATCACGTCTCGGCGATCATAAAGAAAACCCAAACGATATAATCGACGCTTCATTATCGATACGAGCGTGCGCCCGATATTGAAGGCCTACTCCTCGAACACAAATGTACAATGCAAACGGCCATACAATGGTAAGTGGAATTCTGTTTGATGTCGCCGTCGTCTCTCGATATCCTCCAGGACTTCTCTCTGTTCCCGTGGCCATGCACAGGATTACCCACTCGTCTTTCGACTTCGATGGACGCCTTTCCAGAGCGGTGTCCCATTCATCGGGAGCCACGTCCCGACGCCAATCGAGGCACCGACGCTCCTCTTTTATCTTCATCGGTCGCACGTTTTATTGTGCCTACAAACAAATCGTCCTCGAGAAATAATTTCATTTAGCCAGCTCCGCCATACCCCCCCCCCCCCCCTCCCTCGACGTCTCCAAGATTGTCGAATTCCCTGCAGCGTGTCTCGACGTTGCCTTTCCGTAGACGGGGCTCCCTTTGAACGATTTTATTGCCTCCATTTCGTGGTGCCTCCGGTTTTGCGGAAATTTCGCCTCTTATTCGATTTGAATTTCGTCCTTGTTCCCATTCCCCCCTATGCTCCGCCGTGCTTTCTTTGTTGCCAGCCAATTGGTGAGGGTGTTTATTGGTGTTCGAGGGAATTCGGTTTTATTTTCTGTGATCTAGGGTGTTTGGCCTGCTGCCTCGTTGGGTTAGGAGCTCCTTATAGGGGAAACTGGTGAGTTTGGAGTTGAGGATTCGACAGCACTTGGGTTTATTAAATTCATTTTTCTCGATTTCGTTTGGACATGTTTAAAAATAATTATCGAATTAAAGATTAGTGGTGGGGCTAACTTGAAAAGTACGTAGTTTTCGATAATTAATTTTACGCAGTTTTGTAGATATAAAAAAAAAGATGCAACTTTTGTTTAAACTTCTTTTCGATATCTTTCACTGTTCTCGAGGTATTGCACAAACAAGAAAATTCTGCATTCGTTCAAGGGGTGATTTCATCCCCTAAAAAATAGGTTTGTGTTACGGACGAATTACTCTACTTGCACTCAAAGTTGCATAATGTTCTGAATTCTCGGGTTGCCTAACTTCTCTAATGAATATAGACAGTTTAGCAAGTGCCATTTAGTTTCATATCGTATTGTTATTACTGTATTAGATTAGGTTAATAATACATACTACCTTATAACACCACATAAAAAGTACATAAAAGGATAGAAGGTCGAAACAAAAGTGGCTTTAAAAATATAGTGCATAACCATAACAACATTTGATACTGAATTAAATACCACATGAAATTAAATGTTTTTCAAATCACCTTATACCAAGCTTACAAGGTACCTTCGCAAGGCACTTTTTGCAATCGAACTCGTGACAACATCCTCGCCAATCTTCCAGCACCGTAGTTGGGGGAGACGGAGGGGGAGGGGTGAGCTTTGAGCTTCCACCCCAACCCTTCCGTTTTTCCCTGCTTCTCGAGCGTTCCCCTCGGACATACCAGCCCCACGGAGAATCCGTAGCACGAGGAAGCTCGATTTGCTGCAGCTGCTTCGGCGGATCGTTAAAATCGGCCGTAAGCTGTAATTCGAATCGACGAGGCGCGAATTTCTGCGTTCTATAATGCCGCGATCGGTGCAGTTCGTTTTTTTCTCTCTTCCCCCTCCGCGCCTAATTTCACGTTCGAACGTGCCTCGGCGAGGCTTTATTAAACTGTCTGCGATCATAGCCGATTAAACGAGGGGCTTGCATTTGTGATTGCTGTCTCGTGGTCTGGTGGGAATGGAAGCTTGCTGTAAATTCTTCAATTCTTATCAGCTTGAAGAATTGAAGATTGAAGTTAGTAGAAACAAGTGTTGAATTGGCATTAATTTATAGATAAATTGATCAGTAACTTAGAAGCTGTTCAATCTAGTGTTTGTGAGGAATAAATAATTTTCATTTGTAAAGAAATATGTATTTAGTATTCTGAAGAAATATGTGGTACAAGATGCTTATATGTGTAGAATCATTTTGGCGGCTTTTGTATTCCAGCATCAGAACTTTGAAATTCACTTTGAAATCACTTTGTATTTTAGTAGGATGATATCGGTTAAAAATCCCTAACCAGAATTTTGAATACATCAAAAATATATTGATAGAGGTCTTGAATACGTCAAAAATTTGTTGCCACAAAAATTTTTCAGCACTCTGTAATGATATCTCATATCATTACAGAGTGATGAAAAACCTTTGTTGAGTTGCGATCCCCTTTTATAATACTGCCCCTTTTTCCCATATAAGCTAAGGTAAATTTAATAAGTTAAACAAAACACATTAAAAATATGTATTTCGGAATATAATTCTATCTTAATAATTAAAATAAATAAGTGCTAAAAATCACCAACTAAAAATAACCCCCCGAAAACACTTTTTAACTCGCAGGTTGGGAATCAGTGCATTACATCATCAGTCGAGGAAAAGAATAATAATGAAATAATCACTATATGTATAGAAGAAAATAGGGAAAGAAAAAATTAAAAAACATTTCCAGTAAATTCATCCTTAAAATTGACCAGTCCGAGCACCTCAACATCAAACGTCGTTTCAACAATAGCCCAACCAACCCAAACACCATTATCAAAAATTCAATGAAATTTCGAGCAAACGCGCCGGCAATTCCAGCAACTAAACACGCAATCTCGTTTTAACAAAAGCCCAAGCGAATGGTTAACAGTACGTCACCAAAGAGGCCGCCTCGAGTCTCTAGGACCCCGATGCCAGAATCGGTGAGCTTCTCATCTTACGTTTAAGAGCTTTCGAATATGTGATCGCGCTCGTGTGCCAACCATGGGTTCTGTACCTACGTCCCGATGCCTTTGTGTGCGCCTCTGTCCCCAGCTGCCGAGAGATAACATCCAATTTGTGCGCAAACCACCGGATTTCGCGTGCAGCAGATTCTCGACTTCCTCTTCTGCGGTCCATTCTCGGTTTCTTTCGAACCCTTCCTGTTCCTCTGTCTCCAATACAGCTTCTTCCTCTGTGGCCGGCCTTGGTTCAGCTTCCTCTTTATGTTTAACTTCGTTTCTGATGTTCTTTCGTTTTACTTTTTCTTCTCCTTAACGGTGCTGCGTCTGTTCTCTTCCTTTTTCTTCGCTTGCGATGTTTCTGCGACTCTCTACTTACTGTTGGGCTTAATGCGTTAGCATGTGTTGGGAATTTTGGTAGAAAAAGTGTGAACAATTTATTTAAGGAGATAATTATTATTTATGCTGTTTGAGTATTGTTTCTGGTGGGCTTGAAATATTGATCACATGATGGTTTTGAGGTTAAGATCCCCATATCACTGTTTCAGCTCTGAAGTTGTGTAGTGGGGATTTATTTGTTTGAGTTTATGTTCTTTTTAACCGACTTCAAAAAGGAGGTTATTTAGTCTACCTTACTAAATTTTTAGTATCTCTTCTGACGTTGCTTTTGTTATAACTCGTTATTTCTGAAACTGTTACTTATTTACCGTTAACACGTGGCAAGCTTTCTTAGGAAAATGAGGTCACTGGAATATTTACACAGAATTCATGTTTCATTCATTTTCTCGAAAGGAAGTTATAAATTAATATTTAAATTTATACTGAATTCTCTTCTGGGAAAAATGTGCTGTGGGCAATGTTCTGATCGCAAAGGATTAATTTATTTATAAATCACGGAATATTCCAGAGAAAATGATGTGGCTTCTAACATAGAAGACAAAGGGGAACCGAGTTAAAACCGATTCACAATTTCTTCAGAAAGAATTAAAATAATTAAAATTGCAAATCTAAATAACACATATAAGTTTAATTAATCCAAATACCAAATCTACCGATATAAATCTAAGTTGTAAGTAATATGCATTCATTTAATTAAGCGATCAATTAACGCGCAACGATTAATCAAATTATGCACAACAATCATTTAACCAGTTACGTAATTTATGGATACATAACAATCGAATTGCGTTTTAGTTAATTTATTTCATACGAACAGGGGTAATCTGTCGCTGGAGGCAAAAGAAAATTATGCAAATCTGCTTGCAGTCAAGTGTAAGAAAAATATTGGAAATAATATCCATTTATCGTGGGAGTTAAACTAATTACAGCATAAAGTTGCAGTAGAATATCTGTCGTTTTTGTCTCACGTGCAAAGTGGCGATTAACATCTACATCTTTCTTGAAATTCCGCGAATTTCCCAAAGTACGGTGTAAGCTGGAATTAAGATCGTTTAAGCAGACTTAATGAAATTACGAAGCGCGAGAAAACTGCTTAACAGATAGCGGACGATTCCCACGTTGATCGAGAAAAATGGCTTCCCGTTCGAGTTCGATTGTTTCGCCATTTTAATTACCGTCCCCTCGCGTCACTCTTTTTCTTCCTTTTTCTCGCCTTTCAACTAGGGAGTTTTGTTCTTAAGAGGCGACAGGTTAATTAATAAGTTAGCACGCAATAAAGGATTATCTACTTCGTCGAGTTTTTAGTAAATTTCTCTGCCGAGCATGTTGGTGTAAGATTTTTGCTGAAAATTTTGAAAAAATAATAAATAGACAAACTAATTTGAATTTTGAGATTACTGGTTAAGAATAAAGCGACACTTTCGGCAGAGGCAAACTTAAAACACTAAATAACCATTTTAATTACCTCGTAATTTGTTTCAAAACTTATGACGAACAATTAAATATTCAAAAACGGTGCAACTAATCATAAACTTGAGAAAATTTTAACTTATAGTTATTCTTATGCTAGAAAATTTATGAACTGTTACCTAAAAGATTCCGAATAATTGTACCCAGTTATTATTTTGCAAAATTTCTACACTCAATTTCCTGAAGACCACTTCCCCGAGGAGTCTAGGGAAAAATTGCTTTTCCACGGGAAAATGGGTGACTAGACTCGCAGTTGGTTCTGTCGTTCTTTAAAGTGCAAATATTATGCGAGTGTGTCGTACAAACCTGTGGCACACCGGCGATGGTCGCGCCACTGTTAGACCTCGTTTGACCTCCATTAATAACGAACAGTTTATTCTACGTAGATTGTAAACATAATTAAGGGTCTCGTTAACATGAGCAAACGATAGCAGGCCCTTGCTTCTCCTCGTATTTCTCTGGGAGACGTATACCCTGGCAACCCCTTCGAAAATGGAAAGAGACGGACTTTTTGATCAAGCGCCGCCTCCTTGCTTGTTTACTTGCCCCTGACATCGTACGAATGTTAATTATGAATATTTTATTTCGAGTTACTCCACTTTTCCACGCGTCTCCCATTCCACGGAGCACGCCAAATGGAATATTCTCATCTGATGTCTGCTCCCCCACTGTAAATCACGTGTTGCTGGGAAAACATTTTGGATTGCTCGTGAATAAATGAGCGGGGTGATTAATTTAAGCGCTGTTTGATTTCTGAGAGATTGAAAAGTTAATAACGTAGGACGGTTCTTGAGATGCACGATATCAGAGTGGTGGTGATTTTAATGGGAATATTGAGGTTATGTTTCGGGTAAAGAATTACTTTACGAACTGAAATTTCTGTGGAATTTTATTTATAAAGGTACTAAAGTGGTGCACTGTTTTGGATTTCAGATTTCATAGAATAATATTTGTAACAATAAATTGCAAAAATTCTTGAACTTAATTGTAGACTGCTGGCATGATATTAACAGCATTTTGTTTGAAGTGTTTTAAATATACGATTAAGTTGCCATTAAGAATTCATTAGTTGTTCATTACACCCGTGTAGCAATTAACTGGGCCACTTTATTCCGGTGCTCCGAACAACGAGTAACTCCAGATACCGGAAGTGTTATTTCGCCCCAGTTTATATTACAACATCGCATAATTAATATTCTTTCATCGCTGCAAAAATGAAAGAACAACACAACTCTTCATCCACCAAGTATTCCAAGTGTCCTTCTATCATATTAGCCTTAATAAGTAACTCTTCGAATTTCGCATCATTTCTCTGCACCTCTACATAGAGCATCTCATCCCTCTGTGTATAATTAATATCCTTCTTCATTCCCGTAAAAATGAAAGAAAAATATAGGTCTACCCTCGAAATATTCCGAGAATTCTACCTTATATTCATCTTAATGAATAACTTCCGTTCCAATTTCCCGCCATTTCTATGGACCTTCAGCGACACTCATCTACATTCGTACAACATCACTGACAGTGAAACCCATAACGTTGCACATCGGATATTCTTTACAATCTCTGAGAATGTAGCAATACATTCAGTGAAATAAAAGTCACGACAATCATTTAATTTCACAGAATCAATTCTATTCACGTTCCTCAAACGCTCAATTTTCCTAACCTAAATAAAATCAACTCAACAATCCTAACCTCTCTTTTTCACTTTTTCCATTTATTTACGAATGTACTTACCACTTAACTGGCTCGTATTTACATCGAAACCACGAAATCTTGCAACTCTTGTGCACGAATAGCTCCATTTCGATATTGCTACCTCCGAAAGGTCGGGTCTCCAGATTTACCACAGGTTCCCTCGCGTCTGGCGACTATACCCCCTCTTCGAAACCCAGCACTGGCTCGAGAATTTATATTTTGGCGGTTTGGCACCCGCTGAAAATACGTCTTGACTGCAAGAATATCCAGCCCCTGAATTATGAGGCGAAACTTCTCGAAAACTTTCCAGCGACTCGGGGTCTCACGCTTTCCTCCTGTCTTCAAATTGGCCGTGCCACTTCCGTCTTATAAATAGCCAGCTTCCTTTGGGAACTTTTGTGCCCCGGCGAAGATCGCTTTCAACGCTATTTTCGCGTTTCGCCGCGTTGTCATTCCTATTTATCAGCCTGTTTATTTATTCTTACAATAATTTGACAGGGACGAAGGAACTCGTCAGTCTTGGGCACTGAGGGGATTGGTGGCCGCCACTTCTATATCTGCTGAAGGAAATTTCATTATTGTTTGAGTCAGCTATTGTTGGACATACCCATTTGAAGTATTGGTAGTTTGGTATGGAGGAAAAAGAGTGAGGGGAGAAATTAGGGGTAGAATTTATGTAGGGAATGCTACTTTGGTCCAAAATTAATCGAAAATGTGGAATACATTTTTTCCCTCACAGCCAAGAAGCTCTTTTTTAGAGAAAAAATAGTTTGAAAATTTTTGGGGGTGACTATATTTGAGAAAGAAGATTCAGTGGTTCTTTTACTATATTTAGGTAGTATTTTATGCTCGTGTTGCCTCTCAATCTTATTAAACATTTACGAAATGAATATACACACTGGGGATTTTTTTCTGTTTCTGATTAAAAAATATTTAACGCTGTTTTTGGGAAGATTTAGTAAAGAGCAAAAAACGATTTTGATAGTGGAATATTTAATTTCTTGTTTGCTTTTCAATACTGTCGCTTATCGTTGTAAAGTTTACGCTGGGCCGACGTCCACGTGGAAATTGATGATTATTTTATGTATCTGGAAGTTATGCGATAAAAACACTTTTTTTTGCGCTAGACAGTTATTTCGCTGTGGTAACAGTGAGGGATATATGACGCAGGAGCTGTTCAGATTTATTTGGCATGGCTGCTGATGTGTAGTAAAAAGTGGATTTTATAACGGTGTACCAAGTTATCGGACAAAATCAATTCCCTTAAAATTCATTTTACGATTTTTTCTTCTTTGACAAAAATTGGAACACTGAGAAAATCCTGTTGATAATTTCTTCCCATTATTATAAATGCAGTCTATTAAATGATAGAAAATAACAAGTTTTTGCCAAAATCTCGATTATCATAAATTAGAAAAAAATTCTTAGTTTTATTTGTCGAATTTCTAACCTATAAAAAAATACTTCCTAGCTTTTAACTACATTGAGATGTCCAAACTTCAAGATCACACACAAATCCCTAAACTCAAAATTTCCCACTACACTCTCAAATGCTTCAGCCTACAAATCCTAAACTCAAAAAGTTCTGAATCGATTTCTCTAAAAACAAAATTCTGATACATATTCTACTTTGGCCACAAGTCTCCCAGTTTCTGAAACGTTGGTAATGATCCAAAATCCAAGCAAGTTGCTCGATCCTCGGAAATAGTCACGGTAACAAGGTTCGCGAGGGTGGTCAAAGGGTTAATCCGCAACGTTCGCGCAATAATTCCGTTGCCAGTCATATTTCCTAGGCGTAGTCCTTTGTGGCCGCGCGTATATTGTGGCGGCGTGCGCGATGTAAGATGGATGACGTGACACGGTGCACGGCCGTGTATTATCCCTTGGGCTCGTGAATTTTGGATGGGTCCGCCAGCCACGCGTAAATAGAATGCGATATTTTGCAGCATGAAACAATAACGAGCCGCCGCAGTTTGGGCACTGTTGTTCCGTGATATCGCATCTGCCTGGCGGACGCCACCGCCCTTCTTCCCCCACCTTCATCTCCCGCCGCAGCTCGATTTTGTCTTTTTTTGGGAAAGGGGAGCTGGCGCCTTGTCTATGGGTGAAAACGTGAAAATTCTGAAGCTTGATTTGCATCCTCGGGAGCATCGGTTGGAGCTGTTGCCGGGGGCTATTGTTTCGCGGAGGTGGAGGCGGAGGCGATGTTAATGAATAATGTGAGTTGTAATATTTTGGAGTGATAGAAGAGCGGCTTTTGAGGGTATTGTCAGAATTGTGTGGCGAGGAAAGCCATGGAAATCTCATAAACTCTGAAGTCGCATACCCATTTTCGGGAGGCTCTAGATACTAGGGACTTTTGTTTTGAGGATGTTGAGTGTTCATTAAAATGTTTGGTTGAAATGTCTTCAATCGTTGGGTTAAATTTTGTGGAGGGAAAAGTGTAAAAATTATCTATTGGCGAAGATGATGAAGAGTCTGACAGTTTGGTTGCGCTTTGGGAGAATTAAGTGAAGTTTTTGCTAAGTACACTCGCGCTTCTCACGATAAAAGAGTCACACAAAACAAAATTCGAAGTTGCACCGCGCATCCGTTTCAGTTTCTACCCTAGTCTATAGCAGATCGGTGGATCCGTGACAAATTACACTTACACCCCCTCGGTTTCCATCCTTCTTTGGCATCTCCAGCCATTTTCTCCCCATTTTCGACCGTTTTCAAGACCGTTTTCGACACAAAAACAGGAATGGCAAGCTTTTCGTCCGGCAGGCTGCCGAATATGGGTGTAACAAGCCGTGCCTGCCTCGATGTCCGGTTTGAACGTTTACATGACACGAAAGCCGGGATTACAAATGGAAGCCGAGAGCTATTCCCGGTGAGCACGAATCCTCGAAAGCTTCCCTGAAATACAGCGGCCAGGGCCACGGTAATAATTGAATGCCCGTTTTAACGTGTACTACACCCCCGCCGGAAGTTGCCTCCCCCCCCCTCCCTGTCGTGTTTTTAATGGGCCAGTCCTATTAAACTTTTCTGCGACGCTGATCCGCGATCGATAGGAACGGTCGATAAAATCTCCATCAACACCTGTCGCCCTGCCCACATTCACACCGAAAGGCTTCTCCTTTTTTGTCTATTTCAGCGAGGGAACAGTCGGATAAAAACAAACAGTGATGAGAGGTGCTTCGAATGTTACTTTTAGGCGATAACCGATGGGGGAATAGCTTTGGATGAAGGTTCGGTTGCTAGGTATATTTTGTGGCGGATGGCGTGGAGAGAGTTTAGGAAGACATTTTCGAAGTTTGTTGGAGCTGAAGATTGTGATGGCTGATGACGTTTTTCTTCTTTGTGTAATTATGCACAAAGAGATTGGATAAGTCTTCTACTTCTATTTAGCTATTTTTTATGTTCCTGACCCACGTATTTATGTGTTTTTTTATATTTTTGATTCTAGGTAAGTTGCCATCTTCATAATATGCCACGATAGTTCGTCAGAGTATAGCAATGCTCGTTGGTGAGTTATGTCACAATTTTTATATAATTAACTGTGCTTTACTGGGAATTTGAATTCGAATAAAAACCTCTGGGTGGGTTTGACTTTTCTGTAAAAGTCGCATATTAGATTTTGATGGAAATATTTTCGCCATTTATATTGCTCCAAAAATTGGTGGATATAGCAGAGGTTGGATTAGCGAGATAAAATTCCTTTTGTTCCCACTTTGACCTGTGTCACTGCTCCACTACCTATTAAAATCCCTGTTTCACGTAATTTTTAGTATTTACATCCCTGATTTAGAAAGCCACTTTTTCACTTATTTTACGTACACTTTTTCCTTATTATATTCACTTATTCTGGAATGGCTGAAGTTTGGTGTATCATCGTGGGTAGTATTTTAAAACTCCCGGGGCAAAAAGAGCAGGAGGGGAAGAAGAGGTACTTGCGTTTGACAGTGGCAGTGATTCCTGCGGCGATTCTCGGCGAAAGTTTCGTCCTCGAGGCAAGAGGGGTTGATGGGGATACATTTTTGCTCCGCGCGTTTTCGGGTACACGTAAATTAATTATGCAAAATAATTAAGGAAAATAAGCATACTGGATGCTTCTACTTATGCAAATATTGCAATACGAGGTGAAGGTCTACGAGGATTAAATCTTAAACACGGGACATGCAGCCCTGAATTCTCAAATTCATTCATAAAATTGGGTTAATGGAATAATTTCTTTCTCTTATAATTATTATCTCTGAATCTCTTATATATTGCTTCAAAATAGTTCTGCTTGGAGTGTTTCTGAGTTTGTTTAATTTTCTTTTATGAATATTTATGATTTTATCGCATAGAAGCTGTGTATGTTAGTTATATTTCTTCAAAAAAGGCTTATTCCTCACATAAAACTTAATAAAAAAATAGTAAAGACATCATTAATAAATTCTCGATAAATCCTCCCCAACATAGTCCGTGAAACAACCTACACAAAAAAGTAATTTGTCCCATTTCCCTTCTTCCCTCATATTTTTATTATTTCTATTTTGTTATCCACAGGATTTATTTGTAGATATGCAAACCACAGGCAGGGGCAATCTTGCTCCCAGGAATAAAAACGACCGTCCACCACCGATAAGTGAAATCCCCATTCGGTTCGTTAAATCTATTAACGTCAAAGCCACCTGTAAACTCTTCCGCAAACACCACGCAGCCGATTACCATCGCTCTCCCTCCCAAACAAAGAATCACTCCAAATGACCACTTGAAGCTCGCCATTAGTTTCGGCTATCGCTCACCGAATCCTTTCTCTCGCGAACACCTGCCCAAGGACCATTACAATTACCATTACCCGCCCGCCCCCCGCGTCATTTCCGGCCGCGGCACCTGGAACAATCCCGAACGCTTAGTTCACGCGCGTCAATATAATTTCGCCGGTGCGAATCATTAAAAATTACAACTTTCATCAGGATTTTAACGAACCTCTCGCGGCAGCCTGCATCGAGCCCGTCAGCTCCCGGCTTTCGACCCTGTAATTGGATCGGTGAGCAAGCCCCGCAGCCATCCACGCGGCTCCCCGCACGTGGCGCTGCCCGTGGCTCGCAGCCGTCGTCGCAGCGAAAGCGGGATGACAAAACTGGGTGTGCTCGGGAAATAGCCGCGAAGCCTCGGGGCTCCGGGCTGCTAAATTATTTTCCCTCGGGCAAAAATTATTCATGGGACCCGTCCCCGGGCTGGGCAGAAATCTTGGTCGTGACTTCGCTCCGTCCTTCAGCCCGCTGCCCCCATGCTCTTCTTTGCATCCGCCCGGTTCTTGTTCTTCAGCTCGTTAACCGCTACCATCAGTTACCTCTTTTCTTTGTATCGCCGTTACTAACGGGGCCAACGGAACGTCCGTGTGAATTATTAACCGCGAAAAACGCTGCGACCAGCGTCCTGCATTTGCGGGGTGCTTGGAGGGGGCGAGTGAGGGGTTTAATGCAGAATGTGGCTGTGTTTTTGGGTCACGCGGTCCTTGTGAAAAGGATAATGCATCAATTTGTAGGCAATGTGTCTATGGGAAATGTGCTGCTTTATTGGTATTGTTTTTAAGCCGTTGTTTGAGGGAATTGTGTTAGGATTTAAGGGGATCAATAGGGTAATGGCCCTAAAGGTAAAGGCAGCTTTGGAAATTTATTAAAAGCAAACTACTTAATGAATCTCTTTGAAACTTTCAGGACTTTTTATTGGATATTAAGTTACACGATTTTTTTTTTTAATTTATTTGAAGCAGATTTATAGCTGTACAGGATTTAGGGGTGCAAAAAATCTGGTTGACAGATGTCTCACGAAACGGTTCTTCTCGAATCAAAAAACCCCAAAGTTTCAGAAACTATATGTGCATGGTGGAATTTTGTAAAATTGGAAAAATAACAAAATGACGATCCTCTGGAGAAATTTTTGAAATTCTGTTGGAAAATTAATCTAACTTTTGTCACTGAAAAAGAAATAGAAAGAAACGACCAATAAAAAAAAAAAAAAAAAATACCCACCTTGGCTATCATTTAAATAAAGTGTCTAGCATTCTCTAAATAAATGCCGTTTCATGCTTTCATCTGTAGTGATGAAGGGGCGAAACCCCTAAAGAAGATTATGCTAAAATGATGTTATATCCTAATAGACAAGCGCGTCCGCCATTTCCTTTCTTTTCTTCCGTAATCTGCATATATCCATTAAATAGCTCATATTAGAGAATAAATTGCGAAATTTAATTCAGTAGCAGTTAATCAACGTCAGCCCATTCTTTAGTATCCTATTTTAGTACATTAATTTACTCGTTAAAAAAAATGTTTACATAGTACGAGGTGTTATAACCGTCGATTCATTGAACGGTTTTAATTTTCGCTTTTAAGGCATTTAAGTAGTCTATTCTTAGCGATGGACCATCGACGGTCCGCTTCTCCTTTCTGGCTGACCACTTTCGACCTCGTACCACTTGATTCCACTTCACACCCTTGGGCGCTTTCACGCGCCACGTGTACCGGGGGTAAATCCATCCACCTGTATCGATCGACCCTGCTGGCCCTCTGATCCGTGATCCGTGATCCGTGTGCACTTTATCGTCAAGTATCGCGTGTCCTCCCGTTTAGGGGGGGCACGTGTTGGGCACGCGTGCACAGGTCATCGAATGTCTCCGTGACAGTGTTCTTCGCGTTGCATCCTTTTCTCGAATCAAATAGAGTGCCTTTTCAAAAGAGATGTTCTACCGGAAGAACTATTTAAGGATTTCGTAAAAACGTTCATAGTTATTAAATCTGCAGTGACTCTCTTATTTTTTCGTTTTATATTGACCGATATAGATACTGTGTAGGAATGAATAATGTAGTCTGTGATTCGTTATGAAACAAATATTTGTTTGCGAACCATTTGCATGAAGCCCTGCCAAAAATCTCTCTTTGAGCACCCCGCCTCCAATCCCACGGCTGGATCGAACACTGGAGCACCGTCACTCCTACTAAAACTCGTCAGCGATTCGAAAGTTCATTTCGCTCGTGTCATCTTCGCTAATAGTTTAAAAGGCCCTCCTGACGAATGGCCGGGTACAGGTTCCATCCAGGGCTCGTCTCCCGACAGACGTCTCCCTTCAGCCCCTCCCCTCGGGCAACTTCTCCGCGGTGGCGTCGAGTTTTCATTTCGCGGCCAGTCGACGATGAGGCAGAAGAAAGGGCGAGTGGAGGGGGAGGGCGGGACACGGGACCCGAGGAACCCCGTCGAATGAATAAATAGAATGAATTTAATTTCCCTCTTAAAGCGTACATTTAACGGGACCCGGGAGAGATAGCCAGGTTGCAGTGACGTCTGCCGTGAATGCTCGGTGAATGGGGGATCCCCCGTTGAAAAGGAGAAGAAAAATCGGGGCCGTTGCGGCGGGGGTGGACAGAAACGGCTGGTATTACCGAGGCCACGGGGGTGGAAACACGATAACACCATTACCGCCCCCTCTCCTCCCAACGGTCGTAATGAATTTAACGCTGGTAACTTAAGGACAATTAATGCGGAACTTTTGATGTATTGTTTTGGGGGCTGTTCGTGGGTGGCATCCCGAGAATACCTTAGGTTCACTATTTTCCATAGCTTCCACCCCTCTCTCCCCCCCCCCCACCTTCGTTCTACGCCATACCGTGCCTCTCCCCCTTCTGTCTATTGTTTGCTATCCCGCAAGCTCTTTCACGGCAGTGCGTTATATTATGCCCCCCACTCCTTCCCTCCCCTCCCCTCTCCCTGTCACAGGCGGTTATGTGTGGCTGCGTTTGAGACTGGTTATTTACAGTGGCACTTTCAGCGCTCGGTTTAATTATTTATTACCGTTTCGTGCGTGGACCCCCGCGGCACGGATCGATTCTCCTGCTCTTTCTTTTGTTCTCGGTTTCATACTTTGTTGACGTTCAACTTGATTGTGTTTATAGGGCGCAGTTTGGTGTTTAAAGAATTCTGCGTGACGCTTTGGAACTTTCTACTATTGATATGTCGATATTTACGCCGCGTACGCGAAGGGGCAAAGGTTTGCACTTTGTATTTGAGGTTATGTCACGCGGTGTGACGCGCCATATTGCGAGTGTCCAATCAGATCAGTTAAATTCATATCTGCTCGTGAAATTCCGGTTTTTAATTTACACTTTTACCGAACCTGATGCGAAAGTATACAGGGGTATATACAGGGTGTACTAGAAAGATGGCAACCCCAGATTGAATTTGAATCTTTTCGCTATTGATAAAAAAAGAAAAAATACCCTATCTATTATCAGAAACTTAATTTTCCATTTCAATATGTAATTCGAATTAACAGCGTTTTGATAAATCGTTGAGCCTTTTTGCAAGTAGGTATTCACTTAATCCTGTTATTAACGTTTTAAGCCGATTAAATTTACCCCTAAAATTTTATAATTATCCATTCCAAATGGAATAATTCAGCCAATGAAGGTATACCGATCAACGTTAGTGAAACATACGTCGTACCTTGCAATTCAGTTCGCACATAGAATTTTCATGAAGAGCGCGACCACTTTGGCGCTCTTCCTTCCGTCTTTCATCGTCCAAGGTTTTCAGGTTTTATTACGATTATCGCGAAATCGCATTTATGTTGGGAGGGTTTTACATCCGCGAGGACAGGCCGCAAGTCCGCCTACGCCCTTCCGCTTTCAGTTCAGAACGATATTATCATTTGAGTGGTTCCCGGCCCTCTTTCATGGCTGATTTTAATGGAAACATTTCGCATGGATAGAATTTCAGAAAGTAGGGCAAACTGCTTCTTTTCACGGGGGACTCGATGAAGCTTATAATTCGACGCTGAGTACGCGTCAGTACTTACGTAACCGGCAAGTTCGTTAATATTTGAAAAGTCGACTCGCCGACATGTAACGAGGTAATTCGAAACTGGACATTTCAGGCAACTGTTACGCGCTGAAAGTAAGAAGACCGAAAGATTAACGAGCAATTAAAACGTTGAGTAAAAATCTTGCTCCAGGAACTATCATACTTGCGCTTGGTTCAGTGGCGAAAATTAAAAAAGGTGCTTGAAAAATTATAACAAATTCGGAGCGCCACTTTCTTTTCGTTGGCCTACATTTTATTTTCGCTAATGGGGAAATCAATTCTCAATTTTTGCGACCCCTTCCTAACCTCACTTCCCTATTAATTCCCCGTTACAAATCACGCAAATCGAATGCAGCCTATCGGCTCTCAATGTTTGCCGAAATATGATTTATCCGGGCCGCCTGACTTCTATTGTTAGTCGGATACACGATGACAATGTTATTTTCTCTGGCAACTGTGCTCGAATCAAATGGACACGAGGCGGGGGTGGGGTGAGGGGGGGGGGGGGGGGGGTGAAATTGGTAGAAAGGAGTGTAATTTCCTGAGGGGGCACAGCGAAATATGAGCTCACGGAGTTCCTCTTTCCGTCGTTTATCGACAGACACTGCACGGAGACTGGTCAGCTCTCAGATAATATTTTATCCAGAAAATATCACCACCCGTTAACACGTTCATCCGTTATTGATACATGTTAAAATCTCCATGTACATATATACTTTCTTTGTCCACCTATCGCGGTTGTATATTTTCTTCCTGTCGAAACAAAAATGCATCGTTGCGTTGTCAAGTTCGTAAATGTCCCTAGTCATAGGGACCTTTAGTTCCTAAAAGTCTCTAGTCATTTATGTAACAATACGAGAATATTTATAGTTCTGCAATTCAGTATTTCGTTAGAAATCTCGTAATAGGAACTGAAAGAAATTTCGTTGGCTCCACTGTTAAAGTCGTTCCAGGTGGCGCTAGTGATTAATTCTTTGTTTCCCATGCAATAAAATGTTACATTTTATTAGACACAAACAAGTAGATGAATAGAAAATTTGGCAGATAGAAATATCCACGAGTGGACAAATTAGCAGTTACAAAACACAATGCATACATAAATAAGTTCATTAACTTAAGATAATTTTCCGTAAACACACAAAGGGTAGAAGTACACTATAATAACGCAACGCAATTAGACGTGCCCGCTGTACGAACTTAACAAACCAACCCAAACAGAATTAATAATGTGTATACCACTAGTAATCCTCGTGGAAGTTCTGGCTGGCGACCAAAATTGGAACAAACGCAATTTTACCACCGCCGCCGCCGCTGTCGTTACAAGAAAATTATAGAAACTCCCGTCGAATTGAAATACCATCGGCTTCACCGGCCATCGAGGCCTGTAATATGATATAATTGTCGTGCATACAAGATCCTGAACGTCGTGGAACGTGGTGGACGGTGCACGAAGACAGACGAGGGGTGACGGGGAGGGGGAGGGGGGGGGGGCGCACGTACACGCGGAAATTGCGTACCAGCTGTCATTGGCACGCCGCTCCACCGGCGATATCCAATTAATTTGCTGCCATTATTAAAATTAAAAGCGCACGTATCATGTCCATGCACTTTCCAGCGCGCCACACCGCCTGCGCTCGCGTGAGCTCTGGCCGTCTTCGAACGAGGCTTTTATTACTCTCTAATAATAGGGGCCGACCTTGCATAGCCTACTATCTATTTTCTCTTGACTCGTCGATGATTAGAAAGTGCTTTTTTTTCTGTGGGGTGGACCTTTGGGAGCCATACAAACAACATTTTGGATGATCACTGAGGATAATGATAGAATTCTTCTTTGATTAGAGTGGGCCGAGTTGTGAGACGCGTGTGGCGCCACCAGTGGCTCGATTCTAGATGGCGCTAGTGGCGTCCGTTTGATTTTCTCATGTAGAAAGACGCGCAGTGTTTTGCATTTGGATAGGCAGGGTTGCCACGAGTAGAGACTACGTGACGTAGTAGGGAGTAGTGGAGGGGGAATCTACGCATGGTATGCACACAGCGTTGCCAGGAAAAATTCCTCGGAGGAAAATACTACGATGTCACGTTACTACCACTACCACTCTATACCTACTTCGATTGCATCACGTGATTTGAGTGACATCTACTGTCTCTCACTCTCTCCACAGTCACGGCCTCCGTCTCATTTCTCTACAATATGTGTCATGACGTCACTAGTTCGCTAACAAGGTAAATTCGGTTGCCCGAAAATTCCGATTTTTCTGAAACTGTGCAAGGTTGTATTGTCGATATTTTTCACATAATATGGTAAAATCTTTGGAGTTAGGGAAAGGTAGTAAGTGTTGAAAAGTATTTTCGAATTCTTTGTCATTTGTATTAAGAGAAACACAGCGGGAGCAGTGTTCTCATGCGTTGAAACACTTTGTAGCCGCAGATGCCTCGCGATAACATATTTTCAAACCCCAATCGCGATTTCGTTTGGGTTGATTAACCCAGCAGCCTTGGAACACGTGGGGATGTGGCTCTGAAATGTTATTTAATACTTGTCGGCAGCGTGCAAACGCAAACGATATATGATTTTCCGAAGGGACAACAAAAATGTGAAACGCTCACGCGCTTTGGTGATTACTGAATATTTCATTTGATCGCCCTGTGACGCAGATGGATCGGTAATGGTGGAGTGCGCCCTTGGTGATTCAGTAATGTCGAGTGGCGTTTACAATGCAGAACTATTTCAACTCGATTTTTAGGAGCAGTTGCTATCGTCGCAAATACATTTTTGTCATAAAGAGACAGATATTGCAGGGCTATAGATATACCACAAAAAGATTTTTGGTAGTAATATTTAATTCTTAATGATTCAAGGATTCTTAAAATTGTATCACTAAATTGTTATTTCAACATAAAAATGTGTTTAAAACTTAATTTTTTTAGTAAGCAAAAGTTTTAATAATGTGTTTGATAAAATATCTGGTAAACTATTATATTTAATTAGAACAGAAATGGAAGAGGATATAATAATAACTTTGTATATTCTGTAACAGAATTTTTTAATTCAATATACTTAAATTCACAATTACCAATACCTTTAATCTACATATTTCTGCAAATAAAAAAAAATATAAAACAATATTAATTCATTATAAAGTTTTCACAGTTTGGGAGCAATTATAATAATAATAATTTAACTCTTTATATAATAATATTAAATTAGGCACCCCAAATCCTTATACTTGAAATTCTCTTTTCATCTTTAAACATTATCAAGTGACGCGCGTAATTTAAAACTATTCCGATTCGTTTCTCGTGTTTCCGATCTCCATTTTTTGCATTCAGCATTCTGTTTATTTGATACTACGCTCCCTCGTGGCGGTGCTCATAATAATGGAAACGTATTTCGTTGCCAGGAACACAGGGAGTTTAGAAGCACTGGGATTTAAATGCGGATTGTGAAATTTAATCGCATCTCGATGGTTTAATTAATTTTTTAGCAGCGCCAATACGCAGGGCTTTGTGCGTTTATCGGAGAATTCGATAGGATTGAATTAGTAAAACGAAAGCGTACAAATAGAGACCGTATAGTAATGACGATAAAACTCTACAGTAATATAAAACAAATGCTGATCAATATTTCTATCCAGAGTCTCATAATGGTTCCTCAAAGAGAAAACAGCAAATAAAATTTCATGATCGATCATTAATCCTAACGAATAAAATCGTTAAAATTGCATTCTCTTAATAAGTGTACAATACCAAGTTTTATAAAAGACTACAGGTTGGCCTGTGTTGGTGCTTCTACATTAAAAAATAAAACGAATGTGTGACATAAAATTTGTTTATACGTACCTCCAGTTTCAGGCAAATCGAGTTTCAAAGTCTTTCAGCTATGTGTTTCGAAGAATTGGCAAAATACAGTAGTAACTACATATGTGATGCAATCGCGGACGAAATGGAGCCTTGTGCAAAAACAAATCGAAATCGAGGAATAACTTTATCGACCAATTATTTGTTTTCGAGAAAATCATATTTGAAATTTTCTCGAGTGTACACGCACTTCGCTAAAAACTTGTCTCACCTTCCAGATCGATTTTCTCGAAAAGAAAATTAAGACTACAATTTCAACTTATTTTTGCAAAAGTATTTTTACTGTCGAATACTGTTAAGTTTAGTTAGCTGTAGAGTTGAAATTGGAAAGTTCCCCTGTTGAGTCAAAAGAAGTTCAGCAAAGAAGGACAAGGCGAGGAAAGTAATAATTTACGTGCGTTTATAATTCACGAGGCAGAAACACCGCCGCAATCCGGAAACCTTTAGAAATAACAACAGGAGGGGGAGGGGGGGATCCCGGAAATCTTGACGGAGAATCGTTTGCGAAATAGAGACGTCAAGTTTCATAAATGGTCACATTTACATTTGACCCGGCTTGCAAGGCTCGCATGCGCCACGCGGCGTTCACGGGAACTAGAAAAAAGAATGTGCAAATAACGTTGCGAAAACGGTAAAAAAGGATATCGTTGAGATTAGAGTTGCGACTGAAACGTATGCGTCCTATGAGTCTGGAAACTTGGCGTTAAAAGGCGGCGAATTATAAATCTTAATTTCCTGTAGTATTTTTCTTTTCGAAATGTAAACTCATGAAGATTAATTTTACAGTAAATCATTACTACAATATACTTGTGCCCGCGGCGATTTCAAGTCAAAATATTAACATTTTTAATTAAGTAATTAATTAATTTTTACATATTATTTCTATTAGGTACCTAAAGCTGGTATTTTAAATTTAAAAACTGATTTTCGAATTACGAATTTATCACAAAAAAGGGTTTTCAAAAACTGGCAACCTCTAGTTTATTTTAAATTTCAAAGGATAATGAATGAGTGAAGGAACTTTGTAGTTTCTACTAACATTTTTTTAGGTAGCTTTTGCCGGTTAGTAGTTTCTAGTAACTTTCTTTAATAAACTTTCCGGCGATAAAGAGCATAGATATTGCAAATTCTGTTTCAAAATGAAGAAATGATCAAGTTAAATGGGTATCACACTTTTTACATTAAATTATAGGAGAAAATTCTATTTGTTTTTCAGCTACGCTCCGCTTTTCTTGCTTATTGAAAAATCTTGTTTAACGGGAAATGTATTTCTCGTTCACCGTATCACGGCCTGGAAATTTTCACGTCAAATCAGTCCCTTGCAGGTCGCACGTTTATTTTCATCTAATAATAATCCTACCCCCGTTCGCATCAAATTAAATCGAATCGAATGGAGCTACCGACTAAATGAAATTAAATGTGACTAGCGAGCGCGTGCCTTTTACACAGCACGCTTACCAATTCGCGGTGGTTATTTACTTTGTCGTGTGCCTTTCAAAATTACATTTTGCAAGTGCATCGAAACATACAAACCGATTACAACAATTACGCGAGAAACCGCCAATTTAGAGTATTCCCTGTCGCATCTTTGGCGATTGAATTTTTCAACATTCACTAATTTCTTTTTACAGTGATCCTCATATTTTGTTATTATTATTTAATTAAATTCGTTTTATTTACTCGTGCGTAGGAGTACCTGTAAATAATTCTGAAACGCTTGTGAGAGAGATTAAGGGTTAATATTAATATTCTAAAGCAACAATATTAAAAAATAATATTAAAGAGTACTACTAATTTTCATAGATAATAATGCTTAACGGTTTCAATATTCACAAACAATAGCGCTCAGAAACACAGTAGTTGAAATTAATAATATTTCGACATAATAACGTTCCAGATAGCGGTATTGAAAAATATAATAAAAATATAATATAATTCCAACATAATAATATTCAAGCTCAGTTGCAAACAAGCATAATAATACTCAACAATAATATCTAACAATAAATGAATTTCCTGAAACCGTTTCGCTAATACCCTTAGTCACTCCAAAACAATGGTAAAACGCCCCCGCGTTCCACATAGGGTAATTCCGTAAGACGCAGTCGGGCTGGAGAGTTGGTCGAAACAGTTGATTTTTAGAGAATTAATTGTTCTGAACCTTAACACATTTTTACATACCTATACACAGATGTAGAGTCTGAATATAGCAACTCGACCAACTCTCCAGCCCGACTGCGTCTCCCGGAATTACGCTACCAATAACTAACGCACAACAAAACAAAAAATTCCTGCATTCAAACTTCATCCTTTTCATCCTGCATAGGGGTTCCGACGTCGCGCTCCCCCGTCTGTAACTACCCCATCGTCTCTTTCGCTCGTCAACCGTATATATCATCATTATGAGTTCCACCCCCTCCTCCCCCCCACCCCACTTCCACCTACTTGTAGCACGCAAATCGCAGAAAGCGGAATAAAAATTTAATGACCACTCCTGGCATTTTCGGCCACGTGAACGTGCTTACGGACGACGGGGATATATCACCGTCGCCGTTGGATCGTTTGTCACACGCCACCCCGTATATGAGTCCAGCCCCGATGCCTCGAAATCGCACAGGAACGAGGTGAAATCGCCCCCATTGTCTTTTCCCACAGCTGGGAAAAAGTCTGCGAGGGGGTGGCTGTAAACGGTTGTCTGGCATCCGGTGGACAGGATAAGCCTGGCTAGAGGGTAGTTACGTGAAGTAGCTAGAAGGATGTCGAGGGGGGGGGGGGGAGGGCGTTGGGGATGCTTCGTGCAAGTCGTAGCCAGCCGTGGACATTCAATTACGGCTGGCTCTGTTTGAAAACTGAGACAGTTTCTGCGAGTTGGCGCGGATTGTTTGTACGGGGACTCCCGCGTGGATTGGGAGATTGGTGGTTGATACGAAGCAGGAAAGGAATCAATTGGGGTGGATGGGGAGGCTGATCTATGGGCAATAACAGCTGAATGATTGTTTCTGTTGTGGTTGTGGATACAGTGGCACGCAGCTGGGTCCGCGTGGAGATTTTGGGTCTGCTGTGGCGCTGTGTGGCGCTACTCTGCATTCCACGTCAGCGCCATCAGATGTAACTAGGCTTAAGTAGATTTAGAATTATATTAGGTGTACATAGGTCAGCGTGATATTCAGTTGGCAAGCTTGTAAGAACGAAAAAATACTACGTCACTGGGTTCCTACTTTCCATAGCTGTTCACCTTCTACTACTCCCTACTACGACGGCTTTATGGCAACTCCAACAAAAGGAGTGAAAATCATATCTGCACCGCATCCCCGGCATTCTATCCAACTTATACGCAAATCCCTCTCCTGGTATAGTATCGAAACACTCTTTAACCGCGGCAAAAACAGTGGTCCAGTCGCCTGTCAATCCGAAGCCACGGAAATGGACATCGATCGGCTGGCCCGCGTTCGAGTTTGGGGCCGGCAACGCGTTCACTTTCGTCGTCTATCCGAGTAATACGCTTTTTTCATAAGCGAACCGCCGCGGATGAAGCTGGAGATCGCCTCTGCCCGCGGCCAGGCCGGGCACGTACGCGGCGCACACGTGATCCCACGGGGCCGTGGGTTTTATGGGGACCGCCGGGGATTAACCGTGCGTTTACCAGTTATCCTGTAAACTTGATTAAGGCGATTGCCAACCGGAGTTCGTTACCGGGATCGAACGATTTGCGTGACTCCGATGCTGCGGGTTCGACGAGCGGCCTTCCTGTAGGCGCGTGGCCCGCTGCTCGTTATTGCGGCCAGATCGATCGGTCGCCCGATTTGCGGTCGACCTGGTGTGTAGCAGCCAGTGAAAAAACCGGGTAGAAACTAATCGCGATCCATTAGGCGACCTGGACGAGCTCTGGACTGTTTGCTAGGAAGAGACCGCGCTCGAAGGCGGTTGCTCTGCTACGGTCTCCTGTTTTCAGCATTGGAGGGTCGAGTCCTGGTGGAGTGGTGTTGGTTTAACGCTCAGGTGTTTGGGAATTTTGAATGGGAATAACCGATCGAACGTAGGAATTGGATGCCGACTGCTGAATTTGTGATAGTTTTGATTTTGTGGGTATTGTTAGGTTCTGATGCAATGGGCTCATTGTGGTACGCAGGTCTCGTTGTGGTTGGAGTTTTTAGTAATGGATGAATTGCTCGTTGTAATTACTTGACTGAATGAAGTATTGCATTGAATAATTGAATATTGCATTGAAGTATTGCAAAATATTTCTATTATACTCTTTTGGGATCAAATATCTTCTTCAACTCCTCACCATTCTGAAAACAACAAGCACATGCAATCGCCCAATGATTTCATAGGTATTCTTCAAATCCCAAAACTCTTTGACCTCCATAATTCCCCAGAACTCAAGAATTCTCTGCCACGAATTGAATTATTTAAATCAATCCACGTGGCGACCACACATCCAAAAAGCATAGAGGGGGAGCTAATGTTGGCGAAGTCACTGTGACGCTAATATCCCATAGGATTTCCTTTTAATTCGGCCACACCGCTTTATTGGACCGTAAACGTAACGTGAGGCGCGATCACCAATTACATCGGGAGGGGGTTTCTTGGTATAACCGTGTTGGCCCAGCATGAAGTACGCGTGTATAGCCGATGCCCCTCATATTCGTGAGATTAAGGCAGATTTAACGACCTCGTTAATCTATTAGCGACGCCATAGCAGCACCGATACGGGGGCTACGCACGTTCCAGCAAGGCCTGGAGACGCTCGGGGCCATTTCCTTGCTCGTGGCCGAGTATGAAGGCCATTGAAATGGCACATTACGATGCAATACGTTGATCCTGTGAGAGATGTTCGAAATAGAAGACTTTCTCAATGGTTAAGCAAGATTTTGTTAGAATATAGTAGGTTCTTAATTGGACCCTAATCTGCAGCAAAAATAACGAAAAATATTAGGCTTTATTTTTCAAGTTTTGGCTTTATTTTTCAATGTGTGGCTAATTATTGAAATGAAATAGATGAACTTGTGTTCTAATTTATAGCTGTAGTAGTAATGCACTGCAATTTCACTTTATTCAGTAATATGTAGCAAAGAATTAATTTTGCAAAATAATTTCGGAAAATGACAGAATAACGTGAAATATGTTTATGTAATATTGTTTTCTGGTCCTGCACTATAGATTTACTCCCTCAAATATGGGGGTACAATAGAGAATCACTTCGAGTAATACTTCAGAAATAGTGGAGGAATGTATCTTGTTCAACGATGGGTAGCATATGTTTCCCTCGTATTCTATTCTTTCCTTTTAGAGTATTTTTATCCAGGTTCCAAGGGAAGTGGTGATAAAAAGAAACTTTGAAAATCATATTCTTACCTATGTAGGTATATATAGACGAAATGATATTCTTATAAGCGTAGGCAGTGAACTCTAATACTGTACTTGTCATGTTGGTATCACTGATCTGTTCTGTGGAATCTCCTGACTTTACGATACTTCTTCTCACATAGTGATATTTTTATTACACTTCGCTTTTAAACATTTTTTCCAATATGACTACATTTTTTTCTATTGCAAATATTTCTACAATTAAATTTCCTTCATATCAACTCCCTACAGAAGAAAATTTTCCCTTTTCCACAAATATTCGTTATAACAATAACAGTGATATAAAATAATCTCATACCTTTTCACAAAAGATTAATACGAATTTTGATCGAAACCTCAATAAAAATGAATATTTGCATTAACCACAAATATGACAGCAGTTTCACTGTTTCCCTCTGATGGTAAGTTATTCTTCGTTTAATTTTACCCAGTTTGTAAACATCACGAAAATAAAGAGCAGCAATTATTCCCGCTCGGACGCGGAACAAAGTAATTTGCGGGCGTATTTATCTAGTAATGATCATCCCAACTGGTAGCCAGTTACATTTTAGTATCACGGGATAGAGGGGTTAACCGAAACCCCACGTTTTTACAGAGGTAATAATTAATTCATTCGCCGACTTGCGGCCAGACGAAATTTTCCATGCGTTTCAATTACCAGCGGCCGCTATTTTAGGCGCATTAATTTACAATCGCTCGCCGAACCGCCGCGAAAAAACATTCGTTCGCACGCCCCAGCAAACGTTTTACCGGATATCTCGTTTCACTATAAACTAATTACTGTTTCTTTCTTTCTTCATCGCACTGTTATCGCGGGATTAATAACGCAACAAATGATCCTCTAGCGATTCTTTGATCGTTAAAATTGTTAATTAGCTTTTTATCTGTTCGATTTCGATTTTCTTCGATAAATTTTTTTGCGACTAGTTTTAGCGCATTGAAAAATTCGAATAACTTCTTTAATTTTAGTTAATAAACTCAATTTTGCGAATTGATATACCGAATTCTGAAACTGCACGTGCTTTCCTTTTGTTAAAAGATGAAAGGGAGGGTTCCGTTGCAACATTTAGTTCGTTGATTCGGTTAAACTAAGTTCACTGTTCGCACGCGGTCGACATTTATAATATTCACTTTATGTCGGCCGCGTACGTATGCATTCCAGAAGTTCTTGCACGTGTTATCGCGACGGGAATACCGAACGATCTCGTCGGAGTACCGTTGTGCGCCCTAAAACGTAATTTTGTAATGCAATTCGGCGGATGCATAAAAGATCAGTGATATTCGTTTCACTAGGAATTTAGAATATTTGCGAAATAAATGTTTGTACTTATTTTCCGGAAATAAAATTGGAGAATTCGATAACGTATTTTGACGCTTCGATATTTCGGCATATCGATGTTTCAATATTTCTATATTTCGGTATTTTCATTCTTGTAATATCTCCACGTTTTTATATTTCAATATTTTTAAATAATTCGATACTTCACTATTTTTATATTTATATTCTTTGATAATTCAATATACATCGATTTATCGATAGGTACCTAAACTTTTTATTCAAAGTGAATTCAAAATTTCCTTTCAATGAAAGAGAATTTTAAGTTAGTTCGAGATAGACAGACGACAGATGCTGATTACTTTTTAAATTCTTTAAAAGACTCCGCAGTCTAAGAAAATTTCATCGTAAATTTTTTAGAACCTTACGCATAAATATTAAAAATATTATAAAATTTACAAGTACGTAGAAATATGTTTCTTTTTGGTCCCGCACAATTTTGGAACCCGCCCCGCCAAAGTTCCCACCTCTCAAAAGCCCCCAAGAACGCCGCCACTTGAGACCCAAAAAGGATTCATAAGTAATGGCGACCTTACTCCAAGAGACGACAAATTTGAAGCAACGGGGACACAAAGGGGAAATATGAAGAGACTTTGGAGGCTGACGTGGGGATTACGCAGGAAGATGGGATACGTAATAAATCCATCCAGTCATCCTCTGAACGTGTTCATGGAATATTCCGCGGCAGATAATCCTATATTACCCTGTACGTCGCACCGGCACAACTCGCCCCGAAACTCGTTTCACCGTTACCTTTTCGATGGTAGCACGCGCCCGGCGATCATTCAATTGTCCCCGAGGCTTGCTTTAACTCCGCGGCCCCTCATATTTACCGCTGTCTAATCGATAATCCGGGCTGTGTTTCCGGCTTCCAGTTGCCGAGTCGGGCCAACTACCGTAAACACGGTTCGGTGCGCGCGTGTGCGTGCAACCTGTACATAAATTACGGGGAATAGTCGATACTCTTTACGAGGAGGGCTTGCAGCGGCGCATACACGATAAAGAGGATCCGCGGTTATCTTCGCGGCCTGATGAAACCAGTAAATCGCGAGAGGCAGCCAACGTTGGTTTTAAGTTCTGACGGTTGGTAATCTTGGGTATCGTAAAACGCGGGAAAAACGCAGCCATCTTGGTCGGCTAAAAGTATTGCGTTCACTTTTGTCGCGCGTTTATTGCTAGGGTACGGGTTAGGAATTTCCTTGTCTGCCTCACGATTTTCACAATTTTAAGGGGCCACAGTGGCCGCAATATAGAATGGTGGAGTATTTTCTGATGCGCCAATGGGGAATGAGAGGGGATCCTAGTTGGGGGACTGTGCTGAAGGGGGAGCTGTCCGGAGGGTCAAGGTTATGGAATTCCTTGGGAATGTTTCTATTAGGTGGTTTCTTACTGTAGTGAGATGTTTGATAATACATACTTCCTTGGGGGTGTCTGAATTTATCGAAGTTCTGTATATAGGATTATTTGAAGGACTTCTCTTTTGTAGGAAGCCTGATGGTAAATTTAAGTGAGTATTTAATTTATCTATTAATTCCTAGGTCCCGCGGACAATTAGACACCTTTGTAGTTTACTATTCCGCCACAAATTGGACTAGATCACTGAAAAAACTAACAGCAGCTGCTGAAGTCTCAGCATCAGTTATCTGTGCATCAATATTCAGGTCACCTAGGAAGCCAAACACGTTTATTCCTCCGAAATCCACTACAAAGCATCTAGTAGTACCCAGCTTATTCACAAAACTCCAAATAGTGCCACGAACCTTTAGCTCACTCGTAAAGACCTGACTAGTTCCTTACCTTTAGAGCTACCTGTCTACATGAGGTACATTTTTTACCAAATATTTCACAACAAACCACCCAGTAGACCTGAAATTGAACACATCCGGCAACAAAGCTACTATACATATAATAGCCCAACTACCATGCCTAGTTCACGTGCATACAAGAAGCTCAGACCCATTGCATTCATTTCAAAATTCCCTTGTCCATTAACCCCCAGACGACCTGGACAATTGAACACGCTTGCCCAGAGTGTCACCATAAACCACCCAGTGGCTTCTCCCCGCCATAGACGTCGATACGTACGCACCCCTGACGGCGTATATTTGATCGTACAGGGTTTCCAGGGTCCCCTAAATCGGAATATCCCGACGAGTCGCGACGGAGCACGCTTCCCAATTCGTATTTCACCATGTGCACGGCTTTTCTCACCATCCTACCGGTATATTCCACCCACGAAGCGATATTCTCCCTCGTTTCTCTGTCGTCCTCCTGGCCCAACTACTCCCGCATCCCTCCTCCAACTCCCCAGGCCGCCAGGCTCCGCCGTCCCCGACGTCCTGGTCTCCTCTAGCCACCCCACGTGTTTACGAAAGGTTTTACGATGTTTGCCGTCCGCGCTGGCCCTTATTGTTATTTATAACCACGGCCGTACCCCGTGGCGAGGCGCTAATACGTTCGGCTTAATGAAAGTTGCGGATGGATTTCCAAGAGAGCCGCCCGACGTATTATGTCGGAATATCACGTTCGCGGTGTTTGAACGTTCGGTTATCGAAGCAACGGGGGTGACGTACGAGGGTGGTTCCCCGCGTCCTGGCTTTGTTTGTGGAGCCGGAGGTGGAGGGCTGTCGGCATGGTCTATCTCGTGCCTGGATACACGAGGATCCTGCGAATTTGTGCTTGGTTCCACGTAGCGGAAAGCCTGGAGGACAAGGAGAGGGAAAGAATGAAGCGGATCCTTCTGGAAGGTGCAGATTTAGGGATAATGATAATTTAGATATTTTGGGACGGAATCAGATGGGAAGGGGTTAAGAGTCTTCGTCACATTGCTCGACACTACCTTTCACATTAATTGAAAAATAAATGCCCCAGAAAAGGCACATATAATCTTCTTAAAAATCATGTGAAAAGTAAATAAGACAGAGAAAACAATTTGAATACACGAAATTTACGTACATTTTTCGAAAGCTTATAATGAAGGCTAATTTATTGCGTCACATTTTTGGACGATACCTAAAGTTTATCGCTTTGAAATGTCACTTGTTTACCGATTCCAAAATTTAAAACAATACGTCATCTTCTTCTAATAACTGATACTTCACAACAATGCCATCTATGTATCATCTAATACATTATGTATTTTTAACTTTCCGCGTGACCGATTGGTAAAAAATAGTATCGAGCACTACAGCTCTAGAATGTCGACGATTTATCATCGAAAATCCTCCAACAGAAATTAAAATGAACGAAACTACCTATTCAATCCGTTCGTCTTCGCGTAATAATTCTTCCACGTAACCTAACTCAAGTTTTCTAAACACAACTCACGGAGAATTACTACCTCAGCCAGCTATATATGCCCATTTCCACGAACCGTCATTCGGAACGGTTTCCTCTCGCACAGTTTTCATTCTCGCTGAAAGAAATTTACTGGTGGGTATGCTCGTTTCATCGCGGCCAGGCGAAAGCGCAACACGATATTGCTATCGGTAACCACAAGGAACGCGCTCTCGCGTACCCGCCACGAAGATTCGCAAGGAATCCGCAGGAAATCTCGTCGAAGCATCACACGAGACGCGTATACTTCACGTTTCAACGCACAATTCGAGGGCGTGGGGGAAGGGTGGTATTTGAATACGGCCCCGGCTGGATTCTCTGGCCGCGTTAGTCGGTGAATCCGTGAAATATACAGTTATGGGACGGGATGGGGGTGGGGAGGGTGGGGGGGGGGTGGTGTGTCGGGGGGTGCATTATAAACTCGAGGGCGCATGGATGTCGGATATGCCGAGGGCAGGCCTCTCTTGCTTCCTTTCCCTTTCCGAATTCTCTCTGCGCCGCTGGAACTTTATAACGACCCGCCGCCAGTGTAACTCAAACTCGAACCGGGGATTCTTCGCCGATAAATCTGACGGATCGGAGACGTCGGGTTAATTATAAACTCCGCCCGCGACACGGAGGAACTTTCTTTTGCAGACAATTTCCGCGACCACGCCACCCCTGCGAGGTGACTTTGTTGTTGAATTTAGTCGGGATTAGCGTCTATTCGATGGACTCCCGTTTTGATCGATCGTGTCCAGGAACTGATCCTCGCACGATCTTGTTGGGTGCATAGGTTTTGTTATTTCTAGTTTGCCATTTCTTTCCTTCCTGTCTTAGTTCATGTTTGCAGTCGAGATCACTTCAATCGCGTGTAGGTACTTTACTTTAACTGTGCGTAGATATCATTAGTTCTTTTTATCTGCTTTAGTTTTAGCCTTAGTTCTTAGTTTTAGGTACTTAATGATTAGGCTTATCAACAGTATTTCTACTGCAGCCTCGCCTTTACTCTAGATTTACTTTTACTATTACTCATCTATATGTATTATTTCATTTATTTTCTATGAGTAAAATAAAGTCTTAATAGTAACAATAATAATAGTTAGTTGCGTGAAGGATGGTTGGCGCTGCATGCGTTTTGAGAAATGGCACTTTTACAGGAATAGGGATCTCATTGTCAGTTCGTTTGAGAGCCGGTGTAATGGATGTAGGGAGAGAGAACCACTGGTTCGTTTAACAAATGTTTATTAGACTGACAAGGGGAGTGCACGAAGATCGGGTCACTGATTTAACTAGAATGTTGCACACAGTGGGTCCACGCTGTGCACAGTAAATAAAGCATAACGTTTCGTCTTTATCAAATTTTGTACATAAATTAGTAATATTGTATATAAATAACTAATGGCAGGTATAATGAAAAATAGGTAAAATTGTTTATACGTATACATGCATCTGAAATTACTACGTGAATAACGATAGCCTTGCCACTGAATCTGTAATTACAATTTATGTTTTCTCGTTTACGTACGAGTGCATATATCGAGAGGTGTGGGACAGTTAAAACTTCGCACCCCATTTTCTGGCAAATGTTTTAGTAATGCAGCTTATGCGTTTGACATGTTATTAGGTACACGCGTTGTGCATTATTTGGGAAATTTCAACTAAATTGAAAACCCAAACCTTGTATATACATACACTCCCTTTGCAAGTGCAAGAGCCTTTTCACGCGAGACACTAGTGTAACATTGCTTAATCCTAAATTGCCACAGTGCAAAATTATATCACACTAGCAAAATAAAATAAAATAAATGTAATTTTAGAAGTAAGTGTATCGCCCTCTGCACGTGGATTTTAGAACTATTCTATAGCCTACAGGAGTCCTATTAAAACAAAGATTCCTCTGATACATGGTTCATCGAAATCGGTTCAGAAGTTTTTGAGTTTTGCGCTTTTAAACACACATACATATATTTACATAATACAAACATTTTTATTTGAGGATACAGATTTTTCTACTAAACATTAAATAGAACTATTACTCATTTTAATTTCATGCCCACTCAACGTCACACTTACATCCAACCCCCACCCTCCAAAGTAATTGCAATTGTCTACTTAAAATCGAATTAGACAGATGCTAGGTGACTATTAAAACAACATCGTTCCTTCCGGGTTTTGTCCGCAGCAATTCGGATCGGCGCCCCATCATCTTCCTCTTCCTGTAAATAAAGGCGAGCCCAGGGAATTAATTTCGCCTTGCCGACCACGCGGATTGTCCCATCGCTTTGATAATTCCCTTTGATACGATCCATTGTGATTCGTATTGCAACCGTTCACGTCGAAACCGGGGACAGCGAAATTTCCAAAACCGTCGACGAATTAACGACCGAATGCGATTATCGTGTCCTGTTACAACGCTCCCTCCCCTGCCGCAATGTTACCGTTCCGTTGCCGGGGAAATTATGCAATCCCGTTTGTGGATCGTTTCCTAGAAGAATAGAATAGAGGCTTTCGTGGAATCGATTTTCGACTTTCGCCTATTTTTTCCTTTTCTATTTTGGTCCAGTCGCGTTAACAAAATTTCAATTTTGCGGATCGTCGGGAGAGCCGCGAACTTGCCGAATCCGAAATTAATATTTTACACGTCGATGGAGATTGCAGCGAAACGAACTCTGGGAAAGTTGGAATTAATGATCTGTGCAAATTGCCCGCCGGATAGCGTTTTGAGTCTGTGGAGCACGGCCTAGCGTGAGGGGAGGGGGGTAGGTGAGAAGATAAGGAGAAGGAAAGGGAAAGGGTACACTAGGTTTTAGGTGCTGCACCCACTGATATTTAGTTTCCGTTGGTTGGGATTAATTATGTCGGCTTTGGATCAGTAATAACGTTAGAATTTAAATTTTGCAGTTGGATATTTGTACAGTTATGGAAGTTAAATCAAAGGGGTTGGTGAGGGTTTAAGTCTAAAATATTCAGAATATGAGGATGAATAGGAAGGTTATTTATGATTTCAGAGTCAATAATTTTTTATAATAGCAAAAATTTGAACTAGAATTACTTTAGTTACAATCTAAAAGTTGTATTAATAATGCCCTGAATGTATACATACACTACTTAATTGACAAAAAATATCACTCTGTCTTTGATAATGCTTCAGCTCTTCGAGGCCCAAGTTGCTATAATAATTATTCAATCATTTATGTGAACAAAAATTTATATAAACTTCTTATAAATGAACCTATCGTCAATTCTATAAGGAGAAGCTCCATATGTACTTCCTAAATTCTGAGTGATGCTATCAGTTTACACAAACAGGCATTGAAACTTAACAAAAAAGGATTACAACCAAAAATAAATTTGCCCCAAAAATTTCTATCAACTACACACGTCTCTAAAATCCCCTCCCCTTCGCTACGATAGCCCCCGACTCCGCGTCGCGACTCAACCGCGTATCCTCGTTTCCCAGGAGCCAGCGCTGCCCGAAAGCCACTCCCATTAGAGCAGCCCAATTAATCCCATTAAAATGCACGGGGATCCGATTCGCGAGTACTAGTCGATCGCGAGTTGAGCACATCTGCCCGTTCCTAGGGTGGGGGATCGCAAGCACCAAGAGTGGGGGTATCATCGAATCCTGAAATATTAAAATGTAGTGACGGGGGTGCGTACAATGTTACCCCTGCTGGATATCCAGAGGGGTGGAAACGACGGTGGCGGAAATACAGCAGATATTGAAAATGCCCCACCCCGCTTCTTTACAATTCACCGTATCTTTTCGGGGATGGGGTTTAGGCATTCCCCGATAGAGGCGACCCAGGTAGTTGGGAAAAATTTCGGCCGCACAATATGGCAGACGGCGGAACGAAAATCGCCTAGAGCCTTATTAATACCACAAATTCGTGTCTGCCTGTGTGCTCGCGCGCGCGGAAAAGAGGGGGTTGGCTCGTCGTCCCTATCCACCCTTTCGATACGCGAAAGAGGGCGGCCCGCGCGTGACACGATCGACAGCGGGAGGAAAAATAATTAGACACTTTCATTTTTCAGTAACTGATAGGCCGTGTTACCCAATTCAGCCACGAATTTAATAAATGGCACTAAGCGACGTTTAATGAACTTCAGCGGTGTATTCGGATGTTATTTATCAAAGTCTGGTATTTCAGTTTTTATACACGTACTGTATTTTAATTAATAGCGAATGATTGCCTTTTTGTGATCGGTATGTGGACCACCCACTCCCCCAGAAATGCTTCCAATTTAATTTGTTGCGTTATTTGCTCGCAATGCCCTGCTAATTGCAGAGCTCTCGTGTATCCGTATCCATGGGGGGAATGCATTGCCGAGGTAGTAATTTTGTTAATCTATGCGAAGAATTTGTTGTAGAGGTTGTTTAAAGGGATTCTCGTTTCGAAGAATTGGGAAATGCTTTGTTTGTATTTTCGAGGTAGAGGGAAGTACTAGAAGTTTTTTTATTTGTCTCCTAAGGCTCCCTCGTAAAATTAACCCTCGTCGGGATTCAAACAAAAGGAAAGTCAATCGAGAAGAAAATGTCGCTTCAAACTTCCGGTATCCCCGAGAGCCTCGCTGAATTAATCTTCTTCTTCTCCGTTTCGAACCAAAAGGAAATGAGTTGAGAGAAAAGTGACGTATCTCCAAACTTCCAATTTTCCGAATACCACCTCCACAAAATTAAGGGTTTATAGGTGGAGGGTAAGTCGTCTCTCCTGGATTCTCAATTCCTTCCAAAGTAATCTACGCGAAATTAACCCCTTTCGAATTGAATAAAAAGGAAGTCGCATCTAGAGGGGATTCCTCGAGTTTCCAATTTTGCCAAATTTGAGTCCCTTCGTTGATTTAGGCAATAAGAGATGAAATAATAAAATAAATTCTGTGAAACGTGTGTTTCCCTTGGTTTCAAAATATTTTCACGTGGTGGAAGATTCTCGAGGGAAAGGAACTGGGAGGAAATTGCAAGGGTGTTCTTTTCCAAATTGATCACTGTAGTTAATAATTTATCTATCTAAATAATAAAGTGGGGGGTGAATATAAAAAACAAAATACCTACGAGTGTGCTGTTTGTATGTATAATAATAATAAGATACAGGGAGGAGCAAAATAGAAGCTTCTACTATTCATAAGATGGGGCCCACTCACAACTATAAGGCTATCATTTAATGTTTATAAGATATAAATAAAATTTGCAAAAAATAGATGAGTGGCAAAAAAGTACAATTGAAATTTTTGTGAAATAAATGTATAATTTTTGGCGATATATGTATATACATATATTTTACATATTGGTAATATTGAGTAGATACGAAATGAAAATACAAATTGTTATAATTGAATTTGAAATATTTATAAACATTCCACAACATTTTTTGAATATGTTAAAATCGTAATACAATGTAAATTCTGTTATATACGGTAATAATATTGGAATTTCTTTTACGTTTCCAGGTTTAAAAATCGATTTTCGAATTTTACAAATCTATAAAAAGAAACCCACAAACCCTAACTAAAAGGTCATTAAAATTTTTAATATATTGTCTGATGTTGAAGAGGACCCACATATTAAGCTAAATAAAGAAAAATTCCAGAGATCATCCCTGTGCACCCCTTTTTACTCTAAATTCTAAACTCTCCCTACCCCAACACTCGCAACGCTACCAACATGTAGCTACTCACATTTCAAGTTACCCAGAAGCAGCCAGTGGTAGAAACTAAATAGAAACTCTTCGTTCTATCCACGCGCCATGAACATGCCAGCGTTTCAGGTGTCCTAATAACCGTTTAGTAGCAACACTCGCCCAACGTGGCCAGCGGATTTACGCCAGCACCACCCTCTTAGTTATGTCAAGTCCTCCCTCTAGCGCGAAATAAGTGTTTCCACCTTAACTCTTCCTCAACAAGTAGGTGGGTGTGGTTTCTGCTGTGAGTACGTACGAACGACTGGAAGGGGAGCAAAGAGGGTGAGTGGGTGGTTGCTTGTGTATTTAATTTCCGACGAAACGAATCGGATCGGTAGCGTAGAAATCGGGAAGAGGAACGAGGGAAGAAAGCCTTCAAGGCTTGGGGTAGGCCAGAGGGGAAGGGGTGGTTTGTAGGAGGGGGTGGAAGGAGACGAGGGGGGAAACGAAGGAAAAGTTGCACAATCGCTTTCGAGAGCGTCGAATCCCTCCCCCCTTCCGACTCCTACCCGTCGCAACAGCTTTCAGCATTGGTTATTCACGTGTATACGTTTCTCTATCTCAATTTATAATGCGGCGTGCTTGCACACGCGAGTCGGCACGAGATCTCCGCGAGCGGAAAATGGTTTTTCCTGGGCGAGCCCGAGACGCGGAGTAGACTTACACGGGGTACTCGTTTTGACGGATCGATCATGCGGTTCCATCGAAGTTTGTATTCCTTCGCGAGATGCGTTTTTATTGAAACTGTTGGCTGTTCGGTATTCTTTTTTGGGGGATGGTGGGGGTGGTTCTGTAACAGCAGTTCGAGGGTATTGAGACGCGCGCGCTGGTTAATCAGCTTCGCATTGCGATGTATGTAAGATAATCGGAAATCCCAATTAGAATGTCTATATTCTTTTGTGAAGATTTTGCATGGTCTTATTTTTCAGTTATCATTAATGCTTATGGTATCCTCATTAACATAAAGTACCTATTAATTCTTTTATTTTAAAAATATTCAAAGAATAATAAAAATAGGCATAAAAGTACTTACAATCATTGGCACCGTAAAATTTGAGGTTATTTAAAAAAATCGTTAAAAAACGAAGATTGAACAGACTATTTCATTTACCATTAACCCTTCATGGTTACACTGGGTCCAATAAATCCGCTTTTTTAAGTTTGGAGCGTGATACCGGTAAGTTTCTGACTTTCCTTTTCGATTTTTTTGGTACATGTTTTCATTTCATTTCTGACTAAAACGCGACTATTCCATATTCTACAATTTTGAAAGTGTGTGCGGCGAGCGGAACGCGTCGTAGCAAGTTGTATTATAATTTTTTGGAATCAATTGGACTGATACAATACTCAGTAAATCTGTATAAATTACATATTTAATCTACTTACTTTTAAAATTAAGTTCACACAATTGTTACATTAAAATATGTATTTTTAGATGCATCTAAAGAATTTTAAATTGAAAAATATTTTCCATGAAAAAGGAACGCTAATAATACTAAAAATTCACCCTTCTTTGTCTTGTTAATCGGTGACCAGAGGTAGGGCCTCTCACGCGCCTGCTTCCCCTTCCAATCTTTCTTTCGCACAGCGTGCCTTCCGTTGTCAAGGAGATCACGCGACGCTACGAAGGCTACCACGACGGGCAAGCCGGGCAAGCGTCTTCGCGATTAGCGTCGCGCGGTATCCCTCCCGCGGGAGCGACCTTGAACAGCGCTAGTCTAGTTCTAGGTTTAAGTATATTGCCTCTTAACGCTTCCAATATTCCTAGTACATGATTTTCATTCACAGTAAGAAAATCGGGGAGCGAGAGCTTGATACTCTAGCGTCCAGTGACATTTCTGTAGAGAACATTAAAGTTTTCTAAGTTCACTGGCGACCCCCCAGTGTCGTCCTGGGGTGAATCACATCCTCCACATCCTGCTGCGAAACCTTCCACATAAACATACCCCTCCCTCATCCCCCGTTCCTTAACCACTGAAGAAACGCAAAAATAACTGGAGCCACAAGTGTCCACGTTACCTGAACTCATCTCGTGCTTCGTAATCAGCATGAAACTCCTAACAAAGACTTTCAATAAGTCTTTGAGCCCCGTGGCACACACTGCGTGAACTTTTCATTAGAGGGGACGGGTGGGCGGAGTTAGGAAGCACAGGGGCTCGACATTTCTTCTATTTAATTAAATATCCACTTTGTGACGGGCGGTCTTTTCAAACGACGCTCGAATGTTTTTGCAGCTTCGCGCACCCTTTTGTGCCCGGGGCCGTCTGGTTCCCCGTGAAAAAGGATATTGCGTTGATGCATGCGCGCCGTGGCTCTTTTGCATTGCAATGCCGAAGGAATCACGGCCGGGGAACGAGAGGGGGAGGACGAGAAAAAGAGGCACGATGATGCGGAATAAAACATTAGTTCGTTCGTGTTCCTTTCTATCGAGGGAAGATTGTCCTCCGACTGTCGCGTGTTCCTGTTGCAGCAATTTCGCTGCCGCTCCCTGTGTGGGTACTGCAGGTCCGCCAGGATCTATTTCCATGGGATTCTTCGCTTTTTTCTCATTGCTCCTTTTCCCAGGATGCTACAACTCGACGAAAGAATGGCCACGTTCGTTTCAAAGGGGAAACATTTATTCAATCTGTAGGGCTTTAACGGAGATTTACGGGGCTGGTGGATGGGATTTTTTTTGCTCAAGTCATTTGCAAAGGGAAACAGGTGTTAATGGATATATCGTTGAGTAATGGGAAGTGAAGATTTTATTCCTCTTCTCTCGAACAGGCTTCAATGTCCAAAAACGCGCCTCGATGCATTTAAACACGTCTATATCAACGTGTATAGCAACCCTATAACATTTCTCACATAGTAAGGTTTATGGGAAGCATTGTCACACTAATGGCTCTTTGAATGCAAGAATAGAATCTTTTAAAGAATTATTAGATTATTAGTAATCAAGAAACTGACTATTTTTCATACATATTGGGATATGTTTCAAGAAGACACAGTGTAATTTTTGTGTAACTATATTTACTGTTAGTCATTCTATTACATGTTTCCCGCAATGTGTAATTTTGGATGGCTTCCACGACTCACGTTATCTTATTCAGCTAAAACACAAAAATCAAAGTTAATCTTAATTGTAAGCCATCGAGGAAAATAAGCGCAAAGATAATTACAGCAAAATAAAACTGTGTCTTTTTGAAACATACCCAAACATGTACGCAGTCTGAAAATTCTTTATCCTAAAAACACCTAAAGCCAACGATTCCGAAGAAAAATACCCCGTCAAAAGGGAAATTTTGTTTTCACCTTTTACGTTCCAATGATCGCAATATGCAAAACCAATGGCGAAGTACAGGCAATAAAAAAACTTCCCGCGATTCTACAGACATACCAATATCTCAAGTGGTGTAGATAAGTGAACGAAAAACTTGCCACCCTGTTCATATTCGGAAAATGGACAGAAAAAGAGTGGTTCGATTAGCTTTGACTGAAATTGAAAAGAATTTTTATAAAACCCGGCCTCTGCGAAACTGCCGCCAAAAACACAGTCCCTGCGGCGTCTCAAAAAACAGACTTCAAAATTAAAACATCGCACCATAGGGAACATATCCGAAAACCATCCCATCATCGAGGTACAAAGGGAACTCCCCCACCACTCCCCTTTGGCGACCTACATTCTGCCATGTTCTATCGAAAAAGCGACAGAGAGAGGTGGGGAGGAATAGACGAGCCAATTCCTTTATCCGCGAAAAAGTCTCCGCGGGATCTCAAAATGCGCGCTTGCGAGCGTGATGAATGGACGAGCAGGATCATTAGCTAATTGTGAGCGCTCCGCGCGCACGTACGCCGAGTGTACATACGCCGATGCTGAACCGCCAACGAGTCGGTTGCGCCGATGGAAAGCGGGGAATAATATGAGTGACAACGTCGGGCGCAGGTATATAGGAATTATCGGGGGGGCCGTATCTGAATCCGATCGGCCGACGAGACGTATCAAAGATGAGCGTGCCAATCATCCGGTGGAGATGTTCGTGACACTGTTCGAATTCGGTTGACCCTCTAGCCGGATGCTGCGCGCCACCATTTGATCGACGTGGCGCGGACGATCAATCGGGGTGTTTGCTTTTCGTGAAACGGCCACGTGACTGACGACGCGGGCTAACAAGGAGACCCTGCAGTCGGCCCCCCTCGGATTTTGATGAGATTTTAAGAGGGGACATACACCTAGAGGGGCCTATAAAGTGACCTCCCTTAATAATTTTTTTTTAAAGAAAGTATTAACATCATGGGAAAAAGGATTAATTTTTCTTATTAATTATGTATTTCACATCTTTCACTATAATACGTAATTTTTGTATGTAAAAATATTAGTCGTATAATATAGTTATGGGGGTTAATTTGCGGTACCTACTCTCAATTAAACAGTTTTTACCTGAAAGCAAAAAGCTTATATTAACAAAGTTATATTAACAAATGTTGTTCTTGACAGGGCGAATTTTGTATTGAATTCATAGTTTCTTTTCTATTGCATTTCATGTCCGAAAATTGAACGTTTCGTTTAGAGTGCCGAAATTTTTTTAAAAATTAGCTTTTTTGAAATCGACACAAAAGATATTATTACTATCCCATATAAACCATATCCATTCAGCACGATAACAGAAGAGTGCCCTCAGGGTGGTCCGCAAACTTTTTTCCAGAGGAGGGAGGCAACTTTGAGAAACGTAGTGCCAGTTTAATTAATAATTTAAAATGATAATTTGAAAATATTCACTTTTTTAATGTAAACTTAGTTTTAAAGAATAAGTTCTATTTTCCCCAGCCTGGGCAAGCGATTGCCCCCTCACTGCAAACACCCATGAGTTACCTCCCCCTGACCCAAAAAATCAGAAGAATTTAACAAAGCCTGTGTCCCAAAGAGCAATACCCATCAAACAACTGTCACACATTTCACTGCGATTAAATAGAACTCCGGCTAAATCAACGCTGAGAATCTTTTCCCCCGAGCAACAACTCTGCACACCTCGTGCACAGCACGTCGCTAGGTTCCGATTCAAATCCCATACGACACATTCGCCGTCGAGCCTCTGTTGACTTTCACCCGGCGTCCATGCAACCCCTGTCCCTGTGTAATATTACCTGATCCCGGGTGCCCGGTTACGGTACCTACCGGTGTAATATTCATTTCCTCCAGTAAAAGCCCTTTCAACGGCTCTTTCGGGCTCGGATATCGGAAAAACGAGGCATTTCCGTTGGTAAATGTCACGGAGATAGGCGGACAGCCGGTGACCACATATTACCAATCAATTTGCCTCTGTCGATACTGAGAGACGACAGGGATATAAAGAGCGAGAGGGAGAGAGCGAAAGAGAGAGGGGGGGGGGGGAGAGAACACGTGTGTGTATGAAATCGACTACGAGGCTGTCCGGGGAAAGGGGTTGGACGGAGACGCAGACAGAGAGAAGTGCGGGCGGGTGTGCGTATGGAAAAGTGGCCGCTCCATCATATTTAACTCAGATAGCCAATCACCCTTGTCACTGCTCGGGTGATAGATTATTTTAATCAAGTTATTCCCGCCTGAAACCCAATCATACCCCTCGCGGACGTTGGAAGAGTGGGAGACGCCAGTAGGCGGCGGAGGATGTGTAGGGCTCGCGGGGGTATACATAAAAATCGAATTAACCGTCGGAGAGTGGCGGGCTAAATGGAGCCTTAACCTGAAAATCGTCGGTGCGTGTCCAAGCTTTTTCAATAATTCCCGGGCACCCAGTGGAAATTGGTAATTTCGATCTTCGATAATCCATTTTTTAAATGGCCTCTGACGAGGGATTGATTTCGTCTGGCGGCGGTGCACCCGGGCCCCGGCGACTTATTGGGTTCGTCTTTGTCGCTCCCCGTCCGTCGGGAGCATGATTTACGGTCGGCTGGAGGCCCGCCGCGCTTTAATATCCCGCGGAGCGATCAAGAAGAGATCAGGAAACCGGATAAAATTCAAAAATACCCCCGAAAAGTTCGGAGCTATCGCGGCGAGAAGGTCTCGTCCCCCAGTCTTTATCGCCTCAGGATCAGCCACGATGACTGGACACCGCCAGAGGCCTGCACGAACAGCTCGCAGGAGTTCCTTAGCCATCCGAAGTAGCACGGCTGCTCTTCTTGCAGGAGATCTGTTTCTTGTTTTCTAAAAGTTCCACCTGCTCTTGAGAGCCGCGGCCATCTTGCCCTGTGGCGAGGTTTCTTTAATCTCCTTTTATTTCCCCGGAATCACCTCCCCATGGTGCGATCCTCATACCAGGGATCACGACACGTGTAAGGACATTAAGCGGTCGGTGCGTGCTCCGCAGTTTTTAGGACGAAACGGCCCCCGTTGAAGCGGCACACATCGAGCGTGTCCCGTAATTGCGGGTCCCAGTGGGCTCGTAAAACCGTAGACAATGCGTGCGATCCGCTTCGTGTCGCTTTCAAGGGGGAGCACCGCGTCTGGACGTTCCTGGAAGGTGTCGCGTCCGAGTTAGTAATTTTCGGCACGTGATGCGGTCGTTCGTCGCCCGGAAATTGGCGCTGTTATTTGAAGAGGGAGCAGCCGGAGCTGCTTCTTTAATCAGTGAGACTCGATTGGGATGTGATCGTTTGCTCTTAGCTTATTGATTCTTTGTTTAATTCAGGCAGCGCGTGGGGTAGTCTTCCTGGTAGGGGAAAAGCGCCGAGGCCAAAGTTCAGGGTTTAGGTGTTGAAGCAAAACAGTAGTCAAGATTGTTCAAGTATAAAGTGAACAGTTGTAGGAACAGCTCAGCCTGAATATGGTATTAATATGCAACCAAGTCCAAGAACTCCTAAACGATTCAAACGTTTAACTAAGTGCACAGGTCGAGAGGTTTGGTAAGTTCTAATGTTACCAAGTTCTAAGTGACAGCTTCTGGTACATCCTTTAATAAGTCCTACTCATTGTCAGTCGTTTTTGAGACTTTATGAAGAAGGGCTCTAGAGGGTTAATATAATTTTTTCGTGGTAACTTCAGGTGGAAGGATTTGTAATTTCAAATATTTCTTGAGTTTCCATTTTCAGTTAATGTAGACTGAACTGTAACCTAGTGTAGATATAAGTCCGGTCTAATCAAAACCAATCAGACAATCAATTTAAGAAACACTCCAAGTCTCATTTTTCAGTTAACCTGGTATATCTTTTATTTCAAACATAAATTGAATCGTATCTGAAATATGACTTCAAGAAATGGATATCTCTTACTTCCTCCATAATTAACATCAAAGATAATAAATTTATAGGGTTTCCAAGACTCCATCTTTCAGTTAATTAACTGGCACCATTTCTCTGATCTTCTGCGATGAACATCAAACAGAAATTAATGTCAGCTTATTTACTACTGCACAATTTCTCAGGCCTTCCCTTATCGAACCCAACAAAATACACAAAGCAATTAAGGGAATCGCGTTTCATCATCACAGTTCAGAATAGTACCTAAACAAAGCAGAGGAAATGGAAGATAATTTATTAAATGTCTACTTCGCATGCAATTTCATATAATTTACAATATTAAATACCTAATAATATTTTATTTCATAAAAGAAGAAAAAGCAGCTGGGAACAGCCGTAATGCCACAGATGGACATAACCTCAACGTCATCAATAAACATAAAAATTCTTTAAATACTTCATGTTGCACTGCTTGCAATGAAAAGATAAAAAGAAATGCAAAGGGAAATCGAACGCAGATGCTCGAAAACATGCGAGGCTAGGGATGAAATGTAGCTCCCATTGGCGTAAGAGCGTGCGCCACGTACGAGCAACCCGCGTTATTAAAACGGAAGGCATTACTTTCCCCTGGGCGGTAGGAGGAATTATCCTTACCTCCGGTTTCCCTGTTCGCGCAGTGTCCTTTTAAGCCACCAAACGGCGAGGAGGTGACTCCTGGGGAGGGGGTTTGGGGAACAGTAATTAATTAGTAATTATATCAGCAGCAGCCGGGGAAAAAGCCAAGCTAGCAGCGCGGAACACCAGTCTGCCCGTGTACCATCGAAACTCTCTCTCTCTCTCTGCCCCCCACCCCCAGCCTCCGATAACTTTGCTTTCTGACCTAACTCCAATTTCTGCTAATTATATTGTGGAGACCTTCTTCCCGACCAAACGGCCCTACCCCCTGCTTCTTGGCAAACGACCCCTTTTTCACGACTTTTCTCGCTAGCAGCGTCGAATGTGCGCGCGTGGAGAATATCATACTTAGAGCTGGAGGGCTTGGCGAGGATGGTGGGGAGGGTTTGGATTACCTCGAGAGACGATGATTTTCTTTGTTTTTTCGGGATTCCTCGCCGTGGGCTAAGTACGGTCCGTTTATCTCGGGTGAAGTAGGAAATAATTAGGGTTGAAGGGAGCGGAGGGTTCGAGAAAAGCCATCACCTCGCGTTCCGAGGGATTCCTTTGTGGATTAATTCTTACCTATTATTATTTTTTTAACTCGGGAACGAAAAGTTTCGACTGTTTGTCGGCGTGCCGCGATATACAGAGTAGTAGAGCAGCTTCTGTTAGGTAAGATTTGGCCATGGGATCGCGACTGTTAGTGCTCGCCAGCGCCACCAGAGGTCTAATCTCCCAAACTCTTTCTCGCAAGTGACAGGTCCTAGTCTCGTTCGTAATACGAGGTTATTCCTCTCGGTCTCCATGCGTTTAAGGCAGGATCCATCGGCTGTAGCCCTACTTGAGGAGTCTGGCTGACGATCCCAAAATGAAACACATCTTTTCTTTTCCTGCTCAATCCTTAAAAACGCCAATCCATCTGCGCGTATGCAGCCTTAGAGATCATAAGAACAAGACGGTTCTGGACGTTACACTAGCGTTTAGTGATATTATTGACTTGGTTAGCCGATGAATCCTACATATTAAACTAATTTTGGATGCAGCGTTTAAGCTTGAGTTGCATGGGAGAGATCCACCGAACTTGGCACAACTGGAGTGGTACATCCAATACACGTCTGTTACGTTCCTAAACATCTCGGTGCTCCAAACTCTCACCTATCTATCTCCCAAAACCACGTTCAAACTCCTCGTTACGAGAACTCGTCACAAGCAGCGACAAAACAAAAACCCTGCCCCCGTTCCCTGGAATTAAGAGAGAACGCGACCTGGTAGTGGCCCACGATCCTGGATGCACACCAGTGACACGTGTGTCGTAGCCCTTCGAACCTCCCCTATCATCGCCACAAGATCGACTGAGCAACAATGAAGTTGTCTCAAGAAAGAAAATTGAAAACCACGATCCAAGGAACGTAAAACACGGTCGCGGGTCGATCTGGGGACGGGGGATGCTCTCAAGAAAATACATGCTGGAAGGGGGTCGCGACGTTATAAAGTAATGACGATAATGGCGGACGGGGAGCGTGGCACGGTTCGCTGAGCCCAAGAGCCGGGGAGAACAGTCGTCTTCAGACGTACAGTATACACAGCGGTGCCTTGGCCGTCCGTGCCCGCACTTTTAAACAATTGCAACGAATTTACAGGGCGCACAAAGCCACAGGGTCCTATCCCCGGCTCTCGTTAAACCATGTTTCCCTTCGGTGGTCCCCGCCTCCATCGCTGGCCCTCGCAGCAGAAATCCGAGATTCCGCGAATATTTCGAATGCCCTCGGCGGCGCTGCCTGAAACGAGCTTGTAAAAATGGAGAATCCCCTTAGAGAGATCGGATTATCATGCGGGGGGTAGGGTAGGTGGCTCGAAACGAACGTCCGGAGGAACGTCGATCCCGCCCCTCACCCCGGACCCCTTGCCCTCCGGTTTTGCTTCATCGCCCAGAGAAACCATCCGGGTTTCTACCTGTAGCGGCGAGGATTACAGGGCAGAGACGTCACGATTAAGCATTGTTTGTTGGAAGCATTTTGCATTTAATAAGTCCGAGTGTTTCGGAATCTTCTCCCGCGATTTCTGGGCGACGGGGCTGAGATACGCCCGCGGAGGAGCGTAATCCTCTGTATTTTTGTTTCCACAATTACTTCGGGGTGGGAGGGGTTATTGCTGGTGGTGGTGGTGCAGATGGGGCGGCGAGGGAGGAGGGGGGGGGGATATTATTGCTCCAGGCCCCCGCTTCGCCGAGGTTCGCGTGCATTAAGATGATTTGCGGCCCAGACGAAAGGAAGGCTCTTGTTCCCCCCCCCCCCCCTCCCCTTCCCCCTCGCCGACATTTCGCTGGATAAACGGATGAACGCGTGGCTCGTTGGGCGGAACAGCTCGTTTCCGTGCGATTTACAAATGGAAGTCGCGAGATTTTTTGGAGAGGAACCGCGTTGCCGCTGGAAGGATTGAGTGCTTTCGGATTGAGCTATCGACCGTCTGAGATGTTCTGGGTTTCCTGGGGCATGTGACATATTATATCACTGTGAAAACTGAAGATGTAGATGTTAAGAGTGTGCGGGTACCCGAAATTACGGGACCCGATTTGTGATTGGGGTGCCGATTATCTTGTTAGAAAATGTTTTAATTTTACAACGTGATCAGTTATTATATAGAATTTTTAAGCTAGAAAATCGAGTCCCGTAATTTCGAATATTCGCACACCCCTACTAGATGTGTATCTTAGAATTTGGTTTATTAGTGCTGGAACCAGAAATGGAGGTTGGGCTAATTGCGGGTTATATTTGCCTGTGGTCCATGAATGTCCGTAGACTTTTTCCAGGCGGAGCAGGGGGAGGCTACTTTGAGAAACAGTCAAGTTAATAGACCACGATTGATTGCCTGTTTGAACCCCTTTTGCTGCGCCAATTTAATGAAAAATTTAGAATTAAAATCGACAAATATTCACGTTTTAGTATAAACTTAAAAAAGATTTTTTCTCAACCCAGGGGGCAACTGCCACACTTTGCCCACGCCCCTTGCGAACACATTTCCTTCATTTTGTGTAAACGAGAATGTGAACATTCCCAACTACTAAATTCGCCAAAAAAATCAAAACACTATTTCCTGAACTTAATTTCCTCTGCCATAGTTTTCAAGTAAATACCCTAGCACCCTATTAAAATTCAAAGCGTTCTTCCTACAAATTACATACCTACCCTCCACCATATTCTAATATCCCCATCGGAAATAATGCCCCTCTCTATCATCGTACCCTTAAAAAAAGAGAATTAGAAGAGAGAAATCTGTCTATCACCTCCAGATAACACATTCGCAACAGTTTAATACCATTCACTATCCGCCCCCAAAAAGGACGAAGTACAAAAAAAACTGCTTTCATCGATACAGGCCAGTCACCGTGAACAAAAAAGAGAGTGAAGGAGAGAGAGAGGTACCAGGAGTGTAACGAAACACACAACTGTCGTCGAAACTTTGCGCGTACGCCACAAAAGACCCGATCGAGCGGTCTTTACGTGGACCGACACCCTCCCCCTAAACCCCCCGACCGCCACACCCGCCGTGCTTTGAATATTCCTCCATCGACGGGATTATATGCCCGCACCTTTATTTATCGACCGTGGCCGGGGTAGATTAAAAAAATATGTAAAAATTGCCCTGACTGAAAGGCCTCTCTGTGTTGCAGGCTGCGAGTTTCCTGGGGAGTGGAACGGCCGTTGGTTTCAATCGGGAAATCAGGAGCTGGTGACAGTGAACGGGTCCATGATGACCAGCAAGGGCCGCTGCATCGAGACCCAAGACGACCTGTTCCTCATTCACGACCAGTGAGTCCCACGTTTGAATTGCAAGTTAAGAACGACACGTACAGGGTGTTCGGTAGAAAAACAACAGAAAAATTAAATGGGTGAGGGGTTTCCGGGGGTTTCCGGGAACATGAGATATTTTTTTTAGGGACCACCTCTACTCCTTGTGGACTTGGCTAAGTTGTCAAATTAGTAGAAATTTAATAGCAAACTCGTGGCTTCGGTTCCATAGGTATTGATTATTTTATAGCTTTGAAGAACAAATACAGAGTCGGGGACTGTTACCGAAAATCGAGAACAAATGATTACTTTAAATTCAGAATTGGGGACAAAAATTACCGGGTATAAAAATCATGTTCCGGGGACGAATGGTCACCTTATTTTAGGGGCGATTGTAGGTACAGACCTACGCAATGCGAGCCGCTGATTGCCGGATTTCTGTTGCTTCTCATTTTCGTCTTATTTTGTCACATAGAATCGCCCATTTCATTTTCTACTATCTGTTGCCGAACACCCTATATACATATTTTCAAAACGGCACGGCCGTGGCCGCCGTCGCGATATAAAGCGAAGCAAACGGATATCGCGTTTCATCTCTTTGGCCGTGCCGCTGGCCGATCGTTTCGAAGCTTTTATTAATTAACTGAGCCCTTCTCTCCTTTCTTGCTCCCCCTTTCGGGTCCTCCGTCACCCCTCTGACGAAGCGCCCTGGGGCGACGTGCCAACTGAGGAGAGTGAACAGCGTGTATAAAATGTTTCCACTGAAATTCCAGGGGTTGGGGGACGGGAACTAAGGGGGGAGGCTTTGAGAGCCAAGGACGATTCGCGCGAGGGAGTGAATTCGTGGGTACCTAGAGTCAGAAATTCTATATCGCACGGTTACGATATCCTGATGGATGTTGATAGCTCCCTGCGAGGGAATTCGGGTTATTTCGGTTGGGGCGGCTCCGAGGAGGGGGGCTGCTTGACGGTTTTTTGGACGGTTTAATTTCGCGAGGATGGAAGACTCGGGAGGTAAAGTATGTGGAGCCCTTTGGTTTGGAGATTTGGGGAATTGTTGCCTTCGGGCGGTGTAGCTTCTTAGTTGGTGGGGACAGGGGGAACGGGAGCTACTGACAGAAACACGAGTAACATTTACCTCTCCCTTTGTCTGTAATGAGAACACCTGCTGACGAGAAATGACATACTTGTATCGTAGAAATGTAAATTGTTTACCCCGATTTTATGCAACACCTGAGCATGATCTCGATTTCAGTTGTAGGAATAGTTAACCAGGCGAAACCACTACTGTGTCCCTTACATATGTACAGTTTCAAACTATTTATTGCGCTAACTTACATACGACTACTCTTTGTAAATAAATATAGTAAATAGCGATTTATATTTTCGCCACAATGACTGATGCGAAAACGACTCGCGAGGCGACGAAATAAGAATGATGACGTCAGCGCTGCTAGTGGTCGTATTTATGTTCGTCCGATTTCGGGAATGTTCGGCTTTCGATTCTTCGCGAAAGCGTCAGTTGAACGCGGTCACGGGTGCTTACGCGTGTTGTCTCGAAGTTCCCATTTCTAACCTTTATTATGCTGGTCCAAGTTTCCAGACGCGTCGTGAACCTCTACACTGTCCTCTGTTTTTACCCGTCCTGTTGATACACCCTCGACGTCGGTGAACGAGAATCGATTGGCCCGAAACGCGTATTGGCCTTTCTTTCAGCTTGTAAAAAGTTCTTGATCCAAATAGGAGCGACGATCGCCTCTTTATCGGTTCATGTACCCTTCACAGAGATGCCTGTTAAAGCCGGTGTCGATGCGCTGGCAGCGACACTGGGTAATTTTTTAACCTGCCGATTAAAACACGGGGTAAATGGAAACCGATCGTTCCGGCGGGCGTATCGATTTTTCCTTATTCCCACATCCGTCTTGCCAAAAGAGCCAATAACGGCCGCGGGAAAAACAGGTACAGCGTGTTGTTAACCGTTACGATTATGGGTGTCCGTTACTCAAGCCGGACAGCCGATGCACGCGTACACGTGTCTCTCGTGCATCTTGTACTAGCTGTATGCAAAATGGGCGGTCGAGTTTTGGAGGCTCCTTAATCGATCACCAGAAGCTTCTGTAATCATAGCAAGAGGGTTTCCAAAAATCGAAGCAGATTTTTATTTCGGTAAAGAGTAATCCTACAATGTAAATAGTGTAGGTATCTTCATTGTTTGTAAAGCAGATAATAGACAGGAATCTAATCCTTTATTAAACAGATATGCATACTTCAATTAATGAAACGAGATCAGTAGCTTAATTTTATAGTAGCATTCACACGACTACAGGGTGTTCCAACCCATTAAAGCATATCTAAACTCGTTCAAAGCCATTCCAACCTATTCAAATACGCTCAAACACATTAAAACTCGTACCCCCTGGTGCGCTAATACTTCTATTCATACACTTCTATACATATACGTTAAATTTATTACAATTCTCGTGCGAAGCACAACTTACAATATGGTAAAACCCAACTTTCAGCTTACTACAACTTCAATGAACAACAATCTTTACGAGTGTGTACATTAGCTACTGCAGTCTGTATAACTTGAACTGGAGAGCCTGAAAGTCCCTAGAGCCTCGATCCCTGATCCCATTGGCATGTTGCTGGAGATTCACAGGCACTTCAGTTACAATGTAGCTCTATTATTTATAAAGCAAGTCAAACCTATCTGTATTTTCATTTGTCCTGATGCTGTTAGAATATGTCAGTGGTCCTCTTAGAAGACTGCCCTCAGGAAAATTGTTTAGAAAAGAATCGATGCGAACTTAGCACTTTGCCTCCTCCCAAAGAGTAGAAAGTTCGAGTTCAGCCATCTGCCTCAGAAATACCCTGCATATCCAGGCCACGGTTTAATCTTACTTCCTGCAAAGGGGTACACAACGATCGCGCGAATGGCAGTAGGGTTGGTCAGGAGGATGAGTGGCCCACCCGCGCTAAATTGGAAGAAGCACCGTTCAAACAAAATTAATTGGGTTTCGGGAATTGAGCTGCAACAAAGCTACGAAGAGCACAGGAGAGGTTTTTTTAGGATCACGCTTTTTAATCGAGGAGCAATAATTCTTTGGGCGATGGGTGGGCGTTAGCTGTGAACTTCAAATTTCGAAAAAAAAGAGTTTTTCATTCTCGTCCGGAAACTATCATTTGTTCTAGGTTGACAGATCCACTTTTTCATTATAGAAATAAATATATCAAAATAAACTCCCTGTGCAATTGAATTTAACAGAACTCCAATTATCTTGTCAACGGATGCAGCTGCAATTTCAGAAAAAATTATAGTACTTTTCCCAAGCGAAGGTCAGGCGATCCGCCGCGCGTAAGGTAGCACGTCAAAACAAACGTTCGTGAATCGCGACCTTTCCTCGTCCTAGCGGTGAGCCTTTCGAGACTGGCGTGGAGGGGCTTAGCGTGGCCCATGCAGTTAGTCTCACGAAAGCAAGCGTCAGAACCACAACGATATTCCAATAAATAGTTACGTATATTTTTCCCTACCAAAACCCTACAAATTCTTTTTGCAAATGTCTCTTTTACATATTACGGGTGTGCGTAAACATTCATAAAAGGGTAAGAAATAACCCAGCATCGGTTGGACGAGTGTTAAAGACCTCTTCCACTTTTAGGCACAGACAAAATTACCTTCTTGGAGCCTGACAAGACAATGCAAATTTCCTTTAACGTCCCCGTTCCCCAGCCATTTGCAAACACTTCCACCCAATTCGACTTCGTTTCGCCCGACGAGCCGCCAACATCGGAGGCAAGCGAGGCAGGAAACGAATTCTTCGCTCGAGGACCGGGGCTGGTTCGATCCCAAGGAAGAATACGTTTCGACGGGCATCGATTCCACGCGGATCCCGCGAGTCGTCGCCGCGCGAAATCTCTAAATCCGAGCACTCGTTATCCGCAACTTACGCCGCGGCCTGGGATCCAATTTCGTAGAAAGAGCACTCGACGTCGTACGAGGAGACAGTATCTACGCACATCGCTACTTTTCGTTCCGACCAGCTATCGTGACGAAGCTTAAAGCGTTCCACGCTCAGAATCGCTCTAAGCCGTCGCGATCAGCGATAAGCCGAGACCTGCCCGATGAGAATGCCTCGCTCAGAAATTTCTTCTCCCCTCCCCTCCTAGGCACGGGAATCTCGTGCAGACGCCGGGGAACCCTCCACATTTTCAAGCTCCGAGGAATTCTGGTGAATTCTGTAGTGCAGGTAGCTAGGGAGGTTTTTGTGGAAGGTTGGTGGCCATGTAGCAGGGACCTCTGTGTCCAATTTTTTTACCTCGGGCGTTACGATTCGTGAGTGATTGTTTATTAAAGTTTCTGGTACAATTGAGTGAGGAGACACATTCGGGGGATTGGTAGTTAGGATGCTAGCTTTCGGTTCTATATAGTTAGGATGGTACCTTCAAGTTGATTGAAAGGATTTCTTTGCAGGATTGATTATGAATATTATTGCAGTTAAAGTTAATATTATTAGAGTGACATTATTAGAGTTGAGGCTCTCCATATGTGACTTCTCGATTTATACATTTTTCTTAAGTAAAGGCGAGACAGAGTTACATTTATATTCTATGACATAACCTTATTTTTAATGAATGCTTTCTATTTATAGGGAATAAATTCTATATTCTTCGTTCAGGAACATGTCAATTTTCCTTTATTTGTAGAGGAGAGTTGAATTCAATTACAGTTTAAATAACCTTAAGATAACTTTGGAAAGTTTTCCAAACGATTCCACCTAAATAATTGAAATTTTTAAACATCAGCCGATGAGGAACCGTCCAACTTATTTATTATCAGACTTCCATTTATTTGCTTCTTTGACGCGTGAAACCTTCGGTCGTAGAATGAAACTGGAGTAAAGTAGTACAATCAAGGATAAAACGCGACCGAGATGAGGATCCTTTATTCCGTTTCGTTTTATCTTCCTTCCGTGAGATTCTTATATTCCAGAGTGGCCTTAATATCCAGGTGAAGAAGAATGAGAAGACGTTAGGAGATCATCTTATGCACTTTACGAAAATTCTATTTTGTCAGTAGCTTCGTTGCTTTCTGCAAGGAATAGATAACGGTCTAACGACCGAAGGACGGCTCCCGAGATAAAGCGATAAGAGCGAGTCAAAATGAATATCTTGCGTACCGGGAATTCATTTTGCCACATCGAATTTTCTGTTTGAAATATGATTAATGAATAAATGTACTACTTAAGTATGTAATACTATATAGTTGAAACAGTGATTTTTTAGTAATAGTATCAATAAATTATTCGTCTGAACTGTGTATTGTGTTTCACAAAATATTCAAATTTTAATATTTTCACAAATATTCAAATTTTAATATTTTCACAAATATTAAAATTTTAATATTTTCACAAATATTCAAATTTTAATATTTTCACAAATATTCAAATTTTAATATTTTCACAAATATTCAAATTTTAATATTTTCACAAATATTCAAATTTTAATATTTTCACAAATATTCAAATTTTAATATTTTTACATATTTTCACAACTATTAAAATTTTAATGTTTTAATTTTTTCTTGTATTTTTGCACCGTTACAGATTTCGTAATTGCTTTAAAATACATGTGCAGGTTATAAATGCACTGAAAACGTAGCGGATGAACAGATCACACAGTGACCGAAATTCTCTTTGGTTCGATCGTTTCCCGAACTCGATTTCACGTAAGCCTCTATCGGAGTGCTCTTTTCATCGACGAATTCCATGAACGTCACTGGGATTCATGTTTAATTCGGTTACTAACTTTTATCGCGTGGAGAAGATTGAAATCGTGTTCAGAATTTCCGTGGGTACTATTTTTGGGTTTCGAATGACATCGTGGCGATAGTGGTATCGAGTAAAACGAATAAATAACTGAAAATTGGAGAACTGGAAAGGTAGTAAGTTTGGGAATTGAAATATTAGAGTACCAGGGAGTATGGAAGTTGAAGAATTGAAATTTGAAAATCACAGAAGCAAACTGGGAGTTAGGAATCTGAAATTAGGATCAGAAATTCTGAATGTTCGAAAATTAGGAAATTGGGAATTATGAGTATTCGGAAATTAAGGAATTAGAAAACCCGGGTAGGGTAGACCGGGGGCAGTAGTAACACTTTGACTTTGGAATACGATTATGCAAAAACTATTAAAGTTACAACAAAAGTTTTTTATATGAAAATGTTACTTACTTATCTGACACTTATTGAGCCACAACAGATTCGCTGTTTGTTAAGTAATATCCAGGTTATTAATAAAAAATGAGAAGCGGACAAAGTGTTACAACCGTCCCCGACTCCGGGTCGGTTGTAACACTCCATGGGGTCGATAGTAACACAACTTTAATTTTACAAAATTAATATATTTATTGATTTTAAATTATAATAATGACTGCAAAAAGTAAAAATTGTAACCTATTATTCAGCATCACAATTGTGGCAAATATAAAACATGTTTTATTTTATTTTATTTTATTTCGTTCATATCATTGTAAGCATGTTCATATGCTTTTATATTTTTTGTGCCTTTATCAGTCTTCCTAATTCTTGTACGAGGCATTCTAAAATAAGTTTAATTCCGACTTTAAGTTGAAGGAATTATAAAATTTATTAGCTTATATAATAATAATAATGCTTACCTGAATTTTAAATTGAAGAAAATTAAACGGAGGAATCTATTGTTTGAGCGATTATTCGATCGTCAAGATTGGTTATAACCTTATAATTTGCGGTAAATGATGGTTAAACGTCAGAAAAGTTACATCTAAACGTTACAACCGACCCCAACTGTCGATGTTACAATCGTCCCCGACCATGCTTTTGGACTTCAATTACAAATTTTGACTAATGAGACCGTTAAAAATTCTAAGTGACGATCAGTATTACTTTAAAAAAGGTCAGATTAAAGATTAAACAAAAGGAATAGCACATACTTGCAAAGATAGTGTTTATATTACAATTTTAAGTCAGTAAGAAAAAGTTACTTTAGGGTATCGAAAAGTTATTTTCTTCGCTATACATGTCTATTGTGTATCTATACTGCTAGAACATGGATGTGTGTATTCCAAATGTCATTCTTCATCATATATTCAAAATTTGTGTTAATATCTATCATATGTTCTGAGATATTTAACGTGTTACAATCGACCTCCTGTTACTATTGCCCCCGGTCTACCCTATTCGAAAATTAGTAATTTGGGAGTTCGAAGTATTCGAAGATTAGGAATTTAGACATTCTGAGTAATAGAAAATTAGGAAATTGGGAATTCCCGGTGTTCGAAAATCAGGAAATTGGAAATTCTGTATGTACCTACTTTTTAAAATCTGTGCATCAAGAAAATCGAAAACTGAAAATCTCCACGATTCACAGAAGCATGAAAATCACACCGAAACCGAACCAAAAAGTCGCAAGATTAAAGCAGTTAGACCTGAGAGGTGAAAAATCAAAGTTGTCCGATGTCGAACATCCCCCGAACTCAATCAAACAACGCTCGCGGCTCCGTGGTCCAGCCAACAGCGACTTGACGTCCCTCGTTGATATGCAAATGAGAAAAGAAAGTTGACAACCACTGACGTAGAAACTGCCGGTGACAAAACGAGCAAGCAACCCCGGAAGGGGCGGCCAGGGGCAGGGGGGAAGTTGGTGGAGGACAAGACAGCCCGTGGTAGCCAGGCAAAGTTGAGAGTTAAGTTTTAATTAATGTAATGGAGAGTAGCGCGTGATTAGCCTTCCAATCAGTACGGCCCTCTTTTCGAGGATGCGGCACGGCGAGAAGGCAAAAGAAAGAGACGAGAAAAAGGAAGAGCGACGATGGCAGAGTACGATGTCCTTTCGTGAATCGAAATCCGAGGTAGAGCTGGTAAATGGGCCAATCGACAGCATTACCATTAAGATTCTTTGATTCTGCGACGAAAAGTGATGAGAAGAGGTCAGGCAAATGAATTCAGGGACAAGCGGGATTACTCGCGAGCCACTCGGATCGAGTGTTTGGTAGCTGGATGGGAGAGGGAGGGGTTCCTTCGTTCTTTTTAATTCATTTATCAATGCAGTCCTTTGCTACGTCAGTTTCGAAGATGCTGCTCGTTATTTCGTGCCCTCTCCCTCTTGTCTCTCGATCCTACTGTCGCTGCGGCATTTTTCTCTGGAGTCTCTGTTCTGCAAAGGGTGTTGGTGAGCGAAGAAGTTAAAATTGAAATTCTGTTTTCGAATTTGTGGATAAATATTCTAGAAAAATTTCAAAATCCCACGAAAAATCTGTTGTATTCTGTGGATGTCTTAACGTTGGTTAGGGCTGGTTTCTATGTGTAAATATAATTGGGGATGTAGGAGTACTTTGACATATCAGTACGATTTGATTTAAAGCTGAAACAATTAGGGTGTTTGATGGAACTGTTTCCACTAGATTAAGTCATTAACATATTTAACAAATAAAATAATACGTCAATTGTGGATTTCTAAATGGGGACAGTTTTGGTAGAAATTTTGCATTAAAATCGTCTTCTATAAACATTGAGGAATTAAACAAAATGTGGCACACAAAAATTAAAATATTTGTGCCAGTGATTATGAACAAAGTAGTCATGTATTTTTATAGAAATTCCTTTTTTCTTTTTTTTATTTACATCACTTAATCATCGCCACATTTAACAAACAGAATAAAAAAAATCAGCTAAATTACTAGAAGGATGAGAACTATATTAAGCTGCACTTGTTCGAATCCACCCTCGATGTACACCAATCTTTCACCCGAAAATTAATACCAAACGAAGTAGAATATCGTTCAGAATCAATCAGACTCGTATATACCTTTTCCAACGACACAGTTTATTACTTGTCCTCTAACTGCATGGTCCGTTAACGGGCGAATAATAGCTTATAATTGCACGATATTGAAAATATTCCATCAATCGGTCCCATCGATGTTTCCACTTTATTCCCAGGCAGACGTTATTAACCCCCCCGAAGCTCCGTTTTTCCATCTCCATTAACCTCTCGGCCGCCTTTTATTGTTTCTCGTCATGACGCCCGCGATCGGACAGTTTCGGCCGGGAACTGGATGCGTAATACAGAGCGTCCCGAGCGTCAATTAACGGTAACCGATAATCCAAAGTAATGGCGACCGATTGGAGCTTACGCCTCGTAATAATTGTTTATCGATTAAAAAGGGGCCGTGGCTCCTGTTGACCGGTGTTTACGCAGCGACGAGTTCCAATTAGTTTTCGGGCCTTCATTTGCCCCAATGGAATTCATTTCCGCCCGCTTAACGGGACGCCATTATTTCAGGTTAAAGCCCATTCGTACGAGACACTTCTTTGGCCCATGAATGGAACGTTCCCAGCACAAGATGGTCCATTATGGTGTACATAATTCAAAATGGGGAAATTCTGTTGGAAAAAAATAAGTGAGAAATGGGGAATAACCTTTTTTTTTTTGCTTTGATGTTTTGTTTTTGGCAAAAAGTAATTTGAATATTTGTGAAGTAGGCGTGCAGAATTATTATTATGGTTTTAAGGTGCCAGTGAGGAAAAGTATAGTCGCCAGTATGAAAAAGAATAAAAGCATGATTATTAAAAAAAAATTTATCTGATTTGTTTTAATTTTTTATCAAAAATTTTATTAAAAACTTGAGTTTCTGTATAAAGGCAGCAAAGCTTATAAGTGGTTCTGATTTTTTTTAATGAAGCTTCCTCTTTCTTTTAACGAGCCTGAAGATTCTGGAGTGTACATAGTCACGCGGTGAAATTGTGATTCTTATTTAACGAACAATCAACATTTAAACAGGCAGCCGGAGAAACGACTTCGAGTGCCCATTAATCCAATCAGCCCGTTAATGATAATAATCCCGTTACTTCTAATTCAGCTCAGCGTGAGCTCAGCTGATACGGGCTAATTGGGAAATTGGTGGCTATTTTCCAATTACCCTACCCCGGAAAAATCTTGTTTCAATGATTTGATGACGGCACGGATTGCGGCATAAAAAGCAATCGCCTGTGCCCGCCGCAGGGGTCCCCTGTACGTGCCCCTTCGCAATTTAACATTTGTCGAACAACTCCTAGTTAGTTTTCTAATTAAGCCAAAGATATCTCCCACAGCATCATAATTCAAGAATATTCATTTCTTCTATTTCTCTCGCTGTTTCTGGTTCTAGGATGGAATCCTACTTTATGTGCTAAATAATAGCAAAATTGGGGATTTTTTTAAGAAACTAGAAATTCGGATTATCTGAAACTTGGACTGTGTATATATTTATGCATCTTTGATTTATTAATTTTTAATAATAAATATAGGCGAATCACCAGCTTCTTAAGAAAAAAAAATCAAAATTATGCTATATTTTTAGCCAAAAAATAGGAAACTGCATTATTTAGTAAAAAAGTATCTGTCAATTTTAATAACACTGCGATAATAAATAAAATATTATGAATTCTATATGAAAAATAAAATTTCTTCCCGGTCTGCCCCCAAAAACAGCAAGCCCATAAATCCAAAAGTGAGAAAAATAGAGCACGTTCATATAGCCATTCATTTACCATTTCACTACATCGATTTCAACTCTAAAACTTCGTCCACCAGTAACAAACTACCTCCTGGAGTCGCAAAATTATGCCATCGAGTTCCGTCGCGCCAAATCCCACCCTTAATCGAGTAACATGTTCGATGATCACCCAGTCAACCGTGGAGCGAAGAAATCCCTGTTCCTGAACAATTACGTCTATTCTATTAGACGACAGTGGCTGTGTATAGGGACAGGGCTAAGTGTAACGTAATCTCGGTACCTTAGCATCGCGACGCCTCGTTAACGACGCTACGAGATAATCGATAGTTACCTGTATGAATCTATACAGAGAACCCATCGGATCGTGGCCAAAGCCTTCGAGGTTGCATTCAAGATACATCGACCCTTCTCCACCCCCACCTCTCCCCTCTACTGGCTAACAATTGATTTTAACAATGTCTAAAGGGGGTTGAATGAAAGGGGGGCTGAGTGGAGAGGGGCGTGTGTTTGACGATATCGATTCAATATCAGATTTTAATGCAGCGAAAGTTTGAAACTCGGTGATTTGTTAGCCTGCTCGATAATTGATCGTGCTCGGGCCGAGAGTTAATTAGAATCCAGGGGGGAGGAGTGGCACTTTGGAGTGGAACCGGTGGCCATGGGAACGCTTAGAAAATTGACCATGAATTTTCGATTGAATCGCGGGCAGGGATTTTTGGCGCCAACTAGTTGGCAACTCTGATGGCAGTCGACCGCTGTGTATTGGAGAATTGGGTTCTGAGGAGTTTGGATGTGTGGTTAAGATTGAAATTGGACCGTGGAACTTTTTAAACGGTCGGAATTATTGGGGCTGTTTTAAATTTTAAGAGAGATGTTCAGTTAGTTTCGTAGTTGTTTTTAGGTTAAGTGGGATTGTAATTGTTACTAGAGTCGTACGGTTTTTAATTAAATCATCTTGGTTTCGGTTTCAAGTGGGAATTACAACGCGAATTCTAACGATACGGTTTAGGGTGTAATAAAGTGGGGTAAGATAACTTTTGTGTCTAGATACATTTATCACTAGGCAAATTTACAAATAGGTAGGATTTGTCCCTAGATGAATTGGGAATTTGAAAACTGGCATCCCATGGTCGAGCTTTGCTGGGGTGTAAAGCTTGGCAAATTTAACCCTATATGAAATTGTCCCTAGGTGGTTTTATTCCACACACATTTATTTCTAGGGAAATTGATCTCCACAATCAGGAAATTCCGAAAATCCAGGGAGTCAAGAATTTATTAGATGGATTATTGGGAGATTTAGAGGGGGGAGATTGGGGAATCAGGAGCTGAAGAAATTAGGCAATTAAAACTGGAGTAAATAAACTACTGAAAGTAAATTGTCATCTCTAGAAATTTTTCTTAGTTTCGTTGGTATTTGCTTTAAATCCTCTAACAATAAATAATTTCTCCTAATTTACTTGTCGAATGACGGACCTATCCAGAATAATTATGATTCAAGTGAACATGTTTGAAATGTTACCAGTGCATTGTTTATTAATTAGCGTAAACAAATGATTGAAAACCGATAATTGGAATCATACCAATTAGATTGACTGTTATCCACAATTAATATCAAATTAATTTTATAGTAGGTACTACTGTTTAAACAGGAAATAAATAATTAACCAGTAATTACAGTATCTTTAACAAAACTCATATTAATCTTAACTTTTACAATTTACCAAAAGCGAAAATTTTAATTTTTCCCTTTTCTTTAACATTAACTGCTGTCCAATCACAAATACTTCCTCGCTATTAGTATTATTCCCAGTATAAATTCAGGTTTATTTTTTTTTTTACAATTCCAATGTAATTTCTGCTTTCTTTCATAAAGGAATGTACTCGAAATTATCGATAGGTTTAATTACCCAATTTCAGTGTGGAAAATAATGGTACAAACGCTAAGAAATTGTAATCGAGCGAGACTTAATTATTTCTAATTGTCGATTTCGCTGGAAATTACTGTTCCGTGTGTAAAGTCTTGCGTTGTCCCGCTGCCATTGGCAGGAAATCAATATCTCGTTGGGCGACAATCGTCTGAATTATTTCAGATTTAATTATCAACTGACGTCGAGCGCGTGACATGTAATTTTGCAACGGGCGAAAATGGACGTTCCATTGCGTCGAATGCTATTTCATTTTATTTTTTTTAATACCCCCTGAAAATATAACTTCATTGCACTATAAAGAATTATGAAAACTCGAGCGAGCAGTCTTTAGCTACGATTTCAATGTTGATTGATACACTACCGGAAGTGGAGTGTGTTAAGGCTCATTGACTGATTTGTGGAGAAATACACTTTGATTTGATAAAATTATTAAAGTGCAATTCTTCAAATTTGACAGCGATTTTTGAAAAAATTATTCTAAGCAGAAATGTGCGATCAATATAATACCTATTTGTGTTAACAACATATAATAATAAATATCAATTCTAATTCTGTAAAAGGAAATAATTTATTAATGTTTTAATAAAAAAAGTAGCTTTTCGAAATTTATTTTGAATGGAAGTACCTAAAATTATAGAAATTTTTATCACTGAAATAAATTTTCTTCGCTATTTTTCTGAAGCTTTATACAAGCATATGGAAATGAAAGATTTTCATATTAAATCAACACTGTAGTAGTAGAGCTCTGAGTAATTCGCTTGAAATTTTTTGTAAGATGCATACGAATAAAATGAACTCAGTATGTAACGTGAAACACTTTGCACAGGAAATGTGGAAAAAATTGAGAACATGCCCGACGCGTGTTTTGCTGTTCTACGTATTGCAGATAATCCTTCACAGCACATGACACTGTAAAATGAAGTATATTTTAAAATCAAATACCAGTACAAATAAAAAGACTTTTATTACATGGCAATGCATTTTAATCGACGCAATTGTACTTCAGCAGCAACACGAAGTGGTTAGCAAATATTTTTTGAATAAATTTTAGAACATTTAACTGAACATTGTTATTCGTTAGAGCAGCAATTGTTTTGGAGTAAATTCATTCCAACAGCATCTGAAACTTTATTGCGCTGATAATCTCTGAATAAATGTTTCGATAAATTTTCAGTGGAAATTACTTCGCAGCACGTGCGCGTGGAAAAACGATGAAAAATAATCCAAATCCAATCGTCACAGAATACAAGCAGCATTTCACTGATAACCGTTCACAATCAGGCAAAAGAATTTCGCGAAAATATTCTACACGGCGGCTTAAAATTAATCAACCCGGAAGTAGTTTTCCAAAAAACCCTACCTCCCCGCGATTCATGCAAATAATATTCCACTCCAAGGAACAAATTATGAAGCGCAGCGCAAAATTTCCATGTTTTATATTTGAATAAATCTACATACTCGCACGTGGGAAATTTATGAAAGGGGCCTTTTATGACATAACAATACCACAGTTGGTAATACTAAAGATGGTAATCTCCGAACGTTCCATCGAACTAAAAGCTACAATCTTACCACAACCCCGCAACGTATCGAAGGGAGCATTAATCTAAAAAAAAAAACTCCACCGACAGAACTTTAAATCAAACTCCGCCGAACGCCTTTCAACCCCGATCACTTGGAACTCATCCCGACGAACATCGCAATTTTCCGTCCGGGGCGGTTCGAATTCTCCGCTCTCGCCGTGGAAATCCTCTTCTTCATTATACGAAACGAAAATAGGAGCTCCCCGCATCCCTTCGCCGTCCGCCTTCTTTCCCTCCTAATAAAGGACCGGTCGCCAGAGATGAGGGAACAGTGGTCAGAGCCGGGGATAAAGGGTTGGAGGTAGGCCCGACTGGGGACGAACAATATGGAGTTCTCCGTGTAAAAAAGAATTATTATTGCCTTTGCGTCCAGGGTGGTGACGAGCCCACACGTCGCCAGCATATGAATAATATCCCGCGGACGGACGGCGGATATTCGCGGGCGCGTCCACCAACACGAAGGAGCCGGAAGTACGTGCGATCACGCGTGCGTTTCCGATCCTCCAGCACGATCCTCTCGGCGGAGGACCCGTTGATTGGATTCGAATTGGGTCGGAAAAGTTTATCTCTCCGTCGACGCGCGTTACTTCCGGGAATTATTTCAGCTTGGACGCGGCTCGGCACTGGATGGAAAGGATAATGACATTGAGCTCGATATTTTGGCAGTGACGGGGATTCGACGAAGTTGGGCTGTGGTGAATTAAGCCGTGGTTGTTTAGTGCTTTGCGGCGCGTGCGCTTTTGTAGTGGGGGAACTGATCGCTAAGACGGGTGGGTGGGGGTAGAAATTTGAATTTTTTACGTGGATTTTACTAGGGTGCTTAAGTTTAGGTGAAAAACACGTTCGAGAGCTGGGCTATTCATTTCAGGCCTAGGTTGGGTTCATTCTACTTCGAAGGACGAAAAAGATACCTATTTTCATTAATTTTTTTTGTAGCGTCTAAGAGTTACTGGCGATAATGGGTCCTATAGTTTTTTCCTAAATTATAAGTCGTCAAAAAACATTGCTGTTTTGTAAGATGATTATTGGTTGACAAGGAAAATTTAATTAAGTTGTCAATGTATTTAATTAGTTTTTAATGGTCACATATCAGTCCCTTATTTAATAAATATTTTTTCAGTTAAAGTTTGGTAATTAAATTTATTGTAACTTAACAAAGATTAAAAGTTGGCACTATAACAGCCAAATTTTCAAGATCTAATGTTCGGATTTTAATATTTTTTTCTGTTAAATGTTTATTATTCCTTGGTATATATTCATGTGTCCAAAATATAATTGCAGTGAGACACAGGCCCTCTAGCGGTGGCGTCGGTGAAGCTCCGTCACGCATTACGAAAAGAATATTGTGTATACCCTTAAATGGCACTTTTAAGCACCATTTGTCAGGCAAATCTTGAATCTATCAGCCATACCAGTTGTTACCCCGTTTCCGAGCAACGAGAACCTTCCCAAGAAGCACTGCGACGGAACAACACTTTCCCCCAGAACATCTCGCGCCAATTTGCCTAACACTAATCGTGTCCCTGTTAACGCAACTGTCGTGCAACTAATGAAACTATCCCCGATAGTCGAAATTATGGCGAGTTAACCGAATCCAGTAGACCCAGGCCCTCGCCTCGGAGACGATTAAGTTAATTCGAGGAGTGTACCGCGGCAGGATCTTCCGTAAAGGATTCAATTCGATTACATCGAGCGAGACGTGTCATTCCCTCCTAATTACGGGCAACTTTCGGGGTCTTCGCAATCGCGCTTCCACACGTCGTCCCGCTTCCGGTTATCAGCGTCAAGAGAGTGCAAGTTTCAGGCACGCGGGGAGGGCAAAGGGCGCGCAATTACCGAGGCGCAATTCCTGGGTCGCACAGTTATTCACCGGTTAACTCGTTAAATATTCCTGCGGGCGCCGGATGCTCCAATTTCAATGTTAATCGTGTCGCGGCGGGCATCATCGTCGAGGAAACTATGGCATCGGGAGCGGAAACTCTGGAAGCTGCTGAAGAGCATTCCGAGGATTAAGATTTCGATCGCATCCTCGTCCATTCTCCACACATTGTCGCGAATAATCGTGCGGTGTCCAAGGATGAGAAATATAAAAGCTCTCAACCCCCTAAGGCTTGAGATCTAAACACATACCGCACGCCACGTGCGGATGTCCTACAGTCATATCTGTTATGCACACTCATCGAACGCCCATGGGCGTTTCACGCAACTTCAAAGCATACACGTGTTCATACTTCAAAGATTAAATGGCAAACCTTTTTTCTCGGCTCGGTTTGAACGGAAATCGATTATATGTATAAATATTCGCAGTGTTTCAACGCCAACGGTATATTCAAATATCGGATTACCCGGATAATCGGCAGAAAAGTGGGGAAGTCAGTTGAAATTCTCGGAAATCCCCGGACGAAAAATAATTAACGCTCGAACTGGTGCGGAGGGTAGTCAGCCAGCAAGCTCCGTTTGTATCGGTCCAATATCTTGATGGATTACACCGATCAATGAAAGGTTGATCAGCCGGCTGATTGATTAGATAAGTTTCTCCGTAGCGTGGCATAGTCGGTCGATTCGAGCCTTGATTCCTCCGGCCCTCTTTTCCCTCCCGGGATACATTCTCTTCCATCCCCGGCTCGTCTTTTATTTATTCATGCCGGCTCCTCGCTCCCTACCGGCGACATACAGCACCACACGCCGGCCATTTTCGTGGGTCGAAAGCGGACAAAGAAGAGCCGACAGTACGCGCTAGAGAAGAAATTAAGGCCGTGACCCGTGGTTCAAAGTTTCAGCTGGCTCGCGATTTTCCACCTGCTCTTTAATCTCACCCTATTCACGTCGCGGGACTCGCGCCGACAATTTATTTTAATCAGCCGGCGAACCGGTTATTCCTTTCTTTCTCCCGGGTTAATGTTCCACGTTTAATGGCCTGAGCTTAATTTTTATTTCGACTCGGATCGCGGGGATTCACGGATGGCGTTTCCGCGAGTTCGTAACCGCTGATTCGCTTCAAATCAGACAACGTCCCAGGCAACCATCGATTCTGACTAGAATTTCAAGAGAGTGGTTGTAGAATTGAGGTTATGTGCTCAATGCTATATCGCGGTGAGAAATTTAGAAGAAAATGAAGGTGGTTGGTGTGAGGGGATGGCGGGGTAATTGGTACCGAAGCTGAAACTGATCTCAAATTGAGAATATCGAAGAACATGAGCTACCAAAGCAATTTCATTGATGAAACCTTCATTTCTTGTAACTTAATAAGTGTTTCTTTAGTCTTCCGTTCTAGATGTTAGATGAACCTTCTTAGTTGTCCATTCTTGTGCCACAAGTCACTTGTTGTCCAAACCTGTACCCAGAAACCATTCCCCATAAAATTTTGAAGAATTGGGAAGAAGCCTTTCACATCACACAAACACCAGCCACTCTCAAGCAGCCCACTATCGGCGACACTAATCAGGAATTATCCCAGTAGCTATCAACTGTCGTGCAACATAAAACTCTGTCGTTAAAGGATCTACAGAAACGGGAGTGTCGAGTAAAAATTACGAAGGAGCCTGGCGCGCAGAGAGGACGAGAGGAGGAAGCAGAAAAGGATTTCCCGTCGTTTCTTCCCGTGGAAACGTCTCGGTCGTTACTCTATATTTCTCCGTTCGCTTCTTATCTGGTCTTCTTCTCCCACGAACGTCTATAACTTCATAGTTTCTTGCCGGTTAGATGCCTCGCGACGCTGTCGGTAAATAGCTCCGCGGCTGTTCTTCCGCTCCTCTTTTGTAGTTACTAGCGAACGCCTCGAATTCCATCTTTCCCGGATCCTTCAGAAGCGTTCAGCTATGCGAATCTCTTCGGCCGCCCCGCTCGTCTCATTGTTTATTGTCTCGTTCAGGCTCTCGCAGCTCGCAGCTTCCCAGAGGGTAAACGGATCGGCAGCTAGTTTACTTGCAAGCGCGTTACTTTGCCAATTATGCGCCTGCACAGTGGCTGGGGGTTTAGAATTTTCCTGGGTTAAACGAGGACACCCACGTGACTGGAGTTCCTCGGGTAGTGGGAGCCAGTCCTGATGCAACTGGGAATAGAATTTCTTTTGAATAAACCCTATCCATATCGTCGACCTGTTCTAGATGTCTGAACATCATCACCACGTTGCTGAAGAATCAGTAACCCTATTATCAAATTCGAATGCAAACGTTGGCCCCCAATGCCATGGGAGCCTGAAACAATAGATCTAAATACGTCCTCAGAGCCAGCATCTCTGTGAATAGCGACGAAACCAATCAGAAGTGCAAGGACCCAGCCAGTCTGAGGAGCCAGCCAGCGACTCGTGCTCTTTTCGTATCGCCGCGTGGCCCCAGGAAAAAGTCGACGAACTTCAAAGCGGGTTCTTAACTGCATTTAATTTAGCCTACGGGCGTGTTTCGCAAACTGGATGCCGCGTCGTTTCGTAGCGCCTCTGCGAAAGGCTGTCCCCGAAGAAAATAATCTTCTAGACAGCGTCGCGCAACTATTTCACTGGTAATCGCCACGCCCTGACAATTTGCTCGTCTTTGCTCGCTCTTTGTCCCGGCGAGGTGAACGAGGCGATTAAAACGCAGATTGGCCCCGGACCGTTTAGAATGCACGGCTTGAATGCCTGGTGCTTTTCGATTGAGAACGTTGGCAACGACTCGTTCTGTGGATCTCCCTTCGACGTGGCTGAGAGACACCTTTCAGATGCCTTCTTGTTTGCCGGGAACTATGAATTTTGAATTAATCAAATTGAGCGGCGGAGGTTGCTCTTTGAGGGAAGAGTGATTAAAATTAGTTGCAATGGGAAATCCTGGAGTCCTCTTAAATGTATTCTTATTCTAAACTTCTGCTCCGACCTGAAATTTAAGACGGTCATTTTGCCTGAAATTTATTCCTTTCTTACATATTTTACTGTTTATTTGTTATTATTCGTATTAATTATTCAAGAACTCTCTTGAGAAGTAGGTAAATATTTTTAAAATCTGGTATATTATGGATTCTCCAATTGCAAGTCGAATTACAAACTGTGGAATGAGCATGGCCGAATACATTCGCGCAATTTAGTAGCCGCATTTATTGCCAACTCCGTGACACATTTCTTCTGGTGAAGAGATATTGCTCTTCCTGCGCGGAAAAATGTGCTCAGTGGTGGGGGTAATTACAGGTAGTTTTCTACTCGCGGGAGGTTCATCATTGACGCGAGGAAAAAGCCGCAGAGGAGGGAAGTTCTAGGAATTATCTTGGATGCTCTGTCTACTGTTACAAATGATTATTTTTACTGCAAGGAGACTGGGGAAAAAGAAGCATTTAAATGAACTGAAATATACTTATTCTTTCGTAGTTGTAGGTTATGTATTTTAGAGGTTAGAAATTACAGTTACACCATACCAGTTAATACATACACAGGAGCTACTAGAATCTATATATATCAGATATAATGTATAAAAGAATTTTCTCAGGTTTTCTTTTAAAACATAACGAAGTAAAGAAAGTGGTTAGTGTATTGTAGGTTATGTGCCTATCTATCGTTTCAAATAAAGCATATTTAAGAGCAGCACTTCTAGTATTTTATTTTATCGATGATAGGAAGAAAATTGTAGTATGAAAAACATAAACATAAAATTGTAAATCCCCCTGCATATCTTCGAGCGTTGAGGTCATTTCAGAGTTTCATTAAAACTGACAGAAAGAAGTGGAACACGGGTCCAAGTAATTAATACAAATTGCACGAGCGTGAAACTGAAACGATTCCGATGTTTAAAATTAACAACGAGCCGATTCGATTTCGGAGATCCCTTGTCATGCAAATGGGCGGCTACCAATTAGCGTAATTTACACTCGTCGGCGAGAAAAACAATACTCATTAACTTTTAATTGCGACGGCCAAGTAATATTTTGTCCTGCCACGTGTACAAATATTTCTGCCGCGTATATTCACCATTGTCGCATGCAATTCAAATAAACGAAACGCAAATTGTATGGTACAAAATGCCATTATGTAAAATTCTACTTCAATCGGCGATAAAGATCACCGAAAATATAAAAACGGCATAACAACGAACGAAATAAATGAATAAAATTATGATTTTCGCCGAGTGCAAAGCACTTTCGAGAACTGAATTACTCGCGTTAATAATTCATTGTTAATTGGACTCCAGGCCGCGAGAGGCGCGCGCGAAATGAAATACGTGAAGCGCGATTAAACGTCGTTTTCCTGGCGGATGAAAGACGTTGCAAGAAGACCATCGAAATAACAACGTTTCTTCACGGTTACACGTGGAAACAATTATTTTCGCGGTGATGGAATTATTACTGATGCTTCTTTTGTGTTTTATACACTCTCCTTGTCAATGGTTCATTGAATTTTGTGGAAATTTTCGTTCATGAAAAGGGCATCCGTTAATTTGGGCAAAAAGCTCTTAAATTCCTAAAAGGAATTCACGGTGCTCTTAATTTACTTGATAAAATTTAAGACTTTTTTCAATTTTCCTTTTGATATAGAAACTTCAGACATATTTAATGCTCCTTTTGTCAATTGTTAAATTCTTGTTGAAGTTATTAATTGAGAATGGAGTGGAGATTGAAAGTGTCTCTACTGATTCGCTATGGAAACTGTTTCCGTGACGAGGAACACTCAGTATAAACTTGGGATGTAGTTGCTAGTAATTCCAACTTGATAAGTAGCTTAATTATTAAACAGTAAACAGCGATAGCGAATTTCAACGATACACAGCTTCCAAAGTCTCTTGCTGTGGAACCCTGTTCCCTTTAAGTTTCATAGTGCTTTGTAGCCATTGTGTATTTGCAGTTACAAAGTTTTTTCTCATTACATATCCCAATTTCTAGAACCCCAAGACTATTGCATATCTTGTCCCATTATCTAAATTGTTACAAAAATTTCACTTGCCCCTGACTTCTTAGAAATACCTGACACTGCTCATTTCTTTTCTTCGGGTCAGTTTAATTTACATCAGGTCTTTTCTCGATTGTACTAGAAACTTATTTTATATATTAAACTTGTTAAAAGTTTCAAAAATTTATTTAGCAACCGAGCCTAACTTCATCTTCCACAGCTGAAGCTTCTTCTACCTTTTCTAAACTTGTACTCCCTAAGCTTACTCAAAGCACCTCCTGCAGCTCGCGTATAGCACAGCCTAACCTGATGCACTTCTCATGTTCTTTGACTCGTGTGCTCTTGAAAAAATTACGTGACATCAAATACCATTCTAGTAAGCCGAAGTGATGGTCCAAAACGAGGGGATACTTCTCCCAGAAGCTTCAAGAAACCCATTCAAACACTGAAGCACCATAGCAACACCAATAGGGACATGGATCGCCATTTGAGCGCCACCTACAACAGTCACCTCCCACTTTCTTACTCAATCACCTCGTCAATTAAAAACTTTGACCAATAATCCATGACCTGTGCTAACCAAAACTGCCAATCTATATAGTAAGTAATCTTCTATTGGAGGCACAATTGGATTCGCCAAGTAGCCGGGGCAAAGTGGTCAACCGGTCTGGCTGAAAGAAAGTGATCTAGAGAAAACGTGGGGGCGCTATCCAGCGACGTATAACGGGGCAGTGATATCTCCAGCTCGGTGAAAAGTTCTCTGCCCCCGTCGCGATAATGTCTCGATTTCCGCGACGTTAACAGCACCGAACCCCTGGCGAGCTTCTCGCCTCGAGGCCTCTTTGCAGCGACGGCCAGCGAGAGCTGCATAGCCGCCCTCAATGGCGAATTGTCGGATGGTGGGCCTCGACAAATAGAGACAATTAAGCGGCTAATATGAGATGCCCCCGCCGTGTGCGTCGCTCCCACGAGTATACAGGACGTATGTGGATGAAAGCGGGGTTGGGGTAGCTGGGGATGGGATGTGCACAACAATGCTATGGTACTGCAAACACCACCGGGGAAAACCAACAATGCACGACCCACAGCCACCCACTCAGGCCACCCCTCGTGTCTCTCTCTCTTCGTCCCTGTTAACCGTTCCTCCGCGCCCCTCGTCATTGCTTTCTTCTCTTGATCTCTGTCCCTTCGTGTCTTCCTCCGCGGTCTTTATTTCGCCCCGTGTCCCTGCGTTCCTATTTGGAAGCTATGCTTCTCGTCTTTTTCGCGGCTTCAGATTTCATTATTTCAGTTTTGGGATTCTGACCTCCACTGACGTGTCCTTTGTATCTACTGGACCTCCTGGGTTGTGTGCTATATGCAGATAGCCTTGCCTAGTTTTGTACATCTCGACTTGGCATGTTTAATTGCGTTTTCGGCGGTCCTTCGCGCATCTCTCGATTTTATTTTGAAAAACTCACGTCTCTGAGCTCCGCGTTCTTCTTCCTCTTCACTTTAATCTCTCGTGACGTTCCTCTCAATCTACTTTTTTCTTGTCGGTGTCCCCAGGGCCTCTTCGGTTCCCTTGCCCTATCTCCCTTTGCCTCCGCCATCTCTCATTTCTTGCTTTATATTTTCCCGCTTTTCCCTTTCCCGGCACTCCCCCTGCCACTCTCGCGTTTCTGTTACACCCTCTACCATCGCGTTTCCTCATCGCCTATGCGCACGCCATATTGCAGCTACAGTCCGCACAAGCTTCAAGTACTCTATCGTTTCGATTTCAGCATTCACGAATTTTATATGTCTTCATAAATAAATGATTCTTATAGGTAAAGTGTAAATACGCTTGGGGCTGTATCATTGACATCGTTTTTTTTTTTGTTAGATTTATCTCAAAGATTTTTTAAATCCAACCTAGGCATTTAGAGTCCATATACTATATTATAAAGAAATAAATGAATAATACGTAAATCCCCACAAAATCTACCATAATATTGAAAACGTGTCATAGTATCCACACAAAACTACAAAATGGACCATTTCTCATACAATAATAATTAAAAAAACCCAATACATTAACCAATCATACTTCTTCAATACCGCTTATTCGGTTACATAACAAAGGTACCAACCTTATGCAATCCCATGAAACGAAGGATAAGACTGTACTCATGAAAGTATTGACGACAACGCACGCGGAACTCACCCCTCCCCAGCAACCCCCGTATACACACGCGAGTCGCGGAATGAAATGATCCCGGGACTAGTTTGGACAGGGATGATCGTGACCACGCATACGCTCCTGAAATTGCGTTAAACGGGCGAACGAAAGCGTGAAATAACGTTGCGAATATTGTCCCGCCACAAGCTCCCTCTGCCCTCCCGCGCGTGCACGCGTCCCGCAAAATAGGTATTCATCGAAGACACAAAGCCACGGCATTAAATGTATTTTTGCGCCAGAGGTAATTGCTTATGATGATTGTGAGGGAGACGGGGGAGGGCGACGGGGGTGGAATAGGGGTGGTTTGGAGATTGGACGTCAAATTCGATCGGGTCGTTGGTTTTTGAATAACTCGGTTGAACCGTAATGAAATGATGGCAGTTTTCTCGTCCGTGGTCGCATGATACGCCCCTCCCCCCCGCACACACACAACGCGGGGGTGGAAAATTTGTTTACTGGCCGACGACGATTTAATAAGCGGTTTCGGAGCATGTGGGCCGTGATTCATCGTTATTACGGCTGCTGTAATAGGGTAATAAGTTTTCATACAGATTTTCGATGGATTGTTTGCATTTTGTACCTTTGGCATTTTTTTATTCCGGGAATCAGTGTTTATTTCGTTTGACGTGCAGTTGCAAATTGTTGTCCTCAGTGTTTTCAGTTCAATGGAAGAGGATTCAATTGCTTTCGGCGGGGAGCATACAGTGCTGTTCCCTTAATGGGAATTTTTTTGGTAAATTGGTTTTCGGAATTTGGGTACATAGGGTGTGCAGTACACCGGATGATTCATCTCGAAAAAATAAATTGACAATGTGCGATACACGCTTGCGTTCGAGTTTCTATTTTCTAGAAAAACAAAATTGACAAATCATTGTTTGTGTGTTTTACCACATTTTTTTAAAGTTCATCTTTGGCAAAATTGGAGGCTTTTAGAAGATGCTCTGATTCTAAATTTTCGATTTATTTTTACGAAAAATTAAAATTTGAAGTAAATTAAATATTTATTCTCGTTGTATCGGAAGTGAAACTTTTTCGTTATTTTCTTCTAAATTAAAAAATTACGCGATTAGTAAAGAAAGTGCACGTCAAAGAGACAGGGGTTGGGACTACGATGAAGGAATACATATAATTGTTGCATTGCGAATTCATTTGTCCCTCGATCACAAAAAAGTTGACTAAGTTTGTTAGAAATGGTGGCTCTATGTATAAGTGATTTCCTTTTGTGAAGGGTGGCACGCAGTAATTGTGCACGTGCACCTCTGTTTCAGCCCGATTATTATTTTAAAAGGCAAACAGCGTGCTCGAATCGCTATTCAAATCGATGCAAGGTAAATACAGCGTAACAGTCGCGATAAATATATTTCAGCGCAGTAAATTATTGAATTATTGATATCTCTATTTTCGTCATAGAGCGCGAAAACATTATGAAATTTTTTGCAAGTTCAAGCGTCTTCAAACTTTAAATTTCTATCAGTATAAATTCCTGTGTTTCGTGGGAGCCGAGGAAAAATTCATTGCCATGCCGTGCTTCGATATTTTCTGCATAAAACTGAGACGTAATTTCTGAAAGAATTACAATAATTTTTTCCTTTAAATAATCAAGAACCTTCTTCGACAAATTCCTAAAAAAAGGGTGGAAAGGCCGAGAATGATCCATGTTTCTCATTCAAAATTTAACACTCCAATATAAAAAAGGGAAGGACTTTTGAGCTTTAAATTCAGCTGAAATTTTCTTTCCCCCTCTGCTTTAAAACTAACTGAACCACTCTTATCCAAATTACCGTCAGGACATTTTAAACAATTCCCAGGCAATTTCATTCCGACATAAATGTTCGCGCGGTCCCGACAGAGGAGCGATGCGGAAGGTAGGAGGAGTTGAAAATTTTTCGCCTTCGGGCGGTTGATTTAGCTGGTTGCTCCTCTCCCCGTGTCTTTCCTCTTCGTTATTTGTCCGTTCCAGCCACGCTCAGGACCATAGCCCGATCAGTGCCGATGATATCATCGCCTCGGGCCCTGAGAGCATGCGATGGGAATTTGTTGTGCATCGCGGTGCATCGGCAAACCCGAGGCATCCCCTTTTCAGTCGATTGGTTAATTAGTCGGTCCCCTAGTGATGGAATCTTTTGTCTCGGTTTCACCGCTGGAAACGCGTTGATTGAAGATATTTTTGGGTGGATTAATAGAAATTGTTTTACTGATATTTGGGAAGAGCCGGAGCAAACATGCAGCGGTGGAGTATCTAACTTACGATCGTAAATGTTCGTGTTTCGTTATTGCAAAAATAGGTACCTGTAACAATTTCGTCGAATCAACAAAAGTTACAGTTAGCACGGGAATGTTACGAAAGAAATGAAACCCAATATTGCATCAAAATTTAGTAAAAACTACGGCCATAGAAGTTTGGAAAGTTTATTCAATAAACCTGTTTATGCAATAGAGGAGGTTGCATAGAATTGAATGCAAGTGACGGCAGCTGGATATCTTTACTGGTTCTTGAGATATGATTGTTTAAAATTCTGGCGTTTGAATTGCGCGGGCAGCCGAAACTGCTCGAACTCGCGAACTTACTTATTCTTATGCGTGAATGCGTGAGTAAGTAGAAGTAGACAGCGCGTAAGCAGACGTGTGAGTCAGACAGACATAGTACGGTACTAGGAATAAATTACTCTTCTCTTTAAACGACCATATCTCAGCAACGGAGAATCGTATCGACACAATCAAAACGGTGATTTAAAGAGGAAGATTCTCTGCTTCCAACGGTATCAGCTACAGCTCAATATCGTAAAGTGTATGTATATTATTTAACAAAAAAATTTTCACTATTTTTAATACGACTTTTCTCGATCCATTTTATTTCCACGTGAATAATATTTTACATTACTGTTACTAATGTATATAATCGCAATAAAATAAGTTTTTATGGAGGGAGGAGGGGGTAAAGTTCATAAAAAGTAAAATAAATGCTTTATAGAAAGTGATTTTAGAGAATTATTGGTATATCAGAACGGAATCATTACGAAACAAATTCTTTATGAAATAGAGAAAAAAATTAACACCTTCTGGACCTGTGAAACTAACAGATTTCTAACTCCAGACACCTTTCACACATAAAACACATGAACCAAGCGACTCAAGAAAAAAGAAAAAGAACTCTGACAGTTCCCCACAAAAGCTCCCCATCTTATCTCTGTAATTATTTCCTTGAAAGGGGCTAATGTGCTCCGTTAGAAGTCTCAGCATCCCTTGAAGGAAGCTCCCCGTCATAAAACAAGAACGAATGTACATCCGATTTTCCGTTTACGTGTCTTATCGTTCGCTACATGATTTTCCTTTTCGTCTTCCGCGGCGAGACAAACGTGGATTAAACGAGTTCCGCCTGGGCCCCTGTGGCTGCCACGGTAATCGAGTATCATGAGTGTTTCTGAATTAAAAGGTGTCCCGAGGCTTTCAGACCCCCTTTGGCGTCTATTTTGAAAAGCTGCAGCTCACTACCGGCAGCACTGGAAAAGGGATATCTGATTTTCTTTTCACCGTCCTCCACGCGTTACGAGATTTCTTTCTGGGAGAATATGGCAGGCGCGTCTAATACCGGGCGACTGTCTGCAGGCTCGCTGGATAATGGAATTAAAGTTGATTAATAAGTTGAGGATGAAACGAGGCCGAGCGAAAGTTCGAAGCCGGGAGGGAAATAATTATGACGAATGTCTTGGTGGATTGTATAAATCGCGGCTGGGGATTTAATTCATCGATCCCCTTCTCGTGGACGAATTATTCTTTATTAGGAATTAAAGTTGTTTAATGAAATTTGCAGGGGGTGGAAGTATTATTCTTTCAGGGAGAGGAAGCTACATTATTTGAGGATTTTGATGAATTTATTCGTAATGGATTTCATAATTTGCTCCATCTTGGTAGTTCAGTGACTTATAAGATTTCGAGGAGGGTATACATTTTTTGCTATTCAACGTTTCAAATTAAGTACTTTATGTTAATCGAAAAGTTCTCTTTCTTTATGGAAGGGGGAAGGTATTTGATTATTAAGAAATTAGATGTTAATACTGGTAAAATACTTGAAGTACTTTAATACTTGCTTTCTATGAAAGTTGCAGTTTCTTGATAATGACTTTGTGGCAATGTACTGTGCTGTTGAATTAAATCATTAACAATTTTTTGTGCCGGAAAGGAGTTAACGGTATCTTAATCTTCTTTAAGTGCACATTAGAAATGTACTTTCCCCACATTTACATAAAACGAGAGATCGCAAATTGCTAGGTACATAAAATGTAATATTTAAGTTTGCACAGAAGATTCTACGTGTTTTAATATTCTGAAAATTCAGAGGACGAAAAGTACCTGCCACATTTTCTTTCTTCTCTATAATGATATTCTGCAACCACTTACAATTGAATTCTTCTTTGTATAAAAGACGTTTAACATTCTAATTTAATGGATCCTCTGTTTGCAAGAAGTTTTTCATAGATATATTAGACTCTGTGACATTACTTCTGTTTAAATCAACGGAGTTGTCATAAAAGTGTTCATACTTCTGCAAGTTTCACTGAAAATAATCCATTAAAAGTTTATCAGATTATTAGCAATATACTGCAGTATTACGAAATCAAATTTTCCAAAAATCAGTGTAGATTCGCAAAACATTAAAAAAATAGTTTCGAAAATATTAGAAAAGGCATCGAATACTGCCAGCGACTCTCGCCACCCGGATACAGCGCGTCTAACAAGCGTAAAAACAGTCTCCGCGAATGAACGTCTTTGAAAGATTGAAAGAGCGCTGTGCCGTGCTGCTGGCGCAGGAAAGTGCAAATTCCGAAATAGACAAACTCCCGTTAGGAACATTCACCTTTGCCGCGCGTTCGCTGGCCACCCCCTAGCTCTAGCATCCCTCAGTGTCGATCTCGGGAGGGTTTCCACGGGCAAGAACGAGAAAAAGGAGCAAAAGCGACCATCCGCCGACATTTCAATGCAAAAGCATCCCGCCGCAAGGATCCCTTGCTGCTTATTTTCCCGCTGCGTTCGAACGTTTCTCCATTAGTTTCGAACGTTCCTTCGTTCCGCTCTCTTTTTCACGCGAAAAATAGCCGCGTAGCGTTCGATGGAGAACGAGAAAATTCTCCCGTGAACTCGCTACCGTTGGTTCCAGGACGAATTTCCACGAAACACTCCCCTCCCAGTAAACGAATTACGATCGAGCGTGTGCGTCACTTAAAAAAAAATCGATAATCGAATATCGATGTGCATACTGGTCAGAAGTATGCCCGATAACGTCGTTATACCGACGCCTGGTTCCGAATGCTCGAAAGAAAAATTGCTGTAAATGCGAGGCTCTGCTTTTATGAACGCACTCCGCTGAGAATTTTAGACCCGTTGTGGGGGAGGGGGTTGTGGGAGTGCTTGGACAAGTTTGAGTGGGGGATGAAGTAGAATTCTTTTATCGTAGGATGAGATATTATGCAGAATTTTCATTTGCACATAGTTTCGAAATTTCGCATGTATCTCGGGATAGAAGTCTGCACTCCATTTGCGGAAGCCTTAAAGTAGGTTTTCCTATATGGGACTGGATGCAACGTCAAAAATTCGTACTCGATTTTCTTTAAAATCGAGCGCAATACAAATAAATTTTGCAGCGTTTTCAAGTATATTTCGAGATGTCATCCCTTAAAGAGAAGAGGGCTTTTCATCCACCCTCAGCAGAGCCCGCGCGCGCCTTCTTCTCGAGTTCGCGTCGATGCAGATTGAGAAGGATACCTACCGAAAGCTTCTTAGAGCGATGCCAGGCATCTTAGTTCCCGCTGCAGTCCCATATGCACGCTACTTAAATACACGGGCTAATAATGCGTCATCGAGTGACTGGGTTACTCGAATCGACCCAGTCGCTTGCCTCCGTCTCGTTACGGCGAATGAGATGAAATGGTGCCATTTGGTCTGAGTAATTTTATTGGTACAAGTTATAAAATGACATAGGTACTTAACTGTCTCTGATATGGCCAAGTACTATAACTCAGGAAATTACTTAAATTATCGTGCAAACTTCCAACTGTGTTTAGCACTTCGAGTGGCGCAAAGTTAGACTAAACACTGTTTCAAGTCGGTTGGGCGTTTGCAAGCGATTGATGCTGCCGAAAAGGTTCTGCGCAACTGACTCCGAGTAAATCTCTGGTGGGCGGGCAAACGGGTATAAGTCAGAATTATTAGTTTTGCAGGAAGACACTTAGAATATATAAAGTGCTATACATGCTGTTCTATAATCAACACTTTAGGGAGTGATTATACAAGCAAAAATAAGACGAAAATGAAGAGTGAAGAAACTGCGGTAAAGGCTTAGTTTTCGAGAAAATTGACTTTGAATTTCGTTACTCTTGAGTTTCGTCTTATTTTTGCTTGCCCCTCTAGAGTATTGGCAATAGATAAAGGAACATCCGGTATAAGGTCAGGTGCTAAATTTTGGACGTGAAAGTTGGTAACATATATGTCAAAAGAAACTTTTGTTTTGAACTTCGATACACAGAAAAGAACAAATAGCACACTGTTTAAGCTTTGACCAAAATTGAACTTACTTGGACGTCCAGACGATTTGAAACTTCCCACAGTGAATGGTAGAGTTCTTAAGACCCTTAAAACCTGTATCTCTGAAAGTGAATCCTCAGTGTTTATCAATCAAATACTGCATCCACCCGTGAAAACAATATTTTTCTCCCAGGTCTCCCTCCCATGGAAGATCCACTCCCAGAACGTTTTGCATTTCGCTGTCGCCGATGCATATGCAGGAATGCACCGCCGTGCACAGTAAACACGATGGGGAGGACTCGTTGATACAGCCGCGTTCTAAATGATTACGAATCACGAGGAATTCTGGGAACGCCGCGATTCGTGTCTAGGCTACGTTGCTCCCCGAGGAGGTCCTGTCTCTGCCCGTTCAAACGCCAACCGAGCCTTCAGCCGTTGCTGGACCGGCTCACGGAGCGTCTTGAATCCCATAAAGCCCCGCAGGGAGATCGTGCCGCGAGGGAACCTGCATTCTGCTCGTCGCGCAGCTGCATACACGTCTTCCACGTCGAGCGAGTTGGCCTAAATGATACACCAATTTGGCTCTCGAATTACGCTTCTGCGTTGTGGTTTAGTTTTTGGAGCCAATTTATCAGTTTGGTTGAAAGAGTGTATTTGGATACACTAGAGTGATTCCTGAATGTTCAGATTCTGAGGAAGTTGGAAATGAAAGGGTTCACGGAGTCGTTCAGCAGCACTCTCGTTCCCTTCAAAGATCATTCAAGGCATTCAGAAAAGGAATCACTAGGGAGAGGAAAAATTGCAACCAGTTGGAGGTTTATATTTAGCTTGCTGCACATTTGACAGAAAATGTGACGTGGAAAAAGGCACAAAAACGTTGAATTCTCCTGCTAAATGACTTGAGAGAATTTTTTTTTCATTAGTAGTGGCCATTTATCATATTGTACTTTGACTTAACTCCTCTTCAAAGCATTAAAGTTTCTTTCATTCAATATTCTTAGACAGTTCCGCAACGATATTAATTAACACCTCGCGCATTAACTTGTACTTCATTTACTTCAAGGGAATATCGGCTGAGAAGTGGAATTCCATTTTTCACTGCTGTATTGAGTACCTTTATTTCTGCATTTATTTAAATTTTATTAACCGCTACGTTGCATTAGCGGAGTCCCTTAAGAATTATTCCAGTTAGTTTCACATACGTGTGCGCAATTTTTTTTGCAAATTTTTCTGCTAGGGTTATTCAATTTTGAGAATGTATCTTGAAAAAAGATTAACATTATTTATTCTTCGCGCATCATAGTTATGCAGTCCATATTAGAATATTATTGGTCGTCGACTGTTTCCCTCCATTGAAACTTTTCTGCAATTTCGACTGGTTAGCTATAAGGTTTGTAACGAGTTGCGCCAAGAGGATATAATAAAACTCGAGGCAAAATTAGCCCTCGAAGGTGGAGAAAGAGGGAGTTTTTTAATTAGAATCCCATCGGGAGCTGCTCGACCTCGTTAATAGATTCTTTTTCCCAGCCGAACTTTATAACGGGATAACAACGCCGCGGAAGGAGGCGTTTCCAAATTTACATAGGGTCTGTAATGCTGCGCAAACGTCACCGCTGGTTACATTTGTTCAAAGAATGGTGTGATAGTAAATTCAGACCGTCACAATAGGGAGTTATTGGTAGTATTTTTATAATATTTATATCGAAAAAGAATTAACGACTTTTTATTTTCAAATTTAAAAGTGAATATTTATCGGTCTAGTTTGAAATTTCAGTGAAAAGTAGACCCAAAAGAATTGAGTAACTTACGTAAAGGTAACCCACGTAGTAGATAAAGAAACGTTTACACAATATAATGCAGTGAGGGCGAACTGGATATCTTTATTGGTTCTCGAGATATAAGGCTTCAAAGTTGCAGCATTTAAACCGCGCGGGCGGTCGAAACAGCCGGAAGCCGCGAGATTGCTTCCGTTTCCGGCGATGCGTACTACGTATGTGCAGTAACAGTAAAAAGCGGCCGATGTAGCGGCCTGGCGTCTCGAGTAGCCGTGCGAGTGAATGGTCGGAGTGCGCGAGCGAGAGAGGTATAGTAAAGAATTATAAATTACGTGTGACTTTACACGACGATATCTCAGCAACGGAAAGTCGTATCGGCGTGAAACGGAAACCATTTTGAAGGGGAAGGTTCTCCGCTTCCGGCTGTACTAAGTATATCATTGTGTGTTAATTTATAGTGATGTTATAACTCCGACAAAAAGCAGTTCATTTAATACAATAGTTCCTCCATCCAATTTTTATTTAATATCAAATAAAGTTAGTATTATCGTTGGCAAATGATTAATAACACATATATATATATGTATTCTTGTATTGAAAGTAGTATTTGTCATACAAAGACAGTATCTACAGTACTTTGTCTCCGTTTATAGCTACGCTACATGACAAATAATGACCATTTTATATAATACTACGACTCTTCATCTCAACTCGTTTTCAATGTTAAGGAAGATTTGTAGTACACTAACGGCTCGCTAATAAAGTCCTATATAGTGTAATTACGTAACAGGAGTAGCGAAACGCAACTGACCCGTAACTAAACAAACGAATAAGCGAATTTCCATCAACGGCTGCTGCTGTACTACGCCAGAAAAAGCTGTTAGACAAATGCAAAAAGGTCCAAACTCCATGTTGTTCAATTTGTTAACAGTTCGAAAAGCTTGCCCGGAAAGCGTGAGCGATCTCTCTCGTCGGCTTACGAGCGCGTCAATAATGCAGCGCGCGGGAACGAACGGATTTCGCGGCTGGGAAATATCGCGTCAAAAAATCGCGCGCAATTCCAATTCGGCAAACCTTTAATCTTTAACGTTAAATCTTGTTTGCCGCGGTATTTAGTTTCACTTGTCCCGATGTGTAATCCCGTTCCACGCGCGATGCCACGGGCATTATCGAGCATACGTGGAATACGTTCTCACCGCCACGTTCGAATTATTTCGATCCCGCGAATGGCGTCAAAAATTCGGCGTTACATCCGCGCGAAATGCTACCTCCTCTTTATATCTGTGCTTCGCGCACGCGCGGAATTGGATCTCCCTTGTCCATTGTCTGTACGAAATTTTGCGCCCAAATAATTCAAAGGGAACGCCAGTTTTTACGCGGGCGTAAATTTTTTAAATGCCTGGCTGTCTGTGTTTTTTTCAGCCGGCTTCTGCTCACTGCTTTCCAGCAAGAATGTAAATATCGCGTAACGAACTTTTTTTCTGTTGCTTTAGGAGTTTTAAATCGCCAGCCATTTAGCTTACCACCGTGTTGCGAACAGTATCTCCTTTTCCCTGCGCTTGTGAATCGAGCATTTCCTTTTGAAGGGTGTTTCGAATTTATGAACATTGGATGCTGGCTGTTTTTTTTAATGGCTTTCCTTGATTGCGATTTGTTGCATTGCTGTGGAAATAATTCACTGTTTAATTCGACTTGTTTGGACTTCAGTAACATAGTTTTGTGGGACATACTGCATCCTCGATGTATTGAGTTTTTAAAGGGAGACTTCTATAGGTAAAGGGAATTCAACTTTTTCAGAGGAAATGTTTTTACAGAATAATTATACTAATTGGATGACAATATTCAGCGTTACTAATCTAAACAATCGAGTCACTTTTGGATTCTTTAGACTCCAGAAAAAATGTTCATGGACATGTGCAATACTAATTTGGTGAAATTTCAAGGGGTTTCGTTTCAAAAGCAACACAATTTCTAAAAAAAGATTAAAAAAATCTCCCGATCCTTTTGAATACAAAACTCTGTAAACTCGTTACACAAGGCTCACTAGACATATAATACTCGAGCTGGGCCAGCGAAAAACCAGGAGAAACGGTGCGCAGCACGATCATTTTTCCTTCGCGAAACAATCAGGAGGGGGAAAATTCAGATCGCGCAACGCGTGGGTCGAAGCGGGCGTGTTGCATATTTGAGCGCTCTCCGCGCCAAACTATTCGAATTATTTCGATTTCAGCGTACGAAGCGGCCTTTGTAACGCGATAGGTTTTCGATGTTACACCGGTGCCTGCGGCCGCGGCATCGTGTTTCCGAATTCTCAGCGCGCGAGCCCGCTGTTTTCCTCCGCGCGATTTCCCCTTTCGATCGCAAAATAAATTCGCGCCCGGCCTGTATAGGCGGCTGCAAAATCTCCTGCTCCCGTTTCAGCGGCGGATTTTTCCATCATAGCAAGGTGGGAATGATTGAAACGCGATCCACAAAGGGCGCTCGCCGAGATTTCCCGCAATCACCGACGAATCTGAAAAATTTTATCGGCTGCCATTATTGACACACGAGAAGGGTGGGGTAGCGTAAACGTAGTGGCTGCGTCATTACGTAATACGATTTTCGTGGTGATGAAAAATTGTATCGCTTTGCAACTATTCTGACCTTTACATAGCGTTAGAGAAGTGTTTCCCAACCTTGTTTGAGCCACGACTCCCTTTTATAATAATCAAATAACAATAGAAATAGGTACTTCAAAATACAATTCTAGTGTACAATTGTCAGAGTAAAATTGTACATAGTTGATATGAAAGAAATTGCTACTTTAAAGTCACTTTGATCAGTGTGAATAATCTCAGGTATAGCTCCTTGAGGCAGGCAACCTCCGCTTGCAGCTTTACTCGAAGAGTCTGGAGGTATGGTGGGAGTAGCAAGACGTTATGGAAGGGATACCGCGCCAGGGTAGCTTTCAGCAGCCAGTAGATGTTGTTCAGACTATAATTCCTTCTTACTAAGCCTTCTTAAAATATTTTAGAAGCTTGTGAGAAGCTAAAGTATTGCTTCAAAATTTAATCACACACTTCGAACGAGTTTATAGTAGATTTTTACATCAGATTTAAGTGACAAGAGTGGGTTACTTATAACGAGCCACGAAATTCACATCTTTGTGCACTAAAGAGAATTTGTTATCACTTCATTGGCGTTACAGCTGTACTAAGGGTTTAGAAAATTACTATTGACGCTCAGAGCTATTACGAATACTGCGCATAACCGTTCCCAGAACGAAACGCGGGAAGTCTTCAGAGCCAAGTGAGATTTCAGAAATTGAATAATCGCTGGGAACCGTTCGTACGTTCCATTGCGCTTTACTCTAAATCATTTCAGCAACAATTTCCTGTGGAGGATATAATCGCGCTGCATTTCACCGGCACACACAGAGAGCGGGAGACAGATAGCGAGAGGGGGAGTGAAAGGGGGGGGGGGGTACATAGCTGTGGAACGTTCGATTGGAGCTGCACACGCAGTCGTGCAAATTATTGCGCTTCGTATTAAACGCGTCACGAACGTCTCTATAAATTGAAACGTGCCGCGCGCAATTTGTTCTTAAATTTCCTGGGAGTGCCTTTTACTGCCGCTGGAATGCGCAGAAATCGAACGATAATCGAGCGTATCGTGTATCGGGACGGCTAAGCATTTCGTTCTCAGCAAAAATTATAAAAAGAAAGGAAAACTGGATTTTATTCTGCAAATACATTTTAATAATCGCCTAATGAATTTTATTGAATCTTCATTAAAAATATTTTTATCCGCTCAACTCGGCTCCCTCAAGATTACATCCTGAGTGTGTCACTGCAACTAGGGGACCTAGAACATCTACTAGGTGTAATTCAAAGTATTTCTAATTCCCTAAAATTATTTCTCTCGCCATAAAGGTTTGTCCACAACAGTGTATAAGGCAGTGAAAGAATATCGCCCATTGTTTGCATCGTTCCATTTAACCCAGTGGTTACTAAGGACGTATATTAATGCGTCCATTTTTCATGAGATATTGATTCGGTTTCGTCTAGCCGAAGGATGCTGAGATCTGTCTATCTCCGATATTTTTACACATCACTGATACGTAACGTGGTCGTCTCTGTACTTTCAACCTTGTCTTAACCCTGCTAAATATGAATGACGATTTATTTAGACCCCAAAGCTTGCATATTTTTCTGTAATAAAATTATTGACAGTGTGTGGTGACAGGGAATGTTTTATAAATGACGTCTGTTTCTGTCGCGTGCTATTTTGCATCGGAATATGGGCAATCAGAGCTTGATTGAAAAGAGGAGCCAAAAGATAGAATAACGGGCATAAAGATAGAAGAACTATCCGGGTAACTTACGCTCTCTTGGGTTTGATCAAATCAGATTGACCTACTTCGGCTGGGATTAAACTGAGGAGCTTCGACGTTATCAAGCTCTCAGATATGGAGAAGCGTAAATACTTTAATGCCTTGAATTCTCTGGCGAGCATTGCTCGACATTACTTATTTCAGCATGGAGAGTTCACGATGGGGTATATGCAATTTTTGCTGTGAGAATAATTTTTATCGATCTCAAAAAGAGACTACAATTTGTGGAATAGTTACAAAAGTTTGTGACCTGGGAATTTGTGTGATTCTTCTTGACATTTCGATTTGAAAATTATTAGAGTGTTTGGGATTAACGAATTAAGGCATCTAGGAGTGATTAAAATTTCTTTATTGACTTTACAATCTTTTTTTATTCATAGAAGCATATTTAGCTGTAATTTAGGAATATTTATTTTGGTATTCTTATTCATGTTATAATATTTATTCCTGTTTTGTATACATTTGTACTCAATAATCTGCGAGCGTATTGTCGAGCTGATTTAATTCATCCTCGAGATATCGAACAAAAATTCTCATTCAACAGTTCCTAGGAAATTCCACTGCGTCTTCGGCCCTCTCTCCCCCCTCTAGTAAAATATTCCAGTTTACCATAAACAGAGGGGCAGGAAAGGTAATGCATAAGCGAGAGTATCGATACAATATCGAGATAGAGTTTGGCCATCCGGAATGCCGCTCGAGGCGGGGAGCCTGGCGAATTATGCATCGAACGTGCGAGATCTCGCAAACATAACCTACGACAATCACTTTTCTACACTGCTACCAACTGCGTCCAGTTATAATATAATACTGGCATACAAAGCACCCTTTTGCTTCGTAAAAGCACCAAATTAAAATTATTAATAATTTCAGTAATGTCACGTTGGAACGACGAGTTTCCGATAATTAAGAATTAATATCTTCAATAATTGTCACGAGATTGAAAATTAGATCGTGACTCTTTAATTGGGGTCAATTGGCAAATTGGAGTACATTTATAAACAGTTCTATAATTAAATTAGTTTTCGATTAAGTAAACTGAGTTTAACTCAAACATTCATATCAGTCGCGAATGTTATTACGAACAACATTCTTTGCAGGAGTCATAGAATTATAAAAATTAAGGTTAAACCTAACCTCTGCGTTTCAGTGCCCCAATGATTGTTGAGAAACCGGAAGAAGCTCAAATTCTTCCAAGCTGTATTAAAATTTCTTGTCTTCTGCATAGTTAAATACTACAAAGAAATTTAAACAAAATTTCAGATTTTTTTTAAAGCGAGATCTGAAATCTAATTTCAAATGTTATTAACATCTTGGAAATTGATGAACTTTTGGCTGAAATGGTCACTGAAATTCATCCTTAAATTGAAAACTATCCTTGACAGAATATCAGTCATCATCAAGTCGAGTAACGTATCATTTTTCTTCCGTAGTTTGGCGGTACAGGATGCCGCGCGATCCGCGATGTTCGCTGCGAAAGCAAAATGTCTGGTCTGCACGTTCGTCGCTGATCGACGTGGTTCACATTCTGTTTCCGAACTCGTAGTGGATCCGTGGAACTTTCGATAACATCGTAAACTCCCGCGCGAAAGTTTCTGCCCCCTCCTGCCCCCGTCGCCCCAACGAAAACGGCACGATGGAGTCGCCAAGGAAGTCAGAGATTCACGATTTTGTTACTGGATTATTTCTTCTCGTGAGTTTCTCCGATAATGCCTTCGCTAGATCTCGCACTCGATATTCCTCGACTTTTCCCACTCGTATCTTTACCTTATATACCTCACCCCCTTGACTCCACTTTCGAAATTACATCCTCTGAGCCCAGAAACAAATTATATTTACATTTTGGATTTGTCTTTTTTATATATACAAGGAAGAGTTAAACGTGGCATTTTATTCGTGAAGCGTTTACTTTGGTCATTAATACCAATGTTGAGATAATAAAGCCACATTTTTTAAGAAATTGAGTTAGTAGCAATAAGGCATTTTAATTGGCTGTATTAATCATATAAAATAGGGAAAAAAACATTTTCAATGTGGGTTAGTCCGTTTTGACTCTCAACCCCAAACTTTAATATTGTCCACACCCCTTACGGAAAGTGCTCACTACACGGAGCTTTTTCAACCTGCAATATCAATTTTAATGGTATAAGGAATAATGTGAATAAATTACGAATACAATCGTTTTTATTCTAACGTGGAAAAACAATATTTCAAAGCATCCGTAGGTATTTCATATTTTTGTCTGCATTGAACACCCTCAGAGTAACGCGAAAGTGGACCAACTATTTACAAGAAGAATGGACAAAAGCATTAATATTCAAAATATTATTTAAACAAAAATTTCTCAATGACGCTCGCGGAGCTAAATTTGTCGTTCAGAAGAACACAACTTTTTCCTACAAACTTTTTCTCTACACCCAATAGTTTCCGACGTATTGGAGCAAATATTCCAACTACAACTTTAAGGGCTGCCTTTACCCCCAAAAAATTTTATATTTCCAGATGAACAATAAACTCGCGACTAATTTTCCTAAGTACTGCGTTACACAAAAGTTTCATGGAAAGAGACGTCTGACGATTATTTTCTACAGCTCCGCTGCGAGAAACGTTTCTACGGATCCTCCATGTTTGTTTCAATCGCTGCCACTTTATATTCATTCTGTTGGTACAGCTCTCAGCCATCAGCGCGGAGATCGCCCGCCACGATACCGGATGCTGCGGGCTTCGCGCGTTCCCTTAAAATTTAATTCGAGCACAGACCACCTTGGCTTTGTGACAGTTCGCCGGCCGTGATTGGTTGGCACCTAAGTTTAAGCTAGCTGGCTTTAGTTAAGCGTCGAAGAGCGTGCGTGGCACTGCGTGCAGTAAAACCAGCTTTGCTCGATACTCGTAATCCAACTTGGAGGGTAACTATGCGCCCGTCCACGGGCTTGATCGTCGATCATGCGCGTAACGGTCGATCTATGGCGGCTTTATCGACGTCAGGAGTTTCACTCGTCGGAAACAAGAAAATTTGCAAGAATAAATGTTTTCCGAACGGCGCCCCCTTTTCGAGATATATGTTGTTGAAGTTGCTTCACGTCGGTGGAATCATAATGTATGATTTATAATTGAATTTGTGATTTAAGATACGAAAAGTATTTACTTTCGAATTATTTTATATATATATTGTGAATATTGTTACTAGTTTCTGATAATATTAGGAGTGAATTTAACTTCTTAAGAAATAAAAGTTGCCTGGGCATATGTTTCCATGGTCTATTTTCAAAGTAATGATAATTTGAAGGTAAAAGTAGTGGGATCATTTGGTTACGAAATGGCTAATATTTTTTACTTTCTCAATTTTTCAAATTATGTAGAAATCTGTTTTTGGAACAATTGAAGGGTAAGCGGGAAAACAGGGAATGTCCATTTTTCGTGATTTTGTGATTTAAATGTTTCCCTCCCTGTTTCCCCCCTTACCCTTAAATTCTAACATGTTCAATCTATATATTATTGAAATTTTAATAATAAATGAGTGATTAATTTCATTCAAAGGTTGCAAAATTTCGTTGACTGATTCACTCTGTGTAGGTACCTATCACTTTATAGGTAATTAATTAATATTTTATAGTAGAATTAAGTCCACTACAGAATCCGTAACAGATTGCAATAATTAATTGTGTTCAATTATTGTATTCATCATGAGTAATTCTACGGAATAATTATTCATAGGGAACAATATAATTTGACATGGACATTATTTTTATTAGAGAAAAATTCCCAAATTTAAATACACCACTTGAAATTTTGAAAGAGTCTTATTAGTTTCCAAAGTCGATGCATTTAATCTTAAAAAATTAGTAGATTCTTAAATTTCCAAAATATTTTATTAAAAATTACTCAAATTAAAAAGAAGACATTTCCATTATATTTCTATCCACAATCCTACACACTTCAAAGTCTGCAAAGTTTCCAGAAATGTTCTAACGCCAGTTAGTAAAATACCAAAAAATCAATTCAATTTTTAAACCTTTCCTCAAAGCCACCGAATCGTTAAAAAAAAAATGCCCACCTCCAAAGTTCTTCCATCTCTCCTACATTTATCTCAATCAAAGTTGAGCCAAACTTCCTCCCCATCCGCAGTCAGAATTTTTCATATCGCCGGCAAACGCAATTTTCCAAACTTTTCTAATTTCTGTTTCCATCATAGCTGGAATTCGAACGGTGCTTTTTACGCAGCCGAAACGTCCGCCGGGGGATCGGCGGACAGCAGTTGGCAGGACGAGACCGTTGAAAAAAAAAATAGAAACGTCGTGGATCGTGGAAACGCGATCGTACCGATAATTCGTCGCTTTTAGCCGCGGTTCGGCGCGTGTACGCGTCGCGACGCCCTCGTGGGCGTCGTTAGCAGGGGCCACGGAGTGGCGTGCGTATTTACGCACTAGAGGAATCAATAAACCATGTCCGAGAACCGGTTCAGCCGAGCGAGATGGTGCCAGCCGCCATTGGAGAGGGCGCGGAAGGGTGAAACTCGCCCTTACACGCCATTCGGCTATTAGACAATACAAACAGGAGCGGCGAACCGTTGATCGTGGCTGCCTAACAACATGTCGAACACTTTTTTTCACCCCCGTCTGCTGTTTATCGCGCTGTCGTATCGTGGGAAGGACTTTTCTCTTTTTAGGGCTTAGGCGTTAGAATCCTCATTCGAGAAGTCCTTTGAGTGGTTTGAAATTTGGGTTGATGCGGTACAGGGAATTTGCTTTTTTTTTTGGCACAATTGCAAATATGTTATTTATGGTCCCCGAATTTTTATTATTTTTCAAACGAAGAATTGAAGAGTCCTTCTGGAAAAGACTAAGTGACAAAATTATAAAAAGAATTTATCGGAAAATGCTACTATAGAATTTGATTTTTGGAACTCACAGTGTTTTCTATAAAGGCTCTTCAATTATAATTTGGCGTGCTTGAAGATTGAAGGTGTTTGGTATGATTTGAAATTGTAATTAACTATTGCACAGGCACTTTACTCGACCACTGCAATTGCGTTGATAATATTTATAATACCTACCTGAATTTGAGCTATTTTCTAATTCTCTTCGTTATTATAATAATAAATCATATGGCGGGTTCGCAACAATTTCCTCCGAAAAACACGATTCGATGGGTCCGCACCTTACGAGCTCTGTCAGCATGCATAATTCATCGCATTATCACGAGCACGGCATATCAACTGCTGCACAATTATCAATTGAAATTAATAACGACCCTGAGTACATTGCCCCCGCGATGAAGTGTTCACGAAGGTACCAATTACTGTTTGAATAATTATTTAGATGCGCCTGCCTCGGGGTAATAACCACCGATACCTAATTAGTGGACCGATCGCTCGCCTGCTTAAAAACCGCTTGACGTTCAAATTGCGCGCCCCCGGAAGTAGGACGCCCGAAGCTGCAGCGCGCCTAATATCTCGCGGACGGAGCTTCAGATTCCGAAACGGTAAAGAGCTCTTCGGTCCCTTTTGACACTAGGAATCTACGTGTCAAATTTTTTCTCTTAAATTTTGAAACGCCCTGTATTGCCGCTATACATCCGTCATGCTTTATACTACTTTATAAATAATTGAAATAATTGAGGGGAAGGAGGATGGGAGCATAGCTCGAGAACGGCGCAGAGGAACAATCTTTCCTCGATTTCTCGCCCAGTCTCGGCTTTTCCACCTCATGTCGCGTTATTAATCCACGTGCTTCGACGAGGCATCGGAATTATCGAGTGGCTCGGACGAGTTGACTTTAACGGGGCCTCTCGTTAAAATGCGAATACTCGACTTAACGTAAGCGTTTTAACGGTGAAATAAATACGCCCCGCTCGATGGCTCGAAGAAATCGCGACGAAGGACGTGCATCGACTGGAAACGACGTCCGCCATTAATATTCCTCGAGATTTCTTGATTTCTGTCATCCTTCCGGGGTGATAAATTGCTGGGAGATTGTATAGGTTGCGATTATTATATTGTATCATGGAAATTATAAGTTTTTTCATTTTTATTCAGTAGTATCTTTAAGGCCCTTTGTTTTAAGATGGCAGCTGCTGTGGGTTTTTCAGATATTTGGGCTGAATTCGATTATTTGAGACATAATAGTGAAGAATCCTTGTAGGAAACACTAAGTGCCAAAATTAAAAAAAAAATTTATCGGAAAGTGATCTATGTGCCAGTCAATTATTGATAATATTTGCCTGAGCTGTCGAGATTAAGCTGTTTCTTTATAGAATACAATGATCAGCTGTTACTCGAATTTGTATTAAATAGAAGTTGAAAATGTGGGGGAATTTTGAGGGTGTAGTGTGAAACTGTGAGCTGTAGGAACGAATTTTTGGAAGATATGGTGGAGGATAATTTGTAATTTAAATGTGATGATCGAACTCAGAATTCAAGCAACAATAACATCTCTTCACAACAATATTATTTATTAAACAGTAAAAGTTTTGACAATTTGAAGGCTTTTAAGTTTCGACTACTAAAGTCTTAACTTCAACATAAGAAATTATAATTAATATAATTCACAAGCTAGGGAGGGTAATTTGAGTAATTGAAAGTCGAAGTGTCCACTACATTCTATTTAAGTCCAAAACGATCTGCCTGCCATCTGTCTTTCCAGTTTTTTACATAACCTCTAAGCTGTTACTCCAAAATATTCTTGGGATTAATAAAACACTTATAAGGAACTTTTTATTAACTTCTTAAATTTCAAGCATATTAATTCAATAAACCTCTGCATTATTCAACAAATACGATAAACATAAATATTACAATAAAAACATGCATAAATGCGCAAGAGGCGAGGTGAATTATGCATGCTGCGTGCTCTTAACCTAACCCTTGATACGTTAACCGTTATTCAAGAACTCTAGGGCCACTTTGAACTTTAAATCCTTCTTGTTTGTTTCGTGATTAAAAAACATCTGCCCGATCCCGGCGGATCTTTATATTTTTACTCAGCACAAATGTTCAAGCCGCGCTTAAGAATCAGACACGCTTTCGAAAGCTGAAGGTTTAGCTCTCGGATACTTTTCCTTTAGTTTCGAATTTACTTCTTTAAGAGATTTACCGCGCACAGCTGTTCTCCGCGAGAAAATAAAACTCCCGGGGGATTTCGTAGAATTTTAAAGGCAATTGAGGAGGGAAGTTGTTTTCGCGAGCTGTAAAGCATTTTATTTCGGAGATAGCGGGCTTTGGGCGCTTTTTAAGCGGTTTTTATACCCTCCGGCTTAACGTAGTAAAGCAGTTAATGAAGTGCTGTCGCGGAGAAGAATATTAGACACCTGAATAATTCACTTCATCCACTTGAATTGGTTCGCTCCAGTAACATAGATGTAACTTCAAACCCTTGGGAATTTACTATTATCTTACAAGGGAACTTCGGTTATCCCAACCCGGTTATCAGGGTTGTAAGGGACCTCAAGAGAAGTGTCAAGCAGTTTTTCGTTTTTGCCCATTTTCGGTTATTCGGGATGAAAACAACCCTTATTCTACTTTCCTGTTTATTTTGAAAACTATAGTAGATATAAAAAAAATATTACAATAAAAACTTAACGGTTTTTTATGGCCTATAAAACTGTGTAATCAAATTATTTAAAATTTGTAGTTTAAACAGGAAAACGGCAACCACCACAAGTTAATTACTACAGTTTATCCAATTTATAAATTTCCTATGAAATTCACTTGTTTAATCCCATGTTTTCTTCCAATATTATTTATCAGACAAACTATTATACTTACATACCATTAAGAAGCCATGATAGCATTTTTAATTGGTAAAATCTCCTAAATAGAATAGAATAAACATTATTTAATTACTAGCATTATGTCAGGTATTTCAATTTATGTTCAGAGGTACCTTTTATTCTGCACATTTTATTCTATCATTAAGGGTGACTCGTCATCCTTTCAGAGGCTGTAACGCGAGTTACAATGCCCTATTTGTAAGTTGAGGCAAATTGAATGTAGCCTTCGCAGGCAAATGCCGAGTCTGAATCCAATTTTGCAATTTTTTATTTCGCGCACATTTGTTTTAATTCATTTTACAGGCGCGGGGATGAACGATTAATCCCAGACACGTACAGAAACATAACAAGAAAATCTCAAGCATTTGGATATGCCGGGTATCTCGAAGCTTTTTTCCAGAATAGATATTTCATCGTTTACAAATGGTACTTGTTCCGAGGCTGCAACTGCGGCCACCCTGGCGCGGGGGAGGAACCGAAATGAATCATTTTTAAACGCATCACGGACACGAACGGAGATTTATGCCCTCCGTGAGCGCTCTGCGGGGCGTGTGACACGAAAATATGGGAATTAATGATCATTCTGACGAGCAAATAGTTCGCTGTATACTATTATCATTGCTTTCATTATCATGCATTCATGCAATACTCGTGATTGTAATTAATTGATGAACGCAACGAGTCCCAGTAATCTGCATGAAATGCATATTGGCCGGTGTATTATATTTTGACTAATGTTTGCTTAATGTAAATGAAAATGAGGATGCGAGGATGATAATGAATAATTTCGATTAATAATCATAACGTCTTTATTGCTCAGCGAATTCGAGGAAATATAAACGCTTGAAATGGGGAGACGCCATGTTAAACCTAACCTCAACACCTAATATTTTTATAATAGGTACAATTTTCCCACACTTCTTTACGAACAGGAATATTCAAAATCAATTTAGCCTTCAAACTCATCTTTATTTTAATCACATTTAAGTCACCATTTTTGCATTTTTTAATAATCATAGAATCATGCTCTAATAGTCTTCTTCTAGAAATATAAATTTTGATACGATGAAATTTGTAGTTGTAAAAATAGTCGTGGTAAAAATCGATTTTTTGGCGTTGAAATTCACTAAATTTCAAAATTGTGATACTAAGGTCTAAAAATTGACAAAAATAAAGTAATAAAATATGTCTAATTCGAAATAAATATAAATAGTAGAATAAAGTAAATGAAATAATAAAATATGTCTAAGAAAAAAACTTGCCTGGGGTGCGATACACATTCTGTAGAAAAATATCAGGAGAAAACAAACATCGACCCCTACAGACACCATATTTGAAAGCAATACATAAATGAAGGAAAACAAGCTCTATAGGCAGTATAAAAGATTCAGTAAAAAAAAAATGGCCATTTGATCGAAGGGTTATTCAGAGAAGGACGAGAAGAGCATTTTTCATTCCAGAATTTTTGCAATGCAGCTATCCCCCAGTTCATGACTACCAAACCATCGATAACGCCATTGTCATTACTCGTCTATTGCAACGCGAGTCGCCAGAGAAATGAGCTGTCTCAGCGCGAACGTCGTGATTTATTTATATCGTCGCATCCAAATAAAAAAAATAACACGGGGGTGGTTTCGTTCGCTGAAACTGTCGCAAAATCGAACGTTTATTTGTAGAATTATATTTCCCTCGGACGTAGAATTCGTGTCGTTTCGATATTTAATTAATTAGTGCCCTTTATTTTACGTATTCCTTCTCTGTTTTAATGCAACGAGGAGGAAATTTTGCTTCCCCATTTCCACTCGTAATAACCCACAGATAAGAATCTTGTCTCTCTTATTTTTGCTTCGGGATTAAGGGCTCTCTGTTCGCTCTACATCGAGATTAACCATTCACGATATTAACGTTAACGGTGTATTTCAGTCCGCTGAATTCCGTTTCTGGTTCAAGTCGTCAGTCGACTTTATAACTGTTCCATATTCTTGGGCGGACATATATCAGAGTGTTAAGTAGTTAGCGAAGTGCTGTCGTAAAAAGAGGCATTCAGAGCCTGAATACGAGGGTGAATTAATTTGGATCCAGTTAAGATCGACCTGGATAAGCTTGTACTCGCGTGAAATTCGCGTTTAATTATAGTCGTCCCACCCTAAAACTTTACTTTTGATCGTTTGTTAGAGCTCCTGCAAGAACAGGACTTCGTCTATGAGGATTTCTATTCATCTAGCCGTTTGAGAGGGCCTTTACTGCGGTTTCAGGAAGGTTTGAATTGACAGCTTGCTTTTGGTATTCAATATACTCTTTTAAAGCAAGGGGAGAATAAATCATTTCAAACCTAATAGTCACTCCTTTGTTCAAGAAAAACCACAACATTGGTTTCCCTCGAGAAAATGATTTCATATTCATTATTCGTATGGAATAGCAAATCAGGGAATTTGTAAGACAAATTAGGGGATATTTGTTGAGTTTAAATTAGGGGTTATATTTGCCCAAAGTGTAGTGGTTCAAAATTGTCCCTTTGTAGGTTGAAACTACCTACCTGATAAAAATTATTTATCATCAGCTGGCGTTGTATATACAAATTTTGGAATGCTGTTATTAATTTCAAGCATCAACGAAAATCACAAAAATTAATTTCAAAACGAGCCTTGGTTATTTCCAAAATATCGTATTAATTCCTTTTTAGCAACACCTGTGCAATCTTGTAGTAAAATCTTAGTATCACAATTTTGAATTGAAAATTCACTTATCTACGCTAGGAAACAGGTTAAAATCAGAATAAAAATAACTATAATTCCCCCGCAGGATCTGTTTGCATTGGATTTTTTCTCGACATCTTCTCGTTCACGTCTCGTTTCAGTATCATGCCCTGCAGGCAAATAAAAATGCATAGCAGCAACTATCGTTGGCAGCCATTGTCAGGCTCGTAAAAGTCGCCATTGCCGGCGAAATAGAGCAATTGGACATTGCAGGATCATCCAGGGACAAGGGTGCGATGATCGCTTCGGCGCATCTTGCAACAGCTGAGAGACTTGCACGATCATTGCTAGACTGATTCTATGACGATTCCAAACACATCAGAACTATCAAATGGGAATCAGTTTGTAGCAATCACGATACATCGATGTTTCTTCGATCTGTGAAATTCAAGCTCCTTTAACCCTTGTACGGAATTTCTAAAGTTATATGTATAAGTAAATTTGGGTCAGATTGACGCAATAGGTATCATATATTTACAAAATACGAGCATATAGAAATAAAACTCAGTTCATTTAGTTATTATGGTTTAATATTTTAAGAGCTTATTAAATTTCCACAAAAAAGAAAATTGAAAAATATTATTATTATTTATTATTGACGAGTATTAGTTATTTAAGGGGTTAGACCACCTTGGCCAGGTCAAGAAATATCACAGCTTTGGAAATTTCAAAAATTTTCGACGATAAAAGTGTTTTTGTCACTTAGAAATAAATTCCCAAAGATACGATATTTTTTTATCCAATTTCCACGCAAGGGTTAGAGTGCACCTGAAATTGAAAGACACCTGTTTTCAGTGTGTTGAGTAGACAAAAAAGGAAGTAGGACTTCCATAAGGATTCGGAGAATGGAAAACTGTTAACAGCGCCCTCAACAGTATGGATATCATATCAATAGTTGCACAGTAGTGTTTCGGATGTGTCATATTGAAGTTCGTAGGAAGTAACCCGAAATCGTCTCGTAACAGAATTATTTTAAAAAATCAGCCCCGTTTTCCATAGCCACGTCTCGTCGAAAGTTATAGTAATGCGTTTCCACTCGCCACGGCTCCGCTTCCGGTCCCCACGGGAGCGAGTCCTCCGTGACAATGGAAAAGCGAGGCGGAATGATTCGATGGAAGTTTAAGAAGAAACGAGCGCCGGTGTTGCTGAAACAATGGCCCGCGCTGGGTGTCGGGAAACTTTCGGATATAATAAGACGGATTTTTGTTTCGTGGGAGTTGCCGCCTCGGGAATCCGAGTGGTTCCTGACGCTCGAAGTGAGCCGACACTTTATGAGGGCTTCAGCTTAAAATGATTCCGCTGTTTAGACGAGTTTAGGGCGCAGGCAAATCAGCAGCATGATTCAGCAGTGATTTAGAAACGCCGATGCAAGTCCATCTGAATTCATACAAGCGTTTCATTCCTCTTAAGGTTTCTGTGACTGGTATTTTGGACGCATTCGTACATTTTTTATATTTCTGAGACATTTTTAAGTTAGTACTTTTTAAGTTTAGTATAGTAAATTTTTCCAACATGTGGAATTGAGGGTGGAGGAAGTAAAATTCAAACATCAAATTTCAACAGCCTAAGAAACACTAGTACGTAAGCAAAAAATAAAAAAATGGTAAAATGCCTTCCAGATTCCCGAATGGGGAATTCCACACACAGTGAAATCTCGAATGTGGAATACTCCACACATTCCACGTAACTCACACCGGCCCTGCAGTGGTGAACTGTCTTCTTGAATCATTTCAAGAACGTTTATGAAGAGCAATGTTTTCAGTTGGCCACATTTTATGAATTATCCACTTCAAATCTAAACATTTAAACCTTTTGAAAAATGTCACAATATGGGTCACAAATTAAAACTGTAGAATTGATCACAGGTAACCATAAGCATACATAATCTACAAAATAATACAGTTCCAAACAAAACTAATGAGTTTCAAGTGAGACATCTTAAAAGAACCCAACAGAGTTCCCTCGACCGCTGTTGCAAACCAATCCCCAAAAATGAAACGACCCGTAATTCACTTTTTCCCCCATTTTCCCGCCCAGCACGATGAAAAAAGAAGCCGCCATACGGAGCATGGTGTTTGCACTGCAGGAGTGATGTTTAAAAATAAAAATGTTGGGCGAAAATTGCAACAGAACGTTGTGTTTTTAGCGAAAATTGTTCATAGAGCCTGGAGGAATTGGATGTTCGAGCTGGTTGTTGAAACAGGCGGCAAATTAAACACACTTCTCTTTGTTTTTCCAAACGAAATATTCCTGTACGAGAGGGGACGCCAGCGTTCAGCGAAACGCCCTTTTCCGATTCCTCCAAGGTAACCGAAAATGGCCGAGTGGGGCGAATGGAGAGCTCGCGGAACCTTAAAGCGAAGCAATTCTTACGGTAGTATCGACAAAACCGTCCTTTTCTCGCGTTTAACTATCCTAGCTGTTTGTGGCTCGCGGGTGGAAAACCAGGGCGGAGGGAGGTGAGGGTCTTGATGATGGTTACAGGGGCTGCGATTCTCTAAACCGTTCTCGAATATCGTGCAGCCCTATCCGTGGCTTCGTTGACATGCATACGAACTTCGACAACTTTCGAATTGCAGATCAGGGACTTGTGGGGAGCGAAGACCCACGCATTCGTCCTGCTGTCGAAGCAGAAAGGGTTTCGAGGGTCGCCAGTGGTTGTTGGGGTGGAAGAGTCGGGGAAGCTAGGGGGGCGGGGGAGGTCTTGGAAGCTGACGAAGGTTTCCAAGATCTCGTTTTTTGCGTTAATTGTCTGCCCTTAGCAACAAGCCTGCTACATGGGGTGGTACCAGTGAGAGGGAGATAATTATGTAGCAACGGGTGAGCTCGTGAAATATTTTAAAAAGTAAGGGAATTTGGATAAATTGGTTTTCAGGATTATTAGTAATTTTTTTTTCTTCATTTGAATTGACTTATTCTTCGTTGTTTTAATTTAGGATAATTGAAAGTTTGGGAATGTCATTTGTGAGAGCTTTCAATATATATTCATTGCATTATTTATGCTATTTTTCTATTATAATTAGTATTTTGTTATTATTCTCAGGGTCTGACTTAGGAGCAGCAAATTGCTAAATCTTATTTCCTTTTTGCTGATATTATTTTCGCATGTATTATTTTTTGTTAATTGTAAGCAGATGGGAATGTAATAAAAGCGTGTTATTATTATTATTTTATTTGGAGCATTAATCTTGTTTAAAAGTAATATTCATAAAATTTCTCCGCTGTTAAACCGATGCAAAAAATTTTCTGTTTAAACCGATAACGCATATCGCGGCCGCTAGTTTTGTTTGCCTACATCGAGTTTCGCTTCGACTGCGGAGAAAGAATTTTCGCGTAACAGAGAAACTCGTTATACAGGAATAAATTTCTCGGCCACGTCAGGGCTCCTCGACTCAGAAAGAAACAAGAAGGGAAAAAACACTCGATTTTTTAATCAAAACTCCTTTTCATCGAGTTGACTCGTTTCGCGTGAGAATAAATTCGCTCGCCCGAGACGCTTCGCTCTCGTCGATGCGAACTTAATTACCGAAGAAAAAGTCCCCCGACCGAAAAGTGTTCTCAAGCTCCCGGAAGTCCCTCGGCACTTTCACCTTCCGCCTGGGCGGAATTCGAAGCGGAGGACACGCGAGAAGAAATAGCGAAGTGAGGTGCACTCGATGGCAAAGTTATCGCGACGCGATTCGATGGAGAAACCTCGTGTAACCTCGTTGACCCGATTTCCCTCGTTATAGTCCTGCCGTAGACACGTTCTCCAGAAATATCGAGCCATGTCTCGTGTTAAATTCCGCTCAGACTTTGTGCAACGCAGTCGAGAAAGATTACATTCCTGATGGCGGCGGTTTGATCTTGAGTTTAACATTTTTTTTAGCGAAATAATAAGCCAAAGTTTTTGAAATCTTGTGTACAAAAGTATCAAGCACCGTACTAAATTGTCACAAGAATTCCGGACAATTGATTAATATCTTGGAAATTGATTAACTTTTGACTAAGATTGTCACTGAAATTCATCTTTAAAAGTGGTTCGTGGTTCCGCAATTGAAGCATATAGAAAAATACTACAAAAAGGGTTTGAACTATTCTTGAAAATATATAGTGATGGCTAATTCATCACAGGATTACTAGCAGCTACATGTTTTTTTATTAAGCAATATCTAGCTAACACCCAACACTCAAACGTGTTCCTACTCTTGCCCCATGAGATGTTCAGGGGTATCATAAAAGGATCCACGAGTAGACAAGTATTATTACAGTTCAGTTCCATAAAAGGTGGAAAAGCAGTCGTTCCAACGGTGTTCCTCGCGCTCTCCTGGCGAGAGGTAATTAGCTCTAATTGACTCGAAGAAATTAACGATTCCAGTGGAAGGCAGACCCAAGACCTGCGTCTGGGCAAACTGCTGCAGGCAGCTACTATTTAATATTTTTCATAATTGTCGATGATGCAAATGCACAGCTGATTGGCCGTCCAACTACCCCGAGCCACGTCGAGCGTGTTAATTGACGCGTCCTCGGCTCGTCGAAGCTTGAAAGTGAAGAATCATTCCTCAAGTACTCGAGCTACCGAGTGCTGAAAGGAAAGTGTCCTCTTCTCGCGAAAAGTGACTCCAGTCGGGGAACTTCCTTCGAGGAATCGAGACACGCGCTTCGCTCTTGTTCCCCTCGCTATAAGGGGAGCGATGATTGATCCTAGAAGTCGATTCTTTAGAAACGAAAGGCGCTCTGACTTGGTTGCTTTGAATCATCTTCAGAAGATGATTTCTCAGAAAATTTTACATCCTCCATTTTCTACCTTATTTATTTATTTTAGAACTCCTATTATCAAGAGCATAGAGACACAGTAGATTCGAAAACTCCAAAGGAATTTTTATTTCTGACATTTCACTCAGCATTCGAGCATAACTCTTTAACGCTGTATCTGTAACGGCAGGAATAGTATTGCCGTATTTCGTGGAAGAATAAGATTTTCGTGCGACTTTGGTATAAAAATTGAGGCAGTAAAGTGCAGAATATACGCTATAAAGCAAGCGATTTGTAAATGTTACAGATTGGCAAACAACCTCCCTCTGTATTCCTTTTACGAACCATGAACCATCGGGCATATACGCAATGTATTTGTGTTGTGAAATGTCTCGACTCGTCGATGCATGTATGGATGTTTGCCCGCGCACATATACCTACCCCACGCATATATTTGTCTTTCGAGTCTACTTTTATGCTTCTCGTATCGATCTCGTGCTTCGAAACCAATTCACCGTGTGGTGCATTTAAATGATGAGTGGCTCCAGATAAACACAGTGGAAAGACGACTGGCGTCGTTTACAGTAAAAGTTGGGTCGTAAAGGATGTACAATATATACAGATCTGTAGTCTTGTATTGTTTGGGACAAATCCGTGTATGGTGGGCAGTGGTGCACATGAATTGTTCTAAATTTCCTTACTTAGAATTTGAAATATTTTCCCATTGTTAAATTGCAACGTATCTAAAGGAATTAATAAAATTCTGATGTTTTCCAATCTTTTCAAAAACAACTTTGAGATATTTATTTTTGTAAGGGTAACAACATATTTTAAATTCGTTCTTTTTCTATCCTTATTCCATTTAATAAACAAAAATAGATTTAAATCGCCTTGAAAAAAAAAGTGAAAATATAACTTTTGTTCTAAGTTTTACCTGAGAAATGGAAATAATGTTACCCTGTATACATGACACTACTTAAGTTTCTATACACTTTTAATTATTTAATTATTTCACTGTACTAGGGAAATAGTCCTCCATATTGGCAGCGCCACCAATATACAAGTAGAGTACTACCAATAAGCCAATGCTAATAACTAGCCTCTATCTCCTTTAGCATTAAATACCACAGTATTTAACATGAAACACGACACTCTAAAAGATAAAAAAGATACTAATTACGGACACTGTATTTAATTGAAAGTCTGCTACGACACTAAGGTAACCTAACCTCAAACAGTGACAAACGATAACAACTCCCTAATCATTCCTTAAATTTAAGCAAGGTCCCAAAAGAATGTGATCCCCACAAAAGTATGTTCAGAAATATTAATCTCCGAAAATACCACCTTCCTTAAGAGAGGACCTATCGAACGCGAAATATCATAATGCAGGGGTGACAATTTCATAAAACGTTGCCTCGCCACAATTTCCCTGCACGTATTCTCAAAGCCCAGAGCACTCAGCCAAAAAGTGCGCTCCTTTTCATCGCGTATCGTCAGGAACGTTGTTCATCCCTGATGCAACCTCCATTCAATCTCAATTCCTTCGAAACCTCCCGCTCCCGCATCCCCCCCCACGTAAGGAAACAAATCCAAATGCTTCGAAGTATTCCATTCGAGGAGGTTCCATCAACAACTAAACATAAGGATGCGCAAATAACCGTGTGGCATAGTGGCGCAGCCGTGCACACATACACACACGTGCATACACCAGAGGCGCTTGTACACGTTGAAAAGACAAACTGCGAGGCGCAATAGAGACAGCGGCAGTTACAGAGGGTGGAAGAGGGATGAATGGACCAGGGGCTGGGTCCAAGTAGTATCGCGTAGCTACTTAAAACTTTTGGAGCTTGTCTTGTGTCCCTACTAGTTGGCACCTTGCTTACTTAGCTCCGGTCTGCAACTCTCTACCTTCTCCTCTAGTCTTCTCTTCCTGGTCCTGTTCCTTCCTAGCCCTCCTCCTTCTCCTCCTCCTGCTTCTCCTACCCCTCTCTTTTCCTTAGCCCGTGGATGTTCTTCACTCCTGGAGGCTCCCTTCCTGCTGGCTCGAGACGAAGTTTACCTTTGTTTCTGTCCGTCAGGGCGATATACTTCTTGGCTACCGTTGTGATTACCCTGGAAAATGGCACCACTACTGCAGCGTGCTGCTTTAATAATTTGGGGATGAAGTGTGTTAATCCTTGGACACTTTTGCGCGACGATGACTAGGGAGGTGGGCTAACAGATAGGGGATTCTTGTTTGATAACGTTTGCCACTAAATGATCATCATGGATTGTGGAGATGTGCTTTTGCTGGGTTGACAGTTTGGTGGCGTGTATAGTACGTTGAAGACAGTTTGATTCACGTTTCTGTTCAACTATGTGGATATCATTGTGGTGATGCTTTAGGGATACTCCACTCGTCTGTGGATACATTAATCGAATTAATCGATCAAATCGTTTTAGAATATTTGCTACAGAAATTGTTTCTTTTTGTTTCAGGAGGGAGAAGTGTTACCGCTGCATCGTAATGCACATGAAGCATTCGAATGTCATTCAGTATAAAGAAAGTGAGTGTCATCGTTTATAGTCAGTGATTCTCATAGTGGTATTAAAACTTTCAATATTCCTGGATCTTAATATAGTACGTAACTGTGACAAGTTGAAAGGAGATGGGATAAACTTTATTGTACTAGTTAGCCTAAAAACAATGAGTATTTGTCAGTACTTGTTAATGAATTCAGAATTTGAAGTCACTTTTATTGCTTACTGATCCTTTACCCAATGAAAGAACACCAGACGAGTCTATGAAGCCTTCATCCAATACCATTTTTAATCCTCCAAAATTTATTTCCATTTTGATAACAGAGGATTAGATTCGGTACAGCTTGTAATCTCTTTCCTAGGAATAAGAAAAACTGTTGCCATTACCATTACAACTTACTGATTTGTGGTAGACCATGGGGCCCACCTTTCATTGGAAAGGGATCAGCAAGAAGTTGGCCATCCGAGCCGCGGGAAACAGAAAGCTGTATAAATGTTAAATGTAACGTGTTCGGTGCCTCTCGTCCCAGAGCTAATCCTCCCTCCATTTGTGTTTATTTCCTTTCAGCCTTCTGCACGATTGATTCGCCAGCGCCGAGCCTACGCTCTAAGTGTAACGACCTGCCCAGCGACGGTAGTCTTATTTCGTTGTTCCGCACGAGCGCAGCTCCCATGCCCTGTCCCTTCAAAGGGCCACTGGAGTTCACGTACAGCCACGGAGAAGAGGAGTGCAATTCACCGTCGTCCACCGCTGAGACCTGCACCCAGGACTCGCGGCTGCTTCTTCGCTACCAGGCCTGCGCCAACGTGCACAACTCTGAAAGAGTTGGTGAGTAGCTTCTTCCAATAAATTATTCTTTGTTTACTTTAGAATGACTGGGCCTAGCGGAAGTATAACGTTTAGTATTTTAAACTCAAGTGGTGTGAATGAATTTGAGGTTATCTTATATCTTGGACCGCCATGACACCTAACCTCAAACTTCTTAGAGATACAAACAAATGTTTCCTTGAACTTAATGATAAACAATATGGGCTCTTCATGATGCAGTAGATCAAGTACCTTTTGAGAGTAAATATAAGTCTACTATTCCCACAAGCTTTAAAGTTACGTGTCATACTGATCAATGCCACTTTGGACCCCGCAATGAGAAAAGATGGTTTCATCAGTATTGTAGACCCGATTGGCAGTCTTCCTTCACCGTTACAGAACAAAGCCGTATAGTAGCTAGTTCTTCACGAGTAGCAAAGCAAACAAGTCGTGCCGCTGTAATTTTCCTCCCTGTTAATAATATTCAGTTGCGACGTTGATTAATACGACACAGGAGACCCGTAACGGTCGATAAAGCTTGCGGCGTTGCAGTAAATGATTAATGGCCTTGTCAATTACCATTTGTTGCTCGGCTTGTCCAAACGATTTTCCGCAATTATTAGAGACGCGATCGTATAACTGGACAAGCGTGGCGGGGACGAGGACGCGCGTATAATTCATTCGCAGCGGCGGTGCACGGTTTATTAACGGTTAGAATATTTCCGTCCATAATTTTCGGCTTGGATCGTCGGCGATTTAGCGTCTATCGTAATTGGTATCGTTATGCGTTACGGTGTAATGATGGGAAGGAAATACTGGGGTGAAGAGGCGTATCGAAGGCTTCAGCCCTTATGAAATAAAATTCCGATTTGTAGTTCAAAATAAATGGTTCTCATAAAAATATTACGGTATTGATGTTTTCTTCAACAACTTGGTGGTTCTTGTGAATGAAACTTTTAAATAATTTATCTTTACCTAACCTTTAAATAGTTCAAATAATTATACGCAGAATTTACATTTGAGGGGTTATTAAAATATTTAGGGAAGAAAATTTTTGATGTGCGATTAAAATCTGATTGAAAGTAAGAATAATGTACATTTTGGATTTGTGTCTGTTTTCAGACGTGGAGCTGGAGTGCTTCGCCACGTGGAAAGATGGCAGCACGCATAATTTGGTAGCGCGGCTGTACAGTAATCGTAAAACGAAGGACGAGGACCGCTACCGATGCTTCATCTATCAACAAACCTCGAACAACTCGTGGAACTTGGCGCAGAGTGCTGATGCTGCTTGCGCAGGCTTGATCAGCGTCACCGAGGCTGCTAAGACGTTCAAAATGAAGCAAAGTGAGTATTTTTCACGTTTCTTCCTCTGTACATATGGTACAAATTAGCTAAAGCTTTTGGTAATTGAATCTGCTTTACACTTTAGCTATAGTCTAAAATAAATTGCGGAATATTATAGCTAGGACTTTTATAACATTACCAGAAGTATAAGCTAGACAGTATCGTGTTGCTCTGTAAATATGTACAATAGTTAAAGACCTACATTAAACCGCAAAACAGCTTTACATAGTCATCTTCTCAGAAGGCTGGGCAAACTCACTCTTATAGTTGTTAGGCGAATCTATAAAAGATCATATAGTACTCCAACAGAGCCCTGCACACCATCATTAGCGACACATAATTTCCATTTATCTCTAACACTATAAAACATCACTACTACGAGGCTAGGCAACATCATTCCCAGACTCTTTACAATGTTGTTACCTGGATCTGCACAGCATCACAGTTGAAACACCATATTGTTCTTCAGCAAAGCTCTGTATAAGATCATGTTACTACACATAATCCTTACGTACTCCTAATCCCACAGAACATCACTATCAGGAATCTAGGCACCATCATTCACAGTGTTGCTTTCCGGGTCTACAGAACACCACAGCTAAAATGCTACATTCCGCTCGATCAGAGCCCCGCATAACATCATTGCATCGTGTAATATAATCACCATATACGTCCAACTCAATAAAACGTCATTGCTACCTTAACATTCACCCGACACCAACGTCTCACTTTCAACGCGTTACATCAGACCCGGAACGACCATCTCTGCGGGCAGACTCGGGCCAGGCTCTGCGCCACGTCGTTAACTGATAAGCGTACGTCTTGGTATAGCGGAAACCGCGGCCGGTGATAGGAACAGCCCTGAAGAACGAGAGCACGTAAACTATGAGGGTGTCTGTGGACACCAGATCAGATTCTTGCCCCGCATGCTATCGGGCCCGTGCGGTGGCCGATGTCAGGTACTTGGAGTATTCCATGGTATCGCATAGCTGCACGTAACCTTACCAGATTGTGATGATTCTGGCGCTGCAGCCACGGTTAACCAAATTGAGGTGATGGCTCGAGCCGTCGGACCGGCGGCAGACATTCTTGGCATTGATTTCATTGAACGTTAAACTCAGGCTGAATCTTTGGCCGACGCTTGGTCAGCCAAGGTTGGAATTTTAGTGGATCGCCGTTTCTGTTAGGTTCATAGTTACGGACTTCTGGATCCTTCCAATCTTTAAATGAGGAACAACCCTCCACTCGGCTCTGTCACTAATTATTCTTGGTATTGATGTGCTAATTGAAAGGATTGGGGACATAGATTCACTAGGTATGATTTCACATAACGTAATAGATCCCTTCTTGGGATCACACTTTCCTTGTCACTCGCTTTGACACGTTTCTTCTCCACTTCCATTCGCCTTTCTCATCCAGAAGTCTTTTCATTACTCGGGACTCGGTTTAAATGCGTTCTTCAATTCCACTCCTCCCATTGTGCAAACCTGCGAGCCTGAATACAGATAGACAATAGTATCAGATGGAGATGATCTTGTTGCCGGCTTCGCGGTAAACCGCATTTCTGTCGGGTATCCGGTATGTATGACTGATTGCGCGATGCACGATGCACGGCGAGATTTATTTCACGCGATACCCAACTCGCGCCAGCTTTCCGTGACGTTTCCTAAATCCCAAAGTAATATTCGTTGATGGTGGATTTAAGAATGCAGTATGCTGGATGAGATGCATTGTATCAGCGACGGTGCTTTCCATCGTGGTTAGATCGTCGCGAGTTAAATTTCAATTATCACTCGCAAGTGGACTACGAAATGATGATAAATCACTGTGGAAGCATGCGAATGCAGCATAGAACAGATTAATTAAATACGAAAAGGGGTATGTCACTTCTGTTAATGATTATTATTATTATTTATTCAACGGGTGAAGACCCTTTAGTTTACAATAGACAGTTAATAAAAGCAAAGAAACGGTGTTAACCTGAAACAATAAAACAAATAATAAATCTTAATGATCTAGCAAAGTGACAATACCGGTGATAAAATTTAAAAATTTTCAGCACACGTGTTTGAGGTTGAGTTCGATCTGAGCGTTAAGCAGCTTAAAAAAATTTCAACGTAGCGACTGCCGCATCGAGCCGGATGTTTCGTTAACCCTGTTCCCAAGCGCTGGTCTGCCTTTCCATTTAAACTTTCCATGAGGCAGATTAGCCCCGGAATCTCGGAATCTCCTCCCCCCTTCCCGGCCCCTCGGTCGGATGAAGAGAACATTACTCACACTAATGTCCTTTCGCCGCGATCCCGTCTAAGAGAACACGCTCACCAAGACGGGGCGAGCGTGAAAAAGTGTTCGCGCAGCGAGTGGTTTCAGCTGGAATCTCGCGAAATTGCATACTTTCGGATTCTGTATGGAGATGTAGACTTTTGTAGAGCGGATGCTTCTTTCTGCGCGCATACAGCATCTGAGAGTAACTTAATTGATACGTAACTGGGATCTAATAGAAACTTAGTAGACATGTACGTAATGGATTATAGCGTTTCAGTCTGTTTTATTAGATTTATGTATCAACTGGCAAAATACCCCCACGCTTCGCTGCGCGCCTAAGAGATATTAAGGACTCCATAAAAACACATTTCACCCATTATCACCACCCCCTTAGTGGTTGATTAGGGCAAAATCCTGAAAATTGGTTTTTAGGCATTTATGTGGATAACCTTTCGAATAAATCCAAGTTGATATCTTCAATCAGATCTACCAAACGATGCCCCACGAGAATTGGAATTAAAATGACCCAGGCTATATTACAGGTTGAAAAACGTGACAGGGTGTCGTTGGATTATCAGACAGACACATCCACTTGGCATGAATTTAATATTTTTATCGCAAGAGTATCACGGCGCGGGGCACCGTATTTCCGACATGGCGCGTAAACCCCAGAACAAAGTGAATTTAGGCGGGCCAGCCACTTGCCTCTCGTAAAACGGCAGGGATTCTTCTTTTTCTTTTTTTTATAGGACACTACACGCGGCCATCATATTGTAAATATGTCGCTCTCGAGCCTTCGAGTTCAGAACTTTACGGTACCGCAGCTTTTTATACTTTCGGTTCCAGCGTCGTTTAACACGGAACTCCGGCGCGGCAGCTTGATTTGCATCGAGCCGGCGAATGCAGTTCCTTTCGAAGGAGAAAACAGGATGGGGGCCGGGGTGCGATAAATTCGACGCGAAATAAAGGGAACTACGAATACGATGGAGCAATATTAAAATATGGAAAAGCTTCCTACTGGATGTTAGAACGTTCGTGAAGATATCCAGTAGTACTGTCGGATATTTGGCCAAACGGGCTTGTCTATCATGTTACATCAGAGTTATTTGCTACTAATTCTTTGTTAACTTGTTTACTGTCGAGAGTTCCGAGGATGGAAGAGAAACGAGCAAGGAATTTTGTGGCTTATGTGAGGTGTTCTTGAGGGATTCAGTAGTACTGGTAAACGTGTGGTCAGACAGTTGTACTTACTAGATTTCATGTGCTATTTATTATTATTTGCTGTTCGTTTGGTTTATTAAAGTAAGTTTATGGGGAAATAAATGTATTTCGGCCTATTTGTGTTTGATATTCAGTAGTAGTGGTTACAGTGTGGTCAGACAGGTGCACCCATTATTTTGTTAATGGTATTGGATATTTATTTGCTACTCATTTTATTTATTGAAGTAAATACAGAACGATATAAGTGGGTCTGAATGTATTTGTATACATTATTCAGTAGTGTTAGTTGATGTGTGGTCAGACATCTGTACTCATTATGCTTACAGTGATATTTACTATTATCTTGCTACTTATTTTACTTATTAAATTCAATTTGCGAGGAAATACATGAGTACCAAGCCATTTGAATATTATATTCAGTAGTACTAGTCAACGCATAGTCAGCCATCCGTATCATTTCAATATCATTTGATGTTCTTTGTTATCGATTCTGCATATACTGCAATCAACAATGGGTTTAGCTTAGGATACTCTTCGTTTGCAATTTTTAACCGGCAAAGAATTAATTATAATTTTTCAAGAAACATTTCAGCTGCTTGTAAAAACTCACTCCTCAAATATTCATTCTTCTTACCGATGTTGTCAGCTTAATCATTATTTTCGACCGTACTGTATACATTTTTCAAAATGCAGAACGAGTGAAAATTGTAAAAAAATGGGTGACAGGAGAAGGCAAAACTAGCCTGCTTTAAACATAACTCAAACAGGCATTTGGGGATCGCCGGTATCGCGTGTCCAATCGAATTATCGATCGGGTATTTCGGCAAGTCGCGGCGTACACCGCATACATCGACGCCTATGCATTTTTAACGGTCCATTAATTCGTGTACAGTGATTGATAGCTGCGAGCAGCCGACCATCGACACGATAACTGCTCGCAAACGACAAAGCTGACACACGTTTTATGCGCGTACATTGCATTTTTCGCAGGGCATTGTGAAGTCTCAACTGTCCTTTTTTTTCGGAGTACTAATTCAATTTTTATTCAAGTTTTTTGGTGACAGGATTTATGATCCCTTTATTAACAAATTACCTATAACAAACTATATAAGTTTATATTAGTTGTAATGGGTTTAAAGCCATTTATGAATAATATTAATAATAATAATAATGTAAAAGTTATATTAATATACTGATTACATTTTCCTTTTCAGAAAGTCCAGCAGAGCATTGCACTTATCCATCATGGGTGGTAGCCAATAAATTGTGGGTGGCCTTGGATCAAATAGCGTCTCGGCTCCAGGCGTCGCCTAACAATCTAACGATACTGGATCGAAACGAAACTCGCCTGGTTTGCCATTCCGTGGTCACCATTAACGATCGTCATTATCACCACCCGTTCAATCCTGACAGGGAGAACCAGGTGATGTACGTGGCGAAGGCTACCCTCGACTGGTAAGTCAAGAAACTTCAATTCTTTCTTGAAGAACCTCTCAATTCTAAACGAAAGAATGAGTCAAGAGTCAGCCTTGATCTCTATGGAGTATTTAATAGGGTCTTGAAATCTTGCAAAGCGGCAGCTTCTCAGAGCTTAATAGGAGAGTATAGTATGAGAGGAGTTAGGTGCACGTACTGAAGGATATAAATAGACAATTTTTAGTCTACAAACTTTAACTAGCAAGATAAAATCTTCCGTCAATTCTAAGTTTAGAACAGGTCTACTAACTTCAAATTATCTGACATATGCAAGTCTTGGACCAGATATAGTAAATTTCAGCACATTCCCCGACTTATATCTATTTCTAATACCATAAAAAATTAATCCACGTCGAAGTATATAGATGTTCTGAAACAGTCGAATTCCTCATCGCTTGTAAGTTGAAATCCTGAAGCTAAAATAGCCTTAAAGTGTGTCATTCCTTCGATCGGAGTATGGAAAATAATCCCTTCGTTGGGTCAGTTATTCAGAGACGTTCTCTAGGCACTAAGAGCTATGTAGCATGCCAGCCCTCCTGAAGTATGCCAGCCATTTGCACGAAAAACTATTCAATCTCGTAAATTTGCTGAGAAAATTGTTCCGATCCAAGCAACAAACAACCCAGCAGTGCTTCCACGCGCTCGAGTGAGATACACCGCGAGTAATTATAACGGTATGCCGCGATAATCCTTTCATCGCATACCGAAGACACTTGCGCTCGCGTAAATAAACAGCGCGCGCTGGATTAAACGCGGGGATCCTGCAGTTTGGCTGCTCGACCTGCGCCGGCAGACGCGTTGGAATGCCAATATACACGGTGTTCCCAAATGTTCATCTCGAGTTTCTGCGTTTGGAGGTATTTCGAAAAGATTATTTGTGAAGAAGGAAATTAAACAAATTATTGAACCGTGGCATCTATCTGATCAAGTTTGAGGAACTTAACAGGTGATCAGTAGCACTGAAACTTATTTTCACACCACGTAACTGATGCAACTCTTTTCCTGTTTTTATGCGGTTACGTTTTATTTCCCCTTCCCCGGAGTGAGACACTCAATGATGGGAATTCTTCCAAGTGTTTGAATCAACGTTTTCCCCTTTATTCAGTGAACCCACTCCCAAAAGCATCCCCCGGTCATAAACTCATAAAATGTTTGAAACAGAAGTTCAATTGTGCACTAAGCTTTGCAAACTTACGTCAAGAATATTTTGAAAAAAGTTTCTTTCTCATAAGATATGTTTTTTAACTCATTTTCAACATTTTGTCACTACAAGTTTGCAGCTTTTGTTGTACCAATGTTCTTTTGTTTCAATTTTTTTCAGCATACCAGCCATACCGACTATAATCCACAAAATCAAACCTCGCTTAATATACCCCCGTGGTACCAATATCCCATCGAAACCCACCCTTGCAGCCAGAGCACGCAATTTTCTTCAATTCAAGTAGTGCCATTTTCTTGCCCCCTCCACATCCGTCACGAAAATATGAATCCGCGAAACCTGCTGCAGAAGATATAAAAGAATACCCCCCTTCTGTCGCAGGAGGAGGGGGTGGCGTACAGAGGGGAAACTCTTGCATGGCGGTTCTCATAAAGTCGCTAGCTGGCGCGTAATCGCGGGTATATTAAAGCGCGAGGAGATCAAGCCGGAAGATTTCGCGAAATAAGAAGAGGGTAGCCCCCACTTCCCTACTTTTGCAGCCGAGAGAACGATAGATGATTGGGTGAGGGGGTGGACGTGTGTTGGAGGGGGGGCTGAATATCCGTCTCCTTTTGTTTCGAGCTTCTTAAGTGGGAGAAAGTGCACAGGAAATGACAAGGCCATCGGAATGGGCGATCGACGAGACAGGTCGGGGTGGGCGAGGACTGGGGGATGGAGCGGGGGTGAGTGCAACGAGGCATCGTTGCAAGCGATGTGGAATCAAATTAGGTCTTTTATCGAAGCGAGTGTAGTGGAATCGGTGGTAATTAGGGTGTGACTGAATTTAATTTCGTTTCAATGGGGCAGCTCAATTGGAATCTCGACGCGAAACCGAGGGGTTGAGATTTTCGGAAAAGTGTAGTCTGCACTTTGTTCGTTAGATCTTGCTGTCTGCATCGCTGGATGTCTCATTGGCATTTTTAGACCCCGGAAGTTGTCACATGTTTGCTTGCATGGACCTTGCAAAGAGAAAATTAGGGGGAGGCGATTCGAAATTCGAATTACTTAGGGGGGTGAATCTTTGTGAAAGAACGCTTAATTTCATGAAAATTAGATGAAAGTGGGGGGGGGGGGAAGCTGAAGTTTCGTCCACGGCTCGTTGTAATTTGAAATGCAAGGAACTTTTCCTGTATGTATATTGGACGTTGAAGAGATTTTTAAGTAGCGGAACGCTCTGCACGGGGTTTAATTAATTCTGCGAGATCGATTAATTGCGACGATGTTTGTATTATTTAAAATCGTTCGTCCGTGAATTTATATTAATTGTACGCGTTACAGGGAGATTAATTGGATTGCATAATGAACAATAGTTCACCGAGCGAATAAATCATTATTGATATGAAGATGAGGACGTATATCAATTTTCTTGAACAAATATTTGACTATTTCGCTGAGTGGATATTGTATGAATATTTATTGCATTTTGTTTTTATCTTGTTGAAAAATCCTGTCGGTATTTTTAAGTAATTTAAATGTGAGCTTATCATTTACATTATCCTTCGTTTGTTAGCTTCATTTTGTCATTTTTAAATTCAAAGAAGTACACAGAATTGAGGATTTCTTATGTTATTTAGGCACTAATTGGTTATTTAACAAATTTTATCAAGTTTATTCGTTTAAAGCATATACAATTTACGAATGAAATATTACTGTAGTGAAATATGATATAATCGACTCATACCGTGCTAAAATATGTTTATATTATTAATTACAGTATTATATTATAATATTACACACAAATTAAAATTTACTTGTATTTGTAAAATATCGATTAAACTCTAAAGCAAACAGGGTCTTAATAGTGAGAGGAGTACATCATTTACAATTATAGTCCGAATACAGAAGATTAGCTGATTCAGCTCAGAGAACAGTTCCCCCACCACCATACAATCCGGTTACTCCCACTTGCCACTATCTCTCCTCTTCTGTTACAAATCTGCTAGCATTATTCATCTCTCAATTACGGGGACAGCTTGGCATGACATAAGATTAGAATCCATTTATGAACCGATTCACAGTATCGAAAATAACCTCGAGTGACCATTTGATTTTATTCCAACCGCATACACATTATCTTCAACTGACATCTCAATATAAAAATTGAATTACCCATCTGCCAAATTTTACGGCAACCGAACCACCCATTCCGAAGGTTCTCGAAGACCCCACCGCTATCCTCAACTCCTGGAGCACGAGGATCACGAAATTATCTCCAGAAACGGGTCGTTCGTTTAAGTAATTAGCCCGGGAGTAAGACTGGCCGACGCACGCCCTGTAAAAGATGCAACAAGAATGTTTCATAACACGAGCAGTCGCATTGAGTCCGTTTAATCGCAGCCCACTTAACCCTGTTTAGCAGGGCTCCCATTTAAATGCCAGCCACCGAGGTTTTTTGTTGAAACACACTGCGCTGCGGCCTTCCATTCACTGGGCTAGCGTCTATTCAACCCGAGTGATCCACTTACATCCTCCCATCGCCTCGCTTCGAGAGGGATGAGACCTGATATCCCTCGGTACATCGGTCCGCTTCTGCGGAGGTATCCGTTTCAAGAAATTTCACTGATCCGGTCTTGGGCCACGTACACGTGTACAGAGACCGGTTCTGTGGCCTCGAATAATGCACGTGCGCCGTTAGCTCGTGTACCTTGCCGGGTTTACGAGGTACACCCCGACAGTGGGATGATTTCGAACCTATCGGTTGCCTCCAATGGCAGCTTGCTTAGAGCACGACTGTTGGGTCTGTATTGGTGCAAGAATTCTAAAGGTACTCTTGGTATAAAAGTTCTGGTTGTGTGGAGTGGGAGTAAATTAGTTAATGGGTCGGTGATTTGGATCATCTGACGATTGACGGGTGGTGAAAGTGGAGTAGCAGCTTTAACAGTAGGGCATCTTGTTAGGATGTTCAAGGAAGTATTGTTTCCTTATGACTTAAGGGGGAACACTGGCTACCATTTTGTGCTACCTTCAGAGTGATTAGTTGATTCACTAGATATGCCTGTGAGTGATGACATAGGTATGGTAGATTAAGATAATTGTAGTGGTGGCAGGAACTCTAGTCTAAGAAGAAAATGTTGTAACTTAGTCCCTCGACTCTCTTTCTAACCTGAAATCCTAGTCACTTGACTTACACCACCTTCCCCCGGGGTATATCTCGAGAATATCAGTATTCCCTTCGCTTCTGTGACAAGTCCAATCTTCAGAGACACCCAACACTACCAGCCCATCTCAGATCAGATCACACAGGGCGCAAACTTTCCCCATTATTCCCCCTCATTCAGCGCCACCTCGAAAAGCGTGTTCACGCGACGTACTACCGTTCCGCGGTATCTCGCAGATGTTACAGCTGTCTTGGTCGTTAGCTCTTCCACGTAATTATTACAACGTCCGTGGTCGGAACGAGGCCGCGTTCGGCTCTGCTATTTACAGATCGATTAAAATGTCAGCCAGCCGTAAGTATTCTTCGTGGCCGTCGTGAAAAATGGCTTCCCGTCACGGAACCCGCCGCGGTGTATATAATAACCAGCGGCGGGGCCGGTATCCTCGTGGTAAATCATTGTAAATTCATTTTTCTCTACCCACACCGAGTCCACGGCCTACCCCCTGTCCTCATCTTCCCAGAACGTCGAAACGAAGTTCTCCGAGATTTATCGCGCGATCAATTCGCTTCGGCTGGCCGATCGATTCCTCGCCTCTCAATCGATCCCCCGCCTAATGGCTTCCTCAAGGATAATTTATGCAAAACGCTTGGACGATAATGGAGCACGTCCCGCTTCATAATTCACGGTGCCTCGCTGTATTTAGCTGACGCCCCTTTGACAACTTGGACGTGGCTTGTCGGCTTTTAATCCTTTCTAATTTTCGTAATGTTGTTGGCGCACACCTGGCGGCTTGGTTGTTGCGCCTAGCGTGTCGAACTCAACCGCGAAAACACTTCTCTGCCCCAGCTGCTACACCAAGTCCTCCTATAATTCACCAGGCTAACATCTCCTCAGGAATCGCATAAAACTATTTCGAGCAGGTTTTTCAGCAACACTTGCGCGAAATGTTAGCGGTTTGAGTGATTATCAGGTCATGGGATGCATTCTGTACAACACGGACTCCGGGGTACGTGATGCTAAGCCCATCAGGGGGCAAAAAGTAGACCACAATTACCCAATCGATGTTCGACAAGAGGATTATTTTTGCGCTCGTGCCTCGCGATCGTAACGGCCGGTTTACGAACCAGAACATTGTAACAGGCTGTGTAAACGATTAACCTTTCGTCGGTGTCAATGTGTAATTGTTATTAGGAGTACAATCGCGGCGGAGCAACGAGCGGAGCAAGGTCTCGTATGCCCCTTGTATGGCTGGTACAACATAACGTAGAACGACTGCTGTACATTGATAAATATTCGGGTAGCCATTGTGCGGGTCGCGATCGATATTCGACCGTGCGCTCCTTCCTCTGCGATATTTATGATTGTTGTTCCGTCGTCCCTAGCAGAACAGAATTCCCTTGCAGCGCTCACAAAGGAGACCCGTTTCTATGCGTACCGAAACTGTTAGGGCACCTGCAACTTTATGAACAAATTTATAGATTCGAGTTATCGTGGCCTGGTTATCACGTTGAAACAATTTCAATGGGTTTAAAATAGTCTGTTGGATTATTTTATGACCAGGGAAGAGAATTTTTATGGAAGAGTCCGTTGCAACGTTCGCGGACGAATTTCATTTTGAGGGCTACCGAAACTCTTGTTAGATGAACCAAGATTATGAGAATGTGTTTGAGATAGAAATTATTCAGGGATTTCTGTTGTTGGTAAGGTGATTTGACACGAAAGGAAAGGAGTTTTAATGGAATGTAAGCGGGTGCAACATTCGGGAAGAAATTTCGTTTCGGTGATTACCGAAGTTCTGACTTCGGCTTTGTGAATAATCCTTTAGCTTTTCAAGAATTGTAGTGTAGAGAAATTTCTTATTAGGTCACCGAATTCCTAAGGACAAAAGTTTTAACTGGCTATAAGTTCTTTGTTCAATTTACAAACGAACTCCATTTCGATAGGTACCGAAGTTTTAACATGGAGTCTGAATTCATGAGGAATCCTTTAGGTTTTGAGTTTGCAATACTTTGATACGGTCAAAGTTATTTTAAAGCCAATTAGTTGTTAGGGAAATAAATTTTTATAGGTTGCATTGTATCATTGGTTAAGGAACCTTATTTCGGCCGGTTTATTCGAAGAATTTAAAATTCTTTTATTGTATTTGTATAGGCACCCTGGGAAAAGAAATTTAAATACAAAACATTTTTGACATTTATGAATAAATAGCTTCTGTGTATTTAATTTTTGGGGGTATAGAATCATACCATTGTGAATCTTTGAATGAACCACAAATTAAAATAAGAAATAATCAACTTCCTATAATGGATAGTTTTTAATGGAAAAATTCATCTATTGCTTACTTCGCAATTCTATATTTTTTACACAAACACAGAACACGGACCACAATATATCTCAATCTTGTCAAAATTCGTTGCCATCGAGTGTGAAAATTAATTAATAGATTTGTTAATATCAAAAGATAATCCAACAATTTTATTCCTCATTATTCCATCCCTTTCCATTTAAGGCCAATTAAGACACCACACTTTTCAATCCAACAAATTTCAAGCTCCAAAGAAACAGCATGTACTGAAATAGATTAAGTGGCCAGAGGAAAGTATATTTCTGCAAGTTCGTGTAAGTTTATCGCCGCTAGGAATTAAGGAACTTATGGCGGTGTCGATACGAAGTTATTGAATTAGAAAGAACTTGCATAAATATTCCTGGCGCGAGATATCGATATGGCTTCTTCGATCCGATACGTGCCACCAGTTCCCCGCCAATGGTGCAACAGGAGGGAACTGCGTTCTTATCGGGAAGAAATGTTCTTATCGTGACTATATATCGGACCGAATAGCATCGTGTACCGCATAAAACTTTCGTTCGATTCAACGCGGCCGCGGACTAGAAACTACCCCGTCGAATCTATTTTCTTGGTGGTGGCCCGCTCTCGACATTGTTACGCGTATTACCTCGACTTCCGGTACTCTTGCAACCAGAGATAAAGCAAGATAAACGCCTCGAGTTCCCCTTATGGGACGTCGCAACGCGTCGTTCTTCTAACTGCGCTCACGACTCGCGTAAGTTGCTAGAGGTGGGAAAACAATTACAATTTGCATTCTGTTTACTTGGTAGCCTCTATCTTTGGCTACATATTGCTAGCGATATACTATTGCCCGATGAGAAGATGAGCTACTACCCACAAGCTGAAATGTCACAGAGGCAAGGGAAATCACCCGCTCGCTCCACTTTATCCCCTCCAAGTAATCCTACTTTTCGGTTCTTAGCGGTTGTCCATATCCTCCGATTGTCGCGATTGGTATCGTTCGCGTTCTACGTCACGGGACGAACTCTGTTGGAGGATTGGAGAACTGTGTCTGTTTGTCCGTCTTTTGGTACAAATCTTGTAACTCAATTTTAACTCACATCCACAAATCCAATCGAGGCGTAAAATTAAGAATCATATTTGGTGCAATTTGTGATAAGAAAATTTGTATATTATTCTCGAAAATATATAATTAGAATTTGGCTTGGAATTATACTTGTTAGTATAATTAGTAATCAATAGAAGTGGGTAAATTGAATTTTTACTGAGAAAATTTTAAATACAGCAGCGATTACGTTTATTGAAATTATTTAGTTCTTATTGTTATAAGAACTAAATAATTTCAATAAACGTAATCGCTGCTGTATTTAAAATTTTCTCAGTAAAAATTCAATTTACCCACTTCTATTGATTACAAGTATGCGTTTATTTCATATGCCTTTCGGCCTTTGAAAGGGGGTGTACAATTTTTTTTTTTACAATTCTATGTCTTCTTTCCTTGTTCTTCTTCACGCTGTTTTCTTCTGCTTATTATCTCTCTCATCCATTCCGTTCAGTAATTCGTATATCATTTTCCTTATCCTTGCCATACCATTGCAGTTTTCTGCAAGATGCTCCAACGTTTCTTTGTTTCCCACACACATCCTGCATTCGTTCTCTTCTTCGTCGCTTTTCCAGAATCTGTTTCCTCTCTCTTCATTACCGCATCTAAACCGTGCAATTAATTTCTGGTCTCGTCCTTCGTATTCTTTCGACAAATATTTTGGTTTTCCCTCTATACGTAGTTCCCTATATTTTGGGTTATATCTGCCTTTTATAATTCTGTCATATTGCTCCTGTCTCTGTTCTCCTATGTCTGCGTTAATTAAAGTTGTTCCTATATCTTTTCTTCCTCTCCTTGCTTCCTCTACTTCTTCTATTTCCATTCCGTTTCTTCTGTAGTACTGCTCTCTTTCTTTCTCCCATCTAGATTTCTTTCTTTCTTCTTTTCCTTTTATTTGTTTCCAACATTCAGTTATTATTCTGTTCCTACCTTCCGTTCTGGTCTTTTCCTCATATTTTTGAGGCTCCTTTTCCTGCTACTGATTGCAAGTATGTAACTAATATTAAATGACTTATCTCATCAAATATTCCAGAAACAAGCTGCAAATAAAACTGTTACTAAAAAAAAATTATTACACACCAGGAATGTTAAGTAAATTAATACGTTAAGTTTATTGAAACGAATAGGCGAATTCAAGTAACTTTCTTCAGAGCCATGAAAGTGATAATTAAGTAGGTAGGTTCCGATAAAACCAGAGCCCCAATGAATTCCACTGGTTCGTAATCTTCGACGCTCGCGCGGCGACGCAGCTTTTATGTGCCGTGACTTCCGCTTCCTCCTGATTGCCACACTTTCCCATCCAGCTTTTACGATCGCGTTACTTTCTTGTGGATTGAACCGTCAACAGTCCCTTCTCGATTTTTATTCCCGCGGCGTCTAGCATGCCAAGGAACCCCCCGTAATTCCAGTCCGCAGATATAAAACCGGAAGATCGTTATACACGGCTTGAACGTTGACCGGAAAACGAGTCATCTCCGACCCTCGAATATTTACAGCTCGTAAGTTTCGACAGCAGTTTGAAAGTTATTTCCGCCTCTACCAGCGCACCTACGTGTTTTTCAAATCAGAAATTTCGAATTTCACGCAATTTTATGTTCGACGATGTATGTAAATCTTCCCCCTTTTTACCCTTTTTTGTTTTTGATTTCTGCAATATCTGGTAAAAGTTTTTACCCACAAGTTACGCGAGTAATTAATAAAATTAACCCGACTTCCAAAATTTCAGTGCAAAATTTGATATAGAATTGATCTACAGAATTTAATTTTGTTTAATTCGTTTAAACTGACCACGTGAAAACGTATGAAATGAAATGAAAAAATGGGAAATTAATTTATAAAATATTGTAAAATTTTGAGTTGTTGAAATTTTAGATCGTGAAACGGAATTTTGATATCTCAGGAGTCTCTCTTATTATTTGAAACAAAAGTGCGTTTCCTTTGTGAAAAGTCGAATTTTTAGTTTTCTGTATAGAAACGAAGAAAAATTAGTCTTCCAAGAAATTACAGAGGTGGACCGATTTCCTGATCACGAAGAAAATCATTTCCTTCGAATAAAACAGGTAGCAATGTTTCGGTGGTGTTCAATGTTTACGCGAATCGTTCACAATGTCCGTCCGTTTCGTAAACAGATAATCGTGAATTTCTTACGAATGCTTTTATGGTCGCAATGTACTTTATGTCATCGCCATAAGCAAGACGGAGGCTGGCTTCGCACAATGAGAAGCTCTCCCTCGGAGCCATTAAGGCCGCGTACACAGAATAATAAAAAGGAACAGCGGAAAGCACCGGAAACCGCGATAATAAATCCCTTTGAGAAATTTGCAATCGCGGTGGAGTTGCTGGCAGATAATTCATTCACGGCATTCAAAGGGTTCTGAGAAATTGGCAATGAAAGGGTATGCAGAGGCTTTAGGAAATATTGCAATTATTTTTCACACAATAATCCCTTGTCAAATTCAAATTTTGATTTTTTTTATTGAAAATGTTGATCAGTAATTTTCCACCGAATTTTTAAATAGGGGTTCTAGGAATTTTTATTTAACTGGATTTTTGCAACATACAAATTCATTATCTTCATTATCTTCGATTTGCTTAATGAAATCGTAAATAATACAGTTCCTTATTTGTGTACTGAAATAAATTAATTTTTATTTCTTCTTACAGTTTTTGGATCGTAAATATATTATTCAAATGAAACCTACTTTTTTTCCTCGAAATCGCTGCGTCCGCATTTAGAGTATTTAAATTTTCCGCCACTTTTTAAAATTCTCCCAGAATTCCCGAGGAAGCGCAGTCCCAAAGAAACATTTCCCATATATTACAATTAAACCGCTACATTCAGTGATTTATACTCCTCAAACCGATCATACCCAGAAGCCCTCACATTTTCATAAATCCCTCACACATTTTCTGAAATTTTTCCCTCGCCCCGTGACAACGTCGCGGCCATACATTATTTTCCCCGGCGGTATCACGGCCCGTGAAAAAACATCTTCGCCCCCGCGTCGCGGACGAATTCATAAATCGATGAACGCCACGAGCAGAGCGGATACTTCGCGGAGGGACAAAGCCCGGGATGTATCGGTAAAAAAAAAACGAAAAAAAAAAAAGAATTGGGAGAGAAGCAAAAAAACGTTTTCCCGTGTACACCATGAAGCAAAGTGAAACGCGAATCGGCGTGGAAATGGAACAAGTTGCTTGCCGGTCTGCGCGCTCGCGTATTTGCCCGGGATGCATGTTCGATTATGCTTAAAAAGCCTCCCCGTCTGTTTCACGTGCGCGCGCATCCACGTTTAATTTCGTGGACATTTTGTGTGGTCTGACAAAGAGGAACTATTTACGGGCCAGGTCACTCATAACTCGTTCTTTTCCTCTCCCCCTTCTCGCGTTGCTTGTTTTTCACCCAATGGGCCGGGCGAAATGCATAAAAACGAGCTTTGATCCAGCGCGCGCCGTCGGCGTCGCGTTTGAAACTGTCGAACCCGCCGCGGGAGCATTTTAAAAAACTGACAACTCGGCTCGTTATTAGATCGCGACGACCACTCGACAGCCCTGAAGGGTGTCATTGTGCCGCTCCGCCTCAAAGGGCGCGTTTGACGGGGACGCGGCTGAGCTATTCTCGTGGATAACGATGATCGGCTGACATCCCCGCGAGCTGCCACGAAAATAGCCGGTTTCTGCCGGTGTAAATAGGTCTCCCGGGCAAAAATCAGATGAATTTGAAGGGTGGCTTTCGGCCAGCGGCGTCGTTTTTTAGGTAAACGTGACTGAAGAGCTGCGAGCTTAAGCGCGCTTAGTACCCACGGCGACGATTTTATGTGTTTAACTTGAACCGGTCGCAGCTGACGCTCAGTGCTCTTTGGAGTCGTTAGACTTCTCGCGGGGGGGATTTTTATTGGCGCGGCAAGTGTGCACGTCGTTAAGTGTTTCGCAACGCAAAACCCCTAGATGAAGATGTATTGATTGGTGGTAGGATTCATTTTTAGGTTAGGTATGTGTTGTCGATGTGTGATGGTATTTTGAAATTCAAATTCCCTAGAGGATTTCCATTTCAGCAAGCAGCAAATGAGTTGGTACGAGTGATATTAGAATTTTAATTTTGAAAATTTCTGTGAACCCCTAGTTTTATCTCGCATTAATTTTTTATGACTTAATGATTTCTGTGTTCTAGATGTTTTTAATTTTGATAATTTCTGTGAACTCCTAGTTTTGTCTCGTATTTTCTGGTTTTTATGTCTTAGTGTTTTCTGTTTACTATATTTTGTTTTAGGTTTTTTCGTTCTCAATGTTTTCTGCCTTTGATCTTTGTTTCTATATTTTCTACTTTTCGATACGCCCTTCCTGACAGTTTTTGTTTTATAGTTTCCTGTTTTATAGGACGTCTCGTCCCCTGTATTTTTCCACTTTACTGTCATCAATTCCGTATTTATTTTACTATGCTCCAGTTTTGAATATTCCGCCCTATTTCTATACATTTTCGGTCTCTCGTTTTACATTCCGCCGAGTTTCATTTCCAAATATTTTCTAGCTTTTACCTTCTGCGTCTAAATTTTCTGTTTGTCTAACATTTCACGTCTTTCATTTGCGTTCTCCATATTCGTCATAATCAGCTGATGAATTGTTCAAATGAATATACCGTACATATTACGTAATAATTATGTATTAAATACACAAATTGTACTTCTCAATATTTTCTGTAATAATTGAGAACTGTGCTCTTCGCATAATCCTTGAAAATTACAAGCGCAGAGAACGCGCTAACAACACAGCTAAAACACAGAAGATGAGGTTATGTGAGGATGCGCCATATTGTATTTAAATTCTCGTCCCGATTACGTGACTTCCCTCACGTAACAGCATAATCAGATCAAGCTCCTCCCAAATTTTAACTGAACAGAAGATAATTCGAATTAGCTCGAACTTTAGCAGCATGCGAGAGGTAAGAAAATATGGTAATCTGATATTCCGCCATATATCCCCGTATATTTGGAAATATCTCGCGAAAATTACGTTCCTCGTTTGAAACAACGCTCGCCATTAAATTATCGATTTCCATCTGGGGGGTTTCAGTTTAACAATGACCACAAATCCCGCCCCTTCCATATCCAGCATTCTACCACGATCCACTTTTGCAATGTTGTTGGCCGGTTCCGAGGGTATATCCGACGGAATGTTCGACATTCGTGGGAGATCAAGAGTCCCGGTTACATCTACGTTTAGAGAATTTTCCCGTCTCCCTGTATCGTGGCCCGGGAAATGCGAGGGTCGCGTTTCGAATTGCTCGGTTAACCAGCGAAAATTATTCCAATCGTTCCGAGGACGAAAGGATGTAAAGGCCGCCCTATAATTATTAGGATAGCACCGAAACCGAGGACGTAACTTGTATCCGAGACCGTAAATTATTTGGCCGCAGAAAATGCAGTTTCGGGGGATTGGGGCCAGAGTCTCTATCGTGTGTCTGCGAATTGATTTCGGTGGTTTCCAGCATTCCCTGAAATTGGGCGGCGGGATTCTTTTAAGGAAATTGAAAAATCGAAGGGGGGGGGAGGACTCGCGCGGGGGATACGGCACCGGGACTTTTTGCGATATATCCAGCGGATATTCAGATTTCAGACATCGCACTGCTTTTCTTTCAATGCAATTTTGGGGACTCGCGTGGTTTCCTTAAGTAATTTATCTCGAGTTATATTGTCAAATGCTTATATTATAAAATATTTTGATGCGATAAAAAAATCAAATTTTGGACTGCCTAGTCCCCTTGAGCCAATTAAATATCTTATTAAAAACCCAGAACATCCATACACAATATCAACCCCTACACAACTGCACTGCTGCGTTTACCAAAACAATCAGAATTTGACTGCAATCAAACGACACCATCTTCCGTCCACTCCATTTCCAATTCCGCAAGATAAACCCGCTGCTTCTCCTGCCCAAGTACCCAGAACCCCCAAGCATATTGATATCCACACCGCCCCGAACGCGACCGTGCAAAAAACTGGGGGTTTCCCTAGCACGAACCAGGTGGATGCACCTGTACGGTTCATGGCACCCTCCAAACTCCCCCTCCGGAGCATTCAAGTCACGTAGTTCGCCGGTAATATACGAAGGACACGTTCACCTCCCGGCACCGTCGTGTCCCTTCCCGCGGCAAGGTGGCCCCGTGGTCCTCGGCGGGTTAAGGAGCGAACATATGTAGCGCGATGGTGCGGGGCTTCACCTCCGGCAGGAGGTAAACAAGCGTGTCTCTTCCTGTCGACGGAGATCGACTTGGCTGGAAGTTGGACGTTTCGCCGGCCAATCGGCCGGAAAATTGCTCGATGACCGGAGATCTAGCGACCGGAAGTGCACCGCTCGTATCCGGGCCGGTGCACCGGCTGCCTGCAAAATTATCCAGCGCGTGTATCGCCGAATCGTGGCCCCGATCCGCCGGCACGTTCCGTTTAATTGACGTCCTTTTAACGCACACGCTTCCTGGCCAGGGTGATCCGAAGGGGGCTTGAATGGAATTTCGATGGAGGGGTCGGGTTTATCAGTTTTCGCGACGCTTGGCGCTTAAACGATTCGAATCGAACGAGGTCCAGTGCTGGCACTCGATTGTGAGGCCGGAGAATTCGATGACGAGCTTTGGTAGTGTGTTTCTAAAGCTGCAAAATAATCTATGGCTAAAGGATTCGTTTCTTTTTTTTTGAATCGGGTAGAGGGTTTATTGCAACCCCTTGTTGATACATAGGGTGTAAAGGAACATGTTCGGAGGTGAGTTTTGAGGTACAGTTACAAGGGATGGAGTTTATGGAAGGTGTTGGTTATGTTTAATTGGACTTGTGCTGTGATTTTTGGTTGAAAAGTGGGGTTGTTGAAAACTGAATTTTATTGTTTTTCGTTTTATGAGGAGATGTTGAAAGGGAAAGTTGGGAATTTTCTAGATAGAAAAAGTGCAGATATACTGCAGTTACGGATATATTATATGCAATTGAAAATAATTATAATTTTCTTATTATTGAAGTAATCATTTTAAAATTATTATAAAGCACGTCTAGAGCCACATTTTCCAGAACGGACTTCAATTAGTTTACTGGAGATTCTTTAGCATGAATGTGAGGAGGCTGGGGAGTAGGTATATGTGTGTTTGAAATTTTGGTGGCATGGCCCATTTCTTCTTTTAATAATGTTTAAACAGTGGTCCAACCAAAAACGCATGAAATCGTGCTTATAGTAAAAATACACTTCGTTATCCTGCTGATTCGTTTTAAATTATTGAGGTATCAATAAAATTGTACTATATCACTTAAGAATTTAATTAGCTAAATTTTGCAATCATTAAGAATTTGTATGCGCCAAATGGGAATTATTGTCTTCCTAAATATAATATTTAAATGTATCCCAAGTTTAGAATATAAAAAAATGAGTGTATAAGTCTATATACTGGAATTCTTTATAGCAAAAGGCATCGAAAAGTCCTTTAGCGTTTTGTAATCTGACGTTTCGTTTCCAAGATACGAGCGATTAAAATTCGGCTTTCAGCGTGCGCTATTCTAATGTGAAATGGGCGGGGCCTGCGCGCTATTCAAATGTCATGGGCGCAGCGCCTGTGCGTCGTACGCCAAGTGTCTGCACTTTAATCGTTTATATTTGGAGAATGGATAGTCGGATTGAAAAGTGGTAAAGAGCTTTTCGATTCGTTTTGCGACGAAGAGTTCGTATACGTCTATCAATCCACTAATTTTCGAACGCTCCATAAACGTCTGATGAATTTATAATAAACATTGGTATGATGATTAAGTTATCATTTTCAACGGAAAATTTGTTCTTTTCCCTTGCCCTGGTGAAATTTCAACAAGTAGGACGGTCGTAAATATTCCGCGAGAATTCGAGCAACGCCGTGTTTAAACGCGGAAAAACATCGCGCGCAGCGGGAAACGCGGCTTGTTAAATCACGGCAAACTGCACAGCGTTGCTCAGACTGCAGCGTCGCGATGCATTTCCAGACGGCCGCGACTCCGCCGGCGAAACTAATTGTAAGTAGCGAAATAAATCTTCGGCCGAGGAACGCAAAAAGTCTTGGACGAGGGAAGGGAGAATAATGATAACAAACAACGGGGCGCGGAAGAAGATTAGAGGGAGGCACGGAGAGCGTAAATATGCCCCGGAGAGATTTATGAAAAATAATATTGCCCCTGTTCGATCAGCTTCTGTTCCCGGCCAAGCTGACTTAAAGCGTTAAAATTCAATTTGGATCCTTTCACGGCAAGAAGATTATTTACGAGTTACTTGAACCATAAGATTAGAAAGTAGGGCTGCGTCACCAGATACCCAGAAGCCACCCATTTATTAACAATCTCGTTAAACACATGCATTTGACAAAATTCTCGGTATTCACTGACGATTGAAACTTTTTTATTGCTATGAATGTCATCTTCGCTGTATAGCCAATGATGGAGGACAGTCTCTTCACAGAGCAAGACACCGAGTCCACGATTCTTCCGCGAGAAAGAATTCCCATGGATGTATCATGTTATACATTCCCGATTCCCGTTGCCAAATCGCTTTAAAGCCAGCTGGTGTTTGTTCGACAATAACGTTGTCGTGGCCAGACTGACACAATACCGTTCATCCATGGACACAAAGTGCATCCGCGGACTCACCTGCCAGCACACAGCAGCAACGTGTGTCTAGAGAGCACGGGTATCGTTCTCGATTCGCTTGAGGGAACACCGTGTCTGATACGCTTTCATCGCGACGATGGCGCGCCACTAGAGGGCCAAGGACCGAAGGATCAAAGAAACGGAGAAACGGCGAAACAGAAAAATCAGTATTCTCGCGGACGAGAGCGGTAGCTCTCGACGATGCTCGTGAAATGCTGTAGATAAAGCTTATGAAACATGCACGGTTCCATTCCTTTCGTTCACGCGAAATCTGCTTCCCACGTTGGACAATTGTCTTTGGAGGAGCTTTCACTCGACTGGTTTGAATATCGTTGCGTGTGTCACTTGGAGGTGACGTTTTCTATATTCAGCTCCCATTTAACACCAGAAGATGCGATTGAGTCATAACAGCATTCCTCATTTATAAGATACTGCGAGGGAGCGGACGATTCCCCTTGGCCCTGTGACATTTGTGGGTAATGCGACTTCTTTCCAGCTCCTAATAGTACTCTATGTTCATTCCAACCCTTCAAACAAACGTCATCTCTTAGTAGCAACCCCTGACTCCATTATGGCTACCTACACTGTTAGTTCTCTTTCCTTCAAAAGACGTGGTAACTGTTGGTCAAGTCTATTGTTGGTTCTAATCCAATCTATCATAAAATGTCAGCCACTAGAAGATCCTAAAACTACACCTGATAAGCAGAAATCTGAAGACCACGGGACATGAAAGCAACCTTCCTATTGGGAATCACTATTCTGTATCTGCGGTTAGTCGACATCCATTAATTCAGTGAAGCATCACGCTAATTACGTTAAATGTATTGGAAGGTCCTAGAATTTGTCCAAGAATAGAAGCTATCGTGCTCCAAGTGGCCACTAGGCTGCTCCTTCATCGCCATCAAAGGCACCCAGCGCAGCAACAAAAAGACACTCGTCTATCGACTCCAAGCGCTTCCCCCTCGATTCTCACTTATCGCAGCCCCGTTTCCCGACCCCGACTCATTTGATTCAATGTTCCCGCATCACGAGCGGCGATCAGCGGCTCCGGAGCCGCAGTCGCAGCCGCAACATCCGGCGGATATCGCACGCAGTACGCTCCAGAGAGCACGCCGTCTGATGTACTTTCATCACGAAGATAGTTAACCGACGGGAGGGGTAGGAAGGGGGAGCCAAAGGGAATCGAAAGGGCGCAGAAAAGATAGCTGACAGGGTGGAGCGGGGTTGCTGGGGTCGAGGATCCTTGGTTGCTGGTCGTAAATGCTCCCTGTAGCGGACGTACGTAGCCAGGACTCCTCCCTGCCTGTTCCTTTGGCGCCGGGCATTTTCGAATCGAACGGGAACGACCGCCGATTTCGACCAACCGCCGGATTGTTTCGAGTGCTCGAAGAACGACAGAGGGTTAGAGGGAAACAAGTGCACGGAGATTTGGGGATGAGGGGGGAGACAGATCGTTTCGTGATTCCCTGAAATGCTGGACCAGTTGGTGCACTTTGGGAATAGGGGGTGGGCGTTTGGGTGGAATCCACTGCTTAAAAGTTTAGGATTATATGTTTCTTTGGGGTAGGTTATTCCGGGCTGTTGTATGAAACGTGGGTGGCTTGGGAAAGTTTTTTGTGGAAGGGAAATATGCAAATTAGTGGGATGTGTTGGTGTGCTGGTAGTATTCCGTATGTTGGTGTCAGATGTTGTTGGACAGTTTGAATTAAAATTATCCATGAAAGCTGATTCATTTTTTATTCACTTATGGAAATACATTTTTTTTATTTACATTTTTAATATATTTTTTTGTATATTATTTATAAATTTAGTATTTAATCAGCTACATGAAATCAAGTGTGAAAAATAATTTGTATACTATTTATTAATATAAAAATGATCCCGTCTCAGTTTTAGTGGATTTTTACGATCCTGAGTATTGTTTCTATCTGATTTTGGATTTGCATTTTTGAGTACTGTCTTTGTTGAATCTCTTAGCAGCCTTTATTAAACCCGAAAATCGATTTCTCAATTTTTCAGTGTCTGTCAAATTTCTCTCAACAATTGAATACACTTACTTACCTCGTGCCATTCTAATTAAAAGAGCCCATTAAAATTTGAACAAACTAAATATATATTACGGTGAATCAAGCGATAGCAGTTTTTAGCAACCGAAGGAAGCAAAAAACTGTACACAACTAAGTAGGAAGTGCTTCGAAGATCCAACCTAAAGAGATTGAAGTAAAGAAGCAGAACTCGAAGAAAGAGGAACATGCGGGGAAAAGAAAATAGACGACGTGACCAAGGCTGTGCAATAAATAAATCAAATCGTGTAAGGAGACCAATAAGAAGGACACAGGGTGAAATGTAGAAGCTGCAGGGATGAGAACACAGGGCAAACGAGAGTAATGGGAAAAGAATAACCGGAGAAAGTAGCTGAAAAAAGGTTAGAGAAATGGTGCTGGTTGGAAGGGGGGACAGCTGTAGTGGTAGGGGAGCTCTGAAGGAATGGGGGATGAAGGAAGGTAGTCAACTTTCAGGTGGAAAGGGTGCACGTCAAATTGGCCGCATAAGCGTGCTCCTTTCATTGATTCGTCTAACGACCGGATACAAATTAGATTGGAAACTCGAGATACCTCGGTGGAAAAGTCGCGACCGATTTTCTGCATCTCGTAACCTTCGGAGATCGGTCCAGAACACGGGTACAATGCAATTTCAAGAATTTTATTTTATTTCTTGTGTAGACACTTAACAGGGGTGAATATAGGTCCTGGGGGGAGTTGCTAAAATATTTAGATGCTCTAAAGTATTTGCAAAATATTTATACAACATTACAAAAATGTTAAGAATGAATAAGTTACCGAATATCAATTTTTATGTATTTTCAGAGAACCTTGACCAAAGCTTTCGCTGATTTCAATATTTTAGTTCTTTCACTGGTATTTCTGTGTATTTTTGTGTTTTCAAAATGTTGTACTTTTTGAAATCTATCCATTTGATACTTACTCTTTTTGTTTAATTCATTTAATTAATTCCACCTTTCCACCAGCAATATTTAATTCAAGTAATTCGATTGTGTTAACATGAACCAACAGAAGTAGTGTGTTGTTATTGAGGCAATTTTATTGGAATGGTTCGTGAATTTGATACGAGATTGTGTATATTAAATTTCACTGTGCAAGTGTTGTCAAAAGAATTCTTTGTTCGCTCATTGAATTTTTTTAATTTCCTGAAGGGTTTGATTTGTTGAGTTGGGTAGGAAATGAAGTCGCAACCGGAGCTCGTGGCTTGCAATTTTTCGCGTAGATGTAAAGTAATTGTAACGCGAGATGGTTAAAGTGTGCAAGATTATTAATTAAAGTTGCTAACTGGTAACCGAAACGTTTAAAATTACTCGGGAATTCTTGGTAAAGGAACTGTATTCTTTTCACCACGTACGGTTTCACAAAAGGGGGTAGTTTTTAGGTGCACTTCATTGACTGTATGGAACAATGTGCAGGGTGATTCAAAGGGCGTGCCAACATTTCAAGGGGTGAATGGAGAGTACAAAAAATTAAAAAGATTGTTATATGAACACAGACATACCTTCAATATTAGGAGCCAAAGAACCTAACCTAATTTAATATTCAGAATATTAGAGATTCTCTTATTAAATGCTTTAGTTATACTTGTTTCAATATTGAAACTATTAAAATGCCAAAAAACAACAGAATATGAAACGACTCCTAAAAATATCTAAGGAAGCACTCTCACCTAACTTTTGCAAATATTCGTTTTGTCTTCTTCTATTTATTGGAGTACAATGATACTCTCTAAATAAATGCTATTGCTTCGTTTGAGGTGATTTGCAAAGCTCAGAATTAACTACTGCTTAACAGTAGTATAATAAATACCAGATTGTAATAATTTACTACTAGTAAAAAAAGAAGTTCAAAAATGGTATTTCCAGATTTTACATATTTTATTGGTATCACTGCCACATAATGAAAAATCCTTGGCCTCTTCTTATGAAATTGTGATATCCTTGCTAACGTTGACCTTCTAAATTGTACATATAACCTAAAATAAAAGGAACATAAGAAATCTTATGAAGGTCTTGCGGAAAATATTCAAAATGGTGGTCTGGTTTTACATAACCCGTTACTCTGTCCATCAGTGCGTAGGAATCCCATAAACATTCTCATTTAGTTATTTTAATTGAGCTGCATAAGTAGTCCCCATAGTCCAAGACCGCAGAAGAACAGCGAAAAGGTGGCGAGAATAGGATTACACCGGTTACACTTGTGCCTCCTCGAAAGGAGAGGGTTGAAAATGTACACAAGCCCCGTAAGAAGCCACTATTGCACCCCCGGGAGTGCTAACACTGTTCGAGACTTCGTTGGATAGACTCCAGAAGGCCAAATGTAAATGGCTGCCGCGGCAACTCAATTAATTAAATTGCCTTTTCTTCCGTCATCGTGCTTCCCTGTTTCGATATTGACTTGCCAACTATTAAGGCCAGCTCTGGGAAGTATGAAGTAGGATTTATTTTTAAAAAGAAAATTGCACTTTTCACAGTAATGGAAACTCGTTATTACACCACCATTAAATTTATATTACGAGTTGTGGTAGGACGATGGAAGATTTTCAGAGGCTGCAGCATTTTCAGAGATGAGTAAAGCTAGAATTCTTTGGAAAGTGGTCAGTGCATACGCTTGGTGGAGATTTTTCTTCGTTGTTTAGATTTGAAGGTCCTTCAATCTTTACAACTTTTTTGCAGATATAGAACATTTCAAAATGGGTTGAGTCAGCATTAGTTTTAGCTTCCTTGAGAAAGGTTAAGCCCAACTCTAGTGTAAATTTAGCTTACGTATGGTTAAGTTTAGTTTAATTGATTTGACCTATTAATTTGAATAATCTTTCAGCAAATTTTATTGCAGCTAAAGTCAGCTAAAACGGGTTAAATTTAAGTTCGGTTTTTTAGGTTATGTTTGGATATATTCAGTCAAATCTTGGTTAACTTTACTCGTCACCTAATTTGAATTTCATCTACAATAAAACTTTATTCCTGATTAAAATATATCCATAAAATCGCAGGTCTACCAGAATAAAAAAAAAACGCGGAAAAATTCCCTAGAAACTAGGAAAGTCTAAGGAACCAAGGTAACATTCGTAAAGCATAGATTTGCTGAGTGGTGGAAAATTCCCGCCACTCCGCAATCTTCGACAATGTGAAGTTTCCCGATAAAAGTCCGCGGAGGGGAGGGGCGTTAATAAAAAAAATCAATCGACCGTAATAATTTTGCAAACTCGAAAGTTTCCTCGTTCCGTTCAGCATAAGCACGAAAACATTCTCTGAAACGGAAGGTGATCTGTCGCCATAACAATAATCCTCGAAACGCGTCCATAAGAATGTCGGGTTATAAACCCCGAAAATCCAGACGCGTTTCCCGATCGCCAGACCAGGTTTCACGAGCCACCGGGAAGTAATACACCGGGGCTTTATGATCGCTTTCATGGCGCAAAGGATCGTAAGGAGAATACAGTTGCTGGAGCAAGTATCCGCCCGTTCCATGTAACAAACTGAGCGCGTTTGACGAAGGTTTGAATAAAATAACCGATTGGAAAGTGGAAACCCGGCGCGAGGTGGGTGCGAACTGTGGTAGGGGGCTGGGATTTTTGTTGAAACCGGTGGAAAGACTGTATAAGTGGGAGGAAATCGATCTATTACGCGACGGAAGGAAGAACGTTAGGTGGGACTGCCTAGAGATGTCCCACTTCTTGGGGATTGAATCTTCTTGAAGGAAACCCATAACCCTCGTCGCCCATGACAACTAGGTGACAGACATGGCACCTACTTCATGCAGAGGGTAGATGAGTGTAGACAGTTCTTGTCAAAGGAATTTATTTCTCACCAATCGTTTCACTATCGACATAACTACATTTTATGCGAGAGTAATTTTGAAACAAGCGTAGTTCGGCCACTCGAAAATTCGAAAAAATCTGAAACCAAAAATCCAGATCCGAAATCAAACACCAAAAGAAGTCGGAGATGAACACCTGAATATCATATATCTTTGAGGGGTGGCTTCACCCCCGAAATATGTAATCGTACCGCTATAAAAAAACACGTATATCTTATTTTTCAGTCCTCTAAAACATATTCAAAAACCAATGCAATCGGAGGCGGACACCTGGGAACCTCTCCTTGTCAGTAGTTTTTCGGGCAACGAGCATTATTTGGTATACATAAATACTAAAACTGGTACTAGTACCATTTTCCCTATGCTTACCCGGTTAGACCCTTTCTCAACCATTCGATTCTTATCAACGCGCTATTAACCTTTCCCCCAATCTTCAGCTAGCACTGAGGAGGCGAACCTCTTGATCCACTGTTGCTTACAAACCTGGACCATAAATAAATGCCAACTCCTGTCGACCGTCTAGTACATATCGCAGTGGCTTCACCAGTTCATAAACCATCCCTTAAAACGATACAAAGGAAGGTATCAGTAGAATGGCCCCCTCTCCGCAAAGAGCGTAAACACGCGTCGGTAAACAGTGTACATTCTCAGCGGGCGTTATGAACTCGCGTACACGCGCGGCTTCGGGCCGGCCAGATTCGTCGTAAAAGCAGCCGAGTCGTAAAAGGATTACGTTAAAGTTAACGCGCGGCCGTTAAGAAACGTCCTGATAAAATAAAATCTTAATCCTGCCCCGACCGCGGAAGCGACCGAAGATTTAAGGTCCTTTACCCTTGTTTTCCACCCCTGGCCGGGCCAGGCGTCGAGCCCCTCCCCTTTATTTCATTCTTTCCCCCTTTGTCGGCGGCCGCCAGCTTTTTACGGCTTACCGGCTCGATTATTAGACGTGTCTCGTTTTCATAAAAGTGCCCCCCCCCCCCTCCTGCCTCTCCAGACCCCCCACCAGCTAGTTGGCCTTTCGTGGTCCGAAGTTGTATTAACTTGTAATTTTATTATGACGATACCACGCGGCAGGGGTGGAAGGTATGACGCTCTTTTTTGTTTAAAGTTGTCGAGGGATTTAGGGAAAAATTAAGGCGCCGAGTTGGATAAATTGATTTTATGACGGTGGGGTGTTGTACAGGAGACAGCATGTGTATTAAATATTTTTTGATATTTTTTGTTGCTCTCCAAAGGCCTGTTCCTTAAACAAAAAGAAATGTGTATTTCCAAAATTGAAGTAAAACACCATGCATTTCATATCTGTGGACATTTAACTTTCATTATTTCTTTAAGAAACTCTTGTGAATTGATATAATTTTTTTCCGATCACTTTTGAAGATTTGTAAAACTATTTGGATATTTATTAGTGAAATTTGTATTTGCAAATTTTAGAACAAAAGAAATTTGAAATTATATATTAAAATGTGTCAAATTGAAACGAATTTTAAAATATAATTATGAAATTGAATTTTTAGCATCGTCCGTGTGTAGGTTTATAAATTAATAAATACCTAGGACAATGAATAATGCATTACAGAATGCAGAGATATCTCTGAAATCGTTCTATTTTAGGTCTGAGAATCATCGCTTCACTATTATACCAAAGTTTATAATCTAGCTCGTAAAAAAGTTTCATAGCAGCCACGTAATATGAGCTGTATCGATCAGAGAGGAACTATGTCAGTCTACAGGAACATATTAGGAAAATGATAAAGTCGAACGTTCACAGACATGAACTAGAACATTGTTCCTAAATCAAGTCATGTTGCACCCCTGTAATTAGTTACCGATTGTAATACAGAAGAGATATTAGACATGAGAATACTAGCATTCACAATGATAAAGTTGACAATTTATTTTCGAGACACATTTTGAGTTGGAATTTTATTACTTATTTTTAGTCAATCTACATACAAGAAATTGTAAATAACTTAGATCTTTATTAATTGGAATAATTTTTAGGGAATTTAGATTTAGCGCACTAGAAGTTTTTCCTGTTCAATGTTATTTTAAATTTTACCTTATTGCAGATTTTCTGTAATTATCGTGTAAAGAATTTGTAATAAAATTTTGGCACCGTTTTATCATCACAAAGGGAATATCAAGGATGGTAAAATATTACTAGGTTTCTCCTAAGTCCCCTCAATCTTGTCGTCCCTTTAAAGTAAAGCAGATAAAAAGTATGCAAGCCTAAGACAATATCGAGCGAGCAAGTTCACCAATTTGAATAAAGAGGAAAATAATGGCACCCCTAGGTCGAGAAAGCATATTACGTGTCAAGGGCTAATAAATATCCTGTAATAATGGTAGACATTTTTTAAAAGTTGGATCGTTAAAGGGGGATCCCCTGGAATAGAATTGATGCCAGTTTTATTCACGTCGAAGGATTAATTTTCTACGACGTCTTAACGAAAGCTTCAGCCCCTCCCCCTCATTTCATATAAATCATTTGTAACAATCTGAGCATACATTATTCTCCTACGAACATAATTTCCCTTGCCAGTGTATTAAACTCGGTTCTAGGGAGAGCAGAACATGAAACCATAAAATGCTAAGTTAGATAAAAAGGGCGAAAAATAAAACTCTTCGAAGGAAGAGGTAATATTCCAAAGCTTGAGTAATCATTATATTCAACTGTCAATTGACATAATTATTCAAACATTGATACGACCCTTAATGTCATTGTCGTCAACTGTCATTCTGCAAATGTATTTTTCAAAATTTGTTCACACCCTCTGGAGTAATTCTTACCACTTCTGACTTTAGAAATATTTTTTTCATAACATTGATTGTTGTCAACTGTCACTTTGCAAGTATATTTTTCAAAACATTTCCATCCCCTCCGGAGCAATCATTGTTCTTGGTACCTAAGTGGTTAACAGGAAGCGTTTAACACAAGTTTCGCTCTCCTTTTCAGCAAGAACGGTTACGTGTGCCTGATGTTGCACCGTAGGAACGACCACGTAATAGAGATGCAACTATCGGAATGGAGCCAACAGCCTGACGACGTGTGCAACTCGAGTACGTTCAACTCCCACTCGACGCCGTACACGACGTTCATTAGTAAGTCAATTACGATCATTTATTAACACTTCGCCGTGCGAAGGCCTTTCAATATTTACACGGGAACACCTTCCACGGGCTGTTTTAAACGCGGCGATACCTCTCGTTTGCCGCTGGATCGTGTAAGCACGAAAGCGTGTTCTCAATTTTCAAGACTGAATAATTCAAGAGCTGAGGGGTTCTTTCCTTTTTGTTTGTTGCAATTTGGAAAAACAAGGATTATAACACAGTATGAATTTTTAAACTTCAATATTGATCGGATTTCTCATTATACTAGGCCCCAAAAAAGCAATTTAATTTTGGGTAGTAGCACGATTATGATTTTAAAAGTGGCCATTTATACTGCTATAATATATGCTTTCATTTCAAAAGAATTCCTTCCCTAGACTTAAATATCTGTATTTACCATCAAATTGGGATCTTATAATTCTAATTAAATATTAATGTAAAAGTAAGATTCAGCGTAACATATTTTCACCCATACAATTTTGATCAAAGGACAGTTTAAAACTGATATTTTTATACACACCCATAATTTGTATGATGATAGCTTTCTGTCACCGAATTCCTTCCTCCCCGTACAATTTAATTATTTTTCGTTAAATGACGATATTTTACTGTCGTTCAAATTTTCACTTAAATTTTTTTTTCATCGTTACTGCATGCAAACGCACAAAAAGGTACAGTGCAATCATGACGCCATAATTATAACCTAACCTCATTCTCTGGGCCACTATGCACATACAGGGAATGAATAAATGAATTAGTGATTCTATTGAACGCCGGTGCCCTGACTGGCCGAAATACATCTCGATATAAACACGCTTTATTAAAAAACTGCGCCATTCATTCGTTCACAGTTTTTCGTGTCACTGAACTCCGGGAAAAACAAAATCGATAGGCGGCAGAATTAAAAGTGATACTTCACTGTCAGGGCTTAAAAAAAAGGATACGGAGCTGAGAGCACAAAATATGACGGCATATACGAAGATAGTGTATCCCCAGCGGAGTGCTTTGAAGCCCGATGAAATTATTTTGCGAAAATTTGTAGCAACGCTCGCGATACCGTTTACGCGTGTATCGATAAATAACTTCTTCACAATACGCTCATTTGTGTCGTGTTACAATAAATATCCAGGGTGTTTAAAAATTATTGCGATTGTTCGATGAAAATCTACGATATGTGGCTCGTTTATTTAACACTATATGCGCGGCATTGTTGCTCATGATACTTTATATCATATGATTTTTCCGCCTGGATGGACAAGAAATATCCCATGCTTCAATGCAATTTAAAATTACCGCGTTAATTCTCGAGTGCGCCAATTAATTTATTAGTGACAAATTGCGCGTATGATGTCCGAATTAATGAAATGAATTTCACTCTAATGGAAGTATAATGATGTTATACAGCGTGTTTCAATTTTAATAGATTGAATTTCCAAATTTGATGCTTTATATTAAGGAACAAGAAATATCTTCTCTCACGCTTCGTGCAAAATTATATTTCACTATAAAATATCAAATAAATTCAGGATGGGAAGACAAATTGAACCAGCTAATCTAACCTAAACAAAAAATTTAATCCCATTTATTTTAGTATTTCTAAAAAGGCATTTCCTTAGAGTACTCTATCATTTGTTTAGTGACGATTTTAACATTCTCAGTCTTTATCTAAAATTACTATGTGGTAACTCAAGTTTGAGGTTAAGTACGATTCGCATCTTTCTTAACTCTGCTTTCATTTTTGTTGGCATTCTTATTTCCCAAGGCAGAACGTATATTCAACTCCAAAAAATAGTGGCCCCCATTTCACTATGCCACTAGAAACTCACCGGGGGCAAGTTTATACCGCGAAGTTTTGCGATACTAGTCGCTTTTGTAATCCGAATTCTGGAAACCGGAATCAGAGGCGGCCGGTTTGCCTGAACACCTCTCGAAAGTGATTTCCTGCGTCCCCGGTGGAATCGCGTCTCGGAATCAATTGGGGTGGTTCCAGCCCCTCCCCCTTCGCGATCGAATTCGTGTTTCTGGCTTGTTTCGATCTTATCGGATCACTTTAGGATCACTGGGAACGTTCCATTCGGTGAACGAACGATTTTTTCTCACCCGTCGAATATTAATTCTCATCTTTCGAAGCAGCCCTTGGGTCTCTTTTAATCTCGGAGGGAGCTGAGTTGAACGGATAAAAATATTTTGACTAAAAATTTATTTAATGCAAATTCAATAAAATACATTAGGTGATTATACAAAATTTTTTAGAGAATAAAATCCAGTTTTCTTTTATTTTACAAAACCTTCACCCCCCCCCCCCCCCCCTTTGGCTACGCCACAATACTAGACTATAATCATAATTACAATTCTAAAATCGAAACAGTATTATATTAAAAAAAAATCTTCGCTTGATTAAATATCTCACTCTATAAGTTTTAACAAATTGCACCCAAGCTCTCTATATTTATTCGTTTCCCTCGCAATTATGTAAGAAAATCATTGTTATGGGCTTAAGATCAGACGGTCCTCGAAGAACATCACGGACAAAGAAACGAACAACAGCAGCGACACACGCGGGAAGATAGAGAAGCGCAGCAAGGCTAAAAGAGGAGGTTGCAAATGACGGAGTTTAACAATCGATTCGCAAGGAGCTGCTTTACGATCGCGTAAAGGATCATATGGCAAATCCGTCGTAAACTGAGTACTCCAGACCCAATGCAACCCCTGCAGTTTCTGTTTAAGCCGATTACTCGATTCCATAGTGACGAAGACAGAATCGTTCCGCTAGCTTGAATTTATCGCAACGCCATTGAAGCCGGGCTTCCGGCGTCTCTGGCGGAATTTAGACTCCCAGAGATTGTTTGCCGACGTTTCCCTTTATTCTGTTTTGGTTTCTTCTAGCATTTCCAAATATTCTAACGTTGCTACGCTTTTGTCTGTTGGCGCGAGTACTAAGACAGTCTATCTACTCACAACACCTGTGACTCTTTCACGAAGTTGTATATCTTTAGGAAATTGGGTGGAAAATTCACGTACTAAGATTTTAAAAGTTGTTCTTTTGAAACTTCAGGGAATCTTTCACTAAACAAAATTTTTAAAAATTGTGCAGGTACCTGTAGATCTTTTTAGCGCACTTAGTAGTCTAAGATTTTGCCTCTAGCCTCTGATCAGGAAAAATAATATTAATGGTGCTGATGTTATGTTTCCAGCATCAGACCCCATGACCAGGCAGTGCCCCAACCTGGGTCGCTACGAAATCGTGTCAGTGCTACATTCGCACACGGGCGACCGCGCTGAGGACACATTGGGGGTCGACGGGGAACAGAACATCGCCAACGTCGCCGAGGTTCAAGACATCAGGGTTACATCGACACCGTATCCTGGACGATGTCGTTACGGAAGTGTGCGCCGGTTGGATATCGGTTGCAAGATACCGGATCGCATGGAGTTTGTTACATCCTGCAGCGACGAGACACCCTCGGGTAAGATTTCTCAGTAATTCCTTCTTTTATCGGAACTTCGTCGCGGTTGGAAACTGTTTGTCGTCAGGCAGGTCCATAGTTATGTGATAGTTGAAAACCATTTGGGTACGTGAAATTTTACTCTTTATTGATATTATTCATTGCTTGTGGTATTTTGTGATTGCATTAGTTATGTCGTTTGTATTATATATTTGTTTTTATGAAAGTGGTTGCAAGGGAATTACTTAAAATCAAAGATGGGCATTGGACTAGTAAACTAATTGTAAGTTAATTATATTTAGAACGTTTTAATTGGAGAATAAGTATGAGAGGAGATAGGGAAAGAAGACGTGGCAACGCGAAAGATGGGCAATGTGGGCGTGGCAGTGCAGAAGAGGGGCAAAGTGGGCGTGTCCGCACGGTGTGGTGGGGATACATGCTTTGAGTAATGAAGTGATTGTGTTTTGAGTATAAGTGATTGCTAGGTAGTTGTATAGACAATTGTTCATAGTATACTGAGAAATAATGCTAAAAAAGCGTTAATAGTCGGTCCATCCAGTAGATTCTTAATTCTTTACTTGGAAAATTATTTCCAAGTTGATTCAAGTGCCCAGGAAGTGCTTTCCTCAATTCTTCAAACAACTTTGTAGTAATTTGAATACAAAAAGTTCTATAAGGATCTACAGAATATTTTAAATAATCAATCATTTAAATTCCTGAAAGACAATTGGACTAATAGATCTTCATCACAGTCACCATACACTTTCCTCCTGTCTTCAAAAATCAACGAAGTGGAAATATCGCAAAGTCATAAGTTAATACCAGGAATGATTAATCTCTCTTTTCCCCCGACGCTTTCTGCATCCTATCATTGTCATTCCTCCTGGTATTTCTTCTTCACAATGAAAGAAAGAGAGACATAAAAATTCCAGACATCTAACTAGACGACGGACGTCCAGAAAGTGCCTGAGAACATACCTAGATGGCTTCGGGATGTGGGTTCTGACGTTTGACGGGCATGACTCGTCGTCAACTACGTCTTTCCTGCTATCATCCTTGAGGGATGCTTCCCCTCTTTAACGTCGGGGAATGCTAGACTTTCCGCTGACAAGTTATATAATATACAGTGGAACAATTCTTCGTGCAAACAATGAGCTATGTAAATTGTACTTCAACTCTTGGGTGAACATTTACCTCTGCTTATTGAGATACTTTCATTGGAGAGAATAATATTGATGGGAATAAAAGCTAGTAATTCCTACCATTCCTTGAAATAAGGACCATCGGAGCATCATAATATTGACTCTAGACTCTAAATTCCAGGTTCAAGATTTATCATAGTGGGGCCACTAAGGGACCTTCAAAGCGACATATACCCGTGTCAGGTGGATTCAGAAAGTTCCAATTCTGCACTTATGAATTTAACAAAGTTCAAAAATCAAAGATCATTGTAGCATTCCAGTATCAAGCTAAAGAAGCTACAATATTTCCCAAGCATACTCATCATATCTCTTCACCAGTTCGCCCCTCGATTGTCATTCGTCTTACCTGTATCTCGTTCTGCTCCTTCCCCTACTCCCCGAATCAGCTGCACGCGCAAGGTGCAGAATCAGACGGGGGTGGCGAGTGAATCCTTGAAGGGTGGAGCACCTCCGGCAGGGAACATCTTATCGGATTACCCGCACCAGGCCGAGTTATCCTCCCATCGAGGGATGCGCCTCTCGCTCCCCATTTACCTTCCCCACTACCAGGAAAGTTATCGCAAGTGGCGATAGTTAGTTTGCGGAGAGTCAGCGGCGTGACGGTTGCCGTGGCTGCCTGCTTGCTTATGTGCAAAGTTCGCGGCTTTATTCGGTTGTACGTGTTTATGGCGCGTGCCTGCGCACTGGCCCGCTCCGTTGCACGGACACGGGCGTGGACGGACGTTGGGGGTGCCTGTCGTTTCTTTCTCCTTCTTTCACGATTCTTCGAAGAGCCATCTTCTGCTACTGAAGGATCATCTTCCTGAGGACTTCATATGAGATTCTATTCCTTCTGCCACCTTCTGCGGTGTACCTCGCACTGACTGGCAGGGTTGCTTTTCATCTTCCTCTGTCAGTGGACGCAATTGGTGACTTGTGGCTGTCTACCTAGGTCCAATGAAGTCTATACACTTAGTGTTTGAACAGTAAACTATTTGTATTCTAGCATTCTTTCCAAACGTCTGTTTAGAATCTCATGAAGAGATTGTTGTGAAAGTTGAAACATTTTTTCATGGAATAGGCACACTAATACAGAAAAGAACGTCCTGCAAAGCCTTACCTGGTGCGATCTTAATCCAGGCGTAGACAAATATCAGGCGTGGAACTGGGTGTGATTAACGATCACTGGTGGGAAGCCGGCTCGAGACGTTTCGAGATGTTCACGGTCTAGCAGCCGAGCTAAGATCGCTGTTTGTACGGAGTCTTGATGACCAATTCGCGTTCACCCCCGCCGACAGAAGGTGGAAGCCGCGCCAGTGAAACGCAATCCCCTTGTCGACAGCCGTAAGACACGAGGCTCGAGCGTCTAAATCCTCGGTTATGTCAACGCTCCTCTCTGCTAAAATAATTCCGGATACGAAACGCTCTAGCCCTGGTCGAGGGATCCCCTCGTGTTTTTGTGGATTACGAGAGCTCCGCGATACAGCTGACACGACGTCCTTTTGCTCCTATTGGCCTGCTGCCGTGATCTTTCCCTCTTCCTGTGGGTTTATCCGTGGGAGAGAAATTCCCTCTTCTCGAGAAAAATTGATTCTTATTTCTGTCTGGTCTAATGAAAACGGAAATTAATTTTACTTTTCATATATATTCCATCTATCAACACTGATTTTAATATGATTATGTACATTATTAATAACAATATAAAGTATTATTCATATTGGATCTGAAATAGGTCGAGGAAATACCGTATTAAAAATAACGTCAATTGTATGTTAAATAACATAAGCATACGTTATCGTACAATGTTGTGACTAACGCCATTGGAGGCGCGGAAGATTCTTCTTTAAATCAGCCTTGGTTTCGTGTCGATCCGACTTTCCGTCGCTGAGATATCGTTGTGTATAGTGAAGCGTAATTTTTAATTCTTTACTATACCTTTCTCGCTCGCGCAGCGATTTGAGACGCTACGCCACTGGCCCAGGCGTCTTTTTACCATTATTGCGCATACGTAGTACGCATGTGCGGAACCGGAAGTAATCTCGTGGCTTCCGGCGTTTTCGGTTGCCCGCGCTTTTTAAACGCTCGACCTTTGAAGCTTTATACCTCGGGAACCAATGAATGAATCAACATGCTCTCACGTGCATTATATTTTGCACACTTTTCTCTATCTTCTAAGCGAGTTTTATTAACAAATATTTGTAACTCTTTTTGGTTATATATTGTACTGAATTTTCAGGCCATTTTGGTATCATTAACCGGTGCTTTGTCAGTCTTCGTTAGCTAGTAATGGTACTCTGTCAACCATCAAAGTTATTCTGATTTTAATAGAATTAAGTGCGTTCTTAAATTTGCTGCAGAATTTTAGAAAATGAAATAGACATTAGTTTAAGTGATAGGTAGATAGGTTGGAAGACGTATTCATTGATGCTGGGGCTTCGTCGATCAAGAGGAGTCAACTACTGCCTCGAATTTTTATCCCTTCGAAACATATTTCGTTGAAAGTCTATCTTCCTTCTGCCGTTGAATTTTTGTTGTGTATTTCCGCTTTCACCCGGCGAACTGTCGCGCGGACGCTGTAAATTCTCATCTTTCTATCTTCCAGCTTCGATAAGGTATCGAGTCGAGACAACACGCCAGATATCGACGTGTCGAAGCGATTTACGGCTTTCGTTTATTTCGTTCCCGTTCGCACCTTACTCGAACTCGAAACACGGTCCACCTTTTCTCTTTAAAAGCTACCTCTTGAGAGTGTCTATGCGAGAGAGGACCATTTTTCAAGGATTACTTCGACTCGAGCGAAGATTCTAGATAGAAGTTAATTGATAAATGATTAAAATCAAGTGGAGGGACCGTTGAAATAATTGAAATAATGAAAATAGCTTCTATCCAAGAAGTGACAATACAGAAAAATTCAAGGTAATTTAATGCTTCCTAGAAGTAATCGTTCAACATTAGAGAACTTAAAGTTTTAAAAACTATTCTGCCATTATGAGAGATAAATGCTGATTTGAGCTAATATAATGTAATGTTTCTAAAAATATAAACATTCATAGAAATAATGTACAAGTGCCGTGTAATTTCAATTATTTTTTCCATCGGAACATTTTTACCCTTAAGGGTCGACTATAACTTAATTTTTATTCACAGTAGTTAACTAGTTCTTTCTTTCCCCTATTTGCTCCAATTCCCTTCTCCTTACGTCTTCCTCACCCCCTCCTACCCCGAGTTACCCAGTAACTCGGTCGTAAAACCACTCTTAAAGTGAGCGAAATCGAACACTTAAAATGGTTGCATGGATGATTACCCATTCAGTGCTTTCGTTAGGGCGATAAACGTTCCTCCATTGCTTCCGTAATTTTTCCTTGATACCGATAAACTACTCGGAAATTGTACCTTTATACTTCGATTTCCGATAACGGGGTCACATTATATCGGGGTGTGGTATTTGACGTACCCCCATTTCTGCATAAATTGCAAAGTAATTTATTTTCCATTCCCTCTGTCAAAATTGTTGTAGCGAGATTTAAAAAATACTAACCCGACCGAATATACCCTAACCCGAATTAATCGAACTTCCAAACAAACTATCTGTGACTTTTCAGATTCCCTTTCAATAATTCATCGAATTCGGCCATATTATACCAAGTTCTATTAACAATAACGAAAGGTCGTTTACAAGCGCAACTAACTGGGTCAACCGTTTTCAGAATACTGGTGCCACGGAACCTGGATCGAGAACGATACAGCTTACTTGGTCGCGAGCACAGACGTTGGTCGTTACTGTCTCGTTTACAGTGCATCCGCCGCGGCGACAGGAAGTCGTGAACTCTCGGTGACGGGTCATCTTGCATCCTGTCCGAGAGCCCCTCATCGTCATCTAGTATCGTGGCAGGTCAACCTCACGTCGTATGGTGAGCATTGTTGACGACACAACAAGATAATCGAGATTTCTAATTACATGGAGCACGAAGCACTGGTAGCAGAGCTGTTGCCGCGTTCATTCCCAAGTAATAACTAATTAATTTGCTCGATCTCACTTCGAGAAAAGTAATTCAAATGGTCTCTGTCGCTTGGGAAAATAGAGGCTTTGTTAAATCAAGTAAGTGGGAAGAAGTCTGGGAAGCTGACGCAAAAATCAGCGCAGAGGGCGCCACTAGCGCACGTACCCAATTTAAATGCCCATTCGACAATGATCGGTAAACTTCGGCAATGATCAGTAAAATTCGGCAATAATCAGCCAATTGTGGTGAGGTACATTTAGGCGATTTGAATATCCCGCTCGAATAGACAATCAATTTAAATGCCAAGGTCAAGTAAGGACTTCAAAGGTTCCGCCCGGAGTGACGCCTTTTATTATATCTTCTCTTTGATTAGAAGTTGTGTGTATTTACATTTTTTCGATATTTCCTGACTGTTGATTTTAAAATTAACTTGACAACAAAAGATGGAAATTATGGACATTTAACTGTTATCCAAGTTAAAGATTTATTACGGAAACGTGCATTATGATAATAGTTTTCATGGTAACTTTACATGGTTTGTTTCAATTTCAGATTTGTCTTTTACGATAATAATAACAATTTAACAATGTAGAAGTGTAGGTGCATATAAAAACACAAATTCTACCTCAAATATCCCGAGATTAACAATGATAAATATTTTTAACTATTTGGACAGTCATTTTTTTTATCATATTCTTATATTCCATTTATTTATTAAAACTCCGATGACAAGTTGCACGTGTGCTGGTGGCGCCATGGGTGGCAAAAAGTTCCATTAGGAATAGTGCAAGGTACTTGTACACATTCCCATAGCAAAACTAGTCTCGATTAATGTGAGTATCGATTGGATACTTCACAAAGAAGTTACTATGCCCGATTGACTACGACCCACTATAATATACATAAACACACCCTTGCTATCAATAGCAATAATTCACCACCCACTTACGTGATACCCATTGAGTTTAAAACTTACTGCAACCTCAACAATAGCTCTTAAAGGGATTGTCCTAGTAATAACTCCCCATCGGATCACTTCGTGAACGGCGCTGAGTAGGTCCACCGCGCCAACAGCTCTTACTAGGATCAACACACTGACAGCTACCCAATAAGATCACATCGCGAACCAGCTTCCGCTAGGATCTACCCGCCAGCCGTCACTCCTCGAATGACAGAAATAATCCCAATTTCAGCGCAATGCGGCGACATCTCAACGGCCACGTCGTGGACGTACCACGTGCCCGCCTCGATGTACATCCTCGTCGTACTGGGCATCCTGTTCGGCAGGTACATCGCGAGGTGATGCCACTGAGCGGACAGACCAGGCCATCTAGAGACGGCCGTGTAGTCAGCGGACAGCCACGCAGACAGCATCAACACCGGCAACACTGCAGAAATCTATACATATATATAGGCACGCGTATATATATATCTATAGATTTATATGTATATGTATTAAACGGGACACTTTCGCGGGGAGAGAGGCCCGATTTCGGGGGAGAAAGTAATCTAATAATCAAGCCTAGTGGATAAGTGACCGTAGGCGCGAGTTGTGCAGAGAAGTGAACAGGACAAGGAGATAGTGCCGATGAGAGCGTGTCCTGCGAGCTCTTCGTCGCGGCTGCGGGTGTGGCGGATCCCTGACCCAACAAGCCTGTACATAAAGTAGCAGCGCGTTCACCAGACACGTTTCCCTCCATGTGGCAGGAACTTTGCTTCGCGGTCGTGCCCCGTCTTCGCTGCAACTGCTCGCCCCGGAAATATTGCCAGGCATCCTTTTCTTTACAGGAGGCACCTCCCTGCCTGGGACCCACGTCCCTCCGCCAGACACGCGTGTCCTGTTCGATATGGATGCTCCGTGTTCTGGGATCCCGAAACGGTTTCTCGTTGACTGCAAGTCAGAATTCGTTATGTAGCTGTGGTCAGTGTTGGCTCTATTGTCAGTTGCCTGCGGATGTTTATATTGGGGTACTGGGAAACAGGTGGAGGCCATTGCTACCTAGCTACCCACTTTTAACAAATTAGTGAAAAATTTGGGTGAGATTAGAGGAGTTTGCCTAGACTTCAATTAGATATCCAAAGTTTATGAGACGTTCAGGATTGCTAGTGAAGTGAATTTGAATGTATTAAGGAACTAATTGCTTTTGATGGGTGATTTCCTCTAGGGTCACATAAGATACAACGAATGGAAATAACAGAGCTATTAATTCCGCACGTGGCATATCCTCTGTAAATTCGAGAACGCTCTACCTGCATCAACATCCGCAGGCTAATCGTAATACGTGCCAATGGCTTTGTACTATAATTACCTTCAGTCAAAATGGGCATGTGGATGGCAAGTCAAATGGACTCTAAACACAGATCAAGCTAAATATTTCTTGGCAGAAGAAAGTGACACAGAGCTCGCACAGAAGAAAACTTGTGATTAATGTACCCATCACAGTAGTTATTGTTCTTCAACTCCAAGAAATATGAAGCCAAGTTCCTTTGATCCACCTGACATCCCCTTTGAGAACACACAATTCTTGCCTGATCCACAATTCTCTAGCAGCATTGATACAACTTAAGATGATAATTCCACGTGTCTGACCATGTACACTTTGTGGATACCTGATTCCGTTTCGTTAGTTAGCGTCTGTGGGAAGTGGGAAGGGTCGTGCAGAGAAAAAGTGTCGTGCGTCTGGTAGCTGTCTACGTAGATAGAATTGGCGAGGTTTCGCGTTTCTGTGTGACACGTTTCATGCTCATTTTCATTCACAGAGGTGGAGAGGCCTGGGGGCGATAGGACGAGCCAAGAGGTGCTCACAAATGTGACGAATACTGCAATACCAGCCTCGCCCATTTTACCAATATTTACGTATTTCCTGGTTGATCAGCGTGTTTGACTTGGACGCCGACTTTTTCGCTTGATTGGGCGGAGATCAAAGGGGGAAACGAGATTGGGTTGAGAAATATCGAATGGCCAGTGTCCTGGAAAATGACGAACATGCCTAAAATAAATAAAAGGAATTTGAAAATAGTAGCGAGCTATTGCCTGTGAAATTTTACCTCATTTCTAACTAGCCTATGGTAGAGTATCTACTGAAAAATGTGAAGGAATGTTTTGGTCTCTTATCCTTGAAGTTCATTGAGGAAAAGTGAAGGCAAAGCCAAAAAGAAGCCTAGGAGTTTCAAGAAACCTACATCCTCACCTTTTTAAAGTCAAACTCAATTTTTCGTTTTGCAATCTTCATAGCGCAATCATCTTCATACTCCCCAAGTCAGTGATTCACTACCTGGCAGGGATTGGGCCCAAGGGTCATCGCGAGCGTAACGCGTGCCACACAGAACGGTGTATAATAAAAAAGCAGAAAACAAAAAAAAACGTTGAAAAAACAAAAATAAGGGTGCTGGGGCCAATACTGTATGCGGTGAGTGTTGACTGTAGCCCATATGTATGTGAGAGAGAGAGAGAGAGAGAGAGAGAGAGAGAGAGAGAGAGAGAGAGAGAGAGAGAGAGAGAGAGAAGAGAGAAAAAAGGAGAGAAGAGAACGAGAAAGAATGATGACAAAAGGAGAGGAAGGAACTTATAGTGCTTAGAGTCCGCCGGGTGTCCGCCACAACCGCAGGGGGGTGCGGTCAATGCTTCCGGGTCGAACGCAGCGTGTATTTATTCGGGCGGAGGAACGTTTCAGCTGTAATTATACACGTTTTCATTAATGTTTCGTGGCACGTTCGCGTCGTAGGAGAAAAAAAGAACCGACACGCCGAGTGTGTGTGTGTGTGTGTGTGTGTGTGTGGTGTGTATGTGTGTGTGTGTATATGTGTGTAAAGAAAGAAGAGAGAGGGCGTTGGGGGGTGGGTTGAAGTGCCCCAGAGTCTCAGTGCGCCACGAGTATCAACGGCGAAGGAACGATTATTATTATAACTATCATTGTACGTGCAGGAACGAGCGTGTAAATGGACTTCTCCCTTCTTCTGCATCTTATTCTTTTCCCCCGTGTTTTTCTTACCTTCCCACCCTTCATCCTTCATTTGCGTGCCCCGAGGGGGATGATCGGGGCGACGGCCTTAGCCTGTAAGTTCCACCGTTAAAAGCTACCACGACACTGTGTTTTTTAACTAGGAGAGGAAAGCTTCCCCGATCCGATCTCTCTGAGAGTTGTCGGCCGAGCGAGACAGCCTCCAGATCGACCCTTAAATTCAGATATCTCCGCGTGAGGTAGGTCCCTTTGGTGCGTAACAGCGAATAGAACCTTAGGGAAAGCATGAAAACCTAGGATGAACTTTCTTTCGCAGTTAGAGAAGTTGGCTGGCAAAGGGTTCTAGGTGATTGCTTCGTAGTTGAAATGCGTTTGACAGAAAGCTTCTTTGGTTTGAGGGTCGATTTGGAAAGTTTTTAGTACGAGAGATCGACTCGGTTCCGCGAGAAATGACGTGGAAAAGACAGGCGGGGAAGTCTTCCCTGCGATGAAGCGTTACTGTCGTCGCAGTGGTTGGGATGTCCATTCGATGCTTTCCTTGCTCTGAGGTATGCTGATTTGCAAGTCTGAGGTTGAAGACTTCGTTCTGTACCGAATACCAGTATTGCGATCGACATGGAAGTTGTTACTACATCTCTTAAACAGTGGAAGATTCCTCTAAAGGAAAGAAAAGGGTCTAAGTCTAAGGCTCCACATAAAAGCTTGTGAAAACAATTTGAACATAGACACCAGCACATTTATCCAACGTCCCAGGGCAAGGAAAGGGTTGAATTGTTCATTGACGATGGGCCAGAAGATTATTGAGAAACACGACATATCGATATCAAGAAGAATCGAGGAAAGAAGTAAAAAAAAACTGCTAGGCGGAAAAATTAGACTATGCGGTAGCGGTAGATAATTAACGATGCACCCACTGAACTGTGCTGAGGGAACGAAAGTGAGCAAAGGGATTTGGATGAGGAAGGACGAGGGTAAACAAGTATTCTTGAGGGATACTAGGGCCCTTTTGGGGAAAGAGAACAAATGGAGAAACCCAAAGCCTCGACAAAGTACACATATTTTTGACTGGAACTATTTTAATTAAGGATGCCGATTATAAGAACGAAGAAAGGGGACAGTACTTGGTCGCGTATTAGTCATTACTTATACATACTTGGTTAGTCGGATATACATAATATAAATATGAATATAAATATGAAATATAAATATATGAATATATGATATACAGAAGTATATAAATACACGAGGACAATTCGATGTTGGCTATAAACTGTACACTACTAGGTAAAAGGAGAGGGAAATGGAGGGTTGGGAACGAGGGGATGGTATATCCATACGGGTTGCCGGTGAATCAACTGATCCATATTCATTTTCAAGACATTTGTTGCCATCTTAACATTGCACTACATGAACAGTTCTCTGATTTCTGACCAACAATAGACCTACTTGGTCTCTTTTTTAAATTGGGAGGCATGAGTTTTCCCCTACGTCTTTCTGAACACTGCCGTTTTTTTGTAAAAAATGGGACTGGCGTATATATGGCGAATTGATTAGCATTACTTTAGAAACTTTACAATGTACTAGATGTAACTGGAAGTGGACAGAAATTTGCCTCAACCTTAATCCAGCTAAGTTGCACTTTAAACAGTTTAACTTAAACATAAATTCCACATAACATAGGCGAAAAAAGTATAGCTCATTTTTCATTCAAGGAGAATGAACATTCAACAGTCTGCATCAACCTGGCTCAAACTGTCAAACCCAAGATGGGAACTAGAGATCCCAGCGTCTCAAACTGACTCAGTAATGCTGAAACCTTACAACAGTATTCCCCTCTTACATTTTAACGCAAAGGAGATTGAAAAGTGATGTGTCTCAAACTGCCTCCCACTACCTGGACTCTTGCAATGGCAGCAAAAGTATTAAACTAGCAGACCATTATATTCAACTATAGCTAGCTCATTCTTCCTTCGTTCCAGGCAGACGTACTGTCAACTATTAAGTTGGAAACCTCCAAAATGGAGGTGTGGTTATTATCGTTCCAAATAAAACTGAGAATGGAAACCTAACCTGGCTTTCATAGTTTCTTCCATTGTTCCAGAAGCCACAAATAAAAGGATAAAATTCTAATTACCTTTTTTCGTTACGATAATGAGAGGGAAACCACGAACCGGCAACTCCACCTATTTGTAAATAGTAGGTTTAATGATATCTGTGCGGGGAGAACGAAATATGAAAAGAAGGGAGACGCGATCAATCCGTGCCACGATCCTCAGGCGTGGCGCGTTCAGTTGCTGAACAAACTTTCCTGTAAAAAGTGGGAGAAAGAGCACGCGCGCAAAAGACGGAAAGGGGGGGCGAGAAACAGAGGAGGGGAGAGAGTTCAGTTTTCTATAGAGCGCGAGAGTGTAGATTTCAGGGTATTTATATCGAGGGTTAAATAGTTATACAGATATACAAAAATATTTAAATATATGAATTATATTATAAATATAAATATGGAAGAATATATTATATATAAATATTATATATATACTATGTTTTTATTGTTGTGAAGTTACTGAAGTGGCCGAAGACGACGGTGTCGTCAGTGAGGGTGCACTCGTGTTTCATCGAAGAACGGACTCTTGTGATTCTGTCGTAGCTGTTCGCGTACCTTTGATTACTGTCGCAATTTTTCGCGAATTCGCACAGGAAATTTTCATTTCACCTTTACCTATGCCGAATAGAACACCGACCTTTGTAAAATACGAAGTAGTTTAATGGAGGTTCCTACTTCTTACAAACGTTCTAGAAGTGACCAGTGGCTGGGCGAAATATACAGGGTTGTAACAAAAGTGATGGTCACGATCTTCACTTAAAACAGCTGGTTTATAATTGCTCATGAAATAGGAGATCAAATTTTTTCTTTATTGCGCGTTCTACTCGACAAGAAAGTGAGGATTTCAAAAGAAACCATATATCGTAAACGAACCGTTTTCTTGTAAAAGATTGTTAAAATTTCGACCAATGATTAAAGCTATCCACGAGTGGAGGCCTTTATGCGGCCGCGCTCTTCCCTCTTTAGCGTAACTGGAGGCAGAGTGAGGGGAGCGTTCCCGCCCTCAGATGCAGCTGTACGCGATTTAATTGGGCTAAACTTTAGCAGTTTCTTGTCACGAAACCATTAGCCTGAAATATATACTTCTTCTTAAAATTCTTCCCTTCATATCCTGTAGAACATATACAAGCAAAGAACCAATATTTATCTCGAATTTTAGCTTGAAGTTCGCAGCAGGTTTTCCTAATGAACTTTCGCCAATCTGCATTTACGAAACCAGTTGTAAAAGTCTTAACCTTTTCTTTTCCTTCCACTTCTTCGATTCATAGTTTATTTCCTAATATCTAAAACAATAATGTTTTGGAAATTGGACGGATTAGAATTTTCGAGAGTTTCCACTTGAAGTATCCCACTAAATCCAACAAAGTGTTCCTCGCAACGTCGGACATTGCTCTTAAATATCGTTGGCCCTCGGGGCATCAAGTGTTTGAGATTTCGAGTGGCAGTTCCACAGAAGCCTCATTTCGCGTTTCGAGCCACGGATTTTCAAGTGGAGAACAAATTTCTGCGCTCCATGTAATCCTCGGTCGGTGTTCCAGTCGTCAGTTTCTTATGCACACGTAGTCAGCTGTGTGGCGGAGATGTGTTGGATGATTTACCACGATCTACACGCTTGATCTATGCACCCCTCAGTAGAGATACTCGTTCCCGAAACGTGATACGATGTGCCATAGAGTGTACCTTAGATTTTGAATGTCGTTAATATGGTGATTCTTCTAAAATGTCTACCATTTAAATAATGAATAACCAGTTAGTCTCTTGGTTTCAGTTAATTAAGTCGATTTAGAAATATCCTTTGAAGTTTAATAATTAATTTGAAGTAGAAACTGTGGAATTTGTCGCGTCATATTTTTAAGCGAATCAGGAAAGCGCTCTTCGAAAACTAAAATAACAGTGGAGAAAATCGTTTGAAAATCGTCGTGATCTTATTCCCTATGTTTCGTGATGAACGTGGCAAACATGTAGCCACATTTCTTTGATCATGTGAAATATTGTTTATACATATATTCAGGGGTAGATTTGGAGATTTGGTACCCCTAGGCCAGAGTTGGATATTAACTAAATAAGATTATTTGATTAATAAATTAATTAAATTAGATAATTTAGTTAAATTATATTATTTGACGAATAAAATTATTTTTTTATTCGACAATAATTTATTCGAAATTTTATTTAAATAAATTTTTGCCCATCTCTGACCTAGGTTAACAAGCAACTGTCGCATTTTTCTTGAAATATTATCAAATATTTTAATTTAAAAGAGTTGAGACAATTTTAAAATTAATTTAATATGACAATTCACATATGGGTTAATTCTAATTTGGTGGATAAAAGAAAAGTGAATTGTTCTTAAAGTTGTCTTAAGCCTCTGTGTTTTAACATTTTTCAATTTCTTTCCTCCAAAATTTGCCACCCTACGCTGCAGCCTACTTAGCCTATATACAAATCCTTCCCTGTATATATTGTACTGAGAGTTCAAGGGACAGGTACTTATAAAGGTGCGTGGTGGGATAAACATTTTTTAAAAAACGAACGGAAATAATGGTACTCGAAAGTGATGAACTCAAACAAGAAGGCTTAAACATTATTTTTTTGGATTCGAAAATGCTTGAATGAGTACATGTTCGAAATGAATTTTAAACGCACTCTTCCTCCAATTAAGCACACACTTTCCACAATCCCATTAAGCTGTAACAATTCCATCACAAAATTTCAAATCACCACCATCAACTTTGAAAGTGTTCTCATAGAGTTCGATCAACTTCAAATTATCTCAAACAAGTTCTAACAAACGTAAGGCGATTTTTATTACAAAATAAGGAGAAACGTCCCCTTTATTCTTCGTAGAAAATTCACAAATAATGTTCCCCAGTTATAAGCAACTATTTCCTATCACCAAACCGCGAAATCGGTACAGGAACTCCTGGAATCGGCGAAGTGAAGCGATATTCAAGTGATTCGTTCCCTCCCCTCGTTGCGCACACACGTCACTGCCTGTAGAACGAAACACAACGACTACTACCGTCTCTAGTCTTAGCGATTAAAATGGTAATTTCGAATTTGTAAATCAGGAGAAGTCGCTGGCCCGTGGCTTTCGATCGAGACACCCTTAGCGCGGGAAATTGGAATCTCGATCGGGAGTCGCGGCGTGAAACTCGAGCCATCTCGATATACCCGCAATAACCACGCTAGATTAAGGAATAGTCACGTGTACAGGGCGCCTGACACATTTTTGTACCGAATGAGAAAAAGAGAGAATTGATATGGGCTTTATTTCGCGAACTACGATAGCGTTCGGGGCGAGGGAGGGTGGGAACCACCTCCCCCACCCCCAAAGTCCACTCGAGCATCCCTCTCTCTTGAGGTGGTGTCTGTGAACGGCATCCTCAGGAGAGGATATGGCGACACGATTTGCTCGCGCACGTTTTCTGCACTCGAAACTCGATCCGATGGTACTACTATTCTAGAGATGGATCCACGCTTGAAAGCTACGAAGTCTTATACATAAACTGAGTGTTTTACTACTGGATTAAGATATTACGACGATACTTATTAATGTAAATGGTTTTTCATTACTATATTATAGATGTTACTTAATAATATATTTACAAATAATTAAGCGAGAGCGGTGGTTTTATTTCCGCACACCCAGTCCTCGTCCTTTTTCGTGTTTCATGAAAAATTAGGTCCCATTTTACTTTTTCACATGTGTATAGATAATTATGCCTACTGTCGTTAATAGTATTATTTTATTTATTAGTTGTAAAGTTTCTATTTGTGTGGTAAATTCTCTAAATATATTCAAGTTTGCAAGCAGAGCGCACCAGGGAAATGTTAATCCGTGATTGATAGATTAATAGTTCCTAGAAATAGATTGTATATTTCATTTCCCTTCTTTACATTTTCTACACACGTGAAACTTTCTGATAGCATTTTATCTCTTGCATTCATTTCGTTAAACCCAGTCTGAAATAGTTATATATTAACTGGGCCAGGGTGCTCTGTTGACCTAGGTTTGTCAGGTAATTATGTTCATGAAAAACAACTGATCCATTGGCGATTTCGCCCTGGGCATTTGGAACGGGGCCCACGCGGCAAACGCAGGCCCAACACGGCACTGAAATGAAGGTGGTGGGGCACATTTGCCGTCCCAATCTGCTACAGTATCGCTTACACCCCTCGGTTTTTCCTCAGATGCCTACCCAAGGTCCCTCGGGCCGGATGGGCTTTTACTACCGGTTTCTTTTGTTCAAAACCCAAAATCTCGAACTTTGAGGCCATTTTTCGACATTATCCCATCTGATATCGAAGTTAAAAATGGCATCAGTCGATTCGCCTTGGCGAGACCTTTCCAACGGTGTATAGCATATGCTGTACGCTCTTCGGTCAGTAAACCCCTCTAGGACTTAAGGGGGTAGACACGGGTAATGCAGCGCGCTGTATACCGACACAATCTGGCCCGAAACATGGGTCTGGGATATTACGTTGTTTGTCCTTATATGAGCAGATTTTGGGCTGGGCGAGGTCTCATTCGAAAGAGGAAGGTTCAATGCAGCCCGCTCTGGTCACGGCTCAACGAGATTGTGTTGATATCTGATAATACGAGTGTTCAAAGTAGAGAAAAAATCGACAAAATACACATCCAGATTCCAAGTATTTGTAAGTCGCTAAAAGAGTTTTATGACTCAAACGATGACCAAACTGGCTAATCTCTCACCTTTAACAATTGTCATACAATTCTCTCGTGTTTCCAAAATTCAGAAGTTAAACAATACTGTAATTGACGGAATACTAGACCATAGAAACGGTGGTATAAAAACTGCGGCTATACTTCCGAAAACCGATCAAACCCGATTGGGCTGAAATTTTGCAAATAGGTTCATTTTGCATAAAAATAATGTTTGCGAGAAGGATTTTTGGCGACTCGAAATTTTTTTTTTAACCATTTCAATGTCGTTTCCTACCTTACCGATAGAGTCGAGAATGTCGGTAAGGTAGGAAATAAAATTTCAGCCCAATCGGGTTTGACCGGTTTTCGGAAGTTTCGCCAAATATTACTATGTAAATACGTTACTGATATGGTAGTGGAATTGGACGCTATTTAAATGGCGTAAAATTGGGAAGATAATTTAATTCATTATACTCATCATATGAAATAACATTCGTCGTAGTTTCTATAATATACAAGTCAGGTTACTTAAAATACTTTTCTTCTGCTTACAGGTGAAACTTGGGCATATCTCTCCGTGACAGGAACTTTATATGGGCCAAATGATGGAAATTTCAACAATGAACACAAGAAAATAGCAATTTTATATAACTGACAAAGTAAAATTATATATTTTATACTTTATTGTAACACTGTAAAAGTCTTTATTCAAATAAAGTGGGAAAAAATTGAAACAGACTATTATTATTGAGAAATACCTTCTATACATACTCCTATCCGAATAGTCGCAGAAGCTACATTAAAGTGACGCCTTCGAAGCAGAAATTTAGGATACCCCCCTTCGCTTCATGTTCTCCTGCTGCTTCGCTCCAAAATTTGGTCCAAAATCTCAGTACGCAGTAAAATTGAGTTTCGCAGCAGGAGAACATGATGTCGAAAGAGGTGGCACAAAGTTAGCGCCTTCGGAGAGAGAATCGAAGACGCAGAACTATTGAACGCAGAGGCGCAGAGTTGTCGAAAGGTTTCTGGCGATGGAATTCAGGATACCTCCTTTCGCTTCATGTTCTCCTGCTCCTTCGCTCCAAAATTTCGTCCAAAATCTCAGTACGCAGTAAAATTGAGTTTCGCAGCAGGAGAACATGATGTCGAAAGAGGTGGCACAAAGTTAGCGCCTTCGGAGAGTGAATCGAAGACGCAGAACTATTGAACGCAGAGGCGCAGAGTTGTCGAAAGGTTTCTGGCGATGGAATTCAGGTTACCTCCTTTCGCCTCATGTTCTCCTGCTCCTTCGCTCCAAAATTTGGTCCAAAATCTCAGTACGCAGTAAAATTGAGTTTCGCAGCAGGAGAACATGATGTCGAAAGAGGTGGCACAAAGTTAGCGCCTTCGGAGAGAGAATCGAAGACGCAGAACTATTGAACGCAGAGGCGCAGAGTTGTCGAAAGGTTTCTGGCGATGGAATTCAGGATACCTCCTTTCGCTTCATGTTGTCCTGCTCCTTCGCTCCAAAATTTCGTCCAAAATCTCAGTACGCAGTAAAATTGAGTTTCGCAGCAGGAGAACATGATGTCGAAAGAGGTGGCACAAAGTTAGCGCCTTCGGAGAGAGAATCGAAGACGCAGAACTATTGAACGCAGAGGCGCAGAGTTGTCGAAAGGTTTCTGGCGATGGAATTCAGGTTACCTCCTTTCGCTTCATGTTCTCCTGCTCCTTCGCTCCAAAATTTCGTCCAAAATCTCAGTACGCAGTAAAATTGAGTTTCGCAGCAGGAGAACATGATGTCGAAAGAGGTGGCACAAAGTTAGCGCCTTCGGAGAGTGAATCGAAGACGCAGAACTATTGAACGCAGAGGCGCAGAGTTGTCGAAAGGTTTTGTGGCGATGGAATTCAGGTTACCTCCTTTCGCTTCATGTTCTCCTGCTGCTTCGCTCCAAAATTTGGTCCAAAATCTCAGTACGCAGTAAAATTGAGCTTCGCAGCAGGAGAACATGATGTCGAAAGAGGTGGCACAAAGTTAGCGCCTTCGGAGAGAGAATCGAAGACGCAGAACTATTGAACGCAGAGGCGCAGAGTTGTCGAAAGGTTTCTGGCGATGGAATTCAGGTTACCTCCTTTCGCTTCATGTTCTCCTGCTCCTTCGCTCCAAAATTTCGTCCAAAATCTCAGTACGCAGTAAAATTGAGCTTCGCAGCAGGAGAACATGATGTCGAAAGAGGTGGCACAAAGTTAGCGCCTTCGGAGAGAGAATCGAAGACGCAGAACTATTGAACGCAGAGGCGCAGAGTTGTCGAAAGGTTTCTGGCGATGGAATTCAGGATACCTCCTTTCGCTTCATGTTCTCCTGCTCCTTCGCTCCAAAATTTCGTCCAAAATCTCAGTACGCAGTAAAATTGAGTTTCGCAGCAGGAGAACATGATGTCGAAAGAGGTGGCACAAAGTTAGCGCCTTCGGAGAGTGAATCGAAGACGCAGAAATATTGAACGCAGAGGCGCAGAGTTGTCGAAAGGTTTCTGGCGATGGAATTCAGGATACCTCCTTTCGCTTCATGTTCTCCTGCTCCTTCGCTCCAAAATTTCGTCCAAAATCTCAGAACGCAGTAAAATTGAGTTTCGCAGCAGGAGAACATGATGTCGAAAGAGGTGGCACAAAGTTAGCGCCTTCGGAGAGAGAATCGAAGACGCAGAACTATTGAACGCAGAGGCGCAGAGTTGTCGAAAGGTTTCTGGCGATGGAATTCAGGTTACCTCCTTTCGCTTCATGTTCTCCTGCTCCTTCATTCCAAAATTTCGTCCAAAATCTCAGTACGCAGTAAAATTGAGTTTCGCAGCAGGAGAACATGATGTCGAAAGAGGTGGCACAAAGTTAGCGCCTTCGGAGAGTGAATCGAAGACGCAGAACTATTGAACGCAGAGGCGCAGAGTTGTCGAAAGGTTTCTGGCGATGGAATTCAGGTTACCTCCTTTCGCTTCATGTTCTCCTGCTCCTTCATTCCAAAATTTCGTCCAAAATCTCAGTACGCAGTAAAATTGAGTTTCGCAGCAGGAGAACATGATGTCGAAAGAGGTGGCACAAAGTTAGCGCCTTCGGAGAGTGAATCGAAGACGCAGAACTATTGAACGCAGAGGCGCAGAGTTGTCGAAAGGTTTTGTGGCGATGGAATTCAGGTTACCTCCTTTCGCTTCATGTTCTCCTGCTCCTTCGCTCCAAAATTTCGTCCAAAATCTCAGTACGCAGTAAAATTGAGCTTCGCAGCAGGAGAACATGATGTCGAAAGAGGTGGCACAAAGTTAGCGCCTTCGGAGAGAGAATCGAAGACGCAGAACTATTGAACGCAGAGGCGCAGAGTTGTCGAAAGGTTTCTGGCGATGGAATTCAGGATACCTCCTTTCGCTTCATGTTCTCCTGCTCCTTCGCTCCAAAATTTCGTCCAAAATCTCAGTACGCAGTAAAATTGAGTTTCGCAGCAGGAGAACATGATGTCGAAAGAGGTGGCACAAAGTTAGCGCCTTCGGAGAGTGAATCGAAGACGCAGAAATATTGAACGCAGAGGCGCAGAGTTGTCGAAAGGTTTCTGGCGATGGAATTCAGGATACCTCCTTTCGCTTCATGTTCTCCTGCTCCTTCGCTCCAAAATTTCGTCCAAAATCTCAGAACGCAGTAAAATTGAGTTTCGCAGCAGGAGAACATGATGTCGAAAGAGGTGGCACAAAGTTAGCGCCTTCGGAGAGAGAATCGAAGACGCAGAACTATTGAACGCAGAGGCGCAGAGTTGTCGAAAGGTTTCTGGCGATGGAATTCAGGTTACCTCCTTTCGCTTCATGTTCTCCTGCTCCTTCATTCCAAAATTTCGTCCAAAATCTCAGTACGCAGTAAAATTGAGTTTCGCAGCAGGAGAACATGATGTCGAAAGAGGTGGCACAAAGTTAGCGCCTTCGGAGAGTGAATCGAAGACGCAGAACTATTGAACGCAGAGGCGCAGAGTTGTTGAAAGGTTTTGTGGCGATGGAATTCAGGTTACCTCCTTTCGCTTCATGTTCTCCTGCTGCTTCGCTCCAAAATTTGGTCCAAAATCTCAGTACGCAGTAAAATTGAGTTTCGCAGCAGGAGAACATGATGTCGAAAGAGGTGGCACAAAGTTAGCGCCTTCGGAGAGTGAATCGAAGACGCAGAACTATTGAACGTAGAGGCGCAGAGTTGTCGAAAGGTTTCTGGCGATGGAATTCAGGATACCTCCTTTCGCTTCATGTTCTCCTGCTCCTTCGCTCCAAAATTTCGTCCAAAATCTCAGTACGCAGTAAAATTGAGTTTCGCAGCAGGAGAACATGATGTCGAAAGAGGTGGCACAAAGTTAGCGCCTTCGGAGAGTGAATCGAAGACTCAGAACTATTGAACGCAGAGGCGCAGAGTTGTCGAAAGGTTTTGTGGCGATGGAATTCAGGTTACCTCCTTTCGCTTCATGTTCTCCTGCTGCTTCGCTCCAAAATTTGGTCCAAAATCTCAGTACGCTGTAAAATTGAGCTTCGCAGCAGGAGAACATGAAGCGAAAGGAGGTATCCTAAATTTCTGCTTCGAAGACGTCACTTTAATGTAGCTTCTGCGACTATTTGGATAGGAGTATGTATAAAAGGTATTTCTCAATAATAATAGTCTGTTTCAATTTTTTCCCACTTTATTTGAATAAAGACTTTTACAGTGTTACAATAAAGTATAAAATATATAATTTTACTTTGTCAGTTATATAAAATTGCTATTTTCTTGTGTTCATTGTTGAAATTTCCATCATTTGGCCCATATAAAGTTCCTGTCACGGAGAGATATGCCCAAGTTTCACCTGTAAGCAGAAGAAAAGTATTTTAAGTAACCTGATGTATATTATAGAAACTACGACGAATGTTATTTCATATGATGAGTATAATGAATTAAATTATCTTCCCAATTTTACGCCTTTTAAATAGCGTCCAATTCCACTACCATATCAGTAACGTATTTACATAGTAATATTTGGCGAAACTTCCGAAAACCGGTTAAACCCGATTGGGTTGAAATTTTGTTTCCTACCTTACCGACATTCTCGACTCTGTCGGTAAGGTAGGAAACGACATTGAAATGGTTAAAAAAAAATTTCGAGTCGCCAAAAATCCTTCTCGCAAACATTATTTTTATGCAAAATGAACCTATTTGCAAAATTTCAGCCCAATCGGGTTTGATCGGTTTTCGGAAGTATAGCCGCAGTTTTTATACCACCGTTTCTATGGTCTAGTATTCCGTCAATTACAGTATTGTTTAACTTCTGAATTTTGGAAACACGAGAGAATTGTATGACAATTGTTAAAGGTGAGAGATTAGAAAACCAATTATATATAATATTAATTTAGTGTAGGAATGTTAGAACAATACTGTAATTGACGGAATACTAGACCATAGAAACAGTGGCATAAAAACTGCTCTCAAGTCATTTTTACGTATATTTCAGGTTGAAATATTTTTAACATAAGGTTAAAACATTTGTAAGTAAATATTGAACATTGTCATATAGTTAGAAACCGGAAAAATACATAATTAATGTGAAAAAAATATGACCCTGTGGGACTTATTAGAAGTTCCGAGGCTCGAACCTACGTCCAAAAAGTTCGCAGCGGTTTAGCAGTCCGACACTTTACAGCTGCACCATCGCCTCCAGATGAGAATATTTCTTTAAGGCGGTCTGATTGCTTAAAGTACATGGGACGTTTTAAAAGGAGGAGATTATACCTTTCTTTGGTTGAGTTTTCTTTCAAAATTTCGTCAAAAACGACCTAGGACCAGCCGTTTAGGAGATACGCAGCCTCAAAGTGTCAAAAAGTGAACTCTGAATTCCATCTTCTAAACGGTACCGTCGTTGTTGCCGTCGTCGTACAGAATGTTCAGATCGCTTCGTTTTTTAGCTATGTTGGTCACAGTAACCATGTTGGTGACAATACTGTAATCGTGTTAACAAATACATGAGATATTTAAAAAAAAGCTCTTTTCTAAATGGTCAAAACGTGATCAGGAGGTCTTAAAACGTGATTTCCGTAACAAAAATTTTTCCAAATTTTTTTTTCATTACAAAAGTATTATGCATATGTCAGAAAGTGAAAAGTGGATCTCGAGGCACTCGTCAAGTCGCGTACGGCCGCGTGTCGCTTGGTTTCAAGAGCGAGTCCCTGTGTCCCGGCGCCGTGCGCTCGCGTTGCTCGCGAGACATGACTTCGTCACAAAATCCTTGAAACAACACCAAACTTAAAAGCAACATCACTAAACAAGTAGGACACGAGAGAAGAAAGAGTATGCAACAGTATTCCGACAATAAATATGTTTTATTACACATATATCTCGTACGAGGGTTACACGATATTAATACATGTTCATTTAACTGTCCAGCAATCAAACACGTTGTATTTTTTTATCTCTATATTTCTCTCACAATCATCAGCGCCACAACATCGTGATCATGCATCGTGTCGTCATCGTCGCCACCATTGTCATCTGTCAATCAACACAATAAAGCACACATCGTTGGGAATTCGTATCGCCGTCGTCGTCGTATGCGATTAAAAACATTCATATTAGTCACGAAGCTACTGCGCATCTCGAAAAGGGTGAATCAACAGAGAACGTAAGAAGGGTAACTAACTGGTAACAAAACTCAAGTCATAGCGATGGGGGTGGATCGGAGAATGTGGGTGAAAAGAGAACGTTGTTCGTCGTTCGATCGGTTCTAGCTCGAACAGAATTTCCTTTCCCTGTCTTATCGCGGCTTTACTCGTTCAATATTTGGCGGTTTTGATCCGTGCCGAGCTGGATTCTCGCAATTACCAAAAGGATCCCACGCGGGAAATTTGAATTTCCCCGCGTCACAATCGGTCTCTCTCTCTTCGCCTTTTTACGGTTATACGGTTAATTATCGTTTGCTTACGCCGTAAGAAGTTCCTTTAAGTTAATCATCAGCTTAATATCTAGTCGTGTACGCTTATGCAATTACTCTTATAACCTAAGCTCGGTGTCCAGCACCAAAAAACATTCACTAGGTTCACTGCCTACGACACAGATACAGATACGCTTCTTTCTCTAGTGGGCAACGCTCGACTTGCCTTCGAAGCCGTTTCGCACGTAACTTTGCCGCATTAATCTGTTAAGCTCGTGATATTAAAATCTTTAGTATTCTCGGCGGCGTTTGATTGATGAGGAAGTGACGGGAACTGTCCACTGACTTGATCGTATATATATATATATGTTTTTATTTGTTTCATTCTCGTGTAAATACGCATGTATAAAAAATCATAGAAAAAGAAACTTTAATCACAGAAACGTGGCGTAACACCGTCAGGCATCGCAAAAGTAATTGGAAGACATTTTACAGAAATTCGAGCGCAATTAGGTTGAGGCAGCGATCGGCCTCTCTTCGTTCGCATGTACAGACAATTTTCAGAACGAACGGTAAAGTAATTCAATTGACTCTGAAAGAAATTTCGTATCAGTTGTAGGAGTAGGGAGTTCCCACACTACTCTCGCGCTTACTCAACGCAGGTTCGACCGCCGTTTAACGTTCGTAGGGTGGAAGTGAGGCGCGAGCGGCCCATTCTACGAGAAAGAGAGCGTTTGTGTTCCCGAGAAATCGACGTTCGAGATAAAATCGCGATACCAGAAGCATAACTTTCAATCGAGTTTGATCCGTGAGCCTCGAGCGTCGACTCGCGAATTTGAGCGATTCACAGACATCCAAGCGAGAGTACTTTGTATACTTCTTTTTTTTTTTTGATAGATCTTTTTCTGTTTTTTTTTCTTCTCTTAAACACATCGAGTTGCAAGGTTCTACCTAATTTAATTTTCTCCATTGTCACAGATTAATGTCCCCTAAATCTACCATCGCTAGAAGCCGGAACGTGCGATGATTCCTCGCGAGAAATGCGTGTTTCGTATCCTCATTCTTTCCCCCGTTTCTTTGTTCTCGGACGAGAGACGTATCGTTCTCTCGTTATTCCTCCCTCGACAGTGACTAACATTACTCTTTGGTTAAAAATAATCGTCGTGTCGCGTGTAAAGGTGTGCGTGTCGATGTACGTGTACGTATGCGTGTATGAGTGTGTATGAACGCCGTCGGGAAGAACGCTGCTACGATAATTTTAATATAAATCAAAAGGAAAAGGCCAGCCTTCAGCGAAGTTCTATATTAAAATTAATCGTTCGTCCCCTAGTTCCGCAATCTGCCACGAGCTCGCGCTTCTAACGATCCCAGCGACATCTGCTATGGTCGCGGCTACTTCTGGCTCTCCATCGAATCCTCCAAATTTCTTAACGGTTTCTTCTACGCACTAGTCAGTGGGCATGACGAAATCTTACAATTAGGGATAGGCTTAGTACTTCTAACGATTAGGTTGCTTGGCTATCGAGGTGATCATCGGAGAACCAAGGATGAACGTGAAGCGCGATACTAATGTTCCTTTATAGTCTTCTGTTCAGTTTCTCGCCCCCTGATCCCCTTCTCGAGTCTACAGAACCTTTTCCATCCGCCCTTTGTACTTTTCAGCTTCTGGCCACCTTTGTACCCTGACTGTTCCCTTTCAATCCAACCAAGAGGATCCAAACAGGGGCATAGTTCACTTGGAGCAGTCAGTCAATCGAGATGCAAGTACTTCCCTCTCAGTTCACGCTCGACGAGGGGCCAGCTGGCTACACAGATGATCCTCCGAATTGTTCGAATAACGCGGCCATCAGTCGCAGAGCTTGTACCATGTAATTGATATGTCAATAAGGATCCTGTTACTTCGAAATGAGATTTCCTGCATCCTCAAGTCGTGTCAGTAGGAAGAGACTCTGGAAAGAGACTTCTCCCATTCCTTCTGCGGCTCCACGCCACACCGGTCCGCTTCTTGCACAGGTACTTCATGAAGAGATTCGTCCCCTCCTTCGAGCTTGAGACACTTAGCAGTGGCTCGGGGCCGATCGAACGACAACGCGGGAAAAAAGAAAAAAGCGACAATGGTAACAACGACAATGCTCCTCTCCGTCGCGAAGCGAGGATTCACTCTCGACGCTCTCGGTACGCTTCGAGCCAGCCGAAGCGCAGCGAACGAGGACCGTTCCTCGTCCTGAGGCCCGCCTCAGTGAGGAGAAAACAGCCGCCAAAACGTACGAGGGTGTCCTCCTCGTGTCTGCCACTTTCGACTACCTTCCGTCACGGCTTTCCCGCCACTCATCATCTTCTTGACGCGTCAGAAAAGATCCTTCACGACCGTCCAGGTCTGAACTAGCAGCGACTAGACGTTCCCCTTCACTCGCGTGCCCTCTCTTTCCCACAAGGCTACTTCCACCGTTTCAGGGAGTGGATCTTGGCCAAAGGTCAGTAGGTCGACACAAAGAGACTCAGCCGGCGGCAGTGAGCCAGCTGTCACTGACGCACACGCCACCAGGTCTGCTGCACCTTCTCGTGGAGCTTCCTGCAAATCCCCGCGAGCCTCCGTCACATCCCAGCCTCCGCGGAGCTCTCATCCGCCTCACCGCCCCCTTCCTCGCTGGGCAGAGTTGTCTCGGCTGCTCCACCCGTGTCCCCACTCTCTGTCGCTTCCCCAGTCTCGTCACCCTCTTCCAGTGTCACCTGAAACAATTAAACCGAGATAAGTCGATTAATACAAGCTTTTTCATGCTGAAAAATGGAGCCTAGTCAACGGGTGTTATCGTGTGAGAGGAATTCATCAGAGAGACTGAGCAAAAAGTCTCCCTTAATTAGTCCAGCATTAAACTGTTTCGAGAAATGAGGGTGGTAGCCCAAGTTTACCTGGAAGTGTGTCCTCTCAGACTGCTGCTCGTTCCCTTGCTGTTGGTGTTGCTGCTGCTCTTCGGACGGTGGCGACGGAGGGATCATCGACAGGTACCAGTCTCGATTATCTTCGAGTGTGACCAATATCTCTTGCGCGTCTGGGTGCACCAGGTCTGCCCAGGTCTCCCAAAGGGGGTGTACGATGTAATCGATGAAGCCGACCTGCGACTTCTCGATCGTCGCGCTGTGCCGGTCGCACATTGGACTGATGTCCATGTTCTGCTCGCGTTCGCGGTCCCCTTGGAGGAAGAATTCCTCCATCAGTAGAGCGACCCATTGTCGGTACAGTGCCAACGGTTTCGTGGGGTTGGACAAATCAGCACAGTGTACCAAGTTCTCCAGAACCTGGATACGGTCTGTATAATTGTCCAACAGGAGAACGCCAGACCCAGCTACCTTTTTCGTCTCTACCATGGTCTTCAGGTCTGCCAAGAGGGACATGTGCTTGGACATGTCCGTCGACAGGACCATGTCGATGACCATTTTGCGGAGGGTCTGGCGTTGCTTCTTCGTCATGTTGACAAATATATCGCAGCCCTCGTTTTGGAGCAGCTTAAACGCCACTGCCAGATGGTGGTTCTCCAGAACGGATTCGTCATTGTACATCAGGGCAAGCTCGGAGCCTGAAAGTCGTGACAATGGATATTAAGCAGGATTTCTTCGAGCTAGGTACAGCTAGTAGGGCACAACTCTAGATACTTACTTGAATTGACGAGGAACTGGTTGGTGACACCAGGATGGTCCACGTCGTGGATGGTTGCAGCGAACAGGGCTGCAGTGATCTCCAATGGCGTGAACACGGACTGTAGAAACAGACACCACTCTAATTAGTTAAAGATAGGTACTTTGCATTCCACCGAGACACCTAACGCCTCCAATACTAATTGCCTTCAATTAGACATTAACAGCGGTAAACGAGTGGCAATTGGAGGCTAAGGGACCATAATTACTGCCAATTCCAGATGAAGAAGTACTAATTAAAAGCTGCTAATTAGCCCCAATTACATCCTAAGAAGTTCTAAATAGCAACTGCTGGCTCTGAATCTAATACTCCAGTCCACGTTCGCGGAAACGTTTCCTGGGAAGGAGAAAGGGGAGGTCGAACGATAGTGTTTTCAGGTTCCATGTGTCGTGACACAGTAGAGTTGCGAAATTCTCGCGAGCACGGACTATCAGGCGAGCAACAGTGAATACATATTAACCTCGAGTGCGGGCGTGTTGAGCAGAGTGTGGGTGGATTGGGTCACGTCGGCCGCGTGGAGGCTATTGTGGAAGGGATTGTCCTTGACGTAGTGATCCTCAAGGGTCATCATGAAGGTCACAAAGGTCTTCGGCGGTATTGCCAGGGATTTGAGCAGGTCTCGGGTCTGGAAGGCTGTATAGGCGACGCATGTCAGCGGCCTATTGTTACTCAGCTCGCCTATCCTGAAGATGTCGATGCCCCACTTGTCGATGTCAGACAGTAGCTGTAAAAAGAGTAATTAGATTGGTTAGAAATCGGCAGTAGGTTGTATTAGGTTCTTTAAAAAGGCTGGCTGAGTGTAAAAAAAATTGGTCAAAGTTTTTCCAGCCTGCCTGCACCGTTTACTGTTTTTTAATTCACAGAGCACAGCTGTCACTGCTTTTCATCGAATTTATTAAATTAATAAATTCTTGTTTACTTTAAAAACAAAGCAAGCAAGGAGTTCGCTTTCGACGCTTTGTGTAGTACAAAACTTTCCCGCCACAGGCGCTTGCTCGGGAAGGTTTCAGCTTCAAGGGACATTTCTTAAAATCTTACGCCACTCAAAGTGTTAAAGGTTGAAAAGTAGGTGCTACCTTGCCGAGGTCCTCCTCGTGAGCCGTCTCCACACCGTGATGTGGCACACGCTCCCCTGTAAAGCTGTTGGTATGGGTGAGTGGCCGTTTGACGCCGCTGATGTGGGACATCGCGGCAGGGCCCCTCTGGGCCCTATCCTTCTTCTTCGCAGCCCGTACATCAACGCTGCCTGCAGCTGCAACTGCATCCTCAATTCGCAAGGAGGGCAAGTCCAGCTCCTGCTGCTTGTCTATAAGTACAGAAAAATAATTCATTGGTAGGTACATAGAGAATTTGGTTCCAGTTTCTACATACAAAAGAAGGCTATCCATAGAAGAGAGTGTTTAACCCTTTGTGGTGTTATGTCTAATCTTTGAATAGTGCATTAGTGTTGCATATTTTTTTAACTATTTTTATATTTGTATTATCAGAAACATAATACAGTTTTGTATTTATGAATTTCTTCAAACGTAATTGAGATCTAGTCTTGGAATACTTATTGAATACAATTAAGAATCACAAAGGGTTAATTTAAAGTGTAGTAAATTAATTAATCAGTACGTAGCCGATGTACAGATTTTATTTTACGTCACTGCGTGGAAATGATTTCACGCTATGACGGGTTGGAAGTGTGTCGTAATTTCATTACGTAACGCCAGAAATTTCTCGTTACGTGACTTGGTTCCAAGCGACTAATTTGTCAAATTTGGCGGAGAATGCAGTGCACCCGATGTAAAATTTTTTCGTGAGTCAAAGCCCTTTTTCCAAACCGAAGTCTTCGGTTTTAGTATCACTATAAGTATACTCGTTTCAGAGATTTATTTAAAATACAGAGTTTTGAATATTAATGCCGGAGTATTTAAATTTTAAAAAATATCTGGAGGTAAAAACATAAATAATGGAATCAGAATTTTCTGTTCGATTTTTAATCGAAGTGTGTTGTTATTGCCAACATAAAAATGTATGAAATCTCAACGTTTTATTAGATTAATCTCAATGCCGGCATTTTTTATATTTAATGCAAATGTAGTGTTCAAGTTATTGTGTTTCATGTAGAAACTTTCGTGCCTAACAATCATAACTTCTACGCTATGAGCAATAATTTATTACGTAATGATAGCGATATCCTACGGTTAAATGAGTTTTAATTAAGTTAAAACTCTCCCCTTTTCAACACACTGTTATTCTACGTATAATTATGAATAAAATACATGATCAAACATGAAAGTTTAATGTGGTGCTGAATTAATAAATGTAGAAATATTTTAGAATTTACATATTTCAAATTTATTATAAGTTTTCTTTTTGAGATTCCAGAGTAAAATTATGAATTATTAAAATTTCGTTTATAGCTCGACTGTTTGCTTCGTATATTCAGAATTTAATTAGAAAGCACTCAATTCATTAATTAGGTGGAATTAAAATTTGACGAGGAAACGGAAATTTTATTGTGCATTGCATAATCCCCATACACAATGCACTAAGTATTACGCGAGTGATAAAAGATAAATATTCAAATGCAATTCCTGAGCCCTTTATCCGGATTAAATCGATGAATCGATCGTAATCGCGACAGGTGTTTGAGAAGGACACGTGCCACGATAGAATCTGGCGCGACGTCGAAACATGTTGTTTAACTGTTATTCATTGTGGTTTAAATATAAATCATAGTCTTCCGCCTACATTGTTTTCCAACTTTGATATTCCTTCAATCTAAATTCTTTTCACGACTTAAGAATTATAATATCAAACATATTTTCGAGGTGTACAGACTCTTCTGTTAACTATAAAAAAATGTTGGCGATTAACAGTTTATTCAATTTTGTAATTTGGTGTTTGGATTAAGGAATTAAATGCAGCTGAACTTTTTCTTCTTTTTCTCTCTCCTCGAAACTCTTATTTTATCAGGTTCTTTCAATATCTGAATTTCCTGACTTTCCATTTTTTTAATTTCAATTTTTTTTAATTTTTTAAGTTTGCAATTCTTTCAATTTCAAATTTCTTTGATTTCTAGATTCATCTATCTTTCAAATTAGAAATTTTTAATTATTTTTCAATTTCGTAAACTTGTAGTTCTTGAATATTTCACGTCTCTACGTGTAATTTTGCATTTTTTTAAATCTACTGCTCCCCAAATATTTATACTTTTCAATTTTCCAATTTTCTGATTTCTGCTGGTTTCAGTTTCCTACTTTCCACATTTCTAAATTGTCCATTTTTTCAATCTTCTCATAGCTAATCTTCCCCACTGAAAAAGGAGAAACTTTCCTCTGTGGAATCTTAAACACTCGATTCGCGGAAACTCCATAAAAGAACGTTCGAGACCGTCTTTGGATCAGCACAAAAGGCGGTTTACGTAAACGACCGTCCGTTTCCTCATTCCACGAGCAAAAAGGGAATCCTTGGGGCGCAGCTAGTCAGGCGGGATGAATGCTCGAGAATTATGCGTGCACTGATGGTGCTTCAAGGGCTCCTAATGCGTAAGAGACGGTTTAATGATGATTTCATCGTCCCTGACGATTATTATCCTGACTACGAGTTGCTGACCCATTATCCTTCCTTCCTTTTATCTTCTTATGTCTTCGGGTCTACGACCGACATCTTAAGACAGCAAGGTTTCGAAAACAATTTCGTTGCCTTTCAAATCTTAGAATTAACAGGAAATAGCAAGTGACACGAAATACACAATTCAAAAGACTTTTCAATAGTTCTTTAAGTCTCAGACTCTGTAAGTTTTACTGTTTATATAATTTCTGTGTACTATAGGGATTCCTGTTTATAATAATAATAATAATAATAAATATTTGTCGAAGCACAATAACGCAAAGTTTTCCTCAATAATTATTTGCTTTTACTTTCTGTAATTTCTCCATAAAGCTATTATGTCTCTTGTAAGGACAGAGTAGTGGGGGTAGCCAGAGGGTGTGATGGGGGTATAGCTCTTCATTGACCAGTAACCATTTTACACTGTACTATAGCTAGGTCCAAAGGTAGGTTTTCCTATACGCGACTGGGCGCAACTTCATAAATTTCAAAGTCGATTTTTTCGAAACTGAAGCGCGATATCAAAAAAAGTTATTCTTTCTTTTCGACTTATAATAAGTAAATAAGTCGAGAAAAACGAATACAATTTTTTGATATAGCGCTTCATTTTCGAGAAACTCGACTTCAAAAATCATCCTTAAAGATCTCTGCTAGCCCAAGACAGTGGAGATAGTCTCGAATATTTTTAATAACAATCTTACAAATATTAATATACATCGTAGCTCAGCAATAACCATGTCATTTCCAAGTTGTTGCTCACTAATTCAGCAAAGTGAATTACAAACCTCGTTTATCAAACCGGCAAATCGATCGATAAAAAAATTAAAATCCAAGGGATCATCCCAAAGCAAACATTTTTGCAAACTTACCAAGGAAAGTGCTGCAGATGTACTCCGAGATCTGGTTGCCAGACTTGGAGGACTCCGAGAAGTGGGAGAGCTCTTTGTTCAGCATTCGTTTGAACTGTAAACAGAAAGCAGAACAGACCAATTACCATTTGCCATTCAGTTGCACCCCAATTAATTAATCAATGAATCAAAGAAGCACAAATATATTTTTCTTGGTGCTATGTGCTCCCTTAAAAACTATCCCAAGTCGTGCAGTCTATCTGTACGACGACTACGTCACGTTACTTGCATTATGTATCAAAACCAACATTGAAAGGGTTCGACGACCCTCGAAGACGCGTCAGAGCACTTTCCAACTGGAGATACTTACGCACAAGGCACCCAAGTGCAATGGAAAAGTTGCCATAATCCTCGAAAGGAGGCGGAAGCCCGTCAAACAGAAACGAGATGGAGACAACGGATGACGGGAGGAAGAGAGAGGGATACATTCGTTTTCTACTCGTCGAGCAACTCTTATCTCGTCGAATTTACGATATTTGCGCTCTGTGATGTGTATGAAATTTCGACGCAGATGGGACACACAGATACACAGAGCAAACCAAGATTTGCAAACAGATTGGAGTGTAACCGTTGTCTGAGCTTCTTTCAGTCTTATCAGCCTCGTAGCAGCTGACCTAGGGATTTCTTTTTATCCCTTATGATTACAGGGATATCGATGCAGCTGTGCTCTAGCGAGACGAGGAGAGTGGACCGACCTGTTATCGAATCGATTTTTTCCGAAATTCGATTCAATATTTTCCTTCAAAGTTTCCTTAAGTTGAATAAAGTGTTATTGTTCAATTTGGTGAGAATTAATGTTTTTGTTGGAGTTTTGGATTTTTTGGGGGTGTCCTGTTTGTACATTTTATATTTTCTAGAAAATTTGAGTGATAGGAATTTTGTATATTTCATGTATTCATTTGTAGGACTTTTTGTAGAATTTTCTCAAGGTCGAATGCCTTCGTGATTGAATTTAGAGATAAAGAAGTTTCTGAGTATTTTCGTTCTTGTATCTTTCGGTTCCAAATTTTTGAATTCTGGTATCCTTAAATGTCCAAGTTTATCTACTTCCTAATTCCCAAATTACTAAATCCACACAATTTTCAATTTTTCAGTGGTCCAATTTCTTAATTTTAATTTTCTAATTTTCAAATCTCTGACTCCTCCAGTTCTTTGACTCCGAATATACCCAAATTCTGAATCCTCATTTTTCACTTTTCCAAAAACCTAATTCGCAAACTACTCAATTTTTCAATCTTCTGAATCCAAAATTGCGTTATTTCATTACTCAAAAAAGGCCCATATTTTTATATTCTAATGCTAAGCAAATGCATTGTTCCCCACACGTTCTCTTACTTATAACACAAAACGACCAAAACAACCTCCAAAAAATTTAACTAAATAGGTCGCCACGGCGCTTCAGTCAAATAGGATAACTTCAGACAAACGTCACCCGCGACGTCTTTCTGAAAAGCACAGCATTACTACGAAGCCAGTGAAAAGAATGGTCCCTCATTTATCAACGTCACCATAATCACAAACAAATTAGACTACAAAGTCGCAGTTACCGAAGCTCAGTCCAAATACCACTTTATCAGCTAATAACTCTTAATTATGCCAAAAAATTCATCAAAATACTCGGGAATTCAGCACTCCTATCTCGCTCCGAATTTTTTGTGGAGCTGGAGGCCGTGCAAGGAGCTTTAAAAATAATCCAGTTGCATAAGTTTGGATAATTATACGATTTGCTTAATGTGGCCAGTTAAATCACCGATAAGATCGTCGATTATCTTTACCAGATAATTCTCCTTAGACTGTTTAAAGAGATAGGCGGACAGTGATTTTACGATAGGGAGGCTTATCACCAATACCTTTATCGATCGGACGCTGGCCTTGCCAAACAATTTTCGATAATTTAATCGTAACATAAAACACGACTTTTCTCTCTGTATGTAGTCGTCGTAATGCTTGTTTATGTAACGTTGGGCTAGGTCGGGGATGAGTTTTAATCTATTGCTTAATCGAAGCTTGAAATAAATTCTGAGAGAAATCAGGGGGGGGGGGAAGCTTTTGGAATGGTCACGTTCGTGCTCCTTTGTTTCAAACGAAATTTAATTCTGGTGCCTTGAATTTTTGCAGATAAAAAGTCTTAATTAGTGTAGGCTCATTTAATCACGGAATTAGTTTGGTATTACATGAACAGCTACGTGGGATTACGAAAAAAATGTTGTGTTATAAATGGCCCCAGAGAATTAATTAATAAAGGAGGGACTGAAAATTTATTTCCAGGGAGAATTAGTTGGTCTTAGTCATTTTGAAGTCTTCGGCATTAAAACGACGAATATTTATTTATTTAAGCGGTGAATATATTTACTTGAATTTCTTATATTATTAAAAAAATGTATATTTTATGCAAAGAATCGAATGGCTTTATCGTTCGAGCAATGAATATTTATAAATTTATGTAAATCGCGTTTAGCGTAAAATTTTTGCACTCATTTTAACGCTTTTAGCTTTAAAAATAAGTTAAATTATTCAAAGTGGAGTAGAATTTAAAATATTCTACTCCCATGAGAAGAGCTAAAAGCTATTAACACAACAATTATTATAATTTATTTTTGTTAATTTTAAAATTATATAACTCCCATTAACAAATCCTAAATCTATAAAATGGTGAAACATTGGAATATATTTGCATTGAAAGGAGGAATGTGCATAAAATCTGTTGTTAACGTTCCATTTTTCCTAATTCCTTATGATTTTAAAAATACAACTTGGACAACCTATGTTTATATAACATTTTCTTTTCATTTTGCGAGGTAGATTTAAAATATTCTACTCCCGTTATTAAACCACTCTCAATTATTCTTTCAATATCGAACCTTTCGAGAAAACATGAAAATAAAGTCCCGGCACATTAGTCCGGAACCAAAAATCGCCCTAAATTTAATGTACTATTTTTTCTCTATTTACTAATTGAAATTCGCCTCTTATTAACGTGAAGTCACAAATGGCACATTTTATTTCGATCATTATTCACTTTTATTTTTCAACAATAAACCTTTCGCGACTTTATCTACCTACTGGAAGTTGAAAGCAAAGAATCATTGGCTTCCGCAGAATCTCTGCCTTCGTAACTCACTGAATCATCTCAAGATTTCAGAATGATTCGTTCCAGGAAGAAACGTAGCTAGACTGTCTGCTAATTGGTTCGACGTCGTAGTTTCTTTATCACCTGAACTTCCATGAACGAACTTGCTTACTCCAGGTTAATTGTTGGGGTAATCAGAAAGGGCATTAACGCAATCGTGTTTACGACGATGTGTTTCAACCGGTGTGAATTATGTCACCGGTAGAAGATGAGCATCGGATTCACGGGAAACATCATTCTGAATTCCCAGATCTACGCAGGTTTCTTATCATCCCGGTATCTCGGATTGTGCTAGCTTTCTCGTATCTCGAATCCAGCCCAAAGCAAACTCACGGGGATCTAGGAGTGTGATTTACGATCGTGGAAAAGTACTGGATCGCTGGGCGAAGCGGGGGACAATTATTCTGATCACTCGAACTTGGGGAAATTCATCCCAGGGCCATGAATATTAAGAGAAATAAATGCGTAAAGGGGCATTTAATGCTGAAGTCGATGGACGAAACAAATTCGTGAGGGTGTTGCGCGTTAATCATTATATAAGTTGTTGATGTATCAGAGGTACATATAAAGTGGTAACGTACGTCGTGTTATGTACCGGGTGACTCAGTAGAAATTCTCACGTGGTGTACGTTCTTATCACCTGTTTTCAGAAGGAAAGTTTTCCAATAATATTTGAGCAGAGAAGAGTATATTTCTTTCACTTTTTCAGTACCACTACTAAGGATACTGTTGTACGTGGGGGCGTAGTCTCGAGCGGACAGTTCATTTTGGCGCGACTATACGATGAGAAGCATTCTTCCTTCGACTCTCTTAAACATTTACCAATTAACTAAATCAGTTAACTGTATTCAGAATATTTAACAGAAGGGGCTACTTTGATTTATAAATTGAGTAATTTCTTTCTGCTCCGAGTGCTTCTAGGAAGCACGTAGGAACGCAGGAACGGTAAAAAAAATGGTGAGCTCATTGCTCTCCAATTACATTTCTCGATATCTGATGAATTAATTTCGACCGAATATGCTACGTAATGAAACGTCACTAATTAAGTGATGCGATTACATGACCCTACGACACTTTTATTGATAACATTTTGGATCTCGGAACCCATTGATAATGCTTATCTTGTCCTCCACGAAAACTCGAATTCGATATCATCTGCTTGATAACTAGACAGTGAGTATTTGGGCAGAGCTGGGGCAAGGTTGGATAGCATTTTGATAAAACGCCAACGAAATTCCCCTTTCGCTCCAAGTATTCCAGCTTTTCTCTGCTGTGCGAGGCAAAATTGATTTTGCCTCGCAAACTCTGCCACCACAGTAGAAATAAAGCTGTGGAACTTATTATTATTAAATGTAGACTGTATTGTAAGTCGCGCTTATGCATCAAATGTTATTTGAAATAAACTTTACATTTATTATAAATATTTTATAATATTAAGTTACTTTAGTTTCATTTCAATTAAAACACCAAGATACTACTTGGGATTCTAATAACAATTTTTGTTTTCAATTGCAAGTATTTAAGTCAAATAAATCTTACGGGAATGGAACTACTGAGTTCCGCGAATTTTAATAAAGGAAAGGAAAATCATTTTTACATTTTAGCCAACAGACATTTTATATTTGATATAAATCATTTAAAAACCAAAAGCATCACAGATTTCCAATTTTTCTTAAATAAAAAGAAGATAAAATACGGATAATTAGAAATAAGAGAACATAATTTTTTCCTTTCAAGGGCCTCTCAAATAATTTCGAGAAACCTGTTTCAGCCTGAAATTTTGTCGCGAATATTTTAATATTCAATCAAAACAGCGTGACCTGGGATTTAGCAGGGTTCGATATCACCGTCTCGAGTGTCGATACCTTAATCTTATGCCAGAGAGTACATATATTTTTTCAACGCCGGTTCGTGGAAAAGAACTAAGCGTGTCGCGAACGAGAAATTGGGCGATAATAAATATAAATGAGCGAATAAAGAGGGATATGAAATTGGTCGCTGATAATCAAACTCCACTTTATGTTGTTGTAAACAAATGAGATAAAGAGCGCGATATCTGATTGAAAAATATGAATAAAAGATTCTCCATTGATAATAATCATATCGGGTATATTATCGAGAAATTTTCGAAATATTTCTATACTGGTGTGAATGTTTCGTCTAAAAATAGACGGGCCAATTAAACTAATGGCAAAAATTTTGACGTACTTTGACATCACATTCGATTATCGTCTTATCATTCTGATTGCGGTTTTTGTAACAATCGTCAACAATACTGCCTTTCTTTGTCTGATATTCCTTTGTACAGACAGATATGAGTTTGTACCAATATTGTTACGCGATAAACATCAATCAGTATTTATCAATTTTACGATCATCTGATCATTTAGGAAGTAATTTATTTAAATTTCATATCAGGTATTACAAATCATTTTTAATTCATTCGTGATAATATCGATCACCTAAAAATCTCTAAAGATATTTGAAAATTTGAAAAATTGTTAAAAGTCCTTACCAATCTCTGGCAACTCACAAAAGTTCGTAGTAAATTCCATAAAATTGATAACAGTTCACTGAAAATGCTTTAAAAATTTCTAAAAGTTTGGAAGAACTAGAAAAGTTCAAACCATTTTTCAAGAGTTCCTAAAATATTTCAGAAAATTATCTTTTATCTAATATTTACACAATGACGGCTCACAATGAAATATCGAACGAACAATGGATTATCTTCGTCAACACGTCCAATATTTTTATGAAAGCGGGAAATGAGTGTTCAGAAAGATCAAATAAGTCCCAGATCGTTGCCTTCCAAATGGAAAGTACCATCGATCGATCGATTGCTGACCGATTTTCAACGCCACTCTGCCCTCGTTCAAGCGAAGGGCCTTGTGGCTCATCGCGGTATCGATCGGTTTCGAAATCGCCTGCCATGAAACTATTGTTTGTTCGCTCCAGCGCCACATATGGCAGCGAGATCGAGATGCGCCCGCGAATCATGCGATTTAAGCTAAATCCAACAGCGCACGTTCCAAAGATCAATATTTTTTCTTTTATCTTAGGAAGTAAGTCGGGAAATCGCAGTGCAATTGTTTCTTTGCGAGGTCGTTTCGATGTATTTTTTTCACGATTGCGGTTTCCTGCCTCCATTTTGCAAACGAGTATTATTTTACCAAAAAAAGGAAGACGAAAGTGTAATCTAACTCTCATAGTAGAATTTTCTTCAATAAATTATATATTTTCGAACAAAAGAAAATGAAGTTCTCGTCACACTGGCAGATGTGAAGAAATGATTATATTGATCTTGACCTTCGAGAAGAGCTGGACCATGGGTACAATTGTCACTAAACTGCCTGCAAATTAGTCGTGACCCATCCTGGCACTTTTGCAGACACAAGAGTAGCTATTCTGCCAGCGTTCGACTCACCAAGGACTGCCAAATAGATTTGGAAGGAGATGAACAACACTTTCCTCGAGGACAGCCAAGTGGCAGCCCAACTGGCATTAAACTCTCGCGGTAGTCAATTTCTAGTGTCTCGAAAATGATTCATGAATCTCAATAATACATATGCAGAATGCGTGAAGAAGAGAGTTTAATTATAAGTGACAGCAAACTCTCTAAATGTGAAATGAAAACCTCTGCATCCAATTGCACACCACTAATGAAACTTCAATTCTTGTGGTTTTGAATGCTTAAAGTGCAACAACAGTACTTCTTCCCACCTACGTCATTCCAATCCACAGGTATAGAATTAAATCCCCAAGTTCTAAAAAGACGAGAACGTCACTTTTGAAATGGAAATCTCATCCCAGGGTGGCCCAATAGGGTGGACCTTATTTTCAAGCTGCGATTCCTTTTGCTCTCAACCCCTAATATTATTAATAAAGATTATTGCAATCGGACAAAAGGAAAGGGTGCCGACCAGGCCTTAAAGTTTAGTTAGTTTTTGAATTTTAAGAATTCCTTAAAAATGGTAAGTCCTATCGAAATTTTGCTCAAATAATATTAAAAGAGCATTCAATTTTCTACAATTACTGTATATATACTTTTCCCGTGCTTCCAACCATTTTTTAGATAATAGCGTTTGAATATAGAGAGATCAGCGCTACGCGCGTATAGACGATACGTCACGCCGTACAGGTGGACCACGCGAAGTGCGGAACCTCTCTATATTCAGATGCCATTATCTAAAAAATGGTTAGAAGCACGAAAAAATTATATATATCGTAATTGTAGAAAATTGAATGCTCTTTTAATATTATTTGAACAAAATTTCGATAGGACTTACCATATTCGAGAAATTCTTCAAATTCAAACCAATGATGAGTTCTAAACTTTAAGGCGTGGTCGGCACCCTTTCCTGTGTTCCGATAGCAATAAACTTTATCAGAGACTATTTTTTTATGAAATGGAACCATATTAGGGGATGAAAACAAAGAAATATAAAAAAAATCTCTACTCCAAGCAGTCTACTCCACAGTAGCTCAACGACCGTCCATAGATATAAAATCAGATCCTCAGGATTCATAGTCATAAATCACCTGAATTTGGGGAATGCCAATTGGCAGTAGCTAGCCATCAACTTGAATTACTTTTGGAATGAAACTCACAGCCTAAGTGGTCACCAACAATGCCTATTCCTCCCCTCAACAGTGTCCTACACGAAGGATCAACTTCCTTTCATAGTTTTAGCCTGAGATCTTCAAGAACGGTAGTCATAAGACACTCCAAAGTAGAGAGCCTAGTTAACAATGACCCTGTTTCACTTCGCAATAAATATCTGACCGCATAAATTTGAAGATTCAATTACCTGCACCACCATGATACTGGCCATGGCCGTGAGGTCCGCCAGAGTCCTCAAGTAATTGAAGTATCTAGCGGACTCGTCCACGTTCCCGGTCCCGATCTCCGCGTCCATCTGCTGGACCATGATTGGCTCCTCGTTCGTGCGAGTCCTTCCGGCAAAGGATCTCTCGATCGCCAACAAGATTTCACGATCGATCTCAACGGGGAACGACGGCGTTCGCATTGATATTGTTTCTCCTGCTCGCGAAAGATCGCTTCACTTTCACCGACCTTCGCGAACCCGTCCTGGAACAACGACTCTGCTCGCTGCACACTTTCTATCCTTCCGATACCTGCGATAATCCTTTAACTGTAACTCCCCACTATCGCTCGTATTGTCCGATCGGAGACTAATGTCCCCTGAAACTCGATTAGGCACTAGGACCGTTGACGGCGTATACGTTCCCGCCGCGCTGCACTGGTGAAACTGACGCGACACACGATGCAAACCGCTGTTTACGAAGACAGCAGACTTCCGTTTCACTGGGTATCGATCGTCGAGGTTCACTAGGCCTCTGAGGACGCGTGAACGTCACTCGACTGCTAAACGTGGTCTACGTGCCGGAATCGCGACGGCCTGCTTTTTATCGCGGCCAAAGTGCCTGGCGTCTGTTTCGCGCTCGCGCCGCGTACGCGCTTCGCGCGAACGCGCTACCGTGGTGGGGGCGCTGACACGCGAATCGCTCGAGCGAGAATCGAGATTTTGCGAATCGCCGCGGCGGGAACGGGCAATTAGGGCGAACTCGTCGTTACTTTGGGAAAAACTATATCCTCTGGGGTGGGGGGAAATTCTAGTACGTGATTGTACTAGGTGTCCTGGAAGCAGTGACGCAAATTGAGAAGAAGGGTAGCTGCGTGAAAAAGAAGTCCAAAGTGTGGAATAATATTTTTTTATTTGGGAACATTTTTGTTTAAAAAATGACGGTACGTATTTGGCGCACGTGTACTTGATATAGAATTTGCAGAATGGGGCAGTAAATATAATACAGGAGTGCAAAATGGATACACTTGTAACAATGAGGCGAAATCGTAAAATAACTGTTCTGAGAAAATCTGTGCTGAAAATGGAACCCATGTCTAGTGAAATTCATACGTAGTCAGGGGATTTCCAAAACTTATTTCGAAAATAAAGCCACGTTTGCGAAAAAGTTAGTTTGCTTTTTCGACTTATTTTTGTATTAGGATTCATTTTATTTCTACTTAGAGCTGCAGCTTCCGTAGAATCGTCAGCTTTAAATTGTTGACAGAAGCAGTATTCACCTGAATGAACTTGTCCACTGGTAACTAACGTAAGCACGAATTGGAAATACCGCTTTATGATCACAGTTTTTCCTGGCGGACTTTCTAGCCTTCTAGTTTTCCCCACTCCAAAATCCTTCCTACTCCACTATATGGTGGAGGAAAAAATATTACAAATTGTGTTCCACAAATTTAAAAAATGATTCTGTTTTATCAAGATGAAACGTAGGAAATGTATTTTTAGAATTTTTTTTCCTAGTTTGAACGTATGCATGGGCCAATAAAAATTTTCCAGGTAAATCCAACGAAGAGCTCTTATGAAGCAAACATTTCCCTTTAATTTCGTTTCTTTTTGGTTTTGTTGTATGATTTTTATTGACCGAGTTATTCGCGATGAAAGCAAAAAAGGTACTTTTCATTTTGAACACCAATAACTTGCGAACTCCTGATCGTAGACAAATTTCCATGAGTGTTTTGGAAAGGTAAAAGAGTTTCCTTTCAGAACCTTTAGTTTCCAATTTTAGATCTTTTTCTAATCGTATTAAATCCATTTTAAAATTATACCAAAAAATGACGAAAATATTTTGAGTATAATAATTTGACCACCCTCTGTAAAGTTACTCTCGCTCTAATATGCACCCACAACATATTCTATGATTAATACTACGCACTAGTTGTTATCAACATCGCCATCAGAGTGGAGGCAAGAAAAATTTCTAATCAGATAAGGCACTGGCAAAATAAGAATAACACTTAACTTTTTATCTATTTTTGATAAATTTCATTTATTTTAAGATGAACATAACCTTGCTAACGTCCATTCCTACTTCGTCTTGCTACAACTTATTCGCATCTATTATTAGTGATATCAAGAAGCGAAGATAATAATAGACGAGAGAATAGCAGACAGTTCTAGCATATATTTTTAGGTATTGTGCTTAGGGGGATTTCTCACGGTCTGGATTTATTCAAGGGAATCTCGATGAGACTCGGGTCATTCTTGGTCATTGCTGGTAGTTCCATGAAGAGCATTTCTTCGAACGTAACTCCTTTGTTGAAAAGTTCTGCTATACAAATAATTTCTGTGAAAATTTGGGCACGATAGTAACAGTGTTTTCTTTTACATCAGCATTTTTCTGCGCATTACGAAAATGCTGTATCATTCTTGAGCATTCAAAATGTTTCTGTATAAACAATTTCATGTAATTTCTAATTGCCATTTTGTAAAAATAATTGAAAATGCTGAACATCATATGAGTAATTTAATTGAAATAAATAAGCTTACAACTGACAATGAGTATGTTAAATATATATTATTAAATTTTTCTTGAGTGGGCCGCTAATGTCTGGAAATTATTTCCATATCTTATTTATTATAATTTCATGGAAAACTTAGAAGGGATAAAACTAAAATTTGAAAACTTACACGTGACACTTAATTGGAATTATGTAATTTTATTACAATTGATTTTCAGGTGTCACGCTGCTGTAGGACTATATTAGTGCATTTTTATCGAGCAGAACCTGCAGAGACAGAAAAAAAAGAGGGGGACATCATTTTCAATAGTTGAGTCATCGAGCTAGGCCTCAAAAATTCAGACTTGAGTTCGAGGGAGCCGCAGCCAATTCCATAAACGAGCCTCCACCTTTCTTGGCACCTGATATCGTCAGCGACGAATCTACCTAACGTTCACAGAGGAACAAATTGAGTCAGATTCTGCTGCCTCGTCAACCGAGTCAACAAAGCAGCTTCGACGAACGTGACCATTGTCCCCCGTTTCGCAGTCCGAGGAACACAAAACGGGTCCATTCCAAGCCAAAAAGCCACCGTCGTGGGTGTTTCCTTTCTTCTGATGCGAGAATTGTCGAGCCAACTGATTGGAGGCGATATCACTTGAAAATAATGTAATGCCCAGGATACATTCATCACTTAGCGTGAACAGGAAATTATATAAGTGAAGTTGTAGCAATGGGTAATGAAAAATGATGGAGTTGAGAATCAAGTCATGTTTCAAAATGAATAATTCGTGGAGTAAAACTCTTATGACGCTTGGCTTCGATGCAATTTATCTTTAAAAATGATAATTTAGTGAAATATTTTAAGTTTTTTATGTGATGCACTGCACGCACGTGGGAACGCGGCTTAAGGGGATATTCCAGTCTGAAGCATACAAAATAAGTGAGTTTTAGGAATTAATTAAAGGAAAACTACCACAGATAATTTAATGGGACTTGTTGCATTGTATTAATGATGTATTAAACTATAGAAATATATTCTTTTTGTGTAATTTATCATTGCAAATGGCGCTGGGGAGTCGTTAAAGTCGGGGTGTCAACAAATTCATCAAAAACGGTGGGACGTATAGTACCAAAATCAGTGGCATTACATAAAAAAAAACAATGGCGGAGTATTAAAGGGCATGAAATGTAAGAAATGGTTTGCTAGTGGGCGAACCTTTAAAAATTACAAAAATTGCAATTTTTAACCAAATAACGACACTTAAGATTTTAAATCACTTCTTTCCCGTTTTTCGTCCTTGCAACGCCTTCAAAAAATACAAACTTCTAAAATCTTTAAAATATTAGAGATCTACCAACTGTAAAAAGTGTATTCTTCAAAATTAAAAAAATTTCGGTCGAATCGGTGAATAAGTTTCCAAGGTATTTGTCTCACCAGTTTCTAGAACTCAGTTTAGAGAAAACACCTTTAACTTACGTTTTAACTTCAGGAATATTTCTAATTTCAAAAAAAATTTAAGCACGTATGCTTAAAAGAGTGCCACTTTTTTCAAAATACGTCTTCCCTTCATATAAATACATAGCATTTACTACTGCAAACAAAAATTCGCGATCACGAAGTTAGAAATTAAAATTATCGCCCTACCGAAAATCAGAAATTATAATTCTATAATCGTTACTGGCTACGACTTCATCGTGGAACTGCGCACTCAAGTAAGCCCCGAGTTCACATCGAACTCATCCTCGAACTTAAGCCCACTAGCAAACGGGCAGCCAATCGATCGATCGGAAATTATGCTTCGACTTGTGTAATAACTGGACGACAGAGTTTCTCGGTAATGAAAAATTGAGGGAATAAAAGGATTTCCCACTTGAATCGCTTCGACAGTTGCCAATTGGCGCCAAGAATCTGCGGGAGAACGTGCGACTGTGCACGTACACGTTATACTATATAATCACAAGCACGTAGTATCTCGAAATGTTAAATGTCAGGCAACGCATCATAGGCGCAGTTAATTCTCCTGTCAATTATCTCTCATCTAATTTCTTTCGACAGGATGCTCCTGACCCTCGGAGTCACGTGGTTTTCGCACGGAAACTGCAAACGTGACAGGTTTTTGCTCGGCCGTGAATAATGAATTTCGATTGCAGTAAGTGAAGAATTCATTTTGAGACCTTCTAATGCAAACACTATGGATTTTATTTCCCTCTGTTCACATACTTTTGTTATTTGTTAAATATATATTCTCATAAAAAATAAAAGCGTGGAATATTTTAGACAGTAAAACATCTTATCTTGAGAAAAATTATTTAAGGTTTGGAGAAAAATGGCGCATATTCATTTTTGATATATTTTGAGTTATGATGTGTCATATATATGTAAAAAAATCTACATCGTTTGGTGCACGTTTGATCTATGTAAATCCGGTAACAAATGAGGGATTTATTGCAAACGAATAAAAATTGAAATATTAATTTTAATATTTTTAAAAAATATATAAATAACAATAGAAACATTAATATTAATATTTTTATTATTGAATACTTTTTCCTCCAAATAGAAAAAACTTATCAACTCAATAACTACTTACTACTTAATGTGTGAAAATATCTATTTTCCAATTAGTGTTCTCTTTTCAATCTTCTAATTTACTCGAATTTGCTAAAAATCAAGCTGCGCCCCTCTTGCTGCAAGGTCCTTAATTATGAAATGCCAGTTTCAGAATTTTAAACATAAAAAACTCAGGTGCATGAATAAATCACGAACGCATTTCAAATATTTTACGAAATGCAGTAAATTAACTCATTAAGGATACATAGTTCATTAGTATCGTTACCAAAGAGATAAAAAACTAGTATTTCATATAATAGGGAGGAATAATTTCCATAGAATTGACCTCATTTGCCGAAATTAATTCAAGGCTAGACTATTTTAAATCTCCACGCTTAAAAAACGATTTTTACGTCAGCAAAGTTGATGATCGCTGGATAGGAAAGTTTTACGGCTTAAGTTGCGAGATCTAAAATCATAGTTGATTTATGGGTGTTAAGTGCGCAACAGATGCTACAGTTCCGTCACTGATGGTTGTGGGAACGATTGGAGCAACAATCGTTGCCTGATTTAATATCCAAGAATGGATCATTTCCCGCGCTCTTAATCCCAGGGGGAATTGGAATTCTCGGAGTTGCTCGACAGGGATCTTTAAGTTTATTTGACGTAGTGGGAAACGCTAGGAGGCAGTGACGCTTATGCAAAAGCGTGGGTGTAGCTCGAGCTCCCAATTTTAGGGATCCTGTTCCAGAATACTGTTCTCCATCAAGCTCCTAATGGGATTGCACTGTAATCATCTTCAGCTCGAGAAGCGCTGCACGTTTCGCAGTTCGGCAGAATATTGGAACCGTCCGGACTGCTAGATTATAGTTTGTTAACTAACCAATTATAATCGTGAATGGAACAACCAGCTTCTAACTAATTAATTTAATTAGTTCCAATGTTTTCACGATGAATCAAATACATGACGCGAAGGATGCAAAATAAATTGTTTTTAATAATATAATAATCACAGTGAAATTGATCTTAAGATTGATAAACACTTACGCAGATTGATATTTTTTTGTTTATTTGAGGCATTCACAGCAAAAACGGATTAACCCACGTTGTAATTTTTTTCTATTTTGTATTATTCCTAGTAACGTAACGCTTTTTTGATTCACATCACAAAGTTCCAAAATTTATTTGAATTTAAATATTTGATGCTTGGGGTGTACGAAAGTTGAATTGTGCTGAAATATGATTAAATTTAGGTTATTGGAGGATGAATTAAATTTAGCGATAATTTGTGTAGAATACAAAGCCAATATCAACGTCCCTTTCACAATGGAATTCGACTTCTGCGTAGATGGCGCGCGCATAGCCATTTTCGAAGATAGCTTATAATACGCCTGTTTGATCGCGAGCAAACAAACAGCTGGGTGAGTAGGATCGATGCACTTGAACGTCGCCACGAAGGAAGCGAGGGGACGATAGATAAAAAATGAACGGCCTGCAATGACAAATTATCGATCTCGGACGGTTGGTGCATGTGGGCCGCCGCCGGAAATAACTTTTCTTCCTCCTTCCGCCGGGCAACGGTGGAAGGCCGCGACTGCAAGCGAAGTGCAGCGTTTCATCGACTTGCAAATCGGTTATTTTCTTTATTTTGCATCCGGTTTTCTTTGGTACCGCGTGCCTGTCTAATTCTATCTAAAGAAACAGTGGGAAACATGTTTTACAATCGAAGGAAAATCGGAATTGGGGGCGTGATATGATTTAGAAAGAACACTTCCTCTTTTATGTATCTTCCTATTTTGGTATCATCTACTCGACTGCGAGAAAAAGTTAATATTTTAAAATCTAATGTAACATTTTGTAAATGGTACATTACTCAAAGCTGTTATAATTTATAATCTTATAATTACAAGATATTTCATGTATTATTACACAATTCGAGTGTAATAAAACCATTGCTGAAAATATTAATATCTTTCAACGTAGAGTTGTATAAAAATGAAGACATTTACATGGATAAGGTGTACAACTTTGACAAGTAAATACATCGAAGCTAAAAAAAGGTGCCATTAATCATCTAATCTCGATACCGATTAACACATTTTCTGTTTTACATAACCAGAAATTTACATTTATTCGTAACGAAGCAAACTGCACACGTGGAAATGTTGACTTAAACCACGTTCCCACATGCGCAATGAGCTGCGCAGAATACATTTGAGCCGATGTTTTGCGTATGCTCTGCGTAGCTTCTTGTACACGTGGGATCGTGATTTTCCAGTCAAATACATTGAAACTTGTATCGTAGGTAACGAAGATGAAAAAACTGGCCGCTTCGAGGAAAAAAGTAGGCATAAAGGGAAATTATCGTTGCAAGAGTCAAGATTTATAGCTCTTGAAGAAGTGGAGCGTAAGTTGGAGTCTGTCAGCTGATAAAGTTTAATGAATCGATAAGACAACGAGGCAGATGAGTATAAATAGAGTGTGTATTGTTTAGTTCTGATTGTTCACGAGGCAGCCGCGTGTTTAAAGAATTGCTGTTGACATCGATTATTTAGTGTAACAGAGAGACAAGTACCTATCACGAGGCACCAAAGCGCATCCACGAGTTTCGAGTTACGTGAAATAACCGATGATGTCAGATCCTGTCGTTCGAATTTTTCGCGTGCTCCCAATGTGATTTATTACGCTCTATGAATGTAGCGCCAGCTGGCCTACGAAATTAGTTATTTCAGCCTAAATAACAATCACTTTAGATCACGTGTGTTAATATTGGAAGATGTTAAGAAGTATTCCTTGGAATTTCTTTTGTTAATTTTGAGCCGTTTTTAATTTCAAAATAATTTTTATAATTCAATAACTTTTTATGGCAAACCTTTATGTTAACCCTACTTAATTCTTTTTTTTTTTATTAATTCTCAGTTTTGTATTTTGATAAATTTTTAATATCAGAATAATTTCTTTAATTTAATAATTTTTTGAAGTTAAAGTTTAATATAATTCTTGAAATAATTGCGATAGGGTTAATGGAATTCGATTAAGTTTTGTTTGTACAAGGCGCACTAAAAAGATACAACAGATTATGTAAGGAAAAAGTATCAAATTTAAAGCAACGAGCACTGGCACGTATGAACTGAAGCAATTGAAACTTAATTAGGTGGAAACAAGTGTTAATTAGCTTTCCGTTTTTGTGCCCAGATTACGTCGAACTAAATTTATACTCTGCAATTACTATCGCACAGAAGCCAATTACCTATTCACAGTTCCTCGCATCAGTGCATAAATTAAGTAATATCAAGAGGAAGTAGAGCAAAAACTTAACAAAATCTATATTGTGCTTTTAGGTAATAACGCGAGAAATTTTTCACAATATTCATACAATCGGTAATATTACTTTCCAGATAATTGTATAATATTACCATTTACAACGAATATTTCAACCAGAAATTTTATTTAATTTTAAATTTTAATTTCAATTTCATTTCTCTGGATTTTCAGTTATACGTATCGTGTAATTGTAGTTGTACCTCTTTTCTGATTCCAAATTTTCCACTCGCTCCATTTTCTCTAATTTATAAATTTCCAGTTCCTCCAATATTCAAATTCATATTTTGGACAAAGCATTCCTAAATGCTTCAGTTTTCATTTTCCCCAGTTTTCGAATTTTAATTTTTATTCCCCAAAATGTTAAACGTTCGTAGTTTCGATTTTCCCTGCAGCAATTTACCCACTTTCTAGTTTCCCAGTTTCTAAACCGTTCTATTCATTGAAACAAGCATCGGAATTCCGATATAAGCGTTTCATCGAGAGGAATCCATGGAAGTGTATATCATGAAAGCAGGGCAATCGATTAAACGAAACGTATCTCCTTTCTCATTCTCTTTCAGAGATCAACGATGTAGCAATAAAGGAGCATCGCGAGAAGGAGCGATAAAGCGATACGAAATGGTCTTTAAAAATTCGGAAACGAGGATCTCTGTGTATAAACGAGTGCCTTCTTTTATTTGTCTCGCAGTCAATTGCACGTCATCGATTTCACTGCTTGTACCATTATACATGGTTCCACCTGACTTACCGTGAATCTCATCACTTATCCCAAACCTTACCCACACATTTTGTTTACCGGCGTTTGTTTACGATTTACGATAAACAACCTTCCGTGTCAATCTACGAGTTTGCTAAACTACGCCTGTTGTGTAAGCTACCTGCGCAGTAAAGTGTTGTAAGAACAGATGAGGTGCATAAAGCCACCATCCCACATGTGTGCAATGCAACTGATACACTTCAACAGGATCGCGGTTTAAAGACAGTCTCAATGGAAAAGGTGCCTTAAGTACATTTTGCACGGTTTGTAAAATCTGTGGGATCGTGGCTTAAGGTACACAACACTAAACTTACACGTGTTTAAGTGTCTCAGGTTGTATATTAATGATAAAGGTATACTTCGTTAATTATATTAAAGTGATAATTTGATTTAGGTTATAGATACATTAATAGAGTCGTGCCTTAAGCCACGACCCCACGTGTATAATACACGGCACAAAATACACTTATGGTACTGATACTTTCAAATTCTTTTCTCTTTTTAATAGACACTAATCTACAATTATGCTATGAGAACACTGAAAAATTTGACAATTCTCACTGAAAATTTGACATTCAATTAGAACCACACAAACTTTAATCTCCCTCTCTCAAACTTTTCCTAAGATCAATATCAATAAACTCTGAGAAAAATTATGTTTCCCTTAAAGTCAGTTAACTTTATTCTTAATATTTCTTTTTGCATTTTGTGCCAATTCTTTCTTTGGACTATTAATACAAGTTTAAAAAGATTTGAGTGCCACAAATGTGTTTTACTTTGGATAACTTACTTTTAACATTAACGAAATTGTATACTTTATTTTTTAAGTCATTTTGGAGATACATTTTGCACAAGAAAGGGTACTTCATCTAACGCATTACCGCAGAAACGTGTGATGTTCCAGCAAGCACACTCCGTGAATGGTTCAACTTTTTTCACAGCTGACCTATACTGTCGTTCACCGCGTGGAAAACACGGGGCAGTAAATCGTGCTGCCATAAATGTAATCGCAGGTAATTTGTCTCGTCGATTAACCTATCTGGAGGCAAACCTTCGTGTAGTACGTCAAGCAGCGTTTGCGTCACATCGTGTATTTACTAGTATCCTTATCAGCCGCTTACAAAATCCACCCACAGCTCAGGTGCTGCTCAGTAGCTACCGAGAGCGCGTGGATTTTGCATTTACACAAGAATTAGTTGACGGTCCAAAGTCGAAATTTCGTTTTCCAACTTCCGCGCAAACACCATGCCACAATATATTTAATTTTCATTGAGACATAAATTCATAATTTACTTCATATTCTCCAAATCATATTTTTTGCCGAATATTTTACAATTTTATCTGGACAAAGGTAGGTCTTTGTCAAGGTTGTCTTCTTTTGAATTCTTCAACTGCTGTGTAGCAAGAACATCTACCAGTGGACAGTGTTTTTGCTTCTTTGTATGCATTTGTAAATTGCACGTGTCGCACTGATCGAGCAGAAATATCTCTGTTCGAATCGTTCTGTCCCTGCACAAGACTCGGGAAGACCACAAGTTTCTTTCAACGCGATCATTAAAAGAGGATCATTTATAAATAATTTAAATTGCATATCATGTTTCTGTTCTATGACGAAGAATAAACGGCGAGCTGTTGATTTGCGGTCGATCAGGAATTATGAGTGGAAAAACGTGTTATATAGCAGTCGAAGAAGCTTTTTGTAATTTATAGATACCGTTGTGACGCTCTCAGAGCGATTAAGTAGGTCGGAACGAGTCTACGCGTTCTGTAAGACCTATTTTAAATAGTACCGTGTTTAGTAAATGTGGCAGAAAGTTAAATTACTGATAGGGGTAAACAGTGTAGTTGTTGGCCACCTAAGCCAGAGGTTCACATAAGCGTTGAATTATAAGTCTTATTTTGCTATGTTTAAGAACGCAATTAGTGTTAATAGTTGTAAACGACTCTAATAGTCTAGAAACAGAATTTGTTTAAAGAAAGAGTAGAAGGATTCGCGAAATTTTTACAGAAAATACGTTTCCTATGAAAACACATAGTTATTAGCCAGACGAAGGCAATGATTGGCCGGTCGTTTGCAGGTATTATTTCACAACCTATATGTTGTAATGTAATATTATTAAATATAAAATATAAAACCAATAATACCTTTTCTATTTAAATATTTCTATATTAGCTAGTATTAATACTAGAATTTTTTTCTAAAACATAACCTTTGACACGTCCACACAGAAACGGCCAAGGCATGGCGAATGGTGGCCAACAACTGTTTCACTGTTGCTATGACTGCTAGCTACCCGTTGGCCTCGTGGCTAATGACTGTCCTAAGACATTATTTGCATTACAGTTCTTGGCCACCTATCTGAATATGTTCATTACAAATGGCATAGTGTACGTTACTTCTTAATATTCATCTTTAAAAAAAAAAGCCAGTCACTGCCGGGTGGCCAACAACTACACTGTTTACCCCTTTGAACACTTGAGTCACACTTAGAACCATGTGTAACCACCTTCAGCTCTTTCCAAAACTAGAAAATGTTTTTTTAAAACATATGAAACAAGTGTATCAAGAATTTTAATAGACACTAATTGTGTGTCAAGAAAAAATTAAAATTCTAAGGATGTGTAGTTCAATAATTATTAGATATTCAGGTGAAGGAGTTGTATAATTGTTAATTAAACTGATGAAAATCTGGAGGCAGTGCTCGGTGAAAACTGCGGCAGCTGGGGTCTACACGCACGGACTAGCTGCACGGGGTCCACACGCACATCTGCACGGACTTCACTGCGTTCGCATAACTACTCGCTACGAATATTAGTGATTAAACATATTTTTAACTCATCAACTGAGGGGTTTATGTAAACGCAAAGCAAGATATCCAAATAAAGTATTATTTGAGAAAGCAATATAAATTTTTAACATTGCAGACCTAAAATACAAATTTCAATTCACTTATATTTGACGTATTTTTCTGAGAATCTTACAAATTTCAAAATTCCAGGGGTTTCCATTAATTCTGTGCATCACGGGAAGTTTGGAGATTGGAGTAAAAATTGAGAGCGTTCTGACAGTGACTTTCTTAATCCCCGCGAGATACTTTCGCGAAGCGCTTACAGGAAGGCGTCTGCTTCGAATCGAAATTATCGAACGGCAACATCCGTTCCGTCCGTTGAAAATAATTCTTTCGTCGAATCGGGCTATCCGCCGAATGTTTCCGCGAAATTTTCTTTATTCTTCTGTCCGTTGCTAACGGACATTCGCCACTTGTGCGAGGATCAGAGTGTCGATGATACTTTGGCGAAAGTATTTCAAGAACCAATGCTGCTTTTGGGCGTGTAAACGTTCTTTTTCCACACACGTGTAGGAATACATCTCTGTGTGAAAAGTGAAATATTTAAAGCCTTTGAAATTATGCGGTAAATAAATTTAGGGGAATTTAGGTTGCAATTACGATTGATGACTCTATTCCCAAAACTGCTTCTATTTAACATATTTTACGTCATATTACAAGTATTTTCAAATTTACTTTTCATAGGTACTTACACTTCGTTACTTCAACCTTTCTAATTTTAATTTACTAACACTTCCCACAAATTTTCATTAATTTTTCATGACTACTTTTTTTAATTTTAATAAAATTATTTTCCTAAAATCAATTCGTGTTAGGGGTATACGACACCAAGGAAGGTAACATGTGCCCCAGTGTTTACTATTGCAGGTATCATCCCCCTCTTAAAATAATATCATAGCATTAAAAACCGCTTCTTCAAAAATACACAATTTTTCTATATTTTTTTTTAATATTTTGGCCGTTCAAAGAGATTCTCCACCTCTCACAATTCCAAAAGCAATCACAATTTCCGAAGAGTCACATCCCTCTTTCTCTTAACTACGAGTAGAACAGTAAGTGGTAAGTGGTCATATTGATTATCTACATCAAATTGATGTGATTACGCACAATGGTGGCAAGTTGAGTAAGGCACCTCATTAGGGGGCACGTGTGACGTAATGAATTGGACACAGTTAACACGGGGAAGACGACCTAGCTATGTCGGCGACGGGGATGAAAGAAATGGCGACGGTTGGGGGATGAAACAACGCAGAATGACGTATAGCCCACGGCTTACATAATGCTCAACGTACTTTTATTAACTGCTACGTCGGACTAACAGTCCATGTAATCACTCTCTGACAGGTTGCTTGCTACAGGGTTCAAAGAGATGCATTGTGTTATAGGGAGTGGGGGCAAACTCAATTAGAAAATACCTAAATTATGACGTTTGAGAAAAGCTATGCGAATGACGCGCTGGTAGATTGTTAATTTCTTTGTTTGTATTCAAATTAACCCTAGGCTGTCACACTGAGTCAAAATGGCCCACGATGTAACTATGAAGTAAAATATCTTTAAGGTATCATTGAAAATCAGTAGAATAAGTTTGTAAAGAATTTTTATCTTACATCGTTAGATTTTAAACCCTGTTATTTATTTATTTACAGAGCCATTTAGCATATAGAGCAGTCTATAATATTACTAGCTTTACTACTCGGCTTCGTCCGAAATTTAGATTCTGATTTCATAGGAAAAATCAATTTTTTAATTTTTTTTATTGTGAAAATGGTCACATTCATCTGGATTAATCAGGCATAATGAACTGAGGCACATTTCGTGATCCCAGAGTTTATCGTTCGAAAGTTTTTAGGTGTGACAGACAAACACCCAAACATATAGAAGCTTTCTGTTTTATATATTAAGATGCAGAACTTGTATCAGCGTAAAGTTATATCATGTATTATGCTTCCCCAACACGTCCGCAAGATCGCGATTAATTAACGGAATAAATGAAACAGATATTGCGCCTTGTTTAATCGAGAGATAAATACAGATGTCAGTAGCAAGGCCGGAATGATTGAGTTTCTGTAATTAATTGTACGATCGATCAGGCGGGGGCTACGCGATCAAAGGCTAAAATTTCGCAGTTGAGACCTATAATATAATTTATATCGTCCATCGGTTTCGTCACACCACGACTGTTTCCATTTCCCAGGAAAATCAAATCGAGAAAATTCGTTTCCACTTCTGTGCTCTGAAAGTATAGGGCAATTCAAAAGTAGTGTCACAAAATTTACTTCCTCTACAAAGAGAACTGAAAAGAGAAGATATATTGGCTGAGGATCTGCCAACTTTTCGCATTCAAAATGCGATTTACATTAAGTTCCAGCATAAATTACGCTGAGGAACACTCATACAATCAGGACAAGGGCTATTGGCCGCGTAAGGTTATTCCCACCCTCCCCTTCGATCACCCCCACCACCCCATCTTTCAACTTTACCATTAAACTTGAATTTAGCAACCAAACACAGTATGCTGACAGTGGTGCCAGCGTTTTCGCCTGAAAAGGGATTTTCTTAAAAAAAATTTCTAATCTTTGAATAAAGATGTGCAACTCTGCAGAATGCAGAACATAACTTGATTTTGGTCGGGATGCCGGCAATAATAAGTCAATTCCGTCGAGATCCAGCGCCTCTGGTGGATTGGTTTACATATTAAATTCACTATCCCGTCTGCATTTATGAGCAGGCTTACCACCTTATCACCATATAAATCCCGGATTGCCACGCGTTCCAACTTGGAGATTCAAATATAAACCCGGTAGATAGAAAAAGCAAAAAAGTTTTGTTCTTGAATATTTGTAAAACAAATCTGCAATCCTTTTATGCTTAAACAATAGAGAATCTCATTGTATCACATTTTTTGAGGTTATGAGGGATTTATTACTAACATGAAAGAGATTTCTATTTCCTACAACCTGGCAACACTGAGTACGCAGTAAAATATTGAACACATGAATTGAAAGGAGGATTAGTAGATGAAACTAAATAAAGAGGTCAACTAAAAGACTCATGAGTCCCACTGAAAGTAACAACGATTTAGAGAACAACCTACTCTTGCTAAAACGAAGTATGATAGGGTATAAAAATGTAACCAAAAGGGAAAAGTAAAACGTAGGACCTTTCTTTTTGAAGCATGACAAATCAAGGGGATGTTGAAAAAGGCGCAGGGACCGGAAAATAGAAGAGCAAAAGATGAGAATGATTGTCCGAGGAGCGTCGCGACGCCAGGCGGCTGTTGGCCAGGCGCCATTTATGGATTTTCGGTGCAAATTCAGCGAACACGCTCGTTTGTCTCATTTAGGTCGTCGAGAGAATAGATTTCGCCTAACGTGTACACCTTCGTTGGTTTTCCATGGAAATCAGGCTAACTGGAAGTGGCGTAACTGACAAAGCGGTGACAACCGATTCGAAGAATTTGAAGAGCAGTGTTTGAGATTTGCTAGATTATTCGGTTCTTGGAAATCGATTGGAGAATGAGTGTGGTGGATTTTGAGAAAAGCTGGATCCGAAAATAACCTATGAAGCAATGGTACACACAGAAATTCTTTGAAGTCCCTAGGAATATAGGGACAATTTGTTATTGGAAGGTTTCCATGAAGTTTGGCAATTGTGATGAAATTAAATTAGATGTGAGTAACATTAAGTATTTTGTGAACGTATTTTATGTAAATGTGGATGCACATTTTGTATAAAAAGTGACATTTTGTAACAGTGTGACAATTAAAGAGGGAACTGATTGATAACAGTCAATCCTGTTATTGAAACGTGCTTCGTTAGCTATGCATTGATTTTTAGTTTAATTACAGCAATTGCAATTTGCAATATCAACGAAATGAATAGACACTGGAATTTAGTTAGACACGTATTATTCTATGGTGTTGGAATATCACGTTGTTCAATTTAAATTAAATGCAAATTGCAATCAGAGGGTAGGAGTGTATTTTGATATTTATCTTTCATGCGATAGTCCTCCCAGTGGGAGATAATTACTAGTTAGAATAGTATTCACAAACGTCACATAATGTAAATAGTACGAGCAATGTTAACAGTCTATGATCAATTTAACTAATCACTAGTTTATAACTATGTTCAGAAAAATGGCGTGGATTCACAAGAACCTTTCGACATACCACTTTTTAAGTAATTTACGAAAATTTTGTAAGAGTTTTTAAGATTGTTATGGGACGAAATAATTGTTAAAACAATATTTCATTGTATAAACTGTTCTATTCTAAGTCTGTATTGCAGAATTATTATTCAACTTTTGAAAATATAAATGCGGAGAAATTATTAGAAAATTCTGCAAACCCTTCTAATTTTGCATTAATTATTTCCCTATTAAATTATACTGTTTGGTGATCTGTAAGGTATATAAATAATACATCAAAATCATTAAAAAATCTAAGAATCTCTAAATATTTCACCATTAAAAGTAATTGAAAAATACCTAAAATATTTCCCCAATATTATTTAATTATATTTACCCAAAACTTACTTACAAAAAATTCAATTATCTTCACAGCCTCTTACCACAACCTCAGTAAAATGATGGCCACGTTAAGTGCCGAAGAATTTGCTGAATCTGCGAAACAGTGATAAATTAACAGTCCTCTGGCGGCTCGCCAGTCTAATTCGCGATGTAAATTACGAACAAAACGACGTGCTTGTTGGCTTTTCCACAGACGGTACAGGTATGCACTTCTCGCATCGCGTGACGTTTTCTAAATATCTTCGGAAAAAGAAACTTCCCCGGAGAGAAAAATCCCAGATCACCGTCTCGAAGGCTGGAAGAGGAAATCCAGACGATGTCGATTGGTCTCGACATCCGGGCTACGAGTGGGATCGAGGAGGGTCCGTGAAAACTCAATTGCCACTCTGGCGCGCGGAAACTTTTAAAGGTCAAATTGAAGACGGGTTGACGATCGAGTGGCTGCTCACGTAAATTTCAAATTTCACGACCATCAAGGCAGTTTCATTGACACTCGTCGAAAGAATTGTTTGGCGAGAAAATTCCGGGCTTGCAAAAATGTTTAAACAATTTTTCTTTTGTAAACAATGAGGAAGCACTTTCCACTTCCTCGTCTATTGTAGTCTTTGAATTTTATTTGATAATAAAAGAAATTTTAGGAAGATTATTGAAGATGTTTTTCAGTCCTAAATGAAATTATTATTATTTATATTTTTTATGGCCTTTAAAGATTTTTTTTATAATGACCTGGAAGTTAGGATAGGTATAATGTGACAGTAGATATCAAAATTCGTTGTGACAAGTGGCGGAACGGAGATATGAAGTAGCACGAGTGTTACATTAATCAGACGGCAGCTAATCTTTCGGGCGGACAAGTAGTAAAGGTCAATAACAGCTTGACTTTCGCGCTGTATTTATCAATCCGCATTACACAACGATCTGAAGTGTCCAAAAGTGTACATTTATGAACGAGATCTCCTCGTTCTTGCTCGAAATCATGTCTAGTAGTATATAAAATTGAAAATGGGCACACTGAAATGAAATTCACGTTGAGTCACGTTCGATATTTTCTACAGTTCCGCGAATTAATTTTCCCACGAGGAGAAAGCACACCAGCGGAAGCGGCTCGAGCATTAAATTGGCAGGTATTCAAGGATATATCGATTTTACCCACGCGATATTCATTGAACGAGGAATGCATTTTGCAGCGTTAATTGAAAGAAGAGACACAGCGGACGGCTATTTGTACCCTAGTGATTCCCTAATCCGAGGCTTTTGTATGGAACGTTATCTCGTTCAAAAATTACACTGAAACTAACGAAAAAAGTATGGAAAATTTCCTTTTAAATTCATTTCTAAATTTGGTTGATTTGTGGTATTTGGTTACGAAAAATGTAGAAGGGCAAAATAAATATAAATAATATACAAGATTATTTACGATGCTTTTATGACAACTAATACGTAATTTTGGGTCTTTAAGAGTGAAGTAAAAGTGCTCATACATTGTGGGCTTATACTCCGTGCGTGTGGACCCCGTACGGGGGGACTCCGTGCGTGTGGACCCCGTACGAGAGGACTCCGTGCGTGTGGACCCCGTACGAGAGGACTCCGTGCGTGTGAACCCCGTACGAGGGGACTCCGTGCGTGTGGACCCCGGTTGCAAGTACAGCATCAAGACACCGTATTTTGGTTTGTTATTAGTAATGAATGCTAGTAGTAGCTTGAATAAGTACTAACTACACTAATCTACAAATTCATTTCCATAAATAACTGAATAAAGCGACAATTAAACAGAGTACTCATTAAAGGACAAAACTTATGCCCTTTTCTTTACTTGGCACCATCTGCTTTAACACAGAATGCATACCAGTCGAATCGATTCTGGGTTTAGTCTGGGTGAGGTCTGGGTTACACTTCGGCTCCGCCTGGGTTAGGTCGATCAGCCTTAGGCGGTAAAGTTTGGCTGGCTCTGACAAAACCGGACGAGTGTCTCGCGTGACTCGAGGGCCGCCCTTGTTTGTTTCGGCTTTTTCTCAAAGGAAATCGATAGTTTGAATTAATTGACCTACATATCGATGGCGAGGACTCGTGACCTCATCATTAGGCACGGTGAGTCGACATGCAGGTTGGTGTACATGTGGACGGACCGTGAATATCTTTTAACCGAGCAGGTGGCAGAGCTTGCCGGCTTTATTTATAACACTCGCAGCCATTCAACTTGACTTTTTTTTTCTCTGCACATCATCTATCAAAACACTTCAACGATATCAGAATCGTAGGGAGAAGTACCATATGCTAATGAATCATAAGGAACGTGAAGCATGTTAAAGGAATATTAGTGGTTAGGTCAACAACCGCTGACAACAGGAACTCGCCTTTTGCACGCTACTTCTACTTTTACATATATTATATAATTTCTAACTCTACTATTTTTCTCTTTCTTGTATTCTTATATATATTCATATTTATGTTTTTTATCTTCTTGTTATTATTTTTTCATGTCTACTGACGTAATAAAGAATTATTATTATTATTATTTGTAGAATTTCACGAGCTCCAACTTGGTGTTATTATGATTATTATTACTATTATTATTATTATTATTACACATAGGGTAATTTGAAGTCAAATACCTGTACAATAAGAAATACAATAATTTCAGAACAAACTTCCAGAGGTAAATAAAGTGGAAAAATGTTTACAACGCGACATAAATTGACAAACAGAATTCATCTTTCCGCATAGAGTATCTTTAAAGCCCTTCGCAATTGTTTCCCTAAACCTTCCCTTTCTTATTCCTCTAGGAACAATATTCTCAATACCCAATATATCAAAATTGCTGCCTTAAAGAAGCCCCTCCTAAACCACTGTTATTCCTCAAAAGTCCTAAAAGAATTTTTCAAACATCTCCCCAGGGGCTGCGAGGTTCTACGTTACAGAATTTCAGAGTTCAAGTCCAGTCTTGAATTGTTTCAAAGTCCAAGGAGTTTAATATTTCCCAGAAGGCTGCGTGAACCATTTATGAACGACATCGAAACGTTATCAATCGCCTTGATCGTGAATCGGCCCGCCGATTACGTAAAAGATTGCTGGGTCAAAGTCGAGCAGAACCTTCGGAATGTTTCTATTTCCCGGTCAAATATCGCGATGCTACGCGAGGAACGAAAACAAGTCGTAAACATTCCCTGGATGCATATAAATAAACCGTGGAAAACAAGCGAGCTCGTATAAACAAAGCCGCGAAATTGGCCCACAAATCAATCGGCGCGATCTCACGCTTCGTACGTCGCTGATTATAAATTCTATCTCGCTTCTATTTCCTTCTTCTCGCTCGCTCCTCTTAGACTTTTTGGAATTTGCTCGGCGAAAGCGCTGCGTCAGCGTGAAATCCGCTGTAGGAACGCGAGGGGGTGGTTCAAAGTTCGAACGCGTGTCTCAAAGAACGTGGAGATGAAAGGTGATGTTTGTGACATGGACGGGGTGATAAGATGGTGGAGTGCATTTTGGTTCTTATTGGGGAGATTTCAAGGAAACATGTAGTTGAGACATCCAGCGGCGGATTTAACGGACGGCCCATGAGCAATTTGGCCAGCTGGACCCAAAAGGATCCACAAGGCCGTATTTTTAAAAAATTATGATTTTATCCAAACACTATTTTTGTTCTGTATTACTACACTTAGTCCGGTTTTACTAAACTACTTCTTTATTTTTTCTGAAAAATGGCACCCCCGGAACGTTTTCCACCTGGACCTTTTTCCTTTAGCCTTCGACCTTTTATTCCGTATCTTTCTATCTATATTTAAATATAAATTATTTCGCGTCACATAAATCCAAAGAGCAGAGTTTGTACTCGTTTTAAGTACTCGTTATATTAATCCAATTTTGGAGTCACTGCGGTAATGGAATAAAAGGGAGACGTTGGTATCGAAAATGAATTTCGTGGAAACGTGACTTGAGCGTAAAGCAAAGAAATAAGCTTTCGACTTCGAAAAACAAACTTCACATTTGAATGCAACATCTGCCAGTAAAAAGTGAAGTTTTCATCGATTTCTACACAGGTTTCTCGGAAAAAGTGTTAGAATGTCTGTAAGGCTATGAATTCCTTGTGCTCCAGTACCAAACGAGATTCTTAAATTAATGTCTGTCTTTTTATGGAACACGTGTAAGAATTGCATCATGACTTTCAGTAATTTTATTCATCTGTATGTTGTTAGAAGAAGAAGAAAAAAAAGAATATCACTTATGGTGATTCAATCAGTGATACAATTCACGTTTTAATAGAATCCATGCTTCCCTAGGTGGCGCAATTTACTTCCTATTCCACTTTTCATTTAACATCTTTTCTTCTCGTTCTTCTAACTCCACAAATAAATGTAGTTAAACAGTAATTATCATTATTATTTATTACATTTTGTAATGATAACCAATACTTGCGAACAAAAGAATGTTCACAACAACATCCATTATTTAAAATGCATCAAACACCACTCAAATGAAATTTAACAAAAAATTATTCGACTTACATTCAAACAAATATTCTTAATACACTTAAACCCATCACTCCCGCCCAAACAAACGCCCAGGATGTCATGCTACTGTCACAAAACTATTTCCAACAGTTTTCTTACGAACTATACTATGTACCTCGAACAATACCTACATAAAATTGCAAAATGGACGGATCTGCCAATAAATCGCGTGACTCCGGCATCGGAAACGCGCTGCCATGACCTCCCTACGTGAGAACTCACGAAACGATGTGAATTTCCCCTGTCCCCGAGGAAAACGTAGTCGAAGGACCGTTTCCTGGAAAAAGGAAGTCGAGGCTGCCCGGTCAAAATTCTGTCACGGTTTCCAAGAATTCGCGAGGCTGTCGGCCCGCAGCTGGCGGGATAAATTACGTCCGTCAGGAACCCTTCGAGGCTGCTCATCGATTTTATCGAGGTCGATTTCCCTCGTTGATGGGCGAATAGGTCAGAATTTTTTAACTCTGCTAGTTTTCTCTTCCTTGTTTTCTTATATGTCTCTATGTCCCTTTTAATCTTTTTGTTATTATTCTTAATGTCAACAAAGAATTATTATTATTATTATTATTATTATTAGAGTGGTTGCTTATTTCGACTTCGAAAAACAAAGCAACATTGTTGGAATGTTCCAAAAATATGCTTCCTCGAAAATAGAAGGTACAACCCCCTAAAATAGTAAAACTTTTCAGGGGTTGTGAATATTTTATTCTATAAGAATAGTAGGGAATCTTCGGTCAATATATCGTAGTCGTTGCTGTACTTTGATAACGTTGAGTCATCGTAGTTCTCGTGCTGGTTACTATCGATGCCACCAATTTTGATTTTGGAAGCAATTCACGCAGTATGCGCCAATATAGAGGTCCTGACGTTCGCAGAATACGTGCACGAAACTTTTAATCAAAGCGTGACGTATCTTCCGGCAGGAATTCAAGCGCGCTGGCGTAAGATCCGCTGACACGCTGATGAAACTTTTATCGCGATGGCCGCCGCGACAAATTAATCATGAGAAATTCCGCGCAAGGATTCAGCAGGCGCATTAATCGGCACCGTGATAAATATTCATAAGTCACGGGACGAGTTGGCGTCGGTGCACTAATTAATCTGAACTGGGACATGCTAGACGAGAAATATTAGCAAAATTTATATTGATAAGTATACCTACAGTGAATTTACAGGCCCGGGATTTTGGTTTAATCTACTGTTATTTTAAATTTTTTTTTGTGATTGCGTTCAATTATTTCTTATTGCTTTATATGAAATTTTATGTAAAACAGTATTGGTTGAGATACTTTATTAAACGAATGACGCTGTATAAATTAGGAAAAATGAAGTTAGTGTGAATATAATACTAATAAATCTTAGTTTACAATCTGAACGTTACTTATAATTATTAGTGCAATTTCACACGAGAGAATTTTAAAGTGATTGATGCTTATACATTTTATGGGCAGTGGTTAATAAAAATTCGCATTTTATAATTTTAAGGAATTTAATATGATTTCTCCCTCCGGTGAATTTTTTTATATTAATAAAGTATCCTCTTTGTAGCTTAAAAATTCTTAATGAAGATACCTCCTTGAGTGAAGGCAGCCATAGCCATTTGCAAAATGTAAAAATACTACCTAACTTCTTATTACACTTATACATAGGAAAGTAGATAAAGCGTCTTCCCAAGATAAAGGCAATGACGTAATTAAATGTATCATTATACAATTGCAAGTTGACACACGGGTATTTCCTGACGTTTTTCTCATCGCAGTCGGTGTAAATTCCCCACATAAAAGTGTCGACACTTTTGTTCGATTACCATATTTCAAATTTTTTGCACCCCCCGGAGTGATAATAAAAACTACCGGTACGTAACTTTTTCCGTGTCGACTAACGACAGGCCAACGTGACGAATTTAGACTATATGGCAATGTGTCATTTTATAAAAAATGAAACGCAATTCATTTGTAAGAAATCTTTGATGATTCAACGCTGAAACAGTCAGCGATTACCATATATTATTCATCCCGAAACTAAAGTCTCGTTTGTAGTTTATATTAACAAATATGAATTATTATACGAATGCCAGGAATTTTGCAGAATTATACTACAAAAGTTAACAATTTTTTTATGAGAAAAATAATATTTTTCTGTTAGCAAATCTAAAGTTAGCTAACCTAAACTAGAGAAGAATAATTTGCCCTTGGTAGCTTCCCTGGTCAAACTTTAGCTAACTTTGAACTGAAATCATGCCACTACCAACAAACAACGCTACATTTGTGTAAACACGTATGCAAATCAGGCTACGACCACTGCAACACGCTGTGAGACTAAAGCAATACTGAAATATCGAGTCGTCCAAATCAGGAGGACCTCAAAATGAAGCCAACAAACATGGCCATTTTGAATATATGTGTCATTTCTAGTTATTAATCAGAAAACAATTGGGCAAAGGCCAAAAGAACAAGTCACGGGAGTTTAGTTTTAATCGCAAAGGATTATATACCGGGTGGACCATTTAAAATTGCCCACTCAGGTGCCTTTGTTGCATTCAAATTTAGAAATGAGTGGGCCATGTACAAAAACGATGAGAATTTCTTCAACTCATTCGAAAATAATAAAAGATCTGCGAGTTCTTACAAAAATAAAGAAAGCTTTTTCCGTTTCCGCACAAGTTAGAAGTTTAAATGAAACAGTAACGATCATCAGATTAAACTCCAAAGCTATCTGCTCTCTACAGAGAAACAAGTGCTACAAAATAATTCAATTAATTCCCAACAAAATTAAAGAGCAATGCAATTATTTCGAGAACCGTAACGGGCTAGCTGTACATAAGGGAACTTCGAATGGAATGGAGAGAAGCTTTTGTGACGCTCGTGAAGCGCGCATTTCAGAGGCAACGCTGACGGAGAATTTCAATCACTCTAGATCAAGTCACTGAAGGTGTATGAGATAAAAAAAAAGTATTACAGATCGCCTCTTGGCTCGTCGACGTTCCCCCTCTTCCTGCGATTTTTATGGTCCAGGAAATTGGAAATTCTCGTAACCGGAACATGAAAGCAGTCAGGAAATTGTTCGTCCACGAAAGGATTACCATGGAAAGTTCTTTACACGCGATTTTTCCCTCTCAACGCAAGATTCAAGATATCCTTCGTACTTTTTCAACTAACAGGCTCAAAGCCTTCTTGAACATGCCCAACTCCCATCCCCCATGATTTAGTTTTCAAATCCATTTGGTGTAATTTAAGCAAACTTTATGGAACTTTTGGGTAGTTCAGTTGGATAAATATTAAAAGACATTAATTTGCAAATTATTAGTATTTGAGTTCATTGTTGCACAAAGAATCAGTTTCTATTAAAGTATTTTGTGACGTACAGGATGTATAAAATGTGATGGTCACTGAATTCAGAAGAGAACCTCTGGATCGGTGGATATTTCTAAAAAAATTTGCCCCGAAATTGTTTATAATATTAGAAATTAATATTAAAGTTTTTTTTACATCGATGTGAAAGAAAAAAGATCAAAACAAATCATGTGCCGTAAACGAGGCAATAAATTATTAAAGTTTACACAAAAATTAGAGCGTACAGAACCACTCAACAATCAGTGGTTCCAGTTTCCTCCCACTCATACTCACATCCTTGCCTTCTCGTCTTTAAAAAAAGAAAGGCGTAATCATGATCAATATATCGAATCACAGCTGGACTATCGATATGAGGATGAGTGAGAGGAAACAGAAGCGAGTGGGAAAACTGTACGAGGTTCCCGAGATAACGAAATATCTACGTGCCCTGCTTGTGTGAGTGGCTGTACACTCTGTAATTTTAGCGTAAACTTTACCTAACTAACAATTCCTTACGTCGAAACAGTGAGTTTACGGCACATCGTTTCTTTTGAACTTTTTTCTTGCCGCGGAGCAGAGCTCCTTTAACTTTAACATTAACTTAACTTTAATATTATTTTTTAATTTCATAAACAATTTCCATTCGCGATAGATCGGCAGGTAGAAATTCAAATATGTCTTTAATTGTAAGCAAGCGCTTAACTTTTACACTTGTGCCCACTCATTATGCTATCGCTGATAAATTCATGGGGAGAAAATGGATTAAATTGTGTAAGATACTCAAATCAATAATTCTCATGTTGCTTCCTATTGCCCTCATTTTACAGAAAGGGGGAAAACTCAATTTTTGTAATGTAACTCCAGAAACTGAAGACTCAGGTATGTCATATATACCTAGGTTACTTGTTGCAGTAGGCAAAAAAAGGGACATGAGTCGATTGTCACGAATTGGAGGTTAACTTGGACGTTGACTGACAAGCGACATCATCCAACTGTTACACGCCGATTTTGGGGCGAGGAAACACGGTTACCCCAATATTTCGGAAATTATGCATTGTAGAAAAAAATCTATTTTTTTATAACAAATTCAGCCACGTAATCAGCTTCAGTGAAAAATGACTACTTTCTAGTACATTGTTTAAACAAATAGACATATCACGAATCTAATTGCGTGGCTCAATTTGTTATAAAAATACACTATTTTCGTCTAAAATATGTTTCTCTATAGTGCATAATTTCCAAGATATCCAGGCAAACGTATTTTGCACCCCAACTTTGAAAGCTGATTTCACCCCCTAGATATGAACCTTTGCAGATAAAAAAATACGTGTCAAATATTTTTTCGAGGATTATAATCTGTGCAAATCTCATCAAAATCAGCGTGTAACAGTTGGGTGATGTCCCTTATCAGTTTGATCAAGTTCACTCTCAGATTCAGTATCATTAAGTGACTCCCTCCCACTAAATTTACTCTCATATATACTATGAACAATTAGGCAACACTTATTTGAAGGTGTTGGTCAGTACACAGCTAATGTGAGGATAGCAATGCTAGCACAGCTCCTAAAACCATCAACCCCTTTCAACTCTCTAAGCCTTGAGTGGCCACGTGTGTCGACGTATGAAGCACTGTAAAAACAAAAGAGACTGTCAAGATCCATTAAACAGATCCCTCAAAACAGACACTTTAATCGCAAACGCTCGTGAATCTTTTCTCGGTCCAAGATCAGAATTCTGCGCAAGCAAATCCAAATTGATAGCTACACGATAACCAGGATCCTCCGCTGGATCGACAGGAGAGCCATTTATCACCACCAGCATCGTACTGAAACGACGTATAGACCTCCAAGAAGATTCATGTTCCTGAGTACACATCGAACTGGAGCCTCCGACTATTCACCGGAAAACGAGCGTAGGTGCAGAAAAGGGCAGAAAATGGGCGTGCACGGGGGAACTGTTAGGACCTACCTTGAGGGAGGCCATGTCGGACACGGATCGATGCGTCTGAATGGTTTCCAACTGGTCCAAGCACCATTCCAGTTCTTCCATCGTTTCCACGGCCAGTTTCATGTAGTTTTCTTCTGAAAGGCAGAAGGAAAGGAGACGTTAGACGGCGCGTCAAAGGGGAAGTGACTGAGAGCACTACGCGGCTGGCTGAAGTCAATCGTGCCACGATGAGGATCCTCGGGCGTCGAAAGGGAGAACTTGATGGAACTGCAGGGTCGTTTTCGACGGGAATTGAAAGAGATACGCTGATAAAGGTGTCATTAATTAAATCCTTAGCTTCAGACAACGGGAGAAATTACGGGATTTAAGATGGCTCTTATCGAATGCAGAAAATGGAAGACAGACTGGGTGTTCTAAATAAGGTTCAGGTAGACAAATTAGAGATGCATTTATTTTTTTTTTTTTTTATGTGATAAATGGAGATTTATAGTCTTGCAGTAAATTTGTTTGTTTTGGATATAAGAAATCTCTTAATTTAGAAATTATTTTTTTAAATAAAAAAAAGTTTAATTTTTGAATTGTATCTAAAATAAGTTTACTGCTATTTAAGTTATTCACTTGCTCGTGTTTTATTATTTAGAAGTACTACTGGAACAACTAATGGTTTGTTGTTATTTCAAGGATAACTGCTTCGTATTATCACATTAGTATGTCAGTAGGTAAATTCATTTTTGAGGTTATATTGCGCGATACGATATGCGATATTGTGTAAGTGCAGTTGAAGGAAAGTGGTTGTAAATGCTCTTGAAGGGACTAAATAAAATTTCCTTGATACTTTTGTATTAGAGAAAATATTTAATTTTGCAAAGGTCGTAAATAACAAATTTCATAAAAATTATTAAAAATTTATTTCCCCATAAGAGATGTATAAATGAAAATTTCATTTTTCAGTTTTTTCGGCAACATTCCGCGTACCATTTTTCAGAAAGCATTTTTAATATGTAAATGTGAGAGAAAATCGCAACAAAGCAGCACAAAGTACAACGTCGGTGGGGTGTTTTATAGGAAAGTAGACAGGCATTAAAATTTCAAGGAGATTATTAAAACTGGGGGACCGGGAAAAGGAATTAATGGAAATATTAAGCCCGGCCGGTGAAGAAAATCTGCATGAATGCAATGAAACAATCTCCAAACAGGAAACAAAAGCGAAAGGTGGATTGACGTCAAAATATTCAGGCACGTGGCTTCGCGTTAAATGATAGACGAAACAGTGGAATTCAGTATCAATTTCCAGAATAAAATTTACGAGCACAGAAAATGTGCAGTACTTTCTCGAAATTCACACGAATACTTGTACCCTAATGGAAATAATTTATTCTCGAAATCAAAATTATATAAACTGAAACTTCCAAAATTCTACTACCACACTGAAACGAATTCAATTTAAATTTCAATGTGAAACATAAGCCCAAATTAAGTTTTCCATGGGATCGACTGAAAGTGCGCAATTTTATTATGAAAATTACGTTACAGTAATGAAATTTCTAAAATATGCATGTTCACATTAATAAATTTCATTTAAATTTTGATAAGGACCTGGTTTAAATTAATTTTCCGGGGGAAACGCAGAAAATGCGTAATTATTAAGTGGAATATTTCATTCTTGAAAATGAGATCGTAGAAACTGGGATTAGACAAAATTTCATTTTGGACAGAAACCGATTTGATTCGGACTTCAATCTAAACGCCACGTCGAAGGATCGCACTTAAAAACAAAATCAAATAAAATCTGCAGTAATTTGCATAAAAAAATTTCATCTTTTACCTCCTGGTGCCAGAATTCGTGGTTGTGGTGTGCTGCTGCCCTGCGCGCCGCTACTCCTTCGTGATCTGCAAAAGAAACAAAAATAAAGCATATTTTTGAATACGAATCTTAAGTAATTGTAGAATATAAGAAAAACAAATAGAGAATAACATAAAAAAATACACACACGAAAGAAAATATTTAAATATGTAAATAGTACTCTTGACAAAATTGTACAGGGTGTTCCATTTCAGCAAACCACCACAATATTTTCAAAACTGTCATCGATTTAACAAAATCTTTTCCAAGGAATGTTGAAGAATATTCAAAGGAACAACATACAATGATCATAATTTCATTACAGAAGAATATGACATGGACGATTCTAATCATTTTTTAAAATTTGAAAATACTGTTTTCTACATATATAGTTGAATTTTCGAATTGCCGCAAAATAGGGACCTGTATTAGTCGGAAATCATCAACAAGAACTCGTATTAATCGTCGTCAAGAAATGGAACACCCTATATAAAAAAAAAAAAAAATAATAAATGCGACAAATCGTACACTTTTTCAAAACACTACATCATTTTTTCCCTAGTAACTAATCTTTTCTTTAGCAGGATTAGATTGTAATGAAAAAAAATATAGGTTTTTTCAAAATACACTTACTTGTTCGCAGGTATGTTTGTGAGCGACAGGAAGTTGTTCCTGACAGAGCGCAGGGACGCGAGGATCTGCGCGAAAGGCGTGACGATGAGCTCCTCGCCATGGCTGCAAAAACGAAATAAGTCACAGTAAGTGAAGGGAATTCTGATCATTGTAGGGAAAGGTCAATGGGGAAATGACAAAGGAAAGAACAATGGACGAATGGTCAACTCGCAACGAGCTCGAAGTTTACTTCGTGCTCCCAAAAGCTGCACTCCATCAACATGCAAGCGTGGCATTTGAAACTTGCAAACTGTACACCATTTCTTTTCCAATCAGTCAACTTGCTGCTTATGTTTTAATCTTGTAATAGTTTGTACACATTTTGCCTTCTTAAGGACATACAATAAAATTGTAACATGGGTGGAGGAGGAATTTGCAAGTGAAAGCAGTGATTATACACTTCGGAATGACTTTTGAAATATTTTAAGTGTTTTGTGGTTTGATTTATTGGTCGTGGAGAAAAGTGGTCCGTCATAAAGGGAACTGCGTTTCGCGAAGGAGAAAATGTTTTTGGGAGAAATATTTTGAGAGAATTCGTTTTTGGGATTCAAGTATAATGTTCCCACGATATTTCTTAATACTTTAACACTTCATGAGTACCTCAAATTCATTTCAAGGGAAATATATATTATAATTATTTAACTAAATTATTTGGAAACCAACTGAAAGAAATTTCCCCCTGATTGACTTGAAAAATGCACAATAGGATGAAAGGACATTATAATTTTACATATTTTTAGTAATATCCATTGACGAAGTGTATTAATAAATAGTAAATGGTGGAAATTAATTAATGTTATGGAAATTAGAAGATATCTAATGAATTTTAATGGTACAAAGAAATTTAACGTAATGTTGATTGAACGTCGATGATATTATTAATTAACAATATTTAATATAACCGAAAATGCTTGGAGAAATGTCTACCGAACACACTTAAGTACAAATTGTAATATTACCAGATACTAGTAAATCATAAGGGTGCACCGTCAAAGGGATATATACGCAACCGAGCAAATTCAACATTCAAGGAAATTCTAATTAATGGAATTTAATATTAACGAAATCCGTTCGTAATGAGCAAGCTTTGTTTAGACTTAATCTATGTGTCAAGGGAATTGTACCTTTGAGAAACAAATCAACGAAATTAAACATTTCGACTCGTGGGTGTTAATTAACAAAATGCTCTGCGAATGGTTCCCTTTAATTAACTAAATTTAATTACAGAAATTCGCCTCGCAAAGGAAGCCATTCTTGAGGTAACTAGGAAACATATTTTAATATAATAGATATTCTGTAGGGGACAAGCTTTAACTAATTGACATTAACACATAATTAAACTCTATAATTGAAAGATTCTATTTTAAATTTAACATGTCACAATTTCTGAGTCCGCAACGTATATTCTGTTGATCATAATAACCAATCTCAATCTCATTTCAGCCACAAAATTATACCAAGAGCTGACAATTTATGTAAAAACCCGGGTTTCTACTGTTCCTAAATCATAGATAGTACAAAACAAAGTGTCTTCACAGTTGTAGAAGGAGCTTTAAACCGACCATATGATTTTGTTCCTACTACACTGTTTCAGAAATACTTTATTTTGCTCGTTTGTGTTTAACTTATTATTACTTCTGCTTGAAGGCATTAATTTTATTAAACTGGAGATTATAAAATAATAAATATGCTTCCAATCAAAATAAAATCATTGCTTTTAAGCTAAAGTTGCAATTCGTGAAATATTGTAACCCGACAATTTTGCTACAGAGATTACTCGTTGATTTTACTTTATTTATTTAGCTCATGCGCCAGTAGCATCGGTGGGCAACAAATTATTTTACGCTTCCCCAGTGAACATTCCGTTAGGTCAGAGGTCACGATGTCTGTTTAAAGATCACCTGCGCGCCCATTAATCCCTGCGTTCCTCTAAAACTGTCGTTGATATTCGTGTTTTAATCAACCCAGCCTCCCCAACTGGCAATCTGCACGCGCTGCAAAAATAATTGTGATTGATAATCTTCGAAATAACCGTGCATCATATCACAAAATCGTTATCAGTTGTCGTGTAATGGTGACTGATCACAAAATAATAGAATTACGATAGAAGCAGCAGAATGTCATCGTTTAAACAAATAGGCGGATGCATGCTGGTTCGTCTGCTATAGCAACTGAAATTTTCTCGTAATTATTGGGCTACGGTGGGCGCCATCTGGCGATAAATTTAAAATTCATCTTTTTCAGAGTTTTTCTGACTTCTCAGTATTGCAATGCATTGGGATTCATAAAATTACTGATACCTTGGGCTTCATTACTGAGAAATTTTCATCCCTGGATGTGACAGCTCAAGTTCCGAACAGTTTGAACTTGGAAAAGGGGAATCTAACCTAAAAGTTACCTAAAGCCGCGTTCCCACTTATACAACTTACGGAGTAGATTATACTTGGAGTACTTAATACTTCATCAACTGCCAAGAATCTACGAAATCCTCAAAGTTATAATCACCACTATACATACGATATATTATCTATATGATACGAATAAGTAAATTACTTCTTTCCAAATGTAATTGACTTCAAGCATTACATAGCATGCAAGTTAGTAAAATAAATAGTGCCGTTAATGATGATTAATATAATTTGGTTTGTTGTGTAGAATTTTCTTGATATTACATAATAAATATTAGTGAAAGGTAGAATTATTGAAATTAAATTTAATATAATTAACCTAATTACGCCCCCTAATTTATTTGTGAGTGCTCGTGAAATTGAATATGCAAATAGAAAGTATCATTCAGGTTTAATATTAACAGGTATAACTATTGAATGAACGTAAATAAAATTGTTGGGGGTTTCTCCACAATTACCATTATTACCATTAGTTAGTTGTTTCTCAAGCACAACATGCTTCACAATATAAAAGCTGAGTATCCCTGAATCCAATTACTTTTTGCTCCATATAACAAATTCCATCAAACCATACAAATTAGTACCCCTATTTATCATAAACCTCGTACAAAGTATTCAAAGCTCAACCCATTTTCCACTGAAACGTCTTTATACAGAGCTCATGAATGTGTATCAAGATATCAAGATTCTTCTACTGTAATTTACTTATGAAATTCTGATGAGGATATATCGAGAGCCTCCTACGAGCTCGATAATCATGCTCGATCGGAGCGCACGATTGCTTCTGTCGAAACAGAAGCACGTACGTCCCATTAAGACCACAGGTGGAAAATGCAGATTCAATTTCTGAGGAAACGAATCGGAAGTAAAACGAGGAGAGGACCGTGGCACGTTACTGGCAGGTTATAAACGGTGAATGCAATTTCCTCCATGCTCCGCAACCCCTTTAAACCCTTCAATACATTTACCGACAATGGGGCAAAGGAGCTGGCCACTTTCAATTTCAGCCACTCACATTCCCATCTAGTTTGCCTGTATAGAGAAAACTAGCAGCACAGAAAGTTTTCTACCCATAATATTCCGGGTGAAAATGATTTTTGAAATGTTGAAAATGAAAACTCGGGGTATACTGTCGCGTGAAAATTTATAAGTGAAAATAAAGGTACCATCTTAGGTGTTGAAGAAGGCATGAAGTGAAAAAAATGAATTCATCAAACTACCCCCAAATGATTTTCGTCCACGTAACACGGGGTGGGTAAATGGTCAGCACAGAGGTTTCCCCCCTCGATCAATACTTCAGGCTGAAGTTTTAGACTTATACAACGACATGGCAGAAAATAAAGGATGGGGGAGAGAATGACGAAATAAGAAAAAGGCAGGGAACTGTTTAGAAGAGGGAAAGCCTTTTTGACGGAGCCCCAAGTGGACCAGCTTTTAAAAGATCAGCCCTTTTGAAGGAAATATGAGAGCTATCTCTAGGAAATTCACCCTTGGACCGCTTTCCAGGCTCTCCCCTTTAAACTTTATTCGCGAATTTATGGCTGAAAGTGTGCCAAAGAGATTGTTCAAAATTAAATATTAATATACTAAAATTCCGTGGAAACTTTTCACTGAAATTTGTTCTTCAAACATCTCAAGTTTGCATATTTTAAGAGAATTTTGGATGTAATATTTAATTGTATAAAATTTTCTTTAAAGAATTTGAAATTTTGGACTTCGTTTTCGCAGATGGCATGAAGTACCTTTCTTACATTTTTATGCGTCAAGATTTTTTCTGAACGAAATTCCTTTGTTCTATTATTTATTCAGACAGTGCATTTATTATAATCATGTCCTGTTTGTTCAGAAAATCTCCGAAATTAATGGCTCAGTGGAACACGAGCAAAAACGTTCAATTTCACAGTAGGGAAAAGCTCAAATATGATTGACGCATGTATAACGTCACTGGATTGCGCAAGGCATGGTTAAACTTTCATATTCGCCGAGTGAAATTTGACAACGAAAATGGAAGAAGCATTTCACGTGCCATACCAGTAGCTACATAATTCACAAAATGAAAACGACACTGAAAACGATATTTTTAATAACGTGATGTTGGCCTTCTACATACGTAGATATAATCTGGATAAAACTGGAAACGTATCAAAGATATTACTTTCAAAATCCCTCAATTTTTTAAAAAATCATTTCATATTTGAGATATCAACTCTTTGAAAATAGAGAAACTTTTCTAGAATATGAAAAAGTATGAAAAAGCAGGAAACAAATTAAATGTAATATAAATGTGAACCTAATGTAGAAGAATTTTGAAATAATATAAACTAATGCAGATGAGGAATCTGAAATATTTTAAAATATAGGAAGAAATGTCACGCAATGTAAAATGTATGAAAAACGTGTTATAATTTTTTTCCTTTAAAATGGCCCAACAATTCCCTGTAACTCGTAATTATTATTTCCATCCAAGCACTGGAATGTTTATCAAAGTTATAAATATTCGAACCACCGGCAATATCAATTTATTGCCTGCACCGATTTCGAAACCGTGTTTTCAGGAGAAACAAAACTTTCATGGACCAAAAAGAGGAACTAAATTCCGTTTCATTGCAATTCTCCTTCCAGTCCAACGAAATCAAATAACGAACCCTGTTTTATACATATTTTTGATTTTATCACTCGACTTTTCGAAGTCATCGTTTAACCCGTTTAATTCGCGCTCGAAATGATTCTTTTCAAATTCCTCCAATTCATAAATATTCATACCACAGTTTCAACTCTAAAATACTGGAGCTGGGGGGAAAACAGAAAAGGACGTTTTTTTTTATGGACAATTGTGATTATTTGTATTCTTCGATCGCAATTACGTTGCAATAAGTGAAAACAGGCGTGCAACGCAGAAATAGTGTGCCTAGAATGCTCTAAATGAGTTCCTGGCCTTTCTCCAATACACGAGATTTATTTTACTCTGACGGTCATTTGCTTGATTCATTATGCAGATGCATCAACTGATAAACATGCGTGTAATAAATGTTAAAGCCATCCATGAATGAGTCCCTTGAATGTCGGCCAATTATACCCGTCGTTCCGCTGAATTGCGAAATATTTTTGCACTCAGTTCTATGGGTGTATTTTCGTCCATAAAAAACGGTCCGGATTTGCGTCAGTCCGAAGTGATCGATCATCACTGCTTCCGTTAATAGAAGGCCAATGGTGACACAAGAGCACCTTTCTAAATATTACACTTCCTAATTAAATTTTTTTCTCAATCAGAAATCGTTTATTTTTTAAGGACTGCTGAACTGTCCTTAAAAAAAGTCCCTTTGGAAATTTAAAAAGAAGATCCAGGAAATTTTGTGGAAGATTTATTAGAAAATAGCGTAAAAAGCTTGTAATAAAAGTTACTAGAGAAAGTGCTGTAGGGAATTTTGTAGAAAATTTATTGAGAGAGATAAAGATTGTAGGAAATATTTTCTGAGAAATTCGGTATAATGTATTACGAGGACCCCGTAAAAATTCACTGACTATTTACGTTGTTAACGATATAAACAAACGATGTTTGATTGCTTAGATTAGCGATCAAGATTGAATTATTATTAAATCTTGTAACTAAATTTTCACGAATCCTTATCAATACATATTAACTGAATCTTTACCATCAACAAGTTATCAACTTCAACAAAACAAACCTCATATGGATAATCATCGTTCAGCACTTAATTAATCAAAAACTGTTGTCGATTATAATCCACTTAACTATCCAAAAATCGTCGATCAAAACGCTATTATCAACTTTAATCACTGTTCGAGGCTCATCAACACTCGACATCTAATTACTCACAACTTATCGGCCATTCTCAACTAATTAGTCATCAAAAATCGTTCATCGAATTTTTATCGAGTAAATACAATCAGACTCGAATTTGGTCAACGTCAAATCGGATGACAATCGATAAACACCAAACACATTACGCTAAAAAACCACAAAATCCTCGCAAAACATAAACGCGCCCATATAAATCCACTTACCATCAACTAAACACCCCTTGTCACTAATAACTAAATCCATTCCCTCAAGAAGTCCATAGACTCAACTGCTCCCAAAATCACCAGCCCTCATCAGCCCTAATTCACCTACTCCTCAAAAGTCCCAATGCGCTCCAATAATTACTGCTCCGCGACTGATGGTCGACCTCGATTCAACACCCTCTCCCGCCTCCAACAATCATCATCCACTTACAAGTCTCTCTGCTTGGGCGGCGACTCGAAACACTGCTCCCAGAACAGAGCCTTTCTGGACGGCCGTAGTCGCAGAGCGGAAGCGGACAGGGTTCGTGGCAGTCCCCCAGAGCTTCCTGCGCCCCCACCTGCGCCCAGGGATGGAGAACTCATGCCACCGCCGCATCTCTTCAGCCCACCAACGGAGGAGTCCGCGAAGTCCATTAATCCGCCACTGGAGCCCGACATCGTTAGGCCGTCCTGTTCGTCACTTTCCTCGGCATACCACCTCGGTCTCGCCCTGATCTACCATTTTCCAGCACATTTCTGATCGAGGACACAGCCCCTTCTTCCTCTACCGCATCCTGTCCACGTTTATAGCGCGGGATCTAGGTCTTCGCGGACGTGGAACCTGACGCTTGGGCAAGCAGGAGACGCGACGGGGTTTGTCCTCGAAGTTGGCCTCATTGAAGGAGCCGCGCAAAGTGCAGGTGGAGCATGACGCTGAGGCACATGCCCAATTGGCTAGATGCTGATGAAGGACATGTTGGACCCCATAGTCCTCCGGTCCAGGGAAAAGTAAATACAGCTGCAGTGCCTGATTCAGGGATTGTTGAAGCTGCAAATCTAGTTGGTAGTTTACTTGGGGTAATTGCAATTGCCTCTGGTTTGTTTTTTAAGTTACAGGGGAGGTAGATTCGCGGATGTCCCTTTTTCTCGGGACGACTCCCTTCGAGAAAGTTTTGTGGAGTTGGTAACAAGGAAGACACTTATTGCCGCTGATTCTTGAGGAACACTCGGCACCTTTGTCCTTCTTCTCGCCTTCCACGAACTCACTTTGAAAGTTCAATAACTGACGGTACAGCGCTCGCTGAGATTGTTCTTTATGTGGCACTTCAAAGGACACGCCTTTCGCGAGACGTTTCTAAAGGATATCACTGGGACAGACAATTCCGACGTTCGTTAGAACTTTGCGAGTAATAGCTCCTAGTTGTGTGGATTGGGAGACAGTACAGCGCAAAGAGATAAAGAACTTCGAAAGCTCTGAACATTCCCCAACTATTATAATACATTGAAATCCAAGCTCGAATTCCTAAATCCAATAAGTTTGCTATCTACATCTTAATATGCTACAGAAAATCCATCGTTTCATCGAGAGTTCCCCTGCAGAGGCTATAGATGCTGCAAGGTTCCTAGCTCCCAGCTTAAATACAGCTATTTGTGTGATTTTCATTGTCGGCACTCTGGAGCTAATTTTCAAAATCCTTGGGTAAGTCTGGGCATTAGAAACTGGCTAGAGTTGACGTCGAGATTTAGTGCCACTGGGCTGTTTAAATTCTAACAATAAGATAAAGAGACACGATGCCAACAAGTACCGCGGATCTAGCCTAATTAGTTTCATTTGGACAAGTTGGTACTTGTCCCAGTTTGCCCAACAGGCCGTAGCAAAATTGATCCCCCATTGTTCCCTCCTAACGCGTTGTTCCTTCATGCTGTCGATGCAGAGGATTCTAATGGTGACGCCTGGTTAGCTTGAGTTTGACTAGATCTAAGTTCCCTTTAGCTTAGGCATTCTTCAGGATTGGATTCGTTTTAGTTTATATGTTACTTGGGTCTGAATAGATCTAGATTTGCTCTAGCTGAGGTGTGCATGGTTCTAGGTGTGACCTAGGTCAGGCGTGGATAGATCTCCGGTTGCCCTAAGTAGGAACTAGCTAGATCTAGGTTTACCCTACATTAGGACTGAATAGATTTAAGTGTGCTCTAAACAAGGAGCGAATAGTTCTATCTGTGCCTTAAATTAGGACTGAATAGATTTAAACTTGTCCTAAACTAGCACTGAATACATTTAAGTTTGCCCTAAGTTAAGTCGCAAACTGTATGCAACCCTCCTCCCACACTCGGCTAATATCCCGACAACTTAATGCCTCAAAGCATTAATGACATTCTAAACTGCTCACGACTGAAGATCACAGTTTCAAGGGTAATAACTTTGGCTTCCTCTTCAGCATCTTTGCTACGAAATAAAAAATATTTCCATAAATCTCCTGTTCACTGGTAACGTAACGTATACAGAAAGTGCAATACTCTCGCAGCTATGACTACAAACAATTCCACTGTAATTTGAGAAGAACATCATTCTCTTGTTAGAGAGACAAGGGATCCAAATTGCCTCGTTCTCACGAGAAAAAGACGAGCAAACGATTCAGCTGTGCTGCCAAATGACAGCAATTTTACCAACCACCAGAATTTCTAACGATAACGGAAGACCCTGTCGCTTTAAGTGTTTACTGTGATTTCTACGAGCATTGAGACGCCCACGCGTACTTCTGACGAGGGAACGGACGCCATTACGATCCCTTTGAAATTCAATCTCCTCAATAGGTCCCAGATTTAACGTACACGTAAACAATTTTTTTTTCTCAGTATTCCTCACATGCTCGTTAATTAAACCGACGAGAATTAGATTGTTAATAATAAATATATACCACAGAATTAATACATGTTCGAGTTATTTTTTTCTTCTAATCAGCCAATAAAAAAAAGTAGGTGTCAAATATTTTTGTAAGAACTACTTTCTACCAAAGTCACTTCAATATGCTCCCTTATGAGATGAAGAATGCAGCAGATATCAAACAGTCTATAAAAAGTGGAATCAACCCGTCTCGACAAACATCCGAAGAAAGATTCGATAACCTCGGCATGGGCCAATAGCTCGCGCAGGAAAATCCGTGGGACACCAGGTGATGTATTTTTCGTATTAAATCAAGATAGGAAGTCATATCTTCCTGCAGCCTGGATCTCAAGAATTCACCTGTGGCTGTCGATTATAATGAGATCGTGATATCGTCGGATGGATATCGAGAGCCTCCATAATTTATGTCCTGTGTATCCAGGGACGTGAAGGAGGAACGTGCATGGAATACAGAAGGAATATTCTACTCGCAAGGGAAACGTAATGGAGGTACGTCCTCGCGGAGGGTAGACTGAAAGAATGTGGAACAGAGGGAGAATTTTTTCAATGAAAAAGTTTGCATTGCAACCTTTGTTGCAAAGTTTGTCGTTTTCTTTTTTGCTGTTTCAGGTGAGGAAGGGTTTTCAGTTTTTATTATGCAGGGTGATGGAATTAAATACCAGTGAGGTTATTTATTGTTTGAAGAGGAATAGTGAGGGGAATGAGAAAGCTGGAGAATAATAGTGTAATTTAATTTTGATTTCGTTAAATTTGTATCTTAGAAGTGAATATGGTAGGAGGCTTCTATGGAAGTGGTAATTATTGTGTGCACTGCCTTGAAAGGATATTAAAATATTTTTGACAAATATTGAGAAATGGTAATGTGGTATAAGAGGATGTTGAATTTAAGTTGGCGAATGTAAATGAAGTTGGAAGGTGGAGGAGCAGAATTTCATTATAGATTTTTGTGGAAATATTTCTGAAAGATGGAAAATAATTCCACGAACTGTTTAAATAAATTCTGCGAAATGAATTTCTGTCAGAAAGACGCAACGAAGTATTTACTTTCAATATTTATATATAAGTATATAATTGATTAAGCGTTCCAAGAAATTTGTTATATTCTATAAATACTTTATTAATTTTCAATGGTAAAAATCCGCCTACTACTAAAAATAATATTTTCCAAAGCAAATTTCATATTTGAAAGTATTCAAATATTAAACTGCATATCATTTCCACAAAAATCTATCGAATAATTAATATTTTTAAAAAAATACGTCATCTGTATGTCCAGATGTCGTTGGTGATACTAAATAATAAAAAAAATAGGAATGCATAGATAACTAATTTCCATGGAATTATCGTAAGAGAGTTGACGAGCACAAGGATGTTCAAGGAAAACCAGTATGCAAGAACGTCACCCGTTACGAAGTGCATTCTCGACGATTGGCTGACAGGGTTCAGCAGGAATGAAAAAGAAGAACAAACGATGATAGATAATACGAACGTGAACTAATCCATCATGAAACGTGCAATCAATTATCTTCGGACATTTGTTAAATTCTCACCGTGCTCAACAAACGCAGCATAATAATACAACTTTAATCGTCAACCGGCTACTACATCATTCACATAGGATGCCTGACAAATCAATAGGGCACCTTGATCCCGCGTCTTACATTCCAATAAAACAGGAAAATGTCCAACCATATTAACAAAAAAAAAAAAAAACAACATTTTTTCCTTGCAATTAATTCGCAAAAAATACTTGATTTTCGAGTAAGTTGACTGCCTAGTCATCTTAAAAAGAAGTTTGTAAAACTCTTATTTTTTCGAAGGAAGAGCCGAGTATTTTTAGCTAAAATCAATTGTACCTCAACACTTTGTCTATATTATTTTTATTGACAGTCCTTTTTCTCCAAGCTACTAATTGAAAAAAGAAAATGAGCTTCAGATCCGATGAAGCCAGATTGAACAAAAAGAAGCAGAATGTGGAGCTTCTCGATTAAGTAAACTCCCTCTGCTAGTACTTTTCCACTGTGACTCCAGTTTGATTACAAAACCATCTGGTAACACGTTTCTTTATGCATCAAAGGAACACTGGAGAGTTGACCTTTCCAGCCACCGACGACTGACGCAATCCAGAAGGAATTCTCTCGAACTCTTTTCACGATCGTCCTGAGATGCCCTATAAATACATTCAAATGCCTTCCGGTCAGTAGAAAGGTTCATGACACTCTTGATTACATCTCCCAACCTAGCCACGTTGTTTTTACCTCTTTTACGTTCAAATCAGGACTAGGATCTGGGTTAGGTCTCAATTAAAATCATCCATGAACCTCCATTTTGTTACCAGTGAACTAGCTCACTTTCCTGCGATTTTAATTCTCCAATAGCGGTGACTGGATTCTTTGGAATCACAGGGAAATCTTCACAAAGGAAATATCACCCACCACTGAAGGAAAAAGAAATTTTTTTAAACAAGCTTTTATCAAAAAGTACTAAAAAGGAAAAAATAATTTTGTTACTGCCCTAAATAACTGTCTTAAAGAATTCCCTCATATGACTAAAAATAAAAGCCATTTATTTCTTCACGTTCTGTTTTCTATTTTCCCATTTGAAGCTCTGCCCAAATGATGTAACAATAGCTAAAGCTCATCAACTTCTCTGGTGTAACGTGTCGCACAGTAAAACCAAATGAAACTACACAAGTGTAGTGTTTATATAACCATTGACGTCTACCAGTGTTTTAAGGTCAGAAATTCGTCTTGTAACATACATAGCCCACCTTGCCTCTTAGTCGCACTTCCCAGAAATTGGAACCTTTCACCAGACGTCACGCAAATTCATGCTAATTACTTGATGAATGTAAATCTCTGGCGTAGAGGAAGGAAGTTACCTAACAAGTTGGAACAGGCTACTCAATTCCTAAAAATCCAGCTCGCTATTCCTCAACCGTAACATCCTCTCACAATTTTCAACTCGTAACATCAGCAGTAACTCCAGATTTACAAGATCGTTACTTCAATACAATATCTACATCCAGCTCTGGAAATTCTATTTCTTCCTCTACCAGCCACAAGGCACCTGCTTCGAAATCGAAAAGTTATTGGCAGTTTCAGTGACGCAAGATTTTGAAAAACGGACCTTCAAGGCCGCGAGGCCTTCCGAAGTTTTGCTTAACACGCTCCAAAATTTAGAAAATATCCAATGCTCGTACAAAAATCGAATTTTGAAGAAAAGAAAAAACGGTTTTCGAATCTCAGGATTAAAAAAAACAAAAATGGTTGAACCGTTTTCGAATATTTACAAATAAAAAAAATATTTATGATCACAGAACTTATGAATAGAGTTCTTTGAGCAATATAAGAAGCTTCTTGAACCGCCATCTGTTGGAAGATTATGTGAAAGTACATGTAAACCGAAGAAAAAGAATAAACAAAGCCAAAACCGTGCAGTGTTCATATCCCTCGGCGTGTTCCCACGCCGATGCGAATCAGCGCGTTAAAGAACTATTATACAACTTTTATCAGCCATATAGACAGACAGCTGTAGCTAGAACCTCGTGTTCAAGGCTCCGAAACGACTCTATTTTCTATCAACCACACGTCGTGGCCAGATAAGCCCCGAAAATTACTCCAATATCGACTAGGCCGACTCGATAGCACCGTATTACCGCACGATAAACGGGTGTACTATCTACAAAACGCTTTATCGCCCCTGACAAGTCTCGGACACCTACGTCAGTCAAGGTAAAGTGACGAAACTTGGCTTTCAGCTGAAAGAAAACTGTCCGCAGAACAAAGAGCATCTTCCTTTGTAATTTTACCACTGGCAACAACGAGGCGCGAAGTCCGGCCCAAGTTTCCCGCAAAATGGCCTTAATAGCTATATTTAATCGTCAATGTTCCTCGATTTTTTCGCGGTAAAACAGGGAGGCGAGTTTTTAACTAGAACTCCGGGCGAAACAAGGATTATGGGACTTATCGCTGGATCACCACGCTTTTTCCGTGAAGCTTGATAACGTCTGCGCGGGAGATTGCTTAATTCCTGGGAAATTGCGACTGTTAATTGATGGACAGTGAGAGGAGGCAGGCACGTCGAAGCAGACTTCGCTCAGACGTTAAACAGATTCTGAATGAATGAAACCAGGACTGCCGGCTAGATAAATAATAATAATTCGTCTTAATTGCATCACAAAATCGACATTGAGCTAATTAAGTGACGAATAGGCGAGGTTCAGCATTCCAGCTGTTTCGCAACCTAACCCTATTACATGAAAATAGACTTAAAGTGCAGATGGAAGAAGCTACTAGGGTTCGTGATCAAGGCGATTAATTCGTCATTATGAATTACTTAAGGGGAATGCGTGTCTGGATCATATTAAGGAAAAGAATACTGCAGTAATTGTGAGCAATTATAGACGGAGACGTATTTCGAAAATCGGAAGGAAAACTAACCTCAAAACACATAATATTCAGAGGTTGGGTTTCAGTAACTTTGTGAATTATGGGTTTCTTTTTTCTGGTATATAAACGATGGAATTGTTTAAGTTCCATAGCGAAGGAATTAAACAGTAGACACACAAGGTTCTCCAGAAACTTACTTCTGTAAACGTTAATATATTTCGCGATGCCAGGTGGAAAGGAATGACGGGCAATTATAAATAACAGAGGTTAAATATTACTAACTGTTATCTGTTTGAAACATGTTGTTGTGTACAGGTACTTCGAAATTTTTAGACTCCATGAGAAGACCTTCAACTCCACAACATTGCAGTTATATAAAAGTTTATGTAATTATTATGCAATGCTGCTGCTAAGGCTATTTCCATGTTGGAAATAAGTTTGAAATAAATTTGAAACGCGTTTCTGCTATTTTTATGTTAGACCCGAGACAAAGTTAAATTTGAAAAAGATGTAGGTTACTATTAAATCCAGTCCGAAATTGTTTCAAATTGATGGGGTGTACTCCTGAATTTTGGCTAAATCTAGTTTGGCCGTGTTAGCTTTTGAATCTAACCCAACCTCAGCAGAACTTTAATCACTACTATTATATAATTCTGAGTTACATCCCAAAACAGGTTGAATCACATTTAAATCTTGCTTCGAGCACCTATACATTTGCGGACTATTTGCAAAATGAATTTGCGCAGCTCCCAAGTCCAACATATACGAAATTCAAACTACCCCTAACAAGTCAAGCCTAAATCAAATCCCCTCGCCAATATGAAGATTTAACTCGACTTCAACTCAGACGTTTCCATTACAAATTCCCACAACTCCCATAGATTTAATTTCCAGCGAACCGAGAGATGCCTCCCGGCATCATCCTTCACCTCCCGGCATTTTACTCATCCCATTACAATCCCCCTAAAACCTTCCTAATGAATGCATTAAGGAGTTTCCGCAGGCTACGTCATCGAATGCCTCGAAAATCGTTACCCAGAATTCTCCGCGAAGCTGCAAGTTTCTACCAAGAAAACACTTAAATCTTGATCACCGTCTAATCGAATTTAATGATGCGCAGCAAGTCGAGCAAGATCCATCGATCGTTTTATTGTTTCCCGGAACGGGGCTCGCTGAGACTGCGTCCACTCATCGTAGTCCTGGGAAAACGGGAGCGTTCGAGTGAAGCTGACGATCGATTACACGGCTATAAGCAACGGCAGCTTTCGTCACACGCTCGCGAGAGTGACGACGTACATAGGTACATACTGCGAACGTGACGAAACTCCCCGTCTTGATTAGGTTCGCCGGCACTTGTCGTCCGTTCGATGATAAACCCCGGCTCAAATCATCGATCTACGTGGAACGAGTTTGATAGGGACCCAGAGATTAGGGGGAGTCGAGTGCCGAAATGACTATCCATCGATATAGAGTGATAACAACGATGATACCGTGGGACCTGTCCTCCATGCTCGTGACATTGTTTCGCAGAGGGAATAACCTTCTTGGACTCCTTTGTCTTTTGCGAAATTGGCGCACTGCTGGTGTTTTGTATGCGCAGGGTACTGCGATTAAATATAGGAAGACACTAAATCATTGGCACTGGTCCTTTGCGTTGGGCAGTTCGTTCGGTTTGCTTCACGTTCTTGCGTAATGAAACGATCGTTGGGTATTTTTGATTTCACCTCGGAATGTTACGTTGCAAAGGTAAGAGGTTTTGATACAGAGTTGGGCATTAACTAAATAAAAATTTATTCAAATAACGGGTCAAATAAAAGTTACTTTAACTTTGGCTTATTTGACGAATAAAGTTAAGTTAGAGGGAACAATTTTTTTGTTAACTTTTATTCGTTATTTGAAATTCTTATTTAAATAAAAATTTGTCTGTCTCTGCTTTGATAAGTGTTTGGACAATCCTGGTAACTTTTTCTCTGAAAAATGGAGTTAGCTGTGGTTGTCACCTGGTGGGCATTGTGAGTTGTCGATTCGTGGTGTTGTATTTTGAAATGGAATTTTGGAAAATTTGTTATTAATTTAGAAGACGTAATTCATGGATTTCTGTTTAATTTTCCCGAAATAAAAGGACCTACTAATGTGTATAGGAACTCTTTTCTACCCCGGCAAAATCTGTTGTCCACAGTTCTTCTAAATAGATAAATAACACCCTTTTCTTATACTTCTGACGATAGCAACGTTACTCTTTTTTATTTCTGTACATCTGCTTGAAAGATGTCTTATAATGCTCCTTAATTCTCGTCGGAAAACTAAAACCTAATCATTCAAAATTCACGCCTTCCATAAAAGTACAAATCGAAACACTTTTGTGAAATGTCGCTAAAGATCGTCAGCTATCATTCTCGAATTTCCAGATCGTTGGACCGTTTTTTGCTGTCATTACCGCTCGTCTAGTGGGATGAGGTGGCTTGCTGGATCGCTACAGTGGCGCTAGGCGGCGAAATCGCGAAACAGGAAACGCGAGTCGCTGGTGATTGCAATTTCCGTCTGGTCGCATCAATCCCAGCATCATTATTTCAGGGAACGGCAAAGCTGCTGCACAATCCGGGAACAAGCAATTGGATTCTCAAAGGAAACCGATTACTTGACGATTGTTTTCATAATTTTTCCAGAAGATCGAGCTTCAATATCCCTTCGTTACGAGACCACAGTTCCTGCAGCAAGGCTTGTCCCTGACGGGGATGATCCCATTCAAAAACTAATGTGTGCTTCAGATTTCTGTTTTATTTGGAGCGTAAGACAATTTTGAATTGTATTGTGAAAAATAAGGGAAGTGTATCAGAATGTGAAGTCTAGGAGACTGGGTTAAGATAGAGAGACTTTCTGAGAGTCACAGATACCTACAAAATTTGTGCTTCAAAAAGAGCCTGTTGAATGTTTAGTGGGACATGCTAAGAGTACTAGATTCGAGTTAAAGGAGCTCTGCCGAATGCCAGTTTGGGCAATTGTACTGATTGATGCTAGTGCATTGGGAACAAAATGGTTAGTTTTTGTTTGCACAGGGCGATGTTCCCTTGTATGAGAACAACACACGTCCAGATGAGGCGATGAAGACACTGCAGAAGGAATTTGATTGAGAAAGGATGATTCACTCAGCCTACGCCTCGGCTGCTGCACCAATAGACTACCACATATCTAGAAATTTGCAACGAATAATTTAAAGAAAATCAACAGTTTCTTCTCAGTTTCCTTCAAAGAGGAGAAGGTACCTTTTCTAAGAGACACATGGAAGACGCTTGTTACTCTAAATAAGTTAATGTACAATATGTTCAAAAAGTATAAAAGAAAATTTAGAATTGGATCACTTAATAGCTCATAAACTGGGATTTTTGTCACCCTACACTATAATTGAAAAGTCCTTGAAGAAAACACTGTTAGTGCCAAAAATCAAATTCTATACTATAGTATTACCATTGGCAGGTAGAATATTTTATGATAAAATTCTAGGACCTTTTATTTCAATCCTAGTTCCTAGGATCCCTTACTTTTACTGAAACGATACACTGCAATCCCAGAAATCTATCCATAATGCCAACACTTCCAAACTTCAGCAAACCTCCCTGAATGAACCCAATTCTTCTCAATCCAGGCAAGACCGTCTTAACGGTAAAGCAATCGTGAATAAATCCTAAAGTGTAATTATCGAGATTGGCCACCAGTGTTTCCAAGTGCATCAACCGATTCCTCGATAACTGTGTTCCCTTTGCCCGCTCAATCCCTCCTTCCCGCGCAAACAAAGTTACCAGAACGCATTTCGAGCTTTCGCTACGGCTCTCTCGACCAATTTAGACTGTGCCTCGCAGTGGTCCGACAGGCCAAGAACTTCGAAGTTTGATCCTCTTCGAAGAGCGAAAAAGCCCCCTACCGTTCGAGGATAATCGAGTTTTCAATGTTTTCCCTTCGACGCGCATGAAAGGAAATAGGCCATCATGATACTCGAAAAATTCTTCGCGAAACTAACACGGTTGGAAAATTTGAAAAACTTCATTCAGAATCTGTTTTTCCAATGCTTTATGATTATTTGGAAATTTCAATAGAGTTGATAGTAATTTGGACGACAGACGCCTGGTTGTTTCAAAAAGGGCAGTGTTGATTTTTATTTAAGTGGAAAACTATGCAAATATATTTTACATGCTTGCATAATTTCCATTTCATGTGAGCTTGTAAAACAGAATAACCCTAGAGAATTAAAACTAACTTTACTTCTTTGATGTAATTTTAATTAGTCCACACTGCCCTCATATATATTTATAGATCAATAACTATAAATGCTAACGGCGAGATACACACAAAAAGTTTATAAATATTCAGTGATTTTCAGATCACGTTCGCTGCATATTTATGAAACCCGTTTGGACTACGGCGAAAATAGTACAACAAATTCTGCCGCTCGTTCGAATTCAGTTCGCGTTTATTGCGTCCAGCTTGAGCGGAAAAAAAAACAACAATGGAATAACGGGTCGTGTCCCACGAGAAACCTGTTCCCCTTCTAAACAGCCATGTCTAATCGCTCCTCTCAGGAATAGGTGCCCGCAAAAAGTTCGCCAACACTCGGATATCGTTGAAGTCAACAAACTCGAGTGCTTCTTATCTTGGATTTAAGTGCAATTAGATCTACAAGTACAGCCACGTAGAAGGAAAAAAAATAGCACCCAAAGCAGATACCGAAACTTCTCTATTTTCTTAACCTATTGATGGCTGTTTTATAAAATACATAAACAAAGAATTTGTTGTCCTTCAATGGGGTTTTAATGAGGATTCTTCAATAATTTACCTTCAAAATGAAATAATGGACAAAACGAATTTTATTATTATTATTATTATTGTCCAGGGGAACCCCTTTAAAATGCAAAGAATTTACAAGATACCATTACATCTCAGAAATGTTACATTATTTCCGTCTGCTTGTTTTGGAAATAAAGAATTTCGATCAATCATCACCTGTTTTAGATATATAAGTAACTAAACGATCAACAAAGCAACTATCCCTGGTTGCATCACCTAATCACGCGTCATTCACTCGACGAACCGACCGCATGCTGACCACACAAATGCTAATACCAAGACGTACCCTCCGCGCGTTGAACGCCCATAGGCGTTCGCCTAGCATGCTTAACGACCACACCTATGGAACATCCGCACAGCCTACTGTGCATCCCACCCAACAACAGAGAAAAAAAGACTATTCTCAACTACCTACCCCAACGTACTCCCAACACTCCCAGTAAACGATACGACCACCCCCAATTAGGTCATAAAATCATTCCTACTCCACTCCTGTTCATCAGTCCCTGAACTTCGCGCACAGCCCCACCACGAGAAGCCTTGCTACTCGCCACAACAATGACGCGAAAGAACCTCCCGGACGTGTCCCCGGCACTTCAACTCGCGAATGCACAGCACACTCTTACTTTCACCAGTGCGCCACGAGCGAGCCCGCGATCCCAACTTCCTCTTTCACCAACACCAACGCACACCCGTCAACATTCCCAGCCCCGCGTCCCGATCGCTGAACCGTTCCCGACTGACCCAGCACCGCGACAGATCATCGGGAATCGACAGAACTGACGGCACCACGTCCGCCAAGATCGAGGAGCACCGAGTCCCACCGAGCTGGGCGACGCGCGTGGGGCTTCGCTCGCGCCGAGCCGACTCCAGGAATGCGTAATGACGCGCGGCTGTGTGACGGGTTGCCGCGTGTCGCGCGGGATCGTTCGTCGTACACAACCGGGACCGGACGACCGATCAGACGGGTCGCGTCACTGACGGCGAAACCGGGGCAGCTGGATTGGGAAGGAACTGGGACGCGGGTCAGCGTGGCCGGAAGTACGCAGCCACTGCGCGTCGCGAGAAGGTCGACGCGCCTGACGTTCACCGTCGTCGTTTCGTCGGACACCTCGTGTTTGCCGCGACGTCCAACTGGCCAGGGTGTTCTGGTTTCGCGGAGATTTCGCTGTGCGCGCTGTTGTGGCGGGGGGAGTGAGGGGCGGAGCGCGATTTGCGCGGGAAACTTGCGCGTTGTCCGTACGTGGATTCCCTCTTTCTTCTTTTTCGCTTGGCCCTAGCTGTTTCTCTCAGCAAATGCCCCTTTTTCTCTATCTTTTTCTTTGTTTCCCCTTTTTTTCTGATTTTCTTTTATTCTTGCTATTTCGTTATTGGGCCTGTGTAGGTGTATTGCTCTTTATTTGGTCCTTGTTGATTCGGTGTTTCACGTATCTTTTCCGTGTTTTGTTTCTTCGTATCTTTCATGTATGATGATGTCAACTGTTGCGCACTTGTTACAGCATTGAAGACCTCTGAGTTTCTTCTCTTCCTTGACGTTTTGTTGATTTGGGTACTTGTTGTTTGTGCACTTGTATTTTATTTTTCTACTCTGCTTTTTCTTCGTGGCTTCCTCGCAGATACATGCATCTCTCTTTTTATGTATTTTGTAGTTGAATTGAATTTTCTCCTTCTGGCTTATTCACCTCTATATTACTCTTCCATTTTGCTGATCTCCTCCAGTTCCTCCTCCCTCTTCTCCTCTCCATTTGCTATCCACCAACTTTGAATTATAAATGTCGTATATACTCCTTTATGTCCTAAGGTTTCCTTCATCGTTCAGAATATTTAATAATTCCGTTTTCTCTTTTGTCTTCTATACTCAAGTTGACTTCCCCGTCTCTGCTTGCTCCCTCACTCCTACTCTCCGTTCAGGTCACGAATCCTCAGTAGAAGTAGACTCCTCGCTAAAACCTCATTTCCATCGAGCTTTATAAGCTCAATTTACGAGTTGATTAGGACCATTTCATAACACACAATTTGCGGATTTCTTCATCATCATTCCTGTCTCTTCTGCTACTAAATCTGTGCAACTAAAATGCTTTCTGAACTTTGCCATCACTTGTCTTCCATATGACTCCCATTCTCCATTCTATTTTTCCGTTCATATTGCATTTCCTTTTTCATATTCCTATTCATACCTCCCTTTACGCTTCTAAATAACTCTGTCAACTCTGCATTCTCTTCACATGATAACGTCTTTTCTTCATAACGTCTTTTCTTCACACACTCTGGAACCTTTACTACGCCTTTCTCCTTTTACTATGTCGTTATTTTTTACGTTTCCCACCCAAGGTTTTTCCAATCGTATTATTAAACTCTGCACCAGTTGCATATTTTTCTTCTTTAACCGACATTTCCTTCTATTCTCGTCACATCCTGCAGCTCCATAAAATGCTACACTAAATGTAACACCCTGTATTTTGAAGCTCGAAAACGATCATTGAAATTCTTCGCAATTGCTACTCTATACGCGATAACAAGCAGTTTGCCACTCTCAGATCTGTCGGAGGGTAAATTTAAACAGGCTGAGGTTGCGTCACGAGACCGCAAGATATTTTGATTTGTAGGTTAGGTCTGCGTGGAATTAAACATTCGCGAAATTAAAATCCTATCCCACCGCAGCGAAAGAAAATATAAAATATATTTCATATTTCCATTATTATTAGCCTTATTTAAGCAAAATTGAAATAACAGAAGAATCAGGTTAATCGGCGGGAAAATTGAATCGTTAAAAAATAAATCATGGTATTTGGAATTTTAAACGAGTTCAACGATTGTTTGTTTGACCATCAATTATATTTCTGGATTAAAATTTAGTCAAATTTAATTCGTGAATCAATAAAATTAGTCCCCGATAAATTCTGCTTCGTTACACACACCGTACGCGCCATTTAATGCAGAAGTCAAATTCAAAGTTGTCATTATGCGTCGAATGGCATTCACAGGAGAATGTTCAATGAATATTCAACGAGTTTTAATGTCCTATCTCTCGCGTTATGTGAGTGCCTCCGATTAACACAAAACGGTTGAAATGTTTCATAAACATGAATCGTTCGTTCGATGGGAGGCTGAAAATAGTGTTTATACCAGCAAATATCACCTGCGAGAATTGCAGCACGTTTTTCCAGGAGCCAAAACAGTTTCTTTTGTATTCTTTCATTTGTTTTCATTAAAAAGGGTGATGAAGTTTAGCTAAAATATTTTGAGACTTTAAAGGAGAGAAAATAATCATAATCGGTCAAAATGTACATCTCCAAATTTTCTGTATGAAGTGTAGCAACGATAACTTTGAAAAGTTCAAATTTGTATTAAAAAATTCATTAATCTGTGAAAGTTGTAAAATGTAATTACAAAGAATTAAATAAAATTGTGTTCTTCCTCTGACACCGATTTCAACTTATATTGTCAAATTTGAATTTGCTCAATTTCATTAATCAATAAAAAACCAGTACTTCCTCCTACCACACAAATTCCCCAAATGTCACAATAAAAAGTGTCTCATTACTTTTCACCCCAAAATAAAAATATGGTCCTTCTTATTCAACCACTACACACATCCACAAAATCCATCATCAATGGTCTCTTCACAAAAAAAAACACAAAATTTGATGAATACAGACACAAACACACCTACCACAACCTTGTCCAATAAAGAAGAAATTAAACTACTCGTTTAAAAGAAAAAACGCGCCACCACAAACTATCTAAACAAAAAGTTCTATTTCAATGAAAATTAGTTAACCCACGACCGACGTAATTAATGCTCCTAATCATAATCCGCACAACGCGGAACCGCTGATCGACGATCAACCGACTCGTCAGCTCCAACGAGACCAAGGTACTACTATCATCGCCGTGCATCATCGGGAGGGACTGCAATTGCCACGTACGCACCGCTGAAACAGTGCAGGGAATCGTGCGAATATCGCTCTATTCCTAAATGACTGTCTTGACGTCGGTAGTTATTTTAATGAACGCTCCAATCGCTCTTAATTCCCTGGATTCCTTAACTGCACCTATGCCATCGTTGATCATGGAACGGCGAGGCCGCGGAATTCAGGTTCGCTGCCAAGGACGGCGATGGACGATTGTCACTTAACTCGCACAGTCGAGAATACGCCTTGGGTATTATTCAAGCCTCAAAAGCTTTTGGAAGTCTTGAAAATTTTTAGAAAATGTATACGAACGCCGAATGTCGCTGTTCTTCCTTTGGTGACTGACAGATTGGAAATGGAAAATGATTCTACGTACGGGGAGGGCCGTAAACAGAGATGGGCAAAATATTTATTTAAATAAAATTTTAAATAACGCATAAAAGTTTAAAAAATTATTCGCCATTCGTTCGTTAACCCGAGTTAACTTTATTCGGCACACGACGAATAATTTTATTCGTTAATCGAAATTTTATGCAAATAAAAATTATGCCCATCTCTGGCCGACAAATGGAAGTTTCCGAAACTCGAAACGGCCTAGTGCGGAAAAGTCACCTTTGGGAAAGACAGATCGAGGCAAAAGAGAATTTTTAAAGTCGGTCAATATTTGATTTTTGCGCATCGGGATCAATGTTTTTAATTTTTTACCAGGGTTGGCCAGTTCCGTATATTTTCATAAATTTTGGAGTATTTCACGGTTGGACATCAGAAAATATTATTTGAACACATAAACACGTAATATACCCGATAATACACAAAACACTATTTTACGTGTTTATGTGCTCAAATAATATTTTTAATGTTCAACAATGAAATATACAAAATTTTATGAAGGTATATGGATCTGGCCAAACTTGTTGAAAAATTAAAAGCTTTGCGCGAGGGTTAAATATTGAGCGATTTAAAAATTTGTCTTTTGCCTCGATTTGTCATCCCCAAAGGTACCCTTTCGGCACTAGGCGGTTTCGAGTTTCGAAAATTTAGGTTTTTTGGTCCACCCTACTGCGTAATACACACCAACCACTTCCATCACTAGATAGAAATTATCGACAGGTTCTGGTTCATCACTGGCAGCCTGGGTTTTCTCTTGTTACGCAAATTTGCCATGGAAAGAAACGCTGGACCACCCAGCGGTAGCGTAAACGTGTCCAGCCCACTATTTTCCCCTAGTCGAGCGGTCAATATTGATTTTCCGCTTGGGAATTCAACGATAGCCTCATCATACGCGCAGGCTTCTCGCATTGAGACTGACATTGCCATTCGAACGGTTCGATCGAGTAGTGCTAGGTTCCATAGCGACCGTTCTGACGATGGAATGCAAAAGCCGCAGGAAAAATGTAACTAGAATTCCCTAGTCCAGGTGGAGCTAGAGAACCCAACGTTTGAAGAGTGCAGCAGTTTGAGATATTGGGACGAAAAGTTTCTTACATCTTCAACTGCAGGTTATTTAAGTGAATGTGGCGGGAGTTGAGGCTAGAATGTAGAGAGAATGACTATTGACTACTATGTGAAGTACCAGGGTATTTCAATGCGAGTTGCTAGACGTGGTCATGAATGATTCAGCCTGTAGTAATAGTAAAGAGTTGACTTGTGAACTGTGAGTCTGCAAAATGTTTGACACTCATGAAGACAAAAATACATGGAATATCAATAACAACAATATTATTTATAGACACATACCATGGACTTGACGATAACAAATGTAGTAGCGTTGTCAACAGTTCAATTAAATAGTCACAAGATCCAGGGGAACGTAGTAGGTAATTAACTAGGCCATTCCTGCCTGATTGGTATCATTATTACCAGTCAGAAGTTATAAGACGTTCTGGTAAATAAATAAATTGCTGGCTCGAAGGAGAAGCAGTAACTTAGGGTGATTGGTAACTGTAGTATATCGTGAACTGAAAATGATTAGGAATTTGACAATCCTTTTGCGGATATTGCGAATATGCATGCTCCAATTTTTGCGTGATTAGAGATAATTATTTTCTTTTCCATTTGAAACCAGAGAAAAGAATACTGATAACAAATCAGGGAGTTTTAGATTCAAGGTTCACTTGGGATCGTTTCACCACGAATGTTCGACAGACTCGCACTGCAAAATTACACGAATATTGCCATAATGCAGCTGAGATTGGGTCTCTGGAGACAATGGAAGAACATGAGGCACGTTAATTACGATTCACTATCGCGGGAACAGCCGCGCGTGAACGCAACACGCTTGCTAGCTCGTGGACGGTTGTACAGGTCGCTCCATAATTAGTGGTGTAGCAGAGTAATATATGAATCCTCATTTATAAGCAAATCGAGCATATGGGACAACTTTTTTCTCTTCATCGAGATATTCAGATTCGAAATTTTATGAGTCTGAGTGCACTGTACTACAGGTGAAACAAAATCAACTAGCCATTGAAGGCTAAAGCCGGGAATCCGCGTGCAAGCTAATTATTTTAGTTTCTTTTTTTATTTAGTTTTGTATGGACCATATTTTATTTTGTTATATTTTTGTAAGAATAAATATTTAAATATTAAATAGGGTATTGTTTTTTAAAATTCAAAAACCGGTAAACCCGGTTTTTTGGAATACTGGAATTTGAAAACCTGTTTTTCCAAAAGTCGATTTTTGTATAAATCCTACACAATGATCTAGTGTGCCCACCTGATTTTGTTCAGACTGTACTTATACCTCTAACGCCAAATTTTGTTAAAACCAGGCACAAACATCTAACAATTGCTAACAATATTTTGAGGAAGTGTAAATACGAGTGCACCAAAAAAAAAATATTTTTTTCGTTTGCAGTTTCTTCTTGATCATCCCCCACCGGTTTACTGTAATTTATTTGACCCTACTCACTATTGCAATGTAATGACAGAAAAAATCTTGCGAAGTAGATATTAAGGTTTGAGATTTGACTCCTTGGATACAGCTTTGTGCAAGCTGACCCGCGGATTCGCGATAATCCCGCAACGACAGATGGAGTAAAGTGAATACGATGCACTGGCCACGTATCATCCGTGTTTGCTCTACTCGAGATAAAAATATTTGCACGCGTTGCGCTTCCACTAGCGTGCACTCACGTTGCATTCGCCGCGCCACGGGCACATTTTGCAGCTCGTGCTTCTGGTGATCCGCGACGAGCGGATATCTGTGGAGCTGCCCGGCGATTAACCTCGATCTGGTTCGTCTGGATTTTAACAGTGATTCGAGGAGCGTTGCAGAGGCGTTGCGAGGGATTTTTTTTAAATCAGTCTATAGGCTTTTCTATGAAGTATTTACATTCTGGATTTACACGGTTACATGAGGATTACATTATGTTGATATTATGACACATTGGATAGCAGTATCAAATAGTGACCTATACCGTCTTTTATTAACTGTTTGAAGTCACCAGGAGCTTTAGTGTCCATTAACATCTAGTAGAATGTACTAAATAGTGCCAATATCTAGGAGAAGTTACTAAGTAGTAGTAAAAAAACTAATCTAGTAGTGTTCACAACGTCTACTAGAGCCTGGAGGTATTTACTGTATTAGAATATACTAGTATCTGATAGTATCTATCAGAAGCTACTATAACTGACTAGTGTCTGATAGTATCAATCAACATCTACTAGAACCAACCTCTACTTACTAGAGTTCATCAATGTCTACTAGAACCTTCTAGTATCTATCAGAAGCTACTATAACTGACTAGTATCTGATAGTATCAATCAACATCTACTAGAACCAACCTGTACTTACTAGAGTTCATCAATGCCTACTAGAACCTACTAGTATCTATGAGAAGCTACTATAACTGACTGGTATCTGATAATATCAATCAACATCTACTAGAACCAACCTGTACTTACTAGAGTTCATCAATGTCTACTAGAACCTACTATCATCTACTCGTGTCCACTAACATTAGAGCCGGCCAGTATTTAATAGAGTTCATCAATATCCGTTACTACTCGCTAGGGTTCAATAGTATCCCTTAGTTAAGTAATTCTGAAATTGTGTAACCACTCCTTAATTACTACCAGCATCAACTTATACCTGCCATTATCCACTGATACTTACTATTCACTAGTATTTCCCAAAGTGTAACAGCGTTTGTCAATGTTCGCTACAATATGCTAGTATTCACTAGCATATACGATACCTTCTGTTATCAGTGTTCCAAGGTAAGTTCGCGGTAATAGAGGCGTACTTCGACAGAATCTATTCTGCACCATCGAGTGCTTGAATTAGCAAGTTCATGTGGGAAAGCGCAGCTGCGCGAATCGATTTCGCGAAGCACACGATATTTCAGGAATTAATCGTCTTTCTTTCGTCATTGCTGTATAACCCCGCGCGATTAATATTGTTCAAATAACAAATCCAATCTGAGGAGTTAATTAAATCTTTCATATGATTTTCGTGTCACGAATTATTATTGTTGACACGCGTTTCTTGTATGAAATCTAATTTTCGAGGTTTGATTAAGTATGAGGTAGCCCATTTCCATGCCGGAATACCGATTTTCACGGAACTTCGTTATTATTCATATCAATGAGTACCAAAGCAATCATATAAAAATAAATCGACACAACAATTGATGGTAAAAAATATCAAACCATTTTTCAATGTTTCTCATAAACACCTGCAAAATATTAAAATTGTGGAGCTTGAAAATAGGTCCTTAGAAATACTTTTTTTTTTTTAAATATTACATCGAAAGAATGCCCATTTCGTAGAAAAATTTCAGGACATATATTAACATTTTTACCACTTTTGAGAATCACTGTTCTCACTTATAAATTCATTTCCTCCACCTGTAATAAATTCTATTTACTCAATTGAGGAAAAATCGCCTTCAATGAAAATGTCATGGATTTTCGATTAAAAGGTGTACAGTTTGCAACGATAGCAGTTTGCAGCATACCCAAATTACGTAAATGTTCGACTTACCTATACTGATCGGTAAATATCCTGAAAATAAGAATTCAGTTTTATTCGAACACGTTCCACTATTATTCATGCTGTTAATTATTTACAAGTATCACGTAATCCAAAAACATTTTTGTCGTTATGCGCAAGTATCTGCCATGTCAGTGTTGTCTTGTTCATATTCTCGTGTACTTTGCTCCTCTAGGTAATATTCACGACTACGATTTCGCGAAACGTGGCTCCTGAATATTTTACCCGCTGTATGCCTCAATAATAATGACATCTTGCTATTGAAAAACGAATAAAGAATAAAAGAGAATTCCACTTAGACATTCCTCTAAGCTTTCTTTTCTTCCCTTACCAATTATTCAGATATATACGGATACTGTACAATATTTATTCCTCGAGGATCGTGAAACACAATTGAGGTGCAAAGTGTTGAAATTCGAAGAGAAAGCAGTGCAACTGTATTGTGCGTGTTCGTGTTCAAGTATCGATCCCATCACAGCAACTCTGCCACGTGCCTTTGTCTTCAATTATTTCGACAAACTTCTATCAGCCCCATTCAAACTGTTACGGATATTCGGTTGCAAAAGTACTGCTAACATCTAACCAAAAACTGCACTCTGATCACTATTATGAATTCTCTAACTAAATTTTACTGGCTACATTAAATAGCCCTTGCACATTTTCTATTTACTATCGCTTTCATTTTTAGATCACTAATTTCTAAATTTCCAATTTTTATTAAACAAAAGAATAACTAAAAACTAAAACTTCACCTGCGTAAATGAAGCTATAAAAAATATTTCACCATACAGTAAGCCGAATAGTTCTTCAACTAATTGCTATTTTACAATCGCAAGCAGCACTCGATAAATAAACAAAAAAAAAAAACTCGCCTTCGAATTCACTCGCAAACAAAGCTCCTCCAACATTGCCCAATATTTATAACAAGACCAACAAAAAGATTTACTGAAAACGTAACTGCGGCGTACTATGCCCATTAAACGTCAGCCAGAAAAATGGCATCCTTTCGGAGTGAGGAACAGCAATCACTCCCATGCAATTCGAATAACCCGTCTGCGTGACGGAAATGTGACAGAAACCCGGGCATAGATATCAGCAGGCAGCGAGTCGAATCGATATCACAGCAATTAATTATCCTGGCGAGGGGTGTTGATTAGTCTGTGAGTGTGTTGTGGCTATATATGCGTGAAGTAGAACGAGATTGATAATAGATAATAGAGATCGAGTACATACGCTCGCTCAACAGGAAGCTCGGTCTCTTTGAACCTGCAACCCAAGGATCACAAATACATGATATCGTCACACCCCGCACCCACAGGTCGTGCTTAAAAGTAAAATTGTCTCGCCGATGCAGCAAGGCGTGAAAATTTCGACGAAATTTCACTGAGATGCCCACAGGAAATAATTCTGTTTCTTTTGCATACTACAGTACTCCCCCGTTATGAGCCCGTTTTTTTCCCCCGTGTGAGAGTGAGAGAACCGGACAACGAGCGAGAGGAAACGAAAAAGTGAGCCACGAAGTTGCCATGGGGTACGAAAGAGAGAATCATGTCCGCAAGCCACTATGAGCCCGCCGCCAGCCCCGTTCGTCGGGCTCATAACGGGGAAATACTGTAAACAGCCAAAAATGTGAAAACTATAGCCCGATGGCCAGAGTGATACATTTCTGCAAACTAGTGTGTAACCATTGATGTGTGTATTCCAATCGAAATGCTGTGTCTATAATCGAAGAGAGTAAACTTTTTTTTTATTTTTTTTTTTTTTAGAATCTCGAAGACTAGGAGCCATCAACGCTGCCTATAGTAAAGAGTAAAATCAAATGGTATCTCTAGGTTACTCGAGGACTCTCCCCACTACGGTATTATGCTGCCCCTCCTTTGTACAAATGCGCAGACGCGTGCCCTTTCTTCCTTCAATGAAGAGACAAATTTACTGTACCGGCTGATTTTTATCGACTGTAGGTATATTAGAATAAATGTGGCTTTATGAAGAAAGTGACAAAAATTGAGTTTTACAAAGTGTTAGGTGTTATTATCACAAAGGATGTGGAACACGTAAATATTAAAACATTCCTGTGGCACATTTTATACAAATTACTATATATACATTTCTTTTCATCGCCTTACTGCACGGAACACATGAAATAATAAAATGTAGTAATACGTTTTGTTAAGCATCACCATCACCACGAAATGAAACTACGATATTCTTCAAGCAACACATACAGAGACGACAGAACAAAGACTGTTTTCGTACAGTTGTAGGATAACAGAATGGTATTGGCAGGACTGCTTGGACCAGATGTCCTGAAGCTGATATTTTACTATACGCTTGTTGCATGTGCAACTTGCAGCTCTGCGTGAACATCTTGGCTACCAAGCAAAAAGAAAATCGTTCCGTAACTAAGTATATAATAACTATCTAATTTAAAAAAAAATTCTTTTACGAAAGCGAAGTTTTACGAAAACAGATCTCGTTTTGTCAATGGCCACGCTCCCACTTTTTATTCGTAAAATTCTACAATGGCGTCACTCATACTCTAATATAAAATTTCTAGGAAAACAGAAACGTTCTTGCGCTCTCAGTAGTATCAGTACGATCATAGTCAGACATCGGAAGCGCTCCTCAGCTCTGCTACTGCGAAAAATACTCCAATTTACCGACACATTAGCTGAGGATATCTGCAAGTATTCTGGACACACGCCAGAGGACGCTAGCGTCCAAACAACTTTCACGATTTCTACCTTACCACCGTCGACAATGTGGGAAACCTCTGAAGCAGCATTTAATGCAAGGTTACTCGCCGATAATGGATTCTAAGGTCGGTAATGTGTATTATTGACAGTCGGTAACATAGGTATATAAAATTTAAAGTTGTCTATAGTCTGAAAGAATGGCGACGAAAAGTTGCACCACAGAATGCACTATCGGTGTGTAATTGTTTCAGGCGCTAACTTCGAATGATTGATAAACTGATGGTAGACACAGTGTGTGTTTACTTTCAAATTACCTTTTAATTATTCATGAGCACGTGCATATTGCGTTACGACACACCAATTATCATTAGCCTGTGTGCAAATAGGTTCATCAACGGCGCCACGCCAAGAGGAATCTGTAATTTACGTAGGCGTAAATTACAAGCCGGCTCCAGTCTAATTACGAACCATAGTTTCGCGCTGAATAACCAGTAATTATGAATTTCTCGTGAGCACACGACGCTATACGAAGTGGCTGACTACTTCAATAAACCAATCAGCATAAATACACGCTTAAACTTCGGCAACGTGCTCAGCCAGACTAACAATAAGCAAGACACTACGAACGATTTTCATTGAACTCTAGAGGTTAAAGCTCTGCCATTTCAATTTGTTCTTAAAGTGTTGTACAATGTTACAATAAATAAAATTTGAAGTTTATCAAAGCTAAACACTAAAATTTCTCTGCTTTCTCTTTCGCAATATTATAAAACTGAATTTTCACTGGATGTCTGACCACGGTTGACCAATTCTACTGAAAATTAACACGTATACAGGCACATATACTTTTACGAATCGAACTCAAAGTAAAAATGTCACGTATGGAACTCCGGCTACCTTTGGTCATTTCTCAAAAAAATATTCTATTTTCCTTAACTCGTTATTTATGAGTCAACTTTCTCGTACACTTTTTTACGCCCCACTTTTCTGACATAGAAGTATAACGAAGAAGATGCTTTTCGAGATTTCGTTATTCTACTCGGGCAGTAGGAAAATTTGCGTATCTCACCTTTCGCTGGCGATCGAACTGTTCCGTGACATCGATTTCGGCGACATCTCGAAATCGCTGTCACTGCGATAGAGAAAGCTCTCCCTTCGCTGTGGCAGAGTTTGAAGGACAAGGCCCGCGCTCGGTGAGGCGCCACCGCCGCCTGCGGCGCCGGTGTCCAGTGTAGAGGCGCCATTTTCCACATCGAAGCTGCAACAGAAGTGAGAAATGTTTGTGAAATAACTGCTCCATTAACTGACGAGTGGTAGCACCGGATGAACGTATAACCTATATAGATCGTTGGCTGGTCTATATTAAACCTTGCCTACTCCATCTTTGGTACATTGTGAAAGATTCGCTGAACGGTCAGAAATAATCACATTTTGCGATTCAGTGACGGCTTACTTTTTTCTTAAGTTTTGGATCCAATTTTATTAATCGCATTTTTGTAATATATTTCAGAAGATAAAGTATAAATCTATTAATTTTTTTTTGGGGGACGTAAAATTTCACTAGTGGGAAGGTGGCTTTATTTTGCGTAGTGATGAAAATGTCAATTTTGATCATTATAATATTAATTCCGAGGTGTATTTAACATTGATAAAACTCAGGTTCAAATAAATACACTCTGTGGGTCCTTAAGGCGCATGCGCACACACTTATATATAGTTAAGTTTCCTAGAGTTTTTTCACTAATCTATATATTGTTAAGCAGCGTTACTCTTTTTATAAAGTAATAATTAATAGGCAAGGAAGGAAGGATTAATTAACAAGGAAATGTATTTATCGGTTTGTACACAGTTTCATATTAATTCCTTATTTAACTAAATCAATATTAAAAATTGGCACAATAAGAGCCAAATATATGACACTACGTGAAATTCATTAAAGTGTTTATAAAAGCACATCAAAGAAGCATGTTAAATGTATTCTGCGTTTCATGTTACACGCGTGGGAACCCGGCTTTAGTCCAGCTGCTAGAGTAACGCTGCGCACACTTTCGACCTCGGATTTTTCGCAACCTGCGCTTCGTACGAAAAAACTTCATTATACATTTTCGACTCAATTCTCCTTAAACAATAATTATCCACTCAGTTTTGCAACAAATTCCGATATTTCTTCCTTTTCTGAAACTAGGTTTATTTATACGACAGTGTGTAATTAATTTCAGTAACCCAGTACGAAATATAAAGTGCAAATATCCTTGAAGTAACTTTCGGCGCCGCAAATGATGTCCTAAATGTAGTAGTTGAATATCTTCATTATAGTTAACGACGGTGTCTGCTTGCACCCCGTTAAGGAACTTTAAATTATGCTTTTTCTGGCCCACGATGTATCATAAATATACATAATTCAGCCCCGGTGAAACGGAGACGAAACTTTACGTAATAAGTCAGTTCACTGCAGGATATTCGAGCCGGCATTTCATATTTAATAAGTTCTCCCGTAACTGAACGCTCAGTTTTCAATATCGCCCGATTTAATTAATTATTGGGAAACGTGGAATAAATATGGCCGATGTGGGAATTGCCTGAAGTGACGTATGGCGAGATTCGCAAGTGAGCAGTAAAGATTCGGAAACGAAGTACCTAATACATAGAAATAGTCGTGAATAAACATAACGGTTAATACAATTTCCCGAAATCATTTTATATTTTAAAATATTCAACTGTAGGCGAATTGAAATGTTGAATGGTTCGAGCAATAAATAATGACATTTAGGAAACCGTGGTACCTTTTCAATTTCAGAATTGAAAATTGATGTTGTGCTAAATTTTTCAAACAGTTAAATTTGCAAATCGGAAATCTCCATTAGAGAGCAAAGTGGAAAACAGTGAATTTTAGTTCGAGCTACAATTTAATTCCATTCCAAGATTTCAATTAATTCCTTTGTTAAGCGAATCTAATTACCCCTGTCTTCATTAACATTCTTTCGTTCGCATGATCGCAACGATGTTGACCAGAAACACGATTCGTCTTCCTGCTCCTGATACAGATCGTTACACGCAGTTACGTAAGCCAAGATTAATGATCTGACCTTGCCATTCAATAGTTAAATTCTGTCGTTGTGGTAGAGACTGAACAGAAAGAACGCCAGCAAACGTCACCATTTAATCAAAACTTTCAAATCCGTATTTGATTTACGAGAAAATCGTTATTAAGTATCGGAGTTGGTTTCGTGGATTGAAAATGTCAAAAATGGGACGAGGAATATTTATGTTCTCCAAAAGCTCGGAGATCACATTGGAATGTCAGCCCAGTTTAGGCACTGACCACTTCTACTGAAACGCAGAGCTACTTATAAAACCTTGGAAAGTTATTAATTAGTTTTCGATAAAAAAAAAAAGAAAGGGTTGTATGATTCGTCTATTCGATGCTGACTGTTACTCTGAACACTTTTAATCAGAGATCGAATCACAATGGAACTTTTGCTTCGTGAAACAGAATATTGAGTCCAGCGCCCAAGCGTTATTCATCAAGTTTGCCTCTGTTCAAGTTTTTCTCCGCTGACAGAATGATGGACGATCTTTGAGAATTTTCATGCGGGGAGATCGAGTAGTGAAAATTGCATCGGAGGGAATTTTTAATTTAATTAATTTAATCAGATTCCCAGCCATTTTAGAGCTCGATCGATCCATCTCGTGAATTGTGAGGTTATTTAATCACCTAATGCGATCGAGCAAGCTTTAATTTCCTGAATTTTTGCTCCGCAAACTTATTATTGGTGTTTCAAAGTGTATTGATAATTGATAGTTTCTAATGCAAAATTAATTAAGAGAAGATTGCTTGGAATTGTTGTGGAACTTAAGTATGTTTGGGAAAATCCCACCAGATGGCGCGGCAGATCTAAGCAGTCATCGCAACAAGTGTTCCATTTCAGAGTGTAAATTTGCGAACATGATACGGGGTGCAATCGTTACGTTTATCACAGAGCCAAGCCTCTACGGCTAATATTAGTTGCCGAGCAGAACCGATAATAAAAGAAGTGATTAAAAGCCACTTCCGTTTCGTGGCCCCCGCGCCTCGTACGCGTTACGTAAAGTAGCGCCGTTCTGCATCGAGGAATGGTTAAAACTAACACGATCGATTATCGGTGCAACTCGATTCATCTTGTTCGAGGAAATATTTTGTGCGATGGAATAATGAAACATTTTCATCAAGCAAATTAAGACTCAATAACAAGGTAGAATTTTTTTTTATTTTCATTCTTTATATCGCGTAAAAAAAGGATTATAAATACAATCTAAAATTAAATTTTTGATCCAGTACCTGGATAAATGTATAACGAATAGAATGAGCGTTATTAGAAATTGATCAGTCAATTAGTTTTTGAGTTATCCGAGACGCCAGCATCGTCGAAGAGATTCCATAATAATTAATAAATAATAAGAAGGATCGACATAGGAAAAATATTTTCTGCAAGTTTAAAGATGCCCCCTTATATTCCAAAAGAATTTAATGCAATATTAACAATAGCTTTTAACAAAATTCATTAATTTCGGGGGCTGTTACACGAGAACCCCCCTTAAGTATTTAGTTTTATAATCGGGGATGATTAGAATCTCTATGAACAGATTTTTCATTAACGATTTTTAAATCTGAAATTTCATGTTTACAAAATGATGTGAAAATTAAATGATCCTTCGAATCAAATGGAATATGTAGTTTAAACTTTAAACACTAATTTATACCTCACCAATTTTTTATGTAGGTACCGGTATGTTCTGCGCAAGTTTCATTTATGGTGTGTGATCGTACTACCAAGTGTATATAACCTAGAAAGGGACGATGAAAGAGGCTCGTCTAAATTACAGGTTAGAGCCGCGGAAAAATTGCCACGAATTACACACAACGGTTCATCTGCGCGACCACTAATTTCGTCTAATTAGAGAATTTACTTTTGTCAATGTAAAGACTGCCCGAGTCAGTGGGAAAGCAACGAAACTTCTATTACACTCGGTAAGTTCCGTCGATCAAAGCTTCAAAGTATCTTCCTCCGTATTTAAGAGAGCTACATCCAACATTGAAAAATAAGCATTTCCTCCACAGTACACAGAAGCATCTGCCCACACAATTTTATGGTCATCCCATCTCGAATATTCGCGAAATACTGAGAGTACGATATCCAACGTGCAATTTTGTCAAAGTCTTGAAGCGGTGGTAGTTTTATCGGAGAAAAGGTCAGGGTTGCGTCTCAAGGGGGGTGATTTCCGCCCACTAATCGTCAAAATTAACAATCGGCCCTCGTAAAATGTCCAGAGAGTCATTTCTCCCAACGATTCTCCAGCGAACTGTAAATCTCCCTCGATCATGAATCCTCCCGCCGTGATTAGGGTAATTGCGCGCGGCTGTAGCGAGGCTCTCTACCTCCGATGGCTAATTAAAAGGAATCATCGGTAGGGCCATTATTTCGAGCTCATATCCTAATGGATTCTTTCGCGAGTGGCTACGGTAAAGACGCGTTTGACCGCTTAGTTGGGAGGGCAGAGGGCTAACTGGCCAGTAGAACGCAATGCAAACAGCATTTACATTAATTTCTCGGCGTACGTTTAATCTTAGTAATTAATTCCTCCAACTTTGAACCCTTTGGCGGTGTGTTCTGAAACAGAAGGTTGGGAATTCGATTGCGAGCCCGCTCTGCTTTTCGCAGGCTTGCAAATGAGGACTGCTGTGCGAGAATTCTCCTTCAAAGATAATTTCGCGGCTACTCAGAAGTTAAGTACGTTTTGCATAGAGCAAAGGATATTGTTATGAGGGTGGAAATTGCGAATGAATGTGTTTGAGGAAGAGGTATGATGCCTGGAAGTTTCTGGGAAACAAATTGGACACTTGTTGATAGAGATTTGTTAGTCATAGTTACAAAAAATAAAAAAATAAAAAAAATAGTAGGAAATGATTTGTAGGATTATCAAAATGAGGGCTACTAACAGCTTCACTGAAGTTGATAAAAGTTAAGCGACGCTCTCCCGCGACCCAAGGTAAGATGGGTGATCGCGTTTACTTTTTTATTTTTTTAAGTGAAACACTAATCTTTTCGTTTTTCTCACTTTTAACCATTGTCAATCTTTTCCTGCTCACCTTTTTTCGCAGCCATGAAAAACGATTGACTTTTATATACATGCAATTTTTTAAATACTTAGACTACAGGTGTCATTGTAATATTATTATCTACAGTTGGTGGGATCCAATGGATAAAATATAATTTCCTATTTAAACGCTTTGAACCTATTTAAAACAGTTCCCTATCGTTTGTTATAATAAATTACAAATACACAATGGTAATAGTGATTAGGAAATCCTTCGCTTTCTCGATGGAAGTGATTTTGGAGACTTACGGAACGGCTACGTAGACCAATTTCGGGTGGGGCTTCACTCTTGATAGCGTCGACACACACCCGCTGTGTCTCCGGAACGAAGTCAACGGAAGTGTCACTCTCATCGTCCCGGAATCTCTGCGTGCCAATCTCGAGGACGCCTCGTGTGGCACGAAAATAGCGTAGTCGTTCATGTTGAGGTTGAAAGTTCACTCTTCCAACGGAACCAATATTCCATTAATAATTTTTCACTGATTTTCTGCGTCTTCAAACTCCTAACCTCTCCTTCCACCCATTAGTTAAAATTAAACAATCCTTCAGTTGTCAAAAACTAACTGGTTCCTACTGTTTCTTTTATTCAAATATTGTTTGCGGGATTGCAGTAGATTTTGAACGATTTTTAGCTATTTATTAATTGCTGCCAGAATTTACTGTTCGTGCTGAATTCAAGGAAGTTTGTTTAGAATTCCTGTCTCTGCTCCAAAAAGATCCAAACCACTTCCGTGTAAGAGCGGAAGTTCTATTCACCTCTGAAGTTAATTTGGAAAGTTCGGTACCTACGTTTGGTTGTTTTAATGAGTTTTTAGGTGTTAGTTTACGGTTTGCCCTTTCGACGACATTTCTGTCGACATTTTGTATCGAGTAGCCTTCTATTCAGATGAAATTCTTGTTGAATGATGCATACTTTTTCGTGAAAGGTCAGGGTGAGCTTATAACGAAACAGGATATTTATTTGCAATTTATTGAAATTATAATTTCAGATTTCTCAGATTTTAATACCTAATACTTCTACACGATTCTAAGTATTTCGTTACACGTCCCAAGTTAATCGAAGCGTTTCCAAATCTATCATTTGGAATTGATGGAGGTGTGATTAAATATACGATACAACTTGCTCCAACCGTCCTTGGACTATGTAAGAGGAAGTTTGAAGGAAATCGAGGGGAAGCTATGCTGCCAGACTCATCATTGACGACAGCAACCGCGGAATTGAAGCGCGAGCTGCTATTAAGGCGCCCTGCCCCTGCCTTCAGATTCAAAATGCCACAAAGGGGAAGACCCCGAAACTGAACATTCCAAAAATTCTGAAACTTTGTGAATATGTAGGGGATTTCCTCCTGACTACAACCAAATTTTTGTTTCCTGCCCAAATTCACTCTAAGGGAGTGAAATTTTTAGATTTTATTTTGCAACAAGCTATCTGTAAGAAATAGAAAAAAGTTTCAAGACAGAAGTTACTTCTTTTAATTAGACCTATTAAATGGTAAGAGTTTCGCTAATTAAGAGAAGTAAATTCTGTCCTGGAACTTTTTTCTATCTCTTTCAGATTGCGAGTTACAAAATAAAATCGAAAAATGTCCGAATTTTCAGGGGTTAATTTCACCCCCTTCAAGTAAATTTAGGTGACAACCAAAAATTTTGTTCCAATCAGGAGAAAATCCCCCACATATTCACAAAGTTTTAGAATTTTTGATTATTCGAATTCGGGATCATCCTTTGTCAGTTAATAGCGTAGTCACGCCTGCGTTCGCTTATTTATCGCGCGGTATAAAAAAAAACTGCAGCCTGATAACGCCGATAGCCTCATCCACGAGGAAATTTATTTCGCCGTCACCTAACGCCAATAGAATTTCGAATGATTCTTGAAAGAGCGTTTAAGAAAAATTTATTTTCGGGCGGAAAATTCGAGAAGACGAAGGTGAGGGGGCCTGATAAATTTTACGGCGGAGGCGTCGGTGGCCGGGATGGACGAGGAAATTGCAGGAAGCAATTCTGGATGGAAGGATCGAAGGAAAGGTTTTTCATTTTGGATTCAAATTGTGCACCGTTGCGTATTTCTCAGGGAACATGTAAGCTGGACAACCAGACGTCGGATGAGATTGGTTGCAAGTTGCAAGCGACACTTCGCATATTGTTTCGTGGAAAATTCAAGAAAATTGTATTTTCTCTTCATGGTAATATTTTCCTTATCCTGTTCTGAAAAATTCTATTGAATTCGTTTTGTAGAAATAACATTCTCGCAGTGTTCGATATAAGCTCACTACTTTGATGCAAATGCGTCTTAAGGAAGAACTTCAGAAATATTTAAAAAGAATTTTAAAATATCTTGCGAAATTATAGAAAAATTGATTCGGTAGTTCTTAAATTGTTTAACTTTCAATTTAACATGTACCTATTCTTATTGGAAAACGCAATATTGAGAAATATAACTACAAAATCAAGAGTGGAATAATAGCCCAAAGATATTTTTTATTACATCATAGTATATTGTATAAACTATCTCCAAGAAACTACTGGTTCTCGTTCGCATATCGCTTCATTACACTGAAAAACGAAGGATTCAAAAAATATGGAAACGCGCTGCTGGGAAATATCGTGAATAGAAATGAAAAGCAGCAGGGTGGTAGTTCAATAACGCTTTAATGCTTTCTTATTCCTATTTCTACTATACCAGAGGGAGTATTTGCCCACATTGAATGGTTCCCAGGAGCGAATAAAATGTGTATCGATGAAAAAAGTGTCCAGGTTCTTTCTTCAAATATTCGCAGAATATAAAGTCTCTGTAAAGTGAATTACGAAGTAAGAAGGAAACTTCGCTAACCCATCTTTTTCGCGGAAACGCGGATATTACGAGTCCGCAAACTTTTTAACAATCAAATTACAACTTAAATTTATATACGAAATAATTAAAATGAAACTACCAAAGGATCAACATAACCTCAACAAAATTTGCTGCCATCTATTTCCCAGACCATTACTTCGAAACTTGGCGGGAAGTTTGAATTACATTTTACGACTAAATCAAGAAAAATGCTTTCCACCTTCCGTGCGAAATTTTTTAGTTTGAAAATTAACTTGGAACTTCGAATTATTACTACTTCCTCTATTTTAAGCAAATACACAATTGGCGATGCAAACGGATGAGAGGGACTCGTTATTTTCTTTTTATCGTGAAAAGGAGAGAAGTTGCCGAGACCGAGGAAAGGAACCTCAGTTCCTGTGAAAATGGCCAAAGCAGAAGTGTCAAGGAGGAAGAAAGATCTCCATGGAAATGGAAAAAGTTTCAGGTGACTGGAGCTTGGGCTCGATTAGAGAGCATCTGCTGTGGGAAGGGGGCGCGCTCGAGGTAAATTTGGAACGGCGTCATGGGGCCCGTGAAAGATTAACAGCTCTGAACCCTTGACGGACAAATGGAGGTCCGACGAGATACGCAACACGTTGTATTAAAATTAGAAAGGTTGGGTTAGCTTCGTTGGCGATTACGAGGATGAAAGCGAGATCAGGCTGAGTAAAAGTGAAGACTGTCAGAAACTGTATGGAATACACTGTGAAGCCATTTTGACTTTTACTTTCAGCTGAATGCGCTATATGGATGATTAAAGCTGTCCAGTCGTTCAAGTATTCTTTTGCCAATTAATTACAAGGAGATGAATGCAAAATGTAACTAAGTAGTATTTTTGGGTAATATTTATTAATACTGCTTAGACCCCTCAAGTTCTTGGTTAATCATTTTCCCAATAAAATAATTGGAAGACATAACGAAAATAAATAAATTCTTCTGTATTTATTTTGGGAAGTAAATGTTTTCTATGTTTGCAAAAGGGAAGATTAAGTATGTAATTCAGAAATTTATTAAAAACTTTGTGTAAAAGGGATGACTGAGGTTGGATTCCATTTTGATCAGAGATAGTCATAGATGAAATTTATGTTGGATACAGTGCAAATCCACTAATTGGATGGAAAAAGACCCTTTGGCACCTCTTTTATGTAGAGCAATCAATTTTTTACGATCTGGGGTAAAGCATTTACTTTGCTTAGGTGAGTACTAAGTAAGTCTGTAAGGGCGAGAGTTCTACCACTTAAATCGCTGGGATGCCCTTAATACTAAAGAAGGCTTAACTCCACTATGAACCCATTTGTAAAAATTGCACTAAAGCACTTTTTTTCTAGGATCCAAGATAAATTCTTCAATTTCATAAGTAGCCACGTAGGTTCTTGAAAAAAGGAGTGGTCTGGGTGAGGCACATCATCAAGCTTATCCACTATTTTTTTAAGTAGCTATCTTTCCAAGTGAGTAATTTCAGTATCAGTATATTTCTGCAAATGAAAAATGTCTTTCTAGGGTTCAAGTGATTATTTTACTGCAACAGGTGGATATCCTCTAAATCTAAGAATACACAGAAATAGAAATCCTAGTACTCAAATTAGTATGAATACCTTGAATTTCAGCCTGAAATATTTTCTTCAAAAGTAATTTCGAAAATATTTTCTGACTGGATGCAAGTTGAAGTTCTATAAGCAATTTAAATCTGCAAATGCAATTCACAGCGGACCAAGCACCCCAGTGCTTCTACAGAAAGTCACACACGACATTTACATTCGTGCATAAAACAGAAACAACTTTTCCTGTCAGTTTTCACATTTATCGTACGCTGTCGATCAAACGCATTTCTCATTTCCCGCATCGGAAAATCCTGCACGAAGTAACAATATATTTAACGAGGAATCTGATATTAGTTTCATTTCTGTTCCGTTTAATTATTTGTTATTCGGCATTCTGTTTGCTTGTTTACAGCGAACGACATTGTAGAAGTATTCTGAACAGTGATGATTCGAATGCGATGTCACGTTTCAAATTTCATCCTGCTTAATTAATTACACATCGTTTAATCACCATCGAACGCGATTCTCGGTGAATAATTATCACAGGATGAGCGTTCCTAGATAATAACGCCACGAATATTATTTCCAAAAATGTTCCGTATAGTGCTACAATTAAATAAATTATTAATTAAAGCGACGAGGAAAAATTGAAATTCAAAAGAAAATTGCAAATTAAATTTCCAACAGATTCATTCAAGCATATATTCAACTGTGCGACAATTTCTCAATTAATTTTTTAAAGGAAAGTTTGGAAGTGCTTTTCTATCATTGACTTTGGAATAATTGCCACAGCTGTGTGTTGTGTCGACAGGCGTCTGAGGATCGGAAATCGTGACAGAAACATAATCGATAATCGCGTCACTGATACGTCCTAGCACGATACACCTTGATCTGCCAGCAATGTTTGCATAGATACGGAAATCTACTGACACAATCTACTATCGACACGAGTGTCACGATAATGAGAAAACCTTTTTCACGCTGAAATATTGCAAATATCCAGTGACTTGAACTTTTTAACAGTTTCGAAAATCAATAAGATGAAAATTCAACATCTTGCAGCAAGAGAGGTGCAACACCATTTTTGACAGTTTTTGAGTTATGACGCGCGAATATAGGTATAGAAAAAAAGTTCTACGTCGTTTGCTGCACCTTTGACATAAATCCGATAACACGTGAGCGATTTATTGCAAATTTTGAAGCTGTTTTGAGCAATAATTTTGTTTTGAAAAATTCGCCAAAAATAGAATTAAAATCTTATCAACTTAATAACTACTCCTTATTGTGTGAAAATATATATTTTTCAATTATTGTTCACTTTTTAATGTAAAGCAATAATTTTATAAACAGTTTTTTTTTAATTTACTCGAAGTTCCACAATTCTGATCAAAGCGTGGAATGGTTTTATTTACGACCAAGACTATGTTCCAACAGAATTAACCTCCTTCTTTAATGACCAATATAAGTCAACAGTCAGTCATTAAATACGCTAAAGCTCATAAAACTATTTCGTCAATAATATATCGTTTAGGTAATAACTCACGTGAATTTCCTTACTGATTAAGTAAAATATACAACAGCCTACGCACACACACAGTCACAACAGTCAACGTACCTCACATACATTTGAATATTAATATTAAAAATATGGTCGTTTCTGTAGTCTTGAAAAAGATAAGGGTTTGTAAACTTTTGTAACTAACTGTACACGTATTATCTGGACATTTTACTAACGTTTTACAATTTTCTAAAATCGTGTTTCACAATGGTCACTAGCTGAAGCTAAATTTTCGATCAGCCTTATTCAGTCATTCTCAGTTTAGTTCGTAATGTTTGAACGTTTCAGTGAGCTTGTTTCGAGGCAGGGAAATCGTTTATTTGTACGAGGAGATCGTTGAACTGGGTTTCACGCGAAAATTCGTTTAGGGCACGCGAGAACTGTCTTGGACACCGTTCTGACAACAATAACAGTAAACTGTCGTTTGATTCGACGCCACTGAGCGTGAAAGAGAAATACTTGGTCGCTCGATAGTCCCCCTCCCCTGGTATTCGATTTTCCGTTTTGATTTGACTAATCCTCTCTTTCCCACCACGATATAATGATTCATGGAATTATTAGTCGTTTCGCGAAATTGCGTTTCAAACGCTTTTGCTGTGCTTTGTGGATGGCAGGGAATCGAGAATGATTCGGATTAAGTTAAATACTAGCAAAATTATGTAAAAAGGTCAGAATTTTTTTTATATGTTTTTCACTGAGGTTTCCTGTTTATATTCAAGTTTTAAATTTTGATTGTTGAGTTCTGTTATCAATGCTGAATACTGACTTGATGCTTTGCTACTGATTAAAGATAAAAATTTCGAAACATCGATGGGAACTTGGCAATGATAAATGTGCCATTTCTACATTTTATTAGTGCAGAATTATGGCGACCACCTCGACAACATAAAATTTTACTACACTTCGAAATAGAACTATGACTGAAGTTCTCTACTTAGATTTTGGCTGAATTTCTGAATATTTAAAGTTTATGAAAGATTCAAGGGGATTAGGGATCAAATTATTGGATGCCAATAAATAATTGAAACTCTAGACGGACTATTTTCCTCGTTTGCTCGATGGCAAAATTGGAAATTTGTTTATTTAAAGTCAAAAATGATAGTTCGTGCTTGTCAGCTCTTTGTTCTATTTTTCAAGAAACTCATGTAACATTATATTGCAGAATATTCAGTATTCATAATTCCTCCATAAATTTAGCACAAAATTCTTACTTAAAAAAGTTAGGAATTTTAAAGACAAAGCATCCTCAAATAAACGACAATTCTTCATTTGGAAATATTTTTAAACAGAATAGCACCCTTTCCTCTCACTTCTCATTGAATCAAATGAAATTTCTCTAGCCTAAATCTTCCTCTAAAGAAACTCAGAAATTTCGTTAAAAGGGCAAACATCAAATTCTGAATAATACACATGACATCACACATCTAACACCATCAGATCTCAAACTTCCCACCTAACTCCTCCCACTTTTCAAATCCCAAAACCTCTAAAAAAAATCTAAACCTAGAACCAGTACCTCCAAAGCTCCTCAACGAAAGACACCACAAAATCACCACCACTCACTGCACAAATCACCACCCTACACGCCTGCCCTCGCCAGACTCTTCACCTTGCACGCAAAAAAACACACCAAGAAAGGAAGAAGCGGAAAGGCAGGTGCACCCCTTCTCTTGTTCTTCGTCCCAGGATCACTTGGTTATGAGCAAAGCACCGTACTCGGCACGAGTCAAGCGCAAACTGCGCCAGCGAATGACTCGCCTAGGCCGGTAAACACTACTCCTAACTGGCCCTCGTCCTGGCGTGTGTCCTGTATCAAGGAGACGGGCACGTTGCTCGCGCGCGCCGCGAAGAACCGTTCCTAGTCGGTCGCGTGCCCGCTGTGAACTGGCTCCGGCTATGCTTGCGGCTGTTGCTTATACGTAGCTACAGGTATGTGTACCTGCGTGTCACTGTCGCAGTCGAGACCACCTTCATGTAAATACTGCAAGTGCTACAGCTTTGCTTAGCGGGAAGGGATCATGGAATTAAGTGGATGGGAGAGTGGTGGCCACCTAGGCGAGTGGCAAGAGAGACTTCATTGTTGGGTCAGCAGATTGGGGTTGTGCCTGCACATGTGGACGTAAAGCTGGGCTACATTAGGTGGCTGCTCGATGGAAGTGGTTATTACTGCTACTTATGGTTGCGGTTGGTCACTTTCTGTGGCGGCAACTGATAGTTATGTAGGTGAGCTGTTGGGAGAGAGTTCCCTTTTCAGGGCCATTTTGGGGCCATTTTGGGGCACTTAGGACACCCAATTTCAAATTTCGTAATCTATGTGTTTCTTGCTCGTAATATATTTGTTTCATTGAAATGATTATTACTATTATATATAGAGTGGAGGATGTATCTGATAATCTAGATGAGTGGTAACAATTGTCACAATTGTAGGAATTTAGTTAATACTGCTGTTCACAGTCATAATTTTAAATTTGTTAGAGCAATAAGTTATTGCACGCCACCTGGACAAATGGTCGGAGGGAATTTTTATCATTTCATTCATTTTACATGTGACTTTCATATTGTCGATCATAATTTGTGATTTGTTGTATTAGTTACATCTCCTTGTTCTCTTGGATAAGTGTAAGGAGAGAATTTAGTAATTGTTATTACTTTTTCGAAACGTATCCCCAGGTATTTTTTAGAAAAAGAAGAGTAGACTGCACCTACACTTAGAGATGAAGAATAGATTGCGTGCCTGTTACTGTGACAAAACAGAAAATAGACCGCAAAAGCTGGAAACTGGTATTCTTTATAGAGACACGTAGAAGAAATATTTTTATGGTGGAAGTTTCCTAACGAGAACATTCGTTGTTTGCTCCATAGTGGAAACAGTATCTGGAGAAGTAAAATGTAAAGAAAGGAACTTCTAACCTTGTGTTTTCCAATGGAAAGGAAAAAGGGGGTCTCTCTGAAGAAATAATTGGAGATCTTAAAAAAGGAAAAACAACAGTATAAAGAAACTATTTACAAGACAAGTAACATATTCATACTCTTTATCTATATAAAAAAAACAAACACTAAAACAATTTTCTTTTTTATTGTAAAAATGAACACGTAATTTATAAAATCAAAAATTTATAAAAATTATTTCCTTTCTGCAGAAAAATGAAATAAGTGTAGAAATTTCATGAAGAAGTACTGTAATACAAATTCGAATTACAAATTAATACTTCCAGTATTTTCCTGAGAGATCCCTTTGGATGCTTCTTTGAGCATTGGTACTCAAGTTCCATCTCTGAACAGATCAGCTCAAAGATTCGTGGAATAGTGGAACGACTGACGTCAAGAACTTTTCTTTAAACAGGAACAACGTGTAATTTACGTCCCACGCGTTAAAATCGTTGACATAAATTGGCCGAAGACATAAACTGCATCAGTGAAGATTATGGCGATTTGTATGCACTGAGGCCACCAACTAACATTGTGGAATTTACGAGTGAGCATCCTAATGAGAAGTAATAGCAAAGTTCCATATCTTCATCAACTCCTTTCAGTGGAAAATTTCACCAAGCTTATAAATCCCAATATATAATTTTAAAAAAAATCGAAGAAAATGTTCATTAATTCTCCTAGAGCTTCACACATTCTACAACATTAATAAAAATTCGGAGTACTCATCCCTATTTTTTAAAATCTCCGACACTCAGATGTATTAATAGAAAATAGAAATGGGATGTTTGCTTCGTGAGAATATTTTTTACTAAACTTCACGACTAAAAGAGTCACGTACGAAAACCCAAATTTCACTTACTTTTGATAAAAAAAAATGTACAATACAGGTTCAGGTACAGAAAAATGAAAATGGAGATTTGAAATTTTTAAACCTTTAATTGGAACGATTTATGGATCCAAATGGTCCAGTTCAGGTAAGTGGGAAGCAAGGCAGAGAAGGCGAAGAAAATAGACGCGTCACGCTCGCCTAATTGCGCGTCGTGGATCCTCGTGCTGGCATTACGAAATTCATTACACAACATGGCGTGCGTCTAGAAACCTTTTATTAGTTAATAACGCAAGAATTATGAGATCGGGCTGGCCATTGTTGAGGAGAAAAATTTTCCTAAGCCCCCGGGATTGATGGACGCTTCGATGGCTGCTGCAGAAAAATGGCCACCCTTATCTCCTAAAATTACGACGTTGCTCACTTTAATAATTAATCTGGCGAAGACTGGTCGAATCCTTTGAGAGATTTGCATCGAAGAAGAAGAATACGGAATGCATATTAATAATTAAATTAATCAATAGCAGAAGAAAATTGAGTGTCCTGTGGCTACTAAGAGTGGGTATAGTCGCAACGAAAGGAATTGGCAGCAGGAGGTCAGTGATGAAAGGCTATCCCTTCCACTGTGACCTTCCACTTCCCCACGCGCAGATATACGGCTATCCACTTTTGCAGATAAATAGTCCTACCTCTTCCGGTGACAAATAGCGAGATTTGAAGAATTCTGTACTTTATTGGATATTATTTCTTTCTTTGAAAAATTTGTTGCGGTTACATTGTAAAATACCCAATCCTTTCCGATACCCTTGTTCTTTCTCTTTCTTTTCTCTTCCTTATTTTATTCAAACAATGGATTTAGAACTGTATTAATCTTTGGTAAATTTTTAAACGAAAACAATATTCGAATACTCCTAATTATTCGAATTTTCCAATACTCGAATATTCGAAGAAATTACTCGAATTCGAATATTTACAGGTGTAATCTGGACGTTAAAGGGTTGAGCCAAGGTATCACGCGAACAAATCTCGAACAACAATAATTTGAATCAAATCCACTAATTCCAAATCTCATCCCCATACGTAATTTGGAAACTTTGATATTTAGTGAAATTTCGCGAAATCCCAGGATAACTAGTTTCGAAGCAGTACAAGGAAGGGGTTTTCTCAGCAAGTGGTTTGATTCTGACGAAATCGGGAGTGTCGTGATACGAGGGGGGATCGGGGGGAGGGGGGGGGGTCAAATGCAAATTAATTAATGTGGAAGCTGAAGGAAGATTCTGTAGCTGGGGGCATTTTAATCAGTGATCAAACGTAGTTCGAAGCCACGTCAATTATCGAGATGGAGTGTCAACGACTGCAAAAGTCAAGCTTCATGCGTTCCCCCGGGGACCGTCGGAAAAATAGATGGCAACGTTTACAACTGGCCGAAATAACGAGACGTTATGGTCGTCGTAAATAGCAATGGGGCCTTCATACTACAACTTTTGTGTATATTTTTCCTCGTTGCTCGTAAAATATCCTGCCCAGCGTTCGAGGAACGAACACCTCGACGAAATTCTAATTGCCTATGTAAGTTCCCTCGCTTGCAAAGGAATGGTATCGCCTGAAGTTATCAGCAAGATAACTGTGAAGACTTGAGTGGTTAAATGTTGCGTAGATCAGATCGTTAAATATTTTTAGAAAGAAAATTTTCAGTGTCTCTTTAGTCGTGGATAATACTATCAGAGCTTTAGTAATTCTTTGCTCATCTTTCATTGTATATGCAGGGTCCATTTTGACCCATACTATAGTTTAATGGGTGTGCACACTAGAATTAAAAAATAAAAAACGAATTGAAAGAGAACGATTATTTAAATCATTAATATCATTAAACTAAATTGTGGCAAAATAATTTTTGGAAATTAGTATTTAATAAAAGGTCTTAGATTTTAGTGCATTTTTAGTCAAATAGTTTAACATTTTTTTGTACAATATATTTTTTTATCTTCTAATTTTTATATTTTTTCTTTTCATTTTTGACTTTTTTATAAACAAAAATTGTATTACCACCGCCACGCCCGTCTACAAAGTTTCAAGACAATTGAACTGGTGGAAGTGGGTGAAAATTGAGTTTCTAGATTTGAATCATACACAAAAAAAAAAGAAAAACAAACATACAGAGGATCGAAGCAGAGTAAAATCACTGAATAATAAGTATCTGTGAATTAGATAAATATGTGAATTAGACCTGTGAGTTAGATAATTCTAACGCGACCGAGGCCTAAAGAGTTTGCAATCGCAATAAGAACGTGCAAGGCGACTGTTGGCTATGTATCTTTTATTTACCTTGTACTCGAAATAGATCCGTTTTACAATCCGGTTAATACTTCGAATTTAGTATTCTGTTTACAATGAACTCACTAACATCCTACACTTTTCTAAGCCGTAATCCGAGCGCGGAAGCGCGATAAAATCATCCTGCTGGGAATTAAGTATCCGCTTCTGAAAAGTTTCTAAAAATTTTGTAATATTGGTAGTGCCTTAGCAGCGTAGTAGAAATTTTAGCTGTTTTCAAAATAACTTAATAATTTCTGAAGGGTTTAGAAATTCCAAGCTATTGAAAGATATTTCAAAAACATTTCAGAAATTTGTTGGGAATACTTTTAAATTATTTGGGGAATTCTAAACTGTCAATAAGACTTACAAATATTTTTATTAGAAATAATGTGGAAATATTTCAGGAACATATTAACGGAAATATGTTTTACAAGTGACAAATAATTATTTGATAAATTCCGCATGAAATGTACCGTGAATAGCTCAAATGCCATTTGCCTTTGGGGTTCACATGTGTAACATTAAACCGTATTAACGATACATCATCAGCATTCGCGATAGGTAATGCAGCAACCAAACATATTCCAGGGATTTTGCAATTGTGCATATGCGCATACATTGCTCGATAGTCAATCAGTAACGTCCCTATAGAAATTTCCACTTTACTATTAAATAAACAAAATAGGTACTTCTAAAGAAAATGAAAATATAAACGAAAAAGTTTATAAAGTTCCAAGACACCTTTCAGCGAAAAGTAAATAGAAGATGAAATTGTCCACAAATTAAAGAAAAAAAGTATACCTACACAAGAATTCATTTTTTCAAGTCTTCGTATCAATATTGTACATCCGTGCGGTGAACGCCTATGGGCGTTCGACTTATGTGCCCAGGGATACATGATTATCAATTCCGCACGTGGACTGTGTTAATCGTACAAACCCTGACATTCAAAAGATTATTTAATACAAAATTGCTTCAACTATTTTACTATTAAATTCCAACTATTTCACAATGGCTGTAACGTTAAAATGGTCTCAGGCTACTCGAAGAACAACATGTGAGAACAGACTCAAAATACTCGTGATGGAATGGTTACGGTAATCGATAACCATTTCGCGGAGACGACGAATGGTGTCGAGATTCATACTCGATGAATGTTCAGAGGCGTGACGTCTGCACGTCCACAGCCACCGTCTATATTATTTTCCATTAGTCGGGCTGAATGGATACCCCGATTAGGCTCTTAAATTAGGTCACAAATGATGCGGCTAAAGCAGATTTATTACAATACACGCACTCTCATAAAGCAATGCTCCATCATCATGCATGAAGACGTAGTACACCATGTATCATTTAATACAACCTTAATGTTTCTAAAATGATCTTGACGACCACATACTTCGAAATCGTTTAACGTCCCCCACAATCAATTGTTTTTATTATGCAGAAAGCTACCCTGGCATTGTTTTTTATTTCAAACCAAGGCTTTAGGTGCTACAGGTTCCACCGATTTGGATGCATTTTTTGACGCCTTGAACGGTTCCCCATTGCTGTCTGCAATGATTAATTATAAAACAAAAAATTTATTTCTATAGTTTAAGACATCCTTAATACAACGCAAAAAGCCACATTAAATTTTATGCGGTAGTTTTCCATTAATTAATTCTTAAAGATCCCTTATTTATATGGACTCCAGACCGGGACAGTTCCTTAATTAATTTTTCCAATCATTTTGGGAGTTCGTAGATTTCTGTATAACTTGGCCCAATTATTTATAACTGAAAATGGAACACCCTATATGCACGATTACCACCTCCCAGTATCATTAATATTTTCGTTTTTCAAATGCTTATACAGTGTCACATTAACCGTTGATAATGGTCACTAGTAACTTTTAATTTTCCTGGCTTGGATATCCAAATCTTGTTGGCAGAGCTTCTTCGCGAAGACCAATGCAAAGCAGGCTGAGGATCGCCACGCCCCCTTCGCCCACTCTGGGACTTTTCAGAAATTATTAGAAATGCCTCGCATCCCCAAAAGGTCGGGGTTAGGGCGAAAGCTCTGTATCGATCACGAAAGGGTTGGCGTGCCTGGCGGTTGTTAAGGGTGTTTATCACCCTACGCGCTCTTCAGGGTCGTCAGATTTGTGTCAAGAACTCCTTCCTCCACTTGTCGGGTGGGCGCGATACGCGGCCGCCAGCAGTCGTAAAAGAAACTCATCGAACGTACGCGGAAGAATTTACGACGCCACAAAACGCCGGACGTTTAAGGCGTAGTCATCGTATCCACTTTTCAGCGTCGATCTTCAAGGATGAATCTATGGAATGATCGGGATCGGGAGCATACGGACGCCAAACGTTCCACTTACTGCGAACCGTTCGAGCCCAGCCTGCAGTACCCTCTATTTTGAGTTGTCCCTTAAATGTGTATTCATTCTGAAGCGATAGTATTCCGGAAAAATAAAATTCGTGGATTGAGTTGCCTATCTTAAATGTTGATTCCTTGTTTAACTGTGTTTATCGCTTTTTATTTTTGGATTAGTTGTAATGTTAATTGTTGACGGGGGTAATTTGAGTAGCTAAATATTTTGAAATTCAATATTATGGTTGATACTATATTAATTGGCTACTTGTGGCTACTAATGTAGTGCAAAAGTGGGAGTAAAATAAGTTATAATATGTCAATTATAAGATACACATGATGTGAAAGAAATTTTTTTAAAGGGAATATATTTTTGGAGACCTGATATTAAATAGAATAACTCGAAAACACAAGATGGATGGGAGTTAGGATTATTTTTATGATTCCAGCAGATATATTGTCACAAAGATTAGGAAACACAGAGGAATACTGAAATGGGAGTGGCTAGACAAAGTGGAGGGCCATATGATTTTGTTCCGCCTGTAGAATCTAATTTCTCGTAGAATCTCGTATGCATTAATAAGTTTAGACACTGAAGTTGGTTTTGGTGCTTTTTAAGGTAACTTCGAGACTAATATTTCAGTTTGAAACAGATAATTGTCACTAAAAGAGGGTAACTAGAAGTTTATTAACTCAAGAAAGACACAGTGTGTAATTTTTAATATTTTTAAAACCGACATATAGATTGAATTCAATTATTCCATAATAATTGCTGTGTTTTTAAAACTTTTTACAATTTATAATTGATTTATGAAATATAGTTCATGATTTATAATTGTTTAAGGACTAACCACTATGCAGTGCTACTTCAGACCAGAATAATCTTCAATTAATATGTATACTGGTTTTTCCTATAATCGTTTTCAGGATTTCATTTTCTAAAAACAACGTCCAGTCACTGCTGTCCACGTTTTACTTGTCAATACCTCGATTTCCATACCCAATATCGTCAACACGTCGATAAAAGCTTCGTACACGCTCACCACTGTCGCCCATATCCAGAACACTGACAATATCGGGCGTGTGAGGCCAGCTTAATGGTCAAACAAAATCAATTCCTGATTGACTCGGCCACATAAGCGTGCATCCTGTTTACCACATTAATTAGAAATGAAGAGGTACATTATTGGGTAACGTAAACTGCTAACACATTCCTGGAATCTTCCTCTGTGAAATGTGCATTTTGTAAATTATTAAAAGAATATTATCACACTGAAGTCTCTGCTACCTTAACTGTCTTGCTATTACTTTTTCTGGGGCAATATTCTTGCAAAAATCTCGTCTTTTGAAAATCAGCATTTGTAGAGAAAGGTTCAAGGAATGTAGTGGTATTTTTTTAAAATGGCACAGTGCTGAGAATAACATACAAAAAATATTACAATTTTAATATTCGAGGCATAATATGGTGGATTTTGGTAGTTCATACGACACGGTCCACAAATTTCATTTTTTTGTATATGTTTTGGTACTAACTCCAGTTTCATAAAAATTGTGCTTGTAGAGGAAGCATCGACAAATACCAACATATTTTTTTTAAGTTGATATACTTTTCTGAACAGTGTGTAAAAAACACTGAATTTTTTAGTTCTTCCCACTTAAATGGTATAGTACGCCTGAGAGAATTATTTTTTTTCCAAATATTCACACCATAATTCTACGTTAATGAAAATTAGATTTATAAAGGAAACCTCAAGAAATATAATAAAAAAATTTTAAACGCGATACAATATGAGAAACTCCATTAAAGAAACACTCAACCATAACTGAATATGGACTCTTAACATTCACAGAAACACACCCCCAAAAATATTCTTTTTCAAATATCTCCGAACAATTAAGAAATAGTAAACCCTCAAAAATATCTCCACCGCCCCAATCTACTTTCACATAAAATTCAATTCCATCTATATACCCCTTTCCAACCAGCATAACTCCAAAGAAGTCCTTCTTTTGAAAGCAGACCAACCCTTGCCAAATTTTAGAATCAATTTCCATTAATGTCCAAGAACTAAGAGAAATCGGTATCTTCAGGTAAAGAATCATCGCTGCAAATTCACACGGGGGTTGGAAGTACCTAATCGTGATAAGCAGTCATTCGAGACCCAACGTCGACCTCTAACACAGGTAATGAATTTTCGTCGTGCGGTTGGTAAGCTGCACATCGATTACATTAGCATTAGAGCCAGCAAGTGGATCGGATTTAATAAACCTGGCTGGATATAATCTTAAAGGGGTATTACGCGTCCCCAGCTTATTTCCACGAGGCTGCTTCATAAAGATGGTAGAACGCAGATGGGATTATTGCGGGTCTGTTTAGTGGGACTGTTTAATTTCGATCCACTCAGCGTAATTACGTGATAGAACGATTAAACCTCTTCTAGCAGTGCTTTAACGTCTGACTAATTTCTATAAAATCTTAGTCTGCACCTCCTAAGACTTGCTTCGTTTAAACAATTCGCACGAAGATGTTTATGTACTCGAAATATTTTCCGTCCTTCAGTGGAGACGATTTGAGGTTGAAAATGTAGGATTGGTGGTCGAGGACATTTGGTACACTCGTGTTATTTTTATTCCAGGCCAGTCATTGATTTGTGCTTCTTTATTGGCTGACGACGACTTTCGGGTCTTCGCTTTTTCATTTTTTGTAGGGATTTTGGCGAATACAGCTAGTGAGAAGGTCGTAGAAATTTTTATTCTTGTGATATGGTTTAATAATACATTTCAGTGGATTTTAATCATTTTATTTTTCTTTATTTTCGTAATTTTGAAGAATTTAATTATTTTGATTGAGTAATGGATGCAGAAATGTTAACTAAATAATGCACGTTGAAATTTGGATACTAAACTCTTGTTTTACGATGGGGCGTTTGCGCAAACTCTGAGAGAAGATTGTGCAAGTTTCTGTTAGCTTCATATTCAGGAGTTGTGACTGAAGATTCACCAAATTTTGATGGACAGCTTGAGCAAACACCGGGGGAAGATTTTGAAAATGATGACAGTCGTCTGCAGAGAATACTGACAGAATATTTTGGACATCTTGATGGACAGTTTGAGGACATTACGACGTGGTGGGTTGAGATAATTAGGGGGAAGTCTGGCAGAAGATTTTGATAAGTTTTGTAGCGAAAGTTCAAGTGGAAATATTTGCTACTTAAATTTTAAATAACTTCCGAAAAAAGTGTCAAGAATTTGTTGAAATCCTAATAAAAAGCTTCAAAAACATTTTATGGAATAAGTTATGACAAAAGAGTTATTATTTAGTTTCATCATAGTAATATTTTTTACGCAAAAAGTGTCAAAATAGAGAGCTTGATAAACATTACCTATTTGAGAATAAACATTGAGGTTTGCCACAAAAAAATATTCCCCACCAAAATCATCAAATTATATATTCTCAATTTATAATTCACTATGTCTACATTTCTGTAGAATACTCAAATGAAACCTTTCAATAAATCAAAGATACAGGGTGTTCCAAAGTTAAATGATCAAGTAAACAACTTTTGAACAGCCTGTATAAACCATATTTCTGACCAATTCCCCAAGAGCCTCAAAAACAAAAAACTCCAGAAAAATGCAAAATCCAAAAGTCTTTCACTCACTCATTGCAGAAATTTAAATTACAAAAACTTAATTACCAATCGACCGGAACAGTCACGCTTCCTGAAAACTTCGATCCTCCATCCTTGCAACCTTAAAGTCCGCACACACATATCCGCTCCGTGTCAGTACCGTTTCGGCGTAGCTGTGGTAAGAAGAAGAGACCCTCTACGCCCCTCTTCTTCTTATCACTGGCATGCCGGAACGGTACTGACACGGAACGGATATGTGTGCGCGGACCTTTATGCTTCCAATACTTTATCACGCGAAGCACTAGAACCAAAAGCAATCCTGGTACCCCCCCAATCCAACAAGTTTCTAGTGACAAAGCGGCACTTTAAAAAATAATTAACGTCCCTGACTCACCTCTTGTTGCGATCGACGTAATAACGACGGGAGTGCCGTCGAAGACGATGTCGACGTCTGTCGACGTAAGGGAGCCCGATCGACGCTGTCTCCTTCGAGTTCCGTCGGGAGTCGCTCCGATCTCGATTATCCCTGACCAAGGAGCCCCTCCTGGAGTCGTGCTTCTGCTCCTGCTGCTCTTGCTGCTCCTTCGACCTGACTATCGTCCAGATGAAGAACAACAACGCGATCATCGTCGCGTCTTCGATCATCGCCGCTGTCCCACTCGCCCATCGATCGAGGCATCGATCATTAATGTATATTCCAAATCGAAGCTCGAAACAGGCGCACTTTAATTGTCTTCACGAGAGCATTGGGAGCACTACTCTCTCCTCACCGGGTCCAGCCACATGTAATTGTAATTTTTATCGCGGAGGCGGAGACATGGTTTAGTGGACGTTGTTCATGTTTCCTCGAAGATGCTATTCTTTTGGTGCACGGGCTGAGATGTTAAGTCACTGTCGAAGATTTAATTGTGAGAGATGGAGATGAATATTTTTTTTTAACAATTTTTCACTACTCTGCATTCTAAAGGATTCCCGTCTATCATAATAATCATTAATAATAATATTATGACGGAAAAAGAACTTTTTTATAATAATACGTTGGTTCGAAATTGTTGTCTGTTAGCTTTGGGTGTTATTAAGTTTCTGCTCCTGTTTCAGAGAAGTTTAGGTGTGAGAAGTATGCAGTTTTGTTATTGAAAGTGAAACAGTGTTTAGCGTCGGCTTTTATTCCATCTTTTGTTCATAAAGAAAATTAATAATTAATTTTTTGGGGGGCGTATTTGAGTGACCAGTTTAGTTCGAATGAAATTCCATTCCTCCACTCACGTGAACCGAATAGATACTTCTTTTATATCAATTATTAATGAAATTTTGTTTCATTTATTGATCCCATACGCAAAATCACTTTCGCAGTATTGCTTGTACGCACAGTGGCCAAAGTGGCACCCCTGAATTTTTCAATTCGCGATTTCCCCAGTGCCGTTTGCCGACAAGTTAACATTCTTCCCTTCGATTTTCTGCGACACATGTTTGCTCTGCTACATCAACGTCGACCCGTTTCCACGGCAATCTTTTCTCCCGTGGTACACCACGACCAACAATCCCGCTTCTCTTGATGACTTGAGGCACGTTAAATACTCCTGGACCAGATTTTCGAGACGAAAGACCACATCATCGGTCTTCCTGACCAATTCATTTCACAGACGAATAAGAAAAAGAGTCCTTGATTTTTTAACTGACAACCCTCGGTGATTGACGTTATCCAGGTATCCGCTATCAACAAGTGATGCCAACTGTTTCCACGTTTAAATTATAATTCCAAAGTATTTCATGACAAAGGAGCTCATTGCAGAAAAATCCAAAACAGACAAATAAATTCCCCCTTCCTCTCTATTCCTTCATTCAATTTCACAATATCAAGCCTTCATCTTCAAAGTCACACCCGGTACATTAAACGGAAATGACTCCAACGTGACGTCGCTTAAATAAAACATCCCTAGGACAACGTGACGACTCTGCAGATGCAGGATTCCACGGTTCGTTACTGAAAACACACAGTCGCCATTGCCGCCCTATGATTGCTTATGGAAATCCCCGTAGATGGAAAGAAAACATCATCTCAAAACACGAACACATTTTCCGTGGCGGTTCACGTTCGCCAGGTTCCCTTGGGTCACGCGTAATTTCCTGAAAACTCCGGCCCAAGCGAAACCCCCGACTGTCGATATCGCTAGACCAGGGGAGCCTCCCGCAGGAATCCCCCTGAAACGTATTAATTAAGGGCCGTGGCTCAGGGGTATTAGGTTTATTATTTATTGGCTGGTCCGTGGACGATGATTAACGATGCATTTTCGCGGGGCTGGTAATAGATGTTCTCGTTTAACGACGGTTCATGCTCCTAGAGAGGAGGAACCCACTGGGGAACCCTCGGAATGGCGGTTATCGATAAATTCTTTGAGGAGACATGATTTTTCACGGTATCGTGAACAAAAGAGCGAGACTTCCCTCGATATTTTACGATTCCCTGGTGGACGCTGGCAAGCATCACTTTCTTTAGGAATTTTGTTTTAGAGTAGGGACACCTGAAATGTTCGATTTTGATGTGCTGGAAATGGTGATACTCTAGAAGATAATTTTATTTGGTACGCTGATCTCATTTTTTAGTAAAAGATTGAATTAGCTTTTATTGTGATGATATGTGGGCACTGTTTTGTTTATCCACAGGCGCAACAAAATAAAGTGGTCGCTCGGGGTCAGTGAGGCTCCTCCCAATTCATCTCAATATATTGCTTGGTCAATTCGAATCTGAATTTTGTTTTAGAGAAGGGACACCTAAAATGTTCGATTTCGATGTACTAGAAATGGTGATTCTCTAGAAGATAATTTTATTTGGTATTCACATTCAGAAGCTCCAATCAAATTAGATATCTGCTTCGAAATATATATACACTAGATCTCATTAGACAGAGCTGTAACATTTTTTAATTGCAAAACTATTTTCTCTATCAAAATCATCAAAGTAGCTACTCTAATGACAATGAGCTCTAAAAAATATATTTAACTCACATAATCGTTTATTCTCATTTGAAATAGTTTCACTATTTTCCGAGCAACTTGAACATGGAATCACGTCGCCGCTGGATTATCGAGAAAAATAGAGAAAGATGACATAGTCAAGGGAATCAGGCCGTTCTCGTTCAACAGAAATCGCCAGCAACTTGATAACAGGCTATAACAGGAAACGCCGATCCATTATTCGCGGGATTTAGGACAAGAGTCGTTCGATATTATTCAAGAACGATATTTATTGTTCTCGGGCTGACGACAGCCACCGGCGGAAACGCGTATCCTCGCTCGAGATTTTTTTCCACTGAAATCCACAGGAAACTATGGAGGACGCAAAGCTGCTTGCATTCAAATAGATGGCACTCCATTTCTCTATCCATTTAATTGTACTGCGTGTAATCCGATTCTTCTAGTCTTATGGAAAATTAGAGTATGTTCAACGACATATTAAAAACATTTCTGTTGAGAGCAAGTCTCAGCCTCTGAGGGAAGATTAGACAACAGACAAGATCCCACAACACAATGCATCCGATAGAAATGATGAAAACACAACCCATATTCACCGCACTGTGCTTCGACTTTTTTTGCTCCTTTGAAACAGCTGTTGAAAATTTGTGGAATGCAATCGATTAAATTCCACTGCTGTCAAGCTAAGTCTTCTGCTTCGGAACAACGTGTGCACACTTCCTCCATAGAAGAATAATAAAATCCTAGTGGTTCCAATTCTCGAACCCCCACCCATCGTCAAAGTTTTCATTGATAAAAATCGTTATCCGTGGCCTATAAAGTCTTGCACACTAATACTAATTCTGATAGAATGCTCGGCGAGGCAGAGCCTCCAGAAGCAACGAGAGGAAAAGGAACCTCCTGTTCCTTCAAAGAAACCTTCTGCTGTCGCGCAATTTTTCGCAATTGCCCGACTCGCTCGCGGAGCAGAGAGAAAAATTAATCCCCCGGCAGGCCCGAGTGCTTCACAAATATTAATAATCTCACGATATCCTGGGGAACGACGGATCCCTGTCGGAGTCCTCCTCCGGGCGCCTGGGCGAAGGCATGACGTCACGAGATTACGCCTTCGTCGCATGTTCCCCCCGCGATACTTACGGTCAATATTTAGCGATCGAGTCATGGTCGCGGAGAATCGAACAAAGAATCTCAACGGTGACGAGGTTAATTGCGCCTCGTCCTGCAAACAACGAACGGCACGCAATTTAATCGTAGAACAGTGAGTGGGATTTCGTTGACGACGAGAGACTCGGAGAGCTTGCGGGAGGATGACGATCGAACTTGTTGGACTTTCAGCAAATACGCGGGGATGTCTCTCGGCGCCACTTTTGATGGAGCGAATCAAGAGGCTGGAATTAAAATTGCCTGTTTCTCATAGAACAGAGGGGCAAATACAGGGATATAAAGAAGAAGATGGTGGAATATAAGATGAGTTGTGTCGTTAATGAAAGTTTCCGATGCAATATTGTTGCAGTGGATTCTTTGTTTGAGGGTAGCAGAATTTTTTTTATAATTTTTTGGAATTAATGTTGCTTTGTTTGCCTAGGATGGGGATGTATTGTTCACTTAGATAAGTAATTTCTATTTGTAAATAATGGAGGGGCACTTTATATGGAAATATTAACTGTTGTTTCTTGCAGTTGTAGTTGTTGGGGATAGTGGTCTGTTCAATGAAATTTTTTTATGCAAAATTGTTGGGTTATGTGACTAATTTTCATCTGTAAATAAAGAAAGGAATTTTTTCATGAAGGAAAATAAGAATCTGAGATTAGAGTTAATTGCTGCCGACGTACAAGGATAAGAAGATTAGAGAAAAGTCTAAGTACTTGGAGTGGTTTATTTTTTACTTTACTCCCTGCTTTTTATTTAATTATGGCTACCAGAGAAGAGAACCAAAACTTGCATGAATGAAAACTATGAATGAAAATTCTGCATTGAAAAATCATGATTTGTTTATGTGAAAAAACTATTCTGAGAAAAAAAAACAATAAAGTTTAGAAAAGAAAATTTTATAATGACCACTGCCTACTGTTTCTCTCTACCAGCGTCTATTTCCTATTTTCATTTCTTCTTTCTGAGCAGAAATTGAACTTGCAAAATGAACAGCTTAGGAGGAATCCGATTATCGAATGACAAGACAACACGTTTACTCAGACTTTCCCTCAGGAATTTAATAGGAATCCCTTGGTGCACTTGTCACGCATATTGGATTCCAAGTCGATATCGATGCTTGGCTTGTGCACGTGTGTCACTTCAAGCCCCGATGTTGGAACGTTTACAACAAGCCCCGTAAATATTTGTTTCGAGGTAAGTGGCTGAAGAAAAGCTCAAAAACATGTACGCTTTTGGCAACCTTCGCATTTAAAAGATGGATTTATTGCGCGAAATACCGTCTTCTTTGAAAGAACAGTGGTGCAATGAAACGGTTAACAGTTGATAAAGTATTTAATCAATTTCGAATTTCGAGCGCAACTTTTCTTGCTTCAACAGCACATTATTGATTAAGTGGCCTACTTATGACGAGGGAAAATAAGTGACGATGAGGAACAGGGCTATTAATCCTGTGACCACTTAGGCTACGATTCCAGGCCTTGCTAAGAAAATTGAATAATCTGGAGATACAGAGAACTAGATGGTTTAGACATTTATGGTTTAGACATCTGGAAATGTGGAAACCTAGGGAAGTAGAGGGCTCAGAGATGTAGAGATATAGGGGTATGAAGATCTACAAATGTGGAGGTCAATAGATCTAGAGATTTAGAAATGTTGAGGTTTAAAAGTCTAGAGACTTAGGGTAGTGGAAACCCAAAGATGTATAGATCTAGGGAAGTGGAGACTAGAGGTATAAAGATCCACTTTAGGGAAGTGTAGACCCAAAGATAGGGAGACCTAGGCAAGTAGATGAAGCCCCAGAGTGGCTTAGAAGCTTAGACACCTACAGATGTAGGGGTCTAGAGGTCTAAATACCTGGTGGAATTGGAGACCCAGCGGTGTAGAAACCTAGGGAAGTGGTGACCCAGAGATGTAGAGGCCTAGAGAAGTGGTGACTTAAAGACATAAAGACCTAGTGAATTGGTGACACCTAGATGTAGATACCTAGAGACCCGAAGATACAAAGATCTAAAGAAGTAAAGACCCAGAGATGTAGACACCTAATTGTCTAAAAGCCTAAAGATATAGGGGCCTGTATCGTCCTTTGACCTAGAGGCCTAGAGGTCTTATTACTTATGATACAGAGACCCCCACAGGTCTACATACTTGAAAACTTAAATTCTTCAGAGCTATACCACTTCTGAAGAACTTTGAAATCAACATCCTCAACTGATTGCCATGCAAAGCTTGATCTTTATCGTTGAGCTGTCGAGTCCTCGAACAAACGCCCAACAATTTTCCATTCCCCACCTGCATACGAAGTTTCATCGATATCAGTGTGTAACGCTCCGCGTGACTACGATATCAGTGGAACGCGCAGGGATGTGGTCAACTTTAGCAGTGAAGATTTTTCAATGGAACGTATCACGCCCCGCGATTGTGCCGGCACAATCGATGGAGTCCATTACGAAAATTGAAATTCCCGGCCACGGCGGACTCAACAAGTACTACTCCGATCCCCGCCACTTTGTGGAACAATGTCTCCGGCGTAAAAGGCTCCACCGTGGACGGGCTGTCGGAGGCAACGCGATTTCTCGATTCACTGACTTGATATCGATTCCGGTACCCAGTAAAACGGAGCTCTGCCCTTCCACTTGTCAAGGATAAAATGCTTGTAAGGATGAGAAATGTAAAAGTTCAGGCAAAGTTAATCCTTCTATGGAAATTGGGTCATTTTGACCCAAAATCGAGTCACAAATTTTCATTCCTCCTTTAATGTATTATTTGGACTGAAACTCCTGCATATGTTTAAGTAACTAATAACCGTCAATAATAAATAATACTACTACTTTTTTAAAATTTTATTTTCAATATTTATTTTATATTTTTTGTAGCTTTTGAATAAGTTCTTAAAATATTGAACCGTAATAATTAAAGAAAGTGTTTCCTTTTCGTCTGCTGTTTTTTTTTTTGTAAATATATGATAATAATTTTTGGCCAATTTGACAGAAATTATTCGTTTAAATTTAAAAATTCCTAATAGGGGTTAAGGAAATCATGCAATTAATTTGGAATAATAAAGGGAAAAGAGACCTTGAGCAAAAGAAAGATATCTAAAATGGATGTTATGACTAGTATCAATAAAGAATTACAATTTAGTATTTTGAAAATGGCAAATTTCGTGATTAGGTATTCATTTTTTATATTTATGCAGGTTATTAATAGTTGCCAAGATGTTTTTATCGTACATTAACTTTTCTAATTTTATGTTTGAAAAACTGAAAGTTTTAGTTGGAAATCAGAATGAAGATTTTTAATGTTTCATTTTAGAAAACGAAATTCTGCATTTTTGTGTAGTCACGAGATGTATTCAAAGGTTGGATCTGACGTGATTACAATTTTATCTCGACGTTGGGGCCGTGTTAATTTTAATTCAAGCAGGAAACATTTTTTCCTCTCGGCAATTCAATTATGAATTCTCGCGTTTCTCGACCGCGAAACAAACCTGATTTAACATTCGCAGCCACGTCATTTTGCATTGCTAATGCACCGCTGATAAATCGCCGCCTGGAATTGCAGTTCGACAATTTGTTTCCAGCTGAGTTACGGTTAATTGAAAAAAGGAATAAAAAATAAAGGCGGTTAAAGCTGTTTGATAGATATTTGGCGCGAAATTGAATAACACACAACTAATACTGCGCGATAAAAAATGGAGAAGAGTCCCTTTGGCGGATTGTTGGCCCCCACCTTTATTTGCATTGCTTTTTCAATTAATTATTTTAATTAAAAAATTGTCGGTGTATTACAAAAATAAAAATGACCATTTATCGTGAAATCTAGCAATATTCAATATCACGGAGTGAAAATAATTTTTTACCGATGTCGCGAGACAGCCGTATTCTCATAATAACCTAGTTACGATTATAGCGAGACGTGAGAAATTTAACTGTATTATTAGCATATCTCTATGGCCCCATCAGCTTGACTGTGATATTACTTTTAAAACAAAGTGATGCTACCACAAAAATAGAACCTCTATTAACAGTACCATTTTTGTCAATTTTGAAATGTGATACCACATTTGAAACCTCCTGTAATCTAAGTCTGCCTGATAGTAATACTAATTCAAAAACGAAGTGATTATCTCACAGAAACGCCACCTCCATTAAGATTTCTGCCAATTTCGAGATGATATGCCACATTTGAAACGCCCTATAAATGAACACTGATACTACCACCGTAAAAGTATGTATGACCTCGTCATTTCCATAAGTAGCGCAACCTAAAATACAAAATTCTTGTTGAGATTTCTTCCGGAATTCATGGTACGCGACCACTTTTGAACCGCCCTGTATTCGAACTCTGACACTCCCACAATAAAAACGTGTATTTCTGTGGCTCGATCAGAGTCGCTTCGCTGACAAATGCGAATTCGTTCTCGGCCCCTGGGACAATGATATAACCAGCTCTATGACAACACTGAATTTTCAATGAACTTAACGAGCGTTTGATAAAACGTGCCGTGTGCCGCGAAGGAGCGCGCGCGCACGCGAAATGGCCTTCCTCTCGTTCACGTGAACCGCAACGACGAATTAACACGAATGGAATAAACATTCAATAAAATCGCGACCCGTTGCGAATCGTCGATGGAAGGACGTGCTTATTACAGAGCCTTGTTCTGTTCTTGTTTAATTCTTGTTTCTGTGGCATTTTCTCGGCACCTTGTTACACCATTCCATAGTTTTAAAAGACGTAATTATTACAAGGGAATAAATATTAGTACCACAGATGTTTTCGAAGAATGAAAAACAGAAAATTTTGACAAACTAAGTAGTTTTTGCAACCACGAGTCACGAAATCGCCGGTGTACATTATCACTTGCTTCTCAAAATTGCAACGAACACACGGTGACCATACCAGCCAATTAAAAATATAGATTTCCCTTTGTGACATCAGAATATCCTCAATTCACATTACTATTCACATCAAAAAGACTCCCCCCACAAGATCACAAATTGTACTTATCACAAAAATAAATTTACTTCACATTTGTAAAAAATGATTACTTAAAAACAATTTTATGTCCAATATGAAAGCGATGTTAAAAGTGGTAAAAAATTTCACACTTTATTTTCAAGCATTTGCACTAGAAACTCAGACGAAACAGTATGTCACTTATTGTTAGTGAGAGACGACGTGATCTCAAATTTGAAATATTATTGTCTGAATTTGTTTAAAAACGGAATCTATAAAAATGGTGATGTTGACAGTTACGCGAGATAGAAGATTTTGGAATGGAAGACAGAAGATGTAGAAGAATCGCAAGAGTACTAATTTCGCGACCGTACCGCCACGTGAATCGAGGCGAACTAAGCGCAGTGCACGCGTTTACGACCACGCAACACCGCGCCGCGCCGCGACGCTGGGCGCCGCGACCCGATCGCAGGCGCAAGTACAGTTTCTATCACACGTTCACGAGGAACTATTTTTCCCATCGAAAACCGCCTTATCTTTCCCCTCCAACTAAAATACCTCTCCAAAATAATCGATCCCCTTTGCTAGGCAACTGATAATCCACTTGGACAATTTTTGGTTGATGTATTTCAAAAATTTGGTTCTACATATACTGCTTTAAAACACAATCAAGGACTTCTGCCGTGTAACCGGTAGCGTAATTATTTATTTTATGAATGAAATTCTTAATTTTTCAATCTACTGTGAATTTCAAGACGAAATATTAAAAATATTTTGGAAATCTTTAGGAGTTATTTTGCATTCTTGTGATTTGTTGTATAAATGATAGTGCAATCGTATGATTCAACAGTGATATTTCAATTTATTCTGAATTTAAATGTGGGACTTTTTAAATATTTTCGAAACTTTTGAAAATTGATTACATTTATTGTGATTGTGTTTTAGTTATTTAATCTGCCCTGGATGTGAAATTGAAATAAAACTTTATTATTCTTTATAATATATTGTTAACACGAAATTTTAATTTTCTGTATATGTCACATTATTTTTCTTTTACATTTTATTTTTAATAGAATGTAATACAATTCTTTTGGAAATTTAGAACTGTGAGTCTTGTGAATACAAATTTCACAAAAACTGTCGCTCTTATGAAAATTGCAAGGCACCACGCTTGAAATTAAAAAAAATACGTTCAATATTCACATTACAATGTCTTTCGCGATGTATCAACACTATCAACTCGGTGATTTATTACCCTTTTCACTTTATCGCCTATGCAAATATGGTCATACCTTATGTCCTTAAATTCACGTCAGAATTTGCAGAGAAAGCAAACGATATATCACCAGCACAATCTCTGTATTGACTCATATTTTATCACAAATAAATTCACCAAGAAGAAGAGCATAACAAACACTTCAACAATGTATAAAAAATAACTCCGTTGCTTAAAAACAGTACTTCTACACTTTGTACAAATATCATCACAATTCTTTATCTGACTCCTCATATTCGATCACAAACCGGATCATCGAACCAAAAAATTAAAATCACGTTTAAAAAGTGGGCGACGAGGCAGGTCCATTGCTTAAAAATTAATTCCACGACACCTTACACAAAAAACACCACAAATTATCCTGTAAACACAGCTCAAATATAATCACAAGCAAATGTATTAAAAACAAAAAAAAAATTAAAATTATCGAAAAGTAAAGATTCAAGAAAGACTTTTGTCACACGTTGCTCGAAAAACGATCACGATTCTCGTCTCAACAGAGATCACAATCGATCACAAACGGGTAGATAAAATAGAACAGTTCAAAAATTTAAAGAAATACAGACATCTGTTGCCCAAGGAATGCTCATGGAACACGTTGAACGAATCAATGGGGCGAGGTTTAAAGAGAATTCTCACATTTGATCGATCACAATAGCCGTGCAGGCTCGATCACGAGACGAAAGTAGATCAATCCACGCGGTTTCGAGCTGCTCTCGTTGCGAGGACAAACTAAGAGAACGGCCGAGGCGGAACTGCTGAAAATCCGTCAGCAAGAGTGTGAACGAAAGAAATCGATTGTCTTGCGATATCTTTGCGCGCTTTAAATGCAAGCAACCATGGCCGTCCCATTCATTCGTGGAACCCTGCTCCTCCAGATCCAATAAATTATTAACCTCGTGCAAATGTGTTTAGTGGTTTAAAAATAATACTTGTGATAAATATATAATTTCTTTTCCTTATTCATTAGAACTACATGCCATTTTTCGGGCAACCATTTATCCATTCTGAATAATATTTCCTTTTTTAATTAACAATATTTGGAGAATTAATTTGTACATTCCTTATGGATGACGAATTTGTTATGATTCAGTAAATTCTGTAATGGTGGAACGAGGTAATGGATGCTCTGTAGGTGCTGTGTTAGGAAAATATAAGGAGTTATTAGTCACTTTTGAGTTTAGGAATATTTCACCCTTTGGTAGTTGTAGATGCTCACAGAGGCCGTGCGGAAAACGCCCATGTGCGTTCAGCGAATATGGAGAACAATATGTAGTCAATGCCCTCCGCACGGGATATATAACATGTTTAAATCTTCATATCCGAAGAAATCATTAAATTTCAGCTACTATAGTTCTCGAAATTTCTGGTTCGAAATTTCATTAGACAAAAAAAATAGTATTAATTGTTTTCTTACGTTTTGTAAACGGTGGTTATTTGAATTTTGAATGTCTGTTATAAAAGCTTGATATGGCTCGACTCTTTTTAATTAAAGTTTCTTCTTGTGCATTGTTTTATTGCAAAGATTTGCATATTCGTGCGTTACCAAGCCAAAGTACCAGGATTACGTATGCTGCATACGGATGACACTTCTCTTGCCGACTGGTCACACGATATCTCGTGTGTGTACAGATCAGATTTGATCGTGGTCGACGATAGTTTAGCAAACAGTGGTCCAGCTGTGTACCACGTTCTAAATGGTACGAAAATTTTATCCCGTATTTCGTTAACTAAATATGGAAAGGCAAAAAATAAAATTCCCACGCATCTTGAATTTGTTACTTTGTTCTCGATACATAATACGAAGGATTACGATAACTACAATCCATAATTTTTACTATTTTGTGGTGAATGTAACTTCTTTCATTTATATTTTAGTAGAGCTCCCTAGTCCAGTATTTTGTACTCATTTCACTCACAATAATTAGAAACAATTTGTTTCTCCAAAGAAATAAATGAAATAAATACTGTACTTCCCTAATGAAACTACAGTATTCCTCTTAATGACCGACAGAAGTTTAATTATACCAAAATGTGTAAAATACAAAATTTTGGTTAAAGCCTTTTTATGTGTTTAATATCTGAATATCTTTAACTCATAATTGTAAAATTCTGTTAATATAACATTATCAGAAATAAGTTATTCCTGTTTCTATTTTCAGAAAAGAAAGAAACAAGTTTGAATTTGCCGCCACTGAATCGTAAGCTCCCATGCGCAACGTGTTGCGCGGAGCACGCATAATGGCGTCCTCCCATGCGCGCTACTTTTAAAAAATGACTCTTTTCAAGTCCTTTAACTTTGCACACGTAGAAACGTGGCTTTAATACATTAACTTACGTAACTTACGCAATATCCCAACATCCATACTCAGGTGATTAAACTGCGAAAAATTGTAGCAGCGACTTACCTGTAACAAAAAGGGTAAAACACTTTGTTAGTACATGGTAATATAAAATCAGTGTTATAAAGTTAACAATAACGAAAAAGCAATTTCTGTACAGATTTCATTACACCATTGCCAACATTGAGACAGTCGCTCCAAATTTTAAAATAAATTTAATACAAAATTATTTTCCAGAACCAATTTTTTGAATATTCCAAGTGGTTGTTTCAATTTTAACATTTTTTTTTAGACTGAATTTAATAGATGCCCATTTAGAGAAAATCTTTGCTTTCTATCCTAACGTCAGCACGTCTACAAGCCTCAAAGAAGTTCAAAACCAAAAATATTATTTGTTTGCTAAATAGCATTTACTTTCTTTGGTAGTAATTTTTCTTCACGAAGTATGAAAATGTCACGCAGTTCCAAGAGTGAAAAGTAGATGGCGCCACTGTTGCATCAGTTAGCCAACAAAGGTTCCGTTTTATAAAATATTCATGCGTGAACGTAAATAATTGTTCGTGCGAGTTACGTTCATTATACAAGCTCCACGTAACAAATTATCATCCCGTTACCATTTAATTTTACATTTCGCGTGGTATCTTCCACCCCTCATCTGAAACTATTTCAAAATGTCGAATAACAATATTTTACCGGGCGGAAACTGTGCCACGCGGTGAAAAAATAGAAATGCGGGGAAATTTGATTAAGTCCGCGATAAATCGTTCCCTTTTACTCTTTTTTAATTGAGTCTCTTTGAGAGTGGGCCATCAATCACTGGAATAAAGCAATGCTTAATGACTAAGTTCCTATTTTTTGTGTGAAAAAAGTTTCGCTTTCTTTCGTTAATTCTTAAACTAATTCTGCAGAGCTTTGTCTGTAAATTTTTGAAATATTTAAAGTGTTCATATAGCTTATATAGAAGTTTGCCTAGAGTTCTGTTTCAAGGAAAATGAGACGTCCATGTGTCTGACATCGCAGCTTCCTAATAAAGTTCCAATGGCTTCGCCCCCTTGATCTCTGCTGGTTATCGGGAAGTTCATTAGCAGGAAAGAGCACAATGGTGCCCCATAGCCATGGAGAATCAATTCTCGGGGGCCAGGCGACCTACATTCGTCGCACGCAAAACGATAAATCATGCGTCTCGGCTTCGAGACCGTTGCAGGTCTCCCCTTAACGGGCTTGTAAATGAGGCACGAGATAAAGGAAAGCTCGTGATACTTTTTTCATTCGCTCCCATCGTTATTTCTGAGATGCAAATTTTGCTGAGCTGAATATGTATTATTTTTAGTTACTAATATTAAAAGACATTGACCATAATAGTACTAAACACTAGTACTCACATATGATACTGGATAGTAAAATCGAATAATTACATTAGCACTAAATATTGGTGCTAAATATTACTATGGAATACTTTCCCTACTATAGGAGTACTAGCACCAGAGATGGGCAAAAATTTTATCTAAATAAAAATTTCGGATAACGATTAAAAGTTAAAAAAATTATTGCCGAATGAAAAAATAAACATTAATCGTCAAATAATCTAAAGTTAAAGTAACTGTTATTTGATCCGTTATTTAAATAATTTTTTATTTATTTAATGCCCAACTCTCACTACTTAGTACTAATACTGAATGCAAGTGCCTCATACTGGTGTCAATATTGGATACTAGAGTCACACAATAAGCACCCCTGATGTACTAATACTGTCCAAAGAATCTAGACTTGTAGACATTAATAGGGAATTCCCGTAAGAAACACTGGTATAAAATGCAAATACTAACAATGACACTAAATGGTAGTACCAAGAGCTTCTACTTAGGGGGATAAAATTTTTGAGAATAGGGACGGTACTTTAAATAAATTTGGTTTGATAGACGGCTTAAACGCACTTGACGAGAAACGTCTCGTAAAATTGATCGAAATATACATTATTCATCAAGGGACGATGGAAGAGACGACGGGAGGTTTTATGAAGCTGCTCACGAATTTAATACTCTCCTGATAAGGCAAGTATTTTCAATATCGCTGGAATGATAAGGCAGGGAACGAAAGCATGTTGATAAAGAAGATTCCTGCCACAGACACATACCGATTGAATAGCGAGAACAGGATCTAGCACTTCCCGAAGTGCTCGCATGCGTGGTGGAAAATTGAATTTTGGAGAGTGCTCTCTATTGAAAATTATTATGAACGCGTTGAATTGATAGTTGCGCAGAAAATGACATACAGAATGCTGAATCGCCAATGTGATTTTATTAGAGAAAAATCTTTTTTAGGAACACTGCTGCGCAAAAGTCCAAAACTCAGTCCACAATTTAAAATAGCGTATCGAATACACTTTCGAAGGGCAACAGAAGATTACTTGCTTCATTTGCAATTGAAATTGAAATGTAATGTCATCAAAAAATATCACATAGTGACGACAAGTATCGTATTAAATTTCAGTGGGCACTTGGGTGCCCCAATAAAAAAAGTCCCTAAATTAGCAATTGTTACCTGCATCAGAGGCCAAAAGAAAAACACTCTTTTACAATTAATTTCTGACACAAAAATGGTAAACAAACAGCAAATCAACGTCGTGTTAGCAGCGGCGCAGAACGACTTTCGCAGAAAGATCGCGGTACGAGTCGAAAAGAAAAATTCCTAGATTAGCGATCTTAAGCGAATCAGGCTCGCAAATATCCTTCCTCCAATTTCCGACTGCAATTTCCCCGCTTTCAAACCGTTCCGGCAGCTAATGCCAGCGAGTTAACCGGATTATTTCCCGTGGCATGAAAAACCCCCCTGTGGGAGGGAGCAGCATGTAGCACCTAATAATCGTCCCTCGCTTTGACCCGTCCGCGTTAACGTGACGCCGCTCCATTTTTCTAATCATATACAGTGCACACGACGTCAGGGAAGAGAAGTCAGCGGCAAGGCTGACGGAAGAAAAAAGAAACGAGTTACAGGGTCGGGGGGTTGGGCGGGTGGACGGGAGCCGGGAGGGTTAAGTGGACGAGAAGCAGAGGGTGCAGGGGCGCTGCAGAGATTCCCTGATACGCACCTGGCCACGCGCATTTGAGGGCATCAGTGACGTCAAAGCTAGGAGGTGGAGATTCTTGATTACGTCACTAGCCCAGGCAGCCTCCACCGCCACAACATCGATCAGTTCGAATCGCGTGGCTGTGGTGAGGGACGGAGCGAAGTGGGTGGGGGTGGTTCAAGGAAATATCACTAATAATCGGCTCGCGGTTCGTGAATTAAATGTTTGATTAGTCGACGGTGCTTCGGTGGCGATTGGCGTCAATTTGAACGTTTCAAGAAATTTTGGTTATAATTTTAGGATTGATTAAAAATGTTCCTTTTGAGATAATGATCGCTGTATGTCTTTTTTGTTCTTCATGGGTTGGGGTGGGATTTTGGGAAAGTGGAAAATAGATGTGGAGCTTCTAGGTAAACCACTGTGATTTTTCTTGGAAAAACTAACAGGGCCTGGTGGTTCTAGTACATATTCTCCAGCATGTTTACTTTCTTTTCGGGCTGCACACATTGCATTCGAGTCTGAGAGGGAGGCCGGCGGGCTGAAATGCGCTGGATGTCTGTTTTGCTAGGCTGTCACGTGAAATATTTTTGCTAGAACGCAGTTGATGGAATTTTGGAAATTAGAATGCAGGGACTATGAGCGTACCTGTGATTGGAAAATGCTAAGAGTAATAGAGATTAGTTATTTAACTTTTAGTTTTCATTGTTGTAATAAAAGTCACACCAACAGATCTGATTTATCTATCTGACTACATAACAAGTGTCTAAGCAATATGGCGCATTGTATCACGTGACATAACCTCAAAGTAGAAGATTTCGAATTTCAATTGGGTCAAGGAAGAATTGAGGGGCCCAGTGGAAAACAGGCACACGCCACTAAATTATGATTGTTTTCGTATCATTTTCTAACACGTTGCAGGGAATTTATAGTACCTTAATGGTACTTGCTTTCCACCGAGCCCCTCGATTATATAAATATTCTGAATAAATTAAACCAAAACCAGCTATTAGACAATATTACATGCAACCCCTATTAAATTCTATATCTACTGATATGCTTCCATCGAGGCTATACATATAATAGTCCAGGCTATTTATTGTACGATTCTAACAATTTTGAACTACTTCAACCTAAAAGAATTGTACTGGTGAATAATGAGTGAATTCACATGCAATGAATTTCTCGTGAATATTGTTTAAAGTTTTTTGGATTCCAATTTTTGAAACGAATCACTACGATTTTATTTAAAACTCTCAAAATATGAAGCTATACTGACACGATTTCGTTGTTCGTGGGACTGCACATTCTCACGCTCCAGTCGAAATTTCAGAATCTCCTCTGATAGACGCTTGACACGCGAAAGCTGCCTCAGCCGGCTCCGTTAATTATTGGAGATCGTGAAAATTTAACGAAAATCGTATTGCATCCATCTTGGAAGATCCACAGTTTGCTTCTACGAGCGAATTCCTTCGCTCTGTTTTGATATATAATTTCCTCCATTGAAATGGTAACTTTTGCCCCCTTGCGTTACTAATGGTGCCTTGGAGATTTCAAGAGGGGCAAATTCAGAAGAGTAACTGCGATAGAGAAATACAATTTTACGCAAATTTATCCCTGTCACAAAAGGCAATTTCGCAATTCCGTGTTCTTGTTATTGCGTAGTTATGTATCACTTTGATATTTGAAAATTATATTTTTTGTAGACAGCATTTTATCCTTCACGATTAGATTCGAGATTATTTAGATGCAACTGTTTTAGGGATACTTTTGCACTAAATTCGAAATTGGAAAATTGAAAAAAAAAAGCAATATGATGCACTAAATTTTATATTAAATTCTACTTAGTTTCTTAATTTATTCTAAATTTCATATTCAATGTGTGTAGTGTAGAAAAATGTGAAAATTTTTGTACGAACTAAATTGGATTGAAGTTTCGAAGCTTTTACAAGCTGGAGAATAATTAGAGATAACGTTTGCACCCCTGCATAATAGTCCAAAGTTAATTAACCACCCCAAAATTACGCCCGGAGGTGAAACTTAAATTAAGAAAGTGTCTGTCGAAGGGTTGTAATGATTTAACCTTAATCACTCTGGATTCTCTTAAACTATTACAAACTTAAATTGATTTTTGATAAGAAAAAGCATTTCCCATAATCAATTTTAACAGAAACTTCACAGTAAAAAATATTTTATGGAAATTGTAATTTTATTCAATTAATAAAACATTACGTATACACAATTAAATAATAAATAATTAACAAATATGTTTAAAAAATACGACAAGAATTGCAAAATATCAGCACATTATAAATATTTTCAAATCTATCAATAATTTAATTTAAATTATTTCTTCATTCTGTGGATCAAATACATTGTGGGAGGATGTTAAGTTATTAATTATAAATATTTTAATGTTACCTCAATAAATAGTGAATTTTTCTAATTAAATTCAGAAAATAATATTTATTGCATTCGAGGTTGAAATTGAAGTATTACAATAATAATTTCAAAGAATTTCTAAGAGGCTACAAGAAGAACTGAAAATTAAATTTAGCTTTTCGAATCGACTTTAGTGGAATAAAAGGAAGACCTAATTTCTTCTGACAATAACTTCTTTTATTGACTATCTTTTCCTTATTTCTAGAAGAGTTTGCTTGAAAATTTGCTCCAAAAGCATTCAAGGAAACTTTACATCTGGGGAAATATCTTGGAAAAGCATTTAACGTAATGAAACACCATTTTATGAACTGCAGGTCATAAAATATCAACTGCGCACATGTAAATTCTGCTTTCAGGGTTCAAAATTGCCTTCCTTACTCAGTCGTCGAGGTAATTTCGCAAACTTATCAGTTAATAGCTAATTACATTCAGGACATGCTGTCGTTTCATTAAACGAGATGGAAATTAACTTGTTGACTTTTACAAGAACAAAACCAATATCCTTCCTACATAAAATCTACTACAAAAATATTTTCATCACAAAGTTTTAGAAATTTGAAAAAATATTAAGCTCCCTAAGAATTCAAGAATTTCCAAAAATGCTACATATTTTCTATTCCGAAAACTATCTAGAAGTAAATTGAAAACTAATTTTTTGCGTGTAACTAATTTCAACACACCTTGTAATTGAAAGGCCCCACTTTGGAAAATGGGGCTAAATTTTTAAAAAATTTCACAGAACAAAAACGACATAAAAGTTTTCATATATAAAAATATATTTTGCTTAGTCGAAGAATAATTTCCTCAGTTTCTTCAAAAATTCTCAACAACTCCCCACCAAATCCAAGACGTCACACCTTTCACAAATCATCCCCCAACATCCACAGCCACGACCAAAGAAGAAATTCAAGAAAGCCCTCGCCTTCGTTAATCCCGGTTGCCTAATTAATTTCACCGCAACCATGTCAAGAGACGGACTCGACGACCCACAAAAACGCCGAAAGGCCATTACACAGCGTCGTCATCGCGAAATAACGCGTCACGAGTAATTCTTCAAACGTTCAACCCCTTTAGAAAACGTCGATACCTCATGCGTCGAATTTTGAAGAATCATTCAAGGTCCCATCACAGAAGAACAGACCCGGGCGCTTTTTTCGGTACAAAACGACGGGGTTGGAGGGGGTGGATTTTCAGCATTCGTTAAGCGAGCGGCAAACGGTGACGAAAAAGTTCGCGTGATCGCGGAATTCCCATCGCGGTCGATGTCACGCGTTCGCCGTCACGCTTGTCAAAACGTAAACGCGTCGGAATCATGGTTCGCGCGTGTCGACGGTCGACCCGGAAATTGGGGAGCATGACGTCGCGCGGGGGCGTGAGAAACGAGGGATAGACGCACTACTCGCGTTGTGTCACCAGGAAACTTGGAATTCAAGTGGGATATCCACTTGATTTAGTCTTCTAACTAAGAATCTTATTTTTGGGAGATTGTAATTTGAATTTTTATTTTAGTGCAAGTTGACCAATTGGTCTTCACGTCGGGTAGCAAAATATACCCTAAAAATAATTGCACTGAAACCGTAAAGGTGACATAGAAAACTTTTCCGTAACAGTTATATGGTTTCAAGATTTCGATGATGTATAATCGAACGAAAATGAATACAGAGATTTTAAATATCCAGTGTATTTTCGCGCTTCATGTGAACCTTAAGTGTTCCGCCATTTCTGCCAGAATGGAGTTCCTATGGACAAGCGGCGATTGATTTTCCAGAGTGAAAGAACTAGCTGACGCGTAATTTGCGCTGAAAGGAAGTAAATTTTAAGAAAGGGACGACGCAGAGGGGGTGGGGCTTGCTTGAATGGATCAGAGGTGAACTCGATTACAGCGTTGAAAAAGTTACCCGGGCGGCTTTCTTTCATAGAACAGATTAATTGAAACTTAAGCGACGAAGCTTCGCCATTGAAAAACATCTTACTGTTCTCTCGACGATAAATAATTGAATGATCGAACAGTGGCACGAAGAAAATGGATACTGGTAATGACAGAAAGAGTGTTAATGTTTCCGCGAAACCATTTCGCAACTTTGAACGAATCTATTGTAGATCTTTAAATGAAAAGAAATCATGAAACAAATAAATACTTCACATTTATTATTTTACATGCATAAGTAGAGACGGAAGAGTGATTCAATTATTTGAAACATAAAGAGTACAAGAAGAATATTAACTTTAGGCATTTAATGGTCCTCGACTATAGAACAGCCTTTTAAATTTCTATAATATACCGAATAAAATATTTTTAACTCGAACAATGGTTTTATTAAAATTTTAAATTTAAAAAAATGAATGTTGATACTAAAGGATGATGCGATGTGTATAGAGAATTTAAGTTACCATGACTAGATGTACGAGAGAGATGGGGAATGGGAGAATAAGGTTCCCCATCTCTCTCTTCCGGACCAATGTGCCGGGAGCTATATCTGTCTGTACCTTTTCGTACGTGCGTCATATTAAAAATTGCTCCCAGCAAGAATTATTCAGATTAATGAGTACTTTCGAGAAATTAGAAATTTCTCCCCTTTTGAATTTTGCCACCATTTACCCCCTCCCTGGTAGCAATATTTATATTTGAACACGGAGTCAATTCATGCCGCGAAATTTAATAAAAATGTTTCATTAATATTAGTAATAGGCTGTTGACGAATTTTTTTTAAAGCAGTTAGTAAAATACACCCTTTATTTACGTCGCGAAGGGACTTCATTTTCCTGCACATTTCAGAGCCCATTCCGATTGAGCTTCAGCAATTTATCGCGTTCGTGCATCGCGCGCACCGCGATAATATCGAACAGGAAAATGACATTATTAATAAAAACGGTGCAAACAGTCACGGAATGTGTATAATTTATACTCTCTCCGAAAAACAGGCTGCAAGCTGCTACACAGTAGGTGAAAACATTCTTTCATTATTCCCTCATTATTGCTTAGCGAGTGCAATTAACGCACACGAGATGCAATTTGGAAAATTTACTTGGAGATCGTGAACTGTACGAAATAATTTCCATATTCCGTAGACAATATTTTACGCATCCTTCTGCCTCCCTAAAAATCCATTTTTACACACCCCAACCCCCAGTGTGAACAAATGAACTAATTTAAAAAAAAATCATTGTCCCTCTCAAGGTACTTTAAAATAATCTTGGACGCCAATCCGGTAATAAATTAAATTGGAAATTCATTAGAAAGCAAGTATTTCATTTGCACCCCTTTCCCCACACTCATCCACTGACTTAAACACCTTCACGACTTGAGAATTTGAACTTTGTCGTCTAATCGATTACCTTGCTCGTTCGGAAACCCAGAGACAATAATTCGAACCGCTACATTCACGGGATTAAAATCAACCCCATCGTCTCACTAACCTACTTGAGGGATGAACACGTGGTCCACAGGGGCAGCAACCGCTACTCGATCGTTTCCTCCTACGTGCACACCAGTCCTGACCCATCCTCCGCGGCCAATCCTTTCAATTTCACCTCCTCGAATTATCCAAGCGACGGCCAGGTCCCCAGACCTCTACCAAGCACTTAGCCGAGATACCATTTCGCTTCTGGGGGTGCCGCCGAGGACGCATTTTCTTGCTGAAGGTGGCATCTGCCCTCCACTTCACCACAACTCCAACCACCAAACCTGAGATCCCTCCCAATTGCTCCACTCGTCTGAAACTTCCTTTATTAAAAGGGAGCCCGCGGGCACGTCCCGGCCTTTAATCTCCTAATTTCTCAGCTCCCCGACGATTCGCAGTTCGAGGAATTCACATTGCCGCGGAATACATTGCTTCCTGGTCGAGGCAATTGTCCAGGGGAAGCAGAATAAAGACGCTATCAGTATTCCTTATGGATCCCCCGCGGGAGCTTTCAGCAAAATTGTGGGATTACGGGCGATCCTCCTGCTTCAGAGGACCGTGGCCTCCTCGGTAGGAGAATCCTCGAGGTGCGACCGAGATGGATCTTCGAAAGGTCGGGGGAGGAAGCGTCTCCACTTCAGCGTTACGCTCTCGATCAATTTGCTGGCGACGTGACTGCAGTGCTCTTCAATTCCCCAAGAAACACATCCCCCGCTGGTACCCCGCCTCGCGAAGATTCCGGGGCAGCCAGTAATTCTATGCTCCAGTGTTAATTAAAGATCCTCGAGCAGCGGACGTCACGAGGCTCCATCGATGCAATCCAATTAAAAACAGTCTAGCATCAATTTGGGGAGCCTTCGCTCCGCGCCACTTCAATTGCCCATCAGGGGAACACTCTGAGGATACTCGGGCAGCATTTCTGTGCACCGAATCTCCGCCAAAACTCGAAACGCACCACCTCCCCCTCAGCCTGCGTTCCAATTTTCATCCAATCACACTACCAACCCCCTGGTACACCCCATCGTCAACAAATTCACCCAAATCAACACACACTCAGGTCCAGCACCATGATTTAACACATAGTCCTCTCACAACTGGGCCCACGGCTTAGGTTCCACAAAACCGCCTACCCACCCACCCAGCCCCCCGCCAGCCCCACAACACGTGCACCCTTGTCAAGCACTCGCTCAGTGAAGAACACCTCCACAACAAACAGAGTGGCACGTTGGCTTAGGGTTTCGTTCAGGGTGTCCACCGTGAACCGTGGCACGCGAGGAAGATGCTCCAGTGTCGACCAGGCGGCAGGAATTGTCCGGCGGATAACCGGAAGCCTGAGCCGGAGGCGTCCAGATACGAGGGTGTCCCTGACCACAAAGGAGGCTCTCCCCCTGACAGGGCAGGCGAAGTCAGGGGCGGGCAGGATGGCGTGGACGTGACGAGCTCCAACGAAGCCGCGGAAAATGTAAACTTCTTCGTGGGATGTGCTCCCCACGGGGGCGAGAGGGGAGGGCGCGCGAGCCACGTTGGAGCAAGACGAGGGAGAGAGCCGTCCTCTCGCGGCTCTATCGACGCGAGCGCCTCCTTCGCCGAGGCTTCGGCGCCGAAAACGACGACGCCGGGACCCCTGGAAGGGGCGGCGGCCGTGGGCGACCGGGGGGGAAGAAGGGAGGGCAAGGGTCGGTGCGCGGAGTGGAATTGTTTTCGAGGGGGTGGCGGAGCGGCGTACTCGTTCCTCTTCCTCCTCTTTTCTTCGGACGTAGATGTACCCCTGGCCGTTCTCCCGCTGTTTTAGGGGCTTTTCGGCCACTCTGCTGTGAACCATTGGTTGGTTAGGAGTTTTTTTTTTAAATTCTTCACGCGACCATTTGCTGGGTGCTTTTCTTTTGGAGCTGAGGACTGACAGCGAACGTCACCCAACTGTTACACGCTGAGTTTGGTGAAACTCGACATAGAGGTAGGGTGCCTAAAAATGTGAAGCATGTATTTTTTAAAGTTGGGGGTTGGTAAATACTTTTTGCACCACAGCAACGTCATCTGTGATTTTGCAAATTTTCTGCTTATGTCATGTTATTCCTCATAAAAAACATATAACTTTTTTCTTTATAATTTCTCTCTGTTCCTAGATACTTTCGAGTTACTCGACTAAATACTTTTCCACCCTCAATATTGAAATGTAATTTCTTCCCCCAAACATGAATTTCTGTCGCTAAAAAAACAATTCTAATATTTTTAAAACCTGTATTCCGACTTTCATCAAAATCGCTGTGTAACAATTTGGTGACGTTTCTGGTGATTTAAGTCTGGGTTGAGTTTTGATGAAGCTTCCAGGTGGATTATGAGTGGATAAGGGGGTGTTTTCATGGGGAGTTCTACGTTGGGAGTATGGAATTCGGTAGGGAATACTTGGTTGAGCTTTTCGGGTTGTCCTAGTTGACGATTTTGAAACGGACTTTGTGTACATGATGAGGGTAGCTCTGTGGGTCAGTGGTAATAATTGCGTTGGGGCTTCCAGGTCGTCTGCATCAGATAGATGCTTAAATTTTAATGTTGCGGTAGTTGAGGACTCAAATGTAGGTGCTACCTAGAGAGTGGCTTTGTCCAAATGTGTCATAGAATTTTGTAGTAAGTGTCTGAGAACCTTCTTGAGTTGGGTCACCGCAGTTGAGGTTTCTAAGAGGGATTACGAGCAGCTGGCGATATCGTTTCGACAAGTTCTAGTTCCCACTTGGGTGGGTTGAATCTTTCCGTGCTGACGGGTTCTCGAATTTTGGTACTGTGGTAGTTGACGATTTTAAGGAGGATTTCGTGCAGATAGCAGCGCAGCTTTATAGACCAGACCTAGCTCTTTTATTGAAGACATAAAGAGTCCTACTATCGGAAAGCTAAATGCTTTTGTTGAATTGCAGTGGGCTAGAATAATTTTCGCAAATGACAGCATGACCTTTCCTCCCCTTCTGTTTGAATTAAGGTTGTGGTATATGAACATCTAAAAAAGAGTATTATTTAGACAACAAAGGGACCCTCCAGTCAAATGTATCCATAGAAATAATTAAAAAAAAAAAATCGTTTGTAACAATTCAAGGCATTTTACTGGAAGCTTTTATTCCACCAGTTTTGTAATTTTGTTTAAAAAATCAGCGTTTCTATTCATTATCATTTTTGTCAGCTAAGCTTCATTGTGTTGATCATTGTGATTACACAACGCGAAACAGAATTAGAAACACGTGTTGGGTAGTTGAACACTCAGAGACAACATAATGTTCAAAAGGGGAAGTTTCGATGAACTCAGTTCCTTTGCCGCGACTTCACGGTCTTGCAACACGAACAAATAACGAGATTAATTCATGGCATAATGTCTATTGTTATCTAAAGCTGGTCGCCACGCTGCAGTCACTTCCTCTACTCATATTTACGTAGAAGTTTCCTACCAGGAAACAACCAGAACATATTTGCCACCACATCCTCATAAATACTGAATACTTTTCCACTTAAAAAATTTTGCAACAATCAAAACAGCTGCTAGCTCAATGGTGCTAATTCTAAGTCAAAAGAACATGGTGGATGACTAGTATGTAATCCAAATGAATATTCTAACGAGTTCTACCTTGGAAGAAGCTAACTTCTTCACAGACACTTCACGAGGAACCCAAAAATGTCCCCCCTGCAAAACAAGTTACAGTCATTTAATACAATCCAAAATGTTGTGAGCTGCTATTTAATATTTGCTGGAATTCTTTCAACATTCCTCGGAAATTATTACCTACAGCCTCCAATAGAGGTTCAGAGCATGGTTCATTTTCGAAACTCAATTCACCAGGTCCAAATTTCATGGATCACATTTGAAACAAATAGAGATCTACAGTACAGTCTTCAGAAGCTTTATACAAATGTTTGACAATGTTTATCGACTTGTATTCCTCGTTTATCATCCAGAAAGGGTAAAGTGTCACCAGTGTCCCCTACGGCACCTGCAGACAATTTTTCTGGTTTGGTAGAATTAGTGAGGCTGATGCAATTGAAATACCGTTGGTAATAATGGGCTAACTGAAAGTTCCTCGTGTACTCATAGGAACCACGTGCTCGGTGACACGCCCACTATGCTCAAAATCAATGGAAAGTTGGGAGAGGGTGCAGCGACAGTGCCGTGACCCCTTCCTCGTTCCAATGGACAGTGTGACCCATCGACTGGGACAATCGTTTCAAGGATCGCGATGTTGCAAAATATCGTAGAAGTAGTTCGGAAAGACTCTTCATCATTGTGGAATTAAACAAAACGAAATTCTTAATTCCATGTAAAGAATGTATTCCTAGCAAATAACTAATAGCCATGCGCTCTCTTCAAGTGACTTATTATTTTCACTTTTAATATTTCATATTTATCATCTAAGTGTGTGAAGACCTTCTAATATTTGCCTGCATCGATCCAGTTAACTGTAAAAGTACACTTAATTTGGAAGAAGGTAGGTTCTTCTACTAAGCAATTGGATGAGGAATTTCGTCGACATTCTGCAGGTCATCATTGAAAATGCGAGAAAAGGCGCGCAGAGCACGCGAAAAATTCCAACGAGAGACGAATCAGCGGGACGTGAGAAAATGGCACATTTCGTCTTTGTGATAGAAATGAAACCATGACCCAGCGTAACGAACGCAGAGTCTGGGTTATAAACACCGTAGACAGCGAAGGTAGCGAGTTACCTACGACCTACGTCAACGATTTCCTTGCAATATTGACCCTACGCACGCCACTATTAGCATCACGGAAGAAAAAGCTAAAGGTTAACAAAATCCTGCTTAAGACGATGAAGCAGCACAGTATTCTGCATTGGGAATTACTATTACCATTCATCATTTACGACTGCTACCGTGTATTTATTACGCACGGTGTGTCCTTGTATGGTACATGGCAAAGAACAAGTGTTTGCAATCCTACCAGGACTTTAAAATAAACGTCACCTTTACGGAATTATTCTGATTCTCAGAAACTCAGCCCAGGTCATCCAAAAGCACCTCCAATCCATGAAGACACAATAAAAATAGTATAAAGTCGAAGATCAGTGCCATATATTTGTTAAACACAATATGTCTTTCTAATGTTAATGTTTCTGAATATTTTGCCATCCCGCAAAGAAGTATTATTTAAGGGAAGATTGTGGAGCCATTCAGAAATATTATATCTTTGATGAGATAACTGTGATTGCTGTTTTTGTTGGAATAAATGCCAGGATTCAACTACTCAGCCTGGACCAAGCAGAAACCACCTCTAATCAATGAAGGTGGAAGAGCCAAGTTGAAGCTATCTCACTGATAATTTAACCTAAATTGCATCCATCGGGTTAAAACGCCTTTAAAGGTTCGATTGGATCTATATTTTCCAGGTCCTGTTTCAGTTCCTCGTCAGAAGCTAGCTCGCACACTCGAACCAAGCTTTTAACCTCGAGAAAGTTCTTAGCTCTGGCGAAAGCGTCCGAGATGTCCCTGAAACTTCTCTCGACCAGAGAGAACGAGCTGCATCGCTTTCAACTACGTCGCGTAACAACGAACGTAAGCCATTTTGCAACGTGATCCAATAGGGACGTAGCTGTCTGCCACAACTGGCACTCCTTTTCTGGTAAATAAAGTTCATTAGCAGAGGAAAGAAATTGAGAATGAGACAAAGCTGTATAAGTACTTCCAGTTTGGATTCTCATCAACTTGATTCAGAGGAAGACAAGGCAAGGTGTTTTTTTTTTATTTAATACGACGGTTGGGTCGATATTTTTGAGATTCTTGCAGATGGGGTGGAAATTTCGGGAATTTTGTTTAGACGATTTTGACGCGATACTTTGATATTTTTAATGTATAGAGAAATCGAAATCTTGGTTTCAATTCAGATGAATATTTCTGAAATTTGATTGAAATTTTATATTTTAGGTTCCGAGGAATATAGGGAATTTTATGAAGTGAATCCCCCAATGGTTATATGTTTCCAGCTTAAACACAGTATTGAATATCCAGATCACCAGATAATTGCTGTTGCACGTGCAATTATTTTTGGATTCACTAACTCAAAAACCTCCACCTCGGAAATTAAGTTAATTAGAAAAGCGTAAATTTAGATGAAGTCCTAGATTTCTGGTAGGATTAAATATTTTTAATGCTACTCCCAAAAATATCTTCTACATCATATTTTTTCCTATCAAATTTACTTCATTTGGGTTCATGGCCATCTAGAAACAAGCGAACTATAATGGGAGCAAGAAGAATAAACCAAAATAAAACTACTTTACCACCGAAGAGGTAAGGTGAGGTCCATCTGGTCCTCGCTATTGATTCGATACAAAAGCATCGGTGCTGCCACAGCACTTATGGACAGGAGACTCGGTGAAATGTGGATGCACCAGAGAATTATGAGTCGATAAAGTAGTTTTCCCGGCAGTGGGCTACCTGCAGTTGCTCAAGATTTCCTGCTCAACCACTGGCTGCTTTAGTACAAAAATTACTCGACACTGGCGCTTCGTGACAGTCACTTAGCTATGTTAAAATTATTTTAAGACAAACGAAGAAAGTACTAGACTTAGGACACTATCAATTTTAATAGATGTATAAAAACCTTTTTTCATAATTTTTAATCAGAAGCAACTCCTAATTTCTTGCTGTTAGAAAATAATACTTTCGAAGATAAATATACCATCTGGAAACCAGTTCATTTTCAAAAGTTTTTTTACTTTCATTTGTAAACTGACATTTCTTTCCATATAATTCACCCTTCCAATTTTCATTAGACCATCAATGTATAAATATTACAATTCAGACTTTCGAAAATACCCTTTTAAAAACACACTTCATCAGAAATGTGCAGGAGAGCAAACTTACATAAAATGTTACTAGGTAATCATGCTGTGCACTGAGTTAGGGAATTAACCAGGTTTCCCAATATTGCTGGATGGACCGTGGAAATAGAATCCTGATGGTCACTAAATCGAGGTCGAATTTGACTTGCGAAGTACCGAGATGAATACCGAAATCCACTTAGCACGGGAGAAACCGATATCGCTAGTCGATCACAGTTCCCAGTGCAACTGAATACACGTGTTTAACAAACAACGCAGCCTAATCGAATTATCAGCGAAACGGCCGTCTTATACTTCGTGTGCAAATGTACACTTGCTCTATTTGGAGCGTGTTTACAGGGCAGCTTGATGTGATTTTCGAGTGAAATGGGAGATGAGGAGAGTTTGCTCACTGGAATGGAAACAAATGTTGCTCTGTTGTAGTTGTACGAACAGTACGTATAATGAAATTAAAGTAACCCCGCAATAAATCGAATAACAGTGATATTTGAGATATATTTGATAATTCATGAATAACGAAATAAATATTTATTTCTAAAAAATCGGGATTTTTATGTGTAAAATTTTTTACGAAAGGGTTACATTTAAAAAATTTCAAAAATGAAAGTAAATTAAAGACCAAATGGGAATATATGAATTAAAACTTGAATAACTGCCAAAGAATGCGAATTTTCAACAATTTAAATTCTTCAGACTAACCACATTTCCTACGTTCTGGTTCCGAAAATAATAAAAATTTCTCAAATTCCAATTGCCGGAAAATTCGGAACATTTACAATTTTTTATTTCTAATGCTAATTACATTTATAACATTTCAGTTTTCAACGAGTTAACATTTTCGAACTTTTAATTCTGTCCATTCACCATGATTCAGAACGTTTAATTAAAACACATTAATATATAACGGGGACGGTTCGAATTAATCCAACTCAAAGTAATGGACCGTGGAATAAATTTGTCTCAATTTGCATTCAGCGCATTTGCATTCGAGATCTGTCTCCCTGTCATGGCACACACTAAACTTCGAATCAGGTACAAACAGTACGCTGTGGTCGCTAGACACATGACACCAGGAACGCTGTCGGAATATTGAACAGCGTGTTCAACGTGAGAAACAATTAACAGATTACCAATTAAAGGAGTCTTAAATCTCTGTTAACATCCATTAGCATTTACAAATGATCAACACTTTTTCAGTTTATTTTCGAGGTTTAGAAAATTTGTACTTTCACTTCTCATGTGTTCGAAACCTTTTAAATTCCATTAGCCTTCCCTTCAATTTCTGCTTAAGAAGTTATTACTTTTCCTGATTGTGAGTTTGAGTCTCGAGGTTTGTAATTTGTTTAGCTAATTCCATAAAATTTAATTCCCCGGGTGGGAAAGTTTTTGAGTTCCCAACTTACACATTTCGTAACTGAACAATTTTTCAAATTTTAAATTGCCCAATTTCTGGAATATGCAATTTCCTTGGATCTTATCTTCCCAGGTTTCCAATTTCCCAATTTTCGATTTCCCTTATTATTCGAACTCCTAATTCACTAATTTGCTAATTATTAATTCTGTGATTTCTAAGTTATCTATTCCCAATTTTCTAATACCTAATTCTGTGATTTCTAAATTTTCCATTCTCAATTTCCTTATTTTCCCATTTCCCAATCACACAACACCCTTATTACCCAAATTTTCAATTCTCCCATTTCCCCAGCTTCTGATTCTGAACCATTTGCATTTCCCAGTTTCCTAGTCCCCTAATGTCTCTATCGTCCAATTTTAAAATTCACATTTTTCCAATTTCTTAATTCCCCGCCGTGCCCACTACCCAACCCACACACCCAGCAGCACCTTTGCCATTTTCTCATTCAACCTCGCTACGATTCTCCTTGCGTACTTTCTAAATCTCGCTCAAAATCTCGTTTCCCAGAATCACCTTCCGCTCTTCAGCAATTCCCTCACGCTGACGTTGCAACTTGCAATTCCCGGAATATATTCCGCACACAGAAATTTCTAAAGGCATTGCTCTGTTTCTCCTACGAATTCGACAGAGTGGGAGGCAAGGACGATCGATGAACCCATTCTTAAAATTACAATCGCAACGTTCGGAACGCTGTCAGCGTCGCGTGAGGGAGCACGTACCACGTCGGAAACAATTATCGTTTGTGTGCTGTCGAGCACCGGCACTCGAATCAATAACGCCTCGACGACGTTCACACCTTCGAACTTCTGTCGCCTGCCTTTTCCACTCGTTCGAGTAGTGACGCAATTTGAGTGTGCTCTTGCATGCATTGTGTCGATGTCACGCAACTCTTTAAAAAATAATGTGGCTCCTAAAGCTGTTATTTTTGTCAGTATCTAGATGCCACAGAAGTGTTGCTGCGAATGTACTGCTGAAAGTAGCCGGTGGTGACCTCTGCCATTAAATAATTTCTAGGTAAGTAGGAATGGGAACTCCATAATGATCAATAGATGTTGAAAATGATAGATGGAGTCTGTCACTTGGATCTGTTGGTAATACAGTGCTTGCTTACCCAGTAGCATCAACTTGATAGCCACTGATACCTACAGCAACAGGAAACCATAGATGAGCTATAGGATAGACCTGTCACCTTATGGATATTCGTGTCGCCACCCAAACTGTGTTACCGACCCATAATTTGGGGACTGAATGTAGTGGCATCTGCTCATGAACAGTGTCCAACTCAGCAACTACTCTGAAATGTGTTGAAATGCCGAAAGGTGTGTGCGTGCTCGTATACGTGTGACATCTTTAGAGGGAGAGTTTGACATACAGGGCAGGCTTTTGCTACGCTATGCTTTGGCTCGGCTTGTCAACGACTCACGCGGATTTCTCTCCGAAAATTCATTTCGGGGATCAAGACACTATGGCGCTCAAAAATGGTATAAATTGCAAGCTATAATTTATTTACGTTAAAGCTATAAATTGCAAGATGACATTGTTTATTAGTAGTTTGCGTGTAGTAAAACCCTTTTACGTATCGTACGCTGGAAAGTATTAAAAATTCACGATGTTACTGACATTCCCGCAAGTTTCTAATGAACTGTTTAATCATTCTAGTGAAGTAATAATTGGATTCTAGTTGCTCCGAGTATTAGTTTACCGCCGACATTGAAATTTACAGTAAAATGTAATTCTTAAAAGCCTCGCAGACAGTTGCCGCGTTTATCGAAATTACGAGGGCCTGCAGCACCAGAGGGCGCTGACTCTCGTACATTACTTTTTAATATGAGCTCTTATGGGATGCTTCCACACTATCTTATCCTCTTTGCTCGCGGTGCGACCTGGTAAGCGGTGAGAACCGAGCCGATGGCTGCGATTGTCAAATATTCTAATTAGATATAAGAATTGCTTTAGTTGTAAGACTTTTCCAAATTTTTCAAAATGCACAGAGCATTGGTCAAATATTCGAAGCAACGTTCGAACAGAGAAATATCACAGCGCGTTAGAGTCACAGGGACGAAAGGAGCCCGCTTCAATGTACTTCCAATTGAAGTTGCGTTGGAACAGGACGATTAACGTAATGAAATGATAAGGCTTCTCCAATGGTGCAAATTACTTCTGCAGGTACGTAGAGCTCATTAACAATGTGAACGCTAAGGGCGCTGTAAATGCGAATCGATTGTTCCGTCAACTTGCCGCGTGGATTCACAGCGTGTATGTATATGCCGCGCGATATCGGTGTCACCGGAAATTGCAGGAATGCCGGGTGAAAATGGTGGTTTCAGAACGAAACGATTAATTAAACAAGCGGCGCGTATGCATTAGCCAAAGCAGGATCGGCGGTGATTATCTATTATTTAATGCGACGGAATTGCACTGCGAATAATTGTCGAGACGTGTGAATGAATTAGGGGGGATATATATAGATCGTTACGGAAGTGAAATTTGCGCTGCAAAACGGGAAAATCGGATAGGGGCTTACAGAGGAGTTAGTGGAATTATAATTATTTGAGAAACTAGTACCTCATTATGGCAAATGTTTGTGTGGTATATGTTGCTTTATTGTGACTCGCAATTATTTCTAAAATTTTGAAGGCACAGAAAACTTGTTCCATTGAAACAGAGAAATGTGATAGTGGAATTAGTTTTTTTAGGAGACTGATACTTGCAGAGTTTTCAGTCAGAGCTTTCATTATATTTTTCTGTCTGTATAATTCTGCATTTCAACATGCATTTACTAGATTTAAAATTATAGCTGTACTCGCCAGTATTTATTATTGAACAAAAATAAATTTCGTTTACTTCATTTCAAATGAATCTTAGGGTGTACAATAATACAGACGAAATAAAAATATGCAACTCTTTAAAGAAAATTGAAGTCCTGCTTCTTCATTTCAAATTTCAAACTCGAATTTTCTTGTATTATGCGATATTTGTGCTTACATGGTTAAATGAAGCGAATATTTCCGCTTTATATTAATGAGGAATATTGCTCCCTAATATCATTCGAAACACCATACATTAACATCACCATTACATAAGCTTTTGCTGAAATATTCCATAATTAATACATTCATTGGCTGCTTCAAATGGCAATAATTAATGTAATTACACACCATTGTATTACATCATAATTACCGATGAGCATAACGTAAATTGATACCTTCCAGGACAGTAATTAACAAATTTTAATTTTAATTAAGAGTCTCTAAAGTAAAAATCCCTTCGCATTCCTTATTGCAAATGGGAATAAAATTATTTACCTATTATTTCAATTAAATTTCTTCAAAAATGTTGCTTCAGAATGAACTCAGTTTGAACAATGCTTAAAAAACCTAAGTTCCTTTATGGTTTACAAACAGTCACTATAAAATGACATTACTAGAATAGTGATTTAAATATTACAAGAAGAAGGGAAGAGGCAGACCCACCAATTGCAAAGTTCCTTTAAATAATTCGGATGACTATAATAAATTGGAAGCATACAGGGTAATTCACGCAAAGACATAGTTGGCCTGCTTTGGAATACATTTGTCACGCCAGGTGAAAATATTCTGTCGAGTCTCCACCAATCATTCGTACAGCTTTTATCAACACCTAAATCAATAATCCGATTACAAAAGAGAAGAACAACAGCTGAAGAAATATAAAAGATATTCTAAATAAAGATTTTATAGCATTATTTTCCAATTTCACAAATTACGGAGCAAAATGTACGATGCTAATTAACAAACCTCTCGTTCTTACTTTTGCTGTGGCGGGAGAAAAACAGAGCGAAGGCCAGAGAGGAAAATCTAATAATTTCATTTGACGGATTACCCTGGAACAAGACTGAATACGACGCGGACGATTTAATTAAAAACGAAGGAAAAAGTGTATTTCACAAAGGCTGGGGATTACAATAACTGAACGACAGAAAGCGTTAATAAAGATGCCCTGCAGTTAAAAAGTTCTCGAATTTATCTTATGAAACAATTCTCCCCGAGGTAACGAAGGGAACCTAAAAAAGGCTCTATGCAATTGAAAAATAAGTCAGATATTTTCAACATTAGAAACGAGGAAATGTACACAGTGCAAAAACTTTTATCTGTTTCATCGATATAACAGTAAATTGTATTTTGAATGGTCCATTTACTTAGTATACATTGTGTTTTTATTCTACGTGCGTAAAACAAACATTTTGTGCTTTTTGGTAAAAAATTGTATCTACTATAGAGCCGAGTCGTCAGTTTTGTGTTTCGGTTTTTGTAAAAAGAAACTATTACAAATATATTCGTTGCCACAGAGAACTTTTCCATATTTTTGTTATACCATGCTGGTAAAACACAGCTTTGAAATGGCCTTCGTATTATTTCTTTTTCGAATTCTGTTTCTAAAAATGTCTGATGTTAACAAACATATTTAAAATTTGTGTATCTCCTGGCATTTCGTTAAAAGGATCTCTCGTAATTTTAAAACGCATTTATTAGCTCGAGGGTCAGTCCATTCTCGACAATACCTCGTTCCACCCATTGTTCTGTTTCCCTCTTCCACTCTTCTTCTTTTCCATGCTTATTTCTCCCAAATATCAATGGAAAATTCCAACAGTTTATACCACACTGAATTGCATTTTAATAAAAGGAATTTTCATTCATACAAAAATCTCACTCCAGATTCAAAAAATTAATTTGAAACCTGTAAATTTTTTAATGTTTTTGACTATCCTACAGTGGATTAATAAATTCCCCTTAACTTCCAAATAATTGCGCAGAACCATTACACTGACGTTCATTTTATTATCTAATGCAATTAAGCTCAACAATTTACACCCTTGCAAAATTGAATCTCCAACCCATGTAGCACGCAAATAGTCGTAACATTTGCATGGCACATAATATCATTAAGGAACTCTGAAGAGTTCAGTCTACCTCTGCCTAGCAGAGATTTAAACCTTGCACCTCATCAAGTTTCAAAATGTTTCGTCTCGTGTTAGAAGTTCCCAGAGTTTTTCCCCTAGACTTTATAGGTACTTGTTAAACAACATTGCATTTTTTTTTATAAATTAATAGTTTGTTGTCAAGGAGGAAATGATTAAAAAAGAATATTCTTTACTTAGTAAATAATGTTAATTTAAAATATAGTAATTGAGTGTATTCCAACTAAATAAATATTATAAATTGGCACTAAAATGGCCAAGAAGTGTGCTACTTCGATTTCCTTGCGCCTGAAATCTTCATATTTTTCTCTGATCGCCTTCCCAGCATAGAGGCTATCGTTCGCTGAAGTCAAGCGAATGGCAGACGGTCAGAACGGAAATTGCACCTTCGAAACGGAGATTCGAGCGACATAGTCGAATCAAATCAGTTGATTAACATATCCCATCCTCGAAGCTGTACGGTCCCGGAGAACGTACAACTGTGGGAATAGATTGGGCAGGTAGGCCTGCCACGAACAGAAATTTAACCGTGCGTGAAATCTACGCAGTATGCCTGATTGGCACCCATGCTGCAGCACTGTGACCAAAAACCTCTCAATCAATATCGATGTCTAACTATACCAAACTCAACTAGATGTTCTTGAAAACTATCTCCATCGCATTCTTTCGCGTTTGTAAGTAAAACTGGAAGCCAACGTATCAGATTCACTAAAGGCAGACACTGAACCGGAAGGAAAGTGTCCTTTTAATGAAACACAGAGAACGAAGAAGATACTAACATGGACTTGGTACATATTTCAAGCACGCGAAGGAAACATTCATGAACTGTCAAGCAGTGACTAGAACGTGTACTATTCAAAATAAAAGAATACAGTATTTCCCAGTGTAATCCTTGAGGATCCCTTACTCGGAACTCCAAACCTGCCATGTTCCATCAAGCAACAAACGTAATTAGTGGCCAACAAGTTCACTTCGGAACTGGGAGTTTCGGCTATGCAGAATCAAATTAATTCTAAACACAGGCCCGTTTGTATATTCAAAGGAATTTGCCTGGGGTTGCCTGAACCGACTCCGCGTTTTGCAGGCGGAACAATTACAACTTAACCTTCAAAAATAGTCCTACCAGGCGAAATGTCATACATGATAACCCACAGTATCACTTCTTTTCAGGATGGCGTAATTTCATTAAATAAAAATCCTTTGATTACCTCACCTGTGAATTAATCTAGAGACTGATGGTAAACTTTTCTACTGCTAAAATTGCAAGACAGATAAAGTGAAGATTTGGTGCTCAACTATCATGCACGAATGTGCTATGTCTATCTTGGTTGGTGCAGTGTCAAGCAGAAATTGTTTCACGTAAAATGAACTTACGGTTTAGAGGGATCTATTCTCCTTGTTTTCCTATACCCACCCTTGATTTTAAATAATACCGGACTAATTGTTCGATAGCAGTTTCTGTATTCCCGTCTTAATATTCAGAATTTATTTTTTGCCGTAGAATACTTAAAAGAAAAATCACTCAATTGTCAATCTCGGATTCTGGTGAAAATTGGTACACGAGTACAGTGTTAGAAAATATTCGATAATTATTTATTTACGTTGAAGAGATAAAAACTGTAGTCAAAATTGGCAACGGAATATGTATTTAGTTAAATCGATCAAAATTGTGGTTAGGCCTTGTTATTAAAACTATTTCGAATTAGATATTTTTGTCTAGTTTTCTATCCCCAAGTCTCAGGGTAGCTTCCATCTCATAAATATGAATATGATTTGACAGAAAAAAATGAGTGTCGAATATTATCTAACACTCAACTCACGCGCCTTTGATCAAAATTGGCGATTGTCACATTGAGGAAGATAGACAAAATTATGAAAGAAAAAACGAAACTGTTAAAAGCAGAGAAGTTAACTTGCTAATTGCAAAAGTACCATGTAACATTACGTATCTAGAATCTGTCAGAGGACCTTGACATCTTTCAACAGCAATTTTGAAATAAAAATTAAAAAAAAAATCTTCCTGATTTTTGAAATATTTAATTTCTAATTAACCCCTTAAAAGACTTCGAAATCTTAAAGTCCTCAGTAAATCCATCAAAGAATCCTCCGTAATACCGGAAACGCTACCCGCCCCCAAAGAGCACCTCAGCCAGGTGACGAAAATCATGAAACCCATGTCTATGTCCTCCAGATCAATCGATCCCTCCAGAATCCAACACCGATCGGGGTCTGTATCTCTATCATGTTATCTACTCACTCTAAGAACACCTCGGATTCGCTTCTCGGTAACACCAACCTCGGCAGAACTATAGCCTTCTTGCGCCTGGTCTTCAGAGTCTGCGCGGAGAATTGGAACTCTGACGATTGCACTGGCGAATGGGGGCTGAGTATGGTGATCTTCCTGTCGCTACCACCTGGACTGGTCAGCGAGAAGACGTTGGACGGCGGTGGCAGGCTTAAATGCTGCGGTAGTTTTCTTTCCAAAGCAGTGCTTGCGAACAGCTCACGCCTAACCTCAGCGTTCAGGCTCTCCTCTCTATGGAGGCTCTCGCTGCTTTTGGATTCAACAGTGACGATCCTCTTCATATCCTTGGTTGACGAGGTCAAGAAGCTCCTGTAGTGGGTCTTTGCCCTAGCCACGTGGGTCTCTGACGACAAGGACAGCGACTCCAGGGACTTGGAGTCGTCGCTGTAGCGATCGTCAGCGCTGAGGAAGTTCCTCGAGGTCCGCAGGCTCTCCATGGACCTGGCCATGATCTGGCCGGCAGACCCGGTGGTCAACAAGTGTTGTTGTTGGTGTTGCTGCTGCCCCTGCAACTTGGAGAGGCTCTTCACCTCTGGCTCGTACTCCTCCTGGCTGGATGACGACTGCGGGCTACGGTTGAAAAGCCCAAGACGTGTGCCAGAGGATTTTACCTCTTCGTTCACCCTCAGGCGGGTCTTTATCAGCGAGCGCTGGCGATTCATCACCAGGGACTCCGCTTCCTCGGGGACGTCCAGGGAGTAACGGTCCCTCCCTGAGATCCTGTTACCCTTCTCATCAGTTATCAGAGGTTCAGGAGTCTCCTCGTCCTTAGGGATGTTCTCTACCTCGCTCTCGGAGGCGCACTCCATGGTGTCGGAGTCATCTGTGGAGTTTCGATGAAGAGTCTCGATTCTGGAAATCCTCGACATGAATTTCGAGGTGGACATCACGGTCCTGGTCTTTGATTCCTTGTGAGACACCTTGTTCACCAGCGTCACCGACTCACGTTTCTCATCGGTGTCGTCGTCGTCCATTTTGCGGGAATTTCTTGAGGCAGAAGGGGATTTCCTGAAGAATCCTTCAACGAGGTGACTGTCTCTCCCGGCGGCGAGAAAGTTGGGGATGAATGGGTTATGGGGATTCAGATGAAGAACGAGGAGGGCCGTCTGGTTCAAGTTATTTCTCGAGCAGCTTTGGCAGGCTGGCAGCTTCTGTTAGGGATAGTCGAATCCTGATTCCTCCTGGATTTCTGAGCTCATCTGAATACGAATAACTTCCACGACTTCGGTCTCCTCGCCGCCTGGAATCTGCTACGCTAGGTTTCCCACTGAGACGCTGGCAGGCTGAAAGAGTTAATGCCACTTTCTCACAATGATCCGCTGTAATCGCGTGAACCTTTCGTTTGGAGTACCTCTGGTAACCGAGAATCACTTACAGATGTTACAGAGGCTTTAAAAAATTCTGACTTTATCTGGGATTAAAATTCGAAGGAATCACATAATATTCCTTCATTCCATATTTAACTGGTCAGTATTCAAGGACACTATTAAGCTCCCTATACATTTTGGAACACGTCCTTCAGAAAAAATCATTTCAATCTGCGACTCGTGGACGCCCGAAGCGGAACGTATGCAAACTGCCTACCTAACACAAGGAAATAAGGTCGATTCATTTCAATCTTCAGGATTAAATGAAATTCTTAGAACCTAACGCTCGAAGGAAGCAGACGATCATTCACACGGATATTAGATTGTCGTCACCGTAGGAATGCCGCAATTGCATTAACCCACCCACGAGTACACCCAATGGAATCGATACTAACGCCGATTGGACCGACGACTGATGTGGAACGGATCGGTGTTCTGGTTGAAGGCTCGCATTGTGCGCGTCATTTTTCATAGTTTAATGGAACTGGAACAGCGCCAGCTTTCAGAGCTCGAGAAACGTCCGAAGGATTTACGGAAAATTAATCCCACTGAGAGAAAGGCTGAACCTAGATGAAGCTATTGGGACTACCTTGTTACTACCAACGTTACTGTACCCTTCATTGTTTCTTTGTACAGTGAAGGACAAATAGATTTTACTGTGTGTCAGAAGTGACCTGGTTCCACCTCTCGTTTCACTGTCGGACCTCGATTAAGAATTAAATAAATTCCAATAAACGGGATGTAAAGTAATCTCTGGCAAACATTTCAGTGATACACTCAACCCCAGAAGATGATAAAATAAATTCATTCAACATATGTACATTTTTGCTTCGACTTTCACTAATTATATTCGACTGGGAGCTTTGTTAATTAATTAATTAATATATTCTACGAATCCAAGTAATACCTACATGTATCAAGAAAGTAAAAAATAATCTTGTACTGGATAACAAGGGGGCCATTTTGAGCATCAGGTTGCTCAAGGTTGCTAGGAAGCAGGAATGGTTGTAACTTGGTGACAAAGCAAAACTGGGCTTCTTTCTTTATTCTTTAGTGTTGACTCTATTCTTCAAGGGGTTTCAAACAGACGCTTGAGGGCGCAGTCTGAATTATTTGCAAGGTAACTGCTGAAATGGCACAGAAACTGCAATGAATATGTGTGAAGCTTATCAACCACATTATCTGACCTCTCACGTAAAGCAAACAGATGTGCCTCACGTAACATCAGTTGATCGAAGCTCTAAGCAAATAAACCTCTGTCTTTGTTGCTTGAATCTGGGCAGGTGGCGTAAAGATGAACTATATTACATGAATACACTGTACTACAGAACCAAATTCTTGCTACGACCTGGATTTCTCATATGTGATAACCTAACTTTAATATGCAATCCTCAAAGGGTATCTAGGGGCATCTAATAGAATGAGGGTGATCTTAATACTTAATTATGAGATGTGGTAATGAAACTTCGTGTAAATTTAGACGTTGAAATGCAGGAGAATTGCGGAGGAACATAGTCATTAGCATAATACTTGCTTCTCTTTGGTTATGACAGAGGAGTATAGTGAAAAGAAGCTCAGCTAGGTGTTCAAACATACTACGAAGCTATTCCTCCATCATAGCACTTGACTATATAATTTTCAAACATAACTCCCGGTATACTTTATACCCCAACTGTGCTTATAAGAAATACTCGTTATCCCAAAAAGGAAACATAACCTCCAAACACGAGATCTGTAGAGATTTAAGTCTTTAACGACTGCAGCGTTAATCTGATGTCTCCAGGAACCAGAAATAAGTATAACGCGGTGATAAACCTGCGTAATACTTATGCAAAAGGTGATTAAGTTCAATTAAAAAGATATAAGCATTTATGTAAACATGATACATTCTGCAAATTCGCTATGCAAATTCTATCAGGATGTAACGTCCTGAATTTAATTATGGGTACGAGGTGGCACGATTAATTAAACCCTTCCGATTCGGGTTGAATTTTGCATTTTTATTGTGCCACAGTACCGCTGAATCATTTATTCCAGCGGTAATTATAAATGTTTCGTCAACGTGGCGGATAAATGAGTTTCCCATGGGAACAAAGGTCATCAAGCTTCGCGTGACTTATGAAAATTTCTGCCCCATATTAGTCCGGGCACTTTTTAAACAACTCTGGCAGAAATTCGGGGCACCCGATATTTTCACAATTGAATTTTAAACTTCAACTGATTCACCCGGCGAGCGAGTTTCACTTTGTGGCTGCTTTTCTACAGCTTCTGGCAAACGATCTCGCGGGTTTTCATTCAATTTGCCCCGCGGAACTGAAACCGAAATTCACTGAAAACGCGATTATAATTTGTAATTTAATTTTCTCCTACGTCGATATTAAATGTAATGCCCCTAGCAACTGAGTAGGAATATTGGGCGTATCGGAAATGGTGTAAAAATAAATACATAAATAAAGTAAAATTGATTTTGAGAAAATTGATTTTTGAATCTTGTTTAATATTTGGCTAAGATTTGAGTAGAATAAAGAAGTAAGTATAGTATAATTGCGCGTGAAATGGACCCCTATCTAAAAACGAGTCGAAACTGTAAAATAACTTTTTTTTGAACGTGGATTTGTTTTTCCAAAAAGTCGATTTGAACATTGAACCAAATCTTAGTCCAGTTTTGTATATTACAAAATCTTTATCTCGAATATTATCCATTCAATCACTTTCCTATTCCTCACTATGAGACTTGTCGAGAGACTCGATATACGAAGCATTTGAATATGTTCGATCGATATAATTGGACTATCGAAACGTGCCACAGGGGTAGAGGATAATGATGCCAGCCTTGATTAAAATCAGGGGACAAATTGCCCGCATCAAATTAGATTGTCTAATTCGGCAGGTTCTGCGGCTTCCCAGGGCGTAATTTAAACGCAGATGGAGCATGGTTCTGCCACAAACAACAAAGACAATAACGCCAACGTCTGCCGTGCACCAAGGCCTGGCAGCTTTCAGCTGAAAGCGGTGGTTAAATATAGATCAGCCCAGCAAAAGATGGGAATGCATTCGGTATTATGGGACACCGTCGTATTCCTGGATGTTCTACGACACCTCGATGGGTGGCCATCCCCTGGACGGCATATCTAACTTTATTTTTAAGTACTGGCCTCCCATGTTGAGGCTCTTATCTGCGAGCAGTGACGAGTTCAGGGATTCACTATGTGGATGGGAGAGAGTTTCATATATAGTCTTTTTAATGGAACTGGTCAGCACTTGCCAAGTAGCGTAGTATATTGAATGGGAATGATGGGATGAAATTATAGAAGTCAAGCAACATAGGAACATCTGGGCAGCTAGCACCGATGGAGCAGATGGGGTGTTTGAACAGGTACTCTTGAAACTGGCGAGACTTAAGAATAGATAGACTGGGAGAGCAAATGTTGCGACTGCTGGAACAAGTACCAGATGAAACAGGAGGCTCGCACGAAACGTCACACCTGAATAGGCGGAATTAGTATAACAGATGTGGTACATGTGGCGGAGCAAGTGGGAATCACTCGAACAGCTGAGGCTGTTGGAAGAAATAGGGCAGTAATGCAGTTGATGTACTAGGTGGGACAGAATAAATAAACAGATCAGATAGACAGAATCAAGGAGCGAGTAGAAGTAAGTAGGTGCGACACTTGGGTGTCCAACTGACTAATCAGGAATGTGATCAAATAAGTGACAAGCAACACATTTAGGGACTTAAACCTCAGTGATATTAGAATGTCCCTCAGATTAGCTTGATCTTTGCAAGACCCAAGAAGCCTATATTTCAAAAACCTGGAAGACTGAATCCCAATACAAAATACGATGAAGAAAATAACAATTTTACCACAATCATCCATCTGCTTAACCCAACTTCAGTTAATGTACAAAATGCGCCCCCAATGCGTTGTATGCCCACGATAGAAATCAACCGCGAATTAAACAATAAAGCAGCAATTACACGGTGAGCTCCCAGTGGCACTATACTAAACACGGAGAGGTATTTTCGAGCGTACAGCAGACAGATACTAATTCATACATGACAGTGGCCGTAAATCACGCCCAGCGTACGATTTATAAGCTTGCTTTACATCGTGCCTGGCGGCTTCATCCGCCTCCCGAGCGTTCCTCAAGCATCATTGTTTGTTTTCCACCGCCATGGCTCGCCGGCTAAGTTTTCTTTGTTAAAAGGATCCCAACAAAGAGATGACCGGGGTCAGAGAGGGAAAACAAGTGGTTTCGTTAGCTGCCGATGGCCCAAACTAAATTTACTTCACGCTCTAATTCAACTCCGGGGGCGATGTTATTGTGTAGCATCGTCCTGAACTTGGGAATCAATTCGATTGTTCTGGACAAATAAATACCAACCGTTTGATAGCCGTCGATGCAATTTCACTACACTCAGCGCAATACTGTTTTATGGATAGGCGTGAGTTTAAATGGTAACAAAGGACTTTCAAGTGAGGGATTCCACTCAGTAAACTCGATGGTTTTAACATATCTCTTCTTGCTATTGATATGGTAAGGGGAGTGCCCGAAATTCGGTTCAAATTCCGCATATAATTGCGGCACAACACGTAGAATAACGTAGCAAACCTGGAGGTGTGCCATTCTCAAAAGTTATTGGGAAAATATTTTTCAGCTTCAATTTAAAATTTTCTTTCATCAGAGTGACCTATTTTATAATTCTAACGCGTTTGGGAGCCACAGTATTTGGGCTGCCAAGTTTACAGATGTTCTCGTTCTTCAACATTGATTTTGTATTCTTTGTTCTCGTAACTGTCTACTGTGCAGTGAGTAAAGAGTAATGGAAGATTTCAGAAAGCTTGAGAAAGATTAATGGTTTTATTCTTTTTACTACTGTAGGCGAAAAAGAGACCCTAGGGCGATTGGATTCGAACCCAAGCTCTGCGGGTCCTCTGCGGGTACTGCGTTACCAATTCCCCCCATGTCGACTTTCCGACAACGGGGCGCCACCTATGCGCAAATCGCACCATAGGTCGTCCCCAAACGCCGAATGCCTACATTACAATCCCAGGGTTCTGTCGCAGTCATTCATTTTTTCCCTCGCATGAAAGAGGCGTGGTCAGAATTTCATTCAGGAAAGGGCGATAAATAGTGAAACCGAATTTTGAATTTATGTACCTAGTTAGAATTCACAATTTAATTTATGTTTAATTTGTAATAATCTAATTTAATTTTGGACGAATGACTAATTTTTTTCCTGTGCCAGAGGGGGGGAAAGGCAAGCGTCCGCCCTTGCCCCGCCTTGGCCACGCCCTTGTGCTCTTTTAACAGAGAAAGTGCACCTGGTTTCATTTCTCTCATTTATAATGGGCGGCACAATCTTATTTGTTATTTTAAGTGCGGCCATGTAACTCGGGAAACGAGGCTCGTTATCCCGAAGGAAACCCCGCGGCGCTGATTTAACATTTCCCCAGCATGTATTTCCGGGGACAGCTAATTATCGGCGGACCATTTAAACTATTGATCCGTTGCGGGCAAGAAAAAGGCAGACACAGGGAATAACAATTTCATAAAACTCCAACTAATTGGGAAGAGAATAAACTCTGACGTCCCTGTGCATTTTAACATACCCTCGGGACTTAATATTGCGAAATTATAGAGTAAAATTATACCTCCCAACTGGAAACGGAAACATCGGGAGGAGCTAACCTTCAACAGGAAACTCTAAAATAAATGTTTATGCGCTTTACTAATAATTAATGAGAGACCTAGCATGCAAGAGGATTCGAGGAACCCCAATAAAAGTTTAAACGACGCGGAAAGCTTAAATTATAGAATAACGGAATATTTATAGAGGAAACAAGTAAAATTACATATTTGACAATTGCAATATAATTCAACAAAACATGAAAACTGGAATTATCAAATTGAAGTTGAAAGAAAGTGAACAACTATAGTTGATTAAGGCTATTCAAAAGTCACTTTTAAGAGAATGAGCAGTGGGCGTGGCCTGACGCTAAGGTGGGAGGTGCTTAACCGATATGGTGGGGGTATCTAACTGATATAGTGGGGATTATCCCGCCTCCACAGCCTTGGACAGCTACTAGAGAACTCGGAGCATAAGTTTGAAGCTATAAATACATTGGTATAAAGGATGTAACGATAATATATAGCGCTAAAGTCGAAGAACGATTTAATTAATGAGATCAAGACTGAAGAAGGCTTACAAATGAGGATCATATTAATAGCGAGAGCGTTTCAGGGAAGCAATAAATTTCGATGAAGTGTGCCAGGAAAGCATGCCAGAATTCCAAAAGAATTCCTTCTTTCAGGCGTAAAGGGACTCGGCTCGGAGTCGACATTTACCGATTTAACGCTTTAGGAAGCAAGAAGACGCCTACGCTCGCCAGTTAACTTTGCTGAGACGATTTATCGTCCCTTCTCGAACGAGGATGCCGCTATAGCGTCCTCGCAGTCGGCCCGAGCTACCGTTATTACTTTATCCATCATACCGACGGTGAAATTATCGCGAGATCTTATGAAAATAATTATTCCATACAGGGTGACTCATTTTACCCTGTAAATGAATTCAACAAAAGCAATATTGAATCCTTCTACTTTTTTTTTTCTATCAAAAGTTCTACGATTTTGACACAAAAAAAGTGCAGTTTGTTCCACTATGTGGCGTTGGGGGAATGGAGGTTTTCGTTTTCTCGCCGACACCAGGCATGGGAATTAACACGCGGTTCTCGTGGTACGGGCCTGAGGCGCTCCAAGCTGCTAGGCCGCCGCGGGGACCAAGATGCGCGGCGGGGGAAAGGGGGAGTTGCCTCTTTAAATCGGCCGTCAAGTTCACTTAATTCCCTTGCCTGGCCTACACAATATTTAAAAAATTAAGAATACTTCAATGTTTCGATAAGTATAAAACAGAAAACGAATCTGGACTGCTGCAAATATGAAATAAAGTGACTCACCCCCCCCCCCCTACCCACGAAAAGGATGTAGAAAGTCAGGGATGTATGTCATGCGGAATGGTCGTGCATCTCAGTTGAAGCGAAACAAATCAGAGTGCCATTACCAGAAGCTGCTTTAGCGATAATAACAATTCAACTTCATGAATAAAGTTACTCGGAGCTGCTTATCGGATTCAACGTGATAACGTTCTCCCGTATTGGAAACCATGAAATAGCGATCAGGACTCGAGATAACACGCTCCATTGCATTCGAATCTAGGTTCACTCGCAGGTTGCCCTATCCACTTTCTGCAACGAAGGTAAGCTTTTAGGAAAATTGCCAGGAGCAGCGGGGGAGAGATTACGCTTAATCCAACGACAAAACCAGCCCCAAAATCAAATTCCTGAATCTCACCTAGCCGAGTAATTATAGGTAATAGAATAATTTTCCACCCGATGTAATTCTGCTTTTAACAAATCAAATAAGCTATGTATCACACATTCATGAAAAAATTCATCTTGCTCTATAGCAGAAGGCATATTCTCAACAATTGAAGAGTCCTTGTATAAAAAACTGCAAGTACCAAAATAAAATTAAAAAAAAAAAATTTATCGAAAAATTTTCCCAGTGGCAATAGTAATATTATATTATAGAATTTGATTTTTGGCACTTATAGTATTTTTTACAAGGACTCTTCAATTCCCAACTCAATATAATAATATTCTGAGAAGATTAATAGTTCTTCTGACAGTACATTTTAAATTCTTAATTATTCTTCTCGCTATGTGGAAATCACTAAATAAGCAGAAATAATTATGTCTAAAATTTGTAATGATTTTAAGCATTAGAATTCACGATCCCCATAGAAATGATTTGGGGGGCACTATGAATATCTCAAGGAAAGCAGGGATTAGGTGCTTTATTTCCTCAGGAATAGTCACAGGTCACGAACTCGATACACTTTATCGTCGGAATTCGACTTCCACGCGAAGCTTCTGTTCGGAGGCGCTTTCTGGATGATTTAGGGGTTTCAGAGGCCATGCCAGGACACCAGCTGGCTCACCTAGATTGCCAAAGTTCTAGGTCAGCCAATGGTTCCACACCGCGGGACTGGAATCGTCACGATAATATGCAGCTACGTGACTGCAGTCAACTGCATGCATCGATCAAACGTTTGGAAATTTGTTTGCGTGCACAGCTCTATCATTGACGTTCAATAATTCACAGTAACTTGGACAGAGCGCTCTCAACCTAGACGGAAGATACAGCTGAACAACTTTGGTTCCCTAACTTCTTAATTTTCAGCCGAAGAAAACGAGCTGCTAGCACTCATAATAATTTAATTACCCAGATCACTAGAAGCTTGTAACAACCCCGATATTCCTACTTTATTAGAACCATTACGGTCTTGAATATATTCTAGAATATTTCGTTCAAAGAAAGTTAAATACATATATAAATAAAAATAAAATTAAATGGGAGGAGTACTTCCTTAGGAACATATTTCCATATTCAGTGGAGACTTCGAACATAATTGGACTGCAGAAATTCACCAACATTTTTTGTTTAATGGTACGACTAGTTCATTACGTTAATGAAGTAAAGAAACTTTCCCAAGCTATGCGGTGGCTCATTTCCAGTGGCACCGTAGTAATTTGTAAATGAACGAGCAATGCCACTAGGTAGGAGATTAAACAGTGCATTGTCGAAATAGTGATATGCTTTGTTTTGAAGCTTCGTATAGAGGAATTGAAGCTGAGCCCTTTGTGACGTACTGTGACTGCGACCGTTAATAATTAACGCAGGATCGAATAACCCTGGGGACGGGATAAAACAATACCGAAGTTATGAATATTTGTTTGCAATCATATGCTTAATAACTTTTCGCATTTAAGAGACATGCCCAAAACTAGCAAGCTAAAAAAAATTCTCCAAATAAATGTAGCTAAAAAAAACTGGGGAAAATTGGATTTGGATTGAATTCTTAAATATGGGCCCAACCCTTTGTCTTCGGTAAAATAAGGGATTTGTAAAATATTATTCTATAATTAAAAACAATTACTAAATAAAGACACCCCCATAAATAATGTGCCATGCACTCCCCTAACCAGCGTGCATCCGTTCAGAGTTCACCGATTCTCGGACTCCCAGCGACCTCGTCCTTCAGCGAATGGTCGCCCACCGGCGCCACGCTTACGCGTTTAATCGGCCGGTTAAAATCAGCGAGGCGCGTAGCTTTTGATGGTCCCGCCAGTCCTGCACGATATCCGAGAACAATGCGTTAATTATTAAAATTATGGACGGAGCTCCCTGACTCGTTGTCATCGAGGTAGATCTGCTACGCGCAGGTCGTCTCGAATTTCCAGGGACGCCTCTTCGATATCCAGTTTCCCAACACTTTTGGCGTTTCGTTAAATGTCACAGTACTTTGGTCTACGAAATTCGAGCGCCAAGTAGAGAAAATGGTTGGTCGTTTTGAGTTTCTCCTTTGGGGCGAGAATAAATTGATGATTTTTCAACCACCGAATTTAAACTCTTCTCGTAGCTCCGAAAGAGAATAGGACGATATCGGCGATCGAAGGATCTACTGTTAAGTGGGAGTCAAGTTGGGTCATTTTCTGTTTGTTTCGAATAGCTACTAAAATTGCGCTCAGAGGGATTTTAAGTAACGAACACCTGCGCGGAAATACGTGGTATTTAAGATTGCATTTTAAACAGTATGTACTTTGCATTTTCTCGTGGAAAGAGCTTTCTGCAGGGGCGAAGAATTTATTGGTCATGAATAATCCTGCTCCTTGGGGGAACTGGTGGAAACATGGGTTAAGCAGTTGCAGGGTTCAGCTTAAATTCCCCAAAGTCTGTCATTTGTTAGAATTAGTGGGGGATTCTGGTGACAGTTTTCCTCAAGACCCAAGAAATCCTCTGGAAAAGTTCAGGACCTGTCTACGACATACCTGACCCCTGTTAAATATATACTGAACATATTAAGTCGACTACATCCTGGAAAGAAACAATATCTTTGAAGGAGAAGTTTATTGCTGGGAAGATTTAAAGTATGCTCTGGAGGAAAGGAGTGTAAGGAGGAAGACGGAGGTGAAAATAAGCTTCTCGCTGTTTTCTGTTTTGTAACAGAAGATAGTAGAATGTATTTTCTGGGATTTAGAAATGACCCAGGGAATTTCTTGGGAACACCTCTGAGGAAACTGAAAGCAAAGAATAAAAGGTTCTAGTTTGTTTTAAAAACTCAACGAAATCTGGGCGAAAGAGTGATAGAGTGTAAATTTTGGATCACTCTGGGTAAATTTTTAGTAACTCTTATCACATTTGAGGCAACACCGATCAAACTTAGACCAAGTGTGCTCAATTTTATAGCAATTTTGACTAACTTTGAACTTTGAAAAATGTTTCAGATAACTCTAAGTAATTTTTTAGCAGACTCTGAGTGGCTTTTAGCAAATTTTCAATGAGTCTTTAGAAAATTCTATAGGAATATTTCAGATAATTTTTAATAAACTTAGACCTTTTGAGCAACACTGAAGCTAACTTAAAAAAAAAAACTTTAAGTCGCCTTTCATGAAATTTTTAGTGTCTTAATCCATCTTCGTCAAAATTCTTTCAAACCCCTGATTTATCATAAAAATGGAGCTTGACTGGGTCAAGATTAGCGCAAAGTGACATGAAACACGTTCAAATCACACCTACATCACAGTCAAATTTATCTACGTCAGGGATCCGAACACGAGGCTCTTCCAGCTTCCTCTATCCCATCTAAACCCTTCAGAACGATGCATTACTGTCCAAGGTAAACCAGAAGTAAATTTTTACGTGACAGGAAATAAGTACAAGACTGATGACGTTACTTCGACCACAGAAAAGGAGGAGCTCTAGAAGAGTAATGGCCTTCGGCGACTTAAAAGCTTGCAAATTGCTCAAACTTCCACTAAGAGTAGTTTGTTCAAAATAAATTAAAGGGTCAAGTTTCTCGGAAAAGTCCACTGAAAGAATGTGTCCAAACAAAACTTTTTGTCGAATGAGAAACTGTAATGAGCAACAAAAAACGTCATTATATTTTCAGTGCTGGTGGCGTTCAGAGCACTTTTGCATTAAATTAAATATTATTACACAGAGTGTTTCGTAATTGGTGATACAAGTGATTTTACGTGAAAAAGGGGGAAAACAGAAAATGTGTGAGTAAGTTTGTGCATAGCAGGCTTTCTTTTCGAAAAATTCAAATTTATCTGTAAATATAGCACAAATATGAATTAAATCCTTGTGCAAAAATACGTCAAAACTGTCCAATAACTTTCGTCGAATAAGGCTCCATTTCCAAGAAAATCGATTTACAATTAGGTGCACGTTTACTTGACAGATTTCGAGAAAAAAAATCACGATACAAAATGAACCTAGAAAAAAAAATGAAATTGTGAGCATTTATTGCAGTAACGAAACGGAACATCTTCATTGTTAAATATCTCATAAATTATTAGGTGTACATCAGTGAAACCGAGCCTGGGTGATATATTTTATGCTTCTCTACCTACTCGCAATGTTACATTAAAATTGCAGCGGAACACTTCATGTAGTCCCTCGTTGAAAGACTCGAAATACGTGGTACAGAGGGGATGGACCGGCTAGCAAATTTTCCAGCAGGACGATTCTAAGAGATACGAGGCTCGTTTCGGCTTTCTTTTCTCATTTCCTGCATCCTCTTTCATCCCCCTTAATCCCGCCCAGGTGTTATCGTGAATTGTGTTACAGCGGGGGAACGCAGGCACTTGGAAAAAGAATGCAGCAGGGTCCCCATGAGAAAGGCTCGCAAAAGGAGATTGATATTGTGACTTACTCGATGGCGCAAGCGTTTTATGCGGCTGATGAAGACGTTAGTGGAAATTATTGGTAACTGTTTCTTTTACAGAATTTTTTAACCACAGTTTTGACAATAAAGTACTTAAATTAATAATTAGATGAAGTGTCGGAAGATTTTAAGAAAAAGAATATAAGGGAGATTGAAGGTTTAGTTAAAATGTGTGAATATGGTTGTTCTAATTGAATTTTTTTTTAAATTGTTTATCGAAAAAAACATTGTGATTTTTAATTTTATAAATAAGTATTTTCTTTCCATAGAATTTTTTTATCTGTAAGTAATTTTGTTAATCAAAAATCGGAATATGCATCTTGAAAGTTTATAATTTGTTGTGTAGCTGCTGTTGAACAAACCAGGGTCGTCGCGTAAGGAGTTTGCGGTGCCAAAAATATCTCCTCTGGGTGTCATCCAAAAGAAAAAAAAAAGAAAAATGTTCCTTAAAGTATGTAAAAAAAACTAGTGTTTATTATACGCTATTTTTAAAACTGTAATTTTTAGGAAAAATATGAGTGTTTGAACTTTAATTCAATCCCGTCATCAGTTGTTTAATGATTAAAATCAAACTGTGGCTATTTCAAGTTTAAGGTACAGGTTAAAGTGAGATAATTTTTTTCTTTAAATTTACAGACAATAATTAATCCCGGGCCATGAAACTAGTCCTCCTTTGATGTTGTAGCTTCTGCGAATTCTTTACTGGAAAATCGATTGTTTGGAGAAGAGGGCAATAAGTATAACTGAATATAGGTAAGTTTGAAATTCAAGTTTCGGAGACACTGTTTTTGGAGAAAGTTTCTTAATTCCTGTATGGGCTAAAAACAGTATAACAATATGCCTGCATTGCATCGAGCAAAGTTGTATAACTTCATGTTGATGCAACGAAGATTTCTTGCACAACTCTTATATTCAACTTACGTAAGAAAAATATTACTATTTCTCCTTTCGTTCCATGGAGCGATGGTTCCAAAGTTTCTGCTTTGCCTTCGCAAACAGAGAAACTTTTACAATTTCTTTCTGTTATGTACCCCGTTGGAAAAGCTACACGTTAAAAGTTCTCCAAGGATTACATATTAAAAATTAATAATAACGTTTTCTGTATTTCTTAAATTTAAAATTTCAACACAAATTCCTTCTTATTTCCTATTCTTTTGAAGTGAAAATATGGAATCCAGTCCCCTCCATTCCCAATTCTTTTGAAGTGAAAATATGGACATCAATCGTCCCAATTCTTTTGAAATAGAAAATTTCAACCCAGCCCAGTCTATGCCGAATTCTTTTGAGATAGAAAAAGTAAAAAAAAACCCTAGTAGCCTCAGTTCCGTTCAAATAAAAAATTTTATCCTCACCCGTAGTGAGGATTTTTTGGGAAAATAATTTTGCGCTCGAATCCTTTCTATTTCAAGTTTCTGCGAAAATAAGAATATTTTCAAGGAATAGATTTGAACGCAACTAAGTTCAAAATAATTTTAGTTTATTGAGAATTCTCGGTTCTGGGAAAATTTTAAATCGGTAGAATGAATTCAATTAATTTTCGATTTGATATTAAATTGCTCCGCAAATTCGTGATATCTAAGAAAACCAATCAGAATGCAGATATAGGGTAAACTCTCGACGCTGGTAATTAATTGCAGGCTTCCGCTGTATTAAACTTTAAATTACCACCGAAACTGAAGCAACTAGAGTTTCTAGGAACTTCATCCTGCCGGGGTCCAAATTTGTCATAATTACAGTTTATTACATTTAAAGTTCTGTGGGATAATAAATTCTTCCCAATCAGAAATGCAGAATCGAGACATATTTATCAAAACAAAACTCGGAAATAGTAATCGAAAGAAGGAAAATTAATTTCTGTGAAATTAATTTAAAAATATTTTTATCGTAGAACTTCTTTCTAGAAATCCAAGCAATTTAAAAAAAAAATAGTCAAAATGAGCAATTAAAAGAAACTTATTTCCAAAATAAGGGAATTAAATGCATTATTCTTTTTTGTAAAAAGTCACAAAATTACTTTTTCCAACAACGAAACGAAGAAAATTCTGATCACAAGTTGCAAATTAACTTACCAAAATCATAAATGTATTTTTGAAAATAAATATTTAAACGATTATGAGCAAAAAATAAGGTAACAAATATACGAGACCACAGCTGTATTTTAATGACGAAGCTTCAAAAAAATTTTAAACTTAGTATGTACATAGTAACTCACAAAAAGAAAAAGAAGAATGAAGCCACCACTGGTTCAGGTTCCCTCGAAGAATCCCTAACCCCAGATTTGTGTATAATATGTATCACGTGTCACCGACCTCTATCACTCACTTTCTACGGAATTCTCAACTTATCCCTCCCGCAGTTGCCACTAAACTGACGAGGGCAAACACGGCGACTTTTTCTGAATCCCTCGTCAAAGTGGGGGCACGGCTGTTATTCGTGCTACCTGCCCTCCACCAAGAGGGTTTAACATGCTCATAGCAGTTTATACATTGTCTTTCAGGTCTTACAAACCAAGCAGTGATAAAAGGTTTCACTTGAATTAAAGAAAACATTTGTTTCAATGAATCAACAAAAAGGTACTTCAAAATAAATGTACCTTTACTAAATTTCTAAATCGTTGATGACTTTGATGAAGAAACTATTCCACGCTAAAACAATTTATATAAAAGATCACGCTAAAACAATTTAGTATAGCTACCACATTTGCAATGTACAATTTGTACCTATCTACATATTCATGAAAATATTTTTAATAAACCATTAAATCACAACCTCATAATTTCAGTTCGTAATAAATACATTTTACAAACTCAATTACCCTTCAATAATTCAATTAATTAAAATGTTTTTAATACAACATTAAATCACAACTTCATAATTTCAGTTCATAATAAATACATTTGTATAATCTCAATTACACTCCAATAATTCAATTGATCAGAATAATTATCAATCATTTTCCATTTTTTTATTATAATTTATATAATTTTATTTTAATTTATATATATTATTTTATTTAATCATATCCCACATACATATATACATATTTACATTACTGTACACCGCCGTACGATAAGATGTCCCCCTATTTCGACCTACAACAGCTTACTAAGAAGATATCCAACGAACATTCAAGTTTCATCTTCCTCAAAAGCAAGCTTCACCATCTTGCCGAAATTCTGCCACCGCGGCATGTCTTTCCGAGTTCCTAAGTCTTCCTATTCCGGGCAAATCGTCTATGCTGTTTGGTTGCATCAGCAGCTACGCCTCGCTTTCAAAAGCGAGATGGCGCGAACACTGGCGCGTTAATTTTCCAAAACGTCGCCTCTGAACGCTGTTCCCTGCGGCATCCTCGCGCGAACAAGGGAAAGAGGACACGACGAAACGAGGGTGGGATGGAAAATGACTCACACGCCAACGGGGGGAAGTTTTCCTTTATCGCAATAGTGAATCGTCGCGAATTCTCTAGGGTACCGTTTGAATGCAGATGCCGACGACCTGGCAGAAATTGCATTTCCTCGGGACCAAGGATTTCCCTTCCTACGTTGAACTGGCTGGATCAGATACAGGGAAGGTGCACTTTGCTCTGGTTCGAAGGAGAAAGAACTTGCGCGATTAGATTCGGTTAATTAAGATGATACAGTGGTGATCGTCTGTGAGGAACGTCACGAAGATTAATTGGGTTGCTTGACGTAGTATGTTACAGGAGAATTTATTGTAAAATCAGCTATTTTGTAAGAAACTTAACACTTTCAACGAACTCTGAAAGAACGAATTTATAGGCTACCGAATTTTTAGGGAATCGATTGCTAGGTCAACTGAGCTTCCAGGTAACTTTGATTGGAGCTAACCTGATTCTTATACTACCAGCAATGTAAATAAACAGAATTTTTAATGAATTTTAAATTAACCCAAATTGTTTGTCAAACGAACTGATTTCTGATCAAACTAAATACTTCGTGAACCGAATTATCATCAACGTAACTTCTTTGGGAACTAATTTCTAAGCAAATCTAACAGACGTCGCTCAAAAGAATATTGAAAAAATCCAATTTCAGAAAACCAATTTTTCAGAACCAACTACAAACCGAAACAAAACCTGAACCAACCGAATTTTCGGTTACAATAGACAATGCTTGCCATATAGCAAACCGAAAATTCTGATTTCAGTGGAACGTCGCGTCAATGTAGAACATATTGGAGTATGCAACGGGCAATTTTTTTCCTACAGAAATTCACGCCGAAGGGCCCTAAAAAATTACCGCATTTTTTTGGTTTTTAATATAATTTTATTGTCGTTTTGAAACTGTGATAGAGCTTGAAAAAACTGAATAACTTCTAAAATTAAATTTTAGTTCTATAAGATATTAGTTCCAATAAAAAATTTAGGAGAAACTTAAGTTCTAATAGAAAATTTATGAAGAAATTTTAGTTCAAATAGAAAATTTAGGAGAAATTTAAATTATAATAGAAAAGTTAAGAGAAATTTTAGTTCTAATAGAAAATTTATGAGAAATTTTGGTCTCGATAACTCTCGATAACTTTAAGGGCTGATTCCATCCCCCCCCCCCACAGTAAACTCCCGCAGAAGAAGAATGTGCTCCTCGCAAATCCCAACATGCTCCACATTCGCACCAAGTTTCATTAAAATCAGAATTTTCGAGTTGTTAGTATCTCCTTGTAAGCGATTCATTTCCGCGGCCAGCGCCGAAACAACGCGGACACCGAAGGGGCAGGATTATCCCTGACAGTAGGCAAGCTCGGTAACCGGAAACGACGCCGGATGGAGCGACACAGAGGAAGGTACCGAGCGTAGGCCGTGTTTGGCGCAGAGTCAGCATTTGTGGAGGGCGGAAAACGAGGCCAGAAAGCTCGTAGGAGTCGCGCACGACGCGGCCTCGGGGTTGGAATTTGAAATTCATACGGGTTGGATGTCGGCTGTGCAGCCGTGACCGTTTATCGCGACGCTATTTACCATTTCGAGGAAGCGGGGAAAGGTCAGGCTGGCCTGTGACACGATTCGATTATCGAGCGAAGGGACAACTTTCGGATTCGGTGGCTCGAGCCGCCGGGTTTAGGGTCCGCTGTGCCAGTAAAGCGGTGGTGGACGGAATTTTTCGACTGGAAGCTGATCCAAGTGGAGCTTTCCAACTCGATGCAAGAGCGGCCCTTGAGCTTCGATGTAAATTCAGTTGGAGGAGAAAGTTCGATTGCCATGATGAACAGTTTCCCGGAGAGAGAATAGAATACTTGCGCGGCGAGGTTTTAAATAACTGCTGCTTGAAAACTGAGTTGTACATTCCAAGTGGTGCATTCTAGATGTGAAGCCATTTACCTGTTTCCTCAACTGAGTAAACTGCTTGTCTCTCATTTCTGTTCTCTTAGCTTCTACTAGGTACAATACCACTGTTAGATGGTTGAAGGAGTGGCCTTGGGAAACTTGTTTGTTTATCATCTAATATTAAAGGCGGAGTCAGGAACTGGAATGGAGAATGAATTTATAATTTGGAGGGTAGTTCTGTTTTACTTATGGAACTTAACCTTTGAATATTTGTTCAGTTTCCTGTTTTAGTTTTAGTTTGCTAGTCTATAATTAAGGAAGTTAGAAAACTGTATTTGAAGCATTTTCTTGCTTCTCAGAAATAGTTTTTAAAGAATAATCATTACTAATTGCAAGTAAATAGAGTAATTACCACGAGAGCAGTTTTAGATGAAAAAATTAAAATATCTTATTCATTATATTAACTTTGGGGTGCCTACTAGATTACCTGAATTTACACTTTACTAACCACCTTTACACTTTACCCTAACCTCAATTATTCACACCACTATAAGAACTTATTAAATTTCCTCACCACTAGATTAACTGAAAGCTCAGCTGCACTTCCCCTAGAAACCGCCACTGCTTCAAACTGAATTCCTAATATAGGAGAGACTAAGCTTTCCAAGAAGTCAAAAACTTCCACTTCAATCTACACGTCAATAATCTCCCTGTTTGAGGAACATTATGAAAATAAGTGACCTATGAAATGGTTTTCGTATAGGTTATATAGAAGTGCCAATTTATTAATAATTATAATTTTTGAAAAACGGTTAAGATTAACAAAGATTAAATTAAATTAAGTTAAAGTGACGAAAAATGGAATTAGCAGGAAATTGCAAAAAATCCTGATGAGTTATTTTAAAAAAGGATCAATATAATTTGAGAAGGTTGAGTCTTTCTCGGTTAAAGTTCGCCCGCCCGCGCGGAATATAGTTCTCCAAGTAGATAATTAATGCGGGACTTGAATAAGAATTTATTTAGCGCCTAATGAGCACTCCGTTGACGCTGTTAATGAATTCAGCTGCTCATCCTTCGCTTGTGTCGACCATCGGGACGTCCTATTCACAAGATTCTACTGAAAAATTGTAGAAGAGGGTTTCCAAACCCTTCATTTTCCATTTATGTCTCCGTGCTCTTTACAGCGCTTAATTGAAGCCCACACGTTCGTGGAACTCATTATATTATGTCACAGGCTTGATTTTACTGCCACGCGTTTCTTGTTGCAGCCACGGACACAATTAGCCTGTAGATTTGCGTGAAAATATGAGAAATGGAGAGAGGGGGTAGGCAGACGGCGTGGTGGGAGCCAGAGCGCGTGGCGGGGGAAGTAGATGGCGCTGTGGTCGAACTAGATGGCGCAGTGGTCGAACTAGATGGCGCAGTGGTCGAACTAGATGGCGCAGTGGTCGAACTAGATGGCGTTGTAGCTGAACTAGATGGCGTGGTGGGGAGAATGCCTCCCCAGTGGCCATGAACAGTCACTTGACTTTATCCTGACTGTATCAAAGCCACTAACCAGCCACTCTACAATCGACAAATTAAGAAATTCGCTGTGTTCACGATTTAACCGGCTATCCATAGAGAATATCATTATTACGACTATGAATTATAATGGAGACGTAGAGAGGGAGCAAGATACTTCGAATTTAAGGGCCAATATAATTCCCCGTTCCCCCTATATCGTAAAGGTGCCCTCTCGCAGCGTGCTACTTAGAACGAAACCCTTATTCCAGCAACCATGTATTATCCAATGTCGTCGTTATGGTAATGAGGGAAGGAAACGTAAATTGGCCACGTAGAAGCGAAAAAGAAGCAAGTGCCTGAGATGGGGCAGAGCGAAAGGGGGACAATGGGGCGAAGTTAGGCGGCAGAAACTGGAAGAGTGGCGTTTAAATTATGCAGAACCGTATAACCGCTCGTGCATGCACCCTGTACGTGGATTAGAACAGACCTCCTAGTGGAGCTCGTCATACGTTTCGCTGATACGAGTCAACCTACGTTCGGATCCTTCTTTTTCATTTCAAGGGCTCTTCTCCCCACTCATCTTTCTTTGTGGAATGAAATCAGAATGAAAGGATTACTCTACTAGAGATGCAAGCATCTCTCGGAAATATTGCATGCAGTGGAATGTTTGCACTGCATCCCTGTCCTCCTTCCAGCCGGCGAGAAAAAAAAATGGTTTCGTTTCACGATTACGAAGAGATTGAAATTCTCTGACAACGGGCCAGAGCCATGAAACGATGAAAGCGACATCCTCGCGCTCTCGTCCCTATTGTCTCCCCTCTCCCTCCTGTTCATGAAAAATTCAGGGGAGGAAAAGTAATTACAAGCCGCAGCTAGGATTGTAGGAAACCTCGTTGCACGTGACCAGGGGCTTTCGTTTCGAATAACTGGGAGGCTTTCTCGTATCACTGAACTAGCTCAGCTGCGCTTTGCTGGAGTTTCGTGTGTAGAGAGCGGCTCTAAAGAGGTATTGAAAAGGAAGATCGATGAGTCAGGGGGGAAGTGAGAATTAGGTGGCAGGCTTCAAAATTGAGAAGTTTCCTTGAAATCTGGCCTCTCTGTTTAAAATGCATAGTGACATTTGGAATGGCCTGTACAAAGTACTGGCTAAGGACATATCGAAATAATTAGCTTCTGCAAATAGGTAGTAAAGTATGAAAATATAATTCACTTCAAGACCAAAAACATTCGAAAATTTTCGAATCAAAGAAAATTTTCAGGACCGAAAGAGAATATTAATATTCGTCATATTTTTATATTAAAATAAAGAAGTCAAATTATTAAAAAAAAATCCATTTTGACACGAAACAGGTTTGGAAATTCTGAAAAAGTTTTTTTGTCCACTAAAAAGAATCTTAATTCTTCACACTCTTATATGAAAATAAAAAAGTGAAATTATTCCAAAAATTCTAATTATTAGAATTTCAATATATTTCAAAAGTCACTGCCAGAATAAAATATTGCGTTCAATTTTACATAAAACGGATTCGAAAATTCTGAATAAGTTTTTTTGGCCCAAAAGAGAATTTTAATTCATTGTAAAAATTCCCTGCTAAAGTGAATATTCAAATTCGCCTCTGGACAGAATGCATAAACTTTTATCTGAAATTGCTTTCCCGATAACATGTTTTTGTTTGTACCATTTCGAACACCGCGTTGCCCCTCCCCTTCTTTTTCAATCTAACGGACGAGCACGAAAAAAAATTGATCGCGAAAAGTATTCGCTGCTACGTTGATCGATTCATAATAACAAACTGGTGCGCGCTGGCACACGCTGCCCGATTAAATTGATGTCGATGCGAAATCGCCGATTACAACGAAGAAAAAGTGGGCTTGAACCAGGTTGAACCGCCTGGGAATCCAGGTTGGACGTCGAACATCCACATGCAAGTCGTAATCGCGCAGTTTCGCGATCAATAAATCAAGGGAAATGCATGTGGACTCTTTCCACTGTCCACGTATCGTCTCGAAAAAAAACACCAACTGATTTCTTAGGGGCGCATTCTCATTTGCAAGCGGAAAAAGAAGCTGTTTTCAAGAATTTCTTTGCGGGGAAGGTAACAGTGGGAATAAATAATTATTTTAATACAAGATCGTAGAAGATAGGTAAAATTCAAAATATAAATATAGAAAAAAATCACCCTTTTATGGTAAATTAAAAATCTCACCCTCATTCCATCTGCATCAATAATTTCAAGTAAATACTTGTTTAGTATAAGTATAATGAGGTCTGCTACCAAAATAAGAATTGTTAGTCGAAAACTTTCAGCATGAAGCCCTTCAAAAAATAAAAAACTGATATTTTAGGGACGATGTAGATTTTGGCTGATTGAAAACAAAGGTAGGGTAATTCCGGGAGACGCAGTCGGGCTAGAGAGTTGGTCGGGTTGCTATATTCAGACTCTACATTTGTGTATATGTAAAAATGTGTTAAGGTTCAGAACAATTAATTCTCTAGAAATCAACTGTTTCGACCAACTTTTTGATATTTTCCGTTGATTCTAGTACCGGATTGAGAGAAACATGTATGCCATAAGCTGTTAAAATATCAAATCGATATCTCTGTTCGTTTGAGAGATACGATTTCCGCCAACTCGAAAAATGTGTCGAGAAAATATCGTTTAATATTTGAAGTGTACTCCAGTGCATATCGAAATTTAAAAATATTCTTTTAAAAATATGCTCTTCATACTGCAAAGTATAAAACATTAATTTTTTGACCCGGCAAATGGAAAAGCTTCCTGAATAATATAAAATCAAATAATCCCCGTTTTCAAATTTTATTTCTCATTTCCCACTGCTCTTCTTTTTATACCAGCATTTACTCGCGGAAAAATTGCATTGAGCAGATTTCTAACTGAAAAAGAACACGGAAAGTGAGATACTTGAAGAATACCAGATGGTAACGAGTGGTGATTACTAATTAAGCACGAGCACTGTAGCCAGCAACCGTTAAAGAGGTTTAACGAGATAACTCATCGACGAAGTTCATCAGCGTTAATATTACTCAAGCATTTACATTACCTCATTGAATCGAGAAGTGTAATTAAATGTTTCAAGTAGAAAAGCAATACAGAGAACGTCTGCTTTGCTTCCATCAGCGGGAGAAACTTTTCCGAAACACCATCGTATTCCATATTAGGTACCATTTTTCAAACATCCGATTTTCCCTCTTTTTAGATTTTTACTTTTTAGTATAATTTTAAAACATTTAATTTCCTTACATTCCACTTTGTAAATACGATTATGCATTAGTTCCTACGTCCCCCCATATCAGTTTTATTACAAAACAATTTCCCTGCTTCTGACAAGCTTTTAAAATCAGTTGTTCCATATTACATACGTTTACCCAACGTTCTCCAAGGCGAGGTAAAGTATTCCCCCACCAGAGGGGACAATTAAGTCGCCATAATTGTATTATCACGCGTACTACGAATTGCCGTGAGTCTCCCGAGCGTCAGCTGTTGTTAACTCCGCCAAAAGTAGCGGCAAACTTCGTCAAAACAATTCCTCGTAGAAATTTCCTGCGCAATATTCGAAGAGGCAGCCAAGTAAATTAAGCTGCGAGCGGCGGTCATTCAACGAGGAAGTTTGTACAGGTCGAATTGACTCTTCCAATTAGAGCCCGAAGCGTTATCCTCCGGTGGAATCAAACACGTTTCACGCAGGCATCGGTTTGGTTCCAGTGACGACCGCGCGGACGAGAAATTATCGTGTCTGGCCAGGGCGTCGACACGTTTTCCTCTGGCCTGCGTAGATGGCACAAATTCGGCGACCCCTCGCTAATTGCGCGCTTTTGACTTCGAATAAAGGGGTGGGGGAGACGCCCTGTGACGTTCGTTACGAGCTAGCTAGCGGTGAAGCGGTTATTGCGGGAGTTTGGAAAAGGGTGGTGATTAAAAACCTTTGCTGGTGACTGGAATATAATCACGCTGGACTGGGAGGCAAATTTTTGATTTGGGATATTTTTTGGGCAACTGCGAAATCTTCTGCAGTTATTTATTAATCAATATGAAAATTTGTGAAAATCTTCCTACTATATTAAGGAAATACTTTCTCACTGCAAGTTATGTTTACTTCAAAATTGCCTCGATACTTTTTATTGATTCTTAAATGAAATTTGATAAATTTATTTTAATGTATAGAGTTAGTTTTAGATTAGTTTTTCTCTATCTTTTCCTATCTACTGTTATGCTCTGACACCAATACAGAGTTTAAGCAAAATAATAAAGGTGGAAATTGAAAATAATTGAAATAAGTTCTAGGCAAATTACAGTTTGCTGTACAGCAGAAGAACCTGTTTAGGTACCACTATTCAGTCCACCAAGCACAGTAACAAAGAAACCATTAATCAACGGTAATCGTAAGATGCCCTACTTCCGGTAGGAAATTGTCGCATATTCCATAGACTTACAATTAGATCTTTATCGGCTTATCTTGTTGTACGTCAGTTTGAGGGAACTACAGCCAGACACAAATGGAATCAGCAATCACCCGTCTGACTATGAGTTCCACACTGCTTGTCTGTTCGATAGAAACTGAACTACTCGCGGGATCGAACCGAGCGTATACACACGAGTATCAATCAATTTAATGCCTAAGGAGATGCATAAATGTTTCACTCACTGTACTTCCGAGGTACTTGGTATCACCCACTTGGAATCTTCAGCTGGGAGTATATGTAAGTACATTAAAAAGTGTGTCAACACCTGCACAAGTCCCAGCCATATTGGCTTCCGAAACGAAGTTATTCCTGATGTAAAACTGATGCTCCCTCCATATTTCTGTCAATCTTATAAAATATTCTTGTACAACTGCGCCTTTGATTACTGTTTCCGTTAATATCTTGTGCTACAGTTGGAACAAAATCAGGTGGTCCGAGGGGGAGCAGCTTCCCCACCACACTCTTAAGCCCCGCCACTCTCTAAGAGTGGAGGGAGCGATCTCCACCGGTCAGTTGATTTTATTTCGACTCTACACTGTGTTCTACTTTCACTAATTCTAGTCTAACCATGAACACTGGTTTTTTAGGTAGCTTACATAGGCGTTCTCCACATTTCAGCAGGCTTTGATATAGCTCGCGATAAGCCTGATCCCATTACCACTGAAAGCACGAAACTACAAATTGCCGTCCATTTATACAGCTTGCACAGATGCACAGATACGTGAAACCAGCACGCGAGCTTTCGGCTTGAGAGCGTCTTGTGGCGCGGCGAACGACCGAACGACCGAACGAACACATTCAAAACGCGATTTAATAATGTAGCACGCGTAAACTTGGCTCTTACATTCCTTTGCTCGATGCATACATAGTTGAGGCTCTGATACAGGGATGAAAGCGAATGTTTCATAAGGCAAAAGCTATTTATTTAAAAAATTTTACCCGTCAGATTTTTTAATGAAGGATATACAAATCCTTAGATGAATTGTTTTTATTTTCTGTGTGACTTCAGTTCGTTACAAGTTTTGTAGTTTATTTACGAAATTTTTGCAAGGGAGGAAAAGGGGATAGAATTTTTTAGGAGCTAAAGTTAAGCTGGGATTAACTTAGATTATTGTTGCATTATTGACATTCCTCTTCTTTCCGGATATCGGATTTTTCCTGACATCCGCGGACAACAGACTTTTCTGCTTGCGTCCCACCGATTTTTAGAGAAATCGGATTCGTTTCGCAGGAACAGATGTATTTAGCCTTAATCGACTTAGCGTTCGCATCAGTACAATTGCCGCATAGCGGAGTTTCCCTTTTCATTCGTGACGCTTTTCACTATTACGCCTGTCATTTATTCTAGTCGCCACTTCAGAGTCATTTAAATGCATGCAGACTGAAAATTCACTATGTCTTAACATTCTGAACATTGGTAAACGCATACTAAACTCACTTTACCTTGAGAATTTCTTAAATTTCTTTTCTTATCGCTTCGAGTTTTTCTTAAATTGCTTAAATGAAGAAACCTTTATTCCTTAAATTAAATCCTACCCTCAAATATATTCGTCTTTTCTCCATGAAATATTGTTTTAAAAAGAATTTAATACAACGGAAATATGAAAGTATAATTCCCAGTTTAAATTTCTTTTTATGTTTTAGAGTGATTTTAGCATTTAGAGCGGGATTAATTATACTCTCACTGGAGTCCCCCGCGAGAAGTAAGCATATATTTCTTCCCAGAATTAGAAAAGGGTCGAGGGAAATCTCTTTACGTCCCTCCAGGGCGAGCACTGCTTCCTGTGTTCGCATACTTGAATGACTCAGTCCGGAATGTTTGCTGTACACTTTCGCGAGAAGACGTTGGGCGACAAAGGGAATGAAGAAAACGGGGTACTCTGAAGTAGCGTTCCTTAAACTACAGTCACATTATCCTTCCTTTTTTCTACATCCCTCACTTTGCCTATTGAACATCACCCTCCCATCGCATTAAAAATATTCACTCTATAAACTGAAGTTATATCATTAATCAAACAGCAAACAATCCAAACTCACTTGCTGGTCGTAAAATATTTAAACGGTACATTCGCCATCCTAATGGCCCCGAAAGTTGGTAATAAATTCATTTTATGGCCCCTAAAATGTTCGCTCAACCTCATCAAACGCACTTCAACGCACCTAAACAATTCAATATGCCATAATCTCAAAATTCACTATTTACCAACTAACACTTTAGGCTTGCTATAGCCCTAGTGAATACCAGTTCGCTAACAAAATAATCCATTGGATAATATTAATAATAATAAAATAGAATTTTATATACGTTTATGGACCGTTAGCCCGTCAAGTTCGCCAATAAAATTACTCCAGGCTTTCTACAATATTGCTGAACTTTTACAAAGGATTTCCCAACTAGCTCAAACTAGACATCATGTCAGAGCTCCCGGTGTTTGCACTTGGGAAGTTGCACTCGTCGACCTACTATTCCTCAACGTCGCCAATAAGATTCTCTGCAATGTCCCCCAAAAGGGCTCAACCACTTCAAGCAACTCCCAAAGCTCGAAATCATCAAATTTTTACTTCAAATGTTACAAATACTAATTCCAACAAGTAGTAGGCACGTTCTCGATAGGGATTGTTAACAAAATTCAAAATTAAGCATCTGATTAAACAGCCTCTCAAAGAGGGCCAAACAATTCATTATGCGAGGATTCACAAAGTTTGCACTTTAGCGGGATCGTTGCATGGTTCCTCAAGAGGGCTCATTAATGGATGTACCCGTGTACCATTACCCTATTACACGGGAAGATAATTAACTTCGGGGTGCAAAGCCCGTGGTAGCCTGGTCCCATGGGTTGGCAAGCAGGTTGGCCTGCTCAAAGTGCGGCGTCGATGCACCCCGATGCACCATACGATAATTTATCGCTTGTGTGTTGTGCCAGGAGCAGCCAATCACTGGACGTCCATTTGCCAACTGGCGATGCGCGGATTGTTTCGAAAATGCGAACGAATGCCAACTACTGTCAAGGATTCCGCTGTGTCACCGGGTGGAATAATTACTCAGGTGACCTTGCGCAAATGGCCGAGGCAATTTTGGGCTCTCATGCGTGGCTTCGGAGTGAAAATGTTGCAAAATGATCGCTTGTCTTTAGACTCGGGCCACGGTTCTGGTATTTTCAGGCAGGAGACGTTGCAGGGACCATACATGTGTGGTTTGGTACTTGCATCAATTTTGTGGAAATATGAGAGTTGAGTTGGAAAGTTTTGAAGCTCGAGGTATCAGGTTGCAAGCTCGGGGTTATAGGGCAGTTTAACTTATCAGGTTGCACGGTTCAGTAAAGAGATGTCAGGTTCACAACTTCAAGTATGAGATTTCAAGTTTCAGGAATCAGATATCAGGTTTCCGTTTTTCAGCTTCAAGTTTCAGGTTGCAGGTTTTAGTAATCAAATATCAGGTTTCACAGATATCAGGTTTCAAGTTTCAGTAATCAGATGTCAGGTGTCAAGTTTCAATAATCACATACCTATCAGGTTTCAGGTTTTTAATTCCAAGTATTAGTAAGCAGATATCAGGTTTCAAGGTTCAGTAATCAGATGTCAGATGTCAAGTTTCAATAATTACATATCCGGTTCCAAGTTTTAGTACGCAGATATCAGGTTTCAAGTTTTAGTAACAAGATATCAGGTGTCAAGTTTCAGTAATCAAATAGATATTACGTTTCAAGTTATCAGCTCCAAGTATCAGGTTTCAAGTTCCAAGTTTCAGTTATTAGATATCAGGTTTCCAGCTTCAAGTGTCAAGTTTCAAGCTTCAGGTATCAAGGTACATTAATCCTATCAATTTTCCAGCTTCAGGTTTCATGTTTCAAGTACCAAATATCAAGTTTGAAGCTCGCAGTGTCAGATTAGAAGCTCCACATGTCAGGTTTCATGTGTCAGGAGTTAAATTTGAAACACTATGTGCGGTGTTACTAATTTAATTTTTCAGGTCTCCAGTTTTACTATCGAGTATCTACCTATTGTAGATCTAAGTTTCAATTTAAAAAAAAATGACATTACGTACTCTCGTGAGATAAGTGAGTACTACTTATTTTTATTTAACTATGAGAGATCCAAAACACATTTTCCATTAATAATCTTCACTACATTGGAATTATATTTTTATAAATCTATTATTGTACACTATTTCTGAAGAAAAGTTAAGACATCTCAAATAGTCATTCTTAATTTTATATTCATCCTCCCCTAATCTACGTACAAAATAGAGAAAACGTAAATATATTCAACAGTCTCACAAATTGTTCTCCATATATTCCCTCAAAACCTTACCCCAAGCACTGCAATCACGCAAATCCATACTTTAATTACCTCAACAACGCTAATTTCCTCTTTTCCCAGTAAAAACAAAGCAAACTCAAACTTGTCAATGCATTCATTAAAAAACCTAGTTAGCGCCTTAATCCGACTTTAAATGGAAATTTAAATTAGCTTGTCAACGAATTAAGCCGCCCACGGATTCATCGATATTCCATAATAACCAATACCCGATTTAACGTTAACTTTTCAACGCCACTAACCACACTCTCGGGTCTTCAGTAATAGCGCGGACAGTCCACCATCTCCAAGTGAAATGTCAAAAGGACCACGACCAAGAGAGAAACCTCGAACTGGCCAACCGCGAGCAAGCATTTATTTTTAAAATAAACCGACTCGATTCCCGCGCCAGAGGAAACTTTGTTTATTTCCGTCTCGCGGGGGTATCGGCAAAATTCTCGTAGAGAAACGTTTGCACATGTGCGCAGCAACTACGGGGAATGTTTTTCGAATGGAATTAGCATGTTAACCGGATCATTAAAGCGATCCTTTTATCCGTGGGAATGCGCGAACGATACAGTGCCCGTTCAATGAGATATTCAGAAGCATGAAAGGACTTCGTTTACGAATTTACAGCAGCGTTTAACGCGCAAATTCCACTTTTAAAAATTAACACAGTTAAAAATTAAGACAGTAGGTATTATCAATTTTTGTATCGTCAAATATTAGTATTTAAGCAAAAAAAAATAAGAAAAATTCTGGTTGGGGATGATAAAAATTCTATGCGAGAGAATTTCTTACAATAACTGTTTATTGTTTTAGGTGATGGGTTAGTTTTCTTAATCAACGTGTTCCATAGAGATACTCAGGAAGTATTAAATTTAGTCTTGAATGAAGAATGTATAGTATGGAGAAACGAATCGTGTTTAATTTTTTAAGAATTATTGACACTTGAATTTCGGAGAATTTTTGCCTCGAATTTCAAGTGTTGATATTTGAGAGAACGATTCTTTATTACTTTATTCTCTCTTACATATAAGCTCCCAAAGCTGGCGTTTTAAGAAACTTCTTATATTGCCCAGCAAACTCTACTCAAGGTTCTTTATCGAAACCCTTTATTGCGCTTGCTAATTGAAAATTCGAACTACTTCAACTTCAGTGAACTACATCCTCAGTCTGCAGTGGGGTTCTGGGCAGGTGCCAGAAGTTTGAACATCAAACACAGTAAACTGAATTCACTGTCAATCGTCACCACTGCATGTTGATTTTACTGTTCATAGTTGCACAAGAAGTTTCTTTAGCACCAGCGTAAGTAGAATCATACATTTAGTCAGACAAACTGTATTTTTGATCTGTCTAATAAAGTTCAGATTAGAATCATACAATATCTCACTGGAAATATATTAAAACAATGTAAAACAATTATCTTTTTGCCTAGTTCTTTTCTACATTGTTTATGTTACGAACAATACGGTTAAGTTCATTGAAACTTGTCGAAGTTTTAAACTTTATTTTCTCAATAAAGCTGTTTTGTCGCATTCCTTGCTTTTCCTCTTCCCTCACATACATAATACCCTAATATTCAATTCAATAAGTATCTACTAATTAGAACCATTCAAACAGCAACCCAAATCCCTACCATCAACAAATTTTCAATCACATATCACCCACAAATTATCTACTTCCTCCCGCAATAATTACGGTCACAGTTAACCACACCATCCAGAATTGTTCAGAATTAAATAGCACTATTCCACGTAACAAATAATCATTAGAAACTTTCTCCAATGACCACTAAAAAGCCACAGACCAAAGTGTACATTCCATGCACTTCCCAACTTCATCGCCTGCAAAGTAGCCATTTCCTTCAACGCTAGCCAAACTAAAGAACAACACTCAGTTCCCAAACGGAACACCCAGGTCCCGCGAGAAACAATTTAGAGTTCACTGTCTCAAGCGACGCCGTCGGAACTTGGCAGCCTCAGCCGGCCTCCCATTACCCAAAATTACCCAAAAATTGTGACCCACTCGATGCCCAGAAAAGCTCCCTGGTAGAGTTAAATCGCAGATGCGTGCCAAGTCCGCCGTATCTCCCGCGATTTACTCCACGTCCATCGGCAATTGCGCTCGTTTTCTCCGCGCAGCTGTTGCTCGTCGAGTTTCCGCGCGACGGCGACAGCTGTCAGCGGGGTTCGAATGATGGTGAACGGCGTCTAAAGGGCCAACGGGCCAACACTCGATGGTATCCACTTCGAGGGATCGCTCGAATCGCTGGAACTTTGGCCATCGCGATGACAAAGCCCACGAAAATGGCTCGACTGAAATAGAGTCACGTTCCGGGAGCTCTGTTGTTGGAATGGGAAGAATTCTTTGGAATTTGGAGTTTTCTTCTATTTTATATGGCAAATGTAGAAGCAGTAATTGTGCGGAGGAATTTCTATAGTTGAAAAAATGGCGAAGGAGTCAGGAGCGTCATAAACCCACGCGGGATGATCCCTAATTTGGAAATCCAAGAAATTATGAAATTGTGGGAATATGTATTACCTAAGCAACATTTTTTGCTGCTCAAATTCACTCTAAAGGGGTGAAACTGACGCCTGAAAATCTGTCAATTTTCCAATTTTGTGCTGTAACTCGAAAATGATAAAAAAATTGTAAGTTACCGAATGAGAGTTCTAATTTTTTTCATTTTGAAGTACCGAACTGTTTGAATTATTATTTCCCTTTTAAAATAACTGGCTGAAAACCCTTTTTCGGACTTTTACAGTTCGCGAGTTATAACACAAAATCGAAAAATAGTCGGATTTATTATTATTTCCAGGGGTCAATATCACCCCCTTAGAGTGAATTTGGGTAACAAAAAAAATTTATGTAATACATACCTATATATCTTCTATATATTCCCAAAGTTTTCTAATTTTTTTAATTTCTGGGTTGGGGATTCTATAAAGACAAGCAATAAACTATGTTATGTTTTATACTATTTTCTCTTACATCTAACAAGTGACCAATCACTTTTGAGACATAGTGTAATTTAGCTTTGAGAATTTATTATTTATAATTTGATGAGAATTTCGTTACTCATTTGTGGTATAATTATGTTTTCATCATTTAGCAATATTGGAGCTGGATGTGGGATTCTAGGATTACTGTCAGTGGGTGCATGAAGCTGGGATTGAAAAACAGGATATTGAAGATTCCTTAATTTGTATGAGTTATTTTCCAATTGAATTATTGCAGAGTATAGTGTGTTACACCCTGTCAGAGGATCCATTGACGCGAAGGCTCGTTTGAAAACCCAATTTTCAGAGCCCCATTCTCGCAGATATATCTAGGATTGTCCCTGTAATATGCTCGTCAAGTTGAATTTAAAGAATCGCTGCAGAGAATACTTGCACTGCGCTCGACGTGGGAAGGAGCGTTACGTGAACAGGCTGCAGCTTCCATGCCGTTTTTCACACATCTCCAGAAATTTTCTGGGTCAACTCGTTGTACGAGATCCTCGGTTTGAAGGAGATCACGGAACGTTACCTGCAGTCCTTCTTATCCGAAAATTCCTACCAGCACCGTGTTTTCTGCCAAGTGAATGTATCCAAGAAAGATACGCCGGGTGAGCATCGTGGGAACTGAAGATAGCTTAACGAAATGGAACGACACAGAGTTACAGAAACGTGGCTCGATTATCTGGACTGAAAGTGTAGCCTGACATTTAGGGAACGACTTCAATTGGCAAGCAATTGATCGAGAGTCTGATTGAACTAGGATCGCCTGGGTTTCGGGCTTCACTTTGGATCTTCAGAGATTCAGAGATTTCAGAGATAGAGGTTCAAATATTCAGAGATACAAGATTCATAGATTCAAGTATCTATATGTAAGTTTAAAGGTCTACCGATTTAGTCTTTAGACTGTTTGGAGCTTCAGGAATTTCGAGATCAATTCAGAAGCTCATAGAATCAGGGGTCATTTGAAAGGTTCAAAGATTCAGTGAACAATTTAGAGGCTCACAGATTCAGGTACCTCTTCGTAAATTTTAAGATCTTCAGATTCAGAAATCAATTTTCAGGATTACAAATGAAAGGATAACTTTAATTATTCAGAGGCTCACAGATTCAGGCACTTCTTCATAAAAGGTCTACAAATTCAGAAACCGATTTTCAGAATTTCGAATGAAAGTATAACTTTAAAGCTTCAAGGACTCAGATATCAAATCGGAGATTTGAAGGTTTAAGGATTCGAAAATAAATTTGCAGCCTCATGAATTGAAGGATCACGTTAGAGCCTCGTAGATTCAGAAATCACATTAAAGTTTCATAGGTTCAAGGATCACTTCGAGACTTCATAGACTCAGGAATTGTATTACAGCTTCATAGGTTCAAGCCCCATAAATTCAGAGAACATCAGAGGTTCTCAGATTCAACTTTGAGTTGACAATTACAGGGATGCAAAAGTTATTTCTATTGCCCACCCTCAAATTTATTCAATTCCACCCTGAACCTACTTCTCTGACTTTTTTTTTAAGTTTGAAGTACACAGACATAAAAGAAGACAAAATGGATAGTTGTAGTAGCTACCATCATCTTCAAACGCCTTCGCGCGGCTCTTTATCGCGTATCTTGTTTGTACAATTGGCACGCGTCTCTGGAAAGTGGGTTGACTTGTCTTACTTATCGAATCACCAGTCCTACACTTCTTTGTGACGAAATGTGTGACGAGAATGAGAAGAAGAAAGAAGCGAGACTCTATAGAAGAGTGGAATAACAAGTAAAACGTGTCTTGCCACCTCCTTTGACAATTTAACAAGTCTATTCAACCTTTCTGACGAACATATCTTTTCAAAACGAGCTCGTTTAGTGACAATAATTCTGACTGCCACAGACACTTAATATTTGAAGTAATATTCAATTAAAAACAAACATTTCTGCCAAGTGGTTTTTACAGCAGGAAAGCTCTGAAACTCAGTTACTCAGGGATGGATCAACCTTTCAAGTAGTGTTTACAGAAAAGTATAATACACTGAAAAATTCAGCTGCCTAGTTAAAATTACTGTTTACTAAATGTTCGAGCAATCTACTTCCCAGTTCTAAACTAACTAACGAAATACGCTTTTAATTACTAATTATCTAGGAAACTAGTAACCCAAGCTCGAGCAAATTTCGAATATATTTTCTCACCAAGGTACCAATATTCAGATTACCACTACATTTTCAAACGATCATTGGCATTCACGAAACCAAACTAACAATTTCACGATTTTCCTAATTAGCAATCATTGAATAAAGCACACAAATCGACCATCCAGCATTGGTCCACATTTATTATGGCTTCCCAATACTCGCCTTCTGCAATTCCCTCACACTATTCCAGAAATACCTTGCACTACAACTACTCAGGCTCCTGTGACTCTCACGATCAATATCGAGGAGCTTAAGGCCCACGGAACTGATGATTCATCATAATCGTTTAACACATACCCTGGCGAAATAACGTGAGCCGTCCCTCTTCGCGGAATCGATTCTCTGTCAACGTTTATGACAATCGAACAGAACGTTTTATCGTGTTATACGCGCCCCTCAAGGGGCTCTTGGCCTTCCCACGTTGGAGGTGATACGGTGACCGTGGGTACTCCAAAAGAAAGGGAATCGTTCACGGGGTGAAACGAACATCATTCGGAGGAGAGTCCTTCCGTCGAGCACTTGCATCGTTGCCAAATTCACAATTTTATTTATTAAAATATCAATTTGTTTATTGTTTCCTAGGGTTGAGCCTTGATGTGAATTGGCATTGATAGGAATTTTTGGAGTTGATAAATGGGGATGGTTTTTCTATTGATTTTGGATTACCTTGCTGGGTGGCTTTTTGGGAGATGAGTGATACGCACTTGTTTACTTTTCTTGTCAACTTTTCTACACTCTTTGTGGTTTCTGAGCTCTGATAACTGGACCACTTTATGGTTGGTAGTTGATCTCTATTAATTTCTATGAACTTTTAGAATTATAATTCTTGACACTAGCAAGTGGGGCTAACTTTTATATTGCTTTTAAGTTCAAAGTTTACCTATGTGTGCATTAAATACAAAGAATTGTCAGTTACTTTTGAAAATCCCAAGTCCCAAAAATCCAAAACTGGGATTTGAAATATCTTTCGCGGTGCATAAGCATTTTTCAAATTTCTCACGCTGAGCAGTGTAAAGTTTCAACAGCCATAAATCTCCTCATTAAGAACTTGATCCACTTTTCAACTGGAACACCCCTTCTACTAAAAAAATGTTCTCTTATCTTCACACTGCCATTAACACTTCCGTCCCATTTACCTCGCATGAGATCTGGAATTAATCCCTTAAGGTGCTGGCGCTTCAAGCACTTCATTTTATTAAAGTTCCCTCACTCCCCGAAGCTGTTGATAGCTACACGTCTGCTGTCACAGACAATTTTAACACGACACAGCTGAACAAGCTGAAGAAAATTCAACTACACTCGCCCAGCTCTCCGGTATCTGATAATAAAATATCGGTCAAAAGGTCGTTTGCAATCTCATTCTTAGACATCAGACACATGGGGAGCTGGTACGATCACATTAAAAATAGGAAAATCAGTAGGTGTCACAAGGCGCGTTGTTCCTCTTCCTCAGAGTTAATAATAAAGCCCATCAACTACGTCCCAACGAGCTCAGAAACCGTCACACTAACTCACTTCCCCCCAAAACTGTCATTGGAAGCCACTCCATCCTCAAACCCCCGACCCAAGAACAGCTACCAACTTCCTTAAACTATTATCACCTAGGGAATATCAGACCCCCAGCTTCCTAACGAATCCACCTTACATAACACTCATCCCCCAGCAGCAAACAGTGCACAATCACATCAAACCACCATCACGATATGAAACCATAACTCGTCGCCACCAGAACAGACCACCTGGCCGCCTTGCTTCCTCAAAGCAAACAAAAAAACAGTTCAACGACTGCCGATGCAAGTGACGCCGTTGGAAGCACACTTCTCCTCCTGTCTATAGCGCATCCTCACCTCCACTCGCTCTAGGGGCCTCTGCCCAGCCTGCCGCGAGGACAACGAGGCTGGTCCCGTCAGGAATCCATCCCCGGTGTGCACTGGCGATGAGGACACTTGGGCTCCCGCATTGCCGCGCGCGTTTAACAATCCAAGGAGCCGAACGATCGAGGATCCACGGCGGTGAGAGTCACGGGTGGGCTGCCGTGATCCGCCCGAGGTCGCGCGTGCTGTCGTACTGAGACTACTGAGAGAAGAGCGGCGTGGGGCTGCCCTCCTGCGAACCCAGGCCAGGCGGCGGGCATGCTCTCTGTCTTCTTTCCGCTCGACGCCGCCTCGCTCTCGCCTCTAGCGCGCCGCGACGGAGTTCCACCGATGACAGGGACTGTCCCTTCGTGATTGGACTGGGGACGTCGGGATTTTCGGCTCCTGTCGTTGCTCGGGGAGGACGGGGAGGGGAGGGCGCGGTGAGACGTTGAGGGCTCTCAAGGTGGACATGTTTATCGGTGACTCGAGTTAGGACGGTGCGCGAGTTCAGTTAACCGAGAATGCGCTGGGGTGTGAGGTGGGGGTCTTTTTGGCAGAGGTGGTTCGATTTGTGAATTTACGATTTGGAAACTGATGGGAGCTGCTTTTGAGGTCACTACTCTGGGGTCAGGGGCGGATAAAGGAATTTCTCTGGGGAATAAACCTTTATGGTACTTTCCCGCTAAATGAAAAAGTGTTTTTTAGTATCGGTTTATCATGCTTCCCCTCGTATTGCTGACAAGGGAATATCACGAACCCTAAATTCAAAAAATTCTGATACTTTGTGAATATGTGGGGGATTTCCTCCTGATTACGACACAATTTTTGTTTGCTGCCCAAATTCGATCGAAGGGGGGAGGGGGAGGAATAACCTCTAAAAATTCGGCTATTTTCCGATTTTGTGTTATAACTCGCAGTGTGTAAGAGATAGAAAAAAGGGTTTTAACACAAAAGTTACTTATTTTAATTAGATCTATCATTTGGTAAAAAAATATTTTGCAGTTATCGTGCAGAAAGGCAGTAATTGTTATTAAAACCGAATAAATCGGAGATAAATAGTTGAAATAATACTATAAACAAATTATAGTAAATATATTTCCCTTGACGGGGGGGGGGGGGGGGGGGGGCTGGATCTACGTCTCTGCCGTAGGGCAATGGAAAGTTTAGTTGTACCTTCTGTTCTTTATTGTGTATTGCAGTGGTGGGTACTGCATCGCGTACTATTTTTTTAATGCGATATAGTGGTATACAAAGTTAGGTCGGGGCTAGGTTCCATCATCATTGGAATCACTTTGAACGTTATTTCAAAGTAGGGTAATAGCGGTCTACAGCTGTACTCTGCTTTTTCACTTTACGTTGTTGGGTATACGACCGCAGTGTACACTATTTGAGAGAAGTAAGATGAAAAATTCTAATTAGAAGTTTCCCATTTTCTGCATGTCTTCTTTTCCTTTCTTTGTCTTTGTTCAGTATTTTATTTTGTAGTTTATTCTCTTTCTATTATTATTGTATTTTGTCATTGGGTTTCGGGTTAGACTTAAAAGCAACCAATTTCTGAGAGTGAGTGTTTTTGGGGAACGTAATAAAGACTATTATTATTATGTTTAGTATTTGTTCTTTCGTCAAAGTACATATTATCATTATTATTATTTAAGACGAAATTTTGGTAACCTCGAAGGATCTCGAAAGTTCTGATGAGTTTTCTATTTCTGATTTGAATTAGGTCAAGTTGCATTTACCATTGTAATTCTAACCTACTTTTCTTTGCCTGTACCACGCCCACGTGGTGATAATTTTGAGCTCCTAATGCGTATTTGGATGAGACTAAATACATTTAAATGTGAAATTATGACCTGCTTTATTCAACAACCAATTAGCACGGAGTAATAAACCCATTTAGGAAAATTACCATTTCCTAAATTGGTACCGTGTCCTCCAAACAAAAATTCAGAGGAGTTTTTGGACACTTTTACCGCAAAGGGCAACAGTGCTCCTCAAAAGTCAAAGATGATCTGGTAGCAAAACACCTAAATGGATCGTAGTAAAGAGAAATGTAGGAACTTCTCACCGACTAGTGATAAACTTCCATTATTACTATGAAATTCAAACCGTAACTCTGTACCAGATTCTATTTTCGGCGATATATTCTAGTAATGAAATGAAGAGAGATAGAAACAATTGAAGGGAACGAATTGTCTGTTGCGATTTGAAAAAGCAACGAAGAAATTGAATGTGAAAATAAGGTTCTCGTCATTGAAATGAAAACGAAACAGAAAGAAGAAAAGGGAACAGGAAAAAAGGAACAACATTCTAAATTGGGTTTTGAAATTGAAATATTGGTTTTGGAAAAGAAAGTGGAGACAATGGAGGAATTTACAAATATCATCTACTCATTATAATAACTTTTTTACTATAATTAATACCAACCTCCATAGTTAAAATATCCTACCTAGCATTTTTTCGAAATATTTGAAGTTCCACGCGTCTTTTATATTTTAAGTAAAATTAGAAAACCCCACGTGCTTCGTCGAGATTTAGAAACAGTCTAAATCATTTATCTCAACTGCTTTTTTGTTGTTTAAAATATTCCATCTGAATTAATTAATTAATTTTAATTAATTGCCACGTTATTCGTTAATAATACATTATCTACTAGTACACCTATTTCAAAAAATTATATGAAGTTGTTAAGAAATAATGCCCACATTTACTAAATTGCAAGAAGGAAAACAAGTACGACACAAGGAAGATGATAAAACTTCAGTTTCCTCGGATGTTTCGAAATGCTAAACAGGACATTTTAAGTAAGTAGAGCAGAATAAGGGGTTGTACTGAACGAGCCATCTACTATTTTATACAAGATCTTGTAATTACTTTGGGCAAAGTAATTGCGCGGAACCAAGAAGTTAGCAATAGAATCAGTCTCGCTGTAACTCAGATTATTTAACCAGGGGAAACAAGCCGCATGGAAATATTGCAGTCCTTGTAAACATTTGCTTCCGAGTCAGATCGTGTAAGCAAATCGTTTTACGTAAGTGAAAAGCTCGTTTTTGGAGCCAAGCCATCGGCTCAATTTTAACCATAGCTGAGTCACGTGGCTCCTGGAGGGGAGAGTCATGGAAATGACGTGCAATTCGTGACACTAAACTTCCTGGATAGAAATATACACTTGCACCAAGCGTTGCACAAGTCTGCTTCCATTCACAATTCTGTCTGAACTACTATGCACTTTCTTTGAAAAATTCCCACCCGGTATACTACAGCAAAATTAGACCCAGCTGGAGCACCCATGACCCAAGGCTTTTTAATATTGGTACCATTAATATCTTTTTAGGAGCAGAATAAGGTAAGCACTTTTCCACCCAATGAACAAGAAACTGCAAACAATCTTTCCATTCTGAAGTAGTTGGTAAAAGTTTCAGCTTCCTCATCAGCAAGGTAAAGGAGAAGAATCTTATTCCTTTAATAAAGAATGCTGAATCTGAAGCTCAACTGAAGAGTTTGGTAATTAAAACTTCATTGTTTCTAAAGAAAAGCGAACGCATGAAGTCACACAGAGATTAAGCCAGTGATTCCCAACCGGGGTTCTTCACGAATTTTGGAAGATTTTTTAAAATTATTAAGTTACAATTATATCCTGAAATACCTATTTTTAATGTGATTTCATTGCGATAATTAAATTCAATTAATTAATTAAATTGGCACTACAAAATTGGTGATAAAAGCAAGATGGGTATATTTTTCTTTGCCATCACACTCAAAGAGCGATTAGGCATGAATGAAACACACCGGCGTTCTTGCCTTCATATAATCCCACAAAGTTGCCTAAAATTCATTAAAAAATCGTGGGGCCAAAAACGGTCTAAAACTCTTTCACAAACGGTCACTCTTTCTGCAGCAGCAATCAGCTAACTGCCAATTTCAAATTTCATCCACTAACTACTTCCTCGCCCCCACCTTGCAACCAACTTATCCACTAAAGCACAGAAACGACTCGTTACAGAAAGGTCGCAAGGTGTCGCTGCCAAAGCTCATCAGACCTTCATCAAGGAGGAAGAGGTTAACCTCTCGACGATTCTCCTCCAAACAAACCCAATTAACCTGCCAGCGATTGCTGTCTAGTCCTCTGATCCCTGTTGCAGCGGCCGAGCCCAGCAGCTCGGCGAGAAATTATCGAGGCTGCACAGGACAAGAGTTAACCCGATTCTCTGGACAGCGGAACGTGGCAGCTCCTTGTGACGGTGAATTCGATCGGGCCAGCTCCGAGTAACGACGCACCATTCCCCTCAACACTGGGACCGACAAAGGCGGCGCAGCCTTTCCTGCTTTTGAGGAAGCTGCCGCTGAGGAGCATGCTCCGCTTCCTCTTTGCCGGCCCGCCCCTTTCTTGCTTAATATAGCACAGGTGCTTGCCCCCTGCGCGGCTGACATTGCACGAGAAAGGCTGACCGCTTTCTGAAAGGACTTAGTCAGCCTTGAACGCACCTCATCCGTGTCGTCTATACGGATGCTTGCATGCAAAAGACGAAGCCTGCCAGAGAATTGCAACTTTGACATTCTTGCGCCGCGGGGGCTTTTGATATTACTGCTTCCAGCTGAGGAATAGTCTCTCAGGGTCTTCTCGCCCTGGGACTTGTGATATTGTGAGGACGGTGTGGACAGGAAGACACATTTGCTGCAGGAAATGGGTGTTAGTTTACAGAAGAAATCTGCTGTCACCTTTGGGAGATTCTGGATGTAATTTGTTAATGACTTCGGTGTGGTAATGCTCCTGGAGAGGGATTACATGGCAATGTGATTTTACTGAATATGTACTGACAAATCTGTTTTGCGTATTGAAATTAATATTAATTTTGGTATGAAATGGACTGGGTGGGTGGCAGAGTGCATTTATAGCCAGCAGTGCATTACGCGAGCAAACTGGGAGATATCCAACAACTTACGATTATTGTGAAAACATACACCATTTTTGTCTAAAAGATTTTTCTCTGTAGTGCATAGTTTTCGAAATATTCAGGCTTCAAATAAAATTTTGCACGAATATTTTTAAGACTATAATCGAGTAGGTACTATTTTCAACCTACGTTTTCATCTTCTTTTGGTAGTAAAAAAAACTACTAGAGCTGAGGAGAAGGGGTTGCTATAGTACCATTTTTTAGATATCAAATTTCTTTTTGAAAAGAATACAACTCAACTTATACACAAAAAGGTGTAATGTCTTGATTTTTAAATATAAAATTTTTTATATGAAAAAAATTCGTAAAGATAACTATTTTCTGATCTCTAAAGGTGTGTACTCCCTTAGGATCACTTAAATTTTAAGGAGGAAAAGAAAGTAAATGAAAGAGCATTGCCGCAACAATTAACTACTTCCCTCTGGTGCACTGATTCGCGTTCGTAGTGTGCGGAATAATCGCTGCTCCCCCTCCCCCGTGACACAAATCGAACAGACAGATTCCTTCATTTCGCGGCAACACGATTCCATAAGTCGTGGCGACTTTTCCAACTGACAACATTTCTTGGAAGCGATCGAAGAACTGCAGCAAGAAGTCCAGGGCCTTTTTTCGAAATAACTACGCGGCGAGTAGCATCGTCCCCAGCGAGATAAAACGCGGAAACCACGATTCCCTTGCAAGCAAATTTCAAGCAAAGTCGTCTCCAACGGTTCACGACCTGAATCATTAAGGAGAGTAAATACGGGCTGGGTATGCCAGCCACGTTTTCAGCTACACGACAGGTAACGCTATTTTAAGAGCAACAGAACGGATTAAGTAAATGAAGGGATCTTCGTCCCATCGAAAGTGATTGGAAAATATTTTCCTGGATTTAGGAATTCTCGAGGGAAAAAGCTTTGGGGGAAATTTTACTCCGAAATTGAATTTAGAAGAATCTAGGAAAATATTTTGTTGATTTAGTGGCTTTAGTCAACAACGAGAACTAATATATGGTTTGTGGGATAGGAATGCGATTCGTCGTTGAAAAATACATCGAAAATGTGGAATACAGTTTTTTCGAACAAGACTCCCTTTTCGAAAAAAAAAGAGTTTCAAAATAGATGCGCTGTGTTTATAGGAAATTTACCTAATTACATTTCGGTGCGATTCCGTGTAGTGTCTACAGTACCTATTATAAGACAGAAGTACGTATTTAATTTAAGAGTTGTTTTGTGTATTTTGAGAACATTGAAATTTTCCCTTGTAAGTTACAGGTGTTTAATGTGAATAAACGATGCCGGTTCAAAGAACTCAATTTTGTATGCGTCAAGGTGAGTTATGGATTCAACGATGTTCCAGTTTAAGAAGAAAGGGGGCTGTTAGCACAAGGAAACATGATAAATTACTCTGACACGCGTGATATAGCGCACGTTTCACTGAAATATAGTAATCCTCACGTTGAGAACCACTGGCAGACATAAGCAGAGCACGCGTTTGCCAGCAACGCATTCAAATTCAATTTTCTCAAACACCAAGCGTCGTACGGAAAAAATGTATTCCACAATTTCGATTTATTTTTTAATGGCGAATCACCTCCGTACACTTTTGTCACGACTTCCATTGCGATTCAAGTTTACAGCCAAATAGTACTAGTTCTAAATCTATTTCAGTTTAGTTTAACTTTTTTCTATCTTTACTTGTCTAATTTCGTGCTCCGACAATTCATAAAGAGCTCCGACATAATATCAGTTATAGCTGAGTCCCGCCTTTTCACCAGCCTATGTAACTAAGTTGATGAAATAAAAGAAACCAAAATTGGTACTATACAGTCGCGTCGGAAAATAACTTGACACTCTTCAAAATCACATAACTTTTTTAGAATTGGTCCAAAAGATATGAGTTTTTTTTTAGAAGCTAGCGGAATTAGTTTTCTGGGTGACGTATTTCGTCGTTTTGAAAAGAATGCACTTGATCTGAGTAGCAAAAAAAAAATAGTAAAGGTATTTTTTTTTAACTTTTTTTGTGAACGGAAATCAGCGATTTTCGACCTTATTCTGCGATCTTTAAGCATTTATAGCTCAGAGCAACGTAAACCTATTTAGATGAAATTTTCAGCCTGTATACAACCTATATATCACTTCAATCTACAAACAGGTTTTTTGAATTTTTATTACAAGCTCACAAAAAAGTTTAAAAAAACAACCTTCACTATTTTTTTTTTGCTATTCAGACCAAGTGCATTTTTTTCGAAACGACGAGATACGTCACCCAGAAAACTAATTCCGCTAGCTTCCAAAAAAAACTCAAGTCGTTTGGACCAATTTTAAAAAAGTTGATGAAATAAAACTTTTTCACATTAATGTAACATAAACTCGTCCTTTTATTTCCTAAATTATGCATTAGAATATATTCAATAATATTCGCAAAATATATTGAAATTTATACTACAACAATCTCAGCCACAGTCCGCTCACTGGAACCATTCCAAAGTTACCGCAAGCGTTTAAGTGCTATTATGACAATTCCTCAAATCGTAATAGTAAATATTAATTTATGGCCTACACTACGGTCTAGCTAATCGCATAGATAATGACGTGTGGGGTAATAAAGGGATAAAGTGATTCTTCCTCTAAAGAGAATCGTCGTTTATGAAAGCCTACGCTCTCGAGTCAGCTTTGTGGCTTAAATTCGTTGTCTACTCTATCGTTTGGCACGGAATGTAAGCTCGGCCTCCATGATAAGCAAAACGTGATCGAATATTCTGAAGACGCGGAGTGACTCAATGCACTCCACTGTGTCTAACTTCGAAGCTCATATAGACGTAAGTAAGTTTGTTCTGATCTAATTCCGCGGCAGTGGAGAATTATCCGAGAGCAACTATTTTACGTGATATGGTACGCATTTAGAAGTACATTCTGGCGTTCGTGTTCTTGTGGATTGTACTCGAATCGCAGGTTTGATATACGTTTTACTTTTTACAGTTTTAAGGGTTATTGCTTGGGCATTATTAATATACCTGTATTTTGATTATTTTTTATATATTGATATTTCATTATTATTGAAATGCTTATACTTGGTTATCATTAATATACATACTTGATTGTACTTTATATATTAATACTTTATTATAATTGATATACCTACTTATACTTGATTATAATATGACTGATATACTAATACTTGATTAGTATTGATACACTTATCCTTGATTAATATTAATATATTTATGCTTCATTATTATTGATTGACTAATATTTAAACTCGATATTTTCGGGTTTGCTCTGATTACTTGGGATCTACTTTGAGTAATCTTTGAAAGTTCAAGTATTACTATTTTCGAGCCTTAGAATCTATTCAAATCGAAGACTAAATAAATTCTAATATTATGTATGTCTTTCGACCGTTTCAATTTTACTATTTTTAAGCATGTCAATATTATTATTAAGCGTTTCAATATTATTATTTACGCATGTCAGGGCCTTAGAATACTATTAGTTTTAAATACGTGAGCTTTACCGTAATATTACACAGAAATATTACTATTTCTTAATATTACTACCCATGAAGAAATTCTTACTACTGGATATCAAAATTCTCTAGTAGTACTAGTTTTACACGATATTCCTACACAACCATGGAAGATTTAATACTTCCAACTCAATAAACGCGATGGAGTTTACTTTGGTTATTAAGTAATCAAGCTATTCGTTCAGCATTCGAATACTCGCAGAATTGATCGTTAACTGAAATGTTACGGTCACGTAATACTTGGAATTCTGAACTTTCAATGGCGCAAGATTTAGGATTGCAGGCGCTGATTATCGGTGTTCAAATATGTCGTGTAAAATCGGCATTACGAGAGCCTGAAATCCCAGTCGCTCTCGTTACCTCTGAACTTAATCCGTGCTTCGCAACCTGTCAGGATCAGTTCAGATTTTCAACTCGTTGCAATTAGCGTGTTTGATCTAGACAACATGTAACCACGCTTACGAAAATCAGCGTGTCAAGGATTCCTATTAATAACAAGTCACGATATCCTCCAGAAATACCTAAACTGGAGTTTTCAAAGAAACGATCTGGCAAATTAATTTAATATATATGTTGTATCTCTTAATGTGACTTAATTAAGAATTTACAATTTGGATGTAAATATCGAGAGTTCAAACAACCCTATTTTCTAATTAATGTAAAGAAACCCGTGAATGTCGACGAAAAATAAAATATATTTTTGCCAAATTTATATTTATGGTTAAATTTTTATAATAAAAAATTTCCTTTGATTTTGACAACTTTTGTCTTCCTAATTAGCGAGAAAAATCTTCGTGAAAGATTTAAATATTAGACAATATCAAGACTACTAGCACCTTATTAATAATAATCAGTGAAAGAAAAAGAAAAATTGAGTTATAACATGAAATCTGTGCTCCAAGGCATTAATAATGAAAATTTTATTTCTCTAGTAATTACCTATCTCTGATTTCAACAAATGTTTGGGCAAAGTATCGACGCAATTAAATGGGTAAATATGCTTTAACGTATATCTCCAGCTTCCACGACTGAACGTAAATTCAACAGCCATTGTTTTACTCCAAGGAAATTAAACTAAAAGCAGACAGCGAGTCAGCTACAGAACCAATTGTTTTCCCTGGACAAGTATAAACAAAAATAAAATTAACTGACTCCCCCCTGTTTCAACACGGACGTTCAGAGTAATTAAATCACTGCTCGTGGACCCCCCCCCCCCCCCCCTCTCCTCAACGTGGAACGCTTAGAAATTGCAAACTCGATTGTTTACAGTACTGTTTTATAGTTGCAATATTCAGACAATGGTAATTGTTATTAATTGCGAAGCTACTGGTAAAACGAGAATCGAAAGAATAAATAAATCTACGAAATAAAATAAGTAATTAATTTTTAGGAATATGATTAGATAAATTGAAAATTTATCACAAAGGAGGACAATGGAAGAAATGTTATTTCAGGGACGAGAAGTCTGAAATTGCATATTATAATAACAAAATCAACTATTTAAGTATTAAACAATTCCTTCTAAAATAAAGTAGTAAATGGAAGTTGACTAAATATAAAATAAATTATAGGCTAAATAAACACCTTTTATCCAAACAAACAATTGTCAACCATTTGTTTTTAGTAAAATAGATGGAAAAGAGTTACATAAGCCATTTACCTTCATTAGAAAGCACGATAAAGTGATGAAAATTGCAGAAAATCTTTTCTTTGTGTCTTCGAGTGTCCTTCAAAATATTATTTACCACTTTTTTCATATTACATTTTAATTGAAGACTTAATGGTTGATAATCAGTGCAAATATAGTGATATAACTCACGTCAGAGCAATTAACGAATAAAAAAGACTATTCTTCTGCCAGTATTATTCCTAATAAGATTATTCTCAGTAGAACGAGGCGTTATATGTCAGACACATCGAAGCATCAAGGGTTTCCCTACGAAATTTTAATTTTGATTTCTCAAAAATGAAGACCTCGACTAAAAAATAAAAATAATCCAAAATTCCAGTCCCTTCAGTTTCGAATCGTATCAAAATATCTCGGATTAAGTGCCTCGACGAGTGGCTAAGGTTATCGCCAGGGAATCAGATTAATCAGGATCCTGTAACGCGGTTCGAATTTTCCTCACCAGTCATGTCGAGCAATCGATAAAGGAATTAGACAGCCAATAGATTATTAAGGGCGCTAGTGACAGGTGAGGTCGCCACTCTTCTCGAAAATTAGGAGGGAAAGCCTTTACCACGAAAGGCTACACGCCCATAAATTTTGCCGGGAAAATTAATACACGACGCTAATCGCGCGCCGGCATTGGAATTCCTGTCGAATTTCATTTGCAGCATGGATCACCGCGAAACGTAACCGTCGATTGCTGTCAGTATAATTACGAGTCGAGCTAAATGAATATTCCCTGAATAATCGGATTAATTCATCTGCCATTCATTACTCTTCCCGTGCAACACGAAATTTTGTGAGCGCTTATTTTGAAATTCAAACGGTCGCAGAGCAATGTAAAGTTAAGCTGGAATTATGGTGATAATAATCCATAAATATTCGGGTCAGTTGTGGAAATTGGGGCGGGCAATAATTTTTCTTTAAACGGCTGGCGAAGAACGTTAGCGAAGAATAATGTTGAGTGCCTTAACTAAGGAAACAGAATTTGTGCTTTCGCAGGGCCTAAAAAAGTATATCGAATTTTTGAGAATTTATTCGGTCAACGAGCGTTTAACATATTAAGAGATAAAAAAATAGCAATGTTACTCGAAGGCAGAACATAGTTAAGGACGAGAAACAAAGAGGAAGAACAAGAGAATGCTTCTTCGAGTAAGCGTGGATGTAAAAGGACACACGGTTTTCTTTGAGCTAGCAACAACGTTGAAGATAATAGGATGATAAGATTGCAATGGCGTTTCCAGAACAGTGGAGCTGTGTCTGACTGCATACTCCCCCATACTACTTATTCCACTACATCGCGTCTAATGCGCTAACACAGCAGGTATCCGACCCTTGGAATAAAGAAATACATAGCACGGGACCTGTTGTAGGAATGAAAATAAAATGCCTGTGTTTTCTTCACTCTATGACGGATACAACGCTTGCGTTCCAAAAAATAATTTGCTATGATGGAACAGCAGGTAAAGAATAATAATAATAGTAATAATAATAATGCCTTATTTACATTCTATTTGCATACCATTAAGAAACAATAGAAACTAGTTGTTGAAGCGTGAGTGAGGCATGAGTGGAACACGAGTGATGGAGACAACATCCGATCGACCAGATGACGGCTTCGCAGACTTGGGTAGGGGTCATAAAATACGGCCAGAAGGGTAATTTCCTTTCGGTCTGCAGTGTCTCCTGCGCGAATTTTCGCGGTTCTTAGAGAATCAATCAAATGACCAGTTTAAACGTCAATATTTCGGCACTAGCAGCGACGGCATTTCCGCTTGAGTGCCTTCTTTAGGGTAAGCGGGTGACGCTATGGTCACTTCCGAACGATCGCTCAAACGAGCAACACCAGTCAACGTGTAATTTCAATTTATTTTTCTTAATATAGTTAGTTGTATTTAGTGTTACTTACTGAATTTACTTCTTTCGTTGTACTTTCCTGCATCAACGTAAATCCATTAAACTATTTGTACGTAAATAGTTCGGCAAATGCGTACGCAACACTAGTTGTACTGTGATTTGTTACTATTAAGTCTAACCCTGAGAATAATAACAAAATAATAATCTGTTTAGTAAGGTTGCTTTAGGGACTTGTATTCGCTGTTTTATTGATTCCATGTGTTTATGTATTTTTGTGGACAGTGAAGGTACAGAAATTCTTGGATCATTTCATTTTAGAGCACCCTGTGTACGTTTACATGTGAAAAATTTTGATCTTAGACCCTGAGATGTTATCAGTGGGGGGCACATGTCGTTGATAGCAACCGTCAACGAATGTACGGGTTATGGAACGCTTCGGGCGTCGAATTTTTGTTTCCCCTCCACTTATTGATCGAACAGTCGAAGCTCGGCGAGAGTGAAAACCGCAAACATTGAGAATGACACGAGTATTTGGACAAACGGTGCAATCCCACCAGTGCAAATATTGGCCGGATGAAATTCGTCATGCGACACGCGGTGATACGCAAACGTTGTTTTTCACCCGTGTTTCAAATTTAATTACAGTCTCTAAGTATCGTCACAGAGAGCAAAAAACTGGACACTGCAAAATACAGTTTGAAGTCATTTGAGTACTCGGAATATATTTTTTTTTTGACCCTCAAAAATGGTACCCAGGACAAGGCTAATTTTTATTAAGAATTTTTTGATGAAAATTTCTTAAATTTTGTCTCAGTTTTAGAAGGATTATTTACAAAACTATACGGTAGAATATGTCACTGTTCACCTAGTTTGCGATTTATAACCTGGACCGTGACTTGAACTCTGAATTTTGAAATAAAAAGTGATTTTAGAGGAAGCACCAAACTTTTCAGCTCGATAACTCGACGGCAACTTAAAATTTCTTATCTCCGAACGACAGGACTGTGGATTCTCAAGAACTTTAGCTGCAAGCCGACTTTTAAGTGGATTTCAGCGATGTGGAGTTCGAGAAAAAGTTAAACCGAGACTGCTAACGCTTGAAACTTCCATTAAACGAATAGTGAAAACCTCCGCGTCGACTGACTGCACATTTACAGTGGACGAAACATTTAGGGGGTCCCACTTCCAGAAAATGTCGTAGTTAATGTTTTATTTAATGTGCACTTTAACAAAAGGTTCGATAAAAATATCCATGTTTATTATTTAAAAAGAGGACTGGACCACTTTCGATTTATTAATTACTATGCACTTCAATTACTGAAGAAAAGGGAAACCCCAATATTATGTCAACATTTATTTTTTTTTTTTAATCATGAAAGTAATTGGAAATTAACTACAAATTTCATTTTAAATTGTAATTCGTCAATTTTCAATTCTAACATGCTTCAAATGAAATTTTCCCAGTAATAAAAAATAAATAAAAAAGTAATAAGACATAATAAACAGTGATCAGTATTGATAATTCTCACAATTAAGGAAGAACTTATAAATAACACAAGAATAGCCAAAATTATTCTTCCCTGAATTCCAAGTAATTCAGAAATAAATATCGAACTATATATGAATCTTCAATTTTGATAATATCATATTCGATATAAAACCGTCACCCGTTAAATCTATTTTCAATCAAGGGACAGAGATATCAAATGCTTGCGTCACATTTAATGGCGTCGTTTTAATAAAGAATTACATGACTACTATTAATTTGCGTTTTAAATTCGCTCAATGTTCCGGCCGGCTTTTAGTCGACCTGAATTCCTGGCGAAATTTATGTTCCACTAAAATAACGTGACCACGCGAATTTTAGGAAAGTCGCGACGACACTGTGCGTGATAACGTTATCACTCTAATCGCTTAATACTTCTTTTCTGTTCTTTCGTTAACAATGATGATACTTGTGAGAACTTACTTTAAATTTTTTTAAAAGTGTAACTGGTATTTGAAAATCTCTTTCGAAATTGCTTTGCTGTGTAAAATGTATTTTTAATTCTTGCTTTAATTGGGATATAAGGGTATTTAATTCGCTGTGCTGGAGGAATTAAAAGCAATTAAAAATAAGCTTTTAATTTTGGAAAGCCAAGATTTCCTTGTGTCGTATAGAAAATATTTTTGAAATACATTTGAGGATGGTAGATGACAGTATTTACTATTGGAGCAGGTTTATTTTAAAAGTTGAAAGATTCAGAATTTTTCCTTTAACGTCAAAAATGTTTCAAACAAACTCTGGGGGCTTCAGTAACTCGCAGAATTGCTAATTTGTGATCCCTTTGATGACGGAAAGGGAGAACGCCAATCTTGGCGGCAAGGTTCACGAAGATGAAAAATAAGGAGAGGGAAAAGGGATTTAAAAAAATGTAGACTTTGAAGTCTCGACAGTGATTTCTTTTGAAGGTAGTAAATCTTCTAAGCATAGACTTCTTCGTCCTGGCAAATGAAAATGCTGGAAGTAAGGGAATAATAAAATTAGTGTGAGTTGAACTGAATATCTCATAAATCAACGTGTCTGACTAGGCGGGGTTGCATACTACTTAGGCTGATTGAAAACTCCCGTCCAAAAATATAGCAAAATAAAAAATTTTGCAGCAGTAGGTACCAGAAAAGGCGATGCTTAGCACTGATACAAAAAAAATGTAATTTTAAAGTTATTAGTGTTAAAAGAAACGAAAAAAAAAATGAGAAAAAGTATTCTCGTGAAATATCTTTTCCCTCTACCTTTCATTTTGTATTGTATATTAGTCAGATGGGATTCAATTGTTATTACTACAAATTATTGATTAACTAAGTTTGGTAATTTAAGAAAATCGGTTTTATTTGTCAAAGAAATATCATTTAAAGAAGAATGTGAGAAAAATGGCGGATCGTCCCGCGCGATATTGATCAAAGCTTTACTGAACGAGATCGCTGCATTATAAAGAGCTTTCGAAATACAGCCGAAGGTGGCAGCACCGTACGACTCAAAAATTTACCAACGAACGGAGCTTGAAATCACGTTACCGACGTGCGAGGACTGTGAACCCTACTGTTTCATCGAAGGGTCAACCTAAACAGAACAGAAAAAATGGTTCGAAAAAATTATGAAAATATTCTTCAAATATGAATTTGAATTTTTCAAATTTCTGTTGGTCCGTTTTTCTGTTCTTTTTTTAATTTTGAGATCTATCGCAAAAACTGTTCTGTTTAGGTTAACCAATCGACCCCTTAAATGTAGTGCAATAATTTTTACATAAAACTGATACAAATAATAGGAATTCAACATGTGCCCAGCGAAACTTTTAAAATATAATTCATAATAATTTTATATATTAATAATAATTTTTCAAACTAAAACTTGTCTATTCACAAGGTGTTACCAGTTAGAAGTACCCCCAAAATGGTCAAAACCAACTAGGAAATCACTAGGTCTCCACAACAACAGCACCATAGTTCAAACAAACTACTCCATTACAATCTCCAAATTAGTAGAATCTCAAATTTGCGGAGATACTACCAGTTACAAGTACTACCATAGTTATGATTAGCAACTAGGTGGTCACTAAGCGCTCACAATAACGCCATCAAGCACAGGCAGACAATCTCAAAGATATATACTGCACACTCTGAATCATCCCTTCGTGGCAACAACAAGATTCAGCCCTCACGACCCCCAGACCCACTCCTTTCTGATAAGGGGTTTCATCCAGCGTGCAGTACACATGATTTATACTCACCGAACTTCATGGCCGACCACCACCGTCCAACCTCTGCGTCTCCTCTTATCTTTCCGTCGCAATATTTCCGCGACACTGAGCCTCTCCATCGCGCGACACGTGTCCCCAACAAATCTTCCAGGCTGCTATTAAACCGGCCTCGCCTCGCTAACTTTCCTCCCGCCCGCAGTTCGGCCAGTGCGCCTCATGGTAGACGGCCACGAAGAAAAAGCTTAACGGCAGAGTTTAACGAACTTCGATATCCCCTATTGTTTAAGGTTCCTGGCACTAGGTCTCGCGGAAGAGAAGATAGGACCGTTGGGCTTGACTTTTTGATATCTCCGAGCTGGATGTATGTCCCTCGAAAGCAGTTTGTCTGCTGGCACCCCCGGGGCTCAAGATATTGCGCGTTTGCTGCAGTTCACTTGCTACAATGTAGCTAAGTTCTTTGAAGTGTATCAGAAGTGGCCCTTTGAACTGGATGTCCCGAAGGTTTCAGCTTGACATTTTTCTAGTCATGACTGAATCGAGATGCACTGTCAAAGGTCTATGTAAAGAGGATAGGTTGCAGGAAGCTTCCAGTTGAATTGTACAGTTGCGCACATTGCGATTGTACTTATTATGACACCTCAGATCACGGATCAAGTTGAACCTTAAGATGTATTCAGGTAAAAACAATCCCAGTCGAGATCAAATAATTAATCAACCAGATAAGGTGTCTTCACAATCACTAAGGTCTAGACAACTAACCTGTCCAGGACACATTCACCGGAAACGCCTTCAAGCACTCAACTACCCCACATAATCACGTAAACTGACCAGTACCTCGATGATATCCTCATCAATTAGTCACCACAGTGAATTAAGTACCATCACCCCTTCACAAGACCACCAGTGACTGTTATCTGCTAGGTGCCTCAGCAACACTGGTCCACCCGGAAATCTCACAACATCTCTATAACCTCACAAACCACCTAGCAAGAATCCCAGATGCTCCACTGCCACAGTCGATTTTGTAAAATACACCTTCAGATTCTCATCTGAGCACTCTGTACACCCAGCTTCATGAATGACACCGCGGGACACCCAGTCAACCTGGACCCAACTGTCTACTGACCAACTGGGTTCAGTGTTGAGGATTAAACAAACGTCACCAGGTGGTTATCCGGAAATATCTCTGACTCGAAACCGGAAACGAGGGGCACCAGCAAGGCAGACCTCGGTTCCTGATACTGTGATCCTCTTATCGGCCAGGATCGTCACACGGAGAACGGGCACGCGTCGGATAAGCATCTGAACTTCGCGACGCTTCGCACAGCACTGAATGCCGTATTGTATTTATAGAGCGAGTTGGATTATTTTGAACGGCGTCGCTTTTCTCACGTACACATCGTTTGTTCCGAGTCCCTCCCGTACCAACGAAGCTCCGCTGTCTTTCGTAGAACCCCCTTTCCGCTGCCCATGAGGATTCTCGCTAAGACGTTACACTGAGTGCTTGTGACTCCTTTTGGGATGGGGGTCGACCTTGACCACGAATGCGTCGTTCCTGTTGTTATTTCTGCGTTCGGAGCTTCCTAGCTCGTTGGCACACCGAAAAAGTGTCTTCAAATATAGAGGGAGGATGGCTTCCTGGGTGGGTGTGGACTTATGTTCGAACCTGGACCACTCGATTACTCAGCTAACGAGTGTGTAGCTGTAGAAGTTTTTGATGGGCTTGACTTTTGAAAAACAAAAGAACGATTTTCTTTTGCAAATTCTTTACTACCATGGTTTATGTCGGAAATTACACAAATGTGTGGTCGACCGTTTTTGCTCCAAATGCTTGATATATAGATGAGATCACATTTGAAGTAGAGGGTAGTATGAAATTTTTAACAGCACTCCTGTATCCTTCAAGCTGCTTCAGAGTCCAAGAATGAGCACCACTGGCGACAGAATCGTGTCGAGACATTTTTTATATAGTCTCTTTGGCACGAAGTTCGTGTCACATTTTATTAGTCGCACCAACGTCACAGCAATGAATTTTTCACCCGACATATCGTCCAGGCTGCCGAGGATAGTTGAACAAATGTCGATCTTTGCGAATTTGTGTCTTCCCAACTGAATTCCAATCCACACACACGGATTACAAGACAAAGGTTCGTTATTAATAGATATCAACAGCATTGAAAGAATGTTTAGATAATTGTTACTCAAAAATTATCTACAGTGAGAGATATTTAATAAAAATTGGAACTATACAACATAACATACAAATTTCATACAAAACATTTGAAGGAAAACAGTTCTTTATATGACTTAACTGTTCGTCGCTTAAAAGAGTTCATAAATTGAAATGTTTAATGAAGTTTTTAACAGAAAAATGTTACATAACAAGACTGTATATCGATTTGTAATGTTTTGTATTCAATAGAAGAATCTGATACACAAAAAAAAAGTAAAAAATAACTTGATACAAAGACAATCTATGTGTAAACGTATAATTCAAAGTTTCGTGAACATTGCAGTCAGTTTCACCAAAATCCACATTATAGAATACGATTTCTATCTACGAACAGTAAAAATTCCTTAAAAAATTCAAACAAATCCAACCGTGAAAGCAGTAACTGCGACTAGAAGTGGCTACCCCCAAGAGGTTTCCTTTGGCAGGAATGCAAGAGCTGCCGCTGAATTGCCATTTCAATTTTCTTTCAAAGCACATGATCATACGTATAGTCCGAGCACGTGGAAAATTCATTTCCGCGCAATACCGGGCGGGTCCAACAGCGTGGAATAATTCTTGGTCGAAAGAAGCACAGAAGTTTTCGATTTTCATGGCTCGACGAAGAAGAGACGTTTACAAAATAATTGCCAATAGCGTGTCAAACGGTGATTAATATAAGGGAAGACTGGTGCCAAAGCTTGCGATTCAATGAACCAGTTGTGTGCAAATTTCTTCGTTTGTGATTCAACACGTGCTTTCGAGAATGCAAATTCTGGTGTAAAATAATGGGGAAGATTGAGAATTCATCTGGAAAGTTTTAAAAATATTTGCCGCACAGTGTGTGATCAGAAAATGGGACGAGCTGCGATAGGAGTCGAATAAAAAGTGAAATGAAGAGAGGGTAGCCAATTGTTGTGGTGGGGAGGACTCCCGATCGGTAGCCTCGAGTCCCACTCATGCTTGCGTTGACTATAACCCAGAAATCACTCAGCAAACACGGAACTAGACTCCCATGTAGGGAATACAAACACGGTCATTATTTACTACCTCGAGATTGCGGGATTTTTTAAAGTTTATCTTGGGATGCCGAGACTAAACCCGGGATGGGGTAACAGAAAATTTCAGTATGCAATTAAAATGATTTATAATGTGTTAAAATTCTAAATCTTTAATTAAAGTAAACAAACTTATTTTCTATGCTTTTTCTGACACATATGTTAAAATCATTTTTAACAATAAAAACAGTAGAACCATGAAGAATAATAAAATCTGAATAAGTAGACAATATAAGTAAACCATTATGATGATTTTTGGAAATGCGAACGAAGAAACAGTAAAACAGCTAAAGTACATGTTTACAATGTTTCGACTTCAAGGGTTCAGACAAGTTGCGATTTGTAACTCGCATATGATTTCGAAATAGCGGAAAGTGAGAATAACATTGTAAAAATAAATATAGTATAGTTAGTTAATCATTATTTTTACTATTGTCCTTATTATTGTGGAATGACTATGTTTGTTTATTCTGTTAATTTTTATATTTTTCAGGTGTTCATAAGGTAATTCACATTTTTAAAAAATCTCGACTCCCAGGATTTTTGAAATCCAAAAAATCCAGTCCCATATCAGAAAAACTACTCTGCGTTCTCATTTTAATTGCTTCCGGATACTTAAAATTATATTAGGTAGCATTGCTTCCCACCATCACAGAATTCGATTACCAAAACACTAGAAACAATTTAAAAATCACAGAAAAGATTTTTCTGTTAAATGATGAGCTTGTAGTATTCGCCGGCAGGAATGTGAAATGTGAAAGGAATATCTCCGAGCGACAAAAATCAGCGGAAAACAAGTTATGTTTAGACGCCTCGCGTTGATCGCAAGCCGGGAAGGTCGCCGATTATTTATCGCGAACAAGAAATTCCACGTCGCTGGTATAAATCGGAGGGAGTCACGGGGTGGTCCGCGTTATAATGGACCGTATTTCGGGATCCAAAAGTCCCGTGGCCGACGGTGGCCAACTTGGTGCGCGCGTCGAGTCGATTTTTATCGCACCCGCGCGAAAATTTGGCAGAAGCTCCGCGGGGCCGACTCGTGTCGCAAGAGCCGCGACGTGAATCATAAGCCGTTATAATCTGGGCGCGCAGGCTGCGCGCCAAATCGCGGGAAGTCGCGTGTCGTCCGCGACATTCCGCGGAAAACGGGACGCGCACCTGGCTGTCAGCCTAGGGTCCATCAAATCTCGGATAAAAAATTGCTTTCCGATTGGCGCGCGGTTAAAAAATTTATTAAAGTGCCCTTTTGTATATTAAGCCGCACGGATGTTACCAACCCTGATGATTACGGTCATATTCTTCGAGCTTACTACCCTCGGAGAACGTAGATTTATCGCGGAGATGATTTTAGTTAAAACTTATAAAAATTATATCTCCGAATTAAATTAACTGTTCTGGTTTTGTAGCACAAATTAACTTCAATCAGGTATAAAGATACCTACGGACTCGTCCTTTATTTGATTCCAGATGGTCAGGATATAGTTTATTTATTTGGGGCATCGGGAGAAAGGGGGGAGGCCATATGAATTTTTTGAATTTTAAAATCTAACTTTTGCTAGGAATACTTTTTAGTCAAATTATCGAAAATGACTAAGAAATCGAACATTGTGTCGAAGTGATCACCCTGTATGAGGGAGCCTCAAAATATTTTAAGTGATTTTTTACTGTGCCCAGTCGTTTATATGATGTAGGTACGTGGTGCAAAATTAAAATTTTCAGGCTCCAGTCATTCTGCCAAATTTTTGTATACTAAAGGAATTCTCGTTAATAATAATAATAATTTTATTGGGGGCTGAAATAGATTGAGGAAGTTTGTGGATTATCGCTCAATTTCAACGGCGTTTAATCGCGAGGTGGATTAAGGCATCGTATAATCGATATCCATTCGACACAAACTCGTATTCCACATGAATACTTTTTTAATTGGTTGTTTTCTGCTTCCTTTTCTTACCATAGCAAGAGAACTGTTACTCGATGCTTAATGGTTCGTTTAATTAATCGAAGCCCTTCGTAGAACGTCCCATGGTACATTTCTTTTCCACCACTTATTTTTCACTACCAGCAACTGAGAGCAATTCTATTTCTTTATTGCTGAATTATAGTGTTTGGTTAAGTTTAGGTGCGATGCGACGTTGAAGTTCTTTGATTATTTTTTCCTCCGTAGCGGTTACAGTAAAAATTGATTGGATTTTTAATATTCTGAATTATTTACATTTTCAAATTATCAATTTCTGAATATCAAAATTTTCAAGTTTCCACTTTCTGAATACGCAAATTTCTGATTTCTGAGTATCCCGATTTCCAAATTCCCAATTTCTAAAATGATTATTGATGATTTCTTTTAATTATTTCCTGTTTCGTAGCGACAACAATGAAAATTAATCGAATTTCTAATATTCCAATTTTCAAACATTTTAAGTTTTAATAAAATATTGTTCACTTTAAAGGATAAGTAAAATGGTTTTAAATGGCCGATTATGTTGTAGAATGACAACTTGTCGCGTTACTTTTGATGGAGGTATTCTATAATTATGTTTCGTGTAGAAGGATTTTCGAATGTGAACCAGGCCGAAAAACTGAAATTCTGGGTGTCTGGGGGAGCGGTATGTGGGCCGCAACCTTGTCACAAAATTCGTGTCTGTTATTTTGTGGTGTAGCTTTGCAATCGCAAGGTACATCGATGCATCCGTTAAGGAATGACCTCATTTTCGAAATGACAATGAAACCGATGTTAAAATTAAGCTGCTACTGAATTTTTTGTTTCGCATTCTTTTGTAACGCGGAGTTTGCAAATAGCACCCCCCCTTAGTAATTTGCATTTGACGTGCCGAAAAATATCGAACAGTTGAAATATAAAGAGTAGATGTAGACTTAGGAAATAAATAATCAGACATTCCTGAGTGTAAGAAATTAAAAATGATTTTTAAATATCATTATCACTTTCAATGTCGAGAACTTTGTCAAAGTAATTCGTAGCACGATAAAACGAATATAAATAAAAATAAAAGCAGAATAGGAAGGCATGCTTATAAAATAAATAAAAACTTATTAAAAATAACATTTCAAGTGATGATACTTGACGAATGAGAGTGATATATCTGAAAATTGAATTTTCGTCGCCATTCATCAATGTCAGCTCTGAGGACACCGTGCGTCTGACAGGACTCTAAATTGAAATTAAATGAACTTTAATTGCAAAGGAACGATATAATCACTATGTAAAAAAATATAGGTTTAACTGTTGTTGTAAATCCAACATGAAAAGAAAATGAGAGTATACCCCTACATTTTATATTTTCCACGCACACAAAAATTTTGACTGTAAATCGAATACATTAGTCTTCAGAGCAATTTGTATAAGGTATGAAAAGAAATGATAAACTGAACTGTATTAAAAAATAGTGCTTTGAAATATCTGCCTTCGTTATCAGAAACTCAAAGTCGGTTGCCACATTGTGGCGCCATCAGTAGATTCGGATCGAAGCTGTCTGACCAAGCACGGGGCTATACTACTGCTGCAGCGGTAAGTACGATTTGGGACGCAAAACATCGATAAAACCAGAGTATTTTTCTTCATATAAGATAATCAAATGTTACAGCATATTTTACTGCAAAATTTTAGTGGTGTTGATTTTTATGGTGCGCCGCATTTTTAGTTATTTCTATGGCATACACTTGTTAGTGAGGAAAAAGACTGAGGTTTCGAAAAATAGGTAGTCAATCTAAATAACCATAAATAATACAGTTTCTCTTTTATGATGAAGCACCTGTCATAGAAAATGGACCAGGAGATAGAGCATAGCTATTTGTAATCTCCAAGATTCAAAGTGGCATTTTTGGAGAAATACAAACAAACCCCAATCCCTTCACATGTATTTGCACTTTGCATACTATACAGTATACACTGCGAAATATTACACGAATTCTTATTTTAAATCCTCAATTTCTAACCAACTACCATTTCTTTTTTAAGGTTAGTTTGCAAACCAGTCTCACGGCAGACCCCCACCTTTACACTATTTTTTTTTATTTCTTACTTCTTCCTTCTTATTCCTGTTTTTGTATTGTACAATAAAAACGCCCAATAATAATAATAATAATATTAATAATTTCTCAAAAAAGCTCAATTCTCCTCTTTCATTTAAAACAGTCTTTCAACAATTCATTTCCAACCTACAAACGTTCCCCCAACCTCGTTCAACCTACCCAGCAGGCGAACACGAGATAAAGACCTACTTTTTTTAGGAACACCTAACCCCTGATAGGAGTGTCCCCCCAAAGCCGCTGCGGTAATCCGCCGCCACAAGAAAGGCCACGTGTGAGGAGGCCTGGACACCTCGTCAAAGCCAGGGAATTTCCTCAACGGCGTCGATTTTCCTCGCCTTTGGACCCGGCAAGAATTAGACCAGTTCAGGATGCACGTCGGCGCCAAGGAGAAAAGCAAACCGCGGCGGCTTAAGCACTTTGCGATTGCTCGCGAACATTAAAATGCAAATGAAGGCCGCCAGGCGACGCTGTAGGAAGGGCTGGCTGTGTTTGCCCGCGAAGAGACTTCGGTTTACTTGGCGATTCGTTTCCACGAACGAGCGAAGCGTCGCTAACACGATAAACAAATACATGGGGCGTGCAATAGGGACCAACAGCGCGCAGCTAGAACTGCGGCAGCGGCGTAATTGCGCCGGGGTTTAGTGGGAACTGCAACTTCGAAGGTCCAGAGACAAGCGCTAGGGATTTGGGCAATTACGTGTCAGTACTCGAATTGGGGATCGAAGTTCTGGTATTTCTGTGCTTGTTGGTTTCGGCAGACTGGTAGGAGCTGAGGATCAAGCGGATGGAGGATTTTGAGTTGGCGGTGGATGATGGCTGAAGTTTGCGGGCTTGAAGATTAGGCATTTTGGGTGGTTGATGCAGCGATGGTTAAATGTTGGGAGGTGTTTTGATTACATGGGAGGTGAGGTTTAGAAATGTGAAGAATATTGAGTTAATTGTGGAGGATAGCTGAGTGTCTCTAGAGGTACCCCAATTTCATGGCAGTTGAAGATCAGGAGTCCTGAGGGGGATTGGGGATAGCTGAGGCTGATGGTTAAGTCTTTGGAAGCATTCTAATTCGATGGCAGCTGGTATTCAGGTGTTTGAAGATATTCTACCTCCATTTGGGATATTTCAGACCAGGAACTGAACATTGGTAAAGGCTAGAGAACAGGCAAACCGACCTGGTCCAAGTGCCTGATAAATTGAAGAACTATAAAAGCTAAAGCGTAAGGATTCGGATAGTGCAAAAGCTTGTCTATGATGGTCCCAAGAAGGAACATAACCTCACTCCAGCATGGACCAGCAAGAACAATCAATGGCTACCTAATGCCCATTTTCTTTGTGAAGCATAAATCCGATGCGCCTCCTGCAACATCCAAATACACTTCGAAACGGTGTTAAACGCCCACCAGCCGCAGGATAATGCTTCGTATGCAACCCGGTTTCGTTACGACACCGCATAGAATGCACTGGTTTTGTCAGTAGGCATAATTTGCATAATGGCCCGGGGACCAAGTGGGTTTTCGTGTAAAGCGATTCGATGAACCCCGCCTACTCGACGATCCATGGAAATTTCTACGGAATAGAGAGGGTGGCCGGTCAGAGTTGACTTCTTCAGCTCCATTGCATTCAAATGCATCGCTGATAAGGGGTGGCTGCTGAGCTTTAACGTCCCCCTGGCTATGAAATTGGTCGCAATGTGGCTCGAGTTGCGAGCTGGAACGAAGGGAACCGACCTTCTCCGTCGAAACGAACAAGTGACCAACGTTTTATTGGAAGAAATTGCATTTGACGTTGAAAGGAACCGGGGACCATTGCTCTGGCGGTGACAATGGTGGCAGATGGCGCTGCGCTTCAATTCTACCTTGGCGCTTGAAGGTCTAAGCACTCCAACGTTCAATTGTTTCACTTTGCTGGACCTATTCGGGAGAAAATTATCCTGTCATTCAAACTCTTAACGAATTTTCTCTCAAGTACTCGAAATTTTTTATAGTTGGTAGGAACTTTTAGCGGCACTATGCTTCTGTATGAATACAATCGCGAGGCACGAAGAAGAAAATGAATTGAGAATTGAAAAGTGTACGATGTTATATCGTTAAGAAGACACTTTGACGTCAAAAGCTTGTCTCTTGTCGTGACTTTTAAAGTTCCTCGGCAAGAATTAAAACTTATAATGGAATAAGATGCTGCTGAAAGCGACTTTCGGGCAGTTCCTTAAATCGATTAGGGAGCGTAATGTATATCGATAAAAGTGCAGTAACTCTCCCAATGAAGAACTCTCTTTTCCTTTCTACTTTGACACAAGCCTAGGCGCATAATGCTGTTAAATTCTCGGAGATGAATGCTTGATTCTCGTCTGGGGTTGGCAAATGTTCCTGACAGAGTTTAGGGGAACTCATTTCGCGTGTCACGAACAGGGAACAGAGAAATGGTCGCTAAATGGTGTCCCGTTGAAAAACAGGGTAATAGAAGTCCGCTGTTCGAACGAATTTATCTTGTGCGGGTTTTTCGGCGACCCTTCGGTCGTTTAACGAGCTTTCCTTTGTTTTAGCTCGGGTGCAATTCGCGGGGAAGGTAAATAGATCTGTAAGTTTAGAGAGCAAGGACTATTCTTCGTCCTAAATCTTTCTGTTGTGAACGTAAATGGCGTAGTTCGGTGTATATACATCTCGGTAGGGATTATTCAGTTTAGCAGTATTTTACTTCATGGCTTGGAACTTCGACTTTCTAAATTTACGAGTTCCCAATTCTTGCGTTTCTGAGGTTTCTATCGCTGAACTTCCGAACTTTCGAACTTCCAAATTCTGAATATGTAGATATCTAAACCTATAATTTCTGAAAATCATTATTTGCAAATTATCTAGTTCTGAATATGTAAATTTCCAAATTCTGAATTTCTGAATATTAAAATTTTCCAATTTCCAATTTCTGAATATTTGAATTTCTAGTTTCTGATTTCTGAATATCCAGATTCCCAAATTCCCAATTCCTGAATACCTAAATTGCCAAATGTCTAAATCTGAATTCTAATCACTAAATTTCTAATGTTTAAATATTTAATTCCACACCTGTATATTTTACTTTCCTAATGCAAACATTCCTAATTCCCATCTTCATAATTTCTAAATTTCCAAATACTAACATATCCGAAGTCCCAATTTCCTTCAAATCTGTGGTAAGTATTTTTGTATTCCAATTTTCAACTTCTCAACTATTACAGGACATATACAAAAATGTTGTACCCAAAACTTCAGCATTTAGTTACATTTATATATCAAACGTAAACTAACAACTGCAAACATTTACAAACGTGTGCACCTTGTGCTCCCATGACCCATTGAATCTGGGATAATTGAAAAGAAAAATATCCCAAAACCGTGTTTCGCACCAATAATTATTAATTTGATACAATTTAGAAGTTACGCGTCGCCCGTATTCAATAAAAATATACAGAACGTATATATGCGTTGCCCGGATTCAAAAGGTTAAAAAATCACATCTAGAAGTCTAACAAAAACAGAGTAGAAATCTAGATTCACGAGTCACGCGTACTTATTTAATCCCCTCCCATAAGGAAAGCAATGTTTCTCTTCCCTAAATTCCCCCACAGGGATACATCATTCACTCGGGTTCCTGGGAACTAGGGGTACCGGATATTGAGCACTCGTCAGAGATCTAATCACCAATTTTCTCCTCAGGAAAGGAAATGATAAAATTTCCTCGACAGATTTGAAAACCGTTCCTGAAATGAATTGCACGAATGAATATTCCAGAAACGTTTTTCTCAGAAATCCTACAGCGTGTGATGTAACTGATTTTTCACCAACCACGTCGAACATCATCGATCATCGATGACATTAACACAGCTGATAGCGAATATGTACATCGACAGGTCGATTATAAAATTTCAAGGCAAGTAGGCGGTATCGTTTACAATGCTTTATGGGAAATATGCAAATATGACGCCTACATCTCATGAAGAATCTTTAGCATGAAAACATGGAGCCCGCGTTATTATTCGATTGGAAGAACAAATTGAAAACGAGATAAGCTCGTACATAATTTATGAAGCAATTACTGCTTTCTGATTCGATTCACAAAGTATTAATAATACAAGCTCACACGAGCAAACACTACTAAATTATGGGATTAGATATTACAATTTTATTATTGCATATTAATATTATATACTATAATTATTAAACCAATGGCACCCCCACTCTATAAATTTCTCAATTTTTCCGTTCTCTGTTAAGCCACCAGGTTATTTCTATACTTTTGTGGAATTATTTACACTCGACGGGTTGCAGCATTGAAAGACACATTGTATTTGACAAACCTTGCAAGTGAACTGAAAAAAATGTCGGTTTAAAGCTGAGATAACAGTAGTGGGAGATGGTCGACCAAGGGGGCTGTAGTTATTCGTCGAGACGAGAGGGGGGCTGGGGGTAGGACAGGTTTCGGGGGCGGTCGATATCACTGGTCGTCAAAGCGCCACCGCGCAGTGGTACACAATCAAATTTCATCCTGTTAGAATTGCATTTTGATTCCCAATCAATGGCTGCAGTCCATCCTGCGAAACGATGATTCCATTTTTCGTGGAGAATGGGGATAACGTCTACGGGGGATGAAAATAATTCAACGAATCATAATTATGAAGGAATTAAACATCAGTTGGCATTATTTTAGAAGTGCTTTGTTACGTGAACCGATCCCCTGAAAGCAGAGGACCATTTTATTTAAAAATATAAAAATTACAAAATTTTAAATATGCTTGATAATTAAGTTTAAAATAATTTCAGTATTTTTCTGCTTGATATTTTGACTTATACTCTTTGCACTTTTCCTCTAAAATTCTCTATTTCTAAACAAAATTGAAGGTAAATCGTACTATTTTTTTGCAGCAAAGTTTTAATCTGAAAATGGACGTAACGCTCCAGAAATATTGTTTATATATAAGGATGGCAATTCTTAACACGAGAAGGTTCTTTGATTCAATAAGGTGCTGTAAAAGGCTATCTATGGTCCTTTGATGTCTCCCCAGTAAAAAAAACTTCGACGTAGCCACGAGACGCTTTTCAATGGGGACAAAAAAGCAAGTTTGAAAACTGTGGGATTAATTTGACGTTGCGGCGTGACGCTCATTTTCATGATAAAGGAGCGCCGAACCCTCGGAATTAATTTCCACTTCGGCAAGATTGTTACTCGTTTTTAAGAATCTCTTCTTCGTTCATCGTCGGTTAAAAGTTCCCTATTTTGCATAAGCACTTGTGTAATGCCATTACGCTGCCTTTAGGTAATTTGTGATTTACCTACCAAGTTCTAATATTTGCGAATTTTAACAGAACTGTGTAGATTAAGGAATCCTAATTGCGAGTGGAAATTTACCATTAAATAGTTTCCCTCCAATGAAATCAATTTCCCCTTTCGATTACCTTAAACTTCCATCGGGCTAAATCACATTTTAGACCATTAACAGAATTCACTCGACTTCCTCTGCAAGTTTAAATGTTCGATATAAAGGAGATTGATTGCTTTCATATCACATCGATTGTTCCCAATTTGTATTGCAATTGTACTTTCTCTCGATGATTTAACTAATGGAATAAATGTTACAATAATTCACTATATATACAGAAGTAAAAAAAGAATTTTCATTCGGGTGAAAGTAAGTCAGCTTTTCAAACCATGAACTGAAAATGAGGAAAAATCAATTTGCTGCTTTATCCACACGAATGAACTCGATAATTTTTCACAGTTTATCTTAAAGGGGTATTCTACCGTGCATTTTTATCAGCATAAAAATCTTTCATTAAGCCCAGAAAAAGGAATCCTGAAGAAAAGTTTAAAATATCGAATGTCACAATAAAATACACCCTTAATGCCACACACATTTATGCAAAAACATTAAACAAAAATGGGCCCATGAAAAAACATGAAACATTTTCCTACTTCACGTTTCACGGTAACACTTTGCAAACGCCTCTTTAAGGCACTCGTACACCCAGATTCCCTCGGCAAAATAACCCAGATGGCATTTTCACCTCGCAGATAATCGATCACGAGCATTACTGTGCGAATCAGCCACGCTACCCCGACCCTTACCTAAAATCGCGGTATCGCGTGCACGGTGGGCACGGAGGCGCATCGTTGAGCTTTTATAGGTCAAGTTCTCGCTACGTCTCGCCGTGGGAGGCGCGGCATGAGATTGGAAGCTCAAAGCGCGCTCCTGCGTGTTGGTTAATGGGGCTCGACTTGCCCTAGGCCTAGACCCAGACTGTATTACACTCGGCACGAAACATTAGGCCCTCAGGGTCGCTTCCCCCACTCCACGTTACGCCAGGACCGTCGCCTTTACAGTGGCGCCACCTGGCATCGCTGGTTTCAAATAGATTACAGTTTTGTTGGAATTCAGCCCGAGGAACTGTTCCTGCCACTAGACGAGCCTAATTGCTTTCTGCCACCCCTGTACTCGTTTTCTCAACCCTCTGCCATAAATGTATATTTGTAGTGAGCGATAATGAGGTTTGCTCTGGAATCCGGAAATAGCAATCGAGGTGCGAGAAGGGAGGAAGGTCGATGCACCCTTCTACCCATTAGTGCATCGTTTCTAGTCGATCCGGCTGGTAAAGCGAGATTCGATTTGCCGAAGGAAATTACCTCCGTCTGTTTTCGAGCGGAAGCGCCTTCCCCCATCCCCGTCAGACCCTTCCTATCCGCTCGAAAAATAATGATCACTTCGCCATTGTGCCAGTGGATAAGAGACCTCCGAGAAATTAAGCCCCGGTAACGTGATTCCCTGTACACGACATTTGCTACTGGCGCGCTTTGATGATCGCTTTAATTAAGATACGACATTTGGGGGGGGGGGGGACGAAAGGGCAGAGTTACCTTTATGTTTGACGGGAAGTATTAGCGCTTTGGTCTTTCGTTAGTTGGTATTTAATTATACAGCCCTTTAGTACCACACAATAGGATTCAATGGACACTAGTTTTGTTTTATTTCAGTGGTATTTGTTTAAGAAGATATAGGAGGAGTAGGTACTGTTTACAATTAGTATGCTTCCCTTAATACCCAAGTATTTAACATTTTTTATGCTTCTATTAGTTATTCGAAATTTTTATTCAAATAACAATTTTGTCCATAGTGGATGGAAAAAAATTGTTGAGGCTTTGATTAAAAACTAGAAACTTCAAGCGTTAAAATGCTTCTACGTTCAAGAAATTCATGGGACTGTTTTGTTTAATATTCATTATCGTGGCCCTATTTAGCAATATTATAACGTAATTTACTTCCAAAACATCAGGTCATTTAAATTTAATGAGGTTGGTATATTTATGTCAAGCACTGTATATAGTTTCCTGGAAAAATTATTTTATCAAATTTTGTTTATTTAAAATAGCAATACCGCGTAAATTTTAGCTACATACACTAATAATATTGGAACTTCTATAACATTTCCAAGCTACTAAAAGGTCTACAATTACAGTCCTAACAAAATGAACTAGCCACTAAGTTCACTGTAGGCTGTGACATCCCCACCACGTTGCCTGGCTCCTCCCACACCGTCCCGTTTAATCATTTTACCACTGTTTCTGTCCTTCCTTCGCACAAATCTGGCAACAGACTCTCCCTTTACATTTTAAATAACGACACGAGCTATCATTTTGTAAAAGTAGCTATCGTGACCGATGCGATTCGCGGATAATAAAATGTTCTCTAGTGTCCAGCAGATTTTGTTCCGCCTGTAGCGTTAAAACTGTTTAGCGTATTCGTAACCTTTTGTTCGTCCCGTGTAAACATCAACTCCTTTCGCGTTACGGTCGCTTCTTGGTTATTTTTAACGCTTTTCTTAAGCAACCAGCAATCCCTCTTTTGTTTCATGTCACTATTGTCTCCGGTATCATTGTGTCGTGTGCCTACAGTCATTGTGTACCCTGCCTGGCTATGAAAGATAAACTGGTGACACGCTTCTTGCGTTTCGCGTCCCATTCTTTCGGTTTGAAATAACATTACCCTTATTATCTTTCCACAAATTTGGACAACGCTGGAAGTAACATCATTTCTGCATTGTTTTGTAACTGTCTCGCTCTGGAAACGTGCGGTGCGTTATCTTTCGATGGAAATCGTCGATTTGCAGACGGTCTAATTTTGCAAGTGTTTCGTAACTTTGCAGAAGTTGGAATTATTATTTATGTTTGAAAGGGGCAAAATTGTTCCAATACGAGATATTATGACGCAGCCTGAGGGGGGCGTAAAAATCCAGCCGCACGAGTTCCCGATTGAGCGAAGTGAATGTAGCTCTGATTGAAAGCGGCAGGGGAAACCGAAAATCAAATTTCCCTAGCAACGCGTGCCCCAATTATAGCCTCTTGACCCTTTTTCCCTTAATCCCATCTAATTTCCTTGCTCTGGTTTCCTATCACAGATATCGATCAACTAAAATGAACAAGTGAAAGAGCGACCAAGTTCGATAATGTAGTTAGACAAAATTTTGTTCCCACAAATTGGGATCGTCTTGATTTTTTGGGCTAAAACATAGCAAAAATTGGACTTTATTGGGACCATAGCTCCTACATTTATTATTAAAAAATAATAATAATAGAAATGCAACTTCTTTAAAGATGCATAAAAGCATGGTCCAAATTTCAGATGAATTGAATCGCTAGTTTCTTAAAAGAAAAATCCCAAATTGCTGTGATTTAAGCCCCAAAAATAGGATTTTCTCCGTAACTGAGAGTGCAAGAAGAAAATACGTCGAAATGGGAGGAAGATCCTTCTGCATTACTATTTACGGTGAAGAAACTCTATTTCCTTATGCTTCGCACAGAATTTTGCATTCCCAAGCTTTCAGTCCAGTTTAAAATTTCAGCAAACCTATCTCCACTATTTTTCGATGCATTTACTTTCCTTCAATCTGAAGATGCACGTTAAACTCGTGCGAGACTGAATGATCAAAAGACAGAAGCTAGAAATATTGCCTGCGATATTTTCTAAGAAACCAGAAGATGGCGATGAATGTCAAAGACGGACGAGAAAATTAAACCACGTTAACTCGTGTAAAGGACTACGTTAATCAAAGCACGTCTCTCGTGCCCTAGGTTGTTAATTAACAGCAAAACAGGGGATACGTTTGAAAGCAGGGATGATTTAATATTCTAAAGGCAAATCGGAAAGTAGAGGTGTGCTCTACTTAAACTTCATTTCAAGTGCATCAATTTTTCAACTGAATTTTTGCACAGTCCAAGGGGCATTCTTGGAAATTCGTTTTTCAAAAATAAGTTTCTATTCTCCCCCTGTTTCTGAATTGTAAAAAAGATTGGCTACGATAATTCAAGACTTGTGGAGTCCTTGTAAAAGGCACTGTAAGTGCCAAATTTCAAATTCTATTTTTACCATTGGCACGTAGAACATTTTCGAATACAATGTTTTTTCAGTTTGGCACTTACAGTGTTTTCTACAAAGATTCGTCAGTTATGTGAAACATTGTATTCATTCTATCCCCTTCTGTTCTAAAAATTGAAAAGTCATATCGCTCGGAACAACTCATGCAAAATTCATTACAATTCCGAAGGACTCGATTAATCAAAACGGACGTCTCGTGATTGAAAAAAACTGACACGTGTTGTCGTTTAACGCTGTATGTATACAATATTCATGCAGGATTCATTGCTATACAAATTGCTCATAAAGAAATGAATAAAACGTCACCAATGAGCATTCCAGAACAACTCGTTGTTACTTATTGGAAGTGACCATTTTTACGAAGCAATTATAAATTTTATTTTAAACCTGACAAAAGTAACACCATCGTGATCAGTCAAATCAGAAGCTACTCGTTAAATTTCTTTCTTATAGTAGAATTTTTTTTAAATAATACAGGGCCCAGGTTGCCACCATTTTTACAGGAAAATAACATAAATTTGTTTTCGTGGAATATAAAAACAAGCTCGAAGAAACTAAAAGTACATTTTAATCTCATTAAGTGTTATTTCTTCCAAACATATTTTTTACTGCTTTTAGCATCACAGAGTATCTTTCTACGATTTTTAAATAACTCAATGGCATTATTTCACTCAATATTCCTATTAAAATATATAAATAATTCGTTCTTTACTAAATTAAGAGAGGCCTTGTTTCTCTCATCCCGCCATTTTTCGGCAGAGAAAACTTTTTCAACAAATGATGATGTGGTAGGAGCAGACAGTATTACGGTAGGAAAGTATTTTCGCAAAAATTGTTATTCAAAAGTGCAACGGAAACTACGTTCATATAATTTATTAAAAAAAAAAAAAAATGAAATTTAATTTTGGGCCTGCTGTTCCATAGTTACACATTCGGCGAACGCCCGTGAGGGCCTAGAAGATAAATTAACACATTAAAATTTATCCCTGCTTTTCTGTTTATTTTTTACAGTCTCTTAAGACATTGCACTAAAGGTGGGTAATAAAATTTTTCTACCATAACTGTAAATTATTCCTGAAAAAATTCTTAAAAATCGCTCGCTTTTCCGGCCGTCACAGTGGTGTCACCCGTTAAATCCGCCACTGACATTAGGCACCTGCTTTCGTCCCACTTTCCCCCACTCCCATTTTTGCGGGGCAATTAATATCTTCGCGAGGAGAAATTCGGTGGGAAAGAACTGAAGCAACATCCTCCAAACAGACCCTCATTTAGGTTAATTGCACTGGCAACGAGCACGTGAAAACGATCACGTAATAATAACACGAGCTATCCACGATTTCTTCCACACCATTTGTCGATGTAAATCAGCGATGATGAATACCGGACGATGCTTCTGACGATCCGACGCAACGCCACCCCCCTCGGTCCTCGCGGACGGTCGCGCGTGATACATACATTTCCACGTACATCGGGGAACAGGCGTCTATTATGATGCTAATGCGATCGGCGCCTGAAGTTGCCGATCGTAATTTGTCACCGTGTGTCGACCGTTAACTGCACGCTGGACGTCGTTATCAGCGTGAACTATCGGTAAATTAATCTTGATTATCACGGAGGGAGAAAAAGATCGAGAAAAACCTCTCCGCCTCTGTTGTTTTCCGCTTCTCGGCGAGGATCACAAAAAGCGCGTGCGATCGATTTTACGGGTGATAGATCACGTCGCGTTGCTCGATCGAAGTTTTTGTTATTGGTCCAGCACTGTTTAGGTACTGCGGCTTGGAGTGTTTGGAGAGATGGGTGCAGTTGTACAAACAGCAAGTGGATAAAAAGGAAGATTAATGGTGGGTGGAAAAGATTCATGCTCATGCGTGAGTATCTTTTATCCAAGACATAATTTGCTGGTGTAAATTTTGGGGATTGAAGGAACATTCAGGAAAATTCGCAACTCCTTCAAAGGTATCGACGCAGTGGCATAGATGCACCGAAATGGAATCGTCATTACAGAGATGCGCGTTGCAGATTGGTGACGCAGGTGCCTAAGTATCAGTAGACCTGTGTTCGTAGCCGCGAAATTATGCCGATACACGTAAAGAGAGAGGTTTCACCAAGCCCGCAGTGTACAATTACATGTCGCTCGACGCCGCGATCGTGTTGCACTCGTTGCAACGTTGCACTTGCGATTTCGTCACCAGCCTTCGACTTAATTGGCTGTGAAAACGAAAACAAAACGATCCGCGGACGTTTCAGCCTTCACAAAGTCACAGTAATTCAAATTCCTCGTTTGGAACGGAAAATGAAAAGTCACAATTTTACTTGAACTTTGGAAAGACGATTTTTCACAGAAGTGGCATTTTTTTTCGAAGAACCGGGGAAAATTATATGAAACGAAGAGATCTGATTTTTTTTTCATTTTGATTCGTGATGATGGGGGTTAGAAAAGTACCGTTTGAGGAATTTTCAGTTTTCAGTTTTTTTAGTCCTGTGAGTAATTGGAGACGTTTAATGACACTTATTTGATTTTTCTTCGTCGAGGAAGTTTAAATGGGGCAGCGATAGTTTCCGGCGAGTAATACAAATTAGGTTTCAGTTGGAGAGGCGCGATCGACCATTCATTTCGAAAATTGCCCACCCTCCGCTTGGTCTACGTAATCCCTTCCATTCTTGACAAATTGCAGGCCGAAATGGAGAAATTGCGCTGCGAAGCTGTCCCGCCTCCGAACAGACAAGACTGATTGCTAATAAACTTTACAAATTATCTGCCTCATTCGTTCCATTAAAACGAATCTTCCCTCCCGTGTCTCAAAACGCCGTTTCATCGGTACAAATTAAATGAATTCCAGAAATGAAATGAACTTCAGCTCTGTTAATCAATGGAATCACTAGGAACCATCACACCAAAGGAATACAAGGCAAATCTTATAAAAAATATTCTGCAAATTTACAAAAATTAAAAAGGGAACATACATAAAAATACCATAATATTTCTATTTCTATTTCGAAATTTAGTTTACATTTTAGAGTTTCATTCAATGTCAAGAGAATTGAATTACTTGGATAAGAAAAATGTTTTCAAAATAGTCCCAAGGATTGTTCTACTCATGTTTTCATCAAACTTTGTCGGAAATTTTTTTGGAAAAAACTCATTCTGGCGATTTGACATTTTAGCAAATTTAGTCCTCGACAAAACCAGTGAAAAAGATAAAAATAAATTAGTTGAGAATTCTCCGACAATTTTACCGAATTTTAACCACAAAATGTCACGATGGAAGCACTGTTCCGACCTCCCGAAAGGATCAAATCTCTCGTTCACAACAATTCCTAGATTGCAGAGCAACAACAACATACAGTGACTCACAGATTTTTTATAATTAAAGAGAATAAGTAATCATGAAAGTCACTGCCTTGCTGCCTGCCAGTCATTGTCTAATAATTTAATAAAAACAATGTCTGGTGGACCTGAGGATTCGCCTAAGGTCCCAAGGTGCAATGCGAGTGGCATGCCCATATGAGCCAGGTTTCCACAGACCTTGTAACCGACGGAACTGGGCTTTCGCCCATTGGTGAACCTGCAACCCTGTGCAGCAGCGGCAGGCAACGGGTTCGTATCGATCCCTCAGGACTATGTGCCCTCTCCCCCAGCAGCCTTGCATTCAGTTTTCGCCTACAAGGTGGCTACAATTCGAGTCCACGTATTTTCGACGCGCCCCCAACTAATCTCACCCTGGATCTCTCGCTATTGTTCATGGGAATCCTCTTTTATCGAATTTTCGGGGGATCGTTTAACTACGGTAGTGTCTCCAATTAAGAACTGGAAGGTTACATGCATTTGACAGGTCGGACTATTGGTTTATCTTTATGAAATTTTTGTTTTTACATACAATGGCGGACAAAAGAAAATTTACAACTTTTAAAATCGCATAACTTTTTTAGAATTGGTCGAAAAGGTATGAGTTTTTTTGAAAAGCTGGAAGGATTAGTTTGCTGAGTGACGTGTTTCGTCATTTTGAAAAAAAATGCAATTGGTCGGAATAGCAAAAAAGAATAGTATAGGTCGTTTTTTAAACTTTTTTTTGTGAGCCTGTAATGAAAATTCAGAAAACCCGTTTGTAGATTTAAGTAGGTTATATACGTGTCTAAAATTTCATGAAAATCGGTTAACGGTGCTCTGATCTACACACGTTTAAAGATCGCAGAATAAGGTCGAAAATCGCTGATTTCCAGGAATTTCGTGATTTTCGACTTTATTCTGCGATCATTAAGCGATCATAGCTCAGAGCAACAATAACCGATTTTGATGAAATTTTAGACACGTATATAACATACTTAAATTTACAAACGGGTTTTTTGAATTTTCATTGCAGGCTCACAAAAAAGCTTTAAAAAATGACATTTACTATTTTCGTTTGCTATTCCGACCAAGTACATTTTTTCAAAACGACGAAACACTTCACTTAGCATTTGAATCCTTGTATCTTCTCAAAAAACTCAAATCGTTTGGATTAATTTTATAAAAGTTATGCGATTTTAAATGTTGTAAACTTTCTTTTGTCCGCCACTGTATATAGAAAACGATATATTTACAAAATCAAGACATACAATTTTTTTCTTGGTTACTACTCAAGATAAATAAATGAAACAAAAGAGGAAGAATAGCTATATATTAGCTATACTTCGTATATTTTTTCCGAATTGCGAATATATTATTAGGAGTAGCAAATATCATTTATTTTTGGGGGTGATTTTTGCAAATCTTTTGAGTGACACCCACCAGAAAATTCGGGAATACTGATTTACATTTTACATTAATTCCACAACAATTATTATACACCAACTTGGTAATAGTGGTACTATATAGTTTATAAAGTCGAATTTATGCATCAGAAGGATGCTGCCTCGAGCATTCCACCCAGAACTTTGCCTCGATGTGCATACCTGTGGAAATGCGTTGCAACTCAGAGAACCCGACAATATCAGTCGTCTGATGCGTGAAAAGTCTTCTCCAAGTGTAGCTTCCTTCTGTTTAATTTCCGCGAAGGATCCCGAATTGTGCCACGATCTGCTCCAAGCAAGAAATTCGATGACGAAAACGGATAAATCCTTAGGGTGCGCTATTGTGTTACAGAATTAGGGCACCACTGGATGCTCTCCCATTGTCAGGGTAACTTTATGTGCGAGCAAGCGCAATAATGATTCCGAAAGCTCGTTACTCACGAGATTTTGGGAACAACACCACGGGAAATGCACGGAGAGAAATTCAGTTTTTGATAAACATGGAGCAAACATACCATTGCCTGATTGGTTAACTTATTTGCAAGCAAATATTAATATCGTGTGACATAAAACTGTCAATATTCACCCCACAAATTATTAAATTTTTTAGAATCGTGAGAGTGGTATTAAAAACATTGGAAATTCTTTTACAGGTTTGGGAAAATAGTAATATTTAGTGTAAAAGATTTATGATGTTCCTTTTGATTTTAGGAAACTCAACGTCTTTTTCAAAAAAATATTTTTACATCTGGTACCTTCTCATTTTAATAGTGTGCAGCTCAGTTTTCAGAAAGTGGTTATTTTCAAGTCAAGAAGACTGGTGATTATTATAAAAAAAATTATATACTAAATGTATAATATATTATTTTCACTTTAATACCGCAGTTTATCATGTTGCTATACCTAAGCTACTATAGCCACTCCCTTCGCCCTACATCACATAAATTGTGAGGCACCCCCTGCCGAGCTCCTGTTGTAAATAAAATCCGTTTTTAATGACATTCTAAACCATCCTTCGACCATCATTAAATCTTTATAAAATATTATCTTCTGAGAAAATTAAACACCCAGAACCTCCAAAAACAAAATTCTTCACCCCCTAAAAGGAACACGTGCATCGTAAAGACTTAACCCTTATACGTAATTTGTAAAGTTACGCGGATAAGTAAATTTGTTTATTTAATATACGCTTTTTTCCCAAATTTAACTAAATTTAACTTCTTAAATGTCCACAATTAAAAAAATTACAAAAGATTATTGTTAAGGGTTATTAGTTATTTAAAGATTTGAAGGACTTTCACTCCAAATAATACATTAGTAAATTTGTGTCTCGATTTTGGGTGAAAATTACCCAATTTCCGTACAAGGGTTAATTATCCAGCAAAAAGGTCCCGATATAAAAATTCAATATACCGCGAGCGAATTCTTTCCGTCTTCCTTTTAACCCAAGAGAAAATGATGCACTACCAAATATCCGAGAGAAATGACTCAATTTCGAGCGATTCCAGATCTATCCATCCAAAAGGAAAAAGGAAGGCACGAAATTCGAATGTAACGGGCCAGGAAAAAGTCGATTTTCCCGTTCCGACGTTGAGGAATTCGCATTATCGCTGGTGCCATCCGTTATTTCCATCCGTATACGTGAATTAAATTCGAGGGAGCGCGACTCTCGTGCCAGGACGTTCTCGTCCTATCTCGGGAAACGAGAGCGGAGGCTGCGTGGAGTGCATGCTGAAGAAGGAAGGATAAAACGAGCTACGAACGACTATAAATAAGAAGTTAATACAACGATTCGGTGTTCTTGACCTGTGGAACGTGTCAGGGGACATCCGAAGAGTAATCGCGTATACTAGGTGTCTCTATTGTCATCGAGTTGTAGCTTTTGATACGAACAAAGGAGAAAATGAGAAATTGAGGAAAATTTCTTTCATGGGGATTGTTAAATTTGTTCATTTGTTTCGTTAATTAAGGGATAGTTTTATTGCAAAGGGAAGTAACTGCTAATATTATGGGTACCCTCCCGTTAAAATTTTCTAACTCTTACTAATAAAAAATTTAATCAATATTAAATCTGGCGATTTAATCGTTATCCATTATTTGTTATTAGAAATAAAATTTGCCCAACTCTGCTGCAGGCAAATAAAACGAATAGAAGCTAAAGGTGAGTAGAAGTAGAGCAATCAAAATTTGTACGAAATAATCGAGAAGCGAGTGAAATATTTTTACAGGGGCGAAATTAAATTTCAGTTACTTGCGTCGATGATACGTGGATTTTTATAAATGGAAAATTCATGAGACAGGAATTATTTTCACACCTAAGGCTTCCCGCATTCCACGCGTGAGAAGTAACGTAGAAAGTGGTCCAATTCTTTCTCCCTAGGCGGGAGGAGGGGTTTACGCCCTTTGTAAATTTGTTTGGCTGCCAAGGGAGCTTAAAACCGCTGAGATATTAAAAACGTGGAGCGTGAATTATAGCGCTTTACTCACGACAACGGTGACGCCAACACGTGTAATAAAATGTCCACTCACCTGAAACAGAAAAGGAGATTCTAATTAGAATTAGCTCAGCCGCGGTTTACGACTTCTACTGCGCGTACATTTCGCATAAATCTCGTAAAATGCAAACGAACTTATTTGACATTAAATTACATATGACGCAACGTTTGTTTTCTAAATAAAAATCATGACTTAAAACTGAGGAAAATTAAAATTCGGAAGTTGATAATTTCAGTGGCTATGTCTGGTTAAATAATTAACAGAGGAGAAGCACAATGTTTCAGTTACTACAAAATCGTGCTCACGTTGCACATAAACGAGGTTCTGGTAAAAGCAAAGCATTAAACTCGATTTTCGTGCAAACTTTCCAGTGCTGCGTCCTGTGCTTTTAACAAAATTTGAATTAAATCGAGAACCCGCATTTGATGCATTCTACTTGTTCGTGAATTTTTAACAGTGGACCTAAAATTTGTTTCAAATCCAGCTGGGGACCACTCTCGTGTGTTATTTTAGAAAAAAATACTTTTGTTGGAGGAATGGTTGCCGTAATTGTCTGGCAAATTAAAATGTGAAATCCTTGGGACGAAAAATCCAGGTAAATTTCATTTCTACGATCTTAAACCTCGTTCGCTGCGGAAGAGAAATAAAAATCAGTTTTCTTTGACGACCCTAGCCTTTGTCTCCCTCACAAAGCCTTTTCAAAGGCCGAGGAACTCAATTCGTATGACAGAAAAGCCTTGAACAGGAAACCACGCTGATTTCCGAGACGTCTAGTAGGTGCAGGGTAAATAGAAGAGGAAAATACAGCTGGAAGTAGGAGGCGAAATCGATATTCCCGGATTTCATCATCGCGCCTTAAGGACGCCCAATTCTAAAGCTTGTGCTCATCTCGCTGAAGCCTGGCCATGCGAAAAAATAACGGCGCCCTCGATTCTGCTTTCATCTCCTCTTATTGTGTTTTGTCCTTAGAATCTGTTCCAAATATCGACCTGAATTTTCAAATTTTTCCATTAATATTGCACTTTTATATTTACTAAATTCTACAGGGTCGACGATTTTCTGGTAGACAAAAGTTACAAATTTCCCCTTTTGTAAGAGGAAAATATTTTGTGCTTTCGATTTTTTATATTTATTATAATTATGTTAAAAAACAAAGCAATATTCTCACATTTCAAGCGCTTGAGAAGAATTGCTTTTCGGAAGCACAGCGAAAACAGACTTTTACACTTTTAATTTTCCATTTAAACCTGTTAATATTTTATTTAAAAAAGATAGTACCTATCTAATCTTTGAAAGTAATAAAGGAAACACGTTCTCGCTTACAAACCTAGTCTAACCCAACAAAATCGACGGTGCTGTATTTTATTACCGACAGCCCTGAAATACCAAAAGTGCGGCATCTCTCCCATAAATACCCTAATCCCACGTTCAACTCCATCCCCCTCAACCTCCCAAATATAAAACTCTCTTAGACCATTCGTGACAGAATTCTCTCAGAAAACAGTTGACCAAGGTTCTGCGAAAACAGTGGTCCAATAAAACCTAATCAAAAGTCCACGTCCCATCACATTTTACATCCATCTTGATGTTCACGAGGCAGCAGTTTACTGTACGCCCAGTTTTTGTTCACTCGAACCAGCAGGACAAAGAACAAACGTTTCATCTGGTAGACAGGATAATAAACGACGCTTCACCTCGAAAGCCTTGTGTTTCTGGATTGTGGCTCCGCACCGAAGCCACCGGGAAGATACAAGGCGGATAAACAGGTCGAAACAGATCTAGCGGAACGAGTTCTCAGTCTTCATCTAAGAGGAAGGATTGAGGACAAGGGTGTCCTTCTATTTCCGGTCGTTCGCGAATGTTTCAAAATCCTCTTGTCTTCCATTCCCAGGGCTACTCTAAGCGTCTGTTGAACGCCCTGGATTGCCCTCCAATGTGGGAACCGAGCGCGTTTTCGTGCACGATTAGTCCGCGAGAAGTTCTCCTTTGGGTCTTCATTCTGATAGGCGAAATAGAGGATTCGGGGCTTGGTGATTTGCACAACGTCGATTACTCTGCGAGGGAAATTATTGTTACATTCCTGTGATGTAGAACTTTGCACTTTGATCCTGGATATTAGCTTCGGAGAGTGTAGGTAAGCAGAGGGTGGTTGGGCCAGACAGAGATGATGTAAATAGACACTTCGTTCCCAGATCACTGAAAACGATTATGGGTTCTGGTCTGGCAAAGAGAAAGGGTAAATAACTTCCGTAAATCATTCGGGAATGATTGAAGAGGCCTTGTAAGTTCTATACTATAGTATTACCATTGGCACGTAGAACATTTTCCGATAATTTTTTATTTAACTTTTTGTTTTCTTTTATTTTCGTCTTAATTTTTTTGTTTTAACTAGCCTGTAATGTGATGTAACTACTTTATTATGAAAGATACATATCCTTGTTTCTAAATATTTACATAGATCGCGCTGAAGAAATTACAATCGTAATGGTAAAAAGAGTGAAAAAATGAAGAAAAAAACACTTTTTTTTTATTATTTTTCTCTCATTATTATCACTTGTAAGAGTCCAAAAATAAATCGAAGAAGTTATGCAACGAAGGGTTAGGGACTTTTCAGTTGCTTTCTATTGAAAACGTAGCAGCTGCATGGAACTACATATTGGAGGACTTGCGGTGTAAGTGATTGTAGTTCACCTTTTCTAATACTGTTGGGTCCAAGTTCCACGTGGTAATCAAAGTTTGCTCTAAATAAATAATCTACATTTTTGTCTTGGATAATTGATTTTTAGAGTTTCATTTGTGAACTAATGTTCTTGGTGTTTTAAGCTTCCGCGAACCATGCAAGGTGTAATAAACCCCAGGCAGTTTTAAAACTGCTGCATTTTTTCCAACTATATGCAAGGAGTCTCGAGCAGTTTGAGTAGCTGAAATTGACTAGATTAGAAAAACCGAGAGTTCTTATATTTGACTGAATAAAAGTATTTGATTTAATATAAGGAACAATTCCTAGCAAGTTATTGAGACTAAATAAAATAATAAATTCTGAAACGAAGCTATACATTGTTTCATCAAGAATTTATTATTACGTTGCAGGCAACAAAATATTTAAATATTTCAGGTAGACCTGAGACTATACAAAAATCTTATATAGAAGAATCTATTTTTTATCCTGCTGTTTATTATAAAACGTTGCTTACTGGGTTGAATATTTCTGGAAACTGGTCTGTTTCAAATTTCAAAAGAAGTAAAAAGAAAATAATGGCGTCACTGTAGTTCCTTTTATGGAGGAGATGCAACAGATTTTCCGCGTCCGCTGTTTTACTGTCAACAATAGGGGTATCGATTTTCTGTACCTTTTCTTTTTTGATTTTGCAAATAGAATACCTACTTAAGAAAACTTCACACGTAACAACGTATCTCTTTAGATGAAGTTTCATAGGAATATAAAATGGGCCAACTAATTAACATTACAATTCATTTATAGAAGAATATTTGCTTGCCAGTAAAATAATTAAATTAATTATCCAATGCACAATAATATACCGTTTAATGCCGACCTGGTCAAAAATAAAATGTGCAACCTTACAATTCGGATAATACACTAATCGACATGGATCGCTTTATTATCCGTCAACGATGAAATCTCGTCAATACCCTATTTTGTTTCCTCACATATCGACCTCGTCCATTAATCCCTGCGGAGATTTTGACGTGGCTGTGCAGGCTACGAGAGATTTGCAGGTAATTCCATTAGCCTCGATGAATCGAACGTATGACGAGATCGGGATTAATTCGCACGCTCGTGCGGGATGATAAGGATTTAATAAAGCCAGCTTTGGTGTCACACACCGATCTCAGAAATAATCTTCTGGTACGTATAGATCGCTGTCAAAGCCGCTAGCATCTTTCTCTCCCAACGATTTCCCATAAATAATTTGTGATGTTCAAAAGTATATGTAAAATAAATTGAAAAGGAAAAAGTTAATTAGACATGCCTGTTATAATCTAAAGATGTCCTAATCTACTCGCGAGCCTGTTTATTATGAACAATACTTCTTGCTTAAATAGTATATTTAATCCTGGAAAAATAATTTTTTTATTGTTACCAAAAAGTTTAAGATTTAAATGTCTGAATTCAAATTTACCATATACAAGCATTTTATTTTTATGATTAGGAGAATGATTTCCTCTGCTAATAAACGGCTAAATGAAAGTGGAGGAAATGAACAGTGAATATGGCAGACTCATAAACCTTACTACCCAAGTTCAGTCGTAAGTATCGAATAAACTTTGCTGCTGAAGTTTGTTGGTTGTTCAAGATGCCCGAGCAGTTTAATATAATTAAAACTGTTAATCGATTCGTCTCAGGGAGTAGAGTGAACTGTTGAAAACTCTAGTTGCATTTCACAATATAAGTATAACAAACTGATTCTAAGTGAATGTTAAATAAATTAAATTCACTGTGGTCTAACTCGTCGAACTGATTTTTTCATGAAAAAAAGATTCAAGTGTCCAACTTTCTAGTAACCAGTGCTTCAATTCTGTTCACAAATAAGATCCACCAATTCCGTGCACTCTTTACAGCAGAATGACATTTTTAAAATTGGACCAACCAACTTAAAATAGTGAAGGATTTTTATCGGAGACTGCAATGAAATTTAAAAAAATTCCTTTGGTAAATTTAACTCTTTGTGGTCACATGGTTCCACTCCAGGAAATTTTATTTTCTTCACCAATATTTAGAGCTTGAAAGAAAAATGATAAAATTTCGTGAATTTTACCAAGAATATCTCGTAAAATTTTCAAAAATTTTAAATTTACCCACAAAGTCGACACACCCTACCCTCCACTTCCACTGAACGGACATCGTGTCCAATTCCCGAACTGTCACTCCAAACAGAAGGCAACAATGTGATTGGAAATCGTTATTCCTCGTCTCAGGTCCCAAATAAAATTCGCCAAGCCGTGGTCCAGGACCACCCGCAGACTTCGAGGTCGCTTGCTCCGCCGTTCTTCCCATGTGGCGTTTGTTGCCCGCCATTTAAACCGGTCCCTAGACACCAGAACGCGACGTATCCACACGTGCGTCGTATATTAATCCCCAATTGTTGCAGACGCGTATTTACACGCGCCTGGCACGATAACTCTGAGGTGGCACGATCCCCTTTTTCGCGACGCCACTCGAGTAATTCCAGTCACGTGTATCGGAGCCACGTCGTCCTTCCTCGGTGCTCCCGCGGATCTACACTGATCCAGACGGGACGAGCGGTGAATTAATATCGCCGATTCCCTTTCTTTTATCCCACTGCACGCGATCGCTGGCGGGACCAGCGATACTTCATTAGAACCGTTGGCCAATTGTATTGTTTATCCGCGAGCGCCGCGGCGATGGCTCATCGTCAATGATAAGCTTGCGAATCACGATCGCCGGGCGACGGAAGTGCGTTTGAATAATCAAGCGACAGGTGATTTCGATCTTTGCCGGACGATCGTGGCGGCTTTGGAGAGAACGAGTCGATCGTGGATGGAATGTTGGAGTATTTTTGTTTCATATTTAGGAAGTGCGATGATTTGTGGAGAGAATGGCGACAGGTGGCGCCCCGTTAGTTTGGGTATTTGTAGAGTTCGGAGAAGAGTGACTGAGGAGAGTCGACGTTGGGGGAATTGGTAACGCGACTGGCAGAGGAATTGCAGGTCACGGGTTCGAGTCCCATGGCCCCAGGATGTTTTTTTCAACAACAAGTTTGTTGAGGTGAACATGGTTTATCGAGGAAAATCGATGGGAAGTTGTTTGTGGGAACATTGGAGGGTTGATAGAAATTAAAGGAACGGGGTTTTTCTAAATAGTTGGGACTATTATGAAGAGGATGTGATTATTGAGTGGGGAAAATATATATGGAGTCGTGGTAGTTATTTCGTAAATGATATATGGAAAAACATTTCAAATTCAGAAGTTCAAAATAATTGAAATTCAGAAAAATTTGGAGCACTGAGAAGTTGGATTCGAGAAGTGACTTGTTTGGTGGATGTGTGGTGGTGATCTGGTAGCTGGAATTGGAGAAAGTTCCAAATCCAGAACTTGAAAATAATTAAAATTATAGAAAGTGTGGATCACTGAAATGTTGGAGTTGAGAAGTGACTTGTTTAAGGCTATGGTGATGATCTGGTAATTGGAATTGGAAAAAGTTTCAAATTCAAATGGTTCAAATTCAAATGAAGGCTACTATGAGCCCCAGAAAGACACTCTTAACCGAGACAGTATAATAGAGCATCCTCCTTGAGAATGATTACTCGATAATGCCAAATATATCCATTTTCAGACAAAATGACAACTACTAATTGTAAGTAGTTATTCATAAACCAATTACATATGTTTTGTTGTTGTATTGTAAAGAATAATTCCATTCACTGACTTTTTAAATTACTCGAAACCATTACCATAATTATCCATTTGCTATGAAACGACGATTGAAATGAATTAAATGCAGCATGTTAATTACATACTAATGCAACGTCGATTAAGCAGTAACCGGTTGATTAACCATTAAAACGGGAGCAGTTGATCCACCTTTCTACCCCCCTACTTAACCAAACATTTGATCCATTAACAGTAGAATTTCGGAATATCAAACATGGAAACGGAAATAATCCCCTAAAATCAAATTCCCATTAACTATTTATCAAAGTATTTCCATTATCCTTAAAGAAAGTAATAAAAAATCAAACATTCCTTGCAGTAAGTCCTTTCTCACAAGAAAATGCATCCTACTCGCGCCAAAAATACACAACAGAGATTTTTCTATCCCGAGACAAAAATCTCAGCAACAACTAAATGCAAATAATGGAATCAAACTCATCCTGGATTTGGACCTTTACAAATAGACAGTTCCCTCCGAACAATGATTGCACGTCGTCTCGAGGAGCTAGTCACTCCAATAACATCGCGATTTTATCGAACTCCCTCGTCACAAATCGCCACCGCTAGGAAATTCGCGAGGAAATAGCGAGCACGCGACGAAACATTAAATTTAATGATACTGCCGTCGAATCTGGAGTGATTCCGTTTCCTGAACTGCTCGTTCAGGTCTGGCAGGAACGTCATCGACATCCGCTCCTCCCCCCCACCTACACTTTTCACCTCGTTCCCTTTTCCTGCGAAACAGGAGAGGACCCGGTGCCGTCGGAACTTTAATCGCCATGTTCAAGGACTTTCTCGCCTTTCCTCTGGCAAGGAAGTACCGTGAAGGCAGGGAAAGTGAACAGGAGGGGATTACGACGCGACAAGAAGCGTAATCACGTTCCACAGATGCTGTGGCAGGAGCAAAAAAAGAATAAAGTTTCCTCGGAAGCGTCGGGATGAAGCAGTTAACGCTCTAATGGGAGAAGTTTTTAATCGGTCTCCCTCTGTAATTACGAAGTATACTGGGCTTTTAGAAGTAAAATTGATTTCCTGCCTGACCTTCCTTTTTCGTGACCAATTGGGAAACCTGCAATCTCGGCGCGCGATACACGGTGAAACGAAGTAAAAAATGTTATTTAATCAGATACACGTTGTATCCAATTTTCAGTGTGTCCATTTTCATTTATACAGAGTTCAATTCGATCCGTAAGTTGTGGACACGTCTGTTGTAAATTACAATACACTCGCAGAAGTGTGCCACAATTAGAGTTGGGCAAAAATGTAATCTAAATCCAAATTAAAATACGATTAAAATGGAATTTGTGGAGTAAGGTTGTAAAACTCGATTTTCTCGATAAACCTGTTTTGTTACACTTCCTGTTTTTCCTCTTACACTTCAATTACTCTTAATTTTGCAATAAGTTTATTTAATCACTGGCAAGAGAAGTTTTTGATACTTCGCAGAAATGTAGACTAAATAAATCCATTTATGGTGGTGATGAATTTTGAAAAAGAAACTCTTTTCACAAATTCTTATTGTTGATCACTGAAAACGATAAATTCACAAGAGAATATCTTTTTAGAGGAACCCTATATATTCGTTTCCCTAGATTAAATTCTACCAACATGAGAAATGTTCGATGCTTCGCATGAATATTTATTTAAAAATTGAAGGGATATGTAAAGTTTATTGGAACGTAGATGGAATAAAAATAAGTCTTCATCGAGTCAATTGGAGATGGAATAGTTACTCGTATATCCGGAATTAATTTCACAGAAAAATATTGCACGTTTTTCAAAAAAGAACGTCCCAAATATTATTCGAAGGCAAAAGGGGACGATGGAATCAATTGTAACGAAGATGGAAGGAAAATACTTTTTCATCAGTCTGATCGAGTATTCAGGAAACTGTCACCGTGTAATGGTCGACCGCGAGAATTTATTCCATTTCAGAATTACTCTCCGAAGAACGTTTTCGGTCGCGCGCTGATAGATCTTTCGGGGGTTTAATTAAATTTCGAAATTGAAACGGCGGAGTGGATTCGATGGGTCGTGGTCGAATGAATCGCAGGAAGTTTATTCTCGAGCAGTTGCATAAAATCATTTCCTTTCTTCAGTCCCCGTAGCTTTTTCTTTTCTCGTCTATCATCCATACTTGCTCATTCGCATATTTGAACGGTTTCAGTGTGTTCAGGTTTCAATCGGAAAAGATTTTCTTTCCAATCGTTTAAATCTTCGTGTTCCGCGAAACTCGTGGTAGCAAAGTGGAGCGTTTAAACTTTTAGAAAGGTTTGCAGGCTCATTTGCTCCTTAAATGTTTATGTTTTTATCCATTTCTTTATAACACAGTGTCGATTGTATTGAATTATTTCACTTCCTTAATTATTAATTGCTCTTAACCTTCACCAACAAATAATTTTTTTTAATGTCGCATAGGTTTTATGGCCCCCTTCTTTTATATTCCCCAGGCACATGTTTCCTTTTCTCCCCAATTTACATTTTTCAAAAAATTTCGCTCATATCCCCCTTTTTAGGGGGGATTATCTCTTATAGTTCAACAGAATAATTAAAGAGTCCTTGTAGAAAACACTGTAAGCGCCAAAAATCAAATTTTATACTATAGTATTGCCATTGGCACGTAGAATATTTTCCCATAATTTTTTTTTTTTTTAATTTTTCTGAGATCTCTTAAGATTTCTTAAGATCAAGTCTTCTGCAAGGACTCTTCAATTATTTTCACTTAAAATAACTACTCCCCTTTAAAATAATTTACAATTTTCCTGATCCTTCCTGGGGTTCCCCAAAAACTCTACGTCAATGAAACGCAAAAAAACTCATCCACGAGTCCTGGAACTCCATAAGAACTCCATATGAGTCAAAAACGACGGAACTCACAATCAGTAGCATATCCAGAAATTCACTATGAATTCGGTGGCCAAAAATACCAAGGGACTAGAGTCACCCACAACTCGACAAATCCCCTAGGAACTGCAGTTGAACGAAGTGCAAAGAAACTCACCCACAGATCCAGGAATGCCTTCTCCTGGGCACGTTGCTCTGCGGGACGAGCAACAATGGCGCGGTGCCCTTCGTGCTACCGCCACTTCCGCCGCTTCCACCGCCGTCGCCGGCCGGAAGCCGTAGCTCCGGTACCTGAAGGCTGCTCATCTTCCGCCGGGTTACGCTTTTGGTCACCAAAACGACACCTCCAGCGCGTCCTCCTCGTGGCTGTCTCGTCGATTACCCATCACTGACTTGTCTGCCAGCTTTCATCGATATCGCAACAACCGTGGCATCGGACTCGGGCGTCCAGCATGCCAGAGACACTTCCTCGAAAACTACGGAGCTGGCATTCTTCACGCGTATTCGTGAAGTGGATGGTGCTCGCTTTACCATCCGGTGTGGGGACTACAAACGGTAAACGCGACGTGGATGTAGAGAATTGGGGTAACTCTTTGTAAGAAGATGGCGGCTGATGGCAGTTCTTCGTTGACTTTATTGTTTACTTAAGTTATAGTTACTATGTATTCTGAAAATTCTTTGACTAATGCAAACTTTAGAAATTTTACAATATTTCTTATATAAGAATTGAATTTGCAGAGTGTCTCGAGATATGTACTCTATAAACTAGGCGATAAATAATAAAAAAAGGAATGCATTTTTATTAAAAGTACTATTTACAGTTGTAAATCAAATGTTTTTTTATATGTATGTAATTAGACCTGTCAGTATTTTTCCACTATGTTCAAGGATAGATTTTCATAAAGGGCTCGACTTGCCATGGTGTGCTGCCATCTTACAAAGGGCTGAAGAAAATTCTCTTTTAATTCGCGAGCTTCCTTCGCACAAATTTATGCGAATCCTTCCTTCCTGCTGGTATCAGTGCTATGTGAATTGTTAGAATTTTCAATCTTTCTACCAACGCGGATAGATTCTTTATCATAAAATATGCCGAAAATGTGCAATACTATTTGTATGTTAGAGCCACCATTTTCGAGAAAATTAACTTTAAATGTTGCTGCGAGTGCAGGGAGCTGACAGTACAGTTGCAGTGGTGCAGAGGCGCCACCGTCGGGAATGCGTGCTAGCAGCAGATATCAGAGCTAAATATCTCGGAAAGGAAACGTCATAAGAAAAAATTATACTCCACAGTTTTCTTTCACTTTTGGATGGGGAATAATCTGCCATTGGGGTGTACTAGTAATTGCTCTCAGTACACAAGTTATATGTTTTTTATTGCATACCCTGCGGCTTTGCCAGATCTTCTAATGTATATTTTTAACTACCACCTGCTTTCATTATAAATCTAATTAATTTTTTATCACAATCCCCTTCATTTGTCTCTTGAAATCTCTTCATCCCCCTATTTTAACTTTTGCCAAGTTACCACCTTTCTCTCAGTCCCTTTAAAAATTCCAACACAAACTCCCCTAAATCTTTCTAAAACATCCCATAATTTCCACACCCCCATATATTTAATTTCTAATTATTTCCCTATTGAAAATCATCTTTGAAGTATATTTTGCTGACATCCAAGAAAGTCGCTTTATAAGAAAGACGTAGCTGAAGGCATCGAGTAATACGTCGTTGTAATTCATGGGGATCGCAGACATGGAACTACGAGCTTCATTAAGGCGGAGAACAACTATTAAATAGCAGCTCGAAGCATCCTCAACGCATTATCCCACAAGCGATTGTTTGTTAAATCGCGGAACGATGTCAAAGGTTCCCTGATGAAAGAACTTCGATTCTTCTCATCAACCAACTCCCCCTCTAATCCCTCCCCATCGAGCAGAACACTTTTTGTCGATGATAAAACGTCAATCCTGTCCCTGAGCATGCAACGTTTACATAAGTGTGCTACACGTGATCGCGATGGAGCATGATCCTTGGCTGGCGATCTTAACGGTGCACGTAAAACGCGAGAAATTTAATTCATACTGCATTCATTAATTTTGATTTATTGTTATTACTTGTCGTTACGTTTTTACTGCCAAGGAACATTAAAATTGAAGAAACCGTGCAAGTTTCCTAACATAATAAACGCCCGTGGTCCTTTCTTTGTCATTGAAGCTGAGGCTTTTTATTAATTCTATAGAAATTATTTGAAAACGAAGGGAAAAAAATGATCTCTTCTTCTTCTTTTATTATTAAGCGTCTTTATTGCACAAAAAGAAGATCAAGACAATCGCAAATGCGAGGTGCAGTCTAAAGACTGTTTCCTAACTTAACTTTTTTCTAACGTAATCTAGCTTAAGTGTTTTTCCCTGCTTGAAAGAAGATAGACAAATGTAACAAGAGATAACGAGTATTTTAAGTCATTAGAAAATGTGAAGGGGGTGGGAAGGGTAGCTACCACTAAGAAATAGAAACAAATAATCGTTATGCTTGAGAAAGAAGGGGGATGACGTAGTATCCTTGATTCCCCATGTTTAATTTTACAGTCAGAAAATCACACACGTCAGAAGGTAATGTCGACTATGCTTAACCGAAAGTACAAGTCATCTAGAAACATTTGATCGACCGTGACACCGAACGGCACCTACACAAGGTGCACCGTAAGTAGGTCATCCAGTAATTCGGCTCGTTCAAGATCCGTGTCAAATTTGCGTTAATTATGACGATGTTTTTTCAAGCAAGCTCCTTCCATTTATTTATCTGCATTCTTTCTAGGAATGCATCGCCACACAATGCTTTTCAGTTCTGTTGCTTCGAAGGCTGCCAGGAAATAATGCATTTCTAAATTTATTCATGAAAAGAAATCTACCACACTTGTACAAAAAAATTTGAAGTATTTCGAAGAAGATATTCTTGAATAAATCAGCAGGATGCTACTTTGCATGTTCAACATTGGACATATCTTTGTGAGAAAAATATCTGTTTTGTCCAACTCAAGAAAAGAAGAAGGCTACCGGGGAATTCTTCGTCATAAATTGAATCGATAGTGTGGAATAACATTTTCTCGTAGAAGCCACCGGTCTCGAGAAAAATTGCTTTGAATGGGAAACACTGCGAATCACTGAGGCGCCCTCTTTGATGCATGCGCTGTGCAACCATTTCCAGTGTCAATTTTCTCGAAAAGGAAGCCTCGCATAAAAAAACGTATTCTATACTTTTGATTCATTTTTTAAAGAAGAATCACCTCCTACTGAATCAAATCACAAATTTTCCCTCCCTCTAAGTTAAAACACGAAAATATTGGATATATTACGGGGTGGGTGATCCTCCAATTACTTTAAGTCTCGTAGCAAAACTAAAATGAAATCTTTATTGTTAAAATATTGATCTAATTCGATTGAGGATGTATCGATGAGCGTCTAAGAAGAAGGGCAATTGTACCATTATCGATTAATCGATTATCGATGCTCCCTTTGACTCCCGCTGATAGGCGGCACGCGGTGGCTTATTAATAATAACATAATAAGGGTCGAGTGTGCAGCTGCATCGTTGTGCAACACGATGCAATTTCATCACACAAGCGCGAACCTTTCTTTGACCCTTTCCAGCCACCGTGCGACCCGACGAGGAATCATCGTGTGGTTTAATGAAAACAAATCACGCGTTTATTAATACCTGACGATAACAAACTCGCACCCATGTTACCGCAACTTTTTTTGCAATATGCAAAGCTGCTTTAGCGATAGTTCCAATTAGTAACAAATTTTCAGATGAAATATTTATGTTAATTTAGAAATCATTCTTGTCACAAATTTTATAAAATATTATACTTTCGGTACAAAATATAATTCCTTGAAAAATAGGAATTAGTTTGCACAGTAAATTACGTCTTTCGAATAGAGACTTAATAAAATGGCTTTCACCTCGAGTTCCACCATGGACCACGCTAATTCTTCATTAATGAACCAGCTCAGTAATCGTTGGATGAGGCCCTCGATCAAAGTTGTCGTGAAAATTACAGGAGGCTGTGTTTAATCAAAATGGAGGGCGACCTGGCTGTCACGAGTGTTTACCGTGTAATTACCAACACCTTAACGAAGCAGACTCATTGATGAAACCCGAGAGGGCTTCTTGACAACAGCGACCGACCTGACTTAAGGAAAGGATCACCGATTACGAACGATGACGACCCTTTGGGAGGGAAACCAGTGCCGGCCTTGTCGTTACGAGGTTTCGCGCTAGATCTAATAAAATTACGACGGAGCACAAAGTGTGGCGAATAGACCCTTAGGGCTCCGCCTTAAAGAGCATCAACGCTGACAAGGGTCTATCCAGTGATCGGCGATACCGCGGTCTCGATGATCCGTTTCGGGTTGGGAAAGAAATGATACTATGTAGGGTCAGGGTAGGAATTAAAAATATATACATAGTTATGGAAGTTTCAATGAGTAGCACCTTGGAGTTATCTGACGAGGGGTCAAGTATTAATAGTATATCACGAATATTATTGAAGTATTTGAATGTTATATTTCTGGGTATTATATATTATGGCGAGAAATAAAGATTTTGGACATAGATACTTTTAAGTATAACTTCTGAATAGGGATACTTCAGAGTATAGATAAACCTAAATAGGGATATATCTGAGTATGAGTATTTCTGAGCAGTACATCACAATCTGAACAATTCTGAATAGGTCCATTGGGATACTTCTGAACAGGCATATCCCTGAGTATGAATAATTGTGAATAGGGGTATCCCTGAATATGGATATTTGTAAATAGGAGTATCCTTGAATATGGATATCTGTGAATAGTGATATCCCTGAATATGGATCCTTGTGAATAGGAGTATCCCTGAATAATGATATTTGTGAATAGAGATATCTCTCAATACGGATCCTTGCGAATAGGAGTATCCCTGAATATATATCCTTGTGAAAAGGAGTAATCCTGAATATGGATACTTGTGAATAGAAGTATCCCTGAATATGGATATTTGTGAATAGGAGTATCCCTGAATATGGATACTTGTGAAGAGGAGTATCCCTGAATATGGATACTTGTGAATATGAGTATCCCTGAATATGGACCCTTGTGAATTGGAGTATCCCTGAATATTAATATCTGTGAATAGTGATGTCTTTGAATATGGATCCTTGTGACTAGGAGTATCCCTGAACATGAATACTTGTGAAGAGGTGTATCTCTGAACATGGATCCCTCTGAATAGGAATACTCCAAAATATACATCCTTGTAAATAAGAGTATCCCTGAATATAGAAATACTTCTGAATAAGGATATCCCAGAATACGAATTTTTCTGTGACCACATTTGAATGGAGTTACTTTTGACTTATTATTCAGCGTATTTGCAAGCAGCACTGCTTCCCAGAATGCCAAGTTTAAATGATAACCAATACAAATTTATGGATACACATCGGTCTAACAATTCTGTTTTCCCATGAAAGCAACATGCATGAAAACATATACGCGGACGTGTGCTGTGTTTCAGAATTTCAATGCTCGCAATGCAATATATTTCCCAGCGATTTATCTCGAGGGCAGGGGAAAAAATTGAATATTCACATTGCTCTCGGAAACCTCGTCGTATTTATTAAGCGTGGGACGCCACGAATTCTCCAGGGGAGCGGGAAATGAGGTTTCGCTGCGGATAGATCGCACACTCCTATCAAATCGCGGAGACAGTGGTATGACATTCCCATTTCTGCGGTAACGAACATTAATTAAACGCGAACCACAGAACTTAGGTCGCACAACGACGGTGGTGTCATCGAATTATCGATCAACGAAGGACAAGGAAAAACTCTAATCACACCATGTAGGTATCGATCTGACAATTTTCCTGGCCGCAAATAAAATTTCTTGTCACTGTTAAAAACTGTATAAATAATATCTATTTGATAAAATTATTTTCGAAAGTTAGTGGTAAAATTAGAAGTAATATAATTTTAATTACTGTTAAAGTTGAGTATAATTTAATTAATTAAATCTGCTGTTAAAAACTGTACAAATAATATCTACTTGATAAAATTATTCTGAAAAGTTAGTGGTAAGATTAGAGGTAATATAACTTTAATTACTGTTAAAGTTGAGTATAATTTAATTACTTAAATCTGCCGGTTCGCGTTGAAAAATAACAAGAAATCAATTTTGTCGTGTTTTTTAAACCACGTGTTGGCTTCAATCCTTTAGATTTTCATACGATGGGAAATATTTTATTTATTTATTTATTTATTTTATTTATAAAGGACATCGTGTATAATTGAAATGCACGTGTGACAAGCTTGCCAAGTGAATTCAACCGTGTCTGCTAGCAATTCAGTTTCCAAGGCATGGCGATTCTTTCTGCACCAAGGGAATAGTTGTCACCGTGTTTCCTTCGTTTTCATTTATTCAACACCACTAGAATCATGTAACATAACGCTTTCAACAGTTCTACAAATTTTTTAGAAACTGCACGAGACTATTCCTTACGGTAACACGAATTACACTTGAGAATCTGGTTAAAGTGTTACAAACTAGTCCTCCTAAATCCTTCTTCAGTAAAGTACTGCCATATATTTCATTCCTACCCAATCCTCCTTTAAAGATATGAAAACTAACCTCAAAATCACATAGGCACTCCCACTTTTTCGCGTATAACTCCTAAAGTACAATAGACAGAAAAAACTCTCAAACAAAAGTTCAATGGTAAAATAAGCGTTCCAATTTTGCGTCAGCAAAATTTTGAAAACAGTTTAAAAAAAATTCCTGACCAAAAAACTTTTTTTTTTTTCAAAATTTTGTTAACGCAAGTTTATAGCGCGTGGTACACCATTAAACTTTTGTTTGAAACATTTCTTTCTATCCCTTGCATTTTACGAGTTGTACACGAAAAAGTGGGAGTGCCTATGTGATTTTGAGGTTAGTTTTTCACAACCTTAAAGGGCGATTAGGCACGAATGAAGCATACCGCTGTTCTTGCTTTCAATCACTTTATAAATCCACAAAGTAACGTTCCAATCGGTGAGCAAGGGTTCGCGATGTGTTGCGTTCCACACAAGACACTTTTGTGGTTCGCAATTAATATTTATGACATATTCATGCATTTTCATGAATATATTAGAAAACCAATCACTAGCCACAGAATTGTCTCTTGCGAAAGAACTCTTGGAATAAACAGGCCTAGAATACTATTTTCAGTTGTTAGGAGACACGTGATAGAAAATTGAATCGAAATGTCAACCCGAAAGCGTACACACGCAGCATTCATAGCACAGTAAATGTCAAGATGCCGAAGTTCCAGCGAAACATAAAGCTGCCTCAAGTTCAACCGACAGAAAAGTTTCCCTGGCCGAGGCCAACGATGCTGCTAATCGCAGGAGAGGCTCGTCTCGCCTTGTCTATTCAAAAACTGCTTAGCTGTGTACGTTTCTTCTGTCATAGTAACGTATTCGTTCCCTTGACATCTTTCCCTCGCAGTGGCGGCAAGAAAGAAAGTCATAGTGTCGGCTTAATTACTTTTTTATTCATCCCCTCCACGCCCACCCCTTGTCGACTTTCCTTTTTTATGTTTTTCTGCCGAGGAGCAAGCTTCTCCCGAGTGGTACGCGACCATCTGCGAGAGAATACGATGCCCGATAATTACTGGCGACCATGGAACGACCTGAATATCAGGATTTAAAGACTACGAATGGCCACCGAGGCGCATTTTTTGAACGAGTTCGATGGAAATATGAGACAATTACCGGTGACGTTGTACTTTGTTACTGGACCGTGTTGTTTCGGAGGCTGCATAATTAAAGTTAAAAATAATACACTTTTTTTAAAAAAGTAAAAACCCGCTTCGAAGATGCGGTGAAAAGAATAAAATATTTTATTTTTAAGTCGATGCCAAAATAGAAACAAAATTTAATCAATTTCTAAACCTTTATTAACCCTTCGTTGACACACCTCTTTTTTTCTATCAACTTTGACACACATGGGTGGCTCAAACCCAGAGCAATTTTTGAACGAGTGCCATTCACATCCAAAGAATCCAATTATTATGAAAAAAATCATGGGTTACTTTCAAGGTCTCTAGAATGTATTCCAATAATTTTTTTATTGAAATTTTATGACAGTTTTTGTAAAATAATTTTACATTACCACATGTCGAGAAAACCCGAAGAAAATCGTAAAAAAATTGTAACTTTTACAAATTTCAATATTAAAAGCTAAAAATCTACAGAGTTGATGTTCCAATATAATATTTAGAGAAAAAAATAGTTTCTAAGTCGGCTTTGAAAAAAAGGTATTTATTTTGCATATAAAAGTTTCAAAGCTTCAAAATCAAGTGTCAAGGAAAGGTTAATTATGACGAAGGACCTAATTCGCTGGCTCGATCGCAAAATAATACAGGCACCCACTGACAAGTGGTGGTGTTCATCGATCACAGCAAGAATTCCTGTGCCCAAAAGGTCTAGGGCCATTTTTAATCCTTACGAACCACGAGCAGCCCCGCAGATTGTTTTCTTCTACAACGTAGTACAGAAATTTCCAGCGAGTGGAAATTGGACTAGTAAAGTATATACGAAATGGAGGGAGGAAGATGGGGGAGACAGTCATTGAACCGAGGGACGTGCAAAAGCCAATAATTCCCAGATGCTGATCGGCCGATGCAGTATCGAGTGCATTCGACAGAACCTGGCATCCGGCAATGCGCGGATTCCAATCGTTCCCACGACAGATTTGGAATTCCCAGCATCCTAATTATTGGGGAATCCCGTTTAGAAACTGAAATCTTCCGGTATTCGAGTTGACGTGACGCGAACGGTCGGCCGCAGGCACGAGGGGCATCGTTTGCATCGCTTTTCCTCGGACGGTCAACGCGGTCAATCGGAGCTGGCTTTTCTCCATTCTTCAATTCCTGTCGACTGCACTGCTCGTGAATCGTCGAGGCCCCGGTCCGGGGACACAGATTTGGGCGAGAGCTCGCGGGACGGACTACAATGGACTCTTTTCCCTTAAAAACGGCCGTGCTGCCAGCACACGCCGCCTGGGAACTTATGATCGATCGGAGGATCGTTTACCTTTTGTGTAATTTGCCAATGAACGGGGGGAGGCTGGCGAGGCGAACGAGAAGAGGTATATTCGGGGAACTTTGATCTCGGAGAAGTCTTCTTGCTTGCAGAGAGATTCCCTCGCGGCGAGTAAAGGGTGCGTTATCAATTCTCGCTTTAAGTGGTTATTCGCGTAGGCGCGGCGGACTGGGATTTATAACGGGGACGTGAGTTGGACGATAATCTTGATATCTTTTATCTGAATCGCGTGCAAGTTGGGAAACTGCACATTGAGGGTGGGGTTTGGGGAACTTGGAATGTTTTCTGGCTTTTGGATTTTGATATATGAAAAAAGTTGAGGGAGGAAGATCTGTGGGGTTAATAAAGAGTGCTTATCTGAGCAGGAACCCAAGTGAATGAAGAACTCTTCAACGACGAGTCCAGTTAACGAGAACTCAAATCAACGAGGACTCAAGTCAAAAAGGACCTAAATCAGTGAGGGTCCAAATTGAAGGGGGCCCAAATCAAAGAGGACCTGAATTAACGAAGATTTAAATCGACGAGGACCCAAGTCAACGAGGACCTAAATTAACGGGGACTTAAATCAATGATGGCTTAAATCTGCGGGGGGCAGAAAACTGCGAGGACACAAATCAACGGGGACCCAACTCACTGAGAACTCAAGTAAACAGCGATCGCAGTCAACGAGGATCCACGTCAAAAAGAGCCCAAATCACCTATAAATTAGGGCAACATAAATTATATTTACAAAATTCCTCAAAGAGTCTAACGCCCAAATCATTTTCCTCTGTCCCACAATCCTTCACTACTTGAAGGACATCATTTTCCAAAATTACACGTACATTCCACTGAAAGCTTCTAATAAACTACAGAGCCACCACAATTTTAAAAGTGGAAAAGCTTACCATTGCAAAGAGACATACTCTTTTTGTCACGATAATGGCTTGAATAGTTCCAAAAAGGAGAAGATATTGAATTTCTGTACTAACGACGTTTCCTACCGTGATCAAAAAGCCTTCGAATCGCGGACCTTTTAATCCCATCGTTTGGAAGTTCCAATTACTTAAGATCATTCAATTTCGATAAAAGTCTGTGAGGATAATCCGGTTGATTTGTCAGCAAACCAAACCTTCTTCCCTCCTGACGACTGGACATCGATTCAACCCCACTGCACACGCAAATATAACTCTATTTCCCAAGGATAATCAATGGCTTGGAAAAGTTCGCTCACAATTTCTTGCCATCGCCTCGCCATTTACGTAAGATACAACATTGTATCTAAAAAGTCAGTACTGGCTATAAAGTAGTATATATTAGGAGCTTAATAACGTTCGATGAGTATGCAATATGCAAACCCACACAATTAATATAATCACGTCAATTACGGGTCACTTAAGTACGATGTAGCGTAATTGCATGTAATACGTGCTGTTACGTATAATATTCAAATGTGCTAGGGGAAGATTCTTCCATGTTATCTCCCGCTCTCTCATCAACCATTGCGTTTTGCTTAATTGTGGCAATTAAATCAGTTGCACGTTACACCGTGCAAAGTAATCTGGCCAGAGTAATTTCATGACATTATTAATTCTGCTTCTGAATATATTACCATCCAAGTCTCAATTTTTTTGTGCACATGGTGTACCTAGCACAGTGTTTTCAAAGATTATGATGTTAATGAACATTGTGTCAGAGAAGAAATCTCAGCATCAATTTATTTCTTTGTAATTAACTGAAAAAGAAATGCTTAACTTTGGACAAATAGGACTGCTTAGCACAGATGGGCAAAAAATTACATGAAATACAAATTTCATACACAAATTTTTATTTCAAATCATTTTTTGCCTATCTGTGCTACCTAGTACCCTTAAGTGCTAAAGAGAAATATCTTTTTTCTGAGTCAAGAATGAAGTTACAACTTATGAAGCTTTTACACCACTCTGATTCTCAGCCTCCCATCTCATTCTCCAGTGTACGCACAAACTACACGAAGAATTCAAAGCAAATCTGATACCCCATTCACTCTCCCCCTAATTGGGAAATCGCGCTTCGTTTACCTCGCACAAAGTATCCCGGAACGCTTGATAAGCTGGTCGCAACGAACGTATAAGGTTCTATTTTAAACAAAAGCAGGTGACATTGATATCTCAGAAGAGTACCATTTCAATGCGAGGTAAACAATTCGGGAAAAAGAAGGCAGCGGGCGGCATTCCTGCCTGTGAAGGCGTATAACCCAGCCGTGCATAATTTTCCTCGATTCCAGAGAGTCCGTTATGAATAACAGAAGAGAAAGCCTGTCTTCTGCGCACTTGCCGGTAAGCAAAACGAAAACACGTCCAGCGCTCGCCTGGAGGAGGTCGCGGAATCACTGCCGCTGGCGCAAAAATTTCGTAGCCACGTGGGATTCCGCGAAACGAGGGAACGGGAGGTACCATAACCGGCAGAAATGTCTCGGAAGACCGTTAACGGCCTCCAGGATCGGAAGATATGCCGCGGGATGAATAATGGAACGAAGCTGGCTGCCATTCCGAGCTGGGATACGAGCGAATGCGAAACGAGTTTCCAGCGGATTATCTCGCTGCTGGCCGCGGTAGCCTTTAATCTGCGCGGTCGAAGGCGAAGGAACTCTGGGGTTAATGGTGACAGGGATCGACTTGGGGAATGATTATGGGAAACATGCTGTTGGCTTTGCACGAACTGGCTCGCTAATTTCTGGGGTCTGTGTCTTCGACGTACCTATTTGCAGTTTTGGTTAGAAGGCATCAGCTTGGTAGACATTCTACATACTCGAAAATTTGTTTTTTGAAAAATGTATCCAACTTGCAGTAAGAAACTTGATAGCCTTTATTTAGTAATGGTTCGAATTTTACGTGACGTTCACAATCAGCGCACTGCTGCAATAAAAGAGACGTAAACTATAGGCAGCAGAGTTTGACGTAGGATTTTCTCAAATAAGAAATGATATTGAAAAGCTTTCGATTTTTACGGAAAAACTTTTCTTGTAAGTTCTGTTATTTTTCATTTTTTACTGAACAAATAGGTTTATCGGCGACAAAATCTTAGAAAAAATTTTGTATTTCTCTTTTAGCGAATATCCCAACATTATGGAAAATGCGACGCAATTTTCTTCGATGTTCTATATAAAGCATATTAAATGGAAGTATGTTAATTTGTGTGACTGGTTGTACCTCTAGAAAAAATTGTGAGGTTTGTGGGAGGAATTACGAGGAGGAAGATGTGTAACAAAAAAGTCTGTCGGAGCCCCGGTGACGAGGAGTCTGGAAAACTTTAGCAGAATTATTTTTCCTATATTTTTCTTCTCTTCATTCGACCTTGTTTTACAATATGTCGTGTCACGAAAACAACTGTTAGTGGTCTTGAACGAAACATGCAAAAGTATCTTTTCAAATGTTTAATAAAGTCACGAATAACTTCAGTATGAAAATGTGAAATTATTCAAATTTGAATTTCGATTGTAATTTTGTTATTCAAGATCACAGTGTTTAAACTATCCTTTATTCCTGAAAGGCTTAACCATAGGCTCTAGACTAATCTAATATTACGTTTTCCTACTCTGTAATTTTGTACTGGCTACATAAGTGGCGAATTGTTAAAAAGAAAGACAAGTACTTGGAAGTGTATATGGAGAATGAGGTGGTTGGCCTCACAGAGTGGCAGTCAAAGAAAATTTACAGTTGACATTTCCATACATGCGTGATTCACTTTAATGTTAGACTTTACTTGCCATGTTGGTATCACTGACCTATTCCGAGTAATGCCCTCTACGTACGTGATATAAGTTGTGGTGTATAGTTCCTTCTTCTTGAACTATGATAGCATTATTGCTACTTAGAATTTATACTTCCTACTGGCAATTATGTGCTAGGAATTTTCAGGTTAAAATTAAACCTGGACTTTCTTTGAATTTCTATTCAGACCATGACGTTGTTACTGACTCCATTCATCATATAATCTTTTTCACATTCCTTTCAACCTTCACGATTAACTTGATAAAACCTCCCAGCAATGAAATTTTTTTTAAAAAACTGCTATCCTACATTCTAAAGTTGCTATTTGAAATCCTACCGGGTAAAAATTATCACCCTCTTTTCACAAAATTTTAAAGAAACATGAATAGGGATGAAATAAAAACTCCCTTATCTGCGTCTCTCTCTTTTTAAGATTTATGGGTATTCTGATTAAGTACACGTGAAGATATCCTATTCAACCTGTTTTTTATAATATGACTGAAATATAAAAAATCTATTAGAGATCTGGGAAATGAAATCCAAATTGGTCCACCTGTCAGAAATTGAAGAAAACACCAGAACACAGTTGCTTTTGGAGAAATCTAGTTTTGCTTTGTGACAGAAATTTATTCCCTAGAAATATGCGGCGAGATGTTAATGATCACTTATTGTCGCGAATGGCACAACAATCATTTATCCACTCCGGTCTTGTTTTTTTTTCCTTTCATTGGAATTCAAGGTGTGTGGCTCGAGTGTCTGGAATGCCATGGAAGCACAAAGCGTTATTCCCGATAACACGAACTCTTTGCAGCTTTCAGAAGAGCGAGATCTTTCGTAAACCTGCAGGATGGAGTAGGCGCATTACCAGTCGACATTTCGCAGTCACATTGGTTAAATTTCGTTCTGCGTTTCCTACCTTATCTTTATTTTAAAAACCATTCAAATTCTCTCTAATTGCATACAATAATTTACAATTCAAACTATTCGTGGAAATTAGAAAATAGTATACTGCGAATACCTTTAGACTATCTGTTACAAAAATGGAATAAATATAACAAATTTAGCAAATTATGTAAAACATATTTGTATTAGTTAAATACACGTGTGAAGAGAAAAACATTGGATTTTTAAATAACGATTTATAAGGTTCTGCAATTTTACCATTAAACGTCAACAACTACCTAAAATAACAATATCAATATTCAGTCTTATGATACTTGGTACCAAATATGTTAAATGTGTCATAATTAATTAAAATTTGTCATTCCAATTAGTCGCAGTTAAATTTTAATCGCTCGAAGTTTGGCCCAAGTAGGGAAGAGTGTAACGAGGAATATGTAAAATAAATTATTCTCGCTTGCTTCGTACCTGGCAATTTAATTCAAGCTGGGCAGCTGTTTCCAGAATACTGAATGCGTAAATCGTCGACGTGTTAATTGCATTATATGGCCGATCGTCGACTTCGATATCCCTCACGCAAGGAGAATGTAATTTCCAGAGGGGAATTTAAATAATTACCACGTCACAATCGCGGTGCGTCTAATTGAGACGTCGGGGAAAAGAAAGTGCACGGATTTGCAGTTAAACGCTGAAAATCATTTGTGCAATATACGAGACACTCGATTACCTGATCGAAAACATCCTACAAATTAGGAAAATCTTATTTTCAGTGAAGTATTCAGATTTTTCATTTTAGGATTATGCTGATCTTTTGCTTTCGCAATCCTAATTTGTATACCCTTTAAAATTAGTTCTGTTTTAATCGTAGCTTACGGTGTACATTTTGCATAAGAATTTGATAAACTTATTAATATTAATGCCACGTGCAATATTATCTTCCATAACATATGTATACCGAAGTGTAAGTTTCTTATACTAAGTAGAATCAGTGCGTTATTAACTTAATATTATTTATTATTTTCGTCAAAAGGCTAGTAGAAAATGCACAATTTAATTTCTTAAAGTTTCTGCACTTTTCACCTGAATTTCACTTAAATCACAATTTTTTTATTTTATACATTCTTTTTTCATTGAAATATTAATTACTTCCATATTCTGCAGTTCTACACTTTTACACTCTCAGTTAGCAAATTTTCAACACAGCAAGCTTATTTCTGATTTCACAATGAAGCGTCAGCTATTCTCTAAGTAGAATATCCACTGGTCAGACGCAGCAAGTAGAAAATGACTCAAAGTAACCAGTCACTGTGCTCCATTTTAAACGGACTCAAAGATCAATCAACTGATCTTGCAGGTACAGTCAGTGATCGAAAATTTCGCAGCTCCAAATTTTGTCAAAAACAAAGTCAAAAAACAAAATCCAACAACATATCGAACCGAATTCGTACAACTTATGTCATCGATGGCAGACACTGTTTTATGCAGATCTCACCGACAGTTCCCACAGTAATGTATTAATTAATAACAATAACAAGCAGATGAACAAATTTTATCGAAAGACCTTGACACAGCTGTGCAAGCAACGCCAGACGAATTGAGACGACAGAAACGCTCAGGCAGATGGAACCTCGCTTTCGATTACTGTTCCCACTAATTTATAAACTCGACTACGCGTTATCATGGTAGAGGCGAGGTAGGAAACATACCTTTGGAAACGGAAAACAAACGATCACGACGAAAATGGATTTATGCGGACGGTTTTGCGGATGATATGAAAATTAACGCGTTTCTGTGTACAGAATAGGGTTACGGAAGTCTATCAAGGCGATAACGACTGTCGACTAATGACTAGTATCGTACCCCAGATAATTATACAACTGTCTCAGTTATCGTTTAACTCAGACAAGTTGACTCCGTGTTAACCAGTAATTTATGCACACAATTTATCGTGGCTATGCGCCAGTTGGAATTTCCTTCTCTCGAGCAGAATGTAAGAAATTATTTAGTAGCTAGCAAAAATGACCACAGGTGATGATAAATGATTGTAGTATGGACATCTTTTTGTTACCGCTAGCTACTATTCTCTAGAAAAGTGTGTTTATATGCTAGGAGAAAGATTAGTGCACTCGGGTGCAAATTAATTTTCTCCCATTTTGGAAATACAGAGGAGTAGACAAATTTTTCCAAAATTTCTGTTCTGCAAATTAGTGAAAATGTGTATGATACTATATATATGACTCTCCATTATTGTTGTTCCTATGACCCCTCATGTCGATTTTATTAAAAACAAATTCCCCTACTTTTGGCAAGTTTTTGAAATCAGGAGTCTACAATCAATCAGACTACGTTTAAACCAAATCGGCGATGCCAACCTCACACCAGAGTTGGGTAAAATTTTCATTTTACTAAAATTTCGAATAACGAATAAAGGTAAAAAAATGATTCGTCATGTGTCGAATAAAGTTACCTCGGGTTAACGACCGAATGAGGAATAACTTTTGAACTTCTATTTGTGATTCGAAATTTTATTTAAATAAAAAAAATCCCATCTCTCTCACACCCCCACCCCTGTCAAGACACTCGAAAATTACTTCAATTATAAATCTGATAGAGTTCGTTTCACAATCCACGTTAACTAGGCACTGTTTACTCAGTTTAACGAATACTGTCTGCCGCATAACCATCGAACCCTGTTTCCCCATCAACCCATAGAAGCCCCATCCATCAATATCAGTTGATCAACTTTGAAGGGATGTTCCACCACTTTTGAGTGTTCACCCCTAAAACAGAATGACGTATATCCACCACTTTCAAATTCGTGCTTGTTTGAACAGAAAAAAAAGAATCCCTTGAGTGACTCCTCCAAGCGAAATCGAGTTTCGCCACTCGCGTGATAGGAGCCCGCTGAATTTAATTTCTTTTAGCGAGCCGCCAGTAATGACAAATGTACAGCCCGTATCCCCGCGACGGAACGGTGGCCATCGCGTAATCGCGAGCGTGTTGGAAGCGGTCTATAACCGGTCTGCATTAATTTATAGCCTGCCATGGGTATCGTGTTGCGATCGTGTATGCATTTCGCTCGGTTACGTCCAGCCAGCGTAAAACGATCAGATAATTCGTACTTATGAAATCTCCGATGCTCGCAGTTTATACTTTCCACTGGTCGCTCCGCGGCCCGTGGACTAAATAGCTCGCGCTGAATCACGGCCAATCGGTCTTGTCCGCGAAGGTGTTTACACAGTTTCACGGAAACCACCTGACAAAGTGACAAAATGGTCTAAATATACGCGACAATGGCTCTCGACGGACTCTAATATTCGAAATTTATGCTTGCTGCTTGCGGGTTCTAGTTAGACTTCTGTATCTTATTGTTAGACTGCAGAATTTAATGCTGTAGCCTTCCGAGAGTGAGACACTGATTGGGCATAAATTTTGGAAGCAAAATTTGACGACGAACAGCGTGACCTGGTCGATGAAGAATTTTTGGAAGGCTTCCATAAGGAAGAGGGGGGGGGGGGGGTAGTAATGTGTTTGTTTTGGAAAATTAAAAATTTTCTTTGCGGTAGTGGGATGTTTGGGTGGTTGTACATTTTTGTGGGAATGGCTGGAACTTGGGGGATAATTGACAAGGAAAATTCGGCCACTCGGAAGTTCAAAAGAATCTGAAACATTACAGGAATGTAGGTCAAGTGATGCTAATAACGTAACTATTTTTTGATTCGGCAATAAAACGGTCCTAAGGGTGAAAACACCGTCTCAAAGAAATTGCGAGTTTTCATATTCTCGTGAATATCTGGGAAATCATAAAATATATCGGAAAAAAGCTCAATTCACAGTTATATGGCCTTTCGATATCCTACAATTAGGTGAAAAAATTGTCGAAAAAAAAGTGTGGTGCGGATAAATTTTGAGAAGAATAATGTTCTTCGCAAATTCTTCATTATAGGACATAAAAAAACACAGAACTTTGAATATAATTTCTTTTTGATATCTTTTACAATTTCGTAGATATTCACGATAATATAAAAACCCATAATTCCTTCGAGTGGGTGCTTCTACCCTCAGTACCGTTTTATTGCCGAATAAAAAAACAGTTACATTATTAGCATCACTCGAGTTACATTTCTGCGCAGTTTCAGATATTTTTAAATTTTCGAATCGTAGAACTCCCTTGTCACTCCACTATCAAGCTCGAGGCACAAATTTACCATTCAAATTCACAGCTTTCCCCCAGTAACACGCCGCTCTAAAATCCATCGTCGCTCCAATAATCATCCCGAATTTCAAGCTCGAAACTATTCCGGTCTCCATAATGATGAGCACCGGCCATATGTTGTAACAGAACCACAGTGCCAAGCAAAACTTTAAAGAACCCACGGACGAAGCCCTCTTCCCCCATTTACGCGACAAATGGTCCAGAATAATGTGCTCCCATCGACGCGGTATGCATGCACCTAAACGCAGCCTTGCATTATCCGTCCGCCGGACAGTGTTCGAGCACGATACGTCCAGCTATTGTATCGGTGAACCACGCGTCACCCTTGCCACTTGGTTATCGATCAAACGGCGACACGGAACGTGCTACCTTTAAGGCTTCGAGCCCAGTGGAAGACGTCTCCTTTCTTGCGCGGAGACCGGCACGCGACGAAGGGGGAACTCTTTCAGCGGCACCCTCCACGCGCACGCGGCTTGATGCAATTTAGAAACGTGGCTGAGAGACGTCCCACTTCTTTCTGTCCCCGATTTTTATGGAACATCAACGAGACTTTATCCCCTCTGCACTTCCCGGATTGCACTTCGGACTTCTGAGTTGATTATTCCTGGGCAGGGACCTAAGCAGTCCTATGTTCGAGGGAAAACTAAAAGTGCTCGCTCGGACACCTCCTCCTCCCCTCCCCCCCTTCAATCCACAATTGGCAATGAGGCACTCAAAGTAGAAAATTATTTATTAGAAGGTGAAGATACTCAAATTAACACACGTTTCGAATGGTGTGGGTAGATATAAAACTGGGACTGATGGGTCAGATCTCCCACCTTTATTAAAAAATTTTAATAATTGTACAAAGTACAAAATTATTTACTGGAAGGTGAAGATACTCAAATTTCACACGTTTCGAATAGTCTCGATAAATCTAAAACTGGGACTGCTGGGCCAGATTTTCCCTTTCCCTTAATTGAGAATTTTCAATGACTAGTCAAAGTAGAAATTATTTACTAGATGGTGAAGATACTCAAATTAACACACGTTTCGAATGGTGTGGATAGATATAAAACTGGGACTGATGGGTCAGATCTCCCACCTTTATTAAAAAATTCTAATAATTGTACAAAGTACAAAATTATTTACTGGAAGGTGAAAATACTGAAATTTCACACGTTTCAAATAGTCTCGATAGATCTAAAATTGGGACTGCTGGGCCAGACTCCCCCTTCCCCTTAATTCAGAATTTTCAATGATTAGTCAAAGTAGAAAATTATTTACTAAAATGTGAAAGTATTTAAATTACATAAGTTTCAAATTGTCTGAGTTAAGTTTTGATAGATCTAAAATTAGGAATGCTGGGTCAGACCAAATACCCCCACCCTCTTAATTCAGAAGTTCCAAAATTTACTCAAAGTCGAAAAATTTTCACTAAAATTTAAAGCTACTCAAATTACGTACATTCCAAATAGTCTGTGCTAGGTCAGCATTCGCTAGTAATTCAGGATGCGTGCAGCTTGGGAAATTCAGTTGTGATGGAGGGCTAGATGGGACTTGGAATATTTCATCAGGATGAGAGGCTACGCAGGGCATAGAATATTTTAGTAAGGTGCTGACACAGACCGAGCATAAAACCATCAGTAAAATAATACTTCCAGTAAGCCAATGTATACAATTTCAAACACTTCAATAAATTCGCCGCTAATACTAGAAACTTCTCACTTCCATCTATCCAATTGCGGACATTACACACGTTCGAGATAGTTTGCTTTAAGTTCAGGTTTGAATCTAGATCTGGTTTTCATCCGGTACATGCCTGGATTCCGTGAAACTCCACCTGCCACCGCTTTGTTACGAAACTTGGAACGCATAGTAAACTGTGATCCAATTCCTCAATAACGCGAGAGGGGAAGCACTCCAGAGATTGTCCCCTCCGTCGAACTAGGAAGAACTCTTAACACACCTGAAGCCGGGTGTTTTCGGCTCCCCCGCTTTAATAGCAATATCCACGAAACGAGTTCAGACGTTTCCCGCTTGAGATGTGTTAACGAGGAAGCAGAGAGGATACTCGCTGCAAAGCTACAATGTCTATAAAGCGTCCGATTATGCCGACGAATGCAGCGTAGCAGTTCCTTTCAAACGACGAGCCGAACGAGAAGTATATTCACAGGGATGGAAAATGAACAGTCACCCTTGAACGGGATCCTCGAAGCCCAGGCGCTGTTTAAGACATGAGACACGCGTTTGCTAGCAAACCTTTCGGGGGCACCGATATACCTTTTGTGCCGATAAAGTCTGCTGCCTGGAAATAAATAGAGGACACCGCGTGCCGCTTGCGGGTCAAAGGGGCCGCCAACTTCTCCCGAGCTTTCGAAACTAATGGCTGGTGCATGGGCTCGCAGTTTGTTTTGCACAGAGGGCTGACACACATAAAAATATCTACTTTGTGCCGTGTAAAAGTTTACTGCTGCCGATCGCTTCGAACTTGCTCCAAAGTCCATAGTTCAGGGACGGGGGTAGTATTCAATCGATAGGAAACATAATACGCAACGATACAATGTTGTGCCCGGTGTGCTGCTGCAGTTTCAAGTATTCCGTGCCGCTCAAGCCTCGAAAGAATCGTTTATGTTTTATTGAGGTGCTCTTTCTTTCGAAGTTTACCGAGCCAGTGGTATTCAGAGGATCGAAACCAGGCTCCTCGGAGTTTTTACAGGGACGCTGCGTGGGAGACTCCTACGACAGGTGTTAGTCCTTGGAGTTTGTCCCTCCATAAAGTACGCGACACTTTAACCGCTGTTGCTTGGGTGCAGATGGTGCTGCGCTAAATATATGCTACTCTTTTGCCACTCAAACTCAGCTCAACCTGCCAAACTTTTCAACACTGTGATCGCGTAAGCAGTTTGTGTCAAGGGAGTAAAAATGTAAATTGAATCTCGAATCTAGCTGTGTTCAAGGTCGAAAATGTCCCCTTTTGACGTCGCTAATTCTTCTATATTTTTGCTTTGGGGGTGGTCCTTAAATTAAGAAATTTTCTAACAAAGGGGGAGAGGGTGAGATTTTTTTAAACTAATTTTCTATATGAGTAGCCCTAAACATCATTCATCGCACACACGAAATCGAGTTTAATGCACTATATAAACCTTTGAAAGAATTTTAATAACTGAAATAATGCTAAGTAAGAAATATTGTGTAAGGAAGGGAGGGGGTTGGAATATAAAATTTGGCAAATTTTTATAAAGTAGTGGGAGGGAGTCAGTTTCCTCTGAAAACTACTATATTCGTTCAAAATTTACTATATTTCTTATCACATTTGACCGCAAAGGACTAAATTTTCTCGAAAAAAAGATAATAACCTTCCCTGTAAAACACTCAGCTCAATATTAGATTAAATACTCTTTATTTTTCTTCTGAGTGGTGTAATAGTGCATCCGAAACTGAAAAATTCCAGTGTTCAAGGTTTCCTTCCACCTTAAAGCAAGAAGACGAAAAAGACGCGATAACTTTAAGGGTTGATTTCACCCCTTCAGAGTGAATTTTTCTAACGTCCAAAAATTAGAATTTTCGAATTGGGGATGTTCAGCTGTTCGCGCTGGGCCCCAAGAATCCAAAGGCGTGTAATTTCGATTGTGCTCCCCGCGGAAGTGGCATTAATATTTATTGCGAACTTAACACGCGAAGTGGGTCTCTGTCAAGCGTTTGTCACCGACAAAGCGGCAAGCGGTACACCGTCCCGCGCAACACGCGAGCGCAAACAACGTCCAGAACGAGTGCAAAGTTGCCTCATACAAGATTTACGTGGTGACTCCTTTGACATGGAAATCCCTAGGCGATACACCCGCGGAAAGTAATCGCGGAGGGCTTCCGCCAGAAGCAGGAAATCAATCTTGCGCCGTGCGAAGTCCCCCCAGAGATCCTCGGAAGGCTTTCGTCGTCGTTCCATCGATCCCGTGGCCCCTCTAATTCCCAGCGAGCAGACAGAGTCGTTAAGGCGACGGTAAATGCCTCCGTCTAGGGTTTATCGTTGGTGACGAGTTGGACAACTGTGGTCCAGGTGCGGGTTCCTTTTCAGTCGAGTGCTGTTGCTAGGTGATGCGCCGAAGCCAGGCGAGTGGGGTATGAGGATTTTCAAGAACTGATGGGGATAGCCGATGGGTGTAAGTCGACAAAGCAGGAGACGAAGAGGATGGCAGCAAGAATGGCGATGGCTGAGGGTGTTTTAGTGGGAAAGGTACAAGTGTCCTTCCTTGCGAGGCGATGTGAAGACACTCAAGTAGGAGCTGAGTGTTCGAGCCTCCAGGTGCTAGGGATGATGCTCTGAGTGTATAAATCGGTGTACAATGAAGAAAAGAAGGGTTCCAGAAGATATACTGTCAGTGTTTTAGTAGCAAATATTTGTGAGGTATTTTAGCCTTCTAGAATTATAGAAAATGGCACAGAAAGAAGGGCTCTGGCGAGAGTAGCACCACACGAGTAGGTCTCGATAGCCTCGTTATTAGCTAATGCAGAGAGGACAATCGGGAGGATCTGTGTTCAAGCTTCCAAGACTTAGAAATGGACTTTCTAATTATTGAAATTGTTAAAAAGTAACACAGGCAGAATGGAAGCAGTGGAATTAAAGGGGTATTTGTTCGAAAAATCCATTTTTTTATATATCTATTTTCTATTGTTGTGAATATTATTGCGAATTCTGATTTAATTTTTTTGTAAAAATCGCAGTATTATCGAAGTTACATAGGTTTGGAATTTTGAAGTTAAGAAACTAATTTTACTGCTTACTAATTAAGCCTTGGCAGCAGAGATTCAATTACCTACACTTCATTATTGGATTACTATTTGATTTCTAAAAAGTGGCGAAACCTGGTAGACTTGAGCAGAAATACCATCAGATATTGACGTCTCAATAGTAGAGTTTCGAGTATCCTCCTGTGTATCAAATTCCCCAAACTTTGCTGATGAAATTCTAGACTACCTGCACTGATAAAGATGGATTTTGGCAACTATGCCATTAAAACCTAACTGCGCTCGCAGCGAAAGCTCGACGAACGACACCTCATTAAAAGTGAACATTAAAAACACTAATGGTATTCACCATTTTCACACTTTACGTCGATAAAATGTTGCACGCTAGCTCCGGTGCAGTTCGTGCTTTCCATATTCATTCGCGCTCCCATTTGTCATGAGGAGAACGTTCACTTAAAATGCGAAATGTCGACGAGAAACGGGTATGTCATGAGAACCATGTTGTCTAGAGCTATATACGTGGAATTATAAACGATTTAAATTTCAAAGCTCGCAGCTAAGCGAAAGCTTCCAACTTTTAACAAGGTATTTCCTCCCCCTTTTCTACTGGCCAATAATCAGCGTAAAAGTGGTGAGTGGAAACTATAATTCCACAACTGCAATTTCATAAAACTAGTATGTGCTTTATCATTCGCGCGTTATCAACGATATCCTCGACGGTTAAGAATTCATCGTCACAAATTCGTATTAGATATTCCACTACCAACACTCTCAATCCTTCTCAAGCCCCGAAAAGTTACCCTTCAATGAAGCAACATATAGGGATCATTTCAAATGCAATTCCTGCCTACTATTTTCATGGCTAATTTTAAAAAAATGAGTCTTAACCCTTCATGGTGAATCGCAACATCAGGCAATTTGTTTTTCTTTTCAAATATTTCTACTAATATTTAGATCTTAATATTGAAATTCTTATAATATATAAATTGCTATTATAATTTAAAAATTCGGCGAATTTTAACAAAACTACGAATTTTTCCATAATTATTTTTTCAACTACAAATTTCATCGTATCATAATTTACATTTCTAGAAAAAGACTATTAAAGCATGTTTGTATGAGTATTACGAATGTACAATTAACACTGAAAAATTAAACGATTCAAAAATACGAAAATGGTAACTCAAAAATGATGCCGGGGTAGGTAGAGTGAACCCCGCGCAGAGATGGGCAAAATTTTTATTTAAATAAAATTTCGAATAACGAATAAAAGTTAAAAAAAATTATTCGTCATGTGTCGAATATAAAGTTACCTGGGGTTAACGAACGAATGACGAATGATATTTTAACTTTTATTTCTTATTTTAAATTTTATTTAACTAAAAAATTTGCCCATCTCTGGGGTCTCCGTGCCACCAATTCTTTTTTTCAAGTAGACTAAATTTTCTTGTAATACGGTTAGATTGCAAAACTGGAGTAATATTATTATCATTATTTCCCGTTTAACTTCTGCAACGGACCTTCAAAAACAGAGTTTCTCTATGCTACCAACCAGTCCCAGAAATTACATTCACAGAAACTGAGAAAACAACGATAATTTTGCCGCAGAATTCTATCAATCCAATTTAATTATTCCTGTTTACCCAACAGCATGCAGCTGAGAAGCAATGAAACCGTGGTTTTCGACGTTTCCACTTAATTTCCATGCAACCTCAGTAAGGATCGACAGTGCTGCAAAGGACAGAGGAGACCGTGAACAATTTGTCCCGACAGACGCCGAGATTTATTTTGCAAAGGGGTAGACTTCTCGTCGCGTGCGGGAGACACGCTTCGCTCGGTTACCCCGAGAAGCTTGTCAGCCTTACTGACAGACAGCTTCGATCTGAATGCCACGGTCGCTTCAAGAAGTCGCAAACAACCGGTTGAACGAAAGAGGATATTCTCAACAGTTGCCAAGTGGGAAGAGGACCGCTCGGCATTGCTCGGCGGCGCCTTTGAATCGCACTTGTTCCATCGTTTCGACTGGTGCTCGTTTAGAAACGCCTTTCAAAGCTTTCCTTCTTTCGTTGTTCAACGGCGTGCGAAACCTCGGCGATCGATCTGAGTCCAGATAAAATCCAGCGTTTGTTCGGGAGGAACGTCTGCGATGGAATTTACTGAACAACTGCCTCGAGGTAATCGGGCTCGGTAATTGGTATACACTGTGCAGGATTGTATCGCTGGGATGAAGGTTTTGTTAGAATGGCGAACCTCGCGAAGGCTCTTCCATCATTTGAACTGATGAGTGTTGAAATTTGTAGAGATGAAATTCGAGTACTTGAATAATTCAATTAAAGTTGTAGTCGAATATATGAATATTTGGATCAGAGTTTCATTCGAATATTTGAATAGTCGAATTAGAGCCGTATTCGATTATCTGAAAACGCGAGTTACAGTTGTATTCGAGTGCTTGAATAATTCGATTAGAGCCCCATTGAAGTATTTGAATATTTGGATTAGAGTTGTATTCGAATATTTGAATATTCGAATGTGAACTGTATTCGAATATCTGAATACTTGGATTAGAGTTGTATTCTAATATTTTAATAGTGGAATTAGAGCTGTAGTTGAATATCTGAATACTCGAGTTGCAGACACAATCTAAAGTTCTAATACAGCTATATTTGGAATATAATATTCAGACCTAATTGAAGTGTAATATTCGAATTCAGCCCTTTGAATGCAACATACAATTACATTCTCAATCAAAATATAATATTTGAACGCAGCCCTGATACTAATGGTGTAGTCAAATATTACCTATGAGGTATTCGAATTATTCAATTTTCAAATACCTCCAATTCTGACTCCAAGACACGTAACTGGTGACTTTCCACCATTAGAAAACGCGGGTTTCGCGCCGACACAGACTGAGCAACGTTATCTATGAAATTTCGCATGGGAGCAGTTCATGGTGCCGTGTTTCCCGCGTTCATCAGAGGATAACGAGCGAACACGATGGCGGGTCGCGCGTTTCCGCGGAGAAAAAAAGTCGTCTATTTTTAACGTCGCGGAGTTCAATGAAACCATGCTGCTGACTCGTTAAAATTTAAGCAAATAAAATAGAACGAGACCGCGAAACGGAAATAGAGACGCGGGACGAAATTTTGCTAATAACGCGGAACGAAAAAAGTTGGGAAAACAAACCCAAATAATCGAAATCTATCATAACTAAGTTACCAAAAGGAACCAGTGTGAAAACAAACTGTTCAAAGGTTACGAAAACAACTTTTCCTCTTTCGACGCCTAAAATTCAAAGAGTTGCGTAAAAATCTTTTCGATTTGTAGACGATGATTATGCTAAAGGAATTTTCATTTCATAACAGAAACTTTTGCTGAATCACGGTCATTAAAGTAATTATTACTGCAATTATTAATACTTATGTTCACGAGGTCTGCAAAAATAAATAAGTGCACTGAGAAGTGCTCACGACGAAAAAATCTGTGAAAATGTTATCTCGATTTCTTAAATATCTTTGTTCTAATTGAGATACTGTAAATTGCGTAAGAATTCTGTTTAACTCCGACGTAACATAAATTCCGCAATCGTGAAACCATTCACCCAAAGTTCCTTTCGTTGTAGCTACTTCTGGCTCCACCGATTACTTTACACAGGACACTCGTTATTGTACAGATACACGAAATTCTTATGAAGCCTGTGGTATTTCAATGCTAATGGAGATATTTAGTAAAACTTGATAGTATTTCAGAGGTTCAAGAAGTAGTAAAAATATTTTCACCTGGCTCGATTTGCTATGATTATTTTCGTTTCCACTGTTATTAAAATACATACTATACATTCCATAAGAATTATATTCGCCCCTAAAAATAGCAGAAATAAAAACAAACTTGTAATAATATTTTTACAATTTTCTAAATTTCTTAATTACTGTCGAAACACTGTGTGCTCCATAAAAATGTTTTACAGTGGGTGGCCAAATTATTGTACCCAAAAAAATTCGCCAAAATCTGTGAAAATGCTAAGGCGGAGTCAGCAAATATTGAGTAATTGTATTTGTCGTACAATATAGTCTTAAACCCATGTAAATGTATTTACTTTGTATTCTTAAATACATATAACAGTGTTAAAAAATAAATAACATTAAAAACGCGACATGTATTTCATTCCATCGCTTAAGATTACAAAATATAAACCTTTTTTATTTGAATATAGTAATTTAGCTCCCCACTGTATATTCCAAAGATGCTACTGGTTTTGTATAAATGAGCCGATGAGAGTGGAAGGAAGTATAACGAGGAGAACTCGTCGAAAAGACTTCCGCGACAAGCCAACGCCACTTTATAATTCTAAATAAACCCCGACACGAAAGTTTTCGCGCGGCTGCAACAGGAAGGTTCCGCTACCTCGTACAATTATAACTACTGAAATGGGTTAATAATTAATTACTCTCATTTTGCAGCTAACAGTGCTCAGAATATATTTCTCGTGCTGAGTGAATAAAAGGGGACTCGAAAGCTTGAGGAAGGGTGTGATTGCACGTGTGGTGTCTAATAAATCACTGCATAATCAATAATAAAAATAAAAAATATGCAGTATTATTTTTGGATTATCTTTATCCACACCTTGAATTTTCGAAAAACCTTAGAAAATTGCACCCTTTTTATGTTCCTATTTTACTAAATAAATGTTTAGAAACTGGGATGAAGCACTATTGTTTCAAAAGAAGGGTTTATTTTTTACTCTATCGAATTTAATATTACAGGGGTAGAATTTTGAGACTCGCAAAAAACAAAATATTACGGAAGTGGGTCTTAAAGAGTTAATTTCTCATAAAAAATTTGTGCATGTGAAAATTTACCACAACTTACCCTCTTCTCACTACATTATTACAGACTTAAGGGGGTATACCCGTTTGAACCCTCGGAAAATGTGTACATTTTGTGGATTTTTTTACAAGTCAACGGTTTAATGCAGATTTCTCGTTTTTTTACTATCTTTACATAGTATTATGAACTACTCAAATAAAAAGTTTCAGTTAAAAAACTATTGTTTTCGGGAAGTTATGCATACACATCCTGAAGTCTTTCGATTTTAGACGGCTAAACGGTGGCCCTGAAAACAGCTGTATGTCGTGTCAGAAATCAAAAACAACAAAATTTTCTTATAAAGTATGTCAATAGCTATCGTCCAACGAAGCCGATTTTGCAAATTTTGAAAAATAAAGAAATGGTGAGAGATCAAAGGTAAAGTTAAATTTTTCTAAGAGAAAAATCCAACTTTTTTCATTATAAATAATAAACGGGGAATCGGAATAAAAAAAGCCTTCGTTGGACGATGTGGAATCTTATTACGATTCTGCATGCAAAATTGGAGGTAAATTGGTCGAACGTAGCGCGAGTTTTTAGGGCCACCGTTTAACCGTCTAAAATCGGGGACTTTCGGATATATATCCATGATTTCCCAAAAACAATAGTTTTTTTAACTGAAACTCAATTTTAAGTCGTTCATAATACTATATAAAGATAGTAAAAAAAAAACAGGAAATCTGCATCAAGCCGTTGACTTGTAAAAAAATCCACAAAATGTACACACTTTCCGAGGGTTCAAACGGGTATACCCCCTTAATTATTTTGTTACCTTCTGGATATCAAATAAAAATCGTTAGGCAACTAAATAATTAAGCTCACGCTTAAGAAGTCAAATAAAAGCAAAGTGGTTTCATATTAAAAATTATTACCCTGAAGAATAAATTACTCGACCAATAAAAAACAATTGTCGTACATTTTGTTGCTAGTTGCTTGTTGGAAAATCGCCCACTCGACTGTACCGCGCTTTACTGAACACCGTGTACAAAGATAAACGAGGAGGGGAAAGAAACATTACGTTTACCTTGTCACGGTTGTACAAGCTCTTGCATTATTTAACGCGTTACCTCGCTTCGAGGATAGATAAAGACAGCATCGTGAAGTTTTCCTCCCTATTTCTACCACAAACATTTTCCAAGAGCTGTCAGCGACAGAAACTTACGCTAACACCGCACATAGCACTGATACTCTCTTATTTATTAGTGTATTCTTATTAAATTAACACTTACTACTAAAACGCAGGTCGATAAAAGAGAATTTTCACTGATCATTCCTTTAGAGAACGACTCACGCACGAGACACTACCTAGCGCTACAGTTTGCAATAATTTACCCGTCGTCCGTTGCGCGCCGAGTGAAGGAGTGGGGATGATGGGCACGCGACAGTGTCAATAGAGAGATTAAATAGAGGAAATTCAGATACTTGAGGATCGTGACAGAATAAATAGTTACTGAACTTATGTAATTGAAAGAACAGCTCTGTTCATTAGGATTATTACTCAGATATTTATTCGATTGCTCTTTTCATACATTTAGATCTAGAGCTCTTAATCATATTTGTAGTGTCTCACTTGACACCTACGGTAATAGCAATGGAAAGAATGACGAGAGTAAAGAAGTTAATTAAACGTCTCAATTATATAAGATCAAACGAACATTTGAAAACCATTTCAGCTTGAACACTTGCCCTGTTTATTAAATGACAATAACACAGCATACCGTCATGCACTTTCTTATTCCCCACCATGGCAAGAAAAATTTTGTTATTTAATTACTAGAGAAATAAGAAATCTCGTCAATATACAGTTTTCAGTTCTCTAACCTAAAAAGATTGCTCACTCCACCTACAGATATACTCGAATAACGGACAAAACTTTCTCAAACTAGACCACGCATTCGAAAACCCTGTCAGCGTTAACACTTTCCCTGCGCGATACATTTGAGGCATACATTCTGTCACGATTCTTCATTCCCCTCATTATTCATAACACCAGCAAAAAAGACCGTCTCGAACAATGAAAAATGTGTCGGGCCGAGGAAGGACGAGGGTCCCGACAACAGGAAGGAAACGTCACGAGGTACGCTGCTATTCTAATGATCCCATTCCCACCCACCGCCCCGCGCTACTTAAATTTTACGAACGCGGAGTCTCGTGCGTCAGCCCGTCTCTACCAATAAAACCATACGTAAATTCGTTGCACTCACGTGATCCACGCTGGCCACCTTCGCTCCTAATTAAACGCGAGCGCCGTGCATTCGCCGGCGAACGAAGCAGCCGGTGCAGAACCGACAGGTTACGTGCTTCTCGCGACACGACACAGACCACAGGCACACTAGAGCAGCGGCGAATCCAGACTCACCACCGCACAATAAAATCAAGCGGAATAGAAACTGAAACGGGGGAACGGGGAACAAGGAACAGGGAACAGGGAACAGGGAAGCGAGAATAACCGAGTCTCCTCGATTCGCGGGGGAACGACACACGGTCCACTTAAGACGAACTGGCATCACTTCCGTGCACGACTGCACGGTGCTTTTACTTTTTTCGGCCGCAGGACGCGACGATCGACGAATCGCGCGATGCGCGCACCAGCCGGCACTGTACGCGACTGACTGCTCGACTGGCCGAGCAGGGGGCACGGGAAAGAGAGGGAAAAACGAGGGACGACGTCGGATCGGCGAGGCGGCAACGGCCGACCGTGGATGAATGAAGCCGCTGCCGCACGTCCTTCGGGGCGCGTGCTTTTCGCGCGTGTTCGCCCGCTAGAAGACAACGATCGAGGAGGCCGTGGAAGACGATCGCGACGGTTACGAGGACGAAGACGCGGAGGACGAGCCGCCGGGTCGAGGAAGCACGATAACTACCCGCGCTGCGGCGCTGCTGGCTGGCGCGGGGCCGTCGCACGAGCGCCACCGACCGGCCACGGGGACGCACGAGGACTAATGTTGCGAGCCCAAAGCTTCCAATTTATCGGGCGCGTGTCAACCGTTAACGCGATCGCTTGTAAGACGTCGAATAATTGAATTATCGAGCTTGAGCGTGCGTTTTGTTTTCCGGGGCGCCTGCAAGTGTTTGGAGTGCCGGAGGCGATGGGTGCTGGTGGGAAGTGCGAGAGGAACGAGTGTCGGTGAGTTGTTATGCATGTTTTATGATTTGGGTGTACGAAGCGATACTTGGCGGGAGGATGGGAATCGGTTAGAATGTTTCTAGGGGATCTCGGGGCGAGGATGAGGGCACATTATGGATGCCGCATGAGCAACTGAGCTTTGGGGAATATTTCTGTGGATGGCGAAGTAGTATAATTCCATAACATTTTCTACGTGGCTGTTTCTTGCTCATGGTTCCAGTAATACAAGTCAATATCACTTTTTCTCTGATTTTACATGCCTCTTTATATATTCTAAGTGTCTTCCTGCAAAACTAAGAATTATAACCTATATTCGTTTGCCCGCCCATCAGAGATTTATGGGATATTCTTTCATTGGAGATTTTGTTTTGGAAATGTTTGGAATGTTAGATGTTTGTCGCTGGGAATGTATGATGAGGTTAGGTGTCACGTGTCTTTCCATAACGCATTCGAATTCAAATGTTCATTCGCGATATTGAGATTAGATGATAATATAGCTTTTAAATAGACTTTTTCCTTCGTTTTATTTGTAAAGTAGCATATAACCTCACAGAATACAGTTAAACCATTTTTAAAAAATAGGAATAGGTTTGAGAAGATTTACAAAACAGAGCAATATGTATTTTTGTTTAAATACAGCTATAAATACTGTGTGGCAAACGAATTTCTTCCTCTGAACTAATTGATAAGGTGTAAAGGTATCTAAACATACTACTATTTACAATTTTCTTCAATTTAAGATTATATTCCCAGAACTTCTTATACAATGAATAACTTGCTAATGTTTTTTATTGTAATTTCTATGATTATATTTGTTAGAAAAATTATACATATGGACAGTGAAAGAGATCCCTAAAAGAGTCCCACAATATTCTGGCAGATTTTATTTCTGTCCGTCCATTGCCACTTTTTCAAGAGGCTCATATAACATACAGTAAATATTTATGAATCTTTGAGCATTCACCAATGAAACAGAAGAAGAAAAATAAATCGCACAGAGAAGCAAAAACACGTTTTCTATTTCATACCAGCCATGAACAAAGCCCAGAAAATATACTTCCATGTCCCTTATCTAATTGTTATATACATCTGTAGAAAGTAAAGGATATCTTAGTTTTTCTTATAGAGAAAGGCTTTAAAATTTACAGCCTTGTGAATGTTTTCAATAATCAGACACGGTTCCAAGGAGAAAATTGGATACAGACTGTGTAGTTCAAAGAATTATTTTCTGTGGAACTGTTTTAGATAATGAAGTGTGTTTCGAATAATAAATTTCAGTTTTTTTCGTAAAAAATTTTGATAATTTTATTCACAGTAATACCGAGGGAACTTTTTAATCTTTGTATTAGTTTTCAATTGAATTTAGAGATACTTGTATATTTTATACTTGAAGTTCTTATATTGTGATTATATTATAATCGTAAGTGGATTTGTTTGTCGTGTTATATTCAGAAGGGAAATAATTCTAATAAAAGAAACATCGAAGTAAAAATATCGAAAAGTAGAAAATGGAGCGAAGTGACTCAGCTGTCCTTGTAGATATGTAAACATATTCCGTTTTAACACGGTTCCTGCCGTTTTTAAATTAGTTAGGAAAGGAAACAGCGCGCGTTACGGCTGAATTCTAAATATTGTCCAACGCGACGAAGTCCGGCAAAAATACGATGCTTTCGAAAACAGTAGAAATATGTTCTGTTTATCAAATTCCTATTGCAAAAATGAATAATTACAATTGTGGCTTACTTACAATACAACAAATAATTTCTTACGTGGGTGTGTTCGCGATGAAATGAATAAACACTTCTGTTTTTCTACAAAATTCAAATTATCTTCTTCTTTACTTTTAATCACAGAAATACGATTGAGTTCTAGGTTCGCTCGCATGCTATTTATCTCGAACGTAATACCAGGAGAATAGAGACTCTCGCATGTTTTATTTAGAGTCAGTAAACTCAGCACTCGAATTTAGAAATTGAAAGACATAGAAAATCAAGAAATGGTATTATACTTATCACCATAAAAATTTTCATATTACAAATATTTATCATTTTCATACCTTATCAGGCTACACATATTTGAAAATTTAATAAGTCTTACACCCGAAAGCCTCAAAACAAGAATCCAAAATCACGGAATGTATCTACTTACTCAATTTAAATTTTTAACATAAAGTGTGCTTCGAAAACAAAATAATATCGTTATTTCGTTTTTACTCCTGCAATAGGATTACGAATTTCATTTTCGTTTCTGTTTCTGTCCCGGAAAAATATTCCGTTGTTTTCGCTTATCATCCATGGTGATACATTCATCACCTCGTGCAATTAGGTAAATCTCGAATTACTTTCTGTAGAGCCTGTTTACTTTTCTTTGATTTGTATGAAATTAGAGACCATGTAATGATATTCCGAGGTGTCCCATTAGTAATGAGCCATTACTGACTATGCCATGCATCATTATTACTTCTTGACATTCGTCTCCGTTTAACGGGGCCAGCATCGCCGTCTAATGAGAAACACGTGATTGTAATGCCTTGGGCATTCCTTGCGATCCAATAATTGGCGTAGCACATTTATCGTGCATTACATAGCAATTACGCCAATATATCATTAGAAACCTAGATAACAGCGATAGATTAGGTACCTGCGCAGTTCGACGAGGAAGTGTGGCATTAACTGTCGCGGAATGTTTCGTGATTTCCTATTCATAGACGTAAAAAAATTTATATCGTTTTAAATAAAGCTGTAAAACACTTCAGGGTTACCAGAAATTTATGCAATATAATACGAATCTAAAAGCCTAATATGATGGAATTTTTGCAGTAGATCAGATTTAAATGGTGGGTGACGATGAATAATAAATTGTTTATAATCAGATACCAAAACTGTTATAAGACAAATTTTAAAAGTTAAGATATGAGAGTTAATATCTTTAATTAAATCATTTTGGTTACGTATAACCATTATGAATGATTAGAATTTTTTTGCTACCAGTAACCATTACCGATGACAGAAATTTAATTTTGGCTGCTTTGGTTACAGATAACAATTAAATTTTGTTTCTGGTTATATTCAACCATGGGCAATTAATCTTATTAATGTTACTCATAATTAGCATACATTGACAAAACGAAAAAAATGAATTACAAAACTTAAATTATAGTAAATATCTTTTATCCTATTCTTTGTTTTTACTTAATGACTTATTTCAAAATTGATTTTAATATAATTTATTTTGGATCTCTGTAATGCATTAAAATTTGATTTCGTTAAAAGTTGCTTCTGTTCCATATTTCTAGCTAAAAGTGTTTGTAGACACAGAACGCATATTGGAATATTTATTTCCATACCAAATGGAGCAAACGATGCAGCTGTATTTTAATGGTCACAAATAAATTATGCAAATCTGCTACAGCCTCAATTATTATATCTGTTTACCGCATATTTATCAATATTAATTTCTCGACGCCTCAACAAATCAACTCTAATTGAATTGCAGGTCTAAATACACCAAGATTCATTTAATCAAACCCAACAGTGGAATTTAATTATTTATCAATCTACCACGTTCCTACATTTTCTTCGACACAATTCCTGTTATTAAAGATCTACAACCCAGAACATTATCTGTCAAGTACAATTTCGGGAAATATATAAAATAAAGGCTGAGAATACTTTTGAATGCAGCACGAGATTCCTCGAGCACAATGTCGCAATTCCACTTTTATTTTATTAAAAAAAAAAACGCGGGTATCGCAGGAGGACCAGTGCAAAAATCTTGTGGAATAAGTAGATCTCGAACTCCAGGACGAAACTTTTCAGTCGAGGTAAATTTCGTCCGAAACTCGCGACTTAGCCCCAGGCTTTTCTCGAGCAAAAAAAGTTGAATACTTTTCACAAATCGGAAGCAAAGATTCTCTCGATATTCTCGCTGTCCCCTCCCCCCTTCCATTTACCAACCAGACATGATTTTCTTTCATCCCCAATCCTGTCAATCGGACAAGTATTCACACGTACCTAATGCATTTCCAAGGGCAACTCAATCGAAAATATTACTATCTGTTAATGTTTCCCACATTCATAAATGTTTACGATATTTGTTTTTTAGCTTGTGCGAATACCGCTTCTTTTTTGTGTCCCAGGCAGTTAGAATCATAGAGTAGAATCATAAAAATGTGAGGTCTGTTTTTTTTTCTTTTTAAGAAAAAGAGGTCAGAGATTACAGGTATAAGTTCTGTGGTTTGATCTATGAAGCATGAATTATACTGCGTGATATGAAAGATGGTGATTAAGCTGTGATGGCGATGAAGATTAATCACTGATGTTTGATGTGTTTATAGCTGCATATTAGACGATCCATAATGAGAAATTGGAATTTACTAGATATAAGCAATTGGCAGGCTGTGATTAGAATTCTTGGTGTAGTTAGAATATCCAGGAACTATTGAAATTTGTGAAATTTTATTTATTGAAATATAAAAAGTTTGGTAGAAAATTTTTGTGGAAAGCAGAAGTCTTTATAGGAAACACTGTAACAGGCAAGTAGCTACGGAGAAACAGGATCGACACTTACAGCTTACTTACTTTTTATCATGAATTTGGACTATATTAATGCAAAAATAGCATACTTAAGCATATTTATCAATCAAAACAAATTAAATTTCACAGCTAACTTAAAGTTGGGGAAGTAATTTTTTCCTAAAAAAAAAAAAAATTATTTTAGGTTTTGGGATGGTTAGCTATATAGCATGAGTGCTATTGAATTTGAAAATTCGCTGAATTAACGCTTTGACAGTAACATACACCTCCACTAGTAAAAGTATACATTTCGTTTTTTGTGTGTAACAAAATAGTAAGTAACAAAAGTAGAAGTCACGCTGTTTCATTCAAAAACGATCAAAATTGCCCGGCTTCGGTCTAACGCCCCGTGGAAATTCAGTTTAATGATAATGCATCCGCATTCTAGGTGGCTGGACCAAGTTTGCCCATCAGCATCCGCGCAACTATATGATTCTTCGTCATTCTAATGTCTGCGGATAAAAGCCACGAAATTTCTCGAGCTGATGCATAATTTCGTCTACTATCTTCCGGGAGCAGGTTCTACACCGTTATAAAACCAAATATAAACGGCGCTCCGTCGCGATGGAATTACGAAACGCGACCTGGCATTTTACGCGAGTCCACCGTCTTTTATCTCGAGGAAACCGATTGTCGTTGATCGTCCGGTTTGAAAGGACATGGTGTTATTTTCCGGTGAAATAGGAAGCTGAGTGCAGCATTTGAAATTGTGTTTCGTAGGAAGGAAGTGCAACTACCGTTTCTAATTTTTAGGACGACTCAATCTGTGTATACACGAAAAATATATTTCTTTGTGAGATGTGTTTATTAATTATTATTACTTTCTGTTGGAAGATTAGTAAATGGCTAAACCAGTGTTTCCTAATGTTTTTTGAGTCTCGAGCTCCTCTTATAATATTCAAATAATCAGGGTGAGATCCCCTGTTAAGTAGTAACCGAGAAAAAAAATTGAAATTTAAGGGAGTTTACCCTATCTTATCTTTAAAAAACAAGAGGGTAGAGACCTGAAACTTCACTTAAATAAAAATCCTCATTTTTCTAATTTACTGTTTTAAAGATCAAACACACTAACCACAGACTTTAGGATACTTCTATTGAACTTTTCTTGGCAAATGGAGACACGATCATGCAAGGATGATGTTTCAATTTACAGGAAGACGGGTACAATGCCTCGAGGAGACTCTCCACGAGTATCGCGAGGACTAATGGTATGCAAATTTATCGCGGGAGAGGCATTATCGTAGTGATTAGCGGCCACGTTCAAGCGGCGTGATGATAATTACGAGGCACAGGAGCCACGCCGGTAAATTCGGCGTCACGCTCCAAAGAGTACCACTTCCATGCATCGCTGGTAAGTATTTCCAACCTGCGTCACGTAATTCTCGCCTCGCACATTTTCATTATCTCTGTCACCGTCAATCGAATCTTTAATGGCCTCTGTCAAATCTTCTTCCAAACGCTTCTGATTTATCGAATGTGACTGCCACTGTAGTAAATAAAAACCACAAAAGTGACTTTTTTCTAAAAAAATTTCGACGCAGCTTCAGTACCAAGTCCATCTTTCTACCTTTTTGCAATTGTTTATCAAATTGACACCAGCTCTGTCAATATATCCGGAATACTAGTTGTGAATTGCGAAAGTGTCTCGTGTAAAAACTTCCTAACTCAATTTATTTTCATTAAACTTTGTCCCCCCCCCCCCCCCTGTATCACACCCCCACGAAATTTTTTAATCGCATTTATATCGAGGGCAACCAATTTTCCCTCGCCATGGATAATTAATATCGACTTATATTTTTGCCCCATTTTCAACGTGTCATTTAATTTTGCCTAGCGAGGCATTGTAACATTGGAATATCGAGGCGAATGTGAAATAATTAGTTTGGTGATGTCGCCGTCGAAGCACACGTAGCAACAGCTGCTAAGTAGAGAGACACACGAATCTTGAACGCGTTGCCACTCACACACGTACACGTAAGCGCCAACATGAAGGGGAAATTGATGTTACTGACACCTGCCGAGGGATCGACTGTTTTCCCAGTCTGCGCCGCATTAATTGCATTATGCACACGTGGCAGACAATGTTAATCCAATATTTGCATCCACGAGCTGAAACGGGACGAAATTTTACACTTCCTCTGCCGACGTGCACGAAACTTGTCACGTACTACTCGCTTTTTGCATGTAAAAATCGAGGGGGAGTGAATGTTATTATAAAAGAGAACGAGGTGCTTATTTAACAATAAAAATGTAGGAAAGCAGTTAATTTTGTGGTAGCCCAGACAGAGATGTTGAAAAAGTGAGTTTTCATTATTTATTCAATGATTTATGTTATGTAGATATTATTATTTTTATTTGTATTATAGCTGTGCTGTTTAATTATTTTAATTAACAATTGACTGAGGATTTTGCTCGATTTTTTTAATGCAATTCATCAGAAATGTACAGTTTTATATATTGCTATGTTCGTTATATATCGCTATGTTCGTAAAATATGGGAGAAAACCATGTGAAATCGATATGATTTTAAAAAACAGACCGAAAATGTAGAGTGAGATTTTTTCACACGGGCCTTCGTTTTCGAGAAAATTAAATTTCAAAGTGGATGCAGCGTGCTTGGTTGTGCAAAAATGAGCCTCAGTCCGCGCATCCAGCTTCAAATTTGATTACCTCGGAAACAAAGGTTCGATCGGAAAAACTTTATTCCACACTTTCGATGCAGTTTTTTAAGAGCAACTCCCTGCGTCTATGTTCTGTCGAATATTTCATGAATTACGCATGAAATTAAGAAGTTTTAAGCAAAGTGAAGGGAAGTTTTTCCAAAGGCGAAAGCCCCTGCGAAATTTCCAGTGAAAATCAAATTACTGCTGTTGAATATATTTGAAATTGTAATTTTCTCCACCGAAGGCACTGTAAATCTTCATTTTATTTATTAACTTCGTCCGTAACATCCTTGATTGCGGAATATCAGAAACACATCCAGTGAGCCACAATTATATTTCACATTTATCCAATCAGATTACATATCGGAATTTTGAAATCCGGTGGAACTTAATTACAGTTGGGATTTTACCACAGACTCGATTCCCTCGTTACGTTTTTATCTTTTAACTTTGAATTTTCACAAATTTATTTGCAATTAGTTCTCTAGAATAAAGTTGTGTAAATACGAATTAAAAATTTACATAAGAAATATATTATTCCCGTTTTTGAAGACTTACACATATTGAAATTTATTTTTAAAATTCCGTCTCTGAAAATTCGAGGGCAATCGTCCGTGCGCGCGTCGTTATTATTTCCGCGATCTTGCAAATCGCGTTGATCATACAATGCACATCTGTCGTGCGAATTTTGCCAGGTTTTCCGTGATTGCTGGGCGACGTGGAAATTTGCAATGGCGGGACGGTTGCAAAAGCGATAAACAAGGCGACCGCGAAATTCCGCGATTGGCAACGCTTCAAACCAATAACTTGTCGACACGCGTCGATGCATTTCTGTGAAAATAAAGCGCACCAACACGCCTGATGGAAAATACGGGTGCGAGTTTTGATTGCGAATGCATTAATTAACAGGAGTTTGCTTTTGAACGATTATCGGTGGGTGACAAGGCACTTATCAAGGAAATTATCGAAATTTGACTGATTCCACTTCTGAAGAAGTTTCGATGAATTTTATATTCAAGTATTTATCTTTTACAAAAATCTTCAATTTCCATTTTCATTTACTTGAGATGTCGAATTAATTTTCTGGAAAGTGTGACTTTCAGAATAATCTAGGAATCCAGTCCAAATGTAAAAATTAAATATGTTTTTAATGGAAGCTGAGATCTGAATTGGGGGCTCAGTAAAAAATTTTGAACTATGTAATCCTCTTTTCTTAAAAATGTAAATCCTCTTCTTCAAATTTTGCATCAACAGGATTTTTAAAATTCCTTCAACATATTAAATTTTGCAATGAGAAGTGTTTCTCTAAGATTTCCCTTTTATCTTTTTATTTTTAAATTATTTGCTTAGGTCTACTAATAATTTCAAGGTTTCGAAATTTTAATGGAAGGCCAGAAAGCTATTATATTTGAGCTTCGTTTATTCCCGTTTATCTCGGAAATTTATGCGAAACTTTACTCATAAGAGCCGTGACGATGCGCTTCAACGTGCCTTCGTAGGTGATGACAAACGACGCACGTCGCTCCGACTAATTTCTATGAATACCTTGCAGTTGGCAACAGAGGTGATCGAACAAATTCAGTATTCTATAAATACTCGATGTAAGTTCTATTACCGTTCGCACTAATAACAGATTTACGATTTCCCAAAAATTCGCTGGATTTGCAGCATTTACAGTATTTCGTAATTATTAACTTTTGTCAATTCTGTCAAATGGAGTTTTGCAGGTACTTAGGTACTATTTTTTTTCCAAAAATTTTAAGGAAACAAATCTGAGTTTTCATAGATGCTTTAACGTGAAAGAATTAAATTACTGGGTGTGGTTTCCTATATTTTCGTTATCACAGTTGGAGTATTTGCAACATTTTCCAAAAAAATTTTACAATATTTTCCACAAATATTTGCTATATTTTTTGGAACATGGTATTTCCCTGCTAATCTTACAAAACGTGAATATTAAAATTCCCTTTCAAGATGCTTTGAATTTCTTTATACCACCCCATATAAAATTTGAGAATACCACAGTACAATCAGAACCTGACAAGAATATTCTCAAATTTGCAATTATCGACTCCCAAAATGGCACCACTCACATTTCAAGCTCCGTAGTCCAAAACACATTCCATCTATTGTTAATGAACCCAATGGAACTGGTGGTACCATTTCCCGCAATTTCTTTCACCAAGAAAGACACGAGCACCAATTTTGAATTTTGCACTCGGCGAATCGTTAAAATTTCACGGAGCCATCTCAATGGTCCCTCGTCACTCGCGTTGCTGGGAAAGCAAACACAAAAGAAGAGTGCGAGGAAATTGAATCGTGAATAACCGCGACAGCGAACTCGTCCTTTTATAAGCAGCGGCGTAAGATCCTGCAGAAATGTTCCCTCGCTCCTACACCGCTCGACAAAGGACTTTAATGATTCACTCGATAGACAGTGCTTTGGATTCCCAACGAACGGACGTCTGTATGATTGCGGTGTCTCGTTAAAATCGGGGGCATCTCGTCGTTTCCAGTGTCGACGCGTGGGGGATAATGAGGACGCCATCTTCTTTGAGATGGGACGACAGAAAATGGCCCTGGAAGTGGCGAGTTTGCCCAAGCTCTCTAATTTTCTCCCTCTCGAATGTCTTTCGTGGGACCATTTGTTAATTATTGGCAAAATTCTGAGGATGTATCTAAATCTGCTTCGAGAATAATGACATCACTTTAGGTGAATTCATAGTTTACTGTTTAAATTAAGTTTGAAGATAATTTTTTCAGGGTTTTTACTATTTTGTGAAAAGTTGGGAAATTAGGGGAAATGTAAGTCTAGAAAATGGAGTCTAGAAGTTAGAAATATATATTTGTTTAGTGTCTTTTGGGGACCTATAGTTTTGAGCCAGCCTATATAAAAGCAGTTTTATTTTTAACTTCAATTTGGAAGTTTGTCAAGAATATTAGTTTGTTGATTTACTAAATCAATTTAAATTAAAATTACTTGCAATACCCCTGCCTGTTCAAATTATAAGCCGAAAGCGAGAACAACAGAATTGAACAAAATCTAGTAAATCTCCTGGCGTTTAAATTATTCATGGATTTGAAGGCATATAAAGTCTGCAATCCAGAGAACTCAATGACCTAAGTTTTAACAATGTACTTCCTGTCTCTAAATAATTCACTTCAAACCAACGAGATCAAAGACCTCTCAGCAAACTCTGCTTCAAAGGAACTTCATCCAGTTCCTTTGTCCTCAGCGTCCTCCATTTCTCACCCCCACGCTGCTTACGCAATCACGCCTCTGTCTCGAAGAAGCTACTCGATTCTTTCGCAATCTTCTAATAGCGAGCTATTTACATAATATACGGTTCCAATGGAAGCAGAGAAAAATAAGAAAAATTCATCTGTCCAGTGGTGAAGTTCATTTGAAAGCTCCTCAGTAAACAGGGTGTTCAACTTCGCCATTGCTGTCGCAGACGATTTGCGTTTCGACTGTCGACATGTCGAGCTGTCGAATCGACGAGCAGTCCACTGTGGACTGGATACATGCACATCTTTACCCAAAAACCAATGGCGGATTTGAGGAAAATGGCCCAGGTGGCAAACATTCTGGAACACCCTGTATACATAACCGAATAAATTTACAAATTAATCTGCGCGCGTGTGGTACAAAAATTATGGGAAACCAGAAAAATTATTGTTTCGATAAAATCATAATTTTTATGGAACTGCAATGGTGCCTTTTTTTGGCACAGCCAAAAACTGAACATATTTTCTCCAAACGGTTAGACGAGGCACAAGGAGAGGGGAATTACATTGGATCAGGCGGTTCGTGGAGGGAACTGGAATGCGTCCGATGAACATTTCTGGGCGAAGTGGTCGAATTAGGGTGGTTCGCGTACCTCCATTCCTTTGGGATGAGAATTTATTTGTTCCTTTGCTCTTGTTGGACAAGATGAGAAAGGTAGTTGGGTTCTCACTAGGGAATTACACTTTTTTTAAATTTTTGGGCCAAGCTTGCTTACAAGATATTTCGTTCCATTCTTTGTTTTAATAATTTGAGAAGTGATGAATTTTTCTCTGAGGAAGAATCAGGGTGGATTAATATCTCGTGTCGTTCTTGTCTGTCGGGACCATCGATAGATCAGCTTGTGTTGGCTGTGGTATGAAGGTGGATTGTTTGATAGCCAGGGGATGAAAAGCAAACATGTAGAGCGCTAACTAGGGATGAAGAGATAATGATTTACGCTTCAGTCCTTCTGCAGGGTTTGTCGGTTTTTGAAAACTGGGTTTAAAAGACGTTTCTTTTTACATATTTGTAAAATTAGAAAACTGGGTTTTAAAATTACAAAAGTGGTTTCAGGTACTAGGATTAATATGTAAAATTGAATTGTTTATTTAATGAAAAACATTAACAATTTGACTTGAAATTGCCTCGGACAGAAGTATATTCTAGTAAAAGTTTCTTGTATAAGAAGAAAAAAAAAATACTAAATGAAATAAAGATTTATACTTTATAATATTTCTGTAATCGCGGAAATATTAAAATAATTATAAATTATTTTTTACTGTTTTAAATTTCTTTGTAAAAAATCGAAAACCGGTTTAATCGATTTTTTTATGGAATACTGGAATTCGAAACCGGTTTCTTCAAAAGTTCTGCTTTTAAATAAATTTAGAGTAGTAGAAATATAATAAAATATTATTGCGGTACTATTATTGAATGTCATAGTTGCGTTTAATACTGAAATAAATGAAATTATTTCTCGAAAAATTCTGGAAAATTTCTTAAACAATATATTATTTTATGCATGTACTTATTTATAATATCTACATGTTGCCAGTTATTTTGTTTAGTCACAGTTCCAACCAAAGTATATTATAAACTTTTACACTAACTTCGAGATCATTATCTTTATAATGGCTCGCAAAAAACGACGAGTGATTTCACATTTTTTTACTTGAGAAAGAAGTTGCAATCGGAACTGGCAAAAAATTCAGCTCACTCGAGAGAACAGAAGTTGCTGACATAATTCCTCTTTTACCCTCGTCGGAACTTCCAGCCTAATGGAGGAATTATCGGATCAGGAGGGAACGAGTAAGAAAAATAGACGGAGGCGCCAGTTTCTCTCCCTTATTGGAAATTTTCGCATTCGTCCATCGTTCGCGATCCGGTCTGGGACGTCGAAATAGTTTTTCCTCATATACGAGCACATCAATTTATCATCTATACAACACACGCAGGTAAATTGGAATGGGATCCCAATTTTTACGAAAAGAGTATATCAAAATATAAGTGAAGGAATAAATAAAGCCACGTCTACAGCCGCGCAAAGAACAAACAAAATTGTTATTAAGATTCTAAACTTATTCGACAGTGAAGCTGTAAAATTTGAAGATCCCAAGCAATCAGTTCGGTTGAATTTAATTTCCTTAATCTGATTCCTTTAAACGAGAATCCAGCGGAGGGAAAATTAAATCTCCTCTACACCTTGCACCGATTAATTCGATTTCCTTTTTCATTATTGAACTCGACACATCAAGTATCCAATTACAGATAAGAATGCATAAATAAGAACTATGTTAAATGATATCAACTCTCAAAGAAGAATGTCACTGACCTGCGGAATGTGCGAGGGTAAAGATGAAATAAGATAAAGGTAGAATTGTGAAAATCAGTTGAAGCATTTGCGCTGCGAGGCAGGCCAGAGCCAGGCGAGTGTCATTGTCATCGCGTTCAGCCTCTCGACAGGGGGACCTGTCGGTGATTGAGGGGCATTTGCACGTGGCGCAGTGAATAACCGGACAATGACTGCTTTAGCATTGTAAATACCGTGGAAAGTGGCAGCGACAAGACGAATTATTTGGAATGTGGCCAGGAGCACAGTTATCGCGTACAAACTATTGTGGGACTATCGGACAACACACGGACGCATGGCTGACGCTAATACATCTTTTGCTGTCAATTAAAGTGAACCTCTAATGCATACTCTGAAACATTCTTTGGCAACAACTGTTACTCCACGTGCCACTACCTAAAGCGAATAAAGTTACAGTACTTCTCGCAACCACCACAATTCTCTACAGTATGTAGTAATATTTATGTTATTGGGCGTTACGATTATGTGTAGCCCTACACTCCCCGTGGAACAGAGTTTTCGTTGTCTTTCCTATCCACAAAATGCTTGAAGTAAACAGCCTGAAACACGGAATTAATCGAAACTGTCACCGCAAAAGCGGAAGTAATACAAGACGTAGAAGGTGATTTATCAGGGAATTTACACGGCAGCTTGAGGGATCGCATTTTCATTAATTACGCTCTCGTTCCTCATCTCGCTGGAGCCCCCTTCAGCAGGCGTCTCTTTAAACGTATCCAGACGTGGATCTTAATAAGGCGAGCTGAAGCTTTCCATTAAGAGGTGAGTAACGAAGGAGGCAAACCCAGAGGACAGAAGGCCAGTTTGCTGGGACCACGGCCTCTTTAATATTCCCACCTCGAGTGGGCTATTTTGCTTGAGCAGAGGCTGGCTAACGATCTGGGTGAACCAGAGATCAGTACAGATGTAGGCGTTCAATTATTCGACAAGGCTGGTGTTCAGAAAAGATCGGGGAGGACGTTTCGCCGAAAAGAATTTAAGGATTCATGAGTAGAAGTGTCATCTTCTGGGAGAGATACATACTACAGTCCAAACAGATTCCCTTGGACAGGAGAATCGGTTTACGAATGCGGAATCAGGAGCGGTGATCTAGCTGCTGACTACCCGCGGCCACTTATCACTCTTGGACACCTACGTCAGTGGCACCGGCGATATAATAAGATTCATTTTAGCGTCCCCGTGTTTGCTCATGATAGGAGAAGGAACGCGTGTGCAAGCGCGCAAACAGAGGCTCAGTGGAGCCACAGATTTGTTCATGACACACGACACGTATGATGATTAGTTCCTTTGGAGTATACTGGGAGCAACAATATGTTTCAGAGCTGTAGGTTGATAGATATGGTACAGTCAACTCTCGCTAAGGACGCACCTGAACAATGCGTTAAGCGCTCGCCGCTTTCCCCCACCACTTCTTAGAATCATTCGAGAGTGGGAGAACCCAAGAGCGAGCGAGAGAAGACAAACGAGTCGGCGCTATTCGTTAAGCGCTTGCCGCGAGCCCATAGCGAGAATTCACTATAACTCACGGGGCATCCATGTCCTGTTTATTTCAATGAATATAGTTTATATTTATTTTAAGGAAAACCGTGTACAAGGGACATCATGTCCTTACTTATAATAGCGGGTATAAAAACTATAGGTCGAAGCTGCAACAGCTGCATGCAACTGTGACTCCAGCAACTGCCTTCAACCGGGTTTCTCAAATTCTATAAAAGTATACAAAGTCTGCACGACTAGGTGTTAATGTAACACCTTTCCTCTCAAGAAAGTGGCCGAGTAAATTCTACAAAAAACATGACGGCAGGCATGCCCACGCCAGCAAAGACCTAAACCCTCAGACCTAGTTGTTACATTACTTCGTCCCCCACTAGTAGGTCACTCGAGTGATTCCGAAAACGATTCGTCCCGGTCATAATCTTCAACGAGGACCCGCAGAGGCGTCACGGATAGCATGTTCTTAAACTCAGCCAAGTGGAATATTCAAGTGTCGCATAGAAAGTCCTCTGGCGTGCTCCTCATCCCTCGTATCACCTTCTTCGCTGGTCTCCTAGTTGGCTCGGAGTACGTCCTGTTCGCGTTACTGCTACCAGAGATCATGCTGCCGGGTTTTCTGCTTTTACCACTTCTCTGGTAGCGATCTGAGAATGTCTTGACGGTGTTGGACAACTGGGAGGGAGACTTTCCATGCAGGGACGCGTTGCGACTGACGCAGGAGACTGACATCCCACTATTCCAGTGTCCCCTGTTCGTCAGCTTCTGGCTGAGATACGGATCCATTGCGTACGACTCGCCACTGCTTCCTGAGAACATGCTGCTCTGGGTCAAAGAAGATGCCCCTTTCTCCAGCTTCACCACACGGTGACTTGTGTTAGGAAGGCAACACCTCGACTTAGTGAAATGAAACAGGGGAACCTTCGAAGGCTCTGGTATCCCGTCGGTGAACAGGATCGGGACGATGATCACCTTTTCGTCAGTTCTGGGTGCCTGTATGCGCCTCGTCATCCCAGTGCTGGACATCGACGTGACGCTTTCTTCCGACTCTGAAGGCTTCAGTAGACTTGCCACCGATCGTCGAAGAACCGTTTCGTTCCGGCGACAATCCAGCTTGGATCCCGAGCACTGCACCTCCAGGCTACGAAGCTTCTTCTTCGTTCCCTTATCCGAACTTTTCTTCTTTGCGACCACATGTTTTGAAGACTGAGTCAGCTTGTTCTGTGACTGCTCGAGGCTCGACGTCCCCACATTCTGGCTTGTCTTCGATATTATCAGAGACGTCTGACTGTCCACACGTGTGTAGTTGACGTAGTGGGTTTTGTTACTGTCGTTTGTCCCGATTACTGTCAAAGAAGTCGAGACACTCCGGTCCCGAGGACAGTGGGAACTGGTTTCATCACTTTCAAGGTTTTCCGGATTCTTCACAAACCCCTCATGCACTCCACTCGCCCCTTCAAAGCAGGAATTCGCGCCAGCAACCATTCGACCGGTGTAATGCTTCTCCACAGTGGTACAAAGCTGCGTGTTCACACTGATAACGCGTATACCAGGATCTGCGCTTGTAGAGGACGGGTACAAGGACTCAGACATATTCTGTGGCGGTAGTTTCCGCTGCAGCTGGTTTTCGGAGTGTCTGGACGTGCAACTATAAACGTCTGACCCAAAGTGTGACCTCTGGTCATCTTTGGTGTATTCATCGGCAACCTGGTATCTGCTAGAACTTCTTTGAACATGAGTTCCACAAGAAGTATACATGGATTCGATCTGTCTACTAGACCCTGGATGATCCATAGAAGCTGTAACTGCGCTTCGTTTAGTGAAGCTACAGTTGGATCTTGCAGCCTCCAGCCGGTCGAAATATAAGGAGGTATTCGGCATATAAGGATCCACCGTTTTACTGTTGAAGCTTCTGAAACACGAGCTACTGACGGAAGGGATCAGAGAACCCGAGGGATCCCTGCCAATGCGTCCTCCAATGTGAACGAAAGAATTGTTCGGTGTTAGACAATTGTTTTCCTCCCCGATAAGCCAGTTGCTCGTCCTATTCGACACACTTCTGCCAGCACACCTGGTTGAGTAGTAGTTCTCGTTGCCAATATTGGCGCTATAGGATAGAGCCCCCATGCACTCGATGCTTCTACCTTCCCCTGGCCTGTCGATCGTCGTGAGCGCTGGTATCTCTTTGTTAAGGACGTGGACGACGTTGCTAACGCTGGAGTCACGGCCAAAAGTCTCTGTCCTGTGAAGGTAGTACCCAGACATGTTTGAAGACAGTGCACCCCTGCCGGAGTAATGTCTCTGGCTCAGCACAGGCGGGATTGCGAGACTCAGGGCTTTAAACTTGCCAGTGATCTCGTTCAGTTTATGCTGAAGGGGGCCTAGTTCGCCATCGATCCTCAGAAGAGCCTCCAGGTCCTTCGGAACTCGCGGCTGCTTCCTGAAGCACGTCGAGAAGCTCTCCTTCTCCTGCGGAGTGGGTGGGAAGTAGAAGGACTTGATGGACGGGTGAGGATTCTCTGCGATATCTATCAGATCATCGCCTGCCTGCGATCCTTGGGAATTTTCAGCGATCATCATGGCGCTGCAAAGCGACCTCTTTCTTTCCAGCGACCGTTGCCTCACTCTCGTAGGCTCTCTGTCTTCTGATACCCCGAGGAAGGTCACTTCTTTGGAGTAGCTGGGCGGGTCGTTCTTCCTGGCCTGGAGAAGAATTGGGAATTTGGGTTTCTTGTTCTAGCTAAAGACTCAGCCAATGTGTGCACAGATGTAAGGTCATTATTCCTATTGTCTGTGTTCTGGGTGACACTACCTAGCTTGAATAACTGGACACACAAAAGATTACTAGCTGAGGGAGGGATTGGCGAGTGGAGACCTTTGAAAACCTACTCTAATTGCTCTAGTCTGACGTGCTAAGCTGTTCAAAAGCATTGAGTTAGTTGTTAGCACCCCCTTGGAAGCTGAACAGCAAACGTGTCAGTGTATGTAGTGCGTTTACAGTATTTTGTCGTCTATGAATGCTAAACGATGCACTTTACTTAGTCATTTAAAGGTTCCTCTATGGACCCAGGACTTTGAGGTTTAAAAGATGAAACCTACTTTTTCAACAGGTCCCAGTGGAAAACAGGCACATGCCATATATGTATCAATTTTCTTTTCATTGTACCATTAATTTGTTCCTGTTATTGTAGTGTAATTCTATGCAAATATTATCACAACTAAAGAAAATATTCCGGTGGACCAGATCAGGTGGAACACCTTGTATTTTATTATTAAAAATTACAAGAATCAGCTCCTTTATACAAACAGGAATTTACCAAAGAAAGAAAACAAAGCTTTTTAACGCTATACCTGTGATAAGACCAGGGGTCGAATGAAACTGTTAAAATTTACAATTAATTATGAAATGACTGTAATTTTATGATTATTATCTTTTCTGTTCCGAGGAAACTATAAAATACAACTGAAACTGTTATTCCATACACTTCGCTTTAAATAAAAAAAAAAACGTTCATTTTCTTGAAACTAGAAAAAAGTTTTATTTAAACAGGAACATTTATTCAGCTCTGAAAAAGTGCAAATTGTGAGAAGCAGATTTCCTGAAAATGTTGGGAAGTAGATATATCTGAAATTGAAACCTTAAACCATCCAGTGAAAATACTTAAATAAAAATCACAATGTGCTCTTATATATTCATCCTACTTCCAATTTCTTAAATAATACTAAATAAAAAAATATTCCTAACCTTTATATTTTACCCTCAAACATTTGTTCAAAAGTACAAGATCCTCCAGAACATAAAATAGCTGTTAAAACTAAACTCTTACCACAGATTTAAAGTTTTAACATACAAAATTAACTAAAAGCAAAAAAGAAATAATTTAAAAGTTAAATCCTCGATAAATAAGTTTTATTTATAAAAGTTAACAGTTTCTTTCGACTCCTGCAAAAAAAAACACATTCCCATTAAGAGGGCAAATATCGGAAAGGTCTCTGATTTATTCCCCAGACATACGACCCCCTCACTAAAATCCTGGATCCGCCCCTGAACCCAGAGTAGTAAATCTAATTTATAAGTTTCCCAGAGTAGTATTCAAACCACCTCAAAACCATCTCCCCTCAGTTTCCAATTCGTAAATTCACGAATCGGTGCAATTCACGAATATCATAAAACCCTTCATATCGAAGTTAAAAATCACCACAAACCTCACAATTAAATCACAATAAACCTAACCACGTCAACTATCAAATGCTCTCCAAATCGAATACGAAGCACAGTAGGATTGATCAGCTCCTACAGTTAGACCAACCAAAAGTCCCCGTCGTTTCACTAACAACCTGGCTTCGGCCCCCCAATTAGTAGCCGCATGAAAAATGGCGACGTCAAAGTGGAAGCCAATTAAAACGAGATCAGGCCAAAGGTTAAGGACGCTTGCACAGAGCACCAGAAGCAATGTCGGAGATCAAGTCTACCTCATTAGCCAGTTAACCACATAATCACCTGGAGCACAGGTAACACGGTTCTCGACTCCAGCTTCTTGGCCTCGTAGTTTTCGTCCGTTAAATTGGCCCTGGATGGGTCCGTCAGAATCCCCACAGTCTGATCGGACTCCGAGGACAGCAGAGGACCCATTCGGGCCACGATCATCTTCATTTTCCTCTCACGAGCCAGCGAGGACTCAGAACCCAGGGTAGCGTCCTCCTCATCACTGTCTCCTTCCTTCGACGACGTGCTCTTCAGCAAAGGCATGGACTCTGACTTCGTCAAGACATTCGACAGGCAAACAGACTGCCCATTTTCAGAGGAATCCTCCGACAGCTTGTCCTCCTTCGAGCTGGAGCCCACTGCTTCATCCACACTCTCTGGAGCTAATCTAATGAAACTTTTGGCTGGGACGTTGTTGCCATTCAGCCCTTCGGTAGCTCTCTTCTCCTGGGCAGCAAGATTTGCTCCCTCGCTGGACGTCTCGTAGTCCCCGTCTGTATTTTGCGGGAATAATGGGAGTCAAAGTTAGTAGAGTCTTTTGTTTGCTCCAGATTCCGTGTGAAATAAAATTCCATTGAATTTCTGGACACTTCTGACTGAGGATACTCCTCGATCGAGACACCCGCACTCGAGGAGCTAATCTACTGAAAAAGCAGCGCGATAAGCACGTAAAGAGCACCAACCATCGGTCTCCGAAGCGCAAGTGGTCGTAGAGCTGGCTCTGGCCTCGACTGACATCACGTTCGAGAAGGTTAGTTATCGATATTCCTGCATCTCGGTTGTTCCCTTCCTCTCACCGCGCCACTAATGCCGTCGACAAGGGGGATACTCTGCTGCGTGGCTCTCCGGTAGCATAATTCAACGAAATCGCGGCTGAAACGCGAAATTCCTCGACGATCAAACAAGATCTTTTGTAGAATCGACGAGGACAGTGACATTCGAGCGTTGCTGGATCAGAAGTCGCTGTGAATCGAGGTTGCGAACGATTGTCTTTTCGAGTACAATCGGGGAAGATCGTTGATGGTTTCAGGAGGAGCAGACGCGTAGATTTGAATAATTTGAGATAAATAATAGAGGATAATCTAGGTCTCAGGGCGAAATTTGATCGGCCACTTGCAACGTGAAGAATTTTAAAAGATATCTCTAATTAAAAAAGGAAGCATTTAAGTGGAATTTTCAAAGAAAAGTTCGTGGATTTTACACACTTGCAGAAATGGATATAGTTACAACAAATGTATCATATTTGATATATTATATCGACTTCAAAGTAAAATTTCACATTTCTAATTCAGATTAATAAAAATCTTGACTAATATACCTACTTTTATTTTGAGTGCATTTAGTTGAAAAATTGTACACAGTTTATTTGAAAAATTGTTATCCGTAGAAGTAGCAAAAATTTGCTTAACTTCAATATTTGTATTATGCAATAATCTAATATTCTTCTAATATTTCTGCGATTCTATTACAAACTTTGATCTACTAAGCATAGATTCAACTAATTTCCTAATTTTTTTTTATCTTTTCCCTTTTAGTCGTAAAATTTCTTTGGTATATAGTACTAACTAAAAATATATTAAATCCTTAATCAGACATTGCAGTTACATTTGTATAAATATGGTGCACTCGAAGCTTCGAAGGAAATTCCAATATGCTAGGCTCCCAATTCAATTGCGTCGAGCGAAATAGTCATCGAGGCAGGTCGAATCGTTTTATTCCGTCCATTTTCTGGCTGCGTTTTCAGCTGAAAATTGCCGGCCATGCTTTCAATCGCTCCAAGATCTCGCTGTGTTCTGTGATGCAGGATCGAAACGCATAACCGATCGCACTGGAAAATCGGTGCACCGATGACGACAAAAGCGTCGCGGGATTTAACACCTGGACGAGTTAAAAGAGAAATATAATCCCGTGGACGTCGTAAATTCGCAGCTGGCGTTTATTACGAATTTCTGCTGTAAATGTCATCCACCAATCGCAATAAATTTTGGAAATTTAAAATCGTGACTCGATGGACAATATGGACATACTGTGAGCTTCGTCCTAAAAAATATGTGATTCTTCCTTATCCTTTGTTTTCGTGTTTAAAAAATAAAACAGGATAAGAAAAAAGTTGGAATTTTATAGGATTTAATGGGAATCCAAGTTTCCTTTACAGGACATTTACATGAACATTGTAATTGAATCTTTTTAGCAGATTTTGAAGACCAACTGAGGAACTTAAGTTCCTCCCATAAAATAGTTTTATGGTCCAGATGTTATGTGGAACATGGGGTAAATTGAATTGAAGATATTTCATACCTTATTATTTTTGGATGCAACATCTAGCCTATAGTAACTACTAGCGTAAATACACATCAGCTATCTTGGTAGGCCAAGTTGGCAGATGTCCACCAACGATGTCGTTGGAAGTGCATTGGCTATCAGAAGTATGAGCGATGATCGCGATATCGTGAATTATTCTGTCGTATAGCTTGCCCAAAATAATCTCGACAAGGCCTGTTTGCGCAACTGGAAGCTTCGACTGATAAATATTTTACGAATGGAAGAAATAAAATGTCTCCATTGCGGATCGGAAAAGAAGACTACATTTTCTACTTGGTCTTTTTGGAACTCGCAGAGTAATAGCTCACGAACTTCAGGGTCTGTGAAATTGCAGGTTTCCTTTTAAAAGTGGTGAGAGTAGAGCGAATAAATCGATCAAGGCTACCTGGAGAAAAAATTATCAGAAGTCACGGGAATCGAATCGATACGATGTATGGGCGCCGCGACAGCTTTTTCGTGCTGCTTTCTGTCCCGAGACATTTGACAATCGTTGGAGTCATTGATCTTCTTTGCAGGAATAAATTCTCCAGCTGGACAGGTAGGAATTACAATAGTCGAGGCTGTAACGTGGTGCAGAGGGAAGGTAAAAAGGTAGCGGTAACAGTAACATCATTTAAAAAATTTATGTTACTTTGAATTGCATATTTTGTCGACACAGTTGAGCGTGTAATATATATGCTTTGCAGAGTCAGACTAATTTGAAAGCAACGTGAAGGTTCTGGTCGAATAAGGTTATTAGATTATTTCTAAAATCGAAGGCTTTATTTATCTTTCGTTTACTAATTGTTTGAGATAGGAGATAGATTCTTGAAATTTCTTAAAAATTATTCAGATTTTATGAGTCAAAGAATTCATGAATACTTCCTGCTTGAATCTACCAAATGTTTGATTTTTTGGAGTCCAAAAATCCCTCAAGGACATAAAGAAAATAATATTAGTATATAATATTATATTATATTATTATATTATATAGGTACTTAAGAAATTATTTTCATATGGAATATTAACGTAGCTAATAGCCAATGAAATTTGTGAATATTATAATATTACCCTTATATACTAATATATAATATTAATTAGTATATTAGATATTAGGGATTATAATATTAAGGTAACATTATAATATTTATAGAATTTCATTGGCTATTAGCTACGTTAATATTGCGTATAAAAATAAATTCTTGACTGAAATTCGAAGTTTCGTAATTGAAATTATTATTCCAGTCAAACCCATTAAACTAATATACCATTAAGGAACTGTGTTCTAGATCTTTCATATTTCCCCCACATTCCACTTCTTCCATGCTAGAAACTGCATACATATCACACAAAAAGTTAATAAGAAACCGTACACGTGTGTTGTCACTAATAAGATACACACTAATGTCCAATTACTTTGCTAAACAAACAAATCAGGAAAGGGAACTACAGCCAAGGAGAAGAAAAGTTCGCAAAACATAAGTGTTACTACAATAATCACATATCTGCAGAAGAAAACGACAGAGGGTAAAATCCTTGAACCGCCACCATTTAATCCTTTCATCGATAATCCAGTGAACAGTTCGACTTCGATACCAATCACTTTCCCTGGACATCACTTACCCATTCTCTTTCGACAATCTGACCTATCTTTTCTTTTATCCTCTAGCATCACTAGGAATAGTCCGATTAATGATAGTAATCGCATTGTTATATATTGTGAACAGTTGCATGTGTGTACATACTTTCTATTCATTCTTTACCGTAGATTACGATAGCTCGCCTATTTTTCTGCATTTCAGTGGATTTTCTATTTCCGTACTTTCTCTGTCGTACTGTTTTTCGACAACCTTTCACGGGTGGTGGGGGCAGCATTCTCAGGGCATTAACATCCCATAAAATACTGAAATTCAATTTATTATTGCCACAAACATCAAACTCCGGAACGTCAAAGGCGCCTAAAGCGAATCGTTACTAAAAGGTTTCATTCAAACGGTATTAAGCTCGTTTCACCGTCAGAGGCTAACGAAAACGTACCAGCCCTACGCTATCGAATAATCGAAGTTGGCACACGATAATAGGCCCACCATTTCCATCATTCCAGGCGCGTGCACGTCGCATTAAGTTGACCGACGTGTTCGAAATGACATTTTCGCGGGCTAACAAAAGCAGATCCCACCGTCGGGTGCATACCTTGGAAAATGAGCATCGAACGAATACTGCGAACGCGAAATTGCATCGGGTCTGATGGTCAATCTGATTGCTAATCATGATGTGTTCGTAAATTTGAGCACTGTGAAACAGAGAGGTGTGGCTCCTGTGGAACAGCAGCCGAAATAATTCCTACGTATTGGATTATATTGATGAGAAGGCCACACCGAAATTACATTTTTATGTGACCTTAATTTTTTAAAGATTTCGAGGTGAATCTGAAACTTCATAAATAAAAGCAATAATACTGCGGCGGTGGCAATAGAAATATCAATACCAACGACAGCAAAAATAAAAACAATATAAAAAAATTGTACCTATGTTAAACGATTATATTAAAAATGCACTAAAAACTAAAAAATAATTATTTTCTTGTAATACAATTTCGATGTTTAATAAAACACATATACGAATAATAAATTTGTCAAAAATCAAGCTTATTTTGTTTTCACCAAAGTTCTTGAAGACTAGAGCAGTGTAGTTGTAAGCTTCTAGTCTAATGTTTCTAGTGTTCTATCGGCTTTAAAAATAGTTAAATCTTACACTTCGTTAGACTGATAACACTGGTGAGTAGGTGTTGTACCGTGACTGAACTAAGTATAGTTCAGAGAGTATACTATAGTCGGCTGGTATCATTTTCCAAGTCACGATACAATGTTAACGACATCGGCAGGAAGTCATTACGCGTAACGCAACACCACGCGCGCATAGAGTTACATTTATTGGATTATGTATCAGCAGATTACCAATTGCTACCGAATGATATAAGAATTCGGTTTGTTCTCTTTTCGATACATCATGTATTTTTTACCGTATATGGACGTATGTGGCAGCATATTTACCATGGTGGTCACCCTTGACCCTTCATAGGGTCAGGTAATAAAATTGTTTCTAATTGTGATATTTTAAGTACGGTATAATTAATTTTCCAGTCCCGGCAGGAAATTTCGATTATCTGCAGTTGGTTATTTCCTTCGCTAGAATATTCTACGCGCCTATATATTTCCATTTTCGTTCGTTTCCTGTCCCTGGGATGCACAGTTCTTCTTCACCGAAGAATCTAACTAAAACGTCATTCATGATACAATCCTAAACGTACAACAACAAATCCTGCACAAACACTTTTCTATTTTCCTTTTTCTCCCACCACACCCCTCTCCTACACTTCAAACTCAAGCAAAACATTTCGCCATCCACAAAATGAACAGAGCTTCCAATTCTCCAATTCCAAAGATCACCCAAACCCTCCACCACATTCAGTGCTAGTTAAAACGATCAACTGAATCTGAAATTCTCGACGAGTAATCCCCCATTTCGTGCCTTCCACAGCCGTTTCAACCCCCTCAAGGCTAAAGGGTTGCGGTCCCCGAGAAGGTTTAGATAAAGTCGAGACAGTAACACTGTTAGGGGCTTCGTAGCGGGGCGTTCGTCCAGTGATTTGAATAAAACACACTTTCGGGGGAGTATGGGCCGTGAATATAAATTGGCTCTGTTAACATCCGTGAAATTCGGCGAGGGGGCAGGATTTGCTTCTTCGAGGAACCGTTTTCTAGATGAATCATGGCCCAGGTGCTGCAAATTTCTCTGCCTCCTCCCTGAGGAGTCTTTAGTTATCTTTTCAAGTCAAGGAGTCCCCTGGCCTAGCTCTGCCAGCCGCATCCTTCGAAGGATGAAAATTCGTGCAGTAATATCTTTTGGAATATTGTAGAATATCTACATTTTTTAAAGTTATAAAGGTGGTTTAACGATAGTAACTGAATTGAGTAACATTCTTAAACGGAATTCAGTTGATTCTTCCCCAAACATTTATTCGGAATCAGATTGAAATCGAAACGCCTGAAGCACCGTGTTATGTGCAACGAAGACTCAAGGAAGATAAGGCTCGCTGTGCTAGCAAACAGATAAACAGAAACATGGCGGCAATTTTTAATGAATTTTGAGCCAATTAAACTGCAATCGGGTATCTGTCGGCCAGCAAGAAGCAGAAGTTCCTGATTTCGAACGCGGAAGCTGGTGCAAGAATATCCTTTTTGTTCACCGCGGTACCTTTCAAAATCGAGGCCGTCGATTTGTTACTTTGTGCCCAGGCGCAATAAACACCGAAAGTGATTTTTGCCATCGTCACTTCCGCGCCTTTCGAGCTCGTCCACTTCGATATCTCACTCGAGGCGCGGCATCGCCGATTGTCCTCTTATTTCGATGGCTACGCCTCTCGTCGTTATTATTAAGCGTTAGGCGAGCGGTGCCTTTTACCGGAACCGGTATGCGCCAATTTTACGGCTGATAATTAACGTAAATAAGATGCCATCGATTGCGGAAGATTCAAAGGTTCGTTGCACCGAGGATTCGATGCCGTTTTGACAGAGGATTGGCCAGGAACGTGGATTTCTGCGGAATGTTGGATTTTTCGTCGAATTAAGGAATCATTATGAAATGTGCGAAGGAAAGTGAGAGAAAGGACTCATAAATGTCGATAAAAAATACTGATATATCGACAGGCAAATACCTATAAAAAGTATCAATATATCGACGGACATATATGGATAAAAATATCGATATATCGACGGGCAAATATCGATATATCGACAGGCAAATATCGATAAAAAATATGAATATATCGTCAGGGAAATATTGATATATACATTTATCAATAAATATCTTGTTGATTCAACATCTCGTCTCCCTATCAAAAATAACAGAAGTCAGCCTCAGTACAGAACTGAGCATGTATCCCAGCAAGCTCGCCAAGCAATCAACCTCCCTTCTCTTGAAAACCTGACACCTCTTGCTCAAGGAACACAAACAAAAGTGCATTTTGCACCATAAACAATTTTTTGCCAATCCGAGTCTATCAGACACTCCCTTTCCCTCTGAAGCGGCCAGGGGAACGAGCGTACCTACTTAAAAAAAATCGTCGTCACGTTTCCTGATTGCAAAAGTCACCAGATCGCGCTGGAGCCGCAAAAACGCGGTCATTACGCGTGATGGATACGCGATACCGTGTAGAAAGGCCAGCATCGCGGAATGATCCTTTCGATCTGAATGTCTGTGGAGAAAAATAGAATAGGCGGTCTGCGATTAGACGCACGCACGGAATTGTGTGCGTGCCCCGCAACGCGGAATCGGTCTGTTTTCAGTTATTGCGGTTACATCACGGGGGGTGGGGGGAGGGGATCGGATGAAGCAGTCAGAGAAAAATTAGAAGGAGAGTATCTCCGCCGAAGGCGTGCACCTTCGTCCATTCAGTGAAAGTGATTGCACCGGCAACTTGTATAAAACCAGGGCGTGGAATCGAGGATGGCACACATCAAGCTCCAGCTCCGAGGACAAGCAACAATGAGGTGCTTCGTAGTAAGTAGAACGTCAGCGAGCTTCGGCTCAGTGGTCGATTTTTCGGGGTTTGCGCTTTGAGGATTGCGAGACTCTTCTGGCGAGGGGAATTGTGTTTCGGACATTTTTGGGGGCATTGTAAGGGATTCGAGGGAATTGGTAGAGGATCGAGGAATTCGGGATTGGGGGTTGGGGAGTGTGGTGATCACAGTAGAAATTTCGGAGGGAAATTGTAGTCTGAACATTTTTTGGTGGAAAGACATCTGTCATTTGAGGAAATTAGTGGAGCAGTGAAAATTTTGGGATTAGGATTTAAGACTGTGGTGGACGTAGGGACTAAATATTTTGAGGGAAGAGAAGGAGCGTTCTTTGAAATTTTTAGGGGGAAGAAATTGGTGAAGCAGTGAGAAATATTAGTATTAGATTTGGAAAATTCGGTGCACATTTTAAATAAATTTCTCTTCTTTGGAGTTGGGGGTATAATTAGACTTTGGAAATTTTGTAAAATTGTCGTATTTCGTAAGTAAGTGGGAAAAGGACATTTGAGTTTGAAGTTTTAATTGCAATTATGCAGAGTAATATTGTAATTTGAAAGCTTTACAGGACAAAGGGCTTGACGTCAAATTGATAAAATTTGCAACTGTTCTATTCCTTTGAAGTGAAATTCTGAAGGGCACACTAGATCTAAATTGAAAATTTGAACCCTGTGGAATACTCCCTGAAGTACCCTTACGTACAAAATAGTAATTGAATTCACTAAAATTTTCCCAATTACTGTGAAATTGGTCTTATGCAGATCTTACAAAGTAGTACAATTTGAAATGTTTTTACAAAATCTAATTATTAATTTAGATCTTGACTCTTAAAGCTATTTCAGAAATGGATTCATCGAAAGCTACAATGTATTCTGAGGCAAAAGAACAGCTAGATTTAAAGTCACTAACAGTTATTAAGTGAGCAATTCTTGACTTCATTGAAACTTCAAAGCACCTGAACTGTTGAGTAACAGACTCTCAAATTGCTCAAGTGTTTCTTAAGAATAGCATTTACCTTCTCTCGTCAACGATACTTTAAACCACTCTAATTTGCTGCTTCCACACACACCAAGTCAAACATAGAGAAAAAATTAAAAATGACGCTTTAATTCGTGAACTTATTCAAAAAGTCGATTATAATGACATTCCAAATATCCTTTCACTTTACCACTTTAATTTTAAAAGACCTAACATCTTTATTCCCTTTCGAAGGACATACCTTTCTGTCCGAGACGACACTATTAAATAGTTCTATCTCATGCCACGTAATCACCAGTTTAAGATGTGCCTTAAGTACTTGCTTTAAATTCGCTTATCCATGCCGATGACTTCATCAATAACTTCCATATCGTCCCAACTACCAACATTAGTACTCAAGAATCAGACAATACCCCATCAACAAGACTGACACTCAGACTGGAACCAACAATCACCATTCATCATTAGCCATCAAGAAAGGATCTACAGAGACGAAAAATAACCATCTAATTTTCACGTAGATATGCCTTTTGGCCACCGCGGCTTGCGCCGCCCAAGCGGAGCAAGGAAAGACAGAGAAGACCAAGAGAGGTATTCTCCTGGGCACTGGAGGACTGGGTGGCTCCTCTGGTGGACTGGGAGGATCATCTGGAGGATGGGATCTCAGTTCAGGTTCTAGCTATGGCGGTGGCTCAGACTCCAGTGGATTTTCTGGTGGGCAATCTAGCGGGATTTCACTTGGAGGGGGTGGAGGATTCGGTGGAGGATTCGGTGGAGGACATGGTGGAGGATCAGGTGGAGGACTGGGTGGAGGATTCGGTGGAGGACATGGTGGAGGATCAGGTGGAGGACTGGGTGGAGGATTTGGTGGAGGACTGGGCGGTGGACTTGGTGGAGGACTTGGTGGAGGTGGCGGTGGAGGAGGCGGTGGAGACGGAAGCGGTGGAACCAGAGTGCATACCATCACTCAACAAGTCCCAATTCTCATACCTCAACCATACCCCGTCTCGAAACCTGTGGCAGTCCCATACTACGTGAAGCAAGCAGTCCCCGTTATCAAGGAAGTGCCTGTCCGTGTACCTCATCCAGTGCCTGTCACCGTTGAGAAGCCAGTTGTCGTCCCTCAGACCGTGAGAGTGCCAGTGCCAGTGCCAGTGCCAGTGACTCAGACTGTGCCTGTGCCAGTGCCAGTGCCCCAGCCTATTGTCCTCACCGTCTCGGCAAGTTCGGCTGGAGGAGCTGGTGGATCTGGTGACTCTTCTGGCCTGGGCTCAGGACTTGGCGGTGGAGCCGGCGGTGGATTCGGCGGTGGAGCCAGCGGTGGATTCGGCGGTGGAGCCAGCGGTGGATTCGGCGGTGGAGCCGGCAGTGGATTCGGCGGTGGAGCCAGCGGTGGATTCGGCGGTGGAGCCGGCGGTGGATTCAGCGGTGGATCCGGCGGTGGATTCGGAGGTGGACTCGGTGGTGGACACGGTGGTGGATTCAGCGGTGGACTCAGTTCAGGTTTCAGCTCTGGTCTCAGCTCTGGCCTTGGATCCAGCCTGGGATCCAGTTATGGCTCAGGTTCAAGCTCCAGCTACGGTTCAGGACTGGGATCCAGCTCCGGTTCTTCAGGTCTCAGCTTAGGCTCTGGCAGCGGCCAGAGCTCCGGTGGTGGTTCTGGTATCACCATTATCAAAATCGCCTCTTCTGGCTCTGGGCAGGGCTCTGGATTAAGCTCTGGTCTGAGTTCCGGGCTTGGCTCAAGCCTTGGATCTGGATCAAGCTCTAGCCTTGGTTCTGGATACGGATCTGGGTACTCGTCTGGTTCCCTTGGAGGGTCCGGTGGACTGTCATCAGGAAAGTGGTGAATTGTTGGACCAGTATAAGTCGAAGAATATATTGTATAGGTGGATGTACCCATGTAAGACCCTTTTTGTAATATTGTGATAATCACCCCATTTTTTATACTTTAATAAAATTATATTTTTGTACGATACATTAAGGTATACACTTCTGAGTAGTGCCGCGATGAAAGCGTTTAATGCAATTTGGGTATCAAAACTGGGTAGGGGTGCTCCGCATTGAAACAGGTGTGCGTGCAACCGCAGGCAACAGCAGTCCTTCAAGTTGTCTAGATCAAGTTATCAGCAAAGATCCTTCCAGGTCATACGAGGATTCAAAGCTATCATGCGAATCAGGCCAACACTAAAACTGAGCTCCTCCCTCGGTATTGATAAGGAAGAAAAATTGAAACTTCCTACGACATCTACGGTTTGGTGAAATTCGCAGTGTTGGTATAGTAGACATGCTTCCTAACCATTTGTTGGATGGAACATACCCAGGAGAACTCTATCGGTAACTCATGAAACTTTGTGCACAATGGTTACCTACAAATCTACTTGATGCCACCCGGTATCACACAATTTATGTGCTATCATATAAAATGACCGTAGAATGGCCGGTAAGGTATATTTCTTTCTCATTGGATGCAAGTAATTGCAGATTCCTGTAATACTTGCAGCAGATACAATGGGAAACTGCATTCGATAATGCATTTTCCTACTTTTACTACGGTAGATATAAGGAAAGGTACCTGCACAACTGACAGTCGGTGTGCAGAATAAAAATATTGTAACAATGCCAAAAGATATACTGCAAGAAGGTATTTACGACCGTTCAATATCATAAATTTTCGTCCTTATGTATCCCTGCACATCAATGGTAGAATATAATTAAATCTCAGTATCGACCGTCACAGCTGAGCAATGTAATCCTAGTCATGCAATTTGATTACAAATTAAGTATTTAAAAACTTACGAATTTTCAAGTAGTAGTTAGTACAGAGGACTGAATGTACACTCACCTGAAACAAAAAAAGAATTGCCAATCAGTTCTCATGCTATTTCCACAAAGTATCTTTACATGGTCCATTAAAATACAAATTGCTTTCTACTCTGAGATCACAGTTTCACGAGGAATTTGTACATAACGCCTTTTCCGTTTCTTAAAATACGAGGGAAGGTATTGCTCCCACTTTATGCAGCTACTATCACCCCATATACACCTCTTAAAGATACAGAACGAACTGTTGCGCAATCCCCCACACAAAGGAGAGCGCATAAAGTCCTGTAATCTTCTTTCTCAGACCTTGTTGGCTCGTTAATTACTGCAAAAAGCATCGTTACCTTTCTGAAGGAAGTTCTCAGCAGCCATCTCGTTACTAATAATACGGAAAACTGCGGCTCATGCTCGCCCAGCAACCTCATTTTTTTTCAAAGAGGAGCCAAATGTTCTTTCAGAATTTCATAATGCTACAGTACTTAGTGATAATGAAAACTTTTTAAACACGCAGAACGTGGCAGAACACCTACGAAAGGAATATTTTAAATAGTTTCTGTTGAGATGAACCTCAACAATTTTACATCAGAGCACTTCTTGCTTCTGGAAATATTCAAAGTAGCCCGATCATACCACGTTATTGTGAAATATGCACTCCTGGTCAGTCGTGCGAGTAGAGTGCGAAGGAGGGGATAGAAGAATGCAAGAGTAAGGGGTACAGGTCCGTCTATGGTCAGACGCAGTTAGAAACCAATATGCCTGGGGCTCTATGTGCTTATAACTTTGTACAAGTGCATTATTTTAAAAATAATTTGCAGTAAAAGTTGTTCAGTTTAATGGGAACTTTAAAACTTCCTACAAATTCTATAATATTATTAAACATTTTGAAGTAGACTTCCACGTAGCTGCTTATGGCTTTCTCGACTTCTTCCTGCTTCTACTTCTTTTTCCATTCTTTAACAGTATTCTTTACATAATTTTACCTATCCTAATAATATTATTAATGATGAATGTTATTTTTCTTCAGTCGAAAAAAATTCACTTTGCAAAGTTAGATGTTTCTATTAGCTTTTTAGCTTTTACAAAGAGATATCCCGAAAGATGTGGTTCCATAATTCAACATCTTCCTACTATTTTAGCTTAAAAATTGCTACATGAAAATCGAGGAAATACGGCTCAGGCGTCGAAGAACATGCAGCCGTGCCTCTATCGATACAAAGTCGAGCCTTACTTTATTGCGTGTGCGAGGTGAAGTCGACTGCGGGAAGTGTCGGTCGATGGATTTGCATATTTTATACCCTGTTACGCTTACGAAAGCTCGTGTACGAGCCCTGTATAAATTTCTGACACAGTATTGACATTCCCATCTGATAGGATGGTAAAATATTGATGTCAGTGGCATAAAAACACAAAATTTAATTTCCAACGTACTGAATATATCTAATTCACTAAACTCTAGATTTTATCTACGATATTATAATATTGAATTAGACTAAATTTGAGGCGAGATTACAACCCATAGTCAAAATGAGCTTATAACGAAAATTTACTCTAAACTGAAATATTCCTGTATTTTTCTAAAAAGGACACTCCAATTGTTTCATAAAAATTATGTAATTTTTTGCCAACGAAAGTTTGTAATATAATATTATTCCCTCAGTTTTACATCCCAGATACTGTGATTTTAAATCCATCCCAGGGGCTCAGTCAGCCCCTTCCGCGGCGATTATTCGATCACGCGAACGAACCTGCGGGTAATTAATTAACCACAGGTTCAAAGACTCACCATCCAGTTGCACGGGCATCTCGTATTATTAATGTAACTCGTTCACGCAGCGATCATTAGCAGCCTCGTCGATTATTTATCGTTATCTGGCGTCGGATACATCAATTTTCCCAGAAGCGAAATCAAGTATCGAGCCGAGCGGTTCGAATTTCACGAATTGAAAGGGGTTCCCCGCGAAGTGGAGGAGAAATCAGATATCATCAGGTCTGTAATTTATCCAGCAGCTGAGTAACACCGTAAATTAACCAATGATGAATTTCTTGTAAATTTTCCATTTCCAAGCATATAGAGCTCTACCCCTAAAAATTTTCTTAAAGATGTTAAGAAATAGTTCAACCATTGTAATTTCAAATTTCAAGTTTGATACGTAAGAACTAATATTTTTATTTTAAAATACTAGTTTTGTTGAAAATTTATTTAAAAATTTATTTCAAATTTCCTTTAAAAATTTATTTCAAATTTCCTTTAAAAATTTATTTCAAATTTCATTTAAAAATTTATTTCAAATTTCATTTAAAAATTTATTTCAAATTTCATTTAAAAATTTATTTCAAATTTCATTTAAAAATTTATTTCATTATTTCAGAATTATTTATTTCGAAATTTATTTCTTTATTTTGTATATTTTGTTATGAATCATAACTGTAGAAAGTTATGATTTCTTAAAGAATTATGCCTAATTGAATGTTGTGCAACCTTCGAATTACTTTATGAAGCTTTAGTAACATTCACTGATTGTGAGATATACAATAGCTCGACGCTTGAAGCCTGTAAATCTCGGCGATAATAACTAAGTGGAAGTAACAATGAATTACGTTGGAAGTTGAAACGTGAAGGAGATTGTTTCTTCCCTTATCTCACGTCGATCGACGAGAGGGTTTAATTAATACTTGTAGATCGTTCGTCTAGTTGTTCGAAGGATAAAACGAGTATCGAGAACCTCTTCCTTCCTTTAGCGTACTCAGTAACTGTATAATCATTCAATTTTCGAAAGAATGTAAGCAGCTTCTATACACCTTCTGTTAATTTAATTCACAATACTGTTCAACTTTTCAATTAGCGAACCATTTGTGCAGTCATTTCGACGGGGACTTTACTTCGCGTTGCGAGGAAACTATTTCATAATGTATACACGTTTGAAACAATTGTTCCAAATTGTACCAGCGAATAATTCTGCTCCCTTCTGAATGTTAAGCGTATAATGGAATATTACGAAGTTACATTTTCATTACACTTCCCAGTGATTCGACGTATTATGATGTAACTATGTTCCCTTTGAATGCATTATTTGTTTCGAGCATTTCATGCAGCAGGCAACGGGTGCTCCAGCGAACGAAGAACCTGTTCGTTGAAGTACCTTTGAAACCTTTAATCGAGCATAAAATGAGCTCGAAAAGTAGAATGTTGAACCATTACCTCGCTGTAGGAATAGGTGGGCACTTTTACAAAGAGTTTCTGGGATTCAAATTCTGGTTCTGCCAATTTTGCTAGCCCTCGAATGTTCGAGAACATTTTAGAAATTCAAGATAGGAACTCAATACATCATTTTATGCAGTAAAATTAGAAGTCGAAAATTCAATTTCATTTCATAATCAGTACTTAGGTTTAACTAGTTAATCAAGTTAAAGTCATACTGTAACTTCATTTATAGTGATAAGCCACATTTCATTATCCCTACTTAAATTAATCTAAAGTAGAGAGGTAAATATTCAAATAATTAGTAGAATTCGAATATTCCAAAATTATTGATAAATTTGAAACTATATTAATCTTTGATAAATTTTTGGCTTCATACAAAAATGTCTGCTTATACTAATGTTTCAAACTTAGTATTGAAAATTAAGTCACGTAGCTCGACTGCGAAACAAAATTGTGCGTTAATATAATATTTCATTTAAATAATAAATATTTACTATTTACGATACATTATTTCTTCTATTCATGCGAATAATTCATCATTATTTACTTGAATAATTCGTTGGAATAACGATTGTAAAATAATTAGAATAATAATATTACACAAAATAATAATAAACATATGTCATAAACGTAGAAGTGCAAAGATATAGAGTTACAGCGATTAAGTAAACTGAAGTTATTTCAGGTAATCACTTTGAATTGATTAAAAACACACTAATTAGTACCTACAAAGTTTTCTCCGCATATATCAGCATGTACACGCTCGATAGAGTTCAGTTTACCTTCATAATTACAAATTTCTTGATTACCTGGATCTGCGTGTCGCGCTAGCTTGCACGTTTCTCGTTCTGCACAACTTCATTCGAGATGCTCCCTGCAACTAATGACGGACGAACGGGTCACCCACCCCCACCCCCGATTTCCTGAACGACGCCCGCGGGAACTTTGGCTACATAGTATCGGTCAATCGCTACCGGTCCTAACTGGAAAGCCCGAGCACGTGTGATGGCGTCGTGACTGCGAAACAAAGGAGCGTCACTTTGGAACTTTTCGTGTTCCAGTGATCAAAGTGCCCCTAAAATAACCACCGAAATCTGTTGATCGGTTTGTACCTCCCTCCTTTTATCTCCCAACCGCCTCCAGAAGTTCGAGTAACTTCCACTCCCATATCCGTTTCACGTGATAGAATAAATGTAACCCCTCGGTAACCCACCGGGGGCGTCCAGTGAAAAGTGATCGTGGCGTTTGCTCGCGGCCAGAAAACAAGGTCGTCGAAAACAGCGGCATCGAGCTGTCCGTATCAAAGAGGAAATTAATATCTGTTCGGGGACGCGCGTACGCCCGTGACGTCCGGCCTGTTGTCTCGTAGATTTTGCAATAACGAGGCGTCGACGGCACACGCGACGACGGCTTTCTGTGCTCGCGATTATTCCGTGACATAAATGCTACCCCCTAGGAATAGCGGGCAGAATTTATTGTCAGCGGTTGCATGTCGCCGATGGTATAACTTCGCGCTCTCTTTTGTCCAATAAATTCCGCGTCTTCCATGTCTGCCCCCCCCCTTCCCGCCAGCTACTAACCAACCACGGACTGGTGGATCCGTTCGATTCAAACGTAGAATCGATGACAAAGAATCAAAGTGACGGCGGACAGACGCAGGGAATTCTGTGCAAAGTGGGTCGTGCATTACGCTTCGATGTAGAAAAGTGGATTCCGGTAAATTCCCTGGATTATGACTGTCTTGATTGTAAATTGTTATTGGAGCGTTCCTCTTACTGTTCTGGGTTTTCGGAAATCTATTCTGAGTAATTGAAGGATTGTTTGGATGGCGTCAGAATTATGTGAGAATGTTAAGGTTTGATAGAGGGAAGGGATATAGGGGAGGTATAAGGGTGTGAGGATGTGGAAGGGCTGAGCTGTGGTATGACTTATCAAGTATGGGTTTTTAAGGAAGTATTAGTCCGTAGAACTGGGATATTGAAAGTTTGGGAGTTCGGGGTACTAATATCGTGTGTTATTGGACTGCTGGGACACAGGTTTCGTGAGTTTTTGAACTGCAGATGAATTATTTTCGTGAGATATTAGAATACTTGGACACTGGTCGCATGGGGATTGAAAAAGTGGGGAGTTTTGGTTTGTGGGGTACTGGAATGGTAGGGAACTAGTTTTGTAGGATATTGGGATACTAGGGAAATAATTTCCTGGAGTATTGGGATACTAGGGAATTAGTTTTTTAGAGTATTAGGATATTGGGGAATTAGTTTTCTGGAATATTGGAATACTAGAGAAATTGTTTTCTGCAGTATTGAAATATAGGTACAAGAGAATTATTTTCCCGAAGTATTGACACATCAGGGAATTGGTATCGTGTATTGAATGCTAGCGAATTAGTTTCCTGGAGTATTCGAATGCTGAGGAACTGTTTACACGGAATATTCGAAAACTGGAGAATTCGTTTTCTGGTGTATCGGAATACTGAAAAATTATTCTTCTAAGATACTGAAGTCCTTCCTGATATGTGTAGCACGAATCTTGACTTATTAAGATCTCAGAGAATTAGTGCATTACAATTCCACCGTGTTGGGCTGTGGAGGATTTGTGGTACTGCGGTTTCCTGAGAACCCTCAGGAACTGGAGATTGCTTCCTGGGCGTTTTAATCCCTCAAAGCATGTCCCTAGATGGAAAATGGTGATCCCAAGGTTCTCGGCTGGTACGTCAGTACTAAGACCATGTCGGATGGTCAACTAGGAATGTTCCGTGATAGTCACAGTCCCAAATAGGTTTAATGAGAACGAGGGTGTCGAGAATCGTGATTTGATGTGGGATCCTGAAACTCGTGTCCTGCAAAAATTAGGAACTAGAGTTTTTAGGTTCTACGAAACGAGCTTCCCAAGAAATTAGGCCAACGTGATTCCCAGGCCACCGATGCTCTCAGGCTCGAAGACATGAAGACGTACATGCGAAGTTACCCACTTAAGCTGACCGAACTTCGCAATTACATTGCAAACTCCTCAGACTTTCAATGCATCTCTGTCGGAAGTCTCCTGAGCTATTCCAAAGAGATAAGTCCAGTGATGTATACGAAAGAAAATGAAACGAAATGTTGTCGCGGAGCTAGGATCAACCTATAGAGGCGTCAACGTAACTCCGGCTATTGATATCAATTTATCGCATGGCGTATCACAGTATTACATAGTACTGTGTGCACATGTTAAACAAGACAAGGGGCGGTTTACTTCGAGTACTTTACTGTCCCTCCCTCTCTCTCCTTGTCTACATAACAGTGCACGCGTGCAGATTGTCTAACGCTATGCATACCTGGTGTTTGGAGAACAAGAGCTAGAAGCCTTTGCAACAATTACTGCAGGAATAAATAATTGCTGAATACATATTACTACTAACAGCGAAAGCAATTACGAAGAAAATGGAACCCCTATTTCTGCGGGCAAGAAATCATTTAATTATCTTATTTCTCATTAAACTGTAATAATTGGGGTTTCTTAAGTCCAGTAATAGAAGTCCTTGGTAGAATAATAAATGTCCCATAAAACTCCCAGAATAAAATATAAAAATTTCAGAGAACCTCCCTTGGAATATCTCATTGGGAATCAAAGAAGCTTGGGAGCTGAAAGTATTTCTTAATTAGTTCCACTGAATTCTCTTGAATCGATCCTTCCCCAAGAATCCCCACCCAAGGGACCCTCGCTTTAATTCATTCACCCCTCATCCGGAAGAACAAAAACAACCCTTCCGCCAATCATGCAGCAAATTCCACTGAAAAAATATCTAAACTCACGTTTCCGATAATCCACTGTCTGGACTATTCACTTTTAACCTTCGCCTTGGCAGCTTAATTAGCCCCAGCGAAAAAAGGAATTTTTCCAATCAGGGCCAATATCGAGACACCCAGTGCATGGGGCCGGGCGTGTTGACGTGTGTCAGTGGCATCGTCCGTGGATTTAAAAGAGTGTCCCACAAGCAAGCTCAATCAGCCACGGCTGATGAACCCTGGAACACTATTTTCCCCGGGTGCAGCAGTCAACCAGTTCATCCTAGTCCATGGCACGACGTAACATCGTCGATATCGATGCACACACAGACGAGGGGAGTGTTTTATGCGCTCGCGTGTGGGGTTCGCGTGAAAGTGATCAAAGACGGCGAAGGGACAAGGAACGAAGGAGAACACAATGGAGGGGTAGGAAAAAAGTGCAGGGTGACTAGGACGATAAGTATGAAAAATTGAGGTAAGAGTGTCGGGATACGAGGGGCTTGAGAGAATTTAAAGAAGCAGGAGAATAAATGTAGGAGAAATTGAAAGGAGAGAACAATAGTTTAAATAATGGTGACGGGGGTCGAAGGGGGATGAGTTGCGAGAGAGAAGAGCAAAGACGGAAGAATCGAGGACTGGGGAGGAAAATTGAGTTAGAAATGATACAGGAGGGAGGAATGAAAGGCAAGGGATGTAACGGGTGGGTCATAAAAAATCAAGCAAATAGATAGAAGAAGAGAAAAGGAAGTTTGAAAGGGAAAATAATGGATGTCTGGTGGAGAGAAAGGAAAGTTAAGAAGAATGGGTAAGGGAGGATAAAAATGCTAGGGTAAGGAAAGAAAGCAAAAATAGAGTTCGTATGGTGGGTAGGATTTACAGTTGTGTGCTGAGGAAACAGAGGAGTAATGTGACAGAAAACTGCACTTCTGCCACGTTGCATTAGTCCTTTGTTTTACTACTTTAAAATGGATATCTACCGTGAAATTATTCTTCTCAATTTTCTACCATTTTCACGTTGGTATCCGTTCGGTCTCATTATACAAATTCAAAAAATTAATTCTTTAAGGATTACGTAAACAGTTGGGGGAGCAAGTTTCACAGGTTCGAAGTTTTAGTCAGAAGATCAACTAAGATAAAGGGTTCCGAGGGTAGAAGTTGTGTGGGTTCATGTAATTCGTTTCACAGACATTTTAAGGGAAAAGGGAGACAGAAATGGACACTTCAGACCGGCGACCATTTCTGGGACTTTATATCGTGAGGGTTGTTTCCCCTTTCGCGTGGCTGCTTCCGCGTAATTCTCATCTGACGCTGGGTTCAGCGACGCGTGACGATAAACGAACACCAACTTTAGGGATTTGCAATGCAAATTTACAACACCCCACGAACTTCACGCGTCGACGAGATCCGAGAAGATTAGCGAGACCCCTTTGGCGACTTTTTCCACCCCCGCTTCGAAAACAGGCAAAACCTAGCGCGTGACTCATTAATCGAGTCCAATTAAGCTGTGGAATCGTTAGTCGCCGACAAAGTCGCGGTTTCTGTCGTGAAATTTTTGCATGGGACTTTTAGCAACATTTTTCTCTTCCTTTTAAGTTTAAGTGAAAGAAAATCTGTATTATGTTGGTCAGCCTAATTGTTTTAGTAATATATATATTTCTTTATATCGTGATCGTCAAAATTGTATTAAGGAGTTGTTCGTGAACAAAAACTTTATCTATGATTGATATGTAAAAAAAATGAAAGCAAATCCAGATGTATCGTTTTATCCAATATCTATTACTGCATTACAAATTGAAAAAATCTTTAAAAGTTAAAGATAAACATTCATTAAAAATTAAATAAAAATTTTTAAACCGGTGGCCGAAAAACGAGGATTTTTTTTCGAAAAAATTGTTTTTGACTGTGCGCTACTAAAAAACCGCGAGTTTTTAATTTTTTTGATGAAAATCTGACATTTTTACCGAGTATGTCGAAGGTTACGCGGGAAATGGTGCGTGTTTTATACATTTTTAATGAGGGAATAATTTAGGGAAATAAAAATTTTTAGTTATAAAAATTTCTGGGAAAAACTCGTATAAAGCTTTTTGTAGATTTTAAAATACCTTTACTTCACATAAGTACCTCGCTTGGTGAGCGAATTTTAACATAAACCAAAGGGCGCTTTCTTCAGAAAGGCTAGTACTTTAAAAAATATGCATAAAGGAATAAACCAATTTTTCGATTGCTTCCCATATGTATTAAAAATGATGACATGTATCAAATGCTGTATCAAAGAGTGTCACTGTAGAGATGAAAGTTGGAGAAACGAAGTCATTTTTGCGCTTCGCACCACAAATCACTTGGCAGTGTCGACGCGTTCTGCTTTAATATCAAAGTTCGAGCCATCGATTCCCGAAGGAAATCTCTGTCTACGCGTTCTTCGACCTGGTTTATTGAAAAATTGCCCCCAAAACAGCGTATCTATCCCATGTTTTACGAGTTGTGCATAAGTTTTCTGTGGAACCACTCGGCTTCCTCCCTTGCTCTGGACGACTATGATTTAGCTAAAAACTTATTCACGTCTTAGTCTCCTGGGAAATCTAAATTCTCGAAAAACTTGCTAGCGTATGACAATCATAAGATGCATTGGATATGATAGATTTTGTTCCATCAGTCTGATCCAAACAAGTCGATACTGAATTATGGTATGAGAGTTTTGGGGGAGCTAGATATTTATACTTAGATATTTCGAGGGGCAAGGGATAGAAAAATTAATTATTGTTCAGGAAAATTATAAAGCTTTTCCAACGAGTTGTAATTTTACATCACATGGAAGACAAAACTGTTGACGCGCCGTTAGAGTACTTTGAGGGCATCAAACGAAGTTATAAATTTAATAATTGTTAATGTTTTCGCATATCGTTAAAATGTGCGGAAATCTGAACAACTTTGTTCTGAAATATTTTTGGAAATAATGAACGCATCAAAAGTTATGGAGGTTTATTTTCTATTATTTCGAGCGCTGTGTGCGTCTGACCATGCAGAGTTCACTTCCACTTGTGCGCTCTGTCTGTCCTACAATTGATTGTTCTCCTTCCCTACTATTCTGTTCGCGTTTTTATCTCGCTATAACTTTTAATCCGCACATCATATTGAAAATTGTGTCGAACAAAAGTTCTTTATTTTAAAATGACCTACCCAAATATCTAAAACTTTTAATAAATTTAAATTTAAATTTTCAAAATACGTCACTTTTTCTACTTTATCCATCTTATAGGAGGAACTTTTGTTCTTTTTATTTGTATTTGTTTTAGCTTAGTTCTTAGTTTTCGGTACTTTTTGGTTAGACTGATCGACAGTATTGTTACTGTAGCCTTGCGTTTAACTCTAAAATTTACATTTACTATTACTCATCTATAAGTATTATATCATTTACTTTCTATGAGTAATAAAGACTTAATAATAATAATAATTTAAATGTGTCCTCTTCATATAATTAATCAATTTTTTTTAGGAAGTTTAACACGAAAACACCACTTAAATAAACGCGAGGTATATAAATTACGCTGACTTCTCAAAACAGCGCAGATAATACAATTGAAATTTAGAATTGAATACCTCACATTCTGCCATCAATTTATAGTAAAATAAATATATTCTAATGAAGAAATTTGGTTCCTCGAAAGTAGTATTTAATTTCAAACACATTAACTTAGATATTCCACTGTCGCTACATACCAGATATTGATGTTATTTCAAGCGTGCGAGAATGAAAATCGTCGGCAAACGTCTTCGAGCAGACGCGACACCTGGATTTCCATCCTAGCCATCCTCAATTTCGATTTCCATTTCACCCACGAATTTCACCGTGCCGCTATGTAATTCGCAATTTCCCTAGGAGTTTCCCAGAATTTAATAAAGCTCCGCCCAGAATTTTTCCGGCCCCCTTTCCACCGCCGGAGAGTGCCTTTAATCTCACGTGAAAGAAAACGTGATAAAAACGCCGCGGGTTTTTTTTTCCACGTAATCGTTTAACGTTCGTCGATTTTCAAATTAATCGGAAAGCTCTTCCGTCCCAGTGTCCGTGGTAAATCTATTCCTGTCATGGATCGTCGATTAAAGCACAAAATCCTCGACTCGGTCTAAAATTGTCCGATTTTTCAGTTTCAGTGACCCACATACCATTTTATTGGTTTGTGTATTTAATTTCTGTAATACATTCAATAACACTGGTTCTGATTAAAGTTTTGAAAATTTGAAATACTTCAAAGCACCATTTACATTGAAAAATATTTTGTTACATTTTTAGTATATTTGGACATTTCTATTATTCTTTAAATTAAAAAGATTAATTTGTGAATGTATTTTAAGCTTGCTTTTGGGTGTTAAAGAAACTCCTATATTTCGTATTCCCAAAGATAAACATTGCTTTTGATTTCACCAACCTTAATAATTTTTAAAGTAAAAAAATATTTAATTTGAAAATTCGTTGAATTAGCCCTTATTTAATGCAATCCCTAATTGAAACGAAAATTCGTATCCCACTCCATTAATACATTTACGCTTCCGTCAATTTTAATTACTTTTGAAATCCAGGGGAGTAATTTATAAATAAATTCAATGTCATTTCAATGAATTGATACTCAATGAATTCACCCCAGCGATACTTCCATTCAAATCCGAACTGTCCTAATCGACGGATGCTGCTTCGTCACGCTGCACACTTGCATATTTATTCGTTCGCACGTGCATCACTCCTCCACTTGGGATCATGCAGACATTTATCAAGAGACACGGTAGTGTCTCGCGCCAAGTATATATACATATATATATGCGCAGCGCGAGACACAGAATGGCTCTATTACGCCACGACTCGCTATCAAGAACCCTGAGATTTCCGAATCTCAATAACGACTGATCCGTTTAGATTTTGAATGGTTGAGGGAATGAATTTGGATACTCGTAAACTATTGATTTTCTTAAAAATATCATCAATATTCATGTTGATATTTGAAAATTGAGTTTGAGTAGGTACTATTATCAAAGGTCAGAAGTATAGACAGAACCAAAAAAGGATGCAAATATCGAGGGAAGTAAGAAACACATGACAATTTCAGATTTTTATTAGGCAGGCCATTATTTAAATTTAGGTACCTAAGTAGATATGTAAATGGTTCGATAAGACTTTTAGTGACCACGTAGAATTAAGTAGTTTTTAAGAAAAAAAAATAAACACTACGGTGTTTAATTAAATATAAGTAGCAATTATTAAATACGAGCACTCGTATAGGTATGCATTATTAGTATTTAAGTAGTCATAGCAAATATGCGCATATTTTCTATTAATGAATAGGAAACGATAATAATAATTCACTAATTGGGAATGAAATAAAGGAAATGGGGAAAAACTTTTTGCTAAATAATGATATATCATATAATATAACCTATAATAATGTATCATTATCAGTATTTTCACTGATAATTTCCCTCAAATATTCCCCATTTATTTTCTTTCTTTCATTCCCAATTAGTGAAGAATTATCATGGTAGTAATATACCAGAAAATTCTTCAAATTTAAAACAGAAAGAAACAAAAAATGTTTTAAATTCTGCTTAGCTTCATCGCGGTAGCTTTTTACAGAATAACTCCTTCTCTTGCCCGCTTGTGGAGCGATCGAGGATCGTTCAGCAATCGTTCATCAGGGGGATCGATGGAAATGAAAATAAAATTTTGCATAAAAGGAGGGCGGATGGGCCGCGGTTAGGGTGGGTCTCCACTAGCAGCGCCTCCACGTGGTGAGACCTGGCCAATCTATATTATTTGAAGTATAATTACTAATCGTATCACAAGTAACATTGTAATTCAATTATTAATTACATGACAAGTAATACGAGCCGATTGGCTGTGATCATCTATCTTCATTAATCTCTATTCTATCCGTCCAGATTCGATTCGAAATATTTCTCCTACAATTTCATTTTATTTCTCAAATAATATTAAAAAAAAGACTCCAATAGCAATCTTGGTAGAATATTTCCCAATGTATTATAAGAATATTAAACTAATGATATATATATAAATTGCACCAATTATCACAATGGCTATTTATACAAAGAAAAAATGTATTATATAATATTAAGCAGATATATTTTTATACAAATAAATATTTTAATACGAATAAATATTTTATTCAAAATACTTGGCGCTGCTCTCCGAATTGGTGTTGCTAAACTGAATAAATATTTATGAATTGCATTAAAATTTTTTTCTTGCTTGTCTCAGTGGTGTCTTGTCTTGTTTTATTTTATTTATTAACCAAGACAATTAACCTTTTTTTTTTGGTTTCGCAGCGCCAAGTATTTTGAATAAAATATTTATTCGTATTAAAATATTTATTTGTATACAAATGTATCTGCTTAATATTTTATAATACATTTTTTTCTTTGTATAAATAGCCATTGTGATAATTGGCGCAATTTATGTATATCATTAGTTTTGTAAAGCTATTACTTTACGACAATGTTTTTAAATGGGATTCTTTTCGATGGGATACATTATTTACATCCCGGCGTCTGTGCCCACCGAGACGAAGATGCAGGCTGCTTTTCGATTATCATAAGTCCTACTGTGATACATTGATCGCGTCTCCCGTCGCTGTATCGTTCATCCGTGATGTTTTTCTCGAAAACCTGACTTTGCACCAGCATAAAAATTTCAGAATTAATCTGTCTTCGCACCGAGTGTCGGTGTGCAAAATACAGGCGTCTAGAGTTCCTAACACTAACAATAGGTACTACAATTTTTACATTTTTAGCTATTGAAAATTTGGAATTTTCTAAAATTGAACAAGCGGCTAGATTCGTCTTTCAAAAACAATGTTTGGTCCTACGCCTAATAGCTCTCGAGATATTCCAGAAAATAGGTTTTCGTCACCAACTTTAGGAGCTTTTTTCACCCCCTCAACATGGACGATTGCCGATAACAAATAGCGCGTGTCAAATAGTGTTTAATATTTTACAAATCTGCAATGTCTCGTCAAAATCGGCTTGTGCGCAAATTATTTTTTTTTAAGTGAAAAAGTCAAATCTTGCGAAAACCATTTTCGTTTTTTGAAAGGGAAAGGATAGGTGCTACGAATTCAGTCAAAAGACTCGATTACAAAGTAATCAAAACTTTCAATTCGGAAATCGCACTGGTACCTCAGTAAATGTTCCAAGACATCGCTTTTCAATTAAGGGTGGAGGGCGTTTTTCATAAAATCCAGGAGCAACGGCGGCTACGAAGTTTGTTATCGCCTGGCGCAGTAGTTGAACAAAAGACAACTCTTGAACATTTCAACTCGATCGTCGATGGAAAACCATCGCCAACCATGTTTCACCTCGCGCGCGCGCGCGCCTCCGTGAATGCATTTGCGTTACATAGCTGAAGTTCGCGGGAGTTCGTTGCGGTGCATTGTTGTCAAGCATCGTTGTCTGTAGAGGGAAGTTTTCTGGTCAACATCAGAAACTGTGTGGAACTTTCACGGAATTATGTAAAATGCTCCACTATAACTTGTCGGCTCGCTATGCTCACGGGCACCGCCATTTTGAAAAGAAGGGGGACGTGCTGAATTCCATCGTGAACAAGTAATCGACTTAAACGATGAATCGATACCCTCAAAACTGTTATACAGATTGCCAAATCTTTGTACTCCTAAAAATTAGTTTAATAAACAATTTAACAAATAAATTCTTTTTTTAATATTATCATTTTTATGTCTGCATAATGGTATTAATAATATAAATATAATCATCTTCTTAAAATTTGTCGAATATTTATCACCCCTTGAGGGGGTGAAGATAAATATAATTTGAAGAATTTTGTAACAAAACTATAAATATTTTTAAAGTACTGGTTCCTCTGCACAATTTTTACTTGAATGACTTTTCAAGATAACGTTCGTGAGAGAAGTTATAGTGAGATACAGTTCCCGGCACATTGGTTCGCGAGGCACGTTTGACCATTGTCAGATCTACTCCACTTGCCCCTTCATTTTTTCTCGTTCTTCCTGTTGCTAGCTTTTGAAATCAATCGTAGCATTCTCTGCTTAGCTATTATTGTTTAATAATACTTGTACACTACACTTGTAGGTATTGTTAATTATTATATTTCAATTATTATGATTTATAGAAGAGTGACAACCATTTGTGGTACATTAATTTCGAATACATTCTTCTTGAACCACTCTGCACTTCAACCAATGACAAAAATCGGTATTCTCTGAAATCCACTCTTTCTTTGCCTTTCCATTAGAGGTCCAACGTTTTCCAAGGCGAATTTGATCTTTCTGATTTCTATGTACATTAGACGTGATCCATCTTGGATGTGGGATAGGATTCACCCATGAGACTGGAAGCATACATATTCTGTCACCTTACTGTTCTGTGAATTTATGGATGGAGTTTAGTCTAAATATATCTAGTAAGACTGTGGAAGGGAGGTTACTGGGAATCAGTGGATCGCAGTGTTGGTTCGTGGAAGCTTTCTTGTTCGAGGTGATAATCGATCAGATTGTAACGGTTTCCAGAGGGTGACGGGTTTGCGGTAACGTAAGCGATAAGAAACTCGCGTCGCGAACAGAAAAGTGAATTCCTGATCAGTTGTTGATGGCGGGGTTCAATGCTTGCTTGGGGTGGGAAGAAACTTTTTCATAAATTTTAATGGACAAAGGTTGTCTATCTTATTCCTCATCTTATCATCTCCGTTCTTGGTATCCTTTTATTCAGATTTTTTTGGAAGAGAACGTTGTAAGATATTGTTCAATAAAAGAAGAATATTTCAGTGCAATTTCTAAAATATGTTTCAAAGTGTAAAGTTTTGAAAGCTGTTAAAAGTTAGGTGGAGATGGAAAGTACTACAAATTTGAATGTACATTTAATACAAAATTTCATGTAATATTAAGAATCGTTCTGTATTAAAATGATATTAGTTTCAGGTTTCGAAATTTATTCGTAAAGTTTCTTGCTAGACGAGGGAGAATAAATCAAAGTTGAGGGAAATGTCACAACGAAAGACTGTAAAAATAATTTTCTGAAAAACTGATACACAAAACAAAAATTTAGAATGCAAAAAATAAAAATAATACTATACAACAGCCCAAGCGCCCATGGAATCAAATCTCAACATCCTAAAAGCTCTCAATAGCCCTAAAACTCCAGGAAGCACTAACGAACCTCCGAAATGTATTCCAAAGCCTGTTTTCAAAACCCCAGACCCTATATACCCGTTAAATCCCCCATTGTGCAGAACCCAATCAACCCTCGCCACCAACCCTCAAACAAACTGCCCCTAATCCTGTCGTATCGTACTCCCAGAAGTAACTTATGAATCCTCAAATCGAACCACCCTGTCCGAATCTTCGGGGTGGAAAGCACCAGCCCCGTTCATCCCCATTTTTCCGTTGGTCACCCCCGAGCGGCTACGCAAAGCTCCAGGAAGCTCCCACGAAGCGTTTCGACGTGTCGAGGGTGCGAAGGGCTCGTTTCCCAGCGCCCCACTTGTTGGACACTGAAAGGGGATGAAGACGGGGGCACCGGCCACCTGATGCTACGCCACTGCGACATCGATCCCCCAATCTACCCCACCACCCGTAGCCATGGCGACCAGCTGCCCCCTCCGCCACATCCAAGGAACCATGACCCCCGTTCCCACCCCTATCCACCCCCCAGAACCGGCGGAGGTGAGTGACGTCAGGTGATAAACATTAACCACGGCGTGAACGCGTCTTCTACGTGCACGTTACTGCCCCCTGCACTTACACCACAGGGATTTTTGACCAATTGGCTCCCTCGTTACAGAGGGCTGTGAAGGGGTGGGGTAGGATTTTCCCTTGTTTGGGACGGTAATTCACGAGCAGGTGCCAAAAGGCTTGCAACATGTAATTTGGAGGGGTAGTTCTCGATATTTCGCTCCCAGAACGCTGGGGTGTGCTTTAATGTTAAGAGGGTGGGATTTTATGGGTACCTCTGGTGGGCTCGGGGTGTTCCGTTACTGAGGATTGGGAACGTGATTCGGTTTCTGTTATTGGAGGATGTACCAGAGACGATATCGACGGAATTTTGAGAGTTATCGGACCTTTTTTTGTACCAAGGTGAGTTTTGTGCGTTGCTCTTCGTGCGGGGTATGATTCCTCGCTACAAAATACGTCGCAAATGTAGTATGGACTTTTTTGTACGAGACTTCGCTTTCGGGGAAATTGGCTTTGAAGTTTCCGGCGTGCAGTTCGGTAATATAAGGGTGAGAGCTTTTGTAGTTATTTGCATTATAATTAATTGCAATATAAATTAGCATTCCCGGAGTCTGATAGTAAAGCAGAGTGTTAACCAGTGAATGTGTGCTAATTAGCTTTGGCAAATGCAATTTACTTTGTGTACAATTCGAGTAAAAAATGGGGAGCTGTGCACCGAATTCAAAGTCGCTTTTCTCAAAAACGAAGCGTCGTACGAAAAAAATTCACTCCACTATTTTAACGTGTTTTATAACGTAGAATCAGATCCGTCCCATTTTGACTAGGAATTATAACATTTACGCCTCCAAATTATAAAAAAATTAAATAGATGACTGTAGATTCAAATTAATTCAATCCAAGAAAATAATTTTGACTGCAGAAGCGTGAGAAATCCTTACATTGAAGAGTAATCGGAGTTAGGATGCTTGAAGTACTTTCAATAGCACTAGCTTCACTTCTGATGGCGATAAAATACACGCCTATCTCTCAATGCTTCATGAATTTGAAAGGATTTATTTAAATGTATAAAATACAGTTGAAAGAGTTTCCTGGATGCGTTGAACGAAGGCATTTACATCACAGAGGTCCCTGGCGACACGGGTGTTTCGCAATGAAGGGACAGAATTTTCTTCAAGGCGTATTTAAAAGTATAATCCACGCCTACACGGCGAGATGGATGTTACAGGAGAAGCAGAGAGTTCATAACGTGATGGGAACTTTCATTACACAGAATTTCCATTACATACATCAATTCATCCTTCAAATTTGCATAGTATTTTTTAAATAGCTTCAAACCAAATTTTAATTTAATTTCTTATTCAAAAATTTGTAAATTTTCATAAGCCTTAAAAATCTCAAACTTATTCCAAGCTTACTTAAATTTCTACAACATAAAATCACTTGTACCTGCAATAAATTCAAAGGGAACAACTTCGAAGGACTTTTTTATAGCTGCGAATAATAACATTTCATTACTCTATTTTATTTATTCGTCACTGGTTTAATATTATCATACCACGAAGATACCACTTAGTCAAGTGTGTTTTCGCTGTTTTTATTACACGTGAAGAAACGATCAGAATATTTATTACTATCACCTCATTTTCTGTCCGATCATACATTCCGATGGTAGGCACTGCACAGCGCCTTTGTCACGTCAAATTCCATCCAGGACCAATATCGACCATCCTGATTACTTAGGGCAGCCCCATAAAAGAAGATCATCCACTTTTATTGTTCGCAGTGCACTGAAAGCCCTCGATTTACGACGAATGTTATACATCTGTCGAAGGGGGTCCAGAATTTTGTAACTACCCCCAATTTGACATCGAATTTTACTGCCAACAGTTACTGATTGGACAACGTTACTACTCGAAGCAAATTCACCCAGTAGTTCCCCCCGTTTACAAGAGTTGCAGAAATGAGTTCCTACAACTCTTTCGATTCAATCCAACGAGGGTGGAAACTGAAGGAAATGTTTCTACGAATTTCAAAGTTGTCTTCTTCGAACGCCTGTCAGAATAAATGCAAAACTTTATGCTTTCAAGAATGTTAATGTGATAATAAAAGGTTCAAATGAAGCTACATTTATTTTATATACGATTTTGTATCTACCACTAGGGTTTGTACTAAACCGTCACGTGCGGAAGGTCACAGTGGATTTGAGGGTGTCTACGTCCTTGCTTTTCTTTCATTCCGCCAAGGATCAGGGGACAATTGGAATGTCAAGGGGAATGCCTGATCATTGGTTGGTTCGTTCCACTTGCAACTTTTTCGGTAATTGGAACGTTCGGGTGAACGTGACAGCCTGAGAGTGACTCTGTTGTCCTTGTTTTATCCCTTGGCGACTTAGACAAGAGAGTTTAACTCAATTAGGTGCCGACATTGGTTGACTTGTACTACTAAGAAGTCTCTGAGAGTGAAATATTGGAGCAAAATCGTCTTTGTACTCGATTGACTTGGGCATGGATGTATTCGCATCACTTATTAAATTAACACAATAATATTAATAAATAAAAGTGATCTTGTACTTTAAAAGGAAATTAACTCCGAAGTTGAAAAATTGCTAAGTTTTAGTTTAAATATTAGAAAAGAATTTCTTTCTTCATTCTGTGCTTGCATTTCAAAATCTCAGAAATATAAAAATATTAAAATTGAATATATGTAGAGAAATAAGAGGAATATAACGTAATTATTATTCTACTACGAAGTTCAGTAATATGTACCATGTTTTAAGAGTGAAAGAAAATGAGGAACCAGATTACTTCAGCTATCAGTATTAGGAGCTTTTCCTCGTAAAGGATGAATTTTTCATTCGACATTATACAATTCTTATAATGCACCACTTTGATAGTCGAACGTGGAATAATTGAAGGGCCCAGAAAGCAGTTCTTGATCTCTTTAATGGCGGACGAGATATACCGTCGTTACGAGCGTTCATTTCTTGTTACGATGATTGCGCGCCCCTTCGACCAGGTGAATTTTTTATTATTTCACTAGAAAGAGAAGCATGACGGCATTTTATTACTCCGAGTATCCAATTACATTCAAGATTACAGAGCCCTCATGAACGAGCCTTACTTCCACAAGGGAAAATTAAACGAGCCGGATATTTTATGCAGTTGTACGCTTGTCATTGCGATAAGTTGAACATGAACATAATTCAAGACGCCTAACTTTATTTCCAGACGTAAAGACAGGCTATAATCTTCCTTACCGAGAGGAAAAAATTGATTTCCACGAAATCACTTTAATTTCTCAAATTCCACTATAAATTCATTTTTTTTAGTACTAATTTTACAAATTTTTATCTTCCTAGTTTGCGAAATAAATTTTAATTCACTGATACCTAAACAAATTCCCATCCAAATGTTTGTCCCCGAATTTTATGCAAAAAGATTAAACCGCTGGAATTTTCATCGTGAAACGCTGGTCCTCCTTTTTGCTCCATGTTCGTTCCAGTTAAGTGCGAATTGCGGTACCCGCGGGGAACGACGTTTAAGAGTAAAAATTCAATTTTTGAGAAAGCGTGGTTAAACTCCCGGCACGTGGAAGCGCGGGGAAGGTGGAATAAAACTCGTCATCGATCGCGGGAAGATAGCCGGAGCCGCAGTTTGTACATTATTAGTTTTATCTGCGCCAGCAACAAGCCAGGAAATTACGAATTCCGCGCGAGATCTCGCAAACACCGGATCCACGCTCTGGCTATTAATAACGAGCACCGGCTCCCTGCATATATAATTTCGTTCGGACTGCTCGTCGCGTGATTTCGCGCGATTACACGAGGGCTTTTATTTGGAGGGTTTCTTTTCTATTATAGGGGAGGTTCTATTGTGTGCCATTCCTGAGCCATTTATACGCGATTCGGGGCTCTGAAAAGCCAGAGAGTATCATAATCGGTGCGAGAAAACAGGTGTGCATTGTTTTAGTCCAGTGGGTAAATGGTTGAATGGTATTTCAGTAGTGAAGGTAAATGATATAGCTGTCAGAAGAAAGTAGTGCCTGTAACTGATATATCTGTCATTCAGCAATGAAGGTAAAGAAAGTACATAGGTGAATTTCAGTAGTCAGGGTAAATCATATTGTAGTCTTTCAGCAGTACAAGTGAATGGTATAATTGCCTTTCAGTAGTATAAGTCAATAGTGCAGATACTTTCAGTAGTGCAAGTAAATATTGCAGTTGCCATTTAATACTACATAAAATGTACTAAACTAATGGAGGTAAATAATATTTTTGTCATTCAGTAGCGCAAGTAAATAATATAATTAGAGGAGGTAAATAACATAGCTGACTTTCAGTGTTACAAGTAGATACTACATTAGTATTTGAATAATGTAGATAATTGTGTAGTATTTTAGGAGAGGACAATACTTTGACTGTGTTCTAGTAGTAACCAATAACTTCCATAGCCCATAAAAATACTTTGCACAGATATCAGTCACTTCAGTAGTGTTGGCAAAAACTGAATAGTGTGTTAGTAGTATATGTCTGTACTTTAGTAGAGCATGTAAATAATTTAATAGTGTCCGAGTAATGTAGGTGAATGCATAGTTCAGCCCTCCTTTAGTAGTACGAGTGAATAATTCAACACTCCATGAGTAGTGTTGCTAAACAATTCAGCCCACATTTACCGTAAACAATTTCTCACGCTTTTCGAAAGATGGGTATCTTGCAATTCACACAGATCCTCGTTCAATGTAATCTGCTCAACGCGTCAAACATGAACAGCACACAGACGATTAAACTCGATTACTTCCTAGGCAATTAAAATAAATTAAACCAGGCACTGATATTTCACAAATGCAAAAACTAATTACTTTCGATTCTTTTAATCATTTTTGGAGTTTTCACGATGCAATGGAATATCGTTAATTAACAGTAATTTCACCCCTGATGATCTTTCAGTAGAACAGCTAAATAATTCACACTGCCATTCACTAGAATCAACTTTCTATTCCTCTCATTGACTTCTCAGTAATATATTCCTACCAATATGAAAGAAATTGGAGTTAAATTTAATTCTTCTTTCATCGATCTGTACTTCCACGGTTGAGGCGTAAGAAGTCTGAGCAGACCAGAAAAAAACATCTGAATTAATCGCATTTTCGATCCAGAATTTATATGGTACATGACCTGCACGTCCGAAGCTTCACGCCTTTATCGATTCGTGCTCCGATTTATCACCCCAGAGGCAGTTTACTCTAATTGCCAGGGAGAAAATAGGACTTCCCTTGCTTCATAGTATCGCTTCGCCGCGATTTATGACGCGACACACGTTTCATAAAGCGTTGAGAAGAAAAATCACAGGGGACATTTCTTCTCATGATGGATGACAGAAGCAGAAAACATAGGGCTGCGGAAATAATCGTGTCAACCTTGAACATTTTTTAAACGAAATCTCGGGTGAAAGCTTGAAGGAACATGATCAGCCTCGTGTAACCATATCATCTCGTTAATCAAAAATTAAAGTCTCAATCACGTGTTGAACTGCAAATTTCGACCGAACTTCCTCCCAGCTACCGAAATGAACTTCCAAACAGGATTAAGCGACCAATCACGTAGGGAAACTTCGTTTGCCTATACTAGACACGAGAGTTTACTGGAATCGTTTACGAACTTGTAACGTGCCGGATACACGTTTTCGAAGTCCCTTTTTAGACTTCTCAACTACGAATTTAATCCCGCGAGATCGGTGTATATGGGCGGTGACACTTCGTGGAATAACTCGGCGGAAAATAATACTTTGAAAAAAATTGATATGAAAATTTGTGCAACATCGGACTCTCCGGGATGCCAAATCTGCAGATTTCTACAGTCAGCTGTAAGAATGAATAATTAACGTCCAATTACATTTTAAACATATTGCAATTGCGATAAAAGATTCGTGTTAGGAGACTGACGAAGAAAATTTTCTTGCGTTCACTACAGACCAAAGTAAAATATTTGGATAAATGGGAATTTTGATTTATTACATTTCAGTAGAAATAAGTGTATTTTAATTTTTTTTTTATGTCAGATTTAGGTTGGTATTAACCTCTTGCTTTACAAATTAATCCTCAGGTTGTTGACCAAAATATACTAAAAAAAACACAAAATAATTAAAAGCAAGTGCTTAATTCAAAATCAAATCTAAATTGAGCTCGCACTGGTGGATTTGATTTGAATCATAGTCAACTTCATCGAATAACGTCACTAATATTTATAATAGGCTCTATTGAGACCTGGATAAATACTAGACCTGGATTAGGTCTCATATTCTCCATACTCAAACTCCCTCAAACTTCTTCAAGCCCTCCACACTCCCACTATGTACAACACCCTCTCAAAATACAACTACTCCCACCCACAAATCCCAAAACAGTCCCAGCCACTGGCATTCCCAGCTGAAAGTCGTCGGCTATCTCATCACAAATAAAGCCACCCTGTCGCTCTCCATCACAGATCTTTCAAATCATCTTTGATCCCACGGTACATCGCCGAACAGGAACTCCAGGGACCCAGAGTCGATGGCTCATAAATAATCCCAACACGTTTCGCCCGGCGACACAGCGACGCTTGCAATGCACCTAAGTACTATTAGTTTGACTGGTGGTATCAACTATTGCTGTCCCTAGCTTCGTGTCGGTCTCACATGTGCACACACTTCCACACAGCCGTGGCATCGGGAAAAGTTATGGGTATTAAGCTCGCCGGAACGTGCATTCTCCCGGCGTCCTGGGATTCGATCCCATTTGCAATGCAAGCTTGATCGCGAACACGTCGTGTCGAGGCGCACTCACGTGCATTCAAAGAGACGTTTATGGTAATGAGTTGATGGACACAAGAAACGAGCCATATCGAAGCGTGCTGGTAGCTGGCGGGTTGTGAATGGTCGGGGCTGTAGCTACTGCTGCTCTTTAATCCACCTGGGTTGCCGGTACTTCAGACAAAAGAGACGTGAACGAGGAGCTCACTGTTAAATTGGACTACTGGGAGTTGAGGATCCGGGATAAGCTGCTGAGTCGGTGGGAAAACTAGTGTCCAAATCTGCTGGTAGCCTCTGGAATATGAATCTTTGAGAAAACGTGTGTCAAATCCCTTTAATTCGATTCCTTCGATGGTCTGCTGTAGGTTAGAGAGCTGACTGCTGGACTGCCCAGCAGGGAATAGAGATTGCGATCTAATGCGCTGAGTTGGGAGGTCTTGCTCGGTGTGCAAGTCTGCTGGTAGCCTCTTGAACGAATCTTCTAGGTATCTTCTAGGTAGCATTTCCTTAGGCTTCTGCACTTTGTATCTTGCAAGCGATGAAACAGCCTTGGGATATTTCTCAGGTTAGGTCTGTCAGACTTCTTAGAATTTTTTTAACGACAACAGCTGATCGTACGATTTTAATTGCCAGCTTAAAAAGACCCAGGCTAAGCTCGGTTGCGTTTGAACTTCCCTTAGCGCTTAAAACCTCCCTGATAGTAACTGTCCCGCCACCCTGATCAAAGCTACAGGTGAGTGATCGCAGGTCTCAGTTCAAGCAGGATCATGTCTACGTTAACCCAGGATTAGACCCAGGGTGTGTCTAAATTAGTTCCCTCAGAGGAATCCTACATTCCCATTTCACTGATGGGAACGGTTACTCCCAGATTTGTACACAGTGCTTCACATAATTTAGCCCAGGCTAACAAATCCCTTACCAGCAGTCTCAAGCCTAATGAATTCCTCACAATTATTCTTCATTGCTCGCACGATCTCAGAACTTGAAGCAGCATCTAAGTAACAATTCGTCCAATTTTAAGAACATTCAGCTATTAAGCTATTAGACATTCCGCGAGGATCAAGAGCTCAGCTATCGATCCTCTCGGAATTGATTCCAGAGGGTGTAGAGCGCGGTGCATCGACGTCAATGACCTGCTCCGCTGCACCATTGCATATTTCACTCGGTACACGTCACAAGGCGGCCGCTGACGTCACTGGTAACCTACATACTTTCAGGGTAGGCACGACTCCGATGCCGTGACCGTCGAAGCCCCTTGCTCCGTAAAATATACGCCGAGGCCGCCACGTTAACCGCGGATGCATTTTATGTCTCTGAACACGTACGCTCCACTCGTTCCCAGGTTACGGAAGTGGGACTTAAAGTGTTGGGTAAACAAAGGCTGCTTCCCGAAGGATATTGTATTTTAAACGAAGGGACGAGGACAAAAGGGACATTTTTTGTTCCCGAAACTTTTTGATTTTGGGAATAAAAGGAAGTTAGAAAATTGCTACCGTTTTTTATTTCTTTTTGTGGTAGCTAAGATATTGGTTTTGCTGTGCTTCTGCGTCAGCGTTTTTTAAATTTTGGTACAGCAAATTTGAGATGAGATATTTTAGAGGCTTCAATTTCATCACCATTTTCTTCATTTTGTAAAAATTTGCAAAGCTCTTGTAGCTAGACTTGAAGACAATTTATGCTTTTTTTTTAATTAAGTCGCAAATATCTCCAAAATTATATATTGCAGTTGCTATCTTCAGATTTGAAATTATAGATTTTTCCTCTAATTTTTTAGTATTTTTAGTATTTAGAATTTTTATAAAATTCTGGATACATTTGCAGTAACTCTTAATTTTATTTCTTTTTTGCAAAATTTAAATTCAGTTCTCGTTCATTTTTTTTTTGTGGTTTTCTAAGGAAGGTAAGCGTATCTAAGTTTACTTAAACCGCAAGCAGGTTCAAATGTAGGAGGTCCTTGCACTTTGCATTTCAAAAAAGATGCTTCTTGTGACCTTTCCTTGATGCCTCCGATATTTTCTATGGAAATCGGGGTATCTTTCGACGATATCTGCGAGACCAATGGAGTGACATATCAGTTTCATGATTTGAAGGATGCAGAGTGAATAAAAGGTGCACTTATTCCGAAGACCATGGACCGAATACATTAAATTGTTATTCTACGCAGCGTTATAAAAAATTATTTGACTTCGTGATATTTTCTTCTAATATTATAAATTGAACAAATTGAGCTTTTTCGTCTTATTTTGTTTTAAAGTACTGTCAATTCAGTTAGGATATTAATAAACGATAATTAAATGAAAAATGTATTTTAATTTAAGTTGGTAAATGGTAGATAAAGCACATTGAAATGAAAAGAACATTGTTCTAACCTGAATGAAACTCGCGTTCTTCATCTGCATCGTTAAAAAGTCATTAAAACGTGCTAATTTGAATTAATTATAACTGTGCAGATGGAATTATAATCACAAAATTTTGCTGGAGGATCCATTTCTCTAATGAAGCTAATTCGTATTCTGCCACACTGAAAAATATATTCAAAATGATTGCCAGTTAAATTTTAAAAAATTAAATTATAAGTTTACAAAAAAAGTAATTAAATTTTTAATACGGCTTATTAATGAAAATAAATTGAAACAGAAAGCTTCAAAATATTATATTTCTACAATGTGATATTCCACAGTATAATATTATAAGGATTAATGTGTAATATAATATTCTTATTATTTTAAATATTATCTATTACCTAATAAATATGCATTGGATTTTAAATATACATAATGTGTCAGTGATTATGAAAATGGTGTATTTAAAAATTTAACAAAATTCAATTCATCACTTGCTTTGTGTTGTTACAATATGAGTAATAAATCCAATTTTTTAAATTGAAATAATCACAGGCACATGTATGTATCCATATCCTACAACACAACATTTCATATTATATAAATCTAATATTATAAAAACAATTCTAATATATCATCCCGATAATATAAGATTTTATATACTACAGCGCAATATCCCCAAAATATTAAAAAAAAAATCCTAAACCTACATTCATACAAATCCAAACTCCATTCTCAATCCAACAAAACAATGTCTTCACACATCGAAACACCATCTCCCATTTAAGTCTACAAATTTACTATAATTTTCAATTCCAAACACCTCTGTGCATCGTCGTGAAAGTGAACAATTCCCACTGAAAATTATTTCTACCAAACATCGTGCTCCACCCTACCTTCTTCAATTAGAGTGCAATAATAACGTCCTTTATGTTGGCGAAGACCGGCAAAAAGCCCGCGAGACAATCTCCTAATAGGAGCCCCTAGAATATATCAATAAATTGGACGCCAGTGAGCTTTCAAACAGCGAAACCAGGAAGCCTGCTGGAACTTTAACGAGTCCGGCCAACCAACTGCGTGCACGGCGACGTATTAAAAATTATATGAGCATTCCATTAAAGCGCCTAAGCGTGCCGGGTCATATTGAAAGGATGGAGAAAGAGAGAAATCCCCTCCTCCCTGGAGCACTATTGATCGCATAATAAAACAGTGGATGTATAATAAAACCGCTGAATGCGAGTGAAAATTGCAATTCCATCTCAGCGTACGTGCAAGTACGTTAAAGCTGCCTTAGTGTTGTTTATTTTATGGCTCTTTGCACCTCGATTTCCGTCGCTTTTCACACAGGGGAGGGTATACCGGGTGAGTCACCTAACATTTAAGGGGACATTCCCCCCAAATTTTTCTGAAAATCGATGAAGTCATCAGGTTATTTGCAGGTCAACGTATTATATATGACTGAATTTGTCTTTTCATTGGCTGTAACGTTACACTAATAAAAATACGTAACCCTATTTGAAAGAATCATAAATGACCTTGAAATTGCGCAAACTATGACGCTGAAAAGAAAAGCTTCTCCATCACAATAATTGCCCCTCTAACGCAAACATATTTTTCCTTAGACATTTTTTGTATCATTAAAAACAATGGAAATATTTTAGGTATAAATTACATGTTGTATTATTCACCCTGTATGAGGAGGGGGTGAGGATTGCGTGCCTCTTGTGTAGAAAATATGTGTAATTTAAAAAGTTAATGAGATCGTCTAGTTTATTTGTGTGTGATTAAGTTTGAAAGAGTTTTAGATTTGTTTCGATTTTGAGGGGGTGGGGATTTTGAGGTCCTGTGTTAAAGGAAAGTTTAAAGGATCCGGGAGAGGCGATTTGGAAAGCTGAAAACGAGGTACGAACATAATTATTTGTGTAAAGTGGAAGCCTCGTCCCTTTGTTCAGTTAACTTATTTAATTACGAATTGGAATTTTCGCTTCCCTTCAGGGGTTGAATACGGCCAATTAATGAGGTATCGAAGTTGTTGAGCAATTAAGGATGATTATAATTAACGGACTTCTATTTCTCATTTCTAAGAAAAAGGATATCAATCAAGTGAATTGTTTATTTGTGGAAGTACTAAGTCGAAGGGTTTTCAACAGATATTAATCTCCTATTTAAACAAAAATTTCAGACATAATAAATCATAAATATATCTGAATACGTATAACAGTGATTAAAACGTGATTTTCACATAATATATGTAAATTATTGCACCTTGCAATATCATTAACACATCATACTAAAATCCATTTAAATCAGAGAATGAAAATAAACAAACTGGATAGCAGGAAACATCTGTTACTATTAATGATGTGATCCATTTTAGAATAATTAATTTACAGCAGCTGCAAATAGTAACTTGGTATTAAGTCATTTATTTCTCAAAATTTTGAATGGCTACGTTTCAATTTTATAAATTAATACAACGGCAAATTTCTCTCAGTTCATCTTAGACGTTTAAAAAGAAGAAAAGGACACTCATTTGCGTGGGTAGGGCATCGACGCTGATGCAAAACGGAGATTTAATTATTCAAATGAGTCCATCTGAGTCGTATTACACTACAACGCCGAAGGTGTCGGGCGTTCCGAAACTTCTTAACGAGTTTCCTTCCAGAGAACCCTACGAACAATTTTTAACGATCCACTGCCCGCCCATGGGAACATTTTTCTTCCGTCTCGACTTCCGGCTCAACGAAGAAAACCGATCCAATTCCACTTCCTGCGAAATTGTGCGCCAGCGATACTTACGACTAGGTTGGAAAATAACAAGGAAAGTCACTCTTTCTAATTTATTTATTACACCTATGCCATGGCTCAATTTATAATATCTAGTGGTATTCGTGAAATTCAATATTTGGGGCTCAAAATTACTTCTAAAATCCATGGCAGTAGGATTAAAAAGTGGGTCGATGCCAGGGTGTAATGAGCTCAAAATTAGTTTGAGAATCTTTGAGACACTTGCTCAAAATTGGTGTGTTTTGGAGAACACTTGAAAATCCAAAAGTTACGAGATAGTAGATCTTTCGTTAAGATAAAATCAAGAACTCAAAATTCTGTAGTGAGTTGACGGAATAAGATCTCAAAAAGTGTCCAACAATTACAATTCTCCCAAAATTTCATAAAATCCATTGTTCGTTAATTAATGATCAAGTCCCCTTTACAACTAGTTGTATTATCCTTGAAACAGATACCACTATGATACATTGTGCTCAAAATTAGGTACACAATGTAGGGGAAAAAACAAATAAAGGGGCTCAAATGTAACTGTAGAGTGTACCAAACTCCACGACCACTCAAAATGTGGAATGTTGAGCTACTACTAACGCACATTTTGTGCGAAATTCAATTAGTAGCAATAATGTATTCCAATAGGGTGTACTAATTGTATAAAATAGGAAAAATTAATTTAATTAGTCTATTATTGCTCTAAATACCTCATGTGAGAACTAAAGATAAAATTCTTTACTTTCGCCAATCACAAGTAGCCCACAACAGCTTTGAAGTCTCAGATCATTCGCCAAGCTATACCAGTCGTTTGAACAGCCGAGTCTCTAATTATTGTGAGCAGTGTGGTTTCCAGTCAAGTTGCCTGCGACGCTCGGCCAAAGAGGAAGTCCCTGTGAGCTCGCTTCCGGCGACCCCGCGGCTTCCCACGTAGGCACCTCTGGCGCGTGCACTTTCGGCCCTCGGCTCGGGTCAAACGCGGGATAAACTCGGTACACCGATACTATTGATTTTGCGACGGGGTGCAGAAAGAAGGGCGGCGGAGAAAGTGGAGGGTGGGTGAGGTCAACCCCCTGGCGGGCTCGCGTTAAACAGGGGTTTTCTGAGCTTGCACAGGGTTTATCCTTAAACGTCGGGAGACGTGGACGTTCCGCGATATTTTCCACGACCGTTTTTATTCATCCTCGCGATGTGTTTCCAGCTTTAATTAACGAGAACAGCGGGGACAGCTCGTTTGATGTCAATATTTGCGCTTGTCCGTGGCTCTACTTTGTTGAATGTTCCAGTATTACATGTGCTTCAATATTTTTCCATGAGCTTTAGCGAAGCAAACTTCGAGACATGTATTTCGAGGCACGGCGAGGGAAAAGTTCTCTTACTGGTGGAATTAAAAGTAATCTGTGGAGAGTATAAGGTGGGGATGAGGAAAGTTATTTCAATGGAAGGTGTGCTTAACGCTGCTTTTATTTGCTTGGAGTTCAGATTTTTCAGGTCAATTGTACGTTAACAAACAACTTCTTTTGTTAAAGAATCTATCAATAATTTAATTGCAATTTAATTAGAGAAATTGCTGAGAATTTTGTCCACTTTGCCGAATACATATTTCTGCTTATCGAATTAAATTTCTGAAAGTCGTATATATCAGTTGTATAGTGCCTCTCAACAAAATAGAAACCTTGAACTTTGAATTAAATTTCTATGAACGCTTTCTAGCGTGTTCTGCTGTTTTAAATAATCAAACACTCAATTAACTTTCTCATCCAGTAGCTTGAAACTTGTAATTTCTTCAGAATACACAATTAATTTAATGTGGCTCCATAAATGACCTATTAGTATTCGCAATTGGCGCGTTCGCGATGTTGTGCATCGGTTGATCGTAGCGCGGCGACACTGGCGCCCTCGTCGGCAGTTTCCTTTCTTCCAACACAAGTTTTTTATCTTTATTATTATCATACATACTTTGGCACAGTAATAAATAACACAGTGGTGCACATCAAGGGGGATCAAGGGGCCCTGGTATCCCCAAAAGTAGTGGTGTTGTAAGAAGTACAAAAGTACCTAATGAATTTTATTGAATTTGCATTAAAAATATTTTTAACCGTCAATTTGGCTCCCACCAAATGCAATTAAATCCTGAGTGCGTCACTGAAATATCATGAGTGCCCATTATTATCAAAAGCATTCAAATCCATGCTACCACAGCCTGCAACATAACCTCTGCGAATATATAAAGTCGATTGTCTCGAAAACTAAGCCTTGTATGAAAAAGTACTATTCTACGTTTTCGACTTATTTTTTCAACACTTATCTGATTACACCATCAGTTACCGAATACCCTGTATAGTGTGTATTATCTCGTCACAGGAGCACGCGAATTTGAGGCCACTTTTACTACCGCGACAATAAATTTTCCTCCTTGATCGTTCGCTTCCTTGATGATACGCGTGCAATTAATATGCACGACGGAATGATTTACCAGTGAGAGAGTCGTAGCGAGTAAACGTCAGCCTCCATCGTTTCGCAATAAGGAACGGTGACAGCCACGCCGAACGTGCATTGAGGAACGACGTCGCGTGATTGGATTTCCCCCGAGCGAAGTATATTACGTTCACCCGCGGCACGGGTGCAGGCTTGTTTTAACCGTTTTCCATGGAGGTGACTCGATTTCAGGCTTTATTCATGATAAATGCCACGCTGGAATACGACGGGAAATTGTGTTCGTTTACATGATCCCGCGTGAAATTGGTCGAAGGCACACGTTACCGGCGTGGGGCATGCCTGTTTTGCATTCAGACTTGCATACTGGCGAAATAAATCGAGTGAGAGGTTGACGAATCGCGACACCAGGTGGTGAACGATTTGTTTCAGGAAAGTCTTACTTAAGTGGGAATTCGAAAGATAAATGTTCTTGAAGGCTCCTCATATTATTGCAGATGGGTTTCACTTTTTTGTTAAATAAGCATTTATCAAGCTAAAACTACAGTGATATTAAACCTTTGGGTCCAGCGACTGTGGTAAGGAAATGCGTGTACAGGAGTTCGGCACGTGGCGTACGCTCAGCATGCAAACTATCAGATCCCAAAGGGTTGAGTTCCTTCCATGGTAAATCAAAGCAGCCTTGTTTTGAGACTGAATAGAACATAATGAATCGATGCACGTCGATGTACCTCGAATATTGACACATGCGCAGCCAGGTTCACGTTGAATTGCAAAATTGATGGTGTAAACAGGATTCAATTGGGCTCTTTTTATAAATTTGACAAAGAATGGTGATGTGACAGAATACATTGGCAATACTTGAAGAAAAGTAGAAAATTTAATTTCAAAATTCAAATTTTTAAATGTGGGTACCGTAATTACTAACAACGATTGATGCTTCTGAACCACGAAGACTTGCATTTTAGGCCACAAATTTTCCTGTCCCTTGCAAAGTAATGCTCCTTGACAAGAATTACATCACGTGTCCCATAACAAGGTGAGAATCAGCTTGAAAATAGAACCCCAAGTGTTTCCTAAATCAGATCCTATCAAATCAGGAGACAGTGTCGTAGAACTCGACGAATCTCGTCACCTAGCGGGTCGTCATGGCGGACGACGAGGATATGGAGGAGGCCCCGACGGCTGATCCTTCAGAGTTCAAGATTCCAGACTTACCTGGCCAATCGGGTTCCCTGATCGTGCCCCCGTCAACGGAATCTTCGAAGATGACCTCCAGGACCCAGTCTGCTTCCTTAACAGGCACAGCAACTTTGAATTCGGAGGATCCAAGTGGTGTAACCATAAAACGTAACAGCCAAACGAGTGGTACGACTGTTCAAAATGGCAGTAGAGACCAAAAGCCGTTGGAGAAAGCAGCAAGGAGCAAAGAGGGGCTTAGGAAATCACAGGAACTTCAGCTAAATGGCAAGAAGCCGTCCCTGGATCAACTGGGGACGGACAAGCCTCAGCAAAGTTTAAAAACAAGACCCGCCCGGCTGCATCGTCAGTGTCAACGCCGTTTCCGCGAGATAATTGGCAAAAGGGAGCTGAAGAACGAGGAACTGGAGAAGCAAGAAGGCGATCTTCGCCAGAGGCTCAATATACTGGAATGTTCCATGCCAGCTGTCATGGTGTGGAACATCTGGCGGATGACACAGTGCGGTTCGGGGCCCAGTCTTCAGCGCGTGCTGGAGAAACAGTTCCAAGGCCCAGCTTCGGGAGAGGTGTACTGCCCCAGCACCCCCAGTCGCCACTTCGACTGCAGGGTGAGGGAAGTGGAGGCAGAGAGGAAGCAGGCGCAGAAGAGGGTTGAGGAGGCGCAGACGCTTTGGGCTGAGAAGCTTGCCACCTTGGAGGAGCGGGCGAAGAAACTGGAGGAAGCTAGGAAGGTGCAGGAAGAGCAAAAGGTGAGGATCCAGCAGCTGACCGCGGAGGCCAAGAAGCTGAAGGAAGCCGCCAGCGTAGTGGAGGATGATGGATCCTGTGAGACTGGTGAGGTGATACTCTAAAAAGCAAACACTGTCACAGGCTGACAATAGAAAATGAGAATAGAGTACTATCTGGATATCTGTTGGGTGTAGGGGAATGTGCGGTCATAGAGTGCAAGAAGAAGTGGCTGGAGAAGGTTCCCAGCAGTGCGTCCATCAAATCGACGGACCTTGAGTGTCTGGACAAGCTGCAGCAGCTGGCAGAAACCGAGCTGTGCATGAAAAGACAGATCGCCGATTTGGAACGTAGAGAGGAGGCCTACATGAGGACTCTCCAGCAGGCGGACGAAATGTGGTTGAAAATCGAGAGTGACGCTGCCAGCACGATGAGTGCTATGCAGGAGCAGCTGGACGCGAAGACAGCTGCGAATCAAAAGCTGCAGGAGGAACTGGAGCTGTTGAGGGCTAGGATGGCTACCTGTAGGACCGAGTTAGAAAAATACTTGAGCATAGGGAAGATCGAAGCTCTGATAGGCAGGGACGATGACTTTGCCGAGGTCACTGACCAAGGTGCAGCGGCTGGTGTCAGAATGAGGTACCGTATGGCAGGCAGGGAGGACGACTTCGCTGATGTTGAGGATAAGGACAACCTGATGAAGGGAGAAATGTCGGAAAAAGATATGATGGCTAGGCCGGACTTGTCTGAGGTTGGCATAGGAGTGGAGCCGATCGTTTCTGACATGACGATGATGGCTAAGGACGAGATGGTGGACAAGGATTCATTAGCCAGACCAGATTGGGCTGAAGCTGGCTTCGGGGTGCATCCAGATGTTTCTGATTTAACAACTGGTGTCGGCCCAGACGACTTTACCCTTGAAGAGAGGAGGCTGAATGAAGCCAGGGCATATCTGGCTAGACTAGGCTCTCTATCGGCGCTGGAGGGTCATGAGGATTATATCTGTCCACCCGACTTCGCCTGCAATGACTTGGTGTTCTCTGAAACTGGATTAACTGAGGAGGAACTGACTGCTTTAAATGAGGGGCGTGTCACAGCGGAAATGTTGCTGGGACAAGCTGCTGGGGCGCCTGTGGAAGGAACACCAGCAGTAATGTTGAGAACTGCCCAGTTTGGTGCGTCTGTCGAAGAATCTGTGACGCAAGAATTTGAGACAAGGACTCCTGGCGAAGATAAGCCATCTACGGTGTATGCTGTTGAAGACATCGGTCTGGGTGAAGATGTTAAACCCACTGAGGTAGGACCTCCAGATTTAAGAGAAGACCCGCCTGATGGAGCAGTTTTTGATGAGAAACTTGGAAGAGAAGATCTAATTGCAACTGAGATACAGACTGAAAGCCCTCCCCCAGTGTCTGAACTCTATGAGAATAACATCCTAGTGTTACGGGCCGAAATGTTGAAGTGGCAACAGGATATCGACTTGATCCGTGTGACCATAGCGGTACTGCTTTAAAATAATGATTGGTCTTCAAAGAACGCTTCTTTGGAGGCGAGGTAATTAACGTGACTAATTATTTTCGCATTCAGAAATGTCCAGACTGTGTTCTTGTGAAGAAGAATGCAGATAACTTAGCTGAGACCATTGCGCAATACACTGATGTGAGTATATGTGTAGTTGCCAAGTCTCGGTTAACTTTTACAGTACATAAAACGTTTCTTTCCAAGGTCCCAGCTCTGTAGGTATATTGGAATTTACGATCCCCGAAGGTTTACGTCCAGTACCACATCCTGGAGTAGAATAAGTTATACACAGGGTTCAGTATAAATTTAGCTGTCAATTCAGTAACTTCTACACTACACACGAAATCATTATACTACATTTTACAATTGCGCCAAGTTATGTAGGAATCTACCAACCGTCAAAATGACGCAAAAAATGTTAACACAGTACGAATCCCACAATTTTCTGATCGCTATTTTGCAAAAAAAAATACCAACCCATATTACAGAAAATATAAAATAATATTAATTACACTGCTCATTATTAACTAACATATTGTAAAACAATAACAAAAATTAAAATATACACAATAGAAATAAAGCTAATTAAAATCTTGAAACTGAATTCATTTAAATTCAGATTATTGAAGGTTGGTAGCTTTTTACATAACTTGGCCCAATTGGTTTTATAAATATTCTGACAGTGAAAGTGCACAAGGTTCGGGTCACCTATTCGACGAAAACTGCTACGTATAGATAGTTCGTGTCATGCATACTAATGCTCTGAAATTTTGCGAGGAAATTGAGTTATAATTTTACCTTTTCATGATTCATCGAGAGAAATCGAGTTTACATTTTACCTTCTGAAGATTCATATACACTATCGTAATCGAGGCTACTTACAATTGTTCGCAAAATTCGACAACACATAACTTACTTTCGTGAGGATAATTCCATAACTTACCCCCTAAACACCATAAAAACTTAAACCATTTCGGCGAATTAGTACTTATGGGGCAGGATGCTTTAAATCGTGTGGAACAAAGTCCCGATAGGGCCACACAATCGGTCAAAGGTGCTGGATCGTTTCACATGAAACATGAACGACCATTCGTTTTCAGACGGAAGCGAAGGAAGTGGTGGATGAGCACATACTCCGAGAAAAAGACGTAGACCTTGAAAGGGAAATAGTTACAGAAAAACCGACAGAAAGTGAAGTAGAAGTCGACCGGGAGAAAGGGGCGGCAGAAATTGAGGAAGCCGAGGTAACTGTGGCAGAAAAGGAGGCGACGCCGGCAGCGGAGGAAGTTGTTGCGGCAGTGCCTGAAATCGAGTTAGCAGAAATGGAAGAAGAGGAAGTGACACCAGTTGTACGAGATAAACGATCAGCAGTCGAGGTAGAAAAGGGTGATGAAAAAGTTGAGGTTGACTACGAGCCAGAAGTACCCACGGCAGAGGTAGAGGACGAGGTAATCGAGGAAGTTGACCGAGCTCCGATAGTAGCTACAGAGGAGGAGATACCAGTTCGAGTTATCGACCAAGAGGTGTCTGAGGTAGAAAAATTGCCGGAAGAGGTGAAGGAAATACCAGTGGTACCAATTGAGGAAGCAAAGGATGATGTGCCACCAGCAGTCGTTACAGAAGAACCTGAATACGTCAGAGAACCAGAAAGAACACCATTCGTCGAAGAAGAAGTAGATGAAGTGCCTCCAGTGGCGAAAGAAGTGGAGGAAACCAAGGTACAAGAGGAGCGTGCACCAAGTGAGGTGAGAGAAGCTAGAGCTGAAGAGACAGTGAAAGCAGGTGTAACGGAAGAAGTGTCACCGTCTGAAAAAGTGATAAAAGAAGAAGAGGGTGTAGAAGAAAAAGTGGAAGTAGACGTGACAGTCCGACCACCAAAGGAAGACAGGGTGGAGGCGCCTGAAGAAGTTCCTCCACCAGCGGAAGAGACAGAAACAAAGGTACCAGAACCAGAAAAAGAGGAGGTAGAAGTTGAGGTAGAAGTATTACCAGTCGAAAGAGACAAGGTACTAGAAGATGTTGAAGTAGCAGTACCAGAGAAAAAGGAAGTTGAAGTTGAGGTAGAAGCATTACCAGCCGAAAAAGAAAAGGTACCAGAATTCGAAGATGTTGAAGTAAAAGCACCAGAGAAAGACGAAGTTGAAATTGAGGTAGAAGCACTACCAGTTGAAAGAGAAAAGGTGCTAGAACTAGAAGATGTTGAAGTAGAACTACCAGGGAAGGAGAAAGTTGAAGTTGAAATAGAAGTAGTAACACCAGAAGAAGATAAGGAAGTGTCAGAAGTAGAAGTAACAATGATGGAAGAAATTCCACCACCAGCAGAAGAAGAAGTGGATGTTGATGTTGAGGTACTCACAGAAAAGGAGGAAGAAATAGGGATTGAACAAGAAGTCCCTGCGCCAAAAGAGGAATTAGAAGAAGAGGAAGTGGAAGTAGAAGTAGAAGTGGAGGCGTTACCAACTGAAGAGGAAGTGGAAGTAAAAGTAGAAGTGGAGGCGTTACCAACTGAAGAGGAAGTGGAAGTAAAAGTAGAAGTGGAGGCGTTACCAACTGAAGAGGAAGTGGAAGTAAAAGTAGAAGTGGAGGCGTTACCAACTGAAGAGGAAGTGGAAGTAAAAGTAGAAGTGGAGGCGTTACCAACTGAAGAGGAAGTGGAAGTAAAAGTAGAAGTGGAGGCGTTACCAACTGAAGAGGAAGTGGAAGTAGAAGTAGAAGTAGAAGTGGAGGCGTTACCAGCGGAAGAGAAAGTGGAAGTAGAAGAGGTGTTACCAGAGGAAGAGAAAGTGAAGGTAGAAGTGGAGATGTTACCAGAAGAAGAGAAAGTGGAGGTAGAAGTGGAGGTGTTACCAGAAGAAGAAAAAGTGGAGGTAGAAGTGGAGGTGTTACCAGAAGATGAAAAAGTGGAGGTAGAAGTGGAGGTGTTACCAGAGGAAGAATCTGAATTAGAAGACATAGTACCAACTGAAGAAGAGGTAGCCGAAGTTCCTACAGATTTGGAGGAAGAAGTAACAACAATACCTGTAATGGAAATACCAGAAATGCCAATTCCAGGAGAGCCAGCAGTACCTATTCCAGAGTTTCCAGTCGCGATTAAACCTCCAATTGTGGAAGAATTTATTTCCTGCACGTGCAAACGGGATGGTCTTGTTGTTAGTATCAACCATCAAAGTACATATTCTCCTACATCTTGCATTTTCAAGCCATTCTATACTGACCCTTTGAAATTCTTGCAAAATATTCTCACTTTCATAGTAAATTATAGTATCCTCAACTACTCTATACCTTCAGTTCTCTTCCAACAACAATTCACACCACATTTACACACAGGAACCTTCAAAGAAGATCGAAGTCACCCAAACAGAGATTACACAACTGGAGATCACACAAATGGAGATCATTCAAAGCGGTACAGTCCAAGGTGTAACCCAAACAGCTACTGACGTGGATACTCAGACAGTCCCACCACACAGAATAGTAAAGCGCATCCACCCACCAAAGTTCAAAACCATCACTAGAACTATGGACCCAGAAGCAGAGCTCCTAGAACGACTGACTCGCTTGAAGAAGCCTCACAGGGAATCCTCCACAGTCACAACGTCCACCATTGGCTCTCAGACAGTGAAGTCAAGCATTCTACGAATTCTCCAATCCCTCAGAGCCGAGGAAACTTCCTCAACACATGACCCAGAGCAGGAGCTCAGATCCGTCAGTTATGGCAGAAGAGCAGACGAGTCTGAGCAAGCTGCGTGCGACTGCTGCATGTGTGGGAAGATGGTGCCCAGTCCCTCGTCGAGGTCAAGGTGCCCTGCAGAAGACATACCCTCGCCCATCATGGAGATCTTATCAACCCTGCCTGTATTTAGTACGATGGGGAGCCCTGGAATTGACCGGGCAGTGCAGCACGAGGCTGTCTGCCCGGAGTGCAAACTGAGGAGGTTTCGGGAGCATCTGCGTAACCAGCTCCCACCAAAACAACAGGACAAAGTGCCCAGGAAGCCTATGCGTGACCAGCAAGTGTATGCCTGTTCATCATCCTGCTGCAAGAGGCCGCCCATTCAGGAGCCCAAGCAAAAAATAGATCAGAGCTGCATGGTAAAGATATCCAGGCTCAGGGTCGAACGAACTGTGAGGAAGGAACTCGTGGTCGAAAAAGTGATCGAGGAAATGGGTGCGCAGGAGAAGGATTCGCAGGAGAAGGATGCGCGGAAGAAGGATTCGCGGGAGAAGGATGCGCGGAAGAAGGATGCGCGGGAGAATGATGCGCAGGAAACAGTGCCAGTCCCAAAAGATCAGGGCGAGGACTCTATAGAATGCATTTGCAGCGCGACAGTAGAGACTGGTGAGCCTGGAGTAGTGAAGAAAATGCGCTGCGCCTGCGGAGACCCTGACTGATCTGCATAATCAATCTCGTGGGGGAGGAACGGTGATGCTGGGATAAGGAAGGACACTGAAACGTTACACCAGGGACTTTGTTCCAATAAAATGAACGCTATGCTTTCTTATGCTATGCTCCCAGTGCCACGTGGTGAATCCCGACTTTCCTTTACCTCATCCAGAAATTTGTGTATTATGAAGAATTGCAGGCATGCCAGTCTGGAGGAAAGATTTAGAAGAACATTTGAGGACAGGTATCATTTTTCAGTATCTCTTAGGAATCCCCAAACAACGTGCTTTAGCGACTGGAGGTCTCTGCAAAGCTGAATGTAGCATCTTCCATAATCCTCCAGCCATAATGGCGCCTCGGATAACGCTCGTCATGTCCAGATACATACTGCGTGATCTGGGCACCCTGGTTTCTGTTCAAAGAGACGATTCGTGGGTGAAACGCATTGAGAACATGAATGAAGCGACCAGCCACGACGCGACAGAGCGGTTTCAGCGAAAAGCATGTGGCTGAGCGGGCACGAAGGTGGAATCGAAGATGGATGGGACAAAGGAAATGGTATGTAATTTCCAATAATGGTGGCTTCTCGGTGGTACACTTTTAAAATCAATGGCAGGGAGCCATTGTGCCGTGGAATGGCGGCCCTTTCATCTGCTGGATTCGTAATAGGATCAACCACTGGCATGAAATTAAACTTGGGATTTGGCTGGCCAATGAAAGAGTATCCGAAATGTCTTTTATAAGGTGCTTCAGCACATGTACACTTCTCTGTAAAACCGAATGTCCATTTGTAATAAACTGTGAGAACATGTTTGACTATTCATTCCATTTAATTTGGAATTCCATTTAATTTGGAATTCCATTTAATTTGGATTGTTTATAAGTTAAGCCCCTTATCCTCCATTTTGATTCCCTGCTTAAATATGGTATATTCAATGTAAAGATTTGCAGTGGATATCGACAGATAGTCATGGAAATGCTTCTATTGGGGATGCTTTGTGTCTCAGCTAGGTTTCTCCTTGTTCGATACGGATATTCTGGAATATTGTCTTCCTAAAGCAGCCCCAGGCATTTGCATATTAATAGGAGCACGAATATTAAAGGAAGCCTTGTACAAACTTCCGCGTCTCGATGATTCACGACATTTCGCTGGTGCATAGATCAGTTGCGCGGTGCGTTTGGCACGAGGCGATAACAATTTGTCGCCAAATCGATGTGAAACAGGTCCAAATACCTAGACGTCGCACTAAGTCGGCTTCGAAAGCAGTCCTGAAATAATCGGATTGTTCGACGAGAATGTAGACGTTAAAATCTGTCGTGACTCATAATCATTTATTTTAGCCCTGGTGCTATTTCCAACCACTTTGATAATTATACTTACAGGGGAACATATCGAAGTTACAATCGCCAATTTTAATGCAACTTTGGTAGAAGGTAATTATTACAAAAATATTTGACACGAATTCTTTTATCGGCTGACATGAATGTTAAAAAGGAGAAAACAGCCCTCAAAGTTAAGGATCAGAAACATGTTTGGTAGAATATCTTGGAAACTAGTAGAGCTAGGAACACGGTGTGAATTGCAAAATTGTTGACTTTCTGATAAGGAATGCAGTTGTATAAACAGATTCCAAAAATTTCACTCGCTTATTTCATTCACTTCGATATGGTCCCTTGTTAGTCATATTTTACCCTTAGAAGATGAAGACACTTCTCCAAAAATCATCCCAAGTATGTAAAATTTAATAACAGAAACCTAATAAGTCTTACAACAATAAACGGGCATTGTTAAATGCTTAATGAACTACCTTCTGACACAGGACATCCAAATAACTGCTTGATCGAGTAGTCAATGCCTGCAAGCCTACAGACATGTAAGAATGTCACTGTGCAGCAAGTGTCTCCGTAGCTTAGAAGCTGCAGAATCGATTTCCCAAGGCTTGGACTCTTTGGAAATCAGAAAAGGGGTTCATCCACTCACCGAACGTTGGCTAAGGTGTGCCTGCGGGACTTCAGGTTGTGGTAGCCGCGCAGCTCGCCGATGCTCCCCTGTTCGGCCTGCATCTTGGCCTGTGCAGTCGCAGCTGCAGTGGCAATCACGTGGTGCTGATGTCCAGGCGCACCTGACGTCGTGATACTTCTGCGCGATCGCCAACCCGTCCTGCTGCCGCCACCACCACTTGGTGTCGGCGATTTCTTCTGGTACGGCCTGCAAAATTCAGTCGCCGCCAACGCGGTCCAATTTTATATTCGGCCGCGTAGGTGCTTCAGCTGTCGTGACTGGTCCCCTCGTCCTTCGTTTCTTTGCTCCGCGACAACGTCTATTGGAGGTGGGAACACGCGTTTCCTGTCGGATCTGATGTAGGTGGTGTTTCAAGGAAACGATGAGGAATCGAGGGAACTTGGAACAGTTGGGGAAGGTGGCTGATGAGGAGATTGATATTGAAATTGACGGGATATTGGAATTATAGGGTGTGCATTGATGAATTCAAAACTTTAAGGCCTGGTCGGCACCCTTTCCTGTTGTTCGATTGCAATAATCTTTTTCAGGGTTTATTTTTTTATGATATGGAATCATAATAGGGGGTGAGAGCAAAATAAATCGCAGGTTGAAAATAAGGGCCACCCTAGTGTTCCACGTTAAACACTATAGGGGGTTTAGTGTTTCATTATAAATACTGTAGGTAACTAGTGTTCTATGTTAAATACAATAGGAGCCTTAGTGTCCCACATGAAATATTATAGGGACCTGTAGTGTCCCACGTGAAATGATTTAGGGGCTCGTCGTGTCCCTTGTTATATAGTTTAAGGGCCCGTAGTGTCCCATCGACCCTAGTGTCCCATGTTGAAAACCGTAAGAACTTATACAGTATTGTTCCAAGTCAAATACTTTAGGGCCTATAGTGTACCCCATGTGTAAGCTCTCAATATTCAAGATGTGATTAAGTATAAATTCGTACCTCATCTTCATTCCTACCCTCCAAGCTCGTCAACAAAATATGCCCGAGGTGGTTAAGAAGAAATTATCCCAAAAGAGCAGTAAGATAACAGAGATTTGCACAAGCAAGCTTGACTACATAAGTCGCTTCACTGTGACTGTTGTTACTTTATCAGATTTCTTTCCCTCCTCGATGAAGCCCAAAAAATGTGTCAACTCTTAACGCGAACAAAGCAGAAGGAAACAAGAGCAGCCCTGGAAGTAATTCGCAAACTATCGCGCATTTGCCCAACGAATACCAACTAAGCCAGTCAACTCGATGTTAATAAAACCAACGCCTCCTTCGAATGAAGGATCCTGTTCCAGGATGCACCAATGGGCACTGCACTCGTATTAAATATTCATGAGGTCGAAGTAGCACCGTCTGACACCACTCCAACGCTGTTGCGCGTGTTATACAGCAATATGGTATAAACAGATTGCCACGAAGTGCATAACGCAACTTCGTACGAAAATTATATAATCCGTCTAGATCTACACGACGCCATGTGCATCAAAGTTCTCGTCTACCTCTACTTATGGACCTGACAAGTCATGAAAGCTCAGATTTAACAGTTTTATGGTTCTATGTAATATAGCCAAAGAAACATAGTAAAGTGCCTCTCACGAGTGGAAAAGGGCCCAAAGGGGTTGGTCAACATCCATCAGAGGTGTGGTGAAATACGTCACCCAAAGTCTCAATTCTACGGATCAAAGTTCAGTGTTTGGACCCAAGCTACTAGTAACAGTGGGTCCTACCGAACATAGTGACTTCGTATAAAGTGTACACATCTTGGGAATACAGTAACAACCTACTGTGATTCCTGCCTACATGCATATAGACAGCTAATTCTCTATCCTCCAGTGTTAATGTAACGAAAAACCTCCCTGTATGCGGAAGGAATAATATTATGCTCGTGATCTGGTAATTCTAACAATGCACAAGCATCGAGTAGCAGCGAAATGTCGAATGCTGTATTAATAACACGAGAATGCTCGAGGCTGGAGTTGAATGCGACGAGCAAGCACTTCCATGCGTTGTATTAAGTAAACACAAACGGGACGAGGATAAATATTTTCATTACATCCTGTTCTCTCTTAAACGTATGGTGTACACAATGGAAAACAGAGATCTAATGAGTGGTTGGGAACAGCTGGCGACCGGCCAACAGGCCACGATTGACTTGGAGATCAACCAGACCCCTGTAGCTTCTTCCATGGTTCAAGTGGCTGTTGCTTGGGTAACAGTATCCTAGACGTCATAGGTTAAATGAATGTTGGTTAGGCAGTGGGAATTAGGCAGTGATGAAGCTGTGCCTGACAGGCAATGACAAAATGGATAGCAATTGAATCATCTGGAAACTGCTTTCAGTTTAGACCTGTTGATGGGTACATTTGACACATGAGGGTAAAACGTGAGGTGCTAACAATTGAGTCCTCTGTCAAACTTTCATCATAATTCATAATATAGTTAGGCAGGCCTTCCCAAGCACAGCTAGGAATTATTCTCAACATCTAGGATATTCTCCTCAGTCATATTTAGGGAAACTTTTTTCTCATTCACCCTTCTCAATTCTAAAATCACGAATCTCAGACCTCATTATCAATTTCTATTTACTTTCCCATCCAATTAAAGGATAGAATTAGAAATTCACGGTACCAAATACCACAGAAGCGAAGTGGTGACTCATAATTAGCCACAACTCCCACTCCCTAGCTACCCCTACCAACGCAAATACAATGCCAATTACATAGTAGTAGATCAAGGAAAGCGTGTTTTCAAATTAAACCCGCGTCAAGCTCGCCCGCTTTTTCCTCTCGCAACACAGTACCTGCGCAAATCCTCCAATTGAATAGCAAATGGGAATGGCGCGGTGCCTCGACGAGATAAATACACGTGCATCAGCGTGCGCAGTGATTGCCTCGAAAATGAAAACGGAGCTGCACTGCTGGGTAAACGTGGCTTTTTCGAGCGAACCGCGTATCAATAGCAGGCATTCTCTACCGTGATCGAAAATCCACGAAATCAGCAGCTGGAGTAGTAATTCGCGAGTCCAGACACCATTGATCTGGAACGTTCCTCAACAATGAGAGAAAATAGCAAGTGGGATTCGCAAAAAAATCCCAATTACGATATTTCTACTCCAATTTCAACGTAAACATTATTCTCCGATTCATACTTTGCAAAGTACGCACCAATACCTAAGTTTTTCTCAATTGACGCAGGTCCATAGACCAAGTGCTTCCAAGTAACAAAGGAAATGAATTATTTCTTCTCATCTACTTGGAATTTTATTCAACTGAAACGAAAGAAGAACACATAGTTTTTTGCAATCAGAGTTAAAAACGATGGAAGGAAGCTTTTCTACCACGTGATTGATGGCAGCTCTCTGTCTACATGTCAGGTGCATGGAACAGAGGCTACCAGGTCACAGAACCTGCAGTTTAACGCGTTCAACCTCGCCTGGGAAATTTGGATCGTTAGTTCCTAAGCTTCCCTGCTCTAAGGCGTCTTCCTTGAATGGCGAACACGGTCGTATCCATCAACACGGGAGTATAACGACGCTTCTACGTCGTAGGTGCGTTCAACACTGTCAGGGAGTGAGTTATCTTGGGTTGGGCGACGCTTTTCGACGCCATTATCGCCCGGTTGCACACGACGTGCTCCATCTCCTCGAAGCTGACGATGACGTACTTAGGTGGCAATGGGATGAAATCGAAGCCAGATCCAAGCAGCCATGTGCTGCAAGTTAGTACGAGGGAACACTTGCACGTTTAGCCAGGCATTGGTGTTAAAATTTTGAGGAAGCAACATTCCTGAGAATTAAATAAATACCTTTCCGATCTAATAGAACTATTAGATCATAATTAGAGAGGTATTCTGCCCTTAAGGGGGGAGACCACTAAAAATCTGTGAAACCGATTTTTTCTTTTATACATTTTCTGAAAGATGTACGATTCAAGAATGTTCTCTCCAAATTTTATGAAGAAATTTGCAAAGTTTACTGAGATACAGTATTTTCCGTGAAGCAGTGTCAAACGCGCGACTGGACCGCACGGAACATTGAACGCATTTTCCTCCGAATGACATTTTTCAACGTTTTTAAACATAGCAATTGGGTGAAGGTGTTGGTGCTTCAGACTAAGATTTAAATTTTGCAAAAACGTGGAAGTTGTAAAGAAAAGAAGAAAAGTCACTGACAATTTTCTAATTTTGTTTTTGATAGACAGTCGCTTTAGTTAACTAAATTGTCGAGTACTTAAGGGTCGAGGCATACAAAATTATTATTTAAATAAAATTCCGAATAACGAATAAAAATAAAAGAAAAGATTATTCGTCATTCGTTCGTTATCCCGAGTTAAATTTGTTCGACATATTTCTGTCTAAATTAAAGGGTCACCATAGTGTGACACTCTGAAAATAAGGCAATATTTGAGAATTTTTTAAAAGAAAAGTGTTCCGAATTATAATTCCCAACTTTGCACGTTTATTAATTGCCATTTAAAGAACGTGCCCAAATTTTCTTATGCAATAATAATAATTTCGTTCGAAGTTACAGTGACAAAAGTAAGAAAGTCTGAAAAACAATTCTGTCAAACTATGGTAACCCCTTAAACAAGTTGAGTAAAGTCCAGAGGAACCCAAAAGGTGTCAAAATGATCGCATTAATCCGGATTATTAAGGCAGCTCACCTGAATTAGGTAAACACAGGGAACTGAACCGGGATTCGAGATAAAGGGAAATTTTCACGTCAATTAAGCGTGCGCCACAAATTGCAAATTGATCGGCTGTGTAACAATCGATGCACAATTCTGCCACCAATTATCGCCCTTTATGCTTAGTCACGATGGTTGCAGCGAACAGTCTCGCCCCGCGGAGTAACCATTTTCCCAGATTATCATCGCGAGAAGGCACAGACACAATTGGCGAATCGCAGACCTCGCGAAAGCATTCCCCTTATCTCGACGATCGATCTTCCCTGACGGTGTTTCTGACACGAGTTCGCTAGTGAACCAACATCAACAGGTTGCCCCGCGACGTGAAACAAGACTGCGACAGTTCGCCAACACGAACTTCGTGCAGACGACTGGCGTCAGCTGTGACGCGACTGGTTTATTAGATCGACGATGGGACGCTATCGCTGGGATCCGGGTGGATCTCGCGGCTGAGCGCGACTTAAATACCGCGTTCCTTACAGCCCTTCCATCATAAGGTGTCAGAGAAGGAAAAAGGGGCGCGCGATACCACGGAATCCACAATCGGCAGAGATAGCTGAGCTAGAATTCTACGAGTCTGATGGAATGAAACCTCTCAAGTTGTAATCCAATATATAATATTTAGTGCTCTATATATCGAAGTCTTGATACATTTTCCTACGCATGATGTTTCCAAGGCGAGGGATAGTAGAAAAACCTGTAGGAGGATGCAAAAAATATTGTAGCATCATGAAGATTCTCATTCAGGGGTCCCAAGCCTGAAGCAGAGGCAGCTGGTGTCAAACTGATAGACGACTGCCCATTAAAAAGCATGAATCATGTACTAAAATACTTATTGAGGGACAGGTCTAGGCTCAGGGATAGTGCGACAGAAGCTAGGAGCGTTTACGTCGATGAGGAATGGGAATGGATATTATTAGAATCAAATTAGTCGTAATTAAAAACGAACTAGAAGCAGGTGCACCAACTTTTCCTTGTAAAGCTGTCATACGACCCATAAAGCCGTCAGCAAATAATTTCTAGGAAGAATTTCGCAAGCACCCTCCCGGACGAAATGCTTTGAGACAGAATAGCTTGGATTCGGCATGCTGGTGGCTGAAGGCATAAGCTCGCCGTAACGGCGAAGGAAATGGTCACTTTAAGCCCCGTTCATCCGTCGTCAGCGCGACCAGAATTTCGTTTGGACCTGACCCATCCATCCAGGAAATATACGACACTGTTACCAGTTCGATGAGCGATTTCCACGGCACTCTAATTATACCGTGGTCCGTTTCAAAATTAGACAGGCGGTCAGCATTTATAGCGGGAAAGGAAAGTGACCCAACGTGCGACTAATAATAGGCGTCATTATTTATAGCAATGCCGATTAAAGACTGGTAGGCAGTGATGGGAATCGAGACGCTTCGAATCAGGTAGGGAGAAATTCGAAACGTTCGTGGGCTTGAAAGCTGCAAAGTGTTCTCTACGTGAAATCAATGCAGACAGCTGGATATGTAACTAGGCGACTACCTAGCCATCTGATCGCTTGAACTACTAGTTATCTATTCAGTCGACGTACTGATAACTTCACTATCTCGTTACATGAGTGATTTCGTGTCACCTGATCAGTTAACCACATTGAACTGACAGCAAACTGATTAAACACTGTATTGCTGAGATAGCCATCTGATCATCTGATCAGTTTCTTGACATGTAACCACTCGATCACCTGATCATTTTGCTGATATCTAACCACCTGACCACCTGCTCATTTTCCTGATATCTAACGACCTGATCAGCCGATCATTTTCCTAATATCGAACAACCTGATCATTTACCTAATACCTAAGCACCTGATCACTTGACTACTAGTCACCTAGCCACCTGTCCCCTTATCGATCAACCGCCTAACTCTTTGCCTCCGTTCTCTTCCACACGTTGGTTATCAATTTTCGTTCCTTTTTCTCGAACCCCGCCAATAACTAGGCCATAGTTGCAAAATATTTTGAATTTACATCACAAAAGGTTCAACCATCGCTCCGCAACTTTGCACAGAGCAGAGCATTCTCGGACTGTTGTACTCATTGTTCCCCTAAAAAAGGGGTTTCTCTAAGCAGAAAATATTCAGCAACCGAGAGCTCCCGTGCGTTCACGCGGGAATTTGCTTGCGCACCGCGGACGGAACAATGCACGCGTGGGCAGCTACTGGCCGACGGCTTCCCCGTGAAGCTCCCTTTTGTCGTCGGCAAACGGGACGGGAAATTTTCGGGGGCAATAAAACCGCGCGCTGCCGTTTAATTACAAGGGGAGGCCGGCGGGTAGAACACACGGCGCCGCGCATGGCGAACCTGTTATTTCCCGCGAAAGTTACGTCGTATCGACGCAAGCCACCAATTATGGGGCAGCCTCCGATGGAATGTCAACAGTTCTTTAATTATCGGTGGCCGTTCAGCGAGATTCATTAATGCGCGGGCACGGAGTGAAAAAATGCGAACCCCTCGTGCACGGCTTTCGACCAATTATCGGCCGATACGTGAGGGTTATTTGTGATGAGTACGTTGTCGAGTACTATTGTCTTTAATGTCTATTGAATAGCACGATCAACTCATCGATATTAAAATATCAATTACTCACAAAAACATTTAATACATTAATGAAAACTTTCCAAACATTCCCTCAACACAAAGAGTTCAGAATTGGGGAGGCACAGGTTGAACACTTTCACGTAGCAATGTGTGAAGAAACTTTATTCTACTACCATGAGGGATTGTCAATTTCTATGTAAAACTCTGCAAACTTATGCTTTGTATATTTAATACGTCAAACTTGATCCAGTCCTTTTCACCACGATTATCAGCATTTTTCCCCTTTTGTTCTCTATTCACATTTTACACATCGTATTACGCGACTGTCAGTTGTAATATTTCAAAGTCGATAATGACGGAAAAAGGTCTCGAGTTGGGGGCTCTCAAAACCAGAATCGATTGCAGCGTTGACTTTAAAGTTTGCGGAACTCTTGAATTTTCCGGTTACTTCGTGAAACCCTTTCGTCCCGATTGGGCATCAGATAGAAATTAATTGTATAGCACAAATTTGAACTCTTGAATGGTGACTGTAGAGAAAAGAAGCTGGTAACGCGACAAAGTTTTGCAGCAGAAGTGAACCATGTAGAACAGGATGTTTCTTCTACCGCAGAATGAAAGTTATTGTGTAACCGTGGAGTAACGTTCAAACTTTTATGTAACGGACAGCCGAGCGAATCGCGGCGACTTGGCGGAAATGCCCTATTCACTGTCTTGGAAGTTTTCAGCGAGCAAGGAAAATGGAATTTGGAAGTTGGAAAAATTCGAAAGGGCAAAGTTGATACGACCCAATACGACGCTCGTTCACTCGGGCACATTTACAACTTTCTCCTGGCTTTTCAGCGGAGGCCACGACACTCTGAAGGAGTTAACGTCGAAGGGAATCGATGCAAGAAATTTTTAGGGCGCCTTAGGCAGAATATGCACTTCTTTGACGTGGCTACTATTTTCGATATTTCAATTTTATTGGGAATACTGCTGGAACATACCGTGGAATGTAATATGAAATTATTTATGGAATATTTCACTTTTTAGTAGGTTATTTTGTTTGCTACCAAAGCACATGTATTATCAAATATTGGGATAATTACCATTCTATCTCAGTAACTACTATTTTTACACCTCTAATGGGATATTGAATTAATTTTACATCGAATGTCAGAGTAGTGACTGAAATGGGCACCTCTGTTTCATTTGGTATAAAATCAGCACCGCTTCTAAGAATTTTTTTAAACAATAACTTGTCTTCAAGGATAGAATGTCTAACCATTTTCAAGGAAGAAAATTTGAATAATATTGATCGTTCAACAAATGACAGCTCTGAAATGCTGGATTGCTTTCAGACGTCGAATCCGAAGTGCGTTGCTTGTGCAGAAATGGCGAGTGGATTCTGTCCTCGAGAGCCGTGTGCATAGCATCTCCTCGAGCATCTTCAGCATCGTATTGCAGAGTTCTCGATAAACGTCTAAAAGCACTTATTGTAACTCGCAATGGTATCAATAGCACGCTTGGAAACAGATTTATACTTGGAACGGTCTCGACAGTGCGCATAACGTCGTTGGAGGCGTATACCTTGTTAAGTATCTTCCTTAAATTCTAAAAGCAGAGCGAGGCAACGAAAAATACTTTCCAAACAAATTTCTTGAGACATAATTTCTAACAAAATTTAAATAAAATGACACTCGATACATTCAAAATTTTCGATGGAAAATTCCATTACAAAATTCCTCTTCTAACACATACCTGAAAGACAAAAAATAACTCCTAGAGAATTCCACAAGCCAGCAATATTTTTCTCATCTCACACTCTGATGGAAAAATTTCAATCAACTGAAATGTCGAACAGAAGAATTTCTAAAGAATTCTGGATAAATACCTTTTCTCGCGATTTTTAATAGTCCCGACACGGAATCCTAGACCAGAACTTCCGCAGCTGCATGGAACAATTAAATTACCTAGCCATGAAGGAATTTTTAAAAAATTCTAATTGAATGGCGTTACTACCAGCAAAAATCCCCCTCTAAAAATACAATTAGGAGAAACATTTAATAAAACGCACGACTCGGTTGGACAGAGCTAGAGGGGGATAGTGGACCCTGTGTCTGAGATGTCTCGGTAATCCAATACGTTTTATTGGATATCCGATGCCGATAACCATTAACGCAAAACCGATACGGGATCATCATTACCGTCAGGGCCATGGAAACTACAGGAGGAACACCATAATCAGGGCTAAACAAACAGCAATATCAAACAGGGCATTTCCTCTTGGATCCACACGTGTATGTACAGATGTAGATCACTAGTGGTACAGCTAGGGACACGGGGGCGGGATGATAACCTCGAATGAAAAGGATTTGCCTTCGTTTAATTACAATTTGATTAATTGAGCCGTCATTCGAGGGGAAAGTGGTGTAATTTATTATAGACGTACAAGGTGTTACAAAAGAGGGGTTCTGGATTTAGTGAATAGGTAGTACTTTCTATATGTAATAAAAAAATCGTAGTTACAATATTTGTTTTGTCAAAGATTGCCTCATTGGAGTCGGGGGCGTTAATTATGGTAAACGTGCTCGCTTAGAAAATTGAAACATGTACATGGAAATTTAATATTTGCGTTTAATAGAGGTGTACTAAGGAGGCCTAGAATGCTTTATTGGCAGATGGCGGTACTGGCGATCTGATTGGCAATATGGCGCATGGGCTTGTGACTTAACCTCAAACATTAAAATCAAGTTTTATGCATATTTCGAGTATGTTGAAGATTTAGGACATATTTTTTACGAAATTGCTGATTCGAAATCCCCGATTCGTCCCTTAAGAACCCTACATATAGTTCCTCCATCGTTTTTGGGATACAGTTACAGACAATGTAATTCTTCTTTCAGGAAAAAATTAAGTTACAAATTACTTTTGGAAAACTTGATTGATGATATTTTATTATTTATGTGACAAAGATACGGCATACAAAATTCATTTTGATGCAAAGAGCCATTCACTTCCTTCGTGCTTCAAGATTCTTGTATCACCCTGTATAGACGAAAGTCTACAACGGATATTCGATGCAAATTTGAACGTGCTCACGTTGAACCAGGCGAAAGGTGAATGATAATAATGAAATACGTCGTTCGCCCTTTTTTATTCCGAGAAAGTAGAGAGTGAAGTGGTATTTCAATATTTGATGGAAGTATTCGCGAATAGACTACGACTTTCGAGAATTATTTATCGACTTCCGTTTCAATTTTCGCGTCGAATTGACGGGGCATCATTTTGTTCCACAACTTGTTTATGACGACAAAAATTTTAAATAATATTTGAACATTGATGTAACTTTAACATCAGAATATTTACATAAATAATGGGCTACATTTCAGTTTCATTACTTACTTATAGAAGTTCAATATTTTTTCATGAGAATAACCACTTTCCCCTTTGAGTGTTAAAATGTCGTTACATCCGTGTGCATCCTCCTAAAAGGATTTTTTAATTTCATCTTCTCCTAAAGTAGAACATTTATCCAATTCCAACAAATTTCATTACAGAAATTACCCACCTATTTTTTGCACCACAATTTTTTCCTCGGTCTTCTCATAAAATTACTCTACAATCTTATCATCGAAAAAAAATTATTCATTTAAAAAATTACCCCTTTCTTAATACACCATTAATATTCTTCCTTCGAAGTTCTCATCAGATTACCCAACAATATCATCTTCTCCCAGGAAAAAATTACTTCATCCCCAAAAATTCTAATTACAAAAATTACTCAGAATTTACTACCCCATAATTTTCTTTCATCCATCCCAAAGGCATCAACACTCAATTTTAAGGAATTTAAAACTCCCATGTGGCAGTTTGGCAACCACCCCTCCTGTAATTAATCTGTAAAACCAGTGGAATATTCTTTTTCTAAACCACCCTGTATGAAAATATCCCCTTGGTGCAGGATTTGTTTTAACGAAGGTCTCGTTAAAACGGACCTGTCTACGCGGATAAAATCACTTCTCTTTTATTTCCTTCATCTGCCCTGGTCTCGTCGAGGGTGCGTTTTGCATATTTGACATTCAATCGGTGCACTGCAAGTGCACGTGTGAAGCTTGCAGTCGCAATTGCGGAGAAGGGACTGCGGTACAATTTACAATAGTCAAGGAACAGATTGGACCACCTCCTCAAATTTTCCTTTAACTCCATGAAGCTTCCTACCCTTTTCCTTTTATCTTTTCCCTTCTTTCACTCTGCACTTTGTCTTGAAGGAATCTTCTTTTGTCACCCGTGCCCTTTCTTTCCACTTCTATTTTTCCACTCCACTTCTATTTTCATTTATTCGTCTTTAAATTCGATTCTCTTCAGTAGAATACTTCAGTAGATTCCTTTCAAGGTAACGATTTTCTATTGCACCCACCTTTGTCTACTTTCACGCTTCGTTCCACCCCTTATTAGTTTCTATAGTCTATAAAATGTGTAATGGCGAGATAACAGGCAGCAAAACTCCATAAAAACGGCTCCCCATGAAGGGAAAAATTTCTTGTCCCCTCGACCAATAAAACACCCTTCATATTCAGAAATCCCTTTCAACCCCGTGGAGCATTAATTCACCAGACGCTGGCCATTATCTCGACGCACTAAATAATTCATTGAATATAAAATCCAATGTCAAACGCGCGGCATCAAGCATTCCCGTGCGAATACCACCCCGTAAAACTCGACTATCGCAAGAAGGAACCTGCCTGATGTCGAAAAGCAGGAAAAAATAGTACCACTTCGTCCAAGATCGACGACATTCGACTGGAGGCCATCTTGGAGACGTTCCCTAGTCTTGGGGTATTTTTTATGCCGCAACATCTAATTTACGGGGGCGAGTTCCATCTATCATTCATCCCTCTCTAACATTCGCTGGGCTTTCATTTCTCTCGTAATTCGACACGCTCCGTTTTCTCATCCATTTTCGAGCTATGCCCGCACGCAGCCCTCTTTATTGCTTTCGGGGTGCAAGCACGGTAGGGGTGGAGGGCGAAAGTACACGACATCGACGAAAACAGCTAGTAGCAAGCGTTCCACGTCGAGTCAGACACCGTGAGAGCTGATAGTAGTGGAGTTTTTTGAGCTGGCTGTCGTTTATTGATGGTGCAGCTCATGGGACCCAGCTACTGCGAAGTTTGAGCTTTCCCCAACGATCTCGCGGACGTCGAACGCTGGAGGTCGACAGCAAGTCGATCGTTTTCCCATTTTGGTATCTACGATATCGCTGGAGCTAATGGCCCCAGCATGGAGCCAGCTAGTTCGTAGCTAGTTATCAAGGTACCAGGGATCAGAATTGGGGTAGGGGTTAATTACCATAGTTGGGCTTCAGATTTATAGAATTATTTGGGAAATATAAGAATAGAATCTTCGGTTGGATATGCAACTTCTGTGGTTGCTATTAGAAGTTTCCCTGAAGTGTTGCCCTTCAGGGAAACTGTGGGTACCTAACTCATCCCTGTATAATCTCAGCTATTCCCAGAAGAATAGACAAGTCTTAGCTAAGTTACAGCAAACTGAAGCCAGCTATGCTTGAAACTTGGACCTAGACAACTTTGAACTGGGCAACAAATCTAATCTGCAACCTGGTGACATTCTTGGTTAGACCATTACTAAATATTATTCATGTTGAATATTTTCTTCTATTTCCAATAAATTTAAGTAAACGGACCTTCGGATCATTGTCACTTTGGAATGTGAATATTAAATTAATTGTGTGTATAAGTTTTTTTTTGTTAGTGCTGTGGTGTAAGATACATAGCACTGAGTTAATACGGATTCATGAGAAGCACTCATCAGTCACGTAGATGTGTGGAGGGTCTGTCCGGAAACGTGAAAACGGGCATCCCGAGGCACAGCTTTTACTCTTTCGCGTCAGTTCGGGGGAATAAGAGAACTCGAAAGTAGCTTCCAGGCACGTGTGACCCAACAGGGAAAGTTCGTCCACCTAAACGCTGTTATCGCAGCAACAGATGTCTCGAACATTTTTGGGGAAGGTAGAACACTTTCCTGTTCCCCGACTTGAATTTTTATAAGCATATACAATATGTATTATAATGATTCCTTTAAGACAGCACGAAAATTGGCCACTAATTTAGCCTCCAAAGATTTAGAGGTTTATGCAAGCTGTGTGAATTGGGATATATTTTTAATTCGCAGTAACAAGAGTAACTGCAGAGTCGTATCGATCACTAATCCAATTTACCAACATTTCATCTCCATCACGTATTTCCAAGCCCCTACTAAACCTTTAAATAAAAATAACAACTGCAGCAAGGCCGAATTGAATTACAGTACTCCAATTAAACAAAACCAATTTCCATCAATTTCAATGTTAACCAAACTGAATTTCCATTTCCAAACTGTTTCTATATTTATTCGCTAACAGGCATGTTGGTTTCTGCTTGGAACGTGGTTATAACACGCAAATAGCTAAAACCAGAATATTTCCCCACCCAAAATAAACGAAGAACCTATTTCCCCGTTCACTGTTCCACCCCTACCCCCAAAAACCACGAAACCAACATCGTTTGTGCGGAGCAATGCACGAAGGACCAAAGGGACCGTCACTGTCAACCCCTGTAACGAGAAAATAATGATTCACTGACCTCTCCTTGGTGTTTCGGCCGTCCTCATCATCCTCTTCCTCGATATCGTGCAGCCTGGGGCTGAGTCGATGCTGGGTGCCACCCTCCTTCGAGAAATCCTCCTTCTCCGGTCGGATTTGCTCGACCACCTTCTCGTCAAGTTCGTCCAGGTCCTCGTCGAGGATGCTCACAGGCGCCAACTCTTTGGCAAGCACCACAGGTAGCTTCTGTTGCTGCTTTTGCTCCTTCTGCTGCGGATGTTGCTGTTGCGGCTGGCTGGGCTGATGTTGTTGCTGGTACTTGTGGCCGATGGAGCCCTTCTTGGCCTCGGGGGTGGCCCCCGAGACAGCTGTACCACCCCCACCCCCGCCGCCACCGGCGCACGGCAGGCAGCAAGACCACGCGCCCCCCACCTCGACACCCTAGCGCCACTCAACGTCAAAACATCCAGGGCCGGCTGCACCAGGCTCTCCGCGAACCCTTCTGCACCACCACGCGTTACTCCCAGCCTCGTTGGGGACGCTTTTCCTAGGCTACATTACCCTGTTTTCGCGGAAAATGGGGTTAGACCTGGTCCGGGGTGCCCGACACCCTCTTCCTTTGGATGTTCTAGGATTCTTGGAGTTGCACTGAGGTTTCCTGACGAGTATTAGCTCCCTTTTGAGAAGGGCCCTCAGTCCAGGTCAATTGCACTGCACTGTTTAGGAGTTCTTGGCTTCAAAAGGAACCTTGTTCCTCGAGGTGTTCTGTAATTTCTGAGATTGAAGTAATGTATCCTAGCTTTCTCTTAGACTAGGGACTTAAATTCAGCTTGGTATTATGGTGTTGGTCTGTTGAAGTGCTTCCAACTGCAGGTGCAGTGAGCTTGGACCTGGTCCAGGCCCGCAAACTCTCTACCCGAGGATAATCTAATGTTTGCTGACGTGATCTGGTTTTTGTTCGACGAGGGCCTTCAGAATTGGTTTGTAACAGGTGTTTTAATCCGTTCAGAGGCTTCTGTCATCAAGCACACTGAGGTTAGGTATGGGGACCTAACTACACAAGGATTCCTGAGGTTAAGTTGAGGATCTCTGGACTGTTCTGTGGTGTCTTCAGTGGTATCTGTTTTAGTCAAACATTGTTCCTTGACACTAATCTCTTTGAGGTGCTGTGGGATTCTTTGGGATTTAATGAGGATTTCTCATGTATTTTAGATCCCTGTCAGACGAGCACCTTCGGATTGTTTAATTTGGAATTACTTACTCTGATCTACTCAGAGGTCTTCCCTCGTTGTACTCTTATTGGATTCAGTTTGCTTGTAAGCTCCTATTTTCCTTGAATCTTCAGCTTATTTTGCTTCTCCAAAATATAATCTGAGCCAGGGGATTGCTGTACTTTCGTTCATATAACTTTCAAGTTACTAAATCCCTTCAATCGTTCTAAGGTTTCAATCTGGATAGTGTCCCTTTAAAGTCTTGTAATTTAGACAGTTAAGCTCCTAGACTCTAATGAGACCCAGGACACGAGGACCTGAAAATTTTTTGAAATGAGTCGATACCCCTTCAGGCTGCTCTTGACTCTGCAGAGCATCAAATTTCGTGGAACGGTCTCTTTATCTTCTCCTGTCCTTCCTATGAATACAAATTTCAACGTGCCTCCAGCTCACATAATTGAGAACTCTTCCAAGTGACTTCATAAACTAGGAAACTCGTTCCTGCCTACATTCCTTGTTCCTTATTGCTCCAGCCTAAGGTTAATGAACCATAACAGACGTTCCCTTTATCTTTCAACCAATGATCGTGCCTCTGGGGCTGGTTAAGATACCTTGAAGGAGATCTCAAGCGTCTTTTACACTTGCTTGATTCTGTCTGGCTCGTGGAGTCGTCTTTGATACCTTCAAGCTTTATTCATAGGTCGCTGTACTTGATAAACTTCTAGCTGAGCATTGCATCAGCTTTATATTTTATATGATAGATTACCTTGACAAGGTTTCGTAAAATACTTGTATTATTAAAACACAAAAGCTCCCAATTCCTCCTGAATCGTTAACTAATAGCTCCAAGTACAAAGTGTCGAAAGTGAAGTTCTAATTACCCGATGACGTTATAGGCCCTTTCTTCTGTTCACGTATAAAATTTTAGTGATGACCAAAGTTCGGTGAGAGTGTCATGAAACGGGATATCAAAGAAGCCTGCGAATTTGTAAAAGGTACTTTAAAGCTGTAGTCACTTGGCGAATACTCTTGACAGTTCTTAGAAGTTGAGGAAAGTTCTAGGTCATTCTGACATGTTCGAAGATTTCTCAGAATCTCATTCAAGATAGTTTCTATTCGGTTCCACACCATTTACATCGAACTTCTTGCAGGAACATCCGGCTACGACGAATCAGCTTCACTTCCAGATGCTCGCTTCCCCCAAAATAGTCACGAATACGTCCCTCTGAGAACTTTTAAGGGTAGTGCCAGTCAATTTCTACATATAAACATTGACTAATCGTCTAATGATTACCCTGAAGAGACTGTAAACCGTGGAAAAATCGCAGATCTTCGAGCTAGCTCTCGCACATCAACTAGGACACTGATTACACACAGAGATCTATCAGGTTACTGAAAGTCCTTAACGCTACTGCTTTTAGAAACACACTATCACGACAGAGACTTATCTAACTTCTACCTGGTTCTCCGATTACACAAACGTGGACAGGATTCGGTAAAGGAACCTTCACACTTGTAGGAGTTACGTCGTCAACAAACACTAATTGCTCACTGGTTGCACCCGGATGCGATTAGAGTTCCTCAAACCACAATTCACAAGCGCAGTCACTTCCTCAGCGAGTACACACACTGGCAGGTCGTGATGGGCTGAGTTTGAGTCTGTTTGATCGCGTTTGAAGAAGTTTGAGTCAGTTTAAACGCGTTTGACGAAATCTGAAGTAGTGCTATGACTGCTTTCTCTTCTGTCCTCCGTAACCAAAGCTTGCTTGCCTTGACGTTCGCCGTACAAGCCCACTGAGAAGCGAGGAAACTGAAGTGTAGCCTCCAATCAGCACTTCTCGTCAGGAACGGCTTGCGTCGACCTCCCAATGAAGGAAGAAAATGGCAGAGTCAATGCAGGTTTGCCAGGACAGTGAAGCTTTCCCAAGCTGTTTTAGACTCACAGCCACAAACAGGGCCGTTTGAAGAGGTAGTTTGGCACAGGGCTGCGTAGAAAAGGTGCATAGAAAGCGGCTACTGCTGTGGGATCGTCCGCGTGACGTTGACTCGAGGTCCTCAGGAATAATCCCGCGTCCCTTTTGGCGGAGCAGCGTGCTGGTGCCAGCGTTGAGCGGAACACAAAACTGATTGTCGACGGTGATCGATTCTCTGCAAGATTTGTTCGGTCAGCTCGCAAATCAGTTTGTACTGGTAAGGCAGAGCGATAGAGAGAGACGAATTGCATCACCTGGTGAGTTTTTTCGCGCAAGGGGAAATGCATTGTGGCATATGGGTGTAAATAGGCAGTAATTGTAATTTAGTATTGTGTTTCGTCGTATTCAGTTTTATGTTGCATCAGAGACGTACTATTAACTATCTGGGGGATGACTATACTATGGTATGTCGTACTGTAGAACGTTATACAGTGAAATACCACACTGTAGAACGCCATATTATGGGGCACCACACTGTAGGACGCCATAAGATGGAACACTACCCTATTGAACTCAGGGGCGGGTTAAGTTATTTGAAGCCCGGTGCTATAAAACCTTTGAGGGCCCCATTCACTGAAAAGTGTGTGGGGAGGGTGTGTCATTTTTTTGTAATAAAACGTGGGGTAAAATTGTTAATCTTCAAGAATTTAAATTTATTCTGTATAAGATTAAATGACATTTATTCATAAGGATAAATTTATTCATAAGGATAAATTTATTCATAAGGATTTTAGTATGATTTCTAATTACAATTAAAAGGGAAGTAGTAAACAAAATATAATTCAATTAGTTTTTTACATAAATAGAAAGCTTAGAACGGGGCCCTTTTGAAAAGTGAGACCCGGGTCTGCAGTCCCCCTTCAACCGGCCTTGATTGGACTTCATACTGTACGACCCTCATATACTTTATTATATGAAACGTATGGGCCAATAAATAAGTATTTTAAATTGTTTTTTTAAATTGACTTTTTTTTAATGAATCTGTTTTATAATAAAACTTTTATTTTTTTATATACGCTTGGAAGACAAGTCCTTCAATTTCCATTCGATGAAACGCGAAATGTATAGGATATGACAGCGTTATGCCATTAATGACACTCTGATAGCTCCTATCCTCGAAATATCAAGCATTCGTCGATTCTCCTATAATATTCGACGTCTGTTCGAGTAGGAAATCGAGTTGTGCCATTCGACTGTTCGATATTAGTCTGGAAGAAATCGATATTCGAGAGCGGTTATCCTTGGGAAACGAATAGAAACTCTGATAGCCAACACTCGATCTGGAATACGATCTTCCTGTGTTAGTTATTTTTACCTAGCAATATGTGTTGCAAAGATTTACGTACGCAGCCTGTAATTTGCATTGATTAAAGTATCTTGCTAACTTTTCCCACCCACTGCACTCTGATAAACGTACAATTCGATCAGAGATGCAATATTAATGAGCACTTAGTCATAGCAAGGATTAGGGGCTGTTGCTAAGCAGGGGATTAATAACGGGCTTCCATGTGCTGCAAATTACACAGATATACTGCGAGAGGTAATGCAGTAAACTAGTTTAATTTTTTATTCACTTTGAAGTCACGGTATTCACAAGTGCATTTAAAATTTTGAGGGTTGAAATGTACGAAACTAACAGACTCTAAGGCAGGTAAATTTGCACATTAACGTTATCAGGAGTAAATAAAAGAAATTGGAAGTAGAATAATTTGCAAATTAACAACAGAAGAAATAACTCTTAAACGGAGAAACGCGATGACTACAATTTGCAAATAAAGTAATTTAAGATTCAACCAATCAAACGAGAACCTAATTCTTATTTAATCGTGACAAATTGAAAGGAAGCTTAGACGCTATTTTGCGATGAAACGTAAATCATTCACGACGTCCAATAACCGCGGCCCCCGCATCCAACTTTATAAATAAATTACGAGGAACGAGTCTCATTTGCTGGCTATCTAAAATGTCATGAAACTAATCGTTACGTCGCGACGTTCAATTACAAGCGGCCACTTGACATTTCTCAGCGAAATATTCCCGCGTCTCCGCCACAAGGATCCATTTTTTGCTCCGTTTTTTTTTTTGCCAGACGGACGACGAGTAAAAGTGAATTAAATTCGCGGCGATCTCGTCGCGTAATTTCATAATTAACACCGATTCCCTGAGATTGTCACATCTCATAAAATCGTTTCGTCTGATTAAAAAACGAAATTAGGATTAACTGAGGTGATTTCCATCAAGATTTAAGCCCTCACTTCTGAATAAGTTACTGTCCAATTGGATCCATTAATCCTCGAAAGCTGAAAGACTACGCGTTGCCATTTTATCATATTACTCTTAAAACCAGTCAATTATTTCATCTATCATAGTAGAATAGAACCAGCGCCGTTCTTTCGTGTATTTGCAATAAAAACCAGACATAAAATATACCAATGGATACAATATTTTATGGGTTCTATTAAATTTGAATGTGATTTCATCGAAAAAGTTCCTTCTTCTTAAATTACTTCTCCAAAGTATACACAAAGATTTAAATTATTCCACAAATGCTTCAGTGCATCTTTGAGGTTATGTCATGTGATACTAGTTCGCCATATTGACGAGCATATAATGAGGGCGTAAGACTATCCAGTATTGATCAAGCTTTTGGCTTTTATGGGATACCTTAGATAAATGTTACTTTAGATAAATAATAAAAATAAACTTCGATGTCTTACTGTAAATGTCCTTTACATTTGTGTGTTTACTGAAAATATTCCTATCTCTTTTAAAAATAATATGATTCCCCAGAATTCCTAAATTTAGACTGTAGGGTACATTTTCCCTTTTAATTAATTATTACGTTTTTAATAAGAATAAATACTAATTTGAATAAATAAACGTCACGCCAGGTTCGCCCGCGAAATGGCGCAGCCCGGTCACCGCGAACCAATGTAATTAAAGGGTGGTCAGGACCAGGCTGGAATTTTTCATTTTCCCGCAATCCACGCCAGTTTTTATTAACCATTAGCTCGTAAATTGCCGGGAAAGCGCGACCACGTCTTCGTGGATGTTCTTTCCGGATCCAGGATTGGTTGCAGCTTCTCGTTTCCTTTTTTTTCCACTCTCGTCGAAGTTCTTCAATTTTGTGGCAGGGGAAAGGGACTCCAGCCGCCAGGAAATTGGATCCACAAAGGATCGGTCGCTGGGAGGTGCACTCGCGAAGGGGACGACAACGAGCTCTGGCCTTGGAATATGCGATCCCAACTAGCGAAATTCGCAAAAACTTGAGCTCCGGATGAGTGAGATAAAGGCTACCGCTGAGAATTAGTAGATACTTTAACGAATGCGTTTAAGGAAAGAGACAATGAATTTGAAAATTGGGGAACTGACCAGAGAACGATAAAAATTATACAGGAGGGAGCTTCAAAGTGGAACAAGCTTCTAGATAATTGATTGGAGGAGATAAAGATTGTACAATTAAATAATTCAGGGGATGGTATTTTGAAAACTGGGATAGTTGACAGGGGATGAAACTGCAAATAAAGGAACAGGGTAGCAGGGGAATCAGGACACACTGCAGCAGAAGAATTTGTAAATTGGAATACAGGGCAGCAGAAAAGTTTGTAAATTGGAAAAGAGGCCAGCAGAAAAGTTTGTAAATTGGAAAACTGGGCAGCAGAGAATTTTACGGATTAAGAGAGTAGGTTGCAAAGAAATTTGTGGATTAGGAAACTAAGTAATAAAAGGATTTGTTAATAAAGAATCTATAGTGTAAAGGAATTTGTGAATTAGGGCACTAGGTAATAAAAGAATATGCGAGTTACGAAATTTGGTAGCAAATGAATTTGTAAATTAGGAAACTGGGTAGTAGAAAATTTTCGAATAAAGAAACTACAGAGTAAAGGAATTTATGAATTATGAAACTAGATAGAAATGCAATTTGTAAATTAGAAAACCTGGTACCAGAAAAAATTCAAATTAGTAGAGTGGAGAGCAGAGGCATTTGCAAATTAGGGAGCTATGCAGCAGACAAATTTGCAAATGAGGCTATGCTAGCACAGTAAATTGTGCAAATTAGAACATGCAAATGCCATGTCATCTACAAATAAAAAAACAAATTACTATCACCCTTATAATGGATAAAAATTTAGAAGAATCTCAACAAACCTTAATAGAGTCAAGTAAAGCCCCTCAGGCCTGCCGCAGTTATTCTCCTGTATATTATAAAATGTATCACCCGTAAAGCTTGGCGGAATACAAGGTTTACTGTGTATCAGATTTTCCACGGGAGGAGGAGAAACTGATTCTCTTTACGATGGAAGGGAAACCCACTTTCCCTCACTGAAGAGGGCATTCCATTTTCTTGGAAATCCGATTAAACGCTTCCGCGTATCGAATAAACAGGAAATTAGGTTACGTCATTAGGTGACACTTTCTTTACCCCCCGCAACTACCCCTTTCGAAGCCAATAATCCTCTATCCAAGCTGGGTTGCCGATTAATTCCTCTTTAAACGAAAGCTCGTGGCCCAGCTGCCACTCCACCAGTAAATAACGATCGATCCATCCACCCTTGTCTCTCGATATCAATAACCATGTTAATCACTGATATAACCGTAAACACGGGCACTGCTAGCAACTGTCGTCCGATTGTTCCCGAAGCTTTTCAATTCAACTTGTTTTTCTCAATGTTTGAAGCTGTCTCGTGGTAAATAAATAAAAATTCATTCTTCCATCTGAACGATGAAGTACGTGACAGTACTACTGTCAACAATGTTCGGGGGAAGAATTTATTTTATCGGTCGATTTGAATATAAGGGTGTTTGAGTTGTAATATTATATAGTAATAATAATAATTTAAGTTAAATTAATTTCGTGTGTGTTGGTCCTGACAGATTTATGTTGGACCGCCGTTCTTTTAATGGAAATATATTCGCTCTCCTGCTTTGAGTAGGGAAAATGGAAGAGAAATATTAGTAAAGCAAAGAGCAGAGATTAAAATAGTCAGGAATTCGTCGTAGTCGGCATAATGGCATTTCTGATAAACCGAATGAAATTTCCATATAGGAAAACGCTGCAACAGGAGACCGAGTGTTTTCGTAAGCTTCCGTCGCGCTTCGACTGTATTTAAAATTTCCTTTTATTTCATCAGCGACTTAGTTTACTGTATTTATCGAACCATTAACAAAGTAGGATGTTCCGATGGGGAGGGGGGAACTGTGAGCTAAACTAGGGTCAGGGTGAGTCTGGCGGTATGTGACTTAAACTTTGCAATATAAAATTGCAGGGTAGCAAAATACAAAACCAAGAAGGAGCATTTTAAAACTGTACGAATCGAAGATTAACAAAAGTTCAGCCCAGAGGAATTTACGAATTAAGAAACTTTAGGGGCAGAGTAATTTGCAAATTCAGCTAGTGCGGAGCAGATGAATTTACAAAATAACAAAACCGAGGGCACGGTGTAACATGCAAATTAAATCAGGTATTTGAGAACAGGCTAATTCACAAGTTAAGTAACTCGGGGGCATATTAATTTGCAAATTATGAAACTCGAAGGAAGGTTGATTTGCAAATCAATGAAGTTGGGGGAGGGGGCTAATTTTCAAATCAAGAAACTCCGGTACAAGCTAATTCCGCAAATTAAAAAGAAATTAATGCGAGCTAATTCACAAATTAACGTGCAAATTAACTTCCACGACATCTGCGCAGCTACAAAAATAAGAAATTTCGTAGCAATGGAATACACAAAATACGAAATTTCATACCCCAATAATTTCCGATTGCGTTAAATTTCACATACCCATAACCTAGATAGGAAGCATTTCCAAAATAGAGTTCAAACAAATTCCCGTCACCCTTTTTCAAATATCTCGCACAATCAGCCCACCTGAAAATGTTCAATTTTTCATCGAGCTTCCAACATCCTCTCCAGCCGTGCTCGAGAACAAAGGGAAACTGGAAAGTTCGTTGGGAAGCGCTGGAACGTTTTCGACGCTGACGTTTCCGCCGTGCGACTTCATTATCGGACGTGGCCCCTGTCATCAGTTACGCGAGTGCGTGTGCGCGATCGATGATTACCCCGTGGGCGCAATCATCGATTGTCCGAGCTCTCCCCTCTCCCCCCCCCCCTCCCCCTCCTGCGATGTGTGTCAATTAATCGGACCCGTCTGTTAATAACGAGCTGCGGAATAAAATTATCTGTGGTCTCTGAACGCGGTAGTCAATGGCTGTTTCCAATGAACCCCAGTCACCCTTTATTTTTGCGATTACATAAGTGGGGCCGGGTCACGGCTTTCTGTAACCGTGGAACTTGATACCGCCGAGGGGAATGTGCCTGTCTATGGTCGGACAGTGTTACTTTTGTCGCGTTACGTCAACGAAAGGAAAATTGTGTAAGAGTGATCTTATTACGAACGAAATGGCAGAAGAGGAATTTAGAGGATGGCAAAATGTTCTTATTTGGAAGGGTTGCTGGTGTTCGAAAATTAAATTAGGCGAAATTTGTGGAGCTTTTGTGGTTCTTTCATGGGAGGAATGTGGGGAATTGGGGTGGATTCTATGTAAATTTCTAGAAGGTATCGAATTTTGGGACGAGGAGATTTTGTGAAATTCCTTTGGAGTTCTTGTAAGGGGAGTGTAGCGTTATTTGTCAGCCGAGGAGAGCTATAGTTTTATTACCGCGAGGAACCATACTCCTACCAGAATCTAAAAATCGTTTAACAAAATGCTATAGATAGTGAAAAAATTTGATAAATTGCAAAATTTTCATAATCAAATGTATCACAAATTTTAGGGGATTAAATTGAGTGAAGTTTCACGAGGTTGCATATCTTTATAGTGACAGAGGTATTAAATTTTTAAAATTAAAAATAATTACGAAATATAATTGTGTATGGGAAAAGAAATCAGGTTTTGGGGGCATTTTTTGGTAACAGTATTATTTCCAAAATCTTCAACAGCTTCAAATAGTTTGCAGCAACAGATATTGGTCAAATTGTATATTTTACCATAAAGTGATTGCGAGAAGATTGAAAATGTTATTGAAATTGTTATTACGTGATATCTAATGCTACGTATTACTGCACAATAAGAGGAGCATTCTGAATGACGTGTACAATTGCATAACTGATTACCAAATGCAGCGTTTCGTAACAAAAAACATTTCATATAAGAGAGAGAATTTAGTAAAGCGGAATATGTCATTTGTAGTCGGATAATAAGTGTCACAGCATATTGCGACAACAAAAATTAGTCTTTGTAAAAAACAATAGTATTTCAGAATATACAATGAAATATAATATTCCATGACATACAAATGGATAGAAATGGATAAAATATTTTTACATGTCGAGGAAATCGAAAACGAAATTGAAAGTAAAATTAAATGAACTTTCAAGAGTACTTTTATTCAATAAAGTGGTATGTGTCGTCTGCAGTCAGACAATATCTACCGTAGCATGTTACAAACTGAAATTGAGTTCGGAAAAAAGCAATTATATTTTGCAGTATCGAACAAGATACAATATCCTCTAATAAACGAAGCCTGCCAAACTGTTCCCAACTCTATCATACAAACTGAATTATATACCATTAGATGATTGCACACAAATATTCGATACCAAACGAGCCGATATAAATTCTTTAAAAATCTCAATAAAAATTTGCAAAACATAATATTCTGAACTGAAATCTTTTTTCTACATTTTTCTAAATTCCTTAACTTTCAAAATTCTATATTTCCAAATTTCTAAATTTCTAAACCTTTTGTCAAACTCCGAGTGAAAATTAACGAAGCACAGTATTTTAGAAAATTGTGGAACGACATGCAGGCATCTTGGCGTAAATGTATCAGCAAAGTACATATTTCCCAAAGCTGTGCCTGGCACGAAGGCTGGGTGTTGTATTAAAAATAAAAATGGCGGGGCACAGCACTTTAATCTGCAGATTTTCAGGAACATTCTCCACCATTTTCTCGATCAAGAGATAAGAAGAACAAGCCGCAGTGGGGCCACGAGGAACGCCTCGTTTCTCGGTTAAATTTATCAACAGCACTTCCCGGGCTCAACACGAAAACATTACGCATTGCAGGCTTAATTGCGAGTGCCTCTTTCGACGCGGAACGCTCGCGAACCGAGCAGCCTTAATTAAGCGGGTCTGAATAGGAATCACCTTTTTATCAGCTTCTTCCATCCCCGCCCCCCACCCCTCCCACATGCCCCCTTCGCGGAAGTAACGCAAAGAGAAAAGGCAGCAACAACAATCACGAACGAATCTAGACGTACGCGTATCTAAAATTAAAGTTTTCTTCACAAAAGATTAGAGGTGATAAGTGGTGGGTGAAGGTAACCCTCCCTTTGAGGGTGGATTCGTTGCAATTGTACCGAGTTTCTTTCTCATCATCGTGAGGTTCCCGTTATATTTACTGGGTGATCTTTGGGAGGTCCTGGGAGGACTTGGTTGTTAATTTTGGAAAAATCGTTTTGGGGATGATGAGTGGATCTAAAGGGTTGTTGTGGTTATTTATGTTGTTGGGTAGATTTATTTACGGGAATAATACAATCAGAAGTAGCCACTGATATGTACATAGGACGGTTTCAAATTTTGCTCGCCGGACCAATGTGCCGGGAGCTATATCCGCCAGTAACTTCTTGTACGTGAATTATTTTAAGCATTGTTTGGAGTAACATTTATCCAGATTACAACGATCTATATGCCCAAGCACGGGAAAATGAATTTTGTTCATTTTTTATTTAACAAACATTGTTAAACTATCATATAAATAATGTGCTTGAAAGAAGCTCAATATTACTGAGATAAAAGAACAATACCAGTGTCTGGAATGTCATATTACTCATCAACTCAGTTCTTCGCAATCCTTTTGTCAGCGGAATCTTCACTAATCAACTGTAATTACTCTGTCATCTGATGTAACATAAGGTTCATTCAATTCTTGCAACTGAGAAGATTAATATTGGACAAACCTCCAGCAAAATAACTTAATTATTGTTTTCCTCGCTCAAAAACAACAAAGAATGGGGTACCAAGTGATGCAAGTCTCTCTCTCCCTCGTTCACCCTTTGTCTCTTTTCCGCGACACGAAAATCGTATGATAAGTTGAGTGGCGTGTGTCGCGATTTCGAAACCCGACCAAATCTAATTTTTCGCCACGCTGGCCTTCGACAATGCGCGCTTAAACGCGAAGAAACAGAGGGTTTTTCGCTTTCATCGTTGCCAGAATGCTGGCGGAAGGGGGTGCATTGTCGAGTTTCCGCCTTTGTGCTCTCTTCCCTGACGTTTGGCGGAACGAGTGGCGGGACAATGTCGCCGCGATCGTGGTGTGGATCAATTAATTGATTCCGTGACAGTTTTCCGCCATGGGGAAGACCCTTCCCAACGGATGGAGCTGGGAAAATGCTGTGCAACGACACTGACTGTGACAAATCGGAGACTACTAATTAAGAACGCCCCTGCACAATCAATACACACAACCCACTCACCAAATTCTTGAAAATTGTTGAGCAATTTCCAAGGAAAAAATACTCACTACCCTTTTACAAAGAATTATAAATTGACCCTTTAAATTTCTCATTATTTTTAAATTGTTAAGTGAAGGCTACAATAAAATAACAGATAGCCCTTTCAAAATATAATGCAATGAATTTTGAAAGAGGTTTTTGTAACTACCATATTTGTTTATAGTTGCATTCATATTTATTTAAATAACTAATAAATGAAAAGGGATATATTTTAATGTGAGTTATATTGGATATTAATTTTTACCGACGAAGCTCAATTAAAGAAGCAACTAGCCATTCGAAACTTTGAGATTTCTAGATAAATGACAGTAAGTGGTGTATAGAAGGGTTGAAAAATTCTTTGCTTCGAAACTGTATGAAGTCAGAAGAGCATTTCTCTCTTTCGAACTGTAATTAAATTTTACCTCTGGCTACTGGATTCGCGAAAAAGTTTTCCCGCACAATTCCCCCGCTCTCCGTCTGACTACAAACTTCACTCGATTCCCCGAGGATACGGCTGACTAGGCACGCTTTTATTTCACTGCGTCAGCGAATCAATTCTCCGCATACTTCGACTACCGATAGTGGACTCAAAACGTGAACATTATTCATCTTTTTTCTAAATTTATTTCTTTTTAATTTTCAATCCACATGCGATCCCAAATAACTCATTGTTTTATTTCGAAAACTTTTTACAAAGAAGAGTGCTTTCCCAACCTTTTTTATAATTAATTCCTGTGATGTTGGAGTTTGTTGATTCTAACTCATCTGGTGAATCAAAGGACTTTTTTATTGTGGTTACAAAGGGTCGATGGTTGACTGCTTTTTCTCCGTGAATTTTTATTACTTTACTTTACGAGTTGCATGAGTTCTTTTGTGCTCACTTGTCGCAAACAACTTTATTAGTTCCATTCCAAGGGAAACTCTGCTGTGGATTGCAGGTTCGTTTATAAAACTTCAAGCAACGTAATCTCACTTTGAAAAGGATATTGAAAATTTGAATAATTGTTGGGGGTTGATTGTAGTGACTGCGTCGATTATACATTTCTTGTCATTCTTTTACTCGAGCACTATGCTACACTTCACTCTGGTCACCTTGAATAATCTTGTCCCTAGTACAAGCTAACAATTCTTATGTAACCCCGGCTGGCTATAAACAAGCCATGACCACTTAACTTACAGCTATAAATTTCTATTACAACAGAGGACATAGGTAAATACAGGCCTCACTTGGAATAATAGGCCGTTAAAAGTGACGTGTGGACACTCGGCAGAGGAACTTCATTCGCTTATTGTTTTAGTAAATCTCTTCGGATCTTCGTTTCTAACTTTACCTTCTTTGAAAAATATTACAGGAAAGTTCCCTTTCAAGTTACTATCGAACCCTATGAAATCATAATCTCAACAGTATCTACCTTAAACAATTATGAACCCCAATGTCATCCGAATAGAAAATGAAATTCCTAACTGTAAATACTGTTCCTGTTTATTTATCTGACTACAGTCCAGATCAAAATCAAACACCATACAATTCTAAACCTAAATAATCACCCAAAAATCATGAATTTTATTTTTGAAAAATTAAAAACCCCAGCTATAAGAAACTCTCCCCTGCTTATTCATCTAACTACAGTCCTGCTTACCTTATATAACCTCCCTTTCCATATACCAAAATGAATCTCCATACAACCCCAAAAGTCACGAATCCCCAAGCTCCCCTAAACCAAATTCCAAACTCCCCCGTCAGATTGAACTACTCCCCGCATTTTTCAGTTTCCCCGACCACTCCATTCATCCCCCACCTCAGCTCACAAGCTCCTAACAAGTAAACAACGAGCAGGTATTGCACAACATCACACCCAGCCCCTTGCTTCTACCCTCAGTCCACGTCCAAGGTGATCCAAACGTTAAACCCCTCGCGACGCGTCGATAAAAGCCTACCCCCGCTATCAATGACGCGATCACGATCGCCTCCCCAAACGGAAGAGAGCAGTCCACACAACGGGTGGCGCATCTGCGTCGGCAAGTTTCCTACTAAGGGAGCAACGGACAACAGGTAGCATATCAACACGCAACCTGTTCGCCTTGGGGGGGCCTCGATTATAGCGAGCCGGTGATGGCTCTAATCGCTTACTGGATGCTCGCTGGACGGCTAGAGTCGGGCCCAGGGTCCCACTGGCCGCTGAACATTCACCCAGGGCGCGGGAAAGCACGAGTCCATTGAACGCGGGCGTGCCCGCTGCATCTCTCCCCGATCTAGTCAGAGAAATTCACACTGACGCACGACACGAACGGCACTTTCGTCACGTTACGCACTGGGAACAAAGGTGGTTGAAAGAAAAATCGTAGAAGAAAGGGGGTAGAGAAGGGCGAGGGTAGAAGTGGGAAGGGGTGGAAGCTGAAGGGGTAGAGCGGTCTGCTGGGAGCTGTTTACATGTCTGATGTGTAATTGCATGAGCAATTTTATGTTTAGGGGGACATTAGTGGTTGCAATTTGATATCTGACGTGAGCAGTATAACGTGTGCGGAAGCCCCTAGGTGGCTATTGGTTACTGTGTGTGCTGAACGCCTAAGGGCGTTTGCTGGGTATTGGACACGAATTGACTGGCTGGAAAAGTTGACGTTTCTGCTACTGGAATATTCAACAGAGATTATTTGAATAAAGATACTCCTGCTACAATTCAGTTTGTTGAGAGGAATTGAGAGGGTTCTTTTGTTGAAATAATGTTGCTATTTTTGCTGGAAGAATTAATATCTCTCTATAATTCTCTTATTGAATAAAATTGAGAAGAAAATTGAATTCAGTTTATTTCCCTTTTGAGAAGAAAAATCGAAAATGTCAACCTAAAAAGAGGTGCTGTATTCAAAATGAGATGTCTGCCGTCAATTCAAGTTTCCTATCGCCAATTGGCATCATCATGTTCGACACCACTTTCCAAGAAATCAAGCCAGCCAACTGTCCAATCACTTTTCACGAAACCTCTCCAAATCTACTTTTCTCATCAACGATATCGTCAAAGACCAGCAGGCATCAAGACGCGTTTCACAAGAAAAATAAAGAACACCGGCACCACGTGCAGGCTTCTCTAGCAGGGCCACCTGATTTCTACGCTACTACTGCAACAAAAAAAAACCCACCTTAGAGAATAAAGGAAACCTCTGCCTCCAAATCACTCACTCAAACCCACCAAAGCATTCCTGAGGCAAGAAAAGACGTCCATAAAAATCAACTCCCATCTAACGCCCACTCCATCATACAAACACCAACAATAAACCACACACACAACACAAGAACTGGCTCCCTAGCCAACACACTGACCCAACACACCCCTCGAAGCCTGACACTCCTAAACTAATCAAGCACAACGCTCGCTCGACGATTGCAGCTAAGCAACTCTTTCCCAACCACCCGGATCACACCTAGACGAGGCAACAACCCTCCAGGATCTCTGCGAAAGCAGGAACCCAGCATCCACCATGCAGAACCAGCCTCTCAGCCTAGGCCAGGGCGCCAACCGAGTCCCTACGCGACGTCTGCAGCGTCCCTTCACCCTGCCGTCCACTTAGAACTGACCCACAGACAAGAGCCCTAATCCAGGACGAGGAAGCTGGCTCCCAAAGGGTGCACCGACACACAGACACCGACCCAGCAAGGGAACGACACGATACTTGGGTTTGTTTGATGGCACAGGCGAGCGCTCAGGCATTGGGGATGTTGGGAAGCTGAGGAATTGAAAAACACTGTCGCGGAGGGATGCGTGGGGGCGGGCAGAGGTACGCGGAGGAGAACAGAATGGTTTTTCGAGAGAGCTGGTACCGTGAGGTGGCTCGGTGCCTCCGAGCCGAGACGATGAGCTCGTGCGCCGTCGTATTGACGTTGACGGCGGCCGAGACCCGACTGACGGAACGATTCTCTCTCTGGCGTCGCCGTGGCACAGTAACGTAGCATCCGGGGAAACCGGAGGGTTTCCCGTGACCCCGTCGCACCACCCGCGACGCCGCCAACGGCAGGTCTTCTCCGAATTTTCGCGTCGTTCGCCCGACAGGGAATATTGATGAAGCATTCAGCGCCCATTTTAATGGGACTTTTGGGGGCTAATGGGTCTGGCTGTGTCAAGGGATGGGTGCTTCTTTATATTAGTTTCGGGCAAAAGTTCGGTCGCTTTGTTAAGCAGGAGTCGTTATTAAAAGCGAGAATATATTACATGTTTTTTAATCGAGGTATTTTTCTTTAACTTTTGTCACGTTTCTGGTAAAAGTTCAGGTAGCCTCGCAGGTACACGCAATATCAATTCATAGTGCAGTGCTTCCCAACCTTAAACGTCGCGACACCCTTTTGTAATATTCAAATAATATGCAACCCCTCCCCCATATAAGGAAAGTTAAATTTTATAAGGTAGAGGAAACACATTAAAAATAGGTATTTCAGAATATAATTCTACCCTAGTAATGTTTAATTACTAGCTTTACTACTCGGCTTCGACCGAAATTTAGATTCTGAGTTCATAAAAAAAAATTTTTGTCAGTTTCTTTTTGTGAAAATGTTCACATTCATCTGGATTAGTCAGGCTTAATGAGCTGAGGCACATTTCGTGATCCCAGAGTTTATCGTCCGAAAGTTTTTACCTCACAACGTTACAGATGGATCATTACAGAGGGTTTTCAAAAAAGTTTCTTTTGTTGGTGTTGGTCTAGGTATTGTCTGGAGTAGAATTTAGAAAAGCAAATATGAAAGGACAGAAGTCTTATGAGGACCGTCAGAGTTCTGTGACGAATGAGTAACAGAACTGATAAATAATTTATTGTACCTTGTGTTAATTAACATACAGCAACTTAACTGCAACATTAAGAGCAAAATTTAATAAAAATCCAAGATTCCACTACTTCCCATTATTTACTTCTCATTGTGAAAAGGAAGACGGACAAAGTTCTACTGTTCACTTTTATGCTCTGAATTCATTAACAAGCCAGCCATGATAATTAGCCAGCTATTCAAATTTCACTTTGCTGTGTAATAAAGTCCTCGTTATTATTCCAATATTACACAATATTGCACTAAGATCTACTGTCCCCGAATAAGCCTTTCATTAATGTTTTCAATTTTCGTCCACACATTTCCACCCCCTCGCCTCCTTTCCTGCCCTTTTATTCGATCCTCGTCCCCATTCATTACATCTTTATTTACAATACCTGGTATCCCTGTGTCTCCTTTCACGAACACATGTTCCACCCTTGCAAGCGCATTTTCACCGATTTTCTACCCTTCCTTCTCGTACGCCCCTCGTTATCCACCCCCGCTACGTTGCCTCCTTTTTACCCAGCTGGTCCGCCCAGAGCCGTGCGACACTTACCTCCAGATGCGTCCTAGCAGATGCTGCCACGGTTAACCAGGCCGATTTCTTCCCTTTTCTTCCCGCTTAACGCAGTTTATCGTTCCCATTCAAATACTTCCGGCCAGTGGTTATACGCGCCTCGTGCATTCCAACTGTTTCTTCTCTGACACGATGTTCTTGGATCATTGCAACACAAGAATGCAGACAGAGACTTCTGCCTCCTCTTCGACGGATGTTCAAAATAAAAAAGTGGGGAAGATCGATTGAAAGAAGAGGGGGGATAAAAAAGACGGGGGCGGTTCAAAGTGCCTTTCTTCTTCCCTTTGGGATTCTGTTTCTTTATATTCCTTCTTCCTATTGCCCCTTTTCTGATTGTTTCAATTCCTCCTTCCATCTCCACCCTTAATTTTTGTTCAAAATACATATCTCTTCTCCTTTTATTTTCTTTTCAGATTTCTGGATTTTTTGCATTTAAGGAAAGTTTTGTATAACTTTGGTTTGGCGAGACTGCTTTTAGTTTTTTAATTTAGACTTGATAGTGTACAGTGCATTCTATTGGTATAATTTCGTAAAGAGGGTAAAATAATTTTACATAGTCAGTTGTTTATGTTATAGATTCATGAATTTTCGCCTACAAACGGAAGGAATTAACGCGCAAGTCTTGTGGACTCTAGGGCCGTATCAAGAAATTAACTGTCTGGATTCACATCTTCATTCCACAGAGTTTCAGAATTTAAAGAATTTTTAGAATATTTATGGCAGGTTCATAAAAACTTCGACAGTGAAGAATAAAGTTTTGTGAGGTATCAACTCAGCATGCTAAATGTATACAAAGGGGGAAGATAAATAAATACCTGTAATCATGAACAATAGAATTCTCAGTAACGTCTGTTGTTCAATTAAAAAAATTTACTTCTAAATATTAATCGCGACAGTGTACAAATTAGTGCAATTTCTGTATGTGCAAATGCTTGAAAATTGTTAATTTGAACTTCCTGGAGAATTAATGATTTGGCGATTGAAAATTATTTCAATAAGTTAAATATTCTACGTTGAAAAATGGAATTAAAAATTTCTATATACTGTAGAAGACGAGTGTTGTAAAATTTGCGAATAAGAGATAACTTCAGGTACGTAAATTAAACGACAACAATGCTTGTTTTGTGATATTCGAGTACTGCAATTGTTTCAGCTGAAAAAGAAGCCAAACACAGCATACGTGTGTTTCCAATTTTTTTTCACGAACCGTCCAAGAATCCATAGAAAATTCAACAATTGTACTGGTGCAGCGCGCAACGTTTAATAATTACCGAGTTTGAAAACCGATAGGGAATCCAATTTAATTGCCGTTACTCGATCTAATTAACTGACTAACCGTACGTGTATTTCATTACGCAAAATTATATTCCTGTATTCAAGAATGAAATAATTATGTAGTAGTTTATAGTAGCTTAAACAATTATTCTAAAAAATTTTGAAATCCTTCATTCAAATACACTTTTTCACCTTGGTGAGTGTCTTCACCAACCATTTGGTGTTTCACTGAGTTAGCAAATGGCGGACTACCAGAAAATGGCCGACTACTTTTACATATATTATATATTCTCTAACTTTATAATTTTTCTCTTTCTTGTTTTCTCATTTGTATTTATGTTTTTTTATCTTCTTGTTATTACTCTCAATGTCTACAATGAAATTCATAATGAAGCGTCAGGTTTGACGTCAATAAGAACAGTTTCTCAGAAAAATTATTTGTCTTTCCTTTTTTGCATTCTTATAGAATTAGCTACTTAGGTTTTCAAAGGATTAAATAACGTTGAACAGGGTTAAGAAAGGGAATTCTTTTCCGTCTCTTTGATGAGAAGGTACAATTGCAATGGCAGCCTCTCAAACACGTAGAAGCGTTTTTCCATAAACTGCTCCTTTCCACTGAGAATCCATCCCGAAGCAATAGCAGGCACCGTAAATCACGACACCCCCGTCCCGTTGTTGCTGTAGAATAAGAGCGTAGACGACGACCTCGTTTCATCCTTTAAATTTTCAACGCTGACTGCGACTCCAGGAAGGGGTGGAAAGGCTGTATCTGTCCTGTGGACCCGGGGATCGTTGTTTTCTGGTCGACGACGAGGATTAAGAGAAATGGGAGGGTGGCAAGAAGGAAACAAGGGGAAGAATTGACGAGGGAAATAAGGCTTTGCCAACTGGTGCTTGTTAAACAGCCATTAATTATAATTTCACTAGGAATTGCTGAAAATTTTAAATTCTTAGTTTCAAACACATTCGAAACTTTCTGCGCTCATTACAAGCGCAGGATTTATAGAATTATAAAAGTGAAAAATATCGGTTACTACTCACAAAATAAAAACTCAAGTCCTAGAAATATTTCTGTACTCAAAAAAAAAAATAGTTAACGACAGAATTTTGAAAACAATACATTTTTAGATTGTCTGCCTTTCAACAACTTGGGGATTAAATGTGCTATTTTTTGGAGTACAGAAAAATTTTTAAGACTTGAGCTTTTATTAGGTGAGTAGCAACTGATATTTTTCACTTTTATAATTCTATAAATTTGTAAAGGCGGAATATTCGAAGTTCTTAAATTTTAGAACCTTAAAAGGTTAGATGTAGGTACATGGGATTGGAATTCCACGAGTTTTCTATACTCTTCTAAATATAGAAACAACTGAATGTTTCATTTATAAAATTAAAAAGGGGAACAGGAAATATCATTAATTTCAGTATTTGCTGTTAAAAGTCGATTTTGAAGGCCGACAATAGACCTTTCAACGATATTTTCCAAATCCTGTCCCACGTGTGCAACCTATCGATATTTGAAGCAAAGCGAGGGCCGTAGCTATAGTTACAAATTGCTGCAACAATATCGTGTATGCAATCAATTTTCCGTGAATAGAGACCTTTCAACGGCAGCGAAATAACATGGCGTTTTCGCCAAATTGCACGGACAATATGATATGAAAAAAGCAGAAAATTTCATCTGCTACTGAAATTTATTACATGTTACAATCCAAAAACATAATTTACAAGAGCTCTGTTTGGATAACAAATACATCAGAATGTTGTGTATATTGGCAAAATTTATCCCAGCAACATATACTATTTTCCATTTAATATTTTATATACGGTATCAAAAAAAGTTAGCGAATAAAAAATTATATACCTTTAATTATACTACTGATTAATTAGTTATATTCATTTCGTTTTTATGTACACACCGATTACATATATTTAATTAATCTGGAAGTGTCTAGAAATGACCCACTTTTCTATTCCATTTTCTCGCGAAATTTTTAGTCCTTTACTTCACGCTTTTGACACGTCGTTTTACATGTTATGCACAAGCTATATGCAAATTTGGAGCCAAATCGGTGACCTGAATTTTGAGTGCTCCCTAGTCAATTTTTTTAAATACCTATGTAGTATCTAACCAGCAAAATACTGATCCTTTATTAACCCTCAAACGACCCCATGGTTTTTTATTGTTGCAATAGCATCGTGGGTTTGATTTGCTAAAAATAAACATTTACCATTTAAGTTCCACTATTATCATCATCCTCGTTTGGCATTTAAAAAAGCGAGAAAAAAGAAGATGAGCTCATTCATTCAAGCACAAATAATTATCGTCCACACACTGATACTTCCGATGACAAGTCGATATCGATACTCCATAATATCAACTCATCAGTCACCGAACGAAGCAAAAAGCAGGGAACGATAGCTTGGACGACACCCAGGAGGTTTCCCTTTTTTTGCAAAAATCAATTTATCTGCCTTCCATTTTATTCCTATCTACCGAACTTAATAACGGAGCACGTGGAAAAATCGCTGGCACTCTGTTCAGAGGCACTAAAAAAACATACACTGGAGATCCTGAGCAACCCCATCTTGGCATGTTAAACAGTTGGTATCAAAATTCATGTAAATTTTCATATCAGCATTCAGTCATCCCGCAAGGGTATCATTCCTTCCACCCCCTTTCGACCATGTCTGACAACCTTCCGAAACCCCATACCCACGCCACGCGGCACCCTCGAGCATCCCTGACCCTCTGCCACGTCGTTTGTCTCAATTTCCGGCCGCGTCGCTTTCTCCATCCGCCGGGCGGAGAAGAGGCGAGCAGAGGACTCGCGTGCACGGGCCTCGCGTGTCCCACAATCCTCATCATGTGACGATCGTGTCTTGCCTTAAGTAGAACTGACAGACTTAATGGACGGTCTACCCGCCATTAGCCACTTGTGCAACGCGGGGAATGATAGCCACCGGCTATCCGCTGCGAAAGATTGGCACAATTTGCGAGGTGTCCGCGTTATTTCCTCTCTTGACCCCCTCTGTGCACCGACTACCTCGAAGGACGCTGTTTTCCTTACGCAACATGCTCACGGTGAATGGTTACGCTCCTTTCTGTCTTTGTCCAACCGACGGCCACGTTGATCGAGGATGGGAAGGGAGAACGTGAAGTGTTCAGTGTCATTTGAATATGGTAGGCAGTTGTAGGACAGAGGGGGATTTTTTAAACGAAGAGATGTTTGGAGTTCACTCAGGGAATATGCAATTTCAAAGAAACCCTCTTTGGGTGAGCCCTGGAACTCATGCATGGATTCATGGATATTTAGTTCTCCACTTCTTTGGGTCTTGAATGGCTCGTACTCTGATGGAAGCCTTAGTAGCATCGCTTGTATTTTTTAAACAATTTTGAAACCAACTAAATTATGATTTAAACCTCTCGTAATTTCAGGTGGACTACGTCATATTTCAGCTCCATCGAAATCCCTGACACCAAGTGCAAAATGTGATCAAGTTGACGTGTAATGGACCCTGGCCTCTGATATGTATTACCTTTTTTAATAATATTAGTTAATAAGATATATAGCTAATAAATGTTCTACAGCTTTTAAGTTCTGAATGATTCTTTTTTAGCATTCTGTTTCAGGAATTTAAGGTGGAAGATTTAAAGGCCGGTTTTTTTATTCTGAAATTCGAGGGTATCATTGCTTTTGGGGATGGTGATTGCAGAGGAAATCGACGAAACGAAAGAAGGGGACATAGCGGAGTAAACAGGTACACAAATACTCTATGAAAATCGCTTCTGCTGGAGAACGTGCTTCGGGACGCACTTTGAACATAGTGGCAGCGAGGGATGAAGGGAGGGCATAGAAGCTCGGTAAATAGCAATTAGAAAGATGCCTCGGAGGCTCCCCTCTCCGATGCTTTATTATGCATAGCGGCCAAAGTGATTTCGTTTTTATACCCTAGCACTGTGAATCACTTTTTTTTAGTTTATTGGTGAAGTGATAAAGGGAGGAAATTTGATGTGGGATGATAGTGTTTTGAACTGAGGTATCAGTAGGTGACAGGATTATGAGACATAACTTGAAATTTTATTATATTATGATTTAACATAGGTGAATGTGTAAGAATTAATCTAAGAGTATAAAAGAAATTGTCCCTTTATAAATTTGTTTTACTTAATATTCAGTAGTAGATGTCCTTGTATTTAAGTAGAACATGTCAGAAACTCCATATTCCAAGTTTTGAAGTATTAAAATATGTTTAGATTTTGCAACTTATTTAAAAAATATATAGTATTTAAAATTCCACTACATTAAATTAAGAAACTTAATATACCATAGATTAATCATTCTGCTACATAAGATATAGAATATTCTATATGTAGAATATAATAGAAAATAACTGAAGAATATTATATGGAATCAAGAGACACAGAGTGGCTCTATTACGCCACGACTCGCTATCAAGAACCCTGAGATTTCCGAATCTCAATAACGGCAGATCCGATTAGATTTTGAATGGTCTTAATGGATAGCTTGGGTTTGATTTACATGAGAAAAGTGTCTTCGTTTTGTTCCTACGGGCCTTATGAGCTGAGATATTTCGATGTAAAGTTGCAATTTGCTGAATTTTATGTTCTTAAGATTCAGCATCGTCATCGTCATCGTCCTACACTTCTTGGCAAGAGGGGGGTTTGAAAGGGTGAAGAAATGTCTCTCAGGCACGTCGCTCATTGCATGTGGGTTTCAGCGAATCGCGTAACAAGTTGTTGTAATCTGACAGCTAGACAGAGATATTATAAATAACCTACCAAGTGCTAAGTGTCAGATAATGTAAGTTGTCCGAATTTGAAATGTCATGAGTTTTTACACTAAATAGGAGACTGAATTATTGTCTTAATTAACAAGGTAAGTCGTCAAAATTTTTTAAATCGATTTCGTATGTAGAGTCGCAAACTTGGAAGTTGTCCGGAGTAGGTTCGACAGAGAAGCATCTTCTTTCGCATAAGTTTCTGAAAATTTGTACCATGCATGTACAAAATAATATGTATTATAACAAATTGCATTGCATTTAAATTTTCAGCTATTTTTATACCAGCAAATTAGAGTTTTTGTGTAAAGCTTATAGAGAAAAGAAATAAATGGGACATAGTATTATATTCATTATACGATTCTATTCAGTGTCGATCCTGTTTGCTTCTTGCATATTTGGTTCATATCTGAAAACTCAAATTTAAACCAATTCCACCTTATTCAATTGTCTTGTAGCTTTGCTGGCGTGCATACTTTGGATGACAATATAATATATTGTTAAAAAAAAAAAATAACCTCGATGGGGTGAAAAAAGTACTAACATCAGCAAGTATATAATCCCATCAAAAAGAATCCCATTTAAAAACATTGTCGTGAATTAATACCCATCAAAAAGAATCCCATTTAAAAACATTGTCGTAAATTAATAGCTTTACAAAACTAATGATATACATAAATTGCGCCAATTATCACAATGGCTATTTTTACAAATAAAAAAATATATTATATAATATTAAGGAGATGTATTTTTATACAAATAAATATTTAATACGAATAAATATTTTATTCAAAATACTTGGCGCTGCGAAACCAAAAAAAGGTTAATTGTCTTGGTTAATAAATAAAATAAAACAAGACAAGACACCACTGAGACACGAAAGAAAAAGATTTTAATGCAATTTATACATATTTATTCAGTTTAGCAACACCAATTCGGAGAGCAGCGCCAAGTATTTTAAATAAAATATTTATTCGTATTAAATATTTATGTATTTGTATAAAAATATATCTGCTTAATATTATTTAATACATTTTTTTCTTTGTATAAATAGCCATTGTGTTAATTGACGCAATTTGTGTAGGGGAAAGTAAACCAAGTAATTCTGAACATAACCCATGGTTTTCAACGTTCGCCGTTAAAAAGTATCGAGTCAATTTTGAGGTACATATAACTTGCAGTGACAAAGTTTTTCCTTAATATACAAGGAAATTTTTTACGAATTTTCATACTGATTAATAAATATTTGTAGAAGATATGACAATATATATAATTCTCGCACGGCGCCAACTGTCAACGCGAGGCGCGCAAGATTTATATACATCGTCATATCTTCTACAATTATTTATTAAACAGTGTGAAATTTTTTGAAAAACTTCCTTGTATATTAAGGAAAAACTTTGTCGCTGCAAGTTATATGTACCTCAAAATTGCCTCGATACTTTTTAACGGCGAACGTTGAAAAACATGGGTTATGTCCAGTGTTACTTTTTAATTAAATATTACTACATTTTTTAACATAAGGGTTTTGTGCATACATTATACGGCTTCGCTAGTGTTTTCTGAGTTTTACGTTTCAAGTTTCATAACGATCCATTAATATTTACTCAAGTTATCGCAATTTATGTTTAAAGAGATAATGATTTTGGTCGGAGAAATTTTTTTAGTTTATAATTTTTATCTCGAATACTAACAATTCGATAAAAAAACTGTAAATAGAAAAAATGTGTACCGTGACGAGCTTTACAAGACTATATTTTTTAAAATACAGTTTAACAACATTTAATTTTCCAATTTTTATTGCATCCAATCCTCCAATTTATGAATATATGTATACTTACTAAGACGTTTTACAAACTTAATTAAAGCACACCGCTGTATGTAGATGCTAGATGTTTTATAAACGAAGGAAATATATTACGCGTAATATTTCTATTCTACCGGTAGCTCTGTTCAGACAGCTAGGCCACGAGTCGTGATGTTTACGTCACGCGGCGTGCGAGAAGAGCCGTGTATTCCCGCGCGAGGCCTGCCTGGTCTCCCCCCACCAAAGCCCATATTCGTCGAGGTACGTGACGGGACGCGGGGGTCATTCGTTCCGTGGACTTCGTTGAGTTAAGACGTTTCGACAGCTGCGTACGTAAATGGTACGCGTACATTATCTATCGTCACATAATTACTTCTATTCATTATTAGCCTTCTTCTTTACTCTCTATCGTCACTTGCTGCTGCTATTAATACACTTTTGTCCCGAAATTGATTAAATATCGCGAGAAAACCATTACATATTCGTCACGTATTCCCTTCGTTGCCTTCGTGCCGATATTTCTGCACAGTTAGTGCACACATATCGAGTCTCGGTATTCAAATACATCACTTTTCGGGCATATTTCAAGTTTATTTCTTGTTTAAGGATGAACTTCAGTATGTTTTAATGTTTTAATGCTTTTGTTTCAAACAGACGTTGAGGCGGAAATCGAAAGCGAAGGGCAGGCGACGCCATGACACTTGGCGGTTAATTTGAACGATGCTTGGATGGCGTCTGGTCATTTCTTGGAAAAGGAGATGCCACTGCGTGTGGTATACGTATTTTTCTTATTATTTTATCGAATCATTGTTGGCTGTGAAGGTGATGGGTAATTTTGCATTCTCATAATTCGATCTTTTCAAATGGGAAAAGATTGAATTATGATAAATTGAATAATTTTAATCAGATTTCTTTAAAAGTTTTAAAATGGCGTCTGTAGATGTTTACGAAATATTGGAATGATCGAATTCTATTGCACTTCGGTCGCGTTTACGTAGAATTCGATGATATTTCAATGATTTTTAAGAATCTATCTCTATGAAGCTGTTGTAATTGCATTTATGTTCGGTTTTTAATGCAAGTTTTATTCTTTATGTTCAGAAACTGCGTAGTTGATCGAGAACATGCTATTCAAGCATGAATAATTAAAGAATTCTGATTCTTGCCATGAATTTTGGATATTTATAAAAATACTATGATTCATTTAAACGTAATAATTATATCTGCAGTAGTATATTATATTAGAAATACAAAGCTGCTCCTCTCGAGCGAGCATTCTGTATTTTCGCATCACACCTTGTATACTAAATAACAAGGAGCGAAAGTCCTTTGGCTGGTTTGACGAAAAACAATATTTCCTCGGGACAAACACTCGATGAAACCACACCCACCCCACCCTCCTATCCTACTTATTTTTCAGAGATTGTGACCGCGTGCAATGCGGCCAAATAGAGTCAGTGTTTATGACGTACGAAGTTTTTCGTTTTGAAGAGCACAGTTGCTCATAGTAGAGTTTCGTTAACAATTTCGGGATACGCGAGGGTAGAGCCAGTGTTTTCTACGCAATTTATATTCTTTCACGAGCGTCGCGGCTCTGACCTTCGAATCGCGAGAATAGATTCAGTGCTTTGTTCGCCGATTATGATCTTTCGGGCGCGTTTGTAGTCTACTATTTCTTTATTTTTTTTTACTTTTGAAAGAGAAACTCATTGTCGGAAATTAGAGTCAGTGCGTCAGCTGAAGAGGAGATTTGTGCGCAGCATATTAATGGAAAAATGTAAGTATCTATGTATTTGATTTAATTTCTTTAAAGTAGAGTTGATTCTTCAAAATTTTAGAAAGAAAACAATTTTAAACAAATTAATTTTTAGAATAGAATCACCATGAAATTCAAAACTAACGAAACTTTTTATCATTTAGACATTATAAGAAAGAACTTTTGTTAATTTTAATTTTTAATATTTCATTTTTTCATTTTTTTTCTTAAAATGTCTAAATGATAAAAAGTTTCGTTAGTTTTGAATTGCTTCGTGGTTCTTTATCAGAGTTGAAACAATCGTAACTTTAGAAAGAAATTATAATCGTGTTCTGTTCCTTCGTTACAGTTTGGGCGCAGCTGAGCAGCGTAGTGACTTCTCCTGAGCAGTAGCAGGGGTGTTGGCGTCTCCGGCACCGGGGCACAGCGAAATGTGAGTGCGCATGCATTATGGTTCCTCTGGTCACTCAATCATGTCGTAGGACGTTTGGTCCGAATCGACACGAGTGACCGGTTGTATTTTTAACGAGCATAATGACCACGGGTATGATAACCATGCCCGTGAATTGTAACATTTTTGTCTGTGTATATATTTATTAGACGAGGCTAGGGTCTTCTTGTACGCCGCGCCTTTTCAATAGAATCACATTATAATCATAATTTCCAAGATAAACGGTTCCTAACGCGAATATTTATCATTGATCATACATTGATGTAGATATTTATTAAATAATGCACATAAAGGTGCATAACAGCTTTTTTTGTGCATAGCATGTTAATTTTTATGTAGCGAAGACGTCTGATACTCTCAGACTCCACAGCTACGATCATTTTGATTTAATGTGTAGTGGAACGATTATAATGACTTGAATTTCTTTTATTTTTCTGATACTACGTGTTCAAAAGTAACTTGATTTTTAAATGATGATAATATACATAAAAATGTAATTCCTTTCTTAAAAAGGTCACTCGTTTGCGTACACAATAGAATAATTAATTTCCATGTGCAAGAAGACAATTGAGGGTGGGGAAATTTCAGATTCAAAGTAATTAGCATGAGATCATACTTTCTTGTTTTATGAAATTTACTTTGACGATGGAATAGCCCGTTTTAAATTTTTAAAGTAAATTCTTCATGATTTTGATTGATTTTCTTAAACAATTCAATTTTAGAGTCTTTCTTCTCGCCAATTGAATGTCGAGTAGAGTCCTTTTCCTTGATCTAAATTAGAGTCCTTTCTTATTTATCAAACTTTAAACTATTCACAAATTGAAAGTCGAGCCACTTTACTTAATAATGTAAAATAAAAGAATATTAGCCTGCTAGACACTATACAATCTAATGATATTTTCTAGTTGAGGATGTTTAGGATATCTTTCCGTACTCATTGCATTTTAACTCATCCACGTGCTCAGGTGCTACTTGGGTGGGTGAAGGCAATGGGGCACGATGATTTTCTTTACTAAATAATTACATGTCGGCGGCTGGCATTGCGTTAGTGTATCGTGCACGCCGCATTTTCCACCTATGTGTGTTTGTGTGGTTAGGCGGTGGAATTTGCGTCGGTGAAAGATTTTCATTAAAGACCATCTTAACGAAACTATAACATTGCAATAATGATATCAATGTTTCATATTCCTTGTTGCTCACGATGATCATTCTAGTAAATAATCTGGGAATATGAAATTTAATCAATCTCGTACAATCAAATCAGACAGTAATAACGATTCATGTATGTACATAATATGTACAATGCACATTATCAAGTAATCCATTGTTTGAAATTGAAAATAGTTAATTGTTTTGTAAATCATATTTATACGCAATGGTCACTGCCTTTGCTAGCCGATTTCAGTGAAAACTGGTACGTACTTATTAGAGTGTGATTGTGTGTGAGAGACTGTTGTGCCATTTTTTAAATATACATAGCTGTTAGGTAGGATAGGTAACTTAGGTGTTCGGTAGGATGGGTAACTTAGCTGTTCGGTAGGATGGGTAACCTAGCTGTTCGGGAGGATAGGTAACTTACCTTCTGGTACGAATGTGTGACTTAAATATAAGTAGGTAGGGCCGGGGCAGGTCATCGTATTCTCTGATCGCATGTTCCCCCCTGCGATGACCTGCTTTCAGGAAATTTGTGAGAAAAGTCGACGGCCAGACTAGCGCGAGTGGGGTATGCCCTCGCTTCTAGCCCCGCTATGTCGACTTTTTGACGCCAGTGGGACATTGCACATTGTCGCTGGTCGCGGTCGGCAGGACGGGCTTGGGCACGCTATTAAGGGGGTACTCCACTGTACACCGTCGAAAAATCAAGCTATTTTTAAAGATTTTTTCTCAGTAAATACAACATATAATGAAATAAATCTTTTCGGTATTTATTAAGCTACTATTACATTATATCAAAAAAATTAAACAGAATATTTTCAATTTGCGTTACTTGTTTTTTACAGCGTTAATATGGCACTTAAACAAAAACGGTGTGTTCGTGGTGCAGGTGATTTCCCGGCTTAGACTGATCCAAAACTAAAAATTCTAAGAGATTCTTAATGTGGATAAGTGTCTCTATCGTCCGTTCCTCAATTAACAATTTTTTCCGAAAAATAACCGAGATTTTTCTCGGGGAACATTCGAGAAACACCATTATTTGGAGAACTTTTTCCTTCAAACAGGTGCCATTTTGTTATTTTTCAACAAAAATTGTTAATTGAGCTACGGGCGATAGCGACACTCATACAGATTAAGAATGTTTTCGGATTTTTTGTTTCAGATAAGCCTAAGCCAGAAAATCACCTGCACCGCGTTTTTGTTTAGTTACCATATTGACGCTTTGTAAAAAAACAAGTAAAACAAATTAAAATATTTTTTTAATTTTTTTTTTATATAATATAAGAGTGGCTTTATAAACACCAAAAATATTTATTTCATTATATGTTGTATTTACTGAGAAAAAAATCCCTTCACTGTGGAGTACCCCTGTAACTTTCAGAAGGGCGGACCGCCCGAAGCAAAGAAGTGGCCAAAGAGCCGAAGATAGCCCGGCCAGTAAAACGGCCACATCATGTGGGCTACCAAGAATGGTCCTGCATCCTCGGGTGCAGGGTCATTCTTCGTAGGTATTACTTTGCCATTATGCTCGTCAGTAGTTGTAGTAGTAGTAGTAGTAGTTTGGTTGGCCATAGGCTGACCCATCGATACCCCCTCCCCTGAAATTCAGCACACCGCGTTTTCAATTAGGGTTGCGAAGAAGATTACGCGTTTACAGTTAGTGTTGCGACTAAATGTTGATCACGGTTTGAATTAGTGTTGCGAATCGAGTATTCCCCGCGTTTGGTACCAGCATAGCGTTGCGAATAAATATCGAACGTGATTGCTTGTAGTGTTTCGAAAAAAGAGTCGCGATTGTTTTTGAGATTGTTCTTGTATTTTGAATTAAAGTTACCTACTACAGTTTGATTTATAACATTAATTTTGATTCATTGTATTCTTTTTATTAGAGTTGCGATGCAACTGATCGCGTTTTTTTAATTACTCGTTCTAGTTTGATTCTTAATATTTTTTTGAGTTAGTATTGCGATGATGATTGATCGCGTTTGTAATTAGAGTTGCGACCCCCAGCCCCCAATGCCCCAAAACTGCCCTGGGACATGTCCAGAGACATGTTCCTGGGGAAAAAGAGTCCCGAGCAGCTGGATTTGCTGCGCATGGGACTCTATACAGCCTTCAGGAAGGCTGCAACGATTTAAAGTTAGAGTTGCGTATTACGAGACACAGGTGCATTAAATTTTTATTAGTGTTACGAAAAATGAAATCACCCACGTGGTGGTTCTCTGTAGCTTTTTATATTTGTTAGAGTACTGTAGCTGCTTGAGAGCTTTTTCGTTTGCTATTCGGGATTTGTATTAAGTATTGTAGAATTTTCAGTAATGAAGCACCATTCGGGAATTTTGAAGTTGTTTGAGAAATTAGTGCTGCGAGTAGTCCAAAGTCCTAGTGACTATGCTCGGGAGTTGATTTTAGTCTGTAATAAGCTAGCGTTGCGTAAGAAAGAAACGGTCCACTCACGGTTTTCTTGCATTAATGAGTGGACAATGATCATGGAGCAGCACTAAGTGGCTGCACCATCCTCCTTCTACTCCCACCATCTACTCGCTCTTGAATCGAGTGTTTGTCACTGGAAATATTGTTTTGAAAGTATATTCATATTTTGCAAAAAATGCCAATTAATGAGAAACTACAAAGAAATTATTGAGTTGATGTAACAAAGCACCCAATGTGCTTAATATTATGAATATCAATTGCTAATTTGCGTAATTTGTTCTATTTCATGTATTTTGTCTATGGTTTTGCGTGATTTATTTTATGTGATGTTTTATTGTGTTTATTTAATTTCCTTCCAGGCTGGTAAAAGTTTTTGATTACCTACTGTATATAATGAATTATATACAGCACCTTAATGAATTATAGCACTTATAATGATTTAGCACCTAATGTGCTTAATATTATGAATATCAATTGCTAATTTGCGTAATTTGTTTTATTTCATGTATTTCGTCTATGGTTATACGTGATTTATTTTATGTCCTGTATTTTATTGTGTTTATTTAATTTCCTTCCAGGCTGGTCTCACTACTACTAACATAACGTAGTTATACCTTCGCGGTGAAGAGACTTAATAAAATAATATATTTAAAAATAAAAGTGATAGTGAAAAGTAATAGTGAAAATTGTTAGTGCAAAGTGATAGTGATAGTCAATATTAACGCGTGCTCGTTGTTGCTACTTTCTGTATGAAAGTAACTTCGATTACTGTGCAGTAAAGTGCAGTTATTCCAAACTTCAACAAATATTTATTTGTATAAAAATATATCTCCTTAATATTATATATTTTTTTATTTGTAAAAATAGCCATTGTGATAATTGGCGCAATTTATGTATATCATTAGTTTTGTAAAGCTATTAATTTACGACAATGTTTTTAAATGGGATTCTTTTTGATGGGTATTAATTTACGACAATGTTTTTAAATGGGATTCTTTTTGGTGGGGTTATATACTTGGAGCTCTTTTCGTACCTTTTTTTAAAAAAGGTAATTTGTGGGGATTAGAAATATACCTGAGAAATATTACATGAAATTAGGAATATAACTGAAAAATATTATATGAAATAAGAAGTATAATCCAACAATATTCTACGCCGTAGAATATAAAAAAGCAAAACCTAAGCTATGCAAATAATTCTGAACTCCTACACAGAATACACAAACTGCCAGTATTTTCAACAAACTGATAGTCGCACCTCCGTATGAAATTTTCACCCACTGCCGAAAAATTAAAAACGGAGGCAAAAATACATCTTTTCCAAGGGAAGATTTCACCCCTCCGGACTTGAACAAGTCCCATATTGCATGTCGCCAGCATCTGGACGAATCGCGATCGAGTAAAACATTCAGGATCTATGAAATATCATTCAGATATATAGAGCAATATCGCAGAAGTGGCACCAAACGCCCAGACGGCTCGAAAAGGGCGAAACCTTTTCCGGTGTCGCGTGTTATCCGCTGACCCGTTCAGAAATAGAGGCAACTCGGTTTCCGCGTGCGATTCGCCGATACGAACGCGCCAAGCCGGCCGATGATAAACAGTAAATAAAGGCAAAAATAGATGAGGTGGATGCAAGCCCTATCAAGGGGAGAGCTATATGCTCGAAGGGCGGATTAACTGTGACAAACGTGTTTTTTTTCTCTCTCTTTTTTGTTCGATCAGAGTACGCGCGCACGGTAGAGCGACTTTCTGGACAAAATTATTACAACGTGCAGGGAAGAAGTTATCAGATGTACGATCCGCGGCTCGGGGAACATTCGTGAAGGCATCCTAGATATTTATTTTCGTAGGGAATGGACGTTTATTGGAAGAGTAATTGGGGGAATATGATTGGGAGGGTTTCTGAATGTTGTACAGAATTGTTCCGGTGAGTGGGTTGTGTAATGAGTGTGAAGAACGGTGGAAAGGATCGACAAATAGGATATGAATGTCGGAGTACCTTGATGAAGGAATTGAATGAAATGCAGGTTGGCGTTTTTGGAATCCTGGTGCCCTGGGATATTAACGTTTTGGGATTTTGGAATTTTGGAGACCTAGGACCCCAGTTCCCTGAAATATTTGTGACTTGGTTGTAGGAATCTTGGACTTGTGGAGTCCTAAGGTCTTGGAGTACCAAAATTTAAAGGTTTAGAGGTCACGAGGTCTTAGCGCCATCCGTTTTTGGGGTCCTAAGACCCTTAGATTTTTTGAGTCACAGGGGCCTGGATTCTTGAGGTCTTGAGGCTCTGTGATCTTGAGGTTTTAAGGCCCTAGTTCGTTGGGGTCTTAGGGCCCTCTGTTGGAACCCTGAGGGTTTAGAATCTTGAGATTCTGAAGTTTAGGGGTTATGGATTTTTGGACATTGATATTATGAGACCTTCGAGTTAAGACCTCATAAGTGGTCTGTGTGGTAGAGAATCAGGGAATCATTGACATTGCCACTTAAAATCTTGGTGCCTTGAGATCCTGATACTGTATTTGCTTGACCTTAGAAAAATGTAGATGTTCTATCTCGACGTATTTACGCCGCTAATGAACAGAGCAATAAAATCATAAAAAATAGTTTCACTAGCAGAACAGACATTCAAATACAACTGTTTTTAACAGCATTTCATAGCTTCCTGATTATACAACACTGAACATGCATATTAATATTGTAATAACACTTGCAAATTACTCCGACGATATGCACAAAATCGATTCGGCCACGAATGGAAATGCTTTCGAGTGTAATAGAACAATCCGGCGTTATAATGTAACAACGGACGCAAGCATTCCATGCTACACGAAATAATTAATCATAATTGTACGGCGTTTTTGTTAATACACAATAATAACTATTGCAATATTAATACACATATAATCGATTTTCGAGAATGGAGACACATCTGTCCACCATACCTTAATACACTAAAAGAATATATGTATATGCATGGAAAATATGGGGCATAAATTCAAACACTGTATTTTGAAGGATGAAATACTACTGAAACAATATGCACGAGATATTTTTATTTAAATCTCTTATGTGAATATATTTGCGAACGCAGAATGGGAATAAAAGGAACAGCTTATGTGAAAAACTCCAGAATACAATTTTACGAAGCCATTTGGATTCATAAAAAATTTCAAATTCTCATTTTATGAATTTAATGCTACCCATCATAACAACTTTCTCAGTTTTTAATTTTGAAATTTATCAGTTCTTCATTTCGTTAAAACTCCTCAAATAGCACTCGCCACTCAATTCACAATCTACAAAATTTCCTCGAAAAATCGTTAATCCCACTGTCACTAAATTCCCATCCACCATTTTACATCCCCTCATTATCCAAAAACAAACAGCGATGTACGTAACTACAAGAAAACTCACGAGGATCAATTACTCGAAAAATGCAGAGGTAAAAAGCAAAACGAATAAACATTCGTCTCACGACGTGCCCCATTTCTTGAGTCATAATTCATTTCCATAAATTCTTCCTCGATTATCACCGCGCATGTTAGCGTGGAAGGCGGGGTGGAAAACTCACGCGTCATAAAATCGTTGTACAAATAAACCGACCGTAATGGCGTGTAACAGGAGAAGAAAAGAACGCGGCATCGTCCATTATTACCGAAGCTCCATGTGTCACGGAGAACGAGATCTATCTCGTTTACGCGAGTTGCGAGGAAAAGGGACACGAAATCGCAATTACCTCCGCGCCGGCTAACGACCCGCAGAAGTGGACGGTATGTTCTTCGATTCCGGTAGAATCTTCCGCGTTGGTAGAACACATTTACACAAATAATTCCTACCGTTCGAGTTCTGCAATACTTTCTCGTGAAATTAGAACAAATCTCGCAGGAATCCTTGTGCAAACATTGCTGAGGCATCACGAAAGAGATTCCAGGGGAATGAAAAATTGATAATGAATGTATAGGGTGGGGAATTCTGAAAACTGTTTTTAAAATGGGCAGAGATAAATATGGAATAAATGCTAAAAAAGTTTTTCACTTGATCATCCCTGTTGGAAAATAATTTCAGTTGCGGCACCACAGTGAGCCACGAAAGAGACTGGATGCTTTTAATTAAAATAAATGCAGTGGGATTTTGATTAACAACAATTCGACTTTTGTGGCTTACATATTATATGAACATTAATGTTTCGCGTAAAGTAATGTTTCGCGTTTAGTGTTATAAAATACTACCACAATAAATATATATATATTTAAAAATAATTACGAAACTAAAGGAACTTTTGTACAAAACTCGTCGAATACTCGTTCAACATAGGCCAATCTTTGGGTCGATAATACACTGAGAAGAACCGCGCAATTTTAATGAACAATCTACTCACGTGGTAAAGGAAAGTGTGCCCTTAACAACTCATTTTGTTTCAACGCGATATCTCAATTGGTTCCTCAGATATAAGGCTTCAAAGCGTAGGTAGCACTTGAGATTCAGTGGTTACGAATGATAAGTGTCAGCCGAAATACGTCGCTAGTAGTGCAAGTTTGAAAAAAGGTTGGCGTCCGTCACTGACCACTCTCAACGCGGTCGAGCTTGGGATAGGTCAGTGACGGTGCGAGAAAGAGAGATCGGGTTGCGTGAGAAGGATAGAGATAGTGACAACTAAAAATTTGGGTTCGCTTCAAACGACGATATTTCGGGAACGGATAATCGTATTATGGTGAAACAAAAACCATTTTAAAGGGGAAGCTTCCCCGCTTCTGAAAATGTTATCGAAATCATCCTATCCCAATACCCCACTGGATTATACTACAACAAAGAAACATCATTTTTAATACGATTCTTTTTCGATACAAATTCACTTCTATCGTCGATTACGATCGATTTTGGGATTTAATTACAGTATAAATTCGATAAGAGGACTCTGAAAGTCTAATGTACGCTTAAATTTTCAAAATCGATTTTCTCAGAAACAAATTTATTTTGTTCTATCGATTTCTTTTCCACAGAGTAATCAGTTTCTTGTCGAGATAATTAATTAGTTTGGCTAGTGTCACTGTTCTTGAATGGCCACTCCTTTTGTGTACCATAATCACGAAGTTATAGAGACGGTAGGATCATCGATGTATACCAGAAGCATTTGTCCGTGGAAAATAGTCGTAGACGCGTCCCTCTGTTACGGGAACGGTGCATGATCGTTGGTAAATCGTACAATCGAGCCTCGACGAGCATACCAACCGTGAAAGTGCGGCTCGTAGAGACAGTCGGGGGTCGATATACCGAAGGAACGCTTGCGCGGTCTGCCTTTCGTCCACTGTTCCACGCTAATATCACGAGTTATCGCTCGTTAAGGGCGAACTGTGCTCAAAACGTGCCCAGGGCGACGCGGTTCAACGTGTTTTGGGAACGTCATTTTCCTAGGGCTTTCTAGGCATTGACAGTTGACTCGTTGGAGCACTTACAGTTCGGGAGGATGAAGCATTGAAGTGAAAAAACGATTAAGGGGTATTCTCCTGTGAAGGGGTTGGTTTTAAGAGATTTTAGGGACAAAGAATTATCAGATAATTATAGATCAAGGAACTTTTTATTTGAAGTAAGCTTTGAGCACAAGTAACAGTAAAAATAATTACTAAAAAATTACACTTCGTCTTCTCGAAACATACCCAAACATAAAATCCAACATAATAAGTTCCTTGTTCTATAATAATCTAATAATTATTTAGTGATATATCAGAAATAATTATTTCTAATACATGCTGCAAAAAATATTATTTGAATTAATCATTTCAATTCGTATATTATAATAAATAGATATTTCCAAATATTCTTGTACCTATGTAATCCTATTAAAAGAGTGCTAACGAGTGCTGAATGACGATAAAGCATGAAACTTAGAACACTCACGAAGGTCAAACCCATAACTCAGTTACCAGAAGTGAATAGTAACTTCCTTCCAAGCTCAAAGACCCCTGCCTCAAGTTCAGTATTTCTGAATCGAGCTCCTTATTCCCATGCGAATATTCTGCAGCAAGAGAGTTCCTTGTCCGCAAGGTTAGAGGTGAATTAATCCACAGGCAGCCGGTGAATCTATTTACCCTGCTTCGTAGCAGTCGATGATCGCTCAAAGGGAGTAGTGACCCCTTAAGGGAGCCCCCCACGCGAAGGAAGCACCGTTGCCCCAAGGCTCAACTAATTTCGCTAATCGCAGAGGAGAATATTTCTCGTCGAAGCGTACACAGGTGCATCGCGTTTGCCTTCTATTTGCAGTTGTCTCGAGACAACGGGAGTTTCGCAAATTTGCACAGCCAGCTCGAGTAGAATCGTCAGCGTGCAGGAAGCGCGAGAAATTGTTTGCAAGGTCGATATATCACTTCTTCCAATTAGCTTTGCTCCTGATACTATCCTCCGCCATTTTTACCCCCTAATGACGAAGTCTCTCCTTTCCACTTTGCAAACCACGTCATTTCATTCATTAGAACCTGACGCGATTGCTCGAGTCGAAAACACGATCTAAAATATCGTGAAATTTGAAATAAATCTTGGTGGCATTGATTCTTCACAGACCCTCAAGACATAAAATTGTTTTACTTGTGAATAAATTTTGCAAATGCAGGGTCTGGTAGACAGTTGTCCTATTTTCTTTTAACATCGTGGGCTTCAGAGAATTGTTGTTGAAAATTCTGAATTCGATATAAAATAGAAAGTTAGATTCCCTATGTAATAGTTTACGTAAGCAACGACAACTGCACGACAAAGAGCATTAGTTAGAAACAGGCAGTTTGGAAAGTGTAGGGCACTGAGCTGAAGTTAATTTAACTTCGTCCTCGCTACGTGCCTTGGGAATACTTTAATCGAGGTAATGGTTCGGAAACGTTCGAGGGAAGGCAAATTTTAATGTGGGCCTCTACTCCAACCGAGTGTTTTTTTTCAAGTATCATCCCCAATTGAAGGTCGCAGTTGTTTTCTCGAGTTTGAAGATTTAATTGCGTGGTGAATTAATGTTGTGGAATCAGAAGCCAGGGAGAGGGATCAGACTGTTAATATCAGTGGTGGAGGTATCACCTTCTGAGAAGATTTGAGGGTGAATGGGTCGAGCATGGTGCATGATTCATGAGTGGTTCGGGAAAACCGAGCCCTGGCTTCGTGGAGAGCCAGTAAGACCTCTGATTATGCTTGAACGTGGCTTTATGAGGGATCAATTGCTATTGAGAGAGTTAGAATTAACCCCTAGGGCAGGGATCATTATAGTCGAACTTTGGGAGCTGCACTGCTCACATGATATTTCCTGGTTTGGCTGGAGCCTCTGGCTAATCTCAAAGACACACTGATGGAATCTCAAATACGAACAACTTTGTGAAAAGTTCCTGCTTGATGATCCTTAGATTCTGGATGGGAATGTGTGTTGTTCAGATTTAGCACATTTCAGTGGTTTCTCTTTGGAAGAGGATTAGGAGATTGCTTTTTGCAGGCTTTAGGTGCTCCAACTGGTGCTCCAATTAATTCCTAGATTGAAAGCACAGGCCTGCTTTAAGAAGCAGTAAAAATTAGAAGGGAAGAAGAAGGTGTTCCTAATGACTTGACATTTATGGAGACTATATCCAGAAAATAGATTAAAGACCACATGCATAAAATATTTTTATATAAAATAAACATATTAAGGTTGAACATTAGGAGACAAGCACAGCCCCTAATTTTCAAGAAATTATTAAAATATACATTATTATTATTATTATTATTATTATTATTATTATTATTATTACTATTATTATGATTGTTAAATGTCTTTATTGTGGCATAACAATTACAAATATAACAATAATGGCGAAAAGGCGAAGTTCAGTGTAACTATTGCTCTGCAACTTAACCTAAAATAAGGGGTTACACAATACAAATCTAAACAAAGAAAAAATACTTTCTGATTGCAAATCCAGTTTTATGTCGTACGTATCGTTAGCAAGCACTTGGATAAACATAATAAGTAAAAATATTAAACAATTGAAAAGTCCCCAGGAGCTCAGAGACCCCCAAAAAATTGAGCGAATGGCACATAGGAAATATAGAATTCTACAAATTAAAACCACAGACCTTACCGGCAGTCGATAACACGGGTGAATTATTTCCATGATTCAATCAACGTGATTTCGACAGGGGAAGCTTTCGAAAATAGCCTCGGGTGTTACGTTCGGGTATGTGTGGCGGCGATAGGACCAACATCCTCCTATATCCGGTGGCTCATTTGCGGCATAACAATTCTTGCGGTGTGTCCGTGCGGCCGTATGAGCGATTGCAGAATGCAGTTCAGCGATTTAATCAGGGCGCAGTGCACCGTAAATAACTTATCGCCTGTAACGATAATGAATTTCCAGCGATTGCCGGTGTGGATGCACTTAAACACTGTCAAGTGGACAAAGCATGTGGACGGACCTTCTCTGAAGTGTCAGTTAGTAAAACACCTAGGTATTTTTCAACTAGGAAATTGAAAACAAGGGATTTTGGAATTTGACTTATTGTGATATTTGAGGGAGGGGGCTTGAGGATACGAAGGTTTGGAGTCATGGAATCCTGAGACTTTGGAGTCCTGGGATCCTGAGGTCCTGGAGACTCCAGGTCTTGGTTTTTTGAGGTCTGCGAGCCTGGGGATTCTAAGATCTTAGGATTCTGGGACTTTAAGGTCTAGGGATCATAGACTTTTGGGACCCAGAATTTTTAATCTTAGGGTTTTTGAGTTTTGGGGTGCTGAGTAGGCTTTCGAGGTTCTAAGATCACGGGGACCTGAGAGCCTATGATCTTCAAGTTTTTGGGCTCGAATCGAGGGATTTTCGTGTCCCAGAATCTTAGAGTTTTGGCACCCTGGGACCTTGCGCTTTTGGGGGCATAAACTCTTGGAGATCCTGAGATCTCTGGGTTTGGGAGTCTAGAGGTTCCTAGGATTTTGATGTTATGGGGTCCCAGGATCTCGGGGTCCTACCTTCCCAGGATCTCGAGATTCTGGAGTCCTAGGGTCATCGGGTTTTGGGGTTTCGGAACCTTAGACTTTCGGAGTCCTAAGACCTCAGGGTTCTAGGATCCCAAAATCTTGGGGTCTTGGATCACTGGATTCTTGGGGTCCAGAAATTTTGCAATGCCTTCAAGTGTCAACGAGCCTCAGACCTTACAAGCTTAGGCACTGCCGATGATCTACAAAACTAGAAGATCCGGAACTATACCTTAAGTAACAGAGCGCATACTCTGAAAAAGACCTGTCAACATTTAAATACTATAAAATTCCCCACCAAATGTGCGAAGTACGTCGTATTTTTAGCGCCACTACTTATTACACTATAAATATTTCCCGATACCACCCCATCACACCACAACACAAAAGCGAAACCTCATCCCAATGAGGCGGAACGCCCCAATAACTTTGCGCTCGCGAACAATGGACCCGACTTCGAAAAGGGCTTCTGTTACCTTCACAGATTCTTCCTCATTTCATCCCTTATCAGTGTTGCTTACTGATACCAGCCTCGCCTCGTCAAAAGCTTAATGACTTTCGCCACCAGACCTTCGCGGGCAAAAGCTTTATCTGACGATACGGGGAGGGGGGAGGGGGTAAGGCAGATATCTATTCGACAAGAAAAAAGCCTCCAATGTCAGCGGGGGAGGGAGAGATGCTCTTCCGAGGCGTCAGAGCGAAATACATCCCCTTCGCAGGATTCCCAGCTGAGATTTGTCCGTAATTCAGACAGGGAGACGTTACTCTTCGCGCGGAACAGGAATTTCGCAGCTATTTCGTCGTCAGTGGATCGCTTTGAGAGACTTCCTTTTACGGTTAAAGGATGGGAAAAGAGGACAGTCATTCGTGGAAATTGTCGAAGCGATTTTCCGCAATTTCTTAAAACGAGGACGATCCTTCTATTATATTAAACTCACTGATACTAGATTCAATAGTTGTCGCTTAGCGATAGGAATATATTAATAACTACTTACCTACCTTCTATTTAATTGCTCAATTATTTTGAACTTCCTTGAATTATAGGAACAGATCACTTGAATTAAATAATTTTCGAACACTATTTTCGTTAATCACAGAAAAGGGTTTCCATCAGAGAATTCGTTTTCAGAATTCAACAAATTTGGAGTTATGACTTATGGTATTCCTTGCTTTCGCCGCTTGTGTATCGACCGAAACGTAAATGAATGGAAAGAAGTCGGACAAGAAGAGTATGGAAGTTGAAATCCTGCGCCTGCAACATTGTAATTAAGTTGTCTTTACAGAGTGCATACGATGCTCGAGCCAACTCTGTTTATCGTCTCGACCACGCGAGATTATTAGACCAGGCTTTCGGCTGAACGAGAATCCAAGTAGAAGAGCTGTACGCTCGAGGAGTCACGTCTGACTATATCCACCGTGGCATCACTTTAGTACGTAATATTCAGTGAAGAAAGGCTCCTTTGAAGGAAACACCGGCGAATCACTGAAATTTCAGCGGCCCTCGTGAAACAGAATCAACAAGGGAATTCCCCCATCATTTCAGAAACTAATTTTTTAAAAAAAAAAGGAAACTGCAATAAACCGGAAAAAGTGCCCAAAGGAAACAGAATATTGTCAATTTCATTATAAATCGCATGGATTAAAAACATTAAGCATAACTAAACCCAAAAATAAAATAACTTTAGAAATCTAAATAAATAATTCAACGTTAAACGTACGACTTAAAACCAAGTAGTAAGTTAGTATTCAGATCTTCTCATCTTACTATAATGTTCCACGAGGGTTATACGCCGTTAATAACAAATAAAGAATAACGAATAAAATTTCAATTTCCCTAAACTTAAAAATCACAATTTTAAAAACCAAGTAAGATCACTTTCCTCTATCTAAAAACCCGGTTACGTCACGGTAAGAGTTTACAACCAGAAACAACTCCCCCGCAAGCATTCCCCCAATGGAACCAAGAAACCTCGATCCACGAGTCTCGTGACAAACAGCAATCCAAACAATCGGGGCAGCAATGTTACCGAGACAATCTTCCAAATGCAAACAACTCGGTCACCCCGAGAATCGAACACCCTAGGGGAGCGGGCGGGTGTCGAGGGTAAACCTCGCACAGACTGTTTGTTCGCCGTCAGCCATGGGGGGTGGCCTCTGGGGGAGATGGCACGCTGAAAAATGGAAGGAAAGTGTATCTAAATCGTTGGCGAATGACAGGATATCCATTAGTCGGCAGACGATGGAAAGGTCGAGGAACAGAGGCTGTCTGGAGGGGTAGAATGAGGGGGGTGCATAACCACAGCGGTGGCAGGGTTAAAAGCAACAGGCAGCCAATCAATAACCATCCTTCTGCCTGGACTACGACTTCACGAACTTCACGACGCGCAGCATGGGGGTTTTAACCATGAGAATTTTGTAGAACTTCTTGCTTGAGGAGGGCATTGTGGGAGGATAGATTTTTTAAAAAAGTATTCGTGGAGTTGAGTTATCAAAGGGAGCTTGTACAGGTAGCTTGCAGTTTCTTGGTATTAAACGGGAAACTAGACACTTGAGTTGGAATTTGAAACATCATCCTCTCTTGCATCGCAATTGAAGCCACTTTGTTTCTCTTATTAATCCTTATAAACTAGATAAATAGAGTATTTCATGGAACCTCGTTGAATTTGTAATTAAATTCTGTGGAGTGAAAATACAGTTTCGTCAGATGAGAGGCAGAGAATAAAGTGGTTTCTTATAAGACTTCACTTTAAATTATTCGACTACTTCCAAGTGAACTTTCTTTTTTCAAAAACATTATAAAGCACACACTGATCCTCCTGTTACAGAAGTCGTGTTATTTTTCTGATAACTGAGCTTCTAATAACTTACTGGGACATTTGGGGCAAATACTGAATTACTTAGGGATCTTCCGAGAATATTGTGTCATACGTAGAACGTAAATCGAATATTTCAAGGTGGACGTGGCGAGGCAGCATATTGGGTGTATCATGTTACCCGTTTAAAAAAACAAGCAACGCTGAAATTTCAGTAAGAAAAAACGTGAAAAAGTAAAATCTGATGAAGTTGAAAATGAAATTAAAAAATTTTATGAAATAAAATTGGAATTGGACAGTGAAATGCATATAGAAAATGAAGGAAAAAAATGTACCTATATTGTTAATTTATCACTAACAGAAGCTTATTTATTTACACCTGACATGCAAAAAAAAGCACCCCACCTATGGGTTGATTTAATATCACCTAAAATTATTCAATCATTTTTCCAAATACCTACACAGAATCCTTCCACTCAATTCACAATACCCCTTCGTTCCACGCACCTTCTAAAGCGCCTCTACAATCCCTTAATTTACACCTCCATTGTAGGCTATACAGAATACCCAATCAAAGGACCAGATAATAGCCGTACCTGCTATTGAAGCGTGCATGGATGGCGCAGTTAAAGTTACGCGGGGAAGAGATAGTGAAGAACACGCGCCCATGGGACGTGCAATTAAGAAAGTTCATTAAACTCGACCTGGGGGTGGTGACGCGCGTCGATTTCGAGGCCAGGGCAAATTACGTGTCTCGTATTTCGACTGGAAACTCGACGATCGGGACTCGATGGCACGGCCGTCGAGCTATCGATTTTCGTACCGTGCGCAACGAGACGCGTCCAATATAAATTTGCTTGGCGTGGCGCGCTCGAAACTGCTTCTAGACGAGCGTTTCCGTTATTTATGGAGAAATAGATTTACCGATAGCCGATACAATTTTCTAGGAATGATGCAGCACCGGGGGTTTTAACAAGCACGATGGTTGGAACATTTTAAGTGGCGGCGATAGATGCCTTATTTGATTTGTGGCGGTGTTGAACAGCGATATTTGAATTCGGTGTTGATGGATTGATATGGACGGTGTTTTAATTTGATTCAGTGATGATTCCAAATCGATTTGGAGATAAGTTTAACTGGAACTTAAATGCAATTTGAGTCGAAGGTGACTACAAGTTGAATCGAATATTTCAACAACTTGAGTTCAACTTGACTCCCATCTGAATCCACTTGAGTCGAGCTCCACTTCAACTTGAGTCCAATTTGAATTTAACTTGACTCCAAATTGAGTAATAATTCACTCCAACTTGAATAAAACTTACTTCAAACTGGATCTTAGAATTCGCTATTTGTTTACTTAAGTATAACATTATTAACGAAGATCGTGTTATTTTAAGAAACTAATTATTATCCTGACTCTTGTGTTTGTACTTAAATAACTGTTTTCTGATATTCTGATATCCAGTGATGAAGAATAATTTTGCATGTTATCTGCCATTCGAAATCACAGAATTGCTTAATTTCACATGCATGCCATCAACATACTTTTTCCAAATTACACTGATGGAAAATTACTTTGTCAGTCGTTAGAATAGTTCCAGAGTAAATTGCCACTCGTAATTATTACCATGGCTCTACAATGCAGTGAATTCGAAGCACTGCATTTAATAGTACCTCCTGTAGCATATACGGTGGAAGGAATTTTGTCCAATTACAAGGACAAGAAATAAATGCTAGTGCAACTAAGAAGATTCGTTAAATTTTACACCTCGGTGCTTCCCTGTTGCAAGCTTCAATCTTCCTCTGCTAAATAATAGCAAAAAGCCAGCTCACACTTAAAAGAATGTTTTCCAATAAATTCCCTAGGCTTCGTTCTTTGTCACTTTCACTGAGGAAGTGAATCTTTCCGGAAGACAGAGAATAAATAACGAGTTGCAACAAGTTCAATCATGCAAACTTACCACATTTCGTATATGAAAAGGACCCACCACGTCGTTGGTAATTATTGCCAGACTTACCTGAAACAAAAAGAGTAATATCACAGACTAGGTAGAGGATAGACTTATCACCACAAACCCGAGACATAAAAATGCATTAGATATTCGGTATATTTTATACTACAGACGAGTTACGCAAGCTTTGACGTCCTGTATTTTTTAATCAATTCCGAAACCACCGAGATAACTATTTATACCTCCTCTCTAATTTCAGAGTAGAACGATTTAATTAAATTACGGACTTGGTAAATAATCGCGAGAGTAGAATCACCTTTTTGCGTATCTAAAGTTTGTCCAGTGCCCTAATTGCTTTTCGATCTCGAAAGTAGAGTCTTTTCGGATAGTTTGAATTTTCATCGCAGCCTTGCCCTTGGAATTCTAGATCCTATAGACGTCCTAGGATTATGCTAGCTGGGCAGCTGGCTGTAATGGACTGTATTCGCAGACCAGTGAATCATATTTGGTACTTATCGCATAGAACTTGTGTAGCAATCATAGTAGACACGAGTACATTGCATTAATGGGTTGTAATCTTTGTCCCTGCATTTAGGATGGATGAGCATCATACATAATGCACGTAATGCACTTTACAAGGATAAGCATCCTACATAATACACGCAATGCATTTTGGTAGGATGAGCATTCTAAATAATGCACGTAAAAAACCCAACCCGGCAAATCCATTCCAAAATTAGGGAATGTGAAAGAATTGGAATTTTAAAAAATAAGAGCGCCAAAATGCGCTGCGCATTTTCAAAATAAAGTCACCCCCATCCACTCCGGCGAGTGTATGTACATGTTGGCCCTTTGGATCTTGAAATTAAAATCTTCTGAAAGAATCTCAATGCAGTCTTTTTGTCTAATATCGCAATCGGAATTCAAAGGGTTGATATATTTCCGCCAAATTTTCAGTGACTCATCGGGGAAGTCGCCAAGGGATGTGTGCGTTTAAATTGAAGTAAGATAATTGTAAAGATGTATCGACGAAAATCCTCAGTCTCCCTTTGCGTTGATGGTTATCATTAATGGTAGAGTTAAATCACCGTTTCTCTCATTGCATGCAATGACGAACGCAATGCCATTCCCAATGATGTTTTCTTCCGACATCACTTCTATATTGTTTAAAGAGTTATCTTACGTCAAACCTACGTAATTTTAGTAGTACCCAAGTATTTTATCATTACTACATCACTTACATCATACCAGAACGCTTCTCCCTTCCATACAGCTACAGGAGAAGTCAAAATTCAATCTGCAACTACGTTGTACTTGTGAGATAAACCGAAAACCCATTTACAACTTTGTTGCATGCTCGAGAGAAAGCGCAGATTGGATTGTGAGACGGTCCCGTCGCGCTCCCCCTCCCATGGGTCTTCCACGGTAGTGCGCAGGTAGCGCCACCATTGGTGTCCTAACTCCTACTAATTCTTACAAGCTGACTCAATGACTCAACCGTACAACTCCCAAACAACCTTCCCTTATCCTAAGCGTCTAGCAGCGTCCGTCTGCGTCAGGTATACTGACAAGTATCCAGACAACCCCGAGACGAAAAGCTCATCCGTCCTTTTCCTCTATCCTAGCAGACCTTACAGTAGCAATTTTCACCATATTTAGTTTCAATTCCAACCGCTAGTAGGATTACGATCGAATTCCACTCTCAGTCGATAAGGCGGCACTAGAACCCCACCCCTAATATCTGTGGCGAAAGCTTACATTGAATGTAAGGTCTATTCTCCACTTTGTCTGTGGCTCAAGCTTGCGAGATTCTCATCAACCATTGATAAGAAAGCTCTACAAAATCTTCTATACCGATCTGTTGGTAAAGACGAACTCTGCGAAGCTCCTATACCCTCGAGCTTCACTCGAAGCTTACACACTATTCCGACACCAGAGCGCAGCACGAAAATGTTTTTGCTTGGACCAACGAGGACTTCTGGAGATCAGGATCTTAGAGATTTTCTTTGATATTTGATATTTGATATCAAACCTACTCCAATTTCAGATGTATCTCATGAAACTGTTGAAGCTTTTGAGAACACTGTAACTAAAGAAGCCACTGAGGTTTCTGAGGCTCGAGATAACACATGAAACTGTAGAGCCTGCGAAACCTATTATTCTCGTGTAGCTTTCGAAACACCTATCCTATCACAACTTCGTTTGCATTGTTCCTTAAAAATCACAAATATCATGTAGCTTCCGATCAGGGCCATCCGGACGGGGGGGGGGGGGGGGGGGCAAAAGGGAGCAGCTGCCCCCCAGGCTTTTGAGTAAAAATTGCATTTCAGTTTTAAATTTTTAATTAAATCGGTATTATAAAGTGGTTTAAAAAAACAAGAGGGGTATGTTTTCTTTACCATCATTCCAAAGTCCCCCCCCCCCCTGGAGAAAAATCTACGGCCGCCACTGTTTTCGATCCTACTGAACCCATCAGAAGCTTCTCCCGCAATCACATATATATTGTCACATTCATCTACCCAGTTTCCCAAACACATTTCAACCAACCCAGGGACTAATAATTTGATACGCTTTTGCGTTCCTATACCTGCACATTCTCGCTCTCAGAATTATTTTCTGAGAACTACTAAGGGTTAGTCTGCACTTTGCTGTCCTCGCCTAACTCCCCCCAACACGAATTAGCAAAGGGATCCGCTGAGGACATGGGTGTTCGATTAAAGCAACATGTTACACCAGGTTGCAAACATTAATCTGTCATTTGAACGGTCTCAGAATTGTTGGTGAAACTCTATTCAGAAACTGAGCAGCACGCTTTCGACAAGCCTCTGAATTACAATTTCGCTCTGACCCCACGGGAAAGTTTATGGTCGAGTCTCAAAACAATAGAGTAGAAGAGTATTCACAATAACGCGACTGGGAAATGTTGGCACGCCTGGAAACGGGGTTTACGCATGACGTACAAGGGACTGGAAGCTCGAGGAACGAGTCGACGTGGTAGAGATGAAGACGTGGTAGATTTGATATTGAAGCACTATAGTTTGTTGTTCTTGCTAGCTAATCGCCTCGATTAGCTTACCAGTAACTACAGCGCTGGTTTGGGTTAATTGAATCTGAAATCTGAGGCAGCAAAGTGGCTTGAGTTAACTGAAACATGGGTTCTGTTGAAGTTCTAGAATTGTACCAAGTAAAATGGGAATGGATTCTTGAGATTTATGGTCTAGTTTTGTTACCTCAATGACCTATTTGAAGTAAGCATGTCCAATGTTTGCCATTTTTCGCAGCAGTTGAGCGGATTCCACCTATCTCACTGCCAGCTGCGATATTGCGTTATAATTTTGTAGAACAGCTTTTATGTACCTGCATCTGGATGGAACAATTATAATAAATTTATCTTAATTAAATCGGAGGGAAGCATTATGTGTTTACTCTAAAATTTCGACGAATGCATTAAATGGCTTCATCAAAATAATATGTAATAATTACATATTTGTAATTACATATCTGTAATTATACAACAGAATATGCATTTTGGTGCCTGGCTTCTTAAATAAGAACTGCAAAATTATCATGCATAATTTTGCATAATTGCATAATTGCATAATTGCCTAAATAGAAATGTATGTTAAGGAAACTGTGTTCTAATATATTCATATTCATAAGATTGAAATTTTCTACGGGAATAGTCCTTTTGTGGGACAAAACTTTATAAAGGACAATTTAGAAACAAAAGGTTGCTTCTTTTAAGTCAGGAAAACCGAGAATGCAAAGGAAATTACAGAAGAACCTTATACCATTGTATTCGCACACCGTGTAACTTGAAATACAGCTCGAAGATGATCTCTTTGATCCACATAGCTATTATATTGAATAATATTAAAACAAGCATTACAGTGGCATTCTTATATTAATTACACAAAAGGAACAAAAATAAAATATTCTGCATCGAATAACACAAGAACTATTATACCTACCGATGGATAATTAAAAATACAATTAATAATAAATACGAAGCCTCCAGTTTGGAATACAAGAAACACAATTTTTTTTTAAAATATAATAATGAATGATGAAAAATAAAATTTTTAATAAAGCGAAGGGAATAGAAACAACTAAAATTTTCTTCGATGATAGGGCGTCTGTCAAGAAACTTTTATAAACGCCTTTTTTGCGTGTACGAGAAGTTTACACCGCCTAAATAAAAGGCTGTTGTAAAACTTAACTACTTATTCCATAGCAATTACGCTTCGCTTTATAAAATAGTCGCATTTGCATCCCACAAGTCACGCGAACGTAATTAAACTAGAAGCGAAGAAATTGCAACTGCATGCCGATTGTTAAGAAAATTGCATTACCATTCACGGAAGTTACGTGCCGCGGGACAGCAACTTACCATGATAAAATTACGACAGAAAACAATTTATGACGAGTCAGAAAAGCGACGGAGGAGATTGCTGCAAATTTTTCATCCTTGAGGATTACTTTGAGCGTCAATATTAGGACATGCTAGGTCTTTGTAGGATATACCAAGGTATTCTGTGATATACTAGGGTGTACCAGGATAGGCTGAGAAATACGAGATCGTATTAGACTCTTCTCGAATATTGTGCACCTTGGTTATACTAGGGTATACCTAATACTAAAGCCAACCGGGCTATACTAACAATAAGTCAAATTGATAGACATCATAGTACGCAATATTAGATCATAATGTACTTTCTCAGGATATACTTTACGATACTACAGTACTCTTGGATATACTTTACTATACTAGAATATTCTAGAATGCACTCTGCTATACTAGGATATATTTGGATGGAATTTAGTATAGTAGGATATACTAGAGAATACTTTATTATACTAAATTATACTAAAATTCACGTTAATATACTTTGATACTCTTGCGTACTATAATATAGAGTACCATACTACTCACATATGATAGGATACACAGTAATATACTTAAGTGTACTAGAATATATTTGAAGATAGTGAAATATGCTTGAATATACTAGACTATTCTAGCATGCACTAAGGTATATTTGAATGTACTAGTATATGTTACGATACTCTAAGTTATATTTCAATATAGCAAGAGATGTTGATACAGTAGTGAGGATATATCAAGATTAGAGTACCTATATTGTAGGATATATTAGTAGAAGATACTAAAATTCGCAAAGATACATGAAAAATGATATTATTGTTATTCTTATTAAGCGTCTTTATTGCCCAAACAAAATAAGCAACAGAAAAGAAAAGAAGAACAAGACTATCGCAAATGCGAGGTTCAGTCTAAAGACTGTTTTCCAACCTAACCTAAATAATATGAAATGATAGAAGGATATCACTGGGCACGAACCCTACAGTTTACAGAAATATCACTAGGTATAGGTTGTAGAAGAATATTATTAAAATGTAATAAGATATACCAATACACTAAGCCTCGAAAGTAATATACTTGTACTATGAAGTACCAGGATATTAAAATACTATACATAAGTTGTAATCAAAATGCAACAATCCTACAAAAATTCATCAAGCTTCTTAGAAATATACTTCAAAGCAGTTCAGCAGTTGCTTCGCCTTCTGCGCATTAATACAAATGAAAAGTAATACAATAGCTCTGAATGAACCCCCAGGATGGGAATCGAGGAAATTTCACGCGACCGGAGCCTCCCCGGCGATCAATTCTTCACCAAGCGTTTACGATACACCTGTGTGTACACGCTCACCTGCTGGCAGGTGGATGACTGCCGTATAACAGGTCGATACGAAGCCGTAACTGCATTGCAGACACACCGGCCAACCTATTCGACAAGTCGAACGAAAGCCTTCCTGCTCATTACCAGCCAGTCTGTACATACTGTTCTTCCCTGCTCCGCGCAGATTCGCCAGATATACCTCGACCCGTACTCCCAGAACTCCCCATCACGCGCAGGATAAGTTAATTAACAAATAAACTCGCACAGTTTGCCAGCCATCACAAACTACTTCAATTACTGACGCTTGACGAGTCTAGCAGCCGTAGCTCCCAGAACCACGAAAATCGTTCACACCGTTACGATTGCTAAACCTACCTAAGCCACTGATGCCATCAAGCCTCTGAAACCGTTAGGATTCGCCAATGTTCCACCTTTTTCAAGTGTTCCATAAAATAAACGTTCTACGGCCTGCAGCCCCCAAAGCTGCTGATACTGTTACACTAAACCCAGCAAAGCCGCCTAAAATCTCTCAGCCTATTGGGGCCAATGAAATCCAAGTGGCCATGAAACTCCTCAGATCACCGTGGACCTAGTTATTCTTTCTCAAACAGAGCTAGCAGAACTCTATGCTGGCCCAGTGAGACTAACTGGCGCAGGAAGAATGACGGGGTAACGGCCACCGAATGAATGGACGATGAGGTCATAAACGAGAATATTAAAGGAACGCGTAAAGTGGGATAGAGTGGGCCACGCGGAGGGACTACGACCGCGGGGAATGGACAATTTGTGAATAGCACGCATTGCACGAAAGTGGGGACCGTCATGCTACCACCCACTGGGAAGATCATTCAGGGTATAGAGTACACTGCTATACGTGTACAGCGAATAAAACCTGTCGCTTGGAATGGGTATAGGACTCCAGCCGAGTCGGGGTGAGGCGGGAAGAGGGAGGGTTGTTATTAGGTCTCTAGGAGGGTATTTTTCGGTCGAAAGTTCCTCGTCAGTTTGCACTGCTAAAGGGCTTGTTTGCGGAATGCTCGCTGACCCTACTGTGGCTGCCCTACACTGCTCTGAATCTATGTCGACAGTGGCAGGAGTGTTTATGGCCAGATGGGGTCTGTAGAAAATGAGTTGGTACAAACTGGGGGAAGCTTTAACTAGGGTGACATTGCTAGCAAGTAGAACGCGTAGATAGTACGGTGGCAAGGAGTTAAGTGGGTCATAAATCAGGAAATAGGGGGATCAATAAAGAGGATAGAAAATTGTGTGGACAGCCTAACTGACAGGGAGATCAGCTTTTTAAGTGTGGAATTTGATACTAAGTGTACCTTCACAACTGAGTAGCTTGACTGATCTGCTAGAAAAGAATCTGCAATGGGTGTCCCTATAAGTACTTAAGGTGATGAGAAATGACGAGGGTTGGAAGCTCTGTTAGACTAAGGGCGAGGTCCCAGAGTGTCTGTGATAACACAGATGCTGCATAATGCTGATCATCATGCTCCCATAGCTAAGTCCTCCAATCTCTATGGCTGACGTTACTTTGGCTTCTGTTGCACTGCTATTTCTAAGTCCTCCAATTCCTGTATCTTCCTCCTGATCTAGCTGATGAGTCAAACACCAGTGTCGTTTGGAGAACTTCATAAATCTATTTAGATATTCTCAGCCTCAATTAGAAGCTACATTTATCTTCACAGAGTTAACCCCGTCTTCGAAGGAATTTCAAAGACATCATCAGCCACCAATGTGTCCACTAAATCAATACATTATGACACTTGTTGAAGATCAGCCATAAGAAGAACCTGTCGACATGCATAACTCGCTTTATCTTCTTGATCGATAATGGAGGTGGCGGTGCCTACGTCTATGGCAGGGGCAGATGGCGCGGATTAATTTACTAAATGGATTCGACTGGTTGTTATCGAGGTCCACCATCAACACTGATATTTGACGCTGAAACACGCTGATAGGCCCATACTGTAGCCGACGATTTAGCGATGCGCTGGCCAGAGGTTTGGGCTAAATGTTTAATCAGCGCTCATTCTGCGTCGTTCAATCACCCTTCGTTATTACAACAACCGCAAATTACACCCAATGGAGGACCAGATGGCGTGGTGTGCATTGGATTTCGTAGTCATTAGATGTCGTTCAACATTCACTGCTTCGAAAACCGGCGGCTGGTTAACGAGGATAAAATAACTAGTGGCGAAATGGAGGAGGCTGTGACTAGTGTACAAATAGAATGCAATTGTTTAATTGTACTGGTGGGCGAGACGAGGGTGGTAGAGAGTTGATGCAAGAGAAAGTTGACGGCAATCCGGGAATTATCTGGTGAATGTGAATATGGAAATTTTGGTCTTCTGAGCTGACTGAAATTAAACATTGAATCACATAGACTTAATATGTGCATACGTAATTTTACTCATCCACTAGGGTCTAGCCCTGAACTAGTATAGCATCAATCTAATGTTCTGGCTAATTTAAACTAGGCCTACTCTGAATTCATCCTGGACTAGTTGCCTAAATCTAATCTAGGCATATTCCAATCCCACTGAAGACTTAATATAAAGTTGGCGCATATGAAGCTTCTCCATCCTCATCATATTTTATTACAAATTCAACCTGGACCCATTGAAACTCAAATCTAGAGCTAAGCTAAGGTCATTGTGATCATAATCTACATTTAACCTAGACCTGTTGCAATGTTAATTTACATCTGACCTAGACATACTCTATTGCTACTCTAGATGTAATCTAGACCCATTGAAATCCTAATCTAGATCTAACTTAAGGTCCTAGTGATCGCAATCTAACCTACACTTGTAATTTTAATTTACACCTGACTCTACTCCTATCTCAGATCTACCCAAAAGCCACTGAAATCCTAATGCCAATCTTCTCTAAGCCCATTATAATCCTAATCCAGAAACTAGGGTTATTGTCATTCTAACCGCGTGCAGGTTTAATAGACACATAGACGTCTCCCTCATAGATCTACTTCCAGCTCATTATTGTTCACAATCCCTTATATCACGTTCCCCGAATTCCAACGCTCGAAGCGAATGCACCAGCGTCACTGTCGCCAAAGGGTTAAATCGAGCGGAAAATGCAATCGCCACGGCAGACGCGTGAAGCTAAACGAACTTGGCCTCAGCAGTCAGAGATCCTCCACCGCGGGATCAATTAATTTCTGTTTCGAGCAGGCCACAGTTTTGGCGCCGGGTTTTCTGTATCGTCCTCGGTCGGGCGGGTGCAATTAACGTGACGGGATCGATGGAACGCATCAGTCACGCGGGGCCAAGTTTAAGCAAATCGACGAACAACCGGCCACCGAGCAAAGATAAACACCAACTCTTCATCTAAAGGGTGGGTGTTCTAATTACGTTTAGATTGTTGCTCGTGATTTGTATCGTTAGGCGGGATGGGGGAAATTGATTAATGTACCCGTACACAGAAGTGGTGTTAGGGTTGTTCGGGGAAAGAGGAAATGTTCATATCGGCGGGAACGCGTTTGCGGTGTTATTGATTGCATGTTGTACGCGTGATATTGAGGGTGATGTTAATGAAGAATAGCACGAGTACGATGTTCAGTCAATCTTCCTTAATGAAACTACCCTTCAGTGCAGCGCTGCGTGAAACGGGGAAAGATTATAACGAATGCTTCATTCACAAGTGTTATTAACGGGTAATACCACCTTGGCCAGGTCAATACACCTACGTTACAATGGGATTCAGAAGTATTTCGATTGTCGGGGAACACAATTTAGCAATATAATCAAGGTTCCATATGTGTAAAAAGTGGATTATGCGGTTTCTTAATTATATAAAGCAATTCCAGATTTCACGTAGAAAACGAAGTTTAGGAAACATTAATATTTTTGTTTACAACTTGTTCTAATTGTTTAAACAATTGATACAACAGTTACCATTTGGTAGATTTAATGAAAAGGAGGAACTTTTGTCTAGAAACTTGTTTTCTATCTTTTATAAATTTTGAGGTACAAAATAAAATCGAAATATATCCGAAATTTCAGGGGTTAATTACACCCCCTTAGAGCGAATCTGAGCGGCAAACAAAAATTGCCTTGTAATCAGGAAGAAATCCCCTACAAATTCACAAAATTACAGAATTTTTTGAAATGTCAGATTCGGAAACTTCCCTTGTCAGTTTTATTTAACATTCTATTGTAAAAGATTTGTTTCAGAAAACCTGTTCATCTCTCGACCGCCATATTTGTTTTCAAAGAAAACTTAAAACAAAATAATATATATTATTTAAAGACGTCTTTATTTTTATTGAAAAATTTTTCCACTTAACAAACTGTTTCAGGAGAGACATTTGTGAAAGCATGTGGAAGCTAGCAATTACTTTTTCCAAGAGACAATTTAAGTGACAACCATCATTCAATACCGTTTCCCCACGGATTCCAGCCTTGGCTCACGCAATTTATTGATACCATCGAAATTAATGTTGCAGGTATTCACTATCGAGGCTACGCAATGCGTCATCCCGTATATCTACCAATATTCCACTGCTTCCTGCGTTTCCTCTATCCAACAATACCCTACCGAACACCTTCTCAAGCCCACCCGAGCCGCCGGCGTAATGAAATTGCGACTGCATGTCTGATACAGACGATGGCGCCATCGTCTGTCTGTGCACCGTGTCATTACGCGCGCTTTTTAGTCAGTGCTCGGTGGAAGAAGCTCCCTGCCACTTCACCGTGTATTAACCTCCGCGACAGAGGGGGAGGAAGTGTTGCCCCGGGCGTGGATGCAGATGGTGCCAGGGAAAAGGGCAATACCGCTGCTGGCTGCTGAAAATGCTCTTTTCCGAGAGCACGTACGCTCCGAAAGTGGAAGTGGTGCGAGTCGATATCTAGCCAGACGTCTGTCGTTCTGCATCCAGCGATCCGGATTAGGCTTGCGGGAGGCGTAAACGGAGAATTCAGCAGTCAGAGGAAATTCAGGGTTAAAGAGAAATGGTTGGGAAATTTTTGGGATAGGAATTTATTGTTATTTGGGGGTGGAATCGAGAAAGTGGCTCGTCCGGATTCTTGGCGGCTAGAATTAAAGAGAATTTGACGGGGTTTGATGAAATTTGACGAGGTTTGACGAGGTTTGATGAGGTTTGACGAGATTTAATGTAAAGGTAGTTTATTAAAATCGAGCTAAATGTAGTCGTGCAAAAAAAATATAGTATTTGTTAATAGTTATCCGTTAAATTCGCCACTGGGTACGTAGTGTTTTTTGAAGAAACTTCTAGTAGTTCCAGCAGCTTGTGAAATTTTGTGAATGTTTGTAAAATTTTCTAGTTATTCACAGACACTTTGACATATTTCTGAATGTTTATTGGGGCTTGAAGATATTAGTAGATGCCTCTGCATGCTCGTCGACGAATGTGCATGATATATAAAAGTTTGTGCATACTACTAGAGGTATATTCACGTTTAATCAGGTTCATCGATGTTTGTGGAGGCTTTCTACTGATTCTTCGAGTCACCCAATGCTTGAAAAGGTTTGAAGAATAATGCCTTCCTGTATTTCTATCTTCTTTCAGTTTCAGGGTCCACAAAGATACGGAGTTTTTCATTATGAGAATGGAAGGATAAGTGGAGTTATTCTAAGATGGGCTGTCTCAGTTTCATGGGCTGCTTGAAAATTGAAATGTCGGCCACAATAAGGCACATCGGAAATTAGAATGTAGCGTTCCGTTTTCTACGCTTAAGCAGAAACTCGAATTAGATTACTACATTTTGTTGTATTCGCCGCAATATCCCTCTTCCTAAAGCGAAACGATATTTGTTTATCATCATAGTGAAATATTAATTAACACTATGAAACATTAATTATTATTTTAAGTATTCCTAAATCATTTCTTCGATTCTTTCCATCTCTATTATGAAGAATTCAAGTACCAAAGAAAGACAGAGACAGCAATTTAGAAGAAAGAACGAGGTAGAAATTAAACTGATTAAAAAATTACATAAATCGAATTCTGCACTCGCATTAAATTACATTTCTCAGTTCGCTGCTTTTAAAATTTTTTTAAAACTGATTTCACTGAAAATTAGACGCAAGTGCAGTCTCACATGTAGAAATGAAAGGATAGAAATAGAGAAGGGAAGGTAATAGGAGGGAACATCATTCATCGACCTTGAGCTGCCAATTGATTTAATACAGCACGACTATAATTAAATTCCTTGAGTTTCCTCGCGCCTAATTTTAACCGGTCAATTTCATTACAAATAGACATGCAAAGGAAATTAAACCATCTATAACACCATTTCACTAGAAACCCCCAAACTCGTGAAATTAAAATTTGAACATCATAAAAAGTAAAATACAAATTACCATTCAAAAATTTATTTCCAAAACTTATTTTTCTCCAACGACGAATAAATAAATCTCTCTTTCAAAAAAAATACTTTCAAAATTGAATCCAAATCGCGCAACAGAACGGGGGAAAAATATAAAATATAAAATCCCTTGCCTGACGCGTCGCTTGGAAATTTAAACGACGTATAAATTGAATCTCTTACGAGCGTTAATTAATTCCTCCCCGGCAGCGACGATAATTAAATATTCCCCGCGCATAGTGTTCCAGAAAAAAATTATAGTTTTCCCAGAATCCCAACGCCGTTTAAGATAAGATGCGTGGCAGGGGGCACTGTAAAAATTTTTATGAGGCACTCGAGCTCCATGGGGAGCGAGCAGTAAGGGTCTCTGAATTTTTATCTCGCAGACTCACTTGCGTTCGAGAAATGTGTGATAAACGATCCATAATAGCGAAACACGTATTCGAACGCAATAAATCTAGAGGAAATTTGTCGACATTAAAAGTAACGAGTTCCCGGGCGATAGTTAAGCGTCTACGTGTGCGAGACATCGAATAAATTAATTTATAATTCTATTTTAAGTCGTGAAACACAGCTTTCTCTTCGTCTGTGAATTCTTAAAAAAAAAAAACACTGTAAAAAGTAGCTAAGCCTCGGATGTTCATTGAATTCTCTTTCCCTTATTTAGCCGGGAAAAAATGGGAGAGAGATTCAGCTCGAATAGAAAAATAAAGTTTGAAATTTTAAATGGCGATGGAATGGATTATGGAAATATTCAAATTGCCACTTTTTCTTAGTGTACCCAATTTACTTTAATGGAAAGTTTAGAATATACATAGCAGGATTTTTAACTGAAATTTTTTATGAGCATTTTAGATTCCAAAGAAGTTCAATGTTTTTGGCTTTTATGCGCTTCAGAGTTCTAGGGGCGCATTTAAATAATATGTGCGATGTGAGATTTGAATTGAATCGTGATTAGGTCGAGAGCAGCCAGCGGTGAAATTGAAGGGCCAATGAAGTTGCTCGAGTGTATAGAAAATGGTGAACCGCAGCTCCATTTCGGGGCCAAATGAGCTTCATGCTTGTGCTTTCGTTGTCAATCTTCTCGTCCCAATTTTTCACGACACGAAAAAGCTACTTACTTCCCCAATATTCAAATAATTCAGGAACGCTTGGAAATAATTCGCTACCTAAAATTCGCTGTCCAGATAACAGAATCAATTTTTCAGTCGAAAGATTTCAGACGAAAAGTCATAATAATTTCTATTTTCTAATTGACTAGCAGGAAATAATATTTCAGCATACGAATTTTAATTATATAGGACGCTTGTTATGGGAGGGTTAAAATGTTTTTTTCAAATATTTTTCAGGCTCTTAATCTATGATAAATGAGGTCGAGACGAAATTAAAAATTCCAAAAATAGACGATAATTTACTACGTAGAATTTATGTTAGGTACTATTGTTAAAAAAAATATCACAATATAATGATAAAAAGAAAAGTAAATGAGTAATTTTATTGAATGCAAAGTGATGATTCCATAAAAAACATTAATACACGAAGTAATATAAATTCTCTCTCATTCGCAATAATTTATTCAATAAATTAACAATGCAGAAACATTACCAATAAAAAATATTACAGTGGACCTAAGTATTAATAATAGTAGACAAATTAGTAAAAAAAATAGTAGGGAAAAATTCGCCATCCTTCTGCCTACAATTTGAAAAACGAAAGCCCACGACTACAATGATTGACTACTATGTCGATGCACGACGCATCGAGGAGCCAGAAAATTTTACTGCCTTTCGTGAAATAAATTTTGCAGAACACGTCTGCTATAGGTATATACGCTACAATAACGGCCTGCGACATATCGAGTTTTTCGCATAAATACGTCGAACAATAACGCTGGAACAGTAAACAGTGGCTTCGGGCCAGAATATCCGCTGTAATTTTTCGGTCTGATCATTCGATAAATCTTTTTTCTCTTTTACCAACGTCCCTTCAGCGTATGCACGCATGTTATACTAAAAAAGTGAATATATTTTTAAATTTTAGTTTTAAATTTTTAATTAAATTGCCGCTGCAAAATCAGTTCAATGTTTTTTTACCGTCACTGTTTCTCAAAATTATCCTCTACCCCCACCACCCGAAAAAAGTTTGCGGAACCCTACCTACACTTCGCAAAAAATAAAAAATTTAATGGATTATTTGTAGATTGTTCGCTTCCGGATTTTTTAAGGAATTAGGAGATTACTGAATTCAAATATTAAACGCAGAAGGCTTAGATTTTGGTCCCTTGATATGTTTTTCTTAAAAATACATATGTTTAATAATTAAGGAAACTGCGAAGCGATGAATATGAAATATTCGTGAGGAAACAGACAAATGGGAAAGAAATTGACATTTTTGAATTTTGAAGTCGTGGACCCATTCATGGAATTTGAAACTTGTATCCCATATTTAATACAAATAGGAGTGTAGGAGTGAATATACTATTAAATATGTAAATTTGAATGTGACTATCCTCCTCCAAATACAATTGAAATAAGACAAAAGTAAGAAAGAATTTCCTAAAACGAACACGTGAAAGAAAGAAAATAAGAAGGCAGAACATCAGTCAGCCGTTATTGCTTCTACTCTCTTTGCCTCTAGAACTATTTGCTTTAAGTTAGACATACGCACCGTTCTTCATCTCTTAAGACCTTCCCCTGCTTTATCAATCTAGTAAATGCTTTTGTAATTCAGGGCTCCTAACGAGAAAGGAGGCACCAAACGAAGAAATATGTGTATTCCCAAGAGGGGAACATTATTTGCGTCTAACTGCAAGTAGATGGCGCCACAGGCATGAAGAGATCCAAATATGGCGGGCACTAAATTAATGGTGGAATTAAAACCATATTCCTAACCTATAATTGAACGTCGTCAGACAAAATGACTTTTCAGCTTATAAAGTTTATTGACTTCCTATTTATTAATGATTGCAGATACTACATTCTTAAGTTTAATCGTGGAAATCGAGAAATTGTAACGTTTTCATTTTTCAAAGTTCAAGTGCTATGTCAATGATCGCCATCGTTCACCGAGAAGTAGAGTTATTTCGTTTTCCAACTCGTCGGAGAAGGAGCTTCCTTGACGCTTGTCTAAATATCGGCGAAGTGGGTCACGAGCCAATCTAAGGGTGTACAAACAGAATTGGATCTCGTTGGCAGGATGAGAGGCAAATTAAATTTACCGCGTGTCGGTTTTACGCGCGTGACGAGAGTACAAACTTTGCACGTTTACCACGCGTTTAAATATCTCTGGCTATTGTTTTCGATACAATGGAAGTAACAAGCCTTCTTCAGCGGTAGACAACCCATTCTTTTCATTCGTGATAAGAAATATTAATTGTATTAATTAGTGAACACCCCTGAGCAGCTTAGTTTCGTTTTTACACAAGAGAGTATTTGCAGTTTAAAAGTAGCAAAAAGGGGTGAAATAATATTCGGAATATTTTGCAAAAAATTAGTCGAGTTTAAATGAATTGTTACTGTGGAGTGTAGAAATATGAAGGCAGAGATTTAGTAAATTTGTACATTTTATTTTTTATTTATTGAAAACTGTTAAATACCAAGTAAATATAAAATAAAAATAAAATTTGAAGTAAAAGTTATTACTACTCATTTATATTTCATGTTTAACTTTTGATGTTTCAAAATTTCACATATCCGAGTTAAATATGAAATATAAATTATATTAAACTGAAATAGAAAATGAGAATAACAGTATATAAAAGAAAAATTACTGTAATATAAAATGTAATATCTCGAGAAGAAATTGAGCAATTTTTTCACCACTGTCATTTTAAGAGAAATTCTTTCCTGCAATGATATTTCTTTAAAATTGTTTGAAGTTGGGACTATAAAAATATCGGAACCTCGATCATCACGTTCTATCGGAAATTAAGTTGAAACAACAGCACGATAGAAAATTCGATTTCATTGGAAAGTGCTTTAATAACCATAAAATATTATGGGATGTTTTTAAAACGCCATTTAATGCCCCACAATGGAATATTCGAGGCAGTAAAATAAATTTACGGGATGTTTCACAATATAGCATCAATTTTATTTCTATTTCCATCGGAGTTAACTGATTGCAGATAATGTGTATACTGTTAGTGACAGCTTGGAAATTTTTTGATCAGCAAAAAGATTAGTTAAATTCATGGGTGACACAGGCAACTAAATTTGTCGAGGAAATTGTATAAGTTTAACCGAGTGAGTGTGTTTTATCATTTACACGTGACGATAAATCTCCAGAAGTTTCGTAACTGAGGTGAAAGATCAGTCCATTCGTGCTGTTCGTTACATTGCATTAACGTTTATTAAAACGGATGACCTCCTACCACTGGATGAAATAAAATGTGAAATGTGAGCGTAAAAAAGTGAAATAAGGGACAAAGAACACAAGATGATAAAAAAAGTGCACCTTTCCAAGGTGTCAGTAGCAAAATCATACGGCAAAACTGAAATCAAGTCCAAAAGGTAGATAACGTTTGAAATTATTTACAAATTAAAAAATTGTCGTAATTCTGAAAATTTATAATACTTTGACGAGACAGAGAGGAATAAAATGGAAGGATTTTATGTGTCATAATTACATAATTGTAAAAAAATTTGCAAGTTTCACATCGTCCCATAAATTGTTTACTTACACAAATGCCAACAGCTGGATCAGCATCGCTGCACCATTCATGGTATTTGTATGTGCATTAAGTTATAACAGTGTAACGATATTATTATTTTCTACAGAATCCAATTTCCCGTGGGCAGGTTAATTTCAATATAATGAACGGCTTTCATACAACCCCCTGTAAGCAATTTATTCAATACCTGCACATAATTAGAAAGTTTAACACGATCTAGTTTGCTGAACACAAGTCTATGGAATGAAATCGCTATATTAGAGACGGGCGAAAAGGATCGCATTTTAAAACAGCAAAACTCCAACATTTTTTAATCTTTCGAACATCAAGATGCTCTAAAATGTAACACCAATGAGTACAGTGTGTTCCAAAAGCAGTGAACCTACCATATCTGAATGGGTGGGAAAATTTGCATTAAAGTAAATAAAAAATAAGGTCCATTACATTATTTAAATACTAAGAAACGTATATAAAACCATCATTGAGATATTCGCAGTACCTATATTCCCTTGCAGCAACCCAAAATTACTACATCCCCGTCGAAAATTCTTTACACGCGCTTCGAAAAGCGCACCCCCTCGTTTTAAAGAAGGCACACTTACTGTGATGTAACCTGTTATTTATTAAAAAGTAACGAGACCAAAGGAGCGAACTGTGCACGGCAGCAGCATGCCGCACTTCTCCTCGTCTCGATGGGTTTTCGCCCAGGGGATGAAAAACGTGGGGGAATCGCAGACCCTGGCGAGAAGCTGCGTTTGTGTATGCAATTCGAGCGAGGGATTCGCTTGGACGAGGCTTTAATACAGCCAGGTTGCTCGGAATCGTAATGAAATGGATCTTTTGGGATGCTAGGACCGTCAGAAAATCTAGGAAGAAGAAATTACACGAAATACTTTGGGAAATTTCTGAAGGGTGTCATAAATTGGGGAACGAAGTAAAAGGGGTTGCGAATTGAAGGGGATGGATTTGGATCTGTTTGGAGGTTGATGACAGAGAAATAGAAAATTGTTTTTTCCTTTTTTGGTATTCTTATTTTTTAATCTCGAAACAGAAATACGTTTATTGAGAGTTTTATTAAGATGTGTAATTCTAGTAAAGTTTGGGGTGAAATTGGAACACATTGCTTTGGCGTTTTTTTTTTTTTTTTTAAATGGGGAAAATCCATTAAATATCTCTACTAAAAGTTAACAAAAAAGATGATACTAATTTAAGGAAACTAAGGAAAGTTGTCCTTTTAATAAAAAGCACAGGAAGCCACGAGTGCACAAAATCTAAATACCAAAATGTCTGTCATTACCAAAAAAAACTGACTGACCTTCTTGCCCACAGAAATTACTCCAAAAAATTTAATTCCCAAAAATAAACAACCCCTGCATTAAGACTTGTCTTTCCTCCATTTCTCATCCACATGCCAACACATAATAAAAAAATAACAACACATACCTCCTTCAATAAGTCCCGCAAGAGATTTAAAAAATAATATTTAATATCATCCGAGTATCGGACATTTAGGGATAAACCCGTCAGACGACCCAATTCCATTATCCCAAATTGGCCCGAAATTAATGAAATATAAAATTCTTTCTCCATCACAAATGTCGCTTTCGCGTGTCAGCGAGAGGCAGACCCTTTCGGTCGTGCAAAAAAGAACGAATAATTGCGCGAGAAATCTTGCCTGGCAGCGGCTCCTATTCACGCCAGCCTGATCCCCATAATCCGTATGGGGGTGTGGCTGGCGAGGGTGCTCGCACAGCACACCTAACGATCCCATCGATTCGTCGAGAAATTACGAAATATGACTGGCGGTGCACGCGAGGGTGTGAAAATCGCGGGGCCGCTTGCGTTTCATTATTCCGATTACTCGACGTTCAGCATTCGAGGATTTCACTGAACAGGACGCCGCGCCGTGCATAATCCGCTATTCCAACCTATTCTGAATTATTCTATCCAGCTGAAAAAGGCAGACGTAGTTTCGCGATATGTTCGGTGACTGAATTTCAGAGGCTGCCAGGCCGAGTTCCAGCTCGATTTCGAATGCTTAATTGGAGCTTAAACGAGCCACCACCCTCGCAGGGCTTGTCTGTTGAAGTACGGATCTCGTTTGCTAAACGAAATTATATTTTGCACGCGCCGAACCTGTTGCCTGTTATCGAATTTTAATAATTTAGCGGAGAATTGTGGATCTGTTCCGATATATCGGTGGAATTGGGCAGTAGTGAGTGTAGAGTGTGGCCTGAAGGGGGTAAAAAATATTGACATCGACGAATTTAGTCCAGATATTTTCAGGTATGTTTTATTTGAACGGTCTACAAATCGTGTAGAATTTTCAGTAGTGTATAAATGTTTAAAATAAATTTTATTGGAATCATCACGATGCCAGTTGATTGCATTTAAACGTCGCTTAAAGGAAACTGAATTTAAGGGGGAATTATATTATATTTAAATTTGAAACAATTTTCTGGGGTAAATGCACATAAAAAGGTAAAGGAAACTAAAAAGAGAAGACACGACAGAAATTAAGTGGAACAAGATCGTAAATAGTCAGACGGGTAGAAAAAACTTATTTGTGTACTGAATTCTAAGTAAAAATTGGCGTTTCATTGTAACTATTCGTGTCAGTGGAAGGTGTTAGGATAAAATTTTACGAATTTGTACATTTTTTGCAATTCATCAACTAAAATGTATATGCTTAGAAGTCTTCAGTCCCCCCAATAGAAAAAAAAACTAAGAATCTTAAGTGAGTTTGTTGAGTTTATTATTTCTATCCAATTAAGTTGTCAAGGGAATGTAAAACTAACAGGTACCGGGAATGTAAACTCAACAGGTAAAATATCACGATAGCAAGTAGAGGCAGAGCGTCATTGGTCAGACGGTGTTTGAAAACCAGTATGACTGGAGATATATTTGTAGGTACCTACGTATCTTTTCCAGGGTACATTATTTTGAAAAATGTCTCGAGTAAAAATTGTTCATACCAATGACAACCTGAGATTCAAGTATCTTATACTAATTAAAGTCACGACTTTCTAGTTTCAACCAGGATTACCTTCGCGAGGGAAATGCGAACTCCTCCCTTTTCCACGGAGTTCAACAAAAATGCAATCTTGCAGTCGTAAATTTGTCGAACATTGTAATTAAAATCAGAATTTCCGGATTGAGAGTGTTTTATAACTAAATCTAAATTTAATCTTGTGTAATCTTTTCAAAAAATCATACTTTTGTAGGATTATTTTAAAGAAAACTGTAACACATGCGATAACAAGTATTCTTGGTATTTATTTATACATATTTTAAGCATACAAAATTTGATTGTTTTTTTTCGATGTAGTCTTGAATAAATAGCCATAACTCTGGTGATTATAAAAAACAGAGGTCACACGGTGTACACGATATTTCATGATAGACTCAACTCAAATCACAAATCGAAAATATATGACTATGGTTATCGTTCGAAGTAACGTTATTGCAAAATAATGAAAATTCAATGATTGCTGCATGTTTCAATAAATGTGCCCCGAATACCAATAAATTAGAATTTGAATTGTTTTGCAATAACATCACTTCGACACGATAACCATACTCACATATCTTCGATTATTTATTTCGGTTGGGGTCCTTTATTTTTACCACCGTCAGTGGTATAACTATTCGTTCAACACAATATCGATAAAAAAAAAATTTTATCTCAAAATATGTATTACAGTTTTCATTAAAATAAAATACTAAAAATAAACGAATTTCTAAAGGGCCTCCACAAAAATGTACCTCCCTTAAATTCAGATTTTGAAAAACCACAAGTATTAAATTTCTGTATATTACCAGTAAACCGAATGGAATTAACCTTTCGTTAACACTCTGGGTGTACGCCACCCAAAATAAATACATTTTATCCAAATCCGAATTATACACAATTTTTTTCTCAAAATGTTATATCTCAGCTACAACTCTGTAGATTTTTAGCTTCTAATATTGAATTTTATAAAAGTTACAATTTTTTGAAGATTTTATTAATTTTTTCTCGACATATGATAATCAAGAATTTTTCCACAAAAACTGTGAAAAAATTTAAAGAAAAAAACTATTGGAATACATTCTAGAGACCTTAAAAATGTTCCACGATTCTTTTCATAACGATTGGATTCTTTAAATGAGAATGGCAGTCGTTTAAATATTGCTCTGGCTGTGAGCCACCCAGGTACGTCAAAGTTGATCGAAAAAAGAGGTGTGCTAAGTAACCCTGCCTGTCCCACATTCTTTCAAAAACCTACCAAATATTATCACCCATCAAGGCACTATTTCCAAGTAACACACCCTGTATATACCAAGGAGGTGGTACCAAGCTAACCCCCAAAATGTTCCAAAAAAGAAGACACAAAACACCTACCTTCTGCAGTGCATCGGCGCGACAGGCCAGCTCCTCCTGGTCCTAAGAATAATCGCAGGCGTCCTGGCGTGCCCGACGACCGGCGCCGAGGTACGTCCCTGGTTCCTTTTTCCCCAGAGATGACCACCGCCGCCGACCGGGCCGCCACCTGGGATGCCACCTGGGATGCCAGGATGCGGTCCGCTCTCGCTGCACGCCCGCCTCGAAAACATCTCGCGTTTCCTGTCGTCGCACTTCATCATCTTCTTCTTAGCGTCACCCTCCAACCGAGATTGCTCTTGCTCCTCTCACCCGAGCGGGAACAAACGCCGCTCCGAAGGGATCCCCAAGAAAAACCGCCGCGAGGAAACGGGCGTCAGAAGCCCGCCGAGAATCTAATTCCTAACGCTTCAACGAACAACTTCCTGCTCTCAACGGACCTTCCGCGTGGAAGCAAAGTACGTTAGGACTTTCCCCCCTGCTCCCTCGGGGATCTCGTCGAACGATGTAACAGTCATACTGACGAACGGCGCGCTATTCTTCCTCCAGCTCGCCTCTGCACCGCTGAGAAACTCTTTCTTTGATCAATTCGCTTTGGTACCCAAGTTGGTGGTTCGAGGTGATTACTTCTTTTATTTTCTCGCTCCCTATTTCTCTGTACGAGCCTCTGCAATTCAACGTTTAGGCTTCGAGACGCCTCTAATCTCTTCGTATTTTTGTCCTGAATGGATTCTTTGTCTTTTTAAAATCGTTTAGAATTTTTCTTTTAAATTTCTTTATATTTTTGTTTTATGAAATTTATAAATCTGCAATTGGCGCGAGGAGTTGTTTGTTACAAAGTTGAAAAAACTAGAGGGATTTTAATGCTAGAAACTCAGAATCAAAGTCGAGCCGGCTTTCCACACTGCCAGGCGACGTCACCGCACGTGGATTCTTTTCTCGTCGCTTTTTAGCCGCCTGGATTCACAATTTCCCCTTGATTCCTCCGGAGCGTTGACAGAGTTTTATTTTTATTTGCACCCCAGGTGTCGAGATATTATGATAAACTCAGTTTTGTCGTAAATTCGGGGGCTTGAGACAAAACATTTTATGAATTCCTGAAGTGAAAGGGAGTGTGGATTATTGAAACCCTACAGCCACACTTTCCCCTCGATGCTGCTTGTCCTAACGGTTTCGTAAAAAATCTAGCGGGTCCAGAGTTGAAAAAATTGTGTGGAGTAGAAAAGACAAAGTGTTGGTCCACGAGATTCGAATATTTGTGAAAAATTGTAAAGGGGACAATTCGTAATTACACTTGAGAAGAAATTTCATTGATATTCGTGTCGAACTCTCTTCTTAGTTGATTATTGTTTATTATAATCTAGGAATTATCATTGAGATGCTAAGATTTAAGAATTGTATAGATCATTGTAAACGACTTCTCTATCAACGCCACACCGATTTTAAAAATATTTTATAGTTAGACAAATTGGAATTTGAAGATTTTATTTTAATGATTTTAATCCCGACACTGTTCACTCGCAGTGTTTATTGTGCGCCACTGTTGCACGTATAAATGCAACGTGAAATTTGACGTTCATCAAAAAGTGCTAGTTTTTAATCACTCGTTAGTTTGATGATGGCGGGTAAATTTTTGCTGGGTCACTTTCTTCCTTGACGTCCGGTAGTTCCATCTGAAATCGTAGAATCGAACTGTTCGTGAAAAATTTCCAAGCTTTGAGGCTTTGCACCTGGTGTAGAAGTGGAGGAACTCGATGTGTTACGAAATCTGCATTTCTTTAATTTGAAACACTTGTTGGGCTGCTGCAGCTATTAATTCTACAGTTACAGACAATTTAGACTTTCGGGTACCTTCAAGGCTCCTAGAAATCTAGTAAAAGCTAGAAATCTTCAACTGGCCAAAACAGGTTTCCAAGTTGCAATATTAGAGAATTCTAACAATAAATCAATCACAAGTGAACACAAACGTCTCCGTAGAATTAAATTTATTAATCATCGACAGTGGTGATATTTCCTCATCAAGTACAAGGTAGAACCCTCATCCCCATACGCTCCTGTGGTATATAAAAAATTCTATAAAGATGGCGGTGTCTCTTTATGCACTAGTAAGCTTCACGAAAGTTACACCACCACTCTCCACGCGAGTTTAAAGACTCCACCAAGTGGATAGAAGCTTTTATGCTAATGCACGTTCGATCTTGCAGACGCGCCCCGCCCCTCTGTTATCTAAAGTGTCTGTCGAAGATCTTGGTCCCATCTTCTTCCAAACAGGGCTGGCCGAAGGCGCGTACAAGAAAACGACCTCAGCTTCCAGCGATCCAATCAATTTCCCTGCACTCGCGAGCACGGCAAGATACTCTACACCTCAACAAGTGGTTGAATTCCTTCGAAGTATCCTCCAGAAGCAATCACAGTAAAATGCTCACAGCAAAATTACTGCTGACGCAATACTGATTGCCTGCAAACATTGATGAATCCGAGCAGACTCTGCCTTGATCCAATGGAGCGAATCCAACACTTATTTTCATCGGCAGACATCAATCAAGGCTTTCTGCGATTATACTTAGAAATACTTAGCTCCTTAAAAGAAGGATTCAGCCTCGAAACACTAAAAATAAGAACTTAACCCTTTCTACTCAATTTAGTTCTAGCAGCTAGGAAAAAATTTCAAAGCGGACGTTACCATCAAACAAGCTGAGTTCCAATTTATTATAATTTAATTTTAAAGATTCTTTCATAATTAAGTACGTGCCATTACCTGTAATTTTACACAGGGGCAGTGTAGCAGCGATTCCACTTTGAACAAAAAATGTGCCTATATACCTTCTTACTTTTGCATTAGCAATTTAAAACAAGTTTTTCCTTTTCATAATTAGAATCCAATTATTTAACAATTAGCCCGTTGGGTCGTGCATAGGGCTGATACCAGAGAATTCGAATATTCGAATACCAGAGAATTCAAATGTTCGAATATTCGAATACCAGAGAATTCAAATGTTCGAATATTCGAATATCAGAGAATTCAAATGTTCGAATATTCGAATACCAGAGAATTCAAATGTTCGAATATTCGAATACCAGAGAATTCAAATGTTCGAATATTCGAATACCAGAGAATTTAAATGTTCGAATATTCGAATACCAGAGAATTCAAATATTCGAATACCAGAGAATTCAAATATTCGAATACCAGAGAATTCAAATATTCAAATAGGGTAGACCGGGGGCAGTAGTAACACTTTGACTTTGGAATACGATTATGAAAAAACTATTAAAGTTACAACAAAAGTTTTTTATATGAAAATGTTACTTACTTATCTGACACTTATTGAGCCACAACAGATTCGCTGTTTGTTAAGTAATATCCAGGTTATTAATAAAAAATGAGAAGCGGACAAAGTGTTACAACCGTCCCCGACTCCGGGTCGGTTGTAACACACCATGGGGTCGATAGTAACACAACTTTAATTTTACAAAATTAATATATTTATTGATTTTAAATTATAATAATGACTGAAAAAAGTAAAAATTGTAACCTATTATTCAGCATCACAATTGTGGCAAATATAAACCATGTTTTATTTTATTTTATTTTATTTCGTTCATATCATTGTAAGCATGTTCATATGCTTTTATATTTTTTGTGCCTTTATCAGTCTTCCTAATTCTTGTACGAGGCATTCTAAAATAAGTTTAATTCCGACTTTAAGTTGAAGGAATTATAAAATTTATTAGCTTATATAATAATAATAATGCTTACCTGAATTTTAAATTGAAGAAAATTAAACGGAGGAATCTATTGTTTGAGCGATTATTCGATTGTCAAGATTGGTTATAATCTTATAACTTGCCGTAAATGATGGTTAAACGTCAGAAAAGTTACATCTAAACGTTACAACCGACCCCGACTGTCGATGTTACAATCGTCCCCGACCATGCTTTTGGACTTCAATTATAAATTTTGACTAACGAGACCGTTAAAAATTCTAAGTGACGATCAGTATTACTTTAAAAAAGGTCAGATTAAAGATTAAACAAAAGGAATAGTACATACTTGCAAAGATAGTGTTTATATTACAATTTTAAGTCAGTAAGAAAAAGTTACTTTAGGGTATCGAAAAGTTATTTTCTTCGCTATACATGTCTATTGTGTATCTATACTGCTAGAACATGGATGTGTGTATTCCAAATGTCATTCTTCATCATATATTCAAAATTTGTGTTAATATCTATCATATGTTCTGAGATATTTAACGTGTTACAATCGACCTCCTGTTACTATTGCCCCCGGTCTACCTACCAGAGAATTCAAATATTCGAATACTATTCGAATTTGAGATTCGAATATATGAATACCAGAGTATTCGAATTTGAGATTCGAATATTCGAAGAAATTAAATTCTTCGCATTCGAAATCATTCGAATAATTACAGTTGTACTCGTGCATTCTACAATAAAATTCCTCTCTTGGGAGCGCAGCTTAAACTCGCAGGCTTCTCGAATTAGTGGTGTCCAAAGTTAAAGGTTATCAACTGCTGGAACTCACGCGACCCGTGCAAATATAATTCAAGCCGCCAGCAAGGATATGAAAACACGCAGGATATACGCACCGCACTCGGCTCCTGCAGTGCTGTAAGAAGACGCACTGCGGGCAGCCGAGCAGGAGGAGCTGGAGATTTCTTTCCTTACTCTTTTCCCTCCGGGCGTCTCGTGAATTTAAAATGAACACCGGCACAGTGACTGACGCGAACTTAGCCCCGTTACAGAGGCATTTGTACATCAGCCGGACGTATTTGTCCAGCTTAGGACGTTGGCTTGCCTATTTGATCCAAATCCTTTCTTTGTTGGTGAAAGGAATTGCTTTGAAAGTGATGGTGGTGGACCAGAGGCTGCTTTGTATCTGGTGGTTTCAGTGGCTGGGATTTGGGGACGTTTCAATAGAGCTTTTTGTTAATTTGTGAGGCTGTTGGGTCAGAGTTGAACGTGAGCAGAGTTTGGAGTAGGTGTAAGATGCGATTAGGTTAAGAGTTGGTCGGATCTAAGCAAAGTGTGAGTCATGTTTATACAGACGTAAGTAAGAAGTAAGCCAGGCTTAGCTAGGTATATATTAAGGGTGAGTTGGGATAACATTTCTATGCTAGATCTAACGCAAATTTTGGGTAAGTATAAGCTGAGTGTATGTTTTGAAAATTAATAGTATTTTTAACTTTAAATCTTAATTGTTATGCCTGATAAAAGAATAAATTGTAAATTTATTTATGAAAGTAATTTTGCTAATACTGATTTAAATTTCAGGAGTCAAATATATTTCTATAGTTTATTAAAAATATTAAATTGCAAATTTAAAGATAATCAAAAGTTAGAAATTGATGTATTAATATATGAATGACATTATTGGTAATAGGTAGATTGAAAATGTGGATTTTCATGATTTTATTATGATCGAATTTTTAATGAATATTTTCTAAACAGATCTAAACCATATCTAGAGATAAATTATATTAAGTTAGTAGCCTCTCGGGGCTACTAACCTAAATGTATATCTCATGTACGCGAAATCTAATCATGGTATATCCTAATTCCAAGTTAGACGTCGATTAGGTCTCATACATCTTTCCATGAACTCCAACTTAGATCGGATATTATACTAACTTAATTCTGAACCTTAATATGACAGTAATAAAATTACCACATTAATCATATTTATCTCAACGAATGGCGAAAACAGATAAAGTTGTTGCTCAAAGTGTTACTTCAAAATATTATTACACCAAGCATTATCCTCAGAATTAATCGAAATACAACTACAACGAAGCACCAATGGAATATAATTACAATTAGAGACATTGTAATCGGTAAAATGAAGACGAACACTTTGCCACAGAATCGTGCCGCAGGGGAAATGAAGTTTTGCAATTGCCGGGGTAATTTGTTTAAAGTAAAATCCAGCATCCTCGGTCGAGAACTTTGTTAGCTATTTCAGTCGACTGCTTCGTGATTATTTTTATAAGCAGACTGGAATTGCGCAGGGCTTTCGAGTACTCCTCGATATACTCTAGGAAGATGGAGCTGCTGAGAAAATTGTAAAGAATCCTTGATTGAATGCAATTTAATGGCAAACACCTGACTTGATCTGCCGCTCTTCTCTCTGTTATTTGCTCTGTATCCTTCAACACCTTTCAATTCATGTGGCCTTCCTCTGCTTCTTTTTATTGCCTCCATAGAATTTAGTGATCGTCACTCGATGCTCACCTTTATAGGCAGTTGTGTTATTCTCTTACTGTTATTGAATCTGTTTCATCTTCAGTGGAATACAACCACTTTCGAGCACCTGCAAGCAAGATTTATTCTAAGGAGTCGCCTATACCCACTGGTCCCTGGTTGATACGCATGTTTGTGAACTACTGTATTTAGTTTCAGAGATCTAGTTTGCAGAGCTAAGGACTGCTACGCAGAAACTCTTGCAGCTCTCAACTTGTAGAAGCTCATTGACCTGAAGATCCAATATTCTACAGGCACCTAGATAACTAGGCACAGGTAGAGTACTAGGAACTTCTACACCAGTGAATTTAAGGGGCTAAGGGCTTCTTGATCTGTGAATTTACAGGCATGAGACACTTACTTCTAGGCAAGGAGGTTTAAGAGACTCTAACTTCAAAGGATGAAGATCTAAAGGCACACTCCTGATGACTCCTAACTTCTCATCAAAGAGTGCAATATGGTCCTGACTTCAATAGATACAGGTCTGAAGTGTAGGCTAACAATTTTGAAGACAATTTTAAAATTCCAAAACTTAGGTACCATTTTCAGTTCTCCTCACAATCGAACACAAAATTTAGAGTTCTGAAGCATCCTGGATTTCCAGATATAAAGTTCCAAAGACTTCTGCCTGCTCGTTGCAAATTGACATGTAGTTTGATTTATAATCACCATTAATGATCTTATTCCTCGTTTCGAAAACCTGAACGGTCACGTGTCAGCCCTACTATCTCGTTTTCCCTTTTTTTTCACCCTGTTAATTTGCTCGTGACCAGAACCAACCTTCCCATCTCTGAAACTATTATTCCAGTAATGAATCACCACCGATGAAACGTAGCAATAAAGGTGCACCCACACCCCCATGACGTCCTTTGTGCAGCGCCCCCATAAAATCCAGGGTTTACGAGCTGGAGGATCTTTCCTCCCTTGTTTATCCCCTCGCCAGGAGACCTATTTTTTCTCCACGTCCTTGAGACACAGTTCTCGCGGTGGCCTACGGCCTCAGCCTCATTCCGTAATAGTATTTCGCGAGAAAAGACGTATTCCCTGGTCGCCCTTTCATTCTCTCCCGAAACACACAAGGTCCTCGAATTTCTGAACCAAATCGAATTAACCCCCGAATCAAAATTCATTCTCCCTCGCAAGTAGCACATTCAGTTCTATTAAACCCTCCAGTATCAACCCTTAAACCACTTTACGGCCCTAAATATAGACAATATTAAAATTCGTTATGTCCTGGATAGAAAATATTAAAATACTTTATGACTGCAGATATAAAGTATTAAAATATTATTGCATTCGCAAAGATTTGAAAGTATGTAGACTTTTAACTCCTGCAACTGCTAACTGAGGGCAAGCATTCAAGTACGGAGTATAGGGTGGAACGAAATATAAGCGCAGAATTTTTTCTTATTAGTCGTTGCAGAAATTCCCTTTTTTATAGTATTTAAGCTGTCAAAATCTGAACTTGATCAACAAATTTTTTTAGGTACCGCAAGCCACTAAAAAGTATTATTTTTATTGATTCTATGAGTTTCATAATTCACTTTTGATTTCATATGAGATACAAAATTTTGAGAAATACGTTTAACAGAACAACAAATTAAATCTTCACCTGAATTCTTTTTTACAGAAACTAATTTTTGTAGGCTTAATCTGGAATATTAAAAGCAAGTGTTTTTCTCTGTTGAACAATCACAATTTTGATTTTCTCGTTCTACCCTAGTGTAGAGGGTTGAAATATTCCGAAGCTCCAAGTATGAAATATTACCATATTTTAGGCCATTCATGTTTTCCCTAGTAGAGATACCAGGGAATAAAATATCAGAAGGAACCGGATCGTCAAGAGAAGGATCCTCTCGAGTTGCTAAGGGGTTTCCTTTCGACAACAAGGAGGGGAAGGAAGATCGCTGGGTATAGCGGCTGATTGCAATCGTCGCGGAATCATTCCGCGAAAAATCGTGTGAATCCAAGCGAGCCGTGAAACGATCTGGCCCAATCGAATGCGAACGGATCAGAATGCTGGACACGAATAAACGGACAAACGTTTTTGTTCATTTCAGCATCCGTGCTGGGGGCCGATCCATTCATAGCACGTCGTGAATATCCTCGTTTCGAACAATGCCCCGAATTTTCCAACCCCCTCTGTTTGCCCATTCTCGGCTCACCAGCTGCAAACACAATTAGCAGCGAAACCATGTTTGTCAACGCTGACGAATTCGCATCATATTTATTTCCCTAACCCCTCTCGGTATCACGCTCCCAGCCATTCGAGATTCTTTAGATACAGGAAAAGAAAATTTAATTAGCTTTGAAGTCTTCTGACGCTGAAATTTATTTTTATTTATTTATTTTTTTATGGTGATTCGTTTGAGATCGTTTGTATTAATCAGGGCAGGTTAGAGATAATTTTTTAATCTGAGAAAGAGAGGGAGTTATGTTAGGGAAAGTTTTGTTGGAATTCCTATTCTAGGGGGTGGGTTTTATGGATTGAGAAGGCAGAGTAATTTAGGTTCCACTGGATCTGATCCACTTTAGCCGTGAAGTTTTCTCAGGTAAATTGTGTTTTGGTAAAATGATGACTAGTAGACGTCAACGCAAGTGATCTATCAGACATGGTGACACAGGAGCTGACTTCTGGCTTTTAGTCCAGGATATCGCAGTGAATGTATAGGTAGGGTTGGGGAGGTAGACTTGGAGGGTTGGTTGACGTTGGTGCTCTAAATATTGGGGCTAGACTGTTTTTGAAACTCTAGATGTAGAGATCTAGATGCTTATACAACTTTGGAATTGAAGAAAATATAGTCAAATATGTATTAACATACATATGATAATTCAAACACAGGTGTTTTAACCTAGGCTGCAAACCTAGGCTGCAAACATTCGAAATGAATAATTTCTTCAAATGATTTTTTGCGTGGTGCCACGCAAAGGGTTGTTTGCAAAAACCACCCCCAAAGAATAAATTATTATTAAATAATTCGAATCCAACTTATTTTGGCCAACATATTGAGCTCCACATTTTTGCACTAAATAAACTTTGGAATAATATTTTCCTAATACTAATAAGAGAGGTATAAGTGACAACGTGTTTATTCGAGTGATGCAATAAATATTTCCAAAGCCACAGTAACTATCCCCTCGTATGCATTCAACCTTCAACAGTTTCCCACTAAACATTCACTAAAAGTTTCTTTTTATGAAAGTACCTCCTCTCAAAACAACTTTACAACGACAAAGTTTCACTTGAAAAATGAAGTTCCATCTCCTTGTCATCTCGCGAAATAAATTAATCCCTCCATCCCAGCGAACGAATTTTCAAGCTTGCTTTTGACAAGTGGAAGATGCAATTACACGAAGAAAAGAAGGCTAGATGAGAAAACTGTGAAATACTTAATTTCGTCAGGAAAATCGAGGACGACGATATGAAAGAGTCGAATACCGAAGTTTCTTAATTTCGCGATATAATTATGTGAAAGAAAAGGAGCGACAGGCGAAACTGGGGAATATTTTTCTGGGGATGAAGCGTACCGGCGTTCCCCGTGAAAGGAAATTTGCATTACTTTTGTTGTGACTCGTTTGCATGAAAAATACGCTCCCGCCGGGGCTCGACGGAAACATCTCTTTGCGTTCTCACTAGAAAATTATCAACATCCTTTTATCGCAATGAGCAGATGCAGTGCCAAATTATTTATCACCGTGCACGTGTAATTCGAGAGAAATTGAAAAACGTGAATGTAGTTCCTATTCGCCGTATGCCTTTAAACAGAATTGTAAAATTTAAAAAAATCGAAATGATAACCCCTTTTAATTTTTTCTGCAACCATTTAAAACAGAAAAATAACGAATTATTAATTTTCTTTCGAAGTACACAGTGTTTTGTAACATCTGGAATCACATATTTTAACAAATTGCTTTTGTGAATATCAACTAGTTTACGCTTAAAATATACGCTGCAAATACACATGCTTTGGCACATATTTGCATAGTTTACGCATCAAATAGCAGCAATTCGTGTTTAAAACTCTGTCAGCGATATCCTCGATGTTCGTACCAACTGAAATTCCGCAGAAGTAAAATGCAAAAATAATTCCTTTGACAACCTGAGACACTGGCGGAATTCCAAATTAATTTGTTCCTTGTAAACTCGGCTCAAAGGAAACGTTTTAATCGCAGAGGGTTCAAGTAGTTCATAAAGGTTCCTCGCTGCTTCGTTCGTTTCCCTTCAACGTGTTCGGGAACACCGAGAAAAGGGGTCGAATAATAATGACCCACATATACAGGGTGCACCCAAAACACTTTCAAGAAATTTGCAAGTGGTTCTATGACAGTGATATAAAAAACAAACTGAAGATGTAAGTTTTAGAAAATGTGGTTCCAGTTTCCCAGTTTAAAGTCCTTTTTATATTATTTCTTTCTTTGCAAAATTGTCATGTTTTTATTATGGAAAAAAAAATCCAATTTTCTCAAAATTGAAAATAAATATTCTTCTGAAAGAGACCATGCCATCTGCACAAAATAATTTAGGGACCACTATAACACAATTAATACAAATCCAAAGTCTCCTGTGACTGATAACAGCAAGAAAAAAAATAAAATCACTAATTTCCTCGCTAATCTTTGAAAATTGTGCTGTGCTTCAGGCACACCTCATAGATAAGTAGCAGTGGAACCGGAATTCTCCATAGCTGACGATGCGTGATCTTACATACACTATAACGGCACTCTAGGCCTTGATAAGGTAGAGGGAAATTCATGAAGGATGCTGACAAAGCCGTCGCATTATCATGAATGCCAGAATTTGATGCAGTGCTCCACTACCTCGTAACAATAACCATGTAAATAGTAAACTACTGACCTAGTTCCGCGCAATCCTTAAAAACCAAACGCCCCAGTGGCGATAATATTAAAATTCCCTATCTCTGCCCAAAAATCGGCAAACGCGTCTTCAAATCGCATTCTTGCTAAAGCGCTGCGCTGAGAACCCCTGCGCCGCCATTCTCCCATGCACGCCGCACAACTACCATACTTTTAAATTCAATTTCTTCGAAAACGAAGCTTTATATAAAAAAAACGAACCCCTGAATATCGACGTATTTTTAAACGCAGAATAATTTCCACCCAATTTCTACTGCGCATTACAAACTTCGATTAATCACAATAGGCTTTCAAGATGTTGTTTCGCCATGGAATATTCCGGGTATTCAAAGAGGAATATCATGTTCCGCAGGCGTATTCCGTTGCAAACTCCCAATAAAGAGGATGTGCAAAATCCAAAATCGTACGTTATAACGAAAAACGCGTCCACCTCGGGTTGCGTCTGGTAATTAGCTGGTTGTATTCGTTAAACGAAGAAACGTCGGAGTACCGCAACGTCGAGACCCTCGAAATAAAACTGAGACAGGGATGACGAGGATTTTCCCCGTGGGAATCCTAGGAACTCGAGTAGTTCCAACTTTAACCGGATACAGGGGGACAATTTGCGCGATTCACGGCGGGCACCAGTGAAACGCGTTGAGATGGAGTCGGGATTATTCATGAACGAGCTGGTTAGAAGCGAGCCGCGTGAGATAATTGGAATGAGAGACGACCGGAGATGGATGACCTTATTGCCCTGGATCTAGGTTGGCAAGAATATTCGCGGTGGCGGTTGACTATTGATCAGAGATAAAGCGTGGGGAAAGGTGAAAGATAGCATGCTGTAGAGGGTTGAACAATTGGCGAAGAATCCGGCAAGCACATCATTTGGGCGCCACTTATGTGGAGCCTATTTTATGGACAATTTTTCTCTGGTTCGACGGATATTTCGCAACCATCACAATAAGCTCCACTTTATCGCAGGATCGGAAGGATTTCTCGAAAGCCCCTTCTGCAATGGGGGAGTGAAAATCCCCCGTGTAAGTCCAGGTCCGTTAGGGAACGTGAATTCACCTCAGAGGGAGGGTGACAGAGGAAGTAAGCATGTGCAGGAAGAAAATTTACAATGCAAACTGACATTTGCATGTATGGGTTGGTTGCGCCTTCGACAATAAGCTTCTGAGGAAGACGGCGTCACGATTCGAAATTCCGTGAGACGAGACTCCCTACTGCAGTAGGATACATGTATCGTATCGATAACGCCTTGATATTCAACCGATCGATAGAAGTCTCTGGTAGAAGTATGCATTCGTGTTGTTCGTGGAAAAATGGTCAAACGCGTGACGATAGATGGAGGTGTTTTTTTCAAATTTGTGAAAGTGAATTTTTTTTAAAATATGAGTATGGGTTCCGCTATGAAAAAATGAATCGAAAATGTGGAGTGCAATTTTTTATAGGACGTCGTCTTTTTAGAGGAATTTGGGTTTGAATGTGGAAGTGACGCGCAAGTAGAACAGATATTACAGTGGTGTTCCACCTGGAGTTTTATTATCATTCCAGAATCATTATCATTCACTTATTTCCCCAATATAGTACTTTAAATGGACGTAACGAGTAGCATTCAGCTTTACATACCTAATATTCCACTTTATGCAACATTTATTCATTAAGTGAGGTTAGAATTCCACATGCGCGCGCAGCATTCAATTTTCTCTAATCCTCCATAACTCGAAAAGTAAAGCTCGAACGTTCCATATTCATATAACATTTTCTCCTCAATTTTGATTCTAGATTCACCCCCTGAAGTAACAACACACAACTTCGAATCAATGCTGAAGTATCAGTACACCTAACCTGAAATTTTTTCTGAATAATTTCCACAAACTGCTCTAAAATACCTACCAAGTGACTCGAAAATTTCTTGTAAGCTGACCTTTTTCTATAATTCCCACTCTCCCAAAGCAGAAGGGACGCCGATGAAACGGTGATCGAACAATATTCGCGGTGCCGCATCGAACCCAAGGGGTTGCTTTTATTAAACTCGACCGACGAAAATAGGCTGAAAGATGGCTGATCCCGACACACACAGGTCGACTTTCGACACCTACCAGAGATCGATAGCTGTCTAACTTTTCCCGCTTCTTCGACGGTCCCTTGACCGCACCTGTGCGGTTCGACGAACCCTTCGATCGACACTCTCTCTTCCTCATGCCTCGAGTGCGGCTTTCCACCTCCTCCAACGCCTCCAGACGTGCTTCGAGGGGCAGAAGAAGAGGGAAAGTGGTCGTCTTGCCTCGTGTTTGCTTCAGTTGGAACAACGTTGATGAACGACCGAGAAGAGGAATGAGACACAGTGAAAGGTGGTTGAAGTGGGTCCAAATTGTAAGAAGCACTTCTTCGTGTGATAGACTGATGGGTACGAACTGAGTGGATGAAAACTGAGGTGCTCTTTCGAATTCCTTAAATTCCTATTTGACCCACGGGCAGTATCAGATTCTTTTGCTGTCAAATTAATTTTAAAATCACCAGTCAGTAAATAATGAAAAAAATGTAAATTAATACACCTTCTAATATCATGTATGGGTTCTGATTTTCTTCAAAATAATGTTAATTGTTGATTAAAAATGGCGATAGTTGCAATTTACAAGCATTCCAACTACAGAGTTAAATATCCTATTGCAAATTTTAAATATTTTTTCCAGTTTCTGAAATCAGACTTGGTACAAAGAATCAATTTGTTTTCAATTTTCCAATTTTGGTGATATCCAAGAGAGCAAAACATGAGAAGTAAAAGTGGTTTAATTTTACGTAAGAAGATTTATATTGAAGTCTGATTATTTATTCAAAGTCCCAAAGTCTCAAATCAGTCGACAACCCTTTCAGACTTTGTGTACCGATTACTACCTTAGAAACTAGTTCCTTCAACCTTTAACTTTTCTGTATTTCACTGTTATTGCATTCAGTTCTGATAAGGAAGGCAGTAGCTTGATACCATTGGGAACTCTCTTATTGCTTTGCTAATAAGAGACCCAGTAAAGTTTAAAACTTTCGCTACACGGATCCATAAAGTTCCCTTTATAAGTTTAGTTGTTCCTACCGAAAGATTCGCGGCAGATTAACGCAAGCACCGTTTGCCGCGTCAGTTTCTTTGCTTCGCTGGTTCGTAGGAAAGTGGTAAAGCAAGTCGGATGGTCTAGATTCTAGAAACTTGTGCCTCGATCCTCTATTTTTCTTCCTTTGCTACGTGTTTACAATGTTTACATGCTTCCACGCGAGTTTCTCTTCGTTACGGTGGATAAATGACGTGTGCTGTGCGGTGTGCAATCTGAGCAACGATTTAGCTAGCTTGCAGCCACCCTTTACGAACTTGGGCACGTCGACATGTTGGCTTTTCCAGATGAAACGGCAATTTTAGAAGAATTTAATGCGGGATGAGAATTAATGTTGCATTAGGAGTAGTAGCGAGCCATCCCTTGTGAATCAATTTTTCATTGGAGAGTTGCAGAACCGGGAGAAAGTTTTTCTGTAACGATGGTAGTTCATTTTTATTTGATCGTGACGGGCTTAAAAATTTTTAAAAACTAGAATTTATGGAGTAAAAAAGTGATATACTAAACTGCAGAGAATTGTATAAGTAGCTTTGGGTCAGAAAAAAAAAAATATGTTGGCAAAAATTCTGCGAATGAAAACGAAATAAAAATGTGTACAAATCTTGTATCAGAAACTGAAGGAAAAATTCACAGAAATTCTATGAAAAAAATGAAAAATACATTTATACAAATTTTGCGTAAAAAAATGAACGATACAGTTGCGGAAATTCTAGAAATTAAAGAATATACCAATAATTTACAGAAATTCTAGAAGTCAAAAAATGAGATAGACGTGTATAAAAATTTTGCGCCAGAAAACTATGGAAAATTTATAAAAATTCTAGAAAGAGAAATTTCCAGGAATTTGTAAGCAATCAAAAAATTAACTAAAATTCACAGGTTTTCTACGAATAAAAAAACTAAATAAAAATACAGAACGACTCCATAAATCCTCTTCCATCTATCAACTGGAAAATTCTCCTGTAAAAAGATCTGTATAAATTCAAGATCAAATAAGTTTATCTGCAGGAGAAGAAGTAAATATTATACAATGTCTTGAGTAATTAATGTCCGTTCGTTTTACACAGAGAATTAATTACTCAATGCCAGGCATTCATGAATTACCCGTGGACGCTGTTTCTCAAAGTACACAAGTCTCAGAGGCGAAATGAACTTTTCAATTTGTGTCTATTATGTCGAATTCTCTCGCATTCTCAAAGTTTGTGTTTGATGAAAGGGAAAATGGCAGAAATCTTGGTTCAAAGGAGCACGAACAAAACGGATGAATCTTCAAACGTCTGTTATTAAAACGTCTTCTCTTCTTTCCTTTTTTATTCTTTTCTTCCTCGTGATACTCGAAGGTTTGACCAAACCCACGTTGCTCGCTATTTCCACTACATTACTTGGGGGCATTTTGTCCTTTGATCGAAGAAGGAGGAAACCTCCCTTGCATTTCTAAACCGGGCAAAAGAGAGTTTGGACGTTCAGTGGAAGAAAAGAAAGGGGCTCGACTCCTACGTAAAGGGGTGATTTCGACGGACTATCCCCTTAGGCTTGCTGTCTCAAACGCCAGATACGTTCGAGGATACATAAAGAAAATTTGTGGCGTGTTTTATTGCGTTCCTTCTGTATAGCCTTTTTTCTTTGCCTCTTCTGTTGGGAGTCCCCTTCACCCCTGGCAGAAGAGAATCACACGTCGTTCTGTTAGAAAATGAGGGGGGTAGGAAAAATTATTTCCTGTTCCGAAACTTGTCGAGTTCAACATTTCTCACATTTATTTATTTTTTTTATTTGGCGTTTAATTACAGCAAAGCATGTAGCTAAATAAGTTAGAGGCAGTTTATAATAATTAACGAGAGAGAAAAAAATATAGAGTCATTTCGAAATTAGTAATTCCCTTTTTGAGTTCCCCAGTGCCTATAGTCTGTATTTTTATTGTAGTTCTCGATTTTGGAATTAGTGCAAGTTTTAGTCTTCCAGATTTTTTAAATGTGTCGATTTTTAAAACTGTGTCAGTGTTGTAGAATCTGTTGTTATTTTAATTACACTGGTTTGCGAAGATGTGTTATATTTGGGATTCTTCAAGTTCTCTTCAAGTATTTCATATTACACCCTACGTTTAATACTCTTTTCTTCTTTCCAAGGAAATGTCAATCCCTGGCAACGCAGAAGTACATAACCTTTGTCTCCGAGTCTCGCATTTGAGTCACGAGTTCCAGCCTAACGATTTACACTTCCTAACTAGCGAAGTAAACTTCATGCAATCGGGCGAAGTTCGCATATGTATTCTGCGTTCTACGTATTGTTTGTTATACTCCTTTCAGTCGCACGAGACCACTGGAAAACACGCTTCCGCCCTTTGCATTTGTGCCACTGACACGAGTATAAGAAAGAAAATAGGAGCAATATTTCAACGAATCTGTATATGATTATGCTTTAGAAACAATACTTTATACATCAGAGTTAATAATTTGAAAAATAAGTTAGTATTCTTGTGCAGTGGTCAGAATAATAATTTAAAACTAGATAATTTTTATTCAGTTTTTTAAATATCAGTTTTTAAAACATTCGGTGCTTTCAAAATCTCTGAAACCATTTAAATGTCCTAATTCTTTTATTTTCTGTAGAACAGTTCCATTACATTTTCACGATCCCCATCTTGATAGAATTCATTTGAACGTCATATTCGTCACAAAACCAAGACCGCTGATAATTCTATCTGCCAATGCCAGGTACTTCAGGATTCAACATTCTCGTGGAATAGTCTGTGGAACTCCCAGGCGCACTGCTAACGAAGGCTTTACCCTTTCAGTTCAGCACGAGCAAGACAAGTGAAATAAATTAGACAGCATTTAAAGTTCCTCCCTTTTAAAGCAAAATTTCAGATTGAATAAGACAGATTCTATTAATTAAGCCAAAAAGAAAGACAGAACTCGTCGGAATTAAACTCATAAGATCTCCTCAAGGCAGCGGTAGTTTAATGAAGTTGCCTTAATGCTCGGTAAGTAGCTTAGTATTAAAATTTCGAAAAAAAAAGGAAACTTGAATGGGTCTATTAAAAAGGCTCTCCATTTTAAAGGAATTAATGGAGATTCTCGTGAATATAGTCAGAACAAATTCAACTGGCCGCTCAGAGTCGCTAGGAAGGAGCTGTCAGCGACGCCAGCGCCAAGCCAAGCCAAGTGGAGCCGACGCGAAGCCAACCACGGCCAACTAGCGTCCACAACCTATTCCCCGGCGACGCTGGTTGGCCGTGGTTGGCTTCGCGTTGGCGTCACTTGGCGCTGGCGTCGCCACACGCACACATTACCACCACTCCTGTGGTGTTCCCTCTCCGCTAAATAAGTGGTCCTGCATAATGTTGTCAGGCGACCCTGCTCAGCCCTGTAATTCCCTCTCGACAGAAGAAGGTGTTGACGACACATAGAACTATATACACTAATACGCCTTGTGCACACCGTGCGAGAATTCCCCCTCTACTGCTCCCTACTACGTCATGGAGTTCCACCTCTCCCAACGCCCAATAGCTGTTCCCCCTCTATCACTCCTTGCTACGTCACTGAGGCCATCTTCCCCCCTTCTTCTGGCAACTCTGCTTACCGATGAGTCACTTTCATTCGATGAAACACTTTCGTCCTACCTTTTCTAAGCGTTTCACTGTCCCCGCTGCAACTGAAACACTCAGTATCAGCTTAATATCTGGGCTCTGCTTCAACTTCCCCACTTCTCCAATCCCGAAATTGGTACACTCGCGGAATTACTACCATTTCGGACTTCCTTTATCCAACCGGAAACTCGGAAACTTCGGAGGGAGAAACACAGGGCGTAGAGAAATGAAATTTGGCTAGGGCAAACTGATGGTAATTTCCCAGAGTTCCCCGGTATTCAATTAACCCGGCTCCACCGCGAAAATTTCGTGACGAGGGAACTATGAAGACCAGATCGTGTTCCTGGACACTCTGCGCTCGGAAGTAGCTCGTTGGGCCACCGGTGTGTACGTGTATCATCGACCACCATTCACCCTGAAACGTCTGAATTAATTACCTGAACCTGTACTACGTTCGACCCTACACGCAGCTCATGCCCCACTGCTTCCAAAAGTTCCATCAACTTTCTCTGGAAGATGCGTGTTGCCCACCCTATTAATCAGCTGACGTTATTAAGCGCCTCGCATGGTTAGGTCCCACCGTGACTTCGTCACGTAATGGGAAGCTTGTAACTACTGAACTCGTTGACACAGACACTGTTCGCCACCATCAAGCGTGGACAAGTTTCCAGTGGTTACTATGGCAACGCAATAATTAATAATTGGACTACTAGGAAGGAAAAGGGAGGCAATTTAGACTACGGCTTACTGTTAAGCTCAACGGACGGGCTATCTAGTAAATTATGATGTCATGCGTGGGGATTTTAGACAGTGGCGGATTTAAGGAAATAGGCCCAGGCTCTAACGTTCTAGGACACCCTATATACATAACAGAATTACAAATAAATTTACGCGCGTGTAGTATGGAAGTTACGGGAATCAAAAAAAAAATATAGTGTTTGGATGAAATCATAATTCTTTTTAACATCGACCACCCGTTAAATTTGCCACTCATTTTAACAAAATACTTGGACTGTCCTTGTATGCATAATGACTTGTGGTGCACTGAAATTCGTAGGAATATTGTACTTGGTTTAGTTGAGAAGAAATCAGTTATATATGGGAATTTTGAAACTTTTCTGCGCGAAAGTAGAGGCACTTTAAGTTACGGTGTAGAATATAGGGAATAATTTTGAAATGGTTAGTATAAGTTTGTCAAAAGTTTTGAAGATGCATGGAAAATACTAGGAGCTCGAGCAAATTCTAAACTTTAAAAGTTTGGGGTTTGAACTATCACGAATATGGCGCAACGCCACGTGCAGTGGCCGTCAATGGTAACCATTTTGAGAAGCTACTGTGACGTCATGCGGCAACTTAAAATGGTTGCGTCAGAAGAAAACTACTTGCGGAACTAGGTTTATTGGCACTTTTTTCTTTCCTATCATTTGTAAAATATAGTTTTTAATTTCTGAGCACCACAGTGGGAAATATTTTAAGATGCTATGCATTTCATACAACTAAAAAAAATCCTAACGTTTGAAAACCATTCTAATCTGAACGATTCAAATCTATTATAACCTAAATACTTCAAAATCATTCTAACCTAAACGATTCAAAAGCATTTTAACCTAAATGATTCAGCACCATTCTAACCTAAATGTGGGTTAGCAAACTACACTACTTAGTCCTCTTTCAAAACGCTATAAAACTGCGATCAGCTTCCCACAACAGCAGAAAACAAGAAGTTCCCACCAAAATAACCATAAAGCTCTCCAAAAAGCGTGAAACTTAATCGCCACTGGGAACTTTACGGTTACGAAGGAAGGAAATGCGATACCCTCTCGGAGATTCTCGAGTACCCGATAATTTCAGCCTCGAACCTCCAGCGATCACTTTGCATATTTGAGTTTCTAAATATCGGGCGACCTTCTTTCCGTCGGAACGCGAGGTTAAACGCGGTTGCGGACTTTTTTCTCTCGTACACACCCCCACCGCGACCTTCATCCCCCCGTTTTCCTCGCCCGAACCTCTCTTTGCCCCTCTCGCAACAAATCCCCTCCCGGCGCATTAATTTTCCTACCATTGCACAGGTCGCGGCCCTAGCGACGCGTTAATTAACAATTCCGAAGTGACTTCCGCATCGACTGGTCGCGAATCGATCGGAGGACACCGCGGCTGGGGTTTCTCGGTCGAGTACATCGGCTTGATTTCCTATCTCAGGAATTAGACGGCGGAATATCGGGTTCTACGGATAAAACCGTTTCAACGAGAACGAGAGCTTCTCCGACACTAGAAGAACTTACTGAATCACAAATTGGCGCAATTATTGAAACTTTTCATTCAAGATTTTTTAATTCTTCACAGACCACTGCACCCTATAAAGGGCAGCTATATTGGGAATTGATTCTCTGGTAGAAAAGGAAGTTAATATGATTAAATAAGTAAGTGCAGTAGAATTGGTATTACAATCTTGTTGGAATAGCTTTCTAGGACTCCGGACTGCACAGGGGTCCCAGAAAAAGGAAAAAAGAAGAAAAGAGAAAATAAAAAAATAAAAAACTGGGAACGAAATTTTTTACAAATTTGATTAAAATTAATTTAATTTGATAAACCGTCTTGAATTTCGCGCTTTAAACACAGAGCTGTCAATACTACGGACACGTCACAATTGTGGTTGTGGTAACTGTAATATGGGATATCCGAGGCCTGTCAAAAAATGAATTAGAATATAATTTCTAATATAATAATCTAATATTTTTTCTTTTACTTTTTTTCTTTACTATTGTTATTATTATCTCTTTTTGTGGTTTGTGGTTTGTGGTTCCAAAATATTCCTTGCATCCGGGCCCCTTTATAGAGACGCCCGGCCCTGGGACGCATTAACAATTTCATTACCTATTGAATCATTATTCAAGGCTCAAACGATGATGTAACACCCTAAGAAGGAGTATCATGTTGCTCGGTTAGTTCCTGTTTTTACTATTTCATATCTGCTAGCCAGCTCGCACATTAGAACATGAAATTCAATGCTTTTCGGAAGTTGCGAACGAGAACGTGTAGCTTATGTCTAGTTTTGAAGGTCGCAGGAAGTGGCCTGACTACGAAAGTCGGTGCAGGGCTGGCAATTCCTGGCGAGTAATACTCACGAGGAAATTCGACCGCGTCGCTTTGCGAAGTCTTGGCAACTTCCTGATCATTATCGAGGGTGGTTCGTGATCGCTCACCTCCTGTTAAGCACTTCTCAATGAGATAGCTGACGGGTGTCATACCTGACTATTGGTAGCATTTGGGGGTTGAAGTTAGTAATTTACTTAGTATTGGCTTTGTACAGAGTAATCTGTTAATTAAGAAGATAAATCTGGATCACGAAGTGAGGAGAAGGTATTATGGTGGATCAGCAAACTATGGGGGTATTAACATGGATCGCTATAAAATTATCAACGTCTTTCCATAGCAACAGGAAATAAAATACGCTATATTTTATATACAATAAAAAATATTAATTAAGAAAACAGACACTTTTAATTTCTAAATTGTTTGAGCTTAAAAGAAATGCACATTAGTTTCCCGGTTATTCGAGAACAAAATTTTCTTTGTGCTTTTTCTATCTCCGGGTTTGTATTCGAATCTCCGGATTGGAATGTGTGGCATTCCGGAATTTATATGGTGATAAGGCGGCAACACTGCTCAGAAATAAAAGAAATCATGTTCGAAAATTGTTCAGTCACGTATGAAAGAAAACATGAAATTCTAAGGCTTAATTTTTTAAAAATACCCTACAAATCCTTTACCAGAACAGTAGATTCTATATAAATACTCTTTAGCGTGAAATTCTCAATGAAATACTATTGTAAAAATGTTAGGTTATGTCTGAACGCAGGAGTTGCGCGCGCAGAACGCGTTTCTGTTTAACTGCTTGTAACACAGAAAATACAATCTAAATACCATACATCGATATAACACATTTTTCTTATTTTATACTCTAAATTCATAATCTAAAATATCGGTAAGTAATTCCGAATACGCTATAATGAATCGACCTGTATAGCAAACAGTACTAGACCTACCGACCGTACAAAACAAGTTAATTATTTTGTATTAAACGATGGTCCCGCAGCCGCTCTCTATTATTTTCAATTTCACTCGAGCATCGATCACTTCTCTACACCTCGAACGCTTGAAAATTGACAACTTGGAATAGGAATGAAAAATCGTCGCGTCCGAATGGCAGAGGTGCTTCCCAGCAATCCTTCCTACCTCGCTTTTCGTTTGAATTTTCATCACGCTACGGAATTTAAATGCGAGCTCGACAGGCGGAAATATTTTAAATGCCACGTAATAGGCTGCGCCTGGTTCGCAATTAAGCTGGTCACATCCATCCAAGCGGCAACTTTTTGAGATTATTTCTCAGGCGAAAATTGCGAATCGTTCGCGTTTAAAAAGTGTCATTCAACTCTTTGCAGTTTAATTACACTGAAACAAAAGCTGGCAAAGAGGATCGTACACATAATCGTAATTAGTCGAACGTAATTATTATAAAAAGAAAATGAATTGCGATCGTTTGAAGGAAACTATGAGGTGAATGTTTGCAGCTTTTCAACAATGACAGTGGTGGACAACGCGGAGTGGAAATATGTCACAGAGGTGGACATAGAACAGGTGCATTTCAGAGAGCGGAGGAACTTTTGATCAGATCAGTTGCCCTGTTTTTAGGGGGGACTCGGACAACTTCCGGCAACGCGTAATACAGCCGCGCGGTTAACAATAAAGCAGCATAACGAAACCGCAGCGAGAAATAGAGTTATGGACCAACTAGAATACGACTCTGCTCTCGTAAATCATGGGCGACGTCAGTGTAAACTTGATTCCGCGATGCGTCAAAGCAGGGAACTGCTACGTGTAACAGAATCCCGACGCGATTGGTGAGCTAAATTCGACAGCGGATGTTTTGCTAGCGGAGCGACTCTGACAACGATACAATCTTGCACAGACAGCACAGATGGATCCACCAATTAAGAAGCAAAATGGAAAATTAATGAACTTCAGATTTAATGGAATTTTTATTACAATAATTAAAGAATCGTTGTAGAAAACACTGCAAGTTACAATATTCAAGTTCAAATACATAGGAACAGAACCCAGAAATATGGTTTCGAATTTGACGACAGACTTTATTGACAAGTCCCCATGGATCTTGAAGCACAAAGTTATCCCCGAAAACCGTGAGAAGTCTTCCCTATTTATCCCGCGCGTCTTTCTTGGGGTTTTCTCATGGGAGTTGAAGGACATCACTTAACAAGATTGTCCCAGATAGCTAGATGTGTAATACTTTTTGCATCAATCCTAGATAAGAGGGAAGTCATCATTGCTTTCGCCTTGAAGATAACCGTGGAAAGCTCGTTATTCAGCGATGCGACGGAACTCCTTACGTCAGCTCCTGATACATTTGATATTTCCACGTATATATGTTGATGACAATCTATTGGAAGGAAATGGCCTCCTGGGGAGGCTATTTCGCTAACTACGCTGGATAATATTATCACAGAACCATTTGAGAAGTATTAGGAATTTAATGAACTTCGATCACCGAAGGGAAGGCATCCTGGAGGGAACACTGAAGATGCTTGGCTATTCTTGCAGCGTGCATTTGGTACGGGGAAACGATTTCTATCCTTGAAGGTCTATTTTGGTCTACAGGATTCTGATGTAATCACTAAAAGAGGTATATCTAAGCTGGTGCACGTGGAGGAATTAATTTAACTGTGTAGTTTAATAAGTATCTAGGATATAGTCGTAAAGATTTTATGTTAGTATTGGTTAGTACACTTTGCTAGTTACTTTCGTGGTTTATTTCCATTAGCTGGTATTATATAGGGTTATTTTCCAACAGCCTATTTTTGTGTTTGTCTTTCAGTGAGGGATATTTCAAATTACTTCAATTCTCGTCACCTAACCTCACTTTCTAGTTACTTTTATTACCTGTTCCTCGTCAAATCGCTTTACGATTGCCAATAGTTTTAACTAAATAGAATATAAAACTATCATTGTATGTTTATATAAAAGATTCTCAAAACCATAGTGTTTAAAAACTTCACAAAAGTTCGTTGGAACGAAATTAAATAATTCTTAATATGCTAGATAGAATAATAGGTTATGTAAGTAGCAAAGGCTCGGACAGAAACAAATTCAAATTTTTTAGTTGACTAGAATTCCTGGTAGATTTAGAGAGAAGAAAGTTCAAGGATTTACAATCCGTGAAGGACTCGGCCATCCAAAGTAAAGTTACCAGTGGACCTTCACCCTGAATTACGATCGGAAAGTTCCCAACTACGGTTTAAACTTCGTGCTTTATTCCAGTGTCGACTACACACGTGTTTCCGCACACGTCCGGTTCACTTCGACTTGCTCGTGATGCTGTCAGTCAGTGTTACCAAGGTTTTCCTATCAGACGGTCCGATGCAAATGGAAAATCCCTATGTCAATACTGGAGTAGAATTTTTTCAATTAAATAGTTAAACGGAGGTCATTCTGGAAGGCACGAAATTCGCTGGAAATTTTTGTAAATGTCGATTCTTAAAAAATGATACTGTTAAATTAAAATCATCTGACTAAGCAATACTAAATTACAATATTAAAATTGCCAATGGTAATACTATAACAATTTGGCATTTTTATTTCCTATTTGAAGATTACACACTTCGATAAAATTACTCGTGAAATGATCACAAAGACACTTGAATTTTAAAGAATTTACAATACCTAAAATACACTTTTTTAAAATTCTTCAACAATACATACATCCCAATGGCCAAATACATTATCCGGCGTGCACTGCGCGATCTGATATTCAAATAGCGCGCGTAATAAGCCACGCCCCTTTTCCTACCTTCACATTCGATCCCATATGTCTCAAAAACGAAGTCTCAGATTGAAGAACCGTAAAGGAGTTTTCGATTCCTTTCATAGCGACGAATTAATATACACGAGGTGATTTTATAATTTTCACTCGAGATTGTTGACTTCAAGTCCCGTTCAAAAACTATCCAAATTGTAAATTGAAAATTAAATTGTTTAAAATCCAATAGAAATCCAACATTTCCACCCGGTAACGAACTTAATCAAGGATGCATGCAAATTTCCACAGCAAGGCGCGCATTCATTGTATAAGCACATCAACAACGTGATGGATAATTCCATGGAAACCGAAAACGGATGCATTAAAAGAGGATTTACGTAACACCGAATCTCAGAGCGTGCAGCCGGCCTGATTTACACCTCGTTAATGCACTCCGCGGTCTGATAAACGATCAGTATACATAATAATTCGTAATAACGACTGAATAACCGCGTCGCATTAGGTAACACGTTCCACTAACAGGTACGAATGGGCGAAACGTGTTGCAGGATGCCGGCGGGAATTATTTTTGTGCGCCGCGAGGGTGATGCAGAGGTGAAATAAATCACTGGCGGAATTTAAATGTCGGCTCTGTGAGAACGCAAAAGAGAAAATCCAGAAACCTCTATCCGTTATTCAAGAAATATCAAACACTTTTTAAAAGGGTACAGAAAGCCATCGAAAGCGAAGAAGTCAAAGAAAGAGGAATACTCATTTTAAGCATCACTGAAGCATCCATGAATAAATAGGGGACGAATAAAAATGTGTATAAGTATAAAAGCTGTAGTCTGTAATCATAAAAAGTTTATATAATAATAACATGGAAAAGCAACATTAAATAAATAAGTAAGTAAAAAAGTTTTTTAGTATCTTAAAAGTATTAAAAGTAGTTTTCATAACTTTATACGGTGCCTCCCATGCCTTCGGAGGTAAGCAATGAACATATTCGTGTCACGCAAGAGTGACTTCGAGCACGGTAAACGCTTATTTGTATTCTGAATAGAAATTTCGACAGGCGACATCAGTTCCATGTACCTTCCCTCACTTTCACGGGACATTTGCTCCCCTACGAGGCAAATCCCACTGGTGAAACGTCAGACGCGACCAACCCTCGGGAAATCAAGTGCGCCGCCGCGGTGCGTTTTTCAATTTCCAAAAAAAAAAGTAGGTGGCCAACATCGGTGATTCATTTATTTCACGGGCCTCTCAGAAACGTTGTTAGGGGCTTCCGGTGGAATATGTTTCTCGGATTTCGGTGGGGTACTGTGAAGTTTATGTTACATCCCTTGGTGGGTATCTGTTTTTGATATATAGTTGTTCCATTCTCTGCCTGAATTCGGATTCAGTGTACATGGGGGCTGTGATTATAGTGTGAGGGTAAAAAATTGAGTTTTGAATAGATAATAGCAAAGGAGTGGCCACTTTTTGGTGGCAGCTAAAAAATTTGACGATGGTAGGGTGTGTTTTAAAACATTTAAGAGCGTTTGGAGACATCTACAAATGTTGCGAAGTGTCCAGAAACGATAAAAACTTTTAACAATATTGATAAGAATTTAAATGCCATTGAAAATGGTCACGCATATTTCAAAAATCGTTTGAAACCGTTTAAGATTGTATAAAACCCTCTAACACCATTTGAAATCGTCTAGAAACCTTGTGAGGTTTTGGTAATACTGTAATGTGTTTTAAAAAAAGGTAGAAATACGTTTCAAGATGTTTAATATTATCTGAAAGTGTATTAAAGTTTTTGCTAATTTAGCAATCGTAATTGCACAAGTTTTACACGAAAAAGATTTGCAACTTAAAATTTAGTTCGCCATCGCATTATTTTTTAACTGAATTATCCCAAACGTTCCCAGTTATTAAAACACTTTCAAGTTTACACTGAATAGAATCAGGAAATCTCGAATTTGATTACGTGTAACAAAAAAAGGTCAGCTAAGCCCACCTTTCTCAATTTTCGATGAAATTGCAAACGTGAAATGGAAAACGTTGTTCGTCAAATCCCAAAATTTTCGCCAGAACGCAAATACAGCGCAGAACGCAGATGACCGGCAATTCGTTTCAGCGAGAGAAATCGAATATCGAGATTCAATATCGTGAACAACACCGAACGACGATGACAACGTGACTGGATGCAATTAGCGATATCACCAGCGGATGACGTTAATTAAAGATATCAACGCGAAATTTGAGCTTCGAGCGGGTCAAGCGGGGCCATTGATTTAAATAAATTACAATAACCGAGAACTACCCCATAGTCTAGGTATCTGATTGTCAACATTCACCTTTTTTCCTTGACCTCCGTTACTCTTAATTAACCGCTAATTCGATATTACACAACTGTTCGATTCATTCCTCTGCTGTAGAATTAATTGTTGTTTACAATAAGACGTAATACCTATCGTCGGGGTTATGCCATTTGCTCCCACGTGGAAAGTGATGGATGTGATCGTGACTAATTAATTACAGTGTTGCAGAGGTATTACTATTTATATAATCATGATACTTCTCATTTCTTTGTAGTAGAAGCGAACAACTTTACCAAAAATTAATTGGCAACATATTAAAATTGTAAGAAGTAGAAAAATGGGAAATTTATCGATTGTTATTTAGAGATACTTAAAAATGCGAAGATTGTGCATCAATGTACGTATTAAATACTACAGAGTTAAGTTTTGAGTGAAATAATAGTAGGGAATCACAAGAGTGTAATTTGTCTGATTACGGATTTGTTCGTACTACTGAATACTACACTCGTGTTCCTTAGTTAATAGTGTTTTCTTTCTTGACATCCAATTTGTTTGATTGGGACAGAATCAAACAGCAACGACAGATGTATCGTTTAACAAGCTCCCCACTTGTCTGACTACATACTGATTAAATCTACTGGAATGAATAGAATTTGTTCCCTCAGTCATTACCTACCTCCCTACCATATTGGCTAATTTGCCCGAGCATGGAAAAGCTACAACGATTCAGGATGTAACAGTCCAAATCTAATTCGGCTTGCCTGACCAAGCAAATCTACTTCAGGGTAACAAAAAGCAATACATATCAGTCCATCTCAATTAATATTTATGTCTTTTTCCTCGGCTACTCTGTCTAATTAAAAAGAATTTGAGAAGAAAGTAGCCAAGTTACATTAATTTTCTTGATAAGTCTGATTAAGTACAGATTCAATCTCCTGAAAGAATATAATTGTAAGACACACTACTACGTTCGAATTTATCACCAAATCTGTTTGTATATGAATACATTTAATCTTCCATAATCTATATACACATCTATCTTAACAAATTCAGACAATATTATTAATCCTCGGTTGTCACACTGAAAGCCAAAATTTGACTTTGAGATAAAATATCCTGTTTTATTAAATATTGTTTGTTTCATTAAAGTAGCATATCTCAAGAATTTAACTACAATTTTTGAGCTAAAAAATATTAAAAATGAAGGAAGTTATGATTTCTTGTTGCCACAAATTTTTTTCTCGGAACTCTTTTTCTTTCAAAACATTTTTTAAAAATGATGATACTTTGAATGTTGATTATCAACAATGACTATATATTCTACCATGTTGTACCATGTAATTTTTAAACAGCAGCTAGTTGAAAATTGGCTTGTATCCAATAGACCCACTACACCAACTGCGTTCGAAAAAATAGGTGCGACAACCGAGGGTTAAGAAACCAATTCTAAACGTTGCACCCAGTATCTCACCCAGCATCTCACCCAGCTAGACCACTCAGAGCTCTGCCTATATCCCTGAAAATCCAATTTGGTAACAGGGGGTAGGAGCCCCTGCCTTCGCCCCTTATTTATCAGACCACCACCCCACATATAATCCAGGCATAAGCACTGCTCACAAGATTCGAAATCCAATATGAGCCGATCAACTCGCAGCTGATGATTGCCACTAACGTCTACCTGACTCAGCCTGACATGGAATCCAAACGCTCGAACACAGGACCCTTGCCCTACAAGATAACAAGAGGATACCCCTCACCAAATCTGTAATTCTGGTCACCCTAACTCCCCATTAAACCCAGATGGGGATATCACAAACACCGAACGCTCAGAGTTGAGCCTTTTACAAGGTCTCAGCACTGGTCAGCCAGCTCTGGACCCAGGGATCACCAATTTCTTCCTGCCGCTTTGCTCCTGTGGCTAAAAACACCCACAGATTCAAATCCCAGGTCCTAAGTGCTGCAAAGGCCACAGTCCCACTCAACTCAAGGACGCTTCATGGTTCCTTGGCAATCGTTCGTGCATCCATTTGCCAAAGGGATTCCAAGAAACGATGGATCCGCTGGATAGACGTTGGCCAGGCGCGCCGCGGTCCTCCAGCGGAAAGGAAACTGGGTGAGAGTCGTTAGACAGGCAGAAAGCTACGCAAGAGTGGAAATATCTGGCATCTGTCCTCTGTTCATGGAACGCGAGCCATCACTCCCTCGCCAGTCATCTATCGCCGTTTATGGCTCTTGCAGAGCCAGCCTAAGTCTGTTGTAGCCGTGACATTGGTGCCACCCCCGGGGCCTCTTCTTCAACCGACACGTGTGTATATACCTTAAAAACCCCATCTGATGAAACGACCGTCTGCTTCGTGTGTTCCGCAAAATGGCTCTTCTTTTCTCCGCTGTCACCCTTGGCGCGTGTAAGAAGAGCATGATAGGCTCCAGAGACTCGCGCGAGCACGCATGATAGCCTCGGGATGTTGCGGGTGGATGGATTATGGACGGCGATGTCAATTTTCGTCTGCCCGGACGGGGGACTCGCTTTTGTTGAACAAAGGACTGGCTACTCTATCTTCTTTTGTGGAAAGGTGCTTCGTAGCGTGGGGTGTTTGCCTGCGGTATGCGGTCGATGGTGGGAATGGGCTTGGGACGAAAGTAATTGAGCGTTCAATGTCGCTGAAAGGGTTAGAAATCTCGTCCGAGGTGGGACGCTGAGAAACGATCTGAGAATTCTGCGACTGGCACTTTGCAAATACTAGGAACCTCGCTGCTGGGATAAAACATTACCATATCAAGGTACTAAGGAAGAATTTGCAAAATTCTAACAGCGGCAATTTTGTGATAGGCACAAATAGATGTTGTCTTGTCGAAAACAATGGAAGCTACTCAGGAAAGTGGTTTAGGGTAAAAAATTGAACAATCAATTTCACGTGAAATATAAAATTCCTCAGACTTGGTCGCCACTACAGAAATACAAAAAAACACAGGCCTGCGATAAAAATGCTTTTCTCAATATTTTAGCCGTTGTAATATATTTTGTGGACCTGAACTCGAAAACACAATAAAAATTTCATATCGAGTCAGGAGTACCGATGGCTTTGGGTTGCAATAATTGTTGTTACAAGTAAATATTAGAACTTAATAGAAATTTTTAAGAGACTGTAATAGTTATATACGGGGGATTCAAATGCAAATTTGAATTTGGGTTCACCCTCCGGGAAATCAAGTTTCACTTCTTCTGCCACCCTAAACTCAAATCCGGGTTTTCCCCTCTTCAACGTTAAATTTAGATGTCGACACACCTAGCCAATTTAAATTTAAGTTTTCCCTTAAGACTGTAAATACTGGGTCCCCAATCCACATCATTTACTTGTAAGCTTAGCAATTTTTCACTACTAATTTCCTTCAATCGTACACTACAACATAAAAACGTCAAATCAAGTTTAAAAAAAAAAAAACATTAATTTCTCATTTCGAAGTTCGAGTTCCTACAAAACCAGCATACATTTTTAGAACCCTCAATATTACACCCCTGTATAATTTGTTCATCAGACCTCGCAAAGATCGATTTACTCCCACTTATCAACACCCAGGGCCAAAAAATGAAAACAAAAACCCCGATTCCATTCAGCCAATGTAAGCAACCGCTTCCTCCCCCCCACCGCCCTGCGAATAATGATGTATCAGTTCCTCACCGCGACACGCAACGGGAACACCCCTCCAGGCCACGTGACCCAACAACAGCGAGGGAACGAAAAGCTGGAGCAAACATGGATCGTCATGGAAACGCGACCTCTCGCATGACAACGAGCCGCGAAAATTGTACATCAAACGTGAAGACGTTCCCACCCCTGTAAATACGGCGGAACAAGTGGAGCGCGGAGACAGCGGGGGATTGATTTCAATCTCATTTCCGGCGATGCCACGGGGCAAAGGATTAAAACGTGGGAATGGCCGAGTTGCCGAGGGGCACGCGATGGAAACCAATTAACGCGATCGATCCCGGGATTCCTGCGATCGTTGGAAAATAGTCCTTTAAATTATTCCCGGCCCGCCATGTCGATATCAAACCGACGGATGCCAACGCTGGCTTTTTTCAAACCCTCCCACCGTATTTCACCCGCAAACGCGTTCGGCCGACCCCCGAGTGGCCTGCCGAAAGTGCTGGCTGAGAGATCATGATTTCTCGGAGTGGAACGGCTCGCGAGGACTCGAGGGGTCTATTTTCATTAGTACCACTGATGGAAGAGAAAAAGGAAGATTCGGGTTTTTGTACGACCCTATCGTTTGGGGATGAAAGAAGAATGGAAAGGATCGAGTGGCGTCTGTTGGAAACGAATTGGAGATTCGTGATTTTGCGGGGGCCGTATCTTCGGCGGTACAAGCGTTAGGGGTGTAAGGGAAATGGGGATTTGATTTTTATTCGACGGTATTAATTTCTGTCCGACATCGGCGCGGGGGTTGAAGAATAAGTGATTCGACTGTTCGCAGCTGGAAGCGAGTCTTCGGAGCACCATCCTTGCTACTATTAGTATCAGGGATGAAGGGTACACGGGAATATCGATTGTCACTTGTTGGAAAGAAATTGGGGATTCGTGAGTGCGTGACAGGACTATCTGTGGTGGCATTACTACCAGGAGTGAAAGAGAAATTCGATGGATTGATCTTTATTGGGTGGTGTGACTAGGAAGGATAAGAGAAAAATGAGTCATGTGATTGGGTTCAAGTGAACAGATATTACCGGGTTTATGAGCTCTCTAGTGTATTATCTATCTTAATATTATTGTCAAGGATGAAATAAAAGTGGAAGCTTCGAAAGAAATCGCAGCTTCGTGGGCTCCTCGAGTTACTATCTGTACAAGTATCACTACTAGGGAAATAAGATTACGAGATTCGATTTTTACCTCGCAGCACTATTATTTCCACGATAGTACCGAGCGAGGTGGCAGCCCTGACCCTGTCTACATCGAAATTCCCCAGCTGGAAATTGCATTGTCGTGATATCGAAGCAGGGGTGGTGGGCAAAAGTAATCTCATTCGACCGTAACAGACCCCCCCAACGAAGTCTTAATCCGCTCGTATCACGTCAGAGTTCATTCGCAATTAAATGCAGGTCGGCAAAGGCGGCGCAATGAAGCCGAAATTAAATCACTTTTCTTCCGGATGAATCGATACATACTCCGCGGAGCGAGACATGCGTTTTCCCGAGGCTGTGCACAACGGTCTTTCGTTTTTCAAGTCGATATTCGTGCTTACCGTACTGTCACGTTTTAATTGAACTTGGTAATGAGTGGAGGAAGAGCTTCGGCCTCGTAATAAACTTTCCGAGAATGAGTTAAGCGAGCACGATCGCCGCGTACCTGGAAATCGCGGAATTACCTAATTTGCGATCGATTATTCTGCTTCGAAAAGTATGTAAGGAAATGGAACTTGGATGTAGTCCTTTTCACAGTAATTGCTGCTGCACTTTAATCCCCCGCTGTTCGCAGTTTACTCATCCATAATTCAGACGAGGGAAGAAAATGTAAATAAACTAGTATAACAGCATGACTGCAACAAATTTCTGAAAAACTCCGAAGTGGTTTTGTTCCTTTTTCAAAAATAAAAAGAAATTGTGGGATAGGTTTTTTTCCTAGCACTCTTCGTCTCCGAGATAATCAACGTTGAAGTCGCGTGCAGCGCGCAACGCTGAAAAGCGCCCGCGCTGGATGTGTTTTCGAACTCGATTTTCTCAGAAACTATACGTCGCACGAAAAAAGTTTATTCTACATTTTCGAAACATTTTATCGGGCTGTATAATTCTATTGCAATGAAGGCACTCGATTGAATTAATGACACTCGAAAAGGGGGATTTATGGTTATTTATGTAATACTATGTGGGGGTAATGTGCGAATTCCAAATTGCACGTCGTTTTCCCGTTATGACGCGCATAAAATCGACATTCGCTAGCCGGAAACGTCCTTGGTTAAGTTTCAACGCGGCGCAAATCCGCGTGTTTTCGAATTCTAACGTGGCCAGGACCGCGAAACCGTAGACGAATGGACTGCGGACACGCGATCTCTCAGTAACTACTTACTTTGCCATGCTCCCCTGTCCGTGAAACCGTGATGCAATTGTAAATCACCGTACCACTGTGATATTTTGTTTTTTGAGTATGTCTCACGCCATTTTTGAAGATTTTCTCAAAAATGAAAAACTTTATTGCACATTTTCGATTCGTATTTTCATAAGGTTTCGTTTAGTATACATTTTGGTACACCCTTATATTTTGGGAATCAATTATGGTTTAATAATTATTAGGAGAGAATCCACATCAATTTGTTTCCGAGAATAGTGGAAGGGGATTTACATATTCAACGGAAGGGAATCAATACCACAAGTGTTTTGTTGGTTGTACAGGATGGGGAAGATTGCAAAGCGTTGTAAGTAGCGGTAGTTGAGAGTCCAGAGTTAAATTCAGTATACTTTTTATATGCTAATGCATTAAAGTGCTGAACAGAAGCAACCAGCTAAGTGTAGCTCTCTAATGAGCTGCGGGGAGCATATTTGGGGCTGCAACCCATGAAGAGTATCATTTTACATGATACTCAGGTATCTCAGGACTCCGTCGTAGCTCTTTTGGAGAATGTATCTGGTGGAAATATTAATGAGTGGTGTCGATGACTGAAGTGAAACATTTTTTTGCTCGCATTTATCAAAATTATTCAAATCTTGGAAACTCTCCCAGCATCTGGTAAAATTCTAATTCTTCCACTGTCATGGCTATTGAAATCTAAGATTATGAAAATTTTTGACTATAGAAGTTTCTTATTAAGTGATCGTAAAAAATATGAAAAATTTCTATAGTAGGCACTTGGTGGTTTCGTTTGAAAATCAAAATTGGAGCAGGGATTGCATTCCCATTTTCAGTTGCCTAAGGCAAACCTGACACTTTCTCGATAATAAAATTTGTATGCTTTTTCTTGTTTATTTGTTCAAATTCAATATACGTGAATCTCTATATTCGACGAAATAATTAATAGAAAATCAGTAAATTTGCAACGTAGATTGTATTTCAAATTGCAAATTCAAATTCATCCATAACATTCATATATTCTAATATAATAATGATAATAATAATAATTCGATTTTATTAACCACAAATTACATGAATTATGTGATAAATGGGCGAGATTCAGCATACCTGCTGCTTTGCAATCTAATCCCAAATATAGTATTTGCCAAATTTTTAATATCATATTGTAAACAAATCTACGGTACTAGATTCCTCCAAACTTTTTTAGAAAGATATATTCACTACGACACTTAAGTATAATATATAATTCATGTATTCTGCGGAATCTCTAAGTTTAAGTGCCTCCGTCCAGAATTTTGTTGAACCAGTTCTCTACGAGCCTCGAACGCGTAATCTGCTTTAAAAAAAAAAAGCAAGCACACGAAAGTTTCTGCGAGCGAAAGCTGAAAATCGATATGCATATCGCGGTTTGCTTAAAGAGACCGACACAATTGGAAAAACTCGATTTTCCAAGGTAGGCGAATTGCACGAACTCGCTAAAAGTTTCTCCTGAAATTTTATTACAGGAAAAAGTATGAATATCGATGTCTTTCGGAATTGAATGAATAATGGTGAGACAAGAACTGTGTCTCCAACAATGAAAAGCAGTCTATTCAGTAGATACCATTACAGAATAAATGCGATGTTGCTCCTGCCAATGATATCGGCTTCGTGCAAAATTTTTAATTAAAAACAGAGCCCATAACAGTGATGCATCCCTTTTCAAGTAATTTAATCCAATTGAAAATTATTTTCAATTATGGCATTCCATACCAAATATTGCATTTGGTTTTGTACAATCGCAATGACTATTATGCAATTATTCAAAATTTGCTTTGCAGTTTGCAATATTTAAGAGGGCCAAAAACATGGCCTTCTTGAAAAGCTATTACGGATGCACTGTAATTATTAGAATTTCCCGTTTGAAATTCTTTACTAATTAGTAAGTTCAAAAAAGGATGAAAATGGTTCGTATAACACGATAAATCCATAGAAAAATCCTCGCCGCTAGTTTTAAATTAGCTGAACCCAAAACCTGCAATTGGGGGTGTGCAGTTAAAAAAAGATGAAAGAATGGCGATTCTATTTCGAGCACGTCCGTTTCATTGCGATTTCCAGGTTTATCTGGGCAATACACAGGGGTGTTCATTAAGAAGCGGACACGCGATAACAAGAAGAAGATAATAGAAACATTTTTAGGAACAAAACGTGTGGCCATAGCGTGAACAAGAATTCACGAGGCTATCTTTAGGCCTGATTTACAACTAGGATCCGGTTTACGGTATGTCCGTGGTTTAAGCGCTATTCACTGTGCTAAAACTCGACTGGTATTCATTGGTAGATTCTAATTCCTAAATCCAGCTACTCTCTGTGGCCTCGCAGAAACGATTTTCGAACTACGTGAGGGTGTAATTTATGGAAATCTACCAAATCGGAGCAAGGCTGGTAAATTTTTGTAACGTGCGACAGACGGAAGCAATTTGGAAGTAGGATTAATTGAATTTTGAGTTCTCCAGTGTCTCATTCTTCGTTTTTGAAACATCGTCTACGCTGAAGAGGTACAAATTTTCGGAAATATGAAAACTTGAGACTTTGAAGGATTTGGGACATGAGAAATTAAGGAAAAAAATTGAGAAATTTGGAAATTTAGATTAGAAATGAAGAACTCGAAATTTTGAAAATTACAAAGTTACAAAGTTACGAAAGTCGTGGATTTATGAATTCAGGGATTTGAAAAGTTGGAATTATGTGAACTTGAATATTTATGGGCATAGAAATTTTGTAATTTTGAGATTTAGAAATTTGGGAACACGCGAGCTTAAAATTTTACGAATTTGAAGGGTGGGAAATTAAAAAAGAATTCAGAAGATTCAACACAAACTTATTTAAAAATTTGATCCCAATATATCATGTATTTTTGATGTACCTACTTAAATTTTCATATTGCAATATTCACTGTTAATTTAGTCCAATACTGAACAGCAGGAACAACTACTACTAAACAAACCAGGTCACGAGGCAACTCCATTAAACGGGAAACCAACTTTCCTTTTGCAATCCAAATTAGATCAGTGCTATAAATTGTAATGAACTGGAACTGTATGTCTGCAAACATTTCAACTATTCTTCATTCTTTTCAAAACTGCGCAGGAAAACCAACTGTTTTTACAAAAAAGGAACACTGAGATCCTAAGGAACGGTAAAGAAAACCCATAAAAAAGTAGAAAAGAAAAAGGCGTGAAGATGTGGCCTAAGATTACGGTAAATTGTGAAGGGTCAGTACATTAATATCTTTTTCCCAAAGACCGACTAAGCTCCTACCTATAATTCAAGTGCAAGAAAAACGGGATAACTTCGCGAGATTAACGAGAAAATATTGAGCATTTTGCTAAAGAAAAATTATTGCCCCGGATGCATGGAAAAACACCACCCATGATATTTATTTCTTCTGCTACTTTTTCCCAATTAATTTTAGATTCACAGAATATTCAATTATCGGTCTTTATTTTTAATTTCAAGTACATACCTCAATAAACAATATGCCAGAAAACCATGCTAACATATTCCCCACGAAAAAAATAGGTCGAAAATGTTGAATAAAATTTTTTCGTGCAACTGGTCGTATTGTTGCTGTTGTTAGCTGTGCAATTACCTCTCAATTAAAAGTTTACTAAATCATTAAAATCAAATCAGTATCCGAGGTTCCAACTTCAGAAGAATAATATAATCGAATTTCTGGGCTGCAAGGTCGACATAATGATGGATCCAACGTCTTTGATGGTTCTATTTTTCTGCGATGTAAGCAGAGAAAGGAGGAAAGAGCACCCGCTGGTCGAAAGCTCATCGAACGAAACTCACGGTTAGTGGAACGCGACAAGCTTTGTGCTGTGCCACCTGACGGCTCGATAAATTTTAAGAGCATGATGTCGAGCGCAATATAAAGTCCTCGATAGTTCCAACCAGTCCGCGAGCATTGCCTCCCCCTGCTTTGATCAGTTAAGTGAGCGATCTTCAACGCCTCTACAGTTACCATTTTTGGTCTCTCCGAGTAATGCTAACGTACACAGCAGCATTAGTTATATTAATCGTAAAATGAACAGATAAATCTACGTAGAAATAAGACACTTTGATATGCTGAGTGTGGAACATACATCTACAAGAGGAAATACACATGTAATGTATTACAGAAGTTTAGAGAAGAATTAGAATAAGGCTGCCAATTTAACATTAATTTTGTTCTTGACACTAAAAAAAGATAAGTGGACAATTTGAAAACCTCCAAAGTTCCTATCAGAAGCGTGGCATTGATAAAACAGTCTCCGAAAAGAGTAGGAGCCAACAATTCTACATAAGAATGCAAAGACTACATAATTACATATTTAATTTAATTTTGACCACAATGTATTCCGTGTCCTAAAGGCTCACACCCATTGATTAAAATAATAATAACAATAATACGCTATATTTTGTCAGGCTAAAGTTCTAAACGTTTGACATTAAAGCCTCCACAACACTTAAAAACGTCACAATGCCACGAAATTCGTTTATTAGAGACCAACTTCGAACCATAAAGACCACAGGGTAAATAGAACCCCCCAGCACGTTAAAATTGTTCTAACACAGTGCTATCAGTTCCCAATGGTTAACTATGCAACCCTTTGTGTCAACAGCAACAAGTATCTTCCTAATTTTACCTCAAAGCGCCTGTGTTAGCTCTGCAATATCTATATGCGAAGTTTGCATTCCACATTGACTAGGTCCGCGATACACAGCACTCACAAATTGGCAATTACACTTGCCCGAAGCATTTAAAGAGAGACCCACGCAGCCATCTGCAACTTTAAACCTCATCAAACTTCTCTATTCATCCGGCTAAGTCCACGCATGAAATGAATAAATTCATCCCATCCGAATGGGGTGGATGGAGATTTAAAAGACTTCGGAAGGTTCTAATGCAATCTCTGACTTTTAAATAGGGACGCCCTTCGGTCAGCATGCATGGAAAGTTCTGCTCCGTTGAATTTCACTTGCACGGCGTACGTAACCACCTGCACGATCATCAAAAGAGAGTTTAGACGCTGCCCGATGCTATTTTGTCCGCTGTTTAGCTGCTCCTCGTGACAGCCGACCGGCCGAAAGCCCGACAAATGCAGATTTCATAACATGACGTGCTTTGTAAACGCACAGTCAAGTTCTCTCCACGTCTACTGCAGGTCTTCGAGGCATCGACGAGTCCGTCGAGGACATCGAGATTGCCTCGAGACCCTTGAAAGTGCCGAGAAATTTCGATGTCCCTCAGGAGTAGTAGTCCTAATCGACGAATTCTGTCACGCTTCGAACACCAACAAACTGTGAAGAGTCTTGCATTTAAAAACACATCTAACTTCAATTCGCTGAGGAAACTTGGCTACTGCTCCACTTAACATTCTCAACAGGTAGTCTGATGGCAGTTCGATGACGTACGGGGATTAGGTTTTGGATTAAGCTTCTTGGGAAATTAAAAAGAATGGGTCTGGTGGTCTATGGGTGGATTTTGGAACTGTGCTTGGGATTATTGCTCGATTAGGACGTGCCGGACTTCTGCCTCAGACTTCCTCCTGTTGGGAACGTGGTCATCAATAATTCATTTTCGAGCTTCGGTAGGAAGAAAAGCCACGTGCACTATTAGAAGGAATTTTCCAGGAATTGCTGGAATTTGGCTGAGGGACATCGAAATTTCCTTCTTAAAAGGGAAGATGACTCTTTACCTATATTCTCCTCCTTTCATCTATCATGTCTCCTAATTAATTAAGCACGATAATCTTCTTTATCCCATGATCGACTTCACTGGCGGCACTCACGTCTCCCTTGCCGCATTTTCACCGACACTCTTCTCTCGACAAAACTGATCCAATCACGATCGTGAATCGTGAATCACCGCGCAGATGAACACGATAGCACCCACGATCACCCAGTGTCATTGAAAACCCTCACAAGAAATAGAGATTCCATCAGAGACGCGGCTTGTTCTATCAAATGATCTTCTGCGGAGTCTGTTCTCACGTAGAGATATCTTTATGGACACTATCAATCTTCATAGCACACCTGATGGCATAGTCTAGACTTCAGCAGAGTGGTAGGCAGCATGCCTAAATCCAGCCATAATAGTTCCCAAGTTCCACGCGAAATATATGACCACTATTAAGCTCCACTCGACCACACCGTTGCGACACAGATAATCGTCTCATCCTCTGAAGAACAGCTGTAGAAGTTCACCGAACCGCTGAATCCTCAGCTACCACCACGCTTGTCATCCAATAGCGCGATACCTCTGGCGCACACGTGTTCGCCCAATATTCCGCAAGATATATACACGAAGTTTCACCTCCTTGCACCCCTAAACGCGCGTCACCCCCGCAGCAACCGTCTCGCAGCAGGCGATGTTCCCGTGGAGATAAAGTCAAAATTCTTTCGGGATGGAGGTCGGAATTGGTCCTAGCTGAGTGTGCCAGCTAAACCGAAATTAAATGGGTTGGCGAACGTGTGTTGAACCACCGGGGGTGTAGCGACGATCGAAGGCTCGGCACACGCGATACAACCCCCGCGGAAGGGAAACACGAGCGATCTTAAATCCGCACTGCTCGGCCGCAATCACGCGCGACTGTCGACAAAGCCGTCGCGGTCACAACAAAACCTGCGAACGGGGGAACCACGAGGGGTGGCGGCGACGCGACGCCACCGCCGGGGCGTCCTCGCGCGACGATGCGGCGAAACAACGTCGCCAGTAACCTTGGATGGTAAAGAATTACACGTAGCAAGATGATTTTAGCAGCAGTCGATCAAGAAGAATCTCGCATGAGCCTGAATCCTCGTTTCTGTTTTATAGACAAGGAATTGGATTTTGTAAGAAATGTGTACTTAAAGGGCGGGAGGAATTATGATTTGTTGCTTGGAAAATGCAATTTTTAGTCTTCGCTACTCGGAAATAGGGTTTCAGAAAATGGAAAGCTGTTTGGGAGTAAGGTAGCGTTCCTCCGGACCAAGATGATTGAAGGAGAGCACAGACGAGGTATAAGATCATTGCCAACTATCGAAATCACAGAGATTTTAAATGATTTGCGACTGTCGAAATTGCAGACATTGTAAACGATTAGCGACTGTCGAAAGTGCAGAGATTGTAAACGATTAGCGATTATCGAAATTACAGGGATTTTAAACGAATAGCGACTGTTGATATTGCAGAGGTTTTAAACGATTAGCGACTATCGAAATTACAGTAATTTTAAACGAATAGCGACTGTCGATATTGCAGAGATTTTAAACGATTAGCGACTATCGAAATTACATCATCAATGCATGTCTTCCACAAATAATGTTGTTTTTTATATAAAGTGTTATGTTAAAAAAAAATTTCTGTTTTTCTCAGGTAACATTAGACACCATCATTATTGGCTGCAGATAAAGTGTAGAGCCACATTCTTTCTAGATGACGCGGAGTTCTGTTGATATTGTAGGAAATTCTAGGTAAAATACAGATACTCATCCAGCTTGAGAAAAAAACTGTTCGGGGAGTGATAAACCAGAAATCTTCATTTTCTTAAGGTTTCAGTACGTTGTTCGGAAATTGTAAAAATATGTCTGTGAGTTAATTTAAAATATTTCGAGAGTACAAACTTTGAAGCCAACAAAAGCTTTAAGTTTTAAAAAATTCTCTTTTTTTATTCGAAGAAAAAATTCCCGTTTTTAAACTTCAACTTGGTTAACCCCAAGTTTTATAAATTTCCGCAGTTTCCAGTAGATGCCTTTATGAAGGAGGCATATGTACAAATACTTCCATTCGTTATTACTTAAAATTTCAGTACACAAAATTCATTTTTCGAAGAAAACAGTACCTAGACCATCCAGGTTGACATAGGATTCTGACTGCCATTTTATAACCAAGTCACGTGTCCAAATGGCAACAGAGATGGCCCCCGACATAAGCAAGCTTGATCTACACTTAAAAAACTACTTTTTTACTGTACCACAAAATTTCTAAACTCGGACTACTAAAATGGACAAACAGTATAAACCAATTAACTCGTGGTGATTCTACCAAGTCAAATAACACTTCATCCCTTTCAACACACTAAAACGCCAAACTCCTAAATATTTACCTATATAGTGATTGTAAATAAAAAAGCATCTACAGTGCTCTCGCCAAAGTTGCAGATATACAAGTACCTTTCGTTTTCGAAAAATTCAATACAGCAAACTTACCAACCTTGGACTCCCAGAATAAGTCACTTTGACCGCAACACAAATTTTTAACAAAACGGACGGGTGAAAGATCATCACTTACCCGAGTGATGGCCACTCCCCGTCAGTGGTGGTGGTTGGGGCAGAGGTGCTCTTATTTGGAAGACTCAAACGTGGTCCGATGCGAAGCGTCATTGGACGCCTCCTGCGCAACGTGTAATCTGTAATCACGATAGGATAAAAGGTTTCCCACGAATCCCAACGGCGGCGAGCGATTTTCAGAAATTAGGTAACGCGAGAAAGACTGATCGCGCGACAGGAGATGAAGCAAATTGGAAAGATTGCCAATGAGGGGTGGGCGCCGACGACGAATTGCAATCCGAGTGAATCCCGATAGGTGGTTTCACGTGAAACGCTTTTGTCATGTATTTTATCTGTGTATTTATTTCTTCGTTTACTATCCCGCTCGGTAGAGTAACGCAACACGGTTTCCAAACGTACGATTTAATCAGTGGCAAAAAGCTTTGACCTTTCGAGTTGGTCAACCCGGGGGCAGTTTAGCTAACGTAATATCTGAATAATATTTGATGGCTGATAGATTTCGATTGATTTTGTAGTTGGGGTGAAGTGATTCAGAAATGGATTATTTGAAATATCTGAAAGTTCCAAGCAACTGGAGCAAATATGACACAGGATATTATTGACGAAAATATCACTGTTTTTTAATACCTTTACTATAATGGAAAAAAATTATTAGATTTTCTAAATTCAAATTTAAAAAATTCAAACGAAAGATAAAACAGAATCTTAAAAGAAAATGCTGTCGGCGCACAGCATTTTATATAAAACAGAACCGTACTTGGAAAATTGAAATCCGCAGAAAATACGTTTCATCTTTTCTTCGTGTTAATTTTTTTAAGTTAGTTTCTCCATCTACTTCACTCTACTATCGCAACTTCAGCCTTAAAGTATGCCCCTTAAAGAAAAGTATAATTCCGCTGCTTAAACAGTGAAAGTTTCTTACGCAAAATTTTTCCACAGACCAATTAGAAGTTTAAGAATTAAATTTTTCCCAGTTAAATACTGAAGCTCGTCGGTAAAAAGGGTATTAATAAGACACGCCGGTAGCAATTAATAACGGTGTAATGAGATTGACTGAGCAAGCTGGTGGTCCCTTCTTTAAACAGAATGAATCGATGATTTCCTGCATATAATAGCCCCATTGTGAATGGTTACGAATCGAGCCCGTTTAAATGTGTTCGGAACGAATTTAAACTCATGCTGCCATTTATTCTGGAGGCAGCACTACTATTTTTAAGCTACCATGGAATGAAATGTCTTTTTATCTCACCATACAAATCACGCACACTTGCGTGCCCATTTTCCTTGAGGAAGTAAATTGAAAATTCTTAATACGATGGTGCCGGGTTCAATTCGCACGAAATCTGCCTGATTAAATTCAGAAGAACCATGCTCATTACCATTTCTGTCATACGACTGAGCTCACACTCTTCCTTCATTATCTGGGACTCAGCAAAACATATCAAATTGGCAAGAATAGTGAACAATTACAGCGAGAGCAAGCGATAAGAGATAGACTTACTTCAAACGAATTCACACTTTCCACAATGTTCATCCTATCTTTATGAAAATAGTATGAATTGATTGCTGAGGTTCTCCCAATGAAAATGAGTACAAGCACGACATAAATCGGATTATTTTTAGGATTGTATACGCCGGTATAGTACATTCGCCTTTACTTATCAATAATCCTAAACAGTCCGATTTATGTCGTGTTTGGACTCATTTTCATCGGAAGAATATCGCCAATCTACTCGTACTACTTTCGAAAAAATCGGATGAAATTTCTGGAAAATTCATATTTGTCATTGCGCAATATCTGTTCACTTTCCTTCGGAATCTGTTATGAGGACAATTCTTGGAATCAAAACAATACCCTGCCAACTAGAATTCGAAAACGCGGAAACGACTTTTTCGAATTTAACCGGGCACCTCTGTAGTGATGCATTGTAGCAATGTAAAAAGTAATAATTAAAAAGAGAGAAATTTTGGAAACCATAATAATCGGGAGATAAATAAAAAATATTCTTTAACAGAATTTGTGAACTAATCTCTATGAAATTGAAAACAGTCCCCTTTCTGGTATTCGTTACTGTTGTGCGCCAGAGAAGGTGAGTGTAAAATTCATTTTTACCGTTTGCCGAGCAGAGGGAGTTCCGCCCTTGGAAAACATGCGGCGACAAGTACTGGGGGTGCGGATTCGTCGGGGTTGGCGGGGTAGTGCGACTGCTGGGCACCGCCATGGTCGTCCAAGGCGGCGCTGCATCTTTCGCGATGTCTTCCTCCTCTGTGAATGTGGGCACCTCATTGGTTACCCGTACTTCTATTCCCACAGACTGTTACAAAAAGAAAAAAAAGGACAATGAATTAACAAACCCCCAATTATCACTAAACTCTCGACCTTCATTTCAACTTTAAGTACCTCAACCTGAGGACCTTAGTAGCACATATTCTCAAGTGCTACATTATTTTCTTCTGGGTTCAAGTCTAATGAACACAGTTTCCCATTGCCTTCAATCTATTTAACAGTTTCTCGACGTCACATTTGCAAAAGTTCCTCCCTTTTCCATCGAAACATTATTTTAATAAAAAAAAAAACACGTGTGCAAATCTTTCGTGCCAGTTTGCGAAGTTACTTAATCATTGAATTTTGCAACATGCACTCAGAATCAAAAATCAACTGAATTGTATTTCATGAAATTCCAATCACAGGCAATTAAATAACCAGCAAGGTCGATTTTCCCTTATGTAATAGAAGCACCAAGTGGTGCGGGGGAATAATGACACTAAATTCAGCGTTAATTATGCGGCAATTACCATAGCATGTGACACCAAAGGGTCACGCTTGGGTACTCGAGGATACTACTATCGATAAAAACCCTTGTGGGAGCCTCCAACATCCTCAGTCATCGGGGACCCGATTCTTCGCTTGTTCTAAGGGAATCATTGGCGTAAAAGAAGGGTCACGAGCAGATACGGTCAAGGCCTCGGTCCGAGCTAAGAAAAAAACCAGGCAAGGTGATGCTTTAAGGACAGAACACGACTTCAGAGGATTTTCTAAGATAATCTTACGTCGTTCGATAACAAGATCTCCCGTGATATTAATAAATTCACCTTACAGCTCTCTAAATAAATAATTGAATGTTACGTCTGAACTCTCTAATTGTGTCAAAGGCCATCTATCAATCAACCATGTGCACCTAATTATTTTCAACATTTTGTTGCAATTAGTGTGAGAAAGAAACGTTGTAAAAAGCGAAAATGTGAGGGAAAAGCATGCAATAACGCGAGGCTAGAAAGAACTTAAAGAATCTAGATTCTAGATAGATTCAGTGGGCAAATTAGTTTTTGGATAACATTTGTCTACCACAGTGGCGACAAAGTCAGTTGGCTGTTGAAAGCTACGGAGGCGAGGCTCCCCCCACCACTCTACTTATAGTTTCTTCAAACAATTATGGAGGAAGGGTGGGGGAAGTGGTCTTGAGCAGACAAATGACTTTAGTCCTACTATAGCTTTATAATATATCACATAGATAGATTTTTTTTCTTCAAAACTGGAGCTTCTATTGAAGTTCTACATTGCAACCATACTTTTGCATGTTTCTTACATATTTTGTATCGTGGTGAAATAATCACAGTTGGCGTCACAGCTGAAACTAGTGAAACTAGTCCTACTCCAAATTGCACTTTAACTACAAAAAATTCTGAAAACATGGGAGTCCCGCCTGCATGCAGTGAAATTTATGGGTCACAGAGCAGCCTTCTGTATTTCATTCGAGAGTTTTCACATTCTTCTGTCCACCCACACAAATACGTATTGATTCCACGAGTTCAGTCAACAGGTAGCCAGCGCTTCCGCTCGAACTCCATATGCGTCTGGAACAGACGATCTTTTTCATCTCTGTTGCCTGCTATGTAACGGACTATTCCATCTTATACGAGTCTGTAAAAATGGAATTCTTCGGATAACTCCTGTAGGTACGTTATGGTGACAGTGAGTGTCAGTAAAAATATTCAACACGAGCGTGTGTCTGAAAGGCGTACAGGTAGACGAAGAGAATATTGAGGATGGATGTAAATCAAGTCAGCAGGTATCTTTAGTTAGGATCGTTTGTTCCTATACGGAGAATACAAATATCGAAATTGCCTCGATAAGCTGATTACAAAGTCTAGACTAGGGCAACGTTATGATATTAAACTGCATAGGTGGAAGACGCTGGCAAGAAGTTTTTAATGCAAAGTTACTTAGACGTGTAGATATATACTTTCGATTGTTTGCGTCTAGTGGTAGAAGTGGAATGGGGCGAAGTCTGATTCAGGTGAGTTAAAGTTTACTACAGTTGCGGTGTTGGTGTGACGTCCCAACATTTACATTTGCAATCTTTGATCTCAGTACTTGAAATTTGAATTGCAATTACGTAATTTGATTTTCGAATACTTGAATCCGTTAGTAACTGGATATTTTAATTCAATAACACTTTAGCAACTTAGACTTCTTGTGAGAACTGTTTGGGACTGAAACTTTTGAACACTTTGAGAACGAAGCTGTGCACTATTTCGGTCTGAAACTTCGAAGTATTTGGGGCTAAAACTTTTGATACTTTGGGATTGAAACATTTAACTCTTTAGGCTGTTACTTTAAGCATTTGAGGACTGAAACTGGGGACCTAGACTGAATTATTCAGAAACATAATAATTTGGAAATACTAACAACTGCCCGCTAGAAATCTAATTAAAATTTTTTAAAATCTCCTTCAATGCGACCTGAAGTCATAAATTCAGCCGAGAGAACCAGAACGTGAACATAAACCACCAGCCGATTACCCTCTTCCTCCAAGAAGATTGATTTTATTTCACCCCTTTTACCACCCCCCTGGATAGACCACGAATCCACGATATTTAACATCTAAATTATTCGTTTCCCCGGGGAAAGGAAATTAGTTTACCCCGTTGGTTAAATCATTCAAATCCTTGGACCAAATAAATTAGGCCAACTCAACCGTCAAAGTTTTACAAGTCGAACAGTTGAATAATTCAAGATTCTCAAGTCGGAATCACTTTGCAGAAGTATAATTCACTAAATAAACCATGGGTTCTAAAAAACGTCTTCGATTTAATAGACATGGGATTCAAGGCGAAGCCCCAGAATTGAAAAATCTTTTAATCATCGATATCGAAAATGGGGCATCATTGATCCGAGCTTTCTAATCGGAGATGAATAAAAATATCGGCCTCGTTTGCGCAACACATGTTTCTCTTTGGCGACAAATATTTATCCCTGACGCGAGACTGCTCTATTGTTCCACGGGCCTCCAACGTTAATTGCGTATCGACCGAGGCTAGTCTACCAGCTGTATTCTCTTCTTCACAACGGGGTTTCTGATCTCTTTCCGTGGAGAATCCCAATAACGACATGCCTAGGATCTCCATGTTCAATATTTATTCAACTAATCGCTAGGGGAACTCAGCTGCGAGGCACGTGGCATGACTCCCACTAGTTTGCAATCTACACAACAATTAACAAAGACTTTCAGAACGTAGTTAGATCAGTTGATCATACTGTTTTACATAATCAAATAACACCCGTCTTCCATTTAATGGGATAACTAAAACTATGATTTTTGAAGTCGACTGGCTCACAAAATCATTTTTCAAATGTTTCATATATTTGTACCGATCAATGGACTAGTACCTACAGGTTTTCGTTTCTGCTATATTTTAAAGGCATATAGAATTTTTTTGAGCTGGACTGAAAGGAAAGCAGGGTGGGTATTGGATCAAATGGAATAAATTTTACATCAAAGTTTAAAAAAATACTATTAAATATTAAAATATTGGAATATTTTTAAGTATTATTGATAATAATATTAAAATATAAATAATAAATATATAAAAATATTACAATATTTAGAAATAAATTTTATCCTATGAAGCTCCAGTTTAGATTAAATCAAGCTTGAAAATCAATTTGTCCATAAAATTAATTAGACCATAGGAAAAAACTCAATGCACAATGTCCATTCATTTTATCACCCTCTATAAATAACACAAAATTCAGCTTTAAGAATAGAAACGTTTTACAATTTCCAACAACATGGAACAATTACTTTTCATTTATATATTTTACACATTTTTATTCTCAAACGTTTGATCAAAGGGGCAAGCACAAAGTAACACAGTTTAGATAACAAAGTCGAGACGAAAAAAAAAGTCACGTTCCACGCCATGAAGTCTCTTTTAATCTCACCCCTCGGCTATTGCTTCATTCCATCGAGGAGATTCGTGGCTTATTAGGTGAAAATTCGACGGGCGAGTTTAATCAGTGGAAAGAAACCCGCTTGTACGCTGCGTGTCTCTAAGAACGTCCGAAGGGACACGACAGAGATAGAGCTAACGAGGGATGAATGCGAAATCTCCCCTCACGTTTTCGGATAATTTATTCTACGCTCGGGGCTGTTTGTCGCCGGTCGAATCTCGGGGGATCGAGGTTCCCGGATACTACATCTATCCGTGTCCGGTGGGGAAAAGAGAAAACTGGCGAATCAAGTTTCTGCAACAAAAAAAAGTCTTGAGGTGTTGTGTGCGGGAAGAAAGGAAGGGAGCTGTGATATAACTGAAACTGCACGCTCCTAGAATCGACGAGAGAGCTAAAATTGCTTGGTATATAAATCCATGACGAGAAATAAATTAAAACTATAATATCAGGTTTTTACCCCCATGGCTTCGTTCTTGAGTAAATCATGTTTCAAAATGAAACGTTACGAACGAAAGTTGTTTATTTTTAGCAAAGTATTATAAAATAAAAAATGTTCAGCAATATAATGCTCAGATTTCTATGCAGTCGTGTGCAACGTTTTCAAACTCAATTATCTCGATAACTGTGGATCGTACGAAAAAACTTTATAGTACAGTTTCGACGTATTTTATATTGTAGAATCGTCTCCTGTTTAGTTAAATTATGTATTACAAAGTATGACAAAGCTGTAGGCCAGAAACTGTGATAACACAGTGCTTCTTGCTAATGTTTGAAGTTTAACAATAACATTACCAAGTGAAATATTCAGTAACAACCTAGAAGTGAACTTTCTAGCTCGTTCGCCAGCCCCTAGGATCAAAAAATTTCAGTCCCGAAGACAAATGCACCGCGTCCAACAAACGCTGATTTTGCCATCTTATGCACAAAGTGAAATGCATTGTTTCAAGCGGGAGAATTTACATTTATATAACCCACGAATTTTCCCCGAGCTAAATATGGGTGCATCTGGGCGTCGTGTAGTTGCATTCGATCGAGTACTCCCTCGGAGCTATCAAGAATTTCCATTCGAGCGTACACAAAACGGGGTGCACCGTATCGTTGTTCCAATGGCGATATGAATTGCCTGATAAGAGGTCAGGAATTATTATAAAAATTGTGAAGTAATAATTTTAACACTGTTTATATTCAATGAATATTCTTTTACTTAATTATTCTAGTGGAGAAAAAAAGTTGGGTGTGGGTGGCGATAAAAGAAGGAATTAATTTTAAGAAATTCTCAATGGTATAGTTACAATCTCGTGTTTATTTTGAAAATTCGACAGTAAGAAGTGAACTGAAATAAGAGAATGTAGGAGCTGCTCGAAGTACTCAGGCGAGAATGGATTTTTCCTTTAATTAAGAATGCCTGGAAGGTCTGCACGCGAAGCGGTATCGAGGAAACAGATATTTTAATTGCAATTTCGCATGGGTATAATTATCGACGTGAAAATTACTTCTGAGATATCGGAGTCAGTTAATTGAACTGCCATTAACGGGATATCTTAGTGAGATCTTGAGAAGCATGAAAATGGCGACACTAAGGCGTCCTGTAACTTCGACTGCCAGAAGCAATACAAATTCTGTGAAAACTAAAGTAAAATATATGTGTACAGGTTCGGTAATGGAAGGGAAATTACTGACCCACGGGAATGGGAAAATGAAGTCAAAGATGGAAGGAATACCCCACGCTACAAAAGCATTTCCGCTCGAGGGTCTATAAATTGTTACCGTAATTTATGCGTTAGGTATCTAAGTGGGTAATAAAAGGCGAGATTTCTCCCTTGGGAAATAGTAATTTTGTTATCTCAGGAAGTAGAGAAGCTTTTTCCTTAAAAATACAGAGGGTTGTTCAGACCACGTGGTGATCAAAAAAAAGTCCCAATAAAGTGGCGTCAAAAAGTTTTGGTATCTAACTGAAGGAGAATCTTCACTTGGCTCGTAGTTTATTCAGCGAAAACTTTCCCCTCGGACAAGTGATAGTCCAAGCTGGCAAACACTTGATGATGACGCAACAGTGTGGCTGTTCTCGCTCGCAGGAGTCCCAAAAGGGCGCGCTGGGATCCTAATATCCGGCCAGACACGAGCACCGTTATGCTTGCGACCTGTCGACGAAGACAAATTGAACCGCACGCTTGACAGAATTCTGTACCAACGACCCTGACACCTCGCTGACTGGTGGAGGCAGAATTGGCCGACGATCGCAGATCGAGATACTGGGGGAAGAAAAGGGACGAATAATAAACATTGCATTCCGTAGCCCTGGGATCTTCGATCGCATGAGTACCAAAGCGGAAAGCAAGACGTCGTCCGGGCTGGATGGAGGCAGACAGGAGAGAGAATAATGAAAGGGGTAGTGGCATTGTAGAATTAATGTTTGTGTGGAGTGCGGAAAAGGTAAACTTGTGTGTTCGGGAGATGAGGACATTGCAAAATGAGAATTCATATGTTGTAAATTAGGGAAGTAGATATTTTAAAAAGTACCTAACAATTAGTTGGAGGTGGTAATAATAATAAATTTTCTGGTTTGTAATAAATTATTTATTCTTCAGTAGGTAACGCTAAAAAATTTTGAATATTTGTACTGTAAAAAGTTACCAATCCTTTCAGAATAAGACATTTTTTAAATGGAAACAAGATTAAGTACAGATGAAATGAGAGAACTACTTTTTAAAGAGAAAAAGTAACGTAATGAAAAAATCATGTTAAAGACACAGAAGAGAAAAGAAGAGACACTAAACCTTTTCAAAACTCTGATCCAATCCAAGCAGCTTTTTACACGCAAAAGAGTAAGAAAAAGTGAAGAAGAATCCATCGGAACATCTTTTCGAGAAGTTTATGTTATCTTATCCGAAAGTTACTTTACCGCCAAACATGTATTTCGTATTTTATAGGGGAAGAAATTGCCACCTCGCTAGAAGCAAGACCCACAAATCGCCACCTAAATATATACAGGGTGTCCCATTTGAAGTAAACCATGCAATTATCTCTTAAACCATTCGTTATTGAAAATAATGTTACAATTAAAACTGACTCTGTTTCGAAGGGGGGCATCTTGTGATTATCTAGGTGAACGTGCCTTCGAGATTTCAAGATGAGTTTTGAACGGCAATAATTCACTAGAAATACTATTATCAATATTCACATTCCTAAAATGAATAAAACATTTATTCACATTCTAAATTTCACCAGCAAATAAAATATTAGTATCAATTTCCATGTCTTTCAATTCCAAAAGGTGCAAAATTCATATATTCAAATCGATCACAATACATTCACCTCTAAAAAAGAAATAATATTGCTCTTCACGTTACCAACCCCCAGCAAAAATCACAATTCTAACACTAAAATTCCCATTATTCCCATTTTCAAAAGGAAAGCAAAAGACCAACACCAACTAGCGCATTCAAATTCACTGACCAAAAATACTGCAATCTCAGCATTTTACATTAATGCAAATTTTAGTCTAGCTAGCACAAAGAGCAGTTACAAGAACCCTGACAACAGGAATTTTACCCAAAACCAAGGCTCCAGATTTGCGAAGACGATAGGCCACGTGTTTCATTACCAGCGAGACCTCATTAAATTTCCCCTTTGACCACCATACAGTCGCCACTGCAGCGACTCCGCGTGCCGTGATACATTGGCTAATTGAATTTAATTCCACCAGTGAACGTGATTAATTACTTTCAATTACCTATTACACATAGGCACAAGCAAGAGATAATTCGGAACGAAAGCTGGATGTAACGTGACGATTCACCATAGGCTCTTCCTCAGCTCTTACGATGGAAATTAGAGAAGCTCGGAGACTTCCAGAAATGGCAGCAATATTTCCTTGTCGTCGCAGCCGGGGTGTGTCTTTTGTCATCGACCAGATGAATACTTACCCCGAAAGCGTCAATATATCTACGTAACGAACGGCTAAAGTAACGATCAATATTTTATATTCATTCTGTTTTAGATCCAAGAAGGGATTCCAGAGAAATATATGCACAATAAATTGTGGCAGATTATTGTATACACGATACTGAAGAAAGATGATATCACTGTGGGAAGAATTGAATAAAGGAAGTATAAAAGTAGACATATTTGCCATTAAAAAAATATTATAAATATTGTGGAAATATTCCAGGAATATTCGTGATAAATATGTTACACTCTGTAGGAGAAACACGAGATAGATATTACTGTAAATATTGATAAAATGACAAATCCAAAGTTTGGTTTGAATTCAAAATTTAATTTTGCAGATATCATTGAATTGTTGAATAATACTGTGACAATATTGGTCAGTAGGACATTAGCATATTAGAATAACAGTTACTGAAATAATATTATTTATTAATGAAACCGATTCTTATTAATCGATGCGCTGAACCAGATTTTAGGAGATATTAATGGCTCTGTTAATGGAATTGGGGATCGCTAGATCGAAGTCCTTCTAAATGGAATGTCAGCTATTCGATTGGTAATATAATATCCAACTTTTTCACTCGGCAACACGAGCGGCGCCGCTTTGAAAGCTTCGTTTCATTCGAACTGCGGTTTCGCGAAATAAAAGCTAAACCGCGCTGGGTGTTTTATGGTTATGCGGAAGAAATGTGTATTGTCGTTGTTGGAGGAGGGAAAAAAACGGGATGCAAGGAATGGAACAAAGCGAGACGCGACAGATGCTCTCTGACATATAGCAAAGGGCAATATCGACGGTGTGTTCGACTTAAGAAACTTCTCCGGCTTCATTTTCGCATTGTACGAAGTAAACTTGCTTTTCACAGCAAGTTTACAACGTAAAATTCTAGTAATTAATAAAGAAAGAATAAATAAACAAGTGGCATAAAACAAGAAAAACTGTGGATCATTGAAAGGTTGAAATTAAGGAGTTGCTAATGAATTATTTTATTCAAAATGACATTCTACAAATTGTAATTTAGTTTCTCAAATTTATTCGGTTCATGGAGTCCGCAGGGAAGCAAAAAAACGCTTACTTTTAAAAATTAGTTTTTATTAAGTTTACACTATAAAAGTGAATATTTTTAAATCTCGATTTTAAAGTTTTAATTAAATCGGCGCTACGAAATGGGTTCCAACAAGCTACCAGTCGTCGCCTGTCAACTTAATTTTTTTTCAAAGTCCCTCCACTGGAAAAAAGTTTTGCGGATGCCGTTGATTCGATTGTCAAACACAGATGAGACGCCTTAAGATGAAAATCCAGAATGAGACGAAAATATCGTGTCTTACGTGATACAATTATTTCACGATGTGTTACCACTAATGGACAAATTTTAATTTTTTCATAAAACGAGACTCTCGTTATTTACTTCTAGTTGTTGTTAAGGGTTTCGTTTCATGATAGAAAAGTCTCGTGTAAAATCTCATCACGGATTCGCAACTTTATAGCAATGAAATAGCCTTAGAGTAGTGAGCAAAAAATACATTTTTACTACTAAATTATTTAATTCCTCATTTAAGAATATTCAGGAAAACCCTCTAAATAAAAAAAATCTCCTCAATTTTTTTAAACCCAAGTCTCAAACCTTCACTACCATCACATGAAATTTAATGAATCACGAAACATACCTAATTAAAAGAATAGGCAAGCCTAAAAGTTTTTTTTAAAATGTGTCTCCTGTAAATATGCACAGATGTTTGCAAAATGTCCGCAGTCCACGGTATTAAACGGAAGTTATATACCATGTGTTTTTCCCAATCGCGCATGATCGATTCGTAGCCGCAATATCATGAAATTAGCAAACACCGCGTCTGGGTAGTTCGTGACCATTTTCCACGAAAATGTTCACCTCTGCGCGCTGTTTCGATGGGGACACTTTTATTCCGAATGTTTCATATGAAATGCAAAATTGCGTGCCTCCAACGCGTTGCGAACGCTGAAGAAAATTCGTCGGAGTCTGGGATCGTGCTTGGCATTTATTCGGGAGACAGAAACAAAACGCGAATGCTACGTGCACGCGCGAAAAAACTCGGTGCAGCGTGTTTGATTGTCGTGAGAAGTGGAGCCCGCGATGAAAAGTCGTGCTTGAAACGAAGACGAGCATTTGTACGTGTCACCAAGTGTATCATGAAAATGGAACCGCTCCTGAAACGCTGAGCTATGCGGATCCCACCCCAGCGTCCCCTTTCCTTTTGTTTATCCTCCTAAAGAACAAACACACTAGTCTCGTGGGGTAGGAGGGGCTTTAACTGCGAATCGCTTATGGCAATTTGAAGTTGCTCTGAGACACAGGATGTTCTTGGAGAAACTGCCATTTTCCCCGCGATGAAGCAATTTAATATCAGCGGAAAATTTAAGAACATTTAAATTGCATATTGTGAAGCAGTGATTCATAAATTTATTCCTGTAACGTGGAGGTAGCGAAGATTGGGCAGGGGTGGATGTTTGTCACCCCCTTGGCACAGACAAACAAAAAAATAAATTAGTCGTTCATCCAAAATTAAATTAATTTATTATAAAATTAAGTGTTCTACACCAGAGAATTCTTGCAACATTGCCACACTTTTCAAAGTCGATTTTCTTAAAAACAAAGGGTTGTATGAAGCAACTGTATCCCATAATTTTAATGCAGTTTTTAATATCGAATCAAATCCCGTTCAATTTTGCTAGAAATTACGCACTGTCACTATAATTGCAACGATCCCAAATCATTTTCACATTTTGTTTATTATCTCGCATTGGCATGACATAATTAAATTTTGCGAGTCGTGGGTAGATAGAGTAACGTTCAAAGAAAATTCATGCCAATTGTCAGGTGATTCTAATATTTTATACACCCTCTACAGGGTCAACTACAAATGGGGGACGAACTTTGGGCCTTTTACACTAGATTGTAAAATATTTTTGAGAAAAAGAAAATTAATAACCTTCAGCTTCAAATTACCAACGCGTCCAGCACGAAAGGTGCTCGACTAAAGTCCCACCAGCTACATTCCTGTTAGAAATATTGCACAGCATGGGAATTGCATTAAATTTTCCCAAGCGTCAAGCGTGACACATCGTCCTAATGGAAACCGTGTGTTTCTAAAAAATGGTTCCGATGGAGCATGAATTAATCCCACGAAGCGCTAGCATATTAACTAGGAGAATAGTCTTTGACATTTGATTCGTGATTAACGCGATTAAGGCAGCCCAGAGAACAGCCAATATTGCACCAGGATACGATACGAAGGGATATTTGTAGGCGACGAATTAATTACAGGACGTAGGTACTGGAATTTCAGGGGTAGCAGCGGTAGCTAATATTGATTCGCGTAGTATTTTCTGGGATTAGTTTCGAGGGATGGAAGTTAGAGAAAAACGTCTACAATTGTTTCATAATGCGAGCTCAGAGTCGAGAGAAGGAAAGGCAGGATCTGTAAGGATTCGTGAAGGGTTTATTGAAAACCTTGGGGTTCCTTTGGGGCAGAAAGGATACAGATTTCGATGAAAACAATGCCAGTTCTGACTTTCCCTTTTAACAATTGCGGTAGATCCTATTTTATGAAACACTTCATTTTTTATGCATAAAGACATTCCCCAGGAGGTGGTCGGTGGAACAATGAAAATGGAGACTTTGATGCTTCCCTTTTTGTGGGGAACATTAAGTTTATGCCAGTCGTAAAGTATAAGAGGGTAGCAGTTTATCAGACTCAAAAAAAAATACGCTTAATTGGTGCTGACACTGGTCTTTGGCCACTAAACTTACTCGATAGTTAAATATAATTGAAACTGAAATTTAAAAACCGTTGGAATTTCCTCGCACATCCAATTTCAAATACTAAAAATATCGAAGCGATTGAAATACCACGATTCAAAAATATCACTCAAGAAACAATTTCATTCATCGCAAAGAGCACGAATGAAAGATTCTTAGTTATTCTTGATTATTCAAATTATAGAACGAAGTATCACAATCGCGATAGGTGACAGATATCAAACACTTGGTACTAAAGAACTTTGAATCAGAACCCACAGGACCCAACCCCCAAGTTTTTCAAAATTAGTCTCCACTGAGACTTCGAGGTGTTCTATCGAGACCTTTGAAATTCAGAGGCAGCTCTTCCGCGTGCAGCAACCTGTTTACCATAAATTATTTTCGTCTTCAATTATCGCGACGCGGGTGGCCAATCGATGCTTGACCTTTCCACTTATGACCAAGACACACGCGCGTTTCGATGGCGAAAGACGAGCATAATCGGGGGCGGTTAACATAACACTGACAAAAAGCCTAGAAGCATCTCCCGTTCAAGCTTTTTATCAGGATAATATGGTCTTTAAGGAAGGACGCCGTTCCGAGGGAGGGGATGTCACGTGGCATGCGACAAAATCAGGGAGGAAAGGTCGTGACCATAACCTGTTTGAGAAAGGTCGTAGTCATAAAGAGGGAACGTCGACGAATATAAGCAAAACAACCGAAAGATAAAAAGAAGTACCTATCGACAGATGGCTTTTTTAATGTCACGTGGGGGCATTTGAGAAAAAAGTTTTGCTACGCGAGTTATTAACATAAATTCGATATATTGAACTGTTGTCTTTGCCGATGTCACGCTGAAATAAGCGATTCAACCGAACGGGTAAAAAGCAGTAACTTTTTTTCAGTTATTTTTGTAGTTAAATCAACATTGTTATAAAAAATGTAAACCGGTGTACGTAACAAGGGAAAATGGTATAAATATTGAACTGGGTCGTTATGTTTGAAAATATGTGTTTTGAATAAACTTTTTTATGTGGGCTTTCGTTTCGTAAAATGCATATAGGCACAATTCAATTTTATGCATTCGAATTATTATTTATTTACTTTTGAATTATACCACTGTTTTTTAGACACCCTGTACCTATATTTGCCTACTTTATTTATTACCTATTTCGTGGAAATTGTACGCGCTTGTTTGTAAAATATTTTTAAAAGACGCAGAAAGAAAAATTAATTCTTCTACTTTAATTATTCTATAATGTACGAGACTGATTGAAGAAGATTTCTTTAGTTTGCTCAGATCACTGAAGGTTTCTTCAAGATATAAAATTCTTTGTAATGCCGAAGTCACGTCAGGAACTAGCAACGCAATCCTTTCCACCGTGGTTCGGAGTAAACTGTTTCATTACCAATTTATGTATTCGTTTAAAGCTTTATAAAAGTTCGATAAAAAGGCGGGGAAGTGTATACTTTGCAGAAGGCAAACGTTATTTTCTGTGGAATTATAAAAAAAAAACACGCCCTTTAATTAAGTAGAGTGAACTTTGGCGAAGTCACATCGATCAAAAGAGTGAGGATACCTGCAGAAAGTGCAAAACAAGTGAAACGAGTCAGTATTTGGTCAGCCTCAATATGTACTTCATTTTCCTTATGGGCAAGCATCGAATTCTATGTGCTGCTTAATGTTATTGGTATTTATTGACCGTCGAAATACTCCGGGAGATAACTAAGTAGACCTGCAAATTTATGCAACCGGTTATGTAAATCGATTCTGTATTAATATTCAATTATTTTCTTACAATTGAAATCCAACATAACCCTTTGAACCGTTTCAAGCTGCCCTCAAGCAAAAACATAGTAAGTTCCCCACGTTATTCGAAAACTATTGTTAAGGTTTCCAAATATAAAAATTTATATTTACAAAAATGTGACGATATATGATAAAATATCTCAGTTAAATGAAAAAGTTCAACAGAATAAGAATCATCTTGCTTTAAATATTTCCCTGATAATTTTCATATATATTTTACAATACCGAAATATATTTTTATTAAATATAAAATTAAATTTGATTATATAAGAAACGTTTATTAAACTTTTAAGCCTGGAAAAATATGTATTACTGTTTAGAAATCAGAGTTTCTTATATTTGAAATTAAAATAGAAATGATAGAATATTTTTCCTTTTCAATATTCGGCATTGCAGTACGCCAGCAGGGGAATTGGCGTTGCAATTATTCAGAACCAAAGTCCATTTCCTCGGCCTTAATTAGAACACATGTAAAAAAAAACGATGAAAAAGACGGCTGTTTGTTTTTATCTTTTTTTATCCTTGACAGTCTTGAAACATTTACAGTATCGTGATCAAAGTAGATGCGTGAGGCGTTCAGAAACTCATTAATCGAAATTCCAGCGCGAGTTTATAATGAATGTGTATCGACCTCCAGCGAATTAAGTTCGATAGAATGCTGGGGGTTATTATTACACGAGCAGCCTTCTCAAAGCCCTTATTGTTCAAAAACTTTCGAACTCCCTCAAACATTCTGCCAAGAAAATAACACATAAACCTCAAATTTACGATGAACGACGAAAACATCATCTGACGAGATTCTCGTTAAACAAAACAAATCTCGTTTGCGTTTCAGCAGAAACTTTAAAAAACAATCGTTAACATCGAAAATAAATTGAAGACGCACAGCATATTAACATATATAAATTGAAAACTTTTAAGTTGGTACAATTCAAATCTGAAATTTCGATTTAAGTATTTCGGGAAATTTGGAAAGAAGGTGTACTTGTAAATTTTTATATTAGGGGAGAATAATTGCATCCTATGATTTATTCAAATTTCTGCCCTTCTATCTTCAAAAATTTATTTCATAGCATTAAATCCTGTCAGAATAATATATTAAAATTAAATGGAAACGATTAAAATTCAATAAGTGAATTATTGTAATTTTAAAATAAACTGTACCATTTTTAATATTTATATTTTCATCATTTATTTTTCCCCCGAGCAACTATTATGGGCGGGAGCCACTGAAAAATATTAATCTCAAAAGGGCGCCAACATTTCTGAAAAATTTAGCAATATCAAGGTAACATTTATTTGGGAATTTTTATTTGATAAATCACCACAGAAAGAAGAAAAAAATTATGTTTCCTATCTTCAATAAAAAAAGTGGTGGCCCAGCCTATACTAATCTACGACCCATCACACTTTCTCTTTCAAATATTGGTCCATCAAGGGGGAAACACTTAAAGATAGGAACGTGGATTAGAATTATGCATACCTTCCTGTAAACAATGTTTCATGCAACCCAATCGATATACCCTTTGAGGTCACCGTTTGAGACAGTTCCGAACGGATGTTTTCGAGGAACAGATAATGTGTCTTGCACGTGTAATGGACCCAATGTGTTCCGTGGCCCAGCGTATCGGTGCCACGGTGCACGGTAGCGCAATTATTTTCATCCGACGTTGCCCATTAGTTGGCAATCTAATTACGGTGTCTCTGGCTCCCTTTCCCATAAACTTGGCCAAACATGATGGTCCATCGGTTCGTTGTGGTCACCATTTCGGTCGCGTTCGCGCGCTAACAGAATGGGCTGTGTGAAGTGGTGTGTGTGCACGTGTAACGCCTGAATGAGTATCCACGGAGCTCTCGAAATGTCGATTAAAGTGAGTTTCTTAAATAAATTGAGGTTAGAAAGGGCAATGGCGGGATTTTTAGGTGTTTAGACGGGAAGACGACAGATGGCGCGCATGACTGGGCAAACTAGGGTGGGGATAGCCTTTCAGTGGCCCCGAGGGACCAAATGATTTTGTACAGACAGGGTGTAGTGTTTATATAAAAGCATTAATTTTGGAAACTTCTCGTTAAAATTCTTTGCTTTCACGTTCCTTTTGTTCTTCTTTTTGATTTTCATTCTGTCGAGAATGGCTGAAACGAAAAACTGGGAATCTGATACTTTAGAACTAAAATGCAGTGTATACATTGTCAAGGGTTTATTTTAAATGAATATTTATTTAATTAAAATTTATATCATTGGCAGATTTTGGCAGAAACAACGCAACAGCCTTCAAGCATGCACACTGTACGGTAAACACTTCCCTCGCACAGTATTAACTCTGAAATTTTCGGGAGGCCATTAACTTTCAACAAAGCGGCCAGCTTAAACTTTCGCATTTCGCTATAACGGCAATGGGAACCAGCGAGGCGGCGCGTTAAATAATTTAAGAAACTTTTAATAATGCAGCCCTTGATCAAAACAGAAGAATGTGATCACCAAATCCTCCGCGAATTTTTAACATCTTAATTACCCGTCCTTTTTACACCAACTTTACACATAAAAGAAAAACAAAAAAAAAAGAATGAATTAACTCGGTATCAATTTAATAAAAATTCTAAGAAATGATATTCCGAAAATCGTGTAACAGAATTAAGTATGTAACAAAATTTATTAATACTTATTAATATTTATTATTAAGTATGTAACAAATTTTAAAAAATACGCCCCGAAACAAACAGTCTCTTTTGGAGAGACCACTGCCAAAGACAAAGCTGCTAAATTGAACTGTTTAGAGTGTAGAAAGGTCCCATAAATTTCATATTCAGCCCGGAATGCACGGGAACACAAAGCGCAGGGTAAGAAACAAAATTACACGGGCTTAGAGAACAGCAAGGGCGAGGGTGAAATTTTGCGACTGCTTCACCATCGTGGAACCAGAGGCGGGATAGAGGGTTGAAATCTTGATTAAGGGACTCATTATTTGCACACAAAACGCGCAATTCCCTCGGTCTCGGGCGATCGCACAGAGGCTCCAGGGGTCATCAAATGGACCCAGGAGCGCGACGTCGTTTAACATCACGAATGAAATACACAAACGCGCCGGAAGCCTTTTTCCTCGCGACGCGAAGATTGAACCAATTACTCTCCGACCATCCGTCCGCCGGAGAAGACCCGATGCAATTAGGAGTTCTCGAATGACCCAGAAGTAGGGATACCGCATTGTATCAAAAAGGACATTTTGACTGAAATACAGTCTCGTATAAGTTAAAAATGTCCTTTTTTATTTTATCCACAATTAAAGCTATCCACTTGCCTCGGCAAAATTCCACCACTATTTACTAGATCCAAAACCGAAAAAGGAGGACATTTTAAAATAAAACCAAATACATATCTAATTTTATTATCTAATAAAACATTAACGTTCACATTACATTAGAATAAACTTCTAGCAATGATATACAAAAAAATCGATACGTATAAATAAAAACTCCCTAATATAGTAAATATAAATACTTTATTCAAGATCTGAATATAGGTATAATAGCTACAGGATTATTTTAATGTAATGTAAACATTAATGTTTCCCTACATAGTGAAAGTAGCTCTCTAAAATTTGGTTTTATTTTACAACGTCCTCCTTTTCAAACGATTTCAGACTAGATTGTCTCCTTTTCATTTTCCGATCTAGCAACCCGGAGCTGCTCTCGTGCCATGTGGAGCAGCGTTACTTCCCAGAAGCTACCCATTGAGATCTATCTTTGGCGTACATTGAAATTTATATAGAAATTTATGATACGAAACCGTGGCTCGCTACCCGAGTAATACAGTTTTATGGCCTCTACGTGAACTCGAGTTACATCGCCGCCACTCACGTGGAACTGGGGGATAACACCATCCAGGGGCCACGGGACCGCTGGGCTCATTGCTCCGGGAGCAGGCGGGAAGTTCGATACCCCGAATTTGGCATTCGCTGGTCCTGTCAGTCGCTGATCCTTGTATTGTCGTTAGGGGACGTTTCGAGATCATCCGTCAGTTATTCGTGAACGGCGATGGGGGAGGGGAGACGCGGGGGAGCCGGGGGTGGATGTATTTTAGGATTGTTTTAATCCTATTTTTATACCCGCCGGGGGAAATTATAGTCAGTCTAATCGCGTAGCTCCCCTGGAAATAGACGGGCGGGGTTTTGATATTATTGAGCCGAATCAAGGCGGGACGAAGTACTGCTAGGGTGGATTCTGGAAGGGGGAAATTATACCGCGAAACTGGTGGGAGAGTTTTCGGAGGAAATTTCTAGAGATGAATGGGAGTAAGCCAAATTGAAACTGTGCGCGTGTGAAGCTGTAAATCGTGTGATAATTTGAAACCCGTTTTGAAGACGGTGCATGGCTGTAACAGGATGGTCCACCGGTTGCGATAATTAATCTAATTATCTCTTGCGATGCGGGAAATGTGAAGGGAAAATAACAAAGATTCGAAAGCTTCTCTGATACCGAGGGGGGAAAGAGTTTTTTTCAAAAGTGATTTTATTCAAAATAATCCCAGTTAACGATATTTTTCAAAGGGGAGTATTTTTCTGAATTAATTTAAGGGTATTTTTAAGGTGATTTCTGGGGTGTAAGTATTTTATTGCTGAATTATTTCCTTTTATTATAAAAACTTTTATTACACGCCGACAATATTTATATTTTTTAAAAGTTTTTTAAAAATTTTTCGGTCGAAAGTTTTCAATCATTCCCTTTTATTATGTTCGGCAGTAATAATTTTTGCAATAACAATGCCCATAAAAGCTTTCATTAATTCTCCAGTATAGCGGCACGGTGTATTATATATCCAATAATTCTTAGCCGACAATGCGAACCCGATCTGCGCGGAACAAACACCAAATTAAATCAATACCGAAGACAACCAATTTGAATATTTATTTTAACATCGAATTGGATACTCATTCCAACAAAGATACAATAATATACATCACGGCTTAGGCATATATCCCTACTTATTTTGTTTGCATTGAAACAATATCCATTATTATATAATCATAATTATGTTCATGATATTGAAAAATTTATGTCCTATCGCTAGATTCGTCTCTAAGGGACCATTGTCATCAAATTGCTCAATAACGAGGTGACCGCACGGATTTTTTTTTACGAAAGCATACAACTTGCAATAAAAAAACTGTATGTCCTTTATTTATTCGTTATTCAAGGGTATTAAATTTTTTACTTTCGAGCTCTAGAATTGAAGGTTTTAACATTTCATTAACAAACAACGAAATTAAACTAGTATAGGTACCTTCTGTTAGCCAATACCATTTAATATTTAATTTAATTTATTTGAATTAATCGAATATGAAAGAAAGTAAACAAGAAATATGGAAAAAACAATGACGGAAAGAAAATGGGAGAGAGAATAAAGTGGAGTTTACATTTTGCGTATCGCAAAGTTAACAGTTAAGTTCTTTTAAATAAACACATTTCCCATACAACCCTAAATTTTCAAGAATATCACCACGAATTACTCAAAGAATACATTTTCTCCGAGAAAGTCACTTTAAACCTCTACAAACATTTTTGCACATTTCTAACAACAAAACCAAAAACCACCTGATTCAGTTCTCGTCCTGCCCAACTATAAATCCACATTAGAGCTACTAATTCCATTGATCCCCAATGGAATAATTATATCAGAACTGTAACCCATTTACCTAAACAACAAATCTGGTAGGGCAGAAGCAAATGTGGAGAATAATTTCTGTATTAACAATGACCCATCGTTAATTTGCTTTCTAATTATTTTGGGCTCTATCGCTCGCGAGAGGGTGGCCGCCATTTTTTAATTTTCCCGAGTCCCGAGGCATTCGCGGTGAAACGCGAGCGATACGCGTTGCAAAACTCGTGCGGAACTCGTTCAAACGAAACAAACCCGATTAGATTCGACGTTATTCCAACTCGTGCGTGTAAAAGCGCGAGCAACAGATTGTTCGCGGAGTTGCCGCCGCCGAAGGGATAGAAAAGTTTGAACGAAATGATACGACGCGGCACGAAATGTATAAAGCAGGCCAGCTGACTGGCGTGGAATAAGAAAAAACGAGCGAAGAATCGATCGATCGGCCGTTTACTTTGCCTGCTCCTCGATAAAACAAGCGACGCGCCATTCCCTCTTCGACCATCGTTTCTTTTTTTGTTTAAAAATAGGACCTCGCGAAAGTAAGACTGCTGCATTGATCGCAACTCCTGCAAGTCGAAGGCAACAATTCCCTACTAAACAGGGAATGCTCGCGCTTGCAACGAAAGTTTTAACGAGCACAATTAATTTTAGAGGCCATCATCGGTTTTCGAACGCCCATGTTGCGAGCCCGTAAATGCTGCCATGAACGTGGAATGTTATCGTGTACCTTAACGTTATAGACACTATGAGAACAAGGTGTGAAGGAAAACAGTTACTGCACTGTTCATCGAATAATATTTTTAAAAATTAACTTTGATTTCTACATCCTTCTGAGTAGGCTGGGTTCTCTGGGCACTCTCAACATCTTGCCCATTAGAGACCCCGCAACAATCAAAATTTAAAACAGAAGGGAAGTCTAAAATAAAAGCTCAAACCATTATTGAATCGATCCACACCCTAATTAGAAAGCTACTACGAACCCAAGGGCAAGCTACCTCCTCCAATTCCCAGCGAAGAGAGTCTCATGGCGTCAAACAGTCAAGATTAGATGACCACCTGGCGAAACACTGTTCTACTAGACAGGGCTGGGGTAAACGTTTGCGGAGTCACGTTCCAGAATTGTATGGAGCAAAAAAAACCCTTTTATGCGTACCTCTTAATTTTATAATAATGAATATCTATGCATAGGGCTTTTCGTGGGCCATGGAGCCTTTTAAAGCGTAGGGCCGGGTTCCAGGGATAACACTGAACCCGCCTCACGTCGGCCCCGCTACTAGAAGCTTCAGGCAAACACTGTACTTAAGACGAAGCTACTCACACGCTGCATCGTGGCGCTACCGATGAAGAAGTCCCATACCCACGCGAAGATCCGCGTGCAAATGTACATAGACGTCACTATCAGGGTGTAAACCTTCCTCCAAACGTCCACGGCACCAGGACCACCCAGTGAAGGAGCTACACTGCCATCCTCGTCGCGAGTTCCTCGCCTGAGCCGTGCCTAAACCTCATCATCCGTCAAAAGATAGCGCGAACTTCCAACTGGGGCCACTGATTCCGCACGACTGTCATCGGCTCATGTTTTCCCGCAATCGGTGCTACATCCTCCCTCGAGCGCCTTCAATCTTACTTCCCCTTGCATCTCAAGCTCCTTGGACCGCTCCACTACGGCTAACAGGATTTTCTGGAAGAATAGCTTGCCCCGGCAACCAATTCCAAGCCCGCGTTCCTTCGAGCGCCCTTGACTCGAGCCGCAAGAACAAAGCTACATGTAGCTAGGCGATTCCCTGGGTTCTTAGTTGTCTTTGAAGACCAGGCTACTCGTTGTCTGACCTCCAATCACAAAAGCAACGTCCACCCTGCTGAGGTTCTAAAGGGGCATTCATCTTTGCACTCCAATTACTTGCCCCAGTAATTACGCTTCAAGAAACATGGATTAAAGTGAAAGAACAAAGCTCTAGGAAGCGTTAACACCAGGTTCACTGGGTATCCAGCGTTCTTAGAAGCTTGCACTGCTCTTCGAACTCCCGCCACGAAACCCACGTCCACTTTGTCGAAGTCCTAAACCGCGTTCCACTGTACGGTCTAATCACTTGGAGCAGTGGTCTGTGTTTCAAAGAGTATAGATGAAGGATCATCTAGGAGATGAGGAGTATGTGGAGGATCACAGCTGCTCCTTTGGATTCAGCACTCAGCTCGGGAGCTACAGGTAGCTTGAAGGTGGAATCTATTAGATTTAGGGTCCAGTAGAGTACCATAAGGCGTAGGATCAGTTGATTGGATTATCCAGTTCGATCCTCGGCGACGAAGGGCTGCGTCGAGCCTCGACGTCGATTACGCAACCACGGGAACGTACGATTATCGACATCCCGCGATTGTCAGTGCCAGTTATTCGCCCGCGCTACCATCCGGGCGTCACTCACGGAAGAAGACATCCAACTGTTCGCCCTGGCTGACGAGTAATTACGCTCCCGTCACTCTGCTCCACATGGAGAACGGGTACACTGGTCCTACACCGCTTCACGACACTTCAATGGCGCTAAACAGTGCGCTATGTGCGAGGCCCTAAGCGCTGCCTCCTATATACACCAGCTACTTGTTGATCGACACTAGCCCGCGAGCGGCGCACAAACGGTCACCCAAAGAAGCCACAATTTCTCACATGTATTCGCTGATTGACCAAAGGTGGTAGGCAATTTCGGCACCCAAGTGTTCAGTGATCGAGGAACGACGACGTCGATGTTCACTGATCGAAAATGTTGGACTTTTTAGGATGATCGAGAAATATCACTGTTCTTCAGAAAATAGTCACTTGGGTGTGGATATGGTAGGTTTTGGTGTAACGGAACTTTTGTTGAGACGCGACGAGCACGAACAGGTGTCACGGGGTCGGGCGAAGGGATTCTGAGCGCAGAACCACCACGGAACACTCTCGTCTGAAGGACTGAGCGACACTGACGGAAGAAACGCGCGCGTGCCGCTTGGAAACTCGTAGGCGACGCGGAACGCATGTCAAAATGAATTCCACGGGGTTGGTACACAACCATTTTTGAGTGGCTCGGTTTAACACCTGAATGAAATGGGATATATAGATTGGAATGTAATGCGGTAGGGCGTGGGATGGTTTGGGGGCGAGAATGGAGCTGGGCGAAATTGGAGATGAAAAATGGAAGCGAGCTACGCGTGGCGTATGGCTCTTCAAGATTGCGCTATTCAATGGAATATGTATGTGCTGAAAATTGTGGGTAATACTTGATGCAGAAAAATTCCACCGGACTCGATATTTGGTTTATTGAAATTGAAATAGTGGTATTGTGTTGGGAACACTAACGGGGGAAGTTAGGCAACCCGAAAATTCAGAAAACTATGCAACTTAAGTAGAGTAATTCATGCATAAGACAAACCTATTTTTTTTTCAAGGAGTGATTTCACCACCTAAAACCGCTTTGGCACCAACAAGAAATAGTTTCATATTTTTCACACAAACTTGCACAATTTTCTGAATTTCTGGGTTGCCTAATTAGCAGGTTTTATTAATTGGAATATATTTTAGTAATCAAAATTTTGAGAAGAAAAATTTCAATTAATTAAAGCACTTGCTTTATAAACTTTTATTATTAATTTGAAGAAAATCTTATATATACAAGTAACGCTAAACGTAAAAGCTAACTTTTACATTCCCAAATAATAAATTTAAAAAAAAATATGTTTCATGTATTTAAACATCTTTGTATTTGTTATTAGATTTTTCCAAAAATCCTCCACGAATCAATTCATGTTTCAAAGGAATTAAATTTGTAATCACAAATAGGATATTACTACATCACCCTGATAAAACTCGTAATCTAAGAAGAACATTTTAAACTCCAAGTCCTCGTCCAGATAGTGTCGCCCCTATCGGTGAAAAGTAAAAGCCTCCATTACTTATTACTGTAGATACGGTTGTGAATATCTAATCACAGACAAGGTGTAAGATAGACCTATCACCTTATGGATGTACGTATCGCCACCCAAACTGTGTTACCGAGCCATAATTTGAGGACTGAATGTAGTGGCATCTGCTCATGAACAGTGTCCAACTCAGCAACTACTCTGAAATGTGTTGAAATGCTGAAAGTTGTGTGTATGCTTGTATACGTGTGACTTGTTTAAAGGCCGGCTTTTGCTACGCTATGCTTTGGCTCGGCTTGTCAATGACTCACGCAGATTTCTCTCCGGAAATCCATTTCAGGGATCAAGATACTATGGCGCTCAAAAGTGGTATTTCTTCAAAACCCGTGTAGGCTATAAATTACAAGATGACATTGTTTATTAGTACTTTGAGGGTAGTAGAACCCTTTCACTTACCGTACGCCGAAAAGTATTAAAAATTCACGCTGTTACTGACATTCCCGCAGATAATGATGGGATTCGAACCGCTTCTTATCTGTCTTCAATATCAGGCGAGTACTTTTAAGCACTTTTAACATGATTCGAAGCTTAAAACTCTTGAAAGTCTTGAAAAGTTTATAGTCCTGTTAGATCTTGAAAACTCTAAAGTCTTGATAGATCTTGAATGTCTTGAAAGTCTTGAAACTCTTGCTTCAAAGTCTTGGTAGTACAATCATAAATAGTGTTCCTGATTTCTCGAGAAATCAGAAATCAGATCATACGTCTTGAGAATTCTCGAGAAATTCAAGGAAATATTAAAACATTTATATTTTTAGAATAATGTTGATAATATTTATCAAAAACACAAGAAAACTTTTGTTCATTACTGTCCACTTTGCACAAAACTTGTATAAATGGAAAAACATATATTAAATATAATTGATTATTTATATAGTGCAAAATTTGTGCAAAGTGAAACATTACTTTTTTGTTGTAAAATAGTTTTTAATCTATTTCTTTCCATATTTTTTGGGGGGGGGGGGGATAAAATCTGTAGCTGTAGAAAATTTTCTTTCGGTTTGATTGGACGTTGACTTGATCGTATGTAGCACATTCAAAAGTTATGGTAAATTGGGTGTCCTTCCAGTGGAATGAAAAATATGAAATTTCTTAGTTAAAGTCGGGAATTTATCTTTTTCTAGGTTGAAACTACAGTTTTCGAATTGTTTTCTTAATGGTAATTCCTCATTTTGAGGATCCGTAAGTTACTGTTATATTTTCCGAAAAGTCTAGCTACTTAGAATTTGCTTTGCCGTTTTATATATATCTGTCTTGGAATTAAATGAAAAAACGCGTATTTTGAATCTTTTTAAAGAGGTTCTGGATTACCTCTTCTTTTCTCTTCTTTTCGATATTTTTCCTTTCGTAGCCACAAGAAACTCATTACTTAATTCAGTAGGTATACAATTTTTCTAAATTGATAAATAAGAATTTAAGAGTTCTGCAGTTAAGAATTTTGCAATCAATAATGTAGAATCTTCTCTACTGAGATTTTCTATTATAATTCATATAGGTTCTAATGTTACTAATAAGATTTATTATAAATTGTAGATGTGTTTATACGTTCGCGATTTGCTAGACAAAAATTTCTCGAGAAATAAGAAATAAGCAATTATAATATTTCTCGAGAAATTCTCGAGAAAGAATTCTCGAAAAGGAACACTGGTCATAAACTGCGACCCTGGCGAGACCCACTGGCCGATCAACCTGGCTAATTTTTGGCAACTAGATGTTCATTTTCAAGACTTTCAAGAATTTCAAGACATCCAAGACTTCCAAAATCTATCAAGAATTTAAGAGTTTTAAGCTTCGAATCATGTGCGAAGTGCTTCGAAGTTTTCTTCATATATGTAGATTCGAAGCGCTATTCATTTAGGACACTCAGTTCAACTAAAATGTATTTATAAAGTATAAATAATAGTATGTAATATGTATAAGTATTAACATTCATTTATCGAACGATTAAACATTGATAATAAAATAGAATTCAATTGCCATAGAAAATCATTTGCAAATCCAAGGCCAAAGCTTACTAATTGCTTGATATCTCGAGTTGTATCGATCATAGTTAATAATAATTTATACTGGCCGGTTAGTGCAAATGTTCTTAACATTATTTGTCATAGTAATAGCCACTGGAATGGATATTTTAGCAGAAAATCCATTTTTGCCGAAGAATTCGTTGGATTTCGCAGTTGTAATCAACCGTCGACTTTGTTTTGATTGGAGGACATAGTTTCTCGAAGTGTATATACTGAGCTCACAGAGCTCCATGTACTCAGTCGTCGTCGGTCCTCCGGGCCGGGAGGACCTCCGGGGACCCTGGAGCTGCCGAGCCACGTGGAGCTGCTGGACCTCCTGGACATCCGGAGACCCTGGAGCTGCTGGAGCTGCTGGAGCTGCTGGACCTCGTGGGGACCTGGTCAGGGTTTCAGCCCTGGTCCTTCCTGCGCCACCTGGACCATTCGGACCTACTGGACATCTTGGACTTTCTGGGGACCTCTTCCCGGTTTCAGCCCTGGTCTTTCCTGCCCCCCCCCCCCCCTCGGCCCCTGGCCTAGGTTAGCTTATTCGTTTGGTGCCGATGAAATTTTCGGGTTCGTTAAAAGCCATTCAAAATGTTAATATTCTGCCAAGGCCAAAATCGATTTCTCTTCCTTTTTAACTGATTTCTTCGATTGTTTTCCATCATCTGTCCTATTTCATACATTCCTTCGTAGATTTTTGCATGAGTCGTTCTATTTCGTGTATTTGTTCGATGGGATTGCATGATTTATTTTATTTGATGCATTTCTTCGATAGGTTTACATGATTTATTTTATTTGATACCTCCCCAGATTTGGGATCTCCCCAGTAGTGAAAGACATATACAAGAAAATGCAGGATGCATGGCTGCAGCTGCGAAAAGTTCATATTTTGCAATGAACATTGCTGTATCAAATTATTTCTGGCCTGAACAAATTTCAAGTTAGTTGGGAGTCGTTGGAGCGAGACAGAACGTCAACAACCTCTACCAAATTTGTAATCTGCCAGTTCAACTTTACCTGCAATAGTGATCAGATGTCAGTGAACGCTCGAGCATATTATTTCGTGATATCTCGATTCCTGGATTAATTGCATCGATTACTGGACCATGTGGGAGGTCGCTTAACAAGATTCTACTACAATTCACCCAGTACCTAGAAGATTTCTTGAGCAATACTTTTCTCGAAGAGCTGGGAGTCGTTGGAGCGAGACAGAACGTCAACAACCTCTACCGAATTCGTGATCTGCCAGTTGAACTTTACTTGCGATAGTGATCGGATGTCTGTGAACGCGTGAGCATATTATTTCGTGATATCTCGATTCCTGGATTAATTGCATCGATTACTGGACCATGTGGGAGGTCGCTTAACAAGATTCCACTACAATTCAACCAGTATCTAGAAGACTTCTCGAGCAATACTTTTCTCGAAGAGCTGGGAGTCGTTGGAGCGAGACAGAACGTCAACAACCTTTACCAAATTCGTGATCTGCCAGTTGAACTTTACATGCGATAGTGATCGGATCTCAGTGAAATCAAGCTTCCTGTCTGCATGGATAGTAGTGAGACTGTGTTCAACGATCGGTGAGTGGTACATTTTCATTTTTTCAGTTTTTCTGCATGCTATTGAACAAATGATTGCTGTAGCAAGCACAGTGACCACGAATACATACTTAGTTCTCGTAAACAGTAACAATAAATTTCAAATTCGAGGTCTGAGTGCTAATATCGTGTTTTAAATATTAGAAATTATTTTTCTTGAATTTTATAATCAAAGCTTGATGCTTTGAATACGAGTTACACTTCTCAAGTTTAATTACATTCGAGTCATTAGATTATCTTAATAAAACGAGAATGGAAAGCATTAATTTCTTATGGATTTTCAACTATATTACTTGAAGCTCTTTCTCATACAAATATTAATAATTGAGAATGACAGTTGATATTGATACTACTTGGTCACTGTGCTCGCTACTTCTACTATTCTCTCTCTTTACAATATTTAAACCAGTCTGGCAATAAGTCATAGTTTATGAACTTTAGCCATAAGACTTTTTCCAAATTTTCAAAAATGCGCTAAGCATTGGTGGAACATAGACCAGAAATATTTCGTAGAAATGGGTCACTTTCGTAGGTACCTCCAAGTGGTGTGCTCGGCTCCTTGGTAACGTTTCCCAAGCATTGAGACTTTCGAAACGGAATCAAGCTAAAGCCTACGATCTAGTTTAAGGGTCCAGATCAAGCCAAACTCACATTCGGTGAGCTTGGTTCGGTCTGGACATCTATTCAAAAATGCACTTGCGTAAAAGTTGCTACTCCTTTTTCGAATTAGAGTCACCCCTATATACCCCGCGGCGTGTATACACTTATTAACCCTTTGGACTTTAAATTAAAATCTTTTGAAAGAACATAGTAGCCTTTTCTCTCTAAATATTGCAACCAAAGTTCAAAGGGTTAATATATTTTCGCAAGATTTTCAGGAAATCGTGCATTTTGATTTAAGTAAGAGAATTGTAAAGACCTACGTACGTACAGAGACATAGACGAGAATGGAAAGTGTATATCTCTTTCGCGTCCGCGACATCTATTAAAAAATGCACTTGCGTAATTCGAGCGATAAGCTTCTGTTCCGTCTCGTTCTTTTTACATATAAGAGTGCCAAATGCACTTTTCTAGAAATACAATTCGCCTTCGACACTGATTTCGATTTCGAGCAAGGTGTTGCTCGACTGTAGAGCGCGACAGACTGTGCTGGTATCACGGCTTTTTACGAGTGTCTAAAGTCGTAGTACTTACCTGAGTCTCCATGTAGAAACGAAATTTCGGTGCATCGAGGGCGAATGTCGCGTCGCGTCGCGTCGCGTCGCGTCCCGTCTGACCATTGTTAGTCAAGACCATTGTTAGTCGATGATGCCCGCCAGTTCATGACCATTCTGAGTTCTATATCCTGTCGAATACCGGGCTTCTATACCGGGCTTCCAAGTCGATGCGCTCTGTAGTCTCAGATGGCTCGTTCTCGGCCACGCGCGACATGTAGAAACGAAAATTCGGTGCATCGAGAGTGAATGTCGCGTCTGTCGGCTTTAGACAGAAGACCCTTGTAAGTCGATGATGTGCGCCAGTTCATGACCATTCTGAGTTCTATATCCTGTCGAATACCGGGCTTCTATACCGGGCTTCCAAGTCGATGCGCTCTGTAGTCTCAGATGGCTCGTTCTCGGCCACACGCGACATGTAGAAATGAAAATTCCGTGCATCGAGAGTGAATGTCGCGTCTGTCGGCTTTAGACAGAAGACCCTTGTAAGTCGATGATGTGCGCCAGTTCATGACCATTCTGAGTTCTATATCCTGTCGAATACCGGGCTTCTATACCGGGCTTCCAAGTCGATGCGCTCTGTAGTCTCAGATGGCTCGTTCTCGGCCACGCACGACATGTAGAAACGAAAATTCCGTGCATCGAGAGTGAATGTCGCGTTTAGTCTCCTTTGCAATCTCAATCGGGAGATTCTTAGCTTTCGCATATCCCTCGTAAGTTACGCAAGTGCGTTTGTCAATTCTTTTCTATCTCTGCAATGAGATACTTAGAATCTGTTTGTCACTCGAAAGCATCGAGCAAAGCAAAGAGATCGACGAGAACCTTTCTCGTCTATTTCTCTCACGCGTGTATGTTAACCCTTAAAGTAAAGTCTTTTGAAAGAATTTTAGTAGCCTTTTACCGAATATTGCAATCACAGTCCGAAGGGTTAATATACCGAAGCATAGTCTGTTAAGACTATAAAATTGTAAAGAGTATCTCTCTTTCGCGTTTGATGTACAGTTGCCAAGTAGTTACAGAATTTTATTAGCTTTGTCGCTGTTTCGTTGGCTCCTCATCTCTGATGAGGAGGTCGCCGCTGTTTCCGTTTCCGGAAGCAAGCGACTGAGCATGGAATCTGTATGGGTGGATCAGTTTCATCCCCTGGTGTTCTTGTCGAAAGGGAAAAGTTTCGGGCGTAGGGGGTGCACCTTTTGGTGCACTGCCTGCGTAGGTCACTCGGGCCGATTGCCCAATCTCCGCGTAAGTAGGCTTGAGCCAGGGTACACGCGGCTGGGGGAGCTCGCAGGTTCGCATGTGGTCGGAGCAACAGTGATCGCCTGAGAGATGCCGTGCGCTTTTCCATTTCGACTCCTTCAGGGTGGTAGGAATTGCGCCATTCATTACTCGTTTCATGCTCTAGCTAGGCATGGAATGTGTATGAGTGGATCAGTTTCATCCCTTGTTCTTGTCGAAAGGGAAAGGTTTCGGGCGTAGGGGGTGTACCGTTTGGAAGCTGCCTGCGTAGGTCACTCGGGCCGTGATTGCTAACTACGCACAGTAAGTTCGGCCGGGGTGTTTCCCACCGGTTACACCTGGCGGGTCGCACGCGTCGGAGCAAGTAGGATCGCCTGAGAGATGCCGTGCGCTTTTCCCTTTCGACTCGTTCAGCAGGGTGGTAGGAATTGCGCCATTCAATACTCGTTGCATGCTCACCCGTAGTCTTTCCTTCTTTGTTGATCGACGAGAACCTCTCGTCTATTTCTCTCATGCGTGTATGTTAACCCTTTAGACTTTAAAGTAAAGTCTTTTGAAAGAATTTTAGTAGCCTTTTACCGTACATTGCAATCATTACGCAAGTGGATATTTGCGATAGATTATGCCACTAGGGCTCATTGTAAAGAGTGCGATAGGCTAAATTTAAGGGTAGAGGTAGGCTTGCTTGTCGAGAGTGACACCTTTTGCTTTTGCTTTCTCTTACAATTAGCTTGACCGTGCACCATGCCATTTCTCATTTAGCATACTTTTAAACACTTGTCATAGTGACTTTTATATTCCCTACTTTCGATTGTCTTTTCTTTCTTTCCGGAAATATGATTCCGAAGACGGAGACGGCGAATCCGTGTCCGTTTGTCAATTCTTTTCTATCTCTGCAATGAGATATTTAGAATCTGTTTGTCACTCGAAAGCATTGCAAGCGTACCTCTAAAATATGCGAAAGAAATTGTAACCGCATGTAACTTAGAAAACTTGGGCAGGGAACACTAGTTTTAAGCGTTCCATCGAAGAATTCGCCGGGGGATTTACCGAGGGATTCGCCGAGGGATTCGCCGAGGGATTCGCCGAAGAGTTCTCTGGTGAATTCTTTAACAGATTCACTCAGAGTTTCGTTGGCGGGCTCGGGATGGAATTAGATCTGGGTTAAGGTTTACTAACATTGTAGAGTAGAATTAGAACATTTTTCTGGCATTCCATGCCATTAGCGCCTGACGAGGCTGCTTTTTTCACGTTACAATTCGGAATTATTATGCGCCCAAGGAGGCTGCTGTTCTTCCGTTTTGTGATTAGACATCGTTAAGCGCGCATAGACGCTGCCGTTTCTTTTCTTATTAAAATTGAAAAGTATTAGGCGCCCCAAGGGGCCACTCCTTTTTTCTATCAGTCTTAAGAATCGTTAAGCGTCCATAGAGGACTCTCGTTTTTTCTTCTCATTAAAATTGAAAAGTATTATACGCCCAAAGGGGCCACTCCTTTTTCCTATGAATGTTAAGAATCATTAAGCGCCCAATGTGGCTGCTCGAAATTTTTCTAAATGTCTGAATTGCGTGGCGCTCCATGTGGCTGCCTGGAATTTGAAGAAAATTTTTTGGAACTTGCTTAAATACAAATTGTCTGTTTCAGTAATAGTGTTTGTGATTGCCCGTAATGCAATCGTAGAGTCAGTGTTTTTGCGCAAGTAAAACTAGTTGAGAGCTTCGGTGCTCTAATAGTTTTTTGACCGCGAAAGTAGAGTCATGCACGAGTCCAACTGGAGCTGCTGGGCTGAGAGGTGCTGAGCTGAGGGGAGCTGGTCCGATGGGTGCTGGTCCGATGGGTGCTGGTCCGATGGGTGCTGGTCCGATGGGTGCTGATCCGATGGGTGCTGGTCCGATGGATGCCGGTTCGAGGGGTGCTGGTCACAGAGTTGCTGGTCCCAGGGGTGCTGGTCAGGGGTTCGAGTTTGCAGAGATGCAGTACTCTTGATGACAGCGAACGATAAGTCAGTTTATAATTCTTTGAATGTGGGTGCATGCAAGAGAATAAAATGGTTTCTGTAGAAAACGTAGCGTAGCCAGCTCTTTCGATTCTGGCCGTTCTAACACAAATGCGCGACATGCAGGGACCCATTTCACATGGTCGACATTCGTTTTGGGAACACTTACGTAATATTTCGCGAGTATGGCTTAGGGCGTCTAGGCAATAGCCTCGTGACGTGGCTCTTTTCTAAACCATATTCACGAAATATTGCAGAAATATTCCTAAAACGAATGCCAGTTATATGAAATAGGCCACTAACCGCCGCGCATATGTGTTGGAAAGAGCAGAATCAAATGAGCTGACCATACAAGGTACTCGTAGATAGTGACATGCATGTGTCTGCTTTAAAATCAGAAAATTAAATCAGTTGCTCGCGATTTTGACAATTCCGATTAATAATTCATAAAATAACCGAATCGATCGGGTCGAGTAGAGTCACCGCGAAAAATTTGTAATGCGATCGTAGAGTCCCCGCCTTTTTCGCGTCCATGTATTGCAGAGCACCGTGGCTCTTACTTAGAGTAGTATTACCGCGAATTTAGAGTCAAATTTTTGCGTATCTAAGACTTGTTCAGAGCACCGAAGCTCCAGTTGAATTTTCTTCGCGAAAGTAGAGCCAATTTTCTGCGCATATAAAGTTCGTCCAGAGTACCGGTGCTCTAATTGCTTTTTTATCGCGGATGTAGAGTCAAATTTTCGCTTAGCTTCAATTTTCAGCTTAGACTTGCCAAGGAGATTCTAGGCCCTAGAGAGGGCCTAGCTGTGGGCCCTGGAGAAGGCCCAACAAATGGACCCTAGAGAGGGCCTAGCGCGTAGGCCCTAGAGAGGGCCCAAATGGGGACCCTAGAGAGGGCCTGCCATAGGCCCTAGAGAGGGCCTAAAACGTGGGCCTTAGAGAGGGCCTGCAGCATAGGCCCTAAAGAGGGCCTACTTGCATGCGATTGTAGACACGAGTACCTTGTATTCCTGGGTAGTAATCTTTGTGCGTGCATTTTGGAAGGGTAAGCATCCTACTTAATTGCACGCAGTGCATTTTGGTAGGATATGCATCCTACAAAATGCAAACAAAAAGACTTTGCCCAACGAGTCCATTCCGGGAGCAAGGAATATGAAATACTTGAAATGGCGCGTTTAAAATACAAGAGGGCCAAAAGTTGCTACTCCTTTTTCGAATTAGAGCCACCCCCTATATACCCCGCGGCGTGTATACACTTATTAACCCTTTGAACTTTAAATTAAAATCTTTTGAAAGAACATAGTAGCCTTTTCTCTCTAAATATTGCAACCAAAGTTCAAAGGGTTAATATATTTTCGCAAGATTTTCAGGAAATCGTGCGTTTAGATTTAAGTAAGAGAATTGTAAAGACCTATGTACGTACAGGGACATAGACGAGAATGGAAAGTGTATATCTCTTTCGCGTCCGCGACATCTATTAAAAAATGCACTTGCGTAATTCGAGCGATAAGCTTCTGTTCCGTCACGTTCTTTTTACATATAAGAGTGCCAAATGCACTTTTCTAGAAATACAATTCGCCTTCGACCACTGATTTCGATTTCGCGCAAGGTGTTGCTCGACTGTAGAGCGCGACAGACTGTGCTGGTATCACGGCTTTTTACGGGTGTCTAAAGTCGTAGTACTTACCTGAGTCTCCATGTAGAAACGAAATTTCGGTGCATCGAGGGTGAATGTCGCGTCGCGTCGCGTCGCGTCGCGTCCCGTCTGACCATTGTTAGTCAAGACCATTGTTAGTCGATGATGTCCGCCAGTTCATGACCATTCTGAGTTCTATATCCTGTCGAATACCGGGCTTCTATACCGGGCTTCCAAGTCGATGCGCTCTGTAGTCTCAGATGGCTCGTTCTCGGCCACGCGCGACATGTAGAAACGAAAATTCGGTACATCGAGAGTGAATGTCGCGTCTGTCGGCTTTAGACAGAAGACCCTTGTAAGTCGATGATGTGCGCCAGTTCATGACCATTCTGAGTTCTATATCCTGTCGAATACCGGGCTTCTATACCGGGCTTCCAAGTCGATGCGCTCTGTAGTCTCAGATGGCTCGTTCTCGGCCACGCACGACATGTAGAAATGAAAATTCCGTGCATCGAGAGTGAATGTCGCGTCTGTCGGCTTTAGACAGAAGACCCTTGTAAGTCGATGATGTGCGCCAGTTCATGACCATTCTGAGTTCTATATCCTGTCGAATACCGGGCTTCTATACCGGGCTTCCAAGTCGATGCGCTCTGTAGTCTCAGATGGCTCGTTCTCGGCCACACACGACATGTAGAAACGAAAATTCCGTGCATCGAGAGTGAATGTCGCGTTTAGTCTCCTTTGCAATCTCAATCGGGAGATTCTTAGCTTTCGCATATCCCTCGTAAGTTACGCAAGTGCGTTTGTCAATTCTTTTCTATCTCTGCAATGAGATATTTAGAATCTGTTTGTCACTCGAAAGCATCGAGCAAAGCAAAGAGATCGACGAGAACCTCTCTCGTCTATTTCTCTCACGCGTGTATGTTAACCCTTTAGACTTTAAAGTAAAGTCTTTTGAAAGAATTTTAGTAGCCTTTTACCGAATATTGCAATCACAGTCCGAAGGGTTAATATACTGAAGCATAGTCTGTTAAAACTATGAAATTGTAAAATCTCTTTCGCGTCCGCGGATTTTTTTTTAAATAGTAGAGTGAGATTGCCGCTTCCCTCATTGCTTGCAATGCGGGACGCGATGAGTTGATTATAATGGAGGGTGGATGGGATTAGAGTTTTTTTTCGGGTTGAACCTTTTGTTGGTTCCTCATCTCCGATTCGATATCTGAACCGAAGGGATCGATGGATCTTTGTTTCCATCCATCTCTTTGGTTTAGTAGGCTAAGGGTTTCATGTAGAGGGAGATCGACGGAACTATGATTCCATCTATCTCTCTACGGGTCTCAAAACGCAGCAACCTCCACGCGGTGAGACCTGGTAATCGGTGAGAACCGAGCCGATAGCTGCCATTGTATAAAAATTTATTTGAGTTGCAATACTTTGGTGAAATTTGAGAATAAAATATGTAACGTGAAATGTTATTCGATTGTTCCTACCCGACCCAAAAGCACGCGTATAGTGTTAAGATAGAAGGATGTGCAAGTTGGAAATTTTTCGCGAGATCCTGGAACTGATGGGTTTTCGACAATTTTTAAAGTCCTCTCTGCTTCAGCACCATATTGAAATATACCAAGTTACAATTCCTAAACGAGGTATTCCACGTTACATCATAAAAGCATGTCTTCGACAAATAATGTTGTTTGTATAAATTTTTATGTTCAATAATTTTATTTTGCGTTAAATAAACTGAAATAGAAAGCAAGGTTAAAGGGCGAATGTGTTCTTGTTTTGTTGTGAACCTTCTTTCTGTGTCGTTGCACGGAATAGGTTTATAAAACGATCTTTAAATTGTTACTCTAACAGAATCATTTGAAAATCGCGGGTTTCAAATGATCTAAGTTTTACCCGCGTTAAATTCTAATTCCTACCACGCGTAGCGTAACAATCTTATTTTAGACTGAATCGATAACGTTGGGTGTGACATGAAAATGGTAAAGGGGCTCGCGAGCCCCCCCGAGTGTGTGACACAAAATTACATTGCATGATGGGTGAATCCTATATCTGGTCTGTGATACCACTACATTCAGTCCTCAAGTTATGGGCCGGTAACACAGTTTGGTTGGCGATACGAACATCCATAAGGTGATAGGTCTATCCTATACCTCGTTTGTGGTAATACTATTATTTTTGTACAGTATCGTGAGACTTTTTCGCTTCGATCAAAAGAGTACCATATAGTTGTCTTAATTTTTAGCTCTACTAAGGAAAGTTAAACCGTGCAAAATGTAAGATTACAATATCTCTTTGGAAGATACACAAAAATACTTATTTGGACAACTAAGTATTAAATACACTTCATGCTAATCGCAGCTAAAGGCTGATAAAAATAAAAAGTTAATAAAGGAGAAAGCATTAAAACATTATTTTCCAAGCGAAAAATGCACTTGTGATGCCTATCTTACGTTTGAAACGCATAAAGCCGTTTCAGATGGCGCCCTAGTAGTCTCACGGAATAATTTAAGTTGCCCACCTAAGCAACCATTTACAATAAATATTTAAAAATAGCCAGTTGTTATCACGCCCAAGTCAGTTTATTGCTGACAGTTAAGATACATCTAATGAGGTAGCCAATTATTCAAAATCTTATCCATCGATGGCACATTTCCTCCCCAACTTACTATCACCGGAAGTTGCTGTATATTACGCACATCTGACCACAGAAATTTAACTTATTTTACAAACACTACTGCATAGTTAAACGAGTGAAACAAAATAAAAGCAAATTTCTGAATGAACTCCCCTTTACTTTACTCTCGTCGTTAATTATTTTAAATTACATAATCCGTGTAGCAGCGAATAGCTGTTATCTGGCCTAACCTAACGTAGACAAAGAGGAATTACAAAATAAAATTTGTATGCAAACTGTATGAATAAATATGTAACAATTTAACGGCTTTTATTGGACACCAATTTTTCATAGAATTTTCTTACAAATCTGCCGTCTGACAAATTTTTTGCCTCTTTCTCTTTCCCACGTCCGTTCCGAAAATAAGAGGCAACAATCTAGTCGATACGAAACAGCTGATTGTTGAATCGGAGCTCTGTAGAACAAACACACAGTACAGTTATCGCGAACTCAAGTGTGCAAGTGCATTTCGAACGCACGCTTTCATGCAGATTTGTGATTTTTAAACGCCACTGCAATTTGTCTTGCAGAAACTCATGTATTTCGACAAAATGATGAGTTTTCGTAAGCTGTTTCGTGACAAAAAGTGCGCCGTGATTGGGATGGTGCACGTGGGTGCATTGCCTGGTACAAATTCACTGTTAAGTTCGGCTTGGCGTGACAAACCCTGCACCAAATATTGCTTCCAAGAAAGTGCAATGCCAGTTTTCTGTTACTAATCCACAGAGAATGTCGACCTAATTCTCTATGATCCGACGAAAGTTTTTTCTGCTAAATGTGCTGCATCAATAAGTTATTAAATGCTGTTTTTATCATTATTGGTCTTGAACTGCCAATAATATAACGTTTATCTCTCCTGTTCATACAAAAGAATATGTCTGTTGTAAATAACAGATTCGCTGAAAACAGCATATTTTTCACATTTTTAATCAATGAACTAACAGCATATTGACAGAACATGCTATTTATAAAAGACACTCTTTAAACTGGACAGTTCATATCATTTATTGAATCATGCCCCCTTCTAGAATGTTCTGAGTTACTGAAATGAATATATTTTAGGAACACCTTTGTATGCTGGTAATACAATAAAAGTCATAGAGGAAGCAGTTAGGGATGCTAAAATTTATAAACACTGTAAAGTTGTGAGTTTCGTTGCAAGCTTCACAGACAGGGTTGCCAGATCTGGAGATTTCAATTTTGTGGAAGATTGTAGTGGGGTAGAAAGTGTCAATAAAAAAACTGGCATCTAAAATTATAAAGGAGTAACAATAATAATAATAAAAGTATTCTGAAAATTTTTAGAATTTGTTACAGATTTTAAGGGTTTTTTTTATTTTTTTTTATGCACCAGTGCAGTGCCAGTGCCTGTCTGCTGAGATTTTTATTGTGCCTGCTTTAGGCCGTAGACAACGGTTCAAAACTTGAGACTCCGGCTGAATACCGAAGATCTGGCAACCCTGTTTTTTAGAATCTACTATCAGAATCAAAAATTATGTAATACTCCTCTCCTGCTTCACCCTCAGGATGGTATCCTTGTGGAGAACATGAATGATATTCCATACGTGCGATCCAAAGACATATCCCCTGAAACAATATCTATGATGACCAGAATCTGTGGTCACATTAGAAGGAAATTTCACCCAAAAGTACCCTGTGGCGTACAGGTATAGACTAGGGAATACTACCTGAAACCGTAGGACTAGTGAGCACTTTCATTAAGAAAACTAAAAACAGATTTTAGCAGGATGTAACAGAGAAGCAATGGCTGTAGCGCAAGCTTCCAATTTCCAATTTATTAGGGCTGAGGGATTTGTCTTCTCTCACATTGCTGACGAGGGCTTCACTGACGCGTGCGCTGGTCCTTTGTTGCGATACAGAAAGCGTATCAACGCTGATAATGTTCTTGTTCTCGCTGACATTAAAAAGAAACACAGGTGACTTGTTCTGCTCGAACGAAGAAGATAATTTAATCTAAGAATTCTATTTTATTCCTCCTTAGTTCACATGCGATCACGTACGACGTCAGCTTGTCAGAAACAGCGAAAGCAGCAGAGTTTTTCTTAGCCGATGGAGTGGTAGTAACAGGGACTGCTACGGGCGACCCAGTCGATGCAGAAGAGCTTGCAGGTAATTTTATCGTAGCAAGAAATAACAATTTTAAATTAATTGTGCTAACAGTATGACTTTCTATTGTGAGTTACTAGAAAAAATTGTATTCTGCAGAGGTTAAAAACGTTGCCAAGGGGCCTGTGATTGTTGGTTCCGGTGTGACGATAGACAACATTGAGGAATACATATCTGCAGATGCAATAATTGTTGGATCCCACTTTAAAGTCGACGGGTTGTGGCAGAACGCTGTTGATGAAGAGAAAGTTAATAAATTTATGACGAAAATAGAAGAATTACGGAAGAGCATAGAATCATAGCAAGTCTGGAATATATTTTATACTGGCGTATCGTAAATACATGTTTGCAAATACACGCTGCACTTATACACCATTAACTACCCCTCGTTTTTATTAATCAAACATTCTTTGTCATTACAATAATCGACGATAATCGGGAATTCGAACGTAACGACAGAAGAAATTAATTATATGGTGAGGCGGAAATGCACGCAACCGGTTTCAGGGAACCTGTCCTACACAGTGCATGAATAGGCTCCTAATGGTGGGGTAGGAACTCACGGACCCCAAATTGAATTTATTGCTGCAGAACTACAAGCCACATCCCGTGAATATTTTTATACAAAAGTTCTACCATGACCCCAAAATCAGTGGTTTTGTTTTTTACGAAAATTGATATACATAAATCACACATACAGCAGCAAGAATACAAACATTTGACTGCCACCACAGTCGATTTTATACCAAACTACTTAGCTTTACTACTCAGCTTCGCCCGAAATTTAGATTCTGATTTCATAAAAAAAAAAATTTTTTGTGAAAATAGTCACATTCATTTCGTGATCTCAGAGTTTATCGTTCGAAAGTTTTTAGGCAACAGACAAACACACAAACATATCGAAGCTTTCTGCTTTATATATTAAGATAATGTAGCCACAAAAATTACGTCGATTTTTATGGACGCGCGACAAACTCAAAATTACCGTTTACATGCCATTAGAGAATGATCAGCGAAACTTTCTATCAAGGAGTTTTTTTATCGCCCTAGTTGATCGCCCTAAAAATTATTACTAAATCATCATTATTTGTAAGTCAAGAAGGAAATGACTTCAAAGTTCCTTAGTCAGCGTGAAGACTATATAATTTTCAATCGTCGATATGTTTGAATATGTAATAGACACATCGGGAGAATGCAGCACTTCGGTTAACAAATATTCATTACACCAAGTACAATAGTTCTGCAGTGTAGGCAAAAGCTGCACTTTAATTGCAATCGATCGAATTTGAGATGTAGAATAGAAAATGGAAGGAATTTTAATTGAGCCAGTATTATATTAAGTTTAAATTGGGTTGGAAATATTAGAAAAGTTGAGCTGAGGGTATATATTCTTAGGGACAAAAGGCGGGAGGGGGAAGGGACACAGGGTAGGTGATTCAGAATTCATGGGGTGAAATAGTGGTTATGGGTACGGTGGAAGTTGGAAAAGTGAGAAATGTTTTCAGAAATGAGTCACGCATTGTTTAGGGGTGGGTATTTTACAAAATGACGTACAGTTGGTCAGCAGGGTTTATATTTGCGTATTTGTCCTCAAAATAATAGAATTATTTTCGTGCAGACTGTACACGAATATTGTGATGTCATTTGTGCATGCAGAAATCGCGACTTGGCATGAATGATTCCACGTTTTCCACGGCATGTGCCAATTGTTGACGCTGAACTCGTGATGCTGAGAGCATGCCAACAGAAAATACAGTTTCGGACCTCGCGTTTATTGTTGACAAATATACGCAATACACTTCCGTAACGTGTTTGCAATATAATTAAACAATAGGTACGTAAACAAATTATTTATTCACGAGAAATGGGAAAATGTGACTATGATTAGGGAGAAAATGGTACATTAAAACGATGAAATTTGTTATTTCAAATTTAAAGAAAATTCAAAACTGGTTTGCAATTCCTGCGGAGCAGCGATGTCAAAATGTTAGGCATTTTTTCAATTAAGGGAAAATAGACGGCAGTAGCAAATTGTGCCATAGCGTAATTATTTGCAGCAATTCGGAAAAGAGTCTCTTTGTACGGAATATTTTTATCGCCACTCTGTTTCCATGTTTCCCTGCCAGTCAATTACATATCTCTTTTAACACGCACTGCGAATAGAGCCATTAAAAATTCATTAAGTCTACATTTCCAAAGCATCCATCGACCATAAATGGTATAGTAGCTTGTGGTTCACAATGCTCCTCGATACTGAATAGATTTTCACATTTCGAACGGAATTGCTAACGAAATCCATCCCGCACGAGGAAGTGCAATTTCCGTGCTGATTTATTATTGGGCCGTACAAGAGTTTCTTTCCGCAAATCAATGCCAAAAGTGGAGTACGTGATACTGGGTCGCAGGAAACAAAAAGTTTCCCATGGTACGCTTGGTTACTGCCGTGCATTGACTCGTATCAATCCAACAGGGAAATGGAGGGATCTCCCAAACAGTATTGACAGGGCTGCCTCGCGCAGGCGTCTGGCCGCTGGCCGCACTGCCACTATGCCACTGTTCAACAGTGGTATTCCAATTTTCCCTTCATCGGTTGTAAAATCCTCCCACACACACGCTCAAGCCCCAACTCCCCCTTATCAAACATGGCCACACATTTCCAAAGTCGACAGTTTCATGTATCCATCCCAACCACTTCAATCTCATTCATAAACAACGCTCGCATTACACAGGGATTTAACAGGACTCGCCGTCGAACTGTCCACCGGATACCTGCCCCATGGTGCATCATTACCTACAGAACACGTGACCAAGTACCACCATTCCCATTGACAATGCTGCAGTTTCTTTATTTTTGTAAACCGTCTCTGGGATAGGGTTCAGTGACTCCCCTCACAGTGTTGTCTCGCACTGAGAGACACTGCTACATATGATGCCATCTTGCCACCACGGGGCACCGATGTCGCTGCGAGCCGAACGAAACTACTTTGTATCGAGGCGTTCTAACAGCGAGGGATAATTAGCATGCCTATCCTGACGATGGATCCTTTGTGTTCCACGCTGGGGATATTCGGCGGCCACTGTAACGGCACGGCGTTTCACGAAATAACGGACACTTAATGGGTGCAGGCAAAAAGGAAGTTTTCCAAGTGTCCCAGAGCATTAACAGCCACCAGCAGCTGTTCGCCCAGCTGAGCGTTCCCCCACCCGCGATTCCTGCTCACCGCAGAAGCAACGTGCCCCGGGGCCCTGGCCACCTCCCTCTCGATCGTGACACGATCAGCTTTATATACACGCTCGTAAAAATACCGCTTTGTTAAATTGCGAAATATCGTTGTTACGTCCGGTGACGCCACCAGAACTGCTGTTCCACCGCGCAGCGTGCCGTGGGCGACCGAATCGAAGGTCGGACGTAAAAATAAAAAAAAAATCAGACGAAATAATAATGCAGGCGATTCGCGAGAACAGCGGCTCAGGCAATATGCAGGCCGCCGCCGACCGTCGCGATTTCCTTCGATAATGCTAGTTATTGGTGCACCCCTGTCTGGGGTGCAACCAATATCTATATCGTGGCGTAATATAAATAACAGTCGAGTGGCACATTATCACGCTACATATTTTATACGGGAGAGCCTTGTACCACCAGCTCCAAGACACCGGAGCACCGCATCGATTTTCCGCTTCCTGCATTTGCAGCGATTTCGCGGAACTTCCACCCCCTCCCGCAGTTTTTTTGTGTTTATAATTATCGAGGAGGTCCCGAAAAGGGACTTCTTTCGATCATTCCGTATGCGGAGAAACGTAAGAGGCGATATTAAAGAATGGGTGATCAAGGATTCGCTGTAAATGGGAAAGCAATTGAGCGCAGGGTAATAATGATGTGGTATCAGGATTTCTTGTATCAGTGAGGATTAGGGAATTCTCCAGATAACGGCGGTAGATTTGTAAAACAGCCAATGCTCGCATTGGAGTGTCCATCTGTTCTGTATTTGGAAGCCAATTAATGATTGATGGGATATCGTCCACCATTTTACACTGGAGGATATTCTTAGTCATTCTGTAAACAATTTCTCGTTTAGTCGCTCCCTGTTTACATTGTGATGTCAGCATATTCTCACTTCAAATTTATGGCAATTTCCTTCAATAATTAAAACTGGTGATTCAGGAAGAGTTTCACTCACTCGTAAGTGGTTGCATGTACAGTAATTTCGTCTAACTAAATGCATTTTGTTTCATATCCTTCCTCAGAATGACGAACAAATCTTCAAAGCTGATGAAACACCGAGTCTCAATGCTATCACACTCCCCTAAGCCACCAATATTAAATAGTGCTCAGTTCCTCATCGAGCCTGCTGCATACTATCGTCCACGTTAACCTTCGACCTTCCATTTTGCTAAAAACGAAATGCTACCACGATAACGATCACCACTGACGTCTAACATAGCCGATTATAGATACTCTAATCCACAAAATCTTCAGGCTTCACAGTCAGCCAATTCCCCACCTTTCGCGCAACCTACGTTTCCTAGAATCTTCCATCGATATTTTACAAAATCTCCTCTTACCTACCGCGATCCAACAGAGCTGAAACGTTCCTCCATTGATTGCAAAAGTATCACGCCTATACATCACATTTTACGAGCAAAAATAGAAGGCCAAAGTGGTGGACGATTTGAAGCGCGAGCCACCGTGTGCCGAGGTGATCGATGCAAGATGGGGTTCCCCGGGGCCACCCGATGACACGGTCCTGATATCGCTTTAAAAGCCCTCCACGCGGCTCATTCCCCCACCAATAGTCCCGCGCCGCCGCTCCCCGCCCCACGACAACGGCTGGACTGCCCAGCCAGCCAGTCGAAATCAGCTGACGACTATTACTGCGGGCAGTTGCTACCACGGCTCCTCAAACGCAACACTGTTCAGGCGAGTGGATCCTTTTCTTCATTACGATTCTTCCTCCTCTGCTGTTCTTTCTGTCACACGCTCACCAACATACACAAACAGAGACACACACACATACAAGCCCGGTCTCTCTCTCTCTCTCGTCCCCCTTTCGCGTACACCGCTTCTGTTTCTTCCGCCGTGTTGCGAGGGGGGTCAACGATACCCCCGTGTTGCATCGCGCTCGTATCCAGAACCACCACCGATAATCGTCGTTTGTCAGCCGAGATAAGACATCACTCGCTGTTTGACGTACACCTCTACACTACGTTTTGGGTCCCGTTGCCTGTTCTGGCAACCTGGCCGGTATGCGGTTTACCGAGCGCACACAGCCGCGAGTGAAGACGGTGGAGCAAAGGGTTGCTTGGCGAGAGAGCGAGACCGAGGCAGAGAAAACGGGACGAAGGAGAGTGCAAAGAGACAAGACTAGGGATAGTGGAGATCGGAGGGAACCCGCGGGACGATTAAATCGCCTGCCAGAAGTACGACTGCAAGAGTGTGTCTATCCCTGTGCGTGAGTTTGTACGTGAATGGCCCCGCAGTTCAGGGTGCACTCTGTGTGGGTTTCGCTAGTTTAGCTACGTTACAGTGGTGCATCGAAGGAAAACTACTAGAAACTGCCCACTCGTTCCTCGTCCTTCACCGCGGCCAGAGAAAGAGAACGAGCGCGAATTCGAAATCAAGGTCGTTGTCACAGACAGCTCTCTCGCGTGTGTGCACGAGGGAACTTTGCTTTTTCGTGGTGCCACTGCGCGCCCGACTGCTGTAGCACGCAGGAAGCGTCGGTCCCCTCAATCGCCGAAGTTTAAAGGCCTTGTCCCGGGGGTCGGTGTTTAGATGGGTGACCATCTAGGGAAACTCCGGGTGTGTCTCCCGTTCGTTGCCATGGCTTGGCCCCCCGAGCTTTTCCAATGGCCATCGGGGGTGTGTAAGCCTTGAACACCAAGTTGCTAACGAAAACAAACAGAAGCCCCAACAACACACTGCTGCACGGTAATTCCTTTCGGATCGCGGCGGACAATGTTCACGCGAGCCTGGTCCGGAGGAGGGTCCGCAACCCCGGAGCTTTTCTCGGGACACGTCTGTGAAAGAGTGACACTTGGGAGGAAAGGACAACCCACCTTTCACCGCTTAGCGGCCTTGTAACGCGCGGGGTTCAACATCGAAGTGCGAACTTATAGAGCCCACACAAGGGATGTGTTTGTATGTGTGCGTTGTGTTCTCGTGTGCGTCGATGCGATAGAGCACGAAGGATGCTCACAGCGGGGGAGAGAAAGAGCGAGAGAGAGAGAGAGAGAGAGAGAAAGAGAGGTGTGTGTGCGAGTGAGAGAGAGATGTTACGCCGCGTGTAGTAGTGGGGAATTCGATCGAAACAATGCAGTGTGCCGTGGAGAGCGCTTGGTAACCGCCGCGCGCGCTTGATCGACGCGCACGGGGGATTGTTAGAAGTGCAAGGGCAATGGCAGTGGTTGTCACCGATGCATCGTCTTCCCGCGTTGTTCCACGAAGGCGCTCGGTTACAGGCGAACACCAGGGAAGACGGACCAACGACGATGTTGCCTGGGCGTTCTCGTCGAACGTCAATTGTGCAATGTCGCCGATTCGCAAACGGTGCGTTGAGCCAATGCTTCTATTCTCGTCCCGATACACATCATTTTTATCCGCGGATCAAGAGGCCGTTGCGTGGGTGGGGGGACACACATACACGCACGGTTGGTACCCCTTTCTCTGACACCGAATACACACCGGTGTGCGTCTTCCTTTCTCGCTGGATCTAGCTCCCTCGCGATTCGTCGAACGACTCTGTTTACTCGCAAACGGAGTAGTAAACCGACGGGGAAACTACTGGCGGCAGGGCGGTAGGGGGCATAGGAGCACCGCGATGGCTGTTACCCCGTTCTGCGCGGAAACTATATTCTTTGTTCCGAGTTGGTAGTGTATTGGCGACACTGTGGCTGGGCCTGTAAGAATATCCTCCGCTTAATGGGGACGCTGATCGGGTTTACGCTTCCTAAGCGGTGAATTTTGAGTTACGATCGTGGCGCTGATCGATGGTTCAAGGTGGGGTCTTTCACCTACTTTAGAGTACTGCTTTCTCTACTAATATAGTTCGAATTATACAAATTATCGAAGATGTTTGATTTCAATGACCTCATAGGGTTTCAATTATTTCTTCACATCTTCAAAATTGTATTATATTTTTATGTACGTGAATTTTTTAATTAAGTAGATATCAGGTTGATATCATTCTGCTTGATGGATGCATTGATTATTTTCCATAACGAAAATTCAGCTGCTTTTCTAGTAGCTAGGCTAGCCTTCGGCTAAGTGCTTGCACATCTGGGGTAGGTTAACAACTCCAGGATATTGCACTGCAGTTGTTTAAATTGCAGCTGTTACACCCACACTTAACACAGATATGACCCAAGTCTTCTGAAGACATAATTTACGCTTAGTACAGACACGAATCCAGCTTCTAATTAACATGTCCCAAAATTCAGATCTACTTTTCAGACCTAACCTAAATATTCAGACAGGCTTAACACACACTCAGATTTAGAACAAATCTTTAGAGCAAACTCACACCTAATCGACACCCACCCAAGCACAACACCCTCCTGAAACACGACAAGCTGAAAACCTCGATAATGTCGAAGCTCAGTCTTTAAACTTCTTCCATAGATTGTCTCGGCAGGTCTTCTGTTTAAGTCTGCATCGATCAGCGGCCGTATTACTAGAAACCCTGCAAACTTGAGCAGGATTTCATCATCGTCCGACTCTTCCCTCCTCTCGTCCCATCATAGCGGACAAACAAACTGGTTTTTAGCAATTTCACCGACACGGTGGCTCGCTCTCCCCGCGTCAGCTCCTAGCGACCAACACATTGACCCCGTTTAATCGCTTCTCACCAATTTCGCTCGTGCTGTCACTTCTCGCGCGCGTGTCCACGCAGGCGGATGCCAACGCACGTCGCTGGTACCGTATTATGTAAACTATCGTTCCACGGCGTTACATAATTTTCGAGATAAAAACGGAAATGTTTCGTTTGGCACGCGTGCACCAGCGATGAACCCGCGCCTCTGCGCAGTGAATTGCATTTACTGATTCAGTACGCGTTCGAACACTTCACGGAAACCTACCGCGCTGCGAATGGACGGGTCTGTTGATCCTGCGATGGGGGGGAGCGCGCGATAATTCCTTCTGCACGATAGCTTGCTAGAAAGAGTGTCTATTCGAGAGACCTTCCTGTAGAGTTCACGTCAGGCCTGCCAGCCTGACACGCGAAGTACTTACATACCTACCATCGTTTGTGTGGATACCGTTAGAGCTGAATCGGTGATCGGGAGAGTCCACTCCTAGAGAAAAAATTTAGGTCATAGAAAACAACGATGTGGATTGTAGAATACTCTCCAATGTGTGGGGCGATTTGTATCAGTGAGGAATTCTAATGCCCTCATTTTCTTCAGCTACTGAAATCATCCAGGATGCTTATTGCTAGTCGAAAATTCTGCTACAAGCTACAAATCTTAGAACAGTGTAAATTATTTATCTTATTAAAATACTTGAAGGTTAATAGTTTTGTCTTATGATTCAGTGCATGATAATTCAGTATTAAAAGGTGAATAGAAAATGTGGAATATTCTGTTTCATTGTTGAGAAACTCGGTTTTCAAGTTCTACAGACTTTTCAATCTCGATTTTCTCGGGAACGAAGAAATTGTTCTCTGCACCTTTTACTGTAGAATCGCGTTCCACTATATTGGATCATTTATCGTGTGATAACAATTATTTAATTCCGACGTTTATGAAGTAATATATGCCGCGTAGAAGAAACGCAATACTGAAAATCGCAGTGTAACAATGCCCCTGTGTAAGCTTCCGGAAAAATTCAACGCGTCACCTAATCGCCTCTCGAATCGCAGAGTCGATGACTCACGTGAGTCCGTTGCATTTTGCGCGGTAGTCAGGTCTGCGAGGCACGTATAGGACGTCGAGTATTTTTCTCACTGCGACACCGAAAACCCCGCACCGTGTCCAGCGACCAAGGTAGACACTTCGTTCCCGTTAAATCGCAGGAAAATCATCCTTGGACAGCCAGCAATCGCACGAGTGACTTTTTCCTCGGAACACCACGCTGAATCACCCAATTCGCGTTTTCATAGGTTATCGTGCGGTAATCGTGATCCACTCACGCGATTCATCGTGTCGATTAACCGCTTCCCCTGCTCTGTTGTCCCTCGCCAGCAATTTCTGTTTTAAAGCTGCACTTTCCTATCTCCAGGCTAGGCTTCGTCGGGGCTAGTGCAATCCTGCCTGTAAAATAGCGTTATAGAGTGTCGAGTTAACGGAGTGGTAGTTAAGTTATTAACGCGCTCGCTGCTGCGCCGTGGAAATACATTGTCACGGGGTAATACGTCGAATATAGATTATTACGAGGAGACAGACAGACAGACGGAGTGCACGTGCACGCGATACACGCTCTCGTATAGTCATGGCGCTCGCTTCTGCCTGCTTCACTCCACGTCCGAGCAACCTTATCCTGTCAAGCCCGCATCAATTTGCGGTTCTAGGCTGATTGTGTGGCAATTTCCTATGCAGGAGGGCGGGGAGTCTAGTGCAGCGATGAGGCAGATCCAAATTTAGATTCGGAACTGATTTTCATTCAACAGAATCGCCTCGAATACTTCCTCCAGTTCGCGTCACGACTGGTGCGACGATTTGCCCGCTGGGTGGGCGATGGGGGGCCCTCTGGGTAATGTCCGGTGGACAAATGGGTATGTATGTTGGGACTAGACGAGGGATCTAATTGGGGTCAGGCAGGCAATTTTTTTTGGGGACCGAACAAGTATCCAAATTGGATGCATAGAAGTTTATTGGGAGGCGAGGCTGATTTAAATTGGGGACCAAGGAGGGCAGATTTATTGCGGTTGGACAATGACCCAAATTGGGGACTAAAAAGGGCACTTTTAATGGGCCTGTACAATCACCTAAATTGGGTGCCAAAATGGCACTTCAATTAGGACTGGATAATGATTTAAATTAGAAACTCAGAAGGGTACGTTTGGCTCTGTCGAAGGACCTAAATTGGAGACAAAAAGGGCACTTTTCTTGGAACTAGACAGGGATTCAGTTTAGAGACCAGAAGGGGCACTTTTGTTAAAACTGGGCAAGCCGAAGACAAGCTCTCCGATTACATACCTTTTGATACAACAGTGAGGGACTTTCGATGCCTCTTGAATTTCTATTTAATCAATTTTTATTGACCTCCAGCTGATGAAATACTGTCAGGTGAATTGCGGATTAAAAATATGAACTGTATCTAACTACTTCCGCTAAGTAGTGACGTGCTTATACCTGCATAATCTCTATAATGTACATACATTAATACTAAATTAAGGCATTATGAATGAGTAGCAAGAAGAATCAACGTAAAAGTCTGTTATAAAACAACAAACTCAACTTCCCCTGAAATGAAATATTAGTGAAATTAAACTAAAACTAGAGTGAAGGTATTTACGATTTCATTTTACGAGTTGCTTTGACTTAAACTAAACTTTATCACTGTTATTATAAAAATTGCAACCAAGTTTATCGGTCTACTGAAACCGATAACGAAATGGTGAATGTTTTCACTCCATACCAAGAGCATTGTACCTGGCAACGATAGTTCGCTTCGTATAGCACATTTGCGATTGTTTGTCGAAGCGATACTCGCGCAGACGTAATATCAGAACGGCGAGCTATAATTTCAGCGATGAAATCAGTGACTTTTCTGACGCAACGATAAGGCTTACAGTAACCAACGTGATTAGTCTAATTATGATTCACGACGGGCTAGCAAACTTGAAGCTCACATGTAGCGACTACTAGCATTCATCATTTACGCTATCTGTATGAAAGTAAATAAGATAATAACATAGTAAAAAGTATTGTATCGAAAAAGAGAATAAATTAGTTGATGATGGATATATATATGAAAGCATTCTAATCAACCTTTTACTTTACTTCTGATCTTCCAACTAGAATAGAGAATGGTCTTTGTTCAGACAGTTGTGTTTATCCAAGCACTGCGTTGCAATTTGCAAGATAATTCAATTACATGCCATTTCAAGGCTGTTTTTGTCGCAAAAAGCCTTGAGATCCGATCTCACTTTGTTAATTTAATCCATTAGTATCGATTTTGAAATCAGTTCAAAATCAGTTAAAGTCCGTTACTGATTACGGGACACTCGAATGATACGGTACATAGGAGCCATTTAAACTTGACTCGAGTGAGTTAGGATGTGACTGTCGAGGAAAAAATTGTCGTTGTCGACTTCGTTGCGTTCCTAAGCAACATACCTGAAGGATTCGCCTCTCCACGCAAGCTGCGTAAAAACTAAACCGTTGTCCATTATCATAATTACGTCGCGCGACACTTAGCATAATTAAACATTGGCGAGACAGCTGAACGGCGAGGCGTTTGCACGTATTCCAGCCGGCACCGTAATCGATGGCGTAGAAAACAGGCAGCGTGAGTCGGCCGCTAAGTATTTATATACGCGCTTGAAAAACGCGAACTTCGGCCACGTAACTCGCGTTTACGGCTTTGTTTCGACGGCGGAAAAAGCGTGCACTTACGTGAATCGCGGTCGAAATTGACCCAGTTCGCTTCTCAGCACAGTGCAGATTGCGTGGCGGAGGGAACAACAAGACACTATTAGCTTAAAAATACAAGAATTGTAGGTGTTTTGTTTTGGTCTAAAAGGAGACATAGTGGGGTCCAAAGAGTAAAACACTTGGGAAGCTAAAAATAATTCAAAACACTGTTGTCGTCTGGAACAGTGATGTAGGAGAAAGTTAAGGAGATCCAAATTGTTGATTGAGTTTATTATTTGTTGGCAGTCTTTTACGTTATTCTTACAATTTTTAGATAAATTGGAAGTTGATCTAGGGTTGGGGTATGCTTAGTGGTTTGGGTTCAGGTAGAGGAAGTCTAGGTTGCATGTTATTTGTTGGCCACGGAATGCTGGCCCTGTTGAACCTGTTATGAAACAGGTGCCCCACCATACCAATGGGGTTACACTTTGGTTAAGGGCTTTGTGTGTCTAGTTGATTTGAATTTTTTGGTGACTAGAAGCGCAGTGATGTATAATAGGTTGAATACACCTGCTTAGGTTACCGTGCAAGTGCATCGGTATAAGTGGAAAATTTATTACATTTTCCTTCAGAAATTAAGGATAGTAGTATGTATTGATAAATACTACATACTTGTGATCTTCACTACTTGTGGCCATCACTACTTTTAGCCATCAGTATTTGCAGCCATCACTAATTGTGACCATCACTACTTGTCGCCATCGCAAATTTTGGCCATCACTAATTGTGGCTATCACTACTTGTGACCAACTCTATTTGTGACCATCATTAGATTTGACCATCACTGCTTGTAGCAATAACTAGTTGCAGTTTAAATTTTCCTTCAAAAACTAGGAATCCCTACATACATCGCAGTGTCCCAGTAGGCAAATAGCGTAGAACTTCTACATACCTCTATGACCAAAATCCCATCTAGAAATACAGAGCTATACAAATACAAAATCATGGCCCTTGATAAAAACTGTACCCTGAAAAAAGGTATTGATTGCTCCCTAGTATAGTCTACATCAGTATCACCTGAAAACACGAAATCCTCGCGGATTTCGATGTGTCATGGAATAAACCGTTCTGCGCAATCGAACGCGTGTTTGCGAGCCAGTGACCGTTCATTTGGAAAATTCAATTAAATCCTTCCGCCCCTGTGTATGCTAATCAACGTATCGGCGCAATATTTTCCATTTTCCGTTCTTTAATTAGAATCCAGTCGTGGCCGAAAGGTCGAACATCCAGCCGACGTTTCGCCAGGCGATAAGGCTAGTTATCTTTGCCGAATGAAATTAACGAAACAGATGTTTAACCCTGATACGATTAAGCATCAATCGTTCGACGTTCCTGTTTTCACTATTTATGATTCATTTGCGCGCTGTTCACGAACGGGGACATGCTCTCTCACGAGACACCACGTTTTGTTCACGCGGCCTGCTATCGAGTCCCCAGCACTATCAGTAGGTACGTGAGCACACGCTGAAATATTGCGGACTGTTTTCACAGTGAATCTAATCACCTCTGGTAATTCATCATCATTTTCTTCGCCGTCCATTTGCCACTGTAATAACAATCGAACTGCGAGGAGATAACCGAAAGTGGTGTGATGTGAGTTTGAATAGCACGCGCAGGAAGTTGCCCTTAAAATAGAATCCTCTGTATTTCGAGAACGGAGCCCTTGATCGAAAAACGGTAAAGGACTTTTTGGTTTGATTTAGCTTCATGATTCCTTCTGGCTTGAGCAATATATTTGTTTCCATGTTTCTAACATACCCCCTGTATTTTAAGAAACAGTATTTTCCCAATTGAAGTCAGATTTCTTGGAACTACTCTGGGGAACACTAGAGAAATTAGCAAGTTTAAGATTACACTAATACACTTCAATATCACAAGTCATCGATAGCTACGCACCTGTAATTAAAGGCAAAAAGAAAGTAAGATTTGCAAGTATTTGGCTGACAATGAGTAATATACAGCAAGGGCAAGGAATGTTGAAATGCGCGATGCAATAACGCGAGACTTTTAATAAATAACGAGACATCGGTGTCCCATTTGCGGTGATCGTCGTTTCTCAGCGAGGCGTTCTCACGCGCAGCGCTTCTCATTGCACAACGGTCGTGAAATAATTGCCAGGCTCCCTCTACGCTCGCCATTACCTGCGATCCCCAGACACTGCTTCGAAATATTTACAAAACCGTCGATTGTCATCCAATAATCTGACACTCGCTGGCACGTAGCACACGTGACGTTATCTTGCGCAATCGGACGCGGATTCTCGACGTGCGATGCGGTTGTTCGATGTGTAACCGGCCTGAAGTAATTATAACATGGTGACCATGGACCAGATAGCCGGGCTGCGCACTTTCCGCCCGTGCTGAGATACATTTTCCGCGACAAAGCGCGCTTCATGGAAGAAGCCGATTTTTCTCTATTGCGACACACCAACATACTATTTTGTGGAGATCAGGTACATTTTACGCAGTAAAATGAGTTTTTAATCAAGTCCTGCACAGTGATGGGATTTGAGATGAGACAAATATTTAATGTCAAAGATTTGCCTAACACCACATAGCCTCAGTACGCCAAGTATCCCAGTGCAGGAACACACTAAATGTCAGGCTTACAAATGGGGACCTCTCTCTGTCAGCGGTAGCCTTCATCCTTCCAGCGATCTTCCCCTCAGCGTTGGGCTTGGTGTCCTATTGCTGTGACTCCTAAGTGTGACTGTAGAATGAATGCAACTTGACACTACCCTCATATAGCCTGACCTGGAACACAATTCCTAGGTCAGGGAATTGTACAGTGCGTCCCGAGATAAGCGACTTTGTAAACGCAGCAGGGACTCGGGTCCTTAACGCCTCCGAGTGATTCGGTGGCAAGTCAAACGCCCAGGGACGTTTTCAGTCTACTCTTTGAGTATCAGTGCAAGGAAGCACATATAACCAAATAAGTACAGCCCTGTAACAAGTAGCAAATGACATATTTGGGGGCTTTAGCCTCAATAGTATCCATTGCACACCACTTGGGTGGGTCTCCCCTTAGTCGTTTATCTTGGGGATGCAGTATAATATCAGTGAGTATCTTTGTTACACTCTCATATTCCAATGCCTTCCTCAAGATGCTAGCTCTAAGCTCTAACCTTCTGCACTGACCTCTTAGTAGTACTTCCTCTACCACAAGCCAGAATTTGGATTCCACTCATGATACAGAAACACCATTACTCTTGGATTAATAATTCCGCGCCCATGCTCCCCTTCTCTTGCCCTACAGATTGCATTCTAATAGCTCCTCCACCAAGACTCCTAAACAGAGAGATCCTGAGAATCTCTTTGACACAGGGAGACGCATTAAATACTACGCACCCCGTCGTTGGAATATTTTGTTTGATCTAGCCCGTTCTCCCGTTGGCGTTTCAGGCGCTGAAGAGCAAGAAGAAGAAGGTCAGGATGCTGAGCAACTTGGCAAACTACTTACTCGGAGGTAATATCTCCAGCGCGCAGGATGCACGGGAAGGGTCCAATAACGAAAGCCCGGAGTCCCTTCCAGTGATGGCGAGGCTCAGTCAGGTGGAGGTCGAGGGCGATGACTGGATCCTCATTGACCCCGCTGGTACGTCTGGGAGGGGTACCCTTCTCAAAGGAGCCCTCCGAGAAACTCGAAAAATCGCCCGCCAACCCTTTCCAGCTTGACTGCTTTTCACGTCGGGGAGGTGTAAAACGAGACACGTCTTTGCGCGGCAGACGGGGCTAACACTAGCGTTCGATAACGTGATGCTGCACGGCGAAGGATAGTGGAAGCATTTGTCGGACGTGCTTTGTGGGACGGGGGATAACAATTGGGAGATTGATCTTTGTGGGAGGGCTTGCTTTTTGGGGCTCTTTTGGTTTTTTTTTTATTGGAAATTATGGATTGTGGGAGTTGAGCTTTGGAGAAATTAATTTTGAAGTAGGTTTTCGAGTTTCTGAGGAGTAACGTGAAAGACGGTTGCACTTTTTAAGATGATAAGGAAGGGAGATTGAAGGAAGATGTCTAAACGAACCTGATCTGGTTTGAAATTTTAGTATTTTTCAATAAAAAAGAAATATTTAATTTTACAATATTCCACTGAAAAATGAAAATTTACGAAAAATTGCTGTCAGTTAACACTTTCTAATCTTTTTTCCTTGTGTATCAGTGCAATCAGAGACCTCTGGTGAAACTGACAATAAGTTACCGGTATTACTAACAATGGATATTCGACAACACGAAAATTAAAAAAAAAATTGTAACTTTGCAGAAATGTAGTTAAAATGATGCTAATACCGTAACCTTATTTTGTTTCGGCAGTGAAACGATCTTAGGGGGGAAAGCACCTCAAAGAAATGGTGAGTTTTCCTATTATCTCGAATATCTGCGAAACCGTGGCATTAAATAAATTTAGTTCAAAGTATTATGATTTTCGACACCCTACAATACGGTGATAAAAATTTTCTAAAAATGGTGGTGGGGATAAATTTGGGTAAAATCATTTTTTTCGAAACTTTTTTACGCCTTAATGTAGGATATCAAAAGTCATAAAACAATTTTTCGATATATTTCACAGTTTTGTAGATATTCACGATAAAATAAAAACACAATTTTTTGGAGGGAGTGTTTTCACCCACAGGACCGCTTTCCAAAAAACTCGCATTCAGATGCTCCTGGCAGTTTTACCGCTCTACCGAGCAAAGATGGAGGGTCTAAGGAAAGCTAGAAGAAAGCAGAAAGGGTCAATAACAACCTGAATATTCCTCAGCTCCCCCAATTTTCACACTTCCACTTGTCCAGACCCCTCAGCTTTGCTCGTGTCACCCATAACCACTAAATTCCGCGCGAAGTGGCAGTCAAAAGGCCCAAGCACTAACGAGGGTTTGTTTGAAATCCACAGTTGAGGGCGCGACGACGCTGGAGGAGTCGTGGTACGTAACGCCACCCGCATGTTTCACATGGGCAGGTCCCGTGAACGTGGAAACGTCACCGCTGGAGGACCTGCTGATCGAGCACCCCAGCATGTCCGTGTACCGAGCCACAGCGTCTCCGGTCGCCCCCGACACTCCACCGCCCACACCCGACGAACCAGAAACGAGGGACGCCGAGGTTGACGCTTTAATTCCCGCTGTATCCGCCAAGACGAAAGGGCGACGGGTCCAGGAGGAGGTCAGAACCCCTGTCGCGTTCGCCAAGACGAAAGGGCGTCGCGTTCAGGAGGGCGCTCGAACTCCTGTCGCGTCTGCCAAGACGAAAGACCGGGACGTCAAGGAGCACATCTCCAACCGCGCCGTTACAGCCGCGCTGGACCATAGCCCAGGAAGAACCGAGAACGACCAACAGAACCGTAGACCCGCCATCCACGATGGGAGACCCGCCATCGGTCGTGTGCGCACCGAGAAGAGGATAATCCAGCTTCGATCGGCGCAGAAGGTTCTAGTCTTCACTTTATTACGATCCCAGGGTTATAGGTTAAGACGGCGAAGGGTTTTGAATGATGTGGTGGTTGAGGGAGGTGGGGCAAGAAAGTCTAAGCAAAAGTGACTGGGCTGGGTGTTCAGGGAGTCTGTGTAAGATCGTGGAGAGCTATGTAGGGTGGATGTACCAAGCAAAGGAGATAGGGAAGGTGGAGGAAACAGGGTGGAGTGTGCGTCCATGTGGAGAGCAGTCGATCTTAGCCAATTGAGTTCTCTTTTGCTTGCTACATTCAGCTTTGCTAGGACCACTTACACTTGGTTGTGATGAGAAACTAAAAGTATGTGGACTATTTTTGGCTGTATAGTTAACTAAAGGTATAAGTCATCTTCCCAATTCATGGGAACTTGATAGAGGGCGATCATTAGCCCATCTGATTTGTATTTGCGAAGCCCACTAGTATTTGATTGGGTTTGGTAGGGTATTGAGGCTGGAAAGGTAATAAGGAAAGTTTTCTCATTCTTCTGTTGCCTAACTCCTTCAAGTTTGATCAAGAGAGATAGGTGTAAAAGAGTGGATACGAGTTCCTAGATAAGCATAGTAGAACCAGGAGTCCCCGAAGCCTAGCTTCCTAGGCAGTTACTTCTACAATTATCTTCTCCAGTTTGTTTATATGTTTCTAACGTATCTGACTGATATTTTTCCAGGTTCTCGAGAAAAGGTCAACCCAGTTGCTGAAGAGAAGCCACCTGGAGAGGAGCAACAAGCTCAGCGAAGTGTTCAGCGTAAGAGGCAAGCGGCCACGCCGTCAAGACCGCTTGCGCATCCAGAACAGTGGCGTAAACAACAACCGGAAATGCTGCTAGTCATTCGATCTCAGGCCAAGGTGTACTCAAGTACCTTCTTCCTAAAGCAAAGAAAAAAACGAAAAAAAAACAACACACACATAAACCTAGATACACATATGAAGACACGCAAGAAAGGAGCAGAAACAACATAACGAAACAATCTGATGCGAAACTAATCAGTTTCTAACCCCGTAACGCGTTCATGCTCGTTGGCACGTGTCGCGACGATCAGTCACACGCTACTAAACCCGAGAATCACGTGGACACGCGCAAATTAAAAGCGCCGAAACGTGTTCTGACGAATAACCATTGACATCCGGGGTATCCTCTGCGCCCTCATCGCGCGAACACCCCATCTATCTTTAGTTGAGTCGCTCTCTCGTATCCGAAAGTGGATATTTCTCGATGTCAGAAAGAAATGCAACTTTCTTTCTCGAACGTCATTACTCGAAAGAACGAGGTATAAGTACCTTATACAACTCATGAGAACTGCCATAGCTCGCATGACATCTAAAATGTCCTAAAACATGTTAAAGAGCAACAAGGAGGAGAGATGGCGGGGGAAACTGGGCAAGCGATTTTGGGCCCAGCATATTAAAATGGATAAATGTCAGTTGGTACTTTGAATATTAGGTCTTAATAGATGCTCTGTTTTGTTAGAACTGGATTTTAAGGTAAACATTCTAAGTGGTCTGACGAATTTCAAATATAGTTGAAATCATCCCCAAACAGGACAATAGGCGCGGGGTCTGGGCTGCAATAGGGGAGACCAGGTTGAGGGTGAGAGACAGTTTTTGGTCTTTGAGCTCGTATCACTTTGTGCACAATTCAAGATTTTGGAAGATGACTCTAACAAGATAAGAATAACAATTGGGGATTTTTTATGTTTTATAAGGGGAGGACGTTTAAAACAGAAACATTGTAAATAACCACACGAAGGTGGTGTCCCGTCAACTTCTAAATCTGTGATACAATACACATGCAAAGTGATACGCAGTATAATAAATAATAAAAGTACTTACAAAACTGAAACCCTGATCTTCCATGGTTGAAATCAGCTGAAACTACTTAAAAACCACTTAAAAATTCCAACGAATTCCATCAGACAATTTGAGCATTAATATTCAAAAGCCACTTTCGACAAAAATAGTTTATCTTGGGCCCAAAATATGGTCATACAGGTTGCAAACTCCCTCCTGATAAACCGTAAAGAAAAAAAAAGCTGCTTCGCTCGCGACGAGGGCGTAGGTTACCCCAGAAGCGCACGGGTCACGTTTATGGTACTCTCTTTAACCGCGTGTATATTTTTAGCCTCCCTTTAGTATGGGCAACTGTGTTTCTACTCTTACTCGTTAACGTTTAGTTTTATTTAAGACGTTCAGCCCTATCCCAGTAGCGGACAGAATTTAGCGTAATCCTCCGTTTTCTTTCATTCACCCCCTAACCCCTGACGCGTATCATACTAGACAAACCGACCTTTCGGGGCTGGTTCGCCGAGAAACGACACATGAGACGCGACACGCGCATCAGGACCACGGCTTTCAGACTCGCGTTGGACTACCGTGACGTAGTCGAGGGCGCAATAGCGAACAGATACGTTCCAGGCGGGAACACTTGATTGTACACCCGAATAACCGCCCGTGGCGTCCCGGGAGGTCGTTAATATAGGTTATGTTAGTTGGAGAAGCGACTCCTAATCCGACGTTTCTCGAAACCAGCGCCGGCTGGATCAGTCCCAAACGAAACGGTCAGTCAGGGTGTAGGTTTCAAGCAGTAAGGCGATCGCTCAGACACTGCAATGTAACGTCTATTAATGGGTGTCCGAATAAATATTTATTTACCGACACGCTGTACGTAATATCGATCGATATCGACCGCTATCGTAGTAGGCCACCACGAGGGCGCAACAGAGCCTCCTGCCGGGCGTCATGGGGCCGCGTCGCGTCCAGCTTCGCGTAGATACGAAAGGACATTTTAGCACACTTACCAGAATCCCGTCGTGAGGTATCCACGGTGCGTGGCCACAGACGCCAGAAAAGCAAATACAAAAGTAGCGAAGCTCGCTCTCCCTCTGCTCGATCCAACAGAAGCCTGGTTGGTTCTAAGCTCCTGCGAGTCATTATCGCGTAGCTGTCGCCGCATACTGAGAGCCACTGGGTCCATGGATCGAGCGAGGGGGCGCTGGGCTCTGACAAGATTCCAGCTCGAGAATCGGTTTCTATATTGTTGACGCGCGTTGTAGCGCGTCCAAGTTTCAAAGTATTCGCGGGTTGTGTGGAAGAGGAATAGTGCAAGCTCGCCCCCACCTTGGGACCCGTCTCTTTGGTCAACGAATCCGTTATCTCGTCGACACGCCGCGATTTCGTTTCAAAAGACTCTTCGAGCCAGGCGGCCATTAATGGCTACCTAGAGCGATGCAACTGAGGCGGGTGGAGGTTTCGCTGAGGTTGTAGAGAAATCGATGTCTCCGTCGCGTGCAGCGACGTGTAGTGGTCCCAATCGAGACCCGCCAGCTTCGATTTTCATATAACTCTAAGAATTCTCGCGATGTGCTGATAGCATCGCAACCGCCTAGGCGCGGGGTACAAATCGTGCAACGTTGATTTCTTCTGTGAAGAAAACGAGGATTAATCGTATGTCTCTTTCTCTCTCTCTCTCTCTCTCTTTCTCTCTGATTCTGGGCTCAGGGTACATTTCCAAAGGAAAGAAATTCGAAACAGATTGCATCCAATCGGTGTGCTGCAAAATTCGTCGATTTCTCTTCAACCTCTAGAGATGAAGCGCTTCCATAGGCCTATTTCGTTGAAAGCTCCCCGAGGAATCTCTTTGGATACAGTTCCCTCCAAGTTATTTCTACGTATCATCGACGGTACTCGATTAGAATGTTTTAGGGACGATTCATCTCGAAACTTGCTCCACCCAGCTGCCTCTAAGCAGGACATCGTCCGAGGCTAGTAGCAATAGAAACGTCCAAATCCTGGTTGGACGGTAGCGCTTTCAAGCTCCTGTGATTCAAACTGAATTCAACGTGTGTTCCAGAGTCCTAGGACGATTCCCTCCTCCGCAAGGAGGATTTCTATTCGTGTTTCATGTCAGGAAACGTCCGCCCTTTGCGATCTAGACGGGCCTCACAAAAGGGAACAGTGGCAGGACCTCTATTCCTCGACTTTCCTTGCAAACGTCTGCCTTCAAACGCTTGTTAACCACCCTCGAGTAGTCCTACTAGTTCTTAACGATCGTAGCCAACTGGAGCTAATGGAGATCCTGCCCACCTGCCCGCTTAGCAAACTTCTCGGCGTAGAAATAGGTGGAGGGGTGTTTTGGGGACGCTGAGGTCGGATAATCGCAAAGGAGCAACTCTGGCGAAATCGAGCGTGGCGGGTAATTCAAAATCGAACCGATTTGTGTAAATAATAATACGAAGGGAAAATGAGGTTAGGCGACGGGGGCCGCGCTCCGATCGGAGCGTGGGGAGTTGCCAAGCTGCACAAAACTATAGTTGAATGAGGGATGAAAGTGGCGAGATTGTGAGGTGTTTCTTGCTCGTATGCGTAATTGTATAACCAATACCTTTCTCTCGTAAGGAGCAGCGTTCGTCCGGAACTTATTATTGCCGCGTAATAATTAACTTTAGAGGGCTGCGCGCGCGACGCGTGGAGATGGATAAACGACGAGAGAGCGTTCTTTCTCGCGCGAAGGAATGGAGTCGGTATTGTGATCACAGACCTTTCGTTCTCGTATCATTTGATTTCTGTTGTAACGAGCGACTGTATTATTTGAAATGTATGCTCTCGTACACCTTGGCCCTATAACGATGATTAATAAAATATTTTATGTCACTAACTGTGTGGAGGCGTTCGGTGACCACGATACAAACATAAGGTCGTTTTCTTTCATCATCTCCTCACGTGATCCCTGGGAAGTGGAAGAACGAGTTGGATTTGATAGTGGATAGGTGAAGAAGGTTTGACGGGGGTTGTTTATATTTTATATATAATTGAAATGAGGTGAAAGAATTTGGAAAGAATTTTGGAAATTGATTCTGAAGAAATTGGAAATGGGAGATAGGAAGGTATGGCAAATTGAAAGTTGATAGTGCAAGGTAGAAGAAATTAGCAAGTTACTACGGTGGACATAGTGAAAGATAAAAGCTAGCACTCGTGCCTATCATCTTCTATTTATACATAGTTAAGTCGAATTTAAAGCTGATAATTTATTACAAATAAAGCAAACGGAAAAAGTTATTTTGGGGAAGGGGGGATTTGAGTTTGAGGACACTGGTAACTTGATATCAGATTACCAAGTTGTAAATTGTTAATTCAATTATCACAACATTTTCTGAAGTCTTCTTATGATAACTGATTCAATATAAATGGCAGAAATATTTAAAAAAAAAAGGACAGTTCATCCCAAACATCGTCAAACCAACACAACAATTTCCAATATTTTTTTATTCCACTCTACTTCATTCCACAGTTACCGCTCCGCAATTTCACAGCTCCAAAGTAGCTATTTTCCTGCAACAAACGTCCTCAACCCAGCAGAAGTAAACTCAAACATACGAGAATCATGAACAACCCAACTCCAAGAATGTCCCAGAATTTCGAGTCACACTCTCCTAGAAGAGACTCCATATTATCGCAAACAGTTCGATCCGATTTTTAGTTGGTCAAGTATCCGCTGAGCTCTTCGTCGGATCTCTTGAAGTCGGCGATGTAGCCGCAACTATGCACGGAGTGAGGTGTGCTGTCTTTGGGGCTGAGGAGTGACCTTAGGTTGTTCTCGCAGCTCAGGTTTAAGGACATCTCCCTCATTATATCTGTGCAATGACCGACCTCGTAGTCCACGTCGACCTCCCTGGTCCTTAGATTCTTGGAGAACAGCATCTCCAAGCTGCAGATGACGCTGACCAGCTCCTCCTCCAGCTGTGGGTCGCAGGCAAAGGAGACCATACCTGGCTCGCAGCCGGGGGCGCCTGTTGAATCGATGAATAATTGTGTGTTAATGGGGACCGCGGGGCGAGATGGACGACTTTGGCTAGGCTCTGATCAATAATTCATTGAGGCTGCGTGGGCGATTCCCGAGAGACACGAGTTTATAGTGCACTTCTGTATATCTCCTTTGTATTTCGCGGTTGGGAGAGAGGGGTGGCTTATAGACAGGAATTGAAATCGAAGAAGAATTTCTAAATATTTAGTATAGAAGTGGATTTTAGTGAAAGTACTGGGATATATGGACTAATTGAAGAAAAGGTGGTTCCGTGCATCAATATACGTGGAAATAGTAGAGTAGAATGTGTTCGTAAAGGACTCTGAAAATTAATTGAATAGACGTACACTTCTAGAGATTTGTGGAATTTTCTTCTCTTGAAGTTCAAACTTTATAGAATTTTCCTTGGAATTATACATTTATCATCCTCCTCAAAATTACTTAAGTAGTCAAATAAGTTCGTAAATCTTTGGAGAAGGGAATATACCAACCTTGGGTATCCTGCACAGTCTCCCAACGAACCAGGGCCTCTTGCAGGGGTTTATAGAGCTGTCTTCTGTTGGGGCAACACCAGTTCGCAACTTTGGTATCCAGATGCACCCTATCCTCTGTGCCCAGCTGGCTCCAGCTCAGGAACAGCTGTTTCAATCGCGGCACTGTCACAGAATCTCATCGTAAATCTACGTATTTATAGTCAGTCCAATGAAATATGGTGTTACATGTCCGTGTAAAATCGAGCTGATAATCACGAGTTAATGATGGGAGTTAAACTATCCCATTACGACTTACTTCGAATATTATTCGAATTTGAAAAATGTTGACAGTCTTGATAGGGCTTGGACGTCTTTCATTCTGCAAGAGTGCATATATTAAAAACATTTTCTATTGGCAACAGAAGACTCGGTAAAACTGTCAAGACTCATTAACACTTCAACCATTTTTCAAACTTGAATATTGTAGGAAGCAGTTCGAAAGAAAGCAATTCACGTGTTCGATACGATTCGCTACATCTTGCAGTCGATCACTATCGCGAGATGATAACCAACCCGCGATTTACACTCATCAATCATCAATACAAAGTTGTTTGTTATAAGATACTAAGTCGCAGATTTCTGTTATCAGTCTAAAGTACAGAATTCAGAATACCCAATACACATTATCTGTTACCAACTGATTAAATCAATATTGTTATCACTTATTAGTTCGAAGTTTGCAATCCAATGTTCACACTCGTCAGATTTAATCGGAATGTTTGGTTATCATTAATCAACTCATTTGTATATTATCAGTCCATGATTATCGGTCTAAATTTATTCCTCACGTTTTATTAATAGGCAATGACCAAAATTGTTAAGAAATGCATATAAAAAATATGTTTTCGTTGACTGAACATTTATTTTCATAGTTCTCAGTCGACCCACCTTCAGGGATTAGGACGAATATCGTGTCGCATATCTGCTCGAACACAGACTCTTCCATCGATTGGTCGACGTCCTCCTCGTTGCTGACGATGGTCGTCGATTCAGATTGCATCGCGCATTTTCAGATGCAACGGAACCTCATTTTGCATTAAACGTAAGATCAACAAGGGGGTACAGAAACAAAAAATGTTCGCCTGATTCGTGACGTTTCATTTTACGGGCAACTTCTGAGGGATTTTTGGAAAATGAGCGGCATTCGTAACTTTTTATAGTTCCATGAAAAATCCATAACTTTATATTGAACTTCACTTATTCTCTTCCTTTTGAATATTTCAGGAGCATCGGTTCATCTTATTCGTAAAAGACGATTTTCAATAAATTTTAGATAGTTGTGTGCTATATATTAATTCATTTTTTGGTGTATTATTTTTAATTTTTTAGTTAAGTATATCAAGCCATCCCTTCGTAGTAAGAATTACCTTTAGCATAAAAACAAACTAGGTACTAATTCAAATTTGGAAGTATCCATGAAATTCATGGGTTAAAGAAAATTAAAATGAAATTATTGAAAGAGGCATTATTAAACACAGATTGATAGAATTTTCGCATGAAAGTGGCAAAAGCACAAGAAGATTTGATAATAAATATATAAAATAATATGATTTGAGTTTCGACATGAAATATACAATGTGAATAAACTTTTAAATAAACACTCAGACTCGAACCCTAAGGTTCTTGTCCATTCTAAATCCTAGTAAACATCTTTAGTGACTTGTTGAATTAAAACGTTTTACCACAGACGAGGTATCCTCAGTGGTTTTACTTTCCTATAACACAAAGATATTTCCTATAACCCACAAATCTTAATCTCAGAATTACTCTCTTTCCAATAACACATACATTAGAATCATAGAAATTCTTCAAACGAACGAAGCTTCTTCTCGAAATTAGAACCTGACAAGTAGACAAAAAAGTCCCTAGGCTGTTTCAAAACATTAAAAATGACGGACGCAGAGTACGTGACGCCCCAGTTTCAAGGAATCATCCAAGAATTTACGAGAATTCGAGATGTATTTTAAACTGTCAACACTCTGTACATGCACCTTAGAGTATTTGCAAAATCGTGTTTATAATTTTGGGAAAATCGACAGGCATATGTGGCTTTGAAAGCTTATAGCGACGCCCAGGACGATACTTTGACGATGGAAAAGGAACGATCTGAGAGACTAAAGGAACACTTGGAACAGCTGTCGAGGAACTACCTACTCCTTGAAAAACAATTTGCATCGAACCTGGATGAGTTGCGACAGGAAAAGTTGAATTTCCAACGAACGATCGATGATTTGAAAGAAGAGTGCGATCATTTGCGTCTGATCAACAGTGATCCTAATGGAAACGACGACCAGAGTAATTGATCATCGACCTGTCTTTTTTATTATGTAAAAATTAAACGTCACAGCCACCGTAGCGAGATTCTACATCTATTAAAAAACTAGACCGCAAAACTGTGCTTTAGCGAATTCCACTTACGCTCAAATTTCCCGCAACGTCCGTGAGTTTCATTAAGATAGGTTTTCCTGTACGCGACTGGATGCAACGTCAAGAATTTCGAAATCGATTTTCTCGAAAATGGAGCGCGATGTAAAAAATGTTACTGCTTCTTTTCGACTTATAACAATTAAATAAATCGAGAAAAAGGAATAAATTTTTTTGATATTGCGCTTCATTTTCGAGAAAATCGACTTTGAAATCCCTGACGTTGCGTCCAGTCGCGTTTAGGAAAACCTACCTTAATGAAAATCACGGGCGATTTGGGCGAACTCGCCCTTTGTGATCTTTATTTTGAAAAAAAAATACGAACCCTTAGAACAACTCTTACATAATACAATTATTAAAACTATCAAGCCACGGTTCCATTTTAGGCTTCAAAAACGAAAACTACAGAAATTTTAAAATAATATTAATTATCGATTACAAGTTCAGAATTTTTTTTTTTTTTCTATTAGTTATTAACGGTGACGTTGCTTTTAATATAGTAAATAGGCTGCAGGATGAGATCGAAGTTCAGAATACCCAGCTGCATCTGCAAAAAGAAAAGTATGACAACGCCATCACGACGTTGAAGCAACAACACTCTGATGAGATACAAAAATACAAAATGTTGCTGCAAAATGCCAAAGAGGGAGCTGCTTCTGTAATTTACCGTTTAACATGATATTAATAAATCCGTGGAACAATATGCTTTCGAATTTCGTAAAACAAAATGTAATTCTGTTTAATATAGAAACCGAAGAAAAAAACGGGGGGACCACCGAGCGCGAGCCAAAATAAGAAGAATACATCCCTCTTCAGGTACTATTTTTTTCTTTACTACAGAACAAAAATTAGTGCTCGCTGAGAATTTATAATAATACCACGATGGTAGATAAATGTTCTGAATAATTTCCCTATAGTATTCACGACATTTCGAAAACTTCACTTCATAAAGTGAAAAAATTATTCAAAAATATATATATTAATGGGGATTTCAATAATCAAACTTAGTTATAAAATTACTATATTCATTATTTTATACGTCTGAAGTGTTCATTAAAAATTCAGAATGAATTCGATAGTTAAACACTGCTTATTATAAAATTCAATCATAGTACTTATAATTCTCAATATAATTTTTTGGGGTATTTTTTTACTTAAACATAACAACTACGTAAATCAATATTAAATTATAATATTCAACAATATATGACCACTCAAGATGGCCAGAACTAGACGTAGAAATAGTAGGCAGCGCCCAGACAGACAACAACGAATCCAAGAAAAGAAACGATGGAAACAAGAAGAGGAAATTGTTTTGCGAAGACAGGGATGCTGTAGTTAATATTCCTTAAACAATCTACGGTTTATCAGGTCTGAGAGAAGGACAAGAGTAATACATAATTGATACACATAGCAAATTATATAAGATATATAAAAAATAATTACTTTACATAGTATAATTTCATAGACAATTAGTTTCTAATATCCATTTATCGAGAAACTTAAATTAGGTACATTTTTGGTTCATTTCTGACGTTCTTAGATAGAATACACATATATATTACATAAATGATTGGTGACGAGTTTAAGTATCGAAGTAAATCGACCACAGTTAAAGAAATATTTATTCTTACAATTGCTGAGTTTCTTCTGCGTCAGGACGAAGAAGGGTGGAATGTAATGAAGCTATTTACTGATCTTGCGTTTCAATGAATTCCAACTGTTCGTGTAATCGATCTTGAGGTACCCGTAGGAGTTCAGATCGAGATGAGGGGGTGGTACAATTTGGACCATGTAATCTTCTCTTTCTGATTTGGTTTCCATCGAACGATAGTCTGCCCTTGAAGGATTCTGAGGAATATCTGTGAACATAATTCTTTAATTTTATGAATAATATTATTAAAAAATTATTTAAAAAACACCACACCCCTCTTCGAAAGAAATACTTCAGCTGCTTGAAATTCCAAATTTTCTGGAATACAAGCACAATTTGATTTTGGTTGGGATTATTTCACTCTAAATATTTTCAAACTTAGAAAGGTTAAACGACTCTATATATAATTAGTTTTATAAGTAGTTAAGGTCTATTTAAATGTAGAAAAGGTTGTGAAAATATAATTTAAACAAATATATGGCTCTTTTGTGTTAAATTTGAAACTGGAAACTGAACCTTACCTAAGTCAGCGACATCCGCAGGTGGTGGGTGGAGGTCGACGTAACCAGGCCTTAAGAAAAAAAAGTTGTATCATTATTATTCATATCAAATTACAGAGCTTAGATATATTTTAAAATACAAAATACCTCTGAAGGTCTCTCATTGATGTAGATTTACCATTATGCCTCGATCTTCTATGGTCCTCCACAAACTCACCTTGTCTTACTTCTATAACATGAACAGAAAATAAATAAAAAATAGTTTAGAAAATAACGACCTTGAAGATAGAAGATGAAATGAAGAGAAATTGTACGCTAATGTGCTTTCTGTGTTAAAACTTCACCGTATGCCTGCATAATAAAAGAAAATGACATCTTCTAGAGAAAGTAGTAATGGTATGTGCATGGTCAGCCAAAGCGTCCACTTTCTCATCGACCGTTTAAGTCTCTCTTTCATTCGTTCGATATGATGTTCGTCATGGTCAAGTGAGTTTCTAGTGTAAAAGGACCATCAAAATACTACATACTTACTATGTGCAAAAACCATTTTCTCTAAGGCTAAACATACCTGGCCTTCATAATTTTTTACCCCCTTATCCGGCAACTATCTAGCTATAATTTATAGAAAAAGCTAGAACAAGAAGTTAAACTGCATTGGACGCGGTGAGAACACTTTGATCAGTTCCCATCCAAGTACAGGTGTACCGAACAATAATGATGTCTTCAATGTGTATGCGCATATAGGAGATAACTCCACCACTCGATTTCTGTGGGGAAAATGATGACTAGATTCGAGGTTTGTCAAATGAACAAATATCCTCATTTGGAAATCTGAGGAATTCTCTACCCTTGGAATTTCAAGAGACCTAAGGAATTATCTACCCTGAGAATTCCAAGAGATCTGAGGAATTCTCTACCCTTAGAATTCCAAGAAATATGAGAAATCCAGAAGAAATCTGAGAGATCTGAGGAATTCTCCTCATTTGGAATTCTAAAAGATCTGAGGAATTCTCTGTCCTTAGAATTTCAAGAAATCTGAGCAATCCTCTACCCTTAGAATTCCAAGAGATCTGAGGAATCCTCTACCCTTAGAATTCCAAGAGATCTGAGGAATTCTCTACCCTTAGAATTCCAAGAGATCTGAGGAATTCTCTACTCTTAGAATTCCAAGAGATCTGGGGAATCCTCCCTCTAAGGAACACCGGGGAAGGAGCAAGATTGTTACTGCAGCACGTCGAAGATTTTAGTTTATCCTCGGTCGTTGAAGAGCCATCATTGGCTCCCTCTGTAACGATGTTCGCTTGAGTAATCCCCTGATTAACAGAAGCAACGTCGAGGTCTTCGCGTTTAATAGGCTTGACTCTAATCTGTCGGCAGATCGGACGCCCACCGACGCCTTCGCTCTTTAGCGTCGTAAACCTTGGAGGGTCGCGTTCACGATTCGGAACGAGGACGAGCAAATTATTACGATAACGGAGGGGAATTTTATTTGGCAGAAGTCTCCAGATGGCATTTTACATTTTCCTCTGATAACCTTTCGGCTTAAGTAGAGAAGTTTTGATAGGATACTTGATATTCTGAATATTAATTATTTTGAATGAAAAGCTTCAAAGACTGTTTTACCTCAAAAAGTGTGCAAAATAATTTCAGCCAAATTTTATACTGAAAAATGGTCAAAAGTTCTATACCGTCAAGGACCCAGTTCCTGATCACTTAAGATGCAATGGGAGCAGTTTCTGATCAACCTAAAACATTTTACTATGAGCTATCAAATGTTTGCGTATAAATTTTAAAATATTTCATAATTATTTAGTAATTTTTTGGGGATAAATTTGTATCGTGATAAACTTATTATTTTGTATTTGTATACTAAACTGATCAGGAATTGGGTTCTGATCAGGAACTGGGTCCTGGACGGTAATATCCCATAAAAATTTAAAATGATTCAATTTCAATAATTCCATTATAAAAATTTTAATGAAATGTAGAATCTCCTGACAACTGCAACACGAGATGTCACAGTTGCATTTGAAGTAACCTTGGACAGAATTGTCGTAGCACATGCAATCAATTAAAAAGTGAATTATTCCAGCAATCACAAGTGGCCGCGTGCTTCGACGTCCAAGAGAAAGCAGAGGCGTTCCATAGCCGCTGGAAATAATAATTACGCGTCGAACGTCAAATCGCGCGATGCATCGAGCGTACTCGCGACACAGGCATAAAAGTTGGACGGTTCGTCGCGGCGACACGGACTTTCTAGGACACGATAGAAATCGGTCGAGTTTATTGCGCGACGAACAGCAAACTCTTGCGACACTCCCCTCGAACGGACAATTTTCCGCGAAATCGATTCGTTCCCATTCGTCACAGCGTGACTATTCTTATCGTTTCTACAGTAGCAATGTCGAGGAAAAAATGTATGTTGACGAAACGATCGGGGGAATAAATGTACTGTTTAAAAAGAAGGGCAGATTAAATGGCAGTAATAATTCTGGATAGTCTGAAGGATGAAAAAGCTTATAGTCATTTCATGGTACAATTGTTTGTGGAAAGCTCCATTACTCATTACCACCTTGCCCAATCTCAATTAGCTATGCAATTACAACTCGTTCGCCTGTAATTATAGTCAGACGATTTAATTTAATTTCGCTTAGGATTGATTACTGAGACTTCTACTTTTATAATTGTAGAATTACACATTAATATACATAGTCGAATTCTTGCTTAAACAAATTACCTATAAATTATCTACCCTCTAAAATTTATCTCAACCACCAAAGAAAGCAAATTAAAACTTTGAAGATGCACGAAATCATGGTCCAAGTTTCAGATGAATCGAATGGCTAGTTTCTTAAATAAAAATTTCCAAACTCTGCTATGTTTTTAGCCATCGAACATAGGCTTGCCCCCTTAAAAGTACTTTTCTACTCATCAGCTAAGGATCGTGTGCTGAAAAATGTCACCCATCCCTAGTGATTCTTCATTGAGTAATCGATTTTCCCAGACCGTCTTATACGAAGCTGCGTCATGTGTAGTTACACCTGCGATTCCAAGCAACATTCCCAAACTGGTTCCGGAACGGAAGCACATTCCTCGACGAAATCAGCGTCTGCACGTGCAGCAGGCTGCGCGATCGACGATGCAACGAGTTGCATAATGTTTTGGAATCGCGAGTCGTTCCCATGCGATGCACGGGTGTGCGGCGCGTAATCGTGTCGCTGCGTGCAAGAATATCAATTAACACGGCTCCGGTGCTGAGGAGAAAACGCACTCGACCACGACAATGTGGCTTCTCATCACGAAAAACCAACGAACTGGTCGCGCAACTATAAGACGTCTAGGATTACGAGCTGTTCTTCGTCACTGGAGATTTCAGTCGTATGAGCTGGCGCTGCATCAGCTGCCACTTCATCTGGAAGATCGATTTCCTGGTTGCTGATGCGGGATTCAGCACGCGAAGCTGTCTTAAAAGAATATTGAGGATGATCGTGCAGGTTTTTGAGAAAAGGAATGGTGGGATTCCTAAAGGATTCGGGACGTTTGAGCAAGATTGAAGAGGTTTGAGAAGTTTATAGTTTAAGGAGGACTGATGAAGTATGAAGAAGTTTGAAGAGGACCGAGAAACTATGGACAAGTTTGAAATTGTATGAAGAGGCTTGAGGAGGTTTGAGAAAGATTGAGGACATTTGAGAAGTTTGAAGAAGTTTGAGGAGGGCTGAGAAAGTGTTAAGACGTTGGAAATTGTGTGGGGAGACTTCAAGAGGCTTATTCCAACAATTTCTTCTATAGGCACTTCTCCCATAAAGTCATAAATTGGAACAGGTGAAATCGGCAAGGGGGAACAACAATGGTGATCGGATTCCAGTTATTCCTCCCATTTAATTGGCGTTCTATGTAAAACGCGTGAAGGATAGGATTTTGGCCGAGAGAAACTTGACGAGAAACTTAGATAGTAACAGTAGATGCATGATAAGAAGCTTCTTCCTGAAACGCCTCATCGCGACGGCTTTTCACCAGGAAAAGCTGGACGAAACACCCGGAAAATTCGATTGGCTGAATATTGACTAGGTGAAAGCGCGATAGGAGAAAATCCATATCACGGTCTTCTGATCACGTATAGGCTCGAAATACTTGCGCAGTCCTTGAGTACAGCTCTTGAATTTCTCCTTAGTAGTAAGTGCCGCGAGGTAATTCTCCGCTAATGACGAAGTTAACTACCATAAAAGGAGATAACAGTTGTGCCAGTTCGGAAAGTAAAGTTTAACTTAGAATTTAGTTGTGAGTTGAGAATCTCATTTGACCTTATTTCCTGAACCACTACAATGGTTACCCCCCTCTACCTCTCCCAAGAATTTTGCTGTCAGAAGTGTCTCTATATTAAGTTAGCCCTCGAAAGGCTCTAATTCGTGGTGCAGTGCCTGATTCGATGAACAGGCAGCGCTGTCAGGGAAGAAGCAATTAATCTTACCAGAGAGAGGCGCGTACACCGGAAACGGGGCGGCGTAATCCGGTACCTCGTCCTCGTAGATTGGACGGTGATAGTGGTAACTATTGTTCGCTGGCCTAGGTGGTCCACAATACAAGTCTTCCACGAAAGCAGGCGTGTGGTAGCCAGGTTCCCTCGCCGAGGATGAATACCTGCAACGTTTGCCAGTGTTTTCTACCAGTTGTTCGTTGAATCGTTGCTGTTTAACACGAGGGAGGCTGAGCTTGCTCGTGGAGAGCCCTGTTGCTAGGGTTCATAACCGGGGGCCACTGGTTCTAGGGACTCTGGGACTTAGGGACAGTGGTAATATGAACGCCGGTCTTAGGGATAAGAGTAGTTTAGACTTTGAAGTCAAGGATAGCGGTAATTGGGACTTGAATCATTGTGCTATTGGAATTTGGGACCTACGATAATGGGACATTTAACTTTTAGATATTGAAAATTGGGACTTCTAACTTCTGGATATTGGGACTTACAACTTCGGGATTTTGGAAACTGGGACTTGCAACTTCTGAATTTTGGAAACTGGGACTTGCAACTTCTGGATTTTGGAAACTGGGACTTGCAACTTCTGGACTTTGGAAACTGGGACTTGCAACTTCTGGATTTTGGAAACTGGGACTTAAAACTTCTAGATATGCGAAATTGGGACTTCCAACTGAGGTTTAGTCATAAATTGGGACTTTGAATTTAAGGACAGCAGTCATTTGAACTTCTAGTTTAGGGCTGTAGTAATAAGAAATTCAATATTTCACTCTTCATTTGTAGCTCTCATACTTCATAACAAATGTCAGTCTTAATCCTAACGAGACCAGTATAATTAATTAAATTCACTGTTAAACAGTATTTATGGCGTAGAAACTAAAAGTCCCACGCCTTTCAAAGCTACAATTCTACGCCGAACCTTGTGCCCCAGTTCTTGTTCAGCATTCTAGCAATCTCCTCGCCAATCTCCATTTATTATCATTCGCGTTCGGTTCCCCCGAAGCGAAACAGAAGGCTGCGCGAGGCATTCCTCGAGTTTTTCACTCGCTGGAAATCGGTAAGTTGCCTGGCTCGCGACTCAAAACCACTCAAGGGACCTCGCCTTTCACTGGGTCGATCCAAATCATCGATTTAAACCCCGTTACACAGGGGGGTTCAATGCACCGTGCCGTTTTATCGCTGATGGATGCCTATTACGATTAAAGGAAGTATCTCTTTCCGGCAATTAAATAACCCTGTAATTGTGTCCTGCTGGCGAGCTTCGTTGTGTAACCTGTGAGGGATATTTTCAGTTGTGTGTCATTTTGCAGACATCTTGAAAAATATTGGGGGAGGTACTAAAGAGCGACCGTATTTTAAGAATCTTGTGCAGCTTTGTATCGCTTTATAGGTATTTAATATTGATCAGTTCATATTAAGCCCAGTTATGCAGAAAAATACCAACCCTTAATGATCTGAAATTGAGTAAATGTGTTTGAAGATTTTAATTGTTAAAGAAAAGTAGCTTTACTTTTTTTTGGGTGTATTTTATTTCTTCTGATTGTCATATAATGCTTTTTAATGGGTTACTTAATATTGAGTAGAATAATTAAATATTATTTCAAAATTTTCTGCAGTTTTTGTTTTTTAAGCTTAAAATGGATTTAATGCTTTGTAATTTTAATAATAATTGTATAATATAAGATTCGTCCTACGGGCAATTATTTGTAAAATAAAGATCATAAAATTATGGGATCTGTAGTGCATTTAACGTTTTGTCATTTTGAAGGTTGGTAGGTTTCTGCATAACTTGGATACGATTTTTATTGCTTTTACTTACAAGGAAATCTTTTCCAACCGGAAAATTCTAATTTTAATGAAACTTCGTGTGAGCGCAGAGAGAAATTTTATTCGAGTTTCTGTTTATTTTCAAAGAAATCATTATTCCTCTCACTGTAGAATTGCTTTCTATCTTCTATCATTTATTCGGCACGGTTACATCTTATGTTCCCTGATGATTTGAAGAAAAATTGTTTGGAGAACGGGGCCTCCCTGGAAAAGCACTATGGAGTGAAGGTGTGCAGCTTAATAAGCACAACCACACTCGCAGCCACGCTCAAGAACACTGCGCCCTACTTTGCACCCACTGATACGATCTTTCGCGAGCAGATTGCGAGGCATGAAAAATATATTGGGTTAAACAGACTGTGAACGAAAAATGATTACGCTGGCAAACAATGCGCGTTTCTTTATGCAATCCCGTCCAGATCGATTATCAGGTGTTTCATGGAAATACGGATGTCTATTCTTCGAACTGCTGCTTGTGCATTTTAATTGGGAAAGTAAACATTTGAAATTGCTCGAATCTCTCTTATATTTCTTTCATTCGAAAGTCTCGTTTTGTTTGTGTTGATTCAGGAATATTTTGAGGTACTTTTTTACTCGGGTTTCTCGTTGATTCTTAGCTGTTAAATTATTCATACAAATTAGTTTGCGTGATAGTTAGAAGCTATTTCAATATTTTGTATCCAAGGAAGTTGGTGTTTTTAAAGTGTACTCTGCAATTAGGTGAAACTAATGCAATGGAATATTTGATCTTTTGTGAACTCTGGTCAAATTGTTGGTTACATAATTTTTTCTACTAGTATCTAATTACACAATGCTCCTTTCTTATATTTCGTTCGTTCTTTCTAACACCACTACTAAGAAATATCATTTTGCGTTTCAATTTATTTTTTGCAATTAATTAAAAAAGATATGTTTCATTTACAACAAAAACGACTAATACCCTCAAGAAAAAAAGAAAACAGCTTATTTTAGAAATTCAAAAACGGTTACTCTCGCCATTATCTTATCTCTCCTTTAAAACTAAACAATTTTTACTCCTAATTTAATCTTTCATTAAAGTAGATACTTTCAGATTCAAAGTCAATTTTCCAAAAAACTTAGGGGGTTATGTCAAAATTTTATTCCACGTTATTAACTTATTTTTTTCTTGTAGATACACCAGCATCCTCCACTTCTACGTTTCCACCCTGTATAAACAAACGAACCAGAGAAAATCTCCAAATCAGCCAAAACACCATGCAGACCTGAGCATTCACTTCACACAACGCTGCATAACAAGTATTAATTATTACAGTCAGCTTGCCAAGCACCTCCCTAATTGCATAAATGCATACTATAGCTTCCTGATTTCGCGTAATCAAGACGATACAGGTAATAATCACAATGAATTACCAAGAATCGATGAGTTAACAATGTCTTCATTGTTTTTGCTAATTAATCTCGTATCTGTCCCGTTACTCACCAATATTCAGATTGAGCACGTGCTTCTTGCGAAATACGATACTCTGGGCGTCGATGTCGCCGCGACGCTTGTTGCGTCAAGCCAGCGACACTGTGCCGTCGTAGGTACGCATAGTTCTCCAGGTCCCACGGATCGACGTAGTGTCTGCTGGCACTTCCGGAGCTGTAAGCGTCTCCAGAGCTGCCACCGGATGTGGAGCGCTGGGAACCCACCGAGTCCCAATATATCGAGGACTCTGCTGACATTTTCATGGCGCCTGCTCCTTCCGGCTCGCTTTCTTCGCGGACTCTTCCTAGCTTCTTTCCTGAGGAACTGGATTCCTTATGCAAATTCCAGGGAAAACGCGATTGTTCTATTGGCTCCTTTCTTCTTGTGACTTGAAAACTGAGCGAACTGGTGTTTGCACACTTCTGTCTGATCTTCTTTGAGGTTACAGGATCCTGAGAAGCTCCTTGGTTTTCAGTGTTGGTATAATTTTTTTATTATAAGAAAATACTCCTTGTCACGCGAAAAATTACAGTCCCTTAGTTGGTTGGTATTCTAATACTGTCTACACTGTTCAAATTTCCCTCCACGTGAAACAGTAACCTACCTCAATGAGCTGATCAAAATGGAAAAGGAAATAGACCGTACCACTCAAAAATATTTCCCTCAGTAAAGAAGGAAACGTGAATATTTCTCCATTTATTTATTTCACTAACGACACTACTCCATTGTCCCTCGTTGAAAAAGGCATTTCCTTACATCCTCCTACGATCCACAATCTTTTCTGTTCCACTTACAGTGAAGACTACGTCAAACCCAAGTGTTAGACATCAAACAGATTAAGAAAATCTTTCACAACGTAACAACACAGACAAAAAACGGATCTCTACGCGTTCAGTGAATTCTCAGAGCCCTCACACTCTACTTCGTTCGCGAAGCATTCGCAACGGGAGCTCGCTTGTCCTGTTTCCGGTCAATCGAGGCGCATCGTGCGCACCGCGGGACCACGATTTCGCTTCTGGACACGTTCGAGCAGCCTCGAACTCGGTTCACTGTTTTCCTCTCCTACTACCGGACAGGTGGGCGCCGATCTCTTGGAAGACAAGTGAAACCGAAGACTTTCACGCCTGCGCCACCGTCTGCCCCACCTTCTGGAGCTGGTGCACCGCGGTGTTGCATGCTGCACCTGCAATTCTTCACGCGTCACCTCCAAACATCCTATTTCTGGGGTTGCATTTACTGTTTCAAGGGAGTGGCCTAGGCGTACGTCTCCCAGTGAAGGGTGCAGGAATATTAATCCTTCAGTTTTGTTCCGGAGAACTATATAGAAATGTGTAGTTTCATTGCGGGCACACTAATGCTAGAAATAGGTGACACAATCAGTGTCTTTTGATGGAGGAACAGGTGTTTAACTGTAGCTTTTATTAATTAAAAGGAACAGTAGTACCTTCATTTTTTTTTAGTTTAGAAATTCGGCATACTGTAGGAATAGGTTTTGTAATTTCTATGTGTTCAGGAGTCATCGAAAAAAACACCTCGGGCGATGGGGATTTGAACTCACGATCTTGGGGATCTCCTCTCTGTGCTCTATTCAGCCACCTAACCAACTTCACCAACGTTGATCCGCCGAGTTCTCTTTTTTCGGGTTCTCTCTTATGGCGGTTCCTGATCTCACAATACGATATTGTAGAGTTTGATTATAGGGACTGAAGTGGAGTGATATCAGTGCTTTGTGGGGAGTGTAACTTTAGATTTTTCAAAGTACGAGAAACACTTTTTAATTTAGTTTTATTTGTAAAATTACATAGAATTTTGTACAGCTTCAATATAGACTTTTGAGTGCTAAAGGTGGTTTTGAAGGGGACTGTCGATTTTCAATTTTGTTTTAAGAATTGCATGAAGTTATTTACAATTTGATTCTACGAACACTTTTATTCAATATTACATTTTTATTTATATAGATTCGAAATTCTATTTAAATAAACAAATTTTAGATAACTGTGTTCTGGAGGCTGTATATCCTAATTAGGGAGGTAGAATTCTCTTCGACCTTAATAATTCTTTTCAAATTCATCCTCACCTCAACTCCAATTGCGCAGAATTCTGTATATTATAGTTTCAGTATTTCAGAAATTGTTCGCTTTAAAGATTGCAAAATTCAATGCAACGGCTAACAGCAGTTAATAAAATCTCTAATAATTTCTTAAAATTCTTGCAACGAAATAACCGTCGGGGTGACATTCCTTCAACTGCTCGTTATTTCTTTTAACCACTCTAGCTCCCATGCGTGCCAGATAAATAATTGCGCAATGAACTTTCATTGGCCTTTTAAAGAAACGATCGTCAACCCGATCCCGTGTAATTATATCGGCCGTACGTGAACTGTCGCCGTCGTTCACTTTGCTGAACCGAATAATACCTCGGGCAAATCAATTAAATTGCGCTGACGGGTCACTGCTGCAAGAAATATCTCGCTACTTGCTGCGAGTCGGCGTAACTGGCGAACAATTTTCACTGGGGGAACCAGTCCTGTTAATTACCTTATTGAATTATGAAACGATTGATCCTATAAGGACAACGCGGAATTAGGTTATAAGGAAACTTTCATGGAAAGTAAAAGGAGAGGCAAGGGAAGTCAAACTTTAAGATTTGAAAAATATTTTTGTGATAAAAAATTGAAAAGAATAGCCTTATAGTGGGAACAAAATCAAGTGGACGCTGTAGGCCTCTCCCCCCACTCTCAGCCTCATCGTGGAGTGGGCGTGGCCGAGCAGAATGGAGGGGGAAGCGCTTCGTAGTCCTCACTAGATTTTGAAGCCACAGTGATGCTCTCAAATTGATTTCACTCGGTATTTTATTCAATTTAAATGTTAGTATTTTAAATTTTTCTTAATTATTTCACTATGTTTGGACAAAAATGCTTTCACGGGAAATTATTTAATACTAAAGTGATGGAACCCAACGTTTTGTGGTTCAATATTTAAGTTTATTTTATAGAGGGACACTACACCATTTATTTAAGTAAACATCTACTTGTTTATTAAAAATAGACAACAGTAAATCAGACGTTAATAGCAAACTATTGAAAATACAGGCATAATGAAACCAATACGCAAAGTATGCTCAATCAGATACAATGAAGTAATCACAATTCAGTTGTAAAGTAATAATGTTACGATCACAAGTCACTTAAATCATAACTTAACGAAATAATATCATATTCAGTGGTGATCAGAAGGAAGCTCAAGTTTACTAATAAGCAACATTAGTAAACTTTGTTCAACGTATATATTGTATCACTCATTCTATGCAGCATAGAAGACACAATTGTCATTAAACAATAAGTAACTATCCTTCGACCATCACTGCATTCCACTACAAATAATTACGAATACAAAAATGAGACCAAATTCGAAAAAAATTCAACTAACCTCCACGAAATCGTTTCGATAATCACAAATAAACAACCTGGACCAATATTCTGAGGTTAAAACACCACTTCAACATACCTCTATCATCAAGTCAATATTATTTCGCCTTACATATCAAGGGGGTGCGTTTTAAATCCAATTGCAGATACCAATTCTAATAAAATTACTGATCCATCGATTTTGCCTTCCGTTTGCACTCGTGAATGTTTACGAGGTTGAAGGCTCTGCGATTCGCTCTATTGAAAACTGAAACTGCATAGAAAGCCAGAATCGTCTTGCACTTTCTTCGATCTCTGTGCACAATGCGTTCAGTCAGACATACCTACGCCATCTCTGTCTGTTTCTTCTTAGATGAGGTTGACTTAACAGTCTGCGGTCTAAGTGGACGTTTCTACCTCACTGTGAAAGTTAGCCTGATCCGATCTGTTCCTGATTCATCAATCGCTGTGTGAACGCTAAAAGTCTTGTACAGCATTGCAATATCAGACGGTAACAGTTAGTTTTGTACTCTTGCTTCCTTTCTTCAGACATTGGTTCCTGGTCTTAAGATGTAATTAGTATTAATAACCGACTGAGAGTTTTCTTCTGAATAAAATTAATTGAAATGATAGAGTGCAGGTTGGTCCATGTATTAAGAGACGCTTGAAGGCTTTTACTCTACTTAAGTCTACTACGCCTAAGGTGCTTGTCCTTCTTTTAGGAACAAGTGTAGAGGTTATGGTAATTCAGGGACCAGTTGGTTGGAAACAATTCAGAGGGATGAATTGTGAAGGCTAAAGAACATTACTTAAGCTACTACTAGTTGCACAGTGGTCGAACTTCACAGGGTTATCTGCTTCCAGAATACTTATACAATATTTAACATTCATGAAATATTGTAGAAGTATTCACCAAATAAATTTGTAGTTGGAGCAATACTTCTTAATCAAGTGTACAGTACTGAGACAGCTTAGAAATTTTTATAGTTCAATCTTCAAAATCATATATCTAAAATGGGTAAAATGTTTTTTTACCATACTCATACATTCACCATCCTTTCCTTCTTTTCACTCCTCAACTGCCACACATGTGTTCAATGTAAATAGTCCCTGATTGAGCAAAGGAAGACCCCGATTTGATCACAGAGAATTAACACTGCCAGGGAAAGGATGCTCCTGGGGAAGTGAAAGAAACTCCATGGTCTGGTCACCTACAGGTGTGTTTATTTGTGAATATCGAACATTTCCTCGGCCGACGACGGCCACCGAGACAATACACGTGACCCGTCGCCTCGATACGCATCTCGGAACATAAGGGGAGAGGTGAAGAAATAGTCTGACTTCCGGGGGAATAAATTAGGAGTATAGAGAGCAGATCGCTTTGTTCGCTTCGTTTTGCTCGTCACAAGGCATTGGAGCGCAGACTATCCCACCTGAGCTCAGCTCGCCGTCTTTTTTGCCACGGTGCCGCGTTGTGCAACGGCACAGTGTGATGCTGTTTTTCTTCATGGACGCTGAACGGTTTAATTATATTGTTCTATTTAACTAACAAATGAATCGATTAAGCAAGGGACCCACGCGGACTGGAGATAGGGATCACTGACTGTGTACTGTCTCTACGCTTGTTCCTTTATTTTCGCTCCCCTCCGCTCAAAATAGTTGCTTAAAAAATAGTGTCTTTCATAATTCGTGAAAAAATAGGATCTTGGTGTCTGTTTGACAGTCGGTGTCTCCTGTTTCCATTCCGAATGGTCGACATTATACAGAAAGGACTCGTGACCATTGCTCAATCCATTACAACAACCCTTTGATAACGAAGATTCGAACGCTGAGGCCTCCACCGTGTGCGGAAATGCATCAGCCCCGTTAGGTGGCTATGCTCGGTGAACACCTATAGGCGCATCCCGCGCGTGCTAGGTGCACTGGCTGGAATTCTTCGTATTCAGAGGGTTAAAACATGTTAGCATGCATTCAAAATTCAAAACAACTCTACGAAACAGAAGCTTAAAATATATCTGTGAAGCAAGGTCCAAAAAGGGCTTATCTCCAAGGTCATCATAACACTCCACGAAGGGACACAACATCCCAACAACTCTGTGCGTGATAAACTCCAATCGTAGAGTCACATTTTACCAAAAGAACCTCAATTTTCCTAACCAAACTTTCTAAATTTATATTTAACTTTGAACTCCGTCGTGCGCATCCTAACCTTAATAAACTAACAATCTTCAATCGTCTTCTAATTACACGACGGAGTCCGACTTCATCATTTCAACAGACGTTCCAGACTCAACCAGCTTTACATCAGCTTCTCAAGCACTCTTTCCTTTCTGCATAACACAGCTGAACGTCCACCTAGTGGTCTGACATTGGCAGTTAGGCGGACCGATCACTGTGGACCTCTCATACACACTCCAATTGCCGCCCACTTGAACGCTATTGGCCACGCAATTGGCCAGAAAGTGATAAAGGACAGAATAGAATTGAGAACGCAAGCTTAATTCAGTCGCTAGACGCCTATGTACACTCCTCGTATTACATGGATACAATCTATACGTGGTTCTATCCCTAAAATACGGACACAAAGAGAAAGAAGCTTCTCTGTCCCTCCCTATACCTCTGAACAGTACTGCTAGAGCCTTTAGTAACGCATATCACAGTTACAAATTCAACATTTCTTCGCAACGCAATTTTCTCCCTCTGTGCAATTCAATCGTTCCCTTTCCTTTGTTCGCTGTGCCGTTTTATCTAAAACTGGGTGTTTACTCTGGCGTAGCATCCCCACTGCACAGCCCTTGCCCGAAGTCACGCGCAACTGGGAGTTGAGATGTTCCCGACTGGAACTAACAAAGCTCGGGTGCAGTCGAAGCTGCAGTGGCTTCCAGCATTAGCTGTACAACTGTATTTAACAAGAGCAAGTTTTTAATGGTAAAACACTTGGCTTGCCTTCACTGGCAGCTGAACCTGAAAGCCCTCAGGCTTCGAAACCTGGACCAAAGTAGAATCAGTGAGATTTCCGGGACAGTGAAAGTAACATATTTTTGCTAAGCTGTACTTTCCATTTTGGTTTAGCAATAGAAGATTTAAAATGTGGAAAGAGAGGGAAATTTGAATTAAGAATGAAGAAGAGAAGTCCTCGAGTTGTAATATTGGCATCCACTTTCTCCAAAAATTCCATAATAAAACATGGGACAGAATATGGCTAAAAATTCCTTCAGTCATGCGACTTTTACGAACACTTTCACAGGAATTCTGTCTCATAAATATGCATGAGACACGTTCGACTCGTAAACAGAGAAGAGTTCTCGCTTTCAATGGAGATTCCAGAGGGTTAAATGGGACTTGGTGAATACTCGATGACCCCTTTCACTTCCGGTCACGCGGGGCTAATTATAGATGGTAATTATCGACGCGAAGCGCTTCAGGTTCCAGCCAATAACCGAACGACTACGTGTAAATGCATAGAAAAATTGCTCGGCCAGTAGAGCCTTTCATTTGTGTGCAGTGAATTTAAAAACGTTACTTTCTTTTATCGCTGAATCGTTTCAGGAAGACTTGATCTGTTCGAAGCGTATGATTACAAATACTGATAAGCGGGGTTTTGATGAAAATTCGCAGAACGAATCTAGCGGTGAAAGTATATCGATAGATGGAATGCTTCATTGTGTGCGTTGAGAAATTAAATTTCATTTAGGAAGAGAAGTTTTTGTATTTGTATCTACAGTGGGTAGTCAGTACTTTTAAAAATTATGCTCATTCCAGTTGGATGCCCTAGATATCGTCTTCAGCTGGCCTGCAGATTCGTTTGTTCAAGTTTCATCAAAAGACTAAGTTAATTAAAGCGATGGTTTGTTCGTTTGAAAGTTGAAAGCAGTAATTTGATATCGAGGTGAATGGATGTGCAGTCACCATGCACCATGGATAAACATAGGGGGATATAGAATTCTTTAACTAGGTATGATGAGGGAAACATATTTTTCTAGACTGAATTCCTAACGGTTAAGCGATTTGAAAAACTGGGTTAATTAGAAATTTCCAATTTGAACTAAATAACAGCTAAATATTCTGATTCGAAATAAAGAAGAAGCTACTAGATTTTTCAATTTTAAACAGAAAAATTAAATTTTCTAACTTTAAATCGAAATGAAAATAAATTTTCAATTTCAAATTAAAGAGGTACTGAATTTTTCAATTTAAATACGGAAAGGGGATAAATGTTTAATTTTGAAATCTAAAAGAAGCTAAATGTTCAAATCTGAATCTGAGAAAGAGCTAAATTTTCAATTTTTAAATGATGGACTCAAATTTTCGAATTTAAAATGGTGCGAGCTAAATTTTCTTAACTGAAGTAAGGAGGGCCCAAAATTTGTCAATGTCAAATAGGAAAGGGGCTGAATTTTCCTCGATTAGGCAGAAACGGAGCTTAAATTTTTGTAACTCGAAATACAAAAAACGCAGAATTTTTCAATTTCACGCACAAAAAGGTTAACCACCCAGTTACAGAACTACTGCCTACTACCTATCTCGCAACATTTGCACCCCAATCCCCCCACATTAAAATCTTTCCGCGTCGATGTCGCAGTTACACTCTGGCAAAAGCAGTGTTCATTTTCTACACATTCGTGACGATTTGCTACGGAAGCTTGCAGGACTATTCACATTTTTTCACATCTGGAATGCAACGTTTCCTTCGAGAATCTTTTTCACTTCAGTGCTCCCCAAGTCGTCAAATTATTTTACCAAAAAAAAAAGAATAAAAACGAAAGAAATTAAAATTTTCTGTGTGAAAAAGACACAGAAATCAGTGTCTTCTGCTCGAACGTTTGCGTTATTTTATTTTTATTTTTAAATGAACGACTTGGATAAGAAATACTTATCATCGAGTTAAAAGAAACATATTTCTAGGGAGACACCGTTTGATCGCAGCCCGTAGCCTCGTTTACGCGTGTATGGCTATCAATTATAAATACATCCCTATACGTATATCGGTACAGTTATTTTACATCTCCAAAAACATCGTGATGCCCTGCTTAAATCTGTCTTCATCTGACCTGATCTAACAACAGGGAAGCTGCTAAGTCTACGTCGTATTCAGTCTGCTTCAGAGCACCCTCACACTGCTGTCTGTCTGCCAAGCCCAATCTGAAATTGCAACATTCGGTTACATAACTTCTACTATGTCCGACTTCCTTACATAACATCCCAAGTCTATTTCGAACACATTCACACCTTCACCTTAAGCTTCGTTAGCATCCATAAAATTGAATATCTCGTATCCTCAAACATAAATTTATCGAACCAGAGAATAGAAAGGAATACGATTCAAATCGATTGAAATTATTCCACTCTGATTTTCACGCGACGAATTAATTTTCACAAGTGTTAAATTTAAGACAGCTTTTACCAAAGAATTTAAGGCACCCACACAGAGAATAAGAACGTCACAAACAACCTCACCTGACAAGGGACTCTATCTTAGCCTGCCTGTCCTTCAGGATCTGCTTGGCAGCCTGATTGGTGTCCCAACCTGTGGCCTGCAGCGCGGTCAGTATTTCCTGCTGTGATGCATCGGCCGCCTCCCTCTGCACTTTCATCACTTTGTTTGCGCGAAACTCGTCGTTGAGGGACATAACTAACTGTTGAGAGGCGGCTGTCAATGGGGGGCTCACTCCAGAGGGGTACGCCGACGTGGAGGGGGCTAATTGAGTATTAACAACAGTTTCGTTCATCTGAGGAGGGATGGGACGCAACGAAGACGCCTGTGGCATCATTGTGCTCTCCTGAGGCAAGGTCGTGTGCACTGGTTGCAACAGATTGGGACCGTTCCCCAGGGTACCAGTTAAATTGGACTTCATTACTGGACACTGGCCTTGCACCAGGCCGTTCTGCACAGACTTCATCGGGCTCCAGGCTGGAGGAGGCGGATTATATACAGGGGGCTGCTTCAAGTGGGCGCTGAAGTCGCAGGGGTGGCCCTGCGCAGAGAAGTTCCTCGCCTGGCCACGATACTGTGCGGTACCAGCAGTCCCCTCCGGGTAATGACTATGACTTAGATTGCTGGAGTCGGGGGCAGTGGATGTGCTTGCAGCGTAATAATTCCTAAGGATGTTCTGCTGGACGGTCTTGTTGTACAACGTGTTGAACTCGTTTTGAGACAGTTGATCGAGATTTGGCACTGTTTGCTTCAGTTCTGCGTACACCTGCTCCGAGAACGACGCACTAGGTGGCTTGGAGACTACGTTGCTCGAGTGTGCTTGATGAAGGTCGTTCTGTATCTGGGTTATTCCATGGCCCGTTGTTGGCAGTGTAGGACTCTGGAAGTGGGTGGCTTGATTGAGGGGCAATGAGTTCTGTGCGTGATTAAAGGTTGACCTGGAGACGTTACTCTGGCTAGTGAGGTTACTGGGCGCGATCTGTAGCAGATTCAGGTTCGATTGAGTATTCATGGGAGCACGATTTACGCTTGGTTCGTTGGGGTAGGTGCTCTGTTGAGACGCCTGCGACTGCTGCCAGATTTGGCACACCATTTGATCGGTCGCGGTCTCTAGGACTCGCTGCTCTGGCTGTGTACGAGGCTGCTGTATGTTCGTAGTCTTCGACTGCCAAGAATTCTGCACCTTGCTAGGGAGGTTGCTGGATCTGTGGTCGGTCTGCGGTGATTTCGGCTTGGCAGACTGAGGGGGCGGTCTTAACGTAGGAATGGTATTCTCTGGCAGTTTGTTCACTGAGGAGTAGGGATCAGAGGAACCCGGATTCTCTTGTGTAGCGTTCATATTCTTACTCGCCTCCTTTTCCCCCAGGTGCTTCTCCAGCTCCGCCAAGAAAGCTGAGTCCAGTTTCTTGGGGGACACGTTGCGTGTGTTGATAGTCAGTTCGTTCATGCTCTGTGCAAGATCGTGATTCGATTTTGGCTTCGGAGGGCTCTCATTCGGGGCGACAGGTGGCGGAGGTGGCACGTCAGAGTTCTGCACGCTTCGACTAGCGACGTTCACGTACGTCTGCGTGTCGTTCTGCAGGTCCTCGGGCCAGTTGGACCAATTCGTCATGGGGGGACTAGGTTTGTCGATTTCGCTGTAGTGATTCTGAGCGTATACGCTTTCCTCCGTTTCTACGTTCACGTTCAAATTAATACTGTCGTTCCTGCTCTCCTTGGTCAGATTTATGGAATAATGGTTCACGTCTGCGCCGGGCTCGGCCGCAAAGTAATTTGTACTGTCTTGACTGGTTCCAGCGTCCTGGTTCTGCACGTTGCCATAGGTCTGTGTCTTAAAGTATCGACTGCTCACGTCAGAGGGGACCTGACTGTAGTACCTCGAATGAGGGAGCTTCATGAACACCGAGGACGTGTCAAAGGGGTCCGAATAGGCTGGATCGACGTTCCCCGGAAAATTGGCGTAGGTCCTGGGATCGTCGTCCTGCCAGGTCGTCTGCTGTTGCCTCTCCATGTCGTCTATAGGCTCATCGAGAATATTGACTACTCGTCGACAAGCAGTCTCAGGCTCGGTGGCGTTCGAGTTCACCATCTCCTCGGGAGATAGGTCTATCAGGCTACCCTCTTGGCTGCTGCTAGGAGCAGACGTGTTCGTCGATTTTACGGGACTAGCTCGAATGTCGTTCTGAAGTTTCGTATAATTAAACTGCTTCCGCGATCGAGGCGTGCCACAAAAGAATTTCTTCTTTAGGTGGCTGTCCGGGGCGGTTGCAACCCCCACCACATCAGGGGGCTCCATAGGGTTTCGCAGGTATACGTCGTCTATGTAAATAGGACTACCCCAGCTTTTCCCAAAAGGTGCACCATGGCCAGTGTGGATGAAGGAATTCTCCAGGGGCTTACTTATGTCCTCCGGCTGCTTGCGCCGCATGGGGTCGACCAAGCAGCGTGGGAACGGCCCTATTTGGAAGGTCCGTTGATTTTGACCCTTCCACCAGTAATTCTCAGGCCGCCCGTCCAGAATAACTATCTGATCGCCCTGCTCAATACTCATTTTGTCGGCCTCTTCAAAGTGACTCACTGCCTTCATTACTGTAGGCACCATACCGGTCAGGGACGTACGTAGATCAGCGAAACTGGGTCGCTCCGAAGGTTCTCCTGACCAGCAACGCAACAGCAGTTGGTACATGACTGGCGGCGTTGCTTCTGGCTCGTGCAATCGCTCTCCTTCCCTGTCGATCTTTCTCAGAATTTCTGACCCGTTCAGACCCACCCATGGCTCCTCGCCGAACGTCAGCATCTCCCATAACGTCACCCCAAACATCCAAACGTCGGACGCGTGGCTGAACTGGCGTGCTTTCAGCGATTCGGGGGCACACCAGGGGAACGGTACCTTTTTGTGCTCTGTCATAACGTAGCAGTCCTCCTGCTGAGGCAGTGCCCTCATTAACCCGAAATCGCCTATTTTCACTTTATCCACCGTACTCAGGAGCACGTTCCTGCAGGCTAGGTCGCGATGAAGGAAACGTTTCGCCTCCAAGTACGCCATTCCTGTGGCGACTTGCAAAGCATAGTTGCAGAGGGTTAATACTGAAATACGACCACACTGCTGCCGCAGGTAGTCCAACAAGGCCCCAAGAGGTGCTAGCTCTGTCACCATCATCATCGGCTGCGATAGGACGACACCGTATAATCTATAAAAAAAATAATCGTAGATAATAAGCGTGAGATCCGCGCTACTTTCACCACAGTGCGTACCTGATAAGGTTATGATGATCCAGAATATGCATCGCTTGGACTTCCGAGACGAAGTCTTCTATAACGCTCGGCTGCGTCAGAGCATCGGCTTTGAGCACTTTCACGGCGACTGGCAAGGTTCTTCCGGACGGGGACGTCCATTCTCCGCGTCTAACGACGCCGAAACTTCCGTCACCTAATTTCGTCGATAACGTCACATCCTTGTCTTGAATCAAACATGTCAGCACCGATGAACCTTCCACTGGCTGGGAAGATCTCTTATTACTTTTCGTGCTACTACCAGGCCGAATTTTCGTGATCAGACTCTTTTTCCATTGAGTATTCCTCTTTTTCTTAACAGCGTCCAAAAGCCTCCTAATCCCTGGTTTTCCTAAACCAATTTTCTCGAGATCTTCTGATTGTACATAGTCAAAGTGGTGCAATCGTGTGACTTGTAAGTCGTCCCGTATTCTCGTGAAAAACTGAGAAAGCTGAACATCATGCAGCAGTTCTTGCAGCCACTCGGTACCCTCATCGTCAGCCATGTTCTTTTATTCTAGTATCCTGGAAGAAGAATCACGTTAAAAGTGATAAGATGAATGATGCTAGCCACAAATCAGATGTTATAATGCTTATTCCATGCAATTACTTTCACTCAGACACAATGCACAAAAATCCTCTTCCTTAAAATCACTTTCTATAGAACGGAGTAAATAAATACACAGCTTGGCAATATAAAATATATTTATTTCAATTTTAGGGTGTTATTAGGGCACATTTACATAAGAAATATTAGTTTTCCAAGGACAGTTACAAAAACATTGCGCATGCATCCAAAATAATATTACCAGAGTCCTGATTGATGTATTATAAAGTTTTGTCTATTCAGTTTCTATGGACTGTTATCAGGCATGAAAGAAATAATGTCAAAGCACGGCGTGGGTGTATAGAAAGATACAAATCTGGTATTTATCGTACGGCCCTGTCTCCCCCTGAACAGGAAATGAAATAATGTTCAACCATGAGGAGAAGTACTGCTGGCACATACCATGCCATGCATTGCTTTGTGCGTGCAGAAAAAGCCGGGCAATAAATTGAGCTCACAACACTCAAGCACACAGTGACTCCTTCGCTTTAATGCAGGAATGAAAAAGAATTTACGTAACATTTATTCCACACTGTCAACAACAACAGTAGAAAATCCATGCTCTTAAAACAATTAAAAAGAAAAGGAAGTATGACAAAAGTAGAAAATAAAAATTTTAAACAAAGAAATTTGAAAACGAAAGTCAGGGTTGTACTTCGAATGCAATCACTTAATTAAACCTTTCAGTGATGCGAACGTTTACAAGCACTATCGTCTGCGCAGCCCGTGCGTGAAACGCCTATAGGCGTTCGAACCACACGGTCAACAAACGTGACCGTGGTCATCCCGCACACGGCGTCCGCTCGCCCTCGAAAACAACACCGAAAGGCTTCGTACATCGATCACGAAGAAAGCATCGCGCGTCACGCGTCAATTGGCAAACGAGCATCCTGTCAGACGGCCAGAAACCATCGACATGCCCACGGAACGGGCAATCCAGCGTTGAAGCCGGACGAGAAGCGACCCAGCCGCCAAGGGGACGTTACCTTTCAACGGACGAAGCAGACTCGAGGAGCCAGTTACGTTTCCATTCTGCCTGCGGGAGGCTGTTTATCGTCCGATGGGAGCGCTCGGCGTCGAGAAACTCTATCCGAGGTTCGGCGCGACGAAATTCGAGCGGAATCATCGCCATTCGAGCCTCTGCATCTTCCTTTTCCTCCTTTTTCCCCCCTTCTGTACTGTCGCTCGCAGGGCACACAATGCACGCGGACACGATAGTGTGCAGAAGTCGCAGAACTGCGGCCACGGGGTGACGGAAAAGCGAGGGGAGCTCAGCAGAGGCACGCGAACGGGGAAACGAGCGTGTCGCGACAACCTTCGCGTCGGAGTTCCAGTTGCACGGAGCTCGAGGGACTTTCACCGTACGAATTTCTCACACAGCGCATTGTTACGCGCCCGTGTAACGCATCGGCTGGGCTCGTTTAACCTAAAACGCGCGCGACCAGTCGCTGCACTCCCATCCACGGCTGTCCAGCGGGCAGCCTAGCGCGCGGGGCGATCGTTGCATTTTCGCGTCGATTGCTCGCTTCTCTTTCCTTTCTCTTAATCTCTCGTCGCACTTCGAGTGGATTTCACGCGAGCCCTGGGACGCAAACAAAAAACACACCCAACCGATCCAGACTCTGTTTTGCTACTGCCACAGACCATGCACGGGATGCAGCTGAACGCTCGCTTCGAATACATGGCGCCATCTTGCACGCTGCACATATCGATCGCGATTCGAAGCGAGCAGATTTTTCGGCGACGTTTATTTTTGGATCAGTGAATGCCAGATTTGGGTGAATTCTTTTTGTTTCATTGGAGAAATTGGGCGGTGGAGAGATGTGATTTTGGATAGTCGAGGAGATTCTTGTGGATTCGGGAGATGGTCCCTAGAAGGAGGCCATTTTCTGGATGCAATTGGCTGAAGATCGAGGAGCGCGGGAAGGTTTGAATGTTGATTGTTGAATGTGTATGTTTTGTGTGAATTGGGGTGGTTTCTTTTGGGTGGTTCAGGTTTGTATGGTTTCAGGATTGAATATTTTGTGGGAAGAAAGTTGGGATTGCGAATTTTTGGTAGTTTGTTTTTAGCGTTTCTTATTACTCGTGCCTTGAAGTTCGATGGACCAGGGGAGTTTGATTTGATTTAAAGTGATTGTTGTAGTGTTTACAGAAAAGAACTTGCCGAGATATGACACTTTGAGTGATTTCTTTTAATATTTGGAAAACAGAAGGGTTATTTAGGCGAATTAATCATTTTTTCGTAGTTATGGTAAAAGTCCCTAGAATAGGGCATTATTCTGCCGTTACTGTGGAGGATTAAAGTTCGCGGGAATATTCAAATAGACGCGCAGAATGCTGTACCTATACGAGATACATCCTTTTCCCTTTCATATTCATATTTCCTTTTCAATTGCATGCTTCTTATTATCAATACGATTAAATTACGTGGGAAAACTCTAATCTAGGTAAAAAAAGGTTTCTAACCTAGAAACTTGATCATCAAATACTATTATTCTTTCTCAAAATGTATCGAAAATATACATAAATCACGTTAAAGAAAAATTCAAAATTCAAAAATTGATTATGACTTTGCATAAAACATTAATACTTTTGCATGAAGTGTGATTTATAGATATACTAGATTGTTCTGTTTTTCCTTGTTTACCTTGGGCGTGGTGTCAAATTCCTAGAAATATCACTTGCACTAATTTAAGTATTTTGATATTACGAATTATTTACTGTATCAAAAATGACAGCAGTGTCTCACTACGATGAAATGCCACTGTTACTATAACTTCAGTATGGGATACTTTTATGAACGAGTACTCCCAAATGAAATACTATATGTATTAATCACGTACAGATAAGAAATTTATCAATACCAAAGTGCAGAATTCTTCAATAAACGTCTCAGACGTCATAAACTGGAGTCACGCAATTCGTGGAATGTAGAGCCCGTGCAGTGGTATGCAACATACAGGGTGTCTAAAAAATATAGCAAACATATCACCGTTCTGTAATTAAACAATTGTCCGCGCGAACTTCTCCCATTCGTTTTACAGTGCACTTCTGTGATAGTAAAACAAAAATACAGTATATTTAAAAAAAAAAAAATACGAAGTAAGTTTAAGAAAGAAAAGCTTGGGAAAAAATGTTTTTCTTGTTAACAGCAGTTAGTTCAAAAATCGATAAAAACGTGTTCTGTTGATATTTATTTCGAAGCGCAGTGTATATTAATAAACATAATATTCGTATATTTTGAACTTCCTGCTGGCTCCAATTGCATTTGCGCGCGTCGAGTGTTTCTACATGAGGTGCAGAGAAAACAATTTCAATTACTTCTTCGACTGCAGATCCGGCGCATGGCAGCCCTCAATGCCATCGCCGATAATTATGTTGGTTGATAATTATCATTATTGTGTCACCCACATCGCGCAGAATGCTCTCACGCATTTTAATATCAGTGTTCGAACGCCTTCTCTGCCTCATAATGAATTCACTGCGCGTCTCATCGAGACGTCGTTGCATCACTCTATTCAATAATTCAAAAAACCAAATACAATGTCGCAAATTTGATTTTCCGCGGTTGAACGTTACATAAAAATGAACCTCATTGCACGTGTATTTTTTTTTAAAAGAAATCTAGCACACGTTACGCACACTTTTTGCTGCACAGCATTCGTTAATAGCCTCGAGCTAATCCCAAGTATCGTATTATACGAACCTCTATTGGGCCATTTTGCTTAATCGCTTAAAACGTTGTAGTTCAAAATAAAAGTTATTCTGAAAACTTAAAGCTTCTTATGCAGTCGAAATTTCAAACCCCAATTTCAAGAATCTACAATCTTTCGTGTATTTTTGGCATGTATTTGGTGGGCCAAACCAAAAACGCCATTTTAGTATTTTCAATTATATTAAATGGACACAAAATACTTTGGGAAATATTTTAGGAAATCTGGGACGGTTGAGTAATGGAATATTTTGGTCAAAATGGGCGAGTCTAGTAATTTTCTTCCCGTTAAGTTAAAGTCGAAATCGATTTTTATGTAATTGTACCGTTAGTGTTGCAATTTTATCGAATTCCTCGCATTACATTTTCGTGATTACGATAATGACGCGATTCACAATGAAGGCGCATGCTTGGTATCGACTTCTAGCAGCAACAGACTCGTGAAACGCAGTCGAAGCCGCAGCAGCAACATTAACAGCAACAGAGAATGACGGTAAACGGAATCGGTTTTATTGGTAAGAGAGACGTAAAACGTTTTTTTATTGCTATTCGATTCCTTCGTACTTGAAATTCTGAACTTAAAAATCTGCAGCATATAAAATTTTTACTTTTGCTTCTTTGACACTTTGACTCTCCGCATTTGATAAATAACAAATTTATTTAAAATTCTGGATTATTACATTTTATTATCTTAGTATTTCAAATATCAAATATCAAATTCATTTTACAAAAAATTAATATAAAATTTCCTAATAAATCCTGTATAATTCAATCAAATTAACTTTTAATATTTTAGTTTCTTAAATTCTCGGGTTTCCGACTATTTAACTTAAGTTTCAAATTTCTATTTTTATTTTTCATTTGTATTAGAGTTACATAACAATTTAAAATTTCAATTACTAATATCGAATTTTCCTCCATTTTTTACAATAATTTTATAAACAAGACATCGTTTTTCACTTTTAGCTGCTCCAGTAAATAATACGGATAGTACCTTTCAATACCATAAAATGTACAACTAGTCACTTTCAGCCTTCCTATAAATTTTACAACCCCAATAAACCACCCCTCTAAACGACTGCGCGAATCCTGTTGTAGAAATTAGAACTAGGTCACGAGAAAAAATCTCAGAATGTCGTGAGAATTCAGAGCAAATTCCACCCTTTCAAGCAGTTCGAAAAATATGTCATGCTTAATAAGAAAAAGCGCTGACGCTTTGCATTGCCACTAGAGCCGCGCCGAAATAATTTTTCAATCTGGCATTGACCATGGCCCGTGTACGTGATTTTCAGTTTTCCATGCTCCCTCGGCAAATAAATACGTCGCTTCCCACTATCAATTGGATATTTCAAATACAAAGAAAAAATGCAAACATATTCTAAATTGAATATGAATTCCAACACCTGTCGTCAGGACACATTTATTTTCTGATAAAACAACAGTATAATTCACAGGGTGCTTGAGATTTAACAAATTGTACAAATTTGCAAATTGATCAAATTTTATAAAATTTGCGCTTCTTGCAAAAGTGGCATTTTTTAACACCTTCTCGTGTTATTTTGTTAATTTTTTATGAATCACTTCGGAAAATTACGAACGAAAAAATTATTCTACCATCCTTAATTACAAGCGCGTGACAGATGTTTAATTTTGAGTTTTGCCTGAATGGAGTCTGTTGGAATAACGCGATAAATTTGTCAGCAGTAGTTGCGCAAACGTGACGCCGCTTGTTGCATCTGTGATATTGTGTAAGCTATTCGGGTTGCTCGAGGGGGTGGTTTTGTTCGTGCCATGTTCCTGATAGGTGACACGAATTTCACCGTGGAAATAATATTTCGAAATATTGTTACTTAAAATATCTCTCACCATTTATATCCTAGATATGATAAATAATATGAGAAAACAACCCTTAATAATATAGCAAATAACTATTTTATGTAATAATTTTCTACCGCTCTATTTTTGTTATCGAATTTAAAGTTGTCTATTCTCACTATCAAAAAATGGTAGTAAAATCAACGTTCCACGACCATTCACTACCAATTTCAAAACCGAAAAACATCCCTTAATTAAAGAAACTTTGAATTTGAATCAAATTGAAACTGATACAATATTTAAAAATGACTAAAACCAAAATCCTAAGCGAAAGTTTCATAAAATGAGCGGAATCTTGTACAACATGCCTGGCTACGTTCGTCTGCGCGCTATATTCTCCCTCCCCGACCCAACCCTCTATTTTGATCCGGTAAAGTACATTGCAAATATTCATCAATAACGGCGTTCGCCTGACCAACCGCTTGTTGCATGCAGCCAGCGTAAACAAGCAGCCTTGGACCCTGTTTAATGTCCAACAACCCTTGCGGCCCAAAGTGCAAGAACTTCTGGGTTCTAAATAGGGGTGGTTATCGAACTATATCGTGGAGTTTTGAACATCTAAATAAAAAATATCAGGAAGGACCATTTTCCAAATGAAATCACCATTTTCCACGTAACGAAAGCATGTATTTGCTGAATACAGGTTTAGTGGGGTAAATATGGCGAGTGAAACGGGTGGGGATTAATGAGGAGATACTTGAAGCGACATTAAAGAAAGAAAAGTGCAGGGTTGAAAGGGTTTAACACTTGGGTGAATTTCTAAGCCAGGTGGAGTATTAGTAGAATCATGTAGAAACGTTAGAGGAGACATTGTAAATGATAGTTAACAACGTCAGTGCTTTTGACTTCTATTTTTAATTAATCGAGAAGGTGGAGAGTACATTGAATCAAATTGGTTACTTTTAGAGTAAAATTTTAAATGAATTAGTTGTAAAAAAATGTGAAAGATTAAAAAAATTATTTTAATAACTTAAAGGATTGAAATAAAATATTCAAATGAAAGAAAATTCGAAAAATCAAATAAAAAGTATCCCCCACCCTCTGTATTACATAAATTGATACAAAATGGATATTATTAATAGAAAAGCCGAGAGATCGATCGATACCAAAGCGTGACAGAAATTACCAGCCATATTTTCCACTTGGTATTGGCAACAAAAATGTCAAAAATACAGCACAAATCGTACGAAATAGCCAAACACGAAACTCAAACACACCTCACAGAACTCAATTCACAAATTTAAGAAAATTGAAATTTCTTCCGCAGGTTAACTTTAATTAAAATCGACTTCCATTAACAAATTCGATAGTTTTCGTGGCATACTGTCTCTAGAGGCAAACATCATTTCCTATAGGAGACAGAGAGAATTGGCAAGAACACAATGTCCCGGGAGCTGGCAAGTGAAGGGGGGTGGAACGTCGAGGAGGGTGAGTTTGTGGAGCAAGTGAACGACGATGTCGATGCACGCACCCCTCTGATCAACGAACCATGCCACCCCAGGTAAAACAGTTATGTACATTTCAGGAATATCGGTGCAAGTTCCTAGAGACACCATTCCAAAAACTGCATGCAAAATTTTTTGATCACCTATTAACAGGAAAATTGAATTTATTAATTGAATATCAAAAAACTGTAAATTACCGTTTACAATCACACAAATGTACCATTAAATTGTTAGCGGTAAGGGCCAGAATATTCACATTTAAATACGGTGCTTTTTTAAAAACTATAAAAGCTATCAAAAATAAAATTCTGCATATTCAATTTATATGCAGTATTGAAACACTCAGAAAGCTGTTGGAAAAGGGAAGCAATATCCCAGAACAATGCTAGTGACATTTTTCAATTTTCAAATCGTCAAGCGCTCATTGAATTCCAAAATAAAAAATAAAATCTTCTGTAGAAAATTGTATAGTACAACACAGTAAAACTGTGCAGCGTCAGAATAAAAGGGTAATAGCGTAAAAAGGTACAAAAGCCTCCAACAACAATCCCACTCCCCCCCCCCCCAAAAAAATAGCAGGAAAAAGGCACAATGTACAAGAGCCAATAAAAAAGAGAAAACCCATTAGGAAACGCGGCAGAGACGATGCCCCACCAACCACCCCCTTTCCATCGGTCTGACTCGCGTTGTAAACAAAATCGAGGGTTGCCTGAGGGTGAGGACGGCAGAGGTGGAGGGGGAAGGGAGCTCGTGGTGGTGCGAGACTGCGAGGTGTCCGTGGTGGTCGTCAGTAGCACGGCGGTCACAGATCCTTTCGGAACTGAAAAGCTGTCTGATAGCATCGTTAGCGAGTTTCTTCCACATTCCTTCATCGACAGAATGGCCCAGGATCGTATCATCCTCCAATCAATCACCCGCAGGGATTAAGAGCCACGCAAAACCGCGAAGGACTAAAAAAAATACCGAAACCCCAGTGTGCTCCCTTGGATCCCAGAAACGACCCCCCTAAATAGTAACTTTTGATGATCGTGGTGCGGACGATTCGTGATTGAGACTGCCTGAAAGGTTTAACCTGGTGCGAGGATCGATTGATCCGACGGCTGGAGTGGTGTTCGCGCGTCCTGCCCGATCGAGAGCGGCCGCGATGTCAACGTTACACCGGTCGTTGACACAGTTCCCGGGTTGAAAATCGGACCTTTCCGCTGCTCCAGTTGATCCAGGTTACGGACGCGGACTCGTTCAATCGAGGATGAAGTCCGAGGGCAACAACGGATACCTCAGGGCGGCTGTCATCAACGAGCAGAGCGAGATATCGGCTGGTTCCGGTCAGGATCCACCTGCGACGAACCCCCTTCAGGTGAGAGAGAATTCCAGCTGAAGTACCCTGAGATGGGTATTTCATTGCAGATTTTTATGTTTAGTTGATTCATTTTTGGTCGCTTGAATGTGTGATGTGTTTGGGAGAGGTTATTTGTGAAGCAATTGCTGGGAATGATGATTGCGGCGAGGATGACGTTGTAGGTGTAGATGTAAATTAAATTGGATGAGTTGACTATATAAGGTGGGGTGTAATTGATGGTCAGATGAAGCTGGAGGTGATTCTACGCTCAAAACTGAAGCGAAAGTATGAAGTGAGGGTTTTTCGTGCGTGGCTCCGTTTCCGAGCAAGCCGAGTTTCAAAAGTCTGTCGAGGACGCGGGCATGGATTTTGAAAAGCAATTTACTCGGAAACGAAGCGTCGTATGGAAAATTTTGTTCTGAACTTTTTACGCAGTTTTTGAAGGTGACTGGAATGGGAAATTTGCATTTTGGCTGTGCTGCAAATTGTACCCTTTTTTTCATATTTAGTAACAAATGTGACGATGGAAATGGTCATGGAGTAGTTGGAATCATTATTTATTGTTCCATAGACACGCTTGTAAGTTTGTTAAACTATCCTTAATAATATTCAGATGTAAAGAAATTTACCATACTCGATTTCTACTTTCGACATAAATTTCAGAATAATTAATTGCTATACCATTAGTCGATTATCGATTCAGTGGCAACTATTAAATTTCGCTGATGATTATCGATCACGAGTAAACTTTCTCAACTCAAACGAATATTTATTTTATCGCCGTTCCTTGGCCTTCATTTGCACGACCGTCAGTCTTTATCGCTTGAAGTTTCCACTCTCCAATATTGCAGAGAAGTTTCTTCATTTAACGTCTCTTCGCCTCACCATGACAAAATTCATAAGTGCTTGCTTCGCAAACAATCGTAGAATGAAGTTCGAAGAAGAGAAGCTCTTGAAACCCTAATATTGCACGAATGAAAATCTGTGGAAATAATTAAATAACAAATACCAAAGTCGATTGCTATGTACCAATAACGGCGAAACAAATCACACACATGCAAAAAAGAGTCATCCGAAATTGTAATTCATATTTTCACTAATTTTGCATGTTTATTCAGGACACTGTATATATACAAAAATTCAAAAAGCAGCGCGTGATTCAGCGCGAAAAACCAAATAAAAAATGTAAAGTAGTATTTTCTCGTACGAGCCTCCGTTTTCGAAAAAATCGAACTCAAAACGCTCATAGCGTACGCCCAATAGAGCGACAGAACCTCGCAACTGGTACTTAAATTTTTGAAATCGATTTACTCAGAAACACTGACTCCTACAAAAAAAAGTTATTCTACATTTTCGACGTATTTTTTAACGCAGAATCAGACCCCATAAGTCTTATTCGCTTAGAGCGTATAATTATCGAATAATAAACAATAAACAACAGAGGACGAATTTTCCTTCCTAAAATGGACCCACATACTTAATTATAAGACCCGTGGGAGCTTTCAGACTCTGAAAACATTTCCAAATTTTCAATCATAAAGGTGTTTCGGTCCCTGATCCATCGCTATCGGCCCTCTAGAGCTCATGCATTGTTAGAGCCGGTGTCTTTTCGATTCCCCGTGGAAACGGCTACTTCGTTTTTGCGCAGGTGACCTACGGCCCCCGTGGAAATACGACGACCACGGTCCTCCATCATCCTGGAAACAGTCGAAGGCCGATCGGCGGTATAACCAGGGCCACGTCGATCACGCGCAGGCGAAGAGGGCCGACAGACAGGCAGCAATTGCTCGGTGTGCTGGCTGTCACTCTCCTCGCCACTTGCCTTTTTATTCTTCTGCTGTTGGCGTTGAACACGAGCCGCGAGTGCATCCAAGAGCCCCGTAAGTTGAATTACCCCTAAACGGCCGCCGGTTACGTCGGACGATCCCGTTTAATTAAGCGGTGGGCGACGATCGACTTAAGCACGCCTATGTATTCGAGCGTATCCCGGCATAGAGTTAGGCGTTACACTAGCGCTAGGCTAGAATAGAAATTGGCGGCGTGATATGGGATTAACCGTAACCATTCAACTGTAGTGGCACGGAGATATATATCAGAGCACTCTGTAGCTCGAATTCAATTAATCCCGAGCAAGTCGAATCGTGCCTGAAGAATTATTTCCTACGGTGACTCAATGGCCCTTTTAATGGCGCCTAGCAATCATCCTTTTGGCACAAATAGGGTCCTAGTCATATTGCGGGAATTTGATCGGGATGGGCTTGCTAAAAAGATGAGCTGGGAATATTTGTGACGGCGATGTGACGTAAATCAGAAATTTAAAAAAGTCGAATTTATGAAGAATTCAATTTTTTTTTAGATTGCTCACTTTCATAATCACCGACACATTTGCGAATAAATTTATACGAAATCGTGACCATGGTGTAACAATTTGTACCGGGCTATTGGCAATTAGCGGGGCATGAGAAAGTTGGGTAATAATGGAAATCGGCGGATTTGAATTCGACATTGAAGGGTATTGAGAGGTCGTTGATTGAAATTCACGCGAATCGGGGACACGTGAAATTTATCACCCTGGTGGGCTTTCGATTTAACACGACTATCCCCTGGGGCCTAGACTGTGGTAACGTGTTTTGCAAAATGTAAATTCTTCGAGCTAGTTTGCATAAACACGTGTAAATAAAAGTTTGCGAACACACTTTTTTTTAATATTCAGAACTAGTAGTTCAAAGCAGGCCTGTGACTATGTGTCAGAAAATTGCAAATTAGCCTGTGAAAAATGGGGCAATAAATATTGCAATTTTGAATAAGCAGGAAGTAAGAAATGCGATTTATGTAATAGCAATTCTCGAAAGATCTTCAATGAAAAAAAATGTTATGCAAGAATCACGAAAAAGGAGTTTTGAACTTCATTGATATGACTTTGCCAATTTTTTTTATCAATATCTAAGCGTCGGGTATATATTACTTACAATTAGTGAATGTTGGAAATTTGAATGAATAGGCTTTCGATTGCGAGCGGTGTGTGCTGGTCGTATCAGAAACGAACATCGATCAGCCGAATCGTATCGAATTGAGTCGAGGCTATCAAGTTCCACTTGATGAGGCCGCTTTGCCGCGTTACCTCATAGCCAATGACTGAATTAATCAATTTACTGGCATCCATAAATGCTCACCACAAAATTAAAAAGCAACTATAACGTTCTGCAAGCTAATTGAGATTACACACTGCTGACATATGTATACATATTTATATACACACATGAAAATGGCATTATATATATCAAAAGAAAATTTAAAAAAAAAATCATTGAGACAAGCATAGGCTCACGTGGCAATTATAGTCGAACATACCTTTCGCAACTGTGAAGATGAAAAGTCACTTGTAAAAATATAAAAGATTACGACACTGCTTTGTCCTAGCAGCAGGTGTTACGATTGAAAGCATGACGCCATATTAGTGGCACAGAAAATTATATTTTGGTCTTGTAGAAAATGGTACGTGGAGATAAGTTCATACGACAAATGTTTCTTTATTTTTCTGTTATCGATTCAATTTCTTTAACACCCTCCACGTAGTTAAGATTGCTGACAGCAGGGGAATAATTTTGAAACCGCAAAATGAAATTTTGTTTCAGGTCCAAACGTTTGTATGACAGAGGAATGCATCAGAACAGGTAACTGCAAAATTAATTATTAAAAAAACAGTTTCATCTCTCAATTGAGTAAAAAAGATGAGAACTTTCGAGGTTTTTAATTTTAGTAACTTCCAGGAGCGTGTAGAGACTTATAAAATACGGAAAAAAGTTTATATAAACATAAGTCTGAAGTCGCTTAAGTAGTTCTCGAGATGTAGCATTAGAAAGTTAATTGCAAGCATCACACTACTTTCACAAAAACCGCCACTCGTACAGACGGTTGCCTCATATTCTCAATGCATAGAAATAGTTTCTAAACGCAGAGCATCAGTCAAACTAACAATTAGCTTCTATTTAGGTAAGAAAGTCGTATACCCACTAACCGTACAATTCACTTAAACTTTTTCCATCATTTTGTGCTTCTGAACAAGTTCCTAGAAGTTTGAATTCTAAAACCGGAAGTGCTTTTGCCAGAGGAGAACCGTTATAAGTCTTCCATTTGTGTAAAGAAATAATTGAATGAAATAGTATTTATTGCTTCCCTATTGAAATAATAATCTCTAATAATTTTCTTTAAATATTATTTATTTGCAAATCATTATTTAATTTTATTTAGAATAAATTTCAATTTTTGAAGATTTATTTTTATTATTGTATCTTTTATTACAAATATTTTTTACATCCCCCCTCGCTTTTTAACAAATCGGTCCCCTCAAGGTTTGGTAGCCCCGGGTCCCTAAAATTAGGGGCCACCCTTAGGGGCCGAATGGGCCCAAAATTATTTTAAATAAAAATTTGTGTACGAAATTTCTATTTAAAACAATTTATTACCCATCTCCGCTAAGGGTAATTTTGTCAATTTCTTTCCCCCAACGTCCCCCACTATAAGAATTCGTAAGATTTCAGATTCCAATCCCCTCCTCCTTTTCTACGTAATCTTTACATTGCACTTTTTCAGTTATTAAGATTCTTTTAAAGGTTTATGTAATTCATTTAACTCGATTTCGTGTGTGCGATGAAATATCGTTTTTTAATATTAAAAATACTAAAATTAGGTTTAAAAAATATTAAGCAAAACGCTACCTGAATCCCCCCCCCCTCCTTGTAAGAAAATGTAAGAAATTCGCGATCTTCTCCACCCCCAAAAAGCCTTATGTAATTTAAGAACGGACCCTTATCAACAACAACGCCAAAATTCTCAGGTTAGATCAATATAGAAATATTACGCACCATGTCTTTTTAACGTAGTACTAAATAACCACTCTTCATGCATAGCCACGATTATTCGATAAATAGCGACGAAAAATGACGGATAGTTGACAAAATTGCCATCGATCACTCTGTAAACCGCGAGAATTGGCTCGTCACGCGGAAGCCAAAATATTTGCAGGGTATCGCGGAGTCCGATATTCGAGGCCGCCGAGGGCGGAAACGCAATCAGAACAGCGGAAACTGATTGGCGGTCTGCGTGGAATTGCGTTTGTCCCACGACAAACGCGTGCTTCATGCACGCCTCTGGAATCCGATTAACCGATCCCTCCCGTAGGATTGCTTGTTGACCAGGCGTAACCAAATTTCATTTTCATTTCTCGCGAAATTCGTCGCTGAAACGGCTGAGGGTCCCCTATCGCGCGGCTTAATTGCGCCACCACCGTGGACGCCCAGCCAATGCATAATGAGCGCGGGAATATCGGGGCTGAATTTTCGATTGTTTATTTAACGGAGGCAGACGAATCGAGCGCTAGCAACTGGGTTCGTTCCACCGTTGCGTTAACTCTTGGGGATAAGGGATATTTATTCGTCGTTCTTCCCCGATTTTTTCCTTTAAATTGTTTGCTCTGATGTGGCGAATAATTGCAGGGGTGAAATTGATTTGGGTGTAAGAGGCATTTGGGGAAATTCAGTGGCTGCTGCAGCTGTCTTTTTATTTTTAATTTTTGATAATTAGGTAACGACTGGTTTAGGTATTTATGTATTCTGCTGTAATTATTTAATTTTCTCACTTCATTGATTTTGTTATTTTTAGTGGTTCGAGGAATAGTAAAATGAAAATGAAAGTCTTGTAGGTTGTATTTTGATGCTTGCTGTAGAATTTCGGGAGATGGTAACCTGGAACTAGCTAGTTGATTTTGTTCAGACTATGAATGCTTCTTTTACACCATCAGAAATAATTGAGGGGACGAATACTACCTTTTATTTTTTCATTTCCAAAACTTAGAGATCCAAGGTTTTTAATCAACACATCTGTTTTTGCGTATAATTAAATGTTCTGCGGAAATTACATTTCTGCCGTGGGGTAAATTGAATCCTGTTTTAAACCGTATTATTATCGTTTTTCTACGGGAGCTGAAAATAAAGAGCAGTAATTAAACTCGCGTTCTACGCGGAAAAAGGAGATGAGAAATGAACACTCGACCTGAATTTAAAATTACGGCGACGTACCAGCTTCTTCACCGAGCACAACAAATACAAAATTAAAACAGCTTCTCCGTTTTCAAAGATTGAAATTAACAATGAAGATTTTTCAACATAATAATAAATCACATTCTCTACGAATTGTAAGTATTTTATAATACACGGTCATTCCATATTGGTTGAAACTGAAATGGTAAAATAACGCGTAAAGAATTTCGAGGTACACTCTCAACCCCATTTTTCTAAACCGCTGAGGATAATAAGATCTGGGAGCGAGTTCCCACGATATCCCAGGGGAACCTTATTATCCGTAAAATATAATTTATCTGGGCGGCGGGGGGGGGGGGGATAATTAATCCTGAGGTCGTGGCGATACTCGTTAAAGCTACCTTACTCGATTAGGTTCCTGTGATATTAGCCCGCTACAAAAGTACGCTGTGCAATTAGACTTCAATCTGATCGACTTTTAAAATGTCGAGCACTTTTTCGTGATATATTTTGAAATAAAAGGGAAGAAATAGATTCAGGAATCAATTAAATAGGACTCTTCTTTTTAGTACTACTTCCCATATATCATACAAGACTTTCAGGTGCAGTGTGTATGACAGGTTGTATTTCTGAAATATGAAAGTATAAAAATCTGGTCGATTAAAATTAGGAAAATGGAGAGAAGGCGTAGGAATATTGGTGCAGAAGAGACTAAGGTCCAGGAGTATTAGGAGTCAGGAGTATTGAGGCAGAGGAATACTTTGATACAGGATTAGTGCCTTCGCCAATTTTTAAATTTATTTCCAAAACGAAGGGTGTAGGAGAAAATCTAACTATTCCACGCGACGCAGCAGACATTTTTCCTTCGGAAAGCGTCAACAGAAGTGGTAAATCACATTTTATTTTCAATATAGAAGCGAAATAGTTTTGCAAAACGTGCGGCGTCGACATAGTGGTACTCAATGTCGGCGTCGCACGTTTTACCAAACTATTTCGCTTCTGTATTGAAAACAAAACGTGACTCACCACTTCTGTTGACGCTTTCCGAAGGAAAAATGTCTGCTGCATCGCGTGGAGTAGTCAGATTTTCTCCTAAACCCTTAGTTTCGTTCATAATGCACTAATAACTTATACTGTTGTATTCGGGAGGATTCATAGAATAATTTGACGCGACAAGCAACCGAATAACTATTACTGTTTCGACATAAAAGATGTTCAAAGTTGAAAATTTGCAGTTTCTTCTCAAAATCGAATTTCTCAAAAACTGAGGGTGATGGTGATAAACGGTTTGTGGATTCGTGTCCCACACTGTAACAAAAACTCTAAGCACAAAATTCGAATTCAGCTATTAATTACTGTGCCATATGCCAACATCCCAAACGAAGAAAAAAAAAAGTTCCACTGTCGAAATTTTCCTATCACCAAATCCATTTCAGCGGCCAGTCTCTTATCAGCGATGGACCGAACGGCAGCTCCCTGCGTGAATTTCTTCCAATACGCCTGTGGTGCCTGGAATCGGCTGCACGTGATACCGGAAGACAAAAGTTCCATCAGTACGTTCGAGGTACTCGCGGACCAGCTGCAGGTGATCCTGAAACGCGTCCTGGAGGAGCCATCGAACTCAGACGACAACAACGCCACTTTGAAGGCCAAGATGTTCTACAAATCGTGCATGGACATCCGTGGGTACAACGAAAAAAATTTCAAACGTGTGCTTTTGTTAAGAGAATTCACTTTAACCCTCAGTGATCATTAATGTGCACAGGCTTCCCTTTCTCTTACGTAGAAAGCTTAAAAAATTCTGTTTATCCGAAACACTACGATGATAAAGTAATTAAATTTTTCTGTGGGTACATAGTAAAATTTTAAGCGCTCCCGATTATTCTTGTCTTTCATAGCCAATATCAGGGAGATCGGTGATGTTCCGCTTAAAAGGACGCTAAAGATTCTCGGTGGCTGGCCAGCAGTGGTTGGCCCGTCCTGGAAGCCACCTCTTTATCCGGTCGAGGTCCTTTTGGGACGAATTCGTGGGGAGTACAACGAGGGGGTGCTAATGGAACAGTGGGTCGGTCCAGATGACAAGAACTCCTCAGCCAACATCCTCCAGGTGCGCCGGCAAAGTAAGGCCCCTTGGTCGACGACTGCACAATATAACAATTGGAATGCACAGTTGAAAAGAGGGTAGGACGATCGGTCCAAAAGAAACTAGCGACTCTCTTAATTTATTGTTGTTATATCAGGTAGTTTTTAAGTAGCTCGCATAATGCATAGTAATTCTACATGAAGAAGTCAAGTGAAAATGTAGAATGACAATTCTTCGTATAAGCTACCGTTGCTGGAAAAATTCAGTTTCAAAATTCACGGAGTACGGGCGCACGAGTTTCATCTGAGAATCTGTGCAGTCTGCGTAACTTCAGCATTAATTTTCTCGAACACGAACGCTTCAATCGAAACACTTCATTCTATATTTTCGATGCAGTTTGTTATGAGGAATGCAGTTCTTTGAGCACTATTGGACAATGACGTATAATTATCGAGTAATTGGTTATAAAAGCCCTACACTACGTAACAGAAGACGTTAAACGAATGTAGAAAAAATTTAGCTATGGACGAAATTAAATTTTCTTTTAATACGATAAACTTTGTGAACAAAGACGTAATCCTCCACATTAAGGAATTATTGTTTCGTGGAGGCGAAGAAATAATTACTTCATCCAGTTCACAGATGCGGAACAGTTGAATGAATAAAGATTTTTCGCAGCTGGATCAGATGCAGCTGGCGCTACCGAGCAGGGACTACTACCTGAAGAAGAGCAGCGAAGCTGAATTAAAAGCGTATCATCGTTACATGACCAACGTGTCCGTACTGCTTGGCGCGAACCCTCTGACTGCAGCTGAGGAGTTCCATCGCGTGATACTGTTTGAGAAACAATTAGCCAATGTGAGAGTACAAATTTGAAATTTTTGTTTGCACGGAATAATTTTTAATTTAGTAGCTCACTTTCACTTTAATTCATTTGCAACGCTAGATTAGAAGAATATAAAAATTTATGGCTAGAAAACACACAAAAGTTTTTCACCAAAATCGGGAGAAAATAAATTTAGAATTCTTAGTCACCCCAAACCATTTGAAAATGAATTTTAGGCGTCGTTGCCAGAGGCGGACAGGCATGATACCTCCGCCATTTACCGGAAGCTGACGTTGCGCGAATTGCAGCACGAAATACCACAGCTAAAGTGGCGCGAATACCTTCAGGAGTTCCTCAAAGCTCCAATAACGGAAGAGGAGCCTATCGTGGTATACGCTATGCCTTATTTCGCGCAAATGGGTCGCATCGTGCAGAGGACAGATCCCAGGTATTGAAATATTTTACAAGTTACAGATAAATATGTTTTTGAGAAATATAAACTGCGAAAGATACCGAAATGTAAGTACTTAGTAGGCTCGTGTATTAATTTTTCAGTACAATACCGTCAGAAAAATATGGAACTCCGATATAAATATAAGAATTTTCGAAATCTCTTAAAAATATATTATACCTATAATTAAAGGTATTTTTATAATTTCTATAATTCCTATAATTTCTATAATCACAATTTCTATAATTAAAGGTATTTCTATAATTTAGTATTTCTTATAATTCAATAGATGCTAATCAGCGACGTATCCCCTGATTCTTTACTTCGTTAAAACCAAAGAGAAATTATGACTACTTAGATTGCTTCAAATCGTAACTGAGCAAGCATTCCTCTTCAATTCTCTATAACTGGAAAACCACGATTTAGGAAAAAAAGCTTAAAAAAAGACAGGAATTCGGGTATCAATAATACCTACTGTTAATATTCTTAGATAGTGTGATGAATGACTTTTACAGAACGCTGCACAATTACATATTGTGGCGGCTAGTCATGTCCATAATGCCCCACATGATAGACGACTACCAGCAGAGAAGGGTCGAATTTCGAAAGATCCTTCAGGGAATACTGAGCGAGAGGAACAGGTGGGCACAGTGTGTCGAGTGGACGAACAAAAAACTAGGCATGGCTGTGGGTGCCCTTTTTATTCGTGACAATTTCAATCACGACAGCAAGGTGACTACCTCCTTTCTCTTTTTAACATACGACACATTTCGTTACTCGACAAGCAACATCAGGAATAAATTAAAAAATCCTGATATTATACAGGGTGGCTCGTAATGAAACTGATTTTTCCAGTTTCAATATTATTCTCATCGAGGGTAACCGATGATTTTAAAGGACCATTTTCTTTCCAGGAAACTGCACTGGAGATGATTCACACGATACGCGAGGCGTTCAATGAATTGTTGGCGGAAAATCATTGGATGGACGACGAGACTAGGGCTGTGGCTAAAAGCAAAGCTGACTCTATGAACGAGAGGATCGGGTATCCTGAATTTTTAAAAGATCCAGTAGAACTGACAAAGGAGTACGTAATGGTAAGTAACTTTTAATTACACTGAAAATATTTAAAAAATATTTAGCTTCCATACAAATTTTCCGAGATAGTTCCTATTCTGAAAAATGTCATTTTTGGTTTATCTGAAATCTAAAATTTGGCGCACTTTGTGTGAAATATTTAAAAGATATTTAATTTAAAAGAGTTGAGGCAATTTTAAAATTAATTTAATATGTCAACTGAAACATGAGTTATTCCTAATTTGTAATGTTGTCTCAAGCCTCCGTGTTTAATGATCCCCTTTACTTTCGGTGTTGGGGAAAATAGATAGACATTTTATTTTACAAAAAAATAAAAATTTACAGGCAAAAGTATCGTGCTACCTTTTTCAATTTCAAATTCGTCCCTGCAAATAAGATTACTCCATATTGGATTCGTAAACACATGGTGTTCTGTACATTTAATTCCAACAGCTAAATATTACGGAAAACTACTTTCTGGAAAACGTGCTGGCAGTGATGAAGTACGACGCTTACAATAACCTGCAGAAACTACGAAAGCCAGTTGACAGAGATAAATGGTCCACGGAGCCAGTTGTCGTGAACGCCTTCTACAGTCCCAACAAAAACGACATAGGTACATCTAGATATTTCACAAAACGAGATACATATAAATATTCTGAAATTCTGAGATCTGAACCTCCTGAATCTTTAAGAGATTTGATGTCCTAGAGTTCTGGGGTATTTGGAATCTGGGATTCTGGGATTTTAGAGTCTTAAATACTCAGGTATTGGGACTTGGGGATTCTGGGATTTCAGATCCTTAAATACTCGGGTATTGGGATTTTGGGATTTCAGATTCTTATTTATTATCAGATAACTGCTCAGTAAACCAAAGCCATCTAAAGGCAGAAGGCCATTTTTAAAACTAGCATTTCGATTTCAGTCTTCCCAGCAGGGATTCTCCAGCCGCTCTTCTACTCGCAGCACTTCCCAAAATCACTGAACTACGGCGGCATCGGTGTGGTGATTGGCCACGAAATCACTCACGGTTTTGATGACAAAGGACGTCAGTTCGACAAGGACGGGAACATGATGCAGTGGTGGAACGAAGCCACAGTCAGAGCCTTTCGAGAGAGGGCTCAGTGCATCGTGGATCAGTACTCCAGGTACAAACTGCAGGAGGTGAACCTTTACATCAATGGCAGGATGACCCAGGGGGAGAACATCGCTGACAATGGAGGACTCAAACAATCATTTCGAGTAAGTCGCCTTATTTTTCAAATGCAGAATTATACAGGGTGTCCCAGTATTGATGCACAACCGAGGAGGGAAATCTACATGAAAAAATAAATCGAAAATGGGTTTATAAATGAAAATAAGATATAAAACCTCAAATGAAGAAAATTTGTTTTGTATTTTCGAAATATTTTTTCATATAGAAGCACCCAGAGATGTGCAAAATTTTTATTTCAATAAAATTCCGAATAACGAATAAAAGTTTAAAAAATTAAAAGACTGACAAATAATTCTTTTAACTTTTATTCGTTATTCGAAATTTTACTTAAATAAAAATTTTGCACATCTCTGGAATCATCCCCTCCTCGATTGCACCACGAGTACTGACACACCCTGTATTAAACGTACACTATATTACAAACGCAGCATATTAAAAACACCTTGAGTTATGTGACAAAAGCTTCAAACACCAATTAGTACTTTTTCAAAACGAACATCATACCTAACAATCTTACTGACAATTTTTGTTCCTTTTTCTGTTGGTATACAGGCGTACAAGAAATGGGTGTCAATACACGGAGAGGAGCCTCTGCTACCTGGCGTGAATCTCACCCATGATCAACTATTTTTCCTCAACTATGCTCAGATTTGGTGTGGTTCCATGAGACCAGAAGACGCCCTAACGAAAATACGAAGCAGCGTCCACTCGCCAGGTCTAATAAGGGTCCTAGGCCCACTATCCAACAGCGAGGACTTTGCCAGGGCCTACGACTGCCCTCTAGGCTCGCCGATGAATCCCACACACAAATGCAGCGTTTGGTATGTTCCGTGCAAAGCCGTTGAAACAACTCCTTTTAATTTTTTTCAGAATTATTATTTATGTTTGACTCAGCCAATTTGGATTCAGAAGAATTCTAACCAAGTGATCGGCTCTGCATAGCAATTTTGATAGACAGTAAACCGTTTAAGGGTGGAATTAAAAATTGTTTGACCAGAATATCAGAATTCCTCTATGCAGATATCGGGACTTAAACTATCAGCTTTGCTAGTTTCTAAATTTTCACTCCAACCAGTGGCGCACTCAGGATTTAATATTGAGGAGAGCCGAGTTGAAGGGATAATATTTTTAAAATTCCTTGGGTGATTATAAAAATTTAGTTAAAGAATAAATTCCAGGTTTGTTTTCTTTTTACAACACTTTTGAATTATTACTTCAGTCGTGATTACATTAATTTCCTTTTTCTTTCTTCCTTGGGGGGTGCCAGGGTCCTTTGGCACCCCTCCCCCTGGGTGCATCACTGTCTTCGACATCGTTACACTAAAATCGTTTTGGATAACCGTTCTTCCTTACAACACTGTTCCAGGTAATGATGAAGGCATGCAGAACAAGCAAGGAGATGCTAGTTCAGTTTCTTACTGAATTGTTGGACCGAAGGTGCAGAGGACCTTGAAGAAACTATCATTTAAAGAAGTGCATTTGTTCAGGCTGCATCAACTGTGGACCACACCAGTCCAGCTTCATTTCGTCGTGGTTCTCAGTGGCGTGAATTTTAAATGCATTGGAATTTGGAAAATACGTGTTCGCATAGTTGTAGAGGAATACGAAAGGATTGTATCAGATTGTGTGTACGTGTGTACCCGCCTGCTTGTGCCACTGGGTATTAATGAAGATCAAGATTAAAGTGTCCGCCTAAGATCACATGGACAACTATTACGTGTGTATATACGATGCGTTATAATCATTGCGTTCCAATCGCTTCTGTATGATTCAACTCATCGTGAAAGATATTAATAAACTTTTCGATCAAAATAAAGATATGAAGATTCGTTGTATTTCATATCACCTGGACTCTAAAAACACGGGCGAGTACACCCCGAGGAATTGAGTGCCTATTTTGCAACACACTCGTAGCTCTGTTAAAACAGCCGCCGTTTTCTTCCCCGTCGGTTACGTCAAATGTAAAGTCCTCTTGGGCCCTCTACTGGCATGTGCATGACCCTACACTTTTAGCAACAGCCCATAGATGGCGGATATGTCGACATATGATTGTAGTAGTAAGAATACTTGTAGCGCTGTTGCCCAGTGATGCCAGAATGAGGCAGTGATGCCAGAATGAGGACGGGAGCGCTCGAGAATTTCCCCCACCACGCATGCACACTACGCCGGAGCTGCGTGTCCGTGAGCTCGGCGCTTCGGACCACGTCGGGAAGACGAGAGAGAAAACGAATGTGTGTCTTTCTCTCTCGCTCTTGAAACCAAGCGACACATGGCCGTACGCGACTTCACGAGTGCCTCGAGATCCACTTTTCACTTTCTGACACATGCATAATACTTTTGTAATGAAAAAAAAATTTGGAAAAATTTTTGTTACGGAAATCACGTTTTAAGACCTCCTGATCACGTTTTGACCATTTAGAAAAGAGCTTTTTTTTAAATATCTGATGTATTTGTTAACACGATTACAGTATTGTCACCAACATAGTTACTGTGACCAACATAGCTAAAAAACGAAGCGATCTGAACATTCTGTACGACGACGGCAACAACGACGGTACCGTTTAGAAGATGGAATTCAGAGTTCACTTTTTGACACTTTGAGGCTGCGTATCTCCTAAACGGCTGGTCCTAGGTCGTTTTTGATGAAATTTTGAAAGAAAACTCAACCAAAGAAAGGTATAATCTCCTCCTTTTAAAACGTCCCATGTACTTTAAGCAATCAGACCGCCTTAAAGAAGTATTCTCATCTGGAGGCGATGGCGCAGCTGTAAAGTGTCGGACTGCTAAACCGCTGCGAACTTTTTGGACGTAGGTTCGAGCCTCGGAACTTCTAATAAGTCCCACAGGGTCATATTTTTTTCACATTAATTATGTATTTTTCCGGTTTCTAACTATATGACAATGTTCAATATTTATTTACAAATGTTTTAACCTTATGTTAAAAATATTTCAACCTGAAATATACGTAAAAATGACTTGAGAACAGTTTTTATGCCACTGTTTCTATGGTCTAGTATTCCGTCAATTACAATATTGTTCTAACATTCCTACACTAAATTAATATTATATATAATTGGTTTTCTAATCTCTCACCTTTAACAATTGTCATACAATTCTCTCGTGTTTCCAAAATTCAGAAGTTAAACAATACTGTAATTGACGGAATACTAGACCACAGAAACGGTGGTATAAAAACTGCGGCTATACTTCCGAAAACCGATCAAACCCGATTGGGCTGTAATTTTGCAAATAGGTTCATTTTGCATAAAAATAATGTTTGCGAGAAGGATTTTTGGCGACCCGAAATTTTTTTTTTAACCATTTCAATGTCGTTTCCTACCATGCCGACAGAGTCGAGAATGTCGGTAAGGTAGGAAACAAAATTTCAGCCCAATCGGGTTTGACCGGTTTTCGGAAGTTTCGCCAAATATTACTATGTAAATACGTTACTGATATGGTAGTGGAATTGGACGCTATTTAAATGGCGTAAAATTGGGAAGATAATTTAATTCATTATACTCATCATATGAAATAACATTCGTCGTAGTTTCTATAATATACAAGTCAGGTTACTTAAAATACTTTTCTTCTGCTTACAGGTGAAACTTGGGCATATCACTCCGTGACAGGAACTTTATATGGGCCAAATGATGGAAATTTCAACAATGAACACAAGAAAATAGCAATTTTATATAACTGACAAAGTAAAATTATATATTTTATACTTTATTGTAAAACTGTAAAAGTCTTTATTCAAATAAAGTGGGAAAAAATTGAAACAGACTATTATTATTGAGAAATACCTATTATACATACTCCTATCCAAATAGTCGCAGTAGCTACATTAAAGTGACGTCTTCGAAGCAGAAATTTCGGATACCTCCTTTCGCTTCATGTTCTCCTGTTGCTTCGCTCCAAAATTTGGCCCAAAATCTCAGTACGCTGTAAAATTGAGCTTCGCAACAGGAGAACATGATGTCGAAAGAGGTGGCACAAAGTTAGCGCCTTCGGAGAGAGAATCGAAGTCGCAGAAATATTGAACGCAGAGGCGCAGAGTTGTCGAAAGGTTTCTGGCGATGGAATTCAGGATACCTCCTTTCGCTTCATGTTCTCCTGTTGCTTCGCTCCAAAATTTGGCCCAAAATCTCAGTACGCTGTAAAATTGAGCTTCGCAACAGGAGAACATGATGTCGAAAGAGGTGGCACAAAGTTAGCGCCTTCGGAGAGAGAATCGAAGACGCAGAAATATTGAACGCAGAGGCGCAGAGTTGTCGTAAGGTTTCTGGCGATGGAATTCAGGATACCTCCTTTCGCTTCATGTTCTCCTGTTGCTTCGCTCCAAAATTTGCCCCAAAATCTCAGTACGCTGTAAAATTGAGCTTCGCAACAGGAGAACATGATGTCGAAAGAGGTGGCACAAAGTTAGCGCCTTCGGAGAGAGAATCGAAGACGCAGAAATATTGAACGCAGAGGCGCAGAGTTGTCGAAAGGTTTCTGGCGATGGAATTCAGGATACCTCCTTTCGCTTCATGTTCTCCTGTTGCTTCGCTCCAAAATTTGGCCCAAAATCTCAGTACGCTGTAAAATTGAGCTTCGCAACAGGAGAACATGATGTCGAAAGAGGTGGCACAAAGTTAGCGCCTTCGGAGAGAGAATCGAAGACGCAGAAATATTGAACGCAGAGGCGCAGAGTTGTCGAAAGGTTTCTGGCGATGGAATTCGGGATACCTCCTTTCGCTTCATGTTCTCCTGCTGCTTCGCTCCAAAATTTGGCCCAAAATCTCAGTACGCTGTAAAATTGAGCTTCGCAACAGGAGAACATGATGTCGAAAGAGGTGGCACAAAGTTAGCGCCTTCGGAGAGAGAATCGAAGACGCAGAAATATTGAACGCAGAGGCGCAGAGTTGTCGAAAGGTTTCTGGCGATGGAATTCAGGATACCTCCTTTCGCTTCATGTTCTCCTGTTGCTTCGCTCCAAAATTTGGCCCAAAATCTCAGTACGCTGTAAAATTGAGCTTCGCAACAGGAGAACATGATGTCGAAAGAGGTGGCACAAAGTTAGCGCCTTCGGAGAGAGAATCGAAGACGCAGAAATATTGAACGCAGAGGCGCAGAGTTGTCGAAAGGTTTCTGGCGATGGAATTCGGGATACCTCCTTTCGCTTCATGTTCTCCTGCTGCTTCGCTCCAAAATTTGGCCCAAAATCTCAGTACGCTGTAAAATTGAGCTTCGCAACAGGAGAACATGATGTCGAAAGAGGTGGCACAAAGTTAGCGCCTTCGGAGAGAGAATCGAAGACGCAGAAATATTGAACGCAGAGGCGCAGAGTTGTCGAAAGGTTTCTGGCGATGGAATTCAGGATACCTCCTTTCGCTTCATGTTCTCCTGTTGCTTCGCTCCAAAATTTGGCCCAAAATCTCAGTACGCTGTAAAATTGAGCTTCGCAACAGGAGAACATGATGTCGAAAGAGGTGGCACAAAGTTAGCGCCTTCGGAGAGAGAATCGAAGACGCAGAAATATTGAACGCAGAGGCGCAGAGTTGTCGAAAGGTTTCTGGCGATGGAATTCAGGATACCTCCTTTCGGTTCATGTTCTCCTGTTGCTTCGCTCCAAAATTTGGCCCAAACTCTCAGTACGCTGTAAAATTGAGCTTCGCAACAGGAGAACATGATGTCGAAGGAGGTGGCACAAAGTTAGCGCCTTCGGAGAGAGAATCGAAGACGCAGAAATATTGAACGCAGAGGCGCAGAGTTGTCGAAAGGTTTCTGGCGATGGAATTCAGGATACCTCCTTTCGCTTCATGTTCTCCTGTTGCTTCGCTCCAAAATTTGGCCCAAAATCTCAGTACGCTGTAAAATTGAGCTTCGCAACAGGAGAACATGATGTCGAAAGAGGTGGCACAAAGTTAGCGCCTTCGGAGAGAGAATCGAAGACGCAGAAATATTGAACGCAGAGGCGCAGAGTTGTCGAAAGGTTTCTGGCGATGGAATTCAGGATACCTCCTTTCGCTTCATGTTCTCCTGTTGCTGCGCTCCAAAATTTGGCCCAAAATCTCAGTACGCTGTAAAATTGAGCTTCGCAACAGGAGAACATGATGTCGAAAGAGGTGGCACAAAGTTAGCGCCTTCGGAGAGAGAATCGAAGACGCAGAAATATTGAACGCAGAGGCGCAGAGTTGTCGAAAGGTTTCTGGCGATGGAATTCAGGATACCTCCTTTCGGTTCATGTTCTCCTGTTGCTTCGCTCCAAAATTTGGCCCAAACTCTCAGTACGCTGTAAAATTGAGCTTCGCAACAGGAGAACATGATGTCGAAGGAGGTGGCACAAAGTTAGCGCCTTCGGAGAGAGAATCGAAGACGCAGAAATATTGAACGCAGAGGCGCAGAGTTGTCGAAAGGTTTCTGGCGATGGAATTCAGGATACCTCCTTTCGCTTCATGTTCTCCTGTTGCTTCGCTCCAAAATTTGGCCCAAAATCTCAGTACGCTGTAAAATTGAGCTTCGCAACAGGAGAACATGATGTCGAAAGAGGTGGCACAAAGTTAGCGCCTTCGGAGAGAGAATCGAAGACGCAGAAATATTGAACGCAGAGGCGCAGAGTTGTCGAAAGGTTTCTGGCGATGGAATTCAGGATACCTCCTTTCGCTTCATGTTCTCCTGTTGCTGCGCTCCAAAATTTGGCCCAAAATCTCAGTACGCTGTAAAATTGAGCTTCGCAGCAGGAGAACATGATGTCGAAAGAGGTGGCACAAAGTTAGCGCCTTCGGAGAGAGAATCGAAGACGCAGAAATATTGAACGCAGAGGCGCAGAGTTGTCGAAAGGTTTCTGGCGATGGAATTCAGGATACCTCCTTTCGCTTCATGTTCTCCTGCTGCTTCGCTCCAAAATTTGGCCCAAAATCTCAGTACGCTGTAAAATTGAGCTTCGCAGCAGGAGAACATGAAACGAAAGGAGGTATCCTAAATTTCTGCTTCGAAGACGTCACTTTAATGTAGCTACTGCGACTATTTGGATAGGAGTATGTATAAAAGGTATTTCTCAATAATAATAGTCTGTTTCAATTTTTTCCCACTTTATTTGAATAAAGACTTTTACAGTGTTACAATAAAGTATAAAATATATAATTTTACTTTATCAGTTATATAAAATTGCTATTTTCTTGTGTTCATTGTTGAAATTTCCATCATTTGGCCCATATAAAGTTCCTGTCACGGAAAGATATGCCCAAGTTTCACCTGTAAGCAGAAGAAAAGTATTTTAAGTAACCTGACTTGTATATTATAGAAACTACGACGAATGTTATTTCATATGATGAGTATAATGAATTAAATTATCTTCCCAATTTTACGCCATTTAAATAGCGTCCATTCCACTACCATATCAGTAACGTATTTACATAGTAATATTTGGCGAAACTTCCGAAAACCGGTCAAACCCGATTGGGCTGAAATTTTGTTTCCTACCTTACCGACATTCTCGACTCTGTCGGCAAGGTAGGAAACGACATTGAAATGGTTAAAAAAAAAATTCGAGTCGCCAAAAATCCTTCTCGCAAACATTATTTTTATGCAAAATGAACCTATTTGCAAAATTACAGCCCAATCGGGTTTGATCGGTTTTCGGAAGTATAGCCGCAGTTTTTATACCACCGTTTCTGTGGTCTAGTATTCCGTCAATTACAGTATTGTTTAACTTCTGAATTTTGGAAACACGAGAGAATTGTATGACAATTGTTAAAGGTGAGAGATTAGAAAACCAATTATATATAATATTAATTTAGTGTAGGAATGTTAGAACAATATTGTAATTGACGGAATACTAGACCATAGAAACAGTGGCATAAAAACTGTTCTCAAGTCATTTTTACGTATATTTCAGGTTGAAATATTTTTAACATAAGGTTAAAACATTTGTAAATAAATATTGAACATTGTCATATAGTTAGAAACCGGAAAAATACATAATTAATGTGAAAAAAATATGACCCTGTGGGACTTATTAGAAGTTCCGAGGCTCGAACCTACGTCCAAAAAGTTCGCAGCGGTTTAGCAGTCCGACACTTTACAGCTGCGCCATCGCCTCCAGATGAGAATACTTCTTTAAGGCGGTCTGATTGCTTAAAGTACATGGGACGTTTTAAAAGGAGGAGATTATACCTTTCTTTGGTTGAGTTTTCTTTCAAAATTTCATCAAAAACGACCTAGGACCAGCCGTTTAGGAGATACGCAGCCTCAAAGTGTCAAAAAGTGAACTCTGAATTCCATCTTCTAAACGGTACCGTCGTTGTTGCCGTCGTCGTACAGAATGTTCAGATCGCTTCGTTTTTTAGCTATGTTGGTCACAGTAACTATGTTGGTGACAATACTGTAATCGTGTTAACAAATACATCAGATATTTAAAAAAAAGCTCTTTTCTAAATGGTCAAAACGTGATCAGGAGGTCTTAAAACGTGATTTCCGTAACAAAAATTTTTCCAAATTTTTTTTTCATTACAAAAGTATTATGCATGTGTCAGAAAGTGAAAAGTGGATCTCGAGGCACTCGTGAAGTCGCGTACGGCCGCGTGTCGCTTGGTTTCAAGAGCGAGAGAGAAAGACACACATTCGTTTTCTCTCTCGTCTTCCCGACGTGGTCCGAAGCGCCGAGCTCACGGACACGCAGCTCCGGCGTAGTGTGCATGCGTGGTGGGGGAAATTCTCGAGCGCTCCCGTCCTCATTCTGGCATCACTGGAATGAGGACGGGAGCCCTCGAGAATTTCCCCCACCACGCATGCACACTACGCCGGAGCTGCGAGAAAATACATATTTAGAGTGAAAAAAATATGACCCTGTGGGACTTAGAAGTTCCGAGGCTCGAACCTACGTCCAAAAAGTTCGCAGCGGTTTAGCAGTCCGACACTTTTTTTTTTGTATATGTTTTATTCGTTTTAGTACAGAGTATAAAAAAGTCACTTGTACAAATGTAGCGAATAATCTACTTAAAAAATAAAAACAAGTAATGTGTCATACATGGGTTAACAGGTCGTAGAGAAACAAAGACGACGCTCGCAATCCAATAGAGTATTTTAACTTATTATCATTATTATTTTGGTTCTTATTCTCCAAGTGTTATCGACGTTCACGTTAATAATAAACGACTCTATATCAGATATGAAGTACATTTTGCAATAATTACCTGCTTATCGTACCTTTCTACTTACCTTCCCTTCTGAACAACATTGCAAACTGATTTTCAGGCTGTACCTTTAAATTACAACACAGATGCAAAGCGAGAACTTGCTTTTCTTGCAGGTGCAGCAACAAAAATCTGCTTTTGTTGCAGGTTCAGCAACTTAAAAATAACTTGTTCCAAATTCCATTGCACGATTCTTGCACTTGCAAAAAATGTGCGTTTTCGCCCCGATCCTTTTCTTGCAGGTGCAGCGCGCAAATCTGCCTCTCTTCCAGATATCCTTTAAAAAAAAATTAGGGAGGCGGGTAAAATATATATTACCAACAGACTGTTTGTTGAAAGATTTATTTCTAGTATTGGAACATATCATCCATACATAGCACGGTCAATACCGACATTTCGCTTTTGTTTTATGTAAAAAAGGTGGAAATAAAGATAATTATACAACAGACAGAGGGGCTCTCCCTTTCCTCTCTTTCTTTCGCTTCCGCACTGCTTTTTTCATTGCAGAATATCCCCATCGCGTGGGATTCGCCTCTTGCACTTACGCAAAATCATAAATAAAAAAAATTCACATCATGGTAAACAATTATCAGTAAATTGTTAATTAACACGCCTTACAATTCACCTGTACTTTCAGGCCACGAATAAAATGTTCAACTTAACATCCACAGTTGAATAAAACAATATGCTACTGCAATTAACAATCCAACGAAAAGTAAAGCAATTTATAAAATGGAGAAAATTCAGAATTTAAAAGAAAAACGATTGCAATGCGAAATGCTTCATCTGTCCAGCGAGAGAAAGGAAAGAAGAGAAAGGACATCAGTCGACCCGACAAAGTCATCCTAGTAGTCGCGAATAACAATATGGCTACCAGCGGTCTTCCGATCTATGTACATGCAGCGAGTGAATCTTATTCTTCTCCGTGGAACGATTGAACAGGGAGGAGAGCTGAAAACGTGGTTGTCTCTAATACAATATTATCAATATTCTTCATTCTTTCCCTTCATCTTGGGGAAAAATGATATCTTCACTGCGTATAAATAGAATAATTAATCAACACTTGCTTATTGAAAGAACTGAGTTTTCTAGCTGTACTAATTTATACTTCACAACGTATGTACGAATTTTATACATTAAATAAAAAATCGCTATAATATCAGAATTTCTTATCCATTTCCTGCAACGTACTTCCTCATCTCGCGATTCTGTCTAAAAATATTGAAAAAATATGCATCGCAGAAAATTTTCATGAATTATGGGACACACTATGTGTAGCTAACACGGTTATTAATAATCAATAAGGTATAATTATGTACTCAGCTTTAACTATAATTCATGAAAATTTATTGTTTACGTAAATAATAGTCTCGTATTCTTCGACACCTGGGCAGAGTAGAAATTAGATTTCATAAATAAGGAGAAATAAAAATGGAATAAATAAGTTTGCCCTGGGCTAAAAACCAAATTTTCATCGGATGTTTCGGAAAAAAGAAGCTCTCGTTCTTTTTACATCATCGTGATTCTTTAAAAAAAATAGTCATCTCATTATAATGTCTCTCTTGCTCTTACTCTCTCCCTCTCCCCCCTCCTCTATTACACTACACCCTGATGCTCCTTTGCATAATCGATTACACGAATTTTTATTGCGTCCACGAGGTCGGATACGTCTTCGTAGTTACACTTTATCCCAGAAAAATATATATGTTTATATATGTACGTATATATTGTATGCATATGTATATTTATATACATAACAGAGCCTCAAAATGGAAACATCGACGATAGATACGATTTTCAATTAACATTCAAAAATTGGAAAAAATCCCAGAATATTCAACTTCTAAAAACAGTCAGAAATTTGTTTTCGCAATATGCAAATTGAAGTAAGAAAACGTCCCCGATTTACTCCTCAAAAAAAATATTCGCTGTGCGAAATTTAAATACTACGAGAATGAGTATTTAAAAAACTAAAGCAACAAGTGCCCCACTTGAAATAAAACTCAGTATCTATTAAAAGGTAAAAACTGAAATTAAAAAAAAAACTGTAAAATTTGAAATTAAAAAATTTCTAATTCAAAATATTAACACTTCCTCTGCCCACGAGTCCACGATGTCGACTAAAAATCCCTGTGGAAATCAGGAACACAAAATATCGTCTGCAGACCTCCTCCCTTGCCCATCCAACGACAACGAACAAAAAAGAAAAGGAGGGACAATGTACAAAGCTAATTTACAAAGGTGTCGTTCGGTTAGCCTCTGTATTTCACGGCCCGTTTCCTTCATCCCTCAGCCATTTTTCTCTGCGATTCTATATACACAATACACTCTCTTTGAACTCTGTGGCTTCCATGTTTCCTTCGGTTTCTCCCACTCCCGCAAGCGCACCAGACGCATTACATATTCATTATCGCTCCTCGACTTAAAATTAATGCCACCCTATGTCCCTCTGCCATCCAAAAATCGTACTTTTCTGCGAACTTATCTCGTACTTCGGCAATCAGTGATATTTCGTTTAACAGCCCCCAACACATGTAACTTCCCCCACCTCTTAATCGAAAGGCTTGCAATACTGTGTAAGAAAAATAAATACTTTTTTTTTTCGTTTTCCTCTGGTCGATATTAAAATAAACTTTGAACGGTCTCTTGGATCCTCGAGAAAATAAATACTTCAACGATTTTCTTCTTTAAAGACTCTGTTGGTACACTTTTTTTCCCTTTTTTAGTTGAAATTGTTTAGCGCCCGCTATTCTTATTCATTCTCTATTTTCTGTTGTACTTGATAGCAGGGTACGTACGTCTTCAACCTCTCAAAGCATGGTTGCGAAAAGTATTCAACTGGAAACTATAAATTTTATATCTAAAAGTCATTAAATTTTAGATTTGAATGGTATTTCGAAATCTATTTTTCTTCACGAAGGACGTGAATTTATATTCCTTTTAACTACACAATCTCTAAAAAATATTAAAAGTTTTAATTGCACTTAAATAACTAAACTGCAACTTTCGCTACGATTTTTTAACAGACCAGTTCTGCGAGACCTCAAAACTCTTAATTTCAATAGTAAATTTCCCACCTTCACTTTATAATTCGTGAAAGAAATCTTTTTACAAATTTTTGGGCATTCGAAATTCGAATCGCCAATTTAAAATTGCACACAAGCTCTCGAAATGTTCCCCAAAAATAAAACTCCCACTACACTAAGATAGCAACAAATGACTTAGAATCTTCCTGACGTTCTCCTAAAAAGTATAAAAATTAAAATCCGACTCTATATGCAAAAAACAAAGGTTGAGACTAAAACCTAAAAATTCCTCGAAACGCCAACAGCTTAACATAAAGGATTCCAAAGAACTCGACATAAATTCGCAGCTCGTGAAAAAAGGAGTCAGCCCCGTGAAACACAAAACCGGGAACAACGGTCTTCGTCCTTTCCTCAATATATTTCTCGCCTCGTTCCTTCGCAAAAAATACACATCGATTTTAAAAGGACAAATACATATCTCTCGTAGCTTCCGTCCGGTTTTTTTTTCTCGCTCTTCCTTCGCCTCCCTAACTCAGTTTTACTGTACACTCAGGATTCTTCATTTTCCTCGCCTCTACGTCTCACTCACTCCCACTCTCTCACACCGTCCCTCAGTTTACCCTCCTCTCATCGTGCAACACTGTTTTATATACTTCATCGTTCAGCGATCGTTAAAATTATTGTACATTATTTAATTAGTAATCGTTAGAATATAATATTGTTGATGTACATGTGGCTCCTCGCATGCCCACTGCGGAGAACACGTGAATTACTAGGCACGCGCGAATATGGGTGGGGGGAATACCCGGAGCGGCCTCCCGAGAATTAGGTTATGCCTTCAGGTCTCTCGGGAAGCGTAAAGACTCTTTAACGAGCAAATTTTCAGTAATTCAATGCTTTTTATTTAGCGTACTTTCACTTTTTTTTTTTAATTTTTTTTTTTCGTTTTTAGGTTTACTGAATTGGTATTTCCGGGTATTTGAAGAGGTTTCTCAGAGCCCCAGTCGACGTATAGTTATACTTCTCTCAGGGTGGATTTGGATAGGAATTCGGGGATTTTCGGGCGCTGACATAGTGGAGTCGTGAAACCGGTTGCACTGGTATTAATCCTCTGGAGGATTAATACCGATACGACTACGTAATTTAGAGGTTCCACTTCTAGATATTTTAAATTTCACGTGGAGTAAATTTCGAAATTTCCAACGTTACAAAATTTTTAATTTCAAATGCCACTAATTTGAATCTTCAATGCAACTGATTCTACAACTCACTGTGCCGCCACCTAGGCTACTTCTAATACCTTCGTCTTCGAGGGTATTCACAATTCGTTAAATTGCCAATTTCCAAATTTTTTAATCCGCCGATTGGTTAGTTCTCAAAGTCGACTGGGACGCTATTCGCGCCTGCCTAACGAATATCTACGTCATGTAACTTCTATTAAAACGCACACGGGCGAATTAAGTCGAACCGCACCGCCGCATTGCCAATTTGCAAAAAAAAAACTCCCTGCACCTGCGCGACGAATTTCTCACCACCCGTCCCCCTCCTTCCCCCTCCACCACACTGGGGGCGGAGTGCACGCCGAGTCTCTCCCTTTCACACACAAACACACACACACACACACAGTAGACACATACACATGCTCTCAGTTTCGTTCGAACAGAACTAATTGTTGTACATACAAAGTATCCGTTGCCATATTTAAAATTCGCGCGCATGCGCCTTTATGTTGTATACACACGTGTGAATTTAGTGCTGGGAATCACAACACAATATTTACCACCTCGAGAATTTTCTTGCCATCTTCCTTTCTCACCTACGAATAAACGAGCAATCGAAATTCACATTTCAATTTAAACTACGACTAATTATAAATTCACCTACACCACCTGCCAATAAAGGATGAAGGCTGACTTTTTACTTTTTAAACGTTCGGGCGTAACATTTTTTTCTTCCTTTTCGAATACCACGAATAGCATGCAGCAATAGCCAAAGATACGAGAATTTAGAAATAGCAGTCTTCGTGAAATTAATCTACAAACCAGCGGTTCTCAATGGCGTATATTGCAAAGAAGTTGGGAACACTCAGCGAAAAGTGAGCCGTTTTAAGGTGTACCTCAGCTACGAACTACCTAACGAAAATTTTTACACTCGAGGATGACCGAAAGCCGGCCAGCTTGAGAACCGCTGGCAGAACGTTCCCGCATGAACTATTCGAATATCCGAGAACAGTCACCGAGTCGCCGCCGATACCGAAAAAAGAGGAACAACGCCGCGATAGGTTATAGTGACCTCAACAAATGCCTCTAAAGAATTTCGAATCGAATTTAACAAATCTAATCTACTAGAATCACAAGTCTTATGCTGCAGTCTCTGCAAAGTCGATCGACCTTTGAATGCTCCTTATCGATACGAAGACACTCGCCGTAATCTCGTGCGAAAAAAAGTTTCCATTCCCTTACAACAACCACTTAAGGTAACATCCTTAGAAACAACATTCCCATTCGCAAAGGCGACTTGATTCCCATCACATGTACGTGTACGTGTATGTGTTCGTGTACGTGTGTCCGTGTGAGTGTGCAACCTAGCGAATATATAATATATTGTATAATATAAAACGCTCCAAATAGAAATAATATTTTACCAATTATCAATCGAATGCGGGACTAAAACTGCCCGTTCCAAGGTTTTTTCTTTTTCCCATTATTTTTTTCTTTTTCGTTTTCATCTAAAACGTTACAACAATAATTCAGTCTAATACATTCCAAAAGCACCAATTCGTTAAAAAGAGTCCCTTTTTCCCTTTCCAATGTGGCCGGCCATGCGGGGCTCGGACCTGGTAATTACTCGAGAAATTCTTACGTTTCCGCGATCAAAAGTCCGATACATGTTGCTTAACGTCTAAAAAAAAGAGCCGAAATCTTACGATCGTTTCGTGTAATTTCACACCGAATTCTCGTTTAACAATAGTTCCGATATTTTACAATTAATATGTATAGTAAGTATGTATATATAGTTTCTATAGTAGAATATACAATACGCCTTTTTGGGTTGCATTTCGCGTTCTTCGAACAAGCGCACGCTATGTGTATCGTGTGCCTCGAACGATCGGTTGGTTCTTGTAATAGTTGTATAGTTAAATTAAAAAGCAGGTATCCATTAAATGTTGTTCGATACACTTTTGTAGATAAAATAAGTTGCTGAATATTCTGTGCACGTACCATAACTTGGAGAATGTAGTATAGTGCCGGAAAAAGTATAGTTGCATATATATTGCAGCTCTCATTGCCACGGCAACTATACAAGAAGTAGCAGGGATAGTGACGCTTTCTTTTACGTGTGCTATAACTTCTTCTACTCTCCGACAGTTCATTATGTTTGCGGAAAAGTTTCGGTAGATATAGTTGCTAGAATAGTTGGCAACTATACTTAAGTATTGCAACTACTGCGTCTTAGAAGAAGAAAAGTAAATCGACTTGGGCTTTATAGCACCGAATCTCAGAAGTAGAGTAAATTAAAAATGGCTGAATATAGTTAACACACCATAGTGGTTCGATACAAGCAATAGTTGAATTTGTACATTTTTGTATGACCACAATCGACTCAATAGAAATAATATTAGACTTCAGTTGATAAAAAATTCAGTTAAAGACTCTTGCAACTATAGTTCAACTATAATGCAACTATAGACTATAAATAGTTTGAATATATTTCAGAAGTAAAATTATACGAAAAACGCAATACAACAAAATTCTGAATCAGATAATAAATAAAACGAAAAAGAATTTCAACTATAAGACAATTACGCAAGGGCAACTAATATAGAAACTATAGCTGATGAATTTTTCAATAATAAAGGACTATAAAGTTACTATACTTCAAATTTAGAAGTCAAATGTCCTCTGATTATGTTGCAACTATAGTCCAACTATTCTTTTAAAACGCAACTATACTTCACCTTAAATGACACATTTGTGACGAAAGCACTGCAGACACTAGTTTCAAATTAAAATTCCACATAATTAACCATAAACCATCAACTATACCTTCCTCCAACCGATCGAACAAGTATGTCGTGTGTGTACGAGTGTAAACAATTCACACCAATGTGTCCGTCAAATCTTTTTTCATGCGTGCGTGCGTGACTGCGCTCCCTGTGTGTCGCAAGTACAAACGTGAGTGTTTAAGTATTAGTAGTAGTAATAGCAGCAGTAACAGTAGCAGTAATAGTAATAATAGTAGTAATAGTAGTAGTAGTAGTAAGTCGACCGGGTGCACATCCGACGAGGGCAGGTCCTAAACTGACAAACGACGACGGTCGCGTTTTTTCTTGGGACACTAAATACCAATGGGACATTTTGTACGATTAAAGGTGCCAGTATCACCTCTGGCATTTCACTTCGTTAACATTGTTACTTCGTTAATTTCCCTTCCTCTCCTCTGCCATTCGCAGCCCTATCATTCGCATCCTCAGACTTATATGTGTGCCTAGCAGCGATGTTAGTCCTAATATCTCACTTTGTATAATAAAATCAATGTTGAACGTTTCATCGGTAGTTCGTTAAAAATTTTGTACGTTTTTCTCCTCGTGACCGCTGTGTACTTTCGTGTTAGTATTGGTAGCCCTGAAAATTTTGTTAGTCAATGAGGTTAGTGCTAGCTATTTATGGTTCTCAATTGTTGAGTGAAATTCCACCTGAATGACTAATATACGAATTCAAGAATTACTTGTCACTATTGCGAAGTAATTTTATTAAGACGGTTACTATATCACAAGAACTTCAATGGTAACGAATTTAAAAAATCAGGGGAATTTTCTCAATACTAAAACGAGTGTGTTTGACTTGTTAGTTGATGATATAGTAGCCTTTAACGATTGTGAATTGTTTACATGAAAACCAAGATGACTACTATATTAATTTTATTTTAGGTGAAACCGATGAATGCGAGTCAGGAAGTAGTAAGAATGAGACCAACTTCACACAGAATTTTAAGACTTAATTTCCATCGACAAAATTCTTTCTGAAGCTGGCACAAAAAATCCAGCATACCGAAAAGCGTGCGGATTGGGGCGGGGGCAAGAATACAACACGAATTTCGTGGTTCGATTAAAATTCTCAGGGCTCCTTACATTTCTTCTCGTTACAAACAATTATGCATATGTACAATAGTAGAATTCTTATTCCACGGACGAGAGAAAAGCAAAAGATGAGACGACCGTACCGTTCTCGCGTCTAACCCAAGAAAATAACATATAAACTACCATAACAAAGTATAATCATTTAACTTTATTTATAATAATCACCTTCAGCTCATAAGCTTCCTCCGTTCCTTGCTTCTGTCCCCATCTTTCAACAGCTTCCAATAAATTAAAACGACTCTCCCTCTGTCTCGCGATTCACAACAAGAACCTTCATCACTCTCTCGCTCTCTTCCTTGCTCCCCCACTTTCTCTCTCTCTCTCTCGCTCTCTCTCACACACACACGCAGGGCCGAACGATGCCTCCAATAAGAAAATACCGTATTCTCAGCCGCCTGTCGGCTAGGTAATTTACGAAACGTGGTACGAATAATCGTTTATTCTTCCCGTTTCGGCGCGAAAATCTTGACTTACGTTCACGATGGCCGACTGCTGTGCCAAACGGCCAATGTTTACGGCAAAAGCGAGAAGGGGGTGCAAAATTCTCGGGGAAACGATACTGTGCTTTATTCCTGATGACTTTGATATTCTACATTCAGAATACCTGGACTTTAGAGCCGCAAATAACTGAAAAATCACCCCCCAATAAGGAGATACTGTAGCCTAGTCATCAAGAGGTCAAACTTCAGACCCTCACTAGGATCAAGAAAACCTTCTATTATTTATTTATTTTTTTTTTTCAGAAGAATGCTGTTTCGTCCTACTAAAGCGAATCTAACTCTGGAAACTAAAAAAAAATAGGAATCCGAGATTCATGACTCCAAAACATAACACTTTAAATGGCTAACCAGCCAGAGGATCAGTCGCAACACGGAGTTTTCACGTTTTACAACTAAAATTCTGATAAAAACTGATTAAAAATTCAAGATAGATTTTTTATCTTTTAAAAAAATTGCTAGACTGTTTTCTCTGCGAAGAGAATAATAAAAAGAAAATGACTAGCCCAAGTACTCCGCACTCTTCTTATCAGCCACCAACCACTGCTGTTGGGGGTCGTGAGCCTCATTCTGCACCGTCTTCTCGCAACTTTCCACCGCGAATTCGTGTCGAGCGATCGTCACCGTGCTCGTAAACCGATCTCGACTATTTACACGATACATCTGCGTCTAAGGGTACGTTTATGTTGGAGCAGCGATAAACGATAAGAGCGACGATCAGAGCGAGATGACTATATAGATGATCAACGATAAAAGCGTCGAGAAAGAAATATTTCTCTTTCTTCGCTATTATCGCTGCTCCAACATAAATGTACCCTAAGTAGTTTTATGTACATATACAGAGCGAAAGAGACACCTAGGAGAAACGGACAGATCAGGGTACCCGGGCGGACAAACAGACAGACAAGAGAGATTGCGGCACGATTGCGCGTACATGGTGGGTACATAATCAGCGTATGTATGTGTGTGTTTGATGTCATGTGTATGCGTATGAACGTGTGCGCGCGCGTATGCATGTGTTACGTGTACAACGTGTAGCTCGTCACATTTAAAAGGAGTATTATAGTTGTCCCTTAAAAAACAGAGAAAACTCGAGTCTACGCTTGGCAGTATCATGAACAAATCGCTCGCTCGTCCTCGACAAACGGCAATTCGAAATCGAGCGGGCGCACGTGTGTGTATATATACGTATATTATTATATATTTTTTGTGTATTTTTTCGTCGCATTTTTTTTTTAATCGCTTAATATCCCTATGTTTCGCCAGTGACGCGCGTGGTAGTGTCTTCTTTTTTTTTCTTTTGTATAATAATCGTTATGCAGCAGCTTCGCTCGTCGGCTGGAATCGCGAGGAGAAACGACTACGACATTTAGACAATGAGAAATCGACGTCAACGGTTAACACCCTTGGCAGTGATCGTAGAATTGCATGTGTTCTTTTTTTTCAACGTGTCTCTGCGTATGAACTTGTCCTGTCGACGCGCGTGTGTGAGTGCGTGTGTGTGTACGGTGTTCTGTGTCCGTGCGAGTACGGCTTCTCCTTTTCCTTTTAGCTCTTGGCATTCCCTAGCGCGCTCCGCTCCACGCAACGTGTCCCCTCTTGCGCTCAATCTACCTCTGATTGCCACTTCCATCGTCCTCTCTCCTACTCGCGCGCGCAGTAACATGCGACCGGTTTTGATTTAACGAAGGATGCGGTTCACCTTGATTCCCAAGCGTCTCCAGGCGAATCTCTAAGCGTTAGAGCCGCTGGAGAGGGAACTGCTTCGGGCGGTTCGGCTTCGGCGCTGCTCCGCGCGACGCCACCTGTCGCCTAGCGCGGGAACCAGCTCGCGTTGGGGAATCACGTGAGAGCGCCCGGCGGATCCACCGCTCCAAGGGGAAGCCTACCCCGGTTATGTGACCATGCTAAGCTCTACGAAACGAAACGGTATCGGGGACGACCTGCCGTCGACGGTGCGCGAAGAGTTTTTTATTCCGCGCCTCAAGGTGCAGGGATCGTCGTTTCTCGCTGGTCGTTCTAGGCAGCTCTGCCTGCGCGTAAAGCTGACGCTCCTCGGACCTCGTCTCTTCACTAGAACTTTTTATTGCACGATTTTGGATTTAGCGTAAAAAGGGGAGTACCCAACGCTTCACTTCATTCGAAGAATCGAGCTCTGGAATCTTTTCTGCCTGCGAGAAGTTTTACTTCGTGCCTCGGGTTTGTTGAGTTATACTCTATTAACCCTTTAATGGCGGACATTACTTTCGAATCACTTTCTTTAGCTTCCACGGGAAGCGGGACAATATTGGATAATTATGATGATGTTAGTAACTTCGAGATCTTTCCCGTTGCTATCCATGGACAGCGTTTTGAAGCTCAATATCTTAGAGAGATTAAGTCTGACAAAAGAGGGAAGCGATAATTACATTAAATTGGCATGAAAGGGGAGAGCTTGACCCTTCGAGGCAAAAGCTGAGCGATGTCTCAGGGGAACGTCAGCCTCTGCTCCAAGCTCGGGCAATTTGATAAAGTGCGAACAAACCCACAATGGTTGCACCTCGTTTAACAAATTACATATCTAGACGGTGTTTTACCTAAAGCGAATCCAAAGGAGGTCTCAAGTACGAGTAGACGATTTTACAAGCTGTCCTCGCGCGCAGCACGCTTAAACATTACACTTTAAGAATTATAGAGTCCAAACGAACGTGTTTTCATCGATGGTCGTCGACCCATGGGAGCTGTAGTGACGCTCGCTGCCATGGCCCGACGATGCACAGCTACTTTAGAAGTGTATATAATAGGCAATGTTGTCGCAATGTGTCGTGTCTTTAAGAAACTCTTTCCCTGCTCCCTACCCATTCTCTCTCTCCCTTTCTCTCTGTTTCTCTCGCAGAAACGGCGATGCTGAAAGCACTCAATGTGGTAGATGCGCGAGTGTGTGGTACAACAATGCAGAGTACGGGCGCGTGCAAGTGTTTCTTTGTGTGTTGGCTTTGTACAGGTTTCCTGCGCCCCAACGTGTTGCTGGCGAGCCATGGGTTCCCCCGCTTGCCTACGATCCTCGACTTTTGCGTTTTCCTCACTTTTCTCTTCGAACGAAATTCACTAATCGTCCGCGGTAACGATACAAATAATACAATTTCTTTTAGCAAACTTCTAAGCGCTTCAAAATCAGAAATAGAAGTCTCAGAAACACTAACACCAATTGTATTCTCTTCGACAACATTTTCAAGCGTGCCGCCGTTGGCACTTGCACCGGGTCAGTACCTGCGTTCAAATATTTTCTCTCAACAAAAGCAAAAGACTGTCAGCAACCAGCGATTCCATGTCGCTCCCAGCAACATTCAGAGACGGTGCCCGTGTTCCTAAGAGTATATCATCGCTGAGCTCAGAAAACGATGCCTGTCGCGTTGATAGGGAAGCGACAAGCATGTCGATGATCGATGGCGGTGATAGTTCGCGTCACATTCTTTCCTTCCTCCAGGTATCTCCTCCAGATTTTCATCTTCACATCCGATAGTTCTGTTCCATGCCTCTAACAACGTTGTTTATCCATGGGTGTACACTCTGCGGTGTGGCAGTGTCCGCCTGGCGGCGTTTTACGTGGTGTACAGGTTCTTATTTGGTTGTTTTGGCGGGACGTATCGATAGTCCCATTTCGATATACCAGGTCGTCCCGAGGCGTCGAAGGTGTTCTATGATGATTGTTCTCTCGATGACAGATTGATGCACGTCGCTGCTCTTTGCGGGAGGGGAGACTCTTCCCGGTCGAGAGCCTCGGACTGACGTGACCGAAGTAAACGTCTTTAGACGTTTATAGCGACGTGTGCACGGCTTAATGTCGCCTGCTTTTGCTTCGATTTAACGTGTGACAGGTATAGCATTACAATAGTAAAACACGATACGTACGATGTTTCTAGTCGTCCTAGGCGAAGTACTAGTAGTCGTTCCCTTCTCTCTCTACGTTCACCGGGTGGAACTAACGCTCTTATCAGACTGGCCCTTTCCTTGCATCCGCGCTCGTCCGAAGTTAACATCGTTGACCCTCCCTTCCTCGACGCAAAATAACAGATCACCCGCGCGCACCTTCGCGCCCGTCCTTCTCGTCACCCTCACGCGCGTTATACACGTTACACGAATTACGTTACATGCTTTTTTTTCGTTTAACTTGCGTTTTGGTACTTACTACGGAATACAACTGCGTACAATCAGTTAATAGCATAGAGTTACAGTGTTACAACATCGAGAATCTTAGTGTACATGTATCTGTAACGACGCTTGTGTGTTGTGTTCAACGTGTATGTGCCAATCCCCGTCGCAATTTCAGACTATGATCTCCAAACTACTAGATGATATCCCCTCATCCAATCCCGCGAGTATGTCGGTATCTGTGCATGTGTTTTGTGTGTGATTGCGTGTCTGTTTGTTACTCTCCAGTTGGGGTACAAGTTTCTGTGTCGCGAAGAGGCCGACTGCAAAATGGTTACAGAGGCTGGTTGCGTTATGTTCGCCTAAGTTTGCAGTGCCCTCCTCCTAGTTGTTATCGACGATCGAGTGTTTTTATGCTAGCATAGTATGTCACAGGGCCTGGCGAGTCTCAGAATCCCAAATTGTCAATCGATCTCCTAACCCAGTGGCTCCCTCTAGATCACCTAATCAGTGGCTCCCTCTAGATCTCACCTAATCAATGGCTCCCTCTAGATCACCCTACAACACGATTGTATCCTCATGATGCGCGACCCTGTTCCGTGTTTCTCCATAGAAAGATCTTTGTTCCTTGTTCCTCACCTCGCGTTCAGTTCTTGTTAGTTTCTCGCGAAACCAATTTCCACCCCCCCTCTGCCCCATCAATTTTCACTCACTCTCTACTCCCCCCTTTCACTCATTTCTCTCACCGCCTAAATAATTAACTCCACGATTGCTCACACTCTCCCTCACTTTCGCTCTCTTTCTCTCTCTGCACAGATTTACAATATTTTACTTGATTTTGTTGATTTTTTTTTATTAAAAAATTAAAACGGACGGTTAAATTCCATGGTTTCGTTTGTCGGTGAGCCGATGTCCGCTGCTGAAGGCACAAGGCTTTGCACTTGAACTCGGTCACCTAGCCTAGCTTCACTGACTTACTACAACCTACTACCAACTAGCCTCGCTTACTTACTTTACTTACTTCCTACGTTTTCTACTACGTTACTCCATCCCCGTCTCGCCCGATCCCTCAACGCACTCTGCCACGATCCTCAGCCAATTTATTATCGCGAAAAAGAAAATCCTGACGCGCGCAAATGCCAAAGCCTCGTCTCCGACCTTCTCCATCGTTGAAAACAGTTCACCCCGCCTCGTCGATCTCAAAAGCACACGTAACCCTTTCTCTCCTCTCCCGCTCTCTCGAAACCTCTCAGCGATCACCCTCTATCCCACCCGTCTCACCATCTCGTATAAACAATGTACATGCTAGCAATATATTATTATGCTATGTGTGTGATATAGACTCTATTGTATCATTATGTATAATCGTATCATTTGTCACTCTTCTTTTTATTTGTTACATCGCACTCGATTCGTGGGCGAGCCTCAGGCTCGCTGCTCAACAGCTGGAGCCCGGGGTCCATCTTTCTACCCCTTTGCCTCCCTCGCCTGCACACGCTACCAGTGCGATAATCCTCTGTCATCCCTCGCCACTCTGCCTCCTCGCTCTCCAATTGCACGCATACAATACACACAGACACACGCGCATACTCTCCGCTTTCATTCCGTGTCCTTAGCTCCTTACTTAGATTCGTACAGCTTAATCATCTCCGTCCAACGCGCCTTCCTTAAACTCGGTACCTTACACATTATACAGTAGACATTTACATATCGATTCCGGGGGTAGCCAGGTAGAGGATATAGTAATAACATAACTGTAGGTAGCTCCTTATTACAGTCTCTGTACTGTCTCTACGTATCACAGCCTGGGTGCCTCGCCACTGCCTTCGTTCCTTTCATCATCACCTACCCCATTCCCCTCGAGCTCGTCCGCCGCGCGTCATGGGCCCGAGAGCACGCCTGTCTGACAGTGTCGCCCTCGCGTGTAGCCCCTCGTGGTCGAGGGGTCACGCAGAAGAGCCTCGAAGAAGGAGAGAAGCGACCGCAGAACGATCCTGGGGCCACCCTCCTGGGGCTCGTGGTCGATTCGCGACGTTGAGGCAGTGGCATGGGTGGTGCACTAGTGCAAGAGTCGCGCGTCCACGTCCTCCTGGGTTTCCCCTCGTTCCTCTCTATCTAGCTCTATGCCGCTGCTGCGCTCCAGCGTCGTCATCACTCGACGTCGTGCGGACTGATCAAACACTGTTTAGCCGATCGGCGCGGGCGCCGGTGACCGGCTACGGGGAAACTAGGGCGTCACGTCCCAGATCTCAGCGAGGAAAACTGGCAGCTTTTTGTTCTTGAACTTCAGACTGAAGCACATCTCGCTGTTCTGGTTGCCGAGGGTCCTCAGCTCCGTCAGCACTGACAACAGCTTCGCAAATATCGTGCCGGACTTGGGCCTGCGCCTGTTGTCCACGTACGCCTTCAACGCCTCCAGGTAGATCTCCTGGATCTTCTCCACCTTCCAGCCCTCTACGACGTTTGGCCTCTCTGCAAGCAAAGCGGAGGCCATCGAAATACCTTAGCCTGCTGGATCGTAGCTTCAACAAACTTTGGAATTGGCTGAAGCTTACTACAAACGCCCGATGGAAAGTTCTAGTGTATTAAGTATCTACCTCTACGACTTTTGTTTAATCGATAACACCTAGAGAAGCTACCCGAATGGTGTTTCTTTGCCATCGAAGATCCGACACATACACTCAGAGAAATTATTTCTGCGTACCTGAGAATATGACAATGGCTGTTAGCAACGCGTACTCCGCGTTGTTGACTTTCATGGCGTACATCTGCCTGCAGAAGTGCAGCAGATCCTCGATCATCTCGCCCATGCCCGCCACGTTGTAGCTGTCCCTCGTGTACGGCTGGTTGTTGGCGAATATTATGCTGTCCGACTGCACGTCGTACTTCCTCGCCATACGGAGCATCATCACCTCGCTGGAACAGGCCTTCAGCAGGGCGATCTGATCCTCGCGGAGAAGCTCGTCGAAGCCTGGTAGCCTCTTCGAGAACTCCACAATCAACTGCACCGTCAGGATCGTGATCTCGGTGATGTGCCTGAACTTATAGTCACTGATATCCTCTCCTTCCGATGGCTGATTCTAAAAATCAAATCAAAGGACCAGTTTAGGGTAACTGTTTCGAGTCCACTGCTTGCCTACAGAAGAGTTAAAACGCGAGGCGGTGATGGCAGGTCGGAGCAGTCACTAGCACTAACTTTACTGAACATTAACTGATAATCCTCTGTAGGGGTAGCTTCAGGTTTACTTACTGTGATCCTCTTGAGATCCTCTTCACTGGGTTGCTCGAACTCGTTCTGAAAGTACACGAGCTTGTGTATCAGCTCCTCCTGCTCGGGGCTGATCGGCTTCACATAGCCGTAGGGGCTGACTGGCGTTAGAACCCCGCAGCTCCCAGACGTGGGCAAGGGTTCGGCTTCCGCTGGCTCGATCTTCACGCCCATCTGGTCGCCGCGTATACCACTGCCCGGTGAACCGTTCATTGTTGTACTGTTCGGTTTGTCCTTCTCCTGCAATGGAACCTGTAGCTTGTAAATGGTTCTCATGAGGCAGGCTGATGGAAAACACAATTCTGCTTAGAGTGATTAAACGATCACGTTCGCTCCGCGATCCTTTAACCATCCTGAGCAAGTGATAAATGAAATCTTGGCCTAGAGCAGTAGTTGCCTTCTCTAGAATGGAGTGCAGACTCGGATGAAACATTTTAGATGAAATCTCAAAGACGAATGACTATTCTTCCTACCATACCCCGTTATTCAAACCTAAGGTAGCCGCTTAAAGCCACCTCTCTTCCTTCATATATCTTCTTCAAAAGCAACCCCCCAATTGAACCCTTCTTTGACACACAGTTTCATCAGAATTAGAGCTTCCAGGGCTACTCTCACGGTCAGATTCCCTTAACCAAGGTGGTTACCTTCTGCGCCTTCTTCTCCTTGCGCTTCACAGCGCACTGGTACTCCGGCACAACGCACTCCGGCCTCATGCCCACGGTCAGACACTTCTTCAGCCTGCATTCCTGGCATTTACGCCGCATGTACATGTCGATCTCGCAATTGTTCCCGTATTTACACTGATAGACCGCGTTCTTCGTGATGCTGCGCCGGAAGAAGCCCTTGCAGCCCTCGCAGGTCAGCGCGTTGTAGTGGTAGCCGGAGGCGCGGTCGCCGCAGACCAGGCACAGCTCCTCCTGCTGCCTTGGCGTCGGCCCTTTCTTCTTCCTGGCGTCGCAGCCGTCGGTACCGCCGCCGCCGCCTCCGCCGCCACCACCTCCGCCGCCGCTTCCATAGCCGTTCAAAGAGCCAGGCTGCGACAACTCGTCCCTACCTGCGAACAGAAATACAAAATTCCGTTAAATATAGCTTCGGGATGTGTCAGATTTGAGCAACTGACGTCAGCTTTGGCAGAGCTTGAGAAGATTCTGGGTGTACTCGAGGAACTGATAGTTACTGTGCACAAGGACATAGAAAACCAGAAGCAGAGGAGTGAAGTTGGCAGTTATGACGTGATTCGTGCTGTGTTAGTGATCGAGACTCATACATTCAGAGTGTCCTAGTAATTATGGGTCCACATTGTCTCATCAGTAACATCGTTGCCCTGTTGTTTCACATTTTATCACTCAGGTGCCCCCATAGGCACAGCCACGTGGGCTTTCTGTTACCTTAAAGGGTAATGCCACTGTAGAGCCCGGAAAGGCAGCCTGAATGTGAGAATATTTCATGTGGATGGTGTTAGCGTGTTTTCACGCCGAAATAAATATTTGCACTCAGCGGTTGTGGCGCGCTTTCACGTCACCCCGAGTTTCGTTTTTTCGCCTACAAATTATTAGATTTTTCAACAATTATTCTGACTCCGGCTATCATCAAGATAACAGGGCTTAGAATCTCCAACTGTACCATTCCCAGAGCCACCATCAACAACAGCCGCCTTCTAGCGAGACGAAAAAATGGAAAAGCATCCGGTTCCTCGCAAGCGATCGCCGCCTGCGGAACGCACCGCGGCCAAGCGGGGCAATTTGTCCGCGCGAGTTCCTCGCAGGGTTTCCGGTGGATTACGAGGCGGTGTGCACGCGTGTAACGCCCGTGACTCGCCCGGCCGCGAGGAAGAGCGGGTTCCAGTAACCTACGTGGCGACATCGCCTCTATTACCCCCTTTATCTGCTGGAAACTCGTCGAACGGAACGCTGGCGTAGAAGTCACGGTCGGTGAAAGTACGGCCGCGATGCACGCGCCTTCCTTCAGCCGAGCGGAATCGAAGATACCGTGGATCGAGCCGCTGGAACCCACTCACCGTGGAACCGAGAACCTGGCGGGGCGATCGTTGGAAACGAATCTGCCCGGGCAAACTATGATCCGATGCCGCGCGGTACATGTTGCGCAACTAGGAGTAACGCGGTATCAATGGGATTTCCATCGAGAAGCCGAGTGGAAGGCGGACTTTATAGGACTAAGTATGGAACGATACCCTGAGTTAATGCCTTGGTTAACTTGCCTGAAGCAGTTTAGGTGTTCTTCCCGCTTGTCTCAAGATTAACGTCAGGCTGACGGCGGGATACGCAAAGTTTTGGGGCGGTTAGTTGTTGTGATCGATCAAGTGCAAGGGTTTCATGGATCAAATGATTCTTATGGAACCTACTCTAATAATGGAGGGATGAATTTTCTTAATGGAACTTCAGATTGGTTTTCGAAAAGTGGAATTGCCTGTGAGATGTTTCTTTGCGATGGAGAAATGTAGTAGCGGTGGTAACAAGGATTTGTGTGTGGTAATTTTCTATCAGAACTGATCATAAAAGTTCCTAATATTTGCATTATGAATCGCTGAAATATTAGTATTAAATGTATTTCTGATTATTCAAAATGGACACCATTTATGGTGACAGTTACTACCGTTTTATGAAATGAACCAAAACTTCCTAGCAGTTTATTTTGCACGGCGTCTAGGAAACAGCAAATCAGATTTTATTCAGAATTCGCAGATTACATTATGCGGAATGTTGAATTTTCGATTCAGGGCAGACATCGATTTTCTGTCATCGCGAAAGGCTAAGGTACTTTCTCGGCGATTCCACGAAGAGATGCTCGGAGACGGGTTCTCCGCATCACCCGGAAGTACTGATCGCCGTGAAAACATCCGCCTGGAACACTGAGACACTGACCAGGCTAGGTGGTCACTCGGTTATTACCCCTCCTTCGACGCCCAGGCGAACAAACTGGGAATATTTTCACGTGTGACAGCTCAATTTATCCCTTCCCTCGCCTTTCTTTACTTTCTTTGAAATATATGAAGTACCGTAGCTTCGTTTTCTTAACGTATAAACTGTCGAAACTTGTGTGCTTCTGTGTTCTTCCAAATTATGATGGTCCTGAATAATTTTTCCAATCTTATTATTATACCTGCACTTGGAAAACTGCGAACTTAAGACGAAAATTTTCTTGCTGAGCAGTTTTGATTAAGAATTCCAATGTGGGAGTGACGGAGAATGATAGAAGTCGGGGATAATTAAAACACATATAAATAGTGACAAATTGTTACAACGTTAAGTACTCGAGTAGCAGTGAATTTGCCCTGGAGGGAAATATCCATCTTCAATCCCGTATGAATAATTTCCGTCTTATCGGCAATCTTACAAATGACTAGAGACACCTTTTACCAGTGACACATCAGCAGGAAATTCAATTATTCAATGAAGACATAGGTATTCACTTCATTTGCTTAAAAGCTGGAGAACCAACCTCCAGTATACCTATTCGAAATCAAAATTCATCATATCCATGTGAGGCAGAGCTCTAAAAAAATCCCCCAAAGTGGCTATAAACATTCCTAAGTTTCAAAGTATCTGAGAACGCTATCAAACATCCGAGATACCAGTCTACTTCCCTAAAACTTTGAGAATCAGCCCTCAAACAGGTAAAATTCACCTGAACTGTGTGAAGCTGGCCCTACAACTTCCAAAGTTTCAAGAGATGTAACCCCAAACCCCTATACCACATCCAAAGTTTGACTCCATTTACGTAGAAATTGGGTAACTAGCCTCCACGTATTCAAAACTCGACATTATCACCTGAGACAGGCTCGAAATTCCTCTGAAAAATTCAAAAGCTCTAAAACACCTTGGATCGGCGATTATGATCGCCGCCATCGAGTTCGTCCAGAATCCACGGAACACCTAGCGCGTGCGAGAGCCTCTAGAACAGCTCGACGTGGCTGGGCTGTTTCTACACTCGGCGCGCGGCAAGGTTTCCGTGCTAGTTAGTAGCTCTCTCACGGCGGAGCAGTGAGCGGCCTTGACTCTGGCTCGCTCGGTGGATGCCTGTGTATCCAACACAGGTACCTACACATGTGCTCCCTCTCGTTCGCTCCGCAGCTCGGCCAACAGACAGCGAGTCTCTCGCGTCTCTCTTCGCCACGTCTGCCTCTTCCTCCCGTTACTCCTTTCGCCTGGTCCCCTCTTTGTTAGCCGCGTGCGCGCGTCTCTGTCCCCCCTCGCGATTCTCTCCCGGCCCCCCCCCCCCTCGCCGAGAGAGGAAAGCTAAAACGGGCCAGTGAGCACTGCTACTCGCTGAGCCGGGCGAACCTTGCTTCCTCTCGCGGGCAGACGAGAGAGGAAAGGAGAACGGCGTGTCCTGGGATAGAGTTTGCCGGCGGCTGAGGGAGGACAGAGATTGGGTCGCCAGGATAGCGAGGCACGTGAACTTTTCGGAACATCATGCCGATAAATTGTCGTTTTTGCTTGCATGGTTCCTCGGATCGCGGTGAAAGAGGTCGTGCGATGTCAATATATAGGCACCACGCACTTGTACGAGGAAACGTAGGTGGGTAGGAGTAGTTTGAATTGGAAATTTCGGGGAACATGTTGATTGAATACAGGAAAAAACTGTGGAGGGGGATTCTACGTTATAAAATGGATAGAAAATGTAGGATACGTTTTTTTTTTTATTAAGAGCACCATTTCGGACAAAATCGAGCTAGAATGTGGGAGTTCGGTAGGAACCGCGCACCGCACACATTTTCAAGATTTAGTTTCTCGAGAACGGAAGCTCGTAGGAAAAAATGTTACTACACTATTTTGTCCACTTTTTAGCGTACTTTCCATTTCTCCCATTCTTATCGCTGTGCGACTTATGGTTGTACTACTTTTCTAAGGTTTTCTACCATTTTCGTGTCCATCTTTAAGCACTTATTAATGGATCACTGCATGATATCCAATAACTAATTCTTTAGGAAAATAAATACATCTGATCTATTGAAATCTATCCTTGAACATCATATATCAATCGCTATTTTAAATCCGTAGCAAGAATTCTGACTCAGAAAATAGTAACACGTCCTATGAAGAAATGTATCAATACTGTTCTCAACATGCAGTGCTTTTTTAAAGAGAATGCAGAAGAAAATAGAAAAAAAAATGGGAAACTAAGGCAGGTGAAAGAAATCGAATTAAGTATCGACTTAACGGTCAATGTTTGCGTGGAGAACACAGCGGAGGATCGTCGACGGAGTGACTGCGACGCTGGGACAAGATGGACGACTAGCGGCACATCGCTCTAACTATCATTGAGGTCTCTCCGAGTCTTCGAGCGAAATCCCGGCCGTAACTCGCGAAATATTGCGATCCGTGCCGCATACCCGGCTTCTCTTTCATTCTCGTCACATTTCACGTGAACTGCGTCGCTTTCCGAAATTGAAATTCCACGGGGACCACTGTTTCGGCATCGTGGTCATTCTCGGCGCACGGTTTCGGGGAACTGCGGGACGTAACTTTCGAACTGAAGCAGGTATTACCATTAGAATATGAATTTTTCTTCTTTTGTGCAACGCCAAAACTTTCTATGAAATTCAAATATTTTTTTTAAGGGTAGGTACCTACTACTGTACCGTTAATTCTAAATTTCCGAAAACATTCTTTATTCCCACGAATATATTATTAGATTTAATTGCATTGGCCTTTATTTTTATTCTTTAACATAGTTGGGTTTTTATTAGTCACTGTTTTTAGGAATCCTTAGACGTCATAGCGAACGTCTCAGTACCACAGTCAGACTGCTCTGACTTACGATTAAGAATGTTTCGGGAAGAGGAAATAATCTTTCTTTAAATAAAAGAATGATACATATATGTTCGCAATAATTTACAATTGTCTTACAACGTTCCAAGGAGCACGTGAAACAAGGACACGCGTCCTTGCCCTACCCTGACACGTCCCTTTAAATAGCGACACCCATCTCTTTTTCCAGTCTGCACGATACACGGATGCATACGTAACTAATGGATGTCATATCCGGTCACGGTACGCGATCTGATAAGATCTGGCAACAAAAGAAAAAGAAGAGAATACGGCGACGACGAACACGCGACAACCATCGTCGCAATCGGAAGACACACATGGGTGCAGTTGCACGCGAAAAATTCCACCCTGCTCTCTTAGGATGAACAATTTGGTATTTTTTATAATTCGTTTCTCGTGCATAGAATGGAGATAATCCAATGGAAACTCTTCTGTTCCCTACACAAACGTACATAAAATATAGTACCACACGCGGATATATCTTCAAATTGAAAAAAGTGCTCAGCGTGATCGATTCAGCAGGGAAAACTACATAAAAATTGTAGAATACACTTTTGTTGTACGAGGCTTCGTATCCGAGAAAATTGATGTCAAAAGTGAATGCGCGCTCGCGGCTAAATGTGTACCGCATCGAGCACACGTTTCCCAATCGATTTTCTTAAAAAAGGAGGCATCATAGGAAAAAATATTATTCTACAGTATTTGTTCATTTTTTCAGCCTCAATCGATCCCCCCAGGTTTCATCAAGATATATCTAATGCACAACATGCACTGTGCAGTTACATTGTCATTTTACACTTGTATAGATATATCTGTAATCTCCATTGTAATATGTGAACACTATCACCTTCAATTTTTAATCCCCACTCAATATGTTACCTTAATTCTAATAATAATAATAAAAAATAAAGAATATAAATAAATCATGAGAACCGAATAATAAAATTAAAAAAATTCATCATTAGTTAAATGTAATTGAGCCGCCATCGACTTTTTCTCGCCTGTCTATTTGAAAATGGATGCGCAGAGAGGTACAAGGGACAAACGAAGTAGAAGAAAGCCAAAACGCGCACAGGAAATCCATGAATCACCGACGACGAATTTATTTTCGTTGGAACGATCCTACGCAACGTGGACGACTTCGAAGACCTCGAGAACTCATTTCGTATTCCTTGTCGGCCGCTGGCGGCGGCATGTTGCAACCCCGCCGAAGAGACTTTAATTCGCCTCGTCTTCTTCCCAGATTCTGTCGAAAATATCTGTTCGAACGACACTCTGATTTCCGCTTTCGAAACTTCGTCTGTTTTCCCTTACCTCCAAACTAATTCGAAAAGAAAATTGGATTCGATTCCAATATTGTTCAAATGTGTTCGACCACAATGAACCCTAGACACAGATTAATGGAGATTAAAATACACGTATTTGTTTATTTCAGGAGAACGAAAAATATCACAATAAAAACATTCAGGAAATATGTATACTACTTAAAAATGAATCGAAAATGTAGAATGAAGTTTTCCCATACAAAGCACCGTTTCCGAGAAAATCTATTTCAAAAGTGCTGCGCACAAGTGACTCTGGGCACCGACTGCGCACGCGATTTAGAGATCGATTTTCTCGAAGAGGGAGCCTCGTATGGGAAAATGTCACTATACATTATTTATTCATGTTTGAATGGTGAATCGATATTACTTGGTGTAGATTGCAAATTTTCTCTTCCATATGTAATTTAGCCTCTTAATGAAACAATAATTTTCTCAGAAGCACTCATCGACACTGAACGATATGAGTTAATGGAACAAGATGATTTCCAGTGTTTCTATCGCGAAGAGCAAACCGCTGATCCAGCTGAGCGTGACATTGACCAGCAATACCGGATAGGATTTATCCTTGAACCGGAGTGGCAACTGTGCTTACAGGTCTGACGGGAAGATAGCAGAGAACCGTCGCAAAGCTTAAGGGGGGGGGGGGGGGGGGGCGATGACTAACTAATAAAATCATACTCAAACGTCGACTGTGCATTTGATGACAAGAAACTGCACGGTATTTCAATCTCAGAGGTCAGGGTGATGAAGGAAAGGTGTAACTGATTGAAGAGCAGTTGCGACCTAAAAATTATATGGATAATTAACAATGTTAAAGGGGGAAAGAAGGAAACTGGCCTTCAATTTTGGTAGTGAATATGTTGGATAAGAAAATGGTAAGAGAGGCAGCGATGCAGCTTCATTTTCGATCACACTTTCACGATCCAAGAACGCTATAAGCAGGGCTCCGGTGGCTCTGACTCACATCCTCGTGAATTTTTCAATGTACTCTGATTTGCAAGGTACCGTCGCGGATCGTCGGAACTCTGTTACGCGAAAGTCGCCACGCGGACGTACCGGATACGGTACTTTTACCGGAGGGAATGCCACCTTCGTACCAGCACAGAGAAAACTCACGCGCAGTACTCCGCGCCAGTGTTTCTCAACTGGATGGTTATCCAATTTTTCTTATTTTTATTTAGAAAAAAAGAGAATTAATTAGAAGTAGGAGCAAGGGTTCTTGTAGCGGGCTGAACAGCGTGAATACAGCCGCAGTGATGCGCTAGCGCTCCCCCCACTACGCTTGAAATACGCTGGGCGGAGCAAAGAGGGGTGACGCGGAACAGTGGGGGGAAGCCCCATACCGGTGACCTTGAACAGCTACTTGATCGCGCGCAGGCTATATATTAACCATTTCCAGCGTGGCAAAACTTAACAATGACAATGGTAAGGAATTAAGTAACTAAATAAAATACTTGAAAGCACGATTTGTTAATCACGCAATGTCTTTATCGTGATTTTCAAGACGGGGATGTGATTCTCTTGATACATTGTCCGTCGAAAACGACATATACAAGCCAATCCACGCAGAATGGCACTCGAAAGATGCTGTAAGCGCGTTCTGAATATAGACCAGTGTATTTTAACCGTCGGTACTTTAATTACTTTTCGCTTGATAGCCAGCCAATGGCAATTTATTTTCACCTTCAATTTACTGCAAGACGCTTCGAACAGATCGCACCGTGCATCTTCCTGCTGTTGCTTTACTTGCCACAGAAAACTAATCAGGCTATTGTAAAATGGACAGGAATATTAGTCACTTTTAGTCACGTGCTGTTGGTTATTAGCTCGACACGTTTCCTCAACGTTAACTGTTTTTATATTGTAAGGGACATATGTAAAAACTAAAAAACCGCAATTGTGGTTTAGTCTTTCCTCTCATAGTAGTTCTAAACAACTACCGAATTCATTAAAATTACTTCTGTAATTGAGTTGAGTTATTGAAACACTTCGCAATAATTTCGATTCATTAAATACGATTCATTAACAATCTACCAGCTTCACTTAGATCAATTTCAGGACCCAAACCATTGAATCTACCTATACATAATCGAAATAACTTATATCGACTATAAAAAATTCCTGCATAAAAGAGAACCTAAAGTAATACCACCTTCTCTAATAAATAAATGTTCTACTTCTCAAGAAAAGAGCATGGTTTCAGCCTAGCCACCCAGAACAACCACCTACTGTCAAATAGGGTAACATTGACAACAAAACTAGATTTTAAAACAAATTTCTCTAGCATCTATTGTATGATTGATATTATTCGCAATCCAAGTGCTTTGTAGAGCTTGAATTGTCTACTCCAAGATACAGTTCCTCTCAGAATAATACCTGTTAAACAATAGCGGCTAGAGGAACTTGTCTTAAAATCTAGTTTTGTGACCAAAGTAACCCCCAGGGGTCAAAGTTATCCCAGTGGTCGAAGTTACCCCAGTGATCAAAGTTACCCCAAGTGATCGAAGTTACTCCCAGTGGCGAAAGTTGCCCAACTTAACGGTATCGTATCAGAAAAAAATTTTCTTAAAATTGGAAATATCTCTGGAGCGCTAAGTTAACTATCCTCACGATGTTCAGGTTGGGAAACACTGTATCACGGGTTTCTGATATCGTTCCCTGTGTACGTGCCTCGTTACCATTCCACGCACGGCCCACCAACACACACGGCACACCACTTGACGACCCACTTCTCCTGTTTGGCCGGTCGTTTTGTTGGTCGACGCATAATCCCCACGTAGTTTTCCCGCGTCGAGGAAAAGTTGCGACGGATTTAACGTCTGCGACATATCGACAAGGCCACTTGCAGCACCTTCGACTCCTTGGATTTAAGACTTTCGCAGCTAAAAATGTGGGGCCAGGTCTACGAATGCTCACAGAAAATCTAGCTACCCAGAAACGTTGCGGTATGTCTCAGAATTGATTTTTGAAAGGTGTTGTGGAGTCTTCTGTGGAGTAGGAGTCCATACCAGGAATTAGTGCATGTGAAACACTTCGTTTTAGAGGATCTAGCAAGATACAAGTAATTTTATGAGGTAGTTTCGGTATTGAAACGAAGGTTAGTTGAGATTCCTAAGAGATGTGGTATTTTTTTTACAATTTCTGCTAATCAGTTGCAACAATGGACTAAGACTGATATTTTTATGAAAGATTCTAGGCTAATTCAAAGATTGAATAAAAAGATGAACCACCCCTACATTACAAAGACAGCGCCTGCCCAACCTTTCGCCTATTTGGAGTTTCGACTTAAATTGGGCGAGTTTTGGATCCTGTCTTTTCTACCTTTGGGAAGGCTGCTGGAATACAAAGGCTACCTGCTTTGAATGATAATACAGTCTTATAAGTATTCAACTGAGCAGAAGTGGTTTAAGAATTTCTATCCAAATATACAAAACTTGCTCAAAGAATGGCCACTGGCATTAAATGGTAGAACTGAAGCAAACACTAGCTGTTGCAAATCGAACTTTATTATGCCTATCTATTTGCATAAAGAGAACTTTGAATAGTGATCTCATACTGTTTACTTACAATAGTATCATCAGCTTAGAACATGGAATAATTATTGCTACACTAGAACCAGAAATAAAAATTCGGGGATAACTGTCAGATACCAGAGATAATAATTTTAAGTTTCAGTCGAAGAATAATCATCATTTTGAAGAGGAAAGTTTAAACAAACATGGACCTTCGTGGGCCAAAAAAATCCACAGGCTTAGTGAATTATTATTTTGGCACCTAAAACACCTGAAACAATCTAACTCCTCCCTCAGTAAAGAAATACAAAAGCTACGAACTCTAAAGTGAAACTCAGGCCACAAAATATTCTTCTTCGGTGCAGAGAAGATCATTCGATCGAATCAGAGCACCATGTGCCCGTATCGAAGTCCCAGAATCCTCCATTTAGATCAAACTCGACCACGTTACGAGGATCAACCTGATACGCCAGATTATCGTTTCTAGACGTTCCTTCCACCGCGATCGAGTCTCTTCTTTCTCGAGTGAGAGTGACCCACTGACCTCTTCCTGCCTTTCTCTCTGTCTCGTTCTCCCCCCTGGCCCTTTTTCCTCTTTTCACAAACCCTGTCGATATGCCTCGAACCGACACGTGGAAAAATGGGCCAGGTGAGTCAGATACGAATAGTTTCAGCCACTCCATGACGTAACAGACTTCTCGTGGAGGATAATACCTGGTTTTTAATCGTTTCGATTTTGGCCAGAGGCGAATGAAATTTAAATATTTTCAATTAATTATGAAGTAAAATAAATTAATAAAATGGATTAACTGAGCTTTTATTGCATATATTTTTGTGCAAATATCTGTGTAAGCATATAGAAAATCAAATACGAAAATAGCCTCAAATTTAAATGAAGGAAAAATGTAATCGGTTCCTGTATAAAAATTTAGTTTCTTTTTCTTCTCCTGTCTTTTTCTGCCTAGATCTTAGGGTTTAGGATTTCAAGATCCATACTGTCAATTTAAAGGTCCATACTGATATGTAAAGTATTCTGGTGATGTTACTGAATTATTGTAAAAGGAATTTCAAACAATTAACAGCTGTTGTGAAAGAGCAATCACGGGCAGCAGTGTCCCAACAACTCAATTACCATATTTTCGGAGGAAAAACGTGCAGGTGCTAGCACGACAGTAATCACTGCACAGTAATGCCAACCGAGGCCTCAATGATGTTAATTACACCCCAAATTGCACCCCGGAGTACAACAATTACACAGGCTCGTAACGTAACGCCGCGTTGCTACTACATTTGTTTAGAATTTAGATTCTTCCACTGCAACAGTACTCAATTGTGAGGCAACATCAGAGAAATATTTAGATATCATTTTCCTCTTCGGTAATATCACGAATCTCTACAAATAAGTGAAAACAAAAACCTTGTCCTTTGTAGAAGAGAAAAGTTATTTCTGACTATTTTAATTCTTTAAGGAAATTGGGCCATTTTGACCAAAAATCGAGTCACAATTCTTCCACAAATTCCTCCGTTACTAATGCATTATTTGAACTGAAATTCCTTCATATCTTTAAATAACTAGTAACCGCAAATAATTAATACCATTTTTTTTATTGTAGAAATTTAAAAGTTTTTAAAATATTAAACTATAATAATTCAATAAACTGAGTTTTATTTTTGTATGCTCGGTTTTTGTAAGTATATTAGATATTGGGTCACTTTGACCTAAATTTACCTATCCGTGTAACTTTACAAATTCCATACAAGGGTTAAAAAAAAAATTGTGTTTCAAACTCTGCTTATTCACCCTTTAAAATGAGGGTCTAGTAGGTCTAGAGTGAATTTTAATTGCAAAGAAAGTTTTTAAACGTGTTGTAATTTTAAATGAAAATATGAAGGCTGATAGAAACAGGGCCATACTCGTAGATCTGTTTCGTGGATTATACGTATTGAGCAGGATCCCTCGAGGGTAATTGCGAAACTTTTGGAGAATTCTTCGAGTTCGTGGGAAGGGGAATGTGAAAGGACAAAGGTGTACGTAAAATTCTTGTGTGTTTCACGTGGTTATAAAGAGGAGACTCATTTACTCGCAGAGATTGATCATGTAATTCGCACGTCTGGACGTCTGAGGGGAATGAACTATTATAATACCTCAGAAACACGTGGAAGTGCTCAGGACTGTCAATAAGCTGAGATTACAAGAGCTGACTGAAACGAAATGAGAAGATTTCATAAGTTTGTGAAACATGTGACACCATGAATTATTAATCTACAGAATTCCACAATGAACGAAGTTACAAACTGTGAATTTCCAGAACTCTGTTGTACACAGAGTTGCGAATTGAGATGATGAGTAGCCGGATTCTCCAATCTTGCTAAATGGAATGAATCAAACAGAGATTTTTTATTTCAAATAAACAACTTCTCTCTCTTGTGGATCTTGCTAAATATCAGATCACAAAGGTGAGAAAACTTGGCAAACATAATTCATAAAAGAACTGCCACACGCCACCAAAAACCCATGTTTCAATCTACTCATCAGGGGCACCCCAGATTTTTTTCCAGAGAATGAAAGGGGGAGGGGGGTAACTTTGAGAAGCAGTGATTCTAAAGAAGACCCGTGGAACTCATTTTATAGTGCAAATTTAATGAAAAGTTAAAAATTGAAATTTAAAAATATTCGCCAATGAAGATTAGTTTTTGAAAATAAGCGATTACTTCTCTAGCCAGGGTGGCAACTGCCACGCAAGCACAAACACTCAAGCTTCCAAACCTCATCTACCAAAACGATATACAAGAAATGGAAAACAAATTCCTCCACCTTCCACAAATTTCACTCGCATCATCGCACTTGCTTGAAAATTGAAAATGAAAAAAAAAATAGAAGTAAGAATGGAGTTTTACAGAAATAATTTTACACGACAAAGTATGTATCCTGAGCTGAAGTTCCTCTGATGTAAGACGACGCCACGGAGGCACGCGGGAACGAGTTTCGAGTACATAGTTTCTTTTTCGACGTGTCCGTCCAGTTCTACACGGAACCACGTCTAACGGTTCACGCGGCCGAAACCGTGTGTCCTGGTACCGGAATATATTTAACGAATCGCCTATCTAGCACGTTCGAGGGCCCCGCGGACGCGGCCATATTATCATCCGGTTGGAATTCGATGACCCATTTCGACAGGAGTGAACCACGTGTCGCCCCTCTGTATGCCAGGCTACTGGCATCTCGATTACGGTGCCACAGAGAATCGTGCCACCACGTGCAGCCGATCGTGTTCACAAATGGATGGGTAGGGTGACCTCACGGGGTGCAACGCCCCACTCCATTACTGGCTGATTAAAATCGACAGACGGGGGACGTTCTCGTCTTTGCTCCCAAGATTTAGAAATTACTCGTAGCCCTAATCACATATTCGACACTATGCAATAAATAATTGTGGGTACGTTCGGAAATGATTAGGAAACCTGAGAATTCAGATTTTTTAATGAAAATTTGGGCGAATGGATATTGAAGTGTGCAAGGGCCATTTTTTGATTTTTGAGGAAACTCGATACGAAGGGATGAAATTAATCCTCGAAGTTTTCCATCCTCTTTTTTTGTGATAGAGAACAATTTTTGTATTTAAAGTTTGAAACACTACTTCAGGAACAAAAATATAATTCAGTGATTCCTAACTGGTGGCTCACGATTCCAAAGTGGGGGATTTTTTTAAAAATTTTATTATGTTAGAATTATATTCTGAAATACCTATTTGTAATGTGTTTTCTTTACATTATTAAATTGACCTCATATGGGGGAGGGGGGAACAGGTGATTTGTATATTATAAAAGGGGATCGCGGGTATAATTTGAAATTACAAGCGTTAATAAATTTTATACAAAAACCCCCCGCGCTCAGCCAGGAGGCCGAAAAAGGTGTGATTTTTAGGAATTTTTTCTCAGTAACTATATACCTTTATTCCAGAAACTTTATTTTGTATGAAAGGTAGTCCAAGGATTAAATAATTCAATATATTAACTAAATTTTTTTGAATTTTCGATTATAGATATTCCACTTCCGAGTAAACGTGGTCACCGTAATCCCTTCTTTGGTACAGGACATTTAGGAGATAACTTTGTTATTAATATTGTAATAAATATTTTTCAACGCCAAAATTCCGAGACGTAGCTAAATATACTGCCTACCAAACAAAATAAGATTTTTTTTTAATAAACTTCTATAGTTTCTGAGAAAAAATTCCCAAATATCACATCTTTTTTCAGCCTCCTGACTGAGCGTAACCCCTTAAGTTCTATAAAAAAAAAAACTTTTATCTCAAATGCCCAGGGTGTCCCTAAAAAATTATCTTGACAGCAGCAAATCCCCCGAAACCCAATAAAACATCCTTCCAAACAAGAATTCCCATAGCAATGAAAATTGAGGCTCCAGAAATGAATTTGTCGCTGCGAGGAGACCTGATCAAATTTAGAAAGCTGCAGGGAGCTCGTTACACGTAATGCCGCGAGATAAGGTGTCTAGCGTCCCGGTGAGCCGTGAATCATTCGCGGGGAAAAAGCCAGAGGACCGTGACCCAGTTTCCGGGTCATCGGTACCGCGGCTGCTGCTGCTGCTCCAAACGAAAACACAATGGTTCACCGCACCGACGGCGACATATAGGTGACGCATCGCGTTATTTAAAGCCGATGTACGTACCTGCATCCGACAGACGTCACGCGCGATGCAATAAACCCGGAGACCGTAAGATGAGAAAATAACACCGAGGGAGAGAGCGCGCGATTTCATCAGAGTGGAATCAATTTTCGAGGAGATTAACTTCAATGAGATGTAGATGGTCGGTTCCAGGAACGGTGGAACGTAGGAATGTGAGTGTTGAGAATAATCGTGATTGGCTGGACGGTGAACGCCCGTGGGCGTCTGGAAAGCACGACTGGAGATACGTGGACTGTGATTTCCGCACGCGACGAGTGTTCTTGGGTAATGTTGGGATTGCAGGGTTATCAGGGGTATGATTTATGAAATCGAGCTGGTTAGATGAAAAGTGGAAGGTATGGTGGTTAGTGGTAGTGACTTGGTGATTTTTAATATTTTTACTGATTTTATATCCAAATCATGGAAACTCGATCTTCAGAATTTGAATAAGGAGCTTGTTCACGCAGTGCCTTGGGAATTTTAAAGCAGACAGAAATCGTGATAACGAAGCGAAAGGCGGTCAGAATTTGGGACCGCTTGTGAGACGCAAGGACATTAGAATTTAAAATGGTAAAGATTAGCATACAGATCATGGACATTTAAAATACCAAGGGGACATGCTGCGGGGAGGTCAGACTTTTGAATTTTCTATGCTGCATAGAGATCAGAATTTAAAATAAGAGGCACAGATATTGTGGCTATCTGAGACGAGAGGTCAGAATTATAAATTCTGCCGTAATGCAACATTTAGAATAACGGAACTGAAAGAACTTTCAGAGATTACGATTTTTTCATCTATCTTTAGAGTGGAGAATTAATCTACGATAATTGCTGACTATTTCCTGGGATGTGCAAGTTGAGATACGACAAAACAACCGAATAATTGTTAACAAGCTCGTTGGGCATAATTGAAGGAATAAAATCAAAATAGAGAAAAAATGTTCTACTTTCAGTTGAAGCATTCAAGAAAAAATGTAGATTGCAAAAATCAAATTTTCTGAATAATTGAAACTAGTCTAAGACCATTATAACGTAACAAATTGTTTCAGTCAAACAAAGTAACATTTCCAAAAGATGGATTGAAAAATATAATACCTATTTAGGATAATTCTAAATTAATTTTTGTAATGCAGTTTTCCAGAAATATAGAAGAATTCCTATTACATATTCACCTTTCAATCAATAAAGGGGAATTTTTAGCAAATATCTCAAGCAAGAATTTGACGTTATCGTGGATGAATAGCCTCCAGAGGAATGAAAAGGAAAATAAATGAATTCTTCTGCTTGAATAACGGAGTAATAGCGACGTTTCGACTCGAAAGCATCGTGATGCGCGCCAAGACTCAGACGTAATGGTCTGCGGTAATTAAATAACGAGGTCACGGGGGTCGACAATTAAATATCGCGGGAAATAACTCGCCTTGTCGCAATTGCACGCCTCGCGTGAGCCTGATTTTGCCCGTGCAGGAGGAAAAATGTGGAATACGTTGTTCAACCTTCACCGTAATACCTTTCCTCGTTGAAAGATCGAGATACAAACAGGAAGATGTGACGTTACCGATACTCGTTTACGACTCACCGCCTATTACTGAACTAAAATAGAACAAAAAAGTAATTACGATTTCCAAATACGAGCAAAAAATAGAAGAAGGCGGCAGTGCTTTAATAAAAGTGCTTTCATTTGGGACGAAAATTGTAATTATTCAAAATTAAAAAAAAATCATTAGCAAATCATTAAATATTAAAAACATCGCAACAGTTTTGTTGAAACTTTTTTAAAAAAGAGGCGAAAGTTTATTTCAAATTTTAGGTAGTAAAATGTTCTTTTTTATACAAATTATCTTTATAAACATTTCCAAAGTTGAAAGAAAATATTGAAATTATTAAATATATTTTTTGTTAAATTATAAAGCGTGCAACTGGTATTATTCGATGTACTTTTGACCACCACAAGTGATTTTCATTAACAGCAATAAATCCATTTACACGAAACAATTTTAAACTAAATGTAAAATATGATAGATCCTACCATAAGGACACTTTCCCTCAAATTGTACGTACTCTTTCAAAATTCCATACACATCACATAATTCAAACACAAACAGTTTCTTCTAAAAATCATGTGCTCAAATTAAAAAAAGTGCAACAGTAAAAAAAAAATAAACCGAACTAAAGTCAGACCTACTGTAATCCAAGTTCAAAGAATCCACGCAGAACTATTCAGATTTAAAAATAAAAGTCTAAGATCCAGACGAAAATGGAAAAAAATTGGAAAAGAAGCCTCGAAAAGCCGCCAGCAGGAAGGGAGAAGTCGGCGAGAGATCTCGAAGTGCCGAGAAGGTCAACTCCGTACGAGCCAATAAACGACCTTTAAAGGTGATCGACCTACTCTTCAGGTACCCACTCGACATTTCGCTGCTCTCAAGCCCAGCCAGAAATTCCTTTTTCGAAACCACCGCAGGTTTCTTTTTCACGTTAGGAAATCGGGTCGAGGCCGAACTCGGTGACGGAGGAGAATCGACACCCAGCTTCATAGGACCCCGTAAAAGCATTCGTCATCGATTGCGCCATGTTGCACCATACCTGACACCGATTGCGCAATTCCACCATTTCCAACGCACATACGGGCCTCGGCTAATAGAGCAACTTTTTTTCCACTGATATCTTATTCTTCTCGGTCGTGTGCTTTCCTCATCTGCCTGCACGTTTCACTTATCTATCCTCTTTTGTTGTCACTATTTTCGGACTGCACCATTATCATTTTTGATAAAAGAGTATTGTCTCTTGGGAGTCTCTTGACGAGAATTAAATTTTTATGACGTTTTTATCTGAGCGTATGATGGACCTTTTTGTACAGTCTCGTGGGTATTTTGGAAAACATGGACGATAAAGCTGAGATAGGAGTGATTTTCAATTGATGAATTGAATTAAATTACATATGAAACCAGATTGAGAAAGATTTGCTCGATTTGATGTATATTAATTTAGAAATATATTTCTAAATGTTATAAGTAAAATTGAAAGTACACAGGAATATTTCAAAAATTGAAGTTCTGTGAAAGCGACTCGACTACTTTTCAAGTTTTATAGTTTGGAACTGCCGCAGCCTCGTGGTTATGAAATGTACCTGAAAAACACGCTCGACAGACTGTGGCACATTTTTAAAAAATATTACACCAGGAAACGGTATATACCTCGACGGTCTATAAATCTACGTCCAAGGATACGAATGTCGGACATGAAGCGGAACTTTAAATAAAAATCCTTACTGGCACGCCAAGTTCTGCAAACGAGTGTTTTAAAAAAAAATGGTAAAAAGCTAGTTTATACCAATTTTGAGAATGTGGTTTGTATTGGTAAATAATTTTCGAAAACGTGCGATATTCTGCAATCCAAATTACTGTGGTAATTGAAAACCCAATTGGTGTTGAATTATCGAAAATTTTAATACAATTATTGGAATTCGGTTTGAATCAATGCAAATTAATTGTTTGTCGAATCTACGCGAAACTGGGAAGTGGAAGAGTAACAATGGAACTTAAATGTTAAATATTTGAAAATATGTGAAAACATTTTAAACAATATCCACGTAATCTGTGCAAGAACTTTCACGAAAAATTAATTTATGGTACCACGTTTATTTTGAAAAAGAATAGAATTCGAATGAATTTTGAAAACCGTCGCAGCAGTATTATTTGACACCATTTTGATAATTTTTCGATGACACGAATTTATTTCTACCCACAACGTGTATCACGATATAATTTTGCAAAGTAACAGTTTTCCAACTTGAGGAGGAATAAAATTCACATCGTAATATGTGATTTCAACAATGATTACTTACTATTAAGTTACTTTTCAGCATTCTGGAAATTATACTAGAGACCCAACCAGTTCATGGCTAATTACACGTACCTCGCCGAGAAAAAGATCGCGTTTAATTTAAGAAAAGTAAAATCGCAAATACGAAAAAACGAAAGTAAGGAAAGTTTAAAAAAAGTAAAAGTAACCACTTTCAGCAACTGAAAACAGCTCACAATTCTGTATAATCAACCTAGTTTCAAATACTACTAAATTAAATCACAACACAAACACTTGTCACAACTGCAGTACGTCAAAAACAAGATCTGCAAATTCCAAAACACTACCTAATCCAAGGAACCAACAACCCCAAAAATCCCAGAGAAATCATTCCTCCCTTCTGTTTAGAAAAAAAAAAATCCCACCCCAAACTGTCAAACTGACAGTCGCACCTAGCGAGTTGCCACCCAGCAGCGAGAAAAGATAAAACCACAAATGCACAGGCAGTATAGCCACACGAACCTTCGACAGGGGTGGCGAACGGCGACGCAGGATCGCCGACCGTTGGCAGCACTGTCGTAGTGGTCGTGGCCGTGACGGTGGCCCTGTAGTGATCTCCGTTCGTCTGCAGTCCCCGATGGAGGTCCAGGTCCCACAGCTGTAGCTCCTCGTTCCTGACGGCTGCGCTCTCCGGCGTGGAGGGCTGAAAGTTGGGCGGCGGTGACAGGACCCCGCTGCTGGAGACTTCCGGGCTGGACTCCTGCAGGTTCCCGGTGTGCCTGTTGCCCCATCGCCGTCGTACGCCGGCGACGGGGACACGGGGCACCGTCTGCAGCATCTCGCCAGCCTGCTCCACCTTCTGGACCAGCGTGCGCTGTTCCTCGGACTCCACCGTATCAATGTTCTCGGGCACTTCCGGTGAAAAAACCTCGGCCACCGGTGCTTGGTCCTTGGACCCCGTCAAGCCCCGCGAGGCGATACAGGAACTTTATCCACGGTGCAACGAAACAAGACACGCTCGCGAGCACTGTTTACACGCAGCACGAGCGAGCGAAAGAGGGAGCGAGAGAGAAAGAGAGAGAGGGAGAGTATCAGAGGCACACTACGCTAGTCGTTGACCTCGATAATTCGTTCGTCGACCGAAATTGCGGCAAGAATACGAGGTCAGGGCGGCCGAGGATCGATTCACTGTCAAGAGTCCATGGTCCCCCGAGCTCTCACGCGTCGCCCGTCTCGCTTGGCCGCGTAAGCGTTTCCTCGTCTCTGTCCCTCTCCGCGTCAGTCCCAGCGTCCGTGGCTCTCTCCTCCGCCACGGGGAGACCCGCGATCGTCTTCGTCCCGCCGTCGGTTGCTCTCGTTTCTCTTTCTCTCTCCTGTCCCCCCGCGGTGGCTCGCGGCTCTGCTAATGGCGGCCAGGCAGCCGCGGCGGCGGAGTGTCGGTCATCGAAGAAACGGGGTCACGATCGCGCAAAAGGGAACGCAGCGGGCGCGGGAGGGAGAGAGAAAGAGAGGACGCCGCCGGTACCAGGCTCTCTCTCTCTCTCTGCCTTGGACGCGGCGCGCTCGGTGTGCGTACAGCGGGGGACGTCAGCCAGCCGAGTAGCCGTGGTGGAAATGCATGATTTTCACTGGCGAGGTTCGCGTGGTGCCTGAGGCTGCGCACAATCGTAGGGGAACGATGCACGCAACTATCGAGGTCACGCCGGGACGTGTGTACGTTCGCTCGAGCGAGTCTCCTTCTTGTACGCTCCACTTTTCCGTCGTGCCGCCGATACGTCCACTTCTCACGCCTCTTGCTCTCGCCGTTTTCCACCTTTCGGTCCAAGTCTCTCTCTCTAATCGCTCGAGTTTCCCGTCTGCTTTTCTCTTTCTACTTTCACGCTCTCCCTCGGTCCGTCCTCGTCCCGCGCACACACTCACGCACCAGTACCGAGACTATCGGCCGTTCTCGTCGCTCGGGCAACAAACGAAACTGCGTCGTCCTTCGACACTCGCCTCCATCGTGCCGAGCGACCGTCCGCGCGCACGTGCGCGTCTTCTCGGCAAACACCGAACAACACAGGCCGATGTATCCCCACACGATGTATCACCACTGACAGCCACGCCGTCGCAGCAACACTAGTTATTATCGAACGACTGTTGCCACGAGTCCGCAGCAGTTCACGAGATCGTCAATGCTGCTTCTTCGCCACTTCCCCACTGTAATACAGTGAGAACGTTATGCACCCGCGTATTCAACGGAGCGACGCTCCACCGTCGACGGTCCGTCACTGACTGAAGGCGTACGAGCTGACCGTGCAGGCACGAGGGTACCCGCCAGGCTCCACTGCGCCTCGGCCACAAGCCAACCAATCAGCGCTCGACTCCGCGCTACTTTCACTGTCGCGCGTACCCTGCACCGTAGGGAGCCCTATACCTGCGTGCTGCGCAGCCGCAGCATTTTCTGCGATCCTACGAGTACAGAGGGGTTTTCCACCTATGACTTTTTTTTTGGAAAAATACGCTGCGGCGCTCGAGAAAAGCGATGCAGCTTCGTTTAGTAATAAAAAAAACTGAAACATTGACGATCTGTGTACCATTTTAATTGACTGACATTCTAGTGAAAAGATAACAGCCTCTCTTTGTTTTTTCGATCATGTCGAAGGTCAAATTTTCCGCCTTTTTGTTACGTTTATTATTTTAGGATTTTTATTGGATATTTCTGTTTTCATGGTTATGGGTGAAGTCGAGTGTAGTTTGTTTTCTACTTCCGTGAGAATTATGCACGTGGTTTTTGTGGAATATACCTGCGCCTATTTTTTGCGAAGTTAAAAATATCTCTGATGACTTTGAAAGAGTAATGTCTTAACGAGTTTTTAATGCCTTCCGGAAAAAAAAATGCAAAAGCAATCACCTGCTGATTGCGCAAAGAGAAGCATAATCGATTCAGAATTTTCTGATAAAGTTGCTTGTCTCGCTCGCGTATTTGCCACAGGAACATGCAAATGTGGATGCTTTCTACTGTTGATTGCAGGTTTTCTGAACAGCCTCCGCCCACGATTTTCCCATCGGCGCATAGGGCAGCGTTGCGGTTCAAGGAAACGATTTCTCTGCAGCTGAAGGTTTAATCCTTCGAGAGAGGCATTTCGATTACCGTACGGGAAAATCTTAATTTTCAACTTCTTGCAACTGCAGTTGGAGAAATTGGATTTCAACGAATTAGAAGTGTTCCCCAATTTTCAGCAGTGATTGTCATTTCTTGTGGATTAAAAATTCACAACTCATTCCAGATATTTCAAATTTGTAAAAATAGGAAAACGGTAACAACCATAGTTTTCTGCATCGAAGAAAAATAATTTTCTTCTCGCGTATCAACTAGCATTTCCTGCCGAATTATCGTCTTCGAACCTCAGTCATCGTTATGACCTTTGACGCGGCTTTCTGTTGTTCGCGTTTTTATCACGGACTCGCCTGGGTACCTCGTTGAGACGAAATGATAAAAACGGATCATTGGAATACGCATTCTCGACCTGCGACGACGATAATCCGGAAAAACATCGTAATCGGTTACATTCTGCGGCAATACAGACGTATGTAGTTTGTTACGTGGGGAAATAGTCAGGGTTCGAGGTCCTCAGCAATCGATATTCCAAATTCGCAGGCACCGGTGACAATCAACAACGAATACATCCCGTTTAACAAACACGAACCCCCAAAGTGTATTACTGAAATTCGAGAACTGCTGAATTTGATATGCGAAAATGAAATGTGAATGTACTAGTCGAGGTTTTGAAAACGAGGTGGAAAATACGAGATTAATGCTGACAGCTCAAGCCACATTCCCACAGGTGCAAGTCGCATCAAACAACACTTGTGCCCTCGTTCCCACATAAAGAATTAAAATTTCAGACGCAAAATTCTACCCAATTCTCCGCGAAAAAAATAGCACTTCAAAAAAGGCGCACCTTAAGCCACATTCCCACTTGTGTAACTTGACTCACAAAGAACCTGTTGTACTAAAAAATTTGTCTTAACACAATCAACAGAAGTGAGATTAAATGCGCTGACAACTTAAGTCGCATTCCCACAAGCGCAAATTGCAGCGAACACACTTGTTCCCTCGTTCCCGCAGAAAGACTCCAAATTTCAGACACAACATCCTACAAAATTCTCTAAAGTAAATGTAGCATTCCAGCACAATAAAGGTATACCTTAAGCCACGTTCCCACTTGTGTAACTTGACACATAAAATACGCAGAGAACTCACAAAATTTGTCTTAAAACAATCAAAAGAAGCGTTTTACGCGTGTATCATATCACACACATACACACACTTTAAAAATAATTTGCATTTTTAATACTTCACGCACCCTCCCCGACAGTGTCATCAAAACATTTTTCAAGGCTACAAGCATGAAGAGATCTACAGTTCCTCTCACGAATATTAGCGACAAGATTGCAAAGTGAAAAGCAAGAAATTTGTGAGGTTTGCGCGACTGTCAAAGTCGCAAGCTCCAGGATCGAACTCCAGAGCGGAGTTGCACCTCGGGGAGCGTAGAACGGAGGAGACGGAGGGGCACCCTTTTAACCGGTGGGGGGTTGCCACCCTGGCCGTGACGTCATCCACCTGTTACACCCTGAATAAATACACACAAACGCATGCGCACGCACACCTATAAACACCTGCGCGGCCGACCGACGAACACCTACACGCACACGCCTCGACCGGGGAAACACGGTGAATGTCGCAGGCCAGTGATGCGCAACCTGTGGCCCGTGACCTCGTTTTCAATGGAGCCGCCACCTTTCCAGTAATTCAGAATTTTGCGATCGGCCGGATGAATGAAAACGAGGCCTCGTTTCTCGCGCGATTGATTATTCCGACTACGGGGTACAGAGTTCAACGGAGAATGAAATTTTTCTGTTACACAATATGTACAGTCTTGGCAGATCTGACGAGGAAGAGTGTAACAGAGACGGTGGGAGTTTGGCATGGAGCTGGGATGTACTCTGATAAAGCAGAGTACTTAGTCAGAAATTTGGGAACAGCTTTTGGAAAAATTAAAACTGAAAGTCAGACCTTGGTTTAAATAATTATGTAATTCTGTGAAATTGCAACGATATTATTAGCAGCATGAAAATTATAAAAAATTATATTCCAAGAGTTGCTAAAAAATTTTCCTCTCTATGATTATTCTTCCCAAATACCATTTTACTAGGGTTTTCATTAACACTAAAATAGTCCCAAAAAGATTAAAAAATGACCTACTCAAACAAAAGGACCCATTTAAGGACAATCTGCTAACACAGTCGTAGAATATATATTCAACAATAGAATAAAAATTCTTGAAGGGATTTCGATTCATTATCCAAGCAGGAAGAAAATAATGGCATATCATTAAAATATGCTAACGATCATCTCCGTTTATAGGCGAGGAGAAGAAAGAGGTTTGCGCGCCACTGTCGGCGGTTCACAGTGTCTCGAGGGTGTGTGGGTGTCGCTTTACCCAGCCGGGGCTACCAGGGTGGGTCATGGCCAGAGAAACGAGGACAACCCTCAGCTCACCCTGGCGAGCCTGGAAGAGTGGCTGAATTTCTAAACCACCCCGGCCGCTGGCTCACAAGAACACCTCTGGTCAGCTGTTACATCCGCCAGGATTTCTCTTTCTAAAAATAGCACCCGAAAGGCTGGGAAGACTGGTGGCGGGGCGACCAGGGTTCAACGACAGAAATCCTTCGTCCAGGAGACAGCAAACGTTAATGAGGGAGTATCGACCGACCAGAAAGAACTACGGCGCGAATTTTCCTCGGAGTGATCGTATTTTGCGGGAATTAACAGGTGTCCCTTACATTCTTACTTTTTCGTGCGTCCGCCTCTGGTTTATGTCGGGGGATTTAATGATAGCCATGAATGCTTGGAATTTATGGGGGTTCTAAGTTTCGTTTAAAGATACACGGTTATAGTAAAATTCTGATGTAATACTTTGGAGATTTTTGATAAGTAATTGGAATTGGTGAATAGAAAAATATCTAGGTATAGTATAGGGCAGTATGAAAATTTTGTCATCACGGGCAATGACAAGGGAAGATTACTGAATCGGAAATTCAAAAAATTATGAAACTTTCGGGGTTGCAGAATTTTTTCAATTTGTTCTCGCTGCTCAAATTCACTCCAAGGAAGGGAAATTGATCACTGAAAATTTGGCTATTGCGCCAATCACAAGATAATTTTTTTACCAAATGATAGTGCTAATTAAGAGAAGTAACTTTTGTCTGAAAATTTTTTCTCTATCCCTTATAGTTCGCGAGTTATAACACAAAATCGGAAAATAGCTAGTTTAAGGCGCGCCCCCACGTGCAGAACACGCGGTGTTGATCAAACTTAAGCGCAGCGTACAGCCAGCTGTTCCTCACCATATGCTCAAATAAAATGCACCTAATCTTTTGTATTCTGCCAACAGAATTTCGCATGTGGGAAATTGGCTTAACGCGATGGCTCAGCCGATCTGCTTGGATTCGTGAGACGAGGTACATGTACCGAGAAGAACGGAAGACGTTGAAACGAACACGCGTTGTTATACGTAGCACACGGTGCGTGACTAATGGTGGCAGCCGTAAAAAGAATCGCGCGAGATGCTAGGAATTCATTCACAGAACTCGAGTGCATTATGCCTGCGCCGCGATGGCGCTTTAATAACAGCCGATCCAAGGTCGATAACTAGCACCGTGAAATGTTGAACGATTTCACTTCGTGCGGAGGGTTCCAGGCTGGACTCGCTCCATGGAAGTGTTACGCGTTCGCCTGACTCTTAAAACTGATATCCCTCGTAAAATGCATAACGCGAATCGGACTTCCACACGAGCTACAAATAGCATCGAGGTATGCTAATTAAACTGCACGATTAAATTACCAGCAATCGCTGTGTGGATATTATTCCCATGCAAATTAATCCAAGTTACAAAATGCATCGAATTTTTGCACCCCAAGTAGCTTTATAAAAACCTGGATAAAGTTTGAATAATAAAAATGGAGGATTGTTTAATTTCTATAAAGCAGTGCGGGTATTAAATTTTCTGTAAGTTATTTACGTATAAAAGCCTGAAGAGACGCCTCATGTGGAGGGAGAGCTCGTAATTGCCGGTGGAATTTAAAAAAAATAATTTCGCAATGCTTCCTTGGTTGCAAGCTTTTCTCGCGCCGTATATGGCCGAGAAATGCGAAACGCGTTTAATTGAAAACCGAATGGGAGGCAGGCGTATGAAATTCCCGCGAATTAGTCTACGAGAGTGGAAGAAACGCGGAATTATACGCGACATTAAATTTCTGACCACGTAAATGGGTTACGAGAAAAATAAAAGATTCCAGGGAATGTTCCGGCGATTTTAAATTCAAACGGGTAACTAAAACTCTGAATTTCTATCTTGCGAATTGAAACAAAAATAACAAAAAGAATGTGTGAAACAATTTCTTTGATTTAAGTATTTACACCCGGCCCAGTTATTGAATAACAGAGAGGTCGGTGTAACATGCATCGCTGGTCAAAGATCCCTGCTTTTGCGTGGAGCGACAAGGAACCGGCACTGCAACGATTCTACGACCTCGTCGGATCGTTTAGCGTCGTTCACGAGCGAGCCTTAATCACGATGACCTCGTGCCACTGTTTACGAGCTGCAACTCGTCACGGCGCTCATTTTACGTCATCGATTTTACCTTTCGTCGGGCGAACCTCGCTCGTTCCGCGTGCACTGATGCTAAATTAACCGTATTCGTTGTGTGCATCCCGCAATGTAATACATTAGAGTGTTCTCGACAGATAAACAGTAGATTAAACAATACGAAATTAAAAATCCTTCTCTATCTCCCTAGTTTGTTTTAAATTTTACAACGTAATTGGTTATAAAAATGAGTGGTACGTGATTCATACTTGAAAAATAAGTTGAAATGGTGGAATACAGTTTTTTCATACGAGGCATCGTTTTGGAGAAAATTGACTTCAACCACTGCTGCAAGCAGGGGCTACGCTGGTGGCGCCACAGTCGTCTTCGAAGTGGGCAATCGGTAAGTTTCGACGCGTGGCCCCGCAGCCGCATTCAAGGTCGATTATCTCGAAACCGAAGGGTTGTATGAAAGAAATTTATTCGACATTTTCGACATATTTTATCTTGAGGAATCAGCCTATGCCACGCAATGCCACTACCTGCTTCTCGAGTCGTCTAAAAATCAGTATTGTCGATTTATACAATAGAAAAGAAGAGCATTCGTTGAGCAATCGATGAAACGGAATCCAAATCCTGTCGCAGGAGTAGAAAAACAGGCGGAATGATGTATCGTGCGTGCAGAATGCGATGGCCTTGGAGATTATAAGCGTTAGTCGATGGTAACGTTGCTAACGAGACCTCCGAGTGAGTATATGCATACTTCTGGCTGAAAAGCTACCTCCCGTGCTCTTGACACTCGGTCACCCTCTTTGCTATTGCACAATCACCACCTCTGCACCTTGCTCTATCCTCTGGCTCGGTTTCCAGAGCGTGGGAGCGCCGCAGTTTTTGCTAAACCTCCCCAGCTAATTGACTCTGAACGATGTAATCGTTCCTCGGATTTGCATTCTGATCGGAGATCTAGAATTGAAACATCCTTCTGCGTCCATTCCTGAACCAGTTCCTTCGCATATCTCAGCTAGACAGTAGAATAATAGGAGCGAGCTGGCTAGAGCAGGCTAGGTTAAGTTAGCTCAGACTAGACAAGGTTGGAGGCAAGGCTAGGCTAATTCCACACACGCATTACTGTCTGAAAGTCTGAGGTTGCTCGGCTTGTCGATACTTCTCGTGGCAGACAGAGAAGATAAAAGTGAACTGGTGATAATTGGCCCCTGTCTGCGCCGAGGGAAGCCACGAATACCTGGATATAGTAAGTATGATACGTGATAACTGACACTTCCTTCGTGATGATGGTGGACTACTACATCAGAACTTGTTGGTTCAGTTTTTAGTGTGTAAATAGGAATCCTTGGCAAATTAGAATGGCTCATAGTTCTTAGCATATCTGCTATTGGATGGAAGATTTTTTATACGGAAAAATTTTTATACAGAAAACAGGAGCTTAACCCTACGTACACACGTGGGGCCTGAAGGGCCCAAGTTAAATTAATTTAGGAAATATACCATTTAAATAAATTGTACCATATCTTATGTAGCTCTCTATTCAATATCGTGGTTCTTGTGATATTGGAAAAGATTTAGATAACGATGACCCGTAGTGTTAAAGAGATATTTGTTCAGTATTTCATTCCGTTATAAATATTTTTCTTAATAAAAATTGAGTGTAACAGATTAGATGCAGTCTTAAAAATATTTTTTTTCTTAAAATATTCATGCATTCCTAGGTTTGGAGGCCTGTGAGGCCCAATGTATGCAATGACGTAATTTTAGTAGTATAACAAGGCGGTTTATAACCCAAATTGGAGTTCCGGGGGAGGGGGAAATCCAAATTTAAGTTTTGAACGAGGGGAAATCCTAAATTTGAATTTTGGGGGATGGAAAATCACAAACTTGAATTTCGGGGAATCCAAATTCGAGTTTTGATGGGAGAAATCCCAAATTTGAGTTTTGAGGGAGGATCCAAATTTGAATTTTGGGGAGGGGGAGAATACAAATTTGAATTTTCCCTCCCTCCAATCTGCAATTTGGATTTCCGCCCCCCAAAACTCAAATTTTGGAACTTTTGGAACCTTTTACCACGGTCGGCAGCTGAGTATTGGACAGTATCAGAGCGTTTCCAGGTATCCGATGAGCTTCACTCGCATATCGGCGGGTATTGCCAAGCAGAGCCGCGTATTTCTGGAAAGAAGCCGCGGTGACTCACTTTCGGCACACATGCGCGCGAGGCTTAAGGTTCATTCGCATTCCCTCGGTTTGCACACGTGCGCGCCGATAGAAGATCCAGGTCGTCTATGTGCAAAAAATGCAACGTTTCCTTTCCGCTCTCCCTCCCCCTCCCTCGATCCTTCTGACAACGTGACATCGGGCAAATTAATACCGCGCCAAGCGTTATTTTTAGACGTTGTCTGCATGCATGTTTTCGATTTTTAGTGCCAATGTACTCTTAGGCTTCACGATGCAAGGCAACGCGCATTATATGCGGTAACTATAACCATTCAAATACTGATGTAAAGTCGATGGGGATATAGGTATGAATAGAGTATCGGTAACCATAAAAATGGCGCGTTATATAAATCGCGTTATGCGGGACTCACGATCGGATTTAACAGAAAAACGGAGTTAGATTCCAATTTTTTTAAAAATTATTTTACCACATCGTGGTCACACCTCCTTATAATCTCAAATTGGTCACATGGGGTTCACTTTTGAGCGTCATTTTTGAGTTACTATTTTCGTATTTTGGAACCTTTTAACTTTTGAGTGATACTTGTAATTTTTGTAGCTTTTTAATTCTTAATTTGAATTGCAGATTTTCTAGAAATGTAAATTTTGTTGTGATGAAATTTGTTGTTGAAAAAATAGTTGTGGAAAGAAGCGATTTCGTGGTTAAAATTCACAAATTTTTTAAATAATAATATCAAGGTCTAAAAATTTACAGAAATATTCACAAAAAAATCCTGAGGTCTGATAGGGGTGTTTTTTTTTTTTAAATTATATAAGCTACATTAACGTGACAAATAACAATATATTTGTATCTAATTCACGTATGTAATTCATATAAGTTAGCATGCAAATCATACAAATCTAAAAATGTCAAAACAGCGCGCGTAATACGAGGGTTATTACCTCGATTTCAAAACCGCGTGGTTTAAGTACCGCGTTATACGTGGCTTACCTATATTTCAGAAATGGATGAGCCAAATTTGACAAAGGTCATTAGATTTTACGATTATTCGCAAGACAGAACACCAATGAGTGCCAATGTAAAATGCTACTATTAACTGTCATTTGCATTGTATTAGCTGTTGTATCAGAAGATAAAACTGATAACTGAGGAATTGATCGCAACAATGGACTAACCCACATTTTTTTTTTCGAAATTGAATCAGTAGCAGAAGTGTATTTCAAACGCTCTACAAATCGTATTTAAAATATTGTTTTTTCAATGTGGATTAGTCCGTTGTTGCTCTCTATGCCTCAAATAAAAATATAGGTGTGAGAATTTGAAATTGAGTTTCACCTAATTTTAAAGGACTCCAACGATTCCTTTTTCAAAAATCCACATTTTTTAGTATTCTTAAGCTGACCCCCAAAATTGTACAAATCAGTACCGAAAAGTATCATCCCCTTAGAAACATAAAAAAAACATATTTAAATCTGCGATAAGTTTCCAGATCGCCCAGCACACTGCTCCACAAAAGAGAAGAATGGAGTTCCGCTCCACTTCACCCAAAACAGCCTAATTTCCAGGAGAGCCTTCAACGCGACAAGGAAGTAGCCCCATTCCTTCACCCCAAATCCCTTCCCGCCGCGACATCCCTTTGAACCCCGACGATAATCACCGAAAACCACCGAGAAACACGTGTGCGATTTTGAAAAGGGGGCCAGCGCGAAGCGCCCAGCGTAAAAACAGCGAAATCCTGTCGCGCAGGAGACAAAGGCGTCTTCCTACCTCTCCGGCGACTCACAAGCTCTGGGACGGGGGCCACCTGAAGTCGGGCCAAGGTCGCCGCCAGGGTGAGAAGCTGGACGATACATAGGAAGCGGCGAGAGCGGCGCGGGAGGGGCAGGATGCAGAGCGGCAGCTGTCCCGTTTCCAGAATCATGTGGCGCGCGTGCGCGCCCCCTCGTTCGGGGGTCGTCCGAGGGACTCGACCAAGGAACGCAGGTAGACCGGGTCGCGGCGAGAGAGATCCAGCCCTAACCTCGATTCGGCGGACCTTGGCGAGGCACACCTGACCCGGATCAACCCAGAAACCGAGGATGACCGCGGGTGCGGCTTGTGCCTTGTTCTCGGGTTCAAGTTCAAGGCTGTAGCTTCTGCACGCAGCCTAGATGGGCTTCCTTGCTTCCCGGTACGCCCTCCGCAGCAACTCGATCCCTTTTTTTCCCCTCCTTGTCCACGGGAAATCAGGGCCTTTTGACGTTTTTGGGGCTAGGGAAAGGAGGAGTGTTTGAACGGTATCCGAAGTCGATGGGAACAGCTTTTGTGTTCTTGGGCTAGGGAGGGTGGAACGGTTCTTTGGTGCCTTGGGGGGTGGTTTCTTTGAGTTTCTCTGGGTGACTTCTTGATGGTTCGTGGATAGGATTACTGGGGAGGTGTTTTTGTAGGAGCCGAAGTTTTCAGTTGGTTGAGATTCGGGATTCATAATAGGAAGATGATAAGTGCATTTGTAGATACATGTAATTTTTAAGTTTTGCTTACCTATGATTTGCTGAATATCTTGGAAGATTTTTGTAAAATAGGAAATTATTAAATGACGATTAAGTTGTATTAAGGGCACCCTACTATCAAATCACTCCCAGAATAGGTCATTTTTAAGATTTTATTTAAAGAAAAGTAAAGGTTATAGTGTCTTAAAAAATTTTGGACTGCATTTATGCATCATTGAAGATAATACCAAATTTGTTTTGCATACTTTATATAGTACCCCTGTCTAATGATGGCTGTGACCAATCTTCTTCTTTTTATAAACACTTTTGTGCAGAAAATTAACCTCTTTTTAAGTTTGTTGTTCAAACGTCTGTTAAAATACGAAATTACAATATTTTGCTATGACCATAGATGATTCCATGAACTTTCAAAATTTTCTTGGTTTGTTGAAGTCAGATAATACGAAACAAAGAATTTTTATTATCTTCAATGAGGTACAAATGCAACCTAAAAAAAAATTTAACACTATGACGTTTACTTTTTTTAAATAAACTCCTAAAAACGACCTAATATTGGAGCGATAGAATGGGAGCATTTTTTCCTGAGACCTGTTTTCCCAAGTTGGAAGTTAAACGAGTCAAAAGAATTTATTAATGCCAAAAGTCCTCTTCTATTGTTGAATATGTCAAATATTTGGCATTTAATAAACAAATACTGTCTGTTATTACCCCATCTGAAATCGCGAAACGAAAAATGAAGTGGCCATCCGAAGTACATGAGTTTGGCGGTTGCCGGCACATTGGTCCGGGACTCGAGATAGTTCTACATTTAACATATTATTATTCCTTAATTTTATAATTTACTTTAACCGCCCGAAATATTGAGGAAGTATTAAAAATCCTTATTTCACGATTCTCTGCGCAAAATATAGATCAAAGATTTCCGAACAGAGCGACAATTTGCTGGGCGAGTTGAGCTGTTCCCCGAAATGGGAATCCAAGAAGAATGACATCTGTTCGCTCGTAACACTTGAGTCCCTGACCGCTGAGGCTACCGCATCCTCGTGCCTCCGCAATTACGCATTGTATTCCCTCGCACAAAAGAACACCGTCATCAAGGCGTTCATCATCACCCAAACCAACGTCGCAAGCACACGATTCTAATTGTGTGTATTTGGTGCCCCGCAGCATCGAGTCTTTAATATCCACCGCCATCATTTGTCACCGACTTTTTTACTTGAAAATTTTAAAGAACTTGTATTTCCATAATACAATAACGACATATCACGAAAATTACTAATTTGAAACTGAGATACGAATATTTGCTGATTGCATATTTTACCAAAAATATGGTTAATAAACAAAACACATTTAGTACACCTTGAGTCTTTTTTTTTAAATTTAAATGTAAATGTTTTGAAATTAACTTCTGCCAGCAAATATAAATTTAAATATTCAAATAGAAGTATACGAGTTAAATTAAAAAACTGATAATAAAATAACTAATACAATTTTAAGTGTCCTTCTGCAAAACTGAATGCTAAAATGCAGTAGGGGAGAACTGTCCCTCCAATGTTGTAAAGCAGAACACGCGATGCGAGTGGCGGATCACGACGAGGCCTGCAATGACTGGTAAAAATACCGGTCGAGTGAGCAATTCCATGGAAGAGCCGCGGGCCCGAGGATCAGGGAACACGGTGACAAAAGAAAACGTGAGCCGATCGGTTGCACATGCACCGAACGGCCTTGAACAATCGCCTCCCAGTGAAACCGCCGCTCCTCTTCTTGCGTGCGAAACGGTAGGACACTGAGTGGCTCGATGGCGACGGAGTTCTTTCCTTTCATACGTAAAATTCCTTTTCTCTCGGGTTACAGCATCGAATGACGCACATAACGAGAGAAAAATGAGGCAATTTTAAAGAATAATTGCTCTCCAAGTCGCTACCTCTCTTCGACTCATGAATGATGGAAATTGGCAGCGGGTATGTGGAACTTCTTCACGTTCCAGTACCCCTTCTGCGCTTTGCACTCGATCCGCGAGATTCTTCCAGGCAAAAGTACAAAAATTACGTGATATTATTCGACGCTTTTCCTCCCACAATTTCCTGTTAAAGTTGAGAGCTAGTGTTTAATATTTTGCAGTGCCCCTTTGTACTCAAATTATGTGCGAGAAATTTTTTGGAAAATTTGAAGTTTATTACAAATATTTCATGTTGCTCTTGTAATAATAAAATTCTTCAGTCAAAAATAATACGATTTTGTGAAGCAACCTTTTTTAAAATTGTTCATGGTTTCTGAATTATGCGCGCTTCAAGTTGGCAGCGCACAACTTGTTTACTTTGACTATAAATAATTCCAAATCGGGAACAGAGTTTAAAAAACTCTTTTTAAAAATATTGCCTTTTCACTAAAAAATACTATAAAATAACAGTCACCAAAAAACATTTGACAACTTCTGACATACTGAAAACCTGAATCTTCAAAAAATATACTTTAAATATCCCAATTGTCCCTAAAAAGAAAGAAGAATTTCCTAAACCTCGCGATAATTCTGCCGGCAGTAAACATTTTCTACTTTCCCCTCGCTTTTCTTAAAAGAAACCAGAAAACCTTCAAATACTTTTGCCCACCAGTAGCGCTATAAATCCTCAAGCAATTCTACGCGAATCCCAAAGGAAAACGCACCAGACCTCGTGCACATAATACAATAAGCCAATAATTCCCACAATCGAAGCGCCATTTTTTCCCCACGCTCCATGACAAAAAACAAGCGTCTCGAAAAATCGCGGCATCCAACCGCGCGAGGCTCAACATCTTCATTTACCTCCAGCCACGAGAGAGGTGGCACCTTTTTTTTTTCGTTTTTCTATCGGCGAGCGCCCGCTATCGCTTAAAACGGTCCCCCTGCGTTGCTGTTTATTATTTTGCGTTTTTAATGATCCTCGGCTCTAATGGAGGCCTGGTCGGTGTCTCTGATGTCTGCTGGCAAACGCAGAGGAAACCGGACATGATTACAGAGCCGCGTGAAGCTTCGTTGAGCATCGCGAGGTCTCCGCCACGCATCAAGGCTTCCCTTTTTCTGTTTTCGTCGCTCTTTATCGCCACCCTCGCTCTCTCGAGCTTGTGTTTTTTTTCTGTTTATTTATATTTTTGCCTGCCACTCGTTCACCCACTTCTGCGCTCGCTCTCTTGGCGAATCTAGTGCTCTGTGTCGTATCCCACCGATGTATTTATTTTTCAAAATACGTCATTTCGAATGTAGAATTTTTTTGTCCAAGGAATTTGGATTTTTGAGCATGCAAAGGGAGAGCGAAAGATATTTCTAATGAGGATATGTTAAAAAGGAGGAGAGTTGTTTATTGACTTTTTTTTGTGAAAATTTTGCAATTTTTGGAGGCAAGATTTGTAACACGTAAATTGGAAGTGAATAATTTGGAATACAAAATGGATTAGAGAAGGTGGAGGTATTCGTGAAAGTTTTGAAGAATGTAATATCGAAATTTTGAAAATTTTGAGAATTCTGAATGCAGATGTGAGAATGTTAGTAGATTGAGTTGCAGAATTGTAGAGCAAGAGGAGAAAGACGATAATGAAACAGAATCTTCATCGAGGGACATTTATGATGATTTTTGATAATTTCTTGGGAATGAAAAAAGTGAAAAATGTATTGGGAGATACCATTCGCTCGAACCACAATGTATGACGTTCCACTGGAAGTATGTCGACGATGTAACTCACCTGAAACAGAAAAACGAGGAACAATTAGAAATGTGATATAACTACTATCATTTTTAATTACACTAATCTAGGTAATTTTTATTGCATCATGACAAATGTTTTGCAAAGTGAAAGAAAAGAAAAAATTATCTACTTTGAGTTGGAGTAAAATATACCCCGTATATTCCCACATTGTAATTCCAGTGATAAAGGAGATCGATGAGGAATAGTTTTTCAACAATGTCTTATCACTGAATACTTCGATTTCCCATAGTTTTATGAATAAAAAAGTCTCCGCAGAATGGAAGTCCAATAACGATTGTTAATCAGGAATTCGCAATCTCGTTCGCGGAGCTCAGGAACCAGAGAATCCTTTAACCGAACCTCATTTCGTGAACTTTTGCTGAGAAATTTTCGCCGACAAATTCCAGCAATCCTATCAGAATGCATATCGCGACGTCCACTTTCGCAGATTTCGGTTTCTCGCTATCGTTCGACCTCATTTTTTACTGAGATAAGCCGCTGTGAACTACTTCAAGACTACAAACCACCATCGAGACCAAAAATTTTGAAAAGAATAAAAACAAGGATCTAAAATCTCAAAAACTGAGTCCAATTATTTCTTTTTCTTTTTTTAGGCGACCCTTCTTTTTTAATGTCCCTTTTTTTAAAAGTTCCTATTATAAATTAAGATTTTCTAAAAAAAAATTCTAGAATTTAGTATCAATTTGGAAGTAAATTCATTTTCGAAATGTATGAATTTTGATTTTAATTTGTTATTTAACCTATTTAGAAATAGAATAAGATTCTCCAATTATCTAAAATATGCAAACAAATAATTGCCACGATCGGTGGCTTCAATTAATTATATATTACTAACTGAGGTGTTATGGAAACCCATCAATTTTACATTTATTTATTGAATAATCAACAGACCAATTTAGTTTCGTTATCAAACCTGGAACTACACAATCTATTCATAAATCACTCGATACTTAAAATTATCAAGACCCAGTCAGCAACAATTACATTCGTTAATTAAAATTCCCGCTTTCATTTAATCAAATTCCAATCAACAGACAACCTGGGACATTTTTCAGAAAAATTCAATAAAACACCAATAATTAATTAATTACCAATCTCCATGTCATCCATTCTGTACGAAAAACCTAGCGATACTTAATTTCATTAAAACACTCGGTGGAATCAACGATATTCTGTATATGTAGTACAAAACATTTCGCTCACAGTGGCCATTAATTAAGCCTCTATAATTAAATGTCAGCATCACGTCCGTAGGATTTATACTAAGAATAGGAATTTATTTCGGAAAACGTTTCGAGGGTTGCGTGCTCTGCCACCTGTTGTTCCTTTCGCGACCCCTGTGACCACTTAATTGCCACTGTTACAGAAGCTAATCCTGACCAGAGTAAAACTCCTCGTCCTATTTCAGAAACTGATACAGAAATTCACGATTGTGTGTACGACATAATGCAGCTGAACATACATATTTCGCTATTTTTTAATGAAAATACATGCAAATGAGTGGTCAAATATATGGAGGCTGATTCCTCGTTCAAAAATACCTCGAAAATGTAGTATAATATTTCCTCTCCTGAATTTTTGTTTTCGAGAAAAAAACAGTGCAGAATATTTGAAAGCACATGCCATTGATTAATGTGGTTCTATCAACTCCCTATTGGTCTACGCATTGTTTGTGATACAAATGAAAATATTTGACTAATTAGGAGTATTGGAATATTCGAACGTTATTCGAATAATTAGGAGTAGTAACTCGAATATTCCAATAATTAGAAGTACTTGAATATTCGAATAATTAGCAATACACGAATATTCAAATAATTAGGAGTATTCAAATATTCGAAGTTCGAATTGCATCGAATATGAATCTGAACATGAAATATTTTGTCACACTTTATTGACCTTCACAATTATATTTTTCAAACGAATATATTTGAAACTTTATTAATCTTCAGTGAATTTATAAATTTTGAAATGAAAAGTAAAAATTCTATTTAAATTTAGGAACGTATCGTATTTAAATGTTAAATCATAATTACAAGTATTTTCTAAGTGGCAAACCCCATTTCCTTTAAACATTCATGAACTGACAAGCTCAGAAATTCCCCCTTAAGTAAATAAATCACTCTAAGAAGACTTAATGCAATAAATGATTCCAGTACACTTAATAAAACAAATATCTCACTGAACTAAACCAACGATCCTTGTGAATAGCCACTGAGGCGTCACTCGTCCATCACGCGTACGAGCAACCGTCTTCAAACTCGATTTCCCCGAAAAGGAAGCATCGTATGACAAAAATCTATTCCACCCTTCTTGCTCGTTTTGCGGCGAGTAATCGCCTCCCGCTCCATTTTGCCACGAATCATGTTCCAAAATTGAATGAGGTCACGAAATAGGATAATATTTCGCGCCGCAAAGTGATGCAATTTCTTCCACCAAATTTTATCGCGCAATTTTAGGAAAATCACGATTATAACTTACAATATAGGCACTGAAATATTTCAAAAGAAAAGGGTGATTTTTTGAATGAACATCTTTAAAATAAAGTTACTAGATTCCAGTCACTGAAAGGACGAAATTTCTCACGGTGTAGCATTGGCAAAGATCGCGGCTAACACCGCCGACTGCGTCTTTTGTAAAACGCACGTCGGCCGTAGGCCAACTCGAAATTACCATAACAAAATGTTCTGATTGCTGCAACGAGTCCAACGAGACGGACAACGTAGAGAAGGGGGGAGGTCCAACAAAACATCACTCTCTTACATTTTGCACTGGAGACCCAGCTGCACGCGAACAGGTACTCCCATTCGTCGAATCGAACGAATCGATTAATTTCCAAACGTCCCCTCGCTCGTTTTTATCGAGCACTTTCGAGAAGGGCCGACAAAGCCAATTTTTCCAATTTTTTCTGTCTCTTGCATGAGTGGCAATTGACATGGAAGCTGCAATTCCTTTCGTACTTACACTTTGATAGGTACTTATTGAATTTGGTCCCTCAAAAGTCCCTGCTAACTGTGTTGACATATATTTAATTTTGACCTTAATATTTATGCAGCCAGAAATTTAGTTTCGCCAATTGTTTCAAACATTGTTCTAATTCTAATTAAAATTAGAAAAACGGTGTTTCTTTTTCATTCCTCGTATCAGGGTCATTCCACAGCCACAGGAATCCGTCCAATTATTTCGATCAGTATGTATACAAATTTCTGCCACGCTTCCCGTGCATCGCTGGCCGCGCCAGACGTGTCCATAAAAAATACAGCTTTTAATTGGCCGTCACGGAAGGTTAATTGGTAATTTCTCTCACGCTCGCGTAGCGTCTCTCACGCGGATTTCTGCTTTGTCAGTCATCCCCTTCTTTCAGAGGAGAGCTTCTCTGTAGACGTGACCAGGGAGCAGAGAGGGCTTATTCTCGCTCTAAAGGGTAGAAATGGGGGGCTGAATTCTACCAACCGCGTACCCCATGAAAAGTTCTGCATCTTATTGGACGTAAAAAGTTGCTCCTTTTTACACAGGTGGAGACTATAGGTACGAACAGGAATGGTAAAATGATATGTCCTGCCTTTAGAAGTTACAAAACTGTTGTTACAAGTCGTTGGAATTTTGTAATGAAAAAATGATTCGAACAGTTTCTGCTTTTTTTTTCTGGTTTTGCAGTCACGCGTGAATGTGGAATATTCCACGATTCCACCTGTGAGGAATTTGTGCCCGAAGAGGCAGGGTGGCTTGGAACTGACCCCGTGCCGGCTGGGAAGATGGACCACCGTGGCATTCCATGGGAGATTAGATTACTTCCACCCCTCAGGGAGCAAAAATGCGAGCAGTTCCACGAAAGAACTGAATCCTGGCAAGGGGCTGTTCGGCGTCTACTTGTTTCAACGTTTTAAAAGGATTCCGTGTCGACAAAGAAACAGCTTGCTATTAATATTCCACACCATTTCACAAGGACCATTAATCACCTGCAAAATCTCAGATCCACTGGAAGAAAAAAAAGTGGAGTCTAAAAGTGGACGAAATAAAGGTAGATCTGTAGACAGTAATATTAACAATGCAACGCTGTAAAAAATTTTCGTTTTTGCTGTTATTTCCTAAGGGTGAAGAGCTTTGAAACGAATTCTGAGAATCGAGCTAGGAGGGTTGGCTTTCCTTTGATGAAAAGTCAACGAAAGCGAGCAGGGGGCAACGTGCGCCAGGTCAACACCCTCCCACGTGTTCGTGGAGGATCAGAAAAGGGGAATCTCTACCTGGTGCGGGTGGGGACAGTCCTCGAAAGGGAAAAACGGAGGGCGAAATCGAAGAAAGGAAGATCGGCGGCCTAACGGTACGACGGGTGGTGACGTGCGAGTGAAAAGCCGGTTTAACGTCGACCAGTTTCCATGGTAAATACTAGGCAAGCCTCAGAAATGGTCATCCTGTGAATTTACCTACTTTGGGTGGTTTACTTTCCACCTCTCTGCGCTAACACGTTGACAAACATCATTTGAAAAAAAAAACAGTATAAGCACTTCCGCCTGCTATAATTGCCGTGTTGAATGCAAGTTGACTGGTTGACCATAGGGGTGGGACTATTGAACTGTAGACCAGTGACTATTTAACTGTGAACTCGTGACTATTTAACTGTGGACTAGTAACTATGCAACTGTGAACAAGTGACCATTTAATTGTAACCTCGTGACTATTTGACAGTGGATTAGTGGCTATTTAATTGTACGCTAGTGACTATTTGACTGTAGACTAGTGACTATTTAACCGTGAACTAGAGATTATTTAATTGTAGTCCAGTGACTATTTAACTATAGATAAGTTGGACTGTGGAGTAGTGACTATTAAACTGTAGGCTAGTGACTATTGGACTCCAAAGCGGCGACTATTGGACTGCTAAATTATTAGACAGTTTGGGGGGAAGGCTATTGGGCTGGGAGCTATTCATCACAGTCTGAATTACTGGTGTACAGAAATATAGTCACGAAGGGATTGTAAACACCACCAAGATCAGTAGCCTACATGAGTAGGATTAAAAAAGCCGTAGGAAGCTCTAGATTTAGATGCACTGGACTTGAAGAGCTTCATCGCATGACTAAAAATAGTACTCTGCTCGACTACAATTCTCACTGCACTGTCGAGGCAGGGCTATTGTATTGCGCGACTGTGATTACTGAAGTATAACAGTCACACAAGAAGACTGTGGCAGTGGCACTTGTTACTCATAGGATTACTGTCTAATATTAGACTACTGAATTATAGTCATCACTGTACTCTACAACCGACTCTATTAACCAACAGCATCATTCATACTCTCGGAATAATACAGACCATTTCATTTATACATAGATCTTATAAAACTAAACTGTGGCTAAACTTATAGTCCTTTCGAAAGGTTTATAGTCCAGGAAAAGCGATGACCTATTCAAAAACTGGCGATGCTCTCGGCAAACTTAACCAATGTAGAGCATCAGACGCTGATTGAGAAGCTGGGAATACTTCCAAAGAGCCTTATAGTCACAGTAAATACCATCCTGTCCCTCACGAACAGTGAACCGAAGGCTAAAAGTACCTCACCATAAAACCATGGGACTATAGATATTCAATCTGCATAAAATCTTCCCAAAAGAAACAGTCGTTCCCAGGTAACTGAAGAGTAGCGAAAGAAATGAATGACTGAAGGAACAATGATCACAATTACATCACACGGCGAGTTCACGCGTTACTCCATGGACGTGACCAGGTGTGCCAATGAGACCGACCAGTTCCGCCGTTTCCCGGGGCTTTTCTCGATCGAACCAGCAACGACATGCTATATCGAGCACGTGGCGGGAAAGATTCGCGCTGCAACACGACCTGCATTCCGCGTTTAGCATTCCTTCCTTGACATCTCGTCGCTCCTCCTCATCCCTCGCCGCGTTTCACACGGATAGAACGCTCAAGGCCGGGAGTGGGCGCGGAAGGCACACCCGAGCATGCTAATACACGACCCTGATCGTCGATCGACGGGATGACGTTGCTCGTTAAAGCCGTGTACACATCGCCGCGGCGAGGTGTTAATCGGGCCAGAGGGAGCCGCGACCGTGGGGTCCCTTTTGCACGTCTTTGCGACGAAAAGTGGCAATTGCTTCCCAAGGATCAGGGAATTAGAAGAGGAAGTCACGGATACGGGATACTTGGCCAGATATAAATTGAAAATGTGCAGTGAGATTTTTTGAAAGAAGGCTTCTTTTTTTTAAGAAACAGAATAGAAATTGCTTCCCAGGAATGAAAAAATTACAACAGGAGGTTACGAATATGGATTATTTGTCCAAAAATAATTTGAAAATGTGGAGTACGATTTTTTACAAGGAGGCTTCGTTTTTTTAAAAAAAGTGTGAATTCATGAATATGGAACACTCGTCCAGAAATATTTTGAAAATGTGGAGTACTATGGTTTTCTGAGAGCATGTTTGAATTTTGGAAAAATTGATTGAATATTCTTTGAGAGCACGCACAGAATTTATTTTCGTGTTAGAAGTAGTGAATGTTGAGTTATAAATTTTAAAGGAATTAAGGTCTTTCTGTTGGACAATTATTTATTAGATATGGTTTGGGGTGACTATACGTAGTGGATTTCAACCACAGAATTATACCGAGCATCTCGGAGGGGCTTTATTAATTAAACGTGGTAGTTCATTAATCATAGTTAATTGCGAAAATTGCAGTCGACGCCAATGCACGCATAAAGGAGAGAATAAATTGTGCACCGTTTACTCGAAGGTCGAATGTGGGCGCACAAGATGACGGTACTACGACCACATCAGATGACGAATTTATTCCCATCCTGCAGCGGAGTTCAGTCGACGCAATTTTCAACTTACGTACGATTCTGAAAATATAATAACGCGAGGCTGGCGGTGCGAAAATTTGATAAACCAACCACTCACGGTAATTACACCACTTTGTGCAACGGTGTACAACATTCTGCACTTTATTTGCAGAAATTGCCCCTATCTTAAAATATATTTTATTGCCACAGTAATATTATTTGCAAAATGACGAATGATAAAATGTTTCATTGACTCGATTATTCTTTTATGAGAGTAATTTGTGCCAGTCTTAAAAAATGACCCCACTTAGTTTTATCCATAGTTTATTATCCACATGTAAACATATTTAGTATTAATTTTCCGTCTCATATTTCAAAGTCTTTAAACTTTATTCTTTCCTCGTAAAAACGGCAAAAAGAAGTAATTTGTATTACAAAGCCGTAACGTGGTTTGTTTGAGAAATAGCACAAAGCAGGTTTTCCTACAGAAATTCATGACGAAACGTTGAAAAAAAGGGGAAAATATTTTCAACCAGAAAGTGGCCATTGTCGGTTGTTTTGCTCTGAGCTTACATTAACGCCAAAGGGCACAAGTTTTTTGACAATCTACGTGCAAAAAAAAAAGCAAAGTTCGTCGCTTTGAATATGACGTCACCCATTTTTATCGCGCTTAATAACGCAGCTCACGAGACGGCTCTAACCTCACACACGGAGATATTTTTAGCAAAGCACTCTTTCGCGATTATTATATCACACCCGATAAATAATCATCGTCGAACAAGGCATTATTATACTCCTCGCCGCAACAATAACAAGGGTTCTCGAATAAAATAATGATACGAATCGCGGGGATTATTAAAGATCGTTCAGTAGAGCTCCGGCCATAAAACAACAATAATAGTGGTGATTACACTGTTTCCTAGAAATGTTATTCCTCCATCATGTTTCATTTTTGCAGAAAAAACCGCATTGGCTTTCTAATGACAACTGTCGGCAGAGATTTCGATGGCTCAGGAATTGCTTCCTTATGCACCTCTGCTTGTTAAAAGGCCGTGGAAAATTGTTTATTCGAGAAATATTATTTTCTTCAAATAGAAGAAAAAGGAAAAGCTGTGAAAATTGTTTTCCCTAAAATTTAAATCGAACTTCATTCAGGGGGGGGGGGGATTTGGCCGAAAAAAGAAACATATTTTTTAAATATTATTTTCTTAAAAAACGGGAAAAGAAAAACTGTGGAAATTGTTTTCTCTAAAATTTAAATCGAACTTCAGTCACAGGAAAAAATTTTGCCCAAAGCTGTAGTCACCTACGCTGCCTTCGATATCAATAAAAAATTCATGAAAAGCAGCACAATGCAGGAAGTGGACAAAGGAAAGGAGTCGATCATAGAGAAGCGGCGCTCCGACCTGCGCAATGAATACAAGACCCAGGGAATGGCGGTCAGCAGTGATCAGGCTGGGTCAGGTCATGGTCATTGGCCCTGCAAGTACGACTCCCAGCCCAGGAAAAGCGGATATTCCGTCTCGGAGGCGCAACAAATGGCAGGAGCACGAACACGAAACCTGCTAGAGTATGAAATTCACGAAATTCGGGACAATACTAATAACCCAAATTTGTATCCTTCTTCCGCAGGTTCAAATAATCCTGAAATCTAATAAAATTCGAAATCACCCGAAAATCATTGCGGAAAAATTCTCCGAACTAAATCCACGATCCCAAAAAGAAAGCATTTCTCACTAAACGCTAGCAGAGTTCCCCGAGGTATCTTACAAAGCAAGAAGCGCAGAGAAAGCACCCCAGTTCCAAACAAAAATAGCCGCATTATAAATAATCTGAGCCTTCGACCCATTTCGAACCAACGACCGTAGTCGATTCACTCTTTGCATCAGAAAAATTCAATTTCGAGGGAGTACTAAACTTGAGGCAGAAAAAGAATGCAGCTGCGGTTTCCCCGATTTCTGAATAAATCAGATGGATTGCGCCAGGTCCATTTAGCTTGCTTCACGAGTCTGTAGAGATTAAGCTTTCTCGCTGAAAGTGATGAGGAAAGGGGAGGAGCCGGGGCATTAGAAGCATCACTGACCTAACACGTCACGCGTAAAGGCCAGCCATGACGCGTGCACGAGATCCCGAGGAGCGGGTCAAGGTTGCATACTTCACGTTCGTTCGCAGTTTCCACCGGAGGGAAATGGGGAAAATAGGGCACCGGTGACGAAAGCAACACGTTAATGCCAGCAGTGACGACAGAGAGAGGGCCACGCTCTCGCTGGAGCCGGCAGCCTCCCTGCTGCAACCCAGACGCGATTTCTGAACCTCTGCTACTTTATAATTCTGGATTATAGTACTCTAGAAAAGCTTATAGTCATGGGAAACCTGTGACTTATTTATGAACTGAGGACTTTTCTAGAAACCTTGATAGTTGGAGAAAATTTTGAGTACAATCAGAGGTAGATAGTACTTCGAAATTGCCTTATAGGCACGAGAAAACGAAAGACTACTACAAAATTAAGGATATTTTTAGGGAATTCTTTAGTGAGTGGGGGATAATAATTTGATATGGCCTTATAGTCACGGGAAAACTACAGGTTATCCATAAATTGAAGACGTATCTCGGAAGTGGAAAGATTCTTTGGAGTGCCGAATTGTCGAGGTGACTATAACAACTTAGATAAGTCTTATAGTCACGGGGAAACAATGATATATCAATAAATCCAAGATTTTCCTTGGATGCTCCGCATTGATAACAAATAATAGAATTATCTAGAGAAAGTTACTCATTCGAAATAGTCTTATAGTCACGAAAAATCTTTCAATTCCGCAGAAATGAAACATTGTCTACCATATGCTTAATAATACCTTCAAGAAGCTTCACAGTTACAGAAAGTCTGAGGCTGCACAAAATAGGAAATGTAATTGTCACTATACTTCTAAGACTTCCTGACCCTTATGCAACGTCAATGAATTCATTATCCTAATCGATCGCATTCTCTGTAAAGGTTACACAATCTATGACCGCGTAAATTGACGTACAGGTGCAAAAATCGGAAAGGCGACAGAAATTACGTCAGAAAAATGCACGTACAACGAAAGCAAGCCTAGAAAACTTTTGAAATGCCAATGGTTTCTTTTCATTTTTTTTTTTTTTTTTTTTCGTAATTAGAAGATCTGATATTGTAACAGGAACATAAGTGAGTGATGTTTCTCCTGCAAATGCTTCCGAAATATTTGACTGAGCAATTCCATAATAATAAAGAATGAATCCTAAGAAACTTATATTGGAAGCTGCAACCCCACTTTCTACTAGCATATATCCGAACACTAATGAAACCATTTCTGTAACTGTGCTCACATTCAGAGCACGGTCTCTGGCGTTTATGGCACTAACATACCCAGCTCCAATCGTATTCAAATTACTCGATTCACCAGACCACCAAACCGCACCCATTCATCAAATTACGTCGTTGAAACCGCGAGCAACACCAGCCAGGACCACTATCCAGGCATCTGTGGAAGAAACCTCCCCTGGAGCCACCAGTGTAGCTCGAAGATGGATCGGCAATTTCGAGACGAAGCCATGTCGTCGTCGATAAATCCAACACCCTTCAACAGCGAGAGACAAGGTCTGTTTTCAGACCAAATTCGGGGGTGGAATGGACCCAGAGGGAGGGTCGAGGGCAACCACAGAGGCGTGGCGGGGGCTGAAAGGCGTGGGACAGAGAAATATGTCGATATCTGGCTATGACCCAGTTATCCCAGTTTCCCGGGAAGTCGTGGCGCGATGACGGAGTCGACCTGGTGGAAGCAACGAAAAAAAATGGGACACTAATTTTGAATCTTCCATCGAAAATTGGCGATCAGCTGGCTGGGAAAGGGCCACTGTTCCTAAATTATGTATGATGTCATAATATCGTGTGACTATTAACTAAGTAGACAGCTATAACAGACATTAGGTATGAACTAGAGAGACATGTACGCAGGACTGGAGAAAATAGGTTTTTGAAATAGATAAACAGAAATAAATATTTTTATTTTTTCGCGGGATAGGTACAGGATTTGATGAATAAATTTTTCGTTGAAATAGTGGTTGCGTAAAGAAATAGTATTTCAAATATATATTTTAATTTAAACTCAGGCAAATACTATTGTGAAATGAGTATTTTATTGAAATATAAGAAAATAGTATTTCGAGTTATAATATTTCAAAGAATACCAATTTTTTAAAACAATAATATTTCAAACAATACCTAGTATTCCAATGAATAATATTTCAAAAATACCTAGTATTTCAAATATTAAGATTTCAAACTATACCCAGTATTTCAAATAATGACTAGCAACACACAAAATACATATCTGCGTTCAGAAATACTTGTACACCTGCTTGTACGTAGAGGCTGACTAGAGAGCTACTATCTCAAGATATAATATATACTAGCACCTCCTACAATTACTAGTTCCCTAGCTAGATTAGTATTCACATAAGTTTTACTATTGGTGCAACTATGGTTAATTGAGATGCAACTTGCGTGTGTTTACCTCTGATTTTGTTCTCATGTGACCTCTAGCTCCTCGTTGGGCTACATTAACCCTCATTTACTCGTTCAAATGTAACTGAGAAAGTACCTCGCGACTATACATATAGCAAGCGAGCAGCTCAGTTTTAGTACAGTAATAAATGTGACACATGAAAATGTAACCTACTTACTGGATGCTCACAAAGTTCCATTCCCAACTACTCCCAATTACATTTACCTTCCCCAAGATTTATAATATAACTAATTTGCTCGAGGACGTGTAACTTGCGAACTACTCACACCGTTGGAACGAAATTAATGCCTTAACTAGACATTTGGAAGCAGATTCGTATCTAGGGTGCAGCTACCAGGAAACGCGTGCACGTGTTCCCTTGACAGGGTTGGAAATTGACAGTGATACTCCGACGGAAAACAGGAAATCACGCAGACCGGTAAGTCTCCGGATTAATTGAGAATAACCATATGGAAAAGAGACGGAAGGAAAAACACGAGAGCGAAGGCTGAATTAGCAAAAAGCACTCGATGAAAATGATCTGAATGCAGAAACTGTGCGTCCTTCGCTGAGAAAATCCGAGGAGCTCGGGCACAGCCGCCCACGCAAACCAGATCTCGCGCTCGTCTCTTTTTAATCTCTTGTCGAGGACATTACATCTCTACATAAACGCAGGCGAATTCGCAACGCCGTCGAGTCAGGTCTAGATAATTAACGGACTGGTGTTTCACTTCTGGTGAACCCTCACCAAGTATCAGAGGATTAACGTCTACTAAATATTATAGTAAATAGTATTTCGAAATAATACTAAAAAATATTATAAATATCGAAAATATAAAAAATTGTATGCTTTTTCATCCACTACACGCTACTCGTTTGCCATTTCGGGCGACAAATTGCACGTTACTTCGTTCGAAAGGATTTACTATAAACCGCAGAGTGTACAAGGGACCTTTGTTCCCACCAGAAACGATAAATCGCCATTCGCGGTTCGTAGATTTTCACATTTCGAATTCGCTTTATGGAAATGTAGGCGATGCGAGGCACCGGGTCAGGGTCGCGTACGTGAAAACGCACGTGCAGTTTCCATCGAGACCGAAGGAAACTGGGTTACAGGTGCCCCTTCCCAACCATGAAATCGTCGCTGGACCCTATTCGATACGAATTAACCGTTCTATTGATCTCGCAAATAGTCTGCAATATATAGAAGTATCACTTTTGTTTTCAGAATAAAATTTCTCTAAAAAAGTGATTTAAATATTACTAAATTTGCTCTCTGGTATAACTAGGTGTGCTTGGCTTACTTTTTTCTGGTTGAAAATAAAAATTATACTCGATAGAAATGCAAAATATATAAAAATAGCTGATTAAATGGAATAGGAGGGAATTCTTCGTCAGTTGGTCACGACTTATTTATTCATGTGCATTTGTTTAATGGTAAGAAATCTGTTACTGCATACCTGGATGATGGCAATCTTAAATAAAGCTGATTCCAGAAATGCCTCGTTACACAAGAGAATTATCGTAATTCGTTCTGTAACCCTTTTATGATGTAACGTATGCTGCGGCGAGATTATAAACGATGGATTCTCGAGTGAAACGCTCATGGATACCATTAGGATACTTTTCTTATTAATTTACAACGTAACATATGTTTGGTTTTATTCGATAGTCTATGGAGGATGGAAATTTGTAAAGCGGCAGAAATTTTAATAGAAATTTCGAATTGTATTAATAAATGATTTGACTTCCAAGAATTCAGAAAAATAAAAGACAGAGGTGTAAGTGTATAGTCACAAAATATCTGCAACAAATCTAGAAAACTATGACTGTTTTACATAAGCGCGGAGTTAAATTTATTTATTAATGAGTTTAATAATAAATTAAATAAATTTATTAGTTATTTAATAGTCCAGACTATAGTGTACCTATACATGAAGAACCTTATAGTCACAGAAAATTTGTTGTAAACCACCAAATCAAAAACTCCTCTAATAAGTCCTAAAACTACAGAAAATTTGGACCACAAAAAGTCTTCATACATAAGCTTCGTTGTTATCCACCACTAAAAATAAAAAATGTTAAAAATCTAAAAACGCTTATAGTCCCACAAAATCAACACCCCACCTAAAATTTGACAGTCTTCATAGAACGTAGCATTAGGAAAAAGGTGAAAGGGAAGTTCAACCTCGATTTAAGCCACCAGGCAGAGAAATCGATGCACTCCAGGCCAAGTAGCTCGTGGCAACTGCGTCAGGCTAATGCACCAGCATAGCATGTGCCACGTAACTACGATAGGGTAGACAGTTCTGCTTGGTAACTCGAAAGGAGAGGCCCCGGCAGGCAGGCCAGTCAGAACGGCGGAAAAGGAGGAACGAGGTTGCAGCTAGAAGAGAAGGTTGAGGTCTGAGTTCGAGGCCAGCTTCCTCACTTTCCCACACTCGTGGCTGGTGTTACGTGGCTCGCGTAATGCGCTCGCTGCACTCGCAGGCTCACCTACATTCCTGCCTCGAACACGGCACACGCGCGCCTACCACCTGCACGAGTTATGCGAGGGAAACGCGAGCAAACTTTCTGCAACATTCTAATGGCGAGTGTAGCCATAAGTGGTCGAATTGAAAAACGAAATCTCATTCCATTCGTGGTGGGATGACTTGTTGGTAGACACTGTAGGTTAGGAGCAGAGGTAATAGGGACTTTGAATGGGGCAGTGGTATTTAGGATTTTGAATATGGTAATTGGGACTCTGAACTTTGGGATATTTATAATTGGACCTGTGAACTTTGGAATATTTGTAATTGGAGCTCTGAGCTTTGGGATAATGGTAATTGGAGCTCTGAACTTTGGGATATTTGTAACTGGCGCTCTGAACTTTTGAATATTTGAACTGAAGCTTTGAACTTTGGGATATTTGTAATTGGAGCTCTGAACTTTGGGGTTATGGTAATTGAGTACTCTAGAACTTTGGGAGAATCGTAATTGGGTACTCTAGAACTTTAGGATAATGGTAATTGGATACTTTAAACTTTGGGATTGTGGTAATTGGGAACTTCGAACTTTGGGATATTTGTAATCTGGTGCTCTGAACTTTTGGATATTAGTAATTTGGTGTATGAACTTTGGAATAGCAATATTTGAAACTCTGAACTTGGGGATAGTGATAATTGGAACCTTGAACTTTGGGATATTGGTAACTGAGACTTTGAACTTTGAGATATTTGCTATTGGAGCTGTGAACTTCTGAATAATGGTAATTGAGTAGAACTTTGGGATAATGGTAATTGGGTACTTTCAACTTTGGGATTGTGGTAATTGGGGACTTCGAACTTTGGGATATTTGTAACTGGTGCTCTGCACTTTTGGATATTAGTAATTTAGTCTATGAACTTTGGAATAGCAATATTTGAAACTCTGAACTTTGGGATAGTGATAATTAGAACTCTGAACTTTGGGATATTGGTAACTGAGACTCTGAACTTTGACATATTTGCAATTGGAGCTCTGAACTTTGGAATAATGGTAATTGAGTAGAACTTTGGGATAATGGTAATTGGGTACTTTCAACTTTGGGATTGTGGTAATTGGGAACTTCGAACTTGGGGATATTTGTAATCTGGTTCTATGAACTTTTGGATATTAGTAATTTGGTCTATGAATTTTGGAATAGCAATATTTGAAACTCTGAACTTTGGGATAATGATAATTAGATACTCCGAACTTTGGGATATTGGTAACTTTGGGACACTGTGAACACTGCTCTAAATAGCCTTGGAACCTAACGACAGTTGATCAATACTAATCCCCAATGTTCAGCGTCCTTGCTTATCACTATCACTTCCACAACAAGATAAAGGGGGACAAAAGTGTCCCCAGTTTCTTCTATTACACCCTGCCAAAAGAACCATTTTGCACTTAGCTATCAGAATAATTCTTACACACACACAATTAAGACCACTAAGTACCTCTCCAAACAAAACATTCGTATCTCACATCTACCACTTAAGATACATTTATTCAATTTCCATCTCCCTCCATCGCCCTTCAATCATAGCTATCCCTATCAAGTGGACACATGATTCGTGATCGACAAAGGTGTCTAGTGTAAAACAGACCTGCAGTCCACCATGAACTCCACTCATTGTCAGCATCGCCACTCTCTATCCCAGCCAGTCCACGAAGGAAACAGAGGACTGGGATACTCGTCTCCATTTTCTCCCCCCGTCTCAATCGTTAACAAAGGGAACGAAGGTGCCCAGCGCGGACTATTTTTATCCGCAAACACGGCACAACGTTATACTCCATTTTGCTATTGTGCTAACGACGGGAAATGCGTGAGAAAGCGTCCGCGGTGGAACAGCCAGGCTGGTTCCAGCGAATTCCAAAGATTCGCACGATAAGTGTCGTAGCGCTCCGTGATACCGTACTAAGAGCGGAATCGACGCTGCTATTTTCTTGGCAGAGTTGAACGCCGGCATTCCGATCTGGTCGTGTGAAAATCCACGATTTCACGACAATAACCATTACCATCCAGAGAGAAAAAAAGAGACAGAAAAGATCGAACTGCTCGAAAGCTGGGAAACTTAAGGGCAAATACAAAACTCTTCCTAAATGAGAATTTAGTCCTCAAAATGATGGGATTGCTAGCTCAGGCTGCTTTGAAATCCTAAAGTAACTGATTTGACATGGCAAAGTATTTTTTAATATTTTAGATTAAAAAAAAATGCATTTAGAGGCAAACATTCTGGGGAATATTTTGAGGGATTTAGCATCGTCAAGTTTCCTAAAACAATGACACTTCGGTCAAAAATTAAATTCTTTACTTCTGTTCACTTGGGGGGGGGGGGGGGGGAGAAAAAAGAAATTCCAGACACGTAAAAAGTTCGCAGTACCTAGAATGATTAATCTTAGCCAAATCGATAAAAACGCCCATCGAACGATCAACCCTGAATACATCCTCAGGATGAATTCATTGTTCATGGCGATACATCGTCGCAGGACAGTTTGCAAATAGAAGAACGAGGTTTCTATTATCGAGTTCGCGGGTCTTTTGGAACAGACTCCCGCTGGTCAACGGTCAATGTCAGAAAACGTGTTTGAGTATCGCGGAACGAACAAGAAATAGACGGGGACAATGTTCCGCTTCAAGGATATCTACTCTCCAGAAGGAGCGACGGGACTGGCGAAATATAAAGAGAAATGCTAGCTGCTGTGTTTCGATCAAAGAGATATACTACGGAACGGGATGGATGAGGGGAATGAATTTTGGAGAACGGTGGTGACTCGTGTGAGTTCTTTTAACTTCGTTCGGGGACTACTTTTTTAAATGTGATTGGTGTCAGTGATTCGGAAGAGGAGAATGCTAGTAGGTATTGTGTAACTACTTAGTATTGTGTTTGGTAGATATTATTACATTTTTGGATGGAAATTTTTCATACAAAACTATCATACAGATATTATGGAAGATATTAGGGATTCAATTTTGTATACTAAGAATGGAAAATATTAAGATTCACAAAAAAATAGATAAAATTTTTCTTTTATAAAATCCGAATCTAAATTTTAAACGTAGCCGAGTACTAAAGCTCGTATTCCATAAATTTGTTACCACGCCTTACTGAAAATTCATATTATCGATTCACTACTGAGATACTAAAAATGAAACCACCGTATCAGATTCTGACATTAATGCTCTACCTTCTCACTGCCTCAAATTTTCCAAAAAAATTCCCGAACCAACGTTTGAACCCGAAATAAAATTCCTTTGTGTCTTATCCAAATATCATTCCACACAGTATTTATTTAACAATACCTATCTACAAAAAACATCTCATCGGTACAAAATGTCGGAAACCATTGAAACAAAAATATTTCAGAAAAGAATCAGTCTTCGATTCTACCTTCTACGTTCAGGCCACGTTAACACGAGGTTGAATACATTTGGAGGGGAAAAAAGCTAAACGGTAAAGAAACCTTAGGCACACTAGCGCCACGTTCACGCTAATTCCTCGTTTTCCAGTTGTGTTTACAAGTAATTGTAAACTCCGAGGGAACTGCGTGGCTGCCGAGGGGCCAAGAAAAACGCAATTAGCCGCTCTTGTACCGCGACCACGCTAGAGCGTTACGCCAGGCTCGCGACAGCAAACTGTTTCGTGAGAATAGAAATGGCGACCGCATGAAATTTTTTTCCTTTCGTGCCCCACGTTTCCGCGCCGAGCACCGGGGAATTTTATTTAAATTTTCTATGGCGATGCTGGACTGGGTGCCACTGCCATTAACAGTAAATTAAATCTCTTTATTGCTCAGAAAATATAGATACCAACTTAATGCATAATAATAATAAAAAGAAGAAGAGCAGTCCCAGTTTAATAATACATTTTTTAAAGAATATTCCTTATACGCCACTTTGTTATTAATTAAAATAAATAAACCGGTAATGATAGAGACATTGGCAGTAATTAGCACATCCATCCAGTCTCTTAAGAATTTTTTGGAAAGCCCCCCTGAGCCGAGAGCAAGGGACAAGGAATAACGTAAGAGCTAATCGAGTGGCGATTGCGTATTTCGCAGCGGAGCGAATTCGCAACGGTGAATGTCAGAGGGACGAAGGAGAAGAAAAAAGGAGGCGGAAGTGCTCAAGGACTTCGACGGCTGTCGAGCGCCGCCAGTTGTCGTCGACCACGAGGGAACGCCACTCCACGGTGTAAATACAGCCGACAATCGACGCGATTATCGCATCAGAATACTTCGTGGACTCGTTTCTTGATCACGCTCGAATTTCGTAACGAATGCTCGCCCGCGCCTTTCGCAATGCGACGTGGCGGCTCATTTTCGAAACCTGTGGGTCCCCCTTGCTGGCAAGGTTTCTCCTATCGCCCACTTTTACTAGAACGCGGAGAACTGTTTGCTACAAAAGCTCCTTTTCAATTAAAAGGGATGAATGGAGAAGTAATTAAAATGGTACGATTTCCTACTTTCTAATTAAAAATTAAATTTTTTAAGGATGTTCAACTTTTCCAGCTGAAAATGGAACAAGTTATACATTGAAAATTTGTTAAAGCGACAGGAGTAAAGTGGTGCTAACATACAGCTAACATAAAAAAAGTTTATACACTCACTCGTGTTCGTTACGTTTACATATGTAAATATTTGTATGCCTAGATTGTGCAATCTGTGAGTGTTACTTTGTAACACAAAAATAAGTGAATTACGTAAACAATTTTCAACTAAAATTTAATTTTGTATAAATATTAGAACACGAAGGATTTACAAACCATCGTGTTTGGCGCAACATTTCCATTGTCTTCGAATTTAAGGGAAAATCATGTTACCACAATGGTAGACGTTGCGGCGAAGTACAGGTTAGCGTTAACACACTTTCGAAGTTTCACGCTAGTCGAGAGGAAAAGCGCGCGTTTTATGGGCTCCCCGCACACACAATGAGACGATAGGTTTTTACCGTGACCCGCCATTTCCCTTGTCGAACATCAGCGTGGAAAAGCGAAACCGTTTCGTAATGGTAAGTACAACCGTTTATCACTATATAGCTATACACGACCACGAGATACCAGGCAGGTGAACTTAGGCTGTTTTAATAATCGAGGAAATCATTTGAAGTAAATATTACAAGGAATTTAAGAATCACGGAGGTTTTCTTGAATATTAAATATTTGATAGTAGTATAGGAATTAGGAATGATTAAAAGTATTCTGTATTTACTAGGATACCACCAGCGGCGGATTTAATAGAGCGGATGATGAGCAGTTGCCGAATAGGCCCCTACACAGAATCCCCCGTAAGGCCCCATGACCAAAAAAAATTATGATTAAGTATATATATTCAAATACTAATTTTTTTTCGTACTATTATACTTGACCCGTTTTTAGTAAACTACCTCTACAGTTCCGTAAAAAAAAAAATGAGTCCCTCAAAACGTTTGCTACCTGGGCCTTTTTTTCTTAAATTCACCACTGGATACCACGATGTTCCACTGCTAGTAATTGTAGACTGTCAAAGATAGTGGATAGTAAATGTTGGAATAGGTACTACCTGGCTCCGAGATAACCTTTTCTGGTATTTCAGTATTGGGAATACTAGATAATGGGCAAAATTCGAAATACTAGAATAGTTCAATAAAATACTGAGTAGTATCTACATTGCATTTAAATACTAGATACTAGCATATATGCTACTGGTATTCTTCAGTAAAACATCCATCAATAGTTTATACCACTTACTGATTATATCCAGCATTAAAAAAACAATTTCCAATGCTTCCAATACCTAGCATCCAATACTAATGTCCTCAAACTTAAAAAATCCTGCCCACGTATGTCACTATATCCCACAGATTTCGAACAAGTGAAAGTGTCCATTCTCTTATTCAAAAAGGTAGATAGACGCTCCGTGCAAAGAATACGAAATTATTTGCACAGTCCAAAAATCGATATTCTATAGCTTCGATATGGCGTAGTCGAACTCCCGCTGAATCCGCGAGGCGGACCAACGCGGACAGTAAAAACTGGTCGAGCGAGTGCGCCAAGTAAACGCCATTCCTTACTAGCGTTCTCGTGTCCTCGTAAACCGAGGACGCCTCTTTCCGTTCCTAACCATCTAACGTTCCAACGAGCTTTTAATATCGACATCGTGCGAGCTCATCTGCGTTTCTATCCACGAACTTAAATCCAACCGAGTTGCAATCAAAAGCCAGTATTCCCTCTGCACAAATGCCTTTCATCGCCTCACACGCAAATCATTGAATATATAGAGAATTTAGAATGCCGCGAAGCTCTAATTTCGAATAGAAATTTGAAAACTTCTACTGTTGCTACTTGCATAAGTAAAAAATGACGCCATCTTGCGAAGCCCAATTCTGTCTTAAAATGGAATCTTAAATACCAGAACTATTTCTTGCGTTTAACTATTCCGTGAAATTATTAAAAAGTTTTACAATGTAGAGCCTATTGTAAAAACTTAAAATTATTCGAGCTATTATGGACCAGCAAGTGTAATTACATTTCTTTGCAACGATACACATGCTGTGCAATTGCTATGCAGCTTGTTAGGTTAGAAAGTTTGGTGTCAATGTCAAGATCACTGATCGCTGGCAAAGATTGTATGTAAACATTGTGGACGCGATTTTTTTTACCTAGTTCCGTAGCAGTGTTGTTGGCGAACGATGAATCAACAGTTCATGCACTTAATCAACGATAAATTAGCTATTTTGCACAGTTTTTTGCAAATCAATTACTCCACTCGCGAATTTTCCAACCGCGCCAGTCGAGACCTTGGCGCCACCTGAAGTGCAAGCATGGTACTCCAAGTACTTTCTGAGGACACTCGCAGGTGGCGCCACAGAGGCCACCCTTAGGCGGCTATTACGAATGAATGAAAAAGAACTTCAAGTATTCATTTAATTTCTTGGATGAAGAGTGCAATTGTTCCCGAAATGGTAAATATTTCAGAAAGTAGACTGATGAATGAAGTATGTGGAGGAGAATTTTGTAAATAATTGCGGTTGGTGGTTCCTAGCATTCAGAAGTAAAAGCTGAAGAATGCAAGATGCCAATACTGTAACATTGGCGGGAAATTTAAAGGGCCCTGCGTAAATAGCTTATTTTCTACTTGTGTTTATAAACGAAAACTAGACGTTCATGGTGATTTCACTTACTTTATCCTAAAGCCAGATAGAATTCTCCTATTTCAAAAGATTTCCCCTTAAAAATTTCAAATATAACGAATCCAAAAGTACTGGCAAAAATTCCATGCATCAAAACTTAACAAAAAGAACTACATTTTGTTTGTGAATAAATTTGCACTTTGCATAGTGTGGCAGTGTTCAAACTCCGCGAACTGTAGCTCATAAAAAATTCACATTTTCACAGAATATGCATTCATAAAGTGGCAACAGCGAAAAAGGAGAAGAACACAGTCGAGAAAAGGAGCTTTGTATTTGCATCGAAAGTGGCACTCCAGACGAGAGACGAAAATATGATAACCCTCGATCAAAGCAATCGTTTCACTTACGAGCGTCACCGTCAATAAACAGCGGGGAAATTGCTGGCAGTATCGTGCATAAAATATCCTTTCTCGTCTCAATAAAAGTGCATTACAGTTCAATTTACAGATTCTCTTTGCCTGCCAAATTTTATAAATTCCAATAATTTTAATTCTGTCAAAAGTCACATCGAAAAAATTGAATTCATTTTTACATTATCAAAAATGAACAAATCGATGTGAATTTCACTTTCAAAATATGATGCAACTAAAAATTTTGCGAGTCACTTCATAGACCATGAAACAATAAAGAAATAGAATTTGAATTTTCCAAGTATTAAAATCACCATCGACGCCTCAGATAAGGGCATAAGCCATAAAACCAGAATTACAGCAAATTTCGCAGGTGAAGTTAACGCACGAAGTCGCGGACGAAATTACAGTGGTAAATGAAGTTGTGGGTTTGTAGCGCAACTGTGCCAGACTAAATTGTGGTCGAGGGCAAAATGTCAGTCAGGATAGCGGCCATCCCTCTAATTGCTATCTCGCCACAGTTTATGACGAGCTGGATTTTAGTCAAAATTCAGGAGAGTAATTCGGGTTACACCTAATATATCAGGTTTCATTTCACTGGCAATTTAGCAGCTGGCTATCAAAGTACCATTCCCTAAAATTGAAAAAACTGCCATTTTCAAGTGGAACTGCGAATGAAGACAGATAAAAAATTCATCCTCAAAATGGACAATCCTGATGTGCTCTAAATTACATAGAAAATCAGAAAAGCGAGGCAGAGTTTCACTAATAGAACAGCAACACTCTGCAATGCGCCCAAAGAAGGAAAAATCCTGCGCGCGCCGTTGTCGTCGAAAGTGCAACGTGCAATTTGCTACCTGGTGAGCCTGTAGTCGTTCGCGAGCGCGAAGTACCCTTATCTGACCGTGATAACGCGATAAGGGGAGGTGAGGGAAGGTAAAGCACGTCCTGGTGCCCGCACCGCGAAACCATCGTGCTCGATATATCGCTCGACCTAAATTCGCATGCCTCCCGTTGGTCATCGACTTGAATCAACTAACTCTGAACGAGCAATATTTCCAATCAAAAAATCACTTTTCATCACGCGCACAATACACAATTTTTTGAAGCACTTATTTTTTGAAAATGCAATTTGCAAAAATTTAGAAAAATTTATCACTCGGTTACAATTATATTATTTCTTCAGTAATGAAGAGAATTTTCTCCATTTATGGTGAATATAATTTGATATAAATTAGACCGGTTTTAGTGGTAGGTAAAAAAAAAAATGGAAATGAATGGCTCTGGTTGCGTTTTCATCAACCAGAGAGCCACCATTTTGGTCGTAAATCGCGGCTGAAACGCGATCGATATCTGGAAAACGAGACGGGCTTCCCTCCTTCGTTCGCCAATATACTCTACTCGAGGAGGATCGCCCTATTTCCTAGCGTGTTTACGTGGAAACACGCGAGGCCCGGTGCTACCGGAAGTGGGTACTTCGGAGGCGGCGATAGGCAGAGTTCCTGCTGCAAACTGGTTCCCCGAGCTCGTATCGCTTTGGGAACGAACAGTGTCGAAATGCAGCGAGAAATTTCCCACCATTTTTACCATATTCCTGCTGAGGCATTATTCTTTAATATACTCTAATATTACCTCCAAATTCTCCTTCTGTCGGTCAATCATTACCTTACAATTCGTCACAGATCATTATTCTCTTAAGAAAACACTATATTCGCGCCGATTTTGTAGAAAAGAGACGATTTATTTCTTAACAGAATCTAATTTCTATTAAAAATTGTAGTCAAACGAATTAGCGATAAAAAAATACGTCGAAAATGTAGAATAAGTATTTTTCGTACAAAGCTCCGTTTACGAGAAAATCAAGCTTGAATGCAGCTTCTAGCAGACGCGCGCGCGATCGCTTCCTAACCGAACGCGGAGCACTCGCCGTTCAACCTCGATTCACTCGAAAGTGGCGCATCGTAGGAGAAAAAATCATTTCACCTTTCCGACTCATTTTTTTAATATCAATCACCTGCAATTGGTCTTGTTCGAATCGCTCGACTCTGTGTCTCAATATGAGGAGTTTTAAGTAGATGCGCTACATCCGATTCTGGAATATTTAACATTTTGCTGATATCAATCAGTAAATGATCGCCTGTATCCTCTACGCCACTGAGATCTCTAAAACGATTACAGAAACTTATACAGAAACGAAAGATTCCTATAAGGATTAAAAAGATTGTTAATCGTCCAAAAAGAATTAGAGACTCGTACGAGATGACGCAAATAATGTGATTCATTCGCAAAATTCAGAGTTCCGACTAGCTGCGAGAACCTCGCGATGTGGGTCATGCATGGCCCGCACAGATGATACGCCGATAACGTTCCTGATAAGCAAAGCGACTGACTGATTACGTACCGACGACCTACATCAACGCCTCGCTTCGTCTTTCTTTCTTTCGTTCTTGTGCAACGGAACGATAAGTTAATTTTTTCTTTTGCTGTACTCCAGTTCTTACACTTCTTTTTTCCCCAGCAATTTCGCGATACAACAGAACACTGCTGTGATTCTTATTTTTCTTCTGCTGACACGGCGAATATTTCTCTGAGGCGATTCTCGACTACAATTAAAGCTACTTTGCTTTCTGCTTCGAGTACCAATTAATCAGAATATTGAACACTCTGCTGCGGGCTACTGCCAGTCTCCGCTGCTTTAGTTAGGAATTGTAACTTGAACTACAAAGGGGCCTACTTGTAACAAAATGGCGGGCACATTTTTAACCTCCACTGTTACAGATACCTTCTTGAATCCATTATAACTCGAGAAGTAAATCTCAGATAGTCTCCATACATGTAACACTTTTTTATTATTTTGAATTAAAGATTCACTCGGTATGAACAAACCTCTACTATCTCTAAAAACATTGGGAATAATTTCATTAATCTGGCGAAGAATCTAACGAAATACACTGTGTGCAGTGCGAAAAGGGGTTAAAGTTGAAAAGAAAGATCCACATTTAAACATGCTTCAAGAAACTAAAAACGAAAGGAGGTACTATAGACCAGTGGTTCCCAACCTGTGCGTCGTGAAGTGTTCGACGACTCCCTAGAAAACACTTCTATTATTATTTAATATATATATTAAGATGATATTATATATATATTATGAAGTTAGAATTCTATTCTGAAATACTTATTTGCCTTATTCAAAAAAGCTTGAGAACCACTGTCACAGGCAAATGAAAACACTGAAGACCCCTGCCAGCAGTACAATAACCCCCAAAATATGCAACAACAGGAAAAAGAGCGCGCCATCTCTGCCCATTAACCAAAAATGGAACCAAATGCGCCAAAATCCAAAGCCTCGAAGTAGCACCAAGTCACAATCTCATCTGCAGGCTAAGCAGCCTTTCACTTGCAGAGTGGCAGCCAAAACTCCTCGACTGGAGCCTGGGTTTTCCTCGAGGCAGAGGAAAATGGTAGGCAAGGAGACGTAAACGGCCTGCAAGACGGATCCACGGTTACGTAAGAGAGCGAAGAAGGGAACGATAAAAATAAGCGGAGGAAAGGTGCAGGAGGCGAAGAGAGAAAGCGGCGCGGCCTGTGTTTGCCAACCGTGGCGCAGAGGAGTCGCCTCCTCCGCCTCTTGTCTCGCTGATAACCGGCTGATAAAGCCAGACCCGGTAAATATAGAACGTCCCGATGCTCTCCTCGGTCACGTTGCACATCGACGCGATGTCTGTTCGCCCGGTGCGCGGATATGTCAACGATACGCTCCTACATCAATCAACAATTGAAATTGCGCGGCGATCACGTGCTCCTCCGGGCGCCACCTACTCCTCCGGCTGCCGGTTACCATTTTCATGGCTTTGACACACCTGGATTTATACATCATCGAAGTTATACACTGGGGAACTTTGAAGGAAATCAGTAGAGCGGCTAACATTGACTATGAAGTGACTTAAGATGAAGTCCCCACTGGTTTCAACCGCAGGAAAAAAGTGCAAAATTATAGTCACGGATTTGCTTCAAATTTGGAATATAGTTAGTGTACGCCATGAATAATAATGTGTTAGAAGCACGTGAAGAAATATTAAGAAGCTTCCGAGAAAATTAAGTTTGCGGTGCTGATCTTGCACGCCCTCGGTATATGCAATCTGAAGTGAGCATTAAACCGAGGTCAAGATGGAATGGAGTTCCCCACAGGAATGTATAAATAATTGAGTAGTCCTTGTAGAAAAAACGTCCCTGACTTTACATTATTTACTAATTTTCATTTGTTTTGATTGCTAAATATGCTTAAGTATAAAAAACCCAAATGCATCACAAAATTTTCTATTTTACTTGCATTAATATAGTCCGAATTCATGAAAAAAGAATTGTATTTTTAAAAAACACTGTATGTGCCATTTCTTAGTTGTAGAGAAAGCTGAATATGTCATATATTTAACTTTGCTAGTGCTGTATGTGCTAATACTGTTTCCTTATCGTGTAATTGGGTCTGACTTTGGCACGTGGAATATTTTCCGTTAGTATTTTTTATTTTAATTGTGGCGCTTACGGTGTTTACTACCTGGACTTTTCAATTGAGAAGTAGACAAATTATACTCAATTGTAATTGTCACTTCGAACTTCATTTTCTCAGAAAATTTTTACTATCTCTGTACACTTATCTATTTATAACACGTTATGTTACGTGGCATGGAATAACTATATCTAGAATTTTAGCGGAATTGGTGACATGGACTCTGGCAGACGTGTTTCTCATTTTACACCTTAGTGTTTCCTTACGTCTGCTTATTTTCTCCCACTTCAGTTCTTCGCTTGATTGTTCACGGGCCTTCTACATTCTGATCGTGTATAATAAGAGTAGGGACAGTGCTTCGTCAACTGAAATGTGGAAGCAGGTCGGTTCCAGCACGCACGGAGTCCCATTCCGATGTTGCATTACGTATACCGAGTACATAGGTAGGTTTTTCTCTCCCCGAGGTTGCACTGCAGACGTGACAGCATCTCCAATCACATTTCAGAGAGAGACCTTCACGGTGTCGCGCGTTTCTTCATAAATTAAGCAGCTGATTCTGTTAACACAGTCTCTTGAAATAGCGTGAACGCCTAGAATAGCTCGGCCATCTCTCGTGTGTTATCAAGCGGCATTACTCTAACCTGATGTGCACTTACCACCTCCAACAAATCTTACCGGTAGACTTTTACAGTCTGAGAAATACTCGTATCAAACAGCAAACAAGTAAACTCATTTCTAGCATCGTCGTTATATAGAAACGCATCAATATATAGCGATATTTACGACTACGCCGCTAGAGGGCATTCCGCTGATCGCGCTCTCTCGCTAGTGCCCCCTGTCTACACATTTGTATATATACCAGTTTCGTTCAGACTCCTAATATCCCCGCGGCTAATGCCTCGGTCACGTTAGTCAAGTTTCTTGACTCTCCAAGTCGCTGGAAACAAGTATTACTGACTTGACTTTCAAGTTTTGTGGTCAATAGAGTTTTGTCAGCTGGGCGCTTCAAGTTTTATATATTATTTACTTTTCAAGATTAGTTGAAGCAAGAGATATAGAGATATCTAAAATTGACATCAAAGGAAGGAAGAAAAAAGTAGTAGTAAAAGAGGAGAAGGCGCGTGGTGGAGGGGTGTTAGAATTTTTAACTCAGTCAGCACCGAATTTTTCGAAGAACAACACAGTCGTAGGACGGTGTACACCTACCTACGTCTTTACTTGTCAGAAAATGAAGGATTGGCACAGAAAGTGGATCGTGAATCACTTATTATTTCCCTAAAAATCACAACTGGGCAAAAATGGAATGCCCCAAAATAAATCATTCAACAGACGACCACTTGTTCCTCCATCCGTCCCTTGATAAAAAGAGAAGCCAAAACGCCACGCGAGGGGGCCCGTAAATGGCGAAGGAAGAAGCTTGCGCGACGCAGAAGTAAACATGACGAAATGACCGGATACCAGAAGCCAGAGCCTTTCTGCGCACAAAAAACGCTCGCGCCCGGCGATGGAAAATTAAATGGGCGCGCGCGCGCGCGCGAGACGGAATATTAATTATATGGGCCAGCGTGGCTGATGCGTGGGAGGGACCTGACATATTGTCATTAACCTCGTCCCATCGTCTCTGTTTCACGCGTTGAACATGCACAAACGATACAGAGGCGACTGCATTTACGTAACCAGCTCACTAATCCGTCCTGCGAATCGATATCACGTGACTACTGGTCCCGTGTATGGTGATTTCAACCTACAACCAATTTGCCGTGTTGGAACTTTCTCGAATGAGGTAAAAACAGTTGGAAACTCGAATAAATTTGAGAGCTACTGAATATTTTAGGGAATAACCGAGTAGCTCGATTTTTTTTTCATAAACTATCAATGCGGCGTGTTGGCAAAATTGATAATGGGAAGAAATCCCACTTTGGAATTGGAGGACGACTGAAGCTTCGATTTTCAAACCGTAGAACATGGAGCAAAAGAAACATGAGTGGGTAGAAGTAATTTTTTGCATTTTAAAATCGGTTAAAATCGCTAAAAATCGGTGCACGACTATTAATTAAAATTTTCTGCTTGTAATGAGAGGGCTCGTCCCTTAAATAAATAAATAAATAAAAATAATAAAATAAAGTCTTACAGTATTTTCTAGAAAACCCCTCCCACTCAAAATTTTTATTTCACATTTTGGAATCATTTACACACTCCAAGAAACACTCCACTTCCAATTCCGCTATGAATTCAAACCCACTCTGCAATATTTATTTCAGATAAAAAAAAAGCGAATGAACAGAAAGAATATACCTACTATATATATGCCTAGTTTTCAACCCACGATATATTATCTGTTCTGTCTGGTAGTATTATCCTCGTGTCTGCCAACAGCATGTGCACCACAGCTCATAATATACTCTCGCACACACACGTGCTACCAGTGTTCGTCGCGTGTGCAAGTGAACCGCTCACGCGAACCGTGTGCATCGCGCACGCACACGTTCGTGCATCGCCACTCAAGGCCGTATCTGCATCCTGCTGTAATTCACACAGCACCACCCGCTATTAGCGCTGGAAAATCCACTGGATGGGTTCTCAGACGCATCGGGGCCGTGGAAAAAAAAAAGGGAAACGCTTTAAACCTTGGCTGGGTTTCGCGCGCGCTAACGTGCTGCCTGAACCTAGCAGGGGAAGCCTCTCCGACAAAGGTCTCTGTGAACAAGATTTTAACTCGTCGCTGGTATTTTGTAACCTATCCTGGTTCTCCAACATTTTTTTTTATTAACACTTGGAAGTCTATTGACCGATTTTTTGGTCCGTTTGGGAAGTCGATAGTGGAGCGAAGCGTGAAGGTGCTTTCACTGGGGTTGTGGTCGGATTCAAGATTTTCGGATTGTGGTTGACAATGTTTCGATGGCACACTTGTGAAATCAAATGTGGAGGATCATGGATTTTGTTTTTCTGAAATTTTTCAGGTCTGTGAAATTTTTTATGGAATATTTTGGGTACCTGTTGTGGTAATTACTTGTTTTCTGCTATATTTCTCCTGTTTACCCGGAATAGAGTATTTTTCTCAAATTAGAACACTTGATTTATTTATTTACGTGGTAATGTTGCGCGTACAATGGCTTCTAAACAGAAATTCAGCTCGATAGTTATTTCATAGAACCTCTACTATTCATAGCTTCTAAATTAAAAAATATTTAAAAAAAATTTGTAAATTTTTTTTTTTCGAAGGACTATAATCAAGACACATCTGTACCATCTGTTGTTTTACCAATTCCTTATAGAGCTCAAAGATATTAAGGATTCACAACCCTCATCGAAACGTCCATATTATGGAAATCGTTTTGAATTTTTTCCCCAGCTCAGTCTGTCCATTATCATCCCGTGCCCGTTACCTGCATGCGGGTTCAATCGCTATTCGCGCAACCACGGGAACACAAAATACCCATATCGCTTCAAAAACCGTTCGGGACCATCTCCATGGTGAAATCGATTTCACAATTAATGTCATGGCCCACAGAATAGTGACTAAACAAAACGCACCTTCAGTGGAAATCATTAGAACACGCCATTGTTAATTCGTTATTAGGTTCAAGGGGTGGTACTGCACGTGCAGAGAATGATAGATAAAAAGAAAATTCCCAGACTGTCCCCTTATTAAAATCTTCTAAGAGTTGTTACATTCGTACCTTAGGAAAAATGAAGCTGAATTAATAAAGGAAATAATAAAAGATAAAAACAAAAATTTATCGCAAAATATTGTACGTGCCAATGATAATACTATAGTTCAAATTTCGATTTTTGGAATTAATAGAGTTTTCTACAGGGACTCTTGAATTCTTATTTAATATAATTTAGAATACGATAACTTTTAGAACGAATATTTATTAAATAGAATTCTACACTTTCCAAATAAAAATTCCTTGTTTCAAAGCATCACACATAAGAACTCAAAATAAGATACTAAATCTCGAAAACGGAATTGACAGAAAAATTTTGTAAACAATAATTTACTAATAGGAAAAAATGATGCGTGGTTTATTTATTTGGCGAAAGGGAGTTCTGGTTACTCCATATAAGCACTACACTTCTACTGTCGGAAAGTAGAAAAGTATAAGGTGTCATTTCAAAGAGAAAGCGTTCTAATCAATAACTTAGTCCAATAAAATGACAGCATAACGCAAGTAGTAACGCGACAATCCAGGGGAAAAAATGCCTCGGGCGATAAAAACGGCCAATTAGTACAAGTCGTCAAGCAGAACAGTGGTGCTCTAATACTATTCTCAAATCGTTAAAAGATGCAAGCTTCATCAATTTCTGCGAGTGCCATTTTTTTTTTAATTCTCGAAAGAGAAATACGAAATCAATCCATGCAAATATTCAAGAAAAGAAAGGAGTGTAATCCAGAATGAATTATACTAGAGATCACTTGCTTTTGGATTCAATTCATCGAAGATTGCAAGGGAACCGATACCTCGGAACTTGTTTATGAATTCCCCCCTCTTTGTCCACGAGTTATTGAAAACCTTCATTACCCTTAAATAATACTTTCGTGTCCTTTGTATCCCGCCGACTGTTTGTCTCGCAGAGAGTTTTGTTCTTCCATGAAAATAAAAAAAATCGGGGGAGCCTCGGTTAACCCAGTCTTATTAAAACCTCATTTGAAACCGCAGCTGAATATCTCTCTGAAAACTGCATCTCGTATTCATCTGTGCGTCTTCTTTCTCTTTTATTTTTTACCTCGACTGATGAATGGCAAAGTCTTAAAAATTTCTGTCCCCCATAGCTATCTGACGGAGCCGCGATTTTCTAAAGCAGTAATTATCCTAACGAAGAAGCAATGTTTAAGGCATTTCAATGAATGCTGACTCTTCGACTTCCGATAGCTATTGTACGGATTCCACAGTTCAGCTTTTTATATTCTCTACAGATACAACATTATTTCGTGATTTGTCCACTGTGAGACTCAAGTATCCCTAGATATGTTGAATTCTGTAGTACTTCAGTATATTTCACCTTTCAAAAATGTTTGCGAATTTATTTAAATATAAGGTGTTAGAAATTCTACTTTCCTAAGTGCGTGAGTGTGCTAAATCTCTAGCCGTACCGATTTTGACTTCAACGCTTGCCTCTGAACTACCCTTAAATGCACTGACAAGGGAATTTCGGTGACCCGAAAATTTCGAATTTTTGGAAACTTTGTACGTTGGTAGGGGACCTCAATAATTTTTTTCTTTCTGCTGCTTTTTCGTTCTTCGGAGTGAAAACACCCCTTAAAGGATAATGAAAAGTTTTTATCGGCAGGTATTTTTTTTCTAACTTTTTTCTAAATTTTATCAACGCAAGTTTGCAGCGCTTATTCTACAACTAAACTTTCGTTTGAAAATTTTTGTTCTGTCGCTTGTACTTTAGGAGTTATGCGCAATAAACTGGGAGTGCTGATTACATTTTGAGGTTAAGTTTCACACTCTTAAAGACCACGTGAGCACGAATGAAACATACCGTTATTCTTGTCTCGAGTCCCTCTATAAATCCACAAAGTTGCGTTTAAATCGACGAGTAAAGTGTTCCCCTGTTAGACACCCCAGCTTCCAAGATTTTCCGGCTTGTAAAAGGCAATCATGACGTCCACGAAACTTATTTGAATGGCGATGTGCCCATCGAGTCACTCATTAAGAGAGCTTTCGACGAGACGAGTCCCGTTGGAGCACGCGAGAACGGTGCACTATGGCAGTAGTGCAAGCAATCACTTGGATTGACGGAAGTGGACAAGAGAGACAAAGGGGGCGGGCAGGGCGGAGGGGCGCGAGAGAGAACGTGGCCGGTGACGTCACGTCCGGTTACCCGTGGACGTTTCACTCTCTTTTTCTCGCCGACCATGCGACCGAAGAGAAGGAAACGCGAACGCGTGGTGAATTTCTGATCGTCCGCTGCAATCCAGCGTCATCACGTCTGAATGCAAAATATTGCAATCTTTTCTGCAAATCAAGTGTCAGCAGGATGGCACAATGAATCACAAGCTGAGAAGGTTCAAGGAGATCCCGCGGTTGAGTTCCTGCAGCGACAGAATCGAAATTAGGTTTTACGCTTTACACCCTATACAGAATTTTCCAAAGAGTGGGTTTATTCTTTCGAAATTTTGATGCAATTGCGACTATAGGAATTATGGAAGATTCTAAAAGCTGTGCAGTATGATCACAGACCACGTGGAAACTCGTCTACAACGATAGGAGGCACATTAATTCTTTGATTGGCGTAGGGGTGTTTTCACCCCGGGAGCCTTTCCACAGTTGCGAAGTCAAAGTGTCAAGTTCGAAGCACCACTGAAGCTTGCTAAAGGTGAAATCCCATCGCGCGTGGCTCGGCGAGCTGACGAAGAACGGGAAGCCCAAGCCGAGCGACGCATCGTGGGATTTCACCTTAATCTATATATATAAGAAATCCAAATACCACTGACTGACTCATCATGATTTCTCTGGAACCCCTGATCCTATGATCATGAAATTTGGTAGGTAAGTTCCTCATTGTCCTTAGGTGCTCGCTAATAAATCTTTTTAAAAAACTCCCCCCCATTTCACCGAAAAAAAATATATATCCCAGGCAACGCTGGGTAGCTGAAGCTAGTATTCCCATAACAAAGTCTCCATCAAACTACCTGCATACAAATGCTTCTTCCCAAAATTTTTCTGCAACTAAAGCTCCCAAGCCCCCATACTCCAGGATCTATGAGACGCGTCAGGAACCACGCGGAAACGCCTCTACATCCCAGGAGACTCCTCCACATCTCATCAACCGAGGTCCTAACCTCTCTCCACACGTCAACGCTGCATCGCCAAGCAACACCAGGCTCTCAATCACATCCACCCCCTCAGCCACACAAGTTCCCGCACATGTTAAACGCCGGTCCACCTACCTATCTTACTGTTGGGACTGTAAGGATCGTAGCTGCTGGTGCTCACGGGGCTGGCGTATCCATTGTTGCTGGCGGGTTGCTGCTGCTGGTGCGCCAGGGGGCTGGAGTGCGCCAGCGGCGGTTGCTGCTGCGACTCGTTCAGCTGCTGCTGAGGGGTAGTGTAGACGACGTGCTGGTTCTGCAGCGTGGTGGGTGAGACGGGGCTACTCGCGGCCAGCCAGTCGTCGGGCCGCGATGTTTTGTTAGCGCTGACGATGCCGGCAAAGAGGCCTGTGGCCGCGGTGACAGGGCCGGTGACCGACGAGGGCGTCGTCGACGTCCCGGCCAGGAGCTCCGGCGTTTCAGCCTTGACCAGCGACAGGGACGCCGCTCCGGCCACCACAGAGGCGATGGTGCCGACGCCCGCTACCCCGGCTGCCGGGCCACCGTTCGTCGTGTCCATGCTGGAGTCGCTTGTGTCCGTGCTGGACGCGGCCGGGTCACTCGTGGCTAACCTGGAAGTGGCTGCCAACACGACACCCCCCGTGCCAACCACTCCCGACGCCTCATCGTAACGCACCGCTACGTTGCCGCTCACTAAGCTGGCCACCGTGACGGGTCCTCTGCTCACCTCTGTTCACCTCCCTCCGAAGCTCACTTCGATTGCTCTCTTGCCACTCTTGCCGGCTACCTTCCCGGGGCTACTGTGGCCGTTCCTCAGGCGGCTGTTCGAAGTCCTGGCTACCTGCTGGCTGGGGACCAAGTGTCTTTCACCCGGTCCTCTGGTTTTATTAGGAAGGCAGTGGTTACTCGAAGGATCAAGAGGTACTACGGCTGGCAAAGCCTTGCCCTGAACCTGCTTCGCGCGAACACACACTTTTAGGGAAGGACAGTAAGCACTCTGACCTGTCGTGCTTGCACTCAGTTCTTTGACTGCTCGTGGAAGCTGCACGCGATTATGCTTTGTATCACAAACGGACGCGACCCGAGCTACACCAAGCTCTATCGTTCTCTTCGAGGCTGCTCCAGTGCTTCCTTCGTCGCGGTTCAAGGGACTTCCTCTACCGCATCTTGACGCGCGCCTCGAACCTCGACTGCAGGTGCATACTGCTGGAACCGAATCGTCGCCCGTTGCTGGATTGAGGTATCTGCAACAGAGGATGGGATTGTTAGATTTAGTTCCAGGGATCGTTAAGTCTGAGGTGACTACATGGCGACACATGGGCAAGTCTATCTGAGGAACAAAGTGACAGTAAAAAGGCCTGACATGTGTTCGATGTTTAGGCATTACGTTCAGAGTTACGACGGTTCAACAGAAGTGTCTGATGATTTTTTTTCCAGATATTAAGATAATAATCAGAGTTTTGGAATTTTTATTTCCATTTTACAATGGCAATATTACCAAATTTGTATAATCGGGTTAAAATAGCAAGGCTGCTGGTGAAATGCGACGCAACGATCGTCTTTTTTAATTTATTCTAATTTTAAAAATAAATCTACGGCAAATTACATGTTTATAATATTTTTCTTTCATTCTAGGTAATTCCAATTTGCCTCGTTATTTAACTTGTTTACTTTCTATAATATTTTGCGCCTTTCTAAGTCTCTGTCTTGAATTCTTTGAGGTATTATGCGAATATAGCCCTGGCACCTTGGTTTGAAGGGCTCCGGCATGTCGGTCCGCAACGCGAGCCACTCCCACATGTAAAGCCAACGTTATATTCTACAAACCGGCATCGAGGAGCAATTAATTTCAAGGACTATCATTCCATTTGCCGTTCTCGAGATTTATATCACCGCGGTGATCGATAAGATGATTCTGCATATCTAAAAAATTGTCGCAATACAAATAAGATTAAAGCTCTCCACACGTCAGGGTTCAGTGTACCCAGCGCTGGCGTTGTAATCGTCATTCGTATGTCATTTAATGCGAAAGATTGCCGGGCTTTATCGACTGGATCTAGATAAGGTATCGCAAAAGCCTAGTTATTTTTAATTCTAATTCCTGTTAGTTACGATTATGTCATCTAGCTGCAGTACTTAAGGGGACATTCTCGTTAAAATTTCTCAGAAAATCGATTCTTTTTCATACTATATCTATAGTGCAGTATCTGAAGAATACTCAGTAAAAATTATAAGACGAAATTCGTAACGGTGTAAATTCTATAAAACTTTAAACTCGTTATTCTCAAATATATAACTAAATATCATAACAAAAGAAATTATGAACCGATTCCAGAAATCTTGGTGCCATTTTCTTTGTAATTGCATGCACTATCGTATCAGTCTTCGATCATAAATTTTAGACGTTATGGTTCTTCGTTATTAACATTTTTACGCGCAAAATTACTCCTTTTTAGCATCTTTGTGCTCAATCGTGTACCAAACATCGTCATTTTGTTTCCTTTGAAAAATAAACATTTATCATACCCTGGAATAACTGTTTTGTTACTGCAACTTATTATACTTTAAAAAAAAAATCCTAAATGTCACATTTTTTTTTAGCAAATTGATGAGAATGGCCCCTTAAATTACAACAGTTAAATTTATAGATGATTAGACCCCAAAACGCGGTTTTCAGCTCATTACGACCTTTTCACGAAGCCCACCCTCGATTCTTTAAATTTATTTCGCCATAAATTCAGGATTATTCGCAACCGTCGCGCAAATCAAGGAATAAGAAGTAAATTTTTCTGGAAGTATTTACACAAGAGAGTACGCGGAAGAATGATGGAAATGTCCGTTCTGTGGTAAGGGAAATTACGAAATAACCCACAAACCACTTAATGAAGAAAAGCCAGAGAGCAACGATTAGTAATCAAGATTTTCGAAAAATCTCGCGGAGCTGTTGCCTCGCGGGCATTCTTTTAATGGAACTCGTGTAGCCTCCGTCGAATGCGTTTCAGCGGAGACCACACGACACGCCATTACTTCTAAAGGGAATTTCAGAACGACAGCTCCCCGCCGATGCTACGCAATTTCCTTCTGCGTGGAGAAATCTCGGGTAATGATACGCTTCAACGATCGGACGAACAGCGCCCCGATGAAACGGGAGTCCCATGGATATTCTTGGTACTCTGATCTAAACTTTCAGTCGTTCGAAACACGCACCGAAGCCAATAAAACTTCTTCAACGATCGCGGCGACGACCAATATCGCGGTGGCGAAGTAATTCGTGATCACTGGCCTGGGGTAAAACTGTGTTAAAGTTCGCTTGGAATCGGATGGAATCTGCATCAGATTTCAGTCAAGGCTGGATTCAATTTGAATCAAATTTCTGGGAGACTAAGTTCAATTTCAAGTACTAGTACTTACGCTTGGAACAAAGTACCTAAGTTTTATTTGTGTAGAATGCTACGACCCCTTGGTAGATGTGTGTTTGATAATAGAGAAAATGGCACCTACGCTTTTCCACGTGTGAGTGGACCAATTTGGATATTCTTTCGCTTATGACAATGGTTTTGTTCTATTTTGTTATCTTAACAAGTCATCAAATACTTTTGAGAGGTGGTGTATGTCAAATTATGAGAAGTTTGATATTAATTTGACATACACTGCGTGAAATTTCTATAAAGACACTATGTTTATTGGTAAAGATTTTGTAGCTTCTTAATTCTTGATTTTAATTGTAGTTTCCTATAAATGAAAATGTTTGATGTAACGAAATTTGTACTTGAAAAAATAGTTTTGGATAAAAGACTTTTTTAAATTCACCAAATTTTCAAATTTTATTATTAAGGTCTAAAAATTTTCAGAAATATTGTCAAAGATATCCTGGGGTGCGATAATTGGCCATTTCTTTAAATGACATTAAAAATTCGGTTCGGCAACACAAAACCGGATTCTGAAGTGTTTCTTTTTCTACAGACACCCACGCTTCATTAACCGCGTTCCACGATTCACTGATTCTTTGCAGTTGCAATAGCTTCCACCTAGTGAACGGACCTGACAAATTAAGTAAAAGGCCAAGGGGAAATGAAAATCCCAAAAAGGAAATTAAATTCAGATGCAAGGATTGAATAAATGGAAGTGTCTCTGTTGCGACTGGAAGCAAATAGTCTTCGGTGTTTGCTTGGCGATGCTGAACATAATGAAGTCACGTGGTAATTGAGTAGTTGAGTAAGAACAGGTTTACGACAACAATGAAGTTACGTTTAAGAGAGGACGCCTGGAACAATGCAACCGTAAATTGATAGGATGCCCGTGCATCGTAGGATGCATTTTTATCAGCGTCGAGGAGTGAAAGTGGTTGTTAGTTACGTGAATGACGAGCGCCAATTCACGCCTCATTCGTACTAGTCGAAGGAGGTCAAAGGTGATGGGTAAACAGAAGAATTTCCTCAGGAATTGATCCCTACAGATATAATTGAGAAAAAGAATTTGAGAACCAGTGAATACAAAAAGAGAATTAAATAGTAAAATCCTCTTCCGATCAATGAACCACATCTTAGGTACGTGAGAACACTGACAATTCATTTCCTTTGTGAAATAAGAAAGTCTTCACAAGAGCACTATCTGTAAATATGCCAGCAATGAACTTCTCCATGAACTGACATGATTAATTACAGGCTGAAAATGTGAAATATATCTCACCCTAGTGATTAAATTATACTACAGCTATACCCCAACTAGGTGAAGCTAGGAAGGACATCCTTAGTCCCCTATATAATCCACAAATGGTAAATAACTGTATCTTCCATAAGAGTCACAACTATTCCACTTCCACCAAAAAAGAGATTCTTAAAGAAAAGAAAAAACGTCACAGTACCAACCTTGTTTTACACATGAAGGCACCCCTAAAAGCATCCAGAACCTTAATAGGTCACCACGTGTGTCCATACAAATCTTCCTCCACAGAAGCTACGTCACCCCTCCATTCAAACCACCAATACCCTCAAAAGGCACAAAACGACACTTATGACCTCATTTCCAAAAAAAGTAACACTTTAAAATGAGCAACACGTCCACTAAAGAACCACAACAAAAGAACCGATCTATTCCCAGGTGCTCCAGTAAACTACCACATTGTCAGATCTTTGTTTATCATCAAATCTCAAAATTAAAACTGTCACACCAGGGTTAAAACCTTAAAAAAATGAACACAAAAACCTCACTCCATTGGGCATCTACCTCAAAACAATTGATGTCAAAAAACACTTAAGTCCCACGAAACTGACAGTCGATATCCCCGAATGAGCCCCGAGAAAGGAAGGCCCACGAGGAACAGGAGAAAGAGCACTCACTGTCTTGGAGAACGCGCGTTTGGAGGAGAGCAGCCGCGTACCGTGACGCAGTTGCCGAAACTGCGGGCCGAGGCTCCCCGCCATCGCTGGCGATGGGCCTTGAGACGGTCCCCGGTGGTGGGACAGCTAAGGCAGACCGACTGGGCCCCGCGACTTTCTACGCAGCTCCGGCCTGCTTGGCCCCAAAACGAACACTGAGACGGCACGAGTCGGCGTGCTTTTGCACCGGCCCTCCTCCCCAACCCCACCAGGGGCCTTTGTGCCTTTTGTTTATCTTCTGAGCCCCCTCCCTGCGGCTCTGTTTTCGACCCTGGTCGCGGGAATTTCCTTACATGAGCCGAGACAGGAGAAGGGCGATTAAAAGGATGTGAAAGTGTATCGATGGAATTTCTTTTCGCAGGGCTGGGCGGGAATAATTAAGCTGGACAAGTGGCCGATGACGATGTGAAGTTTTAGCATAGCAGGGAATTGGACCTTTTGGAATTTTGCAATTTGGGAAAATATTAGGGCTGCCTTCTGGGTGGAAGGGTATTTTTTCCTAATAAATAATCTCTCTCTCTCTCTCACTCTTCTTTTTTAAAAAAAAAATATCTTCAAGTGATTTTTTAAATCAAGTTTAATTCTACTTCAATATGAAATTATTTCAAAGTACTTAGAACGTTTGGAATTTGCAATTATAAATAAAATTGTGGTATCAAGCTATCATCTATTAGAAAACCAAGCATTTCTTCAGACTCTGGACCTCCAATAATACCTGAAGCAGTGATATCATCGATAGATCATTCTTCAGTGATTAGATTGTCCAGAAATTAAATTATCAAACTAAAACTGATTCCAAAAATATATCAGTGTTCAGGTGCCATTACGATTCACTGAACAGAAGGATCCTATGGCTGTGGAGTAAAGCAAGCTAGAAGAAGACACCTCGACCAAATCTCGTTGGGGTTTTTTCACCGTTGGCCAAGATAGTCAGGCTAGAAAAGAAGAGGAGGATAGAAACAGAGGGGAAATTGTTGTGTGGCTTAGACTGTCTCTTGTGACAGAGAGAAATGAATGAAAGGTAATGTGGGATTTGAGCACAATGTAATTGGAGGCTTGTATGGGGAATGAAAATGAAGAAACCGGCAAGGTGGCTGACGGTTTGCCGAGGGAAACGCGCTGATGTTGATGATTATTCAAACAGGCGTCATTAGAGTGGGAAAATAAATGGAATAAAGGAAAGGTTACGCGGGGTATCTGAAATTCTGTGAAAATAGAGGCGAAGTTTTATCGAACTTAGCTTCTTATCGTGGCTAATTAAAGAACCAGTTCCAACTGGATCGTTGTCATTGAAGTGGCCAAATCGACGGGGACATTATCTTGGGTATAAGAATTTTCAGCATCACGACTTTCTTACAAGCAATAAGAAGATCAGTTCGAAGAACTGCAGCTGGGTATTGAAAAAAGAAGGATTTCAAAAAGGCCGGAGTAAACAAGCTAATGTGGCTCTTAGAGACACTGCATCAGCATAACCTCCATTCCGTGAGAATGATGATTAAAAATAGAATTCAGGTTAGTGAAAAGAAGCTACCAAGTTGTTTGTCTGAAAAACTTCCCGACAATTCAGTTATTAATGCTACCTTAAGAAAGAAATCCTCAGAACTAGCATTCAGTATCCTCCAAAAACACACCAATTTTCAGGAATATCTCATACAAAACGAGTCCTAAATGTTTACGAAAACCTCTTTTTATAACAAGCAACTGAGAACCCAGTTGTAAAAGTAGCAAGCTACCTGTTCCCAAGATAGTAACTGGTAATTGGAACCTTCTGTTCCCAAACTACCAAAACAAAAGCGCCGATCCTTCGACCCATCAGCGGAGGTTCTATTTTCTCGATAAAACAATCTCCGAGTGTTCTCAAAATTCATCTCCCGGTCGCAGCTAATTAAGACCAGCCTTAGGTACCTAACGCGAAGAAAAAAGAGGACCTTGAAAAACAGCGAAGCAAGTCTCGAGGCGCGTTCTCAAAGACCCCTCGGGGGGTCGAGATTCCCTTATCCACGGCATCGATCTATCGGTCCCCGGCTCCTCAGCTCTGCAGTCGGCCCAATCAAGACCGCCCCCTCCCCCGAAAACGGTGATTTATTAATCACCGCCAGCTCTGTTGTCATCTCGAACACGCACGGCCGACTTCTGACAATAGCAGCGACTCGTGGGCCAGGCCTCGTGTGTCACCGACAGAAACCAGCCCGCTCTGCATGTCGCAGCCGGCCGACTAATCGATTATTAAACCCCGACAACGCGACCTAACGACACTGCGTCGTGTAATCTTAATATTTGGACGCGGCGCAGCGATTTGCGGCGATGGCTGCAGCGGATGCTCCGGGATGGGGTCGGGAGTTGTTTGCGGGCAAAGCTGAGCTTCTGCTTGGGATTTGGTGTCTACTGAGGATTAGTTTAGGAGGAGTAGAATTATTATTTTCTTGTTGGTAGGAAGAATAGGGGTGACGCTGAGCTTTTGCTTGGGATTTGGTCCTGGGGGATTAATTTAGGAGTAGAATAATTGTTTTCTTGTTTGGTGGGAAGAATAGCGGTGAAGCTGAGCTGAGCTTGTGATTTGGTATTGGGTGATTAGTTTAGAGAGAGTAAAATATTGCTTCTTTTTGTGATGGAAGGAGTAGTTGAGGTGAAGCTGAGCTTCTGCTTGAGATGTTTTTGTGAAGCTTCGATTGCTGTTTCTTCAGTCGATAGCAAGAAGTTTCTTAAGTACTGAATTCAGAAGAATTAGAAAGCTTCTTTTAATTTAATGGGTGGAATTATAATACTCAATAGATTCGATGCAAAATAAGAAACGAAAGAAAAGGAGACAGTATCTATTTCCAAAGACTTAACAGAATGTTTCCTTCAATTCACTGTGTAGATGTGTAGCCAAGATAAATTTGACTGCATCCCCTATATCAAATAAAGTAAGAACTATTTCTGGTGACTCCAACGCTGATGGGCGTCAACGATGAATGAAATAGCGCATTCGCGATAGCCACTTCCGGCCAGGAAGGTCGAGCTTCATAGTAGATGCTTCCTGATCGTGCATACCAATTGGGTGTCTCATTGATAAATCCCTCCACACACGTCACAATATATAAGATTCACTTCAACAGCAAATTAAAGGGAAACGAAATTACTACTAAACAGAATGATCAAAAATTTCGACACCATACACCAAACAAAAGAAACAGATCATTGCTTCATACATTTCTCTCAAGCAGTGTTTCCCAACCATTTTCAAGTCACGTCCTCCCACGTAAGGTAAATTTAATAAGGTCAAGAAAACACATTAAAAATATGATTTTCAGAATATAATTACAACTTAATAATATTAAAAAACCGTGGCGTACCCTCAGAAAACACTTTACGACCCACAGATTGGGAATCACTGCTCTAAAAAACCCAAAGTTATTTCTAATTATACAAAAAATATTCTCAATTCAAGATATCTCACATCATGAATTTTATTCATCTCAAGAACTTAATAAAAAATTCTGCAAGATCCTACATGCCCAATCCACTGCAAACTAGTACCCAAATAGCCCATCACATTTTCTTCTTCATTCTCAAATCCAGAACCTGGAACACGAGCAAATACTTCCAGCATCTTATACCACCACCAAGATTCAAATGCAAACGGAGCACCTATCGGACAAACGAGCTCCGTGCTCGCCAGCCAGCGTCTCCGAAATCTTGTTTCCAACCCCTTGGGAGGCTGGAGGAACCCTGAGTGGTCCTGTATAATGCAGATTCGATCGAATTGTAGGCAAGTCCCGAGTGACAGCGCCGAGAACAGGGCCGGAAAGTTACGAAACTTCGGGGTGAAATCGACCAAGGGGGACGAAAGCCATACGAATAACACAGCTAGCGGAATTATCGATTCGACTGGCGTCTACACCCCTCCCAGGCTATGGGACTCCGGGTGGGGATGTAGCCTAACCTTCGACACTAACCCTGACCCACCCCACTGTTGTCGACCACCGATTTCTGCCTTCCCTTCGCGACACTCTTTCCTACTTTCTCCCACTGCGAGCCAATGTAACCCACTACGCATTTCCTTTTTGCAGGAGATGTCAATTCTAAGGGGTTACTTTGGAGCCTAAAAAATGCAGCTAAAATTAAGATTTTTTTTCTTAATGACGAAGAAAATGAAAAATCTATAACAAAGGATTTATGGTACAACTATTAAAGTACACGAAATTTCTTTTTGTTATTTTCTTCGAACAAGATGGCGTCGCTGCGAACGATCCCAATACTTTGTTATAGATTTTACATTTTCTATATCATTTTCACAAAAAAAAATATTACAGATAGCAGTCACCCCCTGGTAAATGCATATTTTTCTTTCTCGTGGAATATCTCGAGAACAGTAAGAGATATAAAAAAGAAGTTTATTACAAAACCTGCATCTCTTTTTCACATTCACAAAATGGCGTAAAAATAATTATCAAAAAATTCATACCCTTCGAGTTACCCCCACCACCAATTCTTAACTCAATAATTATTTTAAAAAATTTTATAAATTAGATTTCGACCGTAGATCTTAACTGGAATGGTATATATAATTTATATATATATATATATATATATATATAAATGGTAAAGCACTGATCCCTTCACACACACAACCTTCCAACCCTAAAGCAAAACAAACCACCCCTTCGTGACGCATTTCCTCCGAGCAGCTTGGAAAGGCATCGAATTACAAAAATCGAACGCGAAGCATAGGAACGTCACGAACGATATCGGAGCGCGTTCGGATATTATTACGGATATTGAATTCATGTCGAGGCTGGACGTGCACGTCGAATCGCAAATTGAACTGACCAGAATCGCCCTTCGAGTTTTCCGTGCGCCCGACGACCGACGGGCGTCGCGAAATTACGCATCAACAGGTTGTCCGAAACGGATTTTGTCGCATTAGCGATATTAAATCGCACGGAATTCATTGTAAACAGCGCGTGCTTAAAACTTCATCGCAACCCTGAGGGTTGAGGGGGGGGGGGGAGAGATCGATTACTGACATTGATGAAATTTTGCTGGTGAAAATGTGGACGTGACGGGTGGTCAACTGCGAAACTTGGCGATCAATCGAAAACGGCTCGTTTGCCAGCATTTGGTTACGCTGCACGACGTGACACACCGGCTAATGCGTAGATACGCAATTCCTGCTGCCCTGTGCGTGACTTGCCCGCGAGGATCGGGTGATAAGGCTCTTATCAGAGGCCCAATTCGCGCGTTAAACAGTCCCCCTATCGCGGGAATGCATGGAATGCTGTAACGATCGGAGGGGAGGCTCGGCATCGCGAGAAATACGAGAATGTTGTGTTGCGGAGGACGTCACTCCGCTTGCGTCTATGCGGGAGAAATTTCAGAGTGATTCGTGCCATTTATGTACATTCAGGAAATGAGTTTTGATAGTGGAAGGTGAGTGATAAGAAGGACATATCGATGGCTTAGTGCAGAAATATTGTATGTATAGTTTTTGTGAAATTTGGAATTATTCTGTATGAGAATCAGATTTAATGCTTGAATGACCCTGGATCAGAGATGGGTTTATTTAAATAAAAATTTCGAAAAATGAATAAAAGCTAAAAAAAATATTTGTCATGTATAGGGTTTATACAAAAACCGACTTTTGGAAAAACCGGTTTTCAAATTCCAGTATTCTCCAAAAACTGGTCAAACCGGTTTTCGAATTTTACAAATTTATAAAGGAAACCGATTTTTAAACCCGATTTTTAAAGACTGGCAAACCCTAGTTAGGTGTCGTATTAAGTAAAAAAATATTCGTAAGTTAACTTTATTTAAAAAATCTAAGAATATACCGTTCGAAAGTTTGTAGACGACACAAACTTTCTGCTTTCTATATTAAGATACAGATAGATAAACCATTTTTACGCTACCTGGAGCAGCAGTAAATTGATTTAAGCGAAAATTGCAGATCCAATTGCATTCAAAAAGTTTAGCAGACTGCACTAAAATTCCACTTCATTATCTATTTTTATTCGTATCTGCCGTAGGAACAACCCCAAATGGACGATTAATTAAGTGTCCAGTGACAGTTGAGGAAAAAGCTCGACAGAGTGAATGAATAAGTTCGGCTAACAAATATTTCATTGATACCCTGATACTGAAGACTGGCAGACAGATCGTTGGTATTCAGTGTCGATCAATAAAACTACCCTTCCTCATCGTCCCCAAGTTCCCAGGTTTCCCGAGGAATACGCAGTTTCCCGCGGGAAAACCGTGAAAAGCTTCCTCCATTTCTGGATCCCTGGCACGACACAGACGCCACTGCCCACCCCTTTCATCCCTTCTATCGAGGCCGGCCAACCAGCGGCGGGATCCAGCAGGAGGGGCTCGGAGCGGCCACCCTCCTGCAGAGGGTACGATTGTGTCGATGAATTTGGGATCCTTCAAAACCCCCCAACCCCTCGAAACGAGGGTAGGAAATTCCTTGGCAATATAGTTCCTCCTCCTCTGGATACTCCTACTTCCTATCATGCCTCTCCAAGATTTTTATAGACACCCTACTAAGTCTTCTACCCCGGGAAACTTTTTTGGGAAATTGAATTAGGATTAGACTGTAGGCACATTTATGTTTAACTAGCAAAATACTTTTATATCTGCTTTTTTAAGTATTTTTTATGTCATTTGTATAAGGAACATTTATTTATTTATGTTCGTTCACACCTACTATTATAAAATGAAGACGCCCCAATTCAATGTACACTTAGTACGACATGTTACAAAAAGATCTGTTGCCAAATTTGACAATTTAAGAGTTGATTGGGGTGAAATTGTTTTTTAGGCGTTTGTGTTCTTAGGCTAAAACTAAGTATTTGTCGAAATCGAATTGAGCGTAAGAGACTTTGAGAAATTTGTGAAAACATATTTCACCCCCTCAAGTCGATGGGGGGAAAGTCCTGAAGTTGGTTTTTAAGTATTTATGTGGGTAATCTTTCTAAGTAAAAAACAAGTTGATATCCAATCAGGCCTAAGAGATATTAAGAAGTTCGAGAAAGCACATTTTACTCCTTTTAACCCCCTTAGGGGCGGAATTTCGAAAAATCTTTTCTTGCAATTAGTGGGTGCCTACGTCATAAAAATAATGTAGGTGCGTTCCAAATTTCACGTTTGAGCTGAGCGTTGATTAATCAGTCAGTCAGAACTTCTTTTATATTTATTTTTAATTTACAGAAGTGGAGGGTATATTGGTTTCTCGATATGAAATTGGATTCAAAGCTCCATCTCTGTTCCAATAATAAATAAAAGGACAGGAGGGAAACTTCTTCGGTGTATTTTCTCGAAAAATATAAGAAATTCAGGAAGCTATATTTAAAAAAAAAGAAGAAGAAAAATAATGTTAAATGGACAAGTGAAAGGAAATTCAGAGGCAAAAATACCCCTTCCTTAAAATAAGGAAAACAGAAAGGAAATGATTATTAAAATTGAAAAGTGAGGGATGTTGGACCAGGGGGCTCAAGTCAGGATAAACTCAGACGAGAATAGCGGGGAAAATAACGCGAGAGGTGCAAAGAGGACATCTAGGTCAATGCCTGGCCTAGCTCTAGGATGCGAATCCCGGCTGCGACCTCCGAGCAACAAATCCCTCCGCCCTGCTTGCCCCCAACCCCCTCCAGACGAGCCATGAACTCGCCAGGAGCTGCTCGAGGATGCAGGAGGTCGCATCCTGTTACTCAGCGAGGAGTAGAACGACGCCCTTGAAGCTCGCTCCCTCTTGGATAGGAGGATCTCGAGCTGAACGAGGGAGATGAAGATGCTGAGAGAAAAAGTAGGTAGAAATTAAAGAGAAAATGTATTGGGAGTAGGTTAAAAAGGTGGTGGAGAGGTGGAATGGTGGGGGATGGGGTAGATAATAAAATTATCTGTTGAAAACGAAGAAGGAAGGTGGAATCTGATTAGTAAAACGAAGTTTGGTGTATTGGAAAGGCCGTTTTTTAAATTGGAGTTATTGGAGCCTTGGCAGGGGGAGGGGTGGAGTTTGTTTTGTAGATTTCAGAGTGAAAAAATTGTAGTTAATTTATGTGCTAAAAGCGTAAGTTTGCAAGGCTAGAAATGAACTGACAAAGTGTATTTACCTGCTTCGAGCTCTTCTTTCTTATTTTTAAGTAAAAGTTACACCTGCACTATGAGGGGCAGAGGAATCTACTAAAACTTGTATAGATTTGTTACACACCAATGAATAGTGAAACTTCTGTGTAACCTTCGGTTGTCACACCTGTTTTTTCGAATGTAATTGTCGCACTTTTCAAACCAATTTTCAATCAGCTGCTGTTTAAAAATTATCGGTTAAATTAAGTCGCGAAAATTCTGAGTTAAAGTTTGAACATTGTATAATATATCGTTGAAAATTAACAATTAAAGTATCATTATGTTTAAAAAAAAAATTGAAAGAAAAGGAGTTCCGAGAAAAATTTCTTTTGCTTGAAAAATCATAACTCCTTTAATTTGTAATATTTTTATATAAACATTTACGGTTATATTCTCGAGAATGTGCTACTTTAATAAAAATAAATAATAAAAATTAATATATATAAAAATGCCCCACACTCGGGAAGCATCTCTACTTGTAGAGAATTTATGAAATTACTAGATATTTTACCTCAAAGTCAAATTGTGGGTCATTTTAACCCAGTGTGATAACCGAGAGCCAACCAAATCTATCAGCTCAACAATTCCCTTCAACAATATAAAAAATAGCAACAACTAGAAAACGAGTAGCTAAAAATTCAAATATCTGCATCAATACAGAAACGTCATATTTTGCACCATTGTTCAATAAAAACCATCAAAATCACATTAAAATTAAACTAAATACAACAGCAAAACTGATCGATCCTTTCCTCCAAACACTTCCTTCATCAGGACACAACAACAGTCCACCAACCCCACCCTCAAACAATTTCTCACTGAAGTAGCCAAACCTCTCGAAACTTCTTGAGGGGCAGGAAGAAATTTAGCAGAATACTGAAGTGCAGAATTGCAGGAGGAGGTGGGGCGACAAAGAGGGATCTAGTGATAAAGCTGGCCAACGAGGATGGAGAAAGCTGAGAGGACATCTAGGTCAATGCCTGTCCTCGCTCCAGGGTTCGCATCCCGGCTACAACCTCCGATCAACACCACCCAACCCTGCAACCCTCCCACGTCGCGACTGTGACCAGCCACCACGCCTCCAGCAGCGTACAGAGTATCTGCGAAGGCCGCCATGGCTGGATCTATACAGGGTGAGGCCGGAAATCCCGGTACCACCAAAGAAATACAAGTTCTGTCAGGCCACAGTAAAATAAATGTTTTCTTAGTGCTTGATTCAAATAAGGAGGTTCCAGGGAGGGTGGTGCTATGCTCAGAGGGTAGTGGAGTGATATTTTTTAGGTGAAACCGGGTTGATTAGGTGATAGAAGTGTGAGGGGACTTAAGACAGAGGAATGATTAACGAATAATGGACCTAAATGATGGAGACTATAGGTTCCTTGAGTAAAGGAAACTATCTGCAACAACTTCTTCCAATGTTCCTAAAAAACCAGAGAACCCTTAAAAAAATGAGAAAACTACTGGATCAAAATAGACCTGAAGGACGCAGCAGTGTTAAAGAAAAGGGAACACAATTGGGTCAAAAACGACTCGGGGTGCAGCAGGGCTAAGTGCACCTGACTGTACCTCGAATTCCTCTACTAACCCACTCCCCTGATTGAAAAGCCTCTCACGAATCCCTTCGCCTAACTGTAACTATCCAGGGATGGAACAGAGACGTCACTAAAATTCTGAGCGTTCCCTGCACAACAGCTAGGGGGGCATGCCCTGCCGCAAGTCCCACAAATCTCCCCGAAACGAAGTCTAGCGTAGTCGGGATTACGTCGTGAATATCTACAAATTGCGCTGCAATTAATCAGACACCGCGTTCCTCGGCGAGTCACCCCTTTCCCCACTTGCTACACCACTTTCGCCCCACCCTGTACGCCCGTCTGCCTGGGTCTCTCCCTCTCGTCCACGGCCTCCTCTCACTCTCTCCTGGTAACTAGGCCATCAGATCGATCCTGCAGCGGCACCAACACCGCTGCAACACCTTCCCACCACCACGTCCACACGTCGTCTCAAGTTTCCCCGGCTTGGTCTCTGTTAGGTCTGGGTTAGATCCTCTCCGGAGGCCACTCCAGAGTTCGGATTCCGGGCGCAGGAGACTGCGAAAGAGTCGCTGAGCCCGGGAAACGTGCTTCTCTGATCACGTGCCCCGTGCGTGGCGATGGAACATGGAGTGCCGCTGAGCTGTGTAGGTGACACACCAGGTTTTTAGCCCCCGGCGTTCATGGGTGGAGAGCAATACTACGTGTCTTGACTCGGCTCGAGCCCAAAACCCACGTAGGAATTGGCAAAGAAGACTTCTACGTAGGCAAAGTGACTTTGGGGACTTATTTCGGGCGTGCTGAAATTTTTCGGTGGCGGATTTGGTTCAAATTGCGCGCATACTTGGGGCAGAGGATGTATAATAATCTGTCAAAAGGGTAGTATGCATGGCTCGCAAAATTGCTCGGAAATCGAGTTTATAGTTCTTGAGTTACCTCGGTATATGCGCGTTACGTGAGCATTGAACCGTGACTACAGCCGGGTCCACATTCGTTACCGCGACCTAGCTAACTGGCAATGGTAACTGCATACTCTGACTGGTTACTTGGTTCGGCCGTTCCGATGAATGTCTCGGAATCGCACGACATCGTTTACAGCAGAGCGAGGTACGGTAACAAATGCGGACCCGGCTTTACAAGGAAACATTCAGAACCCGGAAATTCTGATTTTAATGAAACTTCGCGAGAATGTAGAGTATATGCAAGAAGTAATTGCTTCTTCTCCGGAAATTCACTCTGGAGGGGTGAAATCAGCCCTTAAAGCTACCGTGATTTTTTTTTTAAATATAACTTAGAACGGTGCGAGATGGATACAAAACTTGAAGTATAAGAATTGCTCAGTTTTACTTAAGTGTTACTTAAGCAATCTTAAATATTGCCAAGCTGAAAGTATCAGTTAATGTACAACTAAATAAAATTGGTTGCCTAAAGGGACATTTTTAAATTACTCAAGAGTAATTTTAGCGATTTCTTACCCTCTCCCTCTTATAGTATAAAAAATCGTAACATTTTATATTCCACCTCCCCCCCCCCCCCTTCCTTACGTATTATTTTTGACATTTCAGCGTTTTTTAGTCTACTCATATTGAAAATTAGATTAAAAAATATTACGTAAGGCGCCCCTCCCCCTGTAAAAAACATAATTATTTTTTGGGACAGAATCGATCCCCCCGCTACTACTTTTCCCACCCAGAAATTCAAAAGTGCCTGGAGTACTTATAGAGCACCGCATAATTTCTATACCTACACAGGAAATCCATTAATGCAGCCATGCAACTATGCCCTCAACTCAAATTGCTACATTGTTTAAAGATTGCACAGTCATTTAAGGATGAAGAGGTCAAATTCCAAGAAGCCACTGCTGTATTATGATGATTTCTAACCCATATAGAATAGTCAGCGAAGAATCCAAACGAAGAATTCAGATAATTGACAATGCGTGCTCACTAGTGCACGAATGATTACGTGCTACTTTACACGCCCCAACAAGTGTTCCATGGAGCAGCGATCTCGTCTGATTAAGCCAGTAATGACGCCTCGCAATCAGCCAGCCAAGAGCAACTCTCGATCTGACCTGGATGCAAGATTCATCAACACTTGAACCGAGACAGCCTGGTCAATTTTTCCACTGCATCCCATGCGGAGAAACCGATGATCCTGACTATCGTTGACCTCGATCCCAGCATAGAGGCGCACATTATCGCGTCGACACGCGATACCCAGCCTTTTCATGATCGTTATCCCCGCCATTATGTAATTGTTACGCTAGCTGGACGTTTAAAAGGAACCTCTTTATCTTGGGGTCGCGAGCAACGAAATTTAAATTAACGTGCTGGGTCATCAGTCTCGCTGCACCATGCGAGATTTAATCGACTTTTGTCTTAACCGTGCTTGCTTCAACTCACGTTCCTGCGATTCTGAGGAATTATAATCCATTCTCTAGTATTCTTCAAATTTTGTATAGGTGATTCAGATTAGCAAGAGAATCATTAAAATAGGACTAGTTGTTGAGTGGATCTAGCTGGACCTACAGGAGATTTCAAAGTATGTAAAAATTGGTCATTGCTAAAGGAACCTAGGGACATCAGCTGGTGCCTCAGACTCAAGTGAGTCTTATGTGACTTTCTGAGAAGGAATCTTAAGTACAGAAATTGGGCAATCTATTTCAATATCTAGGTGGACCTAGAGATGCCCAAATCTAAAAATTGTGGTGCATCTTTGAAGGTTTCTAAGCAGACCAGAGAAGTATCCGCAAATGTACTCCAGTTACTAGTTTTAGCTCTAGGCAAATCGAAAGAGGACTTCAATTTTTTCGGCTTGGATTAATTATTTAACTCATCCATGTAATAATCGAGTAAGGCACTCAGCTATTTAGAGATTATTATCTTACAGCAGAAAATTATTTTACAGCAGAATAATAAGCAAACTGTAATATAGTCCCAAATGAATTTCATTAGACTTACTAGTCAGACTCTATCAATAAATCTAAATGTTGCATTGTAGCGAAGACAGGGCGAAAAACTGGCACATGACTGCTTTCCTCAGACAGTCAACGCACTTTGGAGAGATCGATACCTATCGACATTGATCCAAATCGCCAGTCTAGTGTTTCCACAATTGAAGTCAACGTGTTCACCGTCTGCTGACCCACATGTAGGTCCAGACAGCCTTCACTCTTGGCTATATCGCCTGCAGCACTCGAGACATGCTACTCATCCCCCCAACTTTGCTTACAACTACTGGAGTAATTACAACTTTAAGCGGAATTGGTAAACAATTTAATTAATTGCAATTTAAATCACTGTTTCCATTTTCGATCACCGAAAACAAAGAAAATATCATCTAATATTTGCGAATACTCGTTACCAGCCTGCGAACAAATGCTCGCGTGGAAAGTGAGCGAGTTGGGAACAGGGGAAAGATTTTAATTCAATGGAAAACAATTTTTTAAGAGACGTCAACATGGCCGCTCGCGTTTCCTGCCCAGAATTTACTCTCTGATTAAACGCGGTGTTCGACTTGCGAATTGAAATCAGGAACAAACCTGGGAGCTAGAAAATTTCGTTCAAAATTTCAGATCAGCTGTTCGCCATGTAATTCATATTGTTTAGTTATTTGACGAAAATAGTCACTATGCAATTATAATGCAAACGTCGTCAGATTCATTTAAACTATTCAGACGAATTTTTAAAGAATGAACTGGCTTAGTTGGAAGAAGTTCGGCAAACAGAGATTCGTCTTCAAGTTTGGAAAGAATGGAACGGAATGGAGACAGAGATTGTAACAGTAGCAGGCCGAAGAAAGGACGAGAAGGGAGAGGAGTTTTAGAGAAACTGCTGAGTTATGTTCCTCAGCTATCACCGAGAAGACTCGCAGCTCGCTCTGCTGACTCGAGATCTTTACTTTGTCTCTGGACGAGCCTCTCCAGCGAAGTCAGCCTGTAACTCGATTTCTTTTAAACGTGAAAGGGGCTCGATCGAAGTCTCGCGAACAGAGCTTCGTGAATGTTCCTGGGGAATCGCGGGAGATCAGAGGATCATTGGACGATTTCTTCAGAAGTTATGGTGCCTGCAGGGAGAAGAGAAAATGGAAAGCAGCGAGACTGTGCATTTTTAGTTAATATCCTTCGATTTCCAATAGCAAGTTTCTTTACTCGTTTCTTTGATTTCGGGAAAAGCTTTTCATAGGTTCTATGGGTTTACTTTTTACACCCGCTACATTACTGTTTTTCTACTTTTCCATACACTAGTTTACTATTTCCTCACGTGTCCACACACTGCATTAGTGTTTCCCTAATTTTTCAAATTTCACATTACCATTTCTCCATATTTTCAAGTACTACATAACTATTTCCCTATATTTCCACACACTACACTATTTTTTCCCTACTTTTCCACACACTGCATTACCATTTTCCTACTTTTCCACACTCTGAATTACCATTTCCCTACTTTCCCACAAACTACATTACCATTTCCACACACTATATTATTATTTTCCTACGTTTTCACACTGTACATTGCCATTTTCCAGCTTTTCCGGCACTATGCATTACCATTTTCTACTTTTCCATAAACTACATTACTGTTTCCTACATTTCCGGACACTACATTATTATTCCTCTACTGCCCCACTGTTTCCATGCCAATTTTCCTATTTCTACGATCACTACTAATAAGATTCCCAACTTTTGCAATCAGAACACATATATTTTCTCATTCTCCTACTTACTATATGCCTTATTTCCAATTTTTTCTACTTACTACACCTCTATTGCCTTAATCCCCTCCTCCCCACACACCTATATCCCTATTTTCCTACTCTAGTCTATTCCATGATTTCCCCTCTGTATGCACTATTTCCACATTTCCACCTTACCCAAGCATCTTCTATTCATACTTCCCCAATTCGAATTTGCTGTCCTCCTAATGCCCATAAAACTCCGTTTGGCCTTCCCAGCTGTCATACTCCCTAAATGCAGTTCAACTTCCCCACATCAATTTCTCCATTATCACATTCCCCTCCTTTCCACAACCCCTTTTTATCGCCCTCCCCTCTATTTCTACCTTCCCATACAAAATTTTTCTCAACCATGAGAAGCCTTCCCCTTCCCCCAAAATAACCAGACTTCCAAAGTTCCAAATCTCGATATCCAGAGAAATACGAAGAAGTTTGACTAAACTGTTAAGTCTGTACCCAAAGAAATCATTGGCAATTAAGAAGTCTTTGAATATCGCAACGAGAGGCAGGTCCGTCGCGATTTTCCGCCCAGAAAATCGGCGAGGGCAGGCCATGGAAGCGTAGCCGCTCGACGAGCCCGCGAGGAAGGGGTCGAGATCGATTTCTCGCTTGTTCCGTCGCTGCACGCCGCGTGCATGCGCGTTGCAAGTAGGGCAGAGGCGACGTCGACGTCGACACCGTCGACGAACACGTCTGGGACGATGAAAGGGCGAGCTCGACGCAACCAGCGAGCCACCGTCGGAACGCGTACGAGAAAATGAGCTGGATGGGGTTGGAAAACGATGGGAAATGGGGGTAGGTTGAGAGGGTGGGGGCTGGAGAAAGATTAATGAGGGAGGGCTGAGGAAAAGAGGTCGATAAAGTGATGGAAAATTGGAAACTCAAGAGTATCTGACGCGGAGAATGAGAAAACGACGTGACATGGAAAAATATATTAAAAATATATTTTTAGAAAATCATGGGAAGATATATATAGGATATTAAATTTTTTTTTATAGGACATTAAAGAGATTTAAAAACAGGTTGCCTTTTTTCACTAGAAACTCCATCCATTTTATTATTTTTTCCAATTTTTAGTAGAATTGAAGATTCAACTTGAAAAATAAGCTGAAATATACGGGCAAGGGACAATTTTTTTAAACAAAAATAGAGTGCAACCGGATATCACGCTGCAAGAAGTTATATTAAAGAAGGGAAAACATTCTGCGAGGGAGTAGCACAGGAAGCAATCTTCATTTACATAGAAAAGGGAGGAAAAAATGTGGGAAGCAGAAGATTAATCAGGTACACCAAGTAAGGCAAAAAAATTGCCGGGAAGTGCAAAGGAGAGTGAAGCTTCCCTCAAGAGAACCAATATTAGACAAGAAATTAATGGTAACTGTGATAAAGAGAAGGCAAACGAAATAAAAGCAGCAAGAAGAATGAATACATCGATAAAAGCATAAATAAAATATCCACAACAAACGAAGAAAAAATTACTGTCAAAAAGAAGTAAAAGAACCATAATTACAGCAAAACGAAGAAAGAAACAGCAAAGTTATTTTTCGCCAGAATGACATGCCCATTAAACCGAAACGAAGTGACAAGATCATTAAATCAAAGCAGAAATGAGAGAAAACAAATAGCAGAATAATCTGAAAAAGTATAACAGCGGAAGATAAAGCCAGCAAAAGAGAAACAGGAAAAAGAGTAAAGAAACACAGGCAGCGTGAAAAACTGCGGCCACAGCTACCCCGCAAAACAATGAAGGAAAAGGAAGAGAAAAACGGCACGAATCGATAGAACCCAAAAGCAGAGTGCCACGCGTAGAGTGGGGAAAAGAAGGAACGAGAAGAGGCGACAGGAGAGCGCTGAGAGCGAAAGCACTTGAGCCCTGCTGCAGAGAAAGTAAGCTGGGAAAACGCAACAAAAATAATGGAAAAAAGCTTCGTAACAAGATCAGGCTTTGTGAAAAAAGGTCCCGGAGCTGAGACAGAAGTCGAAATATATTCGCAACGCCGTTAGTGGAAGGAGGGGAGATTGCTGGGCGAGGTGCGAAAGAATGTGTAAGAAGAAAAAGATGGGAGCAAGTGTGGGGTTGCTTGGGGGGAAAAAGGTAAAAATGATGGCTGAAGGAGTGCAGGCTGTGACAGATGTGGAGGGTGGGTCGGGAGACGAGCAGGCGGAAGGAAGGAGAGAAACGAACGGACACTCTCTCTGTCGATGCACCACACATGTCGACCTAGTTCATAGAACAAGGCTGAATGCCAAGTCACACGAGCGCGACTGTGGTCGTGACACGAGAGACGGCAGATCTGGGAGAGAGACGTGCTCGAGAGATAAGAACGAACCATGAACGAAGAGGCTTCGTTGCGAAGCGTTAACGCGCGTGGTGGGGGGGGGGGGGCTGGGAGGGGAGTGTAGGGGACCTTGACGGGTGGAGGGGGACCGTTTGGCATGTAGGGAGGTTTGTGGAAATTGTTGGTCCTTGGTTTCAGTTTGAGTTGGCTGCGGGGTGACTGAGTTGTTCTACTGATTCGTTGGGGCATGTGTAATAGGGTGGCAATCAAATTTCGGGGTGTCTTCTTGTGTATAAAATTGTAGCAGAGGGGTTAGTTTTGGGTAATTGAAAATTTATTAGAGGTCTGAGGGACTCAAGGCTTCGGCATAATTTTCTTTTTGATTGTATGAAAATTTGGTGGATGAGGATCTCCACTTTTGAAGTCTGGGGAATACACATCTTTGATAAAAGTTTGAAATGCTTCCATTTTGTCGGGAATATTTATTTAAATTGAAGTTTCAAGTTTCTCATTATTTCTGACACACTTCTAATTTTAGCACGGAAGAAAATATTGAAATTCTGGGAAAAAATGAGCCAGAATTTTCCAAAAGATAATTTTAAAATAACGACCAAATGAAATTTTATATAAACATCGAGGAAGCCGTAATCTCGAAATTCAAATCCGAAATCGAGTTGCTAGGAGCGTAACTTAAAATTCTATGCAGCATTGAATTTGCATGCGGCAAGTTCGAGTCCTTGCAAGAACAAGTCTGTGCCGCGTGATGTCGTACTTCACTGACCTGCAAAGAGCATTCTTCTACGAGCTGGTCTATCGGGTCACGCGCTAATAATAGTGTCTTTGATATTAAAATAACTCGGTGACGCGACATCATTGGTCCATTCGTAGATCACGGCCAAGGATACTCAAGGGGAGCATCTCGTGAGAATTCTTTTCCTTCATCGTATGGAGCATCCGAGACGGACGTCCGGCAATGATGGATAATTGTCTGAGCAAACTTTTGCAACGGGACACCGAAGAGGCTGCATATAAATGAGGGGAAAATACTAGCCGACGTAAATTGTAAATAATAAATGACATTAATCTTCTGATCAGTGAGGATTAAAATAAATTGAAGAAGATAAAGAATAAACGAATATTGAAAAACCCTACTGACGGCATTCATGGATAAAAAAATAATTCACTAGAGAACATCTACATAATACAACAGATTTTCTGTTGGAAGAGGAAAGAAACATGACACAAAAAGACATTACACTGAAAAATTCATTGCAATATATGATAGCAATTATCTAGAACAATAGAAATGCAATGCAATCACTTGCTTTAGAGACAGAGCAGGTGCGCATGCGCGGGGAGGCGAGAGTGGGGGAACATGGCAGAGTGGTGGGGGAAGGCCCACCAATGTGGTTGCAGTGCCGCTTCATTTTATTCTACCTGTAGCAGATTTAAAAAAAAATTACAATTAGATGTACAGGGCGTAGAAAAAGGAACGTTCACTGCTTTCAAGGGTGAACCTGCACCTCTGGATCGGTGGACATTTGTAAAAAAAATTGCAACAAAATTGTTTATAACATTGAAGATTAATATAAAGTTTTTTTTACATCAACGTGCTCTGCTCAATAAGAAGAAAAAATATCAATCCGACATTAGAATTTCCTCAGAAGCTTCTGCTAACTGTCATAAAAGATCATCTAACTGTTCAAAGCAGTCAGAACCATTTAACAATCGCAAATAATTATACAATTAGTGAAAAATATTTCAACAAAGGGGGGGAAGAAAGGAGATATAACTTCTTCCTGCAATCGGTTTCAAGATCCTCGAAAACTGACTCACCAAACAACGAAATTTCTCCTTCAAGTTTCTTTTCCTTATCACTGCCAACTGATAACGCGTATCAGACTGTTTTTCGATCGATACGAGAAGCTTGGCGAAGACCCTTGAACTTGGCGAAACGGAGCCTTGAACCACGATCATAAAAGTAAGGCGAACGTCGATTAAATTCGGAACTGATGACAGAACGAATTCGAAAGAAGATATTTTTAGTTCGATACACTTATCGACGTCACGGAATCGATTCCTCGGACGCTGAATTTCTCCTCCGTTAAGGAAGACGCAAACACATCGTCAGCTTCTTCTTCTTGAGAAGTTGGTCTTCTGTGTCTTTAAATAACTTTACGACTCAGCAGTACGGCTAAACTTCATTTTAATATCTCGTCCTATATCCAAATGTTATTCCCAAACTGAAAAAAATCCACTTTTACTACCTGTTCCAAACTAGTTGTGAAAATCATAAAGAACCCTGAAGAATAGAATTTCTGGACGCAGAAGAGTCTATTCTAACTCGATAATAATTAGTTGAAAAATAATTTCCAACAACATACCTACCAAAATCACAGTAACAAAAACAAATTAATTTCTGACTGGTTCTCTTAATGGAAGAAGGAAGCAATATTTGCAATTAACAGAAGCAGAATTTGATAAAAAAAAAAACACTTTGATTCAATGATTCGTGTCAGTTGCAAGAAATATTTAAAGTAGAGCCTGTTAAAAACGGATTGATTTCCTACCGTTCAAAAAATCAACTGCTCTTCAATCTCTCTCAGACAATGGACATGCAAAAGGAGACTCGTTTCAACGTAAGCCTCCGTGAAATCGATAAATTCTGCCCGACCAGTCGCAAATTCGCTTCTTTAATGCGGCTTTGCTCTAACGAGCTTAATAACTCTGCCAGGAGTATCGCCGTTGAAGTTTATAGTTCCCCGTAAAACCTTAAAAACTGATGAGAAAGTTGCATTTTTTAATACAGCAGGGATAATTCAGGCTTCCCTGTTCGAGCGTGGGGTTACCGAGGAAAAGGTAGAGGAGCTGGATTCTGCCATAAAATTTTGCGAAATATTACTAGTGAGCGATTAAAAAAAGGGACAATGCTGGTATGTAGGCGCAGTGTGTAGCAAAACCTCGGGGAAATTAATGACTCGTGGTAGGAAAGGAGCAGGAATTTAATTGAGACGCGAATTCTAATGAAAAATTATCATTATCATCTACCTACGGCACCACACTGATCCACAGGACTAACATGCGTGAAAAAAGTTACAAAATTTGAAACTTTTCATTGAAGGAGAAGAAGAAGAACACGGTTCCCTTTTAATTACCAGGAAGCTCAAAGGCAACCCTACCAATTTCGCGATCTCGAATAAATAACCATTCCGCATAATCTAGTGGCTTCGTTTCTTCCCTCCTCTTCAGTTTACATCGTCAGGGTTCTCTGACTTCGCCTTTGCCGCCTCTTCTGCTTGTATCGGCTACCGAATCGAGCAGAACGCATCGTTATGTCTGGCTGGGTCTTTACGGACTGCCTGAGCTCCAAACAGTCGCGAAAAGGGAACGCAATTAGCCGCGATGGAACGAGACCTTTGACGTGCCGCCGCCTTTAATCGATCATTTCGCGGGCTTAATGTCATTTATAACGAGTCTGACCGAGTTCGCCACGTTTTCGTGACGTAACGAGTGAGCGTGGTTGTAGGAAAACCATACTAATACCGGTGGTTTTGAAAAAATTCCAATAATCCCGGGAGCTCAAGTCATTTGTCAGCGACAATGCTGTTGCTGGATCTGTTTCAGCTTGAAAAAGTAGCTCACTTGACGTATCTCGAGTTCAAGCAGGAATTTAAGTTGAAGTTTTTTGGTAAACTCTGCCGCAGTTATACTTATAGAATGTATATAGGTGTATTGTGTACGAGGTTCATAATGGTTTAGGGTGAAACAGCACTTCTGGTGTTCTGTACGGGTGATATCAGAATTGTCGATCTCGTTCAGGTTAGCGGGCCCGTTGCGGGCCCAGGGTGACTCATCTGGGCCCCCATATACCTCAACTGAGACACAACTAGTAACTCGGTTAGAGAAATGCTCAAGTGAACCTGAGAATCTCACAGTTAATCCAGAAAAGCTCTTAAGCGGTCCCACTGAAACTTGAGTGGGGACCACAGGACCTCAAATATGCCGTAAAAGCTCTGAAGAAGGTCCCACAAACCGGGTATAAGGCTTAAGAGCTTTCAAACAGGACATATCTAAGAAATAGAAGAGAAAATTCAGAATTGGGCCCAAAACATCTCAATTAAGTCCCACTACCCAAGTCCCCCGAAATTCTTAACTTCGCCTACCGGACCCAGCCCACATCGGCAATTAAGGCCAACAAGAAAATACGCCAGAGCCCGCCACAAGGAGTCAGCATAAAATCACGGATGAAAAGGGACCATGGCAGCAGAAAAAAGTACAGCAGGCAGAAGGAACACGGCGGTAGGCTGGCAAACAGAGGCGCGCCACGGTTTTGATCCCGAAGGAATGTCGTTGGCCGTGAGAGAAACGAGAGCCAGCCGGACCAGATAAGAAAAATCAGCGACGCCGCGCAGGAATCTATGCTCCTTGGCCGGAGCGAAAGTGAGGAGGAGGCCTCCATAATCGGCCTTGAACCCGGACCGGCAGGATCGGTGATCTCATGGCGCCGTGAATGCATCCTGATAAAGGATGTGGGCGTTCGCGAAAAAACGAACAGCACAGGGCCCGCCGTCACCAGGGACAAGTTCTCCGATTGCCAGCGACGTTCCGAGAACTTTGGGCCTGTCCTCTCGAAACCCTGTGGCTGCTTTGTTGACGATGATATAAATGGATGTACTTTTCCCTTTGAGGTGGATGAACAAGGGAAAGAAGATTTGAGCGACGCGAGTAGGAGAAGGGAGGGGCAGTAAAAATTCAAGTGTGAAACGGGCTTAAATTTAGAAATAAACTTTAAGTTTTGTTTTTTCTTTTGGGAGCGCCCTGTTCATCGGTGTATTAGGAGGTCCAGAAGATTTTGAAGATGACGCAAATTCAAGTGGGAAAAGGACTTAAGCCCCGAAGACGTAGGGGATACTGATTTTTATAGGGAGAAATTATTCTTGGCACAATATGCCAATGAGTACGTGATGGAGTTACGAGATTCCATATTGCAACTATGAAGAAATGCCAAGTGGGGATGGGGTTTAATATCATGTGGAGATGGGACTTAACGCCGTGGGCAATAGAAGCCAGCTAGGTTCTATGGGAAACTGTGTCTGATTATGCATTTCCTAGTGTTTAATAATGTCCCGTGTAAATCGGCTTTAATAGCCTAGAATAAAAGTCCCTAGATACCTTGGCTTTCGCCCATATTTGTGACTAACTTCGTGGACATAACTTATTAATACTTCTTCCACGGTAACAGAAGGGAATTTACAAACTATGAATTAGGCTATATACAACTCACTATCATGATGCCCAAATTCGACTCCAGAATAATTCGTGGTGAACACAGACTCACCTGAAACAACACAAACAAAATAATTAGACAACTATAAATACTTTTGCACCTCAACCATCAAACCAATCATCCTCTCACAACCCCTAATTTTTCCAGAACCCTCTATTGAAACTTAACAGAAACCCATATTCCGCTCACCTAAATTTTCACCTACATCTCACAAAACCACCCTCATTGCTCCAATCTCACCCTACCACAGGCCAAGAAATTCGATCATTTACTCTACATTGAAGCCTGACATTCTTTCACGAGGGAACGAAATTATGGTCAAAGGTAGGGAATTATCAGGGACCATAGGAGCCCCCCAGACTACCCTGAGCCCATTTCGCGCCGGTTGTTCCACGCTTGCCGTCTGAATGTCCGCATTATGCTCAGCGAGTCAAGGCAGACACTCTGTATCTCATCGGGATATCATACAAGGTTCTCCTTTCGTACCATCCTCCCTCTCTCTTACTTTCACGTGTCTGAAACTGTCGAGGGGACAATGGTGAGGTTATACCCGGGCAGGCGGGAGTGCATTGTCGGACGACATCGGTGAGAACCAAGGAGAAAAGCTACGTCAGAGGGGTGGTGGGAGGAGCAGGGGCGAGCGAGGACACAGACCGTCGAGACGTACTGATAACGCAACACGACTTGGACATGCTTTCATGCAAAAAAAAGAAATTATTGCCCACATTATTTTCGAAATTGAATTAGTAGCAATAACGTATTCCAATAGACTCTACTAACCATATAAAACAGGAAAAAAAAATTTTAATGTGGGTTGGTCCGTTGTTGCTCTGACTGCCTCATTTCTGCTTTCATCTAGCACCCACTTTAATTCATTTATGTGCCAGGGGTGTTAGACAGGCGAATCTCAGGGCTACACTAGACGGCACGTGTTGGAATTTGTCAATGAGACAAAACTTCGTGTTTGGATAAACTTCAGGGACTGTGCATAAGCTCTAAAATTAAATACACGAGATAATGGCATTCACACGTTGGAATTCAAATTTATTTAGTGTCACGGTTCTGAGGGTTGGGTTACAGAGATTTATGAAACTATGTACCTACATGAAGAATTATGTGCTCATATGTTAGTATCAGTATATCATTAGGACCAAAAATAAAAATGGCCAATGAGTAAAGATTGTAATTTGAACTACCTTCTATCTAGTTACTTATTGTGTAATTACAAGGAACTAAGAACTTAATAACCTAGTGGAATATTTAATTTTCAATGGTTATTTGAATTTCAATTTCTAAACCCTCAGAGTTCTACTAAAATTCTGAGAACATTGTTGAAGAGCAAAAGCTATCCAAGAATCCTTCGCGTAAACCGTGACCAAGCTACTGGGACAACTATAGCCCATCAAGATCCCCTGAGGAAGACCTAAAAGCCTCTCAGAGATGTATCGCTGACTGGAAACTCAAAATACAACGATCCACTGAACGAATCGTCCAATTCCGGGCGGCAAACAACGCATTCATTTAGATCATCCCGAGACAATGCCTCGATTTAAGCTATGTTTGCGAAGGAACAGCGAAAGTTGGCAAGATTTCAGTCGGTGGACCGCGAAACAGGGACTTTTTCCATGCGTGGGAGGGCATATTTCCAGTGTACTTCACGTTGTCTCGTGAAAACGATCAGGATTTTTGGCACGAGACCGCTGTGGCTTCCAGGATTCGTCACGACCCATATATTTCCTGCTCGGAAATCGGGCAAAAGGAAGAAGAGGGTGGGCCATTTGTTCCCCGGGGGGCTAAATTAACGTGAAGATGGAAAGACGGGAACTGGAGCAGCCTCTTGAGAGTTTGCTGCGATCACTTTGTGTTTACGAGAATAATTTAAGTCATCCTTTTGGAAAATGCATGAAACTCCTTAGCTGTCCAACATTTTAATCATCATAATTTTAAGAAGGCATTTTACACTTATTCCCCGGAAATTTGTATAACCTCAAGAACCTTGAGAAATATCGAATCAGAAGAAGCGAGGTTAAAAATGCCTGATCCCCAAATGGGGAGCAAATTAATTTAGACTGGTTCCGACGGGGTGTACTCCATTAAATTTAGTGCAAAAAGCGAGCGCCGCAGGGTCGATAGAGAATATCGACCGAGCGCATTTCTCCTGGCTATTGTTCCCCAGCAAGCACGGCCTTGCATTATCTCCGACGACTCTAGCCAAGCCTATTTATAGAAGAAGCTTTGAAAGTCGACGTCCAGGTCACGACGGACCCTGAACGCCGAAATACTCGCCGCTGAGTGCATTGGACATAGTGTCTTCGCCCTCTTCGTGATCGACCGTTGCCAAGAAACGCTTGGCGCAACGATGTTATTGTCGAAACGATATCAGGTGTTTCGTGGAACGAAAGCAGCTGATAAAACTGTCTTATATATTGTGGAGGTGCCCAATAGTCTTCCATTAGAATCACATTTATCACTGAAGATAGTAGAAGGGGTGGACACACCAGCTTGACTTTTCAGTTAGAAAGCCAGTCATTCATTTTTCATTGTAAATTAGCGTAAATTAGGGGTACAGTAAGTGAGTTGGGATATAGTAAACTAAAATCGCTGTAAAGTAAGAGAAATAAATAATATAAGAAGAAGCACTCCCCTTCACTATATGCACAAACAAAGAACCACCCTTCTCTTCAATTTTATTCTTCGCAATGGTCGTCTTCTAACACTTTAAACCAGGTAGAGTGAAGGAGAGGATATCTCTTTTCTTTTACATGGTCCTCATATCACACGTTCAAACACAGTGTATAACGTCCGCATCCGCCCGTTCCTGGATGAGAAAAGGGGATCTTGTGCTCCGTCAACTCCGGCGTAAAACCGTAATCCCTAAGAGGCCGGTTAAAGCGCAATGGAGTACTACTATGCAGGGCGGGTGGATTGGCGTTTTAATCGTTGTAGTGTGTAGTGCATCTCGTCTGGGGACCGAGAGAAATAAACTTGGAACTTGTACACATACGAACGAGATTGGGACCTGCCACTTGCGAGAAAGTGTATAGGAAGAATAGACCTCTGGTGGCGCTGGCGAGCACTAATAGTCGCAATCCCATGGTGGAGCTGGGCTGTGACAACAGTGTGTCTAATTAAAATAAGATAATACTGCACAGCCTGCTTTCTTTATATTGTTGGGTCAGGAATCCCTATAAGAGGGATCCCGGTAAAAGGGAGTTGGTTAGGCGGCTGCCTAGCAGAGGATCCGTGCGTCGCGTGTTCGAGTCTCATCGTCCGAGGTGATTTTTCCGTGGCTACCGAAGCACTGAATTACAAAACCTATTCCCATAACTTAGTTCCCTATCTAATGTGCAGCATCCTTTCTCTTCAATCACCACCAATCGGAAAGAAAAATTCTCAACTCCATAGCACGAGTCCGTGCACCCCTAACGACGGAGTTAAAGGCCCAAATCGATATTTAATCGTCGGATCCATCAGGAGGCCAGCCGAGAAACACGGAGAAGCGGACCATTTCCTCCAACTGGCTGCGAGAGGAACGACTGGTTGCCAATTTAAATACAGGTGGAGAGCCGCGAATTTATCTCGGCTACACGTGCGCAGAGAAGATGTCTCGTGTGTCGCAATTCACTTGGTTAACGACTACCGTGACCAACAACCGTCTCTGCCAAGACGAGGGATCATTGGACGTCAGGCTGGAACCCATGACCGGCTGTGCCAGAAACAGTAAATGATACACCTCGATAATAAAGACGAAAATAATCGGACTCGACCCATTAAACCAGCAATTCGGGCCAGACAGTTTCGTTAACCGTTTAATCACGGGAGGTCTGCACGCACGACCCACTGAAACTGTTCTCGGCTCAAGGTATTCGGCCGACTCGGTTTCGGGACGCGAATCGATGGGTGGTATTGGTGGAAGGGAAACTGGTCATCTCGCGTGGGTGGTTTGTAGCCTATGGAATGCACTCAGTGCCATTTGTGGGCGAGAGCAGCTCACAGCCTGGTACCTAGTTATAACTAGCTCCTTAGACCAAGTGTCAGCCACTCTGGATGCATCACGGTGAGAATAAATCTTGGACACATAGATCGCAATAGTGGCAGGTCAAGCAGGTCAAATAAAATTGTAGTCTTCCACCTTCTTCAATTTGAATTGAAGATTTTAGAATTTCCAAAAATTGCTTTGTATAATTGAATTAGTTGAAGTTAAGTTCAAACAGTTTTCTACCACTAGCAGACCTTAATACACTAGCAGGTAAAGTAATTGTAAACCTCTGAACTTTGCAAATGCCACGCACCCCTCCAGTGCCAACTGAAGCTGAAGCTCCATCGACCTAACTTTGACACCGGAGCTAGAAGAGGTCTAGGTGAAAATTTGCAGGCCATCGGAAAGGTAACGTCCTAGTCCTTCAGGATATTTCCCCATCAATTTGGATCAGCTGGACTGTCGATCACAGGAGGATGCGCCAGAGGGCACCAGAGGGATATCATAAGCGGGCTACCTGCATTTCTATACCCAATTCCTCCGGCGGAATGCAGCGAAGAAGCCGTGGAACGTGACCGGGAAGTTTGCGGGAAATTCCGGGCCGTGGAAGCAGCTGAGGCAGAAGAAGGAGAAGGAGGAGACGGCGTGGAAGGAGGAGAATCGAGAGTGACCCGGTTACCCTTAAAAGGACCTTGCTACCTCGCGCAGGAGCTGGCTATCGGATTACCGAGGCGACGCCGCGACGTCTTTTCCTTTCCAAGATCGCCGTTTCCCTGATTTTCCTCCGGGCTAGCGTCTCTGCGAACGGAAACGAAAGGATTGCACACGACGTGCTTTTTGCAAGGGTATTCAGAGGATATTGAATTTCTCAGGTATTTACTGTGTTAGAGATCCGTGGAACTTTAGGATGATCGTTGTTTGTATCTTGTTGAATAATCTGATTATTTGTTACGTGTGTGTTTTTAGAATTATTATATACAGTGGGGTTAAGTAATAAAAATTATTTTATTCGGAGGAATATGCACGAAGTGTTTTTCCCAATCGTACGGAGTTAAAAATATATTGTTTTTACAAAATTGAAGAGGAAACTATACAGCGCTCAAAAATAGATTAAAATGGAAGAACACATATTTGTATAGGACACATTGTTTTCGAGAGAATCGAGTTTGAGTGTGAATCAGACACCCTCGATATAGTATATCCTCTGTAAACACTAATAGTTAAATGAAAAGTTTGATAAATGGCATACAAAAATAAAGAAAACCAACGTCCCACAATTCTTGACGTCAATTTTTTTCCAAAAACAAAGCACCGCAGAGGAAAAGTGTATACTACATTTTCGTTTTATATTTTAGTGCTGAATAGTTACTGTGATTGTAACATTTTCTTAATCCAGTTTTCTCCATCAAATTTGGAAAATTTAATTTTTAAAAAAATAAATGGGACCCCAATTAGCGTTTTGGGCTGTTTATGCAGGCTAACATAGAGTGTTAGCTCACTCACAACAAGCCTAACGTGTTATTTTCACATTTTCCGACCCCATTTACGACTGGTCAATAAATCATTCAGTAACATCGCCCCATAAATCACGCGGCTGTCTCGAGACTGATTTTTAAGCCTCTTTTCTTCCCCCACTTTCTGTCGGTCATTTCGAGTGACTCGTTTCCACGGCGTTTCACAGATTACCGCTTTCACTGTCGTTTCCATTTTTCTAGCATAGATTCAAGACCACCCCCCACCCCCTGGCCGCTGGAGGTCGATTAATTCCGATTTATTTAATTAAAAATCGATCATTCAATGATGAACGACCACCTCCAAACGAAACGCTCCAGATCGAGATCGAATTAATCACAGAAGCACTCCACTTGCATCAACGAAATTGCAACAACGCGGCAGTAATTACATTAATTCGGTGGGAAGAAGAAGCGCCGATAAATTGAGCGACGACTAATCGATCCGAGTACCACGAACGATAAAAAAAAATCTGAATTATATATGGGCAGCGCGAAAAGCAATTAATATCGGACTCGTCCGCATTAAATTCCACCGCGGACGTTCATTTCGTGGGCCTGTCCACCAAATTGGAACATTAATGAACGATTTTCGAGGGCCGATTGAAAATCGCTCGTTAAATCTGCTGCTCCGCCAAATGAACATGTAAATGCCCCAGAGGAATTTATTAGGGATCCAATGAACCGTGTTTGATTCCTGGATCGACAAACCGAGGAAACTCGGCAAAACCATCAACCCTTCCCTCCCTGAAAAAATTTAAAGGATAGCATTTTCTTGAATCGATAAACATTAACGTCTTGTGTGATCGTAATGTTAAATGTCAACGAGGCTAATTACTATATGGCAAATGTTACGGCGACTACAGTGCTCTCAGCGCAACCTGTTCAGCCCGTTATCTCACAATCAGTGATTATTGCAGTAAATACTGCAGACGTGTAATTAATTAGCAGAACGGCATTTAATGGCTAGGAATCGTCCGAGAGATCGTCTGCGATAAAAAGGCACGTAATACTGCGCCCGAAATCAGAGCCTCCGAATGCACCGTGACCTTTGCAGCTGGATTATGGCAAACATATCAGCGTACGGTCGTCACGAACCGGCAAGAACTTGGGGGGCGGGTATCGATCTCGTCAGCACGCGATGTACCTTTCCTTCGGATTGTACTTTCCCGAGGAATGCACAGCTGAATAGAAAGGGGGACTCGCTATAGCATAGTTTCCTTCAATTTTTGATGGGCAAACGAGGATCCTTGTGGTATCGATGAAGAAAAACACGAGAGTATGGTATTTCTGTAATAGAGAGGATGAATCTTGAGGAACAGAAGGTTGTTTCAATAACACAGGAGTAAAGGGTACTTTTAAATTAAGTAAAAAACGGAATTTCGATGAAACAATCACGGAATCTGATTCCTCTTTCAAAAATGAGTAAAACTGAAGGAGGGTACTTTCTTTGTAAGTGCTCTCCTTTTCGAGATAATGGACGCTGAAAGTGCAGCGCGCAAGCGACGAAGCACCACTGTAAATGGCCATTTAGCAGCACCAGCGGGCGATCATTTTCAATGTCGTTTTGCTCGAAAAGAAAAGGTCGGGTGAAAAACGACCATTCCACCTTTCTGACTCATTTTTTTACGACGAATCGATTCCCGTATTAAGTTTAGTCATTCCGTCAACAGGAAAAACGATTCAGCCACTAATACGTAAAAAATTTGTGTCGTGGCATTCTTCCACCTCCAAGAATTGAATATTATTATAAAAGAAGTAAAAAATTCCCTGTTTGGGAAATTTTGAATAAGGGAAGTGCGATTGATTGATGATATTCCAGGACAGAACTTCATCCCCAGAGAAGCTGGCGACACTGCCGGAGCGGAAGTGCGCGAAAAAGCCTCTCGAAGGTGGGCTTGTTAAGGGGCGATCGATAACTCGCTCTCGCAGCCTCGATCCACTCGCGCTTTCGCGAGACGAAAGAGAAAGAGGGACTGGTTTTCCACGGTGCCCGTAACGGGCGCATTACGTCGCGTCGCGACGCTATATGCCAGCAGGTTCCACGGGCACAAGAGCAAGTGTTCGATCTATAGATCGAGGGCGCAACTTGGGAAATGCATCTCTGGCATTAACTCTCTGACTAGCAACGAGACGAGTGAAACACTATCCGTAATCTAGCAGGCCTTTTCATCTGTTCGAATTTTCTAAGGAAATTCTTACTAATTTATTGAATAATCTTCAAAGATCATTCAGATCGGTGTAAGATAACAAAACAAATAGAATCAGCGTAGGAAAATAAATGTGAATGAAGCTTCGCCTTGGCGTGAAAACACGCCGTTACCAGCCTTGGCAGTAAAAATGTCACAGACTGTAACAGAGTTTCGATAGTACGAGAAATAAAAAAGGGAAATTTAAGAAGGTTGAATTCGTGTTTTGGATATTTATGGAACATCTTTCGTGTTGCACTATGGCTGTGTCTGTGATATCATGGACGATTCTACTGTCTATAGTAGCGAAATCTGTTCGTGACAGTTCTAATTCCACTATTTTCAGAGTGGTGTGTGATTTTGTGGGAAAGCTGACGCCAAGCTTGGCGCAGAGGGCGCCACCAGCGCGTGTACCTTTGTTGACTATTGATTTCGAAATTAAATTGGCAACAAAAGGGGAAAATTAGAAAATATTATAAAATGTTTGACAATTTTGTATGCTAAACTGTTTATGCTTTTTAACACTCTTTTTTGAAGGAACCTTAAAATCGACGACGACCAACCTTTATCACTTTTGAAATGTCATCCATATTTGCATATTTCCGGAAAGTAATAATGTTAGAGGCACGCAATTAATTTCATGCAGCGATGTGTCTGGACATGGCTGAACAGATGTAAAACAATATGTCCAATATTGACCCGGAGTCCTGCCACGGAATTTATTACAAATAATATTGGAAGTCTAGTTGCAGCTTCGGTGGCAACCAATACGAAATCGAAGAGGACCTTCCCCAGTAATCGATAACCCTGAGCGATCGTATCGTGCCAGCAACACGAGGGACGTTGATGCAATAATTATACCGCAAAATAAATTACCACCATTATCAAACGTATTAATATGGTTACATAATGCCCGTTGCCGGTGCTATCGTTCGCGAGTGAAACGAACCAATATCGAACAGAATGAAGCGATATTCCAATATTTTCCACGTACACAACAATCCCGACATGCCAAAATGTGGTTCACTCAATTTCATTGCCACAAATTAAACTCGAACCTACTTTATTAAAAGTTACTACTAAAGTCACTAAACGAAACGCTCCATTTAATAGACTGCTGATACATGCAGCGAGCAATAGCGAGATCAGTGGATGCGGGTTACTACTAATGCTGCGCTACTAGATCGCCTAACTGGAGGCAATCGACGCAAATCTATAAATAGGAAAATCTATAACTTTTGAACAAGTGAAGATAAAGTAATATTTCTTTTTTCTTTAATAAGGTTGAAGTGTCCTTTGTTAGTTAGATAACATAACATTGTTTATACATATTAAGTAATACCTAATTACATTAACAAATCCGATAACCTTATTTACATTATTATTTAGAATTCAAAAATATCCCTAATTTCGTCTGGCTACTCTTAAATATCCTCCCCCTTTTGTCGCAGCCTTTTTTATACAGTGAAAAAAAAATACGAATATCGGAGATGCGGCTTCGGGGAATTGGTAACGCGCCTGACCAGTAGTCCGAGGACCCACGGATCCTGGGTTCGAATCCCGTCTCCCCGAGGGTTTCATTTTTTCGTCTTCATAAAAAACCTCGAAAATTCTCAACACTCTCCCCGTTACACTTTTAAATTGAAATTCCAATGTGACGTCAAGAAGGCTAATTTCTAACTTCTGGCTCCGGAAGTGTCTGTCGCTACTATTTGGTACAACACACGTGTGCATCCATCCACACCATTGCCTCCACAAAATCAACTCATCTTCCCCGATCCAGAGAAATGTTCAAATGACAAGTTCCTTCTTCGTCATCCTCAATTTACAGGCTCAGCCCAAATTAGCCTGCCCAGCATCTCTCAATCCGCCGTCCTGCCGCCATACCGAGAGTTTAATACTTAAAAGTGGCCGTAACGTCGCCAGTGGAATCGGCCGTCACGGTGTCAGACGCGACAAAGCGCCACAAGGATGGCTGCATCCAGGCGAAGAAGGGGGCTAAGAAAAAAGTCTGACCACCGAAACAATCACACTCATCTAACCACATTCCCGATCCAAACCTGTTCAACGCGTGTATGCACACCGTCGCCGCGCGGAGCGCAGCCGAGACGGGGCGCGGGTCTGCGGTTAGAGCGCGGTGAATTTCTTCGTTACAGAGGTAACCTGCGGCCGCCATTACGGCGTACAACACGCCGTAAAGAGTTCCCTGTAAGTTTACGGTGCTCGATGGCGTAATTACGATAAAGTATCGTACGTGCTCATTACAACGTACGCGACATTAGCATAATATTCTATGAAGTGCGTTGAGCGAGATCGGAGGGGGGGGAGGAATGGGGAGGAGGGAGGCAATTGCGCCCAGTGCATCGCGGGTTTAATTCCAATTATGCATCGGCGCTAATCACACGTGGAAGGCTGGTGAAAAGCCGCAGGACGGCTGGGGCAAATGATCGGCCTTTGAAATCTCGTTGTTTGCACTGATTCGCGGTAAATTATTTGAATGTGAAACTGTTTGAGTGGAGGACGGTTGATTTCGATGAGTTTTTTAATTTAGGAGACATGGTTGGCAGAATTATTGGGGGGGAATAGTGGACAGTTTTCTTCGTCCAAAAAAAAATGTCACAAGTGTGCTATTCAGTTGAGTGCAACGCTTTGGTTTGGGAGAAAATTTAATTTTAAAATTGTTTAAATGTGGAATACTTTGGTAGTATTATAAGTATTTGAAATTTGGTAACGCGAATAATTGAATATGTACTAAAAGTCACTTGAATGACAATTTCACACCTAATTCCTTTAAAAAAAATGGCAATTAAGGACAAATTATCTTTTGGTATTATTATGTTTTTTTTTATATATATAAAATTATATTTTTGTATTTTTATGGTATTTTTAATATAAATGGTATTTTGATACTTTTATGGTTGTTTTTAATACATGATATTTTGGTATTTTTATGGTGTTTTTAATATAAATCATATTTATGGAGTACCTAATATATACTACAGCAGGGAAACCAATGCTGAATACCTTCTGCGCCGAATAGAAAGCTGCGCAGGTGTAGTGAAAAAAATTGAGGCAACATAATATCGTTCCCTAGTGAATTCCAAACGCTTAGTTGTTTCACACGCCCTAGTAGGTCCGCGCAAAGAGCGTGTTCGAGGAAATGGTAAAGAACATAATTGCCTGTCCGTAATTTCTGCCTCTAATCGGTAATATCGATGCACTTAGACGGCATTTGGCGTAACTTTAATTACATACTGCACTCTACCTAGCAAAACGAATGAACCGAAACCTGCATGCATCAAATTACTTTCACAAAACCAAAACGACACACTCGACAAAAATTAGTATACCAACAGAAGCTTTCACGCACTTCAATAGTTCAGTAATTAACTATTACACGTAAATATAAATCCCAATACAAAAATCACTAAAAAAAAAAAAGTTCCTTTTCCATTTCACAGAAATTTTTTTACAGCAGCAGTAAACACAATTATCAGAGCCTCGATTTCTCTTCGGCGCAGTCTCATTATGCACCGAAGCAATTCTTTCAAAAGCCGTAACGAGCTCGAGAAACATCGGTTCGATTAAATTTATCACCGCTGCCTCTCTGGTCCGCTCTGTTTCAACGAAACAATGGCACCCAGCAGTCGGATATTTTATCACTCACTCTCGGGGACAAGAAGAAACCAGGCGACGATAATGCCACCCGCGAATAACAATCGGCTATTCGCGGCTTGAAATTCGAGCCCCGGCGGAATTAACGATTAGGAAACGAACCCGGCCGATAGGGGATTCGCGGAAATTCGAGGTGCGCGGATGGGAAGGAGGAGAAGAAGAGAGGCCTGATTGTGTTTCAAGGTATCGCTGGTAACGCTGGCAGCGATAAAAGCGAGAGAGGAGCCTGGACAAGGTACCAGCCGGCGAAAGGTGGGAGTGGCATGGGGTCGTGTAAAAGCCAAGGCAAAATGCAGTTAAATTAATCTCGAGCCCACACTCCCCTCGATGAAACTACGAGTATGGTGTTCCATGGACACTTGATTCTGATCACTGTGAGAAAGTTCACGAATTTTGTCCGTTTACTGAAACATCCCAGAAGTGGGAGGGTACACGGGTGAATAGATAGACAAATAAGTAGACAGATGATGGATAAATAAAATGATAATCATTTGGCTGGAGGGCTAGCTCGCAGCGTTGCAATGGAACAAGTAGAAACTCCAGTATGAGTCAGACCAGTTAAGAGGTCCACCTAGTTTGACGCTCGGGAATTTTTTAAAAGGAAAGTTCTGAGTATTATAATTCTGAACTTCGCACGTTTATTAATTGGCATTCGAGGAATGTGCTCAATTTTTTTTAGACAATAATTATGATTATGTTCAAAGTTACAGTGGTTCCAGTAGGAGGGGTTTGAAAAATTGTTTCATGAGTGTGGTTATCTTATGAACGGGAATGAATAAAAAATATTGAAGAGCAGAAAGGCAGTAACGTTTCAGATGAAAGTTTTCGTTTTCGTAAAAGAATTTGTTAGTTTTCTGTGTTGCAAGACTCGAATTTGTCCAATAGTGAGTTCATTCCAATTCACACGATAGCCACACTCGCGTAGATTAATAAAATTTTGCGTTTCTTTTTTTTTTTGTTTTTGAAAAAAGCATGAAATTTCGAAATTTGCCAATTTTTCGTCATAAATTATTTACTTTACTCCGGGCGATAACGATGAACATACGAATTAAGAATCTTCTTGATTTTTTATTTTTGTCCACCCCGAGAGTTCCAATTATCCACGCCAGGGAGTCAGGGTTTTTAAACACGCGTCTATTGAGGACGCTATAAAACCAAGAAACAATTGCTTAAAAGGGTCCAAGAAATTCTTTTGCATAACAAAATAGTAACTAAACAAACTACAAAAAGAATCTTAACGTTAGACGTATATACCACTTGAAAGAAACATTCATAAACATTGATCAATTTTGCAACGTTCACAGAGGAATGGCCCCTGGCTGAAGCTGAAGTTCCTAAAAATACAGACAGCTCGAAGCAACTGCCCAAGAATTGAAGAACAGGAGTCTTGGAAGAACCTTACCTTTCAAAACGGACCATCTGAATGAGTAGAAAAATGGTACACAGGGATGAAATATCGAGGGATACACAGAATCCCAGTGAATCCATCTGAATGGATCCTTTCTCGCCGACAATAACCCAAAATACGTAGTAACTGCAGAGCGAGTCGGGCGAGATCCGGTCGAAGAGGATGGGTAAAAATAGAGGATCTGGCGGAAACGTTGCCACCGCTATTATTTTCCATCGGGGGATGGCGCTGTCGGTTGGCCAGGGGTAGAGAGCATTTTGAATAATAGAGACCGCGGTCTATTTATGCCCTGAAATCAATACCCCCGCGTCTATATCGCCGTTAGAACACGACGGCACGCCGCGTCGGATCGTTCAGTGTCGTTCCTTCGTTGTTCGCATGCATTCACTCCACTTATAAACGCGTCTCATTGTGCCTCCCTCGGCGGAGGCGCTTCCATCGAGTATCGCAAACGGGGGGAGGAGGAGGGGGGGGCGGGGGGAGCAGCTAGGCGTTGTATGTTCACCTCTTTCAACCAGCGGTTCGTTCCCGGTTCCCTCGTTTCGACCAAGCTTTACGAGCGCTCGAAGCAACGTGCACGTCTCCCGAGCACGCTGTCTTATGGGCAACCTTTGGGCGCGGAGGCTCGCGGTTTTGTCACGTGAGACGCTCGCCAGTGGTGGGAGAGGGGCGAGGTCGAGCAACGCGACTTGGGGAGTGGATTAGTATCTTCCTGAGGATATACCTAGTCGATGAAAAATTGAACTTTCTATTTAAAAATGGTCTCGTTAGATGCAGACAACTGGAGGTGAAATGGTTTGTGGTTTGAACGGCCATGAACTGCGGACCAATGTGCCGAGAATTTAGTTTTAAGTATTCGTTGACAATTGGACGATTTTTGTACACAGATGTTTTCTTTTTAGGTTCAAAATTTTGCATTTCCAGGAAAAGTGACACGGTGTGTGAACAAAAATAATTAAAAAAATGAACCTTAATTTTTCCATTTCGGATGACTAGAACTGTTTACAGTGTTTACACACCAACGCCCGTTGGAAAAGAATTGTTTTGAATTTTTTTTACATCTATGTATATGCGCGATAAAAAAGTTTAAAACAATTCTGAGTATTTACTTCAAAGATACCTTAATATGCAGGCAAAACACCAGATAGTATAAACTTACAGTATTTGTTAAATAAATTCCCGAAGGTGAAGTTGAAAATGGGCTGTTACACTAGAGTACCCCCTTAAATTCAAGACCCTGAATATAGCGTCTAGCTTCAGTTCCACGAAGAGTATACTAATGTGCCGAGTTGAATTGGGAGATTATCTACCGACTTCTGTACACAAATGTTTTCTCCTCAAATTCAAAACGTGATTGAAGCTGAATCAACGTGACTGGGACCGAACAGATATGCCTGGAGCTGAACAAATGTCACTGCAGCATATTCCACTGTTGCCTGGAGAATATACGATACGAAATCGCGGTTGCCTTGCACGCGCGTGATGTTCGTAACTCACTCCACGCAGACTTTAATACCGTAATGGACTGTGATTGCCATCAGCCAATACAATCGCATTTGGATCGCAAATATTGATATTATTTGCATCGTAACCAGCTTTACGGCCCCTTCAAGGGTCACTACAAATTCTGCCGTCGCTTTTTAGCGTACCAGGAACGATCATCTTTAATTACGGGGGCTTACTCAGCGATATATGTATGCTAAGGCAGCGACTGTGAAAAGGAACCGGTCGTCCACGAAACCAGAATTCGCGGGCGCCCAACGGGAATGAGTAGGGGAGAGCGACACGAGGAACGGGAGAAGAAGGCAGAGAGAGGATATATGTTGCTTTCACCGCGACGCTATTAGGGACGCGATCCTACATCGCAATTAAGGGGCCGTCAATTACGGACGCGTTCATGAAAACCTGTAATCCATCCCCCGCTACGTCTACGAAATTCCTTGTTCTTCTTCGTGTCCCATTACTATCGATGCACTTGCAGAATTTGCTGGCACTTGTACTATATTGGAAACATAAAAAAACAACTCTAAAGTGGATAGTAGATTCTGAAAATTTTTGAAACTTTTATCACAATTTGCTACCAACTTGGGACATCGGTAGAGTGTTTTGGCTACTCTCGCTACAGAATTTGCATACAGTCATTGAAAACTAGGTCTGAGAGTTGCGAAGTAACTGAATTTCATTACTAATTGAGCTTTCTTAAGAGAGATTTTATATATATTCACGCTCCTGCAGCTTCTATTAGAGCTTTTTATTATTATTTATGAAAGGGTTTAAACCCATTACATGACCAGTGTACATAACACTTTGTGAATGCATAGGTACATTGAATAAGAAGAATATACCCCTAAAAAAAATGAAAAAGGAAAAAGGAAAAAAGAAAAATGAAAAATGCAAAATGCAAAATGGAAATGAAAATAGAAAAAGTTTTAAAAAAAATATTAGTATGGTCACACAAGGCAAAAGAAAAGTGTTAACTAAAAATTGTTACTCCAACCCTTACGATCCCATTTCTTCCCTAATCCTTCGCCATGTTATTACTATCACACCCAATAAAATTACACAACAGTCACTACACAATAAAACGTCCCATACAATGCTTTATCCCCAACAAAAGAAAAGTGACCATTCTACTACCTTTCGAACCACTGGGGCCCACAAACTTGCCAGCAGCGGCCATCGACTACTCATAACTCCGCGACCTGTATTCCCTCCCCTTCCATTCAAAAACCACCCCCCTCCCATGAAACAGTGCCGTTCAATCCAAAGAATCACCCAGCAAAATCAATATTCGAGGAAACTCGCCCCATTACAAGACACACCCGCCTCCCGCTGCCCGCCAATACATCCCCCGTTTCCCCGGAGCAAGCAGAGGATCCTAGAACAAATTCAGAGCGCCGTAGGAGCGTGGAAGCGTGCGTGCGGGCGCGCGTCGCGACGCAGGAGCGCGAAGAACACCGGATATGGACTAGACTACAGCCAGACGGCCAGGAATAGAAATCAATACAGTCTCAACACTCGTCGGCTTCTCTCGCCACCCCCTCGTTTCCCAACCTACCCCATTCTAGTTCCGTCTCTCTCGTTCCGCCGCTTTTTATCATCCCCCTCCCACCAGCCAAACCGCCCCCGTTCCTCCAACCCCCGTGCCTTTCTTTCTGGTGGCATCATTGGCTGCCAGAGCAGTTTCCAGGGCCTAACGCAGATTACACGCCGCTCGCACAATGGATCTTGCAGAACCCACCCCTTCCCAGCGCGAGCCCATCGTCCTAACGGCGAGCTTGTCTCCACTTGGAGGCTTTTAAATCTCTGGTGAAAAGACGGGAAAAAGAGTTCCACTGTGGTCCGTTGCGCGGACCTGCTCCACGCTTGTACGCGTTTTTTAATCGACCGGATAGGGAATCGATTGTGCCACTGGGTCATACAGAGATTGCGGGGGATTTTTCTGGGGAGGGGTGGATTTTTGAAGACTCGTGTCACCTGGGGCTGAGATTTTCAGTGGATTTGGAATTTTTCCTGCGTCGAGATTTGGAGGAGTATACGAGGAATTTTGAGGAAGCGGGAGGCTTGGGTGATTAGTGAATATTTCTGGGGTAGAACGGAGGGTTTAAACCTTTAACATCTCATTGAACTTCATAAAATAGGGGGAAAGTTACCACCTTTAATTTATCAAAAGCGAACGAAGTAATGAATCTTTTTTAAACTTTCAGGGCTTTTTATTGGATATTTAAGTTATAGTTTCTAAAACTTTTTTTTTAGTTTTTTGATTTCCGAAGAACTGTTTCTGTCGGAAAACTGTTACCCATGGCAGTGGAATTTTTTTGCAGCCCTAAGTTAATAACTAATCTGCTTTAAATTAATTTAGAAACAGATATTCGTATAACTCAAATATCCAATGAAAAGCCTTGAATGCTGTGTAGCTAAAATTCATGTGGATGGAAAATAATTAAAATCAATGAAAATTGAATTCCTCTGCTTTTTCTTAATGCCTGAAATTTTTGGATTTTTCTTAATTAAGCTGGCAATATGGAAGTCAACTGTACAAGAATTTTTCAAAAGAAAGTTTGAAATGCTTCCTCGACTTTTTCTTTAATTTCCAAGAACTTTTACAGAAGTCTCAAGCTACCAATAAAAGCCGATTCGGGAGAAAGCAGAACTCGTGGATCATTTACACTTTACAGCAACGTGATCAGAAAACCCCAAGATCCTCACAGATTTTAGAATAAAAGGAGTGAATACTATGTACCTTTTCAATCGAGAATCATGCGCGAAGTGATTCGCCCATTCGTGACAAGTAGAGCACGAATTGAAGGAAAGTCGTGCACGCGCGGCTTCGTGCTAGCAGCCACGAAGAAAACACATCGCGAAGGAAAACGAGAGTAAATTCTTACGTCGCGAGTCAGACGTTCTGACGAGTCCGCTCGTGAACGTAATCTTGCAGCATTCAATAAGTTGAAGTAAGCATTGAGAATTACTCAACGGAAACGTACCATTTTGTGTAATGCACTACTATTCGTGAAACATTTCTCTTTGTGCGTGGTTTAACCCTTGAGTAAGTCGAGGACTGCATCATACTCTTGAGAAAAAAACGCAGCGCATTCAATTCGATACTAAATTGACATTAAAATAATGTATATGTTAATACTTGAACTAAAAAAAAGAGGTTAATAAATGAAACAAACGATTTAGAAATCCTTCTGTTCGCACAAGTTATGGAGAACTAATTGTATGAAGCTTCTATCATCTTAAGAATTCAGTTTCTGATATTAAGAACGCAGTATCTTCAAATGCATCGGTAGTAAATAAAACCAAATATATTTAACGAAAATAATTGTAAACAGTTTCTTTAATTGGGGAATATACTTTCTAAAAAAAGAATACAATACTCTGGAATTCATTAGAAATCGGAGATAATAGAATGCACATCCTATTAGGACCAGAAATTCCTCCCTTCAAAATTACGATTGTTGTAAAAATTTTGTAAAAATTCCGGACCCCAGAGCTGGAGTCCGTTGAGTACACTTTTTTTAGAAAGAGTGAAAAAGTTGATACAGGAAACCAATACCATGTAATTTTTTTTTAATAAAATATGTGGAGTTAGTCTGGCTTTGTGGCCAGAATTATTCTAATAGGGTAACGATCCCAACACAAAAATTCTGATTTTAATAAAACTTCGTATGAATTTATATAACATTGGTGTATGCAAGGAGCAATTTTTCTACAGAAATCCGCGCTGATATCAGTCCTTAAAGTTGTGGCGTTTTTTTTTTTACATTTGTTCTTTAATATAAAATTATAATAGTGGTAGATAGAACAAAACTTTAAATGTAAGAATTGTTGAGTTTCCACGCTCTATCACACTACCTAAAGAAAAATGTAGCTACCTATATTATAAAAACGAAAACACGCGAAGGTCTCTCACCTTCAGGAAAAAAAATTACTCCCTGTACAATTTAACGTGTTCTACATTCACGCGAAATTTCATTACATTCAGAGTGATGGGGTTGGGTCGATTCCTCGAAAGCCACAGAATTAAGAAGAAGTCGTTATATAAATTTATGTAGTACTTACATGTCTCAAGGTAACAAAGGATCACGTGGAAAAAAAATTGTATCACGAGACGATGAATCAGGGTTCCAGGAATTCGTCACGGGAAAGTCACGCGAAGGTAAAGAAAGGGTGAGAGCGAAGATAAAGGCGAATCGTCGCGGGAAGAGAGCGAGGTAGTGGCGCGATGGATGAAGCGATTCAAAGGTTTCCGTTGTTAAAACCAGATAACGAAGTCCAAACATGGACTTACGCCGGTGATTTCAGATGGAGACCGATTCGCGATCCTTTTACGGCGTGGTTGCTTTGTAACGCTTGTGTAAGTATCCCATACGCGTCGCTTTTGCGCGTAGTCAAGGCGCGCTGAACCTTAAAATTTAGAAGGAAATTTTTGAATAGCGTGGGAATGAAATGAGGAATTGAATTACCCAGCAGATGAGTTTAATGGGACCGCTGAAAGGGTTGTGACCTTCAGAAGATCTAGAGAAAAAGGCGCAGAATGATGGACTGTTAGGGTCCCAGCAGGTCCAAGATGTAGATACGCTCTGGGATTACCTACTAGGAGCACTGTATTTTGTAAACTCGAGTGGTTTATGGTGGCTTCTGGATCCTTGATGTTATGTAGATCTGAGAGACTATGACAACTCTTGGATATAGTAACCCAGGATATCTTATGGGTCTACTAGTCCACGAGGACTCCTAGATTGACTGTAACAGGAGAACGACTAGAATCTAGATCTACTAGTTGGGGGGAACTATTAGATCTACTAATCCAGGAGAACTGTTAGGTCTACTAGTGTAGGAGAACTAGATCTACTAGCACAAAAGAACTCCTACACCTATTAGACCAGGGGAACTATTAGATCTACCAATCCAGAGAACTCCTAGATCTACTAGTCCAGGAGAACTTGATCTACTAGTCCATGGGAACTGTTACGTCTACTAGTGTAGGAGAGCTGGCTCTACTGGTCCAGAAGAATTTCTAGATCTACTAGTCTAGGGGAACTCCTACATATACAACTACAGGAGAACTACAGCTACAAGTCCAAGAGAATTTCTAGATCTGGTAGTCCAGGGGAACTCGTAGATCTACTAGTGCAGAGGCACTCCTAGTTCTACTACTCCACGAGTTCATTTATATCTACTAGTCTCAAGAATCCTCCCAGGTGTAGAACTCCCATGATCACCTACATCCAACACTTCCACACGATCTCCCAAACCTAGTATTCTAATTACTTAACTCAATCACCCATATTCACCAGGCCAATGCCAATATCACCTCCATCAAATAGCCCCCTAAGACCTCATACTTAACCCACACCTTGCACACCCACTAAACTACAAAAATGCCAAACAGCACCACCAACAACAAAATCACCCCAGCTCTACCAGATCCACCATACCGATCCCAATCATTAAAAGCTCCTCAGAAACAAAGTCCCCGCCCCTTTCCGCTACAACTCAATCCTCAGCGAGCGCAGCCATTCCCAGGGGCATTCCCGTGCACCTTGCCCCCTTAAACAAAACGGCAGAAATCAAGGGCGAGGTCGCAACGCAGGGGTTCGGCTAAGAATTCGATGCCGGGGCGAGGTGGGTCGAATCGACGAAGGGTGACAGTGGCCGCGCGGCATGTGGTCGAGAGGCACGGTGAACCAGATATTCGAATGGCACCGGGCAGGCCCGCCGCAGCGGGAGCAGGGGTGCCGCCAGCTCGCCTGCGGGGGGAAAGGGACTCCGGGTATACGAGGTAGTGGGTATACAGCGGAGATATCCAGGTCACAAAACAAGTGTCGCAACCTAGAGGGCACGCTGGCACGCTCCTGTGAATACACTTGCTGTCTGTCACCGTCGGATTTCGACTCCCACAGGCTACGGCTTCCCTGCCTGCAACCTGACGCGACCGTGCCAGTCAAGTGGACTATCGATCGACCATGTCCCTGCGATGGACCCTGCTTGATATTGGGGGGGATGCACCGGGCAGGTGCCTTTTGGAATCCTGTTGAATGAGGATTATGCTCGAGGGGTGGGACGAAGGTGCCTTTATCGTCGTAATTAAGCTTTTTGTGTGATCAGGAGTGTGTGGGGCAGGCTTTGGTAGATGCAGGGAAGAAGTAGCTCTTTGTGGAAGGCTAAGTTAAAGGGGCAAAATTGTTTTTTCTTATTTCACTGGCAAATGTGTTGCGGATGTGGTAAATGTTAGGGGAAGATGTAAGAATGCAGGAATTACTGCATTTGACTACAATTTGCTTTTGATTCGTGGTGGGTAGCACAGGTTGAAGGGATACCTTAGGACTAAATGGGGGAAGCTTTAGAAAGCAATCAGGTGATAGGTATTCAGCATCAGTTGTAGTTATAAAATGTTACAAACTCAAAATTAAAAGAATATTAATGCAGATAACAGCTCCTGGTGTTCTAAACTCACTATAAAAATTCGAAAAAGATAAGTGAATTTACTATATTTATTAATGTTTAACTGGCAAGTAGTTTACTGTCTGATATTAATATATCGTTCAAATATAATGGCCACGACGACGTAAAATCGAACGATTGACCGAGAAGTTGGCGCAAGATCACGAATAGTCTTCGTGGGACGCAGAAGCAATCGAAGCACGTGTGAGCCCTCTATGACCAGAATTTCAATGAGCTTTCGCTAACTGTAAAACTAAACACTTATTTCTTTTGTTGCGATATTCGTCGAGCCACGGTCAATCTACGATCGAGTCCCGACCGATAATCCTCGACAACATTTTCTCGAAGAAAATAAAGGGAAAAAGTTTCCCAAGAACTAATTGCAACAAACGATGAAGAGAGTACAAAAATTTCTTTGTCACTTCAGAATTCACTTGTAACCTGTGGAATTGCATAATAAATTAAATGTCGTGGTAACTAAAGGATCTAGATTATTAAATAGTCAGAAGAAGACACATGACTACTCACAGGAAAACTCATAAACATAACAGCTATACCAGCATGCAATACTGTTAGCAAAAGAAGTCATGAATGATCGCAAAATATTTCACCACAAAATGTAAAAAGTATTTTAAGTATTTAGGTATCAAAAATAGGGAACAAAACAAGAAATGTCCCCAGTCTTCCTACTTGCCATGTGCACATATTTCTGATTAATGTAAGCTTGCACTACGCCAGGAATCCTCGGATTTAACTATGTACACTTTTTTGTTTCTTTACAAATAGACTAAGGTATTAAAGCTTGATTTTCTCAACAAAGTTGTTTTGTGATATTCCTAGTTTTTTCCCGGTGCAATTATTCCACACAGAGTAGGTGTCTAATACTTAGATACAAAGGCAATTTACATTTAACCCAACCACCCACTGGCCAACAAATAGTCACGCGCCATAAAAAGCAGAAGCAAGAAGCTCGATAAAATCGCAGAGGAGCAAGACTAGACGGTAACAAAGCTGAAAGGCAGGGAGTATCGACAGGGCCAGGCGGCCGGGCACCAGCGGGCTTCTTAGAAAGCTCTTAAAATGCGAATAGCGTGGCCGTGAACGACAGAGCGATACTCGTGGAGACGACGGCCACGGGAAATTCGTCACGTATAATGCCGGACAATGACTCTCTGCTACCCGTGAGCCAAACGACTCGCCAAGGTATCCGTTAGCTCCCTACGATGAAGAACCGTCGAACGCAACCTACCGCAGAGCACCAGTGACGCCGTTGCACTGCTTGCGCCTCGATATCTAATAACCCTGTAGACTCATCGGTTTTTCCATCCACCGGGAGCGATTACTCCGTAGGAACGACAGTCTTGTCGCCATCGTAATTTGCGCGATACACTGAACGGCAAGAAATGAATTGCAACTAGGTGGTATTCTGAAATCTATATTTTTTGCTGCTCTTCTTGGGGTAAGAAGCTTCTTAGAAAATGTGTAATGTGGATTTAATGATGGACTGTGGGCTGAGGGCCGGTTGATTCTTTGGAAAAAAAAGTGTGACGTTTTGTTTAAGGGGGAAATTTGTATAAATCGTTTAAATAAAGCCTGATGTTTGGAAATTCTTTTCCGAGAACTCGTTTATTCTAACTTGTAGAAACTTTCAGGATGACTTAGTATCTACATATTTAAAAAAGTAAAACAAATTTCCATGATAAAAAATTGTCAGTACTGACGTATTATAGCTAACACGTCACTGTATAAAAAAAAAACGTATCTCACATTTTCAATGTATTTTTGTACAAGCCATCCCATTTAGGGGCGTCCGGGGGTGTGTGTTAAAAGCGGGAGTTGCCCTCCCTGGCTTTCGAGAAAAAAATCGCTCATTTTTCAAAACTGAACTTTATTAAGTTCGTACTAATAAATGGAATATTTTTAAATATCGGTTTTACATTTTTAATTAAATTGATACTACAAAATGGGTTTAAAAAAAGCAAGAGGGGTATTGAATAACTGGAAAATGCAATGTAGAAAATATTACAGAAGTAAGGGGGCTGAGAGGGTTGGAAAAAAGAATCTTACTAATTCTTATACTTGGAAAGGGAGGGTGTAAGAAATCGCCAAAATTACCCTTCCGTAATTCAAAACTGACCCCTAATCTGTGAGCCTCGGAAGAATAAGTATCCATCCCAAATAAACCGTCCGACAGAATTCAAATAAAGAAATTTCTCCGGAAAGGTCATCCACCTCGAACTCGCACACAGCAAAATCCCCACCTCCTTATATAATTTCGCAGAAAAATCAGCCCGAGTGCAGACGTAGGCCCGTCATCCGGTCGAAGCCCGAAAGTAAGGCTACGAGGATATCGAACCGTGCCTCGTACGTGAATTTCATATCGAGGGGCCCCGAATGATCGTGAAACGAGACGAGTGAAAGTGAACGGCCGGCGTCGAATGTCGAGCAACGATCGTAAAAGAATTCCGTACGATAATTTACGCCGAACGGGGAACGAAGATCGACGCGTACGATAAACAACCGCGAGAAGGTATCGGGCCACCTTTCACTCCGGAGCAACGGGGAGACTGTTGCTGCGTGCGCGCGGAACGCCGATGCTTTTCGTCCACCGAGGGTGCTAATTATCCCTGGGAGAATGAAGATCCGCGCGGCCAGATATCGCTGGTAAAAGTTTCCTCTTTCCGGATCGCGGATCAAACGACTCGCTAATGAAACGCCTATCGGTACGAGAAAGCGATCCGATGGGATCTCGCGCGTGAGAAAAATCCTGCGTCGATACGTCGCTCGCCACGCTCGTGCGAAGCCCTGAATGTTGCGAGACTACGAGGGAAGGATTCCGTTGGAGGAGTGGCGAAGATGTGGCTGAAATATCCTACGTGGTTGGTAAGAGGACTGTGGATTGTTGGTGGTGGTTAGAGGTATGGATTGTGAGTTTTTTTAAGGGACAATAATACATCTAAGACTGAAAATAAAAGGGTGACTTTGCAAAAAAAATTTCATTGAAAATATTTTTATATTTAAAAACGTTTTTGTGCATCGTAAAATATATACTTCAATGTAATAATTGGGTAAATTTAATTGGAATACTAAGAAGATTGAAATATGTAACAGAATTTTCCCAAAATAGTACTTATAGAAATGGTAATCAATATATCCCGAGAACTAGTGGACCAACTGAGTTTAAATTTGAAAGAGGTTTTTGACAGAATTATTTAGTTTCTGGCGTAGGATTTATTTTTTTTTTTTTTGACGTCATGGTTCACTTTTTATCAATTAAAAAGGGATGATTTTTTACTGCAATGACATACATCTGTATTCAGAAAGTTGCCATTTCGCGAAAATTAATATTTTTCATAACCAGAACTAGATTTTTTATATATTATTTATTTTAAGAGAATTTTTTTCCTTTTTTTTTTTTGCTTCCGATAAAATCTATCGGATATATTTAGGTTACCACGGAAGCTGTAATGAAAAAAAGGAAAAAAATTCTCTTAAAATAAATAATATATAAAAAATTTAGTTCTGGTTATGAAAAATATTAATTTTCGCGAAATGGCAACTTTCTGAATACAGATGTATGTCATTGCAGTAACAAATCATCCCTTTTTAAATTGAAAAATATTTTCAGTGAAAAAATTGTCAAAATTCACCATGTTTTTTTCTAGTCCTATATGTATGTTGCCCCTTAGTGAATTGAGGAATTGTTTTGTTGGAAGGAGGAATTTGGAATACCTTTGAATTTAATTATTTTTTTAAGAAGCAATGCTCGAATTCTCTTAGAATTAGGATGAATAATGTCAGTGATTATAGGGCTACTTTGATTGCTCTGAGTAACCTGAACAATTTTGTTGATCGACGTTTGAACAGAAATTCTGAATATTATTAGCGAAAATTAAGGAATTTCAGTGAAAATCTTAGTCAAAAGTTAATCAATGTCCAAAATATGAATAAGGCTTTTTCCTGCGATGAAAACCAATCAGAAATGGCAATGGTGTATTTCTATCGCAAATTCAGTTGAATTGCTCTTCCTTTTTATTTTATTCTGTTAATTTATTGAACATTCGATCTTTATCATAAACTTGTTTGAATACTGCCAGGGATTAGCAAGAATATTAAGAACAGCCAGACCGAGGAAGAAGCAGGTAAACATGCAACAGCACACGCTATAGTCAGAACAGAATCAAGTGGCGTTCAAGAACACTCATAGACGCTGTCCCCACCACTCTACTCGACAATCCCCACTCCTCCCTCCTCGCGCATGCGCACGCGCCTGCTTCCTAAGAAGCACACTGCCGTAGTCTCCTTAGCGACCACTTAATTATAAAGAAAATTCTCTCCCTCATCAAAATCAATATCGAACCACCATTCACTACTACAAATTAAATAAATTCTCCGCCGCTTAATGAACACTTCTTCCCCTCCTTTGTCACCAGGTCAAATTAAATATAAAAAAAAAATCTTCATACCTCGATCGTATATGTAGAACAGGCCCCGCAATCGCTGAGTAGATTAACCGCAAAGTAGAAGTACACTAGTCGTAGCGCGTATAGAATTTTCCTTAGGCGTACACACTCTGTTGTACGGTCTCTTCGTTTGTCTCCTATCTTCCATCCGCCCCTCTTCCTCTAGTATCTACTATTGTTGCCGTCGTTATTTAATTATTATTCTCTTTGCCCTTAGCCGTTATTACTATCGGTGTCCTCTACTATTATATATAAATTATCCTTTATAAATATATCTGTGTCTGCAGGTACTTCGCTGTCCTGGTTCATAGAGTCGATTTAAAAGGTTCTCTGGGGTGGTTGGGCGTTTGGATTAGAAGGGTTGGGTGTGCGGGTTCGGAGGTACCGTTATCAACGTGGGTTTTCCTGATAAAATCTCTCGGCGCGCGCCTCGCTCGATCCTCCGAGTGCGCTCGCGTATGCTGAAGAGTCGCAGGTCGCCGTTTCATTTACTTGTTCTGAACAGGAGACTTTTATCCTCTGGTGACTATATAGATCCGTTAAATTTGTCTCTCTCCTCTGTCTGTATATGTATATATATATAATATTTATATATAACGTCGTTATTATTATTCTGCAATTTTTTTATTTCAATAATATTATTTGTATTATTATTATTACTCTTATTACTCTTATTACTCTTAGTATTATTATTATTATTTGTAGTTGCGTTTTCTTCGGAGGGGCCTAGGCACTATTGCGCTGCGAAAGAGGTTTAAGTTTGAAGGTACTTGTTCGTACGAGGTATATGTTCTCAAGGTAGAAGTTTTAAAACGTAGGAGCGATACAGCGAGCCAGCTGGAGAATGTCTTGTCCGCCGGGGAAGGGACCACTTTTCAAGGTTCTCCAGGCTTTTTCCACCCTTTCTCTCCGCCTCCCTGCTCCTCCAGCTAAGCTAGCGTGTTCCACGATCCCCTAAGAGCTCCCTCCGCTATTCCTTCGTCACTCCCCTTCTCCTTCTTCTTCTTCTTCTTCTGCTTCTTCTTCTTCTTCTTCTTCCTCCTTCTCTTCTTCGTTTTCTTCTGAATGGTGAGCCTTTTACTTGACGATCGATGGCCAGGCCCACTCCGCCACGGTAGGGACTCTCACGGAAGGTCAGAAGTCGTTATCACCTCCTCGAGCTTTCCCACTTGCTAGCCACATCGCCCTGGGCCCTGCAGCCGCCCTCCTCCCGCGGACACTCAACCACCACCACCATCTGGAACACAGAAACGGGGCGGTTTTAGGACGCACGTTCTCCGGCAGACACGAACGGATTTCCATCCTACCTCTGCCGACCCACATCATCGAGTCATCGCCCTAACCGCGACAGCTGAGTTTTCCGATACGCGCGCGGATAGAATTCGTGCCTCGCGAACGAATAAAAGATCGAAGGCGCGAGCGACAATTTACAAAAACTTTAAATTCGCTTCGCTATCCGAGATATAGAATTCAGTTGGCGTTGTAACTTCTATTTGTTTTCTCGTCTAACCTCCGCTCGTAATTTGCGAACGGCAGCAAGTTTCTCCTATTTTCGACGCGCGAGCTGCGCGCTCCCCCCGTCCGAGTGGAAAGGAAACGAGGCGGAAACGTAATATCTTTGAAAACTGGAATGGTACGTGTTTGCTTCAGGATCGCGAGGCATGCTGCTCTTAATGCGCGTGCATTTCTGTCAGCAGCCAGAAAATTAATTTCTGCGAATACGGGAGCGGGCTGGCACGCAGCGCCCGTCTGAAACTCTCAAACGATCCGCATGGAAACATAGCCGGAGTTTATGAATTTTTAACGACTAGAATCGTGCCCTGTGACGGCTAAATTTCATCTGAGGATTTCTCTTAATGCCGCGCTTGTGAAGTTACTAGTGTGTAGGCTGTCTTCGCGTAACCTGAACTTGGATTTGTATATTGATCTCGCTTCAAGATAGCAGCGCTTCATTTTGATCCGGCGAACCTAAGCTGGATCTAAGCTAGACTTGAACCATTGAAAAATTTAATTCAAGGAAATCCCAAGTGTACGTACTATCGCAAATTCAAGTGAGACATATTTATCACCCAACTGAATCCTAAAGAGCCCCAACTGAAGCCCTATAGCAGCGCGGTCCAACTCGGCTCTTGAGAGACAAAACCTGTTCCCCACCACTGTCAAGTAGATGTATCAAAATATAATAGATGAGTCAAAATAACTAATCCGATCGCTTCCCGGGTGAATACAATTGTTGTCTTTTGTTTTGCGACTCGTTGGCCGGCATCGCGCGTGGCGTCTGAGTTTCCTTACCTACGGAACTGACACGGTCTCCTTTTTAGCGTCGCGAGGTTTCCTTGACAATAAGTCACGCAGCTCGAAAGAAAGGTTGGAAGGGGAAACGCTGAGGGGCCCCTACGCTGGACAGCGCTGCCCTATAGGAACCAGTATTGGTGTTCTGCAGATCCAAATGATTATTATTTAGAGGAGTTCCATGGGCTTATTATTGTTATCATTATTTTGTGCAGTTCCACGAGCTTTGTATTATTATTATTTTGTGGAGTTTCACCAGCTTATTATTATTATTATTATTGACGGAAAAACACTTTGATCCCAATTACTAGTCCCAACTTAGAGCCCAACACAGATCTCTGACATTTGTAAATATTAAATAAACCAGAATTTTGTACGGATTGCTTTCCTTTATAGAATATTTTCCTTTATAAAATTCTGTATATTTTTCTACAGAAATATTGAAGGGGCACTGAACAAATATCGACCCCACAGCGACATCCGAAAGTAGCATCACGGTTACAGCATCTTACATAACCACGTTATTCAATAGCATTCCCAGTGGAATGATAGATAGAAAAACTCGCTGGGCAACTTTTACTAGGCTTGTCAATAGCATCAGCGGCGTAAACTGCCACTCCACCAATATACAGGACACGCAGCTTATCACGATCCTCAAACGGAGATAGGTGCTGGACACTGATGTTTCCTCTATCCAGATGATGATAGAATAAATATGATTGCATCTGACAGGTGAGTTTCACCACTATAACTAATACAAATGGCTAATCAACTGGCTAGACTGCATTTCTTTCTCATAACTTATGTACTTGCAAAACGTAATTGAAAAGTGGAAAAATTTTCAGTATGGAATTTGTAATTGATCACCAATATATACGCGTGTCCATAAGTCTCCAAGTTAAATATTCTTCACCACTTGCGTTACCACGTTTTGACTCAAATATGCGCTTATTATCAGCCGAAGGTGGGCAAAAAATTATTTTGAATAAAATTTTGTGTACGAAATTTTGATTTAAAATTATTTTTGCCCATCTCTGTTGTCAGCTTTAGCACCATTCTTGGTAAAAGCAGACATCACATAGGGCCCCTAAATGTTTTACTCAGGCACTGCTACGATATCACACTGAACAATATTTATTAATAACATTAACCAATTTTTCAAAGAATCCATCAGCTTTAATTCACCTTCGATAACTGCCCCCGAAGAAGTTATCGAACTGGAGTGTACGTCCCAAAGCAACCACCTGCCCAATTACTATTCGCAAAACAAACAGCAGTCCTCCACCGTGGATGGTAGCAGGCAATGGGTTAAGATCATAATAATAAGAACAGTAATCGTTGCACGATAGGGACAGCGGCGTAGCGCAACAGCCTCCATAAATAGAAGGGTAAATACCCTATAAATCACCGTGGTGGCCCCGATCGGGGGAAGGGGGAAGGGCAAAAGGGAAACGGGGCTCCCGTTTTCGTGCTCGACGGCCCTGAACGCGTCAGAGGGAAACAGAGGAGACGCGACCGAGGGTTTCACGGTATTTTTAATTTCACCCTCCGATCGTCGGACGCGGCGCGCCTGTTTGCGCGTGGCCACTTCACGTGACGGCCAAGAGAATGCCCGACGGGACAAAGAACGTGCACGCGTGACGCTCCGACGCGACACGCATGCGGGCGCGCCGTGAAACGGGAGACAATGCGGCCCTGGACCTACGTCAACGCGAAATTAACCCGAGCTGCCCTGCCAAGGTGGAACGGGATCCCTGAGGAAGGGTTGGACATTATTTCGGGGACCTAGATTGGGTTCTAGATGTGGGCTGGGTGTGGGGAACCAGGGTCCCCGATTACGCGAAAATTCTGCGTAGAGTTTGTGGACGATGTGTAGAATAAACCTGCAAACAGGTTATGTCGCTTAGTCCGTTTTTATTCTCAATGCCTCTATTTCATCTGTTTCTGTTGTTTTCTTTGGTATTTGTTAGTTTATATTATTTGTCCGTCCTCTATTCATGCCTTTGCATGTTATTATAATGTGCCAAAGGGTTGTTATCCCCTAACAAGTAAATAAATAATACTTTAATACTTTTTGTTGTCGAATGTTTCCATTTCATTAAGGCTCAGGCTACTTGAAACAAAAGTTTTGTAAAAAGACTGATTTTACAATAATTATTGCCCTGCGACGCACAGATATTTGTTGTGTACGCTTGAGCTAGTTACTCATCTGTTTAATCAGACCTGTGCGGCCATGAAGGAAGATCAGGTCCATTTTATGGATCCAATTTGTATTTACTTTATGTGTCTGGTGCATCATTAGCCAGGCGACATGAATCTCACGAACTCGTTCATTTGCTTAATCCAGGACCAGTTTCTTCTCTGAATGCAATTTATATATACCTGATGGCTCTAATTAATCTAGACGTCCATTGTTTAGAGGACGTAACTAATGGATTTTTCTAGTCCACGTCGAGTCTATCTCCAGGGTCTAATTCAAGACAGTTTCACAGATCCAGTTCACATTTTATTAAAACCGATTCATATTCAACTTTTGGCTCCACTTACATTTGTTTTCTGGGTCTAGTTCGTACTCATTCAGAGGTGTCGTTTCTACTTGCTGGCGAGGTTCGTATCCGTCTTGAGGGTCTAGTTCATGTTTATTCAGAAAAGAAGAGTGAATCGAATTATTTTAGGCCGCACCATATTGCTAATTAACTATCCACCTTATGCCAATTTTAAGAACCCAAATTTACCTTACGTGATCGACTAAAGATTAATCGATTTGGGAAGGGCCTATGGTGTGATTGGCATATAGGTGGCGCCACGTTGCTTTTGGTATTAATACAGTTCGAAAAACAGTAATATCGGGGAACCGGCGTTGGCGGAATTGGTAACGCGGCTGCCCTGTAAAGCAGAGGACCCGCGATGTTTTGAGTTCGAATCCTCGGTACCCGAGATTCCGTTTTAATGTCGAAAACCTATTTCACTTTTACTTCATCTAGACTGTGTCAATAAATAATTTCCAACGGTGCAAGTTGGAAGACTAGTAATTTCTGAAGAATATATCCTGTAATAACTAAAGCTACTAGGAAGGGGCTGTTTGATATAAAAAGAAAAAGAAGCCTTAATTCTCTCCTATAAAAAGTATTCTGAAGAAAAAACATGAAGAACCAACTAGAAAATTTATTATTAACTCTCCCCTAGAACCAGCAAACCAAAGACAGCCAATTTGAAAAGCTGCAGAAGATATGTAGGTAAAGTATATTCACAAAAAAGACACTTCACAAATCTTGCAAAAGGTAATCTCCAGAAATTATAGAATTACATTCATTCAGACGAAACACGTACTACTTCCAGTAGCAGGATATATATTCACCACCTTTCCTGTACCGACCTCCCCTCCCTTCCACTCCGCGCAGCCCCATGAATTTCGCTAAATTCCGGAGCTAGAGATCCGTTTTAGAGATAAATCCCAAGGGGAACGATCGAGGAGGGTTGCAGTTTAGCAAAAATTTCGCGTATCTTCGCCGCACCAGTCACCTTCCCAGAACGGTTCCTTCGGGATCGCATGCATTTAGATCGAATCTCCGTGGATCTACGGGACGGGGTGAATCCGTATAAACGGGGTTTTCAAAATTATTGCGAGAGATCGTCGCCGGAGATCGCCGCTACAAAAGAGTGCGAGAACGAATGTGCCTATAGAGAGGGGACAGGCCGAATATCGACGGCGGTGATTCACACACACGGAAGCTGGAATAAATTACCAGGCTTTATTAAAACCCTCCTCTATCGATGGAATCGATAGCACAAGATATAGGGCTCTCCGCTCTCCGGGCTAGCAAAAATACCGGGAAATATTCTGCCATTGTTCTCGTGGGGGGTGCGAGTTTAGAGATGTTTAGAATACGCCTGGGAAAAAAGACAGTCTGGGTTTTATTCGTCCGCATTTGTTAGAATGAACATGAATTTGTCGGGTGAATATTAAAACAGTTTGTGGGAGGAGTAATGTTTGTTAATTAGTATTATAAAAAGGGTATAATGAAGATTGTGATGTGTGTCACCTGGGAACCACAAATTCATTATTTTGTGATGTATTATATCATAAGTCGTAAATGAGTTATGAATCGCAGGATCTATGATGGGGTGAATTCTGAATGTTGTCACATTTGAAACCACAAATTGTGAGTAGTGGTACACGTGGATCCACAAATTGTGAATGGTGTAACACGTGGAAGCAGAAATTGTGAAAAGTGTGACAAATGGGACCACAAATTGTGAATGGCGTTACACGTGGAACCACAAACTGTAAATATTGTGATGTGTCGGGTCACAAAGTGCAAATCGAATCAAGTATGAACTGAGAAATTTTGCGTAGCATCACCTGTGGGATCACGAATTGTGGGCCTTGTGACACACTCAGTCACAATTGTGATGCTTGTGACACCCAAAATCAAACATCGCAAATTCTTTTCCAAATGAGATCACAACACGAGAATCTTCTAAAGCTTCAACAGCAATCCACACATTACCTAGGAACTTTTTCAACTCATAACGAGAACTTCAAATACTGAACCATTAAAATCTGTCGACAGTTATCCTAGGAGAACCAGCTACATTTTCGCGACTCTATTCTCTACACAAATAATGCGAAGCAATTACAGAAGTACCCGAGTGCTCCAAAGAGGAACGAAATATCTACAGGCACCATGGAATTTACCAATTCAACGTTCAATAGAAATTCTATACTGTTCCATCAGCGCTGATGTTTGTGTCCCTTGATTGTCCAATTATTTCGAATAGAGCGGTAAATTAAGACGCATTCCCAGCGATCCCATTTGCACAGTTCCCGGCGCGATAGCAAGGCGGACGCATAGTATATGCAAATGAAAACGAAAATGGAAGGCGTCTACGCACTTCCGGACAGATGTTAAGCCTCACGCACATTGTGCTCGCCTCTCCCGTGTACCTAATGCTCTCCTTCCCGCTTTCTTCTCTTCCTTTCAACCGTCTCTCTCCCCCATTGTCCAGCTACTTCTAGGGCAACAATGCTCAGCACGACGACACTTACTCGCACGTCGGTCCAAAGAATACAATTTTCCTCTCAGTGAACGAGGTACATCAGCCGAACACAAACAATATTTGCGGCAGAACTTGAACGCAAAAAACGTATCTTTTAGTTCACCCTACAGGTCCGCTTAAATATCCTAATTAGCGCCAGATTTCTTAGAAATTTTAATATACTGAAATTGAACAATTTTGTGTCAAATAAAACTTTCAGAACTTAATTCGTCATACAGGGTTGCTGAAATATCCTGATCGCCTTGAACAGTAGAGCTTCTTGATTATAGAGATATGCTAAAATTCAATAAAATTATGAAAAAAGACTAACAAAATCAAATTAAATCCTCCAATTCCACTACCAGAATTTAACGAACTTCTCAACTATTCCACACCATTGTACCACAGAATTTCTTTCCTGTACACGCGACAACCACAACCAAGGCCAGTGGAGTAACGTGGGACCCATGAAAACGATTCAAAACGTCCCCTCTGAGCATCGAAAATCGGTAGACGACGAAGGAACAATGATTAATTAGCCTCTGATGCCCGAGCATTGTTCTCCCGTGTGAACGAAGGAAGCAGCACAAGCAGAGATGATAGAGACGGAGCAACGCGAGAGGGGGCACGGACGAGAGAGAAGGAAGAAGGAAGAGGGCCGTAGGTATCGTAATACAATACTATTAGTTGAACTTGAGCTACTTATGGATGACCTTGTCTGGTTCAGGCACACCGACAGCCCGACATCGTGGTATCAGCGTGTCCTTTGCAGCTGGTGTGCGTGAATGCACGTCCTGTTGTGGCTGGGCTCATTGTTTCTTCACGCGCTGCCTCGTACGCGTATCACAACACCGTTCTTGGGTGTCACAATACGAGGACAGGGGTCCGGTCCGTCTGGATCGAAACGTTGTCGCAGTTGCAAAATAGCGGTGTTGCGTTACGCCACTCTTCTCCCAGCGATTTCTAGGTAGCGCAGTCTTGCAGGGATGTTGACCATGAATGTGAAGATAAAATTTGTCGTTCACATTGCCCGCTGATTGGAACTCTGACAATGTTTCAGAATTTATCGAGTAGTGATGCACTTGGGGTTATGGTTTTATAGAAATTGGAGTGGATTTCATTTCTGTACTTTTGGAGCGAGTTTTGTGAGAAATTCTACGGTTTAGAATCCTATAGTTCTTGGTTCCCTGGTTCCAGGGAATCCAAAAATCCCAGTTCTTTAGTTTGAAGGCCTTCAAACCCAAGTCGCCTAATTCCAAGGTCTCAAAAAATCCCAATCCTCTAATTCCAAGGCCTTTAAACCTTAGTTCTCTATTCCCAAGAATTTTAAATCCTAGTTCGCTAATTCCAAGGTCTCCAACAAGCTGGGGTCTCTAATTACAAGGTCTACAAATTCTAGTCCTCTAATTCCAAGATCTCAAAAACTCTCAATTCTCTTAATTCCACGGCCTCTAAATTTTAATGCTCTAAATCCAAGACCTCAAAAACTCTCAATCCCCTAATTCCAAGGCCTCTAAATTTTAGTGCTCTTTTTCCAGGGACTTCAAGCATCTCAATTCTCTGATTCCAAGCTCTAAATTTTAGTGCTCTAATTCCAAGATCTCAAATACTCTGAATTCTCTAATTCCAAGGTCTCTAAACTTTAGTACTCTTTTTCCAAGGTCTTCAAAAATCTCAGTTCTCTGATTCCAAGCTCTAAATTTGGTGCTCTAATTCCAAGGTCTCCAAGAATCTCAGTTCTCCAATTCCAAGGCTTCCAAATCGTAGTCCTCTAATTCCAATATCTCCAAAAATCCAAGTCCCTTAATTTCAAAGTCCCGAACTTCGATGCCAGCATTCATTTCCATGGCAAAAAGTTTTTTTCAGAGACCCTTAGAAATGTTAATACATAAAAGGCTTCAACAAGGACTCCATCGATTTTTCCACGAGAGTGGAGGCAGCTTCCTTAGCCTGGATCATTGAAGAGCCACCCTTTGTAAAATCTACAGATGCGATTGCTTCCTCTCGCTGAGATTTAACCAACCGAGAATTCGAATTTGAAACTGTCATTTCGTCCGTACTCCCACGGCGTGTAAATGATCGTCGCAGTCCTGACAGCAGTTCCTTCCAAGTCTCGTTTCCTCGGGGTTACATAAGATTCACGGTTTCACCGGCGTTTCCACGGGAACAGAGATCCGTTTCCGACAACGTCTCGAGTCAATTGATTTTTTCCCCAGTGACACGGATGTGCTGTCGCTACAGTGTTAAATAGTAGTCGGAAAGTTTGAGAAATTAACTATTACAAAAAAAATATAAACTGTGCAATGATGAAAATGGAGGAAAATTTTTATCACAATTATATTTGCTAGATAATTTTGCTTCAAAACTAAGAAGGTAATTTGGAGTCTACTATTTCACGAGTTATGTGAATTTTGCTAATGTTAGATATAAAAAATCTCTGGATGTAACAAATTTTACGAAAAAGGACACCTTGTTAACATTACAATACCAATCCAACCAATAGAATTATAAAACTTAAGAATAAAATAACATATAATTCTAGGAACCCTTTCCGATGAACTTTAAATTTATTTGAAATCGAAGAATGGAAAAAATGGCCCAGTAGAATTCCAAAATATGGACCTCTCTTTCAACCCTCAACAACTTACAAAAACGATAAGAACAGGGATCTGAAACCAGTTACCATTTGTAGAATAAAACGAAAGTCTGTTTAAATAATGCAGACAAATTAGCTGCTGTAAAATTCACGACGACGCAGAAATTTCCATCACTCGCGCCGAGAAGCGAGATTCGAGCTAATTTCTGCGCGTGCAACGATGCCGGAGGACGGGGCATTAATGCCCTCGAATTTGCATCCCGCATACGCGATTGGAATGGAAATCGAGCGGATGTAAATTACAAGTTTTTCGACGCGCCCCCCGTTCCGCGAACGAAAACCATGAGCACGAAGGTTCGCCGGAGATTTTCTAGAGCAAGTAAACAGGTTCGCTTTCGTGAGGCCAGCCTCGGTCAAGGCTGAGAGCGCTACTACGCTCTCGTTCGCCGCCTGCAAATTACTATTTTCTTTTCTCTCCGCGCGGAGAGGATTCTTCTGCAGCCGTGTCATTGGTACGCCGCCTGTTTTACGTCCCGTGTAATCATGCACGCTCGCATTGTCCTAAAATGACGTTTCACGCCTGGCAGCTCTGACGCGCGAGCTTCGCAGAGCAGCCTCTTTGTGGACGGGAAAATGGCACCGTGAAAATAAACGTGCCACTTGCGCGGGAGCAAAAATGGTTACAGTAAACACAGAAGGTATTGCATGGGAAGTGTGCTGCTCTTTGAACTTCGCTCGCCTATCTTTTCCTCGGTTTTGTAATTGACATGCACGCCCGTCTGATTCGGAGGCATGGTGCGTGGATAGTGGTATTCTCGAGGAGAGTAGTTTTTACCGACTCGCGAGAGAGCAAAAGAAAAAAAGAAGAGCGCAAGGTAGCACTGCATGTGTGCCTACATCGCATATACATACGATTAACGGCACGATCGATAATGTATTCCGCTCGAAAATAAACTGACCTATACCAATAGCGATGTTACCACTTCCGCCGAGTGACCCCTCGTGTCTCGATAAATATTTACGCGGCGAGCCCGAGCTGCAGTCCAGCGACTTTCGATCGTTGCGTCGATCCCCTCTGCGTAGGATCGACAAAATTCCGCTGATACAGGTTGGATGATCGAATGGGATGAGGGAAGAGTGTGTCTAAACTGTAACTTGTTTTAAGATGTACTCTGTTCTTTATTTTCTTTTCTTTTGGCTGCAGCATACTTTACTCGACAAGCAGATGAATTGTTAACGTAATTGGTACGTCGCAAAGTAAACGTTTTCTTGCAAGAAATTGAAGATGGTTTAAGGTTTAAGCGAAGGCCAGTGGAGGCGCTTAGGTGGGCACCTTCGCCCTCTCCGCGCAGTGAAATACGAGTCAGAGTGGGGGAATGCCACGCCTATTGAATACTCCGTGAGCTAATTGGCTAGATCTTTAACACTCTTTTGCGAGGAAACGGTACATTTGCCACACATAGTTCTTTGACATTTTTTAATCCTATGATCAAGTAGAATGTGGAGAGACAGAGAAATTATTTGAATTTAAATTATGCTACCAAACATTCAACTTTAATTGAAAGTATATATAATAAAATTCCGGAATTGAATTCACGAATCCTGCAACACTTGTAAACAATCGATAAAAAAAACCGAATGAGAAATGGACTTAATTCAATAACGTTTCAAAGTGTCCAAAGATAAAGCTCCGAAGCGAGCAAGAACAAAGGAATCTAATGAAAACTCGCCGCAAAACGCTGATGGTCACGTTTGAGACCGCTTATCTAAAGCGATCCGAAAAAAACTGCATCGGCTGCAGGCTGAGCAGACTGTAAAGGACAGCGACACGGATTGGGTTTACGGCGCGAACGTGACTTCTTACCATTTTTCAGATCAACATTTCAACTTAGGCCACCGTGGACAGCAGAATTACGAAGCCCGATCAGATTTAAGAAAACGTAGACAGATAGAGAGACTACAGTAGACATCGGAATATTTTCTAAAATTAAGAGCTCATTTAACAGCCTCCAACTGAAACATTTCGCGCATTCAGGACCATGGAGCCGAAGAGGAACCAGCGGGAAGAAGTAATCGGGACACGCGCCACGAAATTCGAGCCCACGACCAAATTGCACTCGCATTTTCGTCCCTCTGTTTGAACGCCAACTGACGCGCACACGCGTTGCACACGCGTTGCACACGCGTGCACTTGCCGCGCGCATATTCATGCGATGACATGGCCTCCGGTCATCCGAAGCTTCTTTTTCTCGTGTAGGCTCATGGGCGTTTCAGTTTGCCCGCAATTGCATTATATGCAGGCGTTATGCAACGCGAAGCTGGCTGGCGCTCTCACCCCACTGCTCGCCTTTTCAAGGGTGACTCCCTGGGGCATGAACGTTGCTTCTTTTTTTTAGTGGCTATAGCTCTTTCATCCCCTTTCCCGTGTGTGATGTTTGAAAATTTAGAGGGGCTCGCAAATGGTAATATTCAGCAGTTAGAACGAGATGCAACGTGGAGAGTGCAGTGCCTCTTTCAGGAGGATTGTACAGGGTATCTGGGCTTTGAGGTGACAGAATGACAACCACTTGAAAGGCTGGATTTTGTTAATTAGACTGATGAATATTTATTTTCCAAGGATATTCGCATTGAATTTATTTATGGACTTAGATCTTGATTACGCTTCCGGCACATCGGTTATAGGCTAAGCGAACTCAGCACCGTTACTGTCAAATTTTGTAGCTCTAATTCACCAATATTTATTATTATACCCACATCGCACTTTGCTGGTGCATTTAAATACGTTAATTCGAGTAAATTTGTCTCATCCGCGCTTCTTCTCCCGTTAACGTAAAAAAATAGCTCCCGGCACATTGGTCCGGAGGTAACCATCCCGAGTATTGCACAGCAACACCAGGTAATGACTTGTAGCATTGTTGGAGGACTTCCATTCAGCTTTAGGATTAAATTAGAGTAAAAAAATCCCTAGAATTTTTTAACACAATGTCTAGCACACCCTCTGACCTTTACAATATAGGATATGCGTGGCCCCTAGGTACCGAAATATTCTCTTTGGGGTTTAAGGCTTTCGTTCGCGCGGGAACTAAAACAGCAAGACGTTCGTCGTTTCTGGCGACGGTAGCCGGAATGTGCATCGCTAGCACGGAGTAAGGACGAACCGAGGACAATAGCTGAGGATGCATTTTTATTCCCCGGACGCTCGTTGAATTCCTAATAGCGATGGGAGTGGTTTCGTTCACCGCGATATCGCTGCGAACTCCTGGCCACATTGACGCTTTCTCCAGACTCGTTTCGAAAACACCTGTTACGCTAAGTACCAATTGCAATACCCCGAGTTACACCCACTTAAAAGAAATCCGCATCACTTCCTCTGCGATTATCCAAGCCTCGACTATTCCGTAAATATCAGACAGACCAAAACGCTCGCAACGATGATATACATGTGGGATATCAGGCTACTTGCAATAAAAAGAAAAGCTTCAAGAGTAATTCTACTAACACCTAGACGTTCCAGTTTAGGAAAGGCTTCCTCCGCCGGAAAAAAAAATGCTAAATCCACTATGCCGCGAGTCTGTGTACGCACGTCGCATTCTACTTGCTCTGATTCCATTAGCCATGAGAACCCAACTTGCACTTGATGACTCAACTACGTGGAAGCCTCTCTTTCGGACAGGGAGTACAAGGAAGCAGGAGGTAGAGGAATCGAAATAAGGTGACCGCGGCTCGTGCTATGTATTATTTCTTAGAGAAATTACTCCGTTAAGTTCGCGCGAAACGTGCAGGCAGGTGTAGATCAATATTGGAAACAGTCTTAGCTAGTGCCCGCCATCGCGGCCAGCCAGAGTCACGAGTGTAAAGGTTAGCTCTGCTTATCTCACGCGAAAAGCGCGTTAATAATCCACGACTCGTTGGTGGTGCGCTGTTTAACTGGAACGAACGTGTTGGTTTTGGGATTCCTCATGGGTGTCTGATTCACCGAAACGCTATAATTTAGCGATTATACTTGCTGATAGTCTACCACCCTCTGTGGCTATTATTTGTCCATTTTTCGAGTGATGGTGCCTTTAGATGCTTTCTACTAATTCCATGAAACGATTGCGTGTCCGATTCGATAGGCTTCCAAGACTGTGTTTCTAGCGAAAGAAATTATTCTGATTTCTATCGAAGGGAAGTTCGCTGTCTGATGTGGAAGTGGTTGCGTGTATTTTAGTATCGCAGTAGTGAAAAATTAGAAGACGATCTTTTAAGTAATTGCTGGTTATGTTCATGGAATAGAATTTGAAGAGGTGGTTGATGAAATCGGATCGTGGATAGGATATGTTTTCAGTCTATGTTCTATATGCGACGTAGGGTCAAGCGTTTTATATGATGGAAGCCTCAAGTATCGGGAGGCAGTGGTTGGGAACCGCTGACGTAGTTAGAGTCTGTCGTCCTCAAGAACTCTCGGTATGAGAGAGCGCAATGTTTTCAGCTCGGTCAGTAGGGCCAAGGGAAAGCGCCCACAATGCAATCGTGGGTCGTACTATCGCCTACAAAAACATGAGCTCGATTCTGCACTTGCACATAGCGATGGGCGCGAACGACTCCCAAACAATTTTCTGTCAATCGATGGAACACAAATTGTTTCCACGTTCTTTCTTTTCTCCTAATATCTCTGTTTTTTTTTAATCTTATAAGTAAATACTAGGTAACAAAAATTACGCGAACAGAAAAATAGTTATGTAGGAATTCAATTAATGTGTAAATTCTTTGAACTCTTATGTCAACTATTTTTTTACCATACGAATTCCCGCTCTTTCCTGATCATGACCCTTCAATTACACCTCAGTCAATTTCCTGCAGCAGCGTTTCCCAACCTTTTTGAGTCGCGATCCTCTTTTATAATATTCAAATAACCTGCGACCCCTCCTCCCTCTAAAGAAAACACATTAAAAATAGAAGAATCTCAGAATATAATTCCAACTTAATAATATTTAAAAAAAAAAAAACATGTCGAGCCCCCAGAAAACACTCCCCGACCCACTGGCCTAAAGTTTCATGGCCTATTCAATTCGACAACATCCAAATCAAACCAAATTAACCCTGCAATTAAATCAAAGCCTTAAATAAACAAACCCGAAAAATGGACCGTCGATTTACGAAACCTCCAAGATTCAAATACTTCTCAAGCTTCCTATAATGCCGATCAGAATCATCCCCCCCTGCTCCCCAAATGAATTCCCCAGAACTTCCCCCGAACATGCGCCACGGGCGCGATTCGAACCCATCGCTACTCTCCGCTGAGTTTGGCCTATACCGCGCACTCGGTCACTCGCACTGTCCAGAGTGTGTCGGCCGTGTGTGCATTCACGAGAGCGCGCGCGTCTGTGCAAATACACGCTCGCCCCTCGCCGATGAGGAACAGAGGAGGAGGCGGAGGAGCGCGAGCAGCGGCTCTGTATATGTGGGCTAAAAATGATACGCTGCCTGAGGTGACGTCATGCGAAGTTAGCCCGTCTGCCGGCGATTGCACTGGCTGCAGCTTCGCAGCAGTTGTTACTCCCGGCAACGCGAATGCTTCGCCCCGTCAAAGTCGCCGCGGATCCTCGTCCGCTCGCGCTTCTTTATGCGAGCCGCGCGCCTTCGAATCCGGTTCTCCGCCACCGGCTACCAAGATCGATTACAGGACGGGCAATTTCAGAGAGCTACGCGGGTTGGTTCGGTGGAATCGATCGGGGGTATATAGGTTCTCGGCCGACCGGCGAGATTCGACGGCTCGCAAGGTCGAATTCTTTAGCATCTCTTTATGAATATCCTCCTTTGCGCGTGTATTCCCGTTTGGGTTCCACTCGGTCGTAGATCCGAGCTGCTTGTAGGATTCACAAGGGTTACTTCTATGTTTCGTGCGGGAACATTCCTCCGGGCACCTTGGTTCAGGACTCTCGCGGACGTGTTTGGGCTGGTGTGTAACTAGAATTCACTAATTTAGATACACGAATGTTTCCTTTACACGTGTTACACTGGTTACGTGGATGTGGATGAGCTGTTCCTTTGATTTTATACAGTCTAGTTGCGTTATTTCTGTGGATAGTGCGAACAGATTGGCCCGGGCATATTGCTTCAGGAATGGTTGAGTTCTGAGTAGGTTGCTACTTGATGTGCTTAGTTTGGAAAGCAGCCTTTAGACTGAACCTCAACTTGGGATAGTCTTGTTCTTCCTTTCTTTCCTCTTGGTTATTTTGTTTGTGCAATAATGACGCTTAATAATAATTATAATAACTTAGACTTGGATATCTTTCTCCCTACATATATTCTTCAGTATATAAAACTTCACGCAACATTGTTCTTTGAGTAGGCTGTTTTGAATGCTTTACTTAGCAAAATTAGTCCCGGCACATTGGTTCAGAAGTGCCGGCACTTTTCTTATCCCTGCTGAACATCGCAAAGTCGGCTTTGGTGGAGTTGGTAGCCAGTGCGCAGAGGACCCGCAGATCTTGGGGTCGCGTCCCGTCGCCGGAGGATCTCTTTTTCGCCTACAGTGACTACTACTAGTCTTTCCAGAACGTTCCACACAGCACTTTTCCAGTACAAAGAAGCTTCTGCCATCTTATTCTTGAATTATTTAAACCTCCTCCTACATTCTCCACGTCCTTCCCATGTATCCCCGCGAAGAACGGCGATCGAGATACCGAAGCCCGCAGCGGCGTGCGTAGCATTATCATGAGACGAGTCTTAAAAATGAACCGAGATGCGTTATGCAGCTGTCTGAAAGGGGTACATTATTCATTTGATCTCTCCGGCAGCCTTGACGCGCGTGCAGTCAGCTGATGTGGCGATCAACTGATACTCGTGCTGCCACTGGAGCAGAATTTATATTCTTACGACGAATCCAGAACAAGTCGTTCGGTTCGAGCGAGAAAGGAACCGTTTTACGCGATTACGATCGCCTGGAACAGCGACTGCGATTGATGGCACTGTTGGTGAGAACGGACGCTAGAAGAAGCTGAAGGGAGCTACTGTAGAATCAGCTGAGAGACGCTAGTGACCGCTCAAAGATGGCGTAATCCAAAACGAGACGCTAGATGACTCTAGAAGGCTTTACAAGCCACCACAACCACTCTTTAAATGATTCACCTTCCCCTTACACCAAATACGAAGGAACACACACCCTCGCAAAAGGGGGCTTGTATATTACCGTTGCCAGCCTTCTCAGAAGTTTGTTGGAAACCTCAGCGACTGGTAAACGCGCGCATACTGTACACCGGCGAATAAAACTGTCCCGCAGCTTGGTTTGGCGCCAAGCCGGTAACACGATGAACACATTCGAGTTGACCGAGAAATTCGACACGCTTTAAGTCTCCTGCAACGTCGCGGGATCCTCCGTCCTGGCCAATGGGCATTCCTCTCTACCGAATTAATACTCGTAAATCTGTAGAACCTACCGCTACCCTCAGACTTCCCAAGAGACCATAAAAAACACAGTAATAATGTCATCGATAAATCTCATTAACGCCTCGAAGCTATCAGGGCATGCCTGATACCCAGTTTAGGCCCATCATCAATCTATGCCACAGAAACACATTCCTCTTTGCAAATATTGGAGACTAAATCTGTCTGGCGTAATTACTCGAGACGGTGGCAGCATCCCTCGACTTTGGAACCCAATAACATTCTCGATCAATCATTTTCCTGCGCGCGGTGATTAAATGATAGTAGATCTAGCTATAGATAGCCTGTTCCAGGATTGGAACCGGTGTTGGAGCCAGTTCTAAGTATAGTCGGGTCCACTGCTACTAGGTACAGCTATTATTAGCACCATCGATGAGCAGAATGACGAGTCAAGTCTATCAAATGGCCTGAATTGCAGCGATAATGGAAAAATAAGGGGGTTTAACAAACTCGGTGTCATGAACTGCGAGTGGGCACAGGTATAGGATCAAAAGCGACGTTGTGGAACCGCTACATGTCCCGCAGCTGAAGATATGGTAGTCAGGCCAACCAGGGAGCCAAACTGGGGTTAAGAGTCTCAAAGAATGACCTAGGAAGTAATGGTTAGCTGACATAGCAGTCTGAAACCCTGTTCAGCAGTGGAATCAGTGGGCATGGTGCTCGCCTGCTCGTTGTGAACTATGATGCCCTAACTGGATGAACTTTTGCTGAGAAAAAGAAGGAAGCCAACGCTAATTCCCGCCACTTGGGTTAATCTAGTGACCTCTAGCGAGCGTATCAGCCAGAAATACCTGGCACCTAGCCGACACTTGCATAAGCAGCCTGCCGGACGAATAGTTATTGACCTTTATTGCCAGTGGGGTCTCGAGACCAGTGGCCATCATGTCCAACGCATTTCAACTCGGGAGAAAATTAGTAATCCTCCTTTCCCTGCGATCGCGCAACCATGGAATAGCTACGAATAATTCTGGGTGTAAGAATAGTCCTGAATCGTTGATGGCTAATGCAGCTTCCTGTTACCAAATATACTCAAGAACTATTGACGAATTTAGCTCGCTGTGAATGTTTAATCGCCGCAAAATTTCATACATATTTTTAATTTTGAAGGGTGGTCTATAATAAATATTCTGTCGAGCTTTGACCAATTTTTTTGTGCGATATCTGACATGAGAGTTGGAGTACCTCTGTGTTGAATTAATATTGGTGGTTATAGAAGCGGAAGATATGGGTTAGTGGAAATTTCCTCGTTTTTTCAGATTTATATTCTCTGCGTTTCTCTGTAACTTTTGACGTTCAGGAACTGTTAATCCTCAGTCTCCAAAGCACACTCGTGGCACCACCCTTCACATGCATCCCTCCTCATTTACGAAGCATCCTTTCATCATACTTCACTCCACGCATCGCTCTCCATTCTCGTTTGAAACGCTCTCGACTTCAGGGCACTTTCTTTGCTGCCTTACTCCAGCATCAATCCTACAAAATTCGAGCTTTCTTTTGCCAGGTTGTCCTGCAGGCTCCGCAGCATCATACCAGTAACTTTGTTCCCTTCAGTTCACGTAAATCCGGCTGATGTCATCACTTTCAACCTACATGTCCGTTTGTCCCCCTAATCTGACTGATCCATCAAGAATTTTCCTCAATCCTCCATTACAACTATCACGACGATCTGTGGCCAAGGCAGAATACTTAATTTCAAAATTGAAATTTTATCAAATTCTCAGTCCATCGAGTTCTCCATGTCCTCAACTGTTTGGTGTGCTATTTACTAGTTTCTATTGTAGTTTTCTTCCAAGATTATTATCATTATTAATAAAATTATTATTACTCATTATTATAGAAAAATACATGTGAAATTCAGTTGTATAGTGTAATAATTTACAGTAAAAGCCGAGAGTAGACAATCAATCCAGACAGCTTCTTCTAAATATTGTACACTAGGGGCCACCTTCCATCGTTCGTCTTCATCGTTACGCAAACAACGGCGAAAATTATGGCCAGTTCACATGGCTGGCAAACTTACCCGTCTCGACCACGGAATTTCGCGAGACCCCTCATAAAAAAACACCCTGCCCCTCGCTCTTCGAGCAGTGATGATGATCCCCGTGTTAAGCCCCGTCCACACATGTGCAACTTAAATTCTGTTTTTTAACCCGGTAATTTTATTAAAACTTACTAAAAATAAATTCAGCAGCATTTTGCAATTTATATTCCTCGCCATCTAATTTCTACAGAACTATTAATCAAATTACCACTTCATAAACATTTTCTCTAAAATTGAGAAATGATATTATATGCAAAACTTTGTAGTAAGCAGAGATTCCAGAACTTTTGGATTTTTCAAAAACTACTGCCAATCTTTATGAGAACCCATCTTTTCTTTCCCACCCGTTAGAAGTCACAAAGAAAACGACTAGAAAACTAGGATAAACATTTTATATGCTATTGAGAGTTGAGAAATTGAAATTAAAATGGCACAACGTATACACGTTAATTAGCAGGAGAATCATCGTGGAAACATGAATAAAGTTATACTGTCGCGTTGGTCCTCGAATCAGCGAACGAGCATAATCTGAATCGGCGATCAGCATTAGAGAATGCAATAAAAGAAAGTTGCTGGCATGTTTGTGCCGCGGCGTACGGAATAATTAAGTTTGCATACTGCCGGCAGATCTCGAACATCAGAATGTTATTGAACATTCGCCTTCGTGGCTTTCCACACGCATAAACAGGTTCGAACTAAATGCAGTGTGACGATAAAATTGCTCCTTATCGTTCTCATTGTGCGATGCTAGGAAAAATTGTACGATCTGGTGAAATTCCTATCATGAAACTCTGTGGACATAATTTATCAATGAACTTTGAAATTATTTTCAAATTTTATCCTACATAATCTCGAAGAAGATTATTAGAGCATTGGGATGTATGGATTATCTATAAACTGAGAATATTTTGAAAGAAAAAAAACACTAGTGTGATTACTGACACAAACAGTTTTCGCGAAATAAACTTTTTTAAAACGTAGAAATAGCTTGGAAATGTGTTGGAGTTCTGTACGAATGAGAATATATTGGTATGGAGTGATACATATAAATATAAACTACAAGAATTCGAATTTAGAAGTGACTGCACTCGCCAACATCCGAATCAATGTGCTTGGACCAATATCATCACAGAAAATGAAGGAGCGATGCTCTTAAAACACAAAAACAGTGCTGAACCGTAGATGAGTGGATCATGAATAAGCATACAAAAAGCTAAAATGGGTATTCAGAAATCTACACTCGAAAATTCGAATTTAGAAGTGGTCAAAGTTCGAACACTCGGGAAACTAATGTTACTGGATCAATCTCTCTAAGGAAAAACAAGAATTGACGTTATATGTTCTCGATTAACTTCTTTTTTACACGCCGAAATACTCTTTCGAAATTCCACGCTACAGCCCACTTTTGCTTCCTCCTGCCTTTAATTCTCTCATAAAACTGATCGTTCCTTCGCACTTTTTTTCTCCCCCGTTTCGCTCCCATAAAATCCGCGCACTTTTATTGCACGGTTATAAACGAACCCAACACATATCGAGCGGCCATCGGGCGAAAATAAAAATGAGAAATCGCGACGGACGTTCGGCTACTTATTGCACGAACACCGCCCAGGCTTAAGCCGCGTTTCCACGTGGTCAGTATTCAGCAGAGAACGCAGTTGAAGCTTCAACATCACAAGTGTACTGGGAATCGTGAAGGATGCTTGAAGTGTTAAAAAATAATCACTTTTCAAAAATAGTAGAAAAGAAGCGTCTTAAGCTACATTCCCACGTGCCAAAAGTAAAGTTCTGACTACTTATAAAGCCGCATCGCCACGCGTGTGTAACCAGTGCGAAGCATGTAAGGGAGGCTTCTCAAAAACAGTACATTTGGAAGACGAATCTTAAGACACATCCGCGCGTGGCAAACAGTAGGTGTAGAAAGTGCATAAAGCTACATTCCCACGGGTGCAATCTCTTTTTTTAAACATCTCCTTAAACCACATTCCTACATGAAATTTCAGAAACTCACTAGAAAAGTGATACTTTTTAAAGCACATAAAGCTACATTCCCACGGGTGTAGTCTGTTTTGCGAAACATTTCCAAGTGCTGTGCACGTCGAACAGCCTCCTCGAGCCACGTTCCCACATGAAACTTTAGACACACAACTTTACACACAGCATATCGCGTCCTTTACCAAGAAAGCCTATTACAATGCACTTAGTCTTCCTAAAAAGTTCCATCTCACAACAGATTTCCAGGAATCATTCACTCGCACCAGCCATGCTCTCGCGAAACCCTGCATCTCATCTCAAATGCACTCCCAACACGTAGACAACCTTCACCCAATAACAAACGAGCAAAAAACGAGGGGAAAAGAAGCGAAACCGAATCCTGCAGGTCAGCTTGTTTGAACAGATCGTCGGATTATTTTGCCTGCTAGAGCCAGCGCGCCACGAGGCCCGTGTAAATTTAAATCGCCGCTTGCAACATCATCCCCCACGACCGGGTCAACGGTACCGCGCGTTTCCTCGCGAAATCCGACGCGAAACGTTACCGATTCCCTCGGTTTCCCTCGGTTTCCCTCTCGAACTCCGCCGTTCCATTGTTTTCGCCAGTGGTTGGCTGAGGGAGCGTGCGACACGACGAAATTAAACGTTTCGACGGATTGACCCGGCGGCGGAGACGTACTGATCGAGCGGAAAGCATCAAGCGGCGAGCGAGATGCACGCCGCGGCGCATACTGGTTGCGTCACGCTCGAAAAATAGGCGCGCGGCCCAATTTCGCGAGTGTTTTGACCGACCGTTTCTCGGTAGACGTCCGTTCCGCAGTTGCACGGCCGATCGTTATGCTCCGCGACAGTTTTCTGTATCGGTTCGACGAACACTGTTCGCGATGACTCAAGTTGCAGATTTTAAGGGGCCATTCTACTTGGTCGGCCAAAAGAGGCCTATTTTCAGGATTATTTTTTTTTCAAGAACTAACCGTTGGATTTTAATGTTTTTTTTTGTTATATGTTTATTATTCTCTGCTTTACTGAATCATATTTTTCATATTTGCAAAATATAATTACAAATGTGTGGATTTAAATGACAAAAAATTTCATGAATATAGGCCTCGTGTTCAACCAGCAAAGTAGAATGGACCATTAATTTCCTCCTGTACAAATATTCTGCTATTATACAGAGTGGACCAATAAGAATTACCAACTCGAATATTTCCGGAACCATGAAAATTTATTTATTTAAAAAAGTTTCTTGTAGACATTATTCGTGGAACCAGTTAATATTTCTCCATTCCCACATTTAAAAGTCAAGATCATAAAAGGAGATCACTTTAATACTGCCCTGCTTTTCTCAGAAATAAGTTACAGAGTCAGAAAGCATGCTAAAGATGAAAGAGACAGAATTCTCGAAATTCGATCATTCTCTTCAAGTTTATCTGAAATTCAAGCGAAAGAAGTGAATGCAGAGATGAGCAATGTTTTAATTTAAATAAAATTTCGATAGACGTATACAAGTTAAAAAAAAAAGAGTCATTCGTTCGTTAACCCGAGTTAACTTTATTCCACACATGACGAATAATTTTTTTAAATTGTATTTATTACAAGAAATTTTATTTACATTAAAAAATTTGCCTAACCGCTTAATGAGATTACAGTTTGAAGTATTCCATGGAATCTTTCTCAGGCTCTAGCAGATTTCCCTAAAATTCCCAACGTCCAGACAAGATATCCAGCAGAATTTGCAACGTTCTATACAAGGCGAAAGAGCGTCGCGTTTCTAAAAGGATCTCGGTGAGCGAGGCGTAATCCCTCCGGCAAAAGGTCTGCTCGCAAATGCCTCGGTGGCCTGGTTAAAAATGCATTCTGTACGAGAAGGGTTTCCCCGTGCAGGAAGGGGGATACCCGTGCACGGATTCAGCCAATAAGCGGGGTCGGTAACGTAGGTAGCAATACGGCGAGTTCCGTCGGTTAAGCAGGATGGATCGCGCGGAATCGAGCTGGAAATCCAGGCGCAAACTGCGATTACAGCGGAAAAGCGATTCCACGGGAAAGAAAAGCTAGATAAACCAGGGCCACCGGGTCATCATCACTGTCTTCTGACAAAGCATCCCATGATTTTCCACTGGAATACTGAACTAAATCTCGAGCCAGTCGTGACGTTGTTAATTCAGCTGGTAACTGAACCATTCTTTGATAAGAATAATAAATATAAACCACCAGCGAAAAGAGGAAAAGAGGAACATGATTAGAATTCAGCATACTTTTTCTGAGACAATATTACTACAAATTAAATTTTTGGAAACTAAACTATATAGAAAGAATTTTTGTTTAAATTTCTGATACATTATACTAGGAAGAATCGTCACTTTTCAGTTGGACAGAATATTTAGAAATACACCGCGCGTCGTACGAATTAAGTAACACACGAGAGAGCGAAAAAAACCTCAAGTTTCCACTGTTCCAGATACATAAAATGTAATGACGCCAGCCTTTCCACTTCGCAGACGATTATTCCGATTCCATTTACATTTACAATTTCGCATTTCGTGAAACCGCATCCGTGTACACTTGGCCCAGTTACAGACTTGGACAAACATCTTAGTACTTTGGATTACCGTGGACTGCAACTTTCCGAGTGACTATTTTCAAAGGAATAGTCTGAGAAATTTATTCGTCCTTGCGAATTATTGTGGAGCAATTTTTTCACCATATCAGTTTCTCGAAATTTACTCGACCTCCTGTAACTGTACTACAGTCCTGTGCACGACGAATTTCACTTTAGAAACAGTGTCGAAGGCTTCTGTGGATTTATGATCGTTAATACAGACAAAGTTTTTCACCTCTCGGAACACCTTGGCCTCGGTCGAACAGCGGTTTACAAGAAACGCTGGCGATTTAGTCTAGAAAGTATAAGAGGCGAGGGAAATATTGTTGGAAGCTTTCTAAAGAAGATTTCTTAGCTGTTTACCAAATTTTTTTTCTATTTTCTGAGACAGTAGATAGTACTTGTGCAGTGGAGTTGTCGGAGGATTCTTAAAATATTGTTACAAAGTTTAGCAACTGAATTTTATGTTACCATAATTATTGGTCCCAAGAGACGAAATTTGAAAATACATAACTTTAAAATACTAGATTTCCATGTACAGTATTTTCCTATAACAGACATCCAGAGCAAAATTCTTCATACACGAGTTTGCAATACCGAAAATTGCTGTAACCAACTCATCCAAACTCAACCTTCCCAAAACTCAATTCTTCCAAAATTCAACCTTCACAAACTCAAGTCTCCGTTAAACTCGACTCTCCCAAAACTCAACTCTTGCAAATTTAATTCTTCCGAAATTCAACTCTAAGCTCCACACAACTCTTCCAAAGCTCAAGTCTCTAAAACTCAACTCTTCCAAAACTCAACCCTTCCTAGCCCAATTTAAAAAATTTCAGTCAAAGATACATTTTCCGCCACGTGAAATTCGCATTTCAAGAAAGAAAAAGTTCAGTTTTCGCAGTCGAGCAAAGAAAGAAGAGGCAGAAAAGTTGCAACGATCGCGGTGTCGAAATCACGCCGCTAAAGGCAGTTTTTTAAGTCGGCGTCTGGCGTTACGTAATCGAGTATCAGTGTTCACGCTACCTGAAGGCAAAAAACTTGTCACCGTACAACGAGAGCACGATCCATAGGCGGCTTATCTGCGGCCCATTCTCGTAGCCCGACGACATTGGAGGCCGTGGATGTGCACCGTGATAATGCACGCCCTTATCGGTCTCCGAGGAGCCGCGCGACGATTTCTGTGGCCGTGCCTCTGTATCGAGCGTTATCGATGTTACGTTGGATAAAACCGCGACGGTGGATCGACCGACGCGACGCCGCCACTCACTTGAGAAATCGTGGAAAAAACGCTCGGAATTGAGAAGAAAAATCCACGATTCCCCGCTGTATCTGAAGAATCAGAGACCCGAAGAGCACAGCGAAACAAACGCTTCCCCACGGTTTCATCATTCTATACACTTCGTGTTTTACTCAAGTTTTAAATATAAAATTAATTTGATTGAGGTCTCGGTGCAAAAAGGGGCTATGTAAAAAGAAAAGAAAAGTGACTTTTATTCCCTGAATAAATTTTTATTGAATTTGCATTAAAAATATTCTTATCCGTTCAATTTGGGCCCCCAAGATTAAATCCTGATTGTACCTCTGTCTTGGAGTACGTATTTTGAGGAGAAGGTATGGTTTATTTGTGAATGCAATAGATTTGGAAAAATCGATACAACGGGAGGGGATAAAATTTAATTTTCCGTAAAAAGATATTCTTTAATTCATGACAATGTACTGCGGATTGTCCACCAATATAGCCTCATAATATTTACTTCTTCGAGTGTGTTAAATATCACAATTGTTGCTTAAAAATCTCCCACAGCGACAGACTCTCAAAACAATCTCGCTCTACCGTATCGCCAGTGGCGTAAACCTACACGTGAGAACGATCTACAGGCATGCTGGGAAGCGACGATCTACCAGCGAATATATAAAAAAAAATCCGCGAATTAAAACCAAGCACCTTAACATTACAATGTTTATTACTCGAAGCAGCTCGAAATGCAATTATCAAATATACAAGAGTAATTTTCGAGACGATCGAGCTCACACGACATGTTGTCTCCAGCGACTCAGATCTGTCTGGAGAACATCAAACTACCGTTTCCAAACCCAGAGCGCGACCGTATTCGTTTCAATCAGCGGCGATATCTGGAGATTTAAATTTCCAAGCGGCGGCAGTCAGCCGTTAAATTTGAATTTGTAATAAGAACGGACTCGTTGCGAGGGACACGTCGCTGAGAAATGGTCACGCAGCCCCCACGACGGGCTTTGGTCGCGCGAGAAACGCGCTGATTTTGTGCCCGCTTCCAATACGATCGCAGCGTGCAATTTTCAACGACTACAGAGGCAAAAAACACAGTACAGTGGCAAGGGACACCTTGATCGCCATGCGCAAACAAAAGGCCACCTGGGAGCTGGTGCTCGAATCTCGAGCTGCTTTCCGCTCGAACTAATCTCCGTGTAAACACGAAGGCACTGACCACCACAAAAAAAAACGTGCCCGGGTGACTCGAGTTCAAATATGTGACACACTGAACGTCCAACGACCAGATTTCAATAGGAAACGAATGTGAAAGGCTAGGCAGGCGATGAGCCATAGGTTACAGTGGCGTGTATCTTGACTATGGACGTTGTCATAGTTACTGGAAGAACCTATCGCGTGTCTACATTGGTCGAGACGGATATTTTTAGAAGTAGTGCTATTCCTGATACGTTTTCTGGTATTTATTGGTAATAAAGGCCCGCGATACCTTTAGATGGGCGATGCCTTGTTGTGCTTATGATTTGGTATTAACGTCAGGGGAAATTTATTCTTAGTGTTATGATGGTGGAAGTCCGAGATCGAAGTTAGTTAGTTTGACTAAAGTAGTGTGTTGACCGTGGCAGTGCAGAAGTCACTGTACGCTGTCGAGCGTATTTATTTGATAAGACAGTCTGGCTTTTGGATAGTGACTAGGAAAGAGAAATTGAAGCGAGGTAATAAATAATACACGAAGTAGAATTCAGTAACAGATAACTCACGAAAGATACAATGATATATATTAAATAATGTGCAACGTTGGGGACTCGACAGTGAATCATAAATAAAAAGTAAACTGAAGTGGCTACTTTAGCGCCAACATAAAATAACTGGAGTGTTTTATTCGAAATTGGCGCCAAAATTGTTGTTCGAAAAGTTGGTATTGAGATGGATCAGTAAAACATAAAATGGAAGCATTACAGTCTCAATTACACATTTATTATAAAACTAGAAAAGGAATGCAACATTTTAAACATATTTTGAATGTTTGGTAATTTATCAAAGGGCCATTTATTCACAGCAACACTTTTAATTGCATGGAGGCAGTGTGTTCCAAAAAATACAAAAGATATTCGAAAACAGTCACACAAACATAACCTCAAATTTCGAATTTCATATTCCAATATACTGCTTCAATCAAATTCCTCTTGACTTCCCACTCGAAATAACATTCCCAATAAACCTGTCTCAAAAATAAATAAATCTCTCAGACCTGGAGCCCCACTTTCTATCACTTGAAAGTGGTACGCTCCAAAAATCTGTCACCGGTTCCCCAATTCCCACACGACTGCTCCTAAAACCTCAAAGTCATCCTCTAAAATCGACCTTTTCAAAAATCTCCACCGACCCACTGTCCGCAACGGACGCGACCTCGCGGCGCACATTCGTCCGCGAACCTACCTCACACACACTTTGCCCCCCCCCCCTTCCCCCGCGACAGATGTAAACAAATCGTCCTGTCCCATAAAGAGCGCCAAGATCAGCGGTGGCACCGCGGGAAAACGTCACGACAGAGCCCAAAACAAGGCGCCACGCGATCCCTCCGACCATTCCTGTCCGAATCGCCGCGAAAAAGAGAAATGCTGTCCATGTGTACTCACATAACGACGAGGTATACACCGTGAAATCCCGCTGGTGGCCTCCGACTGACACGCTGCTCCTTTCTAACGCGTCAGGCCCCCAAACAGGCAAACACTTGTGCACAAGGTATACACGTGTAGCACACGTCACTGCTTCCCGATCGAATCCTCCGGCGTTCCGGTCCCTCGGGGACGAGATACACCACGCGAACGCGGGACGGTACGTGCAACGATCCCGAAAACTCGCCCGCGGAGAGAACCAACGGCGGAACCGTCCGTCCCCGTCGTCTTGGCCGTCGTTTTCGTCGTCCACGTTCCCCCCTCGTCCAAGTCGGGGCTCTCCCTCTCGCTCTCACGCCCAGGCGACGATAGACGCACCGTGGCGGTGAAAGGGGAGCGACGTTGATGTCTCTCGCGTGCACGAATCCACCGCGTACAACGACGTCGTCACGGACCGACGCGACCGCGTGAATCGATGACGGCTGGCCAGCTCGGGGCCGACGTGCCGTGGAGGCGGGCGTATCGCGGTCCGAAACGAAAACAGGAGGCAAAAGACCGCTTTCCTCGGGAGCTTATTTACGCACGTCACAGACTCCGCTCACCGCTGAGAGTGCAAGCGCGCGACTGCGGCGCTCGGCGCGGCTTATGCGCCGGCCGCCTGCTTCCCGGCTCTGCCGTCGGCCTCGACGGTGGCGCCACCGCCGAGCCACTGCCCTATCGCTCGACGTCGCACGAAATTCGGACCACGGGAGGACGCGCGCGCACCGCCGCCACCGTTTTGCCCTTGCGACCGCTCGCTGGCGAACTTTCTTTTTCGTCAGGAGCGAAGCTCAGCGGGGCGGGGATATCGCTGGACATTGCCGTGGAAAGAAAGGGTTTGATGGTCAATTGCAGTGAATTTCGGGGGTTTTTCAAGTTCAACGATTGGTGATCTTTGAAAGATTGCTGACATTGGAGAGCTGATGATGAGAAATGTTGGGGGTAGTGAAGTTTAGGAATGAAAGTTTATTGAAGTTTGAAGGGTGAATACTTAATGGAGGACGTTCTGTGACGAATATGAGAATTTTGTTGGCAACTTTTTTCTGGAAAATATAGTACTATAAGCCAAACGTGATAAAAAATATAGTACATTGTGAAAAAATATAGTACTTTTCAGAGGAAAGTGGTACACAATCGAACTACATTAAAACGACATCTTATTTTCTAAATGTATATTTTTTACTTGCACTGAAACTCCAAATTGACATATATAAGGAGCTCGTTTTTTATGAGAGATAAACTGCCTCCGTTTCTCTCTCCTAGTCACTTTATATTCATCATAAAAAAATCTCTGTTAAAGTTTAAATTCGCAAATTAAATTTTTGATGAAGCCGTAGAATAAAAAAATAAGAAAAATTGTAAAATTTTATCAATGTGTCAGAAATATAGTATGTTTACGTACTATATCTTTTTCTAACAGTATATAGTATGCTAGACAAAAATATAGTACAATACTATATATTATAGTACGGTTGGTAACCCTAGCCTGTGATGAGGCTTGACTCCTCCATTTTGATTTTAGGCTGATTTATTGAAATTCCACTTTTCTGTTTCAATTTCCACCCGAAATGCATAATAAGAAACTTCTGCGCAGCTTATTATGTTAAGGCAGTTATTATTCGTTTTAATGCCGCATTTAGATAAGGTGGAGTTGTGGCTAGCGTGTCTCACGCTCGCATAGTGTTCACTGCTTAGTTAGCTGCAAAAGTTGCGAACAAAAGCGAACGACGCTGGCATTCGCAGCAGAAAGATGCTCCCCCAAAGAGAAACGAGCGATAAGGTTTCAGAAATTCTGCGACACACCGTCGCGTCAGAGTTCATTGCTTTGCTGGTCAATAACCATTGCGTCTCACCGTCAAAACAAGCGGAGCCTTTATTAATTTATGGCGAGTGACTCAATAGCTCAAACGAAGCCACCGAAGCTGACTGAATTACGCAGCACGCGCACCATTTTGAACATATTTTCCTGCGCAGAAGTCAAGGCATACCATAGCGCTACCACAGACCCTGCTGTTTTCTTAAAAAAGGGCTAAATTCTTAAATTCATGAAACTTCCTCGACAATTTCCAGTTAAATTAAATTCCAAATCACCTGTACTTTCATTAGAAATCAAACTCAAGTTAATACCCAAGTCGAACACCCTAAACCCAGCACCCCATCAAACCTAACCTCTACACCTAAAAATGGAATAGACGCATCTCCATTGTATCTCCATCCTCGCGATTCTCGACAAGATTGCCAACAGAAAGCGCAATCTTGCGAGCCAATATCTTTCCCCTAAACCCATCCAAGACACGTACATCGTTTCAGTTGGACTAAAAGATCCAGTAAACCGCCTTGTTTGAGGAGCCAATGTCACTAGCGCGCTGATACCAGGTACGACACGTGTGTCCGTTTGTTCCCGGTACAACGCGGCCCACGTGACCGACCTACCTTGAAAATTGGGCCACTGGAGCACGAAGCTGCGACCCGTTTGATAAAAACCTTTCCACCTTTTCCGCTCGCCCGATCGCGAATGGGTCAGAGCGTCGTCGGCGCGTTATTTACGCGAAATTTCATCGTGGTGCGGGGTCCCTGGTCGTTAGGCCGTCTAAACAGCGTCGAGTGGAGCACGCCGCGGGGGCAGGGCGGACGGAGACGGGTGAGGAAGAGGAGAGACGAGAAGCCGTGTGGAAGGTTGGTTGCATTCTCTTGGCAATCTGTGGTAGGAGGCATGTAGGACGAACGGATGGAGAACAGCAGCGCGACTCGCCGCGATGTTGGAGCACTCTGGACGCGGAGGATCCCTGGTGGAGTGGGGGCGCCTCTGGCGGCAGAAAGAATTGCGTGCCGAGGGGGTTACGGAGAGAGATGGAGGCACCGTCAGCGAAAACGAGAGGGAGCGATAGAGGCTGTTAGGTGAAGGAGGATAAAAAGAGCCGCGAAAAGAAGAGGGAAGAGAGGGAGAGACGGGAGCGAGACCGGCGAGTCTTGGACAAGCAAAAAACAAAAGTGCATCTCGGCAAGATGGCCGTCGCCTGAACGACTCTCAAGGTTACGGCGAGGCATAGGGGAGAACGGAGGCAGGCGAATCAGCGCCATGGTGTATGTGTGCCAGCCAGACTGGCTTTAAACTTTAACGCTGGACCCCGTTATTTATTTCGACAACTGCAGCAGGGCGAACCTGTGGAGCCCCTTTACAGTCGCGGGATTACGCCATAGAGCAGTGAGGTCCAGGTGGGCTGTCCGAGGACGCTAGCCTCCATAGCGTCTTCTACGTGCTGCGTGGAACGGGGTGCTCGAAGCCAATGAAGCGGCGGGCATGCCACGGATATGGAAACTTCTAGTAGTGTGCGTGTAGGCTCGTACCCTTAAGGTGAAGTTCCACGGCGCGTGGCTCGTCGACTCGCGCTCGCCAAGTCGGCTCGGCAAGCCACGTGCCGTGGTACATCACCTTTAGGGCCGAAGCGCACACAACTAGAGTTTTCCTCATCCGTTGCATGCCCGCCGCTTCATTGGCTTCGAGCACCCCGTTCCACGCTGCACGTAGAAGACGCTATGGAGGCTAGTGTCCTCGGACCGCCCACCTGGACCTCACTGCCGTAGAGGGTCTGACTAGGACCGTCTTCTGTCTAATGATTAGCCTAGTTTCAATCTGGAAAGAAACCCGGCGTCCAGCTCGATAGCCGCGTTTCCACTGGCGTCCAACTGGAAACTGTGCCGGCATCACCGTTCCAGATCGCCTGAACAGCGCCGCTGGGAAACATGGACGCACGTTGCAGGTTATTGTTCAACGAGGAGGAGAGAATGCGTTGCACAAAAGCAGCTCTCTCGTCCTTTTCGGCCCAGCAACGCGCTCGTTTCACCTATCCTCGCCGCCTTGCGTTACCCCTATTCTCGTCTACGCTCTAACCAAGGTTACCACCCGCCTCCTCTTCCACCTCCTCATCCTTCAGCCTGCCACATTCAAGAGTACAGTCCGCTGAGAAATGGCCGAGGAATGCGCGGGCGCAAAACGCGTCGCGTGGAATCGCTGCACTTGCCTCTCACGAATCTCTGCCGCGGACTCGTAACGCGCAACGGAGAAATTTACGACCGTAGGAAACGATGGACTGCGGAACGTCGAGTCCCGACGATGGGACGCTATGTAAGACGGCTTTAAAAATTCAGGCACGCTGGAGGCTTTTCCTGGAGCAATATCCCCACTTAGGATCGAATCAACCGCGAGGGGTTTATTAGGAGAGTATACCAAGTGGACGTGACTGTACATGTCTAGTTGGCAATCTCCAGCATTATGTAATCTCGATACAGCTGGTTTACTGGTATCAAGGTACGCCACGTTGGAAAAAGTTCAGAGTTCGTTTAATCGCGCGAAACGATCGGCGTGGCGACGAAAAGGACGTTGGTAAATCGTTCAGGTTCAAGGGAAGATGCTTGGAGATGGAAAAAAAATTCTTGTCAGAAGTGGGATTCGAACCCACGCCCACAGAGTGGACTGCGACCTGAACGCAGCGCCTTAGACCGCTCGGCCATCCTGACCTGTCGTCTCGCTTGCTGTAAAAACGAGAAATAAGCCGGCTCGCCGTACTGTGCCGGAGAAACTGGTCTGCAGTACTAAATTTACCTTAGAGCTAGGCGAAAATAGCTAGCCGAGAAGCGGCCGTGGATGCTTTCAAGCAATGCACCGGCAAACGGGTTTCTTTTTTCGCCGACCGACCATTATTCCGTCTCTGCGCGGAACGTGGTTGTAGAAATGATTCCCCGGGATGAGAATGCACGGGGATCAATTAGTTCCAAGTACTGCAACAGGTTTACATTTTTCTGGCCAGCTAGCCGTATACTTAATGCGGAGGGATATGGTGGCTACGCAGACGGTAAGGAATGAGAAGAGCCGTTTTCTTCTTTCAGCAAGTGAATGACTGATAGGAATCAGGCAACTTATCAAGATCCAAATTTATCGAACGTTCAACTCTTTGCTGAGGTAGCCTCGGTCATGAGCAAAAATGCGAGCAAGATGTCACGTGCGTGTTGGTACTTTCATTTAATGCAGAAGTAGATAACAATTAATGGGTTCTTAATTTTATAGAGTTGAATGCAGTAGTCTGTCCAGTTCAAAATCCCCGTGGCACCAGAATTAAAAATTTGAGATCAGTCGGTATATTCCGTATAAACCACTTTCAAATTTGCAGTGTACAGATTTCATGTGTGCTTCTCATCCACGCAAGGATGCACATACAATCCACCATTTCATTAATGCAACCTCACTGAAGGCAGCCAAAGTGTAAGCCAATTTCTTGCACACCTCACTATGAAGCTCACCGATAAGTAATGCCCTCTATCGCTACACAGTGCCCGGAATCGTAATCGTGGTTGGAAGATTGCCATCAGGCGTCGATCGCGCGAGCAATGCACCGACCCAGACCTATTTTTAATTTCCACAAACGTCAATCCCGTAACACAGTCTCCTACTCCTCGCCAACAACGTTGCCTCTTCTAAGCCACATCGAAAACCCATCCCTGCATCTACCCCATCCAACCCTTCAAGCCTCCCCTGTCCCACGATTGGACGGTGCGGCACCTGTCTGAAAGGCAGCTAGGCCCCGGGAGACCCTCTGAAACCATCTTTCGAGCGATCCACGCGACGCGGCTTCTCCCTCGCGAGCTAGTCCCACGGAATTGCAGTTTCCGGTGCAGCAGGCGGCGTTACATTCGCATTGAGCGTCGCTGCGTCTCAAGGCCGGACCGTCCGAGAGCTAAGGACGACGTTAGGCCCCCCTTCGACCCCTCGCCCAAGTCCCCACACGGTCGTCCTCAGTCTCGTATGCATCTCCGTGGTCGCCTCCGTCATCCCTCCTTCTCCTGCCCCGCAGCTCTTTCGCTCCCGCTCTCCAGTTGTGTTCTGCACCAGTCCCTCCTCGTTCCTCATTCCCCGATGCGTGTGTCTGTAGATCCTCCCTGCCCCCCTAGCGCCTGCGGTCGTAGGCAGCGTTCGACTCGACGAAACTGCTCCACTGCGCGACTCCTCTTGGCCTCTCCTCGTGGCGTGCATTATAAACGCTAGCCGGAGCGTTTCCTACGGGCAGGAAACGATTTACCTGGTTCCACTGTACCGCAGGGTTGTCGAGACGGTTTTATGCACGTGAGAGGCGTCTTGCCCCGCGGGACTGGGTGTATTTACATCTCAGACGGGGACCTGCTCCTCAGGGGTTCGGATACTTGGGTGCTGCGGGATTTCGCTGGGGCTGAGGAGTCGGGGGAACTGGGGAGCGCTTGGAAGGTTCCTTGCAGGTTGAAATGAGTGGAATATAGCGGGAGGATTCGAGAATGAGAATGTTTTGTTTAGGAACCTTTGGCTTTGGAAGATGGATGTGGAGTTTTTATGCTGGGAATGAGTTTTGATGAGGATGCCCAGGGCATTCTTTCACACTGGTGGCGGGAATAGTTGGTGGGTTGGCAACTAGGTTACTGAGAGTAAAGTTACCTAACTGGGAGTACAATTAGGGTACTGGTGTGCAAATAGATGACTGGGAATAAGACTAAGGGACTGCGAGTGCAAATGGGTGACTGGAAGTACAACTAGGTGACTGGGAGTAGAATTGCGTAACACTGGGAGTAGAATTAGGTGACACTGGAAGTAAAACTAGGCGACTGACAGTAGAATTAGGTGACACTGGGAGTAAAACTAAGTAACTGAGAGTAAAACTAGGTAACTGAGAGTAAAACTAGGTTACTGGGAGTTCAACTAGGTTACTGGGAGTTCAACTAGGTGACTGAGAGCACAACTAGGTGACTAGGAATGTAACTAGGCGCCCAATTCTAGATAATTTTACAATCTTCTGAAATTCTCTGCAGCTGAAAGCTAATTGTAACTCTACTCATGTGGGAACTGAATTTTGGCAACAGCTTCTACCTCACTGGTAAAATATAATGATGCCAAGTATTTATTTAAAGAGTCACTAGGTAATTAACCCTACAGTTTGTGATCTTCACCCTTTTCCTTTAAATTCCTATACATGTTGTACATATCAGCCTCCCCTGGTTTACATCAAAATACATTGGGATGATAATTGCTTGACCATTAACTGATAATAAAATTATTCACACTTTCCAAATTGCATATCTTCTAATAACCTAATTTTATGCCACAACTCATGAATTTTAAACCCATTCTACCCTGAATCTAGTTGTCCCCATGTTCAAAACCAGAAGACCTTTGATGAAAATGTTACAGAAAGTCCCCTTCAAAGTTGTACAATTTTTTTGCGTCTAGCCGAACACTGATTAGACTCCACCCTTCCGTTTGATGTAATGGAAGTGCGCGTCGCATTCACGCGGCTCAAGTGAGTCATCCGTGGCGTGTAGGAAGTAAGGGCATCACTTCGTTAGGATTCCTTACATGTCACTGGGTTACTATACTCGCATTCCGCGCATAGAACGGAAGTCTTTAGTATGAAAGAAACTACTTCAGAATCTCGACCGTCGTCCATCCTACATTGCAGCAGCTGGCTGAAGGGCTTCTCCCATTGTGAATTAATTCCCTCCCGTATTTTGCGGTCTCTGTCAAGATACCGGTACTCGACACAGTTACTTCCGACGGAACCGTCATGAATGAATACTAAAATAAAATGTCTGATAGCGACATTTAACATGCAAAAATGAATCGTTTAGAATACTTCATGTCCAGATTTCTTCGACACGGTGCATCATGCTTGGTGGGGCTACCAAGGTCGCTAAGCTAAATTCAGTTGACATAGCGGCCAATTTAAATTCCATCAATTTCTTTTAGTATAATTTAAATTGCGATGGCTGTTGGCAATTCTGATTGAAGGGTGGCACTGAATGTACCTTTCACAAATTATTTTGAACTCTTAAAATAAAACATCCCAAAGTGGAAAAATATAGGAATATAAAACTTCGAGAAGAATTCTAATTTCACAAGAGAAACTTTAAAAAGTTGACCAGCAGTATGGCTGGCATAAAATTATGAGGAATCACTTAAAAACAAAGACCACGCTCGAAATTTCTTAAAGAGACAGTGGAGAGCTAAATGACCCAGGTAATTTATGATCGAGAATCCACGATCGCCCTTCCAATGCCCACCTTATGCAACAGGGGCCACTAAAGACTTCCTGGAAGATGTAAGGAGAAATTCGTTAAGTAGAATTGAGGAGGAAGCAACGATCTGGCTTGATTAACATCCAAGGTCGCTCTCGTTTTTCGGGCGAAACAGGTGGACGACAGACCGTGCACGAACCAAGGTCACCTCCTCTACTAACGGGTAACAGATTAGAAGATCGATTTGGGACACGTCTTCTTCCTTTTACCCGGGGCATCTGCAGTTGCATCTGGACGAGATATCCAGCACACCTTGTTGCCCGATCCCCACGTAATCGCCAACCCCTCTACTCCCGATGGCGACCTCGCGTGAGAAGGATTCGAAAATTTCACGACGTCCACTTGCGTGTGTACGTCTGTTCAAATTCAAATGGAAGGGTTCAGCGGGCAACACTGTTACTGTGAAGTTTCTTACATTGTGTGGCGTATAAAAGACCAGAGAATGTAACTTGGGCTATAATTTAGATTTTAGACTGATTTAAGGGTTGCTGAAGACTTCTGTAGCCAAAAGTTGGATAGAATCGTTTTTGTGCGATCAGCGGAAATTGTGGCGATTTTGACACTATATTTTTTTGGATTCTCATAATTTTCATACACCAACCGTGATTTATTTATAATTCTGTTATAATACAGGGTCTCTCAGAACGTTTGCCACCTGGGCCATTTTAATTAGATCCGCCATTGCGAGTGAGGCAATCAAAGGATGCTCAAAATATAAGAACATGTCTACTAGCCTTCACCTCGACAGCAAATTCTTCGATTCGAGCTGGTAACCTGCACGTGTCTGGTATCGCAGTTATCACGAGCCTTCTGCAACGAATCCGAACTCAGAGTTCTACTTAAAAGGTTAACTGCCCTGGATCACGTGGCAAAGGAATCGGGGGAACGAGTGGAAACGAGAAAATTCAGAAGCACGTGGCGTTGGTACGCATTATAGTTTCTTGAAGGTAAAAGTTCTCCCCAACACGCTCAAATTTGGATCAACATTTCGTATATTCTAGTGAACTCTAGTGAAATCCACGCTGCTTTGGAAATAGAAATATGATTCTACAGAATATACTACTCACTGCAGTGGCAAGTGACCTAAACATCAGACAATATGCTTAGAATGTTAATGACCTTTTTAGTAGCTTGATAATATAGTAGAAGTTTCAACAATATTACTTAACTAATTTAAGTAACATAATTAACTTAATTAACTTAACTAATTTAACTAACTTAACTAACTTAAATAAATTAACATACTTGACTAACTTTTGCACTAAAATTTATAGTTGTGGCGGGCCACCTTGTCACCTGGCAACTAATATTTTTAGACCTATTCCACGTCTACTATCATGTAAATACATTTATGGTTTCGTTTAATATGAGAACTTCAATATCCACTGATGGTAAAACCTAAAAATTCGGAGTCTGAAGCAGCTCGCAGGTTTCTGCTTTGAAAACTGTGGCTGTCAAAGTGTTAATCGTGCCGCGAGGAAAGCAATTTCATCGAATCCTCTAGCGTGTCGCGATCCCTGGCAGCGATTTTATTAATTTTGCAGGCGATGCAGCGAGCCAATGGCGTGGGGGACGTATCGAAAACAGAAATAGACGAAGAGAAACTGGCAGACGGCTTGGCGAAGTCGCGACGGAATTTACATAATTTCCCCATTCTTCGGTGGGAATGGTAATGCCCGGCGAGAAATTGCGCTGTTAAGAAAGAAAGTGAAATTTATGGGGTACTCGCCAACACCTTAAACCTGCTTTTACGCGTAACACATTGCCCGATTCGCGGATTTTTATGGGGCTCCATTGCGCGCGCGCTCTGCTTCCCCCAACTAGAGCTCCAACGAACGTGATGTCAAAACGGAAATCCTAGGGGGGATCCTTGCCATCCACGTTTAAATTAATCGTTCAGTTTGAATGCTTCCAAAAGAAATGCAAAAAATCTATAAAAAAAAAAATTGAAAATGGAAGGGGAGTCGCTTCCTGTATTTTTCAAGCCTACAGTATGATTCTACGATAAAAACTGAATCGAAAATGTGAGAAGAAATTTTCTCCTCCGAGCTCCTGTTTCTGAGAAAAACAAGTTCCAAAATTGAAACGTCTACCGCGTGATCACTTATATCCGTGTGCATTTAAGAAATACGGATTCAAGTGTAATTCCTGGTGAAGTGCACCACATTCCAATGAAAAGAATCTTAAAGTTTTTCAAATATCGTCGAGGACGTCGAGATTTTCTGAAACGCATTTTTGCTAGCACCAATTTTTGAACCGGATTTTCTCGAGAACGAAGCATCGTACCAGAAAACGTCACTCCACAGTATTTTCTTATTTTATAACCCTCTACCACCTCCATGCATCAAAATCCTCCAAAACCCAATCCGTAACGAAACATCCAGTATCGACGAATCAAAAAAATATAATCAAGTATTTTCAGCCCCCCGCTAAAAAAAAATGCAAAGAAAATGACCCCCCCCCCCCCCCCCCCCCGAAGCGTGACATTCGCGTTAAATAAGAATATCAGGCAAGGTGAACCGTTTTGCGCAACCATCGCCGACCGGGAGCATATTTTTCGTGGAGCGACCGTCGGGCAGAGGCGAATATTCTCGAAAGCCGCGTTCTTTTCCCCGATTTCGATGGACTCGCCTCAGAACTCGACTTATTTATAATCCGCGGTGGCCGATGGAGCGCCGAAAAAGAGACGTTGAAGGATGCGGAGGAACTCGAGGACAGAACCGGCAAGAAATGCACGGGCGAGGTGGGGCGGAGCGGGAAGGGGGAGAGTGAAAGAAGGGCGAAGGGGAAGGGGACAATGTGTGCAACTGCAGTCCAAGGCCAAGCGATCGTGACTGGTTTAATGGCATTCGAGTCCCAGCCTCGAGTGCAATTATAATACGAGAATGTGCATCCACCTTTGGTCCTCTGACATACACAACACATCGGCGCGCCATCGCCACCTCCCCGCCCGCCATCTAGCTTCCCCTTTCGAGCGGAGCGCATTGAGTGACGCGAGTTTAGGCAGCCTGTGTGTTATTCATGGCGAAATTGCATAGCACGTTGAGTAAGACTGGTTGTTTTGCTTCTCTCCGGTTGTGGGTTAGGTGAGTGGATCTCGTGATAGGATTTTGTAATACTTTTTGGAGGACTATGTTGTGAATGGCTGGTACGCGTTATTGTGCTTGAGGGCGAGGTGTGAATTAATTGGGAGATGTGGAGGGGAATTTCTTAGGCGGTTTGATTCGATTGTTTTGGGGATTGGAAACATGGTGGGTGGTGTTTCTGGGAATGTGGTATTTATTTATGAGCATGGACCTCCGGTGGAAGGGGAGGGGACAAGCATAAGAAATAATCACTTATTTTTTAAAACTAATGGTTATTAACGAATATTTTAAAATTTTTGATTAAATTGGCGCTGAAAAATGGGATCATATTTATGAGATAGTATTATTGGGGATTTTAACTTGGGGAATTTAGATTTTGGGAGAATGCTTGATCATTTTGACTTAGGTTTTTAAAGAATTTGAAAGTCAGTTTTGGGAGATAATAAATGTTTTTTGTAACTAATGAAACTGGAGACTACGTTATTTAAAAAAAAAACTCGAAAGGCTGCAAACTACTGAAAAGAAATTCCAAAATGTCACCGTACCTTTAATAAATGTGTAAAATGTTGAACCTATGAACATTTTAATTTCAAGCATTTCTTTCCACCTTTATCGCCTCCGCAATTTTTTACCGTCCCCACATGGCAGGCAGACACAACACAGAGGGGGAAAAAGCTCAGTAAATCAATTAATATGATAGATCAATTCAATCATCGCTGGCGCTACAAATTTTTGTATTTTCCACTAAAGGACGAGACAGATCGGATCTCCCCACGTCTGTCGACAGTGATAAGCGTCAGATAAGGTTTACATCACGATACCTTTGGGAATCTACTTTCTCGAAACGAATGGATGCTTCAGAAAATTTCTGTTTGCTGAGGACTGGACACTATTCTTCAAACGATATCGTTTTGAATATAAAACTTATCTACAATTCCAGTATAAACTCTTTCATATATTCCTCCAGTACCAAAATTTGAAAATATCCAGGATGGAATCCAAAACTCGGATAATTACAGAAATTTAAAAATTAATAGATTTCAAAGTTTTTTTGGTATTGTTTGATTCAAGTAGTTATGTAAATTTCTAAATCCCATTTTTCTTTTGAGTTACGGTTAATGATATTAGCCACTCCTACATCTTTTTAAAATTTGGTCCCTTTATCAGGGTAGTTAATATTAATTCTCATTTCCATTTTAATACCAACTCCTTCACTTTCATATCGTCAAGATTGAGTAGCAGATAGAGAAAGTTCGCCGTACATAGTTGTTTGCCAATCACACAGAAGCACAACGTACCCAACGAAAGTTCCCGCGGAACGATCGCTGATTCATTGTTCCTTTTCAAAGTGATTAATGGACTAGCGAAACGCCAACAAATCCTGAACACTTATCAACCCCGATGTATCGCGAGGCTTTCCTAGGACATCATCAATATTTCACATGCCACTCTCCAAGAGTAACTATGCAGCGATTTAATTAGCTCTACATACCACGAAACAAATACATTTAAAGGACACAGTAATTTCTTCCTGCGATTTGCCACTTGCTTTCCAAACCATTATGAAGAAAGTTCTCTCAATTTCTTCTGCAGTGACATGATTTTTATTTGTTTGGTACATAAGTTGCTAATACCTAGGTACTTTAAAAAGCGAACCGCGACCATAAAACAAGATAGAAGTCGTATATTTAATTTAGGATGACTTTGCGCTCTGGACCAATGTGCCGGGGCGAAGTTTTTGTATTTCTACGATATTAAGTTCGTACAAACGAACATTACTGAAGAATAAGCTACTAAAGCTTTCATATTTCATAAACTCAACTAATATAAGTACCTCAAATTAATTTAATAATTAATAAATATTTAGACACTTCAATAGAATTTAAATAAAAGATTATTAAAAACCGCAATATTCCATAAGTTGGCAATTCTAATAAAGTTGGACATAACACTGTAGAAATTTAAAAACGAACAATTAAGAACACTCAGTACTCTATTAACATAATTTTCCACAACAGCGGAACATTTCAGTCCCCATACTTTTCCATGTATTAATGCAAAAATGATTCACCTAAAAAAGATAAACATAGCATAAAGTATTAAACACCACCAGAGTCAGATTCTCATTTTTCACCCGAATACTGTTAATCACGTGTCATAAATGAATAATGACTACAAAGAAGGACCGAGTGAAAGGCGATGCGTTGTCATAAGCCGAAGAGTTCCGAGGCGCAGGGAGCGCCGTGGTGGCGAAGAAGAGCGGTCGAAATTCGCCAAAAGGAACCTGTTTCCGTATACGAAACGGCCAGCAGCCTGCTTAGAATTCTACGCCACGGCGATACGTTATTCCGGTTTCTCTTTTGCCAAACTGCACGCGCGAGCCTCGCCATCCTATTGGCGGGAGGGTGGCGCAATCGGCGAGCCACGATCTCAACGCGATCGTCCTCTTTATTCTTTCCAGGGAATCAAAAAAGGTTTAAACGCACATTTGCAATGCAGATGCGCATTCGCGTCAAAGATTTTCGTTGTTTCATGTGCTCCGCCGGTGGACCAGTTACCTTATTCTCCCATTTCCTTATGGGCGAAGTGGCTGTTGACGTGGCATCGCTTATTAGGTCACTACCAGCTGGTTTTCATTCTTTGTGGAATGTCTTATGGGAATTCTGAATTCGGATATGAAAAGTAAATATTTAGTGGAATATTGATTCTCCGCATGGCAGATTCTCTGGAGAACCAGTGGAGTTAGACTGGGAATCTTACCTTTCCTCAGTGAATATTCTACTGTAATTGGCTTCAAAAATTTAAATAATCTGTAATCAATAAGGAAGTACACATCTGAATCCTATTTATGACCTACCTACTAGAGCTGTTACGAATATTTGGATAGTCTAAGTATTCGAATACTAGTAGAATTCAAATATGAAATTCAAATAATTCAAATATTCGAATAATTAGGAGTATTCGAATATACAAACATTATTTGAATAATTGGGAGTATTCGAATATTCGAACATTAATCGAATAATTAAGAGTAGGTATTCGAATAAGTATTCGGAGTGATCGAATTTTGGATTGTACCGAATAGAAATCTGAACATGAAATATTTTTTCATTCTGTATCGTGCAATTCTTTTCATATTGGCCTTCACGATCATTTATTTCTCAAACGCTTAGATTCCTATTTGGTTCAATCCGATATTCAAACTTTGCATTATTCAAATACTCCGAATTAATCTAATACTCAGAATTACATATTCGAATTATTCGAATACTCAGAATTATTCGAATATTTAAATACTCCGTAAAATTCGCATATTCAGAAATATTCGAATATTTAAATACTCCGTAATACTGGAATACTCAGAATTATTCGAATATTCGAATTCTCCGTACGTGATAGTCGAATATTGGAATTATTCTCTCTACTACCTACCCCTATCAAAATGCTTTCAACCACAGAATCCACTAACACCAATTAAAAAAACACCCGAACTTAAAAAAACTGAAACCCTCCCCTTGATCTCCCACCAATCCTCAAGAAACCCCTCTGACAACCGCAAAACCACACCCTCAAATTCCCTCAAACATAAAATTCCATCATATCGCTTTAAATATCCATACACCTTCAAGACACCATGAATACCAATCGAGGATACGCCAGCCCCATCCAACCCCCCCAGCGGCTCCACCACACGATCGGCAAATATCTCCATCGAGAGAACGTTCGAGGCCCCGAAACAAACTGCCTCCGCGGGGACATTAAAAGACACGGGTGCGTGTGAGGCGGGCATCGTTTCCGAAGGTACGAATTAATTCCCTAGAAACAAGGTGGCTCGTTACACGGTCGTGTTCCACGGCCAGCTCCGGCGTGTGTGCACGGCCTGCCCCGTGGCGACGCCGGGCGTCGGTGGTGCGTGCGTGTGCCGCACTGCGTTTCGAACATCGCGGTAGGACGTAGAATATCCCGCTGGTATTGATCAAGGAGTGGTAGCGGGTGTTCTTGAACCCTGGTGCTCTTGCTCCCACTTTACGATGCTCGCCAAAGCAACGCTCGCCCGAGACCATTACCTGTACGCTTTGCAACGTCTATACACCCGGCAGCGACCTCACACAGCCACGTGCATATCGTCGTTTAACCGAATGGAAGACGAGTCTGGTCGTGAAACGCGTCCGTGCTTAACGTATCCGTTTTTATCAGGCACGGGAATAGAGTTACTCGATTACTTCTTGCCGACCGGGGTATATCTGGTTTTACACTGCAATATGTGGGGTACAGGAGCCCATACTTTGGGAAATTTCTGAGGGATGTTGGGGATGTGGGGTGGAGGAAAATTCGGATTTCAGGGTCTTGCGGAGTGTTCATTGATGAGGAATTTGATGGATGGTTGAGGGGGTGGTGTTTTTTGTTTGAGGAAGGGACTTTTTTTTAATTGGAAGTGTTGGGAGCAAGTGCGATAGTGAAGCGGGAGGAGGAGGGGACAGGTTGCGGGATATTGAATTTCTTTTATTAAGATGAATGGAGATTGATGGGAGCACTTGGAGACGTTTATAATTTTAGAATTTGTAGAACAGATTTGAATTCGAAAATAATTATCATAGGCAAGCGATATATAAACTCATTTATCGTTTTACTAATAAGGGATCGTTGGCAACTGGAAAATTCAAAACAAAATTGAAACTTTGCAGAATTTAATTCAAGTGATGCTAATAATGTAATCATTTTTTATTTCGGAAATAAAACAGTGCTAGGAATGAAAATACCTCCAGCAAGAAATGGCGAGGTTTTATATCATCGTGAATATGTGCGAAACCGTAAAAGATATCGAAAAAAGTTCCATTCAAAGTTTCATGGTTTTTGATATTCTGCCATATGGTGATAACGAATTTTTCAATTCTTAGGGAACTGACTAAGATTGTATATATTGGTCTCCACAAACAAATAAAACGTTACAATATCACTATATTTAACCCTTGAGCGTATAAAAAAATCGATAGTAAATAATTTTGGGAAAATTTTCCCGGAAACTTTTTTTGTGGGGGTGCTCAACTCAAAACCACAAGCCCCATTTGGTTCCCTTCCTTATCAGCACTTTTCCTGACTTCCCTCCCAACCCTTAAAAATTCCAATTCCCAAGACACCCAAAAATCCAAAATCTCAAAATACCTTTCGCGCCAACCGAAATCTCTAGCGCAACTTCAAAAATCATACCATCACCTCTGAAGTTATTACAACCCTTCCCCTCAAATTTACCTCTCAAAAAAAATATGCGTTAGGCGTCAAAGACATACCCCCAACTTAACCCCTCAAAAGTTGAGTTTCTCTTGCGCGAAACAGCATCGGGGAAGTACGAATAGTGGATATAGGCAACCTAGCCGACCCAATGTCCCCAGATTCAATTAAAACCATCGACCCACACGCCGGCGGCGCTCGATATCCACTGAATAAGCTGCACACGTACACGCGACGCCGTTTATCCGCGCTGTTCTACGATGCACGCCTGTAGGCAGCGCATGCTAAAAGCATTTACGAGCCAGCGATCATGTGTGTGACCTTGCTGAGACATTGCACCGGCATAAACAGACGGCCGCGCGTGCACTCGTAGGCGTATTTTATAAATCTGCTCTATTGGTGCCCTTTGAAGACGGCCTGGGCTCTCGTTAAACCAACGTCATACGACACAACCGTAACAGACCTCCGCGAACGACGAACGCTCGCCGTTGAGAATCTAAAGAAGCATAGGGGAATTTGTTTACGGTTGGCAACACTGTCGGGACACTGTCCACGATTTTACACAGTCAATATTCGTTCCAGGAAAGGTCGGACGAGTGACGCATATGGTGGTTCGACAAGTTTTGCTTTGGGAGAAGGGAATGCTCTTATTTTCTGGCGCGTTAACTTCGTGGGGAATTTTTGCAGGGTATTATACATGTAGTGGAACTTTGATACTTGCAGGAGCAAATGTGAGGAGTGAAATTATGTGACATAAAGGTTTCATGCAGAATTAAAAAGTACTTTAAGTAACTTTACAACAGATTATAGAAAATAAAATTCTAGGGAATTTAGTCTCAAACTCTATCCAACTACACCAAAGGAGTTAACTTTAATAATTCAATGCAGTAAGAATTTATTACCACACCATAAAATGACCCACCTTGTAATCTTGTTTTACTCATCTATATACCATAAAATATCAAAAAATTTAACAAAGTGGGAGGACCAAAGTATACTCCTTCCAAACAAGAAAAAACTAACCTCTCCAGCGCTGAATTAAAAAAAAACGCCCAATCTCAATTCACGATCTACGCAACAAAACCCCAACGATTCAATTCCCCAGCCACGACGAATCGCTCAGTTCATAATAACAACCCCGTCGTTCTCTCATAAACAGTAAAGCGTTAGCCGATAATCAACGTCGACGCGAAAAATCCCCCAACACGCAACGTGTACTCATCGATAATTCCTCGTCAAAAGTGTACACAGCCGACGATTTTTAACGTGGCAACGTAACAATTTCATCGTCCCGAGCGAAGGGTTAGGCCGAGGCACCGGTTGATTGAAGGTTAACTTAGAAACGACGATGCTGGGCACCGCAGTTTTCGTCCGGCGGTGCGATAAAACTGTACAATGCTCCTCGGGAGGGAGGAGACAGGCTGCCATTAAATGATCACGGAGAACAATTTTCCGCCATTTAATATTGCCTTTAAATAGCGGTGCACTCGATACTCGAACGATACTCGAACAACGGCGCCGCGGCTGTCAGGGTATAACGTCCTCGTGCTAAAAACGACGCAATGTCACCGCGCGCGAAAATACGCGCCAGGTGATGCACGCCATTCGCGGAAATCGGTCGCACTAAAAATACGCCGAACCGAAAGTCAAGTGTATACACACGCAGCTGCCGGAACGATTGTCAACGTGCCTCCAACTTTCACTGAATCTCTCCGTTCGGTTGCCATTTCGGCGAGCGTTTGGGGGAAAAAATGGCATTATGTAATTTGTTAATAAAATCGGAATAATATCCTCCTGGGAGGGAAACTCGAAGGTAGTGTGGTTTAGCTGTGTAAAATGGATCGAAAATGTGGGATTAAGTTTTTTAGTACGACGCATAGTTTTTGAGTAAAACGAATTTGGAAATGGAGTTGGGGCGAGTGTGGATTTAGTCACGACTTGTGCAGGAGGTGTATAAGGTACTTTTAGTGAGTAAGTAATGTTCGAGATTATAGGAAATTGGTTGTAATTTTTTGGAAAATTCAGCGCGTCACCCGCAGAATTTTCGAACTTGATTTACTAGAAAACCAAGCATCGTACGACGAAAATTTATTGGTCATTTTCGATGCATTTTTTAGCACGGAATCTTTTTCTGCCAGCATTTTTCAAAACACTTTACATACAGACGATTTAATAAGGGGATTCTCAAAAAGTTTCATGCGAAAATAAGATTTATTTTCAAATTGGAACGCTTTGGGCTTCCACAAAAGAATTAAGCAACAAGTAACTATTTAAAATTCTGAATTCCTCATGCACCAAAGGCTCGCATGAAAAAAAGGGTAAAGAGGCATTAAAATCGCCCCGCATGGAACGCAAACCAGCCGGAGAATCCGTTCGAAGAGTCTATTCTCTCCATGCAGTTATTTGCCGAAGCGAGCGAGCAAAATACCGATTTCTAATCTCTGTTGACTTTCCTCTTGAGCCCCGGCGACGTCGTTCGCCGTGATAAGACTCACGCTTCTTCACGATTTCGATTGTTCGAACGGAACGATGCGGGAAACTACAGGATGGCTCGCGGCAGCGACAAGCAGCGAAGTCGAAGCACGGTGAAACGAAGAAAAAAATTAAAAAAGCAACACATTCGTCCAACAATGTGCAACAGGATGCCGACGGACCTTGAAGCCGCGGCACTGGAAATATTATAAAAAAACACGATCAACCGACAAGGAAAATTAATTATTGAACTGGGACGTGAGACCCGTGAACAGCAAATGCTGGTATAATTAGACATAATTACGGACAACATGTAGAACAGGGGGCTGAATGGAATTCGAAAAAGAGGAGCCGGCAAGGAATGAATAAAACAGAGAAGCAAGACTTCGCGTTGCAGTGGGGTATATAGTAGGGGACCTTGACAAAGGCTGCAGGAAATTACTGCGCAAGATAAAAGCGAAATAATCGAGATACCGAGGAGGGAGGAAGTGCATTGATACGAAGACAGAAGTGAAACGCAAAAAACTACGCGCGTAGAAATGTTCTCTTTGTTGCTCGAGCGGGAATGATCAAGTATTATTAATGAAGCGGAGGGAGACGTGACTGGCGGCGAAGCAGCGATCCCAGGAAACTAAAATGAGAAAAGGGAAGGACAGAGGAGGCAAGAAACACACGCAACGACGGCGGAAAAAATGCGCGTGGAGAAAAAAGAAGGGGGACGGGATATTGGGGAATGCAAAAAGCGCAGAAGAAAGGAGGAGCATTAACGCGAAGACGAACGGCGAGAAGTATCAAAAGGCGATAGGAGGGGAAGAGATAAGAAGAAAAAGGATCCGACGACAACCGCGGAGCCAGCTTTGCTTTATCGCATCGACCGAGTTTACTATCGGAGGGTAAAGCCGCGCGGGATTGCGCTAGAAATGCCAGCAGTCGATCGACTGCGCTCGAGGAAAATTGCCGGAGAAATTGCAGTTGCCCCTTTCGCTCGATATAATCAATTTTCATCGGCGGTCCGAGTGATTCTCATTGAATTTATCTTGGTGCAATCTCCATTGTGCAATCTTGCTCCTAGTTATTATCCTGCGATCGAGGAATTAAAGGCTGGCTGGTGTATTTGTTGCATGGGACGTAAAGGTGTAATGGTTTCTGGAGGTATGGTATTAATATGTTCCTAGGGACTTTGTAGGTATGTTTGAAGAATGAAAATTGTAGGGTATTATCGACTTGTTGAACTTGGGAAGTTGTAATTTGGTATAAGATTGTTTTAGTGCAGAGTGGAGAAATGGGAGGGATTAATGAAGATTGAGGATGCTGAGAGTGCCTGAGAGTTTACTGGAACATAATCATTAAGATGCATTCAGAGTTTATTTAGATAGGGTGTGAGATCATTTTGGAAGCTGCTGGGATTTGTATGCTAATGTTAGCTGTGAGAGGTTTGTAATTAATGAGTACGACTTGCACTGAGATGACTTTAATGCTAATTCGGGACGCACTGAGATTACTTTAATGCTAATTCGGAACGCATTGAGATTACTTCAATACTAATTCTCCACGCACTGAGACTTTAGTCGCGTTTTCTGTAAGTTACACAATTGGGTGTTCGTTGCAGTGGAGTATGGAGTTCAGCAGTTAAGTGGACTGGAAGTTAAGTACATAAGTAAATTGGGAGTTGAGTAGTTGAGTTAACTGGGAGTTGAGTACTTGAGTTAACTGGGAGTTGAATACTTAATTTAACTGGGAGCTGAGTACTTAAGTTAACTGGGAGTTGAGTACATTAATAAATTGGGAGTTGAGTACTTGAGTTAACTGGGAGTTGAATACTTAAGTTAACTGGGAGTTGAGTACTTAAGTTAACTGAGAGTTGAGTACTTGAGTGGACTGGGAGTTGTATACTTAAGTTAGCTGGGAGTTGATTAGTTGGGTTAACGGGGAGTAGAGTACTCGAGTGACCTGGGAATTAAGTGCTTGAGTTAACCAAAACTTGACTACTATAAAAAATATATAAACTTCATTATTCGCCAGAAATACATATGTAAGCAGTCAATATCTATTAAAGTTGCTTCCTATCACAACTTTTCACCCCTGCAATGAACCTCCTAATTATAAAATTTCTATGATCATACTACATCTCACAAACCATGTTCCTTTACACATCAACCTTAAATTTCGATCAAATAAGATTCCAACATAATCAAACTTTCACACAATTCCCCAAATTCCATCAACCTCCGAATTCTACCGTATTCCTGAAACACCCTGTATCTCCTACCGCTCCATTTTAGCCAACAGAAAGTTACAGCCAGCGACCTATACTTTTCATAAGGCAATTAGAGGCGGCGGGAAGGTCTCAAGAGCTGCGATACGATCCACGGAGCCAAGTCCTTTTGCAGAAGGTTAAATCCATTATGTGGCGAGCGCGATTCGCTTCTTCTGCGTCGTCGTCGGCTGGAATTAAGAGGAACGGAACAGGGAGGAACGCTGGTGCGCGCCACCTTGTCCCGAGAAAAATTCACCGCGTTCCTTCGCGAGCCATGGAAGCGATCTGGTTCTACATAGTCGATCTAGGAGAGCAAGGACATCAACTCTGCCTATCGATGCCACGTATCGAATCATCGCAGCATGCTACTCTCTCGATTATTCGCGTCTGCTTAACCGACAGACACGCTGACACGATTGCGAGATCACGTCACGGATCTTTGTCTTCAAAAATTATTATTCTGCGAATAGAATTTGATCGATCGGCCTGACAGGGAATGCGGACAACCGAGCAATCGATTTTAATGAGAGAAGCGCAGGGAAGAGTTTGCAAAGTAGTCCTTCTGGTGGCTTCGACGATGACCTGAGACCTGGGTGCCAAGTATGGACTAAGCTGAGATGTCGAAAATAATTTTGCACTCTGATATTGTATCATTAATTATTACAACTATTTTCTGCTTTAAAAAAATTCAAAAATAAAAAAGCTCCCAAGCCTCAGGCACGCCAGACATAGATGAACACCAATTATTTAACTTTTTCATGAGGATCCTATAATACTCTTCATAAAAACTGGACTAAACCTTGAGGAATATTGTAGAACTCATACCAGTATCAATTCAATGAAAAACACTTGCAACCCCCAAAGTGCGCACGCGGTGTGCGGATCGTCTGCGACTTCTATTACCTAACACACTTCCTGAACGCCCATGGGCGTCCCACGCACAGCCGCATGCACCCTATCCATATCACTCTATCTAACTCTCAGAAAAGAAGCAAAAATTCTAGAATTAGCACAAGACAAGAACAAGGCCCTCCCTTCTTCAAATATATACACCAGAACTCGCTCATAGTATTTCATACCTTTATCATGACAAACACCCTGCGACAGTCGTATCTGGTGCTTCGCGGGAATGGACATGGGGACTGCAGCGTCATTGCAGCATTAATAAATCACGATCAGCGAGGTACACGAAGGCCAATAGCTCCGAGACCCGTCAAACGACGAGGAATGATGGAAAGCCCACTGTCTGCCGGCCTCTGCGCCGATGTACGCATCAGGATTTCCCCTTTCTGCGTCCACGTGGCATCGAGCTGGCATTCGGGGATGGTTCGAGTCTCTCGACAGGGTAGGCACGCCCGTTTCTATGACAACAGACGCGCAAAAACCCCATTGATACGAGAGGATGTACGGGCAGAAACTTGCGAGATCCTTCCACCGCTTACGCACATACGGTTCCTCCCAGAAAAATGCTCCCTCTCGAGATGGATGGAGCGCGGAATATCCTGCATCTTCCTGCCAGAGATGCTCGTACAGTAAAACTACCATTTGCGTGGTCGTACATCCCTGGATCTGATAGAAGCCTCTCATGGCAATCCCATTTCATCAAAATTTCATCTGTTCCGCCTTAGTCACTGCAGTTGGTCCTGCTGAAGCAGTGCTCTCGGGAAGCTATCCAAAATGATACAGAATACTAGAAGTCCCAGATTCCATATTAGCTTCTATTTAACCCTTAGTGTGCAAAAAAATTTACTCAATTTCTACACACCATTTTGATGAAACTCGGCATTCAGGTAGAGTACCCAAAAATATTAGATACATTTTTTTTTATCGCCGGAAATTTAAATTTAGGGGTGAAATTACTCTGCAAAGTTGGGAGATGGAAAAGTATTTACAAGGGAAGTCCCCCAGAACCGGAATTTCAAAAAATTATGGAATTTTGGGGATTTATTGCGGTGATTTTTTTTTGGATGCCGAAATATCCTTCTAATATTATTCGTAATGTTCCCATACAGAGGTCATGGGAATCAATGCGTAGGTAGTATTCATGTCCTCAGCAGGTAATTAACGCTGTCAAATAGGTGCAGAACGTCGCGCAACGAAACTTGATACGACGCTCCATTCGCAATTCTAGGGAACGCGCGGAGCCAGCTCGAGTAATTACCGAATATCCCCACGGCTAGGTGACGAGCATTACTACTACGGCGCAGCTCGGTCCCACCTTTTGTGCGGCAGCAGCGACGCAATTTTTCGGTTCCCCCCGTCGTTAAATGGTTTCGTATCCTCTTCCTACCATTCAGCGAGGGCCTCGTTACGAAGCCCGAGGGCTTCGAGGAGGACCCTATTGCGTCGTTCCCGCTGCCGGCAACCCCCGGGGCGAAACAGTCGATGCAAATAATCCTCCCGACTATTGCACAAGCTCTGTGTGCCTTTGCCTGTTGTTATCAGGAGCGCGGCCGATCGATGTGCATGTGCCGCGCAAAAATCGCTTTCACGAGACTGTCGACACCAGGTATGTTTCGTCGTTATGAGAAAACACGGGTTTGAGGTGTGGGTTATTGGGAAAGTTGGTCATCTGGAAGCTGAAGCTTCCTTCAAGACCTATATCGAGTGGTTCTAGGTTGGCACTAGTGTACTAGCACCAGTGGCGAAGATATTTTTAGGCTGAGTTGGGGGCATAAGTATAGGTAGGGTAACCATATTTCTTCACCGGAATGCTTTTTTTTTTTTTAAAGGGTACTGTTATTGTAGTGTGTAGAAAATAGTGCAATGAAAATACGATAATAATTGCAAGTACGACAATGGGTACGGTAGAAATAATGCTATCCTTGGTGGTAAATAATATAACTGTTTATTGAAAGCTTCTTCTTGTTCTATCGCTTGCTTTCGTGAGATTAACTGCCTAGCCCCCCCCCCCCCACCTGAGTCTTGAAAGGCACTCCGCTAGGGCGAGGTAAGGTCACGATCCGCGGCCGTTTGTTTTGACGCGCTACGTTTTCTGGAACATGCTGCGACGCGTCCGTTCACCCCCCTCCCGTCCCACGGCAGTAATCGAGAGTATGATCGATGTATGTTACGAATAAAATATAAGCCCGCAGGCAACAAACTATTTGGGAGCCAAGTCAGAAATATTTCATTATTCTTAATTTCATCGTAGAATCCCGTGAAAAGTCAAGAAATAAGAAAACCAGGACGTATGTGTAAACCGACCGGAGCACCCAGGACGTATGGTAACATTGGTGACCCTAAGTATAGATAATGGAAGTGTACTGAGGTGTTTGATACCTACATGAAGCATTGTGCGGACCTAGGGGTCTCTGTATAGAAGAGATTGCAGTATGAAGAGTAATAAATAATTCCTTATACGACAATTTGTCGCTTGGAGAGCTAGGTAACAACTAGGAGCACTAGGTAGTAGACTGTGTTCATATCTAATTCTAAGCCTGAGTTAGCACCTGCAGAGTGACTACACGCAATTAGGGCTCCAGTTATGGATGATCTCCTCAAGTGAGGAGCAATGAATAAAATCCACTTGTCGGTAGGGTTGCCGACCCCGCAGTGTCGTCCCAGGGTTGAAACCCTCCACACCCCCAGAACCAAGACGCCCAAAACTCCAAAACCGTCGAACGAGCGTCATCAACGGAAGCCCCAATATAATTCCAGCAGCAGTACCGTAAGAAGCAGAACGGCAGGTGTAGGTGTACAGCGGGCTGAGGGGCGAGGGGGTTGAAGTCCTTAAGAGGGGACGGGGTTGTTAGCCGACGGTTCGAAGCGTCGGTGTGGCGGCCCACGCGTCAGACCTCCCGCGAGGTTCTCAACCTTGTTTACATAAATCATCAGAAACGTTCTGGTTCGGCGTGCCGGTTTCCTCAGCAAGCTCTGCTCGTTCGTCCTTCAGCCGATCCAACGACCCCGCCTCGAATAAACTCGACTGCGAATAAAGCGTGCCGACGACGCGCTCGCGCTGCTAAGGACACGTACGCGCCGCTCGGGGAGAGTAACGGGGCAACGTTGCCAATAAACCGTGAAACTCAAGCTGCAAGGCGTTGTCCTGGCTGCGCCAGAGGTCCAAGGTCATGGGAGGTTCTGAGGATCGAGGTACATTTCGTGGACTAGGCGGTGGAAGCTAATGATTGTAAATACTGATGGGGTTGATGATGGTTGCGGAGCTTCGGACCCTAGTGGTGGGTGTAATTAGGGATACCGGGGTTGGATATGGGTCAGGGAAGAAGAGTGGAGGGGTATTTGCTTTGGAGGAGCACAGGATCACTGGGAGTTTTGATAAAATGGTAGGAGGAAGTTAAATTTGAGGTGGGGAGTCTAGTGATTTGAGATTCTTTTTGCTTCTGAGTCTGGTTCCTATCAGTTGCGATTATTTCATTAGTAGTAGTTTAATTTTTAGGGAAAAAGCCCAGCTGGCAAACTTTCTGAGGAGCCCATTTTCCGGGAAAATTTGGAGGTAGTTTACTAAAAATGGGATAACCGTAAGTGTAGTAGTACAGAAAAAATATAGTGTTTGGATAAAATCATATTTTTTTTTTTAAATGGGGCCTTGTGAAATTAATCGTGAAGGGTTATTATTATTAGTATTATTATTAATGGCTTCATTGCACTATTATAATTACAAATAAGTTCAGCGTAACTGCTGCTCTACAACCTAACCTATAGAGATGACGAGGTACCACAACAGGATTGATTGATATTTTTTATACTGGTGCGGTAAATTTAGTAGCTACTGTCACTTCAAGACTTACCCCCAAAAAGAGAATATAAATTGAAAAATAAATTAGCTAATTCAAACAAAGAATGTAACAACTACAACCATCCACATTGCTAAAAATTTCTACCTCACCCCCTAATGCCAAAAGCGGCATCCCCCCCTCCGAGTTCGAATCAGAGCGCACCCAGTGCGCGCGAGCGAGTAAAAAGTACGAAGAGATGCAGAACAACGCCACGTGTCAGCGCGCGGCGTGGCCGTTTCGTCGTCCGCGTGAAATATCGTCCGCGATGCGAGGCGCTCCGACTATGCAGTCACGACGAGCGAAACGTGCCGCGACGCAAAAAAGCCCCGGGCGGCGGGACGTGACAGGGAGCCGTCTGAAAAGGGAATGAGAAACGAGAGGAACGGCGAGAGGCGCGCGATAAAGAGCGAATAGAGAGCAGGCCATCGGGCGCTGGAACGGGACGTAGCCGCTGGTGTACGCGGCGCAAACAACTGCCCGTGCCCGACCCGGGACACAAATAACCGAATTTTTCGTAAGAGCGCCCCCTAAAAATACGCTATAACGCACGGGCGGTGCGTTATTTTTACAAGGCGCGCTCTGCATCCCGCGATAAAGCGCTCCCGGGAACGTCGACGCGATCAAACGTCCGCGAGCCGTCCCACCTATTAACCAGTCCCGTCAGACGAGCCCAAAATCCACTGACTCACCGTCGCGTAACCCACTTGCGGTCGGTCAGTGCTGAAAATCCTAGCGAAAGCGGTTCACGGCGGTTCCGCTCCATTGATTCAGCCTTGAGAGGCCACCGACCAGTGATAAGCCTCGAACTTTCGCTGCGAACAACAACTCCATTCAACGCGGACGATTACCATCCGCGCCCGTCCATTTCTCAGCGATCACGGTCTCCGATGACTCCCCCGGCTTGCCCTGCCAACGGCTCGCGGCACCTCTGCTGGGAGGCAGGAGGAAAGTCGCGCGGAAATCCTCCGGGGCAGGCGGGCGGGGGAGCGGAGGCGATAAGGAAGAGCCGAACTCGATGCCGGGGACCCGGGGAATCGGCTGGCGGAGTGCGCGAGGGGTTGCGGGGATGTAGGGGGCCGCCACGGTAGAGGGAAAGGGGAGGGCGCGGTCTCGGCGAGGGCAGCGCGGAGGGAAATCGGGGAACGCGCGAGAAGGAAGGGGCGTCTGCGTCTGCGACCTTGGTTGGGGTCGCTCCAAGGTCGCCACCGTGGCCTCCTACACCCCGTGACGCCCCTCTACCGCCGGTGGAGGCGAGGCTGCCCTCTTCCCTCGTCACCCGATCGGGCCTACGGTTGAAACGGGACCGCAACTGCGTACGCACTACCGCCACGGGGCTTGTTGGAGGAGGCTCTTGTGGTGTCGCGAGATCAATGCCAGGGTCAATGTCACGGCTTCGAGAGCCAGCGTGCGCTCAGGTCGAACGAGCACCCCCTTTTCCGCCGGATTTCTGACACCCACCTCCTGCCGCCGATGGCCCGCCGGGCTGGCCGCTGCTGACACCGGGAACTTTTGCGCGGAACCGCCAAGTGAAGGAAGCGGAGACACCGGGTGCTGGCGGACATCGCCAAGAAGAGGCTATAGGGTGACCGGGCAGAGGGTATGACGAGGAATAGTTTTCGAATGGTGGAGGGATAGATGAGGCTGTTTTGAGGGAGATCAGTGTTGGAGGCATTGATGGGGATGGAGCTTCGAGGCAAACTTAGAGGTCGGTTTTGAAGGCGCAGAGGGTGATTGGGTTCTGATGGGGGACAGGTGGGGTGTACACTGTGATTGATTGCCTGTCGGGTTGTATGTGAATTGCTAGCTGCTTAGGTCGACGTGACACTAGAATTGGGCAAATTTAATTTATGTAGAATATTGGAACTAGGGGGGTCACTTGTCAGTTTGATTTGAATATAGAATTTGAGGTTAGGTCAACTCCTGAGACAGAAGGAAGAATCATTTTGGAGATCAGATATCAACAAAGTTTTTGAATATTAGTGACGTTGTTGAACTTTTAACATACAATAACATTCCAAGCTTGCTCAGAACTTAATACCTAATGAAATTATACTGCTATTCACACAGAAAAGTCGTTGGATTTAAAAGCCTATATTCCAATGCAGTTACATAAACAGAAAGGGGTGTGCAGAATAATTAGGTTTCGTCGAAGGAAGCCCTTCGAGAATTTCTGACACCCTTGCTCAGCTAGAAAACTGTCTTTCAGACTCATTCGCCTTCTAACAGAAGCAAAATCAAATCAAATCTTATTAAAATCTTACCCTCTGCTCAGTACCCCCAAATATTTTCTTGCAAGCTGATATATGACATTAGCATCCAGTATTTTGAAGGAAAATTATTCCCAGAAACTTCAAAAAAAAAAAAAGAAAAAATAAAATATTACTCCAATCTGAACAGCAATAAATGGTAAAATGAATATTCTTTTACATTTCCTTTGAATATTTGTCAAATAAATTCCCAATTGAATCACATTGAATATTTGATTTTAATAGAGGCTGCCGCTTTTAATTCCCACGTACATTTTTCAGTACCTGGTGAATCAGAAACACGTTGGCTCCGCGCCGCCTCGTGAGAGATTCGATAAATAGGTAAACAGGATTAAGTGCGTTTCACGTGCACCAAAGCCATCGACCCGACATTTTTCTTCAAACGATATGAAATATGTAACGTTCTGAGTCGACCTTATCTTTATCTTGCTATGCTTCACGCATACGTGTTATCCGGCTGACTCACATCAACCGTTTTCCTCGAAAACGCAAACTAAAGCAATTATATCTCGTGGGACGTCCCATTAATTATATTATAAAAGTCTTCTGAAGACAGAAAGCCATGAATTTATGCAAAAAAAATTCTATAGCCGGTTCCTCAAATTTTCGTGCTTTTTTTTTAACGTTTAAAATATACAAGATGGCAAAATACGGATAAAAGTGGGACACTGATTAATGAATAATTAAATTTTCATCGGCGCTCTCGATTCTGGAGCCGGCGTAGACACTATCACAGAGGGAACGCTCTGATAAATTCGCAGAGCCGTGACATTGACACCTTATCATCACGGTTGCTGTTATCAGGCGGTCGATAACACGCATAGCGACCGAACGTTCTCGTAAAAATCTCGTCAAATTCCGGGCAGCGAATATCCGTCCTATTAAAAGACTATCATTTTGTGGCCTCGTAACAGCGACAGCAATGTAAACAATCGTGATGGCATAAAAATGAAGTGCCTACTCCATTATTTCCTTATTTCCTATTGTCTACTTGGATTCTTTGTAGACATCATTATCTCTCGAGTTGGATATTAAAAATATTGAAAATAATAATAAATTAAAGTTAGAAGCTTCTAATATTTATACTGCATATATAAATAATTGATTAACAATTCTTTTCTTTTTGTTCGTTATCTTCTATTAAAATTAATTTTTCAAATATTCATTTGTAAATAAAAAATAGTTTCAAGTCATACGAGGTAGTTATTTTATTTTAGAGAAATTGAATTTTGGCTATTTTTTTTTAGGTGGAACACTTTTTGGAATATGATGCTTTTATGAAATATCGCTTTCATAGATTGTTAAAGAATACCACTGACCAAATATAGTCACCCTTCTAGAGGACGAAACAGAGGGTAAAAATAAATTGCTTCTTGAATGCAAAAGCGGTGTTTGATCTTCCAACGGCTGACGTCACTTCGCGCGAGATATGTCAGCACTGCTTACTCCTTAACAAGCCTAAAATAAATTCCTCGTTTACGCGTTATTGAACAATCCATGTACCTGCCTGACGTAAGTACATTTACATCAGCCCCTCGGAAGATATTAATCCTTTATAAATACAAGATCGATCGCGGTTCGTGACCTTTTCCTCATACATAATACATCCCTCCATTCGGTCGTAAAATTAAAATTTCCCAATCGCTTCTTGTGTAATCGTTCCCCACTCTCACCATCAACCCAAAGTTTCAATTTCAATCAAAAAGCCAATGCCAAACAAAAACATTATTTATGCATGCACCATATTTTCTTCAACAAAATTCGACTTGAATTTAAAAAACGTTTCAGTATATTATCACTTATAACCCCACCTTTAAACCTCTACAAAACTGTAACCCCTGACAAAAAATTCTTTACACTCAAAAACTTGCGCAGAAAAGAAGTTCAAAATGAAGCCAAAAGAAAATTGCGTGTCTTCATAATTAGGAATTTGGGTATTTTTCTCCCAGTGGACCACTCCCTGAAGAGCACATCTCGCAACAGTGCAACAAACAGCCCCCCAGCAGAACCAAGCATGCCCCCAAAAATGGCACAAGCACACCCCAGATCCACCCGCCCATAATTCTCCAAGTTCAGCCATCGTTCTTCCCCGAGAGACGCAAACGGGGCGCCGCGCGGCGTCGCCTGTCGTCGAGTGCTGACCTTTCCAGCGCGGAATGACATTAGGACGGAAAGTTCGGGGGTCTTCCTATTAGTCGAAAACAACGTTTGAAGGGAGCGGAGCCAGCAAGTCGCTAAACAGGCGCCACGGTCGTCCTTCAACCCGCGCAGCGAACGAACGAGTTCACGGTTCACCCCCTCCCTCGCTGCGCGCGGACAACCTCGTCCCCTTTTTTCCCTCAGTCTTCCTCCAGCGGCGTGTATTATGATCTTGTCCAGAGGCAGACGGCCTACAGACTTAACGATCGATAGAGCTCTCTTCCTTCCCTCATCGGGGGAAGGCTGTAACTGTCGCTGCGGCCCCCGTCCTGCGCCATTGGGGCGAGCCCCCACCGCTTGCCCATTCTCGCTCTCCGCCAATCGACGCGCGCCACGCACGCGCTACCGCGAGCCACGCGCCGCCCGGCCAGTGGCGTCGACGCGCGTTTTAGAGGACCTCGGTCAATGTTAACCCTTCGGGCTTAAACGCTCCAACTGAGCAGCGATGCAGACTGGGGGAAGATCCTGTTCCGCTGGGGATTATGTTATTAAAGGATACAGCTCTGTTGACACGCTGCTTCTGTATTTTGGGTCGTTTTTAGTGGCTGGGGTAGAAATTTTTAGAGTGTCTTGACGGGGTATTAATGTTTCTGTGAAATGTCTTAAATGCTTGTTATTGGATTTTTTATTCTGCTTATTGGTGCTTCTTAGAAGAGAGTTTATTTTATCCTCCTTTTTTAATTTCTATTTTGGATGTAGTACTCCTTGGTTTTGCATGGAGCACTATGTCTGATTGTACAGGTAAGTAATCGTTAAGAGTCGTATAGAAAAGAAAGCATATCACGTGCTTTGTCATCGCAAATAATTATGGTTCTTTAAACACGGCATATGTAAAGAGTTTAATTACATAGAGTGCTCCCCTCTTTCTCGAGTCGGTAATTATTTATATCGAACTCTTGCATTTGTGAGTGAAAGCTGATTCCTGCAGGGAATATTCGCGTAACGTGTATTCATTGATTCATGCAGGAATACTGAATATATTAAAAAGTCTGCAGCGGTAAATAGACATCAATTTTGGACACACGCCCACACGTCGCTCTAGCACTAGGCCCGAGTGAGTTCATCGAGGATATCCTCGACCGATCCGGACATTTTGTCCTGGCAAAATTAGGGCCTAGGTCGGGAATGTCACAGCTGCGTGACACATTTGCATTCGCGAATCCAATATCACCCTTGTAGTATTTCTGTGTTAGGCATAGGCATAAAGGAAAAATTACTGCTAGATAGTATGTATGTAGTGCACCGTAGACTGCAGTATGGGAATCTTTACGCAGGGTAAATATTTATGAAATACTAACCACTTCAAAGAATCTTCAGAGAAGATTAATTATAACCCCTATACACCCTCCTACACAAGGAAACCCTCATCCCACTTGTATGAAACCAGAGAATAGCGTGGAAGTTATTTTGCTGAAATTGTAGAACCTGACATTATCATACCTTTCTCCCACTACACTAAAACAGATGCATATCCTACAAAACCGACCAAATTAAAACCAAAAAGCAGAGGTCCAGTTTCCGGTATCTACTCCACGAAAAAAATCCACATGAAACCGTGCAATTATTTAATTAATCTGAATATTACTAATAAACCATCAAATAAATTACACGACCTTTAAATCTCAATCTATATCAAATATATTTGAATAAATCCAGTTACCCTCAATAATTTAGTTAATCTAAATATTTCTAATAAACCATCAAATAAATTACACAACCTTTAAATCTCAATCTATATCAAATATACTTGAATTAATTCAGATTTTGCTACCAAATGACACCATTGCTCCCAAAAAATCCAAAAGCAAGTACCCCTCCTACTCTAAAAAAAAAATGACAAGAATTATCATTCAAACCCCAAAAATGGACCCTCGAACTTCCCCAAAAATCCTCGCAAAGCTTAGCACCCTATCGACGTGACGCAGGGGAGCCGGATGTGGCGCGTACCAATGGAAACCCCGCGGTACTGGGTTCACGAGGGCCAGCCCGATTGCAGAACCCCAGCTCGTGGGCGCAAAGTCGGTCGCGCGTGGCGTCGCGACGCTGGTCCAGGAACGAAAGCGCGTCCTGGGTCGCGCGGCGTGCCAGAAAGGGAAACGAGGGAGCAAAGGGGGCAAACGCTGGCCCGACACAGTGGCACCGGTGCAGCAGCCGAAATTTAGACCGCGCGGCGTGGGCGTCGCGATGCCTCGTCCGCGGCCAACTGCTATGCCGTCGGCCGCGTTTATTGATCGTCCCGATGCAAGCAAGCTGGGCCACAGCTGGCCGGGCTTACCAACCTCGTTGCAAGTTCGCAACCCCCTGCAACTCTTGGCCTCCCGCGCGCATATGCCGCCCACGCCAGACCTATTTTCGACGTACTGTATATACCAATTATTAGGATATACCGATCCGAGTTTGTTTTTATGTGTTTCGGCCTGCTGTCTTTGGAGAAAGCTGGTTTCGGTAGAATCGGAGGGGGGAGGGTGGCTTATTACGGTGTGATTGATGTGGACGTTGAATATTGTTAGCTGAATTTTCTGTTTTTGGGGATTCCAGGTTTTAGATTCGCTTTTTTCGGATTTAGGGGTAGTTTTGTGGGGTTAGTGACAGATTGAAGGAAAAAGGCCCAGGTGGCAAACATTCTCGAGGGTCTATTTTTTTTTTGAGAAAATGAAGAGGTAGTTTAACAAAAACGGGTTCAATGTAGTAATACAGAAAAAAATACAGTTTGGATAAAATTAGAATTTTTTAAGGTGGGGCACAAGGGGGACTTCTACGCAGGGCCCATTTTTGAGGGGAAAATGAAGAGTTCACTAAAAACGCGTTCAATGTAGTAGTACAGGACAAAAATTTAGTTTGGATAAAATCATAATTTTTTTAGGGTGGGGCCCTGGCGGGGTCTTCTGGGCAAGTTGTGGGGCCTCCAGTCTATTAGGGAAAGTACGTAAACCTTTATCAAAATGGAAGAAATTTGAGGATGGGAAATATTAAGATTTGTTTCAAAAGAATTAAGATCAACTTTAAAATATTTCCAGGCTCCACTGATTTACAATACTTATAGTACGTTAGATGTGTTTGACATTTGTTTTACCATTAAAAGAAATATCATTTTATGATTTCTCAGAAATATGACCAGCCTCCATGAGTAGCATAGATATAAAAAGAAAAAAGTTATCACTAAAATTGTGTGCACCATGATTTAATTACAAAACACTCGAACCAAAGAGCATTCAGTATTAATTTTCTGACCTCCCACCATTCTAGAACATGTCACAAACTCAGAAATTCTAAGCGCGAGATGAAAACAGAGAGCTATTTAAAAAAGACATTTTTCCTTGAATAGGCCGTGTAATTCCTTTAGTGCATACTCCGCGGACGCTTGCACGTGTCCAGACAGGTAATGGAACGGTTGTAAACTAGAGAAAAGAAGAAGTTTCAATGGGAAAGTTTTCCAGTAGTATACGACGACGGTGTCTGACTATACGACCGCTACTACTGAATAGCTTCAAACCTATTGTGAAGTAGAAAATAATCGACAATGGCAAGCCGAGCGAACGAGAAGGCGGTGTCTGACTATGGTCGACCGTTTCTACTTTCTATTCCCCAGATGACGGGCATTAAGTAATGAAATCAAAGATATATGTACCTCAGTCTGCTTTTTACAAAATCAAACAACTTTAGGAAATGTTCAATGTGCGCTCCAAACGTGCTATGATAAATTGAAAAACACACTCCGCACAGATTAAAGGCTGTGTAATGTTGAACTCTTCATATTTCATCTGTGTTATAATTGTGGAATTGCATGAGCAAATATTTTAATTTCGTTGATGAGTGGGAACAGTCTTAGTTTTTGAAAACTAGTAATTTTTATTTAATGCCAACATTAAAATGAAAACACTCACTGATTTTGCATTAAAATCTCTCTGCAATAGAAGAAAATACCTCCCTCAAAACTTGCTATCAAAGATTTCCAAGTCTGCAAAACTTTTAATTAAAAAATACCTTTTATAAACACTCCAAGTCCAAAATTCATTTCAAACACCCGTTTATCAGACAACAGAAATTACTAAAACAAATGCCTAAAAGATACTAATCCACAATTTCCAGTGTCAAACAACATACTAACGATTCACCCCCTTCATGCGATTCTTCCACAATTTTTAAAAACAAAATTCCAAAAATTGCGCCCTAAAAGGAACCGAAAAGGTCCCACAAACACCCCACAGTACAAACTCGATGTAAAAGTCGAAGAATTCCTGCGGAATCTTTCTTCCCTGTAGAGAAGAAAAGTAAAAGAATCCCTACGCCATTTCCTCCAGCAAAGTCAAGTGTTCCAAATGAATCTTCGAAAACTGCCGCGTCTGAATGTGCAGACGCGTACCTTGCGAGCGCGTCGACAGTCGTACGTATTGATTTACTCGAATCTGTATGCGTACGAAGAGAGCTTTGTGCGGAGACACCGCTCAATAACCACCCCTTTACACTGGCTTTGGCCTTTGCCAGCCGACTTACATTTCCCCCGTCGTTGTCGCGGTCGTTAAAGGACCGTCCTCAACTGCGCAAAACTGTCTTCCTCGCTAGGCCCTCGTCAGCAATTAGAGATTCGATAATATCATGGACCCTGCTCAATGCGCGTTCCCTCGTCTAAGCGTTACTGCGACTTCGTGAAAAAAAAACCTACCCCTTTTAACGGTAGGGGTGGCAGAGTTTTATACTTGTTTTGATGAACCTGGTGGATGGGTATTAATGACTGTGACTAGAGGAGTTCTTTTTTTATAAATTCTAGAAGACCATTCTGGTGGGGGATGATTGATGAGTGTTTACAGGTTTGTGGGAAGTTGGCAGACGGTGGTATCCTGTTTGGGTGATTGTGTGTTAGTATTTCGAGAGCCGATAGAAATGCGTTAGTATTTATTTGTGGGAACCATAGTGGTAGGATTTTTAATATGATAAGAGAATTTAAAAATGAGTTGTTCTATAGTATAATTCCAGGGAAGATGGCCACTGAAAGTATTTCTTAAATCCATGATGAAATAAAAATATCGTGTTTCACACGAAACTTTAATCTCTTGAGACAATTATTTTAGTATTTTATTACTCTGTAATCGTTTGGTCATTAGTTTAATGAAATTAGACTCTCCTGGGACAAGCTTTATGATAAGAAGGGTCGGCATAAAAAAGTATTCTCTGCAAATTTAAAGATACCTCCTTATATCCCAAAAGACTTTAACAATAGTTTTTTAAAAAAAGAATCATAAATTTCGGGGGCTGCTACAGGAGAATCCTTCCTTAACACGCAATTTCCACTGTCCACTCCCAGAAAGCCATCCATCCCAAAGATCGTCCCAAACACCAAGCAAATATGCAGGAAAATAATAAAAGAGCGAAAAATTCCGCGTGGCCGATACGCGCACGCTTAATCACCTGAACCAACAGTTTCCACGGTGCACGGCACGGGGTCAGGGGAGACAGTGAATATGTAATCTATTGCGTCTCCGCTGGCCGGTAACCTCCGTGAACCTTACATGCCTCGAGCGTATAAATATAGCCGCGATGTCTGATTAGGAGAGGAGAGGAGAAAGGTGGAGCCGCGAGATAGACGGGCAAAAGATAATGGAATGACGGCATAGAAAAGAGTCGAAAACGACCGGGGGTTTCCATCCTATGTCGTGCATTAGCCGGCGCGAGTGCGTCAATCAAAACGCAGAATGCTGAAGACACCTCGTCTTCTCGAATCGTTCACCACGCATCGCGGCATTTCGTTCGCCTCTCGATGAGGACGTGGCGACTCGAATTTCAAGAAGGAGGCGATAACTGCCGTTGCAGAGAGTCTACGAGATTCTTGGAACATTGTGGGGCATCTTATATCCATTCTCAGAAGCGAGGATTGGTAGCTATCGCTTTGGTGATAGGTCGCCAATTTGTTGCTTCAATTTGTAACTGATTTTGGAGGTCATTCTTCAAACGAGGATTCAGTGGTATCCGAATCTATCCGGAATGCGCAGGCAGTGATAGCTGAATGAATGTTTGCGATAGTTTCTTGCGAGTGGAAAACAAAGGAGGAATTGTTGGGCGTCGATTAGTGGTCAAAATGTCGTTTAAGGTGTCTGGTTGGATGGTAGGAAGGAGAAATTGAATTGCAAAGATTGCAAGTGGAGATGAAAAAATGGACGAAGATGCAGTGAACCCATCAACTGGGGATTAAAAGGGATATTGACCTTCTGGGAGCAATGAAGTTGCTGCCTATGATGTTAATTGACGTCAATGTTGCTTGAACGGAGCCACAATGTATCTTCTACCAGCTTCAAGCTTCGAGTATCAATTTCCAGCGCTATTAGGCCAGCAAACGGATAGACTACAGCGGAATTGGATACGGTTGTTGGTACAAGATCATGGGTCTGTTCAAATGCATCAAGAGAAAAGGAACTCCCATGTTGATTGCAGCTCAGACTGAAAAGAAGTCACTTTTAGAAACCACTTTGTATTAAATGGGAGTCCCTATTTTCTATCCTTCACTTTGCTGTAAATAATTTCGTGGTACTTTTATTGTTATAGTCAATTTTAATTTGAAGTTGCAAAGCCTTTAATCCCAAGATCACGACTTTTCAATAGTATGGGAAGACTTCGAGGGTAACGGGGCCCCAAATCGACCGAAGTCCCAAGTCTACACAGGCCCTAAAACTTCACCGTGGTTCCACAACCACCGAGACTCCAGCACCACCGTGACCTTTTATCAATTACCAACTATGGTCCCCAAATTTCAGAATGGTCCTAAATCCACCATGGTCCTAAATTCACTGAGCAACGTAGCCTTAACTCCACCGTAGTCCCACCACCTCCGTAGTCCCAAATCCACCAGGATCCCAGTACCACCAAGACCCAAACTACGTCGTGGCCTCAAATTCACAATGGTCCGAAATTGCCTGTAGTCCCAAATCCACCGAGTTCCCAGTACCACCAGGACCCAAAATGCACCAAGGCCCGAAATCCACAAGGTACCAAATCCACCAAAATTCAAATTCTATCAATCCATAAATCCCACAAGTCCCAAATTCAACAAAGGGCCCACAATATCCGTTGCCTATGAATCCAGAAATCCGCAAAATCTGCCATCCTATCACAAGTGACCTACCTTAGTGCCTCAAGTTCAGCTAGCCTACCGAGCACCGTAAGTCCCAAAACTTCCCAAAGTCCCCAAGACATCCAGGTTCCCCAGCCCTCTCTAGGAATTTCAATTTCCCTCGACCACTCATCAAGCGAAAAAAGCTCAGATGTCCTTGATCCTGTGGAACAGCGAAATACTAACGTGTTTATCGTCCGCCTAATCTATGCAGCAATCCCCAACGACGTTTCTCACGGTACGGTCGTTCGACTGTTCACGTTTCTCGCGGCGGTGCATCGAACGTCCGCGATCGATACATTTCTCCGTGCTATATCAGATCGCGGGACGTCGAAGTAGACGTCTATACGCGGTCGTTAACGACGTCGATAACAGGGTCGACTGTACGTGCTCGTGAATCTGCATAGTAGCGCGGTTAAAGAACCAGGTTATTACCAGCGATTCAACCCTGACATTTCGTACGATGACGCTAATGCCTTGCACCGTACAGCCAGTTCACGTTGTTCCACACGCTTCCAAGTGGCCTTCTGATTGGAGGAAGAAAGAGGTCGTAGCGAAAATAAACGGGGAAAACGGCGAAAGGTGGAAGATTGCGTGCAGATCACTGACCAATTAAGGGTGAAACTGATCGTTCACCTACGATTTCATGGACAATTGCCACTGTACAATCTTTGCTAGGCTTTTGGATGATGTATCGATACTTTCTGGCGAGAGAGGAGACAAGGTATCTTGAAAATTCCACGTGTTTCGTCGTGCATCCAAGTGCACAGTCGCAGACTATGTAAAATAAATTCTTTGAATTTCGTAAATGTTGTCTACTTTTAAAGAAAAATATATTAGCTCGAAATTTGGATAAAAGTTAAATATTAATCATAGTTAAAATACTCAAATTTAGGAGTCGAAAAATATTAAATATGTTAACAAATTTGAGAAAGTGAATCTAGCCGGACAGGGGCTGCGAATCCTTCACCCACTCAACAATAATATTTTAATGATTTCTGAAACCTTTGAAGTGAGGTGCAGCAAGAGGATAGTGGAGAAACAAACAGCGATAGTTTGATTTTCTACGGATGTGGTTCGGGGAAGATCAAAGATAGAACCACCGAATCCTGTGCAATTTACACTGCCATTATTCTCCTCTATAATCCTAAGGACCGTTTACAGAAGACGTTAAAAATATCTATTATCAATTTATAAGGAGTTACCACACAAATTAAGCGAATTAAGAAAAATGACCACTGCATAATCTGAGATCTAGTATGCACAACCACATTTCCATTATTTAATTTTAATTGTCCTCGAAGGGATAAATTTGAAACTAAAAGAAACCTCCCCAATTCCTCATTAAAATTTCTCAAATTCCAATTCCATCTAACTAAAATACCTCTGCATTTTTCAAAACCTACAAAACATGAAACAGATCACTCGATGCATTAACGAAAGCATCGCAGCCCCACCGAATTTCCCACACCGTAACAGTTATCGCTTCCCCTGCGTCACCGCCGACAGATCAAACGGCGAGCAATAAAATGGAAATATTTTTCCCGAGTCCGGTCGCGCCTCTTACAATCGACGGCGATCGGTCGCCACGCAAGAGGATTGCAGAGTATCGGGTCAAGCGCTTTTAGCGAAGATATTTCTAAATCCAACTCCGCGGTTGAACTTGAAATATTCCGTCGTAGGCAAAGGCTATCTGACTCGCTTCGATTGTTCCTATCGAGGAACAGAGACGGACGCCCCGCGACCGCCGAGTATTACGATTCAGTTCCTTGGCAAAAGTTCCTGATAAAAAGCCAACAATAGAAAGGATCACGGCGACCCGAGGTAAGCACGTGGACGCCGACGGAGGATCGGCACAAGCTTGACCGCGACGAATGAAAAATGGAAGGGAGAACGAGTGTTTGCTTTTTGAATCATCGCAGACTCTTTGTTCCTCGCTCGATGGCGGTGAATCTTGCGGCTATTGCTTCGCATAAACAGTGGAGGAACTGTAATAGCTCATTTTTTTAAACTTGTGAACTGCAATGATTTTTAGATGTATTAGAAAATCCTGTAGGTAATTGTGAAAGTCTCAGAGTTTTTGGGAAAATAGCCTGAATATTGGTCTGTGTAAGTGCTGGCGTCGTTAATATTGATTAGAACGCTTCAAACCGTGTGAAAATAAATCGATGTTGGAATCACACTATGCCGAATGTAAGCAGACAATTTGAATTACTGTAGGGAAATATACACGCGCATATCCTTCTGACTGTACCATCACTCCAGTATTTCGACAGTAAGCAACAAATCAAGAAGCTAAGGCGGAATTTCGCGAGAAAGAATAGCCTTGCTTAGGGAATTTTAAATTTCAAATTTGGAATTAGGAGAATTTTAAAACAATTAAAAATACTTTACAAAATATAGTAGCAATAATAACTGCGTTTAAGGCAAATACAAGAGAGAACACAAAAATTAAATTTTGAAAGTAGTTTATAAAAGGGGAAGTTCAAATTGAAAAAGGAGTACTGTGACATTAAACGTCCCCCAGATAATCCACCATCGACGCCGAACTCCTTGGCACAAAAGAAAAGTTATTCCCTTTGCGAGGAAGCCATTGAGCGTTTCGCGGGAAAACAGCTCTGCAGAGTCGCGAACGGAACCAACGAAAAAGTATCCGGTGTCAGGAGGATTATTTCTGTCCAACGCGAAATCACGAGTGCAAGAAACTCCCGTGTCCCGATCGTTGACTCAGAACCACGATTTTCGCGAGGCGAAGCATTGTTTCCTGGTATTCGGTTACGCGCACGCTTATGCAAACAATCCAGGCTGTTATTATCGCCGCTGTTCGCGCACGTGATAAAAGTTCAAGGTGCTGGGGATCTCTGATGGCTCGCGCGCGCCGGTACAGTCGTGGCGTTCGGCGAGGCACGTATACGCAGTGGCACAACTGCATTCATTGAACTTGTTGAGCTTTTTAAAGATAGCTTTTCAGGTGTATCCCAGGCCTTGTTAATAGTCTGCTTAAATTAATGCCGAAGCAGCATATCGGGTGTTAAATTTTGGACGTGAAAGTTGATAACATATATGTTAAAAGAAACTTTTAACTTTAATTTAAAAAAAGAAACTATTTAAGCTTGAAGTAAAAGACTTATACTTGATTGCCCGCCCGTTAGAGATAAATTCAAATGGTCTTAGATTTGAATGAGGTTAAGGGTGTTCTTCCAGCTGTTTTAGGGGTACTGGAAGATTAAGGAGCTTATTATTGAGGATTTGTAGGCGATGCAGTGAAGAATTCAATTACCTCTTGATAAATAACAAAAGCTCAGCGAGTTTCGAGTAGGTGCTACTATAGTCGGTACGAAATCTATTGGGAGTTCAAGGCTAGCTAGAGTGTAGCCCCCCACCACGCCGTCTCGCCACCACCAATATTCCAATTAGCTATCCCCATCACATTATTCTATAGCCAGTCATGGGAAGCTACACGTACACGCCCACCTGAGTCACCAGCAGTGGGGCAAGACAGTCAAGACACATATGACGGTAGCATGAATGACTACTTAATATCTTCCTGACTATATGACGAACTTGAAATCATCGACAAGTGACTATGCAGAGACGTATTTATACTTTCGGAGGCCATAGGCGCAACATCATTATTATGGGCCTCACAGAAGTTTCAGCTACCTCTAGTTTTTATATTATGAATTTAATATTTAAAAAAAAAAGTATATCATTTTGCAACTAAAACTAGGCGGTTTTTTATATCGTTTGTGAGAATTAAAGTTTTAAAATATGACCCCACAGAGAGTGAGGCCCCAGCTTGTGGTAAATGCGGCCCTGGCATTATGAAATTAGACAACGCAAAAGTAGAAAAATATTTTTTAGTGTTTCCGGCCCGACTTTCGGTTCCCTTATCCATACACCTGTCCAACCCACCAAAAGGAACAGTTATTACGATCAGACAGACTTTCAGAGGAACGATGTAAACAGAGGGTAAGGGAGCTCACCGAGTTCGAATCGTCGATCGAAGGAAGATGGCCGGTGAGCGTGCCTGGAGCAGAGAAATGTAGGAGGAACGGAACAGGAGAGATCTATAGAGCGGAAAGTTGCAATGCCGACCGCCACTGCAGTTCAAGGCCTCCACTCCCCCCCACCGCTCCGATCTATCTCTGTTTGGTTCCTACATTCACTCTATTTTCCGCTCCCTTCCCCGCATAACCCACTCATTTTTCCATTCCTGCCTCATCCCCCTTAGTCCCTCAAAACTTTGCATTTGCATCGACTAACTGCGCGGCTATGCACCGTCCCCCTTCATCAGCATCGTCATTGTCCCTCCAGAGCCCCTCGCAGTAGCTCCATCATCGTCAGTTCCCTTTATCGTGGTCCCACTGATTCTGTATCGCCCCACCCAAGCTCCCAAGTGATCTCCGTCCCGTTTCTTTAATGCCTTTCCCGCTCTCTGTCCCCCTCTTTGCATCACTGCCTCTATTCCTTTTGGCCCCCCCTCCTTGGGTGCCTTGGATCCAGCGTCTATCTTTGTCTTCATCAGCCAGCCCCGTTTCCTATTCCACCTCCCTCTGGTCTTCTGGTCGTGAGACTCTGTCCTCGTCGCTCTAACCTGATCTGGTAACCTCTCTCTGTCGCTGCATTCATTCCTCTACCCTCTCCCTCGCTCTTATCCCGTATCGTCTTTTGCCTTTATTTCCTATTTGCACTCTCCCTCTCGCTCCCTGCGACTCTCTTTCCGCCCCGCTCCACCCCCCTCCTGTTCCTCCTCGGCGCATTAAATTGTGCTGATTGATACATTCTCATCGCTGCGCGTTTCCTCCTTCCTCCCCGGACAACTCGTTCTGTTTCTCCGGCCTACTTCAGGGGGAATTCGTCTGCTGAATCACTCTAAAGTCAAACTGATCGATAAAGGAAAGTAGAGAAAATTTATAAGCTTGGCAGTAATTGTATGTGCCCCTACTAGATCTAGGAAGTTTGCGGAAAGTGGAGCTGATCAGTTTGACTTCTGTAAGGCTCAGTTACTGCTTTGGTGTCTCTGACTCTGTCCTTCCTCTTATGGAGCTCCTCCATAGGTAAGCCAAAGTTGAATTTTAGGTTAGAGTAGAGCTTCAGACAATCTCCAACATCGTTGGAAACTATCTTGCATTAGAAATTCAATTGCATAGGAACTGCAATGTTCCCATTAACTCCCTCTAATCACTCTCTACATCCCCTTTACAAATTTCCTTACAGTTAGGTCCGCCACGGACCCGCATATATTTCACAACAATACATACTTGCAAACCAGATGTGCAGTCCATTACCCACAACCTCTAACATTTCTGCAGTCACTCGAACGGTGAGCAAATTGCTCTGCAGGAACGACAGATCCCTTAAGGTCACTGCTACGTTCACATGGTTCAAGGACTCCGCGATTATGACCGGTTCAAGATTGACGGGGCCCTGAAGTGCTCAGAAGCGAGCTTGTTTCTAGGTCTCAGATAATCCTCCCGATGCAAGCGATCCAACGAACGATAATCTCGCCCATATATAATTCATAGAGCCATAGTGTCGGCTGCGTATAATGCAGTAGTTGACTGCACTATCGACCGTGTGCAACCGTTGCACCACGTCGCGGCGTCGTGACGTCACAGCCACTAATGCCCGAGTTACATAAACCCCCATTGCGTGCACTCTCTCTCCTTCTCGCTCTCCGCCACTCGACTCGCGCTCGCCTATCGCCCCCTCTTCCTCTCCCTGCGCGCACTTCACGCCGCGGCCTAAGAACTTGCCTCCGGAGCGTCCTAACTCCTTCAGAGACAAGAAAAAATAGGCACCAGATACCAGTCGAAACGACCCAACGACAAATTTCCCACGTGCGCCCACGTCTCGAGTATCAGATGGCATTTTGCAATCAAAATACAGAGCCATCTATGAGAAAGCAGAAGTCTAAGGAAGGTTCACGTTTCGGACGCTCTGTGCTAATGATTGACACCCACTTTCTACTGTGAAATGTGAATAAAGTTAAAGTAGTCTACAGGAAGAGTCCCCGAAAATCTAGGGACCGTCGGAGTTTAATCGAACGATCCACGAAACGATTTCACCCAATCCTAATTAGAATCATCGAATGACGCGTAATCCTAAAGCTATGGACGCTAATGGATCCACCATTCTGTGTTGGAATCGATAGCAGCTAATGGCCACGCTGGTTCAAGGCAAGCCGCTATAAATTTCTGACGAGCAGGGGCATTTATAGCATGAAAAACCCGCGTGGCACGGCAAGGGTCAACCTGATGCAACATGTACGACGAGGACACGCGAAATGTGAGGTTACCGAGCGGTGTGCAACAGCATTTCCACCGCAAGGTGGAATAAGCGTGGCGTTCCACCGCCAAGTACCTACACACTTTGTCGCCTCAAGTACCGGTTGACAACACGGTCGTCAAGCTATAGCAACATTCTCATTCATTAGGGCGAAACCGTGTCCTTCGTCGAGTCTCCTTCAAGCCATCTTACACACTGGAGAACTACCTTATAGACGTCCACTTGCCCCCTCTCTCCTGCCTCTTCAATTATACAGATTGGTATATAGGTACGTATACAGGTTGCAACGAATTCGAGAGGTTATGTGACCGGAGTTAACGCGACTGTAACTGTGAATGGTGAAAATCGGGAGGGCAATTAGTGAACCTCGCGGCGATAATAATCTGTAAGTGTTCGGAGTTATTCGCTAATTATATATCAAGTCGTTTGACTTGTCTGGGTTAGGTGGTACTTTCGCTCGCTTTTTAATTGGGAATATTGTAGGTGAAAGGAAAATTGTGATTTGTGAATTGTAATTGAAAATTGTAGTTTCGTTAAATATTAATTAAATAACGAATAATGATGGTGAAGTGTGTAGTTTTAATTAGTGTTTTGGCTTACTAAATTCTGGTGTTGACGAGATGTTAAGTTATTGAATAAATTATTTCCGTTGTCTACGCTACTGGTTTTATTAAAATGGAATAAAAAGTTAAAAACTGTGATATTCAATCCCTTAGATCCACTTTACAAATTTTCACAGGAATAAGTGTCAATTTAGCGGGAAACGGAATTCAAGATCTAATCGAATTCTAAATATTTGATTTACCAAAAAGTGGAAAACAACAGGAATAAGTGGTAAAACTCTTCCTTCTGCCAAATCTTCTGCAATAAAATTTTCCAAAATTATGAAAATTTGTGACGTTCTACGTGTAAGTCTAGTTGCTTATTAAATGCAAAACGATGCGGTGCAGTGATGTGCTTAAGGAAACTCATTATTTCCACAAAAGGAAAAAGAAAAATTCAAGTGGAAAAGGTCAAATGTAACGACCTCATCGAGCCAGTCGTTTCGTGGTATAATTCAAGTCCCGACTTTAAGGCTAGCTCACAGGCCTCGTAAACTTGCACCGTAATTACGCGCGCGCGCGATAAAGCGAGATTTAAAATATACAATGAACCATGACAAACAGTTGAAAAGCACGAACTACGATCGAGCGATATGCATAAAATATTTTCACCATTTTTCGAATAGAAGCTTCATGAGTGAAATCACAATCGACTTCTTTTCATTAAGAACTGCATTAACTAAAAATTCAGATAGAATCAAGATTCTGGGGAACATAGCAGTATTTTGAAGATATGAAATGTAGAACTGGATTTTTTACTGGAGGCTAGTGTGTCGGTGACTCTGCACGCAATAGAATATTAAATGTATGAAATATATTTAAGGCATTGAGAGTAAAATGGACTAACCCATATCGAAAAAAATCCTATTTTATATGAATAGTACATATAAGCCTATTGGAATTCATTATTGCAGCTAACTCAATTTCGTAAAAAATGTAGGTTAGTACGTTTTTGCTCTCAATGCCTCATTTCAAATGGGGTGCTGGAACTGTGACATAACCTTAAATTTAATTTGCTAATCAAGTGAATATAGTGGAGTGGTTGACGTGAAAAATTGTATTTTTTTAAGAACTGGTTTTGGTGTTTTTAGAATGAAACATGTTTTTCTCTTATAATGGCTAAGTTATCGACGCAAACACGGAACGGAAAATGGAACGTTGCGCTATCTGACAGAGAATGGCTGAAATCGCCACGATATATTGCAAGATGAATTTTCATGTGCAGACAAAAAATTGAATTCCCTGTACTACCTACTTTTAAATAAAGTCAGAGCTACTGAAAATCTGAAATCAACTTTTTAGTGTAATACTAACATCGCACATGAAGGTGCTAAATATCCTAAGTTTCATCGATTACCGACTGAGAATGGAAAGCCCACTTACCATTTTCGTGTCACACTCAATATTATCACAGACGAGGTGTAGGATAGACCTATCAACCAATGTATTTTTCTGTCACCGGTTTGGGGGTCCTAGGACCCCCTTACCATTTTAGTGTCGCATGCAACGTTACCGGTGAAGTCTCGAAACAGATTGTAACGCTATGCGTGGTAGGAATTAGAATTCAACACATGAAAAACTAGGTCGTTCGAAACCCGCGATTTACAAATGATTCTGTTAGAGTAACAATATAAAAATCGTTTTATAAACGTATTCCGTATAACATCAGAGAAAGACGGATCACAACAAATTATATTTAACGTAAAACAAATTATTTTAACATAAAAATTTGTATAAACAACAACATGATGTAACGTGGGATACCTGAATGCCAAGGAATTGTAACTTAGGATATTTCAATAAGGTGCTGAAGCAGAGAGGACTTTAACAATTGTCAAAAACCCATCAGTTCCAGTAACTCCCTGAAATATACCAACTTGCACTTATCCTACTATCTTAACACTGTACTCGTGTTCTGGGATCCGGTAGGAACAATCAAACAACATTTAAAGTTACATATTTTATACTATTCAACCATAGTATCGTAAATTAGAGAAATTCTTATATCCGACTAGAATATTTGACAGTCGCAGCTATCGGCTCGGTCCTCACCGATTACCAGGTCTCACTGCGAAAAGGTTGCTGCGTTTCGAGACTCGTAGAGAGACAGATGGAATCAAAGTTGCATCGATCCCTTCGATTTAGATATCGAATTTAGGGAAGTGCCAAGTAATCACTCGATTAAAATAAACTCAGCAAAGAAAGAAAGCAACTGATCGCGTCTCGCATTGGAAGCAATGAGGGAAGCGACAATCTCACTCTAATATTTAAAAAAAAACCGCGGACGCGAAAGGGAGATAGACTTCCGATTATCGTCTATCTTCCTACGTACATAGATATTTACAATTCTCTTACTTAAATCTAAACACACGAATCCCTCGGCGACTCCCAAATGATTCCCGGAAAATCTCGCGAAAATATATTAACCCTTTGAACTTTGGTTGCAATATTAGAGGGAAAAGGATACTATAATAGTATAATCTTTCAAAAGATTTTAATTTAAAGTCCAAAGGGTTAATCTAGAGCATTGCATTAAAATCTTTTTTTTTCGTGTCTCAGTGGTGTCTTGTCTTGTTTTGTTTTATTTATTAATCAAGACAATTAACCTTTTTTTGGTTTTGCAGCGCCAAGTATTTTGAATAAAATATTTATTCGTATTAAATATTTATTTGTTTAAAAATATATCTGCTTAATACTATTTAATAAATTTTTTTCTTTGTATAAATAGCCACTGTGATAATGGGAACAATTTATGTATATCATTAGTTTTGTAAATCTATTAATTTACGACAATGTTTTTAAATGGGATTCTTTTTGATGAGGTTATATACTTGGCGCTATTTTTGTACCTTTTTTAAAAAAGGTAATTTGTGGGGATTTCACATATTTTGTAGTGTTTATGTATTTACGGAAATCGTGAAGCTACTAGCGATCCGAAAGTAGCGGCTTTTTGTCTTTATCGCGAGTGGCTGATTTCAAGTCGTTTGAATTTATGGTTAGGGGTTATATATTTATTATTATGTATATCAAAAGTCATTTTAGAATTTTTTATTTGAGAAATAAAATGAAATTATAGGAGAAATATTTAGAATCGAATCTGGACAAATGGAATAGAAATTAACGGAGATAGGTTGTCGCAGCCAATCGGCTCGTATTACTTGTCATGTAATTAATAACTGCATTACAATGTTACTTGTGATACGATTAGTAATTATACTTCAAATAATACAGATTTTCCAGGTCTCACCACGTGGAGACGCTGCGAGTGGAGACCCGCCCTAACCGCGGCCCATCCGCCCTCCTTTTATGCAAAATTTTATTTTCATTTCCATCGATCCCCCTGATGCACGATTGCAGAACGATCCTTGATCGCTCCACAAGCGGGCAAAAGAAGGAGTTATTCTGTAAAAAGCTACCGCGATGAAACTAAGCAGAATTTAAAACATTTTTTGTTTCTTTCTGTTTTAAATTTGAAGAATTTTCTGGTACATTTCTACCATGATAATTGAAGGGTTGGATGCAAGAAGGGGACTAGCGGTCGAAAATGTGAAAACGTATTATTCAATCGCTAAGAAAAATTGGAGAATTTAATGTCGTTAAACTGTATTTTAAAGAATATAGCGTTGTAAAGCTCGCCACGGCACATATTTTTTCTATTTACAGTTTTTTCATCGAATCATTAGTATTCGAGATAAAAATTATAAACAAAAAAAATCCGTCAACCGAAATCATTATTTTTTTAAACATAAATTGCGATAACTTGAGTAAATATTAACGGATCGTTATGAGACTTCAAACATAAAGCTCAGAAATCTCTTGCAAAGCCGTAAAATGTATGCACAAAACCCTTATGTTAAAAAATATAATAATATTTAATTAAAAAGTAATACTGAACATAACCCATGGTTTTCAACGTTCGCCGTTAAAAAGTATCGAATCAATTTTGAGGTACATATAACTTGCAGTGACAAAGTTTTTCCTTAATATACAAGGAAGTTTTTTACGAATTTTCATACTGATTAATAAATAATTGTAGAAGTTATGACGATATATATAATTCTCGTACGGCGCCAACTGTCAACGCAAGTGCCTAAAACTGCTAAATAGCGCATTATACGTGGCGGTTGACTGATGGAGGCGCGCAAGATTTATATACATCGTCATATCTTCTATAATTATTTATTAATCAGTGTGAAAATTGGTGAAAAACTTCCTTGTATATTAAGGAAAAACTTTGTCGCTGCAAGTTATCTGTACGTCAAAATTGCCTCGATACTTTTTAACGGCGAACGTTGAAAAACATGAGTTATGCCCAGTGTTACTTTTTAATTAAATATTACTACATTTTTTAACATAAGAGTTTTGTGCTTACATTATACGGCTTCGCTAGAGTTTTCTGAGTTTTATGTTTCAAGTCTCATAACGATCCGTTAATATTTACTCAAGTTATCGCAAGTTATGTTTAAAAAGATATTGACTTTGGTCGACGAAGTTTTGTTGTTTATAATTCTTATCTCGAATACTAATGATTCGATAAAAAAAGTTGTAAATAGAAAAAATATGTGCCGTGACGAGCTTTACAACACTATATATTTTAAAATACATTTTAACAACATTTAATTTTCCAATTTTTCTTAGCGATCGGACAATACTTTTTCACATTTTCGAGCGCTAGTCCCCTTATTGCATCCAATCCAACCCTTCAATTATTCACTAATTGGGAATGAAAAAAAGAATAAAGGGGCAATATTTGAAACATTCGCAAAAGTATTAATAAAAATTCCGTGAGATTTCGTTTCTCAAGGATGATGAACCTGAAATTCTATTTTTAGTAGATAATCAAAAACTTTTATGCAAATCTTGAAGATTGGAATAATTGCACTTTACTGCACAGTAATCGAAGTTACTTTCATACAGAAAGTAGCAACAACGAGCACGCGTTAATATTGACTATCACTATATTTGCACTAACACGTTTCACTATTACTTTTCACTATCACTTTTATTTTTAAATATATTATTTTATTAAGTCTCTTCACCGCGAAGGTATAACTACGTTATGTTAGTAATAGTGAGACCAGCCTACAGGACATAAAATAAATCACGCAAAACCATAAACGAAATACATGAAATAGAACAAATTACGCAAATTAGCAATTGATATTCATAATATTAAGCACATTAGGTGCTATAATTCATTAAGGTGCTGTATATAATTCATTATATAATTCATTATATACAGTAGGTAATCAAAAACTTTTACCAGCCTGGAAGGAAATTAAATAAACACAATAAAACATCACATAAAATAAATCACGCAAAACCATAGACAAAATACATGAAATAGAACAAATTACGCAAATTAGCAATTGATATTCATAATATTAAGCACATTGGGTGCTTTGTTACATCAACTCAATAATTTCCTTGAAGTTTCTCATTAATTGGCATTTTTTGCAAAATATGAATATACTTTCAAAACAATATTTCCAGTGACAAATACTCGATTCAAGAGCGGGTAGATGGTGGGGGTAGAAGGAAGATGGTGCAGCCACTTAGGGCTGCTCCATGATTATTGTCCACTCATTAATGCAAGAAAACCGTGAGTGGACCGTTTCTTTCTTTCGCAACGCTAGCTTATTACAGGCTAAAATCAACTCCCGAGCATAGTCACTAGGACTTTGGACTACTCGCAGCACTAATTTCTCAAATAACTTCAAAATTCCCGAATGGTGCTTAATTACTGAAAATTCTACAATACTTAATACAAATCCCGAAAAGCAAACGAAAAAGCTCTCAAGGAGCTACACTACTCTAACAAATATAAAAAGCTACAGAGAAACACCACGTGGGTGATTTCATTTTTCGTAACACTAATAAAAATTTAATGCACCTGTGTCTCGTAATACGCAACACTAACTTTAAATCGTTGCAGCCTTCCTGAAGGCTGTATAGAGTCCCATGCGCAGCAAATCCAGCTGCTCGGGACTCTTTTTCCCCAGGAACATGTCTCTGGACATGTCCCAGGGCAGTTTTGGGGCATTGGGGGCTGGGGGTCGCAACTCTAATTACAAACGCGATCAATCATCATCGCAACACTAACTCAAAAAAATATTAAGAATCAAACTAGAACGAGTAATTAAAAAAACGCGATCAGTCGCATCGCAACTCTAATAAAAAGAATACAATGAATCAAAATTAATGCTATAAATCAAACTCTAGTAACTTTACTTCAAAATACAAGAACAATCTCAAAAACAATCGCGACTCTTTTTTCGAAACACTACAAGCAATCACGTTCGATATTTATTCGCAACGCTATGCTGGTACCAAACGCGGGGAATACTCGATTCGCAACACTAATTCAAACCGTGATCAACATTTAGTCGCAACACTAACTGTAAACGCGTAATCTTCTTCGCAACCCTAATTGAAAACGCGGTGTGCTGAATTTCAGGGGAGGGGGTATCGATGGGTCAGCCTATGGCCAACCAAACTACTACTACTACTACTACAACTACTGACGAGCATAATGGCAAAGTAATACCTACGAAGAATGACCCTGCACCCGAGGATGCAGGGCCATTCTTGGTAGCCCACATGATGTGGCCGTTTTACTGGCCGGGCTATCTTCGGCTCTTTGGCCACTTCTTTGCTTCGGGCGGTCCGCCCTTCTGAAAGTTAAGGGGGTACTCCACAGTGAACGGATTTTTTTCTCAGTAAATACAACATATAATGAAATAAATCTTTTTGGTGTTTATAAAGCTACTCTTATATTATATAAAAAAAAATTAAAAAAATATTTTAATTTGTTTTACTTGTTTTTTTACAAAGCGTCAATATGGCAACTAAACAAAAACGTGGTGCAGGTGATTTTCTGGTTTAGGCTTATCTGAAACAAAAAATCCGAAAACATTCTTAATCTATATGAGTGTCACTATAGCCCGTAGCTCAATTAACAATTTTTGTTGAAAAATAACGAAATGGCACCTGTTTGAAGGAAAAAGTTCTCCAAATAATGGTGTTTCTCGAATGTTCCCCGAGAAAAATCGCGGTTATTTTTCGGAAAAAATTGTTAATTGAGGAACGGACGATAGAGACACTTATACACATTAAGAATCTCTTAGAATTTTTAGTTTTGGATCAGTCTAAGCCGGGAAATCACCTGCACTACGAACATATCGTTTTTGTTTAAGTGCCACATTAACGCTGTAAAAAAACAAGTAACACAAATTGAAAATATTTTTTTTAATTTTTTTTTAATTTTTTTAATTCATTATATGTTGTATTTACTGAGAAAAAATCTTTAAAAATAGCTTGATTTTTCAACCATTCACAGTGGAGTACCCCCTTAATAGCGTGCCCAAGCCCGTCCTGCCGAACGCGACCAGCGACAATGTGCAATGTCCCACTGGCGTCAAAAAGTCGACATAGCGGGGCTAGAAGCGAGGGCATACCCCACTCGCGCTAGTCTGGCCGTCGACTTTTCTCACAAATTTCCTGAAAGCAGGTCATCGCAGGGGGGAACATGCGATCAGAGAATACGATGACCTGCCCCGGCCCTACCTACTTATATTTAAGTCACACATTCGTACCAGAAGGTAAGTTACCTATCCTCCCAAACAGCTAGGTTACCCATCCTACCGAACAGCTGTTACCTATTCTACCGAATAGCTAAGTTACCCATCCTACCTAACAGCTATGTATATTTAAAAAATGGCAAAGCAGTCTCTCACACACAATCACACTCTAATAAGTACGTACCAGTTTTCACTGAAATCGGCTAGCAAAGGCAGTGACCATTGCGTATAAGTATGATTTACAAAACAATTAACTATTTTCAATTTCAAACAATGGATTACTTGATAATGTGCATTGTACATATGTATTATGTACATACATGAATCGTTATTACTATCTGATTTGATTGTACGAGATTGATTAAATTTCATATTCCCAGATTATTTACTAGAATGATCATCGTGTGCAACAAGGAATATGAAACATTGATATTGTTATTGCAAAGTTATAGTTTCGTTAAGATGGTCTTTAATGAAAATCTTTCACCGACGCAAATTCCACCGCCTAACCACACAAACACACATAGGTGGAAAATGCGGCGTGCACGATACACTAACGCAATGCTAGCCGCCGACATGTAATTAATTAGTAAAGAAAGTCATCGTGCCCCATTGCCTTCACCCACCCAAGTAGCACCTGGGCACGTGGATGAGTTAAAAGGCAATGAGTACGGAAAGATATCCTAAAAATCCTCGACTAGAAAATATCATTAGTTTGTATATTTTCTAACAGGCTAATATTCTTTCATTTTACATTATTAAGCAAAGTGGCTCGACTTTCAACTTGTGAATAGTTTAAACTTTGATAAATAAGAAAGGACTCTACTTTAGATCAAGAAAAAGGACTCTACTCGACATTCGATTAGTGAGAAGAAAGACTCTAAAATTCAATTGTTTAAAAAAATCAATCAAAATCATGAACAATTTACTTTAAGAATTTAAAACGGGCTATTCCATCGTCAAAGTAAATTTCATAAAACAAGAAAGTATGATCTCATGCTAATTACTTTGAATCTGAAATTTCCCCACCCTCAATTGTCTTCTTGCACATGGAAATTAATTATTCTATTGTGTACGCAAACGAGTGACCTTTTTAAGAAAGGAATTACATTTTTGTGTATATTATCATCATTTAGAAATCAAGTTACTTTTGAACACGTAGTATCAGAAAAATAAAAGAAATTCAAGTCATTATAATCGTTCCACTACATATTAAATAAAAATGATCGTAGCTGTGGAGTCTGAGAGTATCAGACTTCTTCGCTATATAAAAATTAGCATTCAGTCGTATTGATATTCGTACCAATACCTTCCGAATTATTTAATAAATATCTACATCAATGTATGATCAATGATAAATATTCGCGTTAGGAACCGTTTATCTTGGAAATTATGATTATAATGTGATTCTATTGAAAAAGCGCGGCGTACAAGAAGGCCCTAGCCTCGTCTAATAAATATATAAACAGACAAAAATGTTACAATTCACGGGCATGATTATCATACCCGTGGTCATTATGCTCGTTAAATATACAACCAGTCACTCGTGTCGATTCGGACCAAACGTCCTACGACATGATTGAGTGACCAGAGGAACCATAATGCATGCGCACTCACATTTCGCTGTGCCCCGGTGCCGAAGACGCCAACACCCCTGCTACTGCTCAGGAGAAGTCATCAAGCTGCTCAGCTGCGCCCAAACTGTAACGAAGGAACAGAACACGATTATAATTTCTTTCTAAAGTTACGATTGTTTCAACTCTAATGTAGAACCACGAAGCAATTCAAAACTAACGAAACTTTTGATCATTTAGACATTTTAAGAAAAAAATTGAAAAGATGAAATATCAAAAATTAAAATTAACAAAAGTTTTTTCTTATAATATCTAAATAATAAAAAATTTCGTTAGTTTTGAATTTCTTGTTGATTCTATTCTAAAAATTAATTTGTTTAAAATTGTTTGCTTTCGAAAATTTTGAAGAATGAACTCTACTTTAAAGGAATTAAATCAAATACATAGATACTTACATCTTTCCATTAATATGCTGCGCTCAAATCTCCTCTTCAGCTGACGCACTGACTCTAATTTCCGACAACGAGTTTCTCTTTCAAAAGTAAAAAAAATAAAGAAATAGTAGACTACAAACGCGCCCCAAAGATCATAATCGGCGAACAAAGCACTGAATCTATTCTCGCGATTCGAAGGTCAGAGCCGCGACGCTCGTGAAAGAATATAAATTGCGTAGAAAACACTGACTCTACCCTCGCGTATCCCGAAATTGTTAACGAAACTCTACTATGAGCAACTGTGCTCTTCAAAACGAAAAACTTTGTACGTCATAAACACTGACTCTATTTGGCCGCATTGCACGCGGTCACAATCTCTGAAAAATAAGTAGGATAGGAAGGTGGGGTGGGTGTGGTTTCATCGAGTGTTTGTCACGAGGAAATATTGTTTTTCGTCAAACCAGCCAAGGGACTTTCGCTCCTTGTTATTTAGAATACAAGGTGTGATGCGAAAATACAGAATGCTCGCTCGATAGGAGCAGCTTTGTATTTCTAATATAATATACTACTGCAGATATAATTATTACATTTAAATGAATCATAGTATTTTTATAAATATCTAAAATTCATGGCAAGAATCAAAATTCGTTAATTATTCATGCTTGAATAGCATGTCCTCGATCAACTACGCAGTTTTTGAACATAAAGAATAAAAGTTGCATCCAAAACCGAAGGTAAATGCAAATAGATTCTTAAAAATCATTGAAATATCATTGAATTCTACGTAAACGCGACCGAAATGCAATAGAATTCGATCATTCCAATATTTCGTAAACATCTACAGACGCCATTTTAAAATTTTAAACAAATTTGATTAAAATTATTCAATTTATAATAATTCAATCTTTTCCCATTTGATCCCGATATTAACTGACTTTGCAGTCAGTTAATATCGGGAACAATCACCCTCACAGCCAACAATGATTCAATAAAATAATGAGAAAAATACGTATACCACACGTAGTGTCATCTCCTTTTCCCAAGAAAGGACCAGACGCCATCCAAGCATTGTTCAAATTAACCGCCAAGTGTCATGGCGTCGCCTGCCCTTTGCTTTCGATTTCCGCCTCAACGTCTGTTTGAAACAAAAGCATTAAAACATTCGTAAGGCAATTAAACAAGAAATAAACTTGAAATATGCCCGAAAAGTGATGTATTTGAATACCGAGACACGATATGTGTGCACTAGTGTGCAGAAATATCGGCAGGAAGGCAACGAAGAAAATACGTGACGAATATGTAATGGTTTTCTCGCGATATTTAATCAATTTCGGGGCAAAAGTGTATTAATAGCAGCAGCAAGTGACGATAGAGAGTAAAGAAGAAGGCTAATAATGAATAGAAGTAATTATGTGACGATAAATAATGTACGCGTACCATTTACGTACGCAGCTGTCAAAACGTCTTAACTCAACGAAGTCCACGGAACGAATGACCCCCGCGTCGCGTCACGTACCTCGGCGAATATGGGCTTTGGTGGGGGGAGACAAGGCAGGCCTCGCGCGGCAATACACGGCTCTTATCGCACGCCGCGTGACGTAACATCACGACTCGTGGCCTAGCCGTTTGAACGGAGCTACCGGTAGAATAGAAATATTACGCGTAATATATTTCATTCGTTTATAAAATATCTAGCATCTACATACAGCAGTGTGATTTAATTAAGTTTGTAAAACGTCTTACAATTAGTAATTATATATTCATAAATTGAAGGGTTGGATGCAATAAAAATTGGAAAATTAAATGTTGTTAAACTGTATTTTAAAAAATATAGTCTTGTAAAGCTCGTCACGGCACACATTTTTTCTATTTACAGTTTTTTTATCGAATTGTTAGTATTCGAGATAAAAATTATAAACTAAAAAAATTTCTCCGACCAAAATCATTATTTCTTTAAACATAAATTGCGATAACTTGAGTAAATATTAACGGATCGTTATGAAACTTGAAACATAAAACTCAGAAAACTCTAGCGAAGCCGTATAATGTAAGCACAAAACCCTTATGTTAAAAAATGTAGTAATATTTAATTAATAAGTAACACTGGACATAACCCATGTTTTTCAACGTTCGCCGTTAAAAAGTATCGAGGCAATTTTGACGTACAGATAACTTGCAGCGACAAAGTTTTTCCTTAATATACAAGGAAGTTTTTCACCAATTTTCACACTGATTAATAAATAATTGTAGAAGATATGACGATATATATAAATGTCGCGTACTGCGCTACTTACCATTCGCATTACACTTCAAAGACATGACTTTCTCATTATTATAGATTATATATTGCGATATTATTTTCGAAATATTTATTAACATTTTTATTATAGTATTTACATCCAATATTATTGGTTCTTTTATAAATTTTTCTTTTTCTCCTTTCTTCTATATTTCATTTTTCAGGAATCACTAAATTGAGAGCTTACATTACTACATTGAGAGCTTAATTGTTGACAGTATCAAGCCATTTATTACGAATATTTTCTGCAGTGAGCAGCACGGTTTCATGCCAATGCAAACTACCGTATCAAATCTTTCTGTCTTTTTCAACTATGCCTCAACCAATCTTGACCGTGGCAACTGGGTAGATACTATCCCATTAAAAAGAATCCCATTTAAAAACATTGTCGTAAATTAATACCTTTACAAAACTAATGATATACACAAATTGCGCCAATTATCACAATGGCTATTTATACAAAGAAAAAAATGTATTAAATAATATTAAGCAGATATATTTTTATACAAATAAATATTTAGTACGAATAAATATTTTATTCAAAATACTTGGCGCTGCTCTCCGAATTAGTGTTGCTAAACTGAATAAATATGTATAAATTGCATTACAATCTTTTTCTTTCTTGTCTCAGTGGTGTCTTGTCTTGTTTTATTTTATTTATTAACCAAGACAATTAACCTTTTTTGGTTTCGCAGCACCAAGTGACTAAGTCTGGCTGTTACGTGACAACAATTTGTTTCAATACAAATTGTTTGGCTCCGTCCTTATTAACTGTTGAATGGATTTAAAAATTATAAAAAACATCTACGATGTTAGAAGACGAACGTAGGTATCGCTTACGAGCGCTTAAGCCTTTCTGGGCACACATATCAGTTCCGTCTCAGTTCACGAAGAATTCAGGTACTCTTCATTACTTTCCTCAATTCCTTTACTCCAAGTATTTTCCATTACAGTCTTTAAAAATAATCAGGATTATATCAAGTTTGGTGTCATTTTCATCAGAAAAAAACTAGTAATTCATTAGGGATACTTATATGATAGAAATTGGCATACTCATTACTGAATGGCCTATCGTTGACTGTGTCCTTATACCACTACCCTAGCGTTTATGACAAGGAGTGCAACTGCAAATCCAATTACTTTTCAAACCGGCACTGAAAAATAAAAATTTGTCTAGCTGTGAGAAATTCATCGGTTTAGTGTTCAGTGAAGTATGTGCATCTCATAGTGCATATTATTTCGTGATTTCTCAATTGGTGCATCAATTTCATCGATTACTGGACCATGTGGGAGGACTTGTAACAGGATTCCACTGAGATATACCCGTTACCTAAAAAACTTTTTTCAGAAACTGAATACTTCGTCGATGTTTGTCACTCATATTTCTCCCAATATTCATCTAACTATTCATTTACACCAAGTTCAACTAAAATGTATTTATACATTATAAATAATATTATATGACATATATAAGTATTAACATTCATTTATCGAACGATTAAACATTGAGAATAAAATAGAATTCGATTGGCATAGAAAATCGTTTGCAAATCCAAGGCCAAAGCTTACTAATTGCTTGATATCTCGAGTTGTATCGATTATAGTTAATAATAATTTATACTGGCCGGTTAGTGCAAATGTTGTTAACATTATTTGTCATAGAAATAGCCACTGGAATGGATGTTTTAGCGGAAAATCCATTTTTGCCGAAGAATTCGTTGAATTTCGCAATTGTAATCAACCGTCGACTTTGTTCTGATTGGGGGACGGTTTATTTTTCTTGAATTTTATAATCAAAGCCTGATGCTTTGAATACGAGTTACACTTCTCAAGTTTAATTACATTGGAGTCATTAGATTATCTTAATAAAACGAGAATGGAAAGTATTAATTTCTTATGGATTTTCAACTATATTACTTGAAGCTCTTTCTCATACAAATATTAATACTTGAGAGTAACAGTTGATATTGATACTACTTGGTCACTGTGCTCGCTACTTCTACTATTCTCTCTCCTTACAATATTTAAACCAGTCTAGCAATAAGTATTAGTTTAAGAACTTTAGCCATAAGACTTTTTCCAAATTTTTCAAAATGCACAAAGCATTGGTCGAACATAGACCAAAAATATTTCGTAGAAATGGGTCACTTTCGTAGGCACTTCCATGTGGTATGCTCGGTCCCTTGGTAACGTTTCCCAAGCATTGCGACTTTCGAAACGGAATCAAGCTAAAGCCTACGATCTAGTTTAAGGGTCCAGATCAAGCCAAACTCACATTCGGTGAGCTTGGTTCGGTCTGGACATCTATTCAAAAATGCACTTGCGTAATTCGGGCGATAAGTTTCTGTTCCTTCTCGTTCTTTTTACATATAAGAGTGCCAAACGCACTTTTCTAGAAATACAATTCGCCTTCGACCACTGATTTCGATTTCGCGCAAGGTGGCTCGACTTCTGAAGCACGACAGACTGTGCTGGTTTTACGGCTTTCCACAGGTGTCCAAAGTCGTAATACTTACTGAGCCGCCATGTAGAAACGAAAATTCCGTGCATCGCGAATTAAGGAGACATTAAAGTAAAGTCTTTTGAAAGAATTTTAGTAGCCTTTTACCGTATATTGCAATCACAGTCCGAAGGGTTAATATACCGAAGCATAGTCTGTTAAGACTATAAAATTGTAAAGACTCTTTCGCGTCCGCGGATCTTTTATTAAATAGTAGAGTAAGATTGTCGCTTCCCTCATTGCTTGCAATGCGTAACGCGATAAGTTGATTATAATGAAGGGTGGATGGGATTTTGTTTTTTTTTTGGGATTATCCTTTTGTTGGTTCCTCGTCTCCGATTCGATATCTGAACCGAAGAGATCGATGGATCTTTGTTTCCATCCACCTCTTTGGTTTAGTAGGCTAAGGGTTTCATGTACAGGGAGATCGACGGAACTATGATTCCATCTATCTCTCTACGGGTCTCCAAGCGCAGCAACCTCCACGCGGTGAGACCTGGTAATCGGTGAGAACCGAGCCGATAGCTGCGATTGTATAAAAATTTCTTTGAGTTGCAATACTTTGGTGAAATGTGAGAATAAAATATGTAACTTGAAATGTTATTCGATTGTTCCTACCCGACCCAAAAGCACGCGTATAATGTTGTTTATATAAATTTTTATGTTAAAATAATTTGTTTTGCTTTAAATAAAGTCGAATAGGACGGCGTGGTTAAAAGGTGTATATGTTCTTGTTTTGTTGTGATCCTTCTTTCTCTGATGTTGCACGGAATACGTTTATAAAACGATTTTTATATTGTTACTCTAACAGAATCATTTGTAAATCGCGGGTTTCGAATGACCTAGTTTTACACGTGTTGTATTCTACTTCCTACCACGCGTAGCGTTACCATCTGTTTCGAGATTTCACCGGTAACGTTGCATGCGACACTAAAATGGTAGGGGGGTCCTAGCACCCCAAACCGGTGACAGAAAAATACATTGGTTGATAGGTCTATCCTATACCTCGTCTGTGCTTCTGGTCTGTGGCACAGTGATTATTTGTTTTAAAAGGTTTGTCCTGTATTGTGTCGGTAAGATAGGGAATAACATCATATGTGAATTCTCATATGTGAATTGTCACATTGAACTAAATTTAAAATGGTCTCGATCTCTTCTGCATTAAAATATCTGACGATATATATTTTACAAAAAAGGCAGCAGACGCTTGTATCCCAGGTGCGTCAAATCTCCAATTCCCCCCTGCATTCGTCACGTTGGTATCGCCTTGGCGACCGTAACACATAAACGCATCACAAACTAATAACCAGGAATCCCACGCAGATACGTTCGGCACGTGATCGAAAGAACCAAGATCGAGTATGATCAACATCAGCCACCCGAAGATACGCGGGAAACCCCCCGTCAACAGACCCTTTCCTTCGAAAGATCAACATGCCTCAACGAAGCAGTATGGAATCGCAGCGCAAAGTATCGTCTCCAAGAACGGATATGTCGACAGTAACGCGGCGGAGGCAGAGAAAGCAGACTACAATCAAAACATTATCGAATCGACCACCTGCTCGTTTGAGCAGCTCTGCAGCATGATTAGCGACCTGGAAAAGAACATTACCAGCGGAATGCCTGAGCTGGATCGGTTGCAGGTTCGATGCAGAGCATAGCGCCGAGTCTGCCGTACCGAGGAGAGAAATTTATCTCTGTGTCTGTCCACTGTAGCTAGAACCGGAGAGAGACGACTCGAGAGGGAAGCATGGATCGAATAAGGGGACGACTTACGAAGACATAATGTCCTTCTTAGCGAAACTCGAAGAGGGTACCTGGCAGCAATTTTTTTGGTATATTAGAGTCTTCGTCACCTATTTCTCGCGTCTCTATTCATCCCTTCGAACACGACAGGTTCCCTGGACGAGACGAAGGTGAACGTGCCCGAGGTAGACGCCGCGATGCTTCAGGAGATGCTCGGTAATTCCCAAGCGTTGCCTTGCATTGGCTACGACAGGTGAGAAAACTGCGCTCGAAGTATCCAAAGGCGGATTCGGAGATTTGACGCACCTAAGCTAACAAGCATCCCTTTCCCTTTCCTAATTTAAAAGAGTTGAGACAATTTTAAAAATAATTCAATATGGCAACCCACTCTATTGCTAAGTTGCTAGATGAAAGAAGAAGTAAATTATTTTTAAAGTCTCTGTGTTTAAACCTTCTTCAATTTATTCCGCGGAAAATTTGCAGCCCACTTAACCTCCACACAAATCCACTTTTGCAAGTATCTTATGTATATCCGGCGACTCCGTGAAAATCTTTTTCGTGTCCAGCATCGTCGAAGTGGAGAATCATACGCCTCTCACATTTAAAGAGGATTTGCTTACCGCGCGGCTGCAGTTGGAAGAAAAGAGCGCGGCTGTAACGCTCCTGAAGGAGCAGCTGAAGTCTGAGAGGAAGCTGGCGTGCGAGAAGCTGGACGCTCAGCGGAAGAGCAACGCGTCCAAGTTGCAGGCGCAGGAAGACAAGTACAAAGTGATCGTGAAGAGACACCAGAACTTCATCGAGCAGCTGATCTCGGAGAAGACCGACCTGACCGAGAAGTGCAACTCGCTCGCCGAGAGGGTCAAGGAGATCGAGCTGAAGATGCAGCGGGACTTGAAGGCCGCTGCGGACAGGCACTCGGTAGAGCTGCAGAGGGCGAAGGAGCACTACGCCGCGGCTGAGAAGATCAAGAGGGAGCGATGGATAGAGGCTAGAACGACGAAGATCAAGGTCTCTGTCGCGACGGGAGCTCTGTTCACGACTGTGTTAAGCAAACCTCTAGACCTTCGATAACGCTTTAAGGAGATGACGGTGAAGGGCCTGGAGCCCGAGCTGCGGCAGATGATGGGGCAGCACGCCGAGGAGATTCAGAACCTGAGAAACGTGCACATGAAGGAACTGCAGGACGTGGAGTTGCGGATAATACGTCGGTCGAACCAGCAACTGGAGCAACTGCGGCTGGAGCTCTCGGCCAGCCACGAAAGGATGCTGGCCAACGAGAAGAATATCTTGTGGACCAGGTGCAGGGCGATCTTTACACCCACGTTCTAAGAACGACTTCTAAAACTCGGGCTTCTTCAGGTACAAGGAGAAGCTGGCGGAGCAGGAGAGGCAGTTTAAAGAGCGGGAAATACAGCTCGTAGACGAGATGCAGTGCGACAGGGAGAAGTTCGATAAAGAACAAACGAAGCGGGACGTCGAAAGGGAAGCCGCGTCGCAGCGGATGCACCTGCAGTATCAGGTAGAATTGGGACTGGAAGTTTACCGGTGTAACTGTGGATCTAAGAGGCCTCGGGTTTTAGCAACAGGCCGAGGCCCTGAGGCAACAGCATTCCGCCGAGAAGAAGACTCTGCAGGAGTCGCTGAAGGCAGAGTGGGAGGCTTGGCTGGCCGACTACAAGAGGCAACAGAGTCACAACGCCGGGCAAGCAGAGAGCAGGATACGAGACGAGTGTAGAAAAGAAAGGGATCGACAGATCGAGCTGGCCATCGAACGCCTCGAGAAAGATTCCAGGGACTCGAAGATGAGCCTTCAGCAGAATTTCGATTGCAAACTGAGGTAGGTCTTTAGCTATCTTGCAGCCTAAATTGCAGCCTGACTCCCTGGTACAGCCTCGTTGTTCTAGATCTCTGAGAGAGAAGCTCGAAACGGACTTGCAAACTGCGATCGATAACGAACAGTTTCACAAAGGTAAGTCGGCACAAGCGAAGGAGAAGCTCGATAGAGCAGAAGTTCAATTGCAGAAGCTGGAGAACAAACTGCAGGAGTGTGTGTCCGACTTGAGGAACGCAAACGAGGTAGAGTATCGCGCGAACGATTCTCAGAGGCTCCGGGATAAAAGATAGGAGTTTCAGGTGATCGAGCGGTTGAGCGTTGAACGGGACAGCGCTAAGAAATTGGCGAGGCAAGAAATCGAAGCGGAAAAAAGGGACTTGGAGGAGAAGATTGCCTCGCTTTACCAAGAGATAACTCAAAATAACGCGAGCAAAGACGCCTCGATGGCTCAGCTGCACAGCAGGTCGTATATCGATTTCTGCCAAGTATACGTACGATTGCTTCTTCCGCTTATATTCGTAATCGGTTTTGCGTTTCAGAATTAAACTGATCATGACGCAGAAGGTTCTAACGATAAAGAACCTCACCAAAGACTTAAACGACGCGAGGTCAAAGTGCGAACACTTGGAGAAGTTACTGGATCAACAAAGAAGGGAGTATATCTTGAAGGGCTTATAACGCGGTGCGTTTCGGTTATGAGTTTTATTCTTTCTTCCTTGTGCGCTCAGTTTCTTGCAGAAGACAGTGTCCTCGAACGTTTGCACAGCTTTTAAGTAATTTATACACGATAGAAAACTAATTTTCAACCACTCATTCGTACTTACATTCCTCGGATACGTGTAACGAGAGGCTTCGTGTTGCTTTTGCCGCGCGTTCCGTGTTAAAATGAAAACGTTGCGTGTTCGTAACAAGCAGAAGGGAAACCGATCGAGTGCCGATATCCTTAATCGTGAAAGATCGCGGAACTTCGAGTATAATTACACTTTCTTCACAATCTGCACGACGTCCTCGTCGCACAACACGTGATCTTTCCCTACTTTTTGCGGCTGATGCTTGACGGACTGCCCCCACACGAGAGCGCTGAAAGCGGTCGAAGAGACAACATTTTAGAGCCAGTAACGATTTAGTTTCTAAGCTAGAAGAGAGCCTTACTATTTGAATTCTTTCGCAATGGACCGATGTAGTTTATTGCAAAAATCTTCGACGGTTCGCTTCTCTCTGTTCAACACTACAGGAGAACTGTAGTCCGGAAGTTGGCCCTTCGGTTTGGTATAGCTGCAACACAACACAGTAGACTAATTAAATCGAGAATACGTATGCAAGTGAGGTAGATCGTTCCGAGGACTTACATTCTGACCAGCTGCAGATAGTCCCACATTTTTTCAAGCAGATCGTCAAAGTTCCATTTGTGATGAGCAGAAATAGGCACGCAGTGCGGTATTTTGTAAATAATGTCTAACTCCTCGATACTGATCTGATCTGAAACCGAGAAGAGAAACTTAGCGCCAGGTTATCATTTATAATTATCAAACTATAAATTTTAACGTAATCAATTAAAATATAATTTAATTTCAGCAACATTTTCGAAATATTTAGCTCCTCCAACTACAAATTTTAAGGAAGTGAATTAAAATAATATCACTGAACAATTACCTATTTTGTTGAGCAAGTAAATACACGGTACGTAAACCCGATTCCCCTCGATAACGTCGATCAGATCGTCGGAAGTGGCGTCGTATCTCAAAGTGATGTCGGCGTTGTGGATTCTATACTCCGACAGGATAGTTTTAACAGTTTCTAAGTCGAGCTCCGTCTGCAGGCACTAAAAATAAACAAAAAGATAGCAACATAACGCAGACCAAACCGAATCACGTGTAGTTTTATTCATCGTTCTCGTTACTCAATTACCGTGGTCTGAAAATTCACGCCACCTTTATCCTTTTTCCTGAAGGTAATGTTCGGCGGCTGTTTGTTCAATCGCAGCCCGAAGCCTTCCAATTCGTGCTCGATTAACCTTTTGTGTCCGAGTGGTTTCAACACGTCCAGAACAATGAATATTAAACTACAGGTTCTCGCAACCGCTATGACTTGTCTTCCACGACCTTTACCGTCTTTGGCACCTTCAATGATACCCGGAAGGTCCAGCAACTGAAAGAGAAGAGGAATATTCACGCAAGCGCTCGATACATAATCATAGGAATGGTAATGAGTCGAGGAACCTGTATCTTTGCACCCTTGTACTTTATACACCCCGGAACGGTAGTGAGGGTCGTGAATTCGTAGGCTGCTACTTCCGAGTACACCCCGGCGAGGGTGCTCAACAGTGTAGATTTACCCACGGATGGAAAGCCTGCAATTGTCATCAAAACGAAGTTTAAGGCCCGCTTGTTGCAGATACAACTATGTACTCCAAAGCGTACCGACAAACCCTATTCTAGCATCGCCGGTCTTGGCCACCTCGAAGCCCTGCTCGCCGCCACCTCCGCCACCTTTGGGGGTTATAAGCTCCCTCCTCAGTTTGGCCAGCTTGGCTTTCAACAAGCCCAAGTGGCCGGAGGTGGCTTTGTTCTTCTGAGTGCGAGCCATCTGTTAAGAAAAGAATCTTGCGAATAAATGCGCGTAAATATGGATGATTCTGGCGATAGAAGAAAGGTTACCTCGGCTTCGATAGAAGCTATTTTCTCCAGTATCGTGCTCATCTTGGATTTAATGAAGTTCGAGCTACGCTCTTTAATATATGTTCGAAATACGTTCCTTAATGAGATCTCTCACTTTCTTCCATCACAGATTTCCGTGCGAATACTTCGCTACGCGCTCTTCCACGTGCTGACAAGTTACAAGCACATGTTACGCACAGTTCGAAGCGGCAGAATGGCTCTGTGATTTTTATTTTATCCGCAAGAAAAAACGTGCGGCCTCTGACTTAAAGCTGGTTCTCAAATATTTAGTCTGACGCCGTGCCGCAGCTCTGGCTTTAAATATCCGAGGGAAACTCGATCGGACTTTAATTCGTTTAATTATGATTCGGTAGAATGCTTTACTTATCAGCAGTTGCAAATGCAATTCGGGACTCGATTACAAACGTTGGCACGGTATAGTTTGTCGATACTGCAAGTTTGACGCGACTATAGCAAATAATATTGAATTAGAATGAATAATTTGAATTAAAGTATATGCCAATGTGTCTTTAAATAAAAAGGTTATTACATTTGAGAAGCTCAGAGGAAATGCAATGGGTACTTTTCATCTGGGAAAGCTTTTTTTCACTGTAAATTTATATTGATCAAAAGCGCGTATCAAATAACATGCGAAAATATCGATTAAAAAGTTATATTTATTATAGACTCCGAAACTTGATCGTATTTTCTAACCTCTAATCTGACTTCAACTATATAAGTATATTCATATACTGTAATACGATAATTCTTCTAAAACGAAAAACAGCACTGCTTGATCTCAATGTCAGAAATACATAGAAAATTTTTAATTGATGCATCAGATCTGCAACGCGAGGCGGCCGCAAAAATATCTAAATCAAACTTAACCTCATCTATCTTTCTAAATACACATTGTAAAAATAAACGCAGTAGGTATTTAAATATATAACATATAGAAACACAATTTTTTTCGAAATGTATAAAACGGTATTTTTACAAAATACTTTTTCGCCGTAACGAAAACATTCCTAACCTCAAAATTGGTATCATTAAGCTCTAAATAAGTACTGTACATAAATATAAGTTTCCCGGAGGAAAGGTTCACTAAAATGCAATTGTCCATCGAATTCGTAAAAAAATTGCTCTCTTTAATCCGTGACAATAATATTTCATTCATAAATTTCAGGTTTCATTTACAAATCAGGTCTCTGATGGACGAAACAGGCGTATAACCTTGCAGTTCATAAAGTAGCACAAGTTCCCACGTAGTCATGCCAGTGTTTCAAGAATCGTGCGCAGAGGTAATCCTCAAATGCCTATATTAAACAACCAAGCTAGCTCAAGTGTAACGACTTCCATTTAAATTTCAGCAAATCCAGGCGCAGACAATCGTCATCATCCACCCTGGCTCCATGTATCTCAGGATGGGTCGAGCCTCCGACCTGAATCCGTGCACTATATTGAACGCTGTAGCGAGGAGACGCTTATTCGGAGGCTTAGAGTACAAAGACAGTTTGCTACCACCGGCCGTCCCACGAGTAAGCTCTCGCGCCGTCGACGTCCCGGCCGAGATGTCTCATTCCTGTTGCTTTTAGTAGACGAAAGAGCTGACACAGGCAATGGAAGAATCTCGCCTCCAAGTGTCCCACACGTTGCAGTCCTGCCTTCAGTCGGACGGCAGGAGGAGGTACGCTACGCCTCCTCAGCAAATAGCCGCTTTCAATCGGAGATCGAACCCGGAGGTGTCGTCGCCTTGCAGCGTGGAATGGATAAGGACCGACAAGGACATAGTCGTCGGCGACGACATACTGTCGCTAAACCCGGACGATAATTTCAACGTCCACTTCCCGTACAAGAGAGGAGAGCTGAACGTACACTCGTCGCCCGGCGGCAGCCTGCGAGCAGTCATGGCTGACTTGAAGACCATTTGGGAGTACGTGCTCGCGGAGAAGATGGACATCCCTCTGAGGGACTTGAAGCATTACAGAGCCGTTCTCATTATACCGGACATCTACAACAGGCAGTACCTGAAAGAACTGACGACGCTGATGCTCTGCGACATTGGGTTCGGAGCCTGTTTCCTGCTACAGGTTGGTAGATGTCGAGGGGAAGCTCGAAGGTGCGAGTAAACTGCTTTGATTCTTCGGCAGGATCACGTGGCAGCCACGTTCGGCGCGGGCTTAGGGTACGCTTGCGTCGTTGACGTGGGCGATCAGAAAACGTCGGTATCTTGTGTGGAAGATGGGATCTCTCATAGAAACACCAGAGTGCGTATGGATTACGGGGGAGGAGATATTACACAGACGTTCTTTTGGCTGCTTCAGAAATGCGCATTCCCGTACAAAAGCTGCGAGCCTGCTAACAAGCTCGACGCGCTACTGTTGAACCAACTGAAAAAAGACTTCTGCCACGTCGATTTAAACATATGCGGCTCCCAGGAAAAGACGTTCGTCGTTAGGAAGCCCAAGCAACAAACGGAGAAGTATACTCTTCAGGTATAAAATCGATTCTTTTTATTGCATTTTCCGAAAATACTATATTTTCTGAATGAAATTCCGCTTGGTTTATAGCAAAATTCGCAAAATTGTAGATTTGGCAGCTAAAAACGTCGAGCGTCGTCTTTACCCAGAAACTTTAAACGCGTTTTTCTCGAATATTTTTTTCTCCTCACTTTTTCCTGATTGCGAACGAATGTAGGTTCAGATCGACTTGGAAAAAATTACAAGAAATTTTCATAAAAAAATTAAGAAGTCACCGGATTTTAGTAACGCACGAACAATGATGGTGCACTACGGGAAAAAACTTGAAGACTTTTTTAAATAAACGGTTGCGTATTCAAAAGTACATATTTCAAAGCTCTTGTGGTATTTTTTGCAATGCAATATATAAATGAATAAAGGAATTATAAGCGATCTCCCGGCCACAATTTTTTCTAATCACTTTGCGGTGTGTAGCTCAGACCGGGCTCGCCTAAAATAAAAAATTCGACCAAATTTAATTTAACCGAGTGTTCTCCTTAGGTCGGCGACGAATGTTTAGTAGCGCCTCTGAGTTTGTTTCAACCGGAGTTATTCAAGGTCACTGGGATTCACACTGTGCACATACAGAAAAGATCGATGGGAGACCCCGAAGATCCGCACGACGAGAACTATTTACGAGAAACGAGCGTAAGTACGCAGACCGCCTTCGTCTATTTACAGGAATATTCTTACCACTGTCAGGCTACTTTCCCGTAGAGAAGAGGCATGAAAGAGAGCCTGGAGCAAACGTCCGAGCTGCAGGAAGAAGCGATCGCTCCAACGGCGGGAGCGGAAGAGGAGGTAGTCGTGGATGCCGTTGACTCCGCTCCGATCACTTTGTCGAATCGCGATCTGGATGCGCCGCGCGACTTCGTGGTGGGCCCCCAGCAGCTTCTGGGCCTGGATCACGCTGTGCTACAAAGCATCGATCGTTGCCGTACGTGTCTAATTGACTACGCGATTGAAGCGGGCGAGGAAAATTTATCGTTCCTGTTTTACAGCCACGGAAGATTTGAAACGGAAGATGTACAGCTGCGTGCTTGTCGTCGGCTCCGGCATGAAGTTCCAAGGTATTGGAATGTGGTTGCACAATCGGATCTCTCTTCAAATCCCTTACATGTACAGAGCTGGTACGTGTACTTATTGGACACCGCACTCTTCACCCCGCGAATGATATCAAACCGTTGCTTTCTATGCGTTCCAGAGCAACTCGACATCATTACGCAGCCTAAGGAAATGGATCCCGGCATGACAGCGTGGAAGGGTGCCGCGATATTGAGTTGCTTGGAGTCCGCCCAGGAATTGTGGATCGGCCGGCAAGAGTGGGAACGCATCGGTGTCCGCGTGTTGAGAGAGAGAGCGCCGTTCATGTGGTGAAGTTTCACAAAACCAAAGAGTATTCCAAGGCCGTTCTTCCACCGCGTTTCTTCGTGCAATAGCGTTAATTAATTCTCGTCAACACAATTCTTCTCCTTTAATCTCTTAAAAGAAAATCTGACGAATTTTCTGGAGTCACAACTGCGACGTTTCTCGCGGCCTCGATGTAAATCGAAAAAAAACATCTCTCTAAAGATTCGTTTCGTGCATCTCATTCCATTTGTACAAGTGCGCGTATAAAATTCAAGACTTCATTTAAAAAATATAAATATCAGTTTTACTATACATGTACATTTCTTATAACATCTCACAACATATCCATCATCCTAACTTTACTCTTATCATTCCTGTGAAGCACAGCAATGTCAGCCTCGATCAAAAAATTTACAAAATCAAATACGTCCGGCGTGACGTCCAAGTACAATTCATTTCCGCCGCGCGTGTGTGCGGACGTCAGTTCCTAAAAACGTATGTATTTAACTGTGTCCTCGATAGAATCTCACCGAGGCATTCGATACTTACGTGTAAGAAGTCTTTGAAGTTCTGGTTCTCCGCGAAAAGCCTGTCCACCACGATGAACTACAAACACGAGCGCAACTGTAATAAACGAAATACGCGCGAAGCGCCGTCGAGCTTGTGCGTTTGTTATACCAGATCCTCCTTCACGTCCTTGAACATCTGCTTCGCTATGAGATACTCCTTGGTGTAGGTCGTACTAGCCACCAACTCGGCAGCGCCCGCGTAAGCCTCCTTCATCTTCTCGAGGTCAGTCTTCTTCTTCTCCAAGCTGGAACAAACGCAGCGAATGTTACACGACTACAGCGGAACGCTCCGACGCGTTTGTCTCTCTACGCACAAGGATATGTATTCGTTAATATCCCCGAGGTGCGCCTTGCTCTTTTCAACAACCTGCAGCGCGTTCCGCACTTCCTCCTGCAGCTCCCTCAAAGCTTCGACATGCAGGTCGGAGGTCTCCGGAACAGGGTAATCTCTGGGCTCTGCTTTCACGACTTCGTTCAGCAAACAGTGTTGCATCCTCTGTTGCTTGCTCCGTATTTCCTCGGGGGTAGCGGATCTGCTCAAAGCGACTGGATCGTTGTTCAATACCATGCCCAGCACATCTTCTATTTCTTGTAAGCGCTCCTTTTGCACGTCTTGCAGTGTCGCAAGAGCATCCTCCAAAGTGTACTCCATTCCCTCTGCTTTCCTTTCAGAACGACAGAACTGGAGCTGTTTGATAAAAAGATAGGAATTAGATTTGATTATACTCCAGCTGAAGACAGTGAATTGGTAAATTCTGTGGTTGTAAGGAGAACCTCTGCATGTTTCCAGTTTCAAGATATTGTTGTTTAAAGTTCTACACGCCAATTCTTCTTATTTGCAATGTTTCCTTGTTTTCGCACAATATTCAATATTCGTGTAATTAATGTAAATAATAATAAATGGAATAGTAATAATTTACAGACACTTCAGGCAGAATGACGCAAGTCCACTGTACTTGTCTTATTCTGCTTGATGTGTCGTAGTAAAGTAGTTTTTGTGTGCAAATTAATTTATAAAGATTAATGAACACCTGCATCAAAAATTAACTATATTATTTAACTATATTAAATTTAACTATAGTATTCTTCAAATATGGATATGACGGATAGGGATCAATATTCTGAATATTGTTTTTTTTCAAGGTGTTGAAGAAATGTTTAAAGTGAACTTTATTTTTAACGGAACTTAAGCTAGCAGAAAACAAAAGAGGGATTCTGTTGTATTATACAATAAATCTTCGGGAGATTTAATTAAAATATCAACGGAAAATTGTGAAAATTTTCTCGCTAAAATCGTTTCTCCGGAAGATACGTGTGTCGAAATAAATGTCGAATTGCACTTAAGGCGTAAGATCGGAAAAAAGCTTTTAAATCTCACTGACACGAAGGATCGCATTGTACGATAATTAGTTATTTAATAAGTACCTGGATTAATAAAACTAAGAAATAGAAAAGTGATTATAAAAGGAAGATACGAGTAATCTTCGTATTCTCCAAATTTTGTGGACCTACGTTGTTCTGCCAAATGTGTATGAATTGATTGTTGGACTTCGGTTAAATTGCATTATTCTTTCGAACATATAAAATTTGTTTCCATGCACTTTTCCTGATAAATACATAAACCCTGTATTTTACAGCTAAATTAATGCATAAACTTAAATTTTTTGAAATTGCGATACGAGTTAGTTTTACTTAGAACCACAGAAATCTTTGTTGTTATTAACCTTTATCGCTGTTTGGCGGTTAGCGAGAAACACGTCCAGCCCAAACCGCTGACCATAGAACACCTTAGAAACATGAAATTCGGAGAGGTTATCCCCATAAATGCCTAAACAACAATTTCGATAGCCCGGGGCTATCAAACCTTCGAAGGCCCCGTGGTTTGAAACGGTGACGGTAAAAAATTTGAACAATAAAGACTTTAAATTCTCGTATATCGAAAATTCACTGTAATTGCGTGCGAAATTTCAAATATATAGTACCGTGAATATGTCTAAAAGTATATAATTCTCAAAAACTATAAAAATTTAAATAGATATCATAACGAAGGTTTAAACAATGAAATTTAAAAATAAACGCATAAAATTGAAGTTGTGGGACTTATAGACAATTTATTTGCTAGAACATTTCCAATAAAGAGTGAGCTAATCGCTTTGAACTGAAGGCTTAGAACGGGGCCCTCTGGAAAATGGAGCCCTTGGCTACAGCCCCCCGCAAGCCCTCCTTTAATCCGACCCTGCGTCGTCGTCCGTGACATTACACAAACTGAAGTACCGGTCGCGCGAAAGAAATTTACTTTACCTTCCGAATATATTTAATCCCGAATGTCCCACCCCGCGTGCGGAAATCCCACAGCCGCATTTGCTAGCCATGCTCTTCCAACGCCTATGAGCGTTCGCCGCACGGAGCTCTCGAACTAAATAAACTGTGTAATCGTTCATAAACGCCCACGCCACTTATAGAATTATCTCCTACAATTTTCCGGCCAATGAGGATTCCGAATTACTTCGTCCACCGACATCCTCTCGGTCTCTAAAACTGTCTTCTTTACACACACCTCCGCCTCGTGAAATTCTTTATCATAAATATTGATCGCACACGATAATCCTGATAGCGATTTCAAAGCGGGAATAAACATGAAAGGGTTCGTTGGCATGATCAATTCGCAATCGATATAGTAGAACGTTCGTCCGCCTTTATTCCACAATAATAAACTCCTCTGAACAATAAACAATTCCAAAAGTTCGATCAAACAAATCTCGCCGATTCTCGTCGAGAATCCCGCAATCGAGCTTCGCCGTTCGTCGCTACTATAACCTGCCCACATTCGTCTCTGGAAGATGCCTTTTAAAAAAGACTTGAGGCTCCTGTTGAAGCCCTACTATTTGATAAATATTTTACTAAGCGTCTCGTACATCGTCTCGAAACGCGTGCCCATCGTTTGCAATTACGTATTCGCGCAAGCCGAGTGCGAACTCGATGGGGTAAGTCAGTAAAGTCCGCAGGGGGTCCATCAATCCAGAGCCCCTTTATAAAGCGTTCCTCAATTTCAGAGGGAGACCGAGATCCTGTTCTTCCTCATGATAGTCATAATGATAAGGACACGTAAAACCGGCAGCGTTACGATGATCAACTACTTGTCGTCCAGCTTCGTCTACACCAAAGTCGCCAACCTCATCCTCTGGTTCTACGCAGACATTCGTATGGGCATTCTCTTCGCCATCGTCTTCATTCGTACGTGCCTTTTCGATAATGCAAGCATATCTCTTAAGGGCGAAGCTTGTTACCCGACTTTCTAATTGCAGTTTGCGGCCTATTGTTCCCCGAGCCAACATACCAAGGCCCTGAGAACGTAATTTACCTGCGAAGCGCCAACGGGTTGCAAGAAGAGCTGCAGCGCGACACGAGAGTCACTTGGCTAGTCGCGTTTTACACGGCGTGGAACCCAGCCTGCGTTAATTTCGCTCCGATATTCTCAGAGCTTTCCGCACAGTGGGTTGCGCTTGCTTTGTGTTATATACGTAGCCTTTCTTGGAGATAATTTATGGAAAATTTCAGATATGCTTTGGAGAATCTGAAATTCGGGAAAGTGGATATTGGAAGGTACCCGGACGCTGGGGCGAAGTACAATATCAGTGACGCTAGCACCAGCAAGCAGCTTCCTACGTTGATTCTGTTTAAAGATGGTAAAGAGATGCTGAGGCGCCCGTACGCGGATCACAAAGGGAAACTGGTGAAGTTCCTTTTCTCGTTGGTAGGTGGGATTGCGTGTGATTTTAGATTTTTTTTTCATAAGTTTTGTGAGTATTAAGGGGAGTGTGTTATTTGATAGGATAATATAAAGGCGGCGTTCGATCTGAACAATCTTTACAAAGAGTGCAAGAAGAATCCGATTAAGAAGAGGGAGAGGAAGGCGGTGAAGGCTGAATGAACGATGCAAGACTCTAGGCGTTTGTTGAAGATGTTACCGACTTTCATAGCACTGCCAACAAGTTTCGATCGAAGATAACTTCTACTGTGTAGAATGGACGTTTAGTGATACCAGTGTCTCGCGCAAATTTTAATTTATACCGGAATACGAAGGTCTGTAAATATTTCATTGTACCTTTTACCCTCACGAAGCATTTTGTGCACCACTGTGTTCTGTTAGCAGTTATCGGACAGTAGCGTAGGGTAAGGCATCGATTCGTTGAACGGTAGATATTGTTACGAATGTTACTGACGTCGGGTGACATTAAAGTGCCGTATGGTTTACGCGTGTAGATGTTTTCGCATGATTAATATATTTGTCCAGAGCGAAGTATAGCTTCTAGTTGCGTTGGAGGTGCAAGAACACGGAAATCTCGGGCCGGGATTCTCGAAAAAAAAAACTCGGGATTCTCGAAAGAGTCGAGACTCCCGAAAGTGTGGGATTTTCGAGAGTCGGGACTCCCGAAACCCTCGGGGCCCCGTCCCGACCCGACATTTTCGGGTACTCGCACACCTCTATGCGTTACACATGACTCGTGCGCGACCTTGTTGTGGCATTTAAATAAAGCGGTTGTTGAACTATACGCTTTTCTAACAAGGAAGCATATCGAACCCGCACACGCTAATTTTGAGACTGCAGATTTGTAGAATAGTGAAAAATATTTGACACGTCGGAAACATATTTTCCGGAATTTTCTAAAAATTGACGAGGGAGCTGGAGTGATCTTGGAAAAGCATACACTTTAAAAAAAAAAATTGTTCTGTGTCATGTGTAGCTTTGGATTTCGAGAGGAGCAGAAGCTGATCAGTCATGGGGTCATAAAGTTAAACCGAAAGTTTCGTGGCCTTTGAATTTGGCCTTTTTCTGGACTCGGAGTTTTTCCTGGTTTTGCACGCGTTTTTTGCACACCTCAGTTCTACATCTGATACTTCTCGAGATATTCCAGAAAATGCGTTTCCAAACCCCAACTTTAGGGGGTGCTTTCACCCCTCTCAACGTGAACGATTCGATAAAAAATATACGTCTCAAATATTTTTTACTATTCTGTAAATCAGGCTCGTCAAAATCAACCTGTGCGGGTTCGATATGTTCCCTTGTAAGGCTTTAATTGTGTATCGTACGCCGTATCAAATTTCGATATATTACAAATTTCGGATATGTATATACAATCCACGGGAGCGGATACATAATTCAGGTGCATACAAAGTTTATCGCACAGGTGGCCAAATGACTGTGACTTTCCCGTGAGCCGATTCTGGTAGCCATTTTTGGTAGGCCGTCAGAAGAACTGAAATTAATCATTTTTCTTGTAGTTCGTCTAGTTGTGTACCCGCATATATATAAAGAAGCATATACTTACAACTCCTGTCAGTCTCCCAAGCTTCCAACAATTTCTCTTTCGACATGACTCCACGAGACAGCAGCAGCTGCGTCATTTCTTGTGTCCGCGGTATCAATCTGAAGCCACGCGCTGGTTAAGTTTCTATTATTATTCAGCGGTATGGGATGCGAAGAACTTACTTGGCCCACGTCTTGTTAATACTCTGCGGCGTAGACAGCAGCGTAGGGACGAATTTCTTCAGCTTCGGGCAGACCTTTCCTTCTAAAAAGAAACACGCGAACCGCTTCACTCCTTCCACGGATAATGGATGTTCCATCTGCATTACTGGTAGCTCCCAACCGGCTCTCCCTACAGTTCCTCTTAAGTTACACATAACTTTTCCAGTCTCTTCGTCGTACCTGCATCAACATCCATAACGGACAATTTAAAATATTTACCTCGAAGAAACCTCAAAACCCATTTCGCACTTTTTTCTTGATTCGAAACTCTCGAAAACCTGATACTAAAAATAAATTCAGTTGCTGAACTTGCAAAACAGAAGCAACACTTCAAGTTTCAAGAGTTTCGGATTTCAAAATTAGGCTCGAACCCACCCCCAGTTTAAAGCGAAGGAATTATAATTGTAAGACAAACCATGGTGGTGGATCGGTCAAAGGTTCGCCGAGCTGGCACAAAGACGGTGCGAATTTAGGCAGCCATTCTGGTTCTATGGCTGTGACCCCGCGCATGTACATTTTATTCGTTTCGTATACTTCTTGATAAACCACCCACTCGGGACGCGTCTTTCGGAGGACGCACGAAGAGTGCATGAATACTGGATCCTCCATGTCCAAAGTCCTAAACAGGAGACGTGTACTTTCGCATGCAGAAGATATCTGTATTAAAAAGAAAAGTTCCGAAGCTTACTTATAAGCGTATCTCCATTTAGCCTTGTCTTGGTCTTCGTTGATTTCGTCAGGCATTACTTTCCTCGCGACCTGGTCAGCCATTCCAGCGAGAACTATCTGCCGCAGCAGTTTGGCTTGGGTGTCGATCGGCGGTTTCATTCTAGATTCATAGTCGAGGTGAGGGAAATAATTCTCGAAGGTAGAGCACGATATCTACACTCCGCGTCAAAATTAAAGGAACACTATAATTTCCCGAAAATTTTGGCCAGGTTCAAATGGCCGTATCTCTGTGGAAAATGGTCGAAAAAAATATTTAATATACGCATTTTAACGCCTGAAGTTTCTAGTTTTTGAATAGAGGACTCAATTTATTATTCATTAGGATACTGTTTTAACAAGATGAAGCGCAGGAAAAAAAAATTTCCGGTAAATCCAACGAAGTGCTCTTATAGAGCAAACATTTATCTTTAATTTCGTTTTTTTTTCTTTTGTTGTGTGACTTTTATTGACCGAGTTATTCACGATCAAAGCAAAAAAGGTACTTTTCACTTTGAACACCAATAACTTGCGAATTCATGATCGCAGATAAATATTCATGATTGTTTTGGAAAGCAAGATTGCATATTTACCATTTTTCAGAAAACATGATGCCACTTCAAGGAAAATCATGGAATCATTCAAGTGTTCACGTTTTTTGAACATTTTCGGGCGTTAAAACGCGTATATTAAATATTGTTTTCGCCCATTTTCCACAGAAATACAGCCATTTGAAAATGACAAAAATTTTCGGGAAATTATAGTGTTTCTTTAATTTTAATGCGGAGGGTAATACATACTGTGGATCAATGGTGAGATCTAGATCCTGCACATTCAAATTAATTTCGTTCGTAAGTTGCTGCCGAAGCTTCCTAATCTCCACTATCGCCTTGTGTCGCAAGCCGTGCCCCTCGCAAAAGGAAATAAGCTTCCCCTTAGTCCCCGCGTACTCCGCTGCTCCCACAGCTCTTATCAACACCATCGGATCACCTTCACAGAGAACATACGTTAACGCTGTTGCTCTTACTACCGTTACCAAGTCACCCAACCGATCTACCAAGAAGCAAGCTGTTCCCCGCTCCGGCCCAGAAGCGTCGCATCTGCAGCCACTTGTTCTTGGAACCGGCGTCCGTGTCGAACGCCTCCACCAGGACTTCTTGAACGGAAAGCGCGGCGACCATGCATACGGTGTACTGCAAGAGATCATGCTGCTGCGACAGAGCCAACATCTTCCCGTAACGCGGGGCAACGGGGAACGCGGCGATGCTGTGGCCAAGTGGCGTCACCTTCGCGCTGTAAGAGCCTTCTTTATCGGAAGGTTGAGACAAGGCGCCGAGGATTAACAGCCGCTTCTCGGCCGTTTTCAATTGCACCATGTCTGGAGGCGTTGGGAACGGGAAGTTCACGACCTTATCGATTTTCATCACCTTCATTTGCAGCAGCAAGTCGTCCACCGGTTTCCTCTGAATTTCCGACTGGCTGAACTGCTCGAACTGGTCGTTGAACACCGCCGAAGAATATAGCCTGGGGAGCAACACTCGTTAGTTTAGCTTGAGCGCAATTAAAGATGTGTAAATTAATTGATACCTGTAACAGTGGCCAGGGCCAGTTCTGCCGGCTCTTCCTGCGCGCTGATTAGCGGAAGCCTTGCTGGTGTAGCAGACCCGGTACGTGCTGACCCCGGTTACCTTGTCATACATTCTTGTCTTACATCGTCCACAGTCTATCACATATTTTACGTTCGGTATGGTTAGAGAAGTTTCCGCTACGTTCGTAGACACTACGCATAAGCGGCAGTCTTCTGGCGGTTGGTCGAACACCTACAAATGGGAATATCTTAATTCTTGATCATTTACGGGGTTATGTCTACCTGTGAGGGTCTGAAAAACATGTATATTCGGAATTTTTGGGGGGGCGGGGACTTGCAGGTTTTTTTAATCAAATCTTTATGTATTCGAAAGTGTTCATGTTAAACTATTTGTAGTAATTTTTGCGATGGGAAATATAAATAAATGAAAGAAATATCAGCGATCTCCCGGTAGCGATTTTTTTCAGTAGTTTGCGGTGACTGCTTTATTTTTTACCTGGTTCGTCCGAAATAAAAAATTCGGGGGAATTTAGGTAGTATATTAGATTATCTAGTCCTCAATCGTTCATTATCCCGACAAATAAATTTGCTACAAAATGCTACTTCTCATTTTTCGTTTCTAAAATAAAAACTACGCAACGGAAATGAAAAAGCCGCGATGAAGGACTAGATAATCTAATATACTAACTAAATTTGGTCGAGTTTTTTAATTTCGAATGAACCAGGTCAAAGCTACAGTGGTCACCGTAAAGTGCTTAAATAAAAAAACGCTGCCGGTAGATCGTTATAATTCTGTTATTTATTTAAGAATCGCATTGCAAAAAAAACTTCCGAATATACAACCGTTTACTTAAAAAGTTTTAAAAAAAAATCCCGAAAATACTTAGGCATAACCCCTTAACATTGTCTATAAATTTTCAATTACCTTTGCTTGCTTGTAACTCGGCAGCAGCGAGTAGAGAGGCAACACCCACATCGATTGCGCGTTCGCACAATCCTTCAAATCTATCACATCGTCGTCCTCATCCTCGTTTTCATCCAACAGCAGCTCCTCGTCGTCCTCTGCGCCAATTAAGTCCCCGTGCGTGTCGTCGGTGGGAACCACGGAGTAACTGTAAATTACAGACATTTTATTGAGAATCTCTGCAGAGGAGCTCGCGTACATCCTACGTACTCGTCGAGGTTGATATCTGGTAATTCGATTTGCTTCTTCTGCCGCATCTTGCTGTGGCGAATGGCTTCCTTGCAGCGGAAGTCGTCCTCGGAATCGTCGCCACTCTTATCCGAAGCGTCCTGCTCCTTTTCCGAGTCTTTATCTTCCCGCGATTTCTTTGGCTTCTTCGAATCCTTGTTCCTGATGGGGAAAGCCTTGTGCAGCTTACGTACCACATAATTCACCTCCCGCTGCCCTGGATTTTTATTAACCACAGTTTTAAAACGCGCCTGCCGGATATACACGATTCAGAGCGACGACAGCATTACCTGTTAGAAATATTAAGATCCCACCGTCTGGAAGGCGAGTGTGTATCTTTATTGCCTTTTTCAAAGCGTCGGCGACGTAGTTAGAAGTAGTTCGCCGGTTGAAGTGTATCGTGACAGGGAATTGCCGAGACTCCACCGTCAGCACTGGCGGCTTTACTTTAAACAATTTACTGTTCTCCACGAACTCGTCTATCCTCAAGGTGGCAGACATTATTACAAGCTTCAGCGGATTGTTCCTCTTGTTTCGCAGCGGTACTATCCGCGACAACAAGCCTATCAAAATATCCGTGTACACGCTTCGCTCGTGTGCCTCGTCCAGGATAATTACGGAGTATTTCGTGAGCAGGAAATCCTGAAAAATTCTTTGTCGTTAGTTACAGATTCTTTCGCTTTAATTCGCTCGAGTGATTACGTACACTTTGCACTTCTTTCAACAGAACGCCGTCCGTCATGAATTTGATTTTCGTCTCCGGCGTGGTGTTCCCCTCGAAGCGGATCAAATAAGAAACTTCGTCCCTCGTGAGGTTCATCTCCTCGCCCACGCGTTTACTCATCGACATAGCGGCCACTCTTCTGGGCTCGGTGACTCCGATCAATTTCTCTCTAGCGTAACCAGCTTCGTACAGGAATTGCGGCACCTGAGTAGTCTTACCGCTTCCTGTTTCGCCAGTCACTATTACAACAGGGTTTTCATTTATCGCTTCCACGATAACTTGCTCCTCCGCTACAACCGGCAGCTTCAATCTGGCTGCTTGGATCTCCGGGTCCCTTTGCAGCGCCACGAAGACAGCGGGCTTCTTATCCGCTGGCTTCCGTGGCTCCTTACTCGTTGCAGCCAGTGTTTCTTTCGTCTTGCTCTTCGCAGCATCGCTTACCTCCGAAACCTTACTCCCCGGAGCCTCTTCCGTTTTATTCTCCGTCTGAATGGGAGCGTCGTTTTCCGAGGGAGATGCATTCTCCTCCCGATCGGATTCGTCGCCTTCGCTTTCCGACTGCGATTCATTCTCGCTGGATTCCTGGAATGTGTACTCGTTAGTATTTTGGTCTCCTTAGTTAAGGGGGAATTCTATTCTTTGGGCTAAAAACAACGAAATTTTAGATTTTTTTTTGTAAGGAACTACCGATTCGAATAATTTGAAATTTGGACCATGTTTTTATGCATCTTTGAAGAAGTTGTAGATTTATTTTATTAATTTTTAATAATAAATATAGGAGTTATCACCAGGAAAATAAATATCATGCACACAAGCGAACGACGAATTTTCGAGCGGCGTGTTAGTCGATCATGTATAACACTTATATTTCTTATTAAAAATTCATAAAAAAGAAACTACAACTTCTTCAAATATGCATCAAAATATGATCCAAATTTCAGAAATTCTTAAAAAAAAATCCCCAATTTTGCTCTTTTTAGCCCAAAAAATAGGATTCCCGCCTTAATATTTCGAAACATCCGAAAAACTGAAGTTTTAGCGTTTTTCCTCTGCCATCCTTATAAAAAATAAATAATCCAGACTGTTTCTAGATCGCTACGAAGCACGTAGGGTTTTCTAATTTTCCTTAAAAGGTAGAAAACACGTGGAACTTTAAATATTTCAATATTTCATTTTAACTAACTTACATCAAACCCAACAACATTCGGGTCAGACACAGTCTCTTCCTTGTTCCCGTCTCTTTCCTGTTGCAAGATTGCCAGTCTGCTTTTCTTCCCGCCTTTGATAGCGTTTACAGCTACTTCTATGTCATCATCTTCGTTTTCCTCGTTCCTTTTCGCCTTATATTCTTTCACGGGCATTTCCGCCTCTCTGAAGTGACGTTTCAAGCCCTTAGTTTGGACGGTCGTTATAGATACATACTGCTTCAGTTCCTCCAGAGGCGCCTGAACTTGCGCCAGCTCTTCCAGAAGCGTGGCCCTCTGTTTAAAAATTAAACACGCATGAAACGGTCGGTTAAAATGCGAACAGTTATTCAAAGCAAGTAGCTCACGCGTAATTTCTTCTCTTTCTTCTCCACAACTTTTTCCAATTGTTTCCTGCGTTTCTTAGACAACAGTTGTGTCACGGCCACTTTCTTAACTTTGCTCTTCGTCTTCCTCTTCTCGCTGGGGAGGACCAGCGCGTTGCAATTGTCGTAATCCTCCGCACGATGCTTGATGTCCAAAGCAATCTGCGCAAGGAATGCAGCGTTGCAAAATTGGAATATTCGTACGATTATTCAAGGTGTTTTAGAGTAAATACCTTTTTGGCTGAGGAGTTGTCAATTTCAACCTCTGCGTCGTTCCTCGCTTTCCAGTTGTGCTTCTTCTTCCCCATTTTTATATATGTTTCGCAACTTAAGAAATTAAATCTATGTACCTGGTGCTGTTTCTTATAAAATTCGAATCTTTGTAAACGCCGATTGTTTTCATATTCGGACGCGGGTACTCCTGAAGGCTATGTTGATCCCAAACACGTGTGCAAGTGCGGCTCAAAAGAGACATCTGATCTTTTTTCGTTCGGAACGCAAGAGGTATCGACGGTTAATAAGATATCTGCTGTCCGTAAGATTATGGACACACAAATGCTAGCGGCGCCTAGCGGCGAAGTGCGTGAACTAAACTGGGCGTTAAAACACGCCCAGTTTAGTTTAGCTTTTTTGTTGAGATTATGGACACACAAATGCTAGCGGCGCCTAGCGGCGAAGTGCGTGAACTAAACTGGGCGTTAAAACACGCCCAGTTTAGTTTAGCTTTTTTGTTGAGATTATGTTGAGATACTGGGCGTGTTTTAACGCCCATTTTAGGTCATACACTTCGCCGCTAGGCGCCGCTAGCATTTGTGTGTCCATAATCTCAACAAAAAAGCTAAACTAAACTGGGCGTGTTTTAACGCCCAGTTTAGTTCACGCACTTCGCCGCTAGGCGCCGCTAGCATTTGTGTGTCCATAATCTCAACAAAAAAGCTAAACTAAACTGGGCGTGTTTTAACGCCCAGTTTAGTTCACGCACTTCGCCGCTAGGCGCCGCTAGCATTTGTGTTCTATAGCTATTCTTGACTATAATAATTCGTGTTCAGATGATGGATATGCTTTATGTGTATTTATTAACAATATAAAATATATAACAATAAATCTCTCTACAAGTCAGTCTTATTAGTTGCGAGGAACAATGGCTACTACTCTGTAGTGATTTTAGTGGGGGAAGAGAAGATGGTTATATTTTCCGTGCTGCCAACCTGGTCGTGTGTATGTTGGTAGGAAAAATGTTTTCTCCGTCCGTCGGTAGAGGTGTGGCAGTGTGCTAATCTTGCGGGTGATCGCCACAGTTCATGAATGAATTAAATTTTTATGCTAATACCGACTCCTCTAGGTCATATTTAATCTGTACTGATTCTCTGAGCCTTGTACAATGTTTGCAAATCTGTCCGCTCAACGCTACAACCAGTCGTCACATCATTAATATAAAAAAAGGCCTACAGAATTTCAGGGAAAGTACACCAAACAATAGCATAACTATAATGTGGGTCCCATCACATAAGGGAATGAAAGGAAACGAGGCTGCGGACACAGAAGCTAAACGTGCTGCTGAATCTACCAGTGATCAACTATTGTCTGTGCCACAAACAGACTGTTTGGAGCACATAAAGCAAAAAAGTTATCTACTATCCGAGGAGAAATGGAAGGACCAGGCAACAATTAAGGGTGCAATCTTCTTTGAAAATTATTACTTAAGCGACAAGAAACCTTGGTTTTTCAACAAATTGATACCACAACTACGCAAGTGCATTTTTTAATAGATGTCGCGGACGCGAAAGAGATATACACTTTCCATTCTCGTCTATGTCTCTGTACGTACGTAGGTCTTTACAATTCTCTTACTTAAATTTAAACGCACGATTTCCTGAAAATCTTGCGAAAATATATGAACCCTTTGAACTTTGGTTGCAATATTTAGAGAGAAAAGGCTACTATGTTCTTTCAAAAGATTTTAATTTAAAGTCCAAAGGGTTAATAAGTGTATACACGCCGCGGGGTATATAGGGGTGGCTCTAATTCGAAAAAGGAGTAGCAACTTTTACGCAAGTGCATTTTTGAATAGATGTCCAGACCGAACTAAGCTCACCGAATGTGAGTTGGTTGTCAAAAATTAGCCAGGTTGATCGGCCATTTCGAGAATTCTTTCTCGAGAATTTCTCGAGAAATATTATAATTGCTTATTTCTTATTTCTCGAGAAATACTGTTTTTCTCGAGAAATTTTAGTCTATCAAATCGCGAACGTATAAACACATGTACAATTTATAATAAATTTTATTAGTAACATTAGAACCTATATGTATTACAATAGAAAATGTCAGTAGAGAAGATTCTACATTATTGACTGCAAAATTCTTAACTGCAGAACTCTTAAATTCTTATTTAACAATTTAGAAAAATTGTATACCTACTGAATTAAGTAATGAGTTTCTTGTGGCTACGAAAGGAAAAGTATCGAAAAGAAGAGACAAAACTATTGTCTCCCTTAGAAAATGTTTGCAAAGGTAATCCAGAACCTCTTTAAAAAGATTCAAAAGACGCGTTTTTTCATTTAATTCCAAGACAAATATGTATAAAACGGCAAAGCAAACTCTAAGTAGCTAGACTTTTCGGAAAATATAACAGTAACTTACGGTTCCTCAATATGAGGAATTACAATTAAGAAAACAATTCCAAAAATTTAGTTTCAACATAGAAAAAGATAAATTCTCGACTTTAATTAAGGAATTTCATATTTTTCAGTCCACTGGAAGGACACCCAATTTACCATAACTTTTGAATGTGCTACATACGATCAAGTCAACGTCCAATCAAAACGAAAGAAAATTTTCTACAGCTACAGATTTTATCCCAAAAAAGAAAGAAGGAACGAAATAGATTAAAAACTATTTTACAACAAAAAAGTAATGTTTCACTTTGCACAAATTTTGCACTTAATAAATAATCAATTATATTTAATATCTGTTCTTTCATTTATACAAGTTGTGTGCAAAGTGGACAGTAATGAACAAAAATTTTCTTGTGTTTTTTGATAAATGAAGAGACACGGTAGTGTCTCGCGCCAAGTATATGTATAATTCTCGCACGGCGCCAACTGTCAACGCGAGTGCCTAAAACTGCTAAATAGCACATTATACGTGGCGGTTAACTGATGGAGGCGCGCGAGATTTATATACCTCGTCATATCTTCTACAATTATTTATTAATCACTGTGAAAATTGGTGAAAAACTTCCTTGTATATTAAGGAAAAACTTTGTCGCTGCAAGTTATCTGTATGTCAAAATTGCCTCGATACTTTTTAACGGCGAACGTTGAAAAACATGGGTTATGTCCTGTGTTACTTTTTAATTAAATATTACTACATATTTTAACATAAGGGTTTTGTGCATATATTTAGCAGCTTCGTTAGAGTTTTCTGAGTTTTATGTTTCAAGTTTCATAACGATCCGTTAATATTTACTCAAGTTATCGCAATTTATGTTTAAAGAAATAATGATTTTGGTCGAAGAAATTTTTTTAGTTTATAATTTTTATCTCGAATACTAACGATTCGATAAAAAAACTGCAAATAGAAAAAATGTGTGCCGTGATGTGCTTTACAAGGCTATATTTTTTAAAATTCAGTTTAACAACATTTAATTTTCACGAGTCGTGATGCTTACGTCACGCGGCGTGCGATAAGAGACGTGTATTGCCGCGCGAAGCCGCCTTGTCTCCCCCCACCAAAGCCCATATTCGCCGAGGTACGTGACGCGACGCGGGGGTCATTCGTTCCGTGGACTTCGTTGCGTTAAGACGTTTTGACAGCTGCGTACGTAAATGGTACGCATACATTATCTATCGTCACATAATTACTTCTATTCATTATTAGCCTTCTTCTTTACTCTCTATCGTCACTTGCTGCTGCTATTAATACACTTTTGTCCCGAAATTGATTAAATATCGCGAGAAAAGTATTAGATATTCGTCACGTATTCCCTTCGTTGCCTTCGTGCCGATATTTCTGCACATTTAGTGCACACATATCGTGTCTCGGTATTCAAATACATCACTTTTCGAGCATATTTCAAGTTTATTTCTTGTTTAATTGTCTTACGAATGTTTTAATGCTTTTGTTTCAAACAGACGTTCAGGCGGAAATCGAAAGCAAAGGGCAGGCAACGCCATGACACTTGGCGGTTAATTTGAACGATGCTTGGATGGAGTCTGGTCATTTCTTGGAAAAAGGAGATGATAATACGTGTGGTATACGTATTTTTCTCATTATTTTATTGAATCATTGTTGGCTGTGATTGAATTATGATAAATTGAATATTTTTAATCAGATTTGTTTAAAAGTTTTAAAATGGTGTCTGTAGATGTTTACGAAATATTGAAGTGATCGAATTCTATTGCATTTCTGAAGTGTGTTACTGAAATACAAAGCTGCTCCTATGGAGCGAGCATTCTGTATTTTCGTAACACACCTTGTATTCTAAATAACAAGGAGCGAAAGTCCCTTGGCTGATTTCACGACAAACAATGTTTCCTCGTGACAAACACTCGATGAAACCACATCCACCCCACCCTCCTATCCTACTTATTTTTCAGAGATTGTGACCGCGTGCAATGCGGTCAAATAGAGTCAGTGTTTATGACGTACAAAGTTTTTCGTTTTGAAGAGCACAGTTGCTCATAGTAGAGTTTCGTTAACAATTTCGGGATACGCGAGAGTAGAGCCAGTGTTTTCTACGCAATTTATATTCTTTCACGAGCGTCGCGGCTCTGATCTTCGAATCGCGAGAATAGATTCAGTGCTTTGTTCGCCGATTATGATCTTTGGGGCGCGTTTGTAGTCTACTATTTCTTTCTTTTTTACTTTTGAAAGAGAAACTCGTTGTCGGAAATTAGAGTCAGTGCGTCAGCTGAAGAGGAGACTTGTGCGCAGAATATTAATGGAATGATGTAAGTATCTATGTATTTGATTTAATTCTTTTAAAATAGAGTTCATTCTTCAAAATTTTAGAAAGAAAACAATTTTGAACAAATTAATCTTTAGAATAGAATCACCAAGAAATCCAAAACTAACGAAACTTTTTATTATTTACACGTTATAAGAAATAACTTTTGTTAATTTTAATTTTTAACATTTCATTTTTCTAATTTTTTTCTTAAAATGTCTAAATGATAAAAAGTGTCGTTAGTTCTGAATTGCTTCGTGGTTCTATATTAGAGTTCAAACAGTTGTAACTTTAGAAAGAAATTATAATCGTGTTCTGTTCCTTGGTTACAGTTTGGGCGCAGCTGAGCAGCTTGATGACTTTTCCTGAGCAGTAGCAGGGGTGTTGGCGTCTCCGGCACCGGGGCACAGCGAAATGTGAGTGCGCATGCATTATGGTTCCTCTGGTCACTCAATCATGTCGTAGGACGTTTGGTCCGAATCGACACGAGTGACCGGTTGTATATTTAACGAGCATAATGACCACGGGTATGATAATCATGCCCGTGAATTGTAACATTTTTGTCTGTGTATGTATTTATTAGACGAGGCTAGGGCCTTCTTGTACGCCGCGCCTTTTCAATAGAATCACATTATAATCATAATTTCCAAGATAAACGGTTCCTAACACGAATATTTATCATTGATCATACATTGATGTAGATATTTATTAAATAATTCGGAAGGTATTGGTACGAATATCAATACGACTGAATGCTAATTTTTATGTAGCGAAGAAGTCTGATACTCTCAGACTCCACAGCTACGATCATTTTTATTTAATATGTAGTGGAACGATTATAATGACTTGAATTTCTTTTATTTTTCTGATACAACGTGTTCAAAAGTAACTTGATTTCTAAATGATGATAATATACATAAAAGTGTAATTCCTTTCTTAAAAAGGTCACTCGTTTGCGTACACAATAGAATAATTAATTTCCATGTGCAAGAAGACAATTAAGGGTGGGGAAATTTCAGATTCAAAGTAATTAGCATGAGATCACACTTTCTTGTTTTATGAAATTTACTTTGACGATGGAATAGCCCGTTTTAGATTCTTAAAGTAAATTCTTCGTGATTTAGATTGATTTTCTTAAACAATTCAATTATAGAGTCTTTCTTCTCGCTAAATGAATGTCGAGTAGAGTCCTTTTTCTTGATCTAAAGTAGAGTCCTTTCTTATTTATCTTCACTTTAAACTATTCACAAGTTGAAAGTCGAGCCACTTTGCTTAATAATGTAAAATAAAAGAATATTAGCCTGCTAGACACTATAGAAATTAATGATATTTTCTAGTTGAGGATTTTCAGGATATCTTTCCGTACTCATTGCCTTTTAACTCGTCCACGTGCCCAGGTGCTACTTGGGTGGGTGAAGGCAATGAGGCACGATGACTTTCTTTACTAAATAATTACATGTCGGCGGCTAGCATTGCGTTAGTGTATCGTGCACGCCGCATTTTCCACCTATGTGTGTTTGTGTGGTTAGGCGGTGGAATTTGCGTCGGTGAAAGATTTTCATCAAAGACCATGATAACGAAACTATAATATTTCGATACCAATATATCATATTCCTTGTTGCACACGATGATCATTCTAGTAAATAATCTGGGAATATGATATTTAATCAATCTCGTACAATCAAACCAGATAGTAATAACGATTCATGTATGTACATAATATGTACAATGCACATCATCAAGTAATCCATTGTTTGAAATTGAAAATAGTTAATTTGTATGTAAATCATACTTATATGCAATGGTCACTGCCTTTGCTAGCCGATTTCAGTGAAAACTATTAGAGTGTGATTGTGTTTGAGAGACTGTTTTGCCATTTTTTAAATATAGCTGCTAGGTAGGATAGGTAGTTTAGCTGTTGGGTAGGATAGGTAACTTAATTGTTAGGTAGGATAGGTAACTTACCTTCTGGTACGAATGTATGACTTAAATATAAGTAGGTAGGGCCGGGGCAGGTCATCGTATTCTCTGATCGCATGTTCCCCCCTGCGATGACCTGCTTTCAGGAAATTTGTGAGAAAAGTCGACGGCCAGACTAGCGCGAGTGGGGTATGCCCTCGCTTCTAGCCCCGCTATGTCGACTTTTTGACGCCAGTGGGACATTGCACATTGTCGCTGGTCGCGTTCGGCAGGACGGGCTTGGGCACGCTATTAAGGGGGTACTCCACTGTGAATGGTTGAAAAATCAAGCTATTTTTAAAGATTTTTTCTCAGTAAATACAACATATAATGAAATAAATCTTTTCGGTATTTATTAAGCTGCTCTTATATTATACCAAAAAAGTTAAAAAGAATATTTTCAATTTGTGTTACTTGTTTTTTTACAGCGTTAATATGACACTTAAACAAAAACGGTATATTCGTGGTGCAGGTGATTTCCCGGCTTAGACTGATCCAAAACTAAAAATTCTAAGAGATTCTTAATCTGTATAAGTGTCTCTATCGTCCGTTCTTCAATTAACAATTTTTTCAGAAAAATAACCGAGATTTTTCTCGGGGAACATTCGAGAAACACCATTATTTGGAGAACTTTTTCCTTCAAACAGGTGCCATTTTGTTATTTTTCAACAAAAATTGTTAATTGAGCTACGGGCGATAGCGACACTCATACAGATTAAGAATGTTTTCGGATTTTTTGTTTCAGATAAGCCTAAGCCAGAAAATCACCTGTACCATGTTTTTGTTTAGTTGCCATATTGACGCTTTGTAAAAAAACAAGTAAAACAAATTAAAATATATTTTTAATTTTTTTTTATATAATATAAGAGTAGCTTTATAAACACCAAAAAGATTTATTTCATTATATGTTGTATTTACTGAGAAAAAAATCCGTTCACTGTGGAGTACCCCCTTAACTTTCAGAAGGGCGGACCGCCCGAAGCAAAGAAGTGGCCAAAGAGCCGAAGATAGCCCGGCCAGTAAAACGGCCACATCATGTGGGCTACCAAGAATGGCCCTGCATCCTCGGGTGCAGGGTCATTCTGCGTAGGTATTACTTTGTCATTATGCTCGTCAGTAGTTGTAGTAGTAGTAGTAGTAGTAGTAGTAGTTTGGTTGGCCATAGGCTGACCCATCGATACCCCCTCCCCTGAAATTCAGCACACCGCGTTTTCAATTAGGGTTGCGAAGAAGATTACGCGGCCAGTTAGTGTTGCGACTAAATGTTGATCACGGTTTGAATTAGTGTTGCGAATCGAGTATTCCCCGCGTTTGGTACCAGCATAGCGTTGCGAATAAATATCGAACGTGATTGCTTGTAGTGTTTCGAAAAAAGAGTCGCGATTGTTTTTGAGATTGTTCTTGTATTTTGAATTAAAGTTACCTACTTGAGTTTGATTTATAACATTAATTTTGATTCATTGTATTCTTTTTATTAGAGTTGCGATGCGACTGATCGCGTTTTTTAATTACTCGTTCTAGTTTGATTCTTAATATTTTTTTGAGTTAGCGTTGCGATGATGATTGATCGCGTTTGTAATTAGAGTTGCGACCCCCAGCCCCCTCTGCCCCAAAACTGTCCTGGGACATGTCCAGAGACATGTTCCTGGGGAAAAAGAGTCCCGAGCAGCTGGATTTGCTGCGCATGGGACTCTATACAGCCTTTAGGAAGGCTGCAACGATTTAAAGTTAGAGTTGCGTATTACGAGACACAGGTGCATTAAATTTTTATTAGTGTTGCGAAAAATGAAACCACCCACGTGGTGGTTCTCCGTAGCTTTTTATACTTATTAGAGTAGTGTAGCTGCTTGAGAGTATTAAGTATAGTAGAATTTTCAGTAATGAAGCACCATTCGGGAATTTTGAAGTTGTTTGAGAAATTAGTGCTGCGAGTAGTCCAAAGTCCTAGTGACTATGCTCGGGAGTTGATTTCAGTCTGTAATAAGCTAGCGTTGCGAAAGAAAGAAACGGTCCACTCACGGTTTTCTTGCATTAATGAGTGGACAATGATCATGGAGCAGCCCTAAGTGGCTGCACCATCCCCCTTCTACTCCCACCATCTACCCGCTCTTGAATCGAGTGTTTGTCATTGGAAATATTGTTTTGAAAGTATATTCATATTTTGCAAAAAATGCCAATTAATGAGAAACTACAAGGAAATTATTGAGTTGATGTAACAAAGCACCCAATGTGCTTAATATTATGAATATCAATTGCTAATTTGCATAATTTGTTCTATTTCATGTATTTTGTCTATGGTTTTGCGTGATTTATTTTATGTCCTGTTTTATTGTGTTTATTTAATTTTCTTCCAGGCTGGTAAATGTTTTTGATTACCTACTGAATATAATGAATTATATACAGCACCTTAATGAATTATAGCACCTAATGTGCTTAATATTATGAATATCAATTGCTAATTTGCGTAATTTGTTCTATTTCATGTATTTCGATTATGGTTTTGCGTCATTTATTTTATGTCCTGTAGGCTGGTCTCACTATTACTAACATAACGTAGTTATACCTTCGCGGTGAAGAGACTTAATAAAATAATATATTTAAAAATAAAAGTGATAGTGAAAAGTAATAGTGAAACGTGTTAGTGCAAAGTGATAGTGATAGTCAATATTAACGCGTGCTCGTTGTTGCTACTTTCTGTATGAAAGTAACTTTGATTACTGTGTAGTAAAGTGCAATTATTCCAATCTTCAACATTTGCATAAAAGTTTTTGATTATCTACTAAAAATAGGATGTCAGGTTCATTATCCTTGAGAAACGAAATCTTATGGAATTTTTATTAATACTTTTGCGAATGTTTCAAATATTGCCCCTTTATTCTTTTCTTCATTCCCAATTAGTGAATAATTGAAAGGTTGGATGCAATAAGGGGACTAGCGCTTGAAAATGTGAAAAAGTATTGTCCGATCGCTAAGAAAAATTGGAAAATTAAATGTTGCTAAAATGTATTTTAAAATATATAGTGTTGTAAAGATCGCCACCGCACATATTTTTTCTATTTACAGATTTTTTTATCGAATCATTAGTATTCGAGATAAAAATTATAAACAACAAAACTTCGTCGACCAAAGTCGGTATCTTTTTAAACATAACTTGCGATAACTTGGGTAAATATTAACGGATCGTTATGAGACTTGAAACATAAAACTCAGAAAATTGTAGCGAAGCCGTAAAATGTATGCACAAAATTCTTATATTAAAAAATGTAATAATATTTAATTAAAAATAACACTGGACATAACTCATATTTTTCAACGTTCGCCATTAAAAAGTATCGAGGCAATTTTGAAGTACATATAACTTGCAGCGACAAAGTTTTTCCTTAATATACAAGGAAGTTTTTCAAAAAATTTCACACTAATTTATAAATAATTGTAGAAGATATGACAATGTATATAAATCTTGCGCGCCTCCATCAGTCAACCGCCACGTATACATATGTAATGCGCTATTTAGCAGTTTTAGGCACTTGCGTTGACAGTTGGCGGCGTGCGAAAATTATATATATCGTCATATCTTCTACAATTATTTATTAATCAGTATGAAAATTCGTAAAAAACTTCCTTGAGGAAAAATATTGTCACTGCAAGTTATATGTACCTCAAAATTGGTTCGATACCTTTTAACGGCGAACTTCGAAAACCATGGGTTATGTTCAGTATTACTTTTTAATTAAATACTATTATATTTTTTAACATAAGGGTTTTATGCATACATTTTACGGCTTCGAAAGAGATTTCTGAGCTTTATGTTTGAAGTCTCATAACGTTCCGTTAATATTTACTCAAGTTATTCGCAATTTATATTTAAAAAAATAATGATTTCGGTTGACAGATTTTTTTTGTTTATAAGTTTTATCTCGAATACTAATGATTCGATGAAAAAACTGTAAATAGAAAAAATATGTGCCGTGGCGAGCTTTACAACACTATATTCTTTAAAATACAGTTTAACGACATTTAATTTTCCAATTTTTCTTAGCGATTGAATAATACGTTTTCACATTTTCGAGCGCTAGTCCCCTTATTGCATCCAACCCTTCAATTATAATGGTAGAAATATACCAGAAAATTCTTCAAATTTAAAACAGAAAGAAACAAAGAATGTTTTAAATTCTGCTTAGTTTCATCGCGGTAGCTTTTTACAGAATAACACCTTCTCTTGCCCGCTTGCGGAGCGATCAAGGATCGTTCTGCAATCGTGCATCAGGGGGATCGATGGAAATGAAAATAAAATTTTGCAAAAAGGAGGGCGGATGGGCCGCGGTTAGGGCGGGTCTCCAAACGCAGCGCCTCCACGTGGTGAGACCTGGACAATCTGTATTATTTGAAGTATAATTACTAATCGTATCACAAGTAACATTGTAATTCAATTATTAATTACATGACAAGTAATACGAGCCAATTGGCTGCGATCATCTATCTTCGTTAATCTCTACTCCATCCGTCCAGATTCGATTCTAAATATTTCTCCTATAATATAATATTTTAATCGTTGACAAACCGAGCCAAAGCGTAGCTTAGCAAAAGCACACCCTCTATGTTAAACTCTCCCTCTAAACAAGTCACACGTATACAAGCACGCACACAACTTTCAGCATTTCAACACATTTCAAAGTAGTTGCTGAGTTGGACGCTGTTCATGAGCAGAGGCCGCTAAATTCAGTCCTCGGGTTATGGGTCGGTAATACAGTTTGGGTGGTGACACGAAGTCCCATAAGGTGATAGGTCTATTCTATACTTCGTCGATGACGCCACTCGCCGCGACGTCATCACACGCATGCGTGGACGTGCGTAACTACCCCCACTCTGAACAAGCCATGAGCAGTTTTCTTGCAAGTTGCAACACTGTAATCATAGCGTTCTTCGGTTTGTTCAGGTTTGTTTTGATGAGTTCTGGACAGTTCTGGATCTCAAGCAGTGCTTTGGAAATTGGAATTCGAAATTAATTAACCAAAAAAAATCCTATTCCATCTCTCAAAGAAACTGTCGTAAGAATCTCGTCTTCTACTATGAAACCCAAATAATGCGCATATGACAAGTAGACATGTCCTCGCAAATAGAACCCGACGTTCTGCAGTTTCAAGGTTATGTTGTCTTAATCACAATCATTGCAGAGAGCTGTTATGATAATTATGGATGGAGGAAATACGTCTTCCAGTGACAATACTCTTCAAAATCTAGAAACACCACCACGTGCTGAACGAGTAAGTATCCAACATCTTCATAGTCCCTCGATTTCCAAATACCTCCACCTCACCTTACCTGTCTTTCATTGCAGAGGAACACTCGAGGCCCACGACAGCGAGGCGTCGACAGCGTGACCAAGAAGTTTCTCAGGAACTTCGATCCGGAGCACAGCGAGAGGGAGAAGCGCAAGCTCCACAGGCGTTTGTACCAGGGTCACAAGCGGCACGCCTTGTACAACGAGAATGGGGTTTATATGCAGACCGGAGACGATCTCTGCGACTGCTTAAATTTAAACTGCGCCGGATGCCACTGTCCCTGCCCCAAGTGTTCCTCTCTGAAATGCGGCCACGAATGCAGGTTGGTTATCAGAATCTTCAAAACATCTCCATTCTCATAACTGAAACGTGAACTCATCCCTCAGGAATACTCGCAAGTGGATCTACGAATCGATCGAGAACGAAGGCAGTGACATCGTCATAAGGAACCCGGTGTTAAAAGAGGCTTAAGCAGCCACGGAAGGTAAAAGTGATCATCCTATTTCTAGAAAAACCTAATGGCTGTGCTGTATATATAAACGTATGATGATTAGGACGTAAGTAATTGTCTTAGCCCGACTGAACATGCAATAAAGTTACACGAGTATTTTGTATCCTCTCCTTCATTTCCGCAATCGAGTACTACCGAGCAAAGGCCCCCGCGGCGGATCCTTTAACCCAAATGCAGTGTTTTGTAGGGGAAGCAGTAGTTGGTAATTGAGACTGTTAGCCGGAAATAGGCGTACCTAGGCGAATTAATATACACGGAGCTCTGAAATCGAGCTAGCCGCGAGGTTCTAGAAGAGGAGTTCCGTAGAGTAGGATAGATTCAAACCGATTAGGAGCTGCCGCGCGGTGTGCACGTGCGTGTGCACCGTACACGGAGGCGCTATTGATTTTCCCCGGCACTTTTGGCGTAGTGCGCACCCACTCACCGCGCATACACGCGCGCACACACGCGCAGCGAGAGTCGGCCGAGAGTGGGGCGAGCTCCGGTGCGGAGGGCGTGCGCCTCGTTTCCCTTCGAGATCGCCGTCAAAGTTCACGTAACCGGGCACCTGGAGAGTGGCGAGTATGCTTCACCAGTGACCGGTGGGAATCGAGCGCACCGTCCGTCCGCCGACGCGATTAATCGTGGCCACCATCCTCGACCTGCCTGGGTCAAACCGCTGCTGGACACCGTCGAGGAAACACGCCGAGGAAGACACCCGGCTCGAGGGAAGCTCCCTTCTGGCACGTTGCACTCGTCCGGGGTGTCGCTTTCCAACCCTGACAGTCCGTGCAGCGATTCACCTGGGGTTTACTCGCGACCAAGCGGCCTGACGGTGCAGGCGCCGCGGCGCACGGTGACTCCTCGAGGTGCTGAACGGTCGCCCGCTGGTCCAGGTGGATCACCTGGAGAAGGGAAGGCCCACGAGTGGTGTCCGCTGCTCGACCAGGTTCGCGGAGACGCTTTATCGTTTGTAGACCCTCCGCGACGCATCAGCATGGGTCAATGCGATCTTATCGCCCGATGCGACTCGTGACGCGTCGGCGTTTAACCGTGGTCGTGGTTCGGGGTTCCCATCCTCGATGTTTAGACAGTCCACCCTCCGCCGGTCGTGTTGATTGTTTTCTTCTAGCCGCAAAAAGTGATCCGCTCGTAGATCCTGGATTCTACATTAATTCACGGGCCTTCGGATTTCGAAGACAGTCTCTCGGGTCGGGTTTTTCCGGGCAGATCGACTCTTTTCATTGAATGGAATCGCTGGGGTGGCGAGCATTGCGGTGGGACATTGTTTCCCTGTGACAAGGGCTTTCGAATATCACTTGTTGATTTCATATATGTATAGATGTGTGATTATAGGTCACAAGAGGATTGTGAAGTGGCAGGTATTGGGGCGTCGTTTTTCCCCCCACCGGGCGAAGGGTTTCAATGGATTTAGCTGTGTGCCAAGCTTTGGCAACAGGTCTTAATCCCTTGTCTCGATACCCTGCACTTGTTTCGCGAGAAAGGCAAACACGTGTAGCGTCTCTACGGGCGCCTATTTACAATCAGTCTTAAGATCGGAAGCCCGTAGCGGTGGCTTAACAGCACGAAGCTCCGTGCCACTTTGAATATTGCTGTGCCCGTAAAATCATTTAACCAGTGATTAAGGCGCAAAGTTTAACCTACATGGGAGGCAACTCCTCGGGTAAACTCTGCGGATATTCAAAGCGGTTTCATCGCTTCAGATGAACTCGGAAACATCACTGTTGCCGGGGCGGGGGGAGAGGCGGCGTGGAGGATGTTGGCCAGTGTAAACAGTTGCTGGCAGGGGCGCAAAAAATAACCCTCTTGCAGAGCCGCAGAGGGTCGCCGCGACCTTTTCGCCGAGTAACGAGGCGTAGGCGTTAACGATCGCATTCTCTCATTGTGTGCGACAGATCGGCCGACGGTTAAAGGATCTCTCAGAAGGGACCCCGACTGGCGGGGGTTAACAGCGTCGGGACGGCAGATGTCAGGATGCCGGAGCAGAGCAACGACTACCGGGTGGTGGTGTTCGGAGCAGGCGGCGTTGGTAAAAGCTCTCTTGTACTACGTTTCGTGAAAGGGACCTTCCGCGAGTCCTACATACCCACCATCGAAGACACTTACAGACAGGTAAGCCCAGCACGTGGACTCGAGCGACTGGAAGCTCCTGGCGGTAGAGTTTCCTCGCACGCGGCGCGAGAAAAAGTAAGTCGACAGTGCAGATTGACAGCTTTCCCCACGAATGTCCCCTTTCGTTGTTGAGAAATTTGACTTTGTAAATGCTGGGTCTCCCGCGCTCCGGATCTATGCAGACTAGGCGTCAAAACCGGCTTCACTTCGGAAATTTGCCAACGTTGCATGTCATTAGAACCACTGAGTTATGCCTAGTGATATGCAACGTTGCCAAATTTCTGAAGGGAAGCTGGTTTTGACACCTAGTGGCCTTTATTTATATGTGCCGATTTTTTTTCATATTTCTTTGCTTGCGCCACCTGATATGGTTCCATTTCATACAAAAATAGTCCCTGAAAAAGATTATTGTAATTGGATGACAGGAAAGGGTGCCGACTAGGTCTTAAAGTTTAGAATTCACCAATAGTTTGAATTTAAAGAATTTTCCAAAAACGGTAGGCGCTATCGAAGTTTTGTTCAAATAATATTAAGAGAGCGTTCAATTTCATACAGTTACTGTACATATATTTTTTTTGTGCTTCCAACCAGTTTTTAGATAATAGCGTTTCAATACAGAGAGTTCAGCGCTTTGCGCGTACCACTTGTACAGCGTGACGCATTGTCTATCCATGCGCAGTGCGGACCTTTGTATATTTAAACGCGATTATCTAAAAAATGGTTGAATTCACGAAAAAATTGTATATACAATAATTGTAGAAAATTGAATGCTATTTTACTATTATTTGAACAAAATTTCGATACGACTTACCCGTTTTGAGATATTCTTTAAATCCTTTCCTGTTATCTGATTGCAGTAATCTTTTTCAGGGACTATTTTTTTTATGAAAAGGATGTGAGCAAAAGAAATCGCATGTTGAAAATAGGGGCTATCCTAACATCCATATGTAATTCCCAAGATCTCGGCGTCGCTGGCTTTTACTTCGCGCAGTTGTGCTAGTTGCCGTTTTCGATTTAGTTCTGCATAGGGAATCGTCAATGCAGGTACTATTATTACGCTTGAAACGGGGCACTGATATCGAAACGATCGCAAATGCCGATAATTAATGGAACAAGTAGCGTAGAATTGGACGAGCCGGCGACTCAAGTAGTATAGGTGCGTCATGTATCGGGCAATGGATTTCACAGATGCGATAGGTAGCAGGGACAACCGTGACGTAAACTGCTGACATTTTACCGATGATTCATACATGATGCAAGATCATCGCTCTAATCGTTCATCTTTCCGCTATTATCTCGCCGCGTAATCGCGAGATTCGCGTGGGATTAAATCGCGAGCAAACGGTCGGGTCTCCTCGATCAGCTTTATTTGCATTTCAAATCCCCGCGTGCTTCGATTAATTTAAATACGTTTAACTCGTGAATTGTTAACGATGCGCCTCGAATATCGAAAGAAATTTCTAGCATGTGGGTTTCCCCGATTACCAGATCACAAGTACCGATAAATTATTTCAACCGATTTCAAATGAACTAGAATTTTAATTTTGATAGACACAAGTGTATACAGAAAAAGACAATGCTACTTCGTTTCCTCCACATTCATTTATTTTAAAAGCTGTGCTGCACTAGGGAGTAGAAATAACTAAGAAACATTAATAAAATAATCTTCTTTACCAATGAAAGTGACATCGACCGGGTAATTAGTGGATAAATCAGGTGATCCGCGATATCGATCGCGCGATTATTCGTTCTATCGATCGATGCGGCGAAAGCTTAACCTATCCACTGATCGGTACGATGCCACTGGCAACTGCTTTGAAGCATTCAAAGAAGCTTCGCGAGCGCGCAGAGTGTCCAGTAATTCGCGGGGAGAATCGCCAATTACCGGGCATTCTGTCGCGAGTGCTTCGTCGGCGAAACTGTTGTGATCCGTGCTGTGTGCCGGACGAGAAGCGTGACGATGGGACGAGGCAGGACACGATACCGTTCCTGTATTTCAGGTTATAAGCTGCAATAAAAACATATGCACGCTACAAATCACGGACACAACGGGGTCCCATCAGTTTCCCGCGATGCAACGGCTTTCCATAAGCAAAGGTCACGCCTTCATCCTGGTGTACTCGGTGTGCTCGCGGCAAAGCCTCGAGGAGCTACGACCGATCTGGGCCATTATTAGGGAGCTCAAGGGACAGGAGATATCGCAGATACCCATAATGCTGGTAAGACCCGCCATATTTCAGCGGTCTCACTTTCCCTCCGCCAGTCTTTAGACTCTAGACCTCAGAGACCCCCTCGATCTCTTCGCGTACTACAGGGAGCATATAACTCCTAATACGTGTTAAGCCTCTTTGGACTCGATTCGAGTGCCCGCTTGAAAACCCACGCATGGCCCTTCCCACGGAATCTAGTCGGACCCTCTCCTCCCCGTTCCCCAGCCGATGAGCTAATCGCCAAGCTGATTACAGCGCGCGGAGTGTGTACGGACCCCTGCAACGGTACCTTGGCTTTCCCAACAGGTTGGGAACAAGTGCGACGAGAGTCCATCCGTGCGGGAGGTGTCGATGAGCGAGGGCGCTGCCGAGGCGGCGAACTGGGGCTGCGGGTTCCTGGAGACCTCGGCGAAGACGAACCACAACGTGAACGCCCTGTTCCGGGACCTGCTGATGCTCGAGAAGAACCGGACGGTGTCGCTGCAGCCGGTGCAGAGCAACAACGCGATCAGCCTGAAGGAGAAATGCGCTGTGATGTAACTGGTAGCGAGGATCCATAATCGCCAGGGCGTCGGCCAGGCAGCGTTCACTACTCCTTGTACTGGACACCGGCAACGTTCGTCGCTCGTTCTTCAGACCACACGTGGCGTCGTCCACCGTGGTCTCGGCGTAATCGCTGGATAGAGTAGGAGGACCTCGGGTAGCCGCGACAGAGTGCATCCGATGCTCCTTAATCGTTACGAAGGTTGCTCTTGCGGCTCGAAACCCCTCAACAATGGCGGGGGAAGCCCATTATTGTCGCTGGAGGACCTAGCACGGAGCATTAGAAGCACCCGGTACACCTCTTTCTAACCGAAACGTACTCTATACTGTCGATAGATTTTTTAATTTTGATACAGAGCGATGTACTCGGTCCGCTTCCTAGGTTCCACGAGACCAACGGCGATCGTTCATCCCGCACGCGTGTGGCCCGATCGCAAACGGCAGATCGCGTCGGCCATTGACGAACGCGAGTGGCGCGATTGTTCCGAGCAGATATCGGCCAAAGCTATCGCCCCTCTCGCGGCCAACGAACCAGTGGATTTTCCTGAAAGAGCAACCAGTACAAAGTCGACCACGTATCTAATAAGGAGCGACGCCCGAGCACGTTCAACGGTCCTCTCGCTCTTTCACGAAAATCTTCGCGAGACCGCTACTGGCACGCGGTTACTGAGGTTATGTCGCGCTGCTCCTCGCTAAGGGAACCGGCGAGCTGGCCGCGGAAACGGGGGAACGAGTGGCGAACAGGCAAGCGAGAAACGACGAAGCTAGATAAAAGTTGTTACGAGATTGGTTTTTGTTGAATAGTTGTAAGGTTTTTTTAACGACGCTAATTAGGATCTATCACTCGTCGGAAACACACAGAGCCACACGCACACGTACACTGGCGCGCAGAACACCCAGAAACACACCTGCACGAGGGCTCACGCACACAGGTTCATTAGGCACACGCGTTTCCCGCGCTCTGACCCAGATTTTAGTGTCCCCCTCCTGTGCGCCATGCACACGTAGACCGCGGGCGCGCAAGTGCCCGCAAGGAGACGTTAATTAGAGGGAATCGTCGCGAAGGGGCTCGTTTTTCTGCGGCGGTTTCCGCTCGGAGGCAGTTCGGGCCAACGTTGGCGCTGAGTCGGTCGGAGGATCTTGTTCCGTTCTCTGCCAGGGTCGCTAGATCCTGCGGATGCTCCCATTTAGTCCGGACAGTAACTGTCTAGATATTGGAATGGTACTTGGTGCCCTAGTGCATAGATACCTTGTCCTAGACCAGGTATTAGGTAGCTGCTAGGTATCTAGAGTAAGTATCCTATTCTAGACTAGGTACCTTGGTCTACATTAAGCGTTAGACGGGTATTGCGCGCCTAGATGCCCTGTCCTAGACTAGGGATTACTGGGAAAGGTCTGCCGACCAGCTCCAATAGTTCGCCCAACTCTCAGCCTCGCGAATCGCGATACTTTTCTCCTGTAAGGCACGGGTGGACAGACGAGAGCCTCGACACCTGGCGGATAGCGTTTAGACCACTCTTCTTCGGTTGCTTTCTCTTGTGAATATCAACGAATCACGGTTGCAGCCACTTTGTCACAGTTTGTCGCCACGCGTGCAATCCCTCTCGCCGGTCTGTCCACTCCCGGCCAACGTTCCACTTCGTGATAGCTTTAAGGGACGAATTACCGAGCAGAAACGTCATCCCTATGATTATTACGATTACACTTAATATTATTACGAACCACCGAGCGCTAGCGGTTTGTTTTGCGGAACGTTCGTTTCGATCAGGCAAGATCGTTGGTAAACAGATACGTGCGTGCACTTTCTACGAAACGAGGGCCGGTTTCATGTTCCTCGAAGGTTCCCTAGACTCCGCGGAAGCGCTTCACGCCTTCCTAAACGCGTTTGGGTCGAGGAGCAAGCCCATCCTTCGTTCGCCATTGGAGGCTCGCTTCGCGGCACAGCCTGGAGCCTAAAGGTCGAGTTTCCTAGCGGCGGTCCTACTGGCGCAGTGGAGAAGCATGCATCTGTTTCTCCGTTGCGCTGGTGGGATCGTCACCACCGGTCGCGGCTAGGAAACTCGACCTTAAAGGACTCTGAGCGGAAGCTCGGGCGCTGCGCTAAAACCGGCAAGGTCATTCAGGATCGTCGCCGTGATCTGGCTCGTGCGAATCTTTTTACCGGAGCGATTTCTTTTAAGCTCCATAGAGACCGTAACTCCTAGGCGTAAATTGTACATAAGATTTTCTATATTCGAGTCGAGGCGTGATAATACCCCGCCGTTCGGTTGCAGTGTCAGATTGTTGTAGAACCGAGATCAGGGTGCCGTTTTATCGAAAAAAATTGCAGCCTTAGAGGGCCGCCCGTGCCTATGGGAAGCCCATCGATGTTCTTTAAAGGGACAACACGTTAGTAATCCATCAAGCCTGAGTTCCTCGGCAACCTGATGCGTGCACACAAAGACGCGCGCACGTGCACCCGCGTATCTGTGTATGAATGTATGTGTACATATACGTATATCCACTGTTATATATTTAGAGGCAAGGTTAAATAGAGTCTAGTCAAAGGCGAGTCTGACCTTATGAAATCGACCCTCGGCATGCTGAGAGAGGAGCGAAAGGGAGACAAACTGAACGAGAGAGAGAGAGAGATAGGAGAGAGAGACAGAGAGAGACAGAGAAAGAGAACAAAATGCACAAAAAACATACACGTTCACATATCACACGCACACGTACCAGTTAGATATCGACGAAAGCGTATCCTCTGATTTTTTCTCGGGGCCAATCAGTGTGATCAAGGCGAATCGTGAGCTTCTTCCGCGCGGCGGCGGATCGACTTCCGGTTCCTCTCGCGCCATCACAGACCTCTGCGATCGTTAAGTTTCAATCGAGCCGCTCGACGGGACCGTGGCTCATCCTCCGCCACTTTTTCCACGTCTTTTTATCTCTCTCAACGCGCAAATTCCATTTTTCTAACTTTTACGGACTTTTGTGCCCGCCTCCACGGTTTCGCGGAAACGCCGCCTCGTTTTGTACTTCCCGGCGGCCACGGCCCGCCAGCGACCGATCTCAACGTCTCGCTTCGCGCCAAGCCGTCGAGGCGGGGGCATTCCCCGCCTGGATCGGCCGCGCGCAGCCGGCGAACGCTTCGTCCTCGTCCATCGCGGCGATCTTTCGCGTGTACTTAAGCGGCAGATCGGCCGCGCGCCCGGCGAGCGCCTGACTACTCGCCGGGCCGAACATCGAGAGCACAATTTTTTTATCGCGTTGCGTACCGACAGCCGCGGCACGCACGACCACGAAGATCTCGAACGATATTAGAAAGCGCTGTATTTTTTCATTGCGTGTCCAGAAACGTCCGGTGTACAATGATATTTCGATGCCGGGGTTGCTCGAGGTCCAACGGGTGAAGCTTCTGAAGCTTCCGAGCTCCGTTGGTGCGGATTGGTAAATAACGATCGCGTTCGCTTCGGAGTTTCGGAATCGAAGCAGCGTCTACTCGTCCTGGTCCTCGAGTAAACAGCTCCCGGCCAAGGGAGGGAAGGGAAAAGGGGTCGTCCGTGCCAGAAATTACGTTGTCCGTTATTTATGGAGTTTACTTAGGCTTAAGCTTGTTGTTAAGTGATCGATTTTAAAAAAGAAAAAGAATAACTGAACACACACTTCTCTTAACCCGTGTCCTCGTTGGTCCGCGACGAGAGAAGACGACGGATTGTAACGACCATCACCGCCGAGCATGCTTGCCAGCCTCGCTTCCTGCAAATCGATACGCGAAAGAAGTTTTTAAGGATTAAGGGAGTAAACAGAACACGGGTTCGTCAAAGGCGGGGGTACTCGCGGAGGACATTAGGAGTCACAGCCATTGAACTTATCAACGAATTCATCATATCAGCCAGCGTATTCATATCATCCATCGGGGAGGGGTGCAAGCTCGATTGCCATGGACGGAAAAGGTCGCGAGGGAGTCGCCCCGTCTTTGATCGGTCGTTTATCGAAGAAAACGAAGGAATCACATATCATGGCTGCGCGCTCCACGGTATATACTCGCGGGAGTGCGTCTGGAACGACGGGAGAGAGCGTTTAAAAAGAGAATATTTAATGAAACAAGAGTGAGGGAGAGAAAGAGTATGATTGAATGATTTATTGTTGCGATGGCTCGTTCCATTCTTATTACCCACTCGAATCGTTAACCGGCTACGAATCTGTACTCGTGAGAAAAGATTAAACTGGGAATTATACAATCTTGATTCTTGGCAGCCGTGGTGTTCTTGCTTCCACGCCACTACCGCTCCCGTTTCTTCAGCTCTCTTCACTATTATTCATCCTCCTATCGCTTCCTGACGCTTTTTTTCTTTCTTTTAAGTTTGGAACCTTCAAAGCCCCCTTTAAGGTGGATCAGCATTTGGGATTTGAAGAGAATTCAGATACTGCTCTTCGCGTCCACTGTCCGCAACTATTCGCCAAGTCTTTCAACGACCGCGAGGACCTCCTCTCGTTACTTCGGCCGTCTCCGAAGTGTCGGCGGCAGCGAGACCTCGTAGCCAGAGGCGAAGTCGCCGAGGGAGGAGCGACCTGGGCGAAAGAACAAACACCGCGGAGCCAATCCTCGCGGAAGGGTGGTCCGGTGGATGTTTGTCTTGCTGCTTCTTCAGAGGGGATGCTGGAGTCACGTAGAGACGGCTGGCGTCGCTCCTACAGGGGGCCAATCGCGCGTCACCGCCGGAGAAGAATCCAAAACTGCCGCGGAGATCTCTTCCCGAGAGGCGATCACTCAGTCCGAGATCAACAATCGTCCGAGGACTTGTTAATCCGCGGTGCTCCCGTGTTCTACGCGTCGCGGGGAGGATTTAATGGGGGAAGCAGCCGTTGCTTAAACGGTCGTTGAGGAAGAGTATGCTGCGCGGGAAGAGCAAGAGCAAGTCCGGGAACGCGGATGAGGAGGGCGAGACGAAGCAGAGGAGACCAAAGTGTGCCCGCTGTAGAAATCACGGCTTGATCTCCTGGCTGAGGGGCCACAAAAGGGAGTGCCGGTACCGCGAGTGTCTCTGCCCGAAATGCTCCCTGATAGCGGAGAGGCAGAGGGTGATGGCTGCTCAGGTAAGGCTCCGAGGATCCAAGGGAAAAATCCCTTCGAATAGCATCTAGTAATTGCGACCGAGATTAAGCCTTCTACCGACTTTGTACCGTACTAAAAAAATTGTAGAAAACGTATCGATGCGCGTGCAACAGTTGAACAAACGACGGACCTATCGGCGAGGTTTAACGAGGCGTGCAGAATGCAGATTCATCGGCTTGTATTGCTCTGCCGCAAACAGGTGGAGAGGAATAAAAGAAAGGTCAATTTCCCGCGGGCGTCGTTCAAGCGGATCACCCTCGATATTTAACGCTGCCGATTCGCCCCCCCTGTTATTTTCCAACCGGCGGTGCCGCGCTCTTCCTCGCCCAATCGCCCTTTGTTTCGCCGGGCAAATCGCATCGATGATTTTCCCCGTGGACAAAGGGAGTCAATACAAAGAGATTCACTCTCATTCGTCGCACTTGTGCCTTGCTTCGGCTAGGTGCTTAGGGGAAAGTCGATCAAAGGGGTGGTTCGGGGGCAGGAATTAAATCCATTAACGCTCGGTGTAGCGTTTCATTTCTGTTTGCATAGGCATTATGACACTCGATACTGTGTCCACCGAGGGTGGCGTTCGGTGCTCGATGTAAACGTTGTCAGCGGCGCACTCGCGAAATAGCGGTAGAGAACCTTGACGTCTAAAGGCAGCTGTAGATTTATAGCTGGAGATCTCGCTTCCTCCTTTCCGCCTTTCCTGCAGAGCAGAGGCGTTTAATTGTATTCCAAGCGATGGCCAGAGGCCCCATTCTGTCCCGCGGTCTGGTTACTTCACCTTGTTTCCTCGAGAAGACGTAAAATCTAAAAGGAGTGCCCCCTGTCAGACTTGCTCGATGATTCCCGGCGACGTGAAACGATATAGTGGGTGGTCCAGCCGGGAATAACGCGTGCCAAATGGTCCCATATGTATCTCTATTGACATTGGACGCTAAGAAAACACATATGCAGTATCGGGCTAAGCGGTGGCTCCATTTATAAATTGGGAGCGGAGTCATGATACGGTCTCGGCTTCGTTTTTCATTGACCGGGGATCTCGCGTGCTTCACATGCTTGTTGTGCGTTGGCGAAGGTGGCCCTGAAGAGACAGCAAGCGGCCGAGGATGCCATAGCATTGAAGATGGCCAAAGTGGCGACTGGACAGAAGCTGAGTCGACTCCCGCCGGGGAAGATCTTTGGGATGTCGGTGACCGAGCCCAAGCCAGTGGACGGCACCGGGGAGGCTGATCCTCCTCAGGAAGAGGACGCCGAGGTGCCCGAGGACCCCAAGAACTCTTCTTCCAAGGGCCAGGCTCAAGAGTCTTCGGTAGGTATCAGGGGGAGTCAAGGGCGTCTGTAGACGTTTTTCCAGGAGGGGGCAACTTTTGGGTGACGGTGTTTAAAAATAAAGTAATGAGAAAAACGAGTAGCCCGCTTGCTTTTTTTTTTTAAACTCATTTTGTAGTTCCAATTTAATTAAAAATTTAAATCCGAAATTTAGAATTATTCACTTTTTTAGTATTAATATTTATTTTAATAAATATTTAATTAAAATCTTATTAAAATTAATAAAGACTAATTTATAAAAATAAGCGATTTTTCTTAAATGCCAGGTTGGGGGCAATTGTCCCTTTTGCACGCCCCTCCGAACGCTCATGGGGGAGTTAATTTAGGAGCATATCCGACCACCCAAAATAAGTAGAGGAAGGGGTGGTAATATAGTCCTTCAGTTTTTTATATCTTCCTAAAATCTGATTCCTAATTGCAATTGTTTTAAATCTTTGCTTAACCTACAAGAAATACTTCTTGGGGCGACGAAAAATTTTCGTTTTGCAGGTTATGTTATTTATGCTTATTATAGCGACGACTATGCTCCATCTAGTGTCACATGTCTTTCTCTGTGTATATGTATATAGCTAGTAGGTGCAGTGGATAACGCTATTAGCCGTTAGATATTTTTGTTTAGAGTTACCAGCAGAGGGCCATAATATCACCTTTTCCTCTACTACTCCTCGCTGGGTCCACGATCCCCATTTGTTTCAAACATCGGCTTAAATCTTCTTTTATCTTCCCCTCTCTGAAACTCTGCTCCACAGGCGATCAGCGAGAGCATCCTCAAGTACAAGAGCCCGATATTCAGCAGCCCAGACAGCGCCAAGGAGAGCAGCGTGTCACAGACCTCTGTGGAGACCCTGGCGCGCCTTTTCCCCAACACGAAACTGTCCGTGCTGCAGCTGGTGCTGCAGAGGTGCGGCCAGGACCTGCTGAAGGCGATCGAGTACTTCGCCAGCGACAGCTTTGGCATTAACTCTGGCGCCTACGGCTCAGCATTCAGGCCGCCGCAGGCCATCGGCGAGACCAGGCCAAGCGAGCAGATCGCGGGCACAATGCTGGCTCCGATCTACTCCAGCCTGTCCAGGAGCCTCTACGGGGATGGCTACTGCCTCTTCAACATCGTGCCCGACCAGTTCCCTAAGAGCATCGTACCAGACACAGCTGCCTGCGCCACACTGCCCCTGAAGAACGCCGGCCAACACGATCAGGAGAGCTTGGCCCTGAACGTTCAGTACAACAACTACTTCAATTCCGGGGTACAGCAGCAGCTGAGGGATCACGTCTACGCCCAGGTTGCGGAGCACCTTCCGCCGAGGCCTAGCTTCCTTCACCTACCACCTGTCCTGCCCTGCGTGCAGCCCAATTGTACCCAGTGCAGCTACAAGTTCCCTTAAGTTAGCAACAAGTACCTCGTGGAGATTGTCACCGTTTTCTCACTCTGATAGATGCCTTCTAGCTTCGCTAGGTTGCTCCACCTCCACCCTCGTCCTGAAGTATTCCAAAATATCTGGGACAAATGGATCGATCGCGTGCGACTAGACACCACACGTGTCTGTCGCGTGCATCAAGATTTTTAATTCGCGAATGAGATAAGGTTGGCTCGATCGAAGGCCATTAAATGCACGAATCTTGAACGTTATTGGCGCTATCGTGTGTGAAATTTCCACGTGGGCTTGAACGGGCCCACGCGATGCTGATACCAGGCAAGGGAGTTCCCGTGATCGGCAGAGCTTAATCTTCAAAGTTCAGAGCAACGAGTCGGGCCAAGCGAAGCGTGTGCTACGTGCACACGCATCACTTGCTCCTGTTCCATGCCTCTCCCGCTGCTAATTGACCTTTGATCGTCGAGCGTGAAATAAAACCTGTTAGAATAGTCCTTGGTGACCGTCAAACTTGTTCGGGTCCGCTGGCATGTTTTTTCCCTCACTTTTACCAGCAATCTTTGCACAATCGTATCCCAATATCCCCGACATTTCTTGCGTGTAGTTCGAGGGAGAATCGAAGGTGTGCCGCAATTGGTGTTAAGTCTCATGCCATCCTTGAAGTCTCCTGCAAAGCTTAAATGTCCTGCTGCAAAGTGATTGTAATTATTAAAGCATGACAGGAAAGACAAGCTCGTAAATACCCCGGCTATTTATACGTTATTTACATCAGCCTGATAAATAACGCAGCCCTTGAGCATACAAAAGAGATATCTTCCTCGTGTATTACCGCAGCGAGGATGTTTTTCCCCGAAAGCGGGATATAAAGTTTCAGAAGCGGCTATCGCGTAGCCGTTAAACTAATAGAGCGGCAGCAATCGAGTTAGAAAGATTCGATTGTCTGTATAAACAGAGCGGATATCGCCGGGCAACTGTCGATGCCCGGAAGCGGTTTGCTTTGGCTACGGTTTTCGGGAGAGGAAACCACACCGCGGCTCCCCCAGGGAGTCTCCGTCGTGCTTCGAATTCGATGGTACTTGACACCGTGCCGAGAAACGTAATCCCACTCCTGGAAATCTTGGAATCTCGTCCCTGGCGAGCCCCGTCGCAGCGTTGAAACAGTGGGCGCAGAGGAATGAAACAACGTGTACAGGATATTACTTATTCATCTTTATTTGGTTTTTTAATAAACGCTTCACGAAACGTGAATAACATTTCTTTTCCCCATTTGTTTTTTTTTTTTTTTTTTTTTGGTACGTATATGCTACGAATGTACCAAACACCGCATACTCTGTATCTTTAATAATAGTGGCTGACCGCTTAACAAATAGGCACGTCCTTTAGAAAGGCTCGCACAGGCTATATTCTCGCATTTCATGCTTATATGTACACGGATGTTACTCTCCTTGGTAGTATGTACAGGGTTCTATCATATCCAGCGAAAATCGTGCGCCCAGTAGTGGTTCCCCATCCTTCGCAACGAAATGCAATTCAAAATCGAAGGTGTGGCTTGTTCTTAATCATATGCCTGCGGAATTTGAAACGGGCAGAGTCAGGTAACGTATCATACATTGTGAGATCGAGTTAGTAACTCTCCGTTGTCAAATACATACTTGTCGAGATGTTCCCAGAATACCATCAGCGCAGCTCGATCCAGGTGTCTTTTTGTCCGACTCAATTCGATCACTGTGACCGCCCAGCGAGCTACGTTCGCGTCCAATCTCATCTCGTCGTACTTTAAGTGAAACGCGCAAACTGCGAAAGTAGAAATATTATTATTATTATCAACGGGAAACCCTTTAGGATACAGAAACATCATAAATAATACTGATAAGGTACTGATTTGCCTCCCCCGTGGCTCGGTTTATGGGATATCGGCGGTTTAACGGTGGCAACTTGGTATTTTAGACTCAAAGAGGAGCCTGGGTCAGAATAGCCGTTGTGGGCCGTGAAAACGTGGCAATGCCAGGAGTCCCGGCCAGTTAATCCGACCGTCTATGATCTTATAGAGAAACGTCAGATCAGAATAAAAGCCTATGGTCGCTAAGGGTGGCAAGCCTTGTAGTTTGTAAGACAGAACGCGATCCTCGAGACTAGCCTCAGGAATTTCTGTTGGACCCTTTCGATAGAGCTAAAGTAGGATCGCGGAAAAAGGTAAGCCTCGGCACGGGACTCGAACCCGCGATCTCCAGCCTTAGTCACCTCGGCTACTGCCAACTCCCCCCGGTCTTGGTTATTCCATTCCCTCATTTTTAGTACGGTGGTTCCTGATCCCCACACTAATGTAATGCTTGCGTTTAAGGTTCCAGATTACCGACGCGTATTCTACCTGCGCACTGACGAGCGCAACATGTAACAGCCTCAGTGATTCAACCCGCCTGAAATGCTTTGCAAATCTAGCTAAAAACCCGGGGGTTTCCATCACCTGACTAGTTACATTCCGGCAGTGGTTGCGCAAAATCTAAACCAGACGTAAACGCTACTCCAAGGTGATTGAACTGAATCGCATTATGCAGCCCTTGATCCTCGCTAATAGAAAAGTGAACGTACTTTTCGAGAAGATCTCGACAGGGTTGCCATCGAAGGGCCATCCCTTGAACTGCCAAGCCGGTCCCATGACGAATACAGCGACGACCCTTTCCCAGTCCGCGTTCGTGAGTTTCTGCGGATTGTCCACCACCCTGTACGGGACCGTGAGCCCTCCTTCCTTGCGACGCTGTAGAAGTACCTCATTCTCGCGCTTGCTGCCTTGCGCGCGCTTCTCTTCGTTGCTGACGTACTTCAGATCCTGAAGTATATCCTTGGAGTTGTACATAGTGATCAGCGACGTGTTCGCGCTGGGAATGATGATGATGGGGGTCCTGCTGGGCCGCTTGTTCTGCGCCGCTTGCTGAGGAGTGAGCTTAGCTGCCGACGTAGGCAGCAATCCGGAGCTGGGAGTCGTGGAAGGGTTGCTCGGTGGCTTCCTCACTGCCGGATTGGTGCCTTCCGTCACGGATTTCAAGGTCATGCCGTGGTAGGTACCCATGGTATCAATTTTGAAACCCTCCGTCTCTTCCTTCTGCCTGATGAATCGCTCCTGATCGTAGCGATTGTACACAGCCGGTTGCGGCAACGGGCGCATAGGCGTGGAGCGAGGGGTGACCATCGGCGTCGGAGCAGCCGGACCCTTCTGTCTGCCCTCCTCTCGGGCCTTAATGCTCTGAAGTATCGCGAATATGTTCTTCGCGAATATTTTCCCGCTGCTCTGCAGAATAGTCGCGCGCGTCCTCCACTGTCTCTCCCTGGAGACTATGTCTTTAGTATCGTCTACGTCCATTAAGATAACGCGTAGGTCGGATCCCATCCCGATATCATCGTTCTCCTTGATCGTGGTACGCTTCTTTGCCAAACGTTTCGCTTTGATGGCAGCGATCTTCTCCACAGACATCGCCTCTGAAAGGGACTTGATGTTGTCCACCGTAACAGAGGACTCTTTAGGGGCGTCCAGCCTGGCAGCAAGCTGCTCCTTCGCTTTTTGAACGTGCGTTTCCTCGTAGCGAGGCTTCTTCGACGACCCGCTCTCCAGCCCATCCTCCGCAGTCCTCTTCACCTGAGTGGGGATTTCCAGGGGCGCAGATTTGTCTATGGCGGCTGACGTGGCCGTCTCTCCATTGAGATAAGCCAGCAGATCCTTCCTGTCCGGCCGACGTACCACTGGGATATTCTCCGCAGCTGCCTGCCGCACGTACACAGGATGTGTGAGCTGCACATGCTTGAGTAAGAATAAGAGGCACTCGAGGGTGTAATATTCCTTCGGCGTTCCTTCCTTGCCGGACCTACGAGCAAGATTTTTTGTGTTAGAAAATTACAAGCATAAACATCGGATCATTATTCTTTAATTTACAAGCTTTTAATTATATAAAAAATTTAGACAGTGCGCGCAATTTTAAGCGGTACGAGAAGCAATGAGGAGAAGAACGGAGATTGCTAGGAATGTTTTCATTTTTCTGGACGTTAAATTCGAGACTTTTGAAAGGGATAAATCGGTTCCGAGATGGGTTGGCGATTTCCTTCGATTTGTTTATCATTTCACGCGCGGCAGCAGGGAGCTGGTCCAGCGAGCAATGGAGTCATTGAAGGTTACAGCTGTAGGGATTAATCATGGATGCGGGGATCGCGGACTCACCCGTATGTCAGGTAGTTAGTCTTCACATTTTTCGGCCAGGAGAACTCCCCGAAAATGATCTGGTTTTCGCGCTCAATTATCTCCTTTTTATTAACATTGTATTGGCGCAGCAAGCTCAACGGGTCCGCCATGATTGCAAACTGCCGCTCCACCTCGCGGGTGGCTATGGAAAGCCGCAGGGTTGCCAAATTGGTCGGAATTCCACCATTTTGGACACTTTTCAAAATCAACTGGCGCTCAAAAACTAAAATTCGTGACTGGCACCTGAATTGGGATATAATGGGCGAATTCTACTTACGCATAAATATTTTTTGTGATTTATTTGATAATACTCTTTTCCGTCTTCGACTTTTTTATGTACTTGGCGTAATTTTTTACATTTTGAAGCTTTTTATGGGGATTCTACTTACGCACAAATCGCCCGCGCCCAAGACCGTGGAAATTTTCCGTTTTCGTAATAAAATGAATATCATAAATTGTATATTCCTGTTTTCCAGTCGTAATTTATATTTAAAAACGTGTATTTTCCGATGATGCCTGTTTCAGAGATTTCTCTTCCATATTTTCAAGAGATTTTCATAAATTTTGCTTTGGCCGAAATTTCGATATTTGGACTGCCTAAGACCAAATGGCATTAAAAAATTGTATAACATCCTTTCGATTCAAGATTTTTTTAATTTTGGCGCCTTTGGGGTACTTTTCCCGCGCGATCTGGCGGCTCGATATTGAACCCATCTGGCAACCCCGGAAAGCCGAGCGAATAAACGAAATAAATCGCCGTAAAACGGCGCTCGTGTCAATGTTTGAGGGATCGTTTTGTTCCAAGTTTTCGAGCGAATAAGCTCGTCTTCGGATCGTCCTGTTTCCACAAGCTCGCCTAAATCGTCCAGCTTTCGAAGTTCCACAAAGTTCGTCCTTCGCGACGACGGAGCAGCCTCAGCTTCCTCCCCGATCTGCCGAAGTTTTCGACGGTGGTTGAGACACTCTGCGTAGCTGCTTTATTTACGGGCGCTGATAAGGGATCAGCTGTTGTGTCAAACGGCCCAAGGAGCCTGTTTTTCCAAGGTACCGCCCGATCGAATCTACATCCGCGGCCGTTGCCTCGGTTAACAATCGCTTATCGTAACCATCGATGCTACTTGCCAAAGGAAAATGAGCTTCCCGGACAAACAAGACAATATATCGAAGGACGAGTGGGTGGCGAAGTTGGAGGAGAACTCGCACACGCAGCGCGTCGCGATGAACAACTTAATCATGAATTACTTCGTCACAGGTTAGCTCCGCCTTCGGCGATATTATTCGATAATTTTTGTAATCTAGAACCTTTATTCTACGAGTCCTCGACCTCTGTTTTTCGAACGTTCCTGCTGTCCACTGACTCGTGCCATGCAGAGGGCTTGAAGGAGGCCGCTGAGAAGTTCCAGCAGGAGTCTGGAGTGGAACCCACCGTCGAGTTGAGCTCGCTGGACGATAGGATCCGTATCAGAGATGCTATTCAGAACGGCCGCATTCAGGAGGCCACCGACCTCGTGAACCAGCTGCATCCGGAGCTGCTCGACAACGACAGACACCTGTACTTCCATTTGCAGCAGCTGCATCTCATCGAGCTAATTCGCACTGGCAGAATCGAAGAGGCGCTCCAGTTCGCGCAGGATCGCCTCAGCGAGGCTGGGGAATCTGACGATAATATCCTGTGCGAACTGGAGCGCACTCTGGCGCTGCTCGCATTTGACGAACCTCATAAGAGCCCCTTCAGTGATCTTCTACATCCCACGCACAGGCAGAAGGTAATTGTTTAGCGTCTCCTTTTGTTTTTGAATTCTTGTATCTAATATGCACGTGAAATATGCCAGGTCTATTTTTATGGAATTTATTAAGGGTAGGTTGGCAGATCCCAATTTCTTTATTGGGGCTGGAAGAATTTGTATGTGTCTTAATAAATCTTGAAATTTGGGTAACTTGTGTCTGCTGGGAAATATTCTGAGCAGTTGGAATTACAACGGTATTCATTCTATTAAAAGTTTCAATTGCTTATTTGCAGAAATCAAGTACAGAGTGAAAATTAATAATTTTAATATTTTCGGGTGTTAAACGGACGATGCTCTTTAATTTTATCGAAATTGTTTATGGGTATCTGTAAGGAATGGGTAATTAGTCTACTAATGATTTAAGGTAGGCTTACACTACGCCTCGCTTCTCTTCCTCAAAATATTCTCGAGGAAGTATTCACGGCTCGGAGTCACGCCGAGGCGAGGCGAGGCTCGGTGCGGGTCAAATTGTCAAACTACATAAGAAAAGCATGGGAAGAATAAAATGTGCTGAGGTGAGGCGTAGTGAGTGCCTACCTTATCGCTAATGTCGCGTAACGGATTGATAATTCATCTATGATCGCAAATATAAAAGTTCAGGCAGGTGAAGAAAAATGTGATTTTCGGGAATTTTTTATGGAAAATCTAATGTATATTTTTTACAACTATTTGTTTATTTTAGATGTACATATATTCAGCAATTCTAAGTAATTTTGTTATAAGAAAATATTAAAAAATGAACGAATAACAGCCACTCTCTCGGAAGCTATTTTTTTAGCGAGATTTCTCCGAGCCGGATCATCTGAAACCGGAAAGTGAAGAAGATTCTGTTAGTATATGAGTTTATCTGGTTCGTGAACGAAGGATTTTTGTTTTTGATAAAAGCTCTATTTTTAATTCACGAAAAACGAAACATTCAGACATCGAAAAATCATGCATTTTGCATTAAACGACTAACAATTTTGTCGGATATCATTTTTTTTTTAAATTCATCGGTCACGAACTAGATAAACTCATATACTAACAGAATCTTCTTCACTTTTTGATTTCAGACGATCCGACTCGAAATCCGAAATCATTATAAAAACAGCTTCCACGAGAGTGGTTTTTATTCCTTCATTATTTAATATGTTTTTATAATAAAATTACCGAGGGGTGCTGAATATATGTACTTGTAAAATGAGGAAATAGTTGTAAGAAACATACATCACATTATTCTCAAAAAATTCCCCAAAATGTGGTTCTTTTTCGTCTACCAATTAAGCATGATCCGTTAATAAAGCATATGCAGTATGCAAAATAACTTTTGCATATCAATGTATGCATTTGCGTAAACATCCGCAGTCTACTAATAATGCGTACGCGACGTATCTACTAATAATGCGTACGCGACGTACTGAATTTTCTATAAAACTGTAGATTGCAAGCGAGCTGAACGCAGCGATATTGAAGATGGAGCATAGAGAGCCCACTAGTCCGCGGCTAAATCACGTGCTGAAGATGATACTGTGGGTGCAGGACGAGCTCGATAAGAAGAAAGTGAAGTACCCGAAAATGACTGATCTAGGTAGTGCTACCATCGAAAGTCCGAAGTAAATTTCGCCGGACGCTTTGTGGGACGATATAAATTTATTTATTAGTATGAGAAAACGATGTGTGATTGTACTATAATTAGTGTTTTACATGTGAACAGGATATAGGAGGAGGAATAGCGACTCGAGCGTTTTAATATAATCCAATTTGAATGATAACGATTGTTTATTTTCTACGGGAAAGCGTGTATACAAATTTCGATCATGCGTTACAGTCAAATTAGGAGGGAGCGCGTTAATTATAAACAGCATAGATCAGAACTTACAACGGCACGATCGGAGGTACAAGTTCGTAGCAAGCTTGCGAAAGTTTACTGAATATTTCTTAAGTATGTTAAGAAACGGACCATTTCAATTGATATCTGTGCAATACACGTGGTTCATCACCGCCCTAGTACTTTTACAACTTCTTAATGATAAGGCTAATTACAGTATAGGAACTTAATACTATAGCGTAGAGCAGAGTCGGGCATTATTCTAATAAACTTTTATTCGAATTATCTCGAACAGCGGCGGATTTAAGAGGGAGGGGGGTCTGCTTTGTGGGATCGAAAAAGTAGGTGATATTTGCGAATTTTTTATAAAAAAAAATCTGTTAACCGGATTTATTTGAAATTTGGCAAGTTGTTTTATTGTACTTTTAAGTATTATTACAAATTTTTATGAGGTTATATAAAAAAAAATGTGGATAAAAATTTGTAATAATACTTAAAAGTACAATAAAACAACTTGCCAAATTTCAAATAAATCAGTTCAACAGTTTTTTTTATAAAAAATTCGCAAATATCATCTACTTTTTCGGTTCCACAAAGCAGAACGCTCCTTAAGGAAAAAAGCCCAGGTGGCAAACGTTTTGAGGGGCCCACTTCTTCGGGAAAATGAGGAAGGAGGTAATTTGCTAAACGGGGGTAAGTGTTCGAAAAAGTATAGAAAACAAATATAGTGCTCGGATAAAATCATAATTTATTTTTGAAGACGAGGCCCAAGGGGCCTTCTGAGCATGGGCTCTTTCAACAAAATAAAGCGGCAGTTTACTGAAAAGGGTTCAGTGTAATACAGAAAAAGAATATAGTTTGGATAAAATCATGATTTTTTTTTATGGATGGGACCTGTTAAATCTGCCACTGATCTCGAATTAAGGCAGGTTCTCACTCCGCCTCGCCTCGGCTCATTTTATTTTTCCCTTTTCTTATGTAGTTTGACAATTCGTCTCACACTGCGCTTCGCTTCGGCACGACTCCGAGCCGCGGATTCTTCCTCCAGAATATTTTGGGGAAGAAAGACGAGGCGAGGCGTAGTGTTAGCCTATTGAATTGACGACTGCACAGGAAGAGTTCCATAACTTTAGGTACGGAAAACCGAAGCGACGCGAACCTAGATTTGAATGCGAAACGAAGTTGCGCCGAGGCGAGGCGTAGTGAGAGCCTATCTTAAATCAGGGTATCGACTTCGCGAGCGTACCTCGCGAAGTGGATCCCCCGTTGCTTTTCACTTTGTACAAAGTGATCACGTCGAGGGTAGTCTCCAGACTCTCCACTCCGCGAGGAATCCCCGCAAAGTCGATACGCACCTTCAGAATTGCGAATAAAGCGGAAGTTCCTCGAGAACAAAATTATCGTTATTCTCGAATACCTTCGTTTTGTCTGCGTAATGCCCAACTCCGGCGTAGAGTAGAGGACGAGAAATATATCCGAAATTTAGCTTAGAGGGAACGTCGTGTGATAATTATTTGATGTTTATAAAGATTTATATTTCTTACTATCGATGTAGTGAAAATACGATAAGTAACATTGTAGGATCGTTAAATATTCCTCTCTCGAATGATTCACGTTTGTATTGTATCCAACTTTTATAAGGACATCAGCAGAATTACATATTAAATAATATTTGTCATTAACCAGGCAACATTTACAATTCCCGAAGGCTACCACCCGAACATATATTCCATCGCTTTCGAAACCAGCCCCGTGGACTTCTGCGGCACGTTCTCCGGCGACCTGACCGACTGTGGGCTGAGGTGTTGGTTGTAGCCAGCCGCCAAGGGCCTAGCATTCTGTATTCTAATCGGCGTACGCGGCGTGCTGTATTCCGGCGACTGATTCATCCTTCCCATATTCGAGAAGCACTTCACGTTTCCGTTCAGCTTCGAGCGATTCTCTTTATCAGCTCCCAATATCACTCCCTCGTCCGTGCACGGAATGACTCCGATCATGATGGACCCAGAAACAATGTTCCCGTTGCACGCTAGTGCTCTCTGCGCCTCTTGCTCCGAAGCGCACTTCAAGTGTATCCAATTACTGGTCGGATGCGGCGCCGGATGCTTGTCCACTATGCGAACCCTGCTTGATATATGAGACAGGACGGTATTAGTGTCGCTCGGAGGGAAGCCGAAAATGGTAACCCACTGCAAAAGAGTCTGGGACTCGTTCGTATTCCCGGTCAGCGAGTTGTCGGTGAACATGGAGTTGTTCATCGAATTCATTAGAAGCCTAGATTGGTTGCATGAAATGCTCTGATTGGCGGCTGATATGTATGGCGACGTCACTTGCGAAGTGTCTAGACTATCGAATAAGCCTCTGGTCGGCGGCCAACTCGTCTGGCTCTCTGTGACTATCTGCGACGTGTTCGGGGTGTTCGCGCCGCCGAACACAGCTTTTTGGCGGTTGGTTCTATAGTCCGGGGTACCATAATGCAACAGCGGGGACGTCAGGTTTCCGTGACTCATGTGCAACTGCTTCGGAGTGTCTTGGGGGTTCGTCAGGTTCAATTTAGCTGGCTGGAAGAACGAGGACAGTATTATTTGGGGAAGACCACGCGAAATGTTATGAGATGCTTTGTTTACCGTTGTTGTGTCTCCTAATAGGAAGCTTGGGAGGTACGCAGAGGCTCCTGGGGTCCCAGGCGTCTGGACAGGGCTTCCTACGGGAGATCCCAGCGTCATCGGCTCCATCTGGGTAATCGTATAGTTGTAGTAAAATTACAAGTAGCACGAAATTGTTTAAAGCTGTATTGACAATTGGAGTTTTGGGGTTATGAATATAATATTTTTTAACGTATATATACGAACGATATATTCATCGAAGATCGATGAATGCTTGTTACCACGTACTATTTTTACTTAAAATATTCTACAGCGTACGAACACAGTTTATCAAATCTAAATATTCACAGCCGTGCGGTCGTTTAATAGATATTTAAATATCGTGGAACCTTTGATTTCCGCCACCAGATGGCGGGTCGATGTCGGGACGCACTAGGGACGCAGGATTGGTAATTTGTGAAATTAAATGTAACCGACGATATTATGATCTTCATAGGTTTTATTAATTACTGAATGTTCAAATCAGGATGACGCGTAGAAATGCAAAGGATGGGAAACATTTAATTGAATTTCTATTAACAGTAGAATTTTCATTGCAGATGGCGCAAGTGAAGGGTCACGTGACGAGTCGTGGTTCGTGGTTGGAAACGAAGGAGGTGCTCCGTGTTTTGCTTACTTCTTTCGAAGTGAAGTTCATTTTAAACCGCCGTGTTATTTAATTTCGGTTACGAGTGTGGCCCGCAGTGGTGTTTTGATTATCGTCGCGAAATAATGTATGCAGGATTTGTGTATTGTGTTCATGGAGTATTCCTGGACGCTGTGATCTTCTTGGCATCTTTAATCGTGGGAAATCGTGGGATGTTCGGTGAGTGATTGTCTTTCGTTGTTTTCTTGCGATGCTTGCGCGGTGAAAGGAAAAGAAAGCGACAGGTTGGGTATTATAATATTGAATTTTAATAACGATGAAAATTATGTACATATTTACAATCTCGTAAACGCTTATGTGATATACGACAAAGTACCGGGATCACGATACGCTACGTGTTTTAGCTCGAGGTATCGAGCTTCGCGATTCTGCTTTCGTTTCCCTTTATTTCGTCTTTTAATCGCGCCTCGCTCGAAGTCCGCCGCTGCCCGAAGCGTACTTAAAGAAAGGGAAAACAATTAGGAAACAATTTAAGTAGCGCATCGAGTCGGCAGCGAAGCGCCTTCGAGTTTGGCGCGCTTTCGGTTTCGGTAAGTGTAACGGAAGGTAGATGGAGTAACGAATAGAATCCCAGCAATAAGCAACGACATTGCCAACGATATTTAAGAAACGATCTTTCTTGTGGAATTGTTTCACTCGGGAAGACAACTTATATAAACACAGTTGTTCTGTGACCTTGAAATATTATTCCGGCTACGTTTTTATCTTTGAAAAAGAAGGTAAAACGTCTGTAGTTCGTTTCGATGATGTTTCCTAACAATTTCACAAGAAAGAGCCACTTGAAACGAAGGGAGCGTGCGATTTACAATCCCCCAGGGGCGCGCCAACGTCTCTGGGGCCCCGGGTCAACGTCGCGAATGAAAACTTTTACACAAACATGCATTGAACGCGTAAAACATCGACACGACACACTCTTATAGTATATTATTTCCCGTTTCGAAACGTTCTTTTTTAACATCTCCATTTCGGGGCGCGTTTCTTCTTTCGCCATTTTCAATTCCTCGGACTTAAACGAGAGTGTTCGCGGGAAACGAGCTTGCACGGGAGTATTTCGATCACCTTATATGGAGAAATTAGGACACGGACACGATTGAGTCGCATGATCGTTGAATATAAAAATCTAGTTAAAAATATACACTCCTGAATATCATTGTAGCTAGGGGCGGATTTGGAGATTTGGCGCCCCTAGGCTAACAATCATCAAGTATTTTAATTTAAAAGAGTTGAGACAATTTTAAAGTTAATTCAATATGACAACTCACGTATGAGTTATTGTTAATTTGCTAGACTAAGGAAAAGCGAATTGTTTTTAAAGATGTCTCAAGCCTCTGTGCTCAAATCTTTTCCAATTTCTTTCGCACAAAGTTTGGCGCCCTAGGCTGTAGCCTCTATACAAATTACAAGTCCGCCCCTGATTGTAGCTGAGATTTACGTTGCGATATGCAGCTTTAAGTCAGCGCTGGGTATCGTTTGAAGGAATTGAAGTTTTAAACGATATTTGAATAAGTTAGAAAATGATACGAAAAATTATTTAAATTATACGAGATGATTACTCTAACGCTTTGTGCTTCAGTCGGTTAAAAAGCGTCGTAACGTATCTATTGACGAAAATAAATACTCCATTTGTAGTCAAAGAGAAAATTGCCGCGATGCTTCATCACTATACACAACTTTATCATTACGAGTAATTACTTCTAAGTGTTGCGTTTTGGTTGCTTAACATTAGGGGTGGGTTTCTCGAAGCGTAGAACCCTCGAAATCCAAATTACGAGAGCACGAAACCTCTCGAAATCCAAATTACGAGAGCACGAAACCTCTCGAAATCCAAATTACGAGAGCACGAAACCTCTCGAAATCTAAGTTTCGAGTTTTGAGAGCTCGAAACTTTGCACCTTTTTCGTGATTCAATGAACAGAGTATCGTGAAAAGAGCTTAATGCAAAAATTTTAAACAAGTATTTGAGAATCAGCACTTTAAGTTTCGACAATTTCGAGAGTTTTTACAAACTTTCAGACGTCGAGTTTCGAAAATTTAAAAATGTACTTCAAACCCACCCCTACTTAACATATTCTTTAGCCTTTGATGGATTTCATTTTAAATCTCAGCACAGTATTTCATTAAAGTCTTTTTTAAAGCATGATATTTTAACAAATACTTAATTTACACATATCCCAATGAATCCATAATAGTTTGCTCGAAGCGATGGATACCCAGCAGCTGGTTCATGAAACTAACTATCAGAATATTGTTCGTGATTGCTTTCCGTTGCGCTTGTACAAAACAATCGTAGGTTCTTGTGGGGAAGGAAGCTTTCCATAGATCTTTCCATTAAACCGTAAAAAATGATATGCCATGAAACTGGAAGTACTCTTATAAAATCTTAGTAAAAAATAATATATATATATGTATATCAATGGGTGGGAAAGCAACAAGAACTCTGTGATCTTTTGGACGACCTAACACATATGCATGGAGAGACGGATTCACGCTTCCTCTGTTCCTCCTTCAGCTCTCTCTCTCTTTCTCTCTGTCTGTATCAGTTTTTTGCTTTCAATTTCTCTTCTCTCTTTAATTCCACGGATATGTTGTAAACGAGACTTTTTTCTCCACGCGAGAATACATTTAGAGCCTAGAACATACTTTGGTTTATTACCAATGGTGGATCCATGAAAGCTGATTCTCTGGAAGAGTTTCACTTCCCGAGTGTCTCGTTTCTCTTAAAAGATTGAAGCCACTTTGAGCCAGAGATGGGCAAAAAATTTATTTAAATAAAACTTCCGAACAAATGTTACAAAAATTATTCGTCACGTGTCGAATAAAGTTAATAGAAGAATTAACTTTATTTCTCAAATAATCTAAAGTTAAAGCAACTTTTATTTGATCTGTTATTTAAATAATTCCTTATTTAATTAATACCCAACTCTGTTTTGAGCTTTCCTACTGTATGCGAAACAGAAACCAGAGAGCTGCGTTGAAACTACTTAACGTAAAGTATATTATCAATTGCTCGACCAAGATCAATATTTATGATTTAGTTGCGCCGAGAAAAGGAAAGGATATTTTATGGATCCGCCACTGTTTGGTACGTCGACGACCCTCAGTTGGGCGCCAGCCTTAACCATGTGTTATCGATATGATGATATTTAATTACGATTACGCGGCTTAAAAATTAGTATTAGATACCATGGGAACGAATCTCCTAAACGTAGTCGTTTTACGCTCTTAGGAAGCAACGTGAAAAAGAGTGTTTCGTTATTATCGCGCCAGGACGATCCACGTGATCATCGATACGACGACCATCCACTTTAGTGTCGTTGCAATCTGGCTTCCTGCAACAACAAATTAACAGCATTAAAATTCTAATTACCTCCGGTAAATCGATCAAACATCAGAGTTTCTTTACACCACCAGAATTTCTTATAATTAGTAGTCCTTCAGTTACAACGTTGTAGCGGTACTCCCGTGCTCGCCGCTAGATGGCGTTTCTACCAATCCTGCTTTCTCGCTAGCGCTCCCTCAACTACCGGTCGTATATATACCAGTTTCGTTCTACTTCCTGACATCCCCGCGTCTAGTCAGGCTCTCGTCGAAACGTATCCTCTCTCCTTTCCCTCCTTTTCTGTCTGTCAATTAAACGCCTCTCACACCCACTTCTTCTTCCTCTTCAACATCAAAATGGCTCCATTTGAATTAAGAAAGAATATACTATTGTTTAACGAGATCACAACTGGGTGACCTCCTTCGCCAAGCAACAAAAAGGAGAGTTTCTTCTCGATACCATTTGCCATCATCATAATAGTAATAGTTACTTCTTATACTTACTAATGAATGGGTGCTGTTTTGTACTCAATGAGAAATGGAAGAAAATTCCCTGGCTAACCAACCAAAAACAGAAGTGGGAGGAGGAGTCGACTGTTAAAATTTAATTCCGTAGGGAAATATTTCCGCCCGACTGGCTCCCGAAATAGACCAGAAACACTCCACTCTCGAATTTACCCCAGAAATAACCACCGTATTGATAGGAAAATTCCGTTTCTCCGGGAGAAAGAAAAATACACTCGACGCTCCTAATTGGACTTTGGCTCGACTAGAGCCTCGTGCATCGAACTGTGCACGGAAGACCTCTCTCGCTGTTTGTCGTTAGGAATAACGATTCTGTTTACGAGAAGCCCCCTTTTCTCGAACTGCTTCGCCCCGATCGAATCAAGGATAACGGCGTTTACGCTTTTCCCGCTAGCCGAAAGGGTTCTTATCGGGCTCGCTTTCGTGTTTTACACCGTGCAAACGAGCGTTCTTGCCTAGGCCAGTAACTTGGTTTTTCACACGATACACGAGTTAATCTCCCCTGTGTCGCGGTTTCGCCCCTCCCCCGGCGGCTTTAATCGCGATTTAATGCGTTATCAAACGGCGAATTATTTATCGTACGGGTGACGGGACCGAGCCGCGCGTTTAATCGCGATCCAATTAGCCCCTTAACGAAATCAGTTTACCGGATTTATTTGCGCGTCCTCCCTCGTCCACGAATTTCGCGGGATTTTTGCTCGCTGGCAAATTAAACCGTGCCCGTTCGATGGGATGACGAACAGGACGGGGATGTGTTTCTTTCGAGGCGCGTAAACCAAAGGTTAGAATTTAGAAGGGGTGGTTTACCATTCGTTAAATCGTTACGAGTGTGGCTCTGCGCCCTGGTCTCGCGGCTCTCCATCACGGGCGCTTTCAGGATCCTCTCGTCTCCTTCGACACTCTCCTCGTTGCTCTGCAGGTAGACAGTGGCTATTGTGGCCAAGCACTTGAGCTTCATGTCGCCCCGTTTGAAGTGTTTGTTGGCGACGCGAAACTCCAAGCCCAGCACCGCGGTCTCCAGCCCCTTTTCGTCCACGGCGGTGATGTGGGGACCCTTCAGGTACTGGGTATCGGCCTGAAAGGCAGTTCAATTGTTTTCATAATAATTCTTTAAGACCCTCTTCTACCTATGCAGGTAGAGGTAGACCAGCCTCACAAGGGAATTCCCAAGGGAGTCTCACAAAAAATTATGAAGACTTTGCGGATGTGTATCCTCTACATATCCCCAAAGCTTCATTATTTTTTGATTCTTCCAGTTGGGGATCTTCCCAAGTCAGTGAAATCTGCTAAGGTAGCTCTTAAAAAGCTAGGAATTCCTTAAAGTCTCCATATCCTGACGCCGAACGTGCGCTATACCCGATTGAAAATGAACGGTCCCTTTCGATGGTTACCGAGGCGATATGGAAGCCGTTGGGCTTTATTGCTGTCTGCTTACCGGGTCGCCGTTGATGAACCAAGTCAATAGGGCGGCTGGTTTCGAGGGTGCGGACGTGCAGTTCATACGAACAACCTCCCCCACCTGGTAGCGGGACCTGCCACCCGTTATTCGTGGCCCCTCGTCGGGCAGAACTGAAATGAATGGCAATTTCCTCGTCGCTAATTCGTCAGGCTCACCCTCCCTCTGGGCTCGCGATTCGCAAACTCTCCCTTACCGACTACGATCATGTCCGCGTGATCAGACACGGTCTGGAAGGCTGGGGCCTCTGCGGATACCTCGCACCTGTACCTTCCCGAGCTGGTCAGATTCACGTTGCTAAGCACCACAGACCTCTCCGTGGAGTTGTGTATCTGAAAGTGGAGGAGCCGTGGTTGATGCTCGCGATATCGTTGGTGAGGCTTCCGGGACTCACGTTCACGTTCACCCCGGGCACGATGAACGTCTGCACCGTGGGCACGTCCCTGGGCACGTAGCGGTAGAACTCGTGACCGTCCTTGTACCACTTCACCGAGTACAGCAGCTCCTTGTCGAGGTTGAAGTTGCACTGCATTCGAACTGTCTCGTTCAGGACCACGTGCTGCGGGATCTGGAGGGCGGTCATCCGAAGGGCCAGGATACCTGGAAACCAACCACCTTGCTTGTACCTTCGACGAGATCCTTCGATTCGTTAAGGGGGCATAGCCGTTTGACTGTGTCAAAAAACGGATTTTATAAATCAAGTCCGATATAAAAATTCGGTAGATTGACGATGTTATATGTATTTGAGTGGAACAACCTAGGTAGCACGGGGCAGCGCGGCACGGTGGTTCCACCGATCACTACGGAACTACGTTTCTCATTACGGTAGACCTAAAACTCACGCTACGTTCAACAAATCCACATTTTGCATGCAGAATCGTAATAAGATTCCACATCGATCTACGACGCATTTTTTTTTATTCTGATTCCCTGTTTATTAATTATAAAGAAAAAACCTGGATTTTTCTCTTAGAAAAATCTAACTTTATCTTTGATCTCACGTAGATAATTTCGTACGAAAAAAAAATCTGAAACTGACACATGACTTTCGGGGCTTCAAGGCGCTCTAAATTTAAGCGGGTCTGGGCCAGTTTACCCGCGTAGCGTTCGTCAACTCAGGCATTCCGTTTCGGTCATCCGAACCGACCGAAGATCCATCGCGCGAAACAGAATCGGCGATCGCAGGTCCCGGCGTTTTCGCTAAATAGGGAACGGAGATGCCAGGCGAACGTCTGTAACTACTCTGCCAACTGTATTCTAATCCTCTTACGACTTAAGCTTCTTAAAATTATCCGGTCGAGCAGGAATACTCGCGACGACAATCGCGAGAACGGAAAGCTGCAGCAGGAGGCCGGCGCTAGTTAATCGAGCATTTTCTGCAATTCCAATCGACTTCACCTTTAAACACAGAGAACAGGCAGAGGGAATAAGCGAGGCAGATAAAGAGAGAGAGAGAGAGAGAGAGGGGGCGGACGTTATTGGAAACGATAGGGAACAATTAAATTGTATCGTCGTCAGCGGCACGGAATTAGCGAATTTCCGTTCATCGATGCTCCATCGAGCCTCCCAGAATGCGCGCCGTCGAGGGGGCGGAAAATCAGCGATTTCCAGTCGATATTCAGCCGATTCGACGATGTAAATTGTAAAAGCGGCGAGCGTCAAGTGTTAAAACTGTACCGGGGGCTCAACCCTCTCCCCCTTTTATTTTCTATTATTCCTATCCACCATTATCCCGCGATTGTTTGCAACGCGTACGGGCGCACTAAACGCCACTCCCGCGCGCAGTTGCAGTTTTTCGAGTGGCCTTAATTAATGCCCCCGTCCCTCCCATCGTTGCCCTCGAATCGTGTGTAACAGCCAGCCGATTTCACCCCGATAGGAGCCAAACGAAACCTCCGCCAGCATTAACTGGCCCGCTTCTGCCGGGAATTTCGGCCACCGTGATTTTCCGCCCGGACTTAGACTCTGATCAGTGCGGATGTCGGCCACCTCCGTGGGAAATCGGATTCCGAATCCTAGCGAAACGCGGAAGGCCCGTGTTGCGGATGGTGCCCTTTACAATTCTATTTCGAGCGGTAGGAATCTGGCGCATAGTCTGAGGGGATCATAAATCCGCGGATCGACGCCTCGCGCCGTTGCAGACGAGATTTGTAACATCCTATCTCGGCCAGGCCGTACCTGTTGTCGTATTTTTGGATAAGTCTCGTCAGCCCCGGTTACATTTATCGGAAGCGCTCTCCCCCGTCCCGCGGGCCGCCCCATATATATACGGCAAAACGTATCTTGCCGCGTTGAAGATCAATATTTCGCGCTTCTAAAATGGACGACGGGAAGCTCGGCACCGTATGGAAGAGATCGGGCCCTCCGAGCCCATTTATAAGAAGCCTTTAACTCCCCCCCCCCTCCCCCTCCTCGGGGCAAAAGAGTCTTCCGAAATAGCTAATAAAATATTGAATCTGCCAATAAAGCGGTATTAACCAGACTCTTCGAGACGTCGCTGAAAGTCCTTCATAAGAGGATCTGAAACGCGCCGTTCTCGTCCCGTCTCCGAGATTATTAGCGGGAATAGTGGGAGATGTCGTGCCATTTTCCGCGGAAGGGCATTCAATTCTTAAACGCGGCCAATTTCGAAGCGCCGACGGGCGATTCTCGCGGCGGGCTTGTCGTTAATGAAACGCTCGCCGGTTGTTGTATCTTGCCGGGTTGTCGAGAGGGTAGGACGCCCGGCGACACTGCGCGACGCGCCGCCTGCCCCCGCACGTGCTCGTGACGGACACCGACACGGTCGATTTAATTAAAGGCAATCGGACGGGGGCTGGACGAACCTGTCGAGATGGGAGGTTAATCAGCAGCCGGATATATACCCTGATTATTTACCGACCGTATTATCGCCGCCCGCGCTTATGCCGCGAATTAAACGGCTACAACTGCGCCGCGACCGTTAATTTGCAGCTCGCGTGCTCGAGCGGTATTTTTTCGCCCAGCCTCGAATTATCGAATTTTCTGCCACGCAGTCGTTGCAGGGAATTTAGAGGCGTCGCCTGCTGCTGGGAATAAAATTCTGTCCCGTGGAGAGCTTAAACAGCGGCAATCTGCTCCGAGGGATCTGCCGGGCGGAGCGGGAACGGACCCACCCGAAGGAGTGCGAACTCGAGACACTCGCGCTGTGAGCGCATTGCAACTCTACGTCGTGTGCGCGTCGCTATTAGGGCTGTAACGAGTATTCGAATGATCTAAATATTCGAATACCAGAGAATTCGAACTTGAGATTCGAATATTCGAATACCAGAGAATTCGAATGTTGAGATTCGAATATTCGAGTACCAGAGAATTCGAACTTGAAATTCGAAAATTTGAATAGGCGATGAAACGAATTATTCAAATTATTCGAATTATTCAAATAATCAAATATTCGAATTATTCGAATATTCGATGAAACTATTCGGATAATTCAACCTCTACTCACTATCCTCACTATTTCGTGGGATCCTTCGGTCGAGAGTGAGATAACCAGAGAGCAGGGGAAAATGGACCCTTTCTTTCAAGGTTTCCAAGAAATGGTGGGGATAGCGACCGATCATAAAACACATAGCCGAAATGAGCTTATAAAGAGAATTTACTGTATTCTGGACGCGACTCCATTCCAAAATCCAATTAACACACCATAGTGCGTGATTCCAAAGTCGCGGTAATTTCGAGCACTGTCCCGCGGAGCCCGGGGAATATGCATGAACCGCCGCACTCCGCGACGCTCGCTGTCGATGAGGAAACGATAGTTCCGGACACACTTTTTTCAGACGTCACGCGAGCCTCCACCCGTCGTCAGTTAACCGCTCCTCGGAGCAGTCCCAATCAAGGAAACGAGCAGATATACGGGCGCGTAAAGCGGCCAGGGCAGGCCGTGATGTCACGTTCGTTTAAAAATGGGAACGACCACGTAACCGTCGCCAGTAGCCTCGCGAAACGGTGTTACGATAGGTCGTTAATTCTAGATACTCTAATTGGCTCAATTTCCAATAAAGACCCGCGACTCGCTCGAAATAAAACAATACGGTCACCCCCTCCTAATTCTCTGAACAAGCTGATTATGCCCCGTGTCCCGATTGCGTTTTTTTAGAGGGCACCCCGAAGGGCGGGCGCTTTTAAAGGGTAACACCACCGTAGGGGCACAAATACGCAGTGTACCTTTGGGAATTGTTTGTGGGCAATTAAACAAATAAGTCGAAAATCTGTTTAACCGCCTTCATTACACACATCTTAACATCTTTTTCTTTTCTTTTTTGTCAAATGGTACTTTAAACACGTTTTTCAAGGAACCACGTTTTTCAAATTGGCTCGCAGTATAACTTAAACAAATTGTATTCGATTCACTTGACATTTTTACAGTAGCCTTTAAACTACCGAGTTTAGGTTTTGTTGAAAACATTTAATGTTATGAAATATTTTCAAGTTGAAAATATATTCTAAGAAAAACAATATTTTACAATATCGGTAGGTACGTATTTTTATGGAGAATGCAGTTTAGAGGCTACTATAAAAATTTCAAGTGAATTGAATAAAATTCAATGGTTCAAGCCAATTTGGAAAACCTAGTTTCGAGAAAAGCGCGTGTAAAGTGCCATTTTGAAAAAAGGAAAAAAAATAGTTGCTTGAAACTATATAAGATGTGCAAATAGATTTTTTACTTATTTCTTTCTTTACCCACAAACAATTGCCAAAGGTAGGCTCACTACGTTTCTGTGCCGCTGTAGTGATGTTATCCCTTAAGGGGTCTATTGGCTACAAATTAATTAATTAATTTTTCCGAAATTAAAAAAGAAACAATTATTGCGCGTACCATTTCATTCGTTTGTTGCTTTATTGTATCATCTTCCAAGACTATAAAACAAAATTTGTAAGTAAAAATATCCATTTGTAAAGGAACAGGAGCACTGCGAAGAGAGCAATTATCCTTCCGGATGCTAGACCTGATTGCCAAGGAACCAAAAGTCCCGATCCACTTAAAATATATCAGGCATACTCAAGTACAAGTTACTTTATCGCTCGAATTAGAATTTTGCAAATATTCGCAACATTTAATTACCACGGTCAACAAACCCAAAATATTTTTGCTAAAAAAGAAAAAACATTTTTATGACGTCGCCATTTCTTTGTTTCTCAATATTTTTTCATTATGCTGGTTCAAACGATAGCCACACGTCTACAGGTTACCAGTCTTCTCGAATTTTGTGTTTTGGTTAATTACAATCGCTGATATCAGGTCCGCCATCCGGAAGGATATTTCCTATTCCACTCCAATTGGCCATTTTTATTTACAATTTTTTTTAATATCCGTGAAAGTTCATAAAAAAATTAAGTGTCTTTCAGCCGTCACACTAGGAAGACCCCTTAAGTAGATAATTGTGGTTTCGTCGTGGCCCCTAATTCCCCTTAATTTTTGTGTACGCGACAGTCTGAACGCCGGCTCGGCTTCTGTTAAGCGAACGGCGCCCGCCTTTCTTCCACTCAGCGCCCATCGGATTCTTTATCAATGCCCCCGGCTATTAATTCGAGAACAGCGAATAGCGGCGGGAGGCTCGGTCCTGTGTTACGGAAGGGTGTTAGGGCCAGATTGAACGCTGCCGCGTATGTAGGTCGTAGAATGGCAGAAAGTTGGCGGAATATCGCGAGACTGTATCACCGCGCCGGAAAGTTTTATTCGGGGCCGGAATTTATCCCATTGCCCGCTTATCCTCGAGGACTTGCGCGTCCCAGGGAATCCCATTTCTATCCTCGACAAAGCGGATCCTATCTAAATGTCTGTTGGTTACCGTATTACCGCGGCTCTTCCTCAGCGGGCCCCGAGGAAATTCGTGCGCCACGAAGGTAGGCTTTTAATTCCGCGGACACCCTCGAAGCAGTTCCTCCCTGGGAATAATTCGCTTGCTCGTTTAACGGCCGCGGTAGTCCGGCGAACAATGGCAGAGCCCGTGCCGCAACAAAAGGCAACTATTTTTACGGCGCGCTACTCCCGCGATATAACACCGTCATCGCACATTTTTCGGAGATGGAAGCTTGACCTAAGCGAGGCCTGAGATCTGTTGGGAATTAGACGTGACCTATATGAAGCAGAGGAGTAGTGGGTCCACCTTTGAATCTAATATTCCAAGTAAAATCGAGAGAAGCACCGAAGTGTTCGTGGAGGAGTGGTTCGCGGGGTAGATCGGATAGTCCAGGGGCTGATAAAAGAGGATTAGAGGGGCGTAATCGGTTGGCCAAGTGGAATCGAAGCCTGGCGTTTGCCCGACGAGTGATTTCCTAGTGGAAGAACCACGACGGTTGCACTTAGGGCATCTAGATTACGCAAATTACACGCTTGGGGACGGAGATCGATGCCGCTCGGATGCCACGAGCCCATTGTCCACCTGGCAGACGCGTAGATCGGAAGCGTGGAAACGCGCAAACAATGCGAACAGCCGGGTATCGTTCCGGCACCGACGATCCCAATATCTTGGGGCGGCAAGTGTTTATCGGAGAACAGGTTTGCGGGGCGAATCGAGGAGGCTAGGTGCAACGCGTAGGAAGCGCCAAAGCTGTGGCTCTGAGCCGAGAGGAATTTAATTCTCGGCTGAACGACCAGATGGGTCAGGGAGACTGCCCCAAGGAGATGGGGGTCGCGACAAGAGTTGCCGCTTGCTCGGGTAGGGAAAGTCCTGCTCGCCGTGTGACCAGTCAGCCGTGAATCCGCTCGGAGCCTGAGGAACTCTAGCCTCGGCAGGCGAAGTAGTAGCTGGATCCAGCGCCTACCTGAGTGAAGCAGGAACGCGAGGAGCGCGAGCAGCCTGGCCACCAGGGTGCCACGTATCACGTCAGCCGTCATCCTCGTCCCATCGACCATGGACACGCGCGTTTCCCTGCTCGGGGTCCCGTCACTGACCAGGCATCGTCGACCGGGTCCGCCGCGTTAGCACTGTACTCTCTCCACGCACACGCTCGAGAAGGGGGATCGATCCTCACCCCGTGGCCGTGTCCGTCACGCAGTTTCTCGGACGCGATCGCGGCACCTACGTCGACGCGGGGGTCGACCTTCGCGAGACAGGAGAGTAACGGTCAGCAGGTGTTGTCGGCCGGGCACATTATTTTCCGCGTTCCGCCGTCGCACTAATTGAAAATCTATACGGGGGCCAGAGAGAAGGCGAGGAGGCGAGGACCGCTACTGCGGCATAGTCGCGCACCAGCAGCGGGAACGAGCGGAGGTGGCCGTTTGTGTCGCTGCCGCTGCTGCTGCCGCTACCACTGATGCTCCCTTCGCGGCGGTGGCGGCCGCGGAGGCGGCAGGGCGAAGGGTGGAGGGCGGTAGAGTAGCTGGGAGCCACGGGAACAGGGAGCAGGCGAGGGGCGATTTCGAGTCGACTCGGCTCCTGGGCGACTGCGCCGTCCTCCAAGTCGATGATCGCTGCAAAACTCACCCTCCTCTTCTGCCGCCCGCGCCGGAGAGAGCGAGAGAGCCTCCCCCGCTGCGTCGGCCGCGCGTGTGGCTGTGCAGGCGCTAACGAAATTGGGGGAAATACGCCGCGCTCCGGGCGGCTCTCTTCCGCCAGGAATTATGCGAATTTTTGGTCCCAGCCACTCGCCTCTTTGGGACCGGTCCTAGCACGGATTCCCGCAAACCCCTTGCCTCCACGAATTAGGGGAGCTAGCGGGGAAACGGGATCCGAGTTGACCAGGTGTCGAGTGGACGTGGCGAGGGATCTCGCGAGGTGTCCGCTGATGCCCTAGTTGCGGGGCCAGATGGAGCAACGCTCGAGGGATCCTCGAGTCACCCCGGAGGGTGGAGGCTCTGGAGGAGATCCTGACAGATGGGACACCCTGTAGGTGAAACGAAGCTAAACTGTTCCGAAGTAGAGTAACGGGAACTAGGATATCTTGTTGGAGAAACTTGTCAACAATCTTATCGTCATCACGCTGAGGAATCTTCAGCAATCTCCTGGACTCTGTGGGCGTCCGAGTAATGGAGGCTACTCCGAGCGTGTACCGTGGTCCGTCACTGGGGCTCAATGTATCCATACTTTGACCTCAGCTGTGAGACTCGGAGCATGTTTCCATTGGACACCCTGTAGGTAGACCTCAGCGCTATTATTTCTAATTAAGCGAAAGATCGAGGGATACCGAGCCCTGGACACGAGTGGACATGCTCTGTATAAATAATGCAGCTACCCTAATTCACTGGCCACGGAACAGGGACGACTCGGAATTGCTGCTCGCCAACCCCCAGTTGGACGCGAAATTAAAACAAGGGATATCTCCGATATCTTCGTAATAGAGGCTCACGCATAAAATGTCTCTTCAGTTTTTGGGGGTCTACAAGCCTCCCTACTATTCCACTTCTCCAACTGTGACAGAAGGGCGACGAAGAGGCTCTGTTAATAAATCTGTGGTTGTAAGGAAAATCAGTTATTTAAGTAGATAGATAAAAATTGAATATAAAAAGTGAGCAGGCAAAAGAGATACGAGTAATCTTCGTATCGTTTAAATTTTTTGAACTCACGTTGCGGATACACTAAATTGCATTGTTCTTTTGAACGTATAAAATTTCTTTTCATACATTTTTTCTGATAAATACATGAATCCTGTATTCTACAGCCGAAATTTTTTGAAATTGTGACACGAGTCGTTTTCCCTTGCAACCACAGAAATCATCCCCCACGCTAGCGGCTCCCTTTTCGATTCTTCGACACGACGCGGTCGATCTGCCCTCCGTTTTCATGGATATTATCAGGCTGAAGCGAAGGCAGCAAGCCGCATCGCGCGCTTCCCCTGCAGCCGATTAATGCCGCGTGAACAACCCCCTCGCGCGCGAGTTACGCGCGGTAGGGCGGGCAAGGGGGATAAATACAACAAATCACGCGAATATATCCGAGCACGGAGCTGCATGTAATATCCACGCCTATAATATCTGTACTTATCTGGGATTTGCTCACTACCCGCCTGCCAGCCCCGTAGACATCCGGCTCGCCCGGATACGCCGGGCTCGCGCGCGTAACGCGCCTGCACCCGCATTATTCACGGAGCCCCGTCGAACTTAAAACTCCCCGGCGCCGGGGGTCGCGTGCTCGGCCGCGCGTAATTTTAATAACGTCGCCCGGCAAACAGAGACGTTGCCCCAAAACTCCGCGACATTTTCGCCAGCTGCTACGGGGCGTCTCGAAGCGGATGGCGCTTCCGCGGCACACAACTCGGAATTGGCGCGTTACTCAGCTACCGGGAGCCTCGTCGCCCGACCGCGGGGAGGAATTATCGCCCGGTTGCCTGAGTTTTTCGCGCGTAACTTTTGAACGGATCGCGTTTCCGTAAAAGTAAAAAGTGGGGGTGGTTCGTCTTCAAAAAACACGCGGAAAAGTTGCAGCGAAGTTTCTTCGTAGGAGCTTCAGCTTCCGAGATAATCGAACCGAGAGGTCCGAGCGCCGGGGTGGTTGTTTGCACGCGCGCTCCGATTTCAATCCCCCGTAACTTCTGATCCGAGTGTCGTTTCGAAAAACGGTTCGAACGAAAGTTGTACAGTTTGCTTAGCTCTATACTCCTGCCAAACGCGAGGGAAATTCGTCGGACAGAAGAAAGATCGCTCTTGCAGAGACGAAGGATCCTCGGGCCTCGTGAAGACACCCATTCCAGAGCGCAGCCTTCGCTTTGATCTCTTAACGTGCAGCTTGCTGACGGTTAAGTGGGATCGCTGATCAATCTTCCCTGGCCTAAGCAAAATGCTTGCCTGTATCGCGTAGGTGTTGGACGATCGGCAACTAACTCTCCCGTTATCGTCCCGTCTATCTGCCGTTTTCCTCGCGCGAGGCCCGGGAAGAAGGTCAAGTGTGTCGGGTCAGCGAGTAATCGAGGCGAAGGCCCGCGAGTGCATAAATCCGGCAGCCACCCCTCGCCCCGAATATGCCCCCTCCATCGACCCTACGCGATCAGCTTCGAGATCTCCTCGCGTCGCGCCCGCAATTAACCGATCCTCGCTTCTGGAAGAAGCCCGCTGGACGCCTATTCTCGGCTCGTTAATTCCCGTTGTTCGCGGAGCCGGCGGAAGACACACAGAAGTTCGCCCGAGACCGTCCCCGGGACCGAGTTCCTCGTTATCGTCCGTTTTTCCCGCATCCAGGGGGACGGCGACGACTGGGAGGAAAGTCTCGAGCACATAATGCTATAAGTAATCTCCAGGAACTTCGCCCCCTCCCCCTCCTCCGCGTTTAACTTCATTCCGGCCCGGGGAATTTATTCCCGACCTAATGAATTTATCGACCCCCCGGGAAAATATCATTTTCGCGCGTACGCGTGGGTATTTCGGTGTCGGGGCGGCGAAGAGGTAATCACCTTAATCGATCGACACCCGCGGGTCAGCGCTAAATGCGAACTGGCGCTGCTTCAGGGAGGCGATGTTACTCGGAGGAAATGCAACGGCGGGATCTGGTAGTCCGCTAAAAAACGCATCGAAAATGTTCAGGGAAGTTTATCCGCGCGAGCCTTCGGTTTCGAGATAATCGAGACTGAAAACGCAGCCCGCTGGAAAGGCGCCTCTATCAGCAAGCCGCTCCTCCCAATTCAACCCCCCGCAGCTCTCCCCCGGTGGTTTATTTTGAAAAATGTTTCCAACCGAAGTTGTCCATTTTAATTAGCTCTTTCGAACGGCGCGAACGGTTTTCCCAATAACAGGCAAACAACGCCAGTTCCGTCGATACCAGCGCAGTTTACCGCACTGATTCGCTCCAGAGACTTCGTAGCCGAAGCTCGACCAAGTTTCCGAACGAAAACGATCGCTTCGGTTGCTCTCCAGGCCGAGGGATCTACCGACAGCCTTGCGGACTCTGTTCCGACGGTTCTGAACCAAGTTTCCTTTCGTTTTCTGGGGATACTTCGAATACAACGATAGAAATCCTCCTCGTGGCGGCTATGACACTCCGAAATTAATTTTTCACGGCGCAGCAGCGGGTCCGTCTAGTTGCGCAGAACACTGAAACGAGAAAATATCGCCGGGCCATGGACATCGATTCTCTCGCAGCTTCGCGGGATTAAAAACGACGCGCGAATCTTTCCAGCCGCCCGTCGATTAACCGTCCTGCCGTCGCCTGTCCTTCATTTTCCTGGCGCGCTCTCCGGCCGGCTTCAATTACGCCCGAATTTCCTTCGACTTCGCGCTGCACCCTTCGCCTAAAAATCTCCAATTTCCTCCCGTCGTCCCGGAGGCGAGCTGGGCCCGCTGACGAAAAACCTGGCTCGAGCGGATAATTGACGCTAATTTTTAATTAGTCCGGTTATTAGCTTAATTGCGTAGATCGGCTCACGGACCGCCCTTCCTCCCTGCACCGCCGCGCTCTTCTCTACGGGGCCGATGGCGAGCAGATTATCGAAATAAAGCAGTCGAAGCAGCGGCTCCTGGCTCGCACGCTCCCACCTATCTGGCCTTTGGGATCCTCCCGAAGCTGGGTAACTTTCGCCGAACCTGCCCGTCGAGTTTTCGCCCCTCGAAAATGGAATTACTGTAACGAGGGTTGTCGTGGAACGGTTACGTGCTCGCTCTTCCTTTGCTGCTTACGTGGAACACAATTCAATTGATGATGTAATCGCACGGATTTTTTTTAATTTGCAGATCGAAAGTAGGTACCTGTCACAAAGGTCACAAGAATTAACTAGCAAAATACCATCGCGCTTCGCTTGGGGCCTAAGAGATATTAAGGAGTCCGTGGAAACACATTTCATCCCCTTTCACTACCCCTTTAGGGGTTGATTAGGGCAAAATCATGAAATTGGTTTTTAGGCATTTATGTGGGTAATCTTTCGAAGTAAAAACCAAGTTGATATCTAATCGGGCCTAAGAGATTTTGAGGAATCCGTGAAAATACATTTCACCCCCTTAGGGGTTGATTAGGGAAAAATACCGAGATTGATTTTTAGGCATTTATGTGGGTAATCTTTCGAAGTAAAAACCAAGTGGATATAATAAAAAAAATCTGGGTAAAGTTTGAGCTTGAACATTTAAATAATTATTTAACAGCTCACAAAGTTGATTTGATATAATATTCTTCAAGTTCAAGTTGAAAATCATGACTTCGAGAAAAATGCATTTAAATACCTCCCTTCTTTTGTCTATATCTTTGATATTTTGCGAATTTCGGTCCCAAATTATCAGGAAACACTGAAAACATGGAAAATATTTTTTTTATCTTTTTGACATATCTCGGTATAGCCCTCTTTAATGTTTAAAAAATAGTCCTCGAAAATAAGATTCGCCTTAATAAATAAAAAATGTCCGACAAGGATTTAAAGTTTCAAAATTTGAAAACAAAAAAGAAAACAAAGCTTTTTTCCCAGTTTTTCGGACTTTTTTCGAAAACCGTTTGTCCAATCAGAAAAACTAATACAACATAAAGGATACTCTTTGTCTGGATCTACAACTTTTATTTGACATATTTTTCTATATCATCAATAACTTGGAGAATATTATATAAAATCGACTTTGTGAGCTGTTAAATAATTATTTAAATGTTCAAGGGCACCTTTTCCCGTTATCCGATCGGGCTCAAACTTTTCACAGATATTTCTTATCATTTCTAACAATTTTAGGGGTGCCGCCAAGAAAATTCCAAAGTCGAAAATAAGAGCCACCCTATTATAGTATATAGATAGATGTTGCTACCAAAAGCTGGCAGAAGAGCGTTCCTCGTTAGTTCCGTCCACTGCCTCTCCCCCTTCCCTTTCTCAGCTGCAACTGCCACCGGAGAGGTGGGGTGGGATGGGGGTTGAATTGGGAGCAGCGTCACCAGTTCGCTTCGGACATTTCCGAAATCGTGGAACCAGCGTGATTCTGTGGCCGGTATCGTATATAAATCGTTCGTAATCGGGAGAATGGAGGGCGCTCTCCCTCGGCTCGCGGCCGTGCCCCTTCGAGGCGTCCTATAAAGCAGCCGGGATCCCCGCGGGGCTGGGATTTCATGTTCCCTGCGCGCCACTTGTTGCGAGAATGATAACGGGCAGGGATCGTTCTCGCGATCGTTAAGGGCTCCTACTTATCTCCGACACCCCCTGCAATTGAGGGGTTGGGGGGGAGGGGAGAGGGCGCTCGGTTTGGACGCGAGCGACCGTTCGTTCCGCTCCCGCGGCATTCCTCTCGGATAGAAAAGAGAGTCACGGGTAATAGAATTCGCGGGATCGCGAGTAACGGATCGTGTCTCGTTCGCTTTCTGGGGCGGTGCGCGCTCAGAGGGTAGCCTTTCCCGACTCTCGCCCTCGAGATTGCCTTGTCGGAGGCTAGCATTCACTGCCTTGAGAGTTCTAGCCACCATCAAACGTTTAGAATGTTACTGGTGCGGATTCTTCGCGGCGGTTGTTTCGTTGGAACAGGAGCGTGGGCAGTGGTGGGACAGGCTGCAGTAGTGTGGGTCAGTGATAAGTCAGGCACACCCTGAATATCTTCCAGATCTCATCGAGATTAGGCGCGGGCGAGAGGAAACTCTTTCGCTGCGGCAATCGAATTTAGTCAAGGGGCGAGTTAAGGGGGACATCTTTTTTGGGGACAAGACATAGCAAAGTTTGGGAATTTTTAATCGCTTTTATTCAGCTTCGATCCTGTTTTGTTTGGTTCAAATATGGAAACTCAATTTTAACCCACTTTCACCTATCCAATTGTCTGGAAACTGTGCAGGCGTGCGTAGTTATGATGGCAATTGAAAATTATGGAGAAAAACACCGAGGGGGTGAATGAATTACCGAGTCATCAATATATATAACCCATAACCACAAATCAATACTTAGGCTGTAAAAAGTAAATAATACAAGATAAAAGAAATATATGGAAAACAATTTAAGTTTAACGATTTTATTTAAAATGCACTAAAAACTGAAAAATAATTCTTTTCTTGTACTACAATTTCGATGGTGTGTTTTCACTTTAAATAAAATCGTGGAACAGGATATTTCATAACAGAATTTCATATCAGAGATACCTTGCTCCACGATTTTATTCGTGGTTAAAAAAACATCATCGCAATTGTAGTACCTAGGAGAAAAGAATTATTTTTCAGTTTTTAGTGCATTTTATGTAAAATCGTTTAACTCAAATTTGTTTTATATATTTTTTTTATTTTTTAAGAAACTAGCTATCCGATTCATCTAAAATTTGGATCATATTTTTATGCATCTTTGAAGAAATTGATTCGTTTTTATTGCCACTCTAGAGCCCTGAAAAGCAGCCTGATTTTAAGAACTTTTTATGCGATTATAGTAAATGAAATACAAAATCAGTTTGAAGGCCTTTATTGTACATACCTTGAAGTATGATCACAATTTTGAATTTTTTTTTAATACAAAGTGGCCTCGCCACAGCTCACCAAAAGAAGCTTTTTCTGAAAAACAGTGTTTTTCTCGAAAAGATTTCTCCTACAATTTATGAAAATCAAAAAACCAACAATTTTCGTGTTCTACATAAAATTATCTCGGGAAGTACACGAGAAAATAAAAAAATACTGTTTTTTTTTTTTTTTTTTTTTTTTTTTTTTTTTTTTTTTTTTTTTTTTTTGAAAGAATGATGCGTGATCGAACAAAACGTTTCATTTAAAAAATTGTTGAACACGCAGCGACGGTGTAAAGTTAACTCAGCGCGGATTTGACCCATCAACAATTCAAATCAGAAACCAGCGGCAAATTAGCTACTTTCGAGTCCCCAAGAACTCCATTCCCCGCAAACAGTAAAGCACCACGGTCATCCCCATGAAAGTGGAATTAATTCCACTTTCACCCCCAAGAACAGTCTCGAACCTCCATTACCCTCGGAATCGTCCACGCAACCCTTGTCCTATCGTGCCATCCAGATCCTTATCGCGCAACCCCCCGCGGGGACGTTATCAAAATTATCCTCGAAAGATGTTCCAGCCACCGCCAACGAGTTATTACACGTTAAAGGGCTCTTATCGGACAGATTCACGGTCCAGATGATACACGCAACCCCGGCAATCTGTACAAATCTTACGAAGGTAGGGGATCCAAGGGTTGACTTTCATTTCTCCTAGCCGAATCTTCTTCGCAAACAATTAAACGTAGCTTCTCCCCGATCGTCGGACCCGGGTTAGGTCTCGGTCGCCTAATCGCTGCCCCCTCAGCGACACTTTCAAATATTCAGAGGGGTGAGAGTGTGTGCAAGGCCAGGAGGGGGGTGAGTGGGACAGAGTGAGAGAGAGAGAGAGAGAGAGAGAGAGCAGCCACGACTAACGACCCTCGTCCTGTAATTGGGGTACCAGTTGCACGCGTCACGATGAATTTCATCCCCCGAAGTCACGGCACTCACCCCCCCACCCACTTTCACAGGCGCGCGTATTCGCGGCTCCGTACGTGGCGCGACTGTATAGCGCGCCTTTACGTCGCGGAACGTGCCTCTCCGACCACCGAACTGCTTCCTTATTTATCGAAGTTCCCGACACGGTGACTCGTAGTTTTCTCCGACCTATGCTAACGACCCTTCAGCCGAGTATTTCCGTTCCGCTGTGAATTATGCAGGACCCTCGCGCGGGTAATTCGATCCTGGGAGAGGTGGCGGGGGGTGGGGTGGTGGCTCCCCGAGAGAAAAGTAGACGAGGAGCACACCCGACGAAGGATGGACCCTCGCCCGAACGTCCGAGCCGCATTCTTCCCGAAACGGAGGCTCGCTGAGGGAATCGTGTTGCTCGAATCGATTGACGTACCCACCACAGTCGTAGCGAGGACGAGGTTCTACAGGGTGGTTGATGGGCTAACAGGGCAAAACGAAGGAGAGCAACATTTTCTTCTCGATACCGGGCCCGTCCCCTTCCCTCCCCCGCGGTATCGATAAACAATTAAGGTACCAGGTTATGCCGCGTTCACAACGCTCGCGTTATCGGCAACGCCCGCGCACGCTCCTCGCGCTTATCGCCGCCCGATAAATTCGAATATTATTCGTTGATTACGAACCGGCCGACCCCTGCCCGCGACATTAAGTCGAGTTCTCAATAGCGCAAACAGCAGCTCGCCGGGGCAATATTATCGCGGGCATTCTTCCCCCACCAACTCCCTCCCCCCCCCCCCGCGGGCCCCTCGGTAATCCGAATATTCTTCATTAATTACGCGGCCGCCTGTTTACCATATTAAGCCCCGTTCTCAGCACTGCAAATACGGCCGGGTGAAATAATATTATGCCGCGTCCACGGCACCGCGGGCATCGCCGTCAATAACGGTGCGCGCCGGGTCAACAGCACCGCGAACATTGTTGCATCGTTCGCGGCGATACTTTGACCTTTGACCCTTGCCAGCCGTTCGGCTCCATTCAACCTGACCCTTTTGTTCCCGTGCCACCCCTCGCGGAGCCCTTTTGGCCCGCGCGGGGCTTCCGAAGATGCTGCGAACGTATTTCGGCCACGGTGCCCGTCCCCGAGCAAATCGCCCCCGCGGAGGGCTCGGCTAGGGGCTGAATCCATTTCCTAACCCTCCAGTCGTTCCACGAGGAGGAGTTTTTTTTTTAGTGTTTAAAGGTGCGAAGAAGCCACTGGAAGGGCACGTACTCCTCCGGCTAGCCCGTGCAAACGCGGCGCAAGACGCATGCGCTTATTTATTAGCGCGACCGAAAATCGATATTCGACCTCTCGCTCGCACTCACCCGCTTAATATTTCTTTCGACTGGCTGGTTTTCCTGTGCAAACGGCTGGATGCCGTGGATGCCTGCGATCTTCCGGCTGAAAAGCTCGCCGGGGTGAGATCGACAGGCTCTAACGCGTCGGATGGGTTATGGGGACGTTACGATCGCCCGGATCGGATTGGGACTCGTAAGAAATTCATCTGGCTCGGGGGTTTCCCTAGGTGGGGGTGGAAACGGTGGGAATACTCGCCGGTTTAAGTAGGCGGAAGGCTGGGGCATTTGTAACACGCCCTGGGTCGCCTGTGACCCACTGCGGGGACTTCTTTTAGGTCGATGTGAAAATAATTGCCGTTTCTGTTGCCATTGATTTTTTATGCTTATTACAATTCTTGCCTAACAGCTTCGAAATTAACTGATATTTCGGATTTTTTTTTAAAAACTGTTGGAGATGTTGGATTAAATTCTTTTGGGATATAAAAAGGCATCTTTAAACTTGCAGAAAAGAGCCTTCTTAGTATTTATTAATTATTATGGAATCTTGTCCACCTCTTCGACGATTTAACTCCTGTTGGCGGGATACGTAGCAGATGTCACAGTCATTCCATTGCAAGAAAACAGAAGTTTCTCAAAGTTAGATAGTTTACGCTGGGATTAATCCACTTTAAAGAAAAAAAAAAAATGAAAAATTGGAATAGCTATAGCGTTTGGAAGAAAAAGTAAGTTTTTTCTTTAGACAAAATTTTCATATTATTCTTTAGATCGACGAAAAAGGTATTATAAATACAAACTAAAATTAAAATTTTGGGTCCAGTCCCAGAGTAAATTATTTAACTTAAAGAAAATTTTCTTCTTTTTGTAATCAGATGACTGTGATTATTCCACAACAATTAATAAATAATAAGATGGATCGACGTTAAAAAAATCTACAAGTTTAAAAATGTCTCCTTATATCCCAAAAGAGTTTAATGCAATATTAACAATAGTTTTTTAAAAAAGAATTCATAAATTTGGGGAAAAACGTGAAATTCACTCACAGTGGAAGACCCATGAAAAAATTAACATTTTTATCGGAAAATAACCAAGAAAAGGGGTGTTTTGTCAACCTTCTTTGCAAACCGGCGTCATTCGGTTATTTCTCAAATTGATTTATTGTTCTTACACCAACGAACAGTGCCCTATAAAAATAATTTTAGTAATTAGGAATAATTAGTAAATGTTGAAAATATATAAATCTTTTATGAGTAGAAATTGATTATTTTTCGTTGTTTGAGTGGGTTAAACTCCTTATACTGTTAATAAAAGTGAGTTACCATTCACTTCCCCTGTTATTTTTCATGTAATAAGCATTCGTTCTTAAGGGGTGCGATTCAGACAAGTTTGCCCTACAGCGCAGCATTGTTTCCAAAAATTCTGTAACGGAGTCAAGACCCTCGAAGATGTGGAGGGTCGCGGACGTCCTTCCGCGGCTGACGACAACCAATCAAGGGCCATTACTGAATCAAATCGGCGCAAAACAACTCGAGAGGCTGCAGGAAAACTAAATTTCCACCATTCAACGACTGCTTCATTCCCACCGAATTGGAAAGCCAAAAATGTTACAAACCGCAATTGAAAACTCCTCGTAAAAAGCACTGTCAGTGCCAGAATTAAAAATACGATTTTTTATCGCAGCTAGGATTTCATTCAGAGAGGCTCAAAACAGTGAAACTCAATTCTGAATTTATATACTTGGTAAGAAGTCAATATACCCTGGGTCGTGTAATGCGGAATTACTTCACAATGTAATTTACATAGTTTCATTTCGTAATAAATTAGTGTAATTTTGACCGAGCAACTAAGCAATTTTACTGCTCGTGCAAGAGGGTGGGTGGGGGGGAAGCGCCCACCCCTGGCGCCCCTTTGCTACGCCAATGGTAATATTTCTATTCTACAAGGAGTCTTCAATTATTTTTGCACCGTGAAACAATTTAGGACTACATCAACCAATCGGCAGTGGCCCATTCAAATAGATCGATATCACAGTCTTCTCATCTTAAATCAGGAAACAGTGTAGCGAGTGTAGCCGGCGTTAAAGTTCGTCCCGAAATTCCGAAAATTGATCGCCAGTCCAGTTTACTACTGCCCTTTCGCGGGTGCAGTTGTCCCGCCGACCTCGACCTTACCCCGTCGCGAAATTATTTCGAGATCGCCCGCGGAAGGGGTTGCTCAAACAGGTTTCGGCGGCTGTAATGCGGAGAATTCGTAATGTTCGTATTGAATGGACAGGTCGATTACACAGCGACACCACGCGCGTGCGTTTAATTGATCGTTTCGCGCGGTTCGTCCGTTCGGGGCGGTCTTTTATCCGCGAGACAAAGCCTCCGCTGAACGAACGTTTTTTCTTCCCAACTCTCGCTGCGGCGTCGAGCGCCCCCTCCCAGGAACCGAGCCTGCCTCGGTTATAGTAGCGCTGCACAGCGGACGACCTGATCGTTGATCGAGGACGCTGGCGTTTAATCTCGCGCCGATCGAGATTAAACAGAGAATTGACTCGCGTAGGCTCCGCTAACGACCACGAATTCTTTGCCGAGAGATGCTTCCCCTCCCCCTTTCTAGCCCGTATTTTTCTCTGCTTCCTGTTAGCGAGAGGGCAAGCATTAGTCGGCGCTGGAAATTTGCAGAATCGTCCGAGAGCAAATTTGCCGACCGCCGAAAGGCAAACGCGGCTAACGAGAGGACGGAGTTGCGCCCTCTCCGTTTTTCTTCTATTTCGTTTACAGGCGATACAGGGGGGAGGCACGGCCGCGATCAGTGTGGGAGGTGGGTTTATTTCGACTGCGAAACGGCGACGGAACCGGGGCGAAGATAGACGTGTCGGTTTCGTCGCGGAATGCGTCAGAAATCGGGATGCAGTTGTCAGCGCGATTTCTGATGGCGATGCGTTTATTGAGCTATAGTTGAGGAGGCTACTGGCCGGGCAAAGTAACGTGGACGGAAATTGCAGGGATTTTCTGTGCGGAATATCGTAAATTGGCGGAAGAAAAGGAGGTAGAAAAATAATGACTCTTTAGGAATTTATTTCAGGAAGTACATGCATATTTTTATGCAAAGATTTTTGTATTCAGATGAAGGACACTTTAACATTAGATTATGTTATGGTATAATAGTATTTAGTTATTGCAAAATTGCAACTGATTTCCCCGGATCGTCAACCGTTGATTAAAGGAAGTTAATCGTCGAGAAATCGGCGATTAATTGAGATTTCATGGGCTATGTCCAGTATTACTTTCTGATGAGATATTATTATATTTTTAACGTAAGGGTTTTGTGCAATCCAGTTTATGGTTTCGCTAGAGTTTTCTATGTTTTTTATTTCAAGTCTCATAACGATCCATTAATATTTATTCAAGTTATCGCAATTTATGTTTAAAAAGATATTGACTTTAGTCGAAGAAATTTTTTTGTTTATAATTCTTATCTCTAATACTAATGATTCGATAGAAAAAATGTGTGCCACGATGAGCTTTACAACACTATATTTTTTAAAATCCAGTTTAACAAAATTTAATTTTCCAATTTTTCTTATCGTTTGGACTACTTTTGGACTACTTTTTCGCATTTTCGAGCGCTACCTAGTTCCCTTATTGCGTCCGAGCCCTCAATTGTGGATTTAACTGACTAACCTTCACGCTAAAATGAATAATTACGAGCTCTTGTCTCCTTGCAACCAATACTTTTAAACCCAGTCCGCTGGTCACAAGTTCGTTCATCCCTGTTCCACGGCTGCTGCATTCACGAGGACCATTTCGCGAGGACGGTCCAGTAGCCTCCGCAATCGCGGTTGAATATGAGTGCTTTAGTCCACAGAGGTTGCCCCATCAAAATTAATTTTTAATCAGACCCGGAATTAAACCGACCTTCAGCCAGACGTGAATCGATGTCGAACGCAGCCCCAGCGAGCATTAGTTTCCAATATGAATCATCCCATTCGACCACGCGCAGGCCAGGAGTAACAGAAATAACGCGATTGGATTTCCCAGCGGTACCTAGCCGTACGCGCCCTTCTTTCCTTTCGCTCGTGCGTGCGGCTCGCGGCGTTACGTATGGTAAAGATGTCGCGGCGATAATCTTATTGGCCAGATCACCGTGAAACAGCCCCCATTACAGCCACCACGGCTTCGCGTGCGATCGAGGGGGTCGCTGTGATTCGATTTTTTATTCAACCCCCCGGCGGGCAGGCCACTCGTACTTCGTGGAAGGGAGCGCACCCCGCAGAGAAGACCTCCCTCCCCTCCGTGATTCATCTAAATTTAATTTCAATCGGTTTCCCCGGCCCAGGATTCTCTCTATCCTCCGTCGGTTCCCGCGGCGTGCCAGGAGCCGCTGATCAGATAAATATGATCTCCGTGAAAATTCTTTCGCTCGCGGGAGACACCGGGTGATATTGATTTATCTGATCCCATTTCGGCGTTAGTCTACGGGGGTGCCAACAAGTACTCTGCCCCTCGGCACTCCGTAAAATGGAGGCGACGAACAAGCGAGGTGCCAGACCGTCTCTCGAACGCATCGCGGGAGAGGCGGCGACGTTAGAACGGCGCTCGCGGGTGTGCGAAAATACCGCAGGATGAATCTACATGAAAAAGCAAGAAGGGGATGTTACAGCAGCGCGAGGCGTTCAGCCCTTAGTTGCCGAGTTACAGCGGGGTGGAAAAGCTGGTAAACCGTCTGCCCTCCGCGGCTTCGCTTTCCTGAAGACCATCCCTTTGTCCACTTTCCATTATTACCGACCCACCCTCCCCCGCGTGCACGCGTTTCCAGCGAAATTTACACCCACGTCTCCGGCTGGAGGCTGGTATCACCGAATCGCTCCGCGAAGGGTTGCAGTGTCAGAAACGTCTCCAGATTCCCTCAGAAATAGAATCGTTCCTCGACCATCGCTACACAGATTCCACGGGGTCGGCCCGTGCTGGAGAATACAAAAACGCGGCATTTCTCCATAAATATTTATCGGCCCTTATCCCGTCCCGGTTGTCCTTACCGTGGCCTGTAATAAATTAAGGTGCCACAAACGCGCCACCCCCGGCGTGTAAATCAAGGGGATATATCCGACGCCTCGAGGAATCGAGGGCCGTCGAACGTCGCCGACGACAGGGGTCGATGCGATTTCTTTCTCATCCCTCCGACGAGTACGCCGCGCTCACCCTGTATATCGAGTTCATCCCCCGCCGCCTCCCTACGGCCGCTCTCTCCAGAGAGTCGCTCCACGAATTCGATCGACGCCGTTCGGAAGATACGCGGATAACGCTGTATTTTTCCCGGGCCGCGACCTCCTTCCAGGCTGCCTGGCTGTTAACCGAGCCGTTTCGACGTTACCGTTCGCGCGATCGGTGGCCAGCGGCCTGGCCCCTTTTCGGGGCCCACTGGCGGGCGGTTTTTGCGGCTGCTGGATCGAAGAAAGAGGTCCGCCTCCGCTTTGGTTCTCGCTTGTGTTTTAGAGGGCAGAAAAATAATGAAAACCGAAGTGCTTTTTTTAGTTTGACCGGTTTGCATATTTAGGGGATGAAACCACCCCTCGAAGAAGAGGCACGGGAGTTCCTGTTGTTTGTATTGTATTTGTACTGTGTGTTTATCTTAAGGGGTTATACCTAATCAGGAGAACGGAAACGGGCGAATGTTTGTGATTTTTTATTCAAAAAGCGGAAGCATATTTTTTTACATAACTTTTTGCACTTCAAATAGCAACATTTGCAGAAGATTCGGTAATTTTTTGGTAGAAAAATATTTACGTTTATAATAAAATTAGAAGCGACATCCAAGAAGCCTTTTTAAAATGTTGCTTTTGGGCTGAACACTGCCATTCGGGACAAGATTATCGAAAATCCAAAAACGAAAAAGATTTTGTTAGTATATTAATGTATCTTCTGATTCACGGAGGGAATTTTTAAAATATCAATTTGAAACAAAACGGCGGATATTTAAAGTTGAAGTCCTGAATTTTGGGCGAAAAATTTGATTTAAAAATCAGCACCACCATTTTGTTTTTAATTAATATTAACGTGCAGAGCTTCAAAATCGGCTTATGATTGACTCATCGAAGGGTTAAGCTTTCGCCTCCATATTATCTTTAAACAAGAGGGTGGAGATTTGAAACTTCACGGAACTTCACCGCACTGATGTTTCAGTTGATGAGGAGCAATGTTTAGCAAACAATAACAGCAAAATTTGTCACTGGGTCCGTTAGCTCATGATTACCTTGCTAGACTTTGCATATATCAAGTTTTGTTCAATACAATGCTATAATATTCATTAAACTAACAATATGAACTCTTGTGCCCCTTCTTATGAACTTCGAGGGGTGGTTTCACCCCCTAAATATGCAAACCGGTCAAAATAAAGAGACACGTATTTATAATTATTCGGTCCCCTGAAACATATCCGAAACCCTAGGGAATCGAAGGCGGCCACCAGAATAAATTCCGAAAGTTTTTCAAAAAGGGGCGTGCTTTTATATTTCGCCAGCGGATTGTACAATTTCCTCAGAAAATAGTGAACAACGGCGTACACCCCGTGACAGCCGAAATTTTAGTCGCTCGATCGTTTGCGCCCGGCGCGGCCAACTCGAGCTGGCAGAAGGGATGGGTTTATTTCGCCGGGCGCGATAAACAAGCGGATACGCGACGAAACAGGCGTAACCACGGAATCCGTCGACGATCCGGTGCAATTGGCCGTAAATGAAGGGACGAAGCGTTGTTTTAATCGCGGACGAATTGGTTGCGAGCGGGTGGAGTTTGGGGGGTGGGGAGGCCGAGGGGGAGTCCACATTAACGGGGCATTATCGGGCGTCGCATAGTTGCGTTAATGGCGTGCCCATCGTTTCCGTCGTCGATTCGACCGCGATGCAGCTTTATCCCTGCCAGGGGCGGGGAGGGCCCCGCGTCACTCTTTTTTCCTCCTTTGAATAATTCATGGCGGGACGTTTCGAGTGTTTTAAACTGGTTCAGCTGATTTCACGATCCTCTTTTATCGGCTGATTAAATCTACTTTCGCGTCTGTTGCTTGCGCGCGAAACGAATCGCTGCTGGTGGCGCCACCGTCGGCGTTTCGAATTCGAGACACCTTGATCTATTCTCCCAAGCCACGTTGAGGTTAGGTTGGAGTTATTTTCTTCTTTAGTTTATATCACGCTGTCATAGTGGGTTACATTTCTCACATATGTATAAGTTCCCAAAGATGGCGTTTCAAGCACGTGAACCATGTGGAGCGTGAACCTTGGCACGCCAATGGGGAAGATTATGCAAAGTTCAGCACAGAGTGCGCCACTAGCGCATGTTCACTAGGTGCTCGTTATAAGCCCGACGAACCCAGCTGGCGGAGGGCGTACAGCGTATGGTAGAAACGAGTTTATAACGAGTTCATACCGTGCAGTGGAAAATTATCTGTGAAAATTTGGTAATAATTAAACGATATGAAGCGTATGAAAACTTCTCAAGCGATGGAAACGAGCTTATAACGAGTACGCACTGGACTGCTTTTTTACTTGAGTGCGCATGTGCGAATGGTTTGCGCGCGAGTTTTTCATTTGTGGGTTGTATGAAGTGGGTAGTTACATTACACAGTATGTTTTATAATTAGGTATTCAACACCGACGACAAGTTCCCCATGCGTAAATGTGAAAGGAAGTGTTTCTTGAGAACTCAAGATCTCATCAACGGGGCTATGTACATTTAATTTGTCCCCCCCTCGGTGGGATGGCATTGTGAACGCTCGCACGGCCGTAAAGCTGGCGTAAAACCGACGTCCCCGTCTCCGCACCGGGGTCCGGAGCGTTGTGACGTGCGTAAAAACGTGCCTCACTGGCGAGGAAGTTGCCAAAGCGCGCGCGATCGACCCACGGCCGCGATTAAGCGCGGCTAACGAGATCGCGATGCACGCTAGCGCGCTGACCATTTCGGAGGGAGAGGCAATTCTCATGTAGCGCGCGCTGCTCTTTTGAGGAGTAATTGAGCAACGCGTCGGTTGTTTCGGGGAGGAAGTTCGGGGCAGCGCGCTCGCCGCTCGCTCCGGCGATTAAATGGTAATGGTCTGGTTAACTCGCGGTTTTTACGGGGCGGAGGGGAAATTAGTCGGGGGCTGCTTTTTGGGGATAGGGTTTCGAGAAAGGGGTTGTTGCTCGGAGAAAAAATTGATCGAGGGGTTTTCATACATCCGGGGGTAGTTCAGCGATGTTGTCTTGGGAAGCAATTAGCTGCGGGAGGTAGTTGAATCGTTGAGCGGTGTATTTTGAAGCCAGGGTCCATCGCTTAATCTTTCGCTGTGTATTTAAATTTTAAATTCTTGAAAAGTGTTACTTTTACATCAATAAAAAGAGTTTTAGATTTCCATTTTTTTTTATTAATTAAATGAATTGCTGAGTATCTTCTGTAAGATATTCAAATTCCTGTCTTCCGTTTAAATAAAAGTGACTTTTTTCTGAATGACATTTTCCAACAAATTTGTTAAAATAACTGTTACATTCGGTCCCTGTTCGAAATAATATCTGCGACAGAAATTGAGGAGAAGATTAAATTATCTATCCATCCGGTGGCCCAAATATCCCTGCGGACAAATCATGAAAATCACGCGAAAGGATCGCTTCGTGCCCTCCCCCCCCCCCCTCGTCAACAATTCTCTCGGAGATTTACCCTCGAAATGGCCGAACAATTGGACCCCTTGGAACCCTCTGCCCCTAAAATCGTTCCCTAATTTCGAAATAGGACAATGCCTGCGCTCCCCGCGAACAAACACATCCCTCGGCCGGCTCTCCCGGCGGCTCGTTAATGAGATCTACGAAATCCTGGATAACGTTAATTGGGCCCGGTGACCCCCACTGCCAATTGACTTTCCGCGTACGCCGGGGCCTCCTCTCGTGTCCTTCTGCCTCGGGAATTAGGCAGCTGCCGTTTGTCCGGCAGGGGTCACGGCCAGAAATTCGGCAGATGCCCAGCTCCAGATAATTGTCGGCCCTCTTTATTCGCCACTCACCCCCTCCACCCCCGGATGCTCGAAAAATTCCTTCAGCTCCATCCAACTGCGATGAATATCTACCTCCTCGGTTCAACTGCAAACATGGGCGTCCGTAGAGGGGTGGTAAAAGGGTGCAAAGGGCACAGTTACCCTTCCTGGTTCCAGGAAACATCCCTTATTTTTAAGAACTAATCATTATTAAATTTACACTAAAAGGGGAATATTTTTAAATTTCAATTTTAAATTCTTAATTAAATGGTCCCTACAAAAGGGCTTCAAACGAGCAACCAACTCATAGTCCTCCTCCCCCAACCCTTAGAAAAAAATCTGCGAACGCCCATGGCTTGAAAAACACTCCACTGCCCAGGAAATCTTCGTCTCACTCTCCGAGAGCTGCGAGCACTCTGCTCCTTGCCTCCCACTCTCTCCCTTCAGCCCCCACCGAAACGCACCCCCACGCCCCCGGCGAGATCGCGGCAAAGAGACACTCGCTCGCGCCGGCCGGAGGGAAAAAATCGCTTTCGAGAGGTGGAAGGAGGAGAACGCATCGACAGGCGTTCGGTAATTACTCAGCGAGGGAAGACAAACGAGCGCGGATTTCAATAACGACAGATGCACGCCGGGCAAAGCGGACGATATGATCGATAGCTCGCGAATCAACGGGGCGAAAAACGGATTCCGCGTAGGCGCGTCTGGACGCCTCCTCCCCCCACCGGGCGCCGTCGTCCCGGTTGTTTGTCGCGCTCGTCGCCGACGGTCTTTCCCCGGGATCGGCCGGGAAACTTTATTCAAATCATCTCCCAGTATACACCCAGTAGAGCCTCCCTCTTTCCCTGTATCTCTTTTCTCCCCCTCCCCCCCCCCATCCCCCCTCCCTCCACCGTCGCACTCCCACCGCCCCTCCGCCGCAACGAAGGCTTGCCTGGTCGTTTTACTTTTGCATTTTACGCTTTTACGAACTTCTCCCCGAGATGACCCACTTCGCGTTCTCCTCGCGACGGAAAATGCAGCCACCTCGAACTGGACCTGGCCACCCTCCCTCCCTCCCATCCCGCCCCCTCTGTCTTATCTTCCTTCTTTTTCCTACCATTCTTCCCCCTACCCCCGCAGCACCCCATCCCGTTCCTCTTTTGCGTCAACTTTTGTTAACGTTCTCCCCTTTGTTTGGAGCCTCTCCCTCAGTCGGGGGGGGGGAGGGCGGCGGGACAGGGTCCGTCGCTTTGCTCGTTAGCGACCGTGGGGTGGATAAGATTTCTGCTAGTCGGGAGGACACGAGTCCTCCGTGTAATTACGTTTGAGACGGCGGAGCGGGAACAGGGGAGCCATCCCCTCGCGAGCCGAACTCCGCGAGGGGCTGCGGGGGCGGGGGTGTGTCGGTCCCCTTTTAGGCCACGGTGACGGTGTTATCGGCGGAGAAGAACTGCCATGTCACTCGGCGCTGTCGCTCGGATTCAATCGAAGAATCGTGGTATCGATCCGCAACGAGATTTGTTCCTCTTTAATGACGCGCCGGCCACCCATCTGCCGCGCGGGGCGGTGCGTTCTCGTCGAACGTGTTTCGCGACGAACCGCTCCGTCTTCGATTATCTTTCCTTTCTGCTTGCTGTTTCGGGGGAGGCAGTGAATCAGCGTTTCTTGGAGATCGGCGAGGATGCTCGGGGGTGGAGGCTCTGGGGCGAAGCGATGGGGATGATCTAGTTAAGCGACGGAGGTGCGCGTTAAATAAGGGAAAGTTGTTTCGCACCGGGGTTAAGATACACGCGGGCGACGGATCGGTCACTCTGACTTTCGCAACGTTACCATCGATCCACGCTTTAAGAGGGATTCTCGTCTAACAAACCCACAAGTAACTGGGGTCTAAGAATTCTTTTTGAAGGAACTGCTCGTCATATTGGATTAAACTCTTTTGGGATATAAGAGGCATCTTTAAACTTGCGGAAAATATTTTTTTATGTAGATCCTGATTATTATTTGTTAATGCTTGGGGAATCTTGTCCACCTCTTCGACGATGTTACTCCTGTTGGCGGAATGTGTAGCAACGGTCAGAGTTTGATTGCAAAATAAGATAGAGGTTTCTTAAAGTTAGATAGCTTACGCTGAGATTTGTCCACTAGAAAAAAAAAAGAAAAATTGAAGGAGTTATAGCGTTTGAAAGAAAAAGTAAGTCTTTTCCTTAGACAAAATTTCCACATTATTCTATATATAGACGAAGAAGGTATTATAAATGAAAACTAAAATTATAATTATAGGTCCGGTCTCAGCGTAAATTATTTAACTTTAAGAAAAGTTTTCGTCGAAGAGATTCCACAATAATTAATAAATAATAAGAAGGACCCCTTACACTCCTTATTTCCAAAAAGAGTTTAATGCAATATTAACAGTTTTTTAAGAAAATTCTAAATTTTGGGGGCCTTTACACGAGAATCTCCCCTTTATTATTTTTCTTCCAGAAAATAGTAAAGAAAATTAAGAACCTCTAACTAACCATTTATTATACAACTATTGAAGGACACAAAAAATATTTTTGATTCTTTCCTTCGAACAAAACAGCGTCGCTGTGACCGCTCCACTTAAGCTTCTTTTCCCGAACGTCCTAACGTCCAAATTTTCATCCCTTTCGCTTGTAACTTTAAGAGAATCTTTCCAATTTAACAACCTCAAGGAATATAAAGCGGTTTTGCGATATATTAAAACTGACCTCACACTTCTATACTCAATTCTTAGGTAAAAAATGACATCTTTTTTCAAATGTTCATCATTTTCACAAAAATCCATACTTTGAAAAATCCCTACATATTTCTTGAGATTGTTAAATTGAAAGGATCCCCTCAAAGTTCCAAACGAATCCGATGAAAATTGTAGACTTCAGCTTCAATAGTTGTCCAATAAATATGCTTAGTTATAGATTTTTAATTTTCTTTATTATTTTCTTAAAAAAAAAATCTCAAAGGCAGCTGCTATTTTTCGAATCCAAAGTGGTGTAACCCCTTAATCGGCACAGGCGGGGCACCTACGTCTACGTCCAGTCGTAGCAGTCGCTGCTGGAAGATCGCCCTAACACAACCCGCGGCGAATTCAATTCGAAACTGTCCCGCGGAGATGGATATTTCCATTGACAATGCTGACGAAACCATGGAACGCCTCCCCTGGTAATACGCAACACTTGCAGGCTTCCTTATGCAACGCACCATTCAGACCCGCGATACTGTGGGAAGCGTTGCAGGCCGGGGAATTCCACTTGGAAAGCAAGCTTCCCCCTGTAAGACGCTGGAGTTCTGGACAAACGCGAAGAACGGTAAATTCCTTCGGGGGCAGGTTGGAGTGAAATGTCAATCTTTTTAAGCGGACAGGAAAATATTCGAATGACGGTGATGGTCGCAGCGCTGAGGGTTTTCGAAAATAATTTCAATCTTTCAAATGGAACGAATGGACCTTCCGGGTAATTGTACGAAATGCGGGCTCGCCGAGCGATGCAAGCCTAAACGAGGGTAGGAAATAAAAGCGTCGGGGGAGAGAGCGAGTCGTTTTCAATCGACCTGCGCCCATATACGGGCAATAGACGTATAAAGTATTGCGCCGCAGTAAAAGGATCCTTAAAGTGCTCGTAGAATCACAAAACACGGCCTCTGTCTCTATTTAGACACGCCTTGCCTGCTCGCAGCGTTCCACCCTCGAGCAATCGTCGCCAACCCCCCCGCAGAACGATTCGATATCCCCTTCTATTCGACAGCGTCTGAATATCCGAAACGGCGTCTCTCGACGAATTCATAAACGGGGCCGTTTCTTAATCCCCCGGCCTTGTCCTTATCTAATTTTTTAATCAAACAAGCAGCGAGGCTCAGAGGTTCGCTTATTTTTATCGCGGGCGAGGAGGAAGTTTCCCGGGGCACGGAGAAGTCTGGACCATCTCGGCGGGATTCCCCGGCAGCCAGGAAAATATCGCAGCTGGTAGCGGCCCCGCGAACACTTTCTGATATTCGTACAAATATTTTATCGAATATCCAGGACGTCGGCCCCGGACGGGCGTAAAACGTTATTGGATTCGTCGATTCCGCGGGGATAATTTGATGGAGCGCTCCTCGAATTAGAGTGGGGTGAAAATGACGCTAAATGTCGTAAAATTTCATTCGCGCGGCCCACAATGGCCCAAAATCTGGGGAACGTAGCCAATATATTAAGGCGTCTTTTGAGTTGCATGACAATCAGTCGAAATGTTTTCGAGGTCATTGATGAAGAATTTAGAGTGAAAATGGTAAAATGGTCGGGTACAAAATAGCTTTTGAAGAAGTGAAATTTTGGTAAAAACGAGGTTAGTACGCTATCATTTTCTACGTTGCTGTCCTTTGCTTACGGTTCCAATAGCACCAGTTAGTTTCACTTCTCTCTCGATTTTTTTTTGGTGGAGATCGTAATAGCAAACATTTTGAGAAATTTTCTTTTTCGTCAGTTTTTTTTTCTTGAACTGTTTTCCAAATTTCGTTAAGGCAAGTCTGCAGCGCTTATTGTGCCATTAAACTTTTGTTTGAAATTTTTTCTGTCTCTTGTTCCTTAGAAGTTACATGGGAAAAGGTGGCAAGGGCTATTTGATTTTGAGGTTAGTTTTTATACCCTTAAAGGGCGATTGAACACGAATGAAATATACCGTTGTTCTTGTCTTGAGACACTCTATAAACCCACAAAGTTGCGTTCCAATCGGTGAGTGCGTGTTCCGGGTGTTCCTAATGGCGGATTTAAGGCCCAGAAGGCCCCGCCGAAGCCCATTATCAAAAAAGAATTGATTTTATCTAAACACTACATTTTTTCTGTACTACAACAGTTAGGACGTTTTTAGTTAGCTATTTCCCCAAAAATAGCCCCCTCACAACTTTGTCATTTGGGCCTTTTTTCTTAAGGAGTTATACCTAATCAGGAGGCCAAAGAGAGGCAAAGGTTTGTGAATTTTTTGGGAAAAAGCGGAAGCCTATATTTTTATAGAACTTTTTGTACTTAAAGAGCAACATTTAAAGAATATTTGGTAATTTTTTGGTAGAAAATATTTACGTTTAATACAAAATTACAAGCGACGTCCAAGAAGCCTTTTTAAAAACTTGTTATGGGGTGAGCACTGGCAGTCGGAACCAGATTATCTGAAATCAAAAAACAAAACAGATTTCGTTAGTATATTAATGCATCCTCTAATCCACAAAGGGAATTTCCCAAATATTAATTTAAAACAAAATGGTGATTGTTTAAATTTGAAATCTTGATTTTCCACGTGACTTTTGAAAAGGCTTCTTGGATGTCGCGTGTAATTTTATTATAAACGTAAATATTTTTCTACCAAAAAATTACCGAATCTTCTTTAAACATTCCTCTTTTAAATGCAAAAAGTTCTGCAAAAATATATGCTTCCGCTTTTTCAAAAAAAAATCGCAAACACTCGCCTTTTTCGGTCCTTAATCATTCACAAACAAAATTCCATGATTCCATGTCCGACCCAGTTTTGAAAGGGACAGGGCGCAAACCTCGCTCCCCCGAAATTTCGCCGATATGCCACTCAGCCCTGTGTCTGGAAAGAAGGCCGGGGGAAAAATCGCAACCCCCTAGAAGCAATTAGGGGTTGGCGGCTGTTTGCCGGGGCCAGTCACGTAGCACACGGATTCGGAGCGTTCCGTTTTGATAGCGCGTTTGCACACACGTGCCCGTGTAACGTACAAGGTATTTAAACGCATATGGCCGGCCGCCGGCATAAATATGGAGTCCTGTTGGCGGCCGGAATGCGCAACATACGGCCCGGGCCGCCCCGCTAGGATAATGAGCACGCGATCGTTACGCTATCGATGCACGGCACGTTCCACCAGCTGGCCCTCGTCCCCCACGATCGTTTCGCGAAAAGTATCTTCGCCGTTTGTCATTAGCCGCGAGCCCCGAACCTCCCAGATCTTCCGGGGCGCTTGGGTTACAATTCTTAACCCCGTCGGGGGGTGGACACGCTTCGGCGGGCGTCGAGGAGGGGTCTCGTAGTCCCTCGGTATCGTTCTCCCAACTATCCTCGCGATATCGACACCCGACGATTAATTAAGTGGACGCTCATGATTTCCGCGCGACGTCTCGAGGAAGCCTCGCGACCGATCATGATTAATTCATGCCCCTTGCCGCGGGCATCGGCGCCGTTGATTCGGCAAATGTTTATCGAATAAATGAGCGGTTGGCTCGATTAATTAACGCCGGAGCCTATTGTTGTTGACCGGCGCGTCCACGTGTTGCGCGCAAGGCGCCCCTCGCCGCCGCTCTGGAATAAAACGTTAATTGTTCCTCGACAATTAGCCGTCAATTGATGCGAGCGGAACGGACCAACAACTTCGCGAAAGTCTCGCGCCGTCGATCCGGGGCTGCTGATTTTAAATAACGCGGCTGTTCGGCGGGAGCTTCGAAGCGTGGGTTAATTTTAATAGTGGAGTTATTGACAACTAATGGATAGGGTAAAAGCACCAATAAAAGAAAACTTAAGGCCAATGAATGAACACTATTATAAAATTATATTTGCAGCGCGATTGATTCTACGTGCTGGAAGAAATGTTTGGATATGGAGCAAGAAATTAAAAGAAGTCTCTTTTTAATTAGTTGCTTATGTTAATAACTTATTTTATCCATTTTGATAAAATATGCCCATGCACTGGTACGTGTTCAGTTACTGGTACATTTACCCTACCTATTTTTGTGCTAGACCAGTAGAAATGACTCTTAGTTGTTGTTTATAAAATAGGGTATGCGAGGACAATAAAACTTTATTCTTACTTTTTTAATTTTTATATTGTTCAAGAATATATATTTAATATTATACATGTTTATACTATTTGGAAATACATTTTTCATACTTTCAAGGGATCATCCCCAACCCGGAAGTCAAAAAATTCTGAAACTTTGTGAATATGTAGGGAATTTCCTGCTGATTACAACGCAATTTTTCTTTGCTACCCAAATTCACTCTAAGGTGGTGTAATTGACACCTGAAAATTCGGTTAATTTCTGATTTTGTGTTATAACTCGTGAACTGTAAAATAATTTTTTTACCAAATAATAGATCTAATTAAAAGAAGTAACTTCTCTCTTGAAACTTTTTTCTATCTTTTACAGTTGGCGAGTTATAACATAAAATCGGGATATAGCCGAATTTTCAGGGGTGAAATTCACCCCTCTCGATTGAATTTGAGCAGCAAAAAAATGCGTTATAATCAGGAGGAAATTCCTTACATATTCATATAAAGTTTCAGAATTTTTTGAATTTTCGGATTTGGAATCTACCCTTGTTAGTATTTCGTGGTCACACATTCTTATAATTACAAATGGGGGTTCACTGCACCCCCAGTGTCATTTTTCAGTGTACCACTTTTGTATTTTGAATCTCCTAACTTTTGTTAAAAAAAAGAAATTGGTGATAAAATCAATTTTTTCCTTTGCTTGTTAAAATTCGCCAAATTTTTAAATTTTACTAATAAGATCTACGAATTTACAGAAATATTGGCAAACAAAGGTGCGATACCCTCCGTGTGACCAAAAAGCTTTAAAAATGTTATATGTATTATTTGCGAAGACAGTTTTTGCAAATGGTGGTAGAGGTTTTTTGCACGTATATTTCTGGCAAACATATTTTTTCCAACCATCGCAAGTATTACTGGTTTTATCATTTTTGCAATATCAAATTTCACATCACTTCCGCCTATTCGAATTTGATGCCGCGTGTGCCGACATTCTATCTAACGAAAAAAAACGTTCAAATAACAGGTAGTCTATCTAGGTATAGTATATATATATATATATATATATATATATATATATATATATATATAACTTTGAAAGGGGTGGGGGAGAACGGGAGATAAATTGATAATTCTGTAGATATTGGAACAGAAATGATTAAAAAAAATTTGAAATGCAAACTCATGAGTAATTTATTTCAGATAAAAATTTCAAACCAGTCATTTCGACGGGTATTGGTACCTACCCTCCAACGAGGGGTCTGAAAAATTCATGAATCGTAGGAGAATGAGCTTGGAGCTCGCAAAACGGATAACTCTACAGTGGGTGGCCAAATTATTACACTCAAACAAAAAGGTTTATATTTTATAAATTTAAGGGATGGAATAAAATAGATGCTTCGTTTTAAATGTTCTAATATAATTTTTTAATACTAGTATATGTATCTAACAATGCAAATTAAATATATTTTAGACTATATTGTACGAGAAATACAATTACTCAATATTTGGCGACTCTGCCTTTAGCTTTTATGACGGCTTTGATTCGGCGTGGCATGCTTTCAATGCATTCTGTGGCTACTTCCTGCAGTTTTGGAATATTCTACCATACTCTGATGACATTCTCTATTATTTCTGTCTTATTTGTAATAATTCTATCCCTGCCATTTTGAAAACAAATGAGATTTACATGTTAAAAAATTACAATATTGCCAGCTGTTGTAGCCAAAAACAATAACATTCGTGCATTGCTACTCTAATTACTGGCACGGCATTCACAGATTCTGAGGAAAATGTTTTCAGTATAATAATTTGTCCACCCTCCGTCCCTACGGCTCACTTGAAATTTCAAATTTTCACGACTCCTAATTTCTAAAAACCAACCCCTCCGCATTCCAAGTTTCCACACCCGCGTGGCGAGCGCTGTGGCCCCTTCCCGTAACTCAATTAACGGTGCAGGGGGCAGGGAATTAACCGTCCATTAAGGGAACACGGTCGCGGACCGGTCGCGGAAATTCCGTCAAATTTCATCGGCGACCACTGCGCGGCGACGTTCGATCCGATCGATCGGTTACACCCTTCTAGGATCCTTTTTTTCGAGTTAATCCGACCCCCAATCGGTTTGCTCAGGCCGCCAACTTTTCCGCTTAAAATAACTCGCCTTAACTCAATTACTTCTCATTAAGTCCGCCGGCGCGGCCGCTTCTTTTTGTCCTCGCCTAACTTTTCGCCCCGACTCCGGGGGTGGGCGACAGGCGGTGAAGTTGGCCCGTGCATCACCCACCCCCGCGCCAGTGCCGGGCCCAGCGACGACCCCGTCGTTCGATTAATTTTTATATTAAAGCCCCTCGGCTCGCGGAAAATCTGGGGATCGGTTGCGGGCCACGTTTTGAAAATTTGTGAGGGGAAAAGAGGTCGGATGTTCCTGAGCTGTTATGCTAGTCTGACTTCCCCTGGTTTATTGCCGCGGATGGAGGAAGCAAAGTGTAATGTAACAATATTCCGCGGGACTCTCGTGAAATTGGCGGGTACGACGATTTGCTCTATTAATTCCTCGTCGGCTCGGACGCCCATTAACGCTGTCGCTCTTGGAATCGATACTTTATAAATATTGAAACGTCGTTACACCGAATCGATAAACAAATGGGTAGCAACTACGGCTGCAATTGAAGAACGAACCACCGCCGGGATCCTAGTAATTTACAACTGCATATAATCCAGATGAAATTGAGATTCGCGAGGGAACTTGTTAAATCATTTATTAAACACTAATTGCAGGTTCGTTCTGTCTGTGGATTGGTCTTGCGCGGAGTTATTAAGTGGTAAACAATTGTGCAGTTGTCTGAAATGATTAGCAGTCCCGGAGTAATAACTGGTCAATTTCTGTTGTTAAGTTTCGTATCCTATTAGCGGCGATTGGGATTTATAATAGAAACGCCAACGGTGAGTTGGCAGTAAAAATTAGTGAATGAGAAGTTTTCAAATTTATTTCTACTTCGGTGGGATTTTTTTATATTGGAAGACGAGTTTCAATATTTACGCTATGTAATTGAACCATTTTTGTTCACCTGTAGGAGGTAGATAGTAGTTCGCCGTTTATTTTCATATTGTGAAGTGACAATCTTGTGTTGTCATTTATCCACTGGAACCGGCAATTATATTCGAAAATGGCACTGTACCTAATTTCGCCCCCTAGGTAGATCCTATGTTTTCAGGGTGGCAAGCAATTATCGAGGGATGTCGAGGGGGAAAAAAAATGAAATTTTATGTTTAACGATTTTACTAAAAATACACTAAAAACTAAAAATAATTATTTTCTTACACTACATTTTCTATGGTGATATTTAACTTTAAACAAAATCATAAGAAATGGTTATCCTTTTTCTTTACAATTGATTTGAGCAATTCTATAGGATAATTACAGAGTTTGTATGATTTTATTTAAAGTCCCATATCACCATCGAAATTGTCGTACAAGAAAAGAATTAGCTTTTAGTTTTTAGTACATTTTTGTTAACATCGTTTTACATACTTTTTTATTTTCTAGTTTTTAGTGGTTGTGGATTTTTTTTATATTTTTTTCTAGTTTTTAGCGTTTGCGGATTCTTCATACATTTGTTTTTATATTTTTTTTATATTTGACTTGTTTTTAAAAAAACTGTGTTATTATCCAACTTATGCAGGCGTACAATGTTTCAAAATAATTGGGTTGCCAGATTTCAACCATACACCAAACAAACAAACAAACATACGCCAAACATACAAACGATCGAAGCGAAGTAAAATCATTTAAAAATTATTTTTATACCTTCATAAATAAAGCATTTATTAAACACACAACAAGCAATGATGAAAAATACAATATTTTTTGGAGTTCTTTCCGCTGAAACTAGGGAGATGAATTTAGGAATAATTTCTTTAACAATGAAAAAATGTATCCTCTTACATACATATTTTTTACTGTGTGTGATCTTTTATAAAACATTAATTACCAAGCTTCGTTACCAAGTTATCACGGTGATTATACTAATTTGTTCAAATTAAAAAAATTATTCGGTTTTGGATAAGGGGTAAAAACTTTTAGGGGTTGAAATTTTGATCCCTTACCCTGTACCAGTATTTCTATTAATTGAAATATATTGATTCAAAAATCCTGCCCCCAGCTCCCCCATATAAGATAACGTAAAATTAATAAGATAAATAAAACACATAAAAAAGAGGTATTTCAAAATATAATTCTAACTTAATAACATTTTTTAAAAAACAAAACAAGAAACCGTGGCAAGCCCCCAGAAAACACTTCGCGCCCCACAGGTTGAGAACCATTGCCCTATACCTACTATTGCAATTCATCAAGATGCTGGGAAATGTTCGTTTATCTTTCGCCCGTTCGAATGCACCGTCGCTTCCAGAAACGCCGCGAGGACTGGACGAATTTGTCGAGCATCCCTCGCGGAAAAATATCGCTTTATTAAAAGTACAAACAGCCCTCGACGAGCGTTCGTCACCATTACAAACATTCATGCCGGCGCGATAAAAGGATTAATGCGCGGCAGTTTTGCTTCGGCTGCGCTCCTTTCTTTTTCCTTTCTTTCCACCCGGCCCGGGTCCGCGGGAACTCGCCGCCCTCCCTGCGCAAGGGTTGAAGAGGGTTGCAAGGCTTGCAAGAGGGCTCGTCGCGCGCATGCCTTCTTTCCAGGATGAACCGTGTCCTGCCCGTCCTCGTAGCAGTATCACGGCAGATTTATCGTGTATTACCCCTCGCGATTCCAACCCCCTTATTTGTCCGCTCCACCCGCGCGGCGGGCTGAATTCGGCTCTCGATCTTCTCCAGGGAAGTTTATTGGTCCTTTCAGGTCGAACGCTACGGGGGACGAGGCTGCTTGAATACCCTTTTTTCCCGCGGAGGATAGTCGAGGCGCTAGGAAAGTGGGAAGCGAAGGGGTGCGGGTGGATGGAGGGATCACTTTAGATTTTAAATTTTCTGGAGACCGAGGGGGTGTCCACTGGGTCCAGAATGTTTTGTAGCTTTTAAATCGAACGCCATAGTAGGGGAGGAAGTTAAAGATGACGGTTTTCTTGGTCACTTAAGGCAGTGTTTCTCAACCGGGGGCCGCAGAATATTTTCGATGGAGCCACTGGCCATAAATCAAATTTTGAGGAGCTAGAATAAACTTTAGGGCAGCGATTCTCAACCTATGGTTCGCGAAGTATTTTCTGAGGGTTCCCACATTTTTTTTTAATATTATTAACCCTCATCCGTTCCTCATTTCATGAACTCAATGAAATGACAAGGTAAACCGTTATTTTTTTATATTTTTTTCTTCACATTGATGAGGTAACATTTGCATCTTAGATTTTTCACAACTTTCGCATAAAATAAAACAATGTCCAGGTCATATCTATTGCTTGTGTACACGAATCAAAAATAATAGAACAGCATAACTTATAACTGAAATATCTCTTTTTAATGGATTTTCTTTATCTTATTAATTTTAGCGCACATTATATGAGTGGGGGGCACAGGTTATTTGAATATTATAAAACGGGATCGCGACTCAAAAAAGGTTGGGAAACACTGCTCTAGGAGAGCCACAGTCAGAATGAAATATTAAAATTACATGAAAACGATTAAAATTCAATAGGTAAGTAAATTATTACAGAAATATAAATCATAAAATATTATATCGAAATAAAATACCAAACTAAATGTTCGATTTAATGCCTAAATAAAGTAAACGTCGATGTTTTTAAAAACGAATATATATAAGTACATACGTAGATCATAAGAATATCAGTTTTGATTGAACAATTTGCCTAAAATTTTAAAAACTCGACTATGTTTTAATATTTCTGTACAATATTTATACAACATATTCATTAATCCACGCCGTAAACACAAGAAGTATATAAATAATTTTCAACGCCACAGTATCCTAAAAAAAATCGTCTAAATTTGTGCTGTTTGGAGTGTCTCGTGATGGCGTAACCCCATAATGGGTTCCCGCGTTCGTCGCAGCACCCTCAATTATGATTAATCGGTTAGAAATCATCTTCAACAACTTTCCTAACGCTGGATTTTTCTGGTGCCTTCTCCGCGGGGAAGCAATAATCCTAACTACGGCAGGGCTCCTCCGGACGCATCTAACCCAGAAGCTCGTTAATTCTGATTAATTGGTTGGACAAGTTGCTCGACACTGCACTTCCCGCGATCGCCCCCTTTGGCGCGGGGGCGAGAACACACCCGGAGCATCCCGTTAATGCCATCAAACGGGGTCGAGGATCGTGCAAAAATTCTAGCGCACAGTCAACGTCCACTGTCATTCCTATCGAAACTTCCTTTCGGTTGTTGAGAGAAATTAGCTCGGCTGCTTTCCCCGGGAGCTTAGCGACGCGTGAAGTGCACCCTATGCAGTTATCTTATTTACGCCCGCATGCACGCGGGAGCACAGACGCGCGGCGGGGGTGGCGCGCGGTTGAATGGGGAAAAATGTAATTACCCCGAAAGAATCAACGTTCAACGGGGTAAGTGTTTGCGTCCCGCAATTACCGCCTTTCTGCTGGCCGGCCTGCAACCAGCTCCCGCGAGCAATTATCCTTTCTGGGCCGCCTCCGCAGACTGCTAACTTCAAACAATTCCGGGGTGGGACACTTTGTTGCCCAGAGGACTCAAGCATCCCCTTCATCGATCGCGGAATTAGGTTGAAATTACGGCAGGGGCGTTGAATTTTCATTAACAGCCTCGTGGCGACTCGGGTCCGCGGCCGCTCGAAGGGGCTGCTACCCCCGTTGGATGCCGAACGGTGAGCGAGTCGAGCGGATAAATAATATTCACGCGTCGCTAATGGAGGCGAGAAGCGTTTTCGCGCGGCGAAAATACGGCCGAGAATGGCGCAGGCGCGTGTCCTTTGGCCGAGCAACCCTGCTTCACCCCTGCGGGAACATGCAGTGGAGATTTATCGCGCCGATTCCTTCGTCGCTTTTCAGCCGAAATAGCGACACATTGTCCCGCGTCTCGGTTGAAAAATCGCGGCCACCGCGACTCCTGTCTCGGCTTTAATCAATTTTTCCACCCCTTTTGAATCGCCCACCCCTCACCGCCACCGGCAAACACGGCTTCTCAGGGGCGGGGGTGGCGCGCGCGGAGGGGTTCAGGTGGGCCGTGCAACCCTCGGTTTCACTTTTATTTCCCTCTTTCCTTCTGTTGCTTTTTGGCCCGGGAATACGCCGCCCGACGAGATTTAGAGGGGTGCCTTTTTTCTCCCTCTCGATTGTTTCCAGCCGCTCCGGTCGCATCGAGAGGCTCCGTTTTCTCGGAGGATTGGGGAGCTGTATTATATTTTTTGTTGCTTAATTACACTCCCATTCCGCTTGCTTCTACCCAGTGGGATTTTAATTCCACTCGGCCTGTTGTTCGAGGCTTTTAGAACAGGGTGAAGGTCACCCGCGTGGTCTCCACTTCAACTTCGACTTCGCAGATTGATCCTATACAATTACCATCTTCTTTAATGAGACCTTGACTTCTCGCTGCTTCCCCTCGTCCTGTTTTCAGTTGCTAGTCCCCCTGACCTACCACGGAATTTATTATCCGTTGTCCGCTGTCAATTATTAATCGGCAATCAATGCCATTGTTGATTAAACTCCGCGAACGGGTTTCTGAGGTAGAGCGAGGGGCTTTCTCCGGAATTACAGGCGGACGTTTTCGCGTGCCAGGAGCCGAACACGCGGCGATAGTGCAATCGCCGAGCGGACGAAGCTAGCGCAACCCCCGTTGCGCTCATAATTGCATGCACACGCGACGATAACTGCGGCAGCTTGTTATTGCGGTTTCTACGGTTTAACGCGATCCCGTTTGTTTACGCGTTTATCTGGCCGTCCCTCCTTCCGCGACATTTCGACCGAGTAATCTGCCGATTAAACACAGAGGGGATAGACTCTCTCCAGTGATTTTCTCACGGATCGTGCTCTGCCTCGCGTTCTGCGCAATTATTGTAGTAAAAGTGAAAAGGAAGGGGTGCAGCAGAACACGGGGAAAAGTTGCCCAAGGTTGGGAAACACTGCTCTAGGGGAGCCACAGTCAGAATAAAATATTAAAATTATATAAAAATGATTAAAATTCAATAGGTACGTAAATTATAAAAATATTATATTTAAATAAAATACAAAAGTAAATGTTCAATTTTATGGGTAAATAAAGTAGACGTCGTTGTTTTTAAAAACGAATATATATATAAGTACGTATGTAGCTCATAAGAAATACTTAGCGATTTGTCAAAATATTGATTTTCTTGGAAATGGTGGACATATGAAGAGTATATTAGTTTTATTCACATCCAATCTGTTGTTACCATTTCTCGCTGGTAGATGCTTCAAGGCCCCTTTCGATTGCCTTCAAGCTGGCCCGAGCAGGGAATGTTAAACTGTCAAGTGGGAGCGCAGAAGAAAATGTACCAACTGTTGTGTCAGCTTCGCTTAGAAGTCGCCGCGTTTTAATTTTCCGCTGCAACAAAAATCCAATTAACTCATCAGGAGTGGCGCTCTCTTGTTTGAGGGTAAATAACAGAGGTCCGAGGAGCAGCGAAACAAACTTGCCCCTGCTCGCCGCGGAATTTTTCCACCCTCTGCCAACCAGGCCACGGGTATTTTAAATACAGGGCGAAGTAATCGTTACGACTGTCCCCCTAAAGCCCTCGAAAACACCCCCTCCCAGAAGAAGAAGACAAGGAAAAGCAGCCTTCAGCAATTACAAGCGCAGCACCAGTACAAGCCCTCCAATTTACCCCCTTAACGACCCCCTCCCGAGGAAAACAGGATCCTCCCCCGCAAGTAGAGCGATAAAGCGATTAGAAAAAGTGGGTGATTATACTCCACCCCTTAATCAGTGACACTCCATTCCCTCCAACGCAATCACTACTCGCGCCTTTCCCTTTCGCCGTAAAGCTTCCCTCGCCTCCCGCGCCACAGTCCCGCGATGCAAGCTCCCGTAATCTAAAATCGATCAATTCAGCGGCGAAATATATTTCGGGGGCCCCTGGCGCCGTAGCAGCCGCTCCTGAGCCACCCACGCTCCCGCTTCCCCTCCGCAGGCGCGCGTGGTGGGGGTAACTCCCGGCACGGCGCGCAGGGGTCGCTCGGCCGCTGCCGCCGGCGCTCGGGCCTCGCCGCCGCGAAGCCTATACGGGCGCCACGGTGGGGGGAGCGCGAGGGCGGCCTCTGCCCTCGGCTGCGGCAGGCCCGCATTCGCACACTGTACACGCGATCGCCGCGCGGCGCACACCGTTCCGCCAAATGCGGCTGTTTCCTCGCGACGCGTGCCTCTCGCGCGATCCTCACGCGTGCGATTCCTCGTGAGGGAGGTCAAGGGGAGTCAGGCGGACCCCTCGACCCCGCGGCCGACCGGTCTCCTCCCTTCACTCCTTTACCAACGCGGACAGTCCGCCCCCGGCTCTACACCCCCGTGCAGTGAGACACGAGTGACCCTCGTCGCGCCCTGGGACTTTGCTATCGCGGCGAGATCAGTGGCTGGTGACTACTGCGGGCACTCTGGGACTTGTTGTTCGTCCTGGCGCTCGACCGCCACCCCCTCGATCATGGACTGGAGACTGGGCCTGCTGCTCATCTGCCTCGTCGTCGACGGTGAGTGACGCTAGTGGCTCAGAGCCGTGCATATACACTCAGCGACGGACTAGGGACGGCTACTCTTACTCCCGGGGGAATCGCGTGCCAGCAGAACGGTTTTTGCCGTACGGTGGAATACAGACGCGCTGTGTCACCCTATGCGGCAGCCGCGCAGCGAGAGTGGCGTGCGGCCGGCCGCATGAAAAATTCCGCCACCACTCGGGACGCCCGTTTGTTCGATAACCAGCGGCAGAGGGCTGGCGAAATTTTCTGCTGGTACTTGGCTACTGTAGAATCATAAGCAGGGTGTGCTTGCGGGCGGGTGGCGAGGAATTATAAGCGAATCTTTCCGGGGGTGTTAAGGTTCCATTATTCGTGGCGCAGAGAGATATCTATTGACGTGGTATTGTATCTATTCCGAATCGAGTTTCTTTCCTGCGTTTCCAGCGGCTCGACTATATGGTTCTCCATATTCCCTCATGTCTTGTGCCAGTTCGCTCGGTAGATGGATGGATTCGAAAGGAGTGGAGTGGAGTTGGATCGAGGGGTAAATGGATAACAAAGTTGTGATACTGCTGGTTTAAGCGCGTTCTATTTGTTGCGCGGAGCTCCGTAGGATTGATGGATCTACCCTTCTTTCGCGAACACCTGGCGGTTGAAGAAACCACCACCTTAAAGAGCTTTCGAAGTACTATAACTTTCGTAGCCTGTTTAAATAGGAAACGAATTCTCACCCACGCCACCATCCTCGTCTTGACAGACGTTATGCCTACGTTTTGTTATAAATAATCAGAAGTAACTCCGAGCACGCGTGTCATGCTTTCCGAAGGAAGAGGAGCGAGAAGGGGGTGCACTCCGCTCGGAGCAAGCTCGTGACGGCTAAGTGAGTGTGCTCCACGGTCTCCCCCCATATCTCGCGATATCCTCGCCAGCAATCCTCTCGACTGTGCAATCCCCCTGGCTCCCACGTTGCTCGTTCCGAAACTCATTTCGCGATACGGGATAAACAACGACACGGCAGGAGAGGCTCGAGCCCCGGGGCTCCGCTCTTTGACCCAATTACTAACCCCGGCTTTCGGTTTTTCCGGCCAGTTTCCCACCGCGAGATCGTCTCCCGACGCGCGGGGCGGCCGATCGAGAGATCGCGCGGATATTCGCGGCGTGATTCGATCGGCGTGATAAGGAGAGCGTATCGGCTGGTTAGATCGATACAGAGAGAGAGAGAGAGAGAGAGAGAGAGAGAGCGAGACGAGGGCGAGGGGGCAGCGGTGGAGAGCACGCGCCGACCGCGTTCGTAGCGAGCTCCAATTTCCTGATGGAAGTGGATTAATATAATTTGATGGCGCCCCCCGGGAGAATTATGCATCTCGTAGCGCGATCTTCCTGCGAAACGGCTCGCGCCAGCGATGGCCTCGAGTCGCATCGATTACGCCCGAGCCGCTCGGAATTCGATGGGAATGCCTCGATGGGCTCGGGGAATCTTGCCGATCACGCAGATATTTCAGTCGAGCGCGGGGAGCTTTCAGGGGGTGTAGAACGAGCTTCCCCGAGCCTCCGCGAAGCTGGGGATGTATGCTGGTTCTGCTCTGGTAATACAGTCGAATATTGTGGGATTATAGTATGCGGATGTGTGCTCGGAATTACACTCCAATTATCGCCGTGCGGTAGATACAGTATCGTACTATTTTGAGACTATATAGTGCTGCGGGCTTATAGGCTCGTCGCATGCCTCCGGGTATAACAACAGTTGCAATTAATATTACAATTAGCAGATATATAGTTGTCTAGGGAATTCGGCGCTAGAGCTGTCTTACCTGGAGTAACAACACGGATGCCAATCGCCCGGTCGTGAAAATTGCGCGGGCTTCCCCGACAGATCCGCGCGGCAGCTGCGTGAAGCATTCCCCGGCGGCGCCAATTACGTCGAAATTAGAGCCGTAACTCTAGCGCACTCGTCTTCCATTACAAAGAGCCAATTGCCGCGCGAAAAGCTGCCATCTCTCTAAACGCAAGGCTGTAAAAGTGTTAGGGGAGCGCGGGGGGAGGGAGGTGAGGAGGGAGGACCGACTTTGGCTTGGGCTTCCCCCCCCCCCCTCTTTTCTTCTTTTTCTACTTTTCCTTCTCTTCGTCGCGCCGGTCACCCATCCTTTCCTGGGACGCGGCAGGCGCGCGTTGGCACGCGCGATATCTCCGACGATATCTCGGCTGCTCAACGATAACGATCATAATAATTTAATTTAACGCTCGACCGGAGAAAGAGGTCACAGTCGCATCGATCTTCCGCGGAGGAGCCCGCGAGACGCAGCGGGCAAATATTAAAGAGGCGTCCTCCATCCCCTGTAACCTACACACCTCTCTCTCTCTTTCTTTCTCTCTCTCTCTCTCTCTGGTTCGCTTTCTTCTCACTTCACGGTCCATCTCGGGGGAAACAGAGCGGCCGACCGCTTATGAGAAACGCAAACGAGAAACGTCTCCGTTCCTCCTCCCCTGCGTTTATTTTCCCAACACCAGCCGCGTTTTTCCAACCGTTCGCCGACCCTTCAAGAATTACGGAGTCCGCGCGGGCCATCAGACGACTCGTAATAATGTTCAATTACCGCCTTTATCGCGCCGCGACGTCTGAGACTGCGGCACCCCAGCGTCTGGCAGACCGCGTTCAACGTCTGGCGAGGGGGGGACGTCGCGTTTTAAACGTTCTAATGGCGCGTTTCGGGGGAGATTGTTGGTTCTGGATGGCTCATTGTTCCCCGAGGCGCTGGAAAATTGCTTTGCGCTAGCCCGCTGGATTACGGCAGCGTCGCTGGCTTTGGCAAGTCCGCTCGGGGGTAATTGGGGGCTGAGCGGCTCCGATCAGGCATAACGGATCTCCTCGAACGGATCCGGCTTGGATTTAATGCGAATCCGGTGCGTAAACGAGTTAGGTGGAACGGGGTTCAACCCGGGCCTAATGTGCTTCGAGATACAAGAGACCCGCAAACTCCCACGCCTGGCACTGAAGAGAGGTAAAAATGAAGAAAACATTCGCCGTTTGGGAACAGCCTGTGGTGCGATTGACACATAGGGGAGGGTCGCCAATATCATTGTTTATAACCCTTCGTGGTCACGGCTTCGTATAATCACAAATTGGTTACACGGGGTTCACTGCACCGCAGCGTTATTTTTTGAGGTACCATTTTCGTATTTTTGAATCTTTTCACTTTTCAGTGATAATTGTACATTCTCAATACTTACGCAACCATAGTCTAATAGTCTATTTCTAGAAATGAAGATTTTGATGGGATAAAATTTGTACTTGAAAATGAGCAATTTTTCACGGTTGTGGGAAAAAACGATTTTTTATTTTTTTTTTTTTTGCGATAAATCCCCTTTGGAGGTAGTAAAGGCGCGACATTTTAATTTGAAAATTGCTCTTGGGGTACTGTACACCCCGTGTCACTACGAACGGTGAAGATTATAAATAATGATATCGATCGCACTCCGAGTTTATAAGTATTTAAACTTATGTTCCACCTATTTAGGAACCTCAGGAACTTTCCGATTTTTCATCTGTCACGCCACACCTCTGTATTCGGTGAGAATAACTCCATTAACCGGCTGTGCAATTTAGCCAATAAGTTCTGTCACGCTGCTGACTTTTTTCGAACACGAACGTGTCTTTTAAGAACCGTCTCTTAACGTTAATGCGCAGCAGCTCTCTCTAATTCATTTTGTATTTACGCATACTGCATCTGCTCACGTGTTATATACATATCTCCGTCTTCTGTTCGTGTGTATTTTATCTCTTACCAAAGAGTGCCCACCCGTATTTAAATAAATAAATAAATACTGGTCGCCTAAATAGTACCTCATCAATTTCTTAATAATTAATGAATACAAATGATATGTAACGGTAAAAATATCAAGTAAATGTGAAATGAGAAATAGAAACAAAAGCTTTCGAGCTTACACCCTGTTTTGTGCATGCTATAAACATTTAAAAGAGCCAGGGATTATTGATGTAATTTTTTACCAGTTTATTTTAGCTGATAATAATCTAACAATGCAGCTGTATCCTGTATTTTTGTATTATTTTTAAAGCGGGTTTATGGTAGAATATTTTACATTCATTTTATCTACACATTACATTTATTATAAAATTTAAATCGATAGTTATGAATGAATTGATCAGGTTTCCTAAATCATATCAGTACGATTTGAGAACTCATGCATGATTATACATGTAGAAGAGGCCACACCTCACCGATTTTGATGAACTTGAAATATATTATAAAGGTCATCATTCTGAACAACTTTTCCTACACGTGTATCGCCGCTCGGCTTTAGTTTTCGAGTTATTCATAAAAATATTTTGGTATTTAGGGCAAACTGCACTCCACTAATCATTGTCCTGATTAAAAAACCAAATATTAAGAAGCACGAAAAGCCCACAATTATTCTTAATGTCTTCGTAGAATTCCGTTAAAAATCCAGAAATAAGAAGACGTGGTCGTATTTAAAAACCAATTTGTAGTCGTATGGTAACTCTAGGCATTTGTAGAGTTTGGAAAAATGTAACATCGGGGAGTCAGTTTTGGGGGAGTTGGTAAGGCGGCCGCCCAGTAATCCAAGGACCAACGGATATCACGGTTCGAGTCCCGTTGCCCTCGGTTCGTTTTTTTTCGCCCTACATAAAGATGGCATAGAGAGGAAATAGCGCAATTCTCCTGCGTGTCGCTTTTCAACGCAGTCCCCTTTCGAACATTGCGCCCGTCGAAGCGGGGGCGGCCGGGGGGAGGGGGGTGAGTGAATTCATTCGACCGATGCGTATATTCCATTCTCCGCGCAATTCCATTAAAATCCATGAAACCGTCCGGTTGGTGGTTATTAACCGCGCCATCATCATCGGCCCGATGTTGCTCTCGCGCGACATCGCATTAACGATAATAGCGAAAAACGAGTACCACTATCGATCCCCCTACCTGCGATCTCGATGAATCGCTCGTAATCGCCGTGGTTAATCGCGCAACATAGGTATGCATTCGCTTTGCAAAATGGAGTTCCCTGGTAGCATTCACCAGTCCTCTAACCCGAATTGAAATTACTGTAACGCGATTAAAGTCGCTGAAATACACTTCTGCTCTTGGCAATCGGCTTTGCCCCACCGTTTCCACATGGTGCAGGATTTCCAAGGCGACACGGCGGAAGAGCCAGAAGTGATCATGGGGCGAGAAATGGTCCTCGGGAGTGGCATAGAGCGGGGTTGCACTGTAGGGCGAGGAGAGGAAGAAGGGTGAACTGGCGATGGAGAGAATTGGGGCGCGGGGGCTCGTATTTCGGATTGATCCTCGACACGATAAGCCGGCAGCAGCACGCCGTTTCGCGTGCCGTGGCATTAACGCGACCGCGTGCCTGACACTCCACCCTCTCCGAGCGAACAATTATCTTACGGTGGTCGAAGGTGCAGGGGCGGCTGTGTAACGGGTTGCCATGTAATGGCCGCATCAAGTCCTCGTGGAAGTTGCACACCGCACGCACCCAGCCGTTCCACGCACAACCCCTCGTCGCGGGGGAAAACCGCCCTCGGGGGTCGCCACTGAAAATCTACGATACATGCGGGATTGCTAAACAGTTGCTCTTCCCGTGGGATTGTGAATAATTGGGAACGGTTACAGCTCCATTTTTACCAACTTCGAGTAAATTAGAAAATTATTTTTCAACTTCTTGAAATGTGTCGATTTTACATCAATAAAAAAGTTTTTAATTTTCAACTTCTTTTAAAATGCAAAAAAAAGTTTTTTCAAGAGATTTACTTTTTTTAATGCGTGGACTACAGTCGAAATCCGTAGCGAGCGAGAATGTAGAGGCGTTCGACTATAGTCGAAAGGGTTAAGAGGGGATTCTTTCAAAAAAAATTTTAAGAATATTTGTTTTTTTTATTGATTATCTCACACCTTTGGCTATAAATTTTTTCCTAGAAATTCAGAAACTGTTACAAATGGAGTTGTGCTCAATTCCACTTCCCTGAGTAGCAATACTCGCCAGCCATTAATGTCTACCTAATTACCATTTATTCCTGTTAAGGGACAATTCGTTTCTATCGAATTCGCGCCCCCCGTTCGAAAGTCCTGTCGCGTTATCTGGTCAGTTTGACGGGCTGTCATCGCGCCTCCGCTGCGCCAAATTTTGCTGCACCGACGGGTTCCCAAATCAATTTTTAATGGCTGACAAATGAACGTGACCTAACGGGAGGCTTCGCAGCCTCGCGCGAGCTGACGAGGCTTCCATTATTAATAAACCGTCAGGACTTTTCCCATATGGCGACACCTCTGACCCTCACCTGGTCCACTGGCAGGGGCTACCTAAACATATCTGATGACGCTTAAGCGGTGTGTACACCCACGAGCTGGAGCGTGTGCCGCTGAATGGGCCACGAATTTCTGTGGCTCAGTGGCTCTCAAATTCCACCTTGAACCAGCAACAAATTTCACTTTGCATTAGGGTGGCCCTTATTTATACGCGTCCAATTTTTTTTTTCAAATTTCTTTGCTCTCACCCCCTAGAACGGTGTCATTTCATAAAAGAATAATCCCTGAAAAAAGTTTAAAATTCATCAATGGTTTGAATTTGAATAATTTCTAAAAAATAATAAGCTCTAAATTTTGTTCAAATAGTACTAAAAAAGCGTTTAATTTCCTACAATTACTGTTCATATATTTCTTTCGTGCTTATCTAAAACGCGATTATCTAAGAAATGGTTGGATGCACGAAAAATTTGTATACACGATGATTGTTGAAAATTGAATGCTCTTTTAGTATTATTTGAACAAATTTTCGATACGGCTTACCACTTTTGAGAAATTCTCCAAAGTCAAACAATTGATGAATTCTAAAGTTTAAGGCATGGCTGGCACCTTTCCCTGAATTTGGGAACCGCTGCGCCAGAGACACGCGTGAATTTTTCCAGCGTCACGGTGCACCGCGTGCGCCCGAAGCGCAGCCGGCAGATGGCCCTCGTCATACATGGGCGTGCCACAGCGGGCCGCTTTAATCGCTTAAAATCGTCGTTAATTGAAAATGAGTCAATTTACGCGTAACACGAGACACTGACGTCGAGCACTCCGCTGAAACGCCCGTCGTCCTTGGGACAACTATCCTAACATCCGGTCATCATGGCCGCTGTGTTTTCGTGGAACGAATTTTTTTCACGCACCGCGGCTCCTCCGCTCTCCTCGAAATTAACGCGCCGCGCAGAGGAACGGAACGGTGGAGCGAAGGTGTTATTGTTAGCGCACGGTGGAAACTTGGTGGAACTTTCTGATAGTTACGTTTTCGGGAATAAGTGTTGTATATGTTTATTTATTTTTTAACGGGATAACAACAGTTTGGAGTACCTTTTAATGACACGGAAGGACCTTATTGCGAAATAGGCTGTTACCTTTAAAACCTTTAAGGGGTGTTTTCTTTTTTAATTTTAATTACAATAGACGGGTTAGGCAACCCTTTGGTATATTTAATTAGAAAATGAGGTAGAAAACGGACGCACAGTAAGAAAGAAAGACAGAGAGGCAAAGAAAAGGAAAAAAAGCACGAATATACAATAGAAGATATTCAACGCAACAAACGTAAAAGCTTTGTACGGATCTTATCTATTGTATCTTAGGGCGGTATTCATAAACGTTTCTTAAGATTAAGCAAACGCTGAAGCATTCGGCATCCTTTACTAGCTACTAGGATTAATAAAGGATGCCGAATGCTTAAGCATTTGCTAAATCTTAAGACACGTTTATGAATACCGGCCTTATTGTTTTTTGTCTTATCTTATCGTTTTTACGCTAAAAAGTTTCCATGCCATAGGCTCTTAGTGATTACATTGAAATTAAGTTGTTCTAGTATGTTTTCACTCCGAAGAACTGAAAAAGGGCACAAACTAAATATTGTCTATTTTCCTATTTGCCTAGTTTCAAAAAAGTCGTAACTTCCGGGTAACCGAATTTCCCTTGTAAACCAAACGTACATCAACCTGAACGTGACATGATGTATGACTATTTTTATGACTATGTTTTTTCAATATTCTATATTTTTTCAAATATAAAACAACATTTTTTCTATATTTATCTATTTTATGCAAGGAGAGGTTCCCTGATTAATTTATTACATAATTAGAATTGTAATAATGCGGCCACAAAGGAGACATATTAATATTTCAAATTTTGAAACATTAAGTCGAATTCAGACACGTCCAGTAATTTAGTCGAGTAGCGAGTAATTTAATAATTTACCGTGTGTGGACACCAAAATTTCGTCGAGTAGTTTAGTAAAAATAAAATTATTTAACAAAGGTAAATTACTAAATTACTCGCCACTCGACTAAATTACTCGTCGCGTCTGAATCTGGCTTTATGGACAGTTTTACAACAACTTCACAGTTACGTTGCTCAAAGCTGACTTTTGACACTTTGAACACACTTCTTGCACCCACAAATACAATTCCGCGCGTATGTTTGCTTCCAGAGTTTACAAATTTCACTGTTCATTAACAAACGGAATTCATCCCGCAGTTCCTCCCCCACAGTTCCCCCCTCCACCAGAAATAGCTTTTTTCCCTAAAGCCGATTCCCGGTACAGCTTTAATTGCAAAAACAAACCACTCCGCCTTTAAATCACCGTTTGAAACCGCGAGGAGAGGGTTGAAGGGGTGGTACCAAGAAAATATTTACAACACTCGTTGGCGCACGTGTGCGTGTGGCACGTGCCCGTGGTGGCCACTGGCCCTTCCACCCACCCGTTTATTCTCCAAACACGGAAGTAAGTCGAGGGGTTGGCAGCCCCGCGCCGATTCGGAGGAAACGCAGGCCGCGGCGGACAGGCAGACAGCTCCACTGTATAAAAAGCGCCCGAACCCTCTCAGCGCGTTTTCTCGCGCGGCTCCAAAAGTGGAAGGCTCCGCGGCGAAAGGGGCGCCTTGGAACTTTGATTGCATCTGTTCTCCCCCGAAAGAATCGGTGTTTCGACGAGGATGGAAGCCCGATAGCCAGGGGGAAACGGGGAGGTTCGATACCGCGGCTCACTGAACGGGGGTGGAAAGTAATATTCCGTGATTAAGTCTGCAGAGGCAGACCGAGCCGGGACGGGTTCGTTAGAAAAATCGCTGCCCATGTCGAAGAGTAATTTCCAGGAGAAATGTCACGGAGACGGTTGCGGCTACCTGCGGGAGTGTTTTTGATCTTCGGAGCGCGAACCCAGATCGCGGAGCGAGGAACTGCAAGCCTCGCGTTTCGAGTTATGATAAATTAAGCAATGCTGCGTCAGCAATTATAATAGTTTTAAATCAGAGTTGGGCATTGTTCGAGTAAATTTTTATTCCAACTAAAGGGTACTTCCCGGTAAGGGATAAGTTTTTATGCGAGTATAGTGGACGGAATACAAAATCTATTCGAAGGCTTTTATTGCACATACCTTGAAGTATGATCTAAATTTTTTAAATAAAATTTTAATACAAACCACAGCTCAATAAAAGAAGCTTCTTCTGAAGAACAGTGTTCCGCGGAAAGATTTCTCCTTCAATTTTTGACCTAGAACAAAAAACATTTTTTTTTAATTCTATATGAGATTATCTCAGGAAGTACGCGAAGAAATTAAAAAATACTGATTTTTCTAAGAATGTTGCCTGATTGAACAAAACACGGAACTGCCACAACATCAAAGTTGTTGAAACGTTTTGTTCAATCACGCACCATTTTTACAAAAAGCAGTATTTTTTAATTTCCTCGTGTACTTCCAAAGATAATCTTATATAGAATTCAAAAAATTTTGGTTTTTTATTCTAGGTCAAAAATTGAAAGAGAAATCTGTCCACGGAACACTGTTTTTCAAAAGAAGCTTCTTTTGTTAAGCCATATTGTGTTAAAAAAAAATTTTTAAAATTGTGATCATACTTCAAGGTATGTACAATAAAGGACTTCAAACAGATTTTGTATTCCATTCCCTATACTCGCATAAAAAAAATCAAAATCAAGCTGCCTTTCCGGCTTCTACAGTGGCATTACCCCTTAAATAAGTAAATAAATTTCATTCGAAGATTATTAACTCCGTTGTAAATCCACTCTCCCTTCGGAACGCGGAGCTTGGAAGGGGAGTAGGTAAAAGAAGAAGCCGGGACGATCCCTCCACGTCAATTTAAACCCCTCGACAACAGCTCCGTAATCTTCTCGCGGTACAACGTACGCCCTTCTCGAGCACTCGACAATCGTACGGCGCTCGGTGCACACACACGATATATATTAATCAGAAAAGTAGGTTATTGATCCGCAGAAACTGGCGGGCAAATTGCAGCAGCGGCGCCGCCAGGCGCGTATGAATTTTCATTAAAAAAAAAAGAAGAAGAAAAAAAGGAAAAAAAGAAGACGGATAGGTGGAAGGGGCGGGTAGAAAAAAATACTGGGTCCATTAGCCGTCGCGGAATAACAAAGCCTCGTCGAAGCAAGCTACATACCCGCGCTTATTTTGTTTCCGCCGATCGTCCCGAAGCCCCGGCGGAATTACGCGAATAATCTCGAGGCCTTCTGGAAAATCCCCCGGCTTGAAAAATCCCCTTTTTCTCGCCGGAAGTTTTCCAGCTCGCGTTTCTCATCGAATGGTTGCGATATTCTCGTTGCGAACGATCGCGGGTCATCGGTGGGTCGGGCCTCGCCGCAGAGGCAAACGTTGTCGATAAAACCAGCAACACGCTAATGGTCAGCTTTGCCGGGCAATTTATTAGCGCGATTTTAACGGTATTATAACGGCCCTGATATATTAATGGAATTTATAATCGTAAAAGTAATATCGCCCGGGATAATTGCGCCATCCCCCCCGGCCAGGGGGTGGCTGGAAGCGGGGGCGGGGGGTGCGCACCGGTTGACCAGATTAACTGGTAACGCTGGAATGTTTCCATTCGCCATCCTGCCCAGGCCTTTGACACACGTCACCTAATCACTGCGGATCCGCGATCCGTTTCATGTGCCCCTGTTATGATGCCTGATTTCTGTCACGGTCCTCTCATACGCTCGTCCCGGATTTGGAGTATCAAGGGGGAAAGTAGAGGCGAGTTGGCACGCTTCGACTATTTTCATATACCTATGAAAGTGGAACCTTTCTGTTTGTGGGTTTCTTCTTCTTTCACGCCTAAATTGCTGAACGGATTTCAATTAAATTTTGAATATATATTGGCTGCGGCCTAGATTAGATTATAGGATATTTATTTTGGAGACAGCATAATTAATTTCTGGGTGAAACTGGGTAATGTCTTACAATTAGCGGGATGAAAATAAATACAAAAATTCAAGTAGATCGATAGATGTCCCAATTACTGCCATTTTATTTATTTTACTTAATAAAAATAGTGTACAATAATAGTAATAATAATAATAAGAAGAAGAACAGTCCCAATTTAATAATAGATTTTTTTAACACAATTCTTCATATGCCACGTTTTTATTAAGTAAAACAAATAAAGTGGTACATATAAATAATAGGGACATTGGCTGTAATTTTGATATCTATCGTAATCATAGAAAGAAAGGTTCAGATATTTTTCCTGAAAGGAACGTATGCACGGGCCAAAATTTTTTTCCGATAAATCCGACGAAAAGCTCGTATAGAGCTCGCGTATATTCGCGATCGAAACAAAAAAGGTACATTCACTTTGAACACCTATAATTTGCGAACTCATGATCGCATACAAATATTCATGAGTGTTCTGGAAAGCTAAGAAAGTTTCCTTTCAGAACCCTTAGTTGCCATTTTTTTTTAATCGTATTAAATCCATTTTAAAATGATTCCAAAAATTAACGAAAATGTTTCGAGTATAATAATTCATCCACCCACTGTAGAAACAACCACAAGCCACGTGAAACCAGTCAATGTATAATTTACAAATCCTACAGTTTATTACTAACCTTAACATATTTAACTATATTTATCATCCAGATTCCAGCATACTGCAAAATTCAGAAACATACCAGAAACGCATAGCACAGAAATAGATCTATGACCGGAACAAATAATTTCCGACTACATCAAAAACATTAAACAGGAATCACCCCCTTTATAATTCTTGTTCAGATAAAAAAGATGAAAACACTGATAGGAAATTTATGTCATCTATGTACATATCCGTTTTCCATCTCTCCCGGAATCACCCTACATTAGGATTGCCCCGTAAATTGAGCCGAAACTTTGGGAAGAAACCTCCCCTCGAAATCCGCCAGGCCATCAGCGATCAATCACCGGCAGCCAATTCAAAGAGCCGAGCAAAGCGCGCGCTCTCGCAAGGATCCTCGGAACTTTCACCCTGCGGAGAAATTGTCAGCGCCGCTCGGCAGAGATGTCGGCGCGCAATTTCCCCAGCAGCGCCATTAGAAGGTACTTTCTGTTCAACCCCGCGGCCGGGGAGAAAAAAACCTCTCCTCCCCCCCGGGGATATTTCGCGTTCGCCCCTGGAGCGGCCCTCGAAACGTCGAGAGCTCCGCGGACATATAAAATGAACGCGTGTTTTAACGCTAATGAGAAAAAGCGCATCGCGCCGATGCATCGTCATCGCCGGCCGTGATAGCACCAAGCGTTATTGCGAAACGTATTACCGTGATCCCGTGGAAAACGGCATTAAAATAAATCACAAGTTTCTCACGACGAGTGGCCGTGGGAGATTTGTCAGTTTTTTTTTTTTTTTAATTTAATATTTACCATCACGCCGGACGCCGGACAGGTGGCAGAGGGTTTGCAAGGACCGGGGGCGTGCAAGGGAGGATAATGCAAATTTACATCTCTGCGCGAGCTGGCTGGAATGAAATGTGGATCACGAAATAGGAGCGAGGATGATAACGAAGAAGCACCCGCCCAGCCGCGCGAGCACAGGCGCGATGGAAAATCTCGTTCCTCTATCTTCCTCTCTCACTTTTTTTTTTGCTCCTCCAGCTTCGATCACCTACCCTCGACCAGGCTTTAATTATTTTCCTGGATTTGGAAAACGTTGCCACCCTCCCCGCCCACCCCCGCAGCTATTATTTCCGTCGAACAATGACTCGCGAGCGCGTCATCGACGAAGCGACACGCGTCGTTTTCCTTTTTTGGAGTCTTTTCCCTTGTGCCCCCCTTTTTTTTTCAACAGACCCGAGTGAATCGTGTATTATGCGTTCGAAAGCAATTGGGGTGTGCCTGGGCGAATCTCGCGTGGCATTCGAGCGGGGCGTAGGGTGGCCTGGAGTAATCGATTTCGTCTGGCAGATTTTTAGATCCGGGGCCGTTTAAGGGGCCATAAATTCTCGCATCGAAGTCCAGCATCTTGCCGGTGGACGCGATTCCGCCTCATCGGCCCGCGCATCGCGGGCATTACAATCGATTACCGTCGCCGATTCAATCGTGTTTCACCGTGTACCAACGCGCCCCATTCGATCCGCCCGGCGCCTTTGTCCCTTGGGCGATTTATTCGAGCGGGCGAGCCCGCGTGCTTTTAAATACGCTTCGGTTTTTTGTCTCGTTTTCTGCAAATATCGAAATACCGGCAGCCTTCCAGCGCTAAAACGTCCTCCCCCCTTTTTCCACGGCCATTGAAATCTTTAGAAATCTCCTCCTCCCACGAGCTTCTTTGTCAGGATCGCAATATCGCGACGGTAGCTCCTTTTTCCGACCGCCCCGCCCGCTCCTTCCTCTCCCCGCCCGTGCCAGGCGAACGCGTCGAGCGTTTTTCTGCGCCTCTGAACCCGGGATCGGCGGAAGGGGAAGATATCAACACAGTGGAGAGTGCAGATAGGATGCTTAGGCGTTAATTAGCCGCTCGTTAGGCCCGTTCATTAGGTACTATCGATAATCGCGTCGAGACACTACGCCGTGTACTTAGAGCAAGTATTAACAGAATGGCTCTAATGACAACGAATGGATCCTGATGGCTCATAATTCGTTAAGTGAGTGGTGGCCTCGTAAAATGGTGATGAATGGGGGGGTTGGATGAATAGCTTGTGATGTGGGGTACGGGCGTTTCCTGGCCAGTTTTCAAATATGCCGAGGCTGTCGATGGGTTTTGGTTGATGGCCGAACTCAGAATACAATAAACTCCCACCGTGGACCACTTTTTTTTGGCGAAGTTTTATGAGGGTGGTTGAACTCTGCGCATTAAAATCGACATCCCATTCTTTAATGTGGGAATAGGTTTTAGGATTCCTATATTATTTTTATTTATGTGGGCCACGGAAAAAATGGAAACCCGGGCGACGGGACTCGAATCCGCGATCTTCGGATCCGCTGCGTAGGCGCCTAACCAACTCGGCCAAATCTTCTTCCGAGTTTCCTTTTATACGGATTCTATCCTATATTAATTTCTCAGAAGTCGAGGATCTGCGAGGACGTTATTTATCAAAGCCAGTATCAAAGTCAATTCTTCAAGGAAGTGTTCAGCTGGTACGTGGCTTCTTTCAACATCCCACATCGATTAAGTCACAACACGCCACAGATTTCCCCCTGTCTAAACACCTGAAAACAATCGCCCGCCGTACGCGTAGCCTGTAATATACGCTCAGCTCTACAACCCTTCGCGAGAATTATCTCAGTGTCGGCGCTAATGAAAGGTCGCCGCCTTCATCATCTCGATAGTGTTCTCGCGTGGCGACCAGCGATTTGTCGTCGCGGGCCTGGACATTGGCGTGACCGGGGCCCAAATTCGAGCCCGAAGGGCTACACCAAGGAACAACACGAGTGGCCGATAAACTCTCTCCCAGCGATTTCTCATTCTCCTCTCTTTTTTTTTCCCTCGCGACCTTAACGCACCACGCCCCTTTATTGACCCTGTACCGAAGCTCGCCTTTCGTTTTTTAATAACCCAACCGAAGGGTGGGCGCGACGCCGATTAGGTTGGTCACGAATCCTGCTGGAAATCATTCTCCCGACTTCTCTACTGTATCGCTTCCACCGAGGCATTACGGCGTTAAGTCTCGCGGAGTTGGCTACCGGACCTTCCAAAAAAAACGTACAGCCGTCAAGGAAACTGTAGTAAACCACTGTCCTAATTCTCTGAAATGAATCATTTACATAGACCAGTGTTTCTCAACCCTTTTTGAGTCGCGATCCCCTTTTATAATATTCAAATAACCTGCAATAATATATTCCTTCCCATATGAATTAAGGTAAATTTAATAGAGTAAAGAAAACACATTAAAAATAAGTATTTCAGAATATAATTCCAACTTAATAATATTTAAAAAAGCCGTGGTAATCAGCTAGAAAACACTTCGCGAGTCACAGGTTGGGAAACACTGATATAGATCCTCTTTTAACAGAAATTTTTTTTCGGAAAAATAGGTATAATATCTACTTTAAGTGGTTCAAAATAAAACTACATTAAAATAACCACAAAAATTGTAGAATTTTTATATCTTTTTCTAACAGTACACTAGAAAAAAATATAAACGGGGGAATACTATTATAGTATGATTGGAAAGCCTAATTCAGTTCCCCATTTTCCAGAGATATTGTCAAAGTTCTGCCCGCCGGATTTGCTCGGCCCTGTACATCCCGCCTCGCTCGCTTATCAGCACACCTCGTCTCTCTATTTCCCGAACATTTACTTTCAATACTTCCGCTACCTATCGGAAAATATTACGCGACAAAAGGTGAGCCCGGAGATCGCCTCTTTATCCCTTAATTTCCTCGCCGTCCCGAGATATCGGAGTTTCCCGCAGCTCGTCTGCGGCGTTATGGCCCGTTCACGCTGAGGCAGTGGCGCACTCGGGACGTAATCTTGTGGGGAGTCGAGTTGAACGGAGAAAAATATTAAGCCCAGTACAATTCATTACACGATTATAAAAATTTATATACAAAACAAAATCCAGTATCTTTCCTTTTAAAAAGCTCTCGAATCTCTTCAGTCGTGGTCACCTTAATCTCTTTCTTCCTTTCTCTTTGAGGATTGCAAGGGCCCCTTGGCCCCCCTGTGGCTGCGCCACTGCGCTGAGGCTCACGTGGCTCCTTAAGCCGCGTCCCTACTAATGCCAATTGCCACCATCTTTTCAGCAGCGGCGGTGGCTCATTCGAACACCGGAATTAAGCATCACGGGGGGCGGCGTTCTGGGGAAGGATGGGTGACCGTTTTTCTTCTGGAGCGCCGCTTACTCCTGGTTCCCTATACAGTGTTTTTTTATTGTGCTACCTCACACCCTTATAGTATTAATTAATAGTATATTGGGTCTGCAAAACCCGAGAATTGGAGAGACAAAAGTGGGAGTACAAAATTGTTGTCTAACATGGTTCATTGGACAAGTAGAAGCAACAATAGCTTGGAACCCCGCTATTCTGTTGTATCACGAGTGATAGTGTATGTACATAAAAAACAACAAAAACAAACAAACAAAAACCACCATCTATAAAAATCCGCGTAGTAGTTATTCAATAAAAAGTGTAATTAAAATGGCCCCTCAAAATCCTCGCTAGAATAACACAGGCGCCACAGGTCGTCCCGCGAAAAATCACTAGAGAAATAGCTAGAATAACAAGAGGGGTAGCTTGGAACGGGTGGTTCACCGACTGGTAGAAATCACTGCGTATGCCTGCAGCGGACCAGGACTCGAGACCGAGTTCCCATTTCGTGTAGATCCTACGATAATACTGTAGAACAAGTAATAACACCAGCTGCGAAGCAGCAGCATAAATTGATAGAAGCATCGCGACAGGTTCCCATCACCGAAACTCCTTCGAGCCCCACCAGCATCACTAACATTCAGTGAAAATTCAGATTCTACGTTGCTGCTTGCACGAAGGATTCCCACGACGGAGTCAGCCAGATATCCGCAATCTAACGTCCCATTGGCCGCGCGTAAGGTGCCGGCCACACGCAGCTAGGGAGCGCCGCTTTCCACGGAGCCGGTTGCAGGTGAAACGTTGGCTTATCGACGCCCACTCAATCGTCGTTTCCGGTGACGTTCCCGGTACACCGTCGAAACGACAACCGGACACCGTGTGCGTGACCCTTGGAGAGATTGTTCCCGCGGACGTCGAGGCCCGCGCGGAATTCTTGAGCACCAAGAGGCGCGTGAGCATTCGATCGCGATGTATCCGCTGGCCGCCTGCGGGAGCAGCTGCTTCTGCGATGCAAATGCCCGCCCCTAATTGCAGATTGCCCGATAACGCGCTTATGGAAACCGGCGCCTAATGAATTCCTCTAATAACAGGCCGCCAAGGGGATTCGTAATGAAGAAATTCGCGTCCTCCGCTATTAGAAGACCTTATCTGGGAAAAGGGGTACACTGGGAGGATCGAGTGGGGTGTACTAGCAACCGCCGTCACCTTTCCAGGCTTTTCCCATACGAAATAAGCGTATGGCTTTGCTGGCAGATGGATCGTGGGACGTAGATCTTTTCCTGATTGCGGGAGCAAGTGTTCGGTGATAGTGGAGGGTTGGGAAACACTGGAATATACAGGGTGTTTATAAATGTGGGACATTTTTTCAAGATCACATCTACTCATCAATATAATAAGAAGAGTTGGTATACGCATATGTCGGATAATGTTTAGTTTTGCAGTTTTAACCCTTAAGTAGGCGCACTGGCAAAATCACATAAGTGGGCGCATGGGGTCAGCAGGGACCCCAACTGCTTTTTTATATTTATGGTAAATCAAAAGGTTTTGAAAAGTAAAAACAAGTATATTTGTTAATCAACATTTATTACTTTTACAAAAAATACAAAACTCAAATAAAGTCTTCTCATTATAATAACATCATCTCATAAAGACATCTCATTATAATAAAACTGAACATTTCTTAGATGTATTGAGAAATAATGACCCCATGCGCCTACTTAAGGGTTAAGCATTTTTATATTTCGTAAGACACGGGCCATTAAAGTGGCATTTAACGAAGCCTAGCTGTGTATATATTGATTATTATTTCACCTTTGCCTTTTAAAGGCGCGAAGGAAGGAATACTTATGAATAAAAATGTACAGTATATTAGGTCAACTAGCGAACGCGCAAGTGTGTCGGTTGCTCTTTTTTTATGGAATATAAAAATTCTTATAACTGCAAAACTAAGCATTAACGGACATATGTACATTCCAATTTTTCTTATTATTTTGATGAGTAGAACCGATCCTGAAAAAATGTCTCACGTTTTTATAAACACCCTGTATATTTCAATGTCCCCAACGTTTTTTTTTCTGCGCCGTGACTCCCTTTTATAAAATTACAAAAGTATCCCAAATTTAATAATGTAAAGAAAACACATTAAAAGCAGGTATTTCAGAATATAATTCTAACTTAATAATATTAAAAAAAAAACGTGGCGACACCCAGAAAACACTTCAAGGCCCACTATTCGGGAATCCCTGATATAATAATATTCACACGGTATTCTAGCAAAAGAACAGGCCATCTCCTCGGCCGGAAAACGAGAGAAGGTTGATTCGAGTCGATAGAACGTAGCATTTCCTTCCCTTTAAGACGCTGAAAGAGTAGAAGAAAAGTAAGACGAATCAATTTCCCGGCCAGTCGATCCGAGGACTCGACACAGAAAGCTTCTTAAGAGTTTAAAAAAAAAAAAAAAAAAAAACCGGCAACCCATAGAAGTTGCGAAGGCGCATCAGTCATCGTTCCGCGAAAGTTCCGCGCGTGTGAAAGGGCGCCATTTCCGAGGGAGCAGCGGCTGGACGTGGCTGGGCCGAGGATACTTTCAGCGATCGCAGCCCGATTAAACTGCCCGGAAAATTTTTGAGATATTCCGGTCCCTTAAATTAGCCAACTTCCCCGGGAACTTTTGGCGCAAGTGCCTGTGTAAGACAGGGACACCGAGCACCTCCGGATTATTTAAAGGCGAGTCGAGGCCCCGACCGGGTTATCCGTCGGGACTGCGAGTGTCTTCTTTACTTATTTACGCGGGGATGCACTTGTCGCTCGACGGAACACAAAGTGCCATTTCTGGCACTCGCTGACTCGCTTTTCCGAGTCCTCTGAACCGAATCGCGCGTAAGTCCTGATGAAGATCTCGGGAGCAGTCGCTCAGACCTAATTCAGAGCCCGTCTAGACTCGCTGCAAACGTAACCCAGATCCACTCGAGCCCGTTTATCCGCATCATCATCATTCTCCCGCGTAGGGAGGAACCCGACAACCGAAGGGTTTGCCCTCGCATAAATAAACCCTGCCCCTCGTCGCCCCCTCCGTCCTGAGGAGACCTCGCGAGGGCGTGGAGGAGAAGCACCCGACGACGTCGCCGTCGACGGCCACGCACATTTACACGGGGGCCAATATTTGCGCGACAGAGTTTGCATCGGTTCTCTTTGGTCAGGTATCTCGCCGCGTCGTATTTATCGTGCAAACGAACCGCGATCCCGGAAGTTCGCCGCGTTTGTCGCCCGGCGAGCTACTTGGTCCAGATAAATAAAGCGGGGGTCGGCCCAGGAAGGACTCCCATCGTGCTGGCGATTTCCAGCGCGCGTCGCCACTCTCTCCGCGGCTCGGATTCAATTCCTAGCAACCCCCGGTATAGAACGGTTAGCCGGGGAGCTGGCAGCGTGATTAATTAACGACAGCTTACGGCCGTTTATTCGTCCGTTGGGCGACTCCTTTCTTCCCGGCGGCGATCGATGGGGAGGAATTCAAACGAAAGCGGGCCACTAGCTCGCCTATAAAACGCGGCTGTGAAACAAAATGTCCACCGATTGGCCCTGCAAAAACGCGCCTCGTAAATCCTCGCTGGCTCGAAGATTCTCGATAAACCTTAAGGAACGGGCGGCACGCGCGAAACACGGCGAGCTTGGAAACCGAGATCGCTCAGCTTCGATCCGGCAAAGACATCTGGACCGGCTAGCGCCTCGACGTGGACTTTGCGGCTTGATTACGACGATGATTAGCGCGGAGTCAGAGGGTTCGGTAAGAATGGGGGCTATCGCAACTGTCTTCCGAAACTGATATCCGCTTTGGAGGGTGCGCGGTTAGAGAAATCTTACTCGGAGAAGCAGAAATCAATTAGCTAATTGGCCGGGTTGGGATGCTCGGAGGTCCCCCGAGTCTCTTAGAACTCTCCGATCGCTAAAGTATCCGTCCGTCGATACGATTTTTCCAATCAACTGGAGCCTAGGAATAAATTAATTCCCGGTGCCGGGGATCTTCCGCCTCTTTGTCGCGGTCTCATTCGAAGGGATTAACCGTGGCTGCCAATAAATTCAGGACACCATTGTTCGCGGCCCTCCACCACGTTTCGATCAGAATCTCGGGCGTATCTCGATTATCGTCGCGAAATATTCCCTGGTAAATATCCAGCCCGGGTTATGAAGTTTCGGAGGGGATCGAACTTCGATTTCGAGGGTGGTCCCCGGGGGGGGGGGGGGATCGATCGCTCGGAGTGGCCGGAGTCGAAGGGTGACGGGTGGTCGTCTTTTGGATATTTACGACGGCTTTCTCGTCGAGCTCGCTTCGGCGGATAAACGAGCGAGGTCCCTTCTTCCGGATCACCTCCGAAAAAGAAACGGGAGGGAGACTGGGACGGGCGGAAAAATTTAGCGATACAATTATCGTCGTTAAAAGTTCGCTGGGGGTTTTAGTCTGTAGCGCTCTTCAACTCGGAGATCTACTTTCCATCCGGAGCACCGGGTGCCCGCCGCAATTCGCGTGCATCGCTCGAACAAAAGGGGACGATAGATTTTAATAGAGCGGCTCAACTGTCTATTTTTTGCCACCGGCAAATCGGCTCTGGATGCAATAGATCTGACGAGGACTCGATTCGTTTTTTATGAGCCTGTCTAGATCCAATAATTGTATTTGCACGGAGCACTAGGTAGCCAGTGGAACAGGATGGACTCGAGGGTTGCAGCCCCGTCGGGCTCCCAACCGCCACTTTCCAGAGAATCAGTATTGTTTGCGAGCTAACTGATTCCCAATTGCTACCAGACACTGTCCCCGGCAACTGGGACGCGGTGGTTGCACTGCGCAAGGGGTGGTATCTTGTAAATGACACGTCTGCAACTAGTACTCCCTTCGTCGTCAATGGAAATCAGACGATATTCTGGACTATAGTCCGAGCGTGTAATAAGGTAAATGTCCCGATACGTGGACACGTCCCAGTACTTGGACACTAGTGCGCAGTGGCGGATTTAAGAAAAAAGGCCCAGGTGGCAAACGTTCTGGGGGCCCTTTTTTCGGGGAAATGAAGAGGTAGTTTACTAAAAGGGGGTAAGTATACAGAAAAGTGTTTGAATAAAATCATAATTTTTTTTTAAGACAGGGCCCTAGGGGCCCTCTGAGCAGGAGTCCATTTTTCGGGAAAATAAAGCGGTAGTTTACTAAAAACGGGCTGAGTGTGATAATACAGAAAAATATATACTTTGGATATAATCATACATATTTTTAAGGGTGGGGCCTTCTGTGCAGGGGCCCAGGTGGCAACTGCTCATCGGCCGCCATGTTAAATCCGCCACTGCTAATGCTAATAATAATAATTATTAAAATAACTATGTTATTCAATTAAAATATGTTATACTAACTATATAGAAGAGGAAAAATTTTCTTGAACTCTCACGATTTACACCATTTTAGTATTGCTCTTATCTGATTTGCTAAGCCATCTCAATTTTTTCCTAAGTGAACATAACCTTAAAATCAGTCATTCAATAATGGATTCTTTTTAGTCAATCTTGTTTAATGACTTGCATAAATTACTTATACAGAAGAAATATACCAAAAGAAGAAACTATTGTGTTTGTTTTTTTATTTAATTTCTCTAGAAAACGTCCAAATTGCTGAGCTTTCAGCATGAGTTTTATTTGGCATTCTGCTTTATATATTAAGGTTGCAAAATCGTTTTTATAATATAAATCCACTTACATCTATAATTGAAAAATTCTCCAACTTAAATGTCCAAGTATGGGGAAATTCACCTTAATGCTGGTGGAAAATGTGGGATCAGGAAGCACCTGAAAAGGAAGCTCGGAATAAGAGATCTCGGAGTTTCGGTTTCGGTGGAGTTGGTTAGGCGGCTGCCTAGTAAGCAAAGGATCTCCGTGCGTTCGCGGGTTCGAGCCCCGTCGCCCCGAGCCAATTTTTTTCCGTGGCTCCTGCAAATATAAAGGAACTATAAAACTTATTCCTACAAAAATGAGTCAGCTGGTGCAGAGAATCGAGCTCTCAGGCCTACCATCTGCGAGCAGCAGCTTCCGCCAGTGCTGCCAACTTCGCTGTCCACTCTTCGCTTCCACTTCTCCCCCTAGACACTTACCTGCATATTATTTCTTTAGCCAGGCGCTGTTTCCATTGCCACAAGAGAATGAGAGTAAACGAAAGCTGTGAAATATCGCCCTCGAGAGTCTCCAAGCTACACTTTCCATTACCCAAATGGCAAAGGTTATTAATCACGCTCGCTACAAGAAAGCTTCCACTCGGCTCAAAGCGTTTAATCCTCGCGCGCGAAACGCGGAAGGGAAACCGGTATTTTCGCTATCTTTCGAAGCTTCAGCTAACCATCTTTGGTTTATTCAACGGCTTTTAAATATTCAAGCCACTTGGGGACAGAAAAGTTCATTTATTGCTCGGTGCTTCGTATCATTGGCCAGACGGTCGTCTGGTCCCGTTTCCTTCCTCTCAAGGATCGAGGAACCTCTCCCCCAGCTCTCCTCTATCACAACAGCCGCTCCGACGATAAAATTCTCTCGGCTGGCTACTCGCTATTATTTATTCACGACGCTCCCACTCTAATTGCGCTTTCCACCGGTATTACGCATTCAGACTTGGAAGGACGCTCGGAATATCTTACAGCATCCGAGAGATTACGCGGTGAAAAGACGAGAGACGAGGATTCACTGACACGACCGGCAAGCGCATTGTGGCCGCAGGCTGCGAGATTTCCCCAAGAAAAACCCGCTGCTTCGTTCCTGCCGATTCGACGATTAAAGGTTTGCTTTGGAGCAGAGAACTCCAGTGGGAAGACACTTTTATTGGCCAAGAGAAAAGTTCAAGGTGGATAGACTAATGAAGCACACTCAGGATGGCTATGGTAGCTTCGTTATGGAGACTAAATGCTGACAGAGGATTCGAGGCGATGATTGATCTTGAATAATGAGGGGTGTGTTCACGAAGTCTATAATCTTGTCTCGAAAGGGGCCCAGTGTCTTTCACCACCAAACAATCACTTGCCAAGTATCCTCCAACGCCTAAAGCAGCATACAACTCTAAATTAATTCACCGGTCTGGACTCGCGTGGTCTGCTCGAGAGAAAAATGAGCCAGAGTTACGGTCGAAGGTTGGAGTAGCTGGACAATGAGGATCGATCGGAAATCGACGAAGACAGGGACGGAAGGGCAGCGTTATGTGTCGTTCTACCTGCGTGCACCCATTGACGGCGGAATCGCCGCTCAAACAATGCCAAATCACCGGATACGTTGCATCCGCGAAACTTATCGCTCGTCAGCCGGAATTTCCTTCCCCGCCGGCACGCTGCAGGAGCGAGCGTGGAATCGAATTAGGAGGTCCGCCATACGGGTCGTCGAACCATCGCTCGACCCGTGGAAACGCGAGATTTCATCAGCGGGGGAAATTGTTTCCGACGCGATCACTTTTCCTCCGTCCCGGACTTCTGTTCTTTCAACCTGTTAGTGGGGTCTAGGGTTTCCTCTCTGCGGCGCCGGTCGCCTCGCGGGGGGATGTACATCGGGTCGAGGCCATTGCCACTGACTGTCCTCGGAGAAATTGGTACTAAGAAGCTTCTTCTTCTTAGCTTCCCTCCGAGGGGAGTCTCCCTGACGGATTCCCATTGATTTTAGCTGATAGGATAGTAGGGTAGTAAGGACTCGCGGTGCACGAATTGAGGGATGATGGGTGCCACGTACAAGCCTCACCGTGGGTTCGCGATTGTTAGTGCGCGCCACCGCCACCAGAGGTCGAAGCTCTCAAACTCTTTCTCGCAAGTGGCAGGTCCCAGTCTCGTTCGTATATATACAAGTTCCAAGTTTATTCGTCTTGGTCCCCTTGCGGCTAGGGCAGAGTCCGGGGGCTGTAATCGTATCGACGAGAGTCTAGCGACGGTCCCAAGACGAAGAAAAGTATCTCCTACTGTTTTCTTCTTGATCCTTAAAACGTCAATTCACCTGCCCTGCACAGAGAGGAAAAAAAAGTACTCCATTGCGCTTTTAACCGTTCCTCTTCTTAGGGGATTGCGGGTTATATCATGTGTCCGAGTCCCCCCCCTCTCTCGACCCTTTCTGGCCCAAGAAACGGCGGGGGCGCGGTTCCACATTTACAATATTATATATAATATTATATAAGGTACTTGAGAAAAACTTTGCGGGTGGGGGGGGGGGGGGGGGGATAAGTGTCCAGGCCTATGCGTGAGGGATATTAGATTAAATAAAAAATGAGACTGTGTTGTTGTGTGTGTCTGTTGGTACAAGTATAAAAAAATAGTATTATTTAGGATATAAAGAACATCATGATAACGCTTCGTCTCGCCCGGAAAAACAAAAGATGGTAGGTGTCGACCGGTGTGAAGACGACGCGAATGTATGACCCCCCGCATATTGCCGCACATCCATCCGTCGGCAGTATCCCAGCCAAAACGCTTCCATAGAGGAGAGCCAAGCAGCTTGTCGCCCACCCAGGAACGCGAGCCGGACAACCCCGAAAATCAACCGCAGGGGAGAGCGTGCACTCACCTCACCCCCAGCTTCTGGTCCAGGCTCGATTCCGCCTCGTCGATGGGAAAGAATGCCGCTCCTCGCCGCCACGTATCTATTTACAGTGGCCCCTTCTCCGACCGCCCGCGCTCTCTCAGCCTCGTTTAATCCGTTCCCCGGCGCTCGATCGACTTTTTTCACCCCTCAACCGTTCCGACCACCCACCCTCGCCCCGGACAGAGGATCCAACAGCGACGTTGGCACGTCGGGCCAGCGGCCAGAGGAGATCCGAGCGTAGTCCCGCAATCGGATCGGTAATTAAACCGACCGGACCCGGTGCTTCCCAGGCAGCCGGCAAAGCTTTTCCGCCTCGACGCCCGCGGACGGACTGAGGAAAAACAAAAGAGACTATTCCATTACACCGTCTGTTTGATCCTGGCCGCCTCCGTCCGCGCTATATCGATCCCCCCAGGCTCCTTGGTCCTGAGGGAGGACCGTCGCGTCGTTTGAATCCCGTTACCAGCAGGGGATTCCCTCTCGCTAGCGACGAGGATCCTGCCCACCCACCCCGTGTTTGCAACCCCCCCGATGGGCACCCTCTCGCTGCTTCTTTTTCCTCGGCAGACGCGCCTTTGATTTCGGATATCGATATGCTGCCCGCAGAGGGAAACTCTGTAAAAACGGAGTCCAAGGCCGAGAACTCAAAAGTGATCCACTACTCGGGAAGGGGGAAGCTGGCGAATGTTCAGCGCAGAGGGCGCTACTAGTACTCGTACCTTCGCTGACCGTTGACGTCGAAATTAAAATGACAACCAAAGGAGGAAATTATAAAATATTATAAAATAAGGACGACAAGTGGCGCCACGGGTGGGAAAAAGTTGCAGTCAACTTCCTGGGACCCACGGAATTCGTATACGCTAGACGCTGTCCGTGATAGAAGTAGCTGAGGGGGGAGGCTGCTCGATCAGTCTCCCAAGGAAACGTCGCGGTTTAATTCCCCCGGTCGGAAGGATTTAGAGTCGTGCCAGCCATCGAACTGCGCGATTAAGAGCTAACAACGGACGGCCAGCCGAACAATTGGACCCAGCCAGCTGCCCCGATACTAGCGCTGCCAGGAGATTTAAATGTCCGTTTAAGGGGATCAGCCGATAAGACGGTTTCGCAGTCGAGTTTAATTTGACATTTAAATCGATCCCTCCCACCCCGCCAAGGCTGATCTTAAGTGGCTTTGGCCGTTCCCCTGGGTGCATCGACAGAAAATCTTCGGCGCCTGGAACGACTTCGGGGGCTGTTGCGCCAGCTCGAAACAATCCTCCCCCCTCCGGCCGTGTTGCTGGATTAATTGGAGCGTAATTGCATGGAAAGCCGCCCCGAAGAAACTCCCCGGGGCACTTTGTTTCCACCCGTTCTTCCGGTCAGGAGGCTAAGAAAGGGGTGGAATTGCGCCGCAGGTTTTCGCGAAGCCAGCTTCCAAGATGGCGGCGAGGGATAGCCACAACCAGATCTCGTTCGCGAACGAGCACGCCACTCGCTTATCCCATCAGCCTTTAACACCTCGCGTATGAAGCGCTTTCCCAATGTAGAAGCGGACGCGCAACTCCGCCCTGAAGTATCTCGCTGCACTCGCGAACTAATTGCACGGTTAAGGAGGTATTCTACTGTGACATGCGATTTTTTAAACTTTTTCAGGATTCTTTTTTGTGGACTTAATGAAAGATTTTTATTGCGGACCGGGCGTAGCGGATTAAGTACAAGCAGATTTTTCTTCGCTAGAAGTGTTTGCAAAGCTTTAAACGCGGTTTTATAGAAACACTGTTTAAGGAAATAGCTGACACGGTATCTGGATTTCTACTTGACCCATTGCCACAGTGTAACGAGTATATTGGGGAAAAAATCAATTTTACATTAGGATACAGTTATTAACATGTAACTGATATGTTAATCATATTGATACGCAAAAAAAATTAATTATGAACATAAAATAATTCATTAATATATAGTTTCGAACATAATCCAAGTAAAACAAATCAAATATATACTTTTTTAAATACGTTTAAACACAAATTAATCACAAACATATGAAACATTTATAAAAAAATAGAATTAATTTTTTCTATAATTCGTATTGATAATAAATTTTTAATTATTCATTCTTATTATACAGCTTCATCACTATTAGTTGAATCTGAAGGAATTCGAAGCTCAGTGTCTGTTAAAAATAAATATTCTAACACAGATTTGTCTAGTTTTTTAGTTTTATTACGTGTATTTTTCTTAGGAGCACTCGGGAGTAGATAAAATTTATACCGAATTAAAGGGCATAATACGAAATAATTATAGTAAGAAATGAAAGAACCGAAATGTTTCGTTTTTTTTAATTCTCTCCAGAATTTGGAAGATGCGTCAAAAAAAGGAATAGTAATTTGAGGCACTGATACTTATCCATATCTTTAAATGCAATAATTTTTAATTAATAAAACAAAAAAAAGGATATATTTTGCTTATTTTCAAAAAAAAAAAGAAAAGAACATAAATAGAACAAAACTGTAATGGAGGAATGTTTACTATCAATTCCATGAAATTTTTGCTTTTCGAACACGTGCCGCGACACTGTGGCTTTGGGCCCATCCTGTGCACACATCTGCAGCAGCTGCGTCGCTATCGTTTTTAGTAGAATTAGGCCAAACTAATCTTCTTTTCTAATTCCTTTTTAACTTTATAACCCCGAGAAATCGCGAAACTCGACACTGAATGTTCAAATTGCAGTCATTTTAAGAATTTATGAAATTTCAATACAAATCCGCTACCAACGGCAGTTATACCCGAATAATTTAAGAATCTTTTTGCTTCTCTTTCCGAGGTAGTCATCGATGCGACATTTTTATTTCACATTCTCAACCAAAAATAAATTATATTCATAATTCAAGATATAATAAATATACCATTAAAAACTCGTGGCATAAAAATCTTTCATTAAGTCCATAAAAAACATTCCCGAAATATTTGAAAAAACGGCATGACACAATGAAGAGTTAATTATCGCCCGGGAATGCGAAATCGTGATCTACGTGCCCCGGCCGTGACTCGATCCCGTCGGCGGGGGTGGCTCGGAAGCGTTTCACCCCTGTTTCCCTTCTGAAATACGAGCGGGTCTAGTGGAATTCTTCCGGCAGACGCAGAATGCGCCTGAAGGAAGACAGGGGTTCTCCAGAAATTTCGAAATCCCACGGAGGACACGTCCCGCGTGTCGACGACCCTCCACCTGTCACCCCCGCGACGTCCTTTATTACTCGTCACCGTTTAAACGGCGCGAGGCACGCGACGCGAAGCCTCCCCCCCCCCCCCCCCCCGTTATTACCGCGAGACGTCCCCGCGGAGACGCCAGGACGTGCGACGGATGAGAAATTTGTGTCGTCTTCGCGGCCGCCGTGCGACGACGGTCCACGGGAAGAATGCCACCCCGACGAGGCGACTCGCTGCCCCACGAATACGCGGGCAGCCGACCGAAATTCCGGCAGGTTAACCCGCGAGTAAGTGAACCGTCGTCGTCCATTACGCCCGAGTTTATCGCCGACGTGCACTAGACTTAAAAGCACCCCTACCACCGGTACACATACGCACGCACACGAACGCGCGGGGGTGGTTTTCGCGTTGGAGTAGCGATTTCGATCGGTCGCGTACGATATTAAGTCGCGGCTCTCCCTGCAACATTTATTATTCCCGCGATTTTTATCGCGGTATAAATGACTCACTCGATACTTCCCTTATGGGGTGGGGGGGGGAAAGACGTGACTCAGCCGACGCCCCTTCTCCCCGCCCCCGCAATTCCCCGGGACCCTCGGGTGTTCGGCGATAATGTCGAATAAAAAGCAGCAATTCCGACACACCGTATCTGGGGGTGGGGGGTGACTATTTCGGGACGAGGCGTATCAACTGGTTGCTCGAAAAGCCAGCTACGTTTTTGTCGTTCGGGGGTTGATGCGCCTCTGGCCAAGTGGGTCATCGCTGGACCATGTGCACCTTGTACACAACTGTATTTACAATATTGGGGTGTCTAGTGTTCTGAAATACACTGGTCGTTTGGTATTCTTGGTACGGGTCTTCTGCAGAGTTGTCAGATTTGGCGATTTATGAAATTTTGGGAGGCTTATATAATAATAATAAAACGTCTTTATTACGCCATTTAGAAAAAGTCAAAAGCATCAGATATTTTTCTATTTTTTCCATTAATGTAGTCGAAATTCGAAGATCCCCAACCTGGAAATTCGGAAAGAATTCTGAATCTTTGTGAATATGTAGATTGTAGGGAGTTTCCTCCTCGTTACAGCAGAATTTTTGTTTGCTGTCCAAATTTACTCTAAGGGGGTGTAAATTACACCTGAAAATCCGCTTATTTTCCGATCTCGGGTTTATAACTCGTGAACTGTAAAATAATTGTTTTACCATATGATAGATCTAATTAAGAGAAGTAACTTTTGTCTTGACGGAAAATTGAAACATTAGGCCCCAGAGAAATTGAAACATTTAAAAAAATAGGGTTGTAAAAGCTAGGAAAAAGTTGGAAATGGGCCCTCCAACTGTGATGGGAAAAAAATAACGAATACACCAAAATTTAGATTTTAAAATGAGGCCCTTCTTTTCGTGGAATAGGCCCCACGTTTAATCTTGTTTATTTAATTGTTTTAATACGTATTCACTTCGCGTGTTAGCACGGTATTTTTTATTTTATTTAATTTGGAGCTCGCCTCAAGGCACCCGAAAATTATAAGACGGCACTGACGAACTTAATGCTACATTTATTGAAAAAATCATTTATTATATTGAGCCCTTATATTTGGTCCTGATAAAAATTCGTTAATATCATTCGGAGGCCTCAGATTACGTTTCCATAACTGGAAATTTTCTACAGAAGTGGCGTTGGACGTTCAGATAATTTTCTTTTTAATTTCGGCACTTGCAATGATTTCTATAAAGACAATAATAAATTCTGCCTGGAAATTCTAACTAAAACTAACTAAAAGTTAATTTACCATTAAGCTTAACGTTTAACGTTGATAACGTATATAACAAATAAGTGAATATAAAGAATAATCAAATTATAATATACAAAGAATAATCAAATTATAATATACAAAAAATAATCAAATTATAATATACAAAGAATAATCAAATTTTTTAAAGTAATTACAAATACGAGAATTGGATCTCGATGGCCAATATTGGTTTAAAATTCTGCGGATTCTGATTGGACTCGATCTGCCCAACTGTAGAATTCATAGACTTTGAAATATTGTATTATTTAGAACAATTTCAGTATAAATTAATACCTATTCAGATACACACTTATACGGGCTCGACGACGAATATTAATTACGTTGATTATAATTTGTATATTCCACCTTTTTATGTTGATAGCAGAATCTACGAATGGTATGCTCCTCCCGCCAAATTGCCAAAGAATCTCGTGCTCCAATTTGCAGGGCATTGTGTCGTTAGCTAGGATTTGGTGCTGCGATAATAATGGCCTAATGGGCAAAAGTGTACCATTGACCCTGATTCTTATTATTCCCCCTGATAATGGAAATGAAAAATAAATAATTCCTTTCTTCCCTTACTGCTTTCCTGCCTCTTTCATTTTAAAAAATATTAAACACTTTATCTTCATTACACACGTCTACGTTTTAAACGTATCATATTAAAAAAGCACTTAGCTTCAAAGTTCAAAGTTCAAAGCATCTTCAATATTTTTTTACCGAGCAGCAGTGTTACAAATTTTGGCGAATGTCGACGACTCCGTTTGCGAGAGGCTTCTGAAAAAACCCTAGCAAGTCTGCAAACAAGACTCTCCTCGATCACCGACTTCTCAATATTCGTTTCTACTATTTAATCGGTATGCTCCACTCCAGTGCCATCGTTAATCGCTCCGTTCGACTTTTTCCAAGTATGCCGGCCGGATTGCAGGGGAACGGGAATAAAGAAAAAGGGGTAGGAGCTTGCCCGATTGTCGCGCGTTTCAATGCGAATAAATATGGAAAATAGACTTAAGCCAGGCAAATCCGCCGGTTCGATCCGCGTTACTATTTTCCCTCGCGCCGCGTCTCTTTTCTCCCTTTTCTCGGATTCTGCATCCCCTTTACAGGGTCGATATAGAGTCACGCCGCGCAATAAATTCCCCGGGCATTATTTAATTAAACCCCGGGCTGCAATTTATATATTTATACTCGGCCGCCTTTATTCCCCTTATTTAATCGTGGAAGCCTATTCTCAGCCTGGGAAGGAGCCCATTCTCCAGCGTGCGCGCAGTGCTCGCGATTAGAAAACAAGAACAGCGTCTTTGTGCCTCGGTGTATTACATCGCGCGTCAATACGTCAGAAGCGAGCAGAGGCCGTCGGCACAAAGGGGAGGTCAGCGTAATCCCTGTTTGGGAAGCAACCCCCCAGAGTCACCAGAAACACCAGCTAGAAGCAGCCCCATTCATTTGCACCCCATCGTACCTGTTTATTTGGCCACGGCTCCGGAAAGTGCGCACTCACGAGGGTGCTGCCATAAATCAGGATGGCCCGGACGAGGCATCATCATCGATCCCGCGGCGAAAGGAAACCCACGACCCTTCCGCCCTTTATTACTATTATTAAAACGTCTCGTCTTTACGGGATGGAGGGCACGCGTGACCCAAGGGCGCGCGAGACGAGGCCACGGAAGGGCAGAGAGATCCCGGAGGTGCTTCTCTCGTTTTCCCCCGACTTATGGTTTCCCCCATCGATACTCCACCCGCCGATCAGTGGCTCCCAACCAGCCAACTGCCCGCGGCCCCCGGCTACGGCAATTAGGGGCTGCTAATTGCGTCAGAAACCCGTGGGTATCTCGCGCCACCCTCCCGCGGGCACCTTCGAGGAAGCTGTTAATTGGCGCCGCGTGAGACCCGGCCGATCATCCATTTTTCTCCTTCCGCGATGTTTATTGCGCTTCTGGGGGCGGCTCGAGTGCTTTATTCCCCGGCTCCCGGAGGGTCTCTCCCTTTGTCTCGCCGCGGTTCTTTCAATCCCGAGTCCGGCGACACCGTGGAGGGTTTATCAGCTGTGGTGCAGCGCTACGATGACCAGGTTGAAGAGCACTGGCCCCCGGGGAAAGGGGTGTCGCGCGTGTGTCCCTTTGTCATCGGGGTCGCCGTTGCCGCGACCCCCGGCAACTGCTCGACACACGATACCGCTTGCCCTTTCCACGATGGGCAACGAGCAGCCAGCAGATAGCTGGCTTCGTTTATGCCGCGGTGTACGATTTCCGCCGTAAAGCAATACCGGGGGCAGGGCGAAATTAAGCGACTGTCCAGACACCAGGCCGGGGGGCAGGGATCATCGGCGATGACACCTGCGAGATTCCCTTCCTTCTCTCTCGCTCTTCTTCGTCGGCGCAGCTTCACCCTGCCCTCTCCATTTCGTATTAGACCCTGCGGAAGGGCTTCCTCCGCGAGAGAGATCCAATTGTCTCCCCCCACCCCCCCACCCCCAGGTGCATTTCTCTCTCTGATTAGCGTTGATATCGCTGTCTGGGCGGTTTAAAGCCTCCCGCGGATTAGCATTACCGGACTGGGGGCGTCTCGCAATCGCAGACCGGCTAATGGGTCTTCCTGCGGAATAGGAGCCGCGACATGCCCGCCCGGCGCTGTTCAGAGCGGCTAGCCGAAGCGCCTTGGTCGGAAAAATGGCACGAAAATTTGTTAAACACACCGTGGATTTGGATGGTAAATCAACGACCCGTGGAACAATTTTTATATTATACAATTATTAAAACTACCACGCCATAAGTCCGTTTTGGGCTTAAGGATATATCGGATGTACAATATTAGACACAAGTAGATGAAATTTGAAATCTAGATGTGAGCAACTCGAACGACAGTTGGAGTCTTATTTTTACTCGTAGAAAGGTATTTTTCACTTTACAAATGCTTTTTCAAGCATAATTTGCCAAACTGTGAAATTCGTAAAACTCCCAGAGTGTTATTAGACGTATTATCGAAACCCCAAAGAAAATAAAAAATTGAATTTTTTAAGGTCCTAGAGTGTAATACCCTCTTAAAAATCAAAATCCACGGAAAATTTAAAATATAAAGCACCTTTTCATTAACAATTAAAATCTTTAACCTCAGTTTACTCAGCTTCAGATCATTGAGGGTTGGTAGCTTTTTGCATTACCTAGGCCCAATTGGTGTTCCAGTAGACATAGTCCTTATAGTAGAGTACATAGACATAGTATAGTAGTACTATAGTAGACATAGTAGAGTATAACCCTCTACCAGGGAGGGTTTGCCAAGCATCGGGACTTAGATTCGGGTGAAAAGGGACCCTCCGCGCCAGAAATATCACGGGGAGCAATACCCCGGTCGGTTTGCCTTTGTACGACCCCGGGCTCTCGATTAAATACAGATCATTCTAATTAGACCAGACAGAAGTTTCGCCTGCGACGTCTCCGCCTTCAAAGGCACCCTGTCCGTGGCCCCTTGCGCTCGCGCAACCCCGCTTCCTTCGAATTAATTCGCTGAGAATTAATCCCCGACGACCAAAGCGAGATTCCGCGATTCATTAACCCCCGAACAAACGAACCCGAGCGGGACACGCGTTACGCGCCCGTCCTCTCCGCGTTCCCTGCGATACATTTATTCAAGAGAGAGAGATGGGGAGAGATGATCCGCGACCCCGTAGACGAAACGGCTCAGCCCGGAGTCAGGAGCAAGGACTGAGAAAGTTGGAGGAGGTCTCGGGCTGAATAATTCACGCTCCCCCGGCGCTCAGCTCCGTTCGCGATAAAGGGGGCAATAAAGATCGCGAGGGTGGGGGGATGGGCATGAAAAATCTGACCCACTGCGGCGCGCGTACGTACACAATACGTGCCATTAGAGGCTTAATTAGAAGAATTTCGACGCGGTTCTCGGTTTACCAGGCAAATCGAAATTGCTTCGCGTTCATTATCGAGGGGAATATCGGGCGGGGGAGGGAAGGAGGAGGGCAACGACGTCGTCGACCTAATTAACGCCGGGGCGACGTCGACTTTGGAAGCTAGCGCCCGATTCTCTTTGGAAGTTAAAGTACCCGGCGCCGATCCCGCCCGATAAAAGCAGGCCGTGTGCGCCGCTTATTCATCGTCGCGCGGCCACCAATACACGGGCGAGATGTAGTCGGGGACGTGACGCGGCTGCAGGCGCCGGGACGCGTGCAACCACTGACTCACGGGAACAAATCAGACCCCCTACCGTTCAATATGCATGGGTTATCATTCGTAACGCACCGGGAATGAATCATATCCGCGGCGCTCTCGCTCTTCTCAGACCCCGTGCGCTTGTTATTCGTTACCCCGCCCCGGCTACGACCCCCGCAAACCCGCCCCACATCCACGGCTGTAGGCCTTTCAGTCGTACGACGTTCCGCCAGCGACTTCTTGCCGCGTGGAGGACAGGTCGGGAAAAAGGGGGTTATTCTTTGATGGGGGAGGCTTTTGTCGAGCGAGAAGGTTTCTGTACCAGGGTCGAGGGAAAGAATCGACTTGGGAGATCCTCTCCGCAGTCGTACCGACCGGGGAAAACCTTTTCTACCCGCTCATTTCCTTGGCTGATGGATTGCCGGGTCGGGGGATGGGTGGTGTTTGACGGAGAAACGGGGGTGGGTTTCAACGAGCGACTAAGTATTTTTTGTTTCAAGGACTGCGATATACCCCGCTTTGTGCTCGGCAAGTGGGAGAGTTCTGTGCCGGCAGGACAACACACGCTTAACACCTTACGCGATGCCCGTAATATTTCTGGATAGCGGGGGTTGGTATAAATTGGAATACGAGGGGGAGGGATCCGCGCGTTTTTAGATTCCTTTTCTAATCTCGCGCCCCCTCTTTTCACTCGCAACGCTCTTCTCTCTTCGTTATCGAGCCTTCTTATCTCTCTTTCATTCTCTCGGTCCGTCGTCTTCAACACTTATCACGGTCTCTCCCTCCCCTCTCTCAACGCTCCTCAGCCGCGCCATTTACATCGCCCATTCACGTCCCACGCGCCCCCCTTTCTTATCGTTCTTCCCTTACCTTTCTGCCCTCCTTTAATAACCACCCGCCCCGTCCGCTATCTTCCTCGGACAACACCCCCAGTGACCCCGCCGCAATTCCTTTTCTTCGACCCCGGACCCCGACGAAAAGCAACCCCCCTTTGTCGGGGCAAAAGCAACCCCCCCGGACGTGAGGTAACAGGCGACTTCCAGCCCCGGTGCGGCGGGGGAAAATATTTGCTCGGGAAACATCCTCGGGGATTTTAAATGCGCCCCAGGTCGGAGCGATTCGTCGCGCTGTTGGCCGCGAGGAGAGAAAAGGTGGAGAAGAAATTCGATGAGATTTGTAGAAGAGAGACGTACAAGTGAAACTCTGCTTTGGGTAAACGGAAAGGTTGCATTCGCCCTGGACCTGCTACGGGTCGTTAGGAAGTATGTCGAAACCTGTATATATACGAATCAGCAATTGAGCGAGCACTTGCGAGAGAGCGGTATCGGTCGAGACGCCATCTAGCGACGGAGTCGCGAGGTATCGCTACAGATTCTTCCTGGTATTCGCCGGCTCGTCGATTTTGCCCCACAAGGTCCAGAACAATTTGCAGTACCACTCGCGGAGCGCTCCCCTTCTCTGCAATTATTCCGCTCGCCCTGCCGCCGAAAGGTGAAGGAAAAACGAACGAGCACGCTGGAAAGGAGATTTCTGTCGCGCATCAGCCGCGGAAACAATGCCGCGATTCCGCGCGAGCTGCGAGCGTACCAGAGGAATTCCCCTCGTCCCGCCGCGCCGCTATACAGATGCGGGGTGGATGCACCGGTCGATGCGCCAGAAGCGGAACCACCGCCGATAAAACCACCCCCTCCCATCGGCCCCCGCGGGCGTTCACGGAATAATTGGATCGGTTTTTGCAGCTGTGAATCACACGGGCCGCGACAATCGCTGGAACAAGACTTTTTCCTCTCTCCGACGGCTTTTCCAAGCCAGATACATATTCCGGCCCTCCCCGCCACTCTCCGCTCCCTTATCTTCCGAGGAGTGCCACTTTCTTCGCTTCCTCCCGCATTTTTTCATTCAGCCTCCCTCGCGCGATTCCGGGACGTTTGAAAGGCGGAATTCACAATGGATAACTCGGTGAAACAGGGACTAGTTGACTGAAACTTTGCTTCCCTCCCTGCCGCAGTTGAACAACATTCTCCTCGCGGCGAGAGGACAAGCCTGTCATCGGAAGTGATGGATTCGCGAAGTCGTAAAGATCCTCGGTCCCAGTTCGGGCCGAGATAATTCCCTTTGTCGCAAACGCCGCCATTAACTTCCCTCCGATTCCGCCGATAGCGGTAACCGACGCCAAAAAGTCTCCGCTCCCTAATTCTTCGCCAGCTCGAAATCAAAGCGAAGCAAAATCGCCGCGCGCTTATTAGCAGAACCCGATCGCGACAGAAACGGCAATCACTATTTACCTCGGATCTGGAAAACAGTTAATTACTCGCGATAATTAACGTTTGATAACGGTATCGTCGGCAGCGCGGAATTAACGGGGCCGGGGATCACGCGAAATTCCCAATCAGGGATCCTGCGATGACGCCCCGTTGAAAGCAGGTCCACCCGGGGTGGGCCTTCCGCCTCGCCGAAAACCTTGATCGATACGCCGTTGCAGACGCGGATGCCCTGAGGATGCTGGAGCTGGTGGTCCCCCAGCACGTGGTCCGCGGCCAGAACATCAGGCTCGAGTGCAACTTCAACCTGGACGGCGAGACACTGTACTCGGTGAAGTGGTACAAAGACGGGAACGAGTTCTACCGATACGTGCCGCAGGACATGCCTCCCGTGCTCGTCTTCCAGCTGCCAGGTGTCACCGCCAACGTAAGAATCACCTGCTATATCGATCCCTCTTCTTTCCTCGCCGGCTCGCGCCCACTGCACCAGCTTTCGCTATTTAAAGCGCGCTACCCTCCTCGCCTCCCCTACACTGCCCCGCGACCTGCTCGTTTCCGCCTCCGCAACAGCTGGGGGAAATGGTATATAGCGGGCAGATAACAAACGTGCCACGCGGCTGATCGCGTCGCGTTCCCGTCTCCGGCGGTCCACGACGCTTCCATGAATCCCCGCGACGAAACGCATCAATAGCAATCAGTCGCTCGTGGAACGGCGGGGTAGCGGCACGGATAGCCAACTGGATTCGGGGAACGCCGGTCGGCCGGGTTAATTGCGCGGGGTTAATTGGCCGGGGTACTTGAGGGAGGCCTCCTCCGTTTCTTTTCCAGATTCACAATTCCACGGAGAGATCGGTCGTCCTCTATTCCGTGAACCTAATGAGCACGGGAAGATACAGATGCGAGGTGTCAGCCGAGGCGCCGTTCTTCCAGACGGTATCTGATCACTCGGACATGCTGGTAGTAGGTAAGAAATTGTCTGCAAATCCCTCGATGTAGATCTTCCCCTTTGGACGGGGTGGGTGCTTTTGTTAAGGGCAAGGGCGTCCCGAGACTTTTTTCAGGGGTTACTTTGGGATGATGGTAAAAAAATACTTTTGCCGTTTTTAATCCATTTTGTAGTGCCAATTTAATTTAAAACCGAAATTTAAAATATTTCCTTTTTTGGTATAAACTTAATACAGATCAGTTTTAAAACATAAGTCATTTTTCTCAAAAACCAAGGGAGCACTGTCCCTCTCCCCCCCCCCCCCCCCCCGGATGCCCATTATTAAGGGGTACTTACACCTCTTTGACGGTTTCATGAAATCGGAAAAAGATATTTCCCATGAAATTATAGTTTGCACCAGGGGTGGGGAACGTTTTCATGATCAAATTCCCATTACTTTAGCTGTAATCAAATAAGGACGCATTGTGCAGAATATGCAATATTATTTTCTAAAAATCTAACTACTATTAATAATTTTAAAAAATGAAAACTATTTTAGTTCAAAGTTAAAAGTTAATTAATCTCTTAATGACTTTGTTGTGTTTGCTTTTTGTTGGAAAGCATTTGAATATTTGAATAGAGCATGAGGGTCATTTGACGAATAAAAATGTATTAATAAAAATAAAAGAATTTGTTCTGTAATTTTTGGATTCAATCAAAAGGCCGCATTTAAAGACCTAAAAGGTCTCAAGTTCCCCACCCTTGGTTTGCACCTTTAAAAAGTAATGTGAAAAAGGTCCCCTTGAAAAATTCGTTATAATAACAGAAATATGGCCCATAAAGTGACGAGCTTTAAACGCGTTTCTCTCGAAAACACTTGTTGACCTGGTTGACAGCGTAACTCGACATCAGACTGTCGTAGGACCTTAAAATTTTGCGCGGTTATGTAAAAATGCATTGTCTATCGCACTACCTACCCACCGTTTTTTTTTTTATTCACGCAGAGCGGTTTTTACATACAAAGAGCTGTCAAAATTTTTTAACCTTTTTATTCAACCTCGTGTCAGAACCCAAAATCGCAATATTTTTCAAATCCCCTACGTCATACCATAGTGACAAGCACCTAGTTTAAAAATATGCTTTGCTTCTTTATTTCGGACAAATAATAATGGAGAAATTCTGTCAACCAGGTATTCGAACAACATATTTTTAACACCACCTACGTCCTCACTGAAATTATGGGAAAAAATTTCCATATACAGGCAAAAGTATGTTCTATTAAAATCACAAATGGAAATATACATTTTCCCTCACAAAAATTGCAAATTACAAAGTTAACCTCACTCCTAGGGTCTCCAAAGTGGTGGAGCCCCTTAAAGCTCTCGGCGTTAGCATATCTCTGTTGAGCGGGCAAACGAGTATAAGTCAGAATTATTAGTTTTGCAGGAAGGCACTTAGAACATTTAATGTGCTATGTAAAACCAGGTGTTAAATTTTGAACGCGAAGGTTGAGAACGTATACATTAAAAGAAACTTTTATTTTTATCTGCGATCCACAAAAAAGAAGAAAAAAGAAACTGTTAAGGCTTGAGATAAAACTTAACTTATACTCGTCTATGACAGTAAAGGTGCGATCCCACGGCACTCAGGGGACTCAACTTGGGCCAGCCTATGGCAGTGGTTCTCAACCAGTGGTTCGCGATCCCCAAACGGGTTGCCACTGTTTTTTTTTTTAAATTAGAATTATATTCTAAAATACTTATTTTAAGGTGTTTTCTTTACCATATTAAATTTATCTTACCTTATATAGTGGGGGGAGATCGCAGGTTACTTGAATATTATAAGAGGGGATCGCGACTCGAAAAAGGTTGGAAAACACTGTCCTCTAGTTTGCCGCATCGCACTCGCTAAACCGATTTTTGGCGAGCCTAGAAGCCTCGCCGTGGGAGCGCGCCTTAACCCCGATCCCACCTTCCCAGGCCCCACAAGCCTCCCTCTCCGCAGACGAGCACTTACCCAAAGGGACATCGTTGAATGAATCGTGAAAACTTTCAGCCCTACCGGAAGACGGCCCCGTTATCACAGGGAGGCCAGGGAGGCATCGTTATCAGGTCGGTGACGTGGTGCGGTTCAATTGCACTTCAGCGAAGTCGAAGCCAGCTGCCATGCTCAGCTGGTTCATCAACGGAGAGCCTGTAAGTGACTTACGCGGAACGAGCTTGGCGGTGGTAACATTTCAACTTGTCACCAGCCATGAAATTCCGTGGGAAAACCGAGTCACGTTCCCCTTGCCTGCTCCCTATAATTAAACCCCCTCCGCTAATCAATGGCTCCTCTATTATCGACGTAAGAGAACGACGCCCGGCCAACTAGTTGTTTAGAGCAATTTCCTGCCGGTTCCTTATCCTCGGCGCCCTTCTATTAATAAGTTAGCATTTCCCTCGCCCTCCACATCTTCGCCGCCCCTAACTCTACACTCCCGCGGGAGGAGACGGAAAGGGTGACGGAGTTGTAACTTATCCGCTTCTCCTCGCTTATCCACGTCCAATTGCCAACTCGTCCCCCCCCCCCCTCCCACACACGCGCAAAGTGTCCGCGGCTAGACGCGCGGCGCGGTATAGCCCGGTACGTGAGGTGCAGCGGTTTTTCGTTGCATATCAGGTCGACACGCAATACTTGAGGGGGCCCCACATCACCGAGGTGGATCGCGAGGGTCTGGAGACGGCCGTGCTCGGTCTGGAGTTTCGTCTGCGTACGAAGCACTTCAAGAGGGGAGACTTGAAGATCAAATGCCTGGCCACGATAGCGACCGTATATTGGAAATCGAACGAGCTCAGCATAGAGGGTGAAAGGCCCCTCAAAATGCCGGTAATGGAGAGCAGGGAGACAAGGGCGCAAGGCCACACGCACGCGGAACATATCTTAGGAGGTAACAAAGTAAAAAATGGGATATGGCCACGTGTGATTCGCGGGACCGCCGCGAGGAGGGTGATTCTTCGTAGGCAAAATACGTCGACTATGTAGAATTACGCTCTTATCGTCCGAGCCTCCGTTCCCTGAAGGTCGCTCGAGTACGCGACACTTAGCGGCGACGTCTCGTTGTCAGTGATTCTCTATACTTTCTTTAAAATCCATCCACAAGCGAGTCGAGACATTCCAGTCTCATGCGAGGCTTTTCAGAAACGAAGCTTCCCGACTTATTTTCTAATCGAAGAATCAGTCCCTTCTGTATGCTTTCTTATTCCTCTTTTGGACTCGGCATGAGAATATAGCACCTTGAGCCTCTGCCTGTAGGCAGCAGCCCTCTTCTCCTCGACGTTCGAATAATCTCGCGGCCGTGAAAGATTAATTGTCGGCGTGATATCGACGCGGAGGGGAAAGAACTAACCTTCCAGGTGGATTCAGCGGAATATCGTTGGATAAACTGCGACGCCGTGTCGGGAGCACGTAGCGGCGTCGACACGTATCGTCTTTGTTCGTTTGCCGACAATTTGCTGACTTACGTTGCATGGCCAACAAATGTCAGACACGCCGTGCAGCTGCTGATGCAATTCCCTCGCCGATATCGATCGAATTAGAGCCGCGATATGTCCTGATTTTTCGCCCGGTGTTCTCCATCCTGGTGTCCGGCACACCTCGTTCCTTCTCGTCAGCCGAAATTACCGGGATAATTTGTTGGTTGCAGGAAGTGGAAGCGGAACGCTGGCACCCTGCATCTTGCCAGTGATCACCAGTCTGTTGGTACTGCGATAAGGAAGGGGAGTCACACACCGTGGATACCCAGTTCTTCGTGCTCATCCATTTCAGGCCCGCCTGGGAAAAAGAAAGAACAAAACGAGAGTCTTGCGGAGATCACTGTGTACGAAATTAACCGTGTTGTTTCTATTTTTTATAATCGCAGTTAGTGGAGGTAGAGCGAGGACATAGACGAGAGTCAGAATATACTTAACGGAGTACATACCGACAGTTTTAGGGTGTTAGCGGTGGAGGGACGTGTAAATTCTTAAGTACTGGGTTTATCCATAAGTCTGCGCGTATCTTCGATAACGTTTTAATCTACTATCCTGTCCGGCCCATTACTCGCCGCTCTCCTTATCCACTGTACTGCCACTGAAGACTACGTATGCATACACGTATCGCACAAACTTATGGATCGACTTCGCGGGATCTGGATAGATGGTGGTTGTTTCAAAGTTTTTATTCAGTCGTTGGTACAATCCAATGAGCATGTAAAATTTATAAGTCTTTTTCGTGGAAAAGTTCGAAACGCGTCCGGGCGTTCGAGGATGCGAGACTTTCGAATCTGCGTACATTATTCTCCTCTCCTTCATCTTCTTACTGTTAAGGGGATCTCGAGCACGTGCGAATGAGTACTTATTCACTTTGATGCCTGTCCGACAGAGAGCGCGAGATCGAATGCCTAGCATATTTATATCTAATTGTACACGAGTGTTTCTATCGTCCATTCGAGGGAGAACGAGAAAGGTTCAGCCCAGTGAGAAAGAATGCTCTCTTTCATCGTAGCTTTTATCAATCTAGTCGCTATTAATCAGCCTCAAAGATATGTTATTAATCTAGAGTTATTGCGAACTGTGCGTGAGCGTGTGTGTGCGTGAGCGGCATCTGTTTACCAAAGAACATTTCGCGCTGTAACATTCCTAATTGTTAATTACAAGTGAGGCATAGGGTGTGTAGAGGCATCATCGTGTAATGCCGCCACTTTGTGTACGTTATACATACCGTACGGTATACATATCTGTAAGAGCACACTGTACATATGTACATAAAATCGAACCGACTTTTATCTTTAACTTAACGTTCTGATAATAAAACGACGAACGAGAGAGACGGGGTCTCTGTAATCTTTGCGACGCGCGTGCCATTCGTGGAGATCTCGATTTATTTATGTATTAAGAATAAGGGCATCACAAGGCGGAAGTTCTGAAGAGGCATCTCTCGGTGAAGAAAGGATGCCGCTGCCTCTGCGGCTGGCAAGCCTTGGCAGGCGATCTGGCGAAGAAGCTGGAAATCTTCTGCACCCCCGGATTCGTCGCATCTTCCACATCCTCCCACTCGACCGGCAGGGCTCGCGACTCCAGGACCTTCTCAGCGGTGGCCCAGCTGAACCGGACGATGCGCGGGAACCCGAACACGGGGTCCACGTTCTCCGGCAGCCATTTCTTCGTTTCGGGATCGTTCGGATAGCCGCTCCCGTATCCCGCCTTGATCGAACCCTCGCGGAACTGCCACGCCCGTATCGCGTGGTCACGCGACACCTTGGCGCAGATACTGGAAGCGCTGACGATAGGGTAGATGGAGTCCGCCTTCTTAGCGACCACCACCTTCAAGTCCGGGAAAATCTGCTCCAGCCGAGCCTGATACTTCTCCGGCCTGCCCACGGTGTCCACGTAGATCTCCGTGATGCGTGCGCCGGCCTCGATCACCAGCTTGACCAGCTCGATCGCAGAGATCATAGACACCTCGTTCAAGGACGTTTTGCTGCGACGGTACATACTGTTCGCGATAACGTTAGGGGATATCACGTCCACGGCCCATCCTATCCGATCGCCGTGCTTGCAAATCTCGTCGAAAATAGCGTCTCTCTTCTCCTCCGTCAAGCTCTTGGAGTCGGCGCAGTTCAGGTCCACGAGAAGCTGCTTTTCGGACAGAGGTGCGTAAGAAATTCCATAAACCATGGGTCCCAGAACCGGGCCCCGGCCAGCCTCGTCTATGCCAAGCTGGCACGGCTTCTCCTTGCATACCTGTGGTACCTAAATAGAAATCCAAACTGTTCAACGCTCCAGGAAGATGCGGCGCTAGAGTTAGGTATCTCGTTCGTTTGAAAAACAGATTACTTTAAACTGTATTACGATGGGAATCAATGGCTTATGATTAAACGATGTTTATTTGTAACAAGTTTACTCTATACTCCTATGTTGTAGAATACACATTGCTCTTTTGCAATAGCGTCTCCTGCGTAGCTTCACAAGCTACATCAAGATTGTAAGTCAGAACTCCGAAGGCTGCACAGCCAACAACCACGTGCTGCGTCGGAACGTTATTTATTTTTATGAACTCATGCATCCTTGATCATTAACAAGCCAAGCCAATAATTAGTAATGGGATCATAAATACTTTAAAGTGCTTTAAATCTATATATATGACGAAAACTTTGAACTACTTCGATCATGATTCGAAACTTAAAACTCTTGAAAGTCTTGAAAATGAACATCTGGTTGCCAAAAACTAGCCGGCTTCGGCCGAAATTTAGATTCTGATTTTATAAAAAAAAAATTATTTTTAGTTTTTTTTATGAAAGTAGTCACATTTCGTGCTGCCGGAATTTATCGTTCAAAAGTTTTTAGGCGACAGACAAACACACAAACATAGAAGCTTTCTGCTTTATATATTAAGATTATTATTATTTATTTTTATGAACGGGAAACCGATTGCAATACAAAATTGAGGTTACAATCATGGACGTCCGCAAGGGTGTGTGGGCAAAAGGGGCAGTTTTTCAGAAAAAATCGCTTATTTCTCAAAACTGATCTTTATTAAGTTCATACTAAAAAGGGGAATATTTTAAAATTTCGGTTTTAAATTTTTAATTAAATTTGCACTATAAAATGAGTTAAAAAAAGGCAAGAGGGGTATATATTTCTTTACCATATCCTAAAATTGCCCACCCCCCCTGGAAAAAAGTCTCCGGACACCCCTGGTTACAGTAACTTGAATCAATCAGTTTTTAACGTTATACTAGTCTAGTAAATAGGAAAATAGATCAAAGTTTTCCAAGAATTTGTTCGCACTTCATAGTGCTTCCCTCAGTGGATCTACTGCCCAATAATTATACACTGGCAACCTGGCATCGAATAGGAGTTGTCTCCGCAGGTTTCTAGGCAGAGCATTGTACAGAACTAGCCCCCACTAAATCCAGGCAACCAATTAAGTCATTCATGATCTTATATAAAAAAAGGTAAATCAGCAACCATCCTGCGGTTCAATAAGGAGGAAAGTCTTGTAGGGTTCAATAAAACATGAGCTGCAAACCACAGGAACTTGTGTCTTGGATTCCAAATTACTGATGCATATTCAAGATAAAGACACAGCAAGGCGATATGCAGTAGCTTTAGCGTCTCCTTGTTTTTAATTATTTTTTGGCAAATCTCATTATTGTTCCCAGGGTTCTGCATGCTTTACTATTAATGCGACAGTAGTGTTTCCTAAAATAATGACCCCAAGATCAGTCACTTTTCGTACATCATTTAGAACTCAGTGTCATTTTATTGCGCGTGCACAATTGCTCTAAACTCCGCAAATTTGCCTGCAGTTTTCCCGCATCTTCGGGGTCGTTTATTCTACTGAAGCTTATGACTACCAAGACTTTGAAGCACAGGGGTTTCAAGACTTGTCAAGACTTTCAAGAGTTTTGAAGCGCTCCCAATTAGTCGCCTGATATACAAGACAGATTCAAAGCGGCCCGAAGTGCTTCGAACGCCATCACTACCAATAACGCATCGAACTTTATAACCTCCAATCGCGCCATTAATTCTCAAGTCGCGAGATAATCGAAGCAATCGACGAGTAAGAACGTAGAACTTCGGAGCCGCAACGAACCGATTGCATTCCCATTTTTTTCGACATACCTCCGACAAGTAAACTTTATTAACGTCATTGTCCCAAGCCTCGAAGTACGGAGTTAGCTCTGCCCTGCAAGTAATCCGCGTATCTTCCTCCAAATTATTGCAACTCGTCTCTGATTCAGTCTCCCCCGCGATTTCCCTCTTGCTCTCCATGATACTTGCGTATTTTCCCGAGCTTGAAAGCGACGAAACCTAACCTCCTCCGCGAATGTCACCGTTCGGAGAAACCGCCAAAACCAGAGGCGCGCGTATCGATAGGTCGCGCCTGTATCGAACCGCTGCGGGCGATTCTCTATGGTCCGCGGAAATAAACATCGTTTTCTCTCGCTCGCACGAGGGACCCATCGGCGGAGGTGCTATCAGCTCGTGAAGAACCAAGATTATCCTGGAGGACCGAGCGGCTCCGTCGCGCGCGTGCAGAGGAAAATATCTGAACGGCGAGCATCTACCGATAAACTAGCGTCCAGCATCGACCTCTACGTCGCCAGTCCAAGGATTCCTGGCTACCTGTGTGCATGTGTGCCAGCGTACGCGTGTCCTCGGTGGAAATAGTTGATGACGCCGTGCTGTAGTACCGATATCTCTGTGCCGTCGCGAAATACAACATAACCTAGCAAAGAAAATGCCCGAGCTTTTATCGGTGTCGTTCGAGGCCCTGTACCCGCGAGGAATTTGATTCTAACGCTCCCGTGCCGTTCCGCAGACCGCTCCCCCGAGCACGTCGCAACATGAAAGTGATCGTAAAGAAGCTGCAAGGAAAAGAATGTGTTGTTGACGTGAGTAGCCCTTCGCCAATTCACATTCCTTCGCCCCCCTTCGATTACACATGGGAATATCGCGTAACGGATTTATCTCGCTGACGCATCACGGTGCTTCTCGAACCTTCTTTCGTACGCGCCGTCCCTCGCGAGTTTCTTTTATTTAAATCTTCCCGTTACTAACAAGTGGCTCTCGACGCCCTTCTGCCCGCAGATGATGCCCTCTGAGACTGTGCTGCAGTTGAAACACAAAGTCAGCGACCTCCTGGGCATAGATGTCCCGCAACAGAAACTCTTGCTCACGGGCAAGACGCTAGCTGGTAAGGATCTCGAAAGATGAACCTCGGCCCGAATTTCCGATCGATTTAATTCCGATTTAATGTTTCAGACGAGAACCCGTTGAGCTTCTACCCGGGGATCAAGGATGGCAGCAAGCTGAACCTGTTGGTGATCAAAAAGTCGGAGGAGGGGTCTAGCAAAGAAAAGTCCGCGCTGCGAAAGTCGGGCACGCATCTCCTCCGAGATGAGATCTCTAGAGTTCTGAGGCATTATTACACGGAGTCCGAGACAGAGTCGATAGTAAACGAGTTGATAAAAGACCTAAAGAACAAAGTGAACAACCTCAGTTATGACGATTTAGAACGATTAGCGACAGCACTGCTCCAGGACCAAGAGAACATAGCTTAAGGACACTTTGATTTTCTCCAACTTCTGCTTATTTCAATTATTGTAATACACTTTTATTTAATTAAACCGTTGCCTCATTGTACACCCTCGTAACCGGTAGTACATTTCGAAGCGCGATCGAAAGGGAGAGGGCGTTTCCGCCGGGGGGAAGAAGCTTATCCAACGAGCAACTTTATTAAAACAGACGAGCGTACAATAGTAGCCGGCTGCTAAGGGTCTGCCAAGTCCAGCTGGCGGAAGTATCTCGCGACCAGGCATATGAACAGATTCAGCGCCCTCGTTTCCTGTACTTCCAAGTTCTCCTGTAAGCAGAGCGAGCGAAATTAAATACCTCGGAGGTTTCGTAGGAAAAGTTCAGCCGAATGACTTTTGTATCTTTTAATATGAATCCCGGCTTTATTTATCCTCCTTTCAGGCTACTTTCCGAGATCATTCTCAGACTTATGTGAATGGCAAGTTTAATACACACTTATGGAATAAAATTGATTTGTTAAAAAATAAAAGCTGCGTACGTTTCTTGCTTCTCAGCCGATATAGCGAGCTGAACTTTTCTTCGCTGTGTCTACGGTAAGTATATTTCGAACGCGGGCATTACCGAGCTTGCGCGAATCACCGAGCACGTTCTGGCTAAGGTACGAAGGCAGGAGCACGCGTCCGGAGTCAAGGGCATCTCCAGAACGACCAGCAGCGCGTATATCCACTGGCCAAGCTCGTGTTCGATCTTCTTCTGCCCGGCGACGTGCTCCGCCAAGTACTCCAGTATCTGCTCCACCATCGGCTGGCTCAGGCAGAACACCGTGTTCAGTGTCGGCAGGATCTTCGTCCTCTCGTCGCGATTCGAGCAGAACTGGATCCAACCTTTCTCGTCGTCCATGCTCGGCTACAAGCGCAAAGAGTTAATAGTAAACAGCTGTTCGCCCTCGGAATGTTTGTTTACCTACCAGGTCAATCTGCGAAGGTCTCCACTTGCGCTTTGCAGTTAGAATCTCACTCTTCAGCTGACTTACGTATAATCTTACGTGGGAGAAATCTGAAACCTGGCACTGCTGCCAGTCCAGAGTAGGGCTCAACCAAGACGGTGCTTCCAGGCATCCTAATAACTTGGCGCATTGGTATCATTATTACATCGGACGTTCCTAAAATGTTTCGTCAAACTTCAGCAGTGTATTCCACCACGTAAGCGCGGATCTAGGTTCGAGTAACATTCCTTCCAGTCCTAAGAGTAGGCTCTCACTACGCCTCGCCTCATTTTATTTTTCCTATATTTTTCTTGTGTTCTTTGATAATTTGACTCGCACTGCGTTGAGGCAAGGTGCGACTCCGAGCTGTAGGCTCTTTCTCAAGAATATGTGAGTGATTGCAATGGCACAGCTTTCGGTGACCGCCAAAGCAGGAAGGGAAAGGTTCTCTGAGCAATCTTAGATAACTTCAGGTATGGAAAAACGGAGGCGATGTGAGAAAAGAAGTTGAGGCAAGGCATAGTGAGAGCCTACTTTAAGAGTAGCAGAATACACTTGGCGAAGTTCCGCCAAACACTCTACGAACGTTCGAAACTCCATTCAGTTAATAAGTAAACTCGCGCCGCTTCACGAGCGGCTATCGAACGCTGCGTAAACTTACAGGTTCGACGTCGATTGTCGGGTTTCCCAAGCGCTTCTGATCGATGTCGGCCACGACGATATCCGCGCATTGTTGCGCTTCTATTCTGCAATAAAGTAGTTTGAAATTAAATTAATCCCCGCGCCGCTGCGTACCTCTCGTTTACTCACACCACCCTTTTGATGTACTCTTCCCCGGAGGCGGGTGGCAGAGACAAGTTAACATTCGTGTCGATCTCGCCGACTAAGAAAGCGGGCTGTCTCAAGTAGTCAGTCATCGCGCGGACGAATGTTACGTTAAGGCAGTGAACGGTTTGTTGTTAATATCCCTTCCACTGTTCAACGAGTATCTCGAATCATGGTCAACATCTCTGAAGGTTAAGGTACGTATTTGCAAAGGCCAGCGGCGGTCAGTTTGAAGGGCGCTGCGGAGGAAGGCGCGTAAGAGTATTTAAAGTGTGATGAGGCTAGCGGCGGATTAGATATTGTTTAAGTACACACCTTTGCGACAAGCATTCTATTGAAAATTTGATATTGTTTACCATGAGGATAGATTAATCGGAGATAAATACCGTTTGACGCGTAGCGCGAAACTCTGTAGCCGCCTAGAGGCCGTTAGGTGAACCGAGCCTGGCTTCCATTTTGACCAGGAAATTCTGAAATGTTAGCCGGGTCGCAGGATTAACGAGGAGGTGTGTGAGAGGAATGGCGATACATGCTAATTGCATCGATATTTCGTATCGATACATATTGATGAATAAAGTAGCGATGCAGATAAAATATTAATGGGCAAAGTATCGATGCAGATAAAATATTGAAAATGAAGTATCGTTAGCGTCAGTAACTATACTTTTATTTATTATCTGCAATCTTAGAGCATATCTAATAGCGTATTCGGCAGGCACGCACTGACACTGCACTAGTGCTAGAAAATAACTTGGATTGGTTGATCCTTATAGAGCTTCTTCGTTTCTGTTAGAAACAACCAATCCAAGTTATTTTCTGGCACCAGTGCAGTGCTAGTGAATTCGCTGTAACCCAGATAGCACACCTCGTCTTAGAAACGTCTAGTTTGTGTCCATTTTAGGTCTGAACGTCTTGATTTGTAACAAGAAGTCTTTAAGAAGCCTTTTGGACGTCTTTAAGACTTTACCAGACGTTGTGCTATCTGGGAATGCGAGTAAAATCAAAAAATAAAAGTAACTAATTTTTTTAAATTACAAGGTTTTATGAGCAACGTAACAATTGTGAAAAATAGTTTTATTCAGAATACCAATCTTCAATCCTGAAACGCGCAAGATATTTATGGTTATATATCGATACTGAAATATATCGCTACGTTAAGTATCGATATAAAATATCAAAGTTTGGATTGAAACATATCGATACCTGTATCGCCATCTCTACAAGGAGGGGGATAGAAATATGCTCGTCGAGTGTAAATTAACGAATTTCTCAGTTTCTGCGAATGTTCCGTGAATTTTTAGAGTCGTGCTTCAAAGAATAGACCCTTGGTTAGTTTTTTATACGATAGTTACGCGGGTTTTCGTTATAGTTAACCGAAGGAAGGGAGAAATTCGTTAATTTCCAATCGCTACGCCATGTTTCTGTCTCTCTCCTTCTCGCACATTACACCCCTCTTTCTCCCGCAAGCTCTGAATCTCTCCTTCTCGCACACTATTCCCCTCTCTCTCTAACACCTCCTCGGTAATTCTGTGACCCGGCTGACTTTTCAGAATTTCCTGGTCAAAATGGAAGCCAGGCTTAACCCGCCGTGCGGCCGCCAGACGGCGGCAGAGTTTCGCGCCATTTCTCGCGCTCAGTCGTCGTCGGTCCTTCGGGCCGGGAGGACCTCCGGGGACCCTGGAGCTGCCGAGCCACCTGTCTAATTTTTGACAACCAGATGTTCATTTTCAAGACCTATCAAGAATTTAAGAGTTTTAAGCTTCGAATCATGTTCGAAGTGCTTGGAAGTTTTCGTCATATATGTAGATTCGAAGCGTTCAACTAAAATGTATTTAAACAGTATAAATAATACTATGTAATATGTATAAGTATTAACATTCATTTATCGAACGATTAAACATTGAGAATAAAACAGAATTCAATTGGCATAGAAAATCATTTGCAAATCCAAGGCCAAAGCTTACTAATTGCTTGATATCTCGAGTTGTATCGATCATAGTTAATAATAATTTATACTGGCCGGTTAGTGCAAATGTTCTTAACATTATTTGTCATAGTAATAGCCACTGGAATGGATATTTTAGCAGAAAATTCATTTTTGCCGAAGAATTCGTTGGATTTCGCAGTTGTAATCAACCGTCGACTTTGTTTTGATTGGAGGACATAGTTTCTCGAAGTGAATATACGGAGCTCACGGAGCTCCATGTACTCAGTCGTCGTCGGCCCCTCGGGCCGGGAGGACCTCCGGGGACCCTGGAGCTGCCGGGCCACGTGGAGCTGCTGGAGCTGCTGGAGCTGCTGGACCTGCTGGACCTGCTGGACCTGCTGGACCTCCTGGACCTCCTGGGGACCTGGTCAGGGTTTCAGCCCTGGTCCTTCCTGCGCCACCTGGACCATTCGGACCTACTGGACATCTTGGACTTTCTGGGGATCTCTTCTCGGTTTCAGCCCTGGTCTTTCCTGCCCCCCCCCCCCCCCTCGGCCCCCTAGCCGAGGTTAGCTTATTCGTTTGGTGCCGATGAAATTTTCGGGTTCGTTAAAAGCCATTCAAAATGTTAATATTCTGTCAAGGCCAAAATCGATTTCTCTTCCTTTTTAACTGATTTCTTCGATTGTTTTCCATCATCTGTCCTATTTCATACATTCCTTCGTAGATTTTTGCATGAGTCGTTCTATTTCGTGTATTTGTTCGATGGGATTGCATGATTTATTTTATTTGATGCATTTCTTCGATAGGTTTACATGATTTATTTTATTTGATACCTCCCCAGATTTGGGATCTCCCCAGTAGTAAAAGACATATACAAGAAAATGCAGGGTGCATGGCTGCAGCTGCGAAAAGTACATATTTTGCAATGAACATTGCTGTATCAAATTATTTCTGGCCTGAACGAATTTCAAGTTAGTTGGGAGTCGTTGGAGTGAGACAGAACGTCAACAACCTTTACCAAATTCGTGATCTGCCAGTTGAACTTTACCTGCGACAGTGATCGGATGTCAGTCAACGCGTGAGCATATTATTTCGTGATATCTCGATTCCTGGATTAATTGCATCGATTACTGGACCATGTGGGAGGTCGCTTAACAAGATTCCACTACAATTCAACCAGTATCTAGAAGACTTCTCGAGCAATACTTTTCTCGAGGAGCTGGGAGTCGTTGAAGCGAGACAGAACGTCAACAACCTTTACCAAATTCGTGATCTGCCAGTTGAAATTTACCTGCGACAGTGATCGGATGTCAGTGAACGCGCGAGCATATTATTTCGTGATATCTCGATTCCTGGATTAATTGCATCGATTACTGGACCATGTGGGAGGTCGCTTAACAAGATTCTACTACAATTCACCCAGTACCTAGAAGACTTCTCGAGCAATACTTTTCTCGAAGAGCTGGGAGTCGTTGGAGCGAGACATAACGTCAACAACCTCTACCGAATTCGTGATCTGCCAGTTGAACTTTACATGCGATAGTGATCGGATCTCAGTGAAATCAATCTTCCTGTCTGCATGGATAGTAGTGAGACTGTGTTCAACGATCGGTGAGTGGTACATTTTCATTATTTCAATTTTTCTGCATGCTATTGAACAAATAATTGCTGTAGCAAGCACAGTGACCACGAATACATACTTAGTTCTCGTAAACAGTAACAATAAATTTCAAATTCGAGGTCAGAGTGCTAATATCGTGTTTTAAATATTAGAAATTATTTTTCTTGAATTTTATAATCAAAGCTTGATGCTTTGAATACGAGTTACACTTCTCAAGTTTAATTATATTCGAGTCATTAGATTATCTTAATAAAACGAGAATGGAAAGCATTAATTTCTTATGGATTTTCAACTATATTACTTGCAGCTCTTTCTCATACAAATATTAATAATTGAGAATGACAGTTGATATTGATACTACTTGGTCACTGTGCTCGCTACTTCTACTATTCTCTCTCTTTACAATATTTAAACCAGTCTGGCAATAAGTCATAGTTTATGAACTTTAGCCATAAGACTTTTTCCAAATTTTCAAAAATGCGCTAAGCATTGGTGGAACATAGACCAGAAATATTTCGTAGAAATGGGTCACTTTCGTAGGTACCTCCAAGTGGTGTGCTCGGCTCCTTGGTAACGTTTCCCAAGCATTGAGACTTTCGAAACGGAATCAAGCTAAAGCCTACGATCTAGTTTAAGGGTCCAGATCAAGCCAAACTCACATTCGGTGAGCTTGGTTCGGTCTGGACATCTATTCAAAAATGCACTTGCGTAAAAGTTGCTACTCCTTTTTCGAATTAGAGTCACCCCTATATACCCCGCGGCGTGTATACACTTATTAATCCTTTGGACTTTAAATTAAAATCTTTTGAAAGAACATAGTAGCCTTTTCTCTCTAAATATTGCAACCAAAGTTCAAAGGGTTAATATATTTTCGCAAGATTTTCAGGAAATCGTGCGTTTAGATTTAAGTAAGAGAATTGTAAAGACCTACGTACGTACAGAGACATAGACGAGAATGGAAAGTGTATATCTCTTTCGCGTCCGCGACATCTATTAAAAATGCACTTGCGTAATTCGAGCGATAAGCTTCTGTTCCGTCTCGTTCTTTTTACATATAAGAGTGCCAAATGCACTTTTCTAGAAATACAATTCGCCTTCGACACTGATTTCGATTTCGAGCAAGGTGTTGCTCGACTGTAGAGCGCGACAGACTGTGCTGGTATCACGGCTTTTTACGAGTGTCTAAAGTCGTAGTACTTACCTGAGTCTCCATGTAGAAACGAAATTTCGGTGAATCGAGGGTGAATGTCGCGTCGCGTCGCGTCGCGTCGCGTCCCGTCTGACCATTGCTAGTCAAGACCATTGTTAGTCGATGATGTCCGCCAGTTCATGACCATTCTGAGTTCTATATCCTGTCGAATACCGGGCTTCTATACCGGGCTTCCAAGTCGATGCGCTCTGTAGTCTCAGATGGCTCGTTCTCGGCCACGCGCGACATGTAGAAACGAAAATTCGGTGCATCGAGAGTGAATGTCGCGTCTGTCGGCTTTAGACAGAAGACCCTTGTAAGTCGATGATGTGCGCCAGTTCATGACCATTCTGAGTTCTATATCCTGTCGAATACCGGGCTTCTATACCGGGCTTCCAAGTCGATGCGCTCTGTAGTCTCAGATGGCTCGTTCTCGGCCACACGCGACATGTAGAAATGAAAATTCCGTGCATCGAGAGTGAATGTCGCGTCTGTCGGCTTTAGACAGAAGACCCTTGTAAGTCGATGATGTGCGCCAGTTCATGACCATTCTGAGTTCTATATCCTGTCGAATACCGGGCTTCTATACCGGGCTTCCAAGTCGATGCGCTCTGTAGTCTCAGATGGCTCGTTCTCGGCCACGCACGACATGTAGAAACGAAAATTCCGTGCATCGAGAATGAATGTCGCGTTTAGTCTCCTTTGCAATCTCAATCGGGAGATTCTTAGCTTTCGCATATCCCTCAAAAGTTACGCAAGTGCGTTTGTCGATTCTTTTCTATCTCTGCAATGAGATATTTAGAATCTGTTTGTCACTCGAAAGCATTGAGCAAAGCAAAGAGATCGACGAGAACCTCTCTCGTCTATTTCTCTCACGCGTGTATGTTAACCCTTTAGACTTTTAAGTAAAGTCTTTTGAAAGAATTTTAGTAACCTTTTACCGAATATTGCAATCACAGTCCGAAGGGTTAATATACCGAAGCATAGTCTGTTAAGACTATGAAATTGTAAAATCTCTTTCGCGTCCGCGGATTTTTTTTTTAAATAGTAGAGTGAGATTGCCGCTTCCCTCATTGCTTGCAATGCGGGACGCGATGAGTTGATTATAATGGAGGGTGGATGGGATTAGAGTTTTTTTTCGGGATGAACCTTTTGTTGGTTCCTCATCTCCGATTCGATATCTGAACCGAAGGGATCGATGGATCTTTGTTTCTATCCATCTCTTTGGTTTAGTAGGCTAAGGGTTTCATGTACAGGGAGATCGACGGAACTATGATTCCATCTATCTTTCTACGGGTCTCCAAGCGCAGTAACCTCCACGCGGTGAGACCTGGTAATCGGTGAGAACCGAGCTGATAGCTGCGATTGTATAAGAATTTCTTTGAGTTGCAATACTTTGGTGAAATGTAAGAATAAGATATGTAACTTGAAATGTTATTTGATTGTTCCTACCCTACCCAAAAGCACGCGTATAGTGTTAAGATACTGTGATAAGTGTAATAAAAAAAATAGGAGATAGAGTTATGATCGAAATTTATGGAAGTAAGTATAAATTATGTTTCTAGAAAAATCTGTTAAGAGTAAATGGAATCATGCAACATGTCTCTTGAAATTACATAATCGTAACATTCAGATCGTTGTAAATAGATTTGAAATATTTCCGATAATATTTAATTTTAATTCCTACCACTCGCAGCACTGTAACCTCATTCTCCACTGAATCGATAATGTCGGCTGTGACACAAAAATGGTATAGAAGCTCGCAAGCCCATCGAGCGCGTGATGTTGGGTATCTAACTGATAAGTCTTAAGTCTATGCCCAAAAATTCAACAAATGTGACTGTAACCTGCAACCGCGCAGGAGACCATGTTGGAGGCAAACACGTTTTCCGCAAACACGATATCCTGAAAACCGAGAAGGTAGATTCCAAACATTATAATCTTTCAAAAGACTCATACATCGCACTTACTTTCAACCTAGCGCCGTGTCATCCAACAATCTCAGTAACTTTTCAATATCCGCTAACGCCTGCGTATAGTATCGAAATAAATATTTTTCACAGATGACGTTGAAGAATTTTCCAAGAGGCGGGAAGAAGCTCCAAGAGAAGAAATCATCAGATTCGGTAAATTTATCATAAACGAATCCTCGAGAAATGTTCCTCGATCAATAATACACCTCGCATTTATCCAACAGCTATTTAAACGACACGATAAACCGATCAAAAAGAGCCGCGATAAGCACAAGGCAAGGAGAACCGACGAAGAAGAAACAACCTTTGTCGCCAACACTGCGGAACGATTATCGCATGCTACGATATGCGAGGGTTTGACGATATTAGGATGCATTTTCGAAGTAACGGAATACGATCTGATCATATCCCTGCCTGGTGGCACGCTAGGTCGTATCCAAGTGACCGATATAAGCGAGGCGTACACAAATCTGTTGCAAAGTTTAATAAAATCCGAAGACAGCCGGCCGAACGAATTCAAGCCATTACCCGAGCTGTATTCCCCCGGGGAGTACGTCGTTTGCTGCGTGAAGAATATACAGCCCGATGAAAAGTGGCAGATTGCCTTGTCCCTCGAGCCCCGTCTAATAAACCAGAATCTGAGCATCGGTCACTTGAGCAACGGCTGTAAAATAGCGTGTAGCGTTAGCAGCATAGAGGACCACGGCTACGTCGTAGATACAGGTTTAACGAATGTAAGAGCATTCGTACCCTCCAAGAAGGGCAGCAGTGAGAAACCTCTGCGTGAGTAAACTTCCAAGTATCTGTGTATTTTATGAAACTAGGGATTAAAAAGTGTTCAACTCGTGTTTATTGCTTTTCAGACCCTGGCAAGCAAGTCTTCTGCCATGTACAGGAAATTAAAACGAACGACAATGCGTCGACGATCACGCTGTCCACGAAAAAGAAGTATGTGAAAGCGATAAACGACCTTGAAGTCACGTCGTTAGACAGCCTGATGCCCGGAACAAGATTCGATCTGAATGTAAAGAAGGTTCTCGCTAACGGGCTTTCCGTTTCGTTCGGCGAGAGCTGCGTGGGCTACGTGAATCAATTATACTTGGACGAACCTTTGTCTACGTATTCGAAGGGGATGCAAATCATCGGCACTCTGCTGTACATTCTGCCGACCGTGAAGTTCGGATACTTTAGTTTATTAATAGGCAAGCGTAGAGACGAGACTGTCAGGCTAGGCGATTTCATAGAAGAAGCTACTGTATTGTTCAGAGAATCCGGGGGAATTGTGCTGCGCTTAGCGGAAAGAGTACGCGGGTTCCTTCCCTTGAAAAGAACTAATGTTGATTTCGACAAGATCGTTGAGAAATTCGCGCCTGGTAGCAAGCACAAGTGCAGAGTGGTGTCGTACAATTGGATGGACGGGACCTACGTCTGCACTATGCAGCGCTCGTTGATGGAGCAGAAATATTTCACGCTGTCCGACTTCAAGCCCGGCGACTTTGCGAGCGTGAAAATCACGAGTATTAACGCTAGCGAGGGCTGCGTCAACGTTCAAGTTGGTAAAGTTAAAGGGCACGTCGCGTCGGAGCACGTATCCGACGCGGGTAAGAGCGGTCTGAGGAGGTTGAAGACCGATATGGAAGTGGAGGCAAGAGTCTTAGTCGTGAGTAACGAGCATAACAGAGTATACTTCACTTTGAAGAAGTCGCTGCTGACGAGCGAGTTACCTGTTCTTAGCGACATCGGGCAAGCGAAGCGCGGGTCCAAGTACCACGGCACCGTCGTGCAGATAAACAAAAACGGCTTGCTGGTGAAATTCTTCGGGAACGTTAAGGGCTGGGTGCCCCGCACCGCGTTGAGCAAAGAAGCGTCCGCGGTGAACTGGAATTATTCCACAGGGCAGACAGTGCTGGTGAAGATCGAATCTGTGGATGAGAAGCTGGGGAAGATAATGCTGAGTGTAGCTACTATGGACGTGAAGCAGGAAGAAAGTATATTCTCTATTGGAGAGCGTGTCCATGGAACGATCACAGACTCGTCTACGCAAGGCGTGTACTTGAGGATCAGCAAAAACGACGGGCAAACCGTGAGCACAGGGTTCCTACCCGCGGGCCACATGTCGCCCTGCATGGAGACCGCTGCTTTACTAGCGTCCAAGTGCATCCCTGGAGATACCCTCTCCGCGTTGGTGTTCGCCACAACCTCCGGCTTAATTCTGACCAGAACCTTCGTGCCGGAGGAGAAGTACAGGGACTTTGAGCACCTGCAAGTCGGGGACACTATACCGTGTTCGGTTAGAGACATAGAGCCGGACGGCGTGAGACTTATTCTGCCTGTTACCGGATGCCAGCCGTTCGGATATGTTTCTTACAGCAACGTCAGCAATTTCACTCTGTTGCACACGAATCAAATAGTGTTTGCGAAGATCATCTCGATTAATAAGCAAGAGAAGCGACTGAGTTTGACGATGTCGTTGAAGAAAATCTACGACGAGCTTACTGATGCTAGAAATGGGATGATGTCAGCGGTGGATGGGCTTAGGTTGCATTTTAATAAGCTGGCGGAATTAGAGGGAAACCCGTTTTACGAGAATAGACCTATATCGGCGGTGAAGTTGGGACAGAGGGTTACCGGGAAGGTGGAGAAGGTCACGAATGGGGGCCTCGTGGTTCAACTGGAAAATAGCTTGTTGGGTACGGTGAGCAAGGATCATTATTCCGGAAAGCCAGAAGTGGGAGTCACTGTGTCCGGTACAATTATGTGGAAGAATTACGCGAAGGAACTTGTTGAATTGACTATGTTGCCTTCGGTAATGAGGGGCATAAGCGCGAAGCAGAACAAGCAGTTGAATCTTGCCGACGGGAAACTACTGAGGGGGAGGATTGTAATGGTGACAGACTGGTTCATTTTAATTCTGTTGAAAGGGCATGGCAGAGGCTCTTTAGCGGCAATGCCCGTTCGTCGTCACATGAACGATATCCAACCAGATCTGTCGCCCTACGTTGTTCACTCGAAAATCAGGTGTTACCTTATATTGGACGCCAAGGAATCAGATATTGCACCTATCTGTATGGTGAAGTCTGCTTTCGAGACGAAGCACAGTGAGAAAGCGAAGCAGAGCAAGGCTGCTTTGAAGAGGAAGAATACGCTTGAAGAAAACGAGGCTCCTGCGAAAAAGGTGAAAACTGAGAGAACTGAGCCGAAGGATAAAGCTGCTAATAAAAAGCAAGCGCCGGAAGCTAAGCAGAAGGAGAAGAAATCGAAGATTGTTAAAAAGGAGGCGGACGTGAAGCCAGTAATAAATTACATCGACGACGCGAACGATAATATCGATGATTCGAAGGATAATGGAAAGCCGAGGATATCCGCTTGCGGGTTCTTCTGGGACGACAAGCGCGACTTAGATCTTCTTAAAATCGAGGAGATTTCCAGCGAGAGTGAGGAGGAAACGGGAGATCAGCCGAGGCAGAAGAAGAAGTTAAGCGCTGCTGAGCGCCGAGAGCAAGAGAGACAAAAAGAGCGCGAGATTCGCCAGAGGGAAGAAGCTTTAGCTAGTAATCAGTTGCCTAATTCTGTGGACCAGTTTGACAGATTGGTCTTAGGGAGCCCAGACAGCTCGATAATTTGGCTGCAATACATGGCTTATCATTTGCAAACGACGGAGATCGAGAAGGCAAGGGCAGTCGCCAGGAGGGCCGTTAAGACGATCAATTTCAGAGAGGAGAACGAAAGGTTGAACGTGTGGAACGCTTGGTTAAATTTAGAGTCCAAATTCGGCACCCCGGAGTCTTTGAAGGACGTTTTACAAGAAGCGGTAAGGACCAACGATTCGCTGAACATTTACAATCACATGCTGACCGTGCACGTCGAGGCTGGTAGGCAGGCGGAATTGGAGAAGATAATAAACGCCATGGTTGGGAAGTTCAAGCAGAATCCTCAAGTGTGGATAGACTGCGGCGCAGCGTTATTGAAAATTGGTTTGAAGGACAGATCTAGGCGCATAATGCAGAGAGGCCTGCAGTCCTTACCGGTATCCGAGCGTACGTATATTGAAAGACGCACGGTAGAACAAAGTAAGAGCATTGTGATTTTAATATAAATTTTTATACGCAGATGTGAACTTAATGACGAGGTTCGCAATGTTGGAGAACAAATTTGGCGACAGAGGTAGAGCGCAGACCTTGTTCGAGCAGATACTAAGCTCCTACCCTAAGCGCGTGGATATATGGTCGTGCTACGTGGACTCGTTAACCAAGTCAAACGACATAGACATCGCAAGGTAAAAATTCTGTCGCGGTAGAGTACTCGGAGTATCGGTACCAAACAGCGGCGAATTTAAGAAAAAAGGCCCACGTGGCAAACGTTCTGAGGGGCCCATTTCTGCGGGAAAATAAATCGGTAGTTTACTAAAAACGGGCTCAGTGTAATAATACAAAAAAAAAATATAGTTTGGATAAAATCATGTTTTTTATTAAGAAGGGGCCTTCTGAGCAGGGGCCCAAGCGACAACTGCTCATCGGCCGGCCTGTTAAATCCGCCACTGATACCAAATTGTCTTGTTCGCAGGAAAGTGCTGGAGAGAGCCGTTGTTCAGATATTGCCGGCCAGGAGGATGAAGACCCTGTTCAAGAAGTTCATCAGCTTCGAGGAGCAGCATGGTACCGAGGAGAGTGTTGCCCGTGTCAAGCAGATGGCTGTTGACTACGTAGAGAACCAATGTAATAAAGAGAACTGACTAATTTGAATAGAATCAGCTGAGAATAAATTCTTTTCTATGTACGCGCGATGTGCTGCACCCAAGTTCGAGTTGGAGTAAAGTTCAGTCTCCCAATGGACATTCCAGGCTTTAATAATCCGAATTTCAAATCAGTTTGCTGATGAGATCATTTCCTTTATCTACCGCGACTGTCATCGCGAATTACGCGTAATAAGTAATTCGTCGGACAGCGGAGAATTACAATTGTGAGTTGGAAAGCTGTGGAGTGGATTCGATTTGGAAAAGTTTTCGCGGGATCGCTGCGATTGGTCGATGGGAGAGGGCGCGTCGACGCGGTGTGGTGGCAACACTGTCGTCGCCGTTCCACCCTAGGGACGGCATTTTCATTTTCGTGTGCGCTAGCGCAGAATGCGGTAGTCGCGGAAGCGATGACTGTCAACGCGGAAATCGGGGAACCTTGTGATCGCCATATTGTTTGCACGCACGTTGCGCTGGCGAAGACAGGGCAGTGGTGATAATCCCGCGGTGTTTGCAAGTGAATCCGCGTTTGGCCACGGGAGAGAGGAAGTGTCAGGAGAAAGGTAAATAAGTGGATCGGGGTGGGCCGTCGCGTAAGGATTAGTCTATCGGGGTAACGGTGATCGACGTAAACGTGAGGGAAATCGATCCGCGGCCCTCTCCCGAGCATCCCGTACGCCGCGTTGTGCGACCGTCGTCTCGCATCGGGGCCGCATCCAATGTGAGATACCCGAGAGTTAGCGGTCGCGGTGACGTCACCGACAGTTCCGAGGGATGGCTGGGTGCCTCTCCTCCCTGTTCCGTTCCCGTAACCCGCCGCCGTGGGTTCCCCGCGTACGAGCCGCCTCGTAACGCCGACGTTTGGACATAAATCGACCTATAGTAGACTTCCCCCACCCCCCATTCGCGACGATATCGAGTGAAACCAAGCTCTCTGCCTTCTTTCGGACGCATCGGGACGTGAGTAACCTCGCCATTTATCCATTTTTCTTTCTGTGAATGACTCTCGCGACCTGTGTGCGCCTGTGAATCACTTATTCTCCCTGCAACACCGCCCCCGTAGCGGTTTTCAACTTTGGTACGCGAGAAATGCCAGAGGCCGTCCGAATCACCGCGTCTCTTTTTCTTTCTTTCCTTCCTACCTCTCCTTCCATCACTCCCCTCCTTTCCGTCTCCCTCCGCGCCGCACACGCTTGATGCCTCTGTCTCTTTCCCCCCGGGCCTCGTGAGGCACCGGGTTAGGTTACGAATCAGAGCAGCTCGATAAAAATATTCAAAGTATCGAGAAACGCTTTCGCGTGGCAATTTTCGTCTCGGGAGGGGAATCGCGTCGCGCGATTCCAATTAAAGGTCTCGGGTAAATGGAGGATCGAAGGATACCAGAGCCGTGTTCGATCGTTCATGCGGGTGCCTGACAGTTTCTCGGTAACGACGAAAATCGTGCTTCGCGAGATGACCGCTTAATTGCCGCCCGTTGCGAACGCGCCTTTCGAGTGAATCGATAGCTGCATAGTTTATGGCCGTGGCTTTGGTATTTGGATTTCGCGGAGAGTAATTTTACTAATGCCTCGCGCATCTCCCTTGTCAATGAATTGATCCGCTGCCACGGCGGAGAGCAAGGGAGACGTGCCAGGTCACGTGATCGAAAGTTTCTAGCGCTGCGTTAACCCATTAACATGGTTATCGGGAAGGAACCCGCCGTGCAACTTTTTCGCGGGAATGCGGCGTGCGTCTGGGATCTGTGGAACTAACAAACAAACCGCGCTCCAACGACTCTAGCTGTAGGTTTTTCCCTCTGCCCTCCCGTTTTTTCCCATGTTTTAACAGTTGCCCGCCCGTAACACGGAATTCCTCGACCGCCCCGGATCCTCCGCCGCGTCACGTGACCGGATCGAATTACGGCTTTCGGTGCGTTTCCATGGAAGTGATGAATTGCCGTCGTAAAATTAGCCAGCGTCGTTCACTGTCATTACCTTACGTAATGCGACAGATCACGTTGCGCACGAGCGCGCGCGTGCTTTTGACATGAGTTCGAAAGTGATGCGGGAGTGAATCGATCTCGTTAATCTCGTTACGGGTACAGTTGCACGCGGGACACACCGGCCCCATTGCCACCAATCAACGTGATTCCACGTGCTCCTGCACTCTTATCGCACGCCCATCCTCCTTTGAATATCGGCCACGCGTCTGCAAGGAAACGCGGTCGTATTCGACGATCGCGACGCCTTGCGGGGGAGCCTTTCTCTTTCCATTCAAGCCCCTTCCTGGCACTTCTCTCCCCATTATGTAGATTCTACTACCTTCGATTATCATTTCGAATAGAAGCAACGATAGGCGCTATTCAATAGCGTGTTCAAAGACACTTCCGTGCTGTAATTCGAATGAGACGATTATGCAAAAAGGGAGACCTTTCACCTCGCTTACTTGCGTAAACACGTTGCCTGGCCTCAGAGGATCCACGTGTGTTATCGAGCTCTGCGATACCAGCGACGCATTAATTAGATGATTCTTACCATCTCACCTAGGGTCGATCTCGTAAGCGATCTTGATCTCGAAGCTAGATTTATCTTAACATACATTCTACTTTCACGCTTGGGTGATGCATCGATCGTGGAAAGGTCGTTTCAAAGAATTTCGCTAGGAATCCGCCTGCCGGAGATTCGTATCGCGGACTCGCTTGCGTAATTCCAATTATCCTCCTCCCGTTATTACATAAGCTGCGTTATTGACTTCGCCTTAGATGGAACGTAAGAGAGATGGCTCGTAATTCGTTGCAAAACGCACACAGCGACTGCTCCGCGTAATATATCGCGTTCCGCTTCTTTGCCCCCGTGGAAATCGGAAAAACCGGTTGCTAAGGAACTAGTCATCGATTAGCAGCAATCTGCATCGACGCTGACTCACGATAAATACCGGGAGATAGTTTGGATATGTCATTGATAATTTGCAAGTTCATGGGAATCGATAGGTTCTGCTCGTTACACGATCTCCCGCGACATTCAAGACGTCGCGATCCTCGCGTCCGTTCTGTGCGTTTGATTCCGGTGAAAACTGGGACGCCTGCCAGACTATGGGGGGAAAAACCGAAACGCGGCTGCTTTCTTGACGCCAGGTATTTGGCAAGCTCGCGGATACCCCTCTCGGGCGCTGCACGTGTGATTTTTACGCCGCCGATAATACCAAGTGCCGCCTTCGAGCGTGCCTCGACACTTCCTAAATCGTCAAACTCAGCTTTCATCGCACAAGTGGCCCCGTTAATTGCGTAACGAGCTTATACCATCGCGCGAGGATTACAGCCAAGTGTTCGCCAGCCATTATGTATTGATTAAATTCAGAACCGTGAGTAGTATCTTTCCATCCGAGTCGCGGATTTATCTCGGCTGATTGACTCGCATGTACCTGCTAAGTTACATCACACGCCTCCAATAAACAGACCAGAGTCCTAGTCACTGCCTTATTCACCCGTCATAGTAGCGAGTCGGCCGATAGTTCTTCTGCCTTAAGATTTTCAGACGACAGCCGAGCCTAAGCTGAAGCCACAAGACGCGCGTTAGCCATCGTACCAGCACATTTTCCTCTCCCAAGGTCAGCCCGTTCCTTTTTTTAACTCGACCCACTGACCTTTGGCATTTCTTCGTTTGGTGCCCACGCTCGCCCGCGGAATCCCGTCGCGTCGTAGCCTGGAGTGAATTGTAGCGCCAGGAATCCGACGCCCCCACGGCGGAGGGAATCGATATCCGGTTGATCGCAATAACGCAATGCAGCCCCGCTAGATGCCCATAGCGGAGAGATTCGGTTCCCTCCGCGGCCGGGGGCCAGGAGCCTTCGCGGCTAGGTTTCAGGTGGAAAGGGGGACAAGGTGAAGTAGCGCGCTCCAGCTGCAAGGTCAGCGCGAGGTCGGGACTAAAGCTGGAACTTCGGCGGCGCGTCGCTTCCTCTTGTTCTCCTTCCGAACAGCGCGGGATAACGCTTCGTGCGCCGCTATCGATCTACCTGCGTAGCGGCCAGGTGTCCCTACGACGCCGAGCACTTGCAATAATTAAACCATCACACGCTGGAATTACTTAATTGCTAAGTACCGATTAGACGCTCTGGGAACTAGACGTAGGCACTCGCGGGCTAATGGTCGGGATTAGTCTAGATCATCTACTGGTCTGGTGTAACTTGTACGTAGAGTCCAGAGCCCTGCAACGGTGGGGGGGGGGGGGGGGGGGGGGTAAACTCAGGTAAGTTCGTGATAGTTTTAGAATTTGTCTATTAACTGCTAATATTTACATATTCTGGAAGTGAACAAATAATAGGTTAACAGAAATTTACTAAGTATATTTAATTGAAAATATACAAAATTAAGTTATCATGACATACTCTGGTTACTCCGTGATAGCTCTGGTTACTCCGTAATAGTTCTCGCTAGCCCGTGATATGGTCATCAGCTACTTTGTTTATATTATTTCATAGTATTTTACATTAATTTACATTAGTTTACATTATTTTAAATTATTTCATATCATTTTATATTATTGTTATTTTGTGTATAATCAATCGTTTCATGACCGTCAGATGTGTGAGACGTAAGGAAACATGGTATCTGGTATTTCCCAGCAGAATTTCTCGATCAGAAACACCGGCTCTAGGCGCACGAAAAATAAGAATTTAGTCACTTTTCATAAGCAAAAATAACACTGATGCCTTATTGTATGATAATTTCAAGAGTTAGACTTATTAAAGTGTCATTTTACCATCACTTACCTGCACTTTGAACTTTCCAATTATCTTCTAAAGCACATATAACCACATATAACCACATATAACCACAATTGGCACAAAAAGTTTCACGAATAATGAAATTTCTCACTCTATCAGACTAACTTCAATTAACTAATTTTTTACCACAACATAAACTAGAAGATCAACGCTGTCTCTTAATTTTTGTTCCATCTAAATTGAGTCACACAATTTCGAGTTACAGATAAATGAAAAAGTATCACGGAGTAACTTGTACCACGAAATTACCCGAGTTTATCCTATATCGAGGGTCAACCCGCTCGTTACTCGGCCGTCCTTCAATTCACCCGATCCGCCCGTACCTGCGGCGGGCAAGTCGGGTCAGCGGTGATTTTTATCCACCCGAAGCGTCCGAAACACCCGAACGCCCGAGAGTCCCGAGCGCCGAAAACGGCCGAGGCACCCGAACGTCCGAGAGTCCCGAGCGCCGAAGAATCCTGTCTTAAAATATGGTGATGTTAGGAGCTGAAATGTGTAATTCATAACGTGGTTGTAAATAATTTTTCTCTACAAAACACAGTTCATATTCGCTTTTTACATTTTAAGAAACCCCAGAATATGAAATTTGGTTTTTAAAAAAACTCTTGGAGGCTGAGGTGAATGTTTTAAAGGTGGTAAAACAACGTGAATGGTGTTTTTCAAACGAATAATTAACATTTTCACCTAACTGATGATTTATGTACGACCTGCGGCTTTTGTCCTTCTAGATTGTCATTGGACAGACGACTGTGTTTCGGCAGCGTCGGGCGGGTTAACCACGGGTATTGCGGGTTCGTGAACATTCGGATGCGGGCGGTTCAGGAGCATCGAGGTATAGTCGGGGGACGGGCGGGTTTGATGTGGGTTGCAGGGCTCTGATGTAGATTCTAGGGGGGATGTTTTGCAGCCACCAGAGTGTTCCGGGATCCCCCTTACTTTCGGCTACCTTACCGATCTCTTATTTGCGAGCCACGCCGCGGAGGAAGTCCTAGCGTGAAAGCTTGATATCCGCTTGGGAAATTGAATCGCTCGGTCTCCTCGAACCCAATCCACACAGAACCCTCAGTCCTCCTCCTCGTCCGCAAGCATTCCCACGCTTAGAGATAGGCGTCGCTCGGCGGACGCGATAACTGACCAAGGTCTCGAAAATTGTTGGGATTCAGGAGGCCTCTAGAGAAGAAAGCAAAGGCACAGAAATAGAGGGAGAGGGAGGATCGAGAGACTGGTGACCCGGGTGCAATGTCGTATTACCGTGGGGGCCAGGCGGGCGCCGTAGCAGTGTCATACAGCACCAGCCCCATGGCGCCGCACTCTCCCAGCAGGCGGTGCTCGACCGGTAGCAGCGGCACCAGCGGCTCCACTATCGGCACCTCCACCTCCAAGCTGAGCACCTACCGGTCCGCCGGCACCTCGTCGATCCTCGATCGGCCGGCCAACCTCTGGTCGTCGTCGTCGGGCAGCTCGAGCTATCGTTCCAACTATACGTCCGAGTACTGGCGACCCTACTGCCCGTCAGGCAGGTGAGTGTTGCGTTGCATTTCCATCCCGCCCCGTACCGGGACTCTACTTGGACGCCAGGGATCGGCAGTCACGTTCGGGCCACTAGGGATACGCGGAAGAACGAGGGCCCGCCCCGTTCGGTGTTAGAGCAGTAGGATGAGAAGCGATCGGCGCAGGTCCGCCGCCTTAGCGGAAGCTCTCGCCACCGTCGATACCTCCACTGACTGATCGCGGGAGACTGTGCGCCCTCCATTCAGCTCCTACGCTCTGTTTTGCTTCGATCGTGTTCCCCGGTCGTCCCATCGGAAACCCAGCGCAGCTGCCGTGGGCTTGTTATTCGAGGCTTCTGGACACCAGCCGTTCACTCGCCGTATGTCTCGTAGAGATGGACGAGCGGCAATGGTTAGCGCGCTGCCGATCCCAGGCTCCTCGAACAGATAGCGATAGACGATTAAATTGCTCATCCTCGATCGGCCCTACAGTTTCTACCCGTCAACGGCCACGGGCACGAGCATCCGCAGGAACTACGTATCGGTGTACAGCCGGTCTCGCTGCTCACCCACAAGGTGAGCAATCCCCGCCGAGGGGTGGCGGAAGGCGCGGGGTCCCGCTCTGTTGACACGCGATCCCCGCGATAAGTGTCACTGATTCCGCGCAGCGTCTTCCATCGCGCCTGATAACAGCCCGTGTTTTCTCTAACGCTTGGCCCCCTTCTTTCTTCAACAATTCAACCGTCGAGCGTGTCTCGCGTTTACCAGCGGCGTGGACGTCCGTCGTCAGCATTGTCGTCACGGCGCGAACAGAATTCCTGAAAGGCCAAAAATAGCGGCCGCCACCATCGATTCCTGAGACCCCTAATTATAGCCACACGCTCGGCAAAGCGTTAAGGTACGTACAGACCGGGCAACGATCGCTCGGGGACAAGTCACCGACGACGTTGGCCAGTTGTATCCGAAGGAGTTGGGTGTATAAGCGACATCGGCCGAGAGTCTAACCGTAAGTCCAGCGGCACCACATGGGAGGACGTTGCATGGGCGAACAACATTAATTTCGAGCAGAGCAACACAATTTCTAGGGGATCGTTTGGAGGAAGGCATCTAAGCGGATGTTTGCTTGGAGGTTTTTCATGCTTGTCACCGGATACGCGTATCCGGCGGTCGTTGCCAAGTCTGTACGTACCTTTAGGAAGACGCTGAGTGTTGCTCCAAGGCAGGGTGGGCCGGGGTGGTCCACGTGCTGCGGACAGGAACACTTTCTCTCGTCATCGATCCCCCTTCTCTCTCGCTAATCACTCGCGTGCCGTTCCCCAGGGAACCAACTTCTCCCAGCCGCTCCCTGCTGTCTAGAACGTTTATAAATACCCGGTCACGGGCAACAGGTACGCACCTGTGTCCCGGCGACGCTCCTCCCCGATTACTTTCGTCCGCCTCGCGATGATCCATTTACGAGGCCCCGTTTCCCGTCTTCTCGGCAACTTCTACCCTGTCAGCAAAGGTCCCAGCTATAGTGGGCGTGATGAAAGCACAGGTCCTCGTTCGATCATCGAAGTTCAGGGGGTAGGCTATTCTCAACAGCCCAAAATCAGGATTCTCTTCTTCAAACAGATATTACGAAGTAGTAAATGAATATAGAGATAATTTATGTTTTAATTTTTAATCGCCATTTTGTTGGCTTTAAGGGGGCACAACTTTAATGGCCCGAAAAGTAAAGGTATCTTTGTTTAAGAGCGTGTACGTAATGCACTGTCTGGTGGTGAACACGATTCCTGACAGGTAAATTACCTAAAACTGCACCTCCCTGTAAATTTTCATTCAAATCGTTGTACAGATTCACCATTTTGGAAAACGTAGTTTCTGGGAAATCATGTCGAAAGTTGGACATTTCGTCATTCGATCTTGTGAGTTGGCTCGTATATTTTTCGCTGTAATTCCTTCAATTTCTGGAATTTCGGGGCTTAAAATACGTAGAAAAGATGTAGCTAGAGGAATATGGAAGAATCCTAAAAAAGGGTAACCACTAATGGGACCCTAGCCGGTCGCTGGGACCTGTCGCAGCTAGGAGATCCCGCCATTAAGCAATCACGGAGCGGTTTTTTTAGGAGAGATGGGTGGTGACCATTTTTCTCCTGGTGGGTGCTTGCTGCTGGGACTCTATGAATTTTTTGAGGATCCCTCGGTTTGCGAATGTGTATAAATTCGTTACCTTTTAAACCTGCACTGTATAGTAAAATTCCTCACGGTGTTCTTCCAGCTTCCTTAGTTGTACCCCCCAGCCCTTTCTCAGTGGTGGTTTCGTTGGTCTTTAAGTTCACTCAATCTTGCAAAGTTACAAAAATTGCTGCTATAGAGAAAACTCTGAGGTGCAGCGTGGAATTTGATCTTACTGCCGACAGTATCTGTCAGCGAAGGTCGAGATCTCCAGGGGTAAATGGATCGTACCTCAGCAACTCGCCATACCCATGGCTGAGGACGTCTCGTTCCTCCCATTTCTCGTTCATTGGACTCGCTACCAGCAGATCAGTGCCATTTTCACGATCCCTCGTTCCCGCGATTCTGTCTGGACCAGCGAAAGTAATGAATTCTTGAAGGAAAGTGAGCATCAGGCGGCCGGAGGACCTTGACCTCTGTGAAGTTCTTCTCCGTGTGGTGTGCAGCGAGAGATCACTTTCTCCCGGAACCCCCGTCGATCCACGACGCTGCTGAAACGATCACGCCCGATCCACCCCCACTCAGTTCCCCCTCCCGCACCGCCGCGGTGTATTTAAATATCTGATGCCGTTTCCAAATCCAACGTATGCGAACGGTGTCGCGCGTCTGATTTAGTAACCTCCAAACCCCGAAGAGGAGGATCGTTCTGGCCGGCATGTAGGGCAGCGACATCCACTTGACCGCCGCCAGAATCTCCCAGCGACACCTTTCCGCCTTCTCAACCAACAGCAACTAGCCGACTCTTCCTCTTTATTCTTCCTCCGCGTGGCCTGGATAGGCCCAACGCAACTGAAATAGTTTCACCCCGTTCGACCGAGTGCCTCCTCGAGCCAGGACCACCCGGAGGCTTTTTTAAGCCGCCTAAAATCCTGTTACCGAAGGAGCTTCCACCCCAAGCTGGCACCTCCGCCAGGCGGCCCTTCGTCGCGGTTCCGTTGCCACGATCGCTGGTTCAAGTCGTCGATTCCTATATATAGATTCGTTTCGTCCCACTGTCGTTTACCTTGCATCGAATAAGCGGGCCCTGAATGACGAGACCGCTGCGTCGCGACCCTCGCCTGCTCCCATCCGCCTGTTCTGTTTCACCAACGCTAGAAACCGCACGCCCGTCCCCCGCGGTCTAAGTCCTTAGCTCTCAGCCGCTTGCCAGGTGTGTGCTAGCATGAGCGTGGATATGTTTATGCGGGGTGTTTCGTGGATGCCCGCGACGATTGCGTAAGCCGCGAATGAGAGGAGGAGGGCAGCCCTTGGCCGCGGGCCCAGCCGAATGAGAAACGGCGTTCGCGCAATATTCACATCGGACGAACTTTGCAGGTCAGTCTCGTCGTCGGCGTACAGCGGGACGGGTGGCAGCGGTGCTGGGAGCACGAATGTGACAGCGAACGGCACCAGCAGCAGCGGCGGTAGATACGGCTTGTCGGCGTCGTCGTCCTCGTCGAGTATCTCGTTGTCCTCGAGGGACAGGGGCCAGGATTCCTCGTCCTCCAGACAGCTCGAGCCCTCGACTACCACCACAGCGGACATAATCAGCAGGTACTCGCCGTCCAGTTACGTGCCCAAGATCCGGCAGGCGACAGGCGGTGGCGGACACCAGTGGAGGCACCATTCCACCGGCTCCTCGTTGACAGAGCTGTTTGGGGGCGACGAGCGCGAAGTCGATCGCACGAGGGATCGGCCTGAGTCCTCTCTGTCCTCGACCTCGTCGTCCTCCTTGTCGTCTTCCGCCGCCGTCAGCGGCGCACTCTGGTCGAGGTCGAAGCGAAGGCCGCCGTCCAGCAGCACGGTGCTCACCAGCGGGCATGTACGCGCGGAGAGCGCCGCGTCCCCTGGCGAGGTAACGATCGACGAGCGCGGCACCGCCCGCGACCTAGACGAGAACGAGGACGATGACGACGCGGACGACGCGAACGACGAGAACGACGGGAACGACGATAACACCGACGACGATCAGCACAACAACAACAGCAATGGGAACAGCTGCAGCGCCGAGGACGCCTGCGGCTACGAGATTAACAACAACGACGACGCGGACGGTGACGCTGACGCTGACGCCGACTCGGACGACTCGGACGACAACCTGAAAAACCGCCATCACCACCAGCAACGGGCCGCCCATCGAACCGACGAGGTCTCTCCCGCTAAGCGTAACCTCCTCTCGCTCGTCGTACCCGGTGGTGCTGGCGGTGCTGGTTTGATTGGTGTTAAGCTCGATCTGCTCACTAACCTAGCTACTAATCCGAGTAACACCGAACTGCTGATCAATAACAACGACCAGGACAAGCACAGCCGGCCGGCGGAGGGCGCGGAGCTCGAGGACACCAGCTCCGACGAGGTAATACGCGACATCAACGAGGCGATAGCGTTCCTTCAGGGTGGTCGGGCCGGGGACCAGGAGATTCTGGAAGAGGGCGAGAAGGAGCAACGGAACGCGTCCGCCTCGTACGATATCGATCAGACAGGGTACGGGGGCGGCGGCACGTCGCCCGTCTTGCAGAACGGCGTGGCTGGACGACCATCCGGTACCTATGGGGACGACCCATCCGCGCCATCCACCTCAAGGAGGTCCGACGGCCATTTCTCAGGGAGCACGAACGCTGCCGGCAATCTCACCTCCTCGTCACCCACTGCACCGTCCACGGCAAACCAGAGCTTCTACCGCGCGGTGGCTGATGAGTTTGTGAGTGTCCTAGCATTACCCGCCAGTTATTCCACGTCATGGGACTAGCTTATAGAGTACTGCCCGCTATACGCACCTGCGCCCCATATATCAGGCCTGCGATGAACGTGAACGCGTGTTCCAAGAAGCGACATGCACATGCCACGCGGTACCACGGTGTATCGGATTTCAGTCAAGGCTCTCTTTCAGTGCCTGCGCCACTTCTCTTCGGCGACTGTCCCGAAACAAGTGAACATCCATTCGTAGTGTCTTCTTCTTCGTCGCCCGCTCTTAATAGCGTCGCTTCAAGTAGCATCTTCGCGGCATAGAATACGGAACGGCCATGTTGGACGACATTTGGGAGCCCTGTCCCGCCGTTTCTTCGGAAAGTTCAGTGGCTCCTGTGGAAGCCACGGTGGTAGGGAGATAGACACAGGTCGAAAGGTTCTCCGCGTTAGTTTCTACCGAGGTCGGCTCACCTGTTACGAAACAGTCCCGCGTCGAGTCCCTCGAGCGTTTTCTCTGACTAGTCACTTGGACACAGTTAGTCGCAGTCGCTGGCTTTTATTAATAGACCAGAGCTCTCACCGCAGGGAACGAGAAGTGCGGTCAACCGATCTCTCATAACATAACGGTACCTCGTGGCGACGCGGCCTGTGTGTGCGTTGCGCGCGCGCGCAGTTACACCGATTCCCGATATCGCGGTGGGTAGTGCGCCCACAGCCCGTTTCTAGCCCCCCAGTGATCGAGAATCGTTCACGTGGCATGTACCTGCTAGGATTGGCCGAGACGAGCCAGCCAGCGTGCCAGTTAAGCGGAGTGTGGTCAGAGTAGGGTCGGGACATCCGCGCGGAGAATAAGGGGAGCTGTTCGGCGGCGGAAACTTTCCTCCTGCCGCAGTGAATTGATAGGCTGCGATGCCTTCGCCTTTGTTCGGACGCGCGGTGCTTGGTGAGGCTCGTCCCTGTTGCTTCTTCCATCTGATCGGCGGCAGAAGGCTCGACGGCAGTTGAAGCCCGCGAGGCGACCAAGTTACGCCGTGTAAACTGGCTTACGCCCAAGTGATAGGCTGGGGGTTGTGGTTCGTGTGGGTGGTGATCACTCTGCTGTTCGTTTACGCGTTCCTGCTGGGCGTAGCGACACCTCTGACGCCTCAGAAGCACCGTCGCGCCACTTCCGGCGCTCTAACCGTACAGTTTGGTGATTCCGCGGCGTACGCGCGCGCTCCTCCGCAGCCTCCGGCCAGTCGTACGAAGGTGAGTGCACGAAGCGTGCGCCTCGGTAGCCTGTAAACAGGCAGGAGAAGCGTGTCCCCCCCTCCCAGGCGTCGCCAGCAGCGATGACGTCGGCGTTATGCACCGCTTCTATTTCTCGGCTGTTCGATGCCTTAGATATTTACACTGTATTCCCCGTCCTCAATATACTGTGCTGGGCGTACTTTCTGCTCGGAACTATCCACACGCTGAGGTCGAGCGCAGCCAGAAACGTACGTACTGCGTGGCGTTTTTCTTAACCCAGAGCTAACCCGCGGTTGTATTGCTGATAGTGAGCACTAGGAGAGTCCTTTCGACCCGACTGACTGTGCCGAGAGCGAGCCTAGGTTGAACGTAGCCTGCCTAATCGTAGACCTAACCGATGCTAGTCTGAACCCATACTTGTGACTTGATAGCCCAGAGTGGAGCTTCTTTTGTGCCGCCGATTAATCTTACAAACACCTGGAAGTGTTTGTCCCTGTTACAGCAAGTCCCGCATAACACGCAAAGTAGTTGGTCACTAAAGAAACGTAACATGTCGTGCTTTTGCGAACGAACGCGACAGTATCCGACAGTCCCCAGACCCTGTAGACACGTAGAGCTCTAGAAACCAGCGCGTGTGCGCTGACAAAGAGGCTGACATTGGAATTGTATTGCAGGAAGGGAGCCCGACAAACAAATCGGCGCGCAATAGGCTACAGGCGCATCGCGACGAACGATGCGGACTAAACGGGTTGCGGAACATTGGAAATACAGTGAGTATCGTCGCTCAGTACACCTTGCTCTGATCTTTACGAATCTTAATTCGACTGTTCCTCCTGCGCAGTGTTTCATGAACAGCGTGATCCAATGCCTGAGCAACACGAGACCGTTGCTGGAGTATCTGTTGAACGAGCAGTACCTGGCGGACATAAACACCACCACTTCCAGCATGAAGGGCGCCCTCATCAAGGCGTTCAGTCAGGTGATCCACGAGCTGTGGGAGGTGGGCGGTGATCACGTGGTGAACACGACGGCGTTCAAGTCCCAGATACAGAGATTCGCGCCACGCTTCATGGGGTATAGCCAGCAGGACGCCCAGGAGTTCCTCAGATACTTGCTCGAGGGGCTGCACGAGGACGTGAACAGAGTGACGGTGAAGCCGCAGCCAATACACACGGATATTCCCGAGATGTACACGTAAGGGAACGTTGTTTAGGCTTTGCGAGACCTAAAGAAGTACCGTTGGTCGGTGTACTGACGTGAATTTCTTTTCAAACAGGGACAGTCAGAAGGCCGTGGAGAGCTGGAAACGCTACCTCCGCAGCGAGGACAGTATGATAGTGGACGTGTTCGTCGGTCAGTTACGTTCGTCGTTGCACTGCACCGCCTGCGATCACGTGTCGGTGACCCTTGACCCTGTCTGGGACCTGAGTCTGCCGATACCGGCCAGAAGCGGGACAGTGAAGTTGAGCCAGTGCCTGGAGCACTTCACCCGGGAGGAGGTACTGGACGGCGACGAGAAACCGACCTGCTCCAAGTGCCAGATGAGGCGGAAGTGTACCAAAAGCTTCAGCATACAAAAATTTCCGAAGATCCTCGTTATTCGTATCCTTTTCAAACGCGTCGCTGATTCTCTTTTCGTTTGTAGGCCTGGGCGTGCAAATGCATGCTCGATGTCCATGGTATGGCTCCTTAACGTGTCGTGTTACAGACTTGAAACGTTTCTCCCCCATGGAACGATTCCGCGGCAAGCTAAGCGTGATGGTGGACTTCCCATTGACGGGTTTGGATCTCAGTGCCTTTGCCGCCCCCAGAGTACCGGGCTGTACATACAATTTGTACGGCGTGGCGAACCACTCGGGCACCACGTACTCCGGCCACTACACAGCGTACTGCAAGCACCCGTACTCGGGGGAGTGGCACGAGTACAATGACAGCCGGGTGTCGGTGGTACCGGCGCGATCGGTCGTTTCCAGCGAGGCCTACGTACTGTTTTACGAGCAGCAGCCTCACAGCTCCCACTTGTAACCTTACGCCTATGCCTAGAGTTTCGAACGACCATCTTGCCTCTCGATACCTCAGTCCAGCATAGTATAATGGAGAAATGAAAAATACTACTTTATCGTGCGGTATTGAAAAGCGACTAAACACTGGAACGACAGGTGGCCCGCGCGGGAGCCGGGTCGGGTTGGGTCGTTCTCGTCGAGCAGAAACGCGGGACGTGCGTGTGCGTGTGTGTGTATTGTGTGACATTGGCGATAATCATGTGAACCCTCGAGCCGATTCCTTTTTCTTCGGTTTTCTTCGGGTAGACAGATCGCGCGGCCGGGTAGAGTGCACCTCTGCTTCGGCTTCTCATCAGCGACCGGACGCTTCCGTGCATTTTCAAGGGAGAACAATTCTGAAACTCGAGCCGTGAGACGAGGATCCTTTGATCATCGCGCAGACTTCTCTGTCGATTTGAATTTGTTTCTTATTTCTTCTCTTCTTCTTCGTCTATTCTCTGTTTTTCTTCTTCTTTTCTCCTTTCTTTCTAACGAGATGTACTCGGTTAACCGTACGTTTCAGGGACGGGATTCGCCAGACGCGAAAATACATATGTACCCTTTGGTATTTGAAGGAAAACGAAGAGTTTAAATCATGACTTCGCCAAAGATCACGTATACGGAATAAAGCGCTTCGGATGTCTAGTTACTTTTGAATAGAACGATAATAGTAACAACGTCTATCCTCACTCTTCACTGAACACCTGGCAATCTACAGCTATTTACTTTTGTAAAATATTTTGTTTAATAATATATCACAGTCAAGAGTTATTTATTTAATTTATGGAAAGAGAGAAAACTGATGAATATTAATATATTCGATATTGACGAATATAATATATATATATATATAAATATAAATATATAAATATATTATTATACGTATTACATACCAATAAAAGTAACAAAGATTAAGGTGAGAAAAAACTAATGAATGAAATTGTTTTTCTTTGCCGTAGACTCGACGAAAATTTCACGTCGCGTGCTCTTCTATCCCCGATTTAGAGAACCGCTGCCACAAACCGTATCAGCCCGCCATTAAAAAAAACCATAGACCAAAGATACCGAAAAACTGCAGAAAATTCTTTATCTTACCAATCCGCTTTAAACGCGACATCGTGTCCGTCAAACTATCGTTCGAATGCGTCGTTTCCCCGAAATTACGAATTGGTTTTAAGCAGTATGTTCAATTGAATAAACATCTTCAAAAAAGAAAACGACAAATCTATTGGTATTAATAAAGTTACTACGTCGCCGAAAATTTCTTACCAGTCTGAGGCGCCTCGGTTCCCGCTGAAGCGTAAACGCACGTTTAAGCGGAATGACCAATCAAATTCCCCCCGATGTTAAACGCGCGGCACTGATCACTAATTCGAAGAAAAATACACCGACAACTAAAGCTAAACCTTCGCTGGACACCATTAATCCCTTCCGCAAAATTACCATTCTTTATTAAGGTAGATGTACCGTTTGTGGCCGTTTGTGGCGCATCTTATTTTTAAATTGCTTGCAGATCATTATTCTGAGGAAAATTTCACATCATAAATATTTTGTTCAGTGTACCGCCCGAAATATAAGGTTACATTTTTTGTTTACACGGCAAAATATATTTTTTAAGAAGCGGCCAAACCTGGTACAATACCTTAAAGTAGCCACAAATGGTTCATCTACCCTATTAGAATCCAGCAGAGCCCTAAATTCTCAACAAACCACCGAATTCAGGCTCGAAGAGAAAACCTTTCTCCCGTACGTATGTACACACACCATAGCGATGAAAAGCAAAGAACTGCGCAGACGCGAAAGGGGCGCCTCCACCTTCCAACCAACCGTCGGTGGATTTTCCGTGCGCGTCCAGTTGGAAGGTTCGCTCGGTAGATGTCGACGCTGCGCTGGTTCGTCTAGCTGCCACGCATGCCGCTGAAAAGAATAGAATCGTCGTCTGGTCGCCGGCTCGTGCACGTCGTTTCCCCTTTGCACGTACACGCGGTCGCCCGTCGCGGTGTGCGTCTGTTGTGCACACGCACACATGTGCGTGCCCCCCGGGGGGTAGAATTTCTAAATCCCTCGTTGGTTCTCCCGCGGTACGGACCGGGTTTTTGCGATACTCACCAGACTGCAGTCCCCGTGCCGCGGGCTCGCGGCCAGACACGCGGGGAAGTGGTGTTTTGAGATAGTTACGTGATGACGGTCAGTGCGGGCCGGCGGGACACGGATATCGACCACCCGCGACAACTTCCCGTGCGCCCATCGGTCTCTTCGAATAAACAAACACGGCTCCGGCTCGGCACGTCCGCGAGTGATCGTTACGTATAGTGGCGGTTCACCGTCCGATCGTCGGGACAGCTCGATAGTTTCGCGATTCCGGGGCTCGTGGGAGGGAACTCGGGCACTGTAGCGATGGGAACGAGCCGCGAGCGCGAGTCGCCCACGAAATGCATAATCTCTCTGTTAGAATCTCGACTGGTTACCGCCGGGGCGATCGCGTATCAGTCCCGTCGCTGCCTACGGCTCTTGAATTTCGTGTATGCCTCTCTCTCCTTCCCCTCCCCCCTTCCACCCTCCTTCTCTCTGCTCGCACCACGACGTCTGCCCGTGTAACTTCAGTTGGTCGCGATTCGAATACGAGTGAAGATCGCGGAGTGTAATGTTGACCGTGTGTTCTCGCGAAAGACGAGGATCGTTTGGCGCGTGTTGTTCGGCGGGGGCCCGGTTCTCTCGCAGCACGTACCTGGCCCCCGTCGTCGAGGCAGAGGGACACACGACGTCGCTGGCCGAAGGAACGAGAGAAGGCACCGGGTGTGCGTGAGGGCAGTGATCTCTCAGGGAGCGGCGACCTGACGTACGAACCAGCGAACGAACGGTGTCCGATAGATACAGGATATACAGGGCGTCCATTAAATCGTAGCCCAGCAGGGCCGACCGGCGAATGAGAACTGTGGAATAGCAATTCCTCCGCTCGGTCCCGTGAGTCTCGAGAAACATTATTCAGCCTCGCCGAGTCTGTTTGCCTATCGACACATGTCGGGCGCTTGACGTTTTCTACGATACCTACGAGCACCAGCGGGCCAACGCTGTCATTGTCTGCGGGGCAGCTCCTTGGACCGGTGATATTTATTTATTGCTAGGAATAGAATCGTCCTGGTGGAGTGACTTTCCAGCCCGAGGCATTATCGCTCGCTCCAACACCCCGATATGGTAATCTCGAGGAATAAACAACCCGATAGGCAACCGTCCTCGACTTATTCGCGCGAACCCGACGGCACTTTGCGATCCGCATTCTCGAGAGCCGGGGGACCGAGCCGGGAACTTTGCTCTCTGTATTTTCATCGCTCGTGGACACCCTGTGCATCCGTTGATCGGTACGTTTCCTCCTCCCGCCGTCTCGCCGCCCCTCGATGGATTTCTGCGTTTCGAGCGGGTCCACGGCACGCAGCCACGTTCCTGACAACGAGGTAAAGATCAGAATTCGCACTTCCGTCGCGTTTCGAGCGGCGGCCGCTTCCGGCACCGTTGTTCGCCAGCAATGGGATCAAGTTCGTTACGCTGCGCGAGAATCTAAATCGATTCGAGCGGCGCTCGTAGGATCGAAAGTTTATTACGTTCCCTAGGGAATTGTTAGTAAAGAGGCGGAATATAAGGGGCAGTGGCTCCTTCACCTGCATCGTACTTGCTCCCATTCGCGGCAATGACATCACGACAATTTATTGTTTATCTCGGCGAAATGCCCGAATCTCTCGGCGTCGTTGCCAGATGGCGGCAGCCGAATTGGACGGTGCGCCTCTTTTTTCGAAAATGATAACGAACTCGATCGGAAAGTCCACGCAACGCTTTCTGACGTAATTCGTCTCGCCGTTGCGCGCGAGGTTATGTTAATGTTGAATTGCAATCGTGCGCGACGCGGCATGCGCAGTGTTGTACGTAGCCAACGTATTTTTTTTTTGCCACACTGCCCTTTTTGCGCCGCGTGCAGCCGACACGGGGCCACATTGCTTTTTACCAGCGGATTTCGTAGTTCCATCATGGCGACCTTCCCTTCGACCACTATTCCACCTCCACCTCGAGTCTTAATATGGCAAGTAGAGGCTGACCCGGTAATGCAGCACCGTTTCGTGCGATTTAAAATCATATCGAGGCTGGCAGGGCAGCTCTATTATATCCCAGATTTAATACAGACTCGTCCATCTCGACTAGTTGGACGGTTCACGTTTCAAAGCAATCTCCACGTGTGCCTGATGGATGCATTGCCAGAAGGGATCGGTAGACGTCGTGGTCCTTCATCGTCCAACTTTTCCTCCACCCCTCCCCCGTCGGCGTACGGGGCGGGGCCCCACGCCAGTGCATCGAAAGAGAAATTTTTCCAGCGGTTGTTGGCCCAACCCCACGGATACGTAGGGTGTTTCCCACATGAATGGCAGAGTGGCAGAGGCACGGTGCAGGCAAGCTGCAGCCCAGCGCTGCAGTAGGCCTGTGGGCCAAGGTTCTCTCTCCCTTTTTCTTCCTCCCCTACTCTCCTTCCCTCTGTTCCTTTTCACTCTCCTCTTTGTCTTCGGTGTTCTCTTTATCCACGGCCACTTTTACAGACGGCACATTTTCATCCTTCGATCCGGCACCACCGTCCCCGTCATATTTTCGGCCGCCGTTCCCGTTTTCCCACAGCCGCCAGGTGTCAGAGGAGGATCGCGGGACACCATTTTGCAACCACACCGTCCCGATCCTTCCCTTTTCATCGCTTTTCCTCTGGGCGGAGTCTTTCACTTTGATCCGAGCCCTATGATCTAGCGAGCTGATGCATGCGCCGTAGTGGTGTCGTGCGGCGTTGTTGCCATTTTCCACGAGAAGTGCAACGGACGGACCACCCTGTATGCGCCGATGTATTCAAGTTTCTTTCAATTGTTTAGCCCGACACGTCTTAATTCCCGGATGCAGATGCACCGGTGCCCCTTCCAGGGCCTCCTTTTTAAGGCCCTCCCGAGGCTGACAGGCGTGGCCCTTTCCCTTCGAGTTTTTCATGAGGACCCACCTGGCCTTTCATTGGCCGCTGCCTAAATGAGAATTTTTCCGACATCGCTTTCCAACCAGATCCTCTCGCCGTAGGTACATTTGATCCGCGTCAGATCGCCGTCCATTTATCCGTCGTCAACTTTCTCAAGCGAATCCTATTTTTGGGACTAAAAACGTAGAAAAATTTGGGATTTTTTGTGAAGAAACTATATAGCGATTCGACTCATCTGAAACTTCCCTAGTAGCACAAAATATTGATTAAATACTTTTTCCAAATATTAAAAATATATTTTTTAGCCACACTTTTTAATATGAAGAAATGTTGATTCCAAATATTATATACACATACTGAAAATATGAAATAAATGTTTAGAAAATATGAACTAACTGTGGAATTATATTCGTGGAGTATAAAAGAAATATTTAGAAAATATAAAGCAAATATTCTGGAAATGTGATATTAATATTCAGAATTCCAAAATAAATATTCAGGAAATGTAAAATATATATTTAAAAAATGTAAAGTAGATATTCAGAAAATGTGAAATAAATATTCAGGAAATGTGATTTAAATATTCAAGAAATGGGAAATTAATATTTACAAAATGTAAAGTAAATATTCAGAAAATGTGAAATAAATATTCAGATTTGTAAAATAAATATTCAGGAAACGTGAAATTAATATTTAAGAAATGTGATTTGAATATTCAGACAATATTGAATAAACACTTGAAAAACATTTAAATGGACATTAATTTTATATTTATTTAAACACTTTAATAACGCTATTATACATAAATCTGTATAGAAACATACAACACATATTTGTTAAATGGAGAAAACATTTTATTTGACACCACGTGCTGTTTTTTTTATTCTTAATAATATATGTGGGTACATTACATATTATGTTGAAGCTTTAGCCTCGATGTGGCTGTTGCCAAAAATAAACTCACGGAGTGCTTGATCTCCACCTCCATAACGGATGGTTGCCTCCTTTTTGTTGCAGCTGTGAATTTAAAAATAAAATAAATTATGTATTACGTACGTATACATGTATTGTAAAAAAACTTAAACTATAAAATGGGATATGATGAAATACCATCATTGCAAACTTTAATTATGAATGAACAATCATTCAGAGTTTGAAATAAATATATTGCATTTTTCAATGGACCTTTTCTGCGAATGACAAAACGAGTGATAGTCGATCTCTTAACAATTATTTCTTGGCTCACTGTCTCACAGCGTGATGGCAAACTGGTGTCGAGATTGACGAGGCCACTACACGACTATATTGAATTGCTACGCAAACAGATGATTGTCAAATATTCATTGAACATTAGGTTTTTGGGGAAAACTCAGTTGCATCACACCACTGCAGGAAACGCTGACCCCGTCGGGTCACGTTCATTCCGGACACCCGAAAGGGTTAAAAAGTCAAAGATAGATCTGCATACGTAACAATTTCTCGAACATTCGGAAAAAATATTTTGTTTCTACCATTAAATAAATATTTATTTTATATTTGAAAAAAAAAATATTTTTTTCACAATATAAAATGAATATTTCCAGTATATTTGGAAAAAAATATTCGCTTCTTAATCTAGAATAATATTGTAGATTATGTATGTGTATTTAAATATCAAAAAGAGATTGAACCTCTATTTAATATTGAATGTATGCGCATTCAATATTTTGTGCTACTAGGGTTTGATAACGTGTATTTTCGAGAATTAAAATGTCGCACCTTTACGAGTTCTAAAGGGAATTTATCGCAAAAAAGCAATTAAAAAATCGCTTTTTTCCCACAACCGTGGAAAATCGCCCATTTTCAACTAAAAACTTTATCAAATCAAAATTGACATTTCTAGAAAAAGACAATTAGACCATGATTGTATACGTATTACAAATGTACAATTATCACTGAAAAGTTAAAAGGTTCAACATTTCGCATTCAAGAATACGAAAATGGCAACTCAAAAATTGTCTTTGAGTGTAGTGAACCCCACGTGACCAATTTGTGATAATAAGACGGTGTGACCACGAAGGGTAAATTTTTAATAATAAATATAGAAGTTTTGCTATGCCTTTAGCCCCCAAAATAGTATTTCCCCTCAAATCATCGTTGAACATACAACTCGAGGGATTCGAATTTCGCTATAAGAGGACTGCAGGACTCCAACACAGTGAATCTCCGTGTCGAAGCCGCGTGGCCGAGAAAAACAGAGCTATTCCACCGCGATGGAGGCTCACAAAGGCGCGTTCGCGCGCTATGGGAGTCGCGATGCACACGCGCGCACCTGCACCGTCGTTGCGCAGGTGTGCATGCCCTTTCCTCCGGTAAGAGTTGCTCGCTTCATAGGAAGAGCCACGTTTTTCTAGCTACCGATCGCACAGGCGTGCCTCGTGCACGGAGCTGTGCACAGATTTGCTCGAATCGGCCTGCTCTCTTCCAGAATCTAGACAAAGAGATGTGGCGCGACCTCAGAATTTGACGCGGCAGGCCGGCACCGCTACTTGCATCGCTGTTCCCTTCTTCCCTCCCCGCCGAGGGGGACGAGCGCGTACACAGGCACGCGGGACGTCTGTCTGCAGCTAGGTTGAGGTTGCCTGAGGCCACTTCTCGTCGTCTCTGGCTCGTCTAGTCGCGCCAAGGTGCATGGCTCCAGCCCCCGTAGTCTGCGGGCGAATGTTCGTGCACGCGCGAATACGAATGCCAGCCTCTAGACGCGGAGAGGCGAGCCTGAAGGGGGAGCGGACGGAGCTGCATGCATTCAACCGGTATTGCTGCACGTACGCGCGCGTATAGAAGGCCCGCGAGGGTACCTACAGTACGGCGGTCCGGCGAGTAATACGAATTTTCTGCCCTTCCGCTGACACATCTGTTTGGTCAGCGATCGCTGGGAGCGCCGATGAAAGCCCGAGCGAAATAGAGAATTGCCGCGGAAGATGCAGCTGGGTGACGGTTCGCGGAGGCGTTCGTCACGCGCAGCGAGCTGGAATACAAATGCGGCACGGTGGTTTGGCCCCTGACGCGCGCAACCGCTGCGTTAGATCGTAATTTTCGAGGAGCTCGCCGTTGCTCCAGAGAGAAACTTCGGAATCGCACCCCGTCTGGGGAAGGACCAAGAGATACTTAAGAGGATGGAAACAGGGGCTACGCGAGAGGGAGATAAATAGAGGGGCGAGAGAGGGGAAGGGAGAGAGAGAGAGAGAGAGAGAGAGGGGGGTTCCTTTGCGTCCGCGGGGCTTCGGTGTCAACAGGTTTTATTTTTGCCCCGCGAAAAGGCCAAGGTCCTCTCCTGCCCCTACCGTCGTGCATACCCAAGTCCCCTGCCCGCACTCAGACCCCTTGCCCCTCCGACAAACCGACTCCCCTCCATCGTGTCGTCTACGTCTCCTCGACAAGTGGGGAGACTCCCAGGGGATGCAACGAAGAACCTTCTGGATTAATGCCCGTGCCTCGGGAGAGTCTGCTGTTCGGCCCCGAACATTCTGCTGGAAGCTGGAACCGCCGCAAGTACGATAACATCCTCACCTCCTCTCCCTGGGGGCCCCGTATCACGTCCGCACACAGTTGCAGCCTTACCGATCGCCGAAGAACAGCGGCACATAGGCTGAATTGATCCAGTCGGTCAAGTTTGGGCCCGCTCTGCTCTGGGAATGCACGCAGCCTAGCTGGATGAGAACCCGTTCGCAGGGATGCGTCGCCTCCAAGGTAAAGGCGGCGTGCCCCTGCGCTTCTCCTCGGGATGCCTCCTCTCGAAAAGCGTGCCTTGTTGCGGGGCATCTTGTGCAGGCACGATAACGCATGCCCGAGGGGTGGCCGGCGATAAATTTGCGAAAGAAGCGGAGCGAGTGCAGCCTCCCGTGCGCTCGGCGGCAGGAAGATCGGCTCGTCGAGACGATCGGCCCTCGGGCGGGGGTGGCGAGGGCAGCAACCGAACCGAGGAACGGAGGAAGAGGAGGGGGGAGCCAGAAAACTGGCGGCTGGGGGACGGAGAGATGGCAGGAGGTTACACGCGAGAGAAAAAGAACGGCAGAAAACACGCGAGAGCTGTGGGGAAGGGGAGGGTGCACGACAAAGAGGGGCGAGCAGGAGGGAGCATAATGTATAGCGTCGGGCGAGCGGAGAAGGAGAGGGACAGACGGCGGTGCAAGTATACGGGGCAGAGAAAAAGAAGAGGAGATGAAACGGCGGGGCAGAAAAGAGAACGAGTGGTCTAGCTGCACGGCTCGAGAGGGAGAATCGAATGAGACACGAGTAGCGATGGATTCAAGGCGTCGCGGGGCACTCCGGAGACGTGTGCTCGAACCCTCCGTCCACAGAGGACAAAGGACTGCCAGAGGGGGGGGGCAGGGTGTCGCTACGTTCAATCGCGCAAATACGAAGTAAGCGCCGAGCATAAAACGGTACCAGCTCTCCCAAGGCACCGAGACCCAGCACGCTGATATTCCGCGAGCCTCCCGAAACGTCCGTGTCCCTGTGGCCAATAATTAAGCCCATCCGAATTCGAAGTCGTTCGATATTGCTCGGGAACTCGCAACAGGCGAGCCCGCAGCGCCCATCGCTAGCCGGAGGTATACAGACACCGGCTGTCCAGGGGGAGGGAGAAGGAGGCACGGAGTTGCGCGCGCGTCTGACAGGGACAGGTAGACGATCGGAGAAGAGGGGATCGACCGCGTCGTGGCGGCGGGGTGGGGAGGGTGGCGTTCGTGGACGGCCGGGAGGGGGAAAGGGGAAGGGGGTGGAGAACGTAGAGTGCAGCGGCCTGGCCGCCTATACTCCGCGCGACTATAGGCGGTCCGGCTAGGCTAGAGTCCGCGTATAATGTATTCTCGAATATCGTGCACTCTCTCGTGATCAATATAAGCTCCGACTCGGCCCGGAGATGCACGAAGACCCACCTCCTCCTTCCTCGGCCCGCCCGGACGATGTTTTTTCGTGCGGAGTGCAACGCACGCTGGATCGCGAGAACTGCACTCGCTCCCTCCTCTCCCCCCTACCTCTCGCTCTAGCCCCCCCCCCCCACCTCCCCTCGATCGCTCTTTCTCCCTCTACCGCGTGGTCCCCTTCCCTTCGCACGCTCGCTCGCTTGCTCTTTCACCCTCGCTTATCCGTGACAGTGTCGAAGCAACAGAGATCGGCGAAATAGAGAAGGGTGGGGGGGGGGGGAGAATGAATATTACTATATAGGTTGGTGCGTATGAAATGTCGTTTTTCTGCCCGTTTGGAGTTTCGTGCCCGTCGGCTTGACATAGTCCTCGGCGCGGATTCTCCGGCTCGGGGGAACGCGACGATCGAATCTCCGTGCTCCTTCTTGTGTATCTACAGTTCGGCGTCCTCCTAAAGCAGCTGTCGCGCCGGGGCAGTTTAAATCCGCCGTTCGTCGAACAGGATTCTCGCACGGCCGATTGATTTCGATGCGGGGATCGCGCGCTCGATGCCGTGGCGTCATATAATTACTCGAGGATCGGTGGATGCTTGAAACAGGCGCGGGGAACAATGGCCCCCGTCCGTTGCACCGAGGCGTGATCGACTACTCGGCCGGCGGCTCGGACCCCCGAAAACGTTGCCGGCTCGATTGAGCGATATCCACTCATACGAATACGAAGTTCGAGCTCACACTCGGCGAACACCTTGGCCGACACCTCCCGCTCCGGCCGTGCTTATTGACTCCCGGCCGCTTCGCCGCGGCCCCTTGATCAACCTTTCGAGAGTAATGAAGCCTGTGACGACAAATATTTAACATACTCGGCGCCCAGCCTCACGGCGCTCACCGCTTTATGATCCCTCGCCACCGTGATCTTCACGGGCAATTAATCTCTCCCCGATCGGGATTCACGGCGGGCTTCCTCGATTATTCGGATCGATATATCCGCGCTCGATCCTCCCTTTCAATCTCGGCTGGGTTCCCTTTCCGTTTCGAGATCGGGGCACCGGCGCGGGAGAGCGAAGGGGGCAGCGGCCAGGGAGAGAAAGAAAATTGGTAGAGGCAGGCCTGTGCAGCGTGCACGTTCCAGAAAACTGGCCGCCATGTCGGCCTCCGCCGCCCCCACCACGGGCCGCACGTATATGCAGCCAGCCACGAGATATCGTCCGTTGCACTTTTCAAGCCCTCGCGTGAACGCTCCGTGCGCGCGCGCGCGCGCGCGCTGCACGGAGCCGGTGTGCTCCGGCGCGCACGTCCAGCCCGTACGCAGCACTCTCGAGACCGTGAGAGGAGAGACTGGTCCGTCCGGCGAGCGGTGAAATAAAATCGATAAGTGACAGTCGGTTGTTGCACACCAGGTCAACCCCTGCGAAGTTTGCACGCCTAGGGACAGCAGGGATCGAAATCTTCCTCGCGTCCTTGGAGACTGGAGTGATTGCCGATCGGGACTAAATTACACCTAACGCGGATCCGATCTCTAAGAAGTTTCCAGTTAGTTAGGCGGAGCCCTCTTTCGCCGTTCTCTGCCCAAGTCTCCGAATCACTAATCGTCTATCACGCTCGAGCTCCGCCACGGACAAAACTGGTTCGCCCTGTCCGAGGGAAACTGAAACGATCGAGTAACATTCTGGGACGCCGCGGTCTCGGGGCTCCCCCCGAAGTCGCAGTTTCGGCCTACTATAGAGCCATTAGCTGGCTGATTAGCGAGTTACTCGAACGCGGAGGCCGGTTGACGCTAGCTCTCCGTTCGACCGAGATCGGATCGCACGTCTCCCGTTGACGGTCGAGTCCCAGTGATCTTTTACCTTGAAGAGGCTATGTAACTCGCCCGGGGGTGATAGAGAAGTCGCGGTCGAGAATTAGGCAGGGTCACGATGCCGTCGCGGTAGGGAATTTTCGACGCGGCCGATTTTCTAAGTCTTAGGTGGGAGTTCACCTCTCGTCCGTTGCAGCGAGCCGGCAACGCCATTGGCGAGCAGCAACGCCGGCCGCGCGGTCCGTGGGAGGGGTAACGGCGAGACTATAACGAGGAGGAGTGGGTTCGACGATCCCTCGCTGGTTACGCCACTGGCACTGAATTTCGCACGGGCAAACCAGAGCTGGCGAAACAGAGACGGAGCGCGGCGGACCACCGAGCGAAGGGGGTGAGAGGGCAAAGGCAGAAAAGAGAGAGAGGGTAGCCGTGCGCGCTTCTGTGTCTGTGCGCGTACGAACGAGTGGGACAGAGAGAGGGAGAGAGAGAGAGAGAGAGAGAGAGCGCAGAGCCATGTGCGCTCGAGACAGTCTCGACTCTCCGCAACTAGGAACATTCGGTTCTCCATTCGCGCCGAATTCATGCTAGCGTGTATAAGTACGTTTACCCTGTCGAGTTTCCTTCTACCCTTCGTCCAGGCAACCTCTCCGCTCTCAGCCACCCTCACCCCTCCAAACCACCCCCTCTCTCCCTCTCTTCCCTCAACTTTCCACCCCCGCGGAAAAGCAAATTCTCTCCGTGTCACTGAACCCGGCCGTCTGACCCCGTCGTTCGGTTTTTCCGCACGAGGTACCTCGACCTCGTCCGGAAGTAGGATGAGCAGCACCCCTCTTCCCCGCGATTCTCCTATCAGCAACCCCTTCGCACGGCCTACCCTAGACAATCGCCTGGAATCTAGTCCTGCTCTTCCACCGAACAGACGCCGGCCACCCAAGTGCACCGCCGAGATCTGGGAGGACCGAGGAGGCCGCCATGTTTTCTTCTCGGCTGCGTCTTTGTGCAAGACCTTGCGCCGAGTCTGGAGGGCCCGCAGAGTCTTCTTGGCTCAAACAGTGAAGGCACGGAGCAGGACGCCGAAGAACTGTATCGTAAAAAAGCCTTCGGTACTGGGGCAGATCCTCCGCGGTGGTTTCCCCCTGAAAAGATGCAGGGAGGCCGGATGACGCGACTCCTGACGCGTCTGGACCACGAATGCATCCCCGTGGCCGATGATCGCCGCGACGGAGGTGCAAGCCTCGCTCCGGCCGTTTCGCTCGTTCCTCCGTTCCTCCCGTCCGCGTTCCACCGTCCCATCGTCGGTTCGCCCGCTCGCTCAGCCGGCGTCCCACGGCACGCAGTCTGTCGCTGTCACCGAGCAAGCTCGCGTCTCGCGCAGTCCCCGCGCCGGGCAACTCTCGCGCGACACCGCTACGGCACGTTTCCCATCGAGCCACCGCCGCCAGTAGACGATACCCGCGTCGAAGTGATCCCCCGTTATCGTCGCTACGACCCCCGCTCGCTACCGCTTCACGGTTCCGGAAGAAAGTGATCCCTATTTCCGTTCCGTTTCCCTTCTTCCGAGGGGTTATTTAAGACCCGGAGGCCTCCGTCCGCGCCGGCAGAGTTCCTTGCCCTCTCGAGAGCCCCCAGCCTCCCCCCGAACCACCTACAGCCCGATCGCGGGGTACCAACCTCCGCTCTCCTATCGCCGCTCGCAGAGATGCGCTTCCAGTTGCATTCTCCCCCGAAAAACTGCCCCCTCCCTCCGCGCCCCCTCCCACCGTCCACCACGGTGGGGAGATCCTCCGGCGAGAAATTTTCCGGACCCGAGCTCTCCCCCGAAAGCGTGCCGCCGCGGATGTGACACAGGGGGATCGTGTTCGGCCGCGGCGCGTGACGCGGGTGTACCGCGAGTGTGCTCTGTGTGCATCGTTGACACGTCTTCTGTGAGCGGATTCTGTGCGTTCAGTGCCACCCCCTAGGACAGCCCCCCCTGGATAACCCATGGGAGTACCTGGCCACGGCGCTCGATGGAATTACGATCGGAGGCTTGTGCAGGCTTTTCAGGAGTAAGTGGTAGAAAAATCCGAAGCGCGACGAATATTCGTCCGGCAAAAGCAAAAACGAATCACGGCGGATTAACGAGATACCCCCCCTCCCCTCCAAACCCCTCGCATCGTCCTGCCGCGTCTCCCTGCGGTCGATGCTTCGCGATATCGTTTTTCATTGCCTGCGGTCACCGCGGCGCACTGATAGCCCGGCTCTCCTGGTATTCGATAATAAACGATCGGCGCCAATTACATTAGCTCCCCGTCCCCGTGGCCCGCTCTACACGTGGTACCAACCGATGCGCCTGAATCTTCGAGGCTTCTCCTCTCGACGGGCCAGCTTGCCTCTCCGCCACACCTCCACGCTGCTCTCCGGCTCGCGCGAATCCTGCGGATAGTTTCTTCCTCTTTTGCAAAGGGAGATCGATACTCTTCTACATCTTCCTCCTCCGCCACCCCTCGAAACTGTAATTCCTTTCCCGTGAATCTTGGAACGGCTAGGATCGCGTGTAAGTGTCCTCCGAGTGAAATGAAGCTTGTCACCCTCGAGGAACGCGAGCTTGAATGACCGATGAAGTACCTACATGTACCCGATATATTCTGTGCCGCTTAGCACGCGATTAAAGCTGCTTCGACGCGGAGAAAGCACGCGAGTGGTTGACGCTTCTGTGGGCGAGATCCTCGCCGAAAGAGGAAGGAAGTATTTTTCGCCGCGGAGCGATAAAATTAACCTTAACCTCTCGCTGGATACGTACATACGGCCCCCGGGGTCAATGACATTCCCTGTTGTTTCATTCCCCCTCTCCGCGCATGCGCGCGATTTGACAGGTCCCCGAGGCGAGTAAAGATGTTTCTAAGAGAAATACGCGCACGCCGACGTCCTTTGTCCCCCGTCGCTTCTCGATCCGATCCTCTTCCCTTCACGGCCATTCTAATTAGCAGACGCGATTGCAGCCCGACGTTCCCGTAATTACACGCCGGGAGAGATTGCACAGTAACGCTCGAGAACGTGACTCGCCCGTTGCCACGGCTGGATCCGCTGCGCGCCCGGCCCGTGGTAGAAGCGAAACGGAATGCACCGCTTCTCGCACGAAACATCGAATATTCCAGTTTCAACGTTCCCTCGGAACGATCGGAGGAGGTTCAGCGGCGGCCGTGATATTCCACTGTGCGGCGCTCCCCGTATCGCAAGGGGCATTGGCATTGCTTTGTTTTCTAGAAACAAGTCGAGCTATTCTTCGACCGCTGTGTCGCGAATCGTGAATGAGATAACAAAGAAGACATTGTACCGCCGAGCGCAGCGTAGATATAGTAGGGAAATTTATTACCGCGCCCTCGACTTATCTTCCGCCGCGAATGACGGCGATTGCCGTTTCCTAACCTCACAATCGCGAGCTCTCCTCGCCTCGGATACTTAAATAAACTTGCGAGCGCCGCGTGGATTCCGAACCGACGATTAACGGAGTGACGAGTCTGGCGTTCGAGAAGTACGATTCCGCTTTGGTCGCAGGCCACGAGCGCCACCGGGAACTATAGTAAATTCCTGGCGCAGTTTTGCGGTTAGATTCGCTTTTACCGTATTTACTCTGCCGACGCACGGTCGACGTGCCGGCGCACGCGTTTCGCTTCGCCCCGTTTGTTTTTCCATTCTCTCATCGTTTTTTTCTCGCCGGTCACGTGGCGTGCGTAGATCAAACGAATCGACGGGCGGACACAAACAGAGGGAGGAAATAAAAGGCCCGACTTGGAGGACTGATAAACGCGCGGGAATTGGAGATTTATCGTTGTACTCTTGGCACTCGAGGGCGCGTTGCCGCTCGGCCTCGATAACTTATCGGCGGCGATTGTTTCGAGGAAAAAGGAACGAGCCTGCACTTGTTTCGCGTGTTCTTTTGGCGCACCGAGCGCCCTCCTGCCACGAGTGCGTTTGTCTCACGAAACTGGCATGCTTCTTCACTCAGTGAACCATAGAACGTTCCACCGAGACAGATATGCAAACGTTTCTTGGCCCTTCGGAGAGAACTAGACGGGTGGGAGGCTCGCGGAATGCGGGAGCGTGTGAAACTTCGGGAAAGAAGGTTCCAAGGAAGGGACAGAAAGCCGAAAAAAACATCGGCTACCGAGATCAATACCTGAGCGGTGCAACGCACTCGCGCGCTCGTCGTTCCAGTACGATTGTTTCGCCAGCCGAAAAGCGTGCGCTGCCAAGAACGCTGGGTTGGAGGAGCTCGCGATAAATGGGAAAAGCGAAAGTGAGCGCGTCGGTGTTTATTCGTGGAACAAGCCTGCTCCTAATTGGATTCATTGAGACCGGGGAACAAAGGGTGTCCTCTGCGCGGGGAGTCACGGGAAACGGAACGTTCTCGATGGATCTCTCTTGACATTCTTTAATTTAGATCGCGATCTCGCCGGGGTTGTTGACGCCCAGCTGGCGCGTCGTCGCGAAAGAACCGGCGAGGACACGCGGAGAGGCCGAGCGCGGGTGGTAGAACACGGAAGCGGGAACTAGTTCCGGCCAAGATCAATACCTAAGTTGTGCAACAGACTGTCTGGCGCAAGCCTTGTGCCTTGCGTGCGGCTCCGTGCGCGCTGCAACCTATGCAACGTGCAATGCCACGATTTGCTCGCGTCACGGACACACGCACATGCCCCGGCCTCATCTAGCCGGCTATTGGCTAGGTCAGTGCGATTGGTATTAACTCTCCGCGGTCCTTCCGCTCGCCTGTCCCTCATTTCTAACGAAATCGCGCCCGCACGCTCGCGTGCCGAATAATTCTCGGAACGGCCGCAACCGAAGCCAGGCGTTTCCAAACTGCTGCGACGGTGGATCCCCGCCACCTTCCGTGCGCTACCGTTGCCGTGATAGATTCCTCCGCGGGATTATTTACGACCGCGCGCGTAGCTCTTTTTACCGCATCGTTGAACCGTAAAATGTGTACGTGCCGCTGCGAGAGTGCAGCGTCGAGGCCGTGATTTTTACTTATCCGGGCGAGCTCTCCTAATAAAATCATTTTTCTCGCGGCCGAGGGTATCAATCCCACGGTGGCTGTAAAAGCCCGGAACTGGCAGAAGGACCGGTAAAGACGTAGTAAATCGTCCATCCGTCGGCAGGCAAGGTAACAGGAAAAGGGGCAAGATAAAGGAAACAATGGCGAACGTTAATATGCTATGAGTCAGGGCATGGACTCTCGAATAGAAGATAATAGGGAGTCGCGTAACGTGCGTTTGCGGGCAGGAAGTGGGCTTCTGTGCCCCAAGTAGATTCCCAGGAGCAGTGGCGTTTTAAGAAAATGGCCCAGGTGGAAAATGCGCTGGGACACCCTGTATACACAACAGTGCGTCTGATATGGGAAATTATGGGAAATAAAATGTAATGTTTGGATAGAATCATAATTTTTATTTAAAGAAGGCCCCCGCGCGGGCCTTCAGGGGTCAAGCTACAATTTACTTATGACTCTGGTTTGCCTGACAGAGGCGAATCTAGGAATCTAGTCAAGCTAAGTTTTAAAACGTCAGCTTTAATAAATCCTTAACTTCGATAAATCCTTGTGGTACCGTTTCCATCAAAAGCTAGGTGTGCTATGTTTGTCATCTTTTATAGCACAGCTTAGCTTAGCTTCCAGGTGGATCCCCGGCTTGAAAGCCATTCTTAGACCGTCCGTGTCTCAGCGAGAGTAGCAGACTCCTGCAAGACGACCATGGCGGGCTGACATTGGCAGTGAGCCCCGATCTCCCGGCGTAGAGTTACACCTGCTGACCAAGAACTGCCTAGGTCAGACGTAATTAAAGCGACCCGACAGGTACTCCGAGATACCGGCGCGATAATTGGTACCGATACACGATACCGTTCAAGGACGTCTTTGATTCATCGCCGCAATTAGCGGTCCCCGACACGCTAAATCGCGGCTTCTTTCCCCTCGCTCTAGAAACGCGGCGTTCTTCGGTGTCGCGCGTTGCGAGTGAGAATTTTAGGCTCAGGTGTTTAGTTGGAACAATAGGTGGCGCTCCGTTAGTTTCGTTGTTAGAGTATGTTCACGTGGAGAAGAATAATTGCCAGCGCTTCGTAAAGCGCTCGTCTGGTAAACGAGAGATCCCGGGTTCGAATCCCGGTCCAGGCAAAACCTATCGGCTCACGTTTTTTCTCCTGCACTTAGACTCCTAGGCCAACGAAAGGGTGCTTGTGGAGACTGTCGAAGAAGGTGCACAACACCCGCGCACCTAGCGTTGGAGTTGAAAAAAAGGGTGCTCTATTCACGCAAGCTGTGTTGAATCCTCGATTCTCGAGTGCAGATGCGCCTGCAGGGCACAGGATATAAATAAGCACGAATGAGATAACGCCTGCAACCAGTGCGAGCGCGTATTCTTCGTAGGACGATGATATATAAACTTTCTTCCATCGGTCCCTGCCGTTCCGAAACGGGATAATTCTCAATATCGAACGGTGCGCCATTTTTATGTACGTTCATCGGTTCGATGCAGGAACAGCTGGCCCCGCAGTCTCACGTTACTGTACCGCGCACATTCCTCGTTTCTGATAAGAGATTATCAAATCGCGCTGGTGAAGGTCGCGCGAAAAGTAGCAGGTGGCGATCTCGGACTAATCCTGCGGCGGTAATAGGGGTTTGTTTAAGGAGGTAACGAAGGCGAGACGCGTCCGGTATCAAACGCTTCAATGGGGATATTAATTTATCGAATCAAACGGGGCACCGATAGACGACCCTTGCTCGTTCCCAAGTGGGGAACTCTTTGAGGGGGAATCCTAGTTTCAGCTGAAAAACATAGCAAAGGTGATTTTTTTAAGATGTTGCTGTTTTTTTTTTTTTTATTAATTTTGAATAATGAATAAAAGCACGTCGCGCAAATTTCGGCCACCTTTTAAAATAGAATAACTTGTTTAAAATTGGTCCAAAGGACTTGAGTTTTTTTTTTTTTAAATAACAAGTATTTTTCGGCCGAAATGTGTTTTATTTACCAATTTTAACTGTTTGTAGCTCATAGCTGCTTAAATCTACAAAAGGCAGTTTTTAAATTTTGATTGAGGGCTCGGATAAAAAAGTTGTGAAAACGACCTTTATTATTTTTTTCGCTATTCCGACCAATTGCATTTTTTTTCAAAACGGCGAAATAGCAAACTAATACTACTAGCTTCTCAAAAAAACTCAAGTCGTTTGGATCAGTTTTAAACAAGTTATTCTGTTTTAAGGGGGGCCGAATACTTTTGCACGCCAAAATCTTTCACGTATCTGAAACAGAAAAATGAAACGGCGTTTTACTTTATACACATGCTTCAGTTTCGTGAACCAGAATAGAACAAAAAATTAAACTTCGAAACTTTAATTCTTGCAATTTTCTTACGTAATAAAAGAAATATATAACTTACCGTATAACTCGTATATTTACGATTCAAAATTGATAAAAAAAAAACTGGAACTTCTTCAAAGATGCATAAAAACATGGTCCAAATTTCAAATTATTCGAATCGCTAGTTTCTCAAAAAAAAAAAAATCCCCAACTTTGCTACGCTTTCAGCCCCAAAATTAGGATTCCTCCTTAAGGCGAATTTACACTCTGGGTGTGCGTCGCGGACAATTCATCCGCGGCGAAAGGTGTGGAGATCGTTTCATCTGCACTTCATCCAAAGTGAACAAAGCAGAGGCAGTCTCCATGAATCATCCCCAATGCACGTCCAAAGCGCAAAATCTAAATGCGCCTTTACACGGCGTCAGAGGCCCGTCGATGGTCCTGTTGGTTCACGCCGGGGTATCGACTAGTCGGGGATCTCCGTTAAATCTTGGTCATTCTGTGGAATATCGTATCGAACGGCCCCGGAGGCCAGCAACCCGCGGTCGCCTATACCCGAGTCGAGCAGGACCTGCAATTCGTAAGCGGCGAGAGAGGAGAGGGAGAGAGTGCACGCAGCGTGCGCTCGATCTAGCCAGTCTACAGCTCTCTCTAGTAGAACGCGTGCCAGTGATTGGTCGGTTTGCTCTATGCGGTGGGCGGAGATAGGCGTATGGGAGTACTAAATCCAGCTATGGTGTCCCTTTTTTTCTATCCCTTTCTCGGCCCCCCTCCATCGCCGCGCATCTCCCCTCCAGCGCCGTTTCATTCACTCCTTCTCCCTCTCTCCGCGGCTCTCTCTCTCCCCCTCGCTCTCGCCGTGCACTCGGTGCCCCCCGCTCGGAGCTTTGCAGCGATTCGCCCTCGGTGGCGCGCAGTTCCTCGAATGCCTGGAAACTCCGCGAGCGAATGCCCTCCTACGCGCCCTCCCAATCATAGATCCGATTCAAGAAAACTCCGCGCACACCTGGCCGTCCCGATAATCAGGGGACGAGCGCTGACTGCCCGCAAACTCGTCTCGAGGCGTTGCGAGCGCGTCGGACCGAGCGCACTGTGCAGATGGTGCACGGCAGAGGGAGTGCAGCGCGATGCATCGCCGCCGGTCCAGCGCGCCGGACCACGGTGCTGGGACCGAATACACCTCCGGGGCAGGTCCTTTTTCCTTCGGCCGCGGCTCTCGTTCCCGCAGGACAGGATTGACCAGTTCTCCGCCGCCGCGAGCTCGCCGGGATATTCAAATGCGCCGAGCCAATGTCTCTCCGCCTTTCCTCCGGCACTCGTCCCCTTTGTTTCTCCCGTGCCAGGCCTCTATTTATTTTACGAAAAAAATAGATCGATGGGCAGGCTTGCTAGCGGTCGAGGACCAAGCGCCGCCGCGGCGTCCAAGATGGAGGCGAAGTGCACGGGACGCTCCACCTGTTCCGAACGAGGGGGAAGGTCGATTCGTTTTCAACGGGTTAAATCGATTATCGTTTCCTCAGTCGGCGACCTTATTTCCGCCAGCCCAGGCCGCGCCTCCGCGGCACACTATTAGCTGCCGCGTGCTGTGGACGCTCATTAAGGCTCGTCCATCGAAACTGCCTTAAGGGGTCATGTAGGGCGAAAAGGAACGTTGTTTTCGGGAATTTTTTTAAAACTGTTTGCTTATTTTATAAGTACATATATTCACGAACTCTCGATGATGTTGTTATAGAAAAATATTAAAAAATTAACGAAGAGCAGTCACTTTCTCGGAAGCTATTTTTTTAGCGGTGAGCAAGATTTCTCCGGGCTGAATCATCTGAAATCGAAAAGTGAAGAAGATTCTGTTAGTACCCACACAGCACCATAACATTGCAGCAACGTCTCTGCAATGATGCGGTGCAAGATTGCAATGTTGCACCATAACATTGCAGAGACGTTGCAGGTTCAGTCCTATGTCCGCCTTCGCAATATTGCAGGTGTGTATTTTTGCAAAGCTGCGGTAACATTACAAATATGTAGTCCTGCAACGTTCCGGCAATGATCCTGCAACATAACGGAACATTGCACGACGATGTGCGCGCAATATTGCATAGATATTGTTGGATCGTTGCCAGTGCAACATTGCACGACAATGTGTGCTTAATATTGCAGAAATATTGTACTATCGTTGCCACCGGAACATTGCACGGCAATGACCTTGTAATATTGCTGCAATATTGCAGGATCGTTGCCACTCCAATAATGGAAACAAATATTGTAGGATCGTTGCCACTCCAATAATGCAAAAAAATATTGCAGCATCGTTCCTGCAATATTGCAATGCAACCTGTAGCAACACAATATTGCAGCAACGTTCCTGCAATACTGCTGCAACGAAGTGTGCTATATGGGTATATGAGTTTATCTGGTGTGTGAACGAAGATTTTCGTCAATTACACCCCCTTATAGTGAATTTGGGAAGCAAATAAAAATTGCGTTCTAATCACGAGGAAATTCCCTGCACATTCACAGAGTTTCAGATTTTTTTTGAATTTCCGGGTTCGGGATGTTCCCCTGTTAGTAGGGGAGACCGGGGCTAGCTGATACAGGGGCAGGTTGATACAGGCGAATTATCTCGACACCGTATATGTCTAGATCCACTTGAGCGAGATATGTGAAATTTGTTATTCAAATCTTTACTACGATCCAGCGTACGTCTATGTACTCTGACGTTAACAATCGTTTTTTAATTGTTTTCAAATAATTTTGATACATTCAAATTGATCGTCCAAATAACATTTTTTCATTCATTTCCTATGTATTTTCTCAAGTTTTCGCTTACAGTATATTAAAGAGGAAGGTCCAAAGAATATTTTCCCATATTTGTTATTAATAAATTAATTTAAAATAAAAAATGGAAAAAATTGAAAACAGAATAACGTATCAACTATATTTCATATCAGCCGAAGTTTCTTCGTCTATCTCTGGCAGATTAAACGGGCCGAAGATAGCATTGCGAAAGCTACCTACTGCGCGTCGTTCGCGGCGATCGAATCGCTTATAGAGGGAGCGGTGTGTAAGTGCACACGCTCGCGTGCAGCCCCATTATGCAGCCACATGTGCACGAATTGCAAGCGAGCCTCGATCGTGTTGCTATGGGGACGTTTCCCTTCGTTCTTCCTCTTTGCTTCGATTCTTCTCTGCTCTCGGCTATTCGCCGCAGATTCGCTTCCCGAGGAAAGCCCGTCGTCTGGGGCACAGCCAGAGTCGTGGGTCCCCATTTGCTAATGGGTGTCAGCGCTGTCAGCGAGCTTCTCGGCTGCGAGCGAAAACGAGGAGGCCCCTAGAAATCGAAAGTGCGCTGTTCCCTGCATCGGCAAGCGCGAGCCTCGTCGGACGCGGCACGCATGCAAATAAAACGGGAGCTACCTACGCGGCCGGTTCATCTCGCCGCGTCTCCAACCGTGACATCCGGTGAATATGAAGCGCGCCGCGGCGCGCATTATTTCAGGAATTTCCATCGGCTCCGATCCGCGCGAATCAGGCCTGGGAACTGTTCCATCGTAATCGACGCGCTCCTTGGAGCACGGGGAATGCATGGAGAACGCATCGGAGGCGATTAGAGCGCCGGGGAGCGCCACGAAGTGCTTGGACTTGAACCTCCTTGGGTACCATTTTCTGGAACACGTAGCATTAAGGTCAACACGCTCGAAGAATAGGTAATTTTTAGGAATTTTTTGCGGGAAGGGGTTGTAATTTATCCTAAAAAAGGTTTTTGGATTTTGGTGAAACACTCAATAGGGTACAAAAAAAATTTATCTCGCGTTTTTGGTCTGGATGCATTTTCTAAAGGTGGCATTTAGTCCAACGCTGCCAAACACGGCAACCGTGAAATTTGGTCACAGGATCGTCTGAAATTAAAGATCGACAAAGTTTCTTAAAGTTTATGTCAGTGGTTAATGCATTGTCTTCTGTCAATTGGTGCTTATTTGAACGAATTAGTGCAAAAATGGTAATTTTACGTGTAAATGCGTGGATAAAAAGAAACCGTGGTTCAAATATTATGTTAGAGAATCTTGCGATAGCGAGTCTAATCACGAATCAAATGCCGCAAGGTTTTTTGCAATCGGTTCGGTAGATCTTCTGAAATCGAAGTTACCGTTACGGCGTTTAGGCATCTCTTTTGACAGCGCTGCACTAAGCGCCATCTAAGAAATCCAGCAACAGTGAAAACAGGAGACAAATATTTTTTTAATACCCTAACGAGTGTATCAATAAAAGCCAAAAACATTTTTGTAGGATATTTTGTAACCTGTTCCTGCAAAAAATTCATAAAAATCACATAAGTATGTACTTTTCGAGCGTAGCAAACTTTGGGAATTATTTTTTTAAAAACTGGCGATTCCATTCGTCAGAAATTTGGACCACGTTTTTATGCATCTTTGAAGAAGTTGCAGTTTTTTTTTCTTATTAATTTGTTTTATTTTTATTTTTATGTAACCTTTTTTAATGAACTTTTGCGTCCATCTATGCAGAATGGCATTCTCTAAGGAACATCGGCCCTTTTTGAACTTTTAGAAAATGAGAAAATTGTGCCATTTTGAAAAAAGCAGTCTATTTTCATCTACAATTTCGATCTTTAAATGGTAAAAAATATAGAAAATTTAAAAATTTAAGAAAATGACCCGATGGCCCCTAGAGAACGTCATTCTTCATAGATTAACGCAAAGTTCATAAAAAAAGTTTGTAAATTGGGGTAATTATACTGCAGATAAGGTGGTCCTCTGCTTGAAATATTTTTATATGAATCTTGTCCCAAGAACAAGGTACAATCATAAAATTTTCGATTCATTGCGCACGTCTCGAGAAAAAAAGCCAGAAATGATAAATTATTAGGCGTCGAGAACGAATGTAACCCCTTAAGCCTTCTGTCGTCCCTCGAACTCCATGATCGCGCGGTTTAATTGCCTTTCTCTCGAGAGTCAAACTCTGAGAAATCCCCATCTTGCACTTTGCTCGCCAACTCGAGCGGAAAGCTGCTCCGACAAAGGGCCCTCGGTTCATTGTCATCGCGCAATCATCGAAGGTGATTCTCTGCCGCAAAAAGAGAGAGAGAGAGAGTGGGAAGCTCGTGTTTCCTTCAACGTGCATACTTTCCCAACGCGCGATTCTTCATCTCTGCCGATACAGCTCGCGATGCATCATTGGCCGCCGGACAATCCACGTTCCTGGGAGTGCGATCGCTTTCTGGGGCGTCGTGCGATCGATTTTTATACGGTTCCATTGATTATAGGGTCGCGCGGATGACCCTAGAATCTTGCTAGCCTGTTCCTGAAGATCCAGCGCCAAGCTCGGGGCACCCGCCGCTCGGGATTCGTATAAAAGTGACTGGCGGGGGATCGCGCGATGGGTTTCCCAGAGAATTAGCGGCAGGGTTCGCTGAAAGCGTCGGCAGTTCCTCCCGGGGCGGGTTGCATTGTTTATACGCGGGGGAACAATGGACATTTATCAGAACATGTGTCGCGGCTCGCGTTCACCGGACGTGGCGACCGTTCCGTCGACGTTAATTAACTACCAATCCATGCTGCGTGCTGCTGGAATGCCTGGCGGCGGAGTTCAGGCCCAGATCGCCCCGAGATAGTTTATTTCGGCGGTTTAAACAATATTTCCAAAGTCCCCATCGATCCGACATCTGCTAAAAATTTTACAGAGGGTCGAAGGTTAAACAAGAATAGTTTTTCGCAATATCTCGTTATCTAACAGGTTTATGGCAAACATAGTTGTTACGAAATTTGTAGCTTGGGAAATTCTCTACAAATAAGGTTTATGAGTCTTTTCGTAAGAGTTACCATTTTCATGTAGGTCGGCTTGCAACGCTTCACCCCTCATAATCTTGACAAGGGAAGATCCCGAACACGGAAATTAAAAAAATTATGAAACTTTGTGGATAATTAGGGGACGTCCTCTCGAATACAACGCAATTTTGTTTGATGCCCAATTTCACACCAAGAGGGTGCAATTAACCCCTGAAGAATTTTCGATTTTGGGTTATTATTCACGAACTGTAGGAGATAGAAAAAAAGTTTTCAGGATAAAGTTACTTCTTTTAATTAGGACAGTTCGCGAATTATAACACAAAATAGAAAAATAGACAGATTTTCAGGGGTTAATTTCATCCCCTGGTCCAGGAGACGTTTGCCATCTGGGCCATTTTCCTTAAATCCGCCACTGGTTACCGTGTCTAAATTTTGCGATGGGAACTTTCTCCAAGGAAAAGTCAAAATGCCAATGTTCGTTCACCCTTAAAAATTTAAAACCAAGAAGAAATAGGAAATGCATGAAGTAGCCACTTTGAGACGAAGTAGCTGTTGAATTAAATATAACACAATGTTTACGTTTACCGCGTAGACATTCTCCGATGTACCATTTTACTGAACCTGATGATAATAATAATTCCCCTTCAGAATCGCTCGTGTTTAAATGGTTCATCGTTGTGAAACCGTACTATTATCACAGCTCCGCTGTGAACACACTAGAGAAAGATATTTTTCAGCAGCTTTTATCGCCGTCTGATAGACGCTCTTATAGTTTCTATTGCAGCTCCAATATAAACGAACCCTAAAAGTCCTGTCGCCAGCCAGAGATAGCGGAATCACCTGGAGGATATATCCTGGCTCCTGTGGCACCAATCCCACCTGACACTTCAGCGAACTAGACAGTGTGTCTTATTTATTTTCTTTCACGCAGACCACATTAAAGAATAATAGATTATAAACCAGAGAGACACCAAAAACAAAATACAAGATATTTGCTAACGGCAATAACGAGTAAACTTCAAAAGAAATTATCATATCCGACTATAGAGAAATTTAAGGGGTCTTTTCACTCTGACAAACTTTTTTTGTCACAAAAAAATGTCTACTAAATTGATGTCTTTTTTCTATTTATTAATACGCGTTTTGAGAATACAAAATTCTTTTTTTTTTATTTTTTTTTAATGCGTATTTGAAAGGAAATAAGCAAAATGATTTGTAATCAGTATGACTGTCGCTGTGGCAGAGATTAATTAATCTCTAATTAGATTGATGAAGAATTAACAAACTGGCAGACGTCCAAAGTTGAACTATCGAAATTAGCTAATTTTTTTAATCATTTTGCGACGCAAAAGATGAGGAAAAACAACGAAAATGTGTGATTTTGACACAAAGTTCCAAACAACGGTACTTTTTTAGGGCGTTACACTGACAATGAGAAGATCCAGCCAAATCGATGTTCCGTGCAAAAATGTCTACATAATCTGTCATAATTATTCGCCAAAGTACAGACTCTGCAAATTGGATCCGCAACGTTGAAACGCGACGAGAAGAAAGGTGGCCTGAAGAGTATAGGTGTTCCGACGGGTCGAGTAGGGCCATTAAAATTGACCAGCGAAGTAACTGAAGTAATCCGTATGCCCGTGTTGAAGCTTGAATAGAAAACAAATGTCAGCCAGCACTCTTCTGATTTCGAGAGTTTGTATATTCAGACACTGCACCAGCCAACTACAGTCTCAACATAGTTCGTATTCCTCCTAGAAGTACCTATCGTCAACAATAATTCGAGTCTACTATGCGTGCCTATCCAGCCAGCTGGGCACGCGGCTTCGAGCTAGCTTTCCCCAAAGCTGATTTGGCGTAAGATTTCAAAAATACCCCAGGCAGGCTCGTCCCTGGTAAATGCAGTTCATTCACACGGCCGTGTCTCGCTAAATATAATATGGCGGTGACCCCGGGTCCTCCACAGTCGACTCCCCCTCCCCGTGACCCTCCTGATTCTCCTTCCCCTACCCCCTCGATGCTTCCCTAATTCAACGCCCCTGTGATTACGTCTCTGCCCCCGCTGCTCGCCCCCCCCCCTGTTGCTTCCCTTCCATACTTCGCTCTTCTATTCCCTTCTCCACCTCTCCCGTCGCCTCGCCCTCGACTTCCTTTTCTTCTCCCTTCGTCTTCCCCCCTCCCCCGCCTCCTCCTATCTCCAGCTTTCCATTCTTCGCGACGCGAGAAAAACTGAGCGAGAAGAAGGCACCCGGATCCTCTTATCTCTTCCCCGCTACACTTTCACGGTTGTTCCAATCGTGGCCTGGACCGGGGACACTTTTGCGACCCACCTTGTACCCCCCCCCCTTCCCCCCTGTCGCCTTTCCAGTCGCCCGGCAAGCAGAAAGTCCCGAACGCTTCGTCGATTTCCTGCTGCTTCCCGCGATCGTCACGGCCGTCCAAGTTATTCTTCTTTTTTCGCGATAGCGGCCGAGGAGGCAAGTCTTCCTCGCCTTCTTCAGCCTTAAGATCCGTCCACAGCGCGAAGTCTTCTATACACTGAGCGCGGAAATTCAGAAATAGAAATTTGAGCTCGGGAATTGAAGTAATCCCAAGCTGGCTCAGCTTGCAACAGAGGCTGAAGGCGTAATTGCTGATCGGTGGTCGGCTGTAGAACACAGGCCCGTCGTGGCTGAGACGCGAGGTGAAATAATCGGTATGGTCCCGCGGCATAATCGGTCAGTTGGAAACGGTGCCTTACATCCCTTAGGGCCGCGCGAGGAGCAGCCGTGGCGGAGGGCATTCAACTGTCTACGGGCAGGCAGGGGATTTCTACAACGCCCGGAGTCTACCTACTCCTCTTATATTCTTCTTGCTCCTCTACTATCCGCGTCTCTTCCTCGCCCTCTTCGTCCTCCCCGCCTCGCAAGGATCCCCCCCGGCCTTCTTTTTCTCTATGCCCTTCTTGATCCCTGCAGCGGCGCGCCCGCCCGGCCGGGGGCCCCGCGTGAGAAACTCTCGCGCCGACCACCACCCTTGGGATTATGCGAAATTTGGCGTCGATAGCCGACGAGATAGCTTCGCCGAGCGAGGGAGACGTTGCGCGGCCCGAACGCGTCGCCTCCGTAGCGGTCACCTCTCGCGCGCGTACTTCCTACCGTTACTCGCGACGCCCGCTCGATCTTCTTCGTTTCGCGCGGTCCGCAGCGATCCCGCGAGTGTCGTCCGAGTATAGCCGAGCCGAGGACGGCTGGCCGCTCAAGGCCAGCTCGACCGACACCACCGCTTCCCCCACCGCTCCGCCCGCCGTCCCCTCCGCGCCACGCGCAATTAGCCGATCTCGCGGGGCGGTCAATCCCGGAGACTTGTGTATTGAAGCGACGTGAAAGAGGCTGGGAGACGCTAGTCTCCGAGATAATTGTTGTGTTCCTCGGCGATTAGCAGAGTTTTCAAGTGGCCCTTTGTCTGGTTTCAGGTGCAGCTGAAGCCTCGTCGGAGGCGCGGCAGCGGCCGAGGCGAGGGAGCGGGGATCATCGCTGACCGATCCAGAGATCCCAGCCGTTATTAGCTATACTTGATGATACTAACCCGTAGATCCGAACTTGTGGGCTTTTTTATATGTATACCGCAAGCTCCTATCTACCGGTACATGTAGTCAGGCCAGCATTTAAGCTTTTCGACGGAACTACCCACTCCCCCCTCCTTCACACCCCTCTGCCCCCACCACACACACACGCGCACGCATTGTGTGCCCGCGGCAGTTCCGGTTGTCAACGGGTAGACTTCTTGCCGAGTAATTTTCTCGATCGAGCGGGCCGGGTCGGAATGAAAGAGTGAGAGAAAGAGAAAGAGAGTGCGAGGGAACGAGTGCAAAAAGGGAGAGAGCAGAATAGTCTCGAGGAAAGAGTAGTGCCTGCCGTAATTAGGCAGTGGATCGTCCTCCCACTTCCGGTCCAGCCGGCGATTAATCGTTAGTGATCCTGCTCTCTCCGCGAAACCTACGTGCGAACGTCAGGCTCGAGTCACGAGGGATTTCGACGATGCCGCGATCTATTTAACCGCGCACCTTCGCGTCAAGCGTTTTCGTCGGTTTAGACACACATTTCGGCGCCCGAGCCGAACGGGTTCGCTGGCGTGCGAGTAGTAAATCGCGGTGCGAACGTGTGTAATGGCGTTATTAAACGTTGCCCGCCTGAGAAACGCACGGACGTGGGGGAGGACCGTGGAAGAGGCACCATTAGCGACGACGCCTGGGTGAGGTAGTAGGTTGTATAGTAGGGAATGGAAATTCGCGTGATACGAAGTCCACTGTACAACTTGCTAACTTTCCCGGTCGTCGACGCCCCAACGATGCATCCTTCGGAAAGCTTTGTCCTCGCGGAGGGCGCGGGTAGAAGCAGGACCGAGAGAGACCCGCTTACTCTGCCCGGCGCAGCGTGGATATAGCTTAGAGCAAGGATTAAGGTGATCTAGGAATTTAAGTCCCGCCGAACAGCAACAATAATTCTACGAAGCATTTCTGTAAAATCGCACCCTTCGCGACCTGATTTACCGTCTCGCGATTATCGCCCGCGTTCCGGTTCACTTATCCTCGGTGGAAACGCGACGAGGCTTCTCCAGCTGGCCACCAGGGGGCCACGAGCGGCAGCACCGCGCTCGTAAGTTTCCAACCGTCCGGTTCTTCTGCCGAGTCCAGTTTTGAATTCTCCCGCGGCCAGGTGCCTCGCGTTCCGAACTGAATGTGGTGGACGTCGATAGCGGAGAAATGCCCAAGGTAATTGTAAAATTCAAGCCCCTAGAATAAGATTCAGCGTCGCCGCGTAGCTAGAGATGGAATGGAGCGTATGTTAGATCGCGACGGGTACGAGGTGGTGGATCCTCTTGACCGCGAAGGCGGGGTGAGACTTGGGAAGGGAGCGTGACTGCGAGAGAGAATGAGATGAGAGAAAGGGCAATGGCGGGCGGGCTGATTGTAAAGCCTGCCGCGTCGCCGGTCCCCTGAGACCCTAACTTGTGACGTCGCGACCGATATCTCACAGGCTAGATTCTCTGGTATTGGCGATGAGTGCTGCCTTTTGCCGATCAAAAGTCAGTCCTAGCATCAGAGATAGAGACACGGCCGGAAACGAGGAGGTTAAAGGGTTCAACTGCACCTCGGGATATCGTAGAATCTCCCGTGAATGCTTAGATCTGCCATGTAACAGAACCGTGCGAGCTACTTTCTACAAATACATCTTTCACTCGACATTCACCACCTAGCGTAACCTTACTGCGAACCACGTGCTGTATAGAAAGTATGCGATGCGTGAATTGTTAGGTATTTCGTGCCACGTTAAATTCCCATATACGGCGGGCCCCTGGCTAATGATCGTTAAAGTGTCCTCGCCTCTCGCAGACGAATAAAAGAAAGCGTAGACTCTGACTTGTATGCAATCTCTGTATTTCGATGTGAATTCGATTGTCTCAACAATAATGAAAATTCCGTTTCTCCCGTCTATCCAATATTTTGTATCTCCTCTAAATATGTACAAATGATCGATGGAAATAGCTTCGAGGGTACGATAAAGAACGCTGTTCACAATAGAAAAATAACTCTCCATCAGAAGTATCTTCTGCCCTCCTCCACTAGCCGGCTCAGCTCCGCGGCCGAGTAGCCCAGAACCTGCTTCAAGTCGCAGACGAATTTGTACACGAACCGTTTCCCGTGAACTTTCGAGATCATGTCCCCATCGTAGTAATAGCGCAGCGCGCGGCTCAACTTCTCGTAATTCATCGACGGCTTGTTCTTCCGGGCTCCCCAAAGCTGCGCCACCGCTTCCGGCTGGTTCAGCTTGAATTCTCCCTCGGTCCCCACCCACTGGATAGCTCCCCGGTGCTCCCGGTCGGTTAACAGCTCCAACAGAAATTGCCACAGCTGTATCTGACCGCTGTTAACCGAACGGCTGGACGTCGCTATCGTGATCGGCGTGGAATCGATGTTTTCCAGAGGGACACTGACCACGCGGGTCTGCTGGTTCACCATCGGTTTCGCTTTCGCGGGCTTCTGGCTTCGAACCTTGATGGACTTGTCCACGTTGTTCTCGGTAGGCGACGCCGGGGGATCTTTCTGCACAACAGCTGCGAAAGTTCCGCTCGATGAAATATCGTCGCGCGGAAATACATCGACAGTTGGAACTTACCGACAAATTTACACTTCCGAAGCAGCTCCAAGTGAGTCCAGAACACCTCGCCTGGATCCAGAGGCACTTTCGCCTGGAACTCTTCCAGGGTCAGATTACACAGCTGCTGGCCCGTGATATTCCAGTCGGCCAGTCTCACGGAAGCTAGATTAAACTGCCGGACGGCCCACTGAAGCCAGTGCTTCACGTGGGTCTGCGTCCACTCCTTAGGATCGGCTGGAATTTTTAATCGTTCCTGCGAGCAGACGTACTTATAAAACAACTGCACGGTTTCATTTCGTAGGACCTTTTAAAATTTAAAACATGCCTGCTCCTTCTTGTACTGCGGGTCGACCATCCACCTTATAACGTTTCTTTTACTGTCTTCGTTCACCGGCGCGGACGCTGAGGAACAGAAAGCCGTATATTAAAATGATTTAAAGACTCCAGCAATAAAGCGGTAGACCTCAATGCGCATTACTATTCTCCGCCAGTTCGATGTAATCTTCAGCAGGTTTCAGAACATCCACTATATTAATACGCCTCTGAGTAGTCTTTATCTGAACATTCACTTGAACCAATCCTTCTCCCTGTACACATTGATCAACCAAGTTTTTGTGACTCTCTAACTGAAAAAACATGGAAGGGTACTTTGCTACTGAACTTACATCGGCCGCATTGCATAGCCATGACGGTTTACCATTTGCGCGTCTTGCAGCCAAAACGAATAATCGGTTAGCTCTACCCCGAGCCTCTGCTCTAGAAGGTTTCTCAACGTAGACAGAGGCTCCCTTATGTCCATGTGCTGCATCAATACGCCCTCGTTGCAGTCCTCTCCATTCGCAGCCGCCTCTAACGCGAAGCTTGGCTCTACTTCTAGGTCAGAGCTCTCCTGCTGCAGCTGGGCCATTATATCATCCTCCTGTGATAATATAGCCTCGGGTTCCATTTTTATGCGCTTTATCATGGCATAGTCAGAGTCGTCGTCGGTGTCAAAGCTGTTCGAAAGTAAACAGAACGCTGGTTATCGTAATGAACGCTACGAGCCACAGTACGAAAAACATCGGAATAATTTCGGTTCCTCCGTTTGGAATTTTGGAAGTCGGAGTTTTAGGCGCGACGCAATTAAACGACGTCTGGATTATAGCAACAAACACGCATACGTTTAGGTGGCGGTAAGGAGAGATAGAGGTAGGCTGACCTTTTGTCCGAACTTTTCCGTCTGCTTCCCAGATCCATGAGAACTGATCGTAATTATCAAGCTTTTCCTGATAAAATTAGCCAGCTTTAACCTTCACGAGAGATTCAACACTCGTCGCACGGAACTCGCAGACATTTTGTAACAGGTGTAGGTATGTAACCAGAGGCTGCGAGTTCCATAGACGCACCGACGACTGAGGCTCGAAAGACGAAAGTCCATTTTTAATGTCAAATGCTGCCGCATTAATGTTTAATGCGCTATATTGAAATCAAGTTGGTGTATTAAAAATCCAAGCGAAATAGATTATTTGGTTATTATGTGGTAAAACGTGATTTTGCAAATGCAACGGTGCTTTTAGAAATTGTCGCTAGGGGGCTGCGAACGGTACGCAATTCTCGCAAGCGGTGACACTCACGCGGCTGATTGTACGGTGAAGGGAATCCTGTTAACGGCTATGATGCATTCGATTTGAATGATGAAAGGAATTAACCCTTTCGCTGCGTATTTAAATATTCGGACGATTCTTGTAAAGTGACAATTTTATATCAGTAAAAGAAGCTTTAAATATTCAATTTCTTTTGCATTTTACATGTTCATCACAGTTCAAGAGAATACATTTTTTTAATGTTTGGACTGTAGTCCGAAACTGTATCGAACGTGAATGTAGCAGCGTTCGACTATAATCGAAAAACGCAGCGAAAGGGTTAAGGAGCTGTTTCCGTCGAGAGCCTATAAGAATAGGTTAGGGTTAGGAATTATTTAAAGGGAAACTACTACATATTATTTAACGAGACTTTTTGCATTGTATTAAGGATATCTTGGACTATAGAAATAATTTCTGTATTTTATAATTAATTATTTTATACTATGTAGAGATTATTGCAGACAGCACTGAGAAGTCGTTAAAATCGAGGCGTCACAAAATTCATCAAAAACGGTGGAACCTGTAGCACCTAAAATTGATCTGAAATAAAAAAATGACAGATTATTAAAGGGCGTGAAACTTGCTCGTGGACTTAGCAGTAAATATTCCAAAAATTACATTTTTTGACAAAATAACGACACTTGATGTTTGAAATCACTTTTTCCTATATTTTTCGTCGTTTCGAAATTACGAATTTTCATTTTTATTTAAATTTTAGTGGTTTCTTCACGAGCTAGAAGTATATTCTTCAAAATGAAAAAAAGGTGTCTGTCGAATCAGATAATAACTTTTCGAGATATCGGTTCCACCGATTTTAAGAACACTGTTTCGAGAAAAACGCGTTTAAAGTTTTACGCGAGCGCCGAGTGTTACCCATTCATTTGCGGCTACTCAAAATTTACGAATTTCAAAAAATCTTTCTAACATGTCGGTATTCTTAAAAGGCTGAACATTCGAAAAATGCAATAAAGAAATCGATATTTAGATCGGAACGTCTCCTTAATTCCGTATTGTTTAAATTTAGGACGTTGGATATTGCAAAGAGAATGCGTTACGCCATCTTAGTTTCAATATACATATTTATTCAAATGCATTTGACGTCGTAACTAATAGTTAACTAATAATTAAATTAATATCTCCTAATTACGTATGACGATTATGTACTTCCAAGTACATAATTTTTTATTTTACATCAAAATCAACAATGATAGATTTTATAAATTATTTCTACAACTTGCGTTGCTTCGCTCGATTAATGAAATTTCATTCAAGCTTGCGAATCTTGAAAAATTCGAAAAAAGGGCTACACAATGATCTGCAGTGTCTTAACAACTCTTATCAGAATTAAAAGTATCTTCTGTCTTAATAAGCGATACTGCGCAAAAGAAGCTTAAATGTAAATAACACTAAATAAATAATAACGATACAATACAAACGCCATCAGAATTGTTAAAAAGGAAAAAGAATTCACGAAACGTGAAATATTCTGGAGATTTATTCGAGACTGAATTACCACTATCGACGAGTGAAGTCTGATTAAAACCTGCAACGCGTTTGTATTGTTTGATTCTTCTCGTATACCTGTACAAGACTGTCTCGAGATTAAAATATCAAAAAATCGAGAGATTAGTCATTGCGATGTTTCGTAGTGTAAATATTTGTTCCCTGAAGCTGTCCGGTGTACTTAAAACTAACAAAGCACAAGTAGAGCTAAGATACGATTTGCTTCAACGCGGATTTCAACGACAAGCTTTTCGAGTCGTCCACTAAACACAGAACAGTCTGTCCAGTGAAGTTCGGTAGGTTCGCTATGGCACCGTATTCGAGCAGCTTCTGCGCGATCGTTATACGATTGTGTTCGAGAGCATGGAAAAAGGCAGTTCTGCCTGAACGATTATCCCTTAAATTTACATCTGCTCCAGCCTCTGCTAAAGCGCTAGCACCTTCTAAGTTACCGTGCAACACGCAGTAATGTAAAGGAGCGAGTCCTGCAAAGAAAGCACGTACACTGAGAACATTTCCCTACGAATCGAAGGATGTTGTGTTCTATTCGTCCAAGTGAAATCACCTACCTGCCGAGTCCACTTTGTCCAACAACTTGGACTCCTTGACATATGTTAGAAGGTCTGGCAATAAAGGAGAGGACAGTTTGCTGGCCAAAAGCACCGCGGAATCGTGTAAAAGTTCCGCCGAGGCTGGCTTTGCTCCGGCTTGCAACAACACGTGCACTAGCTCTTTGGACACCTTCGACCTAATTGCTAGCTCCAGACACGACTAGAAATGATTTAGATTCTCCTTGCAATTCGACAGATTCTGCGTTAAGTGTAATATAAAAATATAATATCCTTACCATCCCGTCTTTAGTCGGCACGTCGATGCTTATTTTCGCGGCGTTCAATACCAACAATAGCCTTTGCAGTTCGTTCAGATGGTTTTGCTCCACTGCCCTGTGTATATTGAGCAGCCCCTTCTCGTCCGGCTGCTGAATACCTTCCACGTCCTTCTGCAGCTGGAAAGCAACTTTTTTATACAACGAGTGTGGCGTCGATAATATTCTGTTCACCTTGCTGGCCTCTGTACTCGTGCTGAAAAACTCATTCAGGCAACTATCAATGGTAATGTCCTCCTCCATGCAAGTCATGGGACTCAGTATTGGGAACAGATCAATGTTATCGATATAGTTAGTCCGTTTAGCGCTGGGCTGCGCAGATCTCTCCAGGTTAATCGGAGTACTCGAACTCGAGCGCACCGTTTGCTTTATCCTCTCCAGCGCGGGCGTGTCTTTCGAAACTAACACGAAACTCTCCCTATCGAGAAGCCCGAATACGTCGGTTTGAACTTGAGAATCGTGAACCGTCCTTTGCTCTATCGGGGGAATGATCGGAACTTGTTTCGCTGTACCTATGCCACAGTCCGCGAGGGCTTGCAACGCTTTCGATCGAAGATCCTCGTCCTTAACGCTGATCAATGCTTCTTTAATAATGTCCCAGTGCTGCGACAGATTCTCTTTCCCGGTAGAGATAGCTGTCGCATTTTCGACGTTATTTGTACTGCTAATGGTGTTCTGAATGCTTGAATCCTTTCTCTGCGCATTCGGACTACTACCCGTTTCCTCGATCGAAGAGGAAACCGGCTCGTTATTACGTATAATTTTCCTAGGTGAGGGTCGCAGAGAATATTCTTTTCTCTGAGCGTTACTGCTATCCGTCGTCGCTGTTGTATTTTTATCGCAAGCTGCGATACAGTTCGGCGGCTGTACTTTATTCTGCTTATCTTGAACAATCGTAGGAGGCTCCTTTGGCACCATGGAACTCGTCAGGACCGCCTGAACACGCTCTATGGTGTCGTTGAGTCTCGTGCTGCTCAAAGTTTTGCTGTTCCTCACTGGCGTCTCGTCTATCGCTTTGCTCTGCGCGTCAGCAGAATTTCCTTGGCTGCTATTCACATTCCTAGACAACTTAAAGAAATCATTAACGTTAATTTTGCTTCTCGGTATGATCAGCTTCTCGCACTTCACTACAGGAAATTTAGATTTCGCCAGCTGCCAGTGTTCGCTCTCAGCGCTCAACGTGCTGGCTTTACTAACGATCTCTCGCGCGTTGTCTTGGGACTTAAGCTTCTCCGAAATATCTGTCTTGCTTACAAGTAAACTCCTATTCTTCGCAGCGTCTGGTTGCATCAAAGAGTTTAAGGCTGTCCCACACTTCAGAGCATTGTCATTCGTGCATAGAATAGTTTCCTTCCTTATCAGTTTTCTATTATTCCCATTGCTATCCTGATCAGCTACGGTCGAAGCTCTGGGTAAAACTATCGGCCTCTGTAACACTTTCTCGATGCTACTGCCGCTAAGTACTTTCTTGAGAGTCGATTTTTCGCTAGGCGAAGACCCTTTGCTATCTTGTTGCAAAATGGATAATGCATCTGCTCCTTTGGGAGGCAGAATCGAGAACTTCACTGGCTTGTTTATGCTATTGGCGATGCTAGATTTGATGAAGAGACCAGTCTTCGGGTCCAGCTTGCCATCTTCTTGAGACAGAAACCTCACTTTGATCTCCCCCAAGTCTTTGCCATCCTGCGATCTTATCCTCAGCTTCTTCACAGCGTTCACAACCGAAGCCTCGTTGCTCGCTTTATCTGGAACATTTCTAAGCACTAAGGTAGGATTGGTCGAGTTCAACGCGCATTTCCCATTGACCACAGTGGACTTCAGCGAAGGGGCCATGCTCGGGAATTGCTGTGGTAATTTGAACTCCCGCCTACATTCTGTTACCGGGAACTCGATGTGTTGCTTTAAATATCTCGCCTTCTTAGCCGGAGGCTGAGATAGAGACTCCATTTACTCGCGAGCTTTTTCTCGGAGTCCCAAAGCTCGAGCGGCTGCAACCGCAGCGACCCCGCGTCACACGGAAAGGGGAACGCAAGATTCACTACGTCGCGTCGTGAGACATGCTGCGCTTAAACCTTGCTTAACCTGCAATTAAGTAAACATTGATAACGTTAATTCCTTCTTGGCGTGGGAGTCTCGAGCCATCGTATCCGCGTCCCCGCACGTCGAACGATGGGAGTAAACCTTTCAACGTACCAATACACAGGTTTCGTTCGAAAATGGAGTACTGAACGCGAACGGAACAGGAATCACCGCGTTACCTTTGCCGAACGGGACATCCCTATGCTCGATATTCACTGCCACCTATTTCGCACTACAAAAACTTCGTTTTGACTACGACGACGCCCGGGAAAATGTGATCCGTGGACTTACTTTCCGGTGTCACGGTGGCCAATAACAGAGAAATGAAAGTTTCGAGGAATCTCTTCGGGTAATTATGGAGATATAAAGGAACTAGCTAGTTTGCGTATTGCAGGCTCGTGTTTCGGAATTAATTAAGGGAATGAAGGTAAGATAGGCTTGATATGAGATGATCAGCTTTTGGGAGTTGCCTGTATTAGCGACGATGTGCGAGGACAGATAGGGATTTTTGATTTTTGTGTACTAGTCATGTCCGTTGTGATGAAGACCAATGAAGTCACGAAGACGATGGATGGGGCCTGGTTATTGGGCGATGGGTTACGTCCGGTGATACAATTTATTCGCGATTAGTCTCGAGTCAATTAATTTTGTGACTGGTAGCGATGATTTTTCATGTCAAATGTTTCCATCCTGGAGTCGATGTGACCGCACCGACGCTGCAGGGATATTATTGACCGTAGGTAAATTAATTTGACACCACTGTTAATTAACGAAGTGTTCAATCGGTTCGATAAAGATCGATGATAAGGTATCTAACAAAGACGTACATTCTATACTTACTTTAGGAATTGCAGAGGAGCAAGATAATCTTATTAGTGTGGATGAGGGGAAAGTGAATTGACTCTTGCATCCTGTTAGTCGCTATCCGTTCATTGTAGAAGCAGGCAGCGGTGTCGTTCGTACTGCTCTCAAAGTTCGATTCGATTCTTTGGGGACCATCGTCTCTCGCGCCGTACAGGCACTTCCCACACAGCACAACGTCCCAATTGCCTGTTGTTTCTGGCAAGCCCACTAATACCACTAAAATCTCTACTACTACAGTCTCATTAATACATATGTATATGCCTTCTAAGTCACGATGCCTCTCGCGACGGCCAGGGGAACTATGCAGAAATCGGCACACAAAATCGTTGGGGTTAAAGGTATAGAGTCGGTACACCTGTCTATTACACCGTGCCCGAGCAGATATTAGAGAGAGAGAAAGAGTCAGATAACGTGCGACGAGAATCGAGATAGGTGGCGTGCCACTAACTTTGATTATGCAAGTCTAATACTTTTCACCTGATGATAGTAGCAGGAGCTCAAAACGCGAAGAGGTTACGATTATAATAAGCGGGCATGCTGCTTAGAAAGAGACAGAGTTTTATTATTCGATATGACCAATAGAGTCATAACTCCAACAAACACCCATTACATCAATAGTCCCAAGTCAAATTTATCCTCATACAACATCCCCCTACTCCATATCTCAATAATAACTCCTTCAAACAACAATCCAATCCACCCAAGCGATTCAAATTTACCGCCCAAGCTCCCTCTCCCGAGGAACGTTAAACCCCGTTTCAAATTGTGCGCCACGTGTTCGTTCGCGCGGCAGTGCGCGTGCGCGGCGCGGTTTCGAAAGCGCGCCGACTTGGCGGAAGGGGGAAACTTCAGTCTCCCTCGAACCCCAGTCGTGGGTGTGCGTTCATATATCCGTGCCCGGAGATTGGTTAGCATCGCGAGTAGTTTTACACTTTTACCGGTGCTGGTGCACGACTCGAGGGGCAACACGCGTGATTCCACGCGCAAAGATGGACAACCGCCGTAACAACCGGGAAGTGCTCACAGTGGTGTTTCTGTGCGTGCTCTGGTACATTATATCGAGCAGCAGCAACGTGGTCGGCAAGATGCTGCTCTCGGACTTCCCCTACCCAATGACAGTGACCATGGTCCAGTTAACCTCCATCACCATCTACTCGGGCCCGTTCTTCAACCTGTGGGGCGTACGAAAGTACGCGTCGGACATTCCGTGGGGTTACTACCTGCGGCTGATCGTGCCGCTCGCGCTAGGCAAATTTCTGGCGAACGTGTTCAGCCACGTCAGCATCTGGAAGGTCCCCGTCTCGTACGCTCATACTGGTATGAAATAACGCTATTCCGATTGTCACGTGTACACCTTAAAAATAACGCATCCCGACCTTCCCGCGCGCCCGACCTTCCTAGCCGCGATAACCATCACGAGATATCGCGGAGGCTTCCAATCGCTACCAGCATTTTCCGCGTGATTCAAGCGTTATCTGATCCTTTGTTTAACGTCATAGATCAGGTTAATGTTCTTCCCAAGCGATACTTGAAAAAACTCTGATAAGATATACCGATGTTTTCCCTTGTATTCCGAATTATAGACGCGCGCGTGCCGTAGCGGCACGCGGTAGTTCGCTGCGATTTTCTAGGCGCAGAAACTTTGTGTATTAATTGAATTTTGGCCCTGTCCCAGTGAAGGCTACAATGCCCTTCTTCACGGTGTTCCTCTCGAGGGTAATACTCAGGGAAAAGCAGACCTGCAAGGTGTACCTTAGCCTGGTTCCAATCGTCGTCGGGGTGGCCGTCGCCACGCTCACCGAGCTCAGCTTCAACATGATTGGCCTGCTCAGTGCCTTGGCGTCTACGATGGCATTCTCCTTGCAGAATATATATTCGAAGAAGGTGATCGATGATATTCCAGTCCGAACCTTGCCTGCGAGATAACACAGTGGATTTAGATGCCTAATACGCAGCTCTGATTTTCCCAGGTGCTGCACGACACGGGGATCCACCACCTGAGGCTTCTCCACGTCCTGGGTCGCCTGGCGCTGATCCTCTTCTCTCCCGTATGGCTGCTGCACGACTTGAGGCTATTAATGTACGACCCAAGTACTGGTGGATCCGCGGATCTAAGTTACTACATATTAGGCTTGCTGTTCTTGGACGGTATACTGAACTGGCTTCAAAATATCATAGCCTTCTCTGTGCTCTCTATTGTCACCCCCCTGACATACGCGGTGGCCAGTGCCAGCAAGCGTATATTCGTCATCGCAGTGACACTGTTCGTGCTTGGGAATCCGGTGACATGGATGAACATGCTGGGAATGACGCTGGCCATCGTCGGGGTGCTCTATTACAACAAAGCCAAGTACGATCAGCGGCAGGAAAAAGAGAGCCAGGTAGCTCTTCCGCAGCATTACGACAAGAATCGTAATGGCAGCAGTTCCTTTATGGCGAACGGATGGGCTGGCAAGAAGCAGCAATTGTTTGCAGTCTAGTCTGATAATTTTTAGACCTGTTTTTTTTTCTATCGACAAGCGTATATGAGTTTTCTCTGCGGGAACGTGACGTTTCAGTCGCGCGAGTGCGGGTTATTTAATATTAACGATGTAAAGAGAGAGGTGTAGCGCGTTGAATAGGACATTGCCGTATGTCGCGTGCATTGGCGTAACTAGTCAGGGGGCCGGGGAGGCCTGGCCCCTCCCAAAACGCGAAAACTATCCCCCTTCCCTAGAAACTATCGAAATAAGTAAAATACATCGGTCTGTTCGTAAAATCCTATCTTAAAAAAAAAAATATTTGGCCCTGAAATGCTAGGTGCAGTAAATAAAAAAATACAATAATGTTCTTATTACGATAAATTATGAATTGAAACTGTTAGAATTAAGCTGCTAAACGTAGGTAAATCTACCTACATAAAAAAGGGAAAGAGAGAGGGCCCCCGAAAAAAATCCTAGTTACGCCAATGGTCGCGCGGAATGTACAGATCAAAACTCGTACGATGATAAAAGTATTTATATATATATATATTTTATTAATATTAATTATTCCGCACAAAGGTGTGATTCGCCCGCGGTCTTCGTTTCGTGTTTTATCGTTTTCATTTTCGCCTAGGAATTTTACGTTGACGTCGATGCCGTTTTTTCACGACGACAGACCTGCTGGCTAGGTGGGACACCGTCGAAATACGTTAGCGCTCGCGGCTGATTGCTGGGTCAATTAGCTTTACACGAGCCGATCGGTCTCTGATCCGCCGACATTCCTGTTACATAAATCGGGTCGGAGTTGTCGCATTGAATTGTACGCGCGGCGTGCACTCGATATCGAGCGGCGTTCGCATTAGTATTGATTAGGTATTAAATTATGACTTCCTCGGCTGTTAGCCCGTTACAAGAGAAGTGATCCCCTCGGTGCTCGCGGGATCGCGTTATCTTGACGCCTAACTGGCTCGAGTGCCGCGACTCGATTTCGCGAGCTCTTGGATTACCACTTTGACCCTCCATGAACGAGTGTCCCCTAAACAATACTTCTATAATCACTCCCCCTTAGGAGCCATTGTTCCAATTAGTCCTCCTCCCCCCCCCCCCCCCCCTCGCGCAGACTGTATTGGCGTAGTTCGCCTAGGATGGCCAGATAGATTCATGGAGGGTCGAGCACGCGTAACGAAGGTGTTCTGCAAGCGAATACTGAGGCGTGGTGTGCGTGGACTGTGTGCAGGAGAAGATGTTCTAGCTAAAAGCAATCTATACATTTATTTTTATAAATAAAATACAGGTGTGTGTAGAAAAATATACCAGATACATTCACCGGCCGTGTCAGTACCGTGTCACTCTGAATCCCACTGCCCCTACAGTGTCTTCATTATGTTAGACGGGGACATCGGTCTGGCTATGGTCAAGTCCAAGCGCGAGCCAGCTGCCGCGATCAGCGGGACGGCTAGGCAGCAGTCGCAGTCCTCTGTGTTGGCCTCGTTCACCCGCAGAATCCTGTCGTATGGCCGAAGAACGCCATCGCAGGGACCCCCGGGTCTCAAGCGATTTATGTAGACTCCTCGCTCGTACAAACCGTCTGACACCGAGAATCCGAAGTCCTCGTAGACCGGGTCCTTGTGCAGCGACACGTGCACGATCTGCTGCGGCCTGTCCTGGTTGCCGCGCTCCTGCGGTCTAGGCAGCCAAGAAAATCAGATGCTTTGCGAGGAAAGCCGAGTTATACATCATCTAACTGTATTTTTCTCTTTGTTTACCCAGGATAAGGTGGCATCGGGAGATCCAGCTGGCCACTGTCCACGGAAGCCGTGTCCCAGAGCCTCAGAATCTCCGGACCTGCTCCACTGTTCTCTCCCAATTCACCCCAAGAATCCACCGCACTGTCCACGCTTGGAAGGCTCTCCCTCGCCGGCCGCAGAATAGCAGTAGGGTATTGTTGGCCCGTTTCACTTCCTATGCTCGAATCCCTGCAATCACTTCCATGAGATCTAGAGTCCCTTGCGTTGTTCCCGCTTTCTCCGCTCATTCACCCTTCAGTGACACGGTTGATTACACCGCTGCGACCCCTTCGAGTAAAACACTTGAGAGAGAGTCTCGTTGTTGGCAACATTGATAAGGGGCCAGAAGTTGAATAAAGGATTTCGTAGCCGCGTGAGTTAAGTGCTTACAAGTGAGGCATTGAGCAAAAACGCACTAACCCACATTTTTTGTTGCGAAATTGAGTTACTAGCAGTAACGTATTTCAACATGCTATAAAATAGGAGAAATTAATTTGTTTTCAATGTTGGTTAGTCCGTGTTTTATTCCGAAGATGATCCTCCGGAGCAGTTCTAATGTTGCATATCACTGAAGGGTGAATGTACGATCCACTTGTCCGCGCCTGTAGCCCGTCAGTCACCTGGTCTCCGCGTTAGGATCCGGTTTCCTCACGGTCAAAGCGACGACCGAGCTGCCAGGTCGATGCAGCAGCTGCGCCGCTTGCCTGAGGTCGCCGGGGTCCAGTTTTTGTGCGTCTATAGCCAGTAGCCTATCCCCGGGCGCCAGACTGCCCGTCCTATAAGCCAGGGAGCCTTTACGAACCTCTGTGATAATCAGATCCTCGTTCACCGTTAGCCCCACGTCCGGCTGGCCGCCTACAGGTCTAGCCACTCTTACGGTGAACACCCCTGAGCTGGGCACAACCGGTCCACCGACCTTGTACTCCGTCACCAACTCGATCTAGCAAGCATAGAGGCAATAGATTATTCCGGAGCGTCTCGGAGAGGCCGTGAAGGGTGAATCGTAGAAGAAAGACACTCACCACTTGGGAAGCCTCCAGTATACCGTTCACTTCCGTCGGTTGTAAGTCCCTGAGGATCCTGCGATTGATAGCGAGCACCTTGTCCCCGGGAAGCAGCACCCCGCTGCGTTCAGCGGGGCCTCCAGCCTCGAGCAGGCTCACCAGGTAGTTGAGGCGATCCTCCGCGGGTTTCAGGGCCAAGCCGAATCCCTTGTGATCGGGTCTGAGGACCACGGTTAGGCTCTCCTTCGTCTGGAGGGTCTGGCTGGAGGTCTGCTGCGCCTGCGGCTGTGCTCTCCTCTTCACCGTCCTCTGGGAGGCACTCGGCGGTCTGGGCAGGATCTGCAGCCTGGCTATGCGCGAGCTGTCGAAGTTGTTCCTCAGCAATTTCGCCGCCGTCGCTGCGTCCTGAACCGGAGTCTCATCGACGGCCAATAGCTTGTCCCCTGGCTGTAGAGCGCCGCAGCGATCCGCGGTGCTCGCCGGCCGAAGGCTCTCGATGTAGACCCCGTTCGCAGTCTCTCTGACGGTTAAACCTAGCTCTCCTGTAATCACACACCATCAAAGTTAATTTACATCGCGAGATACTTAAGCCTCTGACAGTTCGTTAGCCAGCGCCGGGTGTTTACAGAGACCCAGCGGATCTCACTGGTCCGCGGTTTTGGGCGCTCTAACGAGCCTCGGGGTTCGGTAATTAGGGGTCAAAAATAGACGCTTAACCCTTTGCACTCGGTTCTTGGAAGTGCAACGGTGCCGGCCAGCTGAACTCGTATTTTAAACATTCGAGAGTGGGTAAAATTACTTCGGCCGGCTTTATTTATCGGGGGGGGGGGGGGGGGGGGAAGCCTGTTAGCACTTCTGCGAGGGGAGCTAAAGCGGTCTAACCAAGTTAGCTTAGTCTGAAGAAACTAAAGCCTATACAAAAGAAACGAATGCGACCAAGTGGATTACCCGATTGACCCCGCTCGATCTGCACCAGGAGCGGGCCAGAGGTAGCAGCCCTAGCCTCGTCCATGTTAGCAACGTCGTACTCGATAGTTAGCGAAGCAACCGGAGCGTCCGAGCTCCTTCTGAGGGCCCTCTGAGCCTCAGCCAGGGTCAGGCCCCTGAGCTCAGTGTCGTCGACGGCCAGGAGTCTGTCCCCGGGCCTGACCCTTCCCTCCTTCGCGGCTGGCCCGTCAGACTTCACCCCAGTGACGACCAGTGCCCTGGAGACTCCACCCCTGAGGGTCACGCCGAGGCTACCGCCCTCTCGCTCTACCCTGACCTGGGCCACCTTGGAGGAGACGCTGGACGGGCCCGAGACGGGGCCGTCCTGGTCATCCAGCAACAAAAAGCTGTGCGGATGGTAGGACTGAGGGGGCATCTCGTCCGCCCTCGTCGAGTCGGAGCTGGCTGAGGTGGCCACGCTTCCTGGCCTAGCACGGTTCTTGTGCGAGCGCATTGTCGTCAGTCTCAGTGAGCTGAACATCATCGACGGCCCTCCTTGGATACGATTAACAACGATCGGCGACACGTCGGCTGCAGCCTGGGATCAGCATCGACTGTTGGGATCTGTCCTCCGCGTCGCTTCCTGCTCTCCATCCCCTGGTGATGCTACGTGCCCACGCAGCCTGTCCAGCAAGACGGAACACCGTTGGCACCCGACGCCGACTGACCGAAGCTCGTCGACATTTATTTTAGGAAGCCAGACTTTTTCCGTTTATTTCAAGAGGCTCCGCTGGAAGTTTCGCGGGGAACCAGTGGGAGTGTCGTCGATTGCCAGCGACACTTGGAAGAATAATCCCAAGGAGGTTTACACACACACGCGCGGCCGCGACACAGAGGGGCCGGGAGGTGGCCGAAGAAGCACAGGGTCGCGGTTGCACGAGTAGTCGCGTTGACAATCGAGGATCTCGTTTTGCTCGCGGGGTAAACAGCGCGGTCGGCGCCTTTGTTCGCGGATCCTGTGCGGCGAGCAGCGGCTCGTGCCCGGCGAGACTCTCGGGGAACTGAGCGGCGGGGAACTGTAACGAGTGGCGATGCCTCTCAAAAATAGCTCGCCGATGTAGGGCCGCACTCGGCGTGCAGACGCGGATATCTATTTATACCGGCGGCACCCTCGCGTGCCGGCGCGGACGCGGCCGCGGCCCTGAGGGCGCCCCGCAGTCGCTGCACCGTCAAATAAGTCTGCACTTCTCGTTAAAACCTTAGGCGATCGGAGCGCGGGCACGTCTGAAGCGTAGCCGCGCTTAATTTAACGAGCCGAAGAGGAACGGGGGATCCCCCTTTTATTTTTAGTGGACCGCGACGTCCGAACGGGAACTGAGAAGTGTTTGCACCCAGGAGGCGACGTTTAACCACCTAACGGACGGTGGTCCTTGCTGGGAACCATGTGCTGTCTTGGCTCGCGTTTTGGGGACCGCGCGTGGGTGGTATGAATTTGAAGGTGACAGTAAACAGTGTTCTTCTGGTATAATAATTTTGGTTTGATGCTTTAGACCACCCGGGCCTGAAGAGCTTCCCTGGAAAAAGTCAGTTTGGAAGGAATCAGCCTCGTAATTGGACAAGAGCGAGTGGAAGATGCGCCGCTAGTAGCCAGCTAACGGTAGGGAGTACGAAGACGCGGATTCAGGGTCCATTGACCGATCCTCTCATCTCTTCAGTTTTTGCGACCTCTTCCAACAGCCCCTCCCATCTAAATCTCTCCCCGTTTCAATTCCAAGCCGTTTAGCCTCCCGATCCGTCTTCTCGCTTCCTCTTCGAGCTCCCTTCCTCCGCTAGATGCGATCTCCGCTTCGCAGAAGCCGGCTCGCGCGAGCATCGTCTATCATTCATCATCCTTTGACCTTTCGCTTACTCGCGCAGAGACTCTATTGATCTTCCGCTCATCGGCCGCTGCGCGCCTTGCTAATGGTCTACCGCCTAGTCTAAGGAAATCGACAGATTAGAAGAGAAATTCAATGCGTGGTGGACGTGATTGGTTAGAGATAAGGGCTCCTGCGTTCCTCGAGGCGCAATTGATCTTTAGCTGCGTGGATGTGGTTCAATTAGATCAATTACCCGGTTAATCGCTCCATTAGCTGCCGCTTTTTGCCCAATTTACGGGTCTGCCTTGCAGCCAGCGCCTCTTCTCGATATCCGCCGCTGGTAAGCATCGAAAACAGCGTAAAGCTACGTCAGAGATCTCCGCGGCATGGGGTTCTCCCTGGAGGAGGTTTCGACGACTTTTATCCGCGCACTGGCTCGCGTGGTGGATTGCCAATTCCTTGGCGTGCTAAAGTTAGCGTGCAGTCAGCGCGGAGCCAAGTGCGCGACTGAGAAAGAGAGATGTAGGAGGGAGAGAGCGAGGGCGATGGAAATAGGAAAAAGGCAGGAAAAACGGGGAGCAGGGTGGAAAGTTTAGGGCGAGCGGATGGAAAGCGAGCAAATGGGCAGGAACTCGCGAAAAAAGGACCCGGACAACCACAGGAAGAAGGAAAACACTCGAGACAGCGTCCGTCGTGGCCAAAATAATGAGCCTCTTCGAGTATTAATAACCCGGCCGCGGTAACGCTAGCTGATGGCCGGGTAATTACGCGTCTCTGAAATTTGCACGCTCCACGAGTGTCTTCCGGTTGTGGAAATAACTGGTAGGCCGAGCCGATACACGTTGTCCATTCTTTTATTTGAAACATCATTTTATCCAGCGCTAGAAACTCCATTCTATGGCTTAAAAAAGAGAGAATACAGGGGAGACGAGTACTTTGCGCGGTGAAGGTTCACATACAAAAGGCACGGTGCACCTAGCAAAATGGTTTCCGAAGATCTGGAGCCTCCTCTATATCCCGCCGAAGACTAGTCTAACTGCTCTATATCAGCGCAACCTCCACGCTCAGAGGAGCGCGGCGCGCTGTGGCCTGCCTCGTCGCGAGTGCAGGGGCTTGAGGAACATCGGCACGGCTCGGCGAGCTCACAGAGCCGCTTGCCCCGGCTAATGGTGTCCGCCGTCGACCAAGCGCCACTTGTGGCGACTCGCGGGCGTTATCCGTCCTCGCCCCCCTCGGAGCGAGAGAGGTGGCCCCCTGGCGAGGGGAACGAGGCCCAGGCGGACGCTCAGGCGACCATCGGTACCGTGAAGAGGACACGTCGGACTGCTAGACGTCCCCCGGTGCTCGTTCAGTCTGTCGCATTCGGATTTGTGTAGGAGAAACCTCTGAAGACGCCCTGGTCGATGGACGTGAGGATCTGGTCGGGCACCGGCGACAGTCGCGGCCTCTCCGCGGTGAACGCTGTGTCGAAGTACCTGGTGTCCAGAGTGTGGTCCAGGGCTGGCTTGAAGGGTGACTCCAGCTGCCTCCTCTCTAGCCTGTCCCACGGCAATTGCTAAAGAAGCGGGAGGCTTTCGTTAGATCGAAGCCAGGCGAGGTCGAGGAATGTCTGCGAGGTGCTACGTACCTGGAAGAATGCGTGCAGGGCTATCTCGTGGCCGGGCAGCCTCTTACCGGCGTCCTTCTCCAGAAGGCAGACCAGCACGTCCGTGGCTTCTTGGCTGAGGTAGCGCGGTATGAACGGCCGTTCGTTGCATATACTCCAAAATAGCTCGTCCTCGTCGCAGCCGGAGAACGGCGACTGTCCCGTCAGCATCTCGTAGAGCAGCACGCCGTACGACCACCAGTCCACCGCCTGATTGTATTTCAATCCCTTTATGATCTGCAATGCGGAAACAGACGGTGGCTAACACCAGCAAACTGTCGTTTTTTGGAGCACCGAGTTGACTCAGCCTTTGTGGCCGGCCAACTTTTAATGCTTTAAATTTAGAATGCGGGACCCCGCTACGAAGCCCGCATCTAGCACACGCGGAATCGGTGCCTCGGGGGCCTACCTCAGGGGCCATGTAGTCGGGCGTGCCACAGAACGTGTCCGCCGTCCTGTCGAGGAATATCTGCAGCTTGCACATCCCGAAGTCCGCGATCCGGATGTGCCCCTCGAAGTCCAGCAGCACGTTGTCCAGCTTCAGGTCCCTATAGACTATGCCCTTTTTGTGGAGGAAGTTCAAGCCGGACCAGATCTCCGCAGCGTAGAAGCGCGCCCGCGGCTCCACGAACCGGCCGGACTTCTGTATGTGGAACATCAGGTCGCCGCCGTTCAGGTACTCCATCACGAAGAACAGGTGCGAGTCGGTCTGGAAGGTGCAGAACAGGTGGCAGAGGTACGGGTGCCGGGTCGCGAGAGTCAGCACCTTCCTCTCGATCAGAGTGCACTCCACGTCATCGTCCTCCAGCACCACGTCCTTCTTCAGGCACTTCACCGCGTAGACGCACTCCGTGCCGCGCAGCTCCGCCAGCAACACCTTGCCGAAGCTCCCTTTCCCTAGGACCTGGACAGATTCCAAGGGGATTAAGATTCCTCGCCTCTGGAAGCAAAGGAGGGGACTGGGATTCGTTTTGCGACAAAGGAAACGGTCGTTATAGCTGCGCGCTAGGAGCGGGGCAGGCAAAATAGATTTAAGAAGGGAGGGCGCGCGGCTGAAAGGGCTAAAACGGCTCGCGGCGGAAAGTTCAAGCGTCGAGGAGCGAGAGAGTGCCGCACGTGAGAGCACCTCTGCACCGTTAAAAATAATGCGTTGCGTGGCGCTAATTCGGGTGATCTATTTGCGTGTCGGCCCGCGACAGAATCGACTCCGTTTCAAACATTCTCGCGAATACGAGGCCCCCGCCGCTTGGCAAAAATCATCTCCGCGGTCCGCGAGAATCACTGGCTTCTCCTCGCCGCGGATCAACAAAGTTTTGGCATCGGCCGAGCCTCGTCATCGATCGTAAACTTGAAAATCGAACCGACGATTCCGCGAGTATGCCCCGTGAATCACGGTCCTCTCGCACACGTGTCGCAAGCGCACGTGATTAGCACCCGACGGCCGAGCCAGCTAGTGTCCCGAGGAAGCTCGTAAATTCCGGGGCAGCTGTAGTCGCAGGTAGTTAAGAGGCGAGCGGCTTCTGCTAACGAAAGTCCCCGCGACCTCTCCGGTTCTCGGTACCAGCGTTTCCACCGCATTTGCCTTTGGAGGATCGCCGTCTTCTGATCTCCGCTCCTCTGCCAAGGTTCCGCGAAGCTGTTTGGAATCTAAGCAGCCTCCTTCGGGGAAACCGTCGCGGTAAATTAACCGAAAGTAAACTGAAAAGCGGGCGGTATTGTCCTCCCCCGACTCGTGGCCGAGAAGGCCGAGGAGGACTCCTCGCCGTCACGCTGGCAGATAATTCGAGCGTGGAAGCTTGGCAGAGGACGGTAACGCGTAGCACGCGAAACCGTTAACGAGCTTCCCGCGGCAACGTGGGACTCACTTTTAGGAAGTTGAAGTCCGTCACGGCGTATTTCTTGAATCTTGGCAGGTTTGTCGCTGGCGGGGTGATCCTGCCACTGGGGAAGTGGTCCGATGAGTCCGAGTTCCTCTGGGTGTCCGAGGATTGCGAGGGTGCTGGGGAATTTCACCACAAATCGTTCATTAATCCATCTATCAGTTCCAATCGTTTCCGTTAGGGCTCTCAATTTGTTTAAAAATTGAGCGGAGTTTCAATCAATTTCAGGGGCGGTTAGGTGTCAGTTTTTGGACAGTAGGGTGGCTCTTATTTACTCTTGGTAATTTTTTTTTCAAGATTTTCATCAGAGCACCCTCCAGAATAGTTTCAAATAATTAAAAAAAAATTTAGTTTTAAAACTCCTTTTTAGTTTTTCGGACGTATTTTTCGAAAACCATGTGCCCCGAAGAAAATTCAAAAGTCAAAAATAAGAGCTACCCTATTGCACAGCCTAGACGCAATCTCTGAGTAAAGGCTGGTTCAGACATGTCCAGTAATTTAGTAAAACAATGGTAAATTACTCAACGTGTCTGTACCAGCCTTAACCTGCAACAAAGGGAGTAACACTAATTGTAAGCCACTATTTTTTACTCTGGTGCCATGTTTAGGACGCCCACGCAGAGGAAGACTATCATGTGCAATACACTCACGTCACACCTGAGTCCCTAACCTAGCATCGAAGGGGGACCAACATATCTTTACTCGAGATCCTCCGTTGCTGTTAAGGGCTCCAAGGTCGTGGCTCCTCCGCCAGCACTTGGTCCCCCGTTTCCTCGTGGAATCCCGATTAATAATCGCATTAATCGTCTAGCCGCCTCTGGCACGTGAAAGTGTAACTCCGCCGCGTGATTTTGGCCGGGTGACATTTCTCGAAAATAGAGGTGACGCCGGGCCCGCGGCAGTCGATATAATGGATCGATCGTGGGACAGGTAGGATCGCGGTAGTACCGATTTAAATGCGGTCTTTTTATCGAAATTACTTATCGGCCGGCAGGCAGATTTATGACCGTCCACTCGCTTCGTAAAGCTTAAAACTCCTCGAAGACGCGTGACTTAGCGAAAAGGATTTGCGTCGTTTGCGGGAATTTTACAGCAGACGAACCAAGAGCGCAATTCCAATTCCCGACGAGTTACCTACTCGAGCTTTCCACTCACCCCTCTTGAGCGACTGCAGAGCCTCCGCCACGAGCTTCTGGTTCAGCCCGCAAAGGTTCCCCGTGAGCTTTTCGCACTTCTTGTGGCAGACCATGTCGCAATCTGTTTCAACATTCGCCAGATTCATCGATACCATTCGTATAATTATGAGCAAACCTCTGATGCGCCTTGAGACGGACCTCTCGGCAGCTGTCGACCAGCGCAACACTAATTGGAAACGTTGTTCCAACACCTAGGCAAACGCTCGTCTAACCTGCGCCGCGTAAAACCACCGATCCCTCATCGGCAGCCCCCGCGCTCCTTTCTCTACCGCCACTAGCTAAATTTATCTCAAAAGTCTCGTTTGCACCATCGCCCATCCGCGGCTGCATTATGAAGCCTTGGAATATTGTTATGAAACCGCGTCGCGCCTTATAAATAGGCCACGCGTCGTTCACGCTCGCGTGCATGTGCGTCAGAATAGGGTGCACGTCGATTGCCCATTTCTGGACGGGCATTTATGCAATTGCGTTGGGATCGATGGTCGATAAGCCGGTCCCTGTTGCAGCAGGACGCGGCGCTACCATTCACCGTCTCTTCCTGTAAACAAGCTGGCGGACGATGCCGTTGACACCTTACGCAACAGAGAATCATCGACTCCACGTTTGCGAGGGAAATCGCGATGATGTCGGACCGAGGATGCCACTGGACGTGGAAGAATGACGTGGGGATTACATCATCTAGAATCTAAATCCTGCCAGATCGGTATGAGACTTTCCGGAAGACTCGAAGCTTCCACTGTGGCGGACGTTTTATTCCCCTAGGATTATCGGTATATTCCAGATAAAATTCTACCCGCGGTTCGATAATGCTAGCAGTCCCTCGGGGGAAACCCACTAGCGAAGAATGCATGTATACCTCGCGAGCAAGATCAGGCGACGCGGTTGGAAGCCGTCCAACAGAAGTTCCTTTTTGCGTTACTTGTCAAAAACGTTGGACGGTGTCGAACGATGACGGACGTTAATGCCAGTCGGGCGTTGCGAGTGAGATTTTTTAGCAAGGAAGCAAACACGTGACTAGGCTCCATGCAAAGAAGCGGAACGCTAAAAGAGGTTAGTTGGTGTTAAGCCGCAAGTTTAAGCCACCAGGTGGTCGCATCCAAAGTCCACACTTCAATCGTGTTAGCTGGAATCGACGCTAATCCTAAGATCGATGCAGATCGTTGGAATGCAGCGTCTTTAGCGAGACCTGTTTACGAGTTCCGCCCACGCTGCGAAGAGGCAGTAAATTCGCGGGGAATGTGTCGGATCGCGTAAACAGAGGCCCCAAGGTGAGGAGAGGAGTACACAGAGCAGGTGCGATTACGCAACGTTATACCGACATGTTGGACACTGAGCAAGCACACGAAATAATACTGCGTTGGTGGGACAAGTACTCGATATCCTCGGCGAGCCGTCGAAGCCAGAGTCGTTGCTCCTGGTCGAGTTCATCCTTTTGTCGGGGTCGTCGTCCAGCTCCGTGCAGGTGGAGCCGCTGCTCTCCGTGGTGGCGGTACTGTTGGTGCTGTTGGTGCTTCCCGTGCTGTCGCTGCTCACCGACGGCGTCCTCGAGTGATGCTTCCGCCTTTTAATCTTGGCTCGGCGAACCTTGGAGAGATCCCTGGGTGTCGCTGTGAGCAGCGCGGACGGCGTGGTATAGAACATCCTGATGAGGTCGATGGGCTTCGGCGTTGGAGCGGTCTTCGGGCTGGCTTTCGACTTGGGCTCCGGCGGCTTCAGGCTCTCCTGAGACTTGGGCGAGCCCTTCTTCGACTCCTTCGAATCCTTGCTGCTGTCTTTACTACCAGAGGCTTTCTTTGTGGTTGAGGATTTCTTCTTCCTCACCACTTTCTTCTTCTTCGAGGACTCCGGGCTGCTTTCGAGGCTGCCGGCCGCGCTGGCGTCCTTCGAGGGCACCGGGGTCACGTCCTTCCCCGCACCGTCCATGTTGGTCAGGTCGCTGTGCTTGCTCCACTTAGAGATCTTCGGGAGGCTGCTCTCCGCCCACTCGTTGGTGGGTGTCTTGGGCTCATCTTCGTCCTCCAGGATCTGAGGTTCGGAATTGGTCGGCGTTGGCGTTTCGATGATGTTAATAACCGGGACTTCCAGGGTTGGCGTGGACACTTCAGACACGGGCGCAGAGGCGTCCGGGGTACTGGTGACGGATCTCCCAGAGATGGTGGAGGCTGATGAGTCCTGCCGTCTCGTGGGAGCCTTTTTGATCGTCGAGTACGCATCGGTGGGTGTTGCGCCGATCGTTATCGACAGGTTCTTCTTCTTCTTCAGCGCCTTCTTCGGCGCCGCCTCGACGGACTCCTCAGCTACGGGGACATCCTCAACCCCCACTGCCGTAGTAGACAGGCTTATTATAGCATCAGTCTCTTTCTTCTCTTCCAGCTCCTTCATTGTAGGCTCATCTACCCCATTACGCGCTTCCGCGCTCTTGGAGCCGGCGAAGCTGAATCCCTTGCTCACCACCTTCGGTACTCTCGGGCTCTCCGGTCCCTGGATCTCGCTCCAGAAGTCAATCGACTCTGTTGATGTGCTCTTCGATAGGCTCCCACTCTCCCCGTTCAATCCCTCCATCAGTTTCACCGGCCTCTCCGCCTGCATCTTGCTCGACAGACCCTCCTCGGGGATCGCTCCGACGGATGCGCACTGTTTCGTGGACCCCTGGTTAGTCTTTGCCCTGGAATCCACGCCGACGGTCCTGTCGATCGTGACACCACTCTCTGGAGGGTTAACCTTGGTCACCTTGGTCCTCCAGGGGACTTTCGGCTCCTTGGTGACAGTCGGCTTCTCCTCCACCTTGATCTCAGCCTTCTTGGGAGCCACACTGGCGGGCTGGGACCTCGCACCCTCGTCGCCCTTCGTCGGCAGCTTTTCGACACTCGCGTCCTTCACCTCCTCGCACTTAGCGTCCTCCGCTGGAGCCTTGTCTGCGGCCTCGAGCGAATCCTCCCGCTTCTCACTACCGGGGCCCTTGAAGAAGGTCGTCTTCGCCACGAGCGTTGTCGAAGTTGCGTCACCGGCGTCCCTCTCCACTGATGGGTTATCGCCGCTCGGGGTGCCCCCGATCGGCTCCACGCCGCTTGGCCCGCTCGGCACGTCCCACGAGGAAGCGCTGGCCAAGGTCACGGCTTTGCTCACCTTGTTTCCCGGCAACGGACTTGTCACGTCCACGTCACCCTCGTTTTTCCTCGGCTTTGCCAGGTACGCCGCGTCTCGTAATGAAAGCTTTGGCGCTTCTACGGCATTATTTCCATCCGCAGTAATTTTAGACGCTTTTGGCAGCCCCTCCGCGGCCGACGCTAGCGCTACGCTCGCGCTGTTTTCGCTCGGCAGCGGGTCAACAACTAGCGTCGCGTCGCCCTCCTCGATTCTCCCCGCCGAGGCTTCCTTTCTGGGTCTCGGGGGCTCTGGCCTCCTTTCTGCCTCCTCTATCTTCAGCGTGGAGGCTGCCTCGGGCTTAGCCGCCTCCGAAACCACCTTGCTCACTGGCGCAACCTTGCTCGGTTTCGGGGTGTCCGGTGGCTTCCGCAGCTCCTCTTTCTCGGCCGCCTGCTTCTTCTCCTTCTTCACGCCGTTGGTCATCGCTGCGAGCTTCTTCAGGGGCTCGGTCTTCGTAGTCTCCGGCGGCGTCCTCACCGTGAAGTGCACGCTGTTTCGCGAGGTGTCCTTCACGTAAGGCCTCTTCACAGGCAACACAACCTCCGTCTCGGGCTCGTCCTCCCTGGCCACCTTGAGCACGCCCAGCTTCCTGGGCACGGGGATTCTGACGCTCTCCCTGAACTGCTCTACGTTCGTTTTTCTCTCAGCATCACCGCCGTTCACCCATATGGTCGAGAAGTCCCCGACACTGTTGCTAGCCTCCACCTTGTACATCTGCGGTTTCGGGCTCTTCCCCTCCTCTTCCTTTTCCTCCACTTCAGCCTCCCTCTGCGACTCCACAGACACGTCGCTGGAGGTGCTGGACCTGCGCTCCCTGGGGTTCTCATCGTCATCAGGCGGCGGTTTCTCAGCAAGTTTCTTCTTTTTCTTCACCTTCTTCAGCGTCTTCCTCACCTTCTGCGCCGCCGGGTCCTCCTCGCCCTGGGACACAGAGTCACCGTCCTGGGGCCTGAAGTACCCAGGCCCGTTCTTCAATGACCCGGTGGTCCCCTTCTTGATCAGAGTCCCCCGACGGACCTCGTTCTCGATCTCCGCCTGCTCCTCAGCGACCAGAGTGTCCAGCACCTTCGCCTGCACCTGAGCATACGCCACTTCCCGCTCCAACTGCTCCGGGTCCAGCTGGATGTCCGCGGAGGATCTGCGCCTCGTGAACCTCCTGGTTATCTTCGTCTTCACCTGCTGCAGGTCCAGATCCTCCTCTTTTTCCAAGCTGACCTGATGGAACAGCTGCACGGGCCGCTCCGCCTCGTCCTGCTTCTTGTCCTTGATAAGGAACTTCTCCACCAGTAGCTCGCCCACGGACTTCTCGTGCCTCTCGTTGTGCTGGCGCAACGCCGGGTTGTCCTTTAGGGCCTGCGACCGGATCTTGATGGTGGGCCGGTCGCGGCGCAGCCGGTTCCGCTGGCGGCTCCCATCGCTGGTGAGGATCCTCGGCGTCGAGACGTCGATGTCCGCGGTGTCGACCACGCGGCGGGGCCGTGCGGCCACCGTCACCGGCGAGTAGCGGCGTAGAGTGCTCAGCGGCGACTCGGAGATTGTCGACAAGTGCGGCGAGAACCGCGACAACGGCGCGTGGAAGCTTCTACGTGGAGAATCAGATCAGTCGCGTCACCCAAGTTAAGTACAAGACTCTTTCTTATGGGATTCTCCGACTTCTGGGGAACTCGGGACATTTTAAGGAACTCGAGGAATGCGCCTTTAAGGGATTAAACCACCTTGGCCTGGTCAAGAAATATCGCATCTTTTGGAATTTATTTCTAAGTGACGAAAACTCTTTTATCAATAAAATTTTTTTCAGTGAGGATAGAGACATCTTTGAATATTATATATAATTTTTTGTTAATAAATATCAAAACATTCAGAAAACTTTAAATGCGTGTTTCTCGAAACAAGGTGTCCATAGTCCATAAAGTCCATAGAGTTTTACTCAAATTACAGCGTACACCGTTTCGGAAAACGTGGTTCCGAGAAAAACCATATATAAAGTTTTCAGAATGTTTTGATATTTGAAAAATAAATTGTATATATTATTCAAAGATGTCTCAATCTTCATTGAAAAATTTTTACCGATAAAAGTGGTTTTGCCGCTTAAAAATAAATTTCCAAAGATGCGATATTTCTTGATCTGGCCAAGGTGGTCTAACCCCTAAAATTGAAATCTGAGAAGATCATTACTCATTGGCAAGTCCGGCCCGAGCCTTTTTTATTTCAAGTTTTTAATGACCTCGCTCTATTTCTATTTAATTTGAAACTTTATTTTAAAATTTGCAATAATGAAAATACGACTTTATGCCTTAGACAACTTCCTAATTTCGTTTACAATGACGAGCCAGACCTGACCACGAGTACAGAATGTGAGAAAGCCTCCTTTCTTGCCGCCGCCGCCGCCCCCGTCGAGTAAAGCACGCAGGAGGAAGCGAAGATATTAGATTCTCGGAGTTAAATACCGTCGAGATTTTCCCAGTCCGTACAGCGCCGTTCGAGCGATTGTTTAACCAAGAGATGACTTAATAACCGATTTCGGTCGCATCTCCCCAATGCCAGCCGCTTGTTTTCGCGTTGCAGAAGGGAAGAAACACTTGTTAAGCGCGCCACTGATCCCAATGCTTCTCGATTTGGCTCGGCCATGGTCACAGATGATTGACAGGCTCCGATTCATGAATCGAACCGCGCATCTTGCCGCTCGCGCGATGACAAACGGGCAGCTAATGGGTACACGTGTCGCCCCGTGACCGATCTTGACACGGAATGGAATCCAATCGATTATTCACCATCCAGAGTCGGTCACTTTGTGTTTAATGCAAAAGTGGTGTAAATAAAAAACTAGATTACTGGATAAAACATCTGTGCAAAACAGAATGAAGCTTAAATCATGTAGCGTTGAAACAGATGGGCAAAAATCGATTTACACCACCTTTGCATTAACCCCTTAAGAGACTCATCTTCGTAATATTAAGTTTCTTGCGCACAGATTGACCGTTGTAATTTGCGAACGTTTTTCTAAAATGTAGTGTGTCATTAACGCCTGAATTCTTGTATCACACGACCCCCGATTTCCCAACTAAACAGACGTTGATCGAGTCACGAGAAGCAGATCTACCATCCTCCCCGAATTTTGTAAGAAAATTCCGAGGGGTTGGTCCTACGCTTATCCATCAGCAGCGCGCGACAGTTCCTCGCGTCCCGCCCCCACTTTCGCCATCCTCGAGCGTTTACCATCAATCTCCCGCGGCCGTCGGCGTAATTGCGAAGTATGCGTGGAATATTTTTTGGCAGTGCAGCGGTACTGGTAGCGGCTCTATCACGTGGAAATCGCGCGTCCAGCCTCTCCGTGGCCGGCTATTTTTACGCCGATATATTCTCGATGAGTCGCCCGTTCCTTGTTCGCGGTCCCTTCTGATTTATCTGCGGTCCGACGAATTAATCGCCCCGTTACGTTTTGCTAATGAGTTACCAGCTTTGACGGATCGTATGTCATATCCGCACGGTTGCCAAGATCTTGAATAAACGCGCGCGCGGCCGTTCTAATTATGAGAGACTTTTGCGCGAACCGTCTTGCTGAATTCTCTTTTACAAACTCACGGCGAGAATCGCGCTTTCCACTCCCGTTCAGACGAGAAGGAAAGAAGCTTCCACTCTAAGGGACATCACTTTCCGCAATGCACGCGAAGGTGAAGGGAAGAAAGAAGGCACTTCTCAGTTATTTCGGTTTTGCGCGCTGGACAAAGGCTGGGTGCAGAACATTGTTTTTATAACGTCTTTGAGAAGCACTGAGGGTGCAAATGGGAAAGCTAAGAAAGATGAAGTTGACTAGCTTGGCTGGCGCTTCGGGAGCAAGAGAACCAACTCTAATCTCTGCTTGCATCTCGTTTCAGCAAAAATAATTTCAACATCAACCCAGAAGGCCACTGAACCCAGCCACATCCAGAAGAAGAAAGAAGATGTGAAAGAAGGGAAGCGAGAGGAATCTTACCTAGGCGTGCTCGATATAAGCGAGCTGTGGGTGGCGAAGGGACCCCCATAGTAGTATGGCAGGCCCTCCCCGTAGTACGGCATGATGCGTGCGCCAAGTGTCCTATCCAACTGGGTTCACCAGCGCCCGTGGACGCTCGAATTGCCGCGGATAACGCGAGGTTGGGAGGCAGACGAGCGTGCTCGCCTCTCTCGGCTGCGACTGGTCGCGGTGCGGATCGCCGGCGAGCACGTTCCCCCAGGTGTTCGAGGAGCGGTTACTCGCGCGTTCAGGGAGCCAACACCGACTGAGTTCTAAGCCAGCGACCCGGTGTAATAATAGAAGTCTAGTGCACGAGGCTTCCTACCGTCTAACTATACTAGCTGGACTCTAATAACCCGTGCAGTCTCCTCCGCCGCCTCCCGGCACGAATGCCCGCGGGATCCGCGGTGCCCGCGTGACTCACCTTTAGGGGGTTGGCTTTCTCGAAACGAGGGAAAAGGGAGCTTGGGCTGACTAAGGAACTTGAAGCGCTCTGGTTACGTAAGTCCGGGAGCAAACGACTCCGCAAGTTAGCTTTTACATATTCAGATGCCTGGGAATTTTCTAGAGCCTTTGGGAATGCTTGGACATGCGATTGATCAGCGAGCATGCATGCAGAAGCACATCGACACACAGCCACAAGCAGATGCTTAGGTTCTCGTCGCCACGTTGGGTCCTGCGCGATGATGAACCGCTTCGCGGTTGGTTTGCGGTAAAACTTAGCCCGAGGCGCGCGCCAAATGCTTGTTTTCTTGGTCCCTATTGTTGCCTGTTCAGAGAAACTTGGAAATAGACGGCGTGTGGATGGCGGATGCTATTTTCGGGGGGATAGACAAGTTGATGCGCGAAACGGGCAGATTCTCGGATAAACTCTGAGTCAAACCTTGGTGATCTCTCGGCTGCTCAAGGCGCATCAGGGGTGTTCAGAAGTTTGAGAAAACTGTGAAACTACGCGGTTCTACTTACCATCGCAGCGCAAGCCTTGGCGAAACAGGCCGTACAACATGGAGCCGCAGTGGTCGCAAAATGTGGGCGACATGAATGTGTGAGGCCTGAACCTGTGAGGCACATCTACCTTGAAACGCTCCCGCAAGTACTGCCATTGAACAAGTACCAACAGAATTAGAACGATTCTGCGGGCGACTTAGCGTATCAGAGAAAGCGACTTCAACTAGCAAGGTCTGAGAAATCGGCGAGATTTTATCTCGAGTGGAAGAAGAAGCTAATTGGGTGTGTAGTTTCTGATGGGACGCTTCTGAAACTGTACACTCTACGCTTCCTGTTGAGCAGGAGCTTCGAACTCAAGCGAAAAGAGGTTTTAAACTCTAAATAAGTTTACTAAAGAAGTCGTCTTGTTCTCCGCGATGGGAACTTTACACTCAGCAGAGGCGACTGTAAATCCGTGGTTTCCACTGTTTTCCGGTCGAGTCCCCGGTCTGGGAAGCTTCGACCGGGGAAAACCACGGCCTGCGTGTTCTAGCGGGCCTTCCAGAGGCGTTTCAAATGGCGCCGAGGCAGATTTATCCACCCCGCGGGGTGGGGAACTCTCTCAGGGCACTTACTATCGTGTTCTCCGACTCCCTGCCGCTCTCGGGACACTTGGTCAACAGCTTATCGTGGCACTTCTTGTGCACCGCCGTTTGGCAGGCTGAAAGCACGTAGATGGAATTATTAATAGAGCGTGGAAACGATACGGGATGAAAGATAGATTCTGCGATCTGATATTCACCTTGGCACTGGTACCCCTGCTTCCCGAAGCCCCTGCGACAGAAATCACGCGTTAGATTATTAATTAGCGGAACTGCGTTGCGGTCGATTCCTGACAAACGCTGCTCTTGGCTCATGCAAGCTTGTAACGCTGCCGCGTCACTTTTTCATGATTAATCGCTGATAAAGCGCGAGCTCGCCGAATTGGACGCGTCTCAGAGGGACACTATAATGTCCGCGATCCAACGACACATTTTTTTTGCCAATATGTTTAAAGTTGGTTCATCTTTTGTTCTACTATATTTGTGCTACAGATCCACAGAACGAACTCCTGCCAGCGCATTAGCGGAACAATGCTTATTAGCAGGGTGTCAATTATGTAAGAAAATATTGTGCAAAAGCCTTATTTGTTTAAATTTGGAAATTTTTGTACTAATAATAGACACCATAAAACACCGAAAAATAATCTGCTGCCACCTTAGTTGTGGAACGGCATGCTACTGCCACTCCTATAAACATGTTAAAAAAATAAACTCCATTGACTAAAATGTTTAAAGCTGAATTTTTTTTTGGTGGTAGTTTATATCACAAAATGGAAGAAAAACGATTGCTGCCAGTGCTATCGTGAAAAAAATTCAGTTTTAAATATATGACCGCGGCGGAGAAAATTTCGGCACGCTTGGAAATAATTCAACCCGCTTGATTCTGTTCAAGCCGCCCGCTTCCTTCGGGCCGCTTGAAAAATTCAAACTACTTTGGTTCCATCCACGCTGCCCGGTTTCTTCAAGCCGCTCGGTTCCTTCGAGTATACTCGGCTCGGCTCGGAAACCGGGTTTTCAGTTTGGTTCGGATTTCAAAGCTACCCGAATATATTCAAGTACTTGAACAGCTCTAATGTTGAGGCGGGTTTGTCTAAGAATGGGGTCACGGCGTTCTTCTGAGTTAAAGTGGATAACCAACCCCACTACTCAACCCCCACCCACCCCTGTCGTATAGGTGTACCAAGCATGCGTTAATCACAACTCTAACAACGTTCCCACTCGCTGTACTAGGGCAAACAACGCGGAAGGAATTTATTTTTCTTTTTAGTGTATGTATATTCCACCCCCCCCCCCCCTACCTCTACCTTACCAGGCAATATCTTTTCTCTATTAATTAACTACTAAACTACTCTACTTTTACTAGTGTGATTTTCTGAAATTTATCTGTGTTCCTTTAAAGTGTTTCTTTTTATTCTTAACTGGGAGTGTCCCGTAAATAAATTATTATTATTAATTATTTAGGTTGGGGGGTCTGGAATTCCCAAGTATTTAATGGGAGCCACGGAAAAAAATGCCCCCTCTGGGGTGGCGGACTTGAACCCGCGATCTTCGGGATTCGCTGCGTACTGGGCAGACGTCTAACCAACTCCGCCAAACCCAGCTCCATCTTATGGGAGATTTCACGTCCCACATATGACTCCTTCCAGTCCCACTCAGGGTACACGCTATTACTTGATACACCTATAAGCTTGGAACATTTGTTGAAAGATTCCTTCTCCTCTGACGTCTAATTGACAAAACCTGACCGAGGAGAGGTTATGTCTGCCTCGGGGAGCAGCTATTACCATAGAAAGTCCTTGCAGAAGGCGCAGAAGGTGGGCTGTCTGAAGAACTTGGCCACCAGCTTGTGTCCCCGTACCACGTGCACCTTGTTGTGCTTCACAGCGCCTCTTCTCCTGGTGATAGCGCCCCCGACATTGTTCTCGCGCGACGGCGATGTGGACGCGGCTCCGACGTCCCTCCGCGGGACCCTCGTCTTGTAAACGTAAGCCTTCCCCGTGGACGTGGTCGGCGGCAGGTCCGCGGGGTTCAGTATAGGCACCCTCGTCCTGCAACCGCGAGCGAATATAAATCGTTTACCAAAATTATCCAGAGGATCCGTTGTCATCCTCCGCGTATAATATTACTACGTACCAGTTGGCTCACCTGTATGTGTAGCCCTCCGCGCCCAGTCGAGGCTGCGGACTCTTCCTGTCCATGGACTTCCGCCCGCTGGCAGCGGAGCCGCCGCCAGCGTTGCGCCTCTTCGCGTGGGAACCACCGGTGAACATCATCTTGCGGCCGATTCACTCAGCTCATCATCCCAACCACCACGAATTCAAAGTACTTCCGCGGCACCAGCGAGCTCCCGAGCCTCCGGATTCGCTAGCTCTTCAGCTTTCTGGCGAGTAACACTCGACACCCCGCGTAACGCCCGAAGAATGTCCGCCCGTCAGCCAGCGACATCCCCTCACCAGTAATCGGGCGCATGTTCGCCCCGGCGCAGGCTTATCGGCTCCAGTTTCTAGAGGGAGAGAAAGAATGCGTAGCTCCGGGTGTGGAAAGTGTTAAGAAGGTACGAGCGTTGTCGAAGCTGCGGCACCAGAGGAATTATAAAGAGACAAGACCACTGGCGATCGTCGGCAGTGAGTCAATAATTGGCAAGCAGTCTCTCCCCAGCCTTGACAACCGTTTCGAAAAAAGCCGCAGACTATCGAAAACCCACGCTTCCGGTTGAAGCCACTGCTTCATCTCCTCGGCGATCGCCCTCCCCTCGCCTCTGACGAATTCGAGGAGTGACTAATGCAGGGAGGAGGAAGTCTACCTTCGGGGTCCCCCCCGGAAAACGCCAATGGAGGAGAACGGCGACCGCTATTCGTTCTCGGAATCGAGAGGTTCATCCACGTCGATCGAGGCCTCGGGCACGATTCATTGCCTCGCCAAGGACGTTCCGCGAGCAAAAGGTAGTGCCAGAGATGTTCAAACGTCAGCTACGCGCTTCAGCTTGCTTCAGCTCCTCTCACACCTCTCCGATGCCAGGCACGGGGGAGTCTCTTCGATCTTCTCGGGCCTCCGGACACAGGTAACCCACGGGATCCCGTCACTTCGTTGAGACAAGGCCCTTGGAGGGACCGAGGGATGTTGACGAACACGGGGACCGGATTTTCACGCCTAAAACGTTGTAGGTTTGCACGAAACTCTCGAATCTATAAATATCAGCCTGTTGAATGCCGCCCGCCATGCATCGGTTCTGCTAGCGCCGCTCGCGGCAAATATTCCAGACCAACGCTGTCGACCGCGTTTTCCAGCCTGGAAAATCCACTTCGCCGCGTGGCCCTTTCAGGTGAAGCTTGTAACACACAGAAGCATAAAACGTTGAGCTTGCCTCCATTAGCGTGTTGTAATGAATTTTCTGACTAATAACATACTTGCACAGTTCAGAGTCACGCCAAAATTCATTTATCACGTTTTACTGAAAGACTCCATTATTTACAAAGTGAAAGAAAAAACCATCATTACCGCACACGAGAAATAACCCATCAAACCCCGAGAACAAAATTCAAAGTACAAATAGAATACCTACCACAATAAAGCAAAACTAGAAAATACTTTCCCGTCTGAACTAGTAACCTTTCGCGTATTCGTCATAACTTCCCCCCCAAGAACTCAGCAGTTCAAACCTAAATACATTCACGTTTCGTGTAAAAAATCTATCCCCTCATTAAAATTATTCGCCAAAGTACAAATTCTGCAAATTGGATCCATAAAACTGAAACTCAATTGAGTAGGTATAACGAAGGTCTGAAGAGCCTAAATAGGTGCTCTGATGGGTCAAGTGGGCGTATTAAAATTGACCAGCGAAATCAGGGAAATTGCGTGTTTACTGTGTTGCTAGATAGAACGTTACCATTAAACAGGCCAGGAGAGCTTTGTGATGGCTCGATTCGCATAATTCTTCGTCTTCAGAAATTAAAGAAATCCTGATATAATTAGGGTTAGGAAGGGTAAGGTAGAATTTCTTCCATAGCTTTTTTATGCAAACGTTTGTATTTTCTTTCTGTAATTAACGATGTGTACAGTGAAGTCGTTTCTGTATGCAGTAAAGTATAGAGAAACGTAGTTATTACACGTGATCGTATCGTGGATAGCGTTAAGTAATATTCTTCTTCGGTTACTGCGCATCACGTACAGACGATTGTGACTCTCGCTCCTCGGTTGCTCGTTTATTATGCGACGAACGGGGAGCGTCCTGTGATAAATATTGCTAAGCGAAACGAGAGAGGAGCCGCACCGAACACAGCCATCCGACTTTTCACCGACGCACGAGACACGACGAGGGAACTGGCCGTGGTTCCTCCTGGCGCTATTTACAACTAAAGTACAAGTACAAGTAGTTACAGGGTTCGATCGTACAGTAATGGGCGATTCCTTTTTTGTGCTCGCGAGACAATCTTAAATATTTCCACGTTAGTTGGGCGCGCACATCGAGCTGTTGCCTTCGTTCACGGCACAACTACATCAATTCAAACGAAACGAACAGTAAAGTCACTTAAAATCTGTCCATATCCGTACGCGCTGGCCGACAAGCAATCAAACGTCCAAATTGATACGAACAGCGCTGCCATAATAATTGAAGTGATCCTTGCGGAGACCGATCCTCGAAACTAAAACGCTACTCTGCTGTATTCTCCTTTTATACAATACCTCTATGATTCTCCCTGTATTTATATATTATGCTATTATCAAAATTCTCTCTACCTAGCGTTTAAATGACTCGCGTATAACGCATATTTTTCTTTAAAAAAAAAAAAAAAAAAAAAAAAAAATAAAACTGCCTGAATTCCGGGTAAAAGAAGAATATCAATTAGGAATGATTACAAAACGAGGCTTCGTAACTTGCGAAATCAGATAAATGATCCAATAGTCGGCGCGAGAGGGTTACGACTTCCTTTTCCGTTGTCCGACGACTCGCGGAGGGAAGGCACAAATCGTAGCCGTTCTATCGCGCGCGTGTACTAGACAAGGCCTGATGATGCTCCTCCAAAAAGAGTTCCTCGACTTTTCTCACGCGTTAGCGACTTCTCGGTAACAACGTCTCGCGGGGATGGTTGATCGGTCGTCAGTGATCGGTCGCCAGCTTCTTCGGCTGGCGTTCTTGTGCCCGTTTCAGTCGCTGTTGCAGCAGACTGTGCAGCTGCTCGATCTCCTTGGGCGCCGCCTGCACGATGAAGATCCTTATGTCCCCGTGAACGTCCATCGCCGTTAGTCTGAGGGACTTGGGCGCGGCTCGCTCCGCGGTCATCCCAGGCCAGACTTTCGTGTTCAGGATTAATCTCTGTGTCCCCGCGGTTCGACCCACCAGGCGGGACTCCTCGTCCCGATCGTTCAGCCGCAACGTACCCCTTCCTCTCTCTTGCCAGCCGCCACTAGCCTGCAACATAGAACACAAACGCTTCGTCAAATCGAGCAACTTTCCCGCATGTCGATTTAACAGAGCTGCATGTCCCAGACCCGCACCTTGTCAAACGCGAATAGTTTACAGTTGATCTGGAGGACGTTCGTCTCTCCTTCCTCGCCAGTCAGCGGCGTTACTTGACTGTACTTCCTTTTGTTCGCGCGGTTCGCCTCCTCCAGCTCCTGCGCTGCCTGAGTCAACGTTAGACCCGGTCTAGCCGTGGTGCGACACGCGGGTGCGTTCGAGAACAGCAGCTCCGCGGAGCCGTTCTCGTTCGTGCTTTCCTCCTTCTTCTCCTCGCTCTCCGCGTTCTCCTCGCTCTCCGTGTCGTTCGCCACCATCACGCGCTCCTTTAAGTTCTGCCCGAACACGAAGCTGGGCTCCGAGTCGCAAGGCGCCACCGAATTATTTACACTATTATTCTCGTTGTCCTTCGTGCTCGCGCCCAGCGGCAGAAACGTGGGCTTCGCCTCCTCGGCCACCTTCTCCTCGCTACTCGCCTCCTTCGTCTCGACCTTATTACTCTTGTCCGTGCACTCAGTCTTCTCCACCACGCCACTCTCCGTGACCTTCGAGAACGGGTTCTGAAACTTGGCTGGCTGCAACACAGTCTTGTTCGCCGGCTGACTGTTCGCTACTGCCCCTAACTGCGAGGGCCTCAGTATCGACGACTTTGTTTTGTTAGCTAGAGAGTTCGAGAAGTCATTGCCACCGAACGGGTTGCCGAACTTCGCCGCGGCCAACACAGGATCTACGCAAAGCACGCGCGTTATTACCAGATCAACCAAGCATAATTCCATTAACAAATCCATTCACGTACAATTTGTTTTGTTAACCGTCTTGTTCGAACTCGACGAAGATTCCTGACTGTTGTTCTCCGAAGACTGGCTGTCCATTTTCTCTGAAATTGTTAAGGAAAGTAAGTCGCACGGGCAGCTTTCCCAAACTCGAGTCTACGCGATTTTTTCACACTGATAAAGCGAGCGGAGCAGTGCAGTCACCCACTTTATCGTCACCCTGTACAGTGATACAAGCGATGCTGAATGCTCGTGCATCATAACCTCGAAAGCATTCGACGCAGAATTATCCGAGCGAACGAGGATCGCTCGGCCTGCACTTCACCGTCGCGAAGAAAGTAGATAGAGCACATCGGAAATAGAGATGCACTGTGCAAAGAGGCTGCGGGAAAAAGCTGCGCATTTGGAACGAAAAGCAACATTGTGCATTTACCGTTGGCGGAATTTCTAGGCGGATCCTCCGACAGGTCCTGCGGCGGGTCTACCTTTAAAATATACGACGGCTTTCCCGTTTCTTCTGTACTCTCTAAAAAGAAGCATGAAACAAACAATTGGAATGATTGTCAAACAATGTTACTCCGCTCATCTGTCCGACACTCGCGCGAGTAAATACTATGGGATATAATTCGGCAAAGGGCACAGAATCTACGCGAGAACCGCGGAGGGATTATTCCCCGCGAGACCCTCGATCGTCGATCTACGCGACCTTACATGATTTATCCACAGTTTATTATTATTCGAGAGGAAAATCACAAAACGCACCCTTGCAGTCCGCCATTTTTTACGTGGAAGTGGTTACACTCGCCCGTGCCGCCATCTAACTGTATTTTTTGGAAACAAAAAAAAATGTCCGCGAGCGTGCATACGCGTTCTGCGCGAGGGGTTCTCAACTTGGTCGATAGAAGTTCCCCGGAGCCGATAAGTAGCATCTCGCGATTAGCTTCTCGTATTTTTTCTCGTCGTTCTCGAGGGACTTAACAATCCACTTCTTTTTTTAGCTACTTTCACAGGGCTTTGAAAAAGTTTGCGAATAGTCAGACGCAGCGCTGCGTCGGAGTATTGCGTACGAGCGAAGAATAATTTGCATTTGTTTATTGCTTTCGTAAATCTCCCATTCCGAGATTTAACGGTGCGGCTGACGAGCAGAAAGCCCCGGCAGGGTCCCGTCAGGATCGGTTAAGGTTTTTGGGGCCCCGGGCAATCAAACCTTTGACAGTTTAAATTCTCGTATGACGAGAATTCATTGTAATTGCGTGCGAAATTTCAAATGGGATACCTAAAAATATGTGGATATGTCTCAAAATATATAATTCTCAAAAATTGTAAAAATTTAAGTAGATATCATAAAGAAGGTTTAAAGAAAGAAATTTTAAAATAAAAATATAAAATTGGAAGTTGTGGAATTCACAGACAATTTATTTGATACAACATTTTCAATGAGGACAGTGTTATTCGCTTAGAACTGAAGGCTTATAATTTTTCAAAAAATTGTGAAACACTACATTTTTTTGTACTACTACACTTGGCCCTTTTATGATAAACTACCTCTTGATTTTCCTAAAAAAATGGGCCCTTGCCCAGAAGGACCACCTAGGGCCCTGTCTTCAAAAAAATTATGATTTTAACCAAACACTATATTCTTTTCTGTACTCCTACACTTAGCCTGATTTTAGTAAACTACCTCTTCATTTTCCACCAAAACGCCCCCTGGGAACGTTTGCCACCTGGGTCTTTTTTCTTAAATCCGCCACTGTCCACTCGATCACCAAATCCAACAGATTCTAGGCTAATGGGCGCTGTTCCTCTGCCTATTTTAAGCCAACATTTACCGTATTATGTAAAGCGTGTTTGGGCCAGTTGCGAAATTATTCAAAACCGTTGGAAAGTGCCTCGTTAGTTTTCGATTTCACTTGAGATTGAAAGTAAGATACGGCTCAAAGCCATCCCTACTTTCGCGAGCCACTCATTGCCGTCGCTACTAGGTGTCTATATCCAGCGAAGCAACAAACGCTCGTTTTTCACGGGAACTTAACATACCTCGAAGCAAAACATCCCCCGACTCGGATTCCAGTCCTCGAAATAAATAATAGCGAGTGCAACAATGTCCCTCATAATGGAATCCCTCGTTCCGCGTGCGGGATACTGGCTGGCGCCTCAATCGATACGATCGTGAACCCGCTGCTAAAGTTATCAACCTGTTCCGTGATAACACGCAACAATAATGAATTCCTTATCAGTCGTGGGTCTTTTCTGCTCGACGAGTTATCGGCGTAGCCAGGGTCGGTTGCTGGATGACCGGGGCGGGTGGAGGGGGAGGAGGACTTTAAGGAGGCCGCTTCGTGAGCGGCCGCGCTGTTAACTCGCACCGGTACCCGAGGAAGGACGTGGAAGTGAAATTTACGAAGTTCTGCGAATCCCTCTGTTGATACAGCGCGATGTCTCTGGACGAAGTAAATATAACCTTGGTGCTCCTTTTCTAAAGATATTCCGCGATCCTCGTACCTTCTCCGGTCTCTTGTATTCCAGCGTTTTGCTCATAGGGCGGAGTTTCCTCAGTTCCAGTAACTGTCCTACGGTGTTTCCCGGAACTCTCATATTTCGCGCAGTGATTCTCATGAGATTTTCTGCCTCCACAGAGATTTAACAAGGCCGCCGAGGAAGTCAAGGAACTCAGCTCCCAACCCTCGGATGCTGACTTACTTGAACTCTACTCATTGTTCAAACAGGGAACTGTTGGGGACTGTAACACGTGTACGTAAAATGAGTTTCAAATTCCTCCGTGGACCTAGGTTCAATCGCACTGCGTGTAAATCGTAGGGATAGATCTGCCCTTGGATCTAGAGCAATCGATGTTAAGTACATCGAGCAGAATCGAGCCGTTGGATTTTATTTCATCATTCATGAAAGCGTGATACTGCATTTTCAGCCTTCATTTGTAATTCTAATTTTACAACGCTCGCTAACGCGCATGCTAAAATGTACATTGAAAAACTTAAGAGGCGATCAATGATAATTCAGTTTCAATTAATTAATGATTCCCAGTTTTTTTACAATATTAACGTTCTTATTAGCACTCCGTGGTTTTTGTGAAGCGTTACCTTTAGCATGCTTCTTGCGGTTTGTTTTTAGCGAGACCAGGCATGTTGGACTTCAAAGGCAAAGCCAAGTGGGACGCTTGGGATCGCAAGAAGGGCATGAGTCAAGACACTGCTAAGCAGCAGTACATTCAAAAGGTGGAAGAGTTGGTATCCGCCATTGGGAAGAAGTAATTTATGCTTCCTTGGGTTCTGATGTTAAGCTTCGCCAGGAACTTTATCAAACTCTATGATTACCTTATCAAACAGTTTTTGAGATATTGAGATACGTTTTTTTACCATACAGTGCAATGATAGCAGATGTGTTCATTTAGTTTTTACGGGCGCGAAACGCTACTATATGCGAAGGAATTGATGCTTCAGATTAATTAATCCGAGATTCTGTGTAATCTCGAGTATCCTATCTGTGACTTATTATTTAGAGCCTTCATTGCCGTCGACTAAAGCAACTCCAGATATTCGCTTACCGGCGCGCAACTGGTTATGTACACATTCTTTGAAAAATACAGATAAGAGTTTTCAATACTTGGGCGTGTCACGTGAAACTTATCGAAAGGAGATAGGAGTCTCGTTTTGGAAAACTTTTATACCTACTTTGCCTAGCTTCTCTGTAATTATGGGCTCGAACTTCATTTTTAAATTCTCGAAACTTTGAAGGCCCTCGCGTTTAAGTAGTAAAGAGTTTGTAAGTAATTCGTGACCGACAATTAATTAATTTTTATTAATCTTCTTCGATTTGCTTCGTTGCCCCAAAATGCGCGACGGTTTTAAAAATACTCGAAACTCTCGAAACTTGAAGTGCTGATTCCGTTTTGAGAGTGGAATATCTTGCTTTAAGAATTTTATAATTTTTCTTTTCTTAGCTTTCGAGAGTTTCGAATCGCGAAGAAAGTACGAACTTTTGAAATTCTTGAAGCTCTCTTGGGTTTCGAAGCTTCGATAAAACCATCCCTATATTTGAGAGGGGAGCTTGGTGTAACTAGTTAAAGAATCAAGGAGTTTTTTTTAAAGAAAGTATTTAATCGAGCTTTCTGGAATTCTCGAGACATTGTATTGTCAGATTAAGGTAAATAAAACATTGTTTAGTAAAAAATAATAATAAATAACAGAGTTATAAGTGTTTATAATAAGGGGTGATAACGTAGCGTCTACTGTATTCAACAAAACCCAAAAATTCAAAAAATTTTGTTTAGTTTACGAGTGCACGCCATAAATCTTAGCTATTCGTAACTTACAAGCTGCAAAATTGAAAAATGGTGGCCTCTTGAAAAAAGTTTACTTTTTTCGAGCGAAATTTGTTCTTAAATCTGCAAAAGAAGCTATTTATTTAATCAGTTTGATCATTATATCAATATCTAAGTTCTATGAAGAAAATGTTCACAAATATCCACGTGCAAAGCCAAGTCGAATATTTTTGGAGTTACGTTGCCCGTCAATCGTAAAACTGTCGTCTCGAGAAAACCGTGTTTAAAGTTTTCTGGTAAGGTTTGTGCCTAAAGCCAATATAATTTTTCAAATTTTGTTCTGCGGCTTTGGGAGAAAAAGAAATCGATTTTTCGATCCGCTACACCAGGCTCCCCCCTCAAACCATCCTCTGCTGCTTTGACGAACACTCGCGCTCCGAGAATCTCTCGTAAAAATTTTCAAGTCCCGAGATCGAAGCATGGTTTCGGAAAGTAATGAAGTATTAGTGCGTATTAATAATGTATTTATCCACGTAAGTTTAACAGTTCTTCCTTATCATTATATACACATACGCAAGAAACTAACTAAAAGAAACGATAGGATTTACGACACTTAAGTGGTTTTCGATAGCGAAACGTTTCCGAGACAGAGCAGAAGGGACCTAGTCCCGTAGGTCCCGCTGCGATGAAAGAAGGAAGAGGCCGTACTCGCAGGTGTTTAGTCGCAGTACAGTTATTCTGCTCCGACACAAGAGCAGTTGGAGGTTATGGCTGCTGGTTTTAAACGAATCCTATGCATACGCGCGCGTGTCCTTTCCTCGGGCATATCGACCCGCCGCGTGCATCGAGTTCCCGCGGCTTACAATTACAACATAACTTACGAGATAATGAAATTAATCCTCTAAGAAACTAGGATAAGCGAAACTTACCGTACATAAACGTAACGTCAAAAAGATTGTTTTTTTTTTCGAACGGAAACGACGCGCGCTATCTATAAAACGCAAGAGACCGTGTACAGTAATCTCTCCTCTCTCACTCCTCGATTCCCGGACGACGGTCGGAGAGAACGAGCCCCGTCCGCGTGGTTCGCGAGCAAACGGGAGGCGCAATTGCTTCGGCGTGCCGTTCCCCCGGTAGCAAAATCTGACAAAATCTCCGACTACTTTGCAGCGAATTTTTTATTTGATTATACGGTGTTTAATCTCGGAGCTACGACTCTGGCGGTCATCACTCTGATTACAGCGATAGCAAACGTTAATTAGGAAATTTACATCAGCTCCGTAAGCGACGAGACGTGTGGTATAGTATATGCGTCTATGTCACCGTATGCGTTTTGATTTAAAAGGTGGAAGAGACAGAGAACCGACAGAGGGGGGAGAGAGAAAGAGAGAGAGAGAGAACGTAAAAGAAGTGAATGAGAGAAGGCTGCTAAACGGGCCTCTATTTTCTCTTACTCCTGTCTATGTGCTTCTTATGAAGAGCCGGGTGGTCTTTATTCAGCATCTTTGTCCTGCTAGCCCTGAGATGCTCGCCGTGGGCCGGTCTCGAGTTGTGCCCGGTCATCTCGACGTCGTTGGCATTGTTGGCCGTCTGGCGACTCGTCGACGCCTCGTCCAGCCTGGTAAAACAGAGAATGTGACGGGAACAAAAGCTTTCTGTAGGCATCTCGCTCTGCGTCGCGTCGAAACGTTAATCCCGTTTAAAAAGCTTTCTTTCCGGGTCTTTAAAAGCGGCCTCGATCGCTCGGGCTAAGAGATCCAATCCTCTGTCATCGAAGTGAGTTGCTGTCTCGACATCGGTGGTTGTTCCGTGTCGTGTGAATTTCTATATAAGCGTGCAGGGTGTTCCGCGACGAGTCGCGCAACGGAGGAGAAGCTGGCTCCAACGTGCGAGGATGAGATACCCTTCTGCGCGCGGAATCGCCGCTCACGGTTGCACCACTCGTTGCGGGCACCCTGCATTTTATTCTCTTCCCTTTCATTTCTAATCGTTCCGTCGCGCGTGCACCAAGTGCTTCTAACTATGCTGGGCATCGATAGAATCCCGGCGGGAAAACTGAAGTCGGGTCGACGGGGCAACAGCCGCGGGCGATTCACACTTTTCTGTTTGCTTTGCTTTTTTTTTTTTGTCGTTCAGGTAGATAGTAGCAGGAACAATATATCTCGGTAGAACGCAACGGGGGTGACACGCAAAACGTGAACGACGACAGGAATATCTCTGAATTGCCGAGCGGAGATCGAGCGGGCGTTGTTTGTAGAGATGTGTGATTTAACTGTACGTTATCGATTGTGGCACGCCGTTCACCGTCTTCGACTTCAGCACGTCGTTCTCGTAGGACATTATCGTCTCTTTGCCGTCCTCGTACACCCTGAAACGAACCAACAGGCTTCTTTAATACCGCGCTTCGCTTTCTTCGTCGACGTGGTAAACAACGAGGCAAACGACCAGTCGGTGGATTTAACGGGCGGCCGGTGAACAATTGTCTACATTTATCAGGGTTTGAAAGAGTTCTGGAAGTTTTCAGTAGGTTCTATTTGAAACATAGACCGTGGAAGTTTTTTTTTTTAAAAATGTTCTCACGTTATAAGTTCGCATGAGAGCCGATGCAGTAAAAGTTCTTGAAAATAAAAATTCTAGTTGGAATAGAACTTATGAAGTATAAAAAGTAAAATTTCTTTATAATAGGAACAGATGATATTTCGATTATCAATATTAAAAAATTTCTCAATCGTTCTACAACAATAACAAATAATTATTACAATTTATTTGTAACATTTACCTACGTAGATTATTTCTACGCAGATATTGTAGAATTTTTGTGTATTTTGGTTCATGTGAGTTATACAAAAATGTTATTTAGGTATTACTTATTACTTTGGTACTTTTCTTTATCTTCTGGAACTTTTTTTAATAAATCTTCTAATAAAACTATTTCCATGAAACTTTTATTATATGAAAGGGTGCCTAAGGGTAACATTTCTTTCAATAAAAATTTCATCGGAACAGATATTTCCTTAAACGAAACAAACAAATTTTAACAGAATTCCAGAACTTTCTCGATCCCCGGACATTTCCACTATTTTTACTGAACCATCTCTCCATTTTCCCGAAAAATTAGGTCCGTCAGAAGGTTCGCCACCTTTCCCCTTAAATCCGCCGCGGCAAACGATTATTCCCGAGCTACCCTTTACCTTCTGGTGGTGATCTTTTTGCCGTTGATAAACCGAGTGGAGGTGCTGGTTCGCGTCATCACACCGCCGCCGCCGCCGCCACCGCCTCCGCCGCCGTAGATCGCACCAAAGTTCATCAACGTGTTAAACGAGGGGAACGAGCTGGACGGACCTTGGAAAAGTTCGTTGGATAGTGAGGAATGATAACTGTCTGGACCGAAGAAGCAGCTGCCTATTTTGTAACTTCCTGGGTGAATTTGCCTGTGGAGTTCTCCATTCGGGGGAAAATTAATGTTTGGTTAATCACAATGCTTGCTGGTCAAACCGGAGGGAAGGGGGTTCTCTCTTCATTATTCAGTTAATCAACATTTCCATTTTCCAGAACGAGCAAAATGTTTTTTCCATTCATACACACTTCTCGGAGTAGGGCACAACGTCCAGGGTGGCGGTCGGAAGGGGCACATTCACCCGCGGGGGGATGTGTAAGGAAACGAGTTTGCTTACCTGTTGGCACCTTGAGCAGATCGACGAAAGCTCTGTCGCCGAAGAACTCTCTGAACACTTCATCCGGATCTCTGAAGACGAACGCGCTGGGGAAGTGCATATCGAAGTCGTCGCCGTACGGCCTCTTGCCGCTGGGCATTGGAACTCCCTCATACTGGTCGTACGCCCGCCTCTTCTTTTCTGAAACGCGCGGAAACAGAGGTGCACGGTTACTAGTCGGCTCGACGAAAGCGCAAACGGTTATCGCTTTGGTTTTATTCGCTCCAAATTCCAAGAAGCAGGTACTGCAAGGCTTGCCGGGTTAGTAGAATACTGCTGGATGATTTCTAACATCAGGGCCACCATCGTAACAGCAAAATCAGTGTAGAGAGAACGACTCTGCATTGTTAAATAACTAGGATATTCGAACGAGTCCTCCAAGGGCCTTGTGTTAATAAAATCTCGCAGCATGATCGCTTAGCCCTTGGAGGACTTAGCCGTCCGAGGTCACTGAGCAATCCAAACGTTCTCTCGTTGAGTCAGTTGAGCATTGGCGGTGGTTAGAAGTGCGGAAAGGTACAGGCAATATTATTTCTCTCTGTCGAGCTGTCCCAGAGGGCGCAACACGCAAGGCCCAGACACTGTTTGCAAAAATCTCTCGGGAACTCCTGAAGCCTACGAGCGCGAGGGCACGCGGCTTCGGCGGGCCAACCGTGGCCCCCGGGGGTTGGAAGGAAAACGAAAACCAAGGCTAGCCGATTAGACAATGATCAAGACAAGAAGAAGAAAGAAAACAATGTTTGGCCACTCTGTGAAAGTTCTTTTGTCGCTGAAGCGGTACCGAAAAATCGATGGAAGGCAGAGTCAAAGTAATTCCGGCAGGTGAATCCACGGCCGGGCCTCGAGGACGCCTTCTGATACAATCGCTGGTCGTAGGTTCGCCTCTTCACATCTGGGCATCGAGCACGGTCACGAGAGATCGTCCGGGAAAAAACAAAGATTTCTGATTGAATTTTCCTTCTCGGCACGCCGCAATTATCGGCAGCTGATTCTCGAGTTTCTCTGCCAACAAGTGGTGATCGGAAACTCGAGAATCCTGGAGCTGCGAGTTGTCCCTAACAGAGGTAGCTTCGCGGTAAAACAGTTGCTGGAATCACAGAAGAGAGACTCAGCTTTTCCCACCCGGAAAATTATAGACTGCCCGCCTCGAGGGGACTAGAACTTTCTAGCGAATTAAATCTGTGGCAGCTTTCCCCGAGGGAAAAAGGAACGGTGGTCTACAATGGAATTACTCCTCGCCTATCCTCGCCCGCCCCCGAGACTTGTTTGTGAAACAGCCCAGCGTTGCTGGGTCCCAGAATAAGTCGTACTAGTTGCGGAGCGCTTGAAAGATAAGGCTCATGCGAAATTTGCTGTTGCTGACAAGCAGGAGGCACCCGTCGTTCATCTCCTATTGGCAGCTGTGCCCTCCGCGGTTTCATCACCGAAGCCAGGCACCGTTCGTCGACTCGGATTAATTCAAGCCGCAGAGAAGTGATTTTCAGATAGAGCTCGGAGGATTAATAGGCACAGAACGGCATTGTCCGCGCCGGGAAGTTCTTTGATCCTCTTTGCTTAGCTCCCAGGTTGCGGGACGTCCCCTAGAGCTGAGAATTTGGTAAGAGAATATGGGAACTGCAGAGCTTACCGTTAGTGAGCACTTCGTACGCCTGGGAGATTTCTTTGAACCGCCTGTGCGCTTCTTCCAGGTTGTCCGGGTTCTTGTCTGGGTGCCATTTCAGTGCCAATTTCCTGTACCTGCAAAGCGTTATTTTTTTTTTTTATTAAAAGACACCGAATTACTTTCTTCGTTCGGAGAGGGTTTAGAAAAGTATCTCGATTCTCTTTCAGACGGGTCGACACGAATGTTGCTTCCTGGACCAATGCCAGCTGCTCCGATAGAGACTAAAAAGCCATTCATTCAATCTGCCTTTGACTACCGCAGTTTGAAAAACAAATAATCAGACTTATTTCCAGTGCCTTCTGTTGTTCCATCCATTGAGCTTCGTGGATAGAAATACTTTGCTAGCCCCCTCCGTTCTCCGTTTAAAGCACTCGGCGACACGCGGCATAAGAGGTTTCGTACTAACGCTTTTTTTATGTCCTCCTGAGTGGCGTTCTGTTGCACATCGAGTACCTTGTAGTAGTCGACCATCGTTCAGTCCTCGCGCTCGGATGTCAGGGCTTAGATAACCACCTGCCGAACAATGCGAGAACAGTTATCGTAATTAGCAGGCCAATTGGCAAGCGGGCTGCGAGCCGGCGGGCCGAGAACACGGGGGAAATACAGCTATCCCAGTTTCGTTTAGCTGGCCTGCCAGCTAACGCTCGGAGGAGCGTGTTTGCACACGGCTACGCCTGAAACCCTGCTTTATCCCGAGTCTTTCACCCTTTGCGACCGCCACGTGGGTCTGTGAGTCAGCCTGCACACCGCACCATTCTTCATCTTTGATACTGTTGGAGCCGAACTTGGCAATAAGGCCTGGTCAAGGCAGAATTCTATAGTCGACTAGTTCAGGACGAGTGCTTCGTTCAAAGTGATTTCCTTTGGAACCACCCTCAAAGGGACTTTCGACCACCTGTTGCCCGAAGATCGCTTAGAGCTTCAACCAAGGCAATACTCAACGCGATAAAAATGGGCTGTTCAGTGTTAAGGGGTCTTTTCACTGGAGGATTTGAGCCACTTTGATCGATAACGACCATTTTTTTCAAATGGTAGAATTTTAATAGCAAACTCGTAGTTTCATACCGGTTGTTTTTTAATATTAAGAGAATCGAATCCTTGGAAACTTTCGCATGATTTCGAAGGTGGGGTGCAAGGCTGCGGAGGGGTGAAAGGGAGTACGGAACGTTTCACACGATTTTGACGAGAATCCGCATATTTGCAGAATAGCGGAAAATATTTGACACGTACTTTTAATTATAGGCAATCGTCTATGTTGAAAACAGCCCCAAATTTTGGGTGTTGAAAACATATTTCCTGGAATATCTCGAGAAAAAAATCTCATTTTTTCAAGTGTCTGTTTCTAAAGACGAACTCAGTCCATTCTCCGCTATTCTACAAATTTGCAGTGTCCATTGAGCCACCGCGGCAGTCGCGAGGAAGGCGAAAAACACTCGGCCAGCACTCGAAAATAGTACCTCCGCCGTACTATGTGTAGTATTTCCAGTGGACGCGCAAATATAATCCAACGCGAGTTAATTTTACTCGCTGTTTTCGAAATAGTCACGCAGTGGTCGCATATAAATGGCACACGCCGACCGAACGCTTCCGAATCGATCCTTCAAAACTGCGTCGCCCGGAACAATCGAATATATTACGCGTGTGTAAAGCATCCTAGCTGCTCCCGAGCTCTGCCACGGATCGCGAAGACACACGCACAAAATGCACCTCAGAAGCTACACTCTAGGCACCACCCCCTGGCGGGCGAGCATTTCGTCCCTTCACTGGCGCGCAGCACCGCGCGAAACGGCACTCGGCCCCTTGGAACGACTCATGCCCGACCGGGTTCAGCAGCCACGGGAACGGAGGGAACCGGTTGCCTTTAGGTATCGAAGCACCGACGGGATCGCTGGCGCGCGCGCGAGGAAGCCGTCAGCGAGGCGTACCGGCCGACCACTCGGTAGAAAACTGCGGCTCAAAGTCAAACACTGGACTAACGAAAACGCTAAAGTTAGCCGAGACGCGTATCGAAAATAGTCGGAAACACGGAGGTGGAGGTCATTACGTTATCCCACTTCGTCGATCCTCCCCCTTCCTCCTCCTCGCCGCGGCAAGAAAGCCGATGGACTGGCTTTGCAGTCTGCTCTTCCCATTCCAACGGGACTATAGAATCCACTGAATCACTTCTACCGAAGCAGTACCTGAGTAGGGAGGCCCGCGCAGCCAACTGAACTGCGAGCACGATTCGGGGCGCCGATGGGACGCGACCGATTTCAGATCGGGGAAGCTCGAGTGGATTGAAAGAACGGCCGGCGGAGAGTGTGTTACCGGGTGAACAGGAATTCTCCGCGTCCGCCAGGTGAACAGCGATTCATGTCCATACGCGACAGGCGATCGTGACGACCACCTCCGCGATCGGGTCGAGGACGTTGGACTGGAAGGCGGTGTATCACCTTCCGTGTGCCACAGAGGCGTTGTACAGGTCGTTTCCTAAGCCCGGAGCTAAGTTGTCGACGAGATTCTTGCGTGGGAATATCTTGAAGCGTTTCCTAAGCTACTGGAGGCAATCTGGAACACTAAGCCTGATATAACACTATATGTGGAATTGGGAACCCCCATAAGAGGGAGCCCGGTTTAGCGGAGCTCGCTGAGCGGCTGCCCAGTAGGCAATGGATCCGAAGATCGCGGGTTCGAGTCCCGTCGCCCCCGGAGATGGGGTGATCTGTTTTTCCGAATAAAAAAAAAATATAGGGTTTCGGAAACCCAGTATTCCTACGTAAAAGAAGACAGAAGAAAAATTGGGTTCCTCCTTCAGAAGAAAAAAGTGTAAGCAAAAAAGGGAGGAGAGAAAATAAGCTAAGCTCTCCCTCCCCTCCTCCTTGTTGCTGTCTGGATCCGAATAAAGAAAGAAGTAACTCCATCCATCAATGGACCTTCTAGAAAAAACACCATTTGCAAGGCTGCTTGCATATTCAGCTAAATAAACGTCGAAATTTCCGACAACAGTTGAGGGTGAGAGACGACGAGGCAGCGCCAGTCCACGGATTAGGAAGAGCCCTGTAGCTTATAATAAATCTGCGCGTTCACGCGGGGATCGCGAGATCCATGAGTCACACCGGTTTCGGAGGTGATTTTGGCCTGCCTACACGTTGATCGCGCGTACCCAGGTAAAACGGCGCGAACAGTCATCGCCGACGTGGGTCGCCGTGGGCGTTTCTCCAACAGTTTCGTCTAAGGAACACCCTTGGGGTACCGTTCTCATTCGTGCATCACCCTCGGGCCCCTTTATCTCAGGTACAATACCCTGGGAAACGGTTGACAGTCCTCGGACTTCGTTGGCCTTCGTCGACCACAACCGAGCGAGCTTCTCGTAGTCTAGAAACGGCGGAACAGCCATCTTGTGATTGGGTGTCGTCTCCAGGAAGGCCGAGAGGCGGTCAGCTCCGCAGAAAGACGACACCAGAGATGGAATTCATTCGGTTCTCATCGATGTCTCTGCCTGATTATGAGTGGAAAGTAGACCAGCGGGGGAATGTTGTATGTCTTTCGATTCCAGGGATTTAACGGCGCAAGGAATGCGTCTGCGAACGAGCCATTCTGTGTTTAAATTCGCAAGAGCCTGAATAGAAGGGAACTGGACTGGGCGGCTTGCGTAACAGCCGATTCCGAATGTTTCGGATGCCTATTGTGCTCGTAATTCGTTCGGGGAAACCAGCTGGGGCTTATCGATCGATGGAAAAACTGGCTAGGAGGCACACCTGGTCCCTGGGAAATTCGGCCTCCCGAGGGCATTCAATTTCGTTGGCGGTGCTTGGTCGAACAGGTTTCACGAGTCTTATCACGCGCGAATGGGAGCTGGAGCAGGGGTCCTTGAATAATCCTTTTCGGTTAGTTGGCCGAGATCCGTGATTGAAGCTGGGTACAAAACTGGGCGTATTGTTCGCGGTGGCAATTCTCGAAGAGGCAGGGATCGCCGATAATCACCGTGCACCAATTCGCGTCTTGATAATCGTCCAAAGCTGACCATCGGGCGCCGCTCCAAGAATGGGAAGAACGGACACGCGGTGATTTCATTGCTTTGGGCGATCGTTGCGAATCCCACCCTCGAGCAGAACATTTCGCCTACTATATGTACTTTGGCGAATGCCTTGTACTTGAATCTCGTGTGATTAGGTAAGTGACGGGGGGAGACTCGAAGGACCATCTTTTTCATTGTTTTGGCAGTTTTTAGATCTAGGACTAGAAGCATTTTGAGACTCTGTGGTATAGGGTTAGAACTTTTGGACTCTGGGATATAGGATTAGGGGAACTTAGGGACTCTGAGCTGTAGGATTAGAAGAACTTTGGGACTACAAGATTTTCGATTAGAAGAACTTTGGGACTCTGAGATTTAGGATTAGAAAAACTTTGGGACTATAAGATTTTCGATTAGAAGAACTTTGGGGCTCTGGGAGTTACGATTAGAAGAACTTAGGGACTCTGAGATTTAGTATTGGAAGAATTTTGGGACTCTGAGGTGTAGGATTAGAAGAATTACGATTAGGAGAACTTTGGGACTCCAGAGTATACAATTAGGAGAACTTTGGGACTCCAGAGTATACAATTAGGAGAATTTTGGGACTCTGGAGTATAAAATCAGGAGATTTTTGGGACTCTGATATCTAGAATTATGGAAACTTTGGGACTCTGAGATCTAGAATTAGAGTGACTTTGGGACTTTCGGATCTAGAATTAGAAGAACTTTGGGACTCTGGAGTATAGGATTAAGAGAACTTTGGACTCTGAAATCTGGGTGTAGAGGAACTTTGGGACACTGAGATCTGGGATTAATCGAACTTTGGAACTCTGAAATCTAGGACTAGAAGAATTTTGAGATTCCCAGATCTGGGACTAGTGGGCCTCTGGTACCCTGCACCACATCATTTTCCATGCGAATCTTGTGGGGGGGGGGGGGGGGGGGGTAGATTGGCCTTATCCGCAGATTACGGCGAAGCATTCGAGATGCGCGTACGGAAACGGGCGTTTTCGCGATTACGCGATCGTGTTTATAGTTTCGCAAAGCGTGAGCGTTTCCAGTCGAGCAAACCCTGAACAAGCTTCTCGCTTATTATCGGAAACGGGGGAAAAGATGTCCCCCTCTGTGTCCTAGCGAGTACGAGTCACCAACCATACGAATCGATTAAACGGAACCGCCAAATACGGTTCCCAGGCAACTTTCGAGGATACACGTGGCTCAACGTGATTGCGAATCGTGCCCCTGGGCGATCGATATGACTAACATGCCTGCTCCTACTTTATCTACTTTATCAGCCACGTTCGCAAGTCTCGATAAGCCTGGATAGAGAGGCTCCCAACGTCGCGCCTCTATAATTATAGAAAATAAACATTTCTGTCATAATATCCCGCGATAAAAAACCCCAGCCTTGGAACCTTCCTCTGCAAACTGTCTATCTCGAACCCTCAAACCCTAATAGGGTGTTGCTAGTTAGCAGCTGTTGGTGGAAAATGTAGCGAAACGTGGGCGACAATACATGTTTACTAAACTGGCCGCCCACGGAGTTCCACGTGACTAATACAGAAGTGACGTTCGACACCAGCGATCATCCTTCATCGAATCTCACCGTGGCTGCAGTTCCTCGACCCTTGGCGCGGCAGAGGGAAGAGGGATGAGCCGCAGCTCTGGCTGGCACCAGGGTCGAGGGACGCTCTAACGAAGATTAAACACGCGTCGTGTGTGGCTTTCCATGGAAAACGCGGCGAAGTGTGCACAGAGGCTCGGGGAGAAGGAAGGCCGGGAGAGAGAGAGACACGGTGGGCGTCCTTTTGCGCTCTCCCGAGAAGGTGTGACGTCAGTTTTACATATTCGGGCAGCGTGAGCGACGTATCGAGGAAAAAGGATTCCGCCGGCGTCTCCTGATCTTGAGAGGCTGTGTTTGCCTCCGGCAGAAGGACGAGGATTTCGCGGTATCCTTGCCCGCTTTAAAACACCGCCACGGGAATGTACTCCTTTGTCGCGCGGCACACTGGCTTATTGGATTCGAGAGGGAACCGCGCTGGGGGACATTTGTGTTCCCCGCTATTTCTTTGGAGCTCGACGCTGAGGATCTACATTGTGATAGCGAAGAGATCCCCGCTGCTGCGACGAATCTATTTTCCCCCGTTCCTTCAGGTTCCGCGTAAATTCAGTCTAGACTCGTAGCATTCTTAAAATTGGAACGCTAAAAGCGCTTGTATACTACTTCCTAAATGTTCATCAGTCTCGAAACTGAAAATATTAATAAATTTAATAAAAATTGTAATTGGGACGAATACTTAAAGTTGGAGATTTTAAAGATTGCATTTTTTAACAGAATAAACAATTTCCTTCTTAGAGATGCCCTGATGAACCTGTTTAATATTTTCTCTCCGAATTTTTCTAGTATGAAAAACATTCTTTTGCGTTAAGAATTAACACCGTTAACTAAAAATTACTGTTCATAATGTATTAACGTTCCCAAAAATTGTTAAGTCGAGTCCCACGTTCTAATCAGTTGGAATATTTTCAGCACACCATCCTCTACGAAAGCGTGCAAAAATCATTTCCACCCTTCAGCCCATTCTTCAAATTATTATTGTTTAAATCTGTCGGTGTTACGTCATTTTACTTATGTGCATTCGAATGCATTGCATTAATATTGCATTACAAAGAGTTTTTATAAATATTCATTTATATATTGGGCTCTAGCTCGTTAAATAAATTAATAATAAATGATTAATAATGTTCAACTAAACTGTAGATATCGTAACAATTTCTAATACTACTATTCGACGTTTCCTTATAACTCGGAAACGAAAAGTTTCCAAAACATGCGATTTGAATCACTTAAAGAGCATTAAATAAACTACTGAACAGTTTTCAATTTTTTTTATAACAATTAAGTTGAGAAAATTGAGAAAAGGAACATTAAATAAAGATACAATACGTTCAATTATAAATCATTAGAAGGGAATAATTTTTTCCTGTTGTTTTGGCGCAAATTTCATACCGATGTCTTTTATAGTTTAAAAGTTATACACGAATGTTACTAATTAGCCCTATCACGACCACTGTGCGCCGGCTGGAAACGAGTGCGGAGCTGACGTTGGGACGGGGTTAAAAGTCGCCGGCTCTAGATGCTATGACAAAGCTACCGGGGCACAGAGAGGTGGGGCACACGACCGAAATAAACCGTCGGCCGTCGGCGATGTCCTAGACCCTTTCATTGGCCTTTTAACCGACATTTTCTAGCCCCGACCTAGCGCAACGCGCGTTGCGTGTACCGCCTCTCAGAGGAAAGCGGATGAATTCTCGGGTGGAGTGAACTCTGTTGCAGTGTGCCCAAATGAAGGGAAAAAAGGGATGGTATTTTTAGTGGCGTCAGGTGTTACGCAATGTTGCGCAACATTGCGTGATTTGGTCGCTATCGCAGCTGCCACTGTACCAAATGTATGTATATATGTAGCACTTGTTCTTTGGAAGAGAATTCGGTCATTCTGGTAGCTTCTGCTTGGGGCCTTTGGGAAGGTAGAAGTCGGGGAGCAGTGGGACTAGAGTTGGGAGTAGAACTTTGGGACTCCGAAATCTAGGAGTGGGAGAACTTTGGGACTCTGAGGTGTGAGATTAGAAGAACCTTAGGACTCCGAGACCTGGGATTAAGGGAACTTTGGGACTCTGAGATATAGAATTGGAAGAATTTTGGGACTCTGAGATCAGAGTCGGGCAAAATGTAATCTAATTACAACTTACAAATTATGATTAAAATGTAATTGTGTGGTTGACGTTTTACCTAACTTTAAATTTACCTAATTGACATTTAGGTAGTTGACAAAATTGTGGTCAACCACCTAAATTAACGATTACAGAAAATAATGTGTAATCATCTACACAATTACATATTAATCGTAATTTGTAAGTTGTAATTAGATCACATTTCGCCCAACTCTGTTTGAGATCTGAGATTAAGGGAACTTTTGGACTCTGAGATATAGGATTGGAACTCTGGACTCGGGGACCTAGGATTAGAAGAACTTTGGGACTCTGGAGTATGAAATTAGGACAACTTTGGGACTCTGAAGTATAAAAATTAGGGGAACTTTGGACTCTGAGATCTAGGATTAAAAGAGCTCGAGTACCTCGACACCCTCTAAAGAGATAACTACCTCATCTCTGCTGAGCAATCTAATTGAAAGGCAAGTCCCCTCAATCTTTCTCCATTACGAACAGATCCCTAATCGTAAAGAATCTCCAACGACTGATTGAACGTGTCGGTTACAGCGCTAATTGCTTGGTCAACGGCGGCGATTACCATTAAGATCGAAGGTGAGGCACGGGGAGGATCTCGGTGGTGTTGTTTCCACGTCCAATCGCGCGCATAATCGAACTTAATATAGCCGCGGCTGGAGTCACGTTGTTTGGGTGATCGAGATTACAACGTATGAGAAACGTTGCGTATGACGAAATCGTGAAGGGGGAACTTCGCCTCGAATACAGAACTAAGTTCGAATCTGATTGCAGGCTGCGGTACTTTAAAATAGAACGCAGAGTCTAACGAGAAATTGAAGTTCCGAGCCGAGCATCGAAGTTGCAAGGGAACAATAAGCTAGGGAGAGGCAATTAAGAGAGAGGACGGAGCGCGTGCTCGGCGATAATTTGTGGTCGATGATTCGCTTCCTGACTATAAAACAGCCTGCCCGTGGGATCCATTACGCGTGACGAGGAAAAATGCCGTTACTGTGCTCCAATCTCCATTGTCGTTTCCCAGCATGTACCTCTTCCTAACAAGAACCATCAGGCCACCATAAAACCACTCATCCTCTATCATTATTACTACTACCTAGTCCACTACTTGCTCTTTACTAATTCTTACAAACTGTCTCTCTATCTCAGCGAATATTAAAGCGCCATGGGCTAAGAACCTACTTGAAACTGCATTCGCAGCAACCGATCCACTGTCAATGCGTCTTTAAATTCGACAAACCACGAAACTCCTGTACCTACTTACCCATGTAATTTAGACCATCGATTCAGAGCTCTGGAATATAATACAGACCACGTAATCCTCTAATCTTATAAACCTTTCCACGCATGTAAAAGAAACTGACGACCCATGGGAGATAGCAAAGATCGCTGAAGATCCCAACCCGTCTCCCCTACATGTTTACCAATATCATCTAAAATCCTCACAGCCCTCTGCAATCCCAGAGACACTGTGATCTCAGATTAACAAGCCTCGGATCGCAGATTGATCACCCTGGTTATCAGATAAGCCAGCCAGATATGACTGTGTCAAGCCAAGCCAGTAATAATTCCGAGAAACTCGTCAGTGTAGTCACCAGCCTCGTAAAAAGCACGTGCGTGGTCTTTCACAATCTCCGCCGAACGGATCACCTGTCGAGGATGAGAATCGCGGTGATTTCGCTAGCACGTTACCGCGCTCTCGATGCCGTTCCGATCCGTAGCGATTCCGAACGGCTGTGGCCATGGTTATCCGTTATCTAGCCAGCGATGCACCGACACACATGATTCTCGGTGGCGAGTGACAAGGGCCAGGCTTCGCTTGCGAGTGCCTGCGACTTTGGTGTCGCGCGGCGTACGCTGCCAGGGACGACGAAAAATGCGTTGTCACCGCGCGTGGACACGGGACGTGTCCCAAGAATCGCGGGACGTCAGAGCGAAGCTGGGTGGTTCTCGGAAAGTTTCAAGTGGAGCACGTTAGTCGCCGTTACGACGATCCCCCTCGGCGACGCAGCCGTCCGCACGGCCCTGTCGCGCGATTATTCACCGCGGATAATGATGGGCCTTTACTCACCGTTAAGCGGCCTCCGTTTGGTCCTAGCCGAACGCACTCGGTCACGGATATTCCGCGGAAAAGCGAGCGGCTGTTTCCCCGTTTCAGAGCCAGGTCGGGCGCACAATGGAACGCGAAGCGACAATCTCGCGAAAAAGCAATGCGTGTGCCGCGTGAAGTTGGCGCAAACAAAGATCGATATTCCAAGATGGCCGCCGCCGACGTTATTGATTCCTCTAGAGCCCGTTACGCCGCGCTTCCTATTATTGATCCCTGGTAAATTCAATTTCCACGCTGGATACACGAGGTGTTCTACCCTCCAGCGATGAATATCGTCGCCTCGGATGTTTTACAACGACGCGCTTTTTCGTGGAAGCCGAATGCGACGAGCCGCGGATTCGCCGGGATTCACCGCGGGCGGCACTGCTCGCGGTAAGGTTATCGAGGTAAAAATGTCATTCGCTGGGAAACGTTCGCGGGTTCTAACAAAAGAAACTGTTTATCGAGTGATTCACTTGTTTCTCTCGGCGTAGAATCCTCGTTTACGTAACTCTAATCACCGGCTGGCTTTCGCGGCGATGCGACTTTTCAGAATATAGCATCGCCTCTGTTATTCTAGAAATTTCTAAAATCGATTCGCTTTTAAGCAACAGATCGATCTTGCGAATAGTAGCAGGAATACTTAAAGCCGCTTATAATATCCGCCATTAATTTCGAGCATTGTAAACGCGCCCGCGAACGGGTTCGAAAGCCACCCTTTTTCCCGCCAAAACTTGTTGCTTCGAATGCTGAACCTCCAACATCGCGCGTTGAAATTACGCTTGAGCTTGGGTCCATAGCGTCAGACAGAGAGAAGTAGACTGTCAATCGAAGCGCAAACAACAGCGAACGAATTGGGAAAAGAGTGAAACGGGGGAGAATTAAAATGTTTTATTTGTAAATACGCAATCGATAATAAGAGGCGTCTAGTTGCAGCGCCAGTGGCGCCATCGTCTCGGTGGCGCCGGCCGCCGTCATGGCCGCCGAGATGGCGCTAGTTGAACGGTTTGCGCGCAGTGGCATGGCAGCTTCCGTTCCGCAGAGTGTTTTCAAAGAGCAGGTGATCGTTTGGTAGATCGGGACGCGACTCGTTGGCCAGATCGACGGTGAACACGGTGAAGAAGCTCGCTGAACGTGCCTCCTGTCTTTCCGCGGCCCGCGTGTGACTTGTGCGAGTGTGTGGAATAAACTGTGCCCGCGGGACGCCGGTACCCGAACCGACAGCCCCCGTAGTACCGCTTGGAGCTGTGGACTAGGTAGTTTACTTGCCGCTGGGAATGTTGAAGGACTCGCTTCTCGTTCGAGCGTCCTGCCAAGAGGTGGGTAAGTTTTGCCGATCTCTCCTCTCGTAACGGTCGTTCGAGGTCGCGGGCCTCGGAGAGCGTTCCACGGGCGTTCGATTACGGGGCCCCGCGACTCGGGCGACGCTTCCCGCGGCTGGCCCACTTTCCCCCCTCCGGGCCCTGCCCGCGCAGACGGAAGCGGCGCTGGCCCAGGCACATCTGCATCGAGTTGGACGTGTCCACGAATGGCGGTGCGAATATCGATCCTCGAGTCTCCGTCCGACAGGCTGACTTGGTTTCGGGGTCACCGGGACTCGAGCCGCGACTCTCACGACGTCCTCAGCCCCTTCGAGTCCCTCCTATGTATTTCAATCCTGCGGAAGATCTCCACCCCGTCGTACCCCGGCCCCCCGTTTCGCGATGGCACCGGACGTCGCGCTATTATCACTGGCATCCTGCCTCTCAGCGCGGCGTGCTACTGCAGCCGGGTATTTCCCGTTCAATACCGGATCGAGCCAGACAAAATCACGGTCACCGCGATTTTGTTATGGGTTTTTAAGCAGCTACTCGATGCGTGGAATTTTTATCGACGGTTTCGTTTTATGGCCGAAGAAGTTCGCTTCGGAGATGAGTCGCTTCGGTCGCTAGTGCGTTCTGCCGCTTTGCTGGCGCGTTTCTATGGGCGAAAAAAAAATGCGAGCAGCGCAGAAACCTTCGTAGGAAAGAATTTTGGCGCATAAGTTATGTAAGCAGCCGGTCGGAAGACTGTCCTAAATATAGAGGCACTGGAAGGATTGCAGGGAATGCAGACGTTCGATCAGAATCAGCCGACGCACGGCTACTTATACAAGATCACCTTGACCGTGGTGGAAGCGCGTTAATCCTTCCTTGTCGTAATTTCAAATCTCATTTCGACTCGCCTTGGTTGAGGACTTGAACGGAACATTTAACTAGCTTCTCTGCTCTTTCGTTATTCCCTGCTATCGTTCGGTCACACTTTCCTCCCTTCACTTCTCAATTTCTCCCCATCGCATTCTCGCCTCGTCGACTTTCAACTCTGACCCTTTCAATCACTTCCCACCCGTGTTATCTTAATGTCTCCGAGCGTTTACGGCGGCACGGACTGTTGTTGTAAATCCACGGTCATCGGGAGCGTTGTAATGTCAACAGCGGCGTAAACAATTTCCTGCGCAGCTTTATTGGCCGTGCAATAGGCTCCCCCGAGGACCTTAATGCCTCTATTATTCAATGCGGCCACTGAAACGCTCGCCTCGCGTGTCGCCAGAGAACGCTTCTGTGCTTCCCACCGTGACCGTGCCTCGTTACAAGCGCGTATCTGCTCCTGTAATCAGTGCGAGTAATGAAAACCGTATTCGGATACTTAATTTCACGCGACGTCCGTAAGGGACGGATCGGATCGGTGGAAGCTATCATCGATTTCAGATTAACGGGCCTAATTCACCGACTCAATTAACGGTGTTTGCCTTTCAAATGCACGGGTAATTGAAATTGCGTCGCTGATGGCACGGCCAGCTGATTGATCGCCGATCCGCGGGACTCAGGCGCGAGGTGAAATTTCCACGGGCAAATATTTTGGTAGCCTATCGCGTGCCACTGACAAACAGTTTGCGATAGAGGGGCGGATAGCGCGACAGCGGGGACGAAATTTGTTTGCCGCGGATACCGCGCTTCTTTTTCTCTCCCATGATTAAAGGCTGCCCGTTGGGTGACTAAAGTTGCCAACATTTTTTTTTTTCAACATTGTGGAAAGATATAGTAGAGGAAGTGTAGTATATTTGGAATGCCAGTTTATTTAAGGCGAACAATAAAATACGGCGGATAATGGGAATAAATAAAACTGCATAATATCATAGGGAAGCTAATAAACTTTTATATTTTAAACCCTCAGTAATAATAAAAAACAAAAAGGAACTGAAACTTTGGTCTAAACTCTAAATGAAAAATGCCAGGAAGTTTAGGTTTCGTTAGGGTGCAGATAATTTGGAATACCGCACTTACAATTTATCTTCACTTTATAAACTTTAAAAAAAAACATGTAAAAGTTAATATCAGAAGTAACTGATATTTACGATTTTTTAAAAAGACTTGTTCATATTGGAGTAAACTCTTTTGGTATATAAGGAAGCATCTTTAAACTTGCAGGAAATATTTATTTTTATGTCGATCCTTATTATTTATTAATCATTGTGGAATCTTGTCAACCGCGTCCCAGATGAATCAATCATCTAAAAGTAAAATGCTTTGGGGTGTGTAATTTCTACACTAAAACTACAGTGTGGACTTACCTGGCGAATTTAAACAAAAATTGTGAAAATTACATACAATTCAATTTCTTCCCAGATTTTTGACGCAGAAAATCGTCTTTAATCTTAATATATAAAGCGGAAAGTGTTTGTGTGTTTCTCTGTCGCCTAAAAACTTTCAAATGGTAAACTCTGTTTAAAATTTTCACAAAAAAAAATAATAAATAAAAAATAATTCTTTTCATAAAATCGGAATCTCAATTTCGTGCGAAGCCAAGTAGTAAAGCTCCTTAGTCGCTTATAAAATATTTTACAAGCATCCAATGTTGATGCGGAAATTCCACACTGTAGAGAAAGGAATTCTACACCTCCAGTTAAAATTTCAAGTGAAAATATTCATTCGCTCAAAAGTTATGATGTCTGCGGTGTTTAAAAATGTAGTTTCGAGATAAAAGGTTTCAAAGGTCTCCAACGCCAATTTCGCTTTGTGAGGCTGTTACTGAACGGTGCACTAATTTCAGTAATTATTCGAATTTCCTCGTGCAACTTTGTTTCAAACGTTCACAAAGGGTGACACATTCAGAATTCATAATAAAAAAAATCGATTTTTCGAGGTTTGAATAGACCTGTACACCCTTAAATAACTCGTACATTATTGCATAGTTTTTGCACTTATTGACCGATAGCATAAATCTCCCTTTTATTTATTACATTTGATAGTGTTGAGTTGAAGAGAAAAATGTTCGTCACTCTTAAAACCAGTTACCTATTTTATTTATAAATTTGTTGGTTTGCAGAAATATTTCGGGAGCTGTTACTGCAACCCTTAAAACGTTGTCGATCGAATTACTGACACCCCAGTTACTGCCAGCTAACCGAATATGTACTGTTTATCTCATTTTAAGGTTATCTCGCGCTACATAATCAATTACTGTCATTCAAGTAATTCCAAATACTTGGAACGCTTGTACCAACCACTGCCACCCAAATATTAAATAAGAAAACTTAATCAATCGTTAACATCCGATTGTTATTATATCTTACGATGCTTAGCTTATGTGAAAATTAAATTTCGTTTCGCATATTAAAAAAATTACAGCCTTTTCTTTAATTCTTTTGTGTCTCTTCTCCTTGCACTAAAACTCGTCGTTTTCACTCTTCCAATATGAACTTAAGAGATTTTAAACGTTCTACGCAAATTAGTGAAGAAAAAATTAAGTACTCATTTTTATAATCGTAATAGTGTGCTAAATTTTTTTTACGCCTGATTTTACAACGTCCATTCGTTCTTTTAATTAAAACACCTTAGGGTGACAGTAATTAGGTAGGTTGCAGTAGATGGTTATATTACCCTATCCATTTGATAAGGACTTTCTACCAACCCGATTAGCTTAATCGTCAGCAGACATTCCATCTCGAACGCAATATTATTATTAAGATCTATGATCATCCCTCGGCCCACCAAACACTCGTTTCTTCCAGATCACTGTCACGTATCCCACTTTCTAACCCCAACATGGCCTAATCCTGACCACCGGCTCCTTATTTGCCATCTCGTTGACTCTTTCGGTTATTGAGCCCCCAGCGGAGCATTTTTATCGCGTGTCCTCGATTTTGCAACGCTCCGTGTTTGTTAACCGGCCTTATCACGAAAAACAGACGCCAACTATGGCGGGACGGCTCATTAAAACGCCACGGTTCGCTGCCGTGTCTCGGCGAGTTGTTTTCGAGCAGTGATTCTGAAAAAGAGGGTAAGGCATGAGGAAAAAATCTGCTGTCGTGTAATCGTTTATTGATGCATCGATATTCGCCTGAGTCGCGGGACATTTCGAGCAATATTAATGACACGTTCCGGGCGATTACGATAACGAATATATGTATTCCCGGTAAACTGGCGATAATCGGCGACGAGGAACCGCCGCGTCATCGCCAGCAAGCTTTTCGTCTGCCCTTAGAATTCTTTCGCATCGATCGTTGGTTTCTCGATCGATCGGGACGGATGGCAGTCGCATTGCCGCAGCCCGTAACTGCGCAAGTCGGGCTCGCTCGGCGGCGGATCGGTTTCCTTACCGGTGTCGATATCGCCGGTCGGTAACAAGACCGATTATTATCGCGACGGCGATAATTGCCGATCGACGCGTCGCGGACGATTATGTAACTGCATGATGGAAGGTTCTAGCGGTAGACCGAGCGTTATCGAGCTGGCTTGAGTAATGATGCGATAAATCACGGCTTGATTAGCGCTTTATCAATCCGCCGGGGAATATTTCTCGCGGCAGGACCGTAACGCAGAACTGTTTGGGGGTGTCAATAGCCTTTGGAGGCCTGCTAGAGCGCGTGTTTTGCCAGAGCGATCCGTGGACCGAAAATACTGGGACAGGAGGGATTTTCAGGCCGCGCTAATTCCGAGCGGCGCGTAAATTTGCGCGAACGCCGTTGCGCAAACCCCGGACGGTACTTCGTCCGATGCGTTCCCCCCCCGAGTTTCGTTTCGTTTCTCCCCGTCTCCGGGGCGCTCCTTCGGCGTCGTTGGTTCGGAGACAAACGGCGCGGAACGATGGCGATTTTCTGCTCGAGGAATATCGAATCGGTCGCGTCACGGGCCACGGATCGATAGCTCGGGCGAAATAAGCGACGCGGAGGAGGCTGAACGGTGACGCTGATATTCCCCGCCGCTTCGCAGAGCCGGAGTCACAGAAATTGCGCTGCCGGAGCGGGCTCTTGATATAGAACGGCACCAAATGGGTCCAATTCGTGTCGGCCCGCAGTATAAATACTTGCCGGCTATCTACTCGCATCGGATACAACCGTGCACGTATTATTACGTTTTCCTTGGATAGCTGCCTAAAGGCGCCACTCCATCTATCCGCGCTCCAAGATTCCACGCTGGCAGATTCCTGCCCTAATTCTCCGCGGCTCGGGGCCGGACACTGGACGCCTCGAGCAGTTTTATCTGCTCGCCCACGGAAGCGTCGCAGTTTCGCGAAACAACGACAGGCTTCTGTGTGGATGGAGCCGCAACCGCTAGACACCCATCCTGGATACAACTGCTCCCTTCGCATTGACCCACTTCCTCTGGCACACGCGAGGCCTGGACATACGGGTATTATTATCCCGCCGACTGATTCAGCGACGAGGTTCACGGCGCGCGCTTCTTTCACCCCTTCGGAATGGGCCACAGCTCCGTTTAACCCTGGAACCACACTGCGGGGTGTCGCGCATATGATTTGGACAGTTTCTACGAACTTTGCAAGCTTTCACTACCAAAGCCACTGGCCGTCTTAAGGAGACAAATGTTTTTCCGGAAGGGGTGCAAAAGGGGTAGTTGCACCCTGGCTTTTAAGAAACAATCGCTTGTTTTTCAAAACTTTATTAAGTTTATACTAAAAAAGGAAATACTTTTATATTTCTTTACCATCATCCGAAAGTTGCCCACCTCCCTCTGGAGAAAGTCTGCGGACACCCTTGCAACCTTTATACAGCAGGGGGCGGTTGGAATAATGGTCCCGAAAAGGTTTGAGAGACCTTACCGTAAATATCTTCTCTAAACATTCCAACAGAGCCATACAAAAGAATATTTCCCAAAACTTTCGTGACTTTCGAAACGTTCCAATTTCAATACTACCCATGGTGCCAGCTGCCTCGGCTTTAAAGTCCAAAATGCGGTAGGGTTAATCCCCTCGCAGCTCTCGCAAGTGGAGCCTCCAGAGGCCGCAACTGAACGCGCTGCTACCGGCCTACGTGACACTGCGCACGCGAATCTTCGTGGCCCGTTCTGCATAAGTACGAACCGGTTTCTATGCCGGTGCTCTTCCGAGCCGCCCTTTAGTCTAGATCCACGTGCGCGGTATTCGACCACAGCAGGGTTTGCGCGGCCCGCTTAAACTGGATCTGGGTTAACCGCAGTGATTTTGCAGCCAGGCCGCATTTGGTTCGTGGAATCAGGCTGACCGTGTCAGGCATCCGCCTCGATGCTCATCCGCCTGCCAGATATCGTCGGACCGGCTGACCGCCGTTCCCTTCGCACGGTTGCAGCGGCAGGGCCCCGATAGCCTAGGGACCCTGACACTCGGCGGGAGGTCGGCGCGGCACTTTCGGTTGCCGGAGATCAGCTGGAGGTCAGCGGTATCTGGGCCCTCCTATAACAGTTTCCCCGTAAGCGGGTCGTGGACCTCCTGTCCACCTCCCTGCGGTGCGTGAACCTGCACCAGTTGCGCCGAGAGCCTCGCGGTGAGGCGACGTCAGTCACGCCTGGATCCTCCTCGCGGTAGCGTCGTCGTCACTGGAGATGATCCACGCCTCTGCGACCGTTCTGCCGCCGATCGAGCATGTGATCGGGCATCGATCGTTGGTCCTGCTGTCCGTGTGATCGGTGCTTCGAGTTCCTCAGCAGTGTTGTGCGCCGTTACGACTAATTACGGGAGGATGCCTCAGAACAGCAACGGGGATTACGAAGAGGTCAGCTGGAGGATCAATTTTCTCCCCAACACTCTCCCTCGCCCCTCTTGGCCCTCCCACGTGAAATCGCTAAGGCAGACGCGGGGGAGAGGGCCAATACCGATAGCAGGGAATTTCTAGGAGATTCCGCGATTCTCGTTGCGTCAGATCGCGGCTCAATTGCATAGACGCAGTCCCGTCCCGCGTTCTCGCAGATACCGATCCCCGCGGATCTAGAAAATTCTTGACACCCATCCTCGCGATCCGTGCGATCTGAAAATCAGCCTTTTGATTGGATTACGTAATCGTACGCTATCTAGGCGGCAGCGTTGAGATCATCGCGATCGTTTTAGAAAGCATCGCGACCGGATTCCATGGTATGTAACGACGTCCAGTTTATGCACCAGCTATCCGAAGCGCGATCGAAAAGGCGGTGGCTGATTAGGAGTGGATTATCACTTGGGCTGACGTCGCGGGTACTAATTGTGGGGGGCATTACGTAAGCGTGTGATCTTGTTGTTGCCGGGATTATCCGATCGGATCCGCGGTTGTATCCATCGCCGTAGCAACATTCCTTAACCGCATTAGACGCCCGGAGATGCGGGATGCCTTCTAACTACTACAATCCCTGTCAAACCTTAGTTGGCCGCGCACTTATGTCTGATTAGCCTTTGCTGCCTTTGGCCACGTCCTTGCTCCCCTCCTAGGGCACCTGTTGCTTCGTCTTTTCCGCTTCCTTTGCCGCGATCGGCTGCTCGATCAAAGAGAGCGCTTCACGGACGCTTAATCGCTCTTAGCAGTCGTGCTTTCCGAAACGAGAGTGGGAATCCCCCGAGAGGTATTATGCGGCTCCTCAGACACTCGATGGGCCCTCGTGGACCCTAGGGCGGTCCTTATTTGTTTGCATTTCTTTGTTCTTACCCCCTAGAACGGTGTCATTTGGTAAAAAAAAGTTCTTGAAAAGGTTTATTGCAATTTATTGCGAATTTCTCAAAAATTATAAGTCCTATCGAAATTTTTTCAAATAATATTGAAGGAGCACTCAAATTTCTACAATTAATGTATATATAATTGTTTCGTGCTTCCAACCAGTTTTTAGATACTACCGTTTGAATGTAGAGTGATCGGCGCTACGCGCGTATAGAGAATACGTCACACCGAACAGGTGGGACGCGCGAAGTGCCGATCTCTCTATATTCAAACGCTATTGTCTAAAAACTGGTTGGGAGCACGAAAAAATTATATATACATTAATTGTAGAAAATTGAATGCTCTATTAATTTTATTTCAACAAAATTTCGATAGGGCAAACTCTTTAAATCCAAACTATTGATTTTTGCGAAATTCCTTAAATATAAACCATTGATGAATTCTAAACTTTAAGGCTCGGTTGGCATCTTTTCCTGTTGTCCGATTGCAATAATCTTTTTCGGCAATTATTTTTGTATGAAATGGAAACACATTAGGGGTGTGAGAGCAAAAGAAAACGCAGGTTGAAAATAAGGGCCACCTTACTGAACCCATCGATCTTTCCAAACGGACCTTCCATTTGCTCCGTCGGAATATTCTGGTGTTTGCTGCATCAATAGCCTTGCGGCACATCTATACTTTCCGGCAGCGACCTTCGAACCTTGACACTCGGATGTTTAGATGAAACGTCTGTCGAAGTTACTCACTTGAGGTTCTTATAAATAGATGGTTGACACCACAATGCTCACGAGTGATGCAATAATAGCGCGCCTAGTTCCATGACCAAGACCTAGCTCGGTCCTAGTGCAGACTTCGAGCAGTGCTCTCGTTTAAGGGGCTACGCCTGAGATTAGAAAGACTAGGTTGGCTACTAGGGTTTGTCGGTTTTTAAAAACCGGGTTTAAAGACAGTTTTTTTTTAAAAATAATTTTGTAAAATTATGAGTAGTAATTTAGTTTTTTTTTCATTTGGTTTTGTATGCAGTGTATTTTATTGTGTTGTATTTTTGTAGACCCATGAATATTAAAACAACTAATTTTAGTTATTTTAATTTTTTTATTTATTTGATTTTATATGGATTGAGTATATTTTGTTTTGCTATATGTTTGTAATTCCATAAATATTGAAAAAACTGAATTTTTTTTTAAAATAAATACAGATATTTATTTTCTACTTTAATTATATTTTTTTTTGTGAAAATTCGAAAACCGGTTTAACCGGTCTTTGGGAATAGTGCAATTCGAAAACCGCTTTTTTCAAAAGTCGGTTTTTGTATAAACCTTAGTGGGAACAGATCGAAATTAATGTTTCATTTGCAAACCTTTATATGAATATTAAAATACATAGTTTAATGTAACAATTGTGTAAATTTCAGTCGACAACTAAGAAGATCGAATGTGTACAGTGTGTATAAAAAGCGTTGGACACTACTTTCAGGGGTGAATCTACACCTCTGGATCGGGGGACATTTGTGAAAAGAACTTGCCGCAAAGTTGTTTATAACACTGAAAATTAATGTTAAATTAAATGTTAAATTAAAATGAGCTTGAAAATGAAAACTAAATAATTCTATGACAAACCTCTGTTTTAAATTTATCGAGTAATATTGGTTAGCTTTTTTAGAACAGATACCTTTTTGAGAAAAACGCTATTGCATACCTATTCGATCTTTGTAGTTTTCGAATTAAATTTACACAACTGTTACATTAAAGTACGTATTTTAAGTTGCATATAAATATTCTTAAATTAAAAAATATTCAATGAAAAAAAGGTCCAGATTCACCCCGGTTTTTCCAGTCCTTGGTGTCCTCTCGCAGTTAGTGGAAATCGCGGGGAATTTAGTGCCGCGCTCTGGAGCAGGAATTTAATTTCCTTAAACTGCTCTTTGCTGGAAGCTTAACGTAGTTTCACTGGGAGGCGTTAATCGAGGGGTCAGCTGAGCAATTCTTCCTAGTTATTTAAAGTTAGATGGATCTCTCTATGAATCTTGAATTAAAATCTCACTTCTTGGCGCCGGAGGTATAGCGGAGTAGTGGGGTGGATATAAGCTTCCATAAATCGGATGGAAGGCGGAGGAAATGCTCTGGCCGTTATGCTACATTATCTATCGATCACCTCGCCCATAAAAGGCGACCGTTGGTGGTTCGCGCACTCCGCTGTCAGCTTTTTAATCAAGCGGCAGGATTAAACCCTGCACGCGGTAGAAAATCACGCTCTACCCGCGGAAATATCGAGTTACCACGGTTATGGCGCCAGGGAACTTTAAAAAAAAAACGCTTCCCTTGCGCAATCGTTTATTAATCTGCTGATCCAACACGTACGCCACAATTCTGAATTACCATTGAGATTAACGAACCGCGTGTACTGAAATTTCACCACAATCTAATTATATAATTGCTACATGGGACGCAGTGCTCAAAACTTTGCGAGAAACTTCAGCACGCCCAATCAAGATTTCGAGCTGAAATTACTCGAGAACTATTGTCGCACATTCTTATGCATATTATGCACCAAGCATATGCAACATTGAAAGCAAATCAGTACTCCACAAAGCAACATTGACGTAGGCTTGAAAGGAACCCATTTGTCTAATGATCGCGGCAGGGAGTGTTTCCAAACGATCACAGATTTGAATGTGAAAAACGTGACGTGGCCCCTGGCAGGCTTAGTTAATTGAGCGGCTTCGAAGTGGGACCAACGAATGCCGTGAAATAACGGGCGACACGTGTGCCGGCGATAGAAGCGAGGGCCTGCCGTGCTACGGTTACGTAACCCGTCGCGTTGCAAAATATATCGGACGTCGTATGCAGGAAGCAAAGCGCCGAGCCGGTTAGCCATCTCTTGCGCCAAGGCACGCGCCTCGCGAACACGTAAAAATACCTGCTCTTGACAATGAGCGATACCACTCGCGCGAGGGGGATCTAGCTGGCCGCGGCTGGGTAGGAGAGCCGCTCAGCCGTGGATCTGGGAGCAAGAAACCGAGGGAGGATAAGTGTTAAGCGCTAACGAGGCAAGCTCGCAGGTATTAGAAGGGATAGAATCGAAGAAACCCACGAGAATCCAAAGGACTGAGGCAGGCAGCAATGCTTCTGATCGCCGTGGAGCTTTCCGAGCTCCAAGGATCTCCAGGCTGCATCTCTCGTCAAGGTTTCATTATCCCTGCCCCTGAATCTTCGTGCCCCTCGCGACAAAGGCTGGCAGGCGGTGATAGAAAGTCAGGGAACAGAGGATCCTAACAGTGGTGGAGGGGAGAGAGCGGGACGAGCGTTTCCTAAGTTGTCTTTTCGTCTTAGCGGGCCGATTCAGTCTAGTCGTGACATCCGCGCGCGAAGCACGGGTCATCGTCGTCGGGGCTCGTACGTGACACGTGCGTGACGCACCACAACGCTCCGCAAAACCATCTGCTCGACCTCTATTCCCCCGTTCCACGGGCCCGTATTCCACGCACGCGACCTCTTCTCAGCATGGCTTCCGGGGGCACGTGACACCTCGGCCCAGAGAAAGAACTCGCGCCGTCCTCGTTCTCCGCGCGCTCGGCGGACCTTTTTCTCGAAGGCGCCCAGGGGGAATCCCATCTTTCGCCATGGTACGTCAGCGATCACTATCAAGACCGCCAGCGCGATTTCGCTGGAAACTTTTTTACCGCGTGCCTCGAATGCGCTCGGGCACCGTCGATAAGGAAGAACTGCCCGCCGATTTATCTCGCTCCTATTCCCTTTCTCGATACCCGGGTTATGGCTTTAAATTCCATTGTAAGCGCCCTCCGATCACCGATACCGCGGCCAGCGTTCCATTCAGCAGGGCGCTGAACGGAATAATTCGCGCTAACATTTGGCCATCCCGTGCAGATAAGATTGCGTAGCTATCTCGGGGAGCGTGACTCGAGTAGTTTATCATCGTCGTTCTAGATTCTATGGAACAGAGTCAGCGGGAATTAAGTGCGATTTCGAGGAGACGCCAAATACGCCCGTGGCCGCGGTTATCGCTTCTGCAAACCTGGCACGGCTATCATTCCCGCATTATTCTCCGCATCAAGTTCTCGAACGTCCAACGGCCGTGAAACGCGCACGTAAGAGGGCCACGTGACTGACACGTGACGCTGCTTCTATATTACTCGGCGAGATCTCGAATTGCCCGAGGAATGCGTGGCATTTCTGCTTGTCTGTTAGGCCCGCGAGTAGATGCTGCGGGAGTTCCGTGATATTCGTGGTCATTGTCGTTCTCATGCGCGTGGCAGGAGCGATGCGAATTTAATTCTCGCGGCTGGAGGTAACCTAAAATTTTGATGCCCCAGATTGGGAAGTTGAATGGGTCCGCCATGGGTGGCGGTGCAAGCACGTGGCATCTGCATGGAATTCGGGATGGAATTGTCGAGCGACTCGGGGGCTATTGGGATCGTGATCCCATTTTAGCTCCGATGTTATTATTCGAGGCCTCAATTAAACCCATCTTTGGCGTTGCCTTTGAACTTTCAACTATGCGACCTGGCTGGTGTAATGTCAGGCTCGTGTCAATTTCGCGTTATATTTATACCGGATATCTTTCTGTCTCAGCGTTTTCCTCGCGTGCAAATTTAGATGCTGCCATATAGCCTGGCTGTGGCTGACCTCTATAGGCAGCGGCGTCTAAGAAGCGAAGAATTTCGCCAACCATATGCTTCTTAAACAATGATTATAACCAGTAGCGTTGAGTTACGCAACGTTCAGCGCCTCTGCACGTAGATGCAACATTTTTCTATCGCGTAGAGATAATTACTATCGCTGATAACCCGTTCGAGGTTCATAGACGCGCTACGATAGTACGTTTTTACCGTATCAGCCCGATAACGCCCAGCAGTACTCCAGCAAACAAGTCGAGTGGCTTACGGAACAATGCCCCGCGGCCCTACGAAAGCGCGAGCCTCGAAATCTCGTTCACTAATCGACGCCATTCGCGCGACGCCTCCGCCATTCTAATTTTAAGACCTCCGATCCACCCGCCGGACTCCGTCATCCGCCATACTCATCTGTGATGATCGGCTTGCAGGGTTCCGGATATCTGAAGCGTGCGAACACTGACCGCCTCCATGAAATCTTTAATCAGGTAAACAATCCGTTCTCTGATAACTCCGCTGTTCTATGTCCTCTGCTCAATCTCCTCGAATCGATCGCGCCACTCGGTTAATTCACTTGTTCACGGAGTTTCCCGGAAATTGCAGTACGCCTCGCAGGAGAAGAATGGCGAGCGGTTCATGACCCCGGCGGACTTCGTGCGAAGCTACCTTGGCCTCTACACCGATGCGGACTACAACCCCGATTCCGTCAATTTGCTCGCCGGCATCGTCGACACCAGCAAAGATGGGTCAGTTCTACGAAACTATTGTAGCGATACCTCCGACTCCACCGCAAGATGGCCTTTCGACCGAGCCCGCTTTCTCGCTAGTACTCCCTCACCTACAGATTTCTATATATACCTGTTTCGTCCTGCCTTTTTAGTTTTTATGAGTCCGGGATAAACGCAATCTTTTGCCTTACATCCAAACCGTTCACAACTCCCGCTAACTATATACAGTACCGCACTCCGTTGTAAGCCCGACGAACAGGGCTGGCGACAACCCGCGCGTTGTTGGACACTATTCCGCGCGGTCAATGGTGCGCAAGTGAGAAAAATCCAAGAGCGAGCGAGAGGAAATAAAAAAGCGAGGAACAAAAAAAAAACCTCCTCCACTCGTTCTCGGGTTCTCACTCCAAGAAATAATGAAGGGTTAATCGCATCGGGCGGTGCAAAACGGATGGTAGAGAAAACGGGCTTATAACGAGTGTGCATACTGTAATAGCATATCACCTAAGAGTAAAAGAAGACCCTACTACGCCCCTACCAATTTGTTGTGGTCGATCTGCGTAGCTCCTACGGATCTGACACACGCAGTTGGTTGTTGTTTAGTGCTTTCCCTGCCGGTTTCCCACCAATCAATAGCATATCACTGCAGTTATATAGGGGCCTTAAAACGTCTCCGCATGTACCTTATCACTTATGGCGTTATTTATGAGAGTGTTTATTATGAATTCCGTCGTTCAAAAAATTACAGGCTCATATCGTACGCCGAGTTCCAGGCATTCGAGGGGCTGCTCTGCGTGCCCGACGCCTTGTACAAGACAGCTTTCCAGTTGTTCGACACTAATGGAAATGGAATGGTTGCATTTGGTGAGTGACGCAGGAGAGGATCCCCTGGGTTTTATACCTAGAGTCAGGACGCCGAAAAGAGGTGAATGCTTGTGAATTCTTTTTGAAAAATCGGAAGCATATATTTTTATAGAACTTTTTGCACTTAAAAGAGTATCATTTAAAGAACACTTGGTAATTTTTTGTAGGAAAATATTTACGTTTTATAATAAAATTACCAGTGACACCCAAGAAGCCTTTTTAAAAAGTATTTTGGGCTGACCACCGCTATTAAAAACCAGATTATCTAAAATTAAAACGTGCAAAAAGTTCTGTAAAAATATATACTTCCGGTAAAAAAAAAAGTTACAAACATTCGCCTCTTTTCGGCCTCCTGATTACCCCTCTCTATCTAGATTCGTTCCTCTCTCATTCGCCTTTTCAGACGAGTTCGTTGAGGTAATGCGCCAGACGGAGCTGCACCATCGGATGCCCTTCAACATGGACAGCAGCTTCATCAAGCTGTACTTCGGCAAGGACAAGCAGCGGTTGATCAGCTACGCGGAGTTCAGTCAGTTCTTACACGTGAGTGTTTATTCTTGCCTGTGTTTCTTCCGGTGAGTTTCCGCGGCTGCGTTATACTCACGGCTGGTTCTGCAGGATTTCCACGAGGAGTACGCGACGGAGGCTTTCAAGAAGTTCGACAAGGACGGGCAGGGGTTCATCTCGGCTCTGGACTTCCAGGACATCATGCTCAGCATCAAGAGCCACCTGCTGACCAAGGACGTGAGGGACAACTTAGTCGCGGTAAGTGTGCTGCTGGGGTTGCTCGGTATAGTTCAGAACAGAGTGGAACGGGATTCTCTGAATGCGCAGGCCGCGAGCACTGGCCAGACGGGGAGGAAGGTCAGCTTTCCGTACTTCATGGCGTTCAATTCGCTGCTGAACAATATGGAGCTCATTAAGCGGATCTACCTTAATGCGACCAACGGCCACAGATACGAGGAGGTCACCAAAGGTATTTCACATACATTCCTCTGTTTAGTTAACGTTGAAGAGAGACTGGTGACCCAGAAAGGGGAACTTAATTGCTTCTAGAGAGGTTCCTTCATTCCGCACAAATGATGTCGCAGATCACGCCACTGGAGGTGGACATCCTCTTCCAGCTCTGCGACCTGCTTCATCAGACTGGGTGAGTATCTACGATCCCGTGACCGTCGATTGCTAAGAGAAAAACGGTAGCGACCGAGAAAGGGTGTACATAATGATGCGGTGGCTGATAATCATCTTCCACGCTGGGCCTGGTCAACGAGAAGCTAGTAATTTCGAATTGTAACGCTATCGTTGCACCACCGTCGCAATCCGCGCGTCGAGCGTCTCGTTCTCCGGGCAAAAGGAAATGGAGAGCCATCCATGGCCGCTAACGAGAATTAGAAAGAAACATAAACCGTGCCACATAAATTATCTCCGTTCTATTCAGTGCTCGCCGATTAAAGCTCTCACCATTGAATATATATGTTTACGTGTTTACGCTGCCTGGATCAGATCTACGGAAGATGACGAGGCAGATTCGCGGCTTGGGTGCGTCTTTGTATTACAAGAATAAGTCACGTGCTATGAATCTGTTAATAAAGCATACCGTCGATCTCGCGCGGAAGAATGGGAATCCTTCTGAGACGCGGAAGCAACGAATTCGGGAAGCTAAGGGGGCAGAGAGGCGTGGAAAGTTTACAGAAACGGATCGATACTTTCCGAGTTCCACGTTTCCTCGTCTCTCCGGGCAAGAGTTCCCATTTCTCTGGCGAATGCAGCTCTCTGCGCGTAATATTGCATATCGACATAACACGCTCGTCTTCACCCACTTTCTTCGGCATCTATCTTAGGACGATGGTATTTGCAAACGTTTGCACATCGTGGGCACTAACAATCTCCCTTCACCGCCTCCCCCCTCTCGGCGCTATGACAGCTTTGACATGTTTGAGGAGCTCTGTCAACAGGCCGTGTATTCTTAGCATCGCTCGAGGCGCAGTGCCATCGGCGTGTCTTTTTTTCTTTATTTTTTTTTTCTCTCTCTCAAATAACTTCCTAGAGGAAACCGATTCCCGCCTCTTACCCCCCCAGAGAAATGAGAGTTCTAAAAGCGCTTCATCGCCCGCGACTGCGACGAGCCCACCTACTGAGCACGCATTTTCTCGGGTTTCAGGAAAATTGTGTACAATGATCTCGTGGCTATTACACCTGAGCAGTATTTCAAGCAAATTACCAAACGCCTAGCCGAGATTAAGGCGGTGTCGGTAAGTGTGCGACGGGGAAAGAGAGGATTTCGCCTGGGAGAGAGGATCCCTCTGGTGGGACTGTGTAAGGGTATCATGTACACCTGTGTGCGATAGACATTGTTAACGTTTCAGAGCCCTGAGGAGCGTGGCGTGATCGTGCAAATACTCGAGAGCGGCTATCGGTTCGTGCTTGGATCCATCGGCGGAGGTAAGTTCCACGGTCCTTGGTATTCCCTTCTCTGTTTGCAGCCGCGAGGGGTGCCCTAGGATCGTCCTCTCGTTAGCTCCCCGTACACACCCCCCTCGCTTTCTGTTTGCCGAGCATTGTCGCGGTTAGGGATATCGATTTTAGCTCCCTTAAACGACCAACTCCTCGCGGAGTGACGGGTATAGTTGATGAGAGTGGTAGAGGGATAAGTGGTATTAGACGTGGAATGTTTTGTTCAGCGGTGGGCGCCACAGCCGTGTACCCCATCGACCTGGTGAAGACGAGGATGCAGAACCAGAGGACCGGCTCGCTGGTCGGCGAGCTCATGTACCGGAACAGCTTCGACTGCTGCAAAAAGGTTGGAATCGAAAAGTCTCGCCGCGAAACACTGACTGCATTGTTAATCATGAAGCTGGTGCGTTGCGTTTGACAGGTGATCCGGCACGAAGGTTTCTTCGGCCTTTACAGGGGTCTGATACCCCAGCTGATGGGCGTCGCCCCTGAGAAGGCGATCAAGCTGACCGTCAATGACTTCGTCAGAGATAAGTTCATGGATAAGAATGGAAATCTGCCATTGTACGGGGAGATTATGTCCGGCGCCTGTGTAAGTCACCGACGGAGACGTCTACCTGATCCCCGCACCCCACAATTCCCCTGACGGTTGACCTTTGTTTTCCCAGGCGGGAGGGTCCCAGGTGATATTCACGAACCCCTTGGAGATCGTGAAGATCCGGCTGCAGGTGGCTGGGGAAATCGCGGGGGCCTCGAAGGTCAGGGCGTGGACGGTCGTCAAAGAATTGGGTCTCTTTGGCTTGTACAAAGTGAGTGTCCCCTACTGCCATTCCATCTGTCCGAGGCGCCTTAACAACTCCTCTTCTTAAATGTTCTAGGGTGCTAGGGCTTGTTTCTTGCGGGACGTCCCCTTCAGCGCGATCTACTTCCCTATGTACGCTCACACGAAGGCGCGACTAGCCGACGAAGGAGGCTACAACACGCCTCTGTCACTCCTCGTCTCCGGGGCGATCGCTGGTGTGCCTGCAGCAGCGCTGGTCACTCCTGCAGACGTGATAAAAACGAGATTACAAGTACGTAACGCCCTCCTAGATCGATCATACCCTTTATAGCCTCTCCGCGGAGGATTGTAGCACCGGTTTTGTCCGGCAGGTGGTCGCTAGGGAGGGACAGACAACGTATAACGGGCTGCTGGACTGCGCGAGGAAGATCTACAAGGAGGAAGGCGCCAGGGCTTTCTGGAAGGGTGCCACAGGTATGAGATTCTATATTTCCGTAGGTAGCTCTCTCGAAAACATAGTAGATACGCTTCTTAACTGTGCCACGGTGTGAGGATTATTTTAAGTTCGATGTAAAGAGTAATATATTTTAATTTGGTCGATTGCATGCGTGGGGATCGGCCCTGACGCATCTTTCGACTATTCTTCCCCTCCAATATGACCTGGAAACTTAATTCTAAGTGAGTACCCCTTCTGCTCTCTGCCTGCCAGTCTCTCGTGGTTTTTGAGTTTTGTATTCTGCGTTGAATTCTCTGTGGTCTGGTCCTTTCGTTTCCGTCACCTTCTAATTCTGTTCGTCATATGGATTTCGTTCGAACCATTATCTTCACGTGACTCGATCGTTCATCTCCACGTCTCGTCTCCACCCCTTCTTCTGATCTCACCCCTCTAGGAAGAAGAGCATCACTGTCTTGTGTACCGAGGTTTATGTTGTAACAATCTTCGACAGAATTTTCTTCACACCCATCGACCATGAAAAATCGAACGATCATCATCAGCATAACACAAGTCTTTATTTAGACAAAGAACACGTAATAGTGTGTGGAAAGCGCGGTGCAGCTGGCTAGATTCTACCCAAGATATTTTTCTATTTTACAGCACGAGTGTTCAGATCGTCGCCGCAATTTGGCGTTACGCTCTTTACGTACGAGCTGTTGCAGAGGCTCTTCGTCGTCGACTTCGGTGGCTCGTAAGTATGCGCTTGAATAAAGTATAGGCTTAACCTGGCTGCAGAGAACTTCAACACTCTCCGCCCGGCACAAACATTGCGACAGTTCTCAGCGAAGGGTGTCGAAGTTCTCGAAATTCCACCAAAGGATGGACTGCGTCTCGCACGATATTCGAGGAACCACCCCGAAGTAGTAATGGGAATATTACTTTTCGGTAAATACTACTTTCACGAGATTCAATTCTTTCAAATCTGAAAGTACTTACGAGAACATTCTCGAACTCTCCAGGTACTTTTTCAGTAGTATTCAAATTAGGGCTGGGACTATTCGAATAGTTTAATATTCGAATATTTTACAAGTATTCGAATGCTACGAATAAACTTCGAAAATTTGAGTATTCACATGTTATTATTCGAATATTTAAGTCTTAATAGTATGGTGTGAATTATAAATCATATTGTTAGCTTACAAGATTTCACCCTGACAAACTAACGAACTCACAACTGAAACTAAATAAAAGATTGTCATCAGTATTCGAATACTAAATATTGAAATAGTATTCGAATACTTGGATCTTTGAATTATATTCGCCAAATAATTGAGCAACTGACGTATTCGAATATTCGAATATCGAAAAATTTGACAAATAATCTCAGCCCAAATTCGAATACCATAAAGTGAAACGTTTGTATTGGAATTAACTCGGATTTATGAGTACATATTGAACTTGATCCCATCCCTACCCCCAACTTGGGATTTGCCTGAAACGTGAACTATTGTTCACAGTCGACCTACCGGGTCAGAGCAGAAGGTGCCTGCAACAGGTGTTGCCGAGGAGATCCGCTCGACGAATCCCGACCACATAGGCGGCTACCAGATAGCGCTACCGATCTTCACGGGCATAGAGACCAAGTTCGGGCTCTGCCTGCCCAGGTTCCAAGCGGCCACCACCGGAAAGTAACCTCGTCCGTCAGCCGCTGCTAGAGACCTAAGCTTGTAGCGAGCCCCGGCTATCACAGAAAATCGCGTGTCAAGTCGCTGAATACTCCGCCGACCAGAGAGAAGCAAGCACGAGCTCCGCAGAACCACTTGATCCTTGGTCTGTCTCGGGATGTCGAGCTTAGTAGAGAACGAGGTAGCCGCTACCGCGGCCTGGGAGTCACTGCGGCAGGCGAGCAGCACCTGGAAGAGACGAATGGCGATCCAAGGACACTCAACCAACCGGAGGAATCCTCTGTGCCACCAGGCACACCTTGGATCCAGGGAGAAGAGGGTGCAGCAGAAGCTGTTGGGAGCGTAACCTCGGGAGTCCTTTAGAGTACCACGCGAGGAGACTGGAGCCGATGATGAGGGAGCAGGCGTCAACGCGCACAAGCTAGTGGGCTAGCAGAGAGACGTGGGAACAGTAACAGGGTTTACACGAGCTGAATGGGGAGAAAACGATTTAGCCTAAAGACACTATTAAACGTTCTCAACCACCTCTTTACGCTTACGTTCACGCGGGTATGGAGCTCGAATGGATTGGCGATGCGAAGAAGCAGCAAGCTCCTTATCTTCTTTGTACACTTTCTTTTGTCACCGGCCACCTCCACCCTTTCCGCCCGGCTTGGAGGATTCGATACAGTACCTCGACTCGACAGCTACACAGTCCCGACACACAATAAAGTACCACCGCATTGCTTTGCCCTCCCCCCCTGGCGACACTTCGCGCCAACAGGGAAGAACACTCTCGCGCCTGTACGAGGCAGTGCAAAGGGTGGGACGACACACCAGTTGCCGCTTCGCACCTTACTTTTTCTACTTTTTATATGCCACCTTGAATCCCCGGGAACGAGCACGCTCGCCTGTACCAGAAAAGCTAGGCTATTTTTGTAGATTCGTACTCCCTCGATTCTGGAATTGCATCGCGGAGAAATACTTGACAACAACCTGCTGCCGTCGCGATCCATCGTTTACTCTTCTTCTAGTCGCGACTGCCATTCGTCCCTTCAGACACGCAGTACACGATTCGTGGGTTCGTTTTTGATCAACGATCGAAGTCTCGGTGGTTCGATTACCGGTCTCGTAGCTCGCAGCGCGATTAGAGGCGCTGTACCTTTCCCTTTCCTTTCTTTTCACCTCGAGGAACTGCGCCCCGCGTGCTCAAGATTCCTCTGTTGGCCTGGCGCTCTGCCCCTGTCTCGGGCAACACGCGGGGAATCTTGCGAGACATCACGGGGACGTTCTACGAGGAGCGATCGGGCTCTACTTAGGCGTAAGGATTATATCGAGAGCTCGAGGAGCGTTTCAAACGACACGAGGGACTGGATCCCTCGGCCCTGGACGCTTGGGTCCTCGGGCCCCATTTTTAATCAGTCGATCGTCGGAAGTGCTCGAAGGGTGGACGGTTCTCTCTGGGACGGCAGCTCCTCTGCGCACCCCCGACGATCAGGTCGACCAATATCGCGCTGGTTTTTTCATCGAGAGGCCCGAAGTGGCCGTGAAAATGGTCCCTCCCGCAGTTCGATATTTACTGTTTAATGATACGCGCGCTCTAAAGCTGCAGAAGGCAATTTCGATCGAACATTCCGAGGTGTTAGCGGCTCACCGCGGAGGACCGACGCTGCAGAATTGCTCCGATCAAGCCTCAAGTGATTCTGCAGGATCGGGGTCCTCGGATTACAGTTAGGGACCGAGCTCACCGCAATCTTCACTGCAGATTTATTTCATTGCTCGAGATGTCGGGCCACCGCCTGCGCCAGGGGTAGTTTTTCTCGAGAGAGGAAGTAGGGGCTGCCAGACAGCGCTGAGTGTCAGACCTCGATATAATACTGAACTCTGATCGATCGGTTGCTCTCCCATTCGACAACCCGGAGCCTCTCGCTCACAAAGAAAGTTCGGATTCCCCCGAATGTATCAGCGGAAACTATGGAGCTCGATAAATCAATACTAATGATTTGAGTCGCAGAACTGTCAATCACCCTCCAACAGAAGAATCGATGACGAGAGGTTCGGAAGCGTATTATTTCGCGACCTGACAAGCTGCCAATATCCGGTTTAAACGGTCGATATATTTTCGTAACGAGAAATGCGAGGGGAAGCAGGCGCGGTGGCGCTTCTGTGCATTCGCGATTATAGTCCGGGCCGAATTCGTTTGTCTGCAAGGGCCGGCTGACTAAGTAGTATGGAGGAGTGTTTGACCAGCTCGGAGGGCGATCGTGTATATAATAATGGAGAAAGAGCTATCGCGAGAGGCGATCGAAACGCGGAAGTCCTGCCATTTGGCTCGATATGTCAACACAACCATCCCAATCGTGGCTCGATGTACGTACATACATACGTTGCATATGTAATATAATTAGCCCGTGTATATAGTATTGGCAGCTGTGACTGCTGAAGAGTCGAAACGGGATTGGAATCGGAAAGCTTGTCATTCAGTGCTCGCATTAGGATTTTTGGAAGAGTCTGATCTAGGGATGTGAATATTCGAATAGTCGAACTACTCGAATAATTTCGAATACGAATCATTTCAAGGTTCGACTACTAGTAGGTACGGAGATATCCAAGAATTCGAAGTGTTCGAATTTTGGATTGTATCGAATACGAAGTTAAATATTTGAAACACAAATAATTGTAAAGCCCAATATGAAAAGAATTTCACGATAAAGTGTGGAAAAATATTTTACGTTCTGATGAAACGTTTCTGTTACAAAATGGGTCTTACCCGCGCAAGAACAATAAATAAATGATGTACTCTATTCGGTACAATTCAAAATTCGATCACTTCGAATTCTACTGGTATTCGAATCTAAAAGTTGAATTCTATTGGTATTCGAATCCCCAATTCGAATTCTACTGGTATTCGAATTCTACTGGTATTCGAAACACATTCGAATATCAAATTCGAATACTTAGAAACTCGAATATTCACAATAGCCCTAGTCTGATCGAGCGTTGCCTTTTGAGGGCTGATAGCGGTCGTGACTGGCCAGTCGCGTGGAAATTATAATAATAAACATTCAGGAATCCGTCGTGGGCATTCGCAGCTCAATTACACTTTTGTTTTTATACGTCACGCCTACACAGTTACGCGGAAGCGTTCTTCTCGATATATTTCCGCACCGATTCTCTGTCCTTATTACTATATCGTTGTCGTCACGATTTTCACGTTGCCACGGATACTTCTCGAGTTCAAACTCGTTCGCCGTCGATGAGGCACGCAATAAGGGAAGAGACCAGGAGCCATCGGTTCAGCATCGAGGGAAGGACACAGGAATTGAAAAACCTACGACCCTATAGAACCACCGTCTTCAAGGAGGTTAAGTCTCGTCACTCTCGCCTCTATTCTAGCGCTTCGCTGGTCCTCGGTTTTCCGTTTCGTTGGTTCAGTTGAGAGTTTCTCTTAACCGGCCTAAAAGCGTGGCTAGTACGAGCCACGGCCACGATCGTTGTGCTCCGTGTTCCGCTTCGTGGAGGAGAAAACGATGTCCCAGCACCGCCTCTGAAGAGAGTCCGCACTCAGTGTCAGACTTTAACAGACAAATCTCACTAGTCGCCTGGACGAACGTGGATCAAAATCGCTTGGGAAATCGGACAGAGGGATGGGACAATGCAACTGCTGGAATTTCGATTTCTGTGCACAGGCTCGGAAGATCCGTATGTCACGGCCACCCGTTCGCTGGAGGAGCCATCCGGTGGCGATGGCTGTGCCATTGCACAAGGGATTCAAGAGGGGAACTATAAGCGAATTAGGGTTAAAGTCTATATTTTACCGAGTACTAACGTAAAAGATCATTAAGCGACTCTGGGAAGGGGCAAAGTAATCAAGCTCTCGCTTCCATGGACCGTCTCATATCCAGTCGGCGACACCGAATCGTCGCCGATACATAGGAAAGGGAAATGGATAGGAAGTAAGTTAAACGAACGATAACGATAAACGTTGTACTATAACATATACATATGCTAGGTCTTTCTTGCCCGGTTCATGCGAAGAATAAATAAAAAAAAACAAATATCGAATCGACGTTCTACGATCTGTGATCACATTGTCAGATTCTTGACGGTACATACCGGAAGGCCGATTAGTTAGACGATTTCGAATTCAATTCTTACGAACTTAATCAGTCGTAATAATATCTTTGATAATTTAGATTTACCTCATTGCGAATTGTAAAGATATATATATATACATACATACATATATATATATATATATATATATAATTGTAAATCAAAAGGAGAGTGATGGATAAAAACGATGGAAGAAATTACCTAATTGTGAATAACACCTAAGCTGTTGTGGATATATTTTAAAATAATAAATATTATTTAAGAGACACGGTTGCAGGAGTGATTTGACGATTCCTCCAGCTCGCTTTAGTTTGAAAGCTGCTCCCAAGGGGCTTCCCGTCCCACCGCCGCGTGATTTATGCGAGACGTCTTTACCGCGCGGACGATAAAGCCGGTAAAAGAATTTTAGCGACGCGCTAATGTTGGCCGACATAATTTCAAATTCGCTGGGTGGCAGTCACTTCTTTACGACGGTTTCCGGGACACCGTGAGACAGTAACGACCCTATAAAACACCAAACTTCTCGTCGTTCCGCCGAATACTAAAATATTCCTGGACATTATGTGCGACGTGTTCTTCTGCCCGGGTAAACGTGGCCCCATGCAATCTTTAGATGCACTCCTGCTTTTCCAAATTGAACATTGTCCTCTGCAGAGCTCCCTTGCCTGCTCTGGGGGTTTCCGAAAAAGATGCCGTCTCATGGGGGACTTGAATTTTCTCTGGAACATGAATCGAGTCTTTTGCAATTATTTAATGGACAAGTTTCGTTTACTTGAACATCCATTCACTTCTTTTCAGGATAAATGGTGCTCTTCAGGCCTTGAGAGTAGAGGTGTTATGAATATTCGAATATTCCCCCTAAGTATTCGAGTAGTGTTCGAATATTCCTCCTAATATCGAATGATATTCGAATACTCCCAATTATTTTAATAATATTCTAATACTCATAATTATTCAAATAATATTCGATTACTCCTACTTATTTGAATACTCCGAATTATTCGAATGCTCCAAATTATTCGAATGCTTCGAATTATTCAAATGCTCCGAATTATTCGAATACTCCAAATTATTCGAATGCTCCAAATTATTCGATTGCTCCGAATTATTCGAATGCTCTGAATTATTCGAATCTCAAATTCGAATTCCACTATTCGAATAATATTCGAATTATCGCAACCCCAAATTCGAATTCTACTGGTATTCGAATATTCGACTATTTATAGCTCTACTTGGGAGCACTTCAGTCCCCGAATCTAAATCATTTTTGAAGTTCCCAAAGGCAATTGAATTGCAATCTGCTCGTGGTTCCTTAAATAATTAATTCCATTCCCGATTCGAATTGCCACGTTGGTTGGCAAGTTTATCAATTTCTCTAATGGCTATCGATTGTCGAACAGTTCTGCTGCAATTGAAGTACTCTGTTACGATGGTTGTTGACCGGACAAAATTGCCAGAGGTCAACTTCATGCAGTAGAATGAATCTATTTTTCCAGCGCACTTGGAAACAAATTTCTCTCGCAGCAATGTTGAATTTCGTTAGCCAACTCTGAAACAAAGTTACCCGCTACTGAAAAATACGGGGCATTGTCTGTGCATTATTCAGTTACATAATTGGAGTTGTAATTCAAAAAGCATACAAGAAACTTGCAGTGTAATAAAAACAGTGGCTGTAATCGGCTCTTGAAGTTAATATTCCGGATGTCGAGAGACATCACTGTGGATTAAGCTTTCGAATAAAATGGGCGGATTGTTTCAAGTACTCTGACGTATTAATGTGACTTTATTTTTTCAGGAACCATTTAACTGTATATGCCAAAGCGGGGTGACTAATGGTTGGCGACTTGCTCCACTCGCTCCATGCTTCTCTTTATGAATTTAAAAAAGTATTGAGATTAAAATGAATGATCCGAGCACCTTTAGCTGCAGTCGTTTCGAAGTGTATCACAAATGCACGGGATCGGCTTATGGCGTATCTGAATATTCCTGGAAGCGAGTCGCTGCGTGCAGCTCCATTGAATCAGCGAGCGCGCGCATGCATTTAGCTAATTAGCATACATTTGAACCGATAGCGGGCTCAGTGTTCGTTCCTCGTTCTGCAAACGCCTTGAGCCCCTTGAGGAGCCTTTGAAAGACTCGCATCGCGATATATCCGTGGGCTTGTTCTGCACTTTCATAATGGAGCCCCTCGAACTTGCTCTCAAAGCTGCTCCATGTTTGCTCACATTCCCAGCAAAATCGCGCTGGTTATTTCTCAATCCCTCTTCTTAATCCTTCGGCGCCGGCACATAGATCCACGTTGGATGAAAAATGTCCCCTTTTCTTTGTACCGTTAAAAATGGGCAGAATTTTTATATTTTTATATAGAATTTTTTTTTGAGAATGAAATATTTAAAACAAATTAATACAGGGTTCGGGTAGGTTCATTGTGTTTTAACGAATAAAATAAATATATAAATAAAAAGTTTAAATTAAACGATTTTATTTAATTTGATCAAAATGGTCTAAAATCTAAAAAATAATTTCAATAAAATCGTGGCGCAGGATATTTCATCGCTTTTCATCGCTCATTTCGATGATTGATGATTCTGTATGAAATTGATTCATATCCTGTTATGAAATATCCTGCCCCACTATTTTATTTAAATTATTTTTTAGTGTTTAATGCATTTTTGATCAAATTAAATAAAATCGTTTTACTTAATTTTTTTTATATATATATATTAATTTTATTATTTACCTTTTAGTGTCTAAGTTTTAATTTCTGGTTATAAGCTGATTTCATAATGATTGAATTGATTGGATTTGTGGTTATACATTTTTAATGTAGGGGGATGCAATTTTTTCACTCCCTCGAGGGTGAGTTTTTTTTTAAAATTGTATTGTCATCATAACTACGTACGCCCGCAAAGTTTCAAGTCTATTGGATTCGTGGAAGTAGTTAAAAATTAATTTTCAAGATATGAACCAGACGAACAAACGGACAGAGGAGTTAAGCTGATATAAAATCGTTTAAAAAATGCGAAACAGCAAAGAAGAAAGGGAATGATGCCTCGGGCGCTAAAGGGTTGTTTGCAACCCTGTTGCGGGAACGCTGCTCAAGCAACTCAGGAACCAGTCACCCCCACTTATTTTACTCGTCTCTCAATTCAAAATAAAGAGGAGTTTATAATAACTGGGCGAATTTAAGAAGAAACCTACCAACCCCCAAAACGGCAAAGAAATAAAAACTACGAAAAATGTAAAATAATATTAATTGTACTACTCCCCATTAAATAATAACAAAAATAACAAAAAATAAAATATACCCCACAGAAATAAAGCTACTTCTCCTTAACAATTAAAATCATCAGACTGCATAACTTGGCCCAATTATCCTCCTCCCTGATTAACAATTAGTATCCCTTTCCAGGTGAATTTTGGAAAACAATTTCTGCCGAAAATATTCTTCCTCTGGCAACGTTCTTCACCCTTTCCCTATTATTCTCGGCGATTCCAGCCCCAAGGGCCCAAATCGCAGCGAGGACGAGCCCCCAAAGGGAAATGCCACCTCCTCCGCTGTGATACGTGTCGCAGCGGGAGGGGGCCAATAATCAGGGCTCAGCCTGTGCTTGGCAAGGCGTCCTTTGAGAAGGTAGAGGTGCGTGAAAAGCAGGAGAGTGCCCCATATCGAGTGTCAATGCCTACGGCCGTTGCCCTTCTGGATATCAACTGTTAGTGCAGCAGTTTGCAGCAGCTCCGGTTCAAGCACAACACGCCAGGTAGGAGAGGATGTTTTCGTAGCCCTTGTTTCACCGTTGCCTCAGCTCCGGAACACAGTTCTGTGCGTTCTACGCCGAACCCATTAGGAGTAATTTACATTATGTCGAATTTTGAGGATGTCAGGGTTTACATCAGTATTATACAAGGTAAAATTAGCCTACGCACAGGGCGGATTTCAAAATTTGGTGCCCCTAGGCTGACAACCATCTGTCGCCCTTTCCGCGAAATGTCATCAAATATTTTAATTTAAAGTGGACGAGATAATTGCAAAATTAATTTAATATGGTAACTCATATCGGACTCATTGCTACTCCGCTGTGTGAAAGAAAAGTGAATTTGTTTTTAAAGTTGTCTCAAGCCTCTGTATTTAAATTTCCTACAGTTTCTTTCGCTCAAAATTTGCCGCTCCAGAAAATTTTTCGCTCTCTAAAATTGGCCGTTCCCCAAAATTACTAGTTCCCCAAATAAAAGTTTCTCATCAGGTATTTTTTTTTTTAAACTCTTTTCAAAACTTTGTTAACGCAAGTTTGTTGCGCTTACTGTACCATTGAACTTTTCTTTGAATTTTTTTCTATCTCTTGTTCTTTAGGAGCAATACGCGAAAAGGTGGGAGTGCTTATTTGACTTCGAGGTTAATTTCCAAATTCTTATCTCTTGAGTCGCTCTACAAACCCAGATAACCCAAGTACTTTGGAAGTAAATAAAACGAAACGTCACCTCTTACGAGTAGTAACAACAGTGTATTCTCGTTATAAGCTCATTTCGACTATGCGTTGTATGTTCGGTCGCTATCCCCACCATTTCTTGGTACCCATCGGTCGAGAGAATCCGTGCACTCGCCCAGCGCTCTTATTGGCGGCTTGGAATAGTCGCCGCTAAGCGTTATAAGCTCGCTGCCAGCACTGAGCTTGGAGCCTATAACGAGAATCTTCTGTATTCGAATCCCATTAAGTGTAACTTTTCTATTGGAATTAACTCGGATTCACAAATACACATTGAACTCGATCCAATCGAGCTAACTTCCAAAAGCAAAGCAGAAGCGCTCGAAATTGGGCGCACCTGTAGAACCACGTAATCGCGTTCTATTTCGTGGAAATGTGGGGGTGGACCGTAGCGAGGGTGCCTCGGCGGTCATTTCCCCAATGAAATAACGCGTTCAGTTGTGTGCAACTGACAATAAATCCGGGCGTATTGCAGAGGAAGCCTGCCGCTCGGATATCCGGGATTTTACTGTCCCCCGAATAAGGGAATTAAACTTTATCGCGCATTTTTTTGCCACCCCCTCCCCCGCCCGTCGTCGTCCCGCATCGGTATAATCCAGCACTTTGTTTCGCTTTTTCGTGTTTTATTGAACCATTATTTACTTTGCTGCCTCGCCTCCCTCCCCCTCACGTCACCGATTTCTCCGGTCCTAGAGCGGCGAATATTTCCCCGCTTCTTTCATAGCCACCCTCCCGGTAATTACCAATTACGCCGCGGTGAGAGTTCGAAAGAAAATCGTTTTAGCCATGTTCCCCGCACTTCTCAAGCTCCGAACACATTTGCATTGTAGTAGTCGACGATGGTTACCTTCTTTCTTTCTATTTCTCGCCTGTTACGTTCATTAGCAAACCCGTAGTTCTCTTTTGCCGCTCTGGCTGCACCGAATTATACAAAGTTGCGCCAAATGCTGTTAGGTCAAAGGTTTCTCTACTGGCTATTGGTAAAAATTTGAAAATTACGAAAGTAGGGTAGGTAGTAATTTTTATAGTGGAGTAGAGTACTTGAGAAATTGAGTTGAACAGCGTAGATTTGAGGGTTGCTGCTACGTCGTGGCGAACAAATGGAGCCGAGTTGATCGAAACAGCCCGGGGGGAAAATAAGAATAATTGCCGCTGCGAACGGGGTGAAAAGCGTGCGCCGTATCTTTCTTCTCGCGTAAATATTTATACGGCGTGTTTCGAGCCGCAGTCACGTAAGGGCTGCGATGCAAAATGCATGGAAAAGCGCATGGATCACACGAGGAGACAGCCCCGGCACAGTGTTGCAGAAGTTCTAGCCCGCCTGGAATACGGGATTACAACGTTATCAGCGCCTTATCTCGCATTTTCGACTCCATAAGGTGCCGGGAGATCTTTGGGACAGCTACGCTCATATTTCATTTGTTTTTCGGCAAAGTAGGTAATTACTTACGAGGGAAGTTGGGCAGCTCAAAAATTCAGAGAATTATGCAACTCAGTGAGCTCTTAGTGTAGTTCATCCCTAATACAAAGGTATTTTCCGTTGGTGTCATTGTAGGGTTTTAGGGGGTGAAACCAACCCTTGAATATTCAGAATTTTCTTTTTCGTGGAATATCTCGAGGACGGCGAGAGATATCTAAAAGAAGTTTAAACAAAAGTTGTGTATTTTTTATACATCTACAAAACTGTGTATAAATAATTTTTTAAATATCCAGAGTTTTCAAGCTACTCCCACTATGAATCCTTAATTCCATGATTATTTTTACCCAGTTCTGTAGATGTAATAAATAGATGCAAATTTTGTTTACACTTCTTTTTCATAGCCCGCATCGTTCTCGATATATTCCACGAAAAAGAAAATTCGGAATTGTTTCCGAGGGGTGATTTCACCCCTAAAATCCTACAATTATTACACGAACAGAAAATAGGTTTGTGTTAGGGATGAACTACTCTACTCGCACACAAAGTTGCATAATTTTCTGAATTTTCCGAATATCTGAATTTTCTGAATTTCCTGGATGTTCTGATTTTTCTGGATGTTCCGAATTTTCTGATATTTCTGGATTTGTCTGGTTGTTCTGGATTCTCTGAATTTTCTGTATGTTCTGATTTTTTTTAATTATCTGAATATTCTGAACTTTCTAAATTTTCTGAATTTGCTGAATATTCTTCATTTTCTTTATTTTCTGAATTTTCGAGTTGCCTAACTTCCCTTATTAGTTTTCTTTTAATTACGTCGTTTTTGTCTTTAATTCTAGTAAACTTAGTCTAATTACATAGCTAGAATTTACAGACTATCTTTCGTAGACTAGAAACATTGAACCAGATCGAAGGGCGATAGGAAGATTCTTTAGCGAAGCTTCGCTGTCGATTAAGCTCGACGTCCAATTAAGAATTTCCCACTCGATTCTTCGGTAGATTCTCGAACTCTCCAATTCAGTTCTCCCCTATTACTCTACTTTCGCGCTTGGATTTCGTTCTTCCTCTAACGTCAGAGTCCTGTTAGCCGTAGGCACAGTATGCTCCCAGGTGGTAGTAGCTTTCTGCAGCTGCGAATAATATAAAATGAAAAATGCGAAAACTCTTCTAGATCGATAGACAGTGAGAACATAATGAAGAGTATTTTTCAGGGATCGAATGAAACTGTTAAAATTTTCAATCGATAATGACTATTATCTTTTTCTGTTCCGAGAGATCTGTTATAAAATGCAGTGTATTAACTGAAATTTTTTACCCCCTAGATTTGTCTGTAAATAAGAAACTTTTGTTTTCTTGAAGGTGAAAAGAAGTTCTAGTTAAATAGGGACATTTATTGTGCCTTGAAAAAGTTAAAGTTGCGACAAGCAGATTTCCTGAAAGTGTTGTGGGGTAGATAGGTCTGAAGTTGCAACCTTAAACCATTTCAGTGATAATAATTATGTGCTTCCCTTTTTATATTTATCCTGCTTCCAATTCCTTAAACAATACTAATTAAAAAAATTTTCCCAACTTTTATATTTTACCCTTAAAGTTTAAAAGTATATGATTCTCCAGAACTTTTATTAATCAACAAGTAACTATTAAAACCGAACTCCCTACAACATAGTTAAAGTGTTAATGTACAAAGTTACCTCATAACAGATAACAAATGATTTAAAAGTTAAAAGTGCGATAAAGAAATTTTATTTATAAAAGTTAACTGTGTCACTCGGCCTCTGGTATTTTCAGCTCTGGTGGCATAAAACTCAACGAGACTTTAATTTCTCTTTCAATATCCAGATTACCGCCCGAACACTTCATTCTGTTTTCACTTTAAATTCATTCAAGCGTTTCAGACTGCTCTGAATTTTTCTGAAACGTCAGCCGTTACGGTCGACGATAGCGACGGTATGGAACTTACAACAAAGTCCAGCGTATCGATTCGAATAAGACATCCCATAGCTGCCGCAAGCAGGCTGGCCCGATTGATACGGTTCAAATCCAAGCACGTTGCCGCTGCAATGCAAAGTAATAACGCTTGAGCTCGGGAAGGTTGATTTATCGAATCCAAGATAGACGGAGGGTTATTAAGGAACTCGTTAAAATTTATCGCCCGAAACAAGTGTTCATAAATCACGCCGCATTGTCGTCGGCAACGTTTCCACCGTTCTCCTGTCTTCGAGCCCCCCCCCCCCCCCCCCCGAAGGAGAACCAGACAATTCGAAGTTAAGGGATTGTGCCACCTTGACGGTTTCGAAAAATTGAAATAAAAAAATATTTACATGAAATGACAGTTTGGAGCTTCAAGAATAATATGAAAAGAATCCCATTAAAATGATAACTGTGATAACAAAGATTGTTTGTATTCTCAAAACACGTATTAATAAATAGATGATTTGAGAATTACTGTCACATTTTTTTCTGTTATAGATAAATATACGCACTTAAAAAGAATTGTTAATCTTTAAGGTTGAGGAAATGCCTTATACGTGGTAAAAATGTGATTTCAATAGCGCGCATAAATTTCCTGTAAAATATTCAGGTAGCTGCCGCTCGTGTTGGGCAGGTCAAGGTGGTCCAACCTCTTAAACGAGTTTCAGTGAATTCGGCGAGTTGAAAAAGTCGCGAACAAATATTCCGCGTCGAAGATTGAGATTGCTTTTCATTCGTTTTTCGTGAGCGGCGTCCGGGGTGAGGGGCGATAGGGCGCGGGCGACGACGCGTTCAATTTGTCGACAGTAATAAGCTGCCGATTGACAGGAAATACTCGAGAAACGAGGGAAAATTTATGGAAGCCTCGGCTGGATTCAATACACCTCGCGTCCCGTTTTCTTTTTCCCTGAAAGTCGGCCGATAAATCTAAAAATGAAACGTCGAGGCCGCGGATCCACCCAACAAGTGTCCCCCTTTCTCCCTCGAAATAATTCTCTCGGTCTCATCGAGGGTCCTAAAAGGTTCGTGCACCCCGTTGGCTGTCAATCGCGAAGAATGAGTCCAGCCCGACGTCGAAATAAAATTTGTTACCTAGGCCCGTAGTTGCAGACGTAGTTCTTGGTGTAGCCCCGAGCTGGGTCGTAGTAGAAGGAGTATCCGCAGCCCAGGAGGAACGTGTCACCCCAGACAAGCTGCAAGTAATTTAAAACCCTCTTCATCCCCTCGCAAACTCGAGATTTTTCGACCCCGCTTTGAGGCTCTTTCTCACCGACTTCCTCGAGTATGTATTCTTCCCTTCCCACTCGTTATCCCTTCTACTTCCTTCTCGATACTGTATTATAACTCTGATCGCTTCGCGATGATAATAAAATATTCGAGAAAATTTCCCGGAGACAGTGACGTCCATCGACAGAAGTAGGGGTGTAACGAATATTCGAATAATCAAAGTATTCGAATATTCGAATATTTGAATACCAAAGAATTCGAATATTCGAATATTTGAATACCAAAGAATTCGAATATTCGAATATTTGAATACCAAAGAATTCGAATATTTGAATACCAGAGAATTCGAATATTTGAATACCAGATAATTCGAATGTGATATTCCAGTAGTTGAATACCGGAGAATTCGAATATTTGAATACCAGAGAATTCGAATGCGAGATTCGAGTATTCGAATATTCGCATATTTATAATGATAAATTCAATCACTCCGATTATTTGAATACTCATCATTATTCGAATATTAGAATTTTCTGGTATTCGAATATTCAAATAATAATAATTATTCGAAAACTCATACTTATTCAAATATTCATAATTATTCGAATACTCATAAATATACGAATATCCGAATCTCAAATTCGAATTCTCTGACATTCGAATCTCAAATACGAATTCTCTGGTATTCAATTTTTCGAATTCTCTGGTATTCGATTATTCGCATACTCATAATGATTCGAATATTCGAATATACGGATTTCAAATTCGATTTCTCTGATATTTGAGTATTCATAAGTATTCTAATATTGAATACCTATTCGAATAATTACAGCTCTAGACCGAAGATCCTTGCGAGTATATGCGAGCCGCAAACTTGTAAAACGTTGATTACTAACCTGAGTGTAGTGTCCAGTGGCGTCGCTGAACCCAGTTCGATAGTGTTGCACCTCGTTGAACCAATCCAGGATCCTCAGTCGCCAGTCTGGTTGGTCGTCATAGGGACCTGGTGGCTTGCTCGTCCAGGTTCGAGCAATATTTTGCCCCACGGCGAACCTGCCTGTAGATCTACACTGATCAGTCGCTCTTAATCCTGATCGATGGTCTCTTTCGTTTAGTTTTGCGAAGGGGTGTTTTAGCGTGTGTCTAGTTGCTCGTTTATTGTCGCACTTAAGCGCAGAGGAAATTAAAAGCACCCTTCTCCTTGGTGATAAATCTGTAGGAGTGTAGTTTTTATTCTACTCACGGACGTTTCTGAGATTGTCATGGATCTCCGCGCATCGATCCGCCCATCTCTGAGCGATCACCGCCAGCTCGTCGTCCCAAACCTGAGGGAGTCAACGAATTTATACAACTTTTGCAAACCCCTGGAAAATGTTCAAGATGAGGGTTTACAAATTCGATTGGGTGTAGTTTGAAAAATAAATGAGAAAGCAAGATTCCTATTTTTTTTACGTATTGAATTACCGAATGCGGGGTGCGTTCGAAGCTAATTTTTAAATTCTCGAAACAGCTGAGATTTCCACTGTTTTATACGAGTGTGAGATGTTTCCATTTTTTGGAAACTGTGCAGGTTCGTAGAAGACTTCGATAAAAGTATCAGGCAATTTTTCGTTCGTGGTGAAAACATCCCCTAAAGTTAAACGCGTGCTTTTCTCTTTTCCAGTCTATCTTGGAAACTGTAGTAGATATAAAAAAATCATTACAATGAAAACTTAACGACTTTTTATGCCTTATAAAACTACGTAGGTAATCGAATTGTTAAAAATTTTGAGCGGGGAACGTTTTTTCATTTAAAATACAAACTTTTAACAATTCGATTACACAGTTTTATAGGGCATAAAGGGCACAGTTTTCACTGTAATAATTTTTTATACCTACCATACTTTTCGAGATATAGGTATACAGAAAAGTGGGAAACCACACATTAACCTTTATGGGGGTGTTTTACTGATACTTCTATCGAGGTTCTCCGCAAACCTGAACAGTTTCCAAAAAATCTTGAGGTGGCCATTTTAACGACAGTGTCTTCCACACCTAATTCATTATAATAATTCACGTTTCAATAAGTAAGTAAAAAAAAAAAAGAAGAATCTTGTTTTCGCAGTTATTTTAAAAATTATAGCCGAATTGAATTAGTAAAGCTTTATTTGAGGCATTGAGAAGAAAAACGAACAAAGGGACATTTTTGGCGAAATTGAGTTAGTAGCTGTAACAGAAAAGATTATTTTTTTTTCAATGTGGGTTGGTTCGTTTTTAACGACTCTCAATGCCTGATTTTGAACACCCTGTACAAGTGTATCTTAAAGAGAGTTCCAGTACGAATGCAGCTGTCTGCTTGGGGAAGATTAAGCTGGCCAGAGTCTCACCATTTCCCTCATATTCGCGGCGCTTGGCTGTCCATGAATCTGTCCCAGAGCCACTAGTTGTCTCAGCCGATTATGCTCGTCCAAGATGGCCTGCTTCTCCTCGCAAGGTAATCCCCCGGATCCTGGGAACGATTCGACCGTCTACCGAGGCATTCTTCCCAACATTCCCCAGGAACGAGGCAGCAGATCAAGTAACAAAGTCCCCATCACCCCTGTTCCCCCATCCATTACGCATTCAGATTGTTCGATAACTCGCGACAGAGGCAATCGAACATCCACCCCGCGTTTTAAACAAGTCTAAAAGCACAGCGCGTCCCCATTTCTTCTCGGCCCCTTCGCCAGACTTCCATCCGTTCATCCGATCCGCTAGATTGCCCAACTTGCTGGAAAACTTTTTCCCCCGGAATCTGCTTTAACGACGTTCCCTCTGTCTTTCCAGACGGAAACTTTCATCCCCCCCTCCCTCCCCCCTCCGTATTCTTTACCCTAATAACTTTTCGTTCCGCGGGAACGAGGCGCGGCTCCTCGCGCCTCCACTTGCAGCGAAATGCAATCTGTGCAGCCCCGAGAGGGGAGGGCGTGAGAATTGGCAATCGAATTTTTGAATCCAAGAGAAGCACTTGCGCGGAATTTTTTATTTCGCAGGGGAACCAACCGGTTATGATTTTGGCGGGGATTGAGGAATGGTTGGAAGGTAGGAATTGAAAGCTTGTGATTCGCTATAGGCCTGCTAAGGGCGAGTTTAGAACATGATTTTCATCTACAGTGAAAGGTGTAAAGATTGTTTTCTTCCAAAGTTACCAGTGAACAGAGTCAGAGGAGAGCCCAGTCTCTACATTTCATGAATTCACATTCACTGTGAGTGAATCATCCGAGTTGCACATCCAATGTGTAAAGTATAAATTCGTCTTTAGTCTCGGGGAGGTTAGGAGATAGTTCGAAACTGGTATATATACGAATGGGTGGTCAAGCGAGTACTTGCGAGAGATTGAGATAAGCCGGAACGCCATCTACACTTCAAATCGGAAGTAACCGTTAACCATAGAGTAGTGAATTCGAGCACTGCACTATTCTTTCAAAAGCGCATCCCAGTATATGTAAATTCCCTGTGAACGCTCTCCCCACAGTCACCACTTTAAACCGTCCGTTACGGCTGAACGGGAATTCGCCGGCGGACCATTCGGAGTAATAATTCGGCTCGTCTTGTTGTTGCGCGCACGGATTTCCCGTAATTAACTAGCAGCTGCTTTAATTCGCTAATGTAATCGAATCTCGTGGCTGCGCATTTAGCTACCGCCACGGATGGAGGAGGGGGTGGGGGGGTGGGGGGGCCGAGCGCGCTATTTTTAGAGCCGAATCGATGGCCAGCGACGTATCGAAATGTAATAGATTCCGATTTCACTCTCCCTTCCCTCTAGACCCCCTGTAAATAATGCACGGTCTGAATTATTCATGCGCCACGGCTACCACAGCTGGACGAAAAAACGAAACGATAAATTCGATTGCTCCCTTCGTTCTTTCCCGCGTTCGATCGCGGCGAGCTTTTGTCCCCGCCCCGCGAGCCGATCACCGGGAACGAGCTTCGACTTTCGGCCTTATACAAAATTAACAACCACCAGCGGTGCTTCGCGTCCCCTCCCCCCGTTGCTTAGTTTGCATATATTCATGCCGAGTTTCCGATTGGTGTCAGGGTTTCGTAGCAGTGTTTATGCTCGGTTAACGCGGCACCTAAACGGCGGGAGGGGGACCCGAAAGCCGCCGGTTTACAGTTATTTTTAATCGGGATTGCATAATTAGCTTTAAATTTAGCCGAGGAACACAGGTGGCTCGTTCGCCCCCCCCCCCCCTCCCCTCTCCGCGGGATTTCTCTTTTAATCGGCTACGATTTCGAATCCGAGCACCGTCACGTCCGCAAACATAGTTCGGGAGCGATGATCGGTACACTTCTCCGCACCGTGGGACCGAGAAGCGTGTGTAGCCGCGCGCGGTGAATCGCACGATATTTTCAGTTATTTCAATGCTGCCCCGCGCAACATCAGATTACCACGGGGAATTAACACAATATTTATTCATATTCCATAATCCCGCGAAATACATTTCCAACCTCTGGTATTTTCCACGTACCGGGCGAATTATATGACGATAAAAATACACAGCTCCCGGCCACGCGCAGTAACCGGAGGCAACAAACAAGAGTTCGTCGATTCTAGATCGTTAAACGAACGAATTACCGTTTGATAATCTAGTAAATATATTCTCGTTATAAGGTTTCTTAGCGGTGATGGTAAAGACGGAAGGAAGAAAAAGGAAGAGGAAGTTGCGCTTCGTCCCGGATCTGCTAGTGGACATGTTAGAAATAACGAAACGTATATATATATACGAAGGAGTGGATGACGGAGTACTTGCGAGAGAGTGGAGCGGTCGAGTGGCCCTCTGGCGGCGGCGACGGTGGTTTCGCTACGAGCTCATTACTGCTATGCGTTGTAAGCTCGCCGCAAGCTCCAACCGTGGAGCCTATAAAGAGAATTCACTGTATTCAAGCCGAGGGCCGGAATCCCTCGACTTGCGGCTCCGACTGGTCCGCGCAAGTACTCGCCGCGCTGCTAATTATCGGGGGAATTAAACGAAGGCGGAGGTCGTTCCGCTCGCGGCGGTTTGCGGGAATGAAGAGCGATGCAGCCACGGTTGGCGGGACTGCACGTGTCCGCTTCTTTTTCCACCGGAAATGAGCATGGGCTTGGCCCGTACGTAACGATTCGGCCGACACCTGCCGCCTCCATTCTCCGCCGTAGCCGCCGGTTAAATGGATTCCGTGGGAATGGACTCGCCGCTTGTTAAATAAATAGATAGCAGGCTGTTCGGGCTTCGCTCGAAGTTTCCCCGGTTATTCTCATCTTCTCGCGAGCAGTTTTTAACTCCTACCCACAGCGCCGATAACACCTATCCCCCCCTTAATTGAATTTGGAAAAATCTGATACAGAGATGTCCGCCCTCGCCAACGTTCATTCCCGTGGAAATATCGATACAGTGGGAAGCGGCGTGAAGATCTGGGGCGGCCGGTCAATGGAACCATAGAAATTCCGTGGCTGGAGAAAAATTAGAAACCTGGTCAGACTGGTCTACTCGTTTGCTCGATTTGCGCGGTAATCTTGTCCGCTCGCCGGCTCAGAGTGGTTCCCCGCGGAAAGAAGTCTGTTTTGATCGTTGGGTAAAGTGTTATACGGCGGACGAGTTATTACGTCAGCTGAGAGCCTGGGACAAAGGAGATGCGACGGCGGGGAGAGTGGGGAGCTTAGGAACAGCAGCGATGCATTGGAGGTGAAAACCAAGGTTCGGAGGTGCTGCCGGGAGAAAAATAAATTGAGGGAGATTCATAGTTCGACGATTTGGAAATAAGGCAAGTTTAAGGGAACTTTTTAAGTAAAAAGTATTGAGTATTAGAATTCCAAACTTTGGACGTTTATTAATTGACAATCGACGAATGTAGTTAATTTTTTTTAGGCTGGAATAATAATTTTTTTCGAAGCTGCAGTGGTTGTAGTGGTAAGAGGGGTTTGAAAGAAAAGTTTGGGGAAAGATTTTTCGTAATCTATGAACATGGTTATCATCTGAACGAGAATAAGGTCATTATTTGTAAAATCCTAATTTTGCGACACAGAAGACTAACAAATTCTTCTCTGAAAAAAGAAAACTTTCGTTTGAGATGCTATCATTCTTGTGTTTTCTTTTAATATTCTTTTATTCATTCCGGTCTAAGAAAAACATTGCGTTTTTTGTTTCAGATAACTACTATTGCTACTATAACTTTGAACAAATTATTATTATAGCATGAAAAAATTTAGCATATTCTTTAAATCTCTATTAATAAATGTATAAAGTTTTAAATTATAATAATCAATACTTTTCCTTTAAAAAAGCAGTCAAAATTGCTTAAATTGTCAAAGCAGAAAGACCCTTTAATTTATTGAAGTGACGAGGGTCGTCGAATACGAGGTACTGTCTATGTAATAGGGTGGAATGAAATAGAGAGGCAGAATTGTTTTGCATAATTCATGGCTTCTAATAGTTGGCAAATAAATGGTATTTAAGCTGTCAAAATCTGAACGTGATGAACAAATTGTTTGAGGGGCCACACGATACATAAAAATTATTATTTTCACGAATATCATTTTATCATAAGATAGCACTTCCTTTGAAAAAACTCACTCGTAAAAGAATTACCAAGTGCAAACTTTCAAAAATATATTTCCAAAGACAAATGATTAAAACCTCAAGATTCTGTCTCACAGAAACTATGTACTCAGCTTTTTCAGGTTTAATTTGAAAGCCCAAGGCAAGTATTTCACTACTAAAAACAGTCGCACAATTTCGATATTTTCGTTCCCCCCTATCAGTGTCTTGTCACGTTCTTATCGGGCCCAGTTGCCCGAGCTGTAAATCACGGTACACGGAATTCGAATCGCTGCCCTCAAGGAGATGAATCACCGCGCTCTAACTCCTCCAGAACAAGCTACCCGACGTGTCGATCAGAAGAATCGGAAGCAACGCCTCACGATTGAATTCTTCTCCTAAACCCTCAATTGGTCCTTCACCCTCCAATTCCACCAGCGTTCAACCCCTCATCACCTCACACGATCTTGCAAAAGTCTCGGTCACTCGATCTCTACCATCCTCGTTACCCCACAGCCCATACTCACTCAGCACGGTCTTCCCAGCGCACGATGGCCACGAGTCAGCCGCCAGGCTCGTCGAGGCGACGACGAACATCAACGTGACCAGACTCACGTGGCCCCCTGGTACCATTTTCACTGACCCTCGCCCTGGAAGCTCAGCTGACGGCTCGCAGGGGCGTGTTCCGATCCAAGCCCCTCGGGATCGATGAGGAGTGAAGCAGAGTGGAGCCTGAGGTCGGCTCCCTGTGCTGGTCGATAAACTCGATCGATTTACGAGCGATCAGAGGCGCGAGTGGAGAACCGGTCAACCTAGCCAGACTAACATCTGGCCATGCCTCTGCTGGCTTTATATTCACATGTCCCATGGACGGTGTAATTGTCCGCGATTCCAGGTCCCATGGTGGGGGAGGCCTGCATGGGTCAGAATTCATCTGGGGATCCAAGGTCGCCGCGGATCTGGGGACAAGGTGGTGGCTCTTCGCGTGTTACGGTGGTATCGGAGGAGATTAGGGAAGCTAAATGGTCAAAACGGAGGCTGCGTAACAGCATTAACCCTTCGTGGTCACGTTAGATTCATTGGTGTGTTCCAATATTTCTGTAAATTTTTAGATCTTGAATGAGAGGATGTCGCTTTGAAACAATCACTTCTATACACAACTATTTTTATACTAAACACTATTTTTATAACACAACTATTTGCATAACTAAATTAAAATGCAATAAAATGTAAAAAATAATTCTTTTCTTGCACTACAATTTCCATGATGTTTTTTTCACTGCCAATAACTCACTTTAAATAAAATCGTGGGGCATGGTATTTCATAACAGGATTGGAAGCACTTTAATACAGAAGCAAACGTCGAAATGAATTTGTTGTGACAAAGTTTTCATTCCCATTAATGGAAGAAAATGTTTTAATTACAGGTTTGTAATGCGAGATAAAATTGATAAATGTTGCCAACCGATACTTCAACTTCTAGTTGCACATGTTGCCCCGCGATTTTATTTAAAGTGAAAAAACACCATCGAAATTGCAGTGCAAGGAAAGAATTATTTTCTAGTTTTCAGTGCATTTTAATTTAGCTTTTTGTGCATTTTTAATAAAATAGTTTAACACTCCTAAATTACTGACCCTGCAGAGCTTATTATTCTGCTTTAAATAAATTTTAAAAAAGATATTCGCATAACTTAAATATCCAATAAAAAGTCCTGAAACTCTCAAAAAGATTCATTACGTAGTTTCCTCTTAATAAATTTCCAAAGATACCATTACCGTGGTGGTCCCCTTAAAAGATGAAAAACTCAGAAATAACGCAGGGGTGCAGCGAGTCTCATGCTTCCAAACTGCGATTATAAGACGGCGTGACCCCGGAGGGTTAACGATAGTTTCCACTGTCAGGGACTCGGATATAAATTCGGCGGATCGAGATGGGCGTGGGAGGGTGCGGCGAAGTTTCTCGGGGCCTCTGTTCCCTGACAAAGGGGTGTAATTATTTGCAGCTAAATAATCGGATCGACTCGCCTGCGCCGGCAGCAACTGACTAGACGCGGGCTTCCCTAAAACTCTGCACTCATTAATATCTCCCCGCTGGCGCTCCCCGCCATCCCAGAAAATCGTTAAACATAATCCCCGCGCAGAAATTGCCGGTGTCCCATCGGCTTCTCGTTCGGAGCGTGTCGCGGATAATAGCTCCCTCGGTTAATTGAAGGGACATGAATTATGAATGGGAGTTTTCGCCGGGGCCTGCCACGCGCAGCGTTCGACTTTCTAAAGAGATTTCTATAGGATCCGATGGGCATTCTGCCGAGCGGACGAGCCATTTCGACTGGCGATGGGCGCTTCCGTCGTTGCGCCCGCTCTCTCGCCAGATCCATATCAATTTTACAGCTTTTTAGCATACCTAGGGCCTGCTGCGAGAAGAAAGGAACCCGGCTGGGGGGGAAAAGTAAACTTTCTGACACGTGTGCGATCGGTTTATTCATCGGATCCCCCACCGTTTACCCATCCAGATCTCGGCGACTAGATTCTCTTAAAATGGGACCAGGTTTTCAAGGTGTATCGACTGGTTCGGCGGTTCCAGCCAGCAGACAGCCAGGCTCCAACGTGGTCGTCTGGAATTAGCCGCCTGTTTTTGTCCACCTGCACGAATAAATTATCATACAGCTAATGAAGACCACCTTTCAGGCCTACGTGTTTTGGCTAGACTTTATTTTATTTTCTGGTTTATCGAGTCGAGCCTGCAATTCACGTTCCCCTTAGCCGTGCCGCTGTTACCGAATGTTCTAGAGGAAGGAATCTTCGCGGCGAGTCCGAGGAAGCGGACAAATGACGACTGTTAATTTTATCGCGAGACGAGAAACGGAACGTGCGCATGGTCGAGGCGGTAATTGCTAGAGTCTCGCGAAATATAAATTCCCGCGTTAAGAGTCAGGCGGCGGCGCTTTTGTTAAACCGACGCTCGAAATGATTTATCTTGTTCCAGGCGTTTATCTTGTTCCCGAGGAAGCGTCTGCGAAGCTCGCGAATGCACGTTGCATCGGGCGCGTGCTCTTTGGAATGCAAATTTTCAAGGCACTTTGAGCGCCGGCGAGGAAATTTTCTACGGTAGAACGTGCCATGCGTCTCGCCCCTGTTCCCTTCGATTCGCTTTTCCGCGGGATATTCCTCTGTCCCGGGTACGCGCGCGCCTTACGTCAAAATTTCTACGCCAGCGAGGAATTAAATTTCCCTACCGTCGCCACGGGCACCAGCTTCCGCTGCTATTTGTTCACGTCGGGTTTAGAGTGCGCGGGAAATGGGGATTTTGAGGCTGTGTAGGATTCTACGACGGAATAATAAATTTGGGAATTCTAAAGTATTAGAGTTCTCGACGTAGGAATTCTAAGGTATTGGAGTTCTGAATGTAGGAATTCTAAGGCATGAGTTCTAAACTCAGAAATCCTAATGCATTCGAGTTCTGAACGTATGAATTCTAAGCTATTGGAATTCTAAATGAAGGAATTCTAAAGCATTGGAGTTCTCGACGTAGACATTCTAAAGCATTGGAGTTCTCGATGTAGGAATTCTAAGGCGTTGGAATTCTGAATGTAGGAACTCTAAGTCGTTGGAGTTCTGAATGTAGGAATTCTAAGGTATTGGAGTTGTGAATGCAGGAATTCTAAGACATTAGAATTTTGAATGTAGGAATTCTAAGGCATCGGAGTTCTTGACGTAGGAATTCTAAGCCATTGGAATTTTAAATGCAGGAATTCTAAGGCATTCGAGTTCTCGAACGAGGAATTCTAACGCATTCAAGTTTTGAACATATGAATTCTAAAGTATTAGAGTTCTGAATGTAGGAACTCTAAAGTATTAGAGTTCTCGACGTAGGAATTCTAAGGTATTGGAGTTCTGAATGTAGGAATTCTAAGGCATGAGTTCTAAACTCAGAAATTCTAATGCATTCGAGTTCTGAACATATGAATTCTAAGCTATTGGAATTCTAAATGAAGGAATTCTAAAGCATTGGAGTTCTCGACGTAAAAATTCTAAAGCATTGGAGTTCTCGATGTAGGAATTCTAAGGCGTTGGAATTCTGAATGTAGGAACTCTAAGTCGTTGGAGTTCTGAATGTAGGAATTCTAAGGTATTGGAGTTGTGAATGCAGGAATTCTAAGGTATTAGAGTTCTGAATGTAGGAACTATAAAGCATTAGAGTACTCGACGTAGGAATTCTAAGATATTGGAGTTCTGAATGTAGGAATTCTAAGGCATTCGAGTTCCAAATGCTGAAATACTAATGCATCAAAATCCGTGATGTAAAATTTCCAAGACTTACGATCTTTGGAATTTCCCGCACAGAAATTTCCCAGAAAGAGTGCAAAACCACTTACCACGTCTTGACGGGTCCGCTCGTGAGTCAGCACAGTCCATTCACAGAATTTCCATTTTCTTATTTCCGCGTGATAATATACGAATTCCTTGGACCGTGACGTGCCCCTGACTCCGGGAACTCTGTCACCTTTAAAGGCTCCGAATATTCCAAGAGGAAATGGCAGCTGCAGAGGAATCACCGTATATTCTTTCTGGTCTCGTGATTAGAATACGATCAGGTCCGAAAGGTTAATTGGATTCGTCGATATAACGCCGCGGATCGATGCGAAATCGACGGGAACAGGAAAAACAGGGGAACTTTGGAATCCTCAACTGGTCCGCATTAACGCAATCGGGTTATCGATCAGATTCTAAAAATATCCGATAGTTAAGCGCGGCCCGCCATCCTATGACAGGTTTCGCGGACCACTTGTCCTTATTTCAATTAATACGCCCCCCTCGCCCGATTGAAACAATCAGAGTGGACCCGGTCGAAAGACGGTACCTACTCGTGCTTTTTCCCCGTCCGCGGCAATCGAACTTCTTGCGCCCGGCACTCCATCACTTTCACCGGCAATTCCCCAGATACTTTTCATCGCGGGAGTCCCGCATCTCCCGAGAAATCACCGACCACTTCCCTTCGATTCCCCGAATCACTTCCTAGACACGTGGCCGCCAGTCTCCCATGATTTTCCTGCCAAATTACAGCCAAGTGCAGCTGCCCGTGCCAGCTGGCCGACACGTCGGCAGTGAATCGGCATTTCCCACAGGATGGCGGTCGGGTATAAGGATCCGCTGGAAATTAAAGTTGTACGCCGCAGCTGCGACTCGTCTCCCGGAACACGGGCTCGCAATATCGAGTGCGAATGAAAGTTGACGTCCGCGTTGCCGATTCTTCCTCTCGCCTCTCCTAGGCAACTCCTCGGACAAGCTTGTTAAAAAGACCGGATCCGGAGGGCGCCCCCTATTTGAATTCTCGGGGATTACCCCCGGTTCTGTTTACCCATCCCTCCATCCCTGCCTCTCGGAGCCACTTGTGGAGCTCGAACTGTGGCATTCCCTAGTAGTATTAGCGAAAGTCCCTCCATTATTTAGAAATTCCCCTAAACAGAGCGTTCCCCAAATTCCGGTGCTCTACACTTCCAGTTAGATCCGCTTCGGGCAAACTCGAACTCGGACTGGGTTAGCTCAGGGTCCTCTTAAGGCGGGATTAAAATAAAAATCGCGATAATCAGAGCACAGTGACTTCGCGTTAATTAAGACCCTGCACTTTTACCGCCTGGGAATTAGCAAAACTTTCGCTTAATTAAGGGGTGTTTCGGCGCGAGGGATGGAAAGAGAGGGGGAATGAAATGGTCCTAAGCCAGACTATGGAGGGCTCGTAGTAATCGTCGTATCGTTTATTTCATCGTTAACTACATTAATTTCTCTTATACATAGCTTGTTCTTTGCTCTCTTGTTCATTTCTCTGTTAATCATTACGTACAACGGTGTAACATTTATTTATAATATCTTTATGTATAACCTAACAACGTTTAACGCGACACGCAGATTCACAGAACTCGCTTCTCTGTCTCACTTTCGCGGCCACGCGTGCACGCATACATCTCCGCTTTCCCTCGATTTTTATTTATATTTTTATCCCCTTTTTTTTCGATGGTATATCTTCTTTGTTCAGTGTCTCTTCCCTTCGAGCGAAAGCGCGGCTTGCGTGCAAGCGCGCTCGCGCACGCACACATACGTACATATAATATAATATATATATATATATATATATATATCGTCATATAATATATATAATATATAAAATTGAATGTGTATATATATAATTGTGATATACGGTGTTATATCATTATATATATTATATACATACATGCACAATCTGTGATTTGTTAGTTGCTTGGTATCGTTAATTAACACGCTAAGCGACGAAGTAATCATTTCCATCGAGCTCCCAAGTATACCCTCCATCCTTCTCTGCGAGGACTAAAAAGCGATTGTTCATTACGCGGCTAGAACGCGGAGTTACTTGCGATTCGAAGAGGACGAGCCTTTCATTGAGCACTTATATTCGTTTGTCCACGTCGAGGTTGATCGGAGCAGTGCGCGGGGAGAGTTTGGGGGATGGCTAGGGCATTGAGGGGCGCGCGAGAACTCCAAGTAAAATACGAGTAAAATACGTGTGCTTCGGCTGAAGAATGGAATTGAGGGGCCCAGTGGAAAACAGGCACACGATGGCGTTTTATGATTTTAGAGGGGGGCGGGTTGAAGGAGATATTATTTTCGGAGGGAGTGCGATTCGGAATTGTAATTATTTTAAGCGGTACTTGAATTATAACTGCTATCAAATTCTAGCAGATAAATTATTTTCGTGGATAATGCATGGCGAAATTGTAATTATTTTAAGCGGTGTTTGAATTGGATGGTGAATTATAAATGTTGTATAATTTTAGCTGGAAAATTAATCCTATTAGGTCGCGTGTCACCAAGGAGCCCTGTGGCATGGGGCCCTTTTTCACTGTGCATTTGTTTTTCTAAAATTTAATACGACTCCTCTCGGTGAAATAAATAAATTAATGGTACTGATGAATAAATGTATGGTACGTAGAAACTACAATTTATGAATACGTCATGGTTCGAATATTAGTTCGATTATCTACATTGATTTGCAATCTAGGCAAAAATTGTTATCAATTCGGGAGCAATGTATATATTTGTTTTCACGCTACTGTATTTCGTTATCGTAGAAATTGGGCTTGTCCCGTAAGTGAAGAGTCCTCGTAGAAAAAACCGTGCCAAAATTAAAAAACATTACGTAATTATTAAATATTTAATGAATTAGTATTAAAATTATGCTAATTAGGTGCTAAAAGACGGTACCGTCCAGGGCCACATCTGTAGAAAACAATGCAAGAGGCAACTACTGAATGGCATCACTCAGTTTTCGCTACGAGTTTTCTACGAATGTAATTTTTTTTTCATGAATTCTTACTATATTAATGCAAAAAACTTAACTCTATAGAACCAGCAGCTAGATTCCGAGGAAGGAAAAATGTCCCGCTTTATTTTCGTTAAAAATGGTCTGAATTTGTATATTTTTTTATTTTTTCCAGAGGTTGAAATGCATAAAACAAATGAATACAGTGTTCTGGTAGGTCCATCTGTCCCAAATGAACAAAACTACGCAAACAGCGAGTTCGTCCCACTTTCGAAACTAACGTAATGGATTATTAGAACAATTAGCAAATGGAAACAAATCAAATTCTCTAAATAATTGAAAGTCAGGGAAGTTTTTTTCGTCCCTTGGAAAAATCTGATTTCTAGGCAGTTACAGTATTTTCTACAAGGACTCTTCAATTAATAATAATAGTAATACGTGGCATGTGTCAGTCTCCCAGTGTCCCTCAGTTCCCTGCAACGCATCCTCCATTCCCGTTTCACCTACCACTACACTTCCCTCCCATCTGCCCGGATCTGCTCATCGAGGACGTGTAACCTAACCTCCCTATACCCCGGGTCAAATCAGTTAAGTAGAAAAGCTGGATTATTAACCGCGTCCAGCGAAACAGTGGACAGCGTTAGAGCACTTGGCGGTAAGCGGAGTGCCGGCGCGTGGAAAGAACCCCGCCGCTCGGAGGACTAATTAGAGTGAATCGCAATTAGGAGGCGAACTCTCGGTGACTCGCCTCCACGTGCCAGTTTCCCTGGTTCTCCATAGGAGGAGGTGATTCTCCGTGGGAAATAAAGCAGCAGCTCGGTGTTTGTTGCCCTGGAATCCGAGTGTTGACCCACTTAGGCCGAGTTTGCCCCGCAGCGGCGATCAAAGGGCTGGCTTTGAAGCGCACCCGGTGGAGAGCGTGGGGGAGGCCGAGCTTGCGACGTATTCATCCGCTCCTTTCACCCTTTCCATCCCAATGTGTACCGAGGCTGGCGGGCCTCGCGGTTTTTTTCAAGGTGCATCGCGAGCACCCCCAAAAAATCCACCCCCTCGAGCCACGGCTCTTGACTTTCCCCGCGGCCGGCTCCGCGACTCTCCCTCCCGAGTATTCAGGACCCCGCTGACCTTGGGCCGCCCTCGAGCTCCTTTTATTCTACGTAGATAGCGCGGCGCCAGGAGGGAAACTGGAGCGAAGCGGGAAGCCGAGCGATACCCCCCAGCTGTCGCTGATCGATATAGGAGTACAGTGGCTCTGGCGAACGGCATATGGAAAACACTGACGGCCTTCATCCCCTTTACATCTGCACTCAACGTTTTATGCATCCTTTCCGACACCCACCCCAGCTGTTTCTTGCCCTGTTTACGCGGATCCTCTGTTTCCACTGCTCGCCCAGTAGCGCGGCTCAACGATCGCTCGGGCGGACTCCCCTTTCGGCCGAGCACGCTGCTGCTGTTACTATTCTCCTCTCCCCATTTTCTTTTTTCCCTTCTCGAGCAGCTCCCTTTTCCTTTTGCTCCCTTTTGCAACCGCTCTCGCGCGCCTCCACTTTTGCTTCGCTCGCCTTTCTTCCTTCGAGCAGAACCGTTCTCTACTAGCGCGTTACCTGCTAACTTTTATTTATCCTCTCGCGCGTTTCTGATAGTTAACTGGAGTCGTGGAAGAAAGGCGACGGGGGATGAACACACAACTACTAAGTTTATTTCCTTGCTGCTACTTAACTACGTCGCAGCTTGTTCGCTCTCGAAATATGATTAGATACGTTTAGGTTGCACCTGCGATAAACGATCCGGAGCGGCGATGAGGCGAAACGTAGAAACACGTTCGATAGTTTTATAATGGAGATGTTTACATTGAAGCAGAGCTACGCTTATACTAGATATGACCAACGGATATAACAAGCGTCGAGTAGCAAATATTATTTTGTAGAAGAAAAAGCGAACCTTGGGTGGTGGAATCGAACTCGCGATCTTCGGATTCACTGCGCGCTGATCGGCGCCTTAACCGATTGCGCCAAAGACGATTCCCTGTGGTATCTTTATTTTGGACTCTGCTTAACTTAAATGCCAGGAAAAGTTAAACAAAATTTATGTAAAGTAAATAGTGTATCATCGGATATATAAATGGCATTCTTTTAAATTCTCAATTATTAGTTAGAAAAAGGTGGCGCATTGTTTCAAATTTAAGAATTAGTAAACAAGTGACTATTCAAAGCTTTAGACTTTATCGTGAAAGAAATGTGTCGCAATAATTTGGCCTTAGTTATAAAGTTCCTAAAGTTGCATGCAAATTTCGTGTCTTCAAATTGTTATCTCTGTCTCATTTGCTTCTTTCATGATTTTTAAGATCCCCTTTATGGAAAATATGGTGAAGCAATCTTTGCGAAATCTTAAGGGGACCAGGCTGTCGAAAATCAAGTTCTTTCTTGCGAATTAATTGCAAGGGGATGAATATAAATTGTGTCTGGTAATTTTGGATAATGTTTATTAATACTATAAATTGTAAAAAAAAAAATTTTTTTAGAGGACACTATAGTCGTCTGATGTGTAGCTGTTTTTTCTGTTGTTTTGCAGTGATTGCAAAAAACGGTGGTTCAGATAGACTTAAAAAAATTACAGGATGTGTAAAACATGTGCCCATTTCCCACGAAACCTTTGATATGGTGCGTAAAAATTCGAGATTTTTACAAAAAAATTCAAAAGTCGCGGATTTTTAGTAGCGCACAAACTCGTCTGAATTTTTTTCGAAATAATCTCCCTTCTCGGCCACCAATTTTAAAATTTTGTTTTAATTTTAGTTTCTATTGGTTCCGTGGGAAACTACGGGTGCAACAAACAAGAACCACAACCTTGAAATTGGATTTCGTCATTTTTTAAGACCCATATTACGGTAAAATTACAGAAGAACTTTAAATTCGTCACCACCACCATTTTTAAAGCACCATTTGCTTTCATTTGTTGCATATACATTAAAAAGAAAGTGTTCCTTTCGCGGAGAACAACTGTCTAGTCCCCTTAAACTACTGAAACTGTACTACATCTCCACTGTAAGCCCATCAAAAAAGAAATATTTTTTATCGCCGCCTGATCGGCGCTCAATATTTTCTATCGCAGCTCCGACATAAAAGTGCCCTTTCGAGCCTCTTCTTAGCGACTCCTTCCTGGCCCCTGCAGCTTCTCGCGAGCCGTCGACGGGGCAGCAGCACGGAAAAAACAGGAACGGCACGTTGCCAATTATCGCGATGGGAATTGGTAAATTCTTAATCACTCGGCCGAGAGGAGGCGCGGAATAAATTTCACGGGATTGCAATTCTCGCCGTGCGCGTCCCCCGGGCCGGTTGATATCGATAGCGCGCGCGGGAGTGGACCGAAATAACCGCGAGGGGCGGCGGAGCGGGGCTGCCCGCGCCCGCGCGCCTCGCGAACTTTACGCGCTATCGGGTTATTTAATTAGCGAAATGACCGCGCGCGATTCCTCTTTTTATTTATTTCCCCGCTTCCCATCGATTTCTCCCGCCCCTCCGATTCCCCGGACTCCCGTCACCGGCATGTTAACACCCCGTTCGCACACTCTTACGTTAAGCTCGTTGGTTTCGTTATTAATTCAGTTCCTTGGCGTGAACGGCTTCCTCTCGCCTTCCTTTGTTGCCCCGCTGCCTTGCGATTCAATGAACAATAGTCGAGGGGTAGTGGGGGTTGGCGTTTGGTAGGACCCCTGTCAGCACCCTTTCCGCGCTCCGAATCGCGACGATGCTTAAGCGTACTCGTTTCCGTCGTAATGGTTAGGCCTGTCGAGTCGAGGAGAAATTTCTATAGCGAAAAATATATATGTATGTTATATATATATATATAAGTTGCTTTGGTAATTAGTTGTCCCTTTTCCCTCCGATAGCTAGAGGCTCGTACTGCTACGGTTCGGGCGAAACGTTTCCGTTGAAAGCTCGAGAGAAAGGGTACGCAGAAACTCGGGATGCCTGGCTCCTTAACATTCTGTCGATTCTTTAGTTTCTGCCTCCCGACGGATTCTCGGGGGCGAGCGAGTTTCCAAGGGCGTCGCTGTCGTTTCCCGGCGACATCCTGGACGCATCGATCGCCCATGAATTATGCGCTATAAACTGCGCCACGCAGGAACAAACTATCTAAAGACAAATATTGACCCATCTCGGCCGTCAGACCTCCGTGGATTCAGCGCGCTCCGCGGCTAACGAGGCGTCTCGCGCAGTGGCGGATTTAAAAATAAGGCCCACGGGAGGGGCTCGCTTCTTCCGGGAAAATGAAGAGGTAGTTTACTAAATGGGGGTAAGTGTGCAGAAAAATGTAGAAAGAAAATATAGTGCTTGGATAAAATGATAACTTTTTTTTTAGATGGGGCCTTAGGGAACCTTCTGAGCAGAGGCCCATTTTCCGGGAAAATGAAAAGGTAATTTACTAAAAAGAGTTTAAGTGTACAGAAAAGTATAGGAAGAAAATATAGTGCTTGAAAGAAATCATAAATTCTTTTTTTAAAGACGGGCCCTGGTGGGCCTTCTGTGCGGGGGCTCATTTTTCGGGAAAATGAAGTAGTTAATAAAAAGAGGGTAAGTATACAGAAAAGTATCTAAAGAAAATATAGTGCTTGGATAAAATTATAATTTTTCTTGTAGATAAGGCCCTACGGGGGCCTTCTGGGTAGGAGCCCATTTTTCGGGAAAATGAAGCGGTAATTTACTAAAAACGAACTCGGTATAATAATACAGAAAAAATATGGTTTGAATAAAATCATAATTTCTTTTTTCAAGCATAGGGCCCTGGGAGCCTTCTGAGCAGGAGCCTTTATTTCAGGAAAATAAAGCAGTAGTTTTCTAAAAACAAACTCAGTGTAATAATATAGAAAAAATATAGTTTGAATAAAACCATAATTCCTTTTTTCAGTGATAAGGCCCCGGGGCCCTTCTCGGTAGAGGCAACTGCTGTTAAACCCGCCACTGGTGTCGACTCTGCTATGAGCCATTAAATTTTTACCACAGCGAGGGGGCTCCCGATGATTTTTACCTTCGACGCCGACCGCGCGTTTGTTCGCGTCGCTCGGGACCGTGACGGATAATTGGGTGGCGTGCTGCCCCGATTAATTATGTTAATTAAGCGGCGGAGGAAACGCCGCGCCGCGAGGAATTAATTAATTTCGTTAAAACGAAACGCGCTTTACGCCACGGACGGGCTGCGCGGATCGAGGAGCAGGCCGTGCGCGGTTTCACGTCGAGGCACTAATCCTAACATTAAGTTGTCACGACAAGACGCATGGGTAATTAGCTAATGATATGTGAGGACGTGCTTAATCGTTAATGAGGGGAGGTGCACGATGGGCGGGCGCATACGGCCCTGCACTTACTCGCGTAAATCTCTAGGGGAGGTACGTCGATTTCGGCTCGCGAGAACGCTACGAATCGCTCGTCTTAAGTATCCTTGTAACGCTTAGAGGTTAGCTGTGAGCTAGTAGGGGTTGCCTGGGTCTCGATTTAGGCTTCGGATAAATCGGGGGTGGGTACTACCCCGTAGGCCTCCGCTTAGTCTCGACTGAGCGTCGTCGAGCTTCAATTTCGTTGGACATTTAGGCGTGGAGGTATTGCTGGCGTTGCACAGTGTTTCGTGCAATAGAAAAGATTCGAAAAATGATCCATAAATTCTTATATCTTCAAATATTATTTAAAGAACATAGTTTTAAATACTATTCATGTCTTTTACTGAAATTGAAAATTTGTTATAAAGAATGATGCTAGAAATTTATTAAAATCTTCCGTGCATATATTTTAATGTGATAAATAGTTCTTTTTTTTGCAATATTAACAGTTTGTCACAATATTTTATCTCAACTTTGAATTGAGTTTTATAAAAAGCACCTCCGAGATCTTGTGTACATATATTAATACAGGACGCATTAAACTTTATAGTAATGTCAAATTTAAGTGCACAAATCTGCACGAATTGACACAATACTTCCCTTGCTTCCAAATATCTACCACGACTTTTCCATCCCAAATGTTGCCGTCAATTTTGTTCAGTGATACAAATAATTTGATGAAAAAATGTTTCGAACAAAAGTTAGTAGTCAGTTAACAAGAAATCGCAATAATGCAAATTGGAGAAAAGACTTTTATTCCATAAAAATTTTGAATAAAAATGTATATTTTCTTATACATCAGCAAATGCAGCTTTGTGTTCTTTTTAAGAAAGTATTAGGGTACATATATCGAAAATTGATTACTTTAGAAGTTAAGATTCTTTCCTCAAATGACCATATACACGAGACACTGTGCGTCACCGTGGCTGGCTCTGCGTCAGCCTGATCTCCCGAATCCTCACAGATTCGTTGAATAGCGGGCATCCCCTGAGCGAGAGGGCAGAGTATATTGGTTGTCGTAAGAGGCGACTAAAAGGGGTCAGCCTTGAAATTATCCTCCTAATCGCGTTAGAGGTCAGAGCGAATCCTGTACTGTAATTCACTTTGTGAGGTCGGGTGTAAGGATCGGCGAGTCGTCTAATTTAGCTAAGCGTCTCGCAAGCTTAGGAGCACCTTTGCCGAGGGAAATGCCCGCGCGGAGTCGCTAGAACTCGGGACGAAGTTAGAGGGTTGGAAAGGCGTTTAACCGGGGCGGAGGACGAGCGATATTCGTAGCGCTAATCGCGAGTCCTTGAGCCTCTCGACGAAGCCTGCGACGGACGATAGGTCTAGAGCCAACGATATTACATCGGTAGAAAATATGTTCGGTTTCCTCGTTTTCTTTTAATCAAAATACCGAGTCCTTTCTCTGCTCGCGGTTTGTTCGCGTTTTGTTTAGCGTGTGCCACGCTGTGTCACACGATGATTGAACGCTCTCGATGCTCTAGCTACGAAAACCATCTCTATCGATAGAATTAATCTCTCTCACTCACGCACACGTTCATACGCACACACACACACGCGCGCACACACTCACACTCTCCCTCTCTATATATGATATATTTATATCGGTGATATGTATGAAATGGAAGATTCATGTTTCAGCGTTTCGTCGGTCGCGAGACGAGAGCAAAATTAATAGGCCGGATCCGAAGGAAATATTAGACCTTCGCTAATAATTAATCGCGAATTAATCGAGAATTTCCATGGTTTGCCCAAAATTGTGAGTTAAATTGAACGCAAAGGGGGTCAGCGTTTCTGGCATTTGTTCTTCCACACCCAGAAATGGTAATTATACATAAGCTGATGCAGTCCTTTTTCCATTTACCCTATTTTCCTTTTTGGCATTTCACTTTTCCCCATTTTCCTTTTCCTCATTTCCCTTTCCCCATTTCTCTTTTCCTCATTTTCCTTTTCCCCATTTCCCTCTTCCCCATTTCCCTTTTCCCCATTTCGCTTTCCCCCATTTCCCCTTTCCATATTTCCCTTTTCTCTTGCCCCTTTTTCCTCTTTTCCCTTTTTTCTCTTTTCCCTCCTTCCTTGTTTTCTTTTTCTCATTTCCCTTTCTGCCCTTTTCCCTTTTCCCCTTCCTCCAATTTCCATTTACCCCTTTACCCCTTTCCATATCTCCCTTTTCTCTTTTCCATTTTTCCCTTTTTTCTTTTCCCTTTTTCCGCCTTTCCCTTTTTCCTCTTTTCCCTTTTCTTTTTTCCCTCTTTCCTCTTTTCCCTTTTCACTCGTCTCGCGAGGAACGATCGCGGATCACATTTGCGGCGCTGGTTCTGCGATCGCGAAGTCACCAGACGGCCCTTAAACGATACGATGTATCTACCCTTAGTCGGTACTGTGTCTAAGTGTCACTGTGTGGACCTACGTCACGGAGCAAGTTACACGGGTGCCTTAATTGTCTTACGTCTACGTCAACTCTGCTCGACGGCGCACGTAATTTCACCAAATGTATATATATATATAGATCCATATTTATATTTATATCATATGTATACGTATATTTACATCGCTTAAATGGTACATCCCTTAAGTGTCTATTTTATTTGTAACGTGTTCACGGTTAATTTACGAGGTGCCATATCTTTTTTGGTTTTTCTCTTTTATCCCTCCGCGATCTCTGGCAGCCGTGCGACGAAACCGAGAGATCGTTTCCCCTTCTCACCCCCTCTTGCAGCCCCGGATCCATGCACCTTAGTGGGTGCGCGAGCGTTTCCGCTCCAGAAGCTTCGCCAAAAAGTAGAAAAGTCGGGGCCAAATTAGTTTCTTTTCGTCTAGCGTGTTTGCATTTCAAGCTACGGGGGGGAGGGGGGGCGGGGGGGGGGGGAGGTTGTGGTGGTGTCAGTGTTTGTGTGTGTGACATTTTTGTACCTGGGTAAAAGGGTGGAAGGTCTGAGCTTAAAGAAAGGGAGACAGTGTCGGAGGATTGGGTTCGAATTGAAAGTATTTCCTTGGTTTTTAATGAAGTCGGATCGTCCATGAATGCTGCCCTTTGAGCATTTGCACCTTTCGGTCACCCACCGATCCTCGAGGGTAGTTCGAATTTGACCTGGACTCCTTTCCCCCCAAATGGACTCTACGATCTTTCTACCTAGAAACGACAGATTACTCGCGACCGATGGTACTCGACCTTATTTTTTTTTCACTTTTTTTTTTCTCCCGTCTCTCCCCCGTTTTAAATACTCCCTAGTAATTTATCTAGTTTAAAGGTGTACTGACGGTATTGTCATGTTAGCTGTGCCCATCTCGAAAGTCCAGATCAAAAGTCTCTTTTCTTTGCGTGCCTGGTCCTCGCGTTAAAGATTGATATCCCCGTAGAAACGACCGGGTCGATCGCGGTGCCAATTAGCCCCCGGGGCCTTCGCCCCCAGAATTTTCCCGAGAAGCGATCGAAGAGGGTGTCGAACGTCCGGCGGTCGCGGACCCCAATTTCTCAAGCTCCTGCGAGCGGGAGGACGAGTTTTAAAGACTTTTTTAAAGACTTCCCTCGCTCGCCTTTTTCTCCCTCGACCGGGCCATTTTTCTGCGGCTTTTCCGGGGGTTCCCCCGCGACTTCTGCCGCGGCGAACTCCTCCGCTGCCCGCCTCCTCCCGTTGCCGGCCGCCCCGTTAAAATGATTGTACGCGGGAGAGGCTTCTTCTTAGGCCGTGCTGTTGCTCCTCTTGATTCGGCAGAGATTTATTGTCGGTCGAGAGACAATTCCCCGAGGTACTCCGGTAGGGTTTTTAGAAGCCCGCTGGTGTTCTGGTTGAAACGTTAAGCCGAGGGAGTCCAACAACGGGGGCGCGCGGTGCGGCCGAGGCTCGAGTGGCCCTGGCGGAACTTTTTCTCTGATTTTTCGCGTGTCACGCAGGCCTGACGTTTAAGCATGCTCTCTGGCATTAAAAAGGATTTCCCCGTGATACGTGAATTTTAATGAGCGCGAATTGCGTTCTAGTTCCGAGTCCCACGCTGGCGCAGGTCCCAAGCACCTCCGCGAAATATTCGGCGGCTCCACTCGATTCTTCCAAATGGCCAAACGCATCGACCCATTAACCGAGATCCCCGTACTTAGCGGCACGTAGTTTCCGGTGGGCTGGTCGCCCGTCAAAGGGATTGACTTCCGGCGGAACGCAGCAGGGCAGGGAATTTATTTATAACGATCCAGGAGCTGGAAAGGACAGCGGAGAGAGGCAAGTTTGTCCAATTTCGCGGGGCAGACAAGCGGAGCGTGAATTCCTCGGGAAACTGACACGATCCAGCGTCGTCGCTGCCCCGCCTCCCTCTTCCTTTTTCCTTCCCCGAGCGATCCCCCGCCCTACGGCGCCCTCGAGCCGCGTCGAGGACACCAGCAGGCTGCACTTAACCCGCCGAGTTTTCGAGGGCGCCTCTGTGAATTCTTAAGCCGGTCTCCGGGGATTCCCCGCCACGCGAACGTAAACGATCAGCCGTTCGCCTGGTCCAAGGCTGATTACCGTTTCCAGGTTGAGAGATTCGAAGGCATTTGAAGAGGTTTGCCGATGTTTGAAGAGGATCGCAGACGTTTGACGGTGTTTGAAGGCGCCGGATTTGCGAAGAGGGTCCCTTTGACGCGGCGAGACGCCGCTGATCCGCCACTCCCCAGTTCCGCCAGAAGTCTCCGGAGCTGTTAAGAATTCCGCGCCGCGGCGGATCGACTCGCAGTCACTTGTGACGTTTTAAACTTACCCAATTCCAGTTAGAAACTCCGCGCGGTTATGCGACGCTCTCTGGCCTTCTTAAACTCGATCCCGGCTCGCCAGGCGCGTCCTCCAATCGCGGCCGGGATCTGGTGGCGCGCGATCGATAGGCCGGCTGCTGGACGCGATCCAACGATCGTTCCCGGGGTTCTTATGTAAAACCGTGCACTTGTTGCGTTTTACTAATGAAACTGTTGTCATGAGGCATCGATCCCACGAACAGGTGGTTAATACCGGTGTCAACTGTCCGCGGGAATCGCCTAGCACCGACACGTTTTTCCCCTGTCCACCGTATCGATCGCTCTTCCCGGCATTATTTATGCAAATCGGATCCCCGAGCATTATCATTCGAATCGGGGGCGGTCGCGGCAGACCGCGGAACGTCCCCTGGCCATTTTTATTCAAATCCCATGGCGGCCTACGCCTCGGCTCCGCTACAGTCGTGAAATCTTTCGCCTTCCTCGAATCGATATCGGCTCCCCCATCCAGCTGTCCGCCAAGGCATTCGCGGCGACGCGTAACTCGTTAAGCTGTCCCCGGGTTTCCCCTAACGCGGCCCTCGCTGTTCGTCGATCTTTTAAGATTCAATCTCTAAACTCGTCACCGTGAAATCGGTTTCGTCGCGACGACGAGTCGGGCGCCGCCTTCAACGTCTCGCCTGCGTCCCCCGTTGTTTAATCCCTCGTCGAGCCTCCGTGGAATCCCTCCGTGCCCTGGTGTCGAGGAGGATAGTGACGTTTGATGGGGTTGGTGGGGTCCGTCGATCTGTCCAGCGATTAGCAGGGGTGGTCACAGTTAGAGAACGCCCTCGAGACCGCGCAACTCTTTGAACAACCGATTGTCAGCTTCGGGAAGGGTTGATCGATACGGGTCCGTTTCCCTCGTGGGTGGTTTAAATGACACTTGATAGAAGCAGGACCGACGACAGGGCCGTGATGATGGTCACGGAGCCGCGCAGATCCTCCGTTCCTGCAGACACGCTCGACGCTATCGCGCTGTTGCAGGCCTCTGGCGCTGGGTCTGCAACACAGTGGCAACAAGAGGTCATGGGGAGGCTGGCACAACTTATGGGGAAAACTGGGAAATTAAGGGAAATTCAGGGAAAGTAAGGTAAATTAAGGGAAAGTATGGGAAATTAAGGTAAATGAAGGGGAAATTAAGGTAAATGAAGGGGAAATTAAGGTAAAAGAAGGGTAATTTAGGTAAATGAAGGGGGATGTACACACAGATCAGCCAGATAGGTCGATTATTTAAAATATTTTCAGTGTTTTACATGTCAAAAACATTCAGGGCCATTTTCATACACGAAACTGAGCTTTTTGTTTCAAACTGTAGCTAATTAATGGAAATTATGAGAAATTAAGGGAAAGTAAGGTAAATTAAGGGAAATTGAGGGAAATTAAGGGAAATTATGGGAAAGTAAGGGAAATTAAGGGAAATTGGGGGAAAGTAAGGTAAATTAAGGGAAATTATGGGAAAGTAATGGAAATTAAAGTAAATTAAGGGGATACTAAGGTAAATGAAGGGAAATTTAGGTACATTGAGGGAAGTTAAGGGAAATTAAGGGGTGACGTACACATAGATATGCCAAAAGGTCGACTTTTTTTACATATTTTCAGTGTTTAACATGTCAAGAATATTCACGTCCATTTGCATACACACGAAACTGAGCTTTTTGCTTCAAACTATAACTAATTTGTTATTTTCCAACGAATCCAAAAACTTGAACGTCGGCCGACAGACAGCTCACTTTTATTATATATATTATTGTTAAAATTTCGTTTCAAAAACCTGTTTATCAAAAACAACTTACTCTTGACCGCCATATCCGTTCTTAAGGGGCGAAAATAAACTCGATTTTCGGGAATTTTTGTGGAATATCTACAGTACATTTTTTTTTACAACTATACGCTTATTTTAAAAATGCATATATGCTGCAACTCGCAGCAATTTTGTTACAGGAAAACGTTAAAAAATAAACGAATACCAGCCATTCTCGTGGAAGCTGTTTCCCATAAATGCGGTATTTGTTAATCTAACCAAGGTGAGCACGATGAACAGTGCAAAATTGCAGGCTGCGGATTCTCCGGCTCGGAAAAGAATATCCCATTCGCGAATCCGGGAGGGATGGGGGAATTCGTTTCGCGTTCATTAGTCGCGGCATAAATATTGAAGCACCTCGGGTGATCATCGCCCATCGAATACTCTGATCTCGCATTCCCTTTGGCGCTCGCTGACTGCTGATGAACCCAGCTGGCGGAGCAGCGCGGGGACAAGTTTCCGCGGCCCGTTCTTTTGTAATCTCTGCCAGCCGCGTGACGGGAGTTCGCAAGTAATCGCGCCGCGGGGTGGGAGGCGCGAGGAATCGCCACGATCGCCTCGAAGGGTAACGAGTTCCCGGCTCTCCGAGCTCTGTAATTTCCGCGGGGTCGAGGCTGCCGGGTAATCGAGCTTCCTTGCAGCCGCTCCCTGTTTCCCGAGCCCCTTGGACAAATATCTGCTCCGGGCAGGTGAATTTCAAATAAAGAAAACGAGCTATGATTATTTCCCGATTAATAGGTTGCCGGTTTTTAATATCACAAAAAATCGTGTAATTGCCCGCGACGCACGCGATTCTGATTCACGTCGATTCCCCGGAGCACGGTGCACGTTGCTTCGCGAGCTTGTAATTGTTATTAAAAGACACGAACTAGCTGGCAATTTATTGTCGATTAAAGGGGAATTAAGTGGCCCGTTAATTAAAGCGTAGCAGTCGGTAGCTGAGCTTAAGGGGCGATTCTCGTGTAACAGCCCCTAAAAGTAACTGATATTTATGAATTTATTCTGAAAAAAATATTGGGATATAAGGAGGCACATTTAAACTACTATTTATATTTGTACTATATTCTTACCATTTATTAATTATTATCTTGTTAATAAATACTATGGATCAACATAAAAAAAATTCTGAAAGTTTAAAGATGCCTCTTTGTATCTCAAAGGAATTTTATCCAATTTTAACAATAGTTTCGTCAAAAAGAAATCGTAAATATTAGTTTCTTTTGGGAGCTTTTAAACGAGAATCCTCCCTTAACGATCAACACTAGGGTTTGTACAAAAACCGACTTTTGTAAAAACCGGTCTTCGAACTTCACAAATTTATAAATAAAAACCGGTTTTTATAAACCAGCAAACCGTATTCAACACTACGCCACGAATAAAAGTAATCTCAGCGTCTTCGATTTGACTTCTCGAATTAGGGGGCCGAATGCCGAGTCTGTCAGTGATCGATGGAGTCGCGCGGACAGTAGTTTCGGTCGCTCTGTGGTCAGACATCTCGTATACGACTCGCGGACGAATTTGTAAAGAAGACAAGCCACTGCATTCGCTTTTCCGATATTAATCTGGGAATTGCGAGTGGCCGGCGGCTCCCTGCGGTCGAGCTATTTCCCATGGACCTCCGGGGTTGATCTGTTTCGCAAAGAAGCTATACAGTGACCCACTGGCCTTGTAAGAATTGCACCCGCGGACGTCTCCAGCCTCTCAAGCATTTACAACGGCCCGGAGCAGATCCCGTCGTGCCCTCCCATCCCCTGGAATCGATAATTGGAGGGCGGGCTGTGTCACAGCAACCAAACAGCGGGATTTAATCCGGAACAACCTCGAGCAAACAGAGGTTGGAATTATGCGAGGGAATGCGAAACGAGTTCACGCGTACCGCGACGCGCCGCGGCGGCCGTTGTATCGGGATAATGAAACGCGGCAAGCTGGCGTGGAAAATCACGCGGACATTGAATTCTGCGTCGCGGCTTCGCCTAGGAATTACGGGGGATGGTTTCGAGGCGTCGATCTTAGTTATAAGCGCGCGGAACGGGGCGGACGGTGTTGATAGAGCATCGATGGGCGATGGATCGGTGGGCTTGCCTTTAAATCAGTCGAGCGGTGCTCGATTTTCCGTTAGAGGGAAACAATTTGTCGGCGCGGTCCCTCGATATTTCAAAGCACACGCAGCTATTCGGCGGTGGAGGTAGGGGGGGGAGGGGGGATCTTCGTAAATATGCCCCACGGAAAATTGGAACCGTGACGTTCCCTGCCTGCGATGTTTACGCGTCGGAGGTTGCAGGCGGGGCGCGAACATGCCCGGTTCTAAATCGATAGCGGGATAGGCAGCATATCGGGACGCTTTCACTGGCTTTCGTGGAACGTTGAATTAGAGCCTTTTGCGTACCTGGGATCCCCTTCAACCTTGGCAGGAAATCGTTCCAAAAAGCGCAGGACGTGGTGCGCGGACCTTTGCCCAGGCCCACTTTCCTCGCATCGAGGATGAAGTACTGGGGCTGGTCCCTTGAATACGGCGGCCACTCGGACTCTTCAGTCGTCGGTTTTCTGGAAAATAATGAGTCGCGATTTTTAAAGCGGAGTAAGGTGGATTCGCGTAGGGTTGTTACGAATATTCGAATATTCTGACAATAAGCATTCGAATACCAGCAGAATTCGAATTTGAGATTCGAATATTATTTGAGTACCAGAAGAATTCGAAGTTGAGATTCGAATATTCTTTGAAAACCAGCAGAATTCGAATTTAAGATTCGAATATTATTTGAAACCCAGCAGAATTATGCCAGTAGAATTATAATTTGAGATTCGAATAATTCAAATATTGGGTATTCGAATAATTAGGAGTATTCGAATATTAGGTATTTGAATATTAGGTATTCGAATATTAGGTATTTGAATATTAGGTATTCGAATATTAGGTATTTGAATATTAGGTATTCGAATATTAGGTATTTGAATATTAGGTATTCGAATAATTAGGAGTATTCGAACATCCGAAGCGATCGAATTTCGAATTGTCTCGACTAGGAACCTGAGCATGGAATATTCTTTCACACTTTATCGTGAATCGTTTTTATAAGAATTATCCCAAATTACAGATTCTAGTAGAAACGTATTCCAAGGAAACCGTTGTACCTTGATTTTTAAGCTCAATATCAGGGCAAAACCAAAAACACTTTTCCCAAAACACTGTACTCAACCTTATGTGGCGCCATTTATAAAATATACATGTAACAAAAAAAAAAATTTTTACTCCACGCGATAGTAATGAATATTGTGTAAAAGGAAAACTGTGTTTCCTTTCATCTCTTTGTAAATAATTCTCAAAAATATTTCTCACTATAACCAAAACTCGCGTTAAAGGCAATGCCCCATTTTAAAACATTCAACATATTACTTCCCCCGTCGAATATCCTACTAAAAACCATTAAACAATCTCGCGCAAACTTAACAACTCCGCTAGCTCTGCTAATAAATTGATCAGCCCTGCAGCGTCCGCAGCGCCGGTTTATTATTTATGGAAAGAGCACACTTGTTCTTTGTGACTGACGCGACAATCAAATATTTGCGGGACGATCTCCCATTAATCGATTAGCCATGGAGAGCCCCTTTTTCATTAATTAGCGAGCCGAGGAAGGAGGCCATCGCCCAATTATATGGATTTTTCGTCGAACGGAAATCGAGTCATTTTATCGGCGCTCCGAGCTTCCACTGCGGTCGAAGGTCGTCCTAATTAACGCCCACCCTTAAAGCAATAATGGCCGAGCTCGCTACCTCGGGGGCAGATGCCTCGCGCGGCGATAATCGTTGGAAAAAGGAGCCGCAGCTAGCTTGATAGATGATGCCCGCCTGACGCGTGACATATCGAGCTCTTTGTATCGGGGCCGATAAATAATTCCTCCCCTTCCGTTAACCCAGATTGAAGAGCCCCGCGGAACGTATCGCGGTCGCCGCTGTTAATATTTAATGCCTGTCGCCAAATACGACGAGCCTTCGCCCGAGATTAATTCTCCGGTTGACTTTCCGGCTCGGCTAGCTACGTCACCAGATCCAGCAATAAACTCCCAAAAATATTCATCGGCCTCGGATATAGCAGCCGGTCTCTAATTTTAGACCGGACCCGCTCAGCGATTTATCAAATTTCAATTGGAATTGCATGGGGATCCCTTCACCGCCGCGTCGCTGTCAGATGAGAAGCATTTAACACAGTCGGGCTGGAGAGTTGGTTGAAACAGTTGATTTCTAGAGAATTAATTGCTCTAAACCTTAATACATTTTACATATACACAGATGTAGAGTCTGAATATAGCAACTCGACCAACTCTCTAGCCCGACTGTGTCTCCCGGAATTACCTACCGACACTTTATAATTTATATATATTTCTACCGTAATCGGTCAAATTGTCGGTTAGGGAATTAAGACATATTTTTGGAAATTAGGTATAGGTAATGTCAATTTAAAATGGGAAGCAATGCACGGAAGAACTTTGAGATAGTAGTAGAAAAATGATTATACCTACTTTCACTTTTGCTTTTAACATAAAAATAGAAAATAGTAAATAATAATTTTTTTTCATGTTCAGAATTTAGGCCTTCACTGAATTCGAACACTTCATTTATATTGTTTACTTCTTTCAAGAACTTTTTCGCTGAATGACGACATATTTGGGGGAAAAACTCAGAAATAAAATAAAACAGTATTATAGTTACATAATTTTTTCATTTTCGATGTTATCTCTGAGATTTTCAAAATGTTGCTGTCTTCTGATAAGTAATTAGGAAAATGTAGGACGGATTTGAAGAGTTTTTTAGGAAGGAGTTTTAAGGGAACATTATGTACATTAGAAAGGTCATACTTTTCTCTATAAAATGTGAAATTTTCATTAAAAAATTCTGAGAGGAAGCTGTGTGGTAGCTGTTTCCGTAAAACGTTTTGCTGTTTTTAATCTGAATCAAAAAAGAAAAATATGTCATAATTTCTAAGTTCAAATGCCCGTCCTTTTGTGAAAAATTGAAAAAAAAACCGTTACGAGAAGAATTATTCTTTTGTCGACTTTAAGAATCATTTTTCCATTTTTTTGAATCAGATGAAAAGCAGCGAATATATGAAGGTTGTTGCACACGCCTTTTCTAAAAAAAAAACATTGTACAGAAAGAGCTACCACACAGCTTGTTCTCAGAATTTTTTAATGAATCTTTTACATTTCATAGACGAAAGTATGACCTTTTTAATGTACATAATGTTTCTTTGATAAAAACATTTTCCACCGAAAAAAAATTCTCAAAACCCGTCCTACTTTTTCGCCTCCTAAGTGTATGCAAATGAAACAAAAAGAACGCAAAAAAAAATGGTTAAACGGGTAATATAAGAATTTAACATAAAACCAGATCGACGAGAGAAACAAAAATTAATGCAGAATTTTGAACTGAATTTTAATACCGGTCATTTGACCGAGAGTGGTGGTACGTTTAGCGTTAACCGAGGGGATGTTCCTCGAGCCCTGCAATCCCTTTTTAAACGCGCTTCCATGCAAGTCAAATTTGTTGCCCAGACATCTCTCCTCCACTTAAAATACCAACCCACCCCGTCCACTCCCGCGCCACCCCCCGGCTCGGCGAAATTCCCGAGCTCCTTATTCAGCGCGTATATTTCAAACGAGGCCAGACGTGAATACGAAATGCAATTTTAAGCAACCGCGACTGGGACGCGGTTTTAAATAACCAAGGGAGAATCGACGGCTGCCAGACAACCTACTGAACTTTCCGCGAGCTGGTGTAATAGGGTGGACAAGCCCCGCTCGCCCCGGGGGTTAAATATCAAGCGCGATAGAGGGTCGCCCGCGAGATTCCAGTATCGGTGAACGTTCGCCGGGGCGTTCTCCGGCAGGGGTGTCCTTTGGCCGAGTGTCTCGGCAATCCCCGAAGCGGATCGAGTGTACGAAAGCTGGATGGTTGAACGAAGGGCACCGCACTCCGCTTTATTGTATTCAGACGTAACCAGAGCGCCGAGCTTTTTAGTCGCAAAATTGCCAGGATTACGCGAGGGCGCGCATCGTTCTCTACGAGCTGATCGATGATAGCGTGTCGTAAAATAATACGCTGGGTCAACTGAAACGCGTACAGCTCAAACAGCGCGCGATCAATAATCTCATTTCGTTAAGAGGCAAGTGGATCCTGGCTAATACATTCCGCGAGCTCGATTCCATTGGCGATCGCGGGGGTGCTTTTTAGGCTCGAGCGTGTATGTTGAATAATATCATCCTCTCTCTCTCTCGGATCCGTCGTTGCCCGCAGTGGGGCAAACGGCACTTTTTTGTGTTAAAATGGTAGAACTTTTGATAGAAACGAAACAGAGGGGTGAATCTTCTTCGAGGTTAAAGCTAAGATATTGCAGAATAAGGGAAAAATATTGGAGAAGTATGTCAGACAAGCTTTCACCTTGAAAGTCTATGTCAAAGTTGACATTTTTACGGGGATCGTGATTTTTCCGTTATAGGGTGTAGTTCAAGGTTTTCTTCCCTTATAGATCATCATCTTCTATAGAGTTTAAGGGGAGACACCACGGTAATGGCTCGAAGAGTAAAGGTACCTTTGGAAATTTATTAAAAGTAATGGATCTTTTTTAAACTTTAAGGACTTTTTATTGGATATTTAAGTTATGCGAATAGCTTCTTTTAAATTTTTATTTAAAGCAGATTTACAAGCTGTACGGGACCGGTAACTTTGCGCTGCAAAAAATCTGGTTGATAGCTTTTTAACAAAACGGTGCTTCTAAAATCAACAAACCAAAATATTTTAGAAACTATTTTTTTGACGGGTCGTTTATTAATTTACTAGAATCAAATTTCACCATTTTTTTCAGAAATTCACCGTTTTGTCATTTATCAAAATTTTCAAAATCGAACCCGTCGTGCCATAGCCATGCGCATATAGGTTAAAAAAAAAAACCTTTTTTTGGTTTTTTGATTTCTAAACAACAGCGGAATTTTTTTCCATCCCTATGTTACTGGCCCTGTACAGCTTATCAATCTGCTTTAAATAAATTTAAAAAAAGATAGTTTGCTTTTAATAAATTTCCGAAGATACCCATTTTTGCTTTTCGGGCCATTACCGTGGTGCCTCTCCTCATCTGACCGCAGAATTTGCTTGCCCTTCAGAATGATTTGACACAGATTTTCAAAGTCAAAACTTTATTTGTCATACTTCTCCAATATTTTCCCCTTATCCCCTCTATTTCCATTAAAAGTTCTACCATTTCGACCGAAGAAAGTGCAGTTCACCCCTCCGTGCGGAAGCTACCATTCTTACCAAGCGTTTCCCGATCCGCGCAAACTCACCCCGAGTAGGCGAACTTGGAGAAGTACAGCATCATCCTGAGGGACAGTTCCCGTTCCTTCTCGGTGTACGTCAAGGACGCGTTCAAAGGATGGCCAAACACGTACTCGACCTCGTCGCCGTGCATCACGCCCATCCACTCGCCCCACACGTTGGTGCTCGTCCTCTGAAACACGGTGCACGTCGTTAAACACCCGCTCCAATACGTCAGGCCCATCAGCCATCGCTCATCCCCGACACGATTCCCCATTAACCGCTCGGCTTTCATTTGCCGCGGTGCCATTTCGCGGGGTGGAAAAGTAGTGAGAGAAGTGGCGCGCTTCAAGATTCTAGGCCCCTTGAACCCGTGGGTTGGGGACAGGGCTAGTCGGGGCTTTTCGCAGCCTTTGTGCTCGACTCGAACGGCTGGCAGAGCCAGAAGACAACGGCGGAATCGGCGTAGGCGAGGCGAAAGGGGTCGCTTATTACGAGCTTGAAGGCGGGTCGGCAGGGCACCCAGGTGTCTACTGGCAGCTGGAATTATTCTAATATAGTGGCTGCAGCGGAGTGCAAGAGTCTTTAGAGGATCAACGAAGCGTCAGCGAGCCATAGAGGGGCGACGGAGCCTTCTTGCCTCGGGACACATCTTCCGTTATGGTTATCGCGTCTCGGTCCCGCTTCTGCTCTGGGCTAGGAAAATTGCGAGCCAGGCTAGAATAGTCGGAAATTGCAACGCTTGTCCTCCTGAATGTGACTCGTTGACGTACAACGGGTCGCCGGCTCCCCCCGGGCCCTGGCCCTCCCCTCGCTAAGAAACTTTCGATCACTCCTTGGGCAATTTTTTGGGTCATGCTGCCCAAATTTCACTTTGTATTTTCATTTTTGGAATACGTTTTGTAATTCCAATGTTTTTTTCTCGGATAGCCACGAAAAAAAACGCACCTCGGGCAACGCGGACTCGAACCCGCAATCTTCGGATCCGATCTTGCTTACTGACCAGACGCTTAACCAACTGAGCCAAAGTCGAACCCCAGAAGTCTCTTATTTCGAACTACCTTTTATGGGCTTCCTGACCCAACATCATTTTGTCGCGGCCAATCAGAACCACCGCGGACTTTGAAACGGCCTCGGAGACTCTTCCGTGGAATTACAGTCGCCTTGGAACGATCGATGCTGCCGCGATTACGCGCGGCCAGATGTTTCGAACGGGGAATTAATTAAGCTCGCCGCCCGAGTGAGTCCTGCATAGAGATTAATTCGGGGCAACTTGTAAAATTGAATCTGACAGGAGAAATCTTGAAACGCGTCTCGGGGACGGCCCCAATTTCCAACTCCGGCTCGCGGCAACTTTGTTCTAGGGAAATTTCGCGAGTTTCCCTTGCCGGTAAACGGTGCCCGATTTTTCCCCGCTGTTCGCCAGATTCGTTAGTCGGCGATGAGGGTCGGTAAACGCGGCGGGCACGGATACGGTGGTTATTTAAATTGTAGCGATTGCAAATGTGATGGCTTTGCGAACGATCGGGGAGGATTTATGGTTGAGCTACTCCACTGGTTTTTGACGATCCTGTGAACTTTCTTGTTGTTTTAAATGATTCTAAAAAATAATTCTCTTCTAGTACTACAATTTCGACGGTGATATGTGACTTCAAATTTTAAATGAAATCATGGGGCGTCCATAAATTAAATTAATACAATTAATATCTTTTTTTAGCTTCCAACCACTTTATCCCTTCGTTCTATATTAAATTGATTCACAGCCTGCCCCAGGATTTTAGTTAAAGTGACATATCACCATAGAAACTAAACTGTGGTACAAGAAAATAATTATTTCTCACTTTTTACTGCACTGTTGATAAAGTTAAATAAAATCGTTTCCCTTGAAATTTTCTTTTTACGTATCTTATTCTTCGGTAAAATCTCCATTGATCTTGTAGCGATAAGAAACAAGTCGGCTCGAAAGTTAAGTCGCTGGGCACGAGGCAGTCAGGGCCAATCAAGGAGCTTTTGTACCGGCATTGAATCGCGATCGATGCTCTTGGCGTTGACCTTTTCGATGAATAATAAACCGCGACGAGCTAATTAAAATCCTCCGACTCCGCGTTCGCGGCTGCTCCCGGCCACCCTTATTTTCGCTTTAATCATTAGGAACTCGGGACGAACTCGTCGAGCTTTTATCTCCGGGGTGGAAGTTGAGCGAGAGTCGCTGGAGAGGGGCTGGTCTAACCGCGTTGAAGACGCAGGGAACGGGGGCAGGTAGAATGGGAGTGGAGTTGCACGCCGGGAATTCAATCCTGCTGTGTATAATTTATTTTCGGCCACTGTCGACAGCGCGGGGATTTGCGGCGTCGCCTTATCAGCGGGGCCTGTTATTGATTCAGTCGCGAACCTATCAGAGCTGCCTTTCTTTCTGAAATAACTGGCGGCCTCGGCATAATAGCACGTCCCGCGGAATTTATAAAAGGAACGCGCCGCTGAAAAGCAGCGGGGACCATCCAGCTCGATAGCGCGACGGCTTCGACGGAATTCATCTCAACCGAACCGGAGGTCGCAGAAAATTATCGCCGCTCCGTGACTGACACGCTGGGATAGGGGAGCTCGGTATTCGTAAAAATAATCCGCTCGGTGGACTCGAGGCGTAGAAGCGGCGACGTTGGCAGGGGTATGTGTGGGACTTGGGATGAATCTCCTTGCCTCCACTTATTTTGTTTACCTAATGATTAGTGATTAGCGAGCACGGACAGCGAGGCAAGTTACCCACGCCTATCCTGCACCTAACCTAGAATTAACCAACCCTGGCTCAGATTTAATTGAGATCTAACAAGGAAACGCCCCCTGTCGGGGATGGATGTATCAAGTAAATACCGGTAGTGTTAGAAACCTCGGATAATGACAAAATTGTATGTACAGTAGTGAGCGAGAAAATTGGATCGTATATATTGTAAAAATATGTATAGTTTGTCGAATATGATCAGAATGGAGAATTGCTAATTCAATTGGCTATAATTTCTAAAATAAGCGAGGAAACAAGATTCATTTTTTACACATAGTCGAGGAATATTCGCAGTTGATTTGCAAAGCTTAAATGAAAAGATTTGTTCTATATTTTCGACTTATTTTTTTATGTAAAAGCACCCCTCCTTCGGTTGGACGAGGTGGTCCATTTAAATAAGGCCACCTAAATATCTGTTCCATTTGTCATGGTACAGAAAAGATTTGAATGTTTTGGAATGCATGTTGAATTTTTTGAATGAATAATATTTGAATATCGGAATTAGTCGAATCTCAAATTCGGATTCTACTGGTATTCGAATTCATCTGGAAATCGATTATTAGAAGTCAACTGGTATTCGAGTATTAGAATTATTCGATACTCAAATACGAAATCTGCCGGTATTCGAATATTCAGTATTCAAATTGGTATTCGAACGTCGAACTCGGATTCTACTCGTAATCGATTATTAGAATTATTCGGATTCTACTAGTATTCGATTATTAGAATTATTCAATACTCAAATTCGAAATCTGCCGGTATATTTGAATTAGAATTATTCGTATTTAAATATTCGAGTTATTCAAATCTCAAATTCGAATTCTACCGGTACTCGAATATTCGAATCTCAAATACTAAAATTATTCGAATTCTACTGGGATTCAAATATTAGAATTATCCCAATCATAAATTCGAATTCCACCGGTATTCGAAAATTCTTACACTTCGAATACTTGAATATTCGTAACGGTCCTATTTCAAATTTGATACACCGACCGGCAATGTTTCTTCGCAACACCGAACCTAACTCAACCGACACCCGCGCAAGCCAAGCTCGATAGAAGACTCAAGTTTCGTAGCGGGAAATATGAGGAGTCGTTTCCTTTACCCGCACATGCTGGTCTATGTACCACGCGAATCGTTCACCCTGAATTAAGAACGGCCAGGGCCGAATCCGCGGGGAAGCGCAGCCCGGTTTGTAACTTCCAAATAAGTTGGCAGGGAGTTTAATTCGCGGCCGCCGCGGGATGGATTAATTTTACACGCTGCGCGGGCATTGTTTAACTTTCGGGCTCGCGAGCGCGTGAATCTCGCATCCCCGCGAATTAATCTCGTAGGATACCCTGCTCCATCAATTCATTAAAACTTGATCGAACCTCCCCGCGCGGCAACGATTTTTACCGATCACTCGCGGCCCTCCGCAACTCGCCGTAGGAACTCCAAGAATTCTCCCCACCCGCGGGGGAAAAATCGAAGATCGGCAAGAGTTCGTTAAAACCCCTGTCCGTCGAAATTTCGAGCATCGTTCAAACTGTCCAACAGCGAAAAGTCGCTGAAACCAACAGATTTATTAACCCCCCTCTCCCCGGCGAAGCTTTCAATTGACCGCATTCCGGCCCGCTAAATAAATCCACCCTCTGGACGTCCGGTAAACGATCGCGCGGCGAAGTTTCGCGACCGCGTCTGAAAAAGTTGGATCACCCGCCACAAAGCGGAAAGTTGCCGAGCATCCTCCAACTTCATGCGGGGGCGCGTTGAACTCGAGAGTGCCATTCCGCGCGAGACGAATCGTCGGCGGAGCCGACGGGAGGCTTCGTTATTTATCGCCGCCACTTTCGAGGGTCTAAGACTCAGCCCATGTACAGGGGGTTTATAAAAATATGGAAGATTTTTCCAGGATCGGTTCTACTCGTCAAAATAATAAATAAAGTTGCTATACGCTATGTCCGATAATGCTTAGTTTTGTAATTATGAGCATATTTATATTCCGCAAAACACTGTCCCGAAATGTCTATTAGCTTAGTTAGATTATAGATACAAGTCAGGTTATATCTTCATCCGTGAATAATCTCTGAATAATTATTAACACTGGTGTAACCATGTTGCATAAATAATTGAAAAAATATTTAAACATTGCTGGAACTTCCAATACTGTGCCCACATGTGACGTCACATAGATGATTTTTATCTCTGCGTCAAAACGCGTCCGCCAACTTCGACTACGGTTGCCGCGGGATCGCTGAGAGCGGAATAACAGGCCGCAAGGTTGCCAGAAGCGTGGGGACGAGGGTGTCGGCGAAATCGTGCGGCTGTTTCACTTAATTTCCAGCCGGGTGAAAGAAGAAGCGTTGCCCGCGAGCGGAAGGGGCCGTGAACGCGCTAGCGTCATTACGGGGCTCTCCCGTGTTCGGTAAACGTCGTTAATTTTAACGATCCTTAAAATTACAAAGGCCAGGGGGGTGGGGGGCGGTGGACGCGAGGGGCGAGTATCGTCCAGAGGAAAGCCCGGCGGCGAGCGTAATGATATGGCGATCGATAATGCCCGGCGGAGCTCGATAGACGGCTGGAATTTCGTTACAACGGCTTAATAAACGTGTATCGAGCGGTATCTCTTAATTAACTTGGCAATTTTCCACGGCACGCTGCATTAACGTCACACCCGGCGCCATTTTTATCGGGTAAAAATTGCCTGTCGATTAAAACCTCGCCCGCGCCTTGGGAGCCCGTTCGCCGATCGAATTCGCGCGCCGCTGGCCGGCGAAAATCGGCAACTCGACGGCGGCTGACATATGGCTGACCCACATCACTCGCGTTTCGTCGAAAATTGTAGCTACGTACGATTTGCATAAAACGCATAATTAGATTCCTCATTCTTTTCTACGTATGAGCTGTAATTTTCATTGGGGTATCTTTAAAATTAATTAGCCAATAGGTTCTGTCACGCTGTTGACTCTTTCTTGAACAGCAAGAAAGTCTTCTTTCAAAAAACAACTCTTAACGTTAATGCGCAGCAACTGTGTTTAATTCATTTTGCATTTGCGTATACAGCATCATGTCACAGTATTTATATCTCTTACCAAAGGGTGCCCACCTTTTGGTAAGAGATAATTAAATAAATAAAATTGACAGAGCTTTGGTAAATTTTGTGAATCGTTATGACCAACTGACCCTTATTCGTATCTAATATGACTATATTCTTTCAGTATTCTATATTTTCCAAATATTATGAAACTATTAAATAAATAATACAAAACAACATTTCTCTCTATATTTCTCCATTTTATGCAGAAAAGCTCAGCGGGCTATAATTAAAATTAATTTCACTGATGAATTTATTACGTAATTCCGATTGTAATAATGCATCAAATTCTGAAATATTATCGACTCTTTTACAATTTCACAGACACTTTACTCGAAATTGACTTTTGGCACTGAGGCTCTTCTTGCATCCAACAGCACAATAAAATTAAGGAGTTGAAATGGTAAACGATGCAGGTGTCAGAAGCGAAAATTTTCAGTATTTTCTTCTCAAGGGGTCGTCCTTAAATTACGTAAGGGTTTTGGGGGGTTGCGAATTTCTTACGTTTTCTTACAAGCGGGAGGGGAATCATTAGAGTCTTACGTAATATTTTTTTAACCTAATTTTCAATATGACTTAAATGAATTATATAAATCTTTTGTTAAAGAATTTTAATACCTCAAAAAATGCAATGTAAGAAATATTACGCAAGGAAGTGGGAGGAGGTTTTAATATAAAATCTTACGAATTCTTATACTTGCGGAGGGAGGGGATAAGAAATCGCCAAAATTATCGTCGCCTAATTTAAGGACTTGTAATCTCACAACTCTATCTTATAACAGCTCTAGAAATATTAATACATAAAGCAGAAAGTTTTTGTCTGTCGCCTAAACCCTGGAGCCACGAAATCTGCCTTAGCTCTTTATCCCTGACGAATGCAAATAAATGTGACTACTTCAAAAAAACAATTTTTTTTATAAAATCAGATTCATCTACTTATATTTTAAAAACAAATTATTCCAGCACATACAGCGTTTACCACCACGTTCAGCATAGAGTTCAGATCCTTTTCCACTGCAAACATAATTTTTTATTTCCTTAGAGCTTACATCGTTTACCATTTCAACCCCAAAATAATTATCCCTAAAACGCTCCGCCGCGCAAAAAAAGCAGGATCCTTTTGACCCGGTTAACCTCCATTTATTCGTCAATGATAACCGTGTGAATGGGAAGTTTAGTCGCGGCTAACCAAGACACCGTCACCGAATAACGTCTCCTCGAGGTCTCCTTTCACGGGACGACCGGCGTGGTCCTCGGGACCACCCTGCGCGACTAGATACCGCGGGCGTACCTTTTCATCCCGTGCTTCGACGTCGAGTGAATGGTCGCTGGGCGCCGAGAAAAGTCGTAAAACGCGATATCCGGGCGCGTGGTCGATAATGAATTTCGCGTGGAGAAATCCAGCGGCGATGAAAGGATCCCCTGGAACCGGATTCAAAGGCGGACGGGGTGAAAAGGGGGTGAAAAGGAGCTTTCAGATGTTTGGAGAGGCGGTAAAACTGCGGCCCAGCTGGAAGAAGACTTCACTTGCCATTAATTCCTTTGGCCAATCGGCCACGCGATTCAGCCCTTAATGAATCGGCGAGGGGGGCAAGGGGGCTCGGGGGTGGGTGCCAGCAATTATTTTTCAACGAGCCGGGGGAAGAAGTCGGAGGATTCGAGGGTCGATTGGCGGTTGATTATTAGATAAATTTGAGCGTTTTGCCACCCCCTTCCCGGCTTTGTTACGTCCGCGTGACTCAATTGAGAGGAGAGATGACGTTTGCGGGAGTCGAGTTTCACGGTGCCCCGAGGCTACGGTAAATGAAATTTTTCCGCCGCACTCGGCCATTCACTTTGAAGCTCTTATGAGCCACGCTGACAAAATCAGCCAGCTCTGATGGACGAAACACGCTACAACTTCGGAAGAGACTCCGGTCTCGGAAATTTCCTTTCGTTTCACTTGCGAGCGAGGTACCAAACGCTCGACCGTTCTCCGACCCAGTTATTGCCTCTCCACTCTTGCGGAGCGCTCTCGCAAGAAACTTGTAGCGCTACCCCCGGATCTTCTCTAGTTTCGAGTGGCCCTGCGGTCGCCTTTAATTTTTCCCTCCGTCGACTCCCTTGGGACTCTTCCGCGGTGTCCGCGAGCCAACTTCGAGAATTCACGGCTTGTTTTTTGGAACGTCGAGGCGACCGTCGCGTTCGAGGGAAATTCCGAGCGGAACGATGATTGCCCGGAGTCTTGGAGGCTGGTGGTAGTTAGAGGCGGATTACTTATACTTTACGCAACGCTAAAACAGAACAATTTTGGGGAATTTTTTCTGGAGAAACTGTGAAGCAGATCAATTTGAACCTTTTTATGGCTTTATATTTAACATTTGCGGATACGAAAAAAAAATTATGATTAAAATATGATACGGCGGGGGTTGGCCTTTAATTATTGTCTAGAAGCATTAAACCAAAAATATTCTTATTATTTATGAAATTATATCTTCGATGAACCTCAAGAATAATAAAGAAGTAAAAAATTTACTAAACTGTAAAGCTTAGGAGAAAAAGCACGATCAAAATATTTCCTCAAAAAACCATATCTACTTTGTCTTCTAAGCTCTACAATTTTGTCAATTTTCGATATTTCTATTGTTCTAAAATATAGGTTATAAATCTTTCTTTCAATTAGTATTTTTCTTCAGGAAATATGAACTCACGAGTATTAGTTTTACAGTAAAATATTACTAGAATATACTTGTGCCCGTGGCGACTTCAAGTCAAAATGTTAACGTTTTTAATTAAATAAGTTAATTAATTTTTACATATTAATTCTAGATCTAAATACAAGAGGCTTTTTAAAAAAGTTTCTCTGATTGCTCTATAAACTTTAATATACTTTTAATACTTCTGATAGAAAATTCACTGCTTTTTAAATCTCCTACTATGGACAACATTGCACGTTAATTATTTTCCATTTTCTTGATTCATTCAACAATCCGTATTTAATATCACGAACTCAAAATGGAATGTAATTCTACAACCTTTGCTCTGCATTCATTCCCTTTCCATTGTTCGTATTTCATTTCCCTTCTCTTCTTTATTTATTTTTTATTATGATCTACCTAATGCAATTCTCTCTACGTTCCTCTAGTTCTTCTTGCCGCGCGCTTGTTTATTCTCTTTACGTAATTTTCTACATTTCACTCATCTTATATATCTCCCGTCTTTTCCCCTTTGTATCAAAGGGCTACCGCCGATAAATTTATTATTACCACTATTATAAACCTTAATGCTGCCTCGAGCTAAGAGTCCCTTATACACTGCAAGCATGGCGACCTCGCGCTACGGCGTCATGGCTCCCTTATTCCCAATTAACATCGTCTTTCGGGGCTATGGACGGAGCGCCTTAGGTCCTGCATCCAGGTCGACGAGGTAGTACCCTCCACCTTTCCTTTCCTCTCATTCTCATTTACGTCGGCCCACGCACGACACACGTGACACTTATGGGAATGTGGAGCACAGTGGCGGATTTAAGGGATCGTACTACTTTGATCGGCCGAAAAATTTAGCTATTTGTAAAGATTTTTTTCTGAATAAATACAACATATATTAAAATAAATCTTTTTGGTATTTATTAAGCTACTCTATATTACACAAAAAAAAATTAAAAATATATTTTGCAGTTTGTTTTAATTGTTTTTACAGCGTCAATATCGAGAAGTAACCGAGATTTTTCTCGTGGAACACCCAAGAATACACCCCTTGTGGGTGTTTTGTGAAACTTTGTTTTCAAACTAGCACCATTTTGTTACTTTTCAACAAAATTGTTACTTTTGCTAGAGGCTATAGCGACACTCATACGGATTAATTACCCCTTTTTCAAGTGCAATATTGATACTGTAAAACAACAATTAAAACAAATCGCAAAAATTCTTTTTAATTTTTTTGTATGATATAAGAGTAGTTTAATAAATACCAAAAAGATTTATTTCATTTGATGTTGCATTTTCTCAGAAAAATATGTTTAAAAAAATAGCTTAATTTTTCAGCGGTTCAAAGTAGAATGGCCCCTTAGCGGGCGGCCGAGTTTCCGCCTGGACCCCTAACTGGAAGGCCCCCGAGGGCCCTATATTTATTTTCTGTACCACTACAATGAGTCCGTTTTTGATAAACTAGCTCTTCATTTTCCCTCCAAAACGGGCTTCTCGGTACATTCGCGACCCGGGCTATTTCCCTTAAATCCGCCACTGGTGGAACTAGGGAAAGTTTAAAGCTAGAAAATTGAAGATTCCCGGAGATTGGGCATTCGCGGGATCCTGGGGGTGGTAGACACAGAGGGCGGACTAAGCTGGGCACCCAGGTGTGGCAGGGCACGGTTGTTGGGCGTGAAGGAAGAAGCCAGAAGCGCGGAGATTAACAGCTCGAAACGGAAGAGCAGTATGCGACGCGTCACGGAAGACGGTGGGGGCGGGGGGGAGTGACGGGGTCGGACGGTTTAAGGGGGCAGCTTTAACCACCGAGCGAAAGCGTTATTAAGATTACGGGCGGCGCGCATGAGTAATGACATCCTCCTTTGCCTCCACCGCCGCTCCCTGATAAATTACCTCCTTCGCTAATTACTTGGGCCTCGGCATTCCGCTTATGCGCATTTCACGTCCCAGTTATTCGACGCCGGCGAGTGAAACGGGCCGAGATCGAGTAGCTGTGAAAGTGAAACACGCGGCGGAGGCTGGGTAGAAATCCGGGGGAGGGGGAGAGGGTGCAAGCTCTCGCGCGGTTCCACCACGCGAACCACTCGATTTCTTATGGAGCGACTGGTGCCTCCACTGCGAGCGTAATTCCCGCGCGGAATTGCGCGGAAAAGGGGTTTGCAAAATCGCGGGAAGCGAGGAAGAGGGGTGCAGGGGAGGGGCTGTGTAATTTTTCTAGGTTAAGCTCTCCCTCGACCCGATACTTATCCCCCGTTCAATCCTCGGCCGTCCGGGCGTTGATATTTCTTGGCCGCCGGGGCCCTCGTAACGTTCCACTTGTGCGTTACATAAATTGTGGAACTCTAATGTCCTCTCGAGCTAAAGAGGCGATGAAAGTTCAAGAGGGCCGCCCTGCACGAGTGGCCCGTATATACCGCGCTTTTATAACTTCGTCCCGGGAATATATATCGAGAAATTTCGCGGCAAACTCGCCCGGCGGAGCCTCGCCGAAAGGCTTAGCCGCGCGGAACAAGAAAATTGCTCGCCTGCCTCCGCTCGAAGGGGACGCCTCTGAATTTTCATTGAAACGCTTCTCCGTTGTAAGCCGGACTGTTTTCGAGGCTGGTTTATCAATAGGGATAGGGCACAGCGAGGAATATTGCCAGGAAGTGGAAATTAACGCGCCGGGCTCGGTTGTGGTCGACTCGTACTACTTACTACTGCCGCGTATTCGCAGGTGTTCGTATCCGATTGCTTTGGTTTTTGAATGTGCTTTAGAGGATCGAAAAGTGAAAAATGCCTGTCTTTCTATGATGGCCCATTTGCATATTTAGGGAATGAAACCACCCCTCAAAGTTCATACGGGGTACAAAATTGTGATGAATAAAATTTTATATAAATTGCATTTGCGTCATAGGTCGCCAGTCACCGTTATTTGGGGTTAAACCACCACGCTTTTTTTATTCCGATTCCCCGTTTATTATTTATAAAGAAAAAAGTGGACTTTTCTCTTTGAAAAATCTAACTTTATCTTCAATATCACCATTCTTTTATTTTTCAAAATTTTCAAAATCTAGCTATTAACATATATTATTATAAAAAAAAAACTAATTTTGATTTCAAACACGACATACAGCATTTTCAGGCCACCGTGCAGCCGTCTAAAATCGAAAGAGTTTCGGATATGTATCCATAACTTCCGAGACACAATAATTTTGTAACTGAAACTTTTTTTTAAGTAGTTCATAATACTACGTAAACATAGTACAAAAACAGACAATTTTCATCACGCTGTTGACTTGTAAAAAAAATCTACAAAATTTTTCTAGCCTTCTAATGGGTATACCTCCTTAATTTTTTAAAAAAAGACATTATAAAGGACACCCTACCGCACACCTCTAGCCGATACACACGCTTCATCTGTTCTTGCGCGATATCTTCAAAGACAAGGAGTTCGGTATTAAAAGCGTAAAAAAATTTAATAATAATATCCCGGGCTAATATCTGGCCAACCTTTATTCGACAAGCTCTCAGAAGCCCGTCCTCGATAGCACCGGCATAATATCCCTGGTTTTGAAAGTCTATCGACAGAGGAACGACATCAGCCGCAAAAGGGGCCAAACGACAAAGGGGAAAGGACACGGTGACAGGAAAAGACGATTGAATGTCTACGTTTATCACATTCGCAATCTGTCAAGCCATCATTCGGTTCTTTCGAAGCGGCCTCGCCAGTATTAACTACCGCGGCACGGGAAATTTCCATTCTCTAGAATAACCGCCTCGCGTATTAATTAAAAATTTTTAACAAGGACCGCGATTCGTTGTCCCTGGTTCGTCATTCCCCGCGAGCACACAGACGAGTGTTTTCGTCTTTCGTTTCGCGTCACGTACCCTCTATGGTGGCCCTTATTTATACGTGTCGAAATATCTTTGCTCTCAACCCCTAGAACGGTGCCATTTGATAAAAAAATAGTCCCTGGAGAAGTTTATTGCAATCGCACAACAGGAAACGTTGCCAGGCCTTAAAGTTTAGAATCCATCAATAGTTTGAATTTTAAGAATTTCTCAAAACTGGTAAGTCCTATCGAAATTTTGTTCAAATAATATTGAAAGAGCATTCAATTTTCTACAATTATTGTGTATATAATTTTTTCGTGCTTCCATCCATTTTTTAGATAGTAGCGTTTGAATGTAGAGTGATCGGCGCGATACGCAAATAAACAATACGTCACGCCGTACAGACGGGGCGCGCGGAATGCGGACTCCTCTACATTCAAACGCTATTATCTAAAAAATGGTTGGGAGCACGAAAAAAAAAATATATACAGTAATTGTAGAAAATTGAATGCTCTTTCAATATTATTTGAAGAAAATTTCGATAGGGCTTACCATTTTTGAGAAATTCTTCAAATTCAAACCATAGATTTTAAACTCTAAGGCCTGTTCAGCACTCTTTCCCTTTGTCCAATTGCAATAATCTTTGTCAAGAACTATTTTTTCATGAAATGGAACCATATTAGGTGGCGGGGGCAAAAGAAATCGCAAGTTGAATATAAGGGCCATCCTAGTGGCCCCCGTATTTGCACTTCCAACTGAGATCGACGATCTCGCCGCGCCACGGCGTGGGTGAATAATGGATCCACCGTCGGAGTCGATTCCACGGCCGTCACCGATAAAGGGGTCGGCCCGAATCGGGGGAAAAGAATGACCGTCGACGCCGCGTTATCACTCTGGTTCGCCGCGTGCGTGGCCGTGTCGTCCCGCGGCAAATGTCACGCTAGATGCCGCGATGGCTGTGCGAGCGTTAACGGGTCGCGCTATCGATCCACCCGGAGGCGTCCACGTGCCGGACGAAAAGCTTGCGGCCACCTACTTGCGTGAAGAAGTAGTAGTAGACCTTCATGCCGCGATCCGCGAACAGCTGGGCGAAGTGGATCGAGGGGCAGGTGAAGAAGTAGTCGCCCACCACGTCCGCCACCATCTTCTGGTACAGGTAGCCGTTGTTCACTTGCTCCCAGTCGGTGTACTGCAACAGAAACCAGTCGAGTCGGTGAGTAAACACCAAGGTTCCTCTTAGCACTCACCCCCTAGAACGGTGTCATTTGATAAAAAAAAAAAATAGTCCCTGAAAAAGTTTATTGCAATTTATTGCGAATTTTTCAAAAATCTTAAGTCCCATCGAAATTTTGTTTAAATAAAGTTAACAGAGCGTTCAATTTTCTACAATTACTGTATATATAATTTTTTCGTGCTTCCAACCAGTTTTTAGATAACAGCGTTTGAATATAGAGTCATCGGCGCCACGCGCGCATAGACGATACGTCACGCCGAACAGGTGGGATGCGCGAAGTGCTATATTCAAACGCTGTTATCTAAAACACGGTTGGGAGCACGAAAAAATTATATATACAATAATTGTAGAAAATTGGATGCTCTTTTAACATTATTTGAAGAAAGTTTCGATAGAACTTACCATTTTTGAGAAATTCTTCAAATTGAATCCATCGATGAATTCTAAACTTTAAGGCCTGATCGGCACTCTTTCTTATTGTCCGATTGCAATAATCTTTTTCAGGGACTATTTTTGTATGAAATCGAACCATATTAGGGGGTCTAAAAGTAAAAGAAATAGCAAGTCGAAAATAAGGGCCACCTAGGCTCCACCCGCGTGTCTGCAAAACTTCGCGAGCTTTTGGTAACCCAGGCAGGCTTCGAAACTTCAACGTTTCCCCGTGGGACTGGGTAATTGGCAAGCCAAGGCCCGGGGCCTCGCGACGCCGCAATCACGGTCAGCCGTTCGGTGATCAGAGTAATGGACCGTTCCCCGTGACAAAGCGAACACGATCCTTTATTCGCGACGGTCCCGCCTACCTTTCACGCGATCGTGTTTTTCCCGGACAAAGGCAATTGGCTGTAATCGGGGATGTTCTCGCGTCGCGTTGATGGCTGGTTCGTTAAAGATATTCATGGGGCGAGGGAAGCGGCGCATTAGCTCGGCGGTTATCGTCGGGATAAGTTCCTTTTAACCGCGACAGGACCGTCGGACGTTTACGAGCCACTTCGGGGCTGAAAGGCTTGCTGGCAATTAACCCGCCCGAGGAAAACAACGCGGCCGTAATATTTTCATGAAAACCACCACGCGATAATCGGCGCGTATCGATCCCGCCGCGTGTTTACAACGAAACGATGGTGCTCGCGATGAACGGTCCCGGATAACCGTCGCCCGTGAATTCTCGGTACGAGCCACCTGGAAACAGTCGGCCGTTTAGCGAGCGTGGGACACGAAAGCGCGGTGACGTTTAAAGGCGTCGTTGCAGCGTTTCGTTTCAATTCCTGCGAAATGACCTTGGGGGTGGGTTTCTTTTAAGCATCGAGCACTTCGGGGGCGGGAATTCCTCGCGAACCTGTTGCGGGGAACGCGCGTCCCCGCGGCGGGACAAAAAGTGGAAGCGGAGGCGCGCGACCAGTTAAAAGCGGGCCCATTATTCAGAGTTCCGTGAGCAATGGGAAAGTTGGGCTTCCGTGGGAACGGGGCGTCGATGAGGCAGGCGACCTGGATCCACTAACGGCAGTTAACTTCCGATTAATTAGCACCGGCGTCAATTAACGTCACTCTCGATCGATGAACTTTCTCGATCAGCCGCCTCCAGCTCCCTGCTATCGATTTCACATTTATGTTTAGGCTGGGATCTTAACTTCCACGTCTGTTAGCTGTCTGAAATTCTAGCTCGCGATGCCCGCGGTATTCAGTGACCGGTACTCGTTTGTGTTTCAATCAAGATTTACGCAGCGCTGCCAATTTTTTATTTGCTCCGCTCCAGCTGATTTTTTTTTTTAAATAAAAACACTTTCAAGACTTCCAAATAGTGATCCTTCATTTGCAAAGAATCCCGCCTTTCTAGCTTTTCATTTTCATATAGAAAAACAATCATAAAGAGTGCTTAATTTTAGGGCAAATAAAGTACTAGGCTTATTAAAATAATACTCATTCATCTACGCTTATAAAATGAGAGAAAATTCAAATAATAAAAAGAATTGGGAGCAGTGGAGCAGTAAAAATTTTCTGTGCCTCGGCTCCGGGAAAAACACCATTGCTCCACTGCTCCCTGCTCCAGTTCCGAGCTCCGCTGTAACGCACTGATACTTATTTGTCGCGATGGAAATTGTGGGAGTTTAGGGTGAATGAATATTAGATTGGTATGAGTTGCTTGTTTATTTTACGTATTTCTATTTTAAGGGCTGGAGGTGGGAAGAGAATTTTGTATTTCAGTTTGTTTATTGGAGTATTACATGATAACGGTGAGTAGGGGGACTTGATAGCCTTCCTTTATGTTTCGGAGTGGGGGAGTCGTTCAAGCTGGCTCAGTGCCACTTCACTCTGTCATTCGCGTGCCAGACGTCCGCGCAACAACGAGCCTCGTCGTTTCCATTGCTTCGGCACTTTGGTCTGGGAAATTTGTTGTGTATTTTAGTTTATGGGTACGCAGGTATCTGTATTTTATGTATTTCAGATATCACGCGTACCCTTAACCATTCAATGGGTAGATATTCTTAGATGTCCACGTGCCATACAGCATTAGGTTGGAAAACAGTCTTTAGTTTGTGCAATAAAGACGCTTAAAGACACTTCCCGGTCAAGTCGCGCGAAAACATAGGTGAATTTTATGATTTTTTCTAGAAAAAAGTATATAAACTTTTTACACTTTAGTCTGCTATAAATGTAGAGTACAAAACTATTTTTTTATTTCACTTTTGTCCACCTCTGCCTCTGATATGCATTGCGCGCTGCATCGTTGTAATAAAACAGGCCTGGACTGTCGCCACGATAACTTTAGACAGGATGATCCAAAATCAAAAACCCAAAGGTATTCCATAATTACACGTGTGTGGTTATCGCGCTACCCTGAGGCAGTATTAAATGATAGTTTAAATGATAGAGTCCCGAAACATGTTTGTTTTGCACAAAAATGTTCCGTAAAAAAAATTGAGTGTTTGGAAATTCGCAATAGAGGGTAGCGCGAAAGCTAGTGTAATTACGAGTAAAAGCCTGTTTGAATTTTTAGATTCGGTCCACAATTGCATTTTTTATCGTGGCGATAGTGCGTGAAAAATTGTTTCGAGAAAAAGGTACTTAAAGTTTGACGCCGAACGCGTTCGTCTAGTAACGGGGAGTATTTTCCATGTTTATTTTACTGGAGTTAAAATAAAATTGATTCGTTTTTAGATGAATAAATGTTTTATTCATTAAAAGAAAAATCACGTTCCTATCTATTATACCTGCGCTACGATCCATCTTCAAAAAAAAACACCTAGTTTTAAGACCGTCACACTGATGGCTCCCCTGAACTGCCTGTAAAATCTGTACTGCTGGTAGTTTCGTTCTAAAATTTTACCTGGCCATTCTTGAGATGTTATGGGATGAAAATATGCAAAAAAAAATTGATGTTTAGATGTGCCCTTAATAATAATAATAAAAAAATATCCTAGATGTTAGACGTCACGTCTTCTACATATTTCAACGTTCATTACACTGTACATATAATTTAGACTTGCGGACATAGTTCCCACAAGTTTCCACTATGTATACCTAACGCGAATTCCTCATATATCCCACATACTTGCTCAAGCACTTCCTATATATTTCCCATGCGTGTGGTTCACTTCCTGTACACTTCACGTCACATCACTTCCAATTAACACGTCACACCTCACAATTTAGCACCCCGCGAAAATGCAGCACTTTTGCAAACATTATTCACGGGTTCCCAGATCAAAACCGTGGCTTGCAAACGCAGCAATTAAAAAATTACTTGTCCCAAATTCCATTCCGGGATACCTACACTTGCAGTGGAAGCAAATCTCGCAGTGTGGGAGTAGCATGGAAATACTGTATGAATAATGACAGGTTAATATATAATCAACATTGTATGTAAATTACTGACAGATACCCCGAAGAGTGGAAGCATTCTAAGTGGTGGCAATCATGCCAATTGCATCGGTACCGAGGATGGTGTAAGCCAGTGTGGGAACTGTAAATTGTACGGGCACCGCAGGAAACATAAATAATTCTAACAACAGGAAGAAAGTCAAATAACCAATTCAACGATTATTTGTAGGAACATTCTTTATTTACAACAGCGGCGTAAAGAATATATTTCACCGCTGACATTATCGTCAAATAAAAATACTCTCAGCTCTACATTTCTACTTTATTGTCCACCAAATACTCGGACACTTGTTTACCAACCCCTTTGCCAACGTGGAGAGCAAAATAATCAGCGCCATTGACTCTCAGAAGTAAGCGGCACCGAGGTAAGTTGATGAATTGAGGCGTCAGGGCGTGGAACACGGGGCAACTTTGATTGCTAAAAGATTACTCTGCGCCCCTTAACGGTGTTGCACAGGCCGGCAAGTTTAACGAAATGAAACTGTGGGCCGAGGAACGGCCTTTCCATTTAGCCCCCGCCAAGTTCGCGTTTGCGCGTTATTGCTGCGCCCCGACTTGTTCCCTAATACGAATATACGAAATTTAAAAATTCTACGTACGCGCCTCGCGCTCGGTACCACGCTCCTTAAATAAAAATACCGTTCCCCATCCCGGAACACGTGCAAACTAGGCGCCTCGCCTGCCATTTCCCCAAACGATCACAGTCGTTAATGGAACCCGCGAACACACGTATCCCGGCTGGAAGCGCCGATATCCACGCGAGCCCACGACCGTGCATGTTCAACTATTACAGCGCAGGCAGGGCGAAATTACCGGTTCTGTCGAGCCTGGCGGGCAATATGATACCCTTGCAGGGCCGAGAGAGCTCTGGTTCAAGGCTTTAATCAAACTTTCGGCCGAGTATCTTCGCGGGAGGACACGTAATCTGCCAAGTGTAACGCGTTCTTATCGCGGGGAGGAAGGAGGAGTTACCTGCCGCGAGATACCGTAACCGGGACGGCGAAACTAAATTCTGCAAACGAGCGGGGCCATCAGGGATGCTTAAAGAAGCATCCCAGGGATGTCTGACACAGGGAATTAGTTTGAGAAGCGCACGGCGGATGAAAGGAGGCAAGCGGCTGTTTAAAACGAAGTTCGTTTCACGGCAGTCCGATTCGGGTGCCAGAAAGCTCCAGGTCACGCGACCGGAAACTCGATGCGTCGTTCAAAGCGCCGCACTCATGGGCCCGGTAATTCCGCAGCGACCATTTTTCCCGCTCGTTAGTTCGTATATTTTGTTTAAAAACCCTCGGACTAGCGCGAAGCGACAACCTCGTTAACGACTGCGTCGACGAAGTTAACCGAGCGATATCGTTCGGCGAACAATAAATCCAACGATTTCCAATTAAAGGGTAACGGCTGGCGAGGCTTGGAAAGGCTGTGAATCCTGAACCAGGACGTCACTTGAAATCCTATCAGCAGAGCGGACAGAAGTAAGCTATGTATTCCGTGTGGCGTTCGGTGAAAGACCGCGGTTGGTCGTGACTAATCGAAACGACCGGACGAGCTCGAGGGCAGTCGGTGAATTAATGGGGGGACCGACCCAGTGTCCCCCCCCCCCCCCTCCCCACCATTCCGAGATTGCGAGAACAATAAGAACCGGCGATGAATTCTCAACGAGAGTAATATTAATGAATTGTCATAATAAAGTGGAGCAGTCGTGCTCCAGCGATTACCGCCGCCCAACTGCGTCAGTCGAATTTATTACGGCGATAAACCGGACGCGGATAAATTGATTCGCGTTAAAAAGCTGCCGTGATTAAAGGAACGCCCGAGTCTTCCCGTGCGTTGCGAGTGCAAGATCGTTAGCGCGGGCGGTTTCAATTTATAAATTTATCCGACTCCGGAGACACTCCACTCGCGTAATTGCGAGCGATTCTACGTTTGAATTTTTTAGCACAGCAGGAGGGGGGGGGGAGGGTGGAGGAAGGGGGCGCGAGGCAGTCGCTTAATTTCCCAGTTTCAGCGCGCGCGCACCGGCTTAAATTATCCACGCCAGCTTTGATCTCTGGAGCTTCCGAAAGGCCTCTCTCCGAGACTACACACCGACACCCTCCTCCTCCTTCCGTTTGTGCCGCGCTGAAAGCCTAAGGAATCCAGCTGGGAAAGCTTTGTTTCGACGCGAGCCACTCGGTTCCCAACAGAACGATCGTTTGCGATGCTCTAACCCTTCCCCCGTTGGCCTTATTTTCCGGGGGAACTTTCTTAATGGCAGGCGGGGGCTTTAATCGTAGCGAACCTGAGGAAACACGCACACCTCCGGGGTTAATGGGAAACATGGTGGTATTGTTTCCACGATTTTCAATTGTCGGCACACGGATCCTTTAAGCGGTTAACGACAATCGTTTTTGTTGCATTTCCCTTGATATCGAAGTTCATTTTATTAATTCGAGGACAATCTACTTTTTTCCGCGGAGCGGAACACAGTATTTAATTGCAGGAAATTCAAGTCACGAGTTATTAATTACTTTAAGAAAGTCCACTACTTTAAATACAAGACAGAAAAAATCAGAAAAATATTTCTGCCAGTTTCGGGACTCGAACTCGGGGCTTACTGGGTGGGAGTCATGTGCCTTACGCACTCGGCTCCAATAACTCATCACTTTGCCCTTTCTTTTCTCGTTTATTTCTCCGACGACTCTTCGCAGTTTCTGCGAGACTTCATAAGCATTTGAATATTACACGGTAGCCACCCTAAGGTACAATATTTTTCACTTAATAAGCCCGGGGAATAAAGATCTGTAGGCAACAATGCTTTAAAGCCAAGCACGGTTACAACAAACGTCCGCGGCGCATTCGGAAGATGGAAATTTTCATTAAACGGAGAAAAATGGAAGGACGAGGATTTCCCTTGGCATTGTTTCACGGCGACGCGGCTCCGAAACGCTCTTAAATAACAAAATTTACGAGCTTGCCCCGAAAATTCAAGGCCGTGAAATATCATATTTATGGGAGAGACGGGGTTGGCAAGTACGTTCATGTTTAACGCGAACGACGAGGAAAACGGAGGCACGTGTCCATATACTGCCTTCTTTCGGCTGCGCGCTTCCCGATGTTGTTGCAAAACCATATATTATTACGATAACGCTTACCACAGACCCCCGAATGGGGAGGGTGGGCCGCGTTCCCTCCATTATTTAACCGCGAAATATTCCCGTAACAAGCCGCGCCGCGAGCTTTTTTACTTTCCCACTGTTCGCTGCGCCGCAACCGTTTAACGCGAAAACTTGCCGTTTAACACTAGCTCGCCCCGTGATGTTAACCGTCGCTAATTTCACGGCGATATTAGGGAACGTTTATTCGGCACGGCCGCGTGACCCGGTTCCTTGTCGCTGATCGCGTTGCACGGTTAATCTGATTCTCGATCGGGCCTATAATTACACGTGACAGGCAATTTTCATGTGTTGAACCGCCCTTAAGTACCGTAAGCCGTGGTTTAAATTCAGCCGCGCGGTTAGCTTATCGACTTAACTCCCCGTGGAAGCATTCCTCCGCCTGGCTTCGCTTTCCTTTCGCCCTGCACGCTGCAATTCCCTCCCGATGAATTTGCATTCGTTGCTCGCTTGGCCAAGAAATGGAAAGGAAAGGAAGGTGGCGCTTTTTTCCAATCGCGGGTGTACTTGCCCTCGAAATCCCGCGAATTTCAGCAGAAAATTCAACGTCCCCCCCGGCTACGAGCTTTAAGCACAATGTGTCGCTCTGATTAATCCAGTGGAACGGCAATCGAATTGCCGCTAGATTCGCCCGAAAGCGGCGCTAGTTGGAATTTTGTCTTTCAGCCGGTTGAACCGTGCCGCGGCGTTATTAATTCCGCAAACAATAGCACGCAAATTTACGCCCACGGTCGGCCGCCTCGCCTCTATTCGCGATTTTCGACAGCTGTCGCTAATTATAGAATCGCCATCGGCCATTAGCACAGCCGACTGGGCGCTGCCGCGCGATAATTGTAGCGCCGGAAGTCGCCGGGATTGCGCGGGCGAAATGAGCTATAAAAGTGTCGCCGCTGCCATCGATCCCGCCCTCATTAACAGTAATATCGACGCGCGGCGTCCGCCCCGCGATTCTTCCGTTTTGCAATTCAAATGCGCCGCATTGTTATTCGCGAAAGTACCTCGAGGCCTCCGACGCCTCTTCTCGCAACGTTCTACGACAATGGCGAGGAGGGTTTCTTCCTCGGGGAGGAAGTCTCGCGGGTCAAAGGCGGCTGGCGGAGGCGAGGTATCAAAGGGAAACCTAATCGAAGCACGATCTGCATAAATCCATCGCGGCCAATCCTTCGTGCGGGTGGAAGTTGTTGCACGTGCTGGTGGGAATTGCAAACTCCCGGCTACGTTCTGTTTCGCTTCGACACGCATGCGTCGCGACGGAGCGAGCAGAGGCGTCGAACGGTGCGGGGTGATTCTTCCGCGAATATCAACGAAAGATCGGAATTGGCTATTAAAACTTCGCGATAACTTTTCGAAGGGATCAAGGACCGCCCCTGCATGACTACGTACACGGTGTGCAGGGAGTATCCCTCCAAGTGGGCCGGGGGCGCTACTATTTCCATCCTCGTGGAGTTTCTGAGCAACCAGTTTCGAATTTGTTGACGTCCACCACCCAGCAATATCTGTATATACTCATAATTGGTGTACGAAATATCCCCTTCTTCTTCTACAACCTTCGAGATCCTCCTGGAGAACCTTCCTCGTAAACGCCAAGGCACCACCAATTCTCCCAGTTACTCAAGAATACCCAAATTCTTCTCTCCTCCTCCATTCTTAACTATTTATGTTCGTTCTCACCGCTACAATCACCTACGATACCTGAACCTGAGAGAGAGAGAGAGAGAGAGAGAGAGAGAGAGAGAGAGAGAGAGAGATGTTATCCGCTCACTTCCCTACGTTCCCACCAAAGAAAGTTCCTTTAAGTTCCTCTACTTACTCAACACCATATGCACACACTTTAAGCCTTAAATTTAAGCGGTATCATCAAACTTTTGTGAGTCCTCACACTCTTATATTATATATTATATTAATATATGGGGCTCTTTTGGTTGGTGTTATATTTTTCTGCAAACTTAACCCCACCCCCGCGTCTCATATTCTTCTCGTCGTCGTCAATCTTTCTCTTTCTTCTATCTCTCTCCTCCCTCTTCTTCTTCTTTCTTCTCTTTTCCTTTCTCAGGTCTGACCTCTCAATACTACATACTCTCATCTCCCTCCCTAATTATAAGCAGATACTACTAACTACGGCCTCCCTCCAACCACCTCATCCGTCAATTTTTCCCAACTTATATTTATTTTCAAATGATATATTAAATACGTTTTTATTATCATTATTAATTCTTATAATAATGATAATATTATAGTTTTCTTATAAAAAAACGGGTTTGATCCGACCGGGGATTCGAACTCACGACCCTCAGGGTACTGGGCAGTCGCATAACCAACTCTACCAACGACGTTCCCGCGAGGTCCCTTATTCCTATCGGCCTCTTATGTTGCACGTAGCGGGCGAATATCAGAATCGAAGTCGATCGCCGACGGTGCTAATCCTGTTATCGGTGACCACTAGGCGTGCCGTTTGGATTAACTGGCTCGCGATTACACTTAATTGCGCGGCGACACGGGGCCGAGGAGCATCAGGAGGAGCGCACCGAGCGCAGGTCCGCGGTAATATCGTCGCGGCGCGACGACACGTCCCCGGCAAACGAACGAGCAACGTACCGATGCGTTCCCGAACGTGCTCGGGATAGAGATCCTCGGAATAGAGGGCGCCGGTCCAACATCCTCGACACTTTCGCGAGCTTTTTCCAGCGAGGCTCGGACGCCCCTCGGGATTATTTTTCGTCACGTAGCTTGTTGTTTCGTCGCGGAGCGTTGTTTTAGCCGGGGGCCGGCGCACCGTGAAACAAAAGGAGCTGCAGGGAGAGAGGAGGCCAGCCATGGGGAAAGACTTTTCCGCGATATTTCCCGGAAACAAAGGGCGCCTCGAATTGAATCCCGAGAGGATGGACGGGACAATGGCGGCGTCCTTCGCGGGACTTTTGTTTAAATAATCTCCGTCTCGCCTCGGACGATCCTTAACGGATCTCCCGCAGCCCTCCCCGCGACGCAAAAGAAAAACCTCATCCTTCCACCGTCTTTCTTCCCTCGACCTACTTGAGCAGAATGGTCCCTCGACGCCCCCGCTCTGTTTCGCGTGCCCGCGAAATATGGGTCGCCGTGTGTTCCCGTCGGATTAAAAATAACGACCAACCACCCTTCCCCTCTCTCCTCCCTCGAGCGGGCCGAGTAACGTTCCGCCCTCGGCGGAGAACTTCCGTCCTTAAACGCGCGCCAGGTCGCCGACGTTTCGCCGGAGCAGCTGTGTTTACTGGTAATTTACGAGGCCCGCGAACGACAAGCGCGGAGAATCGATAAAGACACCCCCACCCCCGTCGTGCACCGTGATTATCTTGCTCCTCGGACGGGGTGGTTGCGTTCGATTGAAACACGCGCCTCTTATTCCCCGGGTTTCCATCCGTCTTCAGAAATTACAGGCTACGGGAGCCTACGGCCGGGGGTGAATCAGGGGGTTGTTTACGAACGATGGAAATAAGATGTCGGAAGGGACGTGGGCGACCGTCCAGTGACCCTCGAAAGGAACAGTGAAGTGGTGGTTGGAGGGAGAGTGGGGGGACGGTGGTCGCTACTCCGCGGGGTGGATTTAAGGGGTGGCCACTTATCGAGAAGCCCCGCGTAACCGCGGACCTTGATTTACTGGCTCGATAACCGAGGACCATTAATATCAAGTGGGAAACGCGACCAGCACATCCCACGTGCCATCTGGTTTTCCGTGTAACGGCCGCCGACACGCCTGCACACCCTTCTTCCCGCCAGCACGCAGCCCTGACCCACCCTCGGTTGCATGAAATTTACTCGCCCGAGCGAAGGACGCTTCCTCTCGTGCCCGCGAAGAAAACGGGCAAAATTGCGGACAGCAACTGTCCGGCTCCCGCGAGTGGTTGGAAATTTCGCCGGAAAGTTCGGCCCCGTCAATTCGCCAATTTACAGACCAACTTTCTACGTACGCGCGTTCCCGCTCGGCGGATGTTTGAACTTTATTAATACCGTTCCACTTAAACGTGCCCGCCGTACTGCGAATTATTTATTCACCGTGCCGGAGTGAGCAACGTGAGCTTTTAAAACGCTCGCGAAAGGGGATGATACCTTTCCCTTGCTCTGGAGATGGAAAGAAAATTATCCCTCTGTTGTGCCCGACGGTTATTTAAATTCCGCTGACCCGACCGGCACGGTTCAATTGAGAAGTTAATTATTTCAGCTTGCAAATTCGCGCCACTCGAATCCCACCCCCCGCCGATACCGATGCGAAATTATTCGGCGGAAGTGGGGGCAGGGCAGTGACGGTGGCTTCGGTCGCCAAGATAAGACTGCGGAACGTTTATAATTAACTCTAAAACCGTAGTTATCGGGGATCTGGGTCGGTAATTATGAACACGCGTTTGCGAATACCCTTGCAGCCCCCGAAACTCTCGGCCAAGATCGATCGCCACCCTCCCCCCTCGCCCCCCGTTCCGGGCTCTCTGAATTTTTCAGGCTGTCCCAACGCCAACCCTTTTCCTCTCAAACTCAAGCTGTCGAGCTCGCGTCTTCCACGACGCGGATTAATAATTAATCCTGACATCACTCGATATTATGCCTGATTCGCATCTGGAGCGGATTGTCCGGACCAGTGCCTGAGAGATGGAGAACCTCGCGAGTCGCTTGGAGTGCTTAACCCTTGGGGGACGAAATTTGACTTTGTGGTAAAATATGTTGTTCTTGTTTATTGAAAGAAAATAAAGGCCGAAATAATAAAATTATTCTGGAGGTTAAATATGTTTGAGGCATCATTGAAGATGCCTTCTGCAGGTAGAGAAGCTTCCCGAGTGGGGAGAATTTTATTTATTGAATGTTTCTTGTGTTAAATTTCTTTTTTATTCATAAACTTTAATATGCTATTAATGTCACATATTTAAAGAGTAAATTTTTTACTAAAAATATTAGAAATTAAGAAAGTTATAATTTTTTAAGCAAGAAAACTTTTTCTAAAACTGTTCCTTTTTCTTTAAATGTTAATTTTTAAGGATGAACATACATTCTATAATGTTCGAACTTAATCTCACAAATTCTGATGACTTAATTTTATAAATAGTTTTTAAACAGCAGCTGATTGAAAATTGCCTTGGATCGAATCGACTCAGTGTGACAAATATGTTCGAAATAAAAAAGAAAAATATATAAAAAAAAGTTTACGTTAAATTGGTGGATTATATATATTGATAACTTTTTAAACCTCTCGGGTTTTTTCATAATTTTGTATTGTCATTGAAACTACACGTCGCAAAATTTCCGGACAAATGGATATTTGGAAGTTTTCAGATTTGAACCAAACAAAGAAACACACATACTGAGAATCAAAGCTGAATAAAATCGTTTAAAAATGGGTGTGACAACCAAAGGTTAAGGCAGTATCTTTACGAGTTTAGACGGCCGATCTTCATGATTTTCACGATTTTTTTTCTAGGCGACGAACGAAGATACAATTTTGGTGCTTTGTAAACATTTTAAATCACACTTCATGATCTGAATAATAATTCTTTATTACACCATTTTTTGATTGTAGTGTAGTGGAAAGATTCAGCTGGACTGCTTTTTAAAACCTTGCCCTGGATCCTGAATTACCTATCTATTAACTACACATTATTTCTAACTTGCACACTATAAAATATAAATTATAAACTACTCTGTTTATGCCTATGCGTTGTAGTTCCTAGAGCTATAGATTAGCATCCTTTAGATACGTCGCGTCTGACTGCCTGAAGGTTTTCATGGTTTGCTGACCCCAAATGCACCCCGATGGTTGGTCGTAATATATGTCGACGTAAGAGAATGAACCAAAAGATGAATAAAAGTGTACTCATATAGCACCAATAACGCATAATTCGCCGTCGCTTAGAAAAGAAACCTCGGCCATCTAACTCCGAATACACCCTTAAAAACTTGTTACGGATTATCGAAACTCGCAGCGTCGGGGTGCGCCCTAAATTAGTGATAATTAAACGCGGAACAAAAGCCGCCGCGCATATAGTTGCCGCACGCTGCGGGTCTCAGCTTAGCGCCCGAATTTATGACCCGCCCCCGTATGCTGGGAATTGTTAACTATTAATTTCCGAGAGCTGTCGGTTAGCTGAAACGCTCGTCGCGGTTTTCCACCCCGAAGTGCGTTTTTTTCAACTTTCGCATCTTCTCGAAACCGAGGTCCAACTGACGCGCGACCAAATCCTCCCTTCCACTCGTTAGACGTTCATTTTTAGAACGCGAGAACGTTGAAGACAGAAACGAAGAAATTGTGAATTTGCCTCAGAAAATTCCCGCGCGTCCCTCGGCAAGGAGGGGTGAGTTGCGAGTCGGGGTTCAAGGATGAGAGAGCGCAGGGGAAGGTCGACCGTCGCGGGAGGGCGAAGAAGCCTCCGTGTGCAGCGCGCTTCGATCGTAACAGCGAGCGCCTGAAACGCTGCAACCCGTCGCGCCGCGTTCCCTTACCGCGGCCAGACACCTCTTTTTAATTATGCAACTACCGCACAGCAAGGCCGGCCTTCTCTTCCGCTCTCGTGCCTCCTTTGTGTCGACATAACGCGCGCGAACCACCTTCCCCTTCAACGCTCCGCGAGGGACGCGTGGTTTCCGCGACGAATGAAATTCCTCCGCGCGATTCTCCGGAGAAATAGGGGGTGCATCGAGGGGCGTGAAAAATTTCACGGCTACCTCGAGGCGCTCTGGACGCAGCGGCGCGCGAGAGTAGGCAAAAGAAGGCAGAAGTGAGAGCCCGGGGTGCGGGGATTGCTCGGGGGTTCCCTTGGGGGAGGGATGGGGGTACACGAGGCACGGAGGGGCGGGGGTGAACTATGTAAATGCGGCCACCTTGTCGGGAATCAATTTTCGGCGCTCCCTTTTATCTTCGCCGTGGCTTCTGCTATCTGCGCCCTGCCACCTGTGGGAAAACCCTAACCACCCCCCTTCGTCCCCTGATAATCGGGGCTAAAATATACGCTCTGAATGGCGGCTGCTCGCGCGTCGATACGAGTGACGTGGACAGCCAGGCGAGGCAGAATTTAAAAATTTGGATTCACGGTAGTAGGACCACTGGAGACGGAGGTGCTGAAATTTGTTTTTTGTATTTCTTTACTCTCACCCCCTAGAACGGTGACAGTTGATAAAAAAATAGTCCTTGGAAAAGATTATTGCAATCGGATAACAGGAAAGGGTGTTGACCAGGCCTTAAAGTTTAGAATTTATCAATAGTTTGGATTTACAGAATTTCTCAAAAATGGTAAGTCCTATCGAAATTTTGTTCAAATAAAATTTATAGAGCATTCAATTTTCTACAATTACTGTATATATAATTTTTTCGTGCTTCCAACCAGTTTTTAGATAATAGCGTTTGAATATAGAGAAGTTCGCATTTCGCGCGCCCCACCTGTACGGCGTGACGTATTGTTTATTTGCGTGTAGCGCCGATCACTCTACATTCAAACGCTATTATCTAAAAACTGGTTGGAAGCACGTAAAAATTATATATACAGTAATTGTAGAAAATTGAATGCTCTATTAATTTTATTTGAACAAAATTTCGATAGGACTTACCATTTTTTAGGAATTCTTCAAATTCTAAACTTTAAGGCCTGGTCAGCACCCTTTCCTGTTTTTCGATTACAATAATCAATTTCAGGAACTATCTTTTTATGAAATGGAACCATATTAGGGGGTGAGCGCAAAATAAATCGCTGGTTGAAAATAAGGGCCACCCTAGTGTCCAATAATTTTGCACGCTTTAAGGGGGTGTCATTTAATTCTGCGGACGTTCCTTGTCGCCCAAGTATATTCGCCTGAAACTGCGGCGGTTAATTTTTTACAGCACCTCGAGGGAAACCGCCCCTAGGAGCATCACCGAGTAACGGGGTGGTTGGGGGTTGCTGGGGGGCGGAAGGATCGCGTGTCGTCATAGCTTTTTATTCCGGGCGCCAGCGGGGGCGGAAACCTTGCGCGTCCCGCGATGCTTCCGGAATATTTTCGACGATTCCCCGATATTTCTTGGGGAAGAAATCACGGATGTAGGTCGCGTAAAAGCATCCCCTGGCAGAATCTAAAACCGTCCTAACGATCACGCTCACTTGTACATGATTACCGTCCCCGTTTCAAGCCCATCGTTGCTTTCAATGAATCCTAAAGCGTGTTTCTTTCTCAAAGAAATATTCAAGGGTGGGGGGTGAATCCTCCCCGATCAGAGACGCGCGGTTCTCCTGGATTTTAAGAAATTAACCGCTGAATATTCATGGCTGGTTGCCACCGCCGCACCGCCGTTGTTTGCCTCCGCGAGAGGGTGAAGGGTGCAAACAAGGGTGCATACATATTTACGGGGTTGATTTTCCCGGCGACATTGGGAACGCGGTAGCCGCGAGTTGCGGCGGAGACAAGTATCTGCATATGCATGATCAGTCGCGAGTAAGTCGCGAGGGAGTTCCGCAGGGGGATGAAGCCGAAGGGAGGAATGTGTCTATACCATAGCGGGTGACAATCGTTAATGGGGTGCGTGGAGTCTTCGCGAGGAATTATTCAGGAGCATCGCGGAGCGTTCGACCCCGTTTCGCCGCGTCAAACGGACCTTTCAGCCCTCAGCCTCCACCCCCCTGCCTGCTCGGGGTGGAAAAAAAACACGAAACTAGAACACGAGACTTCAATTAACGCTGAGGGGCGGGGGAAAAAATTCGCGCGTTCAGAGAAACACTTAAGGTGCTGCTCCGTTGCTTTACCTCCACCCTTTTTACTTTTTACCACCCCCGCTCGGGGCTCTATTTCTCCCAGCTAGCGAAGGTGTCGGAGTTTCCCCATTTCGAAAGAGAAGCCTCCCAGGGATCCGATTTCCTCGTCTACGGGTACCGTTCCTCAATTTCAATTTTCCAGCCTGACGCGTGCCGTCCACCCCCTCGTCAACCCCCTCACTCAGCCCGTTGCTGTTTTAATTAAATCGACGCTCGGCGGAGGTTTCGCGCGGCCTGATCCTTGACCAACTAACTTTGACGCCTTGTACCACTGATGGGAAAGTAATTAGCGACCACCCTTCTGGGGCAGGGGTGTCTTTGAGGGGTGACATTAACAGTGTACACAGCGATATTGATTGGCGACAGCCCCTGTTTCTGAACGCGTCCCTTTCGCGTGGTTACGACCACTGTTTGTTTCGGGGTGGGCGGGGTTGGAGAGTCCCCAACCCTCGAGCCTCAACCCTCGACCGCCGGATCCCAGGCACCCTCCTACCCCCCGCATCGATTTCAATGGGATGATCCCGTCTCTGAGCGGCACCAGCCGGGGGAGGAAAGATTCTTCGGCGCTCGAGGGGGTGGCAGTGTGCCACGGGGTTGCAAACGGCGTTATTAACATACAGATAGTTCGAAGGAGAGGCTTTCCTCCGGGGAGCTTCTGAGTATAAAAAATTTCAGGAACGTAAGTCAAGCCAGGGAGCGAGGGTGGGTCATCCCCTCGAACAGGGTCGTAAAGCTGAGCTTCCCGATGCTGCTCGGCCACGTAAAGACTCGTGAAAGATTAGGGGTGCGTGACCAGCTTATCCCAGCCCCTCTGTAATATCGGGGGTGGCCACGAATTAGCGAAACTTGCTGATTCAGGGCTGTCCCATTCCGGGGGGGGGGGGATGCTTGACCACTTAATCAGGCCCGTTACGGGGGAAAATGTTTGCTCGAAGGGGCATTCCCGCACACCAATTTGTACCTCCACTTCATCAATTTCGCGTGTCTCGATGCCGCGAATTATTCAAACGAATGCAGCCTGGTAATTGAAATATCGAATAATCCCCGACAGTCGTACGGTATTTACAATGCCCATCGGACCAACAACAAACCACCGCCAACGTTCCCGGATTTCCCTGGGGGTGGATCGCGTCAGCCGAAAATCACTGAGGACACTTCATTAATAATTCAAACCCGCTGGAAAAAAAAAGGCAAATATCGAATGCAACGATACACTTCGCTCCAAAAGAATCGTCCATTTAGTACCCAAAAGCGGCGATCAGTATTTTTCCAAAAGCCTTCTTTTCAACATGGCGGCCGTTTCCCCTGGGGGAGGTTGCATCCCGAGAGGGCTTTTCAATTCGAAAACCGTTCAATTTTGCCGACGGCCGGGGCCGAAGTGTCTCAGCGTAAATTTCACTGAAACGTCTTTCCGTGAGAGCCACTTTGAAGCGTACGAGCGAGGTAAATGCGTGTATACCGTGGCGCACAAGTTCTCCGGCTCTGACGCGTGTGCCCCGACCTTCCCAGGTCGCCGCTTCTGTAATATTAACGCGGAGCTCACAGGGGTGACTTTTACCCCAAGTTCCACGTGAAATTGCCACCGAAACGCTCCGCCGTATTTACTCGTCGAACCTCGCCAATCTTCTTCATCACCACTTGATCTCTCGTACGCGCGGCATGAAACGGGTAAGTGGGTGTATTTGCGCGACGTGGGCTGAACAGCGGAGATGCTGCCTTTCATTTCACGCGGAAACCCTCGGACAAACAATGCGTAACGTTGTGAGATGATTTTGGAAAAGATTGAGGGGTTGCTTGTCAGGCATTCCGAGTTACGCGATGGAGGTTAGCATTACGAGAATTCCGCGGCTGGAATATTCAAGCTACATCTCTGGCCTTGCATTACCGCCGCCGCGAGGAGACCGGCACAAAGTACGGGGCGTCTGACTCGCGCGGCCTATTACTACTGCAGGCCGCGTCTTGTGCCAGTGATCCGGGGGGCGGATGTGTCTCGAGGCAACGTGACGGGAATATCGACTGTCAGGGCTGATTTCCGAGGGCGAGGCGACAAACCGTGCCACTTAAGGCTGTACAAGGGAATCCAACGGCGGCCCGAAAAGCTCGAGCGATTGCCCGAGCGTGGGGAAAGGAAGTCGAGCTCAAAGGCCGCGAGATCTTGTGCGGTAGACACGGAGCAATGGGAAAATCCAAAGGAAAGTTAAAAAGTGCAGGAGATGGGGCTAGTGTCATGGGATCATTTCTTAAGATATCAAAGAGTGACCCAAGAATGAGGACCTTTTTCACCTCCTCCCACACAGCACCATAACATTGCAGCAACGTCTCTGCAATGATGTGGTGCGAGATTGCAATGTCGCACCATAACATTACAGAGACGTTGCAGGTTCAGTCCTATGTCCGCTTTCGCAATATTGCAGGTGTGTATTTTTGCAAAGTTGCGGCAACATTACAAATATGTAGTCCTGCAACGTTCCGGCAATGATCCTGCAACATAACGGAACATTGTACGACGATGTGCGCGCGATATTGTATAAATATTGTTGGATCGTTGCCACCGGAACATTGCACGGCAATGAACTTGCGATATTGCTGCAATATTGCATGATCGTTGCCACTCCAATAATGCAAAAAATATTGCAGCATCGTTCCTGCACTATTGCAATGCAACCTGCAACAATACAGTATTGCAGCAACGTTCCTGTAATACTGCTGCAACGAAGTGTGCTGTATGGGTTTTTGGTAGCACGATTTTGAAACTGAATTTTATGCCAAACTATACCTTATTACGAGACATTAATTACACGAAATTTTCAAGTTGCGGTGACAATTAGTTTATGAGATACTTTTCTGTCAGTCCGATAATTTCAACAATTATTTAACTATAACATTTTTTTGTATCCAAAAACTTATAAAGATAACCCTATTTTCCTACGTGTCAAAGGTGTGGTGGAATATCCCTTAAGATGGTAAAGACTAACCTCAAAATAAAATAAGCACTTCCACTTTTTCGCGTATGGCTGCTAAAGTGCAAAAAACAGATAAAAATTTCTAAGAATAATTTAAAGGCACAATAAGCGCTGTGAACTTGGGTTAACAAAATTGTGAAAAAAGTTTTTTTCTAAAAAAAATTTTACTTACTCAAAAAAAAATTTAGCGTAATCAATTAAAATCGAAATTCTTTTTAACTAAATTGACTCAAATTTAACTCCGGCAATTAAATTTTAGCGTAATAAATTGAAATCGAAATTCTTTGTAACTAAAGTTACTAAAACATTAAACTTCTATATGATTTTTTTCTGTTTCACGTACTTCGCGAGTTGTACGCACAAAAGTGGGAGTGTCAATTTGACTTTGAGGTTAAATTTCCCACCCGATTGGGTACGAACGGAGCACACCGTTATTCCTGTCTCGAGTCTCTCTATAAACCCACAAAATCGCGTTGCAATCGGTGAGTAAGTATTTCCGGTGTTCCTTTGTAAGTCACATAGAAGAGCTCACCTGGAAAGTAATGGCGTCCCTCTCGATCTGCGACATGTTCTTGAAGATGGTGTTGATGATATTGAGGAACTTGTCGCGCTCGAGGAAGCTGGCCTGGTCCTTATCGAAGAAGTCGATGAAGTCGTACAGGATGAAGTAAGTCCCTGGAAGAGAAAGTACAGGTCAGAGCCCGTCGAAAGCCATCCGGAGGCTTGCTCCCCGAAGAGGCAAGCATTGAAAAATCCTGAAAAATGACGGGAGCGTCGCGCAAGCGCGAGGCACAAAGAGGAATTAGAAGCGAGACCACCGCGTGCCGGATAAATCACCCTTATCGGCATGAAAAATGGGATCTTTGCCGCACTGGTGTCGTCTTACACCTCCAAGTTCCTTCTTTCCCGGCGCTTACGCGCGTACCTCCAAGCCCGGCTCCTCGATATGCAAACGGTTGGCCCGAGGCTGCCTTTAGGATCATGCCTACATCGCTGATGGTCGCTACCACCTCGGCACACATAGCGACATAAAAGATTTCCTGTCGAACCGATACCAGCCGCCCGCCGGGCTATTTACATTGTAAATATTACGCCGAAAGACCGTGCACCCTCGCCTTCGAGGTACCCACCGTCAGCGTGAAAAATGAATTTGTCCGGGTGGATGGGTTACCCCCGCGCCGCAGCGTGCTTATTCACGAACCCGACCTGTTACACTCGCACGGAGGCGGCGGTCCGCACGGCGAGATTACCGATGCTCGAATTTCGCCGTTGGATACTATATTGAGTCGCGCTACTGCGTCACCTGGTTATTTCGGAAAGTAGCTGGAATCGGAGACTTTAATATCTCATGGGAATCTAAATCGAAAGCTACTGTCCCGAACCGTCGCGCGAACGTTGGGATCCGGGGGAAGATGGAGTACGTTGCGTTTTCAGTAGTACGAGTCGACGGATACTGCGACGCGGTTGATATCCGGGGAATTAACGCGATTAAACGAATGCAGGGGGTGTATTTGTGATTCTTAAAGTCGTCGAGTTCAAGGTGAACGGTTGGCAACGCGTGTCCTTTGTCTGGGGTGTGTTCTTCAATGGATATACAAGGGGGTGGCTGGATGCAAAAGAACTCAATTACAGTCGGCTCCTCGAGGGTGCTCGAGATTCCCTTGGGCTCGGGGATAGGGTGGAGCTTATTCTTCAACTGTGAGAGTGTAATCTTCCTGCCTTCTCAATTTCTGCGTTTTTATAAACAATATAATCTAGCAGAACATTGATCTATATTCAGGGGTAGCTCAGTGATGGTGAATTCTTATTCCATAAATAGTACGAAATATATTGGGGCAGAATCGTACCATTTTCTTTGAAGTCCCACCAATTTGCCAACGTTTAACTTTCTTTTCGCTTGTTAGAAACAAAATATCCTTGAAATTGAATACACTGAAAGTTTGGAAAAGATTTGTTTAGCAATTTCTTCTTAGAAAAAAAATTTCCAAGAATTATTCCTAGCGTCCTAGATAGTTCTCATCCCTCAAAGATGAATAAAAAAATTTTAAATAAAAATTTGTGTACGAAATTTTTATTTTAAATAATTTTTTGCCCATCTCTCTCCTCCCTTAAGAAAAAAAGAATTTGTATATCTTAAGAAACAAGTCAGGGTGATAAGACCTACAAAGAAATATTTCATTTCTGTTTTAACTTCTAAACTGCATCCTCCATATTGTGGAAACGTTGCTGCAACATTACCGCAACGTTGCAGCAATAATTCTATGTCCGCCCCGTGCAATGTTGCGCGGCAACGTTGCCACAACGAAGTGTGCTGTATGGGTAGGCGAGGCAAAGTAACGCAGAGAGGGCGGGGGTGAAGAGTTGTTGCAGACGGAAGGTGAGGAACGACGAGTGTGTGAGGGAATAAGGAAGGGAAGGAAAGAAGGCTGGAGAAGCGTGAGAGCCAGAGACCGAGAAGTTGGCTGGAAGGCGCCAAGGGCGGTGGAATGGAAAGGGTTGGGGAAAAAAGGAGGAAGGTTAGACGACTCGCCCCCTCGACTCTTGCTCGTCTCTATCGATTCGAGGCTGGCAACTTGTTGGCTACCCCGTGGCCTCGGCGATCTTCACGGAAACTGTGCTTCCAGACGTCGGAAGTTCGAGCCAGCCACCCTTACGTTTCGATCGGCCCTCTATTTTTACTCGTGTCGGGTCGAGGGGGGACGCGAACCACGAGCAAACATAACTTCTTTATCCGGGGCAGAAGGTTCGGGAGCGAGGGTCGGAGGAGATATTACAGGGCGATATTAGGGAGGGAGCAGGTTCCTGGATCCCTTTACCTGTGTGTAACGAGGCTCTCTCTGTTTCTTCGAAGACCGGGCCGATAAAGGGAAATTTCGAAGGGGCTGGGCTCAGGGGGACGGCGCCATCGATTTCCCACCCCTCGACGCCTGCCGGCGTTTTAGGGGACGCTGGTCGATCGAACGGGAAGATAAAGGCAGGCTTAGGAGGGCCGCGGACGGGGACACGGCGTTACGAACTACCCCGTGAACTCGAACACTTGTGGCTTTCCAGTAGTAACAACTCGCATTAATGAGACGCCGAGGTAAAGACCACCCGCGAACTTTCGCCCCTAACAGCCCTGCGAGATGGTCGGCACGCCGGCCATAAATTTCGAATCCACAAACCCCCACACGCAGTGGTACATTTAGGTGTGTCAATTTTTTAATTTTAAAAACGATTAGTGGAAAAACGATAAAATTAAACACTACCTTTAAATTTTGTGTAATAGGTACATTATTTACTCACAATCAGTATTAGTTGGAATTTCATTTGAAATTACAGAAAAATACCAAACTTAGGCACTAAAATTATTCAAAAAAATTTAATCATTCAGCTTATGAACCGCAACAGAAGCAAAAAAGATATCGCTTCTTTAGTGGACTTCGTTGAATAGTATTAAATTTACTACATGGGTGACATATGGCTTGATTTGTTGCTAAAGTTACATATTTACATATTTGTACATGTCCGTTAATTCTAATTCTAATTTTAATTTTATTAGTTCATTAATTCTACTTTTTTCTTGTAGTATTGTTTGTTTATTTATGTACTGGCTTTTCTTCTCTTCTGTTAACTTTATGAATTGTTCACTGTAAATAATAATAATATATTTTTAGTTTGTAATAAATACACATTTCCATACATTTTCATTTGAATGTAATAAATACTAATTTCCACATATTTTTATTTTCATTTTCCTGCTTTTATGTAAGCAAAATTCACTTTAAACTGTATACGAATACATATGTAGATTATATTTAAATCATACTTAATTATCACTTTTTTCAACTGTGATTTGAAGTAGCTAAACCTCTCTCAAATCAATTTCCGAAGATAATGTTAGATTCAGGATTAAAACCAGTATTACTTCGTCACTAGTCACTTTAAAATTTTCAAAAATTTTAAATTTTCCCATAAAGTTCACACACCCTAGTGACACATAATGCCCCTTTTTCAAATCAGTCTAAAAGTCGCATTTTTCCGGTAAACTTGATAAATGTTTTTTTAAACTTTTCGCAATTAAATTCTCTATCAATCTGCCGGAATCGAATTTTGATTTTCACAAACAGCGAAATATGAACACAGATACCGTCGAAACTTGCCAAAACTTAGTCATACTTTTTTAATATTTTCCCTTTATTCTGCAATTTTTACCTCCGAAAAGATTCCCCCTCCAGCTTCTTTCTATCAAAAGTCCTACGATTTCGGCACAAAAAAGTGAAATTTGTCGCACCGCGCGAGGCGTACAACGGGTGCGGGAGGAAAATTCCCCAGCAAGTCGGTAGAAGCGAGCGTTCTACTTTGTCCATGAATAACCAACAAGGGGAGGTTGCCTGGAGGAAGCTCGCTCCTCAACATCCCTCCGTTTTGTCGCTGGGAATCTGGCGGGCCATGAATTTTCTACGCATCCCCCGTGCACTGCGGGCGTCGCGCAAATGAAGAAACATCGCGACACCGGCGCGTAGATCTTGCCGCCGTTAATATCAGCCCGTTAGAATTGCCGTCCGGGAGAAGAAATAACACGGGGCGGGTAAAAAGCGCGGAGAATAAAGCGTTCGCGCGACGGGACGCGAGCCATATTGCGTGTGAAACGAGGCGCGTCTCGTTGCCGCCGCCGTGGGAAGCTTTACGTGATCCGCCGCGAGTTCGTTCGCGAGATAAAGAAGAATAATAATTGACAGTAACGTCCGAAGCGACGTCCTTTTCCTCGAGTCGGCGAGGAATGATTGCGATCGAAGGAACTGCGGGTGGATGATCGCCTGGGGGGTGGTTTTAATTTATTTCTCGGGGTGTCGAGCTCCTCGGAGGCGCGGGTAATCGCGGACACCTCGAGGAAACACCCGTAAATTGAGACCCTCCGCGCCTTAACCACCCTTGTCGAGGGAAGCTCGAAGCGTGGTTCTTTATTTCGCATTTCGGGGAGGTGTCGTTCCCCGTCCGACGGGGAATTACAATTGCTCTCCCGGCGAATTTATTATCGTTGCGAAACGGGATCATAAGCCGGGGAATTGAATCCTTGTGTATTTTTCGCGAGTAATTACGGGGCAACAAAGATACGGGAGGAAGCTCGTTAAACTTTTCTCGGTTCCGTGGCCTAGTTTCCCGCTCCGAGCTCCTTGGAACTTTCAGGTGATATCTGCGAAGATTTCAAGGCGATCGGCGGGCTTTCGTTAACCCCCTTTCACCCCCCCTCCCCCCGGATATCCCGTGGAGAGAAGATTGCAGCGCCCCCGGGCCAAGGGACGCCCCAGTTTTTCGGCCTTTTAATAACCGCCGCGGAGAATAATGAAAGTCGAGCGGACGTAAGTGCAATCTCTGCGCCGGAGCTGATCGACGCGATTGCCAATATCACCTCGCTCCTCGCCGGGCGAGCCTCGTGCACCCCCTTGCAGCGAGGGGCGGGTAAAGTTCGACGGGGCCGGGTGGGCGGGGAGGAAAACGAAGCCATTAGTACATTTAAAGAAGGGCGAGAAGGAGTCGGGTATCAAGAGGGTGGTCTTCTTTTCGATGGAGAACCGTTTAAGGCGCCGCGTTAGGATTTTAAGGAGAAATCAAGGATCCTTTTAGGAATTTTTTATAAGGGAATTATACGTGCAATCTCTTTAATATTTTCAGGCTATGTTAGTGTGTATTTCACGAAGCGAACAAATATTTTTTTATATAAACTAACGAAGTAATTACAAATGAAGCGAGTGTTACGGAACAGCCAAGTGTGTTCAACTGCGTGCAATCTAGGCGCCGTTGTAGTGGAATGGAATCCAAATAACAAAGAGCTTTGTGTCTTTTAATCAAATTACGCTGTGGATGAACCTCAATCCGAAACACTTGCGACATTTTCAATTACTTCGTTATTTTTATGTCAAAAAATACTTGTTCGCTTTTTTCTTGCATTTTTTTAAACATTCATGTGTCTATTTAGAATATCATTCTAAATCGATTTTAAGAAATTTGAATATCTACAAATTTGAATTAAAGTCGGTGCCATAAATATCTCGATAACGTATCAATCGATTTACATAATTTTTTTTAATGAAAGTTTATAAAATTCCCTGGTCGTTGATCGACATTTTTTTGAATATTTTGATTTTCTATTTTGTTTTTTTTTATAAATAGAAATTAAAAAGTTTCGTAAAAGTCGATACCTACAGTTTGGCAATCCACTATTTTTTTTTAAATTCGAAATTTAAGAATCTGCTCGGCCAACGACCACAAAATGTAATAAATTTTAATGTCTCGATTTGTTTTATCGTTTCAAATAAGCACAGAAGGCTGAATTTATGGCGTCGCAATTCTACTCGCTCGGCGAGTGGCCAACTTTCAGCAACTACAGCGAGGGAAGGGAAGACGTTTTTTTTTTTAATAAAAATTCTTTTAATACTTTCAAACAATAATCCTTCATTTGCATCAAACCCCAACTTCCTAGCTTTTCATTTTCATATAGAAAAAATCATAAAGAATGCTTAATTTTCGAGCAAAAAAGTACTACGCCCCCTTAATAGCCTTGTGGGTACTACAGTGAGCTTCTTTCTTAGCGAGAAGCTCCCATATTGCTGCGATTACTCATAATTGATATCGTTGTTTCAATGATGCCATATCTCACGGGGGAAGGGTGCTGTGTAGGGGTGGAAACTAGGTCAGGGTGCTACCCCGTGCGATAAGCTTTGAGTTGTTGTCGCGTACAATGGCTGAGGAAAAACCACCAATACGTTTTCTGTTCTTCACCCCTTTTTGTCGTTTATCGCTATCGATCCCTCGAGTATTAATTGCCATTAATTGATCCCCACCGGATTTGAACCCCTCGATGCTCCGAATAGATTAACGCTTCGAGTACCGGGTATCCAAACGCTCAACCACGTGCGGGAATGTCCAAATCCTATCCATTAAGCATAGTAGTTGAACGCCCATAGGCGGCCCCCGCGTTAGCACCAAGCATTGAGCAAACAAATGGCCAAGTTGCAGCGGAGGTTCCTCTGCAGTTCAAGAGCGGAGACAGTTTTTTCTGACAGATGGATGTATGAGTTAGGAAGGACGCCAGGGCTTAAGTCAATATCGCCGGGAACGCTAGTGCAGCGCGAGTGTGTCGATAACGACACGGGTGACGTTCCAGCAGACCATTAAACTTCCCTTGGGTGTGTGATTACAGCCTTAAGTCTACAAACTCCGTGAGCGCAATTTCCGAGCGACTTCGCTCAAGAACTTGCGGCATCGACTCCCGCCTGCCATTTTATTTTCGCAGACTCTTCCAGAGATTTCAGAACCCTTTTAGCCTAAGCTTTCTCCTGCTCGGAGGAGCTCATCACGCGCTAAGAGCCTTCCAATGGGCGACCAAAGTGTCCCGGTGAAGCTAACTCTTCTACTGCACACGCTGGGCTATTGACGTGCATCATCGTTCGCTGGGGATTTTGCGACCTGGCGATGTAAAACCGAGGCACGAATTAATTTCAATCGCAAAGATGAGGACTGCTTCCTTTCTCCTCGTCGGTTCGACACTCGCGGTCAGGGGATTCCCGATTCGGAATTTAACTTCAATTTCCGTCCGATCCGCAGCGGTCCCGGTGCCATATTCTGGAAATTTCCGCGAATGAAATATCGCAAAGCTTGGGGGAATCACTGACGGAAGCACGGCGACAACACAGGGCACATACGCGGGATTCTTGACTCGGCGGACGAACTGCGAGGCGCTCTTTGTTGGAAATTCCTGTAATTTCCAGCAGCCCTGTCGCGTTAAATGAAAACGATTGTTAAATACGAAGCCGCCCGCTGTAGCGTGTCAAATTCCCTGCCATCCCTGTCTGGCTTCGTCGAGTTGTAAACGCGAAATTTCGCCGGAACCAACATACTACAGAGGATAAAATAACGCGCCGGTTTGAAAAGTCGCTTAAATATTCCGAAAGCAGCAAGAAGCGAAAAAACCGAGTGATTCAATTCCTCTCCACAGCTGGATGATGAGAGGGAGGGCTGTAGGAATAGGTTTTATAATTCCTATTTGCGGGATCCGCGGAAAAAAACGGGCCGCCGGGCGGGCGACGGGACTTGAACTCACGACTCTCGGGATACTGGGCATCCACCTAACCAACTCCGCCAACATTGTTCCCGCGAGGTACCTTATTCCGACCTGCCTCTTACGTCGCTCCTGATCCCGTGGAACTTTCATCGCGGAAATATAAAAACGCGAAGCGAATGGTGAAACAATTCTGGGGACATTTGTGTCCATCAGGCGCAAGCACTGAAATTCCCTCGTAAATCTCTGGAATAAAGCTCGACTCGCGAAACGTCTCCGGTACAAGGAAAGTTGCATCTGGAAAACTGTGCCCGTAGTAAAGTCGACTGTAAAAGGATTCATCCGCTGCGGAACGCCTGCCGTATTTTCCGCGGGCGGGAGGGGGAGGGCGAACAGTGGGCCCCGATTTATCCGCGATAAAGCCTGCGAGGGAATCGAGATTGAAGCCGGCGCGAGGAGAGACGCCGTCAGGCAACCAGGAATTTCACTTTTGCGGCGCTGCGAGGGGGTTCGGGGGTGTTCTTTATCACGCGGATGCGCCGGGCCACTCTCGTAATTTATCCGCGCGGTAATTTATCTACCTTTCGACCGTGACTCCGGCAGCCAGGGGCGCATCATTCTTCGTCGACGGAAATGAAATCGCGCCGCTGTCACCGGCGACGCGACGCCTCTTGAAAGCGCCCGGCTAGACCGTCTTCCGAGTGGCAATGGGATATCCAAGCCGTTCTTTGAGCCGTCGCTGTCGCAAGATGTGGCCCGCAACGTTGCCGGTTCCTCGCGAGCGCGACGGGAGGGGATACAGACGCCGTCGAAGCGCCTTCGCGGTGACTTTTTTCTGGGATCTAGTTATCGAAGTTGGGGGGGGGTCCGAGGGGGGATTCCCGAAGCCATGGTCCACTGACTGGGACAGAGGGGACTCGGAATTTGGAGACGGTAACGAGGAAGAAGTTGCGCGGAAAGTTGTCGCGTCTGTGCGCTTCTAATTGACCGGAAAACAGTCCGAGCTTTGTGTTAGTCGGCGCCCCTGCCACGAGCGCGTCCACCCCGAAATGGAATTGTCGGATCGGCCCTGTCCCCGTTAAACACGAATTCGACAAACAACGACCCTTCAAACTTCCGTGTCTGATTAAAGTGATATCGTTAGCCTCCCTCAAAAGGGAAACAGTCTTTCGGGGGGAAACTTTCGGGATTACGAGGATTTAGTTACTGGGGGATGGAATTTGGAAAAGTGGGCCCGAGAAAACTGCGAAGGAAGGAGGTTGGCAGCTGTTGGCCACGCGAAATAAATGTCCGCCATCTTCTTTCTAGTTCGGGGTTGTTTTCAAGGGGATACTTTTTAACTCAGTTTAGTCATTAGTTCCTTGCTATTCGGTTCAGCGACCCTGTAACCAATGAAAAAACAGGTTTTTTCATGTTTGTAGTGATTACATGAAAAATTTCAAAATTGTTTAGAACAAAAAACAAAAATGATGAGATTGAGAAACAATAGAAAATAAATAATTGTATGAACTTTTCTTGAAAAAAAAAAAGTATTGTTAATTAATTAAATTAAGCATCACGGTCCATATTACCACTTTCTCCACCCTCTTTCCCAGCCCCCGCGATGCTCCATCGAATTTTTCCTACTGGCCGACACTGTAGCAGTAAATTATCAGCTGACGACGAAGCATACTACCAAATTCAGGTACAGGGAACGAAAGAAAAAGTATGCTGCAGGTGAGAAATGGAGACGATGTAAAATCGGGATTAATCCAGTTCCGGCTCGACCTCGTTGGCGATTGTTTGCGGCAGAGTGACGCAATGTTTGAGGACGATGCGGAATACACACGGAGTGGCAAAGTGTTTACATTAATTTGCAGCGGTGTTTCAGGGCACGTATCCCGGAGCGGATGGGAGAGGCGCGCACAGGAAGGGGAACGTTCATCGAAGTGTTATTAGGAAAGTTTCGACGATCGCGCGAGGCCGGAACTTCCGTTGAGTAGATAGAAACTTGCCTTCACGCTCTTGGTAACTCACCAGTCACACGCGAGCATTCGCACCGCCTCTACCCGCACGTATATTTAAATCACCGCCCCAATGAAATATTATATATATCCTCGATCAGCTTGCTTCCTCTCCTTTGACCAAACACAAATTCGAAATCCGACGAGATTCCTAATCAGTGCCAGGAACGCCCCGGATCGCGTGCCACGTGTGCTATGGCAATCAGAGATTCGGGTAGCGACAGGACTCGATATCTCGTGGCGGGCGGAAGTGGCACGGGATCGAGCTGTAACGAGATCCAGCGGAACCGCAGGTCGAATTAATCGCGCGGAGTAGCCAGGCGTCTGGCGGCCGCCTCTTTGCGCGTCAGCCTTAATCGAAGCTACGGGGGCCTGGCAAACACGTTTATGCCGTGTTTACACTGGCCTGTGAACACGCGTGCATGCATGATTAATCGGACGCGGCGGCGTTGCAAGAGGCGGTGACGAATAGACTGTCAGCGGGCTCGGAATCTTTGGTTATGTGAGGTTAGGTTTATTCTTCCTCTTCGGTTTACACGCACTATCATATATTCTCAAAGATGGTGTGACAAGAAGCTTCTTATTAGAACACTGAGGTTAAGCTTAAGGTTTTTAGTTTTGCTTAGTGCACAGCAATACTAAAAGATGGCAGTTCAAGACTTTATCTTATTAAACCCAATGATATTAGAACACTAAAGACAGAAGATTATTGAGTATCCGCCTTTTTAGTACTGTCAAATTAAACAGAATACAAACTTAAATGTAACAAAATACTACAAAGTATCATGCTTCTGTTTATAAAGTGGATTTGACAATACTTAGAAAGGCGACACTCTTCTGTCTCCAGCTTGCCAAATATCACGGATTTGCGTATTCGCCTTTGTAGTACTCTATTCTTATATTGCCCAAACAACTCTAGTTATGTGCCTCTGAATCTTCTTAACCTCCTCGAATAGGTATGCGCCTGTAATTAGTGCCGGAAGATGGTGTTCTTTCATGTTAAATTTCAGGCAAGTTTCCACTGAACGGGGAGTATGATCGTAACGAGTAACAAGGACGATACGCATTCAGTGGCTATGCCAGCCTCGATCAGAAACCCAGCTCGCCGCAATTGTCCTTTGTCCTGTTCCTTAGCTGGAAGCTCGACAGTTTGCGGTTGCGAGTTCGCAACTGAGGGCAGAGCGCGACCAGCTGCTAGACAGTTTATCGGTTCACTGTAAAACCGACTCGACTTTCGACGACAAGGAGTCTCTTGGACAGGGTTGCCATGTGTACAGATTAAATGGCGGCGTGCAGACGAAACGACGCAGGCTGAGTAGGAGAAGGGGAATGTCTCCAGTAAAGGTGCGTTTTGAAGTGACACTGAAGTATGTATAGGTTATGTGACGTCATGTTACATGGATTTCCACACGCTGAGCCATGAATTTTTCGACGATCCACTTGTCATGCCATGTATTCCCAATTCCCAATTCACTGTTCCCTCCAATTCTACATTTTCGAAATTTACAACTCCTTGGAGCCTGAAGCCCCACAATGGCCCCGAAAGATTCTACAATCTTACCGCAGGTTCCTCGCAGCATAAACGTTGGAGGCCTCTACAAATTCTTTGAGTTCCACGCGCGACCGCGTCCCAGAGGGAAACAAGCCCCCGTCCACCCCTCGAAACTTTTCTTCTCTCCCCGTCGCAGACCCCAAGCCGGCGGCTTATTTAACCTGCAGAGCTCTCCGTCGATCGGCTAATCGCCGAGCCTTTTAAATCGGTCCCCGCGCGCCACGGAGGTGCCCCGCTCCTAAAAGCAATTAATCGACCGCGGCGCAACGATCCAGGACACTCGATAATTGAGAATCGGCGAGCGGGCGCAACGCTTTCGGGCTGGATTGTGGCGGAAGTTTCCTTTGTCTGGTAATTCCAGCGAATGGGCGGGCTCCCAGTGCCGTGCGGCGAATTGGGAACGAGGGTTCAGTTCCCTCCTTTCGCCGACAATTTCCAATTAAAAAGAAAATTATCCTCGCGAATTGTGAACTAAGTACGACTGGACGAGGTATTCGGGGTAGACTCGTGGGCAGTCGGCCTTTGAGTCTTGGGAATAGACTGTGGTGCCGGTTGCGATCGACACATAGGTGGCGCCCCGTTCGTTTTGATGTTTTTTAGAGTTTGGGAAAGTGTAAAGTCAGATTAGTCAAATTACTTGACGGCAAGTACTGTATAAAATGTATTTAATAAAATATTGTATTCTAAGAGAAAATAAAAATCTTAACCTTGTTAACGTCGAGTACATGACTATATTAATTAATTGTCCCAAAGGGTTGTCTAACCCCTCTATTGCAGTAAAAATTAAAATTAAATTATATATCATTCCATATAAGAGTAGACCTATGCCCCCACCAATTTGCAACCGATCTGCGACGCTGCCACTACTGCCTGCGCACGCGATTGTTCGTACCGTTTTCTCTGTCGCTTTCCTACGAATCAACAGCCTCTTCAGAGTCATCGTTGCGCGGAACGAGTTTACTATTAAGTGGAATTCAGTACAGATAGAGTTCTTTGGGCAATATAAGAAGCTTCTAGAAGCGCCATCTACGGGAATATATGAAAGTACATTGAAACTAAAGAAAATGTAAACCTAACCTAATCTTGACGTCAAGTCATATTTTATATACTATAATTTGTTGCCTATTTCAAATATATATTCCATACTTAATGCTTAATGCATAATGCAATCGTAATAGCATGTCAAGTCGCTTGAATAGTTTAAGTAACTTGAAACTACTTTACTAATGTGAACCTGTTAGTCACTAGACTTGGAATATACTTTCAAGTTTCCTTTCATGTGAACTAGAGAGTCTTCCAACTTTTACTTGCCTTAAAATATAGCTTGAATAGTGCCAACATATTTAGAAGTGCGACATTGAAGTCACTTGAAGTAAGCAGATTGCCTATTGTTCTCGAAAAATGAGGTTATAATAATAAAACAATGACTAATTGTAAGGATACTTGGCAACGACCGTTTCCATTTAATCGTTTTCTTTTAATATTTTTAATAACTCATTCGTAATTTCCTCTTTTATTACACAGAATCCAGCAAACACCTCTTCTCCGGTCGCTATTTCAAATATTTACTTGCTTCAAGTAATCTTAAAAGTAACTTAAAGGCAACTACTGAACACAAATTGGAAGTCAAGTTCCTCGAATTCAAACGACTTGAAGTCAAGTATGTACCTCAACTAATAACAAGGAGGCTTAACATCGAGACTCGGTATTGGGGGAATTGGTAACTTGGCTGGTCAGTAATGAAGAGGACCTGAAGATCGTAGGTTCGATCCCCCATCGCCCGAGTTTCGCTTTTTCGCCTATAGACTCCTTATACTCGGGCTTCGAGTCAAGGCAGGCTTACAGATCGTTCTCGGGCGGCGTTCAACGAATCGATTTAAAGCGGCCATTTAACGAGCCCGGCCCACGAACGAGCCATGAATCAACATCGAAAGTCTGGGGAAAATAAAGTTTTTCGACTGATTGGATCTTAGCCGGATGTTCCCTGCCGCGAATCGACGCTCGACTTTAATCACCCACGGGTGAACGGCTGGCCTCCGTTCCTAGCGAGGAGCTGGAACAGGAATCTGCCAACCTGGGGGCGGGGGATCCTCGTGATTTATGGCCCCACGTCGATCGATCCCACGATCGCTGGGAAACCCCGTGGAAAATTTTCTACCAAGTCTAAGTCTTCCGAGACATCCAAGTGCTTCTGCGATTGTGACAGACATCGCCAAAGAGCAAATCGGCACCTCAAAAAAAAATTCTACATCTATAAAACTCTCGTGCTCTTAGAGTTGGGAAGCCCCGGGACTCGAGTCGCGCAGGCTTCCACTTCGCCGTCGCAGAGGAAGAGAGAGAAGCCTTTGCTTCCGGGGGAAGCCCGTTTAACTTGCGTCGAATCGGGTCCCGGCGTTTCGATTGCGTTTAGTAGAATATTCAAGGATGTGATTTTCGCAGGAAGCAGCCGGCTCAGCCCGCAGGAAGCGAGGAGTTGGGAAGTTCGTAAGGACGTGGGGTGTGGAGAGGCGGCTGCAGCTGCGTCTCCTGACCGAGTTCTGGGAGGATAGATGGCTGAAGGGATGGCACGGAGAAAGCGAATGAATAATTTAGTGCCACGGCCCTGGATCATAATCGGGGCTGGAAGGGGTGTCGGGTCCTTCTCCCGTAGGAGCCGGGGAGTAATCAAGAGAAAGGACCTTGCGCGGCCAGCTGCTTATTTGTAGCGTTAATTGCTGTCCATTGTCCCGGAAACATTGCGATTCGTTAAAAGTTCCAGCGGCACGGTCGCAATTTCCCCGCGGATTCCCCGGCGAGTAGTTTACATTCTCCGGGAGAAGTTATCAAGCTCGATTAAAGAATTATCCATCCGCGGATCGTTGGCAGTTTCGGGGCCGGTGTAGATTCTCTTCTGAATTCCTCGCGCATGTACGCACGTGGAGTGCTTTTCAATGGAAACTTCAGCGGAGGGTTTATTCGCGGCAACACCGCAGGCTGGCGTGCGTCAGAATCGTTTACTCGTTCCGAGGCGAAGGGAAATTGGGTCAGATATCCAGGGATACATAAGTCCTCCTCTTTGTAGCTTTTTATCGGGCCTACCCCTGCGCGATACTTATCGACCCTTATCTGCCCGGTGTTGCCGCGGTCGTGTCGCGATTTTAACTCGACAACGATTTAGATTACACCGCTTCCGCCTTTTAATTGCCCATTTTCTCCCTCGCGACCTCCGCGCTTATAATTTTTCCACGCGCCCCAGCACAATGGAGCTTCCCAGTCGAGAGACGCGGAGAGAAGGCTAACTTTATCCTCGAAAAGGCCATTGCGCTCGCAAAAGGAGAAACAAGATTGGAGGAATTTCCAGCGCGGCCGGGAGGAATTCAATTAGTTTTAATCGGTCCCTCGTAAAACAGAGACCAGGCGTGGGCGCAGCGGTGTCGTTTTAAGTGAATCGATAGTCGATTTAAACGGCCCGCTCGCGATCATGTCGCCGGGGATGAAGCGTTGCTCGCTGTAGCCGTCATTATTCAATCCTGACCCCCGGAATATTTTTTTCCTTCCACTGTGCAAGGTCATCGAGTGGTATAGAGCCTAATGGCAGGGTGAATCGTGCGAGCGGGACTTAGAAAATGATCCAATTCTGAGCGAACCTAGCTAAACGATTTCCGTGCACGCCAATTCGCAAACGGGGATTTCCATAACGGAATCGGGGGATGCCACCCTTCGACTTCTAGTCCATTTCTCTCTCTAAAAAATGACATGATCCATCGATTCCCGCGCAAACAAATTTGCCTTGAATTTAAATAAAAGGGGCGCGAAGGAGTCAGGCGGGCTTCGCTGAGCAAAGAAGCGAGAATTGGTTTATCGATTCCCGCCGTTCCAGGCGCCGCTTCCTGCCACTCGAGTCCACCTCGATTAATTCGATCAAGTAATGAAGGGGAAATGGCGCCGTCGCGTGTCCGCTGAACAAATAAGATTTCGACATTTTCGGAATCCAGTTGTCGCTGGCAAACGAACATCCAGTCGACTGGAGTGACGCGGAGGCCTCGGAACGGGACCGCGTCGGAAATTACGCGCGACAGGGGCGGCTAAGCTTTGTCGGCGAAATAATCGAGCCGCCTGGCCCAGTTCAGAGAAGTCGTCGTTAAGCTTCACGCAGGCGGATTTATCGCCAGTCCAGAAACTTTTTTTACTTGACTTTTTCAATATTCGACGTTTTAGGAATATGCGTTTAGAAGGATTTTTTGAACTTCGAAGACTTTCTGATGTAATATGCGGTGGGTAAAATCCCTTCCGGTAAAACTTTATACGCGTTTTTCTCTAAACAGTGTTCCTCAAACTGGTGGGATATTTATTTTGAAAAATACTCTTTTTTGCGGGGATCAAACCTGCAACATTGTAAAAATTACGAAAATTTGTATTTTTTAAATGCGTTGAAAGACGAAAAATAAAGGTACAAAGTATTTCAAACTTCAAGTGTTGCCATTGTGTAAAAAATTTCAGTTTTTGCAATTTTTAAAAGTTCACCTCCTATGGAATTTCATGCGCTTTAATAATCTGCAATGCTGTTTTATTTCACACTAATGGTTTATGTAGGTGCCACGCGTCCCGGTGTGTTGTATGAATTTTTTGACGCTTCGACGTCAACGACTACCCCGTGTTATTTTCAAGGATGAATTACAAAAAGAAAAATATATTTCTATAGTTTAAGGCATCCTTAATACAATGCAGAAAGCCCTATGAAATTATCTACGGTAGTTTTCCTTTAATTAATTCCTGAAGATCACCTAGTTTCCGGGGCTCCAGACCGGAACATCCCCTTAAGCCGCCGAGCGGACAACGGGGGTGTGTCCGCGGGGGCCGTAATAATTTATATTTCATCTCTGTACCTGCCGTGCCGCGATTCCGTGTCGCGAGGAGCGGAACAGTCGACAGGGCTGAAAAAATGGCGGCGAAGTCGAAAAACTTTGGTCGTAAATCCCCCGAGGGGCATGTCTCTGAGCCTTGCGGGCGGGGCGAAGGTGAAGGGATCCGGGAGGAGGGGACACCGAGGAAAATATTCTGAAATATGTCGCCGCCGCGCAATCAATCGATACTCGATCCCTTGAAAGCCACGGGAACGATGCTCTAAGCGGGTTCCGAGCTGTCGCTGTCGAGCTTCGATGTTTTATCGAGGGCACGGAGGAAACTCCGCGATCAGGCCTTCGTCCAGGGAGGCGAACTGTAGACAAACGTCGACGGGCGAAATCGAGTTGAAGCCAGCGCGATGGCATCTGCCAGTTGGCGCGAAGAAATCCCCGGGGAATGGAATGAACGTCGAGGGGGGATGGTGTTCGCAGGTGTGCCGAATTATTACAAGGGAAAGTGATGGGTAAACGGTACGTTCCCTTTGTCACTGTAGCGATACTTCAAATTCCGCCACGAGATGGCGGCGCTGCCGATCCCGCTTTCTCGCAAGTGGTCGCTCAACCACCGATTCGTATACCACAGTTTGAGTGAGCCATCCACGCCACGAATCCATGCGACTCGAGGCTGCAATCTGACGATGGCGATTTAACGACGGCCGCGCGGAGCACTGTGAACAAGGGGGAAGAAGTTGTAAGTGTTGAGGTGGGGGTGGTGGTGGTGGTGGTTCTTTATTGGGCGTCATCGATGCAGCCTCCTAGAGGAAAGTGAATTCCAGTCACGTAGCCCCGGCAGCCCTTGAATAAGAATTCGATCTCTATGGAGATGAGATATATATATCCTCCTGCTCACACGTGGACTACTGATTTTATAAACGACGCGCTACAGTGGGGACTCCCGGGCCTCTCCCTCTAGCTTCCATTTTCGAGTGCTAATTGCTCCGAACTCTGAACCGAAGGGAATGGAAGATTGTATGGTGTTGGTGGTGGTGGGTGGACAAGAGTAGTGGAGCGAGCGAGGGGAATAAAGTTCCCGAGAGCCAGGGGGGGTGGGTGCATCCTAAATGGGGAGGAGAAATGTGGAAAAACGGGCGGACGCGCGGCGAATTTGTCGCTGGCGATGGCGGACACCTCTAACTAGTCGAATTTCTGCTTTGAACGCTAACGAAGCACGGCCAAAAGGGTGAAGATTAGATTAAACGCGCTGTTCCCGCCAGGTTCATCATTGTGGCCGGAAGTTGCAGCGAGTTTGCGAATATCATGGCGGTATGGCTGGACGCCATGGGAGGACAGTGCCGCACGGGTTTGCGGAATCGCCACGGGGACGGGAGTTTCTCTAATTACTCCACGTGTATCGTTCCTCCCTCGAAGCGTCACAAAGGAGGGTCCTCGACCCGGGGAGCATAAGAGATTCCCTATCATTTTGCCCCATCTGCTTTTAAAACATCTCCTTTTTGTGATAAATAGTGTCACGTCCCAGCCCCGCCAAGGAATCGTCACTGTTAGTGCGCGCAAGCGCCACCAGAGGTCTAATCTCATAAACTCTTTCTCGCAAGTGGCAGGTCCTAGTCTCGTTCGTACATATACAAGTTCCAAGTTTATTCCTCTCGGTAACCTTTAGTCAACTGATGAGTCCAACTGACGGTCCCGAGACGAAACGTCGGAGTTCGACGTTTGCTGACGTTCTACACACACAACAACAATAGTAATAGGAATAAGGCATATTTGATGTGTGCTTCAGAGGCACGATATATATTTTATTGTGTGTTCCTGAAATTTTTAAACCACTCCGGCGGCGACAATTTCGGCGGAATAGCAAGGGGAATAACTTTCGACGGGCTGCGGAGTCGAGGGGGGGAGTCATAGAGAAAAGGCGCCCGCGGCCTCAAGCCAAAACCGGAGCGAGCGAGAGAGAGAGAGAGAGAAGAGGAGGACGAGGGTGTGGGGAGAGAGAAGGAGAAGAGCGCCCCCCCCGGCCTCTCCCCCGGCTTTCTTTTCCTATATTTGACGGGGACGAGTTTCATCGAATCCATCCTCCCAAAAATACGTTTCCTCGGTGTCTCACGGTTGACGAGGGTCTCTCTTCCCAGACAAAAGGACTCTCGCGACTCGGTCGTTTCCTCGAGATGGAAGCCCATTTCCGGCCACGCAGCCTCTCCTCCCGCCTCGTCCTGAGTCCCGGAGCCGAGCTCCCGCGATATGCGACGGGGCGCGGCAACAGTCGAATGATTCTGCAGCTGCGGAGAAGCCTTGGGACCGCGCGATATAGATACAAATCGTGGAATTTCCCTGGTAACGCGGGGTCACGGAGGGGGGTGGGGCTAGACCTGCCGCGCAGCCTCGCGCGGATATCGAAGAGGAATCCCAGCGATTTCATTTCGCAGCGCGGGGAAAAATACCAACCGAGGCTGTTTTAACGCTCTGGCGAAATGTCTGCCGGGCGCCGCCGAATTCCCGAGCAGTGGAAAATGGCGGAAGGGGGAAAGTTCCCGGAGAAGTTCGCTGAATTCAATTGAAATCACGACGACTTTCTAGGGGTTGCCGCGACTCGATCGAGACCAGGCCGGGTAACAGATAAAGAACTCGACGGGTCCAAGTGTTAGAAGCTTCCACGGTGATCCCGGAGATAGATCGCGGCGAGATCGGGAACATAGATTCCGCCGGTGAAAACGCTCGGAAAGGGCCAGTGGCACGTTTCATTCCAACCGAGGGCGCCATCTTCTACGCGTCGGCTGTTCCGACGATGTGCTTCAATAATTCATCAAAGATACGAGGCCGGAGGAACGGAACGAGGCTGAAGGAACGTCTATTACTCCCTATAATCGCGTTAATCCACGATTTATGACTCCTCCCCCCGCACTTTATTCGATCCACTTTCAGCTCCCTCTCGCTCGCTGCTTCTTCCCGAGTTTACAGAGCTTTCATTCTTTTTCTGCGCGAGCTCAACTTCTTCCTTTTCCCTCCAGTTTCTTACGGTATACGTGGCTATGTTGCACCTCGGTCCTCCCTCCACTTTCTTTTGCTACTCGATCTTCTTTTACTTTTCCACCGTTTCTTTCACGCGCTTTCCTTTATCTCCCCGATACACGCTCGCTGTACATTTTCTTCCCCTCCACTATCACTCGTCATACCACGTACCTTCTTTTCCTTTTCCATTCGCCGCTCGAGTAATCCCCCGTTAATTTCCCTCTTCCCAGCAATTACACCGTCCTCTTGCCCCCGCGACGCAAATCGTCGTAGCGCCCCAGAAAGCCCTTTAATATTCCGGGCGAAGGGGCGCGCGCGAGATTCCGTCGTGCCCCGCCTCCCGCGGCAGATTTTCCACCGCGTTTTCGCAGAGATCTCGGGACAAACGAAATGCATGGAATACATAATATCCACGGCGAACACCCGACGTAATTTCGCCAGAGACAAAAATACCGTTCCGATATTCCAACCACCGTGCCCGCGGTTATGAACTGGGAAATTCCTCCGGTGCCCCGGGAAAATCGCTTCGCCCCCGCAAGACGCCGATATTTCTCGAGGAAGGGTTACATTCACCTGAAATGGTCGAAACAATCGATTTTTGCAATGAAGAATTCGCAGAAGCTACGATATCAAAGAAAGATCAATTTTATGGTCCCGGAATCAAAGATTTTCCGTGAATTAAAAAATAAAGTATCGCACTTACCTGCAGCTTAAACTTTAAACGCTGTTTTATATTTGAAAAATTAATGAACCGATTTAAATGAAACTTGGCGCGATTATTTCTCAAATCAGTCTAGTCTTTATCATACGGATTTTTTTGTAATAGCCACAGTTTAGTTTCAATCATTAAAAAACTTAAAGAATTAAAATTCAAACACTCATATTTCTTTTCAAAATTATAAATTTAAAAATAGAGTTTGATAAAGATTAAGTTTCTTTTACATACTTTAAGGGAAATCTTTTTCGTTTTTTTTTTTTTTGGATAACACGCAGAGGAGATATTTTTGGCACCGCAAACTCTTCACGCGACGACGCTACTTTGTTCAACAAGACAAATTATCGTAATTTTTCTTTTTGGGAAATATTCTTTAAACTACAAGCTTTCAAGTGCATATCACGATTTTTGATTGAAAAAATTACTTATAATTTAAACAAATTCCTAAAAGCTGCCCTCTTAAAAAGCTGTAGTAATCCCTAAGAAGCTGTCGATGGGAAATCAACGTTCTCGCCTTCTCAAATTCTCGAATTTTCTTATCACCGAGAATTTAGAAACATTGATCACCCTTAAAGTTTCAAGCTTCAAGACTCCGCAACGTGGCCGTAGGTTTCCGAAAAATAATCAACCGCAGGTGCTCCCAGGGGCCCGGAGAAGAAGCTCACCCTCGCTGGCGCTAGTTCAGAGGGAAAGTTTCTTAATCAAGCGGTGGCCAGCTCGTACGTGCACGCACGATAATAAACTTTATTCAACCGCATCGGAAGAATTTGCATGCAAATACTTCTCGCGGCGGATTTCTCGGCAGCGTGCGGGAAAAGAGTGCGCAGGGGAGGAAGAAGCGGCGACCACGGGCCGCCCCATTAATTACAGACCGGCCTGTGTCCGGGGGAAATTCACAGAAATCCAATTTCGATTCCTGTCCTCCACAATGGGCGGTCTGAAAAGGTCCTTCGCTTCGAGTCTCTCGCCGGAGCCCTCCGACCACCCCTAGTAGACGAGGCTGTTACAAAATAGCGCGTTGCTTGCGCCCCAGCATTTTTCCAAACAGCACTCCGTTCAACCCCCACGCTGTATATTTTTTAGAGATTGATGGCTATTATTAGTCCCCTCCCCTTTCTCCTGGGCAGAGTGTAATTAATTAGAGCAACGAGCTAACGGTCGAGGGAAGTTTCCTTGGAAAAGGAGGAGCCCTTTTCCCCGGGGAATTTCCCACATTAGTCAAAGCATCGGTTCATTAAATTTTCGCGCGCTACTCCGCCAGCCCGGGCCAGCAGCCTTAATGAAACTCTCTTTCAGGCTTCGATCAGGGCCACCCTTTGATTCCGGCCTCTGTACACGAGCCAGGCTAATTGGCACGTGTCCCCCTTAGAAACATTTGTCCACGCAGCGCCGGCAACCATTAGCATTGCCTCGGACGCGTCAAACGCGTTTTCCCCGGCAGAATGCGGAGCTTTTTTCCAGCCAGCGGCGAGTGTTTCAGCGGCGAGCACCCCTTCGAGCTTCTGAAAGGGGTCGTCCTGAATTCTCGTATAACAAACTATTGTTAATATTGGTTTAAAACCGTTTAAAAATCAAACTTCCACAAAGCTTATTTTACACCGATCCTGCTTATTATTTATTTGGTATTTTGGAATCTAAGAAGACTTCTTTTAAGGAAAATAAATGTGAAATTTAAAATTTATAGCATTAAAAAACAGTAGCATCGCAGGAAAGTAATTTCTGTTTAAATTTCCCCAAACCAAGTTAAATGAATTACAAAAACCTTTTAAAGAATTTTAATACTTAACAAAACGCAATGTGAAAAATATTCCGTAAGAAAGGAGGTTACGAATTCTTACATTGGAATAGGGAGAGGGTGAGAAACCGCCAAAATTACCCTCACGTAACTTAAGACCTCCCCTAGAGAGAGGACGGAACCTGGTACACCACCATAGTGTAGACATTTGCCAGAACAAATGTCACGGGCGTGTAAACCTTATAACAGGACCTCCGTTAAGCGAAAGAACCCTCCGCGAGACTTGCAAATATTTGCCGAGCTTCGTCCAGAGACGGCGAAGAAACTCTGCGGACGCGCCTCCCCTCGGCGGGCGCGTAGATTAATGGACAACGATCGATCGATTAACAGGGATGTTTCAAATTCTTCTCCCTCGATACTCCCTCCCAGCTCTCTAACTTCGAATCAAGGCCTAAGACGATCGCTCCGAAGCACAGCGTTCCTCGATTTTAATACGAATGAGGAGAACACGTAGTAACTTGTTTGGAGCTTTCAACCACCCCGTTGATCCCCCCGGCGGGATGAAACGAGGCGACGCGCGGGAGGAAATATCGTTTAATTGAAAGCAAGGACGGTCGAACGAAAGCTTCCCTACAAGAAAACGCGGGGCTTTCAGTTATGGTAAGCTTATTAAAGGCTTGTAAGCGTATTATCGAGCGGGGGAAATGTTTTCGATGAAACTTGTATCCCCCTGGCGGGCTTGATTAAAGGAAATAAACCGTCAGACACCCCCGGCTACCTCGACCAGCTCTGCACGGTCCGCAGAAGTCTCGTAGCTTTCGAAAAAAAAAATGAGGAACGAGGAGCGGCGGGGGCAGCGGTTAAAGGCTAATCAATTTTCGTTTAGCGAATGCTCGAGGGGGTGGAAAGAAGATCAGAGCAGGCTGGTTATTAAGGTCAAAAGCTCTTTGCTGGGAACACACGACTCTGTTGGTCTTGGGAAGCGTATTAGAGGGCACCGTAAGCGTATTATCGGCCAGGGGAATGCCCGTGGGCTTTTACCACGCGGAGGAACTCGAATATTCATCTATTCGTCTGTTATTTAGAGAAGTGTTTTCCCGCTACCTGCTAGCGCCTCTGCGTCCGCGAATTTTGCACGTTCGCGACAGCGCTGAGCTTTCCTCGAACGCCGACGCTTGTTAGGGCAATTATTTCTCCGTGTTTTTTTAGAAATTTCCCGGGGGGTGGTGGATGAAATCCCGTTAGGATTAATCGCGACAGTAAAGGTCCTGTGATAATTATGATATCTAGGTAACAGATCAATTTCGAGTCGTCCTTTTTAATGTGTAGTAGAATTCTCGGGGAAGGTTATATTTATATATATAAATTTGTTATGTCACCCACTGATTCATCAACGTCCAGCCCAAAATGCTGAATCTAGAAATATACCTTTTACAACTTAGGTGCTCGATGAGTTAGGATTTTTTTAAATTCCATCTCCTACGGGTTGGAAAGGGGGAATTATTCTACTAATTTTCCCATATTAAAAACTTCCCGGCACATCAGCAATTCGATAAATATTATTTATAATTTTTTGGCCCGCGCAGATAAAAAGGTTGGCCTCCCCTGGTTTAAGTGCTGCAAGTCCCACCGTCGTGGATGAATTTTCCGGACGCCTACGTTCCAACGAATCCCCAGTGCCATTTGCAATGAATGATTACAAAAAGAAAAATATATTTTTACAGTTTAAGGCATCCTTAATACAATGCAAAAAGTCCCACTAAATTACCCGCGGTAATTTTCCCATAATTACTTCCTAAAAATCGCCTACTTTTACGGACTCTAGACCGGAACATCGCCTAGTAATAATTATAAAATTCTTTACCGATGTCCAAAAACTATAAAGCATGATTCGTTTAACAGAATAAACCCAAGAAACACGCTTTTTAAATTTTGTTCGCGTGTGGCCCACCGGCGTGGGCTTCCACAAGGGACTCACCGTTGGGTCACGCCGTTCTGAACGCGTTAACTTGTAGGTACCTACCCCTACCTCGCTCGAGAGGAAACGCCGGACGGCGGAACTGAAATCTTAGCCAGGCAGTAGCGAGAAATGTCCCGGCTGGTCTGCTGTGTCTCGTGAATAACGGGGGCGTTTTTTGTCGAACGAACGATCTTGGGGAATAAGGCTTGGAGGGTGGGCGATACGCGAAGTGACATAGTATTTACAGTCACGTACCGCGACCGCCATTTACCACCTGTCGCAGCCGCTAGATAGTTACGCCTTCTGCTCCCTATCTGCTGGAAAAACTTGCTGCCTCCGTTCACAATTAGACGTAAACGCCCTTAGCCCTTTCGCGATTTATCTACCCCAGCCAAAGGACCCGTAAATCGCGATGTAGAATAATCTGGCTCGCTATTAGAATTCTGTGGACTGTTTCCCGAGGAGGAAAATTCGAAGGCATCGGCTACTGGATTTATAGGATTCCAGGGAACTTTGGGAGCTTCTTCCCCGGAAGAATTAATGGATAAAAATTCCCAGTCGATAGCAGGGGAATTGGAGGATCAAGGATTCCGCGGATAACAAAAGGATTTCCACTAAATTTCCCGCGGAGGAATAGATCAGGACGCCGAACGGGCAGATCCATGGTGGATCAGCCGACGGAGATCTCCGGACCTAATCAGGCGATAAACTATCCAAGGAAAGAATATCCAAGATGTTTCGTTGTAAGAGAATCCCAGCGAAATTTCCAAGGGGCGGATAAATCTACCGTCCAGTGTCTGGTGTGTTTCTGGGCCGAGCGTAAATCTCAGCCACGAGGCGGATAAAGGGAGGCCAGCCGGTGGACTACGGGGTGGAAAGTTAAAGAGCGCCTCGTCGCTGGGTCTCGCAAGGAGTTCAGGAATTAATTTGCGATATTAATTCGTAGCTGGAGGAGCTGCGCATTCTAGCAGAGGGTTGGTCAGCACTGTCAGCAGACGTGACGGCAGCGACAATCACGCGGGGGTCCAGCCACCGCAGACAATTGCCAGCCATCAGCGAAATTGCGGGAGATTGCGAGATAAGAGTCTTCACCGCCTTACCGAGTCAAGACGCTGATTACGCCGTCTGCTAATCTATCAATAAATCTGATAGGGGTTTCGGTCGTCGGACCGTTTTCAAGGATAGCAATCGCGGTGGCCACTTGTGCCCATCTGGGGCTCTTGAACCTCGGGATCTTCTGCTGAGCACCTCTGGAACAAATCCGTCTCCCGATAAATGGCATCTCATCCTGATCTTCACACCCCGAGTTTGGAAATTTCGCCGGACCTCGAAAGTTGTTCAGGTCGAGCAAAGGGGTGGGATGGGGGGGGGGGGGGATTGTGGAGCGCGCAGGCGAGCACGATGCTCAACTCCGTGATAACGCGACGCTGATAATCACGCTTCCCCTTCCGGCAGCTGACGTCGCCATTATCGAGCGTCATTAGGCTGCACAACGGCACGCCGAACCGCCCCCGAAATTCTCACCCTAAATTCCCAGCTGGCACGCGACCCGTTCCACCGGTCGAATCTCCGTTCTTCATCTTCAGCGGGTTTTCGGGGCTTTTGAGTACATGCGCTAGGCGCGACATATTTCCCGGCAGCGCGGTCGTATCCGGCTCTCACGCATTTGGCGTCACGTATTCTGGGATGCAGAATAAACTCGAAGATCTGACAAACGAGGGCGTCCGCACTCTTTTCCAGGGAGAGGAGGGCAACTTTGAAGAAGGGTCAAATTTGCAGGCAACGATTGGTTGTTAAAAATTTAAAAATATTTCATTTTTTTTAGTATATACTAAAAGTATTGATTTTTTGCCCACCGATATGAATGCTGACGATGCGTAATCATGTAATGAGAAAGGAAAACCTAGATCCCGAAGCTGAAGAATTAATATGTAAATAACAGATGCATGAAATTCCCCTAAATTATTCGATCTGGACCACTTTATTTCCCCAGAAGAAAAGTTTCCTCAACATGCGATTTAAGCCACTGAAAAGAGCTTTAAATAGTGCCAAATAAACAACCGTCAATGTATTTAATAAGCATTAACTTAGAAAAATTAAAAGTAGGATAAGTAAATAAAATATTAAGTTATAGATTATTAAAAGGAGATAATTTTTTCCTATTTTTTGGCGCAAATTTCATCGCTATATCTTTTATAGTTAAAGAGATATAGACAAATGTTAACAAACTCTTAATTCCAGACCACTGTGCGAGGGAAAGTCCCTAATTCGACTATAGCAAAATTCCGCGTGGAAGGGAGCAGTTGGGAGGAGCTCGCGAGGCTGCCCCTCGAATCGCCGCGGAATATCGGGCAAGCGGCGGCCGAAAAACAATCGAGAAAATTGACCGACTTCGTAAACGAACGGACGAAAAACACCGCGGAACCTCGTTGCAGCCGTCGCCCGCGGGATCCGCGCAAAAACCGCAACCGCGGCAATCGAACGGTATCCACGATCGTTTCAACTATTCCCACTCGCTCCATTTTAGAGATAATAGAAAAGCTCCGCCATGGAAGCTCGAAAAGCCTCGGAAGTAACCAACGCATCCGCATTAGCCTTACTATTAAATACAAGCCTATAGGTTAAGTGTTCCTTCTTCGTACGTAAAGTTAGGTTACGTTAGAGATCAGTCTTTAGACAGAACCTCGCCTTTGCGATTCGCCGTTTCGCTAGCTTCGTTTGCACAATAAAGACACATAACAATAACACCAATAATCACCCGAATTGAAGTTTACACAGCAGTAATTACACGATCGCGCGTGGCGAAGTGGGCGAACACTGGCTGGAATTCCGTTCGCGGGGAACTTGTTGCGTCGACTAAACGAAGGTAAAATAATTGGTCGTTGCGTGTCGCGCGCGATAATCCTTTGTCATCCACTTTTCCCCTAGCCAGCGCGCCCCACTCCCTTCTATACTAAGCTGCAGGCATTCGGCGATTGGGAACAGCCCATGGTGCGAGTGGCACATAGGTGGCGCCCCGTTAAGGAGAGTTCGGAAAGCAGTAAGATCGTAGAGTCGACGTTAGGGGAATTGGCAACGCGGCTGCCCAGTAGATTAATAAAAAAGTCTGAGAACATTAATGATGTTGTACCACTGAAGACGTAATAAAACTGTCAAACGAATGGCGAGGAGCCTGTCCGAGCATCCCGGTTCCAGCAACCTTTATAAATTCTCCGCAGCGCTGTCAAATATTGATTGCTTCGATTTCAGTAGGCTTAACCATAAAAACTACTGGTGGATGGAGCCCACCGACGTAGATATCCGCGAGGTAAGGGAAAGTTTAATTTTAGAGTACCTACGATACCCACTCTAGTCGATTGGTGTCCAACACCTCGGATTTCTTACTGGGCGTGAGAACCCCAGATCCCTATGTAAATATTGTAGATAGTGTTTCTTGTTATCTTCTTTGTATAGTCTGTAGGTTCTTAGAAGCTAAGCTCTAGTCTATAAGACGTAATTTATAAGTGCAATAGACTGGTTCAGTTTTTTTTTTCTAAAGACCATTTTTCCTACACTGTGCAACGTGTTTAGTAAATATTGATTTAACAGGACCTGTTAGAAATTAAGGATATTGGATAAGAATTAGTCAATAAGGACAATGAATGAATATCTATGAGCTTCGTATGCGAGCAAACAAATAGGGTAAAAATTAGATCTAATGGCCTTTTTCTATCACTATTCTTCACCAACCAATTTCATTATAGCAGTTTTCATCGTTGGACAATAAACATCAGTATTAAAAAAAGGGGGCTGCCCAGTAATCCCGTCGCCCGTGTTTCTGTTTTTCGCCTACAAAACCAACATAAAAATCCAGCATACACCGCGCGAGGAAAGTAAGAAGATCCACGAAAGAGAACGATCAAAAACATCGCCCTCCATTCATCCTCGTTTACGTCCTACAGCCGGAGCGTGGAAAATCTTGGAAATGCCACCGCGTGTTTAGCAGCTGAACACGTGTCTGTCGCAAATGTTAGCAGCGGCGGGAGAAGGGTGCGGGCAGAGAATTCCATAAGTTGCGAAAGGCGAACGGTGTTCTTTGCCGGCGAAGAGGAACTTCGCTTCTTGATTCTGTGTCACAGTCTCGCGTTCCTTCGTGCCCGGCCACTTGGCTCGAAAGTTTCGCGAGGCGCACGTGAGCCGGCGGTCAAGCAGACATCCCCGGTCGAAACGGGGAAAGAACGCCAAAGTCGATCAATTATGCAAAACGTGACTCATGCGCGACGGATCGATGTCTCTACACCGATCCGCCGCCGGCTCGTTACAAACTACGCCCCCTCGCCCGTGGAATTACGCCAGCCAGCCGGAAGAGAGAGCAGAGATTCGACGTGCACGGGAACGCGGGAGCGCTCGTGCAGCCTCATTTCCTCCAAGTCGTGGGAAACTTTCGTGAATCCTGGAGATCTGGCAGCAGGGAGAACCCAAACTGCGGGGCGTTTTTTAATCGACCGGTGTGGCGGGGGGATCAGCTTCGAGGAGCGTTTGACAGGAAGGGGCGGGTTGGAAAGTTGAAGTCAGACTTCTGAGGCAATCGAGGTGTCGAACTGGAGATTGCCGGACGCGCGGGAGATACAAGTGCGCGAGCCGGGCCAACCTCTCCAGTTTCGGGCGGACCAGAAAAAGGGAGCGAAGCGTTCCGGAAGGACGCGCGGGGGTCATAGGCGGGCGATTAATCGTTTATTGCCGCCGCGAGGGACTTCCGCGCTTTAGCGCCGTGAGAACCGGCCGGAGAATTTATTGATTGCTTGATTAAAACATGACGGTCGAGGTATGTAGGGTAAGCTACACAGCTATCGACACCCAGACGGTGATTCGTTATCGGGCTCCCGTGTCGTGGAACACTCGTGGATGGACTCCGATGCCCAGCCTCCTGTCCGCGGGCAAACCACGATAAATGCTCCCTCTTTCCCCGGGGCAAGCCTGACCCACCGTCTCCGGCTTGCCGCGAAAATAAACCGCCCGGTTTCTGTGATAACCTCGGGAGGCTCGTCTTCCCGATGGCCAGTCGAGGATTTAATTGGAACAGCCAGGGGTATTGAAACAAAATGCGGAAGACTGGCTTGATTTCGGTGGCGAGTCTCTGGGAGCGATCGATTCCCGGCTCCAGACCCATTGTACTCGCGACGGAAACCGCAAAGTTTGCTGGCAACCACTGGCCATGAGCGATTAAACCCCAGAGCCTCCGGGATGGAGCGACATCGTTGCAAAAAAAAACAGCTTGATGGAATGGCGCCGTTTTTCTCGCGCTGACGCTTTTTCTTGGATTTATTAATTAAGAGCGATCCGCTGCCACCGGATATTCCCCCCGGGGGGAGGGGGGGGATGTTAATATAGCCACCTCTACCCGCTTGTCCCTTGGCGGGCAACGAGTGTCTGTATCCCTTGAATCCTGTATACGAGATACTAAGGGGGAGATATGGGCCATATAAAATATGGTATACTTCCTTACGGCCACATGGCCGAGAAAACGGTCAGGGCGAAGGAATAATGGGGCTGGCAGAGGGCGGTGAGCTGCCCCGCGCGACCGTCAATTCGACTTTGCCGCGTCCTTTTATTTCATGGGGACCGATGACGCTGCTTTATTGCCAGGCAGAATTAGGGACGTGTCGGGGAGATAGAGCTAAACAATTTCCTACGGAGGGATCGCGCGTCCATTTTTTTCCACCGTTATGACAGAAGTTTAATGCCCGACGCGGCGGCTCCTTCGAGAGTCGTTTTTCCCAGCTTCTTACGACAATCCGCCGCGTTACTAAGTTCCCCGGCCATTCCCCACAATCACCTTACTTCATGGAAATCCCACCGCTTGCCCGGGCAAACTTCGGGCTCGCACAATTTCCTTAAACGCTGCTGCGAAACCCATTCCCTTTAACTGTACCAACATTTATGCCCCAAGGATGGGCTTGGTTATTGCAGCGCGCCTCAACTTTTTCTCCGCAGCGGAGGAGTTTGAATTTACCTGTCTCGCCAGGGAGGAACTGTCCAGTGGAGGGAAATCAATTTCGCTGCCCCACTGGCGATGATCTCGGGGAAATTAACAGTTTGAAAAATAGAAAAATAGAATCTCGGACGGTGGGACTTGAACCCACGATCGTCGGGGTCCTCTGGATTACTGAGCAGCCGCGGTGCTTAATCTAAGTATCAGTCTTACACGAGCGCTCGTACTTAATGAATAAAGGAACTTGGCAGCCGCGTTACCAATTCTACCAACGCGACTCCCCAATGTTACACTCTTCCGAACTCTACTAGCGGGGCGCCACCTGTGTGCCAACCGCGCCATAGGCTGTTCCCAAACGCGGACTGCCTACACTTTCGATCTCCAGAGAACAGGGGGCTACCACTCTCATATGCGATTTTGGGACAGTGTTTCGACTGCGACCTAGGCAGTTCAGATATTTTCGAACTAAAATTCAATATGGCCGTGCAACATAGTCTGCGAATCCAGTAATGATCTATTAAGAGCTGCAAAATTTGTTGTATTTTTATCGCAAACCATACTGAGGATGATAAGTCCTGTTTCTTCGACAGCTTTTACAACAGTTTTGATGCAGTGCATCAACTGATTTGAGGACGTCTTGCATTTTGTGAAATAAAGCAGGCAGAGCAAATACGGACTAACCTACCTTTGTCCGAAATTGAATTAGTCTTAATTATTATTATTATTATTATTTAACGGGAAACCCTTCAGTATATAGAACTAACAATTAATACAATTAGTACATAGTATGATTAAAAATAATAAAAAAAAAAATAAATAACGTATTCCAATAGGCTCTACTAACAATATAAAATTTTTGAATGTAGGTTGGTCCATTGTTACTCGGACTGCCTCAAATAATAAGCAAATGGGAGTTTCCAGTTCAATATGATACCTTTTAGCATAAACACTAATGCATGGCTATATTGAATTTTAGTTCGAAAAAATTGGAACTGCCTAGGTGGCAGTCGAAACACTGTCCCAAAATCGCATATGAGAGTGGTAGCCCCCTGCCAGAGACTATCGAGGCGGAGGTGTACCGAATCTGGGCACAGAGCGAGGAGACACGCCGACGCCAAAGTGTTAATGTTCGAGCGAGTGAAAGCACTAAAGCAGCTCGGAAGGCAACGCCCAAAGCAGAGCCTCCGCTCCATTCGCCAGTGTTAGGGAATAGATGAGCTGCTCGCAACGACGTCGAGTATTTAGCATGCTCCTGTTGACACGCGGCCCGAGACCCTTCGCGGCAAAGGGCCTTCTTGCCAGCGTCGACAGTCTAAACAGCTCATACATTTTAATGTCCCATCAAAGCACACTTACAGCACGGCCGGGTTAGCGGGGCTCATCCAAACCCCCTATTACGCGGCCCGACGTTGTGATTGGCCAAACCAGCCGTCCCATAATAATCGTGAAACCGATCCAGCTTGTCATTCGGCGATTACGAAGTTGAACGCGGCCATAAATAGCGAATCGATCCTCCGCAAATTGGCATGCAACACCGTATCATCGATTGCACCGTCGACGGAGGATAACGGGGCTCCCAAGGATCGGACCTCCGGTTACAGAATAAAAAATTGAAGACGACGAGGAGCGTGGCGGCCACGGCACGAGGGCGTGCTTCTGTAAACCCGTGTGTATGCCCCTCGAACCGAGTCCCTCCCAAATTGGAAGTCTGAGATCACAACGGGGCCGAAAACACGGCGTAACAAGCTCGAGGGCTCTCCGCCCGATTTTTCTGGACCAGCTTAAAGAGACCGTAACGGGGTCTCCCTTAATCAACTCTTTTATTTACCCGTCCCCTCTTTTCCAAGGCAATTTGTACATTTCAAGAGCCGCCCGGCACGCCCTCGCATCCGCAAACTCAAGCCCCCTCAATTTCCCTGGCGCGAAGCGGTCGATTCTTCCTGAAAATTCTTCCACGTTGACAACTGTCCGACTCTTACCACCGAATGGCCGAAAAACCCCGGAGAGCAGCAGCTCGATAATCGATCTTCCTCGCTGTCCCTGCCCCCCCCCCCCCTCCCTCCTTGCCGAAGCTTCATAAACGCTTCGGTAAGAAACTTTCACATCCAAGACGTTGCAATTAAAAGCTCGTTAAGTTGGAGTGCTGCCTCCGCGGAAAATCGATGGCCACGTGAACACTTCTACCCGGTTCCTACCCCGTTTTTGGCGCCCCTGGGCGCGTGCAACGTTCGCCCATAGAAACTAGAGCAGATTGCGCGCCATTGTCGCTGGGACTCCGACGAATTCCCTGTGATCGCGAGCTGCGACTGCCTCGGCCGGGGCAATAATTTCGAGTGTCGCCATAATTCGATCGCATCTGCAGTCGGCTCTCGACGGAGCTATCTGGGAATTCCATTTGTCATTGGGAAGGGGGCCGGTCGTACGTTTTCGTGCCTCTCTCTGCTCGTCTGGCTGCCCGTCGCGATGCTTTCATGTCTATCCGCAATTACGTGCCATCAACCGTCCTCCTGCCTTGTCCTCCTGGCGTTTAGAGATTATCGCCCATTGAAATTGTCCCCGTGTGATCTCGCCGGCCGGTCGGCGCTTTTCGGCCGATTAATCGCCAAGATCGCGAGAACCGTGTGCTATAACAATGACACTATGGGGAGTTCATTGCGCACTTCATTCCGAATGAATATTATTTATGCGAAAAAAACGAACCTCGGGGCGGCGAGACTCGAACAACCCAAGACATTCCGGGAATCCCCCGGATTACTGGACTGCCGCGCTACCGATGCCCCCAAAGCCGTCTCCCCGAACTGTCTCTGTATTCCGAACTCTACTTGACGCGGCGCCACCTGTGCGCCAATCGGCCCATGAGACGTTCCCAAACGCCAATGCTTCTATCCACTGCTCTTCCATGCAGATATTGCGCATCCAGAATCTTTGTGTCGGAAGCGTTCGGTATCGGAAATATTCGTGTCTAACGAGGACTCCCTCCACTCCAATCTCCTCACACTGTTGTTCCACTTTCAGAATGATTTCCCGGGGATCTAAAATTGCTCCCCGCTTCGAACTGCATCGATTTCGAATCGGGCGACTGCCACGTTCCTCGCGAAGGCGTCATGCCTCCGTGAGAGGGATTCCGTGCCAGATATAATATTAATCACTGCAGGTGGGCAGGATACGCTGTTCTTTTCCAACTGTCTATTCCCGGCGGCGCGGTTGCAATAATAAGTAGCAGGTGTTTACGGCGCACAACGGTGCATTGTTCATGCGCCGGCCAGCGAATCCTCCGGGCTCGTTGCGTTCTTAATTAACAACAACAGACTCGGCCTGTTTACGCCTATGACGAACTGTTTGCCGCCGGCCCCGATAGCCATTAATATTAATATCTCGATCAGCTTGCCGCGTATCCGCGGCATTCGACGAGATAATCAGCGAGGATTACGATGTCCATATGGCTGCACTGTATTTTGCTAAAACTTCGCTACAAATTAGCGAAAACGCGGGACGAGAGAGACTGATGATCCTAGGCACGATATGTGGGAGGAGGGAAGTGAGGGTGGCTTTGCTTTCTGGGTTCGAAATTTCGCCCAATTTCAAGTAATGAGCGCATCCCCGGCGTTTTCTTTTTTCAGGGAAAATTACGACAGACAAAGCGGAGGGGGTGGTGGCTGCCCGGCTTTTATTCCTCTCTGGCGTCACTTTGCAAGCGAGCGCACGGAAAAGCACTCCTTCCCGCCGCGAGATGCGGTTAAAGCGTCCCCTTTGAAGTCCAGGCACAAAGCTTTGCAAAGGCACAAACCCTCTTCTCCCTTTTCTCTTGTCGGCGCGGGAGAAACGACATTCCTGCCCGACGTCGCGTCCAAAAAAAAAAAAAAAGGGGGACGAGAGCTCGCAGACGCACGCGTCATTAACGCTCCCATCGGCGCGGCGTCGGCGTGCTGCCGCGCCGAGGAGCTTGCGCGCCGCGCGCGCTATTGTCGCGCGGATGCTCTTTGATAATATTGCCTGAAAATTTGCTTTGCACGGAACTGAATACGCTGGATAGTTTCGAAAGAAACGCGGGAAGTCAATCGATCGAAATCCGATTTCCAGCTGATATCTCGGCTAACCGTATTTAGGATATCCAGCAGCGCGTATAAATTGATATCCACAGAATCGACTGTCCCCTCAGTGGCGGCCAATCGCAAACCGCGACTCGGAATCACTCGTAAACGCAACGATCGACCATGCCACTCCATCTGATTTGCAACGCATCGCTGTTCACGCGCGATATTTTTGCCACCCGAGTGTCCATTGAACACGTCGAGTTTCCTGCTCGCAGAATGAAATTTCACCTGACAGAGTATTCGGCGGGAATGACGCAAACGGGGGCTTCGGAAAATTGCGGATTCTAGGGCGCGAGGGCTCGGGGAATTGGAGACTCGGGGGCGGAGAAACTCGAGGACTCGATGGTTTGGGGGCGTGGAGGTTCGAGGGTCTTGGGAAACGAGAGATTATATACAGGGTGCCCCAAAATTCAGGGGCAAAACTGAACGTGCGATATCGTGATGCAAAAAGACATCGAAAGGTCCTTTACCGTTTTGCGATCCGAGGCTTCGTTCTCGAGATATTAACAGTTGAATATTAGCGGTCCAAGTTCCGGGGCGCGCAGTTTATAGCCGAGTCAGCTGAGCGAGCGGCAGTAGAGTCGACCGCGTTAGTTAATTTTCACGGTCTGAACTGATACGGTCGACTCTACTGTGCGCGTGGCTCTGCATCTACGCACGCCACCTGCGTGTGCGTGCGAGGCGATCAGCTGACTGGGCTTTAAACTGCGCGCCCCGGAACGTGGACCGTTAATATTCAACTGCTAATATCTCGAGAACGAAGCCTCGGATCGCAGAACAGTAAAGGACTTTTCGATGTATTTTTGCATCAAGATGTCTTTGTATATAATGGAAAGTTACGTTCTAAATCTGGAGATCTGTGAAAGGAAGCGAAACAGATGGGGAAAACGGTGTCTCTCCGACCGGCTGACTTCAAGCCGGAAGAGGCAATTAAAGGGAAGCTCACTGGGCCATTATTCGAGCGACTCGTCTCAGTTTCAGCGGGCTTGGCGGTCAGGCTTTAACGCGGAGCCCCTCGCAACTGTTGAATCTGGCTGGCCGCCAAGCCTCGTTCTAGTAACGACATTACTCCTTGTTTCTTATTCGTTGTAACGGCGTGCGGCTGACAGCGCGGGGAGGGGGCCGCGACAAACTTCCAGATTAACTGGTTATCGAGTAAATTGACCCGGGAAAATGGAGGCCCGCAGACAAGCTCCGGGAAAGCTCCGGCGAAACAACTAAACCGATACCGGGAAAGCTTGGCGAAGTTTCGTTCCGAGGGAAAACGACCGGGGTGAGATGCGGGATAATGCAATGAAAAAGGAAGGAAATATTCTTCTGTATAAAATTTCACGGCTGACTGGTTCGGTGCCTCGAAGCTCCGGGGGATCGTCGGACATTCGGGGTAGCGCTTCGCTGCTATTCCATGCGGGGTGGGGTGGGTGGCGATAGTTTGACCAAGCGGATGGATCTCGAGTGGAATTTCGACGGATGCCGATAACAATCGCTTGTGTTTTCGTTCGGAGGAACGTGGACCGAGCACTTGTGGTACGTTGTTCGCTTATCTGTCGAATCGGGCACCCGTCTTTACCTTTGAAATCACAGAAATAATCAGACCTCCATGATTCGAAAGGAATACCCTATTCACAGGATTTTTACTAGATATCAGAACAAATCTATACCACAAAGTTTCACAAATATTATTAGGGCGAGGCTAATAAATAGTGATAATCCTACACTCGAATCCCGCAACCGCGTTGCGCGAACGATGCAAGCGAAATGCATGCATATTCATGATCGACGGGAAGCTGTCTGATCCGTGCTGATCGTGTAATCCTAAATAACCTAATGGTTGCGCTGGATACAATCAACACACTATGGGATCAGGAACTCCCATACGAGGGAACTAAGAATAAGAGATCTCGGAGATGGGTTTTGGTGGAGTTGGTTAGGCCACGTGCGAAAGATCTACTGATGAATTACTGATCGATCGATAAGAAGAGAGAGGCACAAGAATATTATCTACTAATGTAGTAGTTAATTGCTCACGAGCTATCTGTGCGTTAAAACTGCAATAAAAGTCAATAAGCATAGATTACGTAATATATAATAATACCACTTAGGTATAGAGGGTTGACATCGCACAGCTAGTCAGGATAACTCAGTTGACTAGGTTGATCCCTTAATTGAGACAAACTTTTAAATTTAAAAGTGCGCACAGAGTGGTAAAAATATCAGCGTTTAACGCCGTATAAACATAATATTACGGTGGCCCTTATTTTCAACCTGCGATTTGTTTTGCTCTCGCCGCCCAATATGGTTGCATTTCATAAAAAAATAGTCCTTGAAAAACATTATTGCAATCGGACAACAGGAAAGAGTGCCGACCGGGCCTTAAAGTTTAGAATTCGTCAATGGGTTAAATTTTAAGAATTTCTCAAAAATGGTAAGTCCTATCGAAATTTTGTTCAAATAATATTGAAAAAGCATTCAATTTGCTACAATTATTGTGTATATAATTTTTTCGTGCTTCCAACCATTTTTTAGATAAAAGCGTTTGAATGTAGAGTGATCGGCGCTACACGCAAATAAACAATACGTCACATGCGAACTTCTCTATATTCAAACGCTATTATCTAAAAACTGGTTGGAAGCACAAAAAAATTATATATACAGTAATTGTAGAAAACTGAATGCTCTATTCATTTTATTTGAACAAAATTTCGATAGGGCTTACCATTTTTGAGAAATTCTTTAAATCCAAACAATTGCCGAATTCTAATCTTCAAGGCCTGGTTGGCACCCTTTCCGGTTATCCGATTGCAATGAACTTTTCCACGGACTATTTTTTTATCATATGGCACCGTCCTAGGGAGTGAGAGCAAAAAATACAACAAAGAATCTCTACCCTAGCGTAATATATAAGAGTAACATATATTTTCCCATTAAAACAGAATCAGCAATCTAAATAGCAGAATACAAAACAAAAAATAAATCCCTCAAGAGCTACAATTCAAGCTAAATATGCATACAGTAATGAAATCGAAGAAGAAGCTGGTGCTCGGATCAGAAAATGGCTCGGCGACACGTTGCATATTTGGAGGGCAGGGTTATGCAGCTGGCTGCAGATATACGAGCCAATGTATACTAACGAGGTAATCCCTGGCCACCTGACGTTCCAGGCCACGACTATCGTCATACGTTCTGGTACGTGCGCGCCGGCATCCTGATGCAGCAAAACTGGTACCGCAAGAATGATGCATCGGTGGACCGTCCGGTTGGAATTCTGCCAGTGATTGGCACCTGCCTCTGTCACAGATTGCCTGGCGCGCTTCTCGCCTGCCGCCGCGTGAAAAGTTCGCCCCGTTCGGTCGCGGGATCCTGCCAAACAACCTTGACGAACAGAGACGAAGACACACGGGCTCCGGGGTTCCCCGCGAGCTTCAAATTGGAACGGGCAAGCTAGACAGAGAATGAAACGTCCATCGGTGTTTGCGGGGGGCGCCGTGTCACCCATGTGGGTCACGTCCCCCGAAAACTCGGGCTTTACGCGACGGGATACAGGAAAATTGCATCCCGCGGCCGTGATACCAGTCGGAGTGCGTGTCACCACGCTGGAAATCGAACAAACACGGCCCCATTTGCAAATCCACCGTTCCCCTCGTTTTCGGTGTAATCTAGCGAGGCGGGAGGCGATAAGTCCTCTTCCCGCGAGTCTGATGGAAGGCTGGAATTATGGGCAAGAGCGTCGAATCGCAATTTTTCCAGTCGATAAAGTCTCTAGAGTTACAGCACTTGTTAGCATCTACATAACAGAGGGCGAATACGGAACTCGCCTTCATTTTAAGTCGACTGTAAGTTTCTAACTGGGGTTGAATTTGGAGTCTCAGTTTTTAATCTTAGCACCCAGGCTTTCCAAGGTTTCCATGACTGTCGAGGATTAATGCAACCGCCCGATTTCCAATTTTTCTCCCCACCCCCGGAAGGCTTTGCCACGCGCGCCCCGGAACGATCGCCGGGGAAACAGCGGCGGGGCGAGTCGGAGTCGAAGAGAATTGCAACAGCTGGCTGGTTGTCCGTGTCAGATTAAAGGATCGAAGTGGGGGGATGGAAAGCGAGAACCGTGCGAAACCAGCGGCAAGATTACGCCCCCGCGATAGCCGAGTTAGCCCGAGTTATTCGCGGGAAAATACGACCGACAGGGCTGGCCTCAAAGGCTGGATGCCTCTGTGAAAACAGTAATTAACGGAGTGCCCTTTTTCCCGTGCAATTCCTCGTGGCGCTTTTAATTATCCGACGCGTCGCTCGCGCGCGCGGCCATTTTTCCGCGGAGACCGCGCGAATTTCGGCCGTCGACGTGCACCCCCCGCCGCGCTGCATTTCCCCCCGAAATGTTTGAAGTTGAATTGCCGCCAAGGGGGAATAATCAGGCGGAGTGCGCAGTTTCTGGGAATATTTCTTGGCGACTGCTTAATTACCCGCTGCATCATTCATAAAGTCGAAGTGCATCGTGCGTCTGCGAGCCGTTATTTGTGTAATTACATCCGCATCGGTTAATCACATTACACCAGGGACACGCCGAGGAACACAGCGGCGGGAGTCAACTAGAAATTAAGCTGGTCAACAGAGTCTGAAAAGCGGGGGAGGAATTTCTCTTCGAGTTGGGAAAGTTACTTCTAACGACGTCTGGCACTCCGCGGATTATTCTGGGGGGCGGGGTGGCTTACTTTTTCCAAATGTCAGATTCGAACGGCGGATATTAATAGTGACCTAATTGCACGGCTAATTTGCTGGCTGGCTCTCTGACAGATCGTGAATGACGCCAATGAAAAGGGCAAGAGGCATTAACGAGAGAGGAGGATTAATTAACCAAGTGCACTTTTTCGAGGAGCTCCCTCCTTATGGCCGCGGTTTAATTATCCGATGCGCCGTTCGGGGAGGTCGAATTGCTGGTAGTATGGCCACGGAAAAACACATTCCCTCGATTATACTACGCGCGAGTTTAACTTGATTAGCTGGGATTGATTTTAATTAAACGGTATTCAAGGGAATTAGAGGGGAGGCCAGATGGGGTCGTTTGGAATTGCACCCTTTGTTCAGAGAAAAATTGTGTAAGCAGAAATCGACAAGTGGGCGATGGAGGAATATTCAGAGACGAGGAAGATTGAAGAAAAACGAAAAAACGAGGTGTGTGGGATTTGAACTCGAGCCATTTTGGTAAGTTTCAAGTACGCTATCGACCACGCCACTTGAACCTCGACGACACTTCAGTAGATTTTTCGACCACACTGGTTCCAGAGATTGACATTTCCTCCGAAGAGCAAAGGGAACTGAATAAAATTAACAGGAGTATCAGCTGTCACAGAGACGGGATGTTCGCCGACTGTTGTTTAAATGAGAGTGTCCAACCGCGGGCGAATTGAATTAACCACAAAGCATTTATGCGACAAGATCTGCAACATTTATCGAAGATGGCCTGGAAAGGTCGCGCGGAGCAAGTTGGATAAAAGAAACTGAATAATGGAGAGCCCGGACGGTCAAGGGGATAGACGGAGGCCCTGCTGCAAACGTGACCTTAACCCTTTGACGAAACATATTTCGAGTAGCTGGCTGCGCTGGGACGAGCACCCTTTTCGGTTGTCGGTGCCTTAAAGCGGAACGATCGAATCGAATCGAGTTCGATACGCTATAAGGCACGGGAACTACCTAGTTTTGGGATTAGGCGAAACCTAACGAAAGAGGGACACGAATTCAGATATCTTATTAATCTTATTAATTCTTTTCTATTTAAGAGCACTCGTTGCATTGTAATTTTGTGGTGACATCTGTGCCCAACAGAGAAAATTAATTATGTCTTCATTAGAAAATGTGTCGAGTAGTATTAGTAACTAGAAATTATGAACACACTGGCAACGACGCCTGTATAACAAAATGCTGTGGAAACACTATTTTTTAGATCTCATATTTCTAGGCTTTGTCCACCACTCATCAAATTTTCGGGGTTCATTCGTGTACACGGCCAGGCATTGTCACGACTTATTGCTAGAGAGCATTAAGACCATGACATCGACAATAAACTCAGAAAATCAGCCGCGACCTATTTGCACCAGGAATGCAAATTTATGATTTGATTCAGGGGTAGATTTTAAGGACGTGAAAACAAACTTCAAAATCAAATAGGCACTCCTACTTTTTCGCATAGATGTAGCTCCTAAAGCACAAGAGACAGAAAAAAAAATTTAAGCCAAAAGTATAATGATACAATAAGAGCTGCAAACTTGGGTTAACAAAATTTTGAAAAGAGTTTTAAAAACGATATTTGACGAAAAGAAAATCTTTCTATTCTTCTCTTTCCTTACGTATTTGTATATTTTTGTATCTTCTTGTTACTTTCGCAATGTCGACTGATACAATAAAAAATTATTATTATTATTATTATATATTTTCATAGAGAACGCTTTTTAGTTCAAAATACCCAACCTGTCATTGCATTTACTTGCCAAAGTAGCAATTCTACAAATTGGGTCCGTAACGTTGCAACGAGATGAGAAGAATGACCAAAACTTCATTATATTTCTCTAATTAAACAGCCAGGAAAATTTGAATTTGAATTCCACCGAACCAACCCCTGATTTCCTCCTCACTCTCTCGCGCAATTTACCCAGCATCTGTCCAGCAATTTGTCGCGGTAATTGCACACCTCTGACAAAAAAAAAACGCACCCCTCCGCTCTACCCGTATCCACCAGTCTGACGGCGTTACCGTAACGACTCGGTGGCGACGCCCGAACCTAAGAATCCGGGGATGCACTGCCGAGAATCGAAGGATGCCGAGAATTCCGCGGCGCAAACGGTTCAATGACAAAAATTGACGGGCTGTTACCGTTCATCGTTCCCCTCTCCGTTTGGCGCGTGTTCGCGTGACGGCTGTCCTTGTTCTCGCGTTAATGAGCACCGGATCTTAATAAAAATCTGGCCGCCCGCCGCGTAATACGGAGCTAGCGTGCTGATGGCTCGACTAATGGCTGTGAACTTTACACTTCTGCGCGTTGCAAATCGCCGCTTGTAACGCCGACCACGGGCACCGCTGATTTTAATGGTGGAAACGCTCCTCGGGCTGATGATCAGTGCCGATTGCGCCGCTAAGCAGGTGCGTGGCTGGAAGATACTGGGGCATTCGGTCCAACCCGGGCCCCGTTCATTATTCACCACCGCGAGACGTGCTCTTGTTACATAATAAGGTGGCTCTCGGTTAATTTTACATCGGATTTGCGCCCTGGGAAGCTGCGACTCCTCAAGACCCTCCGTTCGGTTAATTTACGTCGGCGCGATTAAATAATCCGCAATTAGGGCGGCGAAATTGAGGCGAGCCCCGCGTGGCTTGGGATGAATTCTTTACTAGTTCACGAAACGGGTTTATACGTGCTCCGCTGTGTAACAGCGTCGTGGAGAATTAAGTTGTAACGAATATTCGTATAATTTAATTATTCGAGTACCAAACGAATTCAAATTTGAGATTTAAATAGTCGAATGTTCGAATAACTAGGTGTATTCGAATACCAGAGAATTCGAATTTGAAATTTGAATAGCCGAATATTCGAATTTGAGAATTGCATAGTCGAATATTCGAATAATTGGGTGTATTCGAATTCCAAAGAACTCAAATTTGAGATTTTAGATTCCAATATTCAGATAATCGTATAATTAGGAGTATTCGACTTCCATTTCACATTCCAATATTCTGATATTCGTATATTTAGGTGTATTCGAATACCGGAAAATTCAAATTTGAGATTTGAAATTCGAATAGTCGAATAATCGAATAATTAGGAGTATTCGCATTTAAAAAAATTCTAAAGAATTCTAAAGAATTCGAATTTGGAATTTGAATAGCCGAATATGCGAATTTGAGATTTGAATAGTCGAATATTCGAATTCTTAGGAGTATTCGAATAACAGAGAATTGGAAATTGAGTTTTGAATAGTCGATTATTCGAATAATTATATGAGTATTCGAATACCAGAAAATTTAAATTTGAGATTTGAGATTCGAATATTCGAATAATTAGAAGTATTCGAATACCAGAGAATTCAAATTTGGAATTTGAATAGCCGAATATTCGAATAATTAAGAGTATTCGAATATTCGGAGTGATCGAATTTCGGATCGTACCGAATAGTCATCTGAACCTGAAATATTTCTTCCCACTTTATCGCAAAATTCTGCCAATATTAGTCTTTACAATTATTTGTTTTTCAAACGATAAATTTGGAACTTTATCAATCTCGGCTGAATTTATAAATTTGAATTATTCCCAATTATTAGAGTAGTCAAATGCAACCAATTATTCGAATAGTTGAATAATCCTAATTATTCGAACTATTCGAAGAAACTATTGGTATTCGATATCATTCGAAATTTACAGCTCTACCGGAGAACCACGTTGCGATTTGTAAATCACGTCGGCTGACGGAACGCGGGAGTGAAAGAGTAACTGGACGTGAAAGGACTGGACGGGCCGAAATAATCCGGCGAAAAACCGTTGCACTGCGGTCGTTATTAGACACAATGAAAATTTCCCGCGAGCAACGGGCATTGTTTAACCGCCCGCCGATCGGGAGCAGAGCTTCCCAACGAGGCAGATATTTATCAATCACGTCGCGGCGATAAAATTCGATCGCGGCCGGGGATCACGCTGAATAACGTTTAAACAATCCCGTCCCAGGTTTGACGCTTCGATATCGGACGCGAGCCGCCCCGCTCGAATTTTAATGCGCACCGCTGGCCGTGTCCTGCGCTCGCTGGAATGGAAAAACATTACGCCGACGGAGTCGTGGAGAGGAAATGGATCGGTGAAAATATCCATGAGACCGTTATGGATACCTATTATAAGTCTCCCAGAAGATGCTGGGAGATTCCAGTGTTTTAGGGTTCTTTGAAGTTCTCGAAGTTCCGACGGTAAATCCGTTTAAGGACCCCAAACAGCATTTTTCCGCGAGGAATGTCAGAATTAATGCCGAGGGGCGGAATCTTTGCCAGAAATCTGTCGCGGCCGAGCGTTTCGTGCCCCGTCGAGGGAGCGAAATTTCTCCGACGGCCTTGAAAAGCACGGGGCCGTCGCACGACCGGGAAATCGGGCGTTTCCAACGTACACGAATATTCATGGGACGGCGGCACGCGACTTTATCGCGCGGTTCCCGAGGAATTTGGCTCTCGATCCGGCGATAAGCGCGGGAAACTCCGCGGCAGTAGTACGAGTCGAGCGTTTCAGCGACGCTCGGCCGGGAAAATTGAATTCCGCCCGATCCCATAAAATTTTTTCAAGTGCACGGCTTGGGGGTAATCGCGGGTCAACATTGGCCTGGATTCCAGAGAAAATAGCGGACGGTTCTATGGGGCGTAATTTAAACAAATTCATCGAATAATAGTTGCCTTAAGCGCAGTATGTAGGTATCTGAATCTATAGCAGGTATTCAGAAACTAAATTAATTCATTCTAGAACCTTATTAGTTACAGGGTATATATATAAAACCCAATACATGCATTACGTTACAAACACATTATTATTTTTATTTTTTAATTTTTATTTTTATTTTATTTTAAAGTGCACGCAGTGTATGCGCTGCTTTCAATGGGCACACAAACAATATGGGACGTCACACGTATTATTCACGTGTCCAGCGTGTAGAAGATATAGAAAGCAACAATAAATTCCCAAAAAATGATATTTATTTGTTTAGTTGTATCTTCTACCGAATACCTAAGTCTTAATTTTTAGTAACAAAAGCAAGTATTTTAAAAGTATTTTCAGTTTTCTTTACAAATTTCCCAGATGTTCCATATTAGACACTATTTTTCGAACTGCCGATTTTCGCTCTTTTAGTTTCTTTAGTACAATTTAAAAACATTTCAATTTGATACATTTGGCTACTACGTCTTGTCGTGTCAAAATTATTAAAAAAAAAAGTTCCCCTGCTTTTGTGTTCCATATTGCATATGTTTACTCAATACGCATTTAAATATGTAAAATAACAACATGCAAGTTCACGTAAATATTATATATTTAATCTCTTATATTTAAATTTTATAGATCGCATACGTGTGCACGGTCGATGGTATTTCCACGCGTTCGTTGTAAGCATTTTGATTTAATGAGAAAATCTGTTTGTTGTGTCCCACTGTAGTACAACCAAAATTCAGTGAAGTAATTGAAATTCAGTGAAAATTGTATTCCGGTGTAAGGAATCGCATCCCTTTTTCGATCCAATATGATTAATATACCCCGTGCATGATTAAGCGAGGTTATTGCAGCGCGGCTTCGGATAGGATGCAAGTGCAAGGCTGCGGGTCGATGAGAACGCTAACGATGACATCGAACGCGACATAATGTTCGGCTAATCGCCCCTAATTACTTCGCGCTACACTTTCCCCGCATAATTCCGTTTCAGTTAATGCCGGCCGCGCAAAGAGCGATGCATTATTCGGTTAATAGCGACAGTGCGCGAATTTATGCGCGTATTATAATCCCACCAGCTTGTTGATGTAATTATCGGCAGTACGTGGATCGTCGTTTGACCTCGTTAGCGCTACACCGTTCGTTTTCAAGGAGCTTCCGTCCAACTCTCCGCCTGAACTTCCGCCATTTCCATGGCCATCGAGCCTCGCGAAAGCAACTCGCAACCTTCTGCGCTCGGGGCCGTTTTTCCAAACAACGAATCCTACGCTGCTTTGCATACGGAATGGGAGGAGGGAGGGGGGATAAATAAAAGCAGCGCCGGTTTAAAATTCCTGCCTCTCGCAGAAAACGTACCGTCGCTCCGAGCGCCCCCGCCCTTCCCTTTTTTATTTATGCAAATGGGGGAGCGCCGGGAATTCCCGCGCCGCTGCCAGGTCAAGGGTGAAAACTTTCGCTTTTCGGTGCGCGGAGGTAGTAAACGAATCCTGCAGGAGGATATCCTTCGGCGCCTCGTTTCCAATAGGAGGCCGTCATCGAAGAAAATTGCTTCGCGTGGAGGGCCGCGGGGAGGACGGGAGGGGCCGATAGTCTCCGCGCTGGAAAGATTTTAACGACTCCTCGCTCTTCCGAGTTTCATTGAGATTCAAAGGCTGCGTCCCGCGCGGAAGTTAGTTAAGAATTGAGCGAGACGTGACGAATAATGACGGGGGTGGGCGTGAATTTGAATTCGGGTCACTAGATTCTTCCAAGTCCCTTGGACCAGCAAACTTCCCGTGAAACAGAATGCGTTCCCTCCTCCCATAATTAATCGACCGAATCGATCGAAGACAGCCTAAACCCTGCCCCTGGTTTATATTTCATTCGGCGAGGCAGCTAGTGAATCGATTCGACGAGGATTTAGACGACGAAAGGCCCACGTTGGGAGCTCCCTGCTAACCTTTCCCACCAATTTTCTTAGGGCTCGTATCGCGGGAACGTGCCGTGGAATATAGATTCGAGGGCGGCTGACCGGAAGTGTCGTGAATTATTGAGAAGCCCGAGGTAGCCCGCGGGCCACGCGGAACGAGGCGTTTTTCGCGGCGATCGAATCAATTTGCCGGGGAAAGAAAGATGTCCACTTGCGGATGGTTTATGCATGAAGCTTCCTCCTGACGTCGAACGGAGCTAAAACTGGAGGGCGGGAACAACTGGGACGCGCGACCGTTCCTCTCCGGCCCCGGCTGCGCGCTGCGCTTCTGCCCCGGCGAATTTCCATCGGTCGATTTCTCTTGAGGAGATATCGCTAACCGATCTGGAATTAGAGGAGCGCTGAATTGCACGACGCGTCGCGAATTTACGCAGGTGTCGTGTTCGCCTGGCTGGTTGAATAGGCGAAATTGCTGACGCAAATACGTACCGCGCGCGTTCCCTTGCGCCCATTCAGGCTCACCCACAATGCCTTCCGTTATCAGAGTCTACCTTTAGTCAAATCTAAAATTTAACGATCCCCTCCCCCACTTCCTTTGGCATCAACTGTCTATGCTTTTAATTTTGTAGGCGAAAAAAACGTAACTCAGGGCAACGGGACTCGAACCCAAGGTCCGCGGGTCCTCTGGATTACTGGGCAGCCGCGTTACCGATTCCCCCAAAGTCGACTCCCCAAAGATATTCTCTTCCGAACTCGATAAATACCGAAATAAAATAAACACGTGCTTGGGGCGTCGGGAGACGATTTCTGAATTTTAAAATCTAACTTTTGTTAGAAGCACTTCTCAGTCAAACTCGTGCTGCGTGAATTCCGGCGATGATGGCCGAGCCTCGAATCCTGAGGAATGTCGCAGCGCAAATCGGTTTTGGAGGAAACGGAGGGGACACTTGTGGACATCGTGCACTTAGTCTAAAGCGACGAGAGAATTCCATTGATTCGGGGCCGAGTGGGAGATCGGTTTTCGTTGTCGGCGGAAGCTCCTCCTCGAGGATCTAGGCGGCGCAGTCCCAAGGAGGAGCGAGCTCCTAAAATTGCCACTTCACGTGCCCCGGCTAATCGCGTCTCGGATCTGCACGGCACCAATCTCTCCGTCCACGGGCGTCTTCTATTTTTTCGACCAGCTGGGGTTACTGCGGGAACACGGACGAATCGGGATCCTAGTGCCAGGGCACTGGTTATCGATCGATTCGCGGCCAGGGATATCGAGCCGAGTCGTTTGTCTTTGCGAGTCGGTGATTCGAATCAATTGACCCACGGGGATGCTCGGAATTGCAGAGGATCCCGCGAGTGCCGGCAAGCTGGATATATCTTGGATATTCTTCCGACGGCTGTTCAAGCAGACGGCACCGAATGGGATCGATCGATCATCTGAATAATCGTAGTCGGCGAATCGAGCCTCGAGATGCTTCCCTTCCTGAGGTGTAGTTCTCTCTTATGGGGCGAGAAAGACTGTTCCATTTCGCCTACAGCGCTGCTTAATCATTATTAATGCTTGCGCGCCTCGATTATCCGCTCGGCTTGAAGAGGAGATGCGTGTAAACTAGAATGGCACGGGCGCGGTGCTGGATGTTTGTCGACTAAGAATTTATACAACTTCCTAATGACGGCACTGCTTAACAATTCTAATTAGAGAAAATACGCGAGGGCATTGAATATACTGGGGAAAGACGGAAACAGATTCTGCACCGGCAGCACTGGTGCATCCACGTTATTGTAGGCGAAAAAGTAATTCTCGGGCGACGGGACGCGAACCCGACACCCGCGGGCCCTCCGCGAACTAGCCAGACGCGTTACCGATTCCCCCAACGCACACTCTCCGATGTTACTCTTTCCCGAACTCTATTAACGCGGCGCCACCTATGTGTCAATCGCACCATAGGCAGTTCCCAAACACCGGATGCCTACATTATCTTCGAATTCCACGAGTGACAGATATATAAATCCATTCTGCGTAATATAGGTACGTTCTACTTCGTCGTTTACTTAATTTAAACGCAGTGTTCATTCTTTCTTCCTCTCACGGTGTCCTCGGTAAGTACTTAACCTCTTCTTCCTTTCTAAATTCTTTTTCTATTTCCTGAACGTCTCTTTAGGTTAGGTTGTAGAGCTGCAGTTGTGCCGAACTTCGTCTATTCCCCATTATTGTTATATTTGTAATTGTAATGGTGCAATGAAGATTGAATTCCGCTTACGCCCAAATCGTCCGTGATTTTCGTTAAGGTTTTTCTATACGCGAATAGACGCAACGTCAAGAATTTCGAGGTCGATTTTCTCGAAAATTAAGCTCGTTATAAAAAAAATTACTCTTTCTTTTCTACTTGTAACAAGTAAATAAGTCGAGAAAAAAGAATACAATTTTTTTATATTGCGCTTCATTTTCGAGAAAATCGACTTTGAAATTCTTGACGTACGGGGAAACCTTAATGAAAATCACGGATGATTTGGATGTAAGTGGAATTCGCCCAAAGACATTTAATTGAAATAATAATAATGAGTCAAAAACGAGACCCGAGGTGCCATTTCTAGATTCATCACAATTTCTATGCCAGAAGTAGCTCAAGCGATTCACTAATTATTCACGATCCTAACCTCTTAACGATCACGCCCGTGCCATTACGCGAGCACATGCGAAAAAAATCTGAGCGTTGAGAGGTTAGGACAGAGATTTCTGCCTTCAAGAATCACCCACTGTCTATGCACACTTCGATGCCCTTTGAATCGCGAGGAGCCCGTCGATCGGTGCTCGATTGAGCCGCGTCCTCCAGAGAGGCATTCCCGGATCGAAAAGGTTAATTAGCTAGAGTGGGTATGCTTTTAAGAAGGTCTAGCAAAATAATATCCCGCCGACGACGAACGCAGCTGCGTCGCGCGATGGAGCTGTTCATTAACGAGAAAGGCGGATCGCGAGCCAATAATGAACAGGTTTCACCGTTATCTAACGACAATACCCCGGTACTATTGTTTCCATTCTCTGTGGACGGCCATCCCCGTCCGGTCCAACCGGGATTTACGTAACGAACGCAGCAAACTTGAAATCCCGGAGCCGCACATTTTTCCACGGCTGTATCACTGATTAACCGAGATAACGAGCCACGCGCGAACTCCGCTAACGATTCGACTCGTTTCCGCGCGATAGATCGCCCCCGTCGCTGCGAACTTCTACCGCGAAAGCATCCAAGAGAACCCGCCCCGGAAAACCGGGGGAGCTTGTCTCCTCGTTAAAGCCTGTCCAACGAGGAATTATTTATCGCCAGTTGCCTTGGCTTGGTCGTTAAACTACCGACGGGAAAGTTGCGCACGGTAGAAGCCGAGCTACACCCTCTGCGGTAGCCAAGAGACATTGAGAAAATCTGCTCACCCTCGTTCTCGTTGTTCCCGATGAGGATTTCCGTGTCCTTGAAGTCGCCCTCGCGCAGCAAGTCCAAGGGATGCTTCGGTAGGAAGATCCCGTCGATGGTAGGCGCGGACGGGAAGCCAAGGATGCCCCAGTAGCTGTTCCATTGCTGCACGGAGATGGTCTTGGCGTCGACGGACCTCATGCAGGCCATCACCCTGGCGGGATTCTCCTGCAGCATGGTGGAGTTGCAGCCGCAGTCGTCCACCAGCACCCGGGCCACCTCGTGCGCCTTCTCCCCGGTCATGTAGCTCCAGGGCGCGTTCAGGGTGCCACTCTGCAGGATCCCCCGTCGCACCAGGCCACGGGTAACAGGTGAGATGAGATGCAGGGAAACGGAGCTGCCGCCTGCGGACTCGCCGAAGATGGTGATCAGGTCTGGGTCGCCGCCAAACGCGGCGGCGTTGTCCCTGAGCCACCTGAGGGCCAGGGCCTGGTCCCATAAGCCCATGTTGCCCGGCGCCTCCTCGCTGTTGGAGAAGTGCTTGTTCAAGTAAAGGAAGCCGAAGGAGCCGACCCTGTACTGCATGGAAGCGACGATCACGTTGCTGGTGGCTGCCATGATGTCCGCGTCGTAGACGTCCAGGGTGGCGGTGCCGCTCATGAACCCTCCGCCGTAGATCCAGACCAAAATAGGCGCGCCGTGAGCGTCGCCGTTGCTCGGTGCCTCGGAGCCCTTGTGCCTCAGCCGGTACTTCGGCGCCACCCAGATGTTCAGATAAAGGCAGTCCTCGGAGATGTTGGTGTTGGGGTTCCACATCTCCTCGCCGGGGAAGCCGGGGAAGTACTCATACCTCTCCTGGTAGCAGCTGTTAGGCAGCACGCTGGCGTTCAGCACCCCATGCCAGGGGTCTATGGGCAGAGGCTTCCTGAACCGAAGAGGCCCGATCGGCGGCTTGGCGAACGGTATGCCGTAAAAGATGTGCACCTCCCTGTCAAGCACGGTGCGGGGAAAGCCGCGGACGAGGCCGCTGGTGGTCTCCACCACCAGGGGATCGTTGTGCACGTTGTTCCTCTGCGCGGCGACGTTCGCCCTGGCGGGGGCTGCGGCCAGCAGGGTGAGCAGCAGCAGCGTAGGCGGCTTGCCCGTCATCCTGGCTGCCCTGGCTAGAGTCCCAGCTCCGTCGGGCACACCTGCCGTGAGAGACTCAACAAGTTAGCGAGTGGGGGACCCCGGCCGTGGAGCCGGCTTTTGCGCGGAATCCTCTCCGTGTAGCCTCCACTCTCTAACCACGCGCGTCGTCCCCGTCTCCGGCCTCTCTTATTGCGTCCCTCTCTAATTCACCGTGACCTTTCCAGGCATATACGCACCAACTTGCACACGCACGCGCGCTCAATCACCCTTCTTCACCTTTTTCTTCGCCCCGGAGCACCTCCTTCTACCTTCCTCCGCTCCTCGAGGCCCCCGTGGAAAATGGTCGCGGGGGGATTTCGCGCGGAGGGGAGGGGGGAGGGATATACCTGGGCCAGGGAGGCGGAGACCTTGTTTTGACGGTCGCGGAAGGGCAAGCGACGGAGAGCTCGCACGCTGACGGACGCAGGGTGGATATTCGCGCGGCGGCTGGCGAGCCGCGTTGCACGGGGTCGACTGATCGAGGAGGTAGAGGTGCGCCGATGGCTCGCGATGCTGGTGGAGGCGGGCGGTGGTGGTGGTAACGGTGGATGTAGTGGTGGTGGAGAGAGTGTTGGGCGGCGCACGCCTCGCGCCCCGTATCTAGCGATGGCCATTCGATTCTCTTTTGTTCCGAGCTCTCGGCCAATTTCGCCCGCGCACAGATACGAATCTCGGCTGTGCCATCGCTCCGCGCCGGAGCATTCCGAGCGTGTTTGATAAAACGAACGGATCTCGAGCTGGTGGGGACTTGAATATTCTTTGGGGGACGCCGCGAGAACGGCGGGGAGAGTTTGTTCGGCCGTTTAGCGTGGCGCGGGAATAGGTCGCACCCATCGCTAGCAAGTATCTACAGACAAAGTCGATCTTCAAACTCTGTCCTTGCTCGTTTGTCTACCCTCGCGCTCTCGTAGCTCCACTCTCATTCTTCCTCCCCTTAATCACCCCGTCGACCAAGAAATCGCATTTCCCTTCCAGTCCGCGGCAGCCATCGGAGTTCGTTTAGAAAAACTCTCTCCCCCGGAACCGCGAGACACGAGAGGAGAAACAAAGTTACAGGGAAGCTAGCTTGTGTCACCCTTCGGCGGGTAAGCAGCGGTCCTGTTCTGTCGCGATACATTGCCCCAAGGAAAACCACGCTTGTCCGTAAAAGGCGGATCTTGTTAGAATGATGGGAGCATTGACAGACAGGGAGAAAGTAACGGGGCCGTGGCTCGAGTAATTAACTCCGCACGGCCCAGCGAGAATGAAATCCCAGAGGACACGAAATCCCGATGGCGGAAAGAACATTTCCTCGTCGCAGAAATCCTTGTTTACGAGCGGTCGAACGAAGCCAGACGGCGCTGTCTCTGTTTGTCGACTGGAATTCTCGCGGCGGAGAAGACAATTACGACTTGGAGCGACGCGGCCTGTTATGAATTAACCACGGTGCTTTCGAGTGGCGAATTCGTTGCGGGTTGAGGGGCGAAGAGCTCGGAGCTTCTATATTCATTGGCGTGTCGACACGGGGCGCGACAATCGGGTAACTTTTCCCGAACTTCTCGCTAGAAAAACAAGCTCCCCGCGGCGGGAACGTTACGTGACGGTCCTGCTCTGGATTCGACGGCTTGCTCCAGCCGGCTCCGAGCCGCGCGGCATCCAAAGACACCCGGAATGCGTGATGTTATTAGTGGGGAGACCGTTCGGGGCGCTGGTTGCATACTAACAGCGCAGCCACGATCGCAATTGCGATCTGCCCCTCGATGGATGGATCCCCGACGCCCTCCCACAGCCAAACAATACTCCTTCTTGCGGACGGTTCCTCCGAGAAACGCCCACGAACCCTCCCACGCGATCCGAAACACTGGAAAAAACTTGATGCTACCGTTCCACTCTCCAACAAAGGGCGCCTCGGCGTCCCGCAAGAAAAACGGTGGGATTCTACAAGCCCGGGCCTTGTTCCCCAATCAGCAGATGGCCGAGAGACAAACAGCTCTCGTTACAGGGAAAGTAGTTCCCCCTAAATGCCGAAGAAGAAAGAAGTTCCCCTAACGAATCCCCGCAATTACACCGTCGTTATCCATTTCCTGGTCCTCCCAGTTTTCCGGAGCCGGATCTCTTTTGTTCTAATCGCAGCGCCCCTAAAGGGTTTTCTTCGTAGAGGCCAGCCAGGGTTAATCCTTTGGTCCCTGCCGGCAGAACACCCCCGGGGATCGGGATCTGTTCTGTTGTTTATTATGTTCGCTGACCCACCCCCCTCTCTTCAGATCCAACCTCCTCTGTCTCCAACTCGTATACCGTAAACTGGACCGTCGGCTGAAACACCGCAATTCGAGCCTGCCTCCCGGATAATAATAGCGATGTCACTCGACGAGCTTCAGTGCAAGCGACGAGCTCCTCCATTCGACGTACGAGACCGCTTTTCAACCCTTTGGCCAGCCAAGCCGTGGTAACGCTCGAGGGGGCGGTACATTTTGTAATAACAAAATGCACACGCGGCAAGCTGCTCCTGAAGATTCAATCCGTGGGCGTGCGCTTACTGGGTCCGTGGCTGCACTCTCTATTGGATTAGAATTAGATTTTGGCGGGGGTTGAAGAATTTTTGGAAAGCAGGACGGAAGGAGAGAAAAAGAAAATCGCATTCACATTGGTAAAGGTTACCACCTTACCTTACAATTAAATGCGGTAATATTAGGAGGTAGAACCAAACTGGTATATATACAAACCGGTAGGTGACGGAGCACTTGCGAGAGAGCGCAATTGGTCGGGAGGCCATCTGGCGGCGGCCTCGGAGGTATCGCTACAGACACAACTTGGCGCACGGTAGATCCGCTGCTAGCTTGCCTCGCGTGTCCCGAGCAACAGTTTCGAATCGCAGGGTAATAAAGACTTCCACCCCGAGGATCTTGAAGAATGCGGTCACATTAGCGCAATCAATCACACGTCGCATTTTCCGGCCACTGGCTCCCGTCGAATTCGAGGGCGCAGCAGAGCGGATCGTTCGCTCGCAATTGTAATTCATTAAATTACGTCGATTACATGCTCGATCGGCCCGGCCCGTAGCTCTCAACGCGATTAATCGATGGCTCGATTCCACCTGCCGCGGGCCGAGCGTTTTATTACCTCTGCCGCTGCAAGTGTCACTGGACACCGTCCCTCCTTTTCCTCTTTTTCGCCCAACTCCCTCGGCCAGCGGCCCTCGTTTCGCCACGCTCGTTTCTCCTCTTTAACCCGCGCGGCGAGGGTAGGGGGCCACCTAGCCCGGCTCTCGTCGAACGCTTTGCTGCCTGAAAAATTGCCGGCCATCGCGAAATGAAGATTTACGCGGTGCCGTGGACGTCGCCGAGTCTGCCCGCACCCGCACATGCCGGAGGGCCACATCGATTTCCGTTCCTGAAGATACGATCCTCTTCTGGACTTCGTAGCTGAGCTTCTCCATCTCAGGCTGATCGTTTAATCTTCAAAAACTGCGTTGGGTGCACTCACAGGTCTTCCGGATCGATCATCCAGGTCGAGACAGTTGCCATGGATCTGGATGAAAGCATGCGGATGCAACAATATCCCGTTTCGTTGGACAGGTGGTCGAAGGCGGGGATTCGAAGGGTAACTTCGACTTCTTTCCAAGCAGGATGCTTCGGTGTGGCGTTCTTTGGCTGTCAGGGCTGATCCTTCCGGGGATAAAATGTATCTGTATTCTACGTTAAGAATGCCGGGGATGGAAAGTTCCGCGAGGTGGGCTGGGGGTGAGTAACACTCGGCTGCGTTGATCTTACAGCCGGCGATTTTCAGAAGAAAGCACCGCCGAGGGGATCAAGAATTCAGAGCATCTCGGGTCTGCTCGCAGGACCTGGCCAGGTTACAACGCGCCCCTCTCCCCCGCGCTGGACCTGATCAATCCTGGAAAGAAGCTGAAGCACCTGCAGCAAGCTGGTCGGAGGTTACCAGCAGGTGGCAGGTTCGCCGCGTATCGATTTCTTACGAATCCAGCCGGGCTTGGAATCGCTATAGGACTGCTCTCGAGCAAAACGGCCCCGAAGCGATCCCCTCGACCTATCTGGAACTTTCCGCGATGTCCGATTGTCTCCCACTCGACCCTTTCCCACGAGCAGCATTAGGCTAAGGGCCGGTACGCAGCGTCCAACAATCTATCGGCCACTTCCCGACTGTCCCGCCCGAAAATAACGCGTTGCAACGTTCACCTGGCAAGCTCCAGGTTTGCCCCTGGCGCTGTTAATTGTCGGCTGCCTTCACTCGCTGGCTATATCTTCGATTTACCAACATCGCCCGCCACATCTGCATATTCCAGCGCTGACGATAGTACTAAATTTGGTAACTATGTAGAGAAAGGCACAAAGCACCGATTTTGATGACCTTGAAATATGTTGTCGAGATTAACAACAAGACCCTACATACATTACCAGCGACGCATACAGGGGGGGGGGGCTTTGAAGGGGCTTTGTAAGAAAAGAAAACTGGATTTTATTCTTTAAATTAATTTTTATAATCACCTAATGAATTTTAATGATGTTAAAAATTATTATTTTTATTTCTATACTATCATACTCTTTTATATTTATCATTTATTACCCAACTCTACTCTGATTAACATAGTTGGTTAGAAACTACCTTAAGAGGGCGACAGAATTCTAGAATATAAATTGTTAAAAAATAATGAAAAGTAATTATTCAAAAAAATATCAAGACATTGTCCCGAAAAACACCAGTGGCTGATCGAAATTAAATTTGAGGAGGGTGGTGGAGAGGGTACGGCTGATTCCCAAATATAAAATTTATTACTCACCGAGATATTAATAAACAAAGAATTGTTAATTATTTTTGTCAATCACATACACGTAGCACCTTGACAACATATTTCAAAGTCATAAAAATCGGTTCTAAAAACTCTTTCTATATAATTACCCTAGACTTAGCTGTTCCCTTCTTGCACGCCCATCCTCTGCGCAATAAAGATGCTTAATGAAACGAATCGATACCCGCGGAGGAGCCTGTGAAAGGCAATTACGCCCTTCGATATACAATTCATTCCCACGGTTAAATATTCAAGCTCGGAGGAAGCTGTCGTGCCGGCACTTTTTCCGAGAAGCTCGCAGAAAGCCCGCGCGACCGCGACCGGTTTATCGCCCCTTAATCCGGCCGCCAGTGACACGATACCTTTTTCCTCCGTTTGCTTTGGGCCGATTTGCATCGAGCACGGTGTCCTTCGTGGCTGCTTTAAGCCCCGCCGCCGCAGCTAATTCGTGGCGGGGCTCGATCATGCTCGCGGCCCGTGCACAGGGGGGAGGGGGGGAACGCTACGTCGCAATTTCGCCTCGATTCGGGCCGCCAGGCCGTGTACGATTACTTGGAAACTTCTTATTACTCAGCTAAACATCATGTACTCGCCTCTCAGGATTCCGGGCGCATGAAAACCGACTGGCAATAATTGGTTAACTTCTTAAGCGGTGGGGATTGTTTAAAAGTTTCAGCCAATCGAGTAGCGGTAACAACGGCGATACACTCGACGCTAATTAGTCGCGATTCGAGGGCTTTGGAAAAGATTCGACGGCGAGCGGGTTGTATGGGTCAGGCGAAAGGCTCCGCAATTAAGCTCGAGTTCCCGGAGCTCTCGAATTCGAGCTCACTCGAAGAATCGAGTAGATCGATCGCCTCCACTCCCCGGAATTAGATAATCTGATTTTTCGCCCGCAACCTCCGGGGGGATTCTGACCGTGGCAACCGTACCTTCGAATCCTCCGCTCCGCGAGATCGAGCGCAGGATAAAACTGGCGGGGAGATGCGATTGTTAATAGAGGCAAACTGGAAATAAACCGTGGCCGATGCGCGGGTCATTGTTTGCGTCACCAGTCTCTCGCAACCTTTATCCAACGCTGCCCAGTCGCGCGGCGTTCCTTTCATTCGCCCCTTGATTGACTTTGCTCATTAGCGGGCGTCGCGTTACCCCGCTTTCCGATCGATTTTTAATTTCGCCGGGGGGGGATAAGCATCTGCTTCTCTAGCTTCCGCCGCAAATTCGGGGGGGAAATCATTCCCGCCTTAACTCTCCGGATTAAACCTCAGTTAGCAGCACTTTGTGCTCTCCATTCGAACACCATCCGCGACGTAACATTTGCTCCGTTGTAAAAAGGTAGAAACGGGGGGACGAAAATTGAAAACACGCGGGACTGATCGTTCCGGGGAAAGACGCGGCATGAATCTGTCAGGGGAGCACGGATTATCGGTATAATCGGGAATCGCGCCACGTCCGACCTAACGGGGATGGTTATTGGTCCGAAAGCTGGCTGCATAACGTGTCCATCTAGCCGATACGCCGCTGTACGCGCGGAATTTTAACGAGCCAACGAGTCCGGCGCATTTATTCCTCGAACGTGATTTTAATAACCAGCGATGGTCCGTGACGTTGAAAAACAGAAATCCCACTCGAGTGCTTCCCAGTTGAACGCCCGGGCCGGCGTCGAGTCGCGGAGCATCGTATTGTAATATCTATCCCAGCGGCGACGCGGGGAATGCGAGAATCCACGAGGGCGTATCGGGGTCTCTAGTGCACGGGGGCACGTTTCAAAGGATCGACGAGGAGAACGAACGTCGAGCCGGTGCTCCACGATCTTCTTAACTGTACTCTTCTAATACATGATGCTTTTGAAAAGTTTGCTTTTTTTAGATCAGTTTTTTTAAGCGCGCACTTGACACCATTCCCTCTTATAAGCCTCATCCCAGTCCACCTCCCTCTGGTACACTCTCCCGGTCTCTCTCTATCGTTGGCGTACCGCAGATCCGGAGCTTCTGAACTCCGCATACCTAGCTCCTAGCATCGCGCGTTAAAGGAGGATGTATCGTTACTCAGGACAGGTCCCCCGGCAGCCTCAGTGGCAGCACCGTTTGGATAAGTAACAACGACGGTAACGACGTCTTGAGCGAGGGCGTGACGGCGCACGGTGCGTTTGATCGGCGGGTCACGTTGGCCGCAATGATCGTGGACCAAGAGGATAACGATTGGTCGGTTCGGCCGAGGGGATAACGAGTCACTTCCGCTGGCAATTGCGCGACAGTCCATTTGTAAGTAACTCTGGGCGATGATTGCCAGCAGAAGCGGCCCGCATCTTCTAATAGGATGCAATTCACGGTGTGCCAGTGGCTCGTTTCGATCCTATAAATCGTCCGCTCGATTTTACGGGCGAACCTGTCCCACGTGCGCCTGCCCCAGTCTCGCCGCGAGTCGAGCTGACCGCGGGGACCGGGATTAAAGTTCAAGGACTGTCGCCGAGGTAATTGAAAGCGGCCATCAGAGCCACCCCTGGCTCCCAGTAGAAAGCTCTGACCTTTCCCGTCACTCTACGATCCCCGCTGCCCCTCCGTGGCGCTACCTCCTACTCCGCCGCTAGATGGCGCGAGGCCGGTCACGCTCTCTCGCTAGCGCTCGCTCAGCTACCGGTTTATATATATACCAGTTTCCACTCGTTGACGTTCGGGCACCGCTGTGGCCTTCAGTCTTGCTGCTATAATTATCAGCACGGGGGTGGGCCGTCTAGACGAGAGAAGCTTTTCGACGGCGCTCTACCTATACTCGCCCCGGGATACCTCCTAATTAGCCGCCGTCTAGAAGTAAAAATAGTAGTAAGAGAAGTAAAAAAGTGCGCGTGTAAGCCAACGAGAGAAAGAGTAGTTTTTTTCGCCTTGTTGTGTGTTGTCTTTCTTGTTCTTCGCAGCTTATGAGGAACATAAAGCACCAGAGAAAACAAGCCCCAGGAACAGAGTTTTTAGTGTGGGGGTGGTGGCGTTCAGCGGCGCGGACACTAACTACTCCCCTCTCAACTATTGAAGAACTCCCCAACAACGGTGGTTGATCAGAGTAGTCCTGATCAAGTCCCCTCTCCAGTCTCCATAGTTCCGCTGAACGACACTTTGGGAGTCTCCCAACACGTTCCCGTAAAAATAGCGGAACTTTATTTAAGCTACAAGACCTTGGCGACCGGATCACTAAACGTGTTGAGAAGTATCGAGCAACTCAGCGGTAGCGTTCAGCGGAAAATCAGTCAGCAGCGGGTCATATTCAATGGTGTTGAGTAGAAGTCCCCGCTGAACGGCACCCAGTGTCTCAGGAAGAGCAGCAGCCTAGCTAACACAAAGGACCCCTCGGCTCAGCCCACGACACGATTGATCCCGATGGCCCCCCCGCGAGGTAGCAGTTGCACAGTGGGCAGAGAGGGATTCATTTCCCCCGTTTCTTTAGCGGCGCACTCGCGGCGAGCTCTTTGTGCCTTCGCCTATTTACTCTGCCCCAGTTTCTGCGGGCTCTCGGCCCTGCCTCTAGCCTGCGTAGGCTCCATCCTAATTGCGCGCCGACGTACGCGTTAACGGCACCCAGACCGCTGCCGCATTCCTTTTAATCCCGCGGAAGATCCTCCATCTTCCGACGTGCCCTTTCACCGCGACGAACGCTCGCGGCCGCGCTTTATTACGCCCGTGTATTGTCCGCGACGTCACGCTCGCCGGAGTAACGGTCGGCCACTCCAGCAGGGCGCGAGAGAAAATAAGGGAGCGGATAATACTATTTATTACCCGGCGATTTATACTCCAAAGGGGTGCGACCGGTCTTCTCCAGAGCCCCGATGGAAAAGTTCCCTTTGGACTCGGCGGCAGGCCGTGGCCCTCAACGCGTTTAATTAAAATCCCCCTCGATCCTTCGCCAGACAGCCCCCGGTAAGTTGACGTACAAGCACAAAGGGGGAGTGGAGCGTCCCGCCCGCCAACCTCCCGCTTTCATCCGCGTACAATTATGCCAACACAATGCAGATAAACAGGAGCTTTTCCCAATTTCCTCCATGCCCGCCGCCGAGATTCGGTTGTTTTCCAGCCGAGGGACCCCTTTATCCCGCCAGTCCTCGCGAGGCGGGGGCTCCTGGTAGGAAAAGGGTTCGCGGCTGTATCGAGATATACCGCGCCGGCTAATAAACGCCCAGCGCCGCGGGCTTCTTGGCTAGGCTGCGCTATCAGGACACCCCCAATTATTGGAAGTGACGTGTACTCAGATAAGGGCGCGCAAAAGAATGGCTGACGTCACAGTCCGGCCCCCTTCGTATTCAGATATCGACGTTCCATTTTATACAACGCTGCTAACATCGCGTGCCTCATGGGACCAGCTCTTGCTACCCCAGTTGAGCACCTCGCGCCAAGAGAGGTGCAGCCTCATTTTTGACAGCGTTTAAGTTATGACGTGGAATATATGTAAGACAAAATTCTACATCGTTTGATGCACGGTTGATGCAAAACCGATAAATAAGCGATTTATTGCAAATACTGAATCTGCACCCATTTGAAATTTTGTCAAAAATAGAAATAAAAACTTATGGTGAAAATATATATTTTACCATTAGTGTTCTCTTTTTAACGTTCAATTAAAGTAATATAAGCAATTATAACCAGTTTTTTTTTCTAATTTCCTTAAAATTTTTAAAGCTGGAGTTGCACCGGGGCAATTTCCAGGGGCAACGTTCCCCGCTACCGTTTCTTTAGCACCGAAAGAACAGTACGTCCCTCTCTCGCAGTGGGACGAGGTTTTCGGCCACTTCGAAGCCCGGCGGAGGCAACTTGCCGCAGGAACGTGTCGTCACGCGCGCCCCGGCAGTTCGCGCCGCGAAATAACACGTTTATGCGGGGGAATGAAAGTGCCGAACGCTTGCAACTACTAATACCGGGGAGTTTCGCTCGCGTAACCCGGGAAAATAAAAAGCGGGACGGCGCAGAGGAATCTGTTTATCGTTCAATATACTCGGAGGAAAAATGAAAGCCAGCGTCCTCGATCGATCGCGTCGCGCGAAATTACTGCTTGAAATTAGCGGGCTTCTAGGAACCTCGCTACTGGTCGGTTGGTCGTCGGGCGAGCGCGAGTTTTGACGTCAATGTCGGGGGGAAAAGCGGGTCAAGCCCTTCAGCCGCGTAATTATTTTCAGAGCGGAGGGTAGCGACGTAATAAATAATTTTGCTGCACCATTTAGCGGCGCAATTTTGGAAGCATAATTCCCCCCCGAAGCAGCCAGCGGCTACGGAAACGAAGTTGCGCGCCGTGAATGCGGTATTTAGCGGAGAAGATACGCGCCGGCGAGCTCGGTCCTCCCGCTCGGGGGGATTAAAACTAGGGGCAAGCAGAAATTCGCGCGGCCACTGTCCGGGAATAATTGGATAATTGGAATCCCGTTATTCTACCCCAATATCTCCCTCCAGCCGCGCGGCGACGAGGAAAAATCGTGGGAACGCGGAGGGTAGAAGCATCTTCGTCTCAGATTCTCCCTCAAGATGGTGGGGCAAAAAGAGCACCTTTCCGCGTCGAGTGAAAAGGGGGGAAAAGGAAGAGCGTGGCGGGGAGCAAAACGGGACGCGTTGGTTAGGAAGATACGAGGAGCAGTTGCGGTTGTTGCGCCTGTACAGATATTGATCGGGCAGGTCACGCAACAGGCTGCTTGTCAGGACACTCGTCAGGTCTCCCCCGGCCAGGAACCAACCTAAGGATTCTCGACAATAACTCGCGAGGCCGGAGGATCCGCGAGGCGCACGCTGCCGTTGCAAAACCGTCGACACAGGGTCTCATTAATAATTTACCTGCTGAAACCGATAGTCATTTTCCGCGGGCCCCTTTTAGGATGAACAGTCGAGGACCTTGCAGCGGGAGCGCTGCAGCTCCATCTTTACCAACTTCAAGTGAATTAGAAACGACTGTTTATAAAAGTATTTCTTTGAAATAAAATTAACAAAAGAACACTGAAAAGAACATTGTAAAATATATTTTTATTGACTTGAGAAGCTTTTATTTCTCTTATTGACAAGAAAATATTGTATAAAAATATTAATATTAATATTTCTATAATTTCTATAATATTTCTATAGTAATATTAATATTAATATTTCTATAGTAATATTAATATTAATATTTCTATAGTAATATTAATATTAATATTTCTATAGTAATATTAATATTAATATTTCTATAGTAATATTAATATTAATATTAATATTAATATTTCTATAGTAATAGTAATATTAATATTTCTATAATAATATTAATATTAATATTTCTATAGTAATATTAATATTAATATTTATATAGTAATACAAATATTAATATCAATATTGAACGGGCAGGTTACGCAACAGGCATATTAATATTAATACTTCCACTTTCATTTATTTGCAATAAATCGCTGATTCCTAATCGGATTTGCATCAACCGTACCTACACCAAACGATATAGATTTTTTTCTTACACATATTACACGTCAGAACTCAGAAACTGTCAAAAATAGAGCTGCAACGCACCTGTGACAAGCTTCTCAATTGCTCCAAATGCGGAGTCGATGTCGTTCTTCCAAGGAACTCGATCGGAACTGTCAAATGGAAGAGGCTGAACCATGGTCCAATTAGAATAGAATCTGGCAGAGACGAACTTCGCTGGGTGTACTAAAAATAGGGCGAATTTGGTTAGCACGCTGGCAGGGCGGAAAAAGGCGCTGGAGGCACAGGATATCTGGCCAGTGACGTTGCATGAATGCAGGTTTGATTGGACGACCCGTGTCCAATAACGTCACTGACGTTTACCTGCTGTTGTCAGGTCGCTGAATGATGTCCGTCGCATGATAGCCTGGCTGACCCTGCTGGTCGAATCAATTTCTCAGTCAGACCCGGCATTGAGGGTGCATGAAAATCCCCGATATCCGAAAAGACTTGAGAAAGGCTGCGAGAGGAAGCAAAGGGGTTTCGAGGGGCCGGATTCTTCCTATATCGCGGACCTCCCTTTTTCTATCGGGAATCAGGGCGCAACGGGCATGCAATTGAATTGAGAGGACACGGTAGCCGGGATTGTTCCGGCGAAGAGTAATTTTGCAAGCCCCTTCGATCACCGTGGAAACGGGATTGAGTTCAAGCCCGAGGAATGATTGGGCCAAGGCTGCTGATAGAAACCAGAGTCGCATGTTAGTTTAATTGAGGGGCCGAGGCGGGGATAAGGAAGGGGTTTCGGCCCGAGCGTATAGATACCTAACGTATCATCAACGGTTTTATAGAACCAATGAGCCGGAGTTATCGGACCGTTTCATGGGAGAGTTCCTTTCTCGCTGTGGTAACCGACGGATAGCAAGCGACTCCCGCGGAAAGGTTGTGGTCCGCGGTTCCACTGCACCTGTTGGACTTGCCCTGCAGGGCAAAGCAGTCGCTCTGGACTCTGGAGTCCTGAACTGTGTGCATACGGCGCAACGAAACTTCTTTCAAGGCTGACCCACTACTCCCTCAAGTCTCAGATCCTCCGTTTTTTAACCGAATTCAAAAAGAAGGAGGTTATAACTCCTCCGTATAACTCCTCAGCAGATGAACCGATTTTGATGATCTTTTTTTCGAGTCGTAGATTAAATAAGGGAAAAATTTCTTTTTACTATCTTGTGTATTTTTATTTTTTCTTCAAGTCGGTTTTATTATTTTTTTTAAATTCTTTTATAAGTAAGTAAAAGCAACTGATAGTTACGATTTTTTTAAAACAATTGTTAATATTGGATTAAACTCTTTTGGGATATAAGGAGGCATCTGTACACTTGCAGAAAACATTCTTTTTAGGTCAATGCTTCTAGTTCAGTATTTTTTTGTGGTAAAGGTATTCAAATATTTGTGAGTTATAGGCGATGACCGTGGCGTCCCTTTTTTAGGGGCATTGTGGTGACAACCGTAGCTCCATGCAGAGTTATCTGAAATTAGAAATTCGATTTTTTTAGGTAATATATGAAATCATCTAGGCGTCATCGGGGCTGATTATGCAATAAATTATTTTGAGGCAAAATGGCAGTTGTGCAAAGTTGAAGCATCGATATTTGGCAAAAAACCGCTCGTTTTTCGAGTGTAAAAAAATCTAGGCAAAAAAAGGAAAAGCTTCCGGTTTTTAACCTTGAAATAAGCCTACAAAACCTTGAGTATATCGGTTCATTAATTTTTTAATTATGTGTGTCACCGAGTTTGAAAACATGATTTGGAGGAAAACGTGTTTAAAGTTTTGGGTCTGAGCGCTACACCGAGAAATATCTACCTAATTACTTACACGCGTATAACTTTGTCAATTTTGGTCGGATTAACTTAATTGATTTCTCGAAAATTTCTAGGTAGGCCTCCCCTCTTAAGCCCCCTAAAAAATCGGTTACACTTCCCTCCCCACCTCCTCCTGCTAATAGGAATAATTGATTTTGTATATTTTATTTCAGGATTCGCTTGTTATGTTGAAAATCGGGGACGCGTTCGGGAAATCGTTATCAGAATATATTTCGCTTACAATTACATCTTCAATGGCAGCTGCCAGTCTGTGACAACTGTGACAATGCATACTACACGATGGACTCTCTCATTCATGAACACGCACACTTAATATTGCTGTACAGAAGGTCCCGCCATGACAGAGGGACGCACCGTTTACCTCGGCCACTTCGATCCCCTGGCGCGTCCAATATTCAATTCTTTGCAATTTTTTGAAGCAGTGGAGGTAAACAGTGTGGCCCACAGAGGATTCCAAAGCTTCCTCCAAAGGACCGCGTAGAAAATTCGCCTGAGCATCTTCAGTGGTGACGCAGGCTTCGAAAGGACCTCACTGAGCAGTGGCGGATTTAAGGGGCATTCTATTTTTAGATTTTTTTTCCTCAATAAATACAACATATAATGAAATAAATCTTTCTGGAATTTGTTAAGCTGTATTTTTTGGGGTTTTCCATAATTTTTATTCCACGCGCGCGTAAAATTTGACTTGCTAAATTTACTTCTGTATACAGGGTGTCCCAAAACGTCCGCCACCTGGACTTTTTTTCTTAAATCCGCCACTGGACCTCACCCACGCTCTTCGCGCTCTATCGCACGTTGCACATGATTCCCGTGCGATACCATATCGAAGAAAGAGACTCGGGCGATTTGCCTGAATGCGATTACTTTGAACTATCCGGCGCGCAGAAGTGCCTCGGCGCGAGGAAGCCGTATTCGATTGCTCCGACAACCGAACTTCGGTGGAAAGCCAATTTAGTAAAGCACCACGCGTCGCAGCTGTAAACTCCACGGGTCAGTGTCGATTTGTCGCGGAAACGATTGTCCGGTCGATTTTTGGTCGATTTTATGGTCGACGAAGGGGGATGAAATTGACGAGGGTGGGGAAAATGGGTCAAAAGCTTTGAACTCCATTGAGCAGGTTGTCTTTCGCTTCGAACGGCTCTTACATGCTACTCGGATCGCGTTGAGCGATCGATAACGCTTGCCATTCGTTTCCTAACCTAAAAATAATCGGGTCGTTCGTATAAATCTCTTAAAAAAGGACGTTGTGCGCTTGGCCCAAGGTAAAAATGTAACAAACTCGCAGTAACATGCAACACACAGTTCGCAACAAATCGATTTCTCACGTTACGCATGTACAAATACCCCCGGAAAGTGTTAATCGTTCGCGGGGAGGACTGCAGAGGGACTCGAAACGGGATGGAAGTCGAAAGGGACGAGTCCTGAATGAAACCCACTAAGAAGAGTTGGAGGAATTCCGTACCTAACCTTCGCATTTGGAAGTTGACATGGAAAACTGATTCGAGGTTCTCAACTCGACGGAGTGTCGCTTCAAAGGCACACAGGTGGCGCTCCGATCAGAGCTGACTCCTTAGAACAAAAGGAAAAAGATGCTCCAGAAGTCTTTCACACGTCCGTGTCCCCTTTCCGTTCCTTGAACACCCGTAACTCGCTCGACCGCGGAGTACTTGCGCGCGGTGGATCTTCGCGTCGCAAATCCGTTTGCGAAGTTCCGGGGGCCCCGGTGATTCCGCACGGCGACCAAGTTGGAATCCAGCGAGTCCTCCGCCCCGCCCCCAGCCAAGTCGTCGAAAGGTATTTACAAGCATCGAGGAGACGCGACTCCAAATCCTCCCGCGGATCACCGGGCGACCCCGTAACCCATACACTTCACTCGTCGAGTTTGCAAGTCGAAGCCAACAAAGTTTCTGGACCGAGTCGCGGCGTACCGCCGGCGAGCCGTTTCTCGGCTTGCTGCGCCAACAGACTCGGCGGGGCGAAAGAAAGTTCCCCTCTGGCTGGCCGCGCTCGAGCAGCGCGAGCCATCGGCCGGCTTCTAAGGGTACCGCGGGTCTGCCAGGTGCCTCGGCGAGTGGTGGAGGTTGTGGTAGGATCTGGTCCTCCTGTGGTCCCTGTGGAGCTGATTGGTAGGCCGGAAGGCGGGATGAGGTCCTACGTACGGCACTGTCCTCACCGCACGGCGCTCCTGGTCCGCCTGCAGCTCCTGCAACGCGCCGGCGTAGTCGGGCGGCGGCGCGGCGGGGTGGGGGTTCGTTTGGAACTGGGACATGCCGTAGAGGACCCCGATGGACCGCCTCCAGACGTCCTGGCGCCTGTGAGTCTCCTGGGCCAGCTGCCCATCCCGCCTCCTGCTCTGTGAAGACCCGCTCTCTGTCGAGTTGCTGTCCTCGCTGGTCCCCAGGCCGGGGTCCCTCTCCTCGAACGCGGCGAGGCTGGTCGCTGGGCTACCCTGCAGGCTCTTCGAAGCCCCCGCTGGCTGGTAGTACGACAGGCTGAGGTGGGGGATCACGTACGGCTGCTGCAGCTTGGCGGCTAGGTCGGTGGTCCCCTGGATCTTCCTCTGCTGCGCCTTGTCCGCGTCCGCCTCGTCGTGGTCGTAGGAGGAGGGGCCGAACAGGGAGAGCAGCACCGGCAGGAGGAACATGCCGTGCATGGCTCCGATGAAGATCACCAGGAACACCATTTTGAAAAACACCATGAAGATGTAGGTGCCTGCGAGCAGCAGAGCCACTAGGCCCAGGATCGTCGACGCGGCGCCCTGGACGATGGGTAGGCCGAGGCTGTAGAGGCTCTCCTTCACCCTGTCGTCCGGAGACTTTTGCTTGGAGCTCATGTAGGCGTAGCAGATGTGGGCGGTGAAATCCACGCTGAAGCCTATGCACATGATCAGGTTGATCATGGATATGCTGTCCAAGTTTACGTCCCAGAGAGCCATGTACCCCGCCACACCTAGCTCGATGGAGATTATACAGAACGCCACCCACAGGCAGCAGAGCACATTCGGGATGAAGATGAAGCTGATCAGCATCATAATCAGCGCCCCGAACACCATGCACTGGATGCTGGTGGGCTTGACGAGTTCGAACTGGTCGAAGAAGACGAAGTACGGGTGAAAGACGCTAGCGTTCAGGGGGGACTCTACGCAGATTCGACGGAGCTCCTTCACCATGTCCTTCTCCTGGTTGGTCCCGCTCACGTTCACCGCCTGGATGAGGAACCTGCTCGCCACCACATGCTCCTCGGCTTCGTCGAACTTCACGTCCAAGGAGAAGCTGCTGGTGGGCTGCAGCCAGGTCTCCTTCAGCGTTTTCAGGAAGTTCGCCTCGCCGGTGATGTTCACGCTCAGCGAGCTGTCGTTCCCGCTCAGCGAGCTGTCGTTCCCGTCCAGCCCGCTGTCGTTCACGTAGCTGAGGAAGCTGCGCAGCCAACTCTCCGTGAAGATCGGCGCGCTGCTGATGTAGCTGCTCGCCTCCAGGGACCTGGTCAGGTTCTCCATCTGCTGCTGGATAACGGGATCGCTGTAGTCGTACTCGCCGCTCACCACCACCTGCAACAGAACAAGACGGAAGTTTAAAGCGACTGTTCCTCTAGACGGACACGTCCTCCTGTCCCCCTAGTCGAGCAAGTCTATCTAACTGAACCAGTCGCGGCTGAGAAGCAGCCACTCGGTGCAGGAATCATCTTGGCTAGGCCAGAAAAGCCACGAAAGTGTCTGACGCAACGCCCCCGTCACTTTTCCTCAATTCCTCAACGGTGAAAGTTGTTTGCGCGGATGTGCCGAGCGGGTCGCGTGACATAACTGCCGGTGGCGGATCATGCGTCACGGGCAGAGGCACGAGTTCCTTGGGCGAGGAACCTTTCCCTGGGAAGGAACCCAAAAATGTCACAGATTGATTACCGTACCTGTATCCTGTAAGGAAACTCCCGGAAGTAGTAGTCCTGCTTGTCGTAGAACACGATGGAGTAGGAGTCGTTCTTGGAGAGCTTGCGACGGTCCAGACCCTCTCGAAGCGTGGTCAGGCCGTAGAGCGCCCCGGCCAGGTAGCAGGCAAATATCGCGATGACCACGACTTTAACGGGTCGGCAGTTCAAGAGGACGGCCAGGTAATCGCGGAACCAACTCATGCAGCCGTGCTCCGGATTGTCCACGGGATTGTACGGATCATCCGGATCCACCCCTCCCGAGCACAGTACTCTGTACAGCCAAGATCGATTCGCTGAAAACCAAAGTGCCGGGCGAACCGTTGTTATTTCGCCTTGGGAACACGTTGTCCGTTGTTCGGACAGAAGGCTTCGAAACCGAGAGTGCTCCGCGGGGAAAAAAGCCGATGAAATCATCCTCCGGGACAAAGGTGCCGGGCGGCGATTGTCCGTACAATGTCACACGCCAAGTGGTAATGTTAATTGCATCTGGATGCTGGTCACGTTTCAATCGATGGCTGAGTGATTCGACGGGGACAATCGGGCTCCGAGCAGCTCCCAAGATGCGATGGAATATCGATTTTTACGCTTCCAACGGAACAGGGGGAAACGAGCGAAGCGTTGCTTCGCAACTCTTGGGACACAGACGATCGTTGACAATGTCCGAGCGACGGAGAAAGTCAAGCGTCTACGTTACGTAAGGCGTTGTGATCTAACGAATTAACGATACTCGGCCGTAACGCGCGCCTGACGTAACAGTGTCCACATTTCGAGACGACCAGCAATTTTGTTTTTATTAATTGAGGACCTTCTGGTAATTTATATGAAAAAAAAATCTACATCGTTTGGTGCACGGTTGGTCCGAATTCGATCACAAATGGGCGATTTATTGTAAATAAATAAAAAATAAAAAATAAAAATAGAAATAAAAATGGAAATATTAATATTAATATTACAGAAATATTAATATTTCTATCAGAAATTCGATTTCTATAGAAATTATAGAAATATTAATATTAATATTTTTATTACAGAATATTTTTTTGTCAAAAATAAAAATAAAAACTAATGAGCTCAATAAACTACTACGTATTGTGTGAAGAACTTTTCACTTCTTAATTTTAAGTCAAACCAATAATTTTATAAACAGTTGTTTCTAACTTACTCGAAGTTGGTAAAGATGGAGCTGTACCCCTGAATTCAAGTTGATCGGAGGACGGTTCCTCCACGACGATACCGAGGCTGGAGAAAGTAGCTCCACATGGCACGTAGGAATACCAGAACTGTTCTCCGATCAAAAAGCTACCATCTACTTTCGCGAATAGCACGGCAAGTACGAGTTTGAATTTTCCAACGTAGCCCCTTTCACGCGGCATTGACGATCGGGAATATCGAACTCCCTCCGCGGAGGGAACGAGGAAACGCTTCGATCCGAAGATAATACGTGGTCGAGGAGCCGAGGGCCCGATCGTTTAATGTAGAAAGTACCGCGCGCGCGGGAAATAAATGAAAGTTCAAATAAAAACACCGAGTGATACGTCCGAGGTAGCGGAGCGCGTGAAAGTATTCCGGGTAACGTCTTCTCCGGCCGTTCCTTTCAGCTCTCCGTGAACGGGCACACACGCACACGGCCAGCCGCGGCGGTTACATCAGATGTAGTAACCCACCGAAATGACTCCACCGATTGCCCGATGCTTACTTTTACTACGCAGATTCTTGGAAGCTTATGCAACGAGGAAATGGGCTCGTAACAACTTCCACGTTAATTTTCAGCTGGACTTTTTAACTCTGCCGGTACATAACACCGTGGGTCCTGGTGTTTGGTGTTTGCTCGGAGTGGTAGTAGACGATTACGCGTAACCACGTCGACAGGGATGATTTCTCGCCTTCTTTCGGAGCTTTATAATGAAAAGAGACTCACCAGACTTGGAGAGGGGCTGCACCTTGCAGCACAGAATACTGTGGAGGTTCTTCTGCTCGCAGTAGCCGCTGATGGCCACGCACCCCGTGAAAAACGTCAGGTGGAAGACGAATGTGAAGACCACGGCGAAGCCTGGGGAACATGGTATCTTTGCAATTCGATTTCACTCTCGAAGCCACACCGATATTTTCGCAAAAACACGGTCTTATCGGTTAACGATCGCGCTCGGATGGCTTTCTAATTCTCTACGGATTGCCAAGCTTACCGGAATAGATGCAGAAGATCTGCACCGACGGGAACGGCGAGAGGATCCCGATGAAAAACGATATCATATCGGTGAGCGAGGTGATCGTAATCGAGACGGCAGCCTCGCTCAGAGTCGCAGCCATCCTCTCAGGCACCGGTTTCAGGATGCTGGTCCGCCTCCAAGCTGCCAGCATCACGAACGTGTCATCGATCCCGATACCTGCCAACCAGAAATTAACCACCATGTACCCATCTGCTCCCACGAGCCTCCACCCTATTTTAAATTTTTTTTTGTCATTTTTGTAGCTAGAAAGGTTGTACGGATTTTATTTACTTGATTTTTTTGTTTAGTATTGTGTACATAGAGTATATTTTATTTTCTTATATTTTTGTAGAACCGTAAATTAATAAGAGTCTGAAAATTTTTAAAATAAGTATAAATGATTCTTTACTGTTTTGATTATATTTTTTTTTTTGAAACTCAAGAACCGGCTCAAAACCGGGTTTTTTAGAATAGTGGAACTCGAAAACCGGTTTTTTCAAAAGTCGGGTTTTATATAAACACTAATCAGGAACCCCAATAAAAGGCAATTCGGAACAAGAGACTTCGGAGGGTCGCGGGTTCAAGTCCCATCGCCCGAAGTTCGTTTTTTCTGCGTTTTTTCGACACAGGAATATTACAAAACTTATTCCTACACTATCCAGAATTCCTTAGAAAAACGCCTGTCGCAGAAAGCAAAAACAAAGTCAAATGGGATTCGTCATCGGGTCATCCCTCATTGTAAAAATGACCGCGGTGCCATTTACGGATAACAACGAGGCAGTTTAGTTCGAATGGGCGATTTCATTCATTCGTGATTCAGCGCGGCTACATTTCGACGGCGGTTTATTGCTGCTAATAAACGCGCAGGGCGCGTCGTTTATCCAATTTCAAGCAAGGACGGGAGCGATGTTCGTGCCGGGGACCCTTTTTGTCACTCTGGCTACTGTGTTTCGTATTTATCGAACGATCTATACAAGCCCCAGTGTATATCGATTGCTAATGAGGGAATTTGGTCAAAATGGTAGTGATTCGCATGTGTGACGGGACGTAACGGGCTCATTGACGAAACCCCTTTCGCAACACTGTCTACCAGCCCCCACCGACTCGATCGAGCGAACGGATCACCGATCGTCGTGGATATCGCGAGTCGACGGGATGGTGATTTGCGTGAAAAGCGGAAGTCCCCGTGGCGGCTTTTCCCTGCCGTCAGGCCTCGCTTGATTACCAACGATGATTGCGCTCTGCCTTCGGCGGAGTCATTGCGAAATCGCATGTTCCTTCTTCTCTATACCTTCTGAGAACTGTTGCGCCCAGTTGCGGGGGAAATTGGATCGAGATACCCGGCGCCTGCAGCGTGGTCACAACAGGCGCCACTGACGAAGTCGATGATAATTAAAATGCGTCCAAGGAATTAGTAATTCCTTGGGAAACAGAGGGACACGTTTGTCGGCGGTTTCGTTGACATCTTTCGCGGAACCGGTGAAGCAGCGTGTTCAGTATTCATACGGCGGAAGGGACTCTAACGTTATTTCCAATTACCGGGTCAGAATGCGAGCTCGCCTTCGTTGGGAAACAGCGCGAGCCTTCGGGGAGCGTTTTTGTCCGATCTGGCCCGCGGGGTGTTTTCTAGAAAATATTCTATTGGCGTTACGCGAGCAGCCGTGGAATCCATTTGACCTGCATCGGGCGGGACGCAACACTTGGCGCGGGGAATTCGACGGAGGCGAGACTAGCGTGCAGTGTTCTGCCATTAGAAGTCTTTAGCGGCATGCGCGTGGCCGCGCGAGGAATACCGATGACGGCGTGGAGCGCCGAAGGAGACGGTCCGAGTTCGATTGCCCGGTCAAGGGCGACTCACCGATCATGAGGAATGGGGCAGCCAAGTTTAGGCCGATGAAGTCGACGCCCAGGTAGATGCAGAGGCCGAACGCGGCGACCGTGGCCATCGCCGCGGAGACGTTGCCCAGGAGACCCAGCCAAGGCTTGCTGCGCACCCAGTCGGTCATCATGCAGGTGACCACGGAGAACAGGGCCATTAGGATGAAGGTGCTCGAGAAGTAGGGCACGATGGTCTTCGTGTTCTCCTCCAGCTCCAGTTCGAGGGTCCTGGAGGCGAACCTCGCGGTAGCGATGTGTTTGAACGCGCCACCTTCCTCCATCTCCTTCACTGCCTCGAGGAACGCCTCTTCCCAGGCTGCTCCGCTGTTTCGAGGCAAAAGAGTTCGAATCAGCGCGCTTCGGAACCCAGCATGCGGAGTGTTAGCTTTGGGTTAGCCTCTGTGTAACTTACATCGCATCCTGGCGAGGATTGTCGGCAGTGAGGAAGTAGGCTAGCTGCAGCGAGGGCACAGACTCCACCACGTAGTCCTCGTTGATCGTGCTCCCGCCGAAGTAAACCAGCAGCAGGTGGAACTCCCAGGTCTCCGGGTTCAGCGTCACTGGGAACGTCAGGTTCAGCTCCCTCCTCTCGACATCCCTGTAAAGTGCTACCGACTGCTCAGACACCCAGACCTCTGGGGAACCCTTGTCCCGCGCGGAACTGCGCCAACACTTACTTTATCACGTAACGGAGGTCCAGGATATCGTTGGTGAAGCACTCGTCCAGCCATCTGGCGCAGATCTGCTCGTAGGTGAACACCTCGCCCTCGTAGGTTGCTTTCGCCCCCTTAATCGCATCGTCCAGCTGCTTCAGCTCGTCGAACACTACCTCCCTCAGCAGATTCTCATTCCCGTCCTTTGCCGTCACGATTACGTGACCGAATCGGCCTGCAAGCACCAGGGGCCAACGTCGAAACTCGTTCCGACTTCAAAGTATCGCCGCGTCGAGTGCTCAGTCGAGGGTTAATCAGCCGCGACTCAATGGGACGAGAAAGTCGTTGTGACGTTAATAGCAAGGTTGACCCGCGGGAGCGTGCAACAATAAGGAATTACACGGCCCGCGATGCAAACAAGGAAGCGGGACGGTAAGGCCGTTGTCAGGGAGCCGACGTTTACTTTCTCCTTGAACTTTAGCAGCGCGCCTTGGCGAAGGCTGATCTCCGCGCGAGGCAGTCCCTGAATGAGCACTCGACAGCTCCTAAAGGACTACTGCCGATGGCCCTCTAAGCTCACCTGGCCTGGTGATCCGGCCCAGGTTGAAATGGTGGCTGTAATTGACCTTGAAGTACTGCTCGACGATCGTCCTCTCGGTTTTACTCGGCCCATTGGTCGGGGAGAATAAGTACTCGGGGTCGATCTCATAGTGGATCCTCTGGTAGCCGGTGAAGCAGATGCACGCCAAGAGGACTGGCACTACCACGAAGTAGCCGGGGTGATGACCCACGGTCAGGCCCAGCCTGTGGAACGCACGGTTCAGGAAATCGTCCACGCAGGTCAGGTTCTTCCACATCTGAAGACATAAAGACAAGCCTGCTTCTTAGAGATCTAGCTGGGCCAGCCTAGCGACAACTGGTTCGCCGCACACCCGTTCATCCACGCCGCTTGAATTTGTAACACGTTGATTACAGTGATTTAGCAAAGGTGCTGTCGGCAGGACGTGGAAAATGCCAGAAAATGTCGCAACGGAAAAACATGTGCGCAAACTTACGCAATAGCAATCATACGATGGTGATGGTGGGTCAATTTTTAACCGACAAAAAGGAAGGGGTTCTCAGTTCGATGTGTTTGTCTGTATTATGTTTGTCCGCGAATTTCTACTGAACTATTGAACCGATTTTCGTGAAACATATTTCATTTACTTCAGCTCTAATCAGATTAGTTAATGGAGAAAGAATTATCAAAATTGGTTAAGTAGTTTTGAAGTTACACCAAAAGTAAGAAATCTGTTTCATTATTATTGGAATCATCAGTTTCATATTTTTCATATTTTTTAAAATAAATGTAGTTATACAACTTAAATAACTTAAAAAAAAATGTGAAAAAGAATAAAAACCCACTTTAAAAAAGTAAAACTGCACTGAAAAGTGAAAAATAAGACTTTTCCTTATTTAATCTATGAATCTCAATTTCTTTAAGTAGGCGCCAGATTTACACAATGAAAATGTTGAGGCGCCGACTTAAAAAAATTGAGAATCATATAAGGAAAAAAATTATTTTTTACTTTTTAGCGCATTTTTTATTTTTTTAAAGTCGGTTTTAATTTTTTTTATAAGTTTTCACCCGATTTATTTTCAATCACCTAATGAAGATTTAAAATAGAATACTACTTAAATGAATAATATTGAAATATTATTCTATTTTTGTTACTAACATATTTTATAATGAGCGTTTTACCCCAAACTGTGTTATAAAACGTTCCACGCAGTTTTTTCTTCCGCTAAAAATCGTCGACTAAAAATAACTGCGGCGACCCTTGAGTGTCGCGACGCAGAGGTTGGGAACCCCTGTTCCAGCTCATGATCGTCCAGCGTAGAAATAAACAAACTTTAGCGCGGTTCAGCAATGACGTCGAGTCGTTGAAATCTAGATTATTCTCGAGAGCCTTTATCGTTCGAAGAGAGGCTTGATGATCACGCCGCGCGTGTTTACAGAGCCATTCTACCCGAGAGAAAGACATTCGAGGCGAAAGCATTGCTTGGTAATGGCTGCGAGCCAATTACCGTTTCATTTAGCAAAACGACCAGAACGCTCGCGAATCCAGAACACTTCCTCGATCGAAGCCGATTCTGGGTTTCTTGCGCGGACCCTGTCGTTTTTCTCCAGCAACGACCGGCCACTATATTGCGACCGCTTCATCGGATATTCCCGGCGCGTTCGTCGTGCTTTCCCAGCCGCTGCCCGCTCGATCCTCTTCGCGTGCGCTTTCCACTCAGCGAGCCCGTAAAACACGTGAAATTCATCGTACGGTCCGCTCGCCGCGTAACGAAAACTCTTGGAATTTAGATCTGTAGGCAATCCGCGTTTAGGGACGGCCTATGGTGTGAGTGGCCCACAGGTGGCGCTCCTTTAGTAGCGTTCGGAAAGGAGTAACATCGAAGAGCCAGCGGTGGGGGAATCGGTAACGCGGCTGCCCAGTAAGTCGGAAGTCCCACGAAGACCCTCGCGTTCGAGTATCGTCGCCCCAGGATTCTCTTTTTCGTCTGCAAATCTCATCGCCAAGCCGAGATAAGCATGTGTAAAAGGCGGAACGTTCCCGCGACGATCAGTAACGATTGCGAAATGAAAACGGAAAGTCGTGCCGAGAAAGAAGCTTGCTGGCGCAGCGGTTGCGAGGACACACCATTGTGTCCATCGTAAATGGCGCAAGACACGCGGCGTCGATCATGGAGAAGCGCACTTAGTTTAATAACGCAGACATCCGTTCCTCTTGTCTAGTAACAAGCGGACAACGTCTCCGCGGAGACGCTGGGAATACGGCGCACGCACGTCCCTGTCCTGCATCTGTATTTCGAAAAGTTTCTTTCTCTCCCCTTCACTGTGAAAGCCGAAGGTCCGCCCTTTATGGAACCAGGGGGAAGTGGGTTAGGCGGGCTCGAATTCGGCTAAACGTCATTGAAAAGCGTCGTAAAAGTGACGTCGGACTTGACCCGGTTCGGCAGCACGCAACAATACGCGCTTAGCATACCGAAATCGCGGCCGACATCATCGTTGACTATTAATTCCGCAGATTCGGGGCGAGATTGCGAGGTGGGCCAACGAGCATGATCTTCTAGGCAGCAGATTGCCTTGCGCAACCATGCGAGTCGTTGCGAATCGAAAGAACTGTGGCCGAGCTTTTCAACCGTCGGGGGGAAGGGTCCTCGTTTAATCTCGCTTGGAAATAAAGGGGGATCGAATAACGAGGGAGTGGAGAAGCCTGTAGCCCTGGCCTGAGGACTCCAGGCCTCCTGTTTCATTTTTCAGATCCATATCCCCGCCATTGTCCCTCGACAAAGGAGCTGCAGCTTCCGTAGATCATAGCACCCGCATCGAGGATCGGGTTACAAGCCGGGCGGGCCCGTTTTTCAAGGACTCCCGGTGGGTGGCAAGCCGTGCGGTGGCGAGATTCTTCGTTCCTGGAAGCTTCCCGGAACGGGCGGGTTCCCCAATTTCAGGATTCCGTTGAAATTCGAAAGCGACGATGGCTTGCGGCCGTTGCTAGAACGGAAGGACATTGGCTCCGAGCGTGAACGACTTTCTAAAACCACTTGCACTCGATTCCAGCTGGTTTTTCCACGCCCGGCCCGATCGTAACCGAGCGGCCGCGGATGACGTGGATTTCGCGAAGTTCAGAAGCCGGGATGCCCGACGGATCTTTTCCCCGTCAGTGGAGAAAGTGGCATTGGGTAACGCGGGCCTACGCGCGCGCGCCGCCGCCTGCTCCTTATTCGATCCACGCGATTGGATAACGATCGCGTAACTATCGAGCCTTTTGTTCGCGGCCTACGAAATCGTAACAGTCTTGAGTAACGATCCCAATGAACCTGATTAAACACCACCGTCCGTCAATATTACATAAGCCGCGGGGAGGGGAGTGGAAAAAATCAGCCCGTAAAGTTGAGTCGCGCGCGAGCCCCTGTTTCGCGACGCTTATGCAACGCGCACGCGCGGAGCGTGCCGTCGCGGACGCCATTGTGCGTTGCGTTGCCGATTTGTAACTGATCCGTGCCGGTCGATCGTAACAAAGTCAAGCACAGGCCTCAATGAATATTCCTTATCGACTCGGTTGAATGGTAATCGACTGGCTCGACCTCCGCGCCAGGGAAAAGTACTTGACACGGTATTTGAATTTCATGGGGCGTCGTCGAGCGCTTTCCCAACCCCCTCCTCAACCACTTTCCTTGCACAGAATGATTGCTAGAAATGCGTGTCGTCCCACTGACCTGGGACTGCTAATCGCTGGCCAGAAGTGCACTTCGATCTCTTATCGGGGACCCGGGCAATACTGATAACGATTGATAGCAGTGGTGGACCCAGGATGACCTCTTGCGCCAAACTTACGAGGGAAATTACCCACATAAATCCGATTTTTGTGGAAACACACCTTTAAAATTAATACGTGACTTCCTACTTTCTTGTGCGTCTTGCAAACTATAGTAGATATAAAAAATATATTACAATAAAATTTTAAAGGTTTTTAACGCCCTATAAAACTGTGTGATCAAATTGTCAAAATTTGGTAATTTAAAAAACAATCCTCCCCACTACAAATTTTAAAAAATTCAATTACATAATTTTATGGAACACAAAAAGCCGTTAAGATTTCAGTGTAACAATTTTTTTATATCTGCTATAGTTTTCAAGGTATGCAGAAAAGTAGGAAATCACACATTAACCTTTAAGGTGTGTTTTCACCCTGAAGAACCGAAATTCGACACAAACGGAAAATTGCCTGATGCTTCTATCGAAGTCCTCTAAAAACCTGCCCAGTTTAAAAAAAAAACTTTTTCGAACAGCTAGGATCGTAGATTTAGTAATTTCGATGTAACGACCATGATTCCGGGCGACGATGAGGCCAGGAATAATTGGAAAGGCTGGTCACGCGAGTTCCTGCCTGTGTTAAGAATACCAACCATTTAATTTCGCTCGACAGTCCTTGTCCCCAAAATTCCCCACCCGAATAGTCCCTTGGCTATAGTGGCCGCCCTTCCCGAGGATCGTTCAGTCCCAATCAGCAGAATACGATGTTTTCCATTCTGGAAGCTAAGGACAAGGCTGCAGTGTCGTCTCCGCGATGACAAAATTGGCCACGGCAGCGTAATTTGGCAAATTGCGAATGTATTCCTCCGCGCGTCGCCAGAAGACAATGGCGATGTCTAGCGGCGAATCAACTCATCACTGCGCTCCGCGCGACAGCCGAAACGAGAAGATTGCCCCTGTCTGCAAATATCGGGATAATTGCATTTCTCAGTGACGCTCACAATTTCTCCGCCCCACGATCGCCCCGAACCGTCTCGCGAGGTAGCGGCAGATGAACGAAAGCAGCGCTTATAAATAATAAAATGGAAAATGCTGCGCGCCCGGCCACGGCATGCTTTCTCATCGACACGCTGCGGTTGCTCGCGCTTTAAGCAACCGAGTCGGTTGCGCGTGAATCTTCCGCGGCTGACGAGTCCTCCAGTTCTCCTCGTTCACAACGCGAACACGCTGCTCCACCGGCCTCCCACGCTCCGAAGCGAGCGGAAACGCTGGAGGCACTCGAGAAGAGGGAACCAGAACAAGCACGCGCCGCTCGAGAACCACTCGGCGACAAGGAAAACCGCGGCAACAGAGGAAAATCAAGGATTACGAATAAACGCTCGAAAACTCCCCTCGTGGAACGTTGTTTACCGCGTTTCAGGTTTTTTTTCTCGCCGCAGTGAACGCACCGAGAGCGTTCCATTGCGAAATGGTCTCGTTATCGTTTCTTAACCTCTCTTGCGATCAAACGCGCCCTCTACTGGCTATACACAGGATCTCTCGAACGCGACAATTGCCTCGCGCGTCCTCGACATCTCTCATCTCACGTCAGTTGCTCCTGTATGTGGAAAACTCGCGATGCTTTATGGCACACGGCTGGCGCTATGACGTCTCTGAAATGCCATTTCCATGAAAATTCAGTGATTAACGGTCGACGACGAGTAATAATACCCGGGTGACTGGACGACGAAAGAAATCGCTTGGGTTACTTAACCTCCACTCGTTACTTGCTACACGTGTCTTCGAACAAGTTTCCAAGCCTGTCTTTTTTTTTATATTCTAGCTGCATTCTTGGTCGAACACGACTGGCTTTAAACGCAGGGGAAATGGTCCTTTCGTCACAGAATATACGCGGACAGTAAATATTTCTCCTGCAAGCGAAAATGACACAAACTACTTTATTTTTACTACCACTATAATTAATACAATTCTTTGTAGGCGAAAAATAAATCCCGGGCTATGGGGCTCGACCCAAGATCCGCGGGGGGTTCCCTGGATTACTGGGTAGCGACGTTACCGATTCCCCCAACGCGACTCTCTGACGTTACTCGTTTCGGCACTCTAATTAACGGGGCGCCACCTATGTGTCACCCGCGCCATAGACGGTTCCCAATCGCCGAATGCCTACACCTTCGTTTTCGAGGAAAACGGGTTCGAAGATGAGCGGTGAATTTTCTCGAAGACTCGTTGCACACCTTCCGCTTCGAATTCTGTGGATTTGCCGCGTAGATGGACATTACGTGGAACGAAAGTAAGCGTGCTTCGTTGCCCAACGATTTCCACGCGAGGGCTGGCCGGCAGCCGTGATTTCGTCGATCGACTGACGAAAGACTGTCGGCTCGCCTGCCACGTGCTCTTTCAAAACGAGGGAAATAGAAAACAGTTTTCTCTCCAGGACCTGCTTTTCGATTCGTTAACGAAAGGAGCGGCTGGAGAGCTCTCGCACTGCTAATTCTCCACCTGGGCTGGCGGTTAAACAAAAACAAGGTTCGTGAAAGGCGTGATCGTTTGCACGCCCGTAGAAAAACACTGCTAGACCCTTCCACTCGCTCTTACGCGCGACCAAAGCAATTATCCCTTACTCCTCCGTGAAAAATAGCCTGGAAGGAAATTGATCGGTCGGCTGCGTCTCTCCGGGCTGCAGGCGCGCCGTGGAAAATTGAGATGCCAAAGTCTAGGATGATGGATCCGTTCTTTGGAATGTCAAGTATCTCCTCGGCAGACCTGGGTCCAGACGCCAGAGATCCTCGCAGAGTTCCGAGAAGCTCTTGAACAATTCGTGGGGCAGGATTAACGCTCCGTGACACGGCGGGTCCGAGCGGCTGATTTCCTTATCGACTTGCGAGGTCCCTCCACGAAACCTTTCTCCGGCCGAGCATCCGAAAAAGCGAAAAGCAAGCGACGAAAACCGATACAGGCATCGGTGGCCGGCGTTTTACGTAAGCTTCCCTTTATTTTTCGCCGGGGTCCGAGTGAAGGTGTTTTCTCCGGCGCGCCTGCGGTGACTGCAACAAGTGTAACAACCTTCTGCCTCTCCAGATAGCTACTGTAAAAGGTGCGCGTCCGCGACGGACGTTCGGACCCCTTTCAGAAGGCTTCTCGAACGATTAGAGAGCGCAGAAGACTTGGAATACCTCTAACGACTTGCAACTATTTAAAATTGAGACGGGTACACGAGGCGTTTCCCTCGGTTCATTCAAAACAGTGTCCTTGGTTGCCGTGCATATACTTGAGAGCAGATTATTCAAGAGCCGACGCAGGAGCGAGGCAATTTGAGAAGAGGCTTTCCTTTTAATTCACGCGACCGCTTATCAAGCATAATCCCTGACAAAATCAATCTCCCGGTTTCAATTTCTATGCCATATCCTTCGCGTTCGATTCTTCTCGAATTAAGTGCGAATTAGTAGGATTATTCGAATATTCAGATATTTGATTAAGTAGGATTATTCGAATATTATTCAAATCAGTAGGAGTATTATAATATTTTTCAAATAATTAGCAGAATCGAATATTATTCGAATGATTACGAGTATCCGAATTTAATTCGAATAAATAGGTGTATTCGAATACTATTCGAATAAATTATTCACATTCGAATAGTTCGACTAGTCGATTCAATTACTCGTATTCGAATATTTACAGCTTTAGTGCAAATAGAGCAATCTGCGGCGGCACTAGAGGCAATGAATGCAGCCCAAACTATCAATCGCCGCTGCACAAGCGTCAAGCAGCGCGTTTCGCGTCACGCACACGCACGTCCACTCGCAATCACGCATTTGCATTCGCGGCGTATTTAGTCGTGAGCTATGAGACGTGACTGGAAGCACGATTGCAAAGACTGCTTGGATCGATAATATATCCAGTGTTATCGGTTACACTTTGAGGCTGTCTGCCTAATATCTCGAGTCTTGTCGAAAATCACATTTTGCCAGCGAGCACAAATAATGAACAACGCTTGGTGAATCAACATTGTCACCTATTCAGCACGTTTCTACGTGGCTACGATAAGGATAGTGCCGATTAATCCAGGCAGTCGCTTCTTTATCACCCGGAACTGTTACCAAGGAACCATCCCGATCGGCGATTATTACCGCAGTCACGTTGCTCAATTTGTCATGACGTCAAACCTGGCTGGAATTGCGTTCAGACACAAAAAAGACGTGTCCTGAGCCGACCCCCAGCCGTTCCTTTTCTTGCTCGATCGCAGGCGATAGCGTTAAGAAACTAGCGGTAACAAAGACCTGCACCTGCGTATCTAAACTGAGATTCTGATCAGTGTGCTTGAATAGAAGCGAGAAACGGCGCCATTGCGAGGAGTAATAGGACACCAAGGGTAGGTTTGTCACAAGATTTTAGAGGCATCAGCGTCTGTTTACGAGGAAAGCCGTTTCAGCCCCAGACCACGTGAAATTTCAGCGATCCTATCGCACTAGGCGACCATTAGGTGCCGCGAGCGTAAACACAGCGAATTCTTACGACTCTGGTACATACGCCAGCGAGGGAAACCAGTCCGAGTTCGCCGAATGGGGCTCCTTAAATCGTCTAAGCTACTTTCCCGCTCTCAGTGGTGTTTTAAAAACGATTCTAAGGCTTCCGCAATTACTGGAATAATAGAACACCTCACACAGCACCTTGGAGTTATTTTAGAAACAGTATCAAGTGGTTTGGACATAAATTTGAAAGTCTTTCATTACATTTTAAATTGCAGGTTCAGATAAAAGAAAATAAAAACGGCGAAAACACGTCGTTTAGTAAACTAATCCGTATAGCTTCTCGAAAAAAAACTCAAGTCGTTTGATCCAATTTTGAAAAAGATATATTTCGTTTGAAGGGTGTAATGTAATTTATTAATGTAATTTATTAATGTAATTTATTAATTATCCTTCAGATAGTCCCGTTGCAGAATTATTTCTTTTAAGAATTTCATCTAGCCAAATTATTTTGCCCTGGCTCGAATATCCGGCAGCAACAGGAGCCCCCGACGATCTACGATCGATCGACATCGGGGCCTTATCGGCATTCGGAAAAAAAGCTTGCCGTTCCGATCGACCTCGAGCACACGCCAGTTACATTTGCGCCTAGATTATGCAGTCGCGTGCCCTTTTTTTCCCCTATCCTCCGGTTCAGCGTTGCAAAATCCGCGGGTCAGCCGCGAACAAATCGGGACAAGGCTGAGCACTAGCATTTCTCAAAATAACGCTCGCGAACTCAACGTTCATTACACGGCCGTTGCATTTCTCTTGCGTGCATTTACGAAGAAATTATTGCCCATTAATGGGTAAGGGGGGGGGACTCGTTCCTTTCTCCAGCGTGCGTCGTCTCTGTGACCCCCTTGCGTGGCCACAGAAAAGGAAAACTACGAAGGTGAATGAAAAACAGACGAGGAAAACGTTGCGAGAGCTTAACAGCCGCTGGCCACGGCGTGTTTACGCGCCGTGGGTTCTTCGTACCGTGCGCGGTCCTGGCGATGCGTTTTGAAAGCGTCCAATATATATCTATCTCCTCCTTCGTACAACTCCCAGGTGTTTGCTTTGAAACCTCGCGCTTATTGAAAGCGTTTACGCTCCAGCGATGCTCGACACCTGCTCCAGGTAAAATACAACACCAGAATTCGCGGGTTTTATAAACTCTCAAACGCTGTGGCTAGATATCCCAGAAGAGTGTATCCCGGATATCCGGGTAGCAGGCGCGTTGCTTGATCGCCGTTAGTTACACACTATCAAGATAACCACCACCCGATTATGCAAACTCTCCGCGCGCGCGTTTATGTATGTAAATCGGCTCTCGACCGACCACCACACCACCGATCTCCATTGATCATCCATCCATCGGTCCTCCCCGATCTCCTTGGTGTCAGACTCCCCCCTTCCTCCAATTCGATCTGCCGAAACACACTCCTCCTGGTGTGCTCGTCGCGATGATTCCTCCATTATTCCGAGGGTGAGTCATTTTGGAGAACGTCACGGTGGTATTGTTTGTATAACTCGACACTTCCGAAGAAGGACCCTTCTTTCTCTCTTTTGGATTCGATTGCCACGGGCGCGCTCGAGAGAGAGAGAGAGATCTTCTCTTCCCGTCGCCTGCGAACTGTTGTTTTGTTTGTTGTTGTTGTTGTGTAGTTTCTGGATTCTTCTTATTTTACTTCGTCGTGGATGGAATTGTTTTCTTCTGTGGTGCAGGTATATAGAAAAAGTATTTCGTCAATTTTATATATAGCGCAAGGTGGTTTTCCGTAGTGTAGTTGTAATGTAGAAATAGGTTTTATAATTCCCATGTGCAGGAGCCGCGGAAAAAACGGACCTCGGGCGACGGGATTCGAACCCGCGATATTTGGATCCTGTGCGTTCTGGTCAGGCGCTTAGCCAACTCCGCCAAAGACCCTCCGAGGATTCTATGTTCCGGGTTGCCTCTTATGGTTCCTGATCCTACGATGATCGATGGGCATGGTATTCAAATTAGAGAAACTGGAAGAAATAGAGAGGCGTTCTCCTCTCCTCGCGTCATCTGCTTTTCTTTCACCATCGTTCAGCGACAGCGCCACGCCCCGATTCCCCAGTGATCGAGGAATCACAGATACCTCTTCCGGCTCGAAAACAGACGAGCTGCGAATAAGAGACATTTCTTCTCCGCGAGAATGGGGGACGTTTTAGATTCGTTTTGAGATCCCCGGATCGATATGTTTACGTGACTGGAGGACTTTCAAGACGCTTGAAATTTTCAGGATCTCGGGTTCCCACTGGCTCCCGATGCTTTCTACCGATTTTCGTCGTTCAGGGAGATTTACGAGCGTGGATGAAATTTACGCGCCATTAAACAGTCGCGCGCAATGCTTCGCGGGCCACGATAACGGAATGATTAGCGGCGATTTGTTGTGAAAGCGATTCGTTAGCCCCCCCCCCCCCCCTCCAACGTTGAGGGGAGCACATGCTCTTTTTGTTATTCGAGAAACTATCCTTTAAGGCAATTTGTAGAATAACAATTGTCTTTGTCATAAAAGTATCCGGGGTACTTGCTTATAAATTGCTATACAGAATGTGAATAATTTAAATTACAAATGAAAGGACTTGCAATGGTTTGCAAATTGTCGTGCTACGGTAAATTTGAGTTGTATATCTAGAATGCAATACAAATAGAAAAGGGTTTCCTGAACTATGCATGGGTGTCTCGAAGCGTCGAAACCTCGACACCCAAGAAACATTAGAGTTTCTTAGACTTATAAAAATAAGGCGGAGCGCATGAATTCGGCTGAAAATTATATGCCGCAGGGTCGAAGGCAGACAGTGCCGGTAACGAGTAAATTGTGCGTAATGACGCGATGGGCTCGCGCGGCGGTAAAAATGCAATTGTTCATAGCCGATCGCGCTTTCCATTGAGCGCGCGAAAGAGGGAAATGCGGCAGCGAGCTGTGACGCCGGCTGCGGCTAATACGAAAACTGCTCGGGCGAAATCGAATGGGATTAAGAATAAACGAGACCAGAGCCCCGGCAGCCTGCCGAAGGGAGGCACCTGCGCAACTGCACCGAGCGCGACGTTCTGCACGACGGAAGCGGTAATTTACAACGAGGAGCTGGTTGTTAGAGAAACTGACGCTAGAACGCATATTTTCCTCCGAGAACGGTGCCTCCGCTATCGCTAGAAATCGCACTATCCGACTCTATTTCCCATCGACTGAAAGAAACATGGATAAAGTTCCCTATTAGTGACTGACTAATTCGCGATTGGTGTGCTTGGGCTTGGAAGCTTCTTGATGACCCCCCGAGTCTCTAGGGACGGCGAGGTAAGTTTAGAAAGGTATCAAAGGCGATCGTTGGTCGACGTTCGCGTTGGAAACGTTAAAAATAGAGGCTGGACAACGTCCCCTCGCTGCTGATTCCTCGATAATTCCCCTATGCACCGAGGTCAACAGTTTGTTACGGGCACGCTGTTCAAGGGGTATAAACAGCGGCGGTTGATTGACCGGCTGCCGCGTCCGCGGCGCACATTCAACGGCATACCTTCGCGAGATAACAAGAACAATCGGCTGGATTGCAAATGATGACGAGGATGACACTCTGGACGCGTTACAGACACTCTTCTACGTTCCCGCTTTGCACAGGCGAGTTTCAATTTATGTGTCCCGCAGCGCATCCCTCGGGGAAACACTTCCTGTTCAGAATTATAGAATACGAAGGGAAGAATGTATTTAGGGGAGGAGCTACGTGTGCTGCTAACAAGGCTGCGAGCGAAGTTGCGCGATGAGCGATGGAATTGCTCCCGATGCGTGATCCACGGGAAATCGAAAGTTTGTAAACCGGAGCGAACGGCGCGGGGAACGGAAGCGGGCACGTTGTTAGCTAAATGGTCAAATTGGTCACTCATCCGAGCCCCTAATAGACTTAAAGTTGAATAGTTAAAAAGGGGGAGAAGTGCATTTTGCAGTGTTGTGCGTACTTCTGGTTTATGCGAAGCAGTATCTCAATAAATCTGTTAAGGAAGTCGAGGCGGGCTACGGTTTCCGCCTTCAACTACCCTACCAGCTAGAGTCATCGAGTTTAGAAAATTTCCTACCGACGGAAACATCCCCTCAAAGCTCCCAATATTCCAAATCCTAGAACTCTAATTTTTCCAAAAGTGATTGAGACGCATAGAAAATAATCCTAGACTTTTCACCCCCTTTTTCCACCCCCTTCAACTTCCCTCTAACCACCGCCGTGTGGCAAAGTACGTCCCCCTTACCTTGGCGTGTCCAAGCAGGCTTCTCTCCCTCGCCGCGGATGAAGATATAGTTCCACGTGTGTCGCTGGCCGGTAGCTCTCGAGGGCCCACTTAACGCTGCCTCGTATCCCGAATGGAACACGGTTTATATTGCGCCGACAGTGTCGTTTCACCTGCACGTTCTCGGAGACCGGCGTGTCATCGTCGACGGTGCGATGTGAAGAACGAGAAACAGAGGGGGCCCGCTCGTCGGAACGCTTCGTGGTGAAATGCTGGATTCGAACTGCTCGCCGCGCGGTTCGAGCGTCGCGCTACTAGCCGCGCCACGCGCCGATCGGCGAACCTCGTCCAATCTCGATCCTTCTCGGCCCCGCTCGGTTCGCCCCCGTCCTCTTTGACCGCGCGCGGTTCCAGCGTCTTCGACCCCTTTCGCGAATTTCCATTTCCACGTTTCCTTGTTTCGCTTACGTCACGCGCCTTTCTTCGCCCTTGGGCCCCCTCCACTCGTGGGCCCGTCGAATTTGTTCCCCTCCGTGGCCACCTGCAAGTATAACACGCGGCAATGTGAAATCTGTGAGCTTCTGGGGGACAACTGTGTGTGTAAGAGTATAGGGGCTTTTAAATTGAGACTTTTTTTAAGTAGTTCTTTATCTAGCCGTTGACTTGTAAAAAAATCCACAAAATGTACACATTTTCCCAGCGTTCAACCGGGTTAAAGCGCGGAACTTTTTCGAGGGGCCGCCGAAACTGCTTCGGATCAGCCCTGATTTTCACAACTTCCGGGGGAGAATCTGCCCTTGATCGAGGGATGATTGCTTGGTTACAGTGCAAAGGTAGCACCTCGCGGATCCCAGAGCGGACGAATGTAACGCGCAGCGTCCACGCCAGACGGAAGCAATGAACGTCGCTGCGCTTATCTAGTTTGATGCTTCCGTCTGCGCAAAGGCGTGGGCAGACTTTCTATGGAAGCGATCGCTTCGATGATCAACGCGCACGCGGAAATAAGTGATCGGGTCAGCTGGGCCCGCCGCGATAACTAGCATCGTGTTTTGGAGGAAAGAAAGTCCACGCTAGATAGCATCGCCTTTGCGGGGCCCACTGACCTTCCCGATTACAACTTCCAGAGCGTATTCGTTTCAATTATCGAAAGCACTGCATCTGCACGCCATTTCCGCTGACGTCACGTCACGGTTCACCCGCAATCGGTTAGCCAACTCACGATAAGAACCACTCTGGACGCGTGAAAATCGGATTTCCAGCGACAATGCTTTTGAAAGGAAACACCACAGCACCCAGCCAAAAAACTACCCTTTAGTCAGTCGACGATGAAAGTAGAGGAGACTCTGGCTCGTGAATTGTAATTAGAGATGGAGTGCAAAACCACTATCAGTGATCGCAGAATCAACTCCTCGGGGATTAACTTCTTTTCAAAATTTTGTATTGTCAACAAAACTACACACGCCTGCAAAGTTTCAAGTCTATTGGATAAAATAATTAGAATTTCGACCGTAAAGAATTTTTTAAAACTTAAAAGTAAATGCTGTCGGCGCACAGATTCAGTCTATTGGATAGTTGGAAATGGATGATTGGGAACGAACGAAATCGAATCACTCGTGATTCGCAAACAATAGTTCTAGTCCATCGCTAATTGCGATCCTAATTCCTGAGATGCCACAGAGATCAAAGTGCTTGGCGTACGAAGCGCGTTGAGATAAGCTCGAAAAGATTCACCCCTCTTCCTCATCTCTGTTGGAACACGAAGAATTTAATTCGAGATATGAATCCAATGACAAATTACATGTGTAAACTGGATACGTGACGCTAAGTTTACATACATGGAAGCGGAGGACACGATTCGCAGATGAAAACAATGTCATCGCGACACGTAGGTATTTAGGTGGCGCCAAGGTCATGGTGAACAATCGCGCCTGGGCAAACAACGATCTGCTCCGAACAATATCACGGCCTTCTGCCTCGTAATAATCGCACGCTCCACGGTGCGAAATTGCCACCTCGTGTTTCACGCGGATCTTTCCATTATTCGCGGGGGCTTCCTGGAACGTGGCGAGCACCCGAAGCGTTTCCACAGGTAAAACAAATACGCTTTGTTCCGAGATAATCGATTCCTTTCGGCGCATCGAACCGCGATGTAATTTCAGGGGGGGTCTCCCCGCACGGCAGAAAAGAAAGAAAGAAGGGAGCCCGTCGCAACAATGGGCCGGTTCTAGGAAGCTGGCAGGTGCTGGCGATCGTATTGACGACGTGAATCGACGCTCGATCCGACACCCTCCAGCTGCACAGGTAGACGCTTCCTCCGGGAGGGGATCTCGCGGAATGTCTTTGATTTTCACGAACTGGAAGAATGGACGTGGGAGGAGCCAGGTTAGGAGGCTAAATCCAGCCATCAGATCACTCAAGCTGGGAGAAGGATCTATGGTCGACGGGCCTTTGATCTACAGTGACAATTACAAAGCTTCTCGCATTCTTCGCACGCTCGCAAATGGAAACCTTCCAACCGACCTGCCCCTCATTCGTCCGGCTCGAGATGCTCCGAGACCCCCGCAGATAAGGCAATTTGCTCTTGTTCCCTTTCATTTTCGTTCAAGTTCCACTGATCCGAGCAAAAGCGCGAGTCCGCTGATATGGATCGCTAGCGCAGCTCCTCGCCAGCGTCGCGACGGGATCTGGGAGAGGATCACGCGGAGGTTAGTCACGAAGTGTGATGAAATAAGAAACCCGTGCGTCAAACCAACTTTCTCCCAGATACGCGGATTTTCCTCGAGCAACTGGTTGCTTCTCGTAACGCTGTCGCGAAAGAGCAACTGGGCGATCACGGATGATAATTAACCAGAGGATCCTTGACCATTTAGATCAAATAAACCCTTGTCGTAAGTAGAGCGCTATTAAACACAATTAAATGCAGACCGCATTCTGTAATGGAGGCGTGCGTAATCTGCGATCGGCTCGCGGCGGCGACGATCGCTATAGTGGCCATGATCTTGCCAAGGCTGCGAGTCCAGGCCCGACCATACGCAATCGTCGGCAGCGCTGATGATAATGAGGGACGACGCTGCGCGGCATTGAAGAAGAATCCTCCCCCTGAAGACTGAGAGATCATAGTCCGTGAGGAACTGGGGCTGAAAGATGCTGACAAATACTTCCTACTTAGGTGTAGGGCCTGCGAGCTGCATTTTTCAACATCTTGCCACAGATTCTTCAGCATCAAAGTCTGCCAGATAAACAGGTTGCTGGAGGAGGTGATGATCCTTGGGAATGTAGCTCAGAGACTATCTAGACTACTTCTTGTTGCGCTTCCCCTGTCCTTGTTTATCCTCGCCAACCCCATTGTTGTCTTCTAATTCATAGAGCAGGCCTTTCGGCCACAGCAGGGCATTAGCATCAGAAGAGTATAAGTAGTTTTTTTTCAATCCTCGCCATTACTTGATACAAGTTTTTTCATCCGTCATCCTAGACCTCGATAAGTCTACAATGAACGCAAGTGTCACTTGCGTGCGTAGGTCTCATTTACGTACGCCTTTCGATTCGCAGCTTCGCCTTTTACTTTTCTAGCGGCTGAGAATCGCGACTTGAACGTCGAACGCCTGCTCTAGGCCCCGCTAGATCAAAGACTCCCGTCGAAAGACGGCCAGCAAATTGCCAAAACTCTTTCATGCCGCGTGCGAGGCGGTGAAGGAGCGGATGCTGACGTCACCCGGCTCCACCAGGAGGCGAGTGCACGTGTGCACACGCACGGGGCCGCTTACACAGGGAGAAAATAGCGTGGCCGCGCATCTAACCCGTAAATATATTCCGTTTAAGGCTGATGGCTAGATTGTCCGTAGTTGACTGTCCGTAGTTAATCTCCGGGCTCTCATATCAGGCCAGTTAGCTCGAGTTACTCGCTGCCCGGCTCGTGGAGAAGCGTAATCGGGCCCGTCTACGTCGTCTGCCGACTGATTGCCAATTCAACGCCCCCGCTGCACGCGGACGACCCGCGACACAGAAGCTGCAAGAAACGCGGCACCGAGGCAGCTCCGAAGGCATCCGCGCTACTTGAACACCGGATTAAGGGCCTCATTGTTCGTTTCCTCCGTTGCCGTTTCTTGGAAACGGGCTGCTCATCTCTACCAGACGCGAAGTGTAGGGGCCACCGTCGCCGGGTGTCACGAGCGTTTCGGCTTCAATTTCACTAAACACTTGCTCCAGATGCTGGTACCGAGGCGGGCTCCTTTTAGGGAGCTTTACTTTCACACTCCCTGACCAGTGGCGAATTTAAGAATAAAGGTCCAGGTGGCAAACGTTTGTGGAACACTCTGTATACATAACGTGACTATTTATTGTTTTCTTCAAAACGGGACATCTACTAATTTTTAGGTAATAGTATGTGTATTCAAGAAAACACATATTTCTTCATAGTTTTTATTTATTAATGAAAACAGCATGAATGAACACGTGGAAATAAATCATTTATGCGGTCTTACATTCTTCTGAAAAACAAATTTGCTTAAGTATATTTGGTTGTTGATTTCAAATAAGAATGAAACTCTTGACAGAATTTCTTAAAATTTACCTTGTTAATTAACAATGCTTGAAGAACTGCGACTTGTAACTGGGTTTCTTCGCTCGCCCATAACTTATTCATAAGAGAAAAGACCGTTTTTGCAGGTGCATTACTGCCGAGCAAATATAAAATATACTCAATATTTAGTCAGTAGTTGCTTTCCTTCTGTAAACGGGACAGGCTACCTAAAAACTAGGATGGTCCCGTTCAAAACGGGACGTATGGTCATAATTACAAATAAATTTACGCGCCTTCTGGTACGAAAATGATGGAAAAATATGATACTAGGATAAAGTCAGAATTTGTTTGGAAGATGAGGCCTGAGTGGGTGAGGCCTCCTGGACCTTTTCTTCCTTAAAATTGGCCCCTGCCTTTTCCCTTATTTCCTCTTCCCTTGCACCCACAACTGTGTCACGCGAGTACAGTGAATTTGGAGGCCTGCGTGTGCCCGAAGCACCAGTCAGTAGAATCGGAGCGCGTCAAGGGTGGGTAAGACGAGATTCACAAGCACCGAAATCGGAAATAGATAACGGTAGCGCCTGCGCCTCTGGCTCACCTACTTTCACCCCTTTAACGGTGGGTCTGCATTTGGCAAATATTTGCCTAACGAATGCTACACACGCAAACGTGTATACCCCATCATACACGGATACAATCTCCTCCCTTACGGAAACAATATCTTCCATCTCAAAGGACAATTCACACACAGAACGTTAGCACAAGCGTTAGCGGAGAATTTCTCAAGGATCGTGAGATAAAAGAATGCTATTGAAATTGTGTTTATCAATCACACCTGGCGCCATATTGGAATCTGAGCGCGCGAGTTGCGTCTTAACCATTTAGAGTTTTCTAAGCCCGTGATACACCCCAATATATGTACCTACACGGTATCGCGGAGATTGGCATTAAAGAATAAATGATAGCAGGAGGAACTTAAAGAAGAGCGTACGAATTAGAAACGGGGAAGATTGGGGGGGGGGGGGGGTGTGCAGCGGGATGGAAGAGGCCGAGGGGCTTCTGCGCATAAAATTCATATTGCTCCGATCTCCCAGCGGGTAGCTTCCCTTCCAGATGATAATTCGCTCCCCGGCAAGCGTTTTCTCACGAACAATTGATGATTATTCTGGTAATCCGTTGAATATCGCGCACTTCCACCGAAGGGATTCACCACTACGCACCACTTTCGACCGCCGAATCGAAGTGGATTTAAAACAGGGCAGCAGCCAATGGAGGCGCAAGCGATGTACGCACGCGCGCTCCAATAACCTACTCCTGCCACAAGCGCGACTCACCTGCAACAGTCGGGCAAAAATGTTCCACTGAGGCTCCGTTTTCACTCGACTCCGTACCGCGGGTGTAATTCCGAAGTTGCGATCGCGGGGGTGAAGTCGCAAGGGTGCTGGGCAGCGCGGGTGACTCGGTCGAGATGTCGAGGCACCTCCGTCGACCAACACACGCACCTGGCGACGGGAGCCCATTGTTGTCGTGAAAATGACAATTTCAAACCACGCGTCCGACAGAAGGGACAGAAGGAAATTTAAATACCCTCTGGAAGGAGGTCTCGCTTTGCGTAACCTCCCGCGATAAGGGTGTAACTCGATAAGGGGGTTGTTGCAGCCCCGTCAGTGCAAACGCGCATCGTCCACGAACCTGACACATCGACGAACTTGGAAAGTAATTCTATAGAAACTTAATTATTTCCTGTATCTAATCTAACTTCGGAGTAAACAGAAATAAAGCACCAAAGTACTCGCGGGCACCGACCGTCGGGGATGTTGACGTCGTTCCAAAGTTCCACTTGACGAACAGCGAATCTGAAACAAAGACAAGGGAATAATCAGTAAGGCTCGTTCGGGAAAGTCCAGAGAAATGTCCGAGGGTGAAGGAGCGACAGCGCCCATCGACCTCTCCCCGTGGCGCGAGCCGGTGTCCAGGAGTCGAGCAAACAATTCCCTCCACGTTCCCGTGATTTTTCTGGGCTTCTCGAGGGAAACAATCAGGGGACCATGCGACAGAGCTGCTGAAGGAGGATGCAGCCTGGAGTATCGCCGTTGAGCCAGGTCCCATCTGGTTGCCGTCAACGACGAACCTGGCTCGAGCCAGGATCATTCGCAAAATGTTGGCCGAAATGGTCCGGCTCTCTTACCAGCACCGAGCGTTTTACTGCTACGTGATCCTCAGCGTGTGGATCTTCCTCCTCGTTGCCGGTAATCCAGGAACAGAGACCTCCATATGCTTCTTCCATCCTCGGTTTCGCTAGAAACTTCTCATTGAAACATTCATTACAATTTCACCGCCGCTTTATTTTTACCCCTACCCTGCCTTCTATGCGGCATTATCGCGCTAATTAATTATGCTTTCGTTGGACGGCTTTAGCACACTCCTTATGGATATCGGCACGTTGTTTTATGGTAACTTGATCGCTGAAATGGTAAACACACGCGACAATGCGATTAACTTGCGCATACACGACTTCGTGTTATCAGCTTCGCTGACCAACTGTAAGCCGTGCACGTAAACACGGCTCAGGAATCTTTCCCCTCTGGTTATGCTCCTTTTCTTTTTTTAAACAAACTCGATTCAATACCGGCAGCTTGGGTCGCGATGCATGGGTCCTCGCTTCTTCCTCTTCCTCCTATATTCTGCGACACTTAAAGAAATAATACAGCATAGAAAATAAATCTGTACTTTCCTAACTGCGCAGGCATGTACAAATACATCGGCATAGATGAAAAGGGCTCCATGCAAACCAGAGTCGTTGGGAGCGATATCTCTATCAGGGAATTCCCGAGGAACTTAAAAGCCGACATGAAGACGAAGAAGATATTTCGATTTTGTAATCCTCCGAATGATATTGCTACAGAAACTGAAGGTACCGTAAGCTCGCTATAACTATCCAGTGTATATTAAGACACCTCGATAATAACTCCATGTTTCTGCATTCAGGAAAATTGGATGGAAATCTAACGCTGGGGGGAATTCTAGTATTCGTGAGGCACGGGGACAGAGGGCCGCTAGCTCACATTCGAAACATAAGCATAGTAAACTGTGGCGGAGACTTCGGTTCCACGCCTGAGTTAGAGAGCCTCTACCAAAACTACGTAAACTTTCTGCAGAACGTCTCTAGCTATTCCAGAACAGCTTGGGCCCAATTTTTGGGCCCGTTCCATGGTTTCCCTATGCTGCCCGCTAGCTCGAAAGACTGCAGGATTGGCCAATTAACGACGCTGGGCGTCGGACAACTGTTGAAGACCGGTGTCGCGCTCAGGAACGCTTACTACCACAAGCTGAATCTTGGAAACGGCACCATGACCAGCAAAGACATTATCGTCTACAGCACTAGGTACCGAAGGACGGTTCAAAGCGCCGTCGCTCTATTATACGCCCTGTTAGAAACAGACGGCTTCCAGAACCTGGCCAAAGTCACGATGCAAGAGAGTCAGAGCTACGCGTTCTGTAATACGGACTGCGCCTGTCCCGCTGCTGAAAAGTTCTTCAAGCAACACGTAAAGGTAACCGGACTAAGATTCCCATGATCTATCAGGCCCTGTTTCTAATTCCCCCGTGAATCCCTGTTGCAGGAAATGTCCGACCACCTGAAATCCCACCCAGCGGTGGCGGACTTAATAAGGCAGGCTTCGAACGCGGTGTTCGAGATCCCGGATCAAGCTCAGACGATGGATCCCAATACCCTGAAGGACGCCTTACTGACATATATCTGTCACGGGGCGTCTCTGCCCTGCGTGGACTACGACACGCAGCGCGTCTGCGTGAAAACAGAACAGGTGACTGGGCTGTTCGCGTACACCGAGTGGGAGTCCAAGCAGATCTCGAAGAGCAGCAGCCGCAGGAAGTACGGACTGCTGAGGGCCTACGGGCTCCTCAGGAGCATAGTTTCTTATATGCTGCGCATAATATCGGAAGCGAAGCCGAAGATAGTTCTGTACTCTGGTCACGATAAAACTTTGGAATACCTTGCGACCGCCCTCGGGATATTCTCCGACAAGCTGACCATGCCCCAATACGCCTCTCGCTTCGTGATCGAGGTTTACCGGATAAACCCGAGGAACGAGAACCACGTGGCCAGCGACTTCTACTTCCGCGTGATCGTGAACGGGAAGGACTTCACGCAGAAGATCCCGTTCTGCAGGAACGCGAACTCTTATAGCGCGAACTACGCCGATCGGCCGGACGCCGACAGGCGAAGAGACTCCAGGCTTTGTCCGATCGAAACCATCATAAGGCAGCTCCACGATGATTACTTCGGCCCGTTCAACGCGACGAATTTCAAAGACGCATGCACTAATCACAAGCGGGGATAATCCGCACGATAACGGCGTTGTTGCGTTTCACTTCTCTTCGGAGGCACCTCGCTGCACGTGTGCGAAATTTGAACACGAATTGCGCCTGATTTCCACGGCGTTCCCGCCACTTCTGGAATTCATCCACCAATCGGGAGGGTGCCTTATGCGTCTTCCGGGCGGGCACCAATCGCAGGCGAGGATATTTTGCAGTCGACGAGTCTTTGGGGTCATCCTTAAATTGCGTAAGGCTTCCTGGAGGGGTCGCGAATTTCTTACGTTTTCTTACAAGAAGCGGAAGTCGGGTAATATTTTTTTAACCTAAAATAAACGCAAATTCTATCATTAATGTTCCAGAACGGTAGTTTTAGTTTAAATTTTCCGAAACGGAGTTAAATGGATTATATAAACGTTTGAAAAAATTTTAATAACTGAAAAAATTAAATGTCAAATATATTACGTAAGGAGGGGTTGGAATATCAAATTTTACGATTTTTTATACCGGGGGAAGAGGTAAGAATTCACCAAAATTACCCTTACGCAATTTAAGGACGGCCCCTTTGCGAACAACACTTTTTAATCTGCACCAATCACAGGGGCGGATAGTTCGTTGGGTTTAACTTCCAGTCCGCGGATTGAAGATGCTTCTTGAGGCTGTTGGACCGGAATTTCGAATCTCCGGGAAGCTCGGGCGGAGTAAGTAGCGAGTCCCACTTGTATATGATATTTTGCGAAGAAAGTATTACGAATTTCTGTGAGAGATGTAGTTTGTGGTTCGTACGAAGTCGGTACTTCGAGGAAAGGCGACAGTAAAGAGTTAATTACTCGGGATATATACGATTTGCACCGTTCAGACTATAACTATAAGCGAATTACAAAAAGAAAGCCTTACATTCTTAGATTACGTTGGAGAAGATCGAACGTAGCTTTAGATATATCAGGACTGTACAGGGTGTCTCGAAATACTCGATGCCAGTCTTCGATGGCAATTTTCAGACGCCCTATATAAATCCAGATGATTGCCATATATTTTATCACACACCTTAATGTACATATGTATATAATCTCAGACTTCTATGAACGATCACGTTCAGTCTTTCCAGGCATTATCTAACGAATCTTAATTAGGTACTGTTAAAGAATAATGTACAAGGAACGATAGGATTCTCTGTAACTCGCTGTCCTCTTAATCGTTAATTAGTATTGTTTCCCAGTTAGTTTCTCCGTTTCTTTGCAATGGAAACATCGAGCCCCGTTATACTTGCGATGGACCAGAACTTAGGGATGACGTCGAAACACAAGAAACTTTCGAGTTTCAAGAATTCGAAAGTTTACACCTTTTTCATAATTCGAAATTCTCGAAAGCCAACTAAGAAATGGTATAAAATCAATGAATAAAGAATTCTTGTTTAATTTATGGAAAATTGTTCTTGACTTCAGTTGTCGAAACAAGATATTCCACTTATAAAACAGAATCAGCAGTTCAAGTTTCGAGAGTTCCGAAGCCTTAAGGTGCAAATCCACGACGAAACAAAAATATCGTATCTCCCATGAAATTTTAATTTCCATTATAATAATTCTTTTGTTTCCATTATTTACATTTTTTGTCGCTGAGATTTTTGTCTCGCGATAGAAAAGTCCCACGTAAAATCCCATCGTGGATTAGCACCTTTACAAACTTTCGGATTCGAGTTTCGAAAGTTTAAAATTCACGTTCGAATCCACCCCTAACCAGAACCCTTTGAAATGATCACGCTTCAATACTGTTGACTACGTATCGATCAGTGAAAGATTGCACCGTTCGAATAGCACTACAGACTGTACAATTGCCAGTTGTATTTATCGAAGGGTACACGAAGCAACGAGTGTCGAATGTGTCGTTGAATTAACATTATACCTTTTGTTAAACATATGCAAATACACCAACGACACACCAGTGCGTCTAAGTTCCCGATCAATTCCTTCCTCACCGGTCTCGTAAAAAGGCATTCCATGATTTATTTATAATATAAAAAACGTACAATACAGATCGTCAATAAATAAATACTAGACACTTATTACAATTTACAAGGCACATGTCTGCATCCTTAAAGAGGCTATATATATAATAATAGTACGCTTAAAGGTAAAGTCTATCGTAACTTTGGTAAAGGACGATAAATGAGCACATACGCTTACCACTATCATGTTCGCTCTGCTCTAGATTACTCGCTAACTAAAGTTAATAGCACGTAGTCAAGGGCGTGACGCCGGTTCAACATTCGTAGTCTCTATGCTATACTCCTATTTACACTCTGTAAAAAAAATACACGAATGGGGGGAGGGATAAAATTTCAAAATCTCTGAAAATGCCCGATTTCGATCGTTGGGAACAGCAATCGCAATACCCTAACAACAACGTGATACCCGCATCACAGTCTCCAAGTTTCTTTCTTAACTCTTACAAGACTTACACAATCGTAATACTATTCCGGGTCAGTCTGCCGACATCCGGACTCTGCTATTGCTAAACCTAATGAATGCTGAATGTTCCTTATTCGTTGACAATACTGTTCAAGCGCGAATCCGTCGAAACCACCGTCCCCGCTGAAAACAAAAGGGCAAAATCAATGAATTTGATCCTCGCCATTGATCGGTTTATACTAGGGCTGGGATTATTCGAATATTTAAGTATTCGAATAGCATTCGAATAGTATTCGAATACTTGGATGTTAAATAATTGCGCAACTGAAATATTCAAATATTCGAATACCGAAAAATTTGAGAAATGTCCCAACCCTGATCACTCACTTTGTAACAGGCCTCTCTCGAACAGGCGGCGAATGATTCATGGACATTTTCTGCACTGGTATAAACGACTGATCCATGTTATACAACAACGTCTTGGTTCCCGCACGCTTACCGCTGGTCCACCTCAAGATCAGCCACTTCATTCGGTGTATGCTGATGAGAACCAGTGCCGCGCTCCTGAACCGTACCTTCGGCGACTTGCGATTGCGACCGGTGATAGTGTAAGTTCGTTGCTCTTTAGTCAATTGAGCGAGAATGCACAGCGTGTTCTCTTCGGAGAGCTGGTAACCGCCCACAATGGTTAACAAGTAGCGTTTCTGGTATGTCAGAGCCTTGCGCCGACTGTCAGCTCGCAAATACTTTCCGTAGAAGTGCTGCAACTGTGAAACGTCAAATAATAAGATGCGGAAGATGATGATATTACGAAGCAAGCGAAGCTTACTTTCTCTATATAGTCTGGGTGCGGTGAGTTTGGAACTTGAGATCCTCTGTTCCGCTTTATTTGAGCTTCAAGTAGCTTCACTCGCTGGATCAGCTGTTCCTTCTCCTCCCTTAGTTTCATCAGTTTCTCCTGGAGCGCGCTCTTCTCAATCGCGAGCTTTTCGTTGATGTCGTTGAGGTCCTGTTAAACGAAACAGTAATTATTAAACACAAGCGTTTAAAGTACAACGCGAAACACTGTGTTTCAAGTACCTTAAGCTTCTGTGTATACTTGGCGGACTCGTTCTTCTCACTTGCGAACCTAATCTTCGATTCATTCACGAGTTCCAATTCCCTCCTGCTGGATGTCCTCGGATCCATATGCCCCACGTCTCTTAACCTTTTCTCCTCGTCTTTGGCGGCGGACAGTTCTTTAAGAAGATCTGCTTCTCTTTCTTTAAATGTCTCCAGAGTCTCGGCTAGTTTCATTTCGCGGTCGTGTGATTCCGTTAGCTCCTGCTTAGACTGCTTCATGTCAGCCTCTAAATCCATCTGCCAAATGAAAAGCTTGAATTAAACAGAGCCAAGGCGCGCTAGGAACGAAAGTAGATGTACTAACCATAACTTCCCTAGCGTTGTTGATTTCCCTCCTCAATCCTTTGAGCTCGTGCTCCTCGCTGGTCCTCTGCTCCTGCCTTCTAGTTTCCGCGTCGGACACAGTTTTCAGCCTCTTCTGCAGCCACTCGCACTCCGCCTCCCTGGCCTTCACCTCCTCTTTGGTACGCCTGAGGTCAGAGTGTAGGTGGTCCTTGATTCCTTCGATCAGAGCCAGACTACTCACTATCTTCTCTTTCTCCTCCACTTCCAGCTCCAGCTGTTTCATGAACCGATTCTTCTCCATCTGCAATTTCCTAACCGTGTCCTTCAACTCTGCGCAATCCCGCTCTCCTCTCTCGAAGCTCTCCATCAGCGACAGATATTTCTTCCGCTCAGTTTCCAACAGGTCTGCGAACTGTGACGAGTCGTCAGCTTTCTGCGATTGCACATGGTCCTTCATCAAGCTCAACTGTATCTCCAAACTTTTATGCTCCTGCCGCAGCAAGGACAGGTCACCGCGAAGCTTCATCTCGTTGTCCAGTGACGTTTTTAGCTTGCTCTGAAGAAATTCGATCAGCTCCGAGTCCTGGATCTGGCCGGACTGCATCGCCCGGTGCTCCTTCTCGATCTGAATCCTCAAAGTACGGACCAGGTTCCTCTCGGAGGACAGCTCTTCGTCGAGCTTCGCGACCTTCTTGGACTCCTCTGCCAAGTCCGACTTCAGCTGGAAGATTCGAGCCTCGTACTCCGCGATCTGGCATTTCAGCATTCCTCTCTCAATCTCTAGATCGTCCTTCATCTTCTTCAGCTCCTCGTTGATCTTGCTCGCTTGACTCATCTTCAACTTCAGCTCCATGATCCTCTGGATCGTTTCCTGCTGCGCCTGGCCTTGGGTTTGCCTCTCTGCTCTGCACACTCTCTCCTCCGTGTCGCTTTCAATCGCGCTCATGATCTGCTTGTCCAAATGCGCCGATAAATTCAGCTCCCTTTGCACCATGTCCTCGATGTCAGTGTCATCCTGCGAGCGTTGTGCGGGGAGCTTCAAGTCGGACAATTCCTTGCTCAGCTTCTCCACCATGCTCCTCAGCTCAGCGTTCAGCCTCCGCTCGTCCTTCAGCTTCCTCCTCAACTCCACCACGTTCCCAGTCTCCTTCATCTTGTTCTGTATCGTCTCCAGGGCTCTGTGCAAGCTCTTGCTGTCGTCGCTCATCTGACGGATAACTTTGTCCTTCTCCTTCAGATATTCCTGCAAGTGGTGTATCTCCTGATCCTTCTCGTTGGACGGCGACGACGTCCCCGAGAAGCTGGACCGCCTAGCCATCTCCTCCAACCGTCTGATAATCTGGTCCCTGTTATTCAGTCCCTCCGTCAGCCTCTGAAGCTCGCCCTGACACTCCGCGATCTCCTGCCGCGACAACTGATACTTGGTCTTGAACTCGTACAGCTGCTTGTTCTCGTTCTCTATCTCCATATTACGCGTCTGGATAGTTTCGATGGTGATGTCCTTCTCGAGGATCGCGTCCCTTAGATTCTGCATCTCCTTCAGTTTCTCCTGCAGCAGAGCAGCGTACTTCCTCGCCTGCTCCTGCTCGTTCTCCCCCGTGTCCTTCAGCCTCACATTCTCGGAGCTCAATTCCATTATAATTCTCTCGTTCACTTGCAGCTTGCTCCTCTGCTCCTGGATCTCCTCGTCCCTCAGCTTCAGAACGTTCTCCACCTCCAGCAGATCGTTCTTTATCTTCGCCTCCGATGCCCGCAACAGCTCGTACTGGTTCTGGTAGAAACGCTTGTCCCTGGCAAGCGTCTCTGCTCCTTCCTTGAATTCTTGACGCAGTTCGTCGTGGAGCATCTGCAAAGCCGCCAGGTCTGCCTCGCGCCGTTCCAACAGCGCGGACTTCGCCTGCAACTCCTCCCTCACAGCTCGCAGCTGGTTCTCCAAGTGCTCCACCTCTTTAATCGACTCGTTGATCGACGTCTGCGTGTATTTCATGGAGGTGACGCGCGATACGTTGCCGCTGCTTCTATCGTCGGGACGCAAATGGGTGCTGTCGGACTCCTTCTCTGGGAGTTCTTGCATCTTCGTGCTCTCCTGCCTCGACTGAGAATCGCGGTTAGTCTCGTCGATCGAAATGGTGCCCGAGGACCTCGACTCGAGCCCGCCGTGGAACAAATCCATGACCATGGACTGCTGATTTGCAGTGGCTGACAGGCTTCGAGAGCCCAGGTCTAATAGAGGCACTTGTATACCCGTTTTCGTGATGTTGATTAAAGGTGCGACCGAGTCATCCGCGCTCTTGAACAATACCGGCGGGGTGGGAGCTTTGAACGTGGAGATATTGGGCAGCCCTTGCGTGGCGTTCGCGCTCCGCATTGCCTCCGTTGTCTCTTCGCACTCAGAGTGGATGGAGAGGATGTCGCTTAACGTGCGAGCACTGGTCTTCGGCTCCGCCTGCCGCATCAATTCTCGCAGCTGCATCTCGTCCAGGTTCAATGAAGAATATAGTTCAAGCTGCTTCTCCTTCTTGGACAGCTGTTCCTTCAGGTGATCTATCTCCTCGTTCTTGTCGGCCAGGATGCTGTCTATCAGCCGCGGCAGCTCCAACTGCGTGTGCTCTTGGACGCCGACCTTCGCCAGCAAAATCTTCTTTTCGTCCTCGGCCACCTCCAGATGGTCCTTTAGTTTCTGGATCGTCGCGCTCTCCACCTGCACCACGTTCGCTATTTCCGCCTCCTTTTCTTGCAGCAGCTGATTCACTCTGTCCAGCTGGTTGCTCATGTCTTTCAGCTCCAGATCTTTGTCGACGATAGTTCTTTCCAGGGACTGGAACTTTGTGTTGGCTTCGTGGAGCTGCAGCTCCAAGCGCGACGTGGCTTGCCTCTGGGCGAACGGGGCGCTTTGCTTGTGCTGCTCCAAGCGGCCGCGCATCGCCTCGATTTGAAACAGCTGCTCGGAGGCTGTCTGCTGCAGGATCTCCTGCTCGGCCTGCAACTCCTCGTTCTGATTCTTAAGAGCCGTCACTTGCATGTCCAGGTCTTTGATCCTCTTGAATGCAACCTCCTCCGCTCTGGCGTGCTTCGTCATTCTCTCTTTGAGCTTGAGCAGCTGATCCAGCGGCAACATCGGCGGCGAATTAGGATCGTCCGGGGTTGGGCACCGAGAGGCGTCCAGCTGCTCTCTGATAGAGACGTCCTCGCTCGGCTGGCTCAAGCTCAAAGTGGAACTGCACATGTGCGCGGACTCCAGATCCTTGATCCTCTTGTCCAGCTGGCTCTGCATGTCGCGCATCTCGATCTTCATCTGCTTCAACGCCGAGGAATTCACGTTGAACTGCTCCGTACTTAACTTGTGCTTCCTCAACTCCTCCTGCGGAAGCGATCCTTGCAAACAGCGCATTTTAAAAAGGGGTTCCCGGTTTGTTATTCAAGTTTACCTGCAGGTGGTTGATGTGCTCGTTCAGGTGTTTACTCTCGCTGCTCATCTTGACCGCGTCTAGCTCCTGGACTAGTTCGTGTTGGTTCTTCGTCTGGGCGGCGATCACGGTCTCTAATTGATTAATTTGAAGCTGCAAGGACTCTTCCTTCTCGGTCTTTATTTGCAACTGCTGCTCCAGGTCGGTGATGATTTCCCTCAGCACCCAGATCTTGTCGATCGCTGCCTTCAGCTCCAACTCGGTCTCCGTCTTTTTAGCTTCTGTGTCCGACATGAGAGACGACAGCTCTCGCATCTGAGAGTCGAGAGCCTCCACCTAAATTACATTCGATCTTCTGATAATACTTCGCAACTATTAAGGAGGTACAGCACTATTGAAATCTCGAAAAATCAATTTTCGTTATTATTAATTCCGAAAGTGTCGTCCGCTGTAAATATTTGCAACCAAGTTTCACGAGGGAATTCGAATTACTACGGAAATTATAGCGCTGAACGTCGTTCAGTACACCGTCGGAGTAATGGGCACTTAACTTTGGAGTCATTTATCTCGAAACTACATTTTTAAACACCGCGTACGTCATAACTTTTGAACGAATGAATATTTTCACTTGCAATTTTAACTGCACATGCAGAACTCCCTTCTCTATGATGTGGAATTTCCCCACCAACATTGGATGGTGACGAATTTTTTTATAAATTATTAAAAATTATTTTTTCCCATGAAAACGCGAAAAAAAATTGTTTCGTGCATAATTACCACAATTTTTGTCAAAATTTCGGTGCCAAATTTCAGCGCTTAATAATTTCAATAATTTTAACAATATCCACCACTTTTTTTGTTTGTAATTACTCACAAACACATGCAAAACTTGTTTGGTATTGTTTGGTATTGAAGTAATCCAACATAAACCACCGATTTTGCTCCTTCCAATACTGCTATACCTCCTTAAAGCAATCCGCTGGGCCACAACCAGAGAAATAATTGCAACGAAGCACCACCAACATTTAAAGCGTACAAAGTGGCCATCGCGTTTTATTTTCAGCTTCCAAACCAATATAATCGCATGCATAAAAATTATCCTAATTTCTATCGAGACAGAAATGTATCCTGATACTTTCTGTACTATCCTGAATAGTAAGAAATATATTGAGCTATATAATAAATACCACTCACAGTTGCGCTGATGTCAGACGCTTGAAGCACGGGGACTTCTGACGTTGATTCACGTGATAGTGTAGACTGCTTTGTGCGACAAACAGAAAACCAAAACCAGAGTGCAGGAAAACTCGTGTTAATACCATTAGTGGCGATGCGTGTTATAAGCTTCCTAATTGCAACGTAGGTACAGGTAACAAAATTAATTCGCCCCGAGTTCCTCGCGTGTCATCCATTAGTTCAATCGCTTTCGAGGTCTTACAGGGTCAGTAAAGATTACGAGAAATCCCAGTCGACAACGAACCAAAGTGTTTAGTTAAAAATTCAGCTCTTAGGCTCGAATTCCATTATGCTGCACCAAAAACTTGAGTCGAGCTTTGAATTTAAAAATCCCCAGGGAATCGGAAGCCTTGGGGTGCATACAAAGGCTCAAATTCAAAGTGTACCTTTCACTTTCATTTCTTCATCTGCGAAGTACTCTCGAGAGCTTACCTCTGACGTGATCCGCGAGTCCCGTTCCTTCTCGCGTTCCCGTTCCTTGAGCTGCTCCTGCAAAAGGTGTATTTGCCTCGCGGCCTCGTCTCGCTCATTTTCCCTTTCGCTCGCTTGCTCGTCGAGGAATCTACGCGTCGCTTTCAGCTGCTTGTCCGCCGCCTCGATCTACGCATATTTTCTTTCCGTTAGAAACAACGCCGTGGTCCACTTAACGCAGCAATTAAATATATCAAACCTTGAAGTGAATAAAACAAACATGAAAGAATAATACGAAAGATATTAGTTCACAACATCGCTCTTTAACTTCCAAACAAAAGATCAGCATTTTCGAAAGATCTTCAGCATACCTTATTACTATCTCTGTTAAGGACTGTTAATGGTTACCATCAACTTCCTGAACAGCGAATTAATTCACAGCATTAATTATGCGCATGCAAAGGGAAAATGAAAGAAAGAAACACCACAGCCGTGCATGCTATATTAATCGTTGGGAAGTTACTGTTAATTTCAATGGCGGCGTTTTTGTGAGACTAGAATGATACGGAAGGCGCAGCATGGAATAAGAGAAAATCCATAGCGTTACGCGGTTAAAGTTACGATTAACTTACGGAGCAGCTTGTATAATAGTATTAGTAATTCTATAATTTACCTTTCGGCGGCAAACCCTGTGAATGTATGGGGGAGGAGTGGGTTCTAAAGGCACCTGCTGGCAAGATAACAGAACGCCAATCAATTCTCTAAAAACTGCATCACAGAGCCACACAATTTCACCCGTTGTACTTTCTTTTCATTACGGTATACGTACTTCGTTCGCGGGTCTATCAAGAAATCTTTCTATTAAACACCGCGAGTTTGCATCGACTAATACCATCTAACGACACCGATTTAGTGGAGAAAAAAAAAAAAGAAAAAACGTTTGGTGCATGAATCGTGAGAACTGAACGCAGTAAAGGATGATGACCTCGCTGTTCATCGTGTACAAAGAAATCTCGTGCGATTTACGGATATTAAGCTCGTAGATACAGATGAGACGATCGAAGTAATGAACTACCAAGTACACAGCTCGTAATTCAATATGCAATACACCACAAGTTTCTCGTACGTAGCATACCAATTCTATGTAATGAAAATTCATGCGATCAGTGCACTGGTCCGAGGGGAAGCTTCAAGTTTACCTGCTGCTGCAAGTCCTCCTTCTCCTTTCTCGCGTCCTCCATCAATTTGTCGCTCTGGCTGCACAGCTCTTCTATCAACTGCAGAAGATAGGAGCAGTCTCCTCCTCCGTTCGACAGCACGTGCCTCGCTGAAAAGAAAAGACACCCGCGGAATTACAAGCAATCGAGGGATGGAAACTCGGGATCTCTACCTTTCTCCTGCAGCTGCGAGAAGTCTTGCGGGGTAACGTCGCTGGCGGCTTCATCGTTCTCCCCGTAACCCTCCGTTATGATTTCCTCCTTGCTCTCCGCCTTGATCAGCTTCCTTTGCAGATCGAGGACGGTGACTTTCAATTGCTCCGCTTCTTCTTGGTAGCTCATGATCAGCGACTCCGCCTGATGCAGCTTCAAGGTCAGCTCCTCGTTCGCTTTAGTCGCCCGCGCAAGCTCCTTGGAGAACGTGCTACGGCACTCTCCGCCAGCGAGCGACGAAGCGCTAAGGATCTCCGCGCTGTCGGACTTCAAGCGACGCACGCAGTTGCTCAACTCGTGCTTCAGCTTCTCGGTGATGCCGTTGTTCTCCTCCAGCATTGCTTTTAACGTGTCTGTGTCGCTGTTTATTATGGAGACTATCTCGGTGGTCTGAGGAGCGAAGTGAACTCTGCGGACCCTTGTTTCAGAGGCGGTCGTGTCCTGGTCCTTCTTCGATGTATCGAGTTCATCGGACTGGGCTGTCTTTTCGGTGACGACGCTGTCGGATAGTTGTCTTTTCAGGACTTCGTTGATCAGGGTGTTGTTCACTTCTTCTTCGCATATGACGAAGTACTTTATCAGCTCTTCGACCAGGGTCTTCAGGGTCGCGCAGGTTTTACTCAAGTTGTTTCTGTTGGATGAAAGTATGGACAGTGGTTGGTAAGTATGCTGTAATACTTCTGGAAGTCCTTAAGGAGTAACCAAAAATGCTACGATAACTTCGGAGAAGAAATATTGACTTTTGAAGGAATGGCAGACATTTGAATTTTCTAGCAAAAAAGGACTGTTTTCAAATATTCGCCGTTTCTTCATTGTCAATATTTTTTCGGAACCTTATTCATCGTCACATTCATTCGTCGCTGAGCTCTCTCCAAAAACGAATAAATTCTTATTCGAATAAATTTGGCTCGAATAAGTCTATAGATTTATTCGCTATTCACGAATAATTTTCCGTGGAATAAAATCGTTATTCATTATTCACGAATGAATCTCGTCGATCTATTCGTTATTCTTTATTCCTTATTCGAAATAAAATTTGCCCCACTCTGGTCGTGAAGTTTTTAATTAACTCTTAACTGCTATACTATTTTTTTTTCAAATGTAACTGGTATATTGGAGTCGTGGAAGACCCCAAAAATAAAAAAGGACACAGAAATTTGTAAAGTCGATACTAGATAAAAAAAGTGGAACTACTATTATAAAATTAATTAGAAATTCAGTTTACAAACTTAGACAACCAAAAATTTTGCAGCGAACTGTGCGTGCTTGGAGTCATGATCGACCTCAGGATACCAGTTAAAGGTTAATATAATTTAATGCTTTTTCTTTAAAATAATCCCTAAATATCACCTTCTTCTTTTCGGGCCGTCACACTAGGGATACCCTTTAATCATATTACCTTTCATCTACTACCCCCTCCGCGTCTCCTTTCCTATCATAATGCGAAGCAGCGCCTGTCCTAATCCTGCTGACTTCCTCCTGATGACGATCGATCATCCTAGCTACATTCTTCGAATGCTCCTCCTTTAGTCGGTGCACCTCTTCAACATGCGCGTGTCTCAGCTGCTGCATTTCGCGTTTCGCATTGCTGGTGAGCTTGTCCCGCAGTTCCAGTAATTCCGCGGGACAACTGTCTTCCACGTCCGATTCCAGCGTCAACAGTGTCTGTTTGATAAATCAGACTGGCGTAAGACGAACGAACCTTTTCAAAAATCATTAACGAGTGCTAGAACTTCTTTCTCGCGAGGGAAATTTGTACGCGCTTATATTGCCGCGGCATAAATTGCCGTAAATTCGTGGGTCTAAGTCTAAAGCTACCTGGATTTGTTCTTGAAGCGCATTGACAATATCCAATTTAGCTAGCGCGATCTGCTCTTCCAATTGATGGTTGTAGGCCGCTCGCAGTTGCGTTAATTCACCGTTTTCCAACGCACCCGCATCCCATTCTGTTTGACAATGCTGCATGCACACATAGGAGGTCACACAACAGCATGTTAGTTACGAGGGGGATTGTACGTCACGATTCTATTTATTTCAGAACCATTCAGAGCTCAAAGTCTGCGCGCAGCTGTAAATTTGCTAATCGGGATCTAAAGGTATCTCTTAAGCTAAAACTATATTTTAAAAATAACAAAAGAGATACTGGACTGGAACATACAGGTGAACTACATTCACAATGGATCAAAGTATCATGCACCGCTATCGGAAGATAATTTCGGACCTCTGTATTTGTTTGAAACAAAGATTCCAAAGTAAAAGTACAATCTACCGAAAAGCTACAGCAACGAATGGGCTCTCGTTTTTATTAGTAAAGAATAAAGAGGAAAGCAGCTTCGTTACGCAGATAACTATTCAACATTTAAAACAAAACATGATACAAATTAGGGCTGGGACTATTCGAATACTTGGATATTCAAATAGTATTCGAATACTTGGATATTCGAATAGTATTCGAATACTTGGATATTCGAATTATATTCGCCAAATAATTGAGCAACTGAAGTATTCGATTATTCGAATACCGTAAAATTCGACACATAGTCCCAGCCCTAATACAAATAAGTTGTGTTAATCGCACGAGATAGGAAATGCAGTTAAAAATATTTATAAGAAATCGTACTTACTTGGTTCATCACATTCCCCAAGAATTCGTGCCTCTCTTTCCCCCTGCTATCGTGCAATTCCCTCTCATACTTGATCTTCTGTTCCCCCAACACTTTTTCATAATGCAGCTTCATCTCCTGCACCTCAATGATTTTATTCTGCAGCTCTCGCTGCAGAGCCTTCATGTTCGCCTCGTGCTCGATCTCGGGCTTACTAAAATTGATAAGATTGCTGCTGTTGCGCCTAGGCTGTTCATCCCCTAACGGGGAGCCAGCTCTCGAGCTGCGCTCAGAGATATTCGAGACGTTCATGCAGTCCCCGGCGCCTCCGAAATATAAACCCTCGGTCAGATCCGCGATCTCGCTGTCGTTGTCGGACATTTTCTTCGACTGCTGACTGAATATCTCCTCGGAGTACTGTTTCTCCATTAATAAGCATTTCTGCTCGAAGTACGTCCGCAGCTCTTCCATCTCCTTCGTGTGGCGCATCTCCAATTCAATTTTCAGATCGTGCAGCTCCGTGGTGCCATTCTCTACCCCCAGCATCAGCGACTGCACTTTCCTCATCTCCGACGCGGTCTCAGCTTTTATCGCACTGATTTCCTCATCGTGAACGCAGACCAGCGCGTCGATCTCTTTCCGCAAAGACTCCTTCTCCGCTCTCAGTTGATTCACAGATTCCTGCAAGGCATGCATGCTCTCCAGCTTCCTCCTCAAACCTCTGTTCTCGTCCGCCGCGCGTTCCTTCTCAGCAGACAGGTTCTCCGAGAGCATCGCGTAATAGCTCAATTTGTTCTTCGCTTCCTCGTAATCAGTCTGTTTTTCCATCAAGCATTCCACTTTCCGGGACAACGTTTCATTCTCTTCCGAAGCAGACGCAAGCTTCGCCTGCAATGTCCTCGTGTTATCCAGGTCTTCGTTCTTCTCGTAGAAGATCTTGTTCGTATCTGTGCTTTGATCGTGCGTCGTGTTCATAGAATCATTCGCAATTCTGCCCAGCTTAAGTTGCTTCGCTAAGGCACTGTTGAAGCTCGACGACGGCGCAGAAGCATCAAGCCTGCTGTCGCTTAATGCTAAAGTCTGATTCAATTTCTCCTCCACTTCGGCGCACTGTGCCCACGCAGTAGCCAAGCCGCTCTTCAGCTGCTGGCACTCGTCCTCCGACTTCTTCAGCTTCTCCGTCAAGCCGTGCACAGTTTTCAAGGACTCCACGAGCTCCGTCTCTTTCTCCTCCAGAGTCACTTTCAACTGCTTCAGCTCCCGCTGATCCTCCTCGGTTCTAAGCAGCAGATCGCTTACGGCATCTTTCTTATCATCGGCTTGGTGCAAATCGTCCCGTTTTAAAGAACTCAGCTCGGACTTGTACTTGTCGCACGTGTTCTTCATGTCCTTCAGCTGCTTCTCGTACGACTTCTTCGTGAGATTCGCCTGCTCGAGCTCCTCCTTCGTCTGCCGGACATCGTTCTCGAGCCCGTCGATCCTATCCGCCAGGAGCTTCTCCAATTCCGCTTTTTCCTCGAGCTTCTGCTTCGTCAACTGATACTGAATAGCCATCTCGTCCAAAGTCTGATAAGTAGTCTCGTTCAGCTCGCTGAACGTGCTCATATTCACGCCGCTCAGCTTCGACCATGATTTCTCTAAATCGTAGATCCTGTTGCTAAGGGTTCGCTCGTGAACTTGGCTGTTCTCGATCAGCGACTGCGCCGCCGAATACCTCGACGACAGGTCGTCCAGCTTGAATTTCAAGCTCTCATTCTCCTCTTTTAACACAGCGGCGTTGGACAACGCCTGCTCCAGGGAACGTTCGATGCTCTCCTTCGACTCCAGGACCGCGGTCGCGGCGATGTACTTCGCAGTCATGTCTTCCAGCTGCAATTTATGCAGCTTGATCTGCTCGCCCCACATCTCCTTCTCCTTCTGGTGCTCCAGGTCTTGCACGTGTTGCGCTTTCTCCGACTGCACTTTCAGCTCGTTCAGTTTCGTTTTGTACTGGTTGGACTCAGCGTGCGCCGTCTGCTGCGACTCCGAGCGGTTCACCAATTCCAATTTCAAAGCTTCGACAGTTTTTTTATAATGCGCCAACTGGCCTTGGAATATCGAAAGCTCTTTGGCGTGTCTAGTTTCTAGATCCGGTAATTCTTTGTTTAATTGATCAGCTAAGGCTTTTTTCTCTTCCTTCAGCTGTTTTAAATGTTCCTCGTACTTCGCCTGAATGTTCATTATCTCCATCTCGTGCTTCGTACCTAAATCCTGAGAAACAATGAGAAATATAATGTTCGCTGTAAATTTCATTAGCTTCCGATACGTACTTTCAGCTCTTGTTGAAAACGAGCACTGTTTGTGTTCGTCTCAGCAGTGACCTTCTCCAAAATATGCTGCATATCTTGCTTTATCTTCTCCACGCGAGCCTCGTAGTGTTTCTGCTGCTCGAAGGTCTCAGCTATGTTTAAATTGTTGCTGGCCGCTCCCAGGCGAATTTGTTCATTCAAATTGTTCACTTGCTGCTTGAAATCGTTGATCTCAGCATTCCGGGCGTCCACCTCTATTTGCAAAGTCCGCGCGTGTTCCTGAATTTGAGTCAATTCGCTGTTTAGCTTCTGAATCAGCGATCGCTGGTCGCTTATGGTATTTTCTAAGGCATCGATCTGAAAGGAAAGTGTCTTTAATCTCCCGTCCTCTCGGCGTGCAATAAGACTCACCTTTTCCTGAATATTCATATGATTCGAAGAGCCAGCGCTGTCCTTGTCAGGTATCTGCGTGGCGTTCATCGAATTCAATTGAGACACGAGATTATCTCTGGCAGCTAACGCTTGCTGCAGGGACCACGTCAACTCTTCGATCAAGTTGTCACGTTTGTTTATTGCCTTCTCGAACTCCTGCAACTGTTTAACAAAAGACAACGCGTGAGTATATAGCGTGTATAAAAAGAACGAAGCATTTTCGTTTGGGAAGAATAGAGCACACTTTTGTATGGTACAAGGATATAATGTCTCTGCCATGGATGCTGCTGTTCTGGCTCTGCGAGGAATTCGGGGAGGAAGCCTCCGCCCTTAGGTGGTCTATCTCGGCGTGCAGGGCTTCGACCACAGCTTCTTTCCCTTGCAGTAGCTCTTCTAACTGCGCCACTCTGCCCGCGAGCCCTTCCAGGTCCCCGTCAGCTTCGCCTTCGCTCATGCTGACGCTGCTCTGTGTTATATCTCTCGACGAGACACCCTCGTGCGCCTAGGTTTTACAGAAACAATACCCTTATAGAGCTCGCGCGATTGCTTCGATAAAGCTACTCTTACATAAGATTCCCTGCGTCCGATGGACTTATCGTGATGAAACGATTCGTCGTCCGAGGCCTCGTCGGTCTGACTGTGACTCGACCCTTTCGATTTGCCGGCCCTCTCCGCCTTGTACTTTTCCAGCTACAAGCAAGTAGGACCCAGATTACACGCGCATGAAGCGGAATGGGGACTGGTTGATCGTTAACAAAGAATGTATATACCATTTCTCTGCCTGCCTCCAAAGAGCGTCTCCTACGCTCATCGTCGTCCGATGCCTTGCTCATTTCATTAATAATACTAGATTGGGGATCGTCCTGTAACTGGGTGATGGTGGAGAATCGTAATCGCTAATTGTTGAACGATCAGCGGCCCGACCGTTTTCCACTACATTTCAAACACATGTGTTTCGAACCGTCCACCCTGGTATGTACGTTTTGACCGTTGCGGATTTATAAAAATACGAATTTGCTATAACGTCCGGTAATGCGCCATAGATCCACGATTAGATAGATCGTGATCCAGCCACGGCGCGTGGTGCCGTATGGCCCACTATCGGGCAACTTTTACGCTACACATTATCAGGGGCGGATGTATGTGTGGACGAAGTAGTTAGGGAGCCAAATTTTTGGAAATGGCAAATTTTGGAAAGGCGCAAAGTTTGAGGGGCGGCAATTCCGGGGAACGATTAATTTTGAGGGGCAGGACATTTTTGAGAGGCTGAAAATCTTGGGGAACTACAATTTTGAAAGGCAGATAATTTTGTAGAGCAGCCCACACAGCACAACGTCCCGGGGACGTCGACAGACCGTACCAGGAACGTCCCAGGTACGTCCTGTTACTGATCAGGACGTACCTGGGACGTCTGCAGACGTCTGTAGACGTCCCAGGGACTTTGCCGGACGTTGTGCTGTGTGGGAGCAAATTTTGGAACAACTTTAAGAACAAATCAATTTCTTTCCATGCAGCAAATTAGCAAAAACTCTCACGTGAGTAGCCATATTGAATAAATTTTAATATTCACTCGACTCTTTTCAGGGAAAATATTTGATGACAGGTAGGTATTTCACTTAAACGACCGCAGACGCTTGTTAGCCCAGGGGCGCCAAATCTCAAAATTCACCCCTGCGCATCAGAACACTAATTTCATCCCATTTCATTCATTGGGAACCAGGCATGAGTCTCTCCTCCTGCCCCTCCATTCCCCGATTCTTCCCCCTCCTCTTCGCGCAACAGCTTGGAAACACCTGCGTGATCGGTCTGAAATCGTGGTTTAAATTCCTTTCCGGTGTTCGCAGGGCATACCCTGATTTAATCATCGATCAGTAGTAAACCCCATCGGAGATTATTTCCAAGAATCCCAAGCTGCTGGGAATAACAATAAGATGGAAGGTCCCGACGTGCTGCACGTGGAAATCTGTCAAAACATCGACAGGTATTGCCGGCCATTCGTCCTTTGTCAAAAGGGATTTACAGTTTTTCAATTCCCTTTCTGTCTCAATTCAGAGACTTCCCACGAAATGCCGCGAAACACCGTTAACAGATAGCTTTTTCCCGATCCTCTTACGAGTTCGCTTAATAGGGAATGTCTTCTCCTTATCCACAGCACGTTATCCAAGGATGAGATAGAGAAATTAGCATACGCAGAAATAAACGCCTTGGAGGATATCACTTTGGACACCATCATGTACGAGGAGAATCTCTCGAATCGTATTTTAAAGAGTCACGTCGGTTCCATAATATGCGCCACGACTCAGGGGGACAGGAGTCACATGAAAGTCCAAGGCGCCACATTCAAGTTTCACGTGTATAGATTAACGCAGGAGGACGCCGCGACGGAGACTATGCAGAACGATAGCGAGGAATTGCCTGTGTCTTCCCACTGGATTCTGCCGGCGAAAGAGTTCCATTACCTCTGGGAAAGTCTTTACTTCGACTCTCACATAAAGGAGGACTTATTACACTTCGTGGAGACGTCAATGATATTCTCTGACCACGGAGTTAATTCTAATATCATAAGCTGGAACAAGGTGGTGCTGTTACACGGACCGCCTGGTACGGGTAAGACCAGCTTGTGCAAAGCCCTCGCTCAGAAAGTGGCGATTCGTTTGGGTGATCGATTCTCTCACAGCGAGTTCGTCGAGATAAATAGTCACAGTCTATTCTCAAAGTGGTTCTCGGAGAGCGGGAAGTTAGTCATGAAATTGTTTAACGAGATAAAAAGTATTCTCGAGAACTCGCAAGTGCTGGTCTGCATCCTGATAGACGAAGTAGAATCTCTGGCGCACGCTCGCAAAGCGTGCAGCAGCGGGGCGGAGCCCTCTGACTCGATTAGAGTGGTGAACGCTTTGCTGACGCAGCTGGATCAAATAAAACGATACCCGAATGTTCTGATCCTGACGACTAGCAATTTATCGGAGGCCATTGACTTGGCATTCATAGATAGAGCAGACATAAGGCAGTATATAGGCCAGCCTACGCACCAGGCGATATATAAAATCTATACGTCGTGCTTGAAAGAATTGATGAGGGCGAAGCTTATGGAACGGGAGGAAATATTTGAATTGTCGTATTTGAAGAAGCTGGGCTACGAGGAGAACTCCAGCACAAAGAATAGTCTGAAACTGATGGATCTCAGTCAGGAAAGCCTCGGGCTCAGCGGGCGAGTACTGAGGAAGATACCGTTTTTAGCACATTCTTTCTATCTGAGAACGAAAAGATGCACGCTGACGCGTTTCCTAAGAGCCATGCACTTGGCCGTGAAAAGGCAGAAAGAAGAAGAGGTGGAGGATGTCGTTCAAGCGCTGCAAAATTTGGAATACTAAAAGGTATTTCTACCACATCCATACCGCACAGCCTCAAAGCTTCTTTTTAACGATTACATCAGAATTAGATTTTTACCCAGCGTACGACACAGTATTATATTTATTCAGTTGCTCTCCCCTGGAGCGTTACTTTTTTTACCATAAAGCATCGCAAGTTGCGTCTCGTGTGCCTTGTATGTATTATTTACGGCGCATACAACCACCCGGCTTTATTATTTTACCCTTCCGTTAATCCTTCCATGTTAGTTAAGGGGAAGCACCACTGTGACGCACGGAAAAGTAAGCCATTTCTAAGAATTTTTTTCGGGAATAATTTACAGTTTCTATAAAAAAAAATTATTACCTAACTTGAGTACAATAACGTAAGAGACTGTAAAATAAAAATGGAATAGAATTAATTTTCTAGATCCTCCACTAAACAGCAGGTCCGAAATCAAATTTCATTTTATTTTTATAAACTATATGAGTGTAGTTTCCCGATTTTTTTAAATACACTCGAAAAACTGCCCATCTTATTCGTGAAGTTTCGGAACTTTTCTTCTAAAGCGCACCATTTTTACAAAAATGATTTGGTTAGAAATTTATAAAAAAAATGAAATTTTATTCCGGTCTAAAAGATTAATTAATATATTAAAATTTATGCATGTTATTCTATTTATTTTTCTTTTTCTTAGTTTCTTAAGACATTGTACTAAAGGTAGGTAATAAAATTTTTCCATGTAAACTGTAAATTACTCCTGAAAAAGAATCTAAAAAACGGCTTACTTTTCAGACCGTCACAGTGGTGTTCCCCCTTAAGAGGTCTCCCACCCTACTTTGACGGCCTGAAAAGGAGCGCGAAATTTGCGATTTTTTTTAAGAGAAACACTCGAATTATATTAATTGAAAACGCTGTGCCTATATTTGTACATATCTAAGCAACATTTGAAAAAATTTAATTTAAAAAATGATGCCTAAAGCTTTATAAACGCATTTTTCTAGAAACGATGTTTTTCGAATTGGTTAGCATGATATCTTAAAAACCAATCACCCGATTCACTTCAAACTTTGTACATATATTCAATAGATGTCCCTTTCTCGTCGTTCCTAAAACTATATTAGCTAATTTTGCGACTTAAAAAAACGAATTTTTCGCAGAATTCGAAATTTCTTGTATTAGACGCTGCCATTTTTTTTACTTTTCAGTATTTCTCATTTAATCTAGATCTCCGTTTTAGAAACAACGAGAATCAGACATCTATTAAATATATGTACAAAGTTTGAAGTAAATCTGATGATATCATGCTAATCAATTCGAAAAACAACAGTTTGAAGTTTTAGATACAGTTATTTTTTAATTAAATTTGTTTTAAAATATTGCCTAAATATCTACAAAGCTTTTAATTAATATAATTTGAGGGTTTCTCTTAAAAAAAATCTCAAACATCGCGCTTCTTTTCAGCTCGTCAAAGTAGGGACAGCACTTAACCCGTTTTATTACGGTGATTCGAATCGCGCTCGATTTCCCGCGGCTCGCCCGTCGACCGGTCGATTCTCGAAGCGCGCGAACTGCGCGTCTAGCATTGCGGTAGTCCGTGGTGCACGGTGCGCCGTGCGTTCAGTGCGGTCGATGCGATCAGTTGTTTTCGAGCTCACGGAAGGGCGAGTGTTGTTCTCTTTTCGTCGGTTGTTTCTGTTCGATCATCAAGGCAAGAATCGAACGACACCGTTCAAACGGGAAACCGTTTCGTCTCACGCGGTCCTCGGCGCGATCCGCGCGTGTGAACGTTCAGTGCCCATCGTTCCTCTGTCCCGCGGAGTGCATGCCCCCGGAGTGAGGATCAGCCGCAGAATCGAAGAATGTTGGATCGCGACACGGCGATACACCTCGTCGCCGGCGGGTGGGTTTCGTTCCCCTTTAATCCCCGCACCAGGTCCCGCCAACCTCGCAAATATTCCCGAAAAACGTGCCGCCAATTGGCGCCGGCCGTTCGAAACGACACCACGCCGAAGGTAATGCGTATTTGCGCAGCAAAACGCACGCGTGGACCCGAATTCGCCAGCCAACACGCACATTTCGCGTTGGCCCTCCCATGTCTCTCCCTGCACGGAGCGCGAACAGATTATGTAACCGCATCATAATACAAAAAGCACGCTGGGCCCAGCGTTCATCAATGCACTTTGCGCCTTTTTTCCCCCGTTATCAAGCATAGTCGTACCCCCAAGCCGAGCACGGGGAATACGATGTTGGTAAATATTGTCCCGCTTGAAGTTGGCGGCGACAGTGTTAAAACCGAATTCGAGGCTTCGAATCCTACGACATTGTCGCCGGCTCGCCTTTACGTCATCCTCGCCGGCCTCTTGTGCACGCGTATAATGCACCGTGAAAGTATTCCGACTGGGAAACTGATTCGAATTACGTAGGTTCGTTGTAGCGAGACCTTTGAGTCACCGGGTGCGATATCAGTTCGAGGGATGTGCGCCTCCGCGAGGTGTACGAGCATGCACAAGCAATTAGGCATTGTTAGACCGTCTTTAGTGCGGAGTTCCATGTCAATGGAAGTTTCTCACAGTTTACCGATAGAATTCTGACAGTTACGCCTTCCCATAGTCGTAGCAGCAATTTCGAGCCCCGACCGGATTTTCGAATAACTTCGCTGACCCAATGTATACCTATGCCCGAGTATATGCGTAATTGTTCGTCCCAATTTAGAAACCGGCTTATTTTCGGGCGCCACAGCGTCGTCGGAGCTTTCCGTGCCGTCTACGAGACTTTTCTTCGCGGCTCGCGTGCCAAGACGTGGGTGGAATTTATATAATGCGTATAACCGTGCACGAACATCACGACGCCATACTGTCCGAATAAATTTTCCGCGATATTCGATCGTTCCTTCCTCGCGCACCCCACGGGAAATGCGTTTGTTTTCTAATTCAGTCGAATCAGCTCGCAACCGCTATTCGTCAGGAAACGCTGCGTTGTTGACGGCTTGGTGTCGTTGCTGCGTAGTACGCGAATTGTCAATTTGCAGGCGCATTAACGCTCCGCTGATAAACGCCAGCGTAAACGGCTTCGTTGTCGCACGCGAGTTTCGGTGTTTTCCTGCGAAAATGTCCCGATCGAATTAAAACCCCCCCATTGTTTACATTGTATCTTATCGCTCTTGTGCTCGATAAGTTTCGTTTTCGGGGCCCGCGGATAGCTATCGCCACCGTTCCGCGGTATTTGCCGTGATTTGCATAATTGTTATTAGAGATCGCGACTTTGGAAGGGGCAGGTGCGTTGCAGAGGTGGGAGCTTGATTACCGGAAGGTCGGGCTCTGAGGAGAATAATGAGAGTGCGAAAGGTCGACGCAACGACAACAGGAAGTCCCCTCGGCATTCCTGATGCTCTCCCAATGCGACGGCCGCGACCTTGAACTTGATACCGATTACGTTACTCACGTTTTCCGCCCCCACCTTTCGTTTGCAGAGTGGCCGGCACCGCAGGTGCGATAGTCACTTGCCCCCTTGAGGTGGTGAAGACGCGCCTGCAGTCCTCCTCTTCCGGATTCTATCCGCCGCCTATGAACAAGGAGCTGACTTCCGGGCACGTGACATGCAAGGGATTCCCGAAACCGGAACAAAGGAGGAGGCTCTGCACTGGAGGCTACACCAGGTAATTTCGCTTCGGCAAAACAGGCTGAGAAATCGGAATCCTGGGCCATAGAAGCGGAGGGGTGAGGGGGTTCTAGATGCGCTGTTAATTAGAATACTGCTAACAGTGGCGCACTCGGGCTTTAATCTCGAAGAAGCCGAGCATCGGCGTCCGGAGGAGAGGTGTAAAAGGGGCAGTTGCCCTCCCTCTGGTGTTTGAGAAAAAATCACTTATTTTTAAAAAAGGATTTTTATTAAGTCGAAAAGGGGATATTTTAATTAAACTGACAGTGCAAAATGGGTTAAAAAAAGTGAGAGGGGTATATATTTTTTTTAGACAAACAGGTCTCTGGACGCTCTTGGAGCCGAGTTGATAAAAATATTCTTAATGCAAATTCAATGAAATTCGTTAGGTGATTAGAAAAATTTATTTAACCTTGTAAGGCCCAGACCCTTGAACCGTTATTTCCAAATTGTGAGACTGATACACATATATGTTGTGTCTTGTTATTTTGAAATGGAAAATATCAATTCTTTTTTATTCTTTTTTTTTATAATTTTTGAAGCGAATGTTTGATTTTCTAAACCGAAAACATTGAAATCTACTTTACCATCAGGAGAACTATGGGTGTAAGAATAGTTAAATATAAATAGGCGATAGAATTTCACGCGCTTTTAAAATGCGCGTTACACCGGTGCAACGCTAGGCGTTATAAAAGTTTAAAGAATGAAATACAGCTTTCTTTTCTTTTTACGAAGCTCTTGTATTAAGTACTTCCGCCCCGGTTACATTAATCTCGGTTTTCCTTCTTCTTTCGGGGGTGCCGGGTTGGCCCCCTGTGTGTGCGCCACTGACTCCAACACAGGGCTCGAGGATCTGGGACCAATTCTGCTCTAATAGAAGAACGTTTGCTTGATTAAGAGGCTGTTCCGGTCTAGAGCCTGTAAAAATAGGTGATCTTTAGGAATTAATTAAAGGAAAACTACCATATATAATTTAATGGAACTTTTTGCATTGTATTAAGAATATCTTAAATTATAGAAATATATTTTTTGTTTTATAATTAATCATTGCAGACGGCACTGGGGAGTCGTTAAAGTCGAGGCGTCAAAAAATTCATCCAAATCGGTGGAACCTGTAGCACCTAAACCATTGGTCTGAAATAAAAAAAACAATGCTAGATTTTTAAAGGGGATGAAACTGCTCGTGAACTGAGCAGTAAAAATCCCAAAAACGATATTTTCTGAGAAAATAACAACACTTGAAGTTTAAAATTACTTTCCCCTATATTTTTCGTGTTATCAACGCCTTTAAAAATCACAAATTTTCATTCTTTTTTGCATTTTTTGCCCATCCTCCCCCTAGCTAAGAAGTATATTCTTCAAAATAAAAAAAGTTTCAGTCCAATTGGATAGTAACTCTTCGAGCTACAGGATCCACCGATTTAAAGAACACTTTTTCGAGAAAAACGCGTTTAAGGGGGCGTCTTCGGGTATTTATTTTACAAAAACTATAAGTTTATAGTATGTGGCGCTTTGCCTTCATATTAAGGTATGTTTGAGGTAATACTCAGAATTTTTTAACTTTTTTATCGCACATATACATAGATATAGAGACGAGGGTATGCTGACGATTGGCATTGAATTTCGCAAGGGCCGTGCAAATAATAAAATCCGTTGCAGGCATGCCCTGGTGGCCCTGTCGCACTTCGGCGTGTCCACTCCGCCAGGAGGCACGCCGCACGCCCACACGGCCCCAGGAATCTACCAGTGCATAAGATACATCGTCCAGAACGAGGGCACCCGCGCCCTGTTCAAAGGGCTCGGCCCGAACCTCGTGGGCGTCGCGCCCTCTAGGGCGATCTACTTCTGCGCCTACTCGAAGAGCAAGGTCGCCTTCAACGCGATCCTGCCGCCGGACACGCCGCTCGTCCACGTCTTCTCCGCATTCTGCGCTGGTAAGTCGACCCGCTCCAGCTGTTAACCGCCTCGCACGCTGCGAACACGTGCCATAGGCGCGCGAGACTGCCGCTGCATTCCCCCCCGATGTCTAATCCTTCCCCATAGAACACGCAGTTAGGTGAAGTGAAATTTCGGCGGCGTTTATTGTAGGATAGAAGCCTGAGAAGAAAAAAAGGGAGCCGAAGTCTGCAGCGCAAGTGGGCCAGCGTTTAGATCAATAAGAGACAGTAGAAAGTGGTCGAATCGGCCGGTACAGAAATAGAGGCCAGCGGGTACCGGCGAAGCCATTGGCCGTCTACACAATGTGTTACAATAACCGCGTTATCGCGCTTTTTCTCCTTCGATTAATCGAGCCGGCTTCTAGATATAGAAAGCTCAGTGGGGTCAGCCCGCGCGCGTCATTCCATTATCTGCTATCAACGAGACACCACTCCGCCGCAAATAACTGGTCAGCGATTTTGGCGCACTCCGCTGATCCTTTCTAATGCGCCGATAACCCCTTGCAGCGCCGGGGCACTTCCGCTTGGGCCTCCGGCCGGGGGAGTTCGAGTTCCCAGTGGGTCGCTTGGGAATTTAGACGAACCCAGCTGGCCCGTTCGCGAGATTATCTCGATGCGAGATTGATCTGTGGTGATCCGACACGTCAGTCGAGGTATCTGAGCTTCTCTTCTTGGAAACGTCTCTTTTACTTTTCTATTATGCAATGGAAATGTGAGTCGACGAGATTGCCGCTTCTTCGCGCGACTGTTAATGGGAAGATACGTTATCCAGAGTCGGCTGAACTTCAGACCTGAAGGATTTTACGGGCCTCGCGGGGGTGCCTCGATACCGTGCGTCCATACATCACTGACTGCCCCTAGCGATTCGTTCTGAAGATACTCGAAAGCTAGGCTAGCTCCTTCGAGGATCGTCGCATTTAGAATTCATCGAGCTAGGGAAGTCTTATGACAGCGGTGGAACGAATTGCTAAACACGGCTGGCTTAAAAGTCGCCGAGGAATCGTGCAGGCAGGCTTCGCTGGCATGGCTGACTAGAGTGGTGTATATTTCTTTGTCCTCACACCATAGAACGGTCCCATGTGATAAAAAAAATGGTCTCTGAGAAAGTTTATCGCAATCGGATAACGGAAAAGGGTGCCGACCAGGCCTTAAAGTTTAGAATTTGAAGAATTTCTCAAAAATGGTAAGTGCTATCGAAATTTTCTTTAAATAATATTAAAAGAGCATCAAATTTTCTACGATTAATGTATATATAAGTTTTTCGTGCTTCCAACCAGTTTTGAGATAATAGCGTTTGAATATAGAGAAGTCGGCGCCCCACCTATACGACGGCGTGACGTATTGTTTATACGCGCGCGGCGCGGACCTCTGTCTTCGAACGCTATTATCTCAAAAATGGTCGGGAGCACGAAAAAATTATAAGTACAGTAATTGTAGAGAATTGAATGCTCTTTTAATGTTATTTGAAGAAAATTTCGATAGGGCTTACCATTTTTGAGAAATTCTTAAATACAAACTATTCATGAATTCTGAACTTTAAAGCCTGGTCGGCACCCTTTCCCGTTGTCCGATCGCAATAAACCATTTCAGGGACCATTTTTTCATGAAATGCAATCATATTAGGGCGCAAGAAGTCGCAGGTTGAAAATAAGAGCCAGCCGAATGGGGGACGGTTTCCGGGCTCCTCTTCTCCGTTCAGTGGATTTTCGTCGCGGAGGAAAGCGTGCACCTGGTCACGTAGCCACCCGACAGCTGATTCCTCGCTGGCTATCTCTCCGTCGACGATAACCAGCCGGCATTGACCTAGTTTCCAGCGTACCTCCGAAACCGTGGATCCCCTATGAGCTGTTCTCCGCGTCTTAGTCTTCCGCTCCAACGGAGCAGGCGCAAGATAATCCTGGCGTGCAATTGTATTCAATTACGGGCGGCCTTGGATCATGCTCGTCAAGCATTTACCGCTCGTTTGTGCTTGCGTCGCGGATCCAAGCCGCCCGTAGCCAGCCAACGAACGTCCACCGAGCCCTTCGCGATCCCCGCCACCCGTTGATGGATAGCAGGTGCGTGCCGCTTAATCGCTGCGACATCCACGTCCGACTGGCGACTTTCCGCGGGACTCCCCGCTTTCGCCGGGAACCCGAGTGAAAGCATAACTCGAGCAGGTAGAGGGGCGGATGATGCGGGCGTTAGATTCCGTTGATGCGGCAGGTTGTGCATCGGCACAGCCGCTTCGAAAGGTCGCGGGAAAGTGGAGGAGATTTGAGAGGCGCTGCGGTAGGCGCTGTGCGAATCTATTTTTAACCCAACGACCGTGTAACACCGTAATTCAACGCTTGGCCTCTCGCGGTTATTTACGAGCGACCCGTAACCGCTCTGTTTTTCTCAATGGGAGACTGTTTACGCCGAGCGCGGTGTAATTGGTCTCGGCTATCGGCGTTTACAAATATAATTTCTGCACGTCCGAAGGCGGCTGGATCGCAGAATTGCGCGCTTGATTCGCAGAGGCACGTGGCACCGCGCATAGCAAGCCGTCAACAAATGTGTCGCACGTGATCGCGCCTCGGCGGCAATACAATCAGTGTTTTGCCGCGGGCGTCGCAATTTCAGCGTCTCGCTTCCGCCTCGGAGAGCTCGCTTCGCGCCTCGGAAAATTGTGATACACCAGTGTCAGGTGGTGGCATTCGCGACGCGGGATTCCGCCTTTGCGCGGCGAAACACCGATGCGTCACAGCTCGCGAAGCAAGGAGAGCGCGATGTTGTTGCAGAATCGCGTTGATTGCTCGAAATAGAATCTAAACGAGGCGTGTAGTTGTTGGACAAAGCGCGGCGGCAATAGAAGCTCGTACCGCTGCGGAATTGGACCCTTCCCGTGGCCCGCGCCGGCCAGTAAGCGCAACGTGACTCCTCGGTAAACAACGCGTTCCTCCGTCTATTTTTGTTGCACCGTTACGAATGAAAACACGCTCGCGGCGGATTATCAGGCCATTGGGGGCCGCGCGCGGCACGGGCAGGCCACGCTTCCGTAACTTATTATGAAGCTATCTTATCTGCGCGGCGACCGGGACGTCCGATCTCCTTCCCAGGCGGATCGAACGGAGAGACGAGATAGATCTCCGCTGCGCAGTACGCCACGGCGTCTGCCCTCACCTTTTTTCCTCCTCAAATTGCGTGTTTACCGTAAACAGTATCTGCACGCGGCCTCCCCGTGTCTCCGCGAGTCCTCGGCGGCTCGTTACCGCGTATGAGTCAGCCGATCGTATCGCCGTTATCCACCAATTGCTGGCTCCTCCGGGCTCCCTTTCGAGCGGCGCAGATAATCGTCTTTGTTCGACCGCTCCTCCGCTTGCTAACGAGCCGCCGATTAGCCGCACACGCTCGTCACGCTTGCGAGATTCCTCGGCCAGCTCGGGGCAATATTGACCGCGGTTGAGAAGCATACGCGCCGGGGCTTCGGTTACCGGTTACGAAACAATGTTTCGCCTCGCGTCGAGCGGAGTCAGTAGCTCGGTATCTCACTGGGCGCACGAGCCAGATACTTTGGGCGATAATCGGCGTCCCGTGGTGGTATGCCAATGCACCGGTGGTTGTTTACGTTCCGCGTATTCGCCGAGCGGATTGAAAACACTTGCGCAACGCGGATGCGGCGCAACGCGGTAAACAGTGCGTTGGCCGCGCCGCGGTCTGCCGCGGGAAGTGGGTCAATAGGGCAGCATACCTGCGATCAAACTCCGAGCGACTGGTAAACAGTCCCTCGCGCTCCGCGAGCCAATATGTAACAGAGCAGCGGCGAGAGATAAAGCGTAGGCTGCCGCGCGCCGTTTATTTACGGGGATTTACGGGCGAACTCATGGGTCAGGTACAGTAAGTCGGTACACCGTCGGTCTGAAGGCACATCAGCTTCACGGTGTCCGCGTCCACGAACAGCTCCCTGACGATCCCGTTCACCGTCGCCATGGAGTACCGGCGACTCCTGGTGCCCCCAAGCTCGGGGATCTCCACGTCCATACCGATGGCCTTGGTGTACAGCGCCCCGGGGTCCGCTAGCATCCTCACCTGGCTTTGGAAATGAAGCTTCACGAAGTTGCGAAGAGGGGCTCGGTCGGCTCTCACCTTGTCGCCCGCGCCTCTGGCATCGCCCCAAGAAGACAGAACGAAGGGATCGTTCACGGCCACGCATATTATCTCGTGGAAGCCTAGGGACCGCAGCTCAGCGGACCTAATCGGTTCAGCAAACCGGGGGATCACAGCGGCGCTCTTGTATTCGCGGCGCGTGAAATTACTTCTCTATGAAGCCGCGCAAGTGGACCCTGGAGCAGCCGGGCACGTAGGCGCCAGGGACGCCGAAGATGATGGCCCTCTTGCCCGCGACCAGCTCCCAGACATTCACGCGGTTATCCGGCAGAGCTTCGCACAAGGTGACGCCGGGCAGCCTGTCCCCTTCCCTGATCCGCGGCATAGTGTCTTCTGAGGTTGATAAGGCTTCGCAGACCTTGCTCCCTATTCCGAAAGGTTAGAGCCAAGCCCCCCTCGCTTGTTTCCAGCGAGGAATCGAAGCGCTGCGCTCGCGCGCTCCTTCAGGTCGCTGCCGAAACCGCCGCCCGTGACTGGGTAAATTTAGACGCTGGCGTGCTCGCCGGGAATCGAAGGTGTCGATACAGCTCCATCTGGACGCGCGAAAAGAAATCGCTCCGCCAGAGACGCCCGCCTCGGGAATTGCGTATTGAAGTAGTTTTGCCTTAAGTCTGCCGAATGAGTGAGTGAGTGAAAGAGAGAGAGAGAGAGAGAGTGTGAGACAGGCAGCTGTCCGGATGAGACTCGCGTCCCCGAGCCACACGTACCGATCCGATTAAAGACACGTGCCATTCATTTTTCAGGTTTCGTGGCATGCACGTTGACAAATCCTATTTGGTTCGTGAAGACCAGGCTACAGCTGGACCACCGAACGAACAGAATCACCGCGATGGAATGCGTGCACAGGATATATCGACAATCGGTACGGAAATCTTCCTAGATAGATACCAGCCCGAGGCCCACGGGGGAGCCACTTAACGAGCGAATTCCCATTGGCGTCGGGAGGCCATCGAGCGTGTAACACGTGTATCAGCGGGATTTCCCTCATCCCCGACGCATCTAGACCGTATCGACGCACTTTTCCGTCTGGTGCACAGTCTGTGGTCGACCGTGCTGCACCTCGAGAGACTCACGCCGAGAAGCCCACCCATCGATCTCACTCTCGTTAGCCACCCTGCTTAGGAGTAGCGCATTCCGTTCCCTCTTGATCGATGCGGAGGAGCGCGGAAAGCTTCGTCACGCTTCCAGCTACAGTCGCGAAATATTTCTCTCCCTTTTTTTTTATTTGCATAGCTCCTTAGCTTGCTAAGCCGGGAGTGGTTTTAGTCGCGCGTCGCAGGTGCGCAGCCTCGAACTTTCCACGGCCGAGAGTCAACAACAACGGTGTCGCAACCGGCGACCAAGCCCACGGCGTAGCCAAGGATATTTCAGGACCGCGTACGCCCAGAAAACACGCGGATATATGACCGACGGCGATAGCTCGTAACAAGAAAATCGCTGTGCACGAGGAGCTGCTTGCGAGAGGCGGCCCTCAAACTCAGCTTTTCAGCGGCTGTATCTGAGGACGGGTTCGCGTGTCGCGATTGCGTTCGCGCAGGCAGACCCGAGCCAGCTCTAAAAATGAGAGCCGCGAGCTACGAATAGCAAAACGCTACTAGAATAACTGAGCCACGGTACCGTGGCTGGCGAAAACAATCCTCGTCCCTCTGTCGCAATGATCAACAGATTAACCTAGCGCATTCTCGCCAAATTCCCCGTACCTGGCGCCTTGCTTTAGGCTCCGCGAGGGAAGACGAGGCGTTCTCTCTACAATTCAAGCGACCCAGGGTACAGCTCCTCGCTTCCCACCAGCGTTCTTCGCGATCACGCGACACGCGTGTGTGCAGTGATATCTTCCGGCTGATTAACTATCAGGCTGCCTCCATTCATGGTTCATCTCGTTGCGCCGAATTTCTGTAACGTCCGGCAACGATCGCGAGGCTTAACACGCCGCTCGAAATAATTAGAGGGCTAGAGCCGGCGAATCGAACGTTCGGCGCGAGATGCTTATTCCGCTCAGTATAATTAGAAAGTGGCTGCATAGCAGAGAAGAGCGAGGCAAGAGAGCCAGATTGTAGTTTGATAGTTTTGTAATTATAGAGCGAGCTAGCAATCACCGCCGTAGATACACCAGTCCTCGGAAACTTCCATTATCAGCCCTCGCGTTCGCAGATCAGAAGTGGGAGATAAGAGCGCAGATATGTAATCTGAGAGAGTAATGCGCCGTGAATGGGGGGTACTTTCGAGACCGAATCCCCTATAATTGGCCAGCAGTCCTAAATCAATCAGCTTATCAATTGTCAAAATATAATGCTCGCCTTATCGCCACGGGGGTCTCTGATATCTCTTCTGTTTTCTTAAGATAATTCTCTATCGTTGGCCGGCGAATGCGCCAACGTCTTCTCAGCGAGTTCCCTTAAGAAATCCATCACGTACGCCCGAGACTAATTATTCTGGACGATGTATTAACGCTTTATCTGTTTGCTGCTATAGAAGTTGCTCGCTGGTGTCGAGTCGATCGTTTTGCTGGCGGTGATCTCTTGAGACGGAATGAGAGTCTCGGTGCTGCGGCACGATCTGCATCCTGGGGGCGATGTAACTAAGTTGCTCGATGGTTTTTCAGGGTATCCTGGGATTCTATAAAGGCATCGTGGCCTCCTATGTAGGGATAAGCGAGACTGTGATACACTTCGTGATCTATGAGGCTGTAAAGGCTTGGCTGGCGACGCACAGATCCAGGATCCCCAGAGCGGACGACAGCAAAACGTTGCGCGACTTCATAGAGTTCATGGCAGCCGGCTCCTTCTCGAAAACCATTGCGTCCACCATCGCCTACCCGCATGGTAAGCTAGCGCGCGCTCGGTGGTGAAAGATCGCGACCCTAACCTCATATTTATATGCCTAAAGAGTTTCAATGCAATATTAATAAGTTTGTTAAAAAAATGTAATCATAAATATTGGGGGTTGTGGAAAAAATTTATACAACATTCAGTACTTCAAGTTTCGAAAGTCTTGAGAATTTTGAACCACAACCGTTTTGAGTTTCGGGAGTTTTGGTCTTCAAAAGTTTTCAGTACCTATTGAAAGTTTCGAGAGTTTTGAGCTTCGAAAGTTTTGAGATTAAAAGATTTGAGTTTCGAAAGATTTGAGTTTCGGGAATTTTAGCTTTGAAAAATTTGGGTATCATCCCGATTGATCATCGGGGGTTTGGGCTTCAAAAGTTTTGAATTAAAAGTTAAATTTTTTCCTTAGACAAATTTTTCATATTATTCTTTATATCGACGAAAAAAGTATTATAAACAAAAACTAAAGTTAGAATTTTGTGTCCAGTCCCAGCGTAAATTATTTAACTTTATGAAAATTTGCTTCTTTTTGACATAAAAAAATTCTTTAAGCTTCCTTATATCCCAAAAAATTGTAATGCAATATTAACAAGTTTTTTTCAAAAAAAGCAAATCATAAATACTGGGGGCTAATACACGAGAATCTCCCCTTAGGTGCTTAGGGCCCTTAAAGTTCTTAATCCATCCCTGCGTTCAAATAACGATGCTACAAATTTTTATTCTGATTTATAAATTGCTTGGCAAAGCGATTGCATCGGTCTTTGGTAAACGGTTCATTGCGCGTCTCCAACTGCGAATAAAAGTCAAAGGTCTGTGCCACCCAAAGAAATTCCTCCTGACTGTCGTGTGTGCTTCCTACTTTACTAGCAGGCTCTATTTTCGAGGTATTGCTAATGACTGAAGAGAATTGGCTTCGGTTCAAGAGCAAAGCGCGAGCACCGGTTTCTGCAAACTTTCTTGCAAACAACCTGTACAACCTCACGAATTTATTCATTCTCCACTATTTATCGAAGCTGATAGAAAACTCCTCATTGATCACAGAGAATATGGGAGCCCTCCGAGCACGCAACTGTTAGCTCTGGAGTGAATCCTTAGAACACTTTCCATTGAAACAAATAATAGTGAATCGCTGGAGGTAGCACGGACGGCTCCGAGATTCCCCGAGTCTAAAGATAGCTTGAGCTGTGTGTGTTGCGTGCCAGCCAGTCAACGTGCAATTACGTGTAATGCCGGTTGCTCTGATCGATCAAACATCGGGCTTGAATCCCTCTAAAAACTAGAATCCTACTTTCCAGAGCTCCTCCAAAGAGCCATTCCTGAATACCTCTAAGTTCGAGAGAAGGACATTTCTTAGCCGACCCGTGTACTTAAAGGTCCCTATATTTCCAGAGGTGGCAAGGACACGGCTGAGAGAGGAGGGCACGAAATACCAGACGTTCTGGCAGACCCTGAGGACCGTGGTCGCCGAGGAAGGGCCGAACGGTCTGTACCGCGGGCTGGGGACTCATCTGATCCGGCAGATACCAAACACAGCGATCATAATGGCAACCTACGAGGCGGTAGTGTACATCCTGAGCAGGCACTTCCACCAGCGCTCCTTGACCATCACCAGCTCGAGCGGCTCCCAGTTCTACGCGGAAGCGAAAGCGAAAAGGGAGCTTGCCTAGGATTTGCTTAAGGCCCCTGAGTAAGGGGCCGACGGCTCGTTAGCGAGTCCCGAAGCTGCGTCCAATCCGAATGCACCATCCGAGGCGTCCGAGGCGTCCAAGGCGCCAGGGAAACAAGACGAGAACCGGCGACGAGAGAGGGGGAGGCGTCCGTTGGCCGCCGCGTTTCCGCGAAGCTCGCGGAGCGCCACCGGGCGGGTGCCAGATTTGCGTTACGGCTGAAGGTAGCAAAAGGTATCACAGCGCGCTGAACGCTGTGTCCTCTGTAAGTGTAGCAAAAAGTAGTCCTTCCTCCTTTCAGGTAGCAATACACTCGCACACGGGACAGCCTCGTCCGTTTGTATCCTCGGCCGAGGCGCACGGGATTACGAAGCAGGAGAACCGAAGCTGGAAAAAAATGTCAGTCGGTTACTTCAAGGCGAGCCGCGCTTCACCATTGAACGACTTATATCACTGTCGGAGGCACCTTCTAGCGACAGTGATATAAGCGAGGGCCGTTTTAGGAACCCTCTTCGTAGCTCCGGGGGCTCTGAAACTGGGGAGAGCTGGGAATTACCCTAACACCTGAATTCTCACGCTTGGAAATTTACACGCAGGCTGCGGAGTAGTCTCGGTAACATCGTTATTTTTAGCTAAGAGGTTTGCTTTCGAGCGAAAGAAGTTGAAGATCCCTGTGTTTCAGAGCCACCGGAACGACTTGTCCATAATGTAACATGACGATCTTTTTAGAGGGACCTGGCCGTTAGGCCGAAAATCGTTTAAAAGTCTGAGAAGCAGGCTACTTCTAAAGGCCCCCGTGCACTAGCATCCTCGCTGGTGCACGGGGGCCTTGGGAGGATCGTCGTGGACTGAGTTTCCTCATTGCTAATGAGTTATCGATATATTTCTCCGCTTAGCCGACCACTTCTAGAGCCCTTGACATATTGTGATCGTTGTAGTCTTCTAATATTCCTTGCAATGCTGCGCGCGACCGGTGCGAAGGAGAAAAGCTATAATTGATTTCCGTTACTTTCAGTTGTGTTATCCATGATTGTAAAATAAATATCGCGCGCGAGTCTCGAGGGAATGACAGCGCTCCTGTTGCTTATGTTCAGCGAATAGATTAGAAATATATGTATTATTATTCTATCATGACATAGATATGTTTCATTTTTGGAAACTTTAGTATCGAGTATCAACGAAGAGATGATAACGTCGAGGCACAGATCCACAGTGGATCCGAGCACTGGGATCGACGATTCTATGCAACGTAGCGGTAGGTGTTGTGTATATACAAAACAAAAAATATAAGCGCGGTATATATAACGACTATCCGTAGATTTGCAGCCGTTTGTATTTTTTCGAGTGCGTAGAGATAAAAGGTGAGGAGGAGAGGTTTTTTCATAGGCGAAGAGAAAGTATTTGTTGCCATCGCGTTTTCTTACACCGCGGGCGCACGTTCGACGGAAATGCATTGTTGTTGAGAGTGATTCGTTGAGGAGGAAGTAAATGTTAAAGATAAGCTAATCGTATGTAAGAAGATTAACGATGTTTTGTTACCAAGATTCTATCGTTCGGGCGTAGTGTTTGTAAGTTCGATTACGTTGTCGTTGAGAGCTACAAGTTGATAAGGATTAACAGAGGATGTGTATCATAAAAGGTTTTTAATTTTTATACTTGTCCCCGACGTTATTCGCGTGCAGAACTATATTTATTTGCGTTCCTTGGCTTCCTATTTTCTATAGCTGATTCGACGTCTCAGGTTTCTTGCAAACTAGTCCGTAAAAGCCTCTGCTTCGATAAGTCCAGTCTGTATACTTATATGTATCGAAAGAAAGCCACTTCGCGCCAAGGAATTGGCGCCCGACAAAATCAACCATGTATCATCTGCTCCGATTTACAGTTACACACGAATGATCCGATGAAACTATGTTGTAGGGAAGGAAACTGTGATTTTAATTTATCTTCTACCGTCGGTTATACGTGGCACTTGAAACGTTGCTTTGTTACTTCGTTGTTCGGTCTTCGTTTTATACACCATCTGTTCCTTTCGATTAAATCTCTTTGTATTGCTGAATCTTTAATACAGTCGTTTAATAACTATATTTGCTCTTCGATATTTGTACATAAAAGTAGGAAGGTTTCTGAATCTTGAAGTACAAATAAAACGGAAAATTCGAACTGCGTGCATATTTACGGGATAAAGAAAGTCTTGTTAAGGAAGACTGAATAATTTTTATTGTATTTAGTATGCTCCGGAATTCAAAGTATGAACTCTAGTATATCTTTAGAGAAATCCGATATATGAATTGTTAAAAAGTGTGTGTATATATGTATATACACACATGTGTATATATACGCATCATTCAATAAAATCAACGAATAATAGTTTTGTATTTTGCCTCCTATTCTGCAACTGCGAGGTACTAGTATCGAGCCTGTCGCTTCTCTCGTTCTTAACCCTTAACTCCCCATTGTTTTCCTTTGTGGGCAGGACCGCTTGCCTTGCACGAGGAGCAAGAGCAAGCCACTGGCACAGTCACAATTTTCTTTAGAATTTTGTAGTCCTCGCATGTTAACTCGATAACCATTCGTCTGTTCTGCATAGGCTGACAACACTGGCAATCCACCACTTGGGACCATTTGTCTGCAAAGTAAAGAAAGCGATGCAACGATCCACTAAAGGTTCCCCGAATTACTATTTTCATATCTTTTCAGTAGCAAAATACCCCGTATTTCGCTTCGGGGTTAAGAGATTTAAAGGATTCCCTGAAAATACATTTCACCCCTTTCCGCCCCCTTAGTAGTGGATTAGGGAAAAATCCTGAAATTGCTTTTTAGGCATTTATGTGGGTAACCTTTTGAAGTAAAAACCAAGTTGATATCTAATCGGGCCTAAGAAATTTTGAGGAATCCATGAAAATACATTTCGCAGTTGCCCCTCCCTGGCTTTTGAGAAAGATCGCTTATTTTTAAAAACTGATCTTTATTAATTCAATATCTACCAAAAAAAGTGAATATTTCTAAATTTCGGATTAAAATTTTTAATTAAATTGGCACTACAAAATGAGTTCAAAATAGCAAGCGGGCTACTCGGTTTTTCATTACTATATTTTTCTTCATCATCACCCACAAGTTGAAGTCGGGACTTCTTTTACATATAATATATAGATTATTACCTGCATCGATGTACGTAGCGGATTCACATTTCCCATGGCACTCTGCGAAACCCTCTATAGGTGCCAAATTCTTGCAGATGCCATGTTTCCAATGGCTCTCTCTGAACATGCCAACAGTGTTCTGCGGTTCTATGAAATCTGTGGTACACTGGTCCACCCTTTGATTATGCGCGGTGAGATTACACATCTTGCAGCAATTCTGAGTGTAGATGGAAGTCTCCGGGCAGTCTGTTATGTCAGGGCAGACCATTGAACTGCTACTAACGGACAGCTGATCCCCCTGAGCTATGCACGTGTAGAAAGTGCAATTATCAGCGGAAGACCAGGTCGCATCAGCTTCGTACATCATGTCTCCAATCATGCAATGCGTCTGCCTACATATTCCGCAGCACTGGTCCTTCCGCTCTTCGTACACCCAGCCGGGGGCACACTTCTTCGGGCAAACCTCCACTTCCTTGTACTTCGTCACGTTCAGGTCCAGCACGCAAAATTCCGTGACGCAATTGTCCACGATGGACTTCCACTTCTCGCCAGGCTTGTACACCGTGTCGTTGTAACGGCAACCAGTTTTAACCAACTGCGGGCAACACTGGCCAGGAACGTACTGCTTCTCTATCTCAAACTCCATCTCTTCCGACCAGTCGATCTCCGGACACTTCTCTATCACTGATTCCATGTACACTCCTTCGTCGTTAGACCTGCAGGAGTATCTGGTGCAGAAATCAGAGGATTGCCATTCTTCGCCCACGTTCTTCACTTCGCTACCAACGACGCAAGCCACTGGCACGCATCGTCCGCAGCAACTGACGCTTCTGTTATCAGTGGGCCGATACTCGAAGCCCAGATCGCAAGCGGACTTGCATTCCTGCACCTTTATCTGCTTGTGAATGCCATTCTCGTCTCTGACACACGCTGCCACGGTGCAGCTGTCATCAGGGTTCGGTTGCCAGACTTCGCCGTCCTGGTACACTTTCTCTCCATCTCTGCAGGCGGATCTCTCGAAGCCTGGGCAACACTTATCCTGCAAGACGACTTCTTCCACGACGAAGTCAAACATATCCGGGTGGTCCGCGGGTTTCAAGCATTCCATCGTAGTGCACTTTGGTTTCGCGCCTTCGTCCGAGAGCTCGCAGATGCAGGAGGTGCATCTGTCGTTCATCCACTGCTCTCCTACGCTCTTCGCCACCATGTGCTCCGACATTTCTATTCCGCTGTTCGATCCGTTGTTGTAGAGACAGACATCCTGTCGCGGCGCGCATTTGTAGCTGGCGCAGCAGGAATTCTCTTCCACTACGGTTATCACTTCGTAATAGTCCGAGCATGTCGGAGCTGGAAGGCAAGTCTGTGGATCGCAGATGGTCATGAACCTCGGGCAGCATCCGGACGTGTTAGTGACCTGCACGAAGCCGGGCTGCACTTCCTCCACTTCCAGGTTGACTTCGTTCAGCGAAGGACACTGGGACGGTGGCAGACACTCGCAGATGAACTTGTTGCATCCGTCAGCGCCAAGGGACACTTTCATAACTTGCCCGTATCCGCATTCAGGCATTTGAGCTTCCTCTGCGCAGAAAGGCGCTGCGGTAGTCACCGCGTTTGGTACGCAGACGTATTTCACGCAGCACTCCTCCGCTGTTCCATTAACGCTCACAGGCGTCATGTTCTCCTCGCAGATGGTGTTCACAGCCGGGCACTCTGTGCTCCGGCAGTTAATCGCTTTCCTGCTGCAAGTGCATTCGGTGCAAGCGTCGGGGAACCATATGTCACCTTCGATGTGACCCTGTTCGTCGCAAGCGAGACACTTCTCCTTGGGGATGCAATTGTCGTTATGAAAAGCGAGGCCTTGGGGACAGAAACAGCCTTCCTCAAGGTTCTTGGAGCACGTGGCATCGCTGATCTCGTTGATGGTGTCGCAAGTTACTTTGCAACCTGGACCACACGGCTGGTATTCCAGATGTGGCGGGCAAGTGTAAGTACACGTCTCGTTGCTCCTCCAAGTGAGGCATACTCCCACCTGCTGGCATTTCCTCGCGTAAGCCTCGAAGATCTCGCAGTAGCCTCCTCCGGTGCAAATGCTATCCTGACAGGCCATCAAGTACAGCATCGGGTCGACCAGATTGTGACACTGTCCGAAATCCACCGCGTTCAATAATCGCCTGCATGGATCTTGGTCGGCTGGCGGCAGGACGCATTTGGCTTCTTTGGGAGGAACGCATGCGGCTGTGTCGAGGCTGGTACCGTAGGGCGACTCGGTGACCAGCCAGCTGGTAGCAAAGTCTTGCGCGTCGTTTGCGATCTAAGAAACAAGCCGATTCGTGATATGAAAAGTTGTGTTTATATTTGAAATATACAAAGGGGATGGTCGTACCTCTCCGTCCTGTTTCTTCAAATCGTCCTCGGAGTCCTCGTTGCAATTTCCGCACAGACCTTCCATTATTCCTCCGAAAATGTGCGAGGGGACGGTAAGGGCGAATGCGAAGTTCGGCTGATAAGCGATCAGTTCTAACTGGATGGGAGGTATCGATAGGATAAGATTCTTCGATGGTGTTTGCTTCAAAATCAACCAGGACATATTAACGGGGAACTCGTGTACTTCGGAACCATCCATTAGCACCTTGAACTAGTGAGAAAAAAAGAGAAATATATACTTTTATGCTTCCAGCGCACAGTTGCACATAATGACATTTTTTATTCAAATCACCCTACAGGTCGTCATTTTTCAGCTTCATTTTTTTTATATTTAGCCAAATATGCAGCACTTTTAGGAGATCAGTAATTACCTCATATACGTACTCAGCGTCCCCGGAAATCTATACACACTAAGTTTCTTCCAAATAAGTGCATTTGCTGAAATTTTTCTTCAACATATTTAGATTTGCCATTTTCAATTTCGAAAATGTGACTTTAAATTCGGAATCGGCAGCCAAAAGAGCCCACAGATACTGATCTCCTAAAAGTGCTGTATATTTCGATAAATATAAAAGAAATCAGCAACGAAATTTAAAATTCTGATCAGATAGATCGATAGAGAATTTAATTGCGAAAAATTTTAAAAATATCGTCAAGTTTGCTGAAAATTTATGACCTGTAGGGTGATTTGAACAAAAAAACGTCATTATGTACCACTGTGTGACGTTCTCGTGGCTAAAATAAATAACTTTACCTCTTCGGAAGGCGCGTTCTCCTTAATCTGAACAACGTGGTCTTTGTACAGAACCGTGACAGCTTCCACGCACGTGTCAGTCTTACAAATTCCATTCGAAACCAGCACCTGTTTTGGAAAATATTAAAACAAATCCATCAGAAGTGAGGATACCTAACGAAGAAGTATTCTGCATGATTGTTGGCTCAACTACCTGATACGTGTAATCCTCAGCGCCCCTTCCGTCTCTGGATAGAACGTACGTGCAGTTTCCGTCGAACTTAATATTCCTCCTGTCGAAGCTGATAAACTTCGAGATCCCTAGCCACTCGCAGACACAATCTTTGCATTCCTTCGGAGGCACGCACTCCTCGCCGTCACGAACCGTTCCCTCGGGGCAGAAGCAACCGGAGAAACACACCCCTTGCATCACCGGGCAAGGGTCTATTTGCTGCAGATTGTCGCAGCTGGCCTCGCACTTATTCCTACAAACAAGTCAATCCAGAAAACATTCGAAGCATTACTTTGGGGATCAGGAACCCCCATACCATAGAAGGGGCCACGGAATAACCAAGACCCGGGGGAGTCGGCGGTAGCCGAAGTAGTTAAGGCGATTGGTCAGCGCGCAACGAATCGGCAGATCGCGGGTTCGAGTCCCGTCTGAAGCTTCTCCCTATTTTCCGCGATCCTACATTACGATCGAGGGTTTTGAGAATCTCACCTGTAACAATCTTTGTGAACGAATGGAGGAGCGCAGGTGACAGGGCAATCGTGAGTGCTCCTCCAGGTTGACAGGTCAACGTTAAAGTCGCCAGCCTGACATTCGGTGACAAAGCTGGTCAAGGAGCGACACCGACAATCGTCGTGCGTGTGATTGCTGCGTAAGCAATTGCACGTGCTCTCCATACAACGTGAGACGAACTTCTCCACGTCCACGATGCCGGAGCACGCTGCTAAAGACAAATCCTTCACTGCGTTGCAAATCTTCCAGCTCTCCTCCTGCATCTCGTACGGACAGACCTAGGACATTAAACGTCGCGATTCAGACATGCTCGAGTTTGGCACCTTCCCCTAAATCTGAGCGTCTACCTGTGAGTCGCATTCTGGCACTTCCTCCATCGCCCAGCTGTTCCCAAATTCCGCGGTGCTCCGGGCCTGATTTCCGTCTGGTAGTTGCCTGTCGTTCTGCATGTGTCCGTCGAAATAACCGCACAAGCCGTCCACTCGGCCGGCTAGTTTCGTCGACACTCCGACCTTCGCGTTAGAGTTTGAGTCCCAAATCACCCAGAAACCGTAGCTGTTCGACACGAAATATGTGATGTCGCCGATGGCGGATATCTTGAACGAGGAGAATTTGTCGCCGAGTCGTGCCAATTGGTTCGGCGTGAAGCTGTACTGATTCACGTCCACGTGCATATCGGGGTACAGAATAATCACGTCGTCCTCCAGAGTCACTACCAGAACGCGAGCGCAGTGGCCGCTTTGTGGGTCACATTGCTTCTCCACTGTAAAAGTGAGGTTTCTAAGGTTTTGCCAGCGCTGCAATTGGGCGCGTCAGGGTTAAGAGACTCACGTGTGATGTACCACTTGTTGGTGAACATCTCCCTGGCCAAAATGTGGTTGCAGATGTCGTACTTGTACTCCAGCTTGTCGAACGTGGTGAACGTTCTTCCTGTCACGTTGCAAACAGTTTCGTCGGCGGATGGGGGCTTGCAGGTGTACTTTGGACACTCCTGGTGCTTGTACATACTCATCTTCTCGTAAACCACGGCGTATCCTTGCGGGCATGAGGCCTTTGGACAGGTGCGTGGCTTTTCATTGTCGAGAACTGGTGGTGGTTTGTTCGGTACGCAGATAAATTGTTCACACTCTGTCTCGGGTTCTGGCTCCTGGCTTCCAGCGTATTTTGAATACCGGTGCATGGATTTCCTAGGTTCAAATAGGGCTTGTTAGTCATCTATGAGACGTGTGAAGGGATCCTATGGTGATACCTGAGTCCTTTAGTTCGCCAATGATTTTTAGATAAAGACTTCACGCCTTCTCCTCTATAGGGCTTCCTGTAATGTTCTGACTTTATAAGTGACTTTAGAACTGTTTTGTATCCAGGTGGACAAACTGGATCCTGGCACACCTTCGTTGAAACTGAAAGAACGTGAAATGTTAGTTATACTTTTTACGTTTTCTAGGGATGGGTTTCAGAACGTAAGCTAGTTTAGAGTTTCGGGAATTTGAAAGTTTGCTCTTTTTTCGTGAGACGAACCTCTCGAAAGGCAGATAAGAAAAAGTGTATAATCAATAAATAAAAAATCGTGCGGAGATTTATGCAAAAGTTTATAAAACAGATTCAGCACTTCAGTTTTGAGTTTCGAAAGTTTTGTTTTGAAAGTTTCGAGAGTTTTAAGCTTCGGGAGTTTTGAGATCGAAAGATTTGAGCTTCAAAACACTCAAAGTCTTGAATTTACAAAGTTTCGAGAGTTGTTAGCTACGATAATATAAATATCGAAAATTTCAAAGGCTTCGAAGCCTTACAAGCGTTCAGACTCGAATTTCACGAAGTCAAAAATTATCTTTGAACCCACTCCTAATATTTTCACTTTTAATTTAATCGTGATACCTGTTGTGACTTCACTTCTCGGCGTGGTGCCGACTTCCAAAGCAGGTGTAGTTGAAACCACTTCATAGCAATCCTTTTCATCGTCAGGGCAATCTTGAATCCCATTGCACCACAGGCTTTCATCGACACAAACGTTACTGGTTGGACAATGACGCGTGCCAGCTGGACAAGGCTTGCACACGCAGTTGCACAGTTCATTCACAATTGGCCGCATCCCTAGTTCACCACAAGGCTCACACTTCTTCGGCTTACAGAAAGGAGTTCCGCCCAAGACGCATTGGCACTCTTGGCAGTCTTCGTTCACATACATCGTGCCCACGTTGTACCTGTGGGTTTCAATCGTTAAAACAAACATTAACCCAGATCCAAAAGGTATACTCACTGAACATGCCCCACTACGCAAGGGCATTCTTGCTTAATCACACAGCTATTCCCGTTCCACCAGTAGAGTTCCTTGCAGCTGCAAGCCACTTGACTTTCCTTCGAAACTCCCTCGCACACGTTACATTCCTCGGTGAATATTTGCGGCGTAGTCGGTGTAGTTCCCACCTTCTCCGTAGTTGTCGCGACAGCAGCTGCATAAGTTATTACAATAAATATCACAGCAAATATTCCAACATTTATACAAAAAAAAAATGCACTTACGGTATGGCAAGAAGCAACCAAGCACCTCTAGTTTCAGACCTATATGCTCGTGCCACTTAACCGGCTGCACCAGCAAGTACCTCGCACGCAACGGTCTCTCGAAGTAGTTCTTCTTAACACTCTCAGAGTCAAAGTTACCCAAGAACTCCTTTCCTACGCCATACTCATCCATCACTGGACTCCAGTCGCGATCATCGTCGCTGTAAAACACTTTGTAAACTGTCGTCCAGGTGCCCTCGCCACCCTTCGTAGCTATTCCCGTGATATTACGAGGTTCCAAGAAGTCGATCTTCACATATTGGTGCGGGTTGTCCAGCTTAGGGTGCCAAACGCTCTGCGACGTTAGTCTGATATTTGGCAGCAAGTCTGTGGAAGAAGAAGACGCCGACAGTTGCTCGGCAAGCATCACGCCATTGTCCAGTCCCATTGGCTCGTCGCACACTGAAAGAAACACGAGAATGAAAAACCCAATCACCACGGTGCTCTCCAATTCATTCTCACCTGGATTGACAACTGTCTCGGTCAACGGAGTTGTCGGCACCGAAAAAGACTTCGGGGTGCTGCTGACCGCAAGCTCTCGACAACCTAGCAACTCCACTTTCATCGCTATTCCGTTGTGCCAAGTCAGCGGATTTATCCAGACAGCCTTCGCTTCAACGGGTTCGTAAAACTTCTGCTCGACTGCTTTGAACGGATCCACGGGCCCCCTAAACACTCGCGGCTGCCTTCTATCGTCCAGCACGTGCGAGAAGGTGTGGCCATCTTCAGAGAACATTACTCGATAGCTGGTCACGAACTTATAGTCCAGACCGTTGCCTTGCAGAATGATGCCGTAGACAGGCTCGGGTCTCTGGAACTCCACGTAGAGCCTGAAACGATCGTCGAGAAGAGTTCTTTCGCGCAAACAAGCCGCAACGTTTCTCTCAGATTCTACTTACCATTGATCAGAATTAGTGTATTCGGGTTCCCAGAACCCAGCAGAGTCCTCGGAAGCTTTGCCACTGAGCGGTGAATTTTCTGGCCGGTACATGGGACCTTTGCTGCTACTCGCATTGAAAGTAACTTGGTCGTTTAAGTACTCGACGAGGGGGATGAAATTGTTGCTGTCGCAGGGCGCTGGTGGGCTGACGGTGCTGAGCATGATAAGCGGTTCCTTCGCGCTTGGTGTCGTGGACTTCACAAATGGGACGGCAGTCGACGTCTTGTTAGTCCCGGTGCACGAGGACTGGTCGCAGGTGTAGTAGTTGTCGATGCACTGGCAGACCTCACATTCCGACTCCATCAAAATCGCACCGGGGAGCACGGAGTCCCCTTGGTGGGACACGCAGGAGCAATCGGTTTCCTCCACGCAGGTCACGAGATCGCGCCAGAACTTGTGCGGGGGGCAGGCTGATCTCTCGATTGAGACGCATCCTAATCATTCAAGCAATTAGAGACGAATCGTGGACCATTGCTTATTCGGTGAATTAAGGGGACTAGGCAGTCGAAAAATCGATTTTTATTGCATTTTCTGAAATTAGCAAAATTGTAGATTTGGCAGCTAAAATGTTTACCCGTCTGCAAAAGAGCACGTATATATCTTTTGCCCATTTTTTTCAATCTGTATGGTAGTAATAAACACTGGGTAAAAGGATACATCTGGATGTGCTTTCATCTTTTCACAAATAAATAAAGGACAGAGTCTCTTTCTCACGAAAAACGACTGCCTGGTCCCCTTAATTCTTTGAAGGCTACTGTACCTGGTATGCAGTCGGCTGTGCCGTCGCAATATCCTTCTTTCACCAAGACATGGTGGAAGTAATCGCAAGTGCTCTTGCAGTTAATAGCGCAGAGATCCCATGTCTCGCCTTCTTTGCAAGCTTCTGAAAGAAAAACCCTCGTTTCACTCCCAATAGCCCGAGAATCCCCGACAGCGCGTCGAAAAAGTATTCCAGATCGTACTTGTGGTTGTGACGTTTTTCTCCAAAATTACCGTCACGCTAGTCGTCTCCTTTGTCTTATCGCTGCCCGTCCACTCAGTCTTAGCCGGTGTTGTATGTTCAATCGAGCATTCCGGCCTCAGCGGAATAACATTAGCCGGCCAGTCGCAGACCTGCACCAGTGGATTGTAAAACAAATCCTGCCCGCAGGATTTCTCCACAAACTCATTTCCGGTGGCTCCAGGCGCGCATTGATAAAACAGGCGGCAGTCCGTAGGGTGAGGCTTATTGGGCTGCTCCACGCTGCACTCTTCGTGTACTGTTTGAACAGTTGTTGGTATCTCTGCGAGGAAAATTAACATTAAAGGGGGAGCTCTAGTTAGGACGCTAGGAATAAGATTCTTTGGATTTTTTTCTAAGAAACTGGTAAGCGGACCTTTTCCAAACTTTCAGGGTATTTTCGTTCACATTCAAATAATACAAATTAATTTTTACGTTACAAAGTGTTCGGTAGAAGTGGAGATATATGAACATTTCGTTAGGACTCGCGCGCCGGAATTATTGGAGATTATAATGGTGGCCCCATTTCTTCCCTAAAATAAAAAAAAAACAAGGATTTTCTTATTTCTAGTATAATTACAGTGCCGATGAATCTAAGACATGATATATAAATTGAATTGAACAACTCTTTTTCTACAAATAGTACGAAATATTTTGGGGCAGAAGTAACTTTTTCTGTGAAGTCCCATCAGTTGGCCAACTTTTAACTTTTTTGTTTGTTTGTTAGGTTCATCGACAATGTAATTATACTAGAAATAAGAAAATCCTTGATTTTTTTTATTTCAGAGGAGAAATGGGACCACCATTGCAATCGCCAATTTGCAACTCCGGCGCGCGAGTCCTGATGAACGTGTTCATATATCTCCATTTCTACCGAACACTTTGTAACGTAAAAATTAATTTGTATTATTTGAATGTGAACTAAAATACCCTTAAAGTTTGGAAAAGGTCCGCTTACTAGTTTCTTAGAAAACATCCCAATTATCAAATTATTCCTAGAGTCCTAAATAAAACTCCCCCCTTTAAATACCAAAACGACGACCACGAATTGCGCACAACACAAACCTGGTGTAGTGTTCACTTTCTCCGTGGTCCTCGGCGGACAATTGCATAGGACACTGATTTCGAAGTCGACGCAAGGTAGACCGGGCAGAGATTGGCAATAGAGACCGCGCTCCAAGCTGCACTCAACGTCCAGGCGAGTCTCCTTCGGTGTTAAATGGCCATGCACAGATCTGCATCTTATGTCGACCATGTGGCTCTTGTCGCACATTCCAGATCCTTCTGCATTCGCCTTTGACAGAGACAGAACGAGGTTCCAGCAAGCGTTACCAGGCTCGGAATAAAGGGAGAGCTAGAGGGGGCTGCAGCCCCGGGCCCCACTTTTCGGGGGGGGCCCGTTGTAAACGATTAGCTCACTAACCCCTTCCCCCGCTGTTCAACCGCGGGGGGGCCTCGAAAGTTTGATAGTCCCGGGCCCTAAAAATCTTAACCCGGGCCTGAACGCTACTATATAATTAAAAAGCCGCGGAACCTGTTAAAGTATTACCAAATCCAATAACCCGGGCAGAGGTTCGACGTCTTTAATCTTCTTTCCCTTAATCGCTGGATCCTGGTTCACCCAAGACGTCCAACCATCCACGCACCTCTGCGGCTCTTCCAGTGGCACGGGACTTGTAACAGGGACGGTCGTGCAGGGCTCGCCTTTGCATAATACTTTACCGCGGCTGCAGAAGCACGTCTGGCAGTCGTCGTTGCTGACAACGTCCCCTTCGTAATAAGTCACCTGCAACCCCGCATAGTAGTTACTCAAAGATCTTCGCTAAAAAACTTAGATTCGCTGTCGATCTGTCCGGTCGAAAAGTGCTGTATAATTCGCTAATTTTAAAAAATCAGCAACGAAATTCAAAATTTCGGCCGGACAGATCGGCAGAGAATTTAATTGCGAAGAATTTAAAAAAGAATTGTCAAGTTTTCTGAAAAATTACGACCTGCAGGGTGATCTAAATAAATAATGTCATTATGTACCACTGTGCGCCCTTCGGAGTTTTTTAACTTACCCCGTTGAGCTCAATGCACGGAGACTTGCAGGCTTCCTTGGGAACACATTCCGTGTAGCTATCGTTACTGTACACGTGATTCGCGGGACAGGATTTCATCGAGCACCCTTCCACGCAAGTGTCTTGAGCGCACAAGTGAGACTGATCCTTGAGGGTCATCAGATTGTTGCAGGTTTCGCGCGGGCAAGTTGCGATGCAAGGGGAATATGTACTGCAGCTTTCGTCACACTGCATGGGGCACAGATCCTGACTACGCCATTTCACGGGAACGCCTTTCGCGCTGCACTCCTGCGTGTACGCTGCCAAAGCTGTGCAAAGGCATTCGCAGTCGCCTCCTGAAAAATATGAAAGATTAATAGGTACCAAGCCTCTTCTGATAGCTAAAGACCTGCAGGTTTACCTGCATCGCAGCCGCAAGTGTCGAAAATACAGTTGCGCACGTAGCTCTCGACCTCGACTTCCGAGTGGCACGGCTGGAAGACGGAAGACTTCAAGATCCCACATTTCTGCACAGCCCAGAGCTTTCGCTCCGAGTGCTGCTCGCAGGGGTCCTTGACGTCCTTAGGTTCGGGACAGAAGTCGTTCCTTTTCCACGAATCTCCGAAGAGATTCACGGACACTTCTGATATACCACCGGAAGGTGTTTTAAAATCGTCCTCGCTGTTATCGTTGTAGTCACCGCAGAGGCCTTTAGTGTGGCCTCTCCACCTCGGGTCTAATTTCACGTAGACTCTGGTACCTGCGACAAATCGCGGCGTATTTGATAGCCCGTAGATGTGCGAAGAAGTTCGCAAAATAAAATACCTCTGTCCCATTGCATGGTCAATCCCAGGTCCGGCGCATCGACGAATACAAAAAGTCCAGCTGTTCTCATAGTGGTTCTCTTGAAGTTCCCCACGGGCAGCTCCTTCCCTCGAGTTAAAACAATTGTCTCCGCACCTTCGCCGCCCCCGACAGTCAGGGTAATCGCCTTGGAGCAGGACACGCCGGTCGTCCCGCAAGGGACGTTCTGAATTATCACGTCGAAGGAATCTTCTTTGCTCGTTGAGCCTTTAGCCAAAACGTAGTCGCATATTCCTTGGAAGTCGTAGATCTTCCCGTCGAAGGTCTTGTAGTGCGAGTCGCCCCAAGCGGAGCACACTCCTGTGTTGGATTAAAAGCCTCAGTGAAGAAACACGAACTTCGCGAAATTACAATAATCAATTGCAGCGTTACCTGCGCAAATTCTGTCCGTGCAATTCCACCTGGCATTCGTGCATCTGCAAATGTTGCAGTCGTTCTGCATGGTAGACCCTTCCTCGTAGCTTTGGCCACCGTGATGGCAAGGGCAGAGTTCTTCTTCGATGCATTTGTCGCTCAGCTCGTCTAGGACATACCCAGCCTTGCAGACGCAGCCGGATTTACACACGAGTGGCTTCTGCACCGACTTGTGCATGTTGCGGCATGTTCGAGGCTCCGCTGGCGCGCAATCTGTGACTTCTAAGTTCTGGCTCGCCACGCAGGAGGTCAGCAGGTCCTTGGCTGCGGGGTATTCCCGAATTTCATCTGGCGTTGCCGGCCGATGGATCCAAACCCCACCTATGATCAAAGGCGTCCAAAGACTTTTTTCCAGGGAAGGGAGGCGCAACTATGGTATGATGGCAAAGAAAAATATACCCCTCTGGCTTTTCTTAACCCCATTTTACAGTGCCAATTTAATTATAAATTTAAAACCGAAAATTAAACATATTCCCTTTTTCAGTATAAACTCAATAAAGATCAGTTTTGAAAAATAAGCGATTTTTTATCAAAATACAGGGGGGGGGAGGGGCAACTGTCCCTTTTGCCCCTACGAACGGCCATGCCTATGATTTACATAATCGTGCACAACTCTTCTGTTCGACTGAAGCGGTTCACTGTATTTATAACAGACAAACCTGAGCAGATGCAAAGTTCGGGAGTTTTGCTGCCCGGCCTGACTTCCTTGTGGCCTGCATTAAACTCGAGTCCTCCGTATATGCACGGGCATTGCCCTATGGGGATGCACTCCCCGTGGACGTCCAACGTTTCTCCTTCCGGGCAGTTACATCCTTCTACGCACTCCTGCTTGCAATCCTCGTAAAACGATATGTCTCCGCACGACCTAACAAGGATAATCTTCTGTTAAGTTAGCTTGTAGTCGTCGGTGTCCGTCAATCTCGTAAAAATAACGTACCTGGTACAGCTGTTTCCACAAATCTGATAGACCTGGTTCGACGGGCAATGGATCTTACACTCGTCTATGTCTTGCCGCCATAGGAGCTTCACTCCAGTAGCGGCACATTCCTTGGCATATGCTGCCAGGATGGGACAGAGGCACATCCCGACTTCAACCTTGCAGGAGCACATGTCGAACATGCAATCTTTGTAGAAGAGTTCTGGGTCCACGTACCAGTGGCAGTCTGAAAATCAGGGTTATAAGTAATCTGAAGCCGACACAAGTAGAATTAATCCGGGAATCCATTTAGAAGCTAAGCTATGCTTTGCGATGCTGTGCTACGCTTAAAAAAATTGGAACTGGAACATTGGAAAATGGAAAAAAGTTCCAAAAGTTGAACTTCGAAAGTTTTGGGATTGAGAGATTTGAGTTTCGGGAGTTTTGAGCCTCTAAAGTTTTGAGTTTCGAAACTTTCAGATGGAAAGATTTGAATTTCGGTAATTTCGGGATGGAAAGATTTGAATTTCGGTACTTTTAAGCTTCGAAAGTTTTTTTTTAGAGATTTATAATAATTTTCCCAGACTTATGTTTCTCGCGAAATACTGTAATTTCTCGAGAAATAAGAAAGAAGCAATTATAAAATAGAAGAAACACTAAGTAGAGTGCACTGCGACGTGTCAGGCGTATTCTCTTACCAGCAAATATGTCGCTGAGCAAAGAGGAGCAGTATTGTTTCGCGGTCGCTCGTTTCTGTGGATCTAGATCACAAGGATGATCCGATTCCTTTTCGGGAACGTTAGCACAGGTCGCGTCAGACTTCCACTTATTAGCGAAGCAGGCTGCCGTGTGCTCGATGTCGCCCTCGGGAGTGATGAAATCATCCTTCTGGTTCTCCGAGAACGTGCCGCAAAGGCCCTTAGTTTCACCTAACGACGATAACACAGACTTAAGAGTGAGACTCGACTCTTCGCTCGCACAAATCAGAGAACTAATAATCAACCATGAAATTCCGGAGGAGCGTTGATATAAACACGAGAGACCCCGTCCCACCATATCTCCAATCCATTCGGCAGATGAGCTACCACGAAAATACTGCTCGCGATGCGTATCCTGATTCCGCTGACAACCGCGGGGAACATTGCCAGATCCTCCCCTTGAATCACCACTTGGCGATTTTGTTTAAGTTTCATAGAAGTGTCCTTATAATTAATCGTCACTGTCTTCGTACAAGACGGCGCGTCGGCTGGCACGAGCCCCATGCTCTGCAAAAGAGAAGCCTTTGCCGAAACAATCTCTATCTGAAATTGAAGAAGTCTACATTAATAGCCCTGCCCACGAACCTCGGATATCGCGCCGGAGCAGGGCACGTTTTCACCCTCGATGCTGTAATCATCCCCTTTCATCAGATAATATCTGCACTTCCCCATGAAATCGTAGTGCCTCCCGTCGAAGGTTGTGTAGTGAGGGTCTCCGATTACAGCGCATCTAGCGCTACACCTGGCTTGCGTGCATATCCACTTCCCCGAGGAGCACGTGCAGGTGTTGCAATCCTTCTTCACACTCTTGCCAGGCTGGAACAGCTTCCCGCGCAACCTGCAAGGGCACTCTTCGGGGTATATGCACCTCCCTTCGTGAGCTACAGTCCCTTCCGGGCAGAAGCATCCCTCTTCACAGCTGTCGCTGTTCAACTTCCGGTCCACGCCTGTCCAGCAGGAGGACTCGGTCTTCGGTCCACACGGCATGTACACTCTCCCGTTGTTGCAAAGCATAGCTGCGATAGAATAGTTCCTTTACAATCTCTACCAGTTCGCGGAGACCAATCTCTGAACACTTACGGCAAGTGTCGTTGTTTCTCCAGCCAGCCAAAGACACAACTTTCTTGTGAGCGCACTGTCTAACATACACGTTCATCGTCTCGCAAGCGCACATCCTTCTGTCCTCGTGCGTGCAGACACAGTAATCCCACAGACACGCTGCCTGCAGGTCGGGGACTCTAATTGTATCGGCACAAGCGTGGAATCTATAGTCGAAGAGCAACTCCGCGCAGAAGCTGAGGGCTTCTGCAGCGACGAATGGATTGGTCTTGCAGGCGTGACCAGTGTGTGGGTACTCGTCACATACCTCTGGAAGCATAAAAGGAGAATTAAGTGTAGTAGCTGCGATTAGAGTTGCAACAGTAGAGTCCTACCTCCAATGTTCTCCGTCCTCCAAGAAGAAACAAACGCTGCAAGATTCCTCGCGCGATCGCCGTTCTTACACGTCAGATCGTCCTGCCTGTCGCTGTTCATATTCCCGCAAAGGCCGACCGTCTTGTTCCACATATTCTCAAGCGCCTCGACTTGCAGCATCAAACCTCCGTCCCACTTCAACTGAACCCCCAAAGAGTCCAGCATCACAACGATGAAGTGCGCGGACACCTCGACCCTCAGAGCCGGCAGCTGTGCCGGGATAGGCAGCAGTTTCTTTGGAGTTCGAAACTCCGGAACGCCGACCTCGTTCCTCGTCAGAATGTACTCCTTCTCCTCGACGAAGATCCTGATGATCCTGAAGCAATCCTGGGTCTTGCAGCTCGGGCTGTTCTCCACTATCACGGTGAAGACCCTGTTCTGCGCCTCCTGGACAAGAACGTAGGAGCAGTTGCTCTCGAAGCTGAACACAGTATCGTCAAAGCTCTTGTAATGCACGCCACCCCAGGTGAAACAAGTCTTCGGCGTTGGTAGCTTCTTCTCAAGCAGCAGCACATTGTCCGTCAGAGAATTGGACAGCTCCTGGCGCAGAAGGAAACATTATTATACAACGCCAAGAAGCGATATTGCTTATTGAATTACTACCGTGTTCGAGGAAATACCCACGTTGTTGCCGAAAGCTCCCATATTGTTGTAAAATGGAGATTGCTCCCCGTTAGGGCTGACTATGTCTTGGTAGGACCACGTGTGATTCGTCTCCTTAACGTGGGAGCTGTAAGTGGTGCCGAACGAAATCACATTCATATTCTCGCTGTACTTGCACTGTGGTATTGGCTGCGGAACGAAGACTCCTGTTTCGTAGGAGCACGCGTACGCGGCGGCAGGAGGAAACTCGAATTCCACCCCGGGAGGGCAGTTCAGGGTGCACGAGTAACTTTCGCGATCGCTGCTGCAGTAGAAACCACCGTTGAATCCCATTTTCTTCTCGTTGCAGGCGTCAACAGCTGCGTGAATCATCAAGTTTGACCAGTGAAACACATAGATACTATGTTACGAATTACGCGATGCTACATTATGAATTACGCTCACAGTATTGACACTGAAGCCCTCTGTACGCCTGCGGACACTGGCAAATGTTCGGTGACAGGCAATTTCCTCCATTCTGGCAGGGTGGATCGCACACAGCTGTGACGGACAAGAAGATACAATCGTCTGCATATCTGTTCGATTTGTAAGTTCGCAGATTTGAGACGTACCCTTGCAATTAGGCACGGAGACCCAGTCTTCCCTGGTGGGCACCCAGTTCCCGTTCTTACAGATGAGGTTCGTGATGGAGCTGCCATCCGGGAACGTGAAGTTCTTCAGGCAAGATATAGTGCAGGACCTGGAGGAAGAGTATTTATACAGTGTAGTCGAACAGAACTCAGCGTTCTCGAGACAACGTACTTTGAGTTACACAGCTGATGGGAGTTGCGCACACCCATAGGATACTCCATGCACGGCTTATTTTCAAACTGGCACTGCGGTCCGGTGAAGTCCCCGGGGCAATGGCACTGATGAGGCGCGATGCACACTCCGTTGTTCTGGCATTCGGGCATGCAGATTGCTGCAAGCATACAATTTTTCTTGGAATACTATGTTATGTAGGAGCTTTGAGCTTTGAAAGTTTCGAGAATTTTGAGCCTCGAAAGTTGTGAGTCTCGAGAGTTTTGAGCTTCGAAAGTTTCTAAAGTTTGAGCTTTGAGAGTTTGGAGGCTTCTCGAGCATCGAAAGTTTCTAAAGTGTTGAGTTTCGAGAGTTTTGAGCTTCGAAAGTTTCTAAAATTTCTTCTCAGAAGATACCCACGCTCGCAATGGGATATGGAATTCCAGTCTTCGCCGGAGATATGCCATTTTTTATCGCTGCACGTTATAGCCAGCTTTCGCTCTCCGTTTGGGAACTTGTAATCGGGATTGCAGGATGCGAGACATCCACTGTAAAAAGAGAGCAAATGTGACAGTGTCTTTTAGGGTATTTTAATTTCGAATTACCTGTGTATAGAACATCGTATTTTGCCGTTTATAGGTGGATCTGGTTGACTGCTGCAACCACCTACGAACGGGTGTCTCCTTCCACCCTTGGTGCTCTGCACGCCGTATCTTGGACTCATTTCGTTGATAGATGGAACACTGTAAAGTGGAGTTGTGTTTAGTAATTCTACAGCAGCTCTTGGAAGAAATAATGTAGGATTACTTACTCGTCCGCTTCAGAAGCCTCTGTAGCATCGTTCGTGGCGATTAATTGGCTTGCAATAGCAATGACTATTGCAAGACTCGGTAATGCACTCCACGGCACCATGCTGAGCTAACTACAGTTGTATCACTCTCAGTAGTTCGAAATGGTGCGATGAAACATTACGAGACGACTGGTTCTTACCAAATACGCAATTAATAAATTTCGTCTTTTATATACGTACCTCTAAAAGGAAGCGGATAACTGATAACTTATATGTAACCTGATAAGTCAGTTCGAAGAAAAAAATATGGGTCATTAATACGAATTAAATTGTGGCAATGGAAAATGGAAAGACGAGCCTTTATCTTTGAAATATCAAATGTTTATTGTCATAGAATAATATGTGCGTTACGTAGAAATTTTATAAATACGATGGACAGTATAAAAATGTATATTTACGTAGTTGTGATGTATTTTCAGGTACTAATGATCTTTACTTAGAGTTAATGGTAATACTTTCGAACGATTTGTCCGCGCGGTCTGTTAGCCGAAGATAAATCACTTAAATTGAATACCACGAGTAAATACAATTCTAAATTCTTGACACATATTCCAGGCTGGAAGTGTGATATAATAATCACGGTCATTACAAGCGTTAATAAGTTCCTAATTAGTCAGATAGGACAGCAAAGGAAGTGGTTATCAACCAACACCATTCAAATTCATATCAATGTAACTTATTAATAGTGCAAACTAGGGACGGTTTTACCGAGGCAAGAAAGTCTCGGGTCTATAGGATCCGAAGGTTTACACTTTTATCGTGATTCGAAACTCTCGAAACACATAAAATAAAGTATAAAATCATTGAAAAATCATTCGTACCGTGTTGCGAGAATTTGTATATTGTTATATTTCTGTTTAATTGCGGTCAGTAGAGATTTATGCAAAAATTCTGTTCACCTCAGTTGTTAAAGCAAGACATTCCAATTAGAAAAGAGAATCGGCACTTCAAGTTTCGAAAGTTTTGAGCTGTGAGAGTTTTAAGCTTTGAATGTTTTGAGTTTCGAGAGTTTTGAGCTTTGAAAGTTTTAAGATTCGAAAATTTTTGAGTTTCTAAAATTTCTAAAATTTGAGCTTTGAGAGTTTGGAGGCTTCTTGAGCGTCGAAAGTTTCTAAAATTTTGTGCTTCGAAAGTTTTGAGTATCGAGTGTCTAGAGCGTGAGCTTCGAAAGTTTTGAGTATCGAGTTTCTAGAGCGTGAGCTTCGAAAGTTTCTAAAATTTTGAACTTTGAAAGTTTTGAGTTTCGTAAGTTTCTAAAGTTTTAATAATAATAATAATAATAATAATAATGTTTTGAGTTTCGAATATTTTGAGTTTCGAAAGTTTTGAGTATTGAATGTTTCGAAAAAATAAATTGATTAGAATTTCGACCGTATATATGAGATAATTCAAAATTAAATTAGTTTCGAAAGTTAAAGCCTTACAAATTATCAGATTCGAGTTCCGATAATTTAAAAATCACCTTCAAATAAATTGCCAATCAGAGCCAATGTTGCACCTAAGCTTAACAAAAATATTCGTCGACTATTTAAATACTACTTGCAACAATCATTAAACTGTGAACGATATAGGTAACATAAATAATTTCATAATTGAGGTATATAAGTGCATCAACTAGTCTGGAATAGATTTATAAAGCTTGCTACTTAAACAAACTTAAACATATTTATCTCTTTGCTTGGCCCGATGATTCTTGCTAATTAGCTGCCCCGGTTCCGAATACTTGGAATGCCATATTTCGTAATAAGCGTCACTGGAAATATTACTCAGATGCGTGATGTTAAACTCCTCCTTCAGCGCGACTTTCCATACCTGAAAACAGTAACACTCAAAATATCCCAAATTCCTTCAAGAAAAGATTAAATAAAAAAAACGTAACAAAACATCGATCGTACATCCTCATCAGGTACAGTCGTCGGTGCCTTTCTGCTTCCGAAAATAGCTTTACTCTTCAGCACGTACAGATGATACAATATATAATCCAACGTGTACATCTTATCTGGCTCTCCAACATTAAAAGTTATAGACATGAACGAGCAGCACTCGTCCTGTATCGGATACAATGCCCTTGTCCAATAAATACCAGTTTTAACAACACCCCAGAGAAGGGACTGCAAAGAGTACCCATGGAATGTACCTCTTAAGTACTGGTCTCTCGTATCCGAAGGGTGAATTCCCATGGTAGACAAGTGTTTGGCTGAAAATCATCAAGCACAAAATTAAAACGCGCATAGTATGTACCAAGAAATCCCAAAAACGCGATGCTCACCAAGATAGTAATCCTCCTGCTTCCAATACTTCCCGCCAGCTGCGCACTTTTCGGAACTGTCGAACATCGTAATCAATTTTCTAAGGACACCCAAGCTGATTACGTATCCTGCATCAGCGACGTTGTAAGATTGCCCCCACAGCGTAACGGCGTGGCCTAAATAATAATCTTGCGTGTGATTCAGAGGGGCAAGCATGTACCGTAGATTCTCCGCGAGGACTAACGTATCATCTTTTACGAATATGAGCCACTCCGTGACTCCGTTATCCTTCCAAACATAGTTGAAGGTTTCGCAGAGAAGCTGCCACGAGGAAGTGAGCTTTACATCTAGGTTTATAATAGACTCGTTGGAATCATTCTGGTGGCCAATGAAATATATCTTGTTGCAGCGGCTCCCCCAAGTATCCTGGATCGCCTTCACCAGTTTAACTTTCTTTACGAACACCACGCAGGTGACGGAGACGCTTGATTTCAGCCAATCGGATTCTAACTCTTTTCTCTCCATCCCGTAAAGGTGGGCATCCACGTCGACGTGGCGAGCGCTCAAGTCCTTGTCCTCCAGCCATTTACTATACGTAGTGTTCTCCCAAGTCCGAAGAACGGTCTCCTTTTTGTCCCACGAGCCGGAAACGAGCCACTTAAGCAGAGCGCTTCTTCGAGTGCCCTTGGAGCTCGGCAGAGAGCTTTTGCAAACGGGAACGGCATTGAACTCATCCTGGACTACGAATAAGAGTACGGTGAGGGAGAAGCCGATTCCGAATCCGAGGAGGAATATGGACTTTGGTTTAAAGCAAGGAAAGCGCATGTTGCGAGTGTGAGATTAACGTGGAGCTGATTATAATGGAGTTTTTCCGTCGGAAACAGTCGACTTCTGATCTAATAACGTTGATTAACTCTCATTGAACTCGCGCGCCCGATTGCATTAGATCGTTTTAGCCGCGACTCTTGACTCGAAGGCCGCGGGCAGGTCTGAAGCGGAAACAAGCGAAATGATTAGAATTTATAGAGAAATCGTGCGAAATTGTTTTGACGCGAGAAACGTAATAAATCTGGACGAAGTCGATGTTTAGGTTTAGAGAGAGAATAGCTGTGTCGGAGACTTACGATTACGAAATTTATCGTCCTAACTCGGGGAGAACTGAAAGAAATAATAAATTAGGTCAACAGGTGGTATCGCACCTGTTACACGTACGGAACAGGACATAACCCAAGAGACGAATTAATGCGCGTCAGATTTACCATTAATCTTTCGATCACATTATAATCTTCAGTGGGATTATAAGGGTAATCGGTTCGAGAACCGGGATGGAAGACTTTACGCGCACGATTTAACTATAAAAGTCTTTGGGATACTAAAGTCTGTTACCAACATTTTTACGCGCGGTAATAGATCGTCGGAATTTTGAAATAATTGCAAATGATGGTTGAATTAATAAAATCAGAGGAAGCTTTTAAAAGAGAAGCTATTTTATTTATTAATCTATGATCGAGATTAAATATACAAGCTTTATAGCATAGGATTATAAAATATAATTGTGGCTAAAATATCGAGAAATTTTGTTAATATTTGTTTAATAAGGTAAAATATGACTGCATAATATGATTGTCACGATATGTTGAACTTGAAATGATATGCATTGTTATAATACGTAAATCCACTGGTTATCCGCAGAGCCGCAATTAAAGTTTGTGGGGCCCGGAGCAAAAGTCTATATTATGTTGGATTCCGTAGCAGGCAATTGACTACAACGCGTTAATTACTTCTAAGTCTCACAAGGGGTTTAATGAAAATTCAAAAAACCCGTTTGTAAATTTAAGTAAGTTATATACGTGTCTAAGATTTCATCAAAATCGGTTAATGTTGCTCTGAGTTATGAACGCTTAAAGATCGCAAAATAAGGTCGAAAATCGCTGATTTCGGGAATTTCGCGATTTTAGATCCGCCACTGACGTAAACTGAATAAATATCTGCATAAAAGGTATACGAGCTGAGTTATATTCATAAATTATAATAAAGCCAGCAACCCTGATATAACAATATCGTTATAATGTAATTTGTGTATCGCGTTTCAAAGCGTTTGAATAAATAGTTTCTGAATTTACCGACCGTGAGAGCCAGTAGCCGCCTAGCGGAGAAGCAGCAAACCAAGTCTGGCGTCCATTTTGACCAGGAAATTCTGAAAAGTTAGCCAGATCACAGGAGACCCGAGGAGGTATTAAAGAGAGAGAGGGGGATAGCGCGCGACGAGGATAGAGACACACGACGTGCCACTCGCTTCAATTATGCGAGCCTGATAATTTTCAACTCCTGGTAGCAGGATCTCATGACGCGAAGAGTTAGCGAATAGAGCGGGAGAGGATGTTTGTAAAGAGACAGAGACACGAGGAACGAAAGGGTTTTTAATGTTTTTATAGTCGTCACGTATCGCGAATGAAGAACACTTTTCTACCTAGCTTCGAAAGCGTTTAATATAAAACGAAGCATACATAACAGTTGTTACAGAATATAGACAAGGGTCCATAGTCTCAATTGCGAGTGTGATACTCGCGTAAAAATTCACAATTCATCGACCAATCTGAGTATTTCGTTAAAGACTGCGTCGAACACGTTGTAAAACGTGATCAGCGATTGTTAATAATTAGTTAATTACAGTAGGAGCTGTTACAAATATCGAATAGGGAAGCAGCAGAGGCTTTAAGGTCGAAATGTGCTGGCGCGTAAATTAGTTTCAGACGGTGCACAATTTGTTGAATAAAAGGGCCATTCGCTGGACCATTCGTTACCCAAGAGCCGGTAATAACTAAATACTTATATTGGGAATAGTTATAAACGTACGGGAAATCAATCTCCGCTTTGTTATCTGACTCAGGAAGTAAACAAAATCTCTCAGGGAGATCGATAATTAATTTAGCCACCCAAGGGCGTGCTGTCACCGCAGACGCGGATTAAAGGAGGGCTGTAGCCCCGGGCCCCATTTTCCAGGGGGGGCCGTTCTTGATACAAGATTTTGCAAAGTTGAAGTCAAGAAAAAACATTTCCCCTCAAGATTAAATCCTAAGTGAGCCACTTCGCGAAGGTTTGATAGCCCCGGGCCCTGAAAATCTGAATCCAGGCCTAAGTCGCCGATAAAGCAGGTCACAGCCGCGGACGCATCGTTTGTTTATTTATAATCGGGAGTCCCAGGTCCTTCCTACAGTCTCTCCTATATAGTTATACTATGCAATTATTTTTAACAACGAAGCTACTTATCGAAGAACCCTGCGCAACCGATTAGCAATAAACAAACGGCACAGGAAACTCCGAGAATCATCTCCGAAAGCTTCCTTACGATTTCGATGCGACCGTGAGAGTGCACGAATTATTATTATAAAATCGATCATTTATTAATCTCTCTCCTCCAATGTCCCTACATCGAGAAATGGAGATTTTTAACGCGGAAAGTCGACACTGCCAGAGTTAATACCGCTCGTCTGATATATGTAGCGGAGTGCGATTGCTGTGACAAGTTTCGCTCTGGAGCTCTAACAACAAGCCAGTCCTAATTAGACGAATCTGGGCCACAGTCAGAAAGATACATCATGGATTTGCTAGGGTCTATTCTGAGCTCTATGGACAAGCCTCCCGCGATCAGCGACAAACAAAAAGCATTAATGAAAAGTTAGTTAAACGTTAACCTATGCCCTTACCTCCCCAAGCAACACTCCCAATAATCACGGTGTAACTTTAACAGAGCAGAAAGAAGAATACCAGAAGCAGCAAAAAGCGGACGCCGAAAGGTTAAAAGTCTTTCGAGAGAAGGTTCAAGTTTTTTCATTCTTTTTTCCTAACTCCCATTGAATAAAATCTAACGGACACTTATTCGCTCTTGCGTTGCCCCAGGTGGAAGATAAGATCAACAAGTTCCTCCAGGACGACGACGCCAAGGAGTACCGCTTCGCCCCGATGGATCAAATCCATAGAAGTATAATGTACATAAAAGACAACGTCACTGAGATCGTAGGCGAGATAATATCACGGCGTCCTTTCTTTACCACAGACACGACGTTGCGGAGATAGCAAACGTTTGGGCGTACTCCCTCGGGGAGGAAGGAGTCGATCGTCATATCATGATCTTCAAGAGGGAGCATGCTCCGTCGGAAGACCATCTAAATGCTTTGCGTAAGGGCGAAGAGTGGAACGAGGAGATAGCGAAGAGGCTGGTGGAGGAGAGGGAGAGACGGGCCAAGGAGGAGATAGAAGACGCAAAGGCTAAGAAGCGGAAAGACAACTTTGTGCCGAACAGTTTTTACAAGGATAAGTATCAGCACTTGATAGGGAAAGAAGCTGCATTAGAAGCAGCCAGGAAGACAGAGGCGAATAGTAGCTACGGCTGTGGTAAGTAGAAACTTCCTGGTCGAACCAAAGAGATCTCTGACGATGAATTTTTAGTTCCCAGCGAAAATAAGAAGGACCAGCGGAGTATAGAGCAGACTCTGGCGGATATTCGGGCGAAGAAGAGGAAGTTGGAAGAGGCGAGCGCCGAAGCAGCGAGTTGTAAAGAGAAGATTGCCAAATAGCGAATTGAAACGTTCCAACGTTTTACCGAACTCTGAACTGTAAATATTCTCTGTTAGACAAGTTGCAATGTACAATGTACGTGTTCCCATCTCTCCTCCGTTATAGGATTGTTCGACGTTCGCAATACTCGTGTACCTGCGATAGGAGCAAAAGGGTTCTACTCGTTTTCTTTCGAGTTAGTGTATGTATTTACTAAAGAGATGAAACTAAGTTATATGTACAGTTTCCTTGCTTTTTTTACACCTCCGTGCAGAGTACAATATTGTTACAATTTCGACGTGTAGTTAAATGTATTCCGTGGTTGAATACTTTTGTATAGAGGTCCGCGGCGCCGGCTTGGGCCTTGTCGGGGTCAGCGAGTCGAATACGATCTGCTCCTTCAGAGCCAGCAGCTTCTTGAAGGTTTGATTCGTCGTGGATTTGTAGAGCTCCAGCCCTCGCACGATTATAACGTCCCGAATGTACGCCGCGTTGTCGTGTACCAGTTGTTTCTAAAACGATAAAAGAGCGCAACGGTTTTGGGGGTGTGCCCATAATCGGCGGCGAGGGTGTCGGTCAGTGGCGGATTTAAGGGCAAAGGCCCGGGTGGCAAACGTTCTGAGAGGCCCATTTTTTAGGGCTGTTCGAGTAATCGAATATTTTCCCGTTTATAATAATAATAATAATAATATTCGAGTAGCTGGAAATTCGGACTGAGCCGAGCCGAGTACTCGAAAGAACTGAGTAGCTCGAAGAAAACCGAGAAGTTTGAAGAAAACCGAGTAGCTTGAACAAAACTGAGTAGCTCTAAGAAAACCGAGTACTCGAATTTTTTCGAGAGGCTCAAAGAGAACCGAGCGCTTTTCTCGAGTCTTCTAACAGCTTTACATTTATAAAGTTTAGTATGATCGGTCGCCCCTTAAATCCGCGGCTGATGAAATTGCAGGAGAACCACTTGTTACCTCTTGCTTTAATTTCGGGTTTGTCAGCGACACAATTACGTGCTGCACCTGAGCGCGCATAACGGACACTAGGACCCCGTCTATCGTAGCCATCAGCTCCGGCGTAGCCACGCTGAGGGAGTCCTCCAGCAGGCTTATATAAATTTTCGAGAAGGCCAACGTGTTGTCGGTCAATGCCAACCAGCAATCGTTCGTCAAGTAGGACGGTGGCACAGCTATCCCAAGGTCGTCCAGTTCGGACAATAATTTCTGAACGTTTTTACTCGTCTCTAGATTAGTCGGCCGCCAAGTATCTTCCGCTATATGCACCTTCACCGTGTCGACGTACTTCTCGCCAGCGTCTTGTATAGCTTTGGCTAGCGGCGACCTAAGCTGTCCGTCCAGCTGATAACGGAAATCCATTCCGAGCTGCGTTAACTGGAAATAAAATGACATTTTCCGCGTGATAAATGACTTGTTCAAATTGTCCTTTCCACCACCAGCACAAGGCACTTGCCTGGTCGCAGTGACTCCGAACGGAGACTATACACTCCACCAAGGTGCTCAGGGACACCTGAGGGACGAACAGTTGCTTGGTCAAGTGGGTGGTTAAGTGCTTCACTTCTTGGCTGCACCAGACGACCAGCCCTGAATCCAAACGCAAGAATAAGAGACTGCAAGGAGACGAGAAGTCGCGACAATGTTTCAACATTATTACCGGACGTGCAATTCGTGGATTGCGGGAAGATCTTCAGGAACTCCTTCGCTATCTCCACGATGTTGCTGAAAGCGATCGCGCTGAGTTGCTTCACGTAAGGCGCGATGGGCCCCTCCCTTTTCACTCGTTTCAAACGCGCTTTTAGCACAGCGCTGCACAGCCGCAAGTACAGCTGGCATGCCTGCGCGCCTCTGTTCAGTTGTATCAACAGTCTCACGACTCTACGCGCGCTCCTCAAGCCGCCACCCTGAAGCGACTTCGCCTCTGCGCCTAATTCCAGCTCCTTCGTTAAAACATCCACCAGTGACCTTCCTCTGTCGTTCACCCTCGACTGAATGCCAACTAAAAGCGGCGTCGTCTGGGCATCCTTCAAATAGGCCTTAGCTTTCTCCAGTAGACTGTACGCCTCCTCGAAGTGACGCTGAGCTATGCAAGAGTCAAGGTCCTCCGCGACTTCCACCATCCACTCCGGCGGAGGCTCGTGGAACTCCGAGTCCTCGTCGTCTACACCTGCAAAAGAACGACTGACAAAATTTAATTTAATTTAATCTCATTTCGTTCTGCGGTACTTAGGCGCAACTGCCGAACATACCCAGGGTGTTGGAATCGAGAGACATCGACCGAGAAGGTATCGGCTTCTCCTCCTTCATGCGTTTAGCATTATTCGGCGCGTCGGTTGGATTATCTTCAGCCAGTTTCATCTTCTTCGCCTGCTCGCACTTATCCAACCATTCTTTCTGCAAAACGAACGCCGATTAAGCCGCCACCTTCCCCAGGACATTAACAGCACCGTCTTTGCAACACACTAACTTTACTCGTGGCGGTCGCGCACTGGAACACCCTGGTGTCGGAGAATGCTAGGAGCTTGAATGCTAGTTTCACCGTTCCTAGGTCCCTGACATTGACGATAGCTAGGCTCTCCAGATTATAAACGGCCTGCATTTTGTATCTAGGCGGTCCTCGTCTACTACCGTTCGCCAGCCAAGAGGCGATCATTAGAACGTCGTTGAATAAATATGCGTGAACCCTCTTCAACGGCGTCCCTTCCAACGGATCCAACTCGAGCAGGGAACCTTCGTGCAAGCACATGCGACCAGGTGTTTCCGCCAGGCTCTGTAAATTAGCGAAGAAGCTGCGTTAGTGTCTCCGACAAAGGAGCATCGAAGCTTCCGTGGCTCACCATAGCGCCTTCCACGTTCTCGAGGAGCTGCACCAGCTTCTGCTTCTGTTCCTCTTCTTTCGAAATAGAATCGTCGGTGCTTTCCAGCTGAGATTCGGACAAGTCCTCGAAGATGACGCCCGTGGTCCTGGTAGTGCCCAGTGTGCTCAAGAGGGAACGCTGCTCGCTGAGCAGTTGGGACAGCTGATACATCTCGCTCTCCAGGTGCGAGATCTCCTTGGCGGTCTCTATGAACTGCATGTAGTTTTGATAAACGTTACGCTTCAACTGCGCAGAGGTGCTGTTGGCGAGCTCCTGAATCTTGCCCCGCTGTTGCCTCAATTCATCCGCGCCAACGCATTGAGCGCCCAGGTCCTTCACGACTGAAATGTAAATTGGGCAATTAGAATAATGCATAGAGGGAATGGAGTTCCTGCAGTGATACTTACACTTCTCTGGATTGAAGTTCTCTGTAGCGAACACCTTTGCTAGACTGTCGGCCATGGTAGGAAGATACTCGTTACTGTTGGGATAATTAATTCTCATTCAACCAGAAGCTAGAGTAGCGACGAATTAGTCCTGCGCTACATCCGTTATCTCGGGGCTCCGAGTCATTCGCGGGAATAGTTAATACGTGTACGTAAAGGACGCCTAAGTACCAAGCTAGCTGCTATCTGCATCTGCCCTGCGCTGTTTTGCAATCTGAGTATAGGAACTTTGGCGTGTCTTATTCGAGATCACGGTCGAGTCGTGTCAAATTCCGATAACAATGCTGATGTCTACCACCCACCGCTCCTACTCTTGTCGCTCACGCGCGGACATCTAACAGTGAATACCTAAGATTCCAAAGCAATTCAAATTAACATTGTCGACTGATGGAACGTCGTTAGCATTCGATGATAATAATAAATAAAATAGCAATGAACAGGAAATTAATTTCTAATTAGATGCTATTTTATAATTCTTTAATAAATTATTTGCAGACGTGGGTTTAGATGAACTTTTCTCAACTTTTTACCTTCTAAATACGCTGTATAAAATTGGCACAGATACAGAATAAAATTTTTAACTTGTGGATTGCCACGTTCTCACGTCCTGAAATATCGACCTCCTAAAAACCACTGGATTTCGAGCGGTGGGTGTGGGCACAGACACAGACGAGTTATAGTATAGACCTATCAACCAATGCATTTTTCTGTCACCGGTTTGGGGGGTCCTAGGACCCCCTTACCATTTTAGTGTCGCATGCAACGTTACCGGAGAAGTCTCGAAACAGATGGTAACGCTACGCGTGGTAGGAATTAGAATATAACACGTGTAAAATTGGTCATTCGAAACCCGCGATTTACAAATGATTCTGTTAGAGTAACAATATAAAAATCGTTTTATAAACGTGTTCCGTGCAACATCAGAGAAAGAAGCATCACAACAAAACAAGAACACATACGCCTTTTAACCTTGCTGTCCTATTCGAGTTTATTTAACGTAAAATTAATTATTTTAACATAAAAATTTATATAAACAACAACACGATGTAACGTGGGATACCTCAATGCCAAGGACTTGTAACTTGGTAAAATTGTCGAAAACCCATCAGTTCCAGTATCTCGCTAAAAGTTTCCAACTTGCACATTCTTCTATCTTAACACTATACGCGTGCTTTTGGGTAGGGTAGGAACAATCGAATAACATTTCAAGTTACATATTTTATTCTCACATTTCACCAAAGTATTGCAACTCAAAGAAATTCTTATACAATCGCAGCTATCGGCTCGGTTCTCACCGATTACCAGGTCTCACCGCGTGGAGGTTGCTGCGCTTGGAGACCCGTAGAGAGATAGATGGAATCATAGTTCCGTCGATCTCCCTGTACATGAAACCCTTAGCCTACTAAACCAAAGAGATGGATGGAAACAAAGATCCATCGATCCCTTCGGTTCAGATATCGAATCGGAGATGAGGAACCAACAAAAGGTTTATCCCGAAAAAAAACTCTAATCCCATCCACCCTCCATTATAATCAACTCATCGCGTCCCGCATTGCAAGCAATGAGGGAAGCGGCAATCTCACTCTACTATTTAAAAAAAAATCCGCGGACGCGAAAGAGATTTTACAATTTCATAGTCTTAACAGACTATGCTTCGGTATATTAACCCTTCGGACTGTGATTGCAATATTCGGTAAAAGGCTACTAAAATTCTTTCAAAAGACTTTATTTTAAAGTCTAAAGGGTTAACATACACGCGTGAGAGAAATAGACGAGAGAGGTTCTCGTCGATCTCTTTGCTTTGCTCGATGCTTTCGAGTGACAAACAGATTCTAAGTATCTCATTGCAGAGATAGAAAAGAATTGACAAACGCACTTGCGTAACTTACGAGGGATATGCGAAAGCTAAGAATCTCCCGATTGAGATTGCAAAGGAGACTAAACGCGACATTCACTCTCGATGCACGGAATTTTCGTTTCTACATGTCGTGCGTGGCCGAGAACGAGCCATCTGAGACTACAGAGCGCATCGACTTGGAAGCCCGGTATAGAAGCCCGGTATTCGACAGGATATAGAACTCAGAATGGTCATGAACTGGCGCACATCATCGACTTACAAGGGTCTTCTGTCTAAAGCCGACAGACGCGACATTCACTCTCGATGCACGGAATTTTCATTTCTACATGTCGCGTGTGGCCGAGAACGAGCCATCTGAGACTACAGAGCGCATCGACTTGGAAGCCCGGTATAGAAGCCCGGTATTCGACAGGATATAGAACTCAGAATGGTCATGAACTGGCGCACATCATCGACTTACAAGGGTCTTCTGTCTAAAGCCGACAGGCGCGACATTCACTCTCGATGCACCGAATTTTCGTTTCTACATGTCGCGCGTGGCCGAGAACGAGCCATCTGAGACTACAGAGCGCATCGACTTGGAAGCCCGGTATAGAAGCCCGGTATTCGACAGGATATAGAACTCAGAATGGTCATGAACTGGCGGGCATCATCGACTAACAATGGTCTTGACTAACAATGGTCAGACGGGACGCGACGCGACGCGACGCGACGCGACATTCGCCCTCGATGCACCGAAATTTCGTTTCTACATGGAGACTCAGGTAAGTACTACGACTTTAGACACTCGTAAAAAGCCGTAATACCAGCACAGTCTGTCGCGCTCTACAGTCGAGCAACACCTTGCTCGAAATCGAAATCAGTGTCGAAGGCGAATTGTATTTCTAGAAAAGTGCATTTGGCACTCTTATATGTAAAAAGAACGAGACGGAACAGAAGCTTATCGCTCGAATTACGCAAGTGCATTTTTTAATAGATGTCGCGGACGCGAAAGAGATATACACTTTCCATTCTCGTCTATGTCTCTGTACGTACGTAGGTCTTTACAATTCTCTTACTTAAATCTAAACGCACGATTTCCTGAAAATCTTGCGAAAATATATTAACCCTTTGAACTTTGGTTGCAATATTTAGAGAGAAAAGGCTACTATGTTCTTTCAAAAGATTTTAATTTAAAGTTCAAAGGGTTAATAAGTGTATACACGCCGCGGGGTATATAGGGGTGGCTCTAATTCGAAAAAGGAGTAGCAACTTTTGGCCCTCTTGTATTTTAAACGCGCCATTTCAAGTATTTCATATTCCTTGCTCCCGGAATGGACTCGTTGGGCAAAGTCTTTTTGTTTGCATTTTGTAGGATGCATATCCTACCAGAATGCACTGCGTGCAATTAAGTAGGATGCTTACCCTTCCAAAATGCACGCACAAAGATTACTACCCAGGAATACAAGGTACTCGTGTCTACAATCGCATGCAAGTAGGCCCTCTTTAGGGCCTATGCTGCAGGCCCTCTCTAAGGCCCACGTTTTAGGCCCTCTCTAGGGCCTATGGCAGGCCCTCTCTAGGGTCCCCATTTGGGCCCTCTCTAGGGCCTACGCGCTAGGCCCTCTCTAGGGTCCATTTGTTGGGCCTTCTCCAGGGCCCACAGCTAGGCCCTCTCTAGGGCCTAGAATCTCCTTGGCAAGTCTAAGCTGAAAATTGAAGCTAAGCGAAAATTTGACTCTACATCCGCGATAAAAAAGCAATTAGAGCACCGGTGCTCTGGACGAACTTTATATGCGCAGAAAATTGGCTCTACTTTCGCGAAGAAAATTCAACTGGAGCTTCGGTGCTCTGGACAAGTCTTAGATACGCAAAAATTTGACTCTAAATTCGCGGTAATACTACTCTAAGTAAGAGCCACGGTGCTCTGCAATACATGGACGCGAAAAAAGCGGGGACTCTACGATCGCATTACAAATTTTTCGCGGTGACTCTACTCGACCCGATCGATTCGGTTATTTTATGAATTATTAATCGGAATTGTCAAAATCGCGAGCAACTGATTTAATTTTCTGATTTTAAAGCAGACACATGCATGTCACTATCTACGAGTACCTTGTATGGTCAGCTCATTTGATTCTGCTCTTTCCAACACATATGCGCGGCGGTTAGTGGCCTATTTCATATAACTGGCATTCGTTTTAGGAATATTTCTGCAATATTTCGTGAATATGGTTTAGAAAAGAGCCACGTCACGAGGCTATTGCCTAGACGCCCTAAGCCATACTCGCAAAATATTGCGTAAGTGTTCCCAAAACGAATGTCGAAAATGTGAAATGGGTCCCTGCATGTCGCGCATTTGTGTTAGAACGGCCAGAATCGAAAGAGCTGGCTACGCTACGTTTTCTACAGAAACCATTTTATTCTCTTGCATGCACCCACATTCAAAGAATTATAAAGTGACTTATCGTTCGCTGTCATCAAGAGTACTGCATCTCTGCAAACTCGAACCCCTGACCAGCACCCCTGGGACCAGCAACTCTGTGACCAGCACCCCTCGAACCGGCATCCATCGGACCAGCACCCATCGGATCAGCACCCATCGGATCAGCACCCATCGGACCAGCACCCATCGGACCAGCACCCATCGGACCAGCTCAGCAACCCTCAGCCCAGCAGCTCCAGTTGGACTCGTGCATGACTCTACTTTCGCGGTCAAAAAACTATTAGAGCACCGAAGCTCTCAACTAGTTTTACTTGCGCAAAAACACTGACTCTACGATTGCATTACGGGCAATCACAAACACTATTACTGAAACAGACAAGTTGTATTTAAGCAAGTTCCAAAAAATTTTCTTTAAATTCCAGGCAGCCACATGGAGCGCCACGCAATTCAGACATTTAGAAAAATTTCGAGCAGCCACATTGGGCGCTTAATGATTCTTAACATTCATAGGAAAAAGGAGTGGCCCCTTTGGGCGCCTAATACTTTTCAATTTTAATAAGAAAAGAAACGGCAGCGTCTATGCGCGCTTAACGATGTCTAATCACAAAACGGAAGAACAGCAGCCTCCTTGGGCGCATAATAATTCCGAATTGTAACGTGAAAAAAGCAGCCTCGTCAGGCGCTAATGGCATGGAATGCCAGAAAAATGTTCTAATTCTACTCTACAATGTTAGTAATCCCGAGCCCGCCAACGAAATTCTGAGTGAATCTGTTAAAGAATTCACCAGAAAACTCTTCGGCGAATCCCTCGGCGAATCCCTCGGCGAATCCCTCGGCGAATCCCTCGGTGAATCCCCCGGCGAATTCTTCGATGGAACGCTTAAAACTAGTGTTGCCTGCCCAAGTTTTCTAAGTTACATGCGGTTACAATTTCTTTCGCATATTTTAGAGGTACGCTTGCAATGCTTTCGAGTGACAAACAGATTCTAAATATCTCATTGCAGAGATAGAAAAGAATTGACAAACGGACACGGATTCGCCGTCTCCGTCTTCGGAATCATATTTCCGGAAAGAAAGAAAAGACAATCGAAAGTAGGGAATATAAAAGTCACTATCACAAGTGTTTAAAAGTATGCTAAATGAGAAACGGCATGGTGCACGGTCAAGCTAATTGTAAGAGAAAGCAAAAGCAAAAGGTGTCACTCTCGACAAGCAAGCCTACCTCTACCCTTAAATTTAGCCTATCGCACTCTTTACAATGAGCCCTAGTGGCATAATCTATCGCAAATATCCACTTGCGTAATGATTGCAATGTACGGTAAAAGGCTACTAAAATTCTTTCAAAAGACTTTACTTTAAAGTCTAAAGGGTTAATATACACGCGTGAGAGAAATAGACGAGAGGTTCTCGTCGATCAACAAAGAAGGAAAGACTACGGGTGAGCATGCAACGAGTATTGAATGGCGCAATTCCTACCACCCTGCTGAACGAGTCGAAAGGGAAAAGCGCACGGCATCTCTCAGGCGATCCTACTTGCTCCGACGCGTGCGACCCGCCAGGTGTAACCGGTGGGAAACACCCCGGCCGAACTTACTGTGCGTAGTTAGCAATCACGGCCCGAGTGACCTACGCAGGCAGCTTCCAAACGGTACACCCCCTACGCCCGAAACCTTTCCCTTTCGACAAGAACAAGGGATGAAACTGATCCACTCATACACATTCCATGCCTAGCTAGAGCATGAAACGAGTAATGAATGGCGCAATTCCTACCACCCTGAAGGAGTCGAAATGGAAAAGCGCACGGCATCTCTCAGGCGATCACTGTTGCTCCGACCACATGCGAACCTGCGAGCTCCCCCAGCCGCGTGTACCCTGGCTCAAGCCTACTTACGCGGAGATTGGGCAATCGGCCCGAGTGACCTACGCAGGCAGTGCACCAAAAGGTGCACCCCCTACGCCCGAAACTTTTCCCTTTCGACAAGAACACCAGGGGATGAAACTGATCCACCCATACAGATTCCATGCTCAGTCGCTTGCTTCCGGAAACGGAAACAGCGGCGACCTCCTCATCAGAGATGAGGAGCCAACGAAACAGCGACAAAGCTAATAAAATTCTGTAACTACTTGGCAACTGTACATCAAACGCGAAAGAGAGATACTCTTTACAATTTTATAGTCTTAACAGACTATGCTTCGGTATATTAACCCTTCGGACTGTGATTGCAATATTCGGTAAAAGGCTACTAAAATTCTTTCAAAAGACTTTACTTTAAGGGTTAACATACACGCGTGAGAGAAATAGACGAGAAAGGTTCTCGTCGATCTCTTTGCTTTGCTCGATGCTTTCGAGTGACAAACAGATTCTAAGTATCTCATTGCAGAGATAGAAAAGAATTGACAAACGCACTTGCGTAACTTACGAGGGATATGCGAAAGCTAAGAATCTCCCGATTGAGATTGCAAAGGAGACTAAACGCGACATTCACTCTCGATGCACGGAATTTTCGTTTCTACATGTCGTGCGTGGCCGAGAACGAGCCATCTGAGACTACAGAGCGCATCGACTTGGAAGCCCGGTATAGAAGCCCGGTATTCGACAGGATATAGAACTCAGAATGGTCATGAACTGGCGCACATCATCGACTTACAAGGGTCTTCTGTCTAAAGCCGACAGACGCGACATTCACTCTCGATGCACGGAATTTTCATTTCTACATGTCGCGTGTGGCCGAGAACGAGCCATCTGAGACTACAGAGCGCATCGACTTGGAAGCCCGGTATAGAAGCCCGGTATTCGACAGGATATAGAACTCAGAATGGTCATGAACTGGCGCACATCATCGACTTACAAGGGTCTTCTGTCTAAAGCCGACAGACGCGACATTCACTCTCGATGCACCGAATTTTCGTTTCTACATGTCGCGCGTGGCCGAGAACGAGCCATCTGAGACTACAGAGCGCATCGACTTGGAAGCCCGGTATAGAAGCCCGGTATTCGACAGGATATAGAACTCAGAATGGTCATGAACTGGCGGGCATCATCGACTAACAATGGTCTTGACTAACAATGGTCAGACGGGACGCGACGCGACGCGACATTCGCCCTCGATGCACCGAAATTTCGTTTCTACATGGAGACTCAGGTAAGTACTACGACTTTAGACACTCGTAAAAAGCCGTGATACCAGCACAGTCTGTCGCGCTCTACAGTCGAGCAACACCTTGCTCGAAATCGAAATCAGTGTCGAAGGCGAATTGTATTTCTAGAAAAGTGCATTTGGCACTCTTATATGTAAAAAGAACGAGACGGAACAAAAGCTTATCGCTCGAATTACGCAAGTGCATTTTTTAATAGATGTCGCGGACGCGAAAGAGATATACACTTTCCATTCTCGTCTATGTCTCTGTACGTACGTAGGTCTTTACAATTCTCTTACTTAAATCAAAACGCACGATTTCCTGAAAATCTTGCGAAAATATATTAACCCTTTGAACTTTGGTTGCAATATTTAGAGAGAAAAGGCTACTATGTTCTTTCAAAAGATTTTAATTTAAAGTCCAAAGGGTTAATAAGTGTATACACGCCGCGGGGTATATAGGGGTGACTCTAATTCGAAAAAGGAGTAGCAACTTTTACGCAAGTGCATTTTTGAATAGATGTCCAGACCGAACCAAGCTCACCGAATGTGAGTTTGGCTTGATCTGGACCCTTAAACTAGATCGTAGGCTTTAGCTTGATTCCGTTTCGAAAGTCTCAATGCTTGGGAAACGTTACCAAGGAGCCGAGCACACCACTTGGAGGTACCTACGAAAGTGACCCATTTCTACGAAATATTTCTGGTCTATGTTCCACCAATGCTTAGCGCATTTTTGAAAATTTGGAAAAAGTCTTATGGCTAAAGTTCATAAACTATGACTTATTGCCAGACTGGTTTAAATATTGTAAAGAGAGAGAATAGTAGAAGTAGCGAGCACAGTGACCAAGTAGTATCAATATCAACTGTCATTCTCAATTATTAATATTTGTATGAGAAAGAGCTTCAAGTAATGTAGTTGAAAATCCATAAGAAATTAATGCTTTCCATTCTCGTTTTATTAAGATAATCTAATGACTCGAATATAATTAAACTTGAGAAGTGTAACTCGTATTCAAAGCATCAAGGTTTGATTATAAAATTCAAGAAAAATAATTTCTAATATTTAAAACACGATATTAGCACTCTGACCTCGAATTTGAAATTTATTATTACTGTTTACGAGAACTAAGTATGTATTCGTGGTCACTGTGCTTGCTACAGCAATCATTTGTTCAATAGCATGCAGAAAAATTGAAAAAATGAAAATGTACCACTCACCGATCGTTGAACACAGTCTCACTACTATCCATGCAGACAGGAAGCTTGATTTCACTGAGATCCGATCACTATCGCAAGTAAAGTTCAACTGGCAGATCACGAATTCGGTAGAGGTTGTTGACGTTATGTCTCGCTCCAACGACTCCCAGCTCTTCGAGAAAAGTATTGCTCAAGAAGTCTTCTAGGTACTGGGTGAATTGTAGTAGAATCTTGTTAAGCGACCTCCCACATGGTCCAGTAATCGATGCAATTAATCCAGGAATCGAGATATCACGAAATAATATGCTCGCGCGTTCACTGACATCCGATCACTGTCGCAGGTAAATTTCATCTGGCAGATCACGAATTTGGTAAAGGTTGTTGACGTTCTGTCTCGCTCCAACGACTCCCAGTTCTTCGAGAAAAGTATTGCTCGAGAAGTCTTGTAGATACTGGTTGAATTGTAGTGGAATCTTGTTAAGCGACCTCCCACATGGTCCAGTAATCGATGCAATTAATCCAGGAATCGAGATATCACGAAATAATATGCTCACGCGTTGACTGACATCCGATCACTGTCGTAGGTAAAGTTCAACTGGCAGATCACAAATTTGGTAAAGGTTGTTGACGTTCTGTCTCGCACCAACGACTCCCAACTAACTTGAAATTCGTTCAGGCCAGAAATAATTTGATACAGCAATGTTCATTGCAAAATATGTACTTTTCGCAGCTGCAGCCATGCACCCTGCATTTTCTTGTATATGTCTTTTACTACTGGGGAGATCCCAAATCTGGGGAGGTATCAGATAAAATAAATCATGTAAACCTATCGAAGAAATGCATCAAATAAAATAAATAATGCAATCCCATCGAAGAAATACACGAAATAGATCGACTCATGCAAAAATCCACGAAGGAATGTATGAAATAGGACAGATGATGGAAAACAATCGAAGAAATCAGTTAAAAAGGAAGAGAAATCGGTTTTGGCCTTGGCAGAATATTAACATTTTGAATGGCTTTTAACGAACCCGAAAATTTCATCGGCACCAAACGAGTAAGCTAACCTCGGCTAGGGGGCCGAGGGGGTGCAGGAAAGACGAGGGCTGAAACCGTGACGAGGTCCCCAGGAAGTCCAAGTTGTCCAGTAGGTCCGAATGGTCCAGGTGGCGCAGGAAGGACCAGGGCTGAAACCCTGACCAGGTCCCCAGCAGCTCCAGCAGCTCCAGCAGCTCCAGCAGCTCCAGCAGCTCCACGTGGCCCGGCAGCTCCAGGGTCCCCGGAGGTCCTCCCGGCCCGAGGGGCCGACGACGACTGAGTACATGGAGCTCCGTGAGCTCCGTATATTCACTTCGAGAAACTATGTCCTGCAATCAAAACAAAGTCGACGGTTGATTACAATTGCGAAATCCAACGAATTCGTCGGCAAAAATGAATTTTCCGCTAAAATATCCATTCCAGTGGCTATTACTATGACAAATAATGTTAACAACATTTGCACTAACCGGCCAGTATAAATTATTATTAACTATGATCGATACAACTCGAGATATGAAGGAATTAGTAAGCTTTGGCCTTGGATTTGCAAATGATTTTCTATGCCAATTGAATTCTATTTTATTCTCAATGTTTAATCGTTCGATAAATGAATGTTAATACTTATACATATTACATAGTATTATTTATACTGTTTAAATACATTTTAGTTGAACGCTTCGAATCTACATATATGACGAAAACTTCCAAGCACTTCGAACATGATTCGAAGCTTAAAACTCTTAAATTCTTGATAGGTCTTGAAAATGAACATCTGATTGTCAAAAATTAGCCAGGTTGATCGGCCATTTCGAGAATTCTTTCTCGAGAATTTCTCGAGAAATATTATAATTGCTTATTTCTTATTTCTCGAGAAATTTTAGTCTAGCAAATCGCGAACGTATAAACACATCTACAATTTATAATAAATCTTATTAGTAACATTAGAACCTATATGAATTACAATAGAAAATCTCAGTAGAGAAGATTCTACATTATTGACTGGAAAATTCTTAACTGCAGAACTCTTAAATTCCTATTTAACAATTTAGAAAAATTGTATACCTACTGAATTAAGTAATGAGTTTCTTGTGGCGACGAAAGGAAAACGGCCACAGATTTTATCCCCCCACAAAAAGAAGGAAAGAAATAGATTAAAAACTATTTTACAATAAAAAAGTAATGTTTCACTTTGCACAAATTTTGCACTAAATAAATAATCAATTATATTTAATATCTGTTTTTCATTTATACAAGTTTTGTGTAAAGTGAACAGTAATGAATAATTAGTTAAAGTTTTCTGGTGTTTTTGATAAATATTATCAGCATTATTCCAAAAATATCAATTTTGTAATATTTCCTTCAATTTTTCGAGAATTCTCAAGACGTAGTTATGATCTGATTTTTGATTTCTCGAGAAATCAAGAACACTATTTATGACTGCATTGTCCCGCGAGTCGGGGGTGGACGTAGATACGGGTCCAAAACCTACCAAGATTTTGAAGCAAGAGTTTCAAGACTTTCAACACATTCAAGATCTATCAAGACTCTACTCTTTTTAACACTTATTTATTAATCAGTGTGAAAATTGGTGAAAAACTTCCTTGTATATTAAGGAAAAACTTTGTCGCTGCAAGTTATCTGTACGTCAAAATTGCCTCGATACTTTTTAACGGCGAAAGTTGAAAAACATGGGTTATGTCCAGTGTTACTTTTTAATTAAATATTACTACATTTTTTAACATAAGGGTTTTGTGCATACATTATACGGCTTCGCTAAGAGATTTCTGAGTTTTATGTTTCAAGTTTCATAATGATCCGTTAATATTTACTCAAGTTATCGCAATTTATGTTTAAAGAAATAATGATTTTGGTCGGAGAAATTTTCGTAGTTTATAATTTTTATCTCGATTACTAACAATTCGATAAAAAAACTGTAAATAGAAAAAATGTGTGCCGTGACGTGCTTTACAAGACTATATTTTTTAAAATACAGTTTAACAACATTTAATTTTCCAATTTTTATTACATCCAACCCTTCAATTTATGAATATATACTTACTATATAAGACGTTTTACAAACTTAATTAAAGCACACTGCTGTATGTAGATGCTAGATATTTTATAAACGAATGAAATATATTACGTGTAATATTTCTATTCTACCGGTAGCTCCGTTCAGACGGCTAGGCCACGAGTCGTGATGTTACGTCACGCGGCGTGCGATGAGAGCCGTGTATTGCCGCGCGAGGCCTGCCTTGTCTCCCCCCACCAAAGCCCATATTCGCCGAGGTACGTGACGCGACGCGGGGGTCATTCGTTCCGTGGACTTCGTTGAGTTAAGACGTTTCGATAGCTGCGTACGTAAATGGTACGCGTACATTATCTATCGTCACATAATTACTTCTATTCATTATTAGCCTTCTACTTTACTCTCTATCGTCATTTGCTGCTACTATTAATACACTTTTGTCCCGAAATTGATTATATATCGCGAGAAAACCATTACATATTCGTCACGTATTCCCTTCGTTGCCTTCGTGCCGATATTTCTGCACATTTAGTGCACACATATCGTGTCTCGGTATTCAAATACATCACTTTTCGGGCATATTTCAAGTTTATTTCTTGTTTAATTGCCTTATGAATGTTTTAATGCTTTTGTTTCAAACAGACGTTGAGGCGGAAAACGAAAGCAAAGGGCAGGCGACGCCATGACAGTTGACGGTTATTTGAACGATGCTTGGATGACGTCTGGTCATTCCTTCGAAAAAGAAGATGACAATACGTGTGGTATACGTATTTTTCTCATTATTTTATTGAATCATTGTTGGTTGTGAGGGTGATGGGTAATTTTGCAGTCTCATAATTCGATCTTTTCAAATAGGAAAAGATTGAATTATGATAAATTGAATAATTTTAATCAGATTTCTTTAAAAGTTTTAAAATGGCGTCTGTAGATGGTTACGAAATATTGAAGTGATCGAATTCTATTGCATTTCGGTCGCGTTTACGTAGAATTCAATGATTTTTAAGAGTCTATCTCTATGAAGCTGTTGTAATTGCATTTACGTTCGGTTTTGGATTCGGTTTTGCATTTACGTTCGGTTTTAGTTGATCGAGAACATGCTATTCAAGCATGAATAATTAAGGAATTTTGATTCGTGCCATGAATTTTGGATAATTATAAAGATCGTGATATATTTTGAAGTATTATTCGAATAACACGAACTTGCTTACAATTTTCATGACGAAAGCCACTACTATGATTCATTTAAATGTAACAATTATATGTGCAGTAGTATATACTGATTAATATCGTGTGTTACTGAAATACAAAGCTGCTCCTATCGAGCGAACATTCTGTATTTCCGCATCACATCTTGTATTCTAAATAACAAGGAGCGAAAGTCCCTTGGCTGGTTTCACGACAAACAATATTTCCTCGTGACAAACACTCGATGAAACCACATCCACCCCACCCTCCTATCCTACTTATTTTTCAGAGATTGTGACCGCGTGCAATGCGGTCAAATAGAGTCAGTGTTTATGACGTACAAAGTTTTCCGTTTTGAAGAGCACAGTTGCTCATAGTAGAGTTTCGTTAACAATTCGGGGATACGCGAGGGTAGAGCCAGTGTTTTCTACGCGAATTTATATTCTTTCACGAGCGTCGCGGCTCTGACCTTCGAATCGCGAGAATAGATTCAGTGCTTTGTTCGCCGATTATGATCTTTCGGGCGCGTTTGTAGTCTACTATTTCTTTATTTTTTTTTACTTTTGAAAGAGAAACTCGTTGTCGGAAATTAGATTTAGTGCGTCAGCTGAAGAGGAGATTTGTGCGCAGCATATTAATGGAAAGATGTAAGTATCTATGTATTTGATTTAATTCCTTTAAAGTAGAGTTGATTCTTCAAAATTTTAGAAAGAAAACAATTTTAAACAAATTAATTTTTAGAATAGAATCACGAAGAAATTCAAAACTAAAGAAACTTTTTATCATTTAGACATTATAAGAAAGAACTTTTGTTAATTTTAATTTTTAATATTTCATTTTTTCATTTTTTTCTTCTTAAAATGTCTAAATGATAAAAAGTTTCGTTAGTTTTGAATTGCTTCGTGGTTCTATATTAGAGTTGAAACAATCGTAACTTTAGAAAGAAATTATAATCGTGTTCTGTTCCTTCGTTACAGTTTGGGCGCAGCTGAGCAGCTTGGTGACTTCTCCTGAGCAGTAGCAGGGGTGTTGGCGTCTCCGGCACCGGGGCACAGCGAAATGTGAGTGCGCATGCATTATGGTTCCTCTGGTCACTCAATCATGTCGTAGGACGTTTGGTCCGAATCGACACGAGTGACCGGTTGTATATTTAACGAGCATAATGACCACGGGTATGATAACCATGCCCGTGAATTGTAACATTTTTGTCTGTGTATGTATTTATTAGACGAGGCTAGGACCTTCTTGTACGCCGCGCTTTTTCAATAGAATCACATTATAATCATAATTTCCAAGATAAACGGTTCCTAACGCGAATATTTATCATTGATCATACATTGATGTAGATATTTATTAAATAATGCACATAAAGGTGCATAGCAGCTCGAAAGGTATTGGTACAAATATCAATACGACTGAATGCTAATTTTTATGTAGCGAAGAAGTCTGATACTCTCAGACTCCACAGCTACGATCATTTTGATTTAATATGTAGTGGAACGATTATAATGACTTGAATTTCTTTTATTTTTCTGATATTACGTGTTCAAAAGTAACTTGATTTCTAAATGATGATAATATACACAAAAATGTAATTCCTTTCTTAAAAAGGTCACTCGTTTGCGTACACAATAGAATAATTAATTTCCATGTGCAAGAAGACAATTGAGGGTGGGGAAATTTCAGATTCAAAGTAATTAGCATGAGATCATACTTTCTTGTTTTATGAAATTTACTTTGACGATGGAATAGCCCGTTTTAAATTCTTAAAGTAAATTGTTCATGATTTTGATTGATTTTCTTAAACAATTGAATTTTAGAGTCTTTCTTCTCACTAATCGAATGTCGAGTAGAGTCCTTTTTCTTGATCTAAAGTAGAGTCCTTTCTTATTTATCAAAGTTTAAACTATTCACAAGTTGAAAGTCGAGCCACTTTGCTTAATAATGTAAAATGAAAGAATATTAGCCGGTTAGACAATATACAAACTAATGATATTTTCTAGTCGAGGATTTTTAGGATATCTTTCCGTACTCATTGCCTTTTAACTCATCCACGTGCCCAGGTGCTACTTGGGTGGGTGAAGGCAATGGGGCACGATGACTTTCTTTACTAATTAATTACATGTCGGCGGCTAGCATTGCGTTAGTGTATCGTGCACGCCGCATTTTCCACCTATGTGTGTTTGTGTGGTTAGGCGGTGGAATTTGCGTCGGTGAAAGATTTTCATTAAAGACCATCTTAACGAAACTATAACGTTGCAATAACGATATCAATGTTTCATATTCCTTGTTGCACACGATGATCATTCTAGTAAATAATCTGGGAATATGAAATTTAATCAATCTCGTACAATCAAATCAGATAGTAATAACGATTCATGTATGTACATAATACATATGTACAATGCACATTATCAAGTAATCCATTGTTTGAAATTGAAAATAGTTAATTGTTTTGTAAATCATACTTATACGCAATGGTCACTGCCTTTGCTAGCCGATTTCAGTGAAAACTGGTACGTACTTATTAGAGTGTGATTGTGTGTGAGAGACTGCTTTGCCATTTTTTAAATATACATAGCTGTTAGGTAGGATGGGTAACTTAGCTATTCGGTAGAATAGGTAACAGCTGTTCGGTAGGATGGGTAACCTAGCTGTTTGGGAGGATAGGTAACTTACCTTCTGGTACGAATGTGTAACTTAAATATAAGTAGGTAGGGCCGGGGCAGGTCATCGTATTCTCTGATCGCATGTTCCCCCCTGCGATGACCTGCTTTCAGGAAATTTGTGAGAAAAGTCGACGGCCAGACTAGCGCGAGTGGGGTATGCCCTCGCTTCTAGCCCCGCTATGTCGACTTTTTGACGCCAGTGGGACATTGCACATTGTCGCTGGTCGCGGTCGGCAGGACGGGCTTGGGCACGCTATTAAGGGGGTACTCCACTGTGAATGATTGAAAAATCAAGTTATTTTTAAAGATTTTTTCTCAGTAAATGCAACATATAATGAAATAAATTTTTTTCATATTTATTAAGCTACTCTTATATTATACCAAAAAAATTAAAAAGAATATTTTCAATTTGTGTTACTTGTTTTTTTACAGCGTTAATATGACACTTAAACAAAAACGGTATATTTGTGGTGCAGGTGATTTCCCTGCTTAGACTGATCCAAAACTAAAAATGCGAAGAGATTCTTAATCTGTATAAGTGTCTCTATCGTCCGTTCCTCAATTAACAATTTTTTCCGAAAAATAACCGAGATTTTTCTCGGGGAACATTCGAGAAAGACCATTATTTGGAGAACTTTTTCCTTCAAACAGGCGCCATTTCGTTATTTTTCAACAAAAATTGTTAATTGAGCTACGGGCGGTAGCGACACTCATACAGATTAAGAATTAAAATATTTTTTCAAATATTTTTCGTATAATATAAGAGTAGCTTTATAAAAACCAAAAAGATTTATTTCATTATATGTTGTATTTACTGAGAAAAAAATCCGTTCACTGTGGAACACCCCGTTAATTTTCAGAAGGGCGGACCGCCAGAAGCAAAGAAGTGGCCAAAGAGCCGAAGATAGCCCGGCCAGAAAAAAGGCCACATCATGTGGGCTACCAAGAATGGCCCTGCATCCTCGGGTGCAGGGTCATTCTTCGTAGGTATTATTTTGCCATTATGCTCGTCAGTAGTTGTAGTAGTAGTAGTAGTAGTAGTTTGGTTGGCCATAGGCTGACCTATCGATACCCCCTCCCCTGAAATTCAGCACACCGCGTTTTCAATTAGGGTTGCGAAGAAGATTACGCGGCCAGTTAGTGTTGCGACTAAATGTTGATCACGGTTTGAATTAGCGTTGCGAATCGAGTATTCCCCGCGTTTGGTACCAGCATAGCGTTGCGAATAAATAGGTATCGAACGTGATTGCTTGTAGTGTTTCGAAAAAAGAGTCGCGATTGTTTTTGAGATTGTTCTTGTATTTTGAAGTAAAGTTACTAGAGTTTGATTTATAGCATTAATTTTGATTCATTGTATTCTTTTTATTAGAGTTGCGATGCGACTGAACGCGTTTTTTTAATTACTCGTTCTAGTTTGATTCTAAATATTTTTTTGAGTTAGTGTTGCGATGATGATTGATCGCGTTTGTAATTAGAGTTGCGACCCCCAGCCCCCAATGCCCCAAAACTGTCCTGGGACATGTCCAGAGACATGTTCCTGGGGAAACAGAGTCCCGAGCAGCTGGATTTGCTGCGCATGGGACTCTACACAGCCTTCAGGAAGGCTGCAACGAATTAAAGTTAGAGTTGCGTATTACGAGACACAGGTGCATTGAATTTTTATTAGTGTTACGAAAAATGAAACCACCCACGTGGTGGTTCTCTGTAGCTTTTTATATTTGTTAGAGTAGTGTAGCTGCTTGAGAGTATTAAGTATACCTAGTAGAATTTTCAGTAATGAAGCACCATTCGGGAATTTTGAAGTTGTTTGAGAAATTAGTGCTGCGAGTAGTCTAAAGTCCTAGTGACTATGCTCGGGAGTTGATTTTAGTCTGTAATAAGCTAGCGTTGCGAAAGAAAGAAACGGTCCACTCACGGTTTTCTTGCATTAATGAGTGGACAATGATCATGGAGCAGCCCTAAGTGGCTGCACCATCCTCCTTCTACTCCCACCATCTACCCGCTCTTGAATCGAGTGTTTGTCACTGGAAATATTGTTTTGCAAAAAATGCCAATTAATAAGAAACTACAAGGAAATTATTGAGTTGATGTAACAAAGCACCCAATGTGCTTAATATTATGAATATCAATTGCTAATTTGCGTAATTTGTTCTATTTCATGTATTTTGTCTATGGTTTTGCGTGATTTATTTTATGTCCTGTTTTATTGTGTTTATTTAATTTTCTTCCAGGCTGGTAAAAGTTTTTGATTACCTACTATATATAATGATTGCTTGTCGAGTTATTGATACATAAACTTTAAAAGTGCCAATTAATGAGAAACTACAAGGAAATTATTGAGTTGATGTAACAAAGCACCCAATGTGCTTAATATTATGAATATCAATTGCTAATTTGCGTAATTTGTTCTATTTCATGTATTTCGTCTATGGTTTTGCGTGATTTATTTTATGCCCTGTAGGCTGGTCTCACTATTACTAACATAACGTAGTTATACCTTCGCGGTGAAGAGACTTAATAAAATAATATATTTAAAAATAAAAGTGATAGTGAAAAGTAATAGTGAAACGTGTTAGTGCAAAGTGATAGTGTTAGTCAATATTAACGCGTGCTCGTTGTTGCTACTTTCTGTATGAAAGTAACTTCGATTATTGTACAGTAAAGTGCTATTATTTCAATCTTCAACATTTACATAATAGTTTTTGATTACCTACTGAATACATATAACATACCCTATAATAATATATCATTATCAGTATTTTCACTGATAATTTCCCTCAAATATTCCCCTTTTATTCTTTTTTCATTCCTAATTAGTCCCAAACAAAAAATGTTCTGAATTCTGCTTAGTTTCATCGCGGTAGCTTTTCACAGAATAACTCCTTCTCTTGCCCGCTTGCGGAGCGATCGAGGATCGTTCTGCAATTGTGCATCAGGGGGATCGATGGAAACGAAAATAAAATTTTGCATCAAAGGAGGGCGGATGGGCCGTGGTTAGGGCGGGTCTCCACTCGCAGCGCTTCCACGTGGTGAGACGTGGGCAATCTGTATTATTTGAAATAATTGCTAATCGTATCACAAGTAACATTGTAATTCAATTATTAATTACATGACAAGTAATACGAGCCGATTGGTTGCGATTATCTATCTTCGTTAATCTCTATTCCATCCGTCCAGATTCGATTCTAAATATTTCTCCTACAATTTCATTTTATTTCTCAAATAATATTAAAAAAAAATACTCCAATAGCATTCTTGTATTAAAATATTTATTTGTAAAAAAATATATCTGCTTAATATTATATAATACATTTTTTTCTTTGTATAAATAGCCATTGTGATAATTGGCGCAATTTATGTATATCATTAGTTTTGTAAAGCTATTAATTTACGTCAATGTTTTTAAATGGGATTCTTTTTAATGGGTAAATTTTACAAAAAAGTTTCAATTCATTATTTTCAATGATTTTTACCTGTCGTAGAATATGCACCGTCTATTTAGACACGCGCGAAGTGCAGATATTTGCGGGAATGTTAGTAATGGTGTGAATTTCTAATATTTTACGGCGTACGACACGTGAAAATATTAGTTAAATGTTCCACTACACGTAAAATACTAACAATCAATTTCATCTTGCAATTTATAGCTTGTACAAGTTTTCAAGAAGTACTATCATATTTCAGAGCCATATAGGCTCGTGATCCCCGAAATTGATTTTGAGAGAGAAATCCGGCGTGAATCGTTGACAAACCGAGCCAAAGCGTAGCTTAGCAAAAGCACATCTTCTATGTTAAACTCTCCCCCTAAACAAGTCACACGTATACAAGCACGCACACAACTTTCAGCATTTCTACACATTTTAGAGTAGTTGCTGAGTTGGACGCTGTTCATGAGCAGAGGCCGCTAAATTCAGTCCTCGAGTTATGGATCGGTAATACAGTTTGGGTGGTGACACGAAGTTCCATAAGATGATAGGTCTATTCTATACTTCGTCGATGGTAAAGGTAGCTTAGCACCGAGAGAAGCATCGACGAAGTATATCTCGTCTGTGGAGAGAAGTATAAAAGTGTATACGGTAGAGTGGAACCAAAAACCAGGTACATACCTGGTCTGTGATTCCTACGACTACAACTGTGTTGGTAACATAAGCAGTGAAGCTCAAATGATAAAAAATATTTTTTAAATTGCCAAAAATCCTTCTTGCAGTCCACACTTTTATTAAAAAAAATCTGGTTCTCAAATTTCAGCCAATGTGGAGCATGCATCTTTTTGGAAGTTCCGCCCAAATGGCAAAATTAATATTTGTGTTAATTAACATTTTATTTGCTCCGATCCGACATCAAAATACTTCCTCCAGCTTCGCTCCTACTCCGCTCCAGCTGCTTTTTTTAAAATAAAAATTCTTTTAATGCTTTCAAACAGAGATCTTTCATTTGCGTCAAATCCTATCTTTCCAGCAAGAAAAAAACTCATAAAGAATGCTTAATTTTCGGGCAAAGAAAATACTACCACAAACGAGGTATAGAATAAAAAATCGAGAATTGGTATTTATTTAAAAATTTTCATTCGTCTGCCCTTACAAAATAAAATAAAATTTAAAATTGCTGCTCCGAGCTCCACTCCAACGCTCTGACATAAAGAACGCGTTACAAAGAAATCGCTGTGTATGCCACCTATCACAAAGATGCCACGATTAAAAGCGACTCGACCATTGGCAAGTCAGATCAGACGAAAATGGTCGTGAGTAATGGGAGGTTTGCTGCGTTTCTGCTGCTTTTGGCGTGTCTCTGCGACACCACGTCTTCGGAATGCACACAGCTGACACCTTGCTCCTGCATGTTCGCCGACGGGCAGGGATATGATCTGACACAACTCGGTAACTCTGGGTCCGCAGACACAGTATCCTTAACCTTCCTCTGCAAACCACACGTTACTTCTTACCATGCAAATATTCTGTTTCAGACCCTTGACAGCGTCTGCCGACAATCACACATTCTACTTCCAGCCATGTAAAAACACTCGCTTCAATGCGACCAGCGGAGACGAGTGCTCCAAAGGAAATGGCGTGTCTGTAAGAAACACCACTGCGCAGTTCATGTTTATCGACTCTAAACACACTCTAACTACGCCACGCGTCTCTCCTAGTTGTGCGTCACTATCGTCAACAGTTCGTTCAGCCTCGGCACGGCGGAGGAAACAAAGATGACACACCCTGAAGGTCAAAAGGATCCACTTCTAACGCTTCGTCATGCGACTAATGTGTCGACAATAGAACTAGTCTGTTGCGCGCATTGCAGCACAATCTTGACGGTTGATTCCTCTAATGACGGGAACTACGTAAGTTAAAGGAGCCTTTCGTCTTCGCGTGTACAAAGTTGCTCGATGGTTGTTGTTCGTTTTCAGCACCTGACGCTGGTATCGCAACACGCTTGCAAAATGCTGTTGCACTCGAAGGGCCTCTCGACTGGTTCGCTGTTGATTATCTACTTCATCGTGTTCGCTGGGATATACTTCATTGGCGGGGCGATAGCATTGAAGTTACTGAGAGGGGGGCAAGGTTGGGAGATGGTACCTAACCACAAGTTTTGGCGAGAGCTTCCTTCGCTTGTCAGAGTAAGTTTCACGAGCACAGCTACCGCGACGCTTTTTAATCCGGTGTACTTTTGTTTTACTAGGACGGGATCGCCTTCACATTCAGCTGCTGCCCGGCGAGCAGCTACGACAGAATATAGATCTAAATTCTCTTTGGTTTTGTTTACGCGTCTGTGTTCGATCTTACGGCGTAGCGTTCGATTTCGATGGATATTTTTTTTTACATTCGAGCAGTAAAGGATGCTCGTGTTTATCTCAAGTTTCGCGTTGCACATTTCACAGTGCGAGAGAGGGTAAGAGTATTTTCTACGATATACGATTATCTGGTACACTCTGAAAAAAGGGGCATGTGATATTCGTCGCGCTGCGGGTTCCGCGCGAGTTGCGACGCCAGTGTAAAAAATTCGCTGATTCTTTTTATACGAAAAATTTGTTGATGCACAGTTAGAGGGTAGAAGAAACGAGCGCGGGCACTATGGTCGCGCGCTCGCAACCAGTGGGCGTATTTAAACGCGTTCTGTATAAAATCTCAGCGACTTTACGGTGTAATATTTTATTAACGAATGCTAGCAATATAAAAATATAAATACTTATACATACATATATTTTATATACTTTCTGTTTTCTGTACGTATACGTATGTAAAATTTATAAAGACGTTCAATTATAATGCGACCGTAGGGTAGCGAGTGTTCCAATGAAACCACGGCATGGATTAATTCATCCCCCATCTATTCCAAGTGAATAGGAACGAACCACGCGCTACCGATACGGCGGTATAAAAAAATAACGATCGTTACTCGATAGCCCGAGTTTCGGAATACTGAATACATTCGTTGCCGTCGCGTTGTTTCGCGCGCGCGCGCATAATCAAGTGGGGAGAGGATTTATATACAAGATATTCCAGCGGCGGTGGGTTTTCAGAAGCTCTCGATACCGTCCACTTCTATCGAGACCTCGCGATCGGTTTGAATCAGGACCCAGCTGCCGTTGGCGTTCAGGTTATGGATATTTATGGCTTTCGCTGAGAAGCTGTTTACTATCTGCGCCACGTCTTGAATCCCCTTGGCGCGGTACAGGGAGACGGCGTGGTCCGCCAGGGGGACCCCGTTGGCGAACACCGCGTCATCCAGGGAGAGCAGCAGCGGTTGATTGTCGCGGACGGTTCCTGGAGCGAGAGGATAAATCAATAAGGATGCTGATAGGGTCTGTTCCGATTCACGCATTGAGTGCATGAAATTGGTGGCATCGTACGACTCCCTAGAATTTCTCTCACTTGCATGAGGCGCGCAAGAACTGATACTATTTCGAGTTCGTGCAGTGCCTGCGCGTCTCATACACCGCAAGTGAGAGAAATTCTAGGGAGTCGTACGATGCCACCAATTTCATTCGTTCAATGCGCGAATCTGAACGCACCCATAATTGCAGGGGAAAACAAGGCGTTACCTTTGATCCGATGGCCTTCCACCTGCACGAGGATCGCCTTCCCCTCGGCCTCCACGTGGCTCCCTTGAAGTTCAACGCCGACCTCCCGCGCCAGCGTGGGCGCGTTGATCATGTTCAAGCCGTTCTTCGTCTGCCCGGACAAGATCCCGACGAGAACGGCGGTTTGTACGAACGTCTTCTCCTGCAGCCCGTTGCCGATCATCTGGATCTGCACGGCGGCGTTCAGCTTCCCTTTCATGAACCGCGCGGCGAGCTTGCCTAGTTTGCTCGAGAGTTCTATCCACGGGGCGTTCTCGTCGGTCAGCGCAGCACTGAGAATCGGGGCGTTGACGATTCCCGTGACCGGGAATTCCGTCGACTTCCTGGCCAGCGCCAGGAACTGTTGGGCGATCTCCAGGGCGACCCGCTGCTGAGCCTCGGCGGTGCTAGCGCCTGCGGGACCAACAGGCGTTATAATCTCCGCGGTTATACATCATTTCCCGTGAATTATATTACCCTACCCAGGTGGGGAGTAGCGATGACCTTGGGATGGGCTATGAGCTTCAAGGTGACGGGGCTCTTCGGTGGTTCCTCGGCGAAGACGTCCAAAGCGGCGCCACCGCAATGACCCGCCTCGATGGAGCTCAGTAGCGCTTCCTCGTCCACGATTCCTCCGCGAGCCACGTTCACGATGCGCACTCCTTTCTTACACTTCGCCAGGGTGGCTGTGCTGATCAGATCTGCGAAGAACCGCGGGTAATTCGTAAGGGTAGTTGGGCGGAGGGCTTGGGGAATTGTTCTGTGCCTACTTCTGGTCTGCGGGATCAGCGGCGTGTGCACGGTGATGTAGTCAGCCACGGGCCATATCTCGTCTAGAGACAGCTTGTCGACGGCTAAGCGGTCAGCCTCCTCGGCGGTCAGTATCGGATCGAAGGCGACCACGTGCATTCCGTAAGACTGCATTCGCTGAGCGACCTCGCGGCCGATGCGGCCCATTCCCAGCACCGCGAGCGTCTTGCCGGACAGCTCGAAGCCGGAGTACTGCTTCCTGTCCCATCGACCCTCCTTCAGGGATTGCGCCGCCTGGGCGACGTTCCTCGCCAAGGCGGAGATCAGCGCGCAGGTGAGCTCGCAGGCGCTGATGCTGTTCCCACCCGGGGTGCTGTAGAACAATCGTTCCGTTAAGAAGCTTACCGCGGAAATCCGATTTTATTTTAAAAAGCGAGAGTAATATTACTTGAGCACGACCACGCCTTTGCGAGTCGCGGCCTGCAGGTCGATGTTGTCCACGCCTGTCCCGGCGCGACCCACCACGCGAAGGTTCGGGCAGGAGGCGAACACGTCGCTGGTCACCTTCGTCTCGGATCGCACGATCAAGGAGTCGTGTTTCTGTAACGGTTAACCCCATAAAAAACTTCAGAAAAGTAACAAAATTACGCTAAGTACATGAAATCAAATAAGACTCAAAAATAGAAGATAATAATAATTACAAAATAAAGAAAAGATGTGAAATCAATATCAGCTGCAAGTACATAAAGGTGCATTCACGCAGCGTGCAAAGGCGACACTGTGTAACACAATAAAAGGCAAAAAAGATGGCCAGGCCTGGAAGTCAAATACTTGGCGTGGACAAGCAAGATCAAGGTGTCGATAAGTAAGAATTATTTAAAAACCGGAAGCTAATAAAAGTGTTCGCGATGTGTCAAAGTTTTATTTAAATTGATGAATTATTAGCTGTATGGCACGACCAAGGAGTCGTGTTTCTGTAATGGTTATATGACAGTTATACGTAACGTATTTACGTATTACGAGCGCTACTTTGCGAGGTAAAAGTGTGCAGTGTTAAGTAGACCGAAAGAAGGAGGCACGCTAGGCTACAATTTTTATTTAAATAAAATTTCGAGTAACGAATGAGAGTTAAAAATTTACTCGCTACGTGCCGAATAAAGCTAACTCGGGTTAACAAACGAATGACGAATAATCTTTTTAACTTTTCGAAATTTTATTTAAATAAAAATTCTGCCCATCTCTGTGCTAGGCACACTGCGGGCGCATTAGTAAAATGGGGAAAGGAGAAATGGACTGATAAGTACAACGACCCGCGCAGTTAACCGGTATTCACGTTCGCCGACTGAACTGGATACAACCGGATAGATCGCTCGAGCACGAGCAATTAACAGAGACGGCGGCGAGCGAGAGTGTGTATCAAGTTGAATCGCCACAGTGGGTATCGCGGAAATAATAATGCCTGGCGCCAGTTTGCTGGAGAAAGCGCGGAAACTTGATTGGTGTGGCGATGTAGGATGGTTTGTTTATGTATACCTGAAGCTCCTTGATCAACTCCTCCTTCGACAGCTTGTATTTGGTGGTGACTGGTATGCCATGGCGGACGAGCAGCTCGCCGCAGGACGCATCCACAGGATCGCTGATGAGAACGCTTCGGAACGTAGCGGACATGTTATCCTTGAACACAGAAAGCCCGTGGGAATAATTACACGGAGCAGACCTGTGTTGATGAGCTGACGCGTGCTCAGCGTTCGCCTCCTTATGCCGCGTATGCTAAGTTCGCGTGTCTACGAAACAGCTATTCACAAACGCGCAGGAATCTTTTCCTTTACTTCCCAGCAAGCTTTCGCAAAATTTACTTTCTCTAAGACTTCTTAGAAACCCCGGAAGGAAAGAATGACGCAATCGCAGGTATTCTTCGAGCAGTAGATCGTAAATTTACCATAGTCTCGTGAAGAATCGAATGATACACGTCTGGTAAACAATGATCGCTTATGTAAGTGCAGCAAGGTGCGTTCCACGCGACAGAAGGTGGCCGAGACGGATCGTTATTGGTGCCGCGTAGAGGTTCGATTACGATCGAAAAATATCCGATGTTAAAGGAAGACGTACCTCGTGCGAATGGTTGTTGATTGCGACTGTACGACTCCGGGAACCACCACAAAAGAAGCCTGTACCGCTCGGATGGACGATCCAACCGTACACTGTGTTGTTTGCCGGTGATTTATCTTCTTATAGCGGTGTCCCCACTCGGTGGATCGATGGTAAATTCAGTCTAACGTGACGCGTCTACCGTCCCCTGCCTTATCCACCGAAGGAGCATTACCGAAACAGATCTCAAAAGGTCCTCGGCTGCCCCAGTCACTGTAATCCACCGGATTTTTTCGCCGCGATCTACCGGATCGATCCGGAGGTACGTGAACCAGCTACCAATAGGAGGTACTTCAACGTTTCATTTCGTTTTCTGTCGGCGAGGGGAATGGGACGGGGGGCATTCGTTTCCCGAGAATCCCCTTCCGGCTGGAAAATAAAAACCGTGGCCCGTGGGCTCGGTGATTTAAGCATCGTCCGGCGTCAGTTTCGATAAACGAAGAAAGAAGCTGGCAGAATACGGTCGCGTTACACGCGTGCGATACCAGTCTGCTGGAGACCGCAAAATATATTTTCCATTCCGGGGTCATCTGGTGTTCTGTGATGCAACTTCTGCTGGGGGTCCGCTTTAACCACGACAATAATTATTATTACGCCTTTATCAACGGCTTTGCGCCCCCGTTTCTATCTCCTCTCGCATTTCCCCTTCACCCGCTCTAGCTGATAAATCGAACACGGTGCCGTCCCATTTACATCTTCGAACTTTGATCATCCATCCATCAGTCATCGTTTCACCACGATTTTCTTCCGCCCCTCGCGTCGGGCTGATAGCCACCGTCGACGCAGGTCTGCGAAGCCGATGGCTTGCAGCATTTCATGACCCCCAGCGAATCGCTTATCTTATCTGCATGGAAAATAACTCTATCGGGGTCGACGCTGTTTTCCCGGAAAGATAGACCATGCCAGCGTCCGCGTGTTCCGAACGTTAACATTTTTTGCCATTGCTTTCTTGGCGGCGGGGCAAAACAGTGGACGTTATTTGCTTCGGCCGGACGATTCGCTCCGCGTCATCCATCTCGGTGTTTCGTAAACTTCCACTCGGGCGTCGCGCGTGGAGCGTTTTCCATGGGACTCGGGAGTCGCGATCGCCGGGCTGGTTGCAACGAAGATCCACGTATCTCGGCGACGGAAGATCGCTCGCCGGCCGATAAAGCGGAGGACTGAGGAATCGACGGACTGGAGCGAACCGGTTAGCCAGCTGTGCACCCGTGACCCCTTAAGATAGCGGCCGAAGGAAACAAAAACCGTTGATAACACTCGCAAGATTTGGTTGGGAAACAGAGGGGGGCGCGCGAGACAGATAGGCTGGAGGAGGCGGAGTGGCTGCTCGGAGAGAATGCAAGAAAGAAATCGAGACGACCGAATCTGTGTACGTAAGTAACGATGCTCTGTTATCAGGCGTATCTGCGCTGTGCACGTGGTGAATCGAACCCTGGTATAATAGTTGCCAGACACTTTCGCGTGCAATTTAAAATCTCACGATCCCTAACGATTTCATTGAGCTTCTATATGGAGCTCGTTTCTCCGCTAGAGCTCGACATATAAAAGGGAATTAACCTCGCGCTCGGAAAATACGTGCGCGAGAAGTTCGGGGAATTTTTCGAAATGGATGAAACGGTATTAGAACGAGCAGCGAATTTGCGAATGTAGTTTGGTAACTGCATCGTTCGCCACTGTTTTCCCATTCTATCTACGAGCCAAAGTTCTCATCAAGTATTCACCTCTCTGTTTATCCTGCGTAATATTATACGACTGGATTTTGCCGAGATTCCTTTCGTTCCGAGACGAATCGTAAGAAATATTCGCGGATGTGAAACGTTCTCTAAAAACACGGCCGGCACACGTGGCGGAGCGATTGAATCGTATATATCGAAGTAAGTACGTTAGGAGGGGGAGCGGAGTGGGTAGAGGAAGACGTCCATGGTTGGTTAGAGTACTCGAAATTGAACTGCCAGCTGGCTACGTTTTTCTCGGAAGCAACGTTCCGCGCACCAGTACCGTCTTTATAGAAATTCTAGAAATCCCGAACATTCTAGAACTGGATGGACTGTAGGCATAGGTGGCGATAGTAGATGTCGGAAACGAGTAGCATCGGAGAGTCGGCGTGAGAGATGGGCGGAATTTTTATTCAAGGGCCTATCTAGAAACTTTAGAAAAATCGATTTTTTATATTTTCTTGAAGGACAACAGCTTGAAAATGTTCTTTGAAAGTGTCAAGTTAATCCGACCAAAATTGAAAAAGTTATACGCGTGTAAGTAGGTAGGTGCTTCTCGATGTAGCGCTCAGACCCAAAACTTTAAACGCGGTTTCCACAAAATCATGTTTTCAAAGTCGGTGACACAGATAACTAAAAAATAATGAACCGATTTACTTGAGGCTGTGCAGGCTTATTTTAGGATTAAAAATCTAAGCGCTATCGGGATATTTTCCTGTTTTTGCCTAGACTTTTTTATACGCGAAAAACGAGCGATGTTTCAACTTTGCTCAGCGGCACATTTGTCTCAAAATAATCTTCCCAAAATCGGGCCCGGTAGCGCCTACATAATTTGATATATTATTTAAAAAAAAAATAGAATTTTCAACTTTTAGCCTACTTTTAGCTTAAAAGAAAGATAGCTCATAAAACTTTCAACACTTTTTACCACAGGAAAATACTGAAATATCCATAAGATGTACTCTTTCCAATAGACTAATATTTAATAACAAAAGTTTATCGATTTTTCAAGAAAAAAATTCCAAAGAAGCTTGTTGTTTTGACCGTTCTAGGTAGGCCTCCCTGCTTAAATAAAATTTCGAATAACAAATAAAAGTTAAAAAATTACTCGCCATGTGTCGAATAAAGCTAACTTGGGTTGACAAACGAACGACGAATAATCTTTTCAACTTTTATTCGTTATTCCAAATTGTATTTAAATAAAAACTCTGTCCATCTCTAAGCGTTAGGGAAATTGGTAACGCGGTTGGCCAGTAACGCAGAGGACCTGCCGACCTGTCTTAGCGGGATCTCGGGTTCGAGTCCCCATCGCCCGAGGTTTGTTTTTTTCTTTACAGAATGCTGTTCGAAGCTTAAGTCTGATGAGCGATAGTCTCTGGAACCCGCGATATCGTTCTACGGGAACCCACAACATCCGTAGATCCGCGATTTACTTCGATAAAGAGTTGTAACTTAGCCACGTGTGACGCGGTCCCCTCCTCCCCTTCGCGCTGCAACCCGGCGCGCCGTATAATGCTCGGCTGTCGGGCGGGTTGCGGTCTACGCAGCAACAGGAGGGGTTCTCTCGATCACCGTAACGCGCGTCAATTATCCTCGGAGAAGTATCAAGGCCGACGCTAAGACAGGTCAATTCCACGTGATTGATAAAGCCGATACAGGTGTAAAGTGGGGGGATTCCATCGGGTAGTGAAAATCGATATGGGGCGGGAAGCGTGGGAAATGCGCAGCCCTGCGCCTATGTTTAGAGGTAGACCGACGGGTCAGGTGCGCTTGTAATAGGAATCCTGGAATCCTCGTGCATATCGAAACACGGTCACGGCTGTAACACAATGAGCTGGGAATGAATAAACCATCCTAACCAGATCTTTGCCTCTAGTTACGTTCGGATATACGTTCTAGAGGAATTTCATCGTGGTCCCTCGAGACACTTAGCGCGGCCGTCTCCTCCCTAGATGTCTCGGATCAAGTGCTCCTCTCGCGCGAGGTATGAGCACGAGCACTGTGGGTTTCCTGGCCGGAGTTGAATCGAATCAGCGAACCGTGCGGAGGATTCGGGTTCTCGTGGCGCGTCCCCGTGTCTCCTCCCGTCCACCCCATCGCCAAGCCGGCTGCGCGGCCCCTGGAGCCGTGGCAGGCCAGCACCTCCCTCATCCCCGTGCGAAAGTTCCGTGAAAGGAACGCGTACAGCAGGGGATTCAAGCAGGAGTTGGTGTAGGAGATCAGGAATGTGGACAAGGTGAGGAGAGTGCTAAAGTCCGAGGTCCGGTCGTAGCTGGAGCCCCAGTGGCGCCAGACGATCCGGGCCTGCTGCGGCAGATTGCAAACGGCGAACATCATCACCACGCCGATCAACATTCTGCAAAATTACAAGTTCCTCCGTTCTCGCGCTTGGTGTAGCGTTCTCTAAAGCTAAGTAATCCTCTCTGTGCATCCGTCACTGGTTTAATTAAACCCTTCCGAATGGGCACCGAAGAGGACAGGCTGCGCAACAGGTGCAACGCGCGACAGTGAGAAATGAGCGACGCACGGTACACGTACCTTATCACGCCGCGTCTGGCACGTAGGACGTTGCTGCTGGAGGCCTGCACGCGGTGAAGTCTGCCGTTCCTGGCCCTGGCCATCAGCTCGGTGCCAGCCAGGGTGGCGCTGCTCCTCCACAAGCCTACCGCGATCCTCGAGTACAGGCAGGACATCAGAACCAACGGCACAAGGTAGAGGAATATCAGGTTCACCGTCTCCAGGACGTTCTTATTGTGCTTCTTGATATTCGCTATGCAAATGATGTCCACGTCCCCGTTGGCTAAACGGTTCCTCACCGTCTCCACGTAGAAGAACCGCGGGGAGGCGTAGATCGCCGCGATCACCCAGACCAGGCCAACCACCAGCTGCAGCCGGCTCCTGGTCAGCACCGATCTGCACTGGATCGGGTAAACGATGGCCAGGTACCGCTCCACGCACACCACCACCAGTATCAGCACGCTGGCCGTGTAGGAGAGCGCGTGCACGAACATGTACACCTTGCAGAGGAAATCGCCCAGCCTCCAGCTGTTCATCAAGTAGTTCGTTAGGGTCTGGTAGACGCAGAACACGCCCACGCACAAATCGGCCACCGCCAAGTTCGCCAGGAAGAGGTTCGTGATGCTGCGCATCCGGCGGGAGAAGGTCACCACCACGATCACCATCAGATTCCCTGCAACCACGCGACAAAGCGGTGTAGACCGAGACCACGTGATCTAAGGGACCCGGGGAATCTGGGGATTAGTAGAAGGGGAACATCTTCTTCTAACTTCAACACACTTTTGATTATTATACCACACTATACGACTTCTTAGGCATTTCCGATATGAAGGGAGGAATAAAATTACTCGCCATGTGTCGAATAAAGCTAATTCGGGTTAGGCAAGTGCTTATTTTACTCATCTACTTGCCATCGGGCAACCTGACAGCCTGGCCAATCCGCCGCTGTAGATAGTTCTATGTGACGTCACGTCTTCCCCACGCGTAGGGAATTGCCTGGCAACTCCGCCGGGGAATCTTTCTGCGGGAAATTCTCCGGTCGCCCCGGGAGAGTCGCGGGTCTAACGAATTTCCACGGAGCCAGCGTCTCATTCCAATCACGTTCATTCTAGTGAGTTTTATTGGCTCGCACCGTCGCTGCGACGGTTTGCAAGTTCCGCGCGGCGCTTTGAATGACAATGGCCGAGGCCATTCAAGATTACGGAATATGTACGTAAATAGGCACCGTGTACAGGTTGGCTCGGCTCGGTGACGCTTTTGAGTCCGCCTTGAAACGTGCCACTCAGTTTGCCCGCGTTTAGAGACTTCCGGCGCCTGGAATCGGTATTGTCCTAGGTTATGGGGTTGCTCGATAACGACTGCGCCTGCATTCTTTTAATCCAGTTCTTTTCCTGCGCGACCGTCGGCGTCCAGTTATGCAAGGCGGATTTACATAACCGTCACGGACGGTTAACGAGCAGCTAATAACTAAGTAGGCAGGATTGTTACGACGGATCGACTTTCCTCTTGGAGGATATTTGCTCCGAGGCCGTTTATCTTCGGATTACACTGTCCGACAAGGTTCTTGAACCGTAATGAAATATATCGTTCTCGATAAAACTTTTCCTCGCTGAAAACGAATATGGCCGCGAAAATGGCGTAGCACAGCAGAAGATTGAGAAAATTGAGTTTGGGAAATTAAAACCGACTTCGAAAAATGAAAATACGCTGAGAAGTAAAAAATAATTTTGTTCCTTATTTTATCTACGACTCTCAATTTTTTATGTCGGCGCCCCATCATTTGCACTTAAAACAATTGAGAGTCGTAGATTAAATAAGGATCAATATTATTTTCCACTTTTCAGTGCATTTTAAATTTTTTGAAGTTGGTTTTAAATTTTTTATTTCTTACCTTTTTTAATTATTTAAGTCGTATAACTACATTTATTTTAAAAAAATATAGGCAGGCCTACAAAAGGAGCTGCTCGTAAAAAATAGAACCGTTTGCTAGAAACGGAAGATTCCAATAATACTGAAACAGATTTCTTATTTTTTATATAACTTTAAAGCTACTGAAACGATTTTGATAATTCTTTCTCCATGTCCTAAGTTGATTGAAGCTAAACTAAATGCAGTAAGTTTCACGAAAACTGTAAAATAATTTTTTCCAAATGATAGATCTAATTAAAAATTTTCTGTCTGTTACAGTTCGCGAGTTATAACACAGAATCGGAAAACAGCCGTATTTTCAGGGGTCAATTACGGGCAGCAAATAAAAATTGCGTTATAATCAGGAGGAAATCCTCTACATATTCTCAAAGTTTCAGAATATTTCGAATTCCCAGGTTAAAAGATATTAGGAAATCTATTTCAACATCCACCCTACTTTTCTCGCGTTGCAAAAATGGTCCGGATTGCTGTGAGCAGCCTGATAAATCGCGCTCAGTGAAAAATGGGATCGTGGGTTTTTCGTCGGGCTAGGATCCCAGCTCCGTAGGGATTACGCGTTCCACTGTTCAAATTAACCGTCCCATCGCGTCGAACGTGAGTTCGTTTCGATTAAGCTACGCGCCCTTCTCGCGCTGGAATAAACACTCGAAATAATGGAAATGTTATTTTCTCATTTAACCGCGCTGTATAAAACACCGACAACTCTCTCCGCCGGAATCTATTGTTTTATTCCGCAGCACCCGCATGCCCCGCGAATTTGGTTATCCCATCAAATTCGCGCGGCCGATGGAAACGACCGAATATACGGGCTCGCCCTTCCTTTGCTTTCGCCGCCCCTCGATTTCTCCAGGTACCGTTTCCAACGAAACAGGGCTCCCACATAACCGCGGCATAACCGCCCCCCGTCGTTTCTATTATTTTTAGAAGCAATTCCGGCGATATGGTATAAATAAGCGGGGGGTAAAAGGAGCTGGTCCAATAATGTTCCCGTCCCTTCCAGCAAACTTTAAATTGTTTCCAAAAGCGATTGTCACGTTCTCCGTGAACTTTACATCCCTCCCCCACGGCCAACCCCGAGAAACATTCCGAAATTCGTTTGTATGAACGTTGTAACTTACTCGCCACACGATGCGCGGTGACTACGAGCTACGCGTACTTATCCCCCGCGTTAAACTCCGGGAGAAAGTTCAGGGGGGAGAGGGGCTGTGGCGCACTCGGGATTTAATCTTGGGGGGAGCCGAGTCGAAGAGATGAAAATATTTTTAATGCAAATTCAGTAGAATTCATTAGGTGAATGTAAAAATTTATTTCAAGAATAACATCCGCGTTTCTCTTCTGTTTACAAAGCCCCCTCTTTGGGGGGTGCCATCGAAAAATCGGATCGTAATAGGGTGGAAAAGTTGCGTACTAAGGCCAATAAAATCAGTAAAAAATTTCAGCATAATCGCACAATATCTTCTTTTTTTTTTTAAAAAAATTTCAAAATTCGAGCACTTTTTCGAGACCTGACTCAGAGAAACCCGCGATCGATCGGATCTCATCGATCGCTGGGTCCCCTCTGCCACGCAGTTCCATTGAAATTCTCGCCTCAGATGTTTGCACTTGATTTCCATAACTTCAGCCCCGACGGCTGAAGTTGCTCCTTTTTCCACCTGCGACTTGCTCGCGCGTGAATCACTTGCTTGCCCAGCGTCGCGCTGGCAGTGAATACGATGATCAAGGCACCCGTATATTTCTTCCTCGATTTGGAAAAAGTGCTCGCGAGCTTCCGTCCCCGCGGCGCCGCGGGGAGAAACACGTGTCGCCGTAGGGGATGTTTCTGACACGTGACTTTTAAAGAAAGGAGATATTGGCTCGGCGACGCGGCACGGAATCATTTCTCGGGAGCGCGTTCGCTCCGCGCTTGACAGTTCTTGTATACGGGATAGATTAAGGGGACTAGGCAGCCGGTTCGCTCGAGAATCAAGTATTCTGTGCGAATTAATCACAGGGAAATGGAAACGAGGAAGGACTTCTCCTTTGATAGAATGTTCATTATTATCGCGTGGAGTAAAAACCTATTTTTTTCCAGACATTTCTATTTTACACATGGCTCTAGACGGGGTTGATTATGCGATGTCCCACTAATTTTCGCGCGGTATTATTTCAAGTCTCCATCATAAATCTCATCAAAATCACTCCACCAAAGTCCCTCAAACTCAACTCTTACCCCTTTTTCCCCAATCGCTGATCACCTTGGCGATGTACCTTAGCAGTCGCCATCTCACTACAAACGTTCTTTCGCATAGGCCGTGTCTAAACTTATTTCGCGGAATTATTACGGGTAACTTTTAACTAAATGCAACGGTAAATCCAATTACCGGGACAAATCAAGACAAGTGCTCTAACGGGTGTCCCCCAGTGCGTATTCGCTTACTAAATCTTCCCTGGTCGATTAGTGTGCTGAATTTCACATTCTCGCCCGACGTCCATCAAATATTCAGTGTGCAGAATTTCACATTCTCACCTGACGTCCATCAAATACTCAGTGTGCAGAATTTCACATTCTCACCTGACGGCCACCAAATACTCAGTGTGCAGAATTTCACATTCTCGCCTAACTGCCCCAAACCCTCAGAGTTGCGGAATTTAACATTCTCGCCTGAGTCCCACTAACCTTCAGTGTGCGGAATTACACATTCTCGCCTGACTTTTTTCCCCACATGTCATCGTCCTAAAGACCTCTACCCGGGACGTGACAATTATATACATTTTTTTTTTACAAGGATTTCCTTGGAAAAAAGAATTGAACCAAAATTATTAAAATAGCAATTATAAGTTGATTTTGAAACCATAAACTCAGAGTCTGATCGTAGGAGGTGGAAATTTTTTTATTTAAATAAAATTTCGAATAACGAATAAAAGTTAGAAAGATTATTCGTCATTTGTTTGCTAACCCGAGTTAGCTTTATTCGACACGTGGCGAGTAATTTTTTTAACTTTTATTCGTTATACGAAATTGTATTTAAATAAAAATTCTGCACAACTCTGGTTGGGTAATAGCAACGAAATGGAGTTTAACCCTCTGTGGTCGCAGGTTTTTATAATCACAAATTGGTCACATGGCGTTCACTGCACCCTAGCCTTATTTCTGAGTTACTATTTTTGTATTTTTGAATGTTCTAACTTTTGAGTGATAATTGTAACATTCGTAATATTCATACAATCGTGTTTTAATAGTCGTCTTCTGGAAATGTTTGGCTATTTGATAGTTGAGGAAAAGACGATTTTTTTATTAAAATTCACCAAAATTTTTCAGTTTTAATATTGAGGTCTGAAAATATACAGAAATACTGGCAAAAAAAATTCCGGAGCTGCGATACACCCCGTGTGACCACGAAGGTTTAATATTGACAAGTGTCGCGTTGTCACGTTTTCCAGAAGTAGGAGTCCTAATTTCCCTATTCTCTATGCGGGGACCAGCTAGCGTCGAAATCAGCCACAAGGGATCATGGTATTATTTAAACCTCCCCAATTTCATTTGATATGCATATTCAACATACTGTATCTAAAGCCTTAAACCTTTGAACTCATTAAACTTTCTCTTTAGAAATTGTAGAGACTTGAGAAGCCCGCATATGATATTATATTTACGCTACTCCCATACTAATCCGATTCTTGAAATGCTCTTCGCATACTATCAAGCACGAATCTCAGCTTGAGAGAATCCAGCATAGTTAGGATATGATATATTTCAAAGATGCCCGTCGATTCCAAAAAATGTAACATGCGATTAAATACGACCATCACATAATTTCTTATATTTCAGTTATTTATAACTTATTATATATTTCAATAACATCTAATGAATGCACAATTTCATCTTATGGAAAAATGAAATACCTACATTTTCAATATCTGAAGTGTGAATTTATACAAATTATTGACCTAGTTTCCGTGCGCTCAATAGCTTTTGCTATCATAAAAACGCTATCTCTAATTTTTCTAAATTTGATATATTTTTTAAAGTTGATATTGATGTTATTTTTCTAAATAACGTAATCAAATTAGACAGTAACTGAAATGGTATCGGTGCACTGGTTCGGTCACTTTAATTTTATTTTTTAAATGTTTATATTAATTTCCGACGTTTTAGTCATTCATTTTGACCCTTTTCAAGGAAAGTTTCAATATAAAGACAAATACTGCGAGTGCTATTGAAAATTAGTTGCACCGTTCTAATTGAATATGCGATCCGCGAGTCGGTTGGAAGAAGACTGAGGTAAACAGCGGACAAAACAAGACCATCTAGAAGGTGAACTGAAATGTGGTCAGAAGAAACCGTTAAGAAATACAAAGTGACCGAACCAGTGCGCCGATACCATTTTAGTTAAGATCTACGGTCGAAATCTAATTTATAAAATTTTTTCAAATTAGACAGTACTGTTAAACAAAATACAACATTATTTTATCGAAATTTTCTGTCCTCTACAGGGTTTAGTTTTAATTTAATACAAATTTTAACCTCGAAATCAGATTCTGCGATCTCAAAAACCCCCAGAATGACCATCTTCATAATAATAAATGATGAAATGTGAACGTAAGAATTTTTCATCACGTTTTCGGCGACTCAGACCACTGTGCAGCGCATGTGAAGGGTCTAGAATATTAATTAATATATTACAATTTATGCATCTTCCTCTCTTCATTTTTATGGTCTCTTACAGTCTTTTACAGTTGGTAATCAAAATTTTATATGAAAACTGAAAATTATTCCTAAAAAAATTAAAAGTGTCTTACTTTCGCGGCCGTCAAAGTGATCATTTCCCTTAAGAGAATCCAACATAGTTAGGATATGATAATTTATTTTAAAGTGTACTTGTCCAAGTTACCTATTCAAATGTAGATTTTGCTATATTGTTGTTATCGTGTAATTTTATTTTTGGTATTTTATAGTTTACAATCTCGTGTGCCGAAATGTATTTCGTTTTCCATATCGTAAACAATGTGTTTTCAACTTTAGTAACGAGCTTCATTGCAGAAGAAAAATATTTTGAACGTGTTGCAAAAATTTCAAGTCAATCCACAAAAGATTTGTAACATGTTTTCTTATAATCACTGCAAAACCGCAGAAAAACGGCCACACCTCAGGCGACTGTAGCGCCGTCACACACATATTTTATAGTATTAATAAGCACTACTCAAAAGTGCTAGCCACAAATTGTATTTATTTCCTTGAAATTAATTCCCCTAAAAGTACCATTATTAAAAAGCCTGATTGCCTAAGTCTAAGTAGTCCCTTTAAAGATTCAGGCGCCTGAAACTGTTTGCCCGGCGTGCAGCGCGATCCGCGTGACCGGCGATCGCAGGCGGAAGCGGAAAAGGGGCGTTTCGATCACTGAAATCGCTAGAGCTGTTCCCTCGGAAAACAAACGGTTTTGGGTTAGGTTACAGACCCGCGCCAGCCCCGCAATTTTCTCCAACAATGATTTCCATCCGCGGAACACGGAACGTTCCCTCCGTCGTAAGTAAACACTCCGTCACGTAAGGACGTTACGAACTCGTCAAGAACAGCTGGAGGGTTGCTCGGCACAAGGGGCCTCGGAGGCCGAAAACGAGGGGACGGAAGTGAATTTTCAGCGATAAAGGCGGAAGTTTTACGCGTGCAGTGGGTAAATCGACTCCCCGAGTTCTATTAAAACGCGGCGGGAATGCCGTAATGCGGGATTCGATATTTTAAGAGCGCCGGATGGCGATTCCCGACGCTCGGAGAATAACGAGTTCTAAGGGGGATAAAGCGGAGCCCCACCTTGCGGTATAATAGCGATTACAAAGATTAAAATGAAAGTTCGCGGGAGCGGCCGGTTTAACGCATTTCGTCGCGAAGCTCGTCGCGGGGCTGCATGGAGAATCCAGGACGAATGTAAATGAAATATTCCCTCTGCAGTGTGCGGGGCGGAGCAAGGCTGTCGGAGGCTTTCAATTTCTCTCCGCTTCCTTTTCCACCTGATCGTCGAACTCCGCGATTGCGCCGCTTCGGGCACGTGTATTTGTCGCGCCCCTGGCGAGCAGGAATTCAATGGATGCTCGCTTCCCCGTCCGCGTGACGGTCACGCGTTACCGTCGGCTGCAAGCGTGTGTTCCGTGCAGCGCGAAAAAACGAGGCGGACAAAGAAAGTTGGCGCGCGTAGGAAGGGGAAGAGAATTTCGACGGGGTCCCGGCGAGACCGTTGCGTATCGGCTTTAGACTCGGTGCATGACGGGTTGCCGTTGCCCCCGCGGAGCCCTGTGTGTAATACACAACTCAGCATTATCGGCGGTTATTTTATTTACCCAGCCGGTAGCGCGGCTATAAATCTATTGTTCCGCGCTATACAGATTTACGGCGATACTGCTCCGCTGAGCGTGGCGTAGGGCTTACCGAAGAAGCAGGAGACGAAGACGATGGTGTACAGCACGATGAAGATCGCCTTCACGTCGGTCCTGTCGAAGATGTAATCCTCGTTCAGGGACGAGTTGTACAGCAGGCTTTCGTTGCTCATCGAGCTCTCGTTGTGGACCTCGTAAATGATCGTAGCGTGATCGTCGATCATCCTGAAAGAAGATCGTGCGGGAAACGTTACGCTCGACCAGGGGCGGGTTAAGATTTCTGGGACCAGGGGCTGTGAAACTTTCGGGGACCATTAATTGAAAAGCGGGGAGGGAGAGTAATTTTTTTTAAAATAAATCTTCGACAATTGAAACTTATTCTGAACAAAATTAAGAGTGGTGCCAACAATTTTTTTTCGTTTAAATAAGGAACTTTTTTTGCGTTCAGTGGGGGATTTAAGGAAAACGGCCTAAGTAGGTGGCGAACGTTCTGAGGGGCCCATTTTTTCGGGAAATGAAGAGGTAGTTTAGTAAAAACTGTGTTTGTAAAAAATCATAATTTTTTCTGAAGATGGATCCTTGCGAAGGGGGGTAGGTGGCAGCTACTCATCCGCGGACGGTTAAATTCGCCACTGTTTCCGCTCGATCCTTTCCGAAGGATTGTTTCACAATAGAACGATAGAACCAATTCCCGAATGTAGACACGACGTAAACAGCCTCCCCTCCTGTTTCGTTCAAAATGTCGCGTGAACTGGAGCGAAGTTTAGCTGGGAACACGCGACGAGCATGATCTCTTAATCCCATTGTCGCACGTAGCCGCGAGAGTAGCCCTGCCCCTTTGCGAGGGCAACCTGTCCGGCTAAGGAAGATCGATGTTCCGTTGCTGGCACCTATTTACTCCGTGACGCGAGCATAAATACCCGTTGCAAAGAGTCTGCGAGACCGTGTCGATTCTAGACATGCAACAAACCCCCTCCCCCCCAGGGTGAACTCGATCACCGCAGCCCCTTAAGTGGACTAGGCAGTCAGGTCGCTCGAAGATTAAGTATTTTTTGCGAATTAATTGCAAGGAAATTGGTACAAACGGTGACTAGTACTTTTCGGTAATGTTTATTAATACTATAAACTGCAACAAATTTTGTTTTGATTATATATGTATATGTGGGACGACTGAGGTGTCCTCTGTGGTGTGGGCGTTTTTCTGCGGTTTTGCCCTGATTGCGAAAAAACCGAGGTTCAGATCACGTCCAAATTTATACAGCAGGTTGAAAATATATTCCTTTCTGGATTGTGCAAATTTCTAGTTTCCGAGATGAAAAAAGATAGCCACCTGTGCACCGCAAGAATCGACATTTATCATACAAATCACCTTCTCCTTAGTAGTCGGTATTTTAATAATTTTAGTTCAACCCTTCTGCTAGAGGTCCCCTCTAAAATACATGTTCTAAAACAGGGTTGACTAACTGGTAGCTCAGGAGCCACCGGGGCTCCTCCGCCTTGCTTCTTTTCTTCTCTTTTCGACTGCAATCGTCAGAGTCTATACTGCATTCCATATGAGAGCATACCGACGCCCCTACCGATTTGCGACCGATCTGCGCAGCTCCCACTACTACCCACAATTTGAACTGCATGCGATTGGTCGTGGTAATTTCCAAGGAATAACTGGTACATCCCAAACGCGAGACCTGACCGTTGTCAACGTAAACAGTTCGCGAAAAGTTAACAGAGAGAGTAAGTAGAAGGTCGTGCGACGGAGAGAAACATAGGCGGTTCAGTGGGGAGTCGAGCGTACCAACGCCTCCTGAGGGTCGTGCCTGCGCGAAATCTGTATGCTCTAATGTGGAACGCAGTATAGTAGGTATGGAGGGAGCCGTTCAGCGTAGCAGCAAGGCGGAAGGGCCTCCGATGGCTCGCGAGCCACAAGTTAGTCAACCCTGTTCTAAAAAAAATATATTCCAAGGAAACCATTGTATCTTTATGTTTATGCTCAATATCAGGGCAGATCCAAAGATATTTGTATGATCAACCTCGCCTGGGGCCATTTGTAAAATAGATATGTATTCAAGAAAAATATGTTTTTACCTTATGTGATAGTACTAAACATTCTGTAAAAGGAAAAGTCTGTGCATGCTTTCATCTACTTGTAATTAATTCGCAAAAAATACTCTGACTGCCTAAGTAAGTAGTTCCCTCAATCGCCGCGGAAAAGCGGACGCTCGTCCGTCAAAGTGCATTACGCAACGTCTACTTCCTCCACTACGTTTCGATACGTTGCCAACACTGCGAACGCCACTTGAAAAAAAAAAAAAAAAGATCGATCGGTTGGCGTTGCGTATACTTTTTCGGGGCATCCGAGTGCTCGGCGTTCGAGGGCGATACCTCCCGAACCTGCTTCGATGCACTAGATCGTGTGTAACGAAATTAAGGAGGGGGGAGCGGTGTTGTCTTCGTTCGCTTAAAAGGGGAGCCTTCCTACGTGCCTCGTGTGTCCGCGAGGAATCGATAACCGTGTGCTGAAGCGAGACACGGGAACATTCCGAGTGTCCACTCGGAGCTCCGGATGCTCGGATTCCGAAGGCGGTTGAAAGTTACGGTCGAGTTTGAGGAGTCGGGGTTGGATGTCAGCGACAATGAATCCCAATTAAGGGCCCGTGAAGATTAATCGATTTCACATACAACGCTAGACGCTGAGGCTCCCCACTTTCGCAGATATATAAGCGTCGACAGCAGATGTTGACACTAGCGCGGACTCGCTGAAGCCGCGTCCCCACTACGCCGACAAGGTCGTTCGACAGTGCCAAACAGGTGTAGACATGTCTGTCAGCGGCCTTACCGATCGCCCAGCGCAGTGGGGACCCGGCTTTACCGAATTGATTTCCATTGCTCTATACGCTGTCTGGGGCCGTTAATTTGCCTTTAAAATTACCGCGGACGCGCGCGTGCCGTTGCATGGCCTTTGGTATATCTTCGGGCTCACGTCACGGTTGTTATGAAAATTGGGCGCGGGGGTTTCGGCACCTTAATCGGGGCGCGATTATCGCCACTCGCGCATCGAGCGATACTTATTCGGGGAATTAATTGGGCTGTGGAACTAAGCCGTGAAAACAGTCGTTGCTGTATGAAGAGATCCAAGCCACCGTGGGAATAAGAACGGATGGCGAATTCGTGTGCCGGAATACTTTAGCGAAGCGAATGATGTTTGTTGTTCTCTGGATAACCGTTATTAAGGGGGTGTTTAGCCGGTGTTCATGTTTATTTTTCGGGGTGGGGAGAGAAGATACAGTGTTCGTGCTTTGTATACACTTTTATTTATCTTTTAGCTGTTTAAAATCATGAAGGATGATTTAAAATATTTACGACTTTCAGAGCTATAATGAACGTCCTGGCTGAGTTGCTCCAAGGCTAGCCGCTTTCCTATTGGACAGAAAAAATTTAACCAAACGGTTTTTTTAACCCTTATGAGTGTCGCTATCGCCCCTACTACGATAAGAAATTTAAAAAAAAATTCTACAAAATGGCAGACGGTTAAAGATGCAATACGTTTTTTCCTACGGTTTTGGTAACATTTAGGTGGCAAAACAAAATCGAAGTTTAGAAAATATTGGCCCGATTTTGGTAGGGGCTATAGCGACATTCGTAAGGATTAAGAAAACGTTGCGTTCAATTTTTTTCTGCACTATAGGAAAGCCTCCAGCCTTGAGACAAGTCAGCAAGAATGCTGATAACTCTGAAAATTTGAAACACTTTATATCATCCTTCATGATTTTAAACAGTCAAAAGAAGAATAAAAGTCTATAAAAAGCACCAATTTCGAATTGCTTTTTGAATTATAAATCGGCCATCTAATTTTTGGTATTTTTTATAAAGTAGCTGTACATCTTTTTCCGTCAATTTTAATCAATGTTTCAGTAATGTTTACTTATTGGAGAGAATAAATTAAAATTTGTGGGAGTGCACACAGCTATTCTGCTCATCTGAAATAAAAAAACCAAACTGATTCTTAATCAAGGGGAGTTTAGCAACAGCCGGTACCAGAATTAATTCAAAACCGTGTCTTTCCTTTTTTTTAGTCCACGAAAGCTACGATAAGTGTGGAAAAATTGGTAGCCAAGCTTCAAAGTGCAGTCGTTTGTAAATTGTCGATTTTCTCTTCTATTTTAGTACCGACTACAGCCAAGCTCGCTCTAATTGAGAGTCAGTTTGCTTTTTTTTATTTCGGATGAGCCGGAATCACGGCAGACAAGACTTGTTTACCAAATGTATTCAAACGCTTCCCCTGGCACAAATGTTAATTACTTCCCTTTAATATAAGTTGCAAACAACACCAAAACATGGATAAATATACGAACCAAATATTGACGCAAAAAGTTGTACAACTGTTGCATAAAAAAATGCCAAAAATTGTGTAATAAACCAATTTTTCAATTCTTCATTATAAGGGAACGTTCCACTATGACGCCTTGATAAAGTACCGCCGTTTAGAAATTTTTTTGTCACAAAAATAATGTGTTTACTATATTGAAGTTTTTTCTATTTATTAATATGTGTTTTAGGAATACAATAATTTTTTTTCCTCTTTTTTTTTAATGCTTCCTTGCCCCAAAATAAGGGGGTGTAATATACGCTGTGAAAAAAGACGCTTCGACTGCGTGGTCGATTTTGGAAGAACCATTTATCTGGGAATCATACATTTTCGTTGTTCTAATTTTGATAATTCAACTTTGGATTTTTTTTTAAGAAATCTGTGATCCGATTCCTCTGAAATTTGGACCATGTTTTAATGCATCTTTGAAGAAGTTGCAGGTTTTTTTTTATGAAATTATAACCATAAATATATTAAATAAGGAAATTATAATTTCGACCGCACTTGTAGATTATCCAATATACAGTTATGCACGATCGACCATCACACCTCGCAAAATTCGTCTTCCATTGGTGTAGGTACGTGACATTTATTTACCAGGTAATCTGAAACAGGTAAACGTCACAGCGCTTCATTTTGTAAATATGTAGCTTGAAACTGCTGAACCAGCAAAAGACAAAAAAAGAATTATTGCGCTATGTGGAGAGTTTTCAAACGGAAAGCTCTGAACCTTCAATTTTTGCAATCCAATTTTGCGCCAATTGTATTATGTCACAAAAGAAGTATAGAACGTAGCGGTATTCTCGTTTATCAAATTCGAGCTACATATGTTCAAAGAGAAACGCCGTTACATTTTTCTGTTTCAGATTACCTGGAAGGTAAATACCATACACACCAGCGGACGATGAGTTTTGCACGGCGTGACGCATAACATTATCATTAAAAATGAATAAAAAAAAAAATGTGCAATGTTTTCAAGGATGCATAAAAACATTTTCAGGTGAATCGAAATGCTAGTTTCTTAAATAAAAAATCTAAACTTTGCTATATTTTTAGCCCATAAAATAGGATTCCCCTTAAACTTACCGTGAATTATTATCTGGCAATATATCGCGGGCCCGTAGATTTCGAAGTAACATCTCTAAGCTGCGAACTCGAGCCGTATCTGACAAGATCGATCAGCGATTTATCCGTCACGTTTGCAAGTTTATCGGCAATACAAGCCGCCCGATATCAAGGGAAGTTCTTGAACGATGCGATCTGTACCACGTAAATCGGATCGCCCCCGATTACATCCAGCCTAAGTATTTTCACGCGGCGGTGGAACACGAAAATAATTCCCCGCACTTGGCACGATACCACACGATACCGGCGATCGCTAAGATCGCAATTAAGGATTGAATCGCGACGATGCGACACTTTCTATAATCCGCTAATAAGTGTCAACAAAATTGAACCGTGAATTCCGGTAGCCTGTTGTAAGTTCCGGTGCGATTAACCGATGGAAACTTCACGGCACAGTGTCAGTTTTGCATAGTAATCGCGCTCCCCGTGCCGGAGCACAGCAAGCGATAAATTCTATTCAGAATTTAATCAAGCGCTGGACTTTCAAAGGCCCCGTTGCTTATCGAATTACAGTGCATTTGCGCCGAGGAAGAGGACAGCCGCGGGTGCCCCGACGGGCATTCTTACCTGGTGGTCCCTTGGCTGAAGAAGTCAATTCCCGCGCGAGCCATGGCACCCTCTCTTCCCTGCAGGTTCCTCGCAAGTGTTCCCACCTTCGACGACATGTATTATTAAATCCGCCAGCGATGGCAAATGGGAACAGAGCTTTTCCTACTCCGCCACTCGCTGGTCCGCGTTTTCAATCTTTTAAAATGGGCACCTCCCGAGCTCGCTTGACGGACAAAGGAAGATCCCAGGCCTCCTCGATCCCTGTACTACTTAAGCGTATCGTCATTCATCGCCGACGGAAACGCGGGCAAGAGTACGCGGCGTCCTTTTCCCCCGGACGCTGTGCCGCGTGTCTCGCGCATATTTTTGAAATAGTTTATTAAAACTGCGAATTACTTTCCGCGCTCCTGTCCCGAACAAAGGGCCGCGGGCTCCAAAGGTCGTTTTCCTCTCCGCGGCACAATGGCCCCGGAAGCGCAGCGACGGAAGCGATTATCGTGGCGCCAAGCCGCCGTCCCGCGCTGTACTGAGAGCTTCGCGATTTCATTCATAGCCGCCTGCCCGTGAGCTGACCGAGACGTCCGGGTCTCGCGCAGGCGTTACATCCTCTTCCGACTGCTTCCTTGTTCCGTGGGAAAAAGTGGGGGACGAAAAGGAAGACTAGCCACTTTGCGGAGTACTGTTACAATTCCGAAATCGGCCACTTCCAGGGAGCAAACGATCGCGTGAACGGATTGCCTTGTCGGGTGGAGAATGTGGCCAGCATCGTTCTCGAGCAGAATCCGCCGTGTCGCGCCCCCTGCGATCCATGGATCGTCGGATTAATGATAAGTGGCAGAACGGTGATAAATAGTGGAGGGCACGCATCGATAGCTCCTCGATCGGCGATAGGAACGTTACGATGGACGGCGAGCAGTCCCCACTACGACTCGAATTTACGCGCGTGACGCTGCACGAGCCGTCTGCCGCGTAATCGTTCGAGAGGCTGCTCGTCGAGGGGCGCGGAGGGGCGACGCAGCGAGTGCTTTGTGCGATGCCGATCTCACGCTGGGACTCTCGTGGAAGACTCGTGCGAGGAATGAAGGCATGGTGAGAGCAACGGGAACGTGCGTGTGAACGTTCACCGAAGATCGGCGGTTAACTAGTGTGTCGTTGGCCCGGAAGACAAGGGGAAGCGGAAAGAGACGGGAGGATGAATACTGTGCGCAGGAAACGTGAGTGTTGTTGTGTAAAGGCAGCGTGCTCAGTGGCGGACTGGGCAGAGTGTCAGCTGACCCGGCGGCAAGTGGGCCCTGCGGGCCCCATCAAGGGGGGAAGCTGTTGCATTTCTTTTGGGTGAATTTTTTGTGAGGAAACTATATTTGCAATCTTCTTAAAACTTTTAAGCTATATTATTAGTTATTTGAAGAAGCGAAAAACGATTTTTTGGTATTAAAGTTACGCTTACCACTGGGCACGCTGGCATGGTTACGGATAGTGGCGTCTTTATGTCTTGGGCACTCAGGGCAGTCACCAGGGGTCCCATGATAGTAGGGCCGTAGGGGCCTCCAAATAAAAAAAGTCTAATTTCAAGTCTCATTCAGGGACCCCAGTGCATTGCTTTGCCTAGGGGCCTACAATGATCTTACGACGCTTCTGGTTGCATGGAACTGATAAGTGCGTTTAGACCTTAAAGGTCTGCGCACACTTGTCAGTTCCGTGTCAGTACCGTTATGGCGTAGCACTGGTAAGGAGAAGAAACCCTCTACGCTCCTCTTCTTACCACTGGCACGTCGTAACGGTACTGACACGGAACTGATAAGTGCGGTTAGACCTCAAAGGGGGCTACATACCTGTGCTTGTACGTTTCAAGTGGCCGCGTGTGACAGAGACGCCTGCATCTCTTACACAAAACGGAGGTTGCCTGTTCTGTCCTGGACGAGGGCTTACAAACTCGCATGGCTGCCCCAAGACGCGCTGGCTGGCTTCACGGTGGGCCTCACCGCGATTCCCCAGGGTATTGCTTACGGTGTCGTCGCTGGATTGAATCCCGAGGTATATACACGCGATGACAACGGCGTCCGCGGACTTTTTTCTAGGGGCAGGCCAGTGGCGAATTTAAGAAAAAAGGCCCAGGTAGCAAACGTTCTGAGAGGCCCATTTTTTTCGGGAAAATGAAGAGATAGTTTACTAAAAACAAGCCAAGTATAGTAGTACGAAAAAAATTGTAGTGTTTGGGAACCTACATCTAATCATAATTTTTTTGGAGATAGGACCCTAGGGGGTCTTTTGGGCAGGGGTCCAGGCGGCAACTGCTCATCAGCCGCCCTGTTAAATCCGCCACTGGGGCAGGGGCAATTCTGTTGCTTGCTCGAACTCATTTTGCAGCGTGAATTTCCTTAAAAACTTAAAAATATTCACTTCTTTATTATAAACTTAATAAAAATTAGTTCTTAAAAATAAGCGAGCCAAGGGGGTGCGACTACCCTACCCATGCACGGAGGAACAATAGTCATCGCTGGTAAATTTCTCACGCCAGTTTCTTCCTCTTTCCGGTAGTATGGGCTTTACGCGTCCTTCATGGCGTCCTTCGTGTACATCATCTTCGGCTCGTGTGAGAGCATCACCATCGGGCCCACCGCCATCATGGCCACCATGGTGCAACCCTTGGTGGCCAGCTACGGGTCCGATATAGCAGTGTTGCTGACGTTTCTCAAGGGTTGCATCATCACGGCGCTGGGGCTGTTTCATTTGGGTGAGTGCACTTGGCGAAGGGATTGACTCCCTTTACACGATCCACGAGACGGACTAGGTTTCAGGCTTCCTGCTGGACTTCATCTCCCTGCCAGTGATTACCGGCTTCACAGCGGCCGCATCGGTCAACATAGCCGCGTCGCAGATCAAACCGTTGTTGGGTATTCCTGGGAGGAGCGAGGACCTCGTTGATTCCCTGAAGTCAGTGTTCTCTAATCTGCACAGCGTTAGGTACCAAGACACGCTGCTAGGCCTTGGGACTGTGGCCGTCTTGGTTCTGTTTAAGGTATCCCAAAATCGAGTCGCAAATCCTCATTCCTTCTTTACTAATATATTACTTGGACTGAAACTCTCTCATATCGTTGAACAACTTTAATAACCGTCAATAATAAATTATTTTTATTGTAGAAATTTAATAAGTTCTTAAAATAATTAAACGAACCGAGTTTCATTTCTGTATGCTGATTTCTGGTAAATATGTGATATTGGGTCTTTATTTATCGGCATAATTTTACAAAGTCCGTACAAGAGTTAACTTATCACAGCCTATTCTCAGACTGCAGTCAGCCAATTAATTGTACCATTGCAATCTCCCTAAGAACCTGCCTGGACGTCGAACGGGGACATGGCCGCAGAAGCTCGCATGGTCGGTGACGTTGGCCCGCAACGCTTTGGTGGTGGTCGCGGGGATCATCATGGCGTATATTTTCCATGAGAACGGGCAGGACCCCTTTAAGCTGACTGGTGAGGATACGATTGCACGCGGCGGAGGAAACGGACGTAGAAAAAGAGTGTTATTTCTTCTTATGTTTGCAATAATGTATCAACAGGGTTATACCCCGTTAAGAATAACCCCCCCCTTCCGCCGATGTTCCGCTGTTTTTTACAAAAAGTGTAACGATTTCTCAGGAACGATGGGCGAAGGATTGCCGCCGTTTGGCCCGCCGCCTTTCTCGATAACTGCCAACAACCGAACGTACAATTTCCTGGAGACGACGACCGTTATGGGGACGACGCTTTTCTCCCTCCCGATCGTATCCACGATCGAGCACATGGCGATAGCGAAGGCTTTCGGTACGCTGCGCAATAAAATTAATTGGGTTCTACTAGGTGTGCGAGCGATGATAATAAAAAGAAAAACTGTGGATCGATCCGTGTGTTTAGCGATGGGCAAGTCACTGGACGCCACTCAGGAAATGCTCGCCCTGGGGATCTGCAACATATTCGGCTCAATGGTGCGATCGATGCCAGTCACTGGCTCCTTTACCAGGACGGCGGTCAACCACGCTTCTGGAGTGAAGACGACGTTTGGTGGACTGTTCACGGGTCGGTGTTTCCGAGCTTCCTCCACGTTGGAAACCGCACGGCTGCAGGATTGATTAAAAGGACACTCCGTTAATAGCGACGCTTCTTTTCCAGGCTGCCTGGTGCTGCTAGCAGCTGGCCTGCTGACTTCCACCTTCCGTTTCATCCCCAAAGCCACTCTGGCCGGCGTCATCATATGCGCCATGTACTACATGCTGGATTTCAAGACGTACGCTATGCTGTGGCGGGCGAAAAGTGAGCGGACCGATTGTACAGTAAGTGGAATAAAATCCTGAGGGTAGTGTTTCAACGCGTCTCTGTTTCAGAGACCGACTTTCTGCTGATGCTGACGACCTTGCTGTTCTGCGTGTTCCTCAAGCTCGAGTGGGGAATCATTATTGGTATAATTCTGAATCTACTCCTACTGCTGTACTTCTCCTCGCGACCTTCCGTCTACACCGACGTCGAGCAGGTAAAGCGGAGGTTCATTGTACCCTGTTGGAACTTTTACGTACGAGTGCTAAATTGCAGGTGGGTGATGACACTGTGATACGCGTTACACCCGAAGAGGCTATCACGTTCCCAGCCGCGGAGAGCTTCAGAGCTAACATAATGAAGCTCACCGAAGAGAACTCGTGCAAGGTGGTGCTCGACTGCAGGAATCTGAAGAGGATCGACGTTACGGTGGCGAAGGCAAGTACTTAGTATCTGTTACTTCGCGCACAGCTTCTTTTCCAAGCTCTTCTGAACGCAGTATCCTAATCAAAAAATCGTTAACCTCGCAGAACCTCAAGCTCCTGGCAAACGATCTACGGGTTCGCGGGCAGAGCATCGTTTGTACAAATTGCCAGGGCGACGTAGGGTCTGTACTGAAGACCGTCGCCCCGGATCTCGAGGCGTACTCGAGGGATAAGCACGCACCAGCCCACGGCGATCGCGACGTCTCAGCGGAACGGTGATCATTATCTTAGCTGTGGGAACCTTTGTGCGACGAAAGATGAAGCGAACAATGTGTAGACAGCTCGTTGAGAGAGAGACGATGTTATCGAGGGTAATAAAAAATAATCCGTAAATTGATCTGCTTGGACGACGTGCAGTTTTGCCGAGTGCGTGCGAGATAAGGAATGCTATCGGATAATCGGATCTGGCGAACGCGATCCGTAAGAGTGATGGAGGACGAATCCGATCGATCACCAGGGGAACATATCGCTGCTTGGGTCGAACGTTTATTTCTGGCCAATTTGATTGTAAACAAATGATCGGCAGGCTCGTCAGCATCCGTTAGGTATTCGTTACGATACCTGGATCCATTCGATGCGCGACTTCCACGTGCTCCTCCATCGTCTCGTTCTCCAGTAGAATCCAGTAGCAATGCTTGCAGTGCCTTCGACGATGGGACTTCACGTGCGTGGACAGCGAGAGCATGGTGGCGATCTGCTCGCCGCAGAAATTGCACTCGAAACGCAAAGCTCGAGGCTCTGATAGCTACAATCCCACGGGAAGCAGTTATGAATAACTAGCTTTACTATTCAGCTTCGTCCGAAATTTAGATTCTGATTTTTAAAAAAACATTCCATTTATTTATTTTTTTTTGTGAAAATTTTAGCTGGATTAACTAAAAGTATTTTGGAAGATTAGCTGGGACACATTTCGTGACCCCAGAGTTTTCCGTTCGCAAATTTTTAGGCGATAAACAAACACACAAAGACTTTTTGGTTTATATATTATGATTAACGAATAACACATTTTATCATTTTATATTTTTTGTTCGCGTGCTACTGTTTCTCGGGCTGCATAAATTTGATATTTTAACTTTGTACACCCTTAACTCCACAATCGAGAAAGATTTACTCCGCCGACCCTACTCGTGATACTCACGTCGATAGCGTCGCCGCCACCGCCATGGTCATCCTTCTCGCAGATCACTGTGTACTGTGGTGTCTTCGAGTCAGAAGTTTGCCTCCGTCGTAGCTGTAGCGGCAACACGATCGGATATTTCCCGTCTTCCAGCTACAAACACCATTTTTCCCTTCATCGTGACAAAATAAACACCGCGATGTGCCTCGCAGGCACATCGTTTGTTACGTCGGATACTATATCAGCGAACACGCGAGATTTCAAAATATGATTGACCCTCCGACGGCTCGGAATGTTCGCACGGAAGTCACCGCCTGAGTCAGCTTCGACCCATAACTATCCTGCTATACGCTTTTTGAACGATAATTTTCTTCTCAGAGTAGTAGAGAAGTAATTTTTTAGATTACCGAGGTTTGCTTACTACTGATAGCGATGGACTCAAGACACGTCCGATTTGCTTCGAATTTATAAGGTAAGTTTCGAATCATTTCGAAATCAGGGCGTAAGTTTCGAATCCTGAGTTTAAGTTATTATTATTTATTTCATAGGTAAAGTGCCTTTAGTTTACAATAAACCACTCATAAAGTTAACAAAGAAACAATGTGAAAGAAAAGAAAAGAGAAGAAAAGTCAGTATAAAAATAAAGAAATAATAATACAAGGAAATAATGGAACTATAGCACTATTCTCGCTACCAAGACTTTCAAGACCTATCAAGTCAAGACTTTCAAGAAATCCTTGTTTCGAATAAGACTCGAAGCGATTCAAATCTTCACAGTATTGAATACCCTCGAATCGACTCTAAACTGATACTCGAGCACCCATCACATCTACTAGAAACTTGCTAACTTGTTTCCAAAAAGGATGAAAAGAAAGAAAAGTTGCTCCTCGATCTTATCGACTAATCCCCAAACAACCTAGACATCGATCCTAGAAATCGATTAACCTAGAAATCGATCCAGAATTTACCAAGAATCCACCGATTTCCCTTTCAATTGCCGCTAAATTATCAATTCCATTTACGACTCTGCCGCTGTATAATATTCGAGAGCCAGCGTGTAATATTCCAAAGCCCGTTGAAGCTGCAGGCTTCAGGCACAAGGTCAGACGCGCGAAGCAATGTTTTGGTCGACTGTTACGCCCGAGTCCGCCACCCGGCCGAAGCGAGCGACTGCGCAGGCCCGAAGCGCAGTCCAACCGTGGCTTGAGAGGAGTGCGGGTCGTTTCGAAGCCTCTCGCTAGTTTCGTCACTTTTCGCGAGTGATTTTCGCTTTTATCCACGATTCACAGCACACGTTCGACAGCCAGGAGCACGTGGAACCCGAACAGAGTGAATTCTAACCCAGTCCCTTGTAACTAGCGTAACAAATTCGTTAAAAAGTGATCGCGAGTGGGTTGGACGCCATGTTGCCTCGCGATCGCGTAATCTCGATTTCAAATACTCTGCACGTTTCCTTTTCTCGCTCCCGTCGACTCGGGACGATGTATTCCGTCGCAGCGTACACGCGAATTCATTTATCCGAGCGGGGGCTCGAAGCAGCGTGTCTCCGAATCCCAGGGCGTTTAAAGAAACACTGGGATATGGATTAAGACGGTGGTCGATTTGTCGCGGGCAAACGGACGCCATGTTTGCTCGCCGGTAGCGTCACCTTGGATTCAAATTCCAATGGTTTCCCGCGTTTCGGCGTACAGGATGCTGCCTGATCGCCGTTGACGGTTGCGGTGATTCGTGAGTGTACGTGGGATTAACGTGGACGAAGGATGTCGAGTTCTCACCTTCCTGCAGCTCTGGATGGGCGGACGGATGTCGTACACGAAGTCCTTCTTCGTCATCTTCTCGCTGACGTTGCGGTTGCACCGGAGATTGTACTTGCTGGCGTCCCCCGACATCGACGACTTCTTGCAGGTTTGGTGAGTGCTCATATTTTGTTTGTTCTGCTGGAAAATCTAGCATTTGTCCTCGCCAGCCGTGTTTTCATTTTCGACGGTCGTTTGTTCGGGGATTTGCGGGTTTCATAACCAAACAGGGGCGGATTTGTATATAACCTAATCAGACTGCAAATTGTGGGCGAAAGAATTGTGTGGAAAAGGTAGGGAAATGTTTTACCGACAACTTTTTAGTCTTCTCGTCGACGATCATAGCATAGATTTCCCTTGTAAAATAAAATATCCATCTGTCTTCCCTGACACCGAGAGGGGTGGTATTTAAATATAGGGGCTTGATTCAACTTAGAAAACAATAGTAGCAAAGCAGCAATAACTTATTTATACGCGAGTTGTCGCATCGAATTAATTTTAAAACCGTCCTGACTCCTTATACTAAAATATTTGAGGATCTTTCACAGAAAAGGTGGCAGACGTTTAGCCTAGGGACGGCAAATCTCCAAATCCGCCCTTGTTACGAAACGTATTTATTTATCGTAATGGTAAATTACATAACTTAATTTAACGATCGTGGTAATATTAATGATAGTTGCTTTATAGAATCATGTCCATATAAGATTTTTCTTAGAAAAAAGAGGTTCTTACGTGGCTTTGTTACGCGCTACTGTATTTCGTTTGAGGGTAGAACGTTAGTCGCTTGTTTCGTGCCGATAAAAGTCGGCAATCACGATTGGACTTGCACGTAAAGAAAGAAGTCCTTGGTCGCGTGGGAAGCCGCAGGTTCTTTGAAAGACGGATGTTTGCGCCTCCAGCTAGCTGCACCGGGACCATTTCTTAATAATAGGGAGCATAGGCGCGCGTTCGTGTCCCTCGAGAACCCTACCCGTTAACCGTGTTCATCCTGCCACCGTGTTTATCGTATTAGAGTAATTAAACGTAAGAAATAAATAGTCGTTTATGCTATGGCTCGTGGTTAATTTCGTGTGACTAGAGAATCGCGGCATCGGAAACTAGTTTTCTCTCGATATAGGCCCTCGAGGCTCGCGTACGCTCGCCGCAGACTCGCTTGTTACCGACGACGAGAGAAAGACAATGAAGAGTGAACGAAAGGGCGCGAGTACTGTCGCGTCGCAGTCTTTGCCGTTGCGAGCCTTCGAATTGTGTTCACCTATATCGAGCCTATATCGAGAGACGACTGTATACCCAATAGAGCGCCGAACACAAGCACCGTATTCAGCAATTAAACGCTAGGATATCCAGTTTCTTCGTAAAAAATTCGTACAGATCTGTTTGCCCCCGTTGATAGGGCGGGAGCAGCAACTTGGAGGTTAGTCTTGATTATCCTCGTGCATTAGGCCCTCGACGTGTCGGAGTAGGCAATTCGAAGTCGTCGGCCAATCCGAAAACGTTTTCAACAATTGTATTCGCATCGATAACACAGATTCTTAAACGTCCCCAGCTGTCTCAGCTGCGTAAAATAAATCACACGAGATCTTCGTAGTCGTAAAGCGGTTAAAAACATTGTTTATTCTCTTAGAAGCGTTGAAAATCACTGCGGGGAGATTGTTCAAATGCTATCTAAATGAGCGTTCACGTTGTACGTCGGTTCTGTGTTATCCCTGACCGAGGAATCCTGATGGAGCAGCAACGGTGCTCTCTCTTGCCTGTGTTCTGGAAGCGTGGCAAGCTCTTGGACAGGGCTTCGCTGCCATATACTCCTCGCGGCCGTTTCCTGATAGCCACATCTCTTAACCTGCAACGTCACAAAGTTCCACGTTTTTATCCCTGCTTCCAAGTCCCCATAGAATTCGTCTGCGCGATTGGTCTCGTCGAGTATACTTGTCTATGGTGGAGTTCGTGCAGGTACAACGTAGACAGGGAAATATCGGCGGCGGTCAATTCCAGGGGAACGGATAGATCGGAGGGAAGTTCCTGGCCGGACCCGAAGACGGAAGCGCCCAGAGATTGATTCGACATCCCCTGTTGCAATCCGTATAGGAAGCCTTTCTCGTTATGAATCGGGCCCTCCGCTTTGCTCAAGCCGCGACGAACCGCGCGGGGCATAAGCTCCGATTTCAGGCTTAGAGACTCGTCGACCGCAACCGAGGCCGACGTTCCAGGTTGCGTGGCGAACATGTCGCTTGCCGTCGGTGCGCTGAAGTGATTCACCATTGTGCTTCTGATAAAATTGGAGACTATGTCGTTGTACTGAAAGGACAGGAAGAATAGTTTTACAGTTACTTGATATAATCGCTAGTTGAGTGGAAAAGATTGTTTGAAACACTTACACTAGGTCCCAGGCCGGACAAGCTGTTCAGGCTCGCCAAAAGGGGGTTGATTTCGCCGGGCGCACCCTGCACTTCTTTCTTAGCCCTCTCCCTCAAAGCAGCGACGAAGTTCTCGGCGTGGCTCGGGGGTTTCCATTCCGGGTTGGTCAGTGTAAAGTGTATAAGAGACAATTCGGTTTTCCCGTCCTCTGCTTGAGTGTACTGATTCGACATGGGGATTCGAAGCTTGCCCGGCTCCAGGCCGTACAGGTTATCGTAGCCTGCGCTGCGATCTTCGGTAGGGCTCTGGTTGATCGTCTGCCACATGGGGTTCCCATGCTTCCTAACGTCCATTTGCGCGAAGCTGCAGACGTCGCCCACCCCCGTGACCTCGATTGTAAAATTCCGATAGAAGTCGACGATGTCCAGGGCTCGGTGCCTCATGCAGAAGCATAGGATAATTGGCGTGAGCAGCGGGGAAGTTAGTTCTTCTAGAAGGTGAATCGCGCGGTACTGAAACAATTGCGCGACCTGGGCCCTGGTAGTCTCCGTGTGAGCGTAGCCTCGCCAGCTGTCCGGTCTGTAGTGCGTGTGCGCTAACACGGCGGTTAAAAGTGTCTCCGGGCACCAAACCAGGTTCTCATCTGGTATAAACGCCCTTGCTCCGGCTATTATTGTTCCGAGTATGGTCATGGTAGTCAGTACGTGCTCCACCGTCAGCACGTCCTCGTCGTACACGGTCAACAACAGCAGTACCACTAACATGCTCCCAGCAACGAAGGTAACGTTCTTGGCGATAACAGTTATAATGGGGGAGGTGAATATACTCATGTATTTTGATGCTGGACGGTACGCGCGATTCAGGCGCGCGTTCAATTCGTGATCGAGCTCGTTGAAGTGGCGGAGATACAGTCGACCGTAGAGGGACCACATTCTCGTGCCCAGTGTGCCCGGCTCTCGCTTGATTATCTATTCGAAACAGAGATTTGCACTGTGATACGATTGTATTATTGGGGGGTGGATGGTAGGCCAGGGGGACGAAGGGTTGTTGCCGATAACGGAAGCTACTCACCTCTCCGTAATTGAAGAAGGAATACAGTATCTGCCAAAGTAGAATCAACGGGCAAAGTACCAAATTCGCTATTCCCACCCACAGAATGTGCTTGGACAATGCTCTAGCGAGTTCCTGCCTTTTGTTCAGCTTTTTGTAATCTTCCTTGAGGTGCCAATTGTTTTCAAACGGAGACCAGGGCCCCCCTAGGCGAGAAACAGGTGACGATAAAGAGCGAGCGTGGGTTTTAGTTCGACGCCTATCTGTACGTCTAAAAGCTTACAAAACAGAAGCAGCTCCATGTTGTACTTTAACCCCCTCGTCATGAAAATAACCTCTCCCACGGCGGGGACTTTGAACCGTACTGGCAGCAGGGACTTATTGATCATAGCCACCATATAGTTTTTGAATCTTAATATCCTATGGTATATATCTAATTCCGTTAGCTCTCTTTTGTGAATGCACATCTCCTGCTCTTTCTGCACTTCCCTGACCCGCTTCTGCACCTCGTGCCAGGTCACATTATCCAAATCGCAGTCTTCGATTTTTAGAGCGGTGTTAAAGAACAGCTTTATATCCCAAAATTTCGTGAGATGGCATAAAACTTTTACCGCTCGCAGTATCCAAAAGATAGTTGCCACCGAGATACATATCCAAGTGATCAGGCCCATAGACGCCATACACTCTCCCCAGGACAACAGCGCGTCGTTTATCGACGTTTTGTGCGTCGTGTTGCTAGGTACTTTGTCCCTGGAAAGCAAACGTGTCCGCTGTACAGAGGGGTTCCTCGTCACGGTCTGTCGGTACTGTGCCGTTCGCGAAACCTTACTTAAAGAGTATGGAGTAATCGACGCAATGAAAGAGAAAGGTTGAAAAAGTAACTACGAAAATGAATTGTCCTAGCTCGAGCATTTCTTGAAGCATCATACAAGCGAACCCATGGTTTTGGTGGTAGTGGTACATTCTTGTAAAAAACGAATCCAGATCTTCTATGTGATTCCACCTGGCCTTGTTCCCTTCCGGCACTACATGAATCATAACGCCAGACTCTTGCGGCGTCTCCTCATGGTCGTCGTCGTCCTCTCCATCCTCCTCCTCCACCTCGTAGGGCTCCATCCGTTGATAGCTGCCATCCAATACCGTTGTCATCTACGAACACGGTTCGATATCAACGTTGGCGGAGCGATGCTCGTCAAATAAAAAGAGAAGAATGTTAGAGGCTTGATCTAACAGCGAAAACGACGCACACATCCTAACAGACTCTGAGCCTTACCGTTTTTGCTCGTCGGTTTGGCTCTACGCAGGTAATGACAGTTTCTCGTTTCATTCTCTCATGTCATTAAGATTAATTAACTACCGGTGGACGATTGCTCCGCAAGCATCTAGAATGTAAATCACCCACCAAGTGAACAGGTTGATGCCTTTCAGAGGTCACGGCTGGCTTTACCTAGTGGCTACTCTATTGCGTCTACTCCCGCGTAGGAAAACACAAGCCTCTCGCAAAACCAATCTTTTGTCTACCTTTCTGACACGCGACGAATGACGCTTGACGATTCAGCTCTTATCAGAGGATTAAATCAAGATGTTTCCCAATCGATCGCAATCCAATGATGGGTCATCCTGCCTGTTTTGTCTATGGTAGTGCGAAACTAATACTTTCAAATATGCATTTACAACGGATAGATCTTGAAAAGAATACGCAGAAGATTACCACGCGAGAATTATTGGAGTGCTAGCTGACGCCATGTTCGGCGTCAAAGATACATCTATAATTTTGAGAGGGGGCATGCAAGTTGCGTTTAGCTGGACAAAGGGCAGCGACGGGCCGAGCAGTCGGTGGACGCGTCACAAAAGATTAAATCCACTCTCCTTATAGGAGGATGCGTCCCGTATTTTTATAATTTTTCCGGAGAAGCAAGTTTAGCTGAGATTTCTTGGGGCTTATCGATGCAATGTCCAGTTAAACGGCGCGTGTCGCCCGCGCGTCGAGTGTCGCATTGTCTTTGCATTCGGCTGACCTTTATTCGACGAAAATAGAAGCGTCGTGGACGAGGCAGCAGCGAAAGCGATAGGAATGTTTGGTAACATAGCTGATCTCTATAAACAAAGCATCCTGTCGTACCTTGGTCTCGCGCGCGTTTCGTCCCGCACTGCTAACTGACACGCGCTTATCTCTAACAGACGCAGAGTCATTAATCCACACTCACATATTGACCGCGGCAGCGACAGCGACGATCATTCACTGCTAATTTAGACATAGGACTCGTCAAAACCGCTCCACCACTTCTCCGTGTCTCGCCATCTTTGCTGACTATTCCCTCTATTCGTAACGCACCTGAGTTCTGCTTGTCACGATCCGTACGTTGACTTCTGGAAGCATTGGCTCCTTACCATCAGTAGATACTAGCGTTCCTTTCGTTACCGATTGTCGTTAATGCGACATAGCTACGTTATCCACGCCGCGATGTTTTCGATGTAATTCGAAGAATCTTTCCGTATAACCTCCAACCGAGGAACGGCTTGGATTAGTCATCGTGCTTTAGTAAAGCTGCGGCGGTCGCGTTCGAAGGGTAAATCGGCAAATGGATCAATTTTTCACATACGTTTAATTGCGATATCATATTTACAGCGTATCGTGGAACATATCGTAATTACAAAAGTATTAGTACGATCCGAAGTACGTAGGTACTCGAGCGGTGTCGTTTCCAATTCTGATTGGAGCACGCGATCGAAGTACCGTTCAAAGGATGCGAGCGACGAAAAGTTAGGCAATCTATAGCACTCGATCCCGGAGCTCTTCCGATTCCCTTGGCCGAGCGCCTCGATCTTTCGTTCCCGATGCATCTAAACGGTACTTTCGACGGTTTCGCGGTGAACGAGTTTCGTTGAGAACGGATTCTCGAACGCGCCTTAATTTAGTAGCCGAGTGGAGCGTTTTAAGGAGGATCAGCCGAGCTAATCGAGCGGTCTCCTCTCGGCCATCTTTCGTCCCCGTCTCCTATGAGAGACTCCTATCTATCTCCGACTCGTAGGCTGCGTTTCGATCCTGGGCCCGACGGATGTAAGCTTTTAGTGATCCTCGAGCACCGAGTCCGCATCTAAGCGGGCAGTCTGTTTCTCGCCTTCATTATTCTCGAGAAATAATCTGCCCGGGACGTCGGGGCGTCAATCTGCGCCTGGGCGCCAGTAATCCTCCCAGGCCCCTGGTCTCCTCATGCTTAGTGCTCGCCGCGGTGCTGGTCTCCGCGGAGGTAGCCTCGGTTGATTCCGTCTCGCTGGATGATTCTGGCTCCTCGGACACATCCTCCTCGCTGGTCTGGGCCACCGGTGCTTCCGTCACCTTGCGGCGAGGTAGCAGCGGCGATCTCCTGGGCGCCAGGGAGACGGGCGACCTAGTGGTCGTTTTGGGATGGACCTGCAGTCTGTTTCGGTTGCGCAACTTGTTCAGGGGATTCGCTGTGGTGGAGCGAGTCGGTGGGGGGCTGGTCTCCGCAGGCGCCTGTAAAAAAAAAAGACAGGATTGCTGAGGATGGGATCGCGGGCTCGTGACTCGAGGCCAGGTATGCGGGCTCGTGACATTTTGCGAAAGGCCATTCGGTGAAAGCGCGCCACGCGGGCAACTTTGACGAACGATCGACTATCTTCACTCTTCCTGCATTGAAAATCTGCTGTAGAATATCAGCCTATGATATTAATGAACTTCGCAATTTCTGATGCATAAACAAGATAAATGCCTTGCGATTTTAATAATGCATATATTTTAAGAGACCTCGGAGGTTCGGCTTCGGTGGATTTGGTTAAACGGCTACCTAGTACGCCGAGGATCGGAGATCGTGCGTTCGAAGTCCCATCGTCCAAGGTTTACTTTTTTCCGTGGATTACAAAACTCTTGGGGTTTCGCGAGAAGAGAGAGTTATAATAAAATTTAAATATTAAAAAAATGAGTAAAAATACACCTGACAGCAAAATCTGAAATGGCGCGGCCTCGTCAACCCATTGGGAGTACAAAACGAACACCGTTGAGGTCCGTGAGGTCCCGTGAAATTTTAGTGAGTTTGGAAGTGTTCCATGGCAAACTTTAATTGGGAAAGCCTAAGTACTGGAACCCGCCAGTATCGTGATTAATAACAATAATATTCACCTCGTGGGTTTCCTCCTCGGTCCCCTCCCCAGCAGGTTCGTCGATGGAGGGCTCCTCTGGGGTATCCGCCGGGGCTGCCGTGGTGGTCGTGGTAGTGGTCGCCTGTCCTGGTTTCTGTCTCAAATTCACTCGGACTCCGCCAGGTTTAATCACTGGTCTCGTGCCCGCTGCTGCGAGTCGAGGTCGAGGGGTGGGCTTGGCCGCACTAGTCACTGCCTCCTGCACGGTCGCCGTGGCAGCTTCCTTGCCTGATTCTTGGCTCTCCTCTGTGGCGTTTGGTAAGCTGGTAGTTGGTCTTCCACGCCGTCTGTTGATGTTCAGTTTATTAAACGACGGCCTGGATATTCCGGAAGGTCCACTGGCCGCTGAAGTTGATCCGCCATTGGCCGGGGCAGATGTGGTCGTCGAGACTGTCGATCTGGTCCCCGTTGGGCCGCGGAACCTTCCGCGAGTGCCGGAGGAAGGTTTCTCTGCGTGCACCGTGCTGGAACTCTCCTTCTGCACCGCGTCCTCCTCGACTGGCTGTTTCTGGCCAGGTCGGGCTCTCTTGAAGCCACCCCCGTTGGAGCCGTTGCCACCGAAACGACCTCTTGTGCGTTGCGTTGGCTCCGCGGACGCCTCGGTGGTCGTTGTGCTGCCAGCTCCGTTCGACTTGAACCTGATGGGCAACAATCGTTCCATCAACCTCCTAATCCCTTTTCTACCCACTCATTCCAATCTCACCTGTTTCTAGAAATCGCGGGTCCTCCTAGTCCTGGTCTACGGAACTTCCCTCTGCCAGCTGGCAGCTGGGTGGTAGTTGTAGGTGGTTCCGTCGTTGTGGTGGTCGTAGTAGTAGTGGTGGTGGTGGTGGTTGGCTCTGTCGTAGTAGTGGTTGTCGTGGGCTCGGCGGTCACCGTGGTAGACAATTCGGTGACGCTTGCCAGGTCTGTGGTCGCCTCGTCGTCCGATAGAGTGGTCCCAGCTGACGTTGTGTCAGTAGCCTCGCTGCTGGACGCGTCCACCAGGTTATTTTGGCCCTGCTGCACGAATGCATAGAGGTCTAAGGCGACCTTGTCCATCGCGGAGGGATACTCTGTGGTCGGGCTCTCGGTGGCGGTGGAAACGGTGCTGGGGGAAATGGAGGACGTCTCCAGTTCTTCAGATTCCTGTTTCTCCTTGCTTTTATCCAACGAAGACGAAGCTTCCTCCGCACTGTCGCTTTCTTCGGACACTCGCGAGGTTGGGTCCCTAGACGAGTCTTCTTCCACCTGAAACACGCGAACAGTCACGCTCTCGTTCGCCCGCCAGCCGCCGAGAAGAAAGGAACTGCACAATTACTTGAGGCGCGGCAGTGCTGATGGGCCTCCTCCTAGTCGTAGGAGCAGGATCGTCCTCGACATCCTCTTGCACGGGCGCAGGCTCTTGGATCTTCTGAGGCCTGCCCCGGCCCTTGCTCGTTAGTTTCTCCTCGTTCTCCTCGTTCGGGGTGACTCCTAGGAACCTAACGGGCCCTTTAGGCAGAACTTGAGGGAACTCCGGGCCCTCCTGGTGGGTCCGGAAACTGCTCGAGTCTACTAGATCCAAGCTGGGCCTTGGTCGGTTCCCTCGCGCTCGAGACGACTCGGTGGTCGCTGTATTGTGATTCGACCGCGATCTGCTTGTGCAGGAAGCTCAAACTATTACTCGAATAAAGGTGGAGGGGCCGGGTTGCCGGGTTGGTCTACGCACCTCGGTGGGAACCTTGTGTTAGTGGGCAGCCTTTCCTCGGACACGTCCTCGGCCTCGGTCAACTGCCTTGCCCTGTTACCACTTCCATTTCCATTTCTATTCGGGATCACTTCGTTGCTCGCGGGCTCCACGGTGCTCGATCTTTCCGCGCTACTGTACTTACTTCTGCCGCTGGACGATCCGCCGCGCCTAGGCGCGGGCGTCGTTCTAGAAGGAACGTCGTAAGAATTGGTGACGGCCGACCCCGCTGTACCCGCCTTATTCTCATCCTCCTCGTCATAGTAATAATATACGTACTCGTATTCGTAGTCCTTCCCGTTCGGCCCTTTCTTAACCTGTTTCACGAGCATCGAGACGTTTCAACGTTATTCTATGCACGCCCCCATGCCATACGATCGATCATTCGCTCGCGCGTGCCAAGATAATAGACAGGCGGGATCGCTTACCTGGATTCGGGAGTTAGTGCCGGCGGGTACTAAACTGACGTCGCTGAAGTCCCCGAAATTGCGGTCGCGGAACGACGTCTCCTTGCCGTCGTCGCGGATGATATTCACGGGGACAAAGTCGAAGCCACGTGCCTCGCGTGGCGTCGTTAATACAGGCATCATGGTGGTCGGGTATTCCTCGCTGGGTGGCAAGGTATCGTAAATTAATACTTCAACCAGCATAAAATTGGATGGGAAACTATGAAGCTAAGAGGGCATTTCTCAAACGCTAGCACCGCAAAGTGTTTCGCGCCATACTAGAGATCTAAAAGTAAAAATCGTTTAGAGTGGAGCCATTATCATTGTAGGTAGTGTAGGCATTCAGGAACGGCCTACTTTGCGTTTGGCGCACAGGTGGCGCCGCGTTAGTTTCGGTAATGCTCGGAAATGCGTAACATCGCTGAGCCGGCGTTGGGCGAATTCGTAACGCGGAGGATCCCCGAGGATCTTGGGTTCTCGAGTCCTATCGCCCTCGGTTCGTTTTTTCGCCTACAGTAGATATTTAACTGGAGCAAGAAAGCAAAACACGTGGTTTTCTCCTCACCTAACGTATACCCCGGGGATCACGGAGTCTCTCTGGCCTTCTAATCGCGCCCTGTGCGCGTCCGTTCTTCGAAGTCCATCTTCCTGCAGGACACCGGTGTCGCTGAAGTTCTCCAGCTCCACGCGAACTTGTCGTTTGTTCGTTCTACTGTCCGCTTTGCCCTCGTCGCCGAAATCGAACCTCCTGACGGGGTCCAGCTTCTTATCGGCGCTCTCGATCCGCGAGATCACTTTCTTCGCGTGCTTTCCATCCTTGGAGACCGCCTTCCTCTCCACGTCCACGACGTCGTCATCATAGTCCAACGGCCTCGCGACACTCTCTGGCAGTTTGTGGGCCGTTACGTACTCTACGGGCGATATCCGTCGTTTAATCACATTACACGGAGCGAGAGTGAGAGTATGTCTATTAGGGAGGTTTTTGAGCACTGTACCTTCGACAGAGACTGCTTTGCTGGATGCATCCTCCGCGAGGGTGCACGCAAGGACGCAGCACAGCCTGGGCAGAGTAAGAAGGTCGTTAAACTTGTACCTAGATCGTCTCGAAGCGCCTGGATTCGCGGGCGATTAGAAGGGGACATTGTAGAATGAAATTGCCAGCGAGATCGAGCGCCCGCGGAGTGCAAGACAACGCTCGGCGCGGTGAAAGTTCGTGTCTGGCGAGCTGGAAGCTGCAACCAACGCGGCCTGTTCTCTTTCAGCCGGTACCCGATCTTTACTGCACTCCAACTGGCGTCAAAGTGTAACCACTGAATGGGGAAAATCTCGCCCGAGAAATTCCCTTTCAGAATTCGTAACGGCGATGCACGCTCGTCTCTGCGCCAGGTCCGCGAGGCTGGGCAGGGCAGCCGGTGGAATTCGATTTCGTGGAAAGCCTCGAAGTGAAAGGACCCGTCGCTCTCCTTGACGATCTCCGAAAGCAGCTTCCCTCGGCCCGGCCGCAGGAAGAGCAATTTTCGCGGCGGCCAAATAATTTGATGGAAAGAAAAAGTCAAGGCCGTCTAGTAGCCTGCCTGGGGGTACGAGAGAGCGACCTCGTCCTCCTTCGGCTCAAGGTTGTTCGGCCAGGTTCGCCGGCGATCCGAAATTTTGAGGGGATCGAGAGCTGCCCCTCCACCTCCGCAACGGAACCGCCGTTCGATACGAGTCTGTGGATCGTACAGCCCCCGATTTCTCGATCTCCCAAACGGCAAGAGAAATAAACGAAGTCTATTTGTCTACGAAGGTGGTGTCTCGATTTCGCGACGCGGATCCGCAAGGTCGATCGGGTTACGATCGATCTCCCGCGACGGCGTAGAGCGACTCGTAAAATTGATGAGATCGAGGGGAACGCGAAGGGCCCCGCGCCGCGATCTTTCCCCATCGATAGAAAGTCCGCCGCGACATTTGCCAGCGCGATCGAAAGGAACGACATCCTGTTCTGCGCGCAGGATCGGCCCGCCGTCCCCTTGCATCCGGGACGAGAATGATTTCTAGCCGATCTGCGCGGCGGAGCTACTCTCGAAGAGGCCAGACAATGGGTAACTGTTTTGACGAAGCCCCGACGCCGGGCCTGGCCGAGCTAGCCCGCCGCTGAAATCCATCGCGTTTCCATATGGAGAAAGCTTGGTCTCGGTTGCGGGCAAACGTATCTGCGTGAACGTACGACACGAGTTCTCTCCAGTGGCACGAGACAGACGTGTTACGTAACGCACAACATCACCGTGAAAGCCTATCGCGGGCCCGTTAATATATTTTTCTCGCACCTACGTGGAGCCAGGTTTCGCAAATGCGCCGGGATGTAACCGTGGGAGCTTTCTATTTGACTTGCGAGGATTTAGAAATCCTGCGGTACCTCGCTAGCGTTTCTCATTATCCCGCCGGAGAATTCAGCCTGTCGAACGCGAGGAGGATGTCCCGTCGGACGATCCAGCAGCACTTTCCTTCGCGCGTCCAGATGCACGCGACGCCTTGGAAGGAAAGTGGGGGAGGAATTGCAGTTTTACGCGGGACTGGCGCGTTAATTAGCATCGCCGGAGGCGTCGTTGCCGGCGAACGGGAGCGCGATAACGCGTGCTCGCCCCATTGATCGCTCCCCCGAGCGAGACGGGTTGCGAAAGCATCCTTAATTAGATGCCCGTGCAGCGGTACCGGGTTCGGTAACGGTAACGATCGCGGGTTCACCGTTGGATCACTAGCGGTACTTACAGGAGGGTGGTTTTCAGCCACATGTCGGCGTCGCCCTTTCCTCCGGCTTCCTTCGAGTTTCTTGTAGCTGGTCCTCCGCCCGTAGAACGTCCAGCGGGAGGGTAGGTTTCTTCGTGAGGGATCGGTTGGCGTAGTACGCGGTCACTGGGGGATCGGTGGACGGTCGCGATATCGCCGTGGTACTGCGAACGAGGACACGTATCGTCACCGGACACTCGCGACCATCGTTGCCCTCTCCTCGAGACCAGGCTCGTCTTCCAGGCGGGTCGGAGCGATCGCGGAAAAGGTCCGCGTCCGGGCACTAGCCGAGCGACACGTACGTACACTATGCGAAGCGGGATCGGTGGTCCCCCTGGCTCTCTGGGTGCTCTATGGTTCCCCCTGTCTCGGCTCGCCTGCGATACTGCGCTGGTACTGTGCGCGGCGGCGAGCGACCGAGCCGGGATAGCACAGGGACGGGAGAGAAAGAGAAGCGAAAAAAGACGCGGAGTAAAAGTAAGAGGTAGTCGAAGGACGTGGTGAGGGTATGAGAACGGCGGCGAATGCAGGCCTCTACTTATACGCCACCCACCACGGCCACCTGGTGAACACCCCACCAGCCCATGAAAACTGGACACCGCGGCGTAGTCGGACTCGACTCGATGTACGCGCGTTGTCGGGGATACAGGGAGCCCGAGTGTTTGGCCAGCCGCTCGGGCGATTCATCCGCCGTTCGCTCCGACACCCGCGCCCTTCAAGATCCTTGAATTCTTGCATGGGAATCCCGAGGCGATGGCCAAGCCGCTGCTTGCTGGTGAATCAGAGGCGCTGGTGAATCAGAGATATTTGTTCACCCCCCGGTCCAGGACGCGTTCCTCGCGCGATTGCTACCGTAGGTGTCAAGGCCCGGTAAAGGCGCGAGTTCCGTAACCGTATAAACTATCCGGCCCGAAGCGCAGCGAACCAGAAGGTAGCTGCCGCGTTAAAGGTCTTTACGTCTCGTTGCGCAAGAAGAATGTCGATCCATTAGGACCAGGCTAGGCCGCGACACGGTAATCCGCAAGTGGTTGCCGGGAATACCAAAGCCTGACACTATTCTTCTTCAATTTTGCCTGCCGGTAGGAGGGATGCCCGAGAGTTTGTTAAACCTCCTGGCATGTTCCGCGGCGATTTAGTTAGTATGCTAGGAAGAGTAACCTTGTTCCTGGCCACGTTCTAGTCTAGACCTAGGCAACGCCGGGGAATTCTGATCGATCTCGAACAGTTGGGAACGTATTCCCTGCACATCGGCTCGGTGGCCTGTTGTAGTGCGATAAGGGCGCAGGGCTCGGCGCCGATTATCCTCGTGGACTGGTATCTCTTTCGCGCTGGCGTCAGAGGACACGGTCCGTGGCGAGGTAGGCGTTTGCGCTGATACGACACCCACAGAGGCTCACGCGTATTATATCTACGAGACTTTCTCTCGACAAGGAGAGCACCGGTGCGCCCCTTTGCAGAGCTGGCACGCGAAACGACACAGAACAATGTCTTCTCTCGTGACTCTTTCAACGAGGAGGCTTTGTCGCCCGCGAACTCGACGTGTTACGCTCCCAGTGCTCGTATATGGACGACGAATTAACAGAGGCCGATTACCATTCAGCCTGGCGCCTACTATATCCGCTGCACCGCGGACCTTCTGCGTACAAATCGAAGGCTAAATACGGCCGGCCATTGACTGCCCGCTGCCGCGTGCCTGCCCCTGAACGCAGGTGTTCTGGGCAGCGGACGGGCACGGCCAGCTGGGCCCTCTCGCGAGATGGGCCCATTGGGCGAAATTCCGCTCCCTCCTTGGGATCCTACGCTCCTAATCGGAATTGGGCTCTTTCCTTGTGCCTCTAGTAGCAGTTGCGACCCTTCTTGGGCTCCTAATAGAAATTGGGCCTCTAATCGATATTATGCTCGTTCCTCGTGCCTCTAGTAGAGGTTGCAGTTCTTTTTTGGGCCCCTAGTCCACATTGCTTGTCTTCTTTTGGCTCCTAGTCAACATTGCCCCGCTTCTTGGGACCCCTATTAGAAGTCGTGCCTTAAAGGGTCATTCTGGTTAGCGCGCCAATAAATTCAGCGATTTTCAGGAATTTATTGCGACGACAGGAATTATAGTAATGGAATAAAACTTTTTTCTATTGATTAAATTATATTTCTACAGTAAATAAAAGATATGGAAGCAATACAATTATTGCTTTTAAAATGGTTTTGAAAGCGATTTTGATGACATGTTTAAAAATTCATGCCTCGCTCGTGCAGGTGATTTCAGCAATTGGACTTCTCTGAAACCAAAAGTACAAACAGATTCTTGATTAATATGATTGTCGATATGGCCCGTACTAGAATAAATGATTTATCCTTAAAATTACCAGAATGGCGGGCAAAATACAAGAATCAATGTATTTCGACTGTGTTTTCTGTGCTATTTTCGATTTTAAAAGTAGGTTAGATTCAACATAAATACATAGCTGTAGTACCAGCCAGAGGTATAGGTGTACAGAATAAGTAGTTCAATTTATAAAACAATCGGTTCGATAGATTTTGAGATTTTACCTGCATCGTGTGTAAAAATGACGTTCCGAGAAAAACGCGTTCAAAGTTTTCATCCATGGTGGTCGAGCCTCTGCGCTCCCTACAAAATGCCTATGCGGAAGCTAAAATAATTGGAATTTTTCAATGAAAATTTAACAGTACATTCTTGTGGATACGTATTTTCGAAAAATCTTATAAAAATATCGACTTTTTCAAACCGTCTAACCAGAATGACCCCTTAAGTCTTCCTTAGCGTCCAGCTCGAAATTGCGCTTCTTTCTCGACCCCCGACTCAAAGTCGCGCTCCTTCGCAGAATCTGCTCGTCGATGATCGGCGGGTGTCGCAATTGCATTGATTTTTCGCGTTCCACGCGCAAAACGGTTGCAAAAGGCCGCGTGACGCATCCAGAAAGTAGCCGCGCGCGTAGGCACATGCCTCGTCTGGCACGAGGGCATGGAAATCGCTCCGGAGCGAGTGCTCCTTGAATTTGGATTCTGCTGATCAATATTTACTCATGCGCGGGATGCTCGACTGGCAGCCGAGAACCTTGGCTGCACTTTCGCGGGACTCGAGCCGCATTTCAATCGACCTTTACGGTTCACGCGATTTCTCGATACACTTTCCAGAGACGCGACCAACTTCTAAGAGGACGACGCCGGAATCCGTCCATCGAAATTCTATCCACGGTGGGCGGTTTAACGCTAACGGGTTACACCTTCTCGCCCCGTGTTTCACTTTCTCCGTATTCGCGATCTAGGTAGCATTTGTAACCACGTCCGACTTCTCGTCGATTCTCAGCCATGATATCATCCGAGATCGAAAGCAGTCGGGCCCCGAGCAACCTCGATTGCACCAGTCGATCCGTCCCGTTAGCCCGACGCTCCTCTTGGTTTCCAAGTTTCCATGCCTATTCAGATCTCCGCCGCGTGAAAGGCGAGCAGGCAGAATCCCAGAAGACCGCCGGCTTCCGTCGGCGCGATCGATCATCAACGGGGCAGATAACGCGATCGGAATAGAAAGCGAGCGCTATCGTGCAAGGCGGGAGGTTACACGAGCAATTATACGAAAAGAAAAGCGGCGGCAGCCAGCGAGAAGAGCCTGTAAGCGGCAGCGAGGTGCGATACGCGTTCGGTTTCTACTTCAAGATTCGCTTTTACAAAGTTCACTTTCTCTGGCCACGGGCGTGCTCCGCGCTCGGAACCATCGGCAGGACGTGATCGCGATCGTTATTGACGATTCCCGCTCGCAAGCCTCCCAAGTCCCTTCGCTTCCCCTTTCCCCCGAAAGCCCAACCCGATCGAGCTCGATTTCGATCGTAGAAACCTCCCGACGCTCCCCGTCAGAGGGGAATGCAGGGTATCCGAGTGAAATCTCCGGAGTTGCAAAACATCCTCTCGACGTAAGGTCGGACACGACCAAGCCCGTTCAATGTTAAGGACAGCCGAGAACCGGAATCTAAGATACGCGCAAATATCGGCGATCGCTTTCGCTCTCGAGCACAATGGCACGGCCCCGGCGCGTCCCCCTTTTCGCCCGAAAATAATACTCCAGTCGTGGCGCGGCGCGCCGCAAAGGTTGCCCAAGCCCGCCGTAGTTAAAAACACTATCCACCGCGAGGAATGCATCGACGCTGATAGTTCTCGATTTCGTTGGATACGCGATGATGAAACCCGTCGAGGCGCCTCGAGGAATTTCATGGAAAGTGCCTCCCATCGTCATCGATTCTGCCTCCCACCGATCCGCCGTTCAACCGGTCCGAATACCTTTTTCCTTTATCTTTCGGCGACCTGTTGGACTTTTCTGCCTGGCGCGGGTCCTAGCCTCCCAGCGGGCCGCCCGCCGCAGGGACGGCGCTGAGGTTGCATAGCTCGAAGTGCAGACGGGCAAGCGAGGGATTCCAACCGGCACATATTCCGGTTTCGCAGAACCGGACATCAACTTGACCCACATCGATGATCACGAAGCTCTGCTACACTTCGTTACGTTTGCAGCGATGGGCGACCTTAACATTGGCTGTGGCACGGTACAGGGCCGCCGAAAAAAGTAGCTGCCACGATGCGGCGCTGGGCCCGGCTCTGCTAGGATTCGGGATCCCGTTTTGGTCGCTATCGCGGGGTTCGTTAATCCCCCTCGGAGCGGGCGTCGAAGGACGTTGTTCGGTGGTCCTTGACGACACGAAACGGATGCGCGGCACCAGCGAAAGCGAATAAGGATTCCTGCCCGGGAGAAAGTCCTTCCTCTTCCTCCTCCGCCTTCTTCTTGCTCAATGTTTCGTTTTATTCCCGACGCTCGGCCGTCGCCGGTTGCTTCGCGCGTAATCCTCCTATGCCGAGTGCCTCGGCGCCCGTGTGCTCCTCGAAAGCTCGACTAAATGAAGTACAATTACCAGCTACTCTCCCAGAGACGTGTCTCACTAGGCACGTTACAGTTTGTGCAACGCGCTGGGAAATAATAGCCGCGCGCGATGCATTTCTATAATCGTTTCCTCGTTTCGCAATAGCTTTCCGTTTGCGACAGCGCGTCGTCGACGCTCCTCTCGCAGGGTTCACGCGAGGGGGTTTAATTGCAGGGGGGACTCGCGAGGCCCTCAGAGGACTCCGCCGGATCACTACTTGCTTCTCACTTTCTAATATTCGAACCACCCCTGTTGCGTAACTTCCTTCCGTCGCCGGCTCTGCTGCGCAGAGGTCGATAATCGAGCTTCGGTCCTACGAGAAGGCGCCCCGCGGACAGGTAGAAAGCATCGTTATTATCGCTCCATCGGCATTACCGTAAAGGTCAGCGCGGGACCGGTCGCCGTTCGCCAGGGGCGCGCTTAAAAGTCGTCGCACGTAACCCGTGGAGCGCCTCTCGGGTCACGTAGCCGCGACACGGTGCTTTGGTCGTGATTCCCGCGTAATTAATCATAGTAAATGGTAATGACGAGGACTTTATTGTGTGACAAATTCTTACAGGCGATTTAGTTACGAATCGGCGAGGTCCGATGCTTTTGATGGTTTGAAAGTTACAAGGGAGGTTAGGCAATTCGGAAATCCAGAAAATTATGCAAGTAAGTAGAGTAGTTCATCCGTAACACAAAACTATTTTTGAAATCACCCCTTGAAAAGAACGCAGAGTTTATCGTGGAATATCTTGAAAACGGTGAGAGATATTAGAAAGAAGTTTAAATAAAAGTTACAACTTTTTTTATAATATGAAATTAGGGATTAATGGTGGGGGTAATTTGGAAAGTATGGATTTTTCGATAATTATTTTTGCGCAGTTTTGTAGGCATAAAAAAGGATGCAAGTTTCGTTTAAACTTTTTTTCGATATCTCTTGTTGTTCCCGAGATAACTGAGAGCAGCAAGGGATGTTATCAATGTAGTTCATTTTTTGTTTCGGGAATGAAATGGTCTTAAGGATGAAAACAACCCTTCAGAGATATTGGGAGTCTTTGTGTTATCGTAAGTAATTCAAAGTTTTAAGGTTCTTGATATTCTAGAAAATGGTGATAATGAGTTTTTGAAAAAAGGGTGGATGAATTTATCAAAATATTTACGATAATATACAAGCTCAAAATTTCTTTGAGGGGGTGTTTTTATCCTGAGGACCATTTCATTGCCGAAGCAGAAAATGACTAAGTTATTAAATCTCTGCAAAATTTCAATTTTTCTTGAATTTTCGAGTTGCGGAATAAACGAATGTCTCCAATTTCAAATACTTTATAGATAAGGTGAATTATGACTAATTTGGTCAAGTTTTGCAAAATACTACCAGCCCTTAATGATTCGAAATTGAGTAAATTTATTTCGAAGATTTAAATTGTCTAAGAAAAGTAGTTTTATTTCTATTTTGTATATTTTATTTCTCGTTATTGTTTTACAATGTTTTTAATGGGTAATTTAATAGTGAGTAGTATAATTAATATGAATTATTTCAAATTTTCTGTAATTTTTACTTTTTAAGCCTAAAATGCAGGCTTGATAATTTTAATAAGACTTAATCTATGGGTTGCTGATATTTTGCAAAATAAAGATCACAATTCTATGGGATCCGTGCTGCGCTCAATTTTTAGGATTTCTGAATAACTTGACCGAATCATCCTCGAGGGGCCCGGGCCCAATTCTACCGGCCCCCGCAGCATTCTGCAGCAATGCTAGCGTAACCTTTGCAGGAGCCGCCTGTCCCTATTACGCCTATTAAATCGTAATGGAGCAGAGGTCGCGAGGAACGGGAAATCGGTGTCGGAATGTGGACCCCTCAAGGATGACCGGGTGAATAGGTCGTTCCCCAATTGAAGCTGCGTTCCTGCGAGCTGCGCTCCGGTACAACCGAGGTGAACATTCCGAGGCCTCTTCCTCCTCTTTGTTTCCCTTTCTTGGTCCGCGCCAGGCTCGCGGCGATGTCCCCCCGCGTTATCAGGAATCGTGACGCGACTCGGATGGTCTTTGCGAGTGAAATGTTCCTCGCGGAGGCTTCAAGGCCGACGAGATACTGCCTCCTCTCACTTTCGTGCCTCTCGCGCCTATGCACGTATGTACACACTCCTACTGGTCCTCGGCCTGTCCGCCTTTCTCCCTTACTCCTCTTTCTTTACCTCACCTCCGACCATACCCACCTTCAGTCCCAAATTCTTGAGGCCCTGCACCGAACGGAGCCCCCTCTCCCGCGAGCGGTTGGCAGTGTCCCAAAAGTGTAATATGCGGCAGGTCGGCGGTACAGAATTTCGGGAGTGGTATACACGCGGGCGTTGTCGCGGGATGTATAAAAGATGAGGAGACGAGAGTGCAGATGGAGCACACCCTCGGCATTCCGAGGGAGCTTTGGAATTTCTCCGGCTGACACATCTCGCCTCTCCCACACGCGTATGCAAAATAGGCTGCGTATCAAGAGAAGTAATTTACGAGATAAGGATCGCGGCAGCATTTCCTACGCCCGCCAAGGTTATGCCTATCGCGGTGGGACGCAAGGTTATAATCCGTCGCTCTCGGATTCGATGGAGTGCGATGGTTTTGTCTTTCGCAAATTTTATTGTCGCATTAATTTACATTTATACAGTGGGGTACCTCGAGCATTCCGTGAATGGCAGACTTCTTCTATATACACGTGGTATGATCTTTTCTTTCGTTTTTTTTTTTTTTGGTCCATTTTTTCCTTTTGTAAAAAGCGCTTATCGATGAGAACGCGGACGGCATTCCACTCCGCGTCGTTTGTCGCGCCCGAGGAGTGGACGCGGCTGTCGCAAGTGTCGCGCGGTCGTCCTGGAGGGGATCCGGCTCGCTAGGACGAGGCTTCTGGCGGCCGTAGTTCGGTTTCGTTTGATCCACTCGGCTGAGAGAAGCTGGGAAATTTGCGCATCCCCCCTTGGTCGGTCTATCCTCTGCGATAGGGCTTGGGCTTCACTTGTACCTCCTCCCGCTGGGTCTCCTCCACCTCCTCCTGCAGGGGCTTGCCTCCCCTGGATCCGCCGAACCTGCCGCGGCTCGACGTTTTCGATTCCGCTGCGCCGTTACTTTTGCTGCGGGCGCTGGTGGTCGCCCTGAAACAAGGACGTTGTCCATTAACCCTGGATGCTCCCGGCAGAGGTGCCCGAACTTGGCGATTAAAAAGGGCGCTCGTTACTTGGACTTGGGCGTGGTGGGTTCCGCCGAGGCCTGGCCAGGCGAGGCCTCCCGATGGCTGGGTCCGACCTGGGCTCTTCTTCTCTTCAGCGCGGCTAGCAGATCCTGGTTCGATCTAGGGTTACAGGTACACCTTGCTGAATGCTTTCCATCGAAAGGTAGCGCTGAGAAGGAGATAGTTACCTGAAGGGTCTGACTCCGCCGCGAACCTTCTTGGAGGACTCTGTGGTGGTGGTGGGAACCTCCTCCTGCTGATCCTGGTTATCCTCCAGCTCCTCTTCGCCCTCCTCCTCTAGCTCCGCTGGCTGCTCAACCGGCTTAGCGGTCGTCGACTGCGTCTGCAGATACGGGAATTCATTTTGGTTAGAGATATCTACTCAGGGATTCTGAGACGGTGGAAGAGTTATTGGAACCATTAAATGGGCAAATAGGTAGAAGAAAAACGAGTGTCGTTTGTTGAAGTTCTTTTTGCAATTCCACTTACTTATCTCTCGAGAATAATTTAATAATGTAAAATAAGTTCTCCGTAAGAAATAGAAATAAAAAGAACTGTGCAATGATGGAAGAATTGGGTACCCACGGTTCCCGTCGCTTTTCTGCCAACGTTGACACGCCCCCGTGGAGACAGCAGCCCTCCCAGCCGCCCGGAAGTGGACCTAGCTGGCGCTGGGGTCACAGGGGCGGCCGCAGGCTCTTCCTCGTAATCGTACTCCTCTTCTGCCGCTCTGGCCACGGCTACCAGGCAGCCGATCGCCACCAATCTGTGAATCATCCATAGATAAAGCCGCGCGGATCTGCGCCTCATTTCTCTGCTGCAGCATGCTGCAACGGCAGAGTAGACGAGGTCGAAAAGCGAAGATTCCGAGCGACAGTGAAAGGCGGCTGTGCATGCAAACGATCGCTGCCAGCTAGGAAACGCTCTCCTCCGCGATTAATGCCAGCGGACCGAATAATCGGCGGCAGCAGGAAGCTCGATCTTTCCCTATCCCACCTCGAGAAATCCGCCATCCCGGCGTCCTGCTGGCTTCTCGCTTTTGCCTACGCGTGTCGTTCTCCGCCAACCGAAAGTTGATAAAACGCGTTCGATCCAACAGAAAGAATCCGCTCGTTAGGGAAGATACAGGTAAGTTCGGTCGGCGAGTGGCTCGTCGAAGCGAAACGGAGGGAAACTCGTTCCAGATCGAGCGAAGGCGTGCGAGCTCGCGAGCGGCCGACTTCCAAACGCTTGTCCCCGAAAGGTGTGCTCCACACCTTTCGGTACGGGCTTAAGCGAGGTGCTCGCAGGATGGCCGAACCGTTGTGTGCGCGACGGTCGACTTTCCCTCCTCCCCGCCCGGCAGGATCGAAAATAGAAGCCGAGGACGCGGCATCCTCGCGCCACTGGGGGGAGGGGAGGGGGGGGGTGCGGAGGGGGGCTGTTTACGAGCCGAAATTCTCGGTATAGGGGCGAATCGAAGTCGGCTGGGCGCAGGGGAACGCTCGGTGTCGCTGTAGATCCACGTATACACCGGCCGGATTCTGACCTGTGACATTCACGTACGAAACTCACTTTCTCTGCTTGGCTCGTGCAACAAGCTAGTCGCGGCGATTGGCCGCGGACGTCGTCTTGTACTACGGTTGTACGTGACGCGGCTAACAAATGCCACGAAAACGGACGGGAGCCCTGGTCCGCCTCTCCTCAGACCGATTTCCATTTTCTCGGGAGGGCCTGGACGTTTGAAAGCACGACTTGCTTTCTCGGTGGGTCTGCGCCTGACGCAATTTCTATTGTGTCAGGACGTCACGGTGGTTCGTTTTCGTGGTAAGAAGTAAGGCGGTGAAGAAAAAAAAAACAGTGGTAACCGTAAACCGGAGGAACGGGGGCTTTCGATAGGCTCGCAGAAGGTTGCGCAAGCGGCTCGTCCCGATCGATCGTTTTCACCGATCCGAGTTTCCGCGGCCGGCTGGCTGGCTTTCCTCGCGGGGACTCGCCGAGATACCGCTCGAATAATGTCAAGGAAAGGCAACGGTAACCGAGAAGGTGTCGCGACGTAATCGGTATTTTTAATCGGCCGCCATCGATTAATTTCAACGCGGCGAGAGTGCACGGAGCGGTCTGCCTTCTCGGCGGCCGCGTTTTCTAATCGATTTCCTGGTCGGGGTACCGGGCCCAGCCCGTACAGGTTTGCATAACGCGGCTTTCTGCATCCTGTTATTACTGGGCCCGTTCGGGCGCTCGCGCGCGGCTAGCCTAGCACGCCCCGCGGGATCTGTCCCTTCGTGGCTCGCGAAGGATATCCGCGGAGCGGCTCAGTTACGGGCTACTTGCGACAGACACCGAATACCAGCAGGCCGGAGCAAATGCACCTTTCGACTCGCGGCGGCCGGCCTTGGAGCTGGCAGAGCGGACACCGCCGATTAGAAAAGATATGCAGCGTTCAGCGGGCTCGCGGCGCAACGAAATCGCGCGGCGAACATGGCGGGCCTCGGCTCTCGCCCGAACGAAATTCCCGTCTCGGCATGCGCGCGGGGAAAGTCTCTCGGCACGTCGCTCCGGGCGAAAAATGGCGGTGGACAGAAGGGAAGAGCAGTATTTGGGCAACGCAAACTGGGAGGGATGCGAGAGGGCGAATGATACTCACAGTGCGAGCTTCATGGCGTGCGTCGGTAGTGTTCGAGGACGGAAAGCTCTGCCGTTGTTGCGGCTGGTAGCAGCGTGCGGCGTGCCCGGTGCGGAATGGAGGACCCGATCGGCCGACTGTTACCACGGGCGCGAACCCGCGAAGAATGAATATCGGAGCGGCTAGGAGGTAACCGAAAGCACACCACTGCAATCGCGGAGGCTGTGTACTTTGGAGTGCCGAGGCGAGTTTCCCCTTCCCTCTATATATATGGCACTCTCACTCTGCCAGCAACCACCCGTGCCGAACCCATCCACCTATCGTACCTCTGTGACTTTGATATATCCTTCGCGATACCTGCACACCCGTGCACCACGGTATCCGCGCCGTTCTTCTGGCCATGGAATTCCACAGGACGAATCCTCCAACGAGGCAGGCTGGTTGCGGCGGATCCTCTCCTGGCATCTTCTCCGTAGAGGCGCACGAAGCTCGACGGTCGCCATTTAATTCCCTCGGGCGGGCATATTGGATTCTAAAAAGGGGGAACCGACGGACGTTCCTCTCCTTGTATGTGCAATCGCGGACGAGGCAGCTTCCCTTTCATCTCCGTCCCTCCTCAGCTATCCTCACCTTCGTCATTAGCGTCTATTAATACCCGGCGAAATTTACGGCGTTGGAATGCAACCAGCGCGGCGATATCGTCGAGCGAACATCGCGAATGGGAATCTCGTGTCCGCGGCGACGTAGGGCCCCGTGAGGCCCGGTCCGATAACGCGGAGTCGATCAGTTCGATCGTCCCCCGAAACGAACGGAACGAAGCGAAACGAAACGCTTTGGACGTGTTTTATAGTTAGATCGAGCGTAAGAGGTGAAAGTAAACGCGGCCGGCCGGCCGAAGGCAAGAATGCCAGCCACCCTGCTGCCCCCCCCCCTCCCTCCTCCCCCGTGTCCTATCCTCGTCCTGGCTAACCCCGAAACGCCATCGTCTTCCAGGGACGATCGACCTAGCTGCAGGTCGGACGACGGCGTCCGAGGTAGCTCCGGAGTTAGGTGCTGTCCGGGAGCGTGTTGTCAGCAGCCATAAATTCCCGGCAGCTTAAGGGAAGCGCTCTCGGTCGTTTTGTTAGCTAGGCGATTATCCTTGAAATTCCGTCGTCTGGAGGATGCGAAAGTAGTCGCGGAAAAAAGTTATTAGGAAGGAGCCACGTCGTTTATTTCGTTTATCTCGAGACGCCGCCTGCCTTTGTCCTCGAAAGGACCTGCGGAGGATTTCACAGACACCCACCGAACCGCTCGTTTCGATCAGCTCAGCCGTGACGAGATAATGCGCTCCGTCATGTCTCGAGGTCCATTCAGATTCGATTAAAAAAACGCATTAATCGCGTTCGTTGCAGCTTGTGCAACGACCTGTAGCCTGCACGCGCGGTCCAACGGTCTACGAAAGCCGCGAGCGTGCTGACCCTCGCGAACCAGGACCGTTTTCCTTCGACGATAAAATCAATTCCAGACGGGTCGCCAGCCTCCTCCGCGCGACGTCGCCGATCTTCCGCGTCTAAATGTCACGAGCTATTGCGGCAAGGATCGTACGAATACGTGCCGCGTTCTTCGGTACAAGTATCATTATTCGCGGGGCGGGGAGAGGGAGGGTGTCGATCTACTGAAGGGGTTTATGTCCCCTTAATTGACAATCGTCATCGAAATTCAGGAACAAAGTTAACAAAGTACACTGACAAGGAAATTAGTCAGAGGGCCCAACCGTTTTACACTTGCGAAACTTCCATAGATCGCTGGAGTTTTGATCGCCTGGCGAAACTCGTGCCGCCACCTGGCGGCGAGGTTCCGCAGCGTTATGGAGGATTTCTCGCCAGGTGGATTTACCATCGCTCACGGATCGATCTCGAATCGAATCACGCGCGCTTTTTTTGGTTCCTCGGCTTCCTTTCTCTTTCCGAATCCGTGGATCGATATGGGCGCTCGGGTGCCGAGATCTTTACCGTCCCTCACGGCGACCACGGCTGCATCTAGACGAGTATATACATTTAGAGGCTGGATTTTCTTCTAGCTATATATAAATCCCTCCCGGCTACGGATCCACGGATCCCATTGACTACACTCGACCCGTGGGCGCGCACCGGGCCAAGGCGCATGGTACTACGCCGAGCGCTAGCGCCACCATGGCAGAGTAGCCGGGCGAGGAACTAACAGAGGCGAGGAGCTTGTCTGTCACTTGTTGCATCGCCGTGTCGGCTTGACGTTGGCTTGCTGCGGGCCCGGCGTACCCGCTCAGCCCAGCTCGCGCTCCTCATCTTTCTCTCCGCACATTTTGGGCATTTATACTCGATCCCACCGAATCATTCGGTTTCGTTTAGTGATCTCCGGTGCACACCGTAGCGAGGCGGTACGCGCGATAGGACACTCGACGACTCGGGAGTTCTTGGTGATTTTTTTGTGTCGTCGATCCCGAGGATCCTTGGAAGATCATCAGGTTTCCCTGCTCTTTTTGCGTCCAGCGCGCACCATGGTGAGTAAGCAATCGGAATGATCGCTGCCGCATCGAGGCTGCGTATATACAGGAGGATTCAAACGGTAGGAGGAGCATTTTCCGCTCGCACATTCGATTCGTCACGCTGGCGGGTAATTTTAAACCCCAACGCCGCGCGTGCATTCGGTTAAGCCTCGCGATTCCCCGAATCCGTCGAATCGAGCTCCTTAGCTGAAAGGATATACGCGGGGAATCACGTTGCTCTTGCGAGGGGAGGGGGAAGGAACACAATGGCCGCGTGCAAGAGTGCCCAAAAGGGCCTGGGCCCGTTCGGTGCCATTATCGCTCGTTTTCGCGTGATTCGTGGCAGCACGCTTTTGAAGCGAGGCTGTACACCGTTGGTCCTCGAGGCCAGAGGAACCCACTCGCCTCTACTCGATCGAGATTCCATCAGGCTCCTTCTGTTCAACTCGCGGCAACTCGTTATCTACCGGCTCGGGTGCCAGGTATCTCTGTGTCCGCTTCAGCTCCTTTGTTTCCTGGTCTACCTCCGACGCTGTGCCCCACGTCCATTTCTCTGCCGCCCTCCCTCCGCCCTCCTGCTCCTTGCTCGCCGACCTCCCCCGTCTCCTTCTCCGCGCGTACGAGCGCGTTCCCTGGAAACCAGTTTCCAGCTGTCAGCATCCAGTTTCTCGTACGCGCTAGGATATTTTCTGCCGGCGCGCGTTTGCCGATCGCCGATTTTCCGTGCGGTTCCGCCGGCACGGAGACGAGCTAGGACCGCGGCTGGAGAAAGGAGCTTGCTTCGACCGAAATAATTCTCTCCCCCAACGAAGGTTGTGTGGCGAGTCTGGACCAAAATAGGCGGATATGCGCGGGGAGGTGGGAACCGATGCTTTACGTTCCCGAATTCATTCATGGAAGAGAGACGCTGGTATGGCCGACAGGAAGAGGCCCGGGCTGGGGGGACGGCGAGGGTGGGGCGGGGGTCGATTCAAGTGTGGGGGCTTAAATCCGTCGTGGCCCTCGACCCTCGTGTTTACTCTTAAGACTGCGGGGTTTCCTCGCTCGCGGAAAGGGATGGCTCCTTGGAACCGGGGAATTGTGGCCTCTGGGAATCGTCCTCTTTTGAGGAAGGTATGCGGGGCAGCAGATGGCTGCTGAGGGTACGGGATCAGGTCATATCGCTCGTGGGACCGAGACTGCACCAAACTGCGCATTCTTCTGCAGGTATATACTTAGCAGGAAATATCCCGATACCTACAGACCGACGTAACATTCTTCCTCCAACGATTTACGACCTTCTATGGTGCGAACTTTGCCTTCGTGTACCTACTATCCCTGGATTCGGAAGCCACATACCAGAGGCTTGCAAACGTTTGCACCAGTATCAGAGGATAAGGATTCAACCCTGCCACTGCATTCAGTTTACCTGCGCATTTAACGCAATGCCAAAGAATCAGAAATACACATATTCGGGACAAGTTTCTTAAATTTTCTTGGAAATTAAGAGAACCCTTAACAACAGTGGGGATTTCGGACACAATTGGATGAAAAATGGCACGAGGGACGTAGTAGGGTTAAGAGCCCATCCCTGCAGCTTTGTTTACGATCTCCCTGTTTTTATATGAAGGGTAAGAGGAAAACAGGGAATGTCCATTTTTCGTCATTTTGCGATTTATAGCATATTTTGTTGGTGGCAACTGGGACTATCGAACTGTCAAATCACAAAGGGTTGTAAAGTTTAAGTAAAAAGTTCTGTCGCCAAGGAAACAAGAAATTATTTAAGAAGAAAATTATATAAGAAAATTAAACCTTCATTGACACAACTTCTTTTTCGATCAACTTTGGCAAACTTGAGTGGCTCATACTCAGAACAGTTTTTGAACGACTGCCATTCTCATCTAAAGAATTCAAACACTTTGAAAAAAATCATGGAGCAATTTCAGGGTCTCTAGAATGTATGCCAATAATTTTTTTATTGAAATTGTATCACAGTTTTTTTAAAACAACTGCTTTTCTCTTTACCCTTCATATGTACTCTCTATTAGAGCTGCCACATACTTGAAATTCAAACCGAGTAAAACTCGTTATTTTTTAACCAAGATCAAATCATTCGAGAATATCGATTTGATTTAATCTTCCTTCAATAATTAAACTACTTCGACATTCGAGTAGTTGGCGTGGTTCGACTGATTGGACTTGAGTTCAGCTTGAATTTTCAATCTACTTCAAACCGCTCCACTGCCTAATACCAACTGGAGCTGTAAATATTCGAATAATTCGCGTGATTATTCGAATACGAATAATTCGAGTAATTTCGAATACGAATAATTCGAGTAATTTCGAATACGAATAATTCGAGTAATTTCGAATACGAATAATTCGAGTAATTTCGAATACGAATAATATATTTAAATAATTCGAATAGTACGAAGTATCTGAATAATTCTGAGTATTCGAATAGTCCTGAGTACGCGAATAATTCTGTGAGTTCGGAGAATCCTGTGTATTCGCCAACCCTGAGTATTCGAATAATTCTAAGTATTCAAATAATCCTGAGTATCCGAAGAATTCAAAGTGTTCGAATTTGGGATTGTACCAAATACGAATCTAAACATGAAATATTTCTCCCACTCCATTGTGTTATTTTTTAAATACTCGAATACTCGCAACAGCCCTATTACCAACGCACGGGGAACAGAGCGTAGTTGCGCGCGTCGGCGTTCATTATGCAACGAGTAGCTTTTTCCCGCGTAATTGCACGCTTTGGCTCTATGAATATTAACGAACAGCCGAAGGAGCGATGCTCGCCTAGACGACCAAGCCCCGAGGTAAACTCGCCGCGTTTCCGCGCTGCAGGCCGATTCACGCGGCGATCGTTTCGAAGTCAGTTATCTCGGCGGAGTTTCGAGGGAAAGCGGGCGCAAGACCGGCCAAAGTAACGCGCCGGCCTTATTACCGCATCGATATTCTTCCCCCCTCCCACGACGGCGGTTGCACAAGCAGTCGTTTACCTTGCAGCCGAATCGCCGTGACGCTCCAGACAAAAGTCGAACGGTTCCAGCCATCGCGGGTGCCCTTTCGCGAATATTATTCGTGTCGAGGCCGGCGTACACTTCTTTCCAGCGCAAAAGGTTATACGCATCGAGGGAATCCGAGACGATCGCGGCGAGGGGACTCGCCGGACGGATCTCCAGGGTAGGACCTTATCACCGCGTGCACACGAACGATAACCTATCTGGGGCAACGGTTGTGCAGAATTCATTAACTTCTCTTAGCCCCGGATTCTTCTGTCTCTAAGAGTTACACAATAGCGGGGTCGCTTAATTAATGAGTATCATTACGTCGCGATTCTGTTTGCGCGCAACAGTTGGAGGGGGGTCTTCTGGGAGATACATATGTGGGTATAGTCCCTCGCCGAGATATAGCGGCCTCGTAAAAGCAGCGGGCGCTCAGGTGGCGCGTCGAACGCACAGGGACGTCTGCATTCGATGTTACGCATGTATACTTTTGGGTATTAGTTGTTTGAGGTCCTGGCGATATCGAAGCAGACGCAGGCATTTCTTATCGTCTTAAGGTGTTATGTCACCAAAGTCATGAAAATCATGTGTAAGCTTCAGTTTTTTGGGTGAAATTAGAAAATGAATGGAAATTTTTTTTTTAGCGATTATGGTATATAAAAAAACTGAAACTAATTTTTTTTAATAAAATGAAGTTGCTGGTGCTCTTCTATTCTTGCTGAGGAACAGCAAAATTTAAGAATTATTTTCTCGACAAACATAAAGCGAAACTTTCCAAAACTTTAAGGGTGTTTTACTCCATATTCATACAAGACATTTCTTTTTATTCAAGAATAATTCATTTAACATTGTTTTACTGGTATATCTTCGTACATTCTACCTAGGGAATACAATCCCGGGACATTTGGCTTTTTTTTGGATTCCATTTTTATATTTTTTAGTTGTACATAAAGTAACTCACCTTGTAAAAAAAAACCGAAATGCTCGGGATTTGTTATATCAAATCCCGAGATAACGATCTCAATTTTATTCCCAGATCCTAGCGGATCCAATTTTTGCCCGAAATAAAAAAACCCAAGTTTTTCTTAATCGTCCTGAATTAATATCATCGATATACAAAAAATAAAATCTAAATTTGACAAAGTTATGTAAGTATATAATAAAAAATTCGAAATTTGTCCGTCGGAACATTTTCTTTAAAACTTCATAACTTGGTATATTTAATACACCAATAAAAAAGCATTGTTAAATGAATTATTCTTAAATAAAAAAAATCTTGTCTAAATATATGTACAATAAAAGTTAAAAGATTTGTAAAGATTCGCTTCATATTTCTTGGGAAAATAATTCTAAAAAATCGCGATTCTTCAGCGTCCTAAATCAGCCTCCCCCTTAAGTGAGATAATCTCAGTTTATTCACCGAAGCGGTGCACGATTTTCCTGGCAGAGGGGGGACCCACGGTCGAGGGATCGCCGGGAGGGGCTGTTGAGAGCCACTGTAGCGGGCCGCTGATACGGCGATGCGTCATAAGTAAATACCCGCGTACCTGGGACTCGTTATCGGCGCGTTAATGCTCGCGTCGCGTTGCGGCTGGATGCTAGAGCTCAGTCCGTCGCGCGGAGACTCAGAGCGTTCGGGATCCATTCTCCAGTCTCTCTTTCCCTCCAATCGATCCCCCACCTTCTGTTTCACTCGCTCCACGCGCATTACGCCGACAACTCAGCAGTCAGTCTCCAGCACTCCGCGCAGCCGACCAACGTCGACGCGCCGTCTTTCTTTCTTTCCCTTTTCGATTCCCTTTCGCTCTCCGCTTGCGATCGATCCCTCCGCCCGTGGATCGCTGACGCGCCGCGCTCGGCAATTCCGTCGATAACAGTGCTGCTGGCCTGTGCTCCTACTCGGACCACCATTTATCGGGACTCGCTATCGGGCCCGCAGAGGATTTTCGATGTCGCCCAGGGACCACCGCTGCAATCCACGGAACTGGTAATCGACCTTTCATTCGCTGCAGTGCCTCTGTGTAAATAATACTCGTCACTCGACGTGATTATCGATGACGTTCCTCTAGATTACTCTGCCAGGCGAGGTAGATACGCTCTGTCCAGTTATCTTCCCGGAAGTTTGAGGTGCTTACGTTTATCGCAGCGGCTAGTGCACCGACGGTTGCGCAGGCTTGCCCGCGCGCAGCAGTCGGAGGAGACGCAGCGAGGTCCTAGAATCGCTAAAGCAAAATAAACTTCGGTCGATGCGTGTACCTCGATGGGCCTGTCGCAGCTACCGCGTTCCGCGCCACTGCCGGGTCTGCAGAAAAGGTTCGTTGCTCCGGGAGCCCGAATCTCCCGCCTTTTTCGACCCTCCTCGAGATCCTCCGAGTTTACGCGAATGCCCCCTTATGGAATGCCCTCGCCGGCGCCTGTGGCTTACGTAAGCCGCTCGGGGCAGCGATTATCCGAAGGATTCGTACGCGCAGCACGCGGCAGAGGTCGAGAGCGCCAGCCAACAATGCAACGGCGTATCGTCGCGTCCTGCAGCCTGGCGCAGACCGACGGTCGGCAAACGGCAAAGGAGCTCGCCCTCCCGATAGTATCCGACGACGATAATGGGATAACGAGGCTAGCGATAATTAACAGAACTGCACCGGTGCTCGTTGAACTAATCAGCCTCGTCGATTATTAGACTCGTCTGGGATCATCCGCCTTCCGCGCAGACGGCTACCAGCGCGCATCGAAAGGTCCGGGCACATGTGTTTTGTCAGTGTCAGTGGTAAGGAACATCGTTTCCCTGTTTTCGGTCGGAGTTCACATTTGGCTAGTTTAGAATTCGTTGGCCACTATCTTCAAATAGGTTGAATGGAGACTCTTTTTATGACTGTGACGGTTCTCGCGTCCGAACAGTAAACAGTAGTCATATAGTCAAAGACAAAGCGTTCAGTAGATAATGAAAATGCCAATTTCCATGTTTCGTGTTAAGGCACATTCGACCTTCGGCGAAATTCGATTGCGACGAGTAACGAATATTCGCCGAGTGCCGAATGTGTAATTCCGCTTTAAATGTCAGCAATAGCTTGCTGCTATTTTTCTGATAAGAATGACATCACGCATGACTTAACTCTGATCATTTTTAACGATGTAAATGGAAAGGATATTTGAATTCTGCGCGCAATTGATATGCGTTCATCTTTCTGCCTCAAAACGCTTTTACTTTCCATTGGCCCCCCCAGGTGCACTTTTCCCCGCGTTTTCCAATCTGCGTGCACGGAATCGTTGCGCCAGGCCCCACTGCGAGTGTTGTTTACGTAATCGATGGCGACAGCGCGTATTTTTTATAATCGCGGGCGTCGTAAGTCAACACCGGCGTATTAATTTCTGCAGCGAATATTGCGTTTCCTTGGTGTCTTTCGTTCCGCCGTGATTCTGCCTCGTTCGGGTATCAGCCGCGAGTTTGCGGAACCGGCGAATCGTTGGAGCCGCGGAGAACCTCGCTCGAGTGGCGGCGAGCGAAAGGAGTGGCAACGGGAGCGCGAAAAAACCGCGCTGAAAACTGAAGAGTCGCAGAAGGAATCGGTTACGGTCGTTGCTCTTGGCCGCGCTGTCGTGGCTGTAGTAGCTTCCGCTAACTGCGGAGACGATGACCGAGCGACACCGTGGAATGGGGTAGCTTCGACCACGAGAAACAAATTCTCCTAGCGTCCATTGTCTGACAGGCATTATCCTCGAGGCGAGCTGCATCTTGAAGTAGGCAGTTAAAGCTATCCAAGGTAGAGCTAGGAATGTTTGAATTGTCGAACTATTTGCACAATTTGGATCATTTCAAATACTCCTAATTTTTCGAATATTATTCGAATACTCCTAATTTTTCAAATATTATTCGAATACTCCTAATTTTTCGAAAATTATTCGAATACTCCTAATTTTTCGAATATTATTCGAATACTCCTAATTTTTCGAATATTATTCGAATACTCCTAATTTTTCGAATATTATTCGAATACTCCTAATTATTCGAATACTCCTATTTTTTCGAATATTATTCGAATACTCCTAATTTTTCGAATATTATTCGAATACTCCTAATTTTTCGAATATTATTCGAATACTCCTAATTTTTCGAATTCTACTGGTATCTGAATCTCAAATTCAAATACTACTTGTATTCGAATCCCAAATTCGAATTCTACAGGTATTCAAATACCAAATTCGAATTCTACAGGTATTCGAATCCCAAATTCGAATTCTACAGGTATTCGAATATTCGACTATTTGAATATTCGTTATTTTCTGCGTTCAAAGTTACCCTATTGGACGGTACCGCGTCCTTCCGTCCCTCGGTTACGATCTTATGCTGCGTCAGACTGTTTCCTATGACAAACCGTGAATCTTGACGCTCTCCTGCCACGGTGGCTGTACATTGTACGGATCTATGGGCCGGAATAGGCGACATTCTTTCGGGGTGCAATGAGGCACGAGTCACGTAACCTGGAAGCTGAGATGGACACGCGGCTAGGATCGGTTTCTCGTAATCGGGGTAAGGCGATATGCTGCAGCGACCGCGACCAGCATTACATTATCCTGGCGCCTGTGTAGCCGCTCAGGCGATTCGCTGCCTTTCGTTTCGGCCTCGAAACCGTTCGACTCGATGTAGCACGGAAATTAGAAGCATACTTGGCCGTAAGACTTCGCGCGGCTCTGTGTTTTGGGAAGTGAACTTTTCAGTTGATTGGGACGGTTTACAGAAAATCTTGTTCGCAAAACTCGGGGCGCAAGCCCCTCGGCGTGGTAACACGCCGACGCCAGATGAAATTGAGTATTCGTAGGGGAGGAACTTTGCTTCTTCGTTTCTTTTTTGATTAGGGGCAATGTTTGGATTGTTTGCATTCCAGGCGTCGGTAGTCGGTATCCTGAGGGACGAGAAGGATGGAGGCGGCGGAGGAGGTGGGCGGTGAGGGGAAACCTGAAAGGGAGGGCGTTCGTGTTCTGTCGGTCGACAAGGTGACCGTTGAGAAGATCGTCTTGGAGTCGTCCACGGGGTCGAGGGAGGTGCTGCTCACGAAGAACGAGAGCTCGAGGAAGCTGTCGATAAAAAGGGGTGAGCGAAAGGAGCCTGAAAGCCCTACCAAGTCGAAGAATATCCCTGATGACGCGTCCACGAAGAGGATCAAACCCATCAGGTTCACGAAGCGCCCCTGCATCGGTAGCATCGTGGTTGCAGGCTTGAACTTGGCGAAAGTCCCTCCGAAGGTTCCTCAGAAGCCAATCGGGAGGATCATCGAAGAGCCTGCCAGCTTTCATGCAGAAGAAGAAGAGCACGAGGACAGGGACACTCCCCTACAGCTTGAAGAAGACGAGCAGAGAGAAGGGGAGCACGAAATCGCTGCGAAGGATCGTTTAGAGCAGAGTCGGACAAAGATCGAAGACCTGCAGCAGAATCTAGGCACCAGGATAGACGCCGACACGGCGCAGAGGTATAAGGAGAAGTTGCTAGAGCTGCGAGCGAATTGCGCCCTCAAGCTGCCTGTCATCGTCGACGCGAACGCCAACGAGAAGTCTATCAGCGAGATCGTGTTCGACGAGGGATTCCTGCGCAAGCACGGCCTAGACGAGAGGCTGAAGATCGAGGAGAACAGGCTGCTGGAGACGGACCTGGACCATGTCTCCGAGGACCTGGACGAGCGCATCGTGACGAGCAGGGCCAGCAAGCCCAGCTACAGCAAGAAGGTGTCCGAGGTGGAGAAGAGGTGGTCTGGGGAGTTCCTGGAGCGCCACTCGTCGGAGTCCTCTAAGTCGTCGTACGTCGAGGAATTCGGCAGCGTTTCCTCGAGGGAGAGCGTCGCCGAGGAGCGAGTTCGAGGACCGTTGCTCTTCGACCAGGGGAGTCGTGAGTTCGGATGTGAGCAGCTGTCCGTTGACGAGAGGCAAACATCGGTGGAGGTGCTGGTCGATAGTACCGACGTCAGCACAGTCGATTCTGATTCGTGCGTGGAGGACAGGATCAAGGCTGCGGAGGAGGACATCGGGGGAGCTGGTACTGAGATTCGAGAGAGCCAAGAAGCTGAGGATGACGCGTGGAAGGAGTCTGTCAGCTTGAAGGAAGAGCCCGAAGAACCGGAAGGGAGCACTGGCTCCTGCCAGGACGCAAGGACGAGCTCCACGGACTCCATCAACTGGACGTTCATCGCCCAGAAGAGACAGAGGGACGGGTACGCGAGTCTGATCAGGGAGTTCAGCATGGAGGCCGGGTCGTCCCGCGTGAAGAAGGAGGAGAAGCAGAAGAAGAAGCTAGGCCTTAGGCGGCTGCTGCCGGGCTTCTTCTCGCCGAAGGACTCGAGGAAGGAGTACAAGAAGAAGGAAGCCAAGGAGAGGAAGAAGCACGACGACAGGCACTTCGCTAGGTACCAGCAGAATGGCAACTACACGAGGTCGCCGGACACGATGAACCTGAACGAGGACATCAAGAGGAACGTGAAGCTGGATAACAGTCTGAACGGGTCGATAATAGAAGAGAGGCTCGACGAAATTAAGCGAGAGCTGTTCCCCGAGCAGGGCCCCATAACCAGCACCCCGGATCACTTCGCGAGAGATGACGACCGGAGCCTTCTCAGGGACCGAGCGGGCCCGCCTAGATCCTACGCCACCGACTCCAGCCTCAGCTCGATCGCCCCGGACGACAGGTGGGGGGAGAGGAACGCTCACCTGGGGATATCCCCGGACATTCGGAAGTTCGAGCAGAGGCACAAGCGCGAGGAATTGGGCCAGAGATACGGGCAGTTGGAGAGGAAGCACAGCTTGCAGGAGGCGAACCACGTGAGTCGTACGTACTTCTTTCACAGGAATCACGGGCCATCTGGTAGAATATCTGCACCGCCGACCGAGAGGTATCTCGTTCGACCCAGGGCGATCCACCCGGTGGACAGGCCCTTGCCAGCCATCCCACACTCTCGAACAGAGCTGGCTAATTACGAGAACTATCTCGAGGAGCAGGAAGAGAGCCTCGACAGGACGGCTAGGTACGGGAAGACTGCCTACGCCGCGGAGAAGCCCGAGTACTTGAACCAGCCAGCGCTGTACGCGAACGAAAGCTCATCCGGCTTGATCCTGAAGTCTGTTTCCGCGCAGGTGAAGATCACTCGACAGCCCATAGTGAATCAGAACCAGAGAGCCCCACTGGTCGGTAGATCGCCCAAGTATCCTTCGTCAGGGTCTAGCCAGAAGTCCGGCGATTACGCGGACTCCAGCTGTACGCCGAACTCAAGCCAGAAGAGCGAGTTCTCACCGTCGAGCTCCAAGAGCGGCGAGTACTATCTTCATTCACCGCGGGACAGCGGCTCCCCTAACGTCGGGGACTTTGACGAAGATCCTCGCAGAGAAGGGATTTACGAGAACGAGAAGTCGCCGTCTAGGTCGTCTACGAGATGCATGGACGACCGTATCTACGACGAGACGCCGTCGTCGCCTTGCGAGCACCCTGCCGCTAGCTCCAGTCGCTTAGGACGGTCCATGGAGGAGTGTCTTGACAAAAGGGTTACTCCTACGAGTCAGAGTCCTCAGAAGAGTTTGCAGAGCCCGGAGAAAGTGGACGACGGACAGAGACAAGGGGATCCAGGGAACCAGGGTGGAGCGTGCAGCCCTGCGTCGCCTAGTGGGAGCCAGGGGAAGATAGTTTCATCGCCGGGACGAGTTCGGCCACCTTCCAGAAGAGCCCAGCCTAACGAGCAGATCCTGATAGCTTCCCCCAAGAGGGACGTTGGGTACGAGACGAGGATACCTCGTCCTTCGAACGACGCTAGACGTCGCGGGGTAGAGTCTCCTGTGCACTTAACCAACTCGCCACACCTGCCGTCCACTAGCAACTCCCTGGACACGCGAACCCAGGAGCACACTGGGAGCCAGGACTTCCCTAGCCCCAGGATGACCACTACTAATTTCTCCACGGAGATACCTCGACCAGAGCCCATTTACGGGCACAGGAATCAACCCGTTCCTAGTAAGAGGAGCGTAGCTTCCCCGTCGCAGAAGGACTGCGACGACAGGGTGGCCTGGGTACAGGGGCAGGCGTCCTCTCCGGGTAAGAGTCCACAGAAGGCGGAGAGGCTCGGTGTGCAATTGAACAGCGGTCGATCTCCGGATACCGAGAGCCATCGTCAGCAGGGGCAGCCTGTTCAGTCGCAGCGATCTAGACCCGCTGTTCAGGAGAGGACACGTTCCGCCTCGAGTTCTGGGCAGACGGAGCCGCAGCGATCTCCAGAAGAGCTCACCGCCTACGCTCAGAGGGTTTCCGAGCCTGTCTACGGGCAGAGGGGGGCCCTGTCGCCGTCGAAGCAACAGACCAGGCAGCATCTGGAGGCGTTCTACTGGCAACAAAAGGCGCTAGAGGCGCGCCGGAAATCCCTCGCGTCTCCCGTCACCGCCAGCCCCAGACAGATCGGGAGGAAGATTGACTTGCCCGAGGTGAGAGAGGCGGTGTACTGGCAGCAGCTCAAAAAGCTCGACGAAGAACAGCAGAGGCGCATCTACGAGCAGAATCAGATGGAGGATGCGCAGCGATCGTCCAGCGAGCTCAGGAGCACACCTAAACCAACAGCCACTAGGCAGGGGCCGGTACAGATTCCCGCGACAACCGACCTGACGATCTTCACCGGGGATCCTTCCGCGTGGACCAGCAACCTTCGTCGCCCAAAAGCGAACCCCACTGGTAAACCGCCGCTGATGCAGAGCCAGAAGGGTCAGAATCAGCCGGTGCTGATAGTGAGACCTCAACAGGCGATCCGTGACCGCCGGGAGATACCCTCGAAACCTCTGAATCCTGCCCGTCAAGAGGCGCAGAGGTCAAAGAGCGCATCTCCCCACTTGCATCGTGGGGACGGGCACTTGGTGCCGCGCAAACTGGAGACCCTCTCGACTTACGAGGAAGATGCGAACGATATCGACGGGAAAACAGCTCCTCCACCTATATTCAAGAGGGGCAGCCTGGTTGGAGGGGAGTCTGTGGAGTACGGGACCGCCGGCGCGGCGAAGAGGGTGAGCTTTTCGAACCAGTCGGCGGTGGGCCAGGATTTGGCTAGCGGCAGCTGGCCCACCAAGCACGGCACCGCCCCTGAACCGCCGACGCGCAGGCACAGGAGCGAGGACAGCGCCTCTGACACCGACTCTGTCTTCTTCCGTGACCCCCACTGTCCCGAAGGTGTCGAGTACGACGCAGACCGACCTCTGCCGCCTCTACCCAAGGATCCAGCCTCCGGTATTCCCAGGCCTGCACCTCCCAGGACCAACCCCTACGGCGATCCTCGGTGGAATACCGGGACACCGAGTCCAGTCACCGTGGGCATCGATCAGACGCTGCGGACGCTTCGAGCGAAGGGTGAGTGAATCTTTGCTTCTTTGTTTTTTTTTTTTTTTTTTTTACCGAAGGTGTTGATACGCGGTCGAAATTGAAGTTGTTCCCTGGCTGAATAATTCATGGATCCTTCCCGCGATCGACGATCCTTTCGCGTCTGCGGAGCTGCTCCCTGGGCGAAGGAGGATCGTAATTTCAGCCAGACGAGGCGCGAACCGCGTGGTGCGGGGTATGACCGTGCATTTCAATGAGCCTCTTAAGGCGAACCGGGAGAACCACGTCGCCGCGGAGGCACGTTCTCGCTCGATGCAGACAAATCTCGCTCTTACGGAGTAAGCCTCTTTCCGAGTAAACTTAACGGCGATCCTTCGTCCTGCTGCCGATCTTCGGGGAATATGTGATAGTTTCGTGGAATTCTATGCCTCCTTAAACAGTTATTGCTGGGGAATAATTTGTGATGATTCTGCTAAGGTGTTCTTGATCCTTTCGCATCTACTGTTGGGAAATACTTTGTAATATGTCCCACTAGGGTGGCTCTTATTTACTCTTGGTAATATTTTTTTCAAGGCTTTTTTCGGGGCCCCCTCCAGAATAGTTCCAAATAATTAAAAAAAAATCTGTGTAAAGTTTGAGCTCGAGCGGATAACGGGAAAGGGTGCCTCTGAGCCCTTAAACATTTAAATCATTATTTAAAATTACATAACAAGATTTTATATAATATTCTCCAAGTTATTGGTGAATTAAAAAAACATGTCAAACACAAGTTGTAGGTTTCTTGTGCGACATACGGTTTTCGAAAAACGCCCGAAAAACTAAAAAAAACGAGTGGCGATATTAGGAACATTAGGTACGGACACCCTATGTGTCCTGAGATGCCTACTAGGGTAAACCAACCAGTGAATGACCGAATTGTTGAATTTATGGACCTTTGAGATTAATACTTGAATATATTTATGTATAACAACAGTTGAAATTGCATTTAAATTTATTTTTCTTGAAATTTCTATAACAATAACTACTTATTCTTATCGTAATTTAAAAAAAAATTATAAAATGCAAAACGTGTAAAAGCCCAGTAAATGACCGCATACTTTTAATAAGAATTGTACTTATTAATGTTTTCTTAATACGCGTAACTAAAAATATGGAATATTAAAAGTGCAACTACACTCCATTTATAAACATACAATACTTTTAAATTTATAATTGACATTTTTTTACCTAACGGTCATTCACTACCATACGGTCAATAACTAATTGGTTTACCCTATAAAGGAAATACTGATACAAAATACTTTGCAATACCATTTTAAGGTCTTCTGTGTCTCCTTAGACATCTGCCGATACGAAATACTTTACGAAACCTTTTTCAACGCCTTCCACTTACGCCTAAGACACCTACCGTCAGGGAACTTTGAGGTTTTGTTTATCGAGATGTGAATGCAGGGCGCGGGGGAGGGGGGGGGGGCGGGAGGACTCAACGGAACGCGTGCGCGAGTCATCGAGGAAAGTATTTACGCGCGTGGTGGTGCTGGAGGTCAAGATTTTCTTAATCCCACGGTACGTGGGTAGGGTTGCGTCATCCTACGAGGCGATTGCTCGCGGAGCAAGAACGTTCTGTCGCGATTAGTTGCCCTTCTAGTCCGCCACGAAGGTCGCTAACCTTGCGCGCCTCCACCTACCTCTCATCCCCTTAAAACCGCGTGTGACCACCATCTCCCTGTAACCGTATCTCACCGAAAAATTCCAAGCCACCCCCTTGCCGATCCACTGGAATTAAACGGACCACCCTGCCAAGAAATTCCCCAGCTCGCTCCTCTAAAAGCAAACTCGTCATTAAAGTTTCACCGTTCCGAAACTTTCGCAGCTTTCCTCGAGGCATCCACCTTCGCGGGAGCGTATCCCCGTTATTAAACACGATTCGTCGATACGTTAACCCCCGCCCGGCGGATAATTTGATAGATGAGCTTTCACCTTAAACTCCAAGAAGTAACGCCGCTAACGAGCTCCACAAATACCTCGGGTCCGTTTATTCGAATGCCCGATTCATCAAGTTAATCACCCCACGGACATAAAGAGGATCGTTGGCGCGCAATCCCGCGAAACTTGGCCACGCACCCACGCACTCCCGGCCGGGCGATCGCGGGGGGAGGACGGGGCGGTCGAATGTTTTCCGGCCGGTGAGTAGCGAGATTTGGGAGGATGCGTTGGCGGGATGGGCGCTCGGGATCGATCCCCGACTCCATTCCCGTGACGTCACGGTAAGGGAAGACTGAAAGGGATGGAGGACAGAGGGGCGGCCAGCGGGGAGGGGGTTGGGATAGGGAGACAATGGCTGAGGATTGAAGCCGGCTCGGGGAGGGGTGGCAAAGAGGAGGGGGTTTAGGGGGAGAAAGGAAGGGATGGCGTAGCGTAGGGACTCGGGGCAGATCCAGGCGACGACGTTTTTGGACGGTGGTGCCGCTGCTGCTACCGGCGCTCGGCGCGCCCTGTGAAACGACGCGTAGGTGGTGGTGACACGGTGGCGTGACGATGGTGGTGGTAACGGTTGTGACGGTTGTACCGTATTTGCGACGTCCAGCGGCTCGGAACCTCGAGAAGTCTCTTTCCTAGGGGGTGGGATCGATCGCGACCTTCGGGGGACGCGTGCCCGCGAAGGAGGAGCACGCAGCGATGCTAGTCGCGGCCGTTCCAGCGACGCCGCTCGCGACGTGTCGGAGAGGACGCGGCGATATCCTCGAATTCGGGGATCGCCGGGGTTAGTGGTGGTGCTGCCGTCGAGCCGGTTGCCCGTGAAACGATTCCGCCCCGTCCCTCGATTTCTCCACGAGTGGTCCAGTCGCGTTCCACGTACCTCGGCGAGCACACAGAGTCTCCCATCTCTGCCGGCTCTCGGCACCTCGGTCCGAAGAAGCTGAAGGGTTCCATCGTGTCCATTGTCCCGGGGAAGTCGCAAGCAAGCCGGGCTCTTCCTCACGACCTACTCGAAAGGTTCGCGGGGACGATCCTGCTAATTAGCACAGTGCGGGAAGGAGCTGCGGCGTTACAGTGACACCGGAGGAGGTGGAAGGGTCGCTGACCTTTATCCTCTGAACTCTAACGGTTCGCACGCAATACGCGTGTCGATTCATCCTCGATACCTATCAGTGGACGTGTGTCTCGAGCAACGGCCGCATCATGAGCAGGATACATATACTAATATTCCTGGTCTTCTTCCTGCTGATCATCTTCTTCGCCATCCTACTCTTCTCCTTATTCATCCGAGTGATGCTGTAACCGTAGTCCACCCCCGCCGGACCCGCCCCCGCGATAGCTCTGCGCCCTTTCTTCTGTCGGAGGCCCGAGAGCATTCTACTACCAGGGACGTGAAGTGAAACTCAAAGGTACGCGCTAAATACACCTGCGATGACTGCTGAGCCCCGCATCGATCCAGCTCGGCCGCTAATTGTGCCGGAGGTATCCCGCGAGTAACCTGCACGATCCACTGTCAGTGCGAGGGATCCTCCTGGACCTGGCGTGCCGAGTCCTGCGCTCTCGAGGTGTGCGTTTCGATCGACCACGAAAAGCGAGACGGAGGGATGCGTTTTTCCGGTGACTGACCCCGAATCTGACGCGGACTCCGACCAGGCTCGTGGTGGGTTAGTCTACTGGGACCGCGGCGAACGTCCCTCGAAGGGCCGCCCGGCGTTCCTTTGACCCAGTGATCCGATTCTGCGACACGCTCGAGTACACCCACCCTCGGCGAGCGTTGGAACGCTCCGCGACCGGAAGATGGCGACGTGACGGGCGCCGGGACGCCGCGACCACTGTTGCGCCCGCTTCCCTCCGGAATCCTTGCTACGTCGTGCCGTCGTAGTTGCGTCCGCGAGTATCTCCGCTTCTACGCTGAACGATCGTCTGGCTACTAACCCCGCGCCAAGAAGATCCCAGGAGCTGACCGTGACCAACGACGACGATACGCGTGGCCGTCTGTGATGAACGAGGGGCGACGAGACCGCGTGAAAAGTCACGCACCAGGTCGCCGGGGATCGGCGCCGCGATCGAGTGGCAGCCGCGAGTCGTGAGGGCGCGGGCGCGACCGATTCCCGCCAATGACACGGTTCACGCGCTTCGGCCGACGTTCGAGACGCTGAGACGCATCCGAAACATGCTGACGCGCTGGAAGAGCAAGGACAAGGGCTCTGGCAAGGGCTCCTCTTCCGCCGCCGCGGGCCTCGGCAAGAAGAAGCGCAAGTTCGGCAGGGAAGGTAAGGGATCCTCGATCTTCTCCACGATTCCGCTGAAGGGACCATAAGGTCCACTGACCGAGTTTAACGGACACGCGAACTCGCGCCACCCAAAAGTGGCAACGGAATCTCAGTTTAAGTCTCTACTCCCGGGGTAGACCTTCCGCACTCTGACGGAATTAAAACCGCTAGGAACGTCGCTCGCTCGCGTTTCTGCGGTATCGATAATCGGACAAAGCGCGCGGCGTGCCCTCAAGAAGGTTTCCTAGGCATTTGTAATTTCCCTGGATCGCGTTCCCTTTGGCTTCCACGTTTCGATTTAGAGGGCAATGGCTGGTGACAGTTCTACCGTGAACGCGGTACTGCTGGCAAGGATTGGAGGCAGCTTCTCACCTGCGTGGAGGATGGAAGGTGCATCCGAAGGGGGCAGGTTGACAGCGTTGAGCGGCTACACCCTGTCACGGTTTGGCCGACGCTTGCGCGCAGGTTGCGCACCCCCGTTCCTCCTTCTTTGCACCTCTGCCTCTTGCTGCCTCCTCTCTTCTTTCGTTTCTCGCTCTGCTCTTGTGTCCCGTTCTTCGCCGCTGCTCTCAGTGGTGTCTCGGGTGTGTGCACGGGGGTCGCGCGCGCGCCCGTATCCGGCACTGGTGGTTGCGATACCACCACTGCTACTATCAGTAGCACCTACGCCGGCAGCAGCAGCAGCGGTGTCGGCTGAACTGGCCCGCCCTCGAGAGCAGTCTCGTCGCATCGCTCCACCGCGTAAGATCGTTATCGCGACATGGGCCTAGCGCGGGGACCGCGCGGGCCCAGCCGCCGTCAGGCCCTCGCGCGTGCTCGCCCGCAGCCCAGGACGGACAACGCCATCCCCGAGGACCACTGCTGACGCGTCGCACCGCTACCCTGAGGCTTGGATCGCGCGTGTCTCGGACCATCGATCGCGAGATCCACGTTGCACGCGAGCCACTTAAAAACCGCGGCACCCCAGAGATGCGTATATTCGCCTGGAGGCATTGCGTGTCGTTGGACGGTAAGGAAGTCGATTCTACTTGATACACCCGCTGAAAACGCGGCTTTGCTCGAGGATCGTGGCTCCGGCGCCACAAGGCGAATCGAGTTTCATCCGCCCAGGTGTACACCGCGAGAGCGACGAGCAAGGATAGACTCCTTCGAGAACACCTCCCGATGAGATAATCTCGCGGAGACAGGGCGCGGTCCAGTTACCCTGATTTTTTAATCCCCCCAACGAGGGTTAGTCCCGTTTGCTCCGCGCCAGGGGCGGTTTATTTTACGCGCGTTGGAAATTGCGCGACGTCCGCTAGTGGCAGTCACTTTACGACGCCGTTACGGGGGTATGCACTTTAGGTTTACAGGGTAAACGGCCATTGGCGGCGCACGTCGCGCTGCATCCTGCTGACCCAGTTATCGCGCGCGAACTTGGACCGTGACTCGAAGATCGAACCGCGGCAGCTAGCTTATTCCCATCAAACTAGAATTACCCTCCCGCGACCACCCCTGCCCCTCCTGCCTGGGTCAAAAGCCACGGATATAGGTTTCGGCTCGGCGAATCGGTCTCCGCGACGACCTACTTCCATCAGCGATATTTCCCAAAGGCGGTTCTCGTTAGTTTTACTTTGAACAAACGACCGAGCGCCGCTCTAATTACGCGGTGCCCCGCGTCGCTCTCGACGTCTCGCCGATCCAATTACGCCGCGGACGTCGCGGCAGATTTATCGGACCCCGAACATGCTCGATTGCTGACCCACTTGCCGCGCACCTCCTGTTTGCGAAATAGAAGGGGGTTGTCGAGCTGATATTTAGAGTTCCCTCGACTAGCGTTGCAGCTTCGTTCGCAGCGCGCACCTTCGTCTTGAAATTAATCTCCACCCGTGGCGAATCTCGTTGGCCCAAGCGAGTTTCCACCTAAATTCCGTTCGACCTGGGCAATTTATGCAGCCTGTGTACAAACTGCAGCGAAGTTCGAGCAGGCTGAACCACTTCACTGATCTCGAAGCATCCTTGCTTGGGGACCTGTAGCCCCCTTGCGCGCTACGGGGTCCACACGTCCGCCCGCGGAGTCGCAGCCTCTTCGAATCCCGTCTCGTTGGGAGCGGAAAGGCGGAAGCCTGATGGAACAAAGGAGAGGATCGATGCTGGAATACGCTTGGATCCGTTTTCCTTTCCCTATACCCACGTTCGATTTCCTCCCTCGGTGTTCGGCACCTCTATCCCAGCCGCATACGTGCTCGGAAAGCTCGAAAGGCTGCAGTCTCGTTTCCCAAGGGTGGAGAATTTCCTTCCTCCATCCCAGTCAGCTTGAAGCCACCCAGCCCGTATTCCGGTGTCCCGGAAACGCGACGGATCTCGTAATTTCTAAATAACCCCGGCGTCTCCGCGAGATGGAATCGAGGAGCGAATAAATCCGTTTGTAGGGCAACCCGTTCATAATTGACGAGGACACCGCCGCCTGAAATATGGATGGACGGTGTGGAGACAAACGGGCTCCATCTCGCCGACAGGTCGAAAGTGCAGCGCGGGGCTGGCGTGTATTTATAATGGGCCGAGCGGCGACCCGTGCTTGTAAATAAAAATCGTCTCCTCTTTTTTTCCAAATCAAAAGAAGCTGCAGGCTGCGAACCAGGCCAAGGCAGTCCCCCATCGATGGCTAGCATTTATTTTGCAGCGCGATGCAGTCGAATTACTCCTACGCCCGTGAAGATCCCGCGCGACTCGAAGCGGATTAAGAATCGCGAGTTTAAAGACGGTGGGTTTGACTAAGCTTCGGGGGTGGGAGGCTCGAAGGCAGTAAACAGTGTTCGTCGAGCAACAGTTTCCATTAGGTTCTCCCCAATAACTGGGGTTGCTGGAGGGGTTGAGCGAGATCTACTCGCGGCCGATGCGTGAACGCGTTCTTCCCTCGGTTATCGCGTGTCGCCGGTGGGTGGGGGATGACGGGAGCAGGGGTTGGGGGTGGAAGGGGTGGGTCGGTGACTCTGGCGGGTGCTGGGGGGTTATACCGAGGTCGGGGTCGGGGCTGTGGGGCAGGAGAGATGAGGAAGGACCGCACCCACCCCGGTTTATCGACCGGGTTACACCCTTAGCCGGCGCTCTCGCAAATTCTCCTCCTTACTTGCCCTCCTCTCTCTCTCTCTCTCTCTCCTCCCACCTCTCCCAATTCTTCTCTTCCTACTCTGGCTTCCGCTCGTTGCACGCTTCGCCTACGCATCCTGACGTCGATTACCCTTCCCTACCCTTCGGCTGCCACTCCATCCCATCGCAAACCCTCTACGCCCCGCTCGCCCCCTCGTCCTGGGACAATCGAGTCCTCGTTGGTCAAGAACTCCACGAGACATCGGCTGCGAAACTAGGTCAGCCGCGGCACAAAGCGCAAGCAGGGATCGCCAAAGGACTCGAAGGGATCCCGAACTTCGGCTCGAGGGACCTGCATCCTAGCGGAGGTGCGGGCCTTTGCGTATCTACCTCTCGCGTCGATATTCTCGGCACGGTGGTCCGCCACTCAACGGGCAGTATTCGCAGTCCCTAGTTGTTACTAAGATCACCTTAAGCACTGGGCATCCTTTACTAGTTTACTAGTAGATCTGAAGCGTAAGAACCGACTGTGAATACTGCTCAAAGCCTTCTTCCCCGCGATTTTCCGCGCGGCGGGCTTGCTTCCACCGCGAGGCTCCGCTTCCCTCCGTGACAATCGTCGCGGCGGCGGGAGGAGCGTTTAGATGCACGGCAGATGCGACGCTGCGTTTCACCCCCCGGAGTCTCCCTCGAGTGTTTTTTCCTCCGTTCCGCTCGTTTGTCGCGGTTTGCCGAGCGCGCTCCGCCCTTTCTTCGACGGTGTCTCGCGGGCCAAGGGAGGCCGATAAAACGCAGGCCATCGAACCGGCGCTTGGACCCGCGCCAGCCTCTTCTCAGTCCTTCGACCTCGTTCCGCCAAGTCCTTCTAGGATACTAACGGGAGAATCGACCGAAGTAACGCTTTCAGACGGTGCTCGTGGTCCCCGACTCTGCCGGGCGACAATACGCGAGGCGGTAATCGCTGAAACAGGAGGAGAGGAAACAGATCCTTGCGGCCGCTTCCGTTCGGCGTCGAGTTTCGCAGCCGAGGGGCGAGACAATAGGGGGGGGAAGACGTGGGGAGGCAGGATGTGCGAATCGAAGCGCAGCTTTGCTGGCCAAGAGATCACAAGGAGACCAAAGACCACTGATCGCCGCTCGGTCTGGACCCTCTCAGCTTGACCTTCCGGCTGAACGAACTTCCGTCGGGGCGGCGAGAGTGGATGCCCGAGACGCAGATGCCGCTGGATCCGTCTCCTCGGAGATAAAGTCCACGCGGAAGACGCTAATTCGCGGGGGACCGGGCGGCGGGGTGGGCGGGCGAGCGAGATGAGGGGGAGGGAGTAGGGCGCGCAGAGCGCGGGGAGCGGCGAGGGGGGGCGCGAGGGAAGGCGCGGAACGGCGCAGAGAGGAGGAGAGAGGAGCGGAGAAGAGAGAAGAGGGTTCGCGGTGCAAGCTTGTAGGGAGCGTCGGTGTCAGTGTGCACGCGGACGCCGAGTTGCTCGCGTCCAGTCTGACCGTGTTCCTCGCCGGGCTGATTCTCTGGATCCCAGAGCCGCGGGGGACCAGAGTCTCGATCCTTCCGCGCGGGCGATAGGGATCGATTTTCGGCGGTTCTTTCGGCGATAGTGAGAGTGCGACGCCCGCGGCTGCCAGTCCGCCCCGCGGAGTGAACGTTCCCCCCTCGCGGTACCAGGATATTTCCGGATGCGGGGCCCTTTCGAGAGCCGATAATCGATAGGCGCGTATTTTTGGACGACGCTGGGGAATGTGACGAGTGCACGAGAACAGGTTCTGCCCGCGACTCCGCCAACTTCCATCCTTCAGCCGCTCTCCTCTACTAAATCCTGGCAATTGCCGCGCTCCACTCGACGCAGGCGTCGGCTCCGGTACCTCTTCCTGTCCGGTTGATTTCCCCTTTCGCTGCGAGGGTTAAACGATCCCCCGAAACGATCGCCCTTGACCCAAGGCTTATCCACCGACGGATCTTCTTTGCCACCGTGCAAGCGGCGTTCAGGCGGCACGCTCCGAGGCGCGGTATATTTAGACGGCAAACTCGTGTTTACCCTAGAAATTCGCCTGGACAGGACGATCGCTTAAAAATAACCGCGCGGCGCGATTTGTCCTTGACCCGGGGGAGCGCGCTCGGTTGGACGAAGCGGAGTCGCGCGCCCCTTCACGCTCCAAAAGTCCGGTGCACCTGATCGAGAGAGGAACTGCGTCAGGAGAATGGGTGGGTCAGACACCGTCGCGGCCGTTTTCTCGCGCCGGGGGATCCACAGTTTTTCAAGAGCCTACCGATCAGCCGTACAGTTTCCCTTTCGCTCGCGACGCGTAAAGACGCGCGACGGGAGGGCGCCCATTGTCCGCTGGCGGGCGCGATTATCCCGTCGGTTGATTCGAGGGTGTAGCGTGCGCAGCGATTCGGATTTTAATGGAGAACGATGCACCCGCGGGGCCGCCGCGCCGGAACGGGAAAGAACGGGAAAGGAGGAAAAAGGGAGACGCGCCGGAGTCGGGATATAAAAAGAGTCGCGCGAGTCTAGCGACGCAATCGACACGCTTGCCAAAGGGAGCGGAAACGGCTTTCCACCTCTGCTGGGGGGCTCGCGTTTTCGCGTCCGCGGAATACGATTATCGACGAGCCTTCTTCTGAGCGCTAACGGCGACGACTCCGCGAACGCTGCTCCTCAGGCACCTCCCCCCCGATAAGCAATCAGTGGCGAGAGATTTTGAGAAAGCTGAAAATGGTTCGAACTAGTACCGAGGCCCAAGTTGAACACCTCTATAGAGTCCCATAATGCCGCGATTCTACGGGTGAAATGTATTGTTATCAGGGTTGCCATTTTCTCTTCATATAGATCCTGGATTCGAATATAAACTCGGAGTCGAACACGGTTCTCGAATACACGGAAAAATAAAAAATATATAAAAAAAGAATTTTTATGTTAAACGATTTTATTAAAACTGTACTAAAAACTAAAAACTAATTCCTTTCTTGTGCTGCAATTTCGATGGTGTTTTTTCACTTTATGTAAAATCGTGGAGTAGGATGTTTCTCATATTAGAATATGAATTAATTTAATGCAGCATAAAACGTCGAAATTACTTTCTTTGTGAGATACCCTGCTCCACGATTTTATTTAAAGTGAAAAAGAACCATCGAAATTGCAGTACAAGAAAAGAATTATTTTTTAGTTTTTAGTGCGTTTTTAATAAAATCGTTTAACATAAAATTTGTTTTTATATATTTTTTATTTTCTAGTTTGTAGTGTTTGTGCATTTACATTTCGCAGCTCAGACTTTTTTTAGAAATCTTTTAAAGATAAACAATGGGGAATTTAGAAATATCATTTTTTTTTTAAATTGATAACTCTTATTGTAGAAAAAATATATAAAACAAAATTTTAAGTTACACGATTTTATATAAAATACACTAAAAACTGAAACAGAATTATTTTCTTGTACTATAATTTCGATAGTGTTTTATCACTTTACATAAAATCGTGGAGGATATCTCAAAACAAATTCATTTCCACGCTTGGTTCTGTTTTAAATTGATTCATATTCGGTTATGAAAACTTTTCTGTTAACATCGAGTTGCTGGATTTCAACAAAACAAACAGAGAATTGATGCGGAATAAAGTCGCTTAATATAGTTTTATTTTATTCCATTTCTTTCTCTCATTTCTTTTTCTCTCATTCCCTGGCATGGTTCTATTTCATAAAAAAATAATCCTTGAAAAAGCTTATTACAATCGGACAACAGGAAGGGCCTTAAAGTTTAGAATTCATCGATGATTTAGAATTAAAAAATTCTCAAAAATGGTAAGCCCTATCGAAATTCTTTCCAAATAATGTTAAAAGAGCATTCAATTTTCTACAATTTAGTACTGTATATGTCATTTTTTCGAGCTTCTAACTATTTTCCAGATAATTGCGTTTCAATACAGTGAGGGTGTGACGTAAGTATTGCCTATAGTTTCTATAACCAAACGCTATTATCTAAAAACTGATTGCAAGCACGAAAAAATGACACATACAGTAACTGTAGAAAATTGAATGCTCATTCAATATTATTTGAAAGAAATTTCCATAAGGCTTACTATGGAATTTTAAACTTTACGGCCCCCATTCCTCTCGCCCGATTGCAATAAACTTTCCCAGGGATTATATTGAAATGAAACCATAAAAAGCACGAAAACAAAATTTCGCGATGTTCAAAGAAACGCCACTCTATTGGCACATAGGTGGCACCCCATTACTCTCACCATTAGAAACCTTTTAAGTAGAGTCAAGCAATCATGCCTAGTAAGTTAGGTCGGCTTGACCCCATTTTTTGTCAAAAAATGAAGACTAAATAGACGCCAAACGAAGAGAAACGAAGAATTGATTGGATTCCAATTCTTTCATTCTACATTATGAGCCGATTTTGCTCTTCTTTCAGGATCACATGGAAACACTTTCATAATAATATCCTTTTTGTGACGAGTACATTTGAATTTTCACACCTTTGCCAAAAATTAGCAGCATCAGTCAAAATCGAGGACGTGATTTCGTGACTGTACTTAAAGGGTCTCTCCACACTATAAATCGGTGGGTCAGCTTTGGTGGAGTCGGTTAGGCGGCCGCCCAGTACCCCGCGGGTCGTCGCGTGTTCGAGTCCCGTCGGTCGAAGTTCGTTTTTTTTCTCCTACACTACCGATTCCATTTGTCAACGGGCATCAGGCGGGACTGCCAATGCCCGACTCACACCGACGCTCAGACTACGCTGCAGGTTATTGGTTCTACCGTCGCGTGTCTCCAGCCTGGTCCTGTGTGCATTCAGCGGCGTTAACGATCTCTTCTAAACTACTCACGGGCCGGAGACAAAGGGGAAATGGCAGCAGCGTCTCGCGGACGAGAAAGAAAGAACGGGCGCGGCGGCCAGTAAGCGGAGTGGTCTCGTTTCACTCTCCTCTCCACCGCCTCTTCTGGGTCCTCTTGCTCGTCCTACCCCCGCGTAGGCCTGTCTGGCGGCGGCTCCCGCGCCCCCGGATGCCCGTCGAACGCAGAGGACGCTTGCAGGAGGAGGCAGCAAGGGACTTGCACGGGTTAATTCGGACGGGGAGAGAGAGAGCGAGGGGGACGGGGCACGTCGTTTCCAGGGACGGTTAAAAAGACTCGCGGAAGTGGCACGAGGGAGACCGGAGAGAGGCAACAACCGAGTTAAGCTCGGGGCTAGAAGAGGCTCGCGTCTCCGATTTATTATCCAAACGCCGGAGTTGCCGCGAATCTGTGTCGCAGAGCACTATACGACCAAACACCGCGCCAATTCCCTCGCTTAATTATCCCCGTGAAAGAGAGGGCCTTTGATATCAATTACCACCCCGACCCGGGTCCACTTAAACATCCCCCCTAGTTTTCTTACTCCGCAGCGGGGATCTCGGGCCGCGTGACGGCGAAACTCGACTCCGGGCTCGCGTTTCTTTGTTCCCGCTGTTATCGAGCGAGGCTGAACCCGGATCCATAATTCCTCGTGGCTTTAGAGAGCTAGCCGAGGTCTAATTGTCCGCCACCGAGAGCAGCAATGGTATCGATTGCTATCGGGCGGAAAGCGCGGGGGAGTAAAGCGATACGTCGCAACGGTCGAACAAAGACGGGCCCGCGACGGTTGCTCGAGAGTGCTGGCTGCGAAAGTGTACCGCGATGTATGGATAGGCACGCGCGCGTACCGGAAGGGTTAGCATCCTGCCTCGGATGATCGGTAAGGAAGCGGGCAGGATTTATGGAGCGCGGTTGCGTCATCCATCATATTTTCACGCGCGCCCGAGCAGTACGCAACACGGATTAATAACATCCAGCTAGACGATCGCTTTATCCTTCCCCCGGTAATCGGACACCGCCGCTCCCCTTTCCCAGATCGCGCGTTACGCTCGACTCCCAAGTACCAGCCGTCGAATAACACGCCCGACCGTTCCGTCCGGTTAATTACCGTCCTCCCTGCGACACACGCGGACGCGCTTCGCGAGGCCAGGGGTTACAGTGCGATCGATCGACCGTTTTCAACGGACCCATTATTAGCCCGTAATTAACGTCACCGATGGAGCCGACTCCGCGCCCTCGGTGATTGCCAGGCTGATGAGGCCGAACGGGCAGGACTCGGCTTCCGTTTCTTGGAAACGGTCGGCCGATTCGATCACGGAAGGAAAGTCTGGCTGACTGGTGTTCCCCGGGTTCGTCAACCGCGTAATTCTACCGATCTCCAGTTTCTTCACCCTCCCCCGTGGACGATGATCCTCCCCGAGTTCGACGGTCGCGATTAAAGGCCGTTTCACGAGGGCGGCGCGCTTAACCCAGTTTCCGAGGCGAGTTTCCAACGGGCGCCGCGAATTCCGGCAACCGAATTACATCGAATTTCGGGGCGGGAGGGGTTGCGCGCGTCATCGCCGCCCTCCAATCCCATTATTCTCGGCGTGTACGCGGCCAGCCCCGCAGAATGCCTCTCGCGTAATTGCGAAATTGCCGTCGTTGCGCTCGCCGATCGATCCTACGTTTCGACGGGGTTAACACATCGCCCGGCGTCAAAGGGGATTTCAGTTGCTCTCGTCGGGAATTAGAACTATTGCTCGAGTGTCTTTGAATGTTTGCGTAGGGAGACTTGGTCGGATAGGTGTCTCGCTGGATGTTACGTCACCCGGAGCCGATTTCTCTTAGGCCACGCCGGCACAAAGGGTTGCCCCGATATTTCTGGATCTCGTTCACCTCCGTGCGATTAACGCGGGCTCTCTGCTCGCTAGTCCTCCGCCCTGGCTCTCTCTCTCTCTCTCTCTCTCTCTCTCTCTCGTCGACCTCCTATTTCGCTTTAATTATTTCCCTCTGCGAAAGCGAGCCGCGGTGGCTTTAATGCCCACGGTCCACCTGCAAATGCAATTCTGGGTATCGGAACGAATCCCGCGGCTTTGCCTTTAACGAGGACGAACCGGGGGGCGTGCCGACCGAATCGGCCCTCGAGCACGACCACCTACAGACAACGAACTTTTATTATCATTTATCTGTTTAACGGACAAATGGTTGAACACGTTTCAGAGTACACGCGAGTTTAACCAAGGATTACTAAACCACCCTGCGAATGACATTCTTACTAAATATTTCTGAGAATATACGACTTTAGAATGAAGCACTAATATTTTTTATGAAATATAGTTTGATTCGAGTAGGCACGTAGATTTTTACTTATTTGAGCCGAAGAGATCAGAAAGCGATTTTTTTATTCGGCAGAGACTGACATATTGGTTGTTATTTTTTACTGACTTTTGTTCACGAATTTCTCCGTAACTACTGGACCGATTTTCGTGAAATTTGTGGCATTAAGTTTAGCTTCGATCAACTTAGGCCTGGGAGAAAGAATTATCAAAATCGATTCAGTAGTTTTGAAGTTACACAAAAAAACATCTGTTTCATTATTATTGGAATCTTAAGTTTGGAGCAAACGGTTCTTTCTTTTACGAGCAACTCCTTTTGTAGGCCTTCTCATATTTTTTCAAACAAATGTAGTTATACAACTTAAATAAAAAATTTTAAAAAATTGAAACTGACTTCAATAAAATCAATATGCACTGAAAAGTGGAACATAAGTTTTTTCATTATATAATCTATCACTATCATTTTTTTTTAAGTCGGCGCCAGATTTGCACAGTGCAAATGATGAAGAAAGAAATGGAGAGTCATAGATTAAATAAGGAAAAAACTTATTTTTCACTTTTCTGTGCATTTTGATTCTTTAGAAGTCTTTTTTAATCCTGTTTTAAAATTTTTTCCTTGACTTGGATGGACATAAATTTATGATTTGTAGGAATCCTCGATATGCTGTAGTAATTTTTTCAACAGTTTAGTAATCTAGACTTAACGGGAAGAAATGAGGCGTTGAGAGCAAAAACAGACTAACCGATATTCTTTGCGGAATTGACTTACAAGGGAAGATTCCGAACCAGAAAATTTATAAAATTATGTAGGGGATTTCCTCTTGATTATAGCGCAATTTTTGTTTGCTGCCCAAATTCATCCCTGAAAATTCGGCTATTTTTCAATTTTGTGTTATAACTTACGAACTAGTTTTGAGACAAAGCTATTTCTTTTAATTAGATTTATCATTTGGTAAAAAAAAATTATTTTACAGTTCACAATTTATAATCGGATTTTCAGGGGTCAATTACACCTCGTTACAATAAATTTGTGCAGCAAACAAAAATTGCGTCGTAATCAGGAGGAAATTCCCTACATATTCACGAAGTTTCAGAATTCTTTGATTTCCACGATCGGAATGTTTCCTTGTTAGTTGTAATAATGTCTTCCAACAGGCTGTACTAATCACATAAAATAGAAGGAATTAATTTTCTTTCAATGTGGGCTAGTCCATGTTTGCTCTCAATGCCTCAACTACAGAAATCCATGTCAGTTAGCGTCGTACTTGAAATGGGTATCACTTAACACGGAAATTCTGTGTATGGGATCACTAGCGCAGAATCTCGAGACACAGCGATGCGGCTTGGCGGTGGGGCAGCCGGAGAAATTGAAGTTGATTAAACTCGTAATAGGGAGATTGTCGACGGTAGCCATTGCTGACTTTGAACAAGATGTAGTAAGTCTACGACGATGGTCCGCAAAATAGCAACATAGTCCTGATTATTATTACTTATTTATTGTATAATTTATTTACTTATATAATCGTTGTGTTACTGATTCATCACCGCCCAGCCGAAACCGCTGACCCCAGAGAGGTGTATATTTCTTTTGCGACGTAGGTGCTCGGTAAGAAGTGACTTTTTGAAACTCCAACCCGAAAGGGGTAAAAAGGGGTGAAATATGTTTTCTCGGACTCCTTATAATTTCTTAGGCCCGATTAGATATCCACTTGGTTTGCACTTAAAAAGGTTACTCACACAAATGCCTAAAAACCAATTTCAGGATTTCGCCCTAATCAACCCTTAAGTGAATGAAAGGGGTGAAATATTTTTCCACGGATTTCTTAAAATCTCTTCAGTCCGCTTAGGTATCAACTTAATTTTTACTTCAAAAGGTTACCCATACAAATGCGTAAAAACTAATTTCCGTGTTTCGCCATAATCAACCCCTAGGCCTTGGTGAAAAGGAGTGAAATGTGTTTCCACGGATTTCTTAAAATCTCTTAGGCCCGAAGCGAAGCGCGGGGATAGTTTGCTAGTTTATTAATACACGCGTAGGCATAGTTTAAGTAAGAGGTACAGTTATTATGTATTATGAAACTAGAGGTCTCTAGAAAAGAGTCTCACGCGTCAACAGACTTAAAGGCTCTCCATCGGACGTGATCACGGCCGACGTGTGGTTCGATCGCCTCGAGGGCTCCCTCATCCCCTCCCAACAACCGATCCGACGTGCCGCGAGCAGAACCCGCGGAATAAGTGAAAAGTCGTTTTCCATCAGGGTGATCGCGCCTAGAAGGCGTTTGAGGGAGTCGGGGGTCGAAAGTGGCACCCTTCGATCCTCGAACTTCCATCCTCCCCCTTGAGTAGTCGAGTGGGTTGCTCCTCGGCGGGGCAACGGGACTCGCGCTGTCGATAGCGGGTGATTTCGGGCGGCGTGGCTGCGAGTCGCGCCAGAAACGTGCATCGTGACGATCCTCGATAAAGGACGGACTGGCAGAGACCATTTTAAGGACGGTCTCCGAGGATATAGCGCGCGGGGCAGAATGTGCAGCAAGTGCAGCGAGTGTTGCCAAGGATCTAGGCACAGCGTGGACGCTAGCCCCACGCCAGGATCAGATTCCGAGGCTTCAGGTAACCGCAGCGGTTTTTAACAGCGTCCGACGGCGCAACTATCTCAGAATTTTATTTCTTCAGAGGGGCGGTCGAGCACCCTTGAATCTTCTATAGGGGAAACTGTACGATTGGCACTCTGAGCGGAAATCCTAATTGAAGTGTCTACGTTTTTTTGCGAAGTTTTTGTATGGTCCTAATTTTCAATTTTATGTAAATTTCTGTCGCCTATTTATATTTAATTTTTATTAGTAATCATCCGAAGTTTTCCTGATGTTAAAGTAGATTTCAATGTTCTCGGTTTCGAGAATCAAACATTCTCTCCAAAAAATTATTGTGGATTGTTAGAAAAAATCAAATAATCGCTATTTTTCATTTCAAAGTAAGATGATACAACATATGTGTCAGTCTCACAATTTGGAAATAAGGATTCAAGGCTCTGGGTGTTAGAGGTTTAAAATAAAACATCTTGAGGATTTCTATTAACTCTTTTATTTTAAAAATATTCAATGAAAAAGAAAAGTAGGGGTAAAAGTTCAATCTTTAACAGCGGAATGTTTGAGGCTATGTAGAAATAAAACGCTTAAAATTCAGTCCTTTGTTCCACCGTTACCTTTAAGACTTTTTTGTGGTGTTGCCAGGTGCAAAATATGTAGTTCGACTACTGGAATTTGCGGTGTTCTAGTGGAAGATAAATAAAAAATTGTATGGAAGTACTTCCTAAGCATGTACTTCTTAATATTTGGCTTTTTAATGAGGAGTGCCAGTGATTAGTGGAGTGCCAGTGTTAGTGCAGTTTACCCTACTTTGGAAGTTGTAGTGCACGCTACTTCGGACCATTTTGTTGAGAATTCAGCTCCAATTTTCAGACGCTTGTTTATAATTTGGTTTAAAGCTTCTCGCACCAGAGGCAGCTACTATCTTTGGAAGGAGTAACAACGCACTTTCGTAGCGCAGCGGTACTATGTACAGGGTGTATAAAATGTAGTGGTCACTGATTTTGGGGCGGGTCTACAACGCTTTAAGGGTACCAGGTAGTCGTTTTTGTCGAAAATGAAGCGTTTCTTTTTCAATTAATTATAAAGAAATAAATCAAAGCTGAAACTTGTTTGATACAGATAGGTCATTAAACGTTTCTTTGATTTTAAGCCACCAACGAATAAAATTGATCGATTTATTTCCATTATTCTGCTCGTACTGTTCATCCAAAATACAAAAACTAAAAAGCTTCTTAAATTCTTCAGGCATTCCTGTCGTTGGTGGCAGATTTGAATTGAAATTTCAAAGCTACTAAAAATGACTGCAATTTGAACTGTTCACCTTTGTGATTTCTCTTCGTCTTTCTCGAGTTATAAAATTGAAAAAAATTAGAAAAGAAAAATATTTTTGTTTAATTCTACTAGGGACGATAGTGATACACTTGCTGAAGATGTATGCACAAAACGAGCTCAATCGTTCAAGTAGAATTTGAGATATCGTGGTAACCATTTTATAAACACCCTTTTTGAGAAAAATACATACTAATGAAGAAAATTCTACATATACCCAATTTTTCACGTCTGGCCCGTAATAAAAATCTTTTCTTAACCCTTCCGCTGGGTATTTAAATTTTCGGACGATTCTCGAAAATTGTCAATTTTACACCAATGAAAAAAGTTTTTAATTTTCAGTTTTTCATTTTTTTCGGAGTACATTGCTGAGTATCACAGTACAAGAGAATACATTTTTTTTAATGCGTGGAGTATAATCAAAATCCGCAGCGAAAGGGTTAAATCCACAAAAATTCCCGAAAAAAGTTAAAGAAATCGCATTCCACGGTAGAATACCCCCTTAATTCTCTCCCTAATGATTTGAAGTAATGCACCTATACTGCAAGGCCCCGAAGCACAGAGAAAATCCGAAGGGGCCACTTGACCGCCTTCGGTCGTTAATACATATGTACATATATACATCCCACGCTTCCCACTTAGTCGGGGAGTGCGGGTTAGAGATGACCCAGCCTTGCCGGTCACCAGCTTCCATCGTCCCCTCGCGTACCTTCCCATTTCGAGAGAAAGAGACGCCATCGATCCGCCTGGGAACTCGCGGCGCATTATGGGACCAAACCCGGCGCAAAACAAAGGCTCGTTTACCTCGCCGAAGCGCAAAAACCGCCAAGTCTTTCGGCAGCCGTGGATTCGAAGGCGATCCTCGCGCGTCCACTTAATCTCCGCTTAACTCCTTTCTCCGAGGCATTTTTCTTCCGACCAGTAATCCCTGCGGGCGAGGGAAAGCCGCGGGGCGTTCAGTGGCGTCGCGATGCCCCCTCACCCATCTCCGTTTCACGCGCTCCGTTACCTCCGAAACGAACTTTTAACCTCCCGGTAGGTGCCGTTTATTTAAGTTGCCTCTCCTCGACTTTCGAGCTCGCTGCATCCGTTGCTTTTTCCGTCTCCACCGCTCCGCCTCGCCCTCCCCCCCCCCCCCCTCCAGCGCCCAGGATTAACACGGAAGATCAGTGTCCCTCGAGCAACCGATCCACGCCCGAAACTGCGCAGCAAATGCTTCCTCGCGCCAGGGTTGCCAGAGGTACTTAGGGCCGACAGGCACGGGTTATGACGTATTGCGTCCCCACTTCTGGCAACGCTGCCTCGGAAGCGGGCAGTTTCGTCGGCGTATCGTAAACAAAGTTACGAGGGCTGAAAGCGGCCGGGCGAAAAAGCACGCGCTGGCCTCGAGCCGTCCCCTTATACACACGCCTCCCCCCCTCCCCCCCTGCGACCGGCGCAGCTTGTAAATACGCGGACCTTTTGACTTGTAGATTCCGTTGGACTTTGAGAGGGGCTTATCGGGCCGTGTTCTCGCGACGGATGTTTGTCATGGAGATTCGCGGACACCCGGTCACGGCTCGATTTTATTAAATCGTTACCATCCCGACGTGCCTGCTGGATTAGCGACGGGGCGCGAGAGAAGTGGGTCGGCCGGGCGTGACTGTTTGAAATTCATGCCTCCCGCGTGGCTAAGAATGTGGAAGTATATACCGACACCGGGATGCTGCGCGTTGATAAATTTACGCGGCACCGTGTAGGCTCCGCAGCAGCGGCAGCCGAGCCCCCATGGGTGCTCGTGAAATATGCACCGCCACTTCGTGACCTACACACGCCTGCCCTTTTCTCCTGGGTAAATGTTTCGGGGCGAATTGATACCTTGCCGAACGATACGGGGATCTAAGTGGAGACTGAGAAGATGGAGTTGTTAGAGTGGAGGGAATACGTGTCACTTATTTATTTATTTATTTACTGGAGGGAACCTCGCGCTGTTAAGACGAGAAGCAAGGGAGAATGATGCGCAGGTTTTAGCAGATAATAATAATAATAATAATATTAATTTACGGGATAAGCCCATTAAGACAAAGTGTATGACTATGTGCAATATAATAATTTGCACAGGGAAAACAACAAACATCGTGTTCAAATCAAACAATAAAGAAAAAATAATAAAGGATTAGGGAATATAAAGATAGATGGCGCTCCGTTAGTTGGGTTTAGTATGTTTACTTGGAGAAAGACAAGAGTCGTTGGGTTTGCGTAGCATAGTGTTTAAAGCGCTTTCCTGGCAAGGGAAAGGTTCCCGGGTTCGATTCCCCGGTCCAAGCAACCGGATTGGTAGAATTCCTTTTTTCTCCTAAATAAATAAAAGCAGAATACGTAAATCAAATTAGGGACAGGAGGAAGAAGACAGGAAATTATTTATTACGACTCGTGTAATTACGATGTATGTAATTAATTCAGCAGTGCCTCTTTCGATGGCCTTCCGGCTAATAGACGCGTATTTTCTTGTTGCAGAGGAGGAGTGGAATCCGGATGGCAAGGGTCGGCAGTCCAACGACACCGGTGAGTGTGTTCTTCCTCTCCGCCGTGTTTCACTTGACTCGATTCTTTCAATTCCGTCGAATCTCTCGGCTGCTCTCAAGTAGGCGCGTTACAAGCTTAGCTTTAACCCCCCGGAACCGGCGAGACGTCTGTTAGGTTTCCTCGGTTCGAGTTTCAGCAGCGGCCTTTTCCTCCCTTTCGGCCTGCTCCTCGACGCGTGAAAGCGATACGAGAACCGACCCCCGTGCCACGCACAAAGGGAGGCAGACCGACGTGTCCTTCTGTCCGAGTGCGCCTAGGCAAGCTTCCGCGAACCCGCCGCGCAATCCCGAGGAATCCTGCGACCAGAACGCGCCTCGATTCCAGATTCCCGGAGCGGTCGGCGTCGCGGGGACGGCGCAATAGCGATTCCATTACGCCGCGTGTAATTCGAGCGGCACGGGGATCCAATAATCGAATCGGACGGCCTTAATTCCGAAAAGCGGATTCCCCAGCGATCGACCGCGTCTCGCGTCTCCCACCCCACGAAATCTTTTCCAAAGATCTCCCCTTGAAATTGGCCCCGCGAGCTTCTGGATCACTCCGGACCAACGGAATACAAGCTCGTGAAACTTTGCGCAAAGTTTCTCGCGGTTGCCTCGTCGGGCGAGGGTTTCGAACTCGGGTAGAATCGTTGCAGGTAGTCTTTTCAGGGGTGGAGGGGGTATAATTTCGATCCACTTGCAAACTTTGCTTGGGACTCGCTCCAAGCTCCGTTTAACTTTTATTTTAATGCCAAATATTGATAATAATATTTATTAATGGGTACCACCCTTTGGTACAGTAGTCATCATTGACTGAGTGACTCACTCACTAACTAGGAACGTGAAATTTGGAAAGATTTTTTGACGTAGGAACCCACTAAGGAAGGGGTAAAATGTATTTTCTCGCAGTTCTTAATACCTCTTAAGCCTGATTAGATATCATTTTGATTCTTACTCACAAAGTTTACCGACGCAGATGCTTAAAAACTTAACTAACCCCCAAGAGGGTGAAAAGAGGTAAAATGTATTTCACGAATTTCTCAAAATCTTTTAGGCCAAATTCGATATCGATATTTGATTTTAGCCTAGCGACATAAATGCCCAAAAACTAATTTCTATGTTATGCCCTAATCAACCCTTAAAGGATCAAATCTGGATCTCATAACACATCTTTTTGTAACATATACAATAATACACATTGATTTGGGGCGTCTTAATTTTTTAATTGTAGGTGTAAATGAAGATATACATAAGAATATAAATATTCGTTATACAAAGATTACTTTACAGATATTAGATAAAAAATTACTTTAAAAAAAAGCACATAAAAGTTATTCCTTTTAATTATTCTGCAGTAGCAACGAAGCTTTTTATTAAGTAAAAACCTTTTTTTTAATAATAAAAGGGTATTTTTGCTAGTACATAATATAGAATTTGTATTGTTAAAATTTAGAGCTCATTACGTTGTAAAAATGCTTGAGCGTTATAGCAATATCAGCGAGAACTTCCTACATTTCCCTCGAAATTAAGAGAACCCTTAACGCTAGAACCGCCGCACTAGTCATTTCGATCGTTTTTAGATTTTGTGTCTTCATAATTTTATTTTTGCAACTAAACATATGTGCGTCTGTGACTTTTATTTAATGTAGGTAATCTACCACGCCGTAAAAAAAATTTCTACAGCAATGAATATGCTGTGTAGTTTTAATAATAAGAACTTATATTAGTTGTAGGTAAAAATTATTGAAATAAATAGTAGATATTTATACTACGCGTTTTAGTGTCGGTCTCCAGGTAGGTTAAACTTTCGATGGTTCTACTGTTAACTAATTGCAGAAACGGGTGGGTAAAAACAGACCCGAGGTCATGGTAGGGTATTAAAGAAAGTGGGTGAAGAAGTAATCGAAGCGCACAGCAGTATTAAAAAAAGAAGCTATAAAATAAAATTTGAAAGCTAAACGATTTAATTTAAAAAACACTAAAACTAAAAAATATTTATTTCCTTGTACTACAATTTCGATGGTTTTTCACTTTAAAATAAATCGTGGAACAGGATATCTCACAGGTAATTCATTTCGGTCTTTGATTCTGTATAAAATTAATTCATATTCTGTTATGAATTTTCTTGCTCCACGATTTTATTTAAAGTGAAAAAACACCATCGAAATTGTAGTACGAAACAATAATTATTTTTTAATTTTTAGTGCCTTCTAAATAGAATCGTTTAACTTAATTTTTTTTATATATTATATTTGTTATTTACTTTTTAGTGGAAGTTATGATTTGTGTGTTTCATGTCGGTCGAATTGATTTGATTTGTGGTTATAGGCTAATTTTAAGGTATTTGGATTTGTGGTTATGTATTTACTGATGAACGAGTAATTTTTTAAATCCCACGGGGAATTTTTTTCGTAATTTTCTACCGAATAGTTGGAAGTGGGTTAAAATTAAGTATCTACATTTGAATCAAACAAACATACATACAAGAAACAAAGAAACGGAGGATCGAAACTGAATATAATTAAAAAGAGCCCCCATCAGCCAGCAACTTCCATTCCCCCAATGCCTTCGATTTCACGCGAGAACCACCCCCGTCGGCGTAGTCAGCGGGCAAGGTAGAACGCCGCGTGAAAGCGCGCGAAATCTCGATTGATAAAACGCTTGTTTCCCTCCGTCGGTGCATGGTCCGCGTCGAAGCGATATCGCGAACGTCGACGAGATGGCGCGGCGCGCCGCGCAGAAACGTCGACGGGCGTCGCGACGGTCGTGGTGCTCGTGGGCGCCCCCGCCGTCGGTGGACGCCGGTCGAAGCGAATCGCGTGCCAATCTTTTAAAACGTTCTCTCGCCACACCCTGCCGCCAGTTTGCGGGGAAAAAAACGCGCGTCTCTCGTCGGCTTCTCCTCGTTGCAGTCCCCATCCCCGCGAGTGTGCTCCGAGTCCCCCTGATCCGTGCTCGCGTGTGCAATACCCTCCGATTTCGCGTCTGGGTTCTATCACCCTGCCCGTGTGCTCGACGATGCGCTCGTGCATCGAGCACCCCCGCGCGAAACGATGACGCGACACCAAAGGATGCTCTTTGCTCCTGGAAAGGAAGGACGTCGGGATGCAGATCGAGGCCGAGGATTCCGGAGGTGCGTTCTCTAGCGAACAACCCTAACAGTAAGTGACGAGCCCCCGTGGTAATTAAACCGCAAGCAGCTCAAGCCCACCCTACGATCCCCAAGCAGATCGCCTCTCAGCTGCGTTCAGACCGTGTTCTAGGGATCGGTGAGGACCGGTAGGTCGCATCCAGCAACGTGCATCTCTCGGCACCTCGCTCCGAGCCGCGATCGCCGGTCTCCCTCTCTGTTCCTCTCGCGGGCGTCCGACGGCGACGCTACGCGGATACGTCGGCAACTAATATTGATTCTAAAAGCGGCGGAGGCAGCGACCGAGGACTGTGGCGGCGGTGTGCTCTCCTTCGGCTCGGTTTCCTTCCGCGAACCGGCAGTAGTGCACGCGCCACGGGAACAATAGCGTCGGTCCTTGGAAGCGTTGTTTTATTCCTCCCAGTGATCCGTGCGCGGTTCGTTCGGCCCCGCGCCGAGATGTAAGTAAGCGGAATTTTCGGCCGCCTCGGTCTTGCTGCAGAACTCGGTAAGTGACCGATCCCATCGGCCTGGCGATAAACAGCGGGAGTGAACGGGTCTAGGCGACGGCAAACAGGTAGTCGAGATACCCGTGGATATCTTCGGAGGGACGCGATCGGCGCGGCCGGGTCGTCGGGCTCTGTTATCGCGACGGGGCGCGATTCTCGGTAAGGGGGAGCGAGGAGGGCCGGCGACACGTGGACGGCAGCCGCGGGGGGAGGCAGCGCGCCGCTAAATAACGTAGAAGCGTGCCCTCTCACGCGCGTAGTCGCGCACGCACGTGCTCCACCACGCAGAACCCGCTCTCTCCCGCTGCAGAAGCGATATAGATTTTTTTCTGCCCGCGCGGGCTCGATTCGGTAACACGCACACACGCACGGGGAGGGCGCCCGTCCGCACGCAGGCGTACGCGCCGCGAGAGGGTTGAAATTAAAGGAACGCGCCACCCCGCGAGACTCAGACCCACACCTCTGGCCTTTGGCCTTCGCCCTCCATCTGCCACGGGCCTCTGCGCCCTATTCATCCCTTTCTTTCGATTAATCCAACCATTGTACGGCGCGGCGAGATATTCCGTAATTACCCGCCCCGGCGATTAGTCGCGACGGTTTCGATCGAGCAGCGCTGTTTCACAGCCCGCGTTGGCTTCCATCGAAAACTAAATGCTAGTCGGCCAAGTCCCGTTGCTGCCTCGAACAATTACGGTTAATTAACGCGCGTCTTGGCCAGCCGTCCGGTTCGCTGAACCTTCGCGGTTCGTATATACGAATCCGCCGACCCCAAGGGCGCCGGTCGACCGTCGCCGACGGCGATCCGGTTTCAATCGTTCTCGGAGGTTTTGGAAACGTCCGCCAGCTCGGCGGGCAGGGCCAGGGGACGAGCAACGGAAGACGAGAGGGTCGGGTCGAGTGGCAGGGAAGCGGAGGAGGCACAGAAGCGCACTTTCGTGCGTATTTTTGGCTAGCGATAATCGATAAAAGGCCTGCAGACGCCGCCGAGCAACTATTGTCCGTTCTATCGCACGGAACGGTCCAGTACTACTTCATCCGCGGTCGAGGGCAAATCGGTTACGTTCCATCGATCGAAATCGCTTCCCTCCTATCCCAGGAAACGGGGACAATCCCGGCGCAAAACCGATTCGCGAATTACTCCTATCCCATTCTCGAGGGCAACTGCCAATTCGATATCCAGACCGCCAGCCTCCATCGCGCTGGGAAAATTGGCTGAAAATCGCAGGGGTGGAATTGTTCCTCTTCTCCGTGGGGGGAGTAACAGCGCGAGTTGTGCCATTTTTGCATCCCATAATGCTTCGATATTCAACAATTTTTACGATGAAAGTGTTGATGTAACACCCAGATCCTTCACCTGGTCCATTTTCTACCTTCGTCTTTACCACGAGCACTCGACGGCGGAAGGAATCGAACCATTCAGAGTGTGCTGGTATTTCTACAGTTCGGCCGCAAGCATTCACGGAAATGCTCGCGGGTTCGTGGCCGGGAGGCCGTGGATTTTCGTGGCGAGCAACAGTTGAAGCCCAGCGAGGTCAAGGAACCGACGTGGCTGGCGTCAGCTCGGCAACCACGTTCCTGTCGTGCCGTAATTGAAACGGATCGATCGACGGGCACACGCACCGCCGCCGTAATCCTGATCGCGCACGATCGCTGCACGTCCGCGTCCGATCGATCGGAGCGAAGGGATTCCTGAAGAGGACGCTCCTCGACGCTACTCGACCGCCGGGCAGATTGTTTCCACGGCGGTCCAATAATAGCGTCCTGGCTCATTCACGCCGGGATCCTCTTCCCACGCTCGCTTTCCACCGAAATCTCACCCGTTCCCGTATCCTACATACCCACCCTGCCGTCTGGCTATTTTTACGGGCCCCTATAATTAACCGCGGGTGCCACTGCTTTCGCGTAGGTGACGTCTGGCCGATGGGGGGACGTTGAACTTGTAAATAGTGCGGGGAGCACGCCCAACCCTGGTGGGTTATTTTCCTTGGGCTCTTACGCTGGCTCGGTCCCGTTACTCCGACAGGAAAGCGACGTGCCCCAATTTCCGGCGCCTGATTCGCCCGAGAAGAACGTATTTACGATCCCCGCACGCCGATTCTTTCTACTAGACTATTAACGCGGAGTGACGGACCCGCGACATGTCCTACATTTGGTAAAGAGGCAGCTTCCGTTTCGGCATCTGCCCAGTATTTACGGCATCAGGTAGAAATTAGGTTACTCTAGCAGGCGGTAGAGTGTGGCATCCATCTCTCGCTATATATGAATTAGGAGACGGGTGACCGTCGGGGGCTCGCGTAGGTCGGTGGCAAGAGCAGTCGCCTGGAAAGCGAAAGGACCCGGGTTCGATTCCCGGTATCGGCTGGGGGGAGTTTTTTTCTCCTACATTCTGTGCAATATATTTCATATACGTTCTTTGAAGTGGAAATCTGAGAAACAACTAAAGCTGGGAACTGATAAAATATTGCATCTTTAAAAAATGTAGGATATATACGGTGCTGCCTTGTCTTCGATGCGCGCTTAGGGTCCGCGTGTGTATTTGCGGCTCGATTGGTCGGAATCTTATCTTCCAGCGGACGAATTATCGGCCATCCGTGCGTTAGATTAGATTTCTCGGGGGACAGCGAAGGGCAATCGACGGTTGGCGGTTCGCGCTGGTCGGGTCGCACGCTAGCTGACGCTACTCTGAAAATAAACGCGTTCGAGGATCTCGCGGTGGTCGTGGTCGACAGTGCTGGTCGTATCGTGGCGCGCGACGCTCTGAGTTTTATCGAACCGGTCGTTGCACGAGTGTGGTTGTGTATCGTGCGCGATCCCGGTCGTCGATACTTTGTCCCACGTCGCGTGTCGCGTTACTTTCCTCGTCTCCTCCGCCGTGACTCCTAGGTGGAAAAGGGGCAATCACTGGGAGAGGGTTGGAGGGAGAGAGGCGGAGGAAAATCGATTCCAGCGAGATCGATCCTTAATTTCGTTGGGCCACCGCCGTTGCATCCGCGCCGGTTGTCGATTTTAATGGATCTCGATGCGAATGAGGAGGGGGGGGAGTATGGTTATAAAATATTCCTCGGTAATGGATTTCGTCGGTCGCGCCCGTCGAGCGCCGCTCCGCGGAGATAAGTCTCCGAGCGACGTTTCAATTCCGCGTGTCGATAAAGGCGCGGCGAAAAATAATTGATAGGCAGAACCGAGGGCTCTTTGTACGGTTACAGAGAGGCGGGAGGAGAAGACTGTTGCGGCTGGTCGAGGAGCTTCGAACTATTAGAAGGAAACCCTTCGGTTCGTATTATCGTCCATTTCCACCGCTTCGGAAAGCTGTCGATTAAAGGGGGAATAAACTACCGGTTGGATCGTTCTCAAATTTTACACATACACTGTACTCGTTCATCGACTACAAAACTGTCTTCCTCTAAACTACACTATTCGTGACAGAGAGTTTTTTCGCAGAGGCGGATTCAGAAGGGGGCGAAATATTTAAAAGTACATAAGTACATTTTTTAAACTTCTTTTACAACATTTAAAATCTGCTAGTAATTTATAGGGTGGCTGTACCTAATATCGCCAGGCAAAAGTTAAATCGCTGTCAATTGAATAATAATTTATATTTTTGCATGCAGCTCGTTTCAAAGTAAAGAGAAATTATTCATTTTTCATGAAGCATAAGTTAGAATCGTTGAAACCTACAAATATTTAATCACGACTCTAAAAACGTAAGACATACAAGAATCGAGTCCTGAAAAAATGTACCTATCATCGCCAACTCAAGAAATATTGATTAATTCATATATATGTATATGAGTTTTTAAAATCACTTTCACATGTGCTTTTATTATTTCTTGCTCTATAAATGTATTTTTATCCATCTTTGATTTCATTTTTATTAAAAAAATATAGGTTCACATTAATTATTTATCGCCCCCCTCTGGTCTTTTCGGCATTGCTTTATCGCGCAGAATGTAAGGGACCGAGGCGACTCATTCGCCGCGGCAACAGCGGAAGGAGTGGAGGGGATAGCGATCACCTTCTTTCGAGGCTCTACTGTATACAGCTCGTACCCAGTCGCTTATTCCCCGTAAATTCATCGCCCAGTGTACGGGGTGCTCAACTTTAATCCGTGGCTAGGGATCCCCCTCGAATCGAGCTCGCTCGTTCATGGCACACGCATAGGCTTGTTTCCGCGTAACGGTACGCACAAAGTTGCGATCCCGGGTCCGTTCCGCGCCGCTAATTATGGATCTCGGCCGTTGCGCGTCGCGGTGAAGCGCGATCGAGTCCGACGTTCCATCGACGTGGACGCAGCCCCGCGGAGCAGCTTGGCTAATTACGAAGGGAGGGAGGCCAACTCGTCGGGCTCCGAATCGAGGAGGCGCACGCCTAGGCGCTCGTACATTTGCTCTCGAGTAGCGGAATTCGAGGCTCGTCATTAATTGGACGTCGACGCCGACCGATCCCCTCGAGCGAGTCGACTAGCAGCGCTCTCGCTCGCTTGCGACCTACTTTCGCCTCCGCGAGCTTCCACCGTCGTCGTTCCGATTAAACGCGTCTCCCCAGCCCCTCCCGTGTCGCATCCTCCGCGGCGTTGCATGCCATTCGAATCGCTAGCGCATACGTTACACGTTGATCTCTTCTCCCGGGATAGCTGCCCCCGCAGGTGGCCGGGTCCCCCTGGAATGCCAGGCAAATCTCTCTAGACAACGTTCCCCCGGGGGGGGGGGGGGGGGGGGGGGTCGGGCTTCGAGCGTATTTACATTCGCCCTGTCCCCGAGTCCCGCTTTGCTCGGCGAGCGACAAAGTGGAAGGATATACGCGCGCGCGCTAATCCTCTCCACCAGGGACGGGCACGAGTCCCGCGTATCTGCTGGCGCCCGCTATTTCCGGCCACTTCCGCGAACTCGTTATTCTCGGGCCGAGTTTACGCGCCGCACCGTTCTGCCAAATAGGTCGCCCCAGTCGACCGCGGACGCGGGGATTACCCCCGCTGTCCACTTGTACCGAAACTCGGTACAATCCCATGCATGCGCTGCGTAGGGGGAATTCCCCTTGTTCCCCTTAAGGCTGTTCTCAAGAAGAAAGAAATAATATTATATAGATAGACTAATGTTCGTTGGGCTAAATAAGTGATTTGCTTGAAATGCCATCTGTTAGAATATACGCGCATTCTAAGAGAAAATAAAAACCTTAACCTTAATATTTAATAAACCTAATAGTTGTTCCTAATAGTCATGTTTATTGTTTTATATTTTGTATAATCTATTACTTTTGTTCTGTTTTGTTGCAAAGCTGCTTCTCTACTTCGCGCCTTTTTCACCTTCTTCTGTGATAAAATGGGTCTTACCCGTTCATGTCGAAATAAATAAATAAATAAATAAATATCACAGATAGCTAATGCCCTGTATTAGGGGCCGTCCGGCGTTAGGGGAACTCCCCTATAACCCGTCCCGGTTTGTGCCAGGAATGTGGAGGATTAAAGGAGCATGTGCTTCTTGTTTTGCAGGTGGGTCCGGCAGGGGGGAGGGTGAGGCAGGCTCGAACGAGGTCCCAAGCGGGAGGAGGGGAGGCGGTGGCGGCGTGGGTAGCGGCCTCGGCGGCGGAGGGGGTGGAAGCGTGTTGGGCGTCGGAGGCGGAAGCGGAAACGGCAGGAGCGGCTCCGGGGGTGGCGGCAGATCGAGGGACGAGCCGAGGAGGCACACCCTCGGCGGCGATCATCAGCCGTCCCTGCATCATCAGCAGTTCAACGCTGCTCAACAGTTGCACCCCCTTCATCCCCATCATCTGCCGCCGCCGCACGGCCAGTACGGCACTCAGCCCGCGCGGCACACCACCATGGACCTCGAGGTGAATCTTTGCTACCGCATCAACGTAAATACACACGTTCGCTCTTATTGTTCGCCGCCTCGTTACGATCTCTTTTAATCCCCCTGTACGAGCGCGCCCAACCTGCTCCCGGACCAACGTGCCGGGAGCAATCCGCGCTCGATGCACGATCTCCCGATTCTTCGTCCCCCTTTTCTCTACGTTTCTCTTCCTATTCGTCTGCAACGCGGGGGCAGGTGCTCGGTCACTATTGAGGTTCCTGTACACCGGCGAATATATTCAACTGGACGGTGGAATTGAAGAGGGAGGATGGAGGAGGACCGGGGTCTCGACGGATACTGGAAAAGTAGCGGTAAATCTCGGTACTTTCTTCCGCGATGGCAATACAAATTAGCGGATCGCGTGCGGCGATTACGCAAGGGGGTCGATCTCGGCCGAAGCATCCGACGACGGAAGGCGTGTGGCTTTAACGGATATTCCCGAGGTCAAGAACCGGGCGTAACGAAGGGAAGAGGTTAATTAAGCGGCATCCACCTACGCCGTCCTCCTTTCCCGTCTGCTGTCGCCGCTCGCGCGTCCAAGTGTCCCGGAGGTGGGTCCGATCGAAGGAAAAAGGGAAGCCACTGGCCTGTCAGCCCCCGCGCGTGCAATTTTTCACTCTGTACCCAGCATTATTGTCAGCCAATCCCTTTCACGTTAGGGACCGTCCTCAAATCACGTAAGGGTAACTTTCTTATCACTCACAGTATAAGAATTTGTGAAATTTTATATTCCACCCCCGCACCCCTTCCTTGTGTAATATTTTTTAATTTGCATTTTCTCACTTATTAAAATTCTTTTAAAGGTCTATATAATAGTTTTTGAAAATTTGGTGAAAAAAAATATATTACACAACACACTACCCGACTCCCTCTCCCCTCCCCCTTTGTGTGGAAACGTAAAAAATTCGGGACGCACTTTCCACGCCAAAAAGCCTTACGTAATTTAAGGACGACTCCCTATATCGCGCACCGACACAACCGTTCCTGCTCGTTTCATTTCCTCCACGATTTTTTGCTCTACTCGTTTGTTCCCCCTCTACCTTCCTCGGGACCTCCCAAGGGGCGGGGCATCACCAGGATCGTTTTAGGCGCCGCCAACCACGCTGAGTCTTGGCGAGAGAATCTCGCGATCGGCGACTTCTCCGGGGTGGTGGGGGAGCAGGAAGTTGGCGATCGCGGGAGATTTTTACAGGACTCGGCCGCAACGCTACCGCCGGCAGTACATTTTCCAGCAACCCCCCCTTTTTCTCAGCTCCATGCATATACACGTCTAACTGGTTTACTTCTGTGTGTGTGTTTCCGTGTACCCGACGCCGCTAACAGATGGGGACCAAGTCTCGCCAGAGAAAGGTAATTCTTCCATGTGTTCTTCTCCACCCCCCGCACGATGGCATGCCTGTTCTCGATAGCCGTTTTGCGTGGATTAAATCGCGCGTGGAGGATTGAGCCAGAGGGGCGCTGACCGGCGGACTGTTCTGTTGTTTTTCTAGTCGCCTCTACCGCGCGGGTATCCGCCACCCTCCTCGACGATGTTGTTCGATGACGACCCGGGCATCATGTCCGAGGTGGAGACATCGAGCACCGGATTCCGGCGGGGTGGCAAACAGAGAAGCAGCCTCCCCGTTGTACGGACCCCCAGTAAAACGTTGGAGCGACCACTAGGTAACTCACGACCCGCGGTAGAATTAGGAGCGTCTTGTTGCTGCCTCGCTGCTCGGTGCCCTTGTCGGACATTCCTGACGAAACGATGCGTTTCTGTGGACGATTCCATAGGTCTAGTGTTCCTGCAGTATAGGAACGAGACGAAGCGGGCGCTCCTGCCCAACGAAATCACGAGCATAGACACCGTCAAGGCTCTCTTTGTGAGAAGCTTCCCGAAACAGCTCACCATGGAGTACCTAGACAGCCCGCACGTCAAGGTTTACATACACGACAGCAACAAGGACATGTTCTACGAGCTGGAGGACCTCAGGTACGGCACCCACCGCCTTTCCGGATACGTTAAGGTGAAGATAGGCGCGTGGTGCGGCTAGCTTCCGTTAGCCGAGCCGACTCGCCGAATCACGCGCCGTCTAGCTTCACATTTCCAGCTCCCGAATACAATTCGACCGATATCAGGGGTCCAAAGAATCCCTCGTTGCTCCGCGTCCGTGGGTCCGTGGTGTTTGTACTGAAGAAGGCGGGCGCGTCTGGTTTCAGGTCACACCTCAGAGACATACGGGACCGCAGCGTCCTGAGACTGTTCGAGAGCAGCGACGGCGTGACGGGGATGCCCGGGCCCCTCGGGATCCCCGGAGGGGGCTCGGGCCTGCCTCCGCACTGGGAGGACCAGAGCTACTTCAGCGAGCCAGAGTTCGACAGCGAGTACCAGCACCAGCATATCCACAAGAGCAAAGTGAGTCTTTCGATGTTGGCAATATATATTTATTCACAGACTTCGGGATACAATAATACTGTTCCGAGTGGGAGAATCAGGCCGAATGTGTCGTGGGCCCACATCGCCGCCGGGCTACTCTAAATAAATACGATTCGATTGTGCGGCGATGGGGGTACGGGGGGATCGTGAGCTTAGGAATTGACAGTCGCGGCTGTTTCAGGGGATCAATGGCAGGTGAATGAAAGTGGAGGCGCTTTAATGCGTACGACCCTCGGCGGGGCTGTGCATTTTCCCACGTTCTTTTTCAACGTCCTTGGAAAACTTGTCCGGCGATTTGACCCACTACCCTATTTCTGCGCCACTCGCAAATGGGCAAGGTCGGGGCCAGTCGGGCGTAAACGTGAACACGTTTCGAGCGAGCGGGAAAAACGTGGGAATATGAGGCCCTACGTGGGGTCGTAAGATGCACACTGGGTGTCGCTGAAATAACGGTGTGTACAACATTTCTCGATTGGGGGCTTGATTGGGGGACTATTTTAATCTCTTTTGGATATTAAACACAGAAATCTAAGGAACACGTGTCTTCCTATTTTCGCCAGGTCTCTATTTTGAGAGGCAAACAGACTCCTCAAAGTTCGAAGAAATTGATCACTTTGCAAGTAACACCATGTATTGTTTACTCGCTTCATTTCATTCACAAATGGAAAGCTGTACGCTTTCAGTTTTTCTGTAGTCAATTTTGCAATTGTTAACACATAGATCACTTTATAACATATAAAATGATTTTAGAACTTCGAGGCACCCTTCAAAATTCAGTTTGGGCGAAAATAAAGAAGTAAGTGTCTCTTAGATTTCTGTGCTTAACAACGTATTTTGAGGAGAAACAGATCAGCGCTGGACACCTTGATAGTGCCTCTTGTAGACAAGAATCGTCAGGATGCAACAGTAAATATAGTACAACTGTGGATAAAATGGATCATTGTAGAAAAATAACTCTTGTAGTTTTGCACAAAGATTCATGTTACCTGTTTCACTTTTACAGTCTGCCAATTTCTACCTGCAAGGGACATCATCCACCTGTTACACTCCGACTTTGACAAGCTTTACGTAGATTATAGTTCCCGCAGAAATACTTGACATGATTTTTTTACCGCCAAAAGTCCATATCTGGGGATGAAATCAACTCTCAAAGTTGGGGTTGAGAACCACGTTTGTCCCAATTTCTCAAAAACTATGCACTATGGGAAAAAATCTTCCTGACAAAAATGATTTATTTTTTTGTAACAAATTCAGCCACGTAATCAGATTCAGTGAAAAAATGACTACCCTTTAGTACATTTTTTAAACAAATTACGTTATTAAAAATTTGATTACGTGCCTATATTTGTATTAAAAAAAATACATCATTTTTGTCTGAATTTTTTTTCTCCATAGTGCACAGTTTCCGAGATATTAAGACAAAAGTATTTTTCTACCCCAAATTTGAGGTCTGCTTTCATCCCCTAGATCTGAACATTTGCCAATAAAAAATATACGTGTCAAATATTTTTGCGAGAACTATAATCTACGTAAAGCTGATTAAAAGCGGGGTCTAAAAATTGCGAAATATCCCTTTCTATTTAGATATACACGTACAGTATATTATTCCCTATTTTCTACATATTTTTTCGCAAAGGAATCACCTGTCGTCCTACACCACCGTTTCGGCGACACTCTACGCGCAAACCCTCCCATCACCCAATCCAAATGGACTCCATAGGGGCAGCCTTGCCGAATTCAAGTAGCTCTCCTCGACAGCCAAGTGTTTTTACGATCGCGCCGCACCTCCACCGCCCAGGTGCGCGTTCCTAAACGCGCTCGAGAGTTCCCCCCGTGTAATCGATCTCGCCCGCACGCGCGTGCAATCGGCGTAATCGAGCCAGCGTCTCGAAGGCTGGCCTCGCAGCACGTAGCAGGGATCCTGTGTCAGCGATAGCGAGTCTTTCGATGACAACGGCTCCCTAGAACGCCTTGCACGCCGGCGTGGCTGGTACGTGTAGCGCGCCGGAGTACAGCTTCTTGGGCACCGATCTCCACGCCATGATCAGAGCTTTTCTGAACGGCTCTTCTTGGCATCCGTCGCAGATGTCCATGATCATCCGGACCTCCGCCTCGGCGGGCTCCCTCTCGTCGTCCTTGTTCTCGTACTTGGGCAGCTGGAGGCCGAAATTCGTCAGGCCCGAGAAGTACTCGTTGTCCAGTCCCTGGGAGATGTACCCGTCGTCGACTATCAGCCCGTCGCCCAGCTGCACCAAACCCCTCTTCTTCTTCTCGGAATCTCGCTTCTGCAGCTTCTTATCTTCAGTGTCCTCCGACTGTCCCACGAACGTCACCTGCGAGTTCACATGCGTGCTCAGGGACTGTTAGATAGGACACTGTTCTGAAGTAGAGGTTACGTGTGTACGTACCTTTTGCTCCGGCTGCTCGTCTTCGGTAGCCGCGTCCGCATTCCTCTTCCTGATAGACTTCTCGGTCATCTCGAGGCCAGACTTGTCCAGCTCCTCGCTGACACTCTCGCTTGAAGGCGAGTCCTTCTCCCTCTTGAAGAGGTTGCGGTAGGGACCGTCCGCGAAGCTCACTCCGGCGCCTGATATCCCGTTGCTCAGGGGCAGGTTTATCGTCGGTTGCGGGTTGCCGAAGAACTGCGAGGATTGCAGAGGGAACGCGGTGGGGATGGTGTCTTGGTTCGCTGGAGGGAGAGGTTGAGGGGGAGGGTTCCTGGGGATCAGGGAGGGGTGCCTCAAGGTGACCCCACCTTGGACTATTTGCAGGGGTGATCCCGGATTGATCTTCACCTGGAAGCCCCACTGTCAGAATCTGTCTTCAGTGGCCTTTACCTCGGAATGAAAGATTGTTACCTGCGTGTTAATTTGCCCCCCGGTGAGGAAGGGGCTCTGAGGCAGGGGGCGCCCCGTGACGGTTGGCCGAATGGTGGGTCTGGGGGTGTTGTTGTTGGTGTCGTGCTCGTAGTGGTGGGCGTGATGGTGCTTGTGGTCCTTGTGCGCTTTCCCCGCAGTCAGGGCTACTCCGTACAGTTGCACCATCGTCACTTCTCCCAGGTAACCGCCAGATCCTGGAAACCCATCGTTAGGGTGAGACGGAGGATCATAGCGGGCAAGAGAGTTACCAATTTTCGATCTGCTTTAGTTTTTGTATTTTTTAACATCCACTTGGAGCTGTGGTATATGTTTAAGGGGTCATTGCACTGTGAATGCGTGAAAAATTGTCACTTTTTAGGATTCATTTTCTAGTAAACGGAATGTTCAACATAAATAATATTTTGTTTACTTATTAATACACTTATTGACAGTATAAAAAAAAATCTGTTTTAAATTTTTAACAGTTTTTTAAATATATGTTGCAAATATATATTTGCAATCACCTGCATCAGTTGAAAAAATGTCGTTTTGAGATAATCACGTTTATAGTTTTGAAACAAAGTAAAAAATTATTTTAAACTTTTTTTGTCTAATGTAAGAATAGCTTAATAAATACCAAAAGTATTTATTACATTATATGCGGTATTTACGGAGAAAATATCTTCAAAAATAGCTTAATTTTTCGGCCGATCAAAGTAAAATGACCCCTTAATATAAATACATATTCCGATTTAGAATTTGGAGCAGTATAAAGCCCAGGTAAATTTAAATAAAAAACAAAACGGGACGACACATTTTTGGGGCCGAAAAAGGAGTTTCCATTTTTGGTTACTTTTTAAGTCGTCCTGAAAGCTGAAGGTGCTCTCACAAAGTATTAGAATTTTTATTACTTTCCAAAAATGGTAACATTTCGTGTTTGTTAGTTAAATAACTTCAAATTCGTCTGGGTTTTATACAGCTTTTAATTCTCTATCAGAATATGTATATTGTGCACATGCTGCAGTTTTGAGTTGATGTTAAAAATTAAGGGAAGTAGAGCGAATCGAAAAAACAGCAACTTTTTTCTCCGCTACTATAGGTGTTGACCTCGCGCGGTGTCGAACGTCTTACCTGCAGGCGCACCTTCGCCCTCCAAGAAACCACCGCCCAGTTGATGCTGCTCCTGCCCCGTGATCGGTATTCCACCCCCTTTGATCACATGGCCCACCAACTGCGCGTAGCAAGCAAATTTTAGCGATTTACATTTAACTGGCGCGGAGATTTGAATAATTTTAATTTCCTATTTTCAAATGCAACATTCGGGGAATCTGGGAGAGATCGGCGCAGAAATAGACGCCAGAATGTAAAGCGCGGCATTATTTAATGCTACGAGATGTTTCTTCGTGCCACCTTTGCCTCTCTATCGAGCATAAAGATTCGATTCCTTTCCTCGCAAGATTCCTTTCACCGCACTGCTCTCCCTGCCCCGCTGGTTCGCGCTCATCCGTTCATCGATAACGTTTCCCGATTAATGACTTTACCGAGGCGGAACACGTTCTTCTGGTCTTAACGGAACTTCATGCGGACGAACAGCCTAGTCGTTTATTTAATATTACTTAGTAACAGCGCGAGATAGCAGTGAACTTGAAATATTTATTTATCTATACGAGAAAACGAGATAAGGGAGAAATTTAAATATTTATTTCTCTGTAGGAGAAAACGAGATAAAAGAGAAATTTAAATATTTATTTATATATGCGGGAAAGATAATACATATAACCAGAAATTCAAGTTTGAACAAAATAAAGGGAAAAAGGATTGCCCTGGATAGAAGATAACCTTCAAAATATAAAAATTCTTCAGTTTTCTATGCTCTGTAACGCTACCGAAAGAGAAATACATGTGCGATCAGGAATCAATATAAAAGGGAGTTCGAAACAACAGACATTGTAGGGTCAGTTTTGGCGGAGTTGGTTAAGCGGCTGCCCAGTAAGCCCGAGGACTCAAAGATCGCGCGGGTTCGAAACCCGCCTCCCGAAGATCATTTTTTCGTGGCTCCAAAAAAATCGTAGGATTTAAAAAAATAGTTACATTGAGAAAACAAAACAAAAACACGGGTTTTCAACCCCTCAAGAAAAAAGAAAATTCCTCTTTGCACAACCTCAAAATATGTTCTACATCCACACGAGGTGTGTGTTCATGAAAATTAGGATTTCCGAGTTTATGGCAACCGTTTCTCTCGGCAGTGAAATTTCCCGCGCGATCCGCATCGCAGAGATCGAGCGGGGGGCGGTTACGTGAGCGGGTTGCACGAGCGAGCGTGCAGGAGAAATGTGTGTGTGGATTCGAAGCTGGACAACGCTTCCGAAGATCGCTTTCTACTCGGCCGCCCGCGTCACGCCGTGCACCGTCCGACTTTCGAGAACGTGCCTTCGCAAAACGATAAACGCGACCGCGAGCATTGGCATTGCCCGCGTGTTTCCGAGTTCCCCCCCATCAGAAATCGTTGAAGCGGGGCTGCGAGAGTGCAGCCGAGGCCAAGCCAGCCGCCGCGTAGAAAGAATCCAGAGCGCGCGTGGATAAAAAAAAAATGAGCAATCTTCGTGCCTTTCGCGTCGCCGCGACAGGCTTATTTCCCGCGAACGCCTCGTGACGCGTCGCTTTCATGGTCACTACCGAGCTTTGCCGATCCATTCGAACCATGCACGCCGCGCTCTATTATCCCTCCCGCCATTGTGTTTGGGGCTCCGCTGCCCGGTGCATTCCGCGGTTTCCAAGAGGAGCAACTGGCATTAAGAGGCTAAAGGAATCGCTTACCCTGTTGTTGAACCCGCGACCCACGCGCTCGTCGTTGACCCAGATCTGCCATTCCCCGGTGCGACCGTTCCAGCTTTGGCAGGAGTGGTACCACTTGTTCAGCCGAAGCGGGTAATTCAATCTGTACAGGTTGTGCCCGTCGATGTTCATCATGTAGTAGGAGCTCCTGGCGGTGTTAGCCACCCAGGACAGTAGCCCCCGCGGCTGGTCGCCGACTTTGAAAATCGCAGGGAAGTCAGTTGGGTAGCCAATGCGGAACGGAATCCGTCCGTTTCGAAAATTCCAGGCCCACCCGAGGCTCTCGACGGTTGCGCGATCGTTGCGGGGTTAAGAGACTTAAAATGTTGGCAAGAAATCGAGAAGCAAAAGTTATTGATGTCGTCTTGCATAACATTTTCCCGGATCGTGTTATCGAATAGTTCGATTCATTTACTGTTGAATAATTTAGCTGACACGAGTTCCCGGGGCATGCGAGGATTGATGCCAACTTTTGAGGTCTCCAGAGCTCACGTGGGAATTTTTGAGAGAGGCGTCCAGCCCCGCCGGACTTTCGCTTTCTCCTCCCGTTCGAGCGTGTGCAGGGTGAAAAAAGGGAGGAGGTGAAAGGAAACGAAACTGGACCTCTTACCTGCGTACGAAAACAGAGGATGATCGTTGGTGTGGTTGTGGAATTTCGTCCACATACACAGGGTGAACTCCTTCATGTCAGCCAGGTCCGTTTTGTACTGGATGTACTGCGATAAAAAAGCATCCGGCGTCACTTCATGGGGAACACTGTATTTCTTAAATTCCCAGCCTAGCAATTAGTCGCCGTGTTAACCGCTTCGCGATGGCAGATTTTGCTGTATCATTCCTGCTCAATTGCCCTTTATTGGCGCGAAAGCTAACCTCAAAGTCAAACAAGCAACCCCACTTCTTCGCTTTTTTAACTTCTATAGTACCAGAGACAGAAAAAAATATTTCAAGCAAAAGTTTAATGGTGTAATAAGTTCTGCAGACTTGTATTAACAAAATTTTGAAAATAAATTAAAAAAATTTCAAAATTTTATGGACGCAACTTTGCAGCGCTTATTGCACCATTCAATTTTTGTTCGAAACATTTTCCTCTGTCTCTTGTACTTTAGGAGTTATACGCGAACCTCAAAGCTAACCTCAAAGTCAAATAGGTGCCCCAACTTTTTCGCTTATAACTTCTAAAGCACCAGAGATAGAAAGAAATGTTTCATACAAAAATTGAATGGCGTAATAAGCCCTACAGACTTGCGTTAACAAAATTTTTCAAAAGAGATTAAAAAAAAATAGCTAACCAAAAATAAACTTTTCTCAAAATTTTGTGAACACAAATTTGTAGCGCATATTGCACCATTAAACTGTCGTTTGAAACATTTTTCTCTGTCTCTTATAATTTAGGACTTACACGCGAAAAAAGTGGGAGTGCCAATTTGACTTTGAGGTTAGTTTTCAGAGCCTTAACCACAGAGTAGCGTTGCAATTAGTGAGTGCGGGTTCCCGGTGTTCCCTTGTTAGTGATCCAATCGAGTTTCGTTGCAATTCTGGCCGATAAGATTCGCCGGCCAACAGTAAATCAGGAATAAATTCTCAAACGCCTTTAGGCGCCAACAGTGATGGAAGTGTTAATCACCAACGCACTAGACGTACTCAACAGGGATTACGCGATTGTGACTCGTTTGCAGCATAACTCGATTGCAAGCCACTCGATTGCAAACCACTCCGCAGCAGTCGGCGCCTCGACTTCCTTTTACAATCTCTATTATCCCGCATTCCTTGAGCTCGATCTTCCGTCTTCGATTTTGACGCCCCAGCTAGAACCAGCTATCTGCAGAGCGTACAATCGTTCCCGCGCAAAAAGCCAGACGGCGTAATCGCCTGGCGTTTCAGAAGAGCGACTTCCGTCTTCGGCCTAGGTTGCGCAATGCTCGAGTTTCGCGCGCGTTCGAACTCGCGAGATTTAGCCATTTCACTGGAACAAGGTCTTTGCCGTGATTTCCTAGTTACGCAACAACCCCGGCGCGGGCATCCGCATTGTTCACCGTGGAAATCCCCGCTGGACGATCGAGCGCGAAGATCGTTGTACGCGACTAAACCCCGGGAAGCGGCTCTCCACTCGCGGCGATTCCGGCGAACCAGGTCCCCTGAAAGACAGTGACGTCCCCGAAATGGAAAGCGATCCCCGCCCGGCGATTCCGCGATATCTCGATGCACTTGGGGTTGCATACCGCGCGGTTCCCCGAGCGTGCGCCTCGTTGGAAACGTCCAGCGGCCACGCTCCGGTGCCCGCCTCGAGGGACATCGTTTTCGTGTTCGTTAACCTTGATAGAGCGAAGTCGGTCGACGGGATAGTAGGCGCGTCGGCCGGTCGAGGAGGAGACTCGCGTTTTCTCCTGCTTTCGTTGCCGCGATTCGTGTCATTTTGCTCGCGTCGTGCTCCCTCGAGCGTGCAGCCTCGCGCCGAGCGTTAGCACGCCCCGATAAAGAAACAAGCTCCGCTATCGCAACCCTCTTGGTCTCTCTATAGTTCGCGGTCGATCGTACCTCGAAGTACAGCTGCTGGTTCATGGAGACCTTGTAGAGAGCGCATCTGTCCTGGTCCTGCTGCCCCAGGATTGACTGGCCCTCGATGTCGAACAGGGACTGGGACGGTCCGCTTCCGAACGTCGGCGCGTCCTGCTGTAGAATACTGGACGCAGGGAACGAGGGTCTCCACGCGGTGATGGCCTGCACCCTGGTCCACGCGAGCAGGGTGCAGAACAGCGGCAGCGACGGGGCCATTCTGTTCAGTGGGGGCAACCTGGAAGTAAACGGGGAGCCGAGCACCCCGCGGGTCGTGTAACAATTAAAAGATAAGCGTCGACGAGCGCGAGGCAGGAAGTCGGCTGCTCGATCGCGTTCCGCTAAACGTTCGCACTGTTACGCGCCGCGGGACCACCATTTCGAAACCTTAATCCACGGTACCGGAACGGCACCGCCTGCGGGCCGATAAAAATCCGCATTTTTATCGATCGCCCCGCTAGAAAACCGCGAGCTCGTTCGGTTTCCCCTTGCCTCGGGTGTGGAAATAGTAGGAAAGAAACTGGGGGAGGGCCCGGAAAAATGGCCACCGTCTCGAGTTTCCCTCGAGCAACAAAGTAAGCGGGCACTGGTTACGAGCTTACCGCGACCGAGGAAAATTTTTTCCCAGGCGACTCTTGGCTCCCTTTCGAAACTCTGCTCGAACTCCACTCACTCGATAGCACGTGCCTCGTTCGGCTCGGTCCTGATGGACGTTGCTGGTGGAGTCTGGCGAATTTCTGAAGGGGTCAGTGGCGGGCCTAAAGGAAATGATCACTGAGCTGTCAGCGTTGAACTCCGCGCGGTGGAAGAAGGTAGATCCTCGCGGTCTCGGAACAGAAAGGTAACTGTTCGCCCGTTCTGCTCCGCGTAGGCCTCGTAAGCTCGTAAGAGGTGTGCACACCTCCTACCCGATTCGATTGCCTTTTTCTCTCTCCTCTGCTTGGCTTACGGTCTCGGACATCCTACGGTCCCCGAGCCACCGGCTACCCGCAGTTTCTTCGTCTATTAGGTCGCTCTTCCTCCGCTCGGATTGCTCCAATTATTGCTCATCGATCCTGGTTTTGCAGAAATGCGCGCCGCTGCGAGGTGGAAGTGTTACAGCCAATCGGTCGAGCTTTCGGTGCCGATGACCGATGGCTAGGGGGAATTCGCAGCGACAGGCCGATTTGGAGCAGCGAGCGGCGTCCTTCGTGGATAATGACAGAGTCGCGTTAACCGTTCATTTAATTCGATCGAACGCCGATCGGAAATGTCAGCGGCAACTCACCTGGCCGCGTAATCAGCCGAGTGAGTAGGGTTGCAAATTGACGCGAGCGCGCGCAATTAGTCGGGGCGAGCCGTTCCAGTTCTCGTGCTGGAGTATTTCGAGATCGGTGGAGAAATAATAATCTATTTGTTTATTTATATACGGGTGGGCATATTTTGCTGAAAGGTAAAATATACATGACAGAAGACGAAAGTGTGCAACACAGTGATTCCCAAGCTTTTTGTTTTAGTATTAATTATTTTTTATTCTAATTGTTAGAATTATATTTTGAAATACCCTGTTTTAATGTGTTTTCGTTTCCTTATTAAATTTACTTTATTTTATGTGGAAGGGGGTGGCGGGTTATTTGAGAATTACAAAAGGAATCGGTTCTCAAAAAAGGTGGGGAAATACTGCTCTATTATAACTATTTTATGGCTTATAACTTGCCTCTTCCGCCATGTAAGCAAAGAGTGACTAGCCGTTTAATAATAATACAAATGTAAAAAAAATGAAACCGGCTTAAAACAAATGAAAATGCACCAAAAAGTAAGAAATTATATTTTCTTTGTTTAATCTACGACTCTCAATATTTTTATGTCGGCGCCTCATCATCTGCATTGTGTAAATCTGGTGCCGACTTAAAAATATTGAGAGTCGTAGATTAAATATGGCAAATAATCATATTTTACTTCTGGGTTTTAATTTTTTATTTTTCATTTTTTACTTATTTAAGTTATCTAACTACATTTATTAAACAAAATATGGGTAGGTCTACAGAAAGAGCTGCTCGTAATCATAATAATGAAGTCGTTTAATGAATCCGATTTTTATTTTTTGTGTAACTTCAAAACTACTGATCCGATTTTAATAATTCTTTCTCTGTGGCCCAAGTTGATTGAAACTAAAATAAATGCAATAGGTTTCACGAAAATCGGTCCAGTAGTTACGGAGAATTTCGCGGACAAAATAATACACACGAACACATCGAAATGAGAACCTCTTTCTTTTTGAAGTCGGTTAATGAAAACATTCCTGCACTACGGTAAAAACCTTGATTATTAGAACCGGCGTGAATTACTTGGAGTATTCCACATTTGAAATTTTGCTGTGTGTGAAATTCCACATTCGCAAATTTAGAAGGCATTTTACCATTTTTTAATTTCTACTCCCCCAACTGGACAGCATAATCAAACTGAAAAGCTTGGAATATATTACACCAATTTTTTAAATAATCCTTTCTTTAAAATATGACATTTGTTACTTTTGTCTCCACTCCTGGGAAAGATTGTAACATTTTAAATGATATTTTTATTTATTCCATAGATAAACGTAATCTTAAAAAAAGAGTAAAAGTGCCAAAATTAAAAAACAAATTTTATCGGAAAATGTTCTACATGCCAATGGTAATACTGTATTCTAGAATTTTATTTTTGGCGCTTACAGTGTTTTCTACAAGGACTCTTCGATTAAAAGAGAAAATACAAACTTACCTTTCTTGTAATATTTATGTATAAAGCGAGGTAATAACAGTGGTGAAAAATATTTAATCTGGCTGAAATGCCACGTTTCGTACAAGCACAGCAGGTGTCCTAATACGAGCCTACATCTGCGCTCCGAATCTTAAGCGTGAGCTGCAGAATCCCACTTCGCATTCCTCCACCACGACAGTTGTAAAACCCAAGAGACACAATCGCTCTTATATATATTTTCGCGTCAGCTTTACGACCCCGCGGCGTGGCACGTCCGCCAGAGGGAGAATTTGCGAAATCCCGCCCGCAGCTTCGGTAAGCGGTCCAAGGCCGACCTCTTAAAACTTCCTTCCCGATCGAGCGACCAGTGTGGCAACGCCAGAAAAAGCAGCCTCTCGTTAACGCTTCCCACGATCGGCGCGGATCGAAACCGATCTCCAACCCCGGCCCTTTAATTCCAGGTCGAAACCTCCGCACTTTCACCTGTCCCCATTATCCACACTGAAGCCCCTTTAATCTCCAAGAAAAATACCCTCTTCCGTTTCCGCGTGGCGTGTCGACGAGCCGCCAGACGAGGACGAGTAGCGTCGAAAGAGACAATGCTCGGTAATACCGGAAGTCTGGCGGGGACATTCGAGGAGAAGAAAGTATCGACGGGTAAACGGATACGCGCCGAGTGTCGGGAAAAGCGCGAATGGCGGGGGTAAAAGAGGCTTGGAGGAATAGCGGGACCGTCGGTTGCATTCCGAAAAAAAATGCACGGCTCGGCCTCCCTTCTCGAGCGATCGCTGGGCCTTTCTCCTCCTCGCCGACCGGGGTCCGTCTTCTTCCAACGAATTTCGCCGACGCTGACCCCTTCCCCCTCGGCTGGCCGCCTTTCTCCGGTCCCCGGGCCCCGAGGACCGGAAGGAAGGAAGGAAGGAGCGGGGTTACGGCGAAAGGACGACTCACCCTGGAAAATGAAAGTCGAGTCTGCGGACGTTACTTGATGGGGCCCTGCAGAGACGCGGCGCGTGACACCCGGAGTTTGCGCAGGGCCCGATGCAAATGGCTCTTCCGCCACTCTGGGAAGAAATGATTTTTGCCGCACTTTATATTTAATTATGAGTCAGTATTTTAAAATATAAGTTTTGACACTGAGAGATTTTTTGTAGGTTTGTTGAATAACAACAGCGTTTGATTTTATGGAGAATTTAATTTTCAGAAATTGAGGACCTTGCAGTAATAGAGCTGCTATTTTTTAAAATTATTAAATTATGACGTGGAATGTACATAAACAAGATTCTATATCGTTTAGTGCACGTTTGATGCAAATCCGATAACAAATTAGCGATTTATTTCCAATGAATAAAAATAGAAATATTAATATTGCTATTAATATTTTTATTATAGAAATATTAATAGCAACATTAATATTATTATATAGAAATATTAATATCAATATTAATATTTTTATTATAGAAATATCAATATTAATATTTTTATTATAGAAATATTAATATTTTTATTATAGAAATATTAATATCAATATTAATATTTTTATTATAGAAATATTAATATCAATATTAATATTTTTATTATAGAAATATTAATATCAATATTAATATTTTTATTATAGAAATATTAATATCAATATTAATATTTTTATTATAGAAATATTAATATCAATATTAATAGTTTTATTATAGAAATATTAATATCAATATTAATATTTTTATTATATCACGCTTCATTTTCGAGAAAATCGATTTTGAAATTCTCGACGTTGCGCCCAGTCACGTGTTGGAAAAGCCACCTTAACGCTGCTGGAACTCGATGTTTTCTCTACCGTCCACTTTCTCGGGCTCGTTTTCAGTAGGTGGAAAGCAGCGTCTAAAGCGATCGATCTCGGTCATGGGTTGTTTCACGACGGGCGGAGGGAATTCGGTAACCGTTGCGCGATCGCGGTTACGTGAAATGGCGCGAGGAGGTGGAGATGTGATCGATTAAACTTATTATACGGTTAATGAGCTTCTTCATAGAGCCTGTAAAGGTAGCTGCACATACGACGCTTAGCGCCCCGGGCGGGATCTATCGAGTGTGCTCCCCGGGAGGGCGAGAGCGCCGAGCGAGCGGGCTAGGTTACGTGAACAAGGGCCGTGCGATTTTTCGGTGAAAGTGAAAGCAATTCGGGGAACGGCGTCTGGGCGGCGGAGAAACCGAAGTTCGCGACGGGACAGACGGGTCTCGTGACTGCCCCTCGCGTGGCTCGCGCCCGTAAACAACCGTGCCGCGGGTTTCGACGATGTCAGGGTCGATATTCGTCGTGTTTAACAAGCCCCGTTCGAGGCACCGAATCGGCCGATCCGATCTCGTAATCGTGCATTGAGAAATATGTACTCTCGCTGTGGTGAAAGTCACCAGATACATCCTGGTCAATTCGACGGACCTGCCTGGGCGGATGTGGCATTCCTACGTTGCGCAACGACGCATCGGTTACATGTAACGCTAGCAGGCTGTAACAGGAGCGCTACGCCCGGGCAAAGTGGCCGCCAAGGCATGTAGGTACTCGTTTGTCGCGTAGGTAACGATCCAACCACGTGCGAAATTAACCCTTAAGTGACTGGCGATGATCGCTTTAGAAAGTCTCCTGCAATCTGCGACGGAATCCTATCTTCCACGGTTCGACCCTTGGACGGTGAGCATTTAAGCTGTTGAGGGGACATTTTACCTTGGCAGGGAATAGGCGACTTTTTGTAGATAAAATTTACAAAGGCTCATCTATTTTTCGACTTCGCAAGGTAGAATCCTCCGTTAAGGGATTATATACCTACCCTTGACAACTCGGAAAATGGGGTTACTTTTATGATTTTTTTTCGTATTAAAAGAACGTTGTATTTAAAAATAGAGATATACACATTTTTGTGTATAAATTAAGCTGTATTCTCTGCAAAAAGAAACTTGGCATCGTAAGAAATGGTGACAAAGCAGCCCCTTTTCCCGAAACCTTTTCCTAGTTGCAGTATATATGTAGTACCAAAAATATCTCAGAGATTACTGGACCGATTTGAATCAAATTTTGCACGAATATTCTTAAGACTATAATCTAGTGCATGTCGGCGTCGATTTTGAAAAAATGTATTTTTTTTAAAAATGGCAGCTACTTAAAAATCTACGTGACTTTCGACTTAAGTATTTATATTCTTTTCTTAATAAAAAATAACAAAACACATTTGTGAAAAATAGCTGCTCGGTATCTTTGTTTTTATTACTTAGCAGTATGGAGTGTGTACTACACTGATTCCCAACCCCTGACTCGCGACCCCCAAGGGGGTTGCAAAGTGTTTCCTGTGGGACCGCCGCGGTTATTTTTATTTGCAATTATTTTTATAGAAAATGTCATCAATTATTTTCACCACTTATTTATTTCGATATGGCAAGGAATAAATTGACTGTCAAGGATCAGGTGAGGTTGCCTTAACAAACATTTAACATCGCATTTAATATTAGTTTAGAATAATAGTCTGAAAAATTATATTTTTTTGCTTTTTATGAAAATGTGAGGGGAGGGGTGCGTGACCGGTTATTTGGCTAATATAATAGGGAGTCGCGATTGGAAAAAAGTTGAGAAAAGTTGGGAAACACTGGTCTACGATGAAGTATTGAAAATTGTATTTGGAAATTCCGGAGATTATTATGAAAGTTGTGCACGTTTGAAGAGCTCTGCGTGTCTAACTCCGAACGTGTTCTTCTGGTAACTATATTTCTCAACTCCGTGGCGCAAAGAACTCAAAATTCTGGGAATGTTTACACACGAACAACCACGGTAATGATATCTTCGTTGCTTTTTCGTCGGTGCTTGAAAGAAGAGGTATTTCTCTAACAAAAAACATTTCTTGTCTTCAGATGCCTTTTTGTTAAATATGATAATTCTTCAATTTCGTAGTTCGCGTAATTTCTTCGATGAACTAAACAAAAAATTTCGTATTTTTGCATACAAATAAATACACCAAACGCAACGTTGTCCGCCGCGGAACAATTGTGTAGTTATAACTCTGTTATGTGCCACTTTTTTCTAATAAAAAAAAATTAATTTACCTCACTCTGACGATAAAATATCCAGAAAGTTTCAGAAATATCAGTTGAATACTTTCTTTAAAAACAATTCCCCAAAATGTCTCGATTTCCAGCAAGTTACACAAGGCTCCCCTTTAAATCTTTCGTGAAATACATCCGCCACTTGATTCCCACGCACCTCACAATAGTTCCTTAAACTAGATTTAATTTCATGCTCACAAGAAACAATATCAGTAATAAATAACGAGGGTTAAGTTCAAGTTGAGAGGGGCAGAATTTTTATTTAAATAAAAATTTCGAATATCGAGTAAAAGTTAAAACAATTAAACCCGGTTAAAGTTTAAGCATTAATCAGGATTTTTGAACTTTTATTTGTTATTCGAAATTTTTATTTAACACTCCGTTGTCACACCTATTTTTTTCGAATGAAGTTATCATATCAGGTCAATTTTCAATCAAGTGCTGTTTAAAAACTATCTGCTAAACTAAGTTGCAAAAATTCTCAGATAAATTTAAGTACCGTCATGTTTAAACAGTAGTACCATTTTCAATAAGGCCTCAAAAATATTTTACCCCAAAGTCAAATTGTAAACCATTTTTAACCGAATTCGAAAAGAAAGAGGTTCTCAGTTTGATGCGTTTGTATGTATTATGTTGATCCGTGAATTTCTCCGTAACTACTGGACCGATTTTCATGAAACTTATTGCGTTTAGTATAGCTTTAATCAGCTTAGGCCATGGAAAAAGAATGATCAAAATCGGATCAGTAGTTTTGAAGTTACGCCAAAAATAAAAAATCTGTTTCATTATTATTGGAATCTTCCGTTTCTCCTTTTGCGGGCCTGCCCATATTTTTTAACATACATATAGTTATACAACTTAAATAACAAAAAAGGTAAAAAATAAAAACTTTAAAAAAATTAAAACCGACTTAAAAAAAATAAAAATGCATTGAAAAGTGAAAAATAAGTTTTTTCCTTATTTAATCTAAGACTCTCAATTTTGTTTAAATCAGCGCGAGATTTACATAATGCAAATAATGGGGCACCAACATAACAAATTTGAGAGTCATAGATAAAATAAGGAAAATACTTATTTTTCACTTTTCAGAGCATTTTTATTTTTTGAATTCGGTTTTAATTTTTTAACCCAGTGTGATAACCGATTGTTACATAAAAAAAAATCATGCCCATCAGTGAGCTGAACCCACCACGAATCCTTAATCCAAACCCAAGAACTCTCGATCTGTATAAACACTACGCAACAGTTGCGCCGTTTCGCAATAGGCTGCATAATCCGCGCGTTATCTCTCCGTAGCCGAACTGCTCCGCGAGTCGTCGCACAAGGGGAAAAGAAACGCGTCTGCCCTACATGGGAACGGAGAAGTAATGTCCAGCCCGCGCGTAATCCGCAAGGACCGTTGCGAAACGTCGATGTAACGCCTCGCAGCCGTCGTCCTCTTCCCGTTTTTCCGTGCCGATCTGCGAAAGCTCGGACCGTTAACGGAGAAAGCTCCCGGTCGTAGCCGCGATCTGACCTGGAAAACCTGATCCAATTCGCGCGGACTTTTTTCTCGATGTCGCAGGGTTTTGTAACGTCGCGACTTTACTAGTCGGAGTTTTTCCGCGATTGCGGCAACCTGTCCCCGGAATCGGTACACGCAACACCGCTGAACAATGGTGACGCCTTTTGTCGAGGGATTACGAGCGACGCGGTTATTCAGCCGGAGGTCCGTGGGTTGCTCCGACCGCGATACCGAATCGCGGGACTCTCCGCGTTTGGGGTGACGGGTGCCGGTCGAATCTGGAGCGACGTTTCGACATACCGCCCTGACCGAGGCTGCGGGAGATTTCTTAGAAGCGGCCGCAGTCGCTTTTGACGTTTTTGATCACGGCACCGCCGAACACGCGCACAGCAGTCCTGGTCCACGAGATCAGCATCTGGGGTCCGCCTATGAAGGGGCTGCCCCTGCCTATTTCGCAGTGCACGTACGACAGCTTCACTAATTGCAGGCCCAGAGGGTCTCTCGCCTGTCTCGGCTGCGCGAACGTTGCCACGTCGGGCAAGGGGTCCTCTCTGTAGCGGGGGACTCGGTGACGGTGGTTTGGGGCGAACGCGTAGATCGGCCGCCTCCCATGGTCTACGCTGCGCTGCACGGCTCTGGACGGAATCCTTGCAAAAATCGGCACCGTCGCGTAACTCGAGGCGGAGGGCAGTGGGATCGATTCGTAGGGGGCTTCGTGGGGATCGAAGGCGGAGGCTAGGAGGAGGTTGAAGCCCAGAACCGAGCCCTCGATGCCGTCCTCCAGCCCTTTGTCAAAGTCAGTGTACTCCTGGCCCACAACTATGTCGCCACCGCTCGGGATCACGTGGCCTGCAGTCTGAAAAGAGGCGAGTTGATAACGCTGGTTGTGTGGACGCTAGTGGCTGTGAATTGGACATCGAGGAAAGTCATTGGTGTTGTGGGATCAGGCAGGAGTAGGGTGAAACGAAATATAGGGGGAAAATATTTTTTACTATTCATGACTTCTAATAGTGGGCAAAAGTTGCCTTTTATAATGGTATTTTAAGCTGCCGAAGTTTGAACGTGATCAACAAATTTTTTGAGGTGCCGCAAGCCATTAAAAATTAATATTTTAGTAAATATTAATATTTTGTTAGGTGCCGGAAGCCCTTCAAATATTACTATTTACTGAAATATTAATTTTTAATGGCTTGCGGCACCTAAAAAAAAATTGTTGATCACGTTCAAACTTTGGCAGTTTAAATACCCTTATAAAAGGCAACTTTTACTCACTATTAGAAGTCATGAATAATAAGAAAATATTTTGCGCCTATATTTCGTTTCACCCTAATCAGGAGTCTCTATAAACGTGCAAATCCACGACGAGGCAACAATATCATGAAACACGTATTTCATTGTTTTATTACTTTTTAATTATTTTGTCACTAGGTAGTTTCGTGAAACTACTTAGACTCTCATGGAACAAGTTATATTAATACTAGCTTTACTACTCGGCTTCGCCCGAAATTTAGATTTTAAATTTATATATAAAAAAAAAATTATTTACTTATTTTTTTTACAATAGTCACATTCTTTTTTATTAGATAGTTCGTGACCCCAGAGTTTATCGTTCGATAGTTTTAAGGCGACAGATAAAGTCACAAACACTTTCTGCCTTATATATTAATATATTTTCAAAAATCTATCAATCTCATCTCTCGCGGCTTTTTCCGTATTGCTGAGATGTTTCGTGATGATAGAAAAGTCTCATGTGAAATCTCATCGGGGATTCGCACCTTTAGAGGGAGCTTGGAGTGTACAGATTTCGGGAGGTCGGTTTGGCGGAGTTGGTTAGGCGGCAGACCCGTGCGCAAGAGAAACCAAGGTTTGTGGGTTCGAGTCCCGTCGCCCGAGGTGCTTTTTTCTGTGATTCTCATACATAGGAGTTACGAAACCTATTCGTACAGTATTATTCCATAATTGTTTCCTCTTTATAGATCGCAGAGTAATGCAGAATATTTGTTATAGGAAACAGAAGGCGTCAACTATAAATCAAGTCAGAAATACCAGAAATACCAGAAATACCAGAAATATATAGAAAACATGTTTACTATTTCACCGCCCGAAGTTAAGTCATCAGCAGCGTTGCTGCTAGCAGCAAGTAGAGTAGCAAGTAATGGCGTGGAAATAGGGGTTATGGTTCCGCATCCAGTATATACAAATAGAAGAAGGTTGGACAAATTAATGGGAAGACATTGCTTATAAGCGGTGCAGCATTAAAGAAAATTGTGGCATCTAATAAGAAATCAACTGCAGCTGAAATAACTTCAGAGCTGAATTGAGGGATGCAGGGAGGATCTTCAGAATCCCTGTATCTACCAAAGCAGAGCAGCGGGAGCTGCATAAGCCCAGACAAAATTCTTCTCTCAATGTCCGAAGTATTTCCATTAACTAGCTCAACCCCTGCAGCTCAGTGGTTGAACCTTAAACCCGACCCCGAGTGCCCCTCTTCAGAACCTCTAACGCTTATGCACCTTCTCCGAGCGGCCGTGAACCCAGAGCTGGCCGTTGATCCACATGGCGTAGCGTCCAGCTCGGTTCTCCCAGCTTTGGCACACGTGGTACCATCGGTTCTCCCGTATATCCACGGCCGCCGCGAACACTTGCGTCCCACCGATCTCCAGATGCACGCTGCTCCCGTGCGGCGAGATCCACGCGCGTACCAGCCGATCCTTCTCGTTCTCTGTCAGCAGAAGATCGTTCTCTGTATTCCGCGCGGCTACCATAAAAGTAGGTGAATGAAAAACGCCCAGTTACTGGAGTGGCACCAGCCCACTGATCCCCCCAGCGGTGAAATTTCTTATCGCGGTGACTTTCTGCTTCAGTTGCGTAAGCGTAACGTGATTTAGCACTCACTCGAGTAGGAGAATATAGAATGGGGATGTGTGAGGTCCACGGACTCGAGCCACAGGCAGAACGTGAACTCCGTCAGCCTTGGCACCGGCATCTCCCATCTGAGAAACTGAAAGCACACCGATTTCATCTGAGGAGGGACCCCGCTCGCCGAACCCGGTCATGCATATACCGTCGACGCGCCACAAGGAGACCCCTAATGAGCGACTATTAAAGCCGCGCGAGACTCTCTTGAGTAACGACGCGTCGCGCATAATCGATTGGAATTGCCGGAGAGCGGGCAGCCGATCGCAGCCACCTCGGTTCGCTCCGAGGTCTCCGATCTGGCCAGGGAATACTACTACGCTGGAATTCGCGGCAGGAGCAATAAACTGGATCAGGGGCATCCCGCTGGTATCGCGTGCGTCGCTCGGCCGTTCCGTGCATAACGAAGCAGCCCACTTTCTCGGCTTTCTTCCACGCGATGCTCACCTGTATGTATCCCTTCTGAGTGAGCTGGACCTTGTGCATGGGCGTCTCGGCTCCCTGTCCCGCCGCGAACAGACACGAAAGCGTGGATAGACAGGCGATCAAGCGAATAGGGGCGAAGACGCTGCCGGGGATAGTAATCTTGGGCTTCTTCATCCTGGCTCGTCCACCACCCGCACCTAGGTTCAGCTTCAAAGGCCCGCTGCGAGCTTCCTATTGCCTCTGCCTCCTGCGTCGTCCCTCTCGCTCAACATTTGCCTCCGGCTTGGCCACCCCCGGTTCGCGAATCGATAACGGTTCCGCGGTCGAGAGCCCCAGCAGCGGAGGACCGTTGCGGCGAACGGGCGGCGTGAGTAAACAACACTAAAGCAAGGCTGGGTGTCGAGGCGGGCGAGCTCAGGTCTCCGCGCGGTGGGCACGTCCGGCTGGTAAGAGGAGGAGGAGGAGGAGGAAGAGGAGGAGGAGGACTTTGGCTCTGATGCCACTTGGCGAACCGTTTGGCCGTTTAACTGCGACCTGCAGCTCGAATCCCGAAGTGCGGGAACTACGCCCCTACGGGACACCCGCATTTGCGGTAGCTGAGGACTTTCAGCCGCAGCCCTGCCCTCCTGTCTGCCCAGAGTCCACTTAATCAGGCAAACGGTGGCTGGACGCCTCCAGTGGCGGAAGATTTAGATGAACGTCCCTCGCGCGGACGCGCCGAACTGCCGAACCGTGGATCGGCGCGCTATTAGAACCACTTAGAATTCATCAGGCTCGGTGAACCTGTGGGTATTCCTAGCGTAATTCGAGCGCTTTGTTCTTCCGCTGATGACCGTGCGATATGAAAGCGCAATTAGCAACGATCGATGTAAATTGTGCAACGTGCGGGATTATGAAATTTAAGCGGCGGACGGCAGTGTGTTAGGTAACAGGGAATCCACTATAGGTTACTTTGCTTTAACCCCCAACTATGAATGAGAGGTTTGATATTTTTTCACGGGTAAAATAAATAATTTTAAATAAATAAATAACAGAGCAAGATTCCTGTCGACGGTCAGAAGAAGCTCGCTTCCGTAATAGCGATCGGCTGTTAATCCCGACACCCAATACCATATAAAACACGAGATGGAGAGTATTATTCGGTCGATCACATCTGCGAAAGTGTTATGAAAGCGCTTGTTCCCCAATGCGAGCCTCTTCGAGATTAAATAAATCGGTGTTTTACGTAAGCCCCTCTTGAGGTCTTCGAATCGTGAAGTCTCCAAGAAATCTGCGAAGACGGAATGAAAACTCGATCTTCCTTTCTCTTCCGAGCGCGTCGCCCCGAAAATTTCAATCTGCGGCCAAGACTTTTGCGCTGCACCCGCGGAAGGTTTTCCGGAATACTTTCTAGCTCGCTCCTCGGACTTTTCAACGTGTTTGTGTATTCAGGTGTTTGCGCAATTCCTTCGATTCCGTTTTTTCCGGGAGTTTTTCTAAAACAGGCGAGATAGCATCTAAATTTCTACTTTCAGCGGCCTATCGAACTCGTAGATCATCCGGCGTTCCGGCAAAAGGGGAAGGCTAACGTGACTCTACGTTTTCTGTTTCAGACGGCGAAGAACTCGACTTCCGGGAGCAGCGGCTACTACGTCGGCGGGAGCAGCACCCTGCCGAGGGGAGGGCAGCTGATGAGGGCGTACAGCCCGGCGGCCTCCTCCGTGGTCGGCGGACCGACCGCGACACCCACGCAGCCCAAGCCTCTCGCCACCCCAGGTACACGAGCTTCCGCGACAAATCGGCGTTCTCCGCGGTGTGAAATTCGCGGCCACGCGAGGCGGGACGGGTTCGAGAATCTTTCAGCCTCGCGCCATAAGCTCCCTACACGCCTATGCTTCTCCACGCTGGCTCCCTCGCAGGCTAGAGCACCGATACGCGATCGGCCGTAGTCCTCGTCCAGATGATGGGAAATCGGTAGAGGAATGAAGCTTCGCGTGTTCTCTGCTACCTCCTTGCCTACTCGGTTCGAACGAAATACAACAGTCGCATCCAGAGTCCGAGAATAAGGTGACCATTCGACCCTGATTTCCGGGGATAGTATCCGGAACACCATTTGTGTCCATAATTTTGAATTTAAGGAAAGCATTTCTTCCCGATTTTTGGTAATAGTCAACGATTCTGTATTGCTTCTTTGAAGTTACAAAGTAATAATGAAAATTCTTTGTTGCACTAGTGGATAGTTCGAAAATAACAAGATAAAAAATTTATATAAGAAAACAAGAAAGAGGAGAATAGTAGAGTTAGAAATTATATGGTATGTGCAAAAGTAGAAGTAGAAGTAGAAAAGTAGAATAATTAATATGAAACCGAAACCACAAATTTGTTATTAGAATTCTAAAATTCTAAAATTCTAAAATTCTAAAATTCTAAAATTCTAAAATTCTAAAATTCTAAAACTCCAAAACTCTAGAACTCTAAAATTCTAAAATTCTAAAATTCTAAAATTCTAAAATTCTAAAATTCTAAAATTCTAAAATTCTAGAACTCTAAAATTCTAAAACTCTAAAATTCTAAACAGAAAAATATCTCACATCCCCAAAACCCCAAGAAAAAAATGGTTACCTTATTCTAGAATCAACATACATATGTACGCTGCCGTGTAAAAGTATTAGAACACAAAATGTGATATATATTTAGTAGAGATTAAATTCTTTCATTGTGTTTATTGTAAAATTTGTTAGTGTGAGATCAGGAAGCCCCATAAAAGGGAGCTCGGAATAAGAGACAGCGGAGAGTCGGCTTTGGCGAAGTTGGTTAGGTGACTGGCCATTACGCAGTCGGTCCGGAGATCGCGCGTTCGAATCCCGTCGCCCGAGGCCGTTTTTTTCTGTGACTGAAATTACAAAATCTAGGCATTCCTACAGAGAGTCCTTCAAGAAATTCGTAACATTTTTCAGAATTATTCAATAAAGAATAGACTTCACCCTAATACTTATACACGGCAGTGTATAGATTCACAGGGTGGTTAAGGGCACATGGTAAAACTTCTCGCGCGAAAGTGGATAGAAGATGGGGGCAGATCTCCTCCTAGTTTCTCATCCTGTACCGCAGAACGCAGTGGCGCCACTCGTTCGAGGCTTGTACCGCTAACTGAATGGTCCCAGCTTTCATGCTACTAGGCCGCAAGCACGATTCCCCAAGCATCAATCAATCGCCCGCGCTCGATCCTCTCCTCTCTTGTACGCCGTCCGTCCGTTCGATCATCGATCACGGGGGTGTGGGTCGGACTCGAGAACGCGGTCGGCCGGGTGACCCGTCTCGCGTCTTTGCTACGGCGCGATGGGGGAGGAGTGCACGGCCGCGGAGCAACGCGCGCGGATATGGAATTCCATCGGAAACAGAGACACCGTGGGCGGTTCGTTCCGGCTGGTGCACCCCCCGCCGCGCGAATTAGCAAAGTACTAAATCAGGGAGAAACGCGACGCGCAGCGGAACAGCTGGGTACATTGGTTTCTGTTTGGTTTTTCCGGATGGTTGGATAGGTGGTGGCGGGGTGCCGCCGGCCAAGCCGCTTCGCAGCTACCAGTGTGGTAAGAGTCCCCTTGGAAGCCTCGGGGGCTCGGCTCGCTTCTCTAGAGACAGCTCGGTCTCCCTCTATAGTATAGCAGGTCAGTAGTATCCTTAAACACCCCTCGGAAAGCTCGTCCACCCGGTCGTCATTCGCTCGGTCCTCCCCCACCGTTCATCTTTGATCGCGACAGGCCTGACTCCCCCGATCTATCGACCCCTGTCGCCGTTCCCTCGGGTCTCCCCAACATTTCGACGCCTTGGGGGCCTTTGAAAGTCTTGGAACGAACGGTTCGTTACCCCGAGAACGGGGAATCGAGCGGAACTCCGCGTACAGCGAAGCTGATTCGACTGCGATCGCTCCAGCACCCATATAGACGGTTCCCGTCTAGACTAATGTTCACGAAATATCGTAGAAATTTTTGCGAGACATGCGAAGTGTGTCGAAGCAGCCGAAATCTATTAAGGTAACTGTACCACGGCGCGTTCGGGGGCTGAGCGAAAAGGAAAGGGGTCGATTTTGATTGCACTTCATCGGGACCGCGGTTGCTCCGCTAGGCGAGCTAACGGAGGCGGTTCGGGCCATACTGAATTGGCACCGGCCACTTCCTTGGCTGGTAGAGAGAAGCTTTCCCGCGGAGATGTTCTCGACGCTCGGTCGAACGGGACGTGCGAACACTTCGAAGACTGAAAGTATCTTACGGCGTCCACGTTACCTGCCACGCGTGAGAGGTGTAGGGAAGAACCCCCACCGAGAAATTCAAAAAATTATGAAACTTTGAAGATATGTAGTGGATCGCGCAATTCTTTTTTCGCTGCCCAAATTCATAAGGGGGTGAAATTAACTTGGACATAACTGTAAAAGATAGAGAAAAGGTTGTCAGACAAAAATTACTTCTTTTAATTATTAGGACTATTATTTGGTAACAAATTTATCTTACTTGTTCTAACACAAATAGCCTGATTTTCAGGGTCCAAATTCACCCCCTTAGAGGGAATTTGGAAAACAAAAAAAAATGCATAATTTTCTTAAATTTCATCATTTTCTGAATTCGCGGCTTGGGGCTTTCCCCTCCAAAGTAGAGCATCGCCCGTCAACCCCGGTGTCGCGTCCGCTCCCACCGTCGCCGCAGACTTCGCGGAACTCTGACGCACACGAAGCACGCTCGCGGAGAGTCGCGTCCCGTCCTCCCGACCTAACGCGCGCCAAAAGCTCGAACCCCAAAGTTTAGGCGTATTTCTCACCAGCTTCGTTCCACTAACTTGTGTGCGTTCCCGCAGATCGGCTGCACGGGGAGAGCGGCTACATGAGCAGTCCGGAGCGAGGCGGAGGCGTCGGCTCCGGCACAGGAAGATACCCGCCAGGACCATACAGCGCCGGGAGCAGCTACGAGGAGTCCTACTACTCGCAGTTCTCCGGGACCGTGACGCCAGTGATCGACGAGGAGGCCAGGTAACCGGTGTTCCACGATCACTTTCCACCCTCTCGAGTGTCTACGCGCCCGACCCCTCCCCCCGAATCTCAACAGTGACCCAGCGACCTCGCGGCAAGCCTTCGGCTTCGCGCTTCAACGAACCCGAGCCCCGGGTGATTATCCTCGCCGATAGAGATCATCGACGCTCCGCTACCGCGAAAGGGAGCGCGTTTAATCGTCCAGGCCGGCGGGTCGCTTTAAAGAGATCAGGGGGGGCGGTGGGGGGGCATGAAAATAATTCGAAAGTACCGCTAAGAGCTGGCAATCGTTCCGCGAGGTATTTGAAAAAAGAGCTATTAGAAACGCGAAGAAACGAGTGCTGCTTTCTTTCTCTCCTCTCGAACGCTCGAACCCGCCCGTTTACGTAAGCGGAACAGCGGCGTAAGCGGGAGAGGGGGGAGGAAAGATCAGCGCCAGGGATTAAAAGTGTAGCGCGAGACTCGCTGACGCGTCTCTCCGTGGATGGCTGATAGCGCGGATGCGTATGTCTCTGTTGTGGGTGGTGCAGCGATACGGAGCTGGTGGACGAATCGTACAGCCTGTACGGTGTGAAACCGCCAGGTCGTCCGCCGTCCGGTCCTCCGCGGTCCCCGTTCCCTCCAGGGGCACCGCCTCTGGCCCCCGGTGGTCAGAGCTACGACGCCACTCGGTACTGAGCCTGCCCCTTGTCTTGCCTTGCCTTCTCGTCGGTAGAGCGCGGGGGGTCCCGCCCGGGGACCCGGCGTCTGCACGCGGACCGTTGCCTCTGCTTTAGATACCCAGAATGCGCCTGCGAATGCGTCGTGTACGTAGATGACGCGGCCATCGTTCACGGGGGAGGATCAAATGCTTCGTTAACGAAAGAGAAACGTCGGAGCCGGGCACACGCAGTCTAAAACAGTGGTTCTCAAAGCGTGAGGGGTCACCCTCCTGGGGGTGTTTTAATTGTCTTGGGGGAGATTAGGGATTTAAGCAGTGGTTTCCAACCTGCGGGTCGCGAAGCGATTTCTGGGGGTTGCTATGCTTTTTTTTTTTTAAAGATTATTAAGCTTGTAATGTGTTTTCTTTACCTTATTCAATTTAGCTTATCTTAAATGAGAGTGGGGGTCACAGGTTATTTGAATATTATGAAAGGGAATCGCGAATCAAAGAAGGTTGGGAAACACTGGATTAAGGAGCGATTAGGATTTTAATAGCACGGGGTTGCACACGATTACCCAGCAGAGTCCATTAAGTCTGCAACACTGTAAACGTTAAGAGAAAACTGCGTGGAGAGATTAAAATGACACACCCTGTATACAGCAGGAGGCGGTTGGAATAATTTTATACAGACATCCTAACTGTTATAAGACAAAGTTTCAAAGTTTTGGTAGAAGAGTTAATATCTTGAATTAAATGATTTTGGTTACGAATAGCCATTATCAATGACCCAAATTTCATTTTGGTCATTGCAAAAATTTTTCTGGTTACACTCAATCATTGTCAATTATTCTTAGTAATATTATTGATAATTAGTATTCTTGACAACACGAAAAAAAAATTAATTAAAAACTTATACATTTTATCAAGCAAAAAGAAAATAGGGAATTGTAGCACAATATCTTTTATCTTATTCCTTGTTTCATATATTTTCATACCGCTTTTTTGCTTAATAACATATACTAGTTTTGTATTTAATTTTTTTCATATTGTCAAGAATACTAATTATCAATAATATTAATAACAATAATTTCCATGATCAAATGTAACCACAAAAAAAAATTGTCATCGATAATGGTTACCGGTAGCAAAAAGTGTAATCATTCAAAATGGTTAGTTATAATCAGAACAGTTTTAAAAATTAGTATTTTTTATTCGTGTTATTTTTTAGAAATTTCCTTGAGGTTTAATGCCAATTGGCTTCCATTTAAATAAAAATTAATATTATTCAATAATTTTTCGAAACATTTTTAAAATAAGTGTTACCTATTTTGGATTTCTGATTTTATAGATGTAAGAGGGTGATCTGAAGAATTTTGAGAAACACTGGTCTTAGACCTTTGCTGTAAGCAAACGTTCCCAACCCCGAAAATTCTGATCCCAACGAAGCTTCTTGGGAATATAGAGCATGCAAGGAGTAATTTTTCTCCCTGCAGAGATTTACTCTGCGGTGATGAAATCAGCCCTCAAAGCTCAAAGTTATCGGTTTGTTTCACTTTTCTAATACACCTAAATTTATCTTCCTTTCGGTAGTGTCATCGAGCATAGAAAATTGAAGAACTCTTACAGTCTCGTTGTACATCTCAGCGTTACAAAGTTATAGTAAAGAAACGAGTATGCTCTACATTCGCGTGGAGTGTCATTGGAATCCGAAGAGGATCCTTGTGAGATGGCGGCTAGCTATCCCTCGCGGTTTCGAGTCCATCGATTCCATTGACCCAGAGGAAGCTCTTAACCCTCGCTCCTCTGTCGTTCAGATAGATCCAACTCTCCCTGGAACGAGCGCCGCACGTTGAATGCATGTGTGGTATGCGTCGAGGCATGCACGGAGGTAGGCTGCGTTCTAAACGGACACTCAGAATTCTGGGGGACCGCGCAACGAGTCCCAGCCATTCGAAAAGGGCCGCTAGTTTCGCTCGGTAGATTCGTGGAAACGGATGCAACGCGGCTGTTCGCCGCAGGCTGCGGCCGAAGGAGAGAACGCTCGCTCGCTACAACCTTCGTCGAATCATGAAGAGTTCACAAAACCTGCAATCTACCTAATTCCTTCTGTATTAGTTGTTTAGGTGGATTCGGTGTTTGATACCAAGCATAGCACCCTGCAAGTGTTGCGCCGTGATTTGGAGTTCTTTTCTGCCAGTTTTTCCAGATATTCCTGCATATTTTGGAAAGGATTTCAAATTTTGTTTTGAAAACTTGTGCCAAAACATTTTGACACAAGTGACATTGCGTTTAATTAAAACCATGGGAATATAGAAATACTTTATTAAAGGCGAAATACATTTGAAATAAGTATTTTGCAAGAGATCTAGATTTCCACCGCTTTAAATCAGCTGTTTGGAAAAAACTCTCTTCTTGAAAGTTGTTTTGGATCCGCAACCTTTACTAAAATCGCTGCTGTTTTTAATAAAATTTCGTCGTGCCTTTCTGACCACGTGAATACCTGATAAAATTCGATACGTTCAGCGAAAGTTATTGAATGACGCACGAAAGTAATCATAATTAAATACACTCCTCAAAATAAATTCAGGGACCCGATAAGGGGAACAAGTTCAAATGGTAATAACTCAGGCAAAAATGGTCTCATCGATATCTTCAAATATCGTTTGAAAGTATGGAATCTTTACTTTCAGCTGTTTATTTTTCAGATTCGGTTGTATTGCTTTCCGGCAAAGTTATAGAGATTTAAAAAGCACGTTGTCGATTTTGAAAATTTTTCCTAAAATGTTCCATGGGGCGAATAATTTTTTTTACACAGGCTACATTCGAACAAATCGAAAGCAACTACTTCCCCGTGTAAAATCAATGTTCAGAGATTGTAGTGCGACTTTTTTTAGCCGAGTTATTCAACTTCGAAGCAAAACTGGTCCCTTTGACTTCGATTACCTCCAGCATTTGAAATTAACCCCCTTTTCGGATTCCTACAGAAAATCCCTTAATTATTTCGAGAAGTGTATATCATCAACAATACTGACCTGTTTATTACTAAACAATGAATAAACAATAACAGCTGTCCAAGTGTCCAAAAAGATTAAACAAAGTTGCAGAAAGTATCCCACTAGAATGCCGCACAAATGAGACCCTCGGTCTCTCCTACACAATACTTTTGTGCGGTAGTGTATATCCAATAAACCTGGAAGGGCATTCAAAAGTGCCATTCGCGCAAAGAGACCCCAGACAACGGTACATCTACCAAAAAAAGGCACACAGCTTGTTCAGCATTTCACTTTCACTTCGCCGCTGAAGAACATCTCTATCTCGGCAGCTTTCGCGCGTAGGGTGTCTAGATGCCTCCTTTATCAAACCTACCGATAGAACCGGTTCATTGACAGAGCGGTAAAGTCTTTCCTTCGGCAGCGGGCCGCGCGAAAGGTCGCTGGAATGTGGCATGCCGATTAGCAGCCGTAGAGAGAATGCACATTGGGCGCTTCTGTGTTGTCCAAGGCGGGACGTCTACGTAGCCGGTAGCGTCGCGACTTATTTCGGGATAGACGTTGCACGCGCGCCCACTTTGTGATCGTTTGTTATCCATCATCCGTCCCTTATCGTGCAGTATATATGCGTGCATCCTGTGGAACGCTTCACCGTTTCGTCGTTTAGCTCTCGATTAGACACTAGAGTCTGTTTAAACGAGCCACCCCGGCGAGGGCTACTAATTACTGCTTCCCCGTTCGTTGCCCTAGGATAAGGGTAGAGCACATGGAGAGGCAGCTGGCCAACCTGACTGGACTGGTGCAGAAGGCTCTGACGCACGCGCCCCACACGAGCCCATCGCCGCGAGATTATTTGCAGGTGCCTGCGGGTCGCGACCCCTACGCGAGAGGTCCAGGTACGTTCCCTCTTCGACTCTTTGGCGTCTGTTTCCTCGTCAGACGCGCTCTCCTCCGTCTACTCTCTCTCTCTCTCTCTCTCTTTCTTTCTCTCTTTCTCTTTTCACTCAGCGAAAGGAACTCTGCCCCTTGGTTTCCGGCGCGTACGTTTTCTTTGCCGCCCCCGAACCCTTGTTCTGTTCTCTGTCTCTTGAGTTCCCGCCACCGTCTCGACGAGGAGTTCGGGACCTACGATCGCCATTCTTTTCGACTCGATTCACCGCGAATCCGCACTCACACTCACCGGTTCCACCGCAAATTTGTGGTTAAGGACGCGAAGACTAACCTCAAAGTCAAATATAAGCACGCCCACTTTTTTGCGTATAGCTCCTAAAGTACAAGCAACATAAGTTTAATAGTTCATAATAGTTCAAGTTTAGTCAGCTTATATTTTTGTTAAACATTTTTCGAAATTTTGTTGACGCAAGTTTGCAGAGTTTGTTGTGCCATTCAACTTTTGTTGGAAATATTTATTTCTGTCTCTTGTACTTTAGGAGTTATACGCGAAAAAGTGGAAGTGCAAATTTGAGGTTAGTTTTCATAACCTTAAAGGGTGATTGGGCGCGAATAAAACGCACCGTTGTTCTTGTCCTGTGTCATTCTATAAACCCACGAAGTTGCGGGCCAATTGGTGAGGCAAGGGTTCGCGGTGTTCCCTTTTTGATACGCGTCAGCTCGGGCAACGCCGACGAGACTTTTATTCTGCGACGCTTTACCGCCTGGTCCCACCAATCACCACCAACCCATCGCGCGAGTGTTCGTCTCACCGCCCACCCCCTGGCTTTCATTTCGTTCATGATGTCTGTACTGCGCCGGGCACGTTCCCCGCGACTATCATTGCCGCCGCGACTCTTCTGCTGTCCCTTCTTTCTATTTCTCTATTCTAGATTACGTACGTTTTAGACGGTCGGTTGTGTCGATGGGAGCAACAGACAGCCACCGATGGCTGCCTATGTGCGCCTCGGTTAGATGTAAACATACGTTTTGTGCCGTGGTTTATGCGGTAGCAGCGGTACGGCGGTCGGGATGCGGGTGGCCGAGCCCCGAATCTCGGTGGCCGTCGTTGCCGTCGCCGGTAACCGAAACCGGCCGGAGTACCGGGATGCAGCGTTGCCGGTAAGTGGATTCGTAGTGGAGGGGGAACAGTTCGCAGGAACCCACTTCCTGGCAACGCTACTTACGCGAGATACGCGTACCGTTGCTACATGTCGTAACACGGTTTGAAATCTCCTGAAACCCTGCTGTACAACTGCTTTGTTATTCCGACTGACGCGCACACCAGGCGCCGGGGACGAGTTCGACAAACATTCTAGCTCCAGCTCTGCCTCATTGCCAGGTGTGTCTCTTCATCTTCTTCTATCTTCTATTCTCCTTCGAATCACTATAACCTGTAACAATCTGTATACGCACGTAGTTACATATAGTTACATATACATTACATTACGTCGTATCTATGTATTCATATATATATATCTATATAGTGCTATTATACGCTTATACGTTGAAGCTACTGTGAAACGTTTTACAAATAGCCGCCGTACGTTTTACCACTGTGATTAAAACGGTTCTCCTTTGTAAAATTCAAGTGTCTCAACCTGCCGTTACAGATGACTCGTACTTAAGGACTGACGTAAAGCCACCAAAGTTAGGCAAAGGTGCGCCACCACTAAAGTATACACGTATTTCGTTATCGCGTAACATCCAAGCGCATCACTGCCGCCTACTGCATCGATATTTTATTACATTGTGATTGTCGCCGCACCCGCACGCATCATTCTATCACCGTTGCCCTCCGCCTTGCCTACTTTCTCCTACGCTTCTTTCGTTTCTGCATCGACCTGCACCAACGCACTACGCGTGTCTTCTAACAGCACTTGCCGTTGACGCCCCGTTACCATCTGCCGGTAAATCGGTATCGGTGCGCCTAGCTTGCAGCGTCCCCCGCGCGAGCCACCTGTCCTGCTCCTACCGTGCCTCTATTGTTTACGCAGATATTTTATGATCGCGAACCGCACTTCAGCTTGGTACACGGCCCCCACCCCTGATCGCGCCTCGACACTTTAGCGCACCGTTTCAGTTTCACACTTTTGCCGCGCGCACGCTCTACTGCTTTAAGGCGCGGTCCCACGGCGCGCGCTCGGCGAGCCCCGTAAGCTCGGCGGATCCGAGAGGAGTATAGTTCGAGCGATTCACGAGTACCTCGAGCGCGGCGCGGTACTCGCCGGGCCGCGCGCCGTGGGAGAGCGCCTTTACTAATACCCCTGGCACCAGACCACGAAATATACGTTTTTCATCGACGTCTATTCCAGACAAGTCGGTGTCGTTCGAAAAGTCAGTGTCCTTCAGTGACGAGCCGCCAGACATGAACTCTCCTAAACAGCATTCCCCACAGCACGCAGGTAACGGTTTCCGCACATTGCTCTAAGCACCTACATTAACGCTCAAATGCATTTCATCGCTTGCTACAGGCACGTTTGAGGAAACAGAAAATTATAGCAATCGTTTCGTTATATTTTGTTATTGTAACTGTGGCTTTCGAGCTGCTGTTCGATCGCTATTGGTATATACTATACTAGCTTTACTTCTCGAATTCGCCCGAAATTTAAATTCTGATTTTATAAAAAAAAATTTTAATTGTTTTGTGAAAATAGTCACATTCATTTGGATTAGTCAGACATAATTATCTGAGGCACCTTTCGCGATCCCAGAGTTTATCGTTCAATAGTTTTTTGGCGATAGACAAACACACAAACGTATAGAAGCTGTCTGCTTTATATATTAAGATTCACCCCTTAAGTACATACTACATTTTAAAAAAAAAAAACGGTTTATATCTCTATTTTACTATGTAAATGTTTATAAGCTGGGATGAAACACTGTTTTTCGAAAAAATTGTTTATTTATAATTCTATCGAACGTAATATTTGGGGAGGGGTGGAATTTTGAGAGTGTTGGCAAAATTCGTAATATTACGGAGATAGGTTTTAAGGGGTTAATAAAAGGACTTGAACAGTTGAATTGCATAAAAAGTTGAATTAATAATCTCTTCTACATATAAAGGATGGACAACAGGGTAATGGCCCGAAAAGTAAAAGTATCTTTGAAAATTTATTAAAAGCAAACAGCTTAATCTTTTTGAAACTTTCAGGACATTTTATTGAATACTTAAGTTATGCAATTTTTTTTAAATTTATTTAAAGCAGATTTATTAACTGCACAGGAGCGAAGTCCTAAAAGTTTCAAAATTAAGCAGTATGCTTTTAATAAATTTTCAAAGACAGGTACCTTTACTTTTCGAACTATTATCCTTAAGACAAGTAGTAATCGACAATGGTAACTTTTACTCTATTTTCGCCTTTATCGAACGTACACGTAGCAAGTAATCAGATACTTTTGAGCGGTAGTGTATATCGATATCGTGTACCATAACACTTTGAGTGGCGCAACATTTTCACTCAGTTTCGCACAGAGTGGAAACACGCGGGCGCCACTCGAATTGATAAGCCTGCTCGAGGAGACGATGGAGCGGGTCGATCCTCCCACGATCTTGCCTGCCCTTTTGGAAATTATTGCGCTCGACCTGGTGGATCTCTAATTTTAATTGCCCGGTGCCTCGTTAGCGAGCAGTCGAATTACCTTAATTCCTAGTTTCCCGCTGCACGGCTCGCCGGTAACTGTTACTTAATCGATCGGCAGCGATTTTGCAAACGATCCGGCGGCTCCGTCGTCCCTCGAGCGTATCGCGCCAAAAGGATAGACCGCATTTGAGGCCTAACGAGCGATAAAAGCCCGACGGAGTGGTTAATACTAACGCAATAATCTCTAACGACTTCTCGTGCAATGCCTTCCACGACTAGCGGACACAAAACCAACGAAACCAGCGATCAAATCCTCCACGTTGCCGAGGATGTCTTCGCAAGGTAAAGCTGCCCCGAGTATTTACACATGTTCGTGTTTGTCGACCCCCGATCCCCGTCCCTCTGTTCGTGTTTCGTTCGATTTTTCGCCTCCCCCATCCAGGTACATACGGTGTCTCATTTCTGTTCATCCCCGAAGCTCGTACGCGCGCCTGTACGGTTACAGGGAGCTGCGTTCGAGCCGAGGTAAGCCTGCGCACGTCACAAGATCGGTATACAAGTCTGAGGAAGTCCCCGGCTCGACCGCAGGTCGCGTGACCGTAGCTGGAGATTTCTCTGGGACAGAGGGTAACTCGGAGGAGGTAAAGGAACGCGCGAGCGCTGCTCGCTTGTCTTCCCACCTCGACTTCCATCGTCGAGGCAATAAAAACGCGCTGACAGCGAAATTGCACGACCCTCATCGCCATCCCCACCCTCCTCGCCCTTTGATCGTGCGAAAGGCGTCGCATTTAACGAGTGACAAGTGGCGTCAGCCGCCGAGTTCGATCGTTGTCCACGATTCGCTCGAGGTACACGCGGCTTTGCGTACCGAGTCGGCCCCCCCGAGTTCCTCCTTTACCCCCTCCACGATACCCCAAGGAGGCGAGAATGAAAGAACAATCGAGTCGTGGACGATTTTCGCACGGATTAACGGGCGGAAGTCCCATCCTGTATTTATGTGTGCGTGTATAATTCGGAAGGGGGAGGGTCCGTGGTTGCTGAAGTCTCGGGTGGATCGTTTCAGAGAGGGACAGGCACAAGCCGACCCCGCCGCCAAAGCCAGCGTCGCTGGTCGCCGGCCAGTACGTCTATCGGGACCTGGCCCTCACACCGGAAATGTACAATCAGCTGAGGGGCCTGCAGAAGAAGGCCAAGGATCTGAGGCAGGAGGTGCGGAACCTGAGGCGCATGTCCCAGGCACAGGCGCACACCGTGCGAGAGACCATCCGGGACACGTTCATCACCATTAGGTGCGCGAGAAGGGATTCTGGGATTTAAATGTAGCTTCAATTGGGGCCTCTAACGTGTATTGGTTCACAGGGCCATGCTACTGACCGGCGGGGACGCCGCCTGGTCCGCTGGGGACGCGGAGAAGATTCGACTGAGCCGCGAGGAAGACCTCTACAAGCAGGAGATGCTGAGGCTGGAAAAAGATCTGACGTAGGTTTCACCCGTGGCCGTTAGAGCGCCGGCAGGGATCTTTGGGTTGTGTGAATTAGGAGGAAAGGAATCGTGGCCGGGGCTGGTGGCTCAGTGGCAAGAGCAACCGTCCGGAAAGCAAGAGGATCCGGGTTCGAATCCCGGATCCGCTCCGGATTCTTTTTCTCCTACACTTGTTTGATTAAATGATTAAAAGACCGCTTCCTTGTTGACGATCCCCGTCATTTCAGCGAGCTGGAGAGCACCGTGGAGGAACTCCGTGGCAATGTGATCAACAGAAAGACCAGGGTGAACATGTCGGACGTGGAGAACATGGCGTTGATACTGAGCAAGTCGAGGTGAGAGGGTGGTCATCCAAAATGGGATTCCTAGGATCCTCTGCTTACCGGAAACCCCCGTTTGCATTGGTGCTTGCCCTTTCTTCCAGCAAAACGGTGGCGGACCTGAAGGTGCGGTTCCCGAGCCTCCAGGAGGGCATGAAAGGGCTGCTGAGCTCCGAGATGGAGAAGGTTGTGCGGGAGGAGAAGTTCCTGAAGGAAGAGCCGGAACGGCTCGAGTCCGCGCTGAGGCGTTGCAAAAAGCTCACCGGCACTCTCGTGACGCTCAAACGGTACGTAAGAACTCTCGCGTCCTCCGCTCTATGGGGTGCTCGGGGTGCGTGACGAAGGTCAGGTATCGAGACGAAACGAACGGGGTTCGGTGTCGACTAGTGGAACGTGTCTGTGTTGTTTCGCAGCTTGGCGTCGGTGCAGGAGCAGCGATTACCAAACGCAGCGAGCGTTGACGCCGAGGAGACGCCGCCGGTGACACCCACGTCTGCCCAACATTCCAAGGTAACGCTTCATTTGCCCCGCTCGCTCGCTCGCTCGCTGTCTTCTATTTCTTTTTCACTTTCAGTTTCTCTGTCTATCTCTCTCTATATCTCTGTCTTTCTCTGATCTGTCTATCTCTCTATCGATCTATCCGCTCCCGTCTATTTATTTGTCCAGCTCCCTCTATACTCGAACGCCCGAACACCCCGCCTTCTATCCGGCTCCATCCCGCCCGACCGATTCCCCACCGACCCCGATGCATGGAACCTCCAGGATCTTACCCAAGAACGATCCCGATCCCAGTTTGTCGCGCTTTTGAAAACCTCTGCCCCCTTCCGAGAAGGAAGAAAAAAAGAGAAACATTCCGATTCGCGGGGAATTCGACGAACGGTCGCGGACTTGTTTCGAGGTGTCTCCGAACTCCCTTCTTCGTCGCTGGTCGTGTCACAGAATTTTGCTCGACGGGACGCGACGAATGGTACGCGGATCCTCCGCGTCTGTCGCTAATCTGCAGCCGATACGCTACACAGCACAGGCGGCACAGGCAACGAGCAACACTTTTCAGCTTGTTCACCGCACCGCGTGGTATACTTATCCGTACGAATCAAGTCCTCCCACCCAGAGTCGCGAGGAATTCGGTGTAGCATCTTCCACTTCTGAGCGCATCTTTGAACCGACGCGCCGGTAAACACCACTAATCCATGCTTTGTAGATCTCTCTTGGCCTAACCGAGTACGTTGAACCGTTGTTGGTATCTTGCAGTGACGTCTGTATCAAGTCCGACCACCGCTTACCCCCGTATCCTATTATGCTAAACAGCGCATGCAACGAGTGACATAGAACTTTATCTACACATGTTTACATATCTCTATACATAAACTATATCTACGTACATACTTACTCTTTGTATCCGTACACGTATACGTAACGCGCCACCCACTTACATAGACGTGCGATGGCACCTGAGCCGCCGGAATTGGCGAGGGATACTTTGGACAGGAGTCGGGTTGCTCGCGACACGTAAAGCTACCCGGGTTGTTTTTTCAAAATTTCCAAAGCCCCGCGACCCAGGGTCGCTGGTAGTCGGACCCGTTCGGCCGCCGTTCTTCTCACACAACGAAATCTAATGTAAACCTTTCCTCGACACGGGACGGGTAGCTGGTTGCGAGGCTTTCGCGCCGAAGGATTGGGGCGGTACGGGGGGTTCCCCGTTTCGACTCGGGCTAGCCGATACAATCGCGCCTCTTCTTAGCCTATCCCTCCTCCAAGCGATAAACTACTACGAAAGAGAAGCGGACTCCAGGCGACGCGCCCGACGCCTCTCGCGATTACTTCTCCTCCAAACTTGTGTCTCTTGTGTGACATGGACCCCTCCACCCTGATCAACCCCCCACAACCAATATTTTCAGTGTTTGCTGTGTCCCGATAGTATAGATATTTTTTATACATTTAGCGTGGCATGATGCGACAAAGCCGGCGCCCGGTCGTCGGCGCTCGACGGTGCGGCTGCTCGGAGCGCTGCGGTTCGCGCCACGAGCCCCGAGTGCCGGCGACCGCCGTTTGTCGAGTCATTCTCAGTGTTAGCTGTGACTTAAGGAACTAACGGAAAAAATCCGCGTCGCGACGGGACACGAACTGTGACGGGCCCAGTGTCTCGTTCGCTCTCTTCATTTCCGCGCGTCGATCTTTCGTACGCGCGCGCGCGCGGGGGGCGAGGATCGGAGGCGGGTCTCTCCCCTACCCCTCGCTCGCGGCTCCTCTGCTCTGAATGACTCTCGAGAATGCACGAGCGAAGCGAGAGGCTCCGTCGGTACTGACACACGTCGTGCTCGATCTCTGTCGCGAGCGAGATGCCTTTACTCTACGCGCGGTGGGGCTCGCAAGCGACGCGGCTTGCGGCAAAGCGAGCTCCTCGTTCAGAGGCTCGACTGTCGCTGATTAACCGAATATATTTCTATATATATATATATACCTATCTCTCTCTTTTTTCCTTTTTAAATAATGAAAAAGAAAAAGAAAACAATCTATGAACGCAGGTTACAGGCTACAGATAGTGAAAATAATATTAATTTTTTAGTATGGCTGGAAGTGGAGTACTAACTTCAAGGAGGCCATACAGACCAGTCACGAGTAATTTTTTAATGATTCATACTTATAAATTATTAATTATTATTATTATTATTAATTATTCTACTTATTATCATTAACTATTATTATCATTATTATTATTATCATTAATTATTCTGTACTATTTTATATACTATATATATATCTATATATATGATCATACAAGCCACCCCCAACACACACTCGCATAACATTCACATTCACCCTCTCTTTCTCTTTCTCTCTCTCTCTCTCTCTCTCTCTCTGTCTCTCTCTCTCTCTCTCTCTCTCTCTCTCTCTCTCTCTCTCTCTCTCTCTGTCTCTATCTCTGTCTCTGTCTCTCAAACGTATACACTCACGCATCACACGTACACATATGTTTATACATATTATATATATATATATATATTCTTTTTTTTGTCGGTATGATGTCTGCCGCACAAATCCGTCATACTGTTCGTAACTGTTTCTCCTTCACAATGCTCGAAGCATCCTGCCAAATCCTGAACACGCTCGGCGACAGAACGGTCCCCCGCCCCCGTTCACATTTTGGCAGGATCCTTCGAGGAAGCTCGCGACGTCACGCGGATACATGCTACCATACTACCCATTCACTGGAACATCGATTCATCGCCACCCACCCTAACAAACTTCAAAGTAACGTGCTTGCTCCGAGATCGATATATACATCATTTTCCACGCGGGATCAAGCGAGCTCAATCAGTCGTCGACGCCATTCCGTTCACTCGCTCGGCTACGAGACCACCGTCCCCTGTCACCCGCCCGACCAACGCCGCGCCATATACTACTCAGCATCGCCGGGCGAGGGTCTCTCTACCGCGCGTCACGTTGTTGCCTTGCATCTTACCGACACCTAGAGCTTTTTATCGTTTCCCCCGCTACCTCCCAGCGCTTCCGCGAACACACAATACCGCAGAACACTGACGCGCCTCGACGGAGGGCGCGCGGATTACTTTCCGCCCGAACCTTTTCAACGCGCGCCCGATCCTTTCTCGCTGTGCTGCGCGCTCTGACACTTCGCCTTCTCGCATATACCTACTACTCAAATTGTTATACTTTTTCTACCCCGCGAGGCATCGCTCTCTGGTACGCGCGCGCTCTCGGGGCCGTTCCGCCACCTAGTCTCGCCGATCTCCCGTCGATCGGTGCCGCGTTCTAGCAGTCGAAGCACGCCGCGCGGGCCGTTGCAAACGGATCGGTCGAAGGATTAGGGTTGCGAGGACCTCGCGACCCTAATCGCAGCCAGCGAAAGTAGTCGCGACCTCGCCTCGTCAGACACACTCGCTCCAATCCATTTCTTATAGTAAGGTGTGCCACCACCCTCGCCGCCCCAACCCCCCACACCCACCCCCTCTCTCTCTCTCTCTCTCTCAACCCATATGACCCTGTTCTCGACACACAAGGTTTACATTGGATTTCCCGGGGGACCAAGCCACGACGAAATTGCACGTGATCATCGTCGACAGCGCAGATATCAGCTCGCCACACCCCCCAGCCCTCTCATCAACCGCACCGTTACCGAGATGATAGAATGTTCTCGGGGCTATCGATGATTTTAGAAACCGAGGGGGACCGTGGCTGTTCTCCAAGCAGAAGAGAAAGTCGTGCAACCTCCCCTCTGCTTGAGCGAGGACTGCGCCCCTCGCGGTCTCCAGAATCGTCCACCTTGCGATCTCGACGCAGGAATCTTTTTGTTCCTTTTTTTTTAGAGAAAATTCGAGCGCTAGTCCGTCTTATAATTTCGTACCCATCTGGGCATTCCCCTGGCACTGTCGATCGCCTCGCCACCACCTCACCACCCCCCACCCACAGCACGTAACTTTCACCAGTCGCCCACTCGGGTTTTTGGTCATTCGAGTCTGCGTCTCGTCACGTTGCTTCCGACCATCGTATGGAATTGGCTCGCAGCTGGTCGCACCACCCTCCCACGCTTCACCGTTCAAATTTCACCACGTCCAGCCCCGGACGTTGACGGGTAACGTCGATCGCGACGTTGTTCGGCACATTTGTACGATACACGACTGTATTTTGTGAATTACACACGTTCCTCTTCTCTTTTTCTTCCTTCCTCTCTCTGTCTATATCTTTCTGTCTGTCTGTCTCTCTGTCTGTATAACCGCGTGCATATAACGGACGGCGCGCGCGCGCACGCGTGTACGCACGCGCCCGCGTGCGGCACGCTCGCCTCTGTCTCACTGTCGAGTCCGTGACTATTCTGCCGCCTTACTATAAGGATTGGACCGAAGATTGTGTTTACTTTGATTTCCGCCACCATTTCCGTACATTACTTTACCGTATACCTGCTCTGGTCACTTCCCGACAACCGACGAGTCGCCCGCGCGCCGCACGGGGCGCACGCTTCCTCTGTGTATACGTAAAGGAATGTATATCGCAAGCATGCGGCATGTGTGTTGCGCGTCGCGCGCACCCGCCACGTGATTCTGTGTGCTTGTACAGTGTGTGCACGTTTGGCCCGAAAGTAGCGTGTAGCGTTGCATGCCCGTTCTCAAAGCTTCGTTTCTATCGCCGAAAAGACGAAGCAGCGCGAGGCGTCGCGTCGGTCGCCCGAGCGGCCTGGCCTTGCCACGCGAGAGGCGCACCCTCTGTGGAGGCCCAGCCTGTACCGCGCGGCTCGGCACTGCTCGGCGGCCCGGCGACGCCCAACGCTGACTCTCCTTCTCCGTACACAAGACCGACAAAAGAGAATACGGATGAGACGAGTATGGGACGGGAGTCGCGGAACGACGACGCCAGGCTCGTCCCTATTCCCCGACAACCGAAACTCGACACACTCGCGTCTCCGTAGCGGCCGAGCAACGGCGCCCAGCAAGTCTGATTTTGGATTTTTGATTTTTGGTTTCTCTGTTTTTCTTTTTTAAGTTGACTAATACTGGACAACAGTCGATGCCAAACGTAAAAGAGCCCCAAACGAGTACTGACTTGTAACACGCACAACGCACGCACAAAACGTATAACACCCGACCGCAGGTAACTATCTAACGGAAGTAATACGTATTCTATTACAAACCATTCAGTTTACTTTCTCATCGACTCGCATCGAATCGATCGACATATGTCTCCGGGTCATCCTCTTTTCGCCTTCTGTCTCTTTCTCTATCTCTCTATCTGTCTCTCTGTCTCTATCTTATCTCTCTCTGTCTCACCAGTTTTTATTTTTGTTCGATCACCCTCACGCTCTAGCCACCCAACTCCACCCTCAGCCCCCCCCACCCTCAGTCGCCAACCATTGTCTCACCGGCATCTTGCATGCGAACACATTCGCGCACATTTTACTATTTTACTGGCATGACGTAGACGGTAAGCGAACGTTCGTCCCCGCGACAGCGGTGCGTTCAGTCGAGTCATCGTAGCCGATCTTGCCATCATCACACGCGACCAGTATGTACATCTTGAACTATCCAAGGGCTCTCGATGACGCCTCGACGCACCGACCCTCGAGGGCGCGCCTTCGACGCCGCCAGAAGCGGCTGGTCGCCGTTCTGAGCACACACCGCTTCTCTTCTCACGCATCCCGCGCACACCGACTTCTGGCGAGCGTCCGAGGGCCCGTCGGGGCCGTGCTCGCGCACGGAACCCACCCCTGGACGAGCCTCCGGCGGGACTCGTCTCGCGAGGGACGGGGAAGCATGAAGGGAATCGGGGGAAGCGTTGGTAATCGGAACCGTAAACGTGTGGACCGCAGGCAGCTGCCCCTGTGCCAGCGGAACGCACTGTCGTGGGGTCAGCGAGCGTCATCGGGGGAGGGACCCACCCTCACGAGCCATCCGCCGCCCATCAGCAGCGTCCGGAGAACGCACTCGACGCTCTGCTAGACGAGCTGCAGACATTCTCGAGGCCGAGCTCGCAGCTGGGCCACGTGGCCCCGGGGTCCACGACGATCCTCGCCGATCTGGGAAGATCGGGGAGCAGGGAGGTCGGCCCCGTGGCCAGCGCTGCCTCTGCGCGTCCACCGAGCATCTCTGACATAGGGCGAAAGGGTAGCATCGATTCATCCAGCGGGGTGCTGGCCGCCGCAGCGGCAACTCCACCACAGACCGCGGGAGGCACTTTGCGCAGACTGCACTCGTACCCATCCAGCTCGGACACGGACACGTCGCCGCCGATCGCGAGACTGCAGGTCTCCCTGCAGGAGCAGCCGAGCCTTCCGGTGCTACCGCAGGGCTTCGTGCCGGGGCAGAAGCCGCCGGTGCCGGAGAGGAACGCAGAACTGTTGCAACTAGCCACAGCTAGGAGGGTACCGCCGCCTCCTCCACCTCGTACCAGTTCCAGGTCACCATTGGCCAGTCCCACCAGCCCTCAGCTGCCCCCTAGAAATCACTCTTGTAATCTGCAAAGCGGTAACTCGACGCTGCGCAGACCGCCCGCTAGGGGCACCCTTCCCGTGAAGGAGGGGAAGCCCCCCATGGCTCTCCCCACGGATGCGAGCACCGGCGTAGTGCCCACGCTAGAACCAGCGTCTGTACTCCTCAACTCCTCCTCCTCCCAGTCGTCCGCCGTGCTATCCACCAGCAATTCCAGCTCCTGCGAGAGCGTGAACTCGCAGGAGGGCCTGCAGAACAAGAAGGGCAGGCAGGAGCAGCTGGAACAGCGACACCAGGAGCTCCTGCGCAAGCAGAAGGCGCTGCAGGAGCAGTATGCGCGACTCCAGCAGCTGCAGAGGAACACGGCGGGTCTCACCACCGTACCGCCGGCCCCGCCTGATCTGCTCAAGAAGACCGGCTCCGAGAGCAACCTGCTCGCCAAGATGGGCCTTGGGCTCAGCACCGCCAGCTCCGGATCTTTGACCAGCCTCACAGCGAAGTCGGTCTCTCAGGAGGCCTCCGTGGATGGTAACCAACTGCGGCAGGAGGACCTCGAAGTGCAGATCGAGACCGGCAGCACCAAGATCATGAACTCAATGGCGGCCGCGGGGGCCATCATCACCACCACACCCTCTACCGAGTCCATCGTTGGACAAACCCCCACCGCGAACTCCATATCGAACGCCGCGAACATCCTCACCGCGGGCACGACCGCCACGACCACTAGCAAGATCTATGAGACGGATATTCTGTGACCGAGAAGCCGCTCCTTGATCGACTCCACCGTCAGCAAGGTCGCCGAGGTCGTGCTCGCGAGTTAACGTTCCCTCGAGCCAGACTGCCCGCGCGATGGTCCAGGGAGAGACTCGCTGACCAAGGTAGAAGTCTGGGGTATCGTGGTATCTTTATCGACCGGCCGCGAATACGGTGACCAGAGGGCGCCAGGCGCGACGAGCGCGATCTCTGGCGGCAGACGGTGTCGGTGACTTGGATAGACGAAGAAACGGTTCCGCGGTAGTGGGAAAAAAGCTCGACGGAGTAGATCGACGGGCGTCGATCGAACAGTAGAGAGTACAGCGTAGAGAACGTAGCGAGTCACGCGTAATTTATAATATCGATTATCATAATTAACGATAATAGTATTAATAATCGTAATGGTACCGCGCGAGGGGACCGCCCGCGTCTCCCCGTCCCCGATTTTACAAGATTTAGGGAGGAGGTACTTGGCGTCGGAAGTCGAACAGTTCGGAGGTCTGAGCTCCCATCCTAGAAATCGAGGCGGCTCGGGTCCTCGGTACGCAACGATTGTGCCAAAAGGAGATAGAGAAAGTGGGGGCGAGGGGGGGTAGGGGAGGAGGATGGGGAGTATCAAATTCTCAACGACCGCACCACTCGTCGATCGGCTCCTCCGCATTTTCGATTCGCCCCTCCGTTTCTTGTTCCGAACGGAATCAAAGTATTATATACTTGCATATATGGATACTTACTGCGTCTACGACAGAAGAACGAGAAACTTCTATATGTATGCATATAGAATTTCTATATAAATGAGTATCTAAGTGGATAGTTAGGTAGATAGACGGGCAGCATTATAGCAACGCGTCGATATCGTAAAGAGCGCCCACCTCCCCGCCCACATCCCCACCACACGGGAACGACGGTCTTCGGGGATTCTCGAGTATCGTCGCTCGCACAAAGTGCACCTCGCGGTCGTTCCCTTCGAGAAGAGAGCCAGGAGCATGATATATCCTGCTCACGTATTCCCCTCCCCACCCATAATCCACGGTATGAAAGGTTCGTACGTTTCTAGGTAGCTTTAATTAAAGGAGGAAGACAGGGAAAAAGAGTCCAAGAGGCGTAACCGAGACTACGTAGATAACAATCGAGCGAAAATGCGAAGGAGGGGAGCGAGGCCCAACGGTGTGTCGCTTCGAGGAAGCCCCGAGAACTGGTCGATTAATCTTTCGATGGGCAGAGGCAAAGGTTACAAGGAACATTGCTCAATATTTACCGAATCGATACGCGCAGCTTGCGCCGCATACAGTACCAGGCGCCCCGCGGACGTCTCACGCTACAGATTCATTCCTACTTCGATTAGCCGATCGATTAATTCGCTTGAATCGCAATCAGTTCGTTGGTAGAGATTGTCGAGGATCTCAAATTTCTGTCGGCCCCTGCGCGCCCTTAATCCGTCGTGTTCAGGCGGATGTGCGAAGCTGGTAGGGGTTGCCAGATCCGCTGCGATCGGCAGATGGGAAATTTTGGAGTGTCGGTGCTTCCCAACGATCGACAGAAATCCGAGATGTACACACGTACACTGGCACACTGACACCTATATTATAATAATCTATACACTCGCATACTTTGCTTGGAGAGGCCTAATAGCCGATAGATTTGAATCCTTCGTGCATTCACTTCGTTCGCCCAACACCCCTTTTCGTTAGTTAGCGCGCGCGATCCTCCCTCCCCCCCCCTCTCTCTCACAGTTTCTTTGATCGTCCCGCTCGAGACACGTAGTGCATTTAGCGAGGAGTCTCGTCTATCGCGCTCCTGTTTATTTATTTCCCACGTACACACCACGAGAAACGCATCTATATGGAAGTAATAATAACATATTTAACGATAAGAGTAATACGAAATAAGATATTGGATAAATTGTCGGTCGATCGACGAGTCGGAGACGGACGGTACGCGATCCCAGACGAACAAGCACTTTGCGCTCGATCTTTTATCGATCTAGCCTGTATATTGTTCCATTCACGACAATGTAGGTACTTACCACACGATCTCCAGCCCGCGTTGCATTTGTACAAAGCTGCTTTCTCTATCGATGCACCCTCCTCACTCTGTTTCTCCCATAATCCCCGTCCCTCGCCCCATTCTCTCCTTCGTTCATCCCCATTTATTTATTCCAGGTACCGTGTTACGTTACTTTCGACGCGTACGTCTCACCCCCGCCCATCCCAGTACCCAAGTGAAAACACGCATTCTCTCGAGAGGCGCGAAAGAGAGAACACCTGTCGGCCGCGCGACGCAAAGCGGGACCCAAATGGAATATATATTCTGTTTTATCCGTAAACGTTTAGCCAATTTATCGATATGTAATGTTTCCCGACGATCCTGTACGCCAAATCGAATTGACTTGTTACATTTGTAAATGTTTGTAAGTACTATCACGTAATAAAATAATCGATTAATTAATCATCGAACTTGTCGTGACTGCTGCGAGAAGGACCGGCGGTGTTGGGAAAGTGTGGCCGTACCAACGTGCGGTCGGCGGCTGCAGCCGGCCGCACATCGAAACTCCACCCGAAGAAGCTGACCAGAATTCGTGACGCAAATTTCATATAATTTATTTCACCGTCTCTGGCTGAGCCGCGGTCGCGTCCAGCCCGTGCGCCTTCTTTATACCCTCCTCCACCTCCTGCTTCTCTTTCTCCAGCTTCTCGTACATCAGAACCGCGTGCTCCACGTTGTTCCGCTGCGCGGAGTCCAGTTTCGCGTAGCGATTTATCAACGCGATGCTCCCCTCGTCCTCCACCGGCGCTGCCGACTTGGCCTCTGGGTGGATCCTGTGGTAGAGCTGTATCAACGACACCGCTTCGTCTATCCTGCCGCCTTGAATCACGTCCACCAGCAAATTATCTATGTTGCCCTGCCAGGCAAGGTGGAACGCCAGGGGGCCGAAGTGCCGCGTGGAGCGCAACAAGTCGAACTTCTTGCCTGCATTCACGCAGAAGTACACTTCCTTGGTGATCCTGTCGTACTCCAGCTCGTCCGGCTCGAACTGCGTGCAAGCGCGATCCAGGATGAACTCGTACTCTTCCCTGTCCAGTAGATCCTACAGGAGCAGACATGGTTTACAGAGTGCTGCTATTACCCTGTGCTGCTTCAAATGGAGGGAACTTTGGAGATACTACCTTGAAGTACGGATCGTAAAACATTTTTGGCACGTGCAGCTCCCTGCCATGGATAGGGAAGTACACCTGGTTCATTCGGTTCCTTTCTAGTTGGTTCACGTGTCTTAAGCTACCATCCAGGTCCCGCACCACTATCAACCTGTCTCTGTTGCGCCCTCCATAAGATATGTCCGTGAACACGTACTTCGACTCGTCGTAGCCTTCTAATTCAGGGGTTTCGGCTATTACCTTGACCGTATTCTGCTGGGTCTTAACAACTGGCGGCATCTGGATGCGTATGTCCACTCTGGCCTTAGCCTCCTTCTGGAAGTCCTCCAGCTCCTGATCTGTCATGAATTTGTACTCCGGGGGGGATAACTTTGTTCCATCTTTGCGCACCCTGAAGGCACGGTTGTAGTTGATTCGAGTCAGAGTCTTCAGTATCTGCTGTACGTCTTTACTGAAAAACAGTGGCGCGGGATCTGCTGGTTCTGTAAAAGACATGGGTGATAATAATTATTTGGTCTTGTGGATATTTCATTCTTAAATGATTATGTGTTTAAATATGTAAATGCCACGTTTAAGTTCCAGACATTTCATACTATTCTAATGCTACTTGGTATGTAAGCAAACATAACCTATATGCCGCAACAATCCACGGGAAAGAGACTCACCTTCTTGCTTGGAAATTGTCGAGCAGAAGCGACAACTCCAGGCCGAGCGTTTATAAAATTCTCTTAGAAACAAATTCGTTCGACTGGATATCATTGTTAACAATTGCAGGCTTGGCACGTAAACTTAGACCGGTTTCTACAGGTTTCTAGCTCTTTAACTAGCGGTACCGACTTTCCGCGGCTAAAGTCTCCATCATTTCGTGTAGGAACATTTGAAACTATCGTTAATTAACCCTTTAACGACACACCGAGGTTTTGATGGTTTTTAGGAAAATAGTACAAAGTTAGAACCCATTTTTTATGTTTCTATTTTACTATATAAATGTATATAAACTGGTATGAAACACATTTTTTTCAAAAAAAAGCGTTAATTTTTTATTTTATCGAACGTAATATTTTACGGGTATAGAATTTCGAGACCTTTCGAAAGAAACGTGAGATTACGGAGGTGGGTTTTAAGAGGTTAATCGTAGATTTCAGTTGAATTAATGAGTGCAGGTGTATCTCCAGCATATACAACTGGTATAATTAGTTACAATCAGAGACGGGAAAAATTTTTATTTACATAAAATTTCGAATAACGAATAAAAGTTAAAAAATTACTCGCGATTCTCGAGATTTTGTATTTCAAATAATTAAAGAAACGGACAAATTTATATCTACTTAGGCTGTTTCTTGCTGATAATTAACGAAGCTTTGCAATTGCCACTGAAAACGTTAACGCTCGGCTACATTCCGCTAGAAGATTTATAAGTATTTTGCACGAAGGTAGATAGTTATTAACAATTTCTAGATTATAATTAGGGTATGCAAGGCATAATTAATAATAATATGTATCCACAGTTTATCCACTTTCTACCAACAATCCATGCGTATTTAGAGTTGCATTTGAACTTTCAATACTTATAAAATACCTGGGTGGCATATTGATTTATTTATTCCCCTGCTGTTGCTTATCAATAGATTTTAAACGTGTCAGTAAACAGTTATTGCATTTACCGACACTGAGATGCTACAGCCACCTTAGGGAGAGATAGCGAACTAAGCTACGTGGCCATTTTGATCAGAAAATTCTGAAAAATTAGCCGAGTCGGTATGTAAAGAAAATCAGGTGTTTCCATTTAAACAAAAGGTGCATCTCCATTTTGCAAGTGGACCGATGCATTTTCTGTGATTCCGATAAACTCCATGCTCCAAATTGGCTGAAATTTTGAAAATAGGTTCTTCTTTGATAAAAATGATGATTGCAGGAAGGATTTTTGGCGACTTGAAATTTTGTTTTACCATTTAAGTGTCACCCCCTATATTACCGACGTTTGCAAAAACTTAATCCACGAAACAGAGAAAACCACTGTCGGTAAGGTAGGAAACGACATTGAAATGGAAAAAAATTCGAGTCGCCAAAAATCCTTCTCGCAAACGTAATTTTTATGCAAAATAAAACTATTTGCAAAATTTCAGCCCAATCGGGTTTGACCGGTATTCGGAAGTTTCGCCAAATATTACTATGTAAATACGTTACTGATATGGTAGTGGAATTGGACGCTATTTAAATGGCGTAAAATTGGGAAGATAATTTAATTCATTATACTCATCATATGAAATAACATTCGTCGTAGTTTCTACAATATACAAGTCAGGTTACTTAAAATATTTTTCTTCTGGTTACAGGTAAAACTTGGGCATATTTCTCCGTGACAGGAACTTTATATGGGCCAAATGATGGAAATTTCAACAATGAACATAAGAAAATAGTAATTTTATATAACTGACAAAGTAAAATTATATATTTTATACTTTATTGTAACACTGTAAAAGTCTTTATTCAAATAAAGTGGGAAAAAATTGAAACAGACTATTATTATTGAGAACTACCTTTTATACATACTCCTATCCAAATAGTCGCAGAAGCTACATTAAAGTGACGTCTTCGAAGCAGAAATTTAGGATACCTCCTTTCGCTTCATGTTCTCCTGCTGCGAAACTCAATTTTACAGCGTACTGAGATTTTTGACCAAATTTTGGAGCGAAGCAACAGGAGAACATGAAGCGAAAGGAGGTATCCTGAATTCCATCGCCAGAAACCTTTCGACAACTCTGCGCCTCTGCGTTCAATATTCTGCGTCTTCGATTCACTCTCCGAAGGCGCTAACTTTGTGCCACCTCTTTCGATATCATGTTCTCCTGCTGCGAAGCTCAATTTTCTAGCGTACTGAGATTTTGGGCCAAATTTTGGAGCGAAGCAACAGGAGAACATGATGCGAAAGGAGGTATCCTGAATTCCATCGCCAGAAACCTTTCGACAAATCTGCGCCTCTGCGTTCAATATTCTGCGTCTTCGATTCACTCTCCGAAGGCGCTAACTTTGTGCCACCTCTTTCGATATCATGTTCTCCTGCTGCGAAGCTCAATTTTACAGCATACTGAGATTTTGGACCAAATTTTGGAGCGAAGCAACAGGAGAACATGAAGCGAAAGGAGGTATCCTGAATTCCATCGCCAGAAACCTTTCGACAACTCTGCGCCTCTGCGTTTAATATTCTGCGTCTTCGATTCTCTCTCCGAAGGCGCTAACTTTGTGCCACCTCTTTCGATATCATGTTTTCCTGCTGCGAAGTTCAATTTTCTAGCGTACTGAGATTTTGGACCAAATTTTGGAGCGAAGCAACAGGAGAACATGAAGCGAAAGGAGGTATCCTGAATTCCATCGCCAGAAACCTTTCGACAACTCTGCGCCTCTGCGTTCAATATTCTGCGTCTTCGATTCACTCTCCGAAGGCGCTAACTTTGTGCCACCTCTTTCGATATCATGTTCTCCTGCTGCGAAGCTCAATTTTCTAGCGTACTGAGATTTTGGGCCAAATTTTGGAGCGAAGCAACAGGAGAACATGAAGCGAAAGGAGGTATCCTGAATTCCATCGCCAGAAACGTTTCGACAACTCTGCGCCTCTGCGTTCAATAGTTCTGCGTCTTCGATTCTCTCTCCGAAGGCGCTAACTTTGTGCCACCTCTTTCGATATCATGTTCCCCTGCTGCGAAGCTCAATTTTCTAGCGTACTGAGATTTTGGACCAAATTTTGGAGCGAAACAACAGGAGAACATGAAGCGAAAGGAGGTATCCTGAATTCCATCGCCAGAAACCTTTCGACAACTCTGCGCCTCTGCGTTCAATATTCTGCGGCTTCGATTCACTCTCCGAAGGCGCTAACTTTGTGCCACCTCTTTCGATATCATGTTCTCCTGCTGCGAAGCTCAATTTTCTAGCGTACTGAGATTTTGGGCCAAATTTTGGAGCGAAGCAACAGGAGAACATGAAGCGAAAGGAGGTATCCTGAATTCCATTGCCAGAAACCTTTCGACAAATCTGCGCCTCTGCGTTCAATATTCTGCGTCTTCGATTCACTCTCCGAAGGCGCTAACTTTGTGCCACCTCTTTCGATATCATGTTCTCCTGCTGCGAAGCTCAATTTTACAGCGTACTGAGATTTTGGACCAAATTTTGGAGCGAAGCAACAGGAGAACATGAAGCGAAAGGAGGTATCCTGAATTCCATCGCCAGAAACCTTTCGACAACTCTGCGCCTCTGCGTTTAATATTCTGCGTCTTCGATTCTCTCTCCGAAGGCGCTAACTTTGTGCCACCTCTTTCGATATCATGTTTTCCTGCTGCGAAGTTCAATTTTCTAGCGTACTGAGATTTTGGACCAAATTTTGGAGCGAAGCAACAGGAGAACATGAAGCGAAAGGAGGTATCCTGAATTCCATCGCCAGAAACCTTTCGACAACTCTGCGCCTCTGCGTTCAATATTCTGCGTCTTCGATTCACTCTCCGAAGGCGCTAACTTTGTGCCACCTCTTTCGATATCATGTTCTCCTGCTGCGAAGCTCAATTTTCTAGCGTACTGAGATTTTGGGCCAAATTTTGGAGCGAAGCAACAGGAGAACATGAAGCGAAAGGAGGTATCCTGAATTCCATCGCCAGAAACCTTTCGACAACTCTGCGCCTCTGCGTTCAATATTCTGCGTCTTCGATTCACTCTCCGAAGGCGCTAACTTTGTGCCACCTCTTTCGATATCATGTTCTCCTGCTGCGAAGCTCAATTTTCTAGCGTACTGAGATTTTGGGATAAATTTTGGAGCGAAGCAACAGGAGAACATGAAGCGAAAGGAGGTATCCTGAATTCCATCGCCAGAAACGTTTCGACAACTCTGCGCCTCTGCGTTCAATAGTTCTGCGTCTTCGATTCTCTCTCCGAAGGCGCTAACTTTGTGCCACCTCTTTCGATATCATGTTCTCCTGCTGCGAAGCTCAATTTTCTAGCGTACTGAGATTTTGGGCCAAATTTTGGAGCGAAGCAACAGGAGAACATGAAGCGAAAGGAGGTATCCTGAATTCCATCGCCAGAAACCTTTCGACAACTCTGCGCCTCTGCGTTTAATATTCTGCGTCTTCGATTCTCTCTCCGAAGGCGCTAACTTTGTGCCACCTCTTTCGATATCATGTTCTCCTGCTGCGAAGCTCAATTTTCTAGCGTACTGAGATTTTGGGCCAAATTTTGGAGCGAAGCAACAGGAGAACATGAAGCGAAAGGAGGTATCCTGAATTCCATCGCCAGAAACCTTTCGACAACTCTGCGCCTCTGCGTTTAATATTCTGCGTCTTCGATTCTCTCTCCGAAGGCGCTAACTTTGTGCCACCTCTTTCGATATCATGTTTTCCTGCTGCGAAGTTCAATTTTCTAGCGTACTGAGATTTTGGACCAAATTTTGGAGCGAAGCAACAGGAGAACATGAAGCGAAAGGAGGTATCCTGAATTCCATCGCCAGAAACCTTTCGACAACTCTGCGCCTCTGCGTTCAATATTCTGCGTCTTCGATTCACTCTCCGAAGGCGCTAACTTTGTGCCACCTCTTTCGATATCATGTTCTCCTGCTGCGAAGCTCAATTTTCTAGCGTACTGAGATTTTGGGCCAAATTTTGGAGCGAAGCAACAGGAGAACATGAAGCGAAAGGAGGTATCCTGAATTCCATCGCCAGAAACCTTTCGACAACTCTGCGCCTCTGCGTTCAATATTCTGCGTCTTCGATTCACTCTCCGAAGGCGCTAACTTTGTGCCACCTCTTTCGATATCATGTTCTCCTGCTGCGAAGCTCAATTTTCTAGCGTACTGAGATTTTGGGCCAAATTTTGGAGCGAAGCAACAGGAGAACATGAAGCGAAAGGAGGTATCCTGAATTCCATCGCCAGAAACCTTTCGACAACTCTGCGCCTCTGCGTTTAATATTCTGCGTCTTCGATTCACTCTCCGAAGGCGCTAACTTTGTGCCACCTCTTTCGATATCATGTTCCCCTGCTGCGAAGCTCAATTTTCTAGCGTACTGAGATTTTGGACCAAATTTTGGAGCGAAGGAACAGGAGAACATGAAGCGAAAGGAGGTATCCTGAATTCCATCGCCAGAAACCTTTCGACAACTCTGCGCCTCTGCGTTTAATATTCTGCGTCTTCGATTCTCTCTCCGAAGGCGCTAACTTTGTGCCACCTCTTTCGATATCATGTTCTCCTGCTGCGAAGTTCAATTTTCTAGCGTACTGAGATTTTGGACCAAATTTTGGAGCGAAGCAACAGGAGAACATGAAGCGAAAGGAGGTATCCTGAATTCCATCGCCAGAAACCTTTCGACAACTCTGCGCCTCTGCGTTCAATATTCTGCGTCTTCGATTCACTCTCCGAAGGCGCTAACTTTGTGCCACCTCTTTCGATATCATGTTCTCCTGCTGCGAAGCTCAATTTTCTAGCGTACTGAGATTTTGGGCCAAATTTTGGAGCGAAGCAACAGGAGAACATGAAGCGAAAGGAGGTATCCTGAATTCCATCGCCAGAAACCTTTCGACAACTCTGCGCCTCTGCGTTTAATATTCTGCGTCTTCGATTCACTCTCCGAAGGCGCTAACTTTGTGCCACCTCTTTCGATATCATGTTCCCCTGCTGCGAAGCTCAATTTTCTAGCGTACTGAGATTTTGGGCCAAATTTTGGAGCGAAGCAACAGGAGAACATGAAGCGAAAGGAGGTATCCTGAATTCCATCGCCAGAAACCTTTCGACAACTCTGCGCCTCTGCGTTTAATATTCTGCGTCTTCGATTCTCTCTCCGAAGGCGCTAACTTTGTGCCACCTCTTTCGATATCATGTTCTCCTGCTGCGAAGCTCAATTTTCTAGCGTACTGAGATTTTGGGCCAAATTTTGGAGCGAAGCAACAGGAGAACATGAAGCGAAAGGAGGTATCCTGAATTCCATCGCCAGAAACCTTTCGACAACTCTGCGCCTCTGCGTTTAATATTCTGCGTCTTCGATTCTCTCTCCGAAGGCGCTAACTTTGTGCCACCTCTTTCGATATCATGTTTTCCTGCTGCGAAGTTCAATTTTCTAGCGTACTGAGATTTTGGACCAAATTTTGGAGCGAAGCAACAGGAGAACATGAAGCGAAAGGAGGTATCCTGAATTCCATCGCCAGAAACCTTTCGACAACTCTGCGCCTCTGCGTTCAATATTCTGCGTCTTCGATTCACTCTCCGAAGGCGCTAACTTTGTGCCACCTCTTTCGATATCATGTTCTCCTGCTGCGAAGCTCAATTTTCTAGCGTACTGAGATTTTGGGCCAAATTTTGGAGCGAAGCAACAGGAGAACATGAAGCGAAAGGAGGTATCCTGAATTCCATCGCCAGAAACCTTTCGACAACTCTGCGCCTCTGCGTTCAATATTCTGCGTCTTCGATTCACTCTCCGAAGGCGCTAACTTTGTGCCACCTCTTTCGATATCATGTTCTCCTGCTGCGAAGCTCAATTTTCTAGCGTACTGAGATTTTGGGCCAAATTTTGGAGCGAAGCAACAGGAGAACATGAAGCGAAAGGAGGTATCCTGAATTCCATCGCCAGAAACCTTTCGACAACTCTGCGCCTCTGCGTTTAATATTCTGCGTCTTCGATTCACTCTCCGAAGGCGCTAACTTTGTGCCACCTCTTTCGATATCATGTTCCCCTGCTGCGAAGCTCAATTTTCTAGCGTACTGAGATTTTGGACCAAATTTTGGAGCGAAGCAACAGGAGAACATGAAGCGAAAGGAGGTATCCTGAATTCCATCGCCAGAAACCTTTCGACAACTCTGCGCCTCTGCGTTTAATATTCTGCGTCTTCGATTCTCTCTCCGAAGGCGCTAACTTTGTGCCACCTCTTTCGATATCATGTTCTCCTGCTGCGAAGTTCAATTTTCTAGCGTACTGAGATTTTGGACCAAATTTTGGAGCGAAGCAACAGGAGAACATGAAGCGAAAGGAGGTATCCTGAATTCCATCGCCAGAAACCTTTCGACAACTCTGCGCCTCTGCGTTCAATATTCTGCGTCTTCGATTCACTCTCCGAAGGCGCTAACTTTGTGCCACCTCTTTCGATATCATGTTCTCCTGCTGCGAAGCTCAATTTTCTAGCGTACTGAGATTTTGGGCCAAATTTTGGAGCGAAGCAACAGGAGAACATGAAGCGAAAGGAGGTATCCTGAATTCCATCGCCAGAAACCTTTCGACAACTCTGCGCCTCTGCGTTTAATATTCTGCGTCTTCGATTCACTCTCCGAAGGCGCTAACTTTGTGCCACCTCTTTCGATATCATGTTCCCCTGCTGCGAAGCTCAATTTTCTAGCGTACTGAGATTTTGGACCAAATTTTGGAGCGAAGGAACAGGAGAACATGAAGCGAAAGGAGGTATCCTGAATTCCATCGCCAGAAACCTTTCGACAACTCTGCGCCTCTGCGTTTAATATTCTGCGTCTTCGATTCTCTCTCCGAAGGCGCTAACTTTGTGCCACCTCTTTCGATATCATGTTCTCCTGCTGCGAAGTTCAATTTTCTAGCGTACTGAGATTTTGGACCAAATTTTGGAGCGAAGCAACAGGAGAACATGAAGCGAAAGGAGGTATCCTGAATTCCATCGCCAGAAACCTTTCGACAACTCTGCGCCTCTGCGTTTAATATTCTGCGTCTTCGATTCTCTCTCCGAAGGCGCTAACTTTGTGCCACCTCTTTCGATATCATGTTCTCCTGCTGCGAAGTTCAATTTTCTAGCGTACTGAGATTTTGGACCAAATTTTGGAGCGAAGCAACAGGAGAACATGAAGCGAAAGGAGGTATCCTGAATTCCATCGCCAGAAACCTTTCGACAACTCTGCGCCTCTGCGTTCAATATTCTGCGTCTTCGATTCACTCTCCGAAGGCGCTAACTTTGTGCCACCTCTTTCGATATCATGTTCCCCTGCTGCGAAGCTCAATTTTCTAGCGTACTGAGATTTTGGGCCAAATTTTGGAGCGAAGCAACAGGAGAACATGAAGCGAAAGGAGGTATCCTGAATTCCATCGCCAGAAACCTTTCGACAACTCTGCGCCTCTGCGTTCAATATTCTGCGTCTTCGATTCACTCTCCGAAGGCGCTAACTTTGTGCCACCTCTTTCGATATCATGTTCTCCTGCTGCGAAGCTCAATTTTACAGCGTACTGAGATTTTGGACCAAATTTTGGAGCGAAGCAACAGGAGAACATGAAGCGAAAGGAGGTAGCCTGAATTTCTGCTTCGAAGACGTCACTTTAATGTAGCTACTGCGACTATTTGGATAGGAGTATGTATAAAAGGTATTTCTCAATAATAATAGTCTGTTTCAATTTTTTCCCACTTTATTTGAATAAAGACTTTTACAGTGTTACAATAAAGTATAAAATATATAATTTTACTTTGTCAGTTATATAAAATTGCTATTTTCTTGTGTTCATTGTTGAAATTTCCATCATTTGGCCCATATAAAGTTCCTGTCACGGAGAGATATGCCCAAGTTTCACCTGTAAGCAGAAGAAAAGTATTTTAAGTAACCTGACTTGTATATTATAGAAACTACGACGAATGTTATTTCATATGATGAGTATAATGAATTAAATTATCTTCCCAATTTTACGCCATTTAAATAGCGTCCAATTCCACTACCATATCAGTAACGTATTTACATAGTAATATTTGGCGAAACTTCCGAAAACCGGTCAAACCCGATTGGGCTGAAATTTTGTTTCCTACCTTACCGACATTCTCGACTCTGTCGGTAAGGTAGGAAACGATATTGAAATGGTTAAAAAAAAATTTCGAGTCGCCAAAAATCCTTCTCGCAAACATTATTTTTATGCAAAATGAACCTATTTGCAAAGTTACAGCCCAATCGGGTTTGACCGGTTTTCGGAAGTATAGCCGTAGTTTTTATACCACCACAGACGAGGTATAGACGAGGTATACCTCGTCTGTGATACCACCGTTTCTATGGTCTAGTATTCCGTCAATTACAGTATTCTTTAAGGGAGTAGACACGTCGCGTGACACGGGCGATTCGCCGTGCTGCAATACCGACAATCTAACCTGAAACATGGGTTTGGGATTTTTCGTTTTTCGTCCTTATATGAGCAGATTTTAGGCTGGGCGAGGTCTCATTCGAAAGAGGAAGGTTCAATGCAGCCCGCTCTGTTCATCGTTTGTGTCATTAAACTCTTTTAGCGACTTACAAATACTTGGAATCTGGGTGTGTATTTTGTCGATTTTTTCTCTACTTTGAACACTCGTATTATCAGATATCAACACAATCTCGTTGAGCCATGATCAGAGCGGCCTGGATTGAACCTTCCTCTTTCGAATGAGACCTCGCCCAGCCCAAAATCTGCTCATATAAGGACAAACAACGTCATATCCCAGACCCATGTTTCGGGCCAGATTGTGTCGGTATACAGCGCGCTGCATTACCCGTGTCTACCCCCATAAGATGATAGGTCTATCCTATACCTCGTCTGTGGTTAAACGAATTGTATAAACCTAGAAAAGAACTTCTTTAAGGAGGAGAATTTGGAATATAAAATCTAAAACCGAAATATAAAACCAGTAAAGTAGGGAATGACATCAAAATGGTGAAAAACACTTTCAAGTCACCAAAAATCCTTCTTGCAAACATTATTTCAATGCAAAATGAAACTGTTTCCAAACTTTCAGCCAACTTGTTGCATAGCGGCTTACATTACATTCCCCTTGAATTTCCTATCAAATCCAGAACCCACGTTATCGACCGATCGATGTTGCAGATTTGAAATGAAGGAAAAACGAAGTGTTTGAATGTCTATATTGACAATGTAGTCACCGTCGAGGGTCGAAGTTGCTCGAATTGGCCGAAATTGGTGGAAATAAGCTGTTTCGAAAGCTCGCATCAAGCACAGGAGGGTTTCCCGTCGAGGGGCGGCTCTGGTTCCCGTCTCTTTCTCTCGCTTTAGGGCTAAAGTCTCGAAAAAGAGCAACACGATGTGATGATTCAATGAGGAAAGTTTCAGCCCGAAATTTGCTATGGTCCCGCACGAAGATCGGTCTAACGAATATCTAATTACGCGTTCCGATGTATTTTGCCAATATGCTGCGGATGCGTAGGTAAGGTTATCCATCCATCCGCTTCGTTGTGTTTCCTCAGCGAGAATGTAAACATTTTGTGCCTGGGCAAAGCCACACGATAACCTTAGCAGCTTTACCCCCCCGTTTCTTTTTTTCCCACTGTCCCGCGATATCGATTACGTTGCCTTTCGTCATGTTGAGCGAGCATAACGACGAGTAAAATGTCACCCTTTCGAAGGAAAAAGTCTGGAAAATCTTTCCCCGTCAAAGTCTGTACGTTGGATGCGGAGCTGGAGTTTAGCTTGGAGGTTAGTGCATCTCGCCTTTGTCAGGCTCGCATTGTCGCTGGGATTTACTAACGACGCTGCTCCGTTTACAGTGGAGGTCGACGGGAAGAGATCTCTTCGACTTGGTCTGCCGCACGATAGGACTCAGGGAGACATGGTACTTCGGCCTCCAGTACGAGGACGCCAAGGGGTTCATATCTTGGCTGAAGCTGGACAAGAAAGGTGAATAAACTTGCCGATCGAACTTACTCCGCTTTCGTCGATGTGGAATGTATGACGAGTGTGTTTTCAGTCCAGGATCAATGTATTTCGCAGCAACCAACGACGCCCTTCATGTTCCTTGCCAAGTTCTACCCGGAGGACGTCGCCGAGGAACTTGTGCAAGAAGTAACGCAGCACTTGTTCTTTCTCCAAGTGAAACAGGCCATTTTATCCATGGATATTTACTGCCCACCTGAAGCGTCTGTATTGCTGGCTTCCTACGCGGTACAGGCGAAGGTGAGCCTTCTAACGCGCCTTTCCGAGGATAATCCTCGAGTTGGAAGTAAGAACTGTTGTGTAGGAGTTTTAAGTTTCAATTTTTGCATGATCGCCAGTTCGGGGACTACGACGAAGTGTCGTACCGTCCAGGAATGCTCGCCAGCGAAGACTTGCTGCCGCAGAGGGTTATAGATCAATATCAGATGACTCCAGAGATGTGGGAGGATAGGATAAAGATTTGGTATGCGGACCATCGCGGGATGTCCAGAGACGAGGCGGAGATGGAGTATCTCAAGATTGCTCAAGATCTTGATATGTATGGTGTAAATTATTTTCCTATTAGCGTAAGTGTTCGAGATCGGTATGGTAAATTTACTAAGATTTAGTTCCTTCAACTGGAAATTTTGACGGAGTCATTTAATATCGATGTTAATATCAACTAAATTTACTAATATTTAGCTCCTCCAACTAGAAAATTTGACGTAATCAATTAATAAAATCGAAGTTAATTTTCGATCGGGAGCTCGGCGTCTTTATTTGTTATGTGAAATTTCAGAACAAGAAAGAGACTGACCTGTGGCTAGGAGTCACGGCCCTGGGATTGAATATCTATGAGAAGGAGAACAAGCTAGCCCCGAAAACAACGTTCACGTGGGCGGAGATACGACATATTAGCTTCGACGACAAGAAGTTCGTAATAAAGCCGGTGGAGAAGACGTCGCCGAACTTCGTCTTCTTCTCGCAGAAAGTTCGCATGAATAAACTGGTAAAAAAACAGTCAGATGTTGGCAGCTGGGTGAAGGGTTTGATAGCTTTAGGGTTGGACGAGCATGACGGTGACAAAGCTGCTCACATATTATTTGTTAAGATCCTAGACCTGTGTATTGGCAACCACGATCTGTATATGAGGAGGCGCAAGCCGGACTCCATGGAGGTGCAGCAGATGAAAGCGCAGGCCAAAGAAGAGAAATCCAGGTGAGCGTTACGGCTTTTCGATATTTTATTGCATTAATGCAAGCTCGTAAGCTTCTATAGTAATATCAGTTATTTCTGAGAGTTACAGTAATACTTCGAACATTAATCGAACGCGATACGTTAAGGCGAATGCTTTATTAACAATTATTTAAGGGAATAATGAAGCGTTTGTTGCATAATGAAACATTTATTTCGCATCATTGCTGAGACGCATCATTTGTAATTACACGCATGCGATTGAATCGCGAAGGCACAAATATTTGTCTCCTTTAGCATTTATCAGACGTCTTCTAACTTCGCTTCACTTTTCCTCCTCCCGTTTTAAATTTTGTAGGATCAGTGCTTAAGAGAAACTAAATAAAAGTTGATCCAGGTCAGTACACCTATATATCAAACGATTTGTTTCTTGAAAAAGAAGATTGCACGAATGCTTTTTTAATTCATAAGTAATTACTTGTAGAATTCTTGTACTAGATAGGTTTCTCTATATAATAATTCTATTTCGTTAGGAGACAAATTGAACGAAATAGACTGGCGCGAGAGAAACAGCTCAGAATGGCAGCGGAGAAGGACAAAGCAGACATGGAACAACGTCTTCTGCAATATCAAGAAGAGATTCGTTTAGCGAACGAAGCACTCGTAAGACATCAATCAATAACAAATTCACCCCGTAACAGTTCTATTTACCAACACTCGCCTGTAAAAATCTAAGAATCATTAAATACAGAAAAGACACTGAATATGTTGCAGAGGAGGTCCGAGGAGACTGCAGACCTCTTGGCTGAGAAGAGTCGCGTAGCCGAAGAAGAGGCGATGTTGCTGAATCAGAAAGCTTCGGAAGCGGAGCAAGAGATCACGCGCATACGATTGAATAATATGAAGACAGAAGAGGAGAAAGTTCACCTGGAGCGAAAGACCAGGGAAGCTGAATTACTAACAGAGAGACTAGTGCAGGAGTCGGAAAGAAGAGCTGCCGAGGCTGAGAAATTGAAAGACGAATTACTGCGCGCTCGTATCGCGGAGAAGGAAGCGAAGGAGAAGTTGCTCGAGTTCCTCAGCAGAAATGCTTACGCCACCGCTATAACTGTAAATATATTTCAACACCTATGAATCTATCTCGCAACATCGAAATTTAAATACTGTTAAACGCCTTTGTCCCTCCGCAGCCAGTGCCAAATCTGTTTCCATCCACGCAAGTGCTTCCTTCGAATCTGCAAGCGGACCTTCAGACGCTGCAGCTGGACGCGGAGCCTCTGCCGGCGGACTTAACTTCGTACGACCTGATCGCGGACGGCGACGTCGATCAGCTCTCGCTGGAGATCGAGAAAGAGAGAGTGGACTATTGGGAGAAGAGCAAGCACTTGCAGGAACAGCTGAGAGAGCTGCGCACAGAGATCGAAGTGATGAAAGTCGGGGAGAAACAGTGCGAGCTAGATCAATTACACGAAGAACAAGTGCGGCTCGGTGAGAACAAGTATAGTACATTGAAAAAAGTGAAGTCCGGATCTACGAAGGCTAGAGTTGCGTTCTTCGAGGAATTATAGTTTCACGCACAATTCGAGGGATTGAAAACGTCGATGCGCTATGTGGATCCGACGGGGCGGAGAGTAAATACATGATCGGGTATGAGAAGTAATAAGATTTATGGATCATGTAGGCGTGCGCGTATGTATACATTGTAGAATACTGAGACGTACGCTTTACCTACACGTGACGATGTACATTTTGCTTTATCGTATACATAGCGACAGCTCAGTTTTGCATGCTAATGTTTTAAACATCGACACAGTTCTCGGACCTACAGGCATCGTTCAAAGATAACCGCGGTAGAATCTCTTCTTTTTCTTAAACGCACCTTCTTTCTTTACTCCAAGCGGCTGCTTCGCTGGGCTGACTTTGGATCTCGAATATCACGATAACGCAAACGATTAGGTACGTACGTAGAAATCAAAATTATGACTAGGATCGATAGATATTAATGGTTAGATGTAGGTAATTCTGGAAAGATTTCGATGTGGTTGTCAACTTTTAATGAAATCCCACGCGAAGTAGAGGAAGTTTAAGTCGGCGTAGGATTTTAAATCGTCGACTCGAAGAAGCTGCGATTACTTCCACGCACGCGCGCGTGTTAGAGAATTATATATTTTTTTTAAACGTTATCGGTTGGATTTTAGCCCTGAATATTGCATGGATTTCTTAGCGCTTCTGTAAGTTTTGATATGATTGGAGTAACGAGGATTTTTCTGTGTAGACGGCAGGTAATGTTGTAGTGCATGCTTAGATACCGTTGCTGCCGCAATTGTTGATACTCTCGAACGTGAAATTATTGAATGTGCCTAATTTCGCATCATGCATCCTTTACACTGCATGATTACAAAAGGAAATTTTATTCGAAGCACGCGTAGCTGCAGTTTACTGAAACAACATTCTAAAGTGAACTGACTGCTAACCAGAAACGACACAGAGGCAATAAATATTTTACTCGTGGACTGAGAATGTGATGCATAAAATTTCCAAATTATAAAGGGAATTATTAATTTGTAAAAAATAGTTTCAATACAATGTATACACTGTTAACGGAACGTTTCAATGAAATATTGACGATGCTATTTTAAAAGTCTGAACTATGGCAAACACTGTACATACTTGTGCATTGGCCAGTTTGTATAAATTTATCAGCCGCTGCGTAAGTTTCTAGACTTTACTCGATTTAATCGCGCAGTCCGTACAATTTTTCTGTATAAAAATTTGATCAGCGTACGCGTATGTACAGCGATAGTTTCTCTTTTATTTCGTTTTCTTTTAAGAAGCCTTTGTGTAGATTGCGAAGCAAGACATTGTTATTGATTTCCATGCCATGAAACATGACTAACACGCTACGTAGTTAGTTTGATTAGACCAGAGCGTTAGAATCGTTGCTCACTAATCGTGGCCTTTGATATGACGTCCCTATCAATGCGGTAGAGAACTCAGTGTTCGAGTACTTTGTCGTAGGGCTTTCCCAGTGTTTTAGCGCAACTAGAGGTGTGCGAGAACCCGAGAATTTCGGGTCGGGAATTTTTGTCGCGATTCCCGAGTGCCGAGATTCGTATTATTAGTACATCGGAAAATCAACGATGTCTCTACACTTTTTCTTACGATGCGTTGATTGTATGATGTATTCAATAAACGGGGCCTTGGAATTTTCGGAAGTCTCAACACTTTCAAGAATCCCGAAATTTTCGAAAACTCGACACTTTCGGGAGTCTCAAAATTTTCGAGAACCCGACACTTTCGGGAGTCTCAAAATTTTCGAGAACCTGACACTTTCAGGAGTCTCAAAATTTTCGAGAACCCGACACTTTCGGGAGTCTCAAAATTTTCGAGAACCCGACACTTTCGGGAGTCTCAAAATATTCGAGAACCCGACACTTTCGGGAATCCTGACACTTTGGGGGTCCCAAAATTTTCGAGAATTCCGAAACTTTCGGGAGTCCCAACATTTTCGGGAATCCGACTCGTCCTGACCTCGGGTTCTCGCACACCTCTAAGTGCATCAGATTTACGCGGTTTGTCAATTCGCAGTCCTATTGTTTGCCACTTCCGACACGAGCAAGCTAGGCATCGAGCGGGAGAGATATATAAATAAACGAACCTTTTGTAGAATTAGTATAATCGTTCCTAGACACGAACACCAGTGAAGCAAATATATATGGTACTTTTTTAAGAAAGGATTGCAATTTTTAAGTATTGTATACATTTTACGATCCTATTCCCTGAAACTTCACCTGCGTATTTCTTTCACCTATCAAAGTTTCCCTCTTCTGTTTCTTCTCCTTCGTTGATTCATGACAAAGTAGACGTACTTACGTCTACGATATCTGTGCCATATCTTTCAAAGAATATATTATCAGAAATACTCCAAACCTTTAATATATATTTCCTAAGACTCTTTAAGTAAAGAAGGAATGCTGATATTCCGTCGATTACTTCAGTGATTCACGAACAGTAATTCTTGATTAAATGCAAGCCACCGGAGAGCTCTGGCTCGAGCAGAATCTAGCGTTCGCATTGTCCGCTGCCACAAAGTGCCTTATGTATTGTCGACAAGTGCATAGAATTGTTACTCGAACACTGATCGTTGATAAACACGAAACGTTAGTTTTTAAACATTTCCCTTCTATTTTACGGATTATTTTTCTCCCAGCGTTCTAGAGAATGTTGAACGTATAGTATTCAGTATTGAATAGATTATTTCATATAAGATCCTTGACCAAAAATTCTTGGTGCGAATGTTCAATCGAAATCGATAAATAGAACTTCCGGCGCCGTTGTCTGTGATTCGCGTACGCGAGTGTATTGGATGCTAATCGAAAAGTGCTTCGGCCGTAATCAGTATTTTCTGTAATTATATAGGAATGTACCTGTAATTGTTATTCGCCACTGCTTATTCAATTTTAATGTACTTTACGATCCATGACATGTTTCTCCTCCCTGGAACCCAGATTAATATTGAAAATTTCGTCATAATATCGTACAATAAATATATGAATATTTCCATAATTAGGAGAACAGTTTTCTTTGCCCTGTAAACATTTCGCAACAAGTGTAACCGAAGTGAAAGACTGCTTTAAGGCTAACAATTCACTTTATTTACATCGCCATTGCATCGTTCAGTCTAAGTATAAGCGTATCAAATCATCCTCCTTGGCAGGATAATTTGTTACCGGACACTTCCCACTTTTGCGTATCGCGGGAAGAATGCACTGATAGCAGAACGCGTATCTGTAAAACATAGAAATGTAACGGAATTCAATTTATTTCAAATTAAAATTTCTAGTTGGAGGAGCTAAATTTTTCGTAAAATTAGTTTAAATTACGGCTGGGAGTATTTGTCGAATTTTTCGGTATTCGAATAATCGAATACTTCAGTTGCTCAATTATTTGACGAATATAATTCAAATATCCAAGTATTCGAATACCATTCGAATATTAAATTATTCAAATAGTCCCAGCCCTAGTTTAAATTAACTTCTATTTTAATTGATTACATTAAAATTTCTAGTTGGAGGAGCTAAACACTTCATAAATTCTTGTAACTTTCTACGCATACATACCCTGATACAGAAAGGACTGTGTGTATCCTGAGCGCTTTGCAGCAAATTGGGCACACGCCTTTGTATTGCTCGGCTATTCTTGGAATCTAAAAGTAGTAATAACACAAGATTAATAAAGAAGACATTTAATACACTTTACGAGACATCGTCGATGCCTTCAACTATCTGTATACTATTTTCGTTACCTCTGGAGGTGGGGGAATAGGTAACGTCATCAAATTCATATGATAATGTTCCTGTGTCCACCAGGACAGGAACTGGAGGAAGAACGCTCCAAACTCAAGCGACGTAGTCGCCACTCGTTGGAGTATATGTAAACCGTCGCTGATGCCAAACGAGTTATTCCTTATTTTCTTCAGTAGATCTGAAACGCTGTCTATCGGCTGGGGTTCGGCGTACGTCAAAGTGATGAATAATAGCCTGAGGAGTGGCGACTGGTACACCGACTTCCCCGAAACGTACAGAATGTAACTATATAATACCATAAACTCGTACGCCATGAAACTGATGGTGGATCCTTTCACGACAAACTTGTGATAGAATTTCTGCCATTTCTGCGGTGAAAAATGAAATGAATTCTGCGTTTAGCTTCCAATTACTCCTCAGTGATATTTACCGTTCTCGGTACGTAGCCGTCGATTTCCTCGAGCTTGTACCTCTGACTCAGATTGAGGAGCTTGTTTTTTAAATAAGGGAACAGAACTATCAGTATTAGAGACAGTATTTGTTGCTCCTTCGATAGCTTGGATTTAAGCTTAGAATCCGTTATAGCTATGCGTTTTAAACCATAGAAGGTTTCAGAAAAGGAAGCAGCTGGGGAAGACGTGTCTTTGTGAGTATTTATTCAGTCATGCATCCGCTTCGGGTTACTTACAATATTTCTTTAGATAATAGCGCTGGAGGATTATATTGAAAATTAAATAGCCCTCGTCCGCCCACCTAAGAAGGTGTCCATATCGTTCAGGATTGAACGATGCGATGAACTAGAAAATTGTTCAGAATTAACAGGGCTAAAGTTCTTCCCAATTATCGAAGACTTGCAATGTGGTGAACGAGAGGTTCGAATCGTTACTGTTTATTTAAAAAAAATACAGTTTGATGTACACAAAAATAGAAGTTTCTTTAAATTAAAGCTTATACAAATCATTCGGATGTAAGCAAAGACGTGGACTTTTCCTCCGGGAAGTCTTTCTTTTGAGTCGGAAGTTATATATATGGAAAGTACTTGTATAGATTTTGAGGTTAGGAATTTTTTCGCTGATAGGTTATGAGACGAAAAGGGTTATTTTTAAAAATTAATAAGAGTATTTTGTAAAAAATACTTTTTTTAGAGCAAAGTTTGATAATAAAGGAGCCTACGTTGCGAGAGATGTAAAATGAGTGGCCTTGAATCTTGAGCTTGGGTACCTAACCTACCGACAGAAGCTTTTTGAAAGCCGGCTCGACAGTTGCTGCAAATGATTCTTGAGCGATGATTTCGAAGATAGAAGGTTTTATAAACGTAGTTCCAGTTAAGTGAGCTCCTCTCTCAGCCATGTTACTTTCTTCTTAATCTCCACTGTAGGCATACATTATGAGTGATTTGATTATTACGAGTGTGACCTATGGACCCTTGACGATATTTCGTATAAATTACGTTACGATCCTATCAAGCCGCGGACAGTGTTCATTTGAGATTTTATATCCAAGAGGAACTTTATTTACAAACGTGACTTCCGAGGATAATGATAAAATAGAAGCTTACTTCCGAAAAGTTAGCCCCTCATCAGAGTATATATTAGTTTCTTTTTTACGCAATCGATCGTACATCATAATTGTTCAGAGTGAAAAAGTGCTCTATCCCAGATAGCACACCTCGTCTTAGAGACGTCTATATAGTTTGTCTATTTTAGGTCTGAACGTCTTGATTTGTAACAAGACGTCTTTAAATCGTCTTTAAGACGCCTTTTGGATGTCTTTAAAACTTTACCAGACGTTGTGCTATCTGGAATCTACTTTCCTCGTCCAAGTACAAAATTCAAACTCTTCTACAAGTGCAATAATTACCAAATGAGTTTACCAATTTCAATTACAATGGCATTTTACCGTAACTATTAATTAACATATCCATCGCGAAATATGTAAATAAAATTGTCTAATATTAAAATTCAAATATCTCCTAAACGAATAGTTTTGCGGCACAAGTAGCCTAATACCTTTTTGTAGCAAATAATAATCTGAATCCATCGAAGTATTAAAAAATATACAATGCCGTTTAAAAAAGCCAACTAGACCTTCAAATATCTCCTACCCCTTCACCCACAGAAAGCCTTAACACCCCAAATTATTTCTCCCTCGAAATCATACAACTTCTATCCGAAACATTTTTCCATACAATCACCAGTTTCGAAAATATTCGAGAGGATCGTTTTAAACGACGCACCCTGTATAATTACATGTCTCCATTAGAACTCGAATTTAATATTCGAATATTTTAAAAGTATTCGAATGCTACGAATACCATTAAGTATTCGAATACCATTCGAATATTTAAGTATTCAAACACTATTCGAATATTTCAGTATTTTCCTGAAAATAACCTAAGGAACTTGATTTATAATTCGCACCTTACACCAGTATTCGAATACTTAAATATTCGAATAATATTCGAATTATATTCGCCAAAAAATTGAGCAACTGAACTATTCGAATATTCGAATATGTCCGTTAAATCGTAATAGCCATCAGAAAGAATTCTCCAGCAAATAGAATGCCCGATACGAGCGGATTACCAAAGTCCGTCGCGAAGTCACACGGCGTTCCTTCGAGCGTTTGAAATAAATCGCCAAAGACGTTTTCGCGCGAGAACGCCCGCACTACGAGCGCAGCCTTGTTTCACGAGAGCGTAGCGCGACGAGGGGGGCTAGGAAGAAACAGCTGTTCTGCTGCTGCTGGATGGTTGCTTTGACAGGCTGGCCGAAGGATAAGCGAATGTTTTATCTACACCTCACGCTTTTAAATGATATCGCGAATATTCCGTGGGGAAAATGAAAATGCCGCGGTCAAGAGAAAACGACAGATCGACACGCTGAAGATCTTCAACGACAAGTAAGGGGGAAGTAACTTCGCCTGGCAACCTAACCTCTCGCGCTCCCCCTTTCCCGTTGTCTGTCTGTCTACTCGCTTAACGAGACCCTTGCGTTCTATTTTCTCACGTCGAAGGGAGGGACTCGCGAGTCTCGGGCGAAACGCATGAGATTAAAATTTGACCGGCGTCTTCTTTTTTTTTCCGAGGATAAATCAACGAACTCTTTAGCAGAAAATCCGTCATTCAGGAATTAATGATATCATCGGCCTTGGTACACGCCCAATTTGCGGGCGCTGTTTCTTTTACTTCCTCGCTCTTTGCCTCGAATTAAACTTCTCAAGCCTTTCGATTCAAGGTCATTTTTCAGATTATCGAGTCAACGCACGTGGAATACTTCCTCCTCAATCAGGTTTCGCATTCGTTGACTCTGTTCCAACAGCGTGAGATTTGGCTGTTCTCGGAGTCGAAGAACCTGATTATTACTCTCGCATCCGAGTTTGTAATAGCTTGAAATTGCGATTGTTCCTTGTTCCAGTGTAGTAGAACTGAGAGAAGATGTGGAATACCAGGTGCAATTCGATGCCGGGGAAAGGAGAATGGCTATTATGGTCTCTTTGTCCCCGGAGTTTCCGCTGGAAAAGCCAGTGCTCAGAGTTTCTCCTCCGATAAATCATCCTTGGTGCAATGAGCACAGCGAGATCACGAGCGCGCCGGGGTTACTTAACGTACGGCTCTTTATGTAGTTAATTACATCCATAAGCAGCTCCGAGACTATCCGCTTTGTACTTTAGTTCACAGTGCACAGCGATCTGGGCCGCGTCGTCCAGGCGATCATCAGGGAGCTGAGTAAGAATCCCCCGAGGTTGCTGGAAGATATTTCCCCTGGATCTGTGAAGTCGCACAGAGGCGAGTACATTCCCAGAGTCCGGTCGGACGCGCGGGAGCGGAGTTCTGTGTTTAACGATACCGTTACAGATTTGCAAGGAAGGACATCACCGTCGTACTCCCTGCAGCAGTATCCAGAGATCCCGGCGACCTCCTACAATTCGTACTATAGCGCGCAGTTCCCTCAATATTCATCCGCCAGCGCGAGCACTTGCATCTACAGTTACAACCACACGAATTCGAATACACCGTACGTGACGGACGGCCACACGAAGTTCGGCTCTCCGTCTCAGCACTCCACGTACATCACGAGCTCCAGGGCCAGCTCGCTTCACAATGCGGACCATGCCAGATACAATTCGAACCAGCAGAGTTCATATCTGAACTCGCACTACTCGAACGCGAATTATCAGTCGCTGGCCAACCAGGTGCAGAGCAAGCCTCGACAGAGCGTGACCTTCCCCGAGCTGAACAGCTTGACCAACGAGGAGCTGAAGCTGCTAGGCGAGGACGAGGACAGGCTGGATGAGTTCCTCGAGAAACATTCCGATCTGAAAGACATCAACGCGACCATCGACGGCGCCATCGATTGGGTCCAAAAAACTGCCGGTAGGTGATAGAGTTTTAAGTGGGGTGGCTACTGGGACGGCCTGGAAAAATAGGTAATCTTCTGATGCAAATTGTAGCATTTGATTTTGGTATATTGTAAAGCAGGGTTGACTAACTGGTGGCCCGTGAACCACCGGGGGCACCTCCGCTTTGCTGAACAGTTCCTTCAGATTCTGACGATCGCAGTCGAAAAGAGTAGGGCTGGGACTGTTTGTTGAATTTTTCGGTATTCGAATACTTCTGATGCTCAATTATTTGGCGAATATAATTCGAATATGCAAGTATCCAAATACTATTCGAATACTATTCGAATACTTGGATATTGGAATTATATTCCCCAAATAATTAACCCACTGAAGTATTCGAATATTCGAACCCCAAAAAATTCGACAAATAGTCCCAGCCCTACTGTGTATCACCAAAACTAAGCTATATTTATATTTCAAACCTTTTGCATGTCATTCTCTAGATTTCAAACTAATATGTAGGCGAACAAATAAACTTACGTTTTATCTACCGTTGTACAGTAGTCTAACACCTTAAATGCTCCACGATTAATCGCCACGGACCCTGTTAGTACATTTTTTTTTTCAGAGGCTAACGTAGCCAAAGAACCCGAGCTTAGAGAGCTGCAGTCTGACGTAGCGAGTAAGGTGCAGACCGTTGCCGCGCTGAAGGCGAGATACGATCAGCTGATGCAACGGTACAACAAGCTGTCGGAGGTGTTCACGCCGGATCATATTAAAGAGTGTCTGCGACGAGCGGCGGACGAGAGCCACGAGGAGAGCGAGAGGATCGCGGAGGACTTTCTGAACCGGAAGATCGACGTGGAGCGTTTCCTCAGCACCTACGTCGAATGCAGGAAGCTGGGGCAGGCGAGGCGGACTAAAGAGGAGAAGCTGGCACACCAGCTGAACGAGCTGAAGCGGGCCGGCTATTAAATTATCGGAATATAACCACGCAACTTTTTCTATGAATCGAACAAACTTGTAAATAATTCGCCTAGTTAAATTAAACGATACTGTGAATTCGAACGGCATTCGTGTTTACCAAATAATTCTATAAAACGGCTGGGGGCACTCGCTGGAAGAGGACACTCTTTTGTATTTAATGGACCGCTAACGTCGCATCGCTGCTTATTACTCGCGCCGCCTCGCTCGTTCGCGGAAGCCGACTCGCGCACGTAGGAAGCGGCAGAGTAATACTATGTAATAGTATGTTGATTCTCGATGTACTTACGCGCCAGCTCTCCGACGAAGCGCCGCTCTTTGCTATGTAAAGAAACGCGTCCGGGTGTGGAAGTACGATTAAACGGGATTTTTTCAACGTTTGCTATTCGGTGATGTTAATCCTCTAATTACTTATCCTACGGATGTTCCTAAATATATATTGTAACATATTGAAGAGCTGTATAGGCGCGCGGAGCCCGAGGGACGGAGGAAAGCGACGCTTCGTTTCGTTTTCCACGTTCTCTTTTTAACCGTCGCGATATGTAATTCCATTAGGCGGCTCGGTGGTATGTTATTTAAACGCGCGCGGCTTAAGTTTTCGGCGGAGCGGGAGGATGGATTTAACTGTGTAGAAATCGTAAGTTGTACATAAGTTAAGGAAATACGAGTTTTTAATAAAAGAAAATGCTGAGAAAAGCTGACGTGTCCGATGGGTGTGATTATTTCGGCGACGTGGGTAGAAATAAAACTGAATCCTCTTTATTTCCGTACAAACACTTACGATCACTAATTGTCCCATGTCTCTACGTTCCCGTGTTAGAAAAATAACAGCAACAGGGGGAGCGAGTCTCTCCTTAAATGCGCGCTCTGTTCGCCACGGCGTTAAGCTCGCAACTAGCATTGCTAGCTGATAATTTCAAACATCTGTACGTCCCATCTTCTTCCTAGTAGATAATACCGTCCCCTTTTCAATTAGCGTTGATGCCAGATGATCAAGGATCGACGAACGAAATCATGATGTATCGCGTGCCGTTGGTCACTCGGAGTCCTTCGTGGTAGTGGGTCAGTCTTCCAGGATGCATCAGCATCCAACCCGGCTTCGTGTCCGTTACCGAGCAGTTGTACCGAATGAATCGACATCCCCCGCCCTCGTAGTCCACCCCCGCCCTGTTCAGGGCGATGTTGATGGTGTACGTCGAGCTGTCGTGGTGGGGCTTCAACAGCGGCTGCTCGTCCGGGCGATACCTCACAACGAAGTTCATCAGGGCACGCGGTGGCTGTTCGTTTGCACGGAAACAGAGGATTGTTAATGCATCAGAGGCTGACATAAGTACATTGCTCGAAGGAATTAGGGGAGTACTTAATCGAATGAAGCTTCAATTGGTAAAAAATTGAGGGCCCAGTGGAAAACAGGCACATGCCACATATGCATTTTGGGGCCTTTTTTTACTATTAATTAGTTTCTGCAATTTAAGGTAATTCTACCACCTAATATAATAGCATGTTAGTTTCTTTCGGGCAAAATCATATTAAATTTTTTTCGCGCTGTGAAGCAGACCTTACATTGCTTTCAAAATGGATATAACAGATTGAAAGTTTAATTATTTATTCTATTATTTCTTAATATTTAGTAAATAACTAATTTGAATATTTTTGAACAAATTTGGAAAATTATGTATCGCTAAATATAACATATACTATTATTTCTTAGTCATTTACTAAATACTGTGGAGTGATATAACAGATAGAGAGTTTAATTATTTATACTATTATTTCTTAGCATCAAGTATTTAGTAAATAACTAAGAAATAATAGTATAAATAATTAAACTCTCTATCTGTTATATCATTCTATAGTATTTAGTAAATAACTAAGAAATAATACTATAAAATTATATTTAGGAATATAATTTTCCAATTTGTTCAAAAATATTCAAATTATAGGAACTAATAACTCCTAATGTTTTATTGGAAGTAAAATATACCAAAAATTCACCTAATAAGAGTAATTTTTCAGCAAAAATTTGATAATAGTTGTCATTACACCATCTAGTTCAAGTACCGCTTAAAATAATTACGCTATCGTACCAAATTTCTTATGAAAGTAATTGTTCTTTGAACTTGTTTTCCTCTAAAATCAAAAAACTGTGGCATGTGCTTGTTTTCCACTGGGCGTCTCAATTGTAACGCGTATATTTTGCCTGTAATATATGATACGGTCTCCTGTATTCCTCCTGTTTCGAGCAGTGTATCACGAAAAAAATATTTGAAACATAATTAGTGATGGGACCAAGTGTACAGCGAGTTACTTTAAATAATAAATTTTAGGCAACGAAGTGAATGGATATTCATATTTCGCATTGACCTTGGTCTCATCGTTAGATAGGCGTTGAGAATAGAATTGGAGGATCAATCAGAATTAGTGATGGGATTCGTAACACTTCGAATCTATTTATTTGACGAAAACTTTGAAGCACTTCGAACATGATTCAAAGCTTAAAACTCTTGAAAGTCTTGATAAGGCTCGAGTCTTCATAGCTACGACTTTGAAGGAAGAGTTTCAAGGCTTCCAAGACGATCAAGACTTCCAAGACTTCCAAGACCTATCAAGACTCAAGACTTACTAAGAGTTTTAAGAGCTATTCATCAAGAGCTTCGAATCGCGTTCTCAGTGCTTCGAATCGCCCGCTATTCTAGCCAGATTCGAAGCGCTCCGACCTGCTTCTTTTGCCACCACTAATCAGAATTAAGGCTGGGACAATTTGTCGAATTTTTCGGTATTCCAATATTCGAATACTTTAGTTGCTCAATTATTTGACGGATATACCTAATTCGAATATTCAAGTATTCGAATACTGATGTTTCCATACTATATTCGAATAGTATGGTGTGAATTATATATAAATCAACGCATTAGGTTCCTTTGTCAGGGTTAAATCTTGTAATCTAATTTTGGCCCACTTCACATCATACTATTTGCATATATCAGTATTCGAATACATCAGTATACATCAGTATTCGAATAATAACATTCGAATACTCAAATATTCGAAGTTTATTCATAGCATTCGAATACTTGTAAAATATTCGAATATTAAATTATTCGAATAGTTCCAGCCCTAATCAGAATACGAAGCCTATCACCAGAGGAGAAATGCAGTGCGGCAAATTCGCAGAAAGGGTGTTCGCAATTTGAAGTTTGTGCATGTGTGAATAAAAATCTTGTGCAGCCAGCAAAAGCCTATCCCTGAGTCCGCACAAAGTTGTTTCTGTTAACTCTTACGCTGGTATTGTAGCCTATAAAAACATGCTCTTGCAAGGGGCCGACATAGTCGTTAAGAAATTGCAACCAAGAATCGTGGAGGCCAACTTGTCTCAAATGAATGTCTCTGGTCGGGACGGCTTCGTATCCGCCATCGATACGTGGATCCTGAAAACGAGCGACGGATTCGTTAAATCAGTGTTTGATGCCTTACATCGTGATAATATCCAGTGAACACGAGCTCCTGCAGAGGTCTGGCGTACTCCTTTAAGAAGTACAGCCACTGCGCTTCATAGTGCACTTGAGTCATATGAATATCGCGAGTTGGTACGTTTTCGTAACCACCCGTTAGTCTTGAATCCTGTCGAAGAAATTGGATTATAGTAGCGGTCTTCGATCGGTCTGAGCCGCGAGTGTTCAGAGCAGAGGATTGCCTTGCTGCGACAGGATTAGCTTATCGGATAAAGGAGGAATATAATTTCTCATACATGATTCGATCCGTCCGACCACTTGCCAAACGCTTCCATGACCGCCACCAGTTCCTGCGTGAACTTCTCGTTGAGTATGGGGAACCAGTATACGTCTGGGCAGGGCTGCGGAGGAAATTCAATTAAGCTTTCGATCAAGAATCTTACGAAGAGTAAGGGAGTATATAGACAGGAAAAAATTCTTTCGGCCCGTGCATACGTTCAAAATAGGCAAAAATTTCTGAAACTTCGTGTCCTGCGCTTCATCTTAATAAAACAGTATCATTATGCAGGAAAAAATTGAGTCCCTGATTCAAAATCTAGAAACTTCAAGCGTTAAAATGCGTTTTTTAAATATTCTTTGTGACCATTTCTCGCAAAGATATAGCCATTTGAAAATGACCCAAATTTTCATGAAATTATAGTGTTCCTTTAATTTTCACGCAGTGTGTATTATGCTTGCCTGCGTGGGAGTTTCTTTGGGATCGAAGTTCTTGGAGTAATTCTGATGTATGTATTTCCTCTCCCAGTCCAACTTATTGTCGATGATCTGGTACAAGTCAGGATAGGTCATCGTGATGTCGTAGCTGTCCGCATTAACCAGATGCCCGAAGTCAAGCCTGTTGCTGACGTACATGAAGATAGATCTCTCCCTGTTAGCGTAAGCGAACGCCATGTCCGCGTCCAATTCACCCTCTGAGTACGACGGACGGGTCTCCTTGTTCCTTATCAACGTAGCGTTAATTAGGTAACAGTTGCTGATGAACGGCACGTTCCACAGTCCCCTGGAACAGAGAATATTCATGGGAATTTGATTTCCAGCCAAGTAACGATAGTCTTCTTCTTTCCCGAAGCCTTCCAATGCTCATTTGTTTATGGCAATCAAGGAGCACAATTGGGCAAATCATTCATGACTCAGTGGCCACATGTGGGTATCTGGTCGCTTTGATATTCTCAGGGGCTTCAAGGCCAGCGAAGAAGCAAACACGAATGCAGCGGTTGTTTGCTTGCCGTACGAGGCAGTGTTATTTTTCAGAGGCGATCGCTTAAATGTTTTGTAAGGCAATCACTGTGGTGTGGTGATTGGCTGTTGGGCACGCTGGCAATGGGTTTATGGATAATTATCCAATTGAGATTCATAACTCTGCCACCCGGTGACGGGCATGCCCATCTAGCGCAATCCGTTTATATTTTAGGCAGTAGGGACAGATGGAGGCTCAAAGCCACCAATTTCGCTTGGAAGAGGCATCTCAGAAGCTGTGTCACTCTTGGTGCTAGCTTTCGCAGTGGAGTTTTACGCTGAGATGCTGTTGGTGCATCACAACCACCGCTGCCAAAGACCCTAAGTGTTACGCGGAGAAGTTCTATGTCACTGAACGAACCGTAGCGCGAGTCGCGGAAGAGAAGACACACACGAGTGAACCTCTATCTATCTAAAACAAATGAGGAGATGGGGATTTCTGTGCCTGTTCCTGTTCGTCTATCTGTTGATGAGCCAAGTGGCAGCGAAGGGTGGAGGAGGCAGAGGGAGCAGCAGAGGGCGCGGAGGAAGAGTGTACAAGTCACGGATGCCTATTCTGATCCCCCATCGGAATCCAGCTAGCGCAAACTACTACGAGAACAAAGATGTAAGTGTGTAACTTCAGCGACTTCAACGAACGAAACGCCTATAAGAACTCTAGCTTGCATTTCTCTATCTGAGTTCCTGAAAATTCCAGGGGGCCAAAATAGTGAAAGCCTCTCACTTTGAGTTGGACTACATGCTAGGCAGGAAGATCACCTTCTTCTGCATGGCTACTGGGATTCCGAGGCCAGAGATCACCTGGCTGAAGGACGGGATTGAATTGTACCACCATAAGTACTTCCAGGTACTCCTATCTCTTAAACTTCATACAGTGGAGGCAATGAAACTTTACGGCGCGCGGTTTGTAGGTGCACGAATGGCCCGTCGGTAACGACACGCTGAAATCAAAAATGGAAATTGATCCTGCCACTCAGAAAGACGCTGGATATTACGAGTGTCAGGCGGACAATCAGTACGCGGTCGATCGACGCGGTTTTCGAACAGATTATGTCATGATCTCTTACTAAAATCAATACCTTCTTACAATTTTCTACAGACTATTCTTTGGGCGGCCCTTGAAGGTAGGGCTGGGACTATTCGAATAATTTAATATTCAAATATTTTACAAGTATTGGAATGCTACGAATAAACTTCGAATATTTAAGTATTCGAATACTACTCGAATTCACACCATACTATTTGAATACTGACGTATTCATACTGAATAGTATGGTGTGAATTATAAATCAAGTTATTAGCTTACAAGATTTCACGTTGGCAAACTAACGAACTCACAATACACCAGTATTCGAATACTTGGATATTCGAATTATATTCACGAACTCGAATACACCAGTATTCGAATACTTGGATATTCGAATTATATTCGTCAAATAATTGAGCAACTGATGTATTCGAATATTCGAATACCGAAAAATTCGACAAATACATAGTCCCAGCCCTACTTGAAAGTAAAACGAAGAAGTTGAACACTGAAACGGGGAGCTTTGATTTCTAGAGCTCTTAACGACGAAAGCTACATTTTCTACTTTAAAAGACCCTGCAGGCTTCTTGTTTATAAGAAAGTAGAATCGAAGAGCGGGAGCTAGTTCAGAAATCAATCTGCAAGAAGTTGCAGGAACCGAAGACTGATGAGACCCGCCTGTTAAATTCCCTCAAGCGATCGTTCGCTCAATTAAAATGTAATCACTGCGGATCCGTGTAAGTAAAGCATACGAAACAGCTCGCTGCTTTCTTTAATGCATGCAGCCCATCGTTATTAAGAATCCCAGCGCATAACGGTGTACTTGGAAATTCAGAGTTCCCCTAGCTCTTATTCATTAAGTTACAATTGACTCCCATAAAGGTGGTACGTGCGCTCTGCGAAGCATAAAATATATTCAAAATAGCTCTCCGTTATGAATCTATCTAATGAATTATCAGCAAAAAGATTATCCTGGAACCAGGCGAATCTAAACAAGCGCCGGGGCGACAGGAGTTGAAGCTGGCGGTCAATTTAAATCAATTGGCACAGATTTATCGGTCTCCTAAATAATGGAAATTAATTGAATCAGAGCGCTTAGCTGCAGCGAGTCCCACTTTCATTGTACTCGATTCCAGCTTGTTTAAACTTATCCGTACCCAGCCCTGCGTTAAACAACTAGTTAGTGGATTCGCAATCCCTCGATGACCGAGTTGAAATAGGTGTCAAAGAAATAACCAGCACACGCACAGGCAACACACGTGCGGCCCGGTATTATCTGTCTGCACGTCTGTAATAGATAGGAGAGGACACTAGGGGAGTAATGAGTAGGTGGCTGTCAGTTGCATCGGAGTTCCGTGTGATCGCCGTACGGTGCCTGTACTCGGTGAGTATCCGCAGCAAGTATTTAAAACCGAAGCCCTATCTTGGCAGCCAAACTCAACGAAGAAATCACGGAAGAAGATATCAAAGAGCGTAGGTCTTGGTGAATACCGCAAGTCCCAAAATTCCCTTCAGACATCCAGAATAACCAACTTCGGAAGAGCTTTGCAGAGACTCTAAATAACGATAGAAATTGTTTCGCTACTTTTAAACTCTTCGCTATTAATCTAAGTGCTCCCGCAAAGACCTCTGCCCACTAATTTTACGGTACCCTTTCATTCGCTTCCCCCAGAACGCCATGCCACGCTCTACGATGATGCTGTTTCTGTTAATCACACTGCTGCTGAACAGCCAGGAGATACTTGGGCGCAGAGGAAGAGGCAGAGGTAAAACCAAGTCGCGAGTTCAAATAGGATTGCCTATAACCGGCAAGTATCGCGATCCAGAGAGCGATCAATATTACAACAACCAGAACGTACGTAGATCCACGTATTCTCAGTTACAACTTCTCAATCGTTCGGTCGTGATTTTAAAAACGGTTGTTTAGGGCGCGAAGATAATACTGGCATCCCACTTCGACTTGGAGTACGTGCTGGGGCACAAGATCGCCTTCCTCTGCGTGGCGCGTGGAAACCCGCGGCCACACATTACGTGGTTCAAGGACGGAGCTGAAATTTACACTCACGTCTACATGCACGTTAGTACGCTCGATCCTAGCCCGGGATAACAGAAGCCGGAGCTGTGTGACGATGTGAATTTCGCAGGTGCACGAGTGGCAAGTGGGAGACGACAAAGTGAAGTCGAAGCTGGAGATCGACCCCGCCACGCAAATGGACGCTGGAGTCTACGAGTGCACGGCTGATAACATGTACAGCATCGACCGTAGATCATTCAAGACTGACTTCTCTATCGTCTTCGATTAAGTTCACGCTCTTCCAAGTAGAAGAAGCGAACGTATATGGCAAATTAGTGCGATGAAAACTGTATGATGTAGTTCTAAAAATGTATAACTCCTGTACACCAAGTTGGATATTATAATAAATTCAGTTCGTTAGAAGAGCAGCCTAGGTTTCGATCGCTTACCTTCGCTCGTTCTTCACGATCTCCACGTAGTCGAAGCTCCTGGCGTAGAACCCATCGTCCATTATCGCGCCCCAGAAGTTGCTCCACATTTTATACGGCCTGACCAGCAATGGAGCTACGATCCCTCGGTTCTGGTCCACCAGCAGCTTCAACGCGAAATCGTTGTCCAGATGCGAGATGGAATCGATTGAGAAGTACCCGGAGCATTCCATCAGCACGCAGTAGTCCCTAAATTTCAGTGTTTTATTTTAATACGAGTTAAAACAATTTCCCAGTCCAATGAGATTCTTACATAGCCAGGTTCCTCGCGGCCACTTCGCTTATAGCGTCGCTGGGAACGATTAGCTTGTTGCTCCTGTATTTCTTCCCGAAATGCTTCAAGAACTTGTCCACGGTGTCTTGGTGATAAGGCACGTTGTTGTGGATGAACAGGTGCAGCTTCGATTTAGGATAGATCTGCTCGCGTATCGCCACGAAGAATTCTTCCAAGAAGGGAGTGGGATTTTCAATGAATACCGCGATCACCAGAACAGGAAACGTGTCCGGCACTGTTTTATCGATCTCCACGGTGTCCTCCCAGCACATCACGCACCCTTCCTCTGGGTTCCAAGCATTAGCCAAGTAATTCCCCAGAGAATTCAGGGACAGCTTGCTGTAACCGTTCCCGTGGAGAATCAGTGGCTCCGTCTTATAAACTGTGTTCACAAGGGAAGCCTTCCCTCCCTCGAATTTTAGTTCCACGTCAGCTGCGAAACCCAGTGTTGTTAGTACAATAGAACACCTTTATAGGAAGGCAGATCTTTTGGTCTTCGCTTACCTACTACTCCGTAGAGATTCTGGAATATCTCAGACCGGTGGTCAAGCTTGATTTGGTGGCGCTCCCTCAGTTCCTCGTCGAGGTACACCTTGGTGTAGAATAACTGATCGTCGTCCTTGTTTTCTATAGGGGCATGAGTTAAAATTGCGTAGACATCAGAGGCGTAGCCTATGAAGCCCCCAGAATTTAGGAAGCGCTTGCCACGAGCCACCAGTGGATACTTAGAGGCTAGCGATCTGTCTGGCCAGCAGGATCCTTCGGCGGAGAACAAGACTCTGGCTTTCGAGTTCTTGAACTTTGAGATGATCTTATCCAAGCCGCCCAGAAATATCACGTCGTAGCTGAAATGGGAGAGCAAATGCTGAAGTACAAGTCGAGAATTAAATGTTTAAGAGTCATCGGGAAAGTAACCTGTCTGTGAATATCACGATCCTTTCTGTGTCATCTTGATATGTCTTCAGAGCCTCCGCTAGGAGGTTCACTTTGTATCCTCCTCCCACGCTAGTCTTTATATTTTCTCCGCCTTTCCAGGGCTCGCCCACTCCCAGCACATTCAAGTTATCGAGAAATCCGTAGACACCGACGGACCTGCGGTATCTCTTGTAGCCATCCGTCTCGTTGGTGGCCACAGTGAACACAAGGGCATCTGGAAGGTAAAGGGGATAAGCTTGATTCAAAGAAGAATCACTGCAGCGATTCATTATTCCCTGCTGGAAACAGTTAAGGATGATTTACGCCAACGAGTTTGCATTTAGAGCGAGGCAGTAATCTGAAATAATCAGTTGTATGTAGCAGAGGTGAATTTGGCAGGGCGGCTGATGAGCAGTTGCCACTTGGGGAGGCCCCACTAGAGCCCCATCTTTGAAAAAGAATTATGATTTTATCGAAACTATATTTTTTTTTTCTGTGTTATTACACCGAGTCCATTTTCAGTAAACTACCACTTTAGTTTCTGGAAAAATGGACCCCTGCTCAGAAGGCCCCCTTTTAGCCCAAATTATGATTTTATACAAACACTTTTTTTCTATACTTTTCTGTACATTTACCCCCTTTTAGTAAACTACCTCTCCATTTCCCCGAAAAAATGGGCCCCTGTTTCGTAAGGTGGTATTCGTGAAGCGGAGGTTGTGCAAAGAAATGGTCTATTTCAGATAATAAGAGCGAATTACTGGCTGAGCAGAGGCGTTCATACAGAAAAGAATAAAGTATACGATCCCAAAAATTCGGGGAACGTGTTTCTTCTCTAGTACGTTCTTTTTTTTGTAAATCATAGCGGGGTGTATTCAAAGGCAGTTAGTCTATTTTTAAGCGTAATAGCATGGGCTTGCCACTGAACAAGCAAACCCAATGGCGTGGCTTTTTCGACGTGACACCATGATCCAAATATAACGCGAAGTCTGCTGACCGTGCTAGGAGTCACGTCATCTCGCAACAGAATCGGCAGATCTGCGAGGCCGTCGATCAGAATTCTCGGCTCGGGAGTTGCTGCGAAGTTTACCAACAGACGCGCAGAAATATTAAGGGGTTATGCCTAGTCAACTGGTGAAAAACAACGCGTTTTTCGGGAATATTTTTATGGAATATCTACTGTATATTTTTTTACAACTATTCACTTATTTTAAAAGTACATATATGCAGCAACTCTCAGTAATAAAAATAAAAAAATATCCTTTATTTAATTTACGACTTTAAATTTGTTTAAGTCGGCGCCTCATCATTTGCACTGTGTAAATCTGGCGCCCACTTAAAAAAATTTAGAGTCGTAGATTAAATGAGGGAAAAAATTATTCTTTACTTTTTAATGCATTTTTATTTTTTTGAAGTTGGTTTTATTGTTTTTTAAATTTTTTATTAACAAAATTACTGAGAGTTTCTGCATATATGTACTTTTAAAATTAGCGAATAGTTGTAAAAAAATATGCAGTAGATATTCCACACATATAAAAATCCCGAAAATCGTGTTGTTTTTCACCAGTTCACTAGGCATAACCCCTTAATACAGCTGTCTCAAGTTTTCTAGAACGTTTACAAATGAGCCAGAAGGCCTACCCAAAATAATATGATGTTATGAAAACACTATATTCTTTTTCTGTACTTTTCTGTATACTCGGCCCGTTTTTTTAATTTTACCGAAAAAAATGCCCCCCCCCCCCCCCCCCCAGAAAGTTTGCCACGTGGGCCGTTCCCCTTAAATCCACCACTGCATCTCTGTCTTCTAAAAACAACGATATAAAAATTATATTTCCAGATTTTCTAGTAGACTGAAAAACGCAACGTTTGCATCATCGACTGGTGACGCGTGGGCGCGCAGGCACCACTGCCCTAGTAGCATTTGAATGTGGGCGACGATCGTTTTTCTCATAAGTCCAATTACCGAAAAGAAATGGTAATACAATTAGGACAGAAGCATCCACTGACAATGAATCGCGTGTACCAGAGCAATGGAACCGGAAATGTATATCAGGGCGATGCAACCGGAAATGGAGAGATAACGACTCCACTGTACGGTCCAGTTATCCAGCCGACAAGAGGAGATGCAAGAATTTAAATTAGAAAAGCAATTATCAAGTGTTCCTCCTTGGTAATGCACGGTCAGTGCGCTGCTGTAACTGTGCAGCGGTTTATTTCTCGTCAGTAATCGACGGTTGGAGGAATGAGCGCATAGCAATTGAACTTGCGAACCTAGAAGACCAAGCAATCGTTTCGAATAGTCCTCAACGCTGTGGGCGTTGAAGACTGAGCACAGCTATGCTGTGATTTTTTATTGTGCCAATTATTCCCGCGTAATGGAGCCGAGAGGAGGGCAAACCACAGATTCGTTAACGAAAAGTTTGCTGGACCAAGTCTGGGAGGATTTCGACCGTGGGCTGCGTGCTAGAGTGGATCTGAAACTGGAACTTATGTGGGTTTGGAGATCGCGAGAAGTTGGAATGGAAATGCTCTGGAACTAGTAACGAATCCAAGTAGAATCGCCTTGGAACTAATAGCGAATTAAATTCCTAATACTTCGAAACTAGGAAGAAGTTCAAATAGAAATGTTCTGGAGCCAGTACTGATTCAAATACTAATATTCTGGAACCAGTGACGAAACAAAATACTATTTCAAGACTCCTAATAACGAGTTCCACATTTAAATCGTCAAACTTAGACATCCATTAATCCCAAACAATTACTTATAATTACAACTACCCGCAGTTGCGAGCAATTACTTAGCATTACTTCCCGTGGACCCAACAAAGAATCACTATGGCGAGATAATTAACCCATCAGCGCGAACAATCGCCAAGAGCGAGCATCGTCAATTTCTCCGTTCGAAATCTGACACCCTATACGCGGCCCCTTTCAACCCTCATCAAGGTTCCTCCAATTTTCAACGCACCGCAATAAAGAAGCTTCGACAAAACGTTTCCCTTATCCTTGCTTCCAGTAAAATTACGTCACGGATAAGAATACCGTGATCCCGCCTGCGAGGGCCTCGAAAGGGGTCAACCGACCTCGGTCCAGTTGCCTGATAAACGAGATAAAACAACGTCCAGACGAGCCGCCGGCCGAGATGAGCGTGGATACATCTCCAAACGATCGCAATCTGCATTCTGTGCCACGAAGATCCGTGGACTTGCAGACGACGCGGTCGAGCAGGCTCAATAATCGAAGGAACTTGCGCTCTTCGGGGTCAATGTACCGAAGACTTTCCCTATCGGGCGATCGCCGTAAAAGCAGATTTATTACGACCGTTAATCTACGAAGCACCGTTAAGCCTAACGATCGTCAAGCTTCTCCCCCGCGGAACGCGAGCGTCCAATAATTGCTGCAGGCCCAAACGAAGTCCATTCAGCACCGACACGCGAGTGCTTTCATTCATGATTTACAAGATTCTCGTAGCCGTCCAACAGTGTGATGTAGCGGTTAACGTGCTCTAGCTACGCACTCGGAAATCTATTTTATGGGATTAGAGATAAACAGGATTCCACTCGTACGAGAATCGATGCAAACGAATTTATGGGCACGATAAATATCCACCCTACTGATCGAAGGCTCGAGGGGAATTGGACGATGGCTTTTTACCGTCTACACTCGCTGGAGTCTCGCTGACCACGTGGTATGTGAGGAACAGGCACCAGAGGAGGCAGCATCCAACCTTCATTTCACGCATCTCGAAAGTACAAGGACCGCGTACGCGTGCACGAACACATCGAACGCACTGTGCAGACTAAATGAGACTAAAGGCCAGAGCGGAAAGCTTGCCGCTACTCCCACGCCTCCTCCCCCCACCCCGTTTTCAAAAGATCGCGAGTGGACTCTTGTAAACATGATTGAACGCTCCTGTAGAATGTTGCGAGCACTTAATTAAGCGAGAAACGCGTGGAATTCGGGGCTCGTTGAATCGGCAGCGATTGATTTGCACTGCGTGCGCACTGGCTGCCGGCTTGCGCTTCTATGAGGCGCTTAAACCTCGCTGGGTTTTTTCGGACCCGAGCGTAATATCGGCAGGGGAAATTTGAGAAATTTATAATTCTCTAATATTTTAGAAGCAGAGTGTGAAACGGGTACAGTAGGATAGTTAATATGGGTCAAAATTGAGAAGGGAGTCAATTTCCGCGTGATCAATTGAATTGCCCGCCATCCGAGATTTAAGACCGAACAGTTGTAGGAAATGGATTTGTGGAAGCTTGTTTTTAATTAGAGACGATTAGGATGCACAGTAAGCATACAAACTGTCGAAGGTTTCGAGCTCCTTTTAGGTTAGGAGTTAGATGGATGCTGTATTGTACCTTTGGGGCGCTCCAAGCTTGGCAGACGAAAATTAATAACATTTTGTGGTGGAAAATCGCGGGACACTTGTTTCCATGCACGTAGTGCATTGTAAACTATTATCGACTGAACAAATAGTGCTACAAATACTCTGAAGATGGCGCTTTAAGGGGTACCAAATTAGATAAACGAAAATTAACGACGATTCTTCGAAAGAAATAATATTAAAATTTAGAAATATACGTATTATTCTGGGATAATTCCATTTACGCCCAAATCGCCCGTGATTTTCATTAAAGTGGATTTTCCTGTACGCGTCTAAGCGCAACGTGAAGAATTTCAAAGTCGATTTTCTCAAGAATGAAGCGCGATATGAAAAAAGTTAATCTTTCTTTTCGACTTGTAACAAGTAAATAAGTCGGAAAAAGGAAATACAATTTTTTAGTATTGCGCTCCATTTTCGAGGAAATCGTGATGTTGCGTCCAGTCGCGTATAGGAAAACCTACCTTCATGAAAATCTCCTTGTTGAATTTCAAAGTCGACTTTCTCGAAAATGATGCGCGATATGAAAAAAAGTTATTCTTTCTTTTCCATTTATAAGAAGTAAATAAGTCGTGAAAAAGAAATAAAATTTTTTGATATCGCGGTTCATTTTCGAGAAAATCGACTCTGAAATTCGCGTATGGGAAAACCCACCTTAATGAAAATCATGGGCGATTTGGGCGTAAATGGAATTCATTCAATATCTTGCGAAAACAGTAATTCTCTCCTAACAATTTCAGCAAATATTCCTATAAATAGGTACAGCTGTGAATTGTTAATAAATAAAAGGACATTTAAAATGGTTGGTAACACCTCGTGGATAACTAGACCGTTGCGAAAACCTTTGTTACCGACCATCGTAACATTTGAATATCAAAATAAATTGTGTGTTCGCTCACCCTTTATGGGGATGTCTGATGATTCGTTTTTCTTTTTATGCCTTTCAGCAAGAATCTGCTCGAAAACGTTCGACGATAATCCTTTACACGACGCGTTTTCATTGTTCTCCCGACTCGAACTGAAACAAACTTCCTCGACCGCCGCGGCGAAGCTTACGTAATTTGATAAAAGAACAGCGAAGAGTAGAACGCCTCCCCCTCTGCCCACCATGTCCCTTCACACAAGGCACCCACGGCGGCCAAGTTTCTCAAATCGAATGATACACTCTAATAGCTTCTGGATATAGAAATTCTATATTAATAAAAATTACACGCCCTGGGATTCCCCGCATTTACTGCTTCTAGATTCGCGATCCCTCCTCAGAAATAAATGGAGAAGATGCCTGTTACTTCTACCTTTCCGCAGTTAACAAGCTGAGTCCCTCCCCGAAAGCTGTCCGACCGATGAACCAATAGAACTAAATCGATCTAGACAGTCGATGGAATCATTTATAGGCGAAATGGGATTCGAAAGCGCGACGGATCACGTCGTTTTTGTCAAGGGAAAGAAGCAAGGACCTGGCGTACCGTGACCGCGGGGTTCTTTCTTCGTTTCACTTCCTACCAATTTCAAAACACTTTTTTACAGGAGATTCGGAGAGATCATTTACCGATTGGAGCTCGTGGATCGTTCACGGAGCCCTCTTGCTAAATATCGAAGATAGCGATCGCGCTGCAAAAGATTACAAGCGATTTAATAATAGGGGTTATCGTGTATGTAGGTAATTAAGTTAGCCAGGAGAGCCGAACTAATGCCCAACAAATAGGATTAAGCATTGATTTAATACGATTAACTGGGGCAGTAGAGTGCACGATGCTGAGGTTTCTTTCGCGCATTCATGGGAACTCCCTGGCAGTGTCCGCGCACCTGTTATCCTCGCTGCTCCGGCTCTGTAGCTGTGATTCCCAAGCAGAGCGAGGCTCCGCCAGAAGATGGGGAAGGATGACGCCGAGACCGTGGCCCTGAAGCAGGAACTGGAGGAGCTGATCAACAAATGCAAGGTTAGAGAAAATTAGACCAAACCAGCTTCCAGGAATAGTAACAGTATCTATCATTCGCCTTCGACAATAATCTTGCTTCGTTACTTGGCAGGAGGACCAGAAGAAGCAACAGGACGCGACTCTGGAGGACACGTGCAGCAGCGTAGCGGACGCTCCAAAGGTGAAATTATCTACGAAGAAGTTATTAAAGGGACACATCAACAAGGTGAACTCGGTGCACTATAGTGGCGACAGTAGGTCAGTCTAACAGTAACTGAATTTATGTAAACTGGAGTTTGAGGATTATGCAAGAAGAGACGCTTGCTTGCAGGCATTGCGTGACAGGCTCGCTAGATGGAAAGTTGATCATCTGGGACTCGTGGACCGGAAACAAGGTCCAGGTGATACCTCTGCGCTCGGCATGGGTGATGTCTGTAGCCTTCGCCCCGTCAGGGAACTTCGTCGCCTGCGGCGGCATGGATAACATGTGCACTATCTACGACGTGAATAACAGGGACGCGACGGGGTCAGCTAAGATCGTCAGGGAGCTGCTAGGATACGAAGGGTTTCTCTCCTCCTGTAGATTCTTAGAAGACTCCAAGATCATCACTGGCTCCGGCGATATGAAAATGTAGGTGTACCGAGTAATCGTGGCTGTTCTGCGCTCACTTTACGAAATTCTTCTAGCTGTATATGGGACTTGGAAGCGAACAAGAGGATGTCAGACTTCTGCGCGCATGCTGGCGACGTGGTCACCATTAGCTTGGCACCGGACATGAACACGTACATCACTGGGTCGGTGGACAGAACGTGCAAACTTTGGGACATAAGGGAGGAGAAAGCGAGGCAAACCTTCTTCGGGCATGAAGCTGACGTGAACTCTGTTTGCGTAAGTACAGTAGCGCAAGCTTCTTTCAAGTTACTGTTTAAATACTTCGAGTTGAATGATGCATGAAAGGATGAGTGCCAGTTTCTTACAGTGCAACGAGCCTCAAGCGTTTATTAGATTAGCCCTGCAAGCTCGTATAAGAATGATAACTTACAAACTCTACAAGAATCACTTCTCGCGCGTTCTGTTCAGTATCATCCCTCGGGGCAATGTTTCGTAACAGCGTCGGAGGACAAAACAGCGAGGTTGTGGGATTTGAGATCCGATCAGCAGTTGGCTGAATTCAAGCCGCCTAATTCGAAGCCCGGCTACACATCCTGCGGCTTATCGTCCAGCGGCAGATTTATATTCTGCGGCAGCGATGACAATTTCGTCCACATATGGGACACGTTGAAGAACCAGTACAACGGTGGGTTCCCCTAAAACAATGCTGAATTAGACTCTGAAAGGTCTACAGTGTTCTTTAGAAATTATCCTTGATTTACCTTTCGTTGGAAGGAGTGTTGTCGGGCCACGAGAACCGAGTAACGTCGCTGAGCGTATCCGGCAACGGCATGGCCGTGGCCACCTGCTCCTGGGACCAGAACGTGCGGATTTGGGTATAGAAAATTGGAGGAGCGACGTCGGAGAATGTCGAAGGAGAGAGGAGGAATCAAAGAGAATGATCCTGCTTTCCTCCCGCTGAAACATTTCCTCGCTTGCGCTTTGCCATCCTCCAGTCAAGTTTTTGATACAGGGAACAAGCGAACTAATATATCATAGTCGTTAAGCAACTACTGATACGCAATGTTAATTTATATGTGTAAACGTCCAGTGTCTCTGGAGATATCTGTTCGCGTGATACAGGGACCACTCTCTACTAGAGCTGGGACTATTCGAATAATTTAATAATCGAATATTTTACAAGTATTCGAATACTATGAATAAACTTCGAATATTTGAGTATCCGAATGTTATTATTCGAATCCTATTTGAATACATCAGTATTCAAATAGTATGGTGTGAATTATAAATCAAGCTCTTTAGGTTCATTTTTTTACAAGCTTTTATTTAGTTTCGGTTGTGAGTTCGTTACTTTGTTTGTCAGAGTCAAATCTTGTAAGCTAATTTTGACCCTCTTCAACATATCCAATCGGCTTGAAACTATGCACACATACCAACAATACATCAGTATTCGAATACTACTAAAATATTCGAATAGTATTCCAATAGTATTCGAATACTCAAATATTCGACTATTAAAATATTCGACTACTCAAATATTCGAATAGTATACGACTACTCAAATATTTGAATAGTATTCGACTACTCAAATATTCGAATAGTATTCCAATTGTATTCGAATACTCAAATATTCGAATGGTATTCGAATACTAAAATATTCTAATAGTATTTGAATACTTGGATATTCAAATAGTATTCGGATACTTGGATATTCGAATTATATTTGCCAAATAACTGAGCAACCGAAGTATTCGAATATTCGAATACCGAAAAATTTGACAAATAGTCCCAGCCCTACTCTCAACATCTGCCCAAGGAAAACTTGGTTTCGTTTTTCTCAGCCTGAAAAGCAAAGTACGTTAGAAAGAAGAAAATGCGAGACAGAAGGCGAGGCGGATGAGAGTAACTGATTGTGAAACATAGACAGCGTTCCTTTCGTTCCATTTATATTATTTATATGTATTTATAAATAGTGCACATGGTATTCACAAAGAAAAACTGCGATTCTAAACAGCGTATTTGAAAATATAGTTATTACATTTCCTGAATATATCCGATCCGTGGGAATTTGATTCTTGAGAACCCTCTACGGTAGCCTCGTAATGTGATTTACAATTGCATCAATTTATTTCTACATTATACATGTAACATTGCCTCTGCGCAGACGTTGCAGAGTGGTGCTTCGAACGGAAATGAAAGAATAGAAGAGTGACAGAGAGAGAGAGAAAGAGAGAGAGAGAGAGAGAGAGAGAGAGAGAGAGAGAGAGAAACAGAGAGAATTTTTCTCGTCCGTGTTCCTAATACTTAAAGAGATTTGGTATTCGTTAGGCATAAATTCTTAATGATCAAGAGAAGGTGCTCCTTTAATATAACGACGAACCTGTTCGACATAATCCTCATCGCCGTAAACCTAGGCCAGTGGCTACATTAACTGTATAACATAATACACATACTATGTATTCGATATACGCGCCTATCGTGTACTATTAACGAACTGATCATTAAAGAATGCTTCGATGCGATGGTTAACGGAGTTACACCTATCGTGCATCTTCCTTCCAATACTGCATGCTGAATTACGCTCAAAGTAACGAAAAACCTTAAAAAGACCGCTCGCCCGTACCGAAGTAGTACCTAGCGCAGAATTAAACGTAAGTATACACAGAGCAGAGATTCGACGGAATAATTGAGGATGAAAAATTCATGTTAAAAAAAATCTTACGGTAATTGTATCACGTTATTATAATGCTTATGTACATTCGTTTATCCTCGGGAGAAAGTTGCGGCTTCGCGTGGCAAGCTGCGACTTGGAACTTCGTCCCGCGTTCATGGCGCACGGGTTAAAACCCGTCGAGGTGGACTAGCAGGGCCACGATCACTGTGGCGCCTGCTTCTTTGGTTGCCCATTTGCTGGATTCGCATTGAGGATCGTTGCCGTCTTTTCCGCCGTGGCTGATCGTGTACGAGCCCGGTCTCACCAGCAGTTGGAACGCAGTGGATGCGTTCAGTTTCTTGTTCGACTGGGTGTCGATGTATCTGGGGAACGCCAGGCATTTAGTAACACGCGTAGGAGTGACATTGGGGTCGAAGGTACTTACGGATACTTTCTTGTGAACTCTTCGGACGCTGCGTACTTTATACTGGGGGAGAAGACCACTTGGGGATTCTGATCCTTGCTCTTTATGTTCATGGTGAGGTTGCTCACGTCCAGCTGCTCTTTCGTCATGAGCTCTCCCGTGTCCAGGATTAATCTGCAAGTAATGAGTAAAGTGAATGCATTGTTATAATTGAAGAGCCAGGTGAAAATAAAGGGACTGGACTGGCGCTTGAAAATGCGAAAAGAAAGATTGGAGAATTAAATGGTAAACTGGATTTTAAGATATACAGTGTTGTGCAGCTCGTCGCGATACACGTTTTTTACATTTACATTTTTTTATCCAATCAGTACTACTCGAGATAAAAATTAAAAAGGAAAATTTTTCTTCGTCCGCAGTCCGAAAAGAGGCGAATGTTTGTGATTTTTTTGAATAAGTGGAAGCATATATTTTTACAGAATTTTTTGCACTTAAAAGAGCAACATTTAAAGAACATTTGGTAAAAAGGGGTGAAATCTAATGTCACGGATTCCCTAAAATTTCTTAGGCCCGCTCAGATATCAACTTGGTTTTTGCTTCGAAAGTTTACCCACATAAATGCCTAAAAACCAATTTCAGGATTTCGCCCTAATCAACCTCTAAGGGGGTGGTGAAAAGGAGTAAAATGTGTTTTCACGGAGTCCTTAATATGTCTTAAGACCGAAGCGAGGCGTGGTGGTATTTTGAATAAAAAGAACTTTGAATAGAAAAAAATGTGTCGCGTAGCGCTTTACACCCCTATTTTTGAAAATACAGTTTAACATTTAATTCTCCAATCTTTTTTAGCATTTGTAGAATACACTTTTGCCCTTCAATCGAGCTAACACACTACCAGTATCTAGCTTCGGTTACCTGACAGCATCCAGTCGTATACCGTAGAAAGTAACATGCCACTTGTCCGTGGTGCTCTGTGGAATTTGATTAGCGTTAATGCTTTGCTTCAACGGGAACCTGGCCCAGCCGATGGGCACAGCGAACTCCGCCGGCGGCTCGCCTTTCTTGCAGGTGGGACTGTCCCCTTCTACTTTATAACACCCGCTGCAGTAGCACAGCACATCGTCCAGGGAGAAGAACTCGTCCGGCAGAACCAGCGACTTCTTCAGCCTTACGCACGCTTTCAAGTATTCGCACTTCTTCGATGACAGAATATTCGTTCCAAGAGGAGTGGATGGCAACGACGGGGCTTGCAATAGCTGCAGCGACGGGGCATTGTGATTGAGCACCGTATCCTGCCCCGACAGATTAATATTCCCACCAATGGAATTATCAATAGACACAGTGTTGTTCCAGGACATGCTCAATCGCACTTCGTTGAAATTCGAGGTGACGGTGTTGGAGAGTTCGGACACCGCGTTGCTCAGCGTGTTCTGCGAGGAGAACGTCTGAGAGGAGCTCAGCATGTTCCCCGGCGCGTTGTTCTGGTGGGCAGAGTTGTTGCTGGACGCTATACTTTCGTTTATCGCGTTGTTAGGGTTCGAGCTGGTCATGGCGCTGTTCGCGGTGCCGTTCTTAATATTAATATTAGTCGCGTTATTTATCTCTACATTTGTACATTCGTTCCTAATACTCGAGTGCTCGGACTGGCTGTTGTTCAGCTGGTTCGAGTTGTCGTAGCTCTTGTTCTTGATGACCCGCGCGTCGTTACTCACGTCCGAGCTCAGGTCCAAGTGATTGCTACTGGAGACGCCCGGGGCTGGTTTATTTTCGATACTGTTCGCAAGATGGGCGTTGTCGTTGCACACCGAATACTCCACTATGTTCTCGTCCTTAACGTTCGAGCCGCACTGGCTGGGCACACTCGGCGAGGTGGTGCAGGACAAGTCCGAGGTGGCCGCTGGGATAACGTTCTCCTTCACGTGGCACTCCAGGTCCGCTTTCTCTCGGGAGTTCTCCGCGTCCTCCAGCTTCGTCCTGATGCTCTCCATGGTCGCTATGGCCGTGGCATTGTCGACTGGTGCGGAGGAGAATGGCTCGGAGGAGTTCCCGACGATGGACACTTGCTCGCACTGGCCGTAGAGATCGAACACAGCGTAGGCGTAAGGGGGCAAGTCCGTGGCAGCTACTCCTTGGTCCACGCCGTTAATTATTAAATGCAATTTGCTCTCCTCATCGATGAATAAACCTACTACGGAATTGGACTGGAGCCCTTCCAAGCCAGCGCCGTACTTCGTTTTTACCTAAGGGGCAGGGTTCGAACGGTACATTGCTATTTGCTTAATAGAATTCTGATTGATGCTCACCCTGATGCCATTGTGAGATATCCAGTCGCTGCAGATAATCCACGAGTGCTTCTTAAAACCGAGAGCGGTTAAAGGGAAGTTAGCTTTTTCTGGAGAGATACAACTTACTCCGCAGAGAATATTCGATACCCATCGCTCGTTTATCTTCTCTATTTTTACTAGAAATGGCTTGCCCTTTATTACAGGGCGACTAGACATCACCACCCCTTGAAAGGTAATGAGATATAGAAATTGCTGGGAAGTATTAGACTTAAGTACTAGGGCCGGGGTTATTCGAATAATTTAATATTCAAATATTTTACAAATATTCAAATGCTACGAATAAACTTCGTATATTTGAGTATTCGAATGTTATTATTCGAATATTTAAGTATTCGAATACTACTCGATTATTTAAGAATTCGAATACTACTCGAATATTTAAGTATTCGAATACTACTCGAATATTTAAGAATTCGAATACTACTAGAATATTTAAGTATTCGAATACTACTCCAATATTTAAGTATTCAAATACTACTCGAATATTTAAGTATTCAAATACTACTCGAATATTTCGAATAAGTTCGTGATTTATAATTCACACCATACTATTCGAATACTGATGTATTCATACTGAATGCTATGGTGTGAATTATAAATCACGAACTTATTTGAAATATTCGAGTAGTATTCGAAGTTGGATATTCGAATTATATTCGCTAAATAATTGAGCAACTGAAGTATTCGAATATTCGAATACCGAAAAATTCGATAAATAGTCCCAGCCCTACTAAGTACAGATGATGAACGGTACCTTGATTATAACTCGCAACCCTTCGCGCGGTGGTCTTTGTTTCCAACTGTATATTCCTTCCGTGGTTCTCGTGGAACTCGTAATTCCAATCGCTCTCGCCAACCGAATTGGCGCCGCATTGCGTTGGCGTCAGTGTTACATCGTTAACCAGCTTCGCTTCGGATATATCTGCCGACGTGTCCATTCCAGCATCGCTACGGACAAAGCGGTAAGAAAAGTGCCTTCGAGGGGCTATCGAGCTGCGTCGATCGAAACATACTTCCGCAATACGGGTGGCATCGGGTCCAGCAATAGCTCCAGAGAATCCTGCAGCCTCAGGCTAGCGTTCGGGGACACTGCTGGGTTCTGTTGCTTACTGCTTGTGACATTTACGGCCACCGTACTGCCAAACAATTCAATCACAACGTACACCATCTCTGGTATGTTGGACGTAGCTACGCCCATGTCCTCTCCGTTTATATAAAACTTTAAGTTACCCTCATGCGTGCGTTTCATTCCAATTTTATCACCCACCCGTAACCATTCCAGGCTTGGACAGTAATTCATGCACAGCACGTACCCGTTATGCCTCACCTCGTTACCTAGGGGTGTGAAGTTTTAACGAAATGTCGCGGCTAGTAAGCTAGCTTATCCCAGGTCGCGGGTCTGAGGAACAACTGACTTGGACGGCGGAGATAGTTTCAGGTCCTAGTGTCTTTACTGTCGGTAGTTCTTGAATTGTTTCGGACACTTGGAAGCTAAGTTACGCTATGCTAAGTTTTAAAAAATCTAGCTTCGATATATCCTTGTGGAACCGTTTCCACCAAAAGCTAAGCTAAGCTGTGTTATGTTTATTTCGAAAACTATGCTTTGCGATTTTTCGGAAATGTAAGCATAGATTCTGAAATAAACGTAGCGCAGCTTAGCCTAGCTTTCGGTGGAAACGATTCCGTAAGGATATACTGAAGCTAGATTTGTTAAAACTTAGCACAGCTTAGCTTAGCTTTCAGCTGGATTCCCGGCTTAAGGGGTTACGCTCGGTCAGGAAACCGAAAAAGGTGTGAATTTTTGGGAATTTTTTTTCGGAAACTATAGAACTTTACTGAAAAACTTTTGTCTTCGCCTTAAACCATCCAAATAAGTTCTCCCTCCAGCCAGAGGCTCCTCAATAATTACCTGTTATATACCAAGCGTCCGCCGGGATGGATCTCATACCAGGCACGAGGTTCATAGACGTCAGCCAGTTCCCGTTCTCGTTACTTACAACGCCTATCCTCAAACAGCCGCTCCACTCCCGCGCGACTTCTTGAATGGCAATTTCGAATATCTCGTTATTCTCTAGCGGCGTCTCGCTTAACAGCACAGCGTTATTGTACTCCCTACACCTAGTCGCTATCGTCCTATCGCTATTCAACTGAATGTTCAGCCCCACGGACTCGTGGAACTTGTGCATAATCTCTGCCTGAGCCTGGAGCTGAATCACAGATGTGGGCTGCTGACTAGTACTGTTCTCTGATGGCAAATACTGTTGGGTCATCGGATCCCTGCGCTCCGGCAGTACAATCGTCACCTGGCGAAACCACGGGCGTATAAATAATTCGCTTCTCTGCTAGGATTCCTCCGTTTAAAAGAGGGACGAGCGGGCAACGCACCTGAACACATTGACCGTACAAATCGATCACGGGGTAGACGTGAGAAGGCACGCCCGTGCAGGCAGACCCTTGATCCACTCCGTCCAAGTAGTAATGCAGGCTGCCGTCCGAGCATCGCATCATACCTATTCGATTGCCCTCCACCAGCTTGTCCAGATCGCAGGCGTAGTTATTCCTCACGGTCACGCCGTCCCTTATAACGTTCGAGCCGGAAAGCATCCAAGTGTCGTGATCTATGTCCGTCATCGTGGATGGAAAGTCTAGCTCGTCGGGCCTTATGAGGGTCAAACCTGAAAGACTCTTCGATTTGTATCGGTGTCCAGGAAGTATGCATCATTACTTCTGAGAAATCTACCTGCTTCGATGGCGCCTGTCCATCGACCGACCATTTTGTCAATGGTCACCTCGAACATCTCGCCGTCCCTGAGCGCGCGGTTCGCTATCACGATCGCCTCGTTAAATTCGCCTAGAGCCCTGGGCCTCAGCGCCGTCAACCCATTATTTATTATCTTCGCGTTCTTGCCGTGGATGTGGTGAAACCTTAAGTCACTGCGGGGCACGATTAATAAAGAATACCACCGGAGATTAGGGCTGGGACTATTCGAATATTAAACTATTCGAATAGTTTAATATTCGAATAGTATTCGAATACTCGGATATTCGAATTATATTCGCCAAATAATTGAGCAACTGAAGTATTCGAACATTCGAATACCGAAGAATTCGACAAATAATCCCAGCCCTACCTGAGATCAGGGCCGTCTTAACAACTTTGGGCGCCCTGGGCTAAAAAAATTTAGCTCCCAGCGGTACAATTTCTCCAGATAGAAATTCTTGTCTCCAAAATTGAAGAGAAAAAAGCATTTTTCAACATATTTGATTCTTAAGCGCCCTTGTACCACGGGCGTTCCCTGAGCTACAGCCCATTGGAAAGGCGACCCTGCCTGAGAATACCAAGTCCTCTGAACGGATGTCTACGAACCTGTACAAAGTCGTATTGCTAAAGCTGGAGTTATTCGTGGCGGGGCTGTAAAAGTCTGTATTGTCAACTATGGTCGCCTGCGCAGCTTGTCCGTAGAGATCTATCACGCCGCACACTCTTTCAGGCACATTTATAGCGGCGACCCCTTGGTCGGCGCCGTTCACGTAGAAATGTAAAGTTGCATTGTCCTTCCTCATAACGCCGACGCGATCACCGACTTGCAGCCCGTCGAGATTCTGGCCATACTGATCGATTATCGTGGTGCCGTTGTGCATCACACCGTTCTCGGTCATCATCCACGTGCCGGATCTGCAAGGGACATGACCACCTTCGAGCAATAACGGGGGCGATGAACTTAAAGTGTATTCAAGGCGATGCGATACGCGTCAGGCAAAACCTGGAAATTTTATTTTACATACCTAACGTTTGTCATTGTAAATGGGAACTCCAGCTCGGTCGGAGAGTGCGTCGTCACGCCTATTTCGATGGATCCTGCCCACTTCACCACGATCTTGTCCAGCCTCACTTCGAACAACTCGTTCGGCTTCAGGGGCCTCGAAGTCAGCACCACTCCGTTGTTGAAGTCATCCATTACGCTGGAAAACAGGGGCGTAAGATATTGTTTTAGTTTTATTTATTTAACGGGGAGTATTCTTTGGTTACAATAAAGAGCGTACTTAAGTAAGGGGCAGTTTATAATAGAAAAATTTACAGAGCTGTTTCGTACAGTGTTTGTACAAGGAAAAATAATTTTTCGGCGGCCAAAAAAAAAAGCGGGAGCATATATTTTTACAGAACTTTTTTTCGCCATTTCTACTTACTTAGGCCTGTGCGCTGTGCGTCCATTGTTGATAACTTCCACATGGGTGCCGCAGCAAGAATGGAACATAAGCCTATCTGGTGGTTCCTCTTCCGTTTCTGAAATAGAGAAATACTGAGATCATAATAGTCCACTGTGGTTTACAAGCAAGAGTACGAATATACTCACCGTTCAGTCCTTGCAGGTGCAGCGTATTCCTCCTAGTAACCAAGTTCTGCTCCTCTCTCTCATCCCGATCAACAATCGTCACTTTCACAGTCATCCCATAAAGATCGATAACACCCCACACGCCAGTAGGTACTTTCGCAGCGATACCTTGGTCCAAACCGTTAATTAAATAGTGGAGATTCCCATTGCTCCTCCTCACCATGCCCACCCTGTCTCCTTCCTGGACACAAAGCTTCATTAACGCACCGCACCCTAGAGGTTTCTAAACTTTATTAAGGATGTATCGGACGTAGAATATTAGACAAAAGTATATGAAATTTAAAATACTTGAATATCTACGTCTTACGCACAGTAAATTTAGATGTAAGAAACTCGAACGACAATTGTAACGTTATTTTTACTCCTAGAAAGGTATTTTTCACTTTATAAATGCTTCTCCAAGCATTATTTTCTAAACTTTTGCCAGTGAAACTGCCCTGAATTCACAATTCTCTCAAGTTACAATTTATTTCTTTAAAACGGTGTAGTGAACACAATTGAAACTCGGCAGATATTTTCATCTATCCATATACTACGTGTAAAAAAAAATTTAAAACATTCGTAACATTTCTTTAATAATTTTGCAGCTGTTTTATCTATCAAGATCGTCTCTTTCCATAAGAGTACGTGTAAAATCAGTGAAAATTAAAATCGTTATTACTCAGCAACCGTTTAATGAATACGTTTAAAATTTTTCGAGCACATCAGGAAGATTATGAAGAACAATCTCAAAAATTTTCAACAATTTGATACTATTTTGAGGATAGGTACGACAAGTGGCAGATTTAAGAAAAAAGGCCCAAGTGGCAAACGTTCTGAGGGGCCTACTTCTTCGGGAAAATGAAGAGCTACTTTAGTAAAAAGAGAGCAAGAGTAAAAAAAAAATAGCGCTTGAATAAAATCATAATGTATTTTTGAGGACAGGGCTCTAGGGGGGCCTTCCTGACAGTAACCCAGGTAGCAATTGCTCATCGGCCGCCCCATTAAATCCGCCACTGGGTCCGACACATCCTTAAACCCTCGCAATCTTACTCTGAGCTCGTCCAGATTGAACTCCCCGTATTCCCGACACATGCCCTTTCCGTTCACCAGAATCCCACACCCGGACATCATCGTGGTCCCCGATCGCATGTTAGTCATCGTCGCAGGAAACTCCAGCGCCGTAGGGCTGTGCATAGTGACACCCACTTCAATACTCCCAGACCATTTGTACACGAGCCTGTCGATTCGCACCTGCACAGAAGCTAATCGTCATAAAATCCCTCGGCTAACATTCCACCTCTCCCTTACCTCGAACAATTCGTTGTCCCTCAACGGCCTGTGAGTCATCACTACTCCGTTATTAAATTCATCTAAAGGTCTCCTCCTCTCCGCGGTCCTCGCGTTATTCGACAATTTCACCAGAGCGCCGACCCTTTCGTGAAACCTCAGTCTATCCTCTCTAATAGCGGCGAGGCTTGGGTTTTTCGGTAAATTAACATTCACATTAACATTTAAATTAACATTCAAGTTAGCGACTAGATTAGTTGTGGAGGAATTCGACGCTTCCCCGAGAGCGGAGTCGTTATTAATCTCGACGACGTCTTTCGGCTCGTTGCTCAGAGTCGAGGCAACTTGCGGGCAAGTCATAGTCACCTGTACGCAATCGCCGTACATATCTATCACCGCGAAGATGCGGTCTGGAATATTGGTGACGGCTACGCCTTGGGAATAGCCATTGATGTAAAATATCAACTCGTGCTGAAATTAGAAGAACATAGAATCATAAAGGGTCCAAGTAACGCCGCCAAACACGCCGAGACTTACGTTGCGCGTTCTCACTACGCCCAAGGTGCTCCCTTCTTTCAGAGCGCTCAGATCCATTCCGTACATCTCTACCATCCTCACGCCGTCGTGTACTATGCAGGAGTTGGCCATGATCCACGTTCCGTGACAGAGATTCGTAGCGCAGGCCGGCAGCTCTATTATCTCCGGATCGCACTTCGTTACGCCGATCTCTATGCTGCCGCTCCATGATATCATCTATGGGAGAGGAAATTGAGTCAATCGCAGCGTTCCGCTTTGACATTCCGGCTGCCTAAGTGGCGGTGTTAGTAAACCGCGAGGGAAGCGACATTTTTACGATATCGTCGGAGAGTGGACCCGATAATACGGTGTTGTTAAATGGTTATTGAGAAGCGATTGCGGGGAAACTGGGAATTTATTGACAGCGCGTCGCGTGACAGGGTTCGTAGAGAATGGAGAGGGTGATTGAAGCGCGGAGAAGAGGGCGGTGAGTCGAGAGCTCGGAGCTGTGGAGGTTGTAAACAAGGGTTTGACAGATGACGGGGGTGGATGAGCACCCCGGGTGGACCTGGAAGCTACTGGTTTGCTACCTTCTTGTCGATGCGGACTTCGAAGAGCTCGTCGTCCTTGAGCGGCTCGGCGCTGAAAACCAACCCGTAATTGTACTCGGAGAAATCCCGCACCGCGGTGCGGTTGTTGTTCGTTAAAGTAACACGATGACCGCATCGTTGGTGAAACATGTCGACCATTTGTTGTGTCGACCGACCATCGACATATCACCGACCGTGCGTCACTCCCACTCCTAGCAGTCGTTGTGTCTCTCTTCGGGTAATGGTTGCGCCGTGCGCGCTGCCTCGCTCTGTTCCCTTCTTTCTCTCGCCGACAGGCGCAGGCGGAATTCTGCGCTGAATTCTGATGCCGCTTCGTGCCATCCCCCTCAGCGATGGATCGCGGGAAAGGCTGGGAATTTGAAATAGTAGGTTTCTTGTTAAATGACGTGAAACTATGAAATTGAGAATTGAAATATAAACGTTTTGTTTATCCAGCTTCTTCGTTAGTTATGGTTACTTGAATTATGGTGGATAGAATTGCGAAGCGACGGAACGGGTACCTATACGGCACATTTCGTTGTGAGAATGTTGCAAGAATATTGCTGCAACGTTGCGGTGCTGTAGGGGGAGCGACGAACGCATAAGAATGAATTTCAGTCGTGGGAGTCCGCAGGGAGGGGCAAAAGGGGCAGTTTCCCCCCTTTGGCTTTTGAGAACAAATCCCTTATTTTTCAAAACTGATCTTTATTAAGTTTATGCTAAAAACGGGAATATTTTTAAATTTCGGTTTTAAATTTTTAATTAAATTGCTACTACCCACACAGCACGACGTCCCTGGGACGTTGTGCTGTGCTGTGTGGGTATAAAATGGGTTAAAAAAAGCAAGAGGGGAATATTTTTCTTTACCATCATCCCAAAGTTGTCCGGGCGCCCCTGATTTCAGTGACAATCTTAGCCAAAAGTTGATCAATTTTCAAGGTATTAATAAGAAAAACCAAGTTTTCGTGTCATTTTCTTTCATTAAAAAAAAAAAGAAGAATCAATTATTAAAGACCGTCGCGCATTTTGGCGAGGCGCGACGATTCGAAGAGGAAGGTTTATAAACAATTGATGACCAAAGTGCAGCGAGAATTAATTAACTATTTCTTTCTAATTCATTTCTTCGATTCGCTTCGCCGCGAAAAATGCGCGACGCTCGTGTCGAGATTCCTCGCGAGACAAAATATGCTTTCTCTCTTACGTCCCCTCTCGCTGGCCCTTGAGTTCTCTCACTTCCGACCGAAGGATTCTAAGAAGTGACGAGGATAGGTAACGAACGCTCAACGAGAGTTTACTTTAGTTCCCTTCGTTACACCTCCCCGCTCAGAGTTTACTGATAGTGGCCACCACTGCTGATAGTTTCACCTGCTTTCGATGGTAAGTTCAATTCTCGAATATCGAAACTTCGAAGCCCGATCGTCGATCTTCAGACCGTCTCGAATCTCGATCGCTATCGTTTCGCACGGCAGTCGAATTTCTCGAATCGAAAGTGATCTGTAAATTAAAAAAAATGTGTCGCTGCTCGTGGCCCATCCCATCGAAAACAATGAATTATCAGTAAACAACCTTCTCCGAATAACATTCCAGGGAGCTTCTCGACGCCGGGAGTATCTACGAAATGAGGATTCCGCTATTTTTCAGTGTGTCTATGGAAATAAAAACCACCAACTCGGACGCGTGTCTCTGCGCTCATGAATAAGTTACATAACCCCATCTATATAATCGTTCTCAAGTGCGAGGCACTGTTTGAAATTCGAATATTCATCAACGCTGATATGAGAGAGAACCTTTCGAAATTACCCTCGTCCACTGATATTTCAATCACAAGTAAGACGTCTGCAAAATTTCGAGCATGATAAGCTCGTTGATCGGGATCGATTCACCTATTCACTTACGCGCGAGATTCTTCAAAAGATACTGGACTCTCTGGGACTCATTAAGCAAATAGCACCGCTTATCTTGTGGAACGAGTCATGTTGGCATACGGGCGTGAAAATGAGTAGAGTGAAGCATAAAATATGGTTAGCAATCGCTGTATCGATAAACAATCATTGCCTGCATACATGCTTCTTCGATTTAATACCACGGACGTAAGAATTACTTATACTTATTAATTTTCGCAGTATGGTCTCGGATTTCTTCTATCCCAACATGGGCGGCGTCGAGGAGCACATTTTCAATTTATCGCAATGTTTACTGAGGCAGGGGCACAAGGTCGTGGTGCTGACACATTCCTATGGGAATAGAGTCGGAGTACGCTACATGACGAACGGCCTGAAAGTATGTACATCACGGGTTTCATTCAAGGACTTCTAGCGAATCTAAAAATACTGGTATTCTTCGGTTCCATCTTCAAAACCTTCATAGAAACTGAAATACCCAAGTACCGGTATATTTACTGGTATATTTTTCTGTTTTTATTACAGTTTTCAAAATATTATTAAAGAATCTATATGCTAAACGTATACTTATATATTGGTATGTTTATGGAAAGATATTGTGTTATATCGTTGTTTTTACAGCTTGAAATAATAAGGGTTACGAAAATATTAATTTAATCTACCATGTCACCGAAAGAAGAACCGGAAAAATACCGGTACTTATTTCGGTTTTGGTACTTTAACGATTTCGGTGCAGCTTTGTTGAGGTAATACCAGTTTGAAGTCCCTGGTTTCGTCACTCAAATACAGACCTCTCACTATTCGAATATTCGGATATCTGAAATTTAAATACTGTTTATGAAATTATTGCTTTGACTTTTGAAACATATATATATATATATATATATATATATATATATATATTTTCACAAAATAAGTAGTAATTATTGAATTGAAAAGTTTTTATTTCTATTTCTGGCGAAAAATATTTTATAATAAAACTATTAATATTTCTGATAATATTCTATAATAAAAATATTAATATTTCTAATAATATTCTATAATAAAAATATTAATATTAATATTTCTAATAATATTCTCTAATAAAATATTAATATTAATATTTCTAATAACATTCTCTACTAAAAATATTAATATTGGTTTACTCTCGTTCTAAGATCCTTATTCTTCCTTATTCAAGGTGTACTACATACCAGTAAAGGTCTTCTACAACCAATGCGTTCTGCCAACAATGATCTGTTCGCTTCCCCTCATCAGATATATCTTCATAAGAGAAAAGATTCAAATAGTTCACGGCCATTCCGCATTCTCCGCCCTCGCTCACGAAGGAATGCTGATCGGCCGACTAATGGGACTGAAAGTAAGTCGATCACTGCATCCAAGATGATATAATCCTACTACAATCGCGCTTGTAATTCCAGACCATCTTCACGGATCACTCCCTCTTCGGTTTCGCGGACGCGTCGGCGATCTTAACGAACAAATTCTTAGAGATATCTTTAGCTGACTGCGACCACTGTATATGCGTGTCGCACACGGGGAAAGAGAATACCGTGTTAAGAGCGAACGTTCAAAAAGAGAAAGTCTCCGTCATACCGAACGCGGTGGACACGACGTTATTCACGCCGGACATCAGTAAACGGGACGACAATTTTAGTAAGTCCCGTTACCGGTTAGCAATTGGACAGTGGTGCACGGTGTTACTAACAATGCTCATTATTAATTATAGTTACGATAGTGATAGTGTCGCGACTAGTGTACCGCAAAGGCGTCGATTTATTAGCTCGCATTATACCCGATATTTGTAGTCGACACGTGGATGTGCATTTTTTGATCGCCGGGGACGGTCCCAAAAGGTGGCAGATAGAAGAGGTGCGGGAGAGAAACTTATTGCAGCACAGGGTGACGTTGCTCGGGAGCCTGGAACACTCGGAGATCAGGCACGTCTTGAACAAGGGCCACATATTCTTGAACACGAGCCTCACCGAGGCTTACTGCATGGCGATCGTCGAGGCTGCTTCCTGCGGGTAAATTTGCATTTCTACTGCGACGTCGGGGTGTGTGACAATTACTAACACCTCTGTTTATTGCAGCTTACAAATCGTGTCGACGAAAGTTGGTGGTATCCCTGAAGTCTTGCCTCCCGATTTAATTTACTTAGTAGAGCCAACGGTGCTCGCCCTCGTCGAGGGCCTGGAATCCGCCATTGCCGATTACAGAGGAGGGAACACTAGGTGTCCTTTCGAAACACACAGGAGGATAAGCTTGTTCTACAACTGGTTCAATATAACGAAGAGGACGGAGATAGTTTATGGTTTAGTGAAGCAAGAGAAAAGGAAGAACCTCGGCGAACAGCTAGCGAGTTACGTTAGAAGCGGAGTCTTGGCGTATCTGCTCGTCGTGTCGCTGTGCTACATTATCCTGCAAATTTTAGAAGTTCTTGTTCCGAGGAAGGTGAGTTGTACGCTCTCGTAGACGGGACTCGATAAAGTTCGGGAACTTTTATTTTTTAAAATATTCTGCTCGAACTTGTAGGTTTTGTTTAAGGGGGTATACTTCGGAAAATGTGTACATTTTCTGAATTTTTTTACAAGTCAACGGCGTGATACAGATTTCCCGTTTGTTTACTATCTTCACATAGTATTATGAACTACTTAAAAAAAAAGTTTCAGTTAAAAAACTATTGTTTTTCGGAAGTTATGGATACATATCCGAAAGTCTCTCGATTTTAGATGGGTGTTCCTGTTGAATTTCTATTGGAAAAAGTAATACTCTTAGGAACATCTTTGGAAAGTGTTCTTGTGGAACAGATATTTTAGAACTTGTATAATAAAAGTTCCGTGGAAATAGTTATATTAGAAGATTTATTAAAAACAGTTCCATAAGCTAAAGAAAAGTACTAAACTATTATAGGTACTAGTTTGATTTAACAATATAATATATTCGTCATGTTTATTAAATAAAAATTATGAAAATCATAACATAAGTAATTAATAGTTTTAGAACCAAATACATTTTTTTTATAACTTACATGAACCAAAATACAGAAAAATTCTATATCTCCGTAGAAATATGATTTACGTAGGTAAATATAACAAATAAATAACACATTCAGAATGTCAATTTAACTGCAATAATTACTTATTATTGTTATATATTCATCGAATAGTATTCAGTATTTGTTACAACGATTGAGAATTTTTTTAATATCAATGAGCAAAATATCTGTTCGTGTTGTAGAGAAATTTTTATTTTTATATTTTATAAGTTCCATTCCTACTACCTAGAACTTTTCTGTTCAAGGACTTTTACTTTATCAGCTCTCGTGGGAACTTATAATGTGAGAATATTTTTAAAAATGTTCCACGGTACATGTTTCAAACAGGGCTGGGACTATTCGAATATTTTACAAGTATTCGAATGCTATGAATTAACTTCGAATATTTGAGTATTCGAATGTTATTATTCGAATAATTTAATATTTGAATATTTTACAAGTATTCGAATGTTACGAATAAACTTCGAATACTTGAATATTCAAAATATATTCGCCAAATAATTATTAAGCAACTAAAGTATTCGAATACCGAAAAATTCGGCAAATAGTCCCAGCCCTAGTTTCGAATAGAACCTATTAAATAGTTCCAGAACTTTTTCGATCCCTGCTCATAGACAGAAATGGAATGTTTCGATACGTTAAGTAACGATTGCTTCCAGTACATCGACGTAGCGAAGGACTACACGGAGATAAATGTTATACGTATACAGGGCGAAGGGAAAGAAGAGTAGCGTTTCATCCGCAAGAGCCGAAATTAAGGTTCAAGCATTTTATTTCCTTCACGCAAGACATTCCCATCGGTTCGCGGATCATTAGTATTTTCTACTCCGATCTTTTGGCACAAGAGGAACAAGTATACCTCTCGACACCTTTTTGATGAGATACTTTTATGCCGTATAAATGTATGGAAATAAGAAATACAGTGTTCAGAGTACAAATATAATTGTTAGCGAAAACCAAGTGAATAAAAAGCAGTTTTATTGTTACTCTCCCTATTTTCACAAACAATGATAGTGTATAGCAAGTTCGATCGCACTGTCCATAAAAATAGTTTCTCGTACGTTTCCTTACTTCTCGTTTTCTTTTCTTTTCTTTTTTAGAGATCATTTATTGTGATACGTAACATCGTATGAATTGGTGCGTTCGTATAATATCGTAACAATCGGTAATAGTCGCAACACTTATTCACACGTAGAACGTATTGCATCATCGGCATTGAAAAATACCTACTATATATTTTATAGGAATCGCTCGCAGTCGTAATGTGATCGAGGCGATAACTCAAAGCGCCAAAAATACTGTGATAAATTATTCATATATACCGGTGTATGTGTGTGTGTATATACGCGTATGCAGCGTGACTGTAAATTTACATTACGTTGCACGACAACCAAATTACAAATAATAAATTGCAGCTTGCATCGCATAGTTGCCGTCGAATGTACGTTAAAATTTTGACACTTAAAACAGAACGTATAAAAAAATAAAAAGGCCAAATGGAAAATATAATAATATTTATTTACGTTGTACGTTAGATACAATAATAATATTAATACAATATCAATGATCTGTTTTTGCCTATTTAATTATTCTTGTATTTACTGTACATTTATCTATTTATACATAAATCTTTCACGGTAAGGATCTGTGGTCTTCTCCTAACTGCGCCTATCGTCAGTACTAAGAGAAGATCAACGGAACCTTAATTAACAACCATTATAATAATATTAAGAGCGGTCAGATCTGTCGCAACATTCTCCGCACTTTTTTCTGAACAGAGTATCCGGCGCGCAAGCTTTTAGTCCAAATATATCGTGTCGAATTGAAAGAAAAAAAAAAAGAGAAACACAAGAAGAAACAAATCAGTATTTTTTCAAGACGTGCTAAAATTCTCTCTTTCGACTCCTTTTATTAGAGGGTTTGGCGGGGAGGGGTGTTCGTAAGGACATGTACACTTACAATTAAAACTTTACAAAAGATACTGCTCTTTAAATATTGCGTTAATTAAATCGTACGTGAGTTCTTTCGTTTAATGGTTATCGTTAGATTGACCTCGAGTGTCGTAAGAAGGCTATGCCGACGAGAGTGAGATCCACGCGTGGGCACACGCAGCGCATCGATCCGGAGCATCCTTACGCGCTATGTAAGTTTCACAAGAACCGACGGTACGCAGTTCTAACGTTACGACGAGCTTACTTTCATAGGTCTCCCTTTCTTCTCGTGCGTGAAAATGAAAGTAACAGGAGTAACGGAAGATAAAGTTTCGCTCTGCTTTATAAATCGTACAACATGTAGGGTATCATATTTTTTTTCTTTCTTTTCCATTTTTTTTTCTTTCGTTTACGTCATTGTATTCAAAGCATTAAGAAAGTACAAGAGGTTTTTCGTTTCTCTTCTCGCAACGTCACTGGCTGGAGACGCGCGATCCCTTTCTAATAAGTATCGTTCCATTTCTCGTGGCTATATAATACAATACACGGGTTCAACGTCTTCGAATTGTCGCTTACATTCAACCGTTCAGTCAAAGTATAGTTAATCGTTCTTAAAAACATCCGTAAGTGGGTCAAAAAAAGGAGAAGAAGAAATCTTGAATGTATCGAACGTAATGTAATCTAAACACAGTGGCGAAGTGTTTTAATCCAAGTCGTATCATAACGTGATGCTGCGATAAGGCAAGAAATCCATAGGATTTATATGTATATCATACTCCGTGCCCTCGGTATATCTTAACGCCAAATTGCACCCCGTCGACACACTGTGCTCGATCGGCTGTTCGTCTGACCACCAGCGCACACATATTAACAACGTTTCTCTCTCAAATCCTTTGTCACCAAAACACACCTCGGTCCATGAGCACGTATTGCTTTCAACTGCGATGTTTTCCGCGTGTACGAGTTGCGTCATCGGCATAATCTCTTTATCCCACGGCGATAATGATGAGATGTTACAAAATGTTTTCAATACTATGCGTACGTGTTACAGTCGGAGCGAGAACTGCAGTGAATGCGCACCGCTCGCCGGTGGACATACATACCTGCTGGTTGATATCCGATAAAACCGTGGTTTAGAAGCTAGAGCTTAACGCTAACGCGCGTAAATTAGAAACCGTGAGTTTCCAAAAGTCCGGTGATCTGATTTTCGATGATACGAGGCGTAAAGCTACTCCCGGGCAGCCTTAAATAGAAACTGAGAGATGTTGGGTTCGAGTTAAGCCTTTGGAGAGCTTAAAGACAGGAGATACATTTTTATAAAATTAATACATCTTTATGTAACCACGTATGCAATAAGATACATTTCCCAAAGTGTGCCAGCAAGTGTGTACATTTACCAAGAATCGAATACACTTACTGCAGTTCGCTATTCAGCTGTAATATATACATATGGTGTGTCCGTGTGTGTGTGTCTGTGTGTGTGTGTGTATATATATGTATACGTATTTATACCGCGTAAATAGAAGGAGATGAGTCTGTCTTGAGTTGTGTGAAATACGTTTTTTTCCTTTGAGTTAATATATACAACAGAGCTTTCTCGTAAGAGTGTCTTTCAGTTCCATTCAACAAGGAAATAATGCCACGCTGTGATCGGCGTCTAAGGCTCCCATTAATGCTAGTAGGACACAACGAGGGGGGGGGGGGAGGAGGGGGGCACATTATCCTTGCACGCGTGATCAATAGAAAAGTCTTACATGTACATTCGGTCTCAATGAAGTACTCGTAGCTGGGCTCCTTAGAAGCTTATTTGGCATCTACAATAAATAAATAACGAACCATTTTGTCGGGCCGAGCGTTGCAAAATTTCCGCGATCTGCTGGTTGAGAATCGTTTCGAGAACCAATTCAAACACCTTCCCCATAATCGCGATCGCCCACGTTGATCCGATCCGGTGCTGCGGTCACGCTAAAGCCAAGAATCCTATTATCGACTTTGTACATTTTTCCCTTCTTTGGCTTCTTCGACTTTCCCTGAAACGAAAATTCAGTCAGCTCACTTTTCAAACGGAAGCTTTGGAACGGCAAAGCTTCAAATGGGGATCGGAAGCTTCTAAGTTCAAAGTGGAAGCTTTGTGACTTTTAAGTTCTAAGTGGAAGTTTTGTGATTTTTAAGTTACAAGTGGAAGCTTTGAATCTTCTGAGCTCCAAGTGGAAGTTTTGTGATTTTTAAGTTCCAAGTGGAAGCTTTGAACTTCTAAGCTCCAAGTGGAAGCTATGAATCTTCTGAGCACCAAGTGGAAGCTTTGAAACTTCTAAGCTTCAAGTGGTAACTTCGAAACTTCTAAGCTCCAAGTTGAGGCTTTGAAATTTCTAAGCTCCAAGTTGAGGCTTTGAAATTTCTAAGCTCCAAGTTGAGGCTTTGAAACTTCTGAGCTCCAAATGGAAGCTTTGAAACTTCTAAGCTTCAAGTGGTAGCTTCGAAACTTCTAAGCTCCAAGTTGAGGCTTTGAAACTTCTAAGCTCCAAGTGGAAGCTTTGAAACTTTTAAGCTTCAAGTGAAAGCTTTATACTTTTAAGTTCCAAGTGAAAGCTTTGTAACTCCCTAAATCCAAATGCAATCTTTGTAATTTCCAAGATTCCAAATGGAACCTTCTAATTCCCAAATACAAGCGTTGCAAGTTCAAAAGTGCCACTCTGTCTTCCACCCACCATTACCTTGACTTCCTGAAATTCCGTAGGGGCATTTGGATTGACGGCAGGCGCTGGTTTGCAGAGATCGTCCGCCTGCGCCTGTGGTCGCTGTGAGGACCGCCACTTGCTCCGTTTCTCTAGAAACTGCTTGGCGAATTCTGAGCTTTGCTTGTTATCACCGAGGTAATCTCTGACGTACTCCTTCACCTCGTACGCGGACTCGATGTCGCGCAGGAACCCAACGAACGTCGGTACTTTAAACGTCGATGCATTAGTCAGACCGTCTAACTAGCTCGCGCCGGCAAACGTTCTACTATAACTTACTGTCCACCGACACCTGCAGACCGCTCAGCGCTTTGTTGCACCAATGGGTGAAGTCGTCCATCTTGGCAGTGTTCTGTTCAAATAACTTCTTTACCAGCTCCTCCTCCCTCTTGTTCTTGCTCTTGCTCGCCTTGTTGCTCTGCTGCTGCTGGCTGGCAGCGGAGACCTTCATCGCCGCGGCCTGTTTGGCTGGCTGCTTGGTGGTGGTCGCGGACTTGATGGGCGTGGGATCGTCCCAGAAGCCGCTGGCGCCGCTGTTGTTGGACCAGGCCTGGCCGCCGCTCGACGTGCTGGAGTTGGCCCAGTTCAGGCACTGGGAGGCAGTGCCCCATATCCCAGCGTTCTGCAACAGACTGGCCGCCTCCTTCTGCAGCGCTTTCTCTTGACGTTCCCTTTCCTGCTGCTACAGAGGGTCAATCGTCAGTGTCGCGCAATTATCCCCCGCCACCGGGCTAACAGTGGCACGGAGGCACCGAAATATCAGGCGGAGTAATAAGTACCTTTACCTTGGTGATGCGTTCCTGCTCTTCCTGCTGGATCTGCGCGAGGCTCTTCACCTGCAGAGGCTTGCTGGAGACAGTGGCCTTTTCCGCCCACTTGAACTGCAGCCGTTTGGAGGAGTCGCTCGCCGAGGCTTCCTGGGCAGCCTCCAGGGCCTTCTGCTGCGCCAGCTGCTGCTGCATTATCTGCTGAAACCGCTGTTCCTCCTGCAACCAGACACGGTGGTTCATGTAGCTCTGATCTCGCGTATCCTACGGGAACGCGAATAGTTGAGCTGATCGTTCTAGCGCACCGCTTTCTTCTCCCGCTCGAGTCTCTGGATCTCGGCGAGCGAAGCCGCCGGAGTAGGGGGAGCTGGCGCGCAGGGCGCCTGAGCCCAGGGTGCTTTGCTCCTCTCTTGTAGCTTACGGAGCGCCTCCGCCTCTCGCCGCCTCTGCTCCGCTCGTCGAGCCTGCTCCTCTGCTTCGGCCTGCTTGCGCACCTCCGCTTCTTTCCTATAAAAGAAGGAGCACCGTCGAGCCAAGTTCCTCTAATTAAACCGATCTTGTCTGATAATAAGCAGAGTTATACCTTAACCTTTCTTCCTCAAGCCTCCGTTGCTCCTCTTCCAATTTTTTCCTCTTCTCCTCCTCCTTCCTCTGCTTCTCTTCTTGCTTTTTCAGCTCCTCCTTCTTCCTCTTCTCCTCTTCCTGCTTCTTCCTCAGGTTTTCCTCCTCCTGTTTCCTCTTCTCCTCGCGCTTCCTCTCCTCCTCCTTGCGTTTCTTTTCCTCCTTCTTCCGTTCCTCCTCCTGCTTACGCTTCTCCTCTTCCTTACGCTTCTTCTCCTCCTCCTTCCGCTTCTTATCCTCCTCCTTCCTCTTTCTCTCCTCGTCTTTCCGTTTCGCCTCCTCGGCCTGCCTAGCCTGCTCCTCCTTTTTCCTCTTCGCACTCTCCTCCTCGGCCTGCCGTTGCAGCTCCTCCTGCTTCCTCAACTCCTCCTTCTTCCTGTCCTCCTGTAGCCTAAGGTTCTGCTCCTCCTGAAACACCAAAACCAACATTTCACTCTGCTCTACAACACTCAACCAACGAACCTACTCTACACACCAATATTTGCTGCTCAGTCTTTATTTCTTTAGCGTGTAAGTCCCACAGCGAGGTGGGCAACTGGCCCGGAGGTACAGCTGGTATTGGCCCAACCTGCGAATCACAACTTCCGTCAGACTTCTGCATCGCGAAGAGATCAAACGAATGTATACCTGTGCCAACCAGTTCTGCGCGTTGAACTGCGGATTTATCTGAGGCGGTGGCTGCGGCCAGACGCTGTCCATGTGCGGGGCCTGCGGATGACCGTTCACGTTGACATTCAGCTGGCGCAACAAGGACTTGATGGGATTGTCCTCCTGCGTGGCTGCCGGCGTCGAATTTATACTAGTCTGCTGAATCCCGGGTATGTTCTGCATACCGCCCATCTGCTGGATGAGCTGCTGTATGGGATCCACCGCGGGAGGATGGGCTGGCGGGGTGGAATGCTGGTTCGACGGCAGATGAGCCTCCGGCTGCGTCTTGGCCTGCAAAACGGTTCGTATATTCACCCGCTCCCGGCCGAGCGCGGAGGTGTCTAGCTCGCGCCAAGTCTCCCACAAACCTGCTGCATCTGAGAGAATAGCTGCATGACAGGGTTGGAGGCCTGAGACGGTGGTAGGTGAGGTACAAACGGATTCGAGGAGATTGGCACCTCTGGCATCTCTGAGTCCTGTATCACATACTGATAGATCAGCTGATTCTGCTCCACGGCGCTCAACTGGGCCCAGTGCTCCGACTGGGACAGCTTCGCTATGGCGGACGTTCTCATCTGCCTCAGCAGCAGCTGTTGGTTCTGCAACAGTCGCATCTGCTGGTACTGGAGCAGAAGGAGCGGATCCTCTATGCTGGGTTTCGGCAACGCGGACATCCCAGCGGGGACGGTATTAGGAGCGGGCGGTATCACCTGATCCGTCAACTGAAAAACATTCGCCCAAGCAAATTCGTTAACACCGGACTTACAAGGGAAGATAACGAATCCGGAAATTCGAACAATTGTGAAACTTTGTGAATATACAAGGAATTTCCTACTGATTGCAACGCAATTTTTGTTTGCTGCCCAAATTCACTCTGCGCAGGTGTTAATGACTCCTGAAAATTCTGTCACTCCCCGATTTTGTGTTATAACTCGCGAACTGTAAGAGATAGAAAAAAATTTTCACGACAAAAGTTACTTCTTTTAATTAGATCTATCATTTCGTAAAAAGTTATGTTACAGTTCGCGAGTTTTAACACAAAATAGGAAAATAGCCGAATGAATTTCTGTAGGACAAAACAATTGCATTGTAATGAGGAGGAAATCCCCTGCATATTCACAACGTTTCAGAATTTTTTTAACTTCCGGGTTCGGGATCTTCCCTTGTTAAGCGAGAAGTATTCGGAACGATGAATTATTTGGAGTTACTTCAGCTTTAAGGTAGTTCCTAACTTAGAATTGGGTAATAAACGATAAATATAAAGTAGTATAATACTATAGAACTACTAATAATAATTTTTAACATCGTGTATATTTTAAAAAGTTCAATGTTAATGTAAATAATTGTAATACGAAAATAGAATATTAAATTGGTTAGCGTAGTGAGCTGGAGTAAGTGGTTTTGAAGGAAATTTGAAAGAATTCTTGAATTTAGTAGATTATTCAGGAACTACCTTGAAAATGATTCGGAAAAAGTAACTTCGTTCCGTATTGAAGCAAATTAATCATTTCGAAATGAACATTCATTTTTGACAAGTGTTTAAATTTTACTATATGAAGCAGAAAGTGTTTGTGTTTGTCTGTGGCCTAAAAACTTCAGAACGGTAAACTCTGGTGTCACGAAATGTGTCCTAGCACATTATGCTTAGCTAATCCAAAAGAATGCAACTATTTTCACAAAAAAATAAGTAAACAATTTTTTTTACCAAATCAGAATCTAAATTTCGAGCGATGCCGAGTAGTAAAGCTAGTAAAATTATAGATAGTCTTCGGGACTATTCTGTCTTTAAGTATCTCTTATTGAAATAAAAATAAGATGATAAATTGACTAAATAAATAAATAATTCAGGGAAAAATCGCGTCCTTGTTTGAATAAATTAACCCATGTTTTATTCAAATACTGCCCAAGTTAGGTCAGAAATAAGAATGTTTCGCGGTTCTAGCGATGTGACTCTTGTTTAGAAATTTGAAAATTTTAAGCGTTCTAAAAGGACATTATAATTACAAGTGCAAACTAGTGGCTTGCATATTTATCAAAGTATAAAGCGAAGCGTTACCTTCAACGGAGGTATCTGCGGGCCAGGTGCGAACGGTATTCGCCCGCACATCTTCATCAACTCTCCGAGAGTGGTATACCGTTCGTCGCAGGTTCGCCTGACCATCAAACCTGCAGTGAAGTAGCCCGCTTTACACCACTCCGCCATTTCGCTTGCTAAGAACGGGCCCTGAACTTCGCCCTGTGGATCACGGTAAAACCATTTCTCCTGTCCGTTCGTTGGTGGAACTGTGGAAGGTTGGTTACCAATAGAAGGCGGTACGTTAGCGCATTTCTCCCTGTGACTCTCTTCGTCGGCCATCAATTTGGCGACCAGCGCGTCCGCCTCCTCCTTCATTCTATCCAAATCGTCATCGTTTCTCTGCCTCGCGTTCTCCATCCCGTGTACCGCGATCTTAGGTGGCTCCATAGGAGCTTGCCTTTTGCTCGCCATCGTGTCCACCTTTGCCTCGGCCTCCGCCTCCTCCCTAATCTGCGCTTTACTGGGTGACTTACTGCTCCCGGGATCGCTCGTCGGTGCTTTCTCCGGCTCGGGCTGCTCCGCGCTCGCCGCCGCCAGGCTCCGTTTCTTCACAGTGTCCGTAGACGCGGAAGGTGTAGAGGTTTTGGTGGGCGTGCCAGTGTCCGCCGTGGCGGCGGGCGATTTCACTGGTGTGCTGCTCCTCCTCTCCTCCGTGATTTCCTTCTTGTCGTCGGCCGGGTGCAACGGCTTCGGCCTCTCCTTGTTCACTGTGGAGGTGGTGCTGTTGCTGCCGCGACTCGCCTGGCCCTGCGGCGAACTGTAGGACGAGGGCTTGGGCTTGGTTGTGTTGGCGCTTCCCTCGGACACGCGGCGAGTCCTCGATTCCTGAATGCCGCCCGCACTGATCACCCCGTCCTCGTCGTCGTCCGAGTACATTCCGCCGTGGAACGCGCCCGAAGCGTCGAAGCTACCTCCACTCTCACTGGGATTCTCCGTGGCCCTGGACAGAAACGTTAATTACCCATCGATCGGCCTAACCGGGGTGCTCAACCTCGCGACGAGCGAAAGAAAATTTAATATCCGTGCTTTTACACCGCGTAAGGAACTTAAAGCTACGTCTTCTGTATCTACTGCGCACAGATAACGGGAAAATATAGTCACCATTCAGGCAGGTTATCATGATTGTTGTCATGATGATTCGACTCCCAAGTGCGAGCAGTCCGCGGAGGTGGGTGATGCCCCGAGTCGTGTCCACCTCTGTGACTTCCACGGTGCTCCCACCTCCCGCTACTGTTCCTTCCCTCTTCGCCGTCGCCTTCGTTCCTATCTAATCTATCTCTGTCCATACTACCACCTTCGCGCCAACTGTTTCTACCTGATAAGGACAGGATTCTTTGTGTAAGAGAGATTCTTCGGAACACCTCCGAGTCTGATAGAGGTTGTACGCTTACCGCCCCATTTGCGCCAGCCGTCATCGTCCTCTGTGCCACCACGATGACGCCGCCAATTACTCTCCATTAGGGAACTACCGCTAGCCCCGCGGCTCAATTCCTTCCTGGGACTGGTGGAGCCGTTCCACTCCCCTGGATCTGAGGCCCCGTTTCTCTCTGACCATCCACGCTCGCTTTGAGATCTATCGAATGGGCGATTTCTCCCCTGGATATGAAATATACAGTCACTCGTCAATTAAAAAAAAAAACAGGTATTCCCCCTTTCGCACCTATGCGACGGACGAAAGGTTCCTCGTGCAGTTCGCGAAATTAATACGCAACGGATTACATACTTGGAACGGTTGACTGTCGATTCGTGCTCCATCCCCTGAATCGTCGAAGCCAACTCCACGGGAGTAATGAGACGAATACAAGCTACCTCTTCCGTTCCTCCCACGCCCTCCACGATCCACGCTTCCACCTCTTCCTCGACTACCAACATTGGCTATTCCTCCATTCCACATTCGCTAAACGGTTCATTTCGAGTTTAGTCGCGGCCAAGCTTTCGGCGGAGAAGTTCTCGAATTTTTAATAAAAAAAAACAGCGCAGCGAAATTCAGAGCGGCAACAAAGCAGCGACGATTATGTAAAGTACAGAAGAGCAGGTAGGATGGCTCTATGAAGAACTGGCACAAGGGCTCCAGTGTGTTATATTTTTAGATACAAACTCACTTCGTGAGGCAGTTCCCAATATAGGATGCAATAAAGATATACAATCGCTAAATAATAATAATCGGCGAACAGAAAGAGATGTGACGGGACTTGATTAACACGTAAGTATCAATGCGTTTAATTAATTACCGTTTCATCCTCTGTCATCTGTATGAGAGCCAATGGAAGCTGAGTTTTCTCGATATATAATGGTGAGAAACCAGTTAATGGTTCGGGCGGCTTGCAGTTGCGGTCGAACAGAATCAACATCTCCTCTCGTCCGTATCTATGTTCTGCTAACTGGTAACGAGGAGTAGTTAGACTCGTCGTACCTCCACCACCGCCGCTATTATTGCAACCATCTCCAGACAGATTGCGCAACCTGTTCATTACAAACCATTAAGCCACGCGAATACAAAACTACTTAATCGTGTAATCGCGTCAAAGTATTACAAACCATTCTGGACCAAATTTCATAGAATCCGTCATGACGGGGCTATTTGCTGAAAAACCAAAGATATTACATAAACGCAGCCTCGAACCTGGAACGCGTTACTCGTAAACCATTAGCCCCGCGAGCAATCGAGCTCTTCGAGCCGAAGCGGAAGGGAAAGGAAATCTCCGTCGACCCCGAATCGCTCCGTTGATAGTTTCTCTAGCGAACACCTCTCGAGGGCTCTGACTAAGTAACAAGGGAGGCTCGGAGAAATAAAGGCAGGATGACGGAAGCACACGCATCGATAAGGAAACCCTGCCTCGTAAGATTCCACGAATAAGGCTCCTCGGCGAACAGAGTCGCGTGAGAATAATCGCTGCCAAGTGGTCTGCGCTTTAGTGGCCTGCACCGTCGGGGGACGGCGTCGAGGGTTTTTACCTGTTGCTCGACGGAAACAGAGCAACCCATGTGGCTTTACAGCGGACACCAGAGACGGCGTTATTCCCTCGGGGGACGCGAAAGGGGAGCGATGCTAAGTAGGGTGAAAAGTAGGAGAGCACGACAGACGGTGGCGAAAGCAGCCCGTCGATAGCTCCGAATGGTTTTGCTCGCTCGCGATTATCGGCGGTCGGAGCACGGGTGCAGAGAGACGAAGACGGAGGCGTTAGACACGCTACGGGCGGTCGGCTAGATAGGAATGGTGCGCATTTATTTATACATGGTCCTAAACAGACCGATCTCCGTGAGCCCAGGTGGCAACATTAACCAAACTTTTTTTTCGCTCGCGAACGTCACGGATGCCGACGAGCGGCGAGCGTGCCGTGGCGAATATCGCGTCGACGGTCCCGATTGCTCGCGGGGCAACGGGTACGTGGAGAAATCGGCCGTTGAACGAGAGAAATACCTCACTGATCGTCGAAATTACTGAGGACAGCGATACAACACACCAATATGGCTGATGGTTTTTTCGGAATAGAGCGCATGCGGGGACCGCTGGTACACCTGGCGCGACGAAAGTCACTAGGCTGAGTTTTCCAGCCACCATCAGCTGAAGAAATTTCTCGTTTTTCGGCCCCCATCCGTCCCCGTTCTGGGTTCCCCAAACGACTTTCTCTGAAACGCGGCTTTGTTCCGATTATTTTTTATTGCATTTTTCGAAAGTACCACCTTTTCGGAATAAAATGCCGCTTGGTTTGTAGTAAAATTCGTGAAATTGTGGATTTGGCAGCTAAAAATGTCAAGCGGCAAACTATTGCGTCGCCTTTGCCCAGAAACTTTAAACGCGTTTAACTCGAATATTTTTTCCTGATTGCGAACGAATGGAGGTTCAGATCGACTTGGAAAAAATTACAGGATATGTGAAACATGTGCCATTTTGGCGCAACCCTCTGATATGGTCCGTAAAAATTCGCGATTTTTATTAAAAAATTAAGAAGTCACCGGAATTTGGTAGCGCACCATCATTGTTTGTGCGCTACCAAAATCCGGTGACTTCTAAGTTCCAAGTGGAAGCTTTGAAACTTCTAAAGCTCCAAGTGGAAGCTTTGAAACTTCTAAGCTGCAAGTGGAAGCTTTGAAACTTCTAAAGCTCCAAGTGGAAGCTTTGAAACTTCTAAGCTCCAAGTGGAAGCTTTGAAACTTTTTAGCTATATCATTGTTTGTGCGCTACCAAAATCCGGTGGCTTCTTAATTTTTTTATAAAGATTTCGAATTTTTACGGACTATATCATAGGTTTGCTCCAAAATGGCACATGTTTCACACAATTAGGAGAAAATGAACAGAAAAAAATATTCGACAAAAACGCGTTTAAAGTTTCTGGGCAAAAGCGACGCTATAGTTTGCCGCTTGACGTTTTTAGCTGCCAAATCTACAATTTCGCGGATTTTACTACAAACCAAGCGTCATTTTATTCAGAAAAGATAATACTTTCGGAAAATGCAATAAAAATATCGATTTTTCGACTGCCTAGTCCCCTTAATGATGGAATTATATCGTTCGATTTGATTATTCTATACTTGTAAGTGGGAATCACGGTGCGTGGCTGTAGCTTTTCATCTCGTCAGCTGAAGGGGCTATAGAATTGGTTACTAGAATGGAACGTAATGTATTTTGAGTCCTTGCAGTCTTGCGAAACCTGATACGTACACAGTTTAAATTACATTTGCTTTACAATCTTGAGTTCTGGTTCGCTCGTCGTCCCAGCGTTCTTCGTAACTGTAAAGGCGCGTTTAGACCAAACGAACGAATGCTCCTTCGCCCCTCGTTTCGACAAATCCGTGCTCGTTTAGTGTAAACGGCAATCTTCATTTGCAACTTTTTGAATTTTGTCGAAGTGGGGAGCGAACGAGCATTCGTTCGTTCGGTTTAAACGCACCTTAAGGAGAGCTATAGTGTCTCAGAAGTTCTCCTTGTTCGCGTGTAGGGAGATATCGGAGAGATAAATAGAAATTGCTCGCAAGGGGAGAGTAACAATGCGAGGCTCCCGAATCAAACAAAGTAGTGCGGCTTCTTGACTATGATTCCGTATTCCGCGACTGCTGGGGTGAGATCTTCCATGGTCAACGTGTAACGTCGATCCTTGCCCTTCGTCTTCGTGTTCTGGTTCGCCCCGCGTGTCTTGCAGTGTTGCAGAGCATCGTTCGCTATCTCGGATATGAACTTCTGTGCTGCTAGGGAGACTAGGCGTACTCTGAAATTGAAACGAGCGTCAGTAGCGAAGATCGAGCAGCCAAATTTCACCACAAACTACTTACATTCTAGGATCCGTCGCGTTGAAGCCTGCAGTGTGCAAATAATGTTCGCTGATCGCATCGGGCACCTGAAACAGAAGCGTCGTTTGTTACGCTGTTCGGGAAGTGACTGAACTACGATTAGAATTCCCGATGAAGCTACCGTAGGCGTGTAGTCTTCAAGTTGCAGAAGGAAATCTGAAAGAGGTTGCCCAGCCGTTTTCGAGTCTTCGTTTGCTGCGTACATTGGCGGTGTATCTCTTCCGAAATCTTCGGACATGTTGACTAAGCGTCTTTCACTAAAATGCCAACCCTGAGATGAAAATATTTATTTAGGATTGGTTTGTTTGTAACCCTTGTGGACATCAGATTTAAATAACTCAGGCTCTAACCTCGAAGCAATAGGAGTTCTGCGGTCTCTCGCAGAAATTCCCCTTTCCTTAGACAATAACAATGATTCTGCTAACTCGATCCATGCAATTATTCAGTACTAATTAAAGAAGCAATATTAATCTTTGCACGTCAGCCATAAACAACGTCAAACTGTGCATCAGTAATGTCAACACGATCTTTCATTGTCTAGGGAGAATTTAAAGTCTCGCCTAGGGAATATATCGATCATTTTCCCGCGCTTCGTTTGAATATGGGGCGAGCTCCACTTACGCCCAAATCGCCCGTGAGTTTCATTAAGGGTAGTTTTTCCATATACGCCAAATTCAGAGTTGATTTTCTTGAAAATGAAGCGCGAGATCAAAAAATTTTATTCCTTTTTCTCGACTTATTTACTTGTTATAAGTCGAAAAGAAAGAGTAACTTTTTTCGTATCGCGCTTCATTTTCGAGAAAATCGGCTTTCAAATTCTTCACGTTGTGTTCAGTTGCGTACAGAAAATCCTACTTAATGAAAATCACCTTCAATCAATGGATTTCGCCCAAGTAAGTTCTTCTGTGCAATACGATCATGTTCCTCTCAAACATTTACCCATCCCGCGATACTAATCTAATCCCTTAACCAGCCCCTTTTCCCCTTCGCTTAATTAATTTTAATAAGAATTCGTAGCTCCGCTAAATATGAAAGTTTAGTTTAATGCATCTGCTGGAAAGTATTGGAAAGTGGACTATCTACATAGAAATGCATACAATATGAACAAGTTACGACGTTTGTAGTAATGATTTAAATGGTAGCGACGGTATCACAGAGTCCGACTGGACTTTCTCGTATTTCAGCTTGTTTAGAGCGACGCTTTGACTGATTTGATCAGCCGTATGCGTCAGGCCGTAGTAGTCTACGAATAAACCGTCTGGGTCCACCAGGTATATGATGATCGTGTGATCGACCTGGAATAAAACATTGGCATCAGTAAACGGACCAATTCTGACTCTACAAAAATAAATTACTAACGATGTAGTCGGCATCCTGGTCCTTGGGTCCACTGCTGTAGTATACCCTGTACGCTTTGCACACTTTATTGACCTGCTCTTTGGAGCCAGTGAGACCAATGATTTTATTGGAGAACTCTTTAATGTATTTGCCTACGATCTCCGGCGTGTCTCTGTCCGGGTCCACGGAGATGAACAGAGGCTGGACTTTGAGCTTGTGTTCCTTCTCTGGAATTTAAGGAGAATTACTGGGATAACGTGTTTAAAGCCCGATGCGAAGAAATTGATTCTTTGATGTACCGAGTTTGTCGACAGTCAATGCCAGCTTCTCGAGTTCATCCGGGCAGATATCAGGGCAGTGCGTGAAGCCGAAATAAATCAGAAGCCACTGCCCCAAGAAGTCCTCGGACTTCACTAGCTTCCCTTCGGGATCTACTAGCTCGAACGTCCCCCCTATCGCCGCTTTCCCTATTTCGCGCCTCCTCTCGCGTTCCATTAGTAGATCCTTCGTCGCTTTCAAGTAATACAAGTACCCCAGGAAAGATCCTCCCATCACGGATGTGATTATTAAGCTCCTCCATGTGATGGGACTTTTAACGAAGAAGTCTCGCTTTTTCTTTGGTAAAGTGCTTATGCTGTCGTTCTGACGCAATGGTCTGAATGTATTGAAGCATCGCGCTTGTGGGTAATACTGTGCATAGCTACGCAAGCTCTGGAAAGATGCCTGGGAACCATCCGAAAGAGTAGTTTTTAGCTAACTTGGTAATCGTAAACTGTTTTATCAGTTAAGCCGATGACTTAAGTGAGTACTTCTCTGATATAAGGACATGTGCGTTTCGTAAAAAGTCGTTCGAAAATAGTACTCACTTTCTTAAGAGCTTGACTAGAACACCTGTTTAGTAGAATAATTGATTGGTTGATTAAACTTGACATTATTCTTGGGATCGAAGTTAATCAATTTGAAACTCCAAATAGGTTATGGTTTAACTGCTTCGAGAGGTGCGCCGCTTATAGGCGCGCAATTTGAAGAGTTGTTCTGAATTTGAAGTTCAAAAAATTCTAATATTTTGTGGATATGTAGGGGATTTCCTACTGAATACAACGCAATTTTTGTTTGCTGAGGTAAATTCAATCTAAGGGAGTGTAATTGACCCCTCAAAATCCAGGTATTTTCTGACAGATTTGATTAAAAGAAGTAACTTTTGTCTTGAAACTTTTTTTCTATCTCTTACAGTTCGCAAGTTATAACACAAAATTGGAAAATAGCCGAATTTTCAAGGGTTAATTTCACCCGCTTCGAGTGAATTTTGGCAGGAAACAAAACTTGCGTTGTAATCAGGGGGAAATCCCCTACATATTCACAAAGTTTCAGAAGTTTTTGAATTTCTGGGTTTGGGATCTTCCTTAGTAAGGTAAGATGAATAGATTTTGTGGAATATTATGGTTATCAGCAGTGGCAGATTTAACGGGCGGCCAATGAGCACTTGTCGCCTGGGCCCGCACCCAGAAGGCCCCCTAGGGCCCCATCCTAACAAAATTATGATTTTATCCACACTATATTTTTTTTCTATACTATTACACTAAGCCCTTTTTTTTTTAGTAATCTACCTCTCCATTTTCCGGAAATATGGGCCCTTGCCCAGAAGGCCCTCTAGGACTCAATCTTAAAAAAAATGACATGATTTTATCCAAACACTAGGTGTATTTTATTTTTCTGTACTACTACATTTAGCCGTTTTTGCTTTTAGTAAACTACCTCTCCGTTTTCCCGAAAAATGGGCCCTCAGAACGTTTGCCACCTGGGCCTTTTCCCTTAAATCCGCCACTGGTTATTACATAGTTATACAATATTGCAGGAGTTGATAGTAATAGTATTATTAAGTTAAGAGTTTATCACTTAAAAATTGTAGAATTCACATCTGCGCCCTTATCTGCCATTTTTATTATTTTTCTTCATATCTAAGACATGACAAGAAAAAATGATAGAATCTTTATTGCAACGCTTTCTCATTCACGCGATAAATAGAGTTTTATCTTCACGAAGAAATGCATTGTCCACGTTGCAGCACCACTGATCTTTCCTTCCAGTTCACAGCGGTGTTCGGGGTACAATACTCCCACCTAGACAGTGTTTGGATGAGAAAAAAGCGATGAATTAGAATCCATTTGCATTAGGGATGAGTTTCAACAAACTTAACATGCCTGTTGCCTTTCTGATCCTCCAGAGCGAGCTTGTTTATCAACAACGTATCTGCGTAAGGATTTTTAATCGCGTCTTCATTGATTTCATCGATGAGGGTCTGATACCAAATCTGCCCCTCTACGGTTGATCGATCGCTAGTCAGAGATTGAAACTCCCCTGCTGCAATATTGTGGAAAATCCAGTTGCTCCTCCTACTTAATATACTGGAACAAATATTTACGTCGTTAAGATTGCATGTTCTCAATCATGTCTGATAGATATTTATTATCAAAGAATGTACATCTGATAATCGAGGTCTCATCTTACCTGCATCGGAGTTTGAAAGTAGTGGTGGAATTGCGCTGGTCAATCTTCAAGTACAATGTACCCGATGTCCTTGGCGTATCCTCAGATATGGTCACCGAGGATCTCAGAGGCTGACCTAGGTAAAGCCCAAAGAAAGAAGATCAATCTCGATGAATATATGAAGTCATCTTTGTCATTCATACCACAGAGTGGTTCCTCGCCCCTAGTTGGCAAGTAGTAGATCCCTAAGGGGCCGATATTAGCCCTGTAGCCCATCTCTTGCGTCCACGCTGTGTCCTCCATAGGGAAGCACAACCCATTTACATAGGAGGTTCTCCCTTTCGGACAGGGCCAGGCGATGAACCTGCAGGATTCATTCCCCCCTCCGACGCTCTCCAGGAAGAGTCTCCAGGCCCTCAAGTGGCTGCACGCAATCTCCCTGGTCAAAGTTTCCTCTGAAACATGGCCAACTGTGTAGCTTACGTTTTCTATCAAGAACCTCCCAACTAGAAACAGGGACTCACCGTTCAAGTGACTGACAACCACAGAGTTCCTCACGTCAGTGCAGCCAGGCTGCTCCCTGCCGCCGTTGGGGAAGAAGTCGATGTGGCCAAGAGGCTTCAGCAGCCCGAAGCCATCAGCGAAGTCCTCGGACCCATCTGTGTGTATCACATCTACGAGCTGAGCGTCTGTGGCGTCCAGCTTTCTTGCCTTCTCCCTGAACAGGTGGTTCCTGAAGAAGGGAGACGCAGGGTCCAAGCCTGTTATGCGACCCAGGAGGAGTCCCCGCTTCTTGAGTACTTCCGAGGCGCAGCCAGCCACGTGGGCCCCAAGGCTGAAGCCGATTATGTGAATGTCTTTTGGGGAAGTCCCTAGGTTAATGGCGTCTTGGAGGACCAGAGCTAATTGGCGACCTACTAGCTCGGTGTTTGCCACTGCCGCTTGGTAGGTGGTCGCTGCGCCCCTTGTCCAGTCGAGCACCAGGACGTTCGCGTCCTCCTGAGGGGAATTCCGTGGCAATTCATCTGTCTAGGACCTAGGTAGACTCTAGGTGATGGGACTTTTGGCTTGCAGAATGGAATGTTTCAGATTTTATATCAAAAGCTTTTTAATTTCCATGACGGAGTGAAGTGTTTGGATTTTAAAGACACTCATAGTGGGAGGGATTAGGAGGGTTCCTTTGGGTGAGAGGGTATTTTTTTGGCTACTACTGTGATTCAGATGGAGGATCTTATTGAAGAATTCTCTGGGAAGTACAACAGCTCGGAATAAATATTCTCTTGAGTAATAATACAGCTAAAGAATTAAGTCTAGTTCCTAAGTAAAGATTCTTTGAATTACCAGGTCCAATAAATTCCGTATCACAAGAATAAATCCAACATCACTCCCACTTCCCTTGAACCCATGAATGACAACTTTCAAGGGCTTGCTGCCATCAAATTTGGACTTCTGCATGGACTCCGAGCGGTCGCCATACTCAAGGTGCTCAGGGGAATCCCTTCCCAGGCGGGTGTACAACAGGAATCTAGTCCGAATTACGCTGGGATGTTCCGGTGGCCGTTTCAGGGTCAGACGCGGTAGAGGATCGGCGAAGCAGCCGAGATTATCTGAAACATTTGCCTGTTATAAACGGAGATGATGAGAGAAATCTTCTAAAGTGAATACCGTAGCAGATTTTGGGCTTGGCGTCCTCGCGCGTAGCTCCGATCTTGCGCAGCACCGCTCTGTTCCTCGCCATGAGCAGCTTTACTGAAAGTAGAGGAAGAAGCTTAATGAAAACTCCTTCGTTTTAAACAGAACCTTGTCGCTCACCAGAACGTTTCCCCTCAGCGCTCCAAAGGGCGAGGAATAGGATGGCGTAGAAGACCAAGGGTTTAGCGTGCCGCATCTTCGGTCGTCCAGTTAGATTCTAGTCTCTCAGCAAGCTCGCCGCATTCCGCGTCACCTTCCTTTCTCTCCTTCCTTCCTTCACGTCCCTTCCTCCGTTCTTGGGGTCTTTTTCCTCATAAATATTCCCCGCGCCGCCTGTTATCTTCCTTTGCACCCGCAGCAGGAAACTAAATGCAGCTGGCCAAACTTCTTCCATCTGGCAGCGAAAGAGCGCGCGATCCCTTTGCGCAATTGTCTTTACGCTGGTGAACACGGGGCAAACGACTTGCCATTCGAACGACGAATGCGATGGAACTGCGACCATGGAAGCCGCTGCTGTCGCAGCTTCCATAATAACTGAAGGAACTTAAGCGTCAGTGGCTGTTTAAGATTCTAGAAACCCCCGCTTCGAGTTCCGAATGGCCGCGCTCAATTGCAATTAACTACAGCTTAGCTTACAGGTAGCAGGTAACGGAGACAGTGGCCATTGATGGAACGTGAAACTTCATGCACATTGATTGCCAGTGTGTGGACAGAACGCACGTGCAAAAAACGCTGTACTTTCCCTCCACGACGATTGCACGATCCCCTTTTGCACCATCGAACATGATGTAATACTTGTGACGTCCAGCGAGCGTTAACAGTGGCTCGTCGTCTGCATCGAGGAGTGCTGCTTTCACTCAGAGGGTTCAGCAAGATTGTTTGCATAGAGTACAACGGTTATGCAGCCTGTTAACGCGCTTCGGCCTACATTTGCAGCTCTCCACTTACGAGAATCGTTGGATTGGGCCTCTACAGGAATTCTAGCTATTGCGAAACTCAAACAGCTTGGCTGGTGATCGGTGATACTTGAATCCTTGCTCGTGGAAGTGTGCCCCATTTCTGTTAATAAATGATAAGCTTGTTAATATTTTACTTACGATGCTGGCTGTATCTTGCGAAAGTCTTGTTTTTGAAGTAAAATTCCCTGGAGTTTTCCTTAAATGAAGAAAAATTTGAAGATAAATGTCTACAGTTGAAGTACTTGGCGTATAAAATTGATTTTCTATTTTCATTAAAGTGGGAGCGAAGTAGCAGACCTGTTGATTTTTCTTCCAGTTTGCGGGACAGAATGATGAATGATTCTCTTCCTTGGATAGTAATTGACTATGCAAACAAATGAGAGGGAAGCTACTGTGAATGAGAAAGTTAAAACGTGTAATTGATTTCGAAGTAAAGGTTGAGTTTAAGCCGTGGAAAGTTGTCTAAATTTATTCTCGAAAGGTCCAGCAAACCGGAGAGACGAGTTCTCCATTTATGATTCTTATTTACGAAGCTGTCCAGGCGGACCGGCCTTATCCATCTAATCTGCATCTTTCGGAGATCGTTCGAAGATACCAATGTAACAACAGATTGAAAAACAAAATTCTACATTCATCTATGTCTTTCGAAATCTGTAATCTCTTGAAATAAACCGAAATGCAAACGGAGCTAGAAATAAAGAAACTCGACTTTTGTTAGTTCCCATGTCCTGCTGTCCTCGGCGAAAATTCCACCTTCTATGATCCTAAAAATTCTAGAATAATTAAGGAAAACGATCTCTACGGAAAAACTTCCTCTTTGCGAGAAAAACAACGGAGAGACAGAGGACAGTTCATCCAGTTCAGAGTCAGAAGGGCATATGACGACGCACTTTTACACGCAAAAGTTCTATTTACATTTAAACGTATCTACGTTAGAGCTATTGTTTTGACCCGGGTAGACAAAAATTACCCGGGTAGATAAAAATTACCCGGCTACCTGAGTAGGCAAAAATTACCCGAGTATCTATGAGAAACCCGAATAACTGAAGTGTGATGAGATAGTTGAGAATTTCGATTTGACAGCTATATTTCGACTTTCGATCATTTTCGGCTAACATCAGTAATGAACGGAATAAACTTCAAGCAGTTGAATGTAGTATCGTACGGGTACCCGGGTACTCGAGTACCCGGGCGGGCGGGTAGTAAGAGCTCTAATCTACGTTAGATTTATTCTCAAATCAACAGATTTAATTCGTGAACCCGCAAATCTTAAATATTGTCTTAAACATGATGGATGCTGAACTGATAAACGTTAATACTTCCAAATTCTTTAAATCTCGAGGGAGTGGCACACGGTAAGCTGTATTGTTATCTGTAAGAAAATCATGTTTGTTGTTGTTGTTCGATCATCTACCTCCATGTAGACCAACAAATCATCGCTGGACCCACCACGCACATTGTTTTCTTTTTATCAATGCTCCCAATACGAAAATGACTATAATTTGCAAATGATAAATTCATAATCCGGCCACTTTTCGGGACTATATATGGAGGAGACATTTTACATGCAGTTAATTGGTCCGAGATCCATTGTGAATAGCAGAGATGTATCGTTCGGCAACAATGCTCGCGATATTTTCCATTTTCTGCTTCATCGCGACGGTGACACTCGGCGTGCCACTCGAAGAAGAGAATTACAAGCTGAGCTCCCCGCCCAGGGTTGCTTACGATGATTCGGTATTCCTCACTTCTGCGCCAAACCCTGTAAGTAGATTTCTTCAACTACTTTGACACTCGACTGGCACATTCCTTGAATATCAAAGATTCAGTGAATAATTCCTTAAGGGGGGAACCCCGAACGACGAGCGTTGTGAGTGTTTTTTTTTTTTCGGAAACTAAGCAGAGGATTCATTTCAAACTATGAGAGTATTTTTCTATACTTATGAACAAAAGAAAAAACCATCAGTTAGCAAAAAAAATATTATTTCAAAGATTTATTAATGCAATTGTCAGTCGCTTCGTTTCGAAATTTGGTGTACAGCGTGTAGCATAGCAGCTGTTCTATGTATTTGAAACAAAAAAAAAAATATTTGTTAGGAAATTCCTATAGAATAAACATATTTTTGGTTTTTTGATTCAAATAAATGGTACAGCCGTTGTTCAGCAAATTTCGAAACGAAGCAGCTGACAATTGTATTAATAAATCTTTGAAATAATATTTTTTTGCTGATGATTTTTTCTTTTGAAAAAATACAAATTTTCATATAAATTTTAGCTTGTCGTTTGGGGTTCCCCTCTTGAGCCTCAGTAGCTTTCTTCTTGGGCGAATTGAAGAGGCTCGATCCCCCAAGACCTGAAAGACTAATCACTCAGCATTAGTTTAACTCCTTCTCTCCTTCACGCAGCAAGAACGAGCAGAAATGGCCGGGTACACTGCTGAGACTCACGAGGCAGTCACTGAGGACGGATACATCCTGCAACTGTTCAGGATCACAGGATCAAAGAAGAGCCCCAAAGCCGACAACAAGCCTCCCGTGCTTCTACTCCATGGACTCCTTGACTGCTCTGCCTCATGGGTGCTTGCCAAACCAGAAAAGAGTTTGGGTATGTCAGAAAAGAATAAGAAGAATATAATAAACTATCCTCAACATTCGCTCCGATTTTTAGCTTTCCTATTAGTTGACTGGGGGTACGACGTGTGGTTGGGAAATGCGCGTGGTACTAGGTACTCGAGGAAACACAAATGGATGACCACGCAGGATAAAGAATACTGGGCGTTCAGGTAAGATCCCCGTCTTGTTATCTCCAATGAAGAGAAACTAGCAGCGTACACTGTTAGACATTAATTACACTGATTGAAATCGATGAACTTGAAGCCAACGTTTGCTTTGATTATCTGAGTGGCGTTGAACCGATAAAATGTTTCCATGTAGTTGGCACGAGATCGGAATATACGATCTCCCAGCGATGATCGATCACGTCCGGGAGGTCAGCAAGCGGGAGAAGATCCTGTACGTGGGCCACAGCCAAGGAACCACTGCGTTCTTCGCGATGGCGAGCGAGCGCGTCGAGCAGCAGGAGAAGATCGAGGCTATGTTCGCTTTGGCGCCAGCTACCTTTATGCCTAGAAACACGAACGTCTTCATCAGACTCCTGGCTCCCATTGCTGAAGATATCCATGTAAAGTATCAAAGGCAATGGCGGATTTAACAGGGCGGCTGACATTGACAAGCAATCGCCGCCTGGGCCTTTGCCCAGAAGGCCCCCCAGGCAGGGCTGCCACCCGTCCGGGTTTCCCCGGATTTGTCCTCTTCTTTTAGAGCATCCGGGGACTTCTGGGGGGATTTTCCGTAGTGATTCGGGTTTCTCGATGCTGCTCGCTCAAAAAGTCATAAATATTTTATCTTTAGTCCTTGACCGCGGTTACAGTCTATAATTTACAGAAATTTTTGTCTTGGGATATCGTACCTAATATAAAAAATAGGTAAAAGTGTCCGGGTTTCAAGTGGAAATGTCCGGGGTTTTAATGCCCCTTGTCCTAGATTAATGATTTTACAGATGGCAGCCCTACCCCAAAGGGATTTTTTTTCTTAAATTCGCCACTGATGAGAGGGTACCTCAAAGACGTGTGCACTTCCAGCGAAGAAACCAGGTCGTTTCAAGTAATCATTTAAATGATCTTCTCACAGAAACTGACAAACCTGATAGGCATGTATGAGTTCATGCCGACCGATGAATTGATGCAAACTCTGATACAATTGGTGTGCGGCAACGGAGCGATTACTAAGCCGCTGTGCCAGCAGATGGTGACGCACTTCATTGGAACCAATGAAAGAGACCTCGACTTGGTAATAAGATACATCTATTTCATGGATACTTCGTAGCGTTCCATAATGTGACTGAACGATCATTTATGTGTAGGATCTTATACCCGAGGTGATAAAATACGATCCTGCTGGTGCGAGTGTGAGACAACTTGTGCATTATGCTCAACTTATCAATTCTGGTTAGTAGAGTCACTTTGGTAAATGGAACCCAGTGGCGGATTCAGAGTGTGTGGGGGGGGGGGGGCGCCCCTCCCTCAAGGGAAAAATACTTATTTTAATTTGCAAAATATTTATTTTAACTTAGCAATATGAGAGAAAACATGATAAATTGATACCAAAAAAAAGACACTTTCATTTAGTAGGAAAATATTATCGGGAAAGGTCTCTGCTTTATTTCTCGGACCTACGCCCGCTCCCCCTCTTCAAGAAAATCTTGGAATCGCCCCGCAATCCCCCCCCCCCCTCCCACATCCCGAAAATCCCAAATTCGCTCCTGATGAAACAGCAGGATGAACTAATGTTGGCTCCTTTCTCATAGGAAAGTTTCAGAAATACAACTATGGCTTGGTTGATAACTTGAAGAAGTATGGCGCGATCTTTCCCCCTGATTACAAACTTTATAACATCGAGATACCGGTTTATCTGCACTACAGTAGCAACGATGAATTTGTTCATACATTGGTTTGTATCTTCCGCGCATTTTAAACTTATATTATCTTTTGTACATGTAATTCAACGCTTCGCTTGCAGGATCTGCGTACATTGTACAAGAATCTACCCAACGCCCAGAAATTCCTGGTCCCGGACCGGTGGTTCACACATATTGATTTCATTTGGGGTAAGAATGCTGATACTATGGTGTACAACAAGGTGCTGAGTCTCATGGAAAGGCACCGTTCCTAAATCTTCCTGCTAATGGCACGAGGGAGATTTGTCCCACCATATACATAATCCAACAATGTTAAACCCTAACTGTTTCCTCAGAAAAACTATATGTATGTGTAGAAGAGAAATACTTAAGTAATTGGCAAGTGTGCGAAGAGCTGTGAGAAATAAATTTTACACAAAACCTCTGGAAACTCTTTATTTCCCCACTGTTTCCTAAATTATCCGGGAAAGTCTGCAAAGGCTCTGCGGAAGGAAAGAATTACGCAAGGCAGTGGTTCTCAACCGGTGGGTCGCGAAGTGTTTTCTGGAGGGTCGCCTCGTTTTGTTATTTAATATCATATTAAGTGAGAATTATAATTTGAAATACGTATTTTTAAATAGTTTTCTTTACCTTACTTAAATATTTGAGAAGGGATGTGATAAGAAATCGCCAAAATTACCCCGATGTAATTTACGAATGCCCCCAAGGACTCCCTCTTTCCCGAGAAGAGCTGTAACTGGGAGAAGGCGCGTCGAGCTTCGCCTGAGAATCAAAGGGGCGCATCTCGACGCTCTTTTCGCGCGCTAAACTCTCCGCCGATTTAAACCGCGCCACGACATCAAATCAAATAAATTCCACGCCTCAGCAGATATTGCGATGGTGAATTAACGACTTGAATATTTAAACAAAGGGATCTTTAAATTGTCAATTCTAATGCACGCTGGAACGGTAAACTAGGTTGTTTTCGAATTTCTGCAGCTTGATGGCGAAGATAATTGTTACGTACGTCGAACACCTGCTCGTTAATGATTCACTATCTGTCTTTAAGCCGATCAACCACTTGGTAGTTGGATCCTCGATAAAACTTCGTCTTTCCTTACTACCGTTCATTGTTTACCCGCGAACAAGCCTGATAAGCACGCATTCGAGACAAATGTATCGTGAAAAATGTAACAATCAGGAAATCTCTGCATTGATCTGATCACTGAAAGTATGACTGCTTTGACATTCCGCCCGATAAGTGCGCAATCGGCGGAATTTTTCGCGCAGACATATCTGGAGGAGAGCTTCATATAAAGCCATCCGGTACGAGATCGTGCCTGCTTCTCGTGGGTCTATCGTTCTGATACCATGCTCGCGATATTTTCCTTTTTCTGCTGCCTCACGGCGGTGGCACTCGGCGTGCCTTGCGGGTACGAGGAGTACGAGCTGGGTCCCCAGTCTAGGATCGCCAACGACGATTTGATGTTTTTGAGTTCATCGCCAAACCCTGTAAGTAGATTCTATCAACTGCTTTGCGCAAAACTCGGCGAGCAAATCTTTAAGGGGCTGTTCCGGTCTAGAGCCCGTAAAATAGGGCGATTTTTAGGAATTAATTAAAGGAAAACTACAATATATAATTTAATGGGACTTGTTGCATGGTACTAAGGATGTATTAAACTATAGAAATACATTTTTTGTCTTATAATTAATCCTTGCAGACGGCACTGGGGGAGTCGTTAAAGTCAAGGGCATGAAACTCACTCGTGGACTTAGCAGTAAAAGTTATAAAAAATGACATTTTGTTGAGAAAATAACAACACTTAAAATTTGAAATCACTTTTTTTATTATATTTTTCATTCTTTCAAGGCCTTTAAAATTACAAATATTTTTTAAATTTTTAGTGGTTTCTCCGCGAGCCAGAAGTATATTCTTCAAAATAAAAATATACTTTTGCGAGATAAACGCGTTTAAAGTTTTGCGTGCGCGCTACTCAAATGTCAATAACTTCGGTAATCTTACGAATATCGAAAAATCCTTTTAAACACGTATTCTTAAAAGATTTTTAGACCGAAAGCTCCCGTTAAACCTCGGTAGCTATCTTCTTGCGCTCATTGAAGAGTTCGGCATTATTCGAAGATTATTTTAATTTTATAAAAATTTATTCAAATAATGCTCTGCCCCGAAAATTTGAAAAAGTGATCATTCAGCATTAGCTTAACTCCTTCTCTCCTTCGCACAGCAAGAACGAGCAGAAAATGCAGGGTACACGGCTGAGACTCACGAGGTAGTCACAGAGGATGGATATATCCTGGAGATGCACAGGATTACAGGATCAAAGAAAAACCCCCAAGCCGGCAACAAGCCTGCTGTGCTTCTGGTTCATGGTCTCCTAGACTGTTCTGCCACGTGGGTGCTCGCCTCTCCTGAAAAGGGCTTGGGTATGTCAGAGAAAAATAAACCCCCGATTGCAATCTTATGATAAACTGAAGAGTCCTTGTAAAAAACACTGCAAGTTCCAAAATTGAATTTGTTTCCTTTATCGAAAAATTTAGTCTTGGGGGAAGCCGAGTTGAAGGGGTAAAAATATTTTTAATACAAATTCAGTAGATAAAATTCTGTAGATAATTAAAAAAATTCATTTAAAGAATAAAATCCAGTTTTCTTTACTTTTTACAAAGCTTTCGAATTACTTCACTCGTGGTTACGTTAATCTCCTTTTTCCTTTTATTATTCTATAGCATAAAATTTGATATTTGACAGTTTGAAGTGTTTTCTACAATGACTCTTCAACTGTCTTCAACATCTTCAACCACGATTCTTAGGCTTCCTACTGTCTAATTGGGGGTACGACGTGTGGATGGGAAACGTTCGTGGAACAAGGTACTCCAGGAAGCACAAATGGTTGACCACGAAAGATAAAGAATATTGGTCGTTCAGGTGAGATCATCGCTCTCAATCAAAATTCTCATTTGTCACCAGAGAAAAAGGAGGGAATCTTCGGCTATTATCAGCGACCAATCACGGTCAAGATCATTGATACGCAGCTGTTATTCCTTGCTCCTATGATCTCAATGGGGCGACAATGATAAGATCGCGAAATTACAATCGGTGTACGATTAAATCGGATTGTTATGTATCCATAAAGCTGGCACGAGATGGGACTGTACGACCTCCCAGCAATGATCGATTACATCCTGGCAACGAATAAACAGCAGAAGATTCTGTACGCAGGCCACAGCCAAGGGTCCACCTCGTTCTTCGTGATGGCCAGCGAAAGGCCAGAGTACCAGGACAAGATCGAAGCTATGTTCGCTTTGGCACCTGCTACCTTTATGTCCAGGAGCACCAATGTCTTGTTTAAGCTATTGGTTCCCTTCCGAAACGACATCAAGGTGAAGCATTAGTAATCAAGATACCGTGAAGTCCATATCTCTCAAGAGCTCTTAATCCCCGTTATAATTACGGGGGAAAACACGTGTAACTCGACGAAAATGAGGCGAGCTTCCTGAATTTTTTTCACAGAAGTGGTACGATGAATCTCCTTCGCACTTTTAGGATATTTAATTAATAATTTGTTTATTTTAAACTGTGGAAGTATGTCTATTTTCTTCGCATTGTCGATGCCGAAGTATTGAATCGGCGTGCAGCCTATCGTTCGGTAAATTCTCTTGAAACAAAAAATTCATGATATTTCACATTCTTTATAAAATTACGCGTCGGAAGAACATAAATGTACAAAATTGAGCAAATGGCAGGACTTTTAAAGAAAATGTTACAATTTTCACGACAAATTGTCGCCATTATTCTGCCATAGGAGTAATTAATATTCAGAATATCATTAAATATGTTGCTTGATCCTGCGAGGAATGTGCTTGTGCAGAGACAAGTCATTAGATTGAATAATTTTTTAGTTATGTTGCACACAGATTCACTACTTTAAAAATACCTCCACAGTTTACAATAACCGAATTATTTTGCGGAAAACAAATTTTCCTCAACTTCCTTAGATATTCAAATAAATATCCCAAAACATTCAAAAAGATCCATCGAACCATTTCTTTGAAAAAAATTCACAAATATCGCCTCATTTTCGTCAAGTTACACGATTCTCCCACTTTAAGTAACTCTACTGATACCAGAATAAAAACAGTCAGTGACTAAGGTGCCACAAAATGCTAACTAAAATCATAGAACTACCAGAAAAATCGTACTCCAAAGAAGCTTACACTTCCAGCAAGAGGAAAGGCGATAATCAATTGTTCCAATGAACTTGCAGGCACTGGCGAACCTAATAGGAATATACGAGTTCATGCCAAGCAGCAAATTCGTACAGGATGTTGCCGAACTAGCATGCAAGGATGGCTCGATTTTACAACCAGTCTGCTCAAGTATTATATTCCTCGTCGGAGGACCTGGTGATGTAGAATTCAATAAGGTAGGTAATCGTGAATTTTTTGTTTCCCAGGTGCAAGGACCTATTAATTCCTTCATTGATATTTTATTTACAGACCCTTATATCCGAAGTCGTGCAATATGATCCCGCTGGCGCGTCCACTAAGCAATTCCTGCATTACGCTCAACTTATGCACTCTGGTTAGTAAAAAAAAGAAAAGTTACACCGATTATAGTGATTGGGGATCCTCGAGAGATTAATGCTGATCTATTACTGCAGGAAACTTCGAACAATACGATCACGGGCTTCTTGGTAACTTGAAGAAGTATGGGCAGATTCACCCCCCTCAGTACAATCTCGGAAACATTAAGATACCCGTTTATTTGCACTACGGTAGCAAGGATGTCTTCGTCAATGTCAAGGTTTGTGCACTGTTTATCTTATTCTTGGACGAGTGTGTTATCTAATCTTCGAATTTACAGGATTTGTATCAGCTCTACAAGGCACTTCCTAACGCACAGAAATTCTTGGCCCCGGCTAAATCATTCACGCACCTTGACTTCGTTTGGGGCAAACGCACGGACACGTTAGTGTATAACAAAATTCTCAGTCTTATGGAGAGACACCGTAATGGTTTGGCTTGAATAGGAATTTCTACAGGATCGGTACTCAAATTTCTTCACAAAGATTCTGAATACTCTTCTTACGAGAAGTAATGGAAACACAAGTGTCTTTTATGCAGAGAGAAACGAAATGTATAAATGAAGGAAGAAATAAAACTTTTTAATCAGATTAATATTCTCAATGTAATCTCAATATAATCAATACTGAAAGTATAGTTACTAGGGTCTCCAACCTTCTCAGAGGTAAAAAAAATACATTTTAACAACATTTAATTTTCCAATTTTTCTTAGCCATCGAACAATACTTTTTCAAATTTTCGAGCGATAGTTCCCTTATTGCATCCAACCCTTCAATTATTCAATAATTGGGAATGAAAAAAAGAATAAGGGGCAATATTTGAAACATTCGCAAAAATATTAATAAAAATTCCGTGAGATTTCGTTTCTCAAGGATGATGAACCTGAAATCCTATTTTTAGTAGATAAACAAAAACTTTTATGCAAATGTTGAAGATTGGAATAATTGCGCTTTACTGCACAGTAATTGAAGTTACTTCCATACAGAAAGTAGTAACAACGAGCACGCGTTAATATTGATTATCACTATCACTTTGCACTAACACGTTTCACTATTACTTTTCACTATTTTATTTTTAAATATATTATTTTATTAAGTCTCATCACCGCGAAGGTATAACTACGTTATGTTAGTAGTAGTGAGCCCAGCCTGGGAGGAAATTAAATAAACACAATAAAATACAGGACATAAAATAAATCACGCAAAACCATAGACGAAATACACGAAATAGAACAAATTACGCAAATTAGCAATTGATATTCATAATATTAAGCACATTAACAATTTTCCAAATGTCATTCCATGAAAATTGGAACTTGAAATTTAAAAATATTCTAAAAAAAATAGGAAACAATATTTCCAGTGACAAACACTCGATTCAAGAGTGGGAAGGTGGTGAGAGGAGAAGGAGGATGGTGCAGCCACTTAGGGCTGCTAGAAAAATTGATCAGTAACCAGAAGGACAGCTGATCATTGTCCACTCATTAATGCAAGAAAGCCGTGAGTGGACCGTTTCTTTCTTTCGCAACGCTAGCTTATTACAGACTAAAATCAACTCCCGAGCATAGTCACTAGGACTTTGGACTACTCGCAGCACTAATTTCTCAAACAACTTCAAAATTCCCGAATGGTGCTTCATTACTGAAAATTCTACTATAATTAATACTCTCAAGCAGCTACACTACTCTAACAAATATAAAAAGCTACAGAGAACCACCACATGGGTGGTTTCATTTTTCGCAACACTAATAAAAATTCAATGCACCTGTGTCTCGTAATACGCAACTCTAACTTTAAATCGTTGCAGCCTTCCTAAAGGCTGTGTAGAGTCCCATGCGCAGCAAGTCCAGCTGCTCGGGACTATTTTTCCCCAGGAACATGTCTCTGAACATGTCCCAGGACAGTTTTGGGGCATTGGGGGCTGGGGGTCGCAACTCTAATTACAAACGCGATCAATCATCATCGCAACACTAACTCAAAAAAATATTAACAATCAAACTAGAACGAGTAATTAAAAAAACGCGATCAGTCGCATCGCAATTCTAATAAAAAGAATACAATGAATCAAAATTAATGCTATAAATCAAACTCTATATAGTAACTTTAATTCAAAATACAAGAACAATCTCAAAAACAATCGCGACTCTTTTTTCGAAACACTACATGCAATCACGTTCGATATTTATTCGCAACGCTATGCTGGTACCAAACGCGGGGAATACTCGATTCGCAACGCTAATTCAAGCCGTGATCAACATTTAGTCGCAACACTAACTGGCCGCGTAATCTTCTTCGCAACCCTAATTGAAAACGCGGTGTGCTCAATTTCAGGGGAGGGGGTATCGATGGGTCAGCCTATGGCCAACCAAACTACTACTACTACTACAACTACCGACGAGCATAATGGCAAAGTAATACCTACGAAGAATGACCCTGTACCCGAGGATGCAGGGCCATTCTTGGTAGCCCACATGATGTGGCCGTTTTACTGGCCGGGCTATCTTCGGCTCTTTGGCCACTTCTTTGCTTCGGGCGGTCCGCCCTTCTGAAAATCAAGGGGGTACTCCACAGTGAACGGATTTTTTCTCAGTAAATACAACATATAATGAAATAAATCTTTTTTTTTGGTATAATATAAGAGTAGCTTAATAAATATCGAAAAGATTTATTTCATTATATGTTGTATTTACTGAGAAAAAAATCTTTAAAAATAGCTTGATTTTTCGACCGTTCACAGTGGAGTACCCCCTTAATAGCGTGCCCAAGCCCGTCCTGCCGACCGCGACCAGCGACAATGTGCAATGTCCCACTGGCGTCAAAAAGTCGACATAGCGGGGCTAGAAGCGAGGGCATACCCCACTCGCGCTAGTCTGGCCGTCGACTTTTCTCACAAATTTCCTGAAAGCAGGTCATCGCAGGGGGGAACATGCGATCAGAGAATACGATGACCTGCCCCGGCCCTACCTACTTATATTTAAGTCACACATTCGTACCAGAAGGTAAGTTACCTATCCTCCCGAACAGCTAGGTTACCCATCCTACCGAACAGCTAAGTTACCTATCCTACCGAACAGCTAAGTTACCCATCCGACCTAACAGCTATGTATATTTAAAAAATGGCAAAACAGTCTCTCACACACAATCACACTCTAATAGGTACGTACCAGTTTTCACTGAAATCGGCTAGCAAAGGCAGTGACCATTGCGTACAAGTATGATTTACAAAACAATTAACTATTTTCAATTTCAAACAATGGATTACTTGATAATGTGCATTGTACATATGTATTATGTACACACATGAATCGTTATTACTATCTGGTTTGATTGTACGCGATTGATTAAATATCATATTCCCAGATTATTTACTAGAATGATCATCGTGTGCAACAAGGAATATGATACATTGGTATCGTTATTGCAACGTTATAGTTTCGTTAACATGGTCTTTGATGAAAATCTTTCACCGACGCAAATTCCACCGCCTAACCACACAAACACACATAGGTGGAAAATGCGGCGTGCACGATACACTAACGCAATGCCAGCCGCCGACATGTAATTATTTAGTAAAGAATGTCATCGTGCCCCATTGCCTTCACCCACCCAAGTAGCACCTGGGCACGTGGATGAGTTAAAAGGCAATGAGTACGGAAAGATATCCTAAAAATCCTCAACTAGAAAATATCATTAGTTTGTATAGTCTCTAACAGGCTAATATTCTTTGATCTAACATTATTAAGTAAAGTGGCTCGACTTTCAACTTGTGAATAGTTTAAAGTTTGATAAATAAAAAAAGACTCTACTTTAGATCAAGAAAAAGGACTCTACTCGACATTCAATTAGCGAGAAGAAAGACTCTAAAATTCAATTGTTTAAGAAAATCAATCAAAATTATGAAGAATTTACTTTACGAAATTAAAACGGGCTATTCCATCGTCAAAGTAAATTTCATAAAACAAGAAAGTATGATCTCATGCTAATTACTTTGAATCTGAAATTTCCCCACCCTCAATTGTCTTCTTGCACATGGAAATTAATTATTCTATTGTGTACGCAAACGAGTGACCTTTTTAAGAAAGGAATTACATTTTTATGTATATTATCATCATTTAGAAATCAAGTTACTTTTGAACACGTAGTATCAGAAAAATAAAAGAAATTCAAGTCATTATAATCGTTCCACTACATATGAAATCAAAATGATTGTAGCTGTGGAGTCTGAGAGTATCAGACTTCTTCGCTACATAAAAATTAGCATTCAGTCGTATTGATATTCGTACCAATACCTTCCGAGCTGCTATGCACCTTTATGTGCATTATTTAATAAATATCTACATCAATGTATCATCAATGATAAATATTCGCGTTAGGAACCGTTTATCTTGGAAATTATGATTATAATGTGATTCTATTGAAAAAGCGCGGCGTACAAGAAGGCCCTAGCCTCGTCTAATAAATATATACACAGACAAAAATGTTACAATTCACGGGCATGATTATCATACCCGTGGTCATTATGCTCGTTAAATATACAACCGGTCACTCGTGTCGATTCGGACCAAACGTCCTACGACATGATTGAGTGACCAGAGGAACCATAATGCATGCGCACTCACATTTCGCTGTGCCCCGGTGCCGAAGACGCCAACACCCCTGCTACTGCTCAGGAGAAGTCACCAAACTGCTCAGCTTCGCCCAAACTGTAACGAAGGAACAGAACACGATTATAATTTCTTTCTAAAGTTACGATTGTTTCAACTCTAATATAGAACCACGAAGCAATTCAAAACTAACGAAACTTTTTATCATTTAGACATTTTAAGAAAAAAAAAATGAAAAAATGAAATATTAAAAATTAAAATTAACAAAAGTTCTTTCTTATAATGTCTAAATGATAAAAAGTTTCGTTAGTTTTGAATTTCTTGGTGATTCTGTTCTAAAAATTAATTTGTTTAAAATTGTTTTCTTTCTAAAATTTGGAACAATCAACTCTACTTTAAAGGAATTAAATCAAATACATAGATACTTACATCTTTCCATTAATATGCTGCGCACAAATCTCCTCTTCAGCTGACGCACTGACTCTAATTTCCGACGAGTTTCTCTTTCAAAAGTAAAAAAAAAATAAAGAATAGTAGACTACAAACGTGCCGCAAAGATCATAATCGGCGAACAAAACAGGGAATCTATTCTCGCGATTCGAAAGTCAGAGCCGCGACGCTCGTGAAAGAATATAAATTGCGTAGAAAACACTGGCTCTACCCTCGCGTATCCCGAAATTGTTAACGAAACTCTACTATGAGCAACTGTGCTCTTCAAAACGAAAAACTTTGTACGTCATAAACACTGACTCTATTTGGCCGCATTGCACGCGGTCACAATCTCTGAAAAATAAGTAGGATAGGAGGGTGAAGTGGGTGTGGTTTCATCGACTGTTTGTCACGAAGAAATATTGTTTTTCGTCAAACCAGCCAAGGGACTTTCGCTCCTTGTTATTTAGAATACAAGGTGTGTTGCGAAAATACAGAATGCTCGCTCGATAGGAGCAGCTTTGTATTTCAGTAACACACGATATTATCCAGAATATATTACTGCAGATACAATTACTACATTTAAATGAATCATAGTAGTGGCTTTTGTCATTAAAGTTGTAAACAAGTTCGTGTTATTCGAATAATACTTTAAAATATATCACGATCTTTATAAATATCCAAAATTCATGGCAAGAATCAAAATTCGTTAATTATTCATGCTTGAATAGCATGTCCTTGATCAACTACGCAGTTTCTGAACATAAAGAATAAAACTTGCATGCAAAACCGAACGTAAATGCAATTACAACAGCTTCATAGAAATAGATTCTTAAAAATCATTGAAATATCATCGAATTCTACGTAAACGCGACCGAAATGCAATAGAATTCGATCATTCCAATATTTCGAAAACATCTACAGACGCCATTTTAAAAGTTTTAAAGAAATCTGATTAAAATTATACAATTTATCATAATTCAATCTTTTCCCATTGGAAAAGATCGAATTATGAGACTGCAAAATTACCCATCACCCTCACAGCCAACAATGATTCAATAAAATAATGAGAAAAATACGTATACCACACGTATTGTCATCTTCTTTTTCGAAGGAATGACCAGACGTCATCCAAGCATCGTTCAAATAACCGTCAACTGTCATGGCGTCGCCTGCCCTTTGCTTTCGTTTTCCGCCTCAACGTCTGTTTGAAACAAAAGCATTAAAACATTCATAAGGCAATTAAACAAGAAATAAACTTGAAATATGCCCGAAAAGTGATGTATTTGAATACCGAGACACGATATGTGTGCACTAAATGTGCAGAAATATCGGCATGAAGGCAACGAAGGGAATACGTGACGAATATGGAATGGTTTTCTCGCGATATATAATCAATTTCAGGACAAAAGTGTATTAATAGTAGCAGCAAGTAACGATAGAGAGTAAAGTAGAAGGCTAATAATGATTAGAAGTAATTATGTGACGATAGATAATGTACGCGTACCATTTACGTACGCAGCTATCGAAACGTCTTAACTCAACGAAGTCCACGGAACGAATGACCCCCGCGTCCCGTCACGTACCTCGGCGAATATGGGCTTTGGTGGGGGGAGACCAGGCAGGCCTCGCGAGGCATACACGTCTCTTATCGCACGCCGCGTAACGTAAACATCACGGCTCGTGGGCTAGGCGTCTGCTACCGGTAGAATAGAAATATTACGTGTAATATATTTCCTTCGTTTATAAAATATCTAGCATCTACATATAGGAGTGTGCTTTAATTAAGTTTGTAAAACGTCTTAGTAAGTATATATTCATGAATTGAAGGGTTCGATGCAATAAAAATTGGAAAATTAAATGTTGTTAAACTGTATTTTAAAAAATATAGTCTTGTAAAGCTCGTCACGGCACACATTTTTTCTATTTACAGTTTTTGTATCGAATTATTAGTATTCGAGATAAAAATTATAAACTAAAAAAATTTCTCCGACCAAAATCAATATTTCTTTAAACATAAATTGCGATAACTTGAGTAAATATTAACGGATCGTTATGAAACTTGAAACATAAAACTCAGAAAACTCTAGCGAAGCCGTATAATGTATGCACAAAACCCTTATGTTAAAAAATGTAGTAATATTTAATTAAAAAGTAACACTGGACATAACCCATGTTTTTCAACGTTCGCCGTTAAAAAGTATCGAGGCAATTTTGGCGTACAAATAACTTGCAGCGACAAAGTTTTTCCTTAATATACAAGGAAGTTTTTCACCAATTTTCACACTGATTCATAAATAATTGTAGAAGATATGACGATGTATATAAATCTCGCACGCCTCCATCAGTCAACCGCCACATATAATGTGCTATTTAGCAGTTTTAGGCACTTCCGTTGACAGTTGGCGCCGTGCGAGAATTATATATATCGTCATATCTTCTACAAATATTTATTAATCAGTGTGAAAATTGGTGAAAAACTTCCTTGTATATTAAGGAAAAACTTTATCACTGCAAGTTATATGTACTTCAAAATTGACTCGATACTTTTTAACGGCGAACGTTGAAAGCTATGGGTTATGTTCAGTATTACTTGGTTCCATGTCACGCGATACCAACTCATTCGCAGCTCGTATCCAACAGAAACCTTGGTGTTCCGTTTTACCCATCCTTTCCGTTTTACCCCACTTTCCCCTACACAAATTGCGCCAATTAACACAATGGCTATTTATACAAAGAAAAAAATGTATTAAATAATATTAAGCAGATATATTTTTATACAAATACATAAATATTTAATACGAATAAATATTTTATTCAAAATACTTGGCGCTGCTCTCCGAATTGGTGTTGCTAAACTGAATAAATATGTATAAATTGCATTAAAATCTTTTTCTTTCGTGTCTCAGTGGTGTCTTGTCTTGTTTTATTTTATTTATTAACCAAGACAATTAACCTTTTTTTGGTTTCGCAGCGCCAAGTATTTTGAATAAAATATTTATTCGTATTAAATATTTATTTGTATAAAAATATATCTGCTTAATATTATTTAATACATTTTTTTCTTTTTATAAATAGCCATTGTGATAATTGGCGCAATTTATGTGTATCATTAGTTTTGTAAAGCTATTAATTTACGGCAATGTTTTTAAATGGGATTCTTTTTGATGGGATTATATACTTGGCCCTCTTTTTGTACCTTTTTTTAAAAAAGGTAATTTGTGGGGATTTCACACATTTTGTAGTGTTTATGTATTTACGGAAATGCAGCGGCATTTAAGAACATAAAATTCAGCAAATTACAACTTTACATCGAAATATCTCAGCTCATAAGGCCCGTAGGAACAAAACGACGACACTATATTCTCGTGTAAATCAAACCCAAGCTATCCCCATTAAGACCCCATTCAAAATCTAATCGGATCTGCCGTTATTGAGATTCGGAAATCTCAGGGGTTCTTGATAGCGAGTCGTGGCGGAATAGAGCCACTCTGTGTCTCGCGCTGCGCATATATATATATGTATATATACTTGGCGCGAGACACTACCGTTGTCTCTTGATAATCTTCCGTTTATAATCGGAATCAATCCATCTGGCACTGCAATGCCAAGGCTGACTCACGGTAGAGGTGGATCAAAACTAGTTTAGCTAGTCATCCCCCATCATTAATTTGCAAAAATCAGATCAATTTTTCCGATTTCCAACACTTTACTGTATCAGATATGTAGCTGATAAGAACAGATAAAATGTGTTTATTAACAATAATGTATGTAGTTTCGATACGCTACTTATGGTTGCGAGGTAAGAATATCTTTTGCGAGAATATACGCCGCATAGCGGCGACAAGAAGAAGCACAAACGTCTTTCAGATGTGTGAGTGTAACACACAAAAGCCTGCCCTACACGATGAGACTTGGCTTGAGGCATGCCTCAAGATGAGGTCTTATGTCTCATGCTGGCAAGGTGGAGAGAAGGAGAGAAAGAGAGACCTGTCTCAAAACATGTCTCGAGGCAAATGTCATCATAAGTGTGTAAATGTTTTGAATAAACAACACGTTCGTTATATATATTTAATAAACTATTGTCGATAATGAAATACGTACACGCAACCGACCTTTCTCATTACAGTAGAGCGTCAATTACCCGAACTGCTTGGGACCAAGGTGGTTCAGAAATTCGAATTGTTCGGCGAATGAAACATGCAACTTTACACAGTTTATAACTATAGGAATTGCATCTAAAATTACTTATTAAATACAAGAGTACTACTGCGTTAATTTATATTACGCAAACGTCAATCAATCAATCGATAGCGCTACACTGGACTTCAAAGAAGTGGTGGGGATAGCGATGATGCAGCATTGTTTTAGATAATCGACATTTCGAATAATTAACGTTCGACCGTACTAAATGAAACCGCATACTGTGCAAACTCACGTTGAATTTACACGATGTAACCCAGCCTGCTAGGTAATTTAATTCATACCTGTAATCATGCCTACTCGAAACGCAAAACTATGTAATTTCCTTGATTCCCCTTCCCAACTTCTCTATTAAACATATCCGAACTTCGAAGAAGCGTGGTTCGTTGGATTTACACGAATACAAAAAGGCCACGGAATTATTATCGATACCGACGTGGAGTCGAGAGATCGCGCCGTTCGATCGCGACGACGTTCACGTATTACGTGTACGATACTGAGCATAACAAATTTGTCGTGATGTGGGTAGCGATTAAATTTAGATAACGCACAGTGTGGCGAGCAACATGTGATGGTAAACTGCAAAGGCAAGACGACTGGAAGAAATACTGGTCCTTGGGTGTACGGAAGATCGTAATAATACACCAATGGCCTTCCAAACTTTCCGGCAGGAGTACATGCAAACGCCTGTGGTGACACGAGCTTATACAACAGCTTGTGTCATCACGACCCTTGCTGTGGTTTGTAGAACAATTTCTCCAAAGAAACACCTCCACGTGCGCGGGACACTTATCCCCGAAACGCGACCGTATAAATCTCCGACTTCTCGTTTCAGCAACTAGACCTGGTGTCTCCGTTTCGATTGTACTTTAATCCGACGCTGATAATCGAACAGTATCAGGTAAACAAACATTACGAATAACTTCGTACGATAGACCAGTAGATGCCTAGTAGCTACCAATGTTATTCTGATTGTTCTTTCAGCTATGGAGACTAATAACCACGTTTTTGTTTTTCGGAAATATGGGTTTCAACTTCTTTTTCAATATGATCTTCACGTATCGGTACTGTCGAATGTTGGAAGAAGGATCTTTCCGCAGAAGGACAGCTGACTTTGTAATGATGTTCATTTTCGGAGGCATATGTATGATCGTATCCTTTCCGTTAAGTCCAAAACTACCCGTTAAATTTCGCACGGCGCAAGCTTCCTCAGCTCTCGATAGACATTTGCGTTCGTCGTTAACATAATGTTCTTAGGCCACGCGTTCACAGTTATGTTAGTCTACGTTTGGTCGCGGCGAAATCCATTCGTCAGGCTGAACTTCTTCGGGCTCTTAAACTTTCAAGTAAGTGCGCTTCTTGCGGTAGAGAGTCAATTATCCGAAACCAGTGCAGCGTCATCGCTGTATCCGTGCCACTTCTTTAAAACAGTAGTATTTAATAAGTAATTTTATATGTAAACTGCGTAAAGTACATGGCTTCATTCTAGGGCTGCAGCTATTTGTCCAATTTTCCGGTATTTGAATATTTGAATACTCGAGTTGCTCAATTTTTTGGCGAATATTATTCGAATATCCAAGTATTCGAATACTAATGTATTCGAAAAGTATGATATGAATTATAAATTAGGGCTGGGACTATTTTAATAATTTATTATTCGAATACTACGAATAAACTTCGAATACTTGATTATTCGAATGTTATTATTCGAATATTTGAGTATTCGAATACTTAATATATTCGAATACGTAATGTATTCGAATACTTAATAGTATTTGAATACTTATTAATCGAATATTTAAGTATTCGAATATTAAATTATTCCAATAGTTCCGGCCCTAATTTATAATTTACACCATACTATTCGAATACAGCAGTATTCGAATACTCAAATATTTGAAGATTATTCGTAGCATTCGAATAGTCCCAGCTCTACTTTATTCTCCGAGCTATTCGATGGTCCGAACAATTCGAATTTCCGAACCACCTCGGTCCCAAGCAGTTTGGATAATTGACTCTTCACCGCACTTTCTTACTTAGCGATCTCACAAGAGAGGCGGGTGACTTTCAACTGTGCGTTCTAAACAGGCGCCGTACATGCCCTGGATGCTCCTCGGTTTCTCCGTTCTCCTCGGTAATACGATATCGGTAGATCTAGTTGGTATGGCTGTAGGGCATATGTATTACTTCGCGGAGGATGTATTCCCGCGTCTGAGGGGAGGTTTCCGTGTCCTTAAGACTCCACAAATACTGTAAGTCCCTTTCGAACGATACTGATGTAATAAAGATACTGCGAATCTTATCATACATTCCACTTGTCCGTAGTAAGACTCTGTTCGACGCACATCCGGAGGATCCAGACTACACTCCACCGCCCGAAGACCGTCCCGGTGGATTCGATTGGGGTCCAGACGTTAACGTGCAGTGATTGGAGCTCCTGCTTCCGAATCGTCTCCCTCTCTCTCGTCGGTGCATCAAGTAAACTTTTATATTATTACGTACACAACATTGTTCCTTGATTTTCCTAGTTACTGACAAAAGTAATTACACTGTAAGGAACCTATGACGCTAAGACTTCCAATTTTTTACAGGGGTTACAATTTTTCACACGGAACACTTCGGTATTGCGTGTAATGACTGTATGTTTTAAGAGAATATTGCGCAAGAGACTAGTAACTAGAGACAGTATTTCTGAAGTAATCGACTATTGTGATACGATTTTCAGAAACGAATACACGGAAGAGCAGAATAAAATTTCATACTGATAGGGAGCTTGTTAGAATCAAGCTTCGACATATACCTTTTGCGTTTGTTCAATAATGGTTTTCGAAACACCTATAAAGTACAAAATTTAAAATATACACGTAACAAAAAATTCGCATTGCCTCGTCCTACGTTTCTTTACTGATTCCATTGTTGAATTCGATTGCCCTTCTCGCGATTGTCATAAATACTGTGCACAGTATGAATTTTTACTACAACCTCGTGCCTGATATAATATACAGTTTTACCTAAGCATAGAAAAGCTGCGATCTTTATGTCCTCGTTCCGTGACGGATTTCGTTCGAAAGTAAAGCTTGCGTTGTAAAAGATAAGTGCTATTTTCACTGTTTACGAAGCTATGAAATTGAAACCCCTGATTTGAAAGAGCGATTAATTGCGAAAGCCTTGCGAAACCGAGCGCTGTAAATATTCTTATTTATTCTCCTATTTTAGATAATCCCATGGTCTTTATATAATACAATATTTGATACCAGATTTGTCGACGGAATGCGTAATATCAGTGGTAGAATACATCACAGTCCTTTCTCATGGGCATTTCGAGACCGGAGAGTGTTTAAATGAATCATAAAATAGCATTCCCTTGTTGGTGTTTGTAAACTTGTGCGCATGGATGAGGAAGCAAAGTCTAGCGGTCTGAGGCGTCGCGAAGGATGTGTGTACATACTTCTGTTCAAATGAAATACGCCTGTTTAGGTATATCAGGTTACACGTAGCCTCCGGGTGGACGTGATCCTCGGTCGCGGAGCTCCGTTCCCTTTTATCCCGCGATAGGATCCACCACGGCTGCTTGTTTGTTTTAGAACACCGTGCTGTCCGTCGTACTGTGATGTATTCGTATTATCAATCTAGTGATTGCATTCTAACATGTATTAGAACGATACATTGGTGAAATCTATTCGCGACGGAACGAGCGCGTCGCCGACAAGCCAAAGCATTACAAATGAATTTCCACTTGAATTATTTATGACTTATATAGTAATCGTCTTGTAAATACTAGGTAAAAATGTTATTTATACGACCATCGCAGTTAAATAAAATGGTACCGGTTTAGTTGTACACATTGTATGCCATTAATCTGTATGTAGTGGTACATATCGATTTATTTTCTCTCTTCTTCTTCTCTCGGGTGAAAGAGCTGATGCATTTATTTGACCTTCGATCGAAGTTTTATATGGTAGCTTTGGAATTTTGTTACAACTTTTTAAACGTTTATTATACAGTAACTAGCGTTTACCGATAACGCATTACAGTGTCGCATGGTTGTGTTGTTGTGCCATATAATGCGTAGTTGCGATTTCAGTGCCGATAAATGGCAAAGATAATTGGAGCATTTTTGTGCCCTCGTAAGGGGCGTTCTTAAATTACGTGGAGGTGATTTTGGCGTATTCTTACCTTCTCCCCCATCCCAGTATAAGAACACGTAAGATTTGATTTTCGAACCCTCTCCTTTTTTTCAGTTATTGAAATTCTTTTAAGGGTTTCTAATCAACTTTTTTTCTTTTTTTTTTAGCTAGGATTAGTTTACTAAGTGATGTTTTGCAGTTTTGAAAAAAATTGTAAAGGTAAATAAGTAAAGGCCGTTCCAAATTTTCTTTTCTGAACCTGTAATGAAAATTCAAAAATTGTAAAATTCCGAAATCACCGATTTTCGACCTTATTCTGCGAACTTTAAGCGTTTGTAGCTCAGAAACGCCATACTATTTAATTCTCATTACAGATTCACAAAAAAAAGGTGAAAAAACAACCTTTACTATTTTTTCCGCTATTCCGACCAATTGCATTTTTTTCCAAAACTAATCTTTCTAACTTCTCAAATAAACTGAAGTCATTTGGACCAATTCTAAAAAAGTTATGCGATTTTAAATGCCGTAAACTTCCTTAGTCTGCTACTGTAATTCATTTAACTCGGTTTCGGGAAATTTAAACTAAAACTATTTTTCTGGAACATTAATGATAGAATTTATATTTATTGAAAATTAATGACTCCAAGGGCGTCCGGAGACTTTTTTCCAGGGGGGCAACTTTGGGAACCCATTTTGTAGCGCCAATTTAATTACAAATTTAAAACCGAGAATTAAAAATATTCCCTTCTTTAGTATAAACTTAATAAAGATCAGTTTTGAAAAATAAGTGATTTTTTTTCAAAAGCCAGAGAGGGCAACCGCCCCCCTTTGCAGCCCCCTCCGGACGCCCATGCCTGATTCCCCCTTGTAAGAAAACGTAAGAAATTCGCGACCTTCTCCCCCCGAAAAGCCTTACGTAATTTAAGAACGAACCTTAAGTAAGCTCGAACGAAATTCTATTTGCACGCAGATCGATCTTTAACATATCTCCTTTCGAAACGCTATTTCTTTACAAAAGTTTGTGCAGGAGATCGGCGAGGTAAAGAATGATTTACAAAACAATTTATTTAGGTTTAAATAATAAATGATTCTCGTAACGGGATATAATGATGTATAACTAGTTACATATACGCAATGACATGGACTATAATACAATGATCAAGACTCTATTGTACATATTTTATTATATCGCCACCGTTGCTAAGAGCACTGTAATGTCATCTGGTTTACCACCTGTAAAATACAAAAAAAAAAAACACGCTGTGGGTATAAACATATTTTTCCAATTCATTTACATTACCCTACGCTACACTTCGGCAAGTAAGGTCTAAAATCAGGATTTGAAAATCAGTAGAGTGTTTTACTTTCATCCGTCCATATCAAATTCATCGTTTAATTCAGTCCGGCCATTGGACGCCACCTCGGATAAACGAAACGACGGTTGTGTATAAAGCTTACGAGTATCATTTATCGCGATTGTTAAACTCCAAGAGAAACGATAGATTTGTTAAGGATAAATTGTTCGTTCTAGTTGTAAGAAGGAAGAATGTGTTGAGATACTATAGAAAAGAGAAGCAACGCCGATACAAACTCGTCACCAAAACATAAGAGATAGGTGCATGCATAAGACATAAGGAATTGTGAAATGTATCCTATAAATAAATTAAATATATATGTTTTATTAATCTTGTGTATTGCAAGAGTATCGGGCCAATCGACTTCGGCGTTAATATTGATCCAATTCACGTACCTATAGTGTCAATTCCATTCTCTCTAGCACTTTGAGCGAACGGAGACATAAATGCGCCGTCGAAAGCTAAACTACGAGCCATCCAGGCTATCGAATTGGCGACTCCCTGTATTTTCGTAGGATCCCTTTCCCCTTGGACCTTGCGCATCTCGGTGATAAGCAACCCGTCAGGCACGTTATCGAACACCCCGTCCGTTGCTAGAAGAATCACATCGCCGTCCTCCACCCCGAAGCTCGAAGTATCCGCGGACTCTGGACTGAAAGAAGTAAGGCGAGAGATCAAAGCGTCTGTTACGTCGTTCTCCTTCCCGTTAAATGTAATACCTGTCGCTAAGTACCAGGCCGGAGTGTCCCGGAGGCGGGAGAGACAGCTGAAACGGAGTATTAAAATAATGCTGTTGTTCTGAGGAACGATGAACTACCTCCCCTTTCCTTACAACTACAAAACCACTATCGCCGATATTAGCCGCGTAAATGCTGCTGGTCTCTTTGTTAAGGACTATAACGCACGCAGTGCTGCTACCTGAAACGAACATCGCCTTAGTACATAGCGGACTAAAGAGCGCGTAAGACGTCGGAATTAATTGTACTTCGTACCTAATATGGGTTGTTTATTTTCTAATAATTCATAGTAACTACGTGCTAGTAAACCAGCTGGTTCGGAGGCAGTGAACCTGCCCATGGAGACCAGCCTCTCGCACGTTCTCATTAAAAAACTAGAGAACTCCCCCGGGTCGATCCCGTAGTGTCTCCATCCTCCTACGCCGTCCGCTACGCCTAAAAGTTTTAGAAACGTTGGAATCTCTTTGTTCGTTTTTGGGGTAGTTTACGATGTTTCCCGGAAGTGGCGATGTATCGCCGGAGGCGTGCTGTCAAGTTGACGTTACCTATGACTTCCACAGCCTTGAATTTGGCACTGAACCAGGCGTCGTCGCCGAACTGACCCTTGCGCATACGTCCCCGCGTGAAGTCTTTGGGGAAGCCGCAGACCGCCGATATAAAGGATGGCTCGCGACATTTACTCACGCTGGGATCGGTGGAGGCTGTATAATTTGACAGGCCGTTCCATATCGCTCGGGACAGCAGCCTGCCCGTCCAATAAATGGACTGCATGGTGCAGCGGAGCTCAGACTTTCGCGACGCACATCTTTAGAAATTGAGCGACGAATCTGCATGAATCGTCCAGTGGACTCACGAGCGTAACCCAGGCATGCTTCGATGACACTGTTCACGTGAGGTGCATTTAAGGCCCAGCGAGTTCACCGTTGGTTGGGTTTCGCCACGCTCGACAGTGGCCCCGCCGTTTTCGGGGGTCGATCAAATTCCGAGGGAACGAGGAACGGCGACGATTGTTTGAAATGGAATTATCTACTGCGAGGGGACTCGAGACGAGAAAGTATTTCTATCGCACTGGTCCTCTGCTAATGAAGCTACCTGAACTGAGACTAGTATTGCACCTAGATTAGATGCATAACTGTATTCACTCGCGGCTAGCTTCACTCCGATCTTTGGCGGGCATGCACGTTACTGAGAGAGAGAGAGAAAGAGTGAGTCTAAACAGTTTTGTTAACGAGGAGGGGATGTGGGGTTAGTTAGAAGTTTTTTTAAGACGCTGGGACTTTCGAGTTTTTAGTTTTCTTCAGGTAAATGTAAATCCTGTTGCTTTGACTGAGATATATCTGCGATATTGATGAGCCTGATAGCGCGGTTGTTTTTCGATCCGTTGACGTCATTTCTTAGCCGCTGTCGTAAAGATCTATTTTTGTTTATATATATCTTATCTCCTATTTTCGTCAGCGCTAGACATAACGTCGTTTCTAATTAGCGTGGAATATAAAATCGGGATCGGGATCGGGTGATAATAATCGGGTCAACGAACATCGTGAAGTTAGCTGCGTGAATCGAGAGTGTTGCTTGCGATTCTCGAAAGAGTATCTAAATTTTAAAGCACCGCTGCAAGGTTACGCATTTGCTGCCAGTGTGCTCGCGGAAGTGAAAGTGACGGTTTAGGAGTGAAGTGCAATGGGTCACGGTGAACTGTTTCCAAAAATCGACTGGAGTTTGGTGACGTGGACTGATGTAGGAGGAGAATGTTAGCGAGAGCCTCATGCAGCAGTGATCGGTGAGTGACTATCAGTTGTTTCTCATTTTATTGTCTATTTATCTATGTTGTGCGGCACGTTGATTCGATTTGGATGCAAAGGGGGCGAGGAAACATAAATTAATGGGAAAGCAGGCGATTATTTTTATCGTAAGAAAGTACAGACATTAGATCGAGACCCACACAGCACAACCGTCTTTACGTCCTGATCAGTAACAAGACGTACCTGGGACGTTCCTGGGACGGTCTGTCGACGTCCCTGGGACGTTGTGCTGTGTGGGGAAGAAAGTATGAAAATTCTTAGCTAATTTTTAAATTCTCAAAATTCGAATCCAGAACTTTTGTAAGGCTTCGAATGTTTCGAACCTCGAAACTGTGGAAAGTTGAGAAACCCACCCCTAGTTGGAACGATAAAATAGTTGGTTAGTCGACTCCCGCGCTTTAACAGCCGCCATATTGGATTTGTTATAGACGCATGCGCAACATTCTTGCGAGGTTTACATAATTTTTAAAAAACGAGTGGTAAAGGATGCTGGGATTACACAAGAATAACAGCGACCCATTCGTTTGAGTAAATCGCTTTACTAATGTTTATTAATAAACATTTCATATAGATTATTTTAATTCATTCATAATTTCAATACCTGTCTGCTTGCTGTTGTTTCTCTTGTTGTTTCTCGATGCCGCAATCAATGAGTTTTATCGTTATTTACACTATTCAGTATAAAATGCGAGTTCAGGATTAAATCACACCACTATGTTTGATGGACACTATCTGTCATCGATTAATAATCATCAATGCTTGTACTCGGGAAAATGCGTAGAGGGCAGTAGGGCAGTATTTTCGTTATCACTAGTGTTGTTGGTATTTAATTCTTTAGGGGAACCATTATTTATGTTACATTCTAGACTAAATGTATCGTCTAGTGGGCATTTGTTAATATTAGGCAAGTGATTAACATCGATTCCACGAACTTCGGGGAGGAGCTTCTCTTCCTGTTCTTCTTGTTCTTGTTGATGATGGGTTTGAGCATTTTCAGTCTCGTCGTTGTCGAGACCGTTGTCAGTGTGGGGCGGGGATGGATAATAGCCGCGCTGTTGTATTGGCAGTTGCTGTTCCACCGGCAGTTGGTGTTGTTCATCTTCTTGCTGTTCTTGCGACGGCGGCTGCGGCTGTGCGTCCGGCAGCTGCACGCGATGGTGGTGGTGGTGGTGAGGCTGGCGTTGGTGCACGCATTGCGGGTGATGTAAGTGATGGCGCTGCGTCATCGTGCTCATGGTACCACAACCAGCGATCGCGGGCGGAGGCGGCGGGGGCGGGGGCGGCGGCTGCTGCGGTGGCCGGTGCTGCACTCCGTCCTCGCTACTCCACCGGGCTACTTGTTGTTGAGCTTGAATAAATGCATCACTAGAAAATAACAAGATTACACGAGGCCATTGGATCTATTCCACGACCACTAATGCGCACGTCGCGCCGCGCGGTATGCACGCTCGCACGCGCTCCCGACGAGCTCCTGATCGCCAGACCCTCCACTTACCTTCCCAATACGATCCTCGTGCAGCCCCCCCCACAGACAGGGCGAAGCGTTACAATTCTATTCCCCTCCAAACTCGACGGTACCGGGGCACAGTTCGAAGGAAAATTAGTAACGCTTCACCCATGTCATCCCATAGTAGAGCTCTATATACGCATGGTTTATCGACAGTTAGTACGCCGTCGTTGCGCCGTTCCAAGGAGAATCTGGCGCTGCGATCGACGGATTAACGCGTGCATATACGTCGGCGCGTCGCGTGCACAGAAAGCGTTCTAACCAATGATGCGCGCGTGCGAAGCCTTGCAATCGCGGCCACGTGCAATCTCCTTCATCAGACCACGTGCTTGCCCGTGCACGTTGGAAGGCTGTGATCGACGAGGAGGAATACCTTCAGATAAGGATAAGTGCGGGTCGTTCTCGACGCGTGACAAACGTCGAATAATCGCGGGTCGGGTACAGATCGCTCTGTAAAGAAAGTGATTCTAGATCTCAGCGTACCGCGCGCGAATATGGAGTGGGCACGCTACGGATGTTCGCAACGGTTTCCAAGCATTCAGCAAGAGCCATAGGCAATCGTCGCCATAGCTTGCAGCACATTCACAGCGCATTGCGGAAGCAGCTAAAACAGTAGAGTTGGCATGCGGAAGTTTGTGTGTATAGGGCTGGTCGGATGCGGTTCGTTTGCGGTTTCGCTTGGATTTAGTTCGTAGACCCGGCTAGAGACCGAGCTGCGAATTTGTCATCGGATAGAAATGACGAAGAGGTATGCCGAGTCTATTTATATTCCGTTCGTACGACGATATTTGGGATAGTATTACATGATCGGTCCCGAGGCTCGTGAAAGGAGTTTATCGCGGGCGTGCACCAATCCTTATCTGAATGCGCGTTCAGGGCAGTGATGGGAATAATTAATCTTCTCTGAATGTCCCCCTCGAGAACCCGGTTCGTTTCGTTACAGTAGAAATTTCGATTCCCAATCACTAGTCGAGGCACGCGTGGACTCGTTGGGTTTGCGGGGGTGGCCGGGTCAGTTGCACGACGATTCACTCTCACTCTCTCTCTCTTTCTCTCCCTCTCTTTCTCTCACTCTCTCGCTCTCTCCCTATGTATATTTCGCTTTATCTACGAAGCCCGCGCTCGGTATTGAAAGAATCTGCGATACCTTTCGCTATCGGGCGTTTCACCCCTAGCGTTTGAGCCTCTGTCAAGATCGGCAGTTTCATAGAAACCCTCCTCCACGTGTTGGGCGGGCTGAAGGGTGCTGTAAGGGCTTCGAGACGATGGCTGACCATATCTACTGTAGGTATCGTCGCGGCCGCGGCCGTACCTTCTGCTTCTACGTAGGAAATCGAATGAGTTCAAGTTAAACCGTGGCCGTGTCGGATCTCGTTCCCGTTCTCGGTCCCGTTACTCGTCATCCGTTAATATCCCAAATAGCTCCTCGACGCGGGGCATCATTCTCGTCGCGCGACTCTACTCGGCGTGTGGCACGGTATAAACAGACTCTGCATGTGTTTCGTCGAAGCTCTACGGTGCAAGTGAAGATTGCCGAGATAACGAGTGACGCTCGCGACGCGACGTATGAGGCATACGTATACGCAGGTCATGTGTCCGGCCGCGCGGGCGCTGGCAAAGTATCGTTGCAACGAGGCTACGCTAATTGCTACTGGGTGCCCGGGCACGTGTCTCGGATTTGATCCGACGCAGCTGTATTTGGCGCAACTTTCAAAGCACAAGATACAAAAACATAAAACCAATTGGCGAGAAGAAGAAAACAAGATGGTAGGTAAGCAATGACGTATCGATGACAGGCGAGTGTGCCGGCATGCGGCAGTGTGAGAAGTCTGGCCGAATGGGGGGCGCAGTTCCCGGGCCGTCCGGCGAGCGGAACGGCAGGGAGGATGGCGGCTGATCGCGCGATGGAAGGCGTACGCGTCTCGGTAACCGCGGAGGACAACGCGGGCCGCAGGCCGATGATTCCGGACCGTTCCGAAGCGTTATGCAAGACAATGTATGTACAATCCGATCGAACGATGGAAGCGATGAGAAGAACGTCGAGAAGAAGGAACGTAAGCATGGCGAAGCGCCTATTCCGCATCAGTTCTTACCCTTGGGAGGACTCGCTACAAACGGAGGAATCTATCCCGCAGTGGTGGTCGTGGCCATCGTTATCGGAGCCGGTCGGACTGACGCGGATCGACACCGAGTGCCGCTCCAGCTGCTTCTTCAGGTCGTCGAGATTTCGTATGCGGAGAGGGCCGCATGTCAGCTTGCCAAGCTCCGTCTCCTCGTCCTCCTGGCCGCCGATGTACGCCTGCTTATCCACGTTCTTGCAGTACGCGGTCGGGTAGCCGCATTCCGTCTGCGGCTTGCACACCGCCTCTCCCTCGATCAGGTTCCCGCTAGCGGAGGGCGTGCCTGGCAAGTCCCGATGGCTCGCCGCGTTCATCAGGGCCTGGATGATGTCGCCGTGGTACCCGTTCAGTTGGTCCAGGGTACGCTCCAAGTCGACCACGGTGCCTCCTCCTGGCCCTGATTCAATCGTCGTTCCGGTTAACGTTCAGCCTTTCGAATATGCACTGTATATACCCGTGATCGTGCACGGAGGATCGGTGCAAGCGGCTCGACCTCATTAGCTACTTAATCGCAAGCATCCTGTTTAACCTAGCCTTGAATCTCAAATTGGAATCGAGCGGTGAACGATCGAAGCCGTTGCACCTTTCCTTCGTGCGTTCGAGAGCCAACTACCGACTCTTTCGTGCGACTAGTAGTCATTACAATACCGTAACCACCGTGTTTCTTTAAAATTCCCTTCTCAGGCAACTTTGTGAGATTGTTCGGTTGGAGGTCAATGAAAGAGACAACTTCCTCCGCCCCTGTATCCCCGTCCTCGTCGTTTATGCCGAGCCTGTTCATCTGCGACTTATGATCCCTGAAAATGGCCATTTAGAAGAACAGTTGTTCTCACCGTCGAATCGGAAAAACCTGGTATGAATCACGCGCCCAACGTTCATAGGTGTGTCAAGAATTATCCGCGCCTTCTCCATCGATTCCTCTCGATTCTCTCGCGTCCAGCGTCGCACCTTTGAACGTTGAGGCTCCGAGGCCTAATGCAGACCCCGTCTCCCGTCGCGTTTCTCGTTTCGGCCAGTCTCAAACGGGGCCGTGAGAAAACGATTCGTGTTCGTTAGGGTGGTTCTTATTTACTCTTGGTAAATTTTTTTTCAAGATTTTCTTTGGGGCACCCTCCAGAATAGTTTCAAATAATTAAAAAAAAAATCTGTATAAAGTTTTAGCTCGATCGGATAACGGGAAAGGGTGCCTCTGGGCCCTTAAACATATGAATCATTATCAAATAAAAAAAAGACAAACAAAAGTTGTAGATCCGGACAAGGAGCATCTTTTATGTTCTATTACTTTTCCTCGTGTAACAAACGGTTTTCGAAAAAAAGATCGAAAAACTAAAAAAAAACTTTCTACAAATATTGAAAGTTTAAATGCTTCTAGATAGAATTTTTATTTTCGAGGACTATTTTTTAAACATTTAAGAGGAGGGCATATACCGAAATAGTGAGAAAAACATAAAAAGAATTCTTATTTTCAGTATTTGATATGTCATGAATGTTTTCTGAAAAATTGTGAGCGAAATTTGCAAAAATATCGAAGATATAGACTCTATATTTTCGACTTTTTTTTAGTTTTTCGTACTTTTTTTTGAAAACCGTTTGTCGCGCGAGAAAAAGTAATAAAACATAAAAGATGCTCCTTGTCCGCATCTACAACTTTTGTTTGTCTTTTTTTATTTATTTGATAATGATTCATATGTTTAAGGGCCCAGGGGCACCCTTTCCCCTTATCCGATGGAGCTCAAACTTTACACAATTTGTTTTTAATTATTCAGTACTACACTGGAGGGTGCCACGAAGAAAATTCAAAAGTCGAAAATAAGAGCTACCCTAGTTTCCGTGTTTCGTGCTGATTTGAAACCGCGACACGAATACGAACGGACGCAAGGGACGAGGGCCCACGTATCCGTGGTTCGTTTCGTTGGCTGGCTAGGCTCTCGTCTACCGACATCACCGGGTGCAACTAGCAAGCGAGTAGCGTTTCGACTGTTCTGGTAGGGTTGCAATCGTAGTGTCTCGGAGAAAGTAACGAACGAGGCATGCTGGAGAAGGTGCCCACGGTGCGAGCCCTATCGACAGAGCTCGGTAAGTACGAGTGTGCGCTGCATTCAAAAGAAAAGTCATGCGGTGCCAGGGTGAAAAGACAACGGCAAGCAACTGCTACGCGTGCACTTTCTGCCTTCCTCTACTTGGACCGACCACAGCGTGTGTGTTAGGAACGTGGCGATGTACAGGTGACGTTGATTCGATCATGTTTCTTCGAGCCTCGATGTACAGCGGGCGTGAAATTCGGTAGAACGAAATGTAAGGTGGGAGCAACGAGCTACTGGAACGTTTGCGATAAGTGAAGGAGGCATAGCTTAACCGCCAAGTGAAGCTCTGGCTGTGATTCCAGTTGGATGAATGAACGAACGTGAATGTCAAGGCGGAACCACGCATTCGGCATTAACGAGAGTTCGTCATTCGGCGAGCGGATTTAGCGGCTTAGGCAATTCGCCGATTATCGAACGTACGCGCGAGCTTCTGAACGGATGTTCGCAGTACCCGAGTCGGAATGCTCGGGGAAGCGCATAGCGCGGAAGTACACGCGAGCGCTTCGGTATTCGCCGAGTGCCGAGTGTGCGGTGCCTCCTTTATGCAAAGGAATTCGAGCCAAATGCATCGTGCCGTTATGCGATACGAAAAATCCTCTGAACGCTTGTTCCACCAAACGAAAATCCTTACGGCAACATCTCGGGTGAACCAAACAGAGGGGTGGGGCAAAAGAAACGAAAGGGCAAGGTGTTGGAAGAGAAATTCGATTCGTGATCGTTCTTCTGGGTACACGATCCGCGCTTCTCAATCCCTGAGGTAGCTCTCGCCGACTGTTACATTGCTAATCGAGGGCTCTCGACAAGAATTCGACCCTCCGTTGTCGCGGCCCGTCCAAGTGTGCGCGCGTGCATGTGTGTACACGTGTTTGCCGTTGCGCGCGAGGTACAACATTGTTCGCGCGGACAAAACGAGGCAGGCCAGCTCGAGGCGATGTTCCGCGCCGCTTCCACCGGCGCCAACGAGCTGAGCTGTTTCGTTGCCGTTCTTCGGTCGGTGTGTTTGGGTTTCGAGATGATCGATAAACTATGGTGACATAACGGCGAGACACATGAGACTTACTTGAATCTTGGCCCGTCTGCGGCGGCGACGTTATGGGGGGGTTGAAACAGCACGCGCTGGGTCTCGCCGCGGCTAGAAGTATACTAATATAGGCATGCCGCGGGTATTTCACGGTTTTTCAACCCTTCGTGGTCTTACTGCTTCCTCCTCGACTTCGTTCGTGTGGCAAGGTGGCGAAGGTAACACAAACTTTCCTTATTGCCGACATATGTACGTCCTTATGTATGCATGTACACTCCCGTCCATAATTCACCGGACACCACTTAGTCTTGAGCACACTGATCATTGTATATAAGCTTCTAAAGTGACTTTATTACTTTATTCTGATGCATGTACTTATCTCACGCTAGTACTTCGATATAAAATTAGTAACACACCTGTATAATTTAAATATATATTTAAAAAGTAAGGTTGCACGGTATGTTTATTGTTCCCGCATTCACTATTCGTGCGCTTTGGACGTTAAGGGTCGACTGAAGGATGCTTCTACACCATTTGGAAGTGTCGAAGAAATTAATCAAGAGGATGCCACTGCTACTTCAACTTTTTAAGTTAAGATCTTTAACACACAATGTGAAATATATATTCTGTATAAATAAACGTTTACTTTATATCGCTAAGTGAACTTCGCTAAGTGTCCGGTGATTTATGGACGGGGTGTGTATGCGTCTACATATCACGGGCAGAGACTTTCTGCGAGACCACAAAGGGTTAAAGCTGTTCAGGAGGCGCGCGTCGAGCTGTGTTCTCGGTTGCGAGAGAGACGGCGCGGGGTCCCGTGGCGTCTCCGTTCTCCGTCGTTCGCGCCCCTTTCATCTTGCTCGAGCGCTCCGCGCGAGAAATCATTCATACAGAGGAGTTCGTCGCGCAAGAAAGTCTCGTTTTCTCGATCCCTTCCGAGCCGGCGACATTAAAGAGCCGCCTCGCTGCTTCGAGGAGACGAGTGGGGCTAGCTAGATTCCTCGAGCTCCGTGGAACGACGGGACGAAGACGACTCCACCACTACCGGAGTGGACAGTACCGCGGGCGGGGTCGGGTGGCTTTGTAGATGTCGAATGAATGCCGTGTGACATGGATTCGTGTGACGCAAACATTAATGGAAAACCAATATATAAGTAGAAGCGAGATGTGTCTTTGGCGATCGTTGATGGATCCTTTTGAACGCTAGTTGCTGGGGTCTTCCCTAGGTTGTCTCTTAGAAGCGTATAATGTATATATATATATATATATATATGATCGTTCGTGATCTCCAAACTTTGGCGCGTAGCGTTTAAATTCATCGAACGTCCGTTGGACGCTGCTCGCAGCGGAGAATTAATTAATTGTAGGCGAAACAAGAATCTCGGGGGTGGCGGGAACACGAACCCAAGATCTTCGGTAACCTCTGCGTTACTGGGCAGCCGCGTTACCGATTCCCTGAGGCTACTCTTTCCCGAACTCCACAAATACCCAAACATCAAATGCCTACATAACCAACAAGATAATCTCGTCGAAACATCGTACGCGGAAAGTTTGGATCCCTCGAGCTTTCAAGCTAACGCGTGAGAAAGTCTATGAATCGTCGGACAGATCTAATTAACGCGGCCGAGAGTGTGGCCTAAAGTGTCTGTTGTGTGTGTGTGTGTGTGTCTAGCCGGATAGGTGGACTGATAAGCAACGAAATGACCGTCGTACCTGTAGTTAGGCATACTGTTGAAGTTGAGGATCTTGCTGTGCACGTTATCCAGGACCGCGTGCTCCGGATGGTGGTTCCTCGACACGCCCTGGTAACCTTTCGGCGGGGGTTTCTTCACGTACGGTTGATCGTACTTCTGGACGGTGCTCTTCCTTCTGCGAGAAAACGACCGATTACGGTGGTGTCGGCGCCGCGTTCGGGACAATCAGAAAACGTCGTTAAAAAGCGCATGCAAGCTACGAGTGGGACCTGGGGGGTGGTTAAGGGGGGGGGGGGGTGGTTTGGGGGGCGGGCGGGGCTGAGGGTTTAGGGGAAGCTTGAGACGAAGACTCCTTCGTTTTGTCCGTCGTCGAAGAGTATCGCCGACAACGTACGCGCTCGGTTACATACTTGGAGGTGGTCTGTTGGAGGGGTTACATACGTTGTATGTTGCCGTTGAGTCTCCTTAAAAAGTACAACTTGATGGAACGTGCGCGATACTTTACGAGAAATCTCGACGGTGTGCCCGGTTCAACATTGCGATCAGTCGGTGGCGCAAGGTCGACGCTACTTTAGCCCCTAGACACTGTGGGACCAACAATGAAGCCGATGACTGGTCGTGCGGGCGTTGAAGCAGGACACACCCGGACGGATGTTACTCGAATGTCTACGTCGAGAATGGTTAGGGTCTAGCAAAGCAGGCGCGTCTACAGGGGTGAGCAGGGAGCCGTGTGGATGCATGCATTAGAACGAAAACAGATAACCAGTCGAATGGTACACCCGCAGCTGGCCTTGCAGCCACCCGTGTGGGATCGCCCTCCGCTGCAGTACCCATCGAGCGAAATTGGCTCAAAATCAAACGGTAACGAGTGGACTAGGCAATGTGTCGTGAGAATCGAGTACGTTCCATGGTGGGTGGGTTGGGCGGGGCGGGGTGACGAGGGATGAAGTTAACTGTCACTTCGACAGACGTGGGTCGCCTCTCGACGCGCAATCGGCGTCAGCCTGCTGCGGAGCCAGCAACCATTTCGACCGACTCGATACCATGGTCCAAGGGGGACGGTTTGATCGTCGTGGTCGCCCTCGGCTCGCTGAGGGACAGTCGGGTTAACGTGTTACGGGGCACCGAGCTTTCGTTTCACTTGTGAGAACGGGGCTGCGCATATCGCGGGGAGCAGTCCAAGTGAATCTATGCACGTGTGTCTGGTTCTGCTGGGCGTCGTGGATGTGGCAACGATCGGGTAGAGAAGGGGCATCAGGGGCCTCCGGCTGTGATGGATCCCGCGGACGAACGTGCGCGGGCCGGCGCATGTTTGTCCGTGAACAGCCCCAAGGGCAATGGTTTCGTTAAACCGCCGCGCGTCCGCTCCGTAAATACATTCGCCAGTGGTTGCGGCGCGCAGATGCATCGCTCCCGTGGCGTCTTATCGGCGCGATGATCAACGAGCAAGTAGAATGGAGACGAGAGAGAGGAAACGTACGGAAAGAAATAGTAAGCGCAAAGAGAAAGACAGTAATAGTACGGACTCTAAAGAAATATACATGTAAATATATATGTACGACGTGTGATTGTAAGGAGGAGAAGAGACATACATATATATGTGCATATACATATATATATATATATAAATATAAAGATATATATATATAGAAATACGTATATATATATATATACATATATGTATATATATATATAGATATATATAGATAGATACGCATACAGAAAAGTATCTACGTGTATGTTTCTGCACACTAACCTGAGACAGAGGGAGTAGTTTTTATGTACTACGACTGACCTGTAGCAGAGAGCCATCAGAGCAAATACTACGAAAACACCCCCTACCACCGACATGAGCACACCAACTAAAAATACAGTGTTAGAGCCGTGGTAGTTCTCTGTGACGATCGGGCGCGATAAAGTATTGAGTTTCGAGTTACATCGTTACACGTTGCAGTCGTCGTCGTCGTTGTTGTTGTGGTAGTTTTTTTTTTATTTATTTTTTATTATTAATATGTTGTCGTAACGGTTTATCAGTGATCGTCGGTATCATTATATCATCATCGTCGCCCATCATCATCGTCGTCGTCGTCGTCGTCGTCGTCGTCGTCGGTCGTCATCATCGTCATCGACACGCACGGTATCGTGATGTAGTACCATTGTTTTTACGCACGGTGTGCAGTTACACGGCCGAGTTTTAGGTTTTCGGTATCCGAGCGTCCCACAGCATGCAGACAGACAGAGATGCCAGTGACAGACAGAAACAGACAAGAAACAGAGAAGCCAGTATCAGCACATATACATATATCATACATAGGACGGTATATATCGTCTCTAGGTAGCCGGCCATCGATCGTATCAGCGGGGCGCCGTCGGCCGATTCCCGCCGATACGATGCGCCCGGGCCGTTCCTCGTTCTTTATAACAGTTTCGCCTCTTTGTCAGAGCTTCGATCGATTAGTTAGAGACGAGTCGGATCGTCGGTATGTATCCGTCGTGTCTCGCGACCGCCGCCGCAACTCGAGCGACCAGGGATCGTCTGTCAGCTCCGTCGAGTTGGACGGGGCCGAACGTCTGGCTGGCATCGGCGGAGACACGGCTCTCAGATCTACTCGCGACCAAACTGACCCGCCAAGAGGCGCGACGGTCGGGCTCTAATATCATCGGCGATTCTTACAAGTCCTCGGTTCATGCTTTTATAGGGCATACAAGCAGCTGGCACATTGGCGTTACGTTCACGGTGGATCGTGTGTTAGATATCGCACTCGAAGGGACAACCTTGTATGTACGCACAGTGCCGGGCAAATGTGTTCGGGAAAGCTGTTTCCGTGTGGAAATAAATACTATCATTCGCTCGCATTTCTGTTTAGTAGTTCGAAATATCTATTTCGTATCAAAGTTTCTTGAATCTGGTAATGCAAATTTTTTATCATCCGGGCTGCTATAAACTATTCGATTATCGTAAGTGAGGGTTACTTTGTGGCTAATGGGGTTACTTAATCCTCTCCTCAGCGCGGGGTGACTTTGTGAAAAATTCAAATTTTATTTCTAATTTAAATACAAAGGTAGGGGGAGTTTCCTTATTGCTGGCGATTAAGGTTCTTCTCAAGTACAATAAGAAGAAATAAATAATATTAAATCTGTCTCCTAAGCTGTGAAACGTAATTGTTGTTTTTTTATCCCCTCTATGGTTTCCGTAGAATAACGGATCGGTAGCGTTTCAAATATCACATATATAGCTAATGACCGGTATTAGGAGCCCTCCAGCCGTAAGGCCCCCCCTAATCATAGCTTAAACTAGTGATTTTGATTTGAATTGAATTTTTATTCTATTTGAATATTTGAAAAATATTAAAAAGTGTCACAGCGTCACCTCCGTTTATGGTAGGAAGTTTTGATTTTCACAAAATCACCACGTTAGTCACAAAGTTACCATCGCTTACGGTAATTTAATGTTAATATATTGAATCGTTTAAATATCTTGACAAGTATCATTCCTTCGAATACACATGTCCAGGTACTGTATATATGTATGCACATGTTGTTCATTTCTCGTGATCGTTTCAGACGCGGTTGGAAGTTGCGTCCCTTTGCGTGCGACAACCGTTTGAAATGTAGTAGATCTGCCTCCCGTGCTGCATATACGCGATCACGCGTATATGCGGGCACGAGAATGTTCAGAGCATACCATCGGAGAAACAGTAGGTATATAGTTTACAGTATATAGTATAGTATAGTATATATATATGTATATATGAGACGTACGCATATTCGTCACGTGTGTGTATATATACGTATACGTATAGATGTAGATATATAAATGAACATCGAGTAAATAGGCTAAGATGAATGAATATCATGAGAGCATTGACGGCCGCGTGCGATGCCTCATCATCCAGCTAGCCACGAATTACAAGATTGACAACGACAGGCGTCTGGCTCGAACCCACACAGCGGGCTCTCACTTTCCAAGTACTTTGATTTTTGCTACTGTACCTGTAGCAAACGGCCATTAGTGCAAAGCTAATGAAGACTCCTTTGACCACACCCACCAGGATTAATACCATCATCCCGGTACTAAGGGTGTTGTTTGTTGCTTCTGAAACGACCAATTCACTTTGTATCCTATGCGTATCAGGCGAGTCGACCGCGGGTGCTTCGATCACGCGTGTCACTCACGGATCCACTCCCATTGTAACCCTCTTGAACCACAACGACACAGAGGCGGATTTGTAGATGAGCTACGTGGGCTACAAATTTTGGGAGAAAGAAAATTGGAAATTGGACTTTGAAAACAATTCACTTTTCTTCTTCGTTTGGAAAATTAGTTTGCGGAGAGTCACGGAAAAAGAGATTTCCTCGGGCGACAGGACTCGAACCCACGACCCTCGGAGCGTACTGGCCCCAGTCGCCTAACCAACTCCACCGACGCTGATCCTTCGAGTTCAGATCGATCCTCCAGCTCTTATGAGAGTTGCCATATTGAATTACTTTTAAAATCGTTTCAACACTTTCGAATTGAAATATCTGACGATACTTTGCGAAGAGGGCGGCACACGCTTGAATCCTCTAAATCCGCCTCTGACTATTCATGGTACACATAGTATTACAAATTACAGCATTGCGCATAGTGAAAACCGTTACTTTGGACGAGGATCCGTTGCCCGTAAACATCCCCTGAAGGGATCGCCCCTGAAACGCAGCGGGGCCAACATCACATGGAGTGGACACCTTTCGATCGATCGATCTACCGATCCACATGATCTTGGCGAGGAAATGAGATTCTACGATGAGTTGTGTGTACGCGTGTTGGAAGCAAAATGGATTACACGCGTCATCGGGGGTAGGAGTCTACGATCCCGCAATCGTAATCCATTCGACTCGGAAATAGTGTTCGTAGGCGAGACAGAGTTCTCCGGATGAAGGTTCGTCGCAGCCTCACCTTAATCAGGCGTTGCCTGATAAGGACCGCCATGAGAGACATGGCGGAAGCCGCTGCGAAGCGTTCACCTGTAACATTCGATCGTTCTTTTCTCTCGAGGGGAGTCGCGGTATATAGGTGGTCGTGAGTCGAAAGTGAAAGAGTGTGAATGAGCGAGCTTATCGGCCCGTACTATATGTACATGTACATGTCTGTCTATATATATATATGCATGTATACATATATATATACAGGGAACGCATGGAATTTTATGTGCACAGCTGATGGTATGACCCCAAATAATCAGACGGCTAACGGGCATCCCGGCCCAGAAAAAGGGACGAGTCTTTGTCTTATCGTGCATCGAACACACCTAGACGATCGAAAAATGTCTGCCTTTTGAGATCACGGGCTACGGTAGAGTTCTCCCTTAGACTGTTACTTCGGAATAATATTCGATCGACGTTTCGTGCCGAGAACGGGATTAACGTTGAGATCGTCTATGGTACCCCAGTGATCTGTATTCTTCTACTCGTATCATTTATCGAGGAATTATCTTATTCTACTGTTATCCATCGAGCGGGCAAGAAATTGAAACGGTCGTCGGCACGAGCCCGTGTAATTTAAATGTTTCCATTGTCTCGTCTAGCATCGGGCGTGGCTCGGACAGCTTGAATTTCTCGGCTCTATCGAGGCTACTCTAAGTCGACCGTGTCCCAAACTAGATCTGCGAATCACAACTTACCGTAGGGGGTCTCTTTCTTGATCATTTTAAGATCTGTACTTTTATTACCGGGTGATTCGGTAGTGAGAGTCATCGGTGGGTGCGTCGGGATATCTTGCACTATGGAGCAATCCGTTCCGCTCCATCCGTCATCGCAGTAGCACTTGTTTGTGTTCGTGCAAACCTGCGAAGTTCCCTGGTATTGTACTAGTTCTATCGCGACACTCCCCTTCGAGGGATCAAAGGTTCGCGCTTACCCCGTTTCCCGAGCATTCGTTGTTGTCGTGATTGCTGGGGCACTTTCCATTGTCTATGAACGGGAAGCGGCTGGTGCAAGTTTGATTCACGCAAATCTGAAACGCAGAAAGTCATGCAGCGTGTACATCAGCGCCGTTCCTCCGCGGCCGGGATCCCCAAAGTCACGCGGATTGAAAGCAAACAGCTCTGTTTGCCTACAATGGCGGCTCTCGGGAGCCCAGGGCTTTGCATAATCCGGTTTATAGCACAGCCATTAACGTAACACCGAGAACTGTCCGTCGTTGAGCGCGCCGCCTCGTTTAACACGCTGCCGGACGTACGCGCGGAGATCCGAGTCTCGAGAACGGATTAGGGAACTCACCAAATTATCTCCGCAGTTTGTTCCGTCGTGAACCAATCCCATCCCTGGTTTCTCAGAGCCTTCCACTTTTCCAGTCGTCGACCTTGGCGAGCAAGCAGAACCAACGGTTACCCCGTACCATGAAAGATGGCGGTGCGATTAATGAGACTTCGAGCAGTTGCGTACTCACTTGCACTCGTACTCCTCGCGCTTGATGGAGATTATGGTCCTGGAGTGATCCATGCCGGGTATCACTGGCTGCTTGTTGCCTCGCTGGCACTGCAGCGAGCCGCACTGGACATTTCTGCGCGAACGAAACGAACAGGGGTTGAGTGGGTTGTAGAGGGAGGTAGATGGAACAAGGAGCGTTCACTTACTCGAACTCGCACTTGACATAGTGGCCGGAGGTGTCAGTGCCGCAGTGTCCGTTCAAGGCGCCCTTGGAGTTGAACTGCTCGAAGCACTGCTTGTCCGCGACGACACCACCGTAGCCCCAGATCTTCTCGCACTGGAGGTTCAGGACCGGACAGTCGCCGTTGTAACAGAAGTCCTTTTCGGCACAGGGGTAGCCGTTCTTCTTATGAACATCCGGCGGGCACTGGCCTGCGCTCCCGGAGCAGACCTCCTGCAGGTCGCACTCGTTGGTCGCTTCCCGGCACACCACGTTGCGCGGCTGGAACTGTAATCACCTCGTTGGCTTAAGCAACCCCGTCAATGATCATCAGCATTATGTAGCGACCCTTCACCTTGCAATTGCTGCAGCATGGCCCCGTCGCGCACTGCGCCTCGCTGTACAGTTTGCACGTGATGGGGTCGCAGCAAGGATCGTGCTTCGGGCACTCGTCAATCGAGCCGCAGTCGCACTCCTCCCCGTCGTCTATCACCTTGTTCCCGCATGACTTCCTCGCGTCCACCTGTCGCCGAGGGAAGAAGCGCAAGGCCGGTTTACAATTTCCCGATCACGTTTACGTGTCCGTGCTCACCTCGTTCGGCTTGTTGTGAAGGCAGAAGCCGTTGCCGTGTTGCAGCAGCTCTATGTAGTCCGCCTGGCTACACTCGGAGAACTTGTACGGCTGAACGTCCTCCAAACCGACGATCGACTGCATCATGATGCACCCGTGCCAGTCCCGGCAGACGCACTCGCTCCCTGGAAGAAAGCAGCGGCGATTATTGTGCGGCGGGCGTAGTTTCCTCTGCGGCAGAGGTGCGCAAACAGCCACTTGGAGCCGAAGACCTCTTTGCGGGTCTGGGCGCCGATCGGAGTCGAGCGTGGAGCTGTTGCTAGCCACAACGCTTGATTTTGACTCGGATCCCAGAACCTATGGTCCTCGGCTCTCGACCAAGCAGGCCTGCTCTGCGGTAAGTCGGTGTGGGAACTGACTTCCGTCGTCATGGCTCATGCCGATGTTGTGGCCAATCATATGGGCCATGGTGCCGGCTAGAAGATGGAGCTCGTAAGTGTTGAAGTCGACGCTGATCCCTACGGACTTCTGCTGGCAGATGGTCGACGGCTCGGCGATCCCCCATTCGCCGCCCGCAAACGTTTCCCCTCTGAAAAAAAGAGGATGGTCCTTGTCGGATTATCTGGATGCGACGATTAAGCAAGTGACTTGAAACGGTATCGCAACAGCTGGCGTTCTACTCACGTGAGCAATTGGGTGGTGTCGGGGGCAGTGCGCAATATATTTCGCATCGCGTAATGGTTCAAGTTGGCCAAAGCGCGATTGATGTCCATGCTTTTGTCGATGTCCGCCTGGTTCTTGCCCTGCCAGGTTTCGATGTATACGACGGAGATTCTAGTGTTTAACGTACGGAAGTACTGCAAGGCGGAAAGGGCGCAATTAAGCGGAGGGATTAATTAAGCAGCGGGTTAAGTGCCGTTCAAAGGAGCACCCCGAGGAGCGGCTTCCCCACTCACCAAATCTGCGATATTTGCGACTTGGATGGCATCGTGAACAACCTCCGCCCTGGTGCTACCGTTCCTCTTGTCGAACTGCCACGGGTACGGGGCAAAAAGAAACGTTTCCGTTCAGTTATTTGTGCGCACGGGGATCGTTAAACTGCATCGCATAAACCAATTTTGCGCCCCCCCCCCCCGCGGCGGGACGTTCGATAACAATCGCGGCTTGAATTACACCCTCGAACGAGCTCAGAGGGAGTCCCTTGAAAGGTCGTCGTCGCGTTTCCTTCTAACGGTTATGTCGACGACTTCCACCCTCTCTCGGAACTCTCTCATCCTCATCGGCCGTCGGGAATCGCGCGAGAGAAATAGAAGGCTGTTATTGTTATATCTATTATCATCATTGTAATACTATACCATAGCCTTGTCGATAATGATGGCAATTTCGATGTATTTGGTCGACAGACGGACGTCCCTCTTGTATCGATCGGAAATGGTCTCCGATAGCCCGAGAACATGCTTCTGCCGGTGACTCTTTCCATGCCACTCAAGATTCCCCGTGTTGGCGCAGCCTCTGTTAGCCTTTGTTCGAGCCTCAAATATAACGTGAGGATGTTGCTGCTAAAAGAGAGGTCTGCATATAGTTTATCTCCACCCTGCGCCGCCTTGCGCCTCTCTAACGCAGCATTTTTCTCCCAACCTTTTCTCAACTTCCCCTCGGGTGAACCCATTACCCCGCCCCCGCGAAGATTTCAAGGAACCGGCGAGCATTCCCGGGAACGAACGATTATCGGTTTTCCGATCGGTAGCGGCTGAGTCGTAAAGCCCAGCTTCGTAAAATTTCATAGCCCCAGGTTGGCGGGAAAATAACGACCCCGCCTTCGTTGTGACTTTGCCGCGACACCTTGGCCCGAGACGCGTATCTTTTCCCGCCCTGTTTCCGTCACGATTTCGCGTCGAGATGTCTTCGTGAATAGTAACGAAGCTCATGCATATAAGAGCAACGCCTATACCCGACTGGCGGCCCCGCTCCCCTTCGTCCAGTCGCGAGGATGTCGCGAAGGAGTTCGGTGTTTCGGCGGCCGTGCCGGGGACTAAAGCCGGTCGCGGCGAACACCTGCGCTCCTGGAGTACCGAGCGAGAACGGTAGCTGGAGGACTTAGCGCGCCGCCTAGCGATCGCTCGGTCTACTAGTTCCCGAGGGGACTCGATGACGGTTTAACTGGCTCCTCCCGCTTCGCATGACGTGCTAACGAAAGTGGATCGAGCGTCCAACGTGTTTGCATCGGGGAATGTCCTCTCGAAGGTGTTGGAAATTGGTTGATCCCCCGCGATGCTTTACAGAGGTAATTCAGACTACGGGGCTAACCATTAGTTTGGAGGTTAGAGTGTAGGGTGCGGGGACTCGGGAGGCTGTTAGGGCGGCCCTGCAATAGTTAAACTGACCGACATATCGCCGCCGTAAAACGGATGAATGACGAAGGTCTCGTTGCCTAAGTGAATGACGCCGCTGAGACCGTTACACGTGTGAAAAGCAGCGCTGGCCCCTGGGTAATCCTTGATGGTGCCGTGATAGTAGCAGTGCTCTATCTCCTGCGAACATTCCGTGGCGAGACTCTCGGTAAAAGAGCGCGCGATATATCGAGGGATCTCGATGTCGTCGTTACCTGTTTAGATGACTGCTCCGCGCCGCCGACTAAAAGGTCTTTTTGTATAAAATTCGGAGCTAAAAGTTGCCTGCAACACACAATATTCGCCTGCGTCACGAAATTGGACGATGATGAATCGCACGCGCTCGACTCTCGCGCGCGAACACTCCCCGTGTGCAAACTCCTCTGTGCTACACTCGAGTCACTTACGTGTTTAATTCCAAGTCTAGGCGGAATCTGTGACTAAAGGCCCTGATCAGAAGGGACGTCCGATGGTAGTGCCTCCCCGTCTGCAAAACGAAGAAAACAGGGATCGATGAGTGGCCCGCTCCGGTGAAACTTGCCTCGTTAGAATCGCCGCAACGGAAACTTTCCGCGTTCCACACTTACTCTCATTCTGCTTCTAGGATTTTGATATCCGCCCTCTGCGTATCCTCTTTGAGGGAACTGAAACGTGACAAAGTTCCCGGATTAATGCCTAGCACGTCCGCGTCGGGTCGCGGGTGATCCTTCTTCGCCGCGTCGAAACTCGATCGCGGGTAAACTACGTGTAGTATCAGGCCATTACCTACTGGTTCTACCACTCATCGAGATCGATGCCGATTACCTTGGACATGTTGGCTTCTCTTGTGGATATCCCCATTTTCTCGTGATGCCGCAACTGTACCGGATAGATGATCTGATAGTAATGAGCCCCTATGTTTCGTACTAGTTCTTGGTTCTGTCGATACTCTCGCAATAGTCGTTCGACTTCACCTGAAATCAATTTCCCCGCTCAATTGAACGCGCCCCCATAGCCTCGTCTGATTAACTTGGAGGGGTAGTGAGCGTAGACCGCAAAGCATAACATTTTGAGCTGAGTAGGCGAGAAAGAGCAATCTCGGGCGACAGGACTCGATTCGCGAGTCCTCCGCGTACTGGCCAGCCGCGTTACCGATTTCCCCACCTACAAAAAGTTAGCCCCTCATTGGAAAATATATCAAGTGTTGATGAAAGTATTACCAATTGATTCCTCGTGTCTTCGCGATGAAAATGGCCCCCAAAAACGATATAATTCGGACCATAATTAAGGATATTACGTGAGAAATTTATTTGCAGCATTGAAAGCCCGTTTCGTTAAAAATAGTCCGATTTAAATTATTTTCTGTCCAATTAATCGGGAGAACGCCAGGAATCCATTGGTGTCACTTTCATATTGATAGGATGAAAAATAAACAAATTCAGATTCTGTAGAATCTCGCCGGTAGGCGACCGCGCGCGGGTTGGGCCGCAAAAGCTCACGCCGGTTATTCGACCTTCTAGTATAAAGATGAAATGAAAGTTGAACCGTTATTTATAATCCAAGTTGAAAGGACTTCGAATAAACCAGCTTCATCCTTCGCGCTCAGATTAAGCTTACTTTATATGAAAAGTTATTTAATTCGATTTTTATGTAGATTATGCCCATCTCTGCTGATGGGTCACGAAACGTATCCTCCAGCGCATTAAACCTACCTAATACAGATGCACGTACCAAAAAAAAAATCTAAATTTTAATAATCTTATTAAAAATCATTTTGAAAATCCGGATAATCTTGACAAATTTGATCGCACTCGGGGCATAGTAAATTCACACGGGGTACAGATAAATCTGCAACAGCAATTTGTAACCAGACGATCATTCTAACATACATGTCCGCGGTAATCCACTTCTTTAGCGAGAAAACGCGCGAGAAGCTTCGCCGTCTGGTTGTGACATCACGATACTACTGTGGGCGAGGTATCCCGCGGGCGGAATATGCGCGTGCGCGCGTGAAGTAAACTGCCGTATATACTCGTCACGTGGTGTGCAAAATAGTCGTACACATGAAATTTTTACATATAAATTACTATGTCCGTTCTAGAGTATGCAGGAACAACGTGTTAATATTTGAGGAAGATTGGTTCAATAGGTCTTGAGTTTTGCGCGAACATAAATATCGATTCTCTCTTTATATAATAAAATAACCTATATACATATATGCTAGTACATGACAATAAATGTTTATTGGATATTTCATTCCTTTACGCTACATTTATCAACTTTTTATGACTCAACATCTTTCCAAAATATTATTATTACGCCGCAACGATATTTTTATGAAATCGAGAAATGTAATTATGCGTGTTTAGAAAATCAAAGTTTCCATTCGTAACGTCATATTCTCAGTAGATTTCATCGAAATAGTATTTTTTAAATTAATCTGTTTATGTTTACCAAATTCGTGCGTTTTATTAGACTCTAATTGATTTTAGTATCAATTTTCATGTTCACAGATTTCTGTGCTTGACGAGGTTATCGCAAGATTAAGCATGAATTTTCGTGTTTCTAAAAAATTCACAAATGTAGCGTAAAAGAAAGAAATAGCCACGAAACATTTACTGTCATAAAGCATATTATAAAGTCTCTAGACGAGGTATATCCTCTTTGATTATTCACGCGCATGCGCCGTTGTGGGGTCTAGTGATGACACAATAGATATTCATTAAAAATGATAATTAAAAGACAAATCCTTGTTAATAAGTAATAAAAATGAACGAACAAAGATGTACAAGCGACGAACGGTCGATTCCACATGAAATTATTGGTGAATTATGAAAAAAAGTAAAATGATAGGCCAAATGAAAAAAATTTCAGTCAAATTTGTTTAAATTACTATAAATCATTTGTTGATTAACAAATAATATAAACTAATAAACAATGATGTACAAACGATTGCATAAAATAGAAATTAATATATTTTCCAATGAGGGGCGCAACTTCTTTTCTCACTTACATCTAGGCTCGCGTCGCCTCGGTTTTTCTATACCTGAAGTTATCTAAGCTTGCCGTGGTTCATGTGTTTGGTGAGTTGCTAAGAGAACCTCCTCTCTTTCCCAAAATATTCTCGAAGAAGAATTCGCGGCTCGGAGCGAGGCGAGGCGTAGTGAGAGCCTACATTTACTCTTTCCCAAGCTCTACAATAACTCAACCTAACGGGGCGCCATCTAGATGTGCCAATCGCACCATAGACCTTTTTCGCTCGACTCCAAAGGAGAATAGAGACAAATGCGATAGGTGTCGCGGCTACTGTAATTGGCACGGTCCCGCGAAGGGGGGGGGGGGGAGGCGAACCTTCTTTGGGTATCTTTTCCTCGGCGGTCGCGGTAAACTGTTGCTGGCAGCGGCGGTGCGAGCTCCCAACTACGATTCAGTCGAGATAATCAGTGAAGGGCCTCCTCGAAGCGTGTGTAGTGTCTAGTTTACCCCTCTTATCGACTGTCCGGGCTTTGCCCGATTTACCTCCGCGCCATTCAGAATGAAGTGCGCGGATAATTACTTGCCACGCTTCTTCACCCTCCCCCCCTTCCTGCACGCCTGTCGACACGGCGTCGCGTTCAGAGTCACGCGTAATGAATTATCACCGTCAGCCCCTCGATTCAAGGGCCGCACACTCTTCGAGCCGCTCACGTTTCCGTGTAGCCAAATATCCGGCTTCCTTATCGCTCGACTCTCCACGCTTCAACCACGATTCCCGCGCGGTGACTTTGTTGCTTGCAAGGAAAAAAGTTTAATCCGCCGATGCGCGACACCTGTTGAGGAAATATGCGTCGCGTTTGGCCGAGACGTTAGTCGTGGAATGGACGCCGTTTAGCCGGGGTCTGCGTTAGCCTGGCGATAGCGGCTATGCTAATCCGCCAGAGTGACCCGTTAGGTACGCCGCGTAATGCGCCGAGGCTCGGCGATATAATTCAATTAAACTTATTAAATGAATATGTATGGGGGCCCGCCGTCGTTACCCAGCGCTGAAAAAAACACCGCGCGCTCACCAAGGGCCTGGAATCTCGCAGTTCCGTCGCGGATAAATAAATAACCGTGCAAGCCCGGCGGAAAAGACGCGGCGCGAGTTCCTCGCGCGTGCTACCATCGATCCGACAATATGCAGCGTAACTTTATCCGGGTATTCTGCGCGGCCCTGGTATAACAATGCAAAGACGTAAAAGTTCGCTGCCTGGGAGCGTTGGTGCGGGAAATTTCCGCGATTCGGCTCGCGCTGTAAAGTTCGATTAAGAGGGTTATGGGGGCAAGAGTCTCCCGGTGCTTTTACCTTCTGCTTTCCCCACCAGGTGGAATTAGTATTTACTGGCTGGGAGCAGGGCCAAGTTAGACTTCACGAGCCACGGACGCGTAGGACGAGATCCTGAATGTGCGCAGTGTACATAGCGGCTAAGGGGAGACCCACTCAAGTGGTGTGTAATGGATACTATTGAGTCTACGAGCCGTCGAATGTATCCGTTACTATTTGTTACGCGGCTGAATTTATTTCGTTACACGTGTTTTCTTTGTAGACACGCCACCGAAATACTGGAGCGCCCGCTGCGTTTACGAGCTCGCTATACCTCCGGTAGGCACTGTAGCTGGACTTCGGCTACCGCAACCGGCGTCTCGGCTGGCCGAGCGGTGTATCGTCGCGAGTCCCGATTAATTTCTCACGGTTGCGACGAGTTATTACGCTTCTCGAGGGACAATCGCGGGCGGATTTACTTTTCCGCCCGGCCTTGCGCGGTCGGTCGGCTACACGTGTAATTAAATACGAGCATGAATATTAATTCCAGCCGGGGCGAACGCGGCGAGGGCGCTTTAGGCCCGTCGTTTGCAATTCAAATTTTTTCCCAAACAGCGGGGCGAAAAGAAGATCGGCCGCGGAGCCTCTCGGTTAAGAGATCTCGGTACGCCGCGGACCGCTCACCCTGGGCTCTCGTTTTATGCCCGGACGCGTTGTCCTCTCGTCTAAAATTTAACCCAATTTAAGTTTCGCGTTTCCAGCCAATCACCGCTGTTGACTTAACAATAAACCATTCTCCGCGTTCGACGAGCAGGGGGGCGGGGGGGGGGGGAGGGGGGAGGGGGGCAGGGGCTAGATGTGTAACCGCAGATCGAGTTTCCGAGAGGGAAGTGCTGCAATGCGGTCTCCCCCCGTTGTCTTCCTTTGCGTACATTTCGTCGCGTTTGCTAGCGGATCCTTGGAGAGCGAGCCTCGATGACGGTCCCCTTGTCAACCCCTTCCCTCGCTCCCGACAAATTGATTCCCCAGTTTCCGAATCACTCGCCTCGTCGGGAGAATGGGGCACGTCAAGGCGTTTTTCTTTTTTGCGGCTAGAGAACGGAGGCGGACTTTGTTTAAGGGCAGAGCGAAGGGAGAGAGGGTGGCGTTCCCTTTCGCGCGATAACATTGATTCCAGTATCCCGCGGAAGGTATGCAGGCCTGCGATTAGCATCTCCCCGCCGCAGCTGGGAGGCACGATGAATTTTCACCGTCGCCGAGGCAAGCGGGCCGCGCTTCAAAGGGAGCGGACCGACTTTGACGACAACTTCGCACGCATTGTGTATTTGCGCGATCGTTTCTCGCAACTTCGCGTGCGCCCGCTCTTTGTCCCAGTCTCAAAGGGCCTGGAAGATACGCGCTTCGCCCGGCAATTAGGGGCAAGACTTTGCAGCGCGGGGCTCTTTCGGAGGAACGGGTGGCTTGGCTGGCTGGCTTGCAATCGAGTGGCTGAAGCTCGCGGGCTTTTGAAAAGTAACCGGGCGTCCACGACAATCGGGCCCGTTGATTAAGCTCCCAGTTAACCAGCGGGATCTGCCCGCGCCCGGATTCCAGACTTACCAGCAGGAGTCTCCTCGTTCCAAAAGGAGTCATCTAAAGTGTAGTCGGCTTCTGTAATCAGACGAATGGAAACAGGGGATTAGCATAGACAGTACGAGTTTGTAGCTAGCTCTAGCGGGGAGGCATGCACACGCGTTTCTAGCGTAGGGGGGCGAGTGTTGGAGTCTTCTCTAGGAAAATTCTCGAGCTCGCGACGGAAATTCCCTACAGGAGCCGTCGGTTCTGCAGCGATGCCAACTTCTGTCTCGAAGGAACTTTCCAGGGGTTACCCGGGGGAAGGAATCTCCCACGCGGAGGGAAGCTTCGCGAAACTTTCGCAGTCTGCGACGCTCCGAAAAGATTGCCCAAGACGTTTTAATTTTTTGCAGCCGAGAAAATATTTTCGGGATGATGGGACTCGAAACCCACGATCTGGGGATTCCTGGTCAGCCGCGTTACAAATTCCCCCAGGGCCGACTCCGCAAAGTTACTCATTCCCGAATCCTACAAATATCGAAACCAACACCACCTATGTGCCAATCGCACCATAGGCTGTCCCCAAATGTCGAGTGTCCACATTTATATGCGAACACGGTTCGACCGCTGAGTTCAACAGTTTGCTAAGATGTTCGAGCTCGCTCCGGAGCAAGAAGCGCCACTGCCTAGCCGCTGTATCGAAGAACTTGGCTAATCTTTTTCTCACGGTTGGATAGTGCACGGTGAAAGTTTCGTACGCGTAAACCGGGCCATCGAATCAATCAAATATTCTCGCGATGCTGTACAGTCTTAGCGCGGAGTTCTTCCAATTCCCCGGGAGCTGTGTTGAAAGCCGCGCGAAAGGAAAAGACCCCCCTGAAAAGGAGGGCAATATCCTTGGCTAAGGGCATTCGCTGGATCGATTGAGATCCGAAAACACCCCCCCGTCCCCGACCTAAATCTCGACAGGATTGCGGGGCGATGCTGAACGCGGCGTTTTCCAACTTGCCTCCCTCTTGCTTGTAAACCGTCACGTTCGCGTTCCGCTGCACCTACCAATCAGTGACCGTCACGGTTCGCCGAGTCTCTCCGTGTATAAACGCTCGACTCCCCTACCTCCCTCCCTCCCGTCGTCACGTTTAGTACGTCGCGTCGGTCTGGTCCCCGGCAAGGCAGCTCGCAACTTGCGAGTTGCAACGTCTGCGAAAGCTCGCCGTCACGGTGTACCGACTCCCCGATAGATTCCCTGGCTCGTTCCTGCGCTCGGTAATGGACGATATTCGGGGCTCGCCTCCCTCGGGAGAAGTCGCGGCGAGTACACATGTATCCGGTGGAAAAATATACACTGGGTGGTCGGGTGACACCGCGTTGAAGGGTTCCGGGTTTGTCGGGGCTCGCGAGGGGGGCGAAAAAGTCCCCTCCCCAAGTTTCATTAAAGCCAGCGAAACTTTTTCATCTCTGTACAAACCGTCCGGGGGGTTTCATAAAATTCATAAAATGGACGGTGGCGCGGATAAAAAGACTCGGTTTCCAGTGGCCTAGTTCCTCCTCCTCGGCGGTATACGAAAAATAAGCCCCCGGCGAGGAGGGCCTCGAATAGATGATAGTCAATGACGGTGCTTCTATAGGGGCCGGCTCAGCCCCGTGGCGCGAGGGCGACTCCAGCGTAGGAATTCTGCCGGGGGTAATCGACACGCTGGAAATTACTTGTGTCTCCCCGGCCCGCTGTCTTCTTTAATAACTAATCGCGCTGAGTTACCGACCGTTGCCCTCCGCGGCTCCAGCCGATCGCCAACGATCATCGCGACCTCTTTGAGCGCGCCATGCAGTTCCCCCCGGAATTTCTGCCGAATTGGAAAAGGGGCTGGGGGGAATCGGGCTCGTGTCATCCAGCCGAGCTGCGTGGCTGCGTGTTGCGTTCGTTCTCCAGGCAATCCTCGACGATCGATCGATCGCCAGCGCGACTGGGAAATTCACGAAGACGCTTAACGGGCCACGTAAACAAAATGCTTCCGCTTAAGCTACTACCGGCTGTCCCCGTGTCTCGCCTGCTGCTCGAACAACTCCGTCGCCGGCGCAAATTAAGTTTTAATCCTATCGGGCACGACAATCGGGAGTTAATGTAGACAAGGGGGAAGCCACCCGGCCGCTGCAACTCACTCGGAACACAGTCGACGACACGTAAAAGCCGCTACGTGTAGCGTGTAGTTGTATAGGAATCCCACGGCTCCCGCTTTGCTACTCGGCTGCACGGTCGCGCGGCTCCCGATTAATACACACTTTGGGCAAGCTTATTGTTGCCGGGGACGCGGCGTTAATCAGTTCCATCGACCAGCGCGGCAAGTTTTCTCGACGACCGAAAGCGCTCGGTTGGTCGCTGGCACGCCTCGACTTTGTGCTGCGTTGTCGAGTAACAGGGTCGCGGCATAATGTTCGCGCGATGAAATTAAACGGTTCAGAAACTCTCGTATAATCTGGCGGACCTGGCGGAGGGGTTAATGGGAACGGGAGGAAGATTTACGCCAAGTGAATTCGGCTGGTGGAGGTTCTAACGAATCGGCCGTGAACGCCGTGGGCAGATCTGTAGCGATACCTCCGACTCTGCCGCGAGAGGGCGTTTCGACCGGTCCCGCTTTCTCGCAAGTGCTCGCTCAACTACCGATTCGTATATATACGAGTTTCGCTCTTCCTGCTTACAGCGCCGCGTCTAAGGCAGTGGATGCTGGGTAACTTAAGCCTCGTTCACAATAGACAAAGTTAAAGTTACTTGACTTCAAGTCGCTTAATTTTACGTATATAATGACGTCAAGTTTTGTGTTCCAGTAAGTTGTCACAACTTACTTCAAGAAAGGGAGGATATTTCTCTCAACTCCAATGAAAGAACGAGAAAACAATAGGTGTTTCACCCTCGTAAAAAAGTAATGTTTTCAAGTTACTTTTGAATTCAAGCGACTTACAGTCAAGTAACACTTGACTAATCTGAATGTAAGGAGAAAAAAGAGGCTTTTTTCACCGGATATGATATTCCACTAGCAAGCCTAGGACGAAACGCGGGAGCTTCCGTTCTATAACCACCACCCTACTTAACCGGGTTCCACAACCCGCACCCACGGATCTTTTAATTATACTTTTCCATCGATCGAAAGATCGCGAGGAATAATCCCCTGGTGAAATTCCCGCAAGAAAGAAGCGTTTGATGAACGGTTCCCAAGGTAGTTTCGGGGTGCGTGAGAAAATCCGTGGCGCGGTTAACTGGACGAAAAATTGGCCCCGCCGCCGCGGTGGGAAAGCGAGAAGCGTCGTCGTCGCAGCCGATGAACTCGGCTCGTTTCCCTTCGCCCCCAGGCCTTTTAACGATTTCGCGCGAGCACGCCAGGCCTGCCTGCTCTCGAATAGAGGCAGACACTACCCCTGTGCCTTCTGGCGGGATACTCTCGACAGGATGCGCTGCACGCGACAATCGTGCCGCGTAATATTCGCGCCGGAGGAATTAACCGGCTGGGAGCATCCCCTAATCTACTCTCTGTGAGCACTTGAAGGAGTCGAGCCTGGATAGTGGCGGTGTTTCGAGAATTATATACCGCGCGAGGAACCCAGACGAACTTCGAAATAAAATTGGGCAAAGAATTGGGCATCCCCCGGGGCCCCTTTGTTTCGAGCGGTAATTAAATTTCCCGCCGGGCAAACCGTGCCCGAATGGCTAGACCTGCGCTGGTATTCCCGCCGGGCGAAAAGTTTTCCCCGAATAAACGGAAACTATCCGCGAGATCAAAGCGGCTCGAACGACAACGGCTCCCAAGTATTCCCGTAATTAGTCGATACCTTTGATACGCAAAGGATCTCGTCGACTTCCCGATTTGGTAATTGCATCCGCGCTGGGTCACGTTTGTACGGCACCGCCGAGAAGTATTTCGGTCGCTGGTTTTAGCCCACGGTCGACAAAGGGGGGGAATGTAATTAAACAATTTGTAGGAAACAATTGAATATAAGTCTCTCGGATCTGAACAGTTTAGTCGCATAAGAAGCGAATATAACTGGCTCCTCTCTGCGTTAAGGTGGGTAGTTGCAATTATCTGAAAGGTGAAGGATCTTTCCGGGACGAAAGTAGAAACACTGATACATGTCCAACAAGGTTTAACTTCGAGCCCCTGTCAATTCAAAGGTAGCGGTGGTACGCGGTTGAATTTATTCGTGCTTCGAAGTAAAACTATGGGGGTTCTTTCAAAATGGTTTTTGAGGTGCTGGTGCAAACGGCTGTTTTCTTTATTAGTACTTGGATTTTTTATATAGTTTTAAAGCAATCTTTATTTTTCTAGACAATTTTTTTTATGAAAAATTGTATAAGAGGGGAGCGAACAAAATGGCTTTCCGGAGCACTGCAAAAAAAACTGGCTCTCTCTCGGGAATGACTAAATTATTTTACAACGAGAAAGAAATAAACTGAAATATGTTATTTTCCATGTAGCATAGAATTTTTTTGATATTACAATTTTTCGATTTTTTTACAAGCATTTCAGTGCAAATTTGTATGTAAAAAATTAAAGCTTATTCTTCAAACTGATATAATTTCCAAATATTTTGAATTTTGGGAAAATCCTACGCTACATGCAAGACAATGTATTCCAGTTTGTAGTTTGTATATCTTTTTTGTATTTCCTTCTCAAATAATCCAATCATTCCCCAGAATGCGAACCAGTTTTTTTGCAATATTCCGGGAAGCCATTTTGTACAATTTCTCATAAAATTTTTTTTCAATCAAAATAAAAATTGTTTTAAAACAATATAAAAACCACAATGCCTATAGTATTTTGAAAAAAATGCTTAACTTTGTCTTTTGTTAGTGGCTTCAAGGTGGGATCCCCCCTTAATTAATATTCTCGATAAAGGTGTTTCGTCCCCTTTATAGTGGGTAAAAAATTTCCCTTTACCCCTCATTTTACCTTAAACAACTCAAATTTCGAATATTTCCCCCCCAATTTTTACAATTCAAATATGCCACCGTGAACGAGGGTGACTTTGCGACAAATGGAGTTGCTTCGTACTTCTTCGTTTCCCCGTGTCATTCCTACGTTAAAACCTAAGTAGGTGCTGTCGCAAAGTCACCCCCTCAATGATTTTCATAATTTTTACTATCTCGCCCTAAACAAAAATTTCATCCTGCTTGCCTATAAAGAACAATCGACTAAATTACGTTTCCTCCCGTATAATATTCAGTGACTACTTTCGAGCGGCAATGCGCATAATACAATAATCCAAGAAGAATTCGTGGTTGAAGGAGGTGGATCTCTGTGGCATGCGAAAAGACTCAAGACTTCGGTCCAGGTACATATTCGCGAGGAGGAATTACGTTACGTTCCGCGGATCTGCGAGCTGGAACGTTCGCTTATTTACATGTATATTCCGCGAGGCGCTTTGACGCGGCACGGCTGGCATTATAGCCGCATACTTCCTAGCATTTCCATATTCGCGCTCGTCTCTGGGAGCATTTTGTCTTGGAATCGATGGCCGCAGACTTTGTTCAGACCCGCGAGCTCGCTGGTTCCGCTTGGAGCCCGGGTGGCGGGGCCAGTACTTCCACTATTTTCGTTGTTATTTCTATTTCCCGATCTGATCCCGGTTGTACGCCCGTGCGCGCGAGCAAACACGGGCGAGCGCCCCCGGCAGCGTTAGTTTTCGATTTTAACGAAGTCGATAGCCGGGGAATCGATGCCGCGCCGCGTCGCGACATTTGTCGCTGGGCATCCCCCGCGGCTCGTCCAGCATCGATTCCCGCCGACTATATTAAATTCTCTGTACGCTATCAAGGAAAACATCGGGACCGCGTGGCTCGTAAACCGCGCTTACGCCCGCTACGTATTTATACCGCTTTGTTGTCCTAACCAGCCCGTCCTGTCGCGGCTTAAAACGGCTTAACCGGCCGCCCTGTTTCCCCCGTGCCGCGGGACAGCTTTAATTCGTCGGGTAAAAACGGTGGCCGTAGAGATGCGGAAAATAGGGGGTTTGAACGCGCGGGGAAGGGTCGCGAGAAGAAACGGCAGTCCTCGTAATCGAATCGAACGACGACGGAAGGTCTCCCCCACCCCCTCCTATTTTGCTTCTTTCTCTCAGCCGAGGCAACAGCGCGGAAGCTTTTCTTGCGAGAATGCTTCCCCGTGCTTTCTGCATTATTACGAGTACGAGTGATAAGCTGCTTATGCAAACGGCGCGGAGCTGAGCGGAGCGTTCGTTCGGGACGGTCTTTCTGGAATTAAAAGGTCCCCCGGCCGACCAGAACGACTACGCTCCACGCGGCGAGGCTGTCTGTTTATGCAGCGTCTCATCTACGTACCGGGCAGGCAACTGTGCGAGTAATAGTTATTGGGATTAATTGGAGTGGTGGTATTTAAATTGGGGCACTTGGGCGTTATGATTGGAAGAGTTTTCAAGTTAACGTTTGGAAGAAATTTTATGTTAATATTTTGAAGAAATTTCGAGTTAAAATTCAGAAGAAATTTCAAGTTAAGATCTAGGGGAAATTTCAGGATAACAGTCGTAGAAAATTTCAAGAACATTCGAAAGAAACTTCCAGTTAAGATTCGGTAGAAATTTCGAGTTAACATCTAGATGAAATTTCGAGTTAATATCTAAAAGAAATTTCAAGTTAATATGTATTCAGAAGAATTTTGAAGTTAACATTCAGAAGAAATTTAATGTTAAAATTCAGGAGAAATTTCGAGTTAACATCTAGAAGAAATTTCAGGTTAATATTCAGAAGAAATATTGCAGACCTGTTTTTCAAATCACTTGTACTTTTCATTAGGTTCCTTTCTTTTATTGTTTTTACCCCTACTTCAGTTAATTCTGTAATATATTGGGAGGGTTCAGAAGCCAATCAGTGTAAGTCCATTAGCATTACAACCGAGATTCACACTGTTTTTCGTCTGAATAATTTTGCATGATATTTCCGTGGCCAGTATAAGTACCGCCTTTTATTGCTCACGCATAAAAGTAGTAGCTTAATTGATTTATCCACTGAAACTTTTAACAATAAAGAAAGTTGGACTTATTGGCATCCGAGCCCCCCCTGTTGTACCACATAGTTATTTTACATTTCTATTCTAATAGGGTCACAACTGTATATCGAACACATAAATAAATAAATAAATAATATCTCAGGGTGTCCCGCGGGGGAGTCTGAGCTTTGACGAACGATTTATAGTGTGGGGGGCAGGGTGGAAGCGGAGATCAATCCAATCCATTTCGCAGTCTCTGAGTGGCCGAGACGTGGAACATTTTTCAGCGTGCATCGCCAGTGACGTAACACCAACCTCCCCCTGGCCCATTCAGTGTTCGTTTCGGGCAGGGGCGTAGCCGGTCGGGGAAACTTGAATCAAAAGAAAGTGGAACAAACTCTCGGGCGGCAGTTCACGAGAGCCATGGGAAGAAGGAAATGCGTCCGCGGCTCTTCGGATGCAGCCCCGCGCGGAAATACAGAGGCTCACGAATATCGAGAAGTTTTGATCGCCCGGGAGGTGGTAGCGAATTGTCCCGCCCCGCCAGAGATTCCATTCGGTTCCATTCGATTTCATTCGATCCCGTCCGATTTAGCGGGCTCGGATAGGGGCGCAGGAACTCCGGCGGTATTTGCATCGAGGGACCTCTGGCGGGGGAGCATTATGAAGCGGTCGGGGGTCTGTAATTTATTTCCATTAGCCGAAAATAGGATGGACGCGTGATTGGATTGCGCGGGAAATCGCGGACGCGCCCGTGTATTTTTAAAGCAGCTAGCAATTTTCCCGTTAAATGGGGCGCGCTTATACTTCGCGCGCTCTCGTTGACCCTCATTCAATTCCCATCCGATTCTGCCGCGTATCGCTGGGACTCATTAGTCGCCGATGTGTTTGCCGCGAGATTCTTTCAGCCCGATACACCTCGGCAAGCCGCAACTCCGCTGGCCTGCCACGCGTTATCGCTAACGACGCCGCGGCTAATCTCAATTATCCGTGTCCCTGCTCCCCGGCACTCGGGATTCTTATTATTACGCCGGTTTTCGGGACGAGCGCCGGAGGTCGGCGGCGCGCACCCGCGCGTCCTCCCGCAGTGCTGCCAACGCCGGGCCCCGCGAACTCCCCAGACGAGCGTTCCGCTCTGCGCGCGGAGCCGACCAGATAATCGGAGTTGCTTCGCGCGGCGGAGATAGATAAATAGATAAGTAGATGGACGAAGGAGAAGGAGAAAGAGGAGAGAGGCGGATAACTAGGCCGAGAGCGGCCTGAGAGAGATGTACGCGGAGGGGGTGGGGGTGGTTTGCGAGGGTGGCTGAGGGTGGACCAGGAGACGGAGGAGGTGGAAAGAAAACGGGGCGAGAGGAAGAGAGAAGCGTGTAGACACAGGAGAGCAGAGAGCGAAGGTGAAGAGGGGCGACGGGGGAGCGGAGAGAAAGAGAGAGAGAGAGAGAGAGGGAGAGAGGTTGAGAAAGGGAGGGACGCGGATCCCGGAGCGTTCGGTACCATTGCATATCCCGCACATCTCGCAGGTGAAGGGCGTGGTGCCTTGTCGGCAATATCGATTACAAACCCGGGCGGTTGCGCATTCACGTCGACACGTGGACGTGGACCGGCAGCCAGACTAAATTTGTGTTGCCCTATATTTTAGGTTCCTGCACTCATCTGCCTCTCAAAGATTGATTGCTTTTCCCTCCAGCGCCCCGAGTCCGCGGCCTATCCTCCGACGGCGACGGACGCGCTCGAATTTACGGTCCGCGCCGTCTGCGATCACCCCCGGTGTCCCTCTTCCCTTGCTCCTCCGCTAGCCGCGGCAGAATGCGTGCCGAGAGGCAGAGAGAACGGCGAGAACAAGCGAGAACAAGCGGGGAACAAGCGAGAGGGATGCTGCGCGCCATCCCGGAGTTTAGATCGTTCCCCGGCACGCTCGTGTACGTGTACGTCTATCTGCTCCCACCAACCCGCCCCTCCCCCCCACACTCCTCCCCCACCTCCATCCGTTCTCCTCCTCCCTGTAAACGAGCTTAGCGGTTTTCACTCCGAAGGAACAACTCCGCAAGGAGAAACAGGACGTCGACTCGCGCTAGGGGATTTTCTTCTCTCCTCTTCCATCCTCTTTTCCTACCCTTGTCTCTCTCACCCTCCTCGCAGTTTCTGCGCGAGTCCGAGTCGATACTCGACCCACCATTTTTATCGCCTCTCAGGGCCACCAGCTCGCTTCTGGATACGCTGCTTGAATTTACTCTAGAGCGGTCGGGGGATCTTTGAATCTCTCCCCCTTTGAAAACTTGGCGGACCAAGGAATCCGAGGATGGAGTGCCACTTGTTTTTACGATACCTTCTCCACGAGCCCCTCGATTCGCCCCGCAATAGCCGGGCTTCGATCGTCCCCATCGATCCGGCCGCCCTCCCCCCCCCGTTCCCGATTCTCCCCAATACTTTCTTTCAATCCATCTGACCCATTTCTGTCTCTCAGGACCAGGCGGCGTCCTCCCCGTAATATCGATCGATCCACGCGTACGCGTCATTGTCCGCGTCTCGCGGGGCAAAAAGTTTCGATGAATCGCATATCTGCCGAGGTCGTGCCCGGCCTCTGTCAGATTTTCCACGCCGGACTGCACGGTAACCTCGGCGGGAACGGCGCGCCCGATTCTCTCGCGACCGAAGAATCCCCGGTCGTTTCCTTCGCGAGCGGAGCGATCCTTTGGAAACGAACCGTTCAAGTTCGAGTGGGGCGTATATTTTGCCCCGGCACCTCCTCCCTCCCACGGACACTCTCGCCGGTTTTATCGAACTTCGGCAGTTTACTGAAACGCCGGTGAACGGCACACGCCTGACCTACGACCCGCTCGATCGATCGGCCGCTCGAACCTCCAACCTCCGCCGGAGAGCCCTCTCCTGTGTATCCCATCGTTGATCGATCAGCGAGCAACCAGCGACATCGACGGATTTATTACGCAACGCTGATCCCTCGTGCTTCCCGAGGCTGAACGCTCGAAACCGCGCCCGCGAGAGTAGAACACAGCCGCCGCTGCTCCGTCGGCCATTAAATCCGAACAGCTCCTTAAATCTCCGTTACGCAAATCCCGCGAAGGGATTACGAAAGACGGTTACGAGAAGCCCCGGTGCGGGGGCGTACCGATACCGCGCCGCGTTGCGCAACCGATCGTCAGATGGATGTCTGAACAAGAACCCGTCTTTATTCTTCCCTCACGGTCGGGCGGTCCCCGCTGGTTCCGCTACTGGGCGGAGGAGGATTTGCACGCGCGACGCTGCAAAGAGGGTCCCAGGGGTTAATTCGCCCGTAACCTGGCGGAGCTCGGAACGCAGATCGCATTACTGATCGTAAAGTCGCGAGAGTCTAGCGGAGCGGGCAAGCCGCGCGCGCGCGCGATCATCTCCCTGGCGGGCAGATATCTCGCGTTGCACCCAGCGTGCACGTAGGCTTACTGGTTTTTAATCAGGAAGAGCGTGCAGCGGAGGAGGAGCCTCTCCTCCGTGGCTGGGATCTACAAACACTCCAGGGTTTTTTTACACTGGAAGGTATTATCCAGCGTGGGAGCCACTATACTGCGAGCCCTTTTGATTTTAGAAACAGAGCCACTTGCTGAGAGAACTCGCATCTGTAACGGATTCAAAAATTCGATTTGGCACGATCGTTCTCTCCCCGAACGGAATGGAACCCGAATCGTGGAAATATCTGTGAGAAAAAACGAACCTCGAACGACGGGGATTCGAACCCCCGATCTTTTGGTGCGGTCCTCCGGATTAGTAGCCCAGCGCGTTACCAATTCCCCCAACTCGACTCCCCGATGTTACTCACTCCCGGACTCTACAAACACCCAAACCAACGCCACCTGTCTGCCAATCGCGGTATAGGCTGTTCTGGAATGCCCGCAAATAGACACTATCGTGCAAAGGGCGGCAGAGATTTCGGCGAAGAATTTTAAAGCCCGGTGACCCAGTGCAAGCGAAGTTCCCTGGCGTGTGTACCGTTGGCAAAGACGTTTCTCTGGCGACACGCGTTGACCCCGATTTCAGCACTGTTTATGGCTTAATTGTAGCTACCCGGAACACGGGGTCCTGGTGCGCAGCGGTGAGGTAAAAGGTAGGAGGCGCCGAAGGAACGATCTCCTTAATCTCTGCACGTGACGCGGTAATTTTTCTCGGCAGTCCGAGGCGGGGGGAAAAGCAGAGGAGGCGAGAAGAAAACGGTGGAAAGGCAGAGTTCCCTCGGACGACGGGAGACAAAGGAAGCAATCCGAGTGGGATTCTCGGAAGCGTTATCGGCGCTGGATCAAGGGGCGCGCCGCTGGGATGATGGATAGTAGCGGCGGTAAAAATCGGACAGAAGCGCGGCCAGTATATAGCCGCAGCTCCCGCGGCCGTGTAATTAATAGTCGCGCATTTGCATCCCGGCTGATATTATTCTATGATCGACGAGTGAGACTCGCCCCCGAGTGTAATTGAACTGCGCGCGGCCGCGTCCGCGTGGCGTGAAATTATTAATCGACGGGGACCGCGCGAGCGCGGCCCCCCGCCGAACGAGGATCGATGGGTGGCTGCGACTGACAGAGACCTGCCACTTCGCGGCTGTATTATTATATGCATACACTCCGCTAGGAGAGCCTGGCATCGATGCGCTCTTGGGGAGCCTGCCTCGAAACATCCCGCGGACTTGCCCCGGGGAGCTGCGAAGGAGAGCGGAGAAGTGGGGAACTGGCACGGGACTCTCGCCCGACGCATACGACCCTGTGTTTACGCCCGGCGCAATTAAAGTAACTTTAATTGCTGTCAAGGCAATAAGGGGCGGGGCACTATCGGCTGTCGAAACAACCGCGAGAGCACGTGACGGTTCGGCGAACGGAATCGAGGCTGGTCGGTGTTAAATAACCACCCGGTAGAAGGCCGCTCGTTATCGCCACGGTCTGCGCGCAACCTGCAGCCGAGGAAGTATTTTTCTTAGGGACGTTCGGGCGATAGAAATGCGCGGAGCCGCTCGCGATTCAAAGGGGCGGAGAGAAAGTCCCTTTGGTGGAGAAATGATTTTACCAGGGACGGGCGGCGACGGGACGAGACACTGTAAATGTATTTATACGTGCGCGCGTACCCGCTGTAATCCCAAACCGACGGGTACCTCTCGCAGATTGAAAGGGCTGCTCTCCGCGGGCAGACTCTGTCTCTCCTTAATGGAGCTGCGTAACGCTCCAGATAAATTACCGCCGCGGAGAGCCTTCTCTCTCGTGCAAACTATTTATCCTGTAACACCGGCTTGGAAACGTTTTCTAATGGAACCGGGGATAGAGGAACGAGCAGCGAGGACCGTAGCCACCGCCCTTTAACCTTAATCTCTCGCAGACGTTACCCAGCCCAGCGATCACTGGTCTTGAAAATTACGGGATTTTTCTGATAAAACTAGGAAAGTGTTCTGTCGGTTGCTGGGGGATTTATAAACGTGAGAATAGGAGGGTTTTTCTGATAGTGGCAACGTAGCAATCGTTTCGTTCTGTTTTGTTTCTTTAAAGTCTTTTAAAATTATTATTATTAATCTAAGTTCGCGACAGTTGCCCCACCCAATATAAAATGGCTATTAACATCAATAGTGACGTTACATATTTCACGAGAATAAATCTGATATTTTCTGAATTTTATGCTGATTCGAAATAAAGTGGTCAATATTTCCTTTTAGAGAGTATTTGCTTGAAAATGGTGTTGGGACAAGATGACCCTCGTTTCATTTCATAACAAAGAAATATTTCCAAATTATTTATGAGTTAATTTTACTACAGGTACATATTAAAAATTTAATTACAATTAAATCTGATATTAACATTGGAAGTCATTAAGAATAAGTTAAACAAAAGTAGAATACATGGTGATGAAAATTACTTGAAATGAAACGCATGAAATTTATCCTCGTGTTACCAGTAATATTAAACTAAATGAAAGTACAATCCTACTGTCATTATTATTAGAGCATATGTCCTAATGGTGACTGGGGCGTCTCGCCTTTTTCGGGGAGAGATGCTCCACTCGATAGCTTTGAAAGGGAGGGTCAATGGGGGCAAGTACTTTTTCTAAATTGTCCATCAATACCTCTACTATCCCGTTAACTAAAATATCCAACGAATATTAACTTAGAAGTATATTTAATAATCATCTAAGTGTGTCACCTGAATTACTTGCTACCCCTGTGTTATAGGACAAAATGGTTCGAACAAAAGTTGTATGGCACCAAGGGAGGCACACGATGTAATAATTAATTAGTCAGTTGTACTTATTAAACGATTACTTACATTAAAAACCATTCGACGAATATCTAGGTAATTATTAGTTTGTGGGCCCATACACTCTAATAGATTTTCATTCAGCTCTCAACGCTCCGTCCGCTTGCAGGGTCAAATTAAAAAATTCAAGTTGACCTTCGTATCTCAATAAAAAAGGAAAATTAGCAAAACTTTAATTAACACGTTGCGTGCGGGTGACGTGTACGGTCACGTCATGGAACTCTTGGGCCCGGTCCCGATAAATGTGGAAGGTGAAGAAGAATTTTTCAGCTACCGAATTTTCCTTTTGCATACACATTCAGTACGAACGTGTTCATCAGTGTGTGCATATCGTTACAATTTTTTTTCACCATGGTGCAGCTGTTTCTTGTATTTAGGTGAATGTCAACTATTTTTGGTACCGCACGCAACGTGTTAATACACTGAGTGCCTCCCTCGATACCATACAACTTTGTTTTCAACCATTTTTTTATATAACAAATGTTTACAAGTTATTTAGGTGACACACTTACGTGAATTACCCTAATATCCAGAAAAACAAAAAAAAAACATGACACGGTTATTCACTCAATTTAGTTTGGCTTGTACTATAATCCTCTTTTACGTGCAGACTGAAATACGTATACCTATTCTGCACGAAGAAAGTAAGTCGAAAATATAGAATAAATTTATTCCATTTGAGGCTTAGTGTCGAGAAAATCGACTTTGAATATTCTTCGAGTACCTAATGTATCTTTTACAGGCAGCATTATGTAAAATCATAATATGTAATTTTTATTCCATATCAATATTGTGTTCTATTATCTATCTCGTTTGCTTAGAGTGGGTTTATAGATGAAAATAAGACAAAAAGCATCAAATGAATGAAAATTTATTTCGAAAAATATTATGTTGCAAAAGATTTTTACGACTGAACCTCGCCTTTCCGTTACTTTTCCATTTTTTATTCCTATTTTTCTATCTTTGTCGAATAAAGGCCTAAAAATAATTTAAAAAAATTCTATATTCTCGACTTATTGTTTGTCCCATCAATACTGGAACATTCTGTACAGCGACTAGCGCATCTCTCCCGATTTTTCCCTATGACTCGATTATTACTGTCACCTGAACCGCAACCGAACAGTGGAATAATATAAAAAGCAAGAACAACAGCCCCATCTGTGTGCCCCGAGACTGCCGAACTGGGATCCACGGTAAAAAAATGAAATCGACTGTTACGTTTGATTCCACTCTCTCCTTTGTGAAACCTACCCAGACGTAGCAATCGTTGGAATACTTTGGAGTGTACGTTACATAAATCGTAACTGATTCGGAATTCTTTAATTAACCCTTCGCTTCATTCGCGCGTATTCAATGGGTCAACGAGGAACGCTGTTCTGAAGCCTGTCGACGACCGATATCCGTGTAGCAGCCTACTCGACTGCGGAAAATATTTCGCCACGGAAACGGGCCCATTCGGATCCACTAGCCACATTAATGCCTCCGTCCCATTTCCTTTTACGGCGGCATGGAAGCGTCGAATCGAATTTTTATCCAAATTCCGACCGGCGGAGTCTCGAGCAGCATCCTTCCCAGGGACGGGTGGCCAGGAAAGATGAAGGGGCTGCCGGGAAATTCGAGTAATCCCTGGGCGAGGTATGTATTAATTTTTCCGAGGGAACAGGAGAGGCATTCTCGTAGCAACTGCTAAGGTTACGAGCCGTTGTGCCGGGCTCTTTTTAATCAAGCCTCGCGGAATTGCGTGCGCTCGCGAGCGCCCCTCGTAATTATTGGATACGTCGGGTAGTCGATATTTCATCTTTCTTCAACGGAAGGAAAGGAAGGTCCGCGGTGTCGAGCAAAGGGCGTGTGCACTGTGCGGCGCGTAGGGCATAGAGAGCGGATGGATACGCGGTCGCATTCGTAACTGCGCGCGCTCCCCTAATTGACCGTCCTCGCAGATCAATGCTCCCTTTGTTCCGCGGTCGGTGCGCGGCTTTTCTCTCGACGAAATTACGGAACGCCATTGGCCTGGCTCTGATTTTTCCCAAAGAGCCGCGTGTTTTGTTCGCCGGGCCGAGCTGATACGAGGGAGACTCGTTGCGTGAGCGTATCGGCCCCGACAGCTCGGCCGAGCCGGTGAAAGAGTTCCTTCTACCCCTCCGCGTCCCAGATAACGTTGCTGACGTTGTCCTGCACGCGCTCACCCCACCGCCACAGCTCGGCAAGGCGAGCCGTATCCGCCGTCAAACGAATTATCGCTCCGCGGCCGTGGTTTTTATGCCCCGAGACAAGCACTCCGGACACGAAAAGGGGAACGAAATTGCTGCACGCCTGTCCGCGCGCGTATTATCCCCGCGGTGACGAGAGGAAAGATACGCGCGTGGGAGCGATGGCAGGCGAAAGATATTCCGCGAGAGAGCGTCGGGTGTATCCCATTGTTGCCAGAAGCGGGGCGGCCGGCTCTCCCGGTGCTCCCGATCCTCTCTTGCGTGCGAGAGTTCTGTTGACAGGGTGTCGATCGCGTTTTGGGGGTCGGCACACACGCTCCGCCAACGAGCCGCTTTCTTTTCCATTAGGCGACAAGTAGTGTTAGCCGTGTAGCTCAAAGTGGGGTGACGCTTTTCCTTGGGTTTGAATATCCATACAAGCAACTGACTGGCAGCAGACATTACAGAACACAAACTTAAAGTTGAGTAATTTGAATTCAAGCCACTTGAAAAGTTGAGTAACTTGAATTCAAGCGATTTGAAATCAAGTAATAACTTGAATTCAAGCGATTTGAAATCAAGTAATAACTTGAATTCAAGCGATTTGAAATCAAGTAGTAACTTGAATTCAAGCGGTTTGAAATCAAGTAGTAACTTGAATTCAAGCGACTTAAAGTGCAGTAACTTGGCTAATGCGAACGAGGCTTGAAGGGGCTGTAAGATATACACCTTTGTGACTCGATGGGGGAAAAAACACCGTAAGGAATAATTTTACTATACTGTGAGGGGGCTTAAACTCGGGAATTAAATATGACCCATTTGCAAACCAAGGGAACAGAACCTTAAAAAAACTCATATAGGTTCCCAGCAGTAAACTGCGCATCAGGAGAAAAACGGTCACCCATCTTTTTCTAGAACGGCGACTTGTGATGCTCAACTTCTCTGATGGAACAAGAACCGGTGTCTCCATCACGGCCACCGCCGCTAGTTCCATTACGTGACAGCGCGGAGGCTGCCCGCTTCTGCCTCGCTGATCGGCCCCATCGAAAGTCACGCGAGCGCAAAGATATCTCTATTCCCGTCCGCCGCCGGGAAAGCGACCGTGTTTACGCTCGGCACGCCGTAAAAATCGAGCCGCGATTTACGCGCTTGGAGAAGTTCGCACGGCTTTGAAATAAGGAATCGATGGCCGCGAAGGAATCGACAGCTGTCGCTTTCGCGGAGCAATAAAGTTAAGAGGCTCTGAGGCGGAGGTAGTCGAGCCTAAAACGCGGGATATTAGCTCGCCGACTCCTCCGCGATCATCCGAGGATTACGTCTCGCGGCGTCACGCCCGTCAACCGTTCGCGAAAATTCAGAACCCTCCTTTTTTACGGGCCGTCGTTCGCGACGGCTATGAAATTGGAGTGGCGAACCATCGAACTTTACGGCGGGTGAACATTTTCCTGCGGAATCCCCCGGCGTTTAGAGTGCAGGGGCGTTAAACGGGAAAATAGGGTAAACTCGTCGCCGAATCGTTTCTTGCGACGGCAACGGCTGCGCTAGGTCGCGGCAGGGGCGGGGATCGAATAAATATACAATCAAAAATTGCAGAGATCGAGGGAAGTGTGTTGCAGGCCCTCTTTGAGCTCCGCGAAATTCTGCTGAATTTTTCGCCCCTCCGTGTTTGCCGGGACTATTTATTTTCCGCGTTTATGAAACAGCAGCGTGCAAGCCCGCGAGGGTATCGAAGTTGCCTGGAAAAAGGAGGTCGCCCCGCTTCTTTCCCTGACAGCAGCTGCTTTTGGTTAAGCGGTTGAACGGAATTGTCAGCGAGCCGAGCGTGGAGTGGAGGAGTATCCGTGGATCTCGAGGAGATTAGTTAACGAGATTACTTACGACTGTCAGCAAGCTCTGTAAGCAAGTTCTGAATAGGGGCGGGCCGCGGTGCGGATGATCTACTATGCAGTCGGCGGGCCACGGGAGCGATATACGTTGCATTGAGCCCTGCGCGGCAAGTAGGCTGCCGCACTGTCTGCGGGAACGGTAATGGAACGGCAAACGACCGGGGATCTACCCTTGGAACGGGGTCGGTACCACGGGGGCACTGACAAAGCTACCGGCGACCGAGAGGAGTTCCTCAAAAATTTACACGTCTCGCGGTAATTGCGTTGTGGTGTCTCGGGTGCGTCGCGTCGTGAGCCCCTTGCGAGGCGATTAGATCGGGAGTTGAGCGGCAAAGAGGATAGCCTTAATACCTGCCACTCGACGGGAACATGGAGAGAGAGACGAGATGCTGAGAGCTTCCCAGCTCCGGATAGGCGACAGCGGGGCTCGTAAGAATTGATAACGGAGTTAATGGGCTGCTTGCGTCGCCTCCGCGATTCCACGGCGACGTCGTCACTCCTCACGGGGAACGAGCTAGAAAAGGCAAGGGGCAAAGTCCGAGGCGCCTCGGAGCGTCGATTACGCGATGCTTGACGGAGCACGAGATATCTGGCGAGGTGGGATCGATGCGGCGGAATTAGCGAGTGTTGGCGAAAAAGAGTGCCTCGGGCGATGGGACTCGAATCCAAGACGTTCGGGGGATACCCCGCATTACTGGCCAGCCGCGTTACCAACTCTCCCAACGCCGACTCTCCAACGTCACTCTGTTCCGAGCTTCACATATAGCGAAACTAACGGGGCGCCATCTGTATGTCAATCGCGCCATAGGACGCTCTGAAACGCCGAATGCCTACACGGACGGCGCGCGATGCTGCCCCTCGAGCGTGGCAACCGCCGAGCGAAGGGGACGCCATGGTGGAGGATATTTTGGCTCGAGAAAGCTCTCGTTTCGCCCAACAGGTTGATAGTCGGATCCCGAAACGACGTCATAACTGGAAGGAGGGGTGGATCGTTGCATGGTTGCGGCGCGCACACAGTTGACAGAGGGACGGGGCTGGCTGGCACCCTCGAATAATCCTTAGGGGGGCAGACAATGATTAATCGCGCCTAAGTGGCTCTCACTTTCCATCCCGCTTGTCGTGCGCTCCGAATCCCGTGGAATCCTCGCTGCCTTTTTGTCCGCTCAGCCGCCACGGATGAAGGTTTATGCGCATTCGTTTCAGATTTCAAACGCTTTGCCACTTCGACCATCGGTAAAGCGTAGGAATTCTAAAACAAATACCACGCTTGTCATTCGGGTGTGTGCTCTCCTCCTCGTCTTGGCCGCGTACGACCGACCGTCCTTCTCGCCCCATTCGAAGCTAGGTAGCTGGGCCACAGTTCGGTCCGAGCCAAGGAAGCTGATTAGCTCTGTGAAAGTTCGCGAAGGGGGCACAATCGCGGCCGATACTTTGCGCTCTCCGTCGAGTTCGCGATACTTTAAATGGAAGAGCCGCCGATGAGGGTCGTTAACTCAAGCCGCCGGTCACTCCTCGCGATTATCTCCGCCCCGTCCCTTTGTGCCCGGCGCCCTTTCTTCGCCCAGGCGCCCAACGAAACTCGCCACGGGCCCGTGGAGAAACTCGCCCCGCGTTCTATGCCGAGCGACTCCGCTCGCGGTAATAATCGAGTCCCGTGAAAGTTACGCGCGCCACGAAAAAAAAAAGACCGCGGAACATTTCTGAGAAGACGTGGCAATTCCTGCCTGTCGGGCTCCCTTTATTTCAACGACGTAGATGGAATACGGGAAAGCGCGGTATTTATTGGCTTCCATCCCATCGCTTAACTCGCTTGGCATTCGGTCAAAAGCGATTCGGGTACTCCGAAAACATTATTCCAGCTCCCTCGACCCTATTATTCTTCGCAGCGGCGTCGACGACACGGACGCAACCGTGCGTGAAATATAATATAACACAAGGTGTCCCAAGATTGCGAGACTTTCCGGAACAGGCATCCTGACGCAAAAAGACGTCGAAAAGTCCTTTACCGTTTTGAGATCCGAGGCTTCGTTCTCGAGATATTAATAGTTGAATATTAGCGGTCCAAGTTCCGGGCCGCGCAGTTTAAGACTGCGTCAGCTGAGCGGCAGCATCGTACGCGCGGAGATACAGCGCTCTGGAACTTGGACCGTTAATATTCAACTGTTAATATCTCGAGAACGAAGCCTCGGATTCCAAAACGGTAAAGGACTTTTCGATGTCTGTTTGCGTCAAGATGCGTGTTCCGGGATATTCCGCAATTTTGGGACGTCCTGTATAGTATTCGGGAGGGGAGCGACTTAGGGGAGAAGGTCGGGGAAAAATGAGCCAGAATCTTCCCTACGCTCCGCGTGTTTACACGGCCGACAAAACGATACCGCCGGAAAACCGTACGAGTAAGAGCGGCGAGGAGAAGGACGTGGTTAATCTCCGTCGCGACACGAATCCTCCATTCCACGGACAACCTATATCGATACTCGCGAACACGAAACTTCCTCCGCTTCCTCTACGGATGTCGGCGTGTCAGAGGCAGACCCCGGCGGGAAATTATTTCTAATTGCTTGCTAATAATCGAGCCACGTTTCCCGACCAGGCGACCGCCCGAGTCGGGGGCGCGTCCACTTCCTCTCCATTCTTTTATCTCACGAAGTCCCCAGCCGGGAGGGGGATCTTAATTTAATCCCTTAATCCCCTGATCCGTCCGTCGCGTTTAAGCCGTTTCAGCCGGGGCCCCCTTTTTCCGTTTCGCGCTTCCCAAGAATTATTTCGAGATTTAAACGAATAAACATTAATCCCGTCGCCCGGGAGAGTTGGCGGGTGGATCGCGCCGTTCGAAGTTCTTGGGGCTGACCGAAGAAAAAAACTCGGCACCCGAGCGAACAGAAGGCGGTCGCCGTGGAAAATTCGAGATCTTCTTTTCACCTCGCCACTTCCTCTCTGAAATTAAATTTCACCCAACAGGCCAGCCTGATCCGTGCACCGCGCATTTTTACCGCTACGTGACGAAATTTTCGATTCTCCGCGGACGCTGGAGAGCTACGTGCGATCTCAGGACTCGATAATGGCGAGCGGCGAAGAAAAGACCGCTGCAAGTGCGCGCGTCAAAGGAGCAGGGAGCGTAGAACCGTCCGCTCCTTTCTTTCTCACCCCTCTCGCCACCTCCGAGAAAATTTCCCTCGACGCGTTAATTTTAAGCTCGTGATCCCCAGGAATCTCGTAACAGCCCACTCTGCTTCTCGCTCCAAAAAGATTCGAAATTACCACGGTTATCCGTGTTTAACGCGAGGTATTTCGCGGGCTTCATAGCGGAATTTCATTTGGGGCAGCGAAAGGGGCGCAGATTTTGGGATCTTGTCTCGGTGAAATTGTCCACGCCGCGGGATTTGTGCTACTCTGTGCGCGATAACTACGGGTTGCGGGTACACGAAACTACGGGTACTCGAGCCTTGGATCTGGTCGGGTAGCAATTAGGGATGTAGCGAATTTTCGAATAATCTAAATATTCGAATATCCGAATATCAGAGAATTCGAATATTCGAATATCAGAGAATTCGAATTCGGGATTCGAATATTCGAATAACAGAAAATTCGAATATTCGAATAGCAGAAAATTCGAATATGCGAATAATAGATAAATTCAAATTTGAGATTCGAATATTCGAATATCCGAGAATTTTCGAATATTCGAGTAATCAGGAGTATTCGAATAATTAGGAGTATTCGAATATTTATTATTGTAACAGGAGAAGAAATAAAAATATTATAGTTCCTCAAAATCGTTTATATTCGTTAATGTAAATTGAAAATCGGGTTTCAAATCGCGAATCAGGTTCCTAATCGAAAATCGGGTGCCGAAATAACAGCTACCTGAGTGTGTTTATGTGTCGACAAGCTTTCGGGACTCCGAATCGAAGAACATTCCCGACCCGAGACCGAAATATCGGGTGCCCGCACACCGGTGGCGATAAGCGAGTATTGGCCCGGACTAAGTGTCGCGTTTCTTGACTCGTTGGATTGCTCGGTTGCCCGTACGTGCTTCAGACACGGTCTAGATATCCTCGACTCCCCCCGTCTTCGATACGAGGCTCAATTACAACCGAGTGTTGCCTTGTTAGCCGATGCAGACTCGTTAATTTTCTAGGCCGGATCGAAGCTTTAACCCCGTGGCCTCTTTGACGAATCTCGAGGCTCATTAAATGCTCGAGCATGTGCGCCCAGGACACCACTCTCCTTGCCCTCTTTCCAACTTCCCGAACGGCCCGGCCACCCAAGAATGCCCGCGATTAGCGCAAGTTACCCGGCGCACGCGATCCGAGCCGGGAGCCAGAAAATTGGAAGAAATTTTCGCCCTCGCTCCGAGAGAAAACTCGAGAACGTGCATTTCACCGAGAAGCCTCGAGGTGGGGCCCGAGGGGGAGGTGGAAGCGAGCGACTCTTTGGGAACTCGGAAAGTCACGTCACCTCTGTAACGCGAATTAATTAACGCCGATAATGAAAGTGCCGGAGGGGGGGGGGGAAGGCCTCTGCGAGCCACGCCCACCGAGCGGGATCCCTTCGAAAGCGTGGCGAGTGCTCGAAGAAATCGTCGGCCCGATCGAGAAATCGAAATAATCTCCGCGGCGCTGAACCGAAAGCATTTGCGGGAGGGGGGAGAATTGCGTGCTCGAGGCGTGCGCCCGTTAAACGTCTGGCTCTCGCGACGGTCCCGCGTTGCAATAACTCTTTCTTTGATCCCGCGTTCGTTTCCATTTGCTGCGAGTCGCCCGCTAACTCGATATTGCGTTTCAGTCATGCGGCACCGGCTGAAATGACGAATATCTCGTCGCTGTTTTGGTTCACAGCGGAGGCCCCAACCCTCCCCCATCCCCCCCGGCATGCCAGGGGGGTATGTTTCACTAGGGGATATTTTTTTCCCAGCGAACGATCGGAGCAGTCGGATAATGGCGCTCTTCCGCGAATTTCCATCGCACTCGTAAATAATTATCTATCGGGAGCGGGGGACGAAGGGGGGGAGGGGAGGGGGTCGAATTTATTTACTCTGCGCCGTGGCAGTGGATTTCAATCGAAGCGGTTCGATTATTAGAGCGTTTTAATTGAAAAACGGTGCGCGCTTCGGGCGCGCTTTGTTTAACGGGGAAATTTGGCGGGCAGCATATTGAAGAGCGGCGGTAAGAATGGCGGAGGGAGGCGCGCGGGTGACGAGCGAATCGAGAGGAGGCATTAATTCTCCGGAAATGGGATTTTCCGCTCCGCTGGTCGATGCAAGTCGGGACTGTCCGCGCACGCACGCGAACGGCCACTTTAAATATTCCGCAGGCATCGGCTCGCGGCTACCGAATCGATCATGGAACGCGGCGGGGAGACCTGGGACACGCGACCGCATCGACGCTTCGAGATTTCGAGAATTCAGCTCGTCGCACCGGCTAAGGAGCCCCCCAAGGCGAAGGGGGAGCGATAGGTGGGAGAAAAAGGGAACCTCGGGCGATGGGATTCGAACCCACGATCTTCGGATCCACTGCACGATAGCCGGCGCCTTAAGGGGGTAGTGGACTATTTCAGCTTCAGAAAATCGATTACTTTTTTTTTTTACTGATTTTGAAAGTCTTAAATTTTTAACAAAATTTCACGAAGAAATTCAAATAATTGTCGAAGTTGTAGCAGCGTACGTAATTGAGTGCACCGTCGAGTTACGGCGTCGCAGAGCGGTATTGGCATAGGGCATTTATCTTTGAAGCCGGTTTCCTCGAAACATCATTTTCAGAAACGGTGTACATCATAACTCTTGAACCAATGAATATTTTCATTTAAAATTTTAACTGGATCTGTAGAGTTCCATTCTCTATCGTGTAGAAATTCCGCATCAACATTGGATGTTTGTAAAACATTTTATAACTGATTAAAGACGATTTTTTCTCGTAGAAATATGGAAAAAAATTGATTCGTGTGTTACTTCAACAAATTTGGTCAAATTCATCGGCATGTTTCCACACTGTAGATATTTGTGTATAGCATAATCACCTCAAAGCATTTCTTAGATAGATTCTTAATCTATATGAGCGTCGCTACCACACGTTCCTTAACACTAAACCTACCGAGATTTTATATATACCTGTTTCTACCGATGGCGGCCAAATGACCGCTTTTCAAATAAACGTTGTATTTTTTCCAATTGATTATAAATAATGCAGAATTTAGCAGGGGCAATAAAACACAAATTAAGTGTCATGTATTAATTAGAAAACAGTGGCGTAACCCCGTAACGCCTCTCCAAGATCTCTATGTTTTAGACTCTCCTTAAAAATGGGGATGAACCGATCCAAATAAATACGAGTAATTACTTGATACTTTCGTTTCGATACCGAGTAATTTTGGTATCGGATGAAAGTACTCATATCAAAAGATTTATTTTTTGATTAATTTATATGTCAAATAAATGAGTTAATAAAACTCTATTTTTTTTTTAATTATTATAGACTGCCTCTTACTTACTTATATGCATTGTTGTTACTAAAGGATAGTCCCCATTAAATAAAAGAACTGTCTACTAAGTTCCTTTCGATATAGGTAAGTAAGTATCGACACTGAATAGATATCAGTGCTTTCTTTCGACACAAGTTATGAGTAAACTTCTACTAGAGTTGTCCAAAAAATTATTTGAAATAAAAATTTCGTACACAAATTTTTATTTCAAATAATTTTTTGTCCACCTCTGACTTTTACCTTGACGGTATCGGTTCATCCCTACTTAAGGGATACCACCTTCGTGCCCCACTCGCACCACAGTCAATTCCCAACCGCCGAATGCCTCCAAATAGGAATCGGTCCGTTTTGCGACGTTGGGGCATCGGTACGGTATCGATTCAAGGTCCGGCCGGGGCATCAGCTGTCAGCGGATTCCGAGGTGGAGGTGGAGGGTGGCTTAGTCGAGGCGATCGGTAACCGGCGATCGATTTGTACGGGCCAAGAGGCGGCAAGGGTCGGAGTAACGTTATTTGCGCGATTAGAGTCGACGAGGGCAGAGACAGAAGGGCCCGGAGAAGGGTGAGCCGTGAAATCCAGGCAGCCCGCGGAGGGTAGATGTGCTTATTCTGCACGAAAGGGGGAACGCGTGGAAATAAATCTAACCGTCCTCCGCGTGACGATAATACCCAGCTTCCTCTTCCCCGAAGGCATCGCTCCATTAACCGATACGCCATGGCTCGCTCCCCGACAGTCGCGCGAACGTCACGGTTGGTTAATTAAGTCCCCTTATCAGGCCCACGAGCCCCCGCCCTCGTCGCGGAAAATTGACCGCCGCGGCGTTATCTGGCAGATAAACGGGGGACGCGACAGCGATGCGAGTTTACGATCTCGCGAGGGCTGTGCATAAATCGCCGGCGTGTAACTCTCTGGGAAATTAGTAGCGCCGCGGCCCCAGCGCCAATGACGGGCCGAAAAGTTTCCCGCGTACGAGCGGGACCGATTGCAATTTTCAGCGGAGTGCGCCGCTGTAAAATGGACCGCCCCCCGGGAACATTTGTTTCGCGATCTCCGACCGCGATAACGACCGTGCTGCCTATATTTCACGGGGCCGCCGGAAGGTGGTGGTGGCCTTTGAATAAATAGCGAGCTGCTCTCTCGATTAAAATACAAGTCGGCGGAAGTGGATCGCGAGTAGAAGGGAGGCGAGAAGGTGATTATCGCGATCCGCGGGTCCCCGAGATTCCCGTATCAATGAGGCCTGCGAAATTCGAGCCAATCGACGGTCGAGTGGCGGTGCGCCTAATATCGACGGAATCGAGGGTGCGAGGGGGAGTGGAGCAGGGCGACGGAAGGATGAGAGCGAACGAGGGAGAAGCGTGTCGCGTGTTCTCGACACAGAGAAGACCCTTCGTCCCCTTTTCCCGGGGCCGAAAATCGGCCAAAAGTTCATGTATTAAAAGTACCTACAAGGCCAATAAATTAGAACTGGCGCGCTGCCATTTCAATCTCGCGGATTTTGCTCGAGACAAGAACGCTGAAAACTCTTCCACCAGGCATCGCTTCGTCGTCGGCCGACTTGATTAATTGCGGCGCGCAACGAATCGATCGGCTCACCGCGATAGGAATGTAGAATCCTCCCCCGCTGTCCCTCCCTCGCCTTTGTCGCCTTCGCGGCGGAAAGACGCAACGCGATCGACAGATTTGTCCGAACGGCGATCCGCCGATTCGTGAATCATTGCGAGGAGAAGAAGAAGAACAGAGGCGCGCGAGGCGCGACAGGGAAGCGGAAGGAGCAAACGTTAGAAAATCAATAAGCCCTTGTAGCTGCAGGGAGCAGGACCGCTCCGGAGGTTAACACGCGTCGCGTTTCCCAAGCAAGCAGATTTCTTTCGGGGAGGCAGAAGCGCAGTTTGCGGCGATACTTCCGACTCCGCCGCGAGAGGACCTTTCGACCGATCCCTCTTTCTCGCTGCTGCTCGCTCCACTACCGATTCGTGTATAACGCGGATGACCCAATTTACTCGTCGTAAAGAAGTAGAAAATTTGTTTGTGGCCAAAATTTGCAGAGTAATTGATTAATTTTGTATAGTAAATCAACCAATTCGAAAACTATTTAAGACAGATATTTCTCAAGATGTTTAACTATTAGTAATTTGATAGTAAATGCAATGCTCTAAATGTCACCATTAGTACCAATTTCTGTTCATATAATATGTCGCCTTTTCGGGTTAAAATAAGTTACATCTTTCATGGGGAGGTTTTATAACACAATAGTGAAGCATAAAATTATTATTATTATTATTTCACGGGTATCATGCTCTTTAGTTTACACTGATAAGAACTCAAAAAGAAGGATTACATATAGGATGAAACTAAAAACTTAAACTTAAGCAATAACTAGAACTAAAGATAGAAACAAATTAAAACTATACAAAGCTGAATAAAAACTAAAGCTAAAATTAAAATTAACAAGGAGTAACGTATGACCAGATGGAAAAGAGAAATACTTCTATAGAGGACCTACATGATAGAATTTATGCGCAGCATATCGCGCAGGTGATTTTTAAACGTTTTAAACGATGATAAATAAAAAATAAGATGCCTTCGAATAGAAATAGAGATTACAGTATACATTCAATGTGAGGTTATGTCTAAAAGTGTGTTGAGTAGAAATGCGGGCATGACGGTGATTCATTTGACCCTAAACCTACTCGCGTGTTTTCTACTTAAAAAAATCAAATATAGCAAAAAAATCCAAATACGGTATCTGTTTTTGTGATTAAAAACTTCCGCTGTAAAGACTATTTTCTGCCCAATTATCGACTACCAATAGCGTCGCTGTCCCAAAACACAAACAGCTGGAGCACGATAAAAAAATTGCGAGTCTTCTGTTTGAAAAGTTTTGCGTTGCTAATGCTGCACTTCGTTTAGCCTCAAACTCGTGCAACGCTCGCGTAAATGTTCAAATAATTTAGAATTATTTCGCTACAATTATAGTCCAACCGTGACGCTTATAATAATAAGAAAAGTACGAACTAAGTAGAAATGGAGACATTTGCCTTACCTCGAACTCCGCCGCGAGATGGCATTTCGACCGATCCCGCTTTCTCGCTAGTGCTCGCTCCACTACCGATTAGTATATATACCAGTTTCTTCCTATCTCCTAGCGTCCCCGCGTCTACCTACCTTTCTAACCTCTCCGATATCCACCAGTCTATCCGTCCCCCGCCAAACAACCGGTTTACCCCGAAACTAAATAATTTAGTAGCGTTCCGAACGCCGGTATATTTTCACTCGAACCTTTTCCGTTCACCCTTCCCCACGCTTTAAACTACCCATTCCCGTTGAAATTAAATTCCACGCTTTTCACGAAGAGAACGCTCCTCGAATTCAGCATTGAATGTTATCAAAGAAGAAGAGGTCTCCCTATAGGGGGGGGATGGAGATGTTCCATTGGCTCTGCGACGAATTACGCGATGCGTATTTATCTGCGGCCGTGCGTGAGACGACTCGCGCCACGGCTAAATTCGGATCGGTAGAGAAGAGAGAGAAGAGAGGGCTTAAAGGCGAGCTTTGTCCCGGTTTACTCCGCCGTTACGTGGCTGCATCGCGGATTGTGCAGACATTAGGTAAAGTCCCGGGGTTGCACAACCGCCACTCCGCCTGGAATTGCCGGCGCCTCCGCAGCTCCGAGGCCCGTGCGTACGTTCTCGACGGGTGGTGGGCAAGAACGGTCGGCAGCAAGGAAGGAAACGACGTCATTGCGAGGGGTCCCACTTTGCGAAGTTTACACCCGGGGGAGCAGAGAGGCTTTACCCGAGCTTCCGCGAATAACGTTTGAAAAGAGCCCGTCGAAGCTGGTGGAAACCGGGGCCTCGAAGAAAAGCGAGTCGATATCGAGTCCAGCTCGCCGGGGGAGAAGAAGCATCGCGATGTGTATCTCGCGGGACAAACAGGGCGATGCGTCAGGATCGCGGGCGATAAGGGCGGAAAAAAAAATGGAATTACATTAGGCACGCGAGCGATGGCACCGTTAGAGGCACGCTCCGACGATGATGTCCTCGGGGACATCGGGCTCGGGCCCGAGGACACCCTTGATTGGCGAGGTGGTGGTCGTCAACGAATCGCGGACAGCTGGGGGCCATTTCTGCCGTTCTAACATTTCCCTAATCTGCTTGATAACACCGCGCGAATCGAGTGAGAATTCGTAATGGCCGTTAAGCAACCCCCACCCTCGCCCGTTTATCGTTACTGAAAATTAATATCGAGATTTCCCGGGGCGTTCTTTCTCGCCCTGTAATTTCAATTTAATTACAGGCACGGGGAGGGTGGTCGAGGGGGAGGGAGGCGCAAAGTTGTTGCTCGCGTGGGGGGGAGGGGTGGGCGGGGGCGAATCGCCGTTAGCCGGGACTAACGATCGATTTTAATTCGCGTTTTCGTTGATACGCTGCAATCGGGTCTCGCGGCACGTAGGTATGCGTGTCAGTGCACTCGTGACCCATCTCGCTCTTCGATGACGTCATTGCTCGCTGGCGTAAACGTATGACGAATATGGCGGGCTCGGGAAACGGGAGTGGCAGGGATCTCCTCGACGCCGCTTCAGAATGAACCCCCGGCCGAATTTCCATCCCTCTCCTGCCGTCGATCCTCCGCGCCCTGCCACCCACCCTCTGCCGCCGCGAGATATCGCGAGAGGATCGCGAGATTGCCAGGGAGATCCGTGTCCGCGGCGATTAAAAGGGTCACGCGGCCCGGCGATGAAAAGCCGACGGGACAAATCGGATTTCGCAGATAGCCGAATAATCGAACGGCGAAAAGTCGCCGTAGGGGGGAGGTGGGGGGGGGGGGGGGGAAGTTGGCGGGCCAGTGGGGGGTCACGGGTAATACCTGCCGCGTCCCATGAATTTCCGCGCGGCGGTTTTCCGCGTTTTTCTATTAAACTTTCATGCCGGTCGCGGCGCGTCCCAGATATACGAGCGCGCGCTTCCTTCTGAGAAGCGCCCACCGACCTTTCCCAGACCCCGGAACGCTACAGGGATTTATCGGGCGACTCGTATTTCTCGGATTCGATTAGCTCCGAGCGGAAATTCGAGTCGCCCTTCGCAGCTCGGACAGTAGTCCAGTAAAATTAGACGGAAATATAGCCAATCTACGGAATAATTCACAGCAAGCTAAATTTCGGCAGGGGCCTTTATTTCGGCGGTTTAAACAATATGTCCATCAATCCGACAACGGCTAGAAATTTTACAGTGTTGAGGTTAAAGAAAACATTTTTTAGAGAATATCTTGTTATCTAACGGGTTTACGGCGAAAATAGTTATTATCAAATTTGTAGCTTGGGAAATTCTCTACGAAAAAGGTTGTATAAGTTTTTTTCGTAGGAGTACCCGTTTTCGTGTATGACGGTTTATCAAGTTTGAACCCCCCATACTTTTGACAAGGGAAGATCCCGAACCAGGAAATTCAAAAAATTATGAAACTTTGTGAATATTTAATCTTTGGGGTATGTAGATAATATATAGGTATGTATTACCAGTTTCTTTTGCTGCCAAAATTCACCCTAAAGGGATGAAATTCACCCCTGAAAATCCGGGTAGTTTCCAATTTTGTGTTATAACTCGCGAACTGTAAGAACTGAAGGAACTATCAATTACCAAATGATAGACCTAATTAAAAGAAGTAACTTTTTCTCGAAAACTTTTCTTTCGTCTCCTACAGTTCGCGAGTAATAACACTAAATCGAATAAATTTCAGGCGTCAAGTGCACCCTCTTACATGGAATTTGGGCAGCAAACAAAATTGCGTTGTATTCAGGAGGACATACCCTACAAGCCCACAAAGTTTCATCATTTTGAATTTCAGAATCTTCCCCTTTCAAAATTATGAAGGTTGAAACTTAGTAACTCGTCATACACGAAAGTGATTATTCCTCCGAAAAAACTCATAGAACCTTTTTTGCACAGAATTTCCTATGCTACGTATTTCATAACTATTGTCGGCGTAAAACCGTTACATAACAAGATATGCGCTAAAAACTGTTTTTTTTTTACCTTCAACCCTCTGTAAAATTTCTCCCGTTTGTTAAAACGTAGCTTGTTGGTAATTATTCCGTAGGCAGATCCTAATTTCACAGGACTCCAGTCCGGCGCGTGCGACCGTTGCCGGTCGGTCGCCGATAACGCGGCACATAGATAGGCAATTAATCAGTCAGATTAGCGGATTCGGATCTTGATGCAGTCCGCCCGAGCGGACTACCGTGCCGGGCGTGTAGCGCGACCGCGCCACGGCCTGGCCGCTCGTTGACGCGAGCTTAATTACGGGTAATAGGGGGGCAGGATGTCGCCGCGGCGCGGAAAGAAATTAATCGCGAGCGGCACCGTCGCGACGCCCGAGAGCGGGGTCTTAATTGCGACGCAGGCCGATAGAAGTTTTCACCGTTCTCGGTGCACGCGCTTTGCCTCGCCTCGAGCCGAGCGGAGCATCGCGCTTATTTACAGGCAGAAGAGGAGCTAGCCCGCGTGCACGCTCGGCGATCTCGCTCGTACATGCAGCGCGGCGAGGGGGGGAATCGATAACGGGGCGATAACGGAGCAGCGACATCCGTGCAAAACATAGATTCGCGTGCAGCCTTTTTACACATGCAAGCTGATGCGTAAGGCAAGTCCGCGGCGATCTGGATCGCGAGTAATGGCAGTTTGCGGATCCAGCGCGGCGGAAGCGACAAGGATAACGGTCAAGTATCACGCCCTGTCTTGTCGGGACACGTTCCAGTTTATCGAGGAACCGTCGATCGCTGGATCCAAATACAGCGCAGCATCCCTCTCTTCCCTGCCTGCTCTCTGTCTCTGACAGTATCGTCCCTTCCAGGCCTCCGAGGGATCTTGGCTCGTGAAAGAGGATCGCGTGAAACGTCGGTTGTGTCCTAGCGTGACGGTGGGACACTAGCTACATTCACTTCTGCTCGGATCGGGTGCCAGAGAAAAGGAGGGTGCCGAAAATTCTCGGCGGTCTGCAACAGGCAATCGTGTGTAACCGGAACACGCCATGCCAGCCTGCGAACGATTAACGACCGCGGGACAGAGAGCCTGGGGGAGAGAGAGAGAGAGCGAGAGAGAGAGAGAGAGAGAGAGAGAGAAAGGAGAGCTAGCACGTCCCAGAGAGAAAGGGGTGAGAAGGGAGGGCGGCTGAAACGGGCACGTAAGCACGGCGATGCACGGAATTGCAGGATCGCGTGCTGAGGAGGATCGGGGACTCGTAAATCAGGAAGGAAGCGGCGAGGTACCTCGCGCGCTCCCAGGACATCATGGCCATGCTGGCTAACCCTCTGATGGACCGGGAGAGCGCCTCGGCGCCCGCTGGATCCCGTCTCAGGCTCCAGGACGGCTCGGGCTCGGTGCCCGTCGTCGGGGTGGATCCAGGGGTACCCGGGGCGCAGCGGGGGCGGTGGGCGAGATACGCGGAGAATGGTGGAGCGATTAGGTGCGTAAAGATGGAGAGATAAAGCCGTGACAGGCCGCAAATAGACAGACAGATGGGCAGGCAGGTAATTGTAAGGGGGGAAACGGGTGGGCAATCAGATAGACAGGCAGGCGAGCAAGCAGCAGGCAGGTTGGCAGGCAAGTAGGCAGGCAGGCGTTACCTCGCTTGGACGTGCTGTCGGCGCTGCTAATAAATCCAGGTACGGCAATCACGAGAACAAAGAGTCCACAGTGTAGCCAAAACATGTTTACGTCTTAACAACATTGTTTAATTCCATTTTACGTGACGCTCCGAAAACACTACGATGGCGGTGGTGGTCATGTCGCGCATAATCAGCGGTACTACCTGGTCGCCGGTCGGATCATGAATACACGGGTTGTACTGACTAGCTCTGGCTGACTGACTGACTGACTGACTGACTGACTGACTGGCTGGGTGTCTCGGGTTACGGCGGAGAACGGTGAGGAGCGTAGAAGCGAGGCGAGAGAAGCCGGAGAAACGGTGAGGGGCCGCGAGCGGTGTGTCAGAAGCGCAACCGAAATGTAAAGAAGAGGACAGATGAGAAGGGATGACGAAGGGACGAGGAGGGACGGTGGGAGCGCAAAAGAATCGGAGAAGTAGGCAACGAAATGCGACGAGATGCAGCGAGAGATGAGTCAAGGGGGATGATAGAGAAGTAGAAGTAGACGGCTAGGGGGAGATGGTAGGCGGATGGAGAGAAATACGAGATGTCGAGGACTGGGGAAGGCGAGCAGAGGCTGAAGAGCGACGGGGGGGGCGAAAGAGCGAAAGAGCAAAAGAGCAGAAGAGAGAGTGGTGTGGTTCGTGAGAGGAGAGGAGAGGCTATCGCGGGCGACAGGAGGACAAACCGGCACCGACGCGACGGTACAGAAAGAACCACGGGTCCGTCCTCCTAGAACATCGCGAATCCGCTGGTAGCACTGGACGACGCGCGATAATGCAGCACGCTAGCGCACTACTTCCGCGATCTCTGGCCCGTACGTCGAAGGATCGACCCCCTGCTCGCGCGCGTCCGGAGAGAGTGAAGGTCCCGGTCTCGAATCACGCCTCGGCTGCCATCTTCTACCTACGCCGGGAGTCTGGAGTATGAAAATATACTCCGCTGCCTCCTCCGCCCGCCCCTCCGCATCTCTGGCTCCGCCACCCCCACCCGGCCGCGGCGCGTACGGGGGAGCCCCAACACGCGCGCACGGCCCCGCAAGAGAGAGCGTAGCCCACCGCCCCCGGACTCCTCTCCACGCTCTCTCGCTCTCTCGCCCCGTTGCCCCCACCCCGCGGCTTCCACCCGCGCAACCGTATACCCGCGCAGAGCCACCACCAGCTTGGGACCACCTCTTATCGATTCCTGCGCCATTTCCCGTCATTCCTGTCAAATCAATAACGCGGCGGTGGCGGCTGCTGCTCCGCCGGTGGCGGTGGCTGTGGCCACGGCAGCACAGCCACCGACGGCGACGTGGCTCCTTCTTTGCCACGGATCAGGCGCCGATACAGAGATGCGAAATCCCCAGTCGGACGCACCAAGCTCTCCCTCTGACGATCCTCCGCCATTCCCCACGATCACGAACCACCGCCAGATGGGACACTGGACCGCCTCACCTGCAACCCTGCATCCCTGCCTGCCGGACCTCCTCGCTGCCCCGGACGATGCCCCCCCCCCCGCTACCTCCTCTCGCTTCCCCTGCTCGGAATTTCAGCCCCCAGGCCTCTCAGCGATCGCTGGACCGGCTCGCGCCACCCTTAACCCTCGCAATAATAACGTTTCTGCTGCCGGGGACCACAACCGGGGGCTCCGCTGTTTAAGTACGTACCTACCGATCCATCGATTTAAAAGAAGAAAGGGAAACCGGTGGGCCAAGAAAAGACCGAGGTGAAGAAGAAGACGCCAAAGGGGGGAGGGAAAAAAAAAAGCAGCTCTCGAGGCCACGGACAAAGGACCGCTCCGCGTTCGAGAGAGTAGCGCCCCGCGAGTGTTGAAGGGAGCGAGCGGCTTATTCATGCTTTTTAGGCGCACACACGGCCGGCATACAAGATCGAGTGGCTATTCAGCCTCGCCTCGCTAACGAAATTTCGTAGCTTCTTGCCTGTTAGTTTTGCGCGCGACAGCCCGGGCCCCCGGAATCTCTGCCGCGTCCACCCAACCCCACTTTTCTAAATTTACACCCCCGCCCGCCAATCCGGCTTGCTTAAGGCGATCAACATCGCGCCGCGGGGAAATTTATTTCGCAATTACGAGGCTCGTCCCGCGAGCGGGGCTCCGGCTGGCTGCTCCCCGTGATGCTCCGTCCGAAGGGGCGCGGGGCAGGCCTCGATCGACGCTTGAAAATATGCAGTTGGTTGCGAGGAACCATGCAAACGCGACCTTCTCGGATCGGCGATTTATCGAAGTGGCGAAGCGAGAGGGTGGCGACCTGCCGCGCGGCTTCCGGGGGATGTGCGTAGGGGTGATCGGCTCGATACGCAACCGCCCCACTGCGAGCCGGATTCACTTATTTAGTCCTATTTGGGTCTTTTTTTAAAGATATTGGAATCCAATTTACGCAGAAAAATAGGATAAAATTTTTCCTTTCTAATGATGTGTAATTTAATATTTTTCACATTTATTTTTCCATTTTTTTCTTAATTTTGGTAAGAAAATATTGAGAACTGGTCATTTGTTACTTTATTTAATGTCGTTTTCAGTGGTTTAACCCTTAATGGTCACACTGGGTTCAATAGACCCACTTTTTAACTTTGCAGCTTAACGGTAAGTTCCTGGCTTCCCTCTCCGATTTTTTTGGTACTTGTTGTCATTTCATTTCTTACTAAAACGCGACTATTCCATATTCTGCAATGTTCGAAGTGTGTATTATAATTTTTGGGACTCAATTGGACGGATACAGCTCGTACGGTAACTGTTTAAAAATGGACCGTAACCATTAGACCCAGTGTGACCACCACGGAGCTTTAGAGAAGTGTGAACACGAAGGGTTAAATCGATTTTAGTTTTTAAGTTATAAGGAAAAGTCGAGATATAAAGGAATGCAGTCAAATAACGTTTTGTTTAAATTAATACACAAATTTTTGCGCTAAATATTATCGTCTATTAGTATCTAATTAATGTAATTAATGCATCGAGACATTATTCTGAATATAGTTAGAAAAATTACGGCATTTTTTTAAATTACCAAGGAATATTTTTCGGGGTCGAACAAGTTCCAACTACTAACCAATTGGAATATTTTCAGTACACCCTCCTCTACATTATTATGTAAAAGTCGCGTCCTACTTCGTCCTACTTTACAAATTATTAGTGTTTAAAACGTGTCACGCGACGCGTTCGCATCCGATATCATGACTCCGCGAGACACACAGAAACTCTTCTAAGGATTTGTTTAGATTATAGTCACATAAAATTTTTTATGCTATGGTGTAGATAAGCTTAAAATTGTGTTCTCACTCTCTATAGGTGCTATTAAACATAAAAAGTAATTTAATTAATCTTACCACTTCGTGTTGTAAGTAACAGGCGGATTTTTGGGTTTCTTGATTTTATTTGAGTACCAGCTCTGCACCCTCAGAATATAGTGGTTCAACTTTCTTTCTATGTATATGATTTTATTCTTAAGGTCGATATGTGTGGGTCGAACGTTAATAATAATTTGTGAAATCCGTCTTCATGTAGCAATTCTGGAATTTTTCCAAATATTCTTGGCCCTAAATTTTTTAAAATCTTTATGTTTCGTTTCTTGAGCCACTTCAGATAATTGGAACTCGTTGGAACTTGAAAGATATTCCTTGGTTATTTTAAAAAATGTCGCAATTCTTCTAACTCTATTCAAAATTATTTTTCAATACAATATTTACATTACCTAACTACTAATAGAAGATGATGCTTAGCGCAAAAGGTTGGCCTTTAATTTAAACAAAACGATACAATTAAGTTAAAAAAAATTGCAAATCAAATAAATATTATCCTATTTTTGGCGTAAATTTCATTCCGATATCTTCTGAAAAGAACCCAAATGGCGCTAAATAAGTGAATCCGGCCGACTTTTCGAAACTCCGGCCCTTCGAATATTCTATCGCAGATCGGAAGCTAATTCCGCAATGCCCCCCTGTTTCACGGGTGGATTTAACGTCAGAGAGTTTGGCTCCGGCTACTCGTAATCCCCCCGTATTTTCCCCGGCAATTCGTCATTCGTCCGCGGCTTCTCCGCGGGTTTCGGTCCCGCTTATAAATAGCGATATCGCCGGCCAGTGGAATCACCGCTCGCGACAATCTAAATACGCGGAGGCACGCGTGAATGACTCTTTCACGGGTCTTGAATGTGATCCGCGTGCCTCGCGATCCACAGCCCCCGGCTATGTCTCTCTTTCGCCATCCCTTCGCCTCTCCCGCCCTCGCCCGTTCCCTGCCTCGCCTTTCGCAAATACGAGGCGAGCACGAAGCCACCCCAGCAGCCAGACAGGTGTACGCGCCTCGCCTATCGATGCCACGGCTCGCTATCAGCCGAGGTCGCCCCGGAGACAAGAGAGACCCTGCCAAAGCGAACTATATTAATATTTCGAACTTCCGCCCCGGCTGGTTGAGAGGGTAAACGCTCTCGCAAAAAGCTGGGGTTGGGTGAAAAATGGCAGGCGCCGCGGGAGCCCCACCCTCCCGGCAAATTATCAATTCAGAAAGTTGACGAGGAAATTAAAATGTCGGCCGGGATCCCGGCGCTCCCGCCTATGGGGCAAGCGAGCATTGAGCGAGGCGGCTAATTACAAGCACCGCCGGGGATGGGGGTGGACAGGGGGATGAGAAATATGGGAACATCGGCTGGTCAGTTGTGCGCCAATTGCTGACGGATGAAACTTCGAGCTTCGTAGAATTTCCTCGAGGTCCCTTCGCGGAAGGTGAGAAGGTGTTGGTCCTGAGTCGACCGAAGGGGAACCGAGATGGGACTGGGCGAAAGAAGTCCGGTGGGAACATTTCCGCGAGCTGCTCGCCGCGAATTGGCACGTTCCGTTGCCACGGACCGGGTGATTAATAGACACCGGAGGAAATAACAATCAGATATATCGCCGCAAACAGTGAAACAGGTCCCGTGAATTACGGCCGCAAGTACCTAACGCGCATCGCCACTCCGCGATCTGTATTATGTAACTGCTGCGTTACAAGTTATTCGCACCGCGGCGGACGGGATGGCGCGCTATTTCGGGCGACTTCGATTCGCGTAAATTTCCAGATTGGGGCGCCCTCGGGGCTCGATATAGGTCTTCCAGCACGCTGGGCGAAAATCGGTTTTCACGCCCTTTATATTTAATTATAAGCGATTACTTTGAAATAGAATCTTTGACAGTGGGTGACAGTTTCTGTTGGTATTTAGGGAATAACAAAGCCTTTTGTTTTATAAGAAACTTAATGGTCATGAAAAATATTGGTGGGATGGAGGTGAGGGAGGGGTGTTTTAAAAGGGACCATTTTATTTAGCGCCCATTTGTTATAATATTATGATGGACGTGTAAAGTTCAATTCCATTAAGGGGTTATTACTTAGTCAGGAGGCGGAAAGGAGGCGAATGTTTGTGATTCTTTTTGGGAAAACAGAAACATATATTTTTACAGAACTTTTTGCATTTAACAGAGCAACATTTGAAGAAAATTTTTCGTAGAAAAATATTCACGTTTATAATAAAATGACCAGCGACATCCGAGAAGCATTTTTAAAAAATTGTTTTGGGGTGAGCTCTGCCATTCGAAACTGGATTTCGTTAGTATATTAATGTATCCTCTGATTCACAGAGAGAATTTCCGAAATATTAACTCAAAACAAATTGGAGGCTATTTAAACTTGAAGTCCTGATTTTTGCGCGAAAATATTTGAAATGATGGCAAATTTGCGCCATTTTGTTTTAAATTAATATTTCGGAAATTCCCTCCGTGAATCAGAGGATACATTAATATACTAACGAAATCTTTTTCCTTTTTTGAGTTTAGATAATCTGGTTATATCAACTTTTTAAAAACGCTTCTTGGATGTCGCTTGTCATTTTATTATAAACACGAATATTCTTCTATAAAAAAAAATTACCAACTCTTTTTTATATGTTGCTCTTTGAAGTGCAAAAAGTTCTGTAAAAATATATGCATGCGCTTTTTCAGAAAAAATTCACAAACATTCGGCCTCCTAACCTGCTAATAGGAAGTATGTTTATTAGCCTTCGATATTTATTTACAGTGAGTAAAAAAAGTATTCGTATGTTCTTTAAAATCGCATAACTTTTTTAAAATTAATCCAAACGACTTCAGTTTTTTTGAGGATTGATTCGTCGTTTTGAAAAAAGCACTTGGTCGAAATTGCAAAAAAAGAATAGTAAAAGTCGTTTTTTAAACTTTTTTTTTGTTTAAATGTTAATAAAAGCTATTTGCAATAATTTAATAGATTTAATTTCCAACGTTTCGGTCTGTGTTTAGACCTTTTTCAAGGAAAGAACTGTAATATCATTTACTGCGGTCGCTTTTAAATAAGTCAACAATGTTGACCGAACTAGTGCGCCGAAAACACTTATTGTTTATTTAAGAAATACGGTCGATAGCATAAATACTATTTTTTTTGTGAGCCCTTAAAGAAAATTCCAAAAACCCGTTTGTAGATTTAAGTAAGTTATACCCGTTCCTAAAATTTCATTAAAATCGGTTAACGCTGCTCTGAGCTATGAACGCTTAAAGATCACAGAATAAGGTCGAAAATCGCTGATCTCGGGAATTTCCGCGATTTTTTACCATTTTTCAAAAGTTTTACTTTTTCATTGGTTTCTATTGATTTTAATTTCCCCTGTTCACCAATTTCCCCGCTCCGGGCAGTCACCCTGTTTGCACCCCCCGATCGGGCCCTGGTATCGCAAGCTCCCGCCCTCGAGAAATTCTTCTCGGGCCTCGCGAATGTATGCCTCCGAGGAGGTTCGACCATCCATCAACTAAGCAGAAAATTAACTTCGCAAGCTCTCTTATCCCCCTCCGCCGCGCTAGAGAACGAGGGTAGGGGGGAGCACATAATTTGCGAGGTTCGGCAAACGGTACGAAGTTCGCGGGGGTGAAGCTCCGCCCCGGTTAATGGACTTGGAACAGAATTTTACCTCTGGCTGTTTAACGGCGCTCGGATCCGGCGAGAGGAGAGTGTCAAGCGTTTCGGGTAACGACAATATCGCGCGGGGAAATTAATTTCCATACGGGGGACGGGTCACGTCGACTAATGAAGTGTAAATCAGGAAAGAAACGCCGGTCACGGGTGTATTGGCGAACTTGCGCGCGAACTAACCGCCCCCCCCCCTCCCCTCCTCCCCCGTCCGTTTATTATAAAATATGGGGCGGAGTGCCGATCCGAGCGGCGGACTCGTGAAACCGCGAGCAGCCTAGTTGCATCTTCGCGGTCAACGATCTCCCGACGCAGTGCGGATGCTTAAAAATTTCTTTGCTCGATCGTCCCGGGTGCAGGTGGAACTCGATTCAGATCTGGGTACAGGTGATGGCTCGATTTCGGAATCGATACCCTTCCAATATTTCTTGGAGACTTCCATCCCTGCTGCATCCCCCAGTCGATCCCGTTCCGGGAGGTTGCGCCTTGTTGGACCGAAAAGTAGGTAATTCGCTGCGAATTTTTTGTGCAAAAACGGCGCGACAAATTAATTTGAGGTTTGGCAGGCTGTTTTATTGTGTCCTGAGCTATTATTCTGAATTTTTGGGTGACTGTGAAAAAAAGAACATGGCAGATACAGAGTGCTGACTGAGAGCGTTGAAGAAAATCGGGTGTTCCTGGCGTTGACGGAAAGTATCGTAAGGGTTGTGGGAATCACAAAAAGGAAAAGAGACTATCTGTGGTAGTAGATTCGTTAAGGAAAAAGATGACTCTGAAAAAGATGACTCGCCCCGATTTGAATCTGAGAAAGATTTCGCCTAAAAATTTGGAAAACTTTTTTAAATAAAAAAGGAACGCTAACATATACTTACGGCGATAAATTTACTACCACAATGGTCACATTACATGTAGATTAAAAATCTCTTTTTCTTTATGGGTTCAACACCCGAATTTTTTTAACACTCTCAGTCAAATTAATTTGTCGAACCGTTTTTGTACAAAAAATTCACAAAGAATTACCTATTCTTCGGATCAACAAGGCGTAATCACCCTTTAAGGGGAGAAACCAGGGCGTGGGACGGAAGAAGGACTAATTTCGAGGTTCCGTTTTTGGTCAGTTAAAAGTTTTTATAAGACATCTTCATTGGTATTGGAAAGCACATCTCTGGGATAAATTTTTTCTCAAAATAGCATGTAAAAATATTGATTATTATGGTTACAGTAGCCGATGGCATGATAGACTATCAGAAATATGTTTAAAACGAGCCTACCTCAATTACAACGGTGGCTCTAAAATAAAAATGTATAACATTTTCTTAAAATAATAATTCTTTATTGTACGGTATACTTTACAAAAGAAAATCAGTAGAAACCAAAGAAAATCGGTAAGAACAGTCGATTCTTTTTCAACGTTACGTACAGAAACTAATACCCATAAAAAAACTTCAGAAAAGTAAAAAAATTGCGCCAAGTACATGAAATCAAGTAAATCACAAAAAATCGAAGATAATAATAATTACAAAATAAAAAAAGATGTGAAATCAAAATGAACTGCAAGTTATACATAAAGGTGCTTTCCAAATAGAATTCCATTTTAAAACATTGTCGTAAATTAGTAGTTTTACAAAATTAATGATATTTATACAAAGAAAAGATGTATTAAATAATATTAAGCAGATATATTTTTATACAAATAAATATTTCTAGATTACTCAAAGAAAAATTCGATACGCTTAACTAAAAATAATGTTATTGCAGCAGGAAAAATTTGAAGTAAATCGGATGGAAATTAATTGAGTTATTAACTTATCCGTACGCCCAGTTTAAAAAACGTCGTTTCAAGAAAAACGCGTTTAAATAGAAGCTCAGATTAATTACCTGCGATCGATCGATTTCAAGCGATGTATGTATAACTTGCAACAAAACCATTTATAATTCAATTATTTCTTCGAATTGTGTTTTAATGCATTACGGGCGCAATATTGATATCGCAAATATTAAAGAAATACACCGAAAGGAATCGATTTTTCGAACCGTCACCTTGGTTTCGCACATAATATAATAGACCAAAAATTCTTATCTCAACTTTAAAAAAAAAAAGATTTTCTTCAATGCATCGTACGATTTTGATAATATTTTAATTTGCTTCAGTTTCATAAGCCTTCCAAATTGTCCATTTCCAGAGAAAAAAAATTCTTTACAGAACCGCCATTTCTTTATTTCTCACAATTATTAAAAAAATCGTACGTTACGACTTACCCTGTCACCTCTCCCGGTGGGAAAGAATTATTTCTTGCGATTAGTTAACTGAAAAAATGACCCCAGTATACATACTTCATCGCTCTTTTCCCAAAAAAGTCAGTCAATATATCTTTTTCTACATATGACGTAAATGGTCGCAAAAAATACTTAAAAAACAGATTTTACCGCTTGAATTTTGTAGTTTTTGAATCAAGGACTTAATTTTTTCATCCATTATGATACTGTTTTATCAAGATGAAGCGCAGGAAACGAAGTTTCAGAAATTTTTGCCTAGTCTGAACGTATGCAAGAGCTAAAAAATTTTTTCCGGTAAATCTAACGAAGAGTTCGTATACAGCAAACATTTCTCTTTATTTTCGTTCCTTCTTGTTTTGTTGTATGATTTTTATTGACCGAGTTATTCACGATCATCGCAAAAAAGGTACTGTTCACTTTGAACACCTATAACTTGCGAACTCACGATCGTAAATAAATTTTCGCGATTGTTTTGGAAAGCTAAGAAATTTTCCTATCAGAACCTTTAGTTGTCATTTTTTTTTAATCGTATTAAATCCATTTTAAAATGATCCCAAAAATAAAGTTACAAAAAATATCGCCACAAACATCTCCTGAAAAGCTTCCGACATTTCCCTAAAAAATATCTCGAGAAGACAAATTTTAAATTTACCAATTCTTCTAGTCCCACAAGGTGGTGCAGCCCTTAAGTACGTTTTCAACGTCGACGCGGCTCGTCCTCGCGCGATATCGACAGGATTCAGCCGCCTCGGTATCGCGAGTCATTGACGCGCGTTATCGGCGGCGCATCGAGTGCCGAGCGCCCGAACAATGTTTGCGCGATGTCGCAGGCGGCGTCGCGTTAATATTCGGAAGAAAAGGACACGTGACGGCCGATAAATCGCGAGCGCCTGTAATTCCGTGCGCCGCGGTGCGATCTCTCTCTCCCCCCCCCCCCCCTCCCCCCTTCCGATACTTCTCCTTGGCCCATTCTTGCCAGCGACGAAAGTTTCGGCCGAATCTTCGCGGCACTATGTCATCCGTTCCGCGCCATTTCCTTTATTTGCTCTGTGTCGCGGACGCGCGCCCTCCCGCCGCAAAGTCCACCGGCAACTTTCGACGATTAACTTTTTTCGGCCGAATAAACAGAGAGCGCGAGGGGGCCGCCAGGCAGCGGGCATCGATAGCTCGACTCCGGGATGTCGCGCGAAAATAAACTGCATTATTAGCCAGCTGTGCCAAACGCGACGCCACCCTCCCCCCCCCCCCCTCCGCGCTCCGGGCGGACTTAACGCTCGGTCGCGCGTGCCTCCGCGCTTTAAAACTCCGTCCCTCTTAACTTTCCGCGAGCACGGTGCCTCGGCCCTCCGATTCGGCCGTTCCGCCTGGGAGCCTCGCGGATTTAACGCCCGCGCGGCCTCGTTCCTCCTCGGGCCAGAAAACAACGGGATGAAATGGTCCTCCAAGGGTGTCCCTTGAATTACCATTCGTTAATCCTCGGGCGTCGCAGGCTCCCGCTCGAATTAGCCCCGATCGCAGACGCAATAATACGTAATAAATATTTATGGGGCACGGAGCATATTCCTGGGAGAGACGGGGGGGGGACGGAAGACGAAAAAGGGTAGGAAGCCGTTGAGCCTTATCCAGCCACTTTCCCGTGGACGATAATGGGCTCGTTTCGCCCCGGTGAAATCTTAGGCTGCAATCAATTTACTTGAAACTGCTGGTCTACGTGCGCGATTCAGCGAGATAACCGCCGCGCCTCTGTGCCTGGGGCCGCCGCTTTCTCGAGAGCGTGGATGGAAGGGACACCTTCGAGGCTAAGTTTTCTGAAAATGACTGACGGCCGGATTATCAGATCGCCGTGAATTATTAAGGCTCCTCGAGACGGCCACGACCACCGCCGCGTCTACGTTCACCGATCCCCGCTCCAGTGGCGGATTCAACGGGCGGCCGATGACCAGTTGCCGCCTGGACCCCTACCCGGAGGGCCCCCTAGGGCCTCATCTTCATAAAAAAATGATGACTTCATCTAAACACTATATTTTTTGTACTACTACATTTAACATGTTTTTAGTAAACTACCACTCCATTTTCCTGAAAAAAATAAGTCCCTACGCAGAGGGCCCCTAGGGCTTTAGCTTCAAAAAAAAATTATGACTTTATCTAAACACTATATTTTGTGTACTACTACATTTAACACGTTTTTAGTAAACTACCACTTCATTTTCCTGAAAAATGGGCCCATGTCTAGAGGGCCTTATCTCCATTGAAAAATTTTATTCAAACACTATATTTCTTTTCTACTATTTTCTGTAGGTACACTTACTCCGTTTTTGGCAAACTACCTCCTGATTTTCCCGAAAAAATGGGCCCCTCGGAATGTTTGCCACCTTGGCCTTTTTCCTTAAATCTTTCCTCGAATTTCCTTTTTCCTCCGCAAAGAAGCTGCTTCTCGCTCCGATGTCGCGTCAGCCCCGGGCAAATATTGACCCACGACTGACGTTTCGAGTGTCTCCGGTCGCGGCAACTTCCCCTCATTTATTTATTAAGAAACTGCTGGGGAATTCGATTTCTCTCGCCCAGGGAGCCGGCTGTCGCGCGAGCAAGGGAACCCATTCAACTCGCCGTGAGGATTACGCCGCGGTGTCATCCCAATTCCTGCCAACGCGGAACGAGCGCCGCGTGTGTTTTGCCCATTATAAGGGGGCGAGGAGTCGAGATTGGCCCCAGGTAGTGGCAAATAATCGCTCGGCCGTCCAATGCAATTAAAGCTGACCAGCCGCTCGTCGGGGTCCGCTCGTCGCTGCGCCCCGACCACCGCTCCGCGCCAACTTTCTCCCCGAAATCGAGACAAAGTTTACCGAAACCGAAATCCATAGTTTACCAACGGCAAACTCGTGTTTACCGACACGTACCAGAGGGGTTGAGGCAGAGTTTAGTTAAAGGGCGGAACGACTCGCGGGCCAGGTGTAATAAAAGCTGTTCACAGGGTTTCGCGGCGTAGGCTAACTCTCCTGGCTGTTGGGAACGCAAACCCGGGGCCCGCACAATTTTCTGCGAGCTGATAATACGGTGGAATTGTTCGGGCTTAGGGAGGGGAATCGACACCAGCCAGGGGTAGACATGTATTTGGTAGGTAATTAACAGTGTCGCGAAACGAGGACCTTTCCGCCTGGGCGGGCGTTAAAATACGCGCGAGGCTGCATTTTAATTGGCGCAATTAAGGGAGACGGGAATCGCCCGGTTAATTGCTGTCGGGCAATCGAACAAGGGAACCTGGTGAACGGAGGCTGACCAGACGCGGACCTTTACCACTGCGGAACGGTATCCGAGATCAGCTTCGCCTCCCGAGGTTACGTTCTAGGATTTGTGGCGATACCTCGAAGCGCCGGTAGATGGCATTTCTACCGATCCCGCTCTCTCGCAAGTGCCTCCTCAACTACCGATTTATATATATATGTATGAGGCAGTCAGAGCAACAACGGACCAACCCACATTAAAATTTTTTTTTCTTTTCCTATTTAAATGGATAGTAGAGCCTTTTGGAATACGTTATTGCTACTAATTCAATTTCGAAAAAAATGTGGGTTAGTCCGTTGTTGCTCTGACTGCCTCATATACCAGTTTCGTCCTACGTCCTAATATAGACGTGTCTGAGGCGGGGTCTGAGGCTAGTCGTCCTTATTTAAGTTACTTTGACTTCAAGACGCTTGAATTCAAGTAACTTGAAACTACTTTATATCAATGTGGACTTTCTTAGACTTGAAATGTCTTTACAGGTTTCCTCCGAGCTTCAAGTGAAGCAGAAATACCCTTAATAGAAGTGACTTGAAATATAATATCCTTTCAGGTTTCCTTTCAAGTTTCAACTGCAGTTAGACATTTCTCAACTTGACTTGCCGTGAAATAGAACTTGGCTTTAAGGCTTAAGCCTCGTTCACATTAGCCAAGTTATATTTCAAGGCAAGTAAAGTGTAAAAATAGGTCTACTGCACTTGAAATTTGAATGGAACCTGAAAGAATGTTTCAAGTCAAGTAAATCTTTTCAGGTTTCTTTCAAGTTTCAAGTTGAAGTACTAATTCTTTCAACTTTACTCGAAACACAACTTGATTTCAAGTCGCTCGAATTCAAATAACTCGAAACTTCTTTATCAATCTGAACAACCAATCTACTTGCCTTGAAATAGAACTTGGCTAGTGTCATCGCGGCTTAAGGAGGAAACTTGGTTTAGGACGCTGAAAACACGGTGGTATTTAAGAATTATATTCTCAACAAATGTAAAGCGAATCTATCAAAAACTTTAAGGGTATTTTTCTGTATATTCAGACAACAGGACACCTTTTTTGCATTCAATAATAATTAATTTAACATTGTTTTATTGCTACAGGAGTTGTTAAATTGTGTTGTGTACATCCTAGCGGCTCCAATTATTTGCCTGAAATAATAAAGTTGAAGTCTTTCATAATTGACACGAATTTATATCGTTTATGAATGAAAAACACTTGTGCAGAAATTAAATTAAACCATTTTTTCTGCATAAAAACGTCGAAATTTTTCTCTCAAAATCGTAACTTTTTCGTTAAAGCCCCATAACTTTGTCAATTCTAGACTTTTCCTTATTTTTTTAATGAATCGACGATATAAATGAATTATTCTTGATTAAAAAAAGTGTTCTTGTTGTCCGAATATGCAGTAAAACACCCTTAAAGTTTTGGAAAGATTCGCTTTACATTTCCTGCGAAAATAATTCTTAAAAATCACCGTGTTTTCTGCGTCCTAAAACATCTTCCCCCTTAAGCCTCACCGATGACTCCACTACCAGTCGCGAGCGTAGCTTCTTCCCTTTTCCAATCCTCCGCCCCCTCAACGCCACACCTCACCTTTCCCCTTAAATCTATCCTCGAATTACCCCCTGCGCGTTTCCAGTTGTCGAGAAGAAGTTCCCTCGCTGCCGTTCCGTCCTTCACAAAGGAAAGAAACCCTTAGTTCCCGCTGGCGTGGGAGTAAAAGGGAGCGGAAAGTTGAGCCGACGAAGTGGGTCAGGTCAAAGGGTTTTCGCCGGTGGCGGTGTCGATCAAACCGAGCCGCGCGTCGCTCTAAACTCTCGCATTATAATTACCGTGGCGGTAATAACTACGTTAACAGAGGTCGAGGGGTTGGGTGGCGCGGAAAGGGGGACGTGTAAATGCTATTTTACGCTCGAGTTATAATTTCCGATTACCGACGCCGCTTGTGTTCAAGAGGCGGGGCAGGGCTCGCGGCGCGTAAGAGTGCACCGCGAGCTGCGATTCAAGTTCTAACGTCGTTAGCTACTTCTCCGCGAAGGGGACCTAGATCCTCCGAGTTCCCAGCCACACGGCCGAGCCGCGCCGGCTTGACCAGCCTCGCGGTATCAAGCCTAATAGATCCTTTAACGAAAGAGGAGAGGACAGCCTCCGGGCTGCAGCCGAGGATTTTCTTTCGCAGTATCGAATAATCGATGCCACCGCCGCGCGGGGTATCGATGACGTCAGGAGCTGGGAATTCGGTTGGAATCGCGCCCGCGCTGCCGCACGGGAAATCGTCCCGTAATTAAAATACGTTTCACTGGTTCGATGGATTCCCGGAACGCCTACAGAGGCTACAGAGGCCAAGCGGCTCGCTCGCTGGGAGATCCTATAGGTCGGGGGTTTCCACAGGAGAAACGTTACCCGAGGAATAACGTGTCCGCGCGTGGCCGCGCGTAATCCGGCGATAAACAAAACGGCTCTCTCGAAGAAAGAGAAAGCACGTTGCCATGGAACACCGTGGATCAATACACCCTGTCGCCTGTTGCGAGATTCTACCTTTTGCTTTCCGTAGCCGCGGCCCGCCAAGGCGGCGTGACAGAAAGATCCTCTTCCAGCGGATAAGTGCGCGAGAGCTTTTTACTAATCACTTTAGGCCGCGGCTATCGTCGCGAGCTCTCGGCTCGATTTCCTTTTCATCCGGCGCGATTAAACGGGGGGGAGGGGGTGGGGCGATAAAAAAGAAATATCAATCTCGCGACGATGCACTCGCCGCGGAGTGATTTCAGTTTAATGAGAAACGCCGGGCATCGAAGATCCGGAGATCTGAGAATCGAGGATGATCAGGTGCTGCGCTAGGCGCGCCCTGAATTTCGCGGCGTAACAGGTTGCTCGGTGGTGGAATGCGCAACGCGCACGGGGAATAAAGGTCTGAACACACATAGGTTTAAAGAAGAAATCGTCTATGCCTCTCTTTCAGAGATGGGCGACATTTTTATTTAAATAAAAATTCGAATAATGAATCCATGTTGAAAAAAAAATTGCAACTTTTATTCGTTATTTTATTCGAAATTTTATTTAAGTAAAAAGTTTAGTGTGTTTAGACCTTAAAGGGTTACATAGATTTAGCCGGGGTGAAGATAATGATTACAGAATTTTTGGGGTTTTTTATTAAAAAAATTAAACAAAATACTTATTAGACATGATTTATTAGTCCTTAAAGTGCACGAAGAAATTTATTTACAACAATTTTTGTATTAAATTATTTATGATTTTTCAAGTTCTTTAGAATATTGCAGAGAAAATAGTCAATAAAATGATATTCTTGTAAAACAGATTTGCCATTATGGGCTCATGGTCCATATTTTTGAATTTCAAGAACATAAACTATTTGTGACACTTTTAATTTGAATCAATCCTTTTCATGCGAAATTTTGGTCTGTGCTTCTGCATAAAAAATTAATTAAACAAAATATCAATAAAAAAAACTCGTCAGCCCACAATGGCAACATTACTTTGCAAGAATATCATTTCATTTTTGCGATCCATCGATATTTAAAAGAGATATGAGACATTGAAAGCAAAAGCCGACTAACCCATTTTCTGTAAAAGAAAATAATTTCTCCTCTTTCATATGTTTAGTACAGGCCATTGAAATACACTATTGCTACTAATTCAATTTCGCAAAAAATGTGAGTGGATCCATTTTTCCACTGACCATTTTTCTGCATTGATCTAAAGAACCTGAAGAATCTTACGTAAGTTAATCCAAATATTATCATAAATAAATTTTTTCGTGTACAATAACTATTTCGTTTTATTTTATTTTTAATAAAACTCCTAAAAAACTCCTAAAATCATTCATCTCCCCGCGACTAAACATATACAACCCCTTAAACCAGCCGAGAGCGGCGAAAGCGTCGGCGAAGAGTTGGAGCATTAAAAACCCCGACCTGCTGCCGCCCTTTTTATTCCACTCATTTATTTGCTTACGTATCGTGGGTACAATGGTGTGGTGTATTGTTGTTGCTAGTGGAGGAAACGAGCGGTCCCCGTCGCTGAATCCACAGTTAGAATAAGGGTTGCAAGTGCCCTTTAACCATGATCACATCTTTACCGATCTTGATCTTTTTACTTCCCGCAAATCGACGAAGCTTCTCGCCCTTATTCCAGCCGGCGATCCCGCGAGGGAGAGCTCGCGAGTGGCGTCTCTCGCTCGGCCGCGGAAACCAGCTCCTCTGTTCGCCATTACTTAATTCGTGTACTTTATTCATTTATTTCTTCCCCTCCGATCAGAGTTCGTACACGCGTTATACCGCGGCTCGGCGATGTCATAGGTTCTCGTCAATGATACATTGTATATATATGGTTCTTTATTATGTACATTTTCGCTCATCGGCGCCGCCGTTCGTCAAATACTGATTCGGACACTCGCAACACTTTGCCGTGTGCATGTCACGCTGCGCGGTGGCTCGTGCGGTTCTTTATACTCGTATTTATATATATATTTGTTTAATATCCCCTTCGTATGTATATATGTATATATTATATATATATATATACATATATATATACATATATATATATATATTCATTTATTTATATTACTCCGGTAACGTGATAAAACGTCGTTAAAAAAGTCAGTACATCGTTCGTAATGCTTAAAAAACCTTAACTCGCGCTACTTCATCTTATGTTTCGTTTTCGACAGTGCACGGTAGGATTGCAGATTGTGATTATAGCTTCGTCTCCTTGCGTCGTGTCTCATGTATGTGTGTGTGTGTGTGTGTGTGTGTGTGTATGTGTGTGTAAGGGTACGTGTGTAAGTGTACGTGTTTGCCTGTGGCGTGTATTCTTATGTAGAGACGCGAGCGCCCGGTGCACGGGCGGAAATCGTTGACTCGTTCCACTTGCAGTAGCGAGTGCACGCGTACACCCGGCCACTCGTATCGCGCGAGGGAAGACTCGTTCTCTAAATCTTACAAGATCGCACACTCCTCTCTCTCTCACCCTCCTCTTCTCTCTTCGCTCGTCCGGCTCGCCCGGCTCACCTCCACAGAACCGGTGTATAATATCGATATAGGATCTAAACGCGCTACGCGGCAAGAGGCGCTATTGTAAGTGACGAAAGTGTACAGAGTTTAAGACGCGCGTGTACCGACAAACTACATCGATTGGCAGCTACATCGTTTCGTTACGCTCTCACATCTCTCTCTCTCTCTCTCTCTCTCTCTCTCTCTCTTTCTCTCTCTCTTCTCTATCTATCTCTCTCTCTCTCTCTCTCTCTCTGATTCTTCTCATCCTCGAAACGCAGTCGAGGCTCAGCCTGACGCGGCCACGCAGATACACAGAGGTAATCGGTAATGCGAGGTTACTTATTCTGTGCTCTCTCAGTCAGTGGCGCACCCAGAGGGGGCCCTGGCAAAGAAGGGGCTTTGTTAGAAACAAAAGTGGATTTGATTCTTTAAATAAATCTTTACAACCACTTCATGAATTTTATTGAATTTTTATGCGTTGAAGTCGGTTCCCCCCGAGATTAAATCCTGAGTGCGCCACTGCTCTCAGTGCTCTCTTTCTCTCTCTCTTTCTCTCTGTCGAAGTGGATATATCGCGTCCCCCCCTGTCGATCCTTCCGAGAAGCGAGAACCAGTTCGAGCTCGCGTGCCCGGTTGTCGGAAGCTCCGCGGGGATCGGGGGGAGAAGGCTGCGCAAGTAAACGGCAATGAGACTCGGTGGCTGTAACAGCGTGCGTACCAAAGAACAACAGTGTACAACTTATAACAATCCTTTTATTCCTTTTTATTATTATTTATTATTACTCCTCGTTTTATTATTCATCCAGTTTACTTTACCGCTCTGTTTAGTCGGTTCCAATTAGTCGCTCGTTTAGCAGCATTTTAAAGTGTGGCACTACGATAGGGAAAAACCTGGAAACGTGCCTCGGGAGTCGCGGTTTCAATTCGGTGAGAACCTACTAAATCGGCCGCGAAGGGAAGGGCATCGTCGGCTTTAGGAGGGAAGCGATATGTCGCGCAACAAAAGACGATTCACCTCTCTCTCTTGCTCTCTCTTTCAATCTCCCTGGCACTCACACACTCATTTTCTCATCAAGTTCGACGCAGGCACTCGCTGACATGTCACGCATTCCAAGTCTCCCTTCCCGCGCGCCCGAAGCCTCGAATGGGCGGAGCGAGGCGCGCGAGGAAGACCGATCGCCCCGACGGAAACGGCTCCCGTCCCCGAACCCACCCCCACCCAGAAAAGAAAAGCAACCGAGCCGTATCCCCTCTCCCGGCTTTCAAACACTACTCTCGAGCACCGAGTCCTCTACGGAGCGTAGTTTATATCCGTATATTTATATCGTTATGTATAAAGTGTGTTTCGTTCGCACGACGTTATCGCTACATACGTTTATCGAATAGTTGTCCGTCGTGTGACCCGTTCGCAGTGTCAATTATACTTACAATAGAAATATATTAAAATTGCAAAGTTTCGCGAGTCGCGCCATGGGCAGGTGGTGCCCGCGGCGCGTCTATCCCCTTATTATATGTATCGGTATCACTTAACGGTAGCGTGCCCGCTAACGTAGATCCTGAACGAGCTCCTATGCCATCCCGCGCGCTCCCTGTGCGCCTCACCGCGCGCCTGTGCCCCGGGTGTCTCGTGTTAACGGTGTCAAGAGCGTGGCGCGTGTGTGCCGCGGGTGTGATAATACAGCGGGAGTCGGGCAGATCGTTCGGATCGATTTCAAGTGCAAATTTCGGCGCAGTGCTGCTGTGAATTCTGGAAGAAACTCGAGATCTCTTTGGCAAAGGGGGACGCCCGACTCCGACGAAAGTCAATGTAGTAATCTAACAGCGCGATCCCTCGTGGATCCTTAGGATGACTGGATCGAGGTCATCCTCTATCCCCCCTCTTCCCCTTCGGTCGTATTTCCATCGGCATCGTCTTCGTACTCCACCTCCTCCTCTTCACGCTCTGCGCGCCGGTAACGGCAGCAGCCTCGGTAGTCTCGCGCGATCGCGTTCAGAGCGCGCGCCGATCGGGATCGTTACGCGCGCGAGCGCTGTTCGCGTCTTCTCTTCTTGCTGCTCTTTCTCTATTTCTCTCACTCTCCTCTTCGTCTTTTTTTTTAGATAGGGCAGTGTTGTGGACGGTTACGGAATCAATGTCCGTAATCCCAAAAACGTTTCCTACAAGTATACATACTATTTAATAAGTACATATTTCAACAACCGTCTTTAGAACTAAGTTTATAAGGTATCGTATGATTTCTCTTTTTCATTATGCCCCTCCCCTCGTGCCACCCCTTTCGCGAATCTTCTTGAAACCCCCACCCCCGCAGCTCGGTACGTACTATATTTAATAATAACCATTAATAGGTGTATAATCTATCTATCTATCTATCTATCTATCTATCTAGTAAAACAGCATCATATTAAAGTCTATCCTCCTCCTCCTCCTCGTTATCCTCGTTATTCTCCTCGGACTCCTCCTTGTATCCGGGGTGCTCGGAGATCGCGTAGTAGTTGCCGTTGTAAATGACCCCGAGTTCCCTCAACACGTCGCCCCGTATGATCGCCTTGATCGTCCAGTTGTAACACTCCTCGCTCTCGCTCTCACGGTCTAGCCGCTCGACGTCGAGGATCTTTGAGCTGAGCCGCTCGAGTATTATCCCTATGTCCTTGATGCTTAGGTGCTTCTGGTCTACGGTGAGCTGATCGATGAGCAGTAGAAACTTCTCCGAGGTCACAATCTCGTCCTCCATGATCGTGTTCTCGGTCTCGGACTCGGAGCTGTCGTGCTCCTGGTGGTGGTTGTGATGGTGGTGCATATGGAAGCCACCGCCCGCGGAGTTGCCGGCCAGACGGGGGCTGGACTCCTCGTCGGCGGTGTCGCAGAATCTCACGTGGCCCTTGCTCAAGCCCGGCCGCCTCGTGCCGTCCGACAGGGAGGATGGCGGCTGAGGCGACGGGGTCTGCGTCTGCGTCTGCTGCTGCTGCTGCTGCTGGTGAGGATGATGGTGCTGCTGCGGCTGGTACTGCTGGTGCTGGGCGTCCTGGATCGGCGATGTGGCCACCGACTTGTGCACCGCGATCCTCCGGCCCTCCTCGTGCAGGGCGCAGCAGTGGAAGTCGCACTCCCCGCTGGGCCCGCCGTCCGCCCCGTTCACCGGACTGCCGTTCCTCACCACCGGCTGGTGGATGTGGTTGGAGCACTCGGGCGTGTGGATATGGATGGTGGTACTGTCGAAGGAGTTGGTGCCCTGCTTCACCAGCCGGCCGGGGATCCCGTGCGGCTGCGACTGCGACTGCGGCTGCGGCGGCTGCTGCTGCTGCTGTCGTTACCACGGCGATTTTAAACGGATGGCTTTCGACAGGCTACAACGCGATAGCGACACACCGAGGCTTCCGGGTAGCGGGCGACAGTTGTGGCTACTCCCAGCGCGACGTGCTGCCGCTTTTCACGCCCCGCCGCGCGACTGGAGCCGTCTTGTACCCGGAAACCTCGCGTTAATCAGTCAAAGTGGAATGAACGGGGATCAAAAGAGCGCCGATTATCGTACCATGTCGTCATGATTTATCACAGTGATTTGGGGGCTGGCGTAACGGCCGGCGCCTATCTCGCCCGCCAGGTGCCCCTGCTTCCCCGGGTAGTTGAGCTTGTCCAGGCTGGTCTGTATCACCAATGACGGCCGCTGGCTGCCGCTCAGGTCTGCTTTCTTTGTCGGCGAGTACTTGGAGCTCTGCGCGTCCTGGCCCTTCTGCTGTTGCTGCACCTGCGACGACGTGGATGAACGCTGGTCCCAGTGCAGCACCACCGTGACCCGCCCCTTATTGTCCATGATCTTCCACGACGGCGTCTCATCGTGCAGCTCCAGGGCGTGGATAGTCTCGCAGACTATTTTCGGAATGGCTGAAATCGCTGCAAACAAGCGGGGAAACACTGTCAAAGCCCGATGTGATCCACGCGCATCGCACAGCTCTACTCGAAGGACATTCGGCATCATATCGCGCGAGGAAGCGAAGCGTATCGATCTTTTTATAGGTGTAAAGGGATACAGGTTGATAACCGACGCCGTGCGAACGTACTTGGGCGACGTACACCCAAGCAGCCCGCTCGTGGAACAAATCGTTATCTGATCGCCCTCTCCAAACGAATCTGCACTTTTGTCTTATTGTGCTTATAGAATCGATACCTGCTGCGCTTCCCTTCTATTCACCGAGTGTACTCTCTTGCGGCCCGTTCTGGCGCCTCCGGAACTTGCCCCGACACGTGAGACAACACACCGTGTGCCTCCTCAAGACGTGGGAAAAGGGCCGTTGCGCGTGACAGTAAATCGTGACATTTACCACCGGTAATCATGACACTGAATGTCATGACTTCTGTCGTCGTGAATACTAGATGTCGCGATCATGTCGTAACATTTAAGGACCGTTTGCACGTGATAGTAAAGTCATGACACATTTCGCTGTCGTGACATTGTATGACAGCGTGAATCAAATGTACGACATGGTTACGATATCGTAAGATCTAGCGTCGTAAAATTTGATTCACGCTGTAATACAATGTCATGACAGCGAAAGTCATGTTTTAACACTGTCACATCATCAAAACGCACCTTAAACGTTGAAGAAAAAGAAACGGCCCGATCGGGAATTGAACCCGTGACTTTTCGCTCTCCAGGCGACTACACTTGCCACTGAGCTACGCGCCACGTTGGTAGTTCATCTTCTCCCCAATTCATATAAACATACCTAAATGGCTACCGCGCTTTACCGCCTAAATAAATAACGTACAATACGAGCGTCAACGGTGGTCGTTCTGTTTTTTCCTCGCGGAAGCTCGTGTACCAAAAAGCTACAACATCTCCGCCGATCCAGCCGTCTCACCGTATCGCGAACCCGTCGCTCGTTACGCGGCATGGCTCTGACCTATAATCTCACGCTTCACGATGGCGTGTACAAGTCGATCGACGGCCTCCTCGATCCATCGCCCGCCACCCCCTGCTTTTCCCTCCGCGCATAAAAATAGCATATCCTTGGACAAAGTATTCCGTCGTTCGCGTTTATTCCCGTGCGTTCGCTTCTTTTTTGCCGCTTGTTTACTCGCACGGTGAAAAGAGCAGATAAAAGCGGCCGCGAGGACAATGCGCGACACGCAATAGCGTGCCGCGCGCCTTTCAACCTCCTTGCCGCGGCGCCAATCGCATCCAGCCCAGTGGGAAAGCGGAAGATGCGAGCGGCGAGTAGGCTTCCCGATAAAATCTATTAGAATATTTGATTAGCGGCGCGCGCCAGGGCCGCCTCCCTTTTCGATGAATCGACGGAAAATTACGCCTAGTGCACAGCCTATTTGCCTACTTTCCGCTCGCGAAACAGAACCATGCAAGTCTCCTTCTATTTTTATTCCCACGCTTGTCGACTAATTTATAGGCCAATCCTATCAGCCCCGCTAGCCTACGCTCCGCGGGTTTCTCCGCTTGCAACCTCGCGGCACACACACACACACACATATCGTATACATATACGTGTATCGGACGAGTGTCGAATGTTTGATAGATACCGGCGCGTATGATGTCAACCCCCGTTGGACACCAACGTTCACCATGCCGTAACAACAGCAGGATCGTGTTGTTCGCTAGGGTCTTGAAGTACTCGCCGTCCTCCACCTGTGTCCCGTCCGACTCCAACACTAGAGAGACATTCTCGTTCTGTGGCACGCCCAATTTCTCCTTGCCTGGGGAACAAGAAGCGGGAGACAGCAATTAGATCACTCGGAGCGGTCGCGTTCGAGGCTAGCCGATAGAATATTAAAGAAAGGATGCGATGTCTGTGCTTTCGTGAGAGGAGCCTGCACCACCAGTGTGCAGAGGCTCGACAAGGGAGCTCGAGGCTCGGGCCCGCAAAGGGCAGACACTTTGCAACAGGACAAGGGCGTGGATATACACACTTATACTTTCCTGCGTGGATATCAACGGACACGTTTCTTACCCCGGTGTATCAGCTCCTCGAAATTGCTAACGACCAGTCCTTTTCTTACGTTACGCCAACTGTCCCATATCTTAAAAGGTCTCTTGCTCCGTAGCTCCTGCACAGAAATCAACTGTTGCAACATTTACAGTTCAATCTGCGGTGTACACGAGGACCAGGCGCGGGTGTAGTGGACGAGATTGGGTAGAGAAGGGCGGCGGGGATCGAAGCGTGCTGGAATCGAAGGTACCGTCACGAGTCAGGGGGAGAGTTACAGGTAAATGCGTGTAAAGAAACTATAAAACCGCGGCGAGCCGGCGCGGAGGATGCTTATCGCCTAGATGTTAAGTGAAGTGTCTGCGCCGGGTCAACGGGTAAGTAATTCACCCCTGCTTGTTTTATACGCGATGGCCAAGTGGAACAGACTATAAACAAAGCCTATCGCGCTACCCCCGTGAGAAATAATTATCGAGCGCCCGTAGGCATTATCCTTCGCAGCTTTTTTTACATTTTCCATGCTATTTTCCATGCCTCCATCTCCGGCCACTAGCATCAGGCTGCGAAAAAAAAAAAGCACCCGCGGATGACGTGGAAAGACGCAGCGAACGATTCCGGGAATCGCGATGCGCTCCGTATCTGTTTCACCCCGACGTCGAACCACCACCCACGATGTTTACGCGGAATTCGCGGCGGTCCGCTCGGGAGACGGAAAGTAGGACATACAGGACTAAAAACAGTATCCTACGTCCGCTAGCTGAGGAAATTGGAGCGGAGTTTAGCGAGGCCGGCGTCGATCGCGCCGCGAGGGTCCGCCGAGTGCCCGGATATTCAAAGGGCTCCGCGGGAATCGAGCTTGGGATCGAGCCGAGTCCACCTCGGCCTCCCAAAACACCGCGAAGAGTACCTGTGCGGTAGCGGCCAGGGCGGCGGGTCGGGAGGGCGGTGATTAGTCGATTATCGGGGTTAAGGGGTCGCGGGATCGGTCTCGGGATCAGGGATGCGGCGCCGTTGGACCAGCTGCGACGATGTCGGGAGCGATGCCAGCCAAAGGGGAATATTATGTTTGGGTTGTCCCTAGTTCTCAGCACAGGGAGGCGCAGAGCGGGCAGGGCGCAGACGCGGCCGCAACTTATGGTCGAAAACACTGACCTGATTCAATCATTCTCGGGTAGCAGATGAAAAAAAAAAGAAGGGAACAGAAATGGGGGGTGAACGGGGTAAAGGGTGTAGGGTAGACGGTGCGTTGCGATTGCAAGGGGACCTCCCGGGGGTTAGGGCCACTAGGGCCACGCGTTTCGCGTTCGGCGTGTTGCTCTCGGACAGGGGCAGGGTATCACTAGGTTTGCGGGCTGCCCGATGCGGGACAGCCGCGGTAAACAATTCCACTGGCGCGACCGATATCTCGGGACAGGGAGGATAACCTAAAAAGCTGAGGCAGCCTAAGCCAGGGAGAGCGACCAGGGGCGGCTGGACCCTCGCGAGGAAGAGCCATCCGAGGAAGCCAGAGAACGGAACGATGGGGGTTGATCTTAGGGAGTGTGGAGGTTTAGGCGTCCCGGCCGTTGGCCTGGCGGAGGATATGCGGCATTTACGACCGCGAAATTTTGCGGCCCCGTGGCTCGTGCGTGCGAGTGCGTGGGTCCGCGTCGCGGATGTATGACAGCGTCCCCGACATGGATGCTGCGCTCGCGGTGTAAACCGTGTGCTGGCTGGCACCACTTCGTAACTTGGGTGGATAGCGAGAACCGGGCGACGAGGAAGCGCCGAATGCTTCGGGATGGTCGCAGGAATATGGTCCAGCGGCAGGAGGATCAGGGTGCAGGACACAAGGGATAGTGTGGCAGGCGTTTGGGGGACGGGGATCGGTAGCTAGTTTCTCTCGCGGACAGGGAGAAGCGAGATCCGGAAACGAGAAAGCAAAGAATGCGTACCTCTCTTGCCATTACGTCATATCCCTGCAGGTAAGGGACCGTCCCAGCGAGCACTTATTCAGAAGGAACGAGTAAAGAAGCTGCACGTCGCATTATCGTGGCGACGGAATGCTCTCGTGCACTACTGTCCGCCCACCCTTGCTCGCGCCTTCTCTCTCTCTCTCTCTCTCTCCCTCCCTCTCTCTGGCTCTCTCCCTCCCACCCACTATCTCTCCCGTTCTCTTTCAACCTTTCTAGCGCCCCTGCTTCTCCCTCTTTCTCTTCCTCGGCCCGTGTCTCTCCGTTCCTGCCCGTTCCTGCCCGTTTCCTCTGCTTCGAGCTGTGCTCCTCCCGCGAACGGTCCACCGTCTCGTGCACCGTACACCGAAACACCTTGCGATGCGACACCGTTTCTCTTTCCCTCTCCCAGTCCCTCTCTTTCTCTCTCTATCTCTCTCTCTCTCTCTCCCAGTCCCTCTCTCTCTCTCTTTCTCTTTTTCTCTCTGTCCCCCGATTCGTATCTCCCGCTTTCTCTTTCCTCTCCCCTTGTATCCGTGTCTGTACACTCTCCCTCTGCCTCTGCGGAGGAGAAGAATCCTATATCTGTTGTTCTCGTCTGGCGCGTGGCCGACTCTCCCTAGCTTGTACCCTCTCTCCCGTTTTCGGCCAGCCTCGGTCCCCGAGCTGTTTCTCTGGACTTCCGCACTCTCTGTATGTCGGCGTGGCCCGTGTGTCGGCGTGGCGTATCGCGCGAGCTCGTGTATCAACGCGCGGGCCGAACGCGAGCGACCACCCCGCGGGAACACCTCATTCTAGCTGCCCTCGCCGTACAATTACCCGATCTAAGATTTCACTAGCGCATATGGGGGCAAATTGTAACAGTGGCTTCCTCCCAGCGGTTACTGCGGCGACTCCTAGTTTTAGATCGATTCTCTCTCGGTGTACGTACAGACACCCTCACCCTCGCCCTCGCCCTCACCCTCACCCTCGCCCTCGCCCTCACCCTCGCCCTCGGCCTCTCCTTCTCCCCACGAGTTCACCCGCAACAACCTCGCCCCACGCGCGCCTCTCTCTTCCGACTGACGGCCGCTGCCACTGCCTCCTCGTAGCCCCCACGAGATCTCTTCCCCGTGTACTCGGCCTCGTCCCAGACGGTGCCGCACGCAACCCTCTCACTACCCTCTCACTACTCACTGCAGGGTAACGCGCGCGTCTTACTTTACCCACGCTCGCTCTAACGACCGTCCCCTTTCCTACAATCGATATGATCGCTCGCTCCTCCTACCGCCCTTGCATTACCCACAGATAGTATGATCACTCGTCTACCCTCTTTATTCCTTGTAATCACCCCTAGCACAGACGAGGTGTAGGCACAGTCCGCATATAGAATAGACCCATCACGCATTGTAATTTTGTGTCACACACTCGGGGGGCTCGCGAGCCCCCTTACCATTTTCATGTCACACCCAACATTATCGATTCAGTCTAAAATAAGATTGTAACGCCACGCGTGGTAGGAATTAGAATTTAACACGGGTAAAACTGAGATCATTTGAAACCCGCGATTTACAAATGATTCTGTTAGACTATAAACAATAAAAAAAACAGCAAGTTTTTCTAAATTCTAGTAATTGCTCCTAGGATTGCATTAGAATGTTTAATGATGGTGTTTGCCTTCAGTTGTTTGGTGTCAATACGGAGGCACCAACGTATAACATCCGAGCGACATCAAGTTTATTAATCTGTTTATTATGGATGACGACTTGTCAATTGGGCATGTCTCCGAAGTTGAGAAGATCAGTAAACATAGAAGTTTAATCATTATACTCGACCAAACTGAGTAATAGGGTGGAACGAAATATAGGGGAAAAGTATTTTTTATTATTCATGACTTCTAATAGTGGGCAAAAGTTGCCTTATATAATGGTATTTAAGCTTCCAAAGTTTGAATGTGATCAACAAATTTTTTGAGGTGCCGCAAGCCTTTCAAAAAGTAATATTTCAGTAAATATTAATATTTGAAGGGCTTGCGGCACCTCAAAAAATTTGTTGATCACGTTCAAACTTTGGCACCTTAAATACCATTATAAAAAACAACTTTTGCCCACTATTAGAACTCATGAATAATAAAAAAATATTTTGCCCCTATTTTTCGTTCCACCCTACTGAGTAATTGTAGCGTTAAGGGGGTACTCTCTAGTGTATCTGCCCGTATTTTGGAAATTTATTTAATAACAACTATAAGTTTATACTATCTGGCGTTTTGCCTGCATATTAAGGTATGTTTGAAGTAATACCCACAAATCTTTTAAACTTTTTTTATCGCACATATACATAGATATAGCCGGTGGCGCGAGCTTCCTCAAAAAAATTCTTTTCCGGCAGGCGTTGATGTGCGAACTGTTCTATTTAATGCCACAGAATTACAATTCGGTATTATTGCATTAATATGCAAATGATTATGAGGAACTGGTATCAATAAAACAAACACACAAGCGACAATTTTATGTCTCCACTGCATGAAATTAGCTATTTTTTTAATGGATAAATTATGAGATCGGTTCAAAAATTAGATTTACACCTCCCTTTGCCATCAATATAAACGTCCCACTTTCAAACTGCAGCTCAGTTGATGTATTGGGTGCAAGTTTTACTGTGTTTTTCAATAAAGCGCTTATTACAGCAATTTTCGTTTGTAACAGCCCAAATCTTAATCCTGTAACAAAAGAAATTTTTCATACAGTCAAAAATAGTACATTGCGTGACAAGGGAGAAAAGTAAGCGATCTCAACGAGGCAAAATCGCGCCTCTCCCTTGTCACGCACTATATTTTTTTCAACACCTGCATGAAAGGTGTGTTTTTGAAAGCCCGCTGAGCGATTCGCAAAAAATATGGAATGCTGTGTCCAAAATGTTGATGGCTTAAAATCTTTCTTTTTTTCGTTGAAATAAACTTAAAAAACTGCTTCCGATAATGATTGCAATTTGTGATTATCTCGTCACTCCATAAATTTTTTTGTATACCGTCTCGTTCCTTGTCTTTTGATTTTGATGGCAGCAAATTTTCTTCAATCGCTTTTGCAGCTTATGCTACTTTGGCGAGCTTGTGATACCCCGTATCGCTATCACTCTGATTATTACTCATTTTGTCTTTCAATTCTATCTTTTAATAGAAAGGGGTGCTGTGACATTTTCATCATACTTCATAATGAAAACTACGAAGAAAAACATCGAAAGCTATCAAAACTTATACAGAAATTTTAACTATAATTTTAACTTCTAATTACGAGTAGTCACACGATTCATTTTCGATCATATAGGGGAGAGTGGGGTATGACGGAACACTCACCTTCCACGTGTAATGTCAAAAAACAGAAGGCAAAAAATACATGGGACTTCGCTAGTAGTTCGCTAGTAGCAAGTAGGTCTTAGACTCTTAGACTATAAGAAAATGAAACACTTTGTTAAGAAAAGTTTTTGTCTACGAAGGAAAATAAAATTTTTCGGAAGTATTGAAACAGCCGCTTCGCTCAAGTGGTGAGGTACAACGGAACAGCCATTTAAAACTGTACAAAAGTACAAACTTTTAATTTATATGAATTAAAAACCATTCATTTATATAAAGAAAACTATAAATATATGTCCTATATATAACTCTTATAGATAACATGTAACAAGAATATGTATTATACAGATAAGAATAGATATTATAGGATAATATGAAAATTATTGAAGATTTTTTTTCTCGATTACTACTTAAGATATTTAAATGACACAAAGGCGACAAAATAGCTACATATTAGCTGTAATTCCTATATTTTTTCCGAATTGTAAATTAATTATTACGGGTAGAGAAATATAATTTATTTTTTGAGGGTGGTTTTTGCAAACAACCCTATGAGTGACTTTAGCCTCGTTACAATCATATTCAGAATTATATCACGTTTTATTAGAATTAGAAAATCTAATACGAAATATAGAAATTCGCATTTTCATTGCTGAATGCCTATTGCTGCGATTGTGTTTATGTATAATTCTGGATCTAGAGACTTGAACCCTCGAAGAGCGTGATGGTCATAAACAAAGCCTAAAGGCCCCATTTCATTTTAGAATGACCAAGCAGAATGAAATGATTACAATAGAGTAAGAAATATCAAAACTGAACCACAAAAGTGTACAAAAAATTCAATTTTCTCTTTCATCAAACAGTTTTGAGCAGTAATGTATCTCAACCTTAATAGTAATAGTGATAATAATAATAATAATAATAACGATGATTATTACGATGGAGGACCTCGTTGATCATGTCCAAAAAATATAAATCCACAGGAGGAACTTTGATATTCGTATCAATAGAAGACACTTCGTTCTTCACACACGTATACAAACTTATGACCATACGAAATCTCTGTTTCATGCATTATATAGGAATCCTATCTTACAAAAATTAGTCTCATCATCCCTCACATGCTACGAATCAGTAAATGTGTATTGCCTAACTTACATAATATACCGATTGATATACCAAGTTTTACTAAATTCTAATAATTACTTCTGGAATTCCATTAGAATTTCTAAAGAAGTTTGCCGTCATTTTTTTTTCGTGTCAGTGTGGAGGCACCATCTTACGAATGACGTCAAGTTTATTAATCAGTTTGTTAGAGAAGATGACCTGTCAAAAGGTTAATCACTACACTGTTACAAATGTAGTAAACGCAGCGTTAACTCAAGTGGAGCGTTTGATAAATGCAAAAGGAGTTGTTTGCACGCTTTTATATTCACTGTGCATTCCAGGTCGATAAATGAGTGATTAACAGGTTGAAAGCTAAAGTTCTTTGTGCTATTTAACACATAACTTGCAAGTCTGTAAATGATCGTCAATGACCTGTACATTTGTCCATATTTTAAATCATTACGGTTTTACAAGTTTTACACAATGTACAGACAAAAGTTTTATTTTTTTAATTTGAGATAATAAATTTCTGAAAATCATTGAGAAAAGTAATCGGAAGAGCGATCGCAGATCCGGAATTTTATATCTGCATCAACTTTGGAAGTTTGCGTGTTAATCGATTAGGATTGTCAAACACTACAGTCAGCTACATAATATAATATAATGCAATTATATTATAATTATATTATAATTATATTATAATTGCATTATACGCACGTATTCTGGGGATTGCCACTTGTTAAATGACTAGGATTAAATAACTAAATGAACGGTTTAATATGGTAGATATATTAGTGCCCAGTTTCTGTAATACACTTTGTATGTATTACTTATTTGACGAAATGCGAATAATGATTAAACTGAATTTAAGATCGTTCGAATTTGTTCGCATAATGACTGGGACGAATGTTTCCACTCGTTGGAATAATTACTTAGGAGAACACGAAAAAGAAAAATTTATAAAAGAACCAATAATATGGGGTGTAAATACTATAATAAAAATGTTAATAAATATTTCGAAAATAATATCGCAATATATAATCATATAATAATGAGAAAGTCATGTCTTTGCAGTGTAATGCGAGTGGTAAGTAGCGCAGTACGTACATAGCTGCTAACTGTTGGTGGCGCGCGACATTTATATATATCGTCATATCGTCTACAATTATTTGTTAATCAGTGTGAAAATTGGTGAAAAACTTCCTTGTATATTAAGGAAAAACTTTGTCGCTGCAAGTTATCTGTATGTCAAAATTGCCTCGATACTTTTTAACGGCGAACGTTGAAAAACATGGGTTATGTCCTGTGTTACTTTTTAATTAAATATTACTACATATTTTAACATAAGGGTTTTGTGCATACATTTAGCAGCTTCGTTAGAGTTTTCTGAGTTTTATGTTTCAAGTTTCATAACGATCCGTTAATATTTACTCAAGTTATCGCAATTTATGTTTAAAGAAATAATGATTTTGGTCGAAGAAATTTTTTTAGTTTATAATTTTTATCTCGAATACTAACGATTCGATAAAAAAACTGCAAATAGAAAAAATGTGTGCCGTGATGTGCTTTACAAGGCTATATTTTTTAAAATTCAGTTTAACAACATTTAATTTTCACGAGTCGTGATGCTTACGTCACGCGGCGTGCGATAAGAGACGTGTATTGCCGCGCGAAGCCTGCCTTGTCTCCCCCCACCAAAGCCCATATTCGCCGTGGTACGTGACGCGACGCGGGGGTCATTCGTTCCGTGGACTTCGTTGAGTTAAGACGTTTCGATAGCTGCGTACGTAAATGGTACGCTTACATTATCTATCGTCACATAATTACTTCTATTCATTATTAGCCTTCTTCTTTACTCTCTATCGTCACTTGCTGCTGCTATTAATACACTTTCGTCCCGAAATTGATTAAATATCGCGAGAAAACTATTAGATATTCGTCGCGTATTCCCTTCGTTGCCTTCGTGCCGATATTTCTGCACATTTAGTGCACACATATCGTGTCTCGGTATTAAAATACATTACTTTTCGGGCATATTTCAAGTTTATTTGTTGTTTAATTGCTTAACGAATGTTTTAATGCTTTTGTTTCAAACAGACGTTGAGGCGGAAATCGAAAGCAAAGGGCAGGCGACGCCATGACACTTGGCGGTTAATTTGAACGATGCTTGGATGGCGTCTGGTCATTCCTTGGGAAAAGAAGATGATAATACGTGTGGTATACGTATTTTTCTCATTATTTTATTGAATCATTGTTGGCTGTGATTGAATTATGATAAATTGAATACTTTTAATCAGATTTGTTTAAAAGTTTGAAAATGGCGTCTTTAGATGTTTATGAAATATTGGAATGATCGAATTCTATTGCATTTCGGTCGCGTTTACGTAGAATTCAATGATATTTCAATGATTTTAAAGAATCTATCTCTATGACGCTGTTGTAATTGCATTTATGTTCGGTTTTGGATGCAAGTTTTATTCTTTATTGTATTCTAAATAACAAGGAGCGAAAGTCCTTTGGCTGATTTCACGACAAACAATATTTCCTCGTGACAAACACTCGATGAAACCACATCCACCCCACCCTCCTATCCTACTTATTTTTCAGAGATTGTGACCGCGTGCAATGCGGTCAAATAGAGTCAGTGTTTATGACGTACGAAGTTTTTCGTTTTGAAGAGCACAGTTGCTCATAGTAGAGTTTCGTTAACAATTTCGGGATACGCGAGAGTAGAGCCAGTGTTTTCTACGCAATTTATATTCTTTCACGAGCGTCGCGGCTCTGATCTTCGAATCGCGAGAATAGATTCACTGCTTTGTTCGCCGATTATGATCTTTCGGGCGCGTTTGTAGTCTACTATTTCTTTTTTTTTTTTACTTTTGAAAGAGAAACTCGTTGTCGGAAATTAGAGTCAGTGCGTCAGCTGAAGAGGAGACTTGTGCGCAGAATATTAATGGAATGATGTAAGTATCTATGTATTTGATTTAATTCTTTTAAAATAGAGTTCATTCTTCAAAATTTTAGAAAGAAAACAATTTTAAACAAATTAATCTTTAGAATAGAATCACCAAGAAATCCAAAACTAACGAAACTTTTTATTATTTAGACATTATAAGAAATAACTTTTGTTAATTTTAATTTTTAACATTTCATCTTTCTAATTTTTTTCTTAAAATGTCTAAATGATAAAAAGTTTCGTTAGTTCTGAATTGCTTCGTGGTTCTATATTATAGTTCAAACAGTCGTAACTTTCGAAAGAAATTATAATCGTGTTCTGTTCCTTCGTTACAGTTTGGGCGCAGCTGAGCAGCTTGATGACTTTTCCTGAGCAGTAGCAGGGGTGTTGGGTTCTCCGGCACCGGGGCACAGCGAAATGTGAGTGCGCATGCATTATGGTTCCTCTGGTCACTCAATCATGTCGTAGGACGTTTGGTCCGAATCGACACGAGTGACCGGTTGTATATTTAACGAGCATAATGACCACGGGTATGATAATCATGCCCATGAATTGTAACATTTTTGTCTGTGTATGTATTTATTAGACGAGGCTAGGGCCTTCTTGTACGCCGCGCCTTTTCAATAGAATCACATTATAATCATAATTTCCAAGATAAACGGTTCCTAACACGAATATTTATCATTGATCATACATTGATGTAGATATTTATTAAATAATTCGAAAGATATTGGTACGAATATCAATACGACTAAATGCTAATTTTTATATAGCGAAGAAGTCTGATACTCTCAGACTCCACAGCTACGATCATTTTTATTTAATATGTAGTGGAACGATTATAATGACTTGAATTTCTTTTACTTTTCTGATACTACGTGTTCAAAAGTAACATGATTTCTAAATGATGATAATATACATAAAAGTGTAATTCCTTTCTTAAAAAGGTCACTCGTTTGCGTACACAATAGAATAATTAATTTCCATGTGCAAGAAGACAATTAAGGGTGGGGAAATTTCAGATTCAAAGTAATTAGCATGAGATCACACTTTCTTGTTTTATGAAATTTACTTTGACGATGGAATAGCCCGTTTTAGATTCTTAAAGTAAATTCTTCGTGATTTAGATTGATTTTCTTAAACGATTCAATTATAGAGTCTTTCTTCTCGCTAAATGAATGTCGAGTAGAGTCCTTTTTCTTGATCTAAAGTAGAGTCCTTTCTTATTTATCTTCACTTTAAACTATTCACAAGTTGAAAGTCGAGCCACTTTGCTTAATAATGTAAAATAAAAGAATATTAGCCTGCTAGACACTATAGAAACTAATGATATTTTCTAGTTGAGGATTTTCAGGATATCTTTCCGTACTCATTGCCTTTTAACTCATCCACGTGCCCAGGTGCTACTTGGGTGGGTGAAGGCAATGGGGCACGATGACTTTCTTTACTAAATAATTACATGTCGGCGGCTAGCATTGCGTTAGTGTATTGTGCACGCCGCATTTTCCACCTATGTGTGTTTGTGTGGTTAGGCGGTGGAATTTGCGTCGGTGAAAGATTTTCATCAAAGACCGTGATAACGAAACTATAATATTTCGATACCAATATATCATATTCCTTGTTGCACACGATGATCATTCTAGTAAATAATCTGGGAATATGATATTTAATCAATCTCGTACAATCAAATCAGATAGTAATAACGATTCATGTATGTACATAATACATATGTACAATGCACATTATCAAGTAATCCATTGTTTGAAATTGAAAATAGTTAATTGTTTTGTAAATCATACTTATACGCAATGGTCACTGCCTTTGCTAGCCGATTTCAGTGAAAACTGGTACGTACTTATTAGAGTGTGATTGTGTGTGAGAGACTGTTTTGCCATTTTTTAAATATACATAGCTGTTAGGTAGGATGGGTAACTTAGCTGTTCGGTAGGATAGGTAACTTAGCTGTTCGGTGGGATGGGTAACCTAGCTGTTCGGGAGGATAGGTAACTTACCTTCTGGTACGAATGTGTGACTTAAATATAAGTAGGTAGGGCCGGGGCAGGTCATCGTATTCTCTGATCGCATGTTCCCCCCTGCGATGACCTGCTTTCAGGAAATTTGTGAGAAAAGTCGACGGCCAGACTAGCGCGAGTGGGGTATGCCCTCGCTTCTAGCCCCGCTATGTCGACTTTTTGACGCCAGTGGGACATTGCACATTGTCGCTGGTCGCGTTCGGCAGGACGGGCTTGGGCACGCTATTAAGGGGGTACTCCACTGTGAACGGTCGAAAAATCAAGCTATTTTTAAAGATTTTTTTCTCAGTAAATACAACATATAATGAAATAAATCTTTTCGATATTTATTAAGCTACTCTTATATTATACCAAAAAAAAAGATTTATTTCATTATATGTTGTATTTACTGAGAAAAAATCCGTTCACTGTGGAGTACCCCCTTGATTTTCAGAAGGGCGGACCGCCCGAAGCAAAGAAGTGGCCAAAGAGCCGAAGATAGCCCGGCCAGTAAAACGGCCACATCATGTGGGCTACCAAGAATGGCCTTGCATCCTCGGGTGCAGGGTCATTCTTTGTAGGTATTATTTTGCCATTATGCTCGTCGGTAGTTGTAGTAGTAGTAGTAGTAGTTTGGTTGGCCATAGGCTGACCCATCGATACCCCCTCCCCTGAAATTGAGCACACCGCGTTTTCAATTAGGGTTGCGAAGAAGATTACGCGGCCAGTTAGTGTTGCGACTAAATGTTGATCACGGTTTGAATTAGCGTTGCGAATCGAGTATTCCCCGCGTTTGGTACCAGCATAGCGTTGCGAATAAATATCGAACGTGATTGCTTGTAGTGTTTCGAAAAAAGAGTCGCGATTGTTTTTGAGATTGTTCTTGTATTTTGAATTAAAGTTACTAGAGTTTGATTTATATCATTAATTTTGATTCATTGTATTCTTTTTATTAGAGTTGCGATGCGACTGATAGCGTTTTTTTAATTACTCGTTCTAGTTTGATTGTTAATATTTTTTTGAGTTAGTGTTGCGATGATGATTAATCGTGTTTGTAATTAGAGTTGCGACCCCCAGCCCCCAATGCCCCAAAACTGTCCTGGGACATGTTCAGAGACATGTTCCTGGGGAAATATAGTCCCGAGCAGCTGGACTTGCTGCGTATGGGACTCTACACAGCCTTTAGGAAGGCTGCAACGATTTAAAGTTAGAGTTGCGTATTACGAGACACAGGTGCATTGAATTTTTATTAGTGTTGCGAAAAATGAAACCACCCATGTGGTGGTTCTCTGTAGCTTTTTATATTTGTTAGAGTAGTGTAGCTGCTTGAGAGTATTAAGTATAGTAGAATTTTCAGTAATGAAGCACCATCCGGGAATTTTGAAGTTGTTTGAGAAATTAGTGCTGCGAGTAGTCCAAAGTCCTAGTGACTATGCTCGGGAGTTGATTTTAGTCTGTAATAAGCTAGCGTTGCGAAAGAAAGAAACGGTCCACTCACGGTTTTCTTGCATTAATGAGTGGACAATGATCAGCTGCCCTTCGGGTTACTGATCAATTTTTCTAGCAGCCCTAAGTGGCTGCAGCATCCTCCTTCTCCTCCCACCACCTACCCACTCTTGAATCGAGTGTTTGTCACTGGAAATATTGTTTTGAAAGTATATTCATATTTTGCAAAAAATTGTTTTCTATTTTTTTTTAGAATATTTTTAAATTTCACGTTCGAATTTTCATGGAATGGCATTTGGAAAATTGTCAATGTGCTTAATATTATGAATATCAAATGCTAATTTGCGTAATTTGTTCTATTTCATGTACTTCATCTATGGTTTTGCGTGATTTATTTTATGACCTGTTTTATTGTGTTTATTTAATTTCCTTCCAGGCTGGTAATAGTTTTTGATTACTTACTGTATGTGTATAAGGATTGCTTGTCGAGTCATTGATACATAAACTTTGAAAGTGCCAATTAATGAGAAACTACAAGGAAATTATTGAGTTGATGTAACAAAGCACTCAATGTGCTTAATATTATGAATATCAATTGCTAATTTGTTCTATTTCATGCATTCCGTCTATGGTTTTGCGTGATTTATTTTATGTCCTGTATTTTATTGTGTTTATTTAATTTCCTCCCAGGCTGGGCTCACTACTACTAACATAACTTAGTTATACCTTCGCGGTGAAGAGATTAATAAAATAATATATTTAAAAATAAAAGTGATAGTGAAAAGTAATAGTGAAACGTGTTAGTGCAAAATGATAGTGATAGTCAATATTAACGCGTGCTCGTTGTTGCTACTTTCTGTATGAAAGTAACTTCGATTACTGTGCAGTAAAGTGCAATTATTCCAAACTTCAACATTTGCATAAAAGTTTTTGATTATCTAGTAAAAATAGGATTTCAGGTTCATCATCCTTGAGAAACAAAATCTCACGGAATTTTTATTCATACTTTTGTGAATGTTTCAGGTAACATCGTGGGTCCATCGAGGGAAGTAAGAAACACATGACAATTTCAGACTTTTATTAGGCAGGTCATTATTTAAATTTAAATAATCAGTTGAAATTACATTACATAATCGAGATAGATTGTAGGTACTAATCCATTGAGAAAGTTTCTGTTGTAGAGTATTAGGTATGATCTGATTTCTGATTTCTCGAGAAAGAAAAAATATCGAGAAATCAGGAACACTATTTATGACTGTATTGTCCCGCGAGTCGGCAGTGGACGTAGATACGGGTTCAAAACCTACCAAGACTTTGAAGCAAGAGTTTCAGGACTTTCAAGACATTCAAGATCTATCAAGACTTTAGACTTTTCAAGACTTTCAAGATCTATCAAAACTATAGACTTTTCAAGACTTTCAAGAGTTTTAAGCTTCGAATCATGTTAAAAGTGCTTAAAAGTACTCGCCTGATATTCAAGACATATTTGAAGCGAATCCCATCACTATCTGCGGGACTGTCAGTAACAGCGTGAATTTTTAATACTTTTCAGCGTACGATACGTGAAAGGGTTCTACACGTAAAGTACTAATAAACAATGTCATCTTGCAATTTATAGCCTACACGGACTTTGAAGAAATACCATTTTTGAGCCACATAGTGTATTGATCCCTGAAATAGATTTCCGGAGAGAAATCCGCGTGATTCCTGCCTTCAAACAAGTCACACGTAGAGTAAAGGACCCAATTACTGTCACCTTAAGCTGTTTTACGTACAATAACGAATGAACCTTATAAAATGAGGCATAAAAAAAATATAACATACAATTCAAACTGTTATTTATACGATACAAAAAACAGTACTTAATTGTTTGAAGGCAGGCTTTCCAAACATTTTCTAAGGGAGACAGTAGTTTTGTCTCTTCTTTTCGATATTTTTCCTTTCGCAGCCACAAGAAACTCATTACTCAATTCAGTAGGTATACAATTTTTCTAAATTGTTAAATAAGAATTTAAGAGTTCTGCAGTTAAGAATTTTCCAGTCAATAATGTAGAATCTTCTCTACTGAGATTTTCTATTGTAATTCATATATGTTCTAATGTTACTAATAAGATTTATTATAAATTGTAGATGTGTTTATACATTCGCGATTTGCTAGACTAAAATTTCTCGGAAAAAAACAGTATTTCTCGAGAAATAAGAAATAAGCAATTATAATATTTCTCTAGAAATTCTCGAGAAAGAATTCTCCTCCTCGTAGATCAACCTGGCTAATTTTTGGCAAACCAGATGTTCATTTCCAAGCTTCGAATCATGTTCGAAATGCTTGGAAGTTTTCGTCATATATGTAGATTCGAAGCGCTATTCATTTAGTACACACAGTTCAACTAAAATGTATTTAAACAGTATAAATAATACTATGCAATATGTATAAGTATTAACATTAATTTATCGAACGATTAAACATTGAGAATAAAATAGAATTCAATTGGCATAGACAATCATTTGCAAATCCAAGGCCAAAGCTTACTAATTGCTTGATATCTCGAGTTGTATCGATCATAGTTAGTAATAATTTATACTGGCTGGTTAGTGCAAATGTTCTTAACATTATTTGTCATAGCAATAGCGACTGGAATGGATATTTTAGCGGAAAATCCAGTTTTGCCGAAGAATTCGTTGGATTTCGCAATTGTAATCAACCGTCGACTTTGTTTTCAACGGGGGACATAGTTTCTCGAAGTGTATATACGGAGCTCACGGAGCTCCATGTACTCAGTCGTCGTCGGTCCTTCGGGCCGGGAGGACCTCCGGGGACCCTGGAGCTGCCGAGCCACGTGGAGCTACTGGACCTCCTGGACCTCCTGGGGACCTGGTCAGGGTTTCAGCCCTGGTCCTTCCTGAAACCCTTCGGCCCCGTGGACCATTCGGACCTAGTGGACAACCTGGACTTCCTGGGGACCTCGTCACGGTTTCAGCCCTCGTCTTTCCTGCACCCCCTCGGCCCCCTAGCCCAGGTTAGCTTATTCGTTAAATGAATATTTGGTGCCGATGAAATTTTCGGGTTCGTTAAAAGTCATTCAAAATGTTAATATTCTGCCAAGGCCAAAACCGATTTCTCTTCCTTTTTAACTGATTTCTTCGATTGTTTTTCATCATCTCCCCTATTTCGTGGATTTTTGCATGAGTCGTTCTATTTCGTGTATTTCTTCGATGCGATTGCATGATTTATTTTATTTGATGCATTTCTTCGATAGGTTTACATGATTTATTTTAATTGGTATCTCCCCAGATTTGGGATCTCCCCAGTAGTGAAAGACATATACAAGAAAATGCAGGGTGCATGGCTGCAGCTGCAAAAAGTACATATTTTGCAATGAACATTGCTGTATCAAATTATTTCTGGCCTGAACGAATTTCAAGTTAGGTGGGAGTCGTTGGAGCGAGACAGAACGTCAACAACCTTTACCAAATTCGTGATCTGCCAGTTGAACTTTACTTGCGATAGTGATCGGATCTCAGTGAACGCGTGAGCATATTATTTCGTGATATCTCGATTCCTGGATTAATTGCATCGATTACTGGACCATGTGGGACTTTCCCAAGCATTCAGACTTTCGAAACGGAATCAAGCTAAAGCCTACGACCTAGGTTAAGGGCCCAGATCGAGCTAAACTTACCTTCAGTGAGTTTCGTTCGGTCTCGGTAGCTAATCAGAATTTTATTCGTTTTCAGATAGGTATTTCGTCGACGGATTTCTATGATTTATTCAAATTTACATATGTATTTCGTCGATGGTTTTGCGTAATTTGTTCTATTTCATGTATTTCGTCTATGGTTTTGCTTGAGTTGGCTTTTCTTTGGCTTCTATGGCTTTTCTTTGAGTTGCAATACTTTGGTGAAATGTGAGAATAAAATATGTAACTCGAAATGTTATTTGATTGTTCCTACCCGACCCAAAAGCACGCGTATAGTGTTAAGATAGAAGGATGTGCAAGTCGGAAACTTTTAGCGAGATACTGGAACTGATGGGTTTTCTACAATTTGTAAAGTCCTCTCTGCTTCAGCACCTTATTGAAATATACCAAGTTACAATTCCTTGGCATTCAGGTATCCTACATTACATCATGTTGTTGTTTATATAAATTTTTATGTTAAACTAATTTGTTTTACGTTAAATGAACTGGAATAGAACAGCAAGGTTAAAAGGCGTATGTGTTCTTGTTTTGTTATGATCCTTCTTTCTTTGATGTTGCACGGAATACGTTTATAATACGATTTTTATATTGTTACTCTAACAAAATCATTTGTAAATCGCGGGTTTCAAATTACCTAGTTTTTCATGTGTTGAATTCTAATTCCTACCACGCGTAGCGTTGCAATCTGTTTCGAGACTTCACCGGTAACGTTGCATGCGACACTAAAATGGTAAGGGGGTCCTAGGACCCCCCCAACCGGTGACAGAAAAATACATTGGTTGATAGGTCTATCCTATACCTCGTCTGTGGTATTCTATACCTGGTCTGGGCTGGTATCACCGAGAAAAGTATAGAAGCTGTGTTATACAGGGTGTCCCTCTAACTCGGTTCACCTCAAATATCTATTATTTCAAGCAATAAGCGAAAATATTATTTATACAAGTTGTCTGGTTGTAAGAAACACAAAACACGGTCAAACTATTAGTTTTGAAAAAAAAATTGGAAAGTTGAAAAAGATAATATAAACCCATGTCTGCAAATAATTTATTAGGCAATTATAAGTTGGCAGAGAGAGATACTATGCTTCTCCGTTGTGTGGGTCTGTAGAGTTGCTGATTGATAAACAAATGAAGAAATTTTAATTTGCCTTTTAAGAATGCTGTATCAATTTGACATCGGGACACCCTGTATCTAAATTCTCACCGCTATTATAACTTTCATTCCTACCGCTTATAGCGTTGTACTCTTATTTCATGCTTGGCCGTTAACGTTGGATGCGACACGGAAATGGTAATGGGGCTCTAGAGCCCCAAAATAATAATAATAATAATTTATTTCACGGGACAAGCCCACTAATCAAGTGACACAGAAGACAATAGAGTGAAAGGTCTATTCTATACCTGGTCTGTGATACTACATTGCGTCCATAAGGTAGGGAGTGACATTAAAATCATAAGAAATTATTTTCTGAAAATTTTTCTTGCAAACATTATTTCTATGTGAAATGAAACTATTTGTAAAATTTTTGCCCGAATCGGAGCAGGGACGTTTTCGAAAGTTTAGCCAACCAACCAACGGTAAACTATATAGGTATGTTAAAGAAATTTCTATAAATTTCGGATAAAAAATCAAATATTTATAATTTCTTTCGCTACTCTACTATACTCCTTTCATTTCAATAGTAAATCTAATAAAATCTTAAATTAAGTAAATCTTTTCAATTAATGCATTTAACATTATCTGTTATCCCGAAGTATAATTTCCACGTAGTTTTAAATTCAATAATGTTCAGAATAACAACATGTTGTCAAATTCACGTACTTATGGGAACAAAGAATTATCCAACATTTTGCAGTAGGCGAATTGAAATAACAATATTTATTATTTATTAAATGGACAAGAAAAAATTATTAACAATTACAGAGAAGGCATCATATAGCAGTATACAATGAAACATTTGAAAGAGAATTTCGCCATATACTTAAAAAGAAAGTTCAGACGGCGCTCCAGCACAATCGATGCATTCGGTTTAATAACACATCAGTTCTGTGAAGATGTCGTTAGCTATGCCTGTCCAGACACGACTCAACCTGCACAGACTTGTTCCATAGGAGTGTTCCGTGTGATTCAACCTGGCGCATCGGAATTCCACTTTTAAAATCCTCGTATCCACGCGGTTTGCGAAACGGTATTCCCTGAAGTTTAAAGTCTAACCTCCACAGACATTGACTGGAAATTATTCAACAATTCCATTGACGAATAATTAAATTATCATTACAGGCTCACCACTTATATTTCATATAAGTAGAAACTATTTCTGTTCTCCTAGCCAATTAACATTTCAATCATTGCATTAAATTATTAGAACTTTCTAGAAACTGATTTGCAAATTTCAATACGTTCCATTACGATAATTATATTTCAGATATCAGCTTTGGAAACCAGCTTTAAGATATTGTATCGAAACTGCTCCATTTTTACGTGGTGTTCAATTTTTTACGCCCTCCTATGATTCTACTAATTGTCGATAGATGGTGGTGCGGCTACTTTTTCTGTTGGCTTCCAAGCCACAATTAGATTTAAAATACACAATTTTACAAATTCTATTCAGCAATCGACGCGCAGAACAAGGACCTGCTTCGATAATCCGCATTTTATAATCCTTGAATCCGATTTACACGTTTCACGTTACTAACGTGTTAAAAGAGTAGTGCAACAGCTGACTTGCGTAGTATACACGGCATAACTGTTCGCGAGCAGAAAGGGACAGCCATCTTTTTGGAGAGATGATGCAATCGATGACACGTATCGATCGTATCGTTAATCGTCCTCGGATTAGAAAATTTCCTCCTCGCAGATCCGATTGAAAATCGAATTGCAAAATAAAATGCCAGTAGGATCAGCAATAATTTAACCACAAACCGAAACGATTTCCATCGAATCGCAGCCTCTATCGGATGTTAAGCGAAAGCCGCCAGCTGGGAGTGCTATTTTGAACGAGTCGCGGCGTTGCCAGATCGCCGGGAGTGAGCAAGTTCAAACACGTGCCCCGTGTTTTGCTCTTGGAAAGAGATAACTGCGGTGCCCGACTAAACAGAATGTTTGCCTTCCACATCATCCGCTACCAATGTTCCTCGCGCGGCACGAACAAAGGGTGCGAAGCAGTTAAACGAAACAACGAAACCCCGATCGAACGTGCAGCCATCTCACCATTCGCATTACGCCTAGCACGCATATCGCGTACTTTAAGCCACCTAAACATGCGAATAATCGAGCGAAGAGGGAAACTTAAATTCACGAATGACCAAAATATCGCACGCCCAGATGTTTTACATAATTCCCGAACATAACCTCGAATCGCCATCGTCCCGATGACCACAAAAGAGATGTGTAGCCGATGGATCGCGCAAATTTCTACGAGGTCCTGTTTCTTTCAGCGACGATTCAATTTCGAAAAGAATCTCGCGAAAGTCGAGCTCGGCAGCTGGACAAGAAAGTTGAGGCTGAAAGGAAGGAAACGTGGCAACGCAGCAACTGCGTGAGCCGAGATGCGCGGCATGAATAGCACCGACGTTGACGGGCCGCCCCGTTGTCAGGGGCTGCGGGAGGGGCAGGGAGGGAAGCGGGGAGGGTAAAAGTTTCCACGATGGTGGGGATGGGAGAGGGCAGGTGGCGGCGAGAGGGGAGGAGCGATACGCTCCGCGTGTGGTGGCCGTCCGTGAGCGTAACATAACCGAGGTAATATTACCGGGTTGCTGTTTACGGGAGAGATTTTGGAAATTTCACGAACGCATCCAGCTTCCCCGTTAAGCGCGGGAAATCGAACTCCCGCGATCGTGGCGCGACCAGGGCCCACGATCGCTGCACTTCGATCGGCATATGGTTCGTGGAAACAGAACCAACGGAAATAGTACATGCCGCCTAAAGTTTCACCGTGACTATCGAATATGTAGATAATGCATTATTGATACTCCCGCGCGGCCGAGAATTCTGCGCGCGAATCGATTCGAATCCGTGCTCAACTTCGCGACGCAGAGCATTCGAAAGTTTCGAATAAAACAGTGCTGCAAGGCGGTGCCTCGGCTGGAGAAATTCGTGTATACATTTGATCCCAGCAGTACCGTATCGGGCTCAAGGGTTGGGGGAAAAAAATTGGAAAAGCCCGTTAAGCCGCCTTCACACTGCCGCCCCTTCGGCGCCGCTGCTCGCGTTAAGACCTTGGAGCCGTGCACACTGCGTTTCCAGCGAAGGAACAGTTAAAGCCTTCATCCGAGCGAATTGGTCGGGTTTGCGTCATGGAACAAGAAACGCTTGTCGGCTCTTCACTCGTTGCATAAACGCAGGAAGGCGTACGAAGTCGTGGGCGTCCGAAGGGGGGTACAAAAGGGGCAGTTGCCACCTCTGGCTTTTGAGAAAAATCGCTAATATTTTAAAAACTTATTTTTATTAAGTTAAAAAATGAATATTTCTAAATTTCGGTTTTAAATTTTTAATTATATTGGAACTACAAATTCAATTTAAAAAAAAACAAACAGGCTACCTACTCGTTTTTTCATTACTATATTTGTCTTCGTCGTCACCCCAAAGTTGCCCCTTCCTTGAAAAAAGTCTGTGGACGCCCTTGTACGAAGTCGCTCTTCGGCGCCAATGTCTCGATTAACAAATTCTGTCTTCCCAAGTTTCTTAGTCTATAATATAGGTAAACCCTTACCTTGTTATGATTCTCACTTCATTTTGTGTAGATTAAATGTCTCAGCGCTGAAGTGTAGGAGAATTAAAATTATAAATGGCGCGGCTTGCAACCTGCGCGTAATCGAATTAATCAACTTTAATGTTCCTAGTATGTCTATCATTCTTCAGGTTTGGCGCTTACATTTCCTACATTAAAATTAAGCGTTTATAAAGCCTCAATTAGTGTTGCCAACCGTACTATGTTATATAGTATTGTACTATATTTTTGTCTACTGTACTATATACTGTTGGAAAAATATATAGTACGCAAAAATACTATATTTCCGATATATTGATCAAATTCTACAATTTTTACTTACTTCTTTATTTTATGGCAACATCAAAACTTTACTTTGCGAAATTTAACAGAGAGGCTGTTACTGTAATGAATATGAAGTGACGGAGAGAGAAGAGCCAGTCTATCTTAAAAAAAAAGTTAATTTGGACATTCGAGTGCAATCAAACCGGTAACATATTTGTTAAAAATTAATGCGATTAATGCAAAATGCACAAGAAAATATTAATTTATTTTAATGTAGTTTTATTTTTTACCTCTTTCCTCTGAAAATGACTATTTTTCTCACGATGTACTATGTTTGTTATCACATTTGGCCGTAAAGTACTACATTGTCCTGAAAAAAGTAGGCAACCCTAGCCTTAACGCTTGTTACATTTTTTATTTCCCTTCTTTACTTTCTGCTGTGTTCAGTCGCAACGTTTGCTCTCTACTTCCTGCCATTTTCCCTTCTTTCTGTTACAAAATGGGCCTTACCCGTTCACCGGACAAACAAATAAACATCTCCGATCTCCCGTTTCCTCTTCTTTTAAATTCTGGATCCCCCGAGACTTGGCCCCGGTCTGCCTAAGGTCCCTGAAACAAAGCAGCACGCCATATAAAGCTCGAGATCTCGCAAGGCAATGGGACACGTTCGCCCGCCGATGTCCGCCGACAAACTGAGCCTGCGGATCGCGATGAATCATCGTGTCACGTCCGAGCAAGCCGGCCACTTTCCACTGGCCTTTACAAATTCATCCCATCCCGGAGCCGGTCGAGGCGCGTTTCAGGCAGATAATAGAAGTCGGGCGGTGGCGCGCGAACGTGCATCGAGCATTCGAACGATTCGAACGACAGGCTGGACCCGACGTGTCCGAACCTGCGCTCAGGCCGGGTCACCGGTAGTGTGAAGGGGGCCTTACGCCTCTTGGAAATCTTCCGTTTGAAGATTCTCGAGAAACGTCGTACCCGCGGCTGGGCCGACGGGGGAAGAGCCGCGCGCTCGAGCGGTGGGGGAACTTTTCCCCCTCCCGCCAGGTTGCTGCTACGTCATTGTGCGGCGCGCGGGGCCATGATCGTTGGAGTGTGCGTGCGTCCCCCGAGCTTCCCGCGGACCTGCCCAGTAAATACGAGGCTTCCGTTCCCCGTGTACGTGCCCCGTAGCCGAACGTGAGCGCGCACCGAGAAAGAAAGAGGCAAAGAGTCCCGGCGGTGGCAGTTATCCGCGTCCCGCAACACCGGCGCGAGCAATCATGCCGCTGAGCATCGGGGTTAACCTAAGAGTGACCGGCCACTGTAACCAGGGCGGCCGAAAATACATGGAGGACATGTTCAGCGTGGCCTTTCAGTCCACGCCGGACGACAAAGACCTCGAGTACGCGTTCTTCGGGATATTCGATGGCCACGGCGGCGGCGAGGCGGCCACCTTCGCCAAGGAGCACCTGATGAACGTGATCGTTAAGCAAAAGAACTTCTGGAGCGACCGCGACGAGGACGTGCTGCGTGCCATCCGAGACGGATACGTGAACACGCATTACGCGATGTGGCGGGAGCTCGGTAAGCGTGTTCCCACTTCCTCTTCCGTCGTCTCATTTTCCCGCTCGTAATCTTAAACCACGCAACTAACCGTCCAGCGGATTTCCACGGAAAAATCTATCGCGCCAAGGGTCCGTTGGGGAATCTCTGTCATTGTCCCGCGTATTTCCCCCACCACTCGCGCCCGATTAGGTTAGAATTTAGGTTATGTAATCGCAGCTAACCTAAAAATCCAACCCCCGCGAAAAACTAATTTCGAGGAAAAATCCTTCAGCGAATGATTCTCCGACGAGGGGATTAACAGTTTCGAGGATTTAATCGCCAGAAACTAACGGGGATCTACTTTTGCCGTAGAAAAGTGGCCGAGAACGGCGTCTGGATTGCCCTCTACGGCTGGCACCACAGCCAGCATAGCGTTTATTCGCAAAGGGAAGATTTATATCGGCCACGTCGGCGATTCCGGGATAATACTCGGCTACCAAGTGGACGGCGATCCTCAGTGGCGAGCCAAGGCGCTCACCAAGGACCACAAGCCTGAGAGCGGGCCAGAGATGGTAAGGATACGAGAGTCCGGAGGGAAAGTGGTCAGCAAATCCGGAGTCCCCAGAGTCGTCTGGAATAGACCTCGCATCGGACACAAAGGTCCGGTTCGGAGGTCCACTCATATAGATGAAATTCCATTTCTAGCCGTTGCTAGATCCTTAGGTAGGTCTTTCCCAAACTCTGCGATACTTGACGAACGATCTAACGCATCTTGTTTCACAGGCGATCTTTGGAGTTACAATTCCGAGTTAGATACGTTCGTCGTATCCCCAGAACCGGATGTTAAAGTGGTCGCGATTGATGTTGAATCACATCGCTGCCTTATTTTCGGGACGGATGGCTTGTGGAACATGTTGACGCCGCAGGCTGCTGTGGCCATCGTTCAAGCTGCGGACAGGCACAACGAGAAACATCTGATCGCCTCTCAGCAAACGTATAACGGGGTATGTTCCAGCGAGGTGCGGTGTAAAAAGGGATTGAGTAGATGAATTAATAACGTGCTTACGGTTGTTTCCTCGAATAGCAAGCTGATAACGTTCAGTTGTGGATTAATCCGTCGAAAAGTCTAGTAGATAGGGCTTTAGAAAGGTGGTCGCTGAAAAGGCTACGCGCGGACAACACGAGCGTCGTCACGCTGATGTTGGACCCGCCTGGCCCGTCCCGTAGCGAGGTACGTGTTTATACTTCTGTGATGAGAGATTGTAGTTTGGTAGAGACTAGGGCTGGGAGTAGTCGAATAATGAGGAGTGTTCGAATATTTTACAAGTATTCGAATGTTATGAATTAGGGCTGTTCGATTTACCTCAAAGAATCGATTCTCGAGACGATTCGGAATCGGATTTCAAGAATCGAACCTTCTAAATAATCGGAATCAAAAAATCCACAGCAAACAGAAATATTTATGCAATAATTAAATTCTGTCAAACTTTAATGCTTGATCATTTACAACTTGTTCAATGTGCAATGTACTGTCGCGCTACAAGAAATATAACAATTGTATATAAATTTGACGGGTATCGTATATAAATGGCAGAAAACGTATAAAACCAGGTAAACCTACGTATCGAGTAGTTTGATTGGTCCTTTCACTAATGACAAGTAATTCTCCCACAGGCAAAAAATTGGTTTTCGATTCTTACATCACGGAATCAATTCTGGGAAAAGACGAATACCAAAGAATCGATTCAAAAGATTGATGTTTTAACCAAAATATTGAATTTTCTAAAGTATCGAATCGGAATCGAACTATTGAGTATTCGAATGCTATTATTCGAGTATTTAAATATTCGAATACTACTCGAATATTTAAGTATTCGAATACTATTAAATATTTGATATACTTGGATATTTAAGTATTCGAATAGTATTAAATATTTGATATACTTGGATATTTAAGTATTCGAATACTATTAAATATTCGATATACTTGGATATTTAAGTATTCGAATACTATTAAATATTCGATATACTTGGATATTCTACACTTAAATATTCGATATACTTGGATATTCTACACTTAAATATTCGATGTACTTGGATATTCTACACTTAAATATTCGATGTACTTGGATATTCTATACTTAAATATTCGAATTATACACGCCAAATAATTAAGCAACCGAAGTATTCGAATATTCGAATACCGAAAAATTCGACAAATAGTCCCAGCCCTAATAGAGACATTTTCAGGAATGAGATTCAAATTTTTGCAGCAAATAAGGTGTCTTCTGTTTCGCAGGTTCTGCTGAGTCAAAAGGACTGCGTTATGTCGCATCATACGCCTGTAACTACACTTGCCACTGAAAGTACGGAGAAACCTATGTGCAACTCGGTCGCCCCTAGCGTGCCGAGACCTCCCATGGCGAGTCACCGCGTGGATATTAAGGAACCAGACATTTTAGCCGGCATTAAGGAAGCCAATAATTTGGAAAGACCCCATGAAAACGTGGTTGATAAATCTGAGCACGAGTCAGTGCACATCAAGGAGACTTTCGTGGAGAAGTCTCTCAGCGTCACAGAGACGATATCGAACGAAGTGATAGAGGAGAACGTGGGATTAGATAGCAAAGAGCCTGAAACAGTTGCACCGAAGGAAGTTGAGGAACACCACCAAGAAAGCGAGGCGAAAGAGCACAGCGATGCTCCCGTCGATCGGACTGTCTCAGAATCACTACAGCCGCTCGACATAGACGATAATAAGAACGACCAACCCGATACCTCAAATGTGATACACCAAAGTGCATTTCCCAGTAAATGCGACGACGCGCACTCTGTCGCCCGCGTCGATAGTAATTTAGAGAAGAGTAGCGAAGTGGCGTCGGAGAGCGAAGTAAAGGCAAACGTTCTAAACGGCTCGCGGCACAAGCAGCACACGTTGTTCTTCGCTTCCAGAACGGAAATCAGAAGCGCGAGGGTGAGGAGCGGTATAAACTCGCACTCGCGAGGCACCCTCGCGGAGCCGGGTTCAGCGGAGACGAAAACCTACTCGAGGTTTAGGTCGCGCAACGCGAAAGTGTCCGCGGCGGACGAAGGTGTGAGGAACTCTGCTAGCAAAGCGCCGGGTAGTGCGGTCGGTACGAAACGAAGACACAGTGCAATATCGCAGGGTGTGATCAGTACGGCCGAGGAGACGCGGCTGTTGCAAGAACCCTGCGCGAAAAGGCGAACCCGCTCGGAAGACAGGCGCAACCCTGTCGACGAGAACGACCCGGCGAATCAGAGCGCAAAGGACGCGAGCAGCAGCCGGAGTTGGCCTGCCGGCGAGCCGATCGTCACTCGCTCCGCAGGCACCGCTACCACTGTACCTATACAGGAGAAACTATCCTCGCTAAATACCTTCCAAAGAAGCTTGGGGAAAAAAGCTACGCCGGTGAAGGCGATCAGAAGGCCGTCTATCAAAGGTCTGTTAAAGCAACTGTGGGCTGCCAGTCTCGGGGCGAGAGAATGGGATCAGGGGAGAAGTAATCGATCGAATAGTTGTAGTGAGCGGAGGATAAATCGAAGTGTGTCTATTATAGGTTCTACGGATAGTACGACTGTCCCTCAACGTTGGCTCAGGTTCGTTCCAACCCGCATATACAATTCCGCGCTACACGATTATCCGCGCAATTGTGTTTCATTTTGTCACGGTATGGTTCTTTCAGATCGGACACCGCTGCGATGCCCGTGAAAACACTGCGCTCTCGCAACGTGGACATAACCGGCCACCAGACGCAAATAGTCCACCAGTACGTGAAGCAAAGCCGGTTGTCCCTGCCGAGCAAGTTAAAGCAGCCGAGTAATAACGGATTCCTGCAGTCGAGTAGAGTAAGATCGTCCTCTCTATCGTCCAGTATTAAACAAAGCGGTAGCAATACTGGCAGTGGGGCTTGCTCCACCATCAGCCCAGCCGGCGCCGGCTGCAACTCAAGCTCCGGCATGGCCAAGAGGGTGAAGTCCCCGTACAACCCTAGCGCCAGGTCACTGAGCACGCGGTCTCGCATTAAGCGCCTCGGGAAATGAGGTAGATTAATACACACTTTAATTGTACCGTGCGTTCAACAGGGTATCGTCCGTTACCCTTCATCTGTCCTTCATTATTACGCGCGTATTGCTTTCCATCCGAGGCATGCTGTTTAAAAGATATCCTCGCCTGTACTATATCCTCATTGCATTTCAATTCTCGAAGCGTGAAGCGCGAGGCGTCCCGAGCTTTCAGACACCTTCGGAACTCCGGGTCTCGCGTCTGGTGGACCAACCGATTTCGATACTTCGAAGATCGGAACCGCGCTCGCTGATTTAGCGCAGCTGCGACCTCCTCGAACCGTTCTTCTAATAGCGAGCGATCGCGTGGTACCTGGGGAATACTGTGGGGCGAGAGTTCGCCCGCGGAGTGGCTTCGCGACCTTCCACGGCACTTTTACGGGTGAAAAATTGATCGTATTTTTGCATACCTTCACGTTTGAATAGTGTTTAGCAATAATGGCACCGGGCGAGTGAATTCGCTAGCTTCACTCGGCGCGCGGTCTCTGGTTAATGCGCCACAGTGTTTCACCATTCTCCACGCGTGTTTGCAACTGAGCGTAGCCTTCTTCATTTCGCGACGCGACGGGCGGTACTGGTCTTAGAAGCTCAGCGTCGCACCTCGCTTTTTAAAGACGATTGAAACGCTGTTCCTGTTTTTCCAATGGCAGCCTGCCACTGTCTCGAGACGAATACCACGTTTAGATTCATTGCGACCGATGCGGAATGACGAGCCTTATCGGACGCTGTCACCTTCGCTTCACTCTATTCTTAGGAATCAGTTTCGCAGAACTAATGTTAAAAGACTCCTTCCATTATTTTATGCTTTCTAATACGTGACTAGCTTATCAAAGTGTTAATTGTAAAAGGGGGATGTTGAGAAAGTATATGAACATATGTATAAAGTGTGCGCGGCGGCGAGAACCAGGGTGGATGAAGAAGAGAGCGACTGGCATCGAGAGAATGGTAGAGTATGCTTGGCGTGTCGCTGGAAATCATTCCTCCGAACGCCGCAATCTCACGAGGAAATCAGTTTGAGGGAATGAACGAGTCGTGAGAACCGATGTGTAAGTTGCTCGCTGGTAAGATTAAAACATAAAACTATGTAGTGCGTAGGTACGTAATCACTGTTCTGCTTTGACTTAGTACGGGGTAGCTATTAAAGATTCATTTTAAAGTAATTAAATTTTGATATCTAACTTTATACGAGACCAGCACAAAGTCCACGTATTAATAATATTTTTATATTTTTATGTTTCATCGTAGACAGTGCGGGGCGACATAAATTATATCAAAGAGTAGAAAGGGAAAAGTACGATTAAGATAATGACACGTGCCTACAATAGTTACCATTTAATAGTGTGTATGTGTATATGTATATGTATTAAGTGTATTCATACATCATGGACCAAGAAGAAACTGCAGTTTCCATCGTTGTAACAGGCGGAGTAAATCGATCGCCGAGAGAAATATATTTAACTGAACTTAAATGCGATCGGTGTAATATGTTTCCGCGTAAAAAAAAAAAAAAAAAACGGAAGGGAGGAGGATATAGCGGCGCAAGCTTCGAGAAAACTAATCTCTTCTTGGTGCATGCGGGCAGAAAATCACACCACGTATACATATAGATATATAAATATGTATGTAGATATATATAGACGCGTATATATACATACATATGTAAAAATTATACACGTATATTTATGAGTCGTCTATATATACGTGTAGATAAAGCGTAGACGATTATGCTCATAGAAGAGATAAAGAAAAAATAAAATCTTTGCTAGCGTTTATTTATATACACGAGGAAAAAAAGTTATATTATACATAGAGAAATGGACGAGAGTAGTTGGAGGCGGGGAGGCCCCGTCTTCGCTTGTAGATTTAACATTCGTTATATATAGGACGTGAAGGAAAACCCAAGTATTTTCTGAGAGTCGGCGTAAAAGGAAATTTATCACGGACACAGGAACGTATAGTGAGCGAAAATTTATAGTGGTTTATCTCAGGTTAAGAATATGTCGAAGGAGGCGAACTCGAACAAATGTGTGATCGCGTTTAAAAGCTGTATATTTTAATTAAATAAACTGAAATATGCAAATGGATTTGGTTTACTGTTCACAGCATCGGAGAGCTAACCGCGCGGTATTTAGGAAATTGATATGTCTACAAATTATGCACGGAACGAGTTATCTGTGTTTATGGATAGATTTAGTGTTTATTTTTTATCGAGGGAATTACTCGAAGAGCTATGATAACGATGGAACGAGCGCGAAGTAATTATTCTCCAGAGATGTAGCTATTTTAAGTTCCAATCGCCGTGCGTTGTGATACTTAATTGATGTGGCTTTCCGGATGGTATTTCGAGAATTTGTGATGCAGATGAACTTTAGGGTTGCTTTTTTTGGTGTTTTGTAGAGCTGCGAATATTCAAATAATTCTTCGGAAAGTTCTTCGAATAATTCGTCGAAAACTTCTTGGAATAATTCTTCTAGTCTTCGAATATTTGGGAGTATTCGAATAAGTAGGAGTATTCGAATATTCGGAGTGATTGAATTTCGGATTCTACAAAATAGGAATTAAAATATTTTTTCATATTCGCCTTTACAATTATTTCTTTTCAAAGAACAAATTTAAAACTTTATTAATATTTGGTAAATTTTGAAACGAAAACAATCACCATTATTATTACTTAGTATTATTATTCTAATCGTTTTATGATTGTTATTTGAACAAATTATTCAAATAAATAATGATGATTTCTTACAAAGAGTAAAGAATTATTCAAGTATTCGAACCTCAAATTCGAATTCTGTGGTATTCGAATATTCGAATGGAACTAATTCAAAGAGTCTAACGTAAAATCATAAAACTACGTGACGTTCAGGGAATGAACAGGACCCAGAAAAGTTACTTAAACGATTCTTATATTTCTATCCTGTTATTTGGAAAAATACAATTTTACATATATACAGAGATAGAGTTAGGTCAGATATTCTTTTACGTGATTGCACAAGTATAATTTATAGGCATTCGCACAAGTACACTTAACTCATATACGCATACCCATTAAAGATACAAAGTCCCTCAAATTCTTTTCCATCGAGGGAAACATTATTTATATAATATACATAATCGATATAGACGATAAATATTAAATTTAGTTAATACCAGTAGGAGATACTTTCTTCTTGTTTGAAACGATCACGTTCTCGAGAATATCATTTAAATGCATTGTCCATAACGGTCTGCAGCAATTTAGTAAATGCAAAAAGCGCCAGAACACTGGCTCTCGCAGGACATATTGTTATATATAATAAATAAGTAAAATGCTTCGCGTATTAACATTCTTTTCACTGAACGTGCGGAGAGTATCCTTTGCGGCAGACTTTCTCAGAGAAACTCGTAGAATTCACGGTATCCCTGTTTCATAAAAATTCTTTACAGGATTTATACAATTCCGATTTAAATTATCCGAAACTTTCATTGTGAGAATGCTTAATCGCATAATACAATCGCTGACGTTATTTAAAATTAGAATTTCAGTAACACGTATAATGTACAAATTGCAGTAGCGAAAGAATTTCGGATGCTTACGTATGTGCACCAGCGACACGCAATATTGTTGCAACATTTCTGACGACACACCAAAATTCTTATCATTAACCATTAGTATATACAATACATACAATCATAATGCACAGCGCTTTCATTTCTATCGTTTCCCGTTGAAGGTACACAGTCCTTTTGCAGTCTCGCACTTGTTTGCATAGTAGTGCTCAGTCAAGAAAGAGAAGCTCAGTACAGAAGAATTAAATTCATTGAAACCTAAGTAGTAATAAGAGCCTGAATGCAAACAGGGGGGAGAAACTTTGCTTCCATTCAAAAGACTTCTCTCTCCAATTACTATTACAGATAAACCTGATGTGCACGATGAATTCGTCGACAGGTTAATCATAATAATATAAATGACCCTTAAGGTATTATAAATCCATGGAAAATATTTAATTGCAAAAGGGGAATTACAGATACCAGAATCTTGGTATACGAAACAATCATTCACTTTGCAATCCTATCAACAGATTATCCGCTGAGCTATAAATGCTCTGTAAATTCACGCAGTAATCAAGTTTCATAGAAATTTCTAAATTACCTAGTCGAAGGGGTACAAATTACTAGCGCGAACAATGAGACAACTTAGGACGAATTCTACTTACGCCCCTGATTTTCATTAAGCTAGGTTTTTCTGTACGCGGCGGGACGCATCGTCGAGAATTTCAAAGTAAATTTTTTTAAAAATGAAGCGCAGTATGAAAAAAAGTTACTCTTTCTTTTCGACTCATAACAACTAAATAAGTCGAGAAGAAGAAATAAAATTTTTTGATATTGCGTTTCATTTTCGAGAAAATCGACTTTGAAATTCTTTACTTTGCGTTGAGTCGTGTATAAGGAAACCTACCCTAACGAGACTCCCGGTCGACTTGGGCGTAAGTCGAATTCACTCTTAGCATCGTCACCAATGTAATTCAATTTCTGCAACAGCGAATTGTCCAAAGATCGACTGCACCTTGAAATATACTCGTTCATTCTTATTACGATTAACTCTCCAATCGACTTTTCAGCCTGCGTTCAGATCACACTCACACACTGCTCTCAAATGCACTCTCGTACGCATTGAGACAAAGACGATAAGGCACAAAATACACATTATTATTTACGAGCAATCAGTACACGTGGTTACACAGCCCCGACAAAAATTAAAAGAATATAGGCAAGAGAATAAAAGGAACTTACTCTGCGAATGAATTCCAGAAAAGAAACTGTCCGCTGTAACGCTAGCGTAGACCCTAAAAAACTTCTTTTTACAGCCAATAAAGCATAATTATACGAGTAGTGATTAATTTGTGCCCTAGGGTTATCACAAAAAAATGAGTCCGTATCCCTCTTTCGCCAAAGTATTAGTGTGTCTAAAGACGTTCCTCGCTGACCTCCCTAGTCCATCGAGTCTTATTATCGCGCAGAGTATGTACACCTGTGGCTTTTCAGATTACTCGGGGTGGTGATAAAAAAAATATTGTGAATATATGTATGTATACATGGTATATAACATTTATAAGTGCATGCGCACTGTTTACGCGTCGCATCGTTGAGAGTACTCGCGACTAAAGTATCGTTTGACTCTCCGCGGAACTGAAGACCGTTGCGGAATCTGAGAAATGTTCGTGAAATTAGGAATTCTGTAATTAAAATCGGTGGTTCGGTGCTGGAACTGTACTCTCAACAGTGTTAACTACGCGCACCTTTTGTCGTCTCACTCGATTACTGTCATGGCCTGTTCGACAATTCTACTCGTTCGATCAGGATTGATTGTTCGATCCACTCGGGGCAAATGTCTCTAAAGTCAGAATTGCCTCGCAATTTAATCTGTACAACTTACAAAATAACTACTTGACGATTGGGAGAATTTCAGCATGTCGAACACTCCAAGCCAGCACGCTTTCCATTTTAGCACGCCAAGACTCGCATTCAATTCCTAATAAATTGTGTAAAATAGTATCGGTTACGTCATGCTTTATGTATACCTCCGCTCAAAGATTCGTATGTATATATTTACATTCCCCTTTCATACACGATTTAGGATACTCTGAGAAGAGTCTTCGAAGTCGACCGTATAACTGCAGTTGCACGACAAACTTTTCGCACGCTGGCCTTCCCCCAGCGGATTCACAAAATTCGTTCGAGTAATTATTGTGGAAAAGTATCAGCGCTTAATGTACAGTGTTGCGTAATACTGTATCTTCCAGGATTTCGTGAGAAATTATACGAAATAGCTACTCTTGCTTCGAATGGGATTCATCGCAGGACTTTCTTTCACTTCGCTTAATTTCCACTGCGTGGTAATTCTTTCGATGGTGAAGAAATAATGCGAACGTTTTCCTTCGTCGTTATTGTAATCGATTACTACCGTCGGAAGCACCAATTCTCTTTATCAGAAATAGACGAAATTGTACAAAGAAATGCATCGATTTCAGTGGCGGATTTAAGATCCTTAAAAAAAATTATGATTTTATCTAAACTATTTTCTTTTTCTGTAATATTACACTTAGCCCGCTTTCAGTAAACTAACGCCTCAGTTTACAGAAAAATGGGTCCTGCTCGGAGGACCCTGACTTAAAAAATAAATTATGATTTATCCAAGGAATTTTTTTTCCTATACTTTTAGTAAACTATTTCTTCATTTTTCCGGAAAAATGGGCCCTTCAACGTTCACCACCTGAGCCTTTTTTCTCAAATCCACCACTGATCGTACTAAATACTTTACTCTAATCAAAGAATTATTAACCGATTAACGAGCCAATGTATTAATTACCCCGTTATAGGATAAGTATCCCAGTAAATTGTTATCAAATGTTCCTCAGTCTTGGAGAGCAAAATGTTCCTTGATTCATAGATAGTCCCTGTTTGATTCTTTTGTCATTTGTCAAAGAACTAAATTACTGTAAATCGAAGAAGATTCGGCGTACGAATTCGCTCGACCGTGCGGCGTAACGTTTGCCTCACGCGAAACACTACGATCTATGAGCTTCCCTCTTTACTAACGTGCATTCGATATTGTACCGCCGCAACCATCGTGAGATCTAAATGCAATGAATCGAAACAAAGCCGGGCGGGGGATCGACTAACATAAAACACAGAGAGTTCTACGCTTTTCAGCATTTGTGACTTGGAAATAAGATATGGCAGTGTGGCAAAGAACGAAATTATGCGTCGATGATTATAAATAAATTTGACTGTTATAAGCTACTTAATGCGAATACAGACTGCTCAAAACAATTAGAAGCTTTCTCGTCCAAACAAGCAACGTTCGATACATAGTATTTGCTTCTTCTCCGGCGTTCAGTTCATCTAATTCTGATTACTTTGAGCAGTGTACCATTCTCTCCGTACAGCTGCGTACCCAGTGCGATATCCATCCTTTCTCCGTCGATGAAAAAGTGAATAGATAGAATGCACAGGATCGCTGAAAACACCATGGCAATCTTGCAGACGTACAGGCATATATATGAGGCACCATTTCAAAACACGAGCTAATATGTACAACCATACTCCTTAATACGTATCAGGTGAAAAATATGTATAACGAGACTCGTGGCGGAGAGAACTGCACGATCGTCATGAATAGCATTTCTACGCTCATACCGCAGAGTCGATGAGTCCGTGCACCGGTCCATTCCGTCTTAATGCTGCCATCACACTTTTGTACTGCGAGCAACTCAGCGACGAGAGAAACCAAGGAGCGATGTGCGACTCGTTTGCAGGAACTAACAATTACAGAAGAGGTTTGCTCGCGCGACATGGCCAGTCCGCGGGATGAAGCTTAAATGTCTACGACACGCAGTGAATATTCTTCAGGTCCTCCTTGCTGCTGGGGAAGCTTGAGGAGCGCACGTGGACGCGATCCCTGAAGTCAGGGGCGATCAAGAGAAGCTTGTCACGAGCCCCGCCGACCTTCGGCTGCGCTTCGATTGTCCTGGACATCGGCCTCGGGTGCTTCCAATTCACCAGGGGACACCTGTGGAGCACGTGTCGCGCTCGATTCTCCACGGGCTACACAGCGCAGCCTTTCCGCGTTCCGTAAAGGATCTTCAGCTCTGGCACGATTATCTTCTTGATCAACGCGTTCGTCTTCGACGTGAGCATCTCTCTGTGGGGATCCTTCTTGAAGATCTTGATGCCCGGCCGGTGGACCAGAAACGCGTTGTCCAGGATAAGGAAATCGTAGTCGAGGACGCAGAGCGCGTAACCCTGAATCAGAGAAAGTTAAATAGGATTAATAATGGCTCGGAGAAGTCTCATCGGAGAAACACTTCAGGGATTCTGGAAGCTATATCTGGGGCAACGTGGACTGTGTAAGGTAATATTTTAGTGTTTAAGGGAGGCTTCTGGTCTTCATTTTAGAATATTAGTGTAACGAAACCTTTTGAACGTAAAGGAAATTAGTCGTTGGCAGAATTCTCTTGTTTGTATAGATGTGATGCGTTATGCTTGACTTGTACCTGTGTCATTTTGTCGCTCTTTCCCTCCCAGCTGAGCCTCTCGTCGTACAGAGGGTCATTATTGGTCCCGATGAAGATCGGTTCCCAGTGAACGAAACTGCCTGTCCGTTTGCCAACGTGAAACACGTGGAGGCCCTCGGTCTCTGGAGCTTCCTGCCATTCCTTGCTCCGAGGAACATTGTGACAGCCGGAGCACAGTTTCTTGTGGAAAGGAATGGCTGTGCCAGCCTTCAGCATTTGACCCTGATGAAGAAAAATGATATTGCAAATCAAAAATCTTATGGTTAGTAAGAATGTATCGAGTGTGTCTAAAATATTGAATTAATTACAGCAAGTTCTGAGTGAAATTGAATGCCACAGGAAAGCGAGAGGATTGAATTGTTAAAATGTTTTATAGAAGTGCAGTCACTGACAAGCTACACTTCGCAGCGACAATACTAATTGCGCGTATCAAGGTCCACGGTCAAAGGAAGCGCCATTGATTAACCGACCCTCGCATTCGTGCCATTTAACGCATTGTCGGATACTATGCAGACGTCGCTGTTCCACTCTTTCGCACGCATTTCATTGCAATCAAGTTCACTTTGCTTGAATGTCAAATGTGAATGGACCCTCTGCCATAATACCCGGAGACTCTCTTTTTATGAGATTTCTGCACGCTTTCTCACGGGAGAGAGAGCTCCTTAGGGCGCATTTCAATTATGTCTAAATTGCACGCGATTTTCGTTAAGGTGGGTTTTCCTGTACGCGACTGGACGCAAGGTGAATTTCAAAGCCGATTATCTCAAAAATGAAGTATAGTATAAAAAATTTTTATTCCTTTTTGTCGTTTTATTCGCTTTTTACGAGTCGAAAAGGAAGAGTAAATTTTTTTGATATCGCACTTCATGTTTTAAGAAAATCGACTTTAAAACTCTTCAAGGCGATTTTCATTAAGATAGATTTTCGAATGCGCGACTGGACGCAACGCAAGGAATTTCGAAGTCGATTTTCTGGAAAATGAAGCGCAATAACAAAAAATTATATTCCTTTTTCTTTTTACCAAGACTTTTAAACCAAGACCCATCGGTAAGGAAAATATAATCAAGCCTGTCGCGCAGACTTTCCCACTGTTTTCTATGAAAGAAGAGACCTAACGTTCCCCATTCGTTCCAGGAACACAATAATCGGTCAAATGAACTGTGACTCACCAACTGCGTTTTATTATTAGGTGGCTGACTCTTCTCATCCACTTCGAAGATAGAGAGTACAAAAACTTTCGGATTAGGCTTGTAAAGGGCCGGCTGATCCCTCTTCCTGATCATCTCGAGGAACGTTGTGGGCAAGTTTGGGTTCGGATAGAGCTCGATGTCGCTGGCGAACATGTAGAACGTCGGCGCTGACTCGCGCGCTATGTTGCGGCCGACGTTCACCGGATACAGCAGCTTCTTCTCGTTTTTATACATCTTTGAAAGCGTGACGTTCACCCATGGCGGTCCCAGCGTGCAGTTGTACGTGTCGGACACAACTTTCTCGGATGGGGGTACCTATTTTCGACGGAATAAACAAATCTTAGTCTACAAACCAGAATTATTCACACATTTTTCAAAGAGTTGCGTACAGAAATGTTAAAAAAAAAAAGTGAAAAATGTAAACTGCTGTTGAGAATATTCTTTTTCCTTGTGGATCATTAACGATAAGCTATAGGATGGCTGTAAAATAAATAGGTTTAAAGAAAAGTATATACGCTGAGGAATGCGAAATGATCATGCAAGAGGCACAGTCCCTATGGCGAAACTCTGTTATTAATCTGTACTATACGTATCCTAGCTATGTGCATGTAATTAATTAGAACACGAGAATTCAGCTGCAACTGCCAATCCTGGCGTGCCAATTTTGTGCCATAATTACACACGAAGGCACTGCACTATGTTTAGACAGCTCCTCTTTTAAAAAGTGAGATTGGGTGTCTGAGAAGGAAACGAGTGAATGGATATCACTATCAGTTAGTAAGTGGTTCTTGTATCTGATCGATACTTTCTCAACCTTTCATTTCACTATGCTTCCGACAAGATCACTCGAATAGATGCTCCGCAGAGCATTTTCTGTGCTGTAAAACAGTGCGAACAACTGAAACAGTGACAGCGCTGGAGATTCTTTACAGTGAACCAAAATATTACCAAGACGCAGTCACTTTTGCATCAGAGTATTAAAAAGCCAAACAAGTAAAACCATGAAGCATCACAGCACCAAAATGATGATCGATGGAACAATCAGGAGCCTACGCAGCAAAGAAACCAGAAGAAAAGTCCTGCGAAGAAGAGAGAAACCCCTGTTCAACATTCTTCGCAGCTTATCGGGTCAGCAGAAATCCATGCCAGATTTGAGCTACAACGCCGAAAAAAGCTGAGAGGATGCAAGAAGCTATGGCCAAGGGGGAGGGAAGGCCAAAGAGGGTCAGCTAGAGATCGCATTTACCGTTTTTGGCACGTGCTTGCTGCTGAAGAATACGTGGAAGGTGACCAGCTGGGAGACCAGCGGGCTGCCACAGTTCCTCGAGTACTTGATGGCGTCGAGGGTCGCCGCGAAGTCTGTGCCAGGAGCGTGCATCGCGATCGATATAGGCGCCCTCCATCGCTCCAGCAGCGGCTCCAGATTGTCCAGGAACGTGTAGTCCGCGTGCGTGGTGTAGGTCACGCTCTCCCAGCACCTCACCGCCATGCTCATCGGCACGTAGTTGTAGAGCACCCAGTAGTCGCCCCTCTGCGCCCTCCTGGGCTCCATAGACTTCTCGTTGCAGGGCACGGCCTCCTTCAGGCTCATCGTCGGCCGCACGACCGGCGTGCCGCTTTTCACCTTAACCAGACGAAGGAACGGTTAATTGCTGACGCGACGGGGGCTGACCCTATAACCGGGTCCCGGCAGGCCACTGGGTCGTGCAGGCGCGACCGGGCGGGGTCAAAACGCTGGGCGAGACTGGGGCTAAAAGCGTTCGCGTGAATTTTGCATGAGAACGAAGGAGGCGCGAGGAGGAGCCAGAAGCGGGTGGAACTTTGGTGGTTGAATTATTAAGGTGTACGGGAGCTGAAGGCGCTGCTGTGTTCACTTTCACGGCGGTGTAATTTCTTTTCCGGGGTAGCTGTTGTAACGGCGCTCTCTTCCGGGCTTTAATTTTTAACGTTGCGTGCCTGAGGTCGCTGTGCGAGCCCTGAGTGGGATGGGGGAGTTGGTTTTGATCTGGGGGGTTGGCGCGGAGGCTTCTTGCTGCTGGGACGAGATGCGAGATGCTGCGTCTTATTGGGATGGACCGGTTGCTGGGAACAGGGAAGTGGAAATGGTAATTGGGATTAATGTATCCTCTTGGAGATTTGTGGTGTCAGGTGCTTAGCGGAGGTAGCCTCCAGGGTTGATCAATAGGAGCTTGATCCTCTTTGCCGTTAGATACCACCTTAATTCCTCTCGCTCAAGAAGAGAATGGAGGGAGATCGCGGCTCTACTTTAAAGAACGTTGCAATTGTACATCCTAAAACGGACACGGCACCTAGCCAGACTATCAGACTCTTCAGACACCTTCGATGTGTCACTAGGATGGTCCTTATTTATACGTGTCGATATTTTTTGTAATTCTTTGCTCTCACCCCATATAATAGTGCCATTTCATAAAAAATATAGTCCCTGAAAAAATTTATTGCAATTTATTGCGTATTTCTCAAAAATGGTAAGTCCTATTGGAATTTTTTTCAAATAATATTGAAAGAGCATTCAATTTCCTACAATTACTGTACATATAATTTTTTCGTGCTTCCAACCAGTTTTTAAATAATAGCGTTTGAAGATAGAGAGGTCCGCACTGTGCGCGTGTAAACAATACATCATGCGAAGCACCCACCTCTCTATATTCAAACGCTATTATCTAAAAACTGGCTGGGAGCACGAAAAAATTATATATACAGTAATTGTAGAAAATTTCGATAGGGCTTACTATTTTTGAGAAATTCTTCAAATTCAAACCATTCCTGAATTCTAAACTTTCAGACCTGCTCGACACCCTTACCTGTTGTCCGATTGCAATAATCTTTTTCATGGACTATTTTTTTTACGAAAGGGAACCATATTAGGGGATGAGAGCGAAAGAAATCGCAGGTGGAAAATAAGGGCCACCCTGGTGTGCCAAACGCGACCCAGTTTCCTAATTCGCGATGTAATGACGGCGCAGAAGTGGCTGCTTATAAATCCGACACGCACGGAACCGGAGAAATCTTATCCGATGATCGGTAACCAGGTCAATGCAAGCCACCTTTCATCTACCGGCGTGCTGGAGTCAAGTTCAGCGGATTTTAGGACAGGCGGTGGTTGAAAGGGGATGGGTTTTCAGGAGGGAACCCGGCCGATATGGGGACGAGAATTTCCGCGGGGACGGGCATTAACGCCTGCTTGTAATCCAAGCTCTCATCGGCTCGTGTTCCCGGTGGGGAAGGGGCACGGTCGCCGTAACTGCGTTATTTCAGCGGAAAGCAGTATCCCGACGAAAGGTTTCGTGGCGTGGACGAAGATAAAGGCAGTGACGTCAATCGCTGCGGTCTGGAATAAAAGGATGAACCTGCCCATCGAGATTCTTCATTCGTCGGTAATCTCGTCGGGCGCGCGGCTGAGGAGAGAGAGAGAGGAGAGAGGGAGCCGCCACGAGGAAACGAGACAGGACTCGTTGCCGGGTTTAAGCCTGTCGACGACGGGACATTGATTTCTTGGGATTGGAGGATCGTGTTTGTGGGTGATTCGGAAGAATCAGTTGCGTATCTGCGAGCTTGGTATGAATTATTCAAGATAATTGGATGAAGTGGCTGTTGGATTGTATTTATGGATGATTCAGGGTGCTTGGCTTGGGGGGTGTTTTAGGGGGAGTTTTGGGAGTATGGGGTGCCATGGGTGGCAAGTCATTTGGTTTGGAATCACCCAGTTCTTTGGAGAATGTAGGGATATGTTTAGTGAATATGTAATTTCATGGTGGATGTAACCCTTCGTTGCATAACTCCTTCGATTTTGGAAAAAGTACTTTTCGGACTCGTACATGTGAGAATAACTTTTTTCATGGAATGGACCCCACTTTTAATATTATTTATTTAATTGTTTTAGTACTTATTCAATTCGCGGGTTAGATTGGTGTTTTGTATTTTATTTAATTTAGAATAATTTAGACTTAGAGGACCACAAATGGAGCTCGCTTCAGGAACCTTCTATCAAGGTCCCGTTCAAACTCCCCCAGTTTCAAAAAAATCGAAATCTTCGGGTAACCGAGCATCCTTTTCAGTTTCTATATTCATGAAGTTCTTATAGTTTTACATCCCTAAATTCTTATCCTCATATAACCCTTATAGGTATTCTTCTACCCTAAGATCAGTATCCTCCTTTTATATCCTCCTACCTTTACACTCGTGTAATCCTGCGCCAATATATCCCTACATTTCCATGCCTCAATATCCCTCTACCTCTACCCCAATATTTCAATACTCGCACCCCTCTAACCATAACTACACTCCCACACCCCTGTGCTCCCGTGTCTCCTTATCCCAATAACACCTTACTTCACAAGACACCTATTTCAGCTTCATCCAAACTTTTCAAAAATCGGGGATACCCACATCTACATAGAATTTAAGTCAATTTCACGAAACCCCGTAGGTATCACATATTTACTAAATTGGATCACACACCCCAGAGAATAGTGCAGATTTCCAAATTATAGTACTGCCCCAATACTAAATACGTCACTGTCATTTTCAGGTCCCTGCAATAGGGTGGGACGAAATATAGGCGCAAAATATTTTTTTTATTATTCGTGACTTCTAATAGTGGGCAAAAGTTGCCTTTTATAATGGCATTTAAGCTGCCAAACTTTGAACGCGATCAACAAATTTTTTGAGGTACCGCAAGTCTTTCAGAAATTAATATTTCAGTAAAAATTCATATCTCGGTAAATAATAATATTTGAAGGGCTTGCGCACCTCAAAAAATTTGTTGATCACGTTCAAACTTTGGCAGATTAAATACCATTATAAAAGGCAACTTTTGCCTACTATTAGAAGCCATGAATAGTAAAAAAAATATTTTGCCTCTATATTTCGTTCCACCCTACACTGCAACCCCCGCTGCAAACCTTCTGGACGGGAAGTCAGACGCCCGCGCGGCGAGGTGGAAAGTAAACCAGCTTACCGTCCGATTGTGCCGATGATCCTTGTCAACAGGCTCGGCCTTGGCCTCGTTGGGCGTCGGCCTCGTGGTGAGGAGCCTCGCCCTGGCCATGCTAGTGATGTTCCCACCGCCACCGGCACCCTTGCCGCCGGCATCCTTGGTGGCGGGGACGGCCGACGACGTGGCGCCCTTCTGCGTGCCGTTCACGAGGTCCACGGAGGCGAATGTGTCCGCCTGAAGGGGCGCCGCCCAGTTCGTCGGCGGCTCCTCTATCCAGGGCCCGGAGGAGCCGAAGTGGGCGCACACGTAGAGCAGCACGCAGATGTTGAGCACCACCGACACCCGTAGTGCCCAATTTCTACGGACTATGCTGAACATGCTTATTCTCCAGCGTCCCCCAGGTCCGCGCGCCGACTACCGCGGCCCCGCGGTGTTCCAGCCCTCGACGGTGTTAGCCTCGCCACTCCACACCCTGCGGGGCCCGTGCCGCTCCGCGATCAGGATCTGGGCATGATTTCGGGGCTCCCCGACCTCCTACTTCCGTCTACGCCCTGGAAAATTAGAAGCAAGGTTAGAGGGGAAAGTTTAGATAGTGGTGGGGATGATCATGGAACATGTATCGGGGTTTTCTAAACATGCAAGTCGCGAAGGTGGGTATTTTGACAAGGAGAGGTTCACAGGGGTCCGACTCCAATTGCCTTGGTTTTCGGATATGTTTTAGAGCAGGCCTTCCCAAGTAGGGGAAATGCACTCCTGAAACACATGTTTCGGTTCTCCCTCCAACGCTGCGCCTTCAGCTAAGGTGGGACGATTCCCACTACTCTCTCTCCGAGGAGACAGTAACACCGCTAGGAAGCATGTTGGGGCGCTTTAGGGTGAAAGTACCAAATGTGTCAAGTTTTTATAGGAAATTTCATAATGACTTAAAAATAGTAGGAAATATTAACATTTAAACTAGCATTCTAGCGTTTTCATATTCAGAGGTGAAACCACCCCTCAAAGTTAAAAGATTTTCAGCTGTTCGTCTTCGACTGGTTTGGTTTTTGGATATGTTTTAGAGGACCGAAAAATAAGAAATGCGTGTCTTTTTATTTTTGCCCCTTTGCGTGTTTAGGAGGTGAAACCACCCCTCAAAGTTCATAAAAATAGGCGGTGTCCGCCTCTGATTGATTTGGTTATTGATATGTTTTAGAAGATCGGAAAATAAGAAACAGGTGCCTTTTTATTTTGGCCCGTTTGCATGTTTAGGGGGTAAAGCCACCCCTCAAAGTTCATTATGGGTACAAAATTGAGTTGAATAAAGCTTTATATAAAAATTTGCGGCATAACTTGTTGTATGGATGGTGTTCTTGTCGTCGGTCACCGTTAATAGGGGGTAAACTACCCTTAATGTGGGTAAAATTGACCCCTTAAATTCCGTTTTTTTTTCAACTTCTGTGTTATAACTCGCGAACTACTCACCGCAAACTACAGCAAATTTAGTATTTTTTTTTATTTACTTATATTATCCATCACAAGAAATACTACAAGTGATTTAAGCCTTTTTAAGTGGTAAAAACCTTCAAAATTTGTTTTTCCCCCCCAAAATACCCGAATATACATATTTTTTCGTTTTGCCATTAAATCGTTTCTGTAATGTAGAGTAAAAAATTCACAAAACGATGGCACGCACCTGTTTCACACTGATCCCTTCAATTCTAGACCCTCGCAAGAAATCCTAATCTCTTGTCGCAAACACTAAACTCCGTTACCTCCATTCACAAAAAAAAAAAAAAGAAATAAGGAAAGTCCACCAAGTCCACAAAAAATCATCATCAAAGAAACCGGATTTCTCAACGATGGGGCTATCTCTCTACGACCTCTGCTCTACCAACGCCCATCCACAAGAGCCCTCGTTCATTCGTCGGTATAGTCGTCGATAAAAACGGCCCACGATGACGTCGAGGAGGGCCGAAGGAGGGCACGGATTGTGCCAGTGCTCCTCGTTAGTCATTTTCTGTTTTTTTCTAATGACCCCCGTCTGAGCCACGGGGCTCCGCTGATTTCACCGGCCGTTGCTAAACGCGACTCGTGATCCCAGGAAGCCGAGCCGCTGAAAGAATCGTGGCTTGTTAGCCGCTGGTTACCTAATACGAGCCACTGGTGATAATGACACGTTGCGCGCAGCGGGTTCGATCTTTTTTTGTCCGCCCAGCTCTCACTACGCATGAATGGCCACGAACGAGCATGGCAATGGCTTCATTGTTAGATCGTTAAACGCACGCGACCCGGCACGTTGCGCCAGCCGGGAATTTCGTCGGTGCTCCAGCAGAAGAGAAAATTAATATTTCGCCCGGTTCCACCCAGCTCCTGATAGTTGAAAAAGCGACTGCTAGAAGTGACGAAGAATCTTCGGAGGCGTTCAGGCTCGACGACCGAATCGGAATGTTTTAACTAATATCAGCCGAGGGAATTATAGATCCGAGGGGCTTCGAGAGCAGAAGTCTGATAATGAAATTGAAGTGTTTTATCTAATTATCATTGGGAACGAAAGGGTAATCGTGGTATTGCTGATAACGAAATTGGAGTGGTTTGTTTAATTGTACACGAGGCGTAGATATAGACTTTTATCTAATTTTACTGCGGTGGGTGGCGGGTTTGGGTGTAGAGCGTTTTATCTCCGAGAGATAATTTGCAGATTCGATGATTATAACGAAGTTGTCCTAGTTCAGGCGCATTCATCGCGCTACTAATTAACGAAATGCTGTTACGTCCTTATAAAATAATGAGAACGACCTGTTTCCAACTACTTAGCGATTATTCGCCGATGCCCCATCACGGAGAACAGCTGCCAATTACAAAACAACTGAATTCCGTTAAGTAAATTTTTCCCACACTTTGTTACTTCCTCATCCAGCTGAGTTCAGTCTCTATAACAGCTGCGTTTCGACTATCACTCGCATAAATTAGATCTGTTTATTCCAAACGGCACTCCTCATTGGTCAATATTCATACTTCAGTGGCTAGCCAGAATGTGGAGATCCTGTAGATATCTCTAAGACTGAAAAGGGAACATCAATCGAATGTTTCACTTCTATTCCCAGCTCCACTATTCCAATAAAACTATTGAAACTTCTGGTGTAGACACAGCAATCAATTTTCATCTTTTAATATTTGATCATAAAAAGGTGGCGCTGGATGTCAAAATTGGTAAAAGAATTCACCGTAAAGTGAAATATAAAGCTTAAATAAAACAACGCTGCAGGAAAATCGCCTATAATTCCATTGTTTATTTAGATATCGCATTGCCAAAAAAGCTACAAGAAGTTTAAAATGTATACTTTCGAATACACAATCGTTTATTTAAGAAAGTCTTCAAGTTTTTAAAAAATCAAATCCCGAAAATACTTGTGTTTTCAGACCTCACAATTTTCAACTTTAAATAGCCGCCATTTTGTTTTAAATTGATATTTCGGAAATTCCCTCCGTTAATCACAGGATACAGTAATATACTACCGAAATCTTTTTTGTTCTTTGATTTTAGATAATCTGGTTCCGAGTGGCAGTGCTCACCGCAAAACCAAATTTTTAAAAAGGCTTCTTAGATGTCGGTTGTTATTTTATTCTGAATGTAAATATTTATCACCGATAAAATTACCAAACGCTCTTTAAATGTTGCTCTTTTACGTGCAAAAGGTCTGTGAAAATATAAGCTTCCGCTTTTTCAAAACAAATGCACAAATATTCGCCTCTTTTCCCCAATTCTAACCTTTGTACAATTTACAGATTCCCGTTTCCCCAAAGAAGAACCCGCCAGGCGAGGAGGCCCCGATTGAAAGAGTCCCATTCTCGGAATGCCCGCTCGCCACTGTTCGTTCCCTCGTCCCGCCCGAAACGCTCCTAGAACCAGTGTCCACAGGAAAAGGCCCCGTAGCTAGCTACTACGCTCCGTTACGCATGCGCGAGAATGCGCGATGACGTCAAACCAATCAACGCGAAGATGGTAAACGAAACGGCGCTACCGTCAACTGAAGCTAAGCTAGCCAAGCCAATCACGTTGCTTGGCTTCAGTTGACGGTAGCGCCGTTTCGTTTACCATCTTCGCGTTGATTGGTTTGACGTCATCGCGCATTCTCGCGCATGCGTAACGGAGCGTAGTAGCTAGCTACGGGGCCTTTTCCTGTGGACACTGCCTAGAACAGCGGCAGTATTTTCAACGGAGACACCGGTCTCCACCGTGACAAACGCCACGGGCCAACACTTTGTCTTCCGCTGGAAGGACAGAGGTGGAGGACAGGAAACGGAAGAGCTCCGTCTCGATTCCGCCAGGTATTGTCAGCGGCGGGTTTAATTATCGACTTTCTTTAAGAACGCGACCATCCGTTTACCATCGATCGCAGAGAGGATTTGCTGGCGCGGGGGAATACCGCGGGGACTCCCGGTAGAACCGGCGTATTCAAGTCCATTCCTTGGCTCGTTCTTTCTGCTACCACGACAGGGAATAAAGAACGATGCTCGGTGCTATAGCTGGGCATCGATCGAACACTATTAACGCGCGGGGGTTGAACATTTTGACCTGCTTCGTGTCTTCAGAATATTCTCATTTTTGCAACTGAACAAATGTGCGTCTGTGATTTTTTTTTTAAAGTGGTAATCTTTCAAGGTGCAAAATAAAAAAAAAACAATTTCTCCGAGGGGACTCCTTAAGAGTCCTTAAGAGTATCGACGCGTTCTCGAAGGGTTCAAATCTAGGGAAAATTCTGAAGCAATGGCAGTGCCCCCTCCCGAAAGAAAATGGGATTAATGTAACCACGACTGACAGTCGTTTCGTAAAGTCAAGTATACGGTGACTCATCGAAGAAATTCTCATGATTCCAGAATAATTAATAAATAAGAAAGATCGACATAAAAAAAATTCCACAAGTTTAAAGATGCCTAGTCACTAGTTGGCGTATCGAAATTCTTGGTTTCCTAATAAGGTGTAATTAAATAAAAATATTGAGGAAACTATCGTTCCACGAAGCCAAGAAAGAAATGTTAAATTCACTCTCAACTAATTCGCATAAAATATTTGCAGCTACTCCCAGTTTCTAGAACCACCCTGTACATAGCAGTAATACATACCACGCAGCGCAGCGGATATAGTATCATAAAATGCCCATGCCAAAGAGCTACTATCGAGCTTCCACTTAAGAAACAAATCACCCCAGTTGCTCGGAGTTCCCACGCGAAGTGCGGCATAACTGCCCCGTCGAATCCAAAAAGTTGCAAGGCCCCTGCCAACCCGACAGCGACAATTTCTAATTCCGTTCCAGAAGATTACCCAGGTGCATCCTCCTCGCCCAGGCATTATCCACTCCGTCACGAAAAAAAAAAAAGAAAGAAAAAACTAAAGGGACGAAAAAAATGAGCATAACTCCCCGTGGCGGCTTCCTCTGCGCCCATTTAACCCTCCCCCCTTCCCTGATAATAAGCATCGGAAGCGATATCGTTTCGCGTGGCTCATAACGTTGCTCAACATCTGCATGACGTGCAATCCAACTTCGTAAACTCGGTGCTGTCCGGGGATATCGTATCAACTCGCGATACAAATTTCCGTGCCAATTTCCTCTATCATTCGCCGAGCGCGGTTAATAACCACTGGCATCGGCCGCTCGCCGAGCAGGGCGATGGATTTTTACGGGATTCCCAAGGGCTCCCTTTGGGAATAGGATGTCTTCGACAAAGAGTCCTCGGGAATCGCTGCTCCATCATCGGCGCCCGAGAATTCCATTTTCCAAATCCATCCCTTCCATCAGATTTCCATCGCCACCTCCGCCTAGCTCTGTGTGCTCGCGCGAGCACGAACTTTCAATCAAAACGGGACTCGGGGAATTTTCACAAACTCCATTTTCTGTTTACTCTTCGCCCCTCCGCGCCCCCACCTCCCGGACAAATCGCAGCGGTCCAGCTTTAATATCGCATTTTTCCCCCCTCCAAGCCTCCCCCATTTGCCGTAGATCCATCCGCGGACTTCATCGATCGAGTAGAGATACATCCAGCTCTCGTTGTATGAATAATGCATCGGCTGAGAGTAATGGGGGTGACGTTTGCGGACGACTCGGGATGGGTGGACCAATGTGCCAGTGATAAAAGGAATAATGTGTATTCGATTAGAGCGAGGTGGGTCTTTGTGAAGTGATTCGGGATGGGTTTTAAACGCGTTTTGTATTGGGGGTTGGTTTGAGTGGGTAATTGGAGGAATAGTTTGGATGAGGATTTAAGGATGTATTGAACCTATTTTCAAAATGGTGCCAAGTTATTGAAAATTTGTGAGATTGTTCTTTATAATCTTCCTGATGTGCTCCAAAAATTTTAAACGAATTCACGAAACGGTTGCATTGTTATAACGATTTTAATCTTCACTGATTTCTCACGTACTCTTATGGAAAGAGACGATCTTTGGCAGATAACACAGCTGAAAAAATGTTGAACAAATGGTATCAATGGTTTGAATTTTTTTTCACATGTAGTATATGGGTAGATGAAAATATCTGCCGAGTTTCAATTGTTTCTACTACACCGTTTTAAATAAATAAATTGTAACATAGGAAAATTGTGAATTCAGGGCATTTTCACTGCCAAAAGTTTAGCAAATAATACTTGAGATAGCATTTGTAAAAACCTTCCTAGGAGTAAAAATAAGACTCCAACTGTCGTTCGAGTTTCTTATATCTAGATTTACTATGTGTAAAACGTGGATATTCAGGTATTTCAAATTTCATGTACTCTTGTCTCATATTGTACGTGCGATACATCACTAAGATAGGGAATTTTTTAGTGTTGGGGGCTTGGTGTTTTTGAAGGGTTTCGGTCCAGGGGAAATTTTGAGGTAGTGTAAGAACAGTGTTGCCATGCTTTTGGCAATAGTCTCGCAAAAAGAAATGTCTAAAGTCGCCAGAAGTTGCAACACTGCTGGTAATCCCAGTGAAAAAATATTGAAGGTGTTTTTAACGCGGGAAGTTTTATACTTTTGTCGGTATGATACATATAATTCGTAAACATATCTAATGAAGAAAATGTATTTAATATCTTTTAAAACGAAAAAGGTAGTAAATCATTAAAAGAAGAATAGCTCATTCAAATTACCAACATAATAAACATTCTTCACCAAGCCACATAAGCGTGTATTGAAATAATAAATTGCATTGAATTTGTTCAAAATAGTACCAGAATCTCAAATCGTCCAGTTCCAAGTTTCGATTTCTTCAAAATAGCCTTCGCAATGGAAATTTTAGAGTAAGGGCATCGACGTGTTCTCGAAGATTTATTTCAGTGTAGGGGAAATTTAGGGGTACGGATATCAACGCGTTTTCGAAGACTTTAATTCTCTGGGAAATTTTAAAGCAACGGCATGTCCCCTTCTAAAGAAAAGGGGATTAATGTAACCGCGTCTGAAGTAATTCCAGAGCTTAGTAAAAAGAAAAAGAATTGGATTTTATTCCGCAAATAAATTTTATTGAATTTTCATTAAAAATATGTTCATCCACTCAACTTGGCTGCAGCGAAGATTAAATCCTCAGTGCGTTGCTGGGTAATGGTATCTATTTAGGTAGGTGTTCTCGAAGGGTTTCAGTCTAGCGGAAATTTTGAGCTAACGTTATCTATGTGTCCTGGAAGGGTTTCAGCCTCCTGCGCCAGTAATAATGAAAATCTGGTAGAGCTCCGTCTCTGAATTATTATATTTTTTTTAACGTGTATTTTTCCTTCTGTGGTTGGATATAGGTTTGATATTGTAACTAGAGTGCCGCGCCGTGTTGGTAGCAAATGTGCTTTGTTATGTAAAGTTCCGAAGGAGATGCTTGCCTGTTAAATAATTTTAGAGTATTCTAGTGCCTCTTTGTTGAATGTTACATGAGAATGAAAGGCCGCCATAGCATCTCGGATGTGAACCTTTGCGCCGTAGGAAAAGGTCATTACAGCGACTCTTCTAGAAATGTCTCACTAACCGAAACTTACTATAACGACGTGTCATTTGGATTTTACGTCGCGGCGAAGATCTGCTATTTATCAACGAACGTTCTTTAGCTTTCAGGAAATTCTTTTTATTTTACGGATTACATTTAGATCTAAAAATCCACTGTTATCGTCAACGAGATAAAAGTACTTTCCACTTCACAGAATGGATTAAGATTATTGCAAATACCACTGATATCATCCACGATAAGCCTTATCAATATTAAGATATTGATAGGAAAAACGGATTGACTTCACATTTCTCGCGATATTGAGATAGTAGCAATAACGTATTTTAATAGGCTGAACTATTCGTATAAAATAGGAAAAATTATTTTTTTTTAATGTCGGTTAGTCCACTTTTGATCTTCATGCCTCGATTCATCTCTTAGATCTTGATTCATTATTGCGCAACTACAGCAGGTGACTAGTCTATCCTATTTAATTCTCTATGTTGCAATATTTAACTACTATATTTTGGTATTATTTCTTTGACGCTGGCTACTATAATAACATGTATAACAATTATACGGTCTCGGACAACTGTACTCAGTAGTGTATCACTATACTTGTAACTATGTCACTTCGTTTCTACAATTATATACTTGTATAGTCGCGACTATACAAATATAGTTGTCGACTATACCATTGTAGTCGCCGACTATACAACTATAGTTGCCGAGTGTACAACCATAGTTGCCGACTATACAACTATAGTTGCCTACTATACAACTATAGTTTCCGACTATACAACTATACCTACCGACTATACACCTATAGCTACCGGCTACACAACTATAGTATCGATCATAATATTATATGTAATAAATATATTCATGCACTTGTCAACTACTATAATCGATCCTATTATGTATAGTTGGCAAGTATAACGCTATATTCTAGTTGAATAAATATTTTACATTCCTAAAATCGACAACTACATGCAATTATACTAGTAGACATAGCAAGCAAATACACTAAACTACTCGAAAAGCCTATCGCGTCAGGTATGAAATCTGAAGGCTAAGTAGTAAGTTTGCTCACAGATCAGATAATACGTAGACAAGTATCTAACATTATTACACGAAAATATTCCCCTAAAACAAGCCAACTGGACAAACAGTAATCTCATTAAAAAGTATGATCACCCGAAGATAATGTTGCTCGATGTGTTTCCAAGTATCGTTTAGATTACGCGATATCTCGAGGTTATATAAGATAACAAAAAATTAACTAATCAATTCGACACATCTGCTTCATTTCCCGTTTGGTGTCGCCGGCAAATGGCAGATTAATGGACCGTAATATTGAATCGACAATCTTTATTCCACGCCAATCGCACACCTAATTAATTATACAAACAAACTGTTAGTAGGAAGACACGAATACATTAAGGGCCGCCACGAATCTTCGAATTCCACGGTCTTCCCCCCTGCGATACCGATTTTCGTCGCTTACTCGCCGAATCACGCCAGCCACGAATTCTCCGCGGCTGGGAAGAAAGTTTCATTGAATTTTCTGGGAACAGATAGGCCTGCCGCGCTGTTTCGTAACGGATTATTACACGGTGTTTGGTAATAGAGTTATTATCGGGCTGAAAGCTTGTCCCCCGTGCATCGGTTGCGAATTCACTTAGAAATTTAAAACTGTTGGGACCTCCCCTCAGGTCTGTCGTAAATTAGGCACGTGACGAATTCAATTATCCACTGAACACCGGACAACTTCAAAGGGGATACATTTTTTATCGCATAGCACCGTAATAAAAGTTTTAGTTCCTCCGGAGTGTCTTTTAAGGTAAAAGGCAGGACACTTTGAGGCAAATGTCACGTGCTCGAAACCGCGTTCTCTTTATCGAACAAGCCCCTTCACATTTTTGTAAAAACTGATAATGCTAAGCACTGAAATTTTGAATATCTATTTTATATCGTTTAAGCTCTTGAATTAAATATAAAACATCTGTTGGGTTGTAGAATAATCTAGAAAGATCCATAAGAAGAATTCAATAATAATAGCAGGTAGCTTAAAAAAGTTAAAATTTTTGTAAAAATGATGGACCCGGAAATGAATTTAATTTGTAGAGTCCGAAAAATCTTAAATATTTCATTCGTCCTGTATTTCCAATTTCAAAACGAAACAGTCAATTATTAATTTTTTCCCATCCCAATAGTTTATTTAAACCTTCCTTCACCAAGAATCAATCGCTGAACGTACGCCACGTGCGGAAATCCTCCAATGCTATTTGTTAGCCGTGTATTCTGAACGCCGATGGGTGTCCAACGCACAGGCCCCACCGACCAGCGGAGCGCCTTATAAAGTGTTAATGGAGAGGTTTCATTTGTCATATTTCGCCTTTGGGATCCCTTTGTCCTTCCAATTTCACCGACGAATTCCCGCTTCCACGAAATCGATTCATCTCGATCGCGATCTTACACGCCCACAACGTCCGCCCGCGCATCCGGCCGCTTCCGGAAGTAGGCGTAGGTGACCGAAATTGATACCAAGGAGCACCGAAACGAGAAGTTACCTCGTTGTTATGCATATGCTACAACAGCCTAGGGAATACTGTTCGTTTCCTGGGGAACAATGTTATCACCCCCCGCCCCCTCCTTCTCCCCCGCTAGATAACGACCATGGCTGGCGCCTGAAACAGGCCAGGAAGCATCCAGCGGGAATTTCGTATGTGCTCCAGAGATATAACAGTAGTAATGAGAATATAAAGGATTGAGAAGAATAATTGAAAGCAGTTTTAGATTTTGAAATCTATCTTTGCGGTAGTTGTGTGGTGGGAGGGAGATTTCAGTGGAGGTTACTTTGGGAACGGTAGAAATTTATTTAATAGATATTTTCTAGTGCATTGCGTGTAAATAGTAAGTTATTTAATATTTCTTGTACTTGTAGTTGTTTAACGGGGAATGAGGGTTTTCAGGCTGATAAGATAGTTGGTAATTGAAAATTGCACTGTGGGTTCTGAATAATTCGTGCACTCGCAATTTTTAACGTATCAATTTTCACGCTGATAAAATACCTAACGTTTGAAAATTACAAAAGAAATACTGAATAATAAACGACGTTACTGAATAACGGCGATTCCAAAAATTAATTATTTTTACGCCCTAATACAAAATGCTAATGTTCACGTTGATAAATATATAATTTTTGAAAACTACAAAGTAGATTCTAAATAATATAAAACTATCAATAGTGGGTGCAAAAATCAATCATTTTTACGTCCGAAATTTTGAATACAAAATATTAATTTTCAAACTGATAAATATTTAATTGAAAATTTGCAAGGCAGATTCTAAATAATCTAAAATCTAAAACTATCATTAATGACCCTAAGAGTCAATAATCTTTGCGTCCCAAATATCAATTTTCAAGCCGATAAACGTTTCACTTTGGAAAATTGCACGGTAGCCTCTACGTAATTTAAAAATGTCTGTCAAGATCCCACAAGTCATCCTAGACTCAAGACGACCGATGTTGACGAGGTCGCTAAAGCCGATTACCCCGCCATGATGATGGACGATTTCAGCGCTTCCCTCGTCGAAGACGCGTACGTAACGTCTTGCACGGTTTGCACGGTAATTGAGCCTCGGTGAATCACTCGTATTAACAGTAGCATCGATTTTCTCTGTCTCCGCTGCACGCGCGATGACTTTGCATCATGAGAAGTTCATCGACCGCTCCACTCGCGTCATCGCGCCATCGCCTAAATTGATAAAACGAATGTTTCGACCTCGCCAAATAGTCCCCAATCCTTGAAGCTTGAAAAAATTCCATGATTAAAAATACCTACATACACCGAGGGTCAAGCAAAAACAAAACTTGGAATTCGATCTTCTCTAAAACTCTTAAACACTGTGCTCTACACATTCCCCAAATTATTCTACACGGCATAGACGGACTCCATATAAAATTTGAACGAAATCGGTGCCCTGACCCTCTGCACTCCCTATATAAGTTTCTAACATTGAACATATTGTCGTGTGCGGAGATGCGCGAATCCTATCTGCCCCCATACTCATTCGACGCCCATCGGCGTTCTCCGCACAGGCTGCACGCATAGATCCAAATCAACCACACAGATCATCCTCATAACGAGTGTTTGCTCCAAAGCAATAGAACAGAGAAAAAGTAGAAATCCAGCCAGGTGAACACTCCGAGCTCCCCAGCAAATGCAAGCAGACATGCAAATCCCTCGTCCATTGTCTCAATAACGAGCTCGAATGAGTCACTTACTTAACATTCGCTCTATTTCCCCCAAGATATTAAATCGCCGGTTACGGTCTATCCCCTGCTCAATTATTCATTTTGTCGGCCACGACATGTTTTTCCACGGTTACCCACACCGATGTATCGATCTGGCGGCGATCGAATCGCCAGCGTCTACTTCTTGAATAGAAACTTCGTCGAGAGCCCTGAAACCAGTTTGGCTGGTCTGAAATAGTGGCAAAATCCTGTTAAAAGTGGCTGCAGGCGAAGGGCACTCCACCGGCGCAGCTATTTCAGTCGAAGAAGGCACGTGGAGTACCTTTATGGTACTCTAATAGCTTCGGGTGCCATTCGCGGCGCACCTCCCTAAGTCCCCAGCTATTGATAAAACTCCTCCACTCCGCGGTGTCATTGAAACTGTCAGCCGCGCAGGTGGGATCCTCTTGAGACCTCGGGGTCGCCAGGAACGTGGTTGGAAACTGAGACGTTTTCGAAGCTAGATGCGTCCCTCGAGCGGAGGTTCTAGGACGAGGATGTCCTCTCCCATTTCCCCACCGGGATCCTTAGAAGAACCTCCTTTCGCGGTTTAAACAGCGCTAGGGAAGAATATTCTCCGCGCTATTAGAAAGTCATTCGTTCCTTGGTTCTCAAGAAAGGATGCTGCCTCTGGAGCCTGAGCAAACTCTGGGGATGGCAAGCAATAGGATTCACGTGTGTTTGCCTAGCGGAGCTGGAATTATACCGCCGGGGACGACAGTTTGTGCTCACAGTGCTCGAAGGCCCATCGGTTGCTAGGCGCAGCTAGGCCAATAGGATCGACTTCGTGAAGTGGCCTTCGCTGTGGGCTTTTGGGAAGACAATCCCAAAAACACTTGTAACTGGGGCAGCGAACGAGGCTGAAACTTTCTTCGAATCCTCGAGCTAACCGAGGCTAATAAGCCCCATTATGTTGTCCCCGGTGTTACGGCAATCTAAGGATGGGTGACATGACCTGTATTCATTCCGGCCCATTAACCGACCTTGCTTCCCATCGCGCACGTTGTCGCTATTAGGGATCCCATGAAATTGGAAGCAGAGCCGCGGATCAAGTTAGACCGATGAGGAGGAGATGTCACGAGTTTCTCCACTGAAAGAGTTTATTGAAGCTACCACCACACTTATCCCACTAGCGACTACAAAGGATGACAAAGTTATCATCTTGAGAGGAACCTGGAGGACAAACTGGTGTCAGGAATTAACACTTCTGAGGGCTAGGAACATCTAGATGCCAAGCTTCAAAGACCCTATAATAAATTAGCAAAGTCTAAGGAGCTAAAGTAACCCAACATAACCTGGTGTAGGCTAGTACGAGTCTTAAACTAGGAAAAAATGGGATAGACCTTGAGCGTCCAGCGTGTCGCAGGTCGCACAGACAGCATATAGATAGCTTTACCAATTTGAATAAGAATCTCAATCACCTAGACCCCGAGAAGCTAGAAAGTCGAATAGACCTTAAGAGTCTCCGCGGGCAATAGATAAATAATCTAACCAATTTGAATAAGAATCCCACTGATCTAGACCCCCAAAGACCTGGACACCACCTGGTCCAGGCTAGTATCAGCATGAAAATTGCAAAGAAGATGAATGGACTTTGATTTTCTGCGTAGAGAGTGAAACGTGTGTGCGTGCACGTGACGGCGCGCGTTGCATCATTCGAATAGTCGAATCGAGTTCACGGACGTAAAGCGGAGCAGCGAGTGGCCCGATTGAAAGGTGGGATCCACGGGCATACGTGACATAGATGCGCATACTTGAAGTGATCGACGTTAATGGGCAAACGACGCGAGCTACGCGGTCATGGGGCAATTTAAACACAGTCTGCGTGGGCAATTTGTCAGCGACCTGTGTACACTGGGGGTAGCACCGATGCCTCGGCCGCGTTTCGCGCTGATTTGTAGTTTCGTACGAAAATACATCGATAAATGCATTATCTGCATCACGGCGAAGAGACCGGGCCTAAACAAGGACTACTTCGCAACATCGAAAAAAAAAATCACAGTGGCCTTTCACACCGCGCACGCGGACCAAAGGGCCATTTATCGGCAGCGAAGAAGGATTCAAACACCCGTGCGTGCTCGTTGACGGTTACACGAAATTCGTCAAGCTTTGCAGCACATTGCGAGAAATGACGGCGCGGGAAATGGTGGAAGCGTTGGAACCGAGACTACTTTTGTTAGGGACGACAAAGAGACTGATTATGGGCCAAGGAACGGATCTTCACAGCGAAGCGAATCAAGGAAATGCTTAAGAAGCACAGAATCGAGGAACATTACGTTGCAACCAGAGGAAGCAGAGCCAATGGACAAACGGAATGATATCTGTCGACCGTCCTGAAAATTAGCAGAAAACCGGGTAGCTGGGTAAAACCGGGACGTGCTATTGTTTTTAAAACGGCCCTAAATTTTTATGCGTCGTTGCAGCGACATATTGTCACGATTTGCATTGTTTCGTCAACAAAAGACGATCGTCTTACAATCGTGCATAGTAAAGTAATATCGTCTTGTGTGTTTTTGAAGGCTCTGATATGATTTTCGATAGTTAAGAAACTTCAACACTTTTGACAATGTTCAGGTAAGTACTATTTTGCGTGAATTACGTTAATTGTTACATATTAATGTGTAAATAACTAAGACAGCTTGTTTGTACTTCGTCCTGGTATTGTTGATAATTCGTGATATTTACAAAATTGTATGCTGGGGTAAAACCGGGTACCCTGTTTTTGACAAAATGTGTATAACAATGAAACGAAAAACATTTGCAAGAGAACGGTTCATCTGGGACTCATGGAGCCTTATAGAGTTCTCATCCCCTCGTCGAGTAGAACACATATAGCAAATAATATTATATCCCAAATTTCATCGTCAAAATATATTAATAATATTAATAACCCATAATTTTTTAATAGAAGACGGAATTTATGGCACCGCAATTCTACTAACTCCGGGCGGGACCAACTTTGAGCGACTATAGCGAGGGGAGGGGAGGTGCTCCTTTTTTAATAAAAAGAATTCTTTTAATATTTTAAAATCATGATATTTTATTGGCAACAAACTCCATCTTTTTAGCTTTTCATTTTTATATACAAAAAATTGGCGCCACGTGGGACCATTTAAAAGTCCTTTGAACCCACCAGCTCATTCATCCCGCATCAAGGTTCAATGAAGATGTCTCCCAAGCGGCCCAAGTCTATGGGGAAGGTGATGCAACAGCCGCGTTGCACAATATTTCGACGCATCGGCGACGTGCCGGGGTTCGAAACGTTTGTCCGCCGATCGACCTTTCTATTTCTGGGCCAGCTGGCAAGCTCGGTGTCGTAATAACGCGATAATGAAAACGTATCCTTGGGGGTGATGCCTCCGTGCCTCGCACCTTCCACCCGGTTACGAAACCGCCGCTGGAATCGCGGATCTTTCGTGTCAAGGTACCCACCGCGCTCGATCACCGCTCCTCGCTGTCTCTTCCGGCTAACAGGGAAAGAAAGACGCGATGAGCTTGTTAATTCGCCTGATACACGCGTGCCGAGGGCTGGCAGAGATTTACGGAGGGCTTCGGACTTGTTTTAACCGAGCTGCCCCGCGCATTGTTGGCGGAAGAATTACACGGTGCGCGCCTCAGATTTATTGCCTCGCCAGCTACGAGTTCACGGGGTCCTCCGGTTAAAAACCTCGAAACGTAGCTGATTTTTATGATTTTTCTACGGGAAGAGCTACATAACGTATCCTGAAAAAAATATTTTTGGCTTATATTAATGCACTCGTTAGGATACAAAAAAAATGTTTTATGTTTTCGGTTTAGCCCCTTAATTGCCTTTCCATTTCTCCGTGACTGGTGCTGAGATTTTTTGAAAGATGAATTTTGTATAGAGTCGAGTTGTGACATGGTGTATTTTTTTTATTATTTTATTTTTCAAATGGCAAATATTCGAGCCCGGTTTCTTCTAAATTCAGAATGAATTCATTACTGATTTTGGAGCTAAATTTTCTATCGCACACTTTGCATTTTTCTATTAAATCTTCGAATTATTTAACTCTGTAAACAATGCTTAAAGAAATCTCACAATTACTGAAGCAACGTAAAAAATTACCCTTGTTAAAAAATCTATATTTATTCCTACCAATTGACTGCACTTTCCAAGCACCGTTTACAAACCATAAGCTTCGTTATTTCGTTATACACTAATTACCTCCCACGGATGCCATCGATTTTCCCCCGCGGGAAGAAAGCATCGATTTATCTTGCGACCGTGCTAAATCGTTATTCCATAATGGTTCGGGTTGTTCATTCCACAACAAAGCCAGCTGTCCTAAACAATTTCCTCGGCGATTAAACGTACACCCCGGCGAGACGCGTGTCGAATAATTCAGAATTCCCGAGAGAGCCGTGATGTCTTTTTCTGCTAATCGTGTCAATGCCGCGTGCCGGCTAGATAATGGCCGAGTATGATCGACGCGTCGGTGTTTTATTAGGAAAAATCGCGCGGCCGAGCCGGGTATGATAAATACTGAAACGCGTGACGCAAAACGCATTCTTTCTACCCTGTCGTCGCGGTGCTTGCGACTGCGAAATCCATTGTGCTGATTCGTGCGTGATTTATTAAAAAGGAACGAAGAACGATCGTTAACGCGCGTTTGTGGAAACGGACAGGTGGAATGATGGCGTATTAATTTCTGCGTGGACTGTTAATTTTCTCTGATGGCTGGGTATGAGCAGGCTTGCGATGTAATTATGTGGAAGAGTTGATGTGGCAGATATGCAAGATTCGAAATGTGAAAAATCCCAAGGACCGTTGATATATTAATATTAGTCTTCAATAATAATATAAATAATACTAAGAAGAATAAGGAAATAGTATTAAAAAAATAACAATATTAATAATAATAATAATAATAAAAAGGAAATAACACATGTAACTCGATTTTGAGGCCGAAAGGCAAAAAACAAATCTATTTACTAATAATAAGGAAACAATAATATAAATAAGAATAAGAAAATTATAATATAAATATTATAAGAATAAAAGAAAGTAATATAAATAATAAGAATAAGAAAATAATAACATACATAAGAATAAGAAAATTATAATATAAATAATATAAGAGTAAAAGAAAGTAATATAAATAATACGAATAAGAAAATAATAACATACATAAGAATAAAGAAATAATAATATAAATACTAATAAGATCTTAATAATAAGAAAATTCAATTAATGTATTAACTATATTCTATAAACATTGTGATGGTGTGTATTTGATATATTAAATACAGCAGATAGTTTCTATGTTCACTATAACATATAGTCGATATTACTATATGCCCTAAGTAGTTGATATATTTACTATATTACATAGTTGATGCATCTACTGCACTGTTGTGATAACTGCATTATGCATATAGTCGATATCCTATATAGGTAATATGTTAACTATATTCAGCACAGGAAATACTTGAAGTATGCAGAGTATAGTAGACTACTTAGCTTTGCTACTCTGCTTCGCCTGTTTAGATTCTGATTTTATAGAAAAAAATTTGCGACTATGGTCACATTCATCTGGATTATTCAGGCATAATACCTGAGACACATTTTGTTATCCCAGAGTTTATCGTTCGAAAGTTTTTAGGCGACAGACAAACACATAAGTATGTGTTTCTGAAGAAGATTTCTACTTTATATATTAACATAAGATATATTAGACATTCTCTATATAGTGAATATAATATCAAGTTCATAAAATGCAGTAAATACATCATGTACCTATATCGAATATAGTGTATAGTGAACATAGTAACTATTTCATCTGACATGAATATACATAGTTACGATCATCAAGGTTGGTAAAGTATCATAAAATAAGCGATAAAGCGTCATTCTTCTTCAATTCAGGTTATGTCAATTATCAATTAATAGTCGTGTATACAGTGTGACCATGCAATCGGACGTTTGGCGCCTCAACGTGTTATTGTAACAACGACTTATTACCAAAACCAATCGTCTGTTGTGCCAACACACTGAACATTACGAGATTGACTTCCTCGTTCCTCTGACTTAACGCCACCAGACTCTTTTCTTTGGGGGTACTTAAAGGGAAAGTTCTATGCAAACAAGCCAACTATAATGGACCAATTGAAGGACAACGGTAGTTAAAAAATTCAAGAAATAACGCAAGAAACATGTAACAATCTTATGAAAAATATTATTCAAAGGGTACGCAGTTGTGAAGCAGCTAGAAATTTTACTAAGATCACACATAATTGGAAAAATTGAATTAAAAAATATATATGTATCTTATTTTATTCAAAAGTTACTTCAAACCAAAATGACACTTCTAGCTCTTTTTTTACGACACCCTGTATAATTGCAGCAGACGATATCCTTCATATAGCTGATAACAGTTCACACAGCATGTTTACTATTAGCTGATAATTGATCGCGTAGTTCATATTCGCACTACAGCTATACCATTATATTGCAATCAATTTCTGAATCTGTTCAATCCTTTAGCAACTGCTAGGCCAATCGTAAACAAGGAATATTTTATAAACAATCTAAAAAAAAATTAATTCTTTCCTCACAAAATGGTACTCGGTAAATTATACCACCCACAGCAATTAAAATCTCACAATAATACGCAATGTTACGTGTTCATCCTTCGCATATCCAAGACGCAGTACTACGTGGCACACGGTTTGACTTTCCAATCCAATTAGAAGCCGTATTTAATCTTCCAATTAAAATCTGTATTTGCCTTTGCAATCGAGCGAAATACCGTGCAAACGATTTTGCAGGAACAAAGTTTTTCAACCTTTGCTATTCTCAATATTTGTGAAAGCTCCAATTCCTGATCGATTATTGAAATTTCCAATACCGTGCCATTTTTCATTGACGGAGCAAAATTTCATTTCTGTATATTCACAAAGTGTCGCTGTGTTTTATTAAAAGCTCCGCGAAATATTCGCAGTCTCGCGGAAGTAATAAAAATGTATTTCATTCTGAAAACTTTACGCCGTCGACTTGCATGTGCATCTACCGATATTATCCGTTTCTGAAAAGTAGTAAAACTAAACGCCGGGGTGCCATTACTACCTCATTATGTTTAATGACTCCAATCTGGTTGCGCCAGTTAATGACTATTAATAACCATTCTACGTGCCAGATAAACGAACGTATTAATTCTGCATATAATCACGTAGAAATTACAGTTTGAAAAACACAAAAAGAATTTTAGCGATTGCAATAACGGAAACGTGGATCTCGGTGTTAGTTAATGACGCGGAAATTATCGGCGAGTAGGCGGGGCGATTTTTAAATCTCAAAACACGTAAATCACCTTTATGGCAGACTTTCTAGAAGAGTTATATCCACCTTTCATTACCCCACAAAAAAGAAAGAATATAAATTATACTCTATATTTTAATTTGTTGTAGTATTTAACAAGTTTATTCGCTATTGGTGATACAATCACGGAATGGAAGTGGTTCTTTATGGCAAAGTAAGTGAAAAATGGGGGATAACACTTTAGGATATAGGTCCGGTTTTATAATAATGAAAAAGATTCGGAAAGTCTGTTAACTTTGCATCCGAGTTGAGCATTAACTAAATAAAAAATTTAAATAACGGATCGAATAAAAGTTACTTTCATTTTAGATTATTTGACGAATGGATTTTTTCATTCGAAAATAATTTCTTTTTAACTTTTATTCGCTATTCGAAATTTTTGATTAAATAAAATTTTTGCCTTAGCATGCATTTGGCATTCAAAATTGGCAGAGGACTGCAGTGGATGATAAATAAATCCTCTTTGCAAAAATAAACTCGAAATGTAGAATAACATTTTTTGATTTATGGTTTTACTTCCGAGAAAATCTAATTCGAGATTTCTTCCAGTACACTTGGACTTGGCAAAGTGTCAGCGAAATCTTCAGCGTTGATTTCCTCGAGAATAAAACCTCAAATATAAAAATATTATTCCACATTTTAGACCCATTTTGTCATGAAGAATTACCCCCTTTGTAGTTGTACTATCGACAACTGTTAAACTGTCAAGATAATCAATCTCCAACTATGAATTTTTATTTTCCTTCCTGTTTTTAGTTTTTCGATGTTTTGAGGAAACTGAGGATTCTGTGAAAACATTTGCCCCGAACGAGGGCGAGCGAAAATCGAGATAAAAGCCAGTAACTCTCGCCAATTTCTGTTTACCCCTACCGTGCACGCTATCGAATAACAATTTATACGGTCCAAGCGATCGTCGAGGGTCCAGCCTGTTGGCCCCGAACCGCATCTGCGTCGTTTTCCAGATCAGCGAGCCCGCGATTGCAATTGCACGAAGATCGATACTAGAACGCCTGAGCGAATAGACTCGCTTGCTTTTATCTCTCGGCGGACGTGTCTCCATTTTCGAACGGTCGTGAAAAGTTTAAATCCCACTGATCGATCGACAGGGAATTTTCGGTCGCTTCAGAGGCACATGCCCCGCGGCGCCAACTAGACAACTTTACGATTTGTTTGCCTCCGCTGAAGCCAAGCTGAACGATCCAGCAAGCATCTTTCCTCGTTGGAGCAGCTAAAGGAGCTGAAAAAGCAACGAGGAAAAAAGTTGTCGCGTCACGATCTACTGTTACGTTAACGTCACATTTCAGATCGTTTGTGCAACGCAGTTACTGCCAAGGGCAGCGATTTACACGTGCGAGGAATAAATGAAAAACATGGTCACGTGATTTCCATTATATGGACGAGGAGAGAATATCCGTGCGAATTAAATTCGAGTGGATATTCCTCGTTTTCTGTGACGAAAAAGTCCGCGGTATTCCGTTGAAAAAGTGCCCCGGTTATATGCGCGTTCATCGATCGAGATGCATCTATGTTACAACTCATTATGCGCTTTCCTTTCTTGCGTGCTGTCCTGGCTGTTAGAGGCACGAACGTTTAAATGCACCGCTGCCGTTCGACAATACGAGACTCGCGATTGCACGCGTTGGTAAGTGTCCACGCGAGATAAGAGACAATTGAACGATGTGTTGTGTGGGGCAGGCGCGGCCCGCGAGATTTTAAAAATTGAAGCGAGGAATGTTTTTATAGAGCTTGTTGCACGAGACGGACGACTATAGTCAGGTATAGATTTCCACTAGGTGATCGATATTGGGAAGAGAACGCGTGTGTGCGATTTGGTGGACAGTTTTGGGGATTTTAGTAAGCGTTCTTGAGTTGGGAACTGTTCGACGTGGTAGTAGGCGCATTTGGAGGAGTCTATGGGTGTATACTGCTGAGTATAGTTGGATATAGTTCTCTGTTGGAATTGGAATTGTTATCGAATATAGCTGAATGTAATTCTCGATGTTATAGCTACCACATTTGCGGATTATAGTTGCGATGGTTGTCGAGTATAGTTGTTATATAGTTGCCGCGTATAGTTTCTATAGTTGTTGGAATACAGTTGATACATTAGTAGAGTATAGTTGGTATAGTCGCATGTTGATATAGTCGTCGAATATAGTTGATATAATCTAAGTGTATAGTTGATATAGTCGTCGAATACAATTGCCATAGTTATGGAGTATAATTGCCACAATTGTCAAGTATAGTTTCCATACTTTTCAAATCTCGTTTCCCCAGTTATCGAAAGCTGTTGAAAAATATAGTTGTGTTGTTGACCAATATAGTCGATTACAATGGACCAACGTTAACGTTAAACATACTTTTCGAATACAGTAAAACATAGTTGAATATACCCATCGAGTATAGTTCCTAAATGTTTGCAGAATATAGTTGGCAACTATGCCTGATCGTACTTATCAAACAACTATAGATTATAATCAAGCATAACATACGAAACGTACTTGAATATCGTTCTCGAAACGATCCCAAGCTGCCGTCGTCTCCTCGCCCAACAACTATGCCTCCAGCAAATGTGAAATATAAACGCTGGACACGCAGCTCTGAAAGTTGGTGAAAACCGTATCAGTCTGCCCTACGTGTACCTAATCAGACCCATTTCTACACGCTCAGTATGCACAACCGCGCGCTATTACGAAGCCAACTGTTTCGAGGGAGACGGTGATAGAAACCTGAGACTGATCGCCCATCAAGACCACCGGTCCCTCTTCAAACCCCATCTCTCATTACCAGTCTCCCTCGCCACGCTCGCAGACATCGCGCAGAAACCTGGCATGGAAAAAATTTCCACAACAAACCGCACGGAGACCCGGAAAATTGACCCGATTAACCACTTGTCCCAATCACATCTGAATCTATTTATTTAACGACGTCAAACGTCCACTGAACTCGCCACGACTCAGCTGCGCCAACAGAGATCCGAATGCTACACCTTAAGTACCGTTCGCTGCTTTGCATACGTCTCCACTTATTCCGAACGCCCGGTACCGATTAGCATCCTCCGTGTGCGTGCCAAAATTCGATATCCATCGCCGAAAAATGTCTCCTCCTAAAAATTAATACCGATTGTTTCGCGGCGATCGCGCGGGGTTAGGTGGGGGGTAGGCGCGCATGTAGACGGGCATCAATTATTCCACGCGCACGCAGAAAGACGCAGGGGAACAGGAGCGAGAGTGGAGGTTCGAAAACCGGTTGATGCAGAAACTCTCGCGACAACCTTGAGGAGAACTCGCCACGGCGGCGGCGGGGAGGCGCGGTCCTAGTCGTGGTGGGGGAAGCCTTACAAATTCTAATGGGCAAGTTCACGGTTCCTGAGCCCGTTACGAGCGACGGCCGTCGGGGACGACTCCTCGGACCGCGCGCCCGTTCCTCGGCTGCGCCCCTCGAGCGATCGGCCTCGCCGCGCGCGATCGCCCTCTTCCAAGAATTTTTCCCCATCGGAAGCGCGCGATTCCTATCGACGATGTAATCGCTCCCATTCGATCCGACGGTTGCCCGCCTCTACTGCCTGTTTACGATCTATCGAGGCAGCGATCGATCTTAATGCCCCCTCGCATTACAGAATTGGTGGATGTCGAGGTTGGATCATCGTCGAGTGGTTTTACTGGTTTCGGGTGATAGGGGGCAATACAATTGTGGGGATGGAGAAGCGAGAGGAGATTCAACACCCTCGTGGTGGTTACAGGTTGTAACGGTAGAAATTTTTGGGGTCTCACTTTTGAAGCAGACTGTATAACCATGGAATTTACTTTCGTGTGGGATATATAGCCCAATATAGCTGCAGTAAAGGGTTCTATGCACCATAATGTAGACGCAATGTGCAGGGTAATATAGTAGTACAGGGTGATTCAAAAATGGCGACTGAAAATAGTCTGATCTGTGTCTTAGAAAACATAAAACTTCGTAGTACCTTTTTCTCAATTCTCACAAAATCGGACCACCACTTTTGAATCAATTTTATAGCCCTAGAATGTATCTACCTACATGTGCCCCCTAAAACCCGATAGATGTATACCTATATAGGGTGATTCAAAAGTGGCTAATGAAAATCCTCTACCCTGTATTTTAGAAAAGATAAAACTTCGTAGTACCTCTTCCTCAATTCTAAAATACAGGATCAGCTCACAAAATCCGACCACCAGCTTTGAATCACTTTTGTGGTTCTAGATCTTAATCAAATGCATCTACTTAGAATGTGTGCCCCTATATAATCCGCTAGATGTATGCCTATACAGGTTGATTCAACTTTGGTCACCAAAAGTCATCTACAACTACAACTGTCCTTATTTCTGAGACACAAAATTCTGGACCACTATATTTTTATAGTTACCTAACTAACTGACAATTAGTACTAAGCTTCAACTATTACATTGCTTTATTCTGGAACCCCCGATCTATAGAATATAAATTCAAGAATGCAATTCTTTCCAATGGAAACCACCTTAACCCTGTTACCCTTCACAATTTAAACATTCCTCCCAGCGCTAATGTGCATATCCCAATAACTGCATCAAAACACTAAGAGGAGGGGATGAAACGATCCCCAGCCAGGGGCGCAAACGATTCGCTGGCGGGGCAATTAGCGAGAGGAGCGCGGCGCGTTTTCAGCTCCGCGACGGTCCGCTCATACAGCGCTCTCGATAAAGTCACAGAGGCCAGCAGCCCTTGAATACCAGTATTATTCATTACGCCGCGCAGCCCGCCCGATGAAATAACGGGTAACGCGTTTAACCAGCGCATGCCACGGAACTATAAATAATCGCCCGCAAAGACCCGTTTCCTGCTCCGTATGTGCGTTTAAAGCGTCGCCACGGACAAAGTGTAATGTTCGAGCTTGACGAGCGGCCGGGTGAGAACCGGACACGAGAAAAATCGCGAGGTTCCAGCAGCTGCTTCGCGGCCACTTGGTTACCTGTTCCTCCTGGAGAGGCCCGCCGAGTGGCTCGCGCGGCCAATGCCCCCACCTTTTGATGTTTCGCCGTCCGGCTTCGACAGTTACCATCCCCGGAGCTGGATATTCTGGCTATTCCCCTAGTTGACTCTAGCAGGTGACGAGCAGTGGCCCGTTGAAATACTTCCAATGGACTCTGCAGGCTGACATTCACGCTGTGTGCTACTGTATCGCGGAGAAAGCCATTTGAGAATGCTCAAGTGCGGCCGCCAGCTGGACGGATAGTGAGAATCTGCCTTAAGGGGGGTTTCTCCAACGGAGCACCGAGAGATGTGGGTATTTTCTGCGGCGTTTATAGTGGATCTACTGGGTGGGTTTGCTTTTAAATTGGACGTACATTTTATTCGCTTTTAGGTGATATATTTCAATTTGTATAAATTGAAACTTCAAAGCTGGTTTTCTCTAAACTACATTCCTCAAGTTTGCGGAAGTGATACGTTATAAATTCCTAGAGAAATTGAGGAAAACGAGAGCAACTGAAGTTTGCCGAGGTTTTTGTTATTTCTGGAGAAAGTCGATAAAAAACTGCATACGATTTTCTTTATTTATTTAGACACTTATTCGTGCACATAGAGACTTAAGTTAGAAAGCAGCGAGCAGAAATTCTGATAAAGAATTTTACAATTATTTCCCTTCTATTTTTGAAATCCTTCACTGCTTTCTTTACGGGGAAATGTTTAGTAAACTCTTCTGTGCAACCTTCGTGCTCTTTCGGCAGAAAGAAGTAAAGAAGAATGAAATATTCCAGAAGCATGATTCATACGGAAGCTTAAGCCCCGTTCCCATTACTCTGACTTATGTGAGATCATAAGTTCAATTTCTATTGCTCCGTAAAGCTCACCAATCATAAAAAAAAGTAAATGAAAATGAAATAGTCGATAAATCTGCTGAAGGCAGAACCTTAAGTCCCGTTTCCAACGATAATGACCACTGGTTATAATCAGATACGTTAAATCTCGTTTGCATGAATCCACAGCGCGAGTAGTCGTAACGAAGTAAACCAAATAAAATACTCTACTTTCGTTTCACACAGAACTGAAGTTTCTCAGCTTGAAATCAACTTCAATTTTCGCGTTTCCAAACACCGCACAACGCGTGAAAGTAGATCCGCCAGGTGCAGGTCTTGTTCATGTAATTAACATGTCCCTTTTTATAACAAATGGTTTATTTACCTAGTAAAAATTTGCCAAATTCAATTGCAAACCGGTTGAAACGCGCACGCGGCAGAAACTACTAATGCCTAAAGAGCTAGAAAATGTTAAGAATACTTACTTTCGTCGGCAAGTCCGGCAACGAATGTGAAGAAAAAGGCGCTGTTTTCGACGGTTTTCACGCGAGCAGCCCGGTGAAACACGTTTCTCCGGGCGTTAATTAAACGGAACGAAAAAGACGACGAGAGATTCGGCGGGGTACAAGCGCGGAAAAATGTTCAGGAAGGATTTATTAGTAGAAGGAGGGGGAAAAAAAAGCAAAAACCGAGCTGGATTAATAAAGCACGAACGTTCGCCCGTCGCCTCTCGGCTTGAATAATTTACGACACAACCCAGAGGAAGAAAAAGAGTCAGACTTCGAAATAAAACAGGATGCATGAACTAGACCTGAACCCAGCGAGATCTACTTTCGCGACAGCGTGTTTTGCGTTGCCGAGCTGCAACAAAATCGAAATTGATTGCAGCCCCGTGAAAATTCTATTCTCTCTCCATTCTGTGACAATGGAAACCCGGCTTCAGGTACAACCGAGCAGCAGAATCGTGGATTTTTTGTTTCTGTCATATTTGTTTTTAAATTATCATCAAGTGATGGTAAACTTGGAAATTTAATTAAGAAAACAGTGCAATTTATTGTTGTAAATTGTTTTTCGTAAAAAAAAAAAAAAAAAATATACAGTGTTATAGAGGAAGATGAAATAAACATTTTGTCTTCGTACAATTTTGCAATAAGAGCTCAAATAACAGAGCCACGAGCGTTTGAATAGTATGCAGGTTTCCGTGCGCCTGGCGATAGGCAAACCGTGGCGTCCCTGACTATGAGTGCAAAGACCTGTAGCTTCGTTATCTGACGTTATACAACAAAATGTTGTTAAGAAAATATGTTTCTTTTAACTCCCTCTACAACACTCTAAAATTACAGGACTCTATGCCAAAGTTTCGGGTAGTTATATCCAAAAGTTTGAAGTAGCCCACTAATGCGAATTGGCAAACTCCAGACAATGAAGAATCGACGGCCCTGGCTCTACTCTAGAAGCAACCCCTTCGATTCAAGCCTCATCCCTCATTGCGTAAGCATTAGCAGATGTGCCAATAGCCATTAGCCTGATTCATATAATCTGTAATAATTTAATAAATCACCGCGGCGGCTTCTGTCGTATATTAAAGGGGCCTCCGTTGGAAATCAACGGACCAGATGGAAATTGCCCCGGCCATGGGGATATTGGGAGACCGGTCGGTGCATTCGTGCGTGCATCGGGGTCGTCCAAAGTGCACGTGCACTTGATATATCGAAAACTTTCACGCGCTGCCACGTTCGTCGAGCATTTTTTCCCCCCCTCTTGGAAAGTTGCAACGATCGATACCGGCCGGGGTGGGGGGAGGAGGGAGGGGCCTCGCGACAGACCTACTGGTCTCTATAGATGAAAGGGGATCAATATCACTTTTAGAGATCGGCCGTCGAATCAATTGAAAAAAAAGGGGCATTCGATCCTAAGAATAGCGAGGTGGATTCAATTTTCTATTCCATCAGTCTACCAAGCGTGACACGTGGTCGGACGTACATTTCTGCAACGAAATTAATTCCGAGGAATAGTGGGACGGTCCGTTGCCTCGGAGCAGCAAGTGGATTCGCCCTTCGGAGGGGTTCGACGTCGGGAAATTTAGTTTCCATATTGCCGAGGGAAAGCCGCGACTTAATATCTCGACAAATTTAACGGTAGTCCGTCTGAGCGGCTGATAACGACACTTACGCACGCTAATGACCCTCGTGCCGCGTCGTACGTGATGATTGCTTAATGCGCACTCACATTGCCGAGCCACTTGATTACAAATGTATCGAGATGCATGCAAAAGCAATCGCTTAAAAAATTACGATTCACGGCCAGGCGATAACATAAATTATATCACGAGGACGAACCGGCAATCGCGGAACGACAATTAGCGCAGCGAGATCATTTATCGAGCCGGTGGACCGTGAAGTTTTACAAAACCTAACATCTTCATAATTTGCAATTTTTTGAAAATTATACTGGAGAAATCGAATCTTACGTATTTCGATAATAAGACACTCCAAACTATGTACATTTAAACTTAATATTGAGAAGAAGAAAATGTTGAAAGTGGTAAATTTTTATGGGAGGAGATTCTCCATTGAAAACTGAGTGGAAAGTGTGGAAAGAATTTTTTCCTTATGAGGCTTCGTTTCCGAGGAAATGGAGTTTGAAAATTGTGCGCCGTGCGCGCGCTCTACGCAGTGGGCGGGGCCTGCTGCGCCCGCGACCACCGAATTTTCAAAGCTGATTTTCTCGGTAACGAAGGCTCGAACAGCAAAATGTTATTCCACAGTTTTTATTCGTTTTTTAATGGAGAATCGCTTCCACTAGATTTTCACAAAATATTTTCCAACTACGCATATGTATTACCAAAAAACCGTTGCACATCGATGCTTGGCTACTTCTTTACTGTATTAAATTCATTTTTGGGGTCTTCCTGCTTCTTTGAGTGAGAAATTTCAATAGGGAGGTGTGCTTGAAACTCCCATCTTGGCAAGGTTGCAATTTTATCGCGACACGCCTGTCCAATAAGAAATATTCGGTCGCAGAGCATTTGAATTTCGATGCCAGCACCTCAGGCATTCGTTTCCCGGCTCTCTACCTTTCATGAATGGAGCTCTGCGAGTTACGAGGCCGCCATTAGTCACCAAGCCACTGAATTTCCTATGTGGTGTGCAGCGTTCATGCATCGCGCGAGAAGGGTACGAAAGGGGGAAGAAATTCTGAGCCAAAATCAAGTAGCCTTGGAAAAGAGTGCCAGAAGCGTTGGAAGAAATAAGAAAGAATATCAAAAGGGGGAGGAAACGAAATGTTAAACCCAGACGACAAAGAATATTCACGATCAAAAGGTAAAAAGAGGTGACAAATCTTGCCCGAGAAAAGCAAGGAAGTATTACAAAAACCACAGGAAGCAAACAGAGGCAAAATAAAAAAAAATCAGGAGTGGTGTTCTCGAGAAAGAAAAAGGGAACAAGAAACCCAAGAGTCAGGATAAAAAGGAACATCCCAATTACAACATGTCGACTCCATTCCTCGACACGCTAATACAACCATTAAGTAGCGTGTTGAATCTGTAATTGGTACAACGTCGGCGACCAAGTCGACTGTTGCGACTACCATTTTATTCCAGCCCAAGACACTGCCGCGGAAAACTTCGAAAAAAGTCCCTAGAGCTTCTTGCTCCAGCAGAGCAGCACTCACGCGTGACACGTGTGCAATTAAGTAACTGTTAGCCTCGCTGATAAAACCTAAGCTGGTGCATCCCCGTATGGGGAACCTCGAGATCACTCCACTCTCAACAAAATGGGAATCTTGTCTGACACTTCGCCCATTAAAATTCTTTACTGAGAGAAACAATAAGTGACACTGTTTCGGCGCAGTTTAACTAATCATTTAATTTCATGGGACAGCAAGGATGAACCCACACCAAAGTTTCTCAATCCAGACAAATATTTTCGAGGCCACGAATATCGTGTTTCATTTTACCCCCCAGAATCGGATGATACAGCGTTTTACTTATCGACGTTTTACCAGCGAACGTTTGGAAAACATTTATTTCATACCGCAACGAAATATCGTTGCCAATGCACAGTTTTTCCCGCTCCCTTTAGCTAGGAAGACTGTGCGCCTTGATTTAATGGGGATCCGTGCGCGATAAATCTACGAATATAGATCGGACTGCAACGCGGCGGGCATAAATCCCTATCCGCGCGCTCTCCAATTTATTAACCCCCCGAATTCCGTTAACCGACTTACTCCGTCAGCCGATTGCTTATGGATTTCTGTGACTAATTAGAAACGAGATGGGATTAAGGCCGATGGAATCGGGATAATGGAATTAGGATCTCCTGCTACCGCAGTGCCCGAGGGAACACTGGCCTATCCCCTAGAGATATCGCGTTTTGTTCCATTGCTAGGGAGTTCCGTTCACAATTACCGCGATCCGTGCCAGATGTGCGTTCGACTCTGACACTGTTGCCCCTAGCACACACTGCTAGGCCAAGTCTAAGCGTTCAAAAGCCTTTAGTTAATGCTTAGTCTACCGAGGGAGTACGGGTAATTAGTAGGTGTAATTCCAGAGTGGTTGCAGAAGACTCGAGGAAACTGAACTGGGGGCGGTGGTGGTGTTGAAGGGGACTAGAAGAAGCTGAGAGATGCGAAGCTTTGATAGGGATTGGCGAAGACACGAAGAATCTGAAGAACATTCGGGAATAATAGAATCGTATGGGAGTGGTTGAGCGAAGTAGGGAGGTCTAGAGAAATCCCAGAGGATTCCGAGACGCTCTGAGAAATCCCAGGGGATTTTAAAGAATGCTACAGTAAACTGGGAGGCTCGCAGATGTTGAGGAATGGCAAGCGATTGCTAGAAGGATGTATGGTAAGCTAATTGCATGATTAAGTGTTACTGGGAGTGGTTGGAGATGCTGCGGAAGACTACGAGGGCTGAGAGATTCAATTGAAGAAGAATTAACTAAGGTTAACTGAAGAATTCAATGAACGATACTAGGGGGGTTATTGGGACTTTGCTGAGCATTACTAAAATAAAGGTTTGCATAATGCTTCTGAGACTATGCTACGAGTTTGTTAAAAACTACTAACAGCTTACTGGGACCTGCTGAGAATTGCTGAGAGTTGCTGAGGGTTACTTAGAGTTGTTAAGAATTACTTAGAGTTGCTGAGAATTACTTACAGTTGCTGAGAATTGCTTAGAGTTGCTGGGAATTACTGAGACTTATTAAGAGTTGCTGAGACTGTTGGAATCCAGCTCAATGTTACTGGAAGTCCGCTGCGACTTACCAAGTGTTGCTGAGGCCCACTGAGACCTGCTCTAAGCTTCCTAAGTATCCCTCAGAGGTTCTTATTACTGCCTAATTATTACACACAACTACTTTAAATACTTAAGGCTCGTTGAAACGTACTAAGAAGAACTGTGATAACTAAAGCTACACAAGACCTTAAATACGCGTTAAGTCCTTCAATAGTTTTTTCAAATTCGCTAAGATTGGTTGAAGCTGTTAACAGAATACCAAGAAAATACCCAAGATAGGAGCAGTGCTAAAGGGATTCTTATCAGATACAGGTAGATAGACACGTACGGGTTATCACGGGATATACAACAAGTCCGATTTATCATCAACGCGCGCAGAATATTTGTGGCGGTTTAATCGCGATAAGCAATACGCAGATAATGAAGGAAATTGATCCGCGACGTCCGGAATTTAATGCTCCATGTCACGAGCCGCGAGCAAATATCACTATGCACCGGCGTTCCCAGCGAGCGCCGCTTTTATTTTCATTCCCAGCCTTATTGATTACCGTCGAGGCTCTCTGCCTTTGCCGAGGTGCCCCAACCTGGAGTGGCCCTTTGAACGGTCGCTCACCTCCTACCTCTTACCCGCCGAACGCACTTTGTCTCTTGTAATAAATTGACGGATACAGCCCGAGAAGGGACAGGTTGGGGGGGGGGGGGGGTCGACATGGACCGCCGGAGGCTCCCAAAAATCGAATAACCGAGGCCTGCCTCTTACTGCGCGCCTGTGCCCCTTACTGTAATTGCACCACTTCCAGGAGTCATTGCTCTACAATCTTTACCTAAAAATTCCATGCCATGGCTGGCAAGTGGCACCCCTACGAGCGAAGGGGCACTGCTCCAATTGCACCCCATGCAGATACCACCCCCATTTTAATTCCAAAATTGCAAGCTATCAGTGAAGAACCGCACCTTCACAATTAATGGAAAACTACTTCAATTCTACCCTGTGAAGGCACCACCCAAGTGTTCCCCAAAATTTGCAGACCGTGCTCGACGGATTGTACCACCAAATCAGGAGATTTTCCAAGAACACCAGTATTTTTACTTACACACAAAAAATAAATAAGTAGACAAAACATTAAAAATAATAAATGAGTAAATACTATTCAAGTTAACACTGAGCTTAATTCTGACGGTCTCAGCAACTCTCAGCAATTCCCAGCAAACCATCATCAACTCTCAGTAATTCTCAGCGACTCTAAGCAATTCCCAGCAACTCTCAGCAATTCCCAGCAACTCTCAGCAGCCTTTAATATACTCTTAGCATAGTTTCAATACTTAATAGTGTTTAAGGAGTATTAAGAGACTATTAAGTATTTAAAATAGTGACAAAAATACTTTTACTCATCTAGAATCACATTTTAAACCACTATGCGCCTCAGGAGGTACCGCTAGCATTATCTTAACCTGTCCACGTCGGTGGGGCATTCGGGGGTTGGCAAAGTTGCCCGGATAATCCTCGAGAAATCTGAACACAAGTTCCTCCGCGCCGGGACGGCTGATAAATTTAATTAAATCCAGCCACCGCTCTCGAGAAGCGTCAACGAGCGCCCCAAGTGCGTGACTACTTTCACGTCGTCTTTCACGCCTCCGCGCCTCTCTCCTCGGCCACGCGACTCGCCCCTGCGCCGGGATGACGCCCGGTGATCCCGATTCCGCCATGACACGCGTGCATCGCCGCGATGATGCAAGGATTATGCAAGCCCCCGCGCGACCCACTGACACCCACGGGCCGGGCCGGTTTTACTTTCGACTACTAGGGGCCGCGAGGAAAGTGGACTTTCCCCGTTTTCACGGCTCCTTGGAATTCCTCGGCGCGCTTTCTTGCCGCGGCGCGGCCGACTGTGAACGCGGAGAAACTATGGGCACCAGCCATTTGCATACTTCCCACCCATCGGGCGGGGGAACTGAGACTTCCATTCTTCTCCCTTCGGTTGCCCTCAACTGGCGCAAAAGCCTCTTTCTTCGCAGAATCTGGTAATAACACTTCTCATCACTCGACCACTGAGTTCTTTTAGCGAAAGAGTTCTTTAGGAAATGTAGTTGCTGCTCTATGTAGGTATAGCAAAGTTAGAGCTCCTTCCACGAAGTAATCCCGCATTTGTTTCAATTGTAAATCTATATTAAAAACAACGCTTCACCCTATTAAATAATGTAGAGGATTTTCAGTGACGTAATATTCCTACGTTTTTGAGAGCCCTGGGAAAAATAACCACCACCCCCGGCGCCGGGAATTGAACCCGAGCCGCCCGCGTGGTGATCAGCAGCGCTAGCCACCACAGCTAACGTCGGCTTTCCGAGGTCTCTTAAGCGGTCTGTAGACGCCCAATATTATTGTGCGATATATTGCACAATATTTTTGCTGTGTGCCCCACACGGTTAATAATATTGTGCAATATTGAATATGCATACGTGTTTCAGAAAAAAATAATTCTTTATTCTTTATCGCAGGGGTGGCGAACTTCCCCACTCCAAGAGCCGCACGAGTCTAGCCCCTGGTCAGCCGGTTACCCCACTTATTTTTCTCCAGGAGTTACAAAGAGGAGAAATTCATCAGAGTGATGTAGATGTGGAGGGGGCTGTTCTCCTACGGCTCTACGAAGCAAACGAAGAGGAGAAGGAGCCACTGCGGCTCGCGAGCCGCTAGTTCGACACCCCTGCTTTATCCTATCGATATGGAAGTGATGCCGATGAATTCTTTATGTTTTTCCGATGAAAATCATACCCAATTTCATGTAAATTGGGCTATTACTAACGAAATTAGCTTGAGGTTATGGAAATGAATTTTCCATGAAATTTCCTTCATTACTTTCCGATTTATGTCGTTCTTGGTGTCAGTATCGTCGGCGAAATATAAGGAATCTATTGGCGTCGTTTTCGCAAAGATCTGATGAGAAATGCGCACCAAGAGAATCAACCTGTACCAGTAATAATCAGTAAATTTGCAAAACCAGTTGAAATAAGGTGTATACATTCGAGGTTATTGAATTTGCCTTGAAACGCACTATAAAGTGATTTCTAAAAAAATAGTTTCATTTAAAAAACCGGACTTGACCATCGTATCTCTTAAAATAATAAATTTAATAAATTTGCTATAAATTTGGAGGACATCCCCGCGGACATCCTGTATAATGAAATAAAATATAAAATCTATGTCGGAGAAGGTAACCACTTAATCAGCTACGCTACGATGTTAATTAGGTATCTCACGTCACTTTTTCCCCCACGCGATTCACACAATATATTGTACAATCTTCCAATATGATCCAGAGACGGTCAATATTATTGTGCAATATTCAATATGATCCACAGACGTTCAGTATTATTGTCCAATATGAATATGATAATATATTGCAGAATATATTGATCGTGTATCACGCAATATATTGTACATTCTTTCAATATTATTGCCCAACTTTTCAATTTTATTGTCCAACCTTCCAATATGATCCACAGACGGTCAATAATATTGTGCAATATTGAATATTGTGCAATAATATTGAACGTCTACAGGTCGCTTTAGTCCGGACCCCTCTTTATGGCACGGGGGCTTCTGATCCCACATAAATCAAAATTCTTTGATTAGCATAGAGTATTAGGTTTCCCCTTTTCGCCCACTAATGGACAAAGATCGCTCACCACTGGTCTACTCAGAGCGCTCAATTACAGCTCACACTGATCTTTAACGCATTCCGAAATTCTTCCAGTCCCTGCTATCGGTGGCTCAGCGAGGGTTTAATGGTCTCGAAGTGATTCCGAGGCGTTCATGGCTGACAGCGATGGGAGGAGATAAACTAAAAACGGTGCTCCCAAGCGTCATCGTCATTATCGTCCGCTCAACTTCGCGGCGACGTAAGACAGAAGGCCGAGCTTTCACCTCACCGTCCCCGTTCCGAGTCTCTCCTCGACGTGGCCGTCAAGGTCGTTTCGAGGATGTTGCTCGACCTCCACGCAATGGAATATGTCCCCCCCCCCCCCCTCTGCTGGCACCCGCGGTAAATATTTAATAATCCGAATAGAACGGTCGAAGACGTGACGGAGTTCGTTGGAACTCGTTATGCATGGGAAACGGGGCCTGGTCTGGCAGGTAGCTAGCTGGATGAATCACGGAGTAAAGTGGTATAATAATGATTGATGGTGGAGTGTAGAGCGTGGAACTCTTGATTCTTCGAAGCTCCTCTTGCAATGCTACTTCTTTCTGGGGTCTCGGAGGATTCTTTTGCTGAAAGCCTTATGCTTGGTGGTCCCAGGAATTTGTAGGGTACACCGGAGCGCTTTCAACGGGGGGAGGAATGTAACGCGTTAAATATCTCAAAACGTATAATAAGGGGGTAAGTGTAGCTGCCCGTTTTTCAACGCCAGCTTTGGGAATTTATTTGACAAAAACTGTAAGTTTATACTATCTGACGTTTTTCCTGGATATTAAGGTATGTTTGAAGTAATGCTCAGAATCTTTTTAAATTTTTAGATATCGATGGCTTTTTCATAAAAATTCTTTTCTGAAGGGCGATGGTGTGGAGACTGTTATAGTCATCCAAAATCGCTATGGTTGAAAACACGGGGGCCCCCTAACAACGAAAATTTGCAGAATAACATTTTAAAGAAAATGTTTTTGTTCTGGAAAATTTGGCTTGTATTTTAATATGAATATTGGGTGCAATAATGCAAATGGGTTATTTAAAAAAAATAAACAGTTGCACTGTAATGTTAAAAGGAATAAAAAAAAAGTACTTTTAGTTTCTTCGTAAAAAGGTGGCAACCCTACCCTCACGTTCTGCTAGTGGCTTTTCCTTCACTATGGACAGTGAAAACTTAATTGTAAACTTCTCTATCAACACCCTCGTGCTCCCTTAGTTTCTTTGGCTACTGACTGAATCAATTTCCTGGTAACCGAATCGAGTCGATTCGTTTCGATAAAACTACGAGAAGTAGATATACCCAAGGTAATCCACTTCCGTGGGAAATGCCCGACAAAAGGGCCCCAATTTCACGAATCACGGCCAAGTGTGGCGTCGAACCCGAGCGCCGTATGGCACGCACGTGTCGCAGCGTGGCTGACCACGCCGCAGCGATATTTTAACTCTTTTTAACGGAGGAACGATCTCTCCGTGCGGTCCAGCTGTGCCGTTTACGTAAACTGCGCCCTCTATTTACGGGTTCGTGGACTTTATTTGCTTCCACAGGCGGCTAACAATTCCTGGCAACGTGGAGCATGGAAACCTGCGGGGGGGGGGGGGGGGGGACAAAGTATTTATTTCGAATTGTGCCACAGCTCTTTCGGGACCGACTATTCGGGAGCAAGGAAACACTTAGTGTTTTCTTCTAGCTCCACTAGAGCTACATCCGCCTGCTCGGACTGAAATTGTTTTCTCTAGCTGTGATCATTATAGGTACCTTGATTTATTAGCTCGCAGTGCTTTTCATTCTCGCGTAGATATCCACTGTTCCCTTTTTTTCTTTATAACCACTCACACTTGAATTCGCCTACAGTGTTGCAAAGTGTGTATTTGAAAGCATTCATAAAAATAATAATAAGAATTGTAGTGTAAGTAGCCGTCCTTAGGTGGCGAACGAAAATTCAAATGCAATATGGCGGCGGTAGCCCAGCTGGGCGGACCCTTCCCGCGCTTACAGTAAAATTCTCTTAACCTCACTTTTCTCCCAGTTACATAATCAATCGCGAAAAACCATCAATGTCACCGAGGGTTATCGAGCATGCCTGAAGTCACCGTTAACGCTAAATTCGGAAGGGTTATCGAGTTCGTTAGCGACCCGATTTAATCGGCAACGCGGCTGACTCACGGGGAAGCCACGACCAGCGTAAAAACAGACGCAGGATATATCTCGTCCCGGCTGGATTTCTGGTTACTATATTAGGAACCGCGGGGCATTGCCGCGAAGGATTTGCATGCTTTGAGGAAGCAGATGAAGATAAGCCAGAAACGCAGAAATTCATGCCATAAACTCGCCGGCTGGTAATCCGCTCGATAGTCGGCTCGTTTCGAGCGGGATAGAGGCGGGAGGGGGGGGGGGAGGGGGGGATAAAAAGTACCACGCTGAGAATATCAATATCCGATCGCTAGAATATTGCGTACACAGCTGACTCATTTTAATTGCCAGCAAAAAATCTGACAATTCCGCTAGACGCATAGCGCGAATAACGGGACGCTATTGCAATTATCATATTTTTCATTTTCCGTGCTACTTGAGACGGGGACTATTTATATAACAGATAGGGAAGTAGAGATTCATAAAAGTGGAAAATATTTTTTATGTATTGCTTGAAACGTTATTGTAAAGAAGGCTTTGTTAAAGATTCTTGTGTCCGCGATACTTTATGTTCGCTTCGCTATTGTCGTTGAATATTTATTATAAAATTCGATATCTGACCCGTAGAAAGGCGATATGTTAACACTTCGAATGGCGTAGGATTGTTCTCGCCTTTATGTTTTTTGGAAAGCGTTGAGAGTATTGTCAAACAGTCCCCGAATGTTTATTGCAAAAAGAAAATCGAAGTCAAACCGACGATGAAAAATTGAATTTCTATAATTTTGTATCTAGATAATACCTCACGTAATATTTACTTATAACTGCACAATTTGAATACTAAAGGCTAGTCACGTTTAAATAAATAATAGTGCTAATATTTTCTATTAGGTGTTCATCAAAGTGAGTTCTAAAACTGAGTGCAAACTCAGTCTATCTTTAACCACACGTGCTGCCTAATGGGCCTACGGAATTCAGAATAGGTTCAAATAACGTATAATTAAGAATAATGTGCGGTAGAGTTTGGGCTCAATGACATGACGAAAGCCTCACCAACCATTAATAATACTGTCACGAAGACCTAATAGAAATTAAATTACACAATTTGGTTTGTGACGCAAGAATCTGGGACCTTCAAGCAGTATTTCAAATGCTCTCCGAAAAATATCCACATAAAAACACGCCAAAGCTGTGCCCAAAGGTGAAGGCCCCTCGGCGTGAAAACCCGCCAACGTCACAGACGACGTTAAAGCGAACCAAGTAAATCCCTCGACAAAGTAGGGGTTCTGTATTTTCATTTTCAATTTTGAAAAAAGAAGCCAGATCGTGCGACCGTTCTATAGTTTCTGTGCCTGGAACTACGCAAAGGGATCGACAGACGAGCGTGCTCACCATCGATTATAGCTCCCCCATTTCCCCTCGAGCGTATTCAACAAAGCGACAATGCCGCACGCGAGCCTCCTCTAGCCGAGTAATTTTTCTACAGTTCATTCACTAATGCTCCCCTTCGCGAGACTGACTTACGCGCCCGTGTCTGTCGAGGACGATTACCCTTCCTAAATCACGAACATTCCTAGCGTGTTTCGAGTAAAAGTTCGTAATTCTGGTCATTAAGCTCCCCCGCCAGGCAACCAACCCACAGAAAAATTGGACGAACCGACTGAACGGGTAAAAACGTGATGCAACCTAACCCGAGGCGACGCGAGGCTTTCGACGCTACGAACGATACCAGAGGCATCTCTTCGTTAGGAATTAGTACCTATCTTAGAGCAGATACTAATAGATAGCAGTACTGTTCCTATCATTGTCATCTAAACGAGTCGCCAGTTGCCGTTTGACACGGTGGCACGGATTTAAACGTGCATTCTTAGCTGCGCAGTGTGCACTGCGTCGCGTCGAGGATCGTGATTCACTTGGTGGGCCAGCAGTTTTCCGTTTTATCGCTTGGACCGGGGCCAGAAGGTGGAGACACGCAATTAAATTTCGGACGAGTAATCTCCTCGTCTCGGCAAGAAAATTGAGGTGAATCCCGGCAGAAAGAGGAAAGGGGGACTTCCTGCCGTCGCGAGCTCGCCGAGCGCTCGCGTATATACTATTTTATTTACCCAATAGTCTCCATTTTCCGCGTTTTTCCGCAGAAATATTGTCTGGGGAATTACTTATTCTCTGGAAGAAATTTGCTTTCGGCTTTAGTCGAAAGAAATTGAGACGATAAAGGTGGAATTACGTTCAGGTTCGATGAAATTTCAACGAGACGATATTTGTATTGCACCATCGATACTGAACGATACAAATTGCAAGTAATTACTACCCCGTTTCGTTTTCAAAAATTAGATACCAATTTATTTTTGGTACGCGGAAAATGAAATACAAATTGAAATATGTGTAACACTTTGAAAATTGAAATCATATTTAATTATAAGGTTAAATCATTTCAAAAATAAAAGTGAAATATTGTGCGCGCGTATCTACCGAGCAAGTTAACCCTGCCATCCCACTTACGGCGTTTAATTACCCAGAACACTCATCTTTGGATTGCACAACGCTTAAAACCTTCCGCATTTAGCTACGTTTACGTCGATTTATGAATTCTCCCGTAGGCGGGACACTTTCCGTGATTAAAACCAAAGAAAGGTAGGCGGCGAATAGAAATTGGTAAACATATCCAAGCCACCCCGCGTAATGTAGGCCGACAGCGCTCTGCCATCCGCGAATGCGTAATTCAGTACCCCTATTTCGGCCGGCATAAACAAAGGGCCTTTACACGCGATCCCGAAAACCACCGCGGAGACGGAGAACAGTGGGGACCACCGTCGCGCCGCTGTGACCGCGAAAGATATCGCAAAAAAAAAAAATTGGAACAGGAAAATGCAGAAGCAGAAACTCACCGTTGACCCCTTCAGCGTGGCATCTCCGCGCTGTGCGCTTCGGGATTCCGGGGAAATGTCGCCGACGATTTTTCGACTACTCTTCGCACAGCCTCCACCTCTGCACTCGCGCACCACGAAGTATCCCGATCACGTCCAGTCACAAGCACCACGAGACGAGGCGCATCGTGGACGATGCGCTTCTCTTCCACCCGGCAGACGTCTCCTCGCTGCCAGGCTCGCGTGGATACACGCTCGTCCTCGGCCAGCTAATCACGAGGTCTCGTTACCACTTCGGAGACAATGTACACCCCCGCGAAGCTGCCGAGTTTCGCCACGCGCCGGCAAGGCAGAGGCACAACCGCGGAGAGTGAGGGAGATACGCGTGTCGCGCGGATCCGTTGCTAACGATGCGACTCAAAAATCGGTACTAAGAGCGTGACATCGTGCCCGAAGAGAAAGGGACGAGAACGCGGTGCCAAGTGACTCCCCCCACTACCGAGAACCGCGCGGCTCGAGCAACAGCATCCGACTGGCTCGCTGGGCAAATACGCACGCATGCTGCGCGCCGACGCTTAGCACACTCCCCGCCAGAGGGCTATGGAGAGTAACTGGATCTCGCGAGAATGTTCCGTCACAGCGGGCTCCTTTTTAACCGACTCCAAAAAGAAGATTCTGCGTTCGATGTGTGTAACATTGTACAAAGGGGCTGGCATTTTGTTAGTTTATCTTTGCTTACTTAGCTGAGCCTACTAACTGAATTTTGATCATGTTTGTCCACGAATTTCTCCGTAACTACTGAACCGATTTTCGTGAAACTTATTGCATTTAGTTTAGCTTCAAGGTACTGAGGTCGTGGAGAAAGAATTCTCAAAATCGGTTGAGTAGTTTTGAAGTTACACGAAAAATAAGAAATCTGTTTCATTAACCGACTTCATTATTTACATAAATGTAGTTATTTAACTTAACCCCCATCCGTTCCTTATTCCTATATATATAGAACTGAATTTGTACCTCGGCGTCAAATTCACACGGTTGTAAAAGATCGATGAAATGACAAGGTAAGCAGATATTTTTTTATATTTTCTTATTCAAATTGATGAGTTAACATTTACATCTTAGATTTTTCGCTTAAACTAAAACGATGTACAGGACACACTTCTAATTTACAAAAACTGTGAAAAATAGCTAAATAGTCAAACATATACAAAAGGTTTAAAAACAATTAAAACCGATTTCAAAAAATAAAAATGCACTAAAAAGTAAAAAATAATTTTCAAGTTGGCGCTAGATTTACACAGTGTAAATGATGAGGCGCCGACTTAACAAAAATTGTGAGTCATAGATTAAATAAGGAACCAAATTATTTTTTATTTTTTAGCGCATTTTTATTTTTTTTGAACTCCGTTTTAAATTTTTGTATGTTTGAATTTTTGCTTGCGGAATCACTAGTTCGGTACTTGACGAAATTGTTCGCCAATTGTTGATACTGCGCGCTTATTCGGTAAATAGTGAACGTTTCGATTTTAATAGCGAACATTTGTCTATGTCGCTAGATCCACCGTAGTTGCTTGCCGAATGTATGGTTTAGTCTTTTTAAAGAGACTAGATCAAGCTAGAACGAAATGTAGTATTTATTCCGTTCCCTTTTTCCCGCGCTTTAACGAATTCCAGGAAATTGGGCTTAGACACATGTAGTGCCACTCGGCGGACTCTCCGTGAAACAGAGTCGATTACCTTTTGATGATCTTTGGGTAAAGATGAAAATCGTAATTCAACGAATATTTTTCTTCTCATGGTGAAAATTAATAGGCTATTTAGAGTGATCATTCTAATTTCGTTACTACGTATTTGAATATTAACCTTCGCCCTGTTTAACTCCCTGTACGTAAACCATACTGACCTTCTTAAATAAAATATCTCATACAGCATTTTCCCATTTTTCAAGAACCGTTGAAATATTTTAAATTCCACACGGTTTTTACCTGTTAAGTAAAGTTAGAAAACGCAATGTGCTTCGTAGAAGTCTAAAAACAGTCCAATTTATTTATTTATTTCCAAAGAGTGCACAAAAAAAATGATAAAACTTCAGTTTCCTCGGAAGTTCCGAAACGCTAACTATGACATTATAACCACGGAATATTTTACGCATATTTTATCCGAAGATAATGTTTCCCAAACCGCAACAACCTAATAAACACCTCTCCCACTTTTACTTTCCAATGTAAACTGCCCTACCACGCAAGCAGAATACTTGTATCAACTTCGAATGCTATCGCACGCCTGCGTGAAACACGCACGTGCGTTCGAGTTGCAAATCAACGCACGCTATCACATTCATCCCGGAAGCTTAGCATCCTATTACGCCTACGTATACACATAACGTTCCAATCACCCCGATCCAGAGCCCACCAAAAATCCCCAAGGCTGCCAGAGATCGACCGAAACAATGCGCCAATATCTTTCGTCGCAGCGGTCGGCCGAAAGCTTCGTTTGCCGACCCAGCCCGAGGTTGTTGTTCGCGGGGATTCCGACGCTCTCCGCGCGTGACATCTTTCTTTTGGGGCGCGATCGCGACGCCTGTCGGCAGTCCGGCCGTCTCTTTCTAGCTCCGTAGTCGGATCTCTTCGGCCTTGCGCATCCGTGCCCGTGGCGATGGATCTCACGCACTCGCACACGTGAACGGGCGGCTCGTGTGCTCGCCTCAGCCGCAGTACGGGCCTCTCTGCGCCAGTGGGCCACGATGAACGGTGCACGCCGCCCGCACGCTACCCGTCGTCACGTCAAAATGTCAATTAAAACGTGAGATCTTCGCCAGTCGCACGGTAACGAACCCGTCCTCGACCGGAAGCCTCCAAATGCGACCGACTGCTCGATCCTGAGGTGAGGGAGATCCCCCGACGCCTTCCTCGATAAATCATTCGATCCACCCTTCCAGCACCAATTCGATTTTACTCCACGTCAGCTTTTACTCGTTCCGCTGAAGCAAATCTATTTTGTTTTGTTCGTGTAAAGCCGAACTTTTTCCTAAGATTAGATAACGAAGAAAGCTTAACAATCAATGCTATTGTACATGGATTATGGCTCTGAGGGTCAGTCCTGTTGTTGATACTGTGGAGAAGATTAAATCCACTGCCAATCGCTCGCTAAGGTGCTTCTTGGCTGAGCTGCTTCCTAGTTTAGTCACCCTTCACTCGCTCTCTGGACTCCTCTTCTTCGTTTCTAGATGTGGAAACGTTGCGTTAGAATTCTTGGTAATGTTAGTTACGGGTGTATAGGACTAGAGTTATTGCAAACGTTGGATCCTAGTGTTACGATACCTCCGCGGATCCGATCGATGAACTTTGGTGGTTCCCCAGCCGTGTGTGATACAGTTCTCTGTTATTCGTAGGACCAATGATGTCAAAGCGGCTCAGCTTCTATGGTCTGGTAGGCCTGGCGTCCCTTTGCATCTTCTTCTTAGCATTTAACCAACGCTACAGCAGCTATCTCGAGCATCGACTGCAGCCGGTGATATCGGTCAGTAAAAAAATCGGAGGTGGGGATTGCCTCTAAATTGAGTCACGCCAAACACGCTCTTTCTGACGGTAAAGTCTAACTTTTGCACCTAACTTATTTCCACTCGTACGCTAACAATGAACATCTCGAGCCATGCAACGAGCCGCCAGCTCTCTTTCTCCCTGTTTCCATCCATTCCTTTCCCTTACTTTTAGTTTCACGCCGCATCAGGAACGCCGGGCTATTATTCGGAGCTCGTTGGGTAGTTTCTACTGGAAGGGTAACACGACTACTAATTTTTCTACAGCTTGAGACTCGGAAAAGAATTAACTCTAATCACTGTAAATTTTAAAGCCTCCTAATTATTATGAATCGAGCAGTCTTCGTAGCGCAAATCTCAGGTGATTATTTACGCAAAAAGGAGCGTGCGAATAACAAAGCTTTACTTCGATCACCATTATGTTCTGCATGTCGCCTTCATTTTTCACGATATACACCTAAGAATATTATTATTTGCACCGTCTCACTTTCTCGGATGTTAATTCATTACCTGCGTAGAGAAAGAGGGAGAAAGATTAATGTCCTGGTTACGTCAGCAGCATTATCCTGTTCACATTTTAACGGTGCACAACCACGAGGCTAAAGTATCTATATTTTCTCTAATTTAGGATGTTGAAATAAGGCCCCGCATCGTGAAAATTCAGGAACCAGTGACGGTAAGCAACCTGCGCACGTATGCATTGATTTATGTACTGTCGCTTTCAATGAAATGAGAATTACAAGAAGAACGATGAGAAATTTGACGGCACGGTGTATCATAATTGTTAACATAAACCAATTAGCGTAATTGTAAATGAAAGTGTACTGTAGGTAAGTGAGTAGCTAGCTTGGGTACAACTGCGTTACTAATGGGAGGAAAATTAACTCTTAATGTCACAGAGATTGCAAAGAACCTTTCGCTACAGCTTTTGCTTCGATCAAACGAAATTTAATGAAAAATCTCTATTTCGCATTGTGAATTTCGCATTCTGTCTCTCTTGCAGGCATATTTCAGAGCACCCATAGAGAATGTCACGCTGTCTGATATTCAGGAGGTTGTGGATCAGCACAGGAAGGCGATCGAAAGGGAAATGGAGGACTACACGTATCCCAATGGAAAGTACGGAGTCAATGTTAGGTGAGTTTGGTTTTAATGCCCATCTGACTTGAGTATAGGGCTGGGACTATTTGTCGAATTTTTCGGTATTCGAATACTTGAGTTGCTCAATTATTTGCCGAATATAATTCGAATATCCAAATATTCGAATACTATTCAAATATTTAAATATTGTAATACTACTCGAATATTCAAGTATTCGAATACTATTCAAATATTTAAATATTCTAATACTATTCAAGTATTCGAATACTATTCAAATATTTAAATATTCTAATACTATTCGAATATTCAAGTATTCGAATACTATTCAAATATTTAAATATTCTAATACTATTCGAATATTCAAGTATTCGAATACTATTCAAATATTTAAATATTCTAATACTATTCGAATATTTAAGTATTCGAATACTAAATTATTCGAATAGTCCCAGCCTTGAGCACACATGCATGTAATGATTTACGTTAATCACGCTATGATTTACGCAGCAAGTTGGAGGACTTCGTGTTGGAGAAAGGAGGAAGGCCGATGAGAAGCGTAATTCTGACGAGCTGGCGAAGCGGCAGTACATTCCTCGGTGATGTCGTAAACGCACATCCAGCAAATTTTTATCATTACGAGCCCCTACTCGACTTCGGAATCGTACAAATTAGGGGGCCGCCGCTCGCCGATGAAGCTCTCGGGAACCTCGAGTCTTTATTACGATGCGATTACAATAATCTCGGTAAATGTTTTTTCCCAGCGAAGATTCCTCGAGTGTGAACGTTCGGCAGAATTTATTAGAATTATCTGTCCCAGATCGGTACTTGGAGTATGGCAAGACACATCCCTGGGTCTTTAATCACAACACACATTTGTGGAGACAGTGCCAAGCGCACAAGAAAATCTGCTGGGATCCACGTTTCGTTTCCAGATTTTGTAAATTGTTCCCCTTTCAATCGATGAAGATTGTTCGGCTAAGGCTGCGCGCCGCGGAGAAGCTCTTGGAACAGGAGGAGTAAGAATGAGCTTTTCAGTCTTGACAGATCCTGGTTATCGTTAAGGAGACTAGGCAGTCGTTTTTCGTGAAAGAAACACTTTCTTTTTAACGTATTTGTAAAAAAGTGGAAGAAAATCAAGATGTATCAAGAAAAAAACAAGAGGAAAGTGTGGAATAATATTTTCTCATTCGAGGCTTTGCTTCTGGGAAAATTATTTCCAATTTATTTATCTTACTAAGCTTCACTTTTTTAAATACTGCAAAAAGAATTTATTTTAAGGTCTGAAAAAGTGTAATGGGAAAGATAAATATGGTAGTCTTTGGAAAATTTGTGTTTATACACAAATAGTGGTTTCGGGAAAGATAAACGGTAAGCTCGTAGCAATTTTCAGACTCGATAGTCTCGAAAGCAAAGCCGAAAGCTTGAAAGCACTTTTATTTTTTGTGCGAATGAGTATCCTTTCCTTGATTGTACTATGATTCTATCCACTGTTTATTATTATCGAAGAAATGAAAATAAGTTGACTGTTAAACATTTTAACGATCTTCTATGGTTTTGCTATAATATTGGTCTTAAAACTGTCCGAAAATCCGCGACTTTATGAAAATCTCGAATTTTTACGGACAATATAATAAGTTGCGCGGGAAATGGCATGTGTTTTATACATCCTGTAATTTTTTCAAGTCGATTTAAACCTCCGTTCATTCGCAAATACAGCAAAACCAAGAGAAGAGAAAATTCGAGAAAAACACGTTTAAAGGTTCAGGGCAAAGGCGGCGCTACGAGTTATCGCTTGACCTTTTCAGCTGCAAAATCAACAATCTTGCGAATTTTAATATAAACCAAACGGTACATTATTCAGAAAAGATAATACTTTCGGAAAATGCAATAAAAAATCGATTTCTCGACTGCCTAGTCCCCTTAAGTCCATTTTGATGAATATCATAATTCCATGTGATGGTCCCTTCTTATCAAATCGTGATATTTCCGTAACGTTTATCTGTTGGAACTATATAAACCTCTAACGTTCTTTATTTAAATATACTTTAGAAATGATGTATTTCAGTTTAGGAATACGACTAGTTCTATTAATCCGTGATCCAAGAGGAATCTTGCAGTCGAGGAAACACAGGGAATGGTGTCCCACTCAGCCGGATTGCTCCGATCCAGCGTTAGTATGCGCAGACATGGTTTCAGACTTCAGTGCTGCTGTGAGACTGATAAAAGAATATCCACACACTTTCAGGTATACGCCACGATCTTTCGTAATAAGCAGAATTTTGGAGTCAGTAATTCGCAGCCCACAAATTTCGCTTTACCTTCGCTTAGGGGCCGCCCTTAAATTACATAAGAATAATTTTGCCGATTTCTTATTCCCCTCCCACCCCCACTTGAAGAATTCGCAAGATTTGATATTCCAACCCCCTTCTTACGTAATATTTTTTCAATTATTAAAATTCTTTTAAAGGTTTATATAATTCATTTAACTCGGTTTCGGGAAAATTATGCTAAGAATAGTTTTCTGAAACATTAATGATAGAATTTGTATTTATTGCAAATTAGGTTAAAAAATATTACGTAACACGCCACCTGATTTTCCCTCCCCCTTGAGAAGAAGAAAACGTAAGAAATTCATGACTCCTACCAAGCCTTACGTAATTTAAGGACTCCTTATTTCCAGGGGCGGATTTTGAAATTTCACGCACTTAGCCCTTCCGCGAAATATCATCAAATAAGCAGAGATAATTTAAAAATTAATTCAATGCATGAAAAGAAAGTGAATTATTTTTTAAGTTGTCTCGTATCACCTTTTCCAATTTCTTTCGCTCGAAATTTGTCTTATTTCGCGACAGAGATGTTCCGCGAATATCGCTTGCTGAAAATTCGTTTACCATCCAACAGGGTAGTGCGTTACGAAGACTTATCAGTAGACCCCTACAGATACGTAAAGGAGCTCTACAATTTCTACGGTTTGGACTTTCATATAAATGTAAAGAGATTTTTGGATACTCATACGAAGAACGACGTCGGCGGCGTTTCGAGCACCTTTCGGAATTCTAAAGTGGCGCCGTTCCACTGGCGTACTGACCTGGACTTCGAGGAAGTCGACGAGATTCAGAGGGTCTGCGCGGCAGCCATGCGCCTATGGGGCTACGTCATGGCGTCGAACGCCACTCACCAAAAGGACTTTGACCCCCTCGCGGAATATCAACTGCAATTGTGACACGTGGTGCGATAAACTCCTATCGTTTCACGCGATTGAGCCTCTCGAAAATCAAACGAATCGCCTGCATAAAACGAAGTCTAAAGAAAATCGAGAAGTCGAGTAATTAAGAAATTTCGAGAAACTGGGATCGGCTTGGATTCTTGAGGCTCAACACGGGACACGATAGCGTAGGCTTAATTCTGCACAGATAACGGGAGTACTATCACAAGTGCCGTAATTCACAAGGGAAAGAGATTATCAGAGTGCTGACTGAAGCTCGTCGCGATAAGCACTTTAAAAACTCAAAGGATAATCCTCTTCGCTGATCGGCTCGGGATTAGCGAGATAGCAAAATGTTCGACCTTGCAAGACCAATGGTGAAATCTGTTCCTTGAAGAATTTCAGAGACGCGCAAGTGCTCTTCGAGCTTGTTGCACGAAACGGAAGGCCCGAAATTTGATCTTTGGAGGCGCGATGAAAGTTCCTGAGACCCCGGGGCGTGCAACAAGGAAATACATCCATATCAGCGGAAGCGTTAAACGAATAACACCGTTTTTTTTTTTTTTTTTAGAATTTTTCGGCGATATCTCGCCGCACACGATCACAAATGGAATAGGTTTCTGCACCGTGGTGCAGAGGGAAAATTTTAGATCTCAAGCATTCGGGTAGACAATTATTTTTCAGGGGAGCCGCAAGCGTAGGATTATTTTATTACATAGAGACCCCCCAATTCCTTCCGAGAACCGAGCAACGCGCGTAGTCGTACTCTCCCTTTTTAATATGTACATGTATGCACATACACCGATAGTTTTACTTACAATACACGTTGTACGAAAAGCAGCAAGTGTTTCTATTAATTTTGACTCGCTAACATTTCGCTCTTACACTCCGACGTGGCGTGCAAGATCGAAATCCACAAGTCTAGAATAGATCTTGAAGTACCTCCCATTTCAAGCCATTTTGATTCGGTCTAGGGTAGTTTCCAGGTAAACGGCCTCGATGCCAAAAATTAGGGGATAAAGCTAAGTTACACGAACCTTCTTTCGAGCAAATCTATGAAAGAAACCGCGAAGTGACCAAGAATCGTTGAAACTGATCGAGCAACGTTCGAGATAAACTTGAACAACTCTGAGATTATCGGGATTTATCAGATTGTAAATTTATTTATTAAATGTACTGTAAAATTCGTAAGACTTTTTAATAAATTTGTATGTTATAGTTGTATATTCCAACTTCTAACTGCGTCCATTGGGAACGTGCTACACCTTTAGCGTTTATTACATTTTATAGTAGCGCTCGAATGTACCATAAATCTTTCACCGAATAAATTTGATTTTTGCAAATATCGCCGGCACAGGTAATTTACAAAAATGCGAGGGACTGATACAGTGGCAATATTTAAAGCAATGGCGGACTTTTGAAAACATACCGTGTGCTACTTGCAGAATCTCTTCTAGAAACTATCATTTTCGTCGATCGGATTTAACAGAAGGGAACAAACTTTCGTTTATCTTTTCTAACTTTTATTCACTTTTCCCATTTACATTACGCTCATCACTTCGAATCTTCTTAAGCTTAACTGAAATAAAGAAAAGGGATACATTGCACTTTATACGACGATATGGTTAAGAAGAGAATTAGATTCTCGATTCAGAAAATAAGAAACTTTCATCACTAAATATCATAGCGTATATTAAACATCATTATAAAATCGAATTGTTTAATTTATATTGAGGGAGATTGGAAATAATGGGGTAGGTACCTTTTTATTAAGATTCTTTTCTTCGATTGCTGTGCGATTTAATTAGCTGCGTCCGTATCTAGAAATAGAAAATTGAAGTGTTAAATCATCGGGATTTAGTTAATAGACACTGGATTTTCTTTTTTATTTAAAACTCAGTGAGGGCAAGTTGTAATTCAGATCGATAAATCATATTAGCGTATATTTGTGTAACATCATTGTTTCTAGGAAAATTATTAGTTAAACAGTTTCTACAAATCACTCACCTTATTTCGAAGCGGAAGTGGCTTCTTCGCCAGCTGCAGTTTGGAAAGTCTGTAAGAAAGTGAAATTACAGTCAACTTTTGGTATCTGAATGTGAGATTTGTAATATGATTTTGGTCGGTTAAAGTGTAATCAGACGAGTAAGTTGCATCAAAGTTTATTCAGACATATGCTTGTCAAATGAATCATCATGGAAATATTTTTACTATTCGCGCGAAACCGGATACTTGGGAATGAAAAATACTACTTACTTCCTTCGCTATTCGTGGAGCTTCATCGAAACTAATTACAGTTGAGAATGTCTGCGCTTCTCACTGTAACAAACGATTTAGGTTGATTAATGACAAGTAAATACCAGTTACTTTTCTCGGAAAATAGAATTTATGTCAGGAAAGTAATATCACCATGTGTATTTATGTATGACAGGGATAACTAGTGTTCATCATAGAATGCTAGCAATAAGATATTAATAGAGGTGGGTTTCTCGAAGCGTCGGAATCTCTAAACCTAAGAAAGTTTCGAGAATTCGAAAGTTTGCACACCTTTCGTGATTTGAAAACTCACGAAAGCCAGATAAGAAACAGTATAAAATCATTGAATAAAGAATCGTTCGCAGTGTGCCGCGAGAATTTGTATATTCTTATATTTTTGTTTTACTATGGGCAATAAAGATTTATGCAAAAATTTTGTCGATTTCAATTCTTAAAGATATTCCACTTACAAAACAAAATTGGCACTTCGAGTTTCGAACTCGAGTTCCTAAGTCTTAAGAAATTTTGAAACTCTAGTTCCGAAGTATCGAACTCCACTTCCGAAGTCTTACGAAGTTTTGAACTCGAGTTCCGAAGTCTTGCGAAGTTTTAAACTCGAGTTACGAAATTTAGAATTCGAGTTTTTAAGTCTTACGAAATTTGGAATGCGAAAATTTAAAAATTAGCTTCGAACCCACCCCTACCTTTATGCATAAAATACCAAAGCATTTCATATTACCTTTTAAATTATATATCACACCAAAACGATGACCATCTCTTCAACGAATGTTCATATTTCGCAATTCTACGAAGTTATATTTCATCATCCTAGATAATGTTACGTATTTAACCGTTGTCATCGTCCTCTGAAAGTACAGACTTACTCACTGAAAATTATAGACGAAAAAAAGAAAATTATTAGACGTCCATAGTGTTCAGAAAACACATTCTACATAATACTTCTGCTTGACTGAGGCAGTGTTAAGATTCATCACATTTGATAAAAACCAAATGAATCCAAAACAAAAATAGAAGCAAAGCTGCAGAAGTGTTCGAGGGAACGAGATCAGGAGTTCTAACACAATTGTACGTAAATTATGAAACTAACCGACTGTGAGTGTGCCAATATCGATGCCAGGAAAGGAATTCATTACGCCCCAGCGTGGCTCCAACTCAGCCATCGTTTCCCTATGGAAAGAAAAGTGCATTAACTTTACACGCAGATCGATTACCCACACAGTTTCTGAATTTGGTAATTATTCTCAGATTAAACCGAGTCACTCATGCCTTCTCAGACTGGGGCGGTTATTTCAACATCATGAAAAATATGAACTAATGTATCTATATAAAATAAATACTCGAATATAAATTCAAGAAGATAGGAATTCCGTGTTCACGCGTGAAACTTTTGAAGTTCGAGTGCATCTGAAACTACTGTATATCATCTTCCTACTAATATAATAAATGCGAAAGTGTATTTGGATCTTTGTCCACGTATTAAAAAATGCAGCCTCTTGTACTGTGATAAACATGTAAAATGCAAAAAAAGCTGCAATTTAAAAACTCTTTTATTTACGTAAAATTGACACTTTTCAAGAATCGTCCGAAAATTTAAATACGCAGCGAGAGGGTGAAGCTAGTGAATTATAAAAAATAACTGAATGCAAATGTACCTGTATCAACGTCAGGAAAGAAGTTTATTACGCAGGCCGGCGACTCCAATTCGGTTATCGTTTCCCTATGAAAAGAAAAATGCATTAACTTTACACGCAGGTCGTTTACCCACACAGTTTCTGAATTTGGTAATTATTCTCAGATTAAACCGAGTCACTCATGCCTTCTCAGACTGGGGCGGTTATTTCAACATCATGAAAAATATGAACTAATGTATCTATATAAAATAAATACTCGAATATAAATTCAAGAAGATAGGAATTCCGTGTTCACGCGTGAAATTTTTGAAGTTCGAGTGCATCTGAAACTACTGTATATCATCTTCCTACTAATATAATAAATGCGAAAGTGTATTTGGATCTTTGTCCACATATTAAAAAATGCATTCTCTTGTACTGTGATAAACATGTAAAATGCAAAAAAAGCTGCAATTTAAAAACTCTTTTATTTACGTAAAATTGACACTTTTCAAGAATCGTCCGAAAATTTAAATACGCAGCGAGAGGGTGAAGCTAGTAATATATAAAGCAGAAAGTGTTTGCATTCGTCTACTTATATCGTCTACGACTATTTTCACGAAAGAAAATAAATAAAAAGAATTTCTTTTTATAAAATCAAAATCTAAATTTCGGGCGAAGCCGAGTAATAAAGCCAGTAAATTATAAAAAATAACTCAATGCAAATGTACCTGTATCAACGTTAGGAAAGAAGTTTATTACGCAGGCCGGCAACTCCAATTCGGTTATCGTTTCCCTATGAAAAGAAAAATTCATTAACTTTACATGCAGGTCGTTTACGTCGATTAGTTCTGAATTTTATAATTATTCTCAGACTATCCGAGTCACTCATGCCTTCTCAGACTGGGGCGGATTATAACATCATGAAAAATATAAACTAACGTATCTGAATCGCGTCCGATGTTAAAAACCTGCATTTGTTTAAAATAATTGCACAAAAATGGTTCACATTTTTCTTTTTTTAAACTGAAATAAATTTTTCTTAAAACTTTAATGTCTTCTCTATAAGCACCGTAAAACTCATCTCCATCCGTTTACTACTTCCACAGCTATAATTTACTTAAAAAGTTAGCACTTATCTTCAAACAGCTGTAAAATCGGCATTTCTCAAAATTTTGAAAAATCATTTGAGGTACGTTTAAATATCACTAAAGACTACGACATATTCAAATTTCAGCAACATCCAAAATTTTATTCTGAACAGTGTCCGATTTCGTGAGTAATGTCCCCTTATCAAATTTTTGAGTTGTAGAGTACTTGACTGTATAAAACTTACCGAATGCGAGTGTTGCTGTATCAATTACACAGGCCAGCTGCTCCAATTTGGCTATCGTTTCTCTGTGAAAAGAAAAATGCATTATCTTAACATGCAGGGCAATTAACCACACAGTTTCTGAATTTGGGAATTATTCTCAGATTAAACCAAATCACTCATGCTTTCTCAGACTGGGGCAGTTATTTCAACATCATGAAAAATATTAACTAATGTATCTAATGGAATGAATACTCCTCTTAATAAAATAATGCATGCATGAAACTTGCGTGTATATATATATATATGCAATGTTTATATTACGGAAAAGTTGGAGTACACGTGTAATTGAAGATAAAAGAATTGAGAATACAGTTTTGCGAAAAACGTGCTACACGAAATGGTAAATTTGTCGAAGAACTGGGACCTCGCCGATTTCGATGAGCTTCAGATATGTTGTCAAGGTCATTATTCTGAACAACATTTCCCTTTAAACTTTTTGGCGGTCGGTTTTGGTTTACGAGATATTCGCGAAAAACTTAAGTTTTCCTGCGAATATTTCGGAAACTAAGGCCGACCGCCAATTTTTTCAAAGAAAAAAGTTACTCAAATGTCGAGTTTTGCAACATATCTGAAGCTCATCGAAATCGGCGAGGGCCCAGTTCTTCCACAAGTTTACCCACGAAATATATCGTGAATGTGTAATAAAATACTTACGAGAAAACTCGCGAGTAAGCTGAAATCAAAGTTGATCAATGCGGAGCATGCCTTCAGATGCAGTTCTGACGAAACCGTTCGCATTTGAAATTAACTCTGTAAGAGGAAAGAGATCGAATTTGAATGACTGTCGAATTAAATCGCGGAGGATATTTAAGTTTCCTAATACATTCAGCTTCTCAATTAGGTCGTAATCAGAGAATGTATCATACGAACGAGACTATTTGTGTGTCATCATTTGAAAGAATATTTAAGGATTGTTGCATGAAATTCGTGGAAATATAGTGGTAAATGGTATGCTAGAAGAGAATTAATCCAAAAATATTTCAGCTTTCTAAGTTTTAAGTAGTGGAGCACATGGATGGAAACCGATTACGTGAATTCGGAGCAAGCTTACCTTCCGACGTTCTTCGAGGTGGTCCAAAACGAAAGTGAACCGTTAAACCGCCGCTGAACCGCCTTCGTCTCACCAAGAACGTAACGGAAACCATGGCTCGTGTATATTTGAGAGAGACGATCGCGCAGATTTATATAATTATGACAATTATAGACAGATGGTGCCACAGTGGTGTTTCAAACTAGTGATCACTAGAGGATCACTAGTTTCAATAGAGGTGAGTATGCGAATCCGCCATATTGGGTCCTCTGGAGAGAGAAGATTACTGGGTACTCGCCTTTTTGAGTATTGTCAAATTCGCTTTATAAACCAAATATAAACTTAAATGTAATGAAATACTCTAATAATGTGTCGTGCTACCATGTATCAATATCAGCAACGCATATTTTGTTTATAAAGTGAATCTGACAATACTCAAAAAGGCGGGCACTCAATAATTTTCTCTCTGCGGAGGACCCAAAATGGCAAATGTACGTACTCACCTCTTTAGAGCTCTAGTTTCAATAGAGTGTCTCTACTACGGTGGACACCGAGGAGCTGAAAATCGGCTTCGACAGACACCGGCGACCGCCCACACAGCACACGACATCCCGAGGACGTATAACGGCCGATTTCTTCCCCTTCAGTAATCTTCCAGTTGGAGTTATGTTCCACTTAACTGCCAAATAATAGGATCCTATTGGCTTAGAACATTTAAATGCTCTAAGCCAATTGGTCGTTCACTGACCGGAAGATTACTGAAGGGGAAGAAATCGGCCGTAATTCCCTCATAGGCAAAAAATCGATTTTCGATTCTTATATCAAAGGATCGATTCTGGGAAAAATCGATTCAAAAGATCGATCTTTGAACCAAAAAAATCGATTTTCTAAAGAATCGAATCGGAATCGAACACCCCTAAGTGGCAGACGATACAATCCAATACAATCTCACGAATCTCACGCACTTCTGAAACGCAGTAGCATGATGTGACGCAACTCAATAAGCTTCCAATTAACCAATAATTATCAAAGATTCGGCGACTTCGAAAGGTGACCGAGATGAGTGATTTATCGGAGGACGACAGTTCCGACAGTAGCAGCGAATTCCTGGTGGCCCCCGAGAAGATTAACTTCAATTCCAGTTTCTTCGCAGAAAAGGAGTCGAAGGTAAACACCGTCGCCGTTGAAACCGACACCGACGGCGAAAGCACCGACGACGAGTGTCTCCGCGATGTCAGTCAAGCCAGCAGCATCGAGCTGTTCACGCAAGTCCTAAAGAACTTAGAAAGCTCGCAGAAGCTCCACAATTCCGACGAGAATGCGGAGAAGCATCAATCGGGGGATTCCCCCACGTCCCACAAGAGAAAGAAACTCATTCCAGAAGCAAAGGATGAGCACAAACATTCCACCTCGCCTAACGAGATAAACGAACTTCTGCTTCGAGGCGAGAGCAGCGTAGGCTCGCCCCGAAAGAAGGATCTCAAAGAGACACCTGTAGAAACCGAGGAAGACGAGGAAGTTAATACCGAGTACATTATTCCGAAGGATGGCGTTAAGATTACTTTGCCTGGTACAAGCTTAATGTTGAACAGGAAGAAGAAAGGGTCCGTAGATCTGAAAGCACTTCTGCGAAGACGATTGAGGGCTAACCAGGTGTTCATAGAAAAAGTAGGCTTGCTCTGTTGGCTCGCTTATGGATTCTATTTGAACCGACAAGCGAACCAGCCAGAAGTAATGTCGACGGGATTGTCCCTGATTCCGAGCTCTAGCTATCCGAAGACTAGAATCGACCTTACGTATTTAGAGAAATTTACGAAATGGTTTAGAAACGTGTTCGCAGTCGACTCGGCTGAAAATGACGGCAACGAACACATAACTAAAGAAACTCTGTTGAAAGCGTTGGAGGAGAGAAAAATCTCGGATTATAGAGAGATGGTATTATTGTACGTCGCTACGCTGAGAGGTCTAGGTTTAAATTGTCGTCTGGTCGTATCGCTCGGGCCACCTCGTCGAGCGTTGAGCGACGATCCGTTATTCCAGACTGATAAAAAAGAGGGAGATAATTCGAGGGGTAAATCTAGCGCTGCTAAAAATAAAGCCTCTTCGAAGTCACGCAAGCAGGATGCTTCTGATAAACCAATTGTAATCGAGAATAGCCCGGAAGGGAAGAAGAATGCCAATATGGAAGCTAAGAAAAGGGCAGCGGAGATTTTACACTCGAAGTCGAAGAAGAGTAAAGCCGATGCTAAGAAAGATTCCACGACTGGCGAAGCGGCTAAAGGTTCGAGTGCCGCTGGGAAAAAGGACGAGGAAGGAAAAGGTCTTTCTAGTCTGCGGCAGCTGAGATCTCGTAAAGTCAACGCTGCTTCTGAGGAGAATAAACCTGAGAAACCTGCGGAATCGAATTCCAAGAGCGATGGGATAAAGTCAAAGTATTATATGGAAGAAGATTCTACAGATTCCGAAGCAGAGTTTCATCCGAAACCAACACGCGCGGCGAAAAGGAAGTCGAGCGAGTCGAGTGAGAAACTGGCGAGCTCTAAAAGTAGTAAGAAAAGCAATAGGAAATTATTGTCCTCTGATAGCGAAAGCGAGGAAACTGGTAAAACGAAGAAAAGGAAAGATATTTGGGTCGAGGTGTTTCTGGAATCGGAGGATAGTTGGATCTGCGTTAGCGTGATGGATGAAAAAATTCATTGCGTTAATGAAGTGTATGTAAGTGATCTGAATTTGAAAATGATCTAAATTTTCGGGAATTTTAATTCCTTTAATTTTCACACGAAGTATATTTCACGTGGTAATAATGGTTGTACTTTGTTACAGAAAAGCGCGAAGAAGCCTGTGCTGTACGTGATCACTTGGAACTCCGAGGGTTTGATAAAGGACGTGACTAGACGCTACTGTCCACACTGGCTCACAGTTACGCGCAAGCAGCGCATTGACGAAAAGTGGTGGTCGGAAACGTTATCTCACTGGAAGGAAAAAAGCACAGCTATCTCCCGAGCTGAAGACGAGATGCTCCTGCAAAAGTATATTCTCGATCGAAAGCCTCCTTCCATCAGAAAGCCGCGGCTTCTTATTAGGGCTGGGACTATTCGAATAATTTAATATTCGAGTACTATTCGAATAATTTAATATTCGAATACTGTTCGAATAATTTAATATTCGAATACTGTTCGAATAATTTAATATTCGAATACTGTTCGAATAATTTAATATTCGAATACTGTTCGAATAATTTAATATTCGAATACTGTTCGAATAATTTAATATTCGAATACTATTCGATTACTTAAATATTCGAATAGTATTTATACTTGGATATTCGAATGATATTCACCAAATAATTGAGCATCTGAAGTATTCGATTATTCGAATACCGAAAAATTCGACAAATAGTCCCAGTCCTACTTCTTATGCTGTGGATTTATTATGTTGCAGGGAATTGGAGCAACCGTTGCCCAAAACACTTTCCGAGTGCAAAGGACACCCTCTCTACGTCGTCGCGAGGCATTTGCTGAAATTCGAGGGTTTGTACCCTTCGGACTGCGTGCCACTGGGGCATCTCAAGACTGGCGATGCGATCTACTCCCGCCACTGTGTGCACACGCTTTGCTCAAGAGAAACGTGGCTGAAAAGAGCCAGAGTGGTGAAGCCGAACCAAGAGCCTTACAAAATAGTCAAGGCTCGTCCAAAATATGACAAGGTAGTGTCATCGAATTGTTGCTATTCGCTAACTGTAAACAAACTAAATAAATAATATTCCTTGATTCGAGCAGCTTTCCGGAATGAAGATTAAAGACTCGGCGCTGGAAGTGTTCGGCGAGTGGCAAACGAAAGAGTACGAGCCGCCGGAAGCCAAAGACGGTATCGTGCCACGCAACGAATACGGAAATGTGGATTTATTCAAGCAATGCATGCTTCCGAAAGGCACTGTCCACGTGAATCGTAAGTATCATGAGTTAATAGGTAAGAGACACTGTTGCGTGCGTCGATGACTGATAACACGCCGCTAAATAGTCCCAGGATTGAATCGCGTCGCGAGGAAGCTGAACATCGACTGTGCCTCAGCCGTGGTCGGTTTCAATTTCGGCTGCATGGGCGCGGTACCCGCTCTGGAAGGTTTCGTTGTTTGCGCCGAGTACGAGGACACTCTGCGCGAGGCTTGGGAAGCGGAGCAGGTCGAGGCGATGAAACGAGCCAAGGAGAAGCGGGACAAAAGGGTGTACGGGAATTGGAAGAGGCTGATCCACGGCCTGATCATAAGGGAAAGGCTGGTGGCCAAGTACGAGTTCTCGGAAGAGATTAAAACTGTCGCGACGAAGAAACGGGGGAAGCACAAGAATACGGACGCGAAGAAGACCAGAGTTTCATAAATCCTTATCGTGCGTGTACAGTCTGTAGAAAGTTTAGATAACTCTTATCAGTCCCGTTCTAAAACACTCGATGTAATGGGTATTAGATCAAGTGGCGGGCGACTTGCACTTTATCCAGTATTATAACGAACCTGGTGATATTTATACTCGTCGATTTTTCGTAAATTAGGAAGATTGTACAAGATTGTGATATGTATATGTTTTGTTGAAATGTACTATTGAATATCTTCTTTGTGTGGTTGCATATGAAATGCATGAGTGTGTGTGTGTTTGAGAAGCTTCTAGGTCTTCTAACTGAATACAATCTTCGAATTGTATTTCCACAGTTTATGAAACTGTAATTGCTTCCTGTATTTTTTAAAATACTTTAGTTTTTTTATGTTCTGCTGTTTAAGTAAATTATCTGTGGTAATAAGATGCGTAAGTAAGTGGTAGTAGCGAGTACTTAAATTATACGAAATTGTTTAAGTAATGTACATACCGAGTTTTCTAAAGCTACGTGAATAAATTGATATATTTGTAGATACGAAGGATACAAATGATTCGTTCCATACACGATAGCAATTTAAACAATTGAACTTCGGTTCTTAAGGCTGCCGTCTTCATTTTTGTTATTGTATTGTATTGTATATTATTTTTTTCCTGTGTTTTAAAAGCAGGATGGCGGTTTCAATCTTATCGCTTATATTGCCCAACGAACTATAAAAGTCATAGTCATATATCTTTTTCCCTCTCCTCCTCTCTTCTCCTTCGGGTTCCAGCAGTAGCGGCCAGTGATGCCAGAATGAGGACGGGAGCGCTCGAGAATTTCCCCCACCACGCATGCACACTATGCCGGAGCTGCGTGTCCGTGAGCTCGGCGCTTCGGACCACGTCGGGAAGACGAGAGAGAAAACGAATGTGTCTTTCTCTCTCGCTCTTGAAACCAAGCGACACGCGGCCGTACGCGAGTCGCGACTTCACGAGTGCCTCGAGATCCACTTTTCACTTTCTGACATATGCATAATACTTTTATAATGAAAAAAAAATTTGGAAAAATTTTTGTTACGGAAATCACGTTTTAAGACCTCCTGATCACGTTTTGACCATTTAGAAAAGAGCTTTTTTTTAAATATCTCATGTATTTGTTAACACGATTACAGTATTGTCACCAACATAGTTACTGTGACCAACATAGCTAAAAAACGAAGCGATCTGAACATTCTGTACGACGACGGCATCAACGACGGTACCATTTAGGAGATGGAATTCAGAGTTCACATTTTGACACTTTGAGGCTGCGTATCTCCTAAACGGCTGGTCCTAGGTCGTTTTTGACGAAATTTTGAAAGAAAACTCAACCAAAGAAAGGTATAATCTCCTCCTTTTAAAACGTCACATGTACTTTAAGCAATCAGACCGCCTTAAAGAAGTATTCTCATCTGGAGGCGATGGTGCAGCTGTAAAGTGTCGGACTGCTAAACCACTGCGAACTTTTTGGACGTAGGTTCGAGCCTCGGAACTTCTAATAAGTCCCACAGGGTCATATTTTTTTCACATTAATTATGTATTTTTCCGGTTTCTAACTATATGACAATGTTCAATATTTATTTACAAATGTTTTAACCTTATGTTAAAAATATTTCAACCTGAAGTATACGTAAAAATGACTTGAGAGCAGTTTTTATGCCACTGTTTCTATGGTCTAGTATTCCGTCAATTACAGTATTGTTCTAACATTCCTACACTAAATTAATATTATAAATAATTGGTTTTCTAATCTCTCACCTTTAACAATTGTCATACAATTCTCTCGTGTTTCCAAAATTCAGAAGTTAAACAATACTGTAATTGACGGAATACTAGACCATAGAAACGGTGGTATAAAAACTGCGACTATACTTCCGAAAACCGATCAAACCCGATTGGGCTGAAATTTTGCAAATAGGTTCATTTTGCATAAAAATAATGTTTGCGAGAAGGATTTTTGGCGACTCGAAATTTTTTTTTTAACCATTTCAATGTCGTTTCCTACATTACCGACAGAGTCGAGAATGTCGGTAAGGTAGGAAACAAAATTTCAGCCCAATCGGGTTTGACCGGTTTTCGGAAGTTTCGCCAAATATTACTATGTAAATACGTTACTGATATGGTAGTGGAATTGGACGCTATTTAAATGGCGTAAAATTGGGAAGATAATTTAATTCATTATACTCATCATATGAAATAACATTCGTCGTAGTTTCTATAATATACAAGTCAGGTTACTTAAAATACTTTTCTTCTGCTTACAGGTGAAACTTGGGCATATCTCTCCGTGACAGGAACTTTATATGGGCCAAATGATGGAAATTTCAACAATGAACACAAGAAAATAGCAATTTTATATAACTGACAAAGTGAAATTATATATTTTATACTTTATTGTAAAACTGTAAAAGTCTTTATTCAAATAAAGTGGGAAAAAATTGAAACAGACTATTATTATTGAGAAATACCTTTTATACATACTCCTATCCAAATAGTCTCAGTAGCTCCATTAAAGTGACGTCTTCGAAGCAGAAATTTAGGATACCTCCTTTCGCTTCATGTTCTCCTGCTGCTTCGCTCCAAAATTTGGTCAAAATTCTCAGTACGCTGTAAAATTGAGCTTCGCAGCAGGAGAACATGATGTCGAAAGAGGTGGCACAAAGTTAGCGCCTTCGGAGAGAGTATCGAAGACGCAGAACTATTGAACGCAGAGACGCAGAGTTGTCGAAAGGTTTCTGGCGATGGAATTCAGGCTACCTCCTTTCGCTTCATGTTCTCCTGCTCCTTCGCTCCAAAATTTGGTCACAAAATCTCAGTATGCTGTAAAATTCAGCTTCGCAACAGGAGAACATGATGTCGAAAGAGGTGGCACAAAGTTAGCGTCTTCGGAGAGAGAATCGAAGACGCAGAAATATTGAACGCAGAGGCGCAGAGTTGTCGAAAGGTTTCTGGCGATGGAATTCAGGCTACCTCCTTTCGCTTCATGTTCTCCTGCTCCTTCGCTCCAAAATTTGGTAAAAAATCTCAGTACGCTGTAAAATTGAATTCGCAGCAGGAGAACATGATGTCGAAAGAGGTGGCACAAAGTTAGCGCCTTCGGAGAGGGAATCGAAGACGCAGAAATATTGAACGCAGAGGCGCAGAGTTGTCGAAAGGTTTCTGGCGATGGAATTCAGGTTACCTCCTTTCGCTTCATGTTCTCCTGCTCCTTCGCTCCAAAATTTGGTCCAAAATCTCAGTACGCTGTAAAATTCAGCTTCGCAGCAGGAGAACATGATGTCGAAAGAGGTGGCACAAAGTTAGCGCCTTCGGAGAGTGAATCGAAGACGCAGAACTATGGAACGCAGAGACGCAGAGTTGTCGAAAGGTTTCTGGTGATGGAATTCAGGCTACCTCCTTTCGCTTCATGTTCTCCTGCTCCTTCGCTCCAAAATTTGGTCAAAAATCTCAGTACGCTGTAAAATTGAATTCGCAGCAGGAGAACATGATGTCGAAAGAGGTGGCACAAAGTTAGCGCCTTCGGAGAGGGAATCGAAGACGCAGAAATATTGAACGCAGAGGCGCAGAGTTGTCGAAAGGTTTCTGGCGATGGAATTCAGGCTACCTCCTTTCGCTTCATGTTCTCCTGCTCCTTCGCTCCAAAATTTGGTCCAAAATCTCAGTACGATGTAAAATACAGCTTCGCAACAGGAGAACATGATGTCGAAAGAGGTGGCACAAAGTTAGCGCCTTCGGAGAGTGAATCGAAGACGCAGAACTATTGAACGCAGAGACGCAGAGTTGTCGAAAGGTTTCTGGCGATGGAATTCAGGCTACCTCCTTTCGCTTCATGTTCTCCTGCTCCTTCGCTCCAAAATTTGGTCAAAAATCTCAGTACGCTGTAAAATTGAATTCGCAGCAGGAGAACATGATGTCGAAAGAGGTGGCACAAAGTTAGCGCCTTCGGAGAGGGAATCGAAGACGCAGAAATATTGAACGCAGAGGCGCAGAGTTGTCGAAAGGTTTCTGGCGATGGAATTCAGGTTACCTCCTTTCGCTTCATGTTCTCCTGCTGCTTCGCTCCAAAATTTGGTCAAAAATCTCAGTACGCTGTAAAATTGAGCTTCGCAGCAGGAGAACATGATGTCGAAAGAGGTGGCACAAAGTTAGCGCCTTCGGAGAGTGAATCGAAGACGCAGAACTATTGAACGCAGAGGCGCAGAGTTGGCGAAAGGTTTCTGGCGATGGAATTCAGGCTACCTCCTTTCGCTTCATGTTCTCCTGCTCCTTCGCTCCAAAATTTGGTCCAAAATCTCAGTACGCTGTAAAATTCAGCTTCGCAGCAGGAGAACATGATGTCGAAAGAGGTGGCACAAAGTTAGCGCCTTCGGAGAGGGAATCGAAGACGCAGAAATATTGAACGCAGAGGCGCAGAGTTGTCGAAAGGTTTCTGGCGATGGAATTCAGGCTACCTCCTTTCGCTTCATGTTCTCCTGTTGCTTCGCTCCAAAATTTGGTCAAAAATCTCAGTACGCTGTAAAATTGAATTCGCAGCAGGAGAACATGATGTCGAAAGAGGTGGCACAAAGTTAGCGCCTTCAGAGAGGGAATCGAAGACGCAGAAATATTGAACGCAGAGGCGCAGAGTTGTCGAAAGGTTTCTGGCGATGGAATTCAGGTTACCTCCTTTCGCTTCATGTTCTCCTGCTCCTTCGCTCCAAAATTTGGTCCAAAATCTCAGTACGCTGTAAAATTCAGCTTCGCAGCAGGAGAACATGATGTCGAAAGAGGTGGCACAAAGTTAGCGCCTTCGGAGAGTGAATCGAAGACGCAGAACTATGGAACGCAGAGACGCAGAGTTGTCGAAAGGTTTCTGGCGATGGAATTCAGGCTACCTCTTTTCGCTTCATGTTCTCCTGCTCCTTCGCTCCAAAATTTGGTCCAAAATCTCAGTACGCTGTAAAATTCAGCTTCGCAGCAGGAGAACATGATGTCGAAAGAGGTGGCACAAAGTTAGCGCCTTCGGAGAGGGAATCGAAGACGCAGAAATATTGAACGCAGAGGCGCAGAGTTGTCGAAAGGTTTCTGGCGATGGAATTCAGGTTACCTCCTTTCGCTTCATGTTCTCCTGCTCCTTCGCTCCAAAATTTGGTCCAAAATCTCAGTACGATGTAAAATTCAGCTTCGCAACAGGAGAACATGATGTCGAAAGAGGTGGCACAAAGTTAGCGCCTTCGGAGAGTGAATCGAAGACGCAGAACTATTGAACGCAGAGACGCAGAGTTGTCGAAAGGTTTCTGGCGATGGAATTCAGGCTACCTCCTTTCGCTTCATGTTCTCCTGCTCCTTCGCTCCAAAATTTGGTCAAAAATCTCAGTACGCTGTAAAATTGAATTCGCAGCAGGAGAACATGATGTCGAAAGAGGTGGCACAAAGTTAGCGCCTTCGGAGAGTGAATCGAAGACGCAGAACTATTGAACGCAGAGACGCAGAGTTGTCGAAAGGTTTCTGGCGTTGGAATTCAGGCTACCTCCTTTCGCTTCATGTTCTCCTGTTGCTTCGCTCCAAAATTTGGTCAAAAATCTCAGTACGCTGTAAAATTGAATTCGCAGCAGGAGAACATGATGTCGAAAGAGGTGGCACAAAGTTAGCGCCTTCGGAGAGTGAATCGAAGACGCAGAACTATTGAACGCAGAGGCGCAGAGTTGGCGAAAGGTTTCTGGCGATGGAATTCAGGATACCTCCTTTCGCTTCATGTTCTCCTGCTGCTTCGCTCCAAAATTGAGCTACAGCGTACTGAGAATTTTGACCAAATTTTATAGCGAAGCAGCAGGAGAACATGAAGCGAAAGGAGGGATCCTAAATTTCTGCTTCGAAGACGTCACTTTAATGGAGCTACTGAGACTATTTGGATAGGAGTATGTATAAAAGGTATTTCTCAATAATAATAGTCTGTTTCAATTTTTTCCCACTTTATTTGAATAAAGACTTTTACAGTTTTACAATAAAGTATAAAATATATAATTTCACTTTGTCAGTTATATAAAATTGCTATTTTCTTGTGTTCATTGTTGAAATTTCCATCATTTGGCCCATATAAAGTTCCTGTCACGGAGAGATATGCCCAAGTTTCACCTGTAAGCAGAAGAAAAGTATTTTAAGTAAACTGACTTGTATATTATAGAAACTACGACGAATGTTATTTCATATGATGAGTATAATGAATTAAATTATCTTCCCAATTTTACGCCATTTAAATAGCGTCCAATTCCACTACCATATCAGTAACGTATTTACATAGTAATATTTGGCGAAACTTCCGAAAACCGGTCAAACCCGATTGGGCTGAAATTTTGTTTCCTACCTTACCGACATGCTCGACTCTGTCGGTGTCGTAGGAAACGACATTGAAATGGTTAAAAAAAAAGTTTCGAGTCGCCAAAAATCCTTCTCGCAAACATTATTTTTATGCAAAATGAACCTATTTGCAAAATTTCAGCCCAATCGGGTTTGATCGGTTTTCGGAAGTATAGCCGCAGTTTTTATACCACCGTTTCTATGATCTAGTATTCCGTCAATTACAGTATTGTTTAACTTCTGAATTTTGGAAACACGAGAGAATTGTATGACAATTGTTAAAGGTGAGAGATTAGAAAACCAATTATTTATAATATTAATTTAGTGTAGGAATGTTAGAACAATACTGTAATTGACGGAATACTAGACCATAGAAACAGTGGCATAAAAACTGCTCTCAAGTCATTTTTACGTATACTTCAGGTTGAAATATTTTTAACATAAGGTTAAAACATTTGTAAATAAATATTGAACATTGTCATATAGTTAGAAACCGGAAAAATACATAATTAATGTGAAAAAAATATGACCCTGTGGGACTTATTAGAAGTTCCGAGGCTCGAACCTACGTCCAAAAAGTTCGCAGTGGTTTAGCAGTCCGACACTTTACAGCTGCACCATCGCCTCCAGATGAGAATACTTCTTTAAGGCGGTCTGATTGCTTAAAGTACATGTGACGTTTTAAAAGGAGGAGATTATACCTTTCTTTGGTTGAGTTTTCTTTCAAAATTTCGTCAAAAACGACCTAGGACCAGCCGTTTAGGAGATACGCAGCCTCAAAGTGTCAAAATGTGAACTCTGAATTCCATCTCCTAAACGGTACCGTCGTTGATGCCGTCGTCGTACAGAATGTTCAGATCGCTTCGTTTTTTAGCTATGTTGGTCACAGTAACTATGTTGGTGACAATACTGTAATCGTGTTAACAAATACATGAGATATTTAAAAAAAAGCTCTTTTCTAAATGGTCAAAACGTGATCAGGAGGTCTTAAAACGTGATTTCCGTAACAAAAATTTTTCCAAATTTTTTTTTCATTACAAAAGTATTATGCATATGTCAGAAAGTGAAAAGTGGATCTCGAGGCACTCGTGAAGTCGCGACTCGCGTACGGCCGCGTGTCGCTTGGTTTCAAGAGCGAGAGAGAAAGACACACATTCGTTTTCTCTCTCGTCTTCCCGACGTGGTCCGAAGCGCCGAGCTCACGGACACGCGGCTCCGGCATAGTGTGCATGCGTGGTGGGGGAAATTCTCGAGCGCTCCCATCCTCATTCTGGCATCACTGGTGTTTCCCATCTTTCCCCAGTACCCGCCCCGGGATGCTTAAACTTCGGTGATCTAACGAGAAGAGAACCTGTATTTTCCATTACGGCCACGGCCGCTGGTCATTTTTTTTATACTTGGAATGGATCGAAGCGTCCTTTAACAATAATTATTAACGATATTACACATGAAAGGCTAATTCCACTTAAGCCCAAATCGTCCACGACCATAGGAATTTTCCGTTTTTATAATAAAATGAATATCATAACTCAGATAGCACAGAACGTCTTTAAGATGTCTTTGTGCTATCTTTGAAGTTAATGTTCCTGTTTTCGAATCGTAATTTATATTTAAAAACCTGTATTTTCTGATAATGGACCTTTCACAGATTTCTCTTCCACATTTAAGAAGATTTTTCATAACTTTTGAACCGAAAACCACGGGCGTTGTGGTCGATTTAGGCGTAAGTGGAATTCGTCCAAAAAATTATTTGCCGAATTGAAAGCCCGTTTCATTCAATAGTAGTACGATTTAAATTATTTTCTGTCAATTTAATCGGCAGAATCACTTTCATATTGATACGATGAGAAATAATAATAACATCCATTCATTTGAACTTCGAGTTTATTATTAAATATCGATGCATCGATTCATAACTTCGATGTATTAATATATATGTATCGATTAAAACGCGATTTAAATTTTGTTTACATACAACTGGTTTTCTAATTTGTAGGAGGAAGTTCACTAATTTCTAATAATTGTATTGTTCTCCAACAATTACTCGAAATTATTTGATACAATATGGAGCAAGAATATTTATCATCGATGTATAAATGGTAAATATAATCATACGGAGTATATTAGAGAAGATAAGGTGTTAGAGGTTAAGTTTTATAAACGATAGTAGAATTTACACTGCAAACATTTCATTTCACATATATTAAAACTAAACAAAATTCAAGACACTATTAGTCTCGATTTTAAATTGCGTAAAATAATGATTACGATAAATCAGTGTTTAACCCTTACAATCATAATTTTTTTATTGTACCCAGAAAAATTCTTATCGCTTCATTTTCGTCTACACTACATCGTAAAAATAAACAAAAAATTCCTAGTGTAACAATTTTTTGTATAAATAAAAAAAATGTGGATATAACACTAGTGTTAATTAAATCATGCATAAAATATATATATATATTATAATGTTAAGCCAATACTCACTTTTGCAGAATATTACACTAGTGTTATATACATTATTATGTTCAGCATCAAATTTATTCACAAAGGAAATGCGAAATAATTGAGAGAAATATTAGTATTTACATGGTATTTTCACTGGTCCTGGCGAAATTAACAGTTGTAATCAATAACAGGAGCCAGTGTATCACAGTAGAATTTCTACGGATATATTTCTGCCCTAAGGACACTTGTTACATATGGTAATAGTAAAGTAACGCTTTAAAGTTCTTGAAAAAGACCCTAAATGGCGTGCATAAATTTTTCAATTCATGTAACACTATGATACTAAGGGTTAATCGTTGCACGAGTAAATAATTTATACTAGATTCTCATAGGAAATTAATAAACTACACGTATCTCTGTAATAAATGTATTTATTCCTCCCGAAGGTTCGAAGAATGTGGCGTGATATCGAACATAAGAACGCACCTCCGTCAGAACTTGATAAGCGCATTAAGGAGTAAGGAGCTCCTGTTTAAAGCCGATGGTCCCAAATCAGCAAAGCAATACGTTTACGATCTCCTGGTAGCAGAGTACTTATTTAACCACAATTACGCTTACACCCTATCTGTATTCGCCAGCGAGGCGCCGTTATTAATAAACTTTTCCAAGACGGTTCAAACGTCTGGCGATGCGAGTAAAGAAAAGCTGCAAAGCGATTACATACTGCACGCGTTGGAAACGTTAGGTATCAATCCTCACGACGCTAAAGGGCGATACGTTATGTCGCAGTACGTCGAGAACGATGCGCCGCTTCTCTTGTGCGTGTTAAAGTGCATAACTATGTTCTCCTATAACATGCATAACAGCGTTCCTATAAAAGAGAAGGTGTCCCTCTGCAACGAATCAACGCAAACTGAATTCTCTTGGCAATCCTATAGCTCGCGTCTAGAAAAGTTGAGCGCGTTGAAGAGGAAAGTATCGGCGCACAAGCGGGTGGTCAGTAGCAAGTTGCAGGAGAGGGAAATGATGTTGAAGGAACAAGCGGTGCTCGTCGAACAGCAGCTCGAAACGTTGAACATGAAGCTGAAGGAAGTTCAGGTGATGGAAGACTGCTTTGTTTTACTTTATGTTATCTGTGTCGAAGTAATTAATGAATAATGGAGTATGATTTTTTTAGAGTGTCATGGAGGCGATGAGTTTGAAAGAGAAAGAAGTTAGAGAGAAGAAGCAGAACAGTGAACAGGAGATCTTGCAAAAGGAGATAGAATTGACGCGGAAGGAGAGATTATTATTACAAGAAGAAAAAAGGTATATCTGTGGTAGGGTGTAAATTTTGGTCTCGATTGAATAAGGGAAGAATAAGTCCCCGGGCCCTTGAACATTAAATGTTTAGTTAAAAGCGCTATGCCTTCGATATTTCTCCGAATTTCGATCTTAAATTTTTTGAAAACATTCTTGACATATCAAACATTGAAAATATGTAAAAAACATCGATCTTTTTGGCATACCAAAATGTATATCCCCCTAAATTTTAAATAATAAAAAATACAGTTTTTAGCCTTCATAAATAAAAAGCAGCATTTAAATTTTCAAGATAAGAAAAAAATTCGTCACTTCTTTCAGATTTTCGTATTTCTGTCATAAACCGTTTGTCACACGAGAAAAAATAGTAGAATATCTAAGACGCTCCTTGCCTGAATCTACAACTTTTATTTGACATGTTTTTTTATGCAATCAATAACTTAGATGATAATTAAGTAAAATATCTCTGTGCACTTTTAAGTAAATAATTTTCGCCAAGATTAAATAAGAGAATTACACAGATTGCAGAGGGAACACAGCAACTATAAGAATCTCGAGGAGGACTTAAAAAATCTCCAGGATCAGAAGAAAGTATCTACTAGTCAGACCGTAAGAAGCGTAGAAGTGCAAACAGATTTTACAAGCGATATACTCCAAGAAGAGAAGATCAAGGCTCTCACTAAGGAGAAGGAGGAATTAAGCACCGTCGTGCAAGCTCAGCAATTAAAAATAGAGCAGATAACACAGCGCGCGCTTCAATTATCTCGGCAAATAGAAGGGCTACGTTCCCTGAGGCCCATAGAAATTCCGACGCAAACTACAAACGCAAACACAATCATTAGCGAAAGCAGCTCGACGGAAGACATCCTCCAGGACGCGAAGCTGAGACTCAAGCGCCTGGAGGAAGAAAGCCTGAAAGCCGATCAGTATTACTACAATTTCATCAATAATTCACCGTGTTGATTTTTTTTTACAATTTAGTAGCACAAACGTGAGAATGATTCTACTTACAATTTTACCACTTATCATTTATATCGAGTATTCTATTTATAAACCACGTATAGTAGTCAAGACTGTAATTATTGCCCTCGGTTTTTAGAGGGAATTAGGAATAATAATTGTAATCGATCCGGAACAATAATTTTTATTGTAACCGCTAATTTCTATTATTTATAAATCGTATAACATCTCAGTTATATTTATACAAACTTAAGACTGAATTGAATGCGCACCAAAGATCTTTTGTTATCTAGTTTATTTTATAAAATTGGACGTTAATATAATATACAAATTAATCCGCTATTTTTTTTTCTTTATTATTCGAATTCTACCTTAATTACATGCAACACCAAACGTAGTATATAAAATGTTAAGTCAATTTTTTTCCATTGTTGTACATCATCTCCGTTTGGGATCCGAACTCCTCCTAGTACGCGATGGTTAAGGATTTTATATTCGGTTCCATTAGACTCGCGAGAGTTTCGCGACGATTAATCGGAAATGTGCATTAGAAAAGGATATTGTTTATCACGGCTCTCGCGCCCTTCCCGTTCATGTGTACGTTCCTTTGTGTACGGTGACTTTTCCTGAAAATATATTCTTATATGAATCCCCCGAATGCCACGCTTTCCTGCAATTGGCGTTTGGGTACTTGATAGTATCACCTAGTTTTTCTGGTCTTTGCTATTGTCTCCCATTTCGTCTTTTCAATGTACTCGAAGCGGACGTCTTTATCAACTAAGGGGTCAAGGAATAGTGTTAGAAAACGATTAAAAGTTAATTCGCAGCAGAATGTCGGGATTAAATGCGAAACTGTGATGTAATAGGATTTATATAAAACAAAAAGAAAAAGTGTGATATGCTAGTGCGCGGTGTGTCGAATATGTGCTCTTATCGAACGGGGATTACGCTACTCCTAAGTATTGCGTGTGAAAATTACCGGGGCGACAGCTAACGACCTATTGATTCTCTTATCAGTGATAAAGAAAATAAATTTCAAAAGAAATACTTCGCTAACGTAGTTCGAAATCCGTAATATCCTTCTTTTTAAATGGATAGCGCAAGCCACAAACTAAAGCTACTGACCTTGTTATAGTGGTGCTTTTCTCTGTGCTCCGGGATATCGCCATTCTGATGCGTTCCTTTCGCTGAAAACAATTCTCATTATTTCTAGCACGAAGGTGTTAAAGCAAATTTTTAACAGCGAAGGAGCAGCCTGTACCTCTTTCGTCATCTTTCCTTCTTTTCTGCTCGGTCGCGACCGCCGACTCATCCGCTCTTTCCTGTTTTAAGAATATAACAGAGATTTATACCAGAGTAAACTTATAATACATTTATTTATCTAAAAACAAAAGAATCAATTTCTTTTTCTCAATGGAATAAGCACGTTTTCTTCGAAATATTCTTGACTGAATCTAAAAATTCAAACGAGATTCTACTCGTAATTACACTGGCTTACGCGCTACTCTATATTGCGAATTTTGAAAAACTCAGTTTTTTTTACGGAACATTTTTGTACGGAAAACCCCATGTTTCGGGGAACCTATCGTTTAAACATTTAGCAATCAGTGTTCAGGTGTTTCTAGAGCGATAATGACACATGTGTAATTAAGGAATATCTTTGGTTTTTTGATTTTGAATGATCATGTCCAAAGTTATCGTGGCGCCAGTGCAGGCCAGTTTTTTTTTACCACGATGCAGCGCGCAATGGATATCAGAGGCAGGGGTGGGCAAAAATGAAATAAAAAAATTGTTTTATACTCTACATTTGTAGTAGAATAAAGTGCAAAAAGTTTTAGACCCATACGTTGTATACTTTTTTCTAGAAGAAATCGTAAAAGTCACCTATGTTTTCGCGCGATTTGACCGGCCCTATTACGCTTAGTGTTCCTTCTCGAGAAATTATATAATTGTTTATTTCTTATTTTTCGAGAAATATTGTAATTTCTCGAGAAGATTCAACATTATTAACTGCTGAAGGTGCTCTTAAATTCTTTTTTAAAAATTTAAAAAAAATATGTACTGAATTAAGTACCTAATGTGTTTCTTGTGACTATTAAAGAAGAAATATAGAAAAGAGGAGATAAGGCTATTGCATCCCTTATAAAATTTTTGCATGATCCAGAATTTCTTCAAAGTGTCAAAAGACGCATTTTTTTCATTTAACAGTCAAGACAGACATTTATAAAACGTCAAAATGTAACAGTAACAGATTTTCTCACAAAAAAAAAAAGAAATAAATTCGCTGACGCTACATTAGACGCATTGTTCTTTTCAAAAAACTATTTTAAAATAAAAAAATAATGTCTCGCTTTGCACAAATTTTGTATTAAATAAATAAATTTACCAATTATATTTAATATCTACTTCTCATTTACTCAAGTTTTGTATAAATTAATCAGGAATAATCATTCAGTTAAAGTTTTCTTGTGTTTTTCATAAATTGTCAACATTATCCCAAAACTATATATAAATTTTGGAATATTTCTTTCAATTTCTCGAGAATTCTCAAGAAATTGATTTTGGACTTCTGATTTCTCGAGAAACAAAAAAATATGGAGAAATCGATGCGACTTACCCTTTTCCGCCCCAGTTTCTTCTCCTTCCGCAGCTCTTTCTGCTCGTCCCTTATTTTGCCCTTGCTTGAACGTTCCTTCTTATCCAAATTGCCCCCTTCTGACCGTCTTCCTTCCTGTTAATAACGAGAACGTTAAATTAGAAGAAGACAAGGAAGTAAAGAACGAATTAACAGAATGCACTAAGAGCTCACCTTCTGCACGCTCTCAACTTTTCTTCGCTTGCCATCTGCAATCAGATATTATTATTATCGTAATAGAGAACAAAGTACGTGGAGAACTAACACAGGCGTTTTGCGTTGAAGTCTTTTAAACATTTCGATGAACGACGAGGAAAGTTTATAAACGCTATATCGAAGCGCAGCGACAATTAATTAATTTCTTTAGACTACCTTTATCCTTATTCCTTAAAGAATACTACGAAAAGCCTTTTCACACTTCGTTTCGGCGATTTTTATGATTTTTATGCAAACCTCTATCAGATCCATCCTGCGTTGGACCAGAACTAGCACTGCTGTTCGATACGCTGGAAAGATCTCTATCTAAATTATCTACCGCACTGCCGTAATAGTGTTCTTCCTGCAATTAAGTTAACATTCAGTCGAATACACTTTTCAAACGCTATAAAATCGACGTGCGTTACGAAAACTAGCACGTTTCATTTTTCTTTCAGCGCGTGGTTATTTTAAATTGCTGAAGTGCATTTTGCGTCGAAGAATCTCAACTTTTGAAAACATTGTTAAATAAATAGTAACTCCTAATCTTCAAAAGGAAACACGTATGAAAAATTTAATCTACATAATTTAAGTACGGTATTTTAATGTTTAATAAATTACCAAACCAGTATTAAATAAATATTGCGTCGGATGATTTTTAAATTAATGCACTCGATGTTTCGTAGCGAACAATCCAAATGTGCTAGTTTTCGCAGCGAAAATAGTTTTCGTAACATCGAAGCCAAACGTGCTGTTTTTCGTAAGAAAATTGAAACGTGCTACTTTTCGCAACGCACGTCGAAATGATTTATAAGAAACCTGTAATATACTTTATAATATTTTCGATCTTTCTTATCTATCGCATCCTCTTCCTTCACTTCCTCCTTTTTTATGTGTTTCTCCTTTCCCTCAGAACTCTCTTTGCTCTCCTCTTTCTTCCTGACTTTCTCGGAGCTTTCGCTGTATCAAACAAGAGAAGAAAGAAATGCCAGAGAACTTTTTAACAGCACCGTTAGGTAAACAGCATCGCGGAGCTTACTGATGTATCTGATTCGATGCGCTTCGCTTCTCTCGCTGATCTTTATTCTCCTTTTCTATCCGAGTGTCCCCGTTAGTGATCTCTTTACTCGACATCCCGTCGCCGACCTTATCCGAGATATCATTATTCGGAGTATCCTGTGCCTTCCCAGCCTAGACAAAGAGATATTAAAATTTAGCCGACTATTTCGCGCGCCCTTGAAACAAGTAAACCGCGAACCTTGTCTCCTACGTGATGAAAGTCCGCTTCGCGAATCATGTTCGGGGTCTTCGCCTTCAACTGACCACTGTAAGACGTGGCCAGGACGTGCAAATCCTGTCGCTGTCCGCGCTCCTCCTCTCTCACTTTTTCCACCTTGCGCTCGAGGATTTGAGATAATTTAGCCAGCACGGGGAAATGCGGCAATATTTTTATTAATATTATCAAGGAATTTCTTATTTGTACATAATCCTTGGAATCCAGGCACACTACGATGGCCTAGGGAAGAAACAGCATTTCAGTACCGTAATTTACAGCTTCTACGATGGAATTTGCGCGGGGAGTACCTTTGTGATCTTGTAGTGCCACTTGTGGCACACATGTCTGTAATTCTCAAATCCTACCATGTCGTTCGCTTCGGAAAATTGATTACTAACTCGAAACTTTGTTACAAATCCGGGATAATTGTTGCATTCCTGGAATTAAATTTGGCGAGTGAAAATACTTGCGTATAAAATATTAGGGGTTTTTTCTCCAGGTGCACGATATTACGGGATCAGGAAAGTTTGTCGTCACAGAAATATATTCGGGGAACATAATTTTTTCGAGTGGTGTTTTACTTAAATTTTTAAGTTTGGATTTTTCAGTGTAATTAGAAGTGTGCGAGAACCCGGATATGCCGGGTCGAGTCAGGAATTTTCTTGCGATGTGTTGAATGTATGATGCGGTATTCCTTAAATTCGAGACTCGAAACGGCAATCGGGGACTGAGAATTTTCGGGAATCCCGCACTTTTGAGAATCCCGACACTTTCGGGAGTCTCGACTGTCTCTAGAACCCCGACACTCTTGAGAATTCCATGAAATTTTCGAGTTCTCGCACACCTCTAAGTGTAATGAGATGTAAAAATTTTTAAGCAAATAAATTATTACACTAACATCTTATTTTAATAAAATAATATTACTTCACGCGTTGTATTGTGTAATAGTTTCCTTGCTTAAAAATTCTTACCTCTGATCACACTGCAAAATCAAACTTAAAATTATGTTCCGAATCGAAAATCGGGTGTCGAATATGTTTACGTGTCGACAAACTTTCGGGATCCCAACTCGAACCTGGAAAAATCTCCGAACCGACCAGAGCCAAAAATATCGGGTACCACTATAAAATCCACTAAAAACAATATATACCTTATCGAATATGGCTTTCTCGGAATGCCACCTCATCACTGTTTCCAGCATGGCGCACAAGAATCTCCCATAGCGATTGGCTTCGTTCTCAGTGCACGAGGTAACTGAATATGTTATATCACAAAAAAGCTGGAAAATCAAGCACGGTCCAATAAATATCAAGTAACTTAGACTGACGATACTTATCGCCTCTTTCTCACACTTACTCTGTCGTAGCAAAGAAGTGTGGAAAAATTCGCAGTCTTCAAAGAGTGTATAGTGTGAACGAACTTGGCGCAGTACATGGCATCGACGGTTGTAAACGTGCAGCGTGGAAACAAGCACAGTTGAAGGAATTGTGTTATCGTTTCGTTCTTCGCTGATTTAGCGCTCCGTGATAAGAACCACGTGTCCTTTTCTTGCCTGATAAATGAACAGTGTAATTAAATCATGCAAGGATTCTAAAATCTACGTCAATGTCACCTTAGGTACGCGAACACTTTTTCAACGTGCTCCTCCTGCTTCCTTCTCTCATCCTGCAGCTTTTCGATCAGCGTAGTGTATCTTTCCTGCTCCTTCTTCCCTTTGCTAACGTTCTAAGAAAGGAGAGGTATATTAATTTAGAATTGACAAAGTCTGGAAGTTCGAGGCTGGCTTACCACGTCTTTCGAATCGGCGCTCTGCGCCGCGAGTTGCTTTAGCTTGTTTATTTCTCTCTGATAACTCTCGACAGGAACATATAGATCGTACATGGATAGTGACCAGAATGTCACCAGGAATTGCGGGGAAATGTCTTCCCATACTTTCAGTGGGTGCAAAGGTCTAACGGATTGAGCAACGGGTGCCATGACTGCTTGCGCGGCTTCTATGTACTTCTGCTGTTTCATAGCGGTGGACATCTTCTTGTAGTTTGGGTCTGCTTTGCGCAGGGCATCGTACTTCATCTGGAAGCAGTGCTTATGAGCAGAGCGGTGGAGCTGAGCTCGGAGCTGAAGCAGTGGGGTTTTGCTTGGAGCATGGAAAAATTTTACTGTTTCACTGCTCCAGTGTGAATTTAGTTGAATTTTATTTTATTTTTATAAAAGCAGACGAACGAAATTTTTTTAAATACTAATTCTCGATTTTTCACCAGTGAAAAATTATTATATCGTAGGCAAACACCGGCGTCGTCTAAAAGAAGCTGGAGCAAGTATTTTGATATCGGAGCGGAGCAATTAAAAAATTGATCTGTCCCAATTCCCAATAGAATACAAATAAATTTACACGAAGGATTAAAACCGAAAAAAGAAAAATAAACAGAAAGCTGGCTTACATTAATGGCATGTGCAAACATTGGTCTTGCAAGGAAAAATGCAACATCAGAATGTATGTGATTGTCCTGAAGCATCGAATGAATGGAAGGAAGTCTGTCCACGTATTCGTCCACTGTCATCGTAGATCCCAAGAAGGTTCCAAACTGGACTAACGTGTCTTGACACTGATCGTACAATTTTCCTGGAATTCCACATGAAATTATAATTCTTATTAAACCACGCAAGCAAAGCAGCTTCTAGAATCAAGAGGCTTACCAACAAGTTTAAGATGAGATTTATCTGTTTCTCTGTACACAACACAGTGCTTCTGCTGCGCCATCAGGAGACACAGAGCTACGGCGAGATCATGTTCAGCAAGAGCTTCTTTCAATCTTTGAGATGACTTTTTCGTATTACGTACTTGACTGAAGTAACCAGCCTGAGGAATATTTTTGCAGTGAGTATAATGTATACAGGGTGATTCATAAATGCGTTTTAATACTTCGGGGAATATATCTACACGCTAAGTTATATGAACATGTATAGTTTTCGAGTTATGGACGTTTAAAGAAAATGTTCGAAGTGCCTCGACACGCGCTACTGAACCCGGAATTTCTGAAAAAATTCAGAGACTGTGAATGTATAGAGGATTTCCTGCCGATTACAACGCAATTTTTGTTTGCTGCCCAAATTCACTCTAAGGGGTTGAAATTAACCCCTCAAATTCCGGCTGTTTTCCGATTTTCAGTTATAATATCTCGCGAACTGTAAGTTACCAAATGATAGTCCTAATTAAAATAAGTAACTTTTGTTTTGAAACTTTTGTCTATCTCTTACAGATTGCGAGTTACAAAATAACTCCCTTCTTTATAAGTTTCGAAATTATTTTTCGTATTTCTTTGCTCTCACCCCTTAGTTCCATCTCACCCCATTTCATAAAAAAATAATCCCTGAAAAAGTGTATTGCAATCAGACAACAGAGAAGGGTGCCGTAAAGTTTAGAATTCACCGATGGTTTAAAGAATTTCTCGAAAATGATAAGCCCTATAGAAATTTTCTTCAAGTAACATTAAAAGAGCATTCAATTTTCTATAGTTAATGTAGATATAATCTTTTCTTGCTTCCAACCATTTTCCAGATAACAGCGTTTACCATTTTCAAGAAATATGTTTATATGATGTTTTTAATTATATTAGTGTGTAAATTTACCCTCAGAAGTATATTGCCACGTATTTGTGAATCGGCCTGTATTTACAGATTCATTTAATCGATCATGCACCAAAATTACCTCATTTTTCAATAAATCCCCGCCGGCCATAGCATCGAGCTGATCAGAAGTCATCTCTTCAGCAGCTTCGATACCTGCCATTTTTTGTACTATCTCTTTCAATATTAATAAATCTAGGCTGAAAATAAAGATAAACAATAAAATTTGCAATGTTATTACTTTCGTACGCTTCGCTGGAATTTATTCTTCTCGCTATGTAGATTTTCGTGAGTTAAAATTGCCAATCAAAAGTTCCTCTGTAGCACAACCAAGACTCATAATCACTAAATAATAACTCACAAGTATTGTATAAGTAAAAAACTAGTAAATAATAATTATACTCTTGCACTTTGTAAAGTACAAAACAAAAGATTGTACAATTATGTATTAGTGTAGCGATAATACGAAAATGTGTATGCGGAAATTCGTGTTTCGAATGTTTATCGATGTTTTGAACTTTTCTAATTTATGCTGAAGCCTATCTCCTTGTTTTCTAAAGATTTATAAAGACACAATCGTGAGAGTGTCCTTAAAATGCATGACATTTATTCAGTTTGCACTCTTTCTCTTTCCACTATTCTCTTGCGAGTCGATATTAAATTTAAATCGACGTCTAAATTTAAATCCTCGTCTTTGTACTTTTCATTGCAGAGATCCATACACCTGACTAGCTTTATCACTTTCAACTTTATTTCTCTTCCCTTTGAACCACATTTTTCCAAAGACAGAGACAAAATTACAAGCATTCTTTAGCCGTTCGTCCAATACTTATATGATTTCAATTTCTTTATCTTTTTTTACAAACTTTTTACCTAGAAAGAAAAAGTAGGATTCAAAATATTTCAACGCATTCGTCACGCACTTTCGCAGTAGGGCTGGGACTATTTGTCGAATTTTTCGGTATTCGAATATTCGAATACTTCAGTTGCTGAATTATTTGGCGAATATAATTCGAATATCCAAGTATTCGAAGTTTATTCGTAGCATTCGAATACATGTAAAATATTGGAATATTAAATTATTCGAATAGTCCCAGCCCTATTTCGCAGTAGGCACTAAGATTATCGCGATAAAAATTCATTTACCTTGTCCATCTAGGGGCCCATTGGTCGGTGGCAATATTTCTCGTGACATGAAATTTTATTTCCAAAATCTGTGCGCATTATTATTAAACAGTTATACTAAATGGACACTCGTCTCCGAGGTTTTCCTGCGGCTGAATATTCTCTGCGGAGAATCTTTATCAAACAATTACTCTTTGCCATCGATGAATCTCACGGCATATTTTCCGTTCTAATCTTTCATTGCAAGTTTAAAACTCCTCTACTTCACGTTCTTAGTTAAACTATAAGATTCGATTCTAGATGCTCTCAGCCTCCTATCGATCGGATATTCAATGTCCCCATTTCCCAAAATATTCCTTCTTCTTCTCCTCGGCTCTACGTCCAAGCCTCTCCGACCCTCGCAAACGTGTCTCTCGAAAGTAGTTGTGTATTTATTTAGTTATCTTGAAATACTAAATTCCCATTGCAGAGAAATGTGTAACCATTTACAAACAAAGGAATCCACGTCGCTGGATATTTACTTCGATCTTCTTTGAGTGTTAAGCAGATCGGTAAAGAACAAAAGTAAATTCGGTAGTCAAAGTTGTGTTCGAAAGGAACGGAGAGAAAGCCGTATATTACCACACGTTCTAAATTGTCACCGGTAAGCTTCCTTTGCAATGAAAAGTTTGTAAATTCTATTTTACTCAACGACATTAGATGTGTTCCGTGTTATGAACGATTACAGCTATGTATGTTCACTGCAATTAAAAAGTCTTCATAGTACATGCGTCGACAAATTGGTCGGATTTTTCACGCGCTCGTGAGCATAGTTATTCTGAAATTTACAAACAGCGGATCGTATCTGTGTTTCTTGTTTAAATGCATCCACCGTCGTGAAGTGGTATTTGTTTGCGATCATACGTATTAAAGTACTCGTAGCAAACGTTTCCGTGCGCTCTTAGAGCTTAACGTACTGTAATAGTCTCGTCAGAAAATTCTGCTGGCCTGAATGGATCTTAGACAGATTCGAAACTATTATGCTTTTACTTTTACGATATTTATGCACGCCTAGAAAGAGATTTCCTGCTACTATCTTTAAACTGCACCGTTATTAGCGATTTATATTAACATTACCACTAATTGTACTAATATTAATCTTTCCCTTCTGCGTGCTTTAGCGAATCGAAAGAAAAACGCAGAATCTTCTTTCTTTAGCTGTTTAAAGAATGAGAAATTATTATTAAATCATATCTGCCGAGCGGCTGCGGTTATAAAAATCATAAAAGATCGAGCAGTAAGGTCACCACGGTCTTTCCGCCGCGTTGTTTAAATTAAGTACACGTTACTTCATCAGTTTATACACCCAGCGTTTGCGAAACTATGAAACTGATGAGAATATACTTCGCTAGAAATAGACCTCCCGCTAAGAAATTAGTGTGAATCGTGTGAAGTACCTTTTTTGTGCTTTGAGTTGGTTCGCTACGTACTGCAGCAGACCGGTAAGTTCGATATTATACTTTTTGAATATAGCTCCGCAGAAGGAAGCGAGAGATTGGAGCCAGAGGGATATGCTGGTGCCGTCGTGTTTAAATCTGTCTCTGTCCGCGCCAGCTAATGCTTCCACGAGACAGTAACCGAGTACGTCGTACGAAATGTTTGTTAGATATTTCAGCGAGTCTACGACTGGGCCTGTAACACACGAGACGATTAGTGCTGCACAGAATAGTGCCGGTTTATATACAAGTATAGCAGCAATTTAAACTAGGGCTGGGATTATTTGTCGAATTTTTCGGTATTCGAATATTCGAATACTTCTGCTGCTCAATTATTTGGCGAATATAATTCGAATATCCAAGTATTCGAATACTATTTGAATATCCAAGTATTCGAATATTTAAGTATTCGAATATTTCAGTAATCAAATATTTAAGTATTCGAGTACTGATGTATTCGAATAGTATGGTGTGAATTATAAATCAAGTTCTTTAGGTTCATTTGTCAGGGTGAAATCTTGTAAGCTAATTTTGACCTACTTCACACCATATTATTTGAATACATCAGTATTCGAATAATAACATTCGAATACTCAAATATTCGAATATTAAATTATTCGAATAGTCCCAGCCCTAATTTAAATCATGTAAGATATAGTCTGAGCTAACACCTAGCAAAGATTCACGGGAGGAAAGCAGTTACGAAAATTTGAAGACACTAACGCTTGTGACTCGATGGGATCACCGTAAGGAATTTAATTTTGCTATAGGGTAGGCCTTTGAGGTCACAAATTATATTATATTCGCAACCAGGGGAACCATACCCGTAAGCCTCTCGTTCGCTTTAGTCAAGTTTACTGGATTCAAGTCGCTTGAAATCAGTAAAGTTGACTACAAATGTGAACCTGTTTATTCTTCACTTGAAATATCCTTTCAAGTTTCAAAGCGAAGTAGAGAGGGTTCCACCTTGTCTTGCCTTGAAATAATAATAAATCTTGCTTTGAATAGTGTGAGCTTACGTACAAGTGTGAACTTAAAGTTCACGAAGCGATTTGAAGCCAGTAAACTTGACTAATGTGAACAAGGCTGTAAAAAGGTACGAGCAGCAAGCGGCGGAACCAGGAGAAAAACCGGTCGTCGCCCATCCTTCCCCAGAACCCGCCCCATGAATCCTTAACTCCGGTGATCGAACGAGAACCGTGTTTCCATCACGGCCATTGCCGCTGGCACTAGTTCTGCGCAACTAAACGCGGCTTCTAAGATCATCTACTCACCTATGAGATTATCGTACAGTTGAATCTGTATGAGAACGTAATCGAACAGCACGCCAGGCGAGGAATGCGTTAATTTGCCTATCGATCTTCCCACAGGCTTGATAGTCTCCTTGCTCACTCTTTTCATGATCGACTTGATCTTCTTCTGCGCGTCCGCTCGCTTCCGCAGAAGAGCGGCGTGCTGCAAAGGCGTGTCGTTCTTCCATCGTGCGTACAGGCAGTAACGATTCTGGTACGGATAGTACTTCAGAATGTTCCACAGCTCCTCCGCGACGCAGCAGTTGCAGTCCATGAAAGACAAGGACGGCAGCAGTGCCACGTCGAGGACGGTCAGCACGTCGTAATACAGATTGTTATTCTTGTCGATCGGCTGCTTGTTCGAGTCTAGCGGGCAGTTCTTTATAACCGCGTGGCACAGCCTCATGATTTTGTACATTAGAACGGGGTCGTGGTGCAGATTCGGACCGAGGACTATGAGCATTGGCAACAGTTGATCGTGTATGTCTTCCAGGTTCTCGATCGGTTTCGGGGCTAGGGCGCTCTTCAAAGGAGGCATCCTTCTACCTTCTAGTTTTGGTGATATGATACAGTGCCTGAAATATAACGCAGTAGCAAAGAGCACAATTTACTTCCGCAATACGTTATATCTGTGGTTATAAGGAAAAACATGTCACAATTTCAAAAAATTTGAGTTTATGTAATTAATTCAGCTGTAGAATAGAGGATTTATATATTTATCAGGAAAGAATGCATGAAAAGAAATTTTATATGATCGAAAATATAATGTAATTTAACCGATGTCCAATATTCGATTCATACGCATTTAACAGAACAATGTAAGTTCACAAAAATTGGAGAATACGTGGATTACTCGTATCTTTCTATTATGATCATTTTTTATGATCGTACGATGCGTTCTCGCGTGGAATGATCGCATCTTGCGTGCAATGTTATATTTTGCTTTGGAAAAACTACTTATCTCTGAAACGATCGAGCAGAATAACACAAGTCCAGTGGACTTGGGTCGTTCTGCCTAAAGTGTTCGTAAATTATTACACTTTTGTTTATTATTATTTACGTTAATTTTTTAATATTATGAAGGAAATATACTTATATATACTTAGAAAATATACTTAGAAAAGTATCGTAAAGTATCTTTATATCGTAAAAAGAAAACGAGGAAACATTCATAAGGGGAAGAATTGGTGTTAAGAACTTTAAAATTTCGAACTAAAAAGAATTGATGTTTAGAACTTTAAAGTTTAGAACTAAAAAGAATTGTTCTAAACTTTAAACTTTAGAGTTCCAAACACCAATTCTTAAAGTTTGAAACTTTAATGGTTCTGAACACCAATTCTTTTTAGTTTATAATTGGAAAGTTCTAAACACCAATTTTTCTTATTATCAATATTGCCTCGTCTTCTCTTTACGAAATAAACGCCAATGTCTCAAAACTAAAAAGATGTTTTCTTACAACCACAGACCGACGTTGGGCATTATTAGAATAAATCCCTTTCGAATAATGCCCAATTCTGGTCATTCACAACCGCTCTTACTTGCGATAAACTGGTTCGATGAGGGATTGAATCATTTTACACAGCGCCAGCGCGATGGGCCGCTGATCAGTAAGACTGTGCTCCGGCAACCGACCGAACAAGTTTTGCGCTACCTCCCAGGCTCCTATTTCCAGCAGCGCTTCGCACAGCCCAAACTTTTGATTAGTCGTGTATTTATCCTTCGGGAAAACACGATCACGTGAATAGAAACTCCATCGAAATATCAAGCGAAAGTACAGATTCATATACCTGTGGGTTCTCCTTCTCCTCCAGCACTTCCTCCTTATCCTTAGTGGAAATAACGCTTAACTTACGAACGTACTCTTTCGCCAGTTTCATCGCCTGCTCGTGTTCTTTGATAATAGTCCTGTCGTCTGGCACTAACCATGGCAATATATCGTCTAACTTAATAACACCGTGTTGCAGCATAAGCGCGGTAACTTTTTGCAACGAGAACGGAGTGGCGTTCACCGTGGAACAGTATTTAAATCCTAAAACTTCGCAGAGTACCTGCTGATCACTCATATACGAACGAATTAAAGGAATAAAAAGTGCATCGTCTTGAGGTCGATTCTCGAAAGTCTCTAGTAAAATGTCAAGCACTCTGTTAGGGTCTAAATTGAAATATCCTACAAAAACGGTAAACATATAAGTCCACGTGCTTCTGCAACTCTGTAAATTAATCAACAAGAACATACCGAATGATATTTTGCACACGTACCAATAAGAGATTTAACAATTTCAAGTATCGACGCTACTTCGCTCGCTGGACGTTCCTGATTCAATTCCACTATAAGTTTAGAATACCCCTCGCTCTCTTCTCTAAATAAATTAAACTTCCGTTGCTTATAGCTGCAAGAAACGCAACGTTTGTACAGAGCCATCCATCGAAATCTCTACCGCAAAGTAAATACGTACTACAACTTTGTCTTCACTTTGATGAATTTCGTTTGGAAATTTTTATTCTTCAACGTTCCTACGTCCTGCAGCGTGTCGATTTCTAAACGTTCCTTCAGTATCCTATCTGTTAGAAACTGTGCAGAAAGCAAACGACATGAATAAAGCGCGTTGTCAGGATTGCGTTTCAGCGAATCGTCCGTACTTCGATCTGATTTATATTTATCCTGTAGAATGATACCTTTTCCGACTCTTTCACGATATAATAAAAGTTATTCCTGTCCTCGTTATGCGCCTCCACGTCTATTAGCGTAAATATATCAACTATCGCCGATGGTATTGCCCCATCGATGTTCTAAAAGTAAATACATTTCGTGCGTTAATAACTCAGAAATGAGAATTTCGAGCGCCGGGCTTTCGACTAGTTCGGAGTAATATTAATCGCGGCTACGTCGCTCTTACCGTAAGTTCACCTAACGTCTGAACTACATTGTCCCTTTTTATGTTCCCATGGATTCCATTCGATATTAATTCGTACAATCCTCTTCGCCATTCTACAATTAGAGAAAACACCACACGGAGATGTTAGAAACGCTCGAAATACCCAGCATTTAATAACTCCACGTGTATTAGTATCGGAGGAACGAAATACGGAGCGGAAAGCCGACGCGAAATCGAAACCAAAAAGTATCTCGATGTTTCGGAAATGAATTTTAAAATCGCATACAAGGACTCGTCGTCTCCGAAGAAGACCAGGATAAATTTATTCGTACGCAATTCTTATTTACGTATTTTCGTCGATCGACGGACGAATGATAAATCTGACGAACTCGTTATTGTTGATTTCGGGAAAAAAATTTGAAAGTGTTACGAATACGAGGATGATGGAAATAAAGAAGCTGGACGCACGTAAACCACAGACCCAAGCTGGCGAGTTAGGATCGCGAGAAAAAAAAAATAATGGAGATTCACCTGCAGTGTTGCCTTCCTTAAATTTGTGCTTGATTAACTTGAGGCTGCAAACAGTCGTTAATTGACAATTAACTCTTCAGAAGAGCGAGAAACAGGAGAGATAAGTTGCAACCATCGATTTGCACAGAGTATGCAGAGTATCAATTCAATATTTAACCGAACGCGCTTCGGAACGTTAACGCGTTAACCACTTACAAATCATTTTTCCCATGTTTATCCCATGCTTTCCATATCTCTGAATTCCACACTTTACCAGCCATTCTAATTCCATTAAAAGCTCTTTCACGATTAAAAACAAACGTATCAACATCACAGGTTAATAGACTCCATTTTCCACCATTGCGAGCGTCCCCGAAGCTATCGTGGCGCGATCTTTCTTATGTCATGCATCATATCTAGTGCGATATCTTTGTTGCTAAAAATTATCTACGAATTTTATGGCCTAATAATGTAACAACGATGTGCCAAATTATTCATGCGCAAATTCTGTTTACGCCCAAATCGCCCGTGAGTTTCGTTAGGGTACTTTTCCCTATACGTGACTGGACGCAATATAAAGAATTTCGAAGTTGATTTTCTCGAAAATGAAGAGCAATATCAAGAAATTTTATTCCTTTTTGTCGAGTGATTTACTTGTTATAAGTCGAAAAGAAGGAGTAACTTTTTCTCATATCGCGCTTCATTTTCGAGAAAATCGACTACGAGTTTCTTCAAGGTGATTTTCATTAAGGTAGGTTTCCTATGTGCGACTGGACGCAATATCAAGAATTTCAAAGTCAATTTTCTCGAAAATGAAGCGCGATATCAAGAAACTTTATTCTTTTTTGTCGACTGATTTACTTGTTATCAGTCGAAAAGAAGGAGTAACTTTTTCTCATATCGCGCTTCATTTTCGAGAAAATCGACTTTGAAATTCTTAAGTAAGTGGAATTCGCCCCATATAACTCAAACTTAAGAAATAGAAAGCAAAATGGTGGAACTGATCGAAAGAATTTTATAGAATTATTTTCTTATATATTTCAAATTTCAATAAAACGCTGTATTTATATTACAAGAGTATTACGCGTGATAAAGTTTCAGCTGGATATTCCAAGAAATTATCCAGCAAATAGTTATCAACGCAGGTTCGTGCAAACGCGATGAGTTTAGGAACACTAGAGAATTTGGTTCTTTTGCTTCGAACCATTCGTCGGAGAGGTAATGTCAATTTCACGTAAAACAGAATCGTGAAACATCTGGCTGTAGATCATTAAATATAAACATCTTCCGGTGCAGTTGCGTTGATTAATTATTACAGAGTAATATGAATTCAATATTATCGTCTTGAAATGTAATATATACCCGTAGCGAGTACACATGAACTGGTCGTTGTTTTGTTTACTGTCCACCTGCAGCTATCGCGGTTCGAATTAATTCAATGTAATTTCTTATTTTAATTAACGATATATCGATTTCGTGTGTACACGTTGATTACATTTCGATTTGAACCGTTTCGTAGATTTTATTTCGGAATTTTTAGTAGCGATCTTTTTTTTGGTTATGTCACGCTGTCACATTAAGGTCTTTTCCGATTTTGCTTTCAGCGTAAAATGGCCAAGTCTACGGAGAAGAAGGGAAAGAGCGCTATCAACGAGGTAGTGACTCGCGAGTACACAGTGAACCTTCACAAACGCCTGCATGGCGTTGGATTCAAGAAACGTGCTCCGCGAGCTATCAAGGAAATCCGAAAGTTCGCTGAGAAACAAATGGGCACCCCTGATGTGAGGATCGACACGCGTCTTAACAAGCAACTGTGGTCGAAAGGAATCAGGTGAATCTTATATGCTCTGCTATTAAAAGGGTTAAGAGGGTTTCGTGAAATTTAAGTTTCGAAATGATTTCGCGGAGTAGACTTGTACGAACCTCTCTGTTTCTCAGGAACGTACCATTCAGGGTTCGTGTACGATTGAGCAGAAGGAGGAACGACGATGAAGACTCAGCGAACAAGTTGTACACCCTAGTTACATACATACCAGTTGCTGCTTTCAAAGGTCTACAGACAGAGAATGTTGACGCCAGTCAAGATTGAATTATTTAATAAATAAAAATAGTTTTCATCAACTCTTGGGTTTAAAAATATTTCGGTGATTTCCCCTACACTTCCACGTTTACAATTTTCTACGGCATCAAGTTGTATTTACTTCATTACGATCGTAAAACTACGAATTTTCTTTTTAAATTTCTTGAGATTGAAAAGGAAACTTTAAATAAAAAGATTGCCCTGACGTTGATGCTTATCGATGCATCTTTCGATTCCACGCCGGCCTCCGATCCAAAAACTTCCGACGATTTAATATCCCTAGCCAACTAGTACTGCAAAGTTGGCAACGCGCGCGATAAAAGTTTCGACTTCGACATTTCCGCATTCTTTCTCACATTTCTAAGCAGATCTCTATCCCTGCGCATTCATAAAGCAGAGTGCTTCGAGAAATGTATAATTCATTTCGCAATATTCTCCCGAAATGAGATCAAGTTCACACTACAAAATTAGCGCCATTTCTTTAAGGGGATTTCAGAGTGGAGCAAATAAAAAACTGATCTGCTCCAATCCCCTGCATTCAAATGCTCGTAGTGCCACAATTTTTAATTACTTCTCTCTAATAAAATTTGTAAAATTTACTGACACATGGCTAAATACACAAACCAAATTATTACCGAAAAGGTGGTACAGATTCGTCCTAAAAAAATACCGAAGATTGTGAAAGAAAAGCCACGTCTTACACTAGAAAATCCCCTTAAATAAAAGAAGCATCTCTATTTCAAATTTCGCGCGTTACCGATCAGTTCGTCAGCGCGCCAACCGAGTTTCAAATAATTTGGCGCGAACTAGGAACGTTTCGCTCGCCCACACTTGGCTGGTGAGAAAACGCCACCAGTCTCGGCTGCATTCAGAAAAGTTTATCATTCGTATGGATCCTGGCGTTGCGATACCGTGTTACGGCTCGATTAGTATAAATTCCGAAATAGAAGCAGTTGAAGTAAGTAGCACCAAGCATTCGCACAAAAGTTCGCTAACAACACCGTTTCCACCTCGAGCCACTAATTCCAAACCAAACTCGCAGACTTTGCCTTTGTTTATACAGACATCGACAGCGAGCCACTTAATCTTTCATTGAGAACGCTAGGCGTGAATTCCGCTCCTCCTATCGTTTTATTTACGGCCGCTATCGGTCGGCCCTTTTTTTTTTATTTCGTTCTAATCACTCGGGGTGACGTTTTATCAAATCGCCCGTGGGAACCTCGCTCCGACGCTCTCCAAGTGTCTCCGCGTAGCCACGGCGTCGCTTCTCACCGAGGTTACATTTGCATTGAATAGTGTTAATTAAAAAGGGGAGAGAGAAAAAATCCCAGATCCATTGTTTACCCCAACGCGCGATAATTTCCCACAATGTTTAGAAGAAGTAAAGTATCCCCCGAGCGTGAGCGCAACAATTGCAATCGAGATGCGATTTGTCAATGATCGATCACGGAACTGCTTTTTTCCTCGAGCCAGCTTTTGAATTAATTAATTCCCCTCGCAGATGAAACCGCGCTGACTAACGAGGAATGCAGTCTCTGAGACACGATTTATAGTAGATTCTGCCTAGTCGCCAATTTCGCAACGAATTCCTTTGCAAGCAGAATTTTTACCGGGTTCCTTCACGGGGGTTTTCTTTCGGAATATCTCCTCGAAATTATTTTACTTACGAATTTTATATCATAAAATGAGACAATAAAGATGTATATATAATTTCTGTATGCTATGCGTTTTCCTTCTTCTATTTTCCCATTCCCAAGTTCTTTTTAATTACTTAATTTTCTGTCTAATAACTTTTCCCTAAGTTCATCTCACGCATAATTGACCATATTTCCTACACAGGAATTTAAAAAAATTAGATGAACTTTAACCCACTGCAGATCTTATCTCATCTCAATTTATTTCTGCAGCTACTTTCTTTTATAATTTCTTAAAAAATTTCAGTCACAAACCCTGGAAGTTTTGCAAGTACATATGAGTAAGCGATAAGTTGCACTTTGCCTCCAACTCAAGGACCAAAGATATCTCGAGATTGCTCTGCCAGTAATTAAAAAAACGGGGATTATCTCTGCAATGCGTTAAGAAATTTTTATATTCCAATCTCGCATTCATAATCTGTTCCTTGCGAAATTCTGTGCAAACGATTTGTAGCTCGATATTCTCTGTAATTTTCACTACCGACTCCCTTGTATTGTTAGTTAGTTTTGTAATGGAAGGAGGTGGAGTACTTACGGCGGAGCGCAGTCCAGCACGGGCGAACCTGCACGTGGCGTTCAGCGAAAAGGGGGAGGTAAAAGAGCGTCGAGAGAAATTCTTGACGGCCAAATACGGGTCCCACCAGATGTCCCTCATCCGTAAGAGACTCGCGGTTGAAATGTGGCTATTCGACGAGCTAGAGAAATTATACGACACAGTTGTGAGCTGAAAATTAAATTTATGGTAACTCGTGGGACCAGAGTTTACCAGTTTGCTGTAATTCCCTGTTTTTATTTCACAGAATGACACTGGGAAAAATCGAGAGGTTGAAATTGATATTGACGAGCTTCTCGATATGGACAGCGATGATCACAGACGAAGATTCTTGCAAGTACGTGAACGAATAATACAGGAGTGTAATTTCTAAAGCCGGGGTAAATTGAATTGGGATTTTCATTTGCAGGAATTACTGGTTGATACAAAAAAGCCACCACACGATGTAAATGTAAGTAGAGATAAGTTAATTTCGTTATAGATGAGAAACTATTTGTTGGTTTAACATTGTAACAGTATTCTCCCTGTCGGAAGTTAATATTCTGTGACTAATTTAAATAATTCAGAGTGTTTTAATTAAGGGGAACCTGGTTGGAAAAGCGGCGATTTTTAAGAATTGTTTTATTAACAAATATGAAGCGAATCTTTCCAAAATTTTAAAGGCGTTTTACTCAATATTCAGACAAGAATTTTTTTTGGTCATGAATAATTCATTTAATATTGTTTTATTTTCGCATGAAATAAAAAAGCCGAAGTTTCTCTTAATTGCCACGAATTCATATCGTCGATGGACAAAAAAATAAGAAATTTTTATTGTATAATATCTACTTTTGAAAATTAAGTATTAAAAATTTAACTCTTCGTAGTCACTCGGGGTTTATTGCACTTTTACGTCTTCCAAAAGGGATTTATCACAAAAAAATTATAAACAAATTTTTAAAAAATTGTTTTTTCCCGCAACCATGGAAAATCGCTCATTTTCAGCTACAATTTAATACTTTATATTTCTAGAAAAAAGGCTATTAGACCATGACTGTATAATTATTACGAATGTACAATTATCACTGAAAATTTAAAATATTCAAAAATACGAAAATGGTAACTCAAAAAATGACGTTGGGGTACAGTGATGAACCCCGTGTGACCAATTTATAATTATAAAACGATGTGGTCACGAAGGATTGCTATAATTTATATAAATTTTAATCGCGGACGAAGTAATTTGATTTAACGACTTCGCCAATTTCCGACTCTTTCCTTATTTTTTTTTTGTGAAAATAATTCTTAAAAACACGTATTTTTCAGCGTCCTAAACTAGGTTCTCCCTAAAGAACAACACAAAGTGTCCCAAATAAATTAAAACAACGTGATTGACATTTTACAATGCTCTATTCGTAGCTTTCGCATCCAATCCGGCTAATTACTATCCCGAGTTGTTTATATGTTTCAGAAATTCATTAACGATTTACTCGAAAAAGCTAAAACACTTTGAAGAACTTCCATGCTCTTCCTAGCACTCACGTGCTCGCAAGGACTTCTTTGAAGCATTAAAGATTTGCTCAGATTTGGAACGAGTCAAAGACATATTCAAGCCTTACCGAGTCGCGCGCATACGCGGCTCGAATGCCAATTTATCATTACTTGGATAGAACTTAACGGGGGAAAACCATCAAATGACTCTGCACATTTTTTATTCTAGCGTGTGTATTATTTCATATTGAAATCGTAAGCATTAGTATCTGACTAATCTCAGTGCAACGGCTAGCTCTGTTAGTTATTTGTGTGCGCATCGCATATCAAGTAATAGACCTCACAGTACACAAACTGCCTTGCTGTACGATCCATCCAGCGCGATGTATAGTAGAAAAAGTTTGCCCTTCTAGTTTTCTATGCCTTATATACTCCAAACCGTTCGTAGTGATATTTATGTTGTTAAGGCTGGTCAACTAACAATACTTCCAAACGTCGTAACTATACCAAATGATTTCTATGCATATCCTATGTTTAACAGATTCCCCCCCGACCGCAAGCGGGTCGAAGCAAGGGTTAATACCTTTATGTTGTAGTTCTAACGAATTAACGCAATTCTATTTATTTTAGAGGATAATCTCTAAGGAAGTAATACGCAAAATTTCGCATCGGATGCTTGTGAAGGAGGAGCCTTGCTCGACGATGTAACAGAAGCGCGTATTGTGTCAGATGATTCTGGCATAGTAACGATTAAATAAAACGTGGAAATGGCACCTATCGTTGCTTCGGTACCGAATCAGTATTGCAAACATCGCGGAGCGGAAGCTCACTCTGCCGCGAGCTCTTAATTACAGTTCGATGCTTTTTTAAAAGATGCTGGAATATCAGCATTCTTGTTAAGTTGTTGGGAAAGAAGAAAGATAAAAACATTCCTAAATTTAGAAAGAAATATTCGAGACGGTGGAATCTTTAGATTAGATTCTACAGCGTTGCCGAAACTTTTGAATTACCTTTGTTGCTTATATAATCATGTTATTAATTTCGAGATTTTAAATTTCTATTTATATACGTGTTATGCTCTTCTAAGTTATAAAATCTATAATTTTTAAAAGGGAGGCCTTCTGTTTCGTAGGCCCAATAATGATCCATATCATTGTTCGTTTCAAGAAATCCACTAGCGTTTGTGTTCTGGAAATTCGAAGCGTCGCGACGGAGCGCAATCATAGGTGACATTTATACGCTTTACGGTGATTTAACAGATGAGATGCGACGTAGAATGTATCCACAGTCGTGTAAAAGAGGAAGGAGGTAACACGGATCTCTCGCACCAGTGTCTCCCGCATCGTTACTTAACGTCGTACCGAAAAGACTGCGCAAATGGAATTTACTTCCCTCTTAAAGCTAGATGCGTACAGAAATCACTTGCGACGAGAGCATATAATAGGATGGATATATGATCGACGATCGAATACACAGTGTCCGAAGTCTGGAGAAATTTTCTGTTTACGGTCGGATAGGACGCAAAGCAATACCCGAAAAATGTGATCGCCCCCAAGAATATTGTCTTCGAAGAAAGAGTAACAGAAAGACGGCTGCTCGAGGCTCTCCGCTACCTTGTATCTCGAGAAGTGTACGATCTCTGTAGCGTTATTGATCCCCGGTTAAGAAGAGGCGGGAGCAGTTTTATCCAAGGGCTAGTGAAACGTATGGTCATCCACGAGATGACGGAGGATTCACCTGCCATTCATCGATTGTGTCGTTTCGTTTGGCAAAAATGTGATCTTTGTGGACTTGTCGCGAGCATAGGAAAATGTGTCTAGACTACCTTTCTACCCTTAAAACTTCCATACCAGCTTAGATGAGTAACATTGTCTAATTAAAAGCGTTGAAACGTCGTCTCGTCACCCGCATGTATATTTAAAACTTTATACGATGAAATATATGTGAATGTGTAATTAAGGTTAGGAGTAAACGTATACAATAAACCTTGATCTCATGCGTGCAATTAATGGCGCGTTCGTTCTAGGGCTGGGACTACTCGAATAATTTAATAGTCGAATATTTTACAAGTATTCGAATGCTACGAATAAACTTCGAATATTTGAGTATTCGAATTCTATTCGGATATTTGAGTATTCGAATACTATTCGAATATTTGAGTATTCGAATACTATTCGAATACTTGGATATTCGATTTATATTCACCAAATAATTGAGCAACTGATATATTCGAATACCAAAAAATTCGACAAATAGTCTCAGCCCTAGTTTGTTCCGCCAGAGGCTGTCGAACGAATGCGCCCAGCAGTTTAATCAGAGTTTATTGTATTAGAGATGATACAATCAATTTGCGCACTTGTGATTTAGCGTTGTAAAGGGTATGCGACCTTCAATACGATTATGTTCACCGAATCGAAATTATGAAGTTTTTAAATTCTATCGCCGGAGCAAGTGTTGCTATCAAATTCTTTGTTCTTTGGTTCTGTATTGTGCAATGGCCGTTAGGTGGGTGCGCGTGAAATATCGTTTCTTTAAATTGCGATTTCGAACACTGTTCGTAAATAGTTTTGAATTTACGACAGCTATTTCTCTTTCTTTCAAAATTCCACCTAGTCATTCTTCTTCTGATTACTTATGGTTGTACGAGGTTTCATCATATCACAAGCGACAATTTGATTAAAAAAAAAGAAGTGATATTTTGCGCGAACCGACCTAATTAAAAGTGCGATCGGTGCTTTGCGTGTAATACTCGAATGTTTCGTAATATAATATGGCTTGGTGTCTCTAGAACAATGAAAGGAACTCGTAGGATTATTTTCTCGGTGAATCATTCGCAGGAAATGGGAAACACTCGAGGTCTCGGAAGCGGTAAACGGAGGGGCGCGGGAATGTTATATCCTAGTGGCAATGGAACTTCCCATCCCGCGTGAATGGTGACGTCGTAACACCGAATAAAATTAATCCATATTATTCTTAAGTAAGGGAGAAGCACTTTTACACCGATAAAGATAAGAGATTCCCGCGGCGCGATTAAAGAGAAAGTAAGGCGGAAATCGTAGACGAAGTAAGATCCCTGTCCCCTGCATCTCAAATCGGCGCGATATTGCCGTTTCTGCGACAGGAAACAATATTTTGCATCAACATGTACTGATTATGTAAGAGATTGTATTTACTTGCACAAACGAAATAAGAATTGGATAATGGAAAAAAAAACAGGGATTCCCCTTATTTCCCTGCTGTCCTCCCCCTTTTGGGATCGAATTACAAGCCGCAAATAAAAGGTGTCGTTATAATCAGACGTTGACTTGATTAGAGTATAATCTCGTTAACTCTTACCATGTGAAATTATTCAATAATATATATTCAACACTTTGAAATCTCTCAGGCGCGAAAACAGTCCGACCAATTGCATTTTTTTTTCGAAACGACGAAACACGTCACTTAGCAAACTAATTCTTCTAGATTCTCAAAGAAACTCATGGTCGTGTGGACCAATTCTAAAAAAGTTATGCGATTTTAAAAGTTGTAAACTTTCTTTCGTCCGTCACCGTATGTATAAATATAGACAAAGTTTTTAATTAATATAATTTAAGGGTTTCTCTTAATAAAAAAAAATTCCCAGCATCGCATTCTTTTCGGGCCGTCAAGGTAGGGAGACCCCTTAACTATATTCTCGATAGAAATACGTACCGATTTTACGATTTATTGAAAGCTTTTAATGATTTTTGAGCTGAAAATGATGGTGGTGGTGAATCGAGCTAAAGAGTGAACAATATTCTAAGAAAATCAATATTTCACAATATCGGTACGCATTTTTACGGAGAATTTAGTTAAGCTACTGTAAAAATTTAATGTGAAATGAATAAAATTTGTTTAAGTTCTGCTGCAAGCTAATTTAAAAAATGCAGTTCCGAGTAAAACGCGATTAAAGTGCCATTTTGAAAAAAGAAAGAAAAATAACTCGAAACTACTTAAAGTGTGTATAACAAAGTCATTTAAACAGATTTTCCCGTCATTTCTTTATTCACCCACAAACAATAGCCAAAGATACTTACTTTTTTGTGCCGCCAGTGTTATTACCCCTTGCGGTACCCAAAACGCCATAGTTCTCGCTAAACAAATTCCCTAAACTAGTATTGAAAACAAGCAGTCAATCCAGTGCACCTGCTTAAATGTCGAAAAAAAAATTTATTCACCAACCTGAGGGTCCAGCTCGAGATGATTTCAGCGAATTATATCAAAGGTTTATTCGTTACATTGTACAGAATTCCACCGCATTAGTAGTGCCTACAGCGAGTCTGTGATACATACTTTCATAGAAAAAATTTATGAAAAGATCGGCTTGAATAAAGGTACACGATATACGTTTACGTAAATAAAGTTTGCCTCCGCGAAATCTTTGCTCCCGCGAGCTATACATCCTCTACATCCTCGCCTCTCGTAAAAATATGCCGCTCCAGTGTTCCGCACACTTAATTACCTCAGCCGGTGCAAGACACGTTAGCCGATCGTCGCCGCGATCGGAGCAGGGGAGAAGACTGATATAAATACTTTACATATCGATGCCTCGAATCGTGTTACCGTACTCTGATGCTTAGGAGTTCCTGATACCAAGCGCCTGCTCCAGTTCCGCGCGCTTCTGCTGCACCTTCGTGTAGAAGTACCGGCAGACAGCTTCCTGCGCCCACGGCTGGTAATAGAACTCCGCCCTGCGCTCCTCCTCCGGGTTCCCTACCACGTCTATCATCGTCTTCAAGTCCCTCGTCTGCGAGATGATCCACTTGTTGATGAACTGCTGGGGATCCTTGGCGAAACTCAGGAAGAACTCCCGGTTGGTCTTCAGCTGATTGATCGTCTCCACGGTCTCGTGGATCTTATTGTCGAGGCTCTGGATCTCCTGCTGGCTGGCGGTCGAGAGCAGAAAATTGTTCATCTGCGTCTTCAGCGTGTCGTCCACCTCCACGTCTATGTCATAGCAGGCGGTCTGCTTCGTCTCCGTGCCTGGCGAAAGATACAGGGAGCTGTGTGGGTGGCTGTTCTTTATGGGGTGTTTGGTAAAGCGAGAGGTAATTGGTAACGTACCCTCCACGCTGATAACGTGATTGATTACGATAGGATCGGGCGGGTGAAGCAGCGGATTCAAACGCTGCGGTATCTCTGCGAATTTCATCCTGGAGCAGGCGAATATTTGCTCCAAATACTTATCACAGTTTATGAACTCCCTCTCGTGACTATCCTGCAGCTTGTGCGTCTTTATGTACTGCCATAGCGCGGAGATGATCACGGGTCGCGTTTGTGTATGTACACCTAGGAGGCGCGCTAATCTGGGATCTAGTTTGAACTGCGGAGAAGAACGTTGAGTTGTTGGTGCCTGGCTGTGTTTAAGGGGGTATAACCGCTTGAAAGTTGCAAAAATTGAATTTTTTTAATATATTTTTATAGATTGATGTTTAAGAAATATTATAAGCCAAGTCTGATGTAAAAATTCGGAAAATTGACGGAGTTATAGGCAACATATAGCTATTAACATATTTTATAAAAAAAGTTCACTGATTTTCATTTCAGACACGACATTCAGTTTTTTTCAGGGCCACAGTGTAGCCGTCTAAAGTCGAGAGAGTTTCGGATTAGGGTTGGGACTATTCGAATAATTTAATTTTCGAATATTTTAAAAGTATTCGAATGCTACGAATACACTTCGAATATTTGAATATTCGAATGTCATTATTCGAATACTTAAGTATTCGAATACTACTCGAATATTTCGGTATTCGAATACTACTCGAATATTTCGGTATTCGAATACTACTCGAATATTTCGGTATTCGAATACTACTCGAATATTTCGGTATTCGAATACTTGAATATTTCGGTATTCGATTACTTGAATATTCGTATTATATTCGCCAAATAATTGAGCAACTGAAGTATTCGAATATTCGAATACCGAAAAATTCGACAAACAGTCCCCGCCCTAATATGTATCCATGACTTCCGAAAAACAATAGTTTTTTAACCGAAACTTTTTTTTAAGTATCTTTCTTTTAAATCCACAAAATGTACAATTTTCCGAGCGTTGAAACGGGTATTCCCCCCTAAGACGAAACAGTAGTCGGACCGTTACCTGTAGAGGCTGGTAATCAAGGAGCAGAAGAATAGTACATCGAACATTTTTATCGCCGGGTCTTTTCACCTGGAAACCGTCGGTTTCCTGTGTTGTCAGCGTGCGGTGCCACTCCACCAAGTGGTTATCAGGGCCGTACAAATCTTTATCCAATTCTATGACTAAACTCTTGAAGAACGAAGAGAACTTTCTCTTCACCTAAGAGTTTCCACAAAAGTTATCGCCCTGCTTAATTAGCCGACACTTAATTTCATAATTCTACTACCTTATTAGGATCATTTTTCGTGTCGTCTAACAGTCGTCCCTCGACTCTAAGCTCCCAAGACGCAACCGAACCCTCCTCTCCCTCGCCAGCCTCCTTCGCCGGATAGAAAGTATTCGATATGAATATCCTTAGCTTCCTCTTCTGCTTCATAGGACGCTTCAGCGCTTCTTGTATATCAAGCCGCTTTCGCATTATAGTCGCGTCCAGTTTTCTCTCGAACGCGAGCAAGTCCATGTAAGCCTGGGACTCGGGCACCAGGTCGCGCACCTTCTGCGGCAATATTTTGTCCGCCAACTTTTTCTTCTTCTTGGACGTGGAATGTGAAAAATCACTGTTCCAAAAATACCTAAATGAGTTTGTGTAAAAATCATAGTTTCAAAAATCAATAAACCAAATTTTCAAGCTTATGAGATGCAGTGAAGTTCCTGGTAAATCGGTAAACGTTTTTTTTTAACGCAGCAATAAAAAATTATAAGCACTGGAAGCTACTCCTTTTAAGAAACGAAACTCTATGGTTAACGCATTCGTAGATGGGATTATTTGATGCGGGGAGACGATGAGTACAGTGATAAAACAGTAATACGAAAATTAAAAGAGAAATGCATGCGGCGCCGGCGCACTTACGGTTTCTGCTGCGACATGGGTATGCGTTGGTCCGCGCTTCTCTTCCCGACTGGCGGAGTGGGCATTGGTCCCTGGCGAATGTTGGAGTAAGGTTGACTCGTTCTTATTATGCTCCCCGGGCCGGGACCGGCGTTCGCCATCTGCGGAGGTGGAGTGAATCCCGACCGTTGCTGCATCTGAATTAAGAAATATTTTTTCACGGGGAAATGCCATTATATGCGTCGATCGGTTGGTGTATTAGCGACGGCAATGTTCGCCAAAATTTGTGATATACTCACGGGAAAATTCGGGCCCGAGTATTGCCGCAAATTCGGAGGCACAGACGACGCTGTGTATCTTTGTTGCGGCGGGACATTATTCCCCGTATTTGGTACAGGAAACCTCTGTGCCATGTCTCTTTGGTGACCACCCTAGCGGCGCAGAAGAAGCGTCTTATTTAAACGATCATTCACGTCCCATTAGCAATAACTTTATTTTATCGCGAAAGAAAGTCTCTTCGTATTTTATTATTATTTTTCTCGGAGTTGTTTATTTAAACACGGAAGAAGGCAGTAGCATCTAACGCGAATTGTCTGTCAAAGCAAACTACCAAGGAAAAACAAAAACATAACCTTCGAAGCCGAAGCTGATTGCAAACTTACGCGCAAGATTATTTAGAATTAAACTCACTATTTTCTGAGCTAGGCAAACACTTTTATTCTGATAATGATTTACCGGGGGATAAATGAGAACTCGGGGGAAAATATTAAAACAGTACGAGGCACAGTCTTCCGAGGTTCTTCGTCAAATTCGGGCACACTTTTGCGTAACGCCACATTTCGATTCGGTGAATTCGAGGTTATGATATTTTATGTTTTGGAGTTTGGTGAAGAGTGAAGAAAACGGAGAAAGGGTGAAATGAGATCAGTGAGTAATGAAAAACAACCTACGCCTTGAAAGCTTCTATCCACTTTCTGTCAGGGTTAGTAAGCTCTCAGGGAAGCGGCAGATTACAGATGCATTAACTCTGCGTTCTGTCGCCAAGAGGGCGCTGGTCGTGGCGCGCTGGCGATTCTTAATTTAAACACCAGAGGGCTATGCAGTAATCAGCTTGGAGAGGTACTTGTGAGAATTTGAAGCTGGCTGTGGCCCTCTGGTGATGATTCTGAGAAGCGCGGCTATTTAAATTTGAAATTGTAGACAAACTTCTTTTTTTAACAAGAACGTTAAGTATTAAAAAAAGAAATTTGTCTGGTTTGTCGTGTATTCTGTTTAGAATTTACTAACGTGGGAATGTCAGTTCTGATTTAAATTTAAAAACGATGGAGAGTGTAACGTGTGGAGTAATTAATTTTTTATTATAATTGAAGAATTATACCCTGCATAATTAAATACGAAATTAGGAAGTGTTTAGATGAATTAGTATGGTAGATCTTGGAAATGCAATTTCGGTGAATTGTGGGAATATATGTTAATACCTCGAATTCCTTCTAACATTGAATGCACGATTAAGAGATGGTAATAATAGAATACCTTGAACACCACCCGCGCAAGTGGATTCACATGAAAGTAATTAATCATAACCCGCGGAGATTTAATTTCGGACAATACGTATTTAAATCGCTAAATCGTTGAACTAACTTAAAAGAAGTGGGATGAAATTATTCATAAATAGTATTATAAACGCCGCGTCACACTACTTGTACGCTTAAACTCGAGTTCCATAAATACTTTCACTGAGTAAGAACTTGAAAACCCACGAACTGGTCCTTTCTCAAATTTCGTTTTTGAATCAATTAAATCAAGAAAACGGAAATGAAAGTATTCAGAGATGATTTAATAAAATTACGGGAAGGATTTAAAATTCCTGATAAATTTCTTTTATTTTAAAACGCGAATTAATTTCGTGTTACTGATGTAAAAAGAAAACAATAGAACAATAGAACCTGTTCTCCTTCATTTGAAAACAAAGTAAATCGGCAATAGAGTCGTTAACGTAGGGACCTAGAGTGTCGGTATTCAACAGGTAATATAAAAAAAAGACTCCAATGCAAGGTCGTTAAAGCGCCATTGAAACAGCTAAAATCTTTGGAACTTGTCGAAAAGTTTGCAGTCCGTCGAGGAAGGGGGGATCGTAGCGAATGGAAGTACAGAGGACGTCGCGATTATATTTAAACCTGACTCAGTAGCCAGCGATTTTGCCAATGAATAATCTTCCATATCATTGGATTAACAGAGTCATCCCTCTAGTTGCGCAATTGCGTGTTACCATGTCCTGGTAAAAGTCCGTTCGCGAAAGAGATGGCCATATATGGAGGCGCCCTCCATCGATGCACCAAGGAGCTTCTAATTTTTCAACGTCTGCCCTATCCTCCTCGGTCCCTTTGTCCTCCACGAGTGTCACGTAAATTTGGAAACTGGACCACGTAATAATAACCCGACCTATATCGAAGTTTATTTAAAGGAAAAAACTCGCCCCACGCTCTGCGCAATCGATTTTCTTTCTGTTTCTTTTTTTCCCAAATATTTGGAGCGTTGACTGCAATAACGAGGATGTTTTATGGGTGGCAATATGGCGGCTTCCTTGAGTGAAGTTGAACGCAACTGTTTCTCCAGGTGAGAATGTTATATGAAATGAAATAAAGCAATCTGTCCTGTGATTGGTGCTTCGTCCTTTCTATTTCTTCCTTTTTTACCATTTGAGTGGCAGTAATTTAAAGAATGAATTCCTGAGTGACGGTGGGAGGCGGGAGGTGAGCGCACACGAGCCGGAAGTTGATGTTAGCGACGCTATAATTGGGAATGGAGTCACATCGATAATTCATTCAGCTTCAGACTGAGAATATTTTTAATTCACTTGCAGTCCATTCCTACGCGAAAACAACTGAAATTTTCAACCCAACCCGACTGAAGTAAGCTATGGCGGCGGAAGACGCGGCGTACAGGGGAATTCTTCAGAATTAGTCAGCCATAAAGAAGATCAACATCCACAGTTTCTAAAAGAGGAAATGAGTAAAACCCGAAACAAATGGGAATACTGTATATTTAATACAGTGTTAAGACTTTCTATTCAAATTTAGCAGATTGTTCAATGGAAATAAATAAGATAAAAATAAGATTGTATATCCTCCAAAGAAGACTTTGAATTAAAAAAAGAAATGAATGCGGTTTTAGCGCAGCTGTTGCAGTACAGAAGGCTATAATTCTAAGTTTCGTCTGCCACATATTGAATACACGAATATACACATTACCTAGACACGCCTATTATAAATACCTAAAGCTCACCAACACTTTCTGCGCATAATTTGTGTCCAACCTTCTCGCCGCATTTATACAAAACTTCAAATAGACCCTTCAGTGCCTAACGCCTTATTGGGGTAGCCCAATTCGGGTCTTTTCAGCCATATTTTCTCATCCTTACACTTTTTGTTTATATAGATTGAGCTATAGCGCACCTAAATACTTAATTCCCCCCGCAAAATCCCCAATACACCCCAAGAAACACTGGGAACAAAATACATAAGACTCATAGCCAGACAAGTTCTACAGGCCTGTGGTAATATTAAATTTAACCATTTCAATCAGCCCTTTCAATAAAATTACACACCTCGCCAAGCTCCTCAGTGCAGCAACCTCCTTAACATCCCTTTTTCACTCTTCATCTCGTGCTCCAGTGTTCGCTCGACCCAGGCCACTGAAACAAAGCCTCTAAGCCTTAGAGAATGGCACCGAATGCCTCTAAATGCTCCATAGACCAACACTGCACGTTCCACAGGCGGGTGTCAGCCGCGATTTTGGAAATCCACCGTGCATGGCCCTCTGTCTAAGTGAATAACTGGCTAATATTAGATCCCAGAAAACTGTGGAAGCCGCGCACACACACGTCGTCTTTTTTCGACGTACGCCAACTTGGGGGTGGTGAAACCCGCGTGTTGGACAGTTTCCTCCGGAGCGTGGGCCGGCTTCCCGCCATCCTCGGCCGGTATAAGAGGGGCTGGGTATCGGTCCGAGCACTTCAGTCCTCTCAAAGAAACACCACAAGGTACAAGGATGGCTCTCGAACGTCAAGTGCGCGCCAAGGTACGGCCAAGTGCCCCATCGCGAAACGTCCATCGTTCAGTCGAGAGTTCAGTCTAGTGTCGAGTTCGTTGGAATCCTCATTCCCCTTTTTCACATGGGATTATCATTACTGTGACTTGCTGTGAACCTCTTGGTTTTTTTAAATTAATTTCCTTGGAAGCATACGACTTGTGGAAGCTGTTGCTAGGGGGAATTGATTATTGGGGTCTCGTGAATCTTTGTGTTTGGTATGGGGAATGGTTTATGGGGGACTTTCCAACGACTCGATCACTAAGACGAATCGCACGACGGAGTTAGAGATGTTGCATCGTAATTGTCATTGCAGCTCGCTGGAAAGCGTAACCCGGAGATGGAGAAGGAGGCCCAGGAATGGATCGAGGCCATTCTGGGGAAGAAGTTCCCTCCTAACGAGCTCTTCGAGGACGTGCTCAAGGACGGCCAGGTGCTGTGCGAGCTGATGAACAAGATCTCCCCCGGATCCGTGTCCAAGATTAACAGCTCCGGCGGCCAGTTCAAAATGATGGAGAACATCAACATGTAAGCGACTGATGGCTATTTTTACATTTAGAGAATGCCTGCTCCACTTTCGATTCCTCACTCTATCAACCACGCTATTGCGCGCTAGATTCCAGAAAGCTCTCAAGGACTACGGAGTGGACGACGTCGACGTGTTCCAAACGGTCGATCTGTGGGAGAAGAAGGACATCGCGCAGGTGGTCACTACCTTGTTCGCTCTTGGTCGCACGGTGCGTATTAATTGCAAAAGCAATTTGCTATATATTTCAAAATTCCCTACCAAACTCATCTCCCTATTCGCGGACCACAAGTCAATGACGTCCCTACCCCCTCCCCACAACCCCTCTAATTTGTCACTTTGTCAATCACAAAATTTTTTTCACTATCATATCCCGCAATATCCCACAACTCTAGAAAATTCGTTACCCTTGCTATAAGTCTCAGAAAAGAAGTCTTTTCTTGCCTCTTCCTCGCCTCTATATGGTCCCCAAGTGAGGCTAAGCTCCCGCAATTGTATTCTTCTTTTTTGCCCGCAGACGTACAAGCACCCAGAGTGGAAGGGACCTTACCTAGGGCCCAAGCCTTCTGAGGAATGCAAACGCGACTTCACGGAAGAGCAATTGCGCGCTGGTGAAGGGATGATCGGCCTCCAGGCCGGGTCCAACAAGGGAGCCACCCAGGCGGGCCAGAGCATCGGCGCCACCCGCAAGATCCTCCTTGGAAAGTAGAGAACCCCCTTCCTTTAGACCCCACAAAAATCTGTATTTTGTATGTACATGTATATAATATTACGTATTTATTTTGTATTTTGTAATTGAACGGTAATATAAATTTATTATTTACGCCGAACGGTCTCTTCAATACCCCCGGACGCCCCCCGACCCGGCCATTTTAGGCACCGAGAGAGGAATCTCTGGCGAAAGAGCGAGAAACACGAGGAAACGCGAGCGTTTCGAGAATTCTCGCGGCTGGGTAAAAATATGACAGCAGTCAGCCCGGCCAGACAGCCGTAATGGAGTTTTACAGCTGCTGGCAATGTTAAGAGAAACATCGGCGCTGAAATCTCTGTCATTCGCTGGCTCTCTTCACGCCCCCGTTTTTAATTCACTCGCCACGCAGGACAGACTGCACCCACATGTCGATTAGTGGGGGCGACTGGCGGAGGCTTCTGCTAAGCGATGCTTCACTGGAGGCCTTGGAATTTGGGGCAAAGACACAGGCTCTCCTCGATTTTATGGACCACCCACGGCGATTTTCCTTTTGAAAATTTATGGAAGATTCAGAAGATTATGCAACTTTGCGTGAAAGTAGAGTAGTTCATCCGTGACACAGACATATTTTTTGTTGGTGCCATAGTGCTGTTTTGCAGGGTGCAATCACCCCTTGAAAATTCAGAATTGTTTTTTTTTTATGAAATAAAGGGAGTACCGTGAGAGATATCGAAAAGAAGTTTAAATAAAACTTGCATTTTTTTTATACATATCTGCAAAACGGCGTAAAAATAATTATCTGAAAATCCATACTTTCCAAGTTACCCCCACCACCAATCCCTAATTCGGTAATTACTTTTCCCAGTTTTGTAGATTTAAAAAAAAGATGCAACTTTTGTTTAAACTTCTTTTCGATGTCTTTCACCGTTCTCAAGGGTTGATTTCACCCCCCTAAAAATTTATCCGTGTTGCAGATTAACTTCTATAGTTACACACATAACTTTCTGAATTTTTTGGTTACTTAACATCCCCTGTGAGAATCGTGGGTTGTTGAAAAATTGTCAAGTTGAAAAATTGATGTCCAAGTGGGATAATAGGAGGAGATGTCGGTTTAATTTTTCAGTTGATGGTCAGTTGGCAAAGTGTGTGTGGCTGTTTCCGTGTGTTTGGGGTTCGTGTATATATTTGGGGAGATAAAATTAGACGGGAAGAAATGAAAATACATAAAACGGTGGCCCAAGGTTACGAGGAATCGTGGAAAGTCTGAATCGCTGGTCGTTACTAGCATATGATAGGAAAATTAGGTGGGAAGGATTGGGTTTGCTTTTTTCTTTATTTTCTTTGGTCGAGATTGTGGCCTTCTTTGACGTGGGTTCTCAGAGGAGGCTTCAAAATATATTATGATAGATAGAGACATTGAAATTTATTAAAAGCATCGTGTTGCCTTGTTGGATGACAGAGACGTGCGGTAATTGGGCGGTAATGTAATTCTGCTTGTTTGCCCTTCACCTGCAATTTCCTTCAATTTATCTTCGGGAAGTAGTTGCGGAATTTTCGAAAGATACTGCGAGTTACAATAATATTCATTTTCATTGATTCTTCTTTTTCTCTTTTTAAAGTTATGTTACAATTTTTTATAATTCTGTAATATCTATATTCTTGAAATATTTTCATAGGGGTCTTGCAATTTTTTGCAAATATTCAATTTTCATTTTAGGAATTTTTATTCTTCTTCCAACGATTTCTATATTCTTCAATTATTCTTCCGAAGGAAATCCTACAATTCTAGAAAAGTTATTCTCAATTTATTTCATCATACTTCAGCCTTTCTTCTTTGAAATCTCTTCAATTTCTACAAATGAAATTCCAAAATTTACGAAAAAGTAACAACTTCCACATTGAAATCAATAATACTCTTGAATTCTTCCCTTTAAAATTCCACATCTCCCCCAAAAACATCATACTTTCCTCCAACTTCCTTCTCCAAAATGCTTCCCTAAAGCCTTAAATTAAAAAAATGCTTACATAATTATTGCATCTTCATCCAATAATCTTCTTCGCAAAATATCAACCTGAAATGCATAAAAAAATTCAATTTCCTTCAGTTCCTCCCATAAGTAGTCCCATAGGTACTATGTCTTCCAGATACTCCTACGACTTTACTCCCAAGAGGGGAGGTTCCTCAGGCAGCCTTCCCAAATGCAGACACGACGTGCTCAGATGCGCGAGCCACTCGGAATAATAAAATTTATAGCAGTTATATCAGACGAATAACAGGTGGATGAAAATGATACGCGGCAGCAAGTGGCGGCAAGTGTTGGCCGCCGCACGAAAATAGTGATATTGTAATTAGCATTGTGTACTGGTGATGCACGCGTCCGCCGCGAGATTCCATTTGGCACGGCCTTCGTCGCAGCATGCAGCTTCTAAATTTATTCCTTTGGTCCTTCCAGAAACGTGGGAAAGAATGTCCATTCTTAAATCATTTGATTTTCGACGATTGCAAAGCAGAAGTTACGTCCCTTCGACTTCATTGATCGAATGGCTGAAACCCTCCATACTGAGTAGTCCAAGTAGTGTGTAATATGGGGACCACGTGAAGTGTTGTAAATCGATTTCAATTAAACTTCGCAGTTAGAGAATTATAAAATATTGCACCCATGATTGACATTCCTCGTAAATACTTATTTAATGCTTTGCGAGATATTTAAGAATAAAGTTGGCATCAGGTTGACTGAGGGAAATGTATCTTTCTTATAATATACTGTTTGCTGTATATGTATATAAATTCGAACGAAGCAAAATGTAAAAGTCGTGGTGTACTGAAACTCTGAAACTCTGAAACTCTAAAACACTAAAACTCTAAAACTATAAAACTCTAAAACAATAAAACTCCTAAACTCTAAAATTCTGTAACGGTGATTTGGAAAAGTTAAAAATGGATTGAAAGATATATAGATGATTGTATGTTTTAATTGGAAGAAGTTTATAAGGGTGATTTAGAAAGATAGAAAAATTGTTGGAGGAAATTTGAGTTTCTCGCGGGGGTTGATATTATTATAGCTAATGTGAAACAAGTAAAGAATGAAGGTGTTTCAGACCTCTTTTTAGAGGATTGGTACCAGTTAATGAAGTGTCAATCACTTTCAAAATAACTTGTCGTGATTTCATGGCATAATGTTTAAGCTACGGGTAATTTAATCTAATATTAGTTTGATTAGAACCAGATGGACACCGAGACGAGTGAAGAATTACGCTAGAGTTACGAAAACAAATTGATGCTCAAATTTTCTGACGTATTGCCTGATAAAAATAGGAATTATTTCATGGTAGTAAAGCTCGTTACACAATTGTACAGGTTTTTCAGAAAAATTTCCAATGGTTGTCATGGAAGTCACAAATATTTACTAAAACCTTTAATGATTTAAAGCGAATACTTTTTCGATATAAAATTCTTAATATAAACTTTTTTACTATAAATTCTTGCTTGATAAAAACTAAAAGATTTCACAAGAACTAAAATGTGTCATTTTTGCAAAAATTGGACCGCAAGTTTCAATTAGTTTAACATACTGTTTTTTATATAAAGCATGAATGACCTAAAAAATATTAATTACAAATTTTGCAGTAATTGTAATAAATATTATCCTGCAATGGTTCTCAAACACTTTGCTTCTATTCATCTACAGAAGATGGCGTCACTTACTGGATACCAATGTTACAAAGATATCATCTGGGTTCCCCCAAAGTAGTTGATGTACCATTAGCCCCAGATGGCGTTGCATTACCTTTATGCCCATCAAATTACAAATTTGAAATAAAAAAGAAAGCTGAGAGACCTGTTGCAACAATATTTTTATTTGTTGATTTCCCTGAAGGAATAAATCAATCTTCATCGATTTCACCAGTAAAAGTTATTACGACTTGAATATTTTTAAAACTGTAGGAGTTACACAATAATTCTTTCAAATAATTTAAAAACTGCACGGATCAATTTTCTTACAATCTAATATTCAGCTCCTTTTAATCCCAATTTCTTTCCGTCCTCATACTGAATATACTCCAAAGGGTTGATCAGTAAATCTACCACTACCATTGGCGTATAATACAATAAAGTCACAATAATAACAAAAATTAATAATAATATCCTGAAGCACGTATATGGCAGTTTTCTAATACGAGGGATCTTTCGAACAAAATGGGGTCGAGTCCACTTAAAATGGCGCCCCATTCGCGTCGCCACCCCATAAGTTTTACGAGGCGAATGAATTGGCCGGAGAAGTGGAATAAAATAAAATAAAGTAGCCCGGCTAGGAAACGTGGACTCAGGAATAGATACGATCGAGGTAGTCGTTCTCATTTCGTACATACTTGGCGTGAGAAGCAACTGTGCCTTTTGATATGGCGCCAGCCATAGTCGTAGCATCCGGCAACGCGGCGGGCCTTAATTTAAATCCTTTCCACCGGTTTTTCGAAAAACGCCGCGGTTGATCCAATCTATCTTAGATTTTACAAATCGCCTGCTACGCAAAATTTCTCAATTCACCGATCTTGGCACCCTGTGCTCCAAAGAATGATTTAAAATACCCTATGAGCTAATAAAACTGTAAACAACGACAGCAGCGCCATCTACGCTGGATGTTCTTGTCTTTAACGGAACGAAACGCGAACTGGAGGAGAGTGTTACCGGCAAGATTCGTTGAGGAAACGATGGGAGAATAATATTTGACGCACCCCTCTTTTTTATTAAAAAATTGAATAAAAAAAGGAATCGCTCTTTGGGCCTTGTTTTATAAGTTTCATGAGGGAAATTAGGAAGTTATAGATTGCAGTAGTTTTTTTTGTAATATTTTTGGAATTTTCTTTCAAAATGCAGCTTGCAGAATTTTTTTGCCGTTTTGTAAATGGGAATTGGCGTATGAAGAGTAGGATAGGACCCCGAGTAAAGGGGTAGATACAAATGTAAATAGGGTGGATGTTAATTATAGTACCAGGGAGCATGATCGATTAGTAATGTTCTGCCAAAGCATTAAGCGTCTCAAATTCAGTGAGATTTCAGAAAACAAGCCGTCTCCGTTGCCATTTCGCCTCGTGAAATATAAATATGACACGCGGGAAACTCAGGCGTCGTATGCAGTTTCCAAACGAACCGCGAATGCCAGGAACTGTATTTCGCGATGTAACGGGAATCTAGAAATAATGTACGATTCTTGGCGTGAAAAATGAGTGGAAGGATCCAGCTCGTCCATTACACTTTTGACAAATAAAAATTCGATCGGTTGCACAGGATGCTTTTAAAAGACGTTATTTAAGAGAGAATCATTTTGCAATGTGGTCGCCTCACCTTATTCTTTTTTTACTGATACTGATCTACATTGGTAGAGAGATTAGATCTGCTATAGATTAATTGAAGTTTTGTGGTATCTTCAGCTACTCTCAGAATTTTTCCTCTTTTGGAAAATATTCTGACTTTCAAGGGAAGTAAAATGCAACTACTGGAGGGTGGAGGATTCTTTGGTCTGGGGAGATTGGCGGATGCTGGAGGATTGGGAAACTACCATTTGTTCATGTCTACTGCAGAAAGTTTAAGTTTTCCCCTTCATGAATTGTACCAAGTTCCTGTAGGCCACACTACGACGACAGAAGCAGCAGAGATCGTTAATCAAATCTATATAGTAGTCTTCGAGGATCCTAGTCTGTGATGAATGATAACTCTGAGATATCTAAGGGCTTGCACCCCCAATTTGAACATTCCATTGGAAAAAATATATCCCATTTTGGGTCCATATAGTGCTGGATCCTCTATTCCCAAGTCGTGCCACTCAGAAGAAGCAATACATATACCCCATTTTGGGTCCGCATAGAGCTGGATCCTCTATTCCCAAGTCGTGCCACCCAGAAAAATCAATATACCCCGTTTTTGCTTCACATACTGTTGGATACTTCATACGCAACTAGGTTCTCACATTGATGGATCCCCGACCCCCAACTCATACAATCCTCAAGAGCCAACACATCTCATTTCGGGCTCCCACACCTCTGGACGCTCCCAGCATTGCGAGCACCGGCGTCCTCCACCTTCGCCAGAGGTCCCGCACCGTCCTCGATTCATAAAACCTGTCCCCCGACAGATCACTCTAATTACCAAGCGGCATCGAGCGCTGCCTGACCTCCCACACCGGATTTATACCGCAACGTGTCCGCGCAATCAAGGTTCCTCCGCGTCTCGAGCGCCCCTCGGCCGGCCTAAGTTTGCGCAACGGTCTCGCGGGAGTGTCCAGAGAGGGTTTCGCGCGGCCGAATCATTATGTCACGATAATGTAACAAGTTAGCGTGGAGCGGGCGGCGGGTAGGTACGCCGGCGGGCGAATTGGCAGCCACCGAAGAAATATTAAATCGGCTATGCGGGAGATGCAGGGATATTTCGGCGGTCACCTTGAAAAATATTCGTCACCGGGCTCGGTTGCGGCTACGCGAGATGCTTGGGCCGGCCCGCCTGCCCTCTCCGGCCCGCCTTTCTATTATCGGATCCGCTATCAGATATCATCATTATCGAGGGACACGTTTATTGCCACCGAAATACATCTTCGAGGATAAATTGTCGCGCGAACGCGGCACTCGGGCCCTCGGGCAGCTGTGGGCCGCGCTTCATCACTCTTAACGAATGCGTTAATGAGCGATTAATGTCGCCGTAAAACGCCCGCGTGCGCGAGCCACGCCGTCGCGGCTCTAATTGCGTGAAACGCACTCGAGGAGCGATAAAACAGTGACGGATCGCCGTCCGACGGGCGGCGAATCGATCCTCGTTGCGTCGAGGGATCGGCTGAGAGACGCTCGACCGAATTTGGGAAACCTTGGGGGGGAGGAAAATGGAGGAAGGTCGGCCAGAAAATAGGTCTAGCCGTTTGGAAACGATCTTTGAGAAAGTCGAGGCTTCGAATGGACGCTAATTAGACGCTACAGCCGGAGCCACTTGTGGCGCGCTCCCCCCACCATGCCGGCCAGTCTCCCCTCCACGCTGGCGCGTGGAGCGAAAGTGGGCGTGGCGCTGTACGCGAGTCGAAGTGGGGGAAGCCGTTTGGAGAGGTCTGTACCTTTGGTTGAGACTATAGTCGCCGAGGAGCCGCTATTTAAGCTGCAAAATGTATTTCTTTCATATAATTATCATGGAATAAAATTTATTTTACCAAAGAAAGACTTCGTCCAACCTCCAAGATGTAACGTAAATGTTCTGAGAAATAATATCCCACGCAATTGAAACGCAATGGCAAGCAACGAACCACTATTGCGCCAGCAATCGAATTAACAATTTACAAGCAGGAACTCGCGATTAATTCCGCGAATGGCGTTCCGTAAACGGCTGCAATCGTAAAGCCAAACGGCCGGGGCCTAATTAAACTAGGTGTTCTCGGCAACAAAGTGCGCGAAATTGTATCAAAATTAGGATGCTGACTGTGCCATCGGAAAAGGGGAATTGAAGATTGTCCAAGTAATATTGGCAGAAGTGGTTCGCGGTGAATAATGGTCCCCTATATTTAACCGTGCCCGAGCCGCGGTAAATACGAGGACAGAGCTTTCTTTGATGACGTCAGGTGGGGATTTTTTCCGAAACGACATTCCGCTCGAAGGGAGGCGAAGTGGATCGTACGGGAATCGCGGGAACGTTGGCTGAGCTAGCGGGTGGTGGACCTGGAATTCGCGCATAAATCCTCCAGAACGATGAATTCGATGGATCAGCCAAAATTCGATGGCGATTCGGGCCGCGTATTTCATCGTGATTGATAGGCGAACCGATAGTGGGACGTGTCGTAAATCTTGCAATAATTAACCCTGCAGCTGCAGCCGGGCTTTCGGTGACTTCTGTCAGATTTTTCGGTGGGCTTTTGCGGGCACAGAAATATGGTCCTTTTAGGGGTGGTATATAGTTTGCTTTCTTCATCTAGAATTATATTTTAGGCTTTAGATTGAATGTTTGTTTATATCCATAGTTGTATATACTTTGTTTTCTTCGCCTAGAATTATATTTTAGGCTTTAGGCATAGTGGATTTTAGCAGTCCCTTTGCGATACTTAGATTAAAGTAGCCACTGTTTAGTCTGGTGACTATTATGGGCATAAATTGCATTCTGAATAGATTTAGTTAGTTGTTTGAGCTCTTAGAAGAAGTCGTTTGTCATTTCTGTGGCATCTCGACCATGTGGCTCCTGGAGTTCACTATCCTGGGTTCGTTTGTTGCCTAGTTTTCCACTAGTGGTGTGGGATCAGTAGTAAGAAAGCATCAAAAGATACCAAAAAATTGGGGGAACATATGCATTAGCTGACAAAACATGTGTGTATGCATATCGATGCCACAATAGCATGTCATGAGACTGGGAACTGTAAAGTTGCCAGTAAACAATGAAGTAAGCTTTTCAACACACTTCACCCAAAGATCAACACCAGACTGAAGGTGGTGTACACAAAGTTTCAAGTGGTAATTCCTATAAATAGTCAGACATAACGCTGTGAATGATGGCTGTCAGTGACTTCGATCATACTTAGTGAAAATTAAAGTTTTGTGACGACACCAAGTTACCACTTCGTGGTCATTTCTCCTATGCCTCATCTTGATCGTAGCAAAAGGCTACCACTTGAAAATTAACTGAACTTTGAACCATCACTTGTTAAATCAGTAGGTACACTAAAATTCTATTAAAAATAAATCAGTAATCGAATATTCATCATCCCCCTAAAATTTGAAGAGTGCCACAAGCCTGGAGTCCAATATCCTGAATTCGATCGAAAGAATTGAACGTAGGGATGTCTAAAATGTTCTTTATATCACTCCCGTTGGACCTCATATCATCAGCTAAAGTGTTGCATTTATTTTAAGAGGGACGAGTAAGTAAATATTGCGGCGTGGGTGGAGGAGCAGGAAGAAAGTGAGCCAGAGGTTACTCGTGAATTGTTTGCGTAGAAGACAAGCATTGTCGCCAAGTGTTATATCTCGTGTTACCCCGAGATGCAGCTGGTGACTCACGTAGCTTGCGAAACGCCTAATTCGCCACCAGTCATTGTCTCGATTCTACTTTTAAAGATCCGCGCGTAATACTCGAGCCCGTCCGCTTCAGACTATTGGGTGCCTGCGGGCTCCTTTCCACCTTGCCCGATTAATGCGACGCAGAAATTCGCAGAAGTTCTTTTTCCAATACTTAATTTAATCTTCGATCATTGCTGAGGAATTCTCAGTTGGCAGTGTATACGTAAGATTTTACCAGTTTTGCGTAAATAATGTAGCTAACAATAGACGATGACTACCAGGTGAATCCGAGAATTTCCCAAATTCCCGAGTCCAATTTTAGAACTAAAAATTCGCAACGTGGAGGAGGATTAGATGAATTCTAAGGTGAATGAATGTCGGGTGATTCTGTAATATTGATTAGGATTGCAATATTATATAAAATTAATGGGTAGTGGTAGGAGTAAGAATAGAGTAAACTGTAATGTTTCCTAGAGTGGCGGATCGTTAGCACCGCTGTGAAATCTTCTTAATTAATCTCTCTCAATTCAGAACCCGATAGAGCCATTGCGCTGGTGCCAAACTGCTACATTTTATAAGTAGGTCGTTCACTTAAGTAAAACCATGGCATTAATCACGAGATCATTTATAGGCGGCGGGTGACCACACAGTGAATGGCTGCTACCACTTATGGTCTTTCTGAGCTAAGATCCTCCGCAACTGAGGCTTTTTCGAATTAGGAGACCTGAATTAGGATTCTTCTAAACGAGGGATCTTCTCAACTGGGGTCCTCCTCCACCATGGTTCTTCTCAATTAGGGTTATCCTCAATTAGAGGGTTCGTAAACTAGGGTTCCTCTCCACTAGGGTTTTCCTCAACTCTGGTTTGATCAGCTAGGGTTCTTTGCCACTAGGGTCCCTCTCAATTAGGGGTTTCCTCAACTAGGGTTCCTCCCCACTAAGTTTCTTCTCAACTAGGACCCGCTCATCTAAGATTCTTCTCAACTAGGGTCCCCCTCGACTGATGTCCTCCTTCACTAAAGATCTTTCCAACTGGGGTCTTCCTCAATTAAGAATTTTCACTACTATGTCCCCCAAATAAGGTTCTTCTAAACTAGGGTTGCTTTCACCCACTAGGTCTTCCTCCACTAGGGTCCTCCAAATCTCAGTACTTCCTAAAATAACGCCATCCTAGTATAAAGTCCTCCTAACCCAAAGCACTTTACCTACAATCCTCCAAAATAACGATCCCACAACCTTAAGGTCCCCCTAAACTACTTTTACCTCTAATTTACATCTAACCCAGATCTAACCTCTAACACATTCCTAAACGCACGATAATCACCTGACCTCCAACCCAAGCGAAGCATAATCGAAGTCAACCTTAATTCCTCACCAACTCAACCTAAACAGGCCTAACTCCCAAAAGAAACTACAATCCAACCACGGTACGCAGAAGCCACTCTGCACACTCCACACCAAGAAACAGTACTCTAATTCATGCCTATCCCCCCCCCCCTCCCCACTCAATTTCTCACCCTCTTTAATCGTTTTTCCTTCGATTCCCCGTTCTCCGTGGTTCGGGCTGAGTCACCGAGCGTGCAAGTGTCTCGAGGGCGTCTGCTAAGTCACATGCTAAATTTGGTTACCTTACCAACGGGATTGTATTACGCGCGTGGGCTTATTCTAATATTTCGGATGGCCGCGATGGCAACTAGGCCGCCTCTCTCGCTATACTTATATCTGCTTCCCTGAGCACCGATGCTCAGCCTCCCCGCGACCAAGAGGAAATGCCTCGGTCGCCTGGCAAAATCTCACCCACCCTCTCCCCCCCTTTTCGTCTAAAGGTAAAACCCCCGCCAGGCGTCCTCGGCCTCAGAGGGAGGGCACGAAGGACATTAACAACGAACTTAATCGCTGTTTTTCATTCACCTTCATCGTGTTTGTAAACAGACGTCTTGACAGCTTATTTTTAAGTAGTATAACCTTATGATGGCACCGACAAACGGTTTTCAGGGCTGTCGCTTTGTACTTCTCGAGGGAAATAATTATTTGTCGGGGGAATTTTGTTTCCGTACAGGTTTTCGGAGGTTTTTGAAATTATCTTTGAAAAGATGGCGGTTGTGGGAAGCAAGGGGGATGATCGAAAGATGTTCGGAATTTATGGAACCGGAGGATCGAGTCGGTGCTTTCAAGGGATTATCCGAAGAGGGTAGTGTGCAGAGTTTCTTCCGCGATCATGTAACACCCGCGGCAGGACGGAAATAATTTCAGGCTGCGAAGGGGAGTGAAGGAGAGACGGTCAAGTGGAACGAGTCAAGAATTTCTGCATTATGCACTGCACAAACTCAATCTAACGGCTACTAATAGCACTCTCCCCTGCTTTCTGTGCCGTGCCACCTATCCCCGTGCTATCAGCTTAATTTCAACGCTGCTGAAGATTCCCCTAGAGCAGTGACAAAATCCCAACCATTCACCGTTCCTTCGTCGTCTACGAATCACTAAAAATCAATTTCCGCGATAAACTTTCCTCTCCGCATCTGCCATCAGATTTTCGCAGACTATTTCAGTAATTCCATAAGTCTATTTGGAAAATATTCCATAAAATGGGATTCCAACTTGTTTCCCTAAATTTTCTTTCAGCAATGTGTGCACTAAAAGTCCACGCAAATTTTGTATTCTTCCGTTTTTGGATATTTGGAGTCTTCGAGTGAAGGAACGTGAGAGAATCGTGGAGGAACCGCGAGGGAATCTGAGTTGCATACCGGATCAGCGTTGAGATCGTTGCACCTCCAGGTTGAATATAAATAAAACGGCTGCTTTTTGCGATCCCGTGAATTACTAAACGTTTCCGTTTCACGACAACTTCCGTTACTTTCGACGCGAATATTTCCATCGCGATCAAACTGGCAGCCCATTTTCGGGAACGTAATTAGATCCTAGTGTCAATCACGGCGATAACGCTCCGCGCTCACGCGTCACGTGTCTCCCACTTCGCTTCGAATAATCGTCTATTAATATGTGTTTTACAATAACGTTTTAAGGGTGCAATAGCTGGCAATTGTAATGCTTCGTTTCTCGAGGGGGAATTTTTGTTCTTTTCATTCGAGTTCGTTGACCCTAGGAGTGCTTAGTGCTCGCGAGAAAACAGAGGCGTGGTGGGGGGAGTAAGTCCTGAAGAGGGATGAATAGAAGAGGGTTTAATTTAGTAGAAAAAGATTTGGAGGAATTCTGCATTTGGCGTGGAGGGGAAATTTAATTTGACCTGGGATTAGCGGTTGTTCAGTTTTGGAGCTGATGAATTTCTGCGAAAGTGATGCCTATATCCAGGGAAAGAGTGTAATGTTGATACAGTTGGTAACAGATATTTTAATACGACGAGGGAATTTTTAGATGACTTAAGATTGAATGTGAATGGATAGAGAAGTTACACCTGACGTATCAGTAGCACTCAGCTAGCTTCAGCTCTGACGAACAGGTATCTCTGTTCAAAGTAACGGGTCCATTAAGCAGAGAGCCAGCTGTTGAGTGAGATACACAGAAAGCAACTTTAAAAAGGGCATTCCGATGAAATTGGTAAAATCTATGTATATCAGTAGAGAATATAATTTAATTTGTGCAGTCCTTATTCTGGGGAAAAGATATGTATGTCCTTCTTAATTAAGTTATTTCTCAGTTTGAAGTCCTCATTCAGTGAGGTCCCCTTAAATTAAGGTCTTTTTAAAATATGATTTTCCCAAGTTTAGGTTTTCCTAAATTTAGGTTTTCCAAAGCTAAGATTTTCCTAAGCTATTGTCTTTCTAAGTTTAGGTTTTCACAAACTAAAGTTTTCATAAGATAAGGTTTTCCTAAGTTTAGGTTTTTCTAAGCCAAGGTTTTCCTAAGTTTAGGTTTTCTTAAAGTAAGGATTTCTTAAACTAAGATTTTCCTAAGTTGGGATCTTCCTAAGTTTAGGTTTTCACAAACTAAAGTTTGCCTAAGCTAAGGTTTTCCTAACTCAAGGTTTTCCTAAACTAAGTTTTTCCTAAGTTTAGATTTTCACACCTTAAAGTTTTCCTGGGCTAATATTTCCTTAAGTTCAGGTTTTCCAAAGCTAAGATTTTCCTAAGCTGTTGTCTTTCTAAGTTTAGGTTTTCACAAACTAAAGTTTTCATTAGATAAGGTTTTCCTAAGTTTAGGTTTTTCTAAGCCAAGGTTTTCCTAAGTTTAGGTTTTTCTAAGCCAAGGTTTTCCTAAGTTTAGGTTTTCTTAAAGTAAGGATTTCTTAAACTAAAATTTTCCTAAGCTGGGATCTACCTAAGCTTAGGTTTTCACAAACTAAAGTTTGCCTAAGCTAAGATTTTCCTAACTTAAGGTTTTCCTAAACTCAGTTTTTCCTAAGTTTAAATTTTCACACCTTAAAGTTTTCCTACGCTAATATTTCCTTAAGTTCAGTTTTTCCTAAGCTAAAGTTTTCCTAATCTAAGATCCTCCTAAGCTAAAGTCCTCCTAAAACAATGTCTTTTTACCCAGGATCCTCCTAAACTACAAACCCCCAAAGCGAAGATCTCCTCAAACTAAATTACCATAAAAATCTACAAAACAAAAAAAGCTACACAAAATACCTTTCCCACCTCAAAATCCCCACCATTTCCACTTTCTCAAAGACAAAAGCACCAAGAAGGAACTCCACTACAATGGCTTATCTCCGCCAGCGATCTCTCCTTGCAGCATCCGCGTGGGCGTGCACAATCATATACTAGGGGCTTTTTACATAAAGCCACGTGCACGCGTGTAAGCCCTTCTAAAAATAGAAATTTGAGCAAGATACTATTAATAGCGGATGAGTGTGTTCCCACAGCCGTGGGCCACGGCTCTCACTCGCTTATGCCCGTTAGTAACGACCGGCTTTTCGGAAGACCGCCCCTTCTTTCGTGCCTCCTACAACCGTCTAACGAAAGAAACGGAATTCGATCCTTGCGCATCTCTACCCCAATTCGGATCGAAATAACCTGGAACCATGTCGATCCACCGTTCACCTCTCTTCCTTCGACCTCGCCAACGGCGACCAAAATGGCGACGATGCTTCGCCCTTAAAAATGATCTACACCCACACCAACGATCTCAAGCCAATCATGACTTAGATATCTAACTATTAAACTAGCATTTACAATATAATAATGCATTTAATCTTCTTTTATAAAAATCTCAGCAACTTTCTGTCAGAAAATCCGTCAATTAATTGTATCGTAAAGTCCATTTGTGGAGTACAAATTTGCTCCCGACTTTTTTTGTGTGTTGAGGGTTTCCATGTTGAAGAAGCGAGGCAACGCAGTGAGGGTGTTAATCTTAAAATTATTATGGTATCGCGTTGCCGTTTCACGCGAATGCCATTAAGCCTCGGGAGCCGGTCCAAAATGTATGAGTAATAAATTTATTTCTGTGTTGTCTCCGGCTGGTTCATCGCTCAGAAAACACATTTACCTCTGTAGCACAATAATGCGTAAACGAAAACTACAGTGCTGCTGTGATACAATTATGATTCACGACAGTATCGACAGTGCTCAGCCAAGACCATTAAAATATTCCCAAGAATTCCCACGAAACAAAAGTGACATTAATTCAACTATTTCGTTGAAAAGCGAATGGAAAATTTGCAATTTAACAGAATTCTGGATTGTAGCGCGTGGACGTTTTTATTGCTCATTAAATTATTTCATTTGTATTTTATTCCAGAATTTTTTCAGGAGTTTTTTTAAACTCTTCGCGAAACAGTGGAACTCGATGATTTATAAATAAATTCACACTTTTCTGCCGACAAAAGTGGATTATAATGTTTCTCAACTGTTTTCTCCACGACTCCTACTTTTTATATCGAATTTTATACGGCAACTTTTCACGATCGCTCGTTTATTGCATTAGTAAAATTACTTTATTAAAAATTCATTTTCAAAGTTTCGTTGTATATTTTTTAGCATTTTTTGGAAGAATTGTTGAATAGTTTTAAATTTCCCAGATTCTTGCTGAAAAATTCTTGAATCTACGAATCCACAACATATTCTCACAAAAGTTCTCAATTTTCAGCCACCGTTAAAAGCAGAACCTTCCCTCGCAATTAAACATAAAAAATCCTGGTACTCCAAATGAATCTTCCTGCAGGAATATCAAAACCAACAGCACCCTTCAAACCTGAGGTTCAAAAATAAAATCGCTTAAAAACAGCAAAAATTCAAAATAAAATAACTTCAACGTGAAACTCCTTCCACAAGTCTCCAAACTACCTCCATCCCCAAAATACAACTAAAAACCATCACAATCACAATTTTGAATTTTGAATTTTCAATTTTCCCCATCCCAAAGCCTGAAACCCACCACCCCCTCCACGCGAAGCACCCAACACCAGCTACCAAAGATCTCACGCACCCCGAAAGGTGTCCAAAAAACCGTCTACCGCACCCCACTCCGAAAATTCCATCCGAATCCATGGTGACCATGTTGGTGCTCATGGCAGCGGAGCTTTTCCATCGAGGATCGACTTTGCCAGCCACGTAGCCGCTCGAGGCTCGTTACCCGGGGTATAGTGTAACACCCCCGCTGGTGGAAGGCGGCTAGCACTCCCTCTGCGACGCCGCGACGCTGTCGTCAACAGCACTGACGTTCCGATGCACACGTGCCGTGTGCAAACCCCTGGCTATGACTAGGACGGCCACGACGCGAGAACAGCCATTCGAATCCAGTATTAGTGCGGTGTAGAGTGCTTCTTGGTGTTTCTAAGCCTGACGCCTGCCTCCTCCCCGAGTTTCCATTCTTGAGTGACCGTCGAGCGATAGCGGTGGTGAGTACGCCCAGACAGACAGTGATAACGGAGGATCGGCTGTTCCCGAAGGATCGTTACATTCGCGCGACACATGGGTCAGGACATTTCCATGTTATTTGGCTGGCCCTGGGATTGGAGGCCCCCGATGGTAGAATGTTGGAGGATTGAGGCTGACTATGGGGGACTGAGGATGGGAGTGCCGAGTCTTGTAGTAAAGTTTCTCGCGGGAGATTCTGTAGATATCTTGATTGCCGCTGGTGCGTGAGTTAGGGATGGGAAAATGGGACACTGTTTTGGGGTTTTACTGGGTTGGATACAAATTTTGAGGAATGTACTTAAAGAGGGTTTGGAGTAAGCTTTTGTTTCTAAGGCTTTAATTGGTTTTTCCCTATTCTGTGATTTATGAGACGTTTTTTGAGTTGCTCCTTTTTTGCAATGAGTGGTGAGTGGTGAGAGATTAGAGGGTTAATTTTGTAGAGGTAGTTTGTTTCATGGAATTGATTTGAAGACTCTAAGAGGTTCTAGTATAGAATACGAATTTTGCAAGTGTGGACCCACTTTTGAGGTAATGGACCCGGGGAAGTTTTGAAATATTTCAAGGGGGAAGCCCACCTGCACCAGGGGCTACATTTAATCCTTGCCTCGAAGAGCAGAGCCAGGTGGTCCATACAGTTAAATTCACGCGGAATTCCATGAAATTTGAGATGGACCAGATTTAGTATACACGGGGGTGGCACCACTCCCTCAGAGTGTTATGATGTAATAGCGGCGATACGAGGAAACACAAACACCAGAGCATATCTGATACACAGAGGTTACTTCGAGAAGCTTTCTGCTTCCAGAGACTGAAAGCCTAAATTAAATTCAAACAACCCTAAATTCTGCACCCTTAGCGGAAACAAAATTAAGAGAAAAATAGTTAAGAATATTCCAAAAGCATCAATTAAAAAATCAATCCCGAGCTAGGTCTGGACAGCCAAAGACTATTAATAAATTAGATTAATCAGAAATCATCCCTCGAATCTTACGAAGATTCTCAAAGAACATTTTCATTGGAAAGCTTCGGATATTTTGTCGCTGTCGTCGAGTTTTTCGAAATAAGAAGTCAAGTAGGAAGCGAGTGTTTTCTTTTTCGTTCGAATCTATCGTATCAACTCTATGGAAAAGACACGAGGATGTGCAGGTGTCGTAGGTAGGGGTAATGGCGCCCGAGTTGTGGAGAATCTAGCACCTTCCCTAATACGGCTTCGCGAGCCGGCTCGCGTCTGCACGGATATAGAATCCTCCGTCTCTCTTCCTACTCCCTCGTGGTAACTCTAGCGTCTCTACTAAAATACTATGTTGCTACTCCACTTGCCGCAACAGCCGGTAACCAAAACTTACTTGTCTTTGGATTTCAACTTTTTCTATGACACTTGCTGGGATCACTTTGCACCTGCAGTACATTTTATAATGAATCGATGAGATTGGGGGTCTTTTAGAGCCATTATATTGTGATTTGTTTAATTTTTGGGGAACGGAGTGAGTCTAGAGCAGTTTTTGTGATGAGCTTTTTTATATTCGATGGGGTAGCATTGGCCCTAATTTTTGTGATGGGATTGGGAGGGGGGTTAGTAGAGTCACTCTATTGTGATTGCTATATTTGCTCAAAATTTTAATTTTTTTGAAGTGTCTTTTGATATTTTGTGGAATAATGAAAGTAGGGTGGTTTTTGTGATAGGGAGGGGGTAGTCATCCTGTTGTGATTGCTATATTTTCTCTGTTTACATAGTTTGCAATTTTTGGCGAGATAATGACTATAGAGTAGTTTTTGTGATCAGATTAGGGATTTTAGAGCCACCCTTTTGTGAGTGCTATGCAATACCCTAACTCCATCTTTTTCTATTTCTTCACGCAAACTATGATTCTGGAGGACCCTTTGTAATTAGACTTGGAGCAACCCTATTGCCATTACTGTTTCTGCATTAAGCGTTAATTCTTTACCATTATTTCACAAAATTCTTTTTACGATCCTCACTACTTTTAATTTCATCAGTCACGTGATTAAACCCTCAATCTTCTTTTACCCTTTCACAAGACTACTATGCTTGCAGACCTCGTCGAGTTTTAAAGATTTTATACTACTTTATTCTATAGTAGCTAATATCATTCATTCATTTCATTCATGCAAGACACTCCAGAAATTATGGGGGATCAAAATTTTAACCCCAACGATTTTCGGAATATTTTATGTCCTTACTATCACTACGACGGATAATATTATTACACACTTATAAGATAATTATTCATGGATCTTTGAAAAGCGTTGTGGGCGGACCTTAAGGTTCTACCAGAGTTTCTGAAATTTTTATAATTTCGTTTAATGTTACACCATCATTGTAGAATGAAAAATTTAAGTGAAATTCAGGGGAAAATAGGAATTCTCTAGGAAGTGGAATGTTACTATGGGTAATATCAATGACGTCATTATCCTGATACCAGAGATGTCTCTTTATATATTCGATGCTCCTTTTTCTGCTTCTCAACAACTTTCTCCTTCTTCTTCTTCTCCTGTTTCCAAGTATTTTTGCCTAAATACACGTCGAGACTCAGCCTGGCCACAAAAATAGACTCCTTCACCAAGAGTAGAAGACTGAAACTGTTTACGTTCCTCGGGAGAAGTTAGGTAATCGCAAGCCGATTTGCCGGTGTTGCGACGTTAACATTCTTTTCTCCGCGTAATGCCTTAGAATTTCAGTTACCCACAAAGTAACGAATAAAAAATTCTCAGAAATACACTCCGTTTAGAAATGAATTGTTAATAAATAATTTACGAGTCAATGTCTCTTATTCCCTATCTGTAAATTAATTTTAGTTAAATTTCGAGTGAGAAAGTAAAAGCAGAAAATTCCATAATGGTCTTCCACCTTCCAAAAATTCTGCTTATGAAAATTTTGATACTTTTTCTCGTTAATCGTCAGAATTTTCTCGAGTTCTTTGGCCAAGCGTCGAGGTCCGATTGCAAAAATAGTTACTCACGGTTGTCGACGGCAAGTGGGAAACCACGAATGCTTTAGGTTTTAGTCAGCAGACGGTTAAGTAACCGCAAGACGCGCTGCTATTCCAGCGCTGGCCTCGTGTATTTTCAACAAATCGTTTGTTCTGGTGTTCGGACACTCGTGAAGGATCGTTTCAAAACAAATAAAATATCAATTTCTCACTGGGGTTAAACTCCACCAAGGATGAAATGCAAAATCAGTTTTCTGAAGTATCCCATTAATTTTAATTAATTTAATTAATCTGCTTTTAAATACAAAATCCGATAATTTAATTAAAATAAAACAGTACTTAGAATCTTATTAAAATAAATTTCGAATCCCAGGCAGACTTCCTGAGCCCAATTTTCAAAATCGATTTTCTCCTAAACAATGGCTCATATGGAAAAACTTTAATCTACATTTTCGGTCTATTTTTGAACGTGGAACAATTTCCATTCGCCTTTGACTACCCACTTATCAATACTGAATTTAAGATGTAATTAGTTTAAACCAAACAATTGTCTAGGAGGGAAATTATTTATTTCGCGTCAGATATTTTTCGAATCTTTGATAGTTTCGATAGTAACGCACGTTCTTTTTCTTTTCCAGTATAAACAAAATGCCTTTCAAACCAGTAGAACACCCCAAGTGTCCCAAATGCGGCAAATCCGTGTATGCCGCGGAAGAACGAGTTGCCGGAGGCCTCAAATGGCACAAGATGTGCTTCAAGTGCGGTAAGTGTCCAACAAACACCTCAGATCACTTTAACAAAACATTTAAATACCACCAGAAGTGAATTCTTAATAAATTTATCTCTCAAAGAAATTCTGACGAACTCACTTCGTCAATTTTTAATATTCAAACGTCACAACTGATATTCTTCGACCTAGTAGCTAAACCACTAAACAATTTTGAATTTACAAAGGCGAAAAAATAACACGGTGTCCGTCCACGAGTTGTCAGGGAGCGCTCGTTGCGCAAAACACCATCGGGCTTTTTAAATTTAGACGCTTCTATAAATAAGGTTTATGTCCGTCCCGGATAGGTTTTTCTTGGCCTTAATTAGTTTTGCGTGCCAGCCAGAAATCAATTGTGACCACCCAGCGCGAAGGTGCAACGACCCGCGTCGACCGTTTTACAAAAATTCCTACTTTGCGATCATCCTCGAAATAGGACGCCGCCCCTTCCAAACCATCGAATACACATTTTCGCGTTGAGGACCGGCCCGGAAATAAGCTGCATGGATAATTCGGGCGATTAATATCGCCTGCACGGTGGTATTTTCAAAACTGTGCCCTCGTTGTTACCGGCAGGAATTTTGAATAAAAAATGATCGCTATTCACGGCATAGTCAAATCGCTGAGCGAGCAGCGACGTGTAACTGAAAGACGGATCCGTGTTAATCGAGAATAGCGGGTCACTGTTTCACTTTTGACGAGATTGACGCGAGGAACGGTGGTTTATATTTTAGATTTTAAAACGTTGAAGATACGTTCTACGTTGACGTTGGGACGTTTCCTAAAAGTATCTTGTACCGGATGGTACTTTGTTACATGTTGGGAGTATATAAAGCTAATTGGGGAAGTAACTTGACTGGGGTCTTAGAAATGTTTTTGGGAAGCTACCGAATCAAAATACCTGGATACATTTTTGTATTTCTCGGAATTGGTTTCGTGATTTTTTAAATTTTTTTTATTAATAATAAATCTATTATTAATATTGAAATTGGTAAAGATAGGTTTTGAAAGGAAATCTAGAATACACGAGGAGGAAGCAAGATATGAACCGCGAAGCGATATGCTTGGGGACTTTAACTGTTATGAAGGCCACCGGACCACCGTGCCGAGAGAATTTTCCCCTATTTTTTCGGAAAACGCGCACTAGAAACGTCAACACCGCTAGCAATAATTCTAAAACTTGACAATAATTCTCTCCGCATCCAAAACCCGCGAAGAGCTATTTTTTAAAAAAAGGAAAGGTCCCCAAGCTCGTACACAACGGTACCCAGAATGCCGTAGCCAACGAAGGGTGTCTGTGTTCCAGGTCTCTGCGGCAAACTGCTCGACTCGACAAACTGCACCGAGCACGAGGGTGAACTATTTTGCAAAATGTGCCACGGTCGCAAGTTCGGCCCTAAAGGATACGGCTTCGGTGGAGGCGCTGGTTGCCTGTCCATGGATCAGGGCGAGCACTTGAAGAGTAGCGAGTGAGTGCACCTGACGTCGTCCGACCCTCCCCCCTCTCTGTACCACCAACCCCCAAGCCCCTCTGTCCGACCCCAGCCCCCCACCCCTCCCCGTAACAAAAAGGAAAAAGAAAAGGAATTCTCTCCAGTTCGTTTGTGACCACCTGTCCCCGTAATGAAAGAGCCGTTACGCGCCGTGTGAACCGAAAATAATAATTTGGATCGAACCACATCGAGCCAGCCTAAGATCCAACAGCACGAATCCTCTTCTTGGGTACGGACATACCGTATCCTGAGGAACGTAATCGGAAGGAGCGGCAGCCCACTCAGAACCCAAGGAACCGAGAGCATGCGTCTGCGTATATATGTGTATACAGCATCGCCAATCTGTAAATCCACCCACCCCCACCTTACGACACCAAAAAACCACCCCCTAAACGGCCGCTATAACAACCGGCGTTACTTTTCGTTTGTACCCCCATTGAATTCTGTCTCTTGTTGGAGCCCCGCGTCACCGCGGGCCGGCATTTCATTTTCGATACACTCCTCCACAATTTATTTTCTCTCATTCGTCTGGTCCTCCTTTTTGTGACTTTTCTCACCCCTCCCCCCGCCCCCCCCCCATACCCCCACGCCCTCTGCTCCACGATCCTCTCGTCGTCCATCGACGCCAACAGCGATGATGATGGCGATGGTGATGACAACATCGACGACGACGACGACGTTATAATAATGTTAATTAACTTGTGTTTAATCTAGTCGACTATCTTCTTCTTCTACTTCTACTTGTTTCTCTTCTTTTTTTTTTCTTTTTTGGTTCGTTGGTCACGTTTTAACTTTGTCCCCCACCCCCACCCCCTCAACCCCTGTTTTTCTCTCTCTCTCTCACACACTTGTCTTCTTTTATCTCTCTCTCTCTCTCTCGTTCTGTTCCTCTTATTTTGTTTTCTTGTTGCCTCACACGAGCCCCCCCCATTTTTTTCTTTTCTCTCTCCCGCGCGCCCCCGGCGCGCCCGTTTACGAATTACTGTTACAATTGCATATGTGTCTACCCTTTCTCGTTTCTTTTATGCGATTACTACTACCTACTACTACTTACTACTACATTACTCTAGTTTATAGAATCATTTGTACCATCTGTAATAAGTGCCATTAAAAGACGAAAAAAGGGAAAGAAAAAAAAACAGAAGAATCTGGTGTTCTTCATTGACGATACAACGGCGTACTTTCTCGCATAGACGGTCGGACAAAAATGTTGCTGTCATCCGGGGAGGGAGGGTGGGGAAAAACAGCGGGGGACGGTTCCGTTCGTCGCCGTCGAAACCAAAACCGTTACTGTGGTACAGTGATTCGGGAGAGATAATTTATCTAGCCTCGGAAGTGCCGGGAACATTTTTGGTCCCACTGTACATGCACGAAACACACCCACTTAGATGTACGTGTAGCTCCTTTTGAAAAGAAAAGCGAAAAAAAAAAGAGAAGAAAAGAGAAATAACGAATCCCCCGTCGGACCTGGCATCGACGACTAAAAACAATAAGAGGGAACTAACTACCGCCAAGGGGTTGATGGAAACGCGAGAGTGAACGCACGAGTTCGCCTCGCGAGCGCCAGGTTACGTCCTCGTGAATAATACCCACCCCCCGAGCCTCCCGAAAACCGCCCACACCCCCTCTCTGTCTCTATCTCTTTGTCTCTAAGAAAGAATCGAAAGAAAGTACAAGAAAAAAAAAAAAGAAAAGAAAGAAACAAATCAAACACCCTCGTACCCCCGCCAGCCCCGCTGAGTGCGAGCCAACCGGAGGCCCATTGAACAATATATGCTGTCGCTTTATCACGAGCCTGTGCGCAACCCCTCGTGATAAAGGGAAGTAGCGAGTAACCAAACAAAATGGTGAGCACCGAGTCAGATTCCACCTCTCTCTCTCTCTCTCTCTGTCTCTCTCTCTTTCTCTCTGACATCTATATCTCTCTCTCTCTATCTCTCTCTCTATCTCTCTCTGCCTCTCTCTATCTCTTTCTTCTGCCTCACTGTCCGCGTGTTATTGAACAAGAGAACGAGCTTACTTTGGTTTTCTGTTTCATTTTTTTCTCTCCTCTTAGTTTTCCAGTTTTTTTTTTGTTCTTTACATTTTCTCTGTCACCGTCACTGCCTCTGTATCTCTACGGTTTCTCGATCCGCACACCCTGCACGGCCTCTCGTACCTTGTTTCGAAACACGTAACCCCGTAACCCTGCTAACACGTTAACTCTATGGGTGCTTCGACAGTGCGCGCGCGCGCTTCACAGACTGAGACACACGTCCAGGCGTAGAGACGAAGGAAACACCGTCAGGAGTGCTTTCAGCTGGCGCCCACGATCATTTTCGAACCCGCCCTCCCCCGCCACCCTCTCAACAGCTACTGTTCTCTCTGCCCTGTTTTTTCTGTTTTTTTTTTAGACACGACTTTCTTTCTCTTTCACATGTTTCTTCCACCTGTGCCGCCGTTTCTCTCCCTCCTCTCACGAGTCTCTTTTAATCTCTATTTCTTTCTCTCTATCTCTCTTTCTTTCTGTCTATTTCTTTCTCTCTCTATTCCCACTTCTTTTTTTTCTCCGAGTAAAACGTATTATTTATTTATTGTCGCACACGATCCGCTTCTTGGCTCTCCTCTCGGGGCTCGGCGGAAGCCACTTGCGTGGCTGCAAAGGGGAAACGGGGATACTAACCGACTACTAACCCATCGCCTAACACTCTAACCTCTTTTCTAGTTTCTCTTAATTTTATTTTTTATATTTTTTTTTTTGAGGTTGTTCTGCGAACGATTTTCTGGCGATCGTTTTTCTTTTTCCTACCTTCTCTCGACGTCGAACGGCGAGGGTGGGTGCGCCGAGGGTCCCGGGGAGGTTCGACCGAGCCTTTTGTTGAGCGCGCCCGTGGCTCGCCGTTCGACTCGTCTTCTTCTGTTTTTGCCGTGGTGTTTTTTTGGGACTATTTTGCTTCTCCCCAGGTGGTTCCCAACCCCCTCGCGCCAAACGCCCCCCCCCCGTTCACCAAGCGTCGCCAGCTCCGCGATCATTAAACAGCATCCGCCTTATCACGAATTGAAAGCTCCGACAGTTCCATGGGAGAGAGTCCTCCGGGGTGGTAGTTTTGCGCGTCGCTTTGGGAATCACCGTTTTCCAGCGAGGAGAGGAGGAGTGGATGCACTATAACGGGCGAATTTCTAGGGAGCTCGCGCGAGGATCGAACGCGGTGTTGGAACCACGCGTCATCGCGAAGGCGCCGGAAGGAGAGGGCTGCCCCCGATGCGGAGGCTTCGTGTACGCCGCGGAGCAGATGCTGGCCCGAGGAAGGGTGAGTCTCCTCCCTGAAAATCGGTCGCCATTTCTCACGAGGAACTCTAGTTTAACGACCTTGGTGCCGCGAGATACCCGTCCCCGGTTATATCACGCGGCCGGCAGACACCGGCCGTGCTATTCCTGGCGTGCGGCGGTCTTATTTCCGCAGGCGAAACTTGACACGCCATCGGCGGGGAGGGTGGGGGGGTTGTAAACAGCCCGTGAAATTCCGGGCGTTATTAATCGACGGTAGCTGCCGCTCGGACACCCAGAGGACTCCTCTAAATCTTGCCGCGAAGACGGCTAAACCTGACCCGACCGCACTGGAGTAGGGATAGGCGCTTCACCTGGGGTGCTTGTTTGGCATGAACCCACCGGAATGGCGGCTCGAGCGGCTCGTGGCTGATTCGGCTCATCTATCTGAACCTAGGAAGCACGATATGCACGGGGTACCGTTGGTAGGATCCTCGCCCACAACGTGAAATGGTCAGGAGTGGCTGTCGATCGAGGGACGTCGATCGCGGCCTCGCTAAAATTAAACGCACAGGCGGCTGACACGGTGCCAGGGGCTCGTGGACCACGACGTGCCTCCGCGATCTTAACGTATGACGAAACGCGTAATTTCATAACAATGAGGGGGAAAGGAGCACGGCGAGAGGAGGAACAGGGCGGCGGGATCGCGGCTTGTTGCCGTTGGGTGCTCGCCCAGAATCTTTTCCTGTCTCCGTCCAGCTTGGCAGACCACCAACTGGCCGACTCTCTCCGCGCGCGTTGGAAAATAACTTGGAGCGAGAGACTCCGACGTGGATTAGGCCGATGGAGGCTAATTGCCCTCCACAGGCTGCTGCCAATCTGTCGTCCCGTCGACAGGAGCAGATATAGCGCTGTTGGTCACTTGTGCGAGGGCTGGCTGAAGCGTAGCTCCTGGCAGAGAGGAGGGGGATGGTGGGGGTGGATTTTCGTTTGAGTAAACTTCAGATATTGAGCGTCGTGAGTTTTTAGGGAAGCATATTTTATTAATTTTGAGGGTAGTTAGAGTTTTTTAATTAAACCAGGAGGAGATTAAGGGCGATGGAGTGTCTTACTTTGATAATTTCACGTTGTATTCTTACGATTTCATTCAACCGATTTACAATTGAAAATCTTGCACTCGCGAACCTCCACGTCTGTTCATTGACAGAGCATACTACTGTCAGTGCAACGAGCCAAATTCCACTAGAGTATAACAATGAGTGAAATGATCTTTGGCAGAAACAATTGGTTGCTGTCGTTGTGTGAAATCGGTCTGGTACTTTGTTAGCGATTTTAGGACTCTTCTAAATTATACTCAGTTAATACTGTAATTACGGTTGTCACTCTTTGTCTATTCACGCGGCCAAAATAACCGAGGAAGATAACTTTGACGGTGAGCAAGATGAAGCATATATGATGGGGTGTAATTTATGGTTCAATCAACATTAAGCCACGTTTCTACGGGTGTGACGATCCAAAAGAAACTTAGAGCAAAATTTAAACTGAAGAAGCTTAAAACTATTTTTGCCGACCTAAATCGGGGGTTTGTCTAAAAAAAAAGTTCTGTTAGTTAAAAATAAACAGAAATTATGTTGATGGAACACAGTGATTCTCTAATAAAAGTGTTTAGTCTCTAAAAGCAACGTTCATGGGAAGCTTGAGTGTACTCTGCGCGCAGCGGATTGCGCACACGTCGGATCGCGGCTTTAGTCGCGTACTCGAGCTGAGGCACCCTGCAATATTCAAACCGAATTTCCTCGAAGACGAAAGGTCGCAGGCAAAAATTTCTTTCTACACTTTCGACTCATTTTTCCACGAACAATCATTTGCCCTTAGTCTCAACGCTAGATATTACTCTCCACCCCCTATAATACAGCCTCAAAGTAAACATACCTGAAAATATTCAGAAGAATGTTCAGGAGGAGCTACAAAATTGCTTCTAAATTCTTGTGTATCACGAAATTTGTGGGCTAATGCCAAATGGAGGCACCTCAAGCCGACAAACACGGGATACTACGCGACGAAATTAAATTACAACCCTCCCCGAGTTGGCGAGCAAGTTTGTTTTTAATATTAAAGTTCGACGAACTGTGAAGGACGTATCGCGGCACCAAGGATCCCCCAATCGAATCGATTGCCTGAGAACAATTCGCCTGTCGCCGGGCGCATCATGGTTATTCCTGCTTCTTGTGATTAGGCTTTCCATAAGTCATGCTACAAGTGCAAAGTCTGTCACCGGTCTCTGGACTCGACGCTTCATTGCGATGGTCCTGATCGCGAGATATATTGTCGAGGTATCATTTTGCAGTCCAAGAAGTCTACTATTTTTCCCCCTGCCATTTTTTTTGCGTGGCTCGTTCGTAAATATCGTCCACGTGTAACGGGATTGTGCCCCACAGTATCCTCTGTTCTGCCTGTCTTTCTCGTGATAGTCCTTCGTTACTCGCGAACCATTTCCGTCCAAACTTCTTTCACACACACTGGCGCAAAGTGTTTTGCATACTTTTGTCGACGAAACCGAAGGAAGTCCCCTCAGAACGCGAAGATGACATTCAACACCTTTTCTTGGCCTGGAAAGTCTCCTCACTCAACACAGAATACTACCTTTGTTACCATTTTTGTGCCCAGAAGGTGTTAGTTCTATTACGATGGTGGATCATGGGTTGTTTAATGACTTTTAAGCTGGGATTGTTTAACATTTGAAAGATAATATTTGATCACGAGCTTCTCTATTAATTATGGAAGAATTTTTATGGCAAAAGTTCATTTCAATATTTCAAAAGTCTTCAGAAAATTTTATTTCGAAAATTATAAGGTAGAGTTGCTGCCGATTGCACTTTGAATTTTCATTAGATATGCGTTTAAATAGTTGTTCGTAATGGTAAACTGGGAATAACCATGTGTAATAGAACCGTAAAACTGATCTCTCCAAGGATTTTTAGTGACTAACACGCGTCCCTTTGTGTCCCCTGCAGCAATGGCACAGGGAATGCTTTAAATGTGCCAACTGCAACAAGAGATTAGATTCCGTGAATTGCTGCGAAGGTCCTGACAAGGACATCTACTGCAAAGGTAAGGAAGCGGCACAATTATAAGACGGGGGCATAATGCATTGGGCGAGCTCGATGAAAATACCTATATCTCCCCACTTTGAAAAACCATACCTAAAAGTATTAGAAATATTTATTGCATACACATTTGTTCAATAAATAATTTTTGCAATAAATATCAGCCTAGTACTAATAATAAGAGAAGTATAAGTGTTAACATGTTTATTCAAGTGATGCAAAAAGTATTTCCTCCACAGTACACTCCACCCCCGAAAATATGAAATTAATTAAAAAGCACAAGAGTAACAAGTAGTGCCAATCAAAAAGGCTTTCCAAACGTGCCACACCACTTCGACAAAGGAACAATCACAGCCCTAAGGGGGTGGTGTACCACAGAGCAATTCAATCTCCCTGAATCGATCGCGCCTGGTCACATTATGCCCCCGAGGAGTCAGGTTACCAACGAGTAATAGACAGCAAATAGCTTTAACCGATGTTCTCCGCAGTATGCTACGGAAAGAAATTCGGACCGAAGGGTTATGGCTACGGCCAGGGTGGCGGCGCCCTACAGAGCGACTGCTACGCCAATGGGTGGGTTTTCAGAACGGAGACTGAGACGGGAACACACGAGAGAAATCCCGCCTCGGCTTCTACACTCTCACTATATATGATGCGCTTGTCTGCTTAACAGCTTGCTATCCGAAGAAATTCGGTCCGCGAGGTATTGGCCACGCTGGGGTTATGTGGATCGGGCTGCAGTGCGATATTGAGGACGAGGGGTACGCGCCCCCCCATAATTATGCTATATTCCACTTTCGCCAACTCTGTGTGTGTGCGCGTGTGTGTGGGTTTACCCGTGTGCCCGTCGATTTCGAGACAGCCCCGTTTCTTTCGACTAATCCTCACGGAAAATGGAGGCTCTAATTGCATACCAGTGATGTGAGGAGTTTGAGTGCGAGGAAGACTTTGACGACGGAGGGTGAAAGTAATGCAAAGGTGATAGGGGTTGCGTGAAACTTAATATGAGACGTTGTGTTTATCTGTGTCTACCTGCAGTGTAGCTTCTAATTTCCACGGAGCTTTAAAATTTTATGTTCCACCGATGGCCGGATATAGGTTGTTTTTAAATTTAAGGGGATGACGCGGTGTAATGATTGTTTCCGTCAAGGGGAATCGAAAAGCCCTTTGCCGTTTTTCGATTTGACCCTTCGTTTCCGAGATACGAGCGGTTGAACTTTAAGCGCACATTGGGACTTAAAAATGGCGCCGGAAGTGGGCCCAAAATGCAGTTGCTTGTATCTCGAGAACGGAGCTTCGGACTGAAAAATCGTAAAGGATTTTTCGATTCCTTTGACCCGCCCGTTTTGGACACTCTGGATGAATAAGTCCCGTTGACGCAATTAGGATAGTTTCTTCGTAGTATAACTGTTTCTCGTAGGCTTGAAAAGCTCTTCTAATATTTTATAATCAGTGGTGTACACCGAAACAAATCCACTATACCAAAGACTTGACTCGAAAATTTCATGGCATGCGAGACATGTAATCTCGTTTGGATCTTTCTTTTGCAATAGCAACGAATTTCTCAACACGTTCAATCCCCTTTTAAGATGAAGAACATTTAAAAACGTCAAGTGAGCTCCATTTAACGTGCAAGTTGAAGAAATCCGACCCACGAGTGGAAGAGCGAATGAATGAACGTTTGCATGTGTCTCTTCAAATACGGATACGTGTACATACATACACACGAATAGACGCCTTAACGCTTTGCGCTATTACTCACCCTCACAATCTATCATTGAGCCACTGAATCGTTGTAAAATGTCGAGTACCAAATTTCTCTCAAAACAACGGAAGATAATTATCAGAAATATTATCCAAGTCACAGTATCTTCCGTACTCAACGATTCTTTTGACGAATGTCTAGGATATGTATATTATAACCACGAGTTCTTAACAAATATTTGTAGTTTATACATCAATCCTGCCTCTAACTAAAATAAAAGCACGCCCCTGATATTTTATTCTCCCTCCCATTCAAGAGTTTCACGTAAAGCTCGATGATTCCAGCGAACCAGAAATATCCTCCGCCGGAGGACGAATTATTAAACTCAGCGCTGCAATAATGAGTAGAATAATCGATGCCAATTGTAAATTCCTTTGCCGCGTCCCTCGCGGAACCAGCGAAGCGTGAAACTTCCTCTCATTTCTGCATTTTAATTACCAATATCGATCGACCCCTCATTTGCATGGGATTCGTTTCTTTGGGAATTCCAAAATGCCCCTCCCTTGCCGCACGAATGAAAATTTATACCGAGAACACTTCGAGGAATTAGTAGTTCAATTATACACCTCTGCCTGAGAATTGAGATTCTTCTCAAGCGGGTTGAAAACTTCAAAGTCTGTCATTCGTGCGGCCAGAGAATCGAGCGTATAAAGCGGGGATAACGTCGACGGGCATATATCGAGGGATTTCTGCGCGCAGCGATGCTGCTCCTCGTACCACCGTGATCGACACTGCCGCGATCAAGGCGCCACCTGGCAAGGGCTGCCCGCGTTGCGGCGGCGTGGTGTTCGCTGCTGAACAAGTGCTGGCCAAGGGCCGTGAATGGCACAGGAAGTGCTACAAGTGCCACGACTGCACCAAGACTCTCGACTCGATCATCGCCTGCGACGGGCCCGACAAAGATGTCTATTGCAAGACCTGCTACGGGAAGAAATGGGGACCGCACGGATACGGATTCGCATGCGGATCGGGATTCTTACAGACCGATGGCCTATCGTGAGTAACTCTGTTCTTTGCTTTTGTACGATTATTTTACTAGAAGGGGTAGTTGAGGGTGACTGTAGGCAAAGGCTATAGTGGAAGAGGGTTACTCTTAGTACAGTATCGTAAAACTACGAAATTAGGCGAGACTTGTACCATTTATTTTACTTATTTAACAGGGCCCGATGGGCTCCTGCCCAGAAGGCCCCCTCTCCAGGGTCCTATTTTCAAAAAAACTATGATTTTATCCAAACAGTATAATCCACTACTGTACTTAACACGTTTTTAGTAAACTACCTCCTTATTTTCCCGAAACAAAAATGGCCTCTTAGAATATCTCCTGCCTAGGCCTATTTCTTTAAATCCGTCACTGTCTATTTTCGAGTAGAAAAAAAAATATATCTGAATTTAGGGAAAAAAAATGAGACCTAAGTCCAAGGAACCAAATCGCGGATGAAAAAAAAATCCCTATATTTTTCAAAATGTCCAAAACTTCAACCCGAATTACTTGCACCGCTTGGTACCTGGCACCTCCAGACAGGAGGCAATGATGTAGATTTATAAGGGAGGTCTTCATTGTGCTGTGTCTTTCAGGGAGGAAGAAATTTCGGCCAGTCGACCATTCTACAATCCTGACACGACCTCGATCAAGGCCCCAGCTGGCCAGGGTTGCCCTCGTTGCGGTGGCATGGTATTTGCTGCTGAGCAACAGCTAGCCAAAGGCACCATGTGGCACAAGAAATGCTTCAACTGCGCCGAATGCCACCGGCCATTGGACTCTATGCTGGCCTGCGATGGTCCCGATAAGGAGATCCACTGTCGGTCCTGCTACAGTAAGCTGTTTGGGCCCAAAGGGTTCGGATTCGGACACACCCCGACTCTGGTCTCGACGAATGGAGATCACTGTCCCTCGTAGTAAGTTGATGAGATAAAATTTCGTACTATGGGCCCGGAATTGCCAGTTGGTAGAGGAGTAAGTTTAGGGACTACTAGTTGATGATTCAAAAGAGGAGCTTGGATTGTATGAAGTTAAGTGGAGTTCGTGGTAGAGGTTGCAAGTCTGCTTTCAAGATTTATGGAAACAAATCTCACATTGTTCACTCCAACATTGATCCCCTTTTGCCAACTGAAACTCCTCAGGCCCAAAACTCCAAAAATTCAAGGTGTGGATTTCTTCTGGCTTCTATTAATTTGGTCTGTTTTACGAACAAACCCCTCAGACTAATGCATATAGAATCTTCGAGTTTAGTCCCAAAATGTTTGGGACTCTTGCATCAACAAAAATCATCCGAACCTAGATCTCCAGAATTTTTCCACTAAATTTAATTAATCTAAGCAGCCTACTCTATCAACAAACACCTTAGACAAAGGAACTAATACATACCGATTTTTTGCGACCAACCTTCAGTCCCACAACTGATTCCCTTTACACATTAAAATCTTAAAATTAAATCCAACTGAGAACTCTCAAAATTCATAATCCCCAGGAGTGTTTCTGCTGGCTTCTACCAAATCCAGTTAACCTAATCTGTTTTACCAACCGAAACAAAGCTAACTACAGTCCCTACGGACCCATTATGTACTTCTAACCTCCAAATACCCGCTACAATGATTATCTCTCATTTATTGCAGCATCGACTCCAAGCCCCAGGTGGGCCAGAAGCGGAGCGACGGCCACGGCTGCGCGCGTTGCGGTTACTCCGTCTACGCAGCGGAGCAGATGATCTCGAAGAACCGCGTGTGGCACAAGCGCTGCTTCAGCTGCGCCGCGTGCCACCGTTCGTTAGACTCGACGAATCTGAACGACGCGCCCGACGGCGACATCTACTGTCGCGGTTGCTACGGCAGAAATTTCGGGCCCAAAGGCGTTGGCTTCGGCATGGGCGCGGGCACCCTGACGATGGCCTAAAATTCTCCTTCAACAACCTAACGACATGCTCGAACCAGTCACATATATATATATATAAATATAAATATAAATATAATTATATTCAAGAAACGTACACGCAAATAAATGAACACAACGCGGGCGACGAAGGGAGCTAAAGCAGCTGCCGGAGCGGCTCGTGCTGCTTTATTCGTTTGCGTGTATAGGTATGTATATGTATAGACGCCTGACTCCTCGACTAACTCCGACAAATGACGAAGAATACGCTGCTCCAAACAGGGAATAAATATCGTTTGACGACCGCGAACGCGCATACACAAACCGATTCGACCGTAACGAAGACTGCATCCACATTATTATCGTTTCGTTTACGGACTTTCGGGGGTCGCTTGGACGATCCCTTCGACGACGTGGCGAACGAACGAGACACCCGATCACGATTATCGAACAGGCATACGTGTCGACGAATAAATTTTTATTACTTTTGTATGGCGAACAGTCGAGAGCGACGCTCGGCTTCCCCTCTTCGGGAGGCCGACCGGTGTTGGGGAATCACCGCAGACTGGATCGACTCCCTGCGATCAGATTCAAGGTCTGCAAGGTGGATTTCGGCCAGCCGGGTCGCCTCCACAAGAAGGGAAGCCACGGGCGTCGTTGCGAACGACATAGTACAAAGGAAAATCCGTACACTTGGAGCAACGATGCTAACAGAACGACTCGTGACGAACGGAAATGAGCGACACGCACACACAGAAATACAAAAACGATTATTTTCAATAAATGTATATTTCGAGAACAGGGGGGGGGGGAACGAGAAAAGGAAAAACGTTGACGGTAGAGGGTCCCCACCCTCCCTGGGAGGGATGGGAGGAAGAAAACTGTTTCGCGGAAGGTAGGGGTTGGGGGAAGCGGGGGGAACATCGTTTCGACGGCACGTGACATTCCAATTGTCAGATCGCAAGGGCGCGTCGAAGGAAAAGTGATCGTCGGAGCCTCGGGACGGGGCCAACGCCCGTAGCATTTACATTACAAAAATAGCTTGAGATATCGCGAGGGGCTGGTATTCGATTAACGTTCAGACGCTGGTGATAGACCTCCGAAGACCGGAAACAGACCCCCGTTCACGAGCGTCTCCGGTCCCCGTGGTCTCCCCCCGCGCGCCACCTCTGCTTCCCCGGCAAAAGGTGGCAACGATTCTGTTTGGTCAAACGATCTTTATGTAGCCGCGTGAAGATGCCGTGAGACGGTCAACGAATGCACGAGAATAGCGATTAATCATAGCGACCATTGTGTAAAATAAATATTTTTCGATTTATAACACGCCGGCTGATTCATTCGACACCCCCGCGACGAGATCACTCGAAGACTCGAGCGCACACCAATTCTTCTCCCACGATTTATGGATCGATCCTTGGGGTTGGGATTCTAAACGGTCTTTCGTAACCTTGCAAATTGTGTGAAGCCTTGGAGGCGATGAAAGGCTTTTGAGTTTCCAGTGGTTTGCTTTAGTTTTCTTCTGGTTTGAGTACGAGGATTCGTGAGGTAAGTATAAGTAAATGATTCGATATTATAATGTGATTTGAAAAGATCCTTAAACTTATTTTAGTTTCAAACTGTCTCAAATTTTCTCACACAGTCGCAAACTAAGTAAGTATAAGTAAATGATTCGACATCATAATCAGACTTCAATATCTTTAAACTTATTTTAGTTTCAAGTTGTCTGAAACTATCTTAAACTGTCTCACACAGTCTCAAACCGTCTCACAGAGTCTCAAACTTTTTCAAACAGTCTCAAACCCCCTATTCCCGATTCGTTTGAGAGCATTTGCAAGGCACGGCCCTAAATCCCCACTACTACGGACCCTCAAGAATCGATATTTGGACAGATAAGTTTTCCTTCGAGCACACAAGGAGCGACTACTTACTAAGTCGTGACTCCTGCCTCCTTCGTCCCCTTCCTCCCTACTTTCGTATAGTCAGGGACTAGCGTAACGTCACGCGACTGGACCTTAATAAATCTTACACGCTAATGCGGATAGTTCTGAGTGAATGTATATTTGAAATGCCAATGATACACGATCGGGTGGAGCTACTATCTGTCTCGTTTCAACGCATGCTGCTTTCTGGTATCGTCCAGCGAAGGGGGAGAGGCACCCTCGCTCACGTTCGATGGATGGTAGGTATGAGTACGGTGTAAAACACTAATCCTCTATATTTATAGCAACAACTGTACAACTGCCGACCACATCGACGTCCATCGATGGTGTCGCCACGCTCACGGGCTTGACAACAGCTGGGGGGGAGCGAAGCTGTTCAGAACGCTTCTCGCGATCGTGGCCTCCTCATTGATCTTCGCGAAGTAATATCGCGGATTCCCGAAGGTGTCTAAAGCCAAAACGAAGGAGGGTATTTCCTGGAGACTCTGACAGACCAATCGTTTCGTCAAGATTTCAAATGCTGCCTCGTGAGAGTCACAATTTTTTTTTAGATTCTTCCAAGACGAGCTTTGCTTTTAGACGTCTTCTGGTATTCCGGCGCGAGTATCGTTTACTGGGAGTTGCTACTGATTCTTTATCTAGTCAATGAGGAATGTAGGACGGTACATGAATAGCAGCATCGCTAGGTTTCCCAGGAGAGATCGTTCTCAGTTTATAAATCGTCCTCTGAGTAATTAGATTCAGGAGACAACGTCGAGGCACGATTAACGAACCACTGCGAAATTCCTCGTGCGGCACCGGCAGAATAAAAATACAGAGACCCTACAGTCTGCGCGAAATCAATGTCTCACTCAATGTCACTACCACGAGTCACAATGGTGAAAGGGGATACCACAAATTCAACTTCGCAAAGCCATCACAATAAATGAAATAAATAAAATTGGTAAAAATAATCGAAAATTATAGAAACGGATAAAACAAATCAAACAGTACCTCGTCTACTCCGCAGTATCCTCACGTGGGCTGCAACAAAGGAACGAAAAAAGAAAGCATAAAATAAAAAGACTCGTGCACTATTCCGCCAGTAAATGTTGCAACAAGGAGCTTTCTCAGAATCACTTAATCAAGTTCGCACGAGATTACCTCAGCCTCCAAGTTACCACAGGGGCTGAGTGACGACCTAGGGAGGAAGCGACTGTCCTCCGAACAGCACTCAGTTCTCGTTCAAGCACGTGGCACACTCTATATTTACAGGATCCCGCCAGGATGGAGTAGTCTCGGACGATTAGTAGAGGTTCGCGGTCTTGAGGGGCAGCGGGTCCAGCAGATAGGGTGGTAGCGCCGCGGAGAAGGGCCTGGGACTGCAGGAGCCCCAAGCCCCGCCACCTCCGTTACTTCCCCGGTTGTGGGGCGAGCTGCCGTCCACTGAGACGTCCGTCGTGTGCTTCACGCTCACGAGATTCGGGTTCGTCAGCGGCTTCACCTCGTTCGAGGAGAGGACGCTGTTGGAGCTGCCTGGCGGCGTCGCTGGACTTCTCGGGGAGCGACCCTCTGCCTTCACGTTGCTCGCCACTGGGCTGGACGCTCCGCTGTCCACGCCGATGCCGCTCTGCGATGTGGACTTCTGCTGGGCCAGCCTCTCCTGCTTTCGAAATTTCGCGCGGCGGTTCTGGAACCACACCTGCAACATAATGGAAGGTGGATTTTAGTGCTGGGTCTAAAACGAGGTTGAAACAAGGTTTGAAACAAGTGGAGAATTAATTGTAATTATTGTACGCGAAAAAAAGAACCTCCAGCGGCGGGACTTGAACCTGCGACCTGCGGGTTCTCAGCGTCACGGGGCAGCCGCATTACCGACTCTCCCAATGCCGACTCGGCGATGTTGAACAATATTTGTAGAAATAATGTGGCGCCACCTATGTGACCATACGCCGAATGCGTACATACATTATTAACTAGCTTGCGGATTAACCCGAGTCTAACATTTCTTATTAAAAATTAGTGAAAATAAAACTGCAACTTCTTTGAAGATAAATAAAAACATGGGCCAAATTTCACATGATTCGAACCGTTGGTTTCTTAAAAAAAATCTCAAACTTTGCTATGCTTTCAGCCCAAAAAATAGAATTCCCCTGAAATGGACCGCGATAGGTATTTGGGATTTTTTTAAGTGAAGCCCTCAAATTATATTAATTGAAAATTTTATATCTAGATTTTTGTTAGGTGCTCTATTTGAAGCACTATAACTCCGGATATAACCACTATTTTTACATACAATTTTTTGCATATTCTCTAACGATTGCCAAATAAAGCCACAAAGCTGAAAGTAAATATATTCAATAGTTTTGTTTTAGAAAATTCCCAAAGTTCTCATCATTTTTCGTCCGTCAAGGTAGAGAGACCCTTTAAACGGGGCAATAATTAGGGAGCTAGTCATTGGGTTATCAATTATTCAGCACCTCTTCCACCCCCGTGCCTTAATTCACTATTGTGTCAAGAAATTCTTCAATTATTTAAATTTCCAAAACGTTTACTATTCAGAATAACCCTGATCTAGGATTTTATCAACTGTGCAAGGCAAATCCCCAGAAAATGGTCCATCCATCCATAAATAAAGAGTTCCTTAAAGCAACCGACACCTCTCAAATTCCCAACACTGAAAATTCTCCGCACGACCATCCACCCCCAAAAACCAGAATCTCCAAAATCTAAACGTCCACCTGCAACTACCCCCAAAAAAAGCACGAGAGAAATCAACGAATCCGCGTGACCCGGGTCCAGGGCCATCATCATCAAGGGTATTCCAAAAAATATTTCCATCGACCCTCTATACGATGTCCAAACACAGACGTCCGTACACGCGTAAAAAGGAGCAGATAGCCAGAGAACAGGTCCCCCTGCTCGTCAGAGCAAAACGGCGGCGGGCAGCGCTCGTAATTGGCTCTAGTTGGCCAAATGAAATATTTAACGAATAAAATAAACGGAAAGCGGCGGTGACCTGCATGTTAAAGTAGCGGATTTATTTGCTTTACCGTTTATCTGACCAGCAAAGCCACCCCCCCGAGCCCCGTGTTGTCGTCTATCTCCCCCCTTTACCCCCAGCCCCTCTCGCCCCCGTCTCTCCCCTCCGCTCGTTCCTCGACGTGTGTGCACGTGGATCCCACCCCCGGATTTTCCAGGGGCGGCTACGTTCAGGCTTCGCAGCGCGGGGCTGAGTGGCAGCCGCTGGGAAAGAGGGGGTAAGGGGTGGACTCGGAGAGCCAGGGGCGCCAGGGACACCATGATGAACGTGATTGCCCTTTCCAGGACGGCAAACACTGCTATTGGATTTTTATCAGTCGCCTCTGCCGTTGCCGAACACTGTTGGAGAAATTCGAGCAAACTCCACCGACGCCCGGAATACCTCCACCTGACTTTTTTCCACCCCCAAATTAATCGACTGATGATTTTACGGACCAGCCCGTTTAAAGATGTTTGCGCGGGTTTATACAATTCACGGACGGTTTTTGATTTTGCTGGAGGGTGGTTATTGGTGGGATTGTGGGTTTTTTAATTGGAGAAGTGGAAGTGGGGTGGTTGGAAAGGAAGGAGCTGATTTGAAGGAAGGTTTGAAGCTGAAAGTGTAGACTGGAGGATGTGAAGGGAGGTGGAAGGGTTTTGGAAAAGCGATTTTGTGGGGTGGATGTTTGGGGAGATTCTTGGGACTGAAGTGAAGACTTGTAGTGGTCAAGGTTTCTACTAGCAGAACAGGTTATTCAAATTGATGACGATTCTCTAAAGTTTTTCATGGATTTACAGGGAAAATTAGCTAGAAATTATTATTATTATTATTAAATGACTTTATTGCACCATTACAATTAATATGTCAATGGCGAGTAGGCGAGTTCAGCATTAATTGCTGCTATACAACCTACCCTGAAGAGACGTTAAGAGATAAGAAAAGAAAGGAAGTCAAGATTAAATAACTACAGAGGAAACCGTGAGAGGATGAAAGAACGAACGCTGAGTTTAAAGGAAACAGAGGACGACAGAGAACGTATATTAGAAGGGATGGAGTTATAATAAGTGAATTCGTTGGACTATCAGAATAAATTGTAGAGGCCTCTACTAATTGTAAATCATCAAAAAAGAGATGAACCTACAGGACACTCACATTTCCTAGTTTCAAATTGTGTAATATACCAGAAATTTTTGTGATTGTAAAAACTTGTATTTCAAACACATTAAACACCCATCTAGACTTTGGGGACTTTACTGCAACTATAATAGTCTGAATCGACTTCTCATAACTTCGAATCGATATTGTAACTCTGTTAACTTGTTCAATAATTCCTATAATTCCTTCAATCACTCTGCTCTGATCGCTGTTCGTAGTTCTCATTATCCTTAACGTTTACTATTATGTTTGCTGCTGTTATTATTACTAAGATTTTTTATATATATTTTGTCACTATCATTAATGATTTTCTTGAGCTTACTTCTCTGCTTTTGTTTCTTTTAATTATTTTTCTTTTGTACTTCCTAATTATTTGTTCTATGCTTGTGTGACTGCGATTTGTACTTCTTATAACAAAGGGTTTATCCCGTTGATATACTTAAATGAATGTAAATATAAATATAAAACTTGGAGCATTTTACTGCAATTTGTATAACAAATACATCTGCCCATTTGCATCCCTTTCAAACCAACGTTGCCTCTACTAAATGAATTAATCCCAAATCCCAGTGGTGAGTCACAAAAATATCTCTATTATAAAATAGCGATAACATCCCCCTTCTGTCTCCTCACAACTGATCCAAACCCCTTCAAACATCGATCTGGAAATTTTCCAGAAGCAGAAAATTTCCAACAACTCAACTTTACTTAGTCACAAAATTATTCCCAGTTGTTTAAAGCCACAAAAGTATTTTCCATCACAACAGAAACCCAACAATCCCACTTCTTCTACTCGTCCCAACCTCTTCAAACCTCGATCTAGAAATCTCCCAGAAGCAGACAATTTCCAACAGTTTTTTCCCAATTATTCCCAGTGTCTTAAAAGTCACCCGAGCCACAGAAGTCTCTTTATCACAAAAGAAACTCAACGATGTCCCTCCTTTTACCCAAAATCTCATCCAAACTTCTCCCACTTCGTCCAAATGCAGCCAACAATTTTATTCACCTTCACTTGGTCAGAAAAATATTCCCAGTCGTTTAAAATTCATCCAAGCCACGGGGAACTGTCTCCTTCGAAAAAATCCTAGCGAAACGATGGTTGGACCGGAAGGACTCGCAGCGCGATGAAACGGGAGGTTAACAAACGTCGTTGCTCGACGGTGACGTAATAAAATTACGCCGGCCGTGGACCAAAAACTACGCAACGGAAGGCAGAAGCCGCGGTTACGTGCCAGTGACAACACTAATAATTCGTATTTGGCCACGGACCAAACCCCGAGGAGACCGTGGCAGCATGTGTGCCGTTGTTTGCCGAACGGACGACGACGACGGCGTGAATTAGGGTGGACTACGCGCCGGCGTTAATGTTAAATAAATACCCTCGGCCGCCTAAATAAAATGCAACGAGCCACACCGACAGATGTCCACCCCGTTTTGGATAAATATTTAAGCCTCGCCTCATACGCTTCGTTGCCTCCTCGTTCAGCTTCAGCTGCGCCTATTTTTACAAATTCTCCAGCCACTGCAACGAGCACTCGTTTGCAAGATTTTTTTTAGGGCGAAAATATCTTTTGCCCATTTTCCCTGTTCGAATAATTATTTCGCTAATTTTTATCGAGAATCGTGGAAGATTCTGTGAATGGGTTTGTGCGAGGTGAAACCTTCTGTAGGAACGTAATAAAAAATTAAACTTGTAAAGCGAAGTTTTTGTTTGTTCTTGAAGCTTGAATTTCACTCGCTTTTAACCATCACTTCTTCTGAAAGCTAGCACATTGAAGTGAGTATTATGTAACGAAGTGGTAGTAAAAGTAATCTAAGGTCTAACGTAAGTTTCCTTCGTAATTAGTGGCTGAGACTCAGCCCTGATGAAAATGGAAATGAACACTTCCCTACAACGATTTTTATGGTGGAAATACTTTGCACCCTCGGGTGCTAATTGTAAGAAACTGGTACAACGAACTTGGAACAGAAGATAATTTTCTGTGGAACTAGAAATTCACCCCTCTCAACGCGACATTAATAAATAATTTTTTAAAAAAGAAAGGGTACTTAAGTAATAATAATATTTCAATATTCTTGCAATTTTTCTAACGGTTCGCTGCTAAAGAAATATTTACAGGATTTAATCCCCCTAAATTCCCATTTTGGAAGCCGAGATATTTTTCACGTAGATGTTGCTGAATTTGTTGAGTTCGCGTTGGAATATTCTCTACGTTTGTGTAAACAGTTCGACAAGCAAACGCAGAAGCTTATGGCAGGGGCATTAGGAATTCTGCCGTGGTAGGAACATCGGGTTCGCGGTGTATTTGCTCGTTCGATTAACCCCACGATTGTGACTCGTCGTGATTTCCTCCTTCTGGGCCGGTTAACCAAGGATTTCGTACAGTTGCTGCTCCACCCTCGAGGCATTCTCATCCAGCACTACCAGCAGGCGTTTAACTCCAAAAAATACGGCTATTCTCTCGCCGATATACAGGATGTTCAAAAATCACGAGAAACAAAAAAAATTTCTCGGATAGATCGCGGTAATTTTAATAATAATTAGAGTCTCTAACAGTTAAATAAAAATAATTGATTCTGACATTTTCGTGTGTCTCCCAGACAGAAGTATTATTCATGAAATTCAGTAAGTAGTAAAAGAAGTAAAATTTTCGTAAATATAGTTCTCTTTACGAAATGCTAAAAAATACTGTGGACTACTTTAAATAAAATACGTAGAGGAAAGCAGCCAAATATGGAATAGTATACCTAACAAGGAATTATACCTTTTTACTGTTAGTTTAATATTGAAAATTATTCAAAATATAACTTTGAACGCGTTTACATCAAACAGTCGCTTTTACTCGTTAACCTTTTTGAATTTCATCAGAGCACGTTACAAATAAATATCACGAGAGACAAAATAAAACAATTGACTCAGAAGGGGTTGAGTCTTGGAATCTCCATGGAAATTTGATTTTGTATAATTGATACAAGTGTAAATATTAAAATATTCTCTGGGAAGGAGTTAGCTTGGAGTCTCCTCATCGACCGTCGGACAGCCGCAGTCGGTGGCGGACTGGGTCTGAAAATAGTAGTGTCCCACCCACAACCCATCATTTAACTTTTACAAGAAATAACGTATGCATCGGCCTCGCATAACCCAAATCAGAACAATTTTTTGTGAGTTATTTATTGTATTCCCAAATATAAAGTTTCCTCGAAATATAATTTTAGGTATTAAATCTTTTTAATAATTTTAGTAAATTCTCGTTGCATACAGTAATAATATTGAAACATCTACTATATTTTCAAGCCACTAATGGATCACCAGCAGGTGAATCATATTTGTTTTTCGGAAGAAAATTGTATACATTACTCAAAGACGTCTTCATTGAAAATTTTTAATCGAAAAAGTGTTTTTATCAGTAAAAAATAAATTTTCTAAGATGTGGCATTTCTTGACCTGGCCAAGGTCAACCAACCCCTTAAAAGAGCCGAGGAGAAATCTTGTTTGGAGAGACACTGGTGCAAACTGTTCCCCCGACCATATTAATTCCCGTCTATCTCTGTAATTGTTTCCCTACTAGCCACGAGCTAGATGAAATTTTCGTTTCCTCCCAGTGGCACGTTCCTGAAGTGTCCAACATCACTCATGCGAGCGTGGAACAAAAGAGCGTGCAGGGGTGGTCGGGCATGGATCGAGCAATTTAGAAACGGACAGCCTTGGGACGGCCCCTGGAAAATCAACACGAGCTTCTTTTTCCCGTTGGGACACCGACCATGAGAAACGAGAGGTCGATTCGGGCGATCGGATGGGGGGGATGGAGACACTTCTGACGAAGGGTCTGCTTCCGTGGAGAGACAGGAAAAACAGAAGGCAGAGGGAGCAGAGAAGAGCCGCGGAGGATACAGTGAGTGGTGGAAAAGAAGAGCTGAAGGTATTTCTGGAAAAAAAAAGAGTGGAGGAATAAGATGTGGTAAGTGGGGAGAGTAAATTGTAGAACGATTGAAAGAAAATGGGGGGAACTGAAATGGGACATTTAGGACGTCAGAAAGGTCCTGGAGGATATTGTTGATCTATGAAGAATGAGCAAAGAAAAATTGAAAGCCTTGGTAAACATAAGAGGTGATATTTTTCCTGGGTAGGTAAAGAGACTGGTGTCTCTTGGGATTAACATTGAAGTATGTCCACTTTTTGTATCCAACAAATAGTTCTTGACTGTCTCTTTATGCTGTATAAAAATCATATTTGTAGCTACTTCGTAAATTTGCAAAAATAATAGTTTTCTTCGTTGTATTCTCCTGAATCTTATGTACTATTGATTAAACCTGTTTTTCTTGAAAACTTCTGGTGAGAATAGTTCCTAGAGATTTTTCCCTTGACTACATATTTGATAAGCAACCTTCTTCTTTTTAAAAATTAATAATCAGTAATAATCAGGAGGGATTATTCCGAAAAGTGACATTTCAGGTTGTACACGGCTTCGTGTTGGATCTTTATTTAATAAAAAATGTAGTAATGAGTTTATTTCGACTGAAGAATAATTATAAATTGGTATTACAGTCGCTAAATATCACTTGAGGGTTGTGAAAGCTTGAGAATATTCGTCGCCATCGATATTTTTATACCTATGCATTTCTTTGTTATTTTCATCCCCAGAAATTGATTAGGGGATGAAAATTTAAGTATTCTGTACTAAAACCATTAGAAGAGACTTGCGAATCCTGGACATTTACGTAATAAAGTATTATGAGTAATATAAATATCCACGATCTTTTCGTTATTTTTCAGTTCAGGGTTCATTCCACTGTGTCATTCTTTAGGATTTATTTTTTAGTAAACGGAATGTTCAACGTCAATAATATTTTGTCTACTTTTTAACACACTTATTTATAAAATAATCTGTTTTAAGTTTTTAATAGTTTTTTTTTAAATATACATCGCACTGATGTGAGCGCCTTGATAAAATCGATGTAGTGCTGGTGCAAGTGATTCCGGGAGAACGACGCATGTAAAACCAAAAATTGAAGTTGTGTTGCAGTCATTATTAGTCTGGTTATCGTTGGGAACAGAACTATTTTGAGTAATAAAAAAATAACAACACGGGGGAGGTTTGAAGTTTATGTGTCGAAATGCGGTGAGTCAATCGTTTTGCCTTGTAAAAAGTACGAAATTGGTAATCAAAAAATGCTTCCGAGGTCCCTGCGATACCTGCTGACGTGCTGAATAACGTGGGAAAATTCCAGGCTGATTGGTCAAATAGTTTTATTTCAATCACCTGCACCAGTTGAAAGAAAAGTGTCGTTTTGAGATAATTTTTTTAAATTTTTAATTTTATTTGTATACTATAAGAGTAGCTTAATAAATACCAAAAACATTTGTTGCATTATACGTTGTATCTACGGAGGAAAAATCTTTAATAAAAATAGCTTAATTTTTCGGCCGAGCACAGTAGAAGAATGACCCCTTCCAGTAAGTAGAATTACACCCCCAGAAGCAGCCCAGAGTAACTAACGCTCCAAAAAAAAGTGTACTTCAACCCACGATATTCAAGTCCCCAAAATAAAATACCACCTGAATCCTCCTCCCCCCCCCCCCCACAAGCTCCCACGAAACGAAAAGAGAGGATGGAAGAAGACACTTGAGAAGTTCAAAGACACTGAACGGACAAGGGAGAGCTGCTAACGAAGAAAAATACAGCAGCAGACTGCAGGAAACGGAAAGAAACAAGGCATCCTTGCCCATCCGTGGGCAATAACGTTTTAAAGGAGGCAAGGTGAAGAGAGACGCAGAGGCAGAAAACGCGGGAGGGAGGGGTGGGGGGCGAGAAGAAGCGGGGTGAGAGGGGCTGCAGCTCGCACGGAGGGATGAAATGGGGAAAACATTGGCGCTGGTGGGACGAGGGTGGCTGATACACAAGGGGCCCATGCCAGGAGTGTGCCCTGGTAATTGCGAACTCTATGTAGATCCACTTACGGTGATTAAAAACTGTCCTGCTGGGTATCATCCACGGCGAACGACGACGCGGCTTGCAAACATCCAGGGGCAGCGGCGCGAACCCCGCTTCCGCGTCTACGCCTCGGGCTTCTTTAACGAATAGTTGGCAAGTGTCGCGACTAATGCGGGATAATTCCAATGTTTCGAGCCGAGGGAATTTTTCAGGCGGGCTTGTGATCTGGTTTAGGGACCATTGGTAACTGGATAATAGCCTGGTTTTGGGGAAAAGTGAATTTTACTGTAGGTGTGGTAGTTTTGTAGAGGTCAGATTCAGGTCGATGTTAAATGATAAAATTGAAAGTTGTAAGATGAGAGAATCTTTGGAGCTAATGTAGTCTTCACAAGTCATCGGGTGGGTGCCTATTTTTTGAGATATATGAGCTGTTGTTTTTGAAATTGGTATAAGTCCATGTTTTGGCAAGAATACTTCACTGTGCTGAGTGCAAAGGAGAAATAAGATTGAGATATGAGTAAGTTTGTTATTATCAGTTATCTTAACCAAGTAATTTACTTTTCACATTTGCTTATTTATAAATTCATTGTAATATAAGGAAGTAAGTAACTAATGAAGACACGTATGTCTTCGTTTTAATTATTATTTTTTACATTAAAAAATGCATTTCACAAAAGCCAAGTTCAATTAAAATATAAATTTAAAATTGCTATTGGTTATATTTTTCATAATATGTTATTACTGAAAGTGGTAAAAATCCAATTGTAGCTAAAAATCGTTTATTTTCCTTAACATTTTTATTGATTATAATAAAATATAATAAGTTCATAATTTTAAAAACATTGCCCGAATTGATTAACGTATGCGAATATTTTTAAACTGTTATTTAGCTACCTATACTATCTATTTTCCGAATACACTGTTAGTGTTAGTTTTAAGTAATTTTAAATCGTCCCTCGCCTTTTGCACTCTGGGTACTTCTAATTTCACATGTTCTATATAATTCCCAACTCGATTATTTTCCTCCTTCTTCTCTACCCATGTGCATTCGTTCTTTTTTTATCTTCCTGTTACATTCGCAACGTCTACTGTACATTAAGGAATTAAGAAGCTGCTTCATTTCGATCAAAACGTAACGAACTGAATGATATTCCCGCTAAACCGAAATAGTGTCAATAATTACGAAAGCTACTATTCTTACAGTGCTCCTCTGAAAAGGTGAGCCACGAACGGTGAGCACATGTAAAATTCACCTTCGTCAAAGACGTAGGATCCAGCTAGAACACGCCGAGCCTCTTAAAACATTCATAGCACGCCCAAGAATCTCCTCGATGCGTCGCGTTAAACGAGTTACAAGGAAAACGTATCCGAAAACGCTTCTATCGATATCACGGGGGCCGGAAGTCGGGGCGTATTACCGTCACGCTCGATCACTTCCGTTCCGCCAATAAATAACAAGCAAGATTGCCATTTCCGTATTCAATCATCGACCCGAGGAAGGAGCAAGGAAGCTGCAGCGCGAAGTTCAATCGAATCATTCAAGGCAGACGTATAGGCAAAAGGGAATAAATAATTAACAGTTTCCTTCGAGGGAAACGATTTTCCTAAGTGAAGTCTAGCTGGGATCTATCGAAAGAAACTATGCTAACGAAGGATTCGTCGATACCATTAATAGAATTGCGTCCGATGGCCACTGCGACACGGATATCGTCTTCTTCAATTAGCCAAATAAGTTCGAGGGGGCGAGGGGGAGGACGGGGGTTGGAAACGCATGGCTCGTCAGCCAAAATCTTGATTAAGAGATGCATCAATCGGTCGTAGCAACGCCATCAGGCCCGACGTATAAATCGACTGGACAGATCTCATTAACCGTGCAGCCACTTTCGTGTCTGACCACAACCGTGACGATCTACTGTCACTGGCTTTCCGCTCCACTTTGGCGCGGGGGTTGAAGAGGATAACAATGTGGGATGCTGGGTAGATTAAGAGATGGACGATTTTTAACTGCTGTGTTCCGGTGTTTGTGGAACTTTCGTTTGGGAAAAGTTTGCGCTGCGGACCAACGTGCCGGAGCCGTCGGACCAACGTGCCGAGACTATATTTACGTATTTTCTTGAAATAATGGCACGATGGAAGGGTGAATAAAATGGCGTTGTTAAATCTGGGTTATAGAATGAGGAATAGGGTGACATTTTGAGTTTAAATGGTATTCTAGTCGATTTTGCTAATGAGGAATAAAAATTCCAATAGCAAAAATTTAAGATTTTGATAAAGAATATTCCATTCTACCATATTCTCATGGATATGGATACATCATTGTTGACTTCGTGATTTAGTTCGTGAGGCAGAAGAAAAATAGCGTCTAAGAAGGGGTTGGAAAATTGGAGGATTCAAAAAAATCTTTGCAGAATTGTAGCTGAAATAATGCTAATAACGTAACTATTTTTTGATTCGGCAATTAAACGGTCATAAGAGTAAAAACACCCTCTCAAAGAATTGGTGACTTTTGATATTACCTATTGCGAATATTTGCAAAACCGTAGAAGATATCGAAAAACAGTTCAATTCAAGGTTTGATGGCTTTCGGTATCCTACATTATGGTGATAAAGAATTCTCGAAAAACATGGTGGTGAGGATAAATTTAAAAAAACATAATGATTTTCGCAAATTCTTTATCGCCACCTTATAAGGCATACAAAAACCTTTAAATTGAACTTCGTTTTTGATATCGTTTGCAGTTTCACAGATATTCGCGATAATCTGAAAGCTTATTATTATCTTCTATTTTTTGTGACTCATGTTACTATCATTTCCTTCTAATTTTTTGCTATTCGTAATTTTTTCCTTATGTGTATATTATTATCCTCTATTTTTTGTAATTTACTTTTCATGTATATCTTTTACGGTTTTGTAAATATTCAGGATAATCTGAAAATTCACCATTTTTCGAACCAGGTGGTATCATCCTTAGGACCGATTTCCGGCGGAATAAAAAATAGTTAAATTACCAGCACCACTTCAGCTACATCTCTGCAAAGTTTCGCATTTTTATGAAATCCCTTACAAGCTCCAAAACTCGAGATCCCTTTAAATTCCTCCGAAAATTCTACCATTCCTCCACGACCAACTTCCTACCACATCATCCCAGACACCTGCCAAGGAGAACAACACCGACATGTCAAAATATCAGAGACTACAACCACTCTAAACCGCCAGCAGCCACGGACTGGCAAGTCGCTCCTAATGATTCCGCTATTGAATTAATCCCGTCGACCCAGATCGCTCCACTTCTTTCAATTGGATCGAGGGCCCTCGTGACTACGAGCCACCGATTCCCCGTTTGTTGGTCCACCATAGGAACCACCCTACGCTCTTCTCCCGATGGTAACCCCGAGCGCAACATCCCATTGATGACACCGGGGGATGGCAGTCTGTCGCGTGGCGACACGTTTCTCTATCCTGAGTCACATGTCATTCCGTATGAATTACAACTCCATTAACGTTCCAGGCAACCTGCGGGTATGCATAATGCCGGCGGGACGAGTGGATGAGATCCATGGGCCAAGATGTTGATTTACGAGCGAAGACGAAAGACCACTCGCAAGTGGCAGCGTCTTTTCCGATCGAAGGGAGGCTACGCGCCAAATTGATTAAGCTTTCAGGTCCCCGAGTCGAGGATCCTCTGCTTCCTCTATTCTACCCCCGTTTCTTACTAATTTTCTTAAGTGAGGTGTTTGCGCATGCTGACGTTCGAGGACTCGTTTTTAAGAGAACAGGGGATTCAATAAGGAAACGCGAGGGAGTTTGGAGGTATCGAGGGTGCAGCTGAGGATGCTGAGGAAGATTCGAACTGACAAAGGGCTACCCTACGTCAGAGCCTCGCTCGAAATGGCGGTCGCCCCGTGACGCCACAAACTGCTGGAAAATTGATAGTTACTTCGGGCTTAATTATCATGTGCGCGCCGGCTCATGGGTTACTGATAAGCCAGGTGCTAGCTTCTTTCGTTTAACGAATAATAAACTTGCGAAAAAGTAGAAGTGACGATTAAAATTTTCCAATCAGGATTCGATAATTATTCTTTGCTTGCCGATTTGCAGTTTTGCTCTATTGCTTTCTTTATTAATAGGAGAGAATCGGGGTGCGCGTGCAGTGGAGAGGCAATTGGACATGATAATTGCAAACATATTTTTCGGTCCACCTATCGATGGAATTGCATTTTCTGGGTAATGCAATTTTCGGCGTTTTCGGAATATGTTACTGGGACATGGGTGATTAGTATTATCAGCTATAAAGTTTCCAGGATAGCTGTAGTGGCAGGCAATAAGTGTGGAAGGTGGACAGCCTGTTTCGTAATTAGGGGAATACCGATTGCACGATATTAAAGTTGTGCTCGTCCAATGAATCGCAATTTTCGCTCTCAAAATATTGCACGAACGTGCTCAACGCTATTTTGCCACGAATATTCGAAATGTGATTACATTCGGTGCTTGTTAAATGCTTATTGTTTGTAAAGGTACACATTTGCAGAGAATACAATTTTTTCGGTTTTGATAGAGAAGAAATTGAGAATTTTTGTAGCATGAGATATTAAGAAACACAGTTTTACTTATTCCTTAAAAAAATGTTGGATAGTTACTACTTTTTGGAGAAGAGAAAAATTATCTTTGAGGAAAACTAAGAATTTTTCATTTATGAGTGGGAATTTTTCTGAAATACCACTTAAAGCTATGGATTTATTTTACAAATTTTACACAAATTTCCAAGTTTCCAAAGAAATAAAACGAGAATTCTCTATTTCTGAAAACAGACGTTCTGTAATTTTTATCTAAAACTAAATCCAAAAATTAACAACAATAGCCTCCATTGAATTTTGAAAAACAGTGGAAATTTTAACTCCCAGAAAATCAAGAGAACAAAAATTCCACCACCCACGAAAAATAATAATTTTCCATTTTGTAGATATGAGTAAAACCTCTCCCCCATAATTCCTAGCCCCACAAAAAAATAGACTTCTCATTTTGAGAGTACCTACCTACAACCACAATCGACATGAATTTCTTCAATTTACTATTCACCACCCGGAATTACCTCACGTCCGATACGAATCATTGAACAGAGCCACCTTGGCGAAGCATTCACACTATCAACGTGCAACTGCAGGTCCCTGTCAGTTTGAGAGCCCCGATAAATTTAATCTTGGCCCGTCTATAGCGTACTACACCGTCGCAACGGCTGCCATTTTAACGGGGGGGATTAATATAACGCCAGTGATTGGCAATCACGATTATTATTATACGAGATCGCGATTAAGAAAGACGCGGTTAGTTTCCTGACACGTTCCTTGTCTATCGAAGTCGCATATTTTTAGATTCACACCAGACGTTCTCTTGAAATGTGCATTGCCAGAGCGACGCTTCTATTCATGACGCATGCATAACGTTCGAGGAAGAAATAGGAAGCTGCGTGGAAGGACAGACGGAAGTCATTCGCCTTGAATTCGCCTGTGTGTATCAATGTGGTGTCTGGAAGGTTATTTTCTTTCTTGGATGACTGTGGAGAGTATTGGGAAACGGTGGGAAAGATTAAGGTTGTTAGAAGGGCAGAGTAAAAAAGGAAATTGATTGTTAGCGAGAGGGTTGACGAAGGGCTTCAGGAGTGGACGTTGGGTTCATTTATCTGGAGAAGTATGGAAAGAGAAGTCAAGAAAATCTTATTTAGAAGAAGATGAGGTGACGGTGGGGAAGATTAAAAATTAGTTGAAGTTGATGAGGGAAGAAAGGTGACTGGTAAGAGGGAAGAAAAAGAAGTCGAGAAAATTATTTCGAAGAAAATGAAGTCGAGGAAATTATCCGGAAGAAAACGAAGTGGCGAAAATTATTGGGGAGGAAATAAGGCGAGAAGATTATGTGGAAGAAAATGAAGTCAAGAAAATTATGTGGTAGAAAATGAAGCCGAGAAAATTATTTGGAAGAAAATGAAGTCAATGAAATTCTCCGAATGGAAATGAAGTGGAGAACATTATTTGGAAGTAAGTTAAGTGGAGAAAATTGTGTGGAAGAAAATGATGTCACGAAAATTATGATATAAGAAAAGGAAATGGAGAAAATTGTCCGGAGCAAAATGAAATCAAGAAAATTATCTGGAAGGAAACGAAGTCGAGGAAATTATCTGTGGGAAAATGAAGTTAAGAAAGTTATTTGGAAGAAAATGAAGTGGAAAAACTTGTGTTGTGTTTAAAGGATTGTAACAAATATAGTGCGATGTTAGAGAAGATAAAATAAGTGGCAGAATATAGAACAAAGAGATTCTTCAGTCATCCACCCTGAATTCGTGGATTTAAGGAAGGGTGTTTCCAAGAAATCCTTCTCTTCAGTCAAGACTTCAAAGAATACCGAGTAGCAGCAAAGAATAAGCAAAAAGAAACTACGAAGGAAACTTATCTTCTTCAGAAGGGTGAACAAATTCTGACGTAGAAATTGCAAAGAGTACACCAAGAAAACGAAGAGTTACAAAATCAGAATCAGAAGAGGCACAAGACTAAAGGATACAAAGCCAGAAGCCTGACTATATAATATAAACCTGATAAATGTTCAGAAATTATAAAATTCAGATACAACAAGAAAGCTAAACTTACAAAAAAGTGCGATAAGTCTTCACTGAAAAGCTCGAGAGATATTTGAACGAAATACGAATGGAGGGCGAGAAATCGATATCGGTGGATCAGAATTCATCCCCAAGGGCTGATGACTCGCCTACGGAAATGCAAAATACATTGATTGGATCGTAAATTTCGCTGGTTCGATAGCGACCTGGACTACAGAAGAGGAACCCCTAAATCTCCTCTGCTCCTGGGCAAGGAGTTCAAGTTAATCCGTCAGAGGCATTAGACGGTGTAATCCATCAACCACGCGACTCGCAGGTAACCGTGAAAACGAAAATGGGGCCCCTAATGCAATTACACAGCGCGCGCTTTCCGCCATCGCCCTTGGTCCCGTCCATTTTACGTGACGCCGGAGGGAGGATATCCTCGAGGTAAAACTGGACGAAAGAAAACGCCTCGTGTCAGCGTTACACATCACTTAAACCTTTTTCCTGATTTCTAAGCCTGCTTTAATTAGGGAGAAACACTTTCGAGAGGCCACTGTCGTGTTGGACAGAAATTTCGAAATCTTTCAATCTTTTTAAAGGGGTGGATATTAGCCTTCAACTAATTCCCTGATATATATAATCTGTAATAATAATAATCTCGCTTTTATTGCACCACAACGTGATGAAAAGTGTGAAGCAGAGCAGCTGATATTTTTTAAACTAATATTGGACGTTGAGTGAATGCTGCAATTTTCCTCAATGACTAGCTATAGATAGTGCGATCCTAGTATGAATTGGTTTCATTAAAATGGAGCATGAATTTTCATTTCATAAAAGGATTCACTAATGGTCAATGGTTAATGAAGAAGGCAGAGCTTGTGTCGGTAATTATTGAGTTGTACTACTACAACGGTGCTGTGAAAAATGCTTTTAAGTTTTTCAAATACTGGATAGTATCTATATTGAATAATACAATTGGATCGTGGAATAGATGATCCTCTACTTGTCTTGGAGGATGAGTTCTTTTACTCTAAAATTTTCAGGGAAAATTGGTAACAATTTCCGGTAGAGGGGGGCTTAAGAGTTTTAGATCATCGATTTAGTTCAACTTTTGCATAGCTAGTGCACAATAATGTGTCAAACACACGGGGCTCAGTACTCAAAGGATTTAGAAAAAAATTGAGTTGAAAGTTTTGCCTTTTTTAGACCCTCGCAATAAATGACCACTAAACATATTTTTCCTGACACCTAGGATTAGTTATTTAACTCACTATAGATCGGTGTGCAAACTCCTGTAAGAGGCGAAACTTTGAACTCGATTTTCTCCCCAAAATCTGCTGTACTTGTATTTCAGCAAATTTTGTGAGTCAAGCCTTGCATCGTCCAGCTTATTAGAAAGTTACTCACTTGCACTCTGGCTTCCGTCAAGTCGATCTTCATGGCGATCTCCTCTCTAGTGTAGATATCTGGGTAGTGAGTCTCCTGGAAGGCACGCTCCAATTCTTTAAGCTGAGCGGATGTGAAGGTAGTTCGTATCCGGCGTTGTTTCCTCTTCTCTGCCAGGCCGTCGTGCCCAGAATACGCTTTGTACCCTAGCCCGCCTGGAAATTGAAGGAATGGGAGAAATTCTACCTCTACACAGTAAAAGACAAAACTGATACTTTGAAACCAAACTTATTTCAGCGCAATTCTCAAAAGCAAAAAAGAAAACAGAGCCCCTCAAGCAGACACAGAGGCTCCTAATAACCCATCAAGAGTGAGTGACTGCAACCTCCAGAGCCCAAAGGCGAGCAGTGGCTGAACCCTCCACGTTCAGCCTTGGACCTGGTGCAAGTGCTCAGAGATCTGGTCTATCAATCATCAATCCTTCAGGCATCAATTACTAATACGTGTCTTCCAAGTGATTCCCCTTAAGCCTAGACCGACCTCACAGATGTTTCGATACATACCTCACCAGGAGAGACTAAACTCTGAGGTTGGAACCTCCGCATTCAGCTTTTGCCCCCTACAATTGCTGATGGGACATTTGCGCCCAGTTATCCAGAAAGCAACCAGCTAACAATGATTCTAGACGAGGACTCCAGAATATCCAAAGCCTAAGTCCTCCACCTTCAGCCTACAACCTACCCAGAGCCCTCCGCTATGTACCTCCAGGCAGATACCCCTAGAAACTGTGCCCACCCAAAAGAGAGCTGAAGCCTCCATGTGACGCGAGCGAGCGGCAATCGTGGAAGAAAATCTCTGTGGTCGGATTACTTGGTAAGCACAGCGGCAGGGTGTTCCTGGAGGACGCCTCCTCCACGGAGGCTTATAGATTATAGAATATAGGTGAGGATGGCTGGGATAGCGAGGAACGTAACCATAGCAATGAGTGACTGAGGGGGGGAGGAGAAAGAGTGCTGCGGGGGGATAAAGGGAGGCAGAGGGAAGCAATGGGGCAGTCGAAGCGAGCAAGGCACAGGGAAACGAACGAGTAAATGAGGGTGGTCGACGAAGAAAGAGCGACAAAGGGAGGCAAGAATGCCGGGAGGAAGGGAGGGAAAGGGAGGACGAGACACATCCATTGATTTTCAGTGCCATCTTGTCGTCGTTTCCAAGAGGGAACACCGTGGTGGGTTTCAAGCATGGAGACGACTCGGAGTGCGACGAGCCATCGCAGTAACTTTCCCCTGGGAGGCGAAGGGACCACCCTCCTTTTTTTTTCCAGGGAAGACGACCTCCTTCGCCCCGCCTGGCCATCCCTCCCCTCGGCCACCCAATTCATTGTCCTTTCATAAATTCCTGCCGTTTTAACGGACGAGCGATGTTTGATCTGCCTGTTTGCGCCCGTCGAACAAGGGGGGATTCGTTGAATTAACGCGATAATCTAACTAGCCTGACCGAGAATAATAATTTCAGTCGCTGTGTGCGTGCGGATCGCTGTGTGGGTACAGCGTAAAATCGCTCCAGGTAACAGTTTGGGGAGAGAAGAATGGGGGTGGAAGTTTGACGAAGTTAGTAGCTGATTGTTCTAGAAGTGATCGGTTGGTGGGTGATAAATTTAGGATTTGTATGTGGGTTATGGAGCACGGTGGTGTGGCTGAGGATGCACTGAATGATGGATGATCTATTTTGGCTTGTGAAATATAAAAAGTGCAGGGGACTGGCGAAGAGGTGGGAAAGGTCGGTTGTTAGGTGGAGGTTCTGAAGATTTTTGTAAGTGGCAAGCATTTGGGTTCATCCGATCGAGTGACGCAATTATGTGATTGCAGGGATATTGTAGGATTGTAGTTTCATGAGTCGATGAGAGCAGTACATTGCCATGCAGCCACGGGCGTTAATTCTTTAGCCCCTTAGTGATGAGATGGGATAATAATTTATATTGACAAATGAAATATCTTATACTGAATGTGGTTCATTGGATTATTGATTGCTGTATGATGAGAATTTTTGAAAAATTTATGTCACTCTTGTGGCTGAGGGATGTGATTGTTATGATCGGTCTTGGATGGAATATAACTTCACTAGTTTTATTGTCAGTAATAATTAACAATAAAAGATAAACCACATTTCTAAGGAACGCAGTGAACTGTTGACTACCTACAGGCTACTGAGGCTAGCGCCAAGAATTTGAAAGGACGACAATCTAGTTTAAAGCCCTCAGAGATAAAAACTGAAACCAAAGTGTTAGAGCGTACATTAGCCATGTTTCCCTAACCCTAACAAGGATTCGGCTGAGCCGCCACAAGCAAAACCAGAAACTGCAATTCCCATAATATGTACCATGATGCCCCTATTTTTAAGTGAAGAATTTCTCCTGGTTGCCAAAAAGATTCCTATAAACCTGAAGAAACAACCAATAACTCAGGCTACTAGAAAGTGAGTAATTCTAAAAACAACAAACCTAACAGCCAAAACTAAAGCCAAACAATCAGAACTTAACAAAGACTATCCGGATTATTAACCAGACCACCGGAAAGGTGAAAGGACACCTAACGTTGCAGCCCACAAGAAAGCAACCTGTGCTCAAAACAGCGGACCCAATAACCCAACCCAGCAACAACACCCACCATAAAGTCATGCAGCCACAATCCTCCTTAAACAAACTGCGGCGAGCACTCACTCTGCAAATTGATGGCCGACGGGAAGATAGAAGCCGCGTGTCGGTGGACCTCCTGAGATCTGGCGGCCATTACTGAGCAGGGAGTCGCGTGGGCCCCGTGATGCGCGTGGGCATGAGAGTGGGTGGTGTGGTGTGCCCCGAGCGGTGCGGTGCCCCCGGTGCCGGGGGTCCCCGCGTTCCCAGGGTAGCCGGCCGCTCTCGCTGCGGTGTAACGATAGGCGGCCTGGCTCATCTGCGAGCATGAGCTCAGGTCCCCGTAGCCACATTGCATCTCACTGGCAGCCAGGGCGCAGCTGGAGGCCTCAAAGCCCGCGGCGGCGGCCGCGGCCGCTTGGTTCAAGTACGAGTAATCCATGGTTCACTAGGACGCACTGGAAACCGAGGCAGAGCTTTCACCACCTTAATCCTCGCCACGAACGTCAACAGAGGATCGACGTGTGTGATGGGCACGGGTCATCCCGACCGCTCATCGGGATCGCGGTCGTGTTCTCCTTCGCTCGACAGAGGCTGGTAGAAGTTGGTGTCCTCTTGGGTCCTACTTCAGCGTCTTAGTATCCTCTGTATGCAACAGCGTGTAGTCCTATGTCGTTAAAGTCGAGCGATGCCAGGCTCCTCTCCAAGTTCTTCCATTCACCTCGTCGCGGCTCGAAGAATCCGTGCGCTGATTCGATTAGCGGCGCGGACCAAGGTGCCGGGAGAGCAGAAGCGTCGGGTGCGCGCTCGCGCGCTCGTACGGGCCCTTGTCGTTCCTTGAGGGCCCGAGCAGCGCGCCGGTTCTTTCCACGAAACGACGGGTGTAATCGCGCCGGGAGAAGCCGTGCAGCGGCGTCACGTAATTCTATGGTCGCGAGGCGAAGAGGCTTGGGAGCGGGCGGCGGCCGCCTCCTCGATAGCGGCTTATGACGCGTAATCGGATCAGCGATATCAAATTATTGCGATTATACCGCGGATAGAAAGAAGTTTTTCGGCCCGCTTAAGAGAGCCCGAGACGACCGACTGGTGGGTCTCCTCAAAATCAAATGATAAGCTTAATTCAATAACCGAGAGAGAAAGAGGGTGCCACGACGGGGGTGTGGCCTGTGCCCTGTTACGGGGAGACGTGTTTGGTCACTGTCTGCCGCTCTCTCGATCCTGATTCGTTCAGCCGCTCGCCCACCCCCGTAGACCACCGCGGGGGAACAGCCACCGCCCCCAACAGCCTTCCGTGCTCATCCCCGTCCCGTGAGCCACCCCCCGCCCGCACAGAACCTCTCCCCAACAGCCATCAGGCCGAATGAACGCTATCATTCGATGATGCCACCCCCCTACAGGTCTCGATTTTACGATCGATTCCGGGGCAGGCCGCGCTGGACACGAGCAACACGCTTCCAGCAGCCTCGAGCTACCCTCCGGTGTGTTTACGCCTGTGTCCTATGCGGCTGTCTTGGTGCAACGAGAGCTTGGTTATCCGGCTCTGATGATGTTAGACGCCATTAACATGATTACCGATACTTCACTGCTGATGCGGCGGGTACTCTGGGTCGTGCGAAGAGGTTAGGTGGACATCGAGTCTCGATGATGTCTGAGATTTCATCTTAATGATTTATCTTTCCATATGGTCACGTAGACATTTGCTCGGTGCCTCTTCTTAGAATATTAGATTGCAGTGTGATGATTGTGCTCTTCGGATGCTTGTAGATTCGAGGATGTATTTGTAAATTTGTCCAGGCGGGTTTAATATGCGCTGTCTTTAGCAAGGTGCCTCAGTGTGAGAAGTGTTTTTGGGGATTCAGTTGCTGAACATGGAGGAAGTTACTAAATATTCAATGGGGCCATAAACACTTTGAAGTGTCCTTTCAGTTGTACCAACCCAGTACCACAGTTATTGTATTAATTAAAATACGAATCTTTGTGTAATTAAACGTTCCTATTATCCTGATATAAAAGAATATCATTTGGTTGGGTTAAATAAGATAATGTCTTGAAATGCTATCTTTCAGTATTGCTGTACACTAGGAGAAGATAAAATCCTTAACCTTAAAAGAATATCACCTTGCTATCAATTTCCCTAAATAACAGGCTGTGTACATGAATCTTTCCGGATACAGTGGAAGTCGCATAAAAAAGCACTATGATCTAAGTAGAACGTGGAGGTTATATTCCCTAGAAATTAACCTATCGCACAAATATTTACCAGCACGGAAATGAAGAATGAAGAGAATATGGAGCGTGAAGTATGATGTATCAGCAGATAGGGAAATTACATGACTAAACATGACACGGGGGTTGAACTTACCGTAGGTGGTAGGAACCTGTGCGACACTTGTTTCGCACTTGTTCTCACGGAAGGGCCACGATGAGAGCAGTCCTGGCGCTCGACCCTCTTCCCCGTGTCTCGTCCCAGGAGAATTCTCTTGCAGGGTACGCGAAACGTAGTGTGCCGCGCAACACCAAACCACCCTGTGCTGTGTATACAGAGAACACACTGGAACCGGGCTCCCCATTGGCGTAGACTTGTCAATAATTCCTCCGTGCCAAAGGGGAATCGAGCTGCTCCGAGTATTTGTAACGCTGTCATTAAAATTACAATCCCATATAAACGGCGTCTAAAGACTAGGGTTTGTCGGTTTTTACAAACCGAGTTTATTTATCAATTTGTAAAATTCCAAAACCGGTTTTTAAATTAAAAGAAAAAAAAACGGTTTTATATACTAAAATTAATATGCAGAAATGAATTAATTATTTCATTAAAAACGTTAACATTTCAACTTGCACTCGTTTTGGAATCAAGGATATTGTAGTGGTAACAGTTTACTGTAAAATTAATCTTCATGAGTTCATATTTTCCGAAAAAAAATACTAAATGGAATAAAGATTTATAGTTTGATACCGCCTTTTACAAGATTTAGATTTTGTACGGATTTTAGTTATTTTAGTTTTTTTATTTGGTTTTGTATATACAGAGTATATTTTATTTTGTTATATTTTTGTAATTCCATAATATTAAGGAAACTGATATTTTTTAAAACAAGTACAAATATTTATTTAATATTTTGATATTTTGTTTTGCGAAAATTTGAGAAAACCGGGATTTTACGAATAGTGGAATTCGAAAACCGGTTTTTTCAAAAGTCGGTTTTTGTATAAACCCTAGTAAAGACTCACGAGGAAACAGAAAAAAGTGACAAATGAATGCAAAAGTAAAGAACAAAACAAGGATAGCAGAAAAATGCGGTAAGTATTGCTACGCTTATGTTCTGCATATCACGTAAAGAAAATTTATATGCTCCAAAATGCAATTATTTTATATAAAAAACTTATATTAAGAAATTTAACTGTGAATCGATAAAGTTGTGGAAATATATTAAGGACGAAGTTCATTTATGATTATTTTCAATTTCATAGTATTTGAATACTACTTTTACGATTTGTATAATCGCACAAACGAGTTGGTAAGAAAAAGGGTAATAACCTGTTGAAAGGTAAGTGGACTAAAATTAGACTACCCCGTAAGTACGCCAATGGGAATGAACGCAAACATGGGTGCACGCGCGCGCACTCATGTAAACGTGAGTTTCGTCTTTTATATCAATACAGAGAACCGTCAACCCCCCTTAGCGGTCTGATACATATGTCCTTGATTTGTCCGGAGAATAATATTCTCCTGGAAAGTTGATTAAATATTGGTTACTGATCTCGGGGCCCCTTCACCCGCGCTGCGATTCCACCCCATCGACTCGAAGACCCATAGGAATACAATTTAATATTTCCACGTTCGCAAGAAAGCCTATTTTTCTCTCCGTCACAGTCGACGATTTTCCCATTGTCTGCCGTTTTTCTCACACGCGTACGCGTTGCAAAACAAATGACTCGATTTTATTCAATGAGACCTCGATTATCCGAAGTATATACAGTACTGGAAATATTTACTGTATCACACGAATAAACACGTTCCTACTTACACACGTTATTACTTATTGTTAGTACCTACTAGGAAAATATTACTGTAAATTTGAGAGTAAAGTTAATTTATTAAAAGGTTTTGATCTTAGCACAATAATGATTTGAAGCGTAAAGCTGGTATTATTTAAGAATTTTTGCTATGTAATTAAGAGTAAGTGCTCGACAAATCTTCACAGTCTCTAGACCGAAAATAAATTGAAAGTCTATTACACTTTATTGAACATAAATACTATTAATACACCGGATAAACGAGATCATCTAACTATACAGGGTGTCCCCTTGCATTGAAGGCACATGCAACCAAGAAGGGAATGATTCTACGTGAGAAAATAAGCCGAAAGTGTGGAATAAACTTTTCCATCTGAGGCTTCCTTTTCGGTAGAATCGACTTTGAATATTCTTCGAGTAATTGTGCACTTAAGGATTCCTTATCAATATTACGTGCTATTATTTATCTCCGTTTGATCAGAGTGGATTTATACACGAAAATCAGACGTATAACCTCCAACGGAAAATACTTTCGACTTATTTTTTATGTAGAATCACAAATAATGTCACTGTCTTCTCGCACGCGTCAATGGACTCGTCCAATTACCGTTACGCGATATAAAATGGACTTGCCCACCCAGTCTAATGAGACGTAAAATATATTAACAGAGTAATTTATATTGCCTGCCTGTAAAATGTTACCGAGGCTTGATTAAAATCGCTTGCAATTATTCGTTCGCTTTCCACTTTTGCGCGACATTATTAGCAGTTAATCCCGTTTGTCCCGTATTAACTGCACCGGTATTTTCTCTATTGCAACTCGTATTACCGTATCGAGCTTTTCTATCAGATCGACTATGCATTTTGCATCTGCGTCGAACATTTCTCACGTGTTATAGATAAAGGAACTCACCAATTTCCATTCTGGAAGCTTCATACGCCCTACTTTCTTCATAATTCTACAGCCAGTGTCAAATTTCCAACGACGATTACGATAATAACGAGCATTCTCGGACAGGCACGGAATTTTTATGACAAAGTCAACAGAACAGTGCTTTACCGCCAAGCTACTGGTTCAGTGGCCTGTCGACAGGCGGCGCCTCGATCATTCAAACCTGAAAATTTTCCATTGCAATTATTACATTAATTACTTGAATTAATTGCAGGATAATTGATATTTTAATAAGCAAATAAAATAAAATGAGAATTCAAATTACTGTTATTTTAAATTTAGGGTATTTGATTTTGTAAAGCTTGATATTTTAACGGGAGCAGATGGCGCCACCGCACGTGTGACGAAACTCCACCGTTGGCGCGAAAAGAGCGGAAGTGGAGGTGTAAACTGTAAAGAATGAAAGAAGAGGATGAGTGCGAAAGAATAGTTTCGTAAGCAGTTTTAAATCAGTTCATTTCTTAATCGACACTAGTTTTCGCTGAATTTGTTGAGATCTGCCTCCGTCTGTGAGGTACACAATTACTTTTTGCCTTTTATTTCTTAACTTTTTACCACTCCTTTCAACTGCTTAAATGGTTAGTCGTCTTGAAATGCACACGATTCCATAGGAGTCTTCTATTTCGGGAAGCTCAGGATCAAATTTCGTAAAGAAGAAAGCACACAGTCAGTCGAAAATTACATTTTTAATGTTAATAGTGTTATAAAGGAAACGCCGGCGCCAATGTCAGAGTATTTCATAAATAAATGGAAAATTAGAATTCAGTTCGATCGGCATTCAATGCCTAAAAACTGAATCGTCACTTTCTTTCCTTTTCGTACAAAAAGAAACTCAACGGCTTAAATAATCTCCCAAACACGACTCTCGCTTATGTATTTAAACCTTTACATTGGCACGAATGTACAAAGCTAGGATGACCAACGCAAATATCCTTTCCGAAAACCTCTAATTCAATCCCTAATTAACTGGGCCACATATTACCCAGCCCTTCCAGAATACAGACTCCACAAATGCTTGCAAAAATGATTGCAAAAAGAAAACGTAATAAATAGTTTTTTATTCGCGCGCCTTATCAAATATACTAGAAAAAATATACGTTATATATTACACACTTCGCGAGATTTTGGCAGATACATGTCTGATAGAAAACCGTTTGGGTCGTTGCGCAAGTTGCTTGCGAGTGGGTGCTGTGGAACGGAACCAAGGAAACAATTTTAATTACACAATCCGTGCCGATACTTGTTACTGCAAACCGTGATAAAACCGAGAATTGTTACCATGAGTGGACCGATAACGTAGCTCTCCCCAATTAACGTTAGCGCGCTGCAAATGTTTCATATTATCTGACTGTTGCAAGTTAGCCGGGATCCCCTCGCACTCGGTGCTCCTAACCCCCAGCAGATTATGCTTCGGAACGTGCAGCCCGCACACGTTCGGGGGATCCTGAATGCACCGAATGCTCGGTTGGCAGTCCTGTCGGCACAAGACCATGTTTCTGCGATGGCCGCATCCCTCGTAGGGCGCGTCATGGCTCAAGTTCTGCTGCTGAACGTACATCACCTTGTTCTGTTCGCGCCTTGGCACGAGTATAATATTCTGAGCAGGCTCTTGAGGTCGCGAAACAACGCGATAATTCATCTTCGGGTTAATTACTTCTACGTTGTCGCCCGGGGCAACGGGCTCACTGTTCTGTACGTAGATCGGTAGCTTGTGAGTCTTGGAGTCTTTCTCAAAAGCTAGGTACTTGATGGGTGGCTCCCCCATCATCAGGGTGCTCCCAATGCACTGACTGCTGGTAAAACTTATCCTCGAATCGCGCTCTTCCATGGGCAATAGTTGCAGATTCTGCACACCGTTGAGTATGGTAACGTCGCCCACGTCCTCCCGACAGCAACGACCATTTTGTAACTGCCGAGGCTCCTCCACTGTGCACGGTCTGTTATCGATAGCGTAGTTCGACGAACTTAGGTCCTGGCGCTGGTCCACGAGTACATAGCAAAATCTTTGGTCATTCTCGTGGCATTTCTGATTACCTTCGCATTTCTGGTGCTGCTGCATCCTCCTCAGCAACACTTTCTCGCAGACCACGGGCTCCTCCTGCGCGACACCAGGCTCCTTGAACTCCTGGCTGCTGTAGTTAGAGGTCTCAGTGCTCTGCGAGCAACGGAACGATTGGTAACAGTTAGCGGACTCTCGCTGGCAATTCCTGTGCGCCGTACAGACATCTTTTATAGACTTCCCCTGTTGCTGAGGGAGGTTTTTTCTCTTTAAACAGGCGTTGGGATTCCCTGCTGAACCGTCAGAGATTAGACTGTTCACGTGCAAACAGTGGCCCATGTTGCGGGAGTCTTTCCTCGTGAACATTATAGTTTTGTGCACTGGAGGATCTGCGCGTTGCTTATTGCTTGGCAAAATATCGTTCATGGTTTGTTGCCGCTGCTTGGGCTCCACTTGCGAGCAAGGATTCCTTACAAAGCGCACGTCATCCTTGCGCAGAGTTGGCGATGCCCTTACGCAAGTTCGCACGTCCAGGTCCGACAGGCTACTCGCATCGAACAACGCGTTCGCGGAAGCTGACCTTTCCAATACTTTCGAGGTTCGATTCAGTTCCGTTATCAGAGGTTCCGGGTCGAAAAGGTCCTTCTGTTTCAACGCCGAGTGCAGAAACATCTCCTGCGGCGCTTCAATACTGTCCATCGTCTCAGCAAATAAATTTACTCGATTATTACTACTGCGTTTTCGAAGTATCGCGGGGATATGCTTCTGGCTCTTTGCTTTAACCTGTTGGGACGCCTTGAAGGCGTGCTTCCCCGAGTCCCTTCTGGCTGCGCTGTTTAAAGAATGCATCGTTTGCGTGCGCTGGTTCCTGCGCTTTATCAAATGCTTCTTAATTGCGAAGTCGTTCGACGATTCCGCCTCGCTCGGCAGGAAAAGGAACGTTTTGCTTGATTTCTTCATCCTCTCGGTTCTGTTCTGATGCACAGGGTTTTCGAAGTATTTCGGACTGCTGCTCTTGGACATGGACATAGCAGAGTGGTTCACCTCGAGGGAGCTAGGAAGATACTGACTTACACTAGTGAAGCCGTTGTCAGATTTATTCTCAGTCACTCTTTTAGCCTCCTCCGACTTTGCGATAGTTTCCAGCCCTGTGCAAATACTCGGCCCATGCAGCAAGGACAAATCAAACAGTAGATGGGGTGTGGGAACTTGGTTCCATTTTCTATTTAAATTGAAGCTCCTTTCAACCAATAAGAGAGTCGAAGGCCCCTGCGAATTGTTTTCTTCCTCGCTGGTTCCGCAACAATCTTGGCGTCCTGGATTCTCTTTGGCAGCAGACAGGATCCTTGCGTCCGTCTCGCAAGTGGAAGAACGGTGCCCGGTTTCTGAAGGAAGCTTACTTTCAAGCGGAAGGCTGGAGGTTTCGCAGCGATTGAATATTGTATTACGTTTAATCATATCCCTCAAAAATTGATTTCGAAAGGATTCCGCGTATATGCTTCTTAGCTTCTTCTTCACGTTTACTAGGGGATCTGCAAACGATCAGTGGCGAACGTGAGCAATTAATTGTGCAAATGGCCGCGCAAGAAAAATCAGGTACCTGCTGTAAATTGATCCAGGCCGTTCTGTCCCTCGAAATTCTTCGAAGAAATCGTGGCGCAAAGCTCCTCGTATCGGTTGATCGCGGAACGACGAAAATTTTCGGGGTGAATTCGCGTCTCCTTTTCGAAGCATTTCTCTAAAAATCCACCGTGTTTTGAAGCTCCTTTTGCTGCCTGCTCGTCTTTCTGGCACCGTTGCTGTCTGCAAACAGTTGTGATTTTATAAATCGTCTTGAATAGTACTGTGCTGCGTTGCTTTCAATGGTTTGCATCTTTCGTACGAAAAGATTCATTGAAAATTACCTGAGACTTACCCATCCACTTTACCCAAAACAGGACTTATTCTCTCACTGTCAGGTGGAGTTGGGTGTAAAATAGTTTTAATTGTGGAGTCGAGCAGTGGATCTTTAGGGCCTTCTTCGGTGTTATTCCCAAGTACAATACCTCTGCAGAATTTTAAAAAACAAATTTATACAAACATCGTTATAAGTAAATGAATATAAGTGTAATAAAAGAAGCAGTATGTTTATTTACAGAAGGACGCGCAATGTAACTGGATGACACTAAATGCATGTTAATTCTTCGTGAAAAATTGAATCGAAAATGTAGAATGAAAATTTTACGTACGAGCCTTCGTTTTCGAGAAACTTCATTTTGAAATTCTTGGACTACGGTCGCACGAATTTCACCTGAGCGTCTCTACATCCTTCGAACTTTTGAAATTGTGTTTCTCGAAAACGAAAGCAGCTACACGAAAATTTTGTTCTGCATTTTTTATTTAGCTTTTCATGTAGAATTGGTTGGGAAAGGAAGTAATTACGAATACTGTGCCTTTTATAATTAATATGAAATAAGTAAGAAGTTTTCAAAATAGAATTATTAATGTTTTATAAAAACATATAGTTTCTACTTACTTTGATTTTGAATCATATCCATTTAAAAGTTGAAGTACATTCCCCTGCAGGCGAGCGTTATCTGTATCGTTTACGGGTGCTTTTGTTTGCGCTGTGGGTAACGACATTAATAAACGAGTCGATTTTATAATTAAAAAATTATTCGTAGTTTATAATACATACATCTTCGTATTTCTTTCCCCGTGGCGCCATTTCTATATATACCAGTCAACTAAAACGAAACAACAGCAGTATAATTTTACGAAGCGTTTGAAAATTAATTTCTTCACTAACATTTTGTAATATTTTCTCCTTTCTAAAAATTTCTCGCACTTACGGGTCTCGGAAGGATCCTGTTACATATCTTTTTCGAATTTCGCGGCTTGCACAGCTTGCCGGTGATCTTCGTTTCCTTGCTCTGGAAAATAATCAGTCGAGAAAAAACGATCGGAGGAGAAAAGCGTATCGTAAGTCAAAATTTTCTAAGATATACATATTCCTCTCGTATGTCTGCGAAACGATGCAGAAGCTTTGCGAAATTACTCTGCCAGAACTCGGTCGGCTTCTCATTTCGCTGAAAAGTGGTATTTCCAGTATCATGGTCAGACAAAACTTCGAAAATTAACAATTAACCAAAGAAAATACAATTGAGTTAGACTCGAGACTCTTTAACTGTAGAATTTTATTTATTACAGACCATAACAGCTTTAAATTAACAACAATTTTATGAAAAAGAACCATAAATATATAGAAGGAGATCGTATTATATTTCGTCCCCTTTATCTATCATCTCGTTCGATTTATCGATACGCATCAGAAGACGCGACCTAGCCTTAACTAGAAAGTGGTTTTATGACATCAAGTGTTAGCCGGATATTTGATTCAATGTTTATTATATATACCTTTCACATTTCTAGAAAGATTTAGGGGAATGATTGACATTAAATATAATGCATAAAATCACCTCGAAATTGATACATAGTTGCACGCATGACACGTATAGAATCGTGCAACATAACCAAAAGCATCGCAGGGTACCAAATCGTCGCCGCGTGTCACGCGTCACGTCGCGTGCATATTTGTATATTCGGCTTCAAGCTCGGACGAGATTCCGTAGTTAAGGGAAAGTGTTTAGCTTCAACGACCGGAGTATTCTAATAATTATAGTGAACAGGCGTGACGGTACCTTTTTTGACTTGTATAGCTTCTCGTGCAGATCTGTTAAATCCCTTTTACGCTTCTTCTTCTTAGCTCGAACCTTCTGTTCCACTCGGACGGTTTTCCTTCGGTGATCTTCCGAGCTGCCACTTGCCGCGGTGTCACGTATCACTTTCCCCATTTCACAATGCCCGCAGTCCACTTACGTTTGGAACCCGAGATCGCTGGCCGTGCCAATGTTTGTTTACTTCCCGTTACCTTGCTTCTTATGGTGACACGACTATGAATGTCACGTGCAATGACAATATCGACGTATATTTTTGTCTCGCCCCGCGGACGATAAGGCTACTCAGCGATCGTTGTGTTATCGACCCCGACACGCCACTATTTTTTGCGCGTACTTCTGGGCTCATTAACGTATCGGTAACTAGGATCACCGCGGTTCAGTGTGGGACGTCGTTGAATGTCAAGAGCAAGTATTTTATGCGAACGAATTACGTTCGAGAATTCGATGTTGTGTTTGCGATAGCCGAGACAATATCGATTTTCGTGGGAAATTAGTGCTGGATTGCGATGCTTGTGTGACGCAGGAAGATGGAGATGCCAGGTAGGGAATTGGTGTTGGACTACTTAGTGTTTGATTGAAAGGGGAATGATATTTCTATATTTTTCGGGATTGTGGAAATGTGAAGGTATCGGGCCTTAATATTAGTTTATTAAAATAATTTACTTGGTGCAATTACTATGCATTATCAATCTGAAAGAGGGGAGGTGGACCTTTTTATCTGCGCCTGCTAAAAATTTATACATAATATTTATCGAATTGCTGACGTGCCGGGGAGTTTTTTAATAGGGGAAATATCAGTAGAAAATTAATAATTGCAGAATTTTATCGAGACAAGTTTAAAAATTAACATACATAGATTTTCGTAAGAATCAAGTGCGTCCACAGACTATTTTTCCAGGGAGGGGGGGCATAACTTTGAGATGATGATACATAAAAATATACGCCCATTGCTTTTTTACGCATTTTATAGTGCCAATTTAATTAGAAATTTAAAACAGAAATTTAAAAATATTCCCTTTTTTAGTATAAACTTAATAAATATTAGTTTTGAAAAATAAGCGATTTTTTTCAAAGCAGGGAGGCAACTGCCCCGATTGGACACCTTTCCGGACGCCCATGATATAAGAATTAACCAGAGTTGGGCATTAACTAAATAAAAAGTTATTTAAATAATGACTCAAATAAAAATAACTTCAACTTTAGATTATTCGACGGATACAGTTAATTTCTTTATTCGGCGAATAACCCGTTATAATTTCCGCACTTGCCATATGTTCGCCACTCCTGATTTAAAACAGTTTAAAAATGTTTGAAATACATTAAGTGGAAAATGTCTATACTTATCTTCCTTGTTAACAACAGAAACAATATCGTGGTTTCCGTAGTGTAGTGGTTATCACGTGTGCTTCACACGCACAAGGCCCCCGGTTCGATCCCGGGCGGAAACATTATTCTTTTTACATCCAGTCTCTTTAATTTAAATTTCATTTTATTAACATCTTTTACCCGTTAAGCCAATTACAACGGTATTTAAATTATATTAAAAAAATTGACAAAGTAATTCATTTGATTCTAATTGCATGCGTCGTCCGAGAAAAATGAGTTGCATTTTTTGCTGAAAACTGCATTATTGACAAATGTTAAATCAGAAGCACAGTGGTCTGTGGTGGTACTGATATTTACATTATCGACGTGGTTAACAACTGTAGATAAAGCAGGTAATTAAGATTCGGTCAAGTACAATAAAAAAGCTAAGCAATTGGTTTTAAATTGTTTAAATAATGGCATCGAAAATTAAAATTCACCGTAGTAGCATGCTGTCTAGTTTACAACTAACAATTCCTTCGCAATATATTTTAATTCTCAAAAAACTTATACTTTATAAAAACGCGGGAAAACTTGATACTTTTCCCTCGTAAAGAAAGTGTGCCTAACTGGCGCATGCGCATTGGCCTGTGAGAGAAGCAGAAAATGCGCGACGCAAAAGGTACCTAACTGCTCGTTAACTGTCAACAGTACAGACACGCGAACTGCAAATTGAGAACGCTTATTCCCGGAACGAAGCACAGTTTAAGCAACAATCTTTTAAATCAATCACCGACAATCACTCAGAGGTACGTATGCAACTTTCTTTCGACGATTTCTATGCCTCAGAGCTTCCTAACCTATGCGTCCATTTCAAACGACCGATTGAATCCGAATCGCATATAATTGGAAAAGCGTTTTCTTCGTCAATTATTAGCGTGCTTGGCACTATTTCATCTGATTTCAATCAGAAACGCAAGAAAGAGAGTCTGAGGATTCTCAATTGAAACTTTCAACTTCCCCTTCTCTCATGTATTAATAATAATTAAATTAATCTAAGGATCGTATTTAAACCTTTCGGTATCACGACCGCATAATACACGTTCCTTCAGTGCTCGCGTCACGTGCGGAAAACTCCCATAGGCGTTAATCGACCACGGTAAAGAGACGCAACTACAGGTGTCCCGCACGCGGCGTCGCGCTGTCCGTTAAATTGTCGGAACTCGTAGCCCATGAGGAACAACGCCCGTTAATACGCAACTAATTAACGTTATCGTAGTAGTGGCGCGAGTAACAATGTAACCTCGCGTAATACCAGTATTTAGCCACGTGTCGGTGCACCGTTTCATTTTTCAGGTCTATCCGATAAACAGTGACATTCGAAGCACGATGATGTCTCTCGCGGGATCCCTCGGCCGTGGAGCGAGTGCCAGTGCTCCTCGAAAATGCGTTTCGCCCAGGAGAGGGAAGAAAAAGGACCACGCAACGCCGCGGAGCAGTGAAAGGTAAGATGAAAGTAAGGAGCCAATGTTTAATGGCTTGGGGAGGGACTATTTATTGTCTATTCGGCGATAAACCGGGCGAAGAAGTATCACGCGTCGCTGGGCGAAACCGTCTCGAGTCGTAAAACCTGCCAGTTGTAGAACTTGCGATCTATTAAAAGGATTCAACGATCGGTCGAACAGGCGATCGATGATTATGCGCGTTTCGAAGAGAATCGCTGCCCCGTTGTTCCAATTCCTTCTCGTCGAGCGACTTGCGATAAATTCGTTTGCGTTTTTTTGTGAATGTTGCTTACATACTTGGAGGTGGCTACAATTTGGAGGAGCAGAGGGGCAGGGAACTTTCTGTTTCTTCCGCGAGGATTTAATGCCCGCACGCCCGTTTGTTATGAGCGGAGATAGGTACTTTGGTATCGAGCGCAATAACGACTGGGCGGGGAGGAAAGGAAAACCGCGGAATCATCGGGAATACGCTGGTCCCGGCAATGCCACTTTCTCGACCTCTCATTCCTATCATTCATGGACTTGTACCTACCATTGTTGATTCCTTATATGTGAATGGGACTTCTTAATTATTCCGAGCATATTATTCTGATGTGGAATACGATATGCAGTTACGTAAGAATGTTGGAATGATAGATAAAGCAGTGCTGCTGTAATCTGATGTTTTTTTAATTGTTATTACACTGCTCAAAATAGCTGCAGCATCAGAATACCAAATGAAGTGATCAATATCACGAATTCTACTTAAATAATACACACAATGAATATTCAGCAAAAATGTTCTATGCCTGGTTCATTTTTTAAGATTCAGGAGTGTTCAGTTATTTTGAGCTACTTATTGAGATTATAATGAACCCTATACACTATATAGATCCCAAGGAATCTGCATTATTTCAATCTGAAACAGTCGCAATTAGATTCTACTTCAATTTGCATTGCTCAAAATAACTACGAGACCACCAGGCTCATATGAGCCGATCAATATCATAAATGGTTCTCATTCTACGCAAACAAAAATGAGCTTTCGGTAAAGAAATTCCTTCAAAGAAATTCTTCAAACCCAAGATCTCCCAATTATTTTGAGCAACTTATTGAGATTACAATGAGCCCTGCACAACACAAAATATAGAAGCCTAAGAAATCTACAATATTTCAAGCTGAAACAGTCACAATCGAATTCTACTTCAATTTACATTGCTCAAAATAACTATGAGCCGAGCGATATAATAAATCCTTCGCATTCTATGCAAACAAAGATGAGCTTTCGGTAAAGAAATTCCTAAGATATAGTGTATTCTTCAAACCGAATATCTCCCAATTATTTTGAGCAACTTATTGAGATTACAATGAGCCCTGCACAACACAAAATATAGAAGCCTAAGAAATCTACAATATTTCAAGCTGAAACAATCAAAATCGAATTCTACTTCAATTTGCATTGCTCAAAATAACTATGAGACCATCCAGCTCAACTTAAGAGCTCAAAATGATGAGTCCTACCTATGCCACTCAAATCAAACTGAGCATTTAGTAAGAAACTCTAGCTGCTTGGTGTATTCATCAAACTCAAGATATCCCAATTATTTTGAGCAACCCATTTGCACATTCATTCGACTGAATCCTGCAATTTTCTTGCTCTGATCGTGTCCAGCGGCGGGGCTCGCGAGTCGGATGCTGGCCGAGGGATCTTTAAAGGTGATCGTGGCTCTCTTCGGACTCCTTTGATGCGTGGGGATAACTGGAGCTACCAGTTAAGTCAAGTGTATCGCGCCGGGACGAAGTAGTACACTGTTTCTTTCCGGAGTGCGTGCATCGAGGTTTCAGAGGATTGGCAACCGTACGAGGGGATAGAGAAGACGAGCATCCTGGACGACTAACGCGGACACACTGAGGAACTACAGCGGCTGGTTAATACACGCGCGGAACACGATGAAGCTCTACCTTGTAAGTCACGCCATTTCTACATAATTCACTTCAATTGCACCGCAATTTTCAAACGCGAACGCTTTTCTTCCGAGAAGACGCCACACAATGGAAGGGTTTAATAAATAAATATCTGGGCAAAATTGAAGAATAGTTACTTGAGGATAAATATAAAAGAAATTGTCCTGTTAGTTTGGTAATATTTGAAGAAATAAGTATTTCTGCTGGTCCCTTTAATTGAGTTGTGGACAAAATTATTGCAGAGTATCATTGAGGGAAGTTTGAATTGAAATCTTTGGTAAAAATAATTACTAAGAAACAATGAAGCTATTATAGTCTCTAAAGGTTTTTTGTGACTATTGTAATAACAATTTTTACTCTTCCGTGATTCTCCTCAGTGTCACGAATGCTTCACACAGCTCTGATTCTATTAAAACAGTGTCTTTTAAAATTATAATCGGAAAAGGGGTTTTAAAACTCAAACTGTTACACAGTGTTCGATGAAACTTTTCTTTTCATTTACACGAAGATCTCCCCATTTTAAGAAATTATTCTATATTCCTTTAAAGCGTCTGCATACTTCCTCAACCACAGGAAGCCCGAGAACTACTATAATTAACATAATCTCCACTGTTAACTTATCGCCAATTAAAAATTGGACAGGAAACTCAGCAATTTTTAAACAAGCATCACTTATTCCCAACTAAAAGCGTGCTACGCATCCTAAATTAAATCTCACTTCTTCTTATTAGTGAAAGATTAATTAAGCCTTTGCTGTCACTGGAGGATCCCCTATGTAATATAATTATAGAGCGTATAAAATGTAAAAATGCAACATCCCAGTTTTTTTAATCGCTTCCTATATCCTGTGTTTGCAGTTCTTGCTCGATTTCGCGCGCCAGTGGAGAATAAATTCACATTTCAGGGAAGAGATCTATGTGGGTATAAATCATGGCTTCTTGTTTACAGGTGGCCGCGGTTATATGGATGGTGGCCGTGACAGCGACATCGGAATCCCATGGAAACTGGAGCAACGAAAAGGTAAACGTAGAAAACACACCTGACTCTGCAAATTCTCCCAGCGGTTTCATTTTCCCAGGTTCCGTTCCGAATGCCGATTAAAGATTTACTTGTCGCTGCAATACTCTACGCGCAATGTTTACACAATCGGGGATAGAGATAGTGGAAGTATTATTGTGAGCTTCAGATCTGGTCGAAGCAATTTGTTGCTTTTGCTTTTCACTTGTAGGTACCTACTATTTAATTTTTCTTCGAGGTAGGATACCTTCTTTGTTTTACGAAGGATTAGGAAGCTGAAGAAGTTGTAGTTGCAATTCTTCTTTTCCAAATTGGGGACATTCTGTGATATGTACTCGGAAGTTTTAGTAAATTTAATTAATGGGAAAAGAAAGGTAATGGTCTCTGTTCAAACTTTTTCCAATTTTAATCGCTCAAAATTTGTCGCTCTCCAAAATTTTCCGCTCCCCAAATTTTTCGCTATTCAAAATTTGTGTTCCCCAAAATTGGCGCATACCCAAATTTGTCGCTCCCCCAAATTTCCCGCTCCCCAAATTCGACGCTCCCTCAAATTTTCGGCTTTCTCAAAATTTGTGCTCCCCTAAATTTGTGCTCCCCTAAATTTGCGGTCCCCCAAATTTGTTGCCTCTGAAAATCTGTTGCTCCCAAAAATTTGCGCTCCCCAAATTTTCGGCTCCCTTAAACTTTGTCGCCTTCCAAAATTTGCGCTCCCCCAAATTTGCCGCCCCTCAAAATCTGTTGCTCCCAAAAATTGACGCTCCCCAAATTTGTCGCCCCAGGCTGCAGCCTAGTTAGCCTACCCGCCCCTGGATGTTTTATTAAATTTGAATAATGAGAAGATTAAGGAACTCGACTATTCCACGATAAAAATCAAGTTAGATAATTAAAACGAGATCAAGGAACTTTTCCATTAATCCACGTAGTAAAAGAAACAGCTTGTCGGAGCGCGTATATATCTACAATTTCATCTTCAAGGAATTTCAAACGCTAAGCTTCGCCACCCCTCTTTTAACAATCCTCTAATCCCCATTTCGTCTAGAAAGTTTCTTCCACCTGTTTGCCCGTAACGCGACGCTAATGCGTGACTTATCATTGAGCATGAAGGTATTTCAAGGAAGCGATCCGCGGGTATTGGCTTCTTGAAGTCATAGTAATTCATGACTCGCCGTAAGGAAGGAAGCAACCGCGTGCCAGGGGAAATAAAATTTAACGTCCATCGATGCGTTTAGTCACTTCACACTAATAGCTAAAATTGTACTTGATCTTTATGGCTGAGGAAAATAGCAAGAGTCAATTATTTTGCAGCTCTTTGCAAGCTTTCTTAAAATCCTCAGGAAGAGGAGCTAAACCTGCTGAGAAATTAATTCTGATAAGTTGCTGCCCTATATTCGATGTCTTCGCGAGAGTTAGTCCTAATTCGCTTTCTAAAAAATTCTATTAATTAAAGCAGCAATACAATAGTTGAATAGTCCTTGGCGTAGACTATATCAATCTCTTCCAAATAATTGGAGTTTCTTATAAGAAGGGAATTCGGGATCAACAGCTTTGTTAGTAACACAAGGGTTCCACCAAATTGAAACCTTCGATACTTCAATTGAAGGAACAGTACATTTTTTTTAAATAACTGAAGGAACTTAGCTACTACTATCTAAAAAAATTCTAAATTCTAATCTTCGCTGAAGAACTGAAGAAACTACTAATACCTCAGAAAATTCTAAACTCTAATCGTTGTGGAAGAACTGAAGAAACTCTACTACTACCTTAAAAAATTCTAAACTCTAATCTTCGCTGAAGAACTGAAGAAACTCAACTACTACCCAATAAAGTTCTAAGCTCTAATCTTTGCTGAAGAATTATAGAAACTCTATTAGAACCTAAGAAAGCTTCCTGCCAGGTCCACCCATCTCTCGTCAGCGTCCATTGAAACCTCAGAGCGCTTCAAAACCTGGCCAGCTATCCAGGATTAACATCTTCTTCGTCCACTCTACTTTCATCAGGCGAATTCCGTCGTGTTGGTCTCGGTACATTTTACTTGCATATTCCCCAGTCAAGATAGAATCGCCATTGTCTTCGGGAATGCAGCGAGCCGCTCTGCCGGCGGAAGTCACTTTCGACAGCGGGCGCGAAACGAAATGAGCGGCGCAGAACGAGTTTCGTTCGACTTACGTAAAACGGGAGAGCCTTTCACGCGTAACCCCATGGACCGATAGGCACCGTACAGAGACATCCTTAACCTTCGGGCATAGAAATCTTTAACCTCGATCTACTTGCGGGCGTCATTCAAGTGCTACTTCATGTATAGGCGCGACAACACCCGCCACGTATGCATCCATAGTCTCTCAAATGATTCTCCCGGAACGCCGTAGAAAAATCTCCCATCGAACTCCACCAACTAGATAGCCATAGAAGTTGAAATTGCATACGCGTGAGATTTGACTCTTGCGATTAATCAGAGAGAGAGACTCCCCTTGGAAAATTTAGAAGGAACAGTTCAACGCAGTATTTAAATCAACCGATAGAGTATTTCTCAGTGCAATACACAAAAATATCCAAGTTGCAGCGAGTAACACTTCAGAGCGAAGAGCTGAGGAATTATTCTGAATGCTTTGACTTTGCTCAGAGGCTCCCGACTGCTTTCTTTACATGAAACTTGAAATGTTTTCGTGTGATAATTATTACACCTTCATCTCGCAGAGTACTCCTCCGAAGAAAGGCTCACGGTGCTGAAGAAAGAAGAGAAGACAGCTCTAAAAGAGCTCTACAGGCTTCCAATGCCCGCCTATGCTCCAGCTTTTGAAGATAGCGAAGAAACCTTTAAAATTCTGCGGCCCCAAGAATTTAAGAGCGTAAGAACCGCACGACTCCGCCGACCCGCGAAGCGAGCAATGGCACGGGCGAAACGCTTCCTAGTTGAAGCGCTTGGGGAAAGTGTGAGCTGCACTTTGTTAGACAGGCTTGTCGGAAGAGAATGAGACGGCAGTGAAATGACCTAGGCAGCATGCGAAGGTTAAGGACGACTTTCACCTAAAACTTGCGGATGAAGGTTGGCCTGAAGGCCGCCACCGTTCCCACCCAGCGAGCAGAGCAACGCGAGCAGCTAAAAACAACGGCGAACAGTGAGCTTCCTTTTATAGCCACGTCGCTGCGCTAAGGCAATCGTTTATGCTCAAGTTTCAGCGCCTAAGCCTGACCATGACTTTCTTTCTCCACTTTTGTGGGACCAGACGAGTTGGGACAGAGCCTTTGCCAGTTTTTGCGAGTGGAAGTTAACGGATATCACTCGTGTCTATTTCTGAATTATATCTCCGAAGGAATAGAATACTCTCCACTCTACAAAGTCAGTGGATCAATTGTTTAAGCCTCGACGATAAGCTTCAGCCTTGCGTATTGTTTAGAATACATAATGCGGAATGTTACGCAATCCTCAACGCTTGAATGTTACAGCGGCTATAATCTTTCGGCTTCAATTATTGATACGCAGGACATTCATTAAATATGGGAACTTGAAGCAACGCAACTTTCTCTTAAAACATACTCCTGTAGGTCACTCGCAGTGGCTTCTGCCTCACATGAAATGCAATCTCCTGTAATTAGGCGTTCGCTCGCAAGGAAAAAGAATCCACTAACTGCTAGAAATCTTAACTGCGAGGGGCTCTCCTTTGATCGCTGAGTGGGAAACCAGTGCTGATAATCTCTTCCTACAATTTTCTCACATTACTATCTCGAAGATGAGTGTAACAAAGCTTGCATAAATTCGAGCAGCTGAAGGTGGCTCGCGCGCGGCGATCAAGGCTCATCCGAGGATTTCCTCTAACAAAAAGGTGCGAATACTTTCTCCGCGCACTTTCGGATGAAAGCTGGTTCCAGGGCTGACCCACCTACTGTCAAAAATTCGCGCCGCTTCCTTTCTCTTTCTCTGCACCTCCTTGCAGATAATCTCCGGCTTGTTTACACTTCCCTCGCTCCAGTTTATACTTCGCCTGTACTTTTTACAATTCTTGCGATCCTGCCCACGAAGCTCAGTTCATTGCGAACGAGTTGTTGATCGCAACGAGACTTTCTATAACATCCAGGCAAGAGCTTCAAAGGTCTCGCTGCAGATATCTTCGGTACACAGCTCCTGGCGCAGGCCTTCAGCATTTCACTCTGCCGATTTTTCCCCAGCGTATCATAAAATAGTGAAAGTGGACTTTTGTCAAGTCGCATGTCTTCGAGGAATCTTGCAGGCGAAAGGACAATCTTACGCGTGTTACAGCACCGTAAACACACTGCTAATTTGCGAATCGCTTGCTTTCATTCCCGATGAAAGCGAGCAGAGTGTTAAATTAAGGCTCTTCTATTTCTTCGAATATCCGAGACCAGCGACAACTGGGTCAGTCGAAGCGGCTCCACAAAAATCAGCGAGAAACCGCTCGCTCCGAACACAATCCTGTGATTTCTCTTTCATTCATCCCGGCGGTCTTCTTTTTGCAACGGCTTCGGTGAAAAACGCCGGCCATTCTCTACGGTCGCAGCGGCTCCGGTAGAAACCGGGGTATGGATATTATTAAAAATCGAGAACGAGTGAGAATGACGGCAACTCGTTTTGGAAGATATCCCTTTTGGGGAGAGAAACATCAAAGGAGCTCCCAGAATTCAGCGGCAAGTTTCACCAGTTACCGAGATCAGGTTCCCGGACGATTGCTCGGAACTAACCGTGGATCAGAGACGGGAGTACTGCTGGCAATGATTTTCATTCGACGTCAGGCTTAGAAATCTCTAAGCTGTGTAAATCAATATACATCTGTGTCAGAGAATGATGCAAAAAGGCAGAGTGTCCTACAAATAGCACAGCTGCGTAATTTGATTTTTATTTTTATTTTTCCGGGTTTAAGAGTATCGGTGCTAGTTTATCGATCCAAGTCAACCAGATATCTAGGCCTACGTGTAGAATAAAAGAAGATATTCTATTCAGATGTCCGAGCCTGTAAACGGAATAGAAGAGTTAATGGAAGGTTCCAGGGAGAAGCTGAAGCTTCTTCAGACCATCCCGCGGAGCCGGAGGAGTTGCCGTTAGAGGCGGATCTGGGTTTCCGCCGCACGCCACTGCAGGCGTCCTGCAACCCGGCCCAAACGGTTTGCTTTTAATGCGAGCCCGCGCACGACTCTCACTGGTTTTTCTTTTGCGCGAGCAGCAAGAATGCGGCGCGCATCTTTTCCCGTTTCTCCTTTCTTCTCACTCGAACAGCGCTGGGGAAAGGGAGACCGTCGATCAGGTACCGTAAAGTCCACCTTTCTCTCATCTCGGCGCACCAGCCGCGTTATTTTCAGCCTCGGACACCACTCCGATTGAGCTGAATTCGCCCAAAGAACGGGACGAACGCCACTGTGCAAATTGATTCCAGCCAGCAAAAGCTGTGTAAGGTGTTCTTTGGTAGCGAATGCGAGAAGTGGAGTTTTAGAATCACATTTTCAGTTCCTCGCGTTGAATAGGAGGGGGAAGCTCTCATTTAGTTGGGTAGGATCTCGCGTTACTGTATTTTCAGTACTGAAGATTAAAGTCTCTAATAGCAGTGCCTCGTGTTTGCTGGATTTTTTTGTTTCTTAATTTTCAATCCAAAGATTTTCTACTCTCGTTGGATCGATTGGAGTTAGAGACTCTTTTCTAGGACTTCCTCGCGATCTCTTCTCTAGTTCTACCTGCGACAAATTGGGTCAGATGCTCGGCCTCGCCCACTGGCTCGTGTCTAGATTACTGGTACAGCCTGTCTGTACAGCGCGGTGTATCACTGCTCGCAGCCACTAGGTGTTTCTTTCAGCAATAGAGAAGAATGAGGTGGAGGTGACTAAGAAGGGACATTACCCAAGTGTTAGGCGCCGATTTTGACGAGGTTTACGTAGATTATAGTTCTCGAAAAAATATTTCACACGTATTTTTTTTAATCGGAAAACGTCTATATCTAGGGGTGAAATCTGCCCCCGAAGTTGGGGGTGAAACAGAGGTTTGCCCAGATATCTCGAAAATTTTACAATATAGAGAAAAATCTTTTAGAGGAAAATGATGCATTTTTTATAACAAATTTAGCCACGTAATCGGATTCAGTGAAAAATTACTACTTTTTAGTATATTGTTTAAACAAGTTGACGAATTGTGAATCTGATTACGTGGCTGATTTTGTTATTAAAAATACATTATTATTGTCTAAATTCTTATATTGGGAGGGAGGGCTAAAAAATCGCCCAAAATTACAGTTTCGTAATTTAAAGACTGCCTCTAAGTACTATTTTAAGGTTTTCATTATCATTTTAAGCAATTGAGCAACTTGAGCCTCCCAAAATTTGTGCTCCCCAAAATTTGCGCTCTCTGAAATTTGTCGCCTCTCAAACTCTGTCGCTCCCAAAGATTGGTGCTCCTCAAATTTGCCACCTCGCAAAATTGGTGCTCCCCAAAATTTGATGCTCTCCATTATCACGGTTTATCTAAAATATTTATTGTCCATAGGTGCTTTCAGACCAGAGCTATGGGCTTGAGAGAAGTAGCCGGCAAACAAAGGAAGAGACGAAGAAGAAGACTGTTGAGGAGCACTACTCGACTAATGGGAAGCAGAATAATGAAGTATCTAATTCTTCCCAAGCTAAGGAGCCTGGCGGCGAAAACGAGAAGGCTGTGAAGTTTACCAACAAAAATGAAAACGGTTATGGCAGTGTTAGTATCACCTCAACGATTAATCTTCCATGTAAGACGATTCTGGAATCAGTTGGAGTTTTTACATAACAGCTGTTTCTCTTGAAGAATTTATATCAGCTCCTTATAAACAATTTTAACTGCCTCCAGGAATATTAGTTTTATAACTTTCAGAGCAGATTCTATTCCACCCATTTCCGTGGTCCATTGATCACTTTTTGAACAAGAACTACTACCGGCAATTTCCTCGCTTTCCCTTCCTGCTCGCTGGAAAGTCATTCACTCTCAACTTCACAAACGCTGAATAATCATATCGGAAAACATTCGACTCATCGCGAGCAGGGATTCAGGTCGTTAGAGGCGCGTGAAATTGTTGTCAACGCTCCTCGAGAAGCCAGAACGCGTTACCCGCTTTTGCAGGCCTGTAATTCATTGCGTCAGAGATTCATGTAACGTAAATTCCATGTATTTCCCTCAATGACCCTTCTAAACGCTTTCACTCGATCGAACGGAAAAGGAGGCTTCTTTCCCATCGAAAACGATTACTCTACCCCAACTTCAAGCCCGCGCGAGCGTTCTCATCGAGCCTATTCACTGATAAACTGATGTAAAACAGCGTGTGCCGTAAAGAAACTCTAGTTTGTAATAATTATTACTCGATTACAGAAATCTGCATAAATTTGCACTTCGATAACTCGCACATCCTCCACTAAACAGTGTTATTTCAAGCTAAACGGAATGAAGGCTCTCTCTTAGTTCATGGTTACTAGACAAAGGTGTGAATGAAAACAAAATTACAAACTTACGTAAGGAAGCAGTAAGGATTAATTGAAATTAATATTATACACCGAGCTCACTGCGATTACTGAAATAAAATATACATGAAGCAACTCTATTTCTCCGAGCACAATGGTGGATTCTTGACTACATTTCGTTTCTTCTTTTCAGAACGAAAGCGCGACTGATCTCGAGCAGAGATTCTCCAAGCAAATACTCCAGCCGTACGTCTTGGCCGCGGAGGCAAAAGCTGCCCTAGAAAGCACAGCGAGCGAGTCAATAAGTGGTCTTTCGAGGCCCGTAAGAACGAGTCAGAACGATACAGTCATAGTGGAGTACCTCCCGTCCCAAGAAATTATTCTCCAGGATTCAAGCGCGACGCAATACGCGCACGATAACAAGTCTGTTGACTTAAGCCACGCCATTTCCGAATCCCAAGTGGACGCAGAGAGCGTCGGAGATTTCGGACAGAGAGTTCGCTCTTCCTCCCGACACAGAAGCGAGAATCTCGGTCGCATCAGGTCGAGGCAGCCTCTGGACGCTGTATTCTACCCGGAGGATCACAGAAAACCGTTCAGGAAGCATTCCAGAGCCTCTGCGCTGAAGAAACTGAACGTCGCGGAGAACACGTCCTCGGTGGAACGGCTGCCTTCTTCAAAGATCGTGGAATCGCAAAGGGTGCTGAAACAGAAAGAAGCTGAAGAGGACTTCTCCAAAATCGACTACCTTCAAAGTAACAAGGTGAAACCGACGAGCCTGCCTTGGAGGAGCGACGAAGTTAGCAGAGAGAACAAACCGAGGAAGCACACTTCCGAGCAGGAGAACACTGCGAAGGACGCTTCCTCGTCCACCACGGCTCCGGCGTTGACTGTCTCCCTGGGGAAGTTCTCAGGGCCCATCGTGGTGCCAGATTTGCCTCGGCAGAAGAAATACTCCTACGCCGGGATGAGTGACCACTCGGGGAGCAACGACGTAGCGAAACCAACAGCAGTAGAAGCCACGACGAAGCAAAGGGGACCGGAGGCTAGCTACCTAGCGGCGTCGCCAGTGGTCTTGAGTCCTCTTCAAGCCGGCGTGGCGTTAATGAACGCTGGACAGGATATAAATTCAGTGAACGGCCCGGTTATTTTAAACAAAGACTACCTCCAGGACGAGGCTCAGCCTTCGCAGGCCACTATTCCTGATAACGAGAGCCTCGTCCAGAATGACGCTGCCGATCCCGGCGCTTCGAGCCTCCAGGGTGATCAGCTGCCGCAGCAGGAGCAGATCTCCGAAGTGGTGGCCTCGCACGCCCCCGTGCACTCTGTGGAAATCCAGAAATCAGTGGAGGTGTTCCACCCAGCGCCTGTTCAGGAGATACACTACCCCATGGAATTTGTCCCGCACGTGCAGCAGCCGAAACCGCACGATTTCAGGAAGCTGCAGAAGAGTCAGCTGAAGGACAGGAGGCCTGGTCAATCGAGTATCTACAAGAGTAACGAAATCCTGGACGAGATTGGCCCCTCTAACAGCCAGGAGCGCGGTCGTTACGAGTACAACGTGAACGAGAATGACGTCATTTACTCCGCGATGAGTGGGCAGGTGGAGCAAATCTCGCCTGTGTCCCGTCCTCCGGATAACGCGCTCCTTTTCGCTAGGGACCAGCTGGACAATGGGCAATTTGATCAAGGAATTGCGAAACAGTCTAGAATCCAAGGGAATTCTGAGATACTGAAGGAGGCTGTTAAGCAGAGCGAGTTTGAGATCGTAAAGGGGCCGTCGAGCGTTGTTACGCAGGCCTCCAGGGTGGTGGAAGTTCTGCCCAGCCTCGAAAATCCTCAGGGGGCTCAAGAAGCGCCACAGATTTTATTGGCAAAGGGCACTAGCGAACCGCAACCGGAGCTGAGACTCCTGCTGAACGTTCCGCAGGCTTACCCCATCGAGAAGGTGATCGAGAAGACGGTTCACGTGCCTCACGCGTTGGACGTGGTGGAGAAGGTGCCCTACCCGGTGGAGAAGGTGATCGAGAAGCAGATAACCATCCCGCAGCCGTTCCCTGTGCACGTGCCCATCGACAGGATAGTCGAGAAGCAGATTCGGATACCGTACCCGGTGCACGTGGAGAAGGTGATCGAGAAGAAGGTGCCCTTCACGATCCAGCGATTCATCATACCCTTCCCGATCCACTTCAGAGTCCCGCAGCCGATCTCTGTGGAGAAGGTCGTGGAAAAGGCCGTGCCGGTTGGAAACGCGAAGCTGGTCAAATCCGTTGGCCCGATTTACAACGCTCAGAACGATGGAAGCTATCAACAGATTAGACAGGGCTTCCAGACGCCTTCGGGGCCTCTGTACGGGCCCGCTTCTGACGACCAGGGTGGCTATTTCAACGCGACGCAGTTCTACGGGCTTGGGTATGCTGCTCTGAACCGCCCGCATGCCAGGCAACCCGTCGTACACGCGTTGCCGAAGAAGTTCGGCTCGTACGGGGTCCAGTACCCTCACGTAGCTGCTTATTCCGCGTTGATTGGCAGTAATGGCAGTCCCGGGACCTACGGCAGAGTAGTTTCGATGGATAAGGACGAATACGTCGGACCTGTGCCGCGGAAGGCACTTCAAGGCTCGCTTGGGATACAGTCCAAGTCGCTGCAGTATGCATCGCCGGATATTCAGGCGACTATGAGGAGAACAAGGCAGGAAGTGGGGAACACTGGCAGCTTCAGGCAGTCCAAGATGGAGTACGGCTTCAAGCCGCCCATGGTGCCTTCTGTCCAGTACGATGAGCAAACAGCTGCAAAAGTGGAATAGAGATGTAACTAAGGGTGGTATTTGTCTTGTTGGATAATGATGTAAATCATGCTTGTAAAGTTTGACTTCTTTGGTTTCTCGGGAACTGGATATTATAGTTCCTCGGGAACTGGATATGCTTTTAAAATTGCTCTCCTCCGAGATGTTGGGACGGAACGTCTTCTTCTTATAATTATAAAGACTGAAAGAACCACCGCGTGTAGGTGGGTGTAATAATGTGACATCTTTCCCCCGTCTTTATACCTTTTTTTACGGAGTGGAAGACGCTGGGTGCCGAGGGTTTCTAACGCCCACAGAACCTCTCCCCTTTTGGTCGGCTCTTACCAACAAAGCAAGCAGGGGATTATGGATAACTTTGGGTCAATTTCTGAATCCCCACCCACGGGGTGTTTTTTTTTTATCTTTTGAAGAACGTTATTATTGTATATATTACATTTTGAGAAAAACCCATCTTTCACCTTCTCTCTTTTTTTCCACTGGTGGTCACCCATCTTTATTACTTTGGTCCGAGCGTGAGCTCCTTGCACACTTGGTTAATCACCAGACAACGAATCTAATCCGCAGCCTATACCTGTGAATCTTTGTAATGTACTTAATTACATCGAGATAAGTGTAGTGTAAATACAGAAGGACGGAAAAGTATATCGTATTTATTGAAAACGTGTGTCCGCTTCGAAAAAAGCTCCACGTAAGGATCTTTCCATCGAATAAATTTTGGGAATCCCGCGAGCTTCGCACCGGTGCGTCAATCGAATCAATTTCGTGGTATTTTTTAGGCAGCGAAGACTGATGTATAGTATAATGGTAGAAATGAATAAAGAACTGTTCAATTCTTAAAATAATCTAGCATTTTACTGGAACTAAATATTCTACGATTCATACGATAATACTTTACACTGTATATTTAAAAAAATCTTACGATGCCATTGCATGGGAGTGTGAACCAAATTTGTAGGCAACGAGGAATATAAGTTAATGAATAGCATAGGAATAAAATAAGTACGGTTCCATCAGTTTATTTCCCATGAGTATATTCGTCGCTTTGTTTCGAAATATATTATTATTATAAATGTATACTACGATATTAGCAGTTTACTAATGTTTAACTGTGGGTACAAGTTGCCTGCAATATCGAATAAATCTTTTATACTAAATATGCTGTCAACTCTACACTTACTTTCCCCAAAATTCCAAATTTTAAAAAAAAACTACCGGATCCACATCATCGAACCAAATTAAAGCCTTCGTGATCCTTCTTCCGAATCCTCGTGTCTTAATGCTGAGAGGTGAAAGTAAAGCACGGTGGTAAACTTCAATGTTTATTCTTGGACGGTACCTGTTTAATGTTATGAACAATATATTAACAATCGTCACATCTCGTCGGCTCGATACAAAAATACAGAAAATACTGATACAGTTAAAATAATATTAGGTCACTCTGGAGCCCCGCCCAGGATAAAGTCGTTTCCAGTGATGCATAATGCGCATTAATTTACCCATACGCACTTACATACATATACATACATATATAATTATATTTATATATATATATAGATTTCTTTATTTATATAACTTTATGTAAAGATGGTGAGTCAGTGCCTCGTCAGTTTCTTCGTTGATCGGTAAATCTATATACAACTCTTGTTACATTACCTAAAAAGTAATCGTACAGTAGAAACTTGATTAAAAAACAAACATATCGCGAAGTTTCCCAGCACAGCTGATCGGGCAACGATTGTAATTAATTTTACAATCGGACGCTGCCGATCGACAGGTCCCCGAATTAAAATAATTTACACGAACGAAGTAACTTGTCCTGAATTCTAAAATTTCATACTATGGGAAGCAAAGTGAATACGAGCTGTTATTGGTGAACGCTGGTGGAGAAAGAATGATCGCCCAAGATTATGTTAACAATCTGTATAATTTGATGCAACGTACAACAACAAACTCCAGATTCCAGGCTTACAATTACACTTCGATGAACATCCTAGCGAAGCCGAGTGCCTCGCGATCCCTAAAAATACTTCTCTCAATCAGAACAATCGAGATTCTACTGTACCGAATAGATCGTTTCGTCGTTTTTTTAAAAAAGATTCTCTCACTCGTTTGTTCGTTAAAAAAAAAAAAGGAAGATCACCTTGCACACTTAGAGACTCGAATTTCGTAATTTATGATCACAGCTGCTACGGAAGAGAAACTGTACACTGACGTTCCCCGCGCATAATCTAGAAAAATGTACAACGCATAACAACGCTCACATGGTCGAGCAAGCTCCGGGAGAGACGGGAGAGCAGAGACACCTCTCCCGAAGAGATTCATCTGTTCCTTTCCGCGGAAAAAGCGCTTGTTTCGTGAGGTGAATCGAGGCCCCAATCTCTCAGCCTTTAACAACCTTCCCTTATCGCCGTGCCTCGAACTGCCTTCAGAAGTATGGAATGTTTTTGCTCCTTTATGGTACATAGACAACGTGAAAAATAATAATTCTGCGATAAAATCGTATTTACAAGACTTACAAATCGCACCTAAGATGACACGAACTCTTCGTTCGTTGCACTTCAACCTCGCCTGAAGGAAGGTTCACACATACTTCGCTCGCTTTTATTCCTCGGTCTCTTAGAAATCCTACTCCTTCCCCGATCTATTACAGTTGCAGGAATGGTTTTATTCTGACTGTTACTGTCCAATATTCCGTTTCTGTTGCTTCTCTCTTTTCTGTCTAAGCTACGACGCGGTGGACATGAGATAGAAGTACAACAAGCACGAGAGGATCCCTACGTAGAAGCAGTGGCGTAGCCAGCAGTGGCGTTCCTCTAACAATTTACAAGACACACACCGCTGAGATACATCTGTAATTTTGTCGCAGGCCTTTTACAGCACAAAGCGAGTCGAATGGTTCCGCAACGCACTCCGTACATCCGTCATTAAAATTACGCCAACGTTCTAAATTCCTGTTTCCCTTCGGAGTTTTACAATGTACAATAGATCGCAAACATGTAGAATATATTCAGTCTTATACTTTGTAAAAATTCCTCTTCGTCGAAACTGGATAAAATCTCCGCGCCTAGGAAACATAAATATAAGTAAAACGATCGAAAGAATGATGTCACTCTGTTGCCCCCTGGTTTGGAATTTTCGAACAAAGGGTCAGCTAATTTTTAAGATTAATGCCAGTTAAGCGACTACGTCCTACGCTTCTCGGAGAACCGACGCCACGCTTACGGATCTAATGCCTGCGAGATGGGAAACGGGGATGCCTGGAATGAGACGAATAAAACAAACAACAATCGCAAGAAATCTGCGGAACAGTCGAGGGAAACTAAGAGGATTACTTAAAATCAAGGCCCCCGTCCTTCCGGTTTCCTTCCCCGCAATCACAACCAGCTACAACCTCTAACTACGTCACTGCATGAAAGAGTTAAACTATCTAACACTCGGACTTGTCTTCCTCGACCAGCTGTTGCGTATCCTTCCCCGAGTCGACGGGCGTGGGATCGAGCTCCTTCCTCTTCAGGTGCAGCTGCGGGGGTTCTTTGTGCTGGACGCTGGACGGCTTCATCTCAGCGGGCAGCTCGTACATGCTGCTGGCGCCGGTGCCGTTCGTGGCGCCGGTCTCCGTGTTCACCGCGTCGTACATGGGGTTGCTGAAGTCCCTGTTCTTGTTGCTCACGTCGCCGAGGTTGTACTCCACGTCCAAGGGTTCCTTTTCAACAAAAACGTCGATAAATCCAAGGCCTTTTCTACTAGGGCTAGGACTATTTGTCGAAATTTTCGGTATTCGAATATTCGAATACTTCAGTTGCTCGAGCATTTGGCGATTATAACTCCAAAAATCCAAGTATTCGAATACTAATCGAAAATTTAAGTATTCGAATGCTATTCGAATGCTATTCGAGTAGTATTAAGTATTTAATTACTGAAATATTCGAATAATAACATTTGAATATTCAAATATTCGAAGTTCATCCGTAGCATTCGAAAACTTGTAAAATAATCGAATATTAAATTATTCGAATAGTCCTAGCCCTATTTTCTATGATCACCCATAAAGGGAACCTATACGTACCATTCTCTCGTGAGCAGGTACGCCGAACTCTACGTTGCTGCCCTGCCTGAAGGACACGCTCTGAGCACCAGTCAAGCTGCCGAGGCCTCCGGGCTTCCCGCTGCGAAATGAAAATCAAAACGTCACCCTGAAGAAGCTACTTCGTTTCCCCTAGTAAGCGCTTTGATTGAGTACTTACAAAGGCCGTTTCTTAAGCACCATGACAACAGCAGCGGCTCCAAGGAGGACCAGTATGGAGATGACAATGGGGATAACGATCGCGGCGGTGGTGTTGCCCGGCCTGGCGGACACCAACACCATCTCGCAGAATTCTCCATGGAAGTAGGCCGGGCAGGCACATTGCAGCTTGCCGTCCTCCGCTTCCTGGCACAGGCCGCCGTTCCTGCAGGGACAGATTCTAGGCGCGGGCAGCGGCCTCTCGTTCGTCGCGTCGCAGTGTCGCTGATTACCCTGCACGGACTCTCTTTGCTGAAGCGGGCCGATGCTGTCGGAGCAGAGGCACCGGTTGCCGCCGGGGATAGGGACGCAAAGGTGCGTGCACTGGTCATCGTGGCAGAGATTCCTCAGGGACGTGTTGTATCTCAGTGGGTGGTAGACTCTGACACCTCCGGGGCCTTCTATATCCTTCACGATGGTCTGCGGCACGCCTCTGCCAAACTTGTCCTGCCTGATCAGATCGCCAGTCCGCCTGGTCGTCCAGTAGAGGCTGCTTTCGAAAACGTCCACGGACACTGGGTGCTTCAGGCCTTCGCCGCTCAAGACTACCTTCCTGTTCGAACCGTCCTGCAGGGGAAATTACGTAGTTGGTTGTGAGGATTTCGAGGATTGGTTACTTAGAAGTAGTGAGAGTATCCGAAGCGCTTCGAATCTGTATGTGTGACGAAAACTTTGAAGCGCTTTGAACATGATTCGAAGCATAAAACTCTTGAATATCTTCAGTCTTGATAGGTCTTGAAAGTCTTGAAAGTCTTCGAGCAAGAGTTTCAAGACTTCCAAGATGATCAAGACTTCCAAGCCTTCATCGACTTCGAAGACTTTAAAGCAAGAGTTTTAAGACTTCCAAGTCTTCCCCAACTCCCAAGACTTTCAAGACTGTCAAGACCTATCAAGACTCAACACTTATCAAGACCTTCAAGAGTTTTAAGCTTCGAATCATGTTCGAAGTGCTTCAAATTAGTCGCGTGATTTACAAGCCAGATTCGAAGCGCTTCAAAGTGCTTCGGATCCCATCACTACTTAGAGAAGGTTCCGTCTTACCTGCTCGATGGACTCGATGGTGTTTAGTTTGCTGTCTGCCCAGTAGAGAACATGGTTCATCGAATAGTCGATGGCAAGTGCGATCGGCTGTCCGATTTGATTAGTGACCAGCTGCTTCCTTCTGTCGCCGTCCATCCAGGCGATCTCGATCTTAGGCTCGCTGCCAGCGTCAGCCCAGATGGCGCGGCCGAGTTCTGGGTCCAGCACGATCGAAGTCGGAATCTCCAAGCCCATTGTTACCAAACTTCTACGGTACCTGCCATCGGCCTTCGACACCATCACTCGACCATACGGCGTCGTCCCCGTGGAGTCGATCTCGGTCCAGTAAAGGTTCCCGGAGATCCAGTCCACTGCCAAGCTGGTGGGCGTGGAATCACCTTCGAATAAACAGAATCAGTTAATCTCCTGTATTTAATATTAACACATCTCAAGCGGGAAACGCCTAAACTCGTTTCCTGCATAGCATTATTAAAGCCCGGGGCCGAAAATACCCGCTTCAGACGTGTTAAACTGCTAGCGCGTTCTGACGAAGGAAGTTACTTTTTATGTTAAGATCCTGCGCGTATCCAATCTTCACTTGTCCACCCTTGGCGTTCAGCATGTAGGACCTCTTGATGGAATTATCGTGGCTGTCGATCCAGAACACGTATTCCGCTCTGGGATCGAAATCAACCGCCTGAATTCTCTTCTCATTCGCAATGACCTCCACCTCGTCTCGTTTGTGAAGCTCGTAGGCTCTGATCTCTGGCCCATTGGTGAACAGGATCATCGCCTCGTTGTCCACGGCTTTGCATACGCCGCTGCGATTGTCAGCGAGCTCGAAGCCTTGCCTGCAAGAGCAGGAGTAGGTGCCGTTCAAGTTGCTGCATATCTGGGAGCACTGGTGCTGGCCCGTGGCGCACTCGTCGATGTCCTCGCAGTGCTTCCTGTTGTCCTGCGCGATTATGTAGCCCGGGTAGCAGGCGCATATGTATCCGCCGTCCGTGATGTTGTGACAGTAGTGGGCGCAACCGCCCTTGTTGCTCTCCAGGCAGGGCTTGTTGTGATCTGCAACAGGGCCGCCAAGTTACACGCGTGGAAACCCAATTTCAATCGCTCGCAGGTCTAGTTAAGAACGCTGGGACTTACGGCAGCCAAGCTCGTCGGAGGAGTCGCCGCAGTCGTCGGCAAAGTCGCAGAGCTTCCCTCGGTCGACGCACTTCTTGTTCGCGCAGGTGTACTCGGTTATGGGGTCGCATGGCTGAACCCGGGACGAGCACATGGTCATGTTGTTCTCGTCAGACCCGTCGCCGCAATTGTCCACGCCGTCGCATAGCTGATATTTGGCGATGCACTTGTGGTTCGCGCATTGGAACCTCTTCGTCGTGTCGCACTTGAAGTTGGCTGGAGGATAACGCGGAGTTAGACACGGTTACTCATAAGGGAAGATCCCGAATTAAAAAAATTCTAAAACTGTGAATATGTAGGAAGTGAAATTGACCTCTGAAAATCTAGTTATTTTCCGATTTTGTGTTATAACTCGTGAACTGTAAATAGGGTTTTAAAAACCGGTTTTTATTTATAAACTTGTAAAATTCGAGAACCGGGTTTTAAACTTATATTATTGTAGTAGGTAACAGTTTACTGTAAAACTAATCTTCATGAGATCACATTTTCGAAAAAAAAAATAACAAATGGAATAAAGATTTATAATTTGGTACTGCCTTTTATAAGATTTATATTTTTGTAGATCTATAAATATTAAATGTACTCAAAAATGTTGTACAATACGTATTTGCAAAAATATTGTACTTGGATATTCGAATTATATTCGCCAAATAACTGAGCAACTGAAGTATTCGACTATTCGAATACCGAAAAATTCGACCTAATATACAGGGCGCGATAAAAATAAGGAAGAGTCATTAAGTCGGTCATACAATTGAACCAACTTTCCAGTTCTCCCTTATTTACCAAAGAAACAAACTACCGAGTTAATTGATAAAAGAAGGAATGGAATATCGTACCACACATGTATGGATTCTCATCAGATCCGTCACCACAGTCATCGCTGCCGTCGCATATATCCGTGAGATAGACGCAGAGATTATTGTCACACTGGAACCTGGACTGCGGACAGTACCTTCCACCCGGGTACCTAGGTGGGCAGCCAACCTCATCGCTCATGTCTCTGCAGTCTCGCGTCCCGTCGCACCACAAGTGGGAAGCTATACAGTGGCCACTCGCGCACTGGAAGGTGTCGCTCTGCAACAAACGAACACTCAATGTCCCAAACTCATTTCCACGGCTTCTGCGCAATCCCCAGCCGCGCTTCAACAGGAACCTACCTTGCAAACGAATTTCTGGCACCCATTCTCATCGCTGTTATCGCCGCAATCGTCCTCGCTGTCGCACCTCCACCTGGACGCGATGCACTTGCCGTTGTCGCATCGGAACTCGGACTCCGAGCACTCCCTGTAGCGGTCTTTGCACATGGCCTCAGCCTCGTCGCTGCCGTCCCCGCAGTCGTCGGCGAAGTCGCAGAGCCACTGCTTGGGGACGCACCTGTTATTAGCGCACTTGAAGTCCATCTTCGGGTCGCACTTCAGGCAATTCTCGGGCCGCTCGTCGGAGCCGTCGCGGCAGTCGTCCTTCCCGTCGCAGAACAGCCACTTGGGGATGCAGCGGTAATTAGCATGGCCTGGGCAACGCTGCCAGCCGGTGGTGCAGTTCTTCTGGCGACACATGTAGGCAGGCTCGTCGCTGTCGTCGCCGCAGTCGTTGTCCGAGTCGCACATCCACACTTTCTGGATGCAACGGCCATTCTTGCAGCTGAACTCTGTGCTGGGGTCGCAGGGACGATTGTCTGCGAGAATAACGAATGGTATTTGAAGGCTGATAGCCGTCACTTGGAAGATAACTAAAGGTGGAATCTCACGGCACGTGGGTTCGGCGATTCGCGAGTAAAGAACGCCGATTCACTTGCAATTCACCTGAAGGTGTTGGAGAAGGTACTTACGACAGATCGCTGGGTCCTCGTCGCTGCCGTCCTTGCAGTCGGCGTCCCCGTCGCACTTCCACGATTCGTGGATGCAGCGCCCGTTGGATTTGCACTTGAACTCCAGTTCGCCGCACTCCAGCGCGCAGTGCTCCTCGTCGCTCTTGTCCCCGCAGTCGTCTGCGCCGTCGCACACCGCGACGCTTGGCCTGCAGTTTCCGTTCGCGCACTGGAACACGCTGGGACGGCAAACTCGCGCCGGGCAGCTCATGGGCTCGTCCGAACCGTCCTTGCAATCCTTCTCACCATCACACCTTCAAAACCAAATAATAAAAAATGGAATTGCACCCCTCGTGCTGCAAGGGCCTTCGATTCAGTTCGCACGTACCTCCAGTACCAGGGAATACATTTCTCGTCGGGAGGTCCGCAGTGATGCTGGCCATTGGTGCAGTTGGCCGTGCAGGTCTTGCCATCCTTGTCCAGCACGAATTGATTGGGGCATTTGCACTTGTAGGACGTGACGCCGGGCTGACCGTATCCCTCCAGCAGGTAGGAACTGGCGGGCGGCGAAATCAGGCACAGGTGGGAACAGCCGCCGTTGTTCTCCATGCAGGGGTTGTTGTAAGGCAGCTGGCGCAGGGGGTGGTACGCGTGGATGTCGTAAGGCCTGTGAGTGGTGTTGCGAAGCACTCGCAGGTTGCTCCCGGAGAACTTGTCGGCCCTGCTGATAGCCTTCAGGTTCCAGTCGGTCCAGAACACGAAGTCGTCGAACACCGTGATGGCGAAGACGTGCGGCACGGTGGCCCCGGTGAGGACCTTCCTTCGGTTGTGACCCTCCAGGTCAGCGAAGGCTATGTAGTCGAGATGCGCGTCCGCCCAGAATATCCTGTCGGTGAAGTAGTCGATGGTCAAGGCATTCGGCCAGGCGATGTCGTCCTCCCAGGTGAGGATTCTTGTGAAGTTACTGCCGTCCATTCCCATCTTGCCTATGTAGGCCTGGAAATTGAAAGGGACATTGCTTAGGATGTTACGCAAACGAATTGGAAGAGGCTTCGACGGCTATGAGTGTTCTACTGTTTCATCAAACGCAGAGTAATCAAACGTAGCGAAGTGTTTAACGATGAATTAGTTAAATCTCTAGAGTGTGTTTACCTGAAGGTGCCACGAAGTGAAGTACAAGTATCCAGTTCCAGGGTGAACTGCAATGGCCCTTGGGTCTGCTATGCCAGTTTGTAGAGTCTTTCTATTCGTCCCGTTAAGTTCAGCGACGTCCAAGTGTTTGTCGTGGCGGTCCAACCAGTACAGCTTCCGACCTACCCAATCTATAGCTATTCCTTCTAAACCAAGGCTGTCGTGTCTGATAATAGCTTCCCTCTCGCCCCCTGCAATTGGCGCTCTGAAAGGAATTTGCGTGTGAGTAAAGATTCTTTGTAATACTCTCTCCGCAGAAATTTGGTTCATAGTTTGAAACTCGGAATTAACTTAATACAAGACTATGAGTATTAGGACCTAGGAGCAGAGTTGGGCACTATTCGATTAAATTTTTATTCAAATAATCGCCGAATAAAAATTTCAAATAATCGAATAAAATTTCGAATCTTTGATTAAAAATTTCGAATAATCTACGATTCAAAATTCGCATACTCTTCGAATAAAAAACTCAAATAATCGAATAAATATTTCGAATAAAATTCGTATAAAAATTTCAAATATAATGAAAACGTTACTCGAGAATAGCAACGAACAATTTTTAATTCGAACAATGCCCAGCTCTGCCTAGGAGATACAAATTTTAAAATACAATTCTTTCCACTGAAACTATCTTCCACCTACCACCGTTCACAGTTCAAATTTCCTTCCAACCACTCCTCTACATTATCCCAGACTAAATCTATTCAAGCCCCGTTTACCTGAAAATGGTCTTCGCAGTGACGTCGCAGAAGTACAGCATTTGCTCCGAGTAGTCAGCGTCCAGTGCGACGACATTAATAAGATCCTGGTGCATCAAGCTGTAATTGGATGCGTCTATGGACATGTTCCTCACGTAGTATTTATTAGTGAAAATGATCCAGGGCTTGACGTTGTCCCTCCTCTTGCAAGTGTGTTCATCAGCCGCGCGCTCGTACCAGTAGTCGTTGCACTTGCAGTAGAAGCTTCCCGGCGTGTTCTCGCACTGCTGGCTGCAGACCTGAGGTGTCTCCATGCACTCGTCTATGTCCTCGCAGGCCTTGCCGTCCTCCAGGAGCTTGTACCCCGGGTTGCACTCGCAGTAGTAGCTCGTCAGGGTGTCGACGCACTTGTGCCCGCACTGATTCATCTCCACCCTAGCACACTCGTCTACGTTACAGTGGGCCGGCTCGTCACTCTCATCCGCACAGTCTGGGTCCTTGTTGCAGACTAATCGCTGGTCGATACAGTTCCCATTGGCGCACATGAATTCCCCGGGATTCGGACAGGTCATGTTCTTCACCTTCGGCGCTGTACGATCAAAGAACACGGTGTTATAAAGAAGCCAGTACACTTATTCATGGTTATTAATGGTGGTTCTGTTTCCTGCAAGGGACTTCAAGAAACAAAGAGAAACAAGCAGAATACAAGTAAAAAGTCTCTTTCACAGATTATTCTTTTGTGGATTGGGACAATTCTAGGAGATAAAACCACATAATTGAGAATTTAAGAAACAAGAACCACCCCAATTTAATCCACTACTCACGACATCCATCCTCGTCAGAGTGATCCCCACAATCGTCCTGCCCGTCGCAGCGGAACTGCTTCCTGATGCATTTGAAGTTATGGCAAGTGAACTCCTGGCTAGTGCAGGCCTTGTACCTCGAATTACAGAACTTCCCCTCGTCGCTGCCATCCCCGCAGTCATTGTCATGGTCGCAGACCCAGTTCTGGTTCAAGCAGCGCCCGTTGTTGCAAGTGAACTGGTTCTCCCCGCAAGGCGTGGGCGTGGGACAGTGATGAAGAGTGACGTTCTCATCGGCACCGTCCACGCAGTCCGGGTCTCCGTCGCAGAGCCACTTCTTCGGAATACATTGCGCTCTGTTCCAGACCTTATTCGCCGTGCAGGTGAACTCAGTCTCTTCATCGCACTTCCTGTCGTTACACTGGTGCCGTTCGTCCTCGTCAGACTGGTCCAAGCAATCATTGTCCCCGTCGCAGATATAGATCCTAGGTATACAGTTGCCATTGTCGCACGTGAAGAGGTCACCGAAGCAGGTCCTGCCCTCGGACTGGCAGTAGCCCGGCGGCTCGTCGCTGCCGTCCAGGCAGTCGTCGTCACCGTCGCAGTACCAAGTGGCCGGGATGCACCGGTGATTCGGGCACCTGAAGCTGTTCTGCGGGCAGGTCCTCTGCGCGCAGTGTAGCGGGTTCTCATCGCTGTTGTCTCCGCAATCGTTGTCCCCGTCGCAGAGCCAGTAGGGCTCCACGCAGATGTTGGTCTTCTCGCACTTGAGGTGGTTCGGAGGGCAGGTGGTGTTCCTGGGGCAGCGGCCGTAGGTCTCGTCCGATGTAGCATTGTCCTTGCAGTCGTTGACACCGTTGCAGACTTGGTACTGAGGTATGCAACGATAATTCGAGCAGGTAAACTCCCCGGTGGCGCAAGGCGGATAGACGCAGCCCTCCTCGTCACTCCCGTCGCGGCAGTCGTTCTCGTGGTCGCACTTCCACGTCTTGAAGATGCACCTGCCGTTGTTGCACCTGAACTCGTTAGGACTGCAGGAGTGATAGGAGCAGTAGTTGGTGTCCTCGTCGGAGCCGTCGCCGCAGTCATCGTCCCCGTCGCAGGCCCACATCCTCGAGATGCAGCGGCCGTTTCTGCAAGCGAACTTGTTCGAGTCGCAGGTGACATTCTTAGGCACACACATCCTGTCCTCGTTCACCAGCCGGCTGTTGTCGTCGCACTTGCACTCCACAGAGCCGTTCACGCCCGGATGGCAGGACTGGTCGCAGCCGCCGTTGGATATGTTGCAGGGGTTCACCTTGCACTGCTGCCTGGCCGCTGAGTAAATATGCAGGTCCCTCGGGGAATCCTCCAGCCGCTTTACTAACTCAACCTTGTTCGCCCCGGTGTGTTTCTCCGCGCGGTACACGCCTCTCAGCTGAAGGTCCGTCCAGTAGATGTGCTCCCTGAAGACGGTAATAGCGAAGGGGTATATAGTCGCGCTGACCAGCACCTGGCGGTTGCTCCCGTCCAACTCGGAGCGCTCGATCTTCTCGCGGACCGCATCCGTCCAATACAGCATGCGATCCTCGTAATCGATGGCCAGGCCACTTGGTTGGGACAAGTCCTTGTCGATAATAGCCTTCTTCAGAGAGCCCGCCATGGTGGTCCTGAAGATCTTGCCGGACGTGCCGAAGCGGCCCCAGTCAGTGAAGTAGAGCGACCCGTTGCACGGGTCGACGACGATCGCCCTGGGTCTGTCCACCCTAGCGATCATCACCAGATCACTGCCATCGAGGTCCATCGCATAGATGCTATTGTTCGACGAGTCCGTCCAGTAGACCTTCTTTTGCGTCCAGTCGTAGGAGATACCCTCCGGGTTGATGCCTTTGCTGATCAGTGTGTGGATCTCCGATGAGGAAGGGTTCTCCGCCTGCATCCAGGCAATTTTGGCCCAGGGCCTGATCTGCGTGAACAGAAGCTTCTTGTCCTGGTAATCGAAATCCACGCCCACCACGTTGGTCAGATTCCCCACCGCGCTGAACGGCACGCTGGTGTTCTGGGGATCTAGACCAATGGCCCTGATCTCTGTCCTCGTGGCGAACACTAAGTACTCTTCCATAGTCCCGCAGTTCTTTCCATCAACCGCTAATTTACCCACCGCGCAGTCGCAGCGGTACCCGGATGAACTCTCATGGCGTTCGGGCATGGCGAAGCAAAGCTGCGAGCAGCCCGCGTTGCCGTTCTGCGAGCAGGGGTTCGTTGGGTCCGCAGGCTGGGAATTCTGATCGAACATCACGATGTCGCGGAGCTTCGGCAGGTTGGATCTAACGATGGTCGGCAGGCTGATGTTCCCGCGCTTGCTCGCCTTGAACACCGTCGCCAGGTTCCTGTCCACCCAGTAGACGTCGTTGCCGTAGATGGCGACGCCCATAGGATTAGGAAGGTTCCTTCTGATGATCTCCCGCACTCCAGTTAAGGAAACTTTCTGTATCACGTCCTGCTTAGAATCCACCCAGTAGACGTCGTGCGTGGAGAGGTCGATGGTGATGTCCCGCGGGGTGCTGATACCGGAAGTGACGATGGGCACCCAGTTACTGCCGTCCAGGTAAGCCCTGCCTAGCCTGGGATACTGCCCGTAGTCTATCCAGTAGAGGTAGCGTTTGATCGGGTTAACGGCGAGCTCGCGGGGCGAGTCGGTCGTCTTCTTCACGAGGACCTTCCTGTTGCTGCCGTCGAGCTTACACACCTCCACGTAATTGTCGTGAGGGAAGACGTTGGTGAAGTAGAGATTACCAGCCACCCAGTCGATAGCCAGGCCCCGGATGCCGTTGGAACCTATACCCTGCTTCACCACGTGCTGCAACTCAGTGCCGTTCGGCCTGATGCGGAAGATTCCGTTCCATGTGCCTCTATTGAACTCCACCCAATAGATCCAGTTGCCCGGGTAGTAAACGTCCACGTGAAGGATGTGGTGGCCGACTCCGGTGATAGGCATCATTGCCTCCTTCGCGTCTTTCAAGCTGTATCCTCTGACCACGTCCAACTGAGTCACCACGGCGAAGGTCTGGAAGGGTTCGCAGGCGGTGTCGCTTATTTTCCGGTAGCCCATGCCGCAGGCGCAGACCCTGGTCCCCCCGGAAGCCGGCAGACAGATCTGCGAGCAGGCGCCATTGTGCACGGAGCACGGATGGTCCCCTGTAACTCGTTTCTTGTAAATGGTTAGCGTCTTCAGCTCCGAGTCGTTGTCGATTATCGTGGTGGGGTTTCCCCCGTCGGGGAGGTCCACCCTTTCGATCTTGTCGTACGTCGGGTCCAGGAGGTAGAGCCTGGACTCGTGAACGGCGAGAGCCTTCGGTAGCGCTATGTTCTCGGAGACGATGGTCCTCCGGTTCCGCCCGTCCGTGGAAATTGCCATTACGAGGCCAGGGTACAAGGAACTGAAGTAGACAGTCTTGCTGGGGATGTCGATGGTCACCGCCTCCGGCCTGTTGACGTTCTCCACTAAAATCATCGGGTTCGTGCCGTCCATGTTCACCCTCCCGATCTTCATGGGTATTCCAAAACTCCCGTCGTCCACCCAGAAGATGTGGCCCTCAAGCGGATCCACGCACATGGCCTTCGGTTTAGCTACGGAGGTATTATTCCCGTCGTTGGCGAGCACAATAGTCCTGTATCTGTTCTTCCCATCGACTTTTATCGCCTCTATGTTGGAAGCATACTTGTTCCCGATGAACAGGTTCCTCCCCAACCAGTCAAATGCCATGGCAGACGGCGAGCCGACGATCCCGCTTTCGCCGGAAGCATTAGGGAACTCTGTCTTGTTCCCGCCGCTGTAGGGAGTTGTGTAAATGGTGCCATTCTCGTCGTCGTCGTCCTTCGCCTGCAGCCAGTAGATCATCCGCTCCTTCCTGTCGTAATCGATGAATCTGCCGCCTTCCACTCCTACGACAGGCGTTATGTAGCCCGTCTTAGTGCTGCCCGGTACCAGAGACACGTCCACGATTTGAGATCCACGCAGCACCATCAGATACGGCGTCTCTTCCTCCACACACTGGCCATTCGGCTGCAGCTTGAACCCTACCTGGCACTTGCAGCTGTAGCCTTGGAATCTGGATGGGGATAGCAGACAGAGATGCGCGCAGGTGGTGTTCGCGCAAGGATTTAAAGAGACGGGTTGCAATACTGGATGGTGGACATGGATGGACAACGGCTGCGATATCAAGTGGGAGACGACCGTCTGATTAGCGCCGTAGAACTTGTGAGCGGATAACACTCTGTTGAGCTGCCTATCCGTCCAGTACATCGTGTCCTCGAAGAGAGTCAAAGAGTGCGGATGCAAGAGGTAGTGGGAGCTGGCTAATACTTGGATCCTTTTGCTTCCGTCGTAGAGGCAGGTGTCGATGAAATCCAATTTGCTGTCCGCGAAGTATATCCTCCTGTTAGCAATGTCCAACGCCAAGCCGTTCGGCCAGTAGATCTTCGTGCTGATAATGGTGGACCTGTTGCTGCCATCCATGCCGATCCTCTCGATCCTAGGATTCTCACCCCAATCGGTCCAGAAGAGCCAGCGCGCCCCGGGGCTGGGGTCCAGGCACATTCCTCTGGGTTGCGTGATGTTCTCCTTCACTAATATCATTCTACTGGCGCCGGTCTCTTTAGCCACCTCGATAGTGTTCAGCTTAGAGTCCAGCCAGTACAGATTCTGGCCTATCCAGTCGTAAGCGAGCCCCTCCACCAGGTCCAACCCGGTAGATATCACGTCCACCGGATCAGTGCCTCTGTCCAGCCTCGAGATCTTCTTCAGCTTCATGTCCGACCAGAAGATCGTGCCCGTGTGCATATTGCTGGCGGTTGCGACCACGTTCTCCACGTTGATCGGCACCCTCTCGAGCGCCTGGTCCTGCAGATCCGCCACCAGAATCGTGTGCCTATTCGAGATGATCAGGAACGCCGCGCTGTGGTTGTAAGCCTTGCAGGTGTGCTTGTCCTTCTCCAGAACGTAGCCCTCGACGCAGTTGCAGTAATACCCGCCCTTGATGTTCATGCAGACCTGGGAACACCTCCCAGGTGGATCGCACTCGTTGATGTCCTGGCACAGGTAGCCGTCCTTGCTGAGTTCCTCGCCCGGGGGGCACGTGCACTGCTTCCCCATGGGCGTCTGCACGCAGTCGTTGCTGCAGTAGCCTCCGCGGTACTTGCACTCCTGGAAGTCGCAGCCCGGACCCTCGTCGGCACCGTTGGGGCAGTCCAGCTTGCCGTCGCAGACGCTGGTCAGATTGACGCAGCGGTCGGTGACGTTCGGGCACCTCCACTGCTGGGACTCGCAGCGGAACTCCGGGGAGGTGCACGCGTGCAGCTCCGTATCCTCGTCGGAGCCGTCGCCGCAGTCATCCTTCCCGTCGCAGATGTACGCCTTGAACACGCACTTCTCGTTACGGCACTTGAAGAAGCCTGGCTGGCAGCCGATCTCTCCGCAAGGATCCGGCTCGTCGGATTTGTCCGGGCAGTCGTGTGTCCCGTCGCAATACCAGCTCTTCGGTATGCATATAGCCGAGCTGACGCACTGGAACTGCTTGTCGGTGTTGCAGTGGTCAGGCGCTAAGGAAGGGCAGCCCACCTCGTCACTGCCGTCATTGCAGTCCGAGATACCGTCGCACTTGTACGAGTCCAACACGCACATCTTCTGGTCCGCGCACGTGAACTGCGTACTGAGGCAGGTCACCGGCGGGCAGTCCATCTCGTCCTGCTGGTCGAAGCAATCGTTGTCCCCGTCGCAGACCCACGACTGGGGGATACAGTGGCCCGATCGAGGACAGGTGAACTGGAAGTAGGAGCAGGTCTTCGCCACGCAGAACTCGCCCTCGTCGGAGTTGTCCGCGCAGTCGTTCTCCGAATCGCACTTCCACGTGTTAGGTATGCATCTATTGTTTGCGCAGGTGAACTGGTTCGCGCTGCAGGTGACATTAGGGCAGCCCGCCTCGTCGCTGTAGTCCCCACAATCGTTCTCCGAGTCGCAGCGGAAGCTTATCGGCACGCACCTGCCGGTCCTGCATTGGAACTCGCTGGCGCCGCAGGTGGGCTTGGTGCAGTTCTGCTCGTCGCTGTTATCCAAGCAGTCGTTCTCCCCGTCGCACACCCACGTGTGAGAGACGCACCTCTGATTGGCGCACGTGAAGTCCCAGGCGTTAGGGCAGGCCTCCAGGGGAGGCTCTGAATCTGGGTCAGCCGCGCAGGTCCTGTCGTTCGGCTGAAGGCGTTCCCCGTAGGGGCAGCCGCAGACCCTGGTGAGCCTAGCGATTCCATATTTATTGGTATTATTCTGAGGAACAGCGAAGCAGAGCTTCTCGCAGCCGCCGTTGTTGATGGAGCAAGGGTGGTCCGGCGGAGAAGTTTGTATATCGCGGCTGAAGACTTTCACTCCGTAGAGCCTGTTTGTAGCCGGCTCGCGCACAAGGATGGACTCCTGATCACCAGTCTCCTTGTGGAGCCTGATGATAGCGTCCAGCCGCCAGTCGGTGATGTACATCCACTCCTCGTGAATAGCCATGGAGAACGGGTGCCTGATGAGCCTCGAGCTCACTGTCTGAACGTCCGTGCCGTTTAAGTTCGAGTGCTGGACGTGGTCGAGCAGAGCGTCGCACCAGTAGAGCCTGTCCTTCGTGAAGTCGATAGCCAAACCATTCGGCCAGCCCAGCGTCAGGTTCCTGAACACCAGCAGGTTGGAGCCGTCGGTGTAAGCTCGGCTGATGTTCGCCGGCCGGTCCCACTCAGAGAAGAAGATGAACCCGTGGTTGGGATGGATCACGATCGCCCTGGGGCGTTTCAGATTCTTCAACAGCGTCCTGCGGTAGGTGGTGTTCTGTGTGCTGAGGACGTTCAGTGTGCCCTTGCGGGAGTCGATGTAGTAAAGGTTCTTCGCTGCCCAGTCGACCGCCAAGCCCTCCACTCCCTCGTTTTGACTAGCCAGCACGATCTCCCTGCCAGTGCCATTCTGGTGGATCCTGTAGATCACGTCCTGTAGCACGTCGCTGTAATAGATGTACTGATCATGGGCGTCGTAGTCCAGCCCAACGAATCTGGCTCTCCTTGACACCACGGGCAAGATCGCGTCGCTGAAACCTTCCATCACAGGGTCCAGCACTCTGCCTTTGATGAACCTCTGCTGGGAGTACATGAGGAACTCCTGCACCAAGTTGCAGTTCCTCTGGTCGCTGGAGAGCCTCCAGCCGATGTCGCAGGCGCAACGGTAGCCCAGTCTGTTCTCCTGGTCGCTGGCCGCGGTGACGATGCACATGTGCTGGCAGCCGCCGTTGTTATTGCCACAGGGGTTGGAGACCTTAGGCTGGGTCAGCGGGTGGAGAACCTTGATCGCCTTAGCGTCCCTCATCTTGTACACCGTCTGCAGGGAATAGTCGCCCTGAGTCTTGTCCATGCTCATGATCACCTGCTTCGTGCTGTCCGTCCAGTAGATCCTGTTCTCGAACAACGCGAGCCTCGTCGGCGACGGCGTTTGCGAACCCCTCAGCACCATCACCCTATTCCTCCCCAAGTAATCCGCCGTCTCGATGTAGTCCAACTGGGAGTCGCACCAGAAGATCCTCCTGGCGATCACGTCCACGGCAATGCCGGAGACCTTGTACGCCGCCTCGGAGACGATCGGGAACGCCGAGGTGCCGTCCATGTTGGCTCGCAGCACCTGCTTGCTGTCCGCCACGAACATCAACCCCACCGTGGGGTCTAGACCGATGTCCGCCGGGTTGGTGAGGTTCGAGCCGAGGGCGATCCCGTGGTACCTGCCGTCCAACTCGAACACGTCGATCTTCTGCACCACCGAGTCAACCACGTACAGCTTCTCCCCTATCCAGTCCACAGCCAGGGCCACCGGACCCCAGGAACTCGCCATGTAGATGTCCACGATAGACCCCGCCGCGTCATACAGAGGCTCCGAGTGCACCTTCCTTGTCTTCACGTCGCTCCAAAACAGCAGGTCTCTGGAGTGAAGGTAGTCCACTCCGCTGGCGCCGGTGGTGTTGACGACGATACTTCGGTCCTCCCCGGTTGGCGACATCTTCCATACGGCCCGCTCCTGCGCCACCAACAGCTCCAGAGTCCCGGCCTCGGGCGACAACGCTCGACACTTGTTGCGCCCCTGGAGCACGTAACCCGGCGCGCAGCTGCAGATGTAGGAGCCCACCGTGTTCTCGCATAGCTGCTCGCAGTAGCCCCATTCGGAGCACTCGTCGCGGTCTGTCGGACAGATTTTAAGTTAATTGGACAGTTAATAGTTGGCTAGTTAGCAGCGATGCGTAGTAACGCTCGCTGTTGGGAAAGCTGGACGCACCTACGCAGGTTCTTGAATCGTTCGAGAGAATCCTGCCCTCGGGGCAGTAACATGCTCCTCCCATGGGAGAGGCCTGACACTTGTACTGACATCCTAAGGAATTACACATACTCGTCGCTGTGGAGAGAGAAAGGATTATAAAGTTCACGGGATTTCCATGGAGATTTCTTGAACTTAATCCTACGTTGCAGGATGCAAAGTGAAATAAACTGTGTGACTATTTAGAACGTGATCGACGTACCTGTTCTAAGGAACCATTTCAGCGTGTCGATTAAAACAGAAAGCCAGAAATGACGTTAAGTTCATTGAGAGACAATAATTTCTGAATTCAGGCTACGCTTTCTTGGTACTCTAATAATCTTTACTCGATTAAGGGGATGGGTCAACCTCGCTAGTCCTGAAACCGTTTTTTTTTTTCAAAACGCAAATTGTGAATTAGTAAATACAATAGAGACAACGTTTTTTTCTAGTTTTAAACGTTATTCGATGAGCTTTAACACAAAAAAAAAGCCTCATAGAATAACGATTAAAACTAAAAAAAAAACGTTGCCCCTATTGTTATTTATCACTTTACAATTTGCGTTTGAAAAAAAGCCTGTATTAGGGCTAGCGAGGATGACCTACCCCCTTAAGAGGGGATTGCGCCTTGTTGGGCCGAAAAATAGGTAATTCTTCGTGAATTTTTGGTACAAAAATTTTGAAAAATTAAAAAACAATGAGGTTTGACAGGCTGTTTTATTGTATCTTGAATTATTGTTCTGAATTTTTGTGTGACAGTGAAAAGAAAAACATGGCAGATACAAAAAGAGCGTTGAAAAATAATCAGGTGGTCCTGGCGTTGACGAAAAGTACTGTAAGGTTTATCCGAAACACAAAAAAGAAAAGAGATTCTTAATCTATATGAATGTGGTTATCGGTGGCAGTAGATGCATTAAGAAAAATAAAAAAATGTTAAAATGGCAGCCTTTTGAAAAAGGCAAAGCGTCCTGATTTGAGTCTGAAACAGGTTTTGCCCCAAAATCGGGAAAACTTCTTTAAATAAAAAAAAGGAACGGCAACAGATTCCGCAATAAATCTACTACCATCCATAGCCACATTCATATAATTTAAGAATCTCTTTTCCTTTTTGTGTTTCGGATAAACGCTACAGTACTTTTCGTCAACGCCAAAGCCACCCCGATAATTTTCCAACACTCTCTCTGTATCTGCCATGATTCTTTTTCCACTGTCACACAAAAATTCAGAACAATAGTTCAAGATACAATAAAACAACCTGCCAAACTTCAAATTAATTTGTCGAAATGTTTTTGCACAAAAAATTCATAAAGAATTATCTATTTTTCGGCCCAACAAGGCGCAAACTCACCTTAAGCCACCGAAGAAGTCCAAGAATTTATTGGCCCCTAATTATCTATCCTTGCAACGCTTCGATGCGAATGAACTTTACAAAGGGCCAATAAAGGCCCACGCAGTATCGCAGACCAACTAGTTGAAATTCTTATTCATGACTTTTAGTTTAAAGAAACCGATTGCTTACAACAACGAGCCTCTTCGTCCGCGTCGTCCTCGCAATCAGGCTTCCCATCGCAGAGCTGAGAGCGGTCTATGCAAAGCGGCTTGCCATCCGGCGCACCCTTCGGACACATGAACTTGTTCCAAGGACACACCGTCACCGTGCAGGACTTCTCGTCTGACCCATCCTGACAGTCCTTGTAACCGTCGCAGTGATACGACTTTGGTATGCACAGTGCGTTCGCGCATTTGAACTGGCTGATCGCGCATGGCTGGAAGTCTGAAAATCCTCGACTTTAACCGTGGCACTTTCTTTACGCTACAAAGAAAGTTCGACAGAAGTAGAACGAATCTTAATTAGAAACGCATTGTGGCGGTGTGCCAAATGCGCACTGTACAATCTAAGCAATGCCTCAAAATTAAAAGCGATCCCTCGCTCCGACAGACAAGACCCTTCGTATTGTCTCCAACAGATAATCCACCGTCCCATTAATACGTCTAATAAAAGAACGACAGAAATAGAACATACTGCAATTCTCCTCGTCGCTGTTGTCTCCGCAGTCGTCCTTGTAGTTGCATCTGGAGGACTGCTCGATGCAGCGCTGCGTGGAGTTACACCTAAATTGATCCAGCCGACAGGCTGGCTTCGTGGTGTCACACTTCTCCTCGTCCCGACCGTTCCGACAGTCCAAGTAACCATCGCACTTCTTTTCCTTTGGGATGCAAAGCTCAGGCGTCGTTCCGCCACACCGGAAGTCGTCCGGTTGGCACTTCCTGTAATCTTTTTAACACTATCGATCAGCGATTTTCCCTACCATTCCCTGCATTTTTGTAAAAGCGAACAAGCTTCACAGTCAAAGTATAATAATACGAAGTAGGTTTCTCAGAGTCCAAAGTACTGGAATCGCAGAAAATAACACTCAGCGAAAGTACGCTGCAATAAACAGTGAGTATAGGTTCATGATCTCTGGAATCGTAAAGGCAGAAGTCTGTTTAAATTATGCAAGGGGCATTGATTGGTACTATCTCTCGTCGCAATAAAAAGCGCTATTACTCCTACTAAGAAATGAGAGACGACCTCTATCGCAGCAAAGATCATGACCCTGGCCTAGATTCTCAGTATCCCTTCTTGCGTCCACTGCACCGAGCTTGATATTTATTAGTTTGTCGTTAGTTTCTGTAATACCAGCGATTTGCGAAATAGTAGGCGACTAGCGAATTAGTGAATACTCACTGCAGCCGGCTTCATCAGTTCCATCAACACAATCAACGGTCATGTCGCATCTTTGATGAGGAGGTATACAATAAGTCTTATTGAATATATACTGGCCACAAGTGATCTGTCCAGCCTCGCAGTCGGGTGGTGCTGGAAGGGAGAATTAAACCTATTAATAAACTGCGTGGTACGTCTATTATAGGTCTATTACACCGACCAATAGTCGTGTATTGATTCCGCAACCTGATTCTGATATATAATTCCTGGCGTCGATTGAATCTAATACTACCTACGAGTGGAGGAATCTCCTGCGGTTCGTTAACGATGCATTAAAGGACAAATATACAGAAGGATATAGACTCTCTCCAAGTATCAAATGTCCTCTTATCGAAAAGCAAATACCATCAAGGGCTTAGCTTAGCTTTCAAGCATTATGCAAACTTGCAGATAGCAATATCGTTCCTCTAGTAAAAAACACGCTTCGTTCTACTCCTCAATTGTATCTGCTGCGAGTTCTTCGCAGAAGGAAGTTGGAAATGCTAATATTGGTGGATAATATCAACGTTATTAAGTCCTAACATCAACACAGCAGAATCGCTCAATGTATTAATGACAATAGACTGTAATTGGCAAGTACAATAATTACATTCGGGATGATTTTTAATTCTTATTTTCCTATCACGCGATATCTCCTTTCATATTGCGCCGTGCACAATAATTGAAAGTTACATCACCCCCGGAACAAATATTTAACAGGAGATTTCGACCCGATTGCGGGTCGCGGAAAAGTCCAGGCCCCAGGGTTGCCAACTTGAAATCTTACGTTTAAGCCAAATAATAGTAAAAAAGACAGAAAAAAAGCCAAATAGGTATGTTTGAAAAATATTCATAGTAATTAAATTAAAAGTTCCAGATCCACATTCTCTTTGCTGGCATCATAAACATTCTTCGTTGTTAAATTTTGAAGCATTTGTTGAGATACACTAAAATTATTGCAACATTTGTTTGAGAGCACTAGGGTAGATGTCCCAATTACCGTGCCTTTGTACTTAAAGAAGCCGTCCAAAAAAACTGGCATAAATAAATAAGGAAAGAAATTTTTTTAACTAAGTTAAAGTTTTTTTGCTCGTAGAGCAAAATATTGAAAAATCAATATTTGCAACCCGAAAAAATACCTTAATAAAGAAAAAAAGTTCAAAATACCAATATAGATATTCATCAAGTAAAATGAATATGAGAGATGTCAGTAATTAATTCCTCTGTGAGCAAGTCGAAGTCAAAGCACTGTAATTGGGACATCTACCCTAGATCTGCTCTAATTCTTGTAACGGCATCGAGAAGTAGAAGCTTGAGCTGGATTCTGTATGTACCTTGCCTTTGGTTTAACGGAGGATACAAGAGAAAAGATTCTCTGAACTACAGCATTGCTTATAAGAGTTATTAGGCAAGTAAGGAAAAATGTAGCAAGCTCCTCAAATTACTAAACCAGAACTGCTCCCTTTGAAATTATTTAAAAAAAAAAGTTTCAGGGAAAGTACGTGTTGTGAAAAAGGAGCCAAAAAGCGAAATGGATTTTCTAACGCCAACCAAGTTGAAGAAAAGAAACAGATTTCTGGAATTTAGCGTCAGAAAAGGCAAATTGGCAATCCTGGAAAAGCCGGGAATCACGCGAGCACGTGTTGACCGTGCGGTTCCACGTGGATTATCTTCCTTTCTTAAAGTTTACATGTGTCCAAGGGATCTCGCGTGAGCCGGAAGCGCATCGAAGAGGATTCGACGCTTCCTACCGGAAGCGTTTTTATCGCTGGTTACGATTTTTATTCCTTTGTGTCCCGGCCTTACCGGGAGGACATTGCGAGTTCCATTATTTCGCGTTTCTGTGTTCGAGTTAAATTGCTGTCGTCAATTACGAAAGATTTTTTTTAACCGACTTCAAAAGAATAAAATTGCACTAAAAATAAAGTAAAAAATAATTTTTTCCCTTACTTAATCTACGACTCTCATATTTTTTAAGTCGGTGCCTCATCATTTGAACTGTGTAAATCTAGCGCCGACTTAAAAAATATGAGAGTCGTAGATTAAACAAGGGTGGAAATTATTTTTTACTTTCTAGTGCAATTTTATTTTTTTGAAGTCAATTTTTTTTTAATTCTTTATCTTGATTCAGATATGTGAGCCGTGGTGAAAGAATGATGCGGGGTACTTACTACAGGATTGGAACTCCTCTTCTGCGTTTTCACAGTCTTTTTGATAGTTGCAAACTAAGGTAGCCGGTATGCAGGTGCCATCTAGACATCTGTAGCTGTTGGCACCACATCCGCTGCCACCAGCTGCGAAAGAAAAGAAAAATATGCTCGTTACCGCATTCCCGCCAAAAGTTCGTAATTAATTTAAAATGAAACGAAGGCACACAGGGCCGATCTTCTCGGTAAAGAGGCCCGAGGCAAGAATATTTTAGAATGTCTAATGTAAATGTCTCCTAAACTAGTAACTTCATGGTACTTAATAATATCCATATATTTATAAGTACTTCATACTACTAAACGATTCAAGTAGCATCTTTCATTTCTGTTCAACGGACCTCAATTTTCTGTTTAAATATTCGTGGGTGTATCTGCAATTATATCACGAAAAACTGTACCCAATTAAATAGTAAAGTTTCTGGGGTAGGGAATTTTCAAATTAGATTGACATCAGGATTTTATTATGAGCCCCTCGATTATAGTTTCAATTTCAAAGATATTAGTGTCGATCGATTTAAATAGAACACCCTGTATATAGATTTATTCGGGGAAACAAGCACTAGCGAGAAAGGGATAGGTTATAGTGCCCTCTAGCGGCAAGTGCGCAGCTACTACTGCAAAAGTATTAACAACAATCCGAATGCAAGCGATTCGAAAGAAAAGAGGGAGCATTCGTGACTCGATGCATCAGTAGCGTGATAGGTGAAAGGTTCAATGAATACTGGGAGCTCCCTCTCCAGATACACAGAAGAGCCTCCTCTATTTGACCGAAAAGATCCGCCTCGGACGATTTCTTTTCTTCCTATAACGTTCCACAGACTTCATTTAGCGAACAGGACGACAGCGATTATAGTATTCAATTCCCCCTAGAACCTGTTCCCAGCTTATTTTCGAACGGAATATGGAATCAGAAATAAATGACATTTGGTAATAATTTTGCTCCAGAATCGCACTAATAAAACACTAGGGGATGTAATCTGTTTACATGTAATCTGATGATTTGTTGAAAAGTTGTTGTTCAGATTTTTGTACGGAATTTCAATGTGGTGAATTATCTAGGGGAAATTCGAAAAAGCGAAGAAAGTTGTCTTATGGCATATTAGTATGTCAGAGATGACAGCCGCGATTAAATTAATTTAACGCTGATTAAAATCCAGCTGATGAGGGATTTTGCATAAATGGGTTAAAAACGAGAGGACTGGTAGAATTGCTTTTCCTAAACAATAAGATAAAGTGAACGCAACGGTCTCGAAGATGTGCACTTTCTATGAAATCCGTGCAACAGGTGACGACTTTTTCTGCACATGAGAACGGGCCATACGCAGCTGCATGTACACGCGCAATTATAATTACGCGTAACTGCGCGCGGGAATTACAAAATTTTAACGCAAGGTATTTTCACTGTGTATTATCTAACGCGTACATCTCGCTTTCTTCTCTTGATTAAAACGGAAAGTGTTTAATTAATTTATTTCCATAAAAAGAATTTCATCTGAAATTAATTCCGACCATTAGGAATGAAATATAAAGATTAGTAACGAGGGAGAAGAGAAGGTTTCGGTCGAAATTAGTTTTTGTAGCGTCTCATTTTTTTTAACTTTATGGAGAATCAGGATTAAAATTAATTGGATGGCTTGAAAAAAATATTTACGCGTAGGTAGCTTTTTTTTTATAAAAAGATTAAACACCGAGCGTGGACGAGAGACAGAACGGTACCGACTGGCACCGAGCAGATAGAATCTCAACGGAATCTAGCTGGAATCGGTTATCTAGCACGTACAACTACATACCGTATATGTGCATCCTTTCAAGGATAACATCGACAGGATGCTTAACGTTTCTCGTTCGATGACGTGTGCGCGATAATAGAAGCTCTTTCTGCCTCAAAATTACAAGGACACATACTTGCGTGTATGGGGTAAGTACTTTAGTTTTTTTCGTACGCCCCTGGCGGGCAAAAATCGAAACGAGATAGAAACGTGGATGGCTTGAAGTGTGATGGACCTACGATTGATTTTCGATCGAACTATGGTCGAATCGAAACCAAACAGCAAGGGGTTGCAAGAATTGAGACGCATTGAAAGAAAACTTATATACACATGTACCTGGTATCGACATTTGAAATCGATAACATGCCAGAGTCATTACCCTAGGAACAACAACAAATATATCGACACTGTTCCTAATATAAGTTCTAAATACAAAGCACCAATGAACTACTATTGATTGTCAAGTGACAATAGACAGACACTTCTAAGAAGCCGAGCTAATCAACTCCGTGAAATAAAAATCGCAAGAAACTGACGGAGGTGTTTCAATACCAAAACCAATCAATTCCTCGACCAAGACGTTCATACAAATGAGAAGAAAACAAAGCAACCAGATGATACAAAATGTTTTCAATCTCCCGAGCAGCCCACCGTGGCACGCATTTCCTAAATATTTTAACGTTTCTGGTCACGGTACACCGAGGAACGTGTCCTCGGTATGAAAACAGGTGGTTTCTTCCAGACAACCGTTCCAGTCAGCTAAAAGACGACACGTTCCATAAACGTTCCTCGTACCCTTTATCACCATTCCGTGCTTCATGCTTCCACACTTGCCCACGAACATTATAAAAATCATGACTTTATAATTAAAACATCTCCACGGAGTCCCAACTCCTAAATACCAATTTCCCCCAAACATCTCTGCCCAAAGGAGTTCCAGAAACATCCAATTTCGCTTCTAGCATTCGTAAGTATCTCCGCGCGCAGGTTGCGAATTTTCTCATCTCTACGCTGCGAATACGTGTGCCGTGTCGCCGCTGAGAGAGAGAGAGAGAGAGAGAGAGACGGAGTGACGCTCGCGGGGAAGAGAGAGAGAGGGAGAGAAAGAGCGTAGGAGAGGGAAGAGGTGTAGTGCACCGCTCGTACCAGGCGGTGCGCCCTGGCACCGAAGGCAGACTCGGCCAGACTCGGCCAGACTCGACCGCCTGTCGGCCTGAGGGTGGGAGGGGGGGAAGCAGGAGGAGAAGTGCACTCGCCTACCTTCGCTCCTCGGCGCGATCTTTTTTGCACGATCCTCTCGCGACCTTCTCTAGCCGAGAGACTCTCCCCGTCGCACAGCGACGCGAGATTCTTAAAACCTGGCCGAAATATGTAATTTCGAAATTGAGATAGCAGGAAAAAATTGTCATTAATCATCGACTTTGCGGGAAGATTTTTATACAAATTTATCCCTGAAAGCAGGGACCATTACTCTTGTGACTCCCTCTACCATTTACGAAGCGGTCGTCTGAAACGAATGATTATCGATGCGTGCGTTGTGTTTTGCCTTTTTCGCCACCCAGTTTACAGAGATTAATAGCAGCATAAGGGTCCGTGGATATCGAGCATTTGAATTGAATAGTGTGCATTTATTTCGTGAAAGTTTATGATGTCGCAATTGGGGCAAGGTATAGTTTATTTCGCCCAGAATTATATTCGGTGAAATTAGTTTCTGTAGTCTATGTAAACATTCACTCTTCTCCTCCACATACATACTTCCGTTTCATCTCTCTGACATATGAATAGTTAGTTTATACTTTAATCGAAGAAGCCTCAGAGCCTTCATTTCATAATTTAAAAATGCGTTAACCTTTAGAACACCAACGAGCCGACTACATATTTGAATTTCGACCACGTTTTCATAAATGCTTCCCAGTGGAGCCTCGACTGCCCGAGGTGATCCGGGGACACGCGATTTATTGAATAATTCAGCGTCCTCCTCGGGACCTTCGATCCCCCTTACAATTATATGCCCATGTTTGACAACTGTGTGTTCGATGAAATTTTTACCACTCGCCCGAGGACAGATCCTTGAAGATTTCCATTCGGTAATTAACCAGGCGCCGAGTCACGCTCGGGCACACGCAGTTGGGAAATGTAATCGTTGAATTCGAGCGCGGAGTTTCTGAATAATTCAGCGGGCAGTTAATATTCGACGATTCGGGGCTATTCGGTAGACTGTAGTGTTCGGCTGAAATTTGTTTAGTTGCCGTGCGTGGAGTGGATCGAGTTAAGGGGCAGAGTTCAATAATTACGAGTTCATCGTACGGCCATCTCTGAAGGAATCGTTATCTATTCGACGCATCTTCCAATTAGGCTGAACACACGAGATTCCACTATACACTAGGTGCTCGCTCCGGGGCGCTCAGCCGTACAGGCTGAACCGTCTGGAAGTGCTGCAATCGTAAAACCATAGGAATATAATTACCCCATGCCTGTGCATAAAGATCGCAATTGTTGGGGATCACTTTCACTCGCTGTCCCGCCTAGGAGCACAACAGTTACGCGGCTGGGCGTTCTAGGGACTTTTTAGGGGAATTCCCCTAGGCTCTTCATGCGTGAGGATAATTCTCCGATACTTGGCGATCGTGCCGCTATTTTCGAATACCATTTGAGGAGCAATGAAAGATATGGGTCACGGTGGATTGATGGCCTGACGTGACTCAGTGCTGATCATTTTTGAAACGTAGACGAGCCTAGTGACGAGAATCTGTCTTAATCCTTAATTGCTGACGTACAGCCTCGCTGACCTCATTGCATTTTCATTCCCTTATACGAATCAGCCAGTCGTGCTCGTGTCACTCGAATCTTTTGCGAGCGATGCAGAGCGTAGTTTATCTACAGAAAATATTATATTTCCACAGACACTGCTTATCTGTGTTGCCGGAACGGTTTAGCGTAATGCCATGCACGGCACTTTTCGTGATAGCCGAGTTCCGTCTTGTCGGCGATAAAATTTCGTATAATTTGCTTTATCAATCACGCCTCATCAATAATACCAACTCCGGAAAAGCTTCTATTTTCTTGTCTCGAATGACGCGAAATAATGACCGTGAAAATGGGTGGAGCGTAATTCCAGCTTAATAGCGGGTAATTCGTGTCTAGGATAGAATCGAAGAGCCTCCGCGTGTCATGTAACGGGCGGTCAATAAGTGCGACCTGCCCTGGATCGCTCGATCTGGATTCATCTTAACGAGAGAACGATGACCCGAAATCTTCGCCGAGGAATATCGAAATGAGGTGCGAACGTACGACCTTAATTTCGCCTCTGGGGTCTTTGACTGGCGCGATTGCACAAGGCGCTTGTACAGGGTGTTGAAGAAGAGATGGTCATGGGTTTCGGGAAAGCTCTGGATCGGTAGACATTTGTGTAAAAGTCGTGTCGCATGGTTGTATATAAAACTGAAGATTAATGTTATTTTTTGTTAAATTTTAAAAATCTTAAAATATTAAAATTGTATATTAAAATATAATATCAAAATTTTGAAGGTATTTAATATTAAAAATTTGAAAATATTTAAAAACGATAAAATTTAATTTTAAAATTTTGAAAATATTCAAAAATCCTGCGTGTATCAAAGAACATCTGTGCAAAATTTTATAAAAATCGGTACAGCCTTACTCAAGTTACAACGTGCACTGTATCGAAAAATTTGGTTTTGAGAATTTTTTTTCGATGAGGTATTGATCGTGAGAAACAAGAAAAATTCGATTTTTTGAACTAGTAAAGGTGGTCTAACCCCTTTGAGACTCTTTAATCAAGCAGTAAGGTGATATTTGTTCCTGTATTACGTTTCAGTATCCCTTCCGTTCGCTTAGCGTTTAAATCGAGCGGATAAGCGCAGGTTGTGCCGCCAGAATACTGATCTTTCCACGAAAACCTATATGCGCGGACGTGCGCGCGCACAATAACACGGCCCGAGCCTCGGCTCCGTCTAAATGGAAATTCCGTGTCGTTTCGTAGAAAGCGTGCCCTTAAACGGCGTCAGAGACGAATTCGTTCCTCTCGTGACGCTTATGGGCACACCGACTTCTCCCACAGAAGTATCGCTGATCCTTCCCGCGAAAGAAGCAACGACAAAAACGGAACGACGTTTTTACGCACCCCGACGCTTTCTTGCTTCAAACCCCGCGTTTGGTGCCGCCCATGAAACTTTCAAGAAGCTTGCGCGCGCTCCACCCCGCTCGAAGGTCGGTAATTCGACGAAGAATTCTTCTATTTCGTTTTTACTAATCTGTATTTAATTAATCCCTAGACACTTTCTCGCCTATTTTCAAACTCCTCCAAATGGCACACCTGTTTCCCCTAGAGTGATCGTTGCGTTTCTTTTTTAACATAACGGTGCTTCTCGTCGATAAGTGACGGTTGAGCGAATCTCCCTTATCACGTGAACTTTTAAACTTCGCCCGTTTTAACGTAGGTGTCGCTCCACTGCAATTGTCATATTTAGGGAAACTATTTTATCCGCGAAAGGGAAATGTGTTTGAAAAATCACAGTTAACCTCTTCTAATTACTATTGTAGCCGTTTCGCGATTGGTTCTCTGTGTGCGAGGGTTCGCTCGTTCTACAGAGCGAGCTGTATTAACGAACTGGCGTAAACGTGTGCTGAGACCGGAGATTAATGGCGTAACTAGTAGCGCGATGTGGACGTCGCTTAAAAAGCTCCCTTCACCCACGGCATTAATCGAGCATTCGTCTCTCCGTGGCCTTGTAGACACGTACTACAAGTACAGTAGGTATGAGTCGAACGGTTGAATGGCACACCTATTTACGTGCGTCTCGATTGCTTGCCAGCCATCGTTCGTTGATCCGACTCCCTCGATTCACTCGGAACATTCGGGCTTCTATTCGAGCAATTTTAATCACCACCGAGAGACACTCATGGCCATTTCCTGTTCCATCTATTCGTTCCACTCGCAAATGCCACGATTCAGAAGTCTGGTAAAGTGGATCGCAATTTGGAACGAGTGCTCGATGCACGGCGATCAATGTCACGCGATAATTGTCGAAGGCAGAGGGAAAAAGAGCAGTCCGGTGGACAAGCAACCTCCCCTGACGGCTCTGTTTCAAGCAATGAGGGCTTATTGTATGCTCGTTCCAATTCCAACCATCATAGCGCACCGCGGTGCACTTCCTTTCGTTCAAGTCGATTCCGCTTTATAAAGCCAACACCGTAAGCCTTCGATGCGCATCGGACGTTTTCCCTTTACCCTTTTTGTCGTTCATTAGAATACTATGTGTAGCGTCGTTTTCGACGAGTCGAGTTAAATCAGTGCTTTCAATGGACAACTATGCTGCAACTAAGCTACTATTGGCTTCAGCTGTGCGGCTATCGGAGCTCCTAGGATTCCACAACTATACTGCTGCTGTACTCTCCCTGTATTGCAACTATACTGGGGCGATGATGGATGGTGACTATAGTCGCAACTATATCATACTTCTATCGCTAATACAGCTACTAATTAGACTAGTGTGGCAATGGTAGTTGGGTGAAACGTGACAACTATAGTAGCAACTATATTATTCCTGCTATACCACACTTCTATCATCAATGCTGTTTGCAACTACACTATCGTGAAAATATTAGTTACGTGAAAAATGGCAACTATAGTTGCAACTATATCATTCCTACTATACCACAATTCTACCAATAAAGTCATGTAATAATAATAATGTTAGTTGTATAAAATGTGACACCTATATTTGCAACTATACCACCCCCACTATACCACACTTCAATCACTATTTTTGCTACTAATTACACTATCGCGAAAGTATTAGTTACGTAAAACATGACAAGTATAGTCGCAACTACATCATCCCTACGCCCACCACAGCATCATTATCCTCCGACTATACTACTGTCGTACCACAGTACACTATTTAGAAAAAAATTGCGAGAATCAAATACTGCCTTAAGTTCCGAGAGGACCCTGGGAACCGTTCGAAAGTTCCAAAACGAGTGGATGCATCCGTGCGACTTGCATCTAGCAGCGGGCGCGCATCATCGCTCGTAAATTAGAAAGGAGGAGTGTTTCGACGTAGCGAAGCAGCCGAGGGAAGAAAAGCCAGGAATCTTGAATAGAGGCAACGCGAGCCCCGGCATTCGCATTCTTTCTCGTTGATATTCTCCGATCGTGCTTCTCGATGCACCTTCCTAAAGGTTTCCAGGTCGTCTGCCACGATTCACATTTACCATAGCACTGCCTATCGAGCAGCTCTGCACCTCTCGCGCCCCATCCCACCATACTATTTTCATTTAAACAACAAAACAGCGTTCTTCAACATCAGATACGAGCAACGATTTTCTCCGTCAATTATGCAACTTAGCAGGATTGATTAACAAGGGGATTACTGGTTCAATGAACGACTCGATTGAATGAAACTTGCCGATCGGATAAATTGACGATTAATAGACGCTGCAAATAATTTATCGATATGCTAGCGACGCATTAAGTAAATGGCTGACTGAATGAACGTCTGGTTAAATCCATAGACGGGCGGAATAAAAGTGCAGGGATATCCCATTGATTCGTTCATGGGTCGATCGCGTGGGAAACTGCAACTTTCACCCATGGGATTACAAGAGAGCTCGAATAGCGCGAATCTAGCGGTTCTCGGTGGCCGTTGACTGAATCGCAATTCTTAATGTCAGCCTGGCTGCTAGGAAACTTTAACCAGCCCATTTATCGCCTATTCCCTCTGTTTACTTCAGAACCCATCACCAAACAATCGTACCACGATAAATAACACGACTATTACAACAGTAAATCATTTGCCAAAAAACATTGATTAACCCTTCGTGGACACACCTTCTTGTAATCACAAATTGGTTACATGGGGTTCACTGCACCCACAGCGTCATTTTACCATTTTCGAAATTTGAATCTTTTGACTTTCAAAATGTAAATTTTGATATGATGAAATTTCTAGTTAAAAAATAATTGTGGAATACAGCGATTTTTTTGGTTAAAATTCACCAAATTTTTTAATTATGATATGAGAGTTGCAAAATTTATAGAAATATCGGCAAAGAAAAAAGTTGCTTGAGCTGCGAAACACCCCGCGTGACTATGAAGGGTAAAAAAACACCCAAAATAAATTTTTCTCCCACCGCGCTTCGTTGAAAATATTTAACATTACAAAACTGAAAATACTTAATATAAAAAATTTGAAAATATTTAATATTCCACTCTTCGCAATACACCCCGCTTCGTCGTCAAGAAAGTCCTCTTTAAAAATCGCGGTCCAAGGCGACCCGCTTGAAAAAGCAACATCTCCCACGAAACAAATTATATCGCACAGTTCCGACTCGTTTTTTTCCACGAGCAGCGTAGGCCTGAGGAGATTTAGCAGCATCTACAACTTCCCACTGAAAGCAAAAACGACCAGAGGGATCCTGTTTCCAGAGTCAGAGCCGTCTGGTTTCCAAAAGACCGGGTGTCGTGGCGCGCGGGTATCGCCGAGCGTGCAAGACATAGAGAAACAAAGAAACGAAGACGGTAGAGGGAGAAGGAAAGGGAGGAAGGTGTCCAGGAGGCAGAAGGAGAACGTAGAATCGGGGAGGCATGGTCCCGCTATCCGGTCGGCCGCTAGGCCGAGGTCGATGAACCTCGGCCCGCCTACCGACTTTACCTGCCAGCCTCGAACCTGCCAACCTGGCTGACTTGCACGACTCCGAACGTATCGGCAGGATATTTCGCCTACGACGAGTTCTGCTAGGCGATATTTCGCGTTCCAGGCGTCACTGTTTGCGAATAAAGGCGAACAGCGTGGCTATGCGACGAGGGAAATGATTGGAGTCGACGGTACCCAGTTCGTCTTTCAAAAATGAATCGAAAATGAAGAGGAAGAATTTGTCCTACGACCCTTCGTTTTCGAGAAAATCGAGGTTGAAAATGGGGCTAGCCACGCGCGCTCTGTTTAGTTTAGCGCGCGCGCATTTTGGAGGCTCGTTACCTCGAGAAGAAATCCTCGTACGAGAAAATGGCACTCTTTAATTTCGGTCCATTTTATCGATTAGAATCATCTAAGTGTACCTTTTTTGCAAAGGGGAGTGGTAGTTAATTATTTCATTTTGGTTTCGTAAATCAGCAGCTTTTCACTTTTGAGAAAATTCTGCGAACTTTTAGTTTTCAATTGCAAACCGAGAGTAATTTGCAATGGAACACTTTGTACGGTCGTGAGCATACGCGTGTGCGGGATGTAAGAATCTTCCACTGCCAGGAATGCCTACTGGTAATGTGGAACCGATGTCAGTTTTCACTACGAGTTTACAGTAACACTTCTTTGCGCCGGCTGTCTGTGGCGAAATTGAGGCAACTATTTTCGTTCAATGAATTCTCCTAAAACCGTTGAACTTGATCTACTGCGGATAGCGAACCTTTCACGAGTTCAGAGAGTCCATCGACCGTGAACTGGGGGCTCGCAAAAAACGCTTTAAGTAAATATGATCGTGTTACGGTTCTGCGTGTACCGTGTATATCGCGTGTGTGGCAATGTATCAGCACCGAAAGTTAAAATACCGTGCTCAGTCGAGGATTAAACTTGAAGGTCTCTGTCACTTCTTTCGACGAACATAATTCTGTGAGCTCGTTATTCCGATAAGGAGAAAACATATTCCACCTTTAATATTGCCTGTGGAAGACTTATTCCTTCATTAATATTGCCAGTGGAATGATTATTCCACTTTTAGTATTTCCAGTGGAAAAATATTTCTTCTTTAATATTGCCAGTGGAAAACTTATCCCACCTTTAATATTCTCAGTGAAAAAATTATTCCTTTAATATTGCCAGTGGAAAACATATTTCACCTCTAACGCATTACATCTTTAACTTTTTTTTTAACATCAGCAGGTGGTTCTCGAGTTTTCTACAAACGTGTTGGTACAAAGTGCAGAAATGCCACGAAATGAGGCAGGATAACCCTGTCTGTAAACTCGCGCAGAGTAACGCAGACACCAAATACTTGAGTTTGAACAAATGTTTTGATGAATGTTTTAAATAAAAATATTTCTATTTGTCTAGTCGAACGAAATCTCTGGACAAGCCGGAGCTTCGATTTTTTTCTTCGAGGTCAAAGGAAGCGATGTTTCCTGAATACACAAGAAGATAGCGGTACTTTGATTGGAATGTAATAATAGAAAATCATTAAATTTCTAATCCTCGATGCTTTAATTTAAACAATCGTCAAACAAGAATCTTCATTTTAAATCCATACCTAATTTTTTTGAAACAAGAAAATTTTGTAAAAAATATTTCATTACATAAAAAAAATCGGTGTCTAAATTACGACTCTGCACTACGGACAAAATTATTATCGGATTCATGGAAATAAAATAATGAATAAAATAAACATGTCTCATGCCACACGAGTCACCGGTGACCCACGATATTTTTTAATTGCACAGGTGAACCGATTTTCCAATTCGACGTCAACAGGAAATAAGGAAAAGTGTGAACAGATTCACGTAACTATCAAACCTCTGTAACTTAATACCATGGTTAAATTTTATCACGTTTTACTCTTGTGGTGGCACGTAACGAGTTAAATAGCTTAATCAGAGTTAGTGATTTAGTGACTTGCACGCTACTTGGGCTATTAACACTTCAACCGGCGTCGACGCGATTTCACGCCGTGGGGATGTTTTCGAGGTCTGTTGCCACCCCGATATTTTCCAAAAAGTATCAGAAATAGTACTCGAGAGTCCCAAACAGTTTCCTTAAAAGCAATACTAATAATATTGCGAGCTCAAAAATTCGTAACGATGGGTTATATTAAAAAAGTACTTATTTTGGCAAATCTTTCACAAAATTTCTGTAGTAGCCTAGTAAAACTGAAATCAAATTCATAGATATTTAAATTTTTATTGGCGACTGCATATTGCAAACCCTGGAAAAGGCCTACTCGAATCGAAACGGCATTTCGCTGAACCTTGCGCCACTCAAAGCCTTATTGTATCCCGTAGAGTGCATCGAGGCTGGCAGATCCTCCTGCGCGTTGCGCGTGCAGTTATTAGTACGAGAAAAAGAAGTGGCACGAATCAGTGGGTCGATGAAACCCAAGAGCCTTGCACTCGAGAGTTGCCTGAGTTTGCAAGCTCTGATTCCTTCTTTCTTCTTCCAAAGAAGGAGAAAGTTTCTCTCCTCTTGGTCGAGAAGACGACACGGCATCATGCCCAGGCATGCGTCTCGCATGCTAAAAGCTTCGCCACTTCTAAACGAGAAATTATGGCAGCAGTTTTTTCTTTTGCATTCTACGAGTTTTGCAATGAATTGTACTTCAAGAATTTTTTTTTTATTTTCTGCGTTATTATGTGCAACTTTGTGGAATGTTGTTTTGAATAATTTGGTTTAAAATTGTTGTAGGAGGTTTATGTAATTCTTTGGATTTGCAAGGTGAAAGAATAAACGTGTTTTCTGGGCGAGGCTCTTGATTATTGAAATGATTGCTATGATTATTGTTGCGAATATAATTGAGGAATTTTCTCATTAATGCAGCAATGAATGTTCATTAATCAATTGTAAATCAACTATGTTGAGCGAGAGCGCAAGTTCTCCGGGAAGATCAGGCGTCTCAAATGTTATTCAACGATGCAGAAAGTCGCAGTATTAATAGACGATTGGATAATCTGTGTGCCATCATTCCAGCTCCATTAAAATCGCAAATCGTAAACATATATTAACGCACGCGGAAAGACAATTGTAAGAGAATTTTAATGTGACCTCTGCGGACTTGAGCATACCTTTGTGAACACTTCAGTCATAGTCATCATATTCTGAAAATTTTTGACCAGAAAGTTTTAAATTAATCTTAAAAATGTTTCAAATAAAATGTGATCACGAAATATTCAACTTTTAAAATTGGGATCATAAAATATTCGAATTTTGAATTTGTGGTCACAAAATTTGAAAATTAATCTTAAAATGTTACAAATTAAATTTTGTGATCATAAAATATTCCAATTTTGAAATTGGGGTCAAAAAATTTCAAAATTTCATCGAACTATGGAATTCCGTGGTCAACAATATTCAGCGTGCCACGTTAGCTGGAATTTCCAAATTCTATAATCATCAATTTTCAGGATTGCACGGTCGGCAAATTTCGAAACGTCAATAATAATTGTCTGTTCACCTCCACGCGATCAGTTTGTAATACAAATTCGGTCCTTCCGAGTAATTCACGCCATTGTTTGTCGAAACACGAAAAACTGTGTTCCTCGAGAGACACGCGACGGAACATAATATGGTATCACAGCTCGAAACGGCTTCGAGTTACACAGGGATCCATAGCAACACGCGACTTTTTTCCTTCTTTCGACAGTTTCGGCAGTTCGACGATCTCTGGTGCCGAATACGGAGGATCTTGCGTGTCATAACACGTTACCCAAAACGAAATCCTACACCCAAGTATGCCCACACAATTTTTCATCAAATATCTACGAATCAGTTACACACAGGGTGTCCCGTAAAACTGGTCAAACATCGAACGAGGTACGTAATTCTAAATACCCACGCAAATTAAAAATATAGAATTTTATGTGGAATATTCTATTACCCAAGTATTCATTTCCAAAAAGATTTATTTGCATTTGCCTTTAGAATCCCCCATGGCTGCGCCACTCACAGTGGAACACCCTGTACAATTATCAAACGCTCAATTAAAATTTTACTAATTTTAAAAAGTCAATGAACATCGTGTAAGCTCGTCAGGGTCTGTCAACCTCGCCCACTTCAAGTTTCAAGATTCCTTAAGTTTCAATTTTCTCCTATCAATGATTTTTGAATTTCAATAATCTGTAGATAAGGCTCGATCTTCAACTGACCCGAAAATTATCGCTCACCCTCCACTGACGTTTAACCTCTCAAGGCCGGAGCATTTAAATCCCCGATTCGCAGCAACGTGCGTTCAGTTCCGGCAGGCGCAGATGCACGTCGACAATTTCACTTGAAATCATTGCTGCGACAATAATATGCTTTCCTAAATACAAGCCTCTAATTTCGCCACTAATTTGTGTCCCTGAGATGGCACAAACGCAATTTTTTTTGTTTAAAAAAACACATAAAGGCTTCCTGACAGGTATCATAATTAAAAGCGAGAAGTTTCGTTGTTAACAAATAGAAATTCGACTGGCATGGGCGTGTTTTCACGCTGAGAGATGTCCACCTTTGGCGCGTTTCCATGACATTCTCTCCTATATTTTCTATGAGTCCACAGTCATACTACTTTTTATACAAGTACAATTGATCTAAGGAACTCCAGATGTATTTGGGCGGATTCTCATCAGAAAACCCTCACTGATCCATCGATAATACTCGCGAAGATACAGAGACTTAAATTTAACCGGGCAAAACTTTCCCAATAAAATTGATCGTTCGAAAAGGCCGGCCCAACTGGAAACGGTACTTTGTCAAACCTCGCGACGCTCGAAGTGTTAATTGGACGGCACGATTCAGCGTGGAAGCTTTAGCGAGAGTCTGGAAGAAGCCTAGGGAAGGGATTCATCGAGAATTCGGAGCATTCTGTCTGTCGTGTTTACTACGGGCAGCTCGAGAAACCGGTTCCCCTCTCTCCAGAAAACTCCGATCTACGGGATGGCGGCGCGTCACAAACTCCCTCGATCCTATCCATCATTTAATTGTCCGCGCCAGGGATCGGATGAAGGAACGCGATCTAGACAACTGAAATTGCAATTGATCGTGACCTGTAACCAAATCACCATGCTACTCTAAACTCAATCTCGTAAAGAGATAAATAAATGAAAACTTGAGTTACGGGTACCACATGTGTGCACGGCTTTAGAAAATGGTACTTTTCGAGGCATTCGAATTTCTTAGGACTGTTCGAAGATCTGTGAGAAATAGTTGCAAGTAATACAGACGAATAGATATAGGGAAGGAGTTTCCACGAACGTGGAACACATCGTTGGTTCTCGAAATATCCCGATCCCTTTACTACACAAACCCTACAAGTGGAACCGGTTCCGTAAAGATTGCGTGGCCACGCGGTGTGTCGAGCCGTGTTTATTTCGTCCTCCCCGCAACCATCGCCATCGTCACTTCTCCTTCAAACGGATTAGAGAACGAATAAGAAAACACCTTGCCTCGGCTACGAGTCTCCTTTTACCCGCCACGTTTTTGTTTCTTTGAGGACATCAAGCATTGAAAAAAAGTCACTGTTACTACATAGGTAATACGTGTTTCTCAGTACACCTATTAGATGCATTAAACTAATTTATTTTCTTGTATTTATTATGAGCGCAAATAATTTGAATTGTCCTCGAGTAAAATTAATGAGAGGAACATTAATTCCACGATCGATGCTACTTTTAATTCAACGACCACTCGATTTATCGAGGAAAATAACTCCGTGTCGTACATATCTCCTCGTTTCGCACACGTTTGCAATTTTTAAAGTTTCCACGCGATGAAATGGCGCAATGATTTACTTACATAAAACCGCTGATACACGAGAACTGCGCTACCACTCACTCCAGAATGCAAAATTGACTAATTGACCGCTGGTGCCAGTCTGGACAAGTCGACACAGATTCAGAAATCTATGGAAATTCTCACTAATCTATTTTTCTGAATGAAGCTCGAGGATAATTATCGCGCTCTCAATCACCTTTATCAGTCAACACAAAAAATCCGTATTTTTCCTGTGGCATGAAACGCTTTCAGTAACCGTTTCAAGCGAAATTTAATGGCAACCACATAATTGCATTGCAACTACGCAGAAACATGGCCAGCAAATTCGTCGACTGCTAAATTTAGCCTCACCTATCCGGAAAGGTCGACTGAATTTTACCTTTCCTGCACCTTCGAGTCCCGAGGTCAACATTCACCATTCTTTTTCTTTATCGTGCATCGCTTAACGCTCAGCATGCTAAAATGTTTCCTCCGTCCTTAATTCTACATCCAATTTATTCCCAACCATCTGCAAACAAAGCAACTGGAGACCGACACCAGACGTTGCAGAAAAGTCCATAGAAGCCGCTCCGAAGAAACGTTTCGGGATAATATCAACCAGCCTACGAAAATTTTGCGAATTTCTGCAAGGGCACTGGCGCGCATAATGTCTTACGTACAGTGGTGATCAAAAGAGAATTTATAACCCGTACAAACTTAACACTACTTAGGCTTTGTATCGGTAGCACTGAGCCATTTTAAAATGCAATTCTTTCTAGTGGAGCTATCTGGTTTCAGCCGCCGTTTAAAGTCTAAGCTTTCTTTCTGTTACCACTGTATCCTAGCGTTCGGGATCTATGTTACCGTACAAAGCAAAAGTCGCGACGGCGGTGGCGAGTAACGGTGAATTCAACTCGATTCGTTAGCTGCATTCTGAGGCGAGGTGGGATTTTTAAAAAGTCGGCCGCCCGAGGAGAAGCACGCGATAAGTCGCACACCTAGCGACGAGCGGAGAAAGCAGCGACGCCGGGAGATGCCCCGATGCAAAAACGGACACGATACCGAGGCCAGGGGACTAGGAGTCCGCCAGTAGAACTAGAATTAGATCCAGAACGGCGAGTTCCAACCGTCAAGCGTTCCCGGTATTTCGCACGGAAGGTAGAATAATAAATAATACCCCCGAACGTTCGATACGCTTCGACGTGTAATGTGTTTCATGCTTCAGGAGCAATGGCGGCCTTGAAGGGGGTCACACGATCAATTTCGAGGTCGCACAGATTGCATCACCGTGAAATCTTTCGGTTTCGAAATTATCATTGGTAGACAGCACTGTGACATTTTTTAACGTTTTTTGGCGCGTGCTGTACCCAATGTGAGACAGAATATTCGAGAATTACTCGTTACTTTTGATTGCGAGCTTAATCTTGCATCGACTAAGTAGTATTCCATTACATTATGCGATTTTTCTGTTTTGTATTTTATTTTTGAAGTGGCACAATTGCGCAAAAGCTTAATTAATCTTAAAAATTTTCTTTCGCTAGGGAACTTCGGTAACCCGAAAATTCTGTTTTTTTTTTAAGTTTGTAGCTTATTTTACCGCTAAAAATACGCCTTAAAGGTTAATATGTGTTTTCCTATTTTGCTATGTATCTCGAAAATTATAGCAGACATAAAAAAAATTATTGGAATGAAAATTGGTGGATTTCTATGCTCTATGAAACTATGCAGTCAAATGTTTATTTATTAATTTAAATAAAAAAACACCCCCACTACAAATTTTAAATAATTTAGTGATAAAGTTCTGCAGAGCGTAAAATCCATTAAATTTTCATATTCCAACAATTTTATTGTTACATCTACTTCGAAACAGCGGAATAATAAATTAATGTGCATACAAAGGTGAAACGAAGAGATTCAATTGCTCCCTGCCCGTGTACGAATAAACAGATCTCCATTCATCCGCGGGGAACAAAGGCGAGTGAGAGTGCGAGCATCTGACTTTGTAGAATTGGTAATTAGTTGACATGAAAGTTCGCGGAACGGTACGAAACGGGGGTAGAGAGTTAGCTAACGTTCCGCGCTTTTTATCGGTCCTATTGTGCCGTTTCTTCGTTACCAACTTTAGATTTGCAAGGGAAAAAAGAGAGGAGGAAATTGCGCGAAGTATTATTTCCCACGGACAGATTCCTCCTAAACGAGTATATTTCCAATGGTTTCGAAAAAGGCAACGCCGACCGAATCACCAAATAGCAACGGGTGTCATGGTGTCGATTAAAAATATGAATGCGCAACGATATCGTATCATTTCCCACCTTATGAGTTGCCTCGGCAACAATTCGAAATAAGTTGCACACCCCGCGTGCGGAAATCCGCTAATAGTGTTGGGCAACCTTGCGCGCAAAACACTTTTGGGATATTAATATTCTAAGCTCCGAGGCGAAATATATATAACCCTATAATAAAGGATTGGAGTATAATAATCAAATACCGAATTAATCACTATATCTCAGAAAGACACAGTACTTAAATGCAAGGGGAAGAATGTCCCAACTGCAAACTTTTAGTACACGAAATAGGGTCGCGAAATCCTCTACAATTTTTCGCGAATATGGTCCAGGTGAACTGCGCTATAACTCCAAACCATATTCACTAAAAATGGCAGAAATATTTACCAAAAGAATATCAACCATACAAAACTCTGCCTTCGTATTACCGTCAAAATTGAAGTATCCAGTAACCATACATTCCCAGTACCAAAAACTCCAAATACAATAGACCTACTTCCAATTTCCGCCCCCAAACACCAATTTAACCCCTCCAGTATTATAAAAACATAAGCGCTCCTTCGATGCATGCAGCTCGTGCGTATAGCGCCCATAGGCGTTCGGCGGCAATGGTTAAAAGATACAAATGGAGCAATCCCGGACGCGAAGTGCGCCGAGCGTTCGAATCGTAGATCGCCCAAAGGATTAGACTTAAGACCACTTACCCAACCTGGTGGCGGCGACCTGGGTGACACCGGCGAGTACCAAGAGCAGGGGGAGTCCGGCGAGGACCGAGCACAGTACCGGCGTCCCAAAAGTATTCCCGGAAGCGCTTTTACCACCGAGGAGGAGCGTGCGTGGCCGGCGTGGCCCCGCAGCCACTGCCATCGCACCGTCCTTCTCACCGCACACCGTTCAACACTTCAATATTCGTCTCCACTGTTCTGCCGGCGCCACGACTCCCGAGATACACCAGTTCGAACCAGGCCCGGTTGCAATCCTCGGAGTTGCACTCGAATCGCGACGGAACGAGGCGCCGATCGTCGCAATGGGATTATAGTTACGATCTATACGATCTATCGGGGTTGCTCCCTCTCTCTCTCTTTCTCTCTTTCTCTAGAGATTTTCTCCAAGCGCACTTCGTTGCAACAGAACAACCTGTCGCGGCCGCGCACCGTCCCGTTCGAGATCCCCGGGATAGAAGAGAAATGGAGGATGAGGAGGGGGGAAAGAAAGAACGCGAAAAAAAAGCACGAAACGATCGCTTCGGGATGATCAGTTCATGGCTCGCGCGCACGACACTCACGCGGCCGCGGTCAGCGAACGACTGGCTGCGCGCCGCGCGCTCCTGCCGGATGGAGGGGCACCTGCCCTGAGGCGCGCGACGCATGCGCGGAGAAGGGGCTCCGGGGACCACGTGTGGAGGGTCCTGCGCTCAAGCGCCGAGTGTGTACCTGCGAACGCTGTGACACGGATGTTAAATGCGATGTAAAATCCCATCGCTGGGGGCAATTAATTAATTGTCAACCGCCTCGCAAGGGAATAGTTCCCAACCCGATAGTTCTGGGCATAAGGGGTGAGACTGCCTCTTCAAGTCTCGTCTACGAATCGAAATTTCGTAGACCAGAATTATGCTTTACGATTGCTAACAGCTCGGCGTCTATTTCGAGCTGCTGCTGTTACGTTTAGCCGAGCGGATTTTTCCTTCGCGCTCCATGTTTAATAGATTCTACATCGAGTCGCAGAGGCAACTGACTCACACAATGCAGCTTATCTTAAAGCTAAACAAATGACGAATTCGTTGATATGTCGGGTTTGCTTACTAAGGTCAACTCAGGGGCGATACGGTGTTACGAAAGGAACGATAAAAAAAAAGTGATAAAACTTTCCACGGGACCTGATAATTTATTTTATGTATCTGTATTAAGTAACTAACTTTACTACTCGGCCTCATCCGAAATTTATATTCTGAAATTATTTTTATTTTTTTTTTTTTTGATGAAAATAGTGACATTCTTCTGAATTAGCTAGGCATAATGGGCTGGGACATATTTTGTGATCTCAGAGTTTACCATTTGAAAGTTTTTAGGCTATAGACAAACACACAATAACTTTCTACTTTCTTGCTTCTTTCTATTAATTTGGCGGGGACGCATTGCTATTGTGCGATATGCTCCGAAGGCACTACCTGTTCCGAGAATCGAGTGTAAACAAGGTAGGCATACCTGACCCGATGAATGCGGTCCGTTACGAGTTTCTGTGCCCTTTCTGCTATCTTAAACTCAGAACATTCTGGACCTTCACCTGCATCTGTCCTTTGAATTCCTTTCCGCCAAAACTTAGACTACCTGAGCGAACCTGCCTCCTCTACAACCTGTTGCCTCCTTAAACTTTCATCTCCTTTCGAAACGAAAATCGAAGGATAATGAAAGCACTAATGAATATTTTAATTTCTATGTCTTCTGTTAGATCTTCGTGAAAGAGTAAACAATAGAAATGTATTCAAATTGAATTCTATTTGTGATGGCTTTTGAGTTATGACGTTTCATATATGTAAAAAAATTCTATTTGGATTTCTTGCAAGTAAATAGAAATTTTAATATTAATATTTATATAATAAAATAATCTATAACAAAAATGTAAATATTAATATTAATATTTTTATTATAGAATTTTTTTTAAAATAGAAATAAAAACATATCAACTCAATAACCACTACTTATTGTATGAAAATCTATATTTTTCATTTACCGTTTTCGGTTTAATGTTAAGCCAAGGAATATTTTAATAAACAATTTTTCCTAATTTACTCGAAGTTAGTAAAAATGGATCTGCGCCCTTCTCGCTGAAAGGTCCTCAACTCCACCACATTTGGGTTACAAAATTAAAAAACGATTCGAATTATTTAAAATTAAAAATCTCCCGAAAAGGGTCGTGTTTGTGCTCATTTTAATCAGCAAAACCTTGCCAATCCGTTGCTAGGTACCAATCATATCTTAGGCTAACGAGGCTGAAGCCTAGGGCCCCGTTTAGCTGGGGGCCCCTCATTCTAAATATTTTCTTCGAAAAAGTAGCATTTTTTATATCATCTTTATTAACTTGTATCTTTAATGTTTATTTAAGTTAATGTTATGTTTAGGTTTGATATTCTATGTTAATTTTGAAATTAAATTCTTATTTAGATTATACGAGCATTATGATAAAAGAAATCAAATCAGCGTCATTTTATTTTTTACATTTAACCGAGGGCCTACCAAATATTCAGCTTAGAACCCCCCCGAAAGGTAAATCCGACTCTGGTACCAATAACAAATTACCAAATACTGCGCTCAATTATACACTCCCAATGTGTTGCATAATTAATATCAGACTTGAAGGACATTTTCCATTTTCAATGCACAAAGAGCAAGGCACATGATACTTATGTTCTTACATTCAACCGACCATTCGTAACAGTTTTATATTTTTTAGCAGCGCGCACCGCGTCGGAGGGGGAAGTTCGTAATTCGCGTCGCAGAAACGCAGTTGCTCGTGAATGAAGTTGTACGGCGAGCTGGCGGCATCCGTGCCCGGTGGTGCCGGTTGAAAGAACGACGCGTCTCCTGCCGTTTTCTCGCAAACGCGTTTATTAATCGCGGCAAATACCACAGCCAGGCGCGCGCTCGACCTTTCCTATTGTCCAGAGACATGCTTCAGCGTCGCGCCTTCCCGCGCTTCCTTTTCCACTCGGGTCTGTTATTATCGGCCGCGGATAGGCGCAATTCGGTTCTGATGACGAGCGACGGATAAGAATAACAAACAAGACATTATCAGCTATAGGATTAACAAGGGATATTTTAGTAACATTCTGATTTGTTCTGAAATTTTTTTAGTGTAATTGAAAATTTGATTCCTGTAATTTTTTTCGAGGAAAGTAATGAACATATGAATTTAAAACATTGTAGCTTTATCAATCAATGTTTGAAGAATCAGTAATAATTTTTTTATGAAAAAATAGTGGTAATTTTTAATAGAAAAATAATGGTAGTTTTTTTATGAAAAGATTATGGCAATTTTTGCATGGGAAAATAATGGTAATTTTTTACGAAAAATAATGGTAATTTTTTTATGAAAAATAATGGTAATTTTTTTTATGCAAAAATGTGTCCAAAGTTATAACGGTTCTACCAGAACCCTTGCAACCCAAATTTGGAATTTTCGAGTTAAGTACCGGAGTTCCCTCGTAAGTTCTTCGCGCAATAAGAATTCATTCGAATTGCCCAGGAGGCCGAATAATTCCCGCTCAGATACTGACTTATTATTATTTGCGTAATTTCTTATCAGCACTTCCCGACACAAGGCTAATATTTCAATTTGCATGTCTAAAATTGTCAGTAATTATTTGCATAGATAATTCCACTATTCTCCTGTAATAGAATTCAAATCACGACGCTTCGTCCGCGTCGAAACTAGCAGTTCCGCCCACCCCTTTCGTTCACAATCATACCCAAACCCAGACGAGTAGATGGCGATATTTTTCCACTACGAATAAATAAATTAATAAAGTGGAGCACGCTTACAGACAGTCTTTCAATTTGGCGGGGTTTAAAATTACGGATGAATCACGATTTTTACCGTCCCTTTGTATCTTAAATTGCGCCTTGCCCCAATTGCCGCGACTTCCTGTTTAGACAATTGAGAGGAAGATGCCGCTTTCGACCCTAAAATGACGTCGCTTTTTTTTACGCCTTAACCCACGTGAAAAGGAAAACATTCCAGCAAGTGGAAAACATAAAAAATATTCCACAAACACCATCTGAATTCTCTGCGGCGACGATTTGGAAGAATTTATCCTCAAGAATGCGGCGACGATTTAGAAGAATTTATCCTGGTCGAGAACGCGGCGTCTCTTCTCCATCCCCGTGGCGACGTGTGTGTTCTTTCACCTGTTATTTCACTGTTCATTGGTTGCGCGCACCTTACTGGCTGCAAGACCTAACCGCACAATAAACGTATTTCCGTCCTCGTTCCCCGCGCGGGCTCTCGCTCGCACGCTCTCTCTCTCTCCGCGTATACAGGCACACGAGTCGTGACCTTGTGGCATTTGGTACCTGGCCGTACCAGTCGGTGCACGACTCCGCCTGGCGTAGTGATGGGCACGATTCGAGTGTCGGATCGCGCGAACCACGTCCAAAGCCTTTCATGCTCCCCAACTGCTATTTGCTCGGTAAATCCCTCTGGGATTAGGAAAGCAGAGGGCGTTTCAGGACTGTGGTAGAGGTGACAGTCTTGGGCTCGATGCTGGAAGGTGTTTCGCAGGGAGGGATTAAAGTTCTTCCTCTTTTGGATTATTGTTAATAGATTCCTTTGAGTTCTGGGACTTTATTCGATGTATTTTCTGCTTCAAGCTTTGCTATAGTTTCTTCTATGATGAATGGGAGGATTGATTGGTATTAAGCGTCTCTGGCCATGTATTAGTGTAGAATAATTTATATTGTAATCCGTGTCCTGCATAATTCAATTCTGGATATTCCGTTTTATTAAATACATTAGTTATTGAATACTTTTAGTAGGACTCGAGAGAGTATTAGTCTTGCGTAGAAGAGTTTAGGCAATTGTTAGGAATTAATTTCATTCTGACGCAGACTGATAATGCGCTGTCTAGTTATAGTATAAAACAAACAGTTTTGTTTTAAATGGAATGGTTAATAAAATACTGGAATTAGAGTTATAAATTAAAATATGCATCGTACCATATCCAAACACAATATTTATACCTTCGCTTTCCTATAACTGCCACGACTTCTTCGACTCAAGATTGACCCTCTGGATAATGACAGAGTACTTAAAGTGAGCTTTAGAATAATTACAACGTGACAAGGATACTCTGTCTACTAAAACGACAGTTATCAAATATTCAGCTATTATTTCTTGCCACAGGTTGAATATTCGAGAATCTCGTGTTTATCTACATCGTTATTATCTTTTTTAAGTCACTTCTGAACGCCAACTATACTCATGACCGCTCAGTCTAAGCTCGAACATCGAGCGTTCGACGATGCAAGCTACTTGCACCCGTGGCGCGGCCAGAAGGTGCAAAGAAAGGATTAATCACTGTCGTTCAGCTTCTACGACTGTATCACATTGATATGGAAATATTTCACGGATATGAATTACTCTTATAAAAGACGAGAAAATAAGAACACAAACGAGATCTGTAATAATAACTGTATGGCGTGTTTGCGAACAGGAGAACGTGGAGACACAGTTGAACACAGAGTTCCTTCCGCGATCAATCAAAGGGACAGTAACTTGTAACATTAGTTTATTTGCATACACGTATATACATATCAGGTGTCGTCGGATGCCACCACCCCGAATTTCTGGCTGCGCCACTGACTAGCGCTTCTGTACCTTGTCCACGGAACAGAGTCACCGAAAAGATAAGTACATGGTTTTCGTATTCGACAGCACGCGTGAGAACTAAAGGTGTGCGAGAACCCGAAAATGTCGGGTCCGGTCGGGAATTTAATTCGGGGTCGGGACGGGTTCCCGAGGGGTTTCGGGATTCCCGAAAGTGTCGAGATTCGTATTATTAGGAATGTTTGTACTTCGAAAAATCAATGATGTCTCTACACTTTTTCTTACAACGCGTTGAATGGGTGATGTGTTCATTAAACGGGTTCTTGGGATTTTTGGGAATCCCGACACTTTCGAGAACTCCGTCTCTCCTGAGAAGCCTAACACTTTCGAGAATCCCGACTCTCCCGAGAATTCCGACTCGACTCCTCCGAGAATCCCGACTCTCCCGAAAATTCCGACTCAACTCCCCCGAGAATCCCGACTCCCCCGAGAATCCCAACTCTCCCGAGAATCCCGACTCCTCCGAGAATCCTGACTCTCCTAAGAATCCCGACTTTCCTGAGAATCCCGACAATCCCGAGAATAGCGACTCTCGCAAGGATCCCGACTCGAATCTCCCAACAATCTCGACTCGACTCTCCCGAGAATCTTAACTCGACTCTCCCGAGAATCTTAACTTGACTCCCCCGAGAATCCCGGACATTCTCGAGAATCCCAACTCTTTCGAGAATCCCGAAATTTCCAGAAATCTCCACCACCTCTAGTGAGAACACAACTGGGGGCGTAAAATAAGATCACACTAACAGCTATGTACAACCTATAAATTGGTCCACGTCTCATTCTAAATGAGCCTACGTAACAGTACGGATGAGGACTAATGAAACAAAGGGACATGTGCTACGAATTCTAAGACAACCAATTAATAATCAGCATATAAAACCTACATATATCACATGTTTTAAGTGATGCTTAAGTCACCGTTCGACAATGCCTCCGGTGCTAAAATTACACCCAGGGTGTTCCTCGACTGCGTATCGCGAATAAAGGAGCACCCCGCACTCCGCAGCCTCAAGCGAAAAAAGCCTATGACTCTGTTACGCGAGCGAAGTAAGAACTCGCTATCCCACCGCGGAGCATATCGCCCATTCCTCCCTTTGGGAAACAGCTACTCTCCGCGCTCGTACGCTCTCCTCAGAATCTCTGTTTAGTAGAGAGTACAGAATACTTTTAGCAGTCGGTTTGTTTAATCTTGAACAGGGAAAGAAGCTGGGATCGGAGGTCGGTCCAAGCACGGGTTTGAAAGGTTTAACGGAACGTCTCTTCTCCTTCGTTTCTACGCCTTGTCGTTGCGTCCACGCGAGGGCAGCGCTCCATCCAGCGCGCCCTGACCTTTCAAACTCGCGCTCAGACCGACGTTACTCAGCCAGGCATTTTACGATTCATAACGCCCAGCTCGCAAGCGATCTGCTTGTGCTCGCGGTCGAGCAACAGAGTTCTCGCGCTCAGAAACGACAGATCCGGGAGTCGGTTCAACACCTTCGCCGTTTCCGGCTGCACGGGCATCACTCGTCCGAACCTGTCCATCACCACGTGCTCGGGCCCGGACCTCTTGTTCACTGACCTCCCCCGATAAATCTCCCCCAAGCTCGACTTCTCAGACGGCAAATACTGTCTCTCAGGCGGTGCGAATTGCCTCTCGTTCACGGCGTGGTGCTTCTCGCTCGTCGGGAACTGTTTCTCCGGCGGGCCGCCTCTTTGGAGCCCAGCGTTTCTCACTCTGTGCCCCGCCTCGGGGTCCGCTCTCCTCTTCCATTCCGCTGCGCGCGGAGCCGGCAAAGGCTCTATCATCTTCGGAGCCAGCGAACGCTTCTGGGACCTCGATGCCTCGCTCTCCGAAAAGTCTTCCGCTTTGGAGACTGAATTGCACCGCTGTCGATTCACATTTACTTCCGCGGCATCTGTTACGTCACAAAAGACTGGTTTGAAGGCGGTGGGCTTTGAATCGTTCGGTAGGGATATACGTAGGCAACGCACAGTGAGAAGATTTAAATGTTTCTATATGGTTTTGTTCTATCTACGACATATATAGGTGTACAGAATACCAAGCCCAACACTTACGATGATTAACAGAATTCCTTGCGCTACTTGGTCGACGATAGGATTCAGAGTTGGCGGAACTGTGGGATGTTAGTAGAGGATCGAAAGGACACAGAAAGTCCAGAGGTAGAAGAGCGGATAACCCACCACCTAAATTACACGAGTTTTCAAAGAGTTTACCCAAGTGATTAGCACACAGTACATCGGAGCAAATCGACGGAAGAATCGCTCAAGCAAAACGTACAGAGAAAAGCAGCGAAAGAATGTCTAACTTCGAGAAACACAGCGCCAGTGCGAGAAAACAAAAGTTGTTCGTATAATCAGTAAAAACGTCTGCTTCTCTATTTACATGGTAGATTTATATTATTGCGAGAGACAAAGCAGTAAGACGGAAATAAAACGATAACATTTACATACGTTGCGTAATACTTACTAGCTTCTAAGGGATTAACAAGCCCGGAACTATTCCAATCGAATTGAGCGGCAGGTACTTCCTAATGGGGTTTCATTGTGATTAATTAATAATTGAACGTGTCGCGTGTAGTTTTCGATATTTCGCTCTTCGAAAACACATTGATTCATTCAATCATCTTGCTCTTTATCTTGGCGTAAAACAATAGAACTACTGTGTCCATCGATAGCCGTACACTTACTTCGGAATTAATGAAAGCTTGCGTTTTGCTGGCGTTCGCAGCGGAGGGTGGCTGAGCGTCAGCGATGGCTTTGATGGGTTCCAGCGGAGTGAAACCGAGGTTCGCAGCGAATCTGGGAACATTCGGGTTCCACCTTGGTCCGAACAACTAGAAACACAAATTCGTTATTTCACAATTATACGAATATCTGAAGTCGACTAAGCGGTCCACTCACGATATTGCGAGAATCAATGCCAAGGGATTTCAGCATCACATTGTTGCTCGTGCTGTTCGCCCACTGGTAAGTCAGAGCATTCGTTTCCTCGACGCTCTTGATGCTCCGCCAGATTTTGTCCGTCTGGCTTATCAGCGACTGCACTTGGACTTCGCATTCTTTCGAATCCATCGGAAACATCGTTGTTATTATGTCTTCTATTTTGTTAGTAGCCTGCGGAACATCTTTGTAATTGATTACCAAGCTTACGAGAGTGTAAATAATAGAAAAGGAAACTCACGTTCTTATTTTCTATTCGAGATATTGACTCCTTCAGATTGAACTGTGAATTTTCTACCGCAGGCTGCTCCAGTGCTGACTCGAAGTCGTTGAAGTCTTCGAAATCGTCGTCCTCGTCTTCGTCGGGCACCTTCGCTTCGTTGATCTTCTCGAACTGCGTTTGATCGGTGAAATTCGTGAAATCCCCGAAATCATCGTCTTCGACTGTAGTTTCACCTTTCTTCTCGCTCGTGTCGCGAAATTCTGCCTGAACAGTCGCAGCGGAAGTCTCAAGTACCGAATTGAAATCCCCGAACTCCTCGCTCGAGCAACTGGAGGCATCTGGCAGTGGCGCGGATAGAAAATTATTCTCAACATTCACATTCTCGGTCTCAGAAAACTTGCAGAAATCCTCGGCGAACTCATTCTCCTCTCGATTACTAGCTGCGAACTCGTCTCTCGATTTATTCACACTTAAAACATCTCCTTCGATCGAACCATGAAAAACTGAGAACTCAACGTCGAATGATTTCTGATCGTTCGCCTCGAATTCGCAGGCTTCGCTCTCGTCAGGCACATTTAGGTCTTCCAGCCTCGGCTTCTCATCTGAACTTTTGAAATCTAAATTTACATCCTTCTTAGTATCTACGCTGAAGTCTTTGCTGAAATTGCTAAAATTCTCCGAGATATCTTCGGCCTCTCGAAACTCAAAGTACTCTGTTTTTGGAACTTCCGCAGGTGCGTCGCCATTAGAAACCCAGTTCTCGGAGTCCTCGAATTGCTCGTAATCATAGAAATCGCTGTCCAGATGCTGCGCCGTGTCCGGAGCAACCGTCGGATCTCCCAAATCCAGACTCAAGGGTTCTATATCCTCCAAATGATTCGGAGAAGCTTCTTGCTCGCTCCCTTCTAAACTACTGCTCTCGCTCGCCAAACCAGGCCTGCCAAAGCCTCCTTTCTCTACGCCGTCCTCCGTATCGTTACTGTTCACATTTTCCAAGCCCCTTTTGCAAGCCTCGTTGCCACCTTTGACTTGCTTCAGCTTAATATCGCTCACATTATCGTCTGTTTTCTGAAGAATCAAAACATCTTCCGCAACGGTCGGCATCAAAGGCGCAGCCGGTTGGGAAATACTTTCGGCTGCCTCTGCGACGCCGTTGACTTTCGGTGAGGCGTTTTGGGATGGCAAGGGTGTCCTAATCGGTGTCGCAAGCTTGTGCGGAGATTCTGACGATATTGACAACCCTGAAATACGATTTTAAATTAGTTAAATAATCGAACGCGACGCTGCTTCAGCCCGTTCTACTGAATTTTGTACCATCGATGCCACCGGTCGTGAAATCGCCAAACTCGTCCTCCTCTGAGTCGCCAAAGTTATCCAACGGAGGAGGCGTTGAGCTGACCAGTGGTGGGAACGCCATCCTTCGCCCAGATTCTAGAAATCATAACACAGCTCGAGCAAGATTAGCCTCGCGTGATAAAATTCTGCTCCGCGCTTAAAATTTCTATTCTACGAAAATTCTATCGTTATCGCTTCCAGAGGCATTTCCAGCGAAACTCGAAAGCGCCGCGACTCGCCAGAAGCGAAGGCATATGTCAAGCGTGAGGCAGGTTATGTACGTGTCATTAATGACAGCCAGAAATGTCCAGCTATGTGACTCGAGGAATTTAATGACAATGCTGAATCGATCGCCGCGAATGATTGCGTTGTATTGTCTAGGAGGGACGTTCGATAATTTAGCGTCAAAGTGGAGGGTCTTAGTTAGTCCAGTGGTGACTTACGACGGAGCAGGTACGTGGAGCACCTTTCGGAATCGTTTTATCTTTCGTTCGTCATAGCTTGGAGAGGAAGAACGTCGTTCGTCGACAACGTGCAATCCTTATCGATGACGATCGCAACTTGTTAGAACCGCACGGTTCGGTGGTAGGAATCACGAGACGGTCGTATCACCTGTTCCGTACGTGTTGCTTCTGCGCACCTGTTCCCACCTGCCAAGCGCGTCTTTCCAACATTCGAACGCGAAACGACCGTGGTACTGTTCTTCGTTTATTTATTTTCAGGCTTCTTAATGGTTGTTGCGGACGAATTTGAGAACGGTGGGCTTTTTGGGAAATTGAGCTTAAGTTCAGGGTTCGTCTGGAAGCTAAGCTGTGTTAAACTATGCTATATTTTAAAAATTTGACTCAATGCTTTTTTATGCCGGGAATCCACTTGAAAACTAAGCTAAGATGTGATATGCTAAGTTTTAACAATTGACTTCAATAGATTCTTATGGAACTGTTTCCATCAAAAGCTAAGCTAAGTCAAGCTAAGCTGTGATATACTATTACATATTTTAAAAATTAGCTTCAATACTTCTTTAGCTGGAAATTCACTTGAAAGCTAAGACGTGCTATGCTAAGTATTAAAAATTAGATTCAATACTTCTTTAAGCTGGGAATCCACTTGAAAGCTAAGTTAAGATGTGTATGCTAAGTTTTAAAAATTAACTTCAATGCATATTTAAAAAAAAATTAAAAAAAAATGAGTTTTAAAAAAATTATCTTCAATACATTCTTATGTAACCGTTTCCATCAAAAGATAAGTTAAAACATAGCATAGCATAGCTTAGCTTCGTGGTGGATTCCCGGTTTTAAGGCTCCCCCAACCAACGCGAATATTACCGGGGCGCGGAGCGGATCTGGCGCGGATCAGATAAGGCTACCCATAAGCCTCCACGTATAAAAAACTGCTGAACCACGGCGGATCAGTTGCCGCCGCGAATATTCGCGTTGGTTTGAGAGCCTTTATAGAACCGTTTCCACCAAAAGCTAAGCTGAAACATAGCATAACATATCATAGTTTAGCTTAGCTTCCCGGTGGATTCCCGGCTTTACAGTGGCGCTTGTACAAACTCTTAGTAAACTATGCAAAATCTTTATTACAGTATTCTGAGTTACGCTGTGTACAGAGTTTCCTTTAATCTACTTGGCGTCCTGTTTAGCAGTGTGCTGCGTACGCCTGTGCTTCCGCATGTCCCCTTTCTGCCTGAAACACCTTCCGCAGACGTCACAAGCGTGCGGTTTCTCTCCGGTGTGGATCTTTATGTGGTTGTTCAGGGCCTCCGTACGAGTAAAAGCTTTCTCGCAGTAGTGGCACTTGTATCTGCGGTCCCCTCGGTGTATCAACCTATGCTGGTAGAATACGGAGCCCGTTAGGAAGGCTTTGTTGCAGACGTCGCATTTGAAGGGCCGCTCTCTGGTGTGCTTCTTCCGAGTGTGATCGGCTAGGTCCGGCTTTATCGTGAACCTCTGGTCACAGTACTCGCAGGCATAAGGCTTCACGCCCATGTGGAACCTCTTGTGCGTCCACATGTGGCTCGACTGGGTGTAACTCTTTCCGCAGATGTTGCAGACGTATCTTTAGGGAAATCACAGAAATATAAAAATGGAAATACTTTGTATAGGAATGATTCTGTACGCACGGTCTTAGTCCACTGTGCCTCCTCTTGTGAGCGTTCAGGGAGTTCGCCGTTGGCAAGAGACTGCCGCAGATGTCGCAAGGGAATTTCGAGCACCTGTACTTCCCGTGCTCCTGGAAATCTTCTACGTTCGTAAAAGTGTTTCCGCAGAGTTCGCAGATGAACTCTTCCTCGCCCTTCTCTGATTTTCTCGGCATGGGCTGATGCCTCTTCTGTTTGTGCTTGTAAAGCAGAGACAGCTCCTTCACGTCTCTGTCGCAAATCTCGCACAGAAACACCACCAGAACTTTAAATATTCTCGGGTGCTCCTTCCAATGGAGGACAGCCTCCGCAAAGGATTTGAACAGAGCGCTGCAGTGGTTACAGGAGTATGGTGTCTCCACGACGTGAGACTCGCGGTGGCTTTTCAGGTGATCCATGTCTACGAAGTGGCTGCTGCAGAATTCGCAGTGGTACAGCTTCAGCACTTGCAGCTCTTCGATAAGGCTGATCTTCTCCTCGTGCTTCTTGCAGTGGTCGTCTGCGAACTCGCAGCTTCCAAAGGCCTCTCCGCAACGAACACACCTTTATCCAAAAGATTTTGTTTAAGAAGTAGATTATTCTTTTAGACAAGTAAACGCGTTACCTCCATATCGTCTGACTATTTTCAAAGATGACGCTGTGCCCAGCTATGTGTTTATTCAACCTAGACTTCTGCGTGAAACTCTTTGAACACTCAGGGCATTTGTACGGCTTCTCTGGGAGATGAGTTACTACGTGACGTTTCAAAGTGTATCCGTCGCAGAAGCCCTTAGAGCAGACCTCGCACACGTGCGGTCTTGTCTTCCCATCCAAGCAAACGTGCTTCTTTAATCCCTCGTGGCTCTCGAACAACTTTCCACATTGCAAACAGGACACTTTGCCGTCTTTGCAATGATACCTAGGGACAAAGTTAACATATAGATTCTCTTAAAAACTGTTCTTCTTACGTGCAATTAGTACCTCTTGTAATGGTAAAAGAGTTTCAGTTCCTTTCCGAAAGTAATATTGCAGATTTCGCAGTACAATGCTTTTGCGTCTTTGTGAAAGTGCTGATGGAACTGCAAGCGCTCCTCGAAGGTGAATGTCGCGAAGCAGATGTCGCACTTGTATGGCTTGGAAGTGCATTGTAAATTCGGTTTACATTTATGCTCGTCCAAAGTCTCTTTCGTGTGATAGAGATTCATACAGGCGCCACATTTCAGGTACTTCTGTTTGGTTCCCAAACAGAACAGTGTTATGGCCTCACTTTCAGCCTCTCCGTCTGCTCTGAGCTCATTCGGAATTTGTTCCTCGTCGCTGCTTTCGAGGACAATGTCACTGTCGTATAATTCAATATCTTTCCGATTCTCTTTGTCCTCTTCGTAAATTCTCATTCGACCATCGATGCATAATGGGCAGGAGTCGGTGTTCCCTAGAGAACTCCCGCTGTTCTTAACGTTAACGAAGGAATGCTTCTGCTTTAAAATTTCAAGAAGGGTCTCCTCGGCTCTGATACATTGCGCGTCGAACTCGTTGCACCAGGTAATCTTCTCCACGCATGTTGGACAGAGCTGCTTCGGGAGAGGATCTGTTTTCTTCACCTAAAAAAACATTGCTTATACTTACTGCAATTGCAAATCTTCGCTTAGACTGTATTACCTTAACGCTCAGGCACGTATTTATTTTATCCAGAAGTCTCAAAGACTCTCCGAACTCGGAATAAATATAAATAGGATTGGGAGTTTCGCCTGCGCATAATCTGCACAGGGACTTGAAATCGTTCTGTTTCTCGGGGTCAGAGGCCAACTCGAGGATCTCGTTCGAAGATAGCGGCTCCTCCTGCGACCAAATAATCGACCCCTCGAAATCATCAAGTACATCCTCGTGCTCGCTTAACGTACTAATTGATTCTGCCCCCCTAATATTCATACTACGAAGTTATTCTATCTGAAATGTGAAAGAAATCATTCTTAAACGACTTAAAAAAATATAAGTAATTAAATAAGCTCCATTACTATTATTTAACAATATTTCTTCCCGAAAGTCTACTCCAAGTAATTCTCTCTCTGCACTTGCAAATGAATTATCAGTTCTTCGCATTTTTTGGTGATCATAATAATATTCAATTAACATTTCATTATTTCTACGCTCATATAGAATTTTCCAATCGAAATAAATTATATCTAATTCAAATGACAATGCAACGCGGATCGCCGGAGAGTGATAAGATAGGCTGTAGAGCCATAGTTTCGTCTGGTCTCTATTTCGCGAGCGGACTGAAACTGTGAGCGCGCGATCGAATGGATTCTGAGTAGATTACCTCGTTCCTTGGAATTGAAAGGGGAAGATTCGTTCATGGCAAACTAAACCTGACTGTCCCAGCCGCGGAAAAAACTCGACGGGCAGCTCGGTGTTTCGCGTTTCCAATAAACACGCTGTCACGACGACGGAAACAAAAGCGCATCGCAGTGGCAGTATATCGCTACGAATCTATTTTCTTCGTTGTAGTACCGTGATTAAAATCGCGCTGCTTTTAGTTGCGGTGGCGGATTTAACAGGACGGTTGAGGAGCAGCTGTACAGAAGGCCCCGTCGGACCCCATGATCAAACAAAACAATTATGATTAGTTATAGGTATCCAAACATTACAGTCTTTTCCGACTTACTACACTTGGCCAGTTTTTAATAAACTATCTCTTCATTTCCCCCGAAAAATGGGCCCCTCAGAACGTTTATCACCTGGGCCTTTTTTCTTAATCCGCCACTGATTAGTTGAAACAATGTTACAGTGTTAAGAAGCAATTATTGGCGGATTATTTCCCCTCGGTTTATTAAAAACATTCGAGATAATATAGCAATGTACAAATATGTAGTAACAATTATCATTGATACAGTAAAGTGTATATATCTTTCTCTATGTACAATAAACTTGAACCTCGATCTTTTGCAACGAAATAAAGAAATCTTCTCTTCGTTACATGACAGTTTTTGTTCAAATCACCCCACAAGTCGTAAATTTTCAGTAAACTTGACGATTCTTTTTTTAAATTCTTTGCAATTAAATTCTCTATCGATCTGTCCGACCGGAATGTTAAATTTCGTTGCTGATTTTTTTATATTCAGCGAAATATACAGTACTTTCAGAAGATCAGTATCTGTGGGCTTTTTTAGTCGCCGGGTTCTTCCGAATAAGCCCATTTCCTGAAATTCCGCTTCAACATATTTCGATTCGCAATCTTCAATTTCGAAAGTCTGACTTTAAATTCAAAACCGGCGGCCAAAAAAGCCCACCGATACTGATCTCCTAAAATCGCTGTATATTTCGCTAAATATAAAAGAATTAGTACCGAAATTTAAAATTCCGGCCGGACAGATCGATAGAGAATTAAGTTTTGAAGAATTTAAAAAAAAGTCAAGTTTTCTAAAAATTTTCTCCCCTGTGCGCCGGCCGCACGCAATGGTTTTGGCTCGCAAGCGCCGGCAACACGGAATGGTTCACGCTCGCAAGCTCCGGGCAGTAAAGTGTCCCGTAAAAATCACTTTTGTACGACGTATCGTATATCATTCTTCACCCTGTGCTCTCGCAACCGTTTACAGTGTCGCAGGACAACCAATAAGTTTAACTTAATCTTATTCAGCTTCGAGTTCGTGTGCTTCTCGTAATCTTCTCCGGTGAAAAAGTAGACGCATTCTAAAACATAGCAAAGTATTGTATATTTTTGTATGTCAAGGATGCTTCGATGATCTTACCATTATTAGTACAGATATCTAGATCCTGTTTCTTGTAATGCAGATAGAGATTCAAGTCTCCTTGCTTCCTGGCGTGAACCTTGCCCAGTGACAAGAATGTATACTTCGCTTTTAGTATCTGGTTGATGGAATCCAACAGATTATTCACAGTTGCTAACGTCTGCCTTCCAATGATGTACTTCGGTATTTTGCTGAATTCGTCACTGGTTATTAAGGGTATTACAGGGTAGACTTCGGGCTCGCTGAACAGTATCTTTTTGCAGTCTCTCATAGGTGTGTCAGGTAACTCTGATTTCGTCTCTATATTCGTTTCTGAATTTCTCACAGGCTCGTTTTTCAAGCTGTTGTTCGATACGTCTACTATGCTGTGGTAATCGCGAATCAGTTCCTGCGGAACATTGTTCTCCATGTGGATAATCCTGTCGTCTAAGAGTTTTATGGACGACAACAGCTCCTAGAGTTTTTATTAGATTTCTGTTTAAAAAAAGTCACGTATAGTGCGGACTTCCTTGTTATTTGAGAAACGTTAAAATGCAGGGAACGCTTACTCTACATCGATTATTCTGTTCTTTCGTTTTGTCCAACCACGTTCGCATTGCTCTAACACCGTCGGAGATGGAAGAGACCTCCGTGCGCAGCTGGAAGAGTTCATCCTTCATCACGGTCTTATCTACAAGGAAACATTAAGGTTGGCAAGGATGAATACTGTGGAATCTGTGCGACGATATGGTGCCAGGGACAAGATGCTTGAGAAGAATTCGCAGTTTAATGTAAAATCGAATAGAAATGTAGAGGAAGGAATTTGAACTTAGTATTACTTTTAATGAGTTCTGTGGCAGTCTCGAGATCTCGCAGCTTCAAGGACTGTCGTTCCAAAATATCTTCAAGAGATGGAGAAGTTGTCATTTCAAATAAATTATCCACTAATTTTTACAACACTGATATAATTCACGAATTAACTGTTTTATATATGGAAACAAAACTTCGAAATGTGGGATCTATTGTAATGAAAAATGAATGTTTTTCAGTATTGCAAATAACGGTTAAGTATTTATTACCGTTTGTAAACTTTGAATTCAAGTTGATATTGTTCATAGATGGCGCTGCTTACCATTCGTAACGGCCAATTTTCATGATAATTACGACGTGTCACGTTGAGAATCAGCTATTAAAACGATTAATAGCGAATTCGGTATCTTGCAATGACTCTGTGCTCGTGCCAGAAACTGACTTAGATTGGTTGATTCTTATAGAGCTTTTTAGTTTCTATCAGAAACAACTAATCCAAGTTTTTTCTGGCACGAGTAAAGAGTCAGTGCAAGATACCGAATTTGCTATAAAGTTGTCGCGCATTTTGACGAGGCGCGGCGCAGCGAATCGAAGAAATTAATTAATTGTCACTGCGCAATTGTTTATGTAACCTTTTCTCTCCGTATCGTCGCACTTCGTGAAAATGCGCGACGGCCTTTGAGCGCCGAGGCGCTGACATGGAAACGCGCCTTAATCCTTTCGCTGCGTTTTTCGTAGCTACATTTCCGCTCGGTGCGAATTAAAAATGTAAAATGCAAAAAAAGTTGAAAAGTAAAAAGTTTTTTTAATGATACTTTTCTTGTAAAAATTCCAATATCTTTTGCACACCAAAAATATGAAATATACTAAAAAATTTCAAATTATTTATATTTCTTTTTGTAATTACATTAAAATCTTTCTTTTTAAAGTAATTAAAAATATTGTACAGTAAAATTCAATGCAATAGGTAGGTAGAGATTGATAGTTTGTATTTGAATTTGTTGTCAACCATTCAAAATGTCAAAAATTCAAATACAAACTATTAACCTCTACCTACCTATTGCATTGAATTTTACTGTGCAATATTTTTAATTACTTTAAAAAGAAAGATTTTAATGTAATTACAAAAAAAATATAAATAATTTGAAATTTTTTAGTATATTTCATATTTTTGGTGTGCAAAAGATACTGGAATTTTTACATATGTCAACATGGATTCTGAAGAAATTGATAAGCTTTAGCAGATTATTTCTTTGGATTCCATTATCATTCCATTTCGTACCATTGCATCTTTAGGAACTTTGTTCACAAATTGAATCCAGGTTATAAAATTCCAACTCGAAAGACATTGTCGAATATTTTACTTAACACAAAAAAAAAATCAATAATCAGCGTGGAATTCAAAGATGCAGTTCTACTTTTCAGATGGCTGGAAAAATTCATCATCCAACAACAAGTATATGTTGTTGCAATTCTGAATTTAATGAATACGATATGTCCATACAGGTTATCACGTTCCAAAGTCTGCAACGGTTTTTTCAAACAATATGATTTTATATTGTAAAATACACGAACGTAATAAAGTTAAGCTATTTCTTACGTCTTATTTTACGCGTAGATAATTCACTTGTCTACCTTAGGTAAAATACGGACCCACCACTGGCCAAAACTGTGCTCGCACAGAAATTGCAAACGCACAAAATTGACCTTCGTCCAAGTAATAGAACAGGTCAGATCTGTGACTCGCATAACTTGTTTCTCATTTCCGATTGAACACTCATTCAATTAGAGCTCGATCCACCTAACATACAGCTCTCGTTGCAAAACCGAAAGATTTCACAATTGTAAACCTATTTTGACATTTCCGATGCATCGAACCCTATCACCGGAAGCGTCCATCTTCCATCAAGTGTGGCCAAGGTTCAGCAAAGATGATTCCCTCGCAATTATTCAACTCGCAAATCCCGGTAAAAGCTCTCAAATCACGGATCAGCACAATGTATTCGTAAGAACAAGAAAATGTTGAGAATATTTCATAAGAAGACCGAGAAAATACGAAGAATTTTAAATCAGTGGCCCCGATTCTGCGAATCCTAGTGCTTTTTGGACTCCAAACGTTGGCGTCGTTGCGCCAGATCCGGGCAGGAGACGGGAGAAGGGTAGCACATCCGTTCTAATGGCGTCAGGACCCAAGCATTGTTGTCACATTTTGCCCTACAGTGTTTCAATATTTTGCTTTGTTTATGTCGCTCGATTTCCGCGCGAAGGCGACGAGAAATCCATCTGTGCTTGCGAAGGTGGGTACGAGGGTGTAAGAGGGGCCCGTTTTTTTCAGCCAGTACGCGAATCAAGCCGCGAAAGGAATTATCTGCGAGCTCCGGGTGCAGTGACCTTGATTCCGCTGTCATCTCTTAGGCCCGCGAGCGCGCGAAATTTGAATCCTGTAACTCCGCCTTTAAATGCCCCGTGCAGCTGTCAAGTTCCCCTTGGAATTATCAACAGCCGCTTCACGCGAGATATATTTCTAACGAACTCTGCTTCGTTTGTAGGCAGAAGCAGCTAGCTCTTACAGATGGAGAGGACATAATAGAAGAGTTTTTCTCCTGTTGACGGCTGAGATAGATAATTATGGAAGTGACGACAGAGGAGGCGCAAGCGGTGTTGCTTGAGGGGATGGAAGGGACACAGTACATCACTATCCAGAGAGCTGATGGGGAGTCGCTGAGCAAGAGCGTCCCGCTGTTGACGTTGAACGGAGAGTTGCTCTCCGAAGGGATGGTCGTCGACATGATCAACGCCGGTGTCGGCACCGATTACGGCACTGCGACGCAATACTACGAGGCAGATGATTTGCTGCCACACGAGCTGACAGAGGTGATCTTTCGCGCTTCTTCGCGGCTGCGCGTTAAACACTGAATTTGAATATTTCCTGTAGGAAGATCGTAGACTCGCGGCAGCTCTGGTCGCCGTCCAACTGCAACAGCAGCAGAAGCAGCAGCAGCTTCACAGTCAACCCCAACACGAGGATCCTACTCTGCCGGATGTCTCTCATTTAGAAACTCTAGCGCCCGTCAATACGTATTCCATTCAAACCGTGCCAGAACCGAGCGCCCCACCTGTGTTCCCGACCCTGCAGCCCTTCAAACGAATCGCGCATAATGTCAAACAAGAGTTCATAAACGTGAAGAGCGAATACGACATCGACGTGTCGGCGGAGAGCAGCGAAGACACTGCTCCAACCTCCGGGCCGAAGAGGTCTCTGCCTCATAAAAAGAGGATCCCTCGGAAACTAAAGCAGCAAACCAAAAGAAGCTCGGCGAGGAAGGACGCCGGCAAGTTGAACTCGGTTGCCATGAACGCGGAGGCGTCTGGGGACACGCAGGCTCATATATTCAAGTGCGAACTGTGTAGTTCTAGATTTAGTAGTCAATTAAAGTTCTTCGAGCATCTGAAGGTGATTCGCGTTCTTATGCATTCGGAGGCGTAAACCTGGTGCCTGTGATGCAGTGATTGTATTTCAGGTGCACTACGAGCCCGTGAAGCAGGAGGCTAGGATAGCGCAAGCCACGAATACCAACATCACGATATCGGTGCCAGCGTCTGTTCAGAATCTTCAAAACACTGTGATCGAGGAGTTTAGCGAGCCTGAGGATCTCATGGAGGGTATCAGAGGCGTTGGTAAGCGTACGAAGTGGGATCCAGAGAGCATTGGATGTAGTCTAACGGTGCCTTGAACGCTTGCAGTGGAGGAGACCGGTGCTCACATAGACGACGAATCGGAGTCCCCTTTGTCCGCTGTGAACAACGACTCGCCACTGTGGACTATCACGGATGTTACCCAGCACGTGCGCAGGGACCACGTGAAAGCGGGGACGGTTAGCGAGCAGGGTTTGAATGAGAAAGGAAAGACTGACATTCCGCAGACAACGAAAAAAAAGAAAATACTGAAAGCACGGAAGTCAAGTGTGTATATTTTAAGGCTGTCCGGGTACTCGATTATTCGAGCAGCTTGAGATTCGGTCCGAGCCGGGTAGCCGTAAAATCCAGGCGGCCCGAAAAATCCGGGTAACTTGAATTTGTTTCGGGCGGCTTGAAAAATCCGAATCGTTTCGGGAAATCCGAGCGCCTCGACAGTCGGACTGCTCGAACCACATTTGAGGCGCTCGGATTTTCCAAGCCAGCCGAAACAATTCGAGCTACCCGGTTCTTCCTCGCGGCCCGAAACGATTCGGACTACCCGGACTTTTCAAGCCGCCCGAAACAAATTCGAACTACCCGGATTTTACGGGTACTCGGCTCGACTCGCTGTGCTCTAAAACGGGACGTTTATTTCCATAGATGACGAATTAACGTGCCCGCAATGCGATCGGTCATTCCACCATAAAAATAGTTTAGTGTATCACATGCGATCTCACAGCGGGGAAAGGCCGCATCAGTGCGAAGTTTGCGGGAAGAGCTTCTTCGCCGCCAGCGCATTAAAGGTCGTACAACTGCGATACGCGTAACTTAAACTCCAAGATATCTGTTTACTAACTAAACCGTTCGTAAACGCAGGTACACAAGCGCCTTCACAGCGGCGACAAGCCATACAAGTGCGAGGAGTGCGGGCGACACTTCCGTCAGTGGGGCGACTTGAAGTACCACTCGACTAGCATTCATTCGGAGCAGAAGCAGTACCAGTGCGAGTATTGCGGCAAAGACTTCGCGCGGAAGTATTCCCTGATCGTTCACAGGAGAATCCACACCGGCGAGAAGAATTACAGATGCGAGTACTGTAACAAAACCTTCAGGGCGAGCAGCTACTTACAAAATCACCGGCGCATACACACCGGCGAGAAGCCTCACCCGTGCACCGTCTGCGGAAAGCCGTTCAGAGTGCGCAGCGACATGAAGAGGCACATGCACACGCACTCCAGGGGGAGGTCCGAGAGACCCATGAACAGGGTCCTGTCGGGGAAGACTATAGAGGATGAAAACGACAAGGGTTCGCAGGCGAAAACCATTCAGGATCTGGTTAGAGATCTAAAGCTGGAGGTGGAGGCCACAGGGGTGGTGGAGATCATCCCGCCGGACGACAATCCGGAAAGTATTTTGCCACACGCCGGGGGGCAGACCTTGGAATACACGGTAACGACCGCGCCGGACGCGAATCCGGACAGGGATCCGCTGGAGGCAGTTGTGCGCACCGCTGACAACATGTAAGTTTCGTTTATTCCAAGCTCGTTTAACCAGCGGCTTAGTTTCTCATGCTTATTACCGTTGCAGGCAATACTTCTTCATGTAACATCTGTCGGGAATAAAACTGAGGGTTGTTCTTGTACCATAATACGCAATCGAAAGGTCCGTCGCGCGAAGTTGACGCTTTGTGGGATCACGGGCCTTCGAAAACGACTGATCCAAACGCTGCGCAGCGCTACCTATACAACGTGCATATAGCGTACTTTCCAGTTTTCCTGCTGCATACTTTTTAAGAACGCAGACGTAGTGTTTAAATTTTAAATGATACCCTTAAGACTGTTTCAAGCGGAGAACTCGAGAAAGTACAGAAAACAGAAAAAAACTCCTAAAAACTTATATCAATTTAATTGCATAAAGATATATATATATATATATATATATGTGTATATATGTGTATATATATATATATATGTATATATATGTATATATACATATATACATATATATTGTACTATAATTAAAATTAATCAAATGTACATGTACATTTTTAAGCCTAGGTAAGTTAGCCGGTTTATATCGCGAATCGTCGTTGAAAAATATATTTTTTACGTGAAGACATTTATAGAAACACTGTGGTCCACTTTTTATTGCACTCTCCATGGGAAGAAAGTAACGTAGCTCAGTCTTAGATAACCGGAGATGTCGAGGATGGTGCTGGCACCGTACTGTTCGTATCGACGAAAACTTGCAACAGCTGAGCCAATTCTCTGGATTGAAGCGCCGCGCTGAGCTTCTCGGCGGCGTCTTTGCTACTAATTCTGAAATGCGCAGGATGCGCGCGTGAAGTGGTGCGTCTCATTTAAACTATTATTCATCCTTAAAACTTCTCGAAATGTTCAAAATTTGTTTCTTAATATGTACACTGTGTTCCTAAACATTTTTTTATTAAGGGGGCAGATCACTGTAAAAAATCGATTTTTTCTTTTTCACATTTTCTGAAAGATTATTTAAGCATGATTTGGGATTTTGACTTTTCTTCATGGTCATGTAATAGAGATAGGCTTCTAGTTTCTAAATATTTTTGTTTTTTTGAATTCGGATTAACCATATGGCCTGGGCACTATCAACGCGACAAATTTTTTTTACCCTTCGATACGTACATTATTAACTATACTAAGCGATACATTGATTTAATGGTGTTGTGTGGTAGAAATAAATTCCCGAAAACAGCCTTGCATTTCGGACCGTTACAGTGGTCTGCCCCCTTAAAATTGACGGAGTGGAGGATGTTGAAGTAAATTTAAATTGATTGAAGAAATGAGTGGTGTTTTCGGAATGCGAGTAGTTAGATTGTGATGCAAAATTTTGTTAATTCGAAAGACGGCTTGCAAGTTAACTAGCAGCTGTTACCTGTAATATATTGTCAATATACGTCATATTATTTATACTCATTACCTGCGAGACCGTTTAGCTCTCTCCCAGTCGACGTAAAGGTCAGTAATCACTCCATGCAACCTGTCCATGATTTCATTGTCCTTCGCCATCTGCGCTTTGATCTCCGCCTCGTCCTGCATCAACTCCTGATACTCCGAGCACAGATTCTCTTTAGGATTCTCCTTTAACTCCCACTCCTCGAGCGCATTCAGGATCTTTACTTTCGTGACTAATTCGTGGGCAGCGTTCAGCCTAGGAAGAATCAACTCCAACACTCTGGATATACTGCCCTCCGCTACATCTGTAAAGGCATTTCGTTTCACCGAAGGACATTACGCTTTGTTGCAAGAGCGACCTACCGCAGAACACGTCTAGCTTGATCTTCCTTTTCGTCGCTTCCCTGGTTAATATATCTCGGAGAATTATGATGCTCGATATATTCTCTCCGTAGAAAATAGCAGTCCCTTTCCTGAAAATTACTGAAGCGTTGGATCCAGAACGATGCGGAGAGGAAGACTTACTTGTACGTGCATCTCAAAGCTGTGCCCACGAAAGACGACACGTATGTTAAGGCAGCCTCGCCATCCTGCAAGTGAGGCCTCTCGGGGACGTCGGGTAACACGAAAGAAAGCCAGGCATGCATCTGAAACAGACCTCGTAAGATGCGAGAATGTTAGAATCTTGCTCGCAAGAGAAATATGCAAACCTCCGCAACCGTGAATCCACCGAGCAACTTTAATTCGTTAAAAGGCCCTCCGGAGGGTTCCGTGTCTTCATCTTCGTGCTGCCTTACATGGAGAGAAAGGGCGCATATGGGTATTAAGATCCTGCGGCAGCACTTTGGCTGTACCTAAATTACAGAGAATGATGGTACTTAACGTAGAAGTGTAAGAGAAACTGAAGACTTACCTGCGAAGTGACGTAGATCTGTAAAGTACCTGGTTGACCCTCGATCGTCCTCAGCCTCATTTCTAGATGATTAGTGTTCACCTGTTAAAGCAGTAGCCGGTTTAAGCTTCCACGAGTTTCTTAAACTTGTCTTCTTATACTGACTTGACAGCGATACGTGGCGAGGACGAAATTGCCTTCTTTTGGATTGCACGTCGATAGGCTCACCACAGCACTATTGCTTTCCACGTCCAGTAATCCTATTGGCGTGTCCGATTGCACCAGAATGTTATCAATCGGTGTATCGAGTTCTATCGAAAGTGAGTACGATGCATCTTCTTTGTTCAGGAGCAGCCTGAGGAGGATACTTTTACTGTTAATTGTTTAAGGAAACGTCGAGAGGAGCGACGCAGGTATTACCTGTGATTCACCGATAAGATTAACGGTGCCAAAGGGTCCACCGTAAAGTTAGCCGCCTCCTTGTCTTCGTTAAGCTTATCCTGCAGCTGTTGTATCTCCGCTCGGAGCTTCGCCAAACCATCACTTTGGTCGGCTTCCAAGAGCCCAGGCGGTCTAGTAGTCAGACCAAATATTCGCCCTGAATACGTTGTGACTAGAACCTCGGGGTATCCTGCGGCACCAATTATGCCTCCTACCACTGAACTGATGCTTTCGCTGGCATTCTGGAAGACATTGTTTACGTTGGTAAGAATTCTCTGTTCGGTAGCAAACTCCTTACGCTCTGAATTTAGGGGGAGAGAGAAGAAGAGGGGAAGTTTGTTAACTTAATAGGAACTTGGGGTAGAAAGTGGTGGGCTTACTAGGGGTGTGCGGGAACTCAAAATTGAGAACCCGAAGTTGGAATTCTCGAAAATGAGAACCCGAGGTCGAGACTCCCGAAATTAAGAACCCGACGTCGAGACTCTCGAAAATGAGAACCTCGAGAGTCGGGACTCCCGAAAATCCCAAACATCAGTCAGTCCTAATAATACGAATCCCGACACTTTGTCAGTATTCTACCTACAGAGCGATATCGAAGGGAAGGCAACGTGTCTTCCTCAGGAAAAGTGTATACTTCGACGGTGCCATCCTGTCGGCCCACGAGTATATCCAAGCCATCTTGCAGCTCGTAGGTATCCAAAGAAGTGACTTCGGAGCCTGTCATGTTCAGCAGCCATGTGATCCTCAGGGTTTTGTTCCCCTGAAGGATCAGCAAGCCTACCTTGCCGTCCATCGTTCCAACCAGAACACGATCCTTAGATTCAACGTCGCCTTCTCTGGAAGAGAACAGTTCATCAAAAGCTGGACACAGCACAGTGGAATATTAAGAATGGAATATCAAGAACCTGTACAAAGATAGTACAGTGGGCACACTCGGAAGTCTAAGAACTGCCGGAGTTTTTGTTCCATGAAGAACACGCACCTGCAAGAAAAGAGATGCGTTAATACTCGAACGATGCCAGTTTAGAAGAAGAGCGCATTAATTAATTTCTTACAGCGCAATCTCCGCAAGCAAGAATCGCGTAGATAGTGGTCCTTTCGACAGGAAGGAGAACAACGTCGTATAAGGTTTCGCCAGCTAAGTAGGAGTCAGCATCTTTGCAGTCGTGATATCTGTGATAAAGATCTCTGGCGCATGCTGCGAGGTCTGGACCAAGCACGTACCTGTGAACCCGAAAGAAATAATGTAAGCTTCACGCACCATCGATCGTCGCCAGCATACTCACATTGCAGAAATGGGATCTATGAGATTCGTGTCGAATTCTAGAAACAGTTTCCCTTTCTTCGTGTAACCCTTCACGGTATTCCCATGCGCAATGAAAATCTTATCGCGCGCTGTACCCCCTATGACCATCTTGCTGATCTTTGGCCCCGGAAGGGATTTGAACGACACTTGCAGCTCCCCTTTCTTTACGCCTGTGAAGAAAGAAATTGGTGTCAGCATCTTTGCGAAATTACTTTCAAGGGAATTCTAGATACTCCTGTATCACAAAGATTGATTAAAATTTACCATACACGTGGAGGACACCGTCGTGGTCAGCGACAGCAAACTTCTGCGTCTGCCTGTGTTCTGTTGCAGAGAAAATTTTCGTCGTGCCACGAGATGTGACTCCCACAGCTGCGTAGTCTATTCTTGACAAAGGCAGAGTCATTTCTACTCGCAGAACTGTGGATGTTATTGCAAATCTACTCTAATCTAAAGATGAACCACTGTGTTATCAACTGTGAAACTTATTGCTTTGCTCTCAGCAGTATTGTACTTAGAATATTTGCGGCGCACATGCGCGAGATCAATTTATCCATAGCAACAAGCTATCACAACAATTCATTCGAGTATAGTCTCACTCTTGGTAGATTGATCTTGAAGGTAGATTGTACTAGATAAAAGGAGATACTTAGAAAGTAGAGGGATACTTGGGAAGAAGGAAGAAAATATAATTAATGGGACCGCCCGGTCAAAAATTTTTAGGATTTAAAACAAAATTATGATCTTTCTTTATTCAATCTTCAAGGATGTAAAAACTTTTTTTTTCATTTTCCCATAATGGTTCGAATTTTACGTGGCGCTCTGTGCACTGCTGCAACAAAAGAGGCGCAAACAGTAGGACTCGACGTAGGATTGTCTGAAATTAAAAAACCAAATATATTCTTATAGGCTGTATCAATTACTATCGCATCAGCCTTTAAGAAGGCAAATAAAGCGAAATGGTGATGTTTGGTACACGTTTGAACACAAATATGCGAAAAGGGGTAATTCTGCGCCTAAAAATGTTAACAACAATGAACTATGACTTCTAAAATTGATGATCAAAGGGTGATGTGATAGTGAAGTCAATTCCAAAGAAAGTGCCATGAAGTTTTTTGGAATCGGTTAATAATTTCTTCTATTGTGCTGTCTATCGTTCGAAAAAATTATGATTCGAGAAACAGTGGTGCCAAGTGGCCGGGGTTTCCCCACGCATTTGCTGCTACTCAAATGCCTATAACTTCAAGAATTTTACGAATTTCAAAGAATCCTTTTAAACACATATTCCTAAAAGGTTGGACATTTCAAAAATGAAATAACAAATTGATTTTTAGACCGGGCGGTCCCCTTAATTATACATTTAGAATATGCGTAGAGTAGAAGAAACCCTTCGCGTACGTAAAAAGGAAGACATACATTTGGGGAAGAAGAAATGCTCGAACACGTTTGTCAAAGAGATTGAACTTTACTCGAATGAAATTGCAGACATGTTTGATAGGTTTTTTTATTCAAATGCACTGTTAATATAAACTCTTGAGTATTCTATTGGCTTCTTTACAATACATTACAGTTATTGGTCGAGGCTAGGGTTGGCAGCGCGAGTATACTCCGGTATCTTTTCAAAAATAGATGCGAAAACGAACTATGTTAAATGTAGAAACTTCTGGGAATTAGTTAAAGTTTACGCTTACAGAAACACACATTCCCATGTGTTTTATAAATACGAAATTTTCAGTATCGCGACTGAAACTAGTAAGGAAAGAAAGGCATTAAATAATGTGTATTTTTATTATAAAAATGGTAATACAATCAACGAGCATTTGAAGTGCTAGAAACTTAAGCACTCTGCGTACTTATAGAATCTTTTTCTTTTTCAGCTGAAGTCATAAGGTTCTAAAAGAATGATTTAATAATATCAAACTCTTTAATGGATCGTTAACTGAACATTCAGTCCCACTAAGCAAAGAGTTAGTATTGTGTCATCGGTGCCCTTAGAATTAACACGTTACGCTAAGAGTTAGTCCTTAACTGCTACTTCACGTTCGAGAAAGAAGTACACTTTGACTTTATCAACTGCTTTTTATTTCGTTCCTCCTATATGCTCGTGTCCATTGGACACATCTAACTGAAGAATAAAAAGTACACTCTGGGGATTGCCTTCGATTACTTAGATCTAGAATTTCCATCGACAGGGGATACAAAACCGAGTGACAGCACCAGCTACGATATTAAACCATTTGCGATTGCAAAATACATTCGTTTCACTGAGGCTCAGTGAACGAATTGGGCAGATCCTGAAGGAGCGTGGCCCTTATTAGCCGCAGAGCCACTATTCCACTCTGTTCGCTATCATCGCCGCTCAGAATTAGTTCACAATTCCTTAGTGCCTCGAAGACGCCAAGGAATTAGGACGCCTTTTCTTCTTTTCGACACCTTCCATCCGAACAGAGTGTGAGACGAAGCTGCGCAGCCTGGAGCCGCGTTTACTTAAGGATCCACCTCCGGGGCAACCGTAATCGAAGCGACGTCAGAGGACAACAGAGAATCTCGATGTATTGGGCGACTCGGCTAAATAACGCGATACGTGCGTTTAACGTCGTACGAATTCGCAACCCTAGGCTCGACGGTGCGCTTAATAGCCCGTGAACGTGCCGGGCGGTCGAGGAACGTCGAAGCGGGGGTTCCCGTCGTAGGAGACCTGCGCGCTAAAGCCGTGTTTCCAATCGGCCGTGTAGCGAACGATCTGCAGCCTCCCATCAGGAAGCTGAACTCTGTATTCCCCGCGGACGATGTCGCCATCGCTGATGGCGTTGTGGGAGTAGTCGTTGCCGAACGAGTCCTCCTTCACTGCATAGTTGAAGTCGAATGGCATGCCTGGCTCGTGGTGGTGGTGGTCATGCTGAGGTTAAATTGTATAGATTAGAAAGAATCTCCGTCGCTGTGCTTTTGGCTTTATACTTTAACTGATACACCGAGTCTCTTAAATTATTATTTCACTCTTCCAAAGCAAGATATCGTAATCTGATCTTACTTACACCTCCGGGAGGGATGGTATTGCCACTGGGCCCAGTGGGAGTCCCATAATCCGGGAACTCCGGAGTGGGTCTCGGGCCTGGTGGCGGGTATCCTTCGCCAGGAGTTGGCCTGGATGGAGGGAACTTTGTGTTGGGCTTGGGGCTAGGGTAGGGTCGCCTCGGGGTGCTCGGATAAGGTGTTGTCGAGGAGAAGGGTGGTCTTGAGGTCGTAGGCTTGGAGAATGGTATTCGAGGTGTGTCGTAGTTGTAGCCCTTTGTTGGCTCCGGGGGCAAGTATGTGTTGCGCCTTGTCCCAGGTGGCAGGTCGCAAATCACGTGGACCACTGCCATGCAGAGTATTATTATCTATAACAGAGCGCATAATAAAAATATAAGAATTATTCAACGGATCTAGAACTATCCACCAAATCGCTGAAGTTCTTTGGATGTCGAAGGGGGCTTACGGTATCTCAATTTCTGTTCAAGGGTACTCTAACACTGAAGTGCTAATTGAAGAATGGCGAAGAACTACTGCTTGTTGGTCTACGTGAACGCTTTCCAAGAATCTGCAAGTGGATTTGGTAATTGGAACAGCGACAGCGGATCTCATCAGTTTTCCATGGAGCGATCCTCAGAAGACAGGATCTAACTGTATCTCCGAGGCGAGTGTCCTCCCACTCGAGCCTCCTACTCTCATTTACACAACCGCATTGAATTACCCGCGCGGTAATCGGCCCGACGCGCAACTTTTAATGGTACCGCGTTTCCTCTCGCCAACAAAACGCGTCTCAGCCGCAGGTAGCCGTGATGAGAATGTAATGAACTGTTGGCGTGTTGCAAACAGGACGACAGATGTATAATGCGCCGTCCGAGGCGTTTTCTTCAATTAGAAACTGAGAAGATGCCTCTGCATTGCGCAACGCCGACGCTTTAGAACACATGTCATAAGTGGCAGTAACTGCTGGATTGCGTTCGGCGATATCAGCGCGCCCGATCAGTGCCTTGAAGTCGTTGCAATTCAGTGCAACGCGTGGAGACACGGAGGCTCGGGAATTTAGGTGTCGCAGTGGATTAACATCAGAGATTCAGAATGCTAATTGAACGGAGTTGATTACAAGAATGGGAACCGAAGAGATTTAACTCGCAACAAGTTAATGGAACAGGAAACTACTGAGAAGAATAAAGAAGGTAGCTCAAAGTGTGAGGTAATTTAGTACAGTTTCACTGCGGAGAGAAGCAAAATTTGCATGAAATTCTCTGAGGATTGCTGTGAAGAGCCAACCCAGAAGCCGAAGAAGAGGAAAATGGTAACATTGCAAAATAATTCACAGCCTCGTGGAGAATGTTAAGTAGCCTCTCTAGCTATCTCATTTGAATTTACTAACTGAAGAAAAATCCGGTTGCCATCAGGCTTACACCATTGTTTCAGCAGTTATTGTTTAACATTCATTGTCACAGCCAAAGTGATGCAAGTCTTTCTTAAATCTCGCATCAAGGACTGCAATCTCTATGTTAATTACATCATACAGCTGGAAGCGCGTTTAACAGAGTCATGAAGAGTTGAAGGGAGCAATTAGGAATTAAAGAATTAAACAGCTTCTTGATGATAGAAGGCATTTGATGGATGGCGTGCAAACTTGTAGAATTTATTCTGCAATTACTTTCTTCGTCGCAAAATAGAATCATCCTTTTCTGACTGGAACAATTAAGCAAGGGGAAGAAGCTAAACTCCAAGAATTATTCGAGAAACATTAATCTGTCGCTGCACAGAAAAAAAAGAATGCTCATCGTGCAGTCGACACAATTACCAGCGATTAAACTTCCCTGACATCTACAAATCCATCAAGTTTCCCTGCTAGCGTTTATGATCTTGTTGCGCAGAGGGGATCCTGCCTGTTCCCGCTATCAGATCTCTGGGATTTCCAAGACGAGACGCCACGGAATCACCTTGAAGAGGAGAGACAGAGGCGTGCTTGTCTCGAAGAAGAAGAATAGGGTATTGTGCGGGGAAGTAGCTGCGAAACTGAATCGACTGCCGCGGCTCACGTAACCACGCAACTTTCTATCACGGTTAATTAGACGAAGCTATTAGGATGCCAATTCAGAGTCGAATCGTTTCACGAGTGGAGGGTGGGGATGGGTTATCTGTATCGCAGGATGTGAACTTGAAGCCCTTCGGGAGTAGTTTAAAGAAACAGCAGCGTTTGTTTCAAATGAAATGGAAGTTTAATAGAAAGGGCTGGATTAATGGCGAATTTAACGCGGCCGATGAGGCCCAGAAGGCTCCATCAGGGTTCCATCCCCAAAGAAATGATGATTACATCGAAACACTACATTTTTTCTGTACTACTGTACTTAGCTCGTTTTTAATAAATTACCTTTTTATTTTCCCGAAAAATGGGCCCCTCAAAATGATTTTCACCTGGGCCTTTTTTCTTGATTGAAATGCAAGTAATTTTTTTATATGGCTTAATAAATATAGGTTATACTGGAATCTAAATAATATTGGAAACAAAATAAATTGTGGAACCCCACTATGAAGTATTTTCTTTCAAAACATCCAGCCAATTTGGGACTTAGAGTCCCGAAACAAACAAAACTATTCTGTGGCAAACAATCTGCAGGCAAAGTATCTGCCAGTATCCCTCCACACCCCCCGATGTTTACATAAAATTTGGAGCACTCTGACAAGGTCTAGAGATACTAGAACTAGGCACAGTCAGTAATTTGGAGTTCACAATGTTCACGTGCTGAACAAGATTACTGTGATTTATTGGTGGTGAGAAGAGTGTAGCAGAATTCGATAGCTGAAAGGAATTACTAGTGCCATGGCGAGTCCCTACTGTTTCCCTTGGCTTCTTCCTTAACTTTAATCGAGAGAGGAAGAAGCCTAATTGGGACTTCTTAGATGACACAGCATAGTATTGATATTTGAAACTACAAAAAAGTGATCGTTAGTCCCTCTGCTCAGATGGTGCACCGAGATTTTAACATAGTCTGAGGATGCTGATTGCCTAACTGACGAAAGATTCCAATAAAATGAATTGAGGGTCTCGGGGGATGTAAGTAGTAGCTGTACCAGGCTGCTCTAGCCAGCTAGAGGGGCCAGCAGACGCATACATGTCGATAAATCAATTACAGAGGGTCCGAGCGATTCATCTTTCCGCTGATTAATCGCAGGATCCGCGGAGGCCTGCGATAGTTTGTTGACACCTCTACCCTACGAGCACGCGAATCGAGATTTATGCGTCACGCGGCTGCGAGGCTGGGAGGCTGTAATTAATTATAATAATTAGACGGGGCGAGAGGAATCGGTGTTTATTGCCGCGAACGGCAATCTCCCCGTTGGTGTTAGTTATAGTTCTTCCCAGCGGGGTACTGAGAAACCCAAGTGCTCTTGAGTATAGATATAGGTAGGTACTTTGGTAGTAGAGTGCAGATTTGTTTCTGTGACTTCGTGGAATGGTTTCTACAGAAATGGTTTATATAGGAATGTAGAATGAACTCTGAGGCGATGCTGAGCATACTGATACTAGGGACAGTGGCGGATTTAACGGGGCGGCCGATGCGCAGTTGCCACCTGCGAAGTCCCCACCAGGGCCCCATCTTTAAACAAATTATAATTTTATCCAAACTATACCCTTTTCCTATATTGTTACACTGGGCTCGTTTTCAGTAAACTACCGTTTTAGTTTACCGAAAAATAGGCCGCTGCTTAGAGGCCCCCCTAGGGCCCCGTCTTCAAAAATAAATTATGATTTTATCCAAGCGCTTTTTTTCTATAACTTTTTGTACATTTACCCCCTTTTAGTAAACTACCACTTCATTTTCCCGAAAAATGGGCTCCTCAGCGATGGCCACCTGGGCCTTTTTTCCTAAATCCGCCACTGACTAGGGATTAATCACCAAATACTAGCGACAAGAGGAACTCAGAGTGAAAAAAATGAAACTGGTGTTAAGAAAAAGTCAAGTATATGTAATACTAGTTGATAATTAGTGGATACTAGTGCGTAACAAGCTGATACTAGGAAGTAAGGATGTAATTCTAGTAAAATATCTAGATAATACACATACCTGAAGGTAAAACATGTCGTGGGGACAACAATGTTGACCCAGATCGTACTGAAATCAATTCACTCGCCGGTGTTGGGGTAGTGCACTGTGGGAAATGGAAAATCAACCCTTTATGAAAAAGCACTATATGTTGTCCCTTTCACTATTACTATCGCGAACCTCGAACTTAATCCAAGTACTAACGCGAGTTTATCGAATTTACGTTAAATAACGAACGGAATTTCGATTGCGCAAGCACTTGCAACCGATTCGTGGCGGCTTCAAGAGAACTCGTCTTTATCTTTAAACTTATGTTCTTAATGTCACCTGAAGCACAGTTTATTCGACATTTCTCGGTGATCTAACTACACGGCTGTAGGCAGGCGATTAAATGAACAGAAAGTCTGAAGAAAATAAATGCAGAATTGTCGAAGCGGAAAATTTTTTAAGGAATGAAGTCTTGAGGGGTCAGGCGGTTGGATTTTTTTTTGAAATACTGGAGAGCTGAATGTCAAAATTTAATATTTGAGACTTGAAGTTTAAATTTTTGAAAACACCAATTTTGTAGGCTAGACATTTAGAAATCTTAGGGCTTTAAGTGATCCAAAATTAAAAAAATCTTCTAAAAGATGTTTGAATTCAAAATTAAAAAATCTAAAAGAATTTTTTTAATTCAAAATTAAAAAGTTTTCTAAAAGATTTTTTTAAATTTTGGAACACTAAAAACATAAGATTGGCGTATCCAAATATTTGACTTTCACGCTTTAAATACTACATTTTGACTCCGGCTCCCAGAATTTCAAAAAAATTTCCAATTCCTTTGCCTCTCAAGACTTCATATCCCCATTTCCTTAAATCATTATAAATTTGAAATTCCCAGGGATTACATATCCCCAAATTTGAAAAAACATTAAAAACACCAAGTACCCAAATTTGGTTAAATTAAATCTAAAATCCGAAGTTAAACACCTCTACACTTTTCGCTTCACGATTAAAACCAGCGCCAGCATACTTTCGCTAGAACTAATAAAATTAATTCCTTGAAGTTCCACGACCCGATTGCAACACGTTAGAATAGTTCAGAGAAGAATATCAAGATATATTCCAGTTCTATTGTGCTTTCCTCCCGGGCCCTGAGATTATAGTCCTCCCCACCCTCGCCATAAATGTAGCATAAATTATCGGTCGATTGAATGTGTGCTTTGCGACACAAAGGGTTGAATAGACCTCGACGACATTTCACGGTTAACCACACCCTGGCCGCGGTACGATTGTTGGTAGCATCGCATGCATAGACACCACTCCCTGATGGGAGTCACGAGATGCAGAAGAACATCGTGCTCTCTGTATTTTAATCCTCAGTGACTGGATCAATTATCCTTCTACACGAACGAATCACCCCACACCGTGTTTCCATTCACTTTTTGAAAAAAAGCTTGTATATTGTATATTCTAGAATTCTGAAGGATTAAAACCAATTGTCTGAACTCGCGTGTCTAAAAACAAAATGCACTCATTTTTCAGAAATCATCAATGTACCCACCCCTGCGTTTTGTACCTTCTTTACAGACTTTATTTTTTGTTAGAATTTTTTTAGTTTGTGAAGAGTAAATTCATTTTTTTTGTACACCTCTAGGGAGTACAGTTTTAATTTTAAATTATTGAAAACTGTTTTAAAAGGCAGTTTAAGAACTTAACATATGTTTCCCAAATTAGTTCCTGCATTTCTTCATTCTACTATAACCCTGAATAAATATTAAAAAAAAAAGATTTTACTAAAAGTGCACTAAAAACTAAAAAATAATTCTTTTCTTGTACTACAATTTCGATGGTGGTATGTGACTTTAAATATAACCATACAAGCTCTGTGATTATCCTTCTCCTTTACAATTGATTTGAACAATTCTACAGGATAATCACAGAGTTTGTATGATTTTATTTAAAGTTACATAGGACCATCGAAATGATTAGTTTTAGTAAAATCCTTGGACATAAAATTTTTATATATATATATATTTTTATTTTCTAGTTTTTAGTGTTTGTGGATTTTTTATATATATTTTCCCTTTTCATATTTGACTTTTTTTTATAAAAAAAATAGTATCGTCATCACGAACAAACTAACTAAAATCATTCAATGAACTTTATGGAGCTGTACAGTAAGGACATTAAATTTCCAACACAAAATCGCAATTATGCAATTAACAATCAGTCGACTTCAGGAAGGTTAATTTAATTCTAAGAAATGTAAACTGTAGGTCCTAGTATCCCTCAAGGCCCACACAGACTTCCCCAAGACCCACCAAACGTCGCAAAATATCTACCCTCCCCTCCCCTCTCCCTTCCACCTCTTGCACACAAAATAAAGAATCTCAAAATTTCCCCAAGCGTCGAATAAAAAACCACCCTCAACTCTCCCATCCCCTCGAAGCTCCCTCCCAATAAACCAGCGAACACTAAGTAGCAATCTTCTCCCACATCCCCCGCTACCTGTTAAGGGCCCACTTTTTGGGCCTGCCTGCCCGAAACTCACTGCCAGACCCGAGCGAGCAATACTTATCAGCCGCTGAGAAATTCCCAAAGGACGATCCCCAAGCACATAGTCCCCCGCCAACGGAGGTGGGCCCAAAGCTCGGGCTCCTTGGCGGTGTGTCGCACAAAATGGGCCGCGATGCCCCGCAACTTGTCACTGAATAAAATGAGCGAATGGCACCCGGTCAGAGAAACAACACCAGCGTCGCCCAGGGGGTGGTTGTTTCGTGGAGGCGCCGCCGAGGTGCGGTGAGTCGCCCTTACGGTGGGACTTCCGTTGCAATGCACACAGGGGGGCACGGGTGGAGGATGGCGGCACGCGTCGTCGTCCTTACAACGATCTACGTGCGCACAGATATCGTTGCACTCCGGCACGGCTGTGAATAAAGTCAGTACGTAACTGCTCGGCATGCTGGCAGGTTGGGTTTATATAGCGTGGCTCTAATAAGATGATACTTGGACGCGTCGGGGCCCCCAAGACGAAGAAGAAGAAGAACAGAATGGGGAGGGGGAGGCAGGACGATGCGCCTTGTTGCCTTGCTTCGCCTCACCTTGCCTTAGAACCTTGCCCAGAGAGATCGAGAAATTGGAGACGTCGTGGTTGGGCCCGATTGCACTTTTTGCGGCTCAGTCCCACGTTTCGGGGAAATTTGCCGGTGTATGGGGATTTATTTTCGGTGGAGGGAGAGAAGATGCAGTGGGAGCAGGCTCGGCTAGTCGAAATTAGGCAGTTGCATAAATGCATAATGGGCCTATTTCATTGTGCCTATTTTTTAAAATAAAGCCTCAAATTGAATATTACAAGTTGTACTATAAATGTTGTAAGGTGTGAATTAAAATTCAGAGTGGGGCCATCAAAAAGCTCCCATAAATGTACATAAATGAAGGGCCCAATTTGGCAAGTTCGCTTGGGGAGCAAAAAAGCCCCGAGCTGGGACTGCTGGGAGAGTAATTTGGAGGAGAGTTGTAGTAAGTGATGTTTTATCTGGGTTCTGAGACGTTGGGTATGTGGGGTAGTTTTTTGGGGGGTGGATTCTAGGGTTTTCTAAAGAATTCTGGGAAATTGATCCTTTAGCTGGTGGAAGCGGAGAACGCCGATGGGCGTTTGGGGAGAATGATCGAGCAATGGGGGTAGAGTGTTCCCGCACGTCACATTACGCTGAGGGCTTGAGTTTTAATTTACGAGTTGGAGAGGCATTCTCTGGTGTTATTATGATGATTAGGTAAATCGACACTGTCGGCAGTGTTAATATAATTAATCTTCTCAGCATATCTTTTTTCTAATTTCTCAGTCTCCCAAAGATCTCAAAACACAACAATTTTTAATTGCAATCTCTAGTTTCCCACATAATTTTCCATTACAATATTTTTCTTCATCCCGAGGCACCTTCACAATTCCTAAACGTAGCTCCATTAAAAGGCACCTGACTTCATCTCTCAAGCCCATATCGTAACTTCAGTGAGAAAACTATGTGTCTCAATACATCTGAGAATCTCCAAGAGCGCGCAATCTTTCAAGCCAATTACGCCAGTTTGATCGAAACACCTAGCATCTCGGACGTGCCTCCATTTCTCATTAACAATTTACCGCAACTCGTCGATCTAATACGCTGCAGCAGACGCGGAAGCATCAGAAGGAACAGTTTAAAGGGACGCGTCACCCCAGGAAAAATTGCATCAACTCCTTATCGAGGTGGAGATCGTCCAACTGGTCTCTAATGATGCCCGAAGATAATATCTCGCTGTTCTATATCGGGAAGCTCGAAAAGGGAAAAGAGAAGGTGCAGACGGTATACATGACAAATCGTCGGACGTGTTTATTCGCATCGTGGGAAGGCTAATCCGGATCAGCGCGATCCACAAATGATCTTTCGAGCCTCTCGTGCGCTGACTTCTAGCTTGTCGAAGGTGCAGCAGTCGTTCCATCGATTATCGTGCTTGGTATCGGAAAGAATTTGATATTTCATAGGTGTTCGGGACGATCCAGCCAGCGTTCGATGCATCGATGACGGCGCTGGGCCTTACTTTGCTCCTTTTGCATTTGTCGCTGGGAGACGCTTCTTCGATTCCCCTCGCGGCAACGTTCGGAGCCTGCTGGCGTTTTTTCCTCGTGGAAAAGTGGGGGCACGGGTATCCTTCGATGCTGGAGAAGGTATTTTGTGAATGGTAAGAGTGTTATAGATAGTGCAAGGGGGACTGGTTTGTGGGAAATTGTGGTTGATTGAAGTTCGAAAGGGGGGAGGAACTGCGGAGTAATAATAATTTATTAATTGGGTGGGCAGTAAAAATTTGATTATAGTCGTCAGGCTCTTGCAAATGTGAACAGTGGCTTTTTATTCGTTGCGAATTTTGACTCTTTAGTGAAGAATAAGGTGGTGCACAAAAAATTGGCTTGGAGAGGGGAGGGGTAAGAGGGGTGCGTGTTATGAGAAGTGAAATCGATGAGCTTTTTTGAAATAAGATTAGAGTCTTATTTTTGAAAAGAAGAGCAGAAGGAGATCCCTCTGTTAATATATATCTCATAAATACGGAATATTTAGTAGATTTCCCTATTAGTAAATGTTATTGGGGCATTAAATTTCAATAAATGCACAGAAAAAGTTGATCTAGAAATTGGTATCATTAAATACTAAGAGAAATAAAAGAACCTGATCTCTCCCCACTTCCAAATATCTCTAATAGATAACTAGTAAAAGTTCTCTCCATCGCTAAGTTTCAATAAATATACAATAAAAGTTGCTCTAGAAATTGGTATTACTAAATACTAAGAGAAATAAAAGAACCTGATCTCTTCCAGAGTTGGGCAAAATGTAGTCTAATTACAAATTGCGATTAAAATGTATAACAGTAGTTGACAAAATTGTGATCAACTACCTAAATTAACGATTACAGAAAATAAATTGTAATCAATTACACAGTTACATATTAATTTGTAATTTATAATTAGATTACATTTTGCCCAACTCTGAACTCTGTGGTAGCGTTCTTGCCATTGGAGGCTTGGCGATTTCAATACATACTCGTTTCTCAGACGAAATAAGTGGGTACTTTAATTAAAAAGTGAAAAGATTTTAATTATATCGTGACAAATGGAAGTCGGTTATCTCGTGCCTTTCCACCTTCAGATTCCAACTTATTATTTCCTTCCACTCTCACAGAAATCGAAACCTGAAATTCACGCTGAAATTCCTCGGATTATTTACTTCGTCCATAAGTGGTCCACGGCCTTAAGATTCTTTACCAAACTCTTCGGCTTCGATTCGAAAAAACAGATTTGGTTTCCAGAAACGATGAAAAATGTGCAGACCATTCCCTCTCTAAAAATAGAATCTCCTCATTCGACCGAAATGTAATTGCCTGTTTCGTGTCATATTATGTTTGCACGACTTTGTGGGGACGTAAAGGTGTCATTCTGGTTTTTGTTCTCGAATTGCAAATCGGTGTTTATGGAATTTTTTCACACAGTTGCCATTATTTATCTCGAGCCACTTATGAAAAACTTTACGATGTTTTGAAAGCGAAAAAATTGTTTTAAATATACAAACATTTCCACGTCAACCTCTTGGGATAATTACCCTTGTATATCAATATACCGATTAATTAAGAAATTCAATATTCTGAAAAATGTATTTTTAGAGATATCTAGAAATTTGATTGACCTTTTTTCGAAATGGCAAGCCAGAAGTCCTCCCGAGCGATGAGCGAAGCAGAGAGTTGGGTGCCAGGCATCTCCTCGGCCGTGAAAGGGTTGAAACAAGGCAGCAAGTCGTGCTCTGCCCTGACCTGGTCTTGCCCCGTGTTGCTGGCTGCACGTAAGGCTGGGCGGATTGCTCGCCGAGCAATTCCGAGCGTGCGTACCCGCGCGTGCCTTTCTCCGCTTGCTAGGCGAACCTGCGCGCCGAGGATGTGCTGATAGGTTGGGAAAAGTCTCGGGTCATTTCGTGGGCAATGCGATCTTTTTCTTTTTTAGAGACATTCTGGTCATTTCTGTTGATTCAGCTGATTGTCATTTTTCTTTATTTGGAAGGTTGCCTTCTGGAATGTATGCGTTGGAATTTTTTTGTGGAGAGGGTGGGCGCTTAGAAGGAGTCTAACGTGACTACAAAAGCTAGGAGACTTTGAAAATGTACTATTTCGAAGTGTAACATTTTTTTGGGAAGCTTTCTAGACCTCTTATCTCGAAACCTCAGAGCTGTTAATTTTGGGACTCTCGCAGCTCGCAGTCTTGCTATGTCTCTTCTAACAAGGGAAGATCTCCAACCCGGAAATTCATAAAATTATGAAACTTTGGGGATATGTAGATACCACAATAGGACAAATAGAATTTTTGAGAACACTAGGATTAGATACCCTATTATAGAAATGATTTAAATTGAGTTGATTATTAAATGTAAATCATATAAATTAAAAAATATAGCGGTTTATAATTTATTTAGTGGAATTTGTGTATTAATTGATGAACCACGACAGGATTATTAAATAAATATATCCTAAGAATGTCTCTAATTTCATTCAAAATATTTAAATTAGAGTGACTCAAAACAGGATTAGATATATATTAAGCAATATTTTTTGCTGTCCAAATGCACTCTAAGGGGATTGAAATTGACTCCTGAAAATCCTGCAATTTCCCGATTTTGTGTTATAACTCGCGTACCACTTTTGTCAAATGACAGTTCGAATTAAAAATATAGTGACTTTTGTGTGAAAATTATTTTTCTACCTCTTATAGTTCGCAGAAGCCTTATATAATATAAGGACAACCTCTTATAACTTTTGCCACCCTATCCTGCATAGAATTCACAACCCTTTCCACCGAAGAAATTATTTTTTATTTTTTTAACATTTACAACACTGCATCTTTTGTGATTGCACTACAAGGTAGTACCGCCTCATCGTTTTCGGGGGCCTTGAGGCGAGCTCCATACGTGGCTCCCTGAATTATTTTAAATTAAATAAAAGCAAAAATACCGCACTGCCACGCGAAAGTGAATAAGTATTAAACCAATAAAATAAATAAGATTGAATGCGAGATGCATGCCACGAAAAAGGCGCTCATTCTAAAATCTAAATTTGGGGAATTCATTATCTTTCCGTCCCAGTCGGAAGGCCCATTTCAATTATTTCCGACTTTTACAACCCTATTTTTTTTAATTTTCCAATCTTAAGACGGCACGTCTACGAGGGTAAAAATGCCCCAAACAATAACCCTTTCCCTTCTTTAACACATATTAATTAACTAATTAACAATGTTCCCCTAGTTTGCAATAAGTATCATACCACGAACCCCAGAGGAAGATACGCGGCGCTCGCTCGTGGGAAGTAGCTTGAGGATCGTTGTGAAACGCTCGTACGCTCGCCGCGTCGAAAGCAGAGGGCATGCAGCTCGCGTAGGACGCGTTTTCCGTTACGAAACCGCGGAATGCCTGTGCACGAATTATTGGATAATTACGAGCCCGCGGTTACGCCCACCGGTCGCATCCAAGACATCGATGAATTTCTCGTATTCCGAATAACGACCCGCCGCGGCCTTCCAGCGCCCGTGGGTGTCGAGCGGTGTCCCACGTCCGCGCGGGAATCTCCCATAATTCCTCTGCGCCCCCCCCCCCCCCTCCTCCACCGGCCCAAAGAATGGTCCTTCCCCGCGGAGAAAGCGCGGAGGATGTCGCGGACGTAACGCGAAATTGGAATCCCGCGGAACAATCGGCCAGCTTTCGTTATAGTATTAAATAAAAAAAAAAGTGGGCCCGCGTGAATGAAATGCTTACGTGATCGGCAAGCGCGACAGCGCTAATTGCCGATCGGCCACGCCGCGAGAAAGTTTTCTCTTTCGGCGCCGTTTTCTCGCTGGGAATCGCGGCCGCGACGCGATTCCCCGGCTGAAGCCGATGGGAAAGGTGCACTTGGCGTTCAAGATCGCGGATCTTGTAACGATCTTCCCGCGCTCGCGGGAATTTCAATAAAGATTGATGGAAGGTGGGTGGGTATATAGAGAGGCTGATCTTGGGGATGGACCACGCTTCGGGATGGGGCTTATTATGGGCGAGGGGTGAAGAAAGTTGGTATAAATGTGTGAGCTATTTCGATTGGTTCTGGAGTTGTGGGTATTTTCTATTTTGCTGCCTGCTACGTGCGGAATTCGGGTGCGTCCATTTGAAGGCCACGGTGTTTGAACGCGCATGGGCGTTTCACGCACGGACTACGGGGGGTTATTGTAGAATTGTTGAGGGAAATATTTATAGTCACTGGTTTTAATTTATTTAAATTTTCTTGAGCTATGTTAAAGATTTGCTACTGTTTTATGTTTCTATGGGCTCGCCCCTATTTTATTCACAGGCTGACGCAGCTTGTCAAGGAAAGATCGCCACCTCAACAGCCTCTATCGATCCAGCGAGCAACGTTGAACTAGCATGTTCGTTCTAACATTTAACACGACGATTAATTATTCACTATGAAATCTGTCGGACGCCAGCCGCCGCGCAGGACTCCCTGGACGTTCCCTTAGCCTTTTGAACCGCATGTCGGAGCTTGTCAACGAGCTCCAGTACTTCGAAGGCGATTGAAATCGCGAGGGAAATGGCTGCTGGCTCCTGTCGTCTTTTACTATAAATTGAACTCGTTAGAAATTATTTCATGTAATTGCGGGTGTCAACCAGAGAGTTGGGCAAAAAGTTTATCTAAATAAAAATTTCAAATAACGAATAAAAGATAAGAAAAATTATTCAGTATTCGAGGCTCGAATAATCCAAGTTATTTTTATTCGAAGAACAACGAATAAATAAATTTATTCTATGAGAAGCCTTCAAATATTTTCGTCTTTCGTGTCCAACGGAAATGAAAAACAAAATTATTTTTATATTCAAAAAAGTTTCTATGCACCCCTTTTATTTATTTTTTTACACTGAAATTTGGTAAAATTCATCAAAAATTGAACTGCTTTATTAATCGCGGTGTCATCTATTTTTATTTATTTATGTCTTCAGATATCTATGAATAATAAAATTCTACTTAAGTAGTAGATTCGATAATAGAAACCTAGAAAATTGGATACAAGAGTAAGTTTAAAACACTTAAACCTAAAATAATAAAATAAGATAAATGAAAATAATAATTTAACAAAGCTCAGACTTCCACAGCTTAAATACCATTATAAAAGGCAACTTCTGCTAATCCTTAGAAGTGCCAAATAATAATAAAAAAAATTATTCCCCTGTATTTCGTGCCATCCTAATACATACTGTACACTTTCTGACATCCAACGCGGTGGTTCTACGAAACATCTCCTCGGGGCTTGCTATTACGCGACGTTAAATTAAATCTCATTAAAGTGGTCATTAATAGTCGGTCCGTGGCTCGCGGAGCGGCTGAGCGCCTAGTCGTTAATCGGCGAAGTGACAGGATTGACAGCCCCCTCTCCTCGTGCACCCGCGTAAATGCTCCCAGTTCATCATCTCCCATCTCACGTCTCTATATTGCATAGCCGAGCTCAGGTGAAATGTTAATTGTACAATCTCCCCGTTGGTTTTTCGTTCACCTTGGTAAACGGTATCATTAGCCGTTTAAAGGTCTCTGGTTAAGTTCGTTAAGGCTGTTGCCTCAGATCCTTGTCGCCTGTACTCTATATTCCTAAGGCTTCTCTGTAAATAATTAAACGTCACGAGATATGGCCACCTCTGTTGCCTAATCTGGGCTAGGTTTGAGAAATGGCCAGGATGATGGGAGATCACCGGGTTGCCAGCAGTGAACTCGACGTCTTCGATTGATGAAGGAGAAGTGATGGTAGGTCAAGGTGAAGGGAGCACTGTGGAATCTGATGGAAGTCTATTTGTTCGGAGACTGTGCTTCGTGGAGAAATTCTGGGCTGGAGTCTGGATCTCAAGCTTTGTTGGAGGGAATTGTTTATTCGAAGGAATGGGGAGGGAGCTGTGGAGGGTACTGAAGCTGTCAATGTGTTCTGATGGAACGTGGAGAGAAATAATATTGAAACTTCTTGAAATCTAGTTTCTAGATTTTGAAGATCACCTAGTTTAGATGAACCAGCTCTACTTCACCCAAACAAAATAGAACAGAACCTATATAACCCATCACAGTCCCACACTAATATCCTCCAATTTTCAATTTCCAACTTCTCATTTCCAATTTCTCATTTCCCATTTCCCATTTCCCATTTCCCATTTCCCATTTCCCGTTTCCAATTTCCCATTTCCAATTTCTCATTTCCAATTTACTATTTCCAGTTTCCCATTTCCTATTTCCTATTTCCAATTTAATATTTCAAATTTCTCATTTCCAATTTACTATTTCCAGTTTCTCATTTCCAATTTCCCATTTCCAATTTCCAATTTCCCATTTCTCATTTCCAATTTCTCATTTCCAATTTCTCATTTCCAATTTACTATTTCCAGTTTCCCATTTCCTATTTCCAATTTAATATTTCAAATTTCTCATTTCCAATTTCCAATTTCCCACTTCCAAAAATCCTCTCCAAGGTCCCCTCTACAGACTTTCAAAGCCTCAGAACTTCCACCTGCCGCTTTAAACCTTTCACCCACGAGACAGTGACGAAACAACCCTGACCGCCCAAAATGGCATTCTCGAATTCGAGGACCGACTGTCCTAAGCCACTACAAAGCATCGCGGAGTGACGGAGCACCCAGATTCTTGGCAAGCAGTAGGTCATCCACGGGCAGAGCCAAGTTTTCACTTTCATCGTGGCCGAGGGAATGCCTGCTCGGACGCGCAGGAAACAATGGCGTCGCGCGGAGTGAAGAAGAGCTGATTCCTTTGTATGACACGCAACTTCGGCAGTGGAATCGGATATATTCATAACCTTCCATTCAATTCACCCTCCGCTCGTGCGAACTCTACGTTCCACTTGGCCTCTTCCTCCTCCGACCGATGGGAGAAAACGCAATCCCTCGATGCAGACCGTTACAAGCTGTTGCTGGAACGGTCGTTACGAAGTGGTCATGATTTAATGGAGATCCATGGGGCGCTTCAGAACGGATTAAGACGACGTCTTCCTGTTTCTGAAGAAGAGCAAGAAGGATGGTGGGATTTGATTTTGACGATAGAGAGGTTGGAAATGGGGTGGTTACTCCTGAGTTTGAGGATAGCTTCTTTGGGGGCTTAGTACACTTGTTAAAGTGTTTATTAAGTTGTTAAAATTTTTAGACCAATTAAAGGATGTTCATTAAATTTTATGTTTGCATAAGTTTATTTAATGTTTAATTTTATGCAGAATATTTAAATTTTTTTCTTTACCACAATTTTTGTAAATTTTTACATCTTGGTATTAAAGTATAAATTTTTTGTAATTTTTAACAAACAAATCGTCTTTTTCCACAACTATTTTTCTCCCTAAAATTTTATATATCAAAATTTATATTTCTAGGCAAAGGCTATTAAATCATTACAATTATCACTCAGAAGTTAAAAACTCAAAAATAAGAAAATGGTAACTAAAAAATGACTCTGGGGCGCAGTGACTGAGCACCATATTCCTGAAGAATTTTGTTGAGAAATTTTTGTTTATTTTGCAGCTTCTTTGGGGGTTTTGTGGATTTGTTAAAGTGCCTTAATCACATCCAAAAACTCCCCCAAAAAGAACAATCGCCATTTTCCATTAGAAAATGTATTTTACCACTGATTTACAGATGTTAAATCTTTACAAGGACAGTTTTACTCGCTTGCATCCCCCTCGTGATTTCTTCACGGTTCCATATAAGGAGTTACACTAATGACAGACTCCCGTCTCATTTAATCCAAAACGACAGCCATCACGTCGTTAATCGTTAAATGTCAATGTCAAAATAATCGACTGATCGTCGGGCATGAAAATGGAAACCAGCAATTTCCATGGTGCGTCGCGTTGAATCGGGGACAAGCTCGTAGTATAGTATTACGGGAGGCAATAAATTCAGCGAGGTGCGTCGATCGTTAATATTGTAACATTACCTTATTTCACTCAGCCAATAAAAGTATGAAACATGTTTAAAAATATACAGCAATATACTTTCGTTCCGCCATTGTTCCAAATTTTGGTGAACCTTTACTCTAAAATTGAAAATCTCCCATATACTGAATTTTTTTAAGTATAGAAATGAAGTAATTTAGAAATGCCCATTTTACAATATAAAAATCGTCAATATTTTATTACGCAAATTTCTTTCCCAACCCGGACCTAATTTAAAATTTCTAAAATATCAACTCTCCACTTCCACCCATCAGCTACTGTAACTCCAAAAGCCCACAATCGCTCATTTTGCAATAAAAAAATTCACAAGTACCCTATTACGCATTCTTCTTCCAAGAGCCAGCAAAAACTTTCGTTTACAGAATGTTAATCTGATCGCCCCGACGGCCACCATTATTACGCCGCCTGTGCTGTCGCAACGTCCGGTTTACAGTTTACAATCCATTCAGTTTTGCCAGGCATAAATACTATTTGAACGTCAATTAGACCAAGAAAACCTCTCTCAATCAGCGCGCGGGATCTGCGGGTTTCGTCATTGACCGTCCGCAAGAAGAAGAAGCGTTTTACTCCGCGCGCGATCATCTTCGGCGCCGAATCCGTAACGAGTCCGCCATGCTGCTCCAGGGTACGCCACGCTGGTTGCTTCAGGGAAGCCTGCAATATTCCGCAAAGCATCTAGGCAACGTGGGGAGCAGTTCTTCCCGTCCTTATTCACCGCGCAGTAGTCGCATCTAAGACATCCTCGTCGAAGCGCGCGCCTTCCTCTGGCTGCCCTCTTCGTCCTCGATGCTCGGGATCGCTCGAAACGCTCCTGACATTTCGGTCTCTCCTCAACCTTAAAGTCTCGCCACCCGAGACCGTGGCTGCTCGATTGCGTGACCTCTCTTTCCCTCTTACTGTGTTATGTAAGTGGCTGATCTGAATTCTAGGGAAGAAGGGATTGTTTGGGGGAGGGATGAGGTTGATTGGATGGAGGAGGAATTACTGGGGGGTGGAGGGAGGGTGGTGGGCGGAATTTTGGGGAAGTTTCTTGGGGAGGGATGGATGTGTTTGGATGTGGTGGTGTTGTTTTGGAGGGTTTTGAGGGTTTAGAGGCTTTTATTTTTTATTTTTAGTTCTGCTGGTTTTTGAGGATGGTGGAATTTTGTATGGAATTTTGCATGAGGATGGAGTATTTTTATAAAGTGTTTAATAAGGAAAGAGGTCTGTGTTAGATATCTGTAGGAATAGGTTTTGTAATTTGCGGAAAAAATGACATCTCGGGACGATGGATTCGAACCCACGATCTTCGGATCCTCTTGCATACTAGTCAGGCACCTAACCAACTCCACCAATGTCGTTCTAACGAAATCTCTAATTCCGGGATCCCTGGTATCACATATCTTTATTCAGAACGGTAAAAAACAGAATGGTGATATATTAGACTGTTGTCGTATATCTTTTAATAGATTTGATGAAGGAAGTTTAAAATGGTATTGTTTCAGAATTTTTAAAAACATCAATGGTTCTGTTCAAAGTTTACTTTAAGTGCTAGGACCTTTCTGAAGAAAGTGAAACATGCCCTGTTCAATAAGAATTTTTTGCATACAATCCCAATTACTAAACAAAATACTATAATATAATGTAATAGCTGAACCCTCCTATCAAAAAAACATACTTCTAATCTAATATTTAAAAACAAATCCTTTTGTTATCTGATCATAACAACCTCTCCTTCATTTCTAATAACAAGAAGTGAATCTACATCAACCAGCTCTCAAATTTTCAAAAATTCTCGCAACCCCAATATTCCACTACACAAAAACACAGACCATCCCCCATACTTTTTCCTCCCTCAAGATCTAAGGAAGATCTAAAAAATTCAACAAAAGAATCCTAAACATTCCACCAATTTAATTAAATACAATTCAAAAGTCTCAAACACCAAACAGTACCAAAGCATTACTCAGCCCAAGCTTCCGTCTCCTCTCACATGCAAATTCGCATTCGTCCGCCGGTCTCGTTCGTTAAGAACCGCGCCGGTGAACTTTTACTTCGCCTTAAACTTTAAGGCAGCCAGCGCACCGTCCTCTTTGTTTATCCTCGGAAAGGTGGCGAACAGAGGAATGCTATTATAGTTCGCCGGGTTATTGTCAATCAGTCTTGCTCCTGGTAATTAAGTGACTTCGATCCCTGGCTAAGCGGGATAGTCTCCGCGCTCGTGTCTTCGTTCACCCGTCCTGCATTACATTCGCTCCCGCCGCGGAGAGCACACACCTCGCGCATCCCCATCCCCCGAGTGTGCCCGTCCTTACATAAAAAAAATCTTGCACAACAATTACATAAAAATATAAAAGTAACGTGCGTGCACGGAGGCAATATCGTCGCCTGTTATTTTTATAATTCCGCGCAATCGACGGGCATCTCTCCCCCATTTGCTCCGCCGTTAACTCGGCCATAAATAAAGCCCGATTACGAGCACTGGAGCCGTTGAAATTTCGTCGCGAAATGTCCCCTGGTCCTCGTCAAATCAAGGATTGCGTAACCGGCGCTCGTTGGTGGTAACAATTTCGGGCGAGTTCGAATTTATGCAGTCGTTTGATTTCAAGAATTCCTTTTTCTTCTCGCTTCGCTTTAGGTCGTGCCGCGGATGGCCGGGCGGTGTAAATGGGTTTGGGTTTAAACGGAGGAGGAGCGCGGAAACGGGAAGGGGAGGGTGGAAAAGAGGAGAGCGTTTGGATGGTCGCGTTTAATCGACGATAACACAAATTACTGCTTGACTTATTGGGTAATGGTTTACGTCACGCTGTTTTCTCTTAAGAGTTTGTAGTTTTCTGAAGAAGTGCGTCCCATCTTGGGACTTTTAGGCTTCTTCTTTTGTGCACCATTTCCTACATCTACATTTACTTGGTACCTATTCATATTTTATTTGATTTAGCTATTTTACCTTTTTTTTTTAAATTTCTTTTGTCTTCTAATCGATTTACTTTTCTTTTGATCTCCACAATCTTTTCCTTTCTAACTTCTTTTTCTTTCCCCTAACATTGACGCCTCTTAATTTTGTACGTACTTCACTTTACATGCCCTCTATACCCCTTTTTTTATTTATTATCAATTTTACCCCAATTTTCTTTACTCCATAATTTATTACCTCCTATCCCCCTTTCGTCTTTATCTCAACCTCCTCCCTCTCCTGAATTTTTCCACCTTCATTTCCCCCATTTTCATCCCCCTCCATTTTTTTAAAAAATTTTACTATCCTACTCCTTATATTTCTTTTTACTTCCACAATCTACCCTCCTGTACCTTTTTCTTCCATCCCCTAATATCACCACCCCCCTACTACTTTCTTCTACACCTCCCTTTTCGTATTTTCTCCCTAAATCATCAATTTTTTCTATATTTCCACATTCTTGATCTCCCAACCTCTTCTTTTTTTCTTCAACCCTTTTCAACCCTCTCACTTCCCCCTTTCATCTCACTCCCATTTCCCCCATTTTCTTCATCCTTTATCTCTTCTCCACCTTCCCTCTGCCCACTTTTCCACCCTTTTCTTTCAACTTTTCCATTTTCTCCTCTCCTCAATCTTTCTAAGAACTCTTCTAAGCAATCACAAACCGCAATTTCTGCGTGAAATCCTGGAAATAATCGTTCCTGGCCGAGCCGTGAGTCGCATGCCTCCTCGTCGTCATCGTCTCTGTCACTTTAATTGCCCAACGACACGCTCGAAGACGCGGCATCGCCGTGCCCCCTACCCCCTCTCCTCGTTGTCGCGAAATTTATGGGAAACAGAGGTGTAACTGAATACGGGGGAGGCTGTTCGACATTCCTCGGACGTCGACGCGCCTGGATTTATTAAATATCGAATTTCGCAGGGTCGATTAATTCGCAATGGTCACTGGCGAGGGAACCCCGGGCGACGAACTTTCCAATCGGAACGCGAGATTTATCGCGAGCTTCGAGCCTAGCTTAATCGCGGCGTACACGATCCCGGGGCGGGAGAGGGTGGCGGAGGGAACATCAAAAAGCTGTTAAAAAAAAAGAATGTGAACTTTACCATTGGGAAACCTTTTTGGGGGGTTGCAACTTATATTTATGAAAACTCCTTTTTCCATAAATATAATATTGTATAGATTTTAACGATACCAATTTTGAGGTTAGGAACGTGTTGATTGAAAAGTTATGAAATTTTCACAAATATTTTCTAACTTCCACTTTCCAAATTGTCCCGGGTATTAGCACTCGTTGGGGGTAGGTTAGTGCGAGGGCGCATAAAGCATGTCAGTGAACCGATGTGAGTTTAAAAATTCGAACCAGCAACTCGCGGATGCGACCCATAACCTACAATAATTTTTTTTTCAGGAAAAGTAGAAAGAGGGTGTGTTTTTAGCATCTGAGGGTGTGTAATTATATAGCCACCAACGCGACCCCACCACGCTCGCGCTTTGTATAAACTTTAAAACAAAATTTTGTTTCCTTTACTTAATAACTTTTCAACCGATAGATTCTTAACCTCAAAATTGATATTGTTGCATATTACTTGATGCGTGCTTTCGATGAATATAAATTTACGGTGAAAGAACGGTTTCCCGAAGGAGAAGTTTACCCAAAAAAGAGGTCAAGGGCGTGGAATTAGGAGAAAGCTTAGTGCTTTCTGGTGCCAAAGTCGATTACAGAGAGGGGAGAGGAGCGAGGGGGGAAGCAACGAGAGGCTGGGGAATCGATTGGAAGGCTTTTACAATGGATTCCATGCGCGGTTGCACAGAGGATCGCCTGTTCGTTGTATCATGGCGGCGGATTACGGATCACGTAACCCACGAGGAACGATCTCGGAGCGCAGACTTTAAGATCTCGGAGGATGAAATGTCACGAATGTCTCGGAACAATGTGAACGGAGGGGAACGGGGAAGGAGAAGGGGGGAGGCAGAGGACGGCCGTGGAAGAGGCAGGATAGACGGCGGGATTGGAAGAGGACGGGACCAGCCGCGGCATCCATTCAGCAGGGCGACCCACGATCCAGAAGCGAGGTGTTAATGTCACGCACTTCGAAATCAGATGGAATCTAATTCAACGAACCTTGATCTTTACTGCCCCCCTTTCTGCGTGAAAGAACGTCCTCTTCGTCCGCGCTTCGCCTTAACCCTTTCAGGGAAATGCAACTTGCGATATTGCCTGGGGATTCGGAGGGACGGAAGTTGATTTTTATGGTGCTTTGGAGGGGAGCTATTTGAAATTGTGGGAATGATGGGAGGGATGAAATCCAGTTTTCGGGTTTTGGGATTTGATTTGGAGGAGAAAGAGATGTGTTCAGAGATCGTGCTCTGGAAGTAGTTCAGAATAATGGGAATAAAGGCTATATTTTATTGTGTTGAAGAAGATGAAGGATTTCTAGAATTGTAATTTGAAGAAGTCGGTAGATTCAGAAAATATGCAGTCAAAGGAGTTCAGAATAGGGGGAAATTTATTACAGTGATTCCCAACCAGTTGGGTATCGCAAAATGTTCTCTGGGGGTTGTTAGGTTTTTTTTTAATATTTGTAAGGTAGAATTATAATATGAAATACCTATTTCTAATGTGTTTTCTCTGCCTTATTAAATTTATCTTATCTTATATGGGGGTGGGGGGTAGCAGATTATTTGAATATTGTAAAAGAATGGGGCTGAAAAAAGTTTGGGTAACACTGTTTTATTGTGTTGAATAAGATGAAGGATTTTCAGTTTTTCACATATAATTCGGAGAAGTTGATGGATTTGAAAAAGTACAAAAATTATGTCTACTTTTAAAATGGCTCTCCTCCAACTCATGTCCACCCCATAAATGACCATGCAATGAAACGAGAAATTTTACTAATTAGCGACTCATCTGTAAAGGCTGGAAAATAGACATCCAGTAATTTAGTCGAGTAGTGAGTAATTTAGTAATTTATCATTTTTTTTAATAACTAAATTATTCGCTACTGGACGTGTCTGTTCCAGCCTCAAAGCACAACAGCAATCGCTATTTTGTCCACCATCGCTGAGTCACCCTATACCAGACCTGGGCCAGTAATAATTTAGACATTCGAGGTTTCGTTATCCAGCTGAGGCACGTGCAGGTAGCGAGATCGAACGGAACACAGAGCACAGGATAAATTGCACCCTACACTAATCGTTCGCGGCGAACAATCTAACTGGAGTTAGTCGTTCAGCGATTGAAACTAATTTCATCGTTGAACAGCGCCATTACCATACAATTCCTCAGGCCTATAAAGATGTACTTCATGACGCTCGGAGCTGTTTACCGAATAGAACTGCACGCTCCTTCATTGTTATTAAATTGCGCTAGGAATGTGGTTCCATCTTCAGCACCTGGAACGGTAATAAGTTTTGCGCAGTGGCGTCGAGGGAGGGGGGCAAACTACGAATCCCGTTCTCCATTTTGGAGAATTATTACACTTCGCATTTAACCCCCTTCGTTCTGCTGTTCCCTTTGAAACTTAATTCCGATTTAGTTGTCTGAAAGGTAATGAAAAAGTGTTTAATAAATCGTGTAATTGGAAAGAAGGGAAACGTATGAATATTGTTTATTAAGCCTGTACCGCTGATCAAGTGACAATCATTTCTGACGGACTTGAGCTGAGCAGACCAAGAATTCTATTGAAAGACTGATCGTCATATCGTGGAGATTAATATTCCAGGAGTATTTCCATCAGGGAATCAATGTTTATGTTGCAATTAGCATAGATACTAGCCGAGCAACTTTCTGCTCATTAGAAATATTTGAAATGTTATGAGCCTGGGTAATGTTCGTTTCAACCACTAGCTTCGTATAAAATTTAAATTCCGCGTCTAGTAACCCGAGACTACTATAACTCTTCTACTAAACGCTTCAACACTTATAGGTCCCCTCAAAATTAAAGGACACGGCGAAGCTCACGGATTCTGCATGTCGAAAGGAGTCGAAAAGTCCTTTACCACTTTTCAATCAGACGCTTCGTTCCCGCGATACAAGCTCTCAAAGTTCAAAGGGCTCTTTGTCACCGCGCCCCTAGCGGCAGATTTAAGAAGCGCACGCTGACGGGGGACCCCCTAATATTCGATCGCTTCTATCTCGGAAACAGAGCCTGCGATCGGAAAATGGTAAAGGACTTTTCGGTCCCTTTTGCCGCAGGGAATTTTTCTACCTCGGTTTGAAAAGCATTGATCCTCATATACACATCTGTTTCTCAATTGTCAAAAGTCAAATTCTATACTACAGTATGACCATTGGCACGTAGGACATTTTCCGATAAATTTTTTTGAATTTTGACACTTACGATTGACAATAATGATGAGTATCAACTTCTGAACACCCTGTATACTAGATTATCACAACATAAGTACAATGTAAATGTTGCTTGCGGCCAATTAAGACGTGGCGTGCCTGAGACGATCGAACGTAGGATTTATTCCCCTCGCAGTCGGTTAAGTGTCATAAAATTATTAACCACGGTAATGAAACCACGAGAGGGGCCAGCGACGCTTTAGAAAGTCAGCCGATTAATTGTCCTGCCCGCTCGCCGTTTATAATTGCGCAACTGTAAATAGAGCCTCGCGTCATTAAGCACGTGTCAGGGGGGAGGGGGTTACGATAATGGCGATTGCGAGATTCGACACTCGAAACGACTTCACAAAGGACAGTTTTGCGGTCCACGATCGGAAGGTTGCGTTACAGGGATCGAACTAATCTCGTTAGAACGATTGAAATCTCCCCCACTCTCGAACAATTGCAATCGTCCTCGTGTATAATTTCTGCTGGGTAACCGTTGCTAACGACGTGTGGCCACTGCGTTCCTCTCGGTGACCCGAGTTTCGACTAGCAGAGGGTTAAAACGCCTCCTTGACCCACATTTTATCGGCAAAAACGAGAGGGGCTCATGACGAGAGCGCCATCCAGCGCGACGTAATTCGTATCTCGTTAAAGGTTTTGAACATTGGGACCGCGACAAGTCCCATTTGACCACCGAGTGGCGGATTTAACGGGCGACCGATGAGCAGTTGCTTGGGCCTCTGCTCAGCGGGCCTCCATAAGGCCCAAACAAAATTATGATTTTATCGAAACGCTATATTGTCATAGCCTATAATTTTCATAGCACACGCACGTAAATTTATTTGTAATTCTGTTCTGTATACATTTGGGCCTTTTCCGTAAATCCACCACAGTTAATCCCCTTCTCTAAAAAAAAATATGAATAATAATAAAACTAATATAAATTTCCTCGGCGGGGATTTCTTAATATTTACTTGTACCTATGCAGTGGTGCACTCAGGATTTAATCTTGAGGGAGCCGAGTTGAACGGATAAAAATATTTGTAACGCAAATTCAATAAAATTCTATAGGTGATTATAAAAATTTATATAAAGAATAAAATCCATTTTTTTTTCTTTTTACAAGGCCCCTTCTTTGGGGGTGCTATGGCCCTTGCCCCTCCCCCTCTGTGTGCGCCACTGCTTGCATACGAGTATGAAGATGTGGGAGCCTGATTAGTCGAGGGAGTATCGAAAGCTTCTGTATCACGTGGGACCAGAGCTTTCGTAACTGGAGATGCATGAACGAGATCGCCGCGGGGAGGGGGGGGGGCCTATCGTTGGATCGCGATCACAGAGCCGAGACCAGGAGCCTCGATACGGCACAATATGCCAGATAACAATGAGATTATGACCGGTACACCGTGACGGGATATGAAACCGAACGATATGTATCGAATCGTTCCCATTGCTTGGCGAAGAGATGAAAGAGGGGGGCGGAACAAAGAGCGCCAGCAAGACATCCGGCGAATTTCGAGGGGGATTCTGGTAACGATAGGTGATTGCGAAAGTCGGCCATGAGTATGCCTGCTACCGTTCTGAGTCTATTTTGGAGCTGTATACAGGGTGTTTCATTTGTTTGGACCACCCCTATATGGATTCTACTTGGGGTGGTAGGGGAAAAGGGGTACTTCTTTCTGCTCACCCTCTTCTTCTTTCGAAATCGGTGATTAATATCTCTGCTACCGTTCTGAGTCTCTTTTAAAACTATGTACAGGGTGTTTCATTTGTTTCGACCACCCCTATAATTATTACTTAGAGTTGCAGAGAAGGAATATTAATTTACTGTTACCACACAGATTATTTTTGAGGTCATTGATGATAAATGGACCTTTCACGGTTCTCAAACTACTCCACTGCTGTATATAGGGTGTTCCATTAATTTCGATCATCACAAAATAATATTCATTCACAATTGCAGAAAGGAAAAACATCATTTGTGAAGTGCAGGTACACTGAGGTATAATGAGATATGCAGTAGTCAAGAGGGGGTGGGAAATGAAGGAGTCTGTGGGAAATCTTTGGTTATTGTAGATCTCTAAAATTGATGTGACTGAGAAAGAAGGGCATATTCCCAGCTTTCCTCAGACGAGCCACAGCTACCTACTACCAACTCCTCGATAATAGATCATTCACCAAACCCCAGAACAGGGTCCATCCATTCATCAAGAAACAAAAGGACCATAGAAATTCCTCTCCTCCAACAAATCACCTCTTCTATTCAAAGACCTACAACATCACAAGACACAGTACTACATACCAAGTCTAAGATTAACCATCCATCCTTCAACACCCTGTACATACACTTTTGCAATAGGAGTGATTTACACTTATCTGCTACGAGTATTATTATTAACTTATGGAATATTTGCAAGTGGCCACTTTAAAGCATCGACGTTCATCTTATGGCAGACGTTTCGGAATACGATCTTTTTCATTCTCCCGCGGGAAGATTACGCGACGGTCGGATTAGAGCGGATACGCCTGGCAATATTGAAACTATGAAACGAAACCGCTGGGGGATAATGATTTATTATTCGTCGCTTTTGCATCACCGTCCACGTCCATCCGTGCAATCGCGGCCGACGAAAAAGCGGATAATGAGTGCTAATATCAAAGGTAAGGGGTATAGTGGCCGTGTAAAGGCCACTTCAAAGGCCAAACTCCGGCTTTGGAAGGTTGCAGGCGAGCGTGCTCCAAAAGGAAGTTCTTGGGTGTGCTCTGTTTCCAGATCTTTGGTGATTCTTTTATCAAATTTCAATGCAAGCAGCCACGTGGATTAAGATTCGAGATTTATATTTTACACTTTTTTGGACACTGGAAAATAGGTGAATTCTTCAAATTTAGTGGGAGGGTGGCTCGACATCTTGGTTCTTAGACTGCTCTTAGTAAATGGGAAATTCAATTTTTCAGTTGTTAAGAAAAATTGGAAGAATATTTTATATTTTACTATTTATGTTTATTTTGGACCATTTTGGATTATTCACTTTGAGCAGATGATCCCCGAGCACACAACTTGCTCCCTAAATAGTAAAACTAAAGGAGATTCTTTATATTAATATACTAATGTTTTTACTATTTATCTAATTGTAAGTTAGGTGGCCTATTGTGCCCCCATCTTGACTTCCATCAGGCCTCGAATAATCGCATTAGTTATTCAGTAGGAATAATGTTATGTGACGAAGCGAACGTGTCACTGGGAATATGTACTCCCGTAAGCAGAATAAAAGAAATGACATCAGGGAGTGTGTATCTCGTTGCAAGTGTGTCTCTTAACCGGATGGCGGGTTTCCCCGGTTACTTCCGGCGCGCGAGCCGCGTGTAAATCTCAATAAGAATGATTTACGGCGGTAATCATATCGAGAATCGGGTTTAATGAGCTCAAACGTCAGAGCGTGGAGGTCTTAATGAGGTCTCGTTTGAGAAGATCTAATATCGCGGGGGATAATACTCGTATCTTCTGTTGCGTATTATTCTAATGCAGTGCTTCTCAACTTGCGACCCAAGTACCGAAGGAAATGGGTTACGTTCGCTGTTTATGGTCTCGAATATGAATTTCGACTACTATGAGCTGCTGGGGACTAACATAGATTGCTATTGATGGCTGTGCGCTATTAGAAACTGCTACGTACTATTTAATACTACTGTAAAGTACTATGGGGTGCTGTAGATTAGTATGAACTATTATAGGTTAATATGAAGTGTTGTGAAGTACTAGAAACTACTAAGGACTAGTGGCAACTACTTACTATGAACCTTTGTGTATAAAGTAGTGTCAATTACTGTGAACTACCATAGACTACTAGGAATCACTGTGGGTTACTATATACTACTAGGGACAACTATGGGCTATTATAGACTACTATAGATCACTAGTAGTTACTATAGACCATTAAGACTCACTAGTAGTTAATATAGATCACTAGGACTCAATAGTAGTTACTATAGACTACTATGTATCACTAGTATTTACTATAGACTACTATGTATCACTAGTATTTACTATAGACTACTATGTATCACTAGTATTTACTATAGACTACTATGTATCACTAGTATTTACTATAGACTACTAGGGATCACTATCGGTTACTATAGAATACTAAGAGTTACTACGGGCTACTATATGCTACTAGTGACTATGCTATGAGCTGGTAGTAAACTACTAGGGAATACTAAGGACAAGTATCAACTAGTATTGGTCACCACGAAACACCGTGGACTAGTATAAACTATCGTCGATGCTATGTACTCCTAGAAATGACTATATAAGGACCAATACCGACCACTATGGGCTAATATAAATTAATATAAACCATATCGTAAAAGCACAGACGAGGTATATTCTACCCCACAAATTACCTTTTTTAAAAAAAGGTACAAAAAGAGCGCCAAGTATATAATCCCATCAAAAAGAATCCCATTTAAAAACATTGTCGTAAATTAATACCCATCAAAATATAAACCAGCTACTTCAAAGTCGTATAAGCTACTGAAGAAGACATTCAGACTGACGTATCAGACCGAAAAGGAGCAGAAGTTTGGGAGACACTGTCCCAATGGTTTTATCCGTTAAAGTACCTTAGTCGTGCTGCAACTTTATCGCGTACGAGTCCCTTAAATTTACGACTCGCACGCGGCATAAACATCCTGCCATTATGCTAGCCACGTTCGAGTATCCCCGCTTGCCAGTATTCAGCCATTGTATTCCCATATCGAGGGGGGTTATCTACTAAACTATCTAATTTCGCACGAACTTGACACTTTTTCTCGGCGACGGAATCTATGCTCGTGCCACGTGGCAACTCTGTACCTTATTCTGGCCGCGATTTATAGGAATTTCGAAAGTTTTGTTAAAAGAAGGAGAAAAATAGAGGAGATAAGATTCCTCAGAGGGTGACGAAAATTGATCCGCGTTAAATTATTTATGGGTAATTTTTGTGGAAAATTCAATGCAGAATTCAAATTATAAATTAAGTCTGAAACTAATTTTGCAAGAGAATCTCTCCGAAAATGGCCCTCTAGGAATTCCATCGTTAAGATTGATCTTTCCAGAAGATCCACACTCCCCCGCACAAACCGAGGCAGCATGATCTAAAGTTGCCAAGATGGTACCAGTCACGGTTCACAGCTATCGAAATCCCGTTTCGCAAACCCTCCCATTTGGCATTGTGTTCCTCGTCGCGAGAGATCGACCGATTGCAGTTTTAACGCGCGGAGGGCAATCAGATCTCAGCGAGACCTTTTCCAGCCTCCCGTGGAGGTGTCGAACAGGCCTCACACACGTGCCTAGCCATCGTTCAGACCTAGTTGTCGCCTTTGATTTGCGCACGAAACTTAATTCAGGCAAACCCACAAAATCAGATCTGCGAGAGTATCGGGCCCTCCGCTCTTCAAGATCCAAATTGACAAGTATTCTGGCAGCATTATGCCCCGTTCACGGGTGCAACGAAGATCGACTGGAGCCTTCGTTTCGAAAGGCAGACCAGTGAAGCATTAACGAGCAAACTATTTGCGACGGGTATGCGTGGCGGAGGCAACCGTGGCTAATTTGATCTTTGTAGGTTCGGAATAAAATTTACGGTGCTCTATAGGCGAACGACATACGTGTGCTGGCCGCAAAGCAAAGAGCTCCTCTACTCTGCCGGAGCACATGTTCGCGGCACGGCGATACGACCTCGCGCTCGCTCGATAACTCTGCTCTTATGCAAATCGACCGCGCTGTGGAATGACGAGCGGCTTCGGTAAGGTCATCGCGGGCAGGAAGGTTATGGAACAGGATTGGATTCGCCCTTTCGATCCAATTAACCGGGAGAATGACTTTCATGGTAGGAACAGATCAAAGGGATTATGTTGCACGCTGAAATACCTGGTTTTCTGGTCTACGTGAGACTTCATTTTGAGAGATAGGAAGAATGATCGATGGGAGATGATTCTGCGTTAAAAAGTGAGTTCAAAATGTGGTATAAAGTTCTTTCGTACGACGCACCGTTTTCGGTGGAATCAAGTCTGAAAGCGTGAATGCGCGTAGCTCACGTTTTCAGACTTGATTCTCTCGAAAACGGGGCTTTTTATGGAAAAATTTATTCTACAGCTTTTATTCGTTTTTTGACGTAGAATCATTTGCACTTAGCTTTGATGAAGAATTATTGATTTTTTTTTTCATATTGGACCAAGAACGTTTCAAAATTTCCATTAGGGAGATAATTTGGACTCGGTGCATCGACAGGGGTGTTTGAATCTTATAAGATAGGCGGAGACGGAGCCTGAGAAGCAGAATGAACCGCGACGCATGTCGTTAATTAGACGCGCGAGTTTAATGAAATCCCAACGGACCGTATAACTATTTAATTATGCGAAATCGGGTCGGGACGGCTGCGACTGGTGATTCTCACTGTATTTCAAACAGCGGAAGAGGTATGTCGTGTGTCGTTAGGGAAGGAGATTTACGAGCGTGCTTAATTAAGATGCGCGCTGATTAATAACACCGTGGAACGACGTAACGCGATTATTCAATAACTACAATTATTGAATAACCCCAAGACACTGTGCCACGATCTTCCTGTGTAAGATCTCTTTGTAACACTGAGCAATTTCTTCTTAAAACACAAATCCCGACAAGCTCTTTAAAAAAAAACGATATTTGGAAAAAATCTATTTGTTTGGATTACAGCGAATCAGGCAACAAGTGCTCAGTGGTTGGAGAAAACTATGAAATGCAAGCGTAACAGAGGATGTCGCGGTTGCGATATCGACCCTCGATGCGCGAAGGGTTACATTTTACTGCTTAACGTCTATGATTTCTTCGTCCAGGATACTAGGTCAAGGATGCGCATGACTTTCACAGAAGGCGTTCAGTTCTGATGTACTAGGTGAACGCATATCGACGAGCTTTCGTCTGACCGTCTCCTGACATCGATTTATTATACAGAGCGTTCCATAGAAAACGTTGCGACCAAGTGGGAATCGATTCTACTCGAAAAAACGAATCGGAAACGTAGTATAAAGTTTCTTCGTACGAGGCTTCGTTCTCAAAGAAAACGTGTCTGAAAAGGGCGCGCGTACCCGCACCCCCCCCTTTCAGACACGATTTCCTCGAAAACGAAGCCTCGTACGAGGAAATTTCACTCCACGTTTTCGATTCCTTTTTTCGAGTAGAATCGTACAGCAATCGCTCGTCTCTTTTGTTGTAACGGGAATTGCATAATAATCGATAATCGCAAAAGTGAAAAACACAGGGCGCGGTTATTACTGGATAAGTTGCATACGAGAAGGGTGTACATAATACAATAGCCATCTTCGGCCGTTCTCCTATTGTCAGGCTCTCCCCCAATCTAACGAGTCATGTGATTCGACATCGGCGATACTTAAAGGTAACTCCTTCCGTGACATTAAAAAGGCACTCCCAGGCTCTTGTTGCATCGGTCCCTTTGCTTGCGGTTTCACACGCTAACGTCGGATGTAGAAACAGTACCGGTAACGCCGTTTCTTCGGTGTGTACACACAGCTTCAGAACCGAGAATGGATCTTCCTGTTCCCTCCAAGGAGGAACAAAATTAAAAAGTTCCCCTAAACTTTTATTAAATAACTGGGTGGTATACGTTTAACAGCCCAGTTGCTGAGAGAATTTTTCTGTACATGTTTATTTAAGCTGCTTATTGCATTTTGAATTATATTGGAACACCGGGTATAGATGGCAAGTGGGATGAAGAAGAGATTGGATTTGTTAATTATAGAAGGTTAGGTTTTATGGGATATAGTGATTGATTGGGAATTATAAATTGGTAATTTGCATTCTCAATTAGGAAAGACTTGTGTTAAAGAATTTTAGGGTGAAAGATCAAAGTCTGGGGGATTAAAGCTTGAACTTTTATCTCCCTGTTGGGAAACCTATCAATTGAGTCATTGAGAAAATTGCGTTCCATCGTTTCTTATTAAGCTTGTAATGGCAAAATGGTCGCTTATGGAAGAAAATTAAATTTTTTTATGTAATATGTGTGTATAGTATTACATACGAATAACTATTACAATCGATGGTGCCAAATATCTAATACTTGACAATAATAGTAATGCTTAATTACTTCAATACGTTTTCCATATTTGCTAACTAATCGCTCCGTCTATCAGCGTACGCGTGTACTCAGTACGCGATATCAAAATATTCATTTCCTATTTTATCGACGATATCCATTCAACCTGCATTACCATTGCCTCAAGGATAAATTATCGTTAAAGCACAGACGAGATATATTGTACCCCACAAATTACCTTGTTTAAAAAAAGGTACAAAAAAAAGCGCCAAGTATATAATCCCATCAAAAAGAATCCCATTTAAAAACATTGTCGTAAATTAATAGCTTTACAAAACTAATGATATACATAAATTGCGCCAATTATCGCAATGGCTATTTATACAAAGAAAAAAATGTATTATATTATATTAAGCAGATATATTTTTATACAAATAAATATTTAATACGAATAAATATTTTATTCAAAATACTTGGTGCTGCGAAATCAAGAAAAGGTTAATTGTCTTGGTTAATAAATAAAATAAAACAAGACAAGACACCACTGAGACAAGAAAGAAAAAGATATTAATGCAATTCATACATATTTATTCAGTTTAGCAACACCAATTCGGAGAGTAGCGCCAAGTATGTATTTTGAATAAAATATTTATTCGTATTAAAATATTTACTTGTATAAAAATATATCTGCTTAATGTTATATAATATATTTTTTTCTTTGCATAAATAGCCATTGTGATAATTGGCGCAATTTATGTATATCATTAGTTTAATATAATTTTTTTTTATAAATTAGATTTCGACCGTAGATCTTAACTGAAATGATCGGCACTGGTGCGCCGATATCATTTTAATTAGTTTAATATTCTTATAATACATTAGGAAATATTCTACCAAGATTGCTATTGGAGTCTTTTTTTTTTAATATCATTTGAGAAATAAAATGAAATTGTAGGAGAAATATTTCGATTCGAATCTGGACGGATGGAATAGAGATTAACGAAGATAGATGATCGCAGCCAATCGGCTCGTATTACTTGTCATGTAATTAATAATTGAATTACAATGTTACTTGTGATACGATTAGTAATTATACTTTAAATAATACAGATTGCCCAGGTCTCACCACGTGGAGGCTCTGCGAGTGGAGACCCGCCCTAACCGCGGGCCATCCGCCCTCCTTTTATGCAAAATTTTATTTTCATTTCCATCGATCCCCCTGATGCACGATTGCAGAACGATCCCCGATCGCTCCACAAGCGGGCAAGAGAAGGAGTTATTCTGTAAAAAGCTACCGCGATGAAACTAAGCAGAATTTAAATTTTTTTTTATTTCTGTTTTAAATTTGAAGAATTTTCTGGTTGGGAATGAAAAAAAGAATAAAGGGGGAATATTTGAGGGAAATTATCGGTGAAAATACTGATAATGATATATTATTATAGGGTATGTTACATGATATATCATTATTTAGCGAAAAGTTTTCCCCATTTTCTTTATTTCATTCCCAATTAGTGAATTATTATTATCCAGTAAAAGTCTTATCGAACCATATACGTATCTACTTAAATTTAAATAATGACCTGCCTAATAAAAATCTGAAATTGTCATGTCTTTCTTACTTCTCTCGATGGACCCACGATGTTACCTGAGACATTCACAAAAGTATGAATAAAAATTCCGTGAGATTTTGTTTCTCAAGGATGATGAACCTGAAATCCTATTTTTAGTAAATAATCAAAAACTTTTATGCAAATGTTGAAGATTGGAATAATTGCACTTTACTGCACAGTAATCGAAGTTACTTTCATACAGAAAGTAGCAACAACGAGCACGCGTTAATATTGACTATCACTATCATTTTGCACTAACACGTTTCACTATTACTTTTCACTATCACTTTTATTTTTAAATATATTATTTTATTAAGTCTCTTCACCGCGAAGGTATAACTACGTTATGTTAGTAGTAGTTAGCCCAGCCTGAGAAGAAATTAAATAAACACAATAAAATACAGGACATAAAATAAATCACGCAAAACCATAGACGAAATGCATGAAATAGAACAAATTACGCAAATTAGCAATTGATATTCATAATATTAAGCACATTGACAATTTTCCAAATGTCTTGAAATTTAAAAATATTCTAAAAAAAAAATAGGAAACAATTTTTTTGCAAAATATGAATATACATACTTTCAAAACATAAATATATTGTTTCATTAAGTCTCTTTACCACGAAGGTATAACCACGTTATGTTAGTAATAGTGAGACCAGCCTGGAAGGAAATTAAATAAACACAATAAAAAACAGGACATAAAATAAATCACGCAAAACCATAGACGAAATACATGAAATAAAACAAATTACGCAAATTAGCAATTGATATTCATAATATTAAGCACATTGGGTGCTTTGTTATATCAACTCAATAATTTCCTTGTAGTTTCTCATTAATTAGCATTTTTTGCAAAATATGAATATACTTTCAAAACAATATTTCTAGTGACAAACACTCGATTCAAGAGCGGGTAGATGGTGGGAGTGGAAGGAGGATGGTGCAGCCACTTAGGGCTACTCCATGATCATTGTCCACTCATTAATGCAAGAAAACCGTGAGTGGACCGTTTCTTTCTTTCGCAACGCTAGCTTATTACAGACTAAAATCAACTCCCGAGCATAGTCACTAGGACTTTGGACTACTCGCAGCACTAATTTCTCAAACAACTTCAAAATTCCCGGATGGTGCTTCATTACTGAAAATTCTACTATACTTAATACTCTCAAGCAGCTACACTACTCTAATAAATATAAAAAGCTACAGAGAACCACCACATGGGTGGTTTCATTTTTCGCAACACTAATAAAAATTCAATGCACCTGTGTCTCGTAATACGCAACTCTAACTTTAAATCGTTGCAGCCTTCCTAAAGGCTGTGTAGAGTCCCATGCGCAGCAAGTCCAGCTGCTCGGGACTATTTTTCCCCAGGAACATGTCTCTGAACATGTCCCAGGACAGTTTTGGGGCATTGGGGGCTGGGGGTCGCAACACTAACTCAAAAAAGTATTAACAATCAAACTAGAACGAGTAATTAAAAAAACGCGATCAGTCGCATTGCAACTCTAATAAAAAGAATACAATGAATCAAAATTAATGCTATAAATCAAACTCTAGTAACTTTAATTCAAAATACAAGAACAATCTCAAAAACAATCGCGACTCTTTTTTCGAAACACTACAAGCAATCACGTTCGATATTTATTCGCAACGCTATGCTGGTACCAAACGCGGGGAATACTCGATTCGCAACGCTAATTCAAACCGTGATCAACATTTAGTCGCAACACTAACTGGACGCGTAATCTTCTTCGCAACCCTAATTGAAAACGCGGTGTGCTCAATTTCAGGGGAGGGGGTATCGATGGGTCAGCCTATGGCCAACCAAACTACTACTACTACTACTACAACTACTGACGAGCATAATGGCAAAGTAATACCTACGAAGAATGACCCTGCACCCGAGGATGCAAGGCCATTCTTGGTAGCCCACATGATGTGGCCGTTTTACTGGCCGGGCTATCTTCGGCTCTTTGGCCACTTCTTTGCTTCGGGCGGTCCGCCCTTCTGAAAATCAAGGGGGTACTCCACAGTGAACGGATTTTTTCTCAGTAAATACAACATATAATGAAATAAATCTTTTTAGTTTTTATAAAGATACTCTTATATTATACTAAAAAAATTTTAAAAAATATTTTAATTTGTTTTACTTGTTTTTTTTTTACAAAGCGTCAATATGATACCTAAACAAAAACGTTGTGCAGGTGATTTTCTGACTTAGGCTTATTTGAAACAAAAAATTCGAAAAGATTCTTAATCTGTATGAGTGTCGCTATCGCCCGTAGCTCAATTAACAATTTTTGTTGAAAAATAACAAAATGGCACCTGTTTGAAGGAAAAAGTTCTCCAAATAATGGTGTTTCTCGAATGTTCTCCGAGAAAAATCTCGGTTATTTTTCGGAATAAATTGTTAATTGAGGAACGGACGATAGAGACACTTATACACGTTAAGAATCTCTTAGAATTTTTAGTTTTGGATCAGTCTAAGCCGGGAAATCACCTGCACCACGAACATACCGTTTTTATTTAAGTGCCATATTAACGCTGTAAAAAAACAAGTAACGCGAATTGAAAATATTCTGTTTAATTTTTTTGGTATAATATAAGAGTAGCTTAATAAATACCAAAAAGATTTATTTCGTTATATGTTATATTTATAAAATCTTTAAAAATAGCTTGATTTTTCGACGGTGTACAGTGGAGTACCCCCTTAATAGCGTGCCCAAGCCCGTCCTGCCGACCGCGACCAGCGACAATGTGCAATGTCCCACTGGCGTCAAAAAGTCGACATAGCGGGGCTAGAAGCGAGGGCATACCCCACTCGCGCTAGTCTGGCCGTCGACTTTTCTCACAAATTTCCTGAAAGCAGGTCATCGCAGGGGGGAACATGCGATCAGAGAATACGATGACCTGCCCCGGCCCTACCTACTTATATTTAAGTCACACATTCGTACCAGAAGGTAAGTTACCTATCCTCCCAAACAGCTAGGTTACCCATCCTACCGAACAGCTAAGTTACCCATCCTACCTAACAGCTATGTATATTTAAAAAATGGCAAAACAGTCTCTCACACACAATCACACTCTAATAAGTACGTACCAGTTTTCACTGAAATCGGCTAGCAAAGGCAGTGACCATTGCGTATAAGTATGATTTACAAAACAATTAACTATTTTCAATTTCAAACAATGGATTACTTGATAATGTGCATTGTACATATGTATTATGTACATACATGAATCGTTATTACTATTTGATTTGATTGTACGAGATTGATTAAATATCATATTCCCAGATTATTTACTAGAATGATCATCGTGTGCAACAAGGAATATGATATATTGGTATCGAAATATTATAGTTTCGTTATCACGGTCTTTGATGAAAATCTTTCACCGACGCAAATTCCACCGCCTAACCACACAAACACACATAGGTGGAAAATGCGGCGTGCACGATACACTAACGCAATGCTAGCCGCCGACATGTAATTATTTAGTAAAGAAAGTCATCGTGCCCCATTGCCTTCACCCACCCAAGTAGCACCTGGGCACGTGGATGAGTTAAAAGGCAATGAGTACGGAAAGATATCCTGAAAATCCTCAACTAGAAAATATCATTATTTTCTATAGTGTCTAGCAGGCTAATATTTTTTTATTTTACATTATTAAGCAAAGTGGCTCGACTTTCAACTTGTGAATAGTTTAAAGTGAAGATAAATAAAAAAGGACTCTACTTTAGATCAAGAGAAAGGACTCTACTCGACATTCATTTAGCGAAAAGAAAGACTCTATAATTGAATTGTTTAAGAAAATCAATCTAAATCACGAAGAATTTACTTCAAGAATCTAAAACGGGCTATTCCATCGTCAAAGTAAATTTCATAAAACAAGAAAGTGTGATCTCATGCTAATTACTTTGAATCTGAAATTTCCCCACCCTTAATTGTCTTCTTGCACATGGAAATTAATTATTCTATTGTGTACGCAAACGAGTGACCTTTTTAAGAAAGGAATTACACTTTTATGTATATTATCATCATTTAGAAATCAAGTTACTTTTGAACACGTAGTATCAGAAAAATAAAAGAAATTCAAGTCATTATAATCGTTCCACTACATATTAAATAAAAATGATCGTAGCTGTGGAGTCTGAGAGTATCAGACTTCTTCGCTATATAAAAATTAGCATTCAGTCATATTGATATTCGTACCAATACCTTCCGAATTATTTAATAAATATCTACATCAATGTATGATCAATGATAAATATTCGCGTTAGGAACCGTTTATCTTGGAAATTATGATTATAATGTGATTCTATTGAAAAGGCGCGGCGTACAAGAAGGCCCTAGCCTCGTCTAATAAATACATACACAGACAAAAATGTTACAATTCACGGGCATGATTATCATACCCGTGGTCATTATGCTCGTTAAATATACAACCAGTCACTCGTGTCGATTCGGACCAAACGTCCTACGACATGATTGAGTGACCAGAGGAACCATAATGCATGCGCACTCACATTTCGCTGTGCCCCGGTGCCGGAGACGCCAACACCCCTGCTACTGCTCAGGAAAAGTCATCAAGCTGCTCAGCTGCGCCCAAACTGTAACCAAGGAACAGAACACGATTATAATTTCTTTCTAAAGTTACGACTGTTTGAACTCTAATATAGAACCACGAAGCAATTCAGAACTAACGAAACTTTTTATCATTTAGACATTTTAAGAAAAAAATTAGAAAAATGAAATGTTAAAAATTAAAAGTAACAAAAGTTATTTCTTATAACGTGTAAATAATAAAAAGTTTCGTTAGTTTTGGATTTCTTGGTGATTCTATTCTAAAGATTAATTTGTTTAAAATTGTTTTCTTTCTAAAATTTTGAAGAATGAACTCTATTTTAAAAGAATTAAATCAAATACATAGATACTTACATCATTCCATTAATATTCTGCGCACAAGTCTCCTCTTCAGCTGACGCACTGACTCTAATTTCCGACAACGAGTTTCTCTTTCAAAAGTAAAAAAAAAAAGAAATAGTAGACTACAAACGCGCCCGAAAGATCATAATCGGCGAACAAAGCACTGAATCTATTCTCGCGATTCGAAGATCAGAGCCGCGACGCTCGTGAAAGAATATAAATTGCGTAGAAAACACTGGCTCTACTCTCGCGTATCCCGAAATTGTTAACGAAACTCTACTATGAGCAACTGTGCTCTTCAAAACGAAAAACTTCGTACGTTATAAACACTGACTCTATTTGACCGCATTGCACGCGGTCACAATCTCTGAAAAATAAGTAGGATAGGAGGGTGGGGTGGATGTGGTTTCATCGAGTGTTTGTCACGCGGAAATATTGTTTGTCGTGAAATCAGCCAAAGGACTTTCGCTCCTTGTTACTTAGAATACAATAAAGAATAAAGAATATAAAGAATAAAAAAAGAATAAAACTTGCATCCAAAACCGAACGTAAATGCAATTACAACAGCGTCATAGAGATAGATTCTTTAAAATCATTGAAATATCATTGAATTCTACGTAAACGCGACCGAAATGCAATAGAATTCAATCATTCCAATATTTCATAAACATCTAAAGACGCCATTTTCAAACTTTTAAACAAATCTGATTAAAAGTATTCAATTTATCATAATTCAATCACAGCCAACAATGATTCAATAAAATAATGAGAAAAATACGTATACCACACGTATTATCATCTTCTTTTCCCAAGGAATGACCAGACGCCATCCAAGCATCGTTCAAATTAACCGCCAAGTGTCATGGCGTCGCCTGCCCTTTGCTTTCGATTTCCGCCTCAACGTCTGTTTGAAACAAAAGCATTAAAACATTCGTTAAGCAATTAAACAACAAATAAACTTGAAATATGCCCGAAAAGTAATGTATTTGAATACCGAGACACGATATGTGTGCACTAAATGTGCAGAAATATCGGCACGAAGGCAACGAAGGGAATACGCGACGAATATCTAATAGTTTTCTCGCGATATTTAATTAATTTCGGGACGAAAGTGTATTAATAGCAGCAGCAAGTGACGATAGAGAGTAAAGAAGAAGGCTAATAATGAATAGAAGTAATTATGTGACGATAGATAATGTAAGCGTACCATTTACGTACGCAGCTGTCAAAACGTCTTAACTCAACGAAGTCCACGGAACGAATGACCCCCGCGTCGCGTCACGTACCTCGGCGAATATGGGCTTTGGTGGGGGGAGACAAGGCAGGCCTCGCGCGGCAATACACGGCTCTTATCGCACGCCGCGTGACGTAAACATCACGGCTCGTGGCCTAGCCGTCTGAACAGAGCTACCGGTAGAATTGAAATATTACGCGTAATATATTTCCTTCGTTTATAAAATATGTAGGATCTATGTACATAGAGGAGTGTGCTTTAATTAAGTTTGTAAAACTTAACCAGACGTCTTAGTAAAATTATATTCATAAATTGAAGGGTTGGATGTAATAAAAATTGGAAAATTAAATATTGTTAAACTGTATTTTAAAAAATATAGCCTTGTAAAGCACATCACGGCACACATTTTTTCTATTTGCAGTTTTTTTATCGAATCGTTAGTATTCGAGATAAAAATTATAAACTAAAAAAATTTCTTCGACCAAAATCATTATTTCTTTAAACATAAATTGCGATAACTTGAGTAAATATTAACGGATCGTTATGAAACTTGAAACATAAAACTCAGAAAACTCTAGCGAAGCCGTATAATGTATGCACGAAACCCTTATGTTAAAAAATGTAGTAATATTTAATTAAAAAGTAACACTGGACATGACCCATGTTTTTCAACGTTCGCCGTTAAAAAGTATCGAGGCAATTTTGACGTACAGATAACTTGCAGCGACAAAGTTTTTCCTTAATATACAAGGAAGTTTTTCACCAATTTTCACACTGATTAATAAATAATTGTAGAAGATATGACGATATATATAAATGTCGCGTACTGCGCTACTTACCACACGCATTACACTGCAAAGACATGACTTTCTCATTATTATATGATTATATATTGCGATACTATTTTCGAAATATATATTAACATTTTTATTATAGTATTTTCATCCAATATTATTGGTTCTTTTATAAATTTTTCTTTTTCTCCTTTTTTCTATATTTCATTTTTCAGGAATTACTAAATTGAGAGCTTAATTGTTGGCAGTATCAAGCCATTTATCGACGTGCGTTACGAAAAGTAGCACGTTTCAATTTTCTTACGAAAACTAGCACGTTTCGGTTTGCCACGAAAAGAAGCACGTTTTATCGTTTCTGACGAATACTAGCACGTTTCGTCTTCCGCCGCGAAGAATTGCACATTTCGTACTGTTGCGGCGAAAACTAGCACGTTATCTGGTTTGGCTACGAAGAATAGCACGTTTTGGATTATACTGCAGACTGCAAAACTATTACGTTTCTATCTATTTCATTCATATTGAATATTTCTCACTTTCGTCTTCTATATTATGATCAGATCAGGACAAAGTTTTAACTCGAACATATCCGATCATATCTGACTTATATGGCCCGCAAAAATCAAATCGTGTCGGTTTCTGTGGTATAAATTTTTTTTGTAGACACCCATTCAAATTTGCTTCTTTCCATCGCTACAAATAGTTTTCCCAGTAAAAGACGAAACATGCTATTTTTCGTGACAAACCACCCAAATATGCTAGTTTTCGTAGCAAACCGCTCAAACGTGCTAGTTTTCGCAGCGAAAGATGAAACATGCTATTTTTCGTGGCAAGCCGCTCAAACGTGCTAGTTTTCGCAGCGAAAACCAAAACGTGCTAGTTTTCGCAGCGAAAACCAAAACGTGCTAGTTTTCGCAGCGAAAAACGAAACGTGCTACTTTTCGTAAGAAAATTGAAACGTGCTACTTTTCGTAACGCACGTCGTTATTACGAATATGGTCTGCAGTGAGCAGCATGGTTTTATGCCAATGCAAACTACCGTATCAAATCTTTCTGTCTTTTGCAACTATGCCTCAACCAATCTTGACCGTGGCAACTGGGTAGATACTATCCCATCAAAAAGAATCTCATTTAAAAACATTGTCGTGAATTAATAGCTTTACAAAACTAATGATATACACAAATTGCGCCAATTATCACAATGGCTATTTATACAGAGAAAAAAATGTATTAAATAATATTAAGCAGATATATTTTTATACAAATAAATATTTAATACGAATAAATATTTTATTCAAAATACTTGACGCTGCTCTCCGAATTGGTGTTGCTAAACTGAATAAATATGTATAAATTGCATTAAAATCTTTTTCTTTCTTGTCTCAGTGGTGTCTTGTCTTGTTTTATTTTATTTATTAACCAAGACAATTAACCTTTTCTTGGTTTCGCAGCACCAAGTATTTTGAATAAAATATTTATTCGTATTAAATATTTATTTGTATAAAAATATATCTGCTTAATATAATATAATACATTTTTTCTTTGTATAAATAGCCATTGTGATAATTGGCGCAATTTGTGTATATTATTAGGTTTGTAAAGCTATTAATTTACGACAATGTTTTCAATGGGATTCTTTTTGATGAGTATTAATTTACGACAATGTTTTTAAATGGGATTCTTTTTGATGGGATATGATTTACGATAGAAAATCTCAGTAGAGAAGATTCTACATTATTGACTGCAAAATCCTTAACTGCAGAACTCTTAAATTCTTATTTAACAATTTAGAAAAATTGTATACCTACTGAATTAAGTAACGAGTTTCTTGTGGTTACGAAAGGAAAAATATCGAAAGAAAGAGGCAAAACTATTGTCTCCCTTAGAAAATGTTTGCAAAGCCTGCCTTCAAACAATTAAGTACTGTTTTTTGTATCGTATAAATAACAGTTTGAATTGTAGGCTAAATTTTTTTTATTTCTCATTTTATAAGATTTGTTCGTTATTTTATGTAAAACAGCTTAAGATGACAGTAATTGGGTCCTTTACTCTACGTGTGACTTGTTTGAAGGCATGCTTTTTCTACGCTATGCTTTGGCTCGGCTTGTCAACGACTCACGCGGATTTCTCTCCGGAAATCTATTTCAAGGATCAATACACTAAGGCGCTCAAAAATGGTATTTCTTCAAAGCCCGTGTAGGCTATAAATTGCAAGATGATATTGCTTATTAGTAATTTGCGTATAGTAGAACCCTTTCACGTATCGTAAGCCGAAAAGTATTAAAAATTCACGCTGTTACTGACAGTCCCGCAGATAGTGATGGGATTCGAATCTGTCTTGAATAATGAGTACTTTTAAGGACTTTTAACATGATTCGAAGCTTAATACTCTTGAAAAGTCTAGAGTCTTGATAGATCTTGAAAGTCTTGAAAACTCTTGATAAATCTTGAATGTCTTGAAAGTCTTGAAACTCTTGCTTCAAAGGCTTGGTAGGTTTTGGACCCGTATCTACGTCCACCGTCGACTCGCAGGACAATACAGTCATAAATAGTGTTCCTGATTTCTCGATACTTTTTCTTTCTCGAGAAATCAGAAATCAGATCATACGTGTTGATAATTCTCGAGAAATTGAAGGAAATATTACAAAATTTATATTTGTAGAATAATGTTGATAATATTTATCAAAAACACAAGAAAACGTTTGTTCATTACTGTCCACTTTGCACAAAACTTGTATAAATGAAAAAACAGATATTAAATATAATTGATTATTGTAAAATAGTTTTTAACCTATTTGTTTCCTTCTTTTTTGGGAGGGGGGGGGGGGATAAAATCTGTGGCTGTAGAAAATTTTCTTTCGTTTTGATTGGACGTTGACTTGATAGTATGTAGCACATTCAAAAGTTATGGGAAATTGGGTGTCCTTCCAGTGGACTGAAAAATATGAAATTCCTTAGTTAAGTCGGGAATTTATCTTTTCCTATGTTGAAACTAAATTTTTGGAATTGTTTTCTTAATGGTAATTCCTCATTTTGAGGATCCGTAAGTTACCGTTATATTTTCTGAAAAACCTAGCTACTTAGAATTTGCTTTGCCGTTTTATACATATCTGTTTTAGAATTAAATGAAAAAACGCGTCTTTTGAATCTTTTTAAAGAGGTTCTGGATTACCTTTGCAAACATTTTCTAAGGGAGACAATAGATTTGTCTCTTCTTTTCGATATTTTTCCTTTCGTAGCCACAAGAAACGCATTACTTAATTCAGTAGGTATACAATTTTTATAAATTGTTAAATAAGAATTTAAGAGTTCTGCAGTTAAGAATTTTGCAGTCAATAATGTAGAATTTTCTCTAGTGAGATTTTCTATTATAATTCATATAGGTTCTAATGTTACTAATAAGATTTATTATAAATTGTAGATGTGTTTATACGTTCTCGATTTGCTAGACTAAAATTTCTCGAGAAATAAGAAATAAGCAATTATAATATTTCTCGAGAAATTCTCGAGAAAGAATTCTCGAAATGGCCGATCAACCTGGCTAATTTTTGACAACCAGATGTTCATTTTCAAGACCTATCAAGAATTTAAGAGTTTTAAGCTTCGAATCATGTTCGAAGTGCTTGGAAGTTTTCGTCATATATGTAGAATCGAAGCGTTCAACTAAAATGTATTTAAACAGTATAAATAATACTATGTAATATGTATAAGTATTAACATTCATTTATCGAACGATTAAACATTGAGAATAAAATAGAATTCAATTGGCATAGAAAATCATTTGCAAATCCAAGGCCAAAGCTTACTAATTCCTTCATATCTCGAGTTGTATCGATCATAGTTAATAATAATTTATACTGGCCGGTTAGTGCAAATGTTGTTAACATTATTTGTCATAGTAATAGCCACTGGAATGGATATTTTAGCGGAAAATTCATTTTTGCCGACGAATTCGTTGGATTTCGCAATTGTAATCAACCGTCGACTTTGTTTTGATTGCAGGACATAGTTTCTCGAAGTGAATATACGGAGCTCACGGAGCTCCATGTACTCAGTCGTCGTCGGCCCCTCGGGCCGGGAGGACCTCCGGGGACCCTGGAGCTGCCGGGCCACGTGGAGCTGCTGGAGCTGCTGGAGCTGCTGGACCTGCTGGACCTGCTGGACCTGCTGGACCTGCTGGACCTGCTGGACCTCCTGGGGACCTGGTCAGGGTTTCAGCCCTGGTCCTTCCTGCGCCACCTGGACCATTCGGACCTACTGGACAACTTGGACTTCCTGGGGACCTCGTCACGGTTTCAGCCCTCGTCTTTCCTGCACCCCCTCGGCCCCCTAGCTGAGGTTAGCTTATTCGTTTGGTGCCGATGAAATTTTCGGGTTCGTTAAAAGCCATTCAAAATGTTAATATTCTGCCAAGGCCAAAACCGATTTCTCTTCCTTTTTAACTGATTTCTTCGATTGTTTTCCATCATCTGTCCTATTTCATACATTCCTTCGTGGATTTTTGCATGAGTCGATCTATTTCGTGTATTTCTTCGATGGGATTGCATGATTTATTTTATTTGATGCATTTCTTCGATAGGTTTACATGATTTATTTTATTTGATACCTCCCCAGATTTGGGATCTCCCCAGTAGTAAAAGACATATACAAGAAAATGCAGGGTGCATGGCTGCAGCTGCGAAAAGTACATATTTTGCAATGAACATTGCTGTATCAAATTATTTCTGGCCTGAACGAATTTCAAGTTAGTTGGGAGTCGTTGGAGCGAGACAGAACGTCAACAACCTTTACCTAATTCGTGATCTGCCAGTTGAACTTTACCTGCGACAGTGATCGGATGTCAGTCAACGCGTGAGCATATTATTTCGTGATATCTCGATTCCTGGATTAATTGCATCGATTACTGGACCATGTGGGAGGTCGCTTAACAAGATTCCACTACAATTCAACCAGTATCTAGAAGACTTCTCGAGCAATACTTTCCTCGAAGAGCTGGGAGTCGTTGGAGCGAGACATAACGTCAACAACCTCTACCGAATTCGTGATCTGCCAGTTGAACTTTACATGCGATAGTGATCGGATCTCAGTGAAATCAAGCTTCCTGTCTGCATGGATAGTAGTGAGACTGTGTTCAACGATCGGTGAGTGGTACATTTTCATTTTTCAATTTTTCTGCATGCTATTGAACAAATGATTGCTGTAGCAAGCACAGTGACCACGAATACATACTTAGTTCTCGTAAACAGTAACAATAAATTTCAAATTCGAGGTCAGAGTGCTAATATCGTGTTTTAAATATTAGAAATTATTTTTCTTGAATTTTATAATCAAAACTTGATGCTTTGAATACGAGTTACACTTCTCAAGTTTAATTATATTCGAGTCATTAGATTATCTTAATAAAACGAGAATGGAAAGCATTAATTTCTTATGGATTTTCAACTATATTACTTGCAGCTCTTTCTCATACAAATATTAATAATTGAGAATGACAGTTGATATTGATACTACTTGGTCACTGTGCTCGCTACTTCTACTATTCTCTCTCTTTACAATATTTAAACCAGTCTGGCAATAAGTCATAGTTTATGAACTTTAGCCATAAGACTTTTTCCAAATTTTCAAAAATGCGCTAAGCATTGGTGGAACATAGACCAGAAATATTTCGTAGAAATGGGTCACTTTCGTAGGTACCTCCAAGTGGTGTGCTCGGCTCCTTGGTAACGTTTCCCAAGCATTGAGACTTTCGAAACGGAATCAAGCTAAAGCCTACGATCTAGTTTAAGGGTCCAGATCAAGCCAAACTCACATTCGGTGAGCTTGGTTCGGTCTGGACATCTATTCAAAAATGCACTTGCGTAAAAGTTGCTACTCCTTTTTCGAATTAGAGTCACCCCTATATACCCCGCGGCGTGTATACACTTATTAACCCTTTGGACTTTAAATTAAAATCTTTTGAAAGAACATAGTAGCCTTTTCTCTCTAAATATTGCAACCAAAGTTCAAAGGGTTAATATATTTTCGCAAGATTTTCAGGAAATCGTGCGTTTTGATTTAAGTAAGAGAATTGTAAAGACCTACGTACGTACAGAGACATAGACGAGAATGGAAAGTGTATATCTCTTTCGCGTCCGCGACATCTATTAAAAAATGCACTTGCGTAATTCGAGCGATAAGCTTTTGTTCCGTCTCGTTCTTTTTACATATAAGAGTGCCAAATGCACTTTTCTAGAAATACAATTCGCCTTCGACCACTGATTTCGATTTCGAGCAAGGTGTTGCTCGACTGTAGAGCGCGACAGACTGTGCTGGTATCACGGCTTTTTACGAGTGTCTAAAGTCGTAGTACTTACCTGAGTCTCCATGTAGAAACGAAATTTCGGTGCATCGAGGGCGAATGTCGCGTCGCGTCGCGTCGCGTCCCGTCTGACCATTGCTAGTCAAGACCATTGTTAGTCGATGATGCCCGCCAGTTCATGACCATTCTGAGTTCTATATCCTGTCGAATACCGGGCTTCTATACCGGGCTTCCAAGTCGATGCGCTCTGTAGTCTCAGATGGCTCGTTCTCGGCCACACGCGACATGTAGAAATGAAAATTCGGTGCATCGAGAGTGAATGTCGCGTCTGTCGGCTTTAGACAGAAGACCCTTGTAAGTCGATGATGTGCGCCAGTTCATGACCATTCTGAGTTCTATATCCTGTCGAATACCGGGCTTCTATACCGGGCTTCCAAGTCGATGCGCTCTGTAGTCTCAGATGGCTCGTTCTCGGCCACACGCGACATGTAGAAACGAAAATTCCGTGCATCGAGAGTGAATGTCGCGTTTAGTCTCCTTTGCAATCTCAATCGGGAGATTCTTAGCTTTCGCATATCCCTCGTAAGTTACGCAAGTGCGTTTGTCAATTCTTTTCTATCTCTGCAATGAGATACTTAGAATCTGTTTGTCACTCGAAAGCATCGAGCAAAGCAAAGAGATCGACGAGAACCTTTCTCGTCTATTTCTCTCACGCGTGTATGTTAACCCTTTAGACTTTAAAGTAGAGTCTTTTGAAAGAATTTTAGTAGCCTTTTACCGAATATTGCAATCACAGTCCGAAGGGTTAATATACCGAAGCATAGTCTGTTAAGACTATGAAATTGTAAAATCTCTTTCGCGTCCGCGGATTTTTTTTTAAATAGTAGAGTGAGATTGCCGCTTCCCTCATTGCTTGCAATACGGGACGCGATGAGTTGATTATAATGGAGGGTGGATGGGATTAGAGTTTTTTTTCGGGATGAACCTTTTGTTGGTTCCTCATCTCCGATTCGATATCTGAACCGAAGGGATCGATGGATCTTTGTTTCCATCCATCTCTTTGGTTTAGTAGGCTAAGGGTTTCATGTACAGGGAGATCGACGGAACTATGATTCCATCTATCTCTCTACGGGTCTCAAAACGCAGTAACCTCCACGCGGTGAGACCTGGTAATCGGTGAGAACCGAGCCGATAGCTGCGATTGTATAAGAATTTCTTTGAGTTGCAATACTTTGGTGAAATGTGAGAATAAAATATGTAACTTGAAATGTTATTTGATTGTTCCTACCCTACCCAAAAGCACGCGTATAGTGTTAAGATAGAAGGATGTGCAAGTTGGAAACTTTTAGCGAGATACTGGAACTGATGGGTTTTCGACAATTTTTAAAGTCCTCTCTTCTTCAGCACCTTATTGAAATATACCAAGTTACAAGTCCTTGGCATTCAGGTATTCCACTTTACATCGTGTTGTTGTTTATATAAATTTTTATGTTAAAATAAGTAATTTTACGTTAAATAAACTCGAATAGGACAGCAAGATTAAAAGGCGTATGTGTTCTTGTTTTGTTGTGATGCTTCTTTCTCTGATGTTGCACGGAACACGTTTATAAAACGATTTTTATATTGTTACTCTAACAGAATCATTTGTAAATCGCGGGTTTCGAATGACCTAGTTTTACACGTGTTATATTCTAATTCCTACCACGCGTAGCGTTATCATCTGTTTCGAGACTTCACCGGTAACGTTGCATACGACACTAAAATGGTAAGGGGGTCCTAGGACCCCCCAAACCAGTGACAGAAAAATACATTGGTTGATAGGTCTATCCTATAACTCGTCTGTGGTATTTTATAGTATTCGCATGCAATCAACACGCGAGTCAGAAAGAAGTATATTTTTCCAACACTTTAATTGTTGAATTCTTAAAATAATGAATATTTCTATTTACGACATTTGCAACAAATGATACGTATAAAATGGGCTTAAAAACGACATATTATACATACATTTGCGACAAGTTGTAAATACATTTACGACGCGACGTAAAATACCGACCCACGACTGGTTCTTGTACTACAGTTTCGACGGTGAAATTGAATTACAAGAAAATCATTATTTTTCACTTTTTAATCCCTTATTGATCAAGTCAAAAAAATCATTTAACCTATGTAAAACTTTTGTTTTTACATATTCTGCATTTCCTTTTTTACACGCGTACCTAATTTTCTCGCGTTGCATAATCCATTACCAATTAAGAATCTATACATAATTCCCTTAAGATCTAAGGTTCCCAACAATACCAAAATTTACTTTACATACCAACTGGGGAAGTCTCCTTGTAACCTCACATATTCCTTACAATAAAATAGCGCGCGTAAAGCGTAAACAGAGCCGCGCATGCGTGCTAACCAGAATTTCGCAGAAGGAGGGAGGGGGCCAAGGTGTAATTTAAGCTGGGGAACGCGAGTTCTCGCCGAATCGTACGTTTAGTTGTGGTTGTGCGTTGCCGTGCGTACAATTCATTTTATTTGCACATTTGACACCAGTTTGACGCCGTCGAGGAAGAAAAACTCAAGATGCCACGAAAAACCAAAAAGGGAAACAACCCGTTCTTCTTCTTCATGCTTGACTGGAAAGAGGAGCAGGAGCAGAACGGACGCACATTCCCCGGAGGCTTGAAAGATGTTTCCAGGGACCCAGATATAAACGAGGCTTGGAAGGTCCGGTTTCAAAACTTTTGATTTTCCCTACATTTGCATAATAAAATTTCACAAATTCCCTCTCAAACGTCTTCGATTGTTGCGCGATTACACACCGGAACGATACATTTCCTCGAAATTCCTCGAACAGTAATCCAAACCGATCGCCGGTTAACAAGTGTATTTACCGATCAAAATATTATCCCAGTCGCTTAGAGGACGGCGTTTTTTTCCGAAGGTGATTCACGATTCAAAACGAAGAATATAGTTCCTTTGTTGGCTAACGAATCTCGGATAAAACGATCTTTTGTTGACGAGTTCCTTGCGCCAAATAATTGTCAATTATTTGTCCTTCCTCGGCATTAATCGGCAACTGTTTACTTTCGTGACCTTGAAATTCCTGATTTTATTCTTAAACACAATATTCTGTCTTTACTTTATACTGTACAATTTGTACGCACAAGACTTTGTATTTCGCTATGTGAGATGCACAGAGTTAATTAATTAATGCTTGTTCTGTAAGAGAAGCTTGCAATGATTTGCGATGGTTTGTAGAATCTCAGCAAGCCGGACAAGGCCTACTATGAGAGGAAAGCGAAGGACAGTAAGATCGAAGGGCAAGGGTCCATGGGTAAGAAGACGGCACTCGGGGAAAGCTTAGACGAAGTCATGGCCCTGGAGAAAAGGGAATTAGAATTCCACCAGAATATGCTACAATACATAGACTCTGTGATCGCCATTGGTACTCAGCACAAAAGTAAATACCTTATATATATCTCAGCGTTGGAAATAACATTGAACTTTAGTTTTAGTTCAGCTCTTAACAGACGACGCTGTTATTTTTTCCAGATTTAGAGAAGATAAAGTTTATATTCATACACGTAAACTGGTTCTACAAGAGGGAAATAGGGATCAACAGGTACAAGTTTGTACCTGCCGAGCTGGCCGTGGCAGAGTTCAGCCTGGAGAGTGGCATTGAGAACGTGTACCACGAAATAATAAATGCGAAGATAGATCTGGGCTTCAAACGCGACGCGATCGAAACCAGCATGGAAACTCATAAGATACCTATACAGATCCCGGAAGGACAGAGCGACTTCACTGTTATGTACAATAAGTTGACTGAGATTCTGAGGTCTAACATGACTGGGACTAGATTCCCTCCACTGTTCGTTACGAAAGATCTGACTCCGGCTGTGAAATCGCTATTGGAACAAATGGCCGAAGCGTCGAGTAAGTGCTTGAACGGCGCTTTGAACGTTGCAGAGGTTTCTAATCTGCGGTTTGTATTTTAGACGAGTCGGCGAATGACTTCGTTGTGTACTCACTGGAAGCTCTGTTCGGGGCACTGCGGAACGCTGCGGCGACGAAGGTCGACGATGTCAGTATACCACTTGTTGTCGCTGAACACGAATTCGGGAAAGACGCCTTCTGCTCAGTGCGCAACTTGGAGTGCGACGTAAGGAGTTACGGAGATAATTTTTAAGATGAGTGTTTGGGGAGTAAATAACAAGTGAAATTTGATTTTCTTGCGCAGTATCATAAGAATATTGACGGCACGTCGCAGTACTGCAGCATGGCTATGGTGAAACGATGGGGTTTCACCATCTGCGACTACTGCTGCGAATACTTGGGCATGGAATTGATCGAAGGCATTCACTGTCCCATTCCGATTGAGACACTTCCAAATTTCAGCAATCAAGACTCGCTCGATAGTCGAATGAACAACTTGTCGATCAAGGATCAGTGCAAAGTGGTTTCCATGACTGGCGTAAGTAACATTGAGACGTAGAAACGATGAGCAGAGAAATGCTGAGCAGAGAGGAGCGAGAAGTTTATTTAGTTAGTCGGCTCCACAAGGGAGTTTTTTATTTATTTATTTATTTGTATGCGGGTGGGTACCCTTTGGTAAAATACAAAATACACGTGAACAGAAGACGGAGATAATTAAGTAACAAATAACACTATACAGTATAGGCAAACGCAGTTGCCGTGCATTATAGCTAAAAGTTGGTTCTTAAAAGACCGGTTAGTATTCGGAAAAAATCAGCAGCGTGGCCGAAACCGAAAACCGAAATTTTCTGAGGTTCCTAGGCGGAGTATTAAATTTGAATAATTCCAGAATCGAAGGGCAGTCGATCTCACTATTTATAATCTTGAAAACGAACATTAAATCCGATACAGTTCTGCGCTGTTTTCCTTGAAGCTTGTGCTTCACGAAACTCCAAATGTTTTAAATCGCCAGTGCAAACGTTACTGTGCTCTTCTCTTTCCACGTCGCGCGAAAACGGCAAAAAATACGGAGCTCTCATTTTAAAAATCGCCTGTTTTCTACGGAATTACAGACTAAAATGCTATACGTGTAAATCAGCATAGTAGAAGACACTTTTCTCCTTCGAATCCTCAAGGACCCACTCCTTCTTAAAGTACAAGGCCGCGACTAGGAAGAGCACGCTTTTGTGGAACAGACTGTAAATAAAAATTTTGAATGACGAATAAAAGTCGAGAGAAAATTCCAAGTTTAACTTCATTCGACGTCGAGTGTTGCTAAGTCCCTCGTTATTAGAAGTGAAATCGCTGTATACTGCTTCTTTGAGTGGAGTCGAAATTTTTAAATGATTTTAAACAGGTGAGCGATGAACACAGGATGAGGGTGTCCGCGCGAACTTATCAAGAGGACCAACGACGACGGAATGAGTGTAAACCGTTAGTAATAATAGATCACAGCGTGTGCAATAATACGGTGAACACTTCTGGTGTACGTATTCAATTTACTGTTTGATTCAAATGCAAAACATTCCGCGATTGTAACTTTTTGTTTCTTACGTCTTCAGATTCCCGGAAGGCCGCTGCGACCCCCCAAGACAGTGGGTAAGTGTGTACTTCTACGTACTGCTTAAGTTTATTTACTTTTCGGAACAGATAAGTTATTTTCAAATACTTTGTGCGATTTCAGCACGAGCTCTTACTGAAATGCAGGCGGAGAATAGTCTGTTCAGCACCTCAGATTTCCCACCAATCGGTAAACGAATGATTACTTATTTATTTATGCGGAACTACTTATTTTTATTGCTGTTTAAATACAGTCGAACCGCGATAACTCGAGTCTCAAGGGAAGGGAAAGATTCTTCGAATTATAGAGGCTTCGGCTTATCGATTTTTTAAGAGAGGTTCAACAAACGAAAATTCGGCTTAGGTATACGTACAGAAAAAGAATTATAAGACAGGTTTTATGCTGGAAATATTAGTCTTTATTGCATATTTAAGAAAAATGATTTTGCTTTGTGCTGGTCCATTAATGTATTGTAAATCAATAGCATTTTTAATCTTGAATAATGCAGAGAAAACGTTTACCTCAATATTTTTATATCTTTCTACGAAATAAATTTAATTTTGTAATACATAGGTAGAAGTAAAGTTCGACTTGTAGAGGTCGGAGTTCTTCTAAACTCGAGTTGTAGAGGTGAAATACATAACTTAACATGCGAAATATACCTAGTTCGAGTGGAGGAAGTTTTATTTCGAGTTGTAGAGGTGTTTACAGCGGAGCGGAAGGGAATGAAGAAAATTGTGTTATAGAGGTTCTCGAGTTATCGAGGTTCGACTGTATTAACAATTCTCTGATGGGCGAGCAAATGAGTATAAATCAGAATTATTAGCTTTGCAAGAAGACACTTAGAATATTTAAAGTGTTATGTAAGATCGGGTGTTAAATTTTGGACGTGAAAATTGATAACATATGTGTTAAAAAAAAAATCTTTTTTAGCATTATTTTTCTTTTTGAACTGTTAGGCGAACTTTAATTATAACGGTCTTAAATAAAGTGCATACAAGGTTTATTAAAAGGTAAAAGACATGTGGAACTTCAAATTTTTCAACATATCTCGAAAAATGAAAAAATGTTAGATAGGACAGGGTGATCGTGGAGCCGAAACCGCAACCTTTTAGCGAATAAATAAATACTGTACATTGTTCACACAGGTGGAAGAGGCACCGTGATGAAGAAAGAACCGCGAGATGCTAAGTTTTCGTCACTGGGTAAAGGTAAAACGATTCGATAATCATCGATTATATACATATTGCAGAACGCTTGAAGTTGTATACCAAGTAACTTTATTAACTTTTATTGTTTCGGAATATTTTGATAATATCAAAAGTATTATTATTATGAAGTACTTGGATGACACTTGAAAGTATTATATTACACAGTATTTTGTTGCTTAAGTTTGATTATTATAGGCAGTGATACTCCACGTTAAATGGAACATTTATTAGTAGAACTGTACAAGCATTTTTGTTGGAAATCAGAAGTACGAAAAATGTGATACTTCTGCGCATGTATGACCATTGATAAATTAAACGTTTATTTTTGATTCCTGCTATAAAAGATGTTGAAATATTTTGTGTATCCTCGTTACAAGTAAATAACATTCCCTGTACTCGCAAAATTTAACGTTTCTCTGTTGATGGACTTTAATTTTGCACTAAAAAATGTCCGATTTGACGTGGGTATTTTCGTAAGTTACAGTTTTTATTATAGTTGAACATTTCATACGTTTGCGCAGGACGCGGAAAGTGCTGAAGACCTAGGAGCGACGCCAGATTTAATCGTACTATTATTTAACACATATAGTTACCTTCATTTTCTTATATTTTATGATATTTGACTTTATTGGAACGTATTTTGGAAAATATTCACTTATGATCGTCCAGGGGTTATATAATTTAACATACATATGTTTAGACGAGTTTATATTGTAAGAGAGAATAATAATACAACGTGTATCAAATTCGGGATACGAATAGAGAAACAAAAAAAAAAGATAGGTATAAGTATATATATTAATAGCGTATATTACCGTTCCAATGGTAAAGTTACGAAACTTCCAAAACTGCATTAACTTTAAAGCTTTAACCACATGTTTTTAGCTCAGACTTGCAAAAATTATATTTCTGGAACGACGTAAAATGCAATCCAATGTACCAATACAATTACAATATGTTATTCCACTTTTCTAATTCTGAATTCTCAAATACAAATGTACACTTTCATAATGATTAATGAGTTGAATTTATTTCGTGATGAACCCTATAAATGCTGAAGCTCCTAATACATTACTGATTTGAATTTACTTAAAAAAAGATGTGATCTCTGAACTATACTTCGTTAATTATTCAGTTTGAGTAGTTATGACGAACTATGTACACTCAAAAATACAAATACTGTCTATCTCATCCTCGAATTTCAATTCTTACTGTTAATTTTATTCTAATCTCACTTGCATCGTAAATCAGTAAAAGATTTACTAATTTTAAAATTGTATTCAAATCGAAACTCGCGCCAAATATGCACGCACCAGCGCGGTGTCCCATTAGCACCATTTACTAAACAAATTTTCATACTAATATATATAATCTACTATACTAATTTCGTAGTGTTTAAACCTACTTCCATCAATTAAAATTTCCTAAAAGTCGTTTATTCCCTGTCCCCCTTTTCTGGCGCCAAATATAGCGCCACCTAGAGGGCTTATTCCTCATTAAATTCAAAATGTAGCGACAAAACACTGTTTTACATTACAAATAATTCATTCTCTATTAAAATAATCTAAAACTAATGCAATCACCCGTTCACGTGTCTCTAGCAGACAAATTTACATGAAAGCTGAGGTTACGAGCCAGAAAACATAAACACAGTGAATCGTAAACAAACTCTATAGGTAATTCTCCTTCGCGGTTTACTTGTTTTTGCGATCCTCCTTGCTAATACTTACTTCACCTCGAACAGGAAGCGTTGAAAATATTTCCGAGGCTCTTCGTCGATTGACGTTACGAATTCTCGGAAAATAAAATTCCCCTGGAATTCCAAGCTCGGTTAATCTCGGAGCTAAATTCTACCCTCGAATCATATGAAGGGAGCAAAAATTCTCAAACACAAAATTTAAATAGAAAGAGTATTTCATTCCTGTTTTTACTACAAGCTCGCATAAATACGTACACAAATATATAAGTCCGACGATCGCTTAGCAGAGAGTACAAGCGTATGTTTGATAATAAAAAAGAAATTACCATGTACAAAGTAAACGTATACATATATAAATCATATTAAATTATCCTAACCGATATATATGTCGTTAAATACCAGTGGGTGATCGTAACGTAAATGTGCATGTGACTCAGTTGTGTGAGATTATTCGTTGTATAAAAGTATAAGCTGTAAACGAGGGAGGTCCGTGATGGTTGTCGCCCAGCATTTCGGGAGATGTGTCGCATTCTCATGGTGATTCACGACGAGGCGAGTTACTTCCGGTAACTGTTGCGCGGCGGCAGATATTGATTGCTACCGCCATCTCCGCCGAACCCTCCTCTCCCTGTAATCAATTAAAAAAAAGAAAAGAAGTTAACTGAAGATTCAAAAGGTTTTGAATTCGACGCGCAATGCTTTCGCGCCAACTGCAGCGACACCTGTGCGACGCGCAATACTATGGTAGATAAGAACTTTTAATGCATTTCAACTATTTTTTTTTAACTTTAGACGCTTTTTAAGATGCAAGCTTTTGCTCTATATCCAAATTTATTCTTCGGGAATGTATAGTGTAATTTATTAATCTTTAGGTACTGACAAGCTTGTGGAATATGACCTTTTAAGTGAACTTGGAGTGTGTTTACATGAATCTATGTTCTGTTTAATCCTGTGTCATAAATCTTATTGAGCAGTCAAGTCATTCGACGCGGGAATTGTTCAGGCATTTAGAGCTATATCTTTATTTATAATCGTACTTACCACCTTGGTACCCTCCTGAGCCACCTCCACCTCCTTGATATCCGCCCGCACCTCCTCCTCCTCCCCCTTGGTATCCTCCCGCACCTCCGTAACCACCAGCGCCTCCACGCGAGTACTGCGCTTGGCCCTCGTATTGAACATCAGCCGTGTATCCGTTCGCGTCGTCAGCCATGTACTTCACGATCTGTGTCCTGGAATCTGGCAGCAGGACTCTGTACTCCCCCGTCACTGTGTTACCATCGCTGCTCTCACGTTGGGAGTAGTCGTTGCCACTGGGAGGATCGTACACCTCGTATTGGAAGTTGTACGGCTGGGGCTGAAAGACGGAGAGATGATGGTAAAGAAAAATATACCTCTCTCTTTTTTTTGCCCATTTTATAGTGCCAATTTAATTAAAAATTTAAAATAGAAATTTAAAAATATTCCCTTTTTTAGTATAATTTTTAGTAACTTAATAAAGATCAGTTTTGAAAAATAAGCGATTTTTTCTCAAAATCCAGGGGGTGCATGTGCCCCTTTTGCACCCCCCGTCCGGACGCCCATGACGAGGATTCCACTGCGCATCTTCCAGAGCTCACGCAACAACTTGGCGTTAAAGGTACAGAGAATCCCCGTTATAAGCCCGTTTTTGCCTCCCGTTGACTATCCCCACCATTTCGTGGGAGCCTGCGGACGAGAGTGAGAGAGCCGGACAACGAGCGAGTGACAACGAAAGAGTCAGACACGAAGTTGCCGTCGGGTATGAAAGAGAGAATCACGTCGGCGATCCACTATGCGCTCGCCGCCAGCCCCGTTCGTCGAGCTTATAACGGGGATATACTGTACATCGAACTAGTGTTCCTCATTTCTCGATATTTTTCGCATTTCGAGAAATGAGAAATCAAATTATATTTCTCGAGAAATCTCAAGAAATTAAAAAAATATTGCAAAATTTATACTTCTGGAATAATGTTGATAATATCTATCTAAATTTTTATTTGTGCCCAACTTAGACAAAACTTGTGTAAATGAAAAAAAGAAGATATTAAATATAATTGATAAATTTGTTTATTTAATATAAAATGTGAGCAAGGCGAAACATTACTTTTTCGTTTTAAAATAGTTCTTTAATGCCAATCTACTTCGTTTTTTTATGACAAAATTTGCGGCTGTAGGAAGATTTCTTTCATTTTGATTGGATGTTGATTTAATTGTATATAGAGCACCTATATAGAACAATCTTCGTATGTATTGCTAACATTTATTACAGATTGTATATGTGTTTATATGTTCGCGATTAACACACAATTTCAACTAACTGAAAATTCAGTTCTGACTACAAATGGGATTTATAATATTTTTCCTACACTGAAGATTCTCGAGAAACACTGTAATTTCTCGAGAAATGAGAAATAAGAAATTAGAAAATTTCTCGAGAAAGAATTCTCGAGAAGGAACACTACTTCGAGCTACTTCGCTTACCCTTCCATTGTCACGCCCGTAGCCACCAAAACCACCGCCCTGGTAGCCTCCGTCTTGGTAGCCTCCGCCACCACCAGGGCCACCGAACTGTCCAGGGGTTCCGTAAGCCGTGGAGGGTCGCCCGCCAAAGCCACCAGTGTCGCCACCGCCGCCACCACCTCCCGGGGCTCCGTAATTAGTGGAAGGCCTCCTGAATCCCCCCGTGCTGCCTCCGTCCCCAGAGAATCCACCGAATCCACCTCCGCCTGGTCTGTTGTACTGGTAACCACCTCCACCACCACCGCCGCCACCTGGCAGTAGCCCAGCGAGGGCATCGCTGCTCAGGCACAGTACCACCAACAGCACCTTTGTTAACTGCAACAGGATCGGTTTCATCCCTCTGTAGCACTTTCTGCGATCGCAGATTACAATATAGAATGGGAGGTGAAACTTTGGAAGCTAGATCCACAGCTTCGAATTTCTTATTATAGATTCAATCGCGGAGAATGGCTTGGAGTAAACTCGCTCTTAAGCTTGTCGAGACAAATTCGAAGAGGACATTAAGCGAATTGTGTCACTGAGTTTTGCAAACTGAGACCCTGTAATTAGTAATTTGGCTCGGGTCAAGCGAAATTTAGCTAACGCGTTTCTTCAGGGTAGAAATCATTTCTCCGAGGGAATGAGATTAACGACCTGCACGCAGAATGGATAGATCGAACGGTTTCGTCACCTAATGTCATTAACGAGACTGACAAAAAGGGTCGTGGAAAACGCTGATGTCGAGTTCAGTAGAAAGCTTGGAGTATCGCGTGCTGGCGAGATTCGTGTGGCGAAATTAATGTCTCGCTGGAGTGGAGAATGATTGCTGAAGGATTTTCAAATGGTGCGTGACTACGTTAAGGATTTCCTACGCAATAGAAGGGGTGGAAGCAGCTGCGACGAAGAATGGAGAGGAGGAGAGATTATTCCACTAGATTTTAGAGATATTCGAAACTTGGAGATAACTCAATTATCTCTTCGTGATAGAAATATAAAAACTCCTTCTGCCTTCAAGTTTCAGCATTCTAAGACTTTACCATAAAATTTCTTTGGTACTATTGAAGCCTACTTGAGAAACAAAAATATTAGAAGAGCTCCACGAATTTTGAGCGATCTGGAACAAGAAGTTTAAGCAGAATTATTTGGATAGTACGTCTTTCCTTATTGATAAGCTTCACTCGTCCCTCAAAAAGTGAATCAAAGTATTAAAATTTAGTAGGTTTTCTAGTTTAACCATGATCAACAACGTCCACTGGAAAGTACACAGCTCCTCCATGAATTTCAAAGCGAGGCACAGTCAAATAATGAATTAAAGAAGAAAAGAAGATGATAATTGAACTGTTGGAGGACCAGCTGCCCCAGTTTCTCAAGAGAGTTATGCAATACGTTATCGGATCAGAGACCATCTATCGTTATCGCCGTGTCTCCCGTTAGCAGCGGACCGTAACCCGGGAGGGAATAGCCTACCTGGTGGTAATTCATATTGCTGTTATGACCGAAGACGCGAAGTGAACTGAGAAGATGATCCACGGCAGAGTTTATATACCGCGCGGACCCTTTGTTACAGTTTATCCTTAGCGCTGCATATCCACGTATTACCCAGCGTATTAGAATGACCGTCGGTGGGTGTGGGAGGTGGAGAGGAGCTCATCTTCCCTTCACTCAGTGATGCATCATGGGAAGAGATGTGTATCCCCGCTGATGATGACTGAAATACCTTTAAATTTTAATTGGATCTACGCACGTGACCGCTCGGGACGCGGACTGGGGTACCCTCGAGAAGGAAAGAGCCCCAGGATCACGCCGAATGGGAGGTCGATACTTGCAACGCGTCCCCTCCTCTGCTCCGCTATTCTTCTGCCTTGCTCCGCAATCCGGCCGACGAGGACCTCCCGTGTGTAACGCGGCGGGGAATTAGTGGAGCTTCACGGGAAAGCTCTTCGACATTTTTCGGCTCGTCGATTGAATTGTAGAAGCAGTAGGTTTTGAGTAATGACCGGCTTTCATATTTGCAGATTTCTCTTCGGATTTTAATTTTTTTGGCGTAGTAGCATTAGGTATTAGGATGGAGCTTCTGGGTAGCTAGTACTAGAATTAAGTAATATTAGGTAGTAGGTATTAAAAAAGTAGGATTGAAGATTATAAGTATTGGGGAAAAGTTGCTTTTTGTTTCTTTGTAGGAATCAAAGCCCAGAAACGATTTTGGTTGCTCCTTATATTTAATTGTCAATATTTATTTTAAAATATAAGTTTCGACAGTGAGTGCAATTTGTTGAAAGAGCCTTTGTTTTATAAAAAAATTAATATTAAGAAAACAGTAAGATATATTGGTAGGAGGAAAGAAAGTTTACATCCTTTAAAATCGCATGATTTTTTTAGAATTGGTCGAAACGACTCCTGTTTTTTTGTAGAAGCGCGAAATTCCCGAAATCAGCGATTTTCGACCTTATTCTGCGATCTTTAAGTGCTTATAGCTCCGAGGTAATCGATTTTGATGATTACTTAAATCTACAAACGGGATTTTGGAATTAGCCAAAAAAAAGTTTAAAAAACGAACTTTACTTTTTTTTCTTTGCTATTCTAGCTTCTAAAAAAAACTCAAGTCATTTGGACCAATTCTAAAAATGTTATGAGAGTTTAAAGAATATAAACTTTCTATAGCAACCTAATTTTTAAATTTAAAAAAACTCATAACATATTTTAAAAATCGATAAAAAACTACGTGGACATTTTTATTGCTTTTAAATTTCTCTTTGTACCAATTTTGTTGCGTCTAGATCGGATCCTGGTAGTAATACTTTTAATAGTGCATCGATATCAACTATCGGATTGGTAACTTGTACTCCTATTAGTACCAATACTAGTGAACAGATGAGCTACTGAACTACTCTAGAATATAACGAATGGTTAGGAAATTTCGGAATTTTAAAGTTAGAAATTATTAATTTGCGGTTTTGGAAATTTCTAATTTTTTAAGTTGAGGGTTTTTAATTTGCGAATATTTAAGTTGGGAGTTTTTAATTTGCGAATTTCTAAGTTGGGAGTTTTTAATTTGCTTATTTTTAAGTTGGAAATTTCTAATTTTTGGAAACTCCTAATTTAGAGATTTAAAAAGCGAGGGTTTGAAAATTTCCAATTTTTTAAGTTGGGAATTTTCAATTTGCGAATTTTTCAGTTGGGAGTTTTTAATTTGGGAATTTCTATTTATTGAAAATTCTTAATTTAGGGATTTAAGAACTGGCAGTAATACTAGTAGTACATCGATATCACCTATCGAATTGTTAACTTGTACTCCTATTAGTACCAACACTAGTGGACAGATGAGCTACTGAACTACTCTAGACTATACCTAGTGACATTACTAAGTATTACAAAAAGGTACAGTTAAGGAAATCAAAGATTTGATTCAGAAATGCATATACAAGGAAGTTGATTCAGGGTTGCGAAATTTATTCTGAACTTCTACATCGGTATTATAATATCAGCATTAAAAAATTCCTGACATAGAGGTTTCAATCTCGTCCAGTCCTCGAATGTGCTGAACCAATTACTAATGAAAGGTGGATGTAGAAATAGGCTCGCCAGTGATTGAGCAAGTGGACGTTGAAGATAAAGGATGAGCAAGAAAACTCATGCAATACTCCTAGGAGCACATTATTAAAGGGAGTCCAAGCTTTAGCTCCTCTTCACTTCGTATCGGATTATTAATGCCCGGTGATTAACAAGCTGGTTTGCACTTTCACTTAAAATTGAGTGCGACCCCGTTCCAATATTTGGCAACTGAAGCACAGCGCTGCCTTCTCAAGGTAGCCCCTATCACTTCGCGTCTAAACAGAATTTTATTTGCTCCTTTAAAAGAATACGAAACACTTCTGAAGACTCCAATGTAGTACGAGTCTCTTCCACCGAACTACACCTCGGCAGACTTTGCATTCATCAATTTCCAATTATCAAGTTGCAGCACTTGCCAACTTTCTTCAGCAGGCCTTACAAAATGAAGTAAACAAGAAGGAGAATCGTCACCTTGTGTTCACTCGGCAGTGTAACAAATTGAAGTTCCCCAGAAGTGTTCCCTCTAATAGATTCGCCTGTGAATGGCTGCCATAATTGCCAGCCTCGGGAGAAATAACAAATTGCATAATTGTGCATACAATGCCAGCAGACTCTGTCGCGCCGGAGTACTCCTCGCCGAATGGATCAGTTTGTTCGAAAGCGGGACGAAATTCTTGGCTCATCTTCAGAAGTGCACCCGAAGCTGACTGTCGTAATTGAACATCCTTTTAATTGCACCGTGTGTTCCAGGTTCGCCGGAGTTGCTCCAGCCTAATGATTCAATTAGACCTCCGTGCACTGTCTTCGCAGCGATACCGATTCGATCGGGCCCCCGCTCGTGTATTCCGAGCACAATCCTCTGCGATCTGGATTGCACAGAGATATCGTCCGATAATACGTACTCCCAGAAATCCGACACAGAGCTCGCAATCCGTGGTAATATCTGTGATCGGTGTGTGAACTTTGGTTCGACCTGGAGCACAGCTTTCCACTCGGTAGGCCCTACGGGGCACCTAGAAGCTGGCCGAGGGCCACCGCGTCAGCTCCGTGACACCCCATGAGTAGCACGTATGACTTTACTGCTGAGTAACGTTCATCAGGAAGATACATTTAATAAACACGCCGCGTCGCAGGCCCGCGTGGCAAAGGTGAGAGATGATCGTCGGATAAGTGTCGGAATAATTGTGATTATTGTAATCCGCGGCTCATACAATTGGAAAGTTTGAAAGTTTAACAGAGGCCCCTTTCAGATCCAGCAGGGAAAGAGAGCACGGGAGGATCGAAGAGCGTTTGGAAGCTCGAGGTGAAGTAATATTTTAATCAGCGGCGGATTAGCGGACGAAGAGTGGTGCTGTATCGCGAAGCCTCTAATGAGCCGTAAAAACTGCTGCGAGGATCTAATGGCCGTGTTAGTTCGCGTGATTAAGTAGCACTCGCTAACTTGTAATGCTAGTAATTACGAGAACCATTGACATAATCGTGACTGTGAAGGGGGATATTTTGTACACACGGAGTAATTGTTACAGATTCTTTCTTCGGCTGCTTTTATGCTCGGCTCGCGATCACGAGATGGCGTTTGTTGAGTAGGTATGTTGCCTGGTTACGAAAATAGCTGGGGCTAATTTTTTCCCCGCAGGGAAGATTGATTGCTAGACCCGCGCTGGGCTCCGGGAGCTCCGGCGGAGAATTATCTGGAGCTGATTCTGTACAGGAGCTTGACTGATGCATGGAATGCGCTCTGCATGAAATCATCTCTGCAGACCTTCGCGCGCTCACTTTCCAAAAAGGCAGCGAACACGGTGCATTTCATGCCCCTCGTATTTTTTGGGGATGTTTTTTTATGAAGTCTTGAGGTTGGGGCGGATTTTGGGAAGTTGAAGGGAGCAGGGTGCAGAATTAGTTGTTGGTATTTACTTTGGAATAATGGGAAGGCTGCTGTTTTTAATTTAGGAATTTCTGATTTTTGGGAATTCTTAATTTAGGGATTTAAGAAGTGCGGGTTTTGAAATTTCGGAATCAAAGTTGGGAGTTTTTAATTTGCAACGTTTTAACTTGGAGATTCTTAATTTAGGGTTTTAAGAAGTGGGGGTTTTGAAATTTTTAATTTTTTAAGTTGGAGGTTTTTAATTTGCGAATCTTTAATTTGGGAATTTTTAATTTAGGGATTTGGAAATTTCGGAATTTTTACGTTGGGAGTTTTTAATTTGCGAATTTTTAAGTTGCTGGTTTTTAATTTGCGAATTTCTAATTATTAGGAAGTTTTAATTTAGAGATTTAAGAAGTGAGAGTATGGAAATTTCGGAATCTATTTTGGAAGTTTCTAATTTGCGAAGTTGTAACATGGGAATTTTTAAGTTAGGGATTTAAGAAGTGAGGGTTTTGAAATTTCGGATTTTTTAAGTTGGGGGTTTTAATTTGCGAATTTTTAAGTTGAGAGTTTTTAATTTACGAATTTTTAATTTTTGGGAATTCTGAATTTAGAGATTTAAGAAAGGGGAGTTTAGAAACTTGAATGTTGATGAATAGAGAATTTCGAAAGCGGTGGTTATAGATTTAGGGACTGATGAATTAGGAATTTAGAAGCTGAAGGATTGGAAGTTTAGAGGTTGATGAAGTGGAAAATTAGAAGTTGGTATGTTGGAGACTCAGTTAAAGAATTGGAAATTTGGAGGATTGGGAGCTGAAGAATTGAAAATTTAGAAATTTGAATATCGCAGACTTGGAACCCGAGGAATTAGAAATTTGGAAATTGCAGTACTGGTGTCTTAGAAGATGAAAATTAAAAATTTTCGAAGCTAGATTATTAGAGTCTCGCAAGCTGAAGAATAGAAAATATTTGCACATCTCGCTCGATGCATTACCTAAATCGCACACCACGGGCGCCCAGCGTGGCAAATAATCATACGAGCCGAATGACACGATCGTCATGCAGCTCTGCTATTATATTCGTTTCGTAAAGCGTATTACTCGCCCGAGGATTGCCAGCGGTTACTTTAAATCGCCAAACACAGTCGATTCTTACAACATGCTCGCACATTACTTTCCCCTGCAACCCCTTTGAAGATCCGTCATTAATCCTTCCTTCCCGACAAACTTGCTCACTTCTCAGCGAAAGTTTTATTGAAATAAGCATTCCAGCACGCAATTATTATTTCTCCATACACGGTTTCAAGAAACAGAGCCATTCAAATAATAAAAGTAATTATATAATACCTAGCCAAGTCCTGCAAGCCCACATCAAGATTGCTGAACCTTCTTACGTCTTCAAATCTCCCTCCCAAAGCATCAAGATAAAGAGCAATTTAACCCACACACGCTTGAATCGCACTCCCGAACTGCCTCAAACTCTTGAGACACTAAAAATCCTTGAAATAACAGTAATAGTTGTACCAATTGCATAACAAGGAGACAATCTCGAGCCTACGGCATTCATAAAAATTACCAAGCCCCCGAGGCCTTCAAACATTCTTCCTCAACTGATTGCATCAATTTGCCTGCAATCAAGGAAGCAGCTGGAACATTCCACCAAAGTAAGAGACAACAAGCTGCATCGCAGCACCGCGACTCACTCAGCTCTAACACTTTGAAAGAGGAGTGTGGGTTGACCTGTTCCCACCCTTGTCAAGCCAGGGATGATCCACAGCACCGTCCATCGCCACTCAAGATCCTCTCTTAATCGCTGCGAACCCGGCAAAGTGGAAAGAATCGATCGCCCATTAATCAGCCATTGCGCAAAGGATCCCCGGCCACGGTAACATCAATTTATTATAATTATTCGCCCTCGGCATGTCGGCTAATTCGTTTCTTAATCCGATTTCACAATGGTCCAGGTTGCGTTGCCCTGCTCCGCAGCCCTAAACGCTACTCCCTCGTGCGCGGACGGTTAATTAATCCCGACGTAATTATCGCTAATTACAGCTGACACCGGGCCTCCTCGGGGCAGAGCCCCCGTAGCTGCAAATGGGAGCCCGCGCCACGTAGATTCCGCGGGATCACGAGCCAGCGTTTTGACGTGAGCGTCTACACCGTAATCGGGGATAAACGGCGATTGCGCAATCGTTGCGATGCGGAAGACGAACGTGGAGCCGTCTGCGTGTGTACTCTGGATCATCTCTCCTGCGATCTTTACATGGGACCGTTGGTGGGGAAGCTCTGATCGACACCTCGGCTACGCGCTGGCCAAATAGCAGGGTGGTGGGGCCTGATTGCGGAGGTATTCATTAGGGTGGTTTGATGGAGGTTCGAGAGAAGGTGCTTGATAGAATATGGTAGAATTGATTTGCAGCGGAGATTAGGATTACTGTGGAGAGGTATTAGATTCAGACTTTTGAATCGTTGGAGCAGTTTGGGGAATAATAAATAGGGGTAGTTTTGAGTGGAAGTTGAATTGAATTTGTGTTGGAAAGTACTCTGCTGAAACTTTCTTCAATTTTAGAGGATTAAGTGAGCATTAATTTAATTTAAATAAAAATTCCGAGTCACGAGATGTTAAAAAAATTAGTCGTCATGTGTCGAATAAAGTTAAAGTTGAAAAGATTGTTTGACGCTGAAGTTGAAATACTCGACGAATGAAACAAATAAATTTTTCGTCAAATAATCTATGGTTAAAGTAATTTTTATTTGATTCGGTGTTAGTACAAAGTTTCGTATTAATCGTTTATTTACTTTTCTTTTACTCCCATTTACAAATTGCCTACTTTTCCGCATCGCTAGAGTTAGCTAGCCCATTAAGGAAAAAGGCCCTGGTGGCAAACGTTCTGAGGGGCCCATTTTTCAAGAAAATGAAGAAGTAGTTACTAAAAACTAGCAAAAGATAGTAGCACAGAAGAATAGTATAGCGTTTGGAAAGTAAAATCGTAATTTCTTTCTTGAAAATGGGCCTTGTTGCTTTGCCTTCTAGGGCCCAGGCGGCAATTGCCCATCGCCCCTTAAGTCCGCCACTGAACACAGCATAAACACACTAAAAGCTTTAACCATTACACGAGGAAGGCAGAAGCTTCCAAAATGAAGAAATTCTGAAGAAAAAATTCAGGCCATTAAAGACTCGTAATCTTCAGCAACACTTCCAATTTCACTTTATCCAGACTAATTCAAAGCATCGGGGCCTTGTTCCCATCATTAGTATCTCGCTCCTCCGCAACAGCTAACGTCTTTCGTGTCGAACTATGACCAAGCTGCACGTTCGTACGTTCAGTCGAACGCATTACCGGTTACGACACGCTTCCACGAAACCTTTTTCGCAACTTTATCCCGTCCGTGTTTACCCTCGCAGCGAAACGCTTGCGAATAACCAACTACTTAGTTGCAACCGATTGTCATAAGTACATAAGTTCGCTTACTAACGTAACATTATTAAATTCTAGTTCCGACGACCTGGCGCAATAATTGTTCGCAGCGCAGGAAGATGGGTCCTGAGGCACGCCTAAATGAAAGCAAAGGTGAAGGTGAACGGAACGGGGGATCCTGGCGAATGAAAACGTCTGGGCCTATCGTTCATCGGGGCTTACGAAAACGACGCTGACGTAATCGATGATCTCTTGCGTCCACGCGGATACGTCGGCCCGGAGGATGAGTGGCGCGTTTAATCGATGCCAGAACAGTTTGAAAGTACTTTCCGCGAGCACTCCGGCGCTCCATTTAGAGCTAATTTCCTTGACTCGCTTCGAGCCGGCGGAGAACGGTCTCAGCTGAGAGGTGTTACGCTTCTAGGACGGGCCCAATGAATGCGGTGAATTGATGATGAAGCTGGTCCTGCCAGAAGAATCCTCCGGCAGAGCACAATGGCCAGCTGATTTTGATTGAGATAGGCTGACTAGTTCCATCGGAGGATGCTTTTTAAACTATCTTCTGAGCTGTGTATGTTAGTTGATATTTTAGAAAAATTGTGGTAGAAAGAAGTCTGCTGAGGTAACTGATTCACTTTGAATTGCCTGCGAGTAGCTCCTGATGCCTATTTGGATCTTGTGGTCTTGGAGTTGGAGATTGGAAAAACTTGGATTAGAAAAGAAGATTAGAAAAAAGGCCCAAGTGGCAAACATGAGGGGCCCATTTTTCGGGAAAATGAAAAGGTAGTTTATTAAAAACGAGCTAAGTGTAATAGTATTTGGATAAAATGACAATTTTTTGTTTGAATATGGGGCCCTAAGGGGGCCTTTTGGGCAGAAGCCCATGCGGCAACTGGTCAGTGGTATTTTTAGTTAAGTAGTGAATATTCAGGACACCTAATTTTTTCCAATCATCACCTCCAACATCACAGGATCTAAAATTCTAAACAGATATCAATCTAGTAATGCAAAACCAACAGAGTTCATCCAACTAGGATTTCCCTTATCTTAATCTTCCTAATTATTCTTAGGTAAGGCGATCCCACCACGAAAGAGGCGCCCTGTACATTGCCTCAGTTCGCGATCAGTAATGACGGTGGGACCCAAAAAGAAGCCAGCCATTACGCGCTCATTTATCAACTTTCAATCTTCCGCACGCTTCAAATTGAAACTAATTTCACGCCTGGTGGAATGATTAATCGATGGTCACTGCTGTGTATACTTACCTAATTATTCGCCCATATGGACTTAATCCAAGCGCGGTTCTCTTCGCACTCCGAACAGTGCGTTTAGAACACTGCTATCTGCAGCTTCCTGCGCTTGTCCTGCAAGAAATGACATTGTTCGGGGGGAGAAGGGTGCTGAGGATGCTTGTCCTCGATTGAGGCGCTGCTTCTATGATTGGTGCCATTCTCTGTTCAGCGTAGCAGAAGAGGAAGAGAGTAACAGTCATTCCCTGCACGTCAGTCGCCGGTGCTTGACAATCCTGACGCGTGCCGGTGCCACGTGAAATTCAACGAATTATAATTTAGACGTTATTATATCAGAGAAAGCGAGCGTGCCCTAGATGCCGCTTCCTGGTGACATAATGCAAAACACCGTCGATCGAAACTCGTCCATGCCCCTTTACCCCTGCTTTTTGAATTTTAATGGAGAGGGAAATAGAGGGAACTTCTGGGATTCCCCGGTGCTGTTATCTTTTTTCTAGGGTGAATGAAATAGTTTTCTAGGGAAAGTGATGGATTAAGTAGGTGAAGTTTGAGGGAGTTCAGAGGATTATTCCTCCAAAATTGCAATTGTCGGGCTGCAAGGACCTGTTCACTGCCTTCGTTTTTCTTAGGTACTTGGTTCTGTAGAAATAGGGAGTGTATAGAGTAGTGCATATATATAAGTAAGAAGCTGTGTCTAAGAAATACTCGGAGTTTCATCAGATCGTGATGAACTTGGTATCTCAGAGTCACTGTTCAGATCTCTGTGAACTTGTACGGGCGTCTTACATCGGTTCTGAGGTCTTCAGGGGCGGATTTGAAGCTTCGGTGCCCCTATTCCAATATTTTATTTTAAAAGAGTCGAGACAATTTCAAAATAATTCAATATGGCAACTTACCTATATCTGACAAGGAAGCCTTCAGGTTTGACAATTTCAGAAAATGTTGATACTTTGTTAGTGCGCGTAAGGTCTTCTCTCGGACATTAATTTTCCAAAGCAGTAAAACGCGCTTTGGAGCAAAATTCGAGAAAATCGACTTTGAAAAATTATTGGTCAGTACTCTAGTGGGTGATTATACAGGCAAAAATAAGTACGTTTAAGTCGGACGCAAACTGTTTATAGATTCTATGAATTTTATAATTATAATATAAGTTTAAGAGGAAACAAATATACGATGATTATCCGGAGAAGGAAGAGACCTTGTTTCCAAATAGCACTTTATTATGCCACAATTTCACTTAACTATTACATAATAAATGGTTTGGCATGGAGTATTAGCTATACATCGGGCAGTAAATAATTGTTAGTGTTAATTCTCTTCACAGCATTACACTTTGATCATTATATAAATGCATTTCAATCCGTTTGACGTTCGCCGAATCGAGAATGACGATTAAGGGGGAGCTGTATTTAGGAAGCTAAGAATAAGGTGATTCTTGGGAATTTTATTTCTAAGAAACTGTTAAGCGGGTCTTTTCCATACTTCCAGGGTATCTTAGTTCACATTCAAACAATAAAAATTAATTTTTACGTTACAAAGTGTTCGGTAGAAATGGAGATATATGAGCACAGTATCCGCTTAACAGTTTCTTAGAAAAAAATTCCCAAGGGTCGCTTTCTTCCCTGCGTTCTAAACAGGGCTCCCCCCTTAAGCGCGTGACTTTATACAGCTCCGTAAGAAACATTTAGTCGAGTCAAGATCAGCGGAATGAACTTTCTCCAAATATGTGTTTTATTTCATTTCATTTATTATACATTTCTTGGTCCAGACGTATCGTGGTATTACCGTTGCCTTAGGACAACTCATTTCCAGATTCGTTTAAGCAGTCGTACACGTATAGTCGAAACACATCATTTAGAATATGTGCAATGTGTATATTGCTCTGTTCGCGACTGCTTCAAATGGCTTTATTCCAACAGTCGGTATGAAATATCGAGAAAGGGAACGAAACTGGCGCGGCGTGTATACAAACGGATGATGATATGTAGAGCAATCGGCAAGAACTCTAAATTACGATCACAAACAGAAATTAATAGAACTAAATCCCGTACGAAGGTATTCCTTAAAATGAGCAACACGTTAAGTACACAGGTGACTCTATAGACTACGTATCTTTCTCGAGTCTACGCTAAGGATCTCCAAAAATTTCCGACGAGCTTCAACTATATTATATTCACATCCTCGATAACATTAACCACAAAACTAGAATAAAAAACGGGCGTAATTTGCATTCTAACAATATACTTTGAATCTAAGCAACCTCGCTGCAGCATACCAATTTGAACTTTACAGAAAGCAAACGCTAGAATATTATTCGATCCCATTCCCCCGATCTCATCGGCTTAGCACTCGCTTTGTCAGGAACTATATAAAAACATGGTAGATGATCTCGAAAAGTGTTGACGGTACAAAGGGGGACGAACAACTATACATCTAAACACCTTATTCTTAAATGTCCGCAGCCATGGTTTCGATAGATCAGTGAAACGAAACGATCTTGGTACTCGTTGCAGCCTTTGAATTCACAGAAAGAATGCCTTTTAACTGTAACTGCATCATTTCTCTCTCTCTCTCTCTCTCCGACCTATTTTAAATACAGTGCATGCACAAGCATATAGCGTTAATTGCCTACAAATGTATCTTTTGCAAAGCAGTTGTACCAGCCAAAGTATCACCTGCGGCGTAGACGAGATATTTCAGCTTTAACAGAAACGGTCGTGATTCGTGGGCGTAAGTAAACAAAGCATGCATGTGTAATTAATATAATATATTGTTATCAATAAAATGTAACATAACGAATAATAATAATAATAATTACACAGTAAGGCTACGTATTTTCATTGTTTACACGGAAATACGAAAGCAAGATCTGCAGAAAGAAATCAGATAAAAAGAAGATATTTAAAAAAATGTACACGAACTCTCGCTCCTTTTTTTCTCTCTCTCTTTCTCTCTTTCTCGGAAAATTATTCGTCTCGCGTTATACAGATCGTCATTAAAAGTTTCTTTCGCGCTAAAAAAAAATCAAGCAAATTCACGGCAGATTCGAGTCGTATCGCTTTTTGGCATCTCTAACAAAAAAAATGCATTATGAGACAGAAATTGTCACTGACAAGCACACCTTTACTTGTTTCTTTTTTTTACGTTCTCTCAATCATTGTTGCAATCCACCATACTCCGGAGAATAATTGTCAGTTACTCGTTGTATTTGAATCTCGGTAAGACTATTACATGAACCCGCGTTCGTGTAAAAAATTTCTCTCCTTTCATTTGTAGTCTCGGGAAGAAAGAACACGCTATTCCAAAAGAAGAAGAAGAAGAAGAAGAAGAAAACTATGTTTTATAGTATAATTGATAATCGTAAAAATAAAACTCTCCAATCATACGCGTACGATTGGGAAAGAAACGGGGGCGCAGAACAGCTTTGCTCAAGCTGCGATCATGTCTTTGCTAATACTTAGAAAAAGGATTCGCCTCAGAAGATGTCAGTATGATTATTCAAACGTAGTTTGAAAGTACAAGTCTATATATATGATACACAGCAAGTATATATCTGACGCAATGTTATCAGATGTATCTTAACCACCGGAAGAGCCACTCCTCCTTCCTCGAATATTAGTAAAAAATATCCACAACATAGAGGCATAATAGTGTGCATTTTATGCCAAAAGGCGACGCGCTTTAATGCTATATCTATATAAAGTTTCTTGTATCTCGCGTATGGATAGCTTACTAGGCTCTTTATCACCAAGGTCCCCCCCCCAACCCCCCCCCTTAGCTCCTCTTATGCAGCGGTACTCGTATTGAAAAATACAAACGTTCGCGCCAGCCCCCGTAATAAATCCTCCGCTTTAATATGGCCGATGCTCCTCGTCACTGATGTACACAGTCGATACAACGTCCTCGCGCGTGTACACCTCCGATTAATGGACTACCAAGAGATAGGAAACACCATTCAAAGATTCGTTCGTCACACGTAGCTATTTACGAATGTATTCTCAGATCTACCCTCTACTCGATTATTCGCAAAAACTGAAATACTGTATCTATTGTGCACACATAGTGTCTATTAATAACTCTGAATAATAGTGTGGATTATCAGTCCCAGTGAAAAAGAACTTCTCCCGGGTTGATCCCAGCGTTGACGAATCGGACATGCTACCCTGGCTCCCTTCGCGGCGAACGGGGGAGAATTCGATTTTTCAATGAGACTAACGAAGAGTACCAATGGCGCGTCGAGCCGAGCTAAACGACTCGGCGCCTAGACCACCAATACATCCTGGTAGCCCATTCGATAGGCGGAGTTTGCAAAATATTGTTGATTAATTCTGCGGTGAGTCTGATCCTGTATGTGATAGTGGTGGGATAAAGTGGCCGATGCCTTTGGCCTCTGTGCGCACAACATGAGGCCTAGAAATAAATTAGCATTCTGTTCGAGAACGAGTTTGTAACGTGTGGAGGTAATAATCCAAGGATTACTCCAGCCGCTGTTTATAGTCACCTAGGAGTGATACGGCGTGACGTATGTAGATGGAAACAGGCCCCGTCTATTGCCAATCTCTCCGTGCCACCAATGTTGGTCCGTACGGTCGGTGACAGTGATTACGTCGCCCCGCTTGAACTCAAGCTCGCCAGGTTCCTGAGGCGCGAAGTCGTATAACGCTTGTACTAGGCACTGAAACAAAATACGATGTAACGGATTCGAAGATAACGAAGCCGATGGAAATTCCGATAATTATCTTATACGACGTAATTACTTCTTCGGGGACCATGTCTCGCAATTTAACGTCCTGCGAGCGAGAAACCGATGCTGTACGATGGTATTCTACTAATTCATTAAGACTGTTAAACTTAACCACCCAGAGGAAGAATTTGCCTTGAGCATCTCTCAACACCTTGAAATGTTGAACGCCGTCCGAACACCTGGAAGAGAAACATTTAACAATCGCTTATCCGATCCGCTCGAGGCGCGGAGACGTCGAATCTCGAGGATCTTTTACTAACTTAACGGACAAAGAGAAATCACCAGGAGAACTTTCACTGATTCTAATGAGAAAAGCGCCTTCGTGCTTGTTCATTAGTAGTCTCTCCGCGTCTGCTCTTGTTATCCTTCCGTAGTACCAGCTGAAAGGAACGAACGCAGCGTGAGAACGTAAAGATAATTCGACTTAAAGACAAGCGAACGATAACGGTTCGGTAAATGAAATTCGAAATGCTTTTATGTAGTGGAAAATAAGGAAAACACCCACTCGTGGTTTTTCATCTCTATGTAATTACTTGGAATGAGTCCTTCCCTGGAATCTAGTTCGGCCCTGTACCAATTCATATCATCCTCCATATTTAGAATCTGCGAACACAATGTGCTATTTAAATTTCATCCGCCAGCGCGAAGGCGCGTGTGAAAGATTTTTATAAAAGTACTACTACCACGCCGTCCTCGTAAAAGCGATAAATGGAAGCGAGAGTGTACATCGAAACGCAGGCACAGATTCGCAAACAACTTCTCCGAGGCTGTCACTAAGGACGCATTATGTTTCCAAAGCTGAACGCGTCTGTTGCCACAAGCGCAATAACATTTATCTCTGCCATATTAAACAGGAAGAGGTAGAAATACCGGGAATCGCAAACGGAAAACTTCGGTACTACTACAAGCAGCAGTGATAAAGCCAGCTGTCAGCTATTGTAAAAGAAACCCCCCCAGAAGCTACTTTAAATAAACGTCACTAAACGAATCAGCGACAGCAAAGGTAGAAAAAAAGTGATCGATGGTCGGAGCGGCTACGTGTGTCGCGAATATCCTTAAGCGACACGCGATATCCGTTCGCCCTCGGCAATTCGGTGGGCCCGCGATCGGCAAGCTTTCCATTGGAAATCGGCCATACGCCCGAGCCCACCGGTATCCACACACGGTCCAACGGATTAATCGAATACGAACCTTCAGGATCTGGCTCCTCCGAAAGCTAAGCTCGTCCTCGGCGGTCGCCGTGAAATCGTGCTTGGCTATCGCCTCCATTCTTCTTCCTCGTCCCTCGGGAGGCGAGCGCGAGCAAGAGGGATAGAGAGAAAAAGAGAGAAAGAGAGAGAGAGAGAGAGGCGGTACTATATCCAGTCCCTCAAAGGCAGCGCTAAAACCAGCCGCCTTTGTTTGCCAGCGGTGGAGAAAAAATTTCGAAGACGGATCCTCGGCCCTCGCCCGTTTCGTACGGGGGCAGACCTCCTCCGGTTATCGCCTCCTACGTTCCCAAACAGAAAGAGACACGTAGGTGCTCCACAGAACGCGCGAGGCACACACCGAGCCCCCGACCACTTGGCGCTCTCCTGCGCTTCGCGTGTGTGCGATTTTTCTTGAATCGGTCCCCTCGTCGTCCGTCAGCGCGCCACGATCAATGCCACGTTTGGGCGTGCATAATCGGAGGGCGATATTTCCGCTGGCGCCGCGTGTCCTCGTCTATACCGCGGTGCCACTTTTCCACGGTCCAACTGTCAAAACCGAACGTACGATATCACGCGCTCGCACGTCTGCCCATCGCTCGTCTTATCAGACATTACACTCTCTCGACTCTCCCCACTGATCTCTCTCGGTCTCCGGTGTTTCGGTCCACCGATGCGCAATAGGCCACCGCGCAGGCCCCCTAATGCCCGCCTAGCCCCGTACGCACCGACGAGAAGATTCGTAAATCCGTCCGGCACGTATCGGGCGCCGATCGAATCTGTCCCCGCGAGCCAACGAGTTAAACGACCCGTGCACGATCGCCGCGAGCTTTTACTACGCAACGGAAAGAGCAGCAGGACTCGCGAATCACACCGGACGAAATCCACGTACGTGCGACGTACTACTTTTCTGTGGCGCAGGCGCGCGCATGCGCCCCGAACGCTACGCAGTTTGGGGTATCGTGCGTTCTTAGATCGTCGCTCGTCGGAATGCATATGCGTACACGTATTGTCACTTTGAGAGGGTATGGGATTTTCCTTTAAACTTTCCTTCAAATTTATTAGGTTATGTTTTATTTAGAATCGATCGTACGATTTGTATTATCGCTGTGCGGGCAATTTTTGGGCAGATCGAGGGACTGAAAATCGATGTTACGCAAGCCTGATCGATCGTTTAGATTTGTATAGACGGGTCGTATGAGTTCCTGGTAGGTAAGTTTGAGAAGTAGACAACAATGAGGAACAGGAATGATGATACTGCGGAATTTCCAATTTTCCGTCACTTCCTGCCACGGAGAATGAATTTCGATTGAGTATGTAATTGTCCATCGAGCACGTGATAATGCTGACTGCAAACCGTTTTCGTTGTGCAATTAAATCGACTGTTACGTACTGCCGAGACGTCGAGCGAAATATCGCAAGTCATTTACTGGATAGACCAGGGGATTTAATTGACAGTTGAACCTCGTAGTTTTCATGAATGCACAGTGGGATTCTCAACAGACGTTCGGTTTTACCGCGGAACCTGTTTCCACCGCGAAATATGCAACCAGGGGAAAGGAAGGTTTAACAGGAAAGAAACGAACCAGCATTTCGCGCCAAGATCATTGTCGTCGGTCACGTGAGTTGTAAACAAACGCGCAGTGAAAGCAGACTAGGTTAGTAGTCGCAGTGTCGATAAATCTTTTCGTTCTCATTACGCACAGACTGAATTCACGATATGTACTCGCTACAGTATATTAATGTTCCCGTGGGCTCTAGTTCCTTTTCTTATTCACTCTGGAGGATAAAGACGAAGGACGTAACGTGGACCTGGTCATAACATGCACGCACAGCAGCCGTGTAAGTACTTTTGATAACAATACCGTGTAACCAATATTATCATTCAGTTTGCACGACGCGACCCGATAGTTTTCAAGCTCTATAATCGACCATTTAAAGCGACGGTCCAATGCGTCAGACCATTGTTTCCTCTACACAGCCGGCACATGTTTGTTTTCGCGGCATGAAAAGGCTCGTAAAGAAACTCGATCTGTACGATTCTTTATTGAAGTAGAAGCGATTAATAGACGGAGACCGTCGTCGATCTTAAATTAAACCCGCCGATCGATAATTCTTCCATGTAAATAGATGTTAACGCGCTAATAAAACGTACATTGAGTCTATCAAAGGATCATCAAGGCCTCTGACGCAAACGAGCTTCCTTTGTATTTCCCTTCGTGCGCGGAGCGACCCGATAACGGCCTTCCCGACGAAATTGGAACGCCGGGGAATACGAGTGTTCCTAACCTAAAAGTTAGTTTCGTAGAATACCAGATATTCGAGTCGGGATGGCGGAAGATCTGTTTTAATAATTCAACGGCTGTGCCTGGAGCCTCGAATTGGCACTGGTAGGTGAAATGCGGCCAAGAACGAGGGATCCTCCTTCTCGAAGCGTTCCTAACCGCCAATGTGACCGAGAGAAACGAATCCCCTGAAAATCTTAAACCCGAATTGCAACTGCAGCTTGTCACGCGAGCGGTATTACAGTTTTAGCGTGCCTTATGTAAGGTTGGTCATGCGAATCCATTGTTTATTTGGGTTATTGTCTGCTGGTCGTCCACGGTGGGCGACGCTCGCAGGAAAGCTGCGCGCGCAGTCGCGCGCGTTAGCGCGGAAATTCAATTACCTTTGTGCTACTGCTGCGATGAAAGCGAGGCTGGAGATTGTATGCAGCTCCTCGCGAACGAGCTCCCAATTAAACATGGCTTACGAATCGTAATTGGCGCGACAAAGGATAGAGTCGCAGTTCCATCGTACGCGTAATCAGACGTTAATCTGACCGAGGATTAAGTCTCGTCACATCGACGCTCTTTCCGTGAACGGATGTGACAGTCAAGTAGATAAAAGCATCTGGTATCAGTCACTTGCCGATAATATTCTTGGAATATCGGGAATCCTTATCGAAGATTAGTAACGGAAATCGTACGGCGGAAGTGGTGCTTCCGTAAACGAGTTTAATGTAATGAACAAAGTTGGTATTTACTTAGTATTTGTAGAGAGCTTGGTATCTAGAACGTTCCATGGGAGATTCGCTCGTAAAACCGCAGATCTAATGCTCTTTAGCAATTTAAAGGAAGCTCGCGTTAAATCGCATAGCGCTTCCGGCCGGGAAGGTCCCTTGCGCTCAGAGATGGCCATCGCAGCGTTATGTTTATACAGTCGAATCTTGGATGGAACGAGCTGCGGCACCGTGATCGGAATTTTTATGGAAAAGGCAGCGGCGAATTCATGAATACGCGCGCGCTCGCTTCCTGTTCGAGATTTACGGGCGTCGCAAATGCACGCTTTCGCCCACATTCAATGAAAGTTTCCGAGACATTCGCACGCTATTCGATCGGGCTGACCCTAGCCCCCACGCTTAATAAAATCAACGTGACTCAGTGCTCTATGTTTTTTTTAAAAATGACGGGACATATTAAGGGACTCGATTATCCGGTGGAATAGGCAAAAGAACTTGATAGAAGAACTTGAAAGTTGGAGGAGTTGAAGTGGTAAGCAAAGTTGACCTCTACAATTTTAATTAATTTATCTGATTGCACAAATGCGATTATTTAGATTTATCAGTTCCATAAAAAATTCTTTAAATTTTCAAACTTCTCTTATATCTCAGTCGTTGTAATATTAACCGGTTAACTGTCAATGTATCATATATGATCAAAAAAAAAATCTGGCCAATTCTGCTTATGTATCATATATGATCAAATGGAATAACTTTTTTGATTTTCAAACGTTTTGAAAGAAACTTGGTACGTAATGGTTTTTGGGGTCGCTGAATCTGAATTTGGCATTGGAATTTTAAAATTCAATATGGCAGACTCAATATGGTCGAATCAAAATGGCTAGCGAATTGTTGGGATTTGTATAAATTATTCGTACTGTATTCAATTTCATAACTAAGCTCTTACTCCCGAAAATTTCACGACCCCAGAGTGTACCGAATTATAGACAAGAAAACTTCACAAATAAAAAAATTTTAGATAGAAAAAAAGGTTTAGTAAAGAATTGAAATTTTTTTTCAGGATTGGGGGTGTCAGATGAAAGAAATAACCCCCGGAATCGATTCAGCGACTCAAAAAACCCCTGTATACCAAACTGTGTGTGATTCAGTTAATTTTTCGATGTTGCCAGTTTGGGGACGAATAATAAAAAAAACGCCGTGCCAGTTAACCGGTTAAGTCTTCCTGGGAAATATGTGCTATCTGCTGTATCACCCTCGATCACAATAACGCAGTGCACCACGTGGGATCGGCGTTTCGTGAGGCGTGAAGGTCGGAGCGCAAGGTTCCGCACAGGCGGGGTTTCGATTCGCGGGAAATATAAATTGGACGCGTTAAAATCCGGTTAATCGGATTTAAATGAAATTCAAGCCTTTTGTGCGGGGCTTCGCACGCCGTCCGCCGTGTCATTACCAGCCCCCGTTTCCATTATCATAACCGTTACGTTATCGCGATTTTATAAAGCCCAGAACAATGTTACAGGAACGGAAGGGTGGATCGTTAATGGGGAACAATTAAATTAACCGCGTGCGACACATTCTCGCTGAATACTAATGGCCTCATTATCTCGCAGTTACTTAACCCGGAGACCCTGATCGCTTTTACTATTAAATAATAGCCCTGGAGAGGCTCGTCAAACATTAATTAACAGCTGGACATTCGGACGTGCAACAAAGGTACTCCTCAAAGGTGTTTGAAAAAGACCTGCGCAAAGTAATCTCCATCCGAGAAGGAGACAGTGCTCCTCGAGTTACCAGATTATCCTCCAGCCCGCCTCGAGACGCACCGCGAGTCCCCGAGGACGCAGCCCAGTATTAAAAGCCGAGTAAGATGAAGAGGGATCGCGGCGCGCGAGGAAAGCGACCAAGGTACAAGAGAGAATGTAGAGACGAAAGAGGAAGAAACGTAACGAGAGATGAAAAGTAGGCGGAGAAGGTGAGAAGAGATCTCCTGGTGTCTGAGGACGGCCCCTCGGTGGAAATACAATTTCGTTCCTCGTCTGGAGACGACGCCACCACCGCGAGCTCATCCCCGTGGCCTGCCAACTTTCGAGGCTGTTGAAGACGCAGCCCCCTCGCGCACACAGAAGCTCCTCTGTCTGGCGCGCTCCGCGAGATGAAAGGCACCCGTAGCTATCAAAAGGACAGGGCCAGGAGGTGGAGGCAGAGAGGGGCCTCACCAGACAATGGCCCCGAGCCCCAAGGTTTTCAGCCTCGGCCGTCCAGGTCGCGGCGGTCCAGTCGCGCGCTTCCAACCGGCCCGTTCGCCGATTCTCATAATTTTTTTTGCAGATTAGAGAGCCGCGTCGATCGAGCTTGCCTAAGGTTTCCCAACCGTCCACGAGTCTCTCGGGACGTTTATTTCGAACGCGCACCTCCGCTGCCAGGCCGTCCCGAGGACGACTTCCTACGTCGGGGAAAAACGGCGAGGAAATCGACCGCGGAGGACGGCTTCCCCTTTTAAACGATTACGAAACGAAGAAAGAAGGCGGTTCTAAATTTGTATCGGCCGATCTCGCGGCCCGCCGCGCCGCCGAGGTGAATGCCACCGACGAAAGGGAGCCTTCTTCGGCGCCGAGAACCGGAACAACGGGCCCCCGATGAATTTCCTACGAGGTGTTCGACGCGCGCTGCCAATGATTCAGCGCTCCGCTATCGGCCGTCACGGAGAGGATATCGGCGGGGCACGTGCTTTGGTTTCACTCTTGGGCGAAGATATACATACGGTTGTTATGTGTGCTGAGTTTATTATTTCCTTGCCTGATTGCAAACACTGCGAACGAGTGTTGTAGTGCTACCATAAGCTTCGAATGTATTTCTATTTCTATTTCCTCGTACTCCTTTCCAGCCACAGCTGTTCTAGGTCAAGCCACCACTTTCCCTTCTCTTCTAGGATCTGTTTGCGTGGGGATTTTAATATGGGTGCTGGAAACTGCGGAGGTGATAAGGAGTTTGTTACTCATGGAAACGTATTTCTTTCTTTGTTCATTAGGTTGCTCGGTGCTTCAATGCCGCTCCATTTGTACCATGATTTCGTTCGGTTGCAATATTTTGGCCGAGTCGGGTTGCTTCGAGACTTCCCAGAAAGACATTGTTAAGTTTGTAATGTTGAGAAGTGCTTTTGATGCGTTAGGTGATGAAGCCGACATAATAAGGCATTTGTATGTCCGTCGCGATTCACTGACATTGGAGGACTCGGCTCTTTAAGCGTCGCGTTTAAACCAAGGCCCGAGAATACCGAATAGCTTCTCATTAGGTTCAATCGAGTATTAATTTTCATATTTGCTTGAATTCCCAAGCGCTACGGCGATACCGGGGATTCCCAAGAATTTCTCCTATCGCATTCCTCGAAATGAGTATTATGTGTCCCATTCAGAACTTTATGTCCCGGCGACGCGAGATTTCCTAATGCCAATGTCTGCTGAAGGTCAGCATTGAGTCAGAGTTCCCGAAATAAGAGGTCAACTGTGCCTCCTACATTTTCATTGGACGTACAGTAGTCGGAATCGGGACAGTAATCGAATTCGGTAGTCAGTTATCAGAAAAAAGCAACTATATTTGAGGGAATCGATAGTTTCTCCCTTTTAATACGCTGAAAACACGTGGTCCGCATCGTCCACGTCAGGAAAAGGGGGAGGAACATCCCGATGGAAATGTTACCGTAAATTCGCGTCAAGACCGTGGCTGACGTCATCCTCTGACGCACCGTCATCTGATTTCACAGTCCGTGTTTTTCGATCAGCCCAGCGAGTCGTATTTTCTCCGCGAGTTACCAGGATTTCTGTATTATTAGACTGTCCAATCGAAAGAAAGATTAAACAAACAAGATTCGGCCATTCTAAGGAATATCCAAAAGATAGTAAAGGTTAATGTCGAGTTTAATTACAATCCTCATTTCCTAGTATTTCGTTCGAGCTCAATGTTGTTCCTAACCTACAATATACTTATGAACTGAAAATAGAGCAAAAGTTATTCTGAACTTGAAGTACTTTTGTATACAAATGTACGTTCTGTCATTACATATATGTAATTGCGTTTGATGTTTAAAGGAATAAACGAGGTTAGTTGATTTACTTTTGTAGATAATTGATCATTGTAGTTAAGAGGGCTGAGGAAATGATATTGCTTGCGATGAAATACTAGCTTTGGTTAGAAGTTTTATTCGCAATAATATCAGTGTGACGTGACGTGAGAATTGTGCTGTGGTAGGTGCTGCCACCTTCTAGGCTAGCTTCCCGGTAAGGTAGGGTGCTGCGTGTCAAAGTCAACAAGGACTCGATAGCATACGAAAATAAACAGAACGTCTCATGTTTGCGGGGCTCTGTAACAGGTGTTTTCGTTTCTGGCGGGGAGTTCGTTCCACTGCTTCGACATTCATAGTTTCTGCCCTCGATCTTAAACGCCGTCCTTCCGCCATCGAAGCATCGTCCGGAGACTGGTAAATCAATACCCTCGTATACGATAATTTCATTAAAAATACAGCTGCAATCTCTCCTGTTCTCTTTACCCGAGGCGTTACATTTATTCCCGATTTTATCAACGTAATAAACTTTGAAATTCAAATAGATAGAGTTTTAAGTTAGAATTGTTAAAAGTAGTCAAGATCAAATTGTAACAAGAAAACAAGGCGTTTCATTTCCCAGAAAGGCCGGCTTAGAATAAAGTTATATTTTTAAGATTCTTTGAACTTTATTTGCGTTCACAAAGAGGTTATATTTTTCGAAACGAATCGACCGGCTGTTCGAGAATCGAATCAGTTCCTCCGAGTTTAGAATAGTGACGATCCTCGAGTGAGAACGTTCTGACAGTGGTGATTTCGGGGGGATAAAGTTTCCAGAATTTCGAAAGAAGGAGGGCAGGTGCAGTGCTCGCGGCGTGCAAGTAGCAAGCAGATAATATTCGAACGTAGAGGAGCAGCCTTCGCGAGCGTAACAGTGTGAGTGATCGCGTCCTGTTCTTTCCTAAGCACCTGCGGAACCAGCATGGATCCGGCAGGTGCAAAGAGGATACAGGGGAACGCTGAGGAACTTCACGTAACCCTGGTTAATCCACGAACGTTCATTATTCAGCCTTCCCTTAATTCCTATCTTCGTACACCTAAGAATTTCTATGCGATCGCTTGAACAGCCTACAATCATTCTGCGTAGACACTCGTCAAATTAGAATATCGGTCACCTTAATTAACGGCGGATACGGGGCCAATGTTGATCAATCTGAAATTTCAAACTACTCACGTGACTTTTCAATACAGTGAAGAATTTATATAAATCATAATAAAATCAAAGTTGGGTAAAAAACCTCAACACATAGTATCTGAGAAATAAGTTACATTATGGGTCAAAATTGACCCCGCGTCCGCCACCTTAGAGTTAAAGAACCACGTTTCTCTGAAATTATTTATTACAGTAGAAATTCATCTATCGTTACGAAACTTTTAATCACTGCTCGATTTAGTGAACACTCTAGATATACGAACACTTATAAAAATAAAATAAATATATCGAACAATCGTGCAAAAGAATTTTAGATACGAGGTGAGAGTGAATACCCATTAAATATTCGAGTAAAGCAATAAATATTCCCAGAACATAATAAGAGCTCAGCAACATGTTTAGTAAACCAACTACTTGGACAAAATTCGGCCAAATAAGTAGAGTTCTACTGTACTGTACAGTTTCACATAAAAAGGGCATGTACACGTTCCGTTCGAGCACGTCATCTGTTTATCCCGGAAAAAGCGAGTAGCAAAGTTCGAAGTGATATGTTTTTAAAGCTAGCCTGTGTGCCGGAGGAAAACGATTTCCCTGCCGTTTCACGGGTAACTTTTGCGTCAGCGTTTATTCGCCGGGATAAAAAAAAACTCGTTAGGTTGTCGCGATCTGGCCTGCTTCCGGAACGCGCCGCCAGAGGTCGGCCGTTACGCATGAGACCAGCGAGGCCGATGGATTCGGGTGACGTAAGAGAATAAAACCACCATAAAGGCTTGCTGGTTCATTAGCGCAAACCGCGGAGCATGGCATCCTTGTGCAGAATAGGTGGAGGGGGAGAGAGCGAGGTTATAATCCATAGTCTGATCTCGGCCTATCCGCAGTAGGTATGCCTTTAAAACGTGCGCTCCGCTGGCACCGATTACGATTCCACGTCCGTGAGTAAACGCACGGAACTGTGCACGTCGCGTTCACCGATGACAAATCCGTTTCACTGTCAGAGCTGTATCTTTGAAATTGGAACAGAGGGGTGGGAGTTCTGAGTGGAATAGGGGAGGATATTAAATTCTGGATATTAAAGCTCCAAGAAGAGGGAACTTAGTTTTATATTTCGTAGTTCTGTGCTGAATGCAGTTCGATTTCAAAGCCTTCCGTTTGCGTCGTGTTCCGATACGCACGCGCGGTGGGCGCGATCTACCCACCGTCACTGAGGTGTCAAGTACAGACAGTAAATATCGTTTCAAGTGTCGAGTAGGAATTAAAGGAGCTTGCTGAATGGGGAAGAAACTGTTATTGGAAAGGAGTTTTAATAGCCAGTGCCTAGAATGCCTTTATTCTCCATTGGGACTGGAATGCACTCCGATGAAATTTTATTACTCACTTCCTGGGAGTTCGCGGTTCAGAGTAGTCATTCTTCCTAGAAACTTCGCTAGTTGAACTATGAAATTTATTTCGTAGTCCCTGGTTTTTTTAAGGGGGATCACCTGCTGGCTAGTTTCCAAGGATTTATTGGACAACTCTGTGCACGTGTGTACCTTTTTAATGTTTAATGCAGGTGCGTTTGGAGACGTCGTTTGTTTTGTCAGAGGCGTATTTCGCGTTGAATTATCGACGCGAGCAGGCGGCAGCCGCGCTCTGCGCTGCAGCGAAACGCGGCAAATAAGGAGAGATAATATAGTTGACTTCCACTCGGAGAGGTCGGGTAGATAAGGGAAGAGTGAACCCGCGAAATTGACTTTCGTAATTACCGACCGAGGCTGCAACGGTGCGTACGATCTACGGGCTCGTAGATCAGTCGGGTACGATAAAGCTTGCGATCCGTGCTCGAAGAGGAACGGCCGTGGCGCGTTCCAATAACAGTGCCTGTCCCGTGAAACTGGTTCAACGCATTTTTCTTTCCTTTTCTTGGCGATTAATCGCAATTACACGTAACCGCGACCTTTCTACGTCACTAGCGCGCGTTTCTCTTGATCTTTTTTAAATCCGCGCGTCGCTCACGCGCTCCATCCTTCTTACTCCCATTTCTTTCGCCCCTTTCTGTTCTACTCGCTTTACTTCCCTGTGCCGAGTAACGTTGATTTTGGAAGAAAGAGGAGAATGGAGTAACCTTGAATTGCAAATAGGTAATTTCCGTGAAGTTCGCTTGTGTAATTATTTCGATTATTTTATTTCCTTCGATTTTTAATCTTTTCCTTATAACGAGTCACAGTTATAAAAAGAGAATTAATATATTCATATAGTTTCTACATTCATAGATTAATATCTAAACTTGTATCTATCGTCTCTTTCTGTTTAAATTAACTACAGCGTTTGCAATCTTCAGAATAAATCTTAAGGCACGCGGTTGAGTATCTTCCTCTTACGGTTTTCAAAATACAAGCTTATAGCTGTTACCTTAAAGCTGATCTACGACAGTGTTTTACTAACTTATCAATAACCCGCGAATTACTTGGAGCAGAATGTTCAAAAACTGTTCAACACAGCAACTTGACCTCTGTGTGCGTGCATGTAACGCGTATAAATCGATAGCGGTTCGTAGCGAGCGTTGCGTAAAGTGACGTCAATTGGCGCGTAACAATTATATGAAGAGGCAGGAAGATCGTAAGGGAGATCGATGCGTGAGATTCATAAAACGAGGGCTTTCTTCTCGAAACGAGTGCCCCCAATTGTCCCCCCACTCTGGAGTTCCGCTTTCGTTCGTCGGCAGCCTTTTATCCCGACACTTTCATTTTTCTTGGTAGTAGCAATTTCAACTTGGCTACAGAAAACTCTGATTAAAAAACAGATGAAAGAGACACCGGGTATCCATTATACACTGCCGTTCATAACTATTAGGACACCCGCTGTACTTGCAGAAAATGTGATATTTTTTAGAGGTTGAATAGTTTTCACTGCTTTTAATTTAAAATACCAAGTAAAGTAGAATTTTTTAGAGATTGAATACTTTTCACTGCTTTTAAGTTAAGAAACCAAGTAAAGTAGAATTTTTTAGAGATTGAATACTTTTCACTGCTTTTAATTGAAAATGCCAGGTAAAGTAAATTTTTTTAGAGATTTATTAGTTTTCATTGCTTTTAATTTAAGATATCAAGTGAAATAAAATATCTTAGAGATTGAATACTTTTCAGTGCTTTTAATTTAAGATACCAAGTAAAATAAAATTTTTTAGAGATTGAATACTTTTCACTGCTTTTAATTTAAGATACCAAGTAAAGTAGAATTTTTTAGAGATTGAATACTTTTCACTGCTTTTTAATTTAAGATACCAAGTACAGTAGAATTTTTAGAGATCGAATACTTTTCACTGCTTTTTAATTTAAAATTCCAAGTAAAGTAGAATTTTTTAGAGATTGAATACTTTCCACGGCCTTTAATTTAAAGCTCATTGTTGAATTAATACAGTTTTTGGAGTGCCCAAAGCCGCAGTCATTCGAGCAGGCAATTATTTTCAGATTATTATTTCTATAGACACATGCAAGGGGTCTGTGAAAGGAAATTGGTATCACCATCAGTGCCTTCATTGGCGCAAAAACGAACTTAATGATCAAATAATTACTGCCTTTACCTTAACAAATCCAAAAACCCATCCCAGCAAGGAATATGATTTTCAATTTAAACAAACCATCGCGTAATACATAGTTCTAAGCGCACTATTAAATTGCTCAAAGGATCCTTTGAACCGGCGAATTTCTGATCTTTTCATAGAAACTGCAGGTTCGTAGCGCTGCTAATTGTAAGGAGATTACGGAAGAGTATCGCGCCCGTAAAATCCGCGCGGATTTCTCTGTGTCGAGCTTAATATTCCACCCTCGAGACTTCTTACACCGATGCACCCTTCTAACGATCGTAGGAGCCCTCAGCCATCGTGGAATCTGCCTTTTAATTCTCGTTTCGGCTATCTTCGCCGCGAGAGCCGTAGGTGTATCGCGGGTGCAAAGGAATGTCGTGGAAAAAGAGTTCAGTGTCAAACGTCAGCGATTTGTTTTCATGATGCGCGGATCGTTACGTTGCACAATGTCAATTTATCGCTGACACCGGCGGCGCGGACGCAATATCTTCGCGTGTAGCTCGTCGAGAGGCCGTGGCCGAGCTAGCGGCGGTTTTTAAAAATCGTTCCATCTCCTAGCAACTGCGGGAAAATCGAGCACGAGCGGCTTTGAATGCGTCGTTAAATCAGCTATTCTTCTCGCGACTTTGGCCCCACGTAACACTTTTCAGAGATGGACTTTTCATTTGAGTTGCTTTATGGAGCAGTTTCGAGTCTTTGTCTAAGTTTGATACCGTCGCCTTAGTGCGCTACAAAATTTCAAGCTTCCTTTTATATAATTCAATTCTACCCTTATGGGTACATGTTTCATTTCTGTCCCCTTATGGGAGAGTTTCAAGTACCTAAGCTGGACAGTATTATTTTCTCAGCCAACTACAAAATTCCAAGCTTCCTTTTATACAGTATACTAACATCAATTTTACTTATATTTATCACAGTTTCAACTACTTATCATATACCTACTATAGTAATGCTCAAAGGCAGATTTAAAATCCCACAGTTTAATATCATAAAATATGAGTTTCAAATTTTTTTTTGGCCACCACTCGAACGTGCTACTTGCACCGAAGATGTTAAAAAAGATAATTCTTTATTCCTTACGTTTAGAGCTGCAGATTTATTTCTATAGATAGGGAATCCAATATTAGGAGTTGGGAAGGGAATATCCAATTTTACGAGTAGCTATATTCGGATAAAAGTGTTGATCCACTGATGAAGAGAATCGTTTTGGGGTGAAGGAACTCCTCAGTCGTTGGAAGTGAATTTCACTTTAGGTCCCCCGGCCGAGCCAGCGCTGCGTAGCAGCCAGCCAATCGAGGACGCGTTATCTTATCATCGACCAACAGCCCAACTTCTCCGTTCGAATGCGTAGCAGTGTACGGGAGATAACATTTCGCCTCGTGTCCAGTGAGATTCTATTCGTGATCTCGCCCGGTCGGTCGTGGGGAAACCAGAATCCGGAATACGAGAACACACGCAATTCGATCTCGAGCTCATCTCGATTTCAGACCTCAGATCGGACGGCGTGGCGTTTCTTGCCGTCTTGTAATCCTGCTCGACGAGTCCTTTAGACGGTGACCTAGACATCCTCCGCGCCGCATTCGGGTCGCAGAATTTCAACCTCGCACTTTTACTCTTTTTAACGACTAATCACTTCGCGACTGTACCGGGTGTCCGAAGATACAACGAGCAAACGAATGGGAATGTTATACGGGCGGCGAGTTAGTGGCTTCAGCTGTGAACGGTAACGGAAATAAGATAGTTTCGTTAGAAAGGAGTATATTTCAAAATTTATACCCCACATTAGTTTATTTATGTTCTGTTTACATCGTCAATTATTCTCGCTAACTACATTTTACTTTCTGTCTCTCTGTTTTTTTAGTCTTCTCCCTTTTCTCTTTTATTTCTGGTTTTGAGATTCATTCTGTGTACGTTTTTTCATTAATTTGGGAGGTTCCTCCAATAAGAATTGAAGAGTCTTTGTAGAAAACACTGTAAGTGCTAAAATTAAAAAAGATTTATCGGGAAATGTTCACCTTACCACTGGTAATACTATGTTACAGTGATTTCTATGAGGACATTTTCAATTGTGGATTCCATTTGTTAGAAATATATATTTACCGTATAAATATCATTCTATCGTTACTAGAGAGGAAAAAGCACCCTTTGAGTCTCTTATACTTTTCAATATCCTTAATATACATGTTCATCGCAGAAATAAAGTCACAGCGCAATAAACAAAGTACAGCAAGAGCCAACGCACCCCAAAGTCTTGAAACAGTACATACTAAAGAAAAGAAGGAAACAGAAATATTAAATGCAAGGAAGCAATGAAACCGACTGTAGACAGTAGTTGGCGAAAATTATTGAACACATACAATCACTCACAAAAGTATCCGCCCACCCCATACATATGACACAGCTATTTTACATATTTAATTAACATTCAGCTCAGAGTTACCAATTATAATTTACATTACCATAAACCTTGATTAATATTTTCCAAATTATGGCACCAAATTGCCAAATTGCGCACAATTTATTCAAAAACACATACTACCAGTAAAACCGTCGGTATTTTCGCGAGTAACTCTAAGCGGATGCGGCGTAACGGAAGGAAGCACCGATTCGCAAGCCCAAGGCAACCCAACGACGAGGAGCCACCGGCCCAAGGAATCCCTCGAAAACAATCGTGCGCATCGGCTACGAAGATCCCCCAGCAATGGTTCTCAAAGCGATTGCATCAGGTCAGAGCGCTGCACGATGCAGGATGCGTGACGCAAGTCGAGCGCGACACCGTTTTGTTTACAACCGGAGATAAAGAGTTTGTCCTGGGTCAAGGCCGCTCGGTTTTATAATCCAATTCAGATAACGGTAACATAGTTCCTGGACCTTGAGCGTGCCGCTAGAGGAGGGATAGCGGCGCCGACGGAAGGGGGGAGGCGCGGAGGAAAAGAGAACACGAGGAGCGTGCACCACGGGTGACTCATTTCGCGAGCAGTTTGTCAAATCATCTCTGCCCCCCCCCCCTCCCTTCCACTCGCCCTTCCCGCTCCCTCCACCCCTCCTCGAAACACGGAAAGAGGCAGCGCACGTTTATCGCGCTAGCAGAATGGCTAACGTGCGCGCACGTGACATTTCGAGTATCTCGAATTAAACTGTAAACATCGTAGTAGTACGACGCCGAAGCCCCCAGCCACGCGGTCGGTGTCAATGATCCTAGTATTTATTGGATCGTTGCTTACGCACGCCCTCTCTCTCTCTCTCTCTCACTCTCTGTCTTCTTTCCTGTTCGTGTGCCGTACGTGTGGCTGCCAGTGTGTGTTTGCACAGGCATACGTCGCTCCTTCCTTGTCCCGCTTTTGTCAGCCGCGACCTAGAGGGTCACTTCGTCGTGTCTGCCTCTGTGTCTTCCGAGCCTCCTCCCGTGGCCAACTACGAGGATCATTGAGGAATCTCGGTTGAACGACACCGGCGGCGGAGGGGCGAGGTGTTTAGCTATCTCTGGTGAGGGATGGGATCTAATGTTGTTGCGAGGCTTCATTTTGGGGACGCTGCGCATCGAATCGAATATTCTTCACAGTAATACCGGCGGAGTAGCTAGGTTTAAACCACGGACGGGGAGGCTCCTCGTGTTTCCGTGAATTCGTACGTAGCGACGATCGGAACATGTTTACTTTAACGCTCCGCCGAGTTCACGACCATCGCGCGCCTCTTCCAACCATGTGTATATACGTACTGTGGTTTTTGGCTAGTCTATCCCCGGAATTCGTTAATTCTCGGAGGCAATGCTACTAGTGTCTCTGTAAATCCCATAGTGGTTGCGAAACATAGCGGCCGTGGAATCGTAGGGTTCAGATATAACTTAATCGCGGTGGTATCAACTGCAGCTATGCTATCAATCTCGAGAAGAACTGTAAACAGCGAACTGTAAACAGTAAGCTGAACGTTAGATTTGATATGGCGACTGAGGAGGGCTTACCTAGATAGCGATTGGAGATAGACCTATGCCACATACGATCTTCTTGAGTGCACGCGATCTGGCCGAGTTGGTTGAGAAAATTCCACGACCGCGTAAGACACCCCTTACGTAGTGTCCCTTGATAGAGAGGATAGGCAATCCACAAGGGAGTCGAAGAGGGCACGTGCGTGTGCCTCTGCGCTCGCATAGCCTCGTGGTTTGTGTGGTTGACAAGAGGGGTGGTGCGGCGGTGGTGAAAAGGGTGACGGAGGGGGAGCAGCCACGTGTGAGGACGTATACCACGATTTACTCGCAGATCGGTGGAACGTCTTCCTCGTTCCCTCCCTCGCCTCCCTCCTCATTTCTCTTTCTCTTTCTCTTCGACGGCCCTCTTTCTTTCACCTACTTCACCCTCCGGCACCCTGCCACCTCCCCTCTCTATCGTGTACTTCTCTTCCTCATTCTTCTTCCTCCTCTGCCTCCTCTTCGTTCCTCCATCCCACCTCCTCCTCCTACCACCGAGCATTATACTACTACTACGGGGTACTCCACTTTCATTCAGTCGCTTCTAAAAATAAAGTCCCTGATTCACAATGCATGAATGACAATCACACTGAAAGGAATACCGCACGGACTTGTAGCCTTTCTCCCTCCCTCTCTCTCACTCTCTCTCTCTTCCCCTAGCTCCGTCTCTCGTTCCCTCCCATCCGAATCTCTTGCTCTACTGCAATTCTCTTTCCCGTTTCTCTCGTGTGTCTCGACGACTCTCTCTCTCTCTCTTTCTCTCTCCATCTCTCCTACTCTCCTCCGCTGCTTCTTTTTCCAATCTGATTTCTCCCTCCGCCGTGTCTGTCACCCTCCCCACCCATCGGCCCTGTGTCGTTCACTCTTGTAAGAGAGTGAAATCTCGGTTCGCCTGTTGCACGCCAAACTATTGGCTCCCGCGTAAATAGATCCGTCGGAAATTCCAAGTGGCATCGCCGTCGGGTGGATCGATCGGCGGAGCGAACGATCGATCGACGGGGGAACTTGTTGCTCCTCTTATGTACCGCAAGGCTGTCACCGTCGCGGAGCATTTGAATTTTCAATACTTGATGGAGATTTGTGCGCGAAAATTTGGGGAACAAGTGCTCCGCTCACTGGAGATTTCTCCAGCTTAACCATTTGGCTACTAAGACCAACAGTAGTAATAATGAGAAGTAATAAACAAGACAGTGATAATGACTATTTTCATTAACCGATTCCAAGTGATAACTTCGCATAGTTTTGTTGCGCGCGCAATTTTTAAGCAGCAAAAGTGTTAAGAAAATTCTCTCCGCGATATCCTCTTCGGTGAGACGAGGTAATATCGTTTACCGATAAATAAATTCCGCGAGTGGAACGCCGGTACCTTCGATTTTTCAAAAGCAACCAGCTTTGACACACTTTTATGTTCAGTTTACGACATCCGCGATTATCCTTGCTCCCCGATGCGGATCGGTCACGTGAATCAGGAAGGGTTTCCAGATTAACAGCGAAGATAGTTGTCGGAAGTGGCGGCTATAATTTGGGAATACCCAATTGCCTGGTAACGCTCGGGAGATTCACGGAAATTGGGGCGAGTAACCCTGAATACCCTGATGAAGCTCCTTCCACCGTAGCACCCAAGGAGAACAGGTTTCGAACTCATCATCGTCACCTAGGCGTTCGCGATCCAGCATTCCAAAATAAAAAGCGGATAATCGAGTGTCCCTGGGTATAGCGAAACACCTGGGCGCGGGCTATATCTGCGAATTGGGACTACTTAAAAGTCCACGCGTGTGCTTCGAAACCCCCCCTTCCCCCCGTTGGGGAACCTTGGGCGAGATGGAATCTTAAATCCGAGTCACTCGTGGAAGCGAGTTGGGACTTTTGAAATTACAGCGGAACGTTTCTATCGAGCGATCTCTAAATAAGAGGCAGCACTTAGGACCTCGGAATAGATATTTATCATTGTTCTTGAAACAGCCTTGTCAGTAGATAGGTAATACTTGCAGTAAACACTGTTTATAACTAGCTAGGAGAGGAATGCAACGATATTTATCACGGCGGTTCTCATTGAACCGTGCATTGTACTAGGTCGTTGGATACGTCAGATATCATCCGCAACTGTGCCTGAAAATATCCCAGCAGGCCAGGTTGAAAGAATAAGTAGCGGGCAGAATAAGATATAGCGAGCAATCGAAGTGTCGAGTTAATTAAAAAATTCCCTTCCGAATTCCCATGCCCAGGAATGCAGTTTCCATCAACCGCGGTTGAAATTGAAAATTCGCGCTCAGTTGTCTGCGTTACGTTTGATGTTCTCTAGTTCAGGTATTTTAACACCTTATCCACAGGACATTTGAATCTAAGAAAATCAAGTAAAAATACCTAGAATCATTTAAAAAATAAAACCGAAAGGTATTCAATTTGTCGCCTTAAGGCTCGTTCACATTAGTCAAGTGCTTGAACTCAAGTGCTCTGACTAGTGTGAGCGAGGCTTTACAGCGGCAAGAGAGAGCTCGAGGAAAGTATTGTTCACAGTCCGAAGTTTAAAAGAAAATGTTTTAAAAGAAGATCGATTAGTTTGACTGAGCAGCCCCTTAAGAGACCAAGGCCCAGCGCCGCGGGAGCTTCCCTCGGCGATGCTCCCTGCCCGTCGCCGCTGCGGCCAGGTCGCTCTGAAAGAGGGACTTTAGAGCTCGAGGGAGAGTTAGGTAGCGGCGGTACCAGCGGCTCGAGCCGCTCACAGCTAAATATATCTCTCTCTCTAGAGCCACTCCAAGGTCACAGCGGTTGGATTGGCCCACGATAAAGCGGAGCTCCGGTATAGTATACCCGTCCCCTCTGCCTGCCAGCCTTATGCTCCGTCCGCACACACTCGTGCAGTGGCCCACATGTCACTTCGCGACAATGTCGCCTAGCAGCCGCGTCAGGAACACGTGTTCTCGTATCGGACGCGGTGAATACCGTCACCGGGCCCCACCATGCGAATCGCGGATTCCTACCGGCACTCACGGCCGCCTAGCAGCCACCGTCGTTTCCTTCCGCCGCGGTTCCGCGCTTCTAAATCCATCGCTCGCATACCGCGTAGGGGGAAAACGAAATGCAGTCGCGTTTTTCTGCATCCCGGTTATCGGGGACCTTGATCTTATAGATTGCACGCTCGCGCTGCACATGTTGCCGGCTGCATATCTAATTCAGCTGCTTTGGTTGGATGGGAGGAACTAGCTCGGGGTATTTGGAACGCGTGGTAATTGGGAAAGTGCATAGGGCTCTCTGTTGTTGAATAGTTTAAAGTTTTGACTTTCAGAATCACTTGCAGAATCAATTTTAAACAATGATTTCTCTCGGGTACACCTCGGAGTATGTTCTCATATTATTATAGTAATCAATCTCGTCATAATCTAGTATTCTCACTTTTCTCAAAGAAGCGCATGAGTCAAAATTGCCCCGTATCTGCCATGCCACGGTTAAGTGTTTCCTGGCAAGGCTATTGGATAGTTTGTTGGAGTTTCTATAGGATAAGCACGAGTGTGTGGGTATTCTAGGAGTCATATGGGAATTCCGTGACTAGGAGGGTTGAAAATTGTTTGGTTGGTGAGCAACAACGAACGGGACAGTGTATGCGCGTGACGTTATTACTATTCTACGAACCGCGCGGAAACTTCCGGGGTACGTAAAGAGAGTGTGACCTGTTGCTGGCGACAAATAATTAGCGGGTTACAGTTCTCTCTTCAGAAACAGCCGAGGCTTAGGGTCTGTATAGGGGTGGGTATTCCACGGGGCGTTCGGTATGTTGCGAACAATAGCGTTGCTTTAAATAACGCGAACTGCATCGTAAAACTGAATTACCATATCCCTCCGTCTTTCACGCTTTTCCTTTCTTAAATGCCGTCCATTAACCTAATTTTCCCATACCTATTAGAGCATCCGGGACACGGGGAATGAATAGCTATCAGAGTCAAAGAGCAAGCCAATATATACAAAATAGTTCCCTATCGGTAAAGACCGAGATATTTGTTGCAGAGATTCTTAGAAACAAAGTTACCACGCGATAATCAGAATTCCGCGGCCCAAAGTGCCTGGAACTCAAAAGGAAATCGTCCCCGGGCACACAGCTGCGATCTTTCCCCATCTCCCGACGTGGATAGAAATAATCCCTGAAAGTTTGACCGCTCCCGGGACGTGCTGCACAAAGGCGAGGCATATTTCTCTTTTGAAAACCGCTCATTCAATTTAGAGGGGGCTGTTCTGCGGTTCGGCGCCGCTGATAACAGAACCGAGCCCGCGCTCGTTCTGCAGCTGAATTTGAGGTTAGGTTATTGTCCGGGTTGTGTGCGGTGAGCATCGATAACGGCAGCGCGCAGCAACCGCGCTCCGCGTCTTGGCAACACGATCTGGCAACCCCGCAGCGGCCGCCAGTGCCGGGGTTGAATTTCAAGCGCCCGAGGGACAGAGGGGGTCGGGCCTCTCTCTTTTGTATAGGGGGCACGAGGGCTTCGCCGATGCCACGGCACATAACGGTGAGCCGACGGCCATGATGCAGCAGGGGCTTATGGCCGGCTGGCTGGATCTGCTCGCTGCCTGGCTAAAAGCGCTTCGAGAAGAAAACCGGCCTTTCTCTTCGTCTTCCCCCTTCTGCACGTCCCTACCCGCCCCTCCACCGAAACATTACTCGCTCTAGGCCTGCACGGGGTTGAGTCCCAGTGATTGGTCACCTCTCACCACCGTATATTCCCCCGCGTATTAATTACGCGCGATCCTCCTCTCCCTGCGGACATTTAAAATCCCGTAAACAGCGAATTTGCGCGCATAAAGCACGGTCGAAATTGCGGCAGCATTATTTGCTCCCACGAACGTGCTTCCTCGGTTAAAATACTCGTTTGACGGTAGAATTGTTATGGTATTACACTTTCAGTATTCGATGCCAGCCTGAATAACCCTTGGAATTGTCGAGTGTCCCGGAATATTATACCTGTATTTTCAAATTTATTTCTCGCCATGCCAGCGAGTATCATGGTTATTGGAAACATTTCGAAGCATCGGTTTGAAAGTTTCGCCGAAGGAAAAGTTTCCTAGAAGCCCCCCGACCAGTTCCAGCGGCGAACCCGAACTTCGACACAACCCCCGGCATTCGGCTCTCGACTACCTGCATCATTGTCCATGCGCGCATACCTGGCCGAAGCTTTAAATTCCTACGGGTCGCCGTTGACCCCTCGATTTTCATTTTCCGCGTAATCCTCTTTCTGCGCTTACGGACGCCTCGTAAATTTCTATTTTGTTTCGCGGAATACGGGATACGTAATAAAGTAAGCGCTCGGTAACACCGGGGCCGTCGGATCGAACGCGAAACGCGTCAACGGGATTACCGGCCGTTTAAAGGTCCCGCAAAGCATACCCGGAGACATTTATATATCCAGTTCCATGCCGTCCTGATCGTTACCCGGCTTAACGCCGCGTATTCCTGATCCTGAAAGTTTCGCAAAGATTCCCGGGTAAGTTTGCTCGTTGTTGCTCTACAGCAGCAACGACAATGGAAAGTTACCGAAGCGCAAGCGCTCGCTGGCTTGCTCGGCACTTTCCACGAGTAGAGCCGACTGGCTGGTAGAGGCTATACGGGCGTAGGCATCGGTGGTAGTGGGCTCTGGCGTTGGTAGTGAGTGGTTCGCTATAGTACTCATAGGATGGCGGCGCGGCGAGATCTCACGATAGACTGGCGTGCATACACGAGCACACCAGTCTACCGCTTTACCAACACCCGTCCAGCTGCTGATTATATGCCAGCAGCGCTCCACTACCACACCGTGGGCATGCGGCACGACGGCAGAGGCGTATACCGCGACACAAAGAAACGCCCGAACTCTCGCGCGCGGCGGGTGAACCCTCGCGCGAAAATACGCATGTATATAGCAAAAGTTTCGAAGAAAACAGTGGTAAGTTTCCCCGTTGCTTGCAATTTTGCACGACGGTCACGGACATCGACGAGAAAGGAGCGGAGGAATGCGAAGCTAACGGGCCGGCGAGGACAAAGGGGAAAGGAAGGAACGATAATACTCAAATTGAAATTTCGGAAGCTCTCTTCCCGATGCTTCGATCTGGTATCGTTGGTAATTGGAATTCTTCCCAAGAGATGAACTATCTCTTTGTAAAACACCGAGCCTGGGCAATGTACAATTTCCTGAATCGAGTTACCGCCGATTCGCGGAACGGAGCGTCGTTAAGCTCGTAAGCGCGTCGCGTCGGCGCGGCGCATGTCGTCGCGTTTACAAAATTGTGAAATCGCTGGTTTCGCAACGGATCGCGACGGCATCCGTCTCGTGATCTTGCTGCGTCGGGGGGCACGAAAAAACGCCCCCCCCCCCCCCCCCGTCACCCCGCCCCACCCTCTGACGCTCGACAGCCGTCCAATCGTCATCCTTCTGCTAGTTTTCAAACCTCGCAGACTTTTTCGAAACGCTCGCAACCCTCGTGTCGCTCGGCTGTCCTCTGCATATGCCCTTTCCGTCGTGTACCGAGCCACTTCTGGCGCACACGTAGCCCGCAGACCGTGACGCGTTGCGCGCACAGAGCCCGTGCACACAAGCCCTCCATCTCCTACCTATACGGGCTTAACCTTGTCGGAGTATAGAGCGAACGGAGTATAGTACGTGTTCACGTACAGGCGAAGGCTTGCCGCGCGCATAACGCCGCGAACGGGTGTGCATCCGTGTGCCGGAGCACGCGGTGTGTGCCAGCCGTGCTACGGCACCATTGGCGCGCCTCTACCCTGGCTTTAACATCGATTTCCAGTCGGACGACCCAGCGCGATCGAGCGAACGGTACACGGCGCGTTCGCCGAGGAGGTATCGAGCGTTCCCCGTGCTGCTCGTGGGAGTCCACGAGGCAGGGTGGCCGACGAGAAATCGGTACGCCGTCGAAACAACGAATATTTTTCGGCATGGAATATGTATGATACAGGCGCGGATCCCGCCGCGTCCCTTCTCTGTCGTTTCCGTGCACTAGAGGTAGACAGACGGAGCAGGGGGGGGATGGGGGCAGAAGATAGAGAGGACAGCGACGGGGGAATTAGAGGGAGTGGGAGATAGTATCCAGATAGAGGGTCGAGGTGGGGATAGGGCCGTCGGTTTGGTGGTGGCAGCCAGTCCCGAGTGGCAAGAGGAAAAGGGGACGAGCAGAAGGCAGCGAAGGCGCTGCCCTCAGTCGGTCGCCCGTTTCACTACAGTCAGCATAGAGAGGAGACCTAAAGCGACCGGGCTATACGTGGGTCTTCGCCTAAGCGCGCACTACACACCGTGTGTTCCCGTTTTCCCGAGCGAACACTTGGAGCCTTCGTTCTGCCCGCTCTTTCGCTCGCTCGGCGGGTGCGCGCGCACACGCACACAGTCACCTCGCCGCTGAACAGTGGGACAGAGAGAGAGAAAGAGAGCGGCGTAGTCGTGCAGAGGCAGGCGCGCGACACAGCCATCGAACGTGGTGATTCGTACGGAGGCGGACGTGCGATACGAGCACACAATCGAGGCCGTACCGCGCGAGGGAAAAGGACGACGATAGGCTCTCCCCTCCCTCCTTCGTGCATCGCTGTCCTTGTTTGCCTGCTCGTCATCGCCCGACGTCGGTGTCGTCGATGAGACCGCCAGCAGGATCTCGCCGATGCTCGAGCGTGAAGTTTTCCTGGCCTGACACGAAGCCTGCCCGAACGGTTACATGGGAACGGTCGGCGCGGCGTTGTCCTGGCAAAACAGCAGGATCAGAGACGATCGTGAGTAAATAGAGCGGAAAAAGGGGTGTACAGTATACCCTGCGGGACGCGCGTGTCGGTATAGTCTCGCGGCCGACGATCGAAGTACGCGGGTACCCGTGTGTATATTCCGACAGTTGCTCCGCGGTATCCTCGGTGCATACGTGCGTGTACGCGAGAAATAAAAGAGGTGGGGGTAAGCAGCCTATACTTCGCGGACATCCGGCGGGGAATCCGCACGCATTCGTAACTGGAAGCTCCCCCGAGAGAGCGAGGGAGAAAGGAGAGGAAGGATCTTGGCGCCGAGGGAAACACGGTGCTCTCTTGAGTACTCGAGCGACTCGAGAGGAGAAAGGAAGGTTCTCCTCCGCGTTCCTACAGCGAGCCGCAGTATATTGCACGTTCTCCTTTTTTTTTTCTCTCTCTCCTGCTATATAGAAGTTTGGAGCGCTGGTCCCGCCGCCGTATCAGAATATTTATTACCATCTAATTCGTCGGCCCTCAAACGCTCGTCGGGCCCTCGTGCGTGCATGCCCGCACGCAACGGTTGAAATTTTTGGTACAAATAATAAGGGTGGCGGAGAAGAGGTGGAAGGACGTGACGAGGAAAGAGAGAGGGAACTAGGGTAGAAAAGAGAAGTGAGAAACACGCCGAGCGGTGCTGCTCCCTACTGGCGACGTCGAGTCGCGCTCCCCACCCGGGACAGTCGAACGAGGTCCGAAGGCGAGTTCTCGGCGTGTAACTACGGTGATTTTCCCTTACGAGAGCGCACGCACGAGACCTCGTACATACCTCTCCGGCGTTACACCGTGCCACACGTACGCCCTGTAAAGGATCCTGCGAGCATCGTCGCCGAAGAATCGTGAAGGGATATACTACGCTCGAGGAAAATCGAAAAACAGCCGGAGGGAGAAGAGGACGGAGAAAGAGATAGAAAAGACTGGCAGTGGGTAGCCCCCCGTAACACGCGTTCGCTGCTGAATCGTTGGACAGTATCCCGCTGACCGCTCTCGTGTGTGCGCGCCTGATCGTGAACGCGTCCCACGCGTGTGTCGCGTATCACCGTCGCCGGTGGAACCGAGAGAATTCGAACGAGGCAGAGGGTAAAATAGGATTTCTCGCGTGGTCGGTCCTCTCCCGCGGCACCCGCGGAGGGGGGTGCACGCAAAGAAGCGCGAGAGGGAGAGAAGGAGCGAGCGTGTGAGTGACAGAGGCAAGGGGACAGATAGGGAGATAGAGCGACAAGGAGGGCAGAGAGAGGCACGGTGCAGGACGGGGATAGAAGAGGACAGAAGAGGAAGGGAGCAGCGGGCGAGAGAAGGGACGGTGACTCCGTTTTAGAGCGACGGAGACGGGTATAGCGCACGGAGGGCGCCGGTGCTGCGCCCCAACGGCCGTTCATCGAAGCTCAGTTATCACAATGGCTTCCGTGAAAGACACAGCGACTTTCTTCGCGGAGGGTACCGCGAGTCAGTTCGAGCATGTACTGAAGCTTTATCCGCAGGCCCTCCGGCTGAAGGCCGATCGCAAGACGAAAAAGCCCGAGGAGCTGATCAAGCTGGACAACTGGTAAGTACCCTTAATACATCGCCGTCCTCCGGCTCGCGTATTAACGCCCGATGCAACGCGAACGGGGGCCCTCCTTTTCAACGAGGGGCTTCCACCACAGCCACCACACGGGACAATGAACCCGTGGCGCGCCAGTTGCCACCACTTACCACCGCGTGCACGGGCAAGAGCCCGTGGACCCGTATGGCCCCCTCGCGAGACCAGCCACAATTCCACATAGTATATTTACTCTCTCCTATTCCCGTGATCGACGACCGCTCCGCCAAGAGCGGTCACTTCGAAATGCTAGCTTAACCGTAGCGTACGCTCTCTATTTGAAAACCATCGACGTTCCGCGATCACGTGGCCCCCGCTACTCCTGTACACACCGTTTAACATTCTATAGTCATCCGTAATTCAGCAGCTGTCCTGCCGGTTCCGTCTTATCCTCGTCGATCGTTTTATCGGGTCTGCGTTGGCATTTAACGCGATTCCTATCGATCGAGGGAATTCTCGTGGCAATTTTATGCTACCTCATCGAGGAAGCCTCGGCGTTGCCGTTACGAGGGCTGCCCGATCGTTTCGCCGTCCCGTAAAAAGGTTACCGTATGCCGTTGTTGGTAGAGCTTCCAGATTTGGAGATTAGAGTCGGGGCTCGGCAGGCTGACGGGATTTTGTTGACTTTTAGATCGATATTAGAGCAAAGGATTTCTCGGGCCGCGCGCTGGCAACGATGGCACAGTGAAAGAGGCGACTCGCCGGCGTCGCTTTCACGGCGTCGCACGACCACCTCGGACACGGCTAACGAACCTTTCTCCACTCTTGTTTTCGCCATTCTTTCGTCGACGAAGCCACAATTCACATTGCCATTTCCTGGATTTAAGCACTTGCGCTAGAACTTCGTCCGTGGCTATTTTCCTTCATTCTTTTACTTTATTCTCTGTAAATTTATAAAATCTAACCATTCTCGTTGTGAGAAACTCCACTCAACTTTCATCCGACGGAATCGTAACTCGAGACGTTTATCCAATCTGGAACTTTCATCGTTCATTAATTATCATATCTTCGTCTAGATCGTTATCAACACACATACACAGCTGATTGCATGGTGTACTCAAGTAAACCATGTTTCCTACTGATAAAAATAATGCTTTTCTATCAAGTTACTACGGTTACGATACTACTTCTCATATTACAGCTGCAGTTTTCGGAGCACCAGGTATTAACCGATACTTGACCCTCGTAATTACGATCCCAAACTCGGAATTTCCGGAAAGTCATTCACCTAATAGACATGTGCTCGAAATACGATTTTCATTTTTAAACATCATATTCCATTTAAATTCCACTGCATAGTAGAAGTTTCTAAAAGTATCCCCTATCCGAGGCAACTGTTCTAACATTGTACTCCTTGAAACCCGATTTAGTTTCATTCCACAGAAAAACCAAACCACCGTCAATAACTCGGAGAATTTTTATCCGCGCACTTCGAAAGACTGGTCGACTATCGGGAACACCTCGTCTCGCCTCACTGCGTGACCTTTAAGAATAGCAGTTCCTTTCGTCATCGTTTCAAGTTGAAGGTAACCGAGGCGTTGGACAGACCTCGCTCCGTATCATGCCCCGAAACGATAACTGCGATTTATCGAGAGAGGGTGCGGGGGGGGGGGGAGAGGGCGATGCTCATCGGCTCCTGCGATCAAACCAGTGTCTGGGGGCTCGTCGAACTCCGAAACACGAAACGGGGCTCTGCTGAACCCCGAAACACGAAAGGGGGCTGCTTCGAATCGGGACAGTTGCCGAGAGCGCTCGCTGCAACTAGGTTTCCACGGCGCGAGCCTCAATTCCGCTGGCGTCACGTCTGCCTTAATTAATTAAAGGCAGGTTCGAGGCTCGTTAAATTCCGCGTTAAGCCTTTTCAGACGCCCCGACGGGGACGATGCCGAGCCACTGGGCAATAATAATAGAATCTTTTTCCCTTGCTCGATCACCATTTCACCACTTGATTATTCATTCCTCGCGAGACCAGAGGCCGCCTCTCTGCCTCGTTTCTGTCAGTTATTCTATCAAACTTCCCGTCGCCCATCCTCTTTACAGCGGGTCGTTTGAGCTTGGCCCCTCGATCGATCGATTTCGCGGTGCATCCTGCGTGGACGAAAAACTGATTACGATGGGGGTAATTGTCGCGAGGGAAAGCTTTTGGAGAACGCACCGCTTTATTGGAGATGGGGACAGGCGGGCTCTATTAAGGTCATTAGTTGCTGGAAAACGGAGTGGTCTTGTCGAATGGCCACTTTTTATACTGTGTTTTATTATTGTCGTAGGAATAGTGGTACTAAGGATAATATCCTTAGCTATAGATAAAAGATACCGCTATTAATTGCTGAAATAGTATATAGTAAACGTAGAGGGTAGTATAATAAATTCACATCTTTATTATCGATTGTTATCGGGAAGTTTCTCATAGTTCGTGACGTTTTTCATACTTTATGTCGTGTAATATTGAGATTACTTATGGATGATATTTATTATCATTATTATTAATGGACTTCATCACGCGAAGTTCCGAATTAAATTTATAAAATTTTATAACGGTGTAACGGATCTCGAAATTAAGCTCAAAGGCGAAGTTCAGCTTAAAGCTGTTATTAAACTTAATCGTAGGAGGTAGGGAAGTGTAGATATTGATAAAGGTTTTTCAGCATTTTTTTATGAATTTTTTTCGCATTCAGGGACTTCGAGTGGCGAAGGCTACTTGTGTAACACCACGTGTCTCATAGTAAACAAGAAATGTTAACGATGAAATTCGAACATCTGGAAGCCTAGCATTGATAATTACTCACTGAAAAGTAATTTACAAGCCAATTACGACTATTTTAATATTTTCTTGGAAGCATAAATCCATATGCAATACTGTATTCTCGATGCAATCTTTTTCTTAACTCCAGAATCCTCATAATCCTTTTCTTTTGTTAATTGAACCCTGAGTAAGTAATATTCGCCAATCCGTTTGATAAATTGGGGCGATAAAGAAATGAGAAACTGCATCAGTACATAACACCCTCCCAATTTAACATTCCTTCGTCATATTTTCCTCTACTCTCACAATTCTAATATCACTAGTCGAAATAAAAATTTAAACAACGCGCTAGGGACTTCTGTCTTCCCTAGGCCATTAGCAAAATACAGCAATCACAGCTCAGAGATTTCACAACCATTTCCACGACCGTGCAACACTTTTTCCACGCAAACTTCAGAAAAATCGTAGCAATGGGAATTTAGAATGAGCAAACGAACGAGGTCCTTTCGAATCGGCGAGAACACTGCGGGGGAAAAACGCTTCGAAGGGCACGATCGACTCTGTCGTATTTCTCTGCGAGCTTCCCAGAGCCCAGAGTTAAATGGTACACAGCCTGGAACGGTGGAAACATTTTCGCTGATTCAGAAGCTCGTTAAAGCGATGAAAACATTTGGGTCAAACGGCACGCAATCGAATATCGACTATCGGTCGGTGGCCGGCGGTCATCGTTCGTCGATTCTTCTCTCGTCGCGATCTCAATCAATCTACGCGGCCTCTTTCTGCAACCGTGCCGATGCGTAAGGCTCCGCTCCGCGCTCGAAAGGAAGTGATCGTAAACCGCGAGGGCGATCGCGGTTCCCAGAATACATATTTTGGAAACGCCCCTTCGATTGTAACTTCGCTTGCAATCTCCAGTTTCACAGTGCACTTGCCAAATTACCCTGTCACGCGAAAAGAAACAGGAATCCCAAAGCTCCGCGAGAATTTATTTGAAGATAAATTTCTAAATCTTAAATATGCCGTAATTATTAGAAGTGTTACGGATTTATGGGATATAAATTCGAGGTGTTTTATTTCCGTTGCCCTTCGCAGTTTAAACTTTCTTCTAGCCACTACTGTGGGAGTGAAAATAATTACAAGGCACCTGCAAACCTTCACCCCCACATTAAATTAATCTAGCCCCTTTCAAAGCACCAGCCTCCCAATGATACAGTTCCTTACAACCTGAAGTCTCTAATCAGGGCCCTCGGAAACCCTTCTTCCCCCTTTTAATCATTCGCCTAATCTTCGACCAACTTGAGAAAATGCTACCTATGCATTTTGGTGGGCGATTCGAGTTGCCGTTGAGTAACAAACGCGTTACAAAACGCAGCGAGAGAAGATCGCCAGGGTACTCTGAGCCAGCGGGAGTTCTCCAGGTGACTAATCTCTTGGAACTCAGGAATAGGCGATCTGGGACCTCGAGTGGTGTTCCCTTGGAATAGAGTTACCTATACCACGTTGATATAAATTTACAGGACAGCAAGTTTGAGGAAAAGTAATTTTCTCAGGTGTTGTAAACTCTTCGAGTTCTCCTCTCCCTTCACTTTCGTCGCAGCTCAACGGAGGCCTCCTTCCAACTAGGTATCCGCTTGCTTTGAATATCAAGGAATTTTAATATGCTTCTTGATAGCGTATGAAGCAAAAAATCTATATAAATCTGCCCATTTTTCAATCGCCCTCTGAATTCGCGAGCAAGCGCGACTCGCACGGCCGTGGAAGATGGGGAAAAAGGGAGTGGAAGCGGTCGTAAGAGCGACGTGGAAAAACGAGGCTCGCTTAGTTCTCGCGAGAGACTCGATCCTCGAGCGTTGAAGCGCGGCGGCGATTGTGTCAAGGTTGTTTTTGCGTTGCGTGGCGCGCGAGAGCGCCTCTCAAAATGGTTGCGCGCGAGAGGTTGCCGTCCCGAAACGGTCTGGAGGCTGGCTTCTTTTGAGAACCGTCGCCGCTCAAAGAAACCGCTGCTGTTACGCCACACTCGAGGCTCGATTGTTTTTTTTTTTTTTTTTTAACTTTCTATGGGACCATCGTTGAAAAACCACGCGGATCGTGAGCTTACGCGCCTCTCTAAGTAATTCCCTTTCGCGATGGAGGGCCATTTTTCTCGACTCGTAACTCTCCTCCCAAAAATTCGATTAAATCCGATTTAACACCTTTTAATAACGAACCATCGCGTTCCTGTCCTCCGTGGGCGAGATTTTGACTTTCGCAAATCAAAATAGAATGAAAATTCGAAGGAGGATCCACTGTGCCCTTATTCCCACGAGGAAGCTCTTCTTCTTGGAACGATAAGAGGGAAACGTATGCTTCTGGTTACGTGCCAAACTGGCTACTATGATTTCACTCGTGCTGTTCCTTTCGCGATATTTGATACTAGGTCTTACACACTTGCTACACATACTTGCACAGCGAAGAAATTTCGCCTGAGACATTTAGTTTCCTTTTCTGGACCACTTGTAAACAAAATCTCATATTTTCCTCTCTATCTTATATCCCCTTCATTTCTTAAATTTAAATTCCAACCTATAACTAGCGATAAACTATGCTGGTATTATAATAAACTAGTACTAATATTAATAGCGCTAGTATCAGCAACTGAATCAAATTTCCACTCCACCAGTCCTCCTTCGAAGCGCAACACATTTGGCACAGAAGAATCAAAGACTCTGAAAATTACCTCTTTCAAATTACATCCTTCAAGAACCGGCACTCTCACTGTCTCCAGTTTCGTCGAAGTTGAAACAGAAATCCCTGCCACCTGACGTGCCGATTCTGCATAAATAAATAATCAGCTGGTTGCGCAGCACGTCCACGTGGTTTCACCTGCAACGTCACTGCTCGTCCGTCAGAGGAGCACGTGTCTGAAGAGGTCGCGGATTATATGAATGAAATACAAACTATCCGTAACTAAGTTTAGCTCTTCAGTCAAACAGCTGATCTCTCTCTTTCCCTCTCTGTCTCCCAGCGACCTCCGAAAGTACCTGCAATAAAACCACGCGAGAGAGTGCATCTTTCTCCTTCCTCCGTGCTGTTTGCCCCCTCCTCCGCCCCCCCCCTCCCACCCCTCCCCCTCCCCCTCCCCGCTCCCTTCTGTTCACGGATGCAGTCTTTGCTCCTGAAGAAACAGAGAACTTGTCCCGTGTCGATGACCCGAATAATGGGGACAAAGGAGCAGAGGGGGAGGGATAGCGGGAGGGGGTGAACCGAGACGTTTCAGTGAACCAGAGATTCTGAAAGGATTCTGTGGAATTCACCGCCACTTCTTGCCATTTAAATGCGTCCAGATGCAGATCTGAAATTACGCGCGTTAGTGAACGTTCATTTTAAATGTTCAATCAATGCTTGAGTCACGAGTTTGTCAAGCGCGGATGACGGTAGAGGCGATTAAACGTGATAAAAGAGCGTTGAATTTGGATTTGAAAATCGGTGATATTGTTCGGCGAGATAGTTTTCATGGAATTTCGAGGATTTCGAGAATCCAGCGCGATAAATAAGTTTTCCATTTGGTTGGCGGTCTATGGACGCGGTGAAATGGAATTGTAAAAGGATGTGGTTCTACGTTGGCCCTGGTATCTGCTTTCAGAATTTGAGACAGGTTCATCCCCGGAGGATGAACAATTTTAACACTCTGAAAAATGCTCCTTCGAGTCGGTCAGGTGTTTCTGAGCAATCGCTGCGGTTGAGAAAGTTTCGCTTAACTCCGGGCAAACGTTCGGGGACACTGGAGTAATACTTTTCAAAAAGTATGAACGTGAAACGGGATTTAGATTTTTCGGTATTCAGTAGTCGTGAAGAATATGAGAAGATTTCTAGAATTATTGAGTTGGAGATGTGTGCTTGAAAATTGGGAGATAGAAAGTCAGTGGATAGGGCTCGGGAAAGTTCACTCTGGGACACATGTTCCCGGTTTGAAACGTGCCCCAGCGTCGCGTCGGGCGTGCCACGTGATTGTTAGTAGGTGGAAACACCACTTGGGGCTGCATTTTTAATCTGCGCCCTGCTCGCGTCATCGAGCTGAGTAGCGGTGATGTTACTCACCCTATGATCATCCACACGCGAGCGTCGTTAGTAATCAGGTTCTTCGATCTGTTCACAGGTATCAGAATGAGCTTCCAAAGAAGATCAAGTCCCGTGGCAAGGACATGCATCTCAACCACGAGGAGCTGGTGCAAACGATGAAATGGAAGCAAATAGTGAGTAAATCGAACCACCCACGAATGTTTTCCCTCAATTTTTTTTCTTCTTGGTTTTTTTAGTAGCTGTGCGGTAAACATTGTAAGTGTTAATCAATATTCCATAATTTGGAGCAGAGATTATTTTATCGCAGTAGTGTTATTTATGATGGGAGAATAAATATTTATTGATATCGCGCGCTGGGAGGTGAGAATTTGGTAAATTTAAGAGAACGTGGGAAAGTTGGGAGAACTCGGGAAATTTAGGAGAATTCAGAAAATTTAGGAAAACTTGGGAATATTGGGGAAACTTAGGGGAACTCGGGAAATTTTACAATAATTAGAAAAACTCGGAAAATTTTAGAAAACTCGGAACTCGCGAAATATAGGAAACTTGAAAAATTTAAAAAAAATTAGGAAAACTTGGGAAATTTCGCAAAAATTAGAAAAACTCGGAAAATTTTGGAAAACTCGGAACTCGGGAAATATAGGAAACCTGGAATATTTCGAAAAATTTACGAAAACTCGGGAAATTTAAATAAACTCGGGAAATTTAGGAGAACGTGAGAAGGTCGTGAGAATTTGGGAGATTTGTGAAAATCGTCGCTCCAAATTAAGGAAATTCCAAAGTCCCCAGAGGACCCCTTTCATCCGAACAATTCTTGAAAACTACTGAAATACACTACGGACAAAGAAAACTCGAGTACCTACTCTACGTGGATTTTAGGGCTAAAATAGCGTTTCCGACTGAACGGAAGGGGGAGAGACGGTTGTGTGTTTAACCGTGCCGTTGTTTTGTTCGTTTGTTCGCAGCGTGGGAAGTTTTATCCCCAGCTATCGTACTTGGTTAAAGTGAACACACCGCGCGCCGTGATGGCGGAGACGAGGAAGGCATTCAAAAAGCTTCCCAATCTCGAACAGGCGATCACTGCCCTCTCGAATTTGAAAGGTGTGGGCACCACGATGGCGTCTGCCGTATTGGCGGCGGCGTCGCCGGAGAACGCGCCTTTTATGGCGGACGAGTGTCTAATGGCGATACCGGAAATCGAGGGCATCGATTACACCATCAAGGAGTACCTCAACTTTGTCCAGCACATTCAAAACACCGTCGAGAGGCTGAACAAACACAGTGAGTGTCTTTATCGACTCGTTTCAATTGCCCCGACGGAACGGCGGGAAATTCATTTCCAAAGCCTCGAATTCTTCGCTGCTCGCAAGTATGCGAAACCTACGCTTCGGTCCCTGGCGTATCGCTAACCCTTCGTGAATTTAATTCACAAAAGTAAAAAAGAAAGACTTGCCATAAATACTGCAATCGCTGCCATTTCATATTCTTCGAATAAGATCATTTCTCAGAGTGGAATACTTTACATACGGAAGCCCTGCAGATACGCAACCCCTCGCATCAAGTAGAATAAATATAAATAAAAAACAAATCAACATAGACTTCGTAACGGATCCATAACTGCATCTCAGAAAATAGTATATTCCCTTTCTATTTTCACGCCCCATATCGTAGGTGGAAGAAACACAACGAGTTCCTTGAAGAACGTTCAAGCTACCCTAATCTATCCCCGCAAGGGTGCAAGTCGCCAAATGTGTAATCCCCATTGATCGCAGTACCTGCTACAAATCTAAATGCTCCTGTTCACCTGAACACGACAGTAGAGAAAGATTCTCCAGAGTACAATCCATAGCCCATTCGCCCTCTTCATCTTCCCCTGAATCCACGACCACGTCTTCCACCGACACGCGTTCACCTTAACCCCCACGCGACACTCCGCAAAACCACACTCGTCACTTCGCGGAGCCCAGCCAGCAATTGTCCCGGTAACTTCTCAAGAGGCACCGTAGCCACGAAGAGACTAGTCGGAGGCAGGGATTTAAACGCCCGTCGGGGACACCCCTTCGTGTTTCAGCGTCGAACGGCAAAACATGGAGCCCCCACAGGGTGGAGCTGGCGCTGTGGACCCACTACATCGCGTCCGAGCTGAAGCCAGAGTTGCTGGACGGTATACCGGGCTCGACGGAGAACGGGAACTCCCATCCGCCCAGCAACGGCGAGGCGACGGAGCCGTCGGATGACAGCAACCAGGAGGTGACGGTGAACGGCAAGGAGCCGGGCAGCATCGATCCAGCGGCCATAGACGAGAACAGCACCACAACGTCCTTCACCGAGGACTCGATGGACAAACCGGCCACGCCGATCACCGTCGCCGTGGCCAGCGAAGACACGAACGACTCCCTGGCCACGAACGACAACGAGGACAGCAACAACACGCCGCGGCCGACGGACAGCGAGGACACAGAGGACTCGCAGGACGTGCAGGAGCCGCCCACCAAGAAGAGCAAGAAGTGACCCACCACCAGCCAGGGAGCCACGAATAACAATACGAGCAACAACAACGTCAGCGCCCTCGTGTCGGCCGCCAATCTAACGCTGATCGCAGCGAGGCGCATCTAAAAGAACCGCCCAGGGTCACCGATCAGGGTCGCGGATAGTAGACCTTGTAGCTACCATCGCACCATCACGATCGTTTTCTTTATTCTCTTATCGATGACTCTCCTTCGCTCCTGCTCTCTCAGTTTCTCTCCACCCCCTTTCCGATCTCCTTTCATCCCGCGAACCATCAATTGATCTTCTCTTCGCCACTCCGCCTGTCCCAGTCCGTCGCCCACCTTCCGTCATTCTCGTACGATCCTACCTACCCGCGCCGCCTCCCTTCCGCGCTCTTTTTATCCCCACCATCGTAGACCTCCTCCTCCATCACCGTTCCGTGTAAAATAGCATTGTCACACACAGAGACGCGTGATGCACTGGACTGTTCCGCGCGGGAACACCATGCTGGTACGCCAGACACGGGCTCCGGATCCGGAGGCAGAAACAAGGAGGGCTGCAGCCTCCTCACCGGCCCAAACGTCTCGAAGCGTCTTTATTTACTGACCCTTGTACCCCTACGGTTTCTACTTCTTCAGGTTTCGTTTGCACGCGGTCCCCTTGAGGCACGAGCTCGCTCGCGGTGTCCACTGATCACGCGAAGATCGATCGGGGAGAGTCGGTCCCCTTTGTTTATTCGTTTTCGAAAAGGTTCCTCGCTGTTTCTGCCGCTCAGGAAGCCTTTGGGACCTCTTCAGGACCTCTTCAGGTTCGTCCGAGCGAGGCGATCTCGGTTACTGCCTTTCCGGCGCGGCCCCCCCCCCCCCCCCACCCCACCCCGGGTTTTCATCCCCTCCCTTGTCACACGGCGTAGCATGGAACCGATGGCTCTAGCCTCGCTGCTTGGCGCCGGGGACACGAGCGTGAGATATCATTCCTTTTTACCACGATTTGTAAGCGCGTGTTCGAGGCTGCCGTCGACGTGGACGACGAGGACGAGAGCGGAGCGAGTTTCGCGAACGGGACACCCTTTCAGCCCGTGGTATATATGGCGAGATTTAAAGTACGAGGGGTGGAGAGAGAGAGAGAGGGAGTGAACGGTGGAATGATGCGAGAGAGGGAGAGATTGTGCGTGTACGGAAGGTGAGAGAGGAAGACAGAGTGAATATAGAATCCGTGACCAGCAAGAGGAAGAGAAATACGAGCCGGGCGGTACACACCGAACACACGATGATAATATTAATATTAATAATAATGATTATTATTATAATTATAATACAGAATCATTACCATAATTTATATACCTAAACGAGAAACACTGCATGCCAGAGCGATGCATGGAGCAAAACCAAATACCTTGTAAGTAAAAGAAACTTTAGAAACAGAAATAAAAAGGAACCGTAACGCTTTTTTGAGTCCACCAATCAACTGGAGGGAGCGTGTGGCAGTGGCTGCTGACTTATATATAGACACACAAACACAGACAACTACACAGGAGAGACACAGCCCGTGAAGCATGTACCCCAACATTGCCGAGGTTTTTCGTGTACAGGGATTCAACTAGTATTTTTGCATTGACCGAGGATCGCTGTTGGTCGTCTTAGAGAGGCATGCACGGGATAGACGACGATCAGAGGGGTAAAAGGGGATGGTGTGAACACTGTAAACGAACGATTCAAAGAGACATTTAGGGGTGAAAAAGACACCGTGTGTTTGAAAGAGGAAACCGAGGGATAAACGGAATTCGGAGCAGTGGGCCGGTTCTAGTACCGAGTCACTGACTCTTGTCATTAAATTACACAGACATGTACACACAACGCTCTAACACATTCACCGCCGAGATGGCGCTTGTTTTCGGCTGTAACGGGATTTAAAATGGGATAAAGAGGCCAGGAGGAGAAGAGCGCCCCTCGGAAATGGAGCGTTTTATATTTCTGGTGCATCGATCGTCTTGTGTACTCTATTCTCCACCGGGGAAAACCGTGCGGGTACAGGGATCGGCGGGAACGAAGACGGATCGTCCACCCTGCATCGTCGTGCGCACCAACCAGCGACGATGGGAGCAGACGGCGAATAGAGTTGCAGCGGGTACGGGCGAGGAGGACCTTAGCGAACCGTTCTATTTATTTAGCGCCTAATTTATTCCGTATCGATCGTTTCGCTGACAAGGGAAGATGACACGTAGTTAATAGATAATGTATAGATAGACTATATACACACGGGCGTGTGTAAAACGTTTTACCGTGGGCTGTCGATGATCCACCCACCGTTTCAGGGGCGACGACGATGAACGGAAGGACGACAAATGTGCGAAGTAAATACCGACTATAGAATAAATCTAGTGAATCATCCTCTCCCCTTTAAACCTTCTCCCACCCGACTACGATGACTAATAATGATTGATGAATACGTGTCTGCGAACTATGACGGATGATTATGATACCACGATGATGAGGATGCTTATGATTATTATTATAATTACGATTATGGTTATTATATATTATCGCTGCTACTACTACTACTGCTGCTGCTATTACGAACGACGGCGAGAGCATAGTTTTTACTGTCTTATAAACGTAACGGATTTAATGTAGCGAAGTTGTTTGTTTCCTCCTTTTTATTTTTCTTTCTTTGGTGTTTCTATTGTGGACGAAGCTGGACGGAGGTATTATTCTTGCGCGTGATTACTAGACATTCCATACGCATGTCCTGTGCAGATCTGCTCTTATTCCGTTTCCCCTGTTTTCCTGTTTCGAGAACGTGACGTCTGGGGGAAAGGGTGGGGACCGCGGGGAGGGGAAAGTAAGTTGATCACTTGAATGGGAATAATGGATATTGGTGGGGAAAGAAACGACTGCCCACTTTACACGCCGACGGATTTATTTTCGCTGTTTATCTTCTAATGGGAAGGCGGACTTAGTTCAGCGGAGAGTGGATTTTAGAGGGAAATAAGCGTGGAGAGAGGAACACAAATTTTCTGAGATACCGGAACACGTCAACGTTTCTTTTCCTTCTTAAATATCACCGGGTCACGTGGACTCGTGGCCCAGGCTACCAATAACTCATCCAGGTCGTCGGCAAGGGGTTCAAGAAAAATCCCCAAGGGGTAGAAGCTACCTCCGCGATCTTCTCTTGAACCTTCCTGCGCGATCTCGGGGAGATATCTCCAGGAGACTTCTAATTTATGTTTGCGTTTTCATTTCTCGAGGGGATGAATTATCACGGCCTCCTTTCATCCCTCGGATTAGAACTCTAAGGTTCCATCACCAGAGCCTGCAAGATCATATTTATCGAAATTCGCATCGAATATCTCGGTGGTCAATCAGGGATCAAATTATCGAGGGAACGTATTAATCAGCCACCTGTTAGCTCGACCAAATCGTCGAACCCTTGTCTTCAGGGTCTCTGGACCCTTCATTCGCAACCTCAAGGAATGAAACGCAAGGGGACGTTGATATTTACATGGACGTAGCGATTAGTACACAGTAATGATTCGATGGAAGTGACAAAATCTGTTTCGATCGTTGTGAGTTTCTATCCCCTCCACTCGGGGAGATCCTTTTTTTTTAGCATACTGGTGAGATTTTATTGATGAAAACAAGCCCTAACATTAGCAAAAACCCTATTTTTGGCAAAACATGAAATCGTATCGCTTCACCTTTCCGGAGATATGGACGCGGGGAACGCCCGAGGGGCGTTCAAAGCCTATGGTTAACAGATACGATTAGGGGTGTCCCGCACACGGCATATGCTAAGCATCCAAATAGAACGAGAATCGAATCATTACTATATCCCAAGCTCCGAGGCTACGATTTCCTCGGAGGAAGCTCGATATTGAACCAGACTCGTGGTCACCTAAACTACTGCCATTTAACGTTACTAATAAGGAATTTTGCGAATCGAAGGGAGAACCGCTATTCGTCTTGCTCTCGACGAGCACCTTAGTAATGCTTCTACCTTTCTCTGCACCTGTCGATGCACTTATCTCTTCTCGAGTCTTTCCACGCTACCAAAAACCCTCGGCAACCCTCGGTGCCCCGTCATCTCTTCGAGTAGAGCGCTTCCTGCGATCACTTAGCTCTGCCCCTCATTTCACGGTAACGTGTAACAGCCTGATTTAATTGGAAGCCAGCGAGTTGCCATTACCGAAGCACGCTAAATAAATTATTTGGAAACGTTACGCCCTGTAGCGTGTGCCCTGCTTGAAGTGGATGCGGCACGGGGGCACGAGTTTGAAGTTTAGATGTATTTTATAGAGGCTGCTCTAGAGCAACGTTTCCCGAATCAATTTTGCCACGAAACTCTTTCGAGCTCGCTAAACTTTGGCGGAAGCTACAATAGCTTTTCTTTTGTACGCGAAGGGTTGTTACATCGAAATAACTCGTAAATAAAACGGAAGAATTGGGAACTTTGTTATAAGATAACTTTCCGAGGAACACCTGGTGGGAGACGCTGCTCTAGTGGAAGGTTCTGGTTCGACTATTTCTTGAGGCTGGGGTACGAAGCAGGGGGAGGTTTTGATAGAATCGTGTGGATGTGGGAGAGGGTTATGGATTAATTAGTGTTTGAGTATTTGTAGCGGTGGATTCTGATCGGAATATTTAATATGGTAATTTGAGCAGAATTTTTTTTAAATATTTCATCGCTATTTTTTATGTATTATCCTAGCTTTATGGCGACGTGCACAGAGTCAACAGAGGGTGAACTGGATAACAGAGGAAAAGTTGCTTTTTTCCCTTCTTTCTCGCGTGGAAACGATCGATCCCCTTCGTATATAAAATCTAGCCTCTGTTAATCTTCACACGCGTGATAGTTCATTGGGTTCGATTAATCGCTCTTTCAGGGTGGATTCAATACATCTCGCGCGCGGAATTCTACTGGACCAACACTTGTGGTTCGAATAATAGTCTCGAATTTCTGTCTCCCTCCTTCATCTCGCGAAAATCTTGATCGGATCCATCATCGATCTAATTCATCGTATCTTAACGCTTCGTTTACCATCGAAGGTGATCTGCGATCCTATCCCATCGTTCTTCCCTTACAAACCCTGCAGCTTTCATTTCTGCCATGTTTTCTTATCATTGAAAACGGAACGGGGACACGCTCGACTGTCCCATCCTGTGTAGACCAAGGCGAAACCACGCATTCGGCAACTGCATGTGTGGATCCAGCGTCGGAGGCGAGTGTTCGCTATCCACGGATTATCTAATGTTTGCGCGGGATTCACTGTATGAATTGTAGTTTCAATCGAAACGCTCGTCTGGGGCCGAAGAAGCGCATAGGGTGGGAATGTACGCGAATACTTTGGCGAACAAGTTGTCGAATGGCGAATATTTTAATTCGGAATATTCAAATTCCCATTATTCTGATTCTGAATATATGAATGCCGAGTATTCCAGTTCTGAATATTCGAATGCTGAATATTCAAATTCCCAATATTCGTATACCGAATATTTCAATTCTGAATATTCGAATTCGGAATATTCGAATGCTTGAATATTTATATTCCCAATATACTAATTCCGAAAATTTAAATTCTGAATATTCGATTTTCGAATATTCGAATGCTAAATATTCAAATTCCCAATATTCGGATGTCGAATATTTCAATCCTGAATATTCGAATTCCGAATATTCGAATATTCAAATTCCCAATATTCGGATGCCGAATATTTCAATTCGAATTGCCAAACATTCAAATGCCGAGTAGTCCAATTCTGAATATTCGAATGCTGAATATTTAAATTCCCAATATTCATATACCGAATATTTAAATTCTGAATATCCGAATTCCGAATATTCGAATGCTGAATATTCAAATTCACAATATTCTAATGCCGAAAATTTAAATTCTGAATATTCGATTTTCGAATATTCGAATGCTAAATATTCAAATTCCCAATATTCGGATGTCGAATATTTCAATTCGAATTGCCAAACATTCAAATGCCGAGTAGTCCAATTCTGAATATTCGAATGCTGAATATTTAAATTCCCAATATTCATATACCGAATATTTAAATTCTGAATATCCGAATTCCGAATATTCGAATGCTGAATATTCAAATTCACAATATTCTAATGCCGAAAATTTAAATTCTGAATATTCGATTTTCGAATATTCGAATGCTAAATATTCAAATTTCCAATATTTGAATTGCCGAATATTCAAATGCCGAGTAGTCCAATTCCCAATATTCGAATGCAGAATATTCTAATTTCGAATATTCAAACGCCGAATATTTCAATACCGAATATTCCAATTCTGAATATTCCAGTGCCGAATATTCGAATCCCAAAAATTTGAATACCAAATGCGTGGTTCCGTCATGCGACAATTTTCGCAACGTTAGATGGACACTTGTAGAATCGAAAGCGCTCGTCGACTAAGATCTTCGCGAAACAGATAACGCCTCACGTTCTCCTGTCTTCCCTTCAATGTCCCAAATACACACCGTTGCCTTGTACTCGAGGAAAAGGGAGGCATGCTCGTTGGAAAAGCGTCCGATTCCAGGGGTGAACGGCTCTAGGCGCGCGTTCCTGTAATTACGCGTCCATTAACCGTTCCCGCAAGACGAACCGCGCGCAAACAGCCCGCTAATTGATTCGAAATCAATCGACGCTAAGGGGAGCAATTAACCATCGCGGCTCTGAGAGCTCGCCAGGGGGTCGCGAGCGAACGACTGCCAATCGCGAGGCGATCGCGATTCACGAGGGTGACAGAACCGAGTCGCGTCGTCTCTCGGTGATGCGTAGCTCGCGAAACAATGATTACACGCGGCTGTCGTCGACGACCATCGGCGGGGATGCTTCGCTCACGTCGCGGGGACGATGGTCGTGGACACGGCGAGGGTGATCCATGATTGCGACGACAATGACGACGACGATTACTTGCGATTGCGAGCGTAGACACGATCCAGGGCGATCGTCGCGATCGGGACGCGCGATCGCGACTTTCAGTGCGAATTACTGCTGTAGTGGATGACTTATTTAAAGGGTAAAATAAAAGTACGTGAATCTTGATTACGCCTCCATAGTTCCATTATTTATTTACACGCCTGAACTACTCCTGCGAATTAATCATTGCTCACGGTTCTCATGTTACAGCACCTCTAATAGAAGAACAGTAGTTACCAGTAGAAGTCTCTTTCTCCGCGGTGCATGCTACAATTTCCGTCACAATTGCCAACAGTTTTTCACAGATTCTATGCTACCGAAGAGCATTGGAAGTTGGAAGATTGAATAGAATTGGTAGAGAAGAGTATATCTCAATAATTATTTAAAGAAAATTAGTCTGCTTTGAGTACCTACATATTTTTTTATTATTCCATCCGTACAGTTCTTTGTGTTATAATTTTCCGGCAGTAACGAGTACCCCCCGATCGCTTTATATTTAATTAATCCCCCTCGCGATTCCTTGATTCGCCGCGCTAATTACGAATTAATCTCCAGCGGCTGCCGCACGCGACGCTGGATCAAAAAACACCCGACTGACAGGCGGGGAAGGCCGCTGCGCCCTGCTTCTCGCCAAGTGAAAGTGAGACGCTCTCCAAGCCCGTCCAGTTTCCTCTTGTTCCTCGAACACGTCCATGGACCAAGAGACTCCCACTTTAGGCGTCACCTCCAATTCCATCCTATCCGGCGCCTACGTTCGAGCGGGGATCGGGAAGAGGCGCAGAAACGAGGATCGAGGTACGTGCCGAGGAATCGCCTGGCGATCCACGCTCTCACCCCGACGTTATTATTTTCGTCGCGACCACCATCTCTGGCCCGTTCCTTTTCGACGCTTCTAAAATTAAGGACAGAAGTAACCTTGCGGCGCGACACGCTGCCAGGAACTGCGCGCTCGCTCTCGCGGCGAGAAACTTCCCTCCATCGGGAATGCGGTTTCTCGAGGCCCCTTCGGGCATTCGATTAACGAGCGTTCCGTAAACGTTGGACGTTCTCTGGAATCGGCGAAGGTATTTTGGGCATTTTATAGTGCCAAGTGTGTATGCTTGGGAATGGAAGTGTCTTGTATGTACTTAGAAATGGGACTGAAAGAGTGTCGATCATTTTGAATAGTACGTATATAGGTAGGGGGAGTTCCCTTAACGCCGGACGGCACCTAATACCGGACATTAGCTATATCTGTGACATTTCAAATGCGACTGGGCCATGTTGAGACCTGATCGTTGTTTGTTATCACCTCTACGATTTATGCGGAAGAACAGCTCAATAGTGTTTGAAATGTCATAGATATAGCTAATGTCCGGTGTTAGGTGCCGTCCGGCGTTAAGGGAACTCCCCCACTTTTGGTTAGCTTTCGACTCTGAGCGGCTCTTTGCGCACCTCTACACTTTAAGAAGTAAGAAGACAGGTAAGGGTGATCTTATTTTAAATTCGTCATCCCAGAGGATAATTAAGTGATTATTATTATTATTAGTAGTAGTAGTAGTAGTATCAACGGGAAACCCTTTTAGAATACAAAATATAAACAGGTAAATCAGTGCTGATGATCTAGGGGAGCAAAATTGAAGGGTTAGAGATAGAAAGAGAGTTACTATAATTGCTTCATCATCAAGTGGCCCCAGCTCACTGACCCGAGCACAGAGTCTACCACACCCACAGCCCCCGCATCCTCTGCAAGAATCGCGGCGATCAATCGACAGATCGCACCCCCGTCGCCCCGGAATCCACGCGACTCTAAGTAGCCCGCGAGTAAAGGGGCCGCGGGGTCATCGCGGTCGTTCCAGTGGCCCAGTCAGCTCTGGCACGACCTTCGAGGCGATGTGTTCACCCATTTAAACCATCCTCACTCTCTCTCCCGCGTCTCTCTCTCTCTCTCTCTCACTTTCACTCTCTTGCATCACGAGCAGAGAAAACACCAGCAGCCCGCGTGTACGTGCACGTCCGTATGGGCGCAGCGAGAATGAGAGGGAGAGAAAGAGAGAGAGAGAGAGAGAGGGAGCGATAGAGCTACGACTAGAAGGGCAGCCGCGGAGGTGGCTGAAGGAGGAGGGTGTTGTGTACACGGGGAAGGGAATTCCGAACGGGTGCTGGCGAGAGAAACAGAGGGGACCAAAGGGAAAGTGGGACAGAGATAGCGGATAGGCGAGCGTGCACACCCACACACTGGCGTCCCCGAAGAGAAGTGGAAACAGAGACAGGGAAACGCGGCGGATAGGAGGCCGGCGACCGCGTAGGGCGGACGGAGAGGGCCGGAAGGGCGGCCGAGGGAGACAGAGCCAGGCGGAAAGAAGAGTCCCCCACGGAGCTCGCTCGCTCACCCAGAGAGAAAGAGAGACGGTGGCGCGTGGATGCAACAAAGCACCGACAGGTCGTGTGATACTCCGTTACGTCACAGACGGAACAACTGGTTGCCTCATGGGGAGTTTGAGGAGCCTCTCTGGTACACGAAAGGGAGAGAGGAGAGACACGATACAGACGTATACGTGTACATCCGGGGCCGGGGGTATTCCGGGGGTCCGCGGGACAGCGGGGGTGGTCTGGGTTGGATCCCGCGGGCGCCACGGGGGAAGAGGGGAGGGGGGGGATGATATATACAAAACACAAGGTCACGAGTACGGCTATAGGTATCTCTCTGTAAACACGCGGTGACGTAGAGCCAGCACGTGCTACGACGTTACCATGGCGGGGGCGATCCGAGGGACACCCTGCGCCCTCGGCACCCCTCTCGCTTCCTTCTTCATTCTACTTTCGATTCCTCACCCTCACACTTCTCTGGCTACCCGCAGGAGCTACGTCTCTCTTCGCGGGCACATTCTCCTCGCTGTCGGTACTCTTCGACAGCCTCTCGCGTCTTCGTTGCTTCGCTCTGTAAAGGGATTCCCTTGGTATAATCTTTTTATGGCTTGTTGGTACGAGTAGTGTATTTCGGGGGGATTCGGAAGCAGGTGCCATGGCGCCATGGACGGAGGAACGCTGCCACGGAGGATTAAACGTGTTTAAATCTCGGTGGACCACTTGGGGAACTTCCCTTGTCAGGATCTGGGCTTTTGTGGCGGGGGCTCTTTTGGAGATTCTGCATGGTGGACGTTTAAGGAGAGCCTGTGTAGTGGAAGGTTGAGTTATAGCGAGGAAGAGACTCTTTAAGGGATGTTTGAGGGTGCAAGCTATCATCGAATGTAGTTATTTATATAGTCACGTTGTTATATACCTTGGTCCATGGGCATCCGGCCGGAAGTGCGAAAGGAACAGTCGCCCTCCCCTCTGGGTTTTGAAAACAAAACGCTTGTTTTTCAAAACTGATCTTTATTGAGTTGACACTAAAGAAAGGAATATTTGTAAATTTCTGGTTTAAATTTTTAATCAAATTGGCACTATAAAATGGCTTCAGGCGCCCTTGCCTTGGTTGTTAATGGGGGATGAAGCAACTGAGGCTTTGGAGTTATGATTCTGGGTGGTGAGGGTGTATAGTGGAAGGTGGTGGTGTACCGAGTAGTAGACTCTTTAAACTGGTGTGTAAAGCGGTATATATTTACTTGTCAGTGCAAGCTATCAAGTATGTTATCACATTGGTATTCTTAGTTGGCCACATTTCTATACACCTTGGTCGTCAACACGATGACTATCTTGAGGGCCACCAGTGACCACCACATGGGACTTACACTTTTCCTTCAGAACGCAAAAATGAATCAACCCTTAAATTTGCAAGCTTCTGAAGTGTATTATTGTCAGTAGAAATGATGCAGAGTACATCGTTACCTCGTAAAACATTCTTATTTCAGATAATTCATAATGAAACGCGTGCGAATAAACAGATAACGTGGGACAATCGCGTGGCAGACTTAGTTATTCGAAGCAACTTACGTGGAACTCCACGGATCGAAGATCCTCCGTTTTACGAAAGACTCTAGCTGGCCTAGAGCCGCGTAATGTCCCTCTGAATAATAAAACGCGTTAGTTAGAACCGATGACAATACCCACGACAAAATGTTCTACACATATTTACTCTTTGACACTCAATTTGCCAGTGTCCCCGCGTTTCACAACTCTACCCACCGAGAAAAACATTTTCCCCTCTCCTAGCAGCGAGAGTATCTCTATCATCGACACAGCGATCCACTAAGAAACTAAGAAACCACATTTAAATCCTCAAAACACTCTGTAAGATTTGACCCGAGTGCAGCTACTTTTACAATTAAACTCACCACTTACAACCACGCTACAAAATTATTACATAGGTAACATCAGCGTTCCAAAGGAGAAAAAAAAACTGAAATTCTGTTTCCCAGCGTAGCAACCCCGAAGCCTGCCAAAGCTCGACGATAAAGCGTGAAACTACCCCGCGAAATCCGGCTGGCTGGAAAGGGTGGTTCAAGTTCGCCGAAAGCTCGGGGAAGCCTTTCCTCCCGAGGAGAGATTTCTCTCTCTCTCTCTCCGTCTCTCTCTGTGAATATTTCAGGCGGCGTCCTAACGTATTCCATTGAGCCCAGAGGAAAGCGTCCAGGACTCGCTTTCCCGCTGCGCTCCCCGAGGGTCAGGGCTGTCCCTTTGTCGCCCCTTTTCAGACCTGTCCTCCGCCTAGCTACGCTCCCGACAGCTGCCTCTCCCCTCTCTCTCTCCCTCTCCCTCTCTCTTGAGGGGACGTTTTTCAAAGTCCCCTTCGCGCTAACGATCACCGAGCTTCTCTTCCTACCCCTGATGGGAAACGAGGGTCGAAAATCCCACTGGGGGATTATTTTTCCCTCGCTCCCACCCATTCCCCTCCCCGTCTCTCTCTATCCCGCCAGTTCTCCCTGTGACCTGGCCTCCCGGCCAACGAGCACTCCAAGGAATATTACGGTTCAGGATGGGCTTCCTGGAAGGAGAGAGGTAACTTGCGACCCAAGATCGACTTTATCCTGGCGATTCCAGGGAGAATCTCTGGCTATTTCATATTTCCGGGACCTTTTTCCGTTTGGGTACTTTTGTCACGTGGCTTCCAGTGGTATTTCTCCTCAAGCTCTTCTCAGTTGTTCCTTTTTTTTCTACGGTACGTGGGTGTACAGGTGGAGGATACAGGTTTTTGGGACGGTAATAGGTGTTGATAAGCGGTACAGTACCTGGAAGGGATATAACCGGGTCGTAAATACTACGAGCGCCCCAAAGTTTACAGCTTTGAGGTTTGGGGAGGAGAGGTCAGGAAACCTTACCTCCAAAAAAAAATCCAAACCTCTTGTCTCGGAATCTCAAAGCTGTAAACTTTGGGACTCACGCAGCGTTTATTTCCCTTTTATTTCGGTACTTACTTGTGCTTCACGTGGGATTATTGAATTTCTCTGACCTCGATTTTTAGTCTTTTTAGCCGAACGTTGGGTAAGTGGAAGATCTGTGCTGTTAATGAGGCTTTTGGCTGATAGCGACTCTATTAGAGTGAAATACTGGTATTGGAGATCCTAGGTAATTGACCTTTTATCACTCGTCTGATAAACACGGGGTCCATTTAGACCCATCTGAAATATCAACCACCTTGTGTTACTAATTACTAATATTAATTCTCGAATAAAATACAATATTTATATCGTAATAATAAGATCAGAATTTAACATGGAAGCTTATTCACAACTTATGTGAATATAGTTATGGGTATTCCTCAGTTACTCGATTCAAGAATCTGATTCAAGCACTGGCACTGCACTGATGCCAGAAAATAACTTGAATTGGTTGTTTCTAATAGAAACGAAGAAGCTCTATAAGAATCAACCAATCCAAGTTATTTTCTGACACCAGTGCAGTATCAGTGGGTGCCTGTCGAATTCGCTAGCAGAGTCCACGATTCTCTATACGTCCCAATTCCGAAATACGCGTGACAGTGCCCGGATTTTTTCGACAAATATTTACTATCGGTATAAACTATGAGTCAGCGTCAGCGGCCTCCGTCGGTCGCGGGTTTAGCGTCCTCCTTTTTTATTGGCAAAATTCGCGTCGCGTCGCAGCCAGGAAAGCAAATTAGAAATATTGATCGGTGTTGCGGGGAGGCTACAGCTGTGTGCAGATGGTAGCACGAAGAAGAGTCCGCCGTTTATAATTTATTTCGCCTATCTACCCCGAATATCGATCCTGGCAAAGGGTCACTGAACCAACCGGCGGAAAAACATCCCGTGCTATTGCAACTGACAATCATTAATGTCCCTCGCTACACGCTCAACGACCGACGATCAAATTACTATCAAACACAACTGTTAAATCCAGACACTATTTCAGACCAGAATTTCTCGCGCACATTTTATTAAAACAAATCGTGCTTCGCCATTCCCAGAGTAAAGAGTTACCCCTCCGTCGACAGGAAGATTCTGAAAGATGGTTGCAACCCCGTCCGCGGCTGGAGGGTTGAAATTTCTTTAAAAAATAGACGCGATCTTGCCGCCGGTCGTTGACTCCGGCTCTCGAAGGGACGATCGAACGCGGAAACGTGGAAGGCTGCGAGGCGCAAAGGGGAGCGCGATGGTCGTATGACTCTGAAATGAAGCATGATCTATGGCTCGAGCGTTCCCACGTCTCGGCGACGTTCTTAAGGACGCGACACTCAATACGGGACGAAGCTCCGGAAGGCACAAAGGCCAGGAAGCGGAACGCGACGATGAATTATGGAGGACCAGTAAAACGGAGCACGTCGCGCGCCTCTCTGGCACAGATCGATATCCGGTCTGCGGGAGGGGAGGGCTAGGCGATGTCCAAGGATCGATAACGTCATGCATTATCGATGCTCCTTCCTCTGGAACGTCTGACCTGGTACCCAGGCCCCTTGTATCCTATTTCATTGTATTCTATTTCGGCGAAAGACAAATACGGAGCAGCCGGTAGCTGCGTTGAAATGTTAAGGGTGACTTTGGGGCCTCGAAAGTGGATCGTTTTAGAATAGATCGCCGTGGCATGGACCTTTTAACTTTCAATCCTCGGGTGGCGGGGCGTTTCGAGGGATCACACGTAGGTCACTTTGGACCCAGTATTGAGGATCCTACTATACTCGTTTTAAGGGATGTTCTTTTTAGCGGCTCCTTAAAAAAAATGGTGATTTTATGCAAACTATATTATACTTTATCCATTTCTAGTACCTCTTCATTTCCCCGAAAAAATATGCCCCTCGGAACTTTTGCCACCCGGACGATCCTTAAATCCACCACTGGGCAGCAGAGCAGTCATTTTTTAAGTTTCTCAAAGTTTGCCCTACTATCGTTGCATTTGGTAGCATCACGCTTAGGTCCAAAGGACCCGGCACGGTTGCTTGAGGGTGAAACTTGAGTCCTTGGCCTAGGTTACGTCCCAGTTAAGATGGACAAGCGCGGAGTGGAGCTACTATTTGCTGCTTTGGGATCCTAGTGGTGATCTTGGTGTTCGTCGTTGTAGGAAAGTTTCTCAGAACTTTTGTGGGCAATAGTGTGCTGCTAGTAGTAGGCAGATGGTGACAGTACCTGGAAGAGAAATAAGAAGAAAGATTTACTTATTCAATTGAAGGAAGGTTTCAGTAACTTCTTAGCCAACGATGTTGCTTCACTTCGTAGAAGCCAAGCGCGACACATCCCTACGCTTTCGATAGAAAGATATTCTATTAACGTTTCCTAATCTCTACGAACTCGCAAATTCCAAAGGCTGTATGTATTTTCGCGCCCCAGTTACTTCGGCACAAGGGCAACAATCGTCCGCGAAAGTCGCATTTCCCTGAGGGGAAGATCCTGGGCGAAGATGGCTGGGTGCATACTCGAGGTCGCGTGGACCGAAGGGAACAGGTGGAAGCAAGGAACGAATAAACCAAAGCGAGCGACCACGTGTGTATTTCACGTGACACGCAGCCACACACGTGCACACGCATCGGCCGCATCGAAGTGTACACGCACACTCGCGTGTACCGAGACGGATACGCGCGTGTGTGCGGGAATATATATGTACACCATTGACCGGGATATCGTCTGTCTCGGGATGAATGAACCATTACGTCACGCACTTGTACTCTCTGATCCCCTTCCGCCTCCCTGCCCACCCTCCCCCTCTCACTCTTGGTGCTCCACCTCATCCACCTCCACCTCCTCATCTGTCGATTCCGTCTCTGTCCCTCTTTTCCACTCGGGCACTCGTGGTGCTCGCGTTTATATTATGTGCGGCATACCTTCCTTCCTTCCTCCTTCCTTCCTTCCATCCTTCCTTCCTTCCTTCCCATCGATTAGCAGCGGAATTCCAGCCGGGGAGGGTAGGGAGGAACGATAGAGCTATAGTTTCGATGGAGGTCAACGTATCGCGGTGGCTCAGACACCCAGGCAGACGTGTCTGCTCTGCTCTGTAAAACGACGCGGCGAGGAGGAGCACGGGGGGAGGGACGAGAGAACTCGGTGGATCGCTTTCGTTGCACCACTGATACACTTTCGGTGGCTGGCCTCTCTTCCCCTCTCTTCGGCGTGTATCTTCCGGGCCACAGGTGCCCCTCCGACTCGCGCTCTTTTCTGGTTCTTGTCGGGGAAGCGGGGTGACAGAGGCCTCTTCGGGGTGGAATGCTGGGAAGGGATTGTTGAATGCTAGGGGGGCTTGATTAGACAAGCCCCTGTAGTTTCTGATTTTGAAGGTATTATTTTCGGGGAAAGTCTTGGGAATGGTAGATGGATTAGTGGCTGACGACGAGGCTTCCAGTTGAAGTTGGCACTTCGTCCTGGGGAACGGTTCCTAGTACGGAAAGTTTTAAAACCCTTGTAGATTTCTTCCATCGACTTATATGTTAATTGGTATAGGGTAGCCATTCACTACAAAATTCTGGTTGAGGGAATTGTTATTTTCTTTCGCTTAAAAGAAACGCGGTACATCATCCGTAGACAATGAAGGATAACGTGCGACAGTGTCCACGAAATCGATATAAAAGTCACTTTTCAATTTGTTGTTCGATTCACTTCGTCTTCAATCTGAGCGGAGTATTAGCCTTCTAGGATAGTTTCGCGTGGTTCTCGGCCAGTCTCTTTCAAATTGGGATACAATTTAGCTTTAGAGCCGTCGCTGTTTAGCCTCCCGTGAAAATCTGGCTTCTTCTCCTTGGGCGCACTTCGTTGTAACCAAACGTCCAGCAAGCTCTTAGGGGCGTAAAGACCACCTTTGAGAATTTGTTTCCCAAGGGATATCGATGTGCTGGGCGGCGGTGACATCGGTGAGTCAGTTGTCGCTCTTATTACACTGGCTCTGGCCGTTCCGTCTTCCTTTCCAAAACTAAACAAAAAGCAGGCAGAAGCTAGACAATGCTAATTACGCGACAGAGATTAGAAATTTGCTAGTTTTTCTTTAGATATCTTACAGTGGCGTACCCAGAGGGAGAGCCAAGCGTCCCTGACACCCAGAGATGAACGAAAATGATATGAAATACAAATTTCGTGCAGAAATTTTTATTTCCAATAATTCTTTGTTCATCTCTGTTGGCACCCCACAAAGAAAAAGAAGATTAATGTATCCACGACTGAAGTAATCTAAGAGCTTTGTAAAATGAAAGGAAAATTGAATTTTATCTATATATCGCCTAACGAATTTCCTTGAATCTGCATTAAAAATATTTTTGTCTCTTCAACTCTGCTCTCTCCATGAAATTCTGAGTGCGCTACTGATATCTTATAATTTACCCGTCCAACTCCCGCAATGCCTGGTCCAACTCCACCTTATCCTTGTCGTCTTTGCTCCGCACTTCGAGCAGACAAGTGAGAACTTCCGAGTGCGCGGCAGAATTATTGGCGTGATGCTTGAGAAATGTTTCCAACTCTCCCCATAAGAGTCTGTAATGTTCTTCTCTGCGCACACCACCTTTACCACCGCGCCCACCTCCTATACTTGGCAAAGGCAGTGCCTCGTGTTTCGCTTCCAACTGTAGCAAACTGAAGATCACTTGTTTGCATTGAACAACTTCCTCAGCAGTAAGCTCCTCTTTTACCATCAGGTCTGGCATTGGATCTATTAACTACGACGCAAAAGATTATTGCAGGCAATTCTTTCAAATGAAATTACATTTAATTCGCTTCGAGTATCTACCTGTTTTAAATTAAACATGAGGGTACTAGAGATAGTAATTGGCCAGTATTTAGTGTGTCGCTCCAATCTGGATCTCATTTTCTCCGCTGGGCCATCGCTGTTACTGTTCGTGCTTCGTTTCAAAGGCACTAGTACATTATTTCGCATGAGTCTACCAAAATCCTACAACAACAGGCTGCGATTGTGGGAAAAGTGATTAAACAAAAGATAATTTCAAATTCAGTGTGCTCACAGTTATTCTATAGTCGGTGACCCGTCCGCCGCAGCCTTCGCTGATGGAAGGTGGATCCTCTAATACGCTTCTGGCAGTGGACAATGTGTGTATAAAAATCTCTCCACCGTGCGCCGCAAGTAAATGCGAAATGGTTTTCCCTCCACTCTTTCGGGCCATTTCGAGCATCACCGATCTACCGTTCAGGAGGAAATTAATCAAGCAGGACGAAGGCCTGCTATTTACATCCACTGGCGTGATCCTGTGCATAGCCGTACAATTCTGCATCTCAGCTGCGCTGCAACCCCTCGGCGTGCACCATTTCAGGGTTACTGTTTCGTACTCCGAGCCCTCTTCGAACCTCCTGAACGTTTTAATCAAAGCTGAATCTTGTGGATTTCCTAAAACACATTTCGGTAATAAGCTCAAGCCTGCGTGTTTTGAGTTTCTTCGCTGCACGGTTAATAAAGGAACCTTTTAAAATTGCGGAATGCGCAGCTGAGGAGTGAAATATCTCGACGTCGTAATTCGCAGAGGAGCTGGCATTCTGTTCCTCCTTCATCGGTATACCGGTTACTGTTGTACTTGCCAAATCGTAGTGGGACAAAATTAGGTGCGACAGTTTCGAATGCAGCGCAGGTGCCTTGATCGAATGCACCTCTACCGTTAACAGAGGCGAGACCTCCCTTGGTCCTTGACTCGTAACTTGCGACTCGATGTTATTAGGAAAAATATTCAATATAACCAGATGGCAATAATCCACAGGTATTAAGCTGAAACGAAAGGGAGGAACACGTTACAAACTTAACGCATCCGAGTACTTAAGAATGTTCTACAAAGATACTAACTGATCCGAGGCTAAAGCGTTCTTATTTTCTTGAGCTAACTCGTTCAAAAATATGTTTTCCAAGCTCTTCATGTTACTATTATCTCTCGCACTGGTGATACATATCACTCTGCCTCGGTTAACCAGTTTACTAGCGCTCTCGTTCAACGAAGTTCTCTTCTCGTGCTGAATCTCCGAACACTCGTTAAGTGTCTCTATAGCTACCCTCAGTCCATGTATCACGGAGTAGTCTTCTCCGGGTTCTGGAGTCTTTGTTGGTACTCCCAGAATGGCAGTGCCGTTCATTATCTGAAATAATAATACGTTTTATTGAAAGCATTACTTTTCAACAGAGGAGTAATAAACCTTACGTGGTTCAAATTCTGTTGAGACGGACTCCATGAGTTTAGCACGTACGCCGCACGATCGGTAACAACAAATCTTATCTGCAAATAAGAGGAATCGACAATTTTCAACTTAGTTCGAAAAAAATGATTATAAATGCTTATCCAAAATTGTATACCAGTTTTCCAGTGGGGAAGAGGTCCCATGCTATGCGGCAGTATTCCAAAGAGGCTTCTACACTGGTGGTCCACAGAGACTTGCACACAGGTGCCAGGGGAATTAGATTCTGACCGCGGCTTTTTAGGAAATCAAATTCCAGCGGACACTCGGTGGAAATGCCGAAATATGGTGTGTGGTCCAAGACGAAGATAGTCTTATGGTTCGCTGGATACATTCTTCTACACCATTTTAAGAAACCGTGCCTATTTCATATGCAATGCATCGCGCCTTATTAATTACAGATTTGTGAAAAGGAGGATAATGCTTCGCGAGGATCTGTAATTTAGGTTAGGATACAAGACGCTACAGAATCATTGATATTTCGGTTTTACTGTTGTAAGAATGATAGAACAGTACGAAATGAATACATGAAAAGATTCTACCTGTTACTTTTCCTCTGCGATTCTATATTATTGCAATTAAACTTTGCGAAGATATTATTATTCCCGTGATTTATTCAACATAGAAATTAATTTCGTAACGTTAACAGAAATTTATACGATATGTATAAAAGTAACACTCTGTGGGAAATTTTAAAAGTACTTTATTAAATCGAATTTATAAATTTATTCGTGTCGATTCTAAATAGTTCAAATTTCAAATTTTGCGCTTCAATTTCGGTGTACTTCCGCTACGTTGTTGCTTGAATTCCAATTTGATTTTTCCTATTTTATGAAGAAAGATCATTAAGCTTTTTTATAACAGAGTTTCGTAAGCGTTACATTTATCTACGATTTTCGTAACAATGGCAGACTATATTTTACAATAAATATTGCTTTCGATTCGCCGTTTGCCAAAGCACGCCTCTATGCAACGTGCACAACTTCCTTTCCGCTTGGAAGTCTCCTAGTGGCATTGATAACGTAAGCTCGCTGCGATATTTTCCTTTATTTATTGTATTTATTTATGTATAATCCCGAAGATATATATTAATAAACAGTGGGTTTCACACGAGGATTCAAATCCATAAAAAATTTAGTGCAAATAACAAGTAGTTGCAAAATACTCGATGTTTAAATCGGTCGACGCACGTGGTATCGTTTAATAAAAAATTAAAGTAGTAACGTTAAATTGCTATTAAGAATCATTCTTTTATTATATTCTATACATTTACTCTTATATTATACATCTATGATGTGTCAATTGTTTATTAAATTGAACTTAATATTTAAATCGTAGGTTATAAAGTGCGGTTATGTGACCGACTTTTTATTTAAATTAAAAAAAATTGGCTCCAAATGTAATTGCAAACGGAGTACATAGCATATAAAGTTCCTTAATAGAAGAATAATGCAAAGTTGAAGAATATATGCTATATACTTATTGATACTTATTTTTAGGTTAATCGTAAGTTAACCACAACGTTAAGATGTCAGGAGGTTTAGATGTATTGTCCCTCAAAGAGGATGACGTTACTAAGATGTTAGCTGCGTACACCCACCTGGGTGCGGAGAATATTAACTTCCAGATGGAGCAATACGTCTATAAGAAGAAGAGCGATGGTACGTTTTATCTGTAGAGAATTTGACGGCTCTTATTCCGCAGTTTATAATCTGCCTTTTTGTAATCTAGGAGTTAGCATTATCAATCTGCGTCACACCTGGGAAAAACTGTTACTGGCAGCCCGTGCCATCGTCGCTATCGAACACCCCAGCGAGGTGTTCGTCATCAGTTGTCGTCAAACTGGCCAGAGAGCTGTTCTCAAATTCGCGCAGCACACCGGTGCCACGCCTATTGCGGGACGTTTCACTCCTGGTGCCTTCACCAATCAGATCCAGGTAATTTTGGGTTTTGACGAAAGAAGAAAACTGTACATTTATATTTACGAATGATGAACAACATTTTACCATAATTATACTTGCTGACTTATTTTGGCTTAATCTTTTCTGATCTTATCGCAGAGTTCGGCAGATACCGCTGTGTTATAAAGCTACCAGACGGTAATTTATATAACTGTTTTCAGGCCGCCTTCCGTGAGCCACGTCTCCTGATCGTCACTGACCCAGCCACTGACCATCAGCCAATCACAGAAGCCAGTTATGTGAACATTCCAGTAATTGCCTTCTGCAATACTGATTCGCCTCTTCGTTTCGTCGACATTACCATTCCATGCAACACGAAGAGTCTTCACTGCGTCGGTCTGATGTGGTGGTTGCTGGCTAGAGAAGTACTTCGATTGAGGGGTTCTATCGCTCGTGAAACCAAGTGGGACGTCGTCGTCGACTTGTTCTTCTACAGAGACCCAGAAGAGGTTTGTACCTCTGTCTTAGTACTAAATATAGTTCTCCACAGATCTTCTATTACGTTAAGAATGATGAAAGAACAACATCCAGAAATGCAGTTGTTGACATTATTTATGGCTTAATCTTTTCTGAATATTTTCTAAGGATAATGTGTTATCCTGGCATAGAAAGACGGATCAGTAATAAGAGTCTGTTACGCTTTTGCAGGCTGAGAAAGAAGAACAGGCTGCCAAGGAAATCGCACCAGCTAAAGAGTTCACTGGACCAGTTGAGGTTCCAGCGGCTCCAGAACCTGGCTGGGTCAATGAAGTTGAGGCGAATCCAGTCGCCACTGAAAATTGGGCCGACGATGTTGCTGCACCGGCTGCGGCAGCTATTCCACCCGCAGCTGCGCCTCCGGCATTCCAGGCTAGCGGAGACTGGGCTGCTCAGGTGAATAAGAAATAAGGTGGTTTTTAATATTCCTTCGTTGTGCACGATTATTTATTTTGATTTTTTACATAGACTTCGGAGGAATGGTCCACACCCGCGCCAACTGCTACTCCGGCTGCTCAGAGCTGGGGAGGTGCCACGACAGAAAAGTGGTAATTTCAACCCCTTTGAGAATTTCATACACTGACACACTTTGTACAGTCAATGTAATAAAATGACGGAAAATTCAGAGGATTTTGACAATTTCTTGTGCTTGTAATAATCGTATTACCCAAATGCTTCGAATATAAATTAATATTTCCTTTGAGAACCTTGGAGGTTTTTCTTTTAGGTATTAATCGGAAAGATCATATTAAGTAAGTGGACAAAGTATAATTTATTCATTTATTTATAATTTGAAGACCTTCGTCCTGAAGGCCTTTTATTAGGATTTTCTTATTGCCGCTACGCGACCTGGTGATACCTCCTTTCGCTTCATGTTCTCCTGATACATCGCTCTAAAATCTGGCCAAAATTTTCAGAAGCTCTAAAATTGAGCTTCGTAATAGGAGAACATGACGTCGAAAGAGGTGGCAGAACAAGTGAATTTGTTCTTTAAAACAATGCATTAGCGTGGACTTTTAAAAGCAGCTCAGCATAGAAGTTTAGCTGTTCTGTTTAGCATGTCTTTTATATGTGATTTGGAATAGGAAGGATAGGAAGTAGTGGAAGAAAAAGGTTTATTAAATAATAGTGCTCTTTTATCACTTAACTGCATTTTAGTGAAAAAAAAAAGTAAAATAAAATATAATGAAATCTTACAAATGCGTTTGTAATATAGTAGATAAATGTGAAGATAAATTTATTATTCAGATAACGCAATATCTTGCGCAATTTCTAAATCGGTGATCAGTGCCGGCTTTAAGGGGGGGGGGGGGAGGAGGGGGAGTAGGCAGGGCGCCGTTGTATGTGTTTATTCATTTATATTCGTTCTGTTAATTGATTTCGTGTCCTTGTAGGGTACACCATGATAATGTTGCCTGAGGTGCCAAGTAATGCTAAAGCCACTCCTGTCGGTGACTACACTCCAAAATGCAGCCAATGATCGCATGTAACGCTTTTTAAAGTCCCTTACTTGTAAAGCAAAAATACACGCGATTAATAATCGCGTAATAATTGCGTTTAAGAATTGTTTGAAGTGGTGTTCACATAGCCCGTCATGTGCGTGTTCATAACAACGCCGGTTCAAATGTGAACCGGATCGCTGTTTATATAGTTATTTTGTGAGCGTCATGTTGACGGTGACAAGCTTAGTGAGAATTGAATACGTGGTTGCAATACGATGGTGATCGAGGAAAAAGGTACCGAGTTGTTGAAAGAAAACCAAGTAAACGATGTTGCGGCGGCGAAAGGACAGAAGACGTACTCGTTGGAAAGTATCCTTTTTCGACAAAGAATTTCCGTATGCCCCGGTAATTCTGTCAGTACCATATGTCAGTTCCTAACCTGCATTTGTCACATCCCACCTTTCGGAATTGAACACATATCATGTAAATGAAAATTATTACGTAGGAATGCTTCCGCTTACACATACGAGCGATCACAGTATCGTAACATCTGATTTCGAGCGATTACTGTGATTTCTTTTTATTTATGTCACCAATTATATTGACATTTCGGCCGTACTTCCGAAAACCCCCATGCTCCGAATTGGCTGAAATTCTAAATCGGTAGCGAACCGATTTAAGTTCGGTAATTATGTGTTTTAAAAGTTTTGAACATTCTACATTATACTATATTGCGTCAGTAAGGTAGAGAATGATATCAAAATGATAAAAAAAAAAATTAAAATTTATTAATTATTTCGCAAATTTATTTTTATGCAAAATGAATCTGTTTCCAAAATTTTAGCCAATTCGGAGCATGGGGGTTTTCGGAAGTTTAGCCGACATTTCCATGATGCTAGTTCATTTAAAAACATTCGATACCAACTTTCCTGTTTCCCCGACTCTTCTAAATGCCACGTGACTATATAGAGACTTAACGAAGGAATAGTTCTGAAAATAATAAAAGAAGCGCAACAGCAACATGGGTTGAGGCACGGCGATTACCAACGATACCGTGGATATTGCTCAAGGAGGTTGAGACGCCTCCGAAAAGTGCTAAAAGTCCCGCAGGCGGACAGGCGTCACTTCAAAAGGAAAGACATTACACCTGTAATGGTGAACGACGATAAATTCTTACAAATTCCGTTGATAATGGCCGAACGCAGCTGGAGTTACGCCATGCAGTTGCGTCAGGAATCGAATACAGAGCTGAGAAAGAAGTTCCACTTGGTGTCGAGGCTAAGGAAAGCTGCTACGTACTCTCTACAGTTGCAAGAATTAATAGAGGTGAGGTGAACGCTTTAATTACACTTTCATCAGTCTCTCATCATAAACGATTTTTACAGAACGTCAATTGCGACGCGAGGACGAAACTAGAAGCTCAAGCGTACGTGGCCTGGATACAGGGTGCCCTGCATTTCGAGTTGCAATTATGGAAGAACGCGATGGAGAACCTAAAGAAGGCTCAGGTGGTGTATGGAAAGCTGGCGTCGGCGCTGCCAGAAGCCGAGCAAGTGATGTACAACGCGCGCGTCGAGGAAATCGCCCCTGGCCTTAGATACTGCGCGTACAATATCGGAGATACCACTGCTATAGACGACTTAATGCAGATGAGAGGTCAGCTGAGCGGCGAATTGCTGGCTAGCTTGGACTCCCTGATAGCCCAGACACGTGAGAAGCAGACAAGCTCGGAGGAGGTGACTTGGCGTGGCAAGTCCTGCGGCGTAGTGCCGCCAAGAGCTGCGGGCCTGTTGATCGCCGACTCGAGATTGAATCAGACGTTGGAGAAAGCAGCTTCGAGCCAAGCCAAGATCGATCTGCTGGAGGCGCACCTGATTGATTGCAAAGACGCGATTTCAGCGGTGCGAGATTTCTTCAAGAACGACCTGAAGAACAAGGACAACGAGAAGCTGACGCCGTCGCAGCATTTGATCACTTATTTGCAGTACATCAGACTGTCGCGCACCCTGGAAAGGAATTTGGCGTTGATCGACGCGGCGGAGGAGTCCGCCAAGGCGAAGCCGCAGGACATCGTCAGACTGTACGAGGCGGCTCTGCACAATCTCGTTGAGATCTCGCAGCTGCAGGACGACGAGGAGTTCGCGCGGGAGCAAGAGGCTAAGACGAAAGGTTACAGGGCGTTCAGGTGTTACTACATGGCCCAGTCGCTGGCGAACCTTCACCGATGGCGCGAAGCGATGGCTCTGTACCAGAGGTCCGCGCAGCACATGAAAGATGCCCTCGAGTATGGTGAAACGCTTCCGAAATCATTGGAGGAGGCTCTCCAGAAGCTGATGGCTTCCATAGAAGGCGCGAAGTACGCGGCACACGCGCACAGCGTTCTCGAGGAGGGGCAGGAAGAGGAGCCCGGGACCAACAAGTACACCAAGACGAAGAAGCCTCTGTTCGAGCGCCTCCCCGAGTACAGAGAAGATCCAGCGCTTCTTACGAAGCAGCCGAACGTATACAAATTGCCGCCGTCTATGCAGCCTATCCCTTGCAAGCCACTGTTCTTCGACCTGGCCTTCAACATGGTCGAGTTCCCGGACTTGAGCGAGAAACTCGGCGACCAGGCTAAGAAGGCGGGCCAGGCTGGCCTAACAGGATTCGTCAAAGGTTTATGGGGCTGGGGTAATAAATGAAACAAGGACAGTTGAACTGGAAGGCATCTGGACTTTGGATAATTGTCGTACGTAGTACGATGTGTTTTTACGGTATTCAATCACCTCGACGAGAATCAAGATTTCACTTATACCAACCAGCAATATTGAATAACAAAAATAAAGAGATATTATTAATACGTTTGTTGTTATAATTTCCCACTAAAAAGTCTCTACCGCCCTTTCCCTGAAATATCAAATGTTTTTATTTAAAAGAGTCGAGACAATTTCGAAATTAATTCAATATGGCAACTTATTGTTAATTCGCTATATGAAAAAGAAGTGAAATGTGTTTAAAATTTTCTTAAGCCTCTGTGTTTAAACCTTTCCCAATTTTTTTCGTTCAAAATTTGTCGCTCCTCAAAATTTTCCGCTCTAAGCTGCAGTCGGAGTTGCGCAAAATGTAATCTAATTGCAACTTACAAATTACGATTAAACTGTAATTGTGTAGTTGATTACACATTATTTTCTGTAATGAGTGGTTAGAATGGGGTTGGTAAAGCATGGTAGCGAACTGATGTGAATTTGAACGGGGCCAAGCCCTGTGCGTAAGGCGTCTAACTAAAAGAGAGAGCAGATTAATTTCACATAAATTTTGCGTACAGCTTCTTTTTTTATACATGTACGAATCGAAGGTCCTGGATCAGGATGAGAAGGCGCAGTTTTATTTTTTATCACACCTATCTTGTGAGTATTGACAGTCGCGGCCCGTGACTCGTGCGCCTATTCCAGAGATAGAAACAATGTTGCGAGAAACATTTTTAGCCAGTCGAAAAGATGACACCATGATTGATCATATCTGTGAATATTTATGGCGGTATGAAGTGAATAAGTCAGGCAGAGACTCATTCGAAGCATTATTAAACGATATAAAATATGTATATACAGGAGAATAATAAAAAGAATTCATTGAATAACTGTTGTATCCTATTCCCGACTCTGTCGTTTCCTACAAACGGCATTGAAATGGTAAAAAAAAATTCGAGTCGCCAAAAATCCTTCTCGCAAACGTTATTTTTATGCAAAATAAAACTATTTGCAAAATTTCAGCCCAATCGGGTTTGACCAGTTTTCGGAAGTTTCGCCAAATATTACTATGTAAATACGTTACTGATATGGTAGGGGAATTGGACGCTATTTAAATGGCGTAAAATTGGGATGATAATTTAATTCATTATACTCATCATATGAAATAACATTCGTCGTAGTTTCTATAATATACAAGTCAGGTTACTTAAAATATTTTTCTTCTGGTTACAGGTGAAACATGGGCATATTTCTCCGTGACAGGAACTTTATATGGGTCAAATGATGGAAATTTCGACAATGAACACAAGAAAATAGTAATTTTATATATCTGACAAAGTCAAATTATATATATTATACTTTATTGTAACACTGTAAAAGTCTTTATTCAAATAAAGTGGGAAAAACTTGAAACAGATTATTATTATTGAGAAATACCTTTTATACATACTCCTATCCAAATAGTCGCAGTAGCTACATTAAAGTGACGTCTTCAAAGCAGAAATTTAGGATACCTCCTTTCGCTTCATGTTCTCCTGCTGCTTCGCTCCAAAATTTGGTCAAAAATCTCAGTACGCTGTAAAATTGAGCTTCGTAGCAGGAGAACATGATGTCGAAAGAGGTGGCACAAAGTTAGCGCCTTCGGAGAGAGAATCGAAGACGCAGAACTATCGAACGCAGAGGCGCAGAGTTGTCGAAAGGTTTCTGGCGATGGAATTCAGCATACCTCCTTTCGCTTCATGTTCTCCTGCTCCTTCGCTCCAAAATTTGGTCAAAAATCTCAGTACGCTGTAAAATTGAGCTTCGCAGCAGGAGAACATGATGTCGAAAGAGGTGGGACAAAGTTAGCGCCTTCGGAGAGAGAATCGAAGACGCAGAACTATCGAACGCAGAGGCGCAGAGTTGTCGAAAGGTTTCTGGCGATGGAATTCAGCATACCTCCTTTCGCTTCATGTTCTCCTGCTCCTTCGCTCCCAAAATTTGGTCAAAAATCTCAGTACGCTGTAAAATTGAGTTTCGCAGCGGGAGAACATGATGTCGAAAGAGGTGGCACAAAGTTAGCGCCTTCGGAGAGAGAATCGAAGACGCAGAACTATCGAACGCAGAGGCGCAGAGTTGTCGAAAGGTTTCTGGCGATGGAATTCAGCATACCTCCTTTCGCTTCATGTTCTCCTGCTCCTTCGCTCCCAAAATTTGGTCAAAAATCTCAGTACGCTGTAAAATTGAGTTTCGCAGCGGGAGAACATGATGTCGAAAGAGGTGGCACAAAGTTAGCGCCTTCGGAGAGAGAATCGAAGACGCAGAACTATCGAACGCAGAGGCGCAGAGTTGTCGAAAGGTTTCTGGCGATGGAATTCAGCATACCTCCTTTCGCTTCATGTTCTCCTGCTCCTTCGCTCCCAAAATTTGGTCAAAAATCTCAGTACGCTGTAAAATTGAGCTTCGCAGCAGGAGAACATGATGTCGAAAGAGGTGGCACAAAGTTAGCGCCTTCGGAGAGAGAATCGAAGACGCAGAATTATCGAACGCAGAGGCGCAGAGTTGTCGAAAGGTTTCTGGCGATGGAATTCAGGCTACCTCCTTTCGCTTCATGTTCTCCTGCTGCTTCGCTCCAAAATTTGGTCAAAAATCTCAGTACGCTGTAAAATTGAGCTTCGCAGCAGGAGAACATGATGTCGAAAGAGGTGGCACAAAGTTAGCGCCTTCGGAGAGAGAATCGAAGACGCAGAATTATCGAACGCAGAGGCGCAGAGTTGTCGAAAGGTTTCTGGCGATGGAATTCAGGCTACCTCCTTTCGCTTCATGTTCTCCTGCTGCTTCGCTCCAAAATTTGGTCAAAAATCTCAGTACGCTGTAAAATTGAGCTTCGCAGCAGGAGAACATGATGTCGAAAGAGGTGGCACAAAGTTAGCGCCTTCGGAGAGAGAATCGAAGACGCAGAATTATCGAACGCAGAGGCGCAGAGTTGTCGAAAGGTTTCTGGCGATGGAATTCAGCATACCTCCTTTCGCTTCATGTTCTCCTGCTCCTTCGCTCCCAAAATTTGGTCAAAAATCTCAGTACGCTGTAAAATTGAGCTTCGCAGCAGGAGAACATGATGTCGAAAGAGGTGGCACAAAGTTAGCGCCTTCGGAGAGAGAATCGAAGACGCAGAATTATCGAACGCAGAGGCGCAGAGTTGTCGAAAGGTTTCTGGCGATGGAATTCAGGCTACCTCCTTTCGCTTCATGTTCTCCTGCTGCTTCGCTCCAAAATTTGGTCAAAAATCTCAGTACGCTGTAAAATTGAGCTTCGCAGCAGGAGAACATGATGTCGAAAGAGGTGGCACAAAGTTAGCGCCTTCGGAGAGAGAATCGAAGACGCAGAATTATCGAACGCAGAGGCGCAGAGTTGTCGAAAGGTTTCTGGCGATGGAATTCAGGCTACCTCCTTTCGCTTCATGTTCTCCTGCTGCTTCGCTCCAAAATTTGGTCAAAAATCTCAGTACGCTGTAAAATTGAGCTTCGCAGCAGGAGAACATGATGTCGAAAGAGGTGGCACAAAGTTAGCGCCTTCGGAGAGAGAATCGAAGACGCAGAATTATCGAACGCAGAGGCGCAGATTTGTCGAAAGGTTTCTGGCGATGGAATTCAGCATACCTCCTTTCGCTTCATGTTCTCCTGCTCCTTCGCTCCAAAATTTGGTCAAAAATCTCAGTACGCTGTAAAATTGAGCTTCGTAGCAGGAGAACATGATGTCGAAAGAGGTGGCACAAAGTTAGCGCCTTCGGAGAGAGAATCGAAGACGCAGAACTATCGAACGCAGAGGCGCAGAGTTGTCGGAAGGTTTCTGGCGATGGAATTCAGCATACCTCCTTTCGCTTCATGTTCTCCTGCTCCTTCGCTCCAAAATTTGGTCAAAAATCTCAGTACGCTGAAAAATTGAGTTTCGCAGCGGGAGAACATGATGTCGAAATAGGTGGCACAAAGTTAGCGCCTTCGGAGAGAGAATCGAAGACGCAGAACTATCGAACGCAGAGGCGCAGAGTTGTCGAAAGGTTTCTGGCGATGGAATTCAGCATACCTCCTTTCGCTTCATGTTCTCCTGCTCCTTCGCTCCCAAAATTTGGTCAAAAATCTCAGTACGCTGTAAAATTGAGCTTCGCAGCAGGAGAACATGATGTCGAAAGAGGTGGCACAAAGTTAGCGCCTTCGGAGAGAGAATCGAAGACGCAGAATTATCGAACGCAGAGGCGCAGAGTTGTCGAAAGGTTTCTGGCGATGGAATTCAGGCTACCTCCTTTCGCTTCATGTTCTCCTGCTGCTTCGCTCCAAAATTTGGTCAAAAATCTCAGTACGCTGTAAAATTGAGCTTCGCAGCAGGAGAACATGATGTCGAAAGAGGTGGCACAAAGTTAGCGCCTTCGGAGAGAGAATCGAAGACGCAGAATTATCGAACGCAGAGGCGCAGAGTTGTCGAAAGGTTTCTGGCGATGGAATTCAGGCTACCTCCTTTCGCTTCATGTTCTCCTGCTGCTTCGCTCCAAAATTTGGTCAAAAATCTCAGTACGCTGTAAAATTGAGCTTCGCAGCAGGAGAACATGATGTCGAAAGAGGTGGCACAAAGTTAGCGCCTTCGGAGAGAGAATCGAAGACGCAGAATTATCGAACGCAGAGGCGCAGAGTTGTCGAAAGGTTTCTGGCGATGGAATTCAGCATACCTCCTTTCGCTTCATGTTCTCCTGCTCCTTCGCTCCCAAAATTTGGTCAAAAATCTCAGTACGCTGTAAAATTGAGCTTCGCAGCAGGAGAACATGATGTCGAAAGAGGTGGCACAAAGTTAGCGCCTTCGGAGAGAGAATCGAAGACGCAGAATTATCGAACGCAGAGGCGCAGAGTTGTCGAAAGGTTTCTGGCGATGGAATTCAGGCTACCTCCTTTCGCTTCATGTTCTCCTGCTGCTTCGCTCCAAAATTTGGTCAAAAATCTCAGTACGCTGTAAAATTGAGCTTCGCAGCAGGAGAACATGATGTCGAAAGAGGTGGCACAAAGTTAGCGCCTTCGGAGAGAGAATCGAAGACGCAGAATTATCGAACGCAGAGGCGCAGAGTTGTCGAAAGGTTTCTGGCGATGGAATTCAGGCTACCTCCTTTCGCTTCATGTTCTCCTGCTGCTTCGCTCCAAAATTTGGTCAAAAATCTCAGTACGCTGTAAAATTGAGCTTCGCAGCAGGAGAACATGATGTCGAAAGAGGTGGCACAAAGTTAGCGCCTTCGGAGAGAGAATCGAAGACGCAGAATTATCGAACGCAGAGGCGCAGATTTGTCGAAAGGTTTCTGGCGATGGAATTCAGCATACCTCCTTTCGCTTCATGTTCTCCTGCTCCTTCGCTCCAAAATTTGGTCAAAAATCTCAGTACGCTGTAAAATTGAGCTTCGCAGCAGGAGAACATGATGTCGAAAGAGGTGGCACAAAGTTAGCGCCTTCGGAGAGAGAATCGAAGACGCAGAACTATCGAACGCAGAGGCGCAGAGTTGTCGAAAGGTTTCTGGCGATGGAATTCAGCATACCTCCTTTCGCTTCATGTTCTCCTGCTCCTTCGCTCCCAAAATTTGGTCAAAAATCTCAGTACGCTGTAAAATTGAGTTTCGCAGCGGGAGAACATGATGTCGAAAGAGGTGGCACAAAGTTAGCGCCTTCGGAGAGAGAATCGAAGACGCAGAACTATCGAACGCAGAGGCGCAGAGTTGTCGAAAGGTTTCTGGCGATGGAATTCAGCATACCTCCTTTCGCTTCATGTTCTCCTGCTCCTTCGCTCCCAAAATTTGGTCAAAAATCTCAGTACGCTGTAAAATTGAGTTTCGCAGCGGGAGAACATGATGTCGAAAGAGGTGGCACAAAGTTAGCGCCTTCGGAGAGAGAATCGAAGACGCAGAACTATCGAACGCAGAGGCGCAGAGTTGTCGAAAGGTTTCTGGCGATGGAATTCAGCATACCTCCTTTCGCTTCATGTTCTCCTGCTCCTTCGCTCCCAAAATTTGGTCAAAAATCTCAGTACGCTGTAAAATTGAGCTTCGCAGCAGGAGAACATGATGTCGAAAGAGGTGGCACAAAGTTAGCGCCTTCGGAGAGAGAATCGAAGACGCAGAATTATCGAACGCAGAGGCGCAGAGTTGTCGAAAGGTTTCTGGCGATGGAATTCAGGCTACCTCCTTTCGCTTCATGTTCTCCTGCTGCTTCGCTCCAAAATTTGGTCAAAAATCTCAGTACGCTGTAAAATTGAGCTTCGCAGCAGGAGAACATGATGTCGAAAGAGGTGGCACAAAGTTAGCGCCTTCGGAGAGAGAATCGAAGACGCAGAATTATCGAACGCAGAGGCGCAGAGTTGTCGAAAGGTTTCTGGCGATGGAATTCAGGCTACCTCCTTTCGCTTCATGTTCTCCTGCTGCTTCGCTCCAAAATTTGGTCAAAAATCTCAGTACGCTGTAAAATTGAGCTTCGCAGCAGGAGAACATGATGTCGAAAGAGGTGGCACAAAGTTAGCGCCTTCGGAGAGAGAATCGAAGACGCAGAATTATCGAACGCAGAGGCGCAGAGTTGTCGAAAGGTTTCTGGCGATGGAATTCAGCATACCTCCTTTCGCTTCATGTTCTCCTGCTCCTTCGCTCCCAAAATTTGGTCAAAAATCTCAGTACGCTGTAAAATTGAGCTTCGCAGCAGGAGAACATGATGTCGAAAGAGGTGGCACAAAGTTAGCGCCTTCGGAGAGAGAATCGAAGACGCAGAATTATCGAACGCAGAGGCGCAGAGTTGTCGAAAGGTTTCTGGCGATGGAATTCAGGCTACCTCCTTTCGCTTCATGTTCTCCTGCTGCTTCGCTCCAAAATTTGGTCAAAAATCTCAGTACGCTGTAAAATTGAGCTTCGCAGCAGGAGAACATGATGTCGAAAGAGGTGGCACAAAGTTAGCGCCTTCGGAGAGAGAATCGAAGACGCAGAATTATCGAACGCAGAGGCGCAGAGTTGTCGAAAGGTTTCTGGCGATGGAATTCAGGCTACCTCCTTTCGCTTCATGTTCTCCTGCTGCTTCGCTCCAAAATTTGGTCAAAAATCTCAGTACGCTGTAAAATTGAGCTTCGCAGCAGGAGAACATGATGTCGAAAGAGGTGGCACAAAGTTAGCGCCTTCGGAGAGAGAATCGAAGACGCAGAATTATCGAACGCAGAGGCGCAGATTTGTCGAAAGGTTTCTGGCGATGGAATTCAGCATACCTCCTTTCGCTTCATGTTCTCCTGCTCCTTCGCTCCAAAATTTGGTCAAAAATCTCAGTACGCTGTAAAATTGAGCTTCGCAGCAGGAGAACATGATGTCGAAAGAGGTGGCACAAAGTTAGCGCCTTCGGAGAGAGAATCGAAGACGCAGAACTATCGAACGCAGAGGCGCAGAGTTGTCGAAAGGTTTCTGGCGATGGAATTCAGCATACCTCCTTTCGCTTCATGTTCTCCTGCTCCTTCGCTCCCAAAATTTGGTCAAAAATCTCAGTACGCTGTAAAATTGAGTTTCGCAGCGGGAGAACATGATGTCGAAAGAGGTGGCACAAAGTTAGCGCCTTCGGAGAGAGAATCGAAGACGCAGAACTATCGAACGCAGAGGCGCAGAGTTGTCGAAAGGTTTCTGGCGATGGAATTCAGCATACCTCCTTTCGCTTCATGTTCTCCTGCTCCTTCGCTCCCAAAATTTGGTCAAAAATCTCAGTACGCTGTAAAATTGAGTTTCGCAGCGGGAGAACATGATGTCGAAAGAGGTGGCACAAAGTTAGCGCCTTCGGAGAGAGAATCGAAGACGCAGAACTATCGAACGCAGAGGCGCAGAGTTGTCGAAAGGTTTCTGGCGATGGAATTCAGCATACCTCCTTTCGCTTCATGTTCTCCTGCTCCTTCGCTCCCAAAATTTGGTCAAAAATCTCAGTACGCTGTAAAATTGAGCTTCGCAGCAGGAGAACATGATGTCGAAAGAGGTGGCACAAAGTTAGCGCCTTCGGAGAGAGAATCGAAGACGCAGAATTATCGAACGCAGAGGCGCAGAGTTGTCGAAAGGTTTCTGGCGATGGAATTCAGGCTACCTCCTTTCGCTTCATGTTCTCCTGCTGCTTCGCTCCAAAATTTGGTCAAAAATCTCAGTACGCTGTAAAATTGAGCTTCGCAGCAGGAGAACATGATGTCGAAAGAGGTGGCACAAAGTTAGCGCCTTCGGAGAGAGAATCGAAGACGCAGAATTATCGAACGCAGAGGCGCAGAGTTGTCGAAAGGTTTCTGGCGATGGAATTCAGGCTACCTCCTTTCGCTTCATGTTCTCCTGCTGCTTCGCTCCAAAATTTGGTCAAAAATCTCAGTACGCTGTAAAATTGAGCTTCGCAGCAGGAGAACATGATGTCGAAAGAGGTGGCACAAAGTTAGCGCCTTCGGAGAGAGAATCGAAGACGCAGAATTATCGAACGCAGAGGCGCAGAGTTGTCGAAAGGTTTCTGGCGATGGAATTCAGCATACCTCCTTTCGCTTCATGTTCTCCTGCTCCTTCGCTCCCAAAATTTGGTCAAAAATCTCAGTACGCTGTAAAATTGAGCTTCGCAGCAGGAGAACATGATGTCGAAAGAGGTGGCACAAAGTTAGCGCCTTCGGAGAGAGAATCGAAGACGCAGAATTATCGAACGCAGAGGCGCAGAGTTGTCGAAAGGTTTCTGGCGATGGAATTCAGGCTACCTCCTTTCGCTTCATGTTCTCCTGCTGCTTCGCTCCAAAATTTGGTCAAAAATCTCAGTACGCTGTAAAATTGAGCTTCGCAGCAGGAGAACATGATGTCGAAAGAGGTGGCACAAAGTTAGCGCCTTCGGAGAGAGAATCGAAGACGCAGAATTATCGAACGCAGAGGCGCAGAGTTGTCGAAAGGTTTCTGGCGATGGAATTCAGGCTACCTCCTTTCGCTTCATGTTCTCCTGCTGCTTCGCTCCAAAATTTGGTCAAAAATCTCAGTACGCTGTAAAATTGAGCTTCGCAGCAGGAGAACATGATGTCGAAAGAGGTGGCACAAAGTTAGCGCCTTCGGAGAGAGAATCGAAGACGCAGAATTATCGAACGCAGAGGCGCAGATTTGTCGAAAGGTTTCTGGCGATGGAATTCAGCATACCTCCTTTCGCTTCATGTTCTCCTGCTCCTTCGCTCCAAAATTTGGTCAAAAATCTCAGTACGCTGTAAAATTGAGCTTCGTAGCAGGAGAACATGATGTCGAAAGAGGTGGCACAAAGTTAGCGCCTTCGGAGAGAGAATCGAAGACGCAGAACTATCGAACGCAGAGGCGCAGAGTTGTCGGAAGGTTTCTGGCGATGGAATTCAGCATACCTCCTTTCGCTTCATGTTCTCCTGCTCCTTCGCTCCAAAATTTGGTCAAAAATCTCAGTACGCTGAAAAATTGAGTTTCGCAGCGGGAGAACATGATGTCGAAATAGGTGGCACAAAGTTAGCGCCTTCGGAGAGAGAATCGAAGACGCAGAATTATCGAACGCAGAGGCGCAGAGTTGTCGAAAGGTTTCTGGCGATGGAATTCAGCATACCTCCTTTCGCTTCATGTTATCCTGCTCCTTCGCTCCAAAATTTGGTCAAAAATCTCAGTACGCTGAAAAATTGAGTTTCGCAGCGGGAGAACATGATGTCGAAAGAGGTGGCACAAAGTTAGCGCCTTCGGAGAGAGAATCGAAGACGCAGAATTATCGAACGCAGAGGCGCAGAGTTGTCGAAAGGTTTCTGGCGATGGAATTCAGCATACCTCCTTTCGCTTCATGTTCTCCTGCTCCTTCGCTCCCAAAATTTGGTCAAAAATCTCAGTACGCTGTAAAATTGAGCTTCGTAGCAGGAGAACATGATGTCGAAAGAGGTGGCACAAAGTTAGCGCCTTCGGAGAGAGAATCGAAGACGCAGAATTATCGAACGCAGAGGCGCAGAGTTGTCGAAAGGTTTCTGGCGATGGAATTCAGCATACCTCCTTTCGCTTCATGTTCTCCTGCTCCTTCGCTCCCAAAATTTGGTCAAAAATCTCAGTACGCTGTAAAATTGAGCTTCGTAGCAGGAGAACATGATGTCGAAAGAGGTGGCACAAAGTTAGCGCCTTCGGAGAGAGAATCGAAGACGCAGAACTATCGAACGCAGAGGCGCAGAGTTGTCGAAAGGTTTCTGGCGATGGAATTCAGCATACCTCCTTTCGCTTCATGTTCTCCTGTTCCTTCGCTCCCAAAATTTGGTCAAAAATCTCAGTACGCTGTAAAATTGAGTTTCGCAGCGGGAGAACATGATGTCGAAAGAGGTGGCACAAAGTTAGCGCCTTCGGAGAGAGAATCGAAGACGCAGAATTATCGAACGCAGAGGCGCAGAGTTGTCGAAAGGTTTCTGGCGATGGAATTCAGCATACCTCCTTTCGCTTCATGTTCTCCTGCTCCTTCGCTCCAAAATTTGGTCAAAAATCTCAGTACGCTGAAAAATTGAGTTTCGCAGCGGGAGAACATGATGTCGAAAGAGGTGGCACAAAGTTAGCGCCTTCGGAGAGAGAATCGAAGACGCAGAATTATCGAACGCAGAGGCGCAGAGTTGTCGAAAGGTTTCTGGCGATGGAATTCAGGCTACCTCCTTTCGCTTCATGTTCTCCTGCTCCTTCGCTCCAAAATTTGGTCAAAAATCTCAGTACGCTGAAAAATTGAGTTTCGCAGCGGGAGAACATGATGTCGAAAGAGGTGGCACAAAGTTAGCGCCTTCGGAGAGAGAATCGAAGACGCAGAATTATCGAACGCAGAGGCGCAGAGTTGTCGAAAGGTTTCTGGCGATGGAATTCAGGCTACCTCCTTTCGCTTCATGTTCTCCTGCTGCGAAGCTCAATTTTACAGCGTACTGAGAATTTTGACCAAATTTTGGAGCGAAGCAGCAGGAGAACATGAAGCGAAAGGAGGTATCCTAAATTTCTGCTTCGAAGACGTCACTTTAATGTAGCTACTGCGATTATTTGGATAGGAGTATGTATAAAAGGTATTTCTCAATAATAATAGTCTGTTTCAATTTTTTCCCACTTTATTTGAATAAAGACTTTGACAGTGTTACAATAAAGTATAAAATATATAATTTTACTTTGTCAGTTATATAAAATTGCTATTTTCTTGTGTTCATTGTTGAAATTTCCATCATTTGGCCCATATAAATTTCCTGTCACGGAGAGATATGCCCAAGTTTCACCTGTAAGCAGAAGAAAAGTATTTTAAGTAACCTGACTTGTATATTATAGAAACTACGACGAATGTTATTTCATATGATGAGTATAATGAATTAAATTATCTTCCCAATTTTACGCCATTTAAATAGCGTACAATTCCACTACCATATCAGTAACGTATTTACATAGTAATATTTGGCGAAACTTCCGAAAACCGGTCAAACCCGATTGGGCTGATATTTCGTTTCCTACCTTACCGACATTCTCGACTCTGTCGGTAAGGTAGGAAACGACATTGAAATGGTTAAAAAAAATTCGAGTCGCCAAAAATCCTTCTCGCAAACATTATTTTTATGCAAAATGAACCTATTTGCAAAATTTCAGCCCGATCGGGTTTGACCGGTTTTCGGAAGTATAGCCGCAGTTTTTATACCACCGTTTCTATGGTCTAGTATTCCGTCAATTACAGTATTGTTTAACTTCTGAATTTTGGTAACACGAGAGAATTGTATGACAATTGTTAAAGGTGAGAGATTAGAAAACCAATTATATATAATATTAATTTAGTGTAGGAATGTTAGAACAATACTGTAATTGATGAAATACTAGACCATAGAAACAGTGGCATAAAAACTGCTCTCAAGTCATTTTTACGTATATTTCAGGTTGAAATATTTTTAACATAAGGTTAAAACATTTGTAAATAAATATTGAACATTGTCATATAGTTAGAAACCGAAAAAATACATAATTAATGTGAAAAAAATATGACCCTGTGGGACTTATTAGAAGTTCCGAGGCTCGAACCTACGTCCAAAAAGTTCGCAGCGGTTTAGCAGTCCGACACTTTACAGCTGCGCCATCGACGCTGTTGAAAATATGTTACACATTTTAGACTGTAATGTCACAGCATGTTTAGTTCGTTTAATTCCTACGCTGTTTTACTGTATGTGAAGACATCCTCATTCCGGCATCACTGCACCGCTGTGCGTGCGCACAGTTCCATATCATTGAGACGATGCACCGGATACACGTGTCGGCGCGTATCCTAAGTGGTTTAGATTGTTTTTAGATTAAACATAATTCTATCACACGTGCCGTCAATATATTCGCATATTAATTTCTACTAAGGAACTCTCGAAAGTGTAGTTCAAAATAAAAAGCACTGTATTAACGAGCTAACGTACTAACCTTGCTTACCAAAGGCTTATCTCGTGTTTTTAAGTTTGCAGAACGTGATTTGTATTAAAAGATAAGTGAACCGAATTGAAATATTCCATCACTATGGAAAAGGAATTGAAAGAATTGGCTATTGCGCTTTACGACATCGACGCAGTGAAATTCGGAGAATTTGTGACTAAAGTGGGCTTAAAAACACCTGTGTATTTCGATTTACGAGTAATAATCTCGCACCCGAAAATAATGGTGAAGTTTCATGTTATATTATTCTAATTTATATATTTTATATTTATTTTATATGTTTATTTACTTTCATACCTTTTACAGGCACGCTTGGCTAAAACCCTGTGGAAATTCTCAGAAGAAACCTCGGGTGTATCCCAGATTTGTGGTGTTCCTTATACAGCGTTACCACTGGCCACTTTGATCTCCGTTGACTCAAACATACCCATGTTGATCAAGAGAAAGGAAGCAAAGGCATATGGTACTAAGAAGCTGATAGAGGGCAAGTTTAAGCCAGGAGAGAATTGCGTGATTATCGAGGACGTGGTTACAAGCGGTAGCAGTATCCTAGAAACAGTACACACTTTGAGGAAAGAAGGTCTGCGAGTGACGGATACATTCGTGGTGGTAGACAGAGAACAGGGTGGCAAGAAGAATATCGAGAACCACGGACTTATAATGAGAAGCTTGTACACAGTCACCAGACTCATGGCATATCTCCTAGAAGCTAACAAAATCACAGTAAAAGTCACGAAAGAAGTGACGGACTACTTGCTGAAATCCCAGGCACCTATTATTTCTGTTCAAGGTACTGGATCTCCAGTACCGATAAATTGATTTCACAGCAAAGTAACTTAAATTCCTTACCTCAGTTTCAGACAAACGATTGAAGACTCCATTCCATGCAAGAGCGACAGAGACCAAAAACCCAGTCGCCTCTAAGCTTTTCAACTTGATGGAAGCGAAACAATCGACCCTGTGTCTAGCGGCGGACCTGACGAAAGCTGATGCGATCTTAGAGCTAGCTGACTTGGCGGGGCCGCACATCGTGGTGCTCAAAACGCACGTAGACATCGTCGAAGATTTTACTGCTGATTTTTTAAAACGTTTGAAGGAATTAGCTAAGAGGCACGACTTCCTGCTGATGGAAGACAGAAAGTTCGCTGATATCGGGAACACGGTATCGTCGCAATATCGAAAAGGCATTTACAAGATAATGGAGTGGGCGGATATTGTTACCGTGCATGCAGTCGCTGGCCCGAGTATCGTGGACGGTTTGGAAAGCGCTTTGGAATCTGTTACCGAACCGCGCGGGATTTTCTTATTAGCCGAAATGTCTTCCAAGGGAGCTTTGACCAACGGCGATTACGTGCAGGGCGCGGTGTCGATCGCGCAAGGATCGGATATGGTGGCTGGTATCGTTTGCCAGTCGAATGTATTCCCGAATCCAGGACTTGTTCAATTAACGCCCGGAGTGAAACTGTCGAAAGGCACCGACGAGTTGGGGCAGCAGTACAACACTCCGGAATCCGTTGTAAATTCTGGGGCGGACTTAGCCGTAGTCGGCAGAGGTATCACCGAGGCGCAAGACAAATTAGCTGCCACGCTGGAATATAAGAAGGAACTGTGGGCGGCTTACATGAAACGAACAGTATTTAATTAACGATTGCGATAACTTTGTAATGTGTTTATACAAAACTACCAGGAAAATATATATATATATATTTTTATACTTTTGTTGGAATACACAGGTAACGGATAAAAAAAAATTGTAAATAACTACGTAAAAAGGAATTTTGGAAAGACTGTAAATAGAAGAACGCTTAAATGTACAAAGTTCTCGATGTATGTACATTACGTAACAGCACACTATCTATTCACACTTTTGTACAAAAATTATAAGACGTACGTAGGTGCTGAAATGGATGCTGGTAAAATATAATTGAACGTACATTTGTTCTGTATTCTGTTTCTCGCGAAATGCAAAGATTCGATCGGTCGTACTTTGCGTAAATGCTACCGTGCAGAAATCGTTGCATTTGTATTTGTACACTCTATCCATTCTGTAACAAGCCATTACACCAGCCCTTTGCGATCCCATAAATTCACTGTATACAATAAAACTATTTGGAAGTGTTAATATAGATGCAGATATATCCACAAGAAAGTGCTGCCTTTCGAATTAATTTACTTATCACCTCGCCTATTACAGTAAAAAATGCACTGGCTCGCAAAGGGCTGAAGTGAATTTTAAGATCACAAAGCAAGTACTCCGTTGCGCTGAGAATTACATTGGCGCGATCGAATACTAACTCTCATGCTTCCTTGCTCTTCGTAACTTCTTCGACTAGTTTTCGAAAGACCTGAGCTACCTGGCTGTCTGGTAACGACACCAGAACACTTTCCCCCGTTCCTGCCAGCTTACCGACCTGCGGGTCTATAGGCACTTTCGCCAGGAATGGTACTTTTACCATTTTCGATAGCGCTATTCCACCACCCGCGGAGAATATATTTGTACACTCCTGAAATTGTTATTCCTCGTACAGACAGTTTACAAAGGTTTACCTTGTAAAACAAAGTAAATTTACTAACCGAGCACGATGGACAGACGAAACCACTCATATTTTCAATAATTCCGAATATATGGATACCAGTTTTCCTACAGAACGTTACCTCCCTTAAAACATCATCCACCGAGACTGCTTGCGGAGTGGTTACTATAAGCGCACCGTCGCATTTAGCATTTCTATAGAATGTAACGTGATTATTAAATGAAAATTACTAATATTTAACTATCGTCATATGGGGCTAGGGCTGCCATCCGTCCGGGTTTCCCCGGATTTGTCGGTTTTTTTCTCGTGCGTCCGGAGGGATTTTCTGTAATAACCCGAGTTTTTCGATGCTGCTCACTCGAAAAGTCATAAATATTTTATCTTTATTTCTTGATTGCGGTTACAGTCTATAATTTACAGAAATTTTTATCTTGGGATATCGTACCTAATACGAGGCATGGAGCCGTAAAAATATTTTTTCCTATTTTATGTGATTAGCAGAGCCTATTGGAATGCGTTATTTCTCACACTGTCTCATAGAAGAAATACTTAAAAGTGTTTCCAGGTTTCAAGTAGATATGTCCGGGGTTTTAATGCTCTCTGTCCTAGATTAATGATTCTACGGATGGCAGCCCTATGTGGGGGGTGACGTTTGCGATATATTCGTTTGTATTATGCATTCAAGCAAAACACATGTGCTTATCAATCTTATGACCAGCCGCTTATCTAGTGACGCTCTGTGTGGACATCACATGATCCATAATCACAGTCACATGCGAACAGCCGAAGCCACATGACTACTACACCTCTCTGTTACAACCGATGTCGCAAACATACACGTAGAATGAGAAACGAGTGAGAAAAAGATCTTTAAATACAGCCTCGTGCTACCTTAAATTTTCCATCACTGTGATGTGTTCGTCCGAGGTTCCCGGTGGTGTGTCGATAATCAAATAATCAATATCCTGCCACACAACGTCAGTTAAGAATTGCTTAATCATGCCAGTTTTCTTCGGACCTCTCCAAACAATGCTGTCGTCTTGATTTTTTAATAAAAACCCTATCGACATGACAGCCAGCCTTTGCTCTTTATCTGCGTATACCGGCACCCATCTACGACATCACAAAAAGCGACGATAATAAAAAAGAATACGATCGCAGCTGAATCTAATACTTGTTTAATCAAGGAAGCAGTCATCGCGATTATAATGTGCAAAGATCGATGGAAATAAACTAAGGTGGATCTTCCATAAAAATTCCGAAGATCTTTTTCGTAAGTGAGAAAATTTTCACGGAAATTGTTGCAAGTACCCTTCGGGGGATTGGTGGACATCTCTGTCTTCTAAATTCAACAAATAAGGCACGCTCGGTCCGCAAAGATCGATGTCCAGTAAACCAACCTGAAACAGTTTGACATGTAAGGAACTTAACCTAGAAGATCGTAAGTCAATGGAGAACTCACTCGAAATCCTGACTCTTTCAGCGCGAGGGCTAATTGTGTGCTGATCGTTGATTTCCCAACGCCGCCCTTACCAGATAAAACCAACAGAACGTGCTTGACACCTTCCAACATTACGAAGAAAGAAATGCGAAAGACAGTACCGGCAAATTAACCTCGACGACGGTCGGTCGCGCACTGACTCGACTGCTCTCCGAAGCGAAGTTAACGAAGCGTTTCCATATTGCCTATCGAGGGTAACCTTCGCGTGAATTTTTCGAGCGCGCACCACTTCGACCGGAAATTCCTTTCGAATTTGCATGAATAAGGGCGCGATAAATATTCTAACTTCTCAAGCGCCCAACAACATATGTATTTGCTGTTCTGCAATGTTTAATTTATAATAATAATTGCATGGTAACGCGACTATTTTGCAATATTAATATTTAACTCTCTGTACAGACGAATACTGGTGCAGAAAATAAATGAAGGCGCAATGTCGTTTTAGACGGAGAAGTTTGAATTTTTCCTAGTTTTAAAATTCACTAATTTTACCGCCACTGAACTGACATCTATGTATAGGTAAGTATATTAGAATTTAAATTGAAATTATTAGATTTAAATTCCCGTAGATTAGAGTCTAAAATAGATTTTACAGTCTAAAAGTACTTGCTTGTTAATTTAACGGTACTTTTCGTTAACAATTGTAATACTTTAGCACGAACGTAGCGCTATTGTAGGCGTCGCGTTTCTATGCAGTCACTCGTGGCAATCAATAGACTCATGTATCTATTAGCAACAGTGACTAAAAATGGTAAACATTGCACTGCGCGTCGTATTCCCTTTTTGTTTTCACATATATTTCAAATTATACAGACTGTTCTAACGTTCCCAATAAACATCTGTAACAGATATTGTCGAGAGCTAAGCCAGCCTCTTCCGAAGGAGTGAAAAAGTCTGCGTCGGACAAAAAGATCCCCAAGCTAGAGGAGTTCCTGGAGAAGCGCGACTACACTGGCGCTTTGACGCTTCTAGAGTTCAACAATAGTTCTGAGAACAGTTTAGATTCCGAGCTATGGATGGGCTACTGCTCGTTCCACCTAGGAGACTACAAGCGTGCAGCCACAATCTACGAGAACTTGAGGAAGAGGGAACCAGCGCTGCCAGACTTGCCAGCGAACTTGGCGTGTTGCTATTTTTACCTCGGAATGTACCCTGAGTCGCAGAAGATGCTGGAGGCTGCTGCGGACAGTAAATTGAAGAACAGGCTCTTGTTCCACTTAGCGCTGAAAATGAGCAACGAGTCAAAGTTGACGGAGTACCATCAAATGCTGCAGGACGTCATAGAAGACCAGCTTAGTTTGGCGTCTATACATTACCTCAGAGCCCACTACCAAGAGGCCATAGACGTTTACAAAAAGATTCTCCTAGAAAACAGGTCGCTATCAAACTGTTTTCCCTTCGTTTCTTAAGCCGTGGGAATTTTCCCAGTCTAACGCGAATGCTTGCTTAGAGATTCAGACAGCGACAGTGATATAAGTAGCGTCGAAGGGAGCACTAGGATTAATAGAAGTTCTGACGTGCACTTGATTAAAGAGCTAAAAGACTCTAGGTACCCAGTTCCTTCCTTATCCTTCCTCCCATGATTTTCAAAGTCCAGATACCAACAAATTGGAATCTACCTTCTGAATCTCACTCACTGCGATCTTTTACAGGGAGTACTTCGCGTTAAACGTATACGTTGCCTTGTGTTACTACAAGCTGGACTACTACGACGTAGCCCAAGAAGTTCTGCAAGTTTACCTGCAAAAGTATCCTGACAGCGCCATTGCGATCAACTTGAAAGCATGCAATCACTTTCGCTTGTACAATGGCACCGCCGCGCAGAACGAGATGAAGCAGCTGGTGGAGAAAATGTCCAACTCTTTCAGCTTCAGCCACGACCTTATACGCCATAATTCTGTTGTGCGTAACTTTATTAAGATTCATAGAAGTCGCGTGATCTTCACGGTTGTCAATGAAGATCGGTTCTAGGTGTTCAAAGCTGGAGAGGGCGCGCTGCAAATTCTGCCGAAATTGGTGGACGTTATCCCGGAAGCCAGGCTTAATTTAGTAATATACTACTTGAAGCAAGACGACGTGACGGAGGCGTTCGAGTTAATCAAAGACCTCGAGCCAGCTGTCCCGCAGGAATACATTTTAAAGGGGATTGTTAACGCGGTGATGGGACAAGAGACTAATTCCGTAAGCGTCTACTCAAGAAGCTGAAGGCTCGTTAATATAATTATTATCAACTTTCAGCGCGATAACGTGAAAACAGCCCAGCAATACTTTCAATTAGTGGGCTCCTCCGCGTCGGAATGCGACACCATACCTGGCAGGCAATGCATGGCCTCCTGTTTCTTCCTCTACCGCCAGTTCGAGGAAGTCCTAGTGTACCTGAACTCGATCAAGACCTACTTCTCCAACGAAGACAGCTTTAACTTCAACTACGCTCAGGCGCAAGCCGCGGCGGGTTACTTCAAAGAGGCGGAAGAGGCCTTCCTGACTATACGAAATGAGAAATACAAAAATGATTACGTTTACATTAGCCTCCTAGCACATTGCTGTAAGCTTCGCATCGTTTTGTATCTACGCAAAGTAGTCAGCGCTATATTCAGCTTTTCTTTCCTCAAGATATAATGAACAAGAAGTCTCAGCTGGCCTGGGACTTGTACCTAAAGATGGACACGTCGCCGGAGTCCTTCAATTTCCTGCAGTTGATCGCGAACGATTGTTACAAAGTCGGGGAATTCTGGTACGCAGCGAAGGCGTTCGATATGCTGGAACGCATGGACCCCAGTCCAGAGAATTGGGAAGGTAAGCGCGGCGCCTGTTGCGGCACGTTCCAGTACATCGTGGCTGAGAAGCAGCCGAAGTAAGTTCCCCCGTTTCCTAATCAGAGACGAGCGAACAATTATTTGAAATAAGAATTTCGTACACAAATTTTTATTTCAAATAATTTCTTGCCCGTCTCTGCTCCTAATCCCATTTGCCATTCCACTTTATTCAGCCCGACTGCTTCCTTTCAGAGAGCTTCTGGCAGATGTCATACAGCTTCTTAAGAACACAATGAACTCGCAAGTGGAGCAGATTATACGAGTGATGCGGAAATGGGGTAAAGACAACAGGATAACTTGTTGATGGGACCCTCCTGCCCTACGGCCTTATTCTTTACTGTGAGCGAGCACGGAACGTTAATGTAATTTCCCACGCGCAATAAAGATGTCTCTACGAAACCAAAGGCACGGCACGAAGTTGTTTATGGCCTAGACACCATCCCACGGCGTTGATGATTTAATATAAAATAGATATATTTAAACTGTGATACACTCATTTTATAATAATATAATAATAATATTAATAATAATCATCGTAATAGCAATAATAATTAATTTTAACAAACACAATCGGTGAGTCGTAAAAACACCATAGTCGATGGCATACACCACACTCGCATACTTGCACGTCGCCGATCAATAATATAATTCGACATTCTTCAGAACGGAATTGCGTCCCTGGCAGATCGCGGGGAGGTGACAGCTTCGGTCCCTCCCCGCGACCCGCCAAAGAACAGTTCCGATGGAATGGCTGCTGAAGTTCAGCGAAAGAAACGAAGAAGAACACTCAGGCCCGAACGCCACGGGCGTCCCGAAGATTGAGCAGACAAGAGAATGTAAGGAAATTCTCGAACGATTACTCCTCGATACTACAAATCCCTCTACATCGAAACCGTTTGGAACTCGTGGCCGACCGCCCGCCGACGGTCGAGATCGTTCGAATATAAAACGTCTTGATACTCGTCAGGCTTCCGCCGCAGTGGGCCTTCTGAAAGTCGAAGGGGTTTAACATCCGGAAGAGGATTACTCTAGAAAGTGGCAAAGGCCTGTGGCCGCACTTTGGTACATCTTTAGTAAAAAATTTGTTAGGTAGAATACCGGAACTGTGACAGAGGTCGTCAGCTCTGTCAAAAGGGACAAGCTGGAACGAAGCATTGGCAATGATTTTTTAACCGTCGACGGGTGACGCCGCACCACGAGTGTCGGAGAAGTCTCGTGTCTCGGCGAGAAGGATGTCCCTTCTTCCGAGCAGTCGGGCAGTCCACGCGTCCTTACAATTTACACGAACGCGTCTCTGAACGCAGAGAAGGAGTGCCTGGGGTACACCGAATCATTCGCAACGCTCTCGATATAAAAATAGCACCAGAAGATAATGGGGGGTATCGCGGCGGCTTCCAGTGGCACGCGAAAATTTCGATCTCCGTCGATGCGTCGCGCGGCACGCTTCAACGCGAATTTTCTAAATTTCCACGCGGCACTCGTTCTCCGACTTGTAGGTACATATATGCACTTAGCGAGACGCAGCTAATATAGTCCACCGGATAAAATAGCTGTATGAATCCACACGTTTGATTATTACGTTCCCGTAGCTTCTTCTCTTTCTTCTTGATACGGAACATATAGACAGAGAGAGAGAGAGAGAGTTAGAGTTAGAGTTAGAGTTAGAGAGAGAGAGAGAGAAAGAGAGAGACAGAGTTAGAGTTAGAGTTAGAGAGAGAGAATGAAAAACAGAAAACATCGTGGTTCCTCGGTCTCCATGCATACGATGACGATGATATCTGTGTCCGTCGACACGTTGACGATGTTAACGCTAAAAACGTAGCTTAACTTTCCACTATTGCTAAACGTATATGTAAATACGGTAATCGTCCTCTCCTCTCGCAAAACGCCCGTCTCCCAAAGTCTTTTCACATCTTATCGGGCAGTCATTCATCGGTACTGTTTCTCCCTTGCACACGATCCTCACTTACTCCCACACCTATCGTCCCTCAACCTCCCGCATCTCCTTAAAAACAAAGAACGCTAATGATTTTGTGCTCTCGCATTTCTCGCGTCTCGATACGATTCGAGGAAAGCACTCTTCTCTTCTTTTTTTTTTGCGGGTTTTTCTCTCGTTTTTTTATTTCTTTTTTTTTTGGCAATCTGCCACCGGCCGACCAAGGGCCAGCAGCATGGGCGGCGTTATCTACCGTACAGTGTTAACGTTAAAACTCGCTGCTCGCGCGGCAACGACTGTTTGCAACGGGTTCTCTAAGTGAAATGCAACAATCCTCGAGTCTTCATAGGGCCCGGTAGTTCCTCGTTGGAGCTCGGCTTCCACGGCGGCGCGTGAAACTTCCGTCGAAGTTGGGAAACTACAGGCACTCCGAGCGAGATTCCCGCGGACTCTTAAAGAAAGCCAGAGCTCCAAGCACTTCTCCAGTCCCTTTGCAGTCCTCCGCGAAGAGTGAAGCTCGTGCATTGCGATCCTACGAAGACTGCAAAGAGCAGACCTTTCACTCCGAGGAGTCCGATCGTCCCCTGAGGCAGTGTCCAGCTTCAGACAACGGGTCTGATAGAAGCGAAGCTACATACCCATCGACGCAGAAGACAACGTCGCTGGGCGTCGAGGTAGCGCGCGCGAGCGGACGTTGCACTCGCTCGTCGAGGTGTCCGCGCGTCGCGTAGGCAAAGCAACAGCGCGTACAACCTGCTATGCGACGCGGGGACAGCCCTCTCGGGAGCTTAGATCGGTAAATTACACGGTAAAGTTAATAGTAAGAAAAACGTCTACTTAAAGAACCATGTACATAGAGTATTCTGAGGCGACGACCTCGCGGAGAAGCCAGCTTCCACGTTCGGGGGGCCTGCGCTGCGCCCTCCGCGTCTACGAGAGTGGAAGCCAGCTTCAATGATTCTCTTGCCCTCTTACGAATGATCGAGCGAGGTCGCGGACGGTGAGCCGTGGCGCTCGAGCGTTACGGGCTCACCGCGAAGAGAACGTCGTTTGGCATTTAAATATGGCGTTGTTCGGTGCTCGAGATTGCGATGCGTCGTTCGGCGAGCCGCGCGCTCGCTCGAGGAACGTCTATGCACGCCTCTGTCGGGAGCTGGTGCGACCGACGGTGCCCGAAACCGCCCTCGGTGCTTCGCGCGTCTACCTGAACTCAACGCGAATCCTAGCTAACGCTTAATCGTCTACGATGCGCATATACGAAGCACCGAGCTGCGCGACGCTCACCCTTTGCAGATGGGGACTTGGGGGACCCTTAACAATTTCACGAGGGATGTTCCGTAGGTCCACCCTGCTCAAGTTGATCTATCAAGCTGATCAGAAAGATGCGGCGGGTTCGAGCATCGCTCGGTCGCAAGCGCGATCCCGCGGCGACGGCTAACTGACGTACTCGGCGTGAAAGGGGTCGTTCGTCGTCGTCGTTATTCTGTGCAATTCGTTTATTGCTCCGGTAGGCAGTTCGCGTAAAAAGACAGTGAATAGAGGGGCAATTGAATAAGACACAAGCGGCTGAATGTACACACGCGTTCGCTAACTTTACGAACGTACGGTCCCCGGTCCCGTTCGGGTTGGAAAATAGAAGGGGGCGAACGCCAGCGGGTGAACAAGGGAGGCACGGCAATGAACTTTCGTTAATACTGGCTAATGCAGACGATGATTTCAATCCTCTGTGTCTTAGGAACTAAACGACAAAGGTGAACCGAAGAGTCTCTTTGAAAGAACGAGAGATCCTTCTTCGAGGGTTGCCAGCCGAGCCATCGCATCGACGACACTTTGCGGGCGAGTGTCGCGGATCGATCCGGGAAGAAGGATTAAATGCCGAAGAGAAGCGATTAAAAATGGGGTCAGTCGTGTGAGGAGAATCGATTGTCCAACGATTAATCGTCGACCCGTTCGTCTCGCGATTTAAAAGAACACGGTACATCACGAAAGGGAAAAGGAGACGTCGAAGCGCGTTTGAGATATTTCTGTCCCCAGTCGCGGGACCGTTCGAACGCGACGTTGGCGCGTTTCTCTCGTGGTACGCGCGGGCGTCTTAATAATACTAAATTAAGAGGAAAGTAGGGAGAAAACGAAAGACAGAATTGCTCGCATAGATCACACTAGTTGCGGCTCGCTGGGGGGGATCCATTTAGCCTACCTCAGTCTGTATGAAAGTTGGTCTGTAATTGATCTCGCCGTTCGCACGGTCCGTGGCACGCTTGGCGGAGGGAACGCCGCAGTCTAAACGTAGTCTCGCCTGCATCCGGACTTCTCCTTCCTCTTCAGCGTCCTCCTGTAACTGCGCGTGAGACTGTGGGTAGCGACGTTGCTCAGCGCTACCTTCGTGCATGCCACGGCACTTGTTTCCTAATTTCTGTCCCTGAAAAAAAGCGGCAACGTGTCAGCGATCGTGGACAAGCATGAACGTCGCGCTGGATACTCACCCTGGCCCAGGATAGTAATAAGGAGGCGGTCGTTCGTACTCCGTGCTCAGCGGCGGAGGAGCTGCAGCGGCTGGTTGGTACCTGGGAGGACCGCCGTTGGGGAAGTCCCAGTTTCTGTAACCGAGATCGGCGTGGTTAATGGCGACGGGATCGTCGACACCTCGCGCGCTACCTCCTTGCCCAGGCGTATCCAGAAAGGAACGAAACAAAGGAAACATAAGAATAAATCGTCTCGAACATCCAAGTGTCTCTTTTTTTTTTTTGCGACAGCCTTGTAGCGAACAAACGAACGACGAAGCTGCTTGAAGCGAGAACAAAGTAAACGTCTGTATTTCGTGGCTTCCTTTTCTATCGGAAAAAAGAAGGTGACTCGACACACGGGACTCGACACATGCTCGCCCGGCGAAGATTCTGGCATCGGTTCCCGCTGCAGAGACTGAGTGCGGCGGCGGCGTGTAGATGGGCGCCAATTCTGCGCCGATCGGAGCCCGGTTTCCTCTTTCGCAAGCAATAGGCTCTTAGCGGAAGCTACCTCGGCCTGAGACGCTAACGAGTCGGAACGTAAAAGAAATAAAGGAACGAAAGATGTACGGGGACACATTTGATAAGAATGTGTCTTTGCGACTTACGTGCAGAGGCGTATCGAGAGACGCGGGAAGTTGCCCCCCCGCAAGGTTCCCACTCACCTGGAAATAACCGGGAAAAAAAGCGTGACCAACGGGGTTGCATGAGTTGTAACGGATGGGATCAAGAGTAACGCAAATGGTATTCGACAAGTAATGCACACCCTGAATCCTCTACACGCTGGGAGATAAGAGCGTCGCTAGTGAACGAAGCATGCTCCAATTCTGTACAATTACTCCGGCAAGGCGAACAGTGCCGTTAAGTGGGGCCGAGGTTCGCCAATGTTTGCTTAAAAACGACGGAACGTAAGCTCAAAACGAACGGAGAAGCTGAAGATTCTGCAGCGTATCGAGCGGGTCGAGCAGGTGACTTAACGAACTTGAATTTTTAAGGTGATCGTTTGAGGTATTTGCAATTACCTGTCCACCTGCTTGACTCCCTCGAGATATTGTGAAAACTCAGCCAGATTTGTTACGAGCGGACACATATCTCTTCTATGGTTGATAACAGAGAAGATGTTTCTCTAATCGCTGGTCAGTATCAAAGCTATGAAAATAACGATGGTTTAGATATTTCATTTTATCAACACTTCCCACGTTGAAATGTAGAAGAGATACATGCTCGGCGATTGAATAGCAACAGGTTTTCGAGTATTGTTTGCGAGATACATTCAAGTACTTACAAGAGTATCATCGAACCGTCCAATTGCTCGCATCAGCTTCGTTTTACGGAAGGCCGATTTGCCTAATTACCGTTCGAACTCCGCGTAAGCGTCTGGCTAGGAGATTACCACGAAAGAAGCGAAGGTACATTGAACTTGATCCCATCCACGATTAAGTTCAGCGTGTCAGAGGCTCGCAGGAGCGGAACACAGAAAACAGAAGATCGCGCGATGAGTGGGAACCCTGCTCACCGTCGAAAGGGAAACGAAAAGGAACGAAAGAAGGTGAACTGATTGTGATAAAGATCAGGCGTCACGCGAGCCGCGCCGCGGCTCGGAGTTCAACAGAAAATTTGCGTATAACGTGTCACAGAAAGCTGAATGATACGTCGCTCCGAGACAGAGACACAGAGAGACAGAGAGACAGAGAGAGAGAGAGAGAGAGAGATAGATAGAGAGAGATATGGGATGACTTACTGCGATTCTATCGATATGCTAAAGACTTTATTGTGAGGTTCTGTATCGGAGGGGGCGGTGGGTTCGTGGCTTCGCCACGTGGGGGTGGAACTGCAAAATAAAACCAGAGATGAACTAATGAGCGGGAGAGACGGAAGGATCATCCCAGAATCGTTGGATAGCTGCCGGCTGCTAACGAGAATTCAACCCCGAAGGCCTTACAGCGAACCCCAATAGAACGCACTCTATGCACCGGCCAGGTCGACAAACAGTTCTCTCCCCCCGCCCGGAGAAATGAAAGACGATGACGTAGAAAGAACAGTCTCTTGGAGAGGAAACTATCCACAGCCCGTGGCACCTTTTTTCCGAAGCTATCCGCAGTGCGATCTTTAAATAACGTTCCGGCGATTAAATTTCAAGAGGGAGCTCGATCGCCAAGCCTTCGTCTTGCGCACCGTGAGATCCTTCAAAACTTCGCGCAGCTTCTTCTTAGAAAACTAACGCCACCGTTCAACGTGACCGCCCTGTCCTCCTAAGAGATCTCGCCTTTCATGAATCTCGAGTGGCTCGTTTGGTGGACTTACTTGGGCGCCAGATCGGAGTATCTGGAGTCCTGGTGATGGGACGTGCTCTGGTGCGCGTCGGTGATCCTTTCTCGCTCGTTGTATCCGACAGCGGGACCGTCGTAGCTCTCCACGTACGCGGACGGGTGGTGTCTGCTGTGGGAGACGTATTTCTTGTCGTGAACGCTGCAACCAAAGGGCACACATCAGCCATGAAACGCTCGCCGCTGCCTCGCTACTCGTCATGCGAGTTAGAGAAACTTGTGTACTGTTCTGCTAAGCTGTTTCTGCGTGTTACGTGTTATTAATGTCTTGAAAGTAGCCTGGTGCGCGTTAGGGACCAGCCTTAGAGTCTATGCTGTGTTGCGTGTGTAATAAAAGAAATCTCAGAAGATGTTTCGCGTGGAACCGCTGGCTAAACGCGTCAGAAAGACAGTTACGCAAGCTTTGGCAAACTTGTGCAATCAGTTAACACATTCCGGGCTAGGCATGCGACATTTGCTGCGTCGTTCGATAGTCGTTCACTTGAACTCTTGTCCATTGATTCCTCCGAAGAGTCGCGTAGCCGAGCGAGGTGTCAAAGGCCACGCTCGAATAGCAGAAAATAAACTACAGACTATAGGAGACGTGGACCTAAGTGGGTGAGGCGATATTGTAGGATCCACGACGAAGAAGTGGAGATGTAGAAACGATGGCTTAGAACTCAGAATCTAGGGAAGAAGAGCCTCTGAAATTTCCTTCGGTAGCTTCCTGCTAGTTCCTCCCAGCGTTGCGAATCTTCTCTAAGCTTGTTCTTCTGATCCTACAATACCTCGTTTGGGGTGCTCGTCCTAATAGAGCTGTACAGGGTGCTCCATGCAGTCACAGGGATCGATAAGTCTAAGGGACCTGTCTACGCTAGTTCTCTCGACACACTACAACCACGGAGACTGTGTCTGTAGATTGGGATAGAGAGAGTATATTCACCGAGTGGTGCAACGAATAGTTTTGTTGGGGGGTGTATACGTGCGAAAGGATCAACGAGACTTCTGCATGCGAGCAACTTAGCTGTTGTCGTTGTATACTTACTGAGCAAGGGGTATGTTATCCCTGTCCCCATACGCGTCATACAAATATTCACTGGAACGGAGCGTGTTAGCGGTTAGATTCCAACAACCATTCCACACATTAGACAGCTACTTTTAACTTAATATGAACTACAGCATAGAGAGCTGGCGGGGACTGGATTGTCCGCAGCGGATCTTCAATGGCACACGTTCCCAGGAAAAGGAGAAAGCTGTCCGTTTATCGCGAAGCTTCCACTTGGGAGCAAGAGAACCGAAGTCCCCGGTACGAATTAAATTTGAAGTATTTTGCCACGGTGACAAAGCTGCTGACACTCGAGTCCCCACTGCGAAGAATGTATCGCGACAGACTTTTTACTATTCTCTCTCGTATGAAAAAGTACGCGGGCGAATCGACTCGAGTTATTTAGTTAGAAGCGCAGTTATTCGAGACCTGCGAGAGCCCGAGAAAGTTCGTATCGCGACTATCGCGCTGAGATGGTAGGACGATTCATGCCGACTATAGGAGATGAAAGAGGTACTACAAGCGCGAGTAGAGATGCATGCTACGTGGGTATATGGAAGCTCGATTAACTACCAGATCGAGAAAGGGAGCTAATAAGTTTCTACAGAAAGGGTGCTTGAGAATTTGCTGGCCAGAGGTTAGCGGAGAAATGATAGAGAAGCGATTGTTTCCGAGTGGATGTAATGAGTGATCTTTGTTCTTAGTTTCCCTGGGTTCCCTGAAGCGCCGGTAGATTTTCTTCTAGCATAGAGGAATGTCTAAAGGTCCCATACAGAATTTGTCGATTTCTCTTTCCCATTACTTAATGAGTGACATCCAATGGAATATGATTCCACGTCAAAGGAGACGTAGTTTCCTACATGCACCAGATATCTAATCATGTCTTGGGAACATCTAGCAACACTTGGTTCGTCGTTTGGGAATTAATTCGTGCGAGAGAGTGTGCGAAACTTACGATTCTACGACTAGGGGTCCTGGGTACGGGTCGGACTTCTGATACAGCGCGCTCAGCTTCACGCACAGCACTATGGTCGGGATGAAGAGGACCAAGCACCAGCCGACGCTCGCCCAGAAACCATTCTACGGATTGAAATTAAGAATATTACAACGTTGCACCGTGTGGGACGCATTAGCGATCTCTCGAGTCGTCCACTTACGAATGGGTCTAGTATCTTGTTGCAACCGGCGACCAGCGTGGCGTTGTACGCGTTGGAGACTGGGCCGCATTTCCCTACGCTGCGCAGCGCCTCCTCCGTCACGTGCTCGAGGAAGTCGTCGACTTGGCGGAGAAAGGCGTTCCCAAACCTGGTAGCTAGCTGTGATATCGAAGCAGCCGATTCTAGGTGGATGCGTTTACTCCCCGACGAAAGTGCTGCTTTCGGAGAAACCAGCAAGTTTAACGTACCTGTTGAACGTATTCCGGCCCGTCTTTGTTGAGGAACTGCTGCGCCTTCGTGACCTCGTCGACGAGGTCGTGGATGGCCTCCGCCATCGAGCTGTGATTGAACTTGATGTTCTCCTGCAGCGTGAGTGCCTTCTCGCTCAGCTGCTCGCTCAGCATCGCCATGGGCATCACCAGGTCTCTATGGTAGTGCTCAAGGTCGTGGGCGTTCTTCTCGAGGCTGACGCGAATGTCCTCCTGGCCGTCCGGCAGCTTGGCGGAGACCTCGCGCAGCTGCCTGGCCAGGTGCTCGAGATTGATATTAGTTATGTTGTCCGCTAGGATCTCCGCGTACTGGTAGAACTTGATGTCGCTGAGGCCGCTCTGCGCGAGGTCGTTCAGCTTCGACTTGGCGCTGTCCGTGAGTATCACCACGCCCGGGGACAGGCTGATCTTCCGACAGAGCTGCTGGATGGTGTTGTTGATGTCGTACCTGCCGGCGTAGTCGCGCAGCATCGGCTCGTCGATGAGGTACTGCAGCTTCAGCACCGTGTACAGGCTCTCGTTCAGATGGCAATTCCTGAGGGATCGCGGAACGCAACGCTTTGGTATCATAACGGGGGATCGAAGCCGATCTCTACGGATGTCACGGCGACACACTTACGACACTATGTAGCTCATGTTCACGTCCGCGTGCGGGTTGTTCGGGTAGAGCATCTTCTTGATCTGCACGATCTCGTCGATCAGCGCGAACATCCGGTTGTCCTTGGGGTTCTTCAGGGGCTCGCAGATCGCCCGCTGGACCAGCACACCGGTGACCATGTGCACCACGGTGATCACCATCAGCACGCTCGTGAGAAGGAAGATGATCCAGACAGCCCTAGAAGACAGCCCTGGTCAGATCGCTGCACCTCACCGTCGCAACTAGCTCCATAGAGAATATGCGACGAGCTTACATCATCAGGAATCGAGCACCGGAGCCTTTGTTGCAGCAGTCGTCCCCGTAGCCGTCGGGGCGCTTCCCGCAGATACCACAGAACAGGCCGAACGTCAGGCACATGAACACTGTCAGCAGAATACCTGATATCCCAAGACCAAGGTAGTACCTAGCGAAGCAGGCAATTTGTTGACTAAAGGGATATCGTTAAAAGACACTTATTATTACTACTATTTGAAGTTTAAGGTGGGAGGCCTACCTGTAAGGTCAAAACAACATGCTTTTATTGGGATTTATTTCTAGAAAAAAAATCGATAAGCTTTTATTATTAAACAATAGTCTATTGGAAAGAGTATATCTTACAGATATTTCAGTATTTTTTGTGGTTGAAATTATTGAAAGGTTTGTGAATTATTAGACCTCTTCTTTCAGATCATGCAAAATTGAAAATTCGATTATTTTTTTAGATACTACAGTAGCGCACAAAAAAGTCACCACTTTTTCGAACCACCTTACTTCTATTACTTTTCAATATCAACTCAAAACTGCAGTATGTGCCTAATATGCATATTCTGAAAGAGAATTAAAAGCTGTATAAAATCCAGTTACAGTTGAATTTATGTAACTAACAAACAAAAACCCTATATAACATTAAACAGACAACACACTTTTAAAGCCAGTAAAAAGTTATCTCTTTTGAACATTAACAAAAAAATCTACTATTTCGTGGGGGCATCTTCTGCTTTTAGGACAACCTAAAAAATTACTGCACATGGTAACTTCTTTGACTTCCCCAAAAATGTGTTACCCCGTTCAGTGTCATATAACACTTTTGTTTCCCAGTTAAACAAATTTAACTTTAACTGGGTTTTATACAGCTTTAAATTCTGGAACAAGAATCTGCATATTAAACATACCACAGCCCCAAATGTATGCTAAAAAATAACAAAAATAGAACAAATAAAAAAAGTGGCAACTTTTTTGTCCGCTAGTGTATATGAAATTATCTAAGCGCCATCAGGCCCGATTTTGGAACAATTATTTTGATACAAAATGAGGGCTGCCAAAAGTTGAATCATCGATATTTGGCAAAAATCTAGGCAAAAAGAAATGAAAAGCTCCCGATAGCGCTTAGATTTTTAACTCTAAAATAAGTCTGCAAAGTCTCGAATAAATCGGTTCGTTACTTTTTGAGTTACGTGTGGTACCGATTTTCAAAACACGATTTTGAGGAGAACGCGTTTAAAGTTTTGTACCCGAGCGCTACACCGAGGAACATCTAGCAACTTACACTTTGTCATTTTGGTCGGATTAATTAATATTCACTTTCAAAGAATATTTTCAAGATGTCAGGGGCGTCCGGAGACTTTTTTCCAGGGTGGAGGGGGGACTTTGGGACGATGGTAAAGAAAAATATATCACTGTTGCTTTTTTAACCCATTTCATAGTGTCAATTTAATTAAAAATTTAAAAATTTTCCCTTTTTTAGTATAAACCTAAAAAAGCTCAGTTTTGAGAAGCGATCGATTTTTTCTCAAAAACCAGGGAGGGTGGCAACTGCCCGTTTTGTCCCCGCCTGCGGACGCCTATGCGGATGTTGTACTCGAAGGAAATATAAAAATCGAAAATTCTAAGTAGACCTCCCCCTTAAAGAGACTTTCAAGCACAAGATCTATTTTAATCTCACCTGTACGGCGAATACTGATCGATGTGCGTCTGAGCGACGTCCAGGAGTCGTATGTAAACTCTGTCTATGTCGACGTTTAACCTGTCGAGGAGCGCCGACATGTTGTGCGCCACGCCGGTGGGAAAGTCACTGGCCCTTCTGATACTGGCGCTGACCACCGGTATGGTCTGGTTCACCGCGTGCTGGATGTCCTTCTGTATCTTCAGGAACGACTCCTTCCCCTGGCTCACCTCCGACACGATGTTGCCCCTCATCAGCATGGTGATGTTGTACAACGCGGAGGTAACGTTCGGCAACTGAAAAGATCGCGCGAGTGACGCTGTGAAGGCCAAGTCGAGGCTCGAACATTGGTGCTCCCACCGAAACGATGCAGAATAGTTAAAGAGGTGTCTTTACAGAGACGTTAGTGTCATGCTTCGAGGCCTTCTAAAGCAACAGATTTCCAAGCACGGAAGTGACAGAGAAAGTCATAGCAGCGTGGACACTCTGAAAGCTGTGTCTTGTGGAGTTCACGTTATGCGGAGAGTGCTGACGACGGACGTAAAGTGCAGGGAGGTATGTATTCGTCGAGAACTAGGCTGGCCGTGTATCGGCGCAAAGGCAGAGGCAGAAAATGAATTGTGCGCTTTACGAGCGGAGCTGTGCAAAAGTAGGAGAACGTTATTCATTCCTATTCGATGCCTCTCTTGTACGTTTGCACGTTTTCATGGACCACTTCGTCGCTGAAAAGATGCAACCTCCCTTTGCCCGGGTCGCGCGCGCGCGTCGCTAATCTCCCCCGAAACTCTATACACCAAACTTAACAGAGACTCTCGATGTCAACGAACACACATATGGAACTGTACACAGAATCGAAAGACTACATGCGTTAGCTTACAACTTACAGACTGAAGCTATGGTGGCGAGCATGGAATCAGACAAATTTATACAGTAATTCCGTTCGTGAATCGACGGTTGCGCATTCACACGGCTAAGAAGAATTAAAAAAATAAAAAAGAAAAAGGAAAATAAATCGACCGGCTCGAAGCTATTCGTTACGGGAGTTATGTCTTTTGCACGGGCCCCGCGGGTCTGCGAGCGTTTTATTTCAAAGCAGGGGGACTCCTCGACGAGAATCGTGATTTCTGTACGGTCTAAGCTGGCGCGTGTCTCACAGGAGCCGAATCATCTTTGCCTACAAAAGCTCCTACGAATTTTACGAGAACCTCTCAACTGACACGACGTTTGGGAACACGTAGCAGTCAGCAGGGCTGTAGGTGTTAGAAGAAATTACTCGTTAGATGCGGAGATCAGTCGATTCTAAGTCGCGAGGTGTTCGTTAGACTTTTGGGTTTGTTTGAGGGATTCAAAAGTAACATAGGTGGAATTGCATTAATGAATTCGACGCTATCGTTTAAAATAGAAGCGTGGAATCTTCCAGCGAGTTAGATACGTTTTTAATTAGACATTTGACGAAAGGCCACGGTTAGTACTTGGGACACGGTCTTTCATTTGCTCTGGTGAGTACTCAATGTTCCCAAAGGCAACGAATTCACTGCACACCTTTTATACGCTCTTTAATCAAGCAATAAAGTCATACCTTCGGGAAGTATCGGTCCATGTACTGAATGCGTGTAAAGAGGAAAAAAAGAAAGGAATTCATTAGATCGATAATCGAAAAAATTTGCAAAAAAATTAAAACGGAATTCAAAAAAATACAAATGCGTTAAAAAGTAAAAAATAATTTATGTTCCGTATTTAATCTATTACCTACTCTCAATTTTTTTATGTCGGCGACTCAGCCTTTGCACTGTGTAAATCTGACGCTGACTTATAAAATTGAGAGTAGTGGATTAAATAAGGAACAAAATTATTTCTTACTACAAGCGGTGAATACCTTGTCGAAGTCTACTTGAACCGACATTTGGTTCACTTTGTAGTCGTTCAGGACCTGCTTGCAATTCTGGGTCTTGCAGGCTGCTAATGTGTGCAGGAGGTTGTTCTTCACGCCTCGCACGACTGTAACAATCACGGACGCTCCATCAGTGCTTTTCCAACAAAATAAATAAAATCAATAATTCTCGGTAATCACAGTAACAGGTCACGAAAAAGGTTGCAGATTTTCACTAAAATTTCAATTTCTTTAGTATCTCCTTTTCAACAAGGAAACTATGAGTGGGCAAAAGCATTTTTAAGCTTCCTCTTGTTCTACAAAATATTTATAGAATTCAAAATGAAAATAAATCTATTCAGAAATCACTAATTATGTATATATATTTGTTGAATTCGTTTAAATTTTATAAGTGTAAATTTAATTATATTTCTTGTGCGGTCAAGGATGTAATATTTCACTTCAAATTACTTTTAGAATAATAATTTTTGTAATAGTATATCTAGCAAATTGTGTGTTTTTCAATTTAATTAAATTTCATCATTCAAATGGTTTTATTAAAAGGTTTGCGTGGTCAAAAATGTAATATTTCACTTTACATTATTTTAAAAATTAAACACAGTAAAAAATGCAAAAATTAAACACAATAAAAAATGCAAAAATTATTATTCCAAAAATAATATAAAGGAAAATATTACATTTTTGACCACGCAAACCTTTTAATAAAACCATTTGAATGATTAAATTTAATTAAATTGAAAAACATACAATTTGCTAGATATACTATAACAAAAATTATTATTCTAAAAATAATATGAAGTAAAATATTACATTCTTGACCACGCAAACCTTTTAATTAAACCATTTGAATGATAAAATACAATTAAATTGAAAAGCATACAATTTGAAAGAATTTATTCACCGACAACACCCTCCCAGAGTGACTTCCCACTGAAGAAACGCAAAATCCTAATATCTAACTTTAAACTGTTTCCTTTTAGAACGAGACTAAGAGTTGAACCCGATTGGAGGATCAACGAAGCGATTACCAATGTCCAATTGACTGGCGTTCGTCCTTAGATCCCGCGTGATCGTCTGCATGGTCTTCAGGTCCTCCTTGATGGACTCCAAGCCAGCCACGATGTCGCTGAGATTGGTCAACGAGACTGCGTGGGAGTATTCGGCGAGTTGCTCGGTGACGATTCTGCCGCTAGCTTGGAGGATGCTGTTCAGATTGATTTCGAGCTCGTCGAAGTTGGTGTGCAGAATGGTGTTGATCTGCAGCTTGGTGTTGCTCAGGAACAGCTTCAGATCCAACAGGCTGGTCTTCACGTTGGTGGGCAGCTCCTTGGTGCCGTCCTGCATGTACTGGTTGGTCACAAAGGCGCAGACTACGCCGAAGCTGGAATACACACGGCGTGGTGCAGACACAGGGGGGGGGGGGGGGGGAGGGGGGCAGGACGTATCGAGAATAAATTGGCAAGCTCGTCCCAAAGGTCTTTATCGAATAAATAATTTACCGAGTTAAATATTCCTTTGTGCCCCTCTTCGAAATTCATACCGATGTCGTTACTGGTATTATTTGGAGGAGCTCGTTGGAAACGAGATAAATTGGCGAGGGGAAAATATCGTTTGATGTAGGACGCTTAATTAGGTCAGCGACGGAGCGGGAAATTGGAGCAGCTTTCGTTGGCATTCATTTACCGCGGCACGAACTGACTTCGTAACGCGAATGTGCCTAACTTCTTTGGTAGGTACTATTGTCAGTTAAAAATACGCGACCTTTCTTGAAACCACTTTACAGATGTAGAGTATATTCTAAGTTAGGGAAATACTTTGAATATCATCTCGTGGAAGAGATCCAAGGTACACTAGCGGACAAAAAAGTTAGCACTTCTTCGATTTCTTCTATTTTTGTTATCTGTCAGCACACGTTTGGGACTTTGGTGTGTTTAACATGCATAGCCTGGTGGAGAATTCAAAGCTGTATAAAACTCAGTTAAAGTTAACGAGGTAATACATTTTTAGGTTGTCCTAAAAGCAAAAGGTGCCCCTACAATATATTAGATGTTTTTTATTAATGTTGGAAAGTGGTGACATTTTGTTGGTTTTAAAAATGTGTTGTCTCCTTTAGTGTTACGCGGGGTTTTTGCTTGTTAGTTAAATAAATTCAACTGTAACTGGGTTTTATACAGCTTTTAATTCTCTTTCAGAATATTTATATTAGGCACAGTGGTACTGCAGTTTTAAGCTGATGTTAAAAAGTAAATTTTGTCCGCTACTGTACGTTGAATGCAGACGATGAATATGTAAAAGAACACTTACAGTACAATTGTAGCGACGGCTATGAGCACTATGCTGAGCATCACCTTCTTGCAATGATCGTGCTTCTTGTCGAAGGGCTGGCTCCTAGCACCGCAATGGCCCGCGCACCTGCAGCAGCAGAAGAACAGTCCTACACAAGGTAGAATCGCCGCAAGAAGGACTCCGACGAGGGCCAGGCCAGCCAATCCGCCGTAATGGGTCGCGATGATCTGCCACTTGGCCAAGGAATACTTGAAAACTGGCATTCCGTTCTCCACAGTGAACATCCCTGCAACAGAGGAACATTAAATTCGTTTCTCGAGTGTTCAAACTTTTACAGATACGAGCTTAAAAGGATTTTTTTGAAATTTTAGAAATTCCTCAAGTTATAGGCATTTAAACGCATTTTACTCGAAACAGTGTTCTGAAAATCGGTGGGACACATATCTCGAAAAGTTATTATCCGATTGGATTGAAACTCTTTTTATTTTGTAGAATATACTTCTATGCAGTGGAGAAACCTCTAGCATTTTGAAAAATTTGGAGATTTGTATTTTTGAAAGCTGTTGAAAGGACGAAGAACATAGGGAAGAAGTGACTTCAAGTTTCAAGTGTAGTTATTTTGTGAAAAAATATTGTTTGTAATTTTCAAAGCTATGTACACTAATTTAATAATCTGGCATTGTTTCTTATTTCAGACAAGTTTGGCCCGTGGACTTGGCAGTAAAAATTAATAAATTTTTCGTCCTTTCAACGCCTCTAAAAATTACATATTTTCAATATTTTTAAAATGTTACTGGTTTCCCCCAAGCCAGAAGTATATTCTTCAAAATAAAAAAGTTTCAGTCTAATCGTATAATAACTTTTGAAGATACGGGTCCCACCGATTTGGATGAATTTTTTGACGCCTTCACTTCAATGAATCCCCACTGCCACTTGCAATGATTAATTCCCAGAAAAAAAATATATTTCTATAGTTTAATACATTCTTAATAAAATGCAAAAAGTTCCATTAAATTATCTGTGTTAGTTTTCCTTTAATTAATTCCTAAAGATCGCCTATTTCATGTTCTCTGGACCGGAAAACTATTCTCATCTCTCCAAAATTGACACCTTCCCAGATTTTTCCGAAAACTTCAGCACGCAGCGAAAGATTTAAGATTGGAAGTAGGGCAAATTGAAATGGTTGGCGGAGAGCGTGATTCGCGAGAGAGTCGATGAATTTGAAGAAGGAAGCAGAAAGGGGTGGGTGTAGGGAAGAAGGGATTAAAGAGCGCATTTTCCATCCGCAGCCCCGGTGCCGCCTTTTCGAGGCGGGAACAACGGGGAAACGAGGACACGGACGGATGTAGGACGTAGGTCAGGAGGAAGGGTTGCCAGGTCGAAGGGTGAACGTAATGGGGACGGACGGGAGAAATTTATTTCCTAGTTGGCCCTGGGAAATATGGATCGAACGTCGATGACCGGTCGGGTCGGATTAAGACCCCTGGACCGCTGCATTGATTTTCCCGATGCAGCGCGCTGCGTTCTCCTTGGTACGCGTAAACTTCCAGCCAACACTCCTCCACAGTTGTTTACAAGCAGCAAAGATTTAAGTATACCCTCGATCCGCGCACGATAACAAGAATTCCCGGGGAAAACCGTGCCCCAATTCTTTCGGAATAACCTCGAGCTTCCGAAGAGAGCCGAGAATCCAGTGCCTCTGTAATGGATTCGAAAAAGCGAATTTTCCGCGAAGAGACTCGCTGCGAAGAAGCACGAAAAGGTATTCTTTCGGATAACGGAGAATATTGCCTGGTTCGGGGGATGAGTTTGCAAGCTTTCTGCTCACGATTTCGTTATTGATTTAACAAGAAGTGCCACAGGACACGGAATCAGAACGATTATCGAGATTTAAGCGGGCTCGTGAAATTGCCAGCAGCTATTCGCATGCAAAGAGAACTCGGTCGGTGGAACTATCGCAGTTCCAGCCGCGGCGCATCGCGATGTCTCGTTTTCTGGTGCACGCTGCACCGGGCAAGTCGGTGCATCGAGCGTGCACCGGGGATCACTCGAATCCACGTGCACAGACGGATTTATTGCGTCCGTGCAGTTCTCCACAAAAGCCCTGCAATGCATCCGATTCTGACTGTTACACGGGGAGGGAGGCGAGAGTTTCTGCCACGCAACGGCAGCGCAGCTGCGAGTTATCGTTACTTTATCGCCTGCGATACGCAATCCTTTCTTCTCCTTCCAATTCGCCCAGCTTTTAAATAGTCTGTCTCGTTACAGGAATACGGTTAATCGTTTTGTTGCGAAAGGTTTTATTCTCTACCCACGCAACGCCTGGCTGTTCCAGGGGAAATATGGAAATTCCGAAAAAGCAGGCATTTCCAAGGAGAGTTTCACCGCGGAGAGGCAAGCTCGTGGCTCGACTGGTTAATTCCTCTTTTCATACCGCCGCCAGATAATTTCAATTCGCATCGCCGAGTCCGCCTGAAAATTTAATCGCTCGCGAGGGAAACGTTTTCAACATCTCCCCTTTCAGCCCGTCGTTTCGGTCTAAAAAATTCATCCCATCGTGGGAAGAGTTATTCGATCGCAGGGTTTTCCAGCCGCGAGGTGCATTGGAGAACAAACACCAGTCCGCGTAACTTACATGTATGGAGTCATGTTCGGTCAGGAGGCCGAAAAAAGGGTGGTCGTTTGGAAATTTTTTACTCAAAACCTATAACACGTTTCTCAAAAAATCTTTTTTCCTTTCAAGGATTGCATCTAGTACCGTGCATCGTAATTTTTTTATTTAAAAATATTTATCAATGACTAAGTTATTGTCCATCACTCGAAGGCTCTCTCAAAAAAGGCTTCTGCTTCGGCTCGAGAGTCGATCATCTAAAATATTATATTATCTAGTATTTGAACGAAGGATTTTTCGTTATATTGATTTGGGAAAAAATGGCTAATGTTTAAAGTAAAAGTTTCAATTTTTATCATAAATCGTGCCTGATTTTCGTCAGTTAAAAGACAACTAAGCATCGGATAAAAAAATCCTTCGCTCAAAGACTAGATAATATAATATTTTAGATGATCGACTTTCGAGCCGAAGCAGAAGCCTTTTTTGAGAGAACCTTCGAGTAATGAACGATAACTTAGTCATTGATAAATATTTTTAAATAAAAAAATATACGATGCACGGTACTAGATGCAATCCTTAATAGAAAAAAAGATTTTTTGAGAAATGTGTTATAGTTTTTGAGTAAAAAATTTCCAAAAACTGACTGAGCACGACCCCTTAAACTTGGCAAATTAAGCTGAACGAGATCCCTCGCGGGAATTATCTTCGAGGATGAACGACGTCTCGTAGATAAATGAGTAGAACGCTGTGGCTTAATTAAAAGACGAACGTTGAATCATTTGTTTAGTTCGATCGTTTCGAAAAATCGGCAGAAAGCGAGTGAGTGGACAGGCCAATCAGAAACGGAGGCCACTGTCAATCAGCTCGCAGCTCGCGGAGGGGGCAGAGCTAGTTAGCGATAGTCAGCGATAATAGCGAGCAGAAAGATCGTCGTTAGCGCGTTTACATGGGCGTTTGATATAGGGGAGCACAGGAAAGTGCTCGTTCTTGCGATGCGTCCCGCTGGGAACACTCGCCCGTTTATTTCTCGCGAGGAAAATTGCCAGGCTACGATCCCGTGGAGAAGAATCGAACGTTAGTATTACATGCATCCTCGCGATCGGACGAGCCGAAGTCTCCTCGGCTGGAATTCTACCTCTGGGATATTTCTCTCCGAGAGGAGCGCTACGACGCTGACTGGCTTTTAAAAATTTCAGATATTCCCTGGCAACGCGCAACGACACACTAATTTGTCAGAGAGTTGGGCTTTTTCAGCCGGCAGAATCGCGGGGAGAGAAAGAACCAAGAAATTGCAAAACCACTGGCGGCACAAATATCCATTATCTGAGAATTTACGGCGACTCTGATAACGCGAACGAAGCACGTGAACCGCTGTGTTCCGCATCTGAAATCTTTCCCCGTTCCTTTCTTTTTTTTCGGAGGAAATATTGCCTGAAATGTGTCGCGGCCGAAGCGCAATCTGCATGCAAACTGCTCTCCATGAAAGAAAACTTTCCGCCGCTGGGATGGCGGTAGCTTTTACATCATATACGTGTCTGATTCTTTCATCACATTTTCTTAGACGACTGGCTGCTCCCGCGTAGCCAGGGAACTTCTCCGTAGCCTATATACGCGAGAATCCTGAAATCTTCAAACAGAGAAATGGACCCTTATCTCTCTAAGAGTACTTCAAAGTGGAATGTAATTCGGCTAAGGGGAACGAGGGAATACGACGGAACTGGGTGAAGCTGGGCAGAGAAGAGCCAATGGAAGGATCTAGCACGCGTGGCCACGGGTGTCGTTAAAAGGCCACGGCAGAAAGCCACGGCAAGGTATTAGCATAATCGTGCTGGAGGTCAATGACTCCGGGAAATCGATCGAAAGCACGGTCGACAAGTGAGCCTCTTGCACCGCTGCACCGGGTGCAACGAGCGCTCACCTGACTGTAATGCCCTTCTTTAATTATTCAAAGGGCCTTCCCCTCAAGTTCTTTGACCCACGTCACCGTCGTGTTTATATCCTACCGGGAGAAACGCTCGCCGCTAACTCCAGGAACGATTATCCTCTTCCACCTTCCACATCCTGTCCCCGGCGAACTCGCCGGCAAACGGACGGAGTTGCACGCGCCGGGCGCGAGACCACTCGCGAGTTTACGCGCCTGACGTTGCGTTACGAAGACGTAACCGTGGGCTGTGTAACAGGAGAAAACCTCGACCTCCGTCGCTCCGCTCGATTTCCGCTTCGCTACGGCGGGGGGGAACGAGGCGAACGCGAGGAAAGACGATCTCGCTTCCGATGGTTACGGGATCACCGACGAACACCGAACGGAAGTTCGCACGATCGTAAAGAAACGCTGATCTCTACCGCGGCGACTTAATTTTCCCGGGGCTCGTTGAGAATAGGCTTGAGATTATTCCAACGCCCAGAAGTCGATGCGGGGAAATTTAAATATCACGACTCGCCGGCGGGATCGTTCCAATAATCGGCCGAGTAAAAGTTCCTGGGGCGATACGATTTAGCGGGAGTTCGAGAGCCCCGGCCTTCTCGCGGTCGATAAACGGGGGCATCGAAAAGCGATGGGAAAGCGGTTTTAAATCGGAACCCCCTCCGCTTTCCATTTTATTATCCGCGGCTTCCGCTTGGTAATCCTCGGCGGAGGCGGGCGCTATTATCGTAATGAAGAAATCCATTAGTTCCTACACGGTAAATACTGGTATATCGAATATTCCGGGTGGACGGTAACCGGGGCTTGTCGCGACTCTGTGGATTATAATAATACTTGAGGGGGAGGGGATAAGGAAGTCGCGACGTTGATTCTCTTGCCGTTGATAGGCAGAAAGGGGTGACAGATTGGGCTCCGAGTTCTGTGATATTCAGTGGTAGTTGGATACTCGAAGTTTGATGGAATGTGAGATTATTAGAGAGGGATTAACCGGTAAACTGTCATTTTTTCATGTATGAAAAAAAAATCTGGCCAATTCTGCTTATGTATCGTATATGATCAAATGGAATAACTTTGATTTTCAAACGATTTGAATGAAACTTGGCATGTAATGGTTTTTGGGGTCGTTGAATCTGAATTTAGCATTGAAATTTTAAAATTCAACATGGCAGACTCAAAATGGCCGACCCAAAATGGCTGCCAAATATTAAAATATTATCGAGATTTAGAAAAATTGTGCATAGGAGTTTTTGGGGTCGCTGAATCTGAATTTGGCATTAGAATTTTAAAATTCAGTATGGCGGACCCAAAATAACTAGCGAATTGTTGCGATTTGTATAAATTACTCGTACTGTATTCAATTTCTTAAGTAAGCTCTTATTCCCGAAAATTTCACGACCCCAGAGTGTACCGAATTTAAAATTTTAAATAAGAAGAAAGGTTTAGTAAAGAATTAAAAAACTCACCCCTAAATCCCATTTTTTATGATTCACTGAAATTTTGTATGATTCACTTAATTTTTCGATCTTGCCAGTTTGGGTACGATTATTAAAAAAAAAGCCGTCCCAGTTAACCGGTTAAATGATACCTAGGTACTGTGTTTACAGATACTTTTAATATTCTTCGATCGAATTTTTATTGATTTCTGAAGTAATGCTTCGACCTTATATACTACCTAGAGTGTATTAGGAATAACAACAGCTGACAAGATTATCGAAGAAGATTGTTAAGCGTAAGGAAGCAGGGATGCGAGTAATGCTTCAATGGCGCACGTGTGACTCGCGTATTTCCGGCTCATTTTTCAAAAGTCCCTCCCAGACACACAACTCATTATTTTTCGAGGACAAAGCCGCCCGCCGTTTTCCTTCCCCTTACCGAAGACACCCACTCTCCTAGTCTTGTCACGCGGCTTTTCACCCTCTTCTTCATCTTCCTCGCCGCCTCGACGCGGTGGTTCGAATCGTGCAACGAAATAATTAACTCGCGCTGGGATTTCCACGTTAAACGAACGAATTTCTAGGGTCGAGGTAACTGGTCCCCTCCATTAAGGATTAACAGAGTCGGGCTCGATTTTAACCAACCAGAAGCAAACAGCGTTCGAGAAGATATGAAAGCGTAATGAAGCGAATCTTCTTATTAAATCGATTGGTAAATTCTGGCGATCCACGTTTGAATTTTTGCAATATTCTAAACTAGTGTTTTTCAACCGGTGGTCGGTGGAAAACTAAAATTAATATTATTACATTATCATTACTATTTAATTCCTATTTTTTTCATATTTTCTGAATCATCAGATTTAATAAACCTGATCGGTTTTTCTTTCTGGTAAAAAGTTTGAAGAACGTTGCTCTTACTTACTTACTTAATACAGAATTAATTTAAAAAAAGACAAGTTCGAGGGAGGTTTAAATTCAACGAGGTACTGAAAATTCCGTGAAGCGTGAAGTGGATGCAACATTTATACGTATCCAAAACTGCGCAGAATTAGCAAGCTATCCAAGGAATCTATAAACTGGTAATCGGATTTCAATCTACGCCGTCAGATTATGCTTAAAACTGGCTTGACGCGAATGTGATTTCAAATCCGCCTGCCGTGCCGGGGGATCTTTTTACATCGAATCGACAGAAAGTGGAGTCGACAGGCGGACGTTAAGCGAATTAAAAGGGGGGAGTTTGATTGACGTCGAACGAAGGCCCGTCCCGTCGAAATGAAACGGTTTCGGTGGTTGAATACGCGACGGGATTCGAGGTGAAAATAACGCGGCGCAGAGGACAGTGGCCTGGCCGAAACTTCCGGCGCATTGTCCGGAAAGGAAACGTGATCCTGGAACGCGGAGGCGTCGCGAGTACAACTACTGAGCTACGTCGATCTGTGAACAGAAAGAGGAAAGGAAGGAAGGAAGGAAGGAAGAAAAAAAGACGAAGAAGATCCTCTATTCTCCCTCATTCCACAAAAGAATAGAAACGGAAATAAAAGAAGGTTGAAGAATGGCGGTACAAGGAGCCTTGCAGGTGGGAAGAATGCAATTTTTAAGACGCTGAATGACTTCGCGGAGGCAAGGATATTTTTACGAGTAAACGGGGTGGTTTTCTGTTACGTGGTCAGAGTAGCGCGATACATAAAAAGAAACAAGAAAAAAAAAAGAACGGGTCTACTTGTATCGAGGAAGCCTGGCGAAGCTCGACGCAGGCAACTGCTACGAGTATTCCATTATTCCATACCATTGCCAGACGATAAATCCTGGTTTAGGAATTTTTAACGCTGCTTATAGTCTACGTGTCCAGCTATTTCTATGGTTCTACCGTGACTTCCACCTCTGATATTCCGTCGAGAATGAAGTTCCTTTTGGCACTCACTCCATTGTCATGGGTGTCTATTCGCAGCTAGTGACTCACAGATCGCTTCGTACAAGTTCATACGTTGCTTTCTAATCTAATTGACTAGTTTCTTCGATGCTAATAAGGGAAACGAGTTTAAATTGTAATACCCTCGGCAATGGAGAAAGAGACTACTTTTCCATACGACTGCAGTTCGGAAAGCAAGTGTCACTGGACTTTCAAGTATAACAACCGGAGCGTTCCGAACTCTGTAAGTCCACGGTGACGTTACCCGTTCGCGCGACTGTGAGATTCCTCGAATAAGAAAGAATCGCGTACAGCTGAAATGCAAATAACGTTTAGGAAGCGGTTAAACGGCTGGCCACTTGCAATATTACGGTACTTAACGCGTAACACGGTTATAAGTCAGAGGTTCGCAACGAGGGCCCAGTGGAGGACAAGCTTTCCTCAGCTGGGACGAGGTAAAATCAATGACGAGGCAGGCCGTTCCAGTAATCGCTCGAATCTGTCCTTCGGCAAGGAATATTTTAAGCGCTTAGAAAGTCATTAACGCTCCCCACACGCGATACTGCTGCTTGCACAATGCTCAACGAGACTCGCTGTCGATAACCTCCTCCGGATACTTATTGCCTCTGCAACAGTGCTTCTATTTTCAATAAAAGAGGAAGCGATAGCCTCGGACGTAACAGCGTTCTTGAATCTGTGAATCAACTTCCTCCGGAGAGCAACACACGCTTCAAAATATGCAGCAGCGTTCGTCACCCTTGCTTGTTTGACCGCTAGAAGGTTTGCGCTTGAAAAGGGGAAGATACTTCGACAGGAGGAGTTAAAGGAAACCGTTCCCATCGCGATCCCGTCGATGCGGACCGAGAAATCCCGCGCAGAATGAAAACAATCGCTACTAGGAAGTCTGCGAAACCGCAGCACCGGCGCTGGTGGTTTCGCTCCGCCGGAAACGGGCCCCCTAGCATTTACACGGTGGCAGAACACGGCTAAGAGCGAGTCGAACAGGCCCACTGGGCCCGAAGGAGCGGGAGCAGTGCCGCGATGAGATCACCTGCGAGCAGAGGTGAATCAGAGAGCCCGGGTAGCGTGCTCGCCCGCAGGATCCTAACGGCACTCTCGAGGAATTAACGACCTCGGCGCCGGGCACGCGCGGACGCCTATTAACCTTTAGAGAGCCGGGCTTGGCCACTATACTGGCCATCCAAGGATTTGGATACTATTTTTGTGGTATATATGCACAAATTTTAAGTAAATGAAATTTACAATATCAACGAAAAAATCCCGGCCCTCTAAAGGTTAAAAACCCGCGCGACTGCCGGGGAAATAAAAGTGGAAATTAAATTCGAATTCAGCGTCGCCGAGGATCGATTACACTCGGTGATCTATCTACCATCGATCCACCAACAAATCACTCACACCGAATGCAACATATCCTTGATCAAACTCAAACGCAGTTCATACCCATCGCTGAAAAAAAAATTCTCCAGCTAAAACCTTTTTACTCGCTGCGGCGAGCGGAACGCGTCGCAGCAACTTCCAGGAAACGTAGCGCGTCAAAACAAACGCTCGGGAATCGTGACCTTCCCTCGCCCTAGCGACGAGCGTTTCGAGAGCCAAGCGACAGAACCAAAGGGACTTTCGATACACAGTTATACATATTATTTACGACCAAGCGTAGCATTACTTTACCCGTACGATAACCCCAATAAGGGCCCAATGGGTGGCGTAATTAAAACCGAGGCTCCTCCGCGATACCTCGTTACTCTGGCGGAGCGATTCAGAGAGAAACGTAGTTAGTCCGGGGTCCTGGCAGTCCCTTCCGCAGCGACGCAACAAACCGTGAGCACGATAGCGCGGCGGGACAAGATCCGTGACAAAGGTCCGATTAATCACGTCTGCTCCTTTCGATTTCAATATTCATGTCATCCCGAGTGGCCCGTCGCGTCCTAACCGGGCAGAATGCAGCGGCTGCAATTCTCTCCGCTACACAAAAGGAGCCGTAATGAGAGGGGATCAGAAGAGGGAGGTAGCGGGGGAGGTTAGTCGAAAGGCGGGTGAAGCGAGCAAGAGGGAGGATGCGGCGGGGTGCGCGGGTGCATAGGCTGCTGCACCTGCAACGGTGCAGCTACGACGGTGTCCCAGAAACGGCGACTGTCACTGTGCCACGCATTGTCCCGACTCTCAGCCGGCTCTAAACCTCCCCCTTCCCGCCCTTTCTCTACTGCAGCATCGCTCGTCCCTGGCGAAAAATTTAACGAGAAAATGAAAAGCCCCGTCGGACAATGGACAGAGTTAATTGGTTTCGGAGTTTCGGGACCGCTCGGCCAGAGTTAACGAGCTAGTGGCTGGCTAACTTTCGCGGGGCCGTAATGTTCGAGGAGCAACGGAGATGATATTAATGCTCGATAAATGGAGGCTCGACGGGAAGGTGATCGTTAATTACAGGGTAACGCGTCGCGGGGGGTGAGTCTGGGGACGGAGCACGATTTTGAGGGGCGGCGAAATTGGTAGGAAGAGAAAGTTAAAATCAATAAAAAGTAAAACTATTTGAAAAAGCGGTAAAAAGTAATACCTACATGTTTGAATTTAGTATCAAGCTTATAATTGGTTTTTAAATCACCCATGGGAGTTAGAAGATTTGTTGTAGAAGTTGGGAATGGTTTCGAAACTTTTTTAATGTATTTTGTGATTTTATGTTTACGCTGTTTTTTTATTGATTTATTTAAAATCTTAATATATAAAGCACAAAGCTTCTATACGTGTGTTTTTGACACGGAATGTGCCTCGGCTGCCACTATTTTCCACAAAAAGAATTTGTTTATAAAATCGGAATCTAAATTTCGGGCGAAGCCGAGTAGTAAAGCTAAGGTATTTTACAAGAGTGTATAAAAACTCGTCTAGAAATAGGTACCTATCTCCTACCTATATATTTTATTTTACTTTATAAAACAAAAGGCTTTAGTTATTCAATAAATACCTGCAAAACATTTTACTCTCTGCGAGAAATTATATTTTAAAAGCCCAGAGTCCCGGAAGCTTCTGTGATATCATGGAAGAATGGAAAATTTGTTAACAGCGAAGGGAGGGGGCAACAAGAGTGCACATGGCCAGTGTCTACGTCGGTGCAATTTCAAAGTGCGCCAGTTAGAGATAGCGCCTATGCATCGACCCGATCGAGGAAGTTATTTGAAGAAGATAGAGCCGCTACGAATCTAATCTCCACCGCTCGGCGGGAAGTTTCCGGCGGCAAATCGCTTCCCTTCTAAACAGACGGCGCGCTCGGGAACGGAACGAGAAATAGGACCCATACTTCCGAGAACGTCTGCGCTTCTTCTTTATTCGTCGATTCGTCGATCGCGGAGGTAGAATTTCAAACGTCGGATCTGTTATTTCCGCGGAGCCTCCACCTCGACGAGATTAAATTAGAATCGCAAAGGGTACTCGTATCGACGTAGAAGAAGAGCGATGTTTCTCTACACGGCCACGGCGATTACTGTGTTTACGTATTGCGCATAAACGGTGACCGTGTCTCTCGCGCGTCCCTAATTACTCTAACGACCAATGTCCCGAGTGGAAAGTTAATTTCGTGGTGTAATCGCGGCGAGTAACTGCATCCAGCCGCGGTGCATCTCGTTGCGGAGGGGCATCATTATACCAGGCTTGCGTATGCGCCGGAATGCATCGTCCGCGTGGAATCCTCCGTCCCCGGGGAGCGTTTGGTCACGGAGAAATAATCCTGGGACAGTTCGAGCGAGCTTCCGAGAAGATACTTTCTAATCTCTTGCGATACTTCGATCCCTGGGCTAACCGTGGGCTGGTATCGTTTCCCAAGGATCCCCAAAGTCCGCCGCAATTTCCAGGGAACTCACGCACAGCTCTGTTAATTATTCATCGCTCCCCCCTGAAACAGATCCCGCGATATTCCTGACGGCGCCATTTCCGCGGGAGCCAGCGAATTTTCAGTATTAATATTTGCACAGGCTAATTTAACGTTCAACATTTTGGAACGCCACTGACGTAGCACGTGCATGTTAATATCTATGCAGAATTAAAATCTCATTCTCGGTAGGTATTCAGGCTCTGCTTTGGGTAATATTTTCCCAGAACCAGTAGCTTTTAAATTCAGTACTCTGAATCCACTAAATTTCCAGCAGAAATTGACTGGCGAACCAGCTTTGTGTTAACGTTATCGAAGGATCTGTTTCCCAATAGCAAACGGTTCCACAGATCTCGCAACATCTCCGCTACAAAACACTTTCGCGCCACTTTTAGCACGCGTGCTGTCGTTACTTTCGCAGAACAACCAAACGTCCCCTCCTAGGCTACGATCGGAAACCACAGGCGTTATTATTCACCGGCCAGACACCAGGCAGCGCTAAGGTACCAGCCGACTGTTCGTGACTCGTGCATCGGGGAATGTCGGTCGCTTTAATTGCCAGCCAAGCGTTAAACGAGCCTTCCCTCGGCTTATTCGGGGCTTGGCCCGTGCTCAAGAAAAAATGCACCGTCGCGAGGCTTCCACGGAGGTTGATGGACTTTCAACTTTTGAGATACCATTGCAGAAACCATGGCAGAACTTTCCCTCGTTCCCTTCGATCGGCCAAGTCAGCGCGGCAACTTCCCATCCTCTCTGCCAACATTTCCAGTATAGAACTCTTGCCGAAGCTTCTTCTCTTTTGTTTCCTTTCTTCCGCCGGGAAAGTAGCAGAGATGCTTCGAGCAGGAGCGAACCCTTTAATTAAGTCTCGCGGCCGAGTTGGTTGGGTTAGCTTCGGTGATCAAGGGATAAACGCTTTATCGGAAAAGAATACAAAGTTATTTCGTAAGTTTCGCGTGTGGAACCGTTCGAATCATTCTACGAACACGAGCGTGTAAAATAGCTAGAGGAAACTCTGAATCCAGGAGGTTATGACTCGGGGATTCATCGGGGGAACTCTTCAACGGGATTCCCGATGCGTCGTACGCGAGATAATTTGTAGCGGGAACACTCGCGTGCGTGTTCCCCATTGCAGGCATATCGAGAAGGGGGATCTACGGAATTGTATAATTAAACGATTTCTACTGGAAATGTAATAACTACCACTGCGGTGCGGTTATACATCCGATTCCTGCTGTCATTTAAGATTCCCACGCGATCAAATACAACTTCTCGCCCGATCTGTCGCGAAATATCGCGGGCGCTTAGCTATTCCGAGCGCTCGCTCGCGAAAAGCAACGCGCGAAACCGTATCAACTAGGAAGCAACCTCTTCAGACGGCAATTACGATCTCGAGGTGGCTGTTGCAGTCGCTCGTCAAGGGCACCGTGCCAACTGCAACGCTTTTCGCCAAGTTACTGCAGCTGCAGTCGTTAAAACGGTGTTATCGTTACCGTTGCGCCGCCGTGCAATTGTTCGGCGGATACTTGAGAGCGCGCGTTGCGCTGCGCCGCCGTAAAACCGCAATTTTCTTGACGAACAATGCAGCCGCGTTTACGGCGGAGCATGGTGGCGGTGAAATTTGGCCGACTCGAGTTGGCAGAGGGAGTTTCAGCGATCTTTCACGCGGGAATTAGTAAATGTTGGGGATCACGAGGACGGAGGTGAAACTGGAGGTGAGAAAGAGCGAACGGGAGCGGGAAGAGTTGAATTAGTACTCGAGGAAGTATCATGGATCCTGGATCCTGAGGTCCTTAAGGGATCATTCTACTTGGATCGAAAGAAAGTTTAAGCTATTTGTAAAGATTTTTTTCTTGGTAAATACAACATATGTGCCCATAATTATGAAAGTGGTCTAAGTCAAAATTTAAAAAAAATGAGTTTATCAGTTATTTCACGCCACATTATTTTAAACTAAATTAATTCAATGTAATTTTTACGATATCGGCAAAAATGAACCATTAGCGGTTGTAATTTCAACATTATATGGAATTCATTTAGTGTTAATTATGAAAGTGGTCTAATTAATAATAATAATAAGTCGTCTTTATTCTTTTTTTAAATATGTGTTTTATAAATAAATTGTAACAAATAAATTGTAAGTCAAATAAAAAGTTCTAATAAAACTCGTAGTTTTTTACTGCATTAAGTCATTTATAGGACATTCAGTTAATTTTGAAAATGATCAATATGAAAATTTCATATTCATAATAAATTTCCATTAATCAAGACTAATAGAATTCTAAATTAAAATGATGCATAATGTAAAAATATTTTTTAATTTATTCAAATGCAATTCATTAAATATCTCGAAACCAGAAATATATGACTTAGATCATTTTCATAATTATGGGCACATATAATGAAATAAATCTTTTTGGTATTTATTAAGCTACTTTTGTATCATACAAAAAATTTAAAAAGAATTTTTTGCAATTTGTTTTAAATGTTGTTACAGTATCAATATGGCACCTAACCAAATAAGATATTTCCCGGCTTAGGCTTACCCAAAATAAAAAAATTTAAACGATTCTTAACCTAAATGTGTGTCGCTATAGCCCATAAATCAATTAACAATCTTTGTCGAGAAATAACCGAGAGTTTCCTCATGGAACACTCGAGAATACATCCTATTGGGTGTTTTATCAAACTATTTTTTTTTTCAAACGGTGCAATTTTCTTACTTTTAAACAAAAAATGTTATATTGAAATTTATGTAGGTATGCGTTTCTATTATTTTTTTTTGTAGTAGTGATTTGTTCCTGAACAAAATACTTCAAAAAGGCTTATTTTGCGACCGTCAGTGGTATTACCCCTGAAAGATAACTGATAAGAAAAAGAACAATTGATTCATGCGCAAATTCTGAATTAGAAAAATCGTAGGAGGTATTAGAAATTTCCTAGTAGGTATGTACGCAACCTTAATCACCGAGATTGTATCGTCTGAACTAACAGATGACTCATCAGATAAGGGAATGTTAGGATAATAGACCACACACATCCCTGACGCACTTTTTAATTACACAATGCTGTTGATAAAGATTTTACTGCACAGTAAGACAATCCTCCTCGTTTTTAAATGAAATGTACTGTGCATAAAGATCAAGGGGGGTGAGAGCAGCCCGAGCAGGGTCGAAAAGCCATCAGGATATCGAGGTGCGATTGGATCGAGTGGCTGTTAGCAAGAAATTGCTTGTCGGCCGTGGCAAATTTGCGATTCGACGCCGTTCCTTCCGGTGTTCTGCGAAACTCACAAGTGCGCAGCTAGGGTGCAGAATTTATGCAGCTCGCGCGACAATGGATCCCCGCCGCGTGCAAATGCACAGCTGCAGACGTGAGCTGCCACCCACATAAATATTTATCGCGAGTCGAATTTAATTGCGAGCAACTGACCTGACGCAACGCTGTCCGCCTTGCGCGGTCAACGAATCGATATCTATCGAGACTTGCATAGCTATACTCAGTGCTGGATTAACCAATAAGGAAAATTAAGCACGTGCTTGGGACATCAGAAGTAAAGGGGGCGCACCGTAGAAATTTTCTAAATTATAAAATCTAACTTCTGTTAGAAACACTTTTTAATAAAATTATTCGAAATGCCTAAGAAACAGTACACTGTGTTGAAACGATCAAGAATGCTTGAAAATGTTTCAAATACTTAAGGACCTAATTCGACCCTGGTTATATTGTTTTTTAATGATCTTACAATCTTCGAAATTCTAATTTCGAAGGCCCTTTAATGTTTTTCGTTTCCCCGTTTGCTGCGATTTCCAATTTATTCGACGCCTCGTAAGGAAACCTCGGAGCCACGCGAGAAGAATAACAAGCACCGCGTTCGATTGCACTTCTATCGCGTCCAATTGCATTTCTGTCGCGTTCCATTGCACATTCATTGATCGCCGTTCCCATTGGCAGCAGTCGCCGGACCATTGTTTACGTTGCTGGATACAATTGCTCGCCACGTCAAACGGGACTATCCCTATCGCGGGGTTTATGGAGCGTTATCCAGCAGCGATAAATTTTGCATTAAATTAACGAGGCGCCGGTTCCACGGTTCGATCCCGGCGGTGAATTAACTCCGTCCTAATTGGTCAGGTCCTTCTTCGGTCTGATCGACCGATCCACCGTCGTAGAAAACATTCGCTGATCCATTTGCGTAATTGAACGTGGATCAGAAGAAGTTCCTACCAAACAGCCGAGTTGTCCTGAATTCTCGCACTCTTCTGTCGCGTCTGTTTGCTGAAGACGGATAATGTCAGATGCCGACAGTATAGTGTAATACACTTTCCAGTAAAATGGAGAAAAAAATCTAATCTGAGATTGAATGGAGAAGAAGAAGAAGAAGAGAGTACAATTAGATTAAGTAGCTATTGGTCTCTATTAGTTCGATACCACCATTACCATTCAAAGGCGAAGAACAATACTATCTCCCCAGAATAATTATAACCCTATCCCGTTATAAACAGCTGACACAGATAAATTAATCTCGGACAAGGTCGCACGGTACCCATCGCACGAGAATAATTAATTACACTCAGCCTCGTCTATTCGAAACTCCTCCTCGAGGGGCAATAGCGTCCCGCTACTCCCCCAATTTTCAGCGGGAGAAGATGAACGTAACCCGCGGACCTGAATCAAGATAAACCATTTCCAAAAGCTTGTTTCAGCTACCAGTATTCCCATCCCAAACTGGAGCGCGAAAGCCACCGCACCCGCGGCGAGACGTCCAAGGAAGCCAGACGGGGAAGCCGTTTCGATCGAATGCATCAAGTTTCGAGCGCGCGGCGAGCTTCAGCCACGGGCAAGGGAAAGCTGTCTCCCAGGGCAAGAACAACGCCGCCAGAGATCGAGCGAGCTCTGGGCGAGCTTACCGGCGACGAAGCGGCTCGTAAATCGCGGCGAAAGTCCGCGCGAGTTTTCCCGAAACGGTCAGAACAATGCCGGACGAATTTATGGCCAGGGTGGCCGCCGCGAGGGGACGCCCGAGAATGCAGTGCGCGCCAGTGTCTCGTAAAAAACTAGAACCTGCCCAGGTGGACGAGAACCGGATCATTCCTTGACGACGCACCCCGTATAAGGGCCCTGCGCAATTATAATCAGCCACCGAGGCTGTCCCGAGATCGTTGTCTCGGATCTTTCTACTGCTGACTCGGCTGCCTGGACGCGATCACCTCTCGGAAGTCGCTGGAGCGATTAGATGCGCGATTAGGGGAACCGGGCAGGGTGCACTCGAGCGAGAGCGTGGCGCAAGTATTGCTCGCTGATGGCAGAGATCCGAATGTTTTGTGGGTGGACTTGGACCCCTCGGGATTGGAATTAGTGTGTTCTCTGTGCGAGAGGGTGGAGTTCTCGTTCTGTGCTCGAGGAGGAATGCAGCGGGGGGGCTTCACTCGGACAGAAATGAAATCGAACGGTACGTGACTGTGGGGTAAGAGGGAAAAGAGTAATTTGAGAGCTACGCTCGTGGAAATCGGGGCCACGCGGAGTGCACTCGCGATGCGGTCGGAGGGTGCTTCGATATTGTGGTTAACGGTCCCGAAAGTGCTTTCTGACACGACTGTACCCGCCCGTTAAATTACCATAGAGATTCGGTTGTAAAGAGGAGGCTCGGCTGTCTCTGTTGCTTGATCCGTTCGCTGCGACTCTGTCTCGCATCGCGGCGCAGTTTCTGAATGCAAGAAGAGTCTCGAGGACGAATCTGCTTGAAAGGAAGAAGGGCTGTCGATTATTTCAGCACGCACGTATGTGTGTGCAGAGCTGGCCAGGCAAACAGAGGGAAAGGGGGACGAGGAGAGGCACGAGCTTTCCTTTCAGTCAGGGTTCAAGTTCTGTTTGAAGAACCTTGGATTCCTGAATGCCGCGTGGTCCGCTTTTCAGACACGCTTTCCCTGGATGTGTTTCCCTTCTTTTTCAGTCGGGCGAACAGAACCGGGAGACATCACAGACGCTGCGTCTCCGCTGGCGAAAAACAGGGACAGGTCGAGGGGATTTAAAGAATATAGTTGGGAGAATCTAGTTTCCACGAATCGTACTGACGAGGAAAATCTTCCCTCTAGTTGCTTCCTTGAGTAACAACTTGGTTGCGCATGGTTGGGTATTATTTGGCTAAAGTAGCGATGGGTACGAACGTACCGCGAGTATTTTTGTTTGAATCTTTAGTTTCCGCGTGATCAATGAATTGCAATCTTAATGCAAGGAGGTACTATGGGAAGATTGAAACCGCTGTGCTGATTCAGGAATTGTAAAGATTGGAACAATTTGTGGCGCTGGGTACGAACGTGCCGCGAGTATTTTTGTTTGAATCTTTAGTTTTCGCATGATCAATGAATTGCAATCTTAATGCAAGGAGGTACTATGGGAAGATTGAAACCGCTGTGCTGATTCAGGAATTGTAAAGATTGGAACAATTTGCGGCGCTTTGGGTGCAACCCGAGTAGTTCCGCGGTGACTCGTGTGCAGGTGAATAAAATTCATCGGCGTGAGAAATGTTTTGAAAAAAGTGGCGGATCGTTTTAGCGAGGATGGCGAGCTTTAATCTGCGGCGCGTTTAGCCGAGGCGACCCCCCTTGGCTCATCCTCTTTACCCTTTCTTTCGGATGCAAAGCGGAACTCTGTGGAGCGGAAGGCTCGAGGAGGTTCCCTTTTCAAAGCGGAAAAGCTCGGGATTATTTCAGCACGCACGGACGTGCCCTGTGAATCGCTGGAGGAAAAGATTTATCCGGCTGCAGCGAGGAGACACGTCCTTTTGCTTGTTGAATCGCTATTTTATCGCCGAGCTAATGAACCTTGAATAAAGAGACCCGACCGGAGGATTCAGTATGTAATTATTTCCCAGATGTAATTGATATAAAACTGGATTACATCTTGTGCAATTCGTCGTATGTTCAATAATTTACAGTAATTTTTTTTTAAAACAAGCTGTTATTAAAATATACTAAAAAGGAAAAAATAATTTTGATACCGGCCTAAAGGACTGCCTTAGAATTCCCTCGTGTGACTAAAAATAAAAGCGTGGGGCGTAGAAATTTTTTACTATAAATTATTTTATGCTTTTTAGTCTTCTTTTTAAAATTATTCTTTTTCAAATTATTTTAAGCTTTTTATTGAAAATATTGTATTGTCATCGGAACCACATAGGTATGTGTGCAAAGTTTCAAGTCGAAACAAGTGAGTAAAAATAAGCTTACAAGATTTCGCCCTAACAATCTAACGAACTCATAAGTGCAGCTAAATAACAGCTTATAAAACTGTATGAAAATGTCCCACAAGAATTTGCCAGGGGGAAAGATAATCGCATCTCCCATCAGTTAGAAGCTACTTCGGCTCCCTAGGAATTTAGGAAACGATTCGTTATCCACTGTGAAAATTCGCAAAGATTCCAGGGAAGTTGGCACTGAGGTATTTTGCTGCATCGTTATCACAGCGGCTTCCTTGGAATTTCATCGTTCAAATAACATCCTCCTACGTTTATCCTCATGCGTGGACACGAAGCGCCCCCTCGCCTATATCGCAGGGTACGTATTAATTTCCTGCTATTGTGCGCGTCAAGTGCACGCGCGGGGATAGACGGGGCGTGAATGCGAATCGTCTTGAATAAGTGAAAGAGCGGGAGGGGATCTGCGAGCAGCCCCGTGTCTGACAAGGAAATAATGGAAATAAATAAGTGTCGCCAGCCCTTTGACTTCGAACAGTATCTTCGGGCTCGGCGAGGGGACGAGCCTGCAGCTGAAAGCTGGCAATCCTCCACGAAGTGGAATCGTGTTCGCGATTAATAGGACGGAACTATAGACGCAAAGTGCTGCTTAAATATGTCCCCGTGAGTCTCGAGTCTCTTCGCTTCCGCGAAGACTGCGGCTAACCGATGCACTCGGTCAGGAATTCAATTGATCACGAGAGAAATTTAAAACTACCGATCCCTACACCCTTTCAGCCAACCACTGCCAAAGAATCACCCATTCACGTCTTCCGTAATATTCCCAGATCAAGATACCACGCATACCGTGAAACTGGCAAGTGCCAGTGAAAGAGCAGCTGACAGGGCGAAGACAGCAAAACCGATCGAGCGCGCTAGTCTCTTCTAGCCAGCCGAGCGTGGCGACTAAATGAATAAGTGTCTGAAGAAAAATACCGGCAATAAAGACAATGGTCCTAATAAAGAGAGCCAGTGTCTGGCCGTTCCCCATGCGGCATCGCGCAGCTGTCGAGCAGAACGGGGACTCTGCGCGCTGCTTGTTTAATGAATGTGAGAATACGTGAGTCAGTCGCCACTACGGGCCAGGGGACACAATGGCCCCGGGCTGCGCGGGTGTGCGTGCAATACCGAGAACGAGGGGGGGCACAGTGGGGACCCGTCTGAAAGTAACGATTCGAGAGTACGTTCGCCCTGCTGGAAGGCCCGACGCGGACGAGTGCTGCTTTCCTCCGCGTGAGTCACGTTTACGCACCGCCGCTGCACGCGTGCCACCCTCCGGCCCTTCAAAATCCGCTAATACAGAGGCAAAACTTCTCGCCGAATGTTTGGAATAACGCGAGGGGACTTCGGCAGAAGTGTACACGACTCGGTGCAGCTCGAAAGGGCGGGCGATCTGCAGGAACAACGGAAGCGGAATCTCCTCTGGACCCTGCGCTGATTTCTTCCAGGAAACGTCAACTTCTCGCTACCGAGGGTATTCTGGTCCCGGAGGAAACGAGATTACGGCACTGCGTCGAGTTTCAAAAGATTGCAGGCAGCGCGAATTTCATTTTCGCCAAGAGCCGTGGAAATTCGATCCCTGGGAGGACGAAAAAAATTGGCGGACGCTGTTTTTGGTCCGTGTCGTTTTATCGACGATCAAGGGGCACCCTCGACGCCGGATTTCCAGCGGAGATTGCACAGACTGCAGTCGGGGGCGCAGCCATGGGAGACTGGGGGGGAGAGAAGTGCATCGCGGGCACACGTGTGTAGAGTGTCGCGCATGCATTCGCTTGTATGCACCTGCGAGACACATGTCGTACATGGCTTGGCAGACGTGCAAGATGGGAGCCGTCTACGAAATTTCCGGGAGACGTCCGTGAAAGAAATTTCACGTATTTTTATCCGTCGCCTAGCTATCCCTCTGCCTTCAACTCGCCGGTGACATTCTACTCTCGCTCTGTTAAAACTGAACGCGCGGAAGAAATTCGACTGCAATTCGCTAGTTGAAATACGGAGTGGTTTATTGGTGAAAAGAAATGAAATTCTTTGTTATGGAATAACTGGATTTCGGCTTGAAGATTTTTAAGTGTATTGCTTCAATTTATAGTTGGAGACGTGTTTGAATTTTGTCAGAGTTTTTTTTTTCTCCGATTTGCTACTTAATATCAAAGTCCAATTAATTCCGGCGCGCGTGCCGCAAAAATAGAGTTGCGCCGAGCATCATTGGTAAATGCTCGCTCGACGGTCAGTAACCAATAATTCAACCCTCGGAGCCGTCGATCGTGCCGCGCTTCGGCAGACCTTTATCGCGACACAAGCTTTTCGCCGAGCACATACGCCAAGTGTCACGTTTATTTATTGTTTATTGCGCGCACGCGACTGCACTCGATGCCGTGCCAGCCACAGGGGCTTCGCGGCAAATGAAAATAGAACGGATCGATGGTGTTTTCAGTAATGAGCAACTGCGGCGCTCGGAATATTCTCAAAACGATTCGCCCGGCGGAATTTGTAATGTACTGACCGTTACCGTTAGGATATTAGAAAATTATAAAAAAATTGAATTTGTATGGTATGGTACGGAAAATAAGTTTATTTGGTATTTTGTTTTTAATTAGTATTAGTATCTGATCAAATATTAGTTGCTTATATGATAAGAAATTAATTCCCATGTATTTCAAATGATCAAAAACTTAGTTCCTCGCCTAATCAAAAAATTACTTCATAACCTGATTAAAAATTAGTTTCTATGTATTTTAGATGATCAAAAACTACTTAGTTCCTAGTCACCTTATTATTCTGTACCTTATGAATAATTAAATTATACTTGTTTCCAACTTTTTACAATTTTTCCTTAAAATTTGAACATTAATTCATCTTTTAGTATTAAAAAAGTCTATGGTTTAAAGTTTTATTAGGTTAAAAATAAATATTAAAGTGGGAAGCCCTTTAAACTGATCAGAAACTGGTTCCTTAACAGTACTTATCGCTTTCCTCTGACTTTCACTGTAAACATGATTCACACTAACTACTCATTGTCATCTTAGCTAATGCGTCACCTATCTAAAATCCTGCAATTGTGTCCTATCCCGTCATCCCCTCTCTTACATTCCGAAACCTTTAAAACCCATCGCATTCCCTATTCCAAAAGCCACCAGTCTCAGCCACGGAGTCCAGTTCAAAACAGTTGAATCTCTAATATTCTTAATTTAGTTGAATAAATAGGGTGAATGCACTAGTAGTCGATCACTTAAAGCTAAACTCGAATGAATAGTTCTAAAAAAAATAAACAATCAATGTTATAAAATATATAAAATGTAATAAAGTAATTCAGAAGTGTTTAATGTATCACTAAAAATGTTCTGTTAGTATAAAAGATCGGGAAAAATAAATAATTAGCGTTGAAAATAAAGTGTCCAAATACGCCAATAATCGACCGCTTAACTCTAAAATTCAACCAGCCCGATAGCTAGTAATCGACCACCTTCTTTTAATATAAAATTAAAAATAGGTTATGTGAATAATTTAAATGTGAATTAAAGTTTCATTTCTGTCATTCCGTTTTTAAAGTTAAATTAAGAAAAATTATAGTTACGATCTGGTCGATTTTTAGCGTTCATTTTGAATGCAGTTAGCTTCAGACCGCTGTGGTCGACTATTGAAATAGCATGATTTTCCAGTAAAAAATGTATAAAACTGAATTACATTGGTCGTTTCTATTCAAAGCGCATTTCTGCTTCTCGTGTTGGAAAACAGAAATGGCGCTTGTAGAATCAAAATCAATTTCCAAATCACTTTAAAAGCATTTATTAATTTTACCTCTGAAGAGCGCTTTTTGTCGTATTTTAAATTTAGAAATTCAAAATATAATATGAAATTATCATTTAATAAATGCTTTATTTCAGTACTTATTTCTTTAAGCTAAATAAAAAAAAGTGGTTGACTATTAGAGGGTGGCTGAATACTAGTGTTTTCACCCTATCTATATAAATACTATTCATAAAAACGGTAGTTTAATTATCCTCGTATCCATTACACATTTTCCTCCCACAGTTACGCGATGGAAAACCTTCGAATGCCAGTGAAATTACCGGCACGCTCAACCAAGCGTCCAACTTTAATTTCTCCAAAATCGGGAGCACCAGCTTTCTGTTCAGAGCACGCCGAGCCAGGGGCAACGCGGTCCGCGCTATTTCCACGCAAAACGCGCCTCCGATCCAGCGTATTGGAACGCGGGCATCACTTTTGACCTGCACGGTCAAACGTTTCCACGACTGAAAGGTGAAAGCGTCCGCGGACTGCTCCGCAATGCTTGCTAAAGTACTTTCAAATTCTCTTGTCCGAAGAGTCCTGAGTCGAATATTCGATGCTAAGTCCACTTGGTTGGTCGCAATCCACAAAACCATCGCCGAGGGCCGAAAGTCATCTTCAAAGCACCCAGCAAAATATTACCTCAACTCTAAGCTGCCACCAAATGGCAGCCCTGTTCTAATACCAATCAAAGCGCGATCGATCCCTCTGCGATCGCGCCGGGAAACAAATGCAACGGTCGGAAAGGGTGTCGAAGTGTTCGGCGACAACCAGTTGAACGGAAACTCGAGCGGGTCGCAATTTCGCGACGTCCAACGCAGAAGCAGGAAACGTTTGGTGGAATTCGGTGGCGAATGGTCGCCGAATGGGGTTCCGTTTGTGCGCTCTGCTCGCGGCACGGAGTTCAATTCCGTCCGCCGTCTGGCTCATTAACGTCTCTCTTTGTCACCGTGACTTCGCTTCGTTACTTCGACCTGGGCCCCCACCGCCCCTACCTTCCCGCACTTTGACCCGCGACTGGTCCGATAGAGTCGTAAATCTTTTGAAACCGACGGCTCGCCCAGCCGTGGCCCGGGATCCATTCAATTGTCAGACGCACCCGCGAGCTTCGCTGCGCGCCGCGCGATTCGACCATGCCAAATCCAATTATCGTCTGGTGGGGCACGGTGTTTGAAAAAATCGGCCCTTTGTCTCGCGAGAAATACTTTTGTCGTGGAAAAGAGACTGTGTTCGGTGGCGGGGATGTCAGCTAAGATAACTGGGATAAGTGTTATTCAGGACAGATTAGAAAAATTGTAACGATGATTGACAATAATTTTCTATTAATATTTCGGAGACTAATAAACACACAAAGCTGTTCTTTTAGATTTAGAATTCTCCCCTCAAATCTCGTGTAATTTTCAATACAAGTAGCCTAAAAGCGATGTTCCATCGCATGCAAGAAACCGAGTTAAATTATATAAACCTTTAAAAGAATTCTAATAACTGAGAAAATGCGATGTAGAAAATATTACGTGAGAAAGGGAGGCGAGGAGCTTGGAGTACAAAATCTTACGAATTTTTATACTAACGAAGGGAGAGGGTAAAAAATCGAAAATTGCCCTTACGTAATTTAAGGACGGTTCCTTTGCCGATAAAGGACTTTCAAGATACATAGTACCTTCAGCATCCGTTGAGCCTCAGAAGTAGCAAAGGGGCGTTTTTTTCTCGCAACGCTCGAAGAATCAGACTTTTTTCGCGACTATGTTTCTTGCACGGTGACAAACGTGCTTTGTTTCGTTCGTACGGGTATAAATAAGTTCTGGCCGGGTGATCTTTAGGCGCGGGAGCCAGTCGGAGCGAGCAACAAGCATGTCTCGTTGTAGCGGAATACATTTGCATATTAATTGGCAACGATATCGATCGCGTATCCATTCATGGGAAACTGCGAGTTTTTCGGAAAGCTGCTCGGTAACGCTGGAACCAGTCGCTGTGCTTGCTACGCAGTAATGGTCTTTGAGTTATGGTTATAAGCAGGGTTTCCACCTTATCACCATATAAATCCCAGAGTGTCAAGCGTTCCAACCCGGAGATTCGAATATAAATCCGGAGATGGAAAAAGTAAAGAAGAAAAAGCTTCGTTCTGGAATATCGGGGGCACAAATGTGCAATTCTTTTGAAAATAAACCATTGAGAATTTAAAAACATCAGTTTTTTTTTTAATTAATAACTCTCGAAGATCGCGGTTTGACTTCAATCGTTCATCGCGCGATTGAGATATCAAGTTTTCCATCCGTGCAAAAATGACAAAATCCGTCAGTTACCCTTTAAGGGTTCCGGAAATGAAAACTTTTCAGCGTTTCTTCCGCGAACCCTCCGCCAGGGGAATTAACGCTCGTCGTTACCCCCTCGTCTTTCGAACCCGAAGGCTGTGTTCGTCTCGTGAACTTTTAACGCCTCTCTTAAATTCGCTAATTACCGAGTAGCTGGAGCGAATACGATTAAATTTTACTTAACGACCTCGCACAGCCAACGGGAATATCCTGTGTCTAATTAAAACCGCCGTCGCGTCGTCCTCGCGCGTCACTCGCGCACGCTTCGAGTATAATTATGAAAAATCGCGAATTTATCGCAACAAACAGGAATTGCGACCTCGCATAGAGATGCGGAAGATAAGAGAAAGAATTAAGTCTCATTCTAATTACAAGACAGTGTAATACAATCGCAAAAAGGTAACTCAGAAATTAAAACATTTGAAGCAATGAACCGATTACACCCACGGTATAAAATAAGTAGAACCATTTGGAAATTACTGTAGAATAAAATTTAGGAAAGTGTAGAATGGAGATGGAGAAGCTATAAAGCAAATAATGTATTAAGTTCTATCGAGTAAAGAGTAGAGGCAAGATTGGAGAGAAATTTCCATCAACGACAAGGACAAAGGTTAAGCAGAAGTGTTTCCCTCGAACTTCGCCCAAAACAAGCAGCGACCAGCCGAGCGAGCAGACTAACCGCTCCACCTCGCGCGCGAAATAATAAATCAAACTTTCCCGACAAGGATCTAACTTCAATTTAATATCCAGGCTGACCCGGCTGGTCTCCAGGCTCTAAAGAGCAAGTTGCAGAATGTTAATGCAGTTTCCTTCCCGCGTCCGTTCCTAGCTGCACTGTTTGGACAGCATATGGTGCAATTTGCCCCAGCCACGGTGCTCGTTCACATCTCGCTGGGGTAACATCGTTTTCTGGAGTGCTCCGGTCGATCCCTAAACCTCGAATCCAGCTTGCTACTCTGGGAAATTGAATACTTGAATACCATTATTCCAAGAGACCTCTCGCTTGCATTTCCCTGATATTTTTTCTACAGAAGCTTGAACGAAATTTCTATGGGAAGATGTTTGGGGACTGCAAAGTCTACTCGATTTCAAATAGTAGAATGGAGAGCCCCTTGCTCTGAGAAATTAAGACACGCAGAGGTGTCTGCGAGTCCCTTTTAATAACTTATCGCAGGGGAGATTGAGCTTCTCAGAATGACGAATCAAACTCAATGGCTCAAAGAATGAGAAGATAAGAGCGTAATCCCACCAATGGAGCTTCAGTGTTCGAATGAAAAGAGAGATCTCTGGAAGGCAGAGAGAATTAACGCACTAACGACTGCTTTCTATATATCTTGCTAATTAAATACTTAAGTGGAACACAGGCTCCATCGATCGCTCTTTCAGTGACAGAAAGAGGCAGTTTAATGCTAAAAGGATTAGTCGACTGTGATCTAACTCCTGCGATTTATACACCTGGTGCACACGAAACTGCAGGGAAATCTTGCCCAACATCTGTGCACTTGAAGCGGCTTTTATTGACTATCGCTTTATCGATAACTTCAATCACGCGTAATTGCAGTGCTTTTTGTTATTTTTTGCTTATCGACTCGTCGGCCGGTAGATTCTTTTATCTCAATCGTTGCCCGCTGAAATTATGCAAAGTTCAACTGGGTACTTCTCTTGACAGTAACATTATTGTTAAGATTTTACGTGACTGAAATTATATTTAGAGTACCGGAGCTCTGGTCAGTTTATTCGCGAACATTGACAATCTCTATATCGTTATCTGATTTAAGTAAAAATCTTTGCTATCTGCGCTATTGTTGGAGAGTCCTCGTCGAAATAAAAATAAACGCTTGGAGTGTTTTGCACCGCTCGTGTCGACGCAGAAAATTTATAAAATGATTTCCGCCGCGAATCAACATTGCAATCACTATTTACGGAAAACTAAGCAATATAATACAACGTCACTGCCACCGAGCCTAATCTAGAGGAAGCAGTTCGCAGAATTTGCTGCTAGGCGTTAGATAAGACAGAAATTCTACTTTCCAAACGCGAGAACTTACTATTTCATTCATTCCGGTTCATTAAAGCCTGCAAACAGTGCGCACGATGATAAGACAGATAGGATAAGAGAGATAGCTGAGGTTTCAGTTTCCAAACGACTCTCTCCGTGTCTCGCACATATGGAGGGCTGAGAATCATAGTGGTGTAAGTCCCAATTTTGATAATTTTAGTGAATATCAGTGTTTGAGGGGTCATTCCGGTTAGCGCGCCGATAAATTCAGCGATTTTCAGGGAATTATTGCGACGAGAATAATTATCGTAGGATTGCCTTAGAGATTATAAAAATTCCTTTACTTTGGCACCCCACTAATGCCTTCACCATCAGACGGTGCATCGCGCACACGCTCTCGCATTTATATTTATAAATTTTTTCCTGTAAATATATTTAAAATTTCCTTTTCATGCATTAAAGCCAACGAAAAGTGGCGATTAAAAATTAAAACAGAAAGTTGAGGGTTACCTACCCCCTTAAAGGCTTCGTGCATTGTGCTGACAGGTGAAAAGAATAGTTTTTTTTTTAAATTTTGAAGTATATAGGGTGAAAGCACTAGTAGTCAGCCATCCTCTAATAGTCGACCATTTTTTTTTATTTAGATTAAAGAAATAAATACTGAAATAAAGCATTTATAAAATGACAATTTTATATTATATTTTGAATTTATAACTTTAAAATACGACAAAAAGCGCTCTTCATAGGTAAAAATAATAAATGCTTTTAAAGCGATTTGTAAACTAAATTTGATTTTACATGCGCCATTGCTGTTTTCCAACACGAGAAGCAGAAATGCGCTTTGAATAGAAACGACCAATGTAATTCAGTTCTATACGTTTTTTACTGGAAAATGTTGCTATTTCACTGAAAAAGCATCAACAATTTTATATGCGCTTAAAAAATTTTAAAAAATGAGACAATTTATTTATTTATGGGAGATCGGTAACTGGGCCATCATTCCCTTTCAATTTTCAACAGTCGAGTGGTCGACTTCTCAAGCTAATTGCATTCACAATAAACGCTAAAAATCGACCACGTCGTAACTATAATTTTTCTTAATTTAACCTCAGAAACGGAATGGCAGAAACAAAAATTTAATTCACATTTGAACTATTCGCATAACCTATTTTGAATTTTATATCAAAAGAAGGTGGTCGATTACTAGCTATCGGGCCAGTCGACTTTTAGAGTTAAGCGGTCCATTTTTTGCATATTCGGACACTTTATTTTTAACACTAATTATTTATTTTCCCCGATCTTTTATACTAACACAACATTTTTAGTGATACATTAACTACTTCTGAATTACTTTAATACATTTTATATATTTTATAACATTAATTGTTTATTCTTTTTAGAACTTTTCATTCGAGTTTAGCTTTAAGTGATCGACTACTAGTGCTTTCACCCTATGTATTTTAATTCTTTACACGTGTTTCCACCGCTGCAATATATGTATACGTAGAGTTCCTTATAACAGCAAACGCAAGAGATTACGTACTTATTTTACAAGGAACACCATACGAGTGACTTACACCACTATGAATCTCGACCCTCCGTGCAATCACGAGATCTTACGTCAATAAAACACACGAATCGTCGACGATCCTCTCCTTCCTCCTTAAGAAAGTAATCACGCGCCTCCTTAAATTTTCCCGCTGCTCTTATCTCTATAAACAATGCGCGACAAGCCACCCAAGCGAAAGAAGCGAATCGGTAGCCAGCAAGTGTCTGTTGACTCGTGGAAATTCGTTGACTCGGCAAATCTCCAGACTTTCGTCGCCCCCCCTGCCCTCCGTCGTCGCAAGATACACGGTTCGACGAGTCCCTGCGTGTTTGCGCAGAGCCCGTCTGAGAAGCCGGGCGATGTTCTCGCAAATAGCACGCTGGCTATCGCGAGCTGCAACGCGACTCTCGAGGAACAACAACGGCGAACTAGATCTCTAAAATCTAAAGAATCATAATATTTGCATCGACGCGGCTTCGGCTATCGTGAAAACAAATCTCCATTTATCAACAGTGTCAGCCACAAGGATGTTCCGTGTTTCCAAAGCAAGAAAATTCTCTACATCCAATCGCGCTTCGGGGGCTCGATCGATCCTTCGCGTTTAATGGCATTCAACGCCTAAGCCCCGATTTTTCCAAGCCGGCAATCGCGGCGGATTGAAACCGTAGAAATTTCCAATCAGCCCCTGATCAGGGGGCGAATCACGGCGGGGATCGATGAACGCCTTCTAAATTAAACTCGAAACATCGGGAGCGGCGACAAAGGAGGAATCGCGTAATTCGTGGGAGGACTCGTTGCTCCGCTATTCCTCTTTCGCGTCCGCGTTCTATACCCTTTGTCGGGGAGGAAAGGACGGATCAGATGTGGCTTTTGTGCCAGGATGGCCAACGAGATCGATAACGCGCGTCGCCGTTAAGAGACAGTCAATTGTTTCGAAACAGCGACGATCGTGGAAAACGCTAATAAAATCGCAATTTAACGGGCGGATTTAAGGATTTAAAGGGAAGAAAACGCGAATGGGGGACAGGGATTTAGCGACGAGACTATTTCGTACAGCTGAGTATCGAAGATATATTCAATTTCTCCAGAAATTAATAAGACCATTTCACTCCGCTGAATCTCCTTCGATCCATTCAAATGGGAATTCTTCTCCAGCGATAAAATGAAGGCGAAAGAAACGGAGCCGATGTGATACCAGCCTCGTGGAGCAATAGCAGTTAATAAGGCGCAATTGTTCGTGGCAAGGAAGTAATAGAGGCATCTCGAGGAGTCCAATAAAAGCTGTTGATCCGCCGGTTAGTACCGAAACGATAAGGAAAGCTGACGTACGTCAGCTGTTCGCGAATAATACCGTACTGTTAGCGATGCCGTTATCCTCGCGACTAATCGATAAAACGGGACGAGGACGAGCGCAGAGGGAGGCGAGGAAAGAATCGCTGGCAAGAAATAAGCGTCATGGACTACTAAGCAGAAAATCGTCTCCTTTCGCGCTCGTCCGAAAGGGATTCGAGCGTGATTCCGTTCCCGCGACTTCTGCGAGTCGTGGCATCCGGTGACCGCGGAAATCTGCGCGGGGAATCTCGAGAAGCTTAATCAAGAACCCCTGTCGTTCATTTAACTACACTTTTCCAGCTATTAAATTAATTAAACATGGAATATGATCGATCATTGTTATTCTCACTAACATAGATATCGAATTAGCCGCGTCCCTTTAATCGGATCCTTATCAATCACACGTAGTTCCCTATTGCGCGTTATAAGGCGAATCGAGAGGCTTGAATAATATAATAATCAGGGCGATAAATGTGGGGCAAGACTTTCCTATCGCGAACATCCTGCGATAGAGATATGTACATAGATTAGAAATATATTTGTTGCAGTCTGAATTGAAAGAGGCGAAGCGTAGGATTTAAGAGCTAGTTACACTGTTTCTAGATAATTTTATTCTAATAACCTTGACCAGTCTATTGAATTCTACGAAGCTTAAGTGTGCGAACCATTCTGCCCTAATTCCCGATTCAGAATTCTTCTGATCCGAAGCGTACAGGCAGCGCCGGACTCGCCGCGCAAATAATCCAACGTCGACCTCGGACGAGGGAAAGGAGAGCTGTCGATTGAGAATCGCTGGAGTGGGCCGCGAGAATGAACGGATCATCGACAGCTCTTTCATTGTCGACGCTCTTCCGAAACGGAAGAACAGTCGACGGGGGGGAAAAAGCATTACGGAAAGACGGATAGGAAGGTCTGTATAATACGAGAGCATACGGTAGACGTCAGGTCTGTTAGGCGATGACGAATGCTCGCTATCAACTTCCTGTTGGAATTGATATAGATGCTCGAGCCCTGCCACTACTTTAACGCGACCAACCGGGTCATTGATCCAGCTCGTTCAGTTCCCGTGCTTTTCTATAAATCGTTCTCTTCGCGGGAATTTCCGAATAGGTAACACAATATCCTGGAGCTCGAAAATCAATTTCCGAGTGTCAAGCCTCCACCGACAGTACGAGCAACGATAATATTAATTATAAATAGATGAGAAACTAATTCCGAGATACGATACTTTCTAAAAACGCGTCGGTAACGTAATACCCTGGAACGTTACTCTATCACCAACCAACGACTGCTCCATGGAAAGAAGGTAAACGGTACTTCGGAAGAATAAAATTCCTTTCCGTAGCGACACTGCCGTTCCCAAGACTAATCACGCTCCAATGACCGCGCGAAACGCGCTCCCGCGCAGGACACGGTCGAGTTCAACAAAAAAAAAAAAGGACTCCTCGGTAACGCATTCAGTGATATTTCCTGTAATGCACATCGACGAGGTTACCGAGTAAAAGCCGCGCGTAGTGTTCCTAGCGACGCTAGATGCTTGTACAATATTACACGGAATATTTTTTTGACAGCGATCTGTTTACCAACACACGCGGGCCGGCCATTTTCGAGCGCGGCGCGCAGGGCGTAACCAAGGCCGCGGTGGAGCTGTCCCTAACCCTAAGCAACGTCTCCCATCGCGTCCCTACGCTGCCCGACTCTCCTCGCTCGCGAGCTTCCCGAATGAAAAAAGATTGCTCGTTAAACGCTTACCCTCGGGGTAGGCCTGCTTGGTCTGGACGAAGTCTATGAACGAGTTGGTCACGTTGTACAGCTGGCCCATGCCCTTGGGGTTGAACTTGGTGGTGGCGTTGTAGCCGTAGCTCAGCGCGGTGGTGTTGACGACGGTGTAGTTGAGCGCCTGCGAGGCCATGATCCCGTTCAGCTGCCGGTCCAGATCCTCGCTGATCACCCGCATCCGATTGGTGAGCGTGGCCTCCTGGCTGGACGCCAGCCCCGGCACCAGAACAAACAGCAGCAAGAGAAACGGGAAACCATGATGCACCACGGCACTCAGCCGATCACCGCGAGAACCCACGAGAAACATGCTGCGTACAGCGACCAGCGCCCGTGACGCGTCGCTACGGACTGACGGGCGGTCATTGCCGGGGGGTACGCGGAACCGGACCGTCCCCACTCCGCCTCCGCGCTGATGCGCGCGCAGCCAGGAGACACGATCCGCTCGTTCCTCTCGTATAAACAAGTCTTTTGTTGTTTTGCTTGGTTCTTTTTAGTATCGTGTGCTGGGATATTTCTATGATTATTTCAGATTAGGGGTGAATGAAAGGTTTTAAACTGATTGCTCTTTCGGTTGTCATGGAGAGGGGTTAAAGTGGTTGTTCCTGGTTCACTTGTTCCTTAGAGTTACCGTTAGGGCGGGAGAATGGTGGCTTGTGAATCGAATAGAAGGTGTTTGAAGTTTTATTAAGTGGGATTCCGGAGGTTTCGATTTTTGGGGATTTTGGTTGATTATGGAATGATGGACGCTCGGGTTTGGGTCTTTTGAGGTTAGGGTTATAGGTTGAGTACCCCACAGAGTGAATCTTGCGGGTATTTAAATGATTTTATTCAGCTTCCAGACGCTGCTTGTTTGTTTGTATGTTTGCAAATCTGGAAACTCATATTTAACCAACTTCCAACTATCCAATTGTCTTGAAACTTTGCAGGCGTGCGCAGCTTGAATGACAATACAATATTTAAAAAAAAAATTAATCCGAGGGGGTAAAAGAATTACCCAGTCATCATAACTACAGATCCAAACGACTTGAAATCTGCCACATGCGTTCTTTACGAAAACGCGAGTTTTTTGTAACTTTATGTAAAACCAAAATGGTATATCACCATCGAAATAATTATTTTGTAGTTTTTAGTGCTTTGCAACTTAGTTTCTCGCGCATTTTTAATAAACTCGTTTATTCTTCTATTTCCTTTAGTGGGACTTGGGAATGAGTTTTCAATGATGTATTGAGTTAGAATGAATTATTTCTTTTGGTGTGTAATCTAACACTTCTCAGCCCGCTTGTTTAAAGGTACCATTCGAGGGCCACGATGTTCAGTGTACTATAAGGTTAATTAACTATACTTTTCACTGATATTTGACTGCTTCGATTTATCCTCCTAAGTGCATCGAAGTAACGAAGCTGTTCGTAATCCTCGCGCGTGCACGTGATTGGTTGAAAGGAGTCCAGGTCCGCGTGCGGGCCAATCAGTGCGCCGGATTTTCCCCGCAACTTTGAAACGCGCGTCCTTGTTCCAGCGACGCAGAAGCTTGTGTTTTAATTAATCTCAGAGCTGCGAGCACGGTATGACAATTGTTTTCGTACGGCAATTGCAGTGACGAAAGGAGGAGCAACAGTGGATTAACGTGAGAACCGTGACGAAACAAGCATCCAGTCTGTTGCATCATTTAATTGACTTGATGCAACGGTCGAGATGATCTTCGCTTAGAGGATCCTCGCGCTGCAACTGCTTTTAACCGTCGCGTTTGTTCTCTAAACATCTTTGCACTTTCACTTCCTCAAGCTCAATGCCACGTTAATTAAAAAAAAAAAAGATTCCCAATTCTGTTGCAATTCAGCGCCCCTCATATCTGAAACATCCTTAAGAAAATCCAAGCCTAGTTGCAGTCTTAAAGTCTCCCAAAAAACTAGAGCTGGCTATCAGATGCTCTTCTTAACAGATAAAGAGGCTCAAAGAAATTATGTATCTCCTTGCCAGGCGATTCGATAAGAACGACACGCCAATACTCAGTGATGCAATAGTCTCGGGTTTAATTTCGACCTTCCTCGCCAGATCTAATCTTAGTTTACGAATCTTAGGTCAGTTCAGATAACGCCACCGACGACAGCTCTCGGAATGATCGACGATCCTCCCGTCGAAGGAGGACATCCGATCTAGCGATGGGAAAAAAATACTCGGAGGCCGGCACACCTGCAGCTGTTCCTTTTTCTTCGTGCCGTTCCATACCAGCCGGTTCAAGCTTTCACGCGGAGATCCACTTTTAAAGACCAGTTCGATTTGAAATAAAAAGCCAACCCCTGCAATTACCGAAGAAAGTTTCACAGAATCGGCGAGTCAACCTCGGATAATTGCTCCCCGACGCAAGTATCACGATCTTTCCGTAGCGTTTAGAATTCCCCTGCCTACGCGACGTAGTCGCCATCGAATGTCCCTCGGCCGAGACGAAAGGAGGCTCGAATCGAAGCGGATCCAGCTCGGTCAAGCGAGTCCCCATCGTTCCTCGCCGTTGCATTCGGCTGACACGTAGCGAGCCGCGAATCCAGGTCACGACATCGAAAACTGCATTTCGATCGGCTGTCGCCACTTGTTTCTGGTGACCCGAAAACCCGCGCCGGGCGAACCACTTAGACCGAGGTCCCGGTGCCGAGAGAAAAACGCGGCCAGAATTGCATTGCGCAAATTCGCGCGAAAATATCCGGCAGCCGAGGCGCGGGAATCTGAAGACAATCGCGATTAGATGGAAGCCTAGTAAAATAAAATTAGCGAAAGAGTGTATCGATAGCGCTGTTTTATTTCACCCTGCTTCTCTGCAGGATCTATTTCACAGAGCTTCGCTGCGGCGATCCCTCCGGGTCACTCCCGGCTCGCCGATGAAAGGAATTTTAACTCTGCACTTTGGTAAACTCGCCGGAAGCACGAGAGTATGTATCTTCTCTGGACGGAGTTATGGGGCTTGCCCGACTGTCCCAAGTACGAACTTCTCCGGGGAAGCTTGCGAGTTGAATAACTATGCGTGGAAGCGGCCTTCGACGTCCAGAGCCCTGTTAAGGGCCGAGTTTTCTTCGGGATGGCTAACGGTATGCGAAACGGCGAATGCACTTCGAGTAATCCACCTGGCGGGCTTTATTCGCGAGCAACTTCCAAAGGGGCTTCTTTCCCAAGGAAACTTCTCCACCGAGATACCATTTCCGCGCGAATCCGCCTCGGAGGCGACGCATCCAGTGGACGTAAAAGAATCTACCGATATTCCAACGGAGATGATACTATCACTCGAGGAGTTAACTTTAATCTACGCACGAGCTCGCCGAGTCGCGATGCAAATGTCGTTAATGAACGTTCCTTGAATTGCCAGCAATGGTGAATTTGGATAAATCACGGATGTCACTTAAGCGATAGTATTTCAGCGGTGAGAAGGGAAGAGGCGCGGAGGAGTGTTTCCTTGGGAATTAAAAGGGTTTCTTATGCTAACTGGGAGCTCTCGTTGACAGAGGAAGGATAAGGGCGCTGGTGGGCCTGTAATTAAAGTTACCGGTGTCGACTGGCGGCGCACGAGGCGCAGTGACTGGGGAAACTACATCTGAAAATAGTCCCGAGTGCTTCCAGACATAGCGGGCCGGTTTAAAATTGGCATAAAACTAGGCTACGTTCCACCTGACCCTTCGGAAACTTGCTATGGCGCATCTGTCATTGCGAAACCGGAACTGCTCGTCCTCCGGTTCGTAAATAGTACCGTCTTACCAGCTATTGATAGTTAGGCATCGTCCCTGGATCCCCGGATCTTGTCGCTGGATCTCTGATCTACGACGGATCTGCTTTCTCGCGAGACAATAAACGCTGGCGTTCGCTCAGCTCGACGGTGACGTTGTTACGAAACTCGCGGCGAGCAAATGCGAATGACCGTTCGTCCGGCGGTCCAAGGAATTCGAGGGTGGAGGAATCTGGGTAGGAAGAGGACTTAGGAAGCGTAACTTCTGAATTTAATGGGCTTGGGGAGCTCGTTGGCAGCCGCGGCTGCGTCTGATGACACTTTTGGCAGCTCCAGAGCTGACGGTAAGCTCGTGTCCTCTTGCGGGTTCAGCCAATAGATCGTTCTGAAAGCACGAGAAGGGGAAGAGTGAACTGTCTGCCCGCGCCTCAACAAAGACACCCGTCTGTCCTTTCACGGGAAGTCCTTAAATTACGTAAGGCTCTTTGGGGAGGTAGGGGGCCCGGAAATTCCTTACGTTTTCTTACAGTGGGGAGTCTGGTAGCGTCTTGCGTAATATTTTTTTTAACCTAATCTTCGATACGAGTAAATTAAAAAATTACCAATTCGAATTGTACAAAGTCTGAAAAGAATTTTAATGACTGAATTATTGTACTGGGGGAAGCAGGGGGGATGAAATAAATCTTTTTTGTAATTATTAACCGGTTAACTGGCAATGTATCACGTATGATAAAAAAATCTGGCCAATTCTGCTTATGTATCATATATGATCAAATGGAATAACTTTTTTGATTTTCAAACGATTTGAATAAAACTTGGTATTTAATGGTTTTTGGGGTCGCTGAATATGAATTTGGCATTCGAATTGTAAGATTCAATATGGCAGACTCAAAATGGCCGACCAAAAATGCCTGCCAAATATTAAAATATTATCGGGATTTAGAAAAATTGTATACAGGGGTTTTTGAAATGACTAGCAAATTGTTGGGATTTGTATAAATTATTTGTACTGTATTCAATTTCATAAGTAAGCTCTTACTCCCGTAGTTAGCTGGTGAAAATTTCACGACCCCAGAATTACCGAATTATAGACAAGAAAACTTCACAAATAAAGAATTTTTAAATAAAAAGAGGATTAGTAAAGAATTGAGAAAACTCATCCCTGAATCCTATTTGTAGGGGTTAGGGGTGTCAGATGAAAAAAAATAACCCCCTTAATCGATTCAGCGACTCAAAAAACCCCTGTACACCAAATTTTGTGTGATTCAGTTAATTTTTCGGTGTTGCCAGTTTGGGCACGAATAGTAAAAAAAGCCGCGCCAGTTAACCGGTTAAGCTACTCTTATATAATACAAAAAAAAATAAAAAAGTGTATTTTTAATTTGTTTTAATTGTTTTTTGGCAGCGTCAATATTGCACCTAAACAAAAATAGTATTTTCGAGACAGCGTTTCTTATCTGAAACAAAAATTCGAAAAGATTCTTCATCTGTAGGAGTGTCTCTATCGCCCGTAACTAAATTACCAATTTTCCTAGAAAAATAACCTAGATTTTTATCTGGGAACACCCGATACAACATCCTTTGGAGTGTTTTGTGGAACTTATTGTTTTCAAACAGGTGCTATTTTGTTACTTTTCAACAAAAATTGTTAACTGACCTAAGAGTGATATAGCGACACTCATACAGATTAAGAATCTTTTCAAATTTTTTGTTTCGGATAAGCCTAAGCCGAGAAACCACCTCCGCCACCAACACACTGTTTTTGTTTAGCTTTCATATTGACTCTACAAAAAAAAAACAATTAAAACAAATCGAGAGTATTCATTTGAAATTTTTCCTGTACAACATAAGAGTATCTTAACAAATACCCCCCAAAATCATTTCATTATATACCGAATTTATACAGAAAAAAAGGGATCTCTGACGCGAAAGTACTTCAAATCGCAAGCAAATTGCAAAAGCGATTTTAACGTAGCAAGCACCGACCGGTATTTCCGAATTGCGACAGATCACAGAGATAACAAGTGATTCCCGACTAACGTTGCTCCACTTAGCGTGTAGACAGAGCGCGGAACACAAATGGAAAAGTCTCGTACGGCTAAAATCGTTATTGCCAATAAACGGCTAGTGTCTTTTGCACGCGCGAGAGGAAGATAAGTATCTTATCTCCAGCAGGCGACGATCGCGCACGGGTCTCTGTACGCAGCCGAGTAGAATACGATCGAAAAATACCTGTCCGTTGATGTAACGCTTTCGATCTCCTCCGCGAGGCCGTGATCCGCGTCATCCTCGTTCCCATCAGTTACGTTCCTCGTCGGACTGGTCGTCCCCGCGACGTCACTGCCATTTTCATCTCCATCGATAACCTGAGTGCTCCCCTCGAAACGGTCGATGACACTTTCCCCGATCGACTCCCCTCCGCCCGCCGCTTTGTGCCTCAGCTCCGCGTCGCTCCCCGGCAATCCATGCTCCGAAGCCTGATCCTCTATCTTATCAGGATATCGGTGCAACACGTTCTTCTCGTAGTAGTACTGGCCGGGGCGCCTGATTACCTGCCTATTGTCATTAGCCTGAGGAACCAGCGGCTTCGGAACCAACGGCTTCGGAACATCGCTGGTGACTTGGTCGCCTATTCCATCGACCTTGTACCCAGATCCACTGTCCCCCGTCGTCTCCGTCGCGATAGTGACGCCATGGACCTTCGTTGGTATTGGCCGCGCCAGGCTCTGATAAGATCCGCCGTCTAATTTATCCAGCTGATCTTTGTACGGCGCAACGGTGGCTTGCCAAAGCTGATCGCGTTTGGGAACGTCTTGCAGGGGTCTGTGGAGAGGAGTGCTTGGTCTCTGATACTCCGTGAACTCTTCCGCGGAAGAAGTGGGACCCTTCGAATGCAAGGTCTCCGAATCAACGCTGGCCACTTTGTCCATCGCGCTCAGGAACGGTGTCCCAGTGACCGCAGCGTTGTAATCTGCTGGATAGACATCGGGCCTGTTAAATTCCTTTTCATAAGCCGGTATAATCGGCCTACGAGTCGGCTGATAAAACGGCCTGATCGAGTGTTGATCGTATGGTTTATCGAGTAGCTGATAAGAAGCCAAGGCAGACGGCCTGGTTTCGTGTATATTGTTCTGCGAGGTCCAATCAGCAGGATACGGGTGGTTCGGCCTGTGCCCGTAGCCCTGCGAGTTCCAATATCCCTGGCTACTCGGCTGATTAACCAAATCGTGCTGTTGCTGCAACTTCTGCCAATTAGCCGGCTGGTAGTTGTTCCCATTGTGCGGCTGCTGGCTCCCCGGGGCGTCGTAATGAGGCCTCGGTAATTGTCCACCCGTTTGCTGCTGCGATTCCAGGCTGGACCAGAGGCTAGGCCTGTAATTCACCAGGTAGGCGTCCACGTCGTGGGGAGGTCTCTGCGTTGAAGGCCTCTGGAAGCTTGTGTAGTAAGTGTACAACGTGGGCCTGGGCGTGCTGGCTGAGTAGCTCTCGAAGACGACGTCGCTGGGCCCATAACTCGACTGGTATCCCTGACTCAAGGGATTCGGGTTGCTGGGGTCGTTGAAAGCGTAGGGGACGTAAGGGTAGCCGGTTAGAGCGTGGCGCTGAGGTGGCGCCGACGTGGGTATCGGCTTCGCTGGTACATAGATTGGAATCGATTGTAAAGGGCCCTGCTGAAACGGTATATTACTGATTGGACCCATAATCGGTTTGGAAGGGTTGACCTGCAATTGCTGATTACCCAGAGGATCTACTCCCAAGTTCGATCCGTAAATAGCGTCGTTGACGAAGACAGGCGAATTCAGAGCGTTATTCTGTACCACGATGGTGAAGTTGTCCTTCTGACCCGGTGGCTTCTTCAAGATCACCTTGTTCTGCTGATGGATGCTCCCCTTCAACGGCGGCGTCTTCTGAGGAGCAATGTTCACGGAGATTGGGCTGATCCGCCCCTGCGTGGTGGGCTTGACGGTGGTGCCTTTAGACTTCTTCTTCAGTATGTCCAAGATCCCAGCTCTGGCTCTCACCCTCGATGGCCTCTCCGCCCAGAACTCAAAGTCCAGCTGGCCGATCGCTGGGTCCTCGCAAGGCAGACGATGGTTCCTCAGGTTGTCCGGCGCGAGGAAGACGAACGGCTGAACGGTGTCGATGTCGTCCATCGTGGAGCAGAGCAGTTGGGCCAAGCTGACTCGCCTGATCTGCTGCAGCTGGCCAGGGGTGAAGCTGCTCTCCTGCCCAGGGTTCTCGTACCAGAATCTGTCGCCGCGGCGAAGGTTGCTGAACTGCTGGCCGATTATACAGGCGAAGGTGGGGCCTACTAAGCCACCGCTGACAGATTTTTCCGCGAGACCAGCCGTGAAGAGGTCCACGTCCTCAACGGAGGGATAGACGAGCTTGAATTTCCAGGCTGCCGAGGGTGTCAGCAGTCTCTCCAAGTCCTCGAAGCTTCTTACGGGAGAGAGGCCGCAAGGTTCGCGCCACTGGACGTAAGGTGGGACGCCGTGGTCCCTGCCTCGTTGGATGTTGATGGAGGCCAGGTCCATCCCGAAGGGGAAGCTGGGAGTTTGGAACAGGTGGTTGGTCAATTCCTCAGCTATGTGCTCGTCCCTTCTTTGAGAGGGTTGATTGATCAAGCCCAGAAGCAGACGGTCAACTGAGCCGGCTGTCTCCAAGTTCGCTGGGTTGCTGAACTCCTTGTGGATGCTGACGTCTGCGATACGAGATAATCGTGGAAGATTTAAGGCCCTCGAGCTGTTGATTCTTGGTCTCCTAGTCGATTGTCATTCACTTACTGTTGAAGATTGGCTGGTGGGCACTGTCGAATCGAACGAAGCTGCGTTGGACCAAGGAGTGACCGAATCGATAGGCTGCAGTGGCGAACTCGTTGGCAATGGTTGGATTCACGTTTCGATCGTACCCCTCGTAGTAGCCTTTCCTCTGCACCTCTAACCCGAATATCTTCATCACGTCCTGACCTGGAAGTTTGCAGTGTCATCTTCGAGTGCTCCCACAGGATTCACCATTCGACAAACGCGGTTATTTACCGAGAACGATCGGCAGGAACTCTCGGTAAGTGATGTGCTGCACGAGAGCCCCGACGATCCGCCTGGACTCTTGGAAAAGCTTCTCGTCGCTCCAGTGAGGATTCAGCCCGGCGAGCTTCTTGGCTATTCTGTTATGAAGCCTCAGGAAGACGACGTGGAGCGACGTCAGGGCAGGCTGCTCGCCCAGGCGGCCGTCTCCGGCTCGGAAGCAGCTCGGCGACAGGGATCCCCGTCTGCAAAGATCAGCATTCTGCCTGGGGAGCAGGGGCCTCTGCGATTCAAGCTTCCCGTACTGCAGGAGACCTGAAAGCATAACAGTGTCTGCTGATAGTAAACCACGGGCCGGTGGAATGGTCCTCGGGAAGTTCCGAATAAACGACGCCTCACCGTTTCGAAACAGCCGTAAAGTGTCAGTTTGAAAGGCGTTGCTGCTGTACACCGTGGACGCGTCCAGGTAGCTCGTAACCTGTGATAACTGCTCCCTGGGGCCGAACGCGCAGTCCTCTCGGGGAGCTGGGCCACTTCGAAGAAACTCTAAACACTTTACGCCCAGAGGGCCGAAGAAACTGTCCTGCGCGCTCACGGCTATCGGCAGGCACTCGGGATGCTACGAGAATCCATTTTATTTCAACGCAACTGTATTTTAAAGGCAGATGTGTCATAAGTAGAAGGGCTGGGACTATTCGAATAATTTAATATTCGAATAATTTACAAGTATTTGACGGCTACGAATAAATTTCAAATATTGGAGTATTCGAATGTTATGGTGTGAAGGGAGTCAAAATTACCTTACAAGATTCTACCCTGAGAAATCAACCTAAAGAACTTGATTTATACCTGATTTATATTTGATTTATATTTAAGTATTCGAATTATATTTGCCAAATAATTGAGCAACTGAAGTATTCGAATACTCGAATACCGAAAAATTCGACAAATAGTCCCAGCCTTACTAGGTAGTTACCATTAATTCTGGTGGCTGGAAACCAGTGCCGAAATTCAGGCAGCATTGAGGTATGGTACCATTGAAGCCTCTGCTCTGACCAGTTGCTGTGAAGCACACAAAACACAATACAATATATAGTTTCGCTATAAAGTAAGTGGGCCTAATTACCTGCTCTATACAAAACAAGGTTCACAAGGTTTTTAAAACCTAAAAACTTTCTTATTTGTTGCTTTCATATATTACTCAAAATATCACAGTATATAGTTTAATGTTCGTAGATTTCTATAAAATAAAAAGTTCTCAAAGCTATGGATAAATTGAAAAAAATCACGCGAAAGAAATTAAATTTAAATAATCGCCACTTCGTTTTAAATTAATATTTCAGAAATTCCCTCCGTTAATCAGAGGACACATGAATATACTAACGAAATCCTTTTTATTTTTTTATTTTAGATAATCTGGTAAATTTTTAAAAAGGCTTCTTGAATGTCTACTGTTACTTTATTATAAACGTAAATATTTTTCTACGAAAAAATTACCAAATGTTCTTTAAACGTTGCTCCTTTGAGTGCAAAAAGTTCTGTAAAAACATATGCGTCTGTTTTTTCATTAAAAATTAGCAAACATTCGCCCCTTTTCTGTTTAAGTGTTCAGAAAGGAAGTCTATTCAAAAGATTGCTCACCTGTCACGTCGTGGTCGACGAACTGCCCCCACTGCATCAGCATGTGAGTGACAGAGGCCAAAGGGACATCTCTGTCTTCGTGGATCACGCTGGTCACCAGTCGCGCACTAGGCAGCGCCCTTTTAGTCACCGACCTCCTGACACTTTGAACACCATCGTCGTACACTGGTGGCAGGAATCTGAAAGCATTGTAAACGTCTAGATACTGGAACCAACGCCAGCTTCTTCTTTCTGAAGAGTCACCTCTGCATGGGGGACATGGCGGAGCCCCACCAGAGCTGCTGAAAATTGTTGCAGCTTCCATCGGACGTCCTGTATCTCAAACTAGCTTGCGGGCAGTCGGGCACCCCTCTGTTCGGACAGTGACGTCGAAGAGGGTTGCTTTGACTCCGACGGGACAGCAGAGACTCCACCGTGGCACCCGGGAATCTTGAACAGGAAGTTGGAACACCTTGGGATCAAGCTATGCACAGGTGTCTGGCAAATGCAATAAATCAGAAGCCTGGTAAAATGATTACTTCTTCCTGAACATAGCGGTGCCCTGAAGAACAGCGAATCCGTACTTGGCGAGTGCCCTGGCCTCCTCCGTTTGGTCATTGAAAGCTGCCACGTACCTCGCTGGATTGTCCGTGTCTAGGTAAAGCCCTGTTACCAAGTTCCACCTGAATTACAATTACCGTCGACGACCGTACCCTCGAAATATTCAATACCACTCACCCATCGAGTACAGCGTGGGCTCCTTCACGGCGTACAGGTTCTTCATAGCTTCCAGCCCAAAGTTAGCAGCCTCCGCTACGTCGTCCTCGTCAGGCTCGATCCTCCCCTCGTCGCCAAGCTTCTCGCCACTGCTTCCCGCCGACTCGGTGCCTCGATGATTCCCCAGGGTGATCCTCGAGGAAGCTCCTCCTGGATTTCTCGAAGGATACTCCTCCTCCGGCAGACTGGAATTCCTCTCGGCTTCCACGGGGCCATCGAGCTTCAAAAATGTATCCTCGACGGGCTTCGACGACGCTCCCGAGGCAAGCTTCTCTCCGCCCGTGTTTCCAACGGTCTCGCGAGTCTCTCCCGAGAGGACCGTCCCATCGTCTGCGAATTCTCTATGCGAATTCCCTCCACCTCGCTGTGTCTCGTCGTCCGGAGCATCCTGGTCAACCAGACTCGTCGATTCCTCCCCTCGTTCGAGAACCTCCCGCGCCTGGACCGAGATCTCCGCGTATTTATTCGGATCTTCCGGGATGAACAGAGTCTCTAAAGATTCACGATCCTCCTTGGTCTCTCTGTTCAATTCGTCATGACCCATCGAGCTGTTGATTCTCCGAGACGATGCGACCGGTGAATCCATCGTGGGACCTTCTGTGTTCGTCGTTTGGGGTGGTTCATGCTTGGTCGTTGATTTCGATAGTACGGAGGAGAGCAGGGCGAGGAGGATACTGGAAGAATGGCACTGAATTAATGATTAAGTTCTGCGTAATACTCGGACGATCCTGTACCAGCTATAGATTCTTTGATAGCTCTGTAAAAAGACTTTATGCTGTCGTTTCGAGGTACTCGAGGAATCCAATCACTTCCAAGGACACAGAGCATCCGACGTTAGACGGCGCGATATCAGTTTCGCGTTTCCCCGAGCGTGACGCTAACTTTCTCACCGGATAAATCGCACAAAGCACAGCTGAATGGCTGAATCCCCGTGCACGTCGGGTACCGTTCGGTCGCGTGGCACGCGCGCCCGTTGCATTTGCATTCCGTTGCACTCGCTGAATTTAATTGCGCCGACCGCGAGAGAAGCCGGCCCGCGATCAACGCCGTCGCGGTGCATCGGGATTCCCGTCACGCCGCCATCGAACTAGATCATCGATCACCAAAGCGTAGACGCGCATTCGTAATATGCAAATACCCGTTATCGAAATTTTTCCACTCAATTACTCGCGGCGAATGCCTGTCCGCGGCGGGATCCATAGATCTCCCACTGCCCGGCTCGTGGAAACGAGATTGTTTACGAAGTGGCGATCGATCTCCCCGAAGGAACTCGCGTAGAACTACTGGCAGCTGGTGCGGGGAACTACGCGGATCGAATGCAGATGGAGGAAACCAGGGGCGATAACAGATAACGAATTGAAGCCAGCAAGTATCACGACCAAGAAACGCGATATCTTTATTTGGAATGTCCGGCAGATGTAACGGGACCATCGATCGTGGGATGCTGGCACGAAACGAAATAACGAAATTGGGTTTGCCTCGTGCAGGCGCAGAGGAACTCTGGGGAATATTCAGATATTCCCGAAAATCAAAGGGCAACTTTTTGGGGGACAGAAGGGAGGGAAACTGATACTTCAGAAAGATATTTAAAAAAAAGTTTAGGGTTCAAGGAGAGTAATATCTTCTAAGAAATATCTGACACTCTTGTAATCTCTCGGTATTAATATTAACTATTCAGTATTAACTTATATAATATTATATATTAATACTTCGCTGACACTCTGGGTGTGAACCACCTTCATAAGCTAATCTCGACGCTGTGAATCTTTTATATGCAAAATGAATACTTTACAAACTATTTTCTCTCTCGAAATATTATATCCGAGCAACAACTCTGTAGATTTCTAGCTTCCAATATAGAAATTTGTAAAAGATACAATTTTTTAAAGATTTTCTTCCCTTTCTTTCGACACGTGGTAATGTAGATTCTTTTTTACAGAAACTGTGGTTAAATTCCGATAAAAAAAACTATTAGAATACATTCTAGAGATCTTGAAATTGACTTAAGAATTTTTTCATAACGATCATCTTCTTCGGATGAGAAAGGCAGTCGTTGAAAAATTACTGCGAGTGTCAGCCACCCAAGTATGTCAAAGTTCATCGAAAAAGGAGTTGTATTTTCTCTGAAGCCTCCTCCTCGCTATCTATATCAAGCTAGAATCTTTTCCATCCTCGAATTTTCAAGCAACATCATCACAAACCCACAGAGTCAGAAGTTAAGGAGAGTCGAGGGAAGAGACGCGAAGAAACTCACAAAGACGAAGATGCCATTGCTAGAAGCTCCCTCGTAGTGCACTCGGCCGGAAGCCGCGGGTTCTACCCCGAAGAGATGAATCGAACAGACACAGACGACTAGTCCCACGCGATACGTGGCCTCTTCGAGGACGGTCCACCAAGTACTAAGTCCCGTGGAGGCTGGTCGACCGGTCTTATTCCACGACGAAGGATATAGGACGGTTGTTTTTTTGTGTTTCTTACCCGATCGCCCGGTCGTGTACCTTCTTCTGTGATTTTTACTGTTACTCGGCTGGCCTTCGGGCCTCACCTCTTCGATTTCGACTAAGTGTTTTACAATCTGCTACACAGCGATCAAAGGAATTCTCTCTCTCTCGCATAATGAGAGCTCTCGAGGGAGAGAAAGAGACGTCGAGTCGATTTAGATTAGATGCCTCGAGAAGACACGTACGTGTGTTCCTCTTAGAACTGTCGAAGGAGCATCGAAATCGATACTATGGTAATCGCGCGGCTCGTCGATCGGTGTTTATACCGTTCGCCCAGCCTTCAATCTTTCGTCGCGACGATCGCTTCTTTCTGGGTCTTCCAGCGTCGCGAGGGGAGACTTCGGAGACATTTATCGAAAGGAAATGAGATTCCTAACTGTGAATGATGTCGTGGTTGCTACTGAGTGCTTGGAAGTGCTTCCATTAAATTCTGCTTCTTACTTAACTCTCATTTGCCGATTGAAGCGAAAGAACTGAAGTCTCCTGGCGATTCTAGAGGGAGGACCGAACACGGCAGGCAGGAAGGGTATAGTTTTCTACAGCTTGTATAGGATTATCCAATTATTACTAAGTGAATCGGAATGTTTGTGTTTGGAGTAAGTTAGCGAGTATTTAAACGGTGAATGCGTATACCTTTTCAGTGTCTGGCGGCTTTCTCCTGTGCTTGCAAACTCGCGATGGCCTTGCCAGACCCGTACAACACTTTCGCCCGTACTTGCACGCGCCTGGTGGTGGTGCAGGAGCTTCCAGACGCGGAGGACCCGCTTCCGGTCCCGCCGCCGGAAGCAGAGCCTAACTGCAGCGCGGTGCCTGCATAATTCGCACCCCTGCAACTCGTGCAGCCCTCCGACATTGTCCCGAGTGTCCTCTCGTGTTAAACGCGAATCCTGAACGAAACGTTTACCTTACAGTGGCTACAGCAACGGGGAAAGGATTAAAGGATCGTCCTTTCTTAATCGAAAGGATCGAAATTTTAATTTGTTGATGTTTCTGTTCCTTAATCGCCTAACTTGTTGCTGTCAGCTTTCGATACAACTCACTGCCACGTCATCCCAGGCGATTAATAATAATTATTCTCTCGAATCTGCTCGTAGGGTAATTATAGTTATGCGCGGCGAAGGATAGGCTGACAGTGACGATCGAGATCCATCTACGTTCTATCGCCTAACAGCAATCCATCAATAGCGCCGACGCGTTAGAAGCTAATTGCCCAGGAAGAATACGAATTAATCTTGCGAAACGTCTTGCGATTATTAATTCACTCGTTCATCAACGGTGCACCATCGATCATTAATGCCGCGTCCACGCTCGCGAAAACTGCTTCGGATATCTGGAGAGCTACTTTCTAAATTTTCACCGGTGCCGATCGACGCGAAACCGATCGATCTCGCGAATCAATCCGTCAATTATCTTCCGAGTCTAAGAGACCCGTATTCCCAAGTTCGCGTCTCGCGATCCGGGCACCGAATTAACGTTGCGTTTGAACCAAGCGGAATTGAAGGATCCACCGCCGTTTAGGTATCTCGTCGCGCGGTGGAACGTGGAATTAGCGGGCGAAATTATGGAGTTTCTCTAGGAAAATCGTCGAGTCAAGGGAACAACGGTGTGGACGAGGCATTATAATGTAGCGAGCACGGCTCTGACCCGCGCGCCGTTCACCATAAATCCGGGAAAATCTGGGTTAATTATACTAATGGCGGTATAAGGCGAGCTTTCCTGCCGGCGACCTTACCGGAAAAAGGCGAGACCGGGTTACTTCCTTGGCAAACGATCGTTAAAGCGAATTTTACGGCGCGAAACAAGAACAATGTCCCTAATGGGACAAACATTCTTTAATTCTCTGGCCGCTGCTTCTCGCGTAGAGAAAGACTTGCGCGTCTCTAACGAGGGGCTACAATTAGCCACTCTTCCTAATAGACGTTAAATAATTCAGATTTCCGAAGAACAGATTCAGGCTGGCGGATAGTTGAAAGGAAACTGAAGAAATGGCACAAATCTCACCGTGAAAATCAGAGCAAAGGCCCAACCAGTAAACGAGATTGTTACACAGAAAAATGAAAAATCTACTTAGTCTGAAATTGTTTGAAAAGGGTAACATTGTAAAATAAAAGAAAACTGTAGATATCAATTTTTATTATACAAGAAAGCAATGTTTACATTACATTAGAATAATCTTGAAACTATTAATATTCAAGCCCCAAATAAAGAATTTATACTTACTACCTATTTAGGGCCTGAATATGTAGTAGCTACAAGATTATTCTAACATAATGTAAACACCAACGTTTTCTTACATAATAAAAATTGATATTTAAAATTTAGTTTATTTTATAACGTCCTACTTTTTCATTTTTCAATTGTGGGTGAAAGAAAAAGGACACTTTTATGCCCTTGTTTTGGATACCATATAATCACCCTACAAGGAAAGAAACAGTAATGCTCTCAACGATTCTTCCTCCAGGAGAATTGAAAAGGGCTTCAGAAAGCAGAAGCAGTGTCCTCCACCAAGTTACACGGAACATTTACCCAAGGAAATTTACCAAATTGAGAAACAATATTCTAACTGTATCCAGAAACGTCTAAGCCTCCAGAAATCGCGTGGCAAAGTCGGGCCGAGGTTTCTTCAACGCTATTAAGGTGTCTTCCGACACCTTTGCGTTTGAATGCAAAGAATTGCCAAAACCGTCGGGGATTTCAAATTATCAGTTAAATATAGATAACTCGAGCATTTACTGCTACATTTATTATTATGATTATTTAATCAGAGAATCAGAAACTTAGAGAATAATTTTAAGTGAAAATTTGAAAGATGCGTTAAGAAACGCGAGGGAGGAGGGGCACGAAAGTTGAATTAGGAACGTACAGAGTGACGAAGGCGACGTTTATCCGGTGAAGGGCCTGGACATCCTCTTGAGGGGCTGGTGCTCTCTATGCCGCGGCTGGTACTCTATGGTGGCTCACTGCGGGTTTACAATCGGCGACGACGGCCACGTCCGAGCCGGTTGTGCACGTCGAACAAACTGATCGGTTGCAACGGCCTCGTGGTAAGCCTCGCCACGGCCGCTCGTCTCTCTTTTCTTCTTCGTCGGGGTCTCCTTCGTCGCCGTTGTCCTCCGTGTCCCCGCAGGAGGGGACACCAGTGGCCTCCACTCTTCGCTCTTGGTCCCTCTGACTCACGGGGCCCCGAGGTACAGTCGTTCCTGATAACACGCTAGGCCTCCGATTTTGATAAGGAGATCCTGCTCGCGAGCGGCAAGGGTTCCTCTGGAACGAACAGCTGCTTCTGCTATGATTTCCCAATTGAAATGGTAACGAAGCGGCCGAGTGTACTCCGGGCCTTATTCTCTAATGGTCCCCTTTTGGCGATTAATCAGTGGACCTCTGAAACTCGTCGTTAAGATGCTACAGGGATAGGGAAGTTGATTGCCAGGCGATCTTCCAGGGGAATCTTCTGGCGTAAGAATAAAAATAGAAATCTCATAAAAAATACAAAAAGGCCCCTCGTGTTGGAGGAATCATCTCGCGAATGGACGATGTGACTTTCTAGGAAGGAACGTTCAGATTTTCTATTTCTCACCCAGAAACTTTAAAAACTAAGGGATGAGGAAGGATGGAAAAGCAGCGCGATAGCAGAGCTGACTGTACCTTGATACGGGGACATTGGCGAAGGAGGGAGAGGGCATGCTGGGGCCAGAGATCGGTACGCGGACCAACTGCGAAACCTAACCTTCGATTGGTAAAAATTCGACCGGCGAACGGCCAGACCTTGTGCCCCGTATAATTCTTTCGCAACATGGCTGTGCACGTGCGCGCGTGCGCTCGCGTGCCACAAAGATCCGTGTAAAATCGAGCCCCTGCCGATCATGGGGTACGTGGTACCGGATCTGCGCGCTCCTCTTTCTTCAGACCCCTTTCCCCGTAAAGTCTAACTGTAGCCACTGAAAGATCTTCGATTACGACGCTCGCGAGATGAATAAGAGACGAGAAACAGTTTTTATCCAACCCTCCGATTAAATATAGCATATTAAATTATCTATTTAATCTTGAAGATCAACTCTCTTCGTTTTTTATTAGAAAATTCAGACAGAATTTTAAGTCCCTTGAAAATTTGTGGATCTAGGATATCTAGTCCCCAAATTAGTTGATTCTTTTCAGGGGACCATTGCGTTGCTCGAATCACGGTTCGCGTCGAGAGCGTAATCGCGAGAGAACCAGACGGTCCAGTTCCCTGTCGATAACTGGAGCGACAAAGTCGGGTGAATCGATCTCATTGACACCGGATTTGCCAAGAGCCTCTAGCCTCGTTCTAGAAGCTGACCGACCTACTGTTTCCCATCCAAGTCGTCTGCGGTGCCGTGTTCCAGCATCCGCGGCCTCGGCCACCGATCACCAAGCCGCAACCAAAAAATAATAACGGAATATATATCCTAGAAATCTTCTAAATTCCCTGGGCTCCGTGCTCCCGAGCTTCCTACTTCCCTAGCTTCTCTGCTCACCAGTTTTCCAAGTTCCCAAGCTCCCCAACTTTCGAATTCAACTAGCCAACTTCTCCGCGTACTCCCTACCCCCCTCGATCCCCCCCCGTGTTCCCGATTGCCTCAGGCTCGATCTCGATCCTCCGAGCGTTTCCTGATAGAAGGAGAGCGGGTATCAATCAAATTATTACGGCAATCCCGTGACAGCGCCGGGAGCAGTTCGCCGAGCACAATGCAGGCGTGTGGCAACTCCTGATCGAAAGACGCGTGAACACGGATCCCCAGATGCGTCCGGAATCCGATTTTTCACCGTAGCAAGAGCGATCGTGACTCTCCTGACGTCGTTATTAGCGATCCGTGGCAGACTATTGGGAAACTAGGCTGCCTCGTGCCTCCGCGAACTTCCCAAGTCTATCGAACGCGTTATTATTGGGAACAGGTTTCCAGCGGCGGGCAGAGAGGATTATTTCGAGCTAGCTGAGAAAAGCTTGGATACCCAAGTAGGCTATCGGATGATTTTAAAATCCAAACGGTCCCGCGAGCTCGTTTCAATCGCCGAAATTCGCGGAGCGTTTGGAGGAGACTGAACGAAGGAAAGAGCCAGGTGAACAGAGTTGCACGGTGTCCCGCTATCAGTGTCGTGAGTGGGTCAGTTAACAACGGGGTCAGCCGAGGGCGAATCCGGACTGCAGGTCAACCAATCGCCTCGTGCGGCTACGTCCTCCTGACAATGACTATTAACTGTATATGCACCCACAAAAGCGAAGCCACTGGGAACCACGGAGACTTAACAACCGGCTCTACACCCTCGTGCGAGCGGAGGCGTTGCTGCAGCTCGGTAACAGTGGGATGTAACGCGAACTTCCTGGGACACGAAGCGGAAGAGCTAACGTTTTTCGAAGCCTGTTCGTTTAATTAGAAAAATTCACCTGACTATTTCAAGCTTCCAAACGTACCCTTTAGCAAATTAATAAATACCTGGGACTCGCGTTGTTCTGTTACTTAAATTCTCACGTGTCAATCCGCTGGGTTCTAGCCTGGGTACATTGTGAATCCAAATGAGGATGCAATAATTCGAGAGATTCCATGATTTTCCGCAGCTCCAAGTATCTGCAAATACAGCAGTGCTAGGAAATGAACGTGGACGTTGTTGATTGAAAGAAAGGTGTCGCCGCGAATCCCACGAGGGCCAGCTCCCCGCAGAGGGGATGCCCTCGCAGTTTTTCATTGCCACGGATCTCCTCTTGGGAACTAGCCGGAAGACCAGAGTGCAGAATTACGCCAGGTGGGGGATAAATAAGGAGTAGGTGGCTCGACGAGATGAGACGAGAAACAAGGCGGAAGTGGGTCAGCGGGACTCTCGGTCGTGAGGGTCCGGGTTCATTTCTCCACTCCTTCGGACTTGCAGCGCGCTGTAATGAAATAAGAGCTACGGACACTGGTGTGATCGAAACGACGCGGTTCAAAAGACTTGGGTGAAAAATATGAGAAATAAAGACGTGATAAATACGATTCACTTAAGTTCCTGCGAAGAAGCTTGCTGCTTGAGTGCTTTAATTCCAATTTACTTTTGTGCAGTTTTCTTTGCAACCGTTGAAAATTACTACCGACGACTTGCGGTCCAGTTATTCAGGTTTCTGAAAGGCTAAAGGTGTTCCTCGCTGGTCCTCCTTTGTTCCACGCGGTTCTCGCCTCTGGCTTCTTTGGCAGAGGCCAACGCAAGGCGTGACTTCCTCCTCTGCCACTTATCCACTACGATGACCTACGTAATAATAGGTGATAATAAAGGTATCGCTGCAGATACCTACCCTTGTTCGATTAAAACAATCCACTTCCGTTTCTTCGATCATTCTCATTTATATTTTATACATACATAGATTTCTTTGAATATTTACAAGTAGTTCGTTCTCTCGTCCCTTCTTTTTTTTACTCTTTTTTTGTTTGTTTTTTGGGAGGGGGGACTCTTTGGGAGGAAAACCTAGGCTTCTCTGCGATTTTCGTCGTTTCCCTCCCGCGGTAACACTTAACTGCTAATGATTATTTTACACTCAACATCGATAAACACTCAGGTAGAGCTAATAAATTTTCTAGCGTTTTCGTTTAAAGGTCTCTCCTCGCATCCACCTCCGTTTCTCCCTTCCTCCTTAATTCCCCGCCTGCAGCACGCGCAGACCTTCGCCTTCTCGCGAAACAGAGAGATGCGCACTGGTCACGCTCTCCGTTTACGTGTGACGAGTACACACTCCGACAAAATATAGTAAAAATCTCTTTCTCTCCTCACGCACACTCGTCTCCAGCTCTCTCGATAAAAAAATATGTGCATCGTATATCTTCGTTTAAACTTAGGTGGCCCCTTGCCGCGCGATACCACTCTTCAGGCTGACTGGATCGAAATATCCGGGATTTGCCTCGCGAAGGACGGATCTTAACACCAACAGTTACCGAGAGTGGATTCGAAACAATCGCACCGCGACACCAACGAAATCGAGAGGCGTCGGATGGCTTTAACATCTCGCCCTAATAAAAATCGACATCTTGAAGCGACAGCATAAAGACAGAGTCGAGAATCGTCGACAAGTTTCGCACCATCATACGCTTTAGACTTCCAGGACAGTTCCCCGAAAGTGAACAAACAATTCCAGGCTGCTCGAGACGCTGCACAGTGGTATCGCGCGTCCAGGGAATATTATACAATCCACTCTGCACCGCAATTATCATCGACGCGTCGTCCACGCCTCGATGTTAGCCCTCGAGTGCTCGTAACTCCGCAAACACGCCAGCCCACGTCTCTCTCTCTCTCTCTCTCCTCAGCAACGAAATTAGCAAAGGAAACCGAAACACGCGATTCCCGTTTGGCAAAGCGGGAACGCGCGAGCGCGGCGTGTAAATCGACGTTGGGGGGGCCACGAAAGATAGCGGAACGATCTCGTAATAAAATATATCGACTCTGTTCATCCTGCGCGGAGAACGAACACAAGAAAAACCGCGACGATCCTCGCCTAGAACGAAAATTAACCGTAGTAATACTCTTTCTTTTATTCTACGCAACAGTCTATAAGCCTCTTTCATCTGGATCACACCTACGCTTCAGTTTACGACCGGATGTCTGCTCTAGTCGCCGGCCTCGCCATCCCCTTCGGCGTAAGCACCTCGAGTGACTCGCTCCCGATAATCGGACGCGACTTCATTGTTCCCGTCCCGGGAAATGGGGCGACGTTGGAAACGGAAACGAAATCGCTGGATTCCGCGGCGACAATGGAACTCGTAGGAAAGAGCAGGGGCGCTTGCTCCGGGGCTGAATAATCCGCGGAGGTCCGCGCCCCGTTTCTTGAGTTCCTCGCAACGCTCGGCCAAGCGGAACGGCCGCGGAAATTAAACTGTGCCCTGGCACGGTACGCTTCAATTTCGGGGGACGTTAATAGAAAAATCTTCCCTACGCTCGCGGGGGTGTTTGCATTCTCTCGACGAGATTCGAGGTGTCCAAGGTTCCCCTTCGCCGGGAAGAGAATCGCACAGGGTGCAGGACTGGGCATTTCGACGTCGCCCGGACACGTCGAATCTAAATGGGACACTGAAGCTTGTACGCTCGAGTGGAACATTGAGATCGGTACCTAAAATAAAACTGTATACCTTGAGTATTATCCATTCGTTTAGAAACTACCTAGTCGATCAGCGTAACTCGTCTGGAATGTACGAGTCGCCTAAATACAGCTTCGATCCTCTCCCCTCGCCTGCCTAATCACGCGCGGCTCGCTCGGAACCTCGATAGAGCCGCGAGATCTCCCGTGTAAGCACACCGAGCGTCCGTTTTATGTACACGTCGCCACGCTCCGTGTGCTGCACGAGTCGCTGGGTTATCTACGCGTCCGATGCAACGGCATGTGCTGCTTCTGCTTCGACACTCGAAACAGAAGAGAGCTGGAGGCTCCGAGCCTCCTGCGACGGTTTTACTAGCGCAGAGCGGCGGTAAATTGTTTAGCCTCTATCGCCGGTTATTTACGAGACCAAGGGTTCCTCGCGAGACAGAGGGTTGTGTCCTCTTCCCCGAGGTATTTTCTACTAATCCTCTTGCTTGTGCCTCGTCTTCTTTTCTTTACTTATGCTATAAATACGCGGTATGCTTGCTGCTGTGCTCGAGGGCTGCGAGGACGTCCTGCTTCTGCCTCACGTACAGTCTGCCCTTCTTCCAAGGGTTCTGAAGCTGAAGGAGCTTGAAGTCGTCCCTCAGGCAACGCTCCCTGGCGCCGATCACGGCCACCAAGCAGAAGTTCGGCAGCTCGTCGGACGTGTAGATTGGGCCCTCCTGCCCCTTCAGGACTACGGCCATGTTCAGCTGCTTCACCACCAGGTTCACGACCTCTCTGGCCGTGGTCCTCGGCGTGACGTGTAACTTCAGGCTCGTACCAGACGCTAGACCGGTCTCGTAGGCCGCGTAAACCTGCAAATACAGCATTAGCCTCGTTGTAGCGAAACTGTTGGGCGGATGCGCGAGCAGACAGACAGAAGTGTTCTGCGGTGATAACGAGCGTTTGCGGTGGGCGTACAGCTTGTTACTTGTGAGGGAGGAGTACACTAGCGGATGGCGGGCGTAGTCAATGAAATCAATGAAATCAATAAAAAGGACCGCTTGCGAGCTGGCTGGGCAATTTCGAACGGGCAGTGCTGAGTAGCCTGACTCTAGTGTAATTGAAAAGCTCGGACGGGAACGTCTTCATGCTACGTTAGACTGGTACATGGAAAGCGTGTAATCTGAGCGAAAGAAGCGCTTAAACGTGGCGGGTGTAGCGGCTTACTCATATGTCTGCTACATCGGTCTGCACTAGAAGACCAAGTGAGCTGTTTTTAACTACAATCGGGTTAGACTTGTGTTCCCTACAAGGAGAAAGATTATTTAAACTCAACGGGCGGTACTCGTGGATACCAAGCTTCGCGATCGGAATTCGAAACGCGTGCGTTTAACCTATGGAAGCTTGCACGCGGTAGAACAATATCTCGTCTACTACGAAGCGACCGAGGTTGGTTGATGCAAGCGAGCCACAGGATTATTTTACAATCGCTAGTCTCAAGATCCTGAGGTAGTCTAAATGTTTCTTTAAAGACATCTATCTGAATTTCCCTACTGTACAAAGCAGGCCAACCCCAGGACTCGCCCGCTAGCCAATTTCGCTAACCTCGTCTCGAGAAAAGATCAGAGCTACATCCCTCTGAACGTAACCGCCTAACCGATCGATCGCCGTTCGAGTAGCCGCGGTGCGAGTTACCTGGAGAATACCGGGCAGAGGTGCCGGCATCATCGTCGCCTCGTCCTTCTCCTCTTCCAGCTGGCTCTCCAGCGAAACGGTCGCCATCGCCGCCACGCTGGCGGTGGGCTTGGTCGATTTCCCTTTCGCGTGAGCGACCTTGATGCAGACGCTCGAGTTCGGCGTGGAGTATTCGTCGCTGCTCAGAGAGTGCAAGCTGTCGGAGTTGGTGTTGGTGACGCTGAGGAGGCTGGTGGTGTTCGTCATGGCCGTCGACACACTGAGAAGCGAGCCGCCGTAAATGATGGGCTTTATGCTGAGCAACGGGCTGGTACTGGCCGAGGCTGAAGTGATCGTTGCTGACCTGTTCCTGGGGCTGTGCTTGTACTTGGTAAGGATCAGGGTGTCCTCGGACTTCGAGGGCGGCAGCCTGGTGTTCTGCAGCGGAGCCAGATGGTTGTTGCTGCTGGCGCTGGCCGCGTGGCTCAGGTTACTGGCGCTGTTCATCGGCACCGAGGGCTTCTGTGGCTCGGAGGCGGTCGAGAGATTGGACGTGTTGCTGCCCTTGCGAATGTACTGGCCGCTCGGTAGCTGTTGCTCGCTCTTGCTGAACTCGGTGGTCAGCAGGTTCGAGGAGGAGTTGGTCACGTTAGGCCCTGGCCAGCTGCCTCGGCCTGGGCTAGACTTCACGAGCTTCGGGTCGCGCGGCGGCAACTGCAACAGGCTCCTCTTCAGGCTGTTGCTGTTGCTCTTGTTCCTGTCCAGGCTGAGCAGGTGCTTCATGGAGATGCCAAGCGTCTGCGACGATCCCTGTAACGAGCAATGCCACGGAGCGAGCCAAGCTTATAAACACTGAACCCTCAAAGCTCTACGATCATACTCGAACGATCCAACTTACGCTTTGCTGGGAGGAGCCGCGATCCCTCGCGAACGTGATCACGTCTATCAGCCACCTAGCTCCCTTCCACACGGTGTTCACTTGCGTCTGAAGGTCCTGCAGCCTGGCTAGCTTGTCCTTTGCCACGCTCAGCTCCTGAGAGCTGAACGCCTCCCTGTGGTTGTGCTGGGCTTGCGCGGTGTCCAGTTCGAGGATGCAGCTTAGCCTCGAGTACCTGTTGATCACCTCCTTCTGGTAGGTATTCAGGTGGACCATCTCGAATACTTGAATGGGCAACGACAGAAGATCGCCCCGCTGCAGAAGAATCTCTCTAGTGCCGGGCACGCAGCAGGCGGTCTCCGCGGGAGGCACGGTAATGAGGAACGAGACGTCGTGCGTCAGATCGATCACTTCGGCGTCGTAGAGTCGATGGCAGAGGGAATCGTCGGGATTGATCTCCATGTAATTAAGCAACCGCCTCGCGGTAGCGGCGACGAGGTCGACGAAGAGCTTCTGCTGCTCGGTACCCTGCGACTCGTTCGTCACGTTCTCCTTCTCCTCGGAGTCTTTCGCAGAGGCGTCTGACGCGTGAATCCGCGTTATCCTCTTCAGGTAATCCCACTCTTCTCTGGAACGAAACGAACGGTAAGGGTTCGCGATATCTGCGACGAACGATCGAAGCCTCGTAAGGAGCTACTTACGCGGAGACGTGCGGATTATCGCGGACCTTGCAGTGAGGTAAAACGTTGGGCGATTTCGCTGGCACCACCACCTGAATCAGGTCCACGCTGCTCTGCATCTTCAGGTAGCCGAGGTACAGCCCCTTGGACAGCTTAATACTGCTGACTTGATGGTAAGTCATCTGCTCCTGTATGCTGGCTATCAGGATGTCCGCCACGTTACTGTCCTCGTGGGTGATCACCTTCTTCGTCACCTTGCTAAGCGGCAGCCATCTGCTGTTCAATACCGAGATCAGCTTCGGGGACTTGATGTAATTCACTGTGGAGAACACCAGGGTCCCTTGGATGTCTCTGATCGGTTTGTGGTACAGCTGACCGAGGTCCTGTATGCACAGTGCTGCCTGCAACAGTCGGGTACATTGTAAGTGATATCCATCGCTGACGCGCACATCGTGATAGCTATCATGTGGGCTAGGATGTCCCTTAGAATTGAAGGGGCGATAAAATGTTCAGACGCCCGCTAATTTTATTCCTTTTCGTGTGCTAAGTAAGTATGCAAAACTTTATATAATACATTTATATAATAATTTAGAAATGGAAAACTTGTATCACCTTCGTTCTTCCTCCACTTAACAATATCTTAACGATATTATCGATATAGCGTTAAATATCAATAAGTTATGATAAGATTTCGATAATCTACAGTCCTAACTCTAGTTCCATCACACATTTGCTTACACGCAGAGTTGTATATTAAAAAAAAACAGCTGTTTGCAAGGTCGCAGTTCTGTTCAAAACTTTGAGCCTCTTCAGGCAGGTCGAGTTGAATTTTTGCACACGTGTTTATCACATCCAAGGAAAATAAATCAGAGGGCGTCTCGCATAAAATTCTTAAATTTAAAAAAAAGTCACAAGGGACACCTTAATGTGGGTTAGATGATCGACAAATATTCGTGCAACAGAATCGAGGAGCTTACCTGCATCTGCGCAGCAGCCTGCAGTAACTTTATCCTGAAATGATTGGTCGAGCTGCTGTGACTCTTCTCCATGTCCTGGCGGAGTGTCTTGACGTCGTCCCAGGTGCAGGCCACCTTCATCAGCCAGTGGAAGTCGTTGTAAATGCAGCTAGGATACGTCTCGTCGATCTCGATCACAGGCAGGAAGTCCTCGTTGGTAACGAGCACCTTGTCTTCGTGGTAGAGCAAACAGGCCAGGAAGACCCCGCGCCTGAGGTTCTTCTGGAACTTGCTGGTAGCCGTGAATAGTTGTTTTATCGTGGTCTTCTTTTTGTGGTTGCGCCTCTGAACCGCTGGCGTCTCCTGAGTGTACTCCGGTCGTCTTATATCCGTGAACAGTGTGTTCAACTGCTCCAATCTGCCAGCGAACCTTGGCACTCTGCCGTCGATGTCCCTCCAGCCTGGAACAGCAAGGAACACTTCTACACCTTCCATCCACAGCGCGGGAAGCCTAACCTCGAGCGAACTGTAGGCACGAGATAAATCCGAGCGAGGTTGCACAGGAGCCGGCTCATAACTCTCAACTAACGTCAAGCTACGAAACAGGATCCCTGGGAAATGGAAAATGATCGTACTGCTGGGTGTTACGTGGGCAGGCGTCGAGTTCCTGAATCTGCTGTATCCCTTCAGGTTGCCAGCAGCCGCTCGGAAATGGTACTTCTGCCCCTGGACCAGCTCGTCGATTCTGCACTCTCTCTGCTTCATGTCCAGCACCTCCCTTTCCCCGCAGATTACAGAGAAGTCATCCTTGACGCTCCACTGGACCTTGAACTTGGTGCAGATGGGAGAGTCGTGGGAATCTGGCTCTTGGAACCTCACCGTCACAGAATTCGTCCCCGTAACGTCCACTGCGACCAGGAACGGCATATCAGGCGGCCCTGGAAGGATCATCGCGTTGTACCGTCTATTCGAACCGTCTTGTTTAATAAGCTAAGGTATCTGGGCTTTGAGAAGACTCACTCGCTTGATCGAACCCAAGCAACATCTTTCTGAGGGCTCTAGCTCGCCTCTCCCACAATGCTAGCTGCTTGTCCTCAGCGCTGCCGCCGCATCCCGTGAGATTGTTGTGCTGCGACGAAAAACTCGACCTGTGGCTGCTCGGCGGCTCCAGAAGGGTGGTACCGCCGCTACCGGAAGTGCTGCCGCCGAGCTCTTGGACCCTGTGCTCCGCTTCCGACAGCAACGAGGCCAGGTGACTGCCCAGGGACTCTGGAGACTTGACTGTGCAACAGAAACGAACTTCTATCAAATTCCTCGTGGGATTAAATTAAACAGGCATCTACTATGATGTGTATATACTATTCCGTGACTTCTGAGCAGAGACGGACTTTTATTTAAATAAAATTCTGAATAAAGCTGGGATTCAACTGGGAAGCTAAGTTAATTGTAAACTATGCTATGCGATGCTATGTTGTAACGTAGCTTTTGGAGTTCCATAAGAATGTTTTGAAGCTAATTTGTTTAAAACGTAGCATGGCATAGTTACGCGTGTTTAGTGTTTCTTTTCTTTGATGGAGTGACGCTGAGCAATACAACGATTCGTATACCGTGGGCAAGCTGATTTCGTTACTTCAATCATTCAGGTAAGTGTCCTCTATTGGTTGTTTTTGTTGTTAATATTCATAGTTAAACTACAGATATTGATCCAATTATTTGTTAGAGCGTTCTTAGATAAGTTCCTGTATTTTATTTCAATGAGTCTTGTATAGTTTGTACGTTATAACAGTTCTATGCTGAAGAACATAGCTGGGCACAAAAGTAACACGTCACTGCGAGGAGCAGTTGAATCCAATATTAACAATAGGGTTTTATAAAAATCATAAATTTTAGTTACTTTTGGGGCCGTTACACGAGATTCCATATTAAATCAAATACACAGTATCAAAGAAATGTTTGAAGCTGGTTATACTTTTTTATCGATACCTACTTAAAATATGTTTATTTAAATGTTTGTTTCTATCGTTTCTGACAATAAAAAATTTTATTTTGCTTTGGAAGAAGTGTTTTTACTTAATTCTCCTCAAAATAATTAGTATTAGTTTCGTCCCCATGGTTTCTTACTTTCGCCCTACCTCTGCAGGACAAAAGTAACAATGACAGACACTGAGGAAAATTGCGGTAACTTTTTTACTACTTATCGTGGAAGACTGGATTAATTTGTGGTCAAATGATAGACCAAGAAACACACTATCTTAAGGCATAATTTTCGTTTTTATATCTGTAAGAGGTAATTGGCAGCTAGGTCAAATGTAAAAAGTATTACATAAGCTTAGCTTCTCGGTGGATTCCCGGCTTAACGAATAAAAGTTAAAAAAAAGTCTATTAGGGATCACATTTTTCTTAAAACATTGAACTCCACTGTAACTTAAAGGGGGATTCTATCTTGTGGGACTGAAAAATAGGTGAGTATTTGTGAATTTTTTGCACGAAAACTGTTCTGCAAATTAATTTGAAATTTGACAGGCTATTTTGTAGTATCTTGAACTATTGTTCTGAATTTTTTTGTGACGGTAAACGTAAAAGCTTGGCAGATACAGTGCGATGACTGAGAGCGTTGAAAAAAGCTTGGCGTTGATCGAAAGTACCCTAAGGATTATCTGAAACCCAAAAATGAAAATAAATTTTTAATCTATTTGAATATGGCTACCTGTGGTGATAGATTACCGTTCCTTTTTTATTTAAAAAAGTTTTTCCCGATTTCTGGGCGGAATTCGTTTCATCTTTTTCAGAAGATTTGATTTTAACATTTTTTTATTTTCCTTAATGCATCTACTACCATAGATAGCCATATTCGTGTAGATTAAGAATCTTCTTTCCTTTTCGTGTTTCTGATAATCCTTAGGGGACTTTCCATCAACGCCAGTATCACCCGATTTTTTCCAACGCTCTCAATCAAAATTCTATATACATCTGCTATATTTTTTCATCGTCGCACGGAAATGCAGAATAATAGTTCAAGATACTATAAAACAGCCTGCCAAACTTCATTTTAATTTGCCTCACAGTCTTTGTACAAAAAATTCACAAAGAATCACCAATTTTTCTGCATCAAAGGTAGAATCTCCCCTTAACTTAAATTTAACTGTTATTCGAACCCAGGAGACGGGAGATAAAAATCTCAAGGGGCGCTAGAAGTTACTAAAACCTAACAAGACAACTGAAATTCTGAACGTCGCCTACTCAAGCCTAAACGTATTATCGTACAGAATAGAATGTTAAGGGAGAATCGAGCGACGGTCAACGGAGGCCGCGGCAACGTTTCTCGCGATTGTTCGACCCGATCCGCAGCCTCTTAAAGTACATGAATGGAGTTAGTTAGAGGCCGAGCTAACTGTCGGGGAAACGAGCTGACTTTCCCGTCGCTGGGACGTGGGGAAGTACCGAGGCGATGAGATCCAGAACGGAACAGTCGGAGGGCAGCGCGTAATCGGGCCAATTGTGCAAATCAACGTGGCTTGTCAGCGGAGAATCGCGGAAAAATGCTCGACGAGGATCCAAGCTAATTGGGTCGATTCAGTCGCGCCGATGTTTGCGAATGCAAAATCGCCGGCCAATTGCACGCGGGACCGGCCGGCCGCGTCTCGACCGATTGCACTCGCGTCGGATATCGATTGCCACTTTCTATCTGGACACGTAATACCCGCCCATATTATTTTACAGCTTTCGATACGGCTCGACGGGTATCAGTGGATCAGCGAGATATTAATAGGCGACAACGGCCTCCCTTCTCCCTCTAAACGCAACGCTTCATCTGCGCCAGAGAAAACGATGGGCATCCGTTAAAGAAGGGATTGCGTTAACGTGCAGTTTTATTTTTTTATTTAAAATATATTCACATTTCAACTTGTTATATATACCTATTACCTAATAGTAATAATAAATTTGTGAGAATTTAATACAGAAAATAAATGTAATAAATATATAAAAAGTTCTTTTTATATAATTTATATAATATGATTCTTGTCAAGGTAATAAATAATATAAGCGAATTAAAATCTTTTCAAGTCCCCCTCGAAATGCTTTTTAATTTCAGAAGCGATGGACGTATTCATTTAGGAGGCACGCGATGGAAGTGCAATTTAAATAGTTACAGAAGGAGAAACGTGACTTCCATTCTACGAACGTGTCGCGTTTGCATCTGGCAGCATTAAAAAAAAGGAGATTTTAATCCGAGAGACTTTAACGCCTGCATAAATCATGGCTGTTGAACTGCGTTACAACGTTAAAGTCCCCGGAGGGACGATCGATGGCGAATTTAACGCCAGTAACGCGGAGCGTCGACTACCGTTAATTAGAAGGTGGCGTAAAAATTGGAATATGTTAACGCGACTGTAACCTCACCCGTGAAATCGTACCGGCTGACTCGCACCCCTCCAGCGTAATTAACCAACGTGATTATGCTTTCGTTTGAAGTAGCTTAACGCGAGAAACTAATTAAACGATCAGGGATTAATGAACGAGACGGAAACGGCCGGAGGGGCACGAGCTAAGTGGATGAAACATCGGCAAAGGGCTGGGATTCCAAGCATTACGCACACTTAATACGTGTGTTCCAGCAGGAGAGCTTAAAAGCTTCGTCTCGTTACGTAATCGTATCGGGAATCGGCCGCGATATCGTTGCATCTCGTTGCAACATCGACGCCAGTCGTCGACGGTCGATGCCACCGCAGTGGCCATTTAAAATTCAAATTCATTCGTGCCCGACTGCCGTTACGCGCAAATGATTCCTGGTGCCTTGCGAACCTTTCCGCAGATCAGAATTCTGATAGACAGCAAGTTGCGAGGGATCCAACTGATTGCTTCGCGCTGCACCATGTGTTACGCTCCTTTTTTTTGCTGGGAAGTATTAGGTATTCTAAAACTAAGCCACAATTTCTATGCATCCACTTTTGAATAATTAACAACACTACTGGTATCCAATGGAGGTTCAAACGATTCTTCGGAATAGAATTCTCAGGGACTATTCGTCCCTTCTCGGTGGAAAACAAGTAAGAAGAATTTATAATTCGTAATTCGAAGCGCGATTCAGGGCTTGAATTATATATGCCCGTGCGAGGAAGAAGAGAGCGATTAGACGAGGGAGAGGAGATCGATAAAAAGTTCCCACTTTTCTTTTCACCCCGTCGCGATTGAAGCGCAATAAAGCACCGCTGGATTTTTGTTACAAACCGCGGAATCCTAATTGGAGTCCCATTCAGTTCGATTATTTCTCCACTCTTGAATCTGCAATTCTGTCGGAACGATCCGCGGCACTTGATCTCGCGACACGACTCTCCACTAGCGAACTTGTTTGCCGAATTTTTCAAAGTACTTCACCGCGGAAAAACCAGCCGGCAATTAATTCAGAGCGAAGTAACAGAAATTGCCGATGCCCCGACGATTCATCACGCCCACGCTGGCTTTGCACATTTTATAGCCTCTGTGCGAGGGAGAAATTTGCACTGGTATTGTGCGAAAGAGCAGGAGCCACGAGCTGTGGGAAAGGACGGGCAATTTGTCTGCCCTTGTACGCTAGCTGTTGCGTATCAGATTTTTCTATCACGGTGAAATATCAGTCACTGCCCATTGCGGGGAGGAAAATGGCCCTTTGAATGGAATTCAATTAAGGGGTTCCGGTCTAAAAATACATACTTTTTTACTTCATTTTTCGAAGGTTCAAACTTTTAGGGATACGTGTTTAAAAGGATTTGTTGAAATTCGGGAAGTTCCCGAAGTTATAGGCATTTTTGTTGAAACAGTGTTCCCAAAATCGGTGAGACCTGTGTCTCCAAAAGTTATTATCCAATTCGACTGAAACTTTTTTACTTTGAAGAATATACTTCTGGCTAGAGGGAAACCCAAAATAATTACAAAAAAATTGAAAATTTATAATTTTCAAAGGGGTTGAAAGGATGAAAAATACAGGAAAAGTGATTTCAAACTTCAAGGATGGTTATTATTAAAAAAAATATAATTTTTGTAATTTTCCTGGATTCTCCCCATAGCCAGAAATATATATTCTTCAAAATGAAAAAAGTTTCAGTGGAATCGGATAATAACTATCGGAGATACTAGTTCCACCGATTTCGATGAATTTTTCCGTCGCCTCGATTTCAACGACTCCCCAGTGCCGTCTGCAATGATGACTTATAAAACAAAAAATATATTCCTATAATTTAAGACAGCCTTAAAACAGTGCAAAAGGTCCCATTAAATTATATTCAATAATTTCCCTTTAATTAATTCCAAAAGATCACCTATTTTTATGGTCTCTAAACCGGAATAATTCGAATGACAAATGAGATTCGCAATGGAATTCGTGGATACTTACATTGATTACCCTCCTGCGCGCCAAACGCGACCAGCATTTTTGCGAGGGGCCTATTGTTGCTGAGCACCGCGACATCCAGGGCTGACAGGCCGTCGCTGTTCACGCTGAAAATCCAATTCAGACTGTTGTCACTCTTGGGGAAAGTATTGATCGCACGATTTAATCGTAACGATCACGTGCTGCTTTTCGCTCTCGAAAAGTTACGTGAGTTATCAAAGGACCTAGCGATTCGAGAAAGGTTGACCTTAATCCTACAACCGCGATGCTGGTAAATTTTCAAAGAACAGGCATAACTTCGCAAGTACCATCAATCGTAATATTTTCCATTCGATCTCGCGCCCGTTCCATTATTCATTCGTATACAGATCTTACAGCCCCGCGAGCAACGAGCCCAGAGTCCCGGCACCCAATAAAACTAAATTCCCGAACGAATTCAATGAAGCCTTCGCCCGACTCTCCGCCAGATCGCCAACTGTGTCCACAGACCCTCCACTGTTTATTTCTCATCAGCTATTTCCATTCACCGCGGCGGAATCCAGTTGTATTTTCTTTCCATAAGCTCGCCCCGCGGTCCAATAAATACACCAGAAGACAGTGGTAGTTCTTTTACGAGCCACCGTTGTCGTTAACTCTTGCCCCCCTTTCGTTATTGGCCCCTCGTAAACGCGGGCGCGTCCGGGGTCCCGGATCAAAAATTAAACGCAAGCATTATTGGCCATAAATTGCCGCGGTAAAACCGGAACGGAGCCAGTCGAATGGGTAAACGAGGGATCTCCTGATTTCCAAGCGTTACGATCTGTTTTTATTTAATTAGCGGGGGCGTGTTAATCAGCCTCTCGCCTGCAATCGCGCCCGGGGACAAAGCGTTTCATCAGGTTACATGGCTCCTGCCGGTGTAATCCTATCGATCCGTGACAGAAGGCTGGTTACACACGTATCGATCCCCAAGGGTAATTCGATTTCGTCCGGTGGATAACTGACGTTATCGTAGACGTTCCAGTATGCACACCCGTGATCTTCTGCTTCGATCCGGCTTGCTCTAATTAACTTCAACTACTGGCTTTTACATCGGACTTATAATTAATTGGCTTCTATATTCCGCACCTTCGTGAGACACAAACTGGTAAACAACTTCCCCTTCGTCGCTAAGCTACATTGAAATTTCGCGAGTCTGAAGCGAAGGACGAGATACGTGCTCCTTTGCTGTGTATCTTTGATTCCCCTTCCCTTCTAGGGACGGTGAAAATGCAGGGGATTCCTCGCAGAGCGTGGATGTGCGATCCACTTCAATTTCGTAGACCAAGATGGTCACGGGAGGGCGAACAGCTGGTGTAACAGTTGTGGTAGTTAAAAGTATCGAAAGAGTCGAGTACTGGACCGAAGACTTCTCGGGCAATTTTTAAGGTCGAGTACTGGCACGAAGTTCCTTAGAAAAATGTTCCCAGCAGAGTGTGAAAGCTGTACTGTCGGAAGGGGAACGTAAAACCTGAGCCAGAGGGAAAAGGTACGATAAGAAAGCGAAATCCAGCGATCGAAAAGTGTTACGTTGAATGCGCGATGGATGGATGGTGGTCGGGCGTCGATAATCGGGGCAATTTCGACGGTGAATGGACCTTTAACCACTCGAAATTAGCGCGAAGGGCGGTGAATGTAGGACGCGTGTCGACGCGCTGATCAAAGCGGTGACGTATCGATGCCAATCAGAAAGGGAGGCAGCTGTAATGGATTCCGAAACTCGGATCCGGATCCCAGAATCGACGTGTTGCGTCGAAACCGACGTACTCTTGCGTCGTAATCGCCGCTGAATGCCCGCTCGCTACCGTGATAATCCGTTTATCCACTTCTCTCATTGTCCCCGTTTACTAATGGCAGCAGCAAAAGCGCGTTTGTCCAAGAACGTAATTGCTGGCGATCACCTGACGGAACTGGGTGGTATAGTTTATTTCCCCATCTGCAGGCAGAGCCACGTGACTTCTCATAGAGTTTTCCAGTAATGAAATTCGCAAATTTCGGGGGCTGTTACGCGAGAATAACTTAGGGCGGTCACACCCCTTTTTCTGAACGTAGTTGTCGGGACACGTCAATTTTCAATCAGCTGCTGTTAAGAAATTATCTGTTCCACTGAGTCGCAAAACTTCGGAAATAAACTTTGAACCATGCAGAATATATGTTCGTCGTTGAAAATTAAGATTTACAGTATCATCATATTTAAAAAAAAAATTGGAGGCAAAAGAGTTACAGAAGTGTTTTGCTTAAAAAATCATACCTGTCATTAATTTTTAATATTTCTAGCTAAAAATCTGTAGTCACACTCCTGAGATATACTACTTTAATGAAAGAAATTAAAAAATTGAATAAAAATAGGATTTTATAAATAAAATACCTACATGAAATTCAGAATTACATTTTGTGTCGTATATATTTTCATCGTTGAAAATTAAGATTCACAGTATCATCATATTTCAAAAAAAGAAATTGGAGGCAAAAGAGTTACAGAAGAAGTGTTTTGGTTAAAAAATCATACCTGTCATTAATTTTTAATATTTCTAGCTAAAAATCTGTGGTCACACACCTGAGATATGCTACTTTAATGAAAGAAATTAAAAAATTCAATAAAAATAGGATTTTATAAATAAAATACCTACATGAAATTCAGAATTACATTTTGTGTCGTATATATTTTCATCGTTGAAAATTAAGATTCACAGTATCATCATATTTCAAAAAAAAAATTGAAGGCAAAAGAGTTACAGAAGAAGTGTTTTGCTTAAAAAATCATACCTGTTATTAATTTTTAATATTTCTAGCTAAAAATCTGTGGTCACACTCCTGAGATATACTACTTTAATGAAAGAAATTAAAAACTTGAATAAAAATAGGATTTCAATAAATAAAATTCTTCTCATTCTGGAAGCTCTATTTTATAGAGAATACCTATCTACACGAAATTTAGAATCACATTCTGTGTCGTTTCGACCCAGTCTGACAACCGAGGGTTAAGATGAAAGTCAAATGCATTATAATTTAGCTCCTAGCTGTCCCCCAAAATAATTGCAATCTTTCTTGACGCTCCTCCGACAAATGGCACTGTGGTACAGTACGTTTAAATCGATTGTAAAATCGACCGTGACGCGAGGTGCAGTTTGCATGCAGAGTGCTACGCGTTTGCAGATCCTCAGGTCGCTCGTTCCCAATTTGTCGCCTTCGCAATCCGACCAATTGGCAATCCTCTCCGAAGCTTGGTCAAACTAATCTCGTTACCCACGAAACGCACAGATACGTCACGACAGATCAGGGAACACCCGCGAACAAGGATTCGTCACGAGCTTCCTCCGAGCCCCTGGACAACCATACCTCGAATAATTCTCAACGACCGCGTCGCGAACTTTTTCCTCGCAGACTCGATTAAAACCAGGGAGTAACATCTGGGTCGTAAACACGCCTCTGTGCGCTGCCACGGCGTGTATCGGATGTTTCGCCTGGCAGTCGAAACGCGTGCGAGGAGAACTTTTCGGAAAGCAACCGGGCCAGGTCGAATTTCCCTCGTAAATCGTTGTCGATGGTTCTAAAAGGTAGGTAACTCGTCAAGTTGCAGCCTCTACTCGGAGACGCGAGGTTTCCAGCCGTGAATCCCCCGCGCCGTGAATTACTATCGAGGGCACGACCCTTGTAAAACGAGCTGGAATATTTTTCCACAGTGCTCGGCTACTTTCGACCATTCTTGCAGCGAGAAATGGTTCCTCGGTGGCTCTTCGACGGCCGCTGTTGACGTTTCTCGCGATGCGATCCTTCGGGGAGGATGTGCATAGAGAAGGGCGAAGATAAATTCATTTTATCGTCGGTTGTCAAAGGTGTCGTTGTTGCTATCGACGGAAAGGGGAAGATGAACGACTGCGGCGATAAAACGAGACTCCCCCGCAATTGCACGCCCACTTTCAGGGTACAAAGCCCATTGAACGCCGCGAATACATAATTACGAGCACGGAGGAAGGCTGTCCGTTGCGTGAGCGTTTTTTTTTTTTATTTTTTGAGAAATTCCGAATCGATGAACTCTCGCGGAGACTTCCTAGAGTCTTATGTTGGACTGTCGCCGTTCAGTCTTTTGTTAATTGGCTTGCTTTCTGCAACGGCTCGGGGAATTAAGTAACGGCTGTGATTAACCTACATCTAGACCACGTGGATGATACTGTTGCAAAGATCTTCGCGCTTGCAATCGGCGCGTCACGTCGGGTTCTTTTTGTTATTCGAACAAATGCTGCAGCTTGTACAATTGTTAGGAATAGTTATGTATCTTTCGCGCAAAGAGTATAGGGTAAACGCACCAGTAAATGAACACTTGTTGATTCCTCGTGCTGCAGAAGTTGTTTGGATATGAAGCAAGAAATGAAAAGAAGTGTCTAATTAATCAGTTGCTTACTTTACTCATTTTAATAAAAAATGTCCATTCACTGGTACATCCACGTTGGGTTGTTTGAGTGTAGGAAAGATTTGCGGAGGAAATGTGTGAAAAATTCCCTTGGAAGCGGAATGCTTCGAGAGTAGAATTTAAATGGTGGATCAACTCACCTGTTCACGTCCACGTCTGTCGACTCCAAAATGGTCCTGGCCTTGTCCAGATGGCCATGTTCCACGGCCGCGAAGAGAGCTGAAAGATGAAACAGCAAGGCTGTATTGCGTGTAAAGCGTGGGCCACGTTTTGCGAGTCTGCTAACAATATTCAAGAAGCTTTAAACTGTTTTGTAGTAATTCCCTAGCACTTTTAAGTTCACTGATTCTCGCCTGCTAATGCGTAAACAGAGTACTGTGCGTACTCGAGGAATTGGAGCTGTTTTGGGTAAACAGGAAATATTGGAGCTTAAGGGGTCGTGCCTAGTTGGCAGGCATGATTTTTGGGATTTTTTTGTGGAAAATCTAGTGTATATTATTTACAACTGTTTGCTCATTTTAAGAGTACATATACTCGGCAACTCTCAGTAATTTTGTTATAGAAGAATATTAAAAAATGAGGAAAAAATGAAGAAGATTCTATTAGTATATGAGTTTATCTACTTGGTGGATGAAGAATTTTTGTTTTCGATGAAAACTCTATTTTTAATTCAAGGAAAACGAACAATTCAGACATCGAAAAATCATGATTTTGCGTTAAACGGCCGCCATTTTGGCTGAAATAATTTTTTTGAAAAATCCTTCGTTCGCGAACTAAATAAACTCATATACTAATAGAATCTTCTTCATTTTTTGATTTCAGACAATCCGGCTCTGAGAAATCGTGCTCACCGCAAAAAAAAATAGCTTCCGGGAGAGTGGCTGTTATTCGTTCATTTTTTAATATTTTTCTATAACAAAATTACTGAGAGTTGCTGAATATATGTACTTTTAAACTAAGCAAACAGTTGTGAAAAGTATACATTAGATTTTCCACAAAGAAATCCCGAAAATCACGCCTGCCAACTAGACCCCTTAAAAGAACCTGAGAATTAATTCAAAGCTCTCGATGATAAATTCAAAGAGATCGATGAGGAACGAAGAGACGAACGTAAAATAAAAAGAAAATACCATGCAGGTGTATGTTGAGGGACTGTGCCGATAAAGGATTGATGTGCACCGACGATACGTTATTCGCTTGCTGATGTGGCTGCTGCTTTTTCTTCCCGAAACCCTCCAGGAACTCCATCCCTTGCAAAGAGTACAACTCTGCGCGAACATAAACGAAAGGAACCGAATGAAAAGTAAATAAAACGAGTAATTGGCAAGGCGTATAAATTAGAAATGAAGAAAATAAATTGAAATTCGTGTCTCTCGGTATTTCTCACCGGAACCGTTTCCTTATAAAATGAAAAACGAAGAGAACTCGAAAATTCTAAATGCTACAAGGAACGGAACGGAAACAGCTCGAGGAATAATTCTACAGCATCGTATCACAAGCTCCTCGAACTTTCCCATCGCAAGTACTTTCCGAATAGAAACAACTCGGAGCTTCTCGATTCACTTAAAGCCCCGATTCACGCCAGTGGAACGTTAACCGTATAATTACAAATAAAAAATTCAGAACAACTTCAGAAACAGATATTCATCCTGCACTCCCTTCGATGCTGCCCAACTTCCCACAAAAAAAGACCCGAAAAATCCAAAGGACTCTGAATGAACGTAACGGGGAGTCCGTTTTACTAATTAAAAACCTGATGGCCCGTACTTGATCCGGAGGTGGTCGTAACGAGGACCCTATCCTGCCCGATGGACTCGTGGTCCCTCGAATCCTTAATGGACTTCTTTCTGCCCACGGATACTTTGCTGCGGAAGCTGCTGCCGCGAGCGTTCGTCCAGAAGTTCGCGATATTATCCACAGTCCTGATCCTGCAGGACTTGGAGGAGCAGACGGAAGTGGTCCTGATTATCTCCGGGGACTTGTGCCCCTTGGAGGCGAGGCTGTCTACCTCGCGGAGCTGGCAATCGAAATTTCCCGCGTGCTGGACGCTCAAGCTTGCCACCGCCTCCTCGTCCTGCAGGACCGCGTCGTTCACGGACAAGCTCCTGACCTTCCCCGCGGGGATCGAGGCGCGAAGTCCTCCGTTGTTGGACACCGAGGTCTCCTCCGCGTCGTACCGGCGAGAATCCAGCACCAGCGTGAGCCCCGCGTCCTGGCAGGGCTCTTCCAAGGACGAGCCATCCGGACGCTCGCCGTCAACCGCCTCGCGGTCAGCGCTCTCCGGCTCGAAGAGGAAACTCGAGACGGAAGAGTCCAAGGAGCTGTCCAGGTAGAAGGTGGGATTCTCGTAGGACACCCTCTCGTCGGGACAAAGGATGTCCTTCTTCTCTCCGCAGGACGTCGGCGGACACTCCTCGTTGCTCTTCCAACGAAAGATCTGCCCCAATTTCGGCGACACCTGGCTGTCCTTCTTCGAGGATTTCTCCGTGTCCTTGCGACTTCTTCTCATTATCCTGTCGGTCAGGCACAGCTTGGTCTTCAGGTCCTTGGAGATCCCGCGCGACTCTTGGTCCCCCGACGGGGCCGAGTGCTTGCAGAGCTCTTCGACTATCTCTTTGCTTTCTCTCGAGGGATCAGCTGGAAGGATCGCGTTCATATCTGCTTTCGTAGCAGGACTAGAGGACTCCTCGAGCAAGGGAAGCTTGCTGCGCTGCTTCCTAGACTTCTGGTCCTTCGGAGCAACAGGAGCCAGATCGAAGCCGCCGTTCAAACGCAGGCTGGCGTGGCTGCGGAGCTTCGACATCAGCTTCAACGACGCTCGGAAGGACCTCGACCTCTTCAGGGTCGACATCCTGTCGCTGGACGATCGCCTCGAGAGCAATTCCATCTTGGGACTGGACGCGGAGGATTTGCGAAATTTCATCTGGAGGGCCCTTCGATTTCTGCCGATTCCTTTTCCTAAGTTTCCTCGCGGTCCTCGGGATATTATAATTCAAGGAGCTATCGTCGCACGCTGATTATCACAAGTTCCTCTTGTTCTTAGGATATCCGAAATACTTAATAAAACAGTCTCTTCGACTGTATCTACGCGTATATATTATTCTCGCAACTCTTTGGTCAAAGGAAGACTCGACTCGTTTCTCCTGGGATCCTTCAGGCACTTCTTTGGTCGGATAACGCTGGAACACGAACGGACCGCTATTGCAACGGAATAATAATCACAGTATACCGGCGGTCCTTTCTCTAGGAGCACACGATGAGTTCAGTCGCGATAATTTCTGGCGTTGTAAAAAGGACACTCGCCGGACGGGTCGTATAAAACTTTACGCCCTCTATTAAAGGACATAATGATCGAGGCCTTGAAAAATATATCCCTCCCCTCGCTAGGATATATATTTATGTATAAATGTCCACTTGGATTACAGAGCGGGACGTTAAAACTTAAATACGATACACCTCGCTTCCCACCGGGGTTGATAGTCACCTTTACGACGCAGTTAAAACCAGTAACATGTGCAATATCACACTTTCACCGGTCGAGATGAAAAGCGTTGCACCCATGCAGCAGAAATAAAATTGCTCGATGAAAAAGGCCGATGAGATCGAACGTGAATTACTGGAAGCCTAAAGTCCAGCGCGATCCTTCTCCCTTTGACTCACCGAAGCCAGCACTGATCTCGAAAACGGATATCGAAGAGCATCGCACAATGGAAGCACAGAGAAGGAAGCCGGTCACGTGCCTCCGGGAAACTCCCAGCAATCGAATCTGCGAGGAAAGGAATGCTGACTTCACGCGACGCGAGTCGTGCCCGAGCGTTAAATCGCGAGAAACAAAGGGCCACGAATTGATACGTGGCGTTCGAGGGACTGGATGGCCGAGCGAGACGATTTTATTATTTACTTGGGAGAGGCCACGGCAATTCCAGTGCGCCGCTCGCAATTGCCCATTACGAAGAAGTGGCCCGAACACGTCGGCCTCTTCCTCCTCGAGACGAGCGTGACAATTTGTTAGCCCAATCAAATTTATTGCTGGCGTCCGTGGTCCGCCGCTCGGGATCGGCCAAGATCGAGGGCGTTGCATCGGGACCCGTCGCGACTCCAGCGCGAGTCTTGTTTGCGAATAAAGGGAACGATCGATTACTACGGTGGGGTGGGCGATAGCGTTCGGAGTTGGGTAAACTTTGGCAGCGTGTACCTACCACGGGCTTTGAAGGGAACTGTGTGTGCCGCCCTAATCGAGAGAATTGAAAATTCTGCGGCCCCGAATTACACCCTTCGGAGCTAAACCTGGGGTCGCCCTGGGAATACGAACCGCCCGTGCAACGTATCCAACTCTGTGCACTGATTGCGAGGATCGAAGCGGTGGGTATTGGCAAACGATTGCACTTGCAATCGCACTGGACTTGATTTAAAATGCTCTGTCGAACTTTGACGAGAACTGTTCGAGGACAGCTCGCCGGGAACAATCGTTTGTCTCTCCGTTTCTGTTTTAAAAATACGCCAGGCGGATTGTTTACAGGGAAAGCTTCCTACGCTCCTCTACGCGAACAGTTATCAAGCAACTCGGGTAGGTACTCTATGAATATTCCGTTAGCGAAGCAGGTTGGAAGGGAAGGAAGCATTCGTGCATCCAGCAAAGTTCCGAGAGACTCCGGAGAAACTCCTCGAGTAACCGAACGCCCGACGGTTTGTTATTGGTTGCAACGAGGATCCGGGATGGTGAAATAATTACGCGGTAGTTTTGCGAAGCCACCTTACCATCGCGACGATCGTTCCCCGCACGATAGACACTAGGCTTCGTCATCGCACCGTACTCAACGATCTGATCTCCAATCTCGAATCACGCAGGGATCGGGCTCGCTTCCGCGAACCCGCTCGGCCGTGGAACTCCAATTTTTCGCGGATATAAACACGACGGGGGGGGGGGGCGGAATAATCGAGCGACAGGATCTACCACTGCAAACAAGAGGCGCGGGAAACATTCGCTGGAACACAGGTAGGCAATTAGCGCGATACGTCGGGGGGGATCGACGAGCGAACGAATGATAGTTGTAGAAACGAGCGGGGACAAGTGGAAGTTAAACAGGCCGAGGGAGAAATGGTATTATAAATCTATGAGCGCGATTAGATAACCGCGACAGATACAAGACTCTGCAAACACGAATTACGGCCGCGCAGATGGCCGAGTGAACGTTTGTAAATACGGATAAATAATAGAAAAAGGAAACGGGGGGAGGGAGGGGGGCTGTAAAAATGAGAGTGCCGTGGAACAAACGCGCGTAGGCAAAGGTACAAGCGTCCTGACGCCATCGAATCGATCGAGAGGAGTAAAGCCGCCTCTTGGGACACAGATTGGTGTTCGTTAAGGCTAACGAGGTAATTACGGGCCGTTGGAATGATAATGGGATAATTAGAGCACGATAAGTAAATCGTTAGAGGCTTGATTCGCGTAAGATCCTTGGAAGGTACTTCGTGAAATCGAGGGAATATACTTCAACCTGCTAAGGAATCACCTAGCAATAGTTCTTGGCTAAAGTTCTGTAAACAGGGTTAAGTTAGGGAGAGTCCGGCCAGTGTTGATATTTTAAGACAGGCGCGAGATAGGGCACTGTGTGTCATTGATACGAAAGAAATGAACGCGCTTGTTGTTAATCTTGCATCGACCATTGTCACAAAATCATATTTAAATTATAGGAAACACTTACGACTTTATGCGTGTCTGAAAGTTTTTAGACCAGCCCACACAGCACCATAACATTGCAACGACAATTGCAATATTGCACCGCATCATTGCAGAGACGTTGCAGGTTCACTCCCATGTCCACCTTAACAATATTGCAGGAGTGATTTCTTGCAAAGTTGCGGCAACGTTACAGATACGTAGTCCTGCAACGTTCCGGCAATGATTCTGCAACGAAACGGCAAAATTGGGACAATGATCCTGCAACTCTTGCGGTGTTATAATATAATATTACCGAAATATTGTAGGATCATTGCCACTGAAACATTGCGCGTCGATGTGCGCGCAATACTGGCAAGATATTGTAGAATCATTGCCACTGGAACATTGCACGTCGATGCGCGCGCAATATTGCCGAAATATTGTAGGATCTTTCCCACTAAAACATTGCGATTGCAACGTGTGCGCAATATTGCTGCAATATCACAAGAACGTTGCCACTCAAATATTGCACTGCAACCTGCAGTAACGCAATATTGCAGCAACGTTCCTGCAATACTACTGCAACGAAGTGTGCTGTGTGGGAGGTTACAGTGCTGGTGACATTTGAAAGACAGGTAAGTTTATTTACACTACACCGATATTGGGGGATATAATATGCATAAAACTACAGTGTCACCCCAACAATACGTATGTATTCGTTTTTAATTTATTTCGACAAGGCGATCGATTCACTCCCTTGATTATGGGATAGTCCGCCGACCACATGTGTTTTTCTTACTGTAAACCCATCTTCAAATTCAGGGAGCGAAAATTCCATTCTACAAGATAGTGATGTGTCGTTAAAAGCCTGGGGCGAAAAAGGAATGCGTGGGATGCGGAGAAAACTATTTCGAAATCTCGAAAAGTGACGATTGGATTAAACGTGTGCACCGAAGCCGTTGCTTTCATGATACTAGATGCTCAAAGTACCAGAGTGTTTGTGATTTACATGAAAAATTGAAGAAGAAATAACATATCAATTAACTTCTTCGTGTATTATACTTTTTGCAAGCTACTTTTTGTTATTTTTCAAGGTCGGTCTCACCCGTAGTGGATGGACGGTCTATCCCCGACATGCGGGTGAGACCGACCAGTTGCAGTGCCAATATTTTTGCTTGAAAATGAAAATAAATATTTGAAATTATCGCACGCTATAATTTATATATATCCTAAATTGCTTGGGCTTCGCTTTAACGCGCCTAAAACGACAAAAATGTGAGAAACAAAGATGCTACGATTTCTTTTCCAAAAAGTGGTCGGACTCTCCCGGACTTACCCTATAAAACCCATCGTCTCTCATCTTCCATCGAAACTGCTTTCTACTTTTCCCAGTTGTCCCTCGAAGTTCAACGAATATCGCTAAAGAATTCCCTTTTCTCCTCGCTCCTTCGCTTATTAACCTATCAGTCCTTAATAGCGCGTAATGGCCCCCGAGCCACGGCTAATAAGACTCGATTAATACTTAAGTAATCAGACAGCCATCATCTACTTCCTCTACCCTATTAATAGACATAACACCTCCATCCACTGTTTCCACTCGTTCGCTGAATCTTCCCCATCTAAAAGCACGTCAGCCAGACCCTAAGCGACGTTTCGCCCTTAAACTGTCCAAGGATTCCGTCGTTTAATATCACCGCACCGAATCTTCGCCTCTCACTTCCCCGTCGGCGTTTAATAAAGACGCTCCATCGATTTCACGACCCTCGCAATGGCGAAAGAGAACGGTAGAAACAAAGGAATGGAAAAGGATGCAGGCAGTCGGCCGTGTCTTGTTTTAACGCCCATTGTGCTAATAAACGCTAACAACGCTTCCGTTTTCTCATTCCGCCGCGCGATTACTGTCTCACGATTCACGTCGCGGTAGATCCTATCAACGATACCGCTCGGCCAGATTTCCTCTGCGCTGGCGAGGACAGAAGCAAGGGTTTACGGCTTGTATCCTAGCTTCGGGCCTGTAATTTCCTCGCCGAGCCTTTATCCAATCATTTTCAATAACCCTCTCTGACATCAGCTTCTCAAGCGAGTCGAATATGTCTTCTAACATAAGATCGAGCAGGGAATATCTACTCGAAAGCTGTTAAAGTATCCGTCACTCGCTGAAAGTTTCAGTTCTGCAGCGAGGATAAAAAGTAGAACCTCTCTCTATCCCTCAGTTAGAATTAATATCAACTGGGATATTATCTTATTCCGCAGAAAGAATTATAAATTATTGCTATTATTTGCCGCACAATCGTGCTGGTCGCGGGCCAACACTCCGGGAAGAGGATTTTTCCCCCAGCGATAGAAAGGAGGAGGAAGTCCGCGTTTCGAGGCTCCGGCGTGTCGGCCCTCGACTTCAATCCGAGGATATTACTCTCCCCGAGGGGCGAATGGAATTAGAACTTTTACTACTTCCTCGGGCAACGTTCGGGGGAACTTCTCCGCGGCCGTTAAGAGAACGCTAACGAAAGTGGATTATATTAGAGGGACTCGCAGCCGCGTTCTCCAGCCAACGGCGATGAATAAATCCGACGGGCGGAACGCGCACGCGACGCTTTAAAGCCGGAGGAAAAGCGAGCAAGAGTAGTCGCTTTGAGTTTGTAATAACTCCCGGTTGGCGAAGGGTAAACGATCGGCAGGCGCCCGCTTGGTGGTTAAAAAGACCCCGAGCGAGGGAAAACGGACGTAGAAGCGTGGGCTGATAAACCTGCGTCCAAGCCGGCCCTCGTTCTCGCGAGCTACGAATTCTATCAACCACGCGGAGAGCACTTCGGAAGCTTCGAGGATCGTAGAAACCGCGACGCTTCCGATACCGGTGAGAAATATCGCGCGTCGAGCTTCCTGTTAATTCCGAGAAGGCGGGCTTACGCTCGATCCAATTTAACGAAGAAAGTCTGATAAGCAGGGAGGAAGTGCCGTCTGAACAAACGCCAATTAACCGGCTTCTGTCAACGCTCGCTATTTACCCCTCCCTCCAGTTTATGGCGTCGCCCTCGTTATCTTTCCTTCGATAAACAACAATCTACTTCCTCCGCACCGGCCGTGTACCGTTCTCCTCGTTGCTGCGCGCTACGTTGCTACGCGCCTCTGCCCGCGACTCGCGAACCGTGGAATTAATGAATCGGCGGGGAAAAGTTCCAAGAGCACGCGAGAACTGGGAAATCACCGCGTGGATTCCTGCAGCGGCTCTCGTTAGGAGAGTAATTGCTTGGAAAACTCGGCGATTCGGGTCGCCGAGGACCTTGATGGCACGCGCGTTACTTTGGAGAGGGTGGGGGGGGATTCAGCTTGGATTAATCTAGGTGTTATAATGAACCTGGATTGGAGAGAGATGCACTAGATTCGGAGGTAGTGAATGATTTAGTAAGAAGAGCTGCTGCGTCGCGACGTTGGAATCAGGGCCGTTGTAACGAATTTCAGCGCCGTGGGATAAAAAATTCTGGCGCCCTAGCATCCAAGAGCAGTGCTGGATTTACCCTTAGGCTAACAAGGCTGAAGCCCAGGGCCCCTCGTTCTAAATATTTTCTTCGAAAAATTAGCAGATTTATTAACTTGTATCTTTAATGTTTATTTACGTTAATGTTATTTTATTATTAATATTCACGGGATAAACCGTTTGGTACAATGAGGTAATAATACGGAGAGACATAATGCATATATCAAAAACATAACTAATCCGAAGAGAAACGAAAGAGAGTGTATATAGTAATTATAGATTAAGAAATTATGGAATACCTTTAAGAGAGCATCTTAAAGATGCTAGGGATTGTCTAAATAAATCAATGTTCTGATAGATACTGTTAGCGGGGTTGGACATGGATGTTCGATTTAAACAGCTATAATAACCATATACCGTGCGACGAAGTTCAGTATGAAACAGTAAATAATTCCTAAAGCTACTTGAAGGTACATTTAGAGAGAACAATTGAATGATCGCAGGACAAGGTATAACACCTTTGACAATTTTGCTTACAAACATGATATCAAACATCTTTCTTTTATTACTTAATGGCTTGATATTTAATTTATTGGGAATTATTTCCTAGTTATGAGAATCAAATGCCATGTGATGACCACTATGTTTGGCTGCAAGTCTTAAAAATTTGTGTTGAACACTCTCAATATTGTTGATATAAGATTTCCAGTATGGAGACCAGATTATACTACCGTATTCCAAAATAGGCCTGGTCAGCTGACAATATAGTATTTTCACAGTGTTAGTATTGTTAAGAAATTTCGAGATCCTACGGATAAGTTTCTGTTTCTGCAATGAGTCGCAAATGATAGATCTGACGAAAAAGTTATACCTAAATCTTTGACACTGTTAAGTATAACATAATTAATATGACATTTACTTAAGTTAAGAGATAATTTATTGGTAATACACCAATCGCGAAGTCTATTTAGACCATTCTGGATTAAGTTATGTTTTGATATTCAATTATTTAGATTATACGAGTAATTATGATAAAAAAAATCAAATCAGCGTCATTTTATTTTTTACATTTAACCGAGGGCCATAAATGTTCAGCCTAGGGCCCCCCAAAGATAAATCCGGCTCTGCCCAAGGGTGCAATTTCTTTGCAATCGGTGCAAGACAGTATATCGCAAGTCCGCCAAGGCAAACACGCACAAAAACAATGCCCGCGAACGAAATTTTTGTCTCCAAAATCGAAGAGAAAAAAGCATTTCGTCGTATTTGATTCTCATGCGCCCTTGGGTCACGGGTGTCCCTGGGCTACAACCCATTTAGCCTTTTCGTAAAGGTGGCCCTTGGCTGGAATCGAGTGATCTAACATTATTCGCTCGAAGAGGCTGCGACATCCGTTTGATCCGGTATCGATAAGCGAATGGCAGCACGCGAGAGGAATGCTCGATGGGGAAGGCGATCGGGGAGCTGGTTATCTCAACTGTTGCGATCCGTCAGGGATCCGTACTCCCAGATGTGGTCCTGAGCTATCGCGAACAAGGATTGGCTTTTTACGACTCACTAAATCTGGCCTCTTTATAGAGAGTTTATAGCGACGACTTGGTCGCAAGTACTTATCTTGCTGCGCGTTTCGTCGAGTTTTTAAGGAGGAGTGATGGGGAGTTTCCTCTGTAATCCTCCGCGGACGGTGATCATTTTGATGGTTTGTCTGACACGAGGGACGGGCACAATGAGTTCTTTGAAAAGGCAGTTTCGTTTGATGCCTCGTGATTTCAACTGTGTGGAATTCGAGAGCAGGGTCCTTTAATGGGATTAGATCATACGGGCGCTACGAGAAATTCATCTATAAAACTCTAATAACTCGTGGCATTTGAATTTAAATTTCCTTCCAAGCGGGTGCCTTTTTCTTTCGAGGATAAAGAAACCGAAGCAACGAAGATAAATTGCTCGGAAAGTCTCTTATGCATTCGTGGCTAATTAGACGGTGTTTTCGTCGCTAATGAAGCTGTTTAAAGTGAACAGAGAATCGCCTATTCAACCGAGATAGCCAACAGTTCGAGACTTCGAGTAGAGAAATCAGGTGCAGAGAAAAGCTTTCACGGCGCAGCCTGCTTCTCTTGCGACTACATTGGAATACTCAAAGGGGCATATTTATTACCGAAAAATAGGCTAGCTCGGACCAAAGACACCCTCGCTGAAACGATTACAGTGTACCTCTTTGAGCCGTTGTCCTTCTTATCAGGACACTGTCTGCGATAAACTGTAATCTACTTCCTTTCCGGCGCGGAGCAGTTCTTTGACACTGACGAACGCCTCCTTCCGCTCGCAGAGTGCTTCGAACCTGCTCAACAACCATACCCAACTAATTCCAATAACACGCTGCTACAAGTAGCGAACGATTAGCGCGAAGATATCAAGGCATAAAATCCTGTCGAAGCCTCGCGTCTGCAATTACAGAAATACCCCATCTTTTTTGAAGATACACAAACGTGATTATTAATTAATATATGGACCTAAAATCCGAGCATCGAGCTGCGAAAAATGGCTCGAAAAATAAAGAAACAGGAATTGGTAAGACGATCTAGTGTACCGAGAAATAGAGTTGCAGAGAGCAGGAGGAAGAAGCAAGGTGAATTATCCTTGGCTGACATGAGTGGAAATGGAGGATAGAGAGGTATCGGTGTTCCTGGCGAAAGAAAATGGCTGGAACCGCCGGTGGGAAAGCGTCCGTGAGCGATCTACTTATGGTTATGCAAGCTTCCATGCATGGAGGTTTACCTCGCAAGGACGCACGTGCGTCCCGTTCACTACCGTTCGAATACCATCGAGAGCAAGTCGACCGTTCAAGCCGAGATAGTGCTCATCGTGTTCCCCGGGAAGGAGAGAGAACCGCTCTTGTCTGGCAACAGCCATTCCTGCCATAACGCAATCTACACGGGCCGGCAGAGATTCCTTTCAACAATCGCGCAGCTAACACGAAAAGGGATCAGCGATATCGTTGTTTTATCAAGATCGCCGCTATTACCTCGACGGATCCTGTTTTATTATCTCCGAAACAGCTAATGCAACTCGGCTCGAAGCACGCAGTTTCGAAGTTAAATTGGAATTTATCGCGATGGAATTGGCACCCGCGTTCGTTTATTGTGCTAACAGATGTTGTTCTGTTTAACAGCTGCGCTTCGACCAACGGGATGCATATACCTCGTTCTGTCATTTGCTTGTCAGAGAAACGGCCAAGTAGCGTAATTAAACGCTATTATTGTACTTCCATGACAGAGAGTTACGAGTGCGCCTCGAAGAGTGCACGAAATTCGCAGAGCCCGTCTGCTTTTGGTTAACGGAATAGTATTTCGTCAACCGCTGAGGATTAAGAGTTTAAAAAATTCCAATATTGGCGGAGCAAATATTTTTTCGCGAATGAACAAATACCGCGGTCTGTGAAATAAAAGGTGAACTGCGAGCATGTTTTGAGTACGCTGGGCGGGTATAGAATCGAAGTAGAATGGAATTTCGGGGGTGATCGAGGTGGATTTCACTCGAGAAATAGAATTTTGCAACGAAAACAGGTGTCAGGCAGGAATGACTGTCCCGTAAGCGAGAAACGCCTGTCGTCCGTGTAAATTACCTCTATATCCAGCGATCCATCCGCGACATTTATCGACTTTCTGACAAAACGACCATCCCGTTTATACATACATATATCAGCACCACAGCGTAATCCTCGGTTTCGTTAATTCGGTTGTAAGACGTCGAAACATTGAGGGATTTAATCACAGAACAAATTACAGCACAGTTCTCTCTGCAGCGTGAGCTTGGTATTCTCAAACGGCCCCTTTAACTGCACCCCCAATACCACTAACCGTAGCTTTACACATCTCCAAATCTTCCACGACAAATACAGAAGAGCAAAGGTCTCGGTGAAACAACGTCACAAACCAGTTCGCATCCTCCGAGCGAACGATCGATTCCTCGTCCGTTACCGACCGAGGGGGGGGAGGAGGGGGCCCCGTCCTTTAGGGCTACGCGTCGTCTGTTTCGAACTTAGCCTGTCACTCTCCTCGCGTTCTTCGCACACTTATCCGTTTCCAAGTATCTGTTCGTCCCACCGGCGGACGTATTTCGCGGCCGATTCTCGCCACGCCGATCGAGCCACTGTTCCTGCACGCCTTCCATGTCGTTCCCTCGTGGTCCTCGATCCACGCTTCGAGCGCCACTCGTCCTTTCTTCCTTCCAGGCACTCACCTCGCGTACGCGCCAACTTTCACGATCATCGAACGGATAATCGTCCAGCAGGAACGTCACATTTCTCGCGACACTTCTACCCGCGTTGTTTCTCTAGTTTTCCGACGCATCAAGGCGACTGGTTTCGGGCAGCCAGCGACAGCGATGTGGTATTACTGGCGGGTACACATGGAACGCGACCCTCGGCCGTCGTGCGACCGACAAACAGCTGCCTCTCTATCCCCACCAACTGGACGCCCCCATCGTTACGGCACTCGCTATGCCACAACCATACCCTTCTCCATCCTGTCCTTTTATCAATGAACCTGCCCACTGTCCGCGGTTCACTGCCTGTTTTCCCTGCCAGAAATCGGAGGTTTTTGATTTCCGCGAGAGAAAGCCACGCTTCCCACCAGCGGATAGAATTTTTCCTACCGATAGCGATGTTTGCGGGACGCTCTGCGGCTTCGCTGGACATCTGTCTACGTGAATTTCGGTGGTCAGCTGTTGCGCGACACCCTTGGACGGGTTTTCATTAAGTAATCTAGCTGTGCGTTAGACTTGGTATTCGATTGTGTAATTAAACCGATTTTATGCTCTGCAAAACTGCGAAACACGGCCAGGATTAATTACCTGCACTAATTTATGTACGTGCGCCTGTTTGGCTACTGTGTTATGTTAAACATTCGATTGAAGAAAGTGTCTGGCGCTTGATTTTCAAATGCTTTTTACGTTTGCCTGCGCACGGGCGTGGATGCAGTTGTTGGTTTCTTACGAGTCTGTACGGGGATCCAGGTACGTTTGCCTGGAAACCCTGAGAAGAATAATGGTCTGTGGGGTCCCGAGATTCCTGTACTTTGCACAGGGGCCAATTGGGGGTTCAGGTAAGCGATTGTAGAAGGTAAGCGATTCTTGGCGGACTTCCGAGACAACACGTGCTACGAGCAGTCATCGATCGGCATTTCCGAGGACTTTTTAAGGAAGACACTCTCCTGGAATATTAAGGAGCATATTCGACGGCCTAAAAAGGAGCGCGATATGTGGGATTCTTTTAGAGGAACCCTTAAATTATATTAATTGAAAACTTTATGCCTGTATTTGTACATATTTAGGCTACATTTAAAAAAAATTAAGTTAGAAAAGGATACCTAAAAATTTAAACGCGTTTTTCTCGAAACTATGTTTTTCGGATTGGTTAGTGTATCTCAAAACTCAATCACCCGATTTACTTCAAACTTGGCACATATCTTAAGTAGATGTTCCATTCTCGTTGGTACTCATACTAATTCGGTTTTTGGAAAATTCGACATTTGCGATTTAAAAAACAGCGATTTTTTTTACAGAAATCGATGTCTGTTTTAGACGCTGCTATTCTTTTTTTAATTTTCAGTATTTCTCGTTTAATTTAGTTCAAGCGATAGCCACGCTCGTACAAATTTTTAAATTTTCTATTTCAGACAACTACAACGGCTGATTTTATGCTAACCATGCGGATATGAATTTTGTAAGGCACTTTATTTGAAGCACAATTTTTTCTAAGTACTCTCTAAATATTGACAAGTGAAGCTCCAAAGCTGGAAGTAAATTTGTTTAATGGTGTTGTTTTAAAAAATTCCCAAAGTTCCCCCTTAAGGGGGGGATTCTACCTTGCGGGACTGAAAAATAGATGAGTATTTGTGAATTTTTTGCATGAAAACTGTTCTGCAAATTAATTCGACATTTGGCAGGCTATTTTATAGTATCTTGAACTATTGTTCTGAATTTTTTTGTGTCGGTAAACGTAAAAGCTTGGCAGATACAGTGCAATGACTGAGAGCGTTGAAAAAAGCTTGGCGTTGATCGAAAGTACCCTAAGGATTATCTGAAACCCAAAACTGAAAATAAATTTTTAATCTATTTGAATGTGGCTACTTGCGGTAGTAGATTACCATTCCTTTTTCATTTAAAAAAGTTTTTCCCGATTTCTGGGCGGAATTCGATTAATCTTTTTCAGAAGATTTGATTTTAACATTTTTTTATTTTCCTTAATGCATCTACTACCATAGATAGCCATATTCGTGTAGATTAAAAATCTTCTTTCCTTTTCGTGTTTCTAATAATCCTTAGGGTACTTTCCATCAACGCCAGTATCACCCGATTTTTCCCAACGCTGTCGATCAAAATTCTATATACATCTGCTACATTTTTTCATCGTCGCACGGAAATGCAGAATAATAGTTCAAGATACTATAAAACCGCCTACCAAACTTCGGATTAATTTGTCGAACAGTCTTTGTACAAAAAATTCACAAAGAATCACCAATTTCTCTGCACCGAAGGTAGTATCTCCCCTTAATAGTGACTCTTTTATGTCCACGCTGGCGCGTGTGGAATGTCGACGCCGGCTCACAAAAGGAGACGCGAATGAGTCGTCCGCTTCGCCCTTAAACGTCCATCCCGTATTGTGTGACTCGAAATTAATCGCGAAATCGCTTTCCAGATGTTTGCGCAGGCTGGCGAATCCTTTCGCAGCTTTCCCGGGCTTTTCTCCTTCGTTGTCCGGACTCGTTGCAAGGGTGGGGGGGAGGATTGAATTACGGGAACGAAGGAGACTGAATGGGCATGGAAAAATGAGAAATCTCGTATCGCATGCCGAGGGAATACAGTGAATGGGAGGCAGAGAAGCGGAGAAAGTAGTCGGTCGCCTCGTTAGGTGAAATTCTGCGAGGAAAGGCGTCTATTGTCCGGTAAGAACATAATTTCCACTCTTTCGGATGCACGGAGAACAATGGGACGGCTTCGTTCGCACGAGACAGAATGCATCGCTGGGATGAATCTCGGTGCTCGTTACAATCGAAAAGGAAACTTCCAGTCGCTATCTACTCGCTGCGAGTCTCTTCCTAATTTCACACGATATTAGCTCCGATAATTGGATTCCGCCATGCGCAGAATTTATTCCCCCCGAATGCTTCATTCGACGCAAGCTCTATACTCTAAAAAACAAAGGCAAGACAACAAAGGCAGTTTCCTCTCTCCCTAGATTTCTTCAAAATTCTGAGAACCCCTGTCGTCCTCTACGTATGTAAATCGTGCCCCGACCCCCTCGCATTAAGAAGCATTAGTGTAGCTCCGTTTGCCAGGGCGCGATTAGAAGAAAACAAGCTGAATTTGTCGCCGAGAAATGTCTGGCTCTCTGGACTCTCATTAAGAAGACGAACCGCATCGCGGATAAAGCCACCCGTAATTACTCGACCTAAAAACGCGTACAAATCGACACGTGGCCCCGATTTTCCAGAGAATTAATCCCGACTCTCGATCGTTGGATCGAATAAAAAAAAAAAAAAAAAAGGAAATGAAAAGGGAAGAAGGCGAGGTCGAGAGTGTCGTGGAAAAATAGCGCGGACAAATGGTCGGAATTAACGAGCCGCCGTCGATGGGGCTCGAGGTTCAAAGCTCGTAGGTGACGGACGAATCTGCTGAACGTGAGCCAGGCCTGGCGAAAGCCACGACAGAGGCGCGAGGGCGCAACGACTCTCGTAAAAGCGTTCGACGACCCGTAACGCCGCGAATAAAGCACGAAAGGGTTGGTCTTGATATGTTAATGAAAGATTCATGGATCCGCGGCGCGTGCTCCTCGCATCCCTCAGCCGGCGGCGGTGTAATGTCCCATTACGACTGCATTTTCCCGTGCAGCGCGGCGCAAATCTGCTACGATAATTCAATTGAACAGAGAGAGACGTTAGACACTATTCCGGAGTGGAGTGCTTTTAACCTTTAGAGGGCTGGCCACTATAGTGGCCACCTAAAGATTCGGATAATTTTCCGGCCATTTTGGTGGTATATATGCATAAATTTTAAATAAATAAAACTTACAATTTCAATGAAAATATCCCGGCCCTCTAAAGGTTGAGAAATCGATATCGCAGTTATGTTCCGTAAAGTGAAACTACTTATTGTTAGCTGCAGACCGGCGAGTATCAATTTTTAAATCGATACACGATCTATTCGGATTGCCTTTGTTCTCTGCCGCGGTGCGCGAAGTCGATTGAGAATTGAGAACGGCCGATAAATTGCGGCGGCCTCTCACTCGCTTCCAGTCATTCCTGCTCTCCGCGGCAAGTGCAAAAGAAGTAGCGAGGATGGCCGATTTTTAGTCATCGGGTGACGAAACGTTGCACTTTTGGCAGAGCAGGAATTGTAAAAGTTGAGATCTGTGGATCGAATGGGGACGAGAGGCAGTGTAAATGTTTGCGCCAAGCAGAGGTAATTCTTCCGCAGGTAGAGGCATTCTTTCCATCTGGGGAAAGACGAGGGGGAAGTTAAATAGGTAAAGTAGAAGTCTAAGAGAAGTAGAAGAGCCATTAACGCAGCCCTTTGTACCACCTCAAGTTCGAGAATCATTTGATCAGACGCGGATAGCATAGAACTTCTCTTACAATTGGTTTCTGTATACTGTCTCAAGGTAGAGGCAACAAAGCCCGCATGTCCCATCGAAGAAAGGCGTGCTCTTCCTTTCTCCCTGCCAATTAACAGGAGGGGCTGCAATTAAAGTCGCTGAAACGAAGGACAGTTCACCGGGCTCGACACAAGCTGGAGAGGTGGAGCGCGTGGGAATATGTGAGTTCGCAGGTGTGATTCAGGAAATACGTTTCCCATGGACGCTGGAAAATATACGACACTGAGAGGAAATTGCGTGTACAGCGATCTGGACGTCCTGTATTATTCGTAGTAAAGGAAACTCCGTCGGTGGACCAAAACCTCCGTAATAAAAGAGGGGAGAAATGCCTGCGAGCCTTTGAATATTTTCTTTCTCGAAAATAACGAGAGACGACGGTGTCCTGTGCCCCTTTTTTTTTCTTTCCTTTTATTTTCCAAAAGCATTTTCGTTTCTCACCAAAGCGACGGGATGGGAAATTATGCGACGATGGGATATCGATTTTGCGAGCTCAAAGCGAGCGATATCGGGGTGGAATAAAGCGCGAGAGCAAAATCTCTCCTCGAACAATGGTTGCAGTGTTAGTGGATCTAATTGCCTCTGTTTCCATTCGCGACAATTTCGTAAACTAATGGTTCCGCTTTAATTAATCCACGTAATTGGAAATGACTGCGACGGAACACGGTTGATCCGTTCCACTCGTCCGTTAATCAGATTGACTTTCGATTACCAAGGAATTAATAGAAATTAAGCGACAGTTTTCGAAAACCTTCGCGCGTCGTTGCGGATGTATGAAAGCTATTAAAAACCATTTGGTCTTTGGAGCGTCAGATACGTTCGCCGGAGTCTATGAATAGAAAAGAAGGTAAGTGTAATTATACCTTCGATCCGGAGAAGTCAATCAATATTTGATTAGTGGATCTCGGGGAAGATTGAAATTAGAATGCTTGAATGTCGATCACGTTCTTAAAGAGTATGGAAATTGGGAACGGAACGAGATAGCCGCAGAAATATTTCCACGGCGGTTCTTTCGATCGAGGAACTTAATTAAAGCTTCTTATTCCATTTTAATATTTTTAATGGAAACCTCCAGGTGCGCACAGTTCGGCGTTACCAAGAAGAAAAGCGGACCCTGCGCTAGTGTACTACAAACTCATACCAGTTACTGCTCATTAATAGGGCAACCTGGACGTGGTAAGTTTTAATCAGTAATTAATTTCCCCGATGGAAAGTAAACTTGTTGCGGGAGAAGATTATCCAGCGCTTATCTCGCTCCACGAAATCGAAATATCGCGGAGATCGGCTCATATATTTCACCGCGAGATTCATTTTAATTTCACCGGCAACGCGTCGAATCCCGTCGAGCAGCAAAAGTAAGGTGAAAATTTGAAATCAATTTTAAACACTCGATTCGAAATGTGGCGCAGCCAAGGTGTAAGTAAAGAATCGCCGAGGAATTCTGCGAGATCGAAGGTGAAGGGGCGAGTGGAAAGAGAGAGGCACGAGAGGATAATGCATTTTCCGCAGTTTGAAAGGCAGCTTAAGGTAGGTTTTCCTACAAGCGAATGGAACGTCGAGAACTTCAAAGTCGATTTTCTCGAAAATGAAGCGCGATATCAAAAAAAGTTACTGTTCCTTTTCGACTCGTAACAAGTAAATAAGCCGAGAAAAAGAAATAAAATTTTTCGATATTCCGCTTCGTTTCTGAGAAAATCGACTTTTGCACCCAAGCGCTAAAATCTTTATCTTCCAGCGCGAGAGGTTTCGCTTTGTATTTAGAAAGAAAATCACGCGAGCGTAGCTACGAAGGTGCTAACTTTACCACAATTTTCGGAGGTAATTCTCATATAATCGAAAGGAAATTGCGTGTCAAGCCCACAGGCTTACTAGCGTAGCGCAGGGCTGCTGTTCGCTGCGCAACGTCGATTTCGTACGTCGACGATTCACGTTTGCTCGACGCTCGTACTTCGAAACATGTGTACCTATCGGATCCAGTGTTCGATTCATCTGTCGGGAGCAACGAATGACGCGATGGGAAATCGCGAAAATAAACGAGACCCGTCGCGCGTATTTTAAGATTAGACTGTCACCGGAATGATCCGTGCCTGGCGTCGAATTCAGGATATCCCAGCTAGACGGCCAGATTATCCTGTCAGTCGAGTTCCTCTAACGCGTGTTCAGGAAAAAAAGAAAAGAGCTTCGGTATCGTGTCACATTTCAACGTATCGCGAAGTGAATCTCACTACCCCATCGTTTCGATTAATTTCATCCTCTCGATCACGGTGATTCGACTCGGAGGGCCACCAGCTGATTACGAGCACTCGAGCTCGTGCCTCCGGAATCGTAAAATCCCGCGACATCGAACCCTGAGAATTTTACTGTCTCGCTTGAAACCCACCGAGAATTTTTCGCACAGCGGTGTTCCTGGGGGCGGGTAATGATTTTCCAGCTGGCTTTAAAGCGATATGTACTCGTCATTAAACGTAGGTGTGTCCACGACATGTGGCCTGGTCGATAAAGCTTCCACGGCTATTCGTTTCCGCGTTGTCGATTGCAAAATACATCGCGTACATCAGGTGAACTTGGCGCATGCGATCTAGCCGGCGCAACTGTTACGCGGTGGTTCCTTTCAGACCCGAAATACGGTTGCCACGCGTTTCGGGGCTACGTAAATCAACTGCAGCCATGTCACGCCCAATATACCAGAATTCTATCGTAATGTATGATAGATTCGGGTTTACAATCTCGCGCATTAAAAATTCTGCAAATTCCCCGGGGAGAGATCGTTGCTCTTCGGGAAGATTAATATCTGATCTTTAACGATTACACGGAACTTGTCCTAGTTGGTTAGTAAATTTATTGTCGAGATACATAGGCGGAATGATAGGGCGTACGAAATTAAATCAATTATGAAAGTGCACATACGCGGACCACGATAAGTCCCCACCGGTTTAATCGATTAAACCACGGTTACCTTTTAATTACGATGAAAGGCTCCTCCTCGTTGAATTATTCCTCTCCCATCGTTACGGAATAAAACACTGCGGTTCTTGTTTCGTATTAATTGGTGCTCACTGCCCGGAGAATAATTCGATATAATAATGTAAACGGCGGCTGTTTTTAATACAAATATGTATCACTGTTCCATTTATACTCTGAAGAGCGATTTATTGATTGGCAATCGTCGCTTCCGAGAATCCATCGCGTTCACCGTGACGCAGAGAAGGGCCACGTAATGCATTTTTACGCGAACGCGGCCTTGATTCACTCTCATTACGCAGTTATTATCACGCTAGCCCGAGCTCGGCATAATCACCTCTTCCGCGGACAGAATCCTCTGTCACGGTTCTCCTCGCGCATCGGTTCTTCACCGACTCCGTGGTCCTTCGTAAAGAAGGATCGTTATCCTTATCATCGAGCACACTCGATATTACAGAACGTGGCCCCTGCTATTTAACGAACGGATCATCGTTAATTTCCACCTCGTCGTTTATTAACGCGGCATCAAATATTTACGCGTCGAAACCAGTCGATCGATAAGTCACGCAGCATTGTATTCGCTCCTGAATGTTATCATAGGAAATCCGCGAGGATCAATCAGCCATGGGAAACGTTCGTCTGGATATCCATTGAAATTCAACAAGCAGACTGGCAGGTTTCTATACAGTCTTCCATTTTAAAGCTGTTCTCCTTTACCCTGTTTCCTTGGAAAATTCGCAAATCCGCTTTTGTACGGTTATTCTAGTCTTCGGAGAAGTCTTCCGTGTACCGTGGATTACGCGGTGCTTCCAAAAATCTTCTTACTTGCTCTCCATGCTTTTCCCTCCCAATACTTGGCAAACCTCTTCTGGCAGCAGCTTCAGTTAATCATCCTCCCACACGTATCCAATCTCGACTCCACGTGTCGCCCTTGTTGTTCGATCCTCAACGTCCTCCGACATCGGACGCGCCCCGTTCAAAGTCACTTGAATTTCGCCCTGGCCGTGCGCTAATAGATTCGTCGGTCAAATTTCCGCCCGAACCTTGGTCACGAAGAGAGCAACGCGATGGAAATAGGTCCTTGCGACACCGAGGAAGGACACCGACTGAAAGTAAGGAAGGCTCGCAACAGATGCACACTACTGTCGGGGCATCTGGGCATTACACCGGGGCAGGTGAGTTCGAATTTCGTCCAGGGCCGTATGCTCCGGCGAAGGGAGGAATACAGGGACGCGAGCCGATGAATTCTATTGAATATAAAACCGTGGATGTGCCGTGAAAGTTCCCTCGATGGGAAAACGGGGCCGATTCTCGTTCTGCGGGAACAGCCAGCACCGAATTAGCATTTAGAACGGGCTTGATTATAATCGAACGCCTGGGTGGGAGGTTGCCGCGTAACGATAAGGAGATCACTTCGCTCGATTTGTTCGATAGAGGATTAACAGGAATTATTACAGAGTCGCGTGCAACGCACGTCGCTGCATCGCCGGAGCGGATGATCATCGAAAACCGGATAAAAGATCGGTGTCCTTCGGGCCACCTGCTTTTCAGTTCGCCACGTAACGGGTGACCTGCGACAACTTTCCGTCTGTCCGCACAATTTCCCGCACTTTCATCCGTCTTCGTTACTATCTCCCCGGGCAACAACGGGCGGGAGGTTGTTAAGAAGTTCCTGTACGAGCCGAGGGCCGTATAATCGACGCGGGAAAGATTTACAGCGATCACTGTGCCGCGCGAGACGGAGGAAATGAAGTTTCCATTTCGACACGGCAAATCTCCGCCTGTTTTCCCGACCTGGTTCGCACGTGGTCGGCAACCGGCGGACTTTCTATTGGTTTAAAATCGGGGACCGGAGACAATGGCCATTGAAAATTGTCGCGAACTTTATGGAAGATTGAACGGCGAATGGCAGAGAAACGGAGTTGGTTTTTCGATAGGAATTGTTGAAATGGGATCGGTGATTGTCGAAGTGTTTCGATCGAGGCGAAGGTAACGGTGGATATTTAAAAAGTTATTGTAGGAAATACTGTATGTGCAGAAATCAAGGTTTTCTGGAGAGGGAAAAATTTTCGCTAACTTTAAATAACAGTCGAATTTCGATAAGTCGAAAACTTGATGTGCAGAAATTTCTAAAGGGTGAAAGCACTAGTAGTCGACCACTTAAAGCTAAAAAGAAAAGTTCTAAAAAGAATAAACAATCAATGTTATAAAATATATAAAATGTATTAAAGTAATTCAGAAGTAGTTGATGTATCACTAAAAATGTTCTGTTAGTATAAAAGATAAGGGAAAATAAATAATTAGCGTTAAAAATAAAGTGTCCGAATACGGTAATAATCGGCCGATTAATTCTAAAAGTCGACCGGTCAGATAGCTAGTAATCGACCACCTTCTTTTAATATAAAATTCAAAATAGGTTATGCGAATAGTTCAAATGTGAATTGAATTTTTGTTTCTGCCATTCCGTTTCTGAGGTTAAATTAAGAAAAATTATAGTTACGACGTGGTCGATTTTTAGCCTTCATTGTGAATGCAGTTAGCTTGAGAATTGAAAATTGAAAGGGAATGATGGTCCAGTTACCGACCTCCCATGAATAAATAAATTGTCTCATTTTTTTTAAATTCTTTAAACGCATATAAAATTGTTGATGCTATTTCACTGAAATAGCAACATTTTCCAGTAAAAAATGTATAGAACTGAATTACATTGGTCGTTGCTATTCAAAGCGCATTTCTGCTTCTCGTATTGGAAAACAGCAATGGCGCATGTAAAATCAAATTTAGTTTACAAATCACTTTAAAAGCATTTATTATTTTTACCTATAAAAAGCGCTTTTTGTCGTATTTTAAAGTTATAAGTTCAAAATATAATATACAATTGTCATTTAATAAATCCTTTATTTCAGTACTTATTTCTTTAAGCTAAATAAAAAAAGTGGTCGACTATTAGAGGGTGGCCGACTACTAGTGCTTTCACCCTAATTCGAAGTAATTTTTCTTTCCCTTGAGATTCGAGTTTGCGAGGTTCGACCTACGAACTTTGATTTGTTTTGATTGCTAAATATAATTAAGTATTCCGTAACCCAAGCGCGTCACAAAATTTTAATTTTTTGCATTAATATAGTCCAGATTCGTGAAAAAAAGAATTGTATTTATAGAAAACCCTGTATGTGTCACCTATTATTGTAAAGAAAACTAAATGTGCCATTCATTTAAATTTGTAATAACTGTAATTGCCAATCCTGTTTACCTTTCGCTTAATTGGCACTTGCATTGTTTTCGACACAAGTGGCAATAAACGTATCAGTGGTACCAGCTTTTAGCAGTATTGGTAATTTAATTTGTGTTTATATATTTGTAAATTTGTAATTTGTAATTAATTTGTAAATTAAATTACCAATACTTACCAATTACTCTGTAAAGCGACATTGCATTTAAACTCTAAAATAAAATAAAGATTTTTTTTTAATTTTGACACATCACAGCGTTTTCTACAAGGACTCTTCATTTATCGGTGCAAAGTTTCACCGCAGGTGAATGATTCCCAGATTTTTTACAACGCTTTTCATAGCATAATCGATTACGCAGCGCTCTGCGAAGAAAACCGTTTAACGAACCGTTACCTAACAAGCTGTTCGATTCGAAGTCCCTTTGGACACCCCGTATATCGATACCCTGCACTACAGGTGCCGCCCTTTTCCGGGCTGTTTTTTCTCCTAGTCTGTGACAGGAAGAAGGGTGAACAGCGTCCTCGTAACGGAAACTAGCAGACTGCCCCGACGTAACCGGGCAATTTAATGCAGAATTTGAAAAGGACGAAGGCCGAAAGACCATGGGAAATACGCAATCGGATTTCTGTGACCCATAAATACTCCCGAGCCATTTATCCACGTGATATCCCCACGAGTGATGGTGGAATTACGTGAGCAACGACACGTTCCAGCTGGAGATCTATTAATTATGAGAACTTAGAGCCAGGATCTTTGATACCCACGTAACAGCCCCCGCAACTGCTCCTTCCAGCCGTAAAGATACCGATTCGCATAAAGCCTCGTAATTCCAGATTACCTCCGCAGAATTTAATATCCCAAAGTCGCGCAATTTCCGCGAGCAACATTATCGTTCGCTTTCGTAATTCGTAGCACTCCAGATAGCATCGCTCGAAGAACTTTGCCGTTGTCGAAACACGTTTCCTTCGTACCAAGATATCCCTAGAAGACTGCGCTTATTCCAGGCGCATCTCCCGCATTCTTTAAAGAAACGCTTCCGACATCTTTATCCACCTTGACGCGACACATTACTGAATCATCATCGCGGAGAAATGAGTCCAAGGAAGAAGGAAGCTCCGGTGTTTTCGAGATTAGCTTTCGCGGTGGAGCGACCCTGAACTCTTTTCCATTCCTCGCGAGGAGCAGCTCGTTTCCACGCGCCCGCGAAAAATAAGATCGAGCTCCTCGGCAACCGCGTGTCCACTTCCGGCGAGGATAACCGTCCGCGGGAAACGGTTTCCTCGGATAAAGCTCGCTACGACCTCGCGTTTTTCCGCGCTCTCCAAAGGGAACCACGCTCCTGGCCTTCCCACTCCTCTAATTACAACCGAGGCACTTGCAAACGACGCGAACTACCGCGGCACACCGCTCAGCTTCTCGACAATCCGCTCAGACTTTCAATTTATCCCATCCATTCAACGATTCCTGTCGTGGTTATCAGGGACGAGGCTTCGAAATCGCATTATTACCCGCCAGTTGAACGCTCCACGGGCAGAAGACGCTGCCGCGGGTGAACAAAGAGTGGAACAGTAAAAGTAATTACCTGCCGGAGGAATGCGCAATCGGGCGCGTGTGATTTAGAACGGAGAAACTGTGGAAGAAAACGAGAGCGAGAGGGAAACAGCATCGACGTCGGTGGTTTAATCTTCGGTGCGTTTGTAGGTAGAAGAAGGAAGAAGCTAATTTACAAGAATATGAAAAAAAAATATCGCGCCTTTTGCATAATCCGGAGGAGTGTCGCCTGTTTAAGGAAATGTCGGAGCAAGATACTCGACACACGTTTCATTCACTACCTCGCGCGTAAGAAGCTGCATTCTTACGAACTTGCCAATGATTAACCGCTATAATTTGATTGCCACTGACGCAATACCGATCTGTATGCGATCCCGAGTCCACTTTCACTCGACCCACGCGGCGATACACCGGCCATTCACGCGGTGGATCGCTCTGCGAATCACTTTCTTCGGTCTACTTTAACCTAGCTGGATTCCCTTTATCTCGGGGCGCATCGAGATTATGAAACGTCGATTTACGAACGCGTTAAACCGCCGCCGGGTCCGCCTGGGAATTCATGGAGTGCATATACTTCGTGGATTATACGCACGTTATTCTGAAAGGAACTCGGATCCATGGTGCTCGATATACCACCGATCTGGGAGATTAGGGTGGTTTAAGAACGCGGGCTTCTAAAAGCAATCTTCGAGGTCCGCGAGAAGAGATAATACGTTTTGCATGCGCGTATAGCTAAGGATCTCCATAGCCGCAATCTCGTACGAAAATAAGTCCTACCTTGGAACGGAGTTGAATGGAACAATTGTGGAAACGGAACGCGATCTGTACGACAGCCTTGCGATTACTGATAAACGCGATAAGCATTCTTCGAGAGATCAAAGGGACATTGCAATTATGTGAAAGATAAAGGATCATCCCGCGACAAAAGTGTTTCTGTTTTGTAGATACACCAATTATTATCTCGGCTTTATTTACTTTACTGAAAATTGAACAATTGAGGATAGGAAGACAATAGAAAGTACAATATAGTAGAGACAACAAAAAAGAAAAAAGAAGGAAACAAAACCAAAGACAAATAGGGGTAAACAGTGTAGTTATTGGCCACCTAAGCCAGAGATTCGCGTAAGCGTTGAATTATAAGTCTTATTTTGCTAGGTTTAAGAACGCGATTAGTGTTAATAGCTGTAAACGACTCTAATAGTCTAGAAATAGAATTTGTTTAAAGAAAGAGTAGAAGAATCCACAAAATTTTTACAGAAAATATGTTTGCTCTGAAAAAACATAGTTATTGGCCACACGAAGGCAATGATTGGCCGATCGTTTGGTTGTTATTATGTAATATTATTAAATTTCAAATATATAACTAATAATACCTTTTCTATTTAAATATTTCTATATTAGCTAGTATTGTAGTATTGCAAAACATAACCTTTTGACATGTTAACACAGAAACGGCCAAGGCATGGCGAATGGTGGCCAACAACTGTTTCATTGTTGCTATGACTGTTAGCTACCCGTTGGCCTCGTGGCCAATGACTACCCTAAGACATTATTTGCATTACAGTTCTTGCCCACCTATAATTTTTGCAATATTATATAATATTACTGAATAAATAATCATTTTTTATAAAGTTTAAACCTTTATTTGTCTATATACCGAATATGGGAGTTATATATATCGTAAATTCATTAAATTATCTAAGAATTGCCTGATGTAACCGTATGGCTGCTCAATTCAATCATATAGTTTTCAAGCATCCATTTCAAGTTGTCTGTTTTTTACACGTAGTATAACAATGAGTACTGAAATAGCGATTGCATTCGACGCATGAAAGTACAAGGTATCTGAATATGTTCATTACAAATTACCAGAGTACTATCACCGAATAACCAGAGTATGTCATGACAACGTAATTTGCTATATTTTTAATTAAATATAATTAGTAAATTTCTGTGAACCTATCATTAGTTTCTCTGATGTCTGGCCTATCATAATACCCTAGACTCACTTTCAGAATATGTAAACATTAGCAGTTATTAGAGAAATTCTAAAACTATCACCAATTTTGTTTACCCTAAGTAGAAACAGGGGAAAAAGAACAAAGGAAAAGAAACACTTTACTCGTGAAAGAATTATAAACTAATGCATGCTCAATAGTTATTATATATTTTACTTGCTATCTGCTCTTAAACAGCAATGTCCCTTCCATCCCACCTCTACTCTACAAAAGACTAAAGACCAGAGATTAAAAGAATTCTTCGCCATTGGTTCGTTACCCCGAATCAACTTCCCTCGACCCATGGCGAATATTTCCTTTACCTTACTTTATTTATATAAAAATTTTGCCCATCTCTGCTAAAGACCCGTCAAAGTCCCCCCTGACGAGCTCCGCAGCGAGCAGACACGAACGCCGACCGTAGGTCGACGAAGCTTAAAAAGACCATCGAGTACACCTGCAACGAAACAGCAGAAAGGGCTGGAAACGGAGGGAAATGAAAGTGACACGTACCCCGGGCTTTCGTCCCAGCCCCGATCAAGGCGCTTTAACGACCTTTCCCATGAAGAGTGAAAGCCGTTTCTTCCTGAAAAATGCCCGCTAAAACGCGGGGCAGACGCTGCGCCAAATGCAGGAACCGGTTTGCCGCACTCTCTCGGATGCACCAAGGTCCTCCACCTCTGGCCCGTGTCCCTCGAACCTCCGCAGGGTTCGTTTTAGTCCCGTCCCGTTCCAAGGGCCGCTCTCGATGTCTCGCCGAGGCACGAAACTCTTCCACCGCATCCTCGTTTCCACGGCTGAGAACTCCACCCTCCTCAGCCAGGCCTCTCCGCTTCTCCTTCGTCGAAGCTTCTCCTTCACGCGTCGCGGAATTCTTTCCAGCTCGACACCTGTCCGCTCCGCGCTGAATTTCTGATTCGAGACGGCGAGTTACGACAACGTTACCACGTCAGAATCGGCCCACGCGAAGCTTCCACTGGCAGAGCTGACGCAACGAGCGTTAGACACCGCGAGCGATTAACTCCTTGGAACTTTTCGTTAAGGTAAAGTTTCTAAGAGGGATGCTGGTTATCTGCTGCGAGCAGGTGGAACGCTGGATGATGTAGCGTGAAGGTGGCTTTCATTAGCGACGACTTGGTCACCGTGCTTCCTTCAATCTCTGATTTCTCATCGACACAGACTCGAAGACACCTGCCCTCTCAAAATTCACTCCACAATAAACGTCCCTCAAAGTCACACACGTGTCCCAAGTTCGATCCATCAAATACACAGCGCGGCAGGTTCCCGAAGCAAGCGAGTACGCGAGGCGGCAGAAATTCGCGGCCGTTTAACTCGCGAGGCTTCGACAAGGGAAAACGTGGTCGTTACACGTTACACGACCGAGAGAAGCCGCACACTCGAGATTCGTCTCGCGTATCGCCACCGGAGACTATCATATTTTCCAAAAGCGATCGCGTTACCAAAGGTCGATCGAGTTACCAGAAACTACTGTCCAGCGGAGGGTGAACGTTTAATCGCACGCTGCCGATCGATCCGAACGGCGTTCCGCCTTTTCCGCCGCTGTTCCCTAAACGTTCAAGCAGCATCGTGCGTCCTATACGTCCACCGAAACGCGCGACCTCCTTCCCGCACCTCTCCGCGCGCGTATTTCGTCGCCACTCGTGTGCACCTTGCCGGAGAATCCAGCGGCGATTTCGCCCGAGCAGCAGCTAGTCCGCCGGTCTCCTTCACTTGTCACTCGATCGATCACTTACGCGACACTGTCGCCGATGTATCACGATCCTCGACGCCTCTCCCGGTAGCGAGCGGTTCCACGGCGGAGAAACAACCGAGCAGGCGAACAATCGTGGACTGAGAGGCTCCTTAGTCGAGCGAGCCCGTGTAGCCAACCGCGTGACCGAACACGAGGACGTAAACAAAGCGTGGAAGATGATTGGCCGAGCCTCTACCTGACCATTCAGGTATGTCAGATTGCCTGCCAGGGGCACCTCTGGCCGGTGTTTCCTGACAAAGAGCCAGTTATCTCTTTCGGCCTGTTTTCCGAAACGCACGTCACCGCCGAAACGCGTTCCCTCGGAGTCGGCTCGAACGAAGGCTATTAATAATCGGTTTCTGGAAAGTCGACGTGGAGGGTATTACTCTGCCCTTCGAGCAATGGCACAGGTAGGATTCTTTTAATTGGAACCAGAAAGGCACGCTCGAAAATTGCATTCGATGCTATGCGAAGTGTCCAAGCCACGGACGCGGGGCTGGTTTAATTAAAGGGAGCGGGCGATTCTTTCGTGGTGTGCGCTTGGTTCGACGCGGCATCGAGCCACCGACTGTCCACGTTTTCCGCGTCGAATCACGATTCGCGCCGCGAATCGGGCGCCGAGCAGGAAGAAGCCACGGTAGCTTCTTTTACTTTCACCTGGTTGTTTATGGGCTCCGTGTCCAGTCACGTTCTCGGGCACGACGCGAAGACGGCGTAGCCTTCGAACGGTTCTCGGCGCTCTCTGATATCTCCGTGCCCGGCGGTGCGTCACGTGGAGGAGTTACTTCGCGAAGGCAACGGCTAGGTAACGCCTCGGTGGCTTAGGTCAGCTCTCGGAGGCGTTCGGCGGAGGAGAGGCTCTGGCGAGGTCGAGGCGATGCTCGGCCAGGCGATCGGTGGCGCGCAGCGACGTCTTAGAATTCTCGTGTTAAGTTGGGCACAATGGTCCGGGGAGCACGTGAAAGGCCCCGCGGGAACGTCACGAAATTCACGAGGCGCTCGTGCACCTTTCTTCGGCGGAGCGTTGCTCCCTTCTTCGCCGCGAAAGTGGGGCCAACCGGTTTCCCTGTCCAGGAGTACGCTGCTGCTAAACGGCACACTGGATTGGTCGAGGCCGAGCCGGGGCCAGGACCGTATCTAATGCTGGTCTCCGTCAGCTGAGGAAAGATCGAGGGAAACGGTGGTGATCGAAGATGGGGCACCGTCGGCCGAATTTCTGGGACTGCAGAGGGCGTTCGGCGGCGTGGGAGATGAGCGGGGGATGGAGATATCTTGATGGGGGAATGTCAGGAAAATGGCACTCCGAAATGAAGTTTCAAGCTCCAAGTGAAATCTCGATATTATCACATTTTTCGAGTTCGAGTCGTGGGAGATTAAAGTCAATTATCTTACGATTTTTATTTCATCTTTCGAGTGTTCAACCTTTTAGGAATACGTGTTTAAAAGAATTCTTTGGAATTCGTAAAATTTAGATACACTCAGCACTCGCGTAAAACTTTAAACGCAGTTTTCTCGAAACAGTGTTTTTAAACATTTATCTACATATATCTCGAAATGTTATTATCCCATTCGATTGAAACTCTTTTTATTCCGAAGAATATACTTCTGGTTCGCGAAGAAACTAGTATAATTTAAAAAAAATGATAATTTATCATTTTTCAAGGTGTTGAAATGTGATTTCAAACTTCAAGTATCGTTATTTTCTCTTAAAATATATTTTTTTCTTGTCATTTTCACTGCTTAATGCACAAGCGAGTTTCATGCCACTTAATAATCTAGCATTGCTTTTTATTTCAGACCAATGGCTTAGGTGCTACAAGTTCCACCGGTTTGGATGAATTTTTTGACGCCTCGACTTTAATGACTCGACAACAATGATGAATTATAAAACAAAAATATGTTTCAATAGATTAAGACATCCTTAATACAATGCAAAAGGTCCCATTATAGTATACGCAGTAGTTTTTCTTTAATTACTTTCTAAAGATCACCTATTTTTATGGGCTCTAAACCAGAACCTCCCCTTAACTAACAAGGGAAGATCCCGTCCCCGAAAATTCAAAAAATTCTGAAACTTTGTGAATATGCAGGGGATTTCCTCCTGATTACAACGCAATTTTTGTTTGCTGCCCAAATTCACTCGAAGCAAGTGGAATTAACCCCTGAAAATTCACCTTCTTTAAAACTGTAAGAGATAGAAAAAAAGTTTCACGACAAAAGTTACTTCTTTCAATTAGATCTATCATTTAGTAAAAAAATTATTTACAGTTCACGAATTATAACACAAAATCGGAAAATAACCGGATTTTCAGAAGTCAATTACACCCCCTTCGAGTGACCTTAGGCAGCAAACAAAAATTGCTTTGTAATCAGGAGGAAATTCCCTACATATTCACAAAGTTTCAGAATTTTTTGAACTTTCGGGTTCGGGATGTTCCCTTGCAAGCTTCCTGGTGACTTCTCCAAAATAAGAGGTTCAAGCAAATTGAACTCCCATCGTTGTTAGAACGCATCCTGTATTTCTGTTTCAGGAGCAATAATAGTGTGGCGTTTCTGCAATTTAACTTGAAAACTATGTGGATTCCCAGTGGCTGGGAACTGGTCGCCGGGAAATTGTTCCTTGAGGACGTGACCATTTGTGAGAGACAAATTGAACCCGTGCAAATGCGAGCCACAAAGTTAATGGAAGCCTCTGAGCATCAGGAACCGAGTTATCATTGAGCTTTCACGCACGAGGTATTGAATTTGCACTTCTTAGTCGATTCAGTGGATTCGAATACAACGTTGCTCCCCAGCGACTGGAGAATTCCAAAGCTATTGGTGTGTTAGATTGTGAATTCTTCTCTATTCGCAGAGAAATTAGAGGAATTCAAGTGGCAAGAGTTCCATTAGACAGCGGGCAACCTAACTAATTCATCTTACTCTCTGCTCCATCGTATTAAAACGACTATAGCTGCTCAATAGTTAAGAGGCTGTGAAGTTGGAAGAACTGCAATAATTGCTCGACTTAATAGAACTTTTCGAGGAACTAATTCGCTGTTTAACTTTCAGGATAACTTTCTCCGAAACTCCGACGAGAAAAGCTTCGAAACTTTTCGGCGATCGAGATTTAATCGACATTCCTCGATTGCTCTAGTTGACGTCTCGGGTTCGGCCAAAGTTACAGGGATAATTTTAGAAGGAGACAATTCCGTAATAATGTGACGCGATACTGACAGCCATTATCGACTTCGCGATGCCGATGAACGTCTAATATGGAGATCGAAGGGAGAGCCACCCTTAGAGCTGACAAGAAATCATGCAAAATTGACAGATAAAGTTCTTCGAACTAAAGTTTCGCGAAGCTTAAAGCCTCCGATATCCTCCGCGCCCCTTTAGTCAGAAAATACCAGTAACAAAGAAGAAGGAAAACCCTGCGTGTACCTAAAACCTACCAGTCGAGGATAACAATTACCTATGTTTCAACTTCTAAAAGTAGGTAGACGAAGCCCTTAAACAGTCACCCCCATAAATTCAAAATCAACTTACCCACCCTAGCACTCGGAGCTCCATTATCCCCGAGCGAAACTAAATTTGCGCTTCAGAAGCCAAGCCACGAGCTGGCTATGAAAATGGTAAGAAACCTTCCAAAGCTTATCTCTGTAATTACATTCGCTGTTCCCATCGGTTCCCTTCGCCCCCATATTTCACCTCGCAAAGCCGGTAAAAACTACGCCCGGCTGGCAGAGTCTAAGAAATAAATTTCGAAAGCGTCGAGGCCTGGGAGTTCTGCCAATATCGTGGCGCCATCGATCAAAGGGGAAGGTGGATCCGTTTCGACGGAATTAGGCGGAATCTGTGGGAAAAATTGTGGGGGACTCACCCAAGACAGCTCTGTGGCCCTTCACTCTTCTGCCGATGCTAGGCGAGACCAGGCTGAGTCTGTCGCTCCTGCTACCAAGCAATGGGCTCGGGCTCCTCCTTGGTGGCGGCTGATCAACGAAAAGCCCGTAGCTTCTGCCGGCGGTGACGGTGTTGCTGCCACTGACAGTTCCTACCCCTCCTGCGATCCCCCATTCAGCCACGCTGTCGATCGAGCTGCTTCTCGGGAGGCAGGAACTTGTGGGGCTGCAGTCCCGTCTGTCAACCACCGTCGCTAGATTAGAGGTTTTCAGGTAGACGCGGCTGGCATGCAATTATTCGCGCAATTTTTCAGAAATCAGGCTGCGCGACGCGGTCCGCCCTCGGGGATTGAAATTCTTTAGGGTAGGTCTTTGTATTAGTCTCAATTCTATCGCTTGATGAACAGTGGAAGCGTAGAATGGAATAAGAAAATTTTCTGGAATTTATCGCGACGAAAGTAATTATGCGAAATGCGAGATAAGTGTTTTTCGGCTTTTTCCTTTTGCTATTCTCGATTTTTATAAAGTAGGTTAGACTCGATGAAGATACTTGGTTATAGTCCCCGCGATAGTCATAGGTGTGCGGAATAAGTAGTAAAATTTATTAAGCAATCGGGTCGATAGATTTTGAGATTTCGTCTTCGCGATGTGAAAAAATGACGTCTCGAGAGAAACGCGCTCAAAGTTTTCAGCTTTAGAGGCTGAGTCTCTGCGCTCCCTGCAATATGTCTCGTTGGAATTTTTCCATCAAAATCTAAGGGTAGGGGAAGTAGGGGTGTGACGGGGCAGCGAGGTAAGATGGGGTATCTCCTTAAATTCTAATTAAAAGATGTTAGGCACGTGACAAATATATCATTAGGAAGCCATTGGCAAAAGTGAGGGGGGAGTACGCGTTTTTTATTTATAACTGTGAACCATAAAAAGGTTTGAAATAAATAAAAAAAAATTTCTTCTATGATAATCTCCGTCTCATCTATTTTAATGTGACATATTCAAAATTTCAATATTTCTTTATTTGTTGTACAAATATATTAATCTTTGGAAAACGATGCTTTGAGGCAAGATGGGGTCCTTGATACGGGGAATGATGGGGTACCCCGAATTAACTTCTAATGTAATTCTCTCTTCTAAAGAGAATAATAATTTAATTCAAATGAATCTCGTTATTTTTAGTTCGAATTTATAAAATGGTCAGAACATATATATACGAAAAAAAAACAGAAGAGGAGTGATGAAGGACGCTCTAAATAAAGTTTTGAGCAAGAAAATGGGCTACAAGAAAGCTGCTCAAGCATATTCTGCCCCACAGACAACGTTGGAACGTTACGAAGTTAGGCAAATCATTTCGGTCCCCATTTTACCCCATTTTACCCCGCGGTAGGGGCAAGACGATTTTTTCCCATCTGTTTTGTAAAGTTTATTAACTTACACGCTTGACCTCAGATAATCCGAAGTGTGTAACAAATGTTAAACCATTAACTTATAGTTGCATTTGGATTAATAAAAACTTAATTAATAGGTACAATCATCCCTTTCTTTGCATTTTTCCTTAGCTTCCCCATCATGCCCCTAGTTCCCCTACATTCTTGAAGATATGTACTTCGGAAAAATGTTTAAAAGAAAGTTGTTTCTAACCGGAATGAGGTATTAAATTGTCAGCGCCATTCCACACACAATTATCGATAATATAATTTCCATGTTCTTCGGGGAATTAATATATAAAATTCACGAAGTTTCCCGAGTGTAGCAGGGTAGTTAATCTTCACCCCTTTCCCTAGTCGCTTAAAGCCACCCCTTGAACAGCGTGTCCTGACCTCTGCCACACACTATTAGGTCCTTGTTACATCGCCCCGTATCCACCATCCCTAACCGTGTTTATTCAAAACTGCGACGGCATTAACCCTCTTTAAACGGCGAACAATTACCATCCACCATGTTCATTTTTCCCCTAGCTAGTTTCTCCACCTTTAATCCACCCCCAACTTCAACGCTGCACGCATTAAAACTGATAACGCCATCCGTACAGCGTTGCCTCTACATTCGTTACATCCTTGCAAGCACCTCGTTGCACCCTCTCTCCCTTCTCTGTTTGCGTTTTTATTGCGCGGCAGCTCCTACGACCTGGAATTTCCTCAGCCGATGAAACTCGCCACCCTTCGACAGGAGAATCGTTTCCGTAGTAATACGAAATATCTTTGACTAAAGAAGATCGCGGAGCCATTGGCCCGTTAGAAGGCGCGAGATTCCACGAAAGAAAACAATGGACTTAGGCACCCTACACTTTGCGTTACAACCCAATCCATTTTCCATTCTGCTACGCAGGCTTACCCCGCCGACTTAACGGCTTCTGTGCCCTTCGTTTTACAAGTATCCAGCAAACAAGGGGGAGCGGTGAGTAATGTTAATAATTTAAATAAACTGATTTGAATCTCCACCGCCGAGGGTTTACCTCCCGTCGCCATTACCGTTTCCCTTTGCTCGCGTTTCTTCCCCAGGGATCTATTTTCGCAGCGGAGAAAGAGCGAACCTTAAAGAATCACACTCACAAATCCACGTTTTCGCGAAGGCCACTTAGCCGATGCCGGAATGTCCTCGTTACGAGAATGGAAGACGAACGGCGCCGAAGCACGCGTAGAACAACGTAAAGTGTAAAGCTACGCTCTCGAGAAAGCTCGTGGAATTTTTCTGACCCTCCGCGACGAGTTCGTCCGATATCGAGAAAATCGCAACGGCGCTCCGTTTGTCGAAAGACAATTTTTTTTTCAAGGGAAGCGTGGCAAAGGGACGCGGAGGGGCATCGGCGTTGAGTCGAAGCACCAATGCTGCCAAATTTATAATGCCTCTCTGCCCCACGGCGAATGGGAGGCAGATTAAAAGCAAGGGCTGCTCGGGGGATGCCGCGACGACAGGCGCTAATTAATTCGGATGCTGTCGGCTTCGTAAAGGGACCGGAGTATTCCCCGTGTCCAATCTTGCCTCTTTCAGAGAATAAAAAAGCCTTTACACGTGGCATTCGGCTAGATTGGGATTCCAGATTACACGGTGAAAAGTTCACTGCGATTTTCAGCCTGTCAAAGTCTACAGACTAACCTCCGAGCCAGAGACATTGTTCCTTTGTGGACACTGAGCTTTCTATTTCACACCGGAGCTCTCTTTACAACCCTCTTTGTCGCTGCCAGCAATATTACAAATAATTATTACCACTGTGCCATCGGTGTGTAAAGACTCTGCTGCCACTGCGCACCGGATTTCAGCGCCCGAGTTTATTCCGTTACACAGATTTATGAAACTATTCCGAAGAATGCAAGAAGATCGAGCTTAGCGGTATATTTATTCAGCGGAAGAAGTACGCGCTACGTTCCCCTAAACAAATTGCAGGAGAAATATTCCAAAGCAAGGGTGAAGCGAAGGAGAACAGCGGGGGGAAATCCAGAGCCATTAGTGGCATAAACCAACGCTCGTGATTAATCCTTTGAACCCAAGACACTCGGGCCATTAATTTGTCAAGGAGAAAGAATCCCAGACGAGCAACAACAACTGTACCCACCCCGCGTGCATCCCTGTGTCCTCTTTAAACAAATCGTGGGAAAGAAAAAAATATGGATAAAGGAAAATGAGAGAAGATTGCAAAGTCCCCGGTGGTTTCGCCTTTAAATGAATGCCTCTCCCCCTATTTTTCATCTCTAACTACGTGGATCCGTTCCAAGTGCTCGTTCTTAGCCGTCGCGGAGAGTTCTTTGCGCTCGCAATTACCATGGCTCGAATCGCGTGGCAGCGACTTGCAAATTACCCAGTCGGCGGCATTTCTGATTCGAAGGTTCGCTTCCATTCCCGTCTCCCTGCTGGAAAAACATAGTCGGCGTTCGTACGCCGAGGAAATCCACGTAATTCAATGCCGTCCACCGTATGCGCGTTGAATAACTCCCTCGTTAGCCAATTTCCTAGAGAATTACTACATTCCGCCCGGCAACAGAGAATTTTCTGCATCGGTTGCGACCGGTTCGATTGAAATCGAATGGAAAGGAGAAAGGAGCCAGACAGCGAAGCACTCCGGTATTCTTCCCTGCTGGCACGTCGAATTTCCCCTCTGTCAAATAAGCTACGCGAATTCAGCCCGCGAAATTAGCACGCATCGACGGGTTGTTTGATCATTGATTGCCATAACATTTGCCGAGTCTGCTGGAGACTGTGAATAATTCCGGGGGTGTTCGCGCGCGGCTATCGCGCTATCGAATAGCAAACGTACCGGCGATGTTTTCCCAAGCTTTTCGATGGAATCGGTAGTTCGATAAACCCATCGTTCAGGATGAAATGGTTTGATCGAGTAGTGGCTTCCCTGCGTGTCTCTGGCCCGTGAAAAAGTGTCAACTATAAATAATTTTTAACGCCAGCCGAAGGGGGAGATAATTGCTTCTCCTCGCGGCGAGGAGATAAAGTTTCAGAGTTGATGGCCAAGGAAAGGTCAGACACAGAAGGGAGGATAACGTTGACTGTGATAAAAAAGCCATCTACTCAGACAAGTTCGACTAGGATCCCTTCTCCGCGACGGTGGATTGAATGGGAGTAATTTGTCTGCCAGGATTTCTAATTCCAGAACTACAGGACTTTGATGCCTCCTTTGAAAAGGATCTGACGAAACTTCGAAGGACAACCGGACGCTAGAGATTTATTACAGCATCGACGAGTCGATACACCTGTCTGTGCTTAGAGAGTATATTTTCAAAGTGAAATCGCCCAGAAATTAGAGAGACACCATCTCGAAACACCATCGCGGACGTTGCAGAGAAAGCGTAAGTAGTAGAGGTCGTCCATAGTCAGACACAGGGACCCGTGATCAGATTCGAGTGTATGTAAACAAATAATTCAGATACTTTCTGCTGGCACGAGATAAATATCTCTTCGCGTTAAAATACAGGAATTAAAGAAAGATCTACGAGGTGGTTTCGCTTCGAGATTATTTCTCCGCGATAAATCTCTGAAGGTGGAACGTTGACGGTTCACGAATCGCAGACAGTGTTCAACTAGCGGCGACAAAGTAAATACACCCGGTTCTATAAAGCAGCAATATCTCTGGTGGCGATGGTGTTATGCCGTGGCACACTCCTCGCTCGAAATCGCGTCTCCGTTCGGCGAAACCGGGTCGCATCCATTTGCAAATTGAACTTCTACGGCCCGTGAATCGTTCCCCGCGAATAAAGTACGCACACGCCTACAGGCCAGCAGCCTATATATTCGCTGCGGAACCCCGACTCTCCCCCGCTGGATGTCGCGCAATAGATCTTTGTTAACGTTTCCACGCTGCCCGCTGAAACGATGGATGTACGGATTTTAAAATGATGTACATCGATCGCAGGACCACCGGCTCCTCGTTTGTCGAAAGATAACGGCAATTTGTGGGTCGAGAGAGGGTGTCGAGATGAATTTCCCTGGGGGAGCGATCTGTCTGGCTTTGTAGCTACGCCGAGTGTATTTTAATGAAACAACGTTACTTAAGGCGTTACACCTAATCAGGCGAGTGATTATGAATTTCTTTTTGAATAACGGAAGCATATATTTTTATAGATATTTTTGCACTTAAATGTTGATCTTTTAAGTGGAAAGATTTCTGTAAATGTTGCTCTTCTGGGTGCAAAAAGTTCTGTGAAAATATAGGCTTCCGATTTTTTAGAAAAAATTCACAAAGATTCCCCTCTTTCGTCCGCCTGATTAAGTATTAACCCCTTAAGCGGTGTGCGATGTGAATACGGCACAATACGTTCCCTGAGAGTTGAAATATTAACTAGGGTGAAAGCACTAGTAGTCGGCCATCCTATAGTAGTCGACCACTTCCATTGTTTAGCTTAAAGAAATATGTACTGAAATAAAGGATTTATTAAATGACAATTGTATATTCTATTTTGAATGTCTAACTTTAAAATACGACAAAAAGCGCTGTTCATAGGTAAAAAGAAATAAATGCTTTTAAAGTGATTTGTAAACTAATTTTGATTCTACATGCGCCATTGCTATTTTCCAACACGAGAAGCAGAAATGCGCTTTGAATAGAAACGACCAATGCAATTCAGTTCTATAGATTTATTACTGGAAAATGATGCTATTTCACTGCAAAAGCGTCTACAATTTTATATGCGCTTAAAAAATTAAAAGAAATGGGATAATTTATTTATTTATGGGAGGTCGGTAACTGGATCATCATTCCCTTTCAATTTTCAATAGTCGACCATAGCGGTCGATTTCTGAGGCTAACTGCATTCACAAATGAACGCTAAAAGTCGACCACGGAGGAAAGATTGAAAAAACAAGAAGAAACATCCGAGAAAATAGCAATGAAAAAGGAAAACGTAGAAGAATGTAAAAAGAAAAAGCAAGAAGAATGTAAAAAATTGACACGGAGAGTTATAAAACAAGAAAAGAGTTAATCATATTTAAGATAATTAAAATTTTGTATTCGTTTCTTATGGATTAATGTTCTATAATGATTATATAATTTATTTTTAGAATACAAATACTTTAAAAACTTAAAATTTGTTATTGCTTCCTATCTTAAAAACGGAAAATTTAAGTTACATTTGAATAAAAATGATTTCTATTTCTTATTAAAATTTTGACAAAGTTTCTAAAAGATCTTATTTTCATTACGCATTATTCCTTCCATTATTAATTATTTACCGTTGTTGCACATTATATTTAAAAATAAATTTTAGTTTGTAATGCGCACGTAACCTATTTTGAATTTCATTTTAAAAGAGGTAGTCAAATAGCACTAGCTATCGGACCGGCCGACTTTTAGAGTTAAAACGGTCGATTATTAAAGACACTATTAAGGACACTATTTTTTTATTTTTAACCCTAATTATTTATTTCCCCGAATTATTATACTAACACGAAATTTTGAGCGATACATCAAATACATTTGAATTACTTCAACACATTTTATACATTTTATAACATCGATTATTTATTTCTTTTTAGAACTTTTCATTCGAGTTTAGCTTTAAGTGGTCAATTATTACTGCTTTCACCCTATAATTTCTCTACAGTTACTGGGGCGATGTACTTTACTCTATTCGTAGAATCTACTCCCCGCGCTATTGAATTTTACAAGAGCGTAATAACTGGTAAACGACTCGTTACGAATCAAGCCTAGACCCGCCGCGAAGACAGTCGCCATTTACGGGAAAGGGCCCGAGGGTGGCGGTCTCGAAGCAATTTTTGAAGCCTCCGTCGTCGGAGACGCGTGGGCCGTGCCTGCGCCAGACGATTTCGTGACATACCTTTCCCAGGAGAGCCTTCGCGGAATTTCATCGCTGGGAGTGAAGCTCGGCCTCTGATTCAAGAGCCTCGCCAGTCTGGTCAAAGGCTGGGAGCCGCCGATGCTGGAGGTGCTCAGTCTGCCGCTCCTTGAGTGCTCCTTCGAGGATTCTCTGGTCCCAGAGTCCGAGACGTGGCGTTCTTCGATGATGAAAGAGAGAGAGAGGAAGAGAAAGAGAAAGAGACATAAAAGGAGCGAACGAAGGCGTGACGCGCGACGAGAGCGTCCTCTGAGCGGTATTCTGAAAGCCCAGTGCGACGCTTTGCAACCCCCTCGTAGATCGAGACTCAATGGTCGATTGGTGCGGCAAAGTCGGGATAAATTTTAACCGCGTATTTATCTTTACCCAAGCACCGCCAGCCTTTTGAAGTCCGACGCTCTCGTCGCGCCATTATTTCAGAATATCTAGCCCCGTCGTCTTCCTTCCCAGGACACATCTCCCGATCTCCGGGGATCGAAGGCGTAGGGCTGCGAGTCGACTACTCGGCTTACGGTATAATCCTCCGATGTCTTACCTATCGTGTCGTCCGTGAAGGATATCCTCGGCGCGAGCAGCTTGGCGTAATGGGAAGCGGTGCTCCCACGTTTCCCAGAATCTCCGCTCTCCGCGGGGGACGGAACGGGTAGACCCGCCGACGCCGCTGCAACCGTGGAGGGAAGATCGTGCTGTTTTAGAAAGGATGCTGCATGGGCGAAATGAAGCCGCGGTGCAAAGCCTGCGGTGGGTGGATCGACGTGGAAAAATGGGATGCAAAGCGAGCGACCTTGGGGTGGAAGAGATCGCAGGGGTTTGATGGATATTTATGAGACGCGTGAACGGTGGCAGTGGAGATCGAACGGTTACCGAGAAGTGTTTTAATGATATTTAGAGACGAGGATTGCTTCGGATCCACTCACCATTGTAACGAGCGTCGATCTGAGCCTGAAGGATGCTTAAACCAGGCGCAACTATGGCTGGCAGGGTCCTGGAACGCAAGAGAGGAGCGGGACGTCCGCCAGGACCGCGCGATGGTCTTGTCTCCGTCTTGCATTCTACCACAGGGATGCTGGAACAAATGAAAATTCAGAATACGTTAGCGAAAGTCTCCTGGGATGTCAAGAATTCAATACGCTTAAGGAGCGTGAAGAATTGTCATTTTGTAGGATTTATTTTTCGGTAAACGGAATGTCCAACGTAAATAAGGTTGTGACTACTTATTAATACACTTATTGAGAGCATAAAAAAATCTATTTTAAATTTTTAACTGTATGTTTTTAAGAATATATCGCACTGATGTAGGCGCTTTGAGAATGCGATGTAGTGCTGGTGCAAGTTATTTCGGGAGAACGAATCATTTGAAACGAAAAATTTAAAGTGTGTTGTATTCATTACGAGTGTGGTTATCGCCGGAACTAGGATTATTTTTACCGATAAAAAATTAACAAAATGGCGGTGGTTTGAAGTTTAAGTGACGAAATACGGCGGATTTTTCAATCATTTTGTTCGTAAAAAGTATGAAGTGGTTAATCGAAAAAGGTTTCCGTAGTCCCGGCCATAGCCACCGATGTGCTGAATAACGTGTAAAAATTTCAGACTGATTGGTCAAATAGTTTTTTTGCAATCATCTGCACCAGTTGAAAAAATGTTGTTTTGAGATAATCGCGTTTAAAGTTTTAAAACAAATTAAAAAAAATTCTTTTAATTTCTTTTTTGCATAATATAAGAGTAGCTTAATAAATACCAACAAGATTTGTTGCATTATGTGTTGTATCTACGAAGAAAAAAATCTTTAAAAATAGCTTCATTTTTCAAACCGTCACAGTGGACTGATCCCTTAAAGTAAAAGTACCAATAACTGGACACGTCCCAATACCTGGACTCCAATGACATTTATATTTTTACTAAGCTTCATAGAAAGTTTAGAACAATATTGTTGGGAATATATGTTATCTTGCAACTTGATCTCTTATATAAAAAATTAAGAAAGCCTTAGATGTAAAATTTAATATATAAAACATTCTTTAAATTCCGGAGGTGCGTGCACTTTGAATTCTGCGTAGATTTGTTAAGTAATTCTCAAGAAAAATACAGTTAGTTGTTAAGGTGATAATAATCGTTATATAACGTTTTTCTGAGAAAAAAAAACGTATGTATAGAATCCTAAGAAATTTCTTGTTACATACAAGACAAAACATTGGTCGGTTAATGTTGATTTTAATTAAAAATATACGTGTTCGTGTACCGGTAGAGGTTTTGAACGCTTAGGTGAAATCCCAATACCTGACCGCATTGTCAAACCAGTAAAGTGTCTGTGTTTTCTCAAATTTTTGTATATCAAAAGTGTAAGTACAAGTATACTGTACATAAATTAACAGTTTTTTATTTTCAAGTCATATTTTTAGTCAATTGCATGCTTCATGTTTAACACAAGCTAAAATTGAAAAATGAAAAATTCACGTGCAAACCATTCACACAAAACTAGTGGCACACAACTACTTGTGTTTTTACTAAATTTAATTAAAATAACGCACTGAAAACAAGTTTTTAGTAGCTCATTTGACAGAACGAAGTAACATTTATCCGAATATTGACACTTTCGTTAAAAAGGATATTTATTTCTAGTCCATTTTTAAGATATACAATTTTGATATCCTTAAGTGTCCAGTTATCGGTACTTTCACCTTAATAATAATTTTTAAAAAAGTTCGCCTCTGTCCCGCAAAGGAGATTAAAGATTCCCCAATTTCCCTTCGCGCACTCGCCTGAAATTGGTTCGAGAAGCTAGATTAGTGGCAACGACCCGGGGTAACCATTAGAACGAATCAACGAACCAACCCAGCTCGTCGCGAGATCAGGATTACGGTGTCCTGCCTGGCGGGAAGTTCATCCACTCGTCGAGCACTTTGTCTCCGTGGTAAAACGGCTTCGTTTTATCCTTCTCCGATAATTACGACGGTGTGTACAAAGGAGAGGAGCGACGTCGCGAGCCACAAGATTCCTCGTGCCTTCGTCGGCAGTTTATTAAGCAAACGAAGACCGCCGCCGAGTCATCGGATATCAAGCCTGGCTAGACAGAGTCCTAGATCTCGGAATCGAACCTCCAACCCCGCCTGATTTATTATTCTAAATATTAAAACGTTCCTTCGTACGACAAAAGATTCCAGAGAAAATTTAGATCTCGACGGAGGCTCCTCTTGTCTCCAAAATAAGCCGCCTCGGAGACAACTCGAACGTTTCCCGGATAAGCATTAAATTCATAGACGAGACGAGCTCGAAGTCGAACGCGGAGCGATATCGACTGAAACGTCGTTGCCGCGGACACGGGAAATTGACGAGGAGAAGAGGCGTATTCCTTCACGGCTTTAGAACTCTTCCAAGAAGAGGAAAACGTTCGCGGAACACCGCGCGATTTCTTTGGGAAGCGAGGAGACAGGCGAGGATCGTTCGAGGGCACTGTCTGCTATATTTCAAGGCACGAGCAGCGTTGAGAGAAACGCACGAGCGACAGGGGGGTTGTATCGATCCGAAAAACCTGCCCGAGGATTAAAACTGCACCCGCACCGACGATTATTCGCCTTCCCTAAGAAACACGAGCTGTTCGAGTGCCGTTACAAGAGAATTCGTCCGATTTTCCACGGTTCCAGGATAACTTGGAGTTGTTCAATGGATAGGAGGTCGCCTCGAGATCCACAGAGCCCTTCAAACTTGACGAACTTCTTCGAACCTCTTGCTTACCCCACGGGGGGATATGTTTTCGACTTCTTACATGGATGGTTGTTCCGAGTTAGCAGCACAGTTCGTATAAAAGCAGCCGTTTGAACTTTTCCAGCGAAGCTTCGACGGGTATGCTGGTAAAGGCAAGTTTCTATGTCTTGATTCGGTGTCGCGATTTCCTCTAAAAGGGTCTGTCCGCCTCAATTTATTATACCAACAATGAATCAAGATATTTTGTCTGAAAATATTTCTGCGTAACAGACACTGCGTCTCGTGGACTCGTTTTAAACGATTGTTTTCGTTCCATTAAATTAAAAGACACCCAGTCACCAGCGCTCCTCGACTTTGAAATTTTAGGGAAGTTTATTCGTCCGTGTTATCGTTTGAATGTGCTAACCATTGGCGAGTGTTCTTCGTTCTATTCTAGGCCCAATAACATTTCTAATTTTATCTAGGTTAATATAAAAATCACATTAATTTGCATCTCTGCGAAAATCTTCATTCCATCGAGGGAAATTCTACACCCACCCATCGGTTCTCATCCACTCTCATCTCAATTATTTCTGAAATTATTCCCAGCGTGGGTGCTGCTCCCCTCTCACGTGATCGTCCAACTTCCAAAATTCGACGTAATCGAAAGGAACGTCGGGGATGGAAAAGAGGGCGTGGATAGGGGATGGAACAAGCGAGCGTGTATCTCGTTCCGCATTCATCTCGCGGAGCAAGGCCTTTTACATCGACGCGTTTCGATTCAACCCCTGTTCTCTCGCTTTAACGCCCCCGCGCAGTGAGGAAGTTTTGCGATTTTATGGCCAAAACCTCTAAAATAAATTTTTGAATTCCACGAAATAAATGCAAATGTCAATTAAAGAACTAATAGGTATGTGCAACAAATGCCTTCAATTTTGCTGTTAAATGTTTTAATACAAAGCTCGTATAGATGCACAAATGTTTATGTTTATGCGAGGTTAGACCGATCGCAAAGAACTACTACAGATTCTCAAGTTGCTGCAAACACTTATATTGTGTTATCCAAAATTTCTGAAAATAACTCGAAGGCGTGGATTCAATTCCTTGTGGTGCGTAAGATATACTTTTGTCTTCAAAATAATTATGCTTCGGTTTTTAATACCTACGTAATTTGTATAATTTTTAAAGTAGTGTTTTAGAAATAACCTTTTCGTATAAGAATCAATTTTCAATATATATGTGGGAGAATAATCTGCTGACACTGAATAAATGGCAAGAATATAGAATATCTATAGTTAAGGAATGATATGTATAAGAATACAAGGACTGTTCGGGTCGAACGTTGCGGTGGAACTGCCGATGTCGACGCCGCTCGGCAACGCGTGACTCACGAGCACACGCACACGCACGCACCGCTGACAAACAAACGCCACGCGATGTCGCTTGAAGCGCGTATCCCGGCGAATCGCGCGGCCTAATCTCTTAAAACCTACACATAAAATACTTATATGTCCCATAATATCCTGCAATGATTTTCATTCCTATTTTACGTTCGACTATTTTGATTTTATAGATGCAATTATTAACTGCTAATAGCTGCTAATCTTGTAATTATATGCATTTTTTTAAACACGATCCAGTGTGTTTTGTATAACGTACGACATAAATATTGTTAATAGATTTCGTGTTATTTTACAAGTATTATCAAGTCGCTACGCAGTAGATGTTAAAAAATTTCAAATGTATGCTATAGAAACAGCAAAATTATTTGTTTCATTATATCTTTGGTACACGGTGCCTACTACTCTGCACAAAATTTTAATTCGACAGCTGAGGAAGCTCAAAAAGCACGAAATAAAGATATTAAAAAGTACCGACAAAATTTTTCTCGAAAATGCTCAAGTGCAAAAACTATGGAGAAGGTTTTTCATTGGCTTTTATTATCGTCAGATCCTGTAATTAGTAATCTAAGAGAACTCGTTGAAAAAAAATTAAAAATTTTGTCATCAGAAGCAATAAACCTTCTTCTATGCCCTGCTGTACTGTAATTACAGACATAGGACACAGGAAAAAGCAATTCCGACTGGGAGTACTAGTTTTAAGGCGATATAATTTCATAGTAAATATTCATCAATGTAAATAATAAACAAATATTTATCCTTCGCCATTTTTGTAATTTCTGCTTCTCGGATAATTTAGTTCCTTATATATTTCTTATATATCAGAACGTAAAAGTGCCGAGTTTTATATATTAAAAATAAGTTTTGAGGTTTCGACCACGAAAATGGATATAGTTCTTCAACTGAATTAAATTTGTAAAATTACAAAATTTCATTTCTGTGGTTTTGGCTATAAAATCGCGAAATTTCCGCACCGTGCCTCCTTAAAAACCGCGAGCACTGGGTGCAGATGCAAAGTGGTATTGTTCCTTGCCAAGAGGATTCCTCTTTGGCCGAGGGAACATCGTGTCGGGCGTGCGGGCTTGCAAAGCACCCTGAAATTGCCGGGGACCGTCTGTCTCCTAATTGTCGCGGTCGTCGAGCAAGCTTGTTAGTCCTTTAGCGAGCCACCCGTCAGCATTTAGTCCTCCAACGACACAGGCTTTTTCTTTGGCCACCGACAAAAACGCGATCTTCCATTACGCAGAGAAATCAAAGCTACACGCGCACTTGGTCCCTTTTCTGGTACTTTGAAGACGAGTTTCATATCTTCCACATAGGTATTCAGAGACGTGGGAATTTTATCTGCACGAGCCAAGATTCTCTGTATTCCTTGGAATGTTTGGAGATATTTTTATCTCATTTTTTCTGAGCGCCTCCTTCTTCCCGTGACTTCCCCAACTACTTAGAGACCCAAAGAAGCTTTCTTCCAGGTTCAGGGAAAGTGTATTGTCAATTTCCATTAAGAAGCAGTTACTACATCGTTACCAACTTCAATTTCCATTGAATCGAGAACGATAGCCGCGAGATTGACGGGAGATATGATCGCGCGCGTCCTCGCGGGATCCAATGAAAACGAAATTGCGAATTTTACGGGGCGCTCGGTGCCCGGCGCGAAAACAATTTCGCGGCGGCTCTGGACGCTCGGCCGCGTTTCCACGGGCGAGCGAACGGGAGAACTCGAATTAATGCTGCGATTGTAATTAATCGTAGCGAGCCCGCGGAATGACTCGCCTATTAATCGCCAGTTGAGCGCGGTGATTATTACCGCGACGCGGGCAACTATTCGGCGGGCGTGAAAACGAATTTTTTAAATAAGACCCCGAGCACCAGCCCCGAAAGGGGGTTCTACAAAAGCCAGCGGAGCGTTTGTTTGTCGCCTTTTCTCATTAAAATGTCGCGCGGCCTGCACGAATAACGACCACTAATGACGCAATTAGACTACGAAATTCGCGTTAATTACGTCAGACCGCGGGGGGGAGGGGATGAATTTTCGCGCGCACAACGGCCAAGGATGTCCCTCGAGTTAATTAGTCAAAGTAACGCAAACATCCCTTTATTCAGGAATACTCTCAGGCGCGGCTTACTCTTAGCCATTACCTTCGCCAGCGAGCTTTCGCGGAATCTCGAGAAGCACAGCCTTGAGCATCACCCATCGCGCGAAGTGCCAATCCGACCAGTTCCTTTCATTGCACAAGTGGCTCGAACCCCGAAGCATCGAAATAGAATGTCCCAGCACAGGCTAGTCCTGCGCCCATTCCTCCCTGTATCTTCGACAATCGAACGAGGGCCAATCGAACAAATAAATCTATCCGCTGTCAGGGTTACTCGACTTGGAAGCATGATTACCGGAAGGACGTGAAACACGGCCCTGATTCGGGGGGACCAGCTTTCCCAGCGCCGCGGTTCGAATCGCGTTTAAAGGGATTTTTGCAGGGAAGCAAAGCTGCTTGCTCGGAACGCTGGGAAACAAGACCCGTATCGTCTTCCTCGTGGTGTGAAAATTTGCGCCACCCTCGGCGAACGAGGGAGGCGTGGAAGCCAAGGATTCCCAATGACGGTGAACACGAACGGGGGAGTATTTTTTCGCCAGGCTAATTTCTATCAATTACCAGCGTGGTACAGTCTCGTTAATTCGTGGCAATTAGTGGTAGACATTCTGGGAATTAATGGCGCTTGGATCAACGGGACTTGGTAGTTGAATAATATTTTTCTCCGTTCAATCAACGAAGTTTCCAACGCCTCTGACAACGAGAAAGTTTGAATCCACGATCCTCTTTCCTTAACGCGAGGTTGAGGAATGGCAAAGAATGCCAAGAAAGTGTCGGGGAATATTGAATAGAGCTTGCAGCATGAAATTACAAGACGACAGAGGGCCTGTTTCTCTCCCCGCGACGGAGTGCACCGCCAATTGAATCTTTTCCTCCTCTTTGGAGAATCCTTCGAGGAGTACTTCTGCTCGTCAAAGCGCGACCATAGCGCTCTGAAGTTTCACTTCGTTCATTACTTGCTCGTTACGGAGGCCTGATCTAATTCCAGCAATCACCCGGGTGCGGCTATGCTCGATTTTCCACGGTGGAAAGCCGCCCGGCGTCGAATCAAGAAGAGTTAGCCTGATACGTTCTTGCATCGACAATTCCGCCAGATGAAAACGCTCTCGCGAACTTCGTCGCGGGACGGGAGGGGGAATCGAAGCGAACCTGGCGGAGATAAGATTTCGTTAGGATAAAGGAATGGGAGGAATTTCCTTATCGCAAAAAATGCCAGGCGAGAGAAGCGCGTCGCCGGTGAAGTATGATTCAGTGATATTGTCAAATTGCAGGTAGACGAAATTTCCTACATAGCGAGACGCGCGGCGGCACTTCCCACGCGCTGAAACGTAAGAAGAGAATTGTACAAAGCGTACTCCTGCCAGTCAAGTACAACGAACTGGAATTTCTTAGCTACAAGTGAGCGCGGTAAAGGATTTCTCAGACGGTGGAACGCGGCGAAGTATTCGCCACTCATCGATTCAGACTTCGGAGCGAACACAGAGGTACTTCGATAATGGGAGTACGAACAGGTGGAGTTTCTTAAAGAATCTTTTAATTTTGTAACGAACAAAAGAATATTTCTCACTTACTCAGGCGTACCACGCAAAAGTGAAGTGAAATTGCAGGGAACGAAGCTTCCCTCGTGGAATGACTCGACGGCAAGACTCAGCCGCTGTTTTCCCTCAAATCCTGAGCCATTAGACATGAACTTCCGCGATGCAACGACAGTGCAAATGCTTCGCCAGACCATCCTGTGCATTCGTAACGAGAAGCATCGCGCTCGAGCTGCTCGCTAGGATGTGCCGTGAATGGCTGGGGGGTGAACCTGACCCCGAATACGAGACCATCCAAACGAGACTGTTTCCCCTTTCCGCCGCAGCTTATTTCCACCAGCATCTTCTCTTTTCCCGCAATTTTATCGCATCCAGCGATGCCGGCGCAACGTTACACGGAAACAACCGTGGAACGCTCCCAGCGAGTACTCCTAAACCGACGATAAAGCACTCCGACGCTGTCAAAACCTCGCGTTTTAACGAGCGCATCAACTCACCCGCCGTTACATTCGCTACTGTCATTCCGAGAGACGCAGAGACGCGTTAATATTACAGCGAAGTGTAAAAAAGAAAGGCTCGCTTTTAATAACACCATTGACAATTCTGCTCCACCTGAAATTCTACGAGGAAATAGTTTATAGAACAGAGAAGAGCAACGTTTTATTCGAACACTGGAGAGGAGAAAATACGAACGAACACATCGACGAGGTCTGTCGGAATCGATTGTCGCGAACGTAAGAGGTTAATAGTCGAGAACTGAATTATGTCTGACGAATCGATTAACAGCCCAGACAAGCGTCCTTCGATCGACTTAAGAGAGAAGCTTCGCGAACCGATGGAACATCTTTCACAACCGGATATACCGTCATTTCGCCGAGACTGTGTAGGAGGATCCGTTAAAATTTTAATACACCGTACGAAGTCACGCCCCAGTCGTTCCATCCAGCAGCTTTTTGGCCGTAAATCTTGAAATTTCGAGGCTTTTATCACCGTCTCGCGGCGAGCATCGCGTGATGCATTCTGGCTGCAGAATTCCCGCCGTAAATTCTTTCGCGTGCCCGTTAACAGCGCCGAAAGACGAGGTCTGCGGGAAATTGAGACTCGCGCGAATTTGCAAGCCCTTGGAAGCTTCTTGTTCGGATGCAAATTAGTTTATATATCAGGCAGTGTTTCTTTTTTCTTTAAGAAATAGAATTCTATGTTTTTTAAACGGTAAGCCTCCACTTCGTCCGTCGATACGTTCCTCCTTAAAGGCATTCGACCATACAAGTGGAATGTTTGCTCTATCGAGCGCATATTTGTCGGGGATCGAAGGAAAAGCGAGCAATTTTTCTCGTGACGGACCGAACAGCCCTTCGGAGCTTTATTTTCCACGATTTCCTCGTGCAGCAACTGATTTCGTACAAATCCTCGGGAAGTACCTCGAATAAACGATCCCAGAATCCGATGCAGAGGCGGAGAATATTATGCGTCGTAACCGTCGAATTTTCGTAGTTGCTCGAGCAGTGGAGCGCAACGATGCACTTTTTGGCCGAGCAAAGTTTCCCCGGTCCCTGGATGGTCAAGGATTCCCGGTGGAGAAAAGCCAGGAACATACGTGCATGTGTTCAACCGGATCTGGGATCGTGACGAAACTTCGAAACACTGTGCAAATCTCGTGGTCTCCGGGGCAGCTCCGCGTTTCCCAGGAATCCTTGCCAAATTTTCATTTCTATTTATGCAAGTGAATTCAGAGGTCTGGAAGTGCGGGCGAGATGGTCGTTCGAGTATGTTCCGAATAAATGAATATATTTTGTAAATACCGCGAAGTGGCAAACGTTGGCAATGGATTTAACGTTCCTTGTTTTCAGGAGTTTGAAAAAAAAATACCCGGGGAAAAAGAATGTTGTTTGAAATTTGTTTTGTGTCTCTTGGGCTTTGGGAGTTATTCGCGAGAAAGTGAGAGTGCCTAGTTCACTTTGAGATTAATTTTCACGTACTTAAGGGGTCATGCTCAGTCAGGAGGCCGAAAAAAGGGTGGTCTTTGGAAATTTTTTTACTCAAAAACTATAACACATTTCTCAAAGAATCTTTTTTCCTTTTAATAATTGCATCTAGTACCGTGCATCGTAATTTTTTTATTTAAAAATATTTATCAATAACTAAGTTATCGTCCATCACTCGAAGGTTCTCTCAAATAAAAGGCTTCTGCGGTGACCAAAATATTTAAAAAACCTTTCGACCGATTTACTTCAAATTTTACAAGCTTACTATAGGAACAATAAACTAGTCTTTGAACGAAGGATTTTTTTATCCGATGCTTAGTTTTCTTTTAATTGACGATTTACGATAACCAATTTATGATAAAAATTCAAACTTTGAATTTAAACATCAGCCGTTTTTTCCCAAATCAATGTTTCGAAAAATCCTCCGTTCAAAGACTAGTTTATTGTTCCTATAGTAAGCTTGTAAAATTTGAAGTAAATCGGTCGAACGGTTTTTTTAAATATTTTGGTCACCGCAGAAGATTTTTATTTGAGAGAACCTTCGAGTGATGGACAATAACTTAGTTATTGATAACTATTTTTAAATAAAAAAATTACGATGCACGGTACTAGATGCAATTATTAAAAGGAAAAAAGATTTTTTGAGAAATGTGTTATAGTTTTTGAGTAAAAAAATTTCCAAAGACCACCCTTTAGGGCGATTGTCGTGCAAACCCACAGAGTTGCTTCTCAGTCGGTGAATTTGTGTTCGCGGTGTTCCTTTGTAAGATTGAAGTAGAAATTGCACGTCACGAATTGATAAGAAATTGCGATGTTGTCCTCGCGACATGTTCAAGACGCAGGTTTGCGGTTCTAGACGGTCGAGTGCTGTTAAATTTGACCGTTTTTCTTCGTACGAGAATGGTTCTTACAGGAAAGGCAGATCTGGGAGCACTTGAACTCGGGAAATCGGCGCTTCGACGGGGAATTACGATCCCATAAAAGCAAAAGTGTCCGAAATTAGAATTTCCCGGGCTGGAATCGCGCACGGTACACGCGCCGAGTTCTCTGGCGTCCATTAAGCTCGACATCCTCGTAAATCTGAACCGCGATGTCCGCGCGAAGTGGAGCGGCCAAGAACCAGACACCGCGGACGCTTTACATTCGTACGATCAATTTGAACGTATAACGCGCGTAGGTATTTAAAAACCCTCGAAGGAACTCTGATCCCGTTTTAATTGATTCTCCCACCGCGCGAAGGAGACTGTATCAGAAAGAATCGCGAACGAATCAGCGATTCCAATTAAATTCACCCCACCCCTCGGAGGAAATGAGAAATCGATCCGCAGTGACTCGCTAAAAATGGAAATCGCCGACGCTTAACGAGGGAAAATTGTGGAATCAACGAAACGCCCGACGGGAAATTTTTTAAACGAGCCGGGACATTTGACGAGTCAGCGTTGTCTCGCGAATTGAAAAATCACGATTCCAGAGTGGCATTATCCTGTGATCACGGTGTTCCGTATTATGCTGCGAAGGGACTGAACGGGAACGAGCGAACGATGACCTTTGCGAATTTCTCGCGCGTACAATCGTCGTGCAATTCGAGGCGCGAAATGTGTCGAATTACCTCGCTCCTCTCCGGCCATCATAAAGACGTTACGGTGGCAATAGTCACGCCCCGATCACATTTTCGGGAAATTATCTGGGACAGATAGAGGCGCGAAAGCGGGAACAAGTGAAACGGATCGATAATGGGAACTCCGTCGTAAGTAGTCTGAGCGCGACACTGGTCAGACACAATAGATGTCCGTTCGTTTCACGGACATCTATTATAAATTTCATGCCTTGGCGGGTATTACGAGGTCTGTCGAACAGCCGAGTATATTTAAATATGAGTATAATTAATTAGAACGATTTTAAAAAATTCTGTTCCCATTGTTTTCTATTTTTCACTTGTTACAAACGCGATTCATAAAATTCATAGTAAAACGTATTCCCCGGGAAGTGAATTGCTTAGAAAGACATACTTCGTTGTATCTTTGACTCGGAATTCCCTTTTCGAATAAAGAACTTCTGGATCCCCCGTGACAGGTGCAAGTTTGTCCAAGATTTCGGTTGCTGGAAAGTTTCTACGAGATCAATGGTCAGGCAAAACAATCCTAGATAAGTGGGAGGATCGTTGGGTTGACTGCCAGCCAGCGATCAATAATCTTTCTAGCCGTATAAATAGCGACTATCGATTTTACAGCCTGCCACCAGGTCTTCCTCGTGGCCTTCTATCGCGATGTCAATATTTCAGGTAAAACCTCGCGAAAATAAGCGTAGCTCTTAAAACGGAGTCGTATTACCAGTGATAATAAAAGAGATTATGGTAATTCGATTGCCTTTTACTCGTCTGCCTCTGAGATAAACCATTCGCCAGCGAGATCTCTCGGATTAATACCGTTACTAAGCACGTCTCTCGATTCTCGCGCCGTCATCGGAAATAGAATCCGATTCACAGAGATGGAATCGAAAAGTTCAAGCAACAAAAATTCCAGCGATCCTCGAGCCCCTTTCCGGATCGAGCGATTGTCACGCGAATGGATCTTGAAAGTCAACAGAAATCCGAGCGTCCAGTTGCCGGAATTAACGAGGAAACAGGATGCAGAATCGAAAAATCTATTACACAAACAGGACGAGCTCGATATCACAATCATTCGCTCACAACGTGTTAGCGTACGATTCAACCTTCCTTTATCCACGTTCTTTTTTTTTACGCGAGCTTGTTAACGATGCCATGTATTTTATCACGAACACGCCCACCATTTTCCATTTCCCTCCCATTTTTCCCTCCAGCGCTCTCTGCCTTTTATTCGCGTCTCATTGTTCTTTGTGATATTATTAAGACGCTCTTTTTGTCTTCCCGTTCGCTTCTGCCTCGTTGCACCTTCCCTCGCGTATTCAAATACGCCGCTTCTGTTCTAGATCGCAACTATTACGTTCGTCCATCGCGCGAGCCAATGCCTGTTACTTTAATCGAAGGACGGCTACTCTTTAATCCGAGCGAAGCAGCTTTGAAGACTGTTAAGAAGAAGCTCCTTCGGATCTACTTTTAATCTTAATGAAAGCTTCCGGTTACCAGGAAGCGCGCGGAATTTTTAACAGAATTCTCAAAGGACCACAGAATCCCTCTTCCGCCTTTCAACGTTCGTCCCATTCGTCTCGCGTTCGAAATCTGATGGCCCCGTGCTGCTTGCCTCTTGATTTTCGACGTCCTTCGAGGATCCTCGAATCGATAACCAGGATTATCCGATAACAGCGCAGAGATGCTGGAACGTTCCAGCTGAAATTCCTCGGCGCAGCTATCTCCTTCTGGAATACATCCCCGGGAATTGTCCCTTCGAGGAAACGCAGTTTACTATACGTTTCCCGTTAAAGTGCACGGTGCTTTTCTGCACGGGCAAGTAAATTTTTAAAAGCCTCTGCTAGACCGAGGCATCGCTCCACGATGTATCCTTCGAGTTCCACGCTAACATTCGTTAGTATCAAAGCCCCAATCCCGGAGAAATGGCTGCTACTCGGCAAATAGAATCTATCGACGTGGTTCTTTCGGTAGAAATAAACAAAAAAAACATTTTCACAGTTTCAGAATATTATCGTCGCTGCGCGCAGCACTTAGAATACACTTCCGCGTGGAAAGCACTCGCGCGAATATTCCGAAGCAAGGAAGTAGCTGCTGTCACCCAGCGAACGCAACAATCGCGTTAACATTGCAAGGAGTTCGCAACGGAGATCGCGCGTATGATATGGAAATCCATTGAAAGCATGGGAGGAAGGATCTCGCAAGTCGGATAAGCCGTGACTGTGCATTTGCGTTGCTGGGTGGATTTTGTCCAGCTATAGCCGGCAATAGTCGACTCCTGCGAGTGCAGAAGTTGGTCCTCCCTGGCGGAAACGAGCGTATTGATGCGAGTTCCTCCGGGCACGAACACACTTCTCCGTTGTCCGTGTGTCACGGATCGTTGGTTTTTTTCTAAGACACCAGCGGGGGAAGAAGAGCGACACGGTTTCAGAGAACACGGCTTTCTTCGTGTCCTCCCGTCGTAGGGAAAACGATATTTTCTTTTTCGCTTCGAGGGTAAAATCTGGGACATAGTGGAAGCTTCCCGTCCAGGGGATTTGCGGGCGGAGTCTCTAATTTCCCACGTGCAACCGCGTCGGTGCTGATAATTAAACTTGGAGGAGAAATAAGATAGTTAAATTTAAGCTATTTACGCTTCCTTTTCGAGAAGTAAAACCGTGAACGTTGGTTGCCAATAGGGAAAAGCTAGGGTCAAGTGTCTACATGGAATTTAAAACAATGCCCTGCTAGCGTTCGCTTCCTGCTCCTCGGCGAAGCACGTGGAAAGCTTCCGCCAAGTCGGTAGATCTCCTTAAACGACGCTTCCCGTAAAAGCTTTGCTGCCCGATAAAAGAAACAACAAGGGCAGGGACCTTCGAATAACAACTCGCCCCCGAGGGAATCCCTCGGAACAGGAACGCGAGGGTGAGGAAGGGCGAGATGCGAACGAGTCCGGATTCGCAAAGCTATCGAAAACGTGTCGCGCTCCAACGACCAACCCTTTTGTTTGCCGATCGAAATGCCCCCGCCGAGCGGTTTTCTCACTTGTCCTGATTCCCAGTCGTGGCTTCCCAGGCGAGCACCTAGCCAACGGCCAGGCGGAAGTCACGCGAGGCTCGTGAAATCTGTGAATTCGAGCAGTTTTATCCCCTTTCGCCTCGCGTGTAGATTGCTCTATATTCGCGGTCGCGTCGGTTTCCCTTTAATTATTCAAGGGAAATTCATGAAGGTGCAAAGCGTCACACTACGCACCGCGGTGTTGCAAGGTAAATTGAGAAAAATACTTTAGAATAAGAAGGAAAGAGTCCAGAGATTTCAATAGATGTAGAGATTCCTTAAGGTAGAACTTCAGTGACAATCTTAGCCAAAAGTTAATCCATTTTCAAGATATTAAAAAGGCTTTTTCCTGTGATGAAAACCAGTCAGAAATGGCAGTGGTGTTTTTTTATCGCAAAGTCAGTTGAATTTGTTCTTATTTTTTATGTTATTTTGTTAATTTATTGAATATTTAATGATTTGTCATTAACTTGTTTGTTGGACTGTACCTGAAATGCAACTGCTACAAATGAAATAATCAAACTATAATTTTCCTTTTTACGTACATAAAACGCAGTGAAAAGTGTGCCAATGTGTTGCATTTAGTGAGTGTTGATCATATATATCTTAATTATATTTATAAACCTCTTATATGTACATAATCTTTATGAGTCTTTATCAGTTTTCCGTGTCATTTTCTTTCATTTAAACAAAAACCATCGAATCAATTGACCGGAATTTTTGTGACAAGTTTGTTCAGTGTTTGATCTTTCTGTACACAAGATTTCAAAAACTTTGGCCTATTATTTCACTCTTAATTTTGTAGTTATATTCTCAATATTGCGTTTTCCCATAAGAATACATGTTAAATTGAAAGTTAAATAATTTGAAAACTATCGAATCAATTTTTCTAAAATTTTACAGAGGGTTTTACTAATGCATAAAGATTGATGCCTCCAATTTTCAAAGATTTTCGCTTATTTTAAATGTTACTGAAGTTCATCCTTAAGGGGGGAATTCCTTCTTTTTTGGTCAAAAAATCGATTTTTTGTTCTTTTACAGAATCTTGTAGTTTAACTTTGAAGGAATGTCTCTGCAAAATTTTAAGTAAAAATTCATAAAATTTTCAAAGTTATGGACTTTTGAAGCAAGGTATGTATTTGGCGGCAAGTGATCGAGCGATCGATGGGTACTCCCAGAATCCATGGTACTGTTGTAAAACGTTTATGTTATTGGAGCAACAAAAAAGGCCCATACAGAGGCTAGAATGGCAAATTTAGAAAAAAATCAATTCGACGAGCAAGAGGAAGGAACAATATATGGACTTGGAATAAAATTTGTTCGGTAACTGCACTACAAACTTTAAACGCGTTTTTCTCGAAACAATTTTTTCGTAGCTGGTTGACATGATTTAAAAAAAAGTACTGCATCGATCAACTTGAAATTTTAACTGCATGTTAAGAAAGAATCCTTTTATCGTTTGACCTACAGGCAAGACGATAGGTTGTATATATTTTTTTTTAATTATCAAAAGTTCGGGTAATTTTTTGCAAAAAATCGAACATCTAAATTTAAACAGTTACCATTTCTCGAAAAATAATTTCTTTTTTATCATTGTAGGTCAAACGATAATTATATGTGTATAAAATAAAATCTCATTAGAATTTTTGATTTCGGATGAAGTGGAGGGCAGATATCATGTCAACCGTTAATGAAGCAACTGAAACTGTATTTTTAAGTGAACTGAACTGAAAAAATTTATGTAACACAATGAAAGTATAATAAACACATATACAAAGTTTCAAATTAATTGTTGTTACATTTTTGTTTATAAAAAATCCTAAAGTATCGATATTTTTGACCAAGAAAAAAGGAATTCCCCCCTTAAGCAAATATACGAATTTCCAAGTCGTTCGTACGAGACCCGATTTGAAACGAAGAGGAACATGGGAGCTTAGAAACTTGCAACGGGGTTCCGCGATGCTACTCCGTGCATACTCTAAACTTTTCTCCTCGGTTATCTCGCGTATATTTGAACCTTTCAAAGTACTCGGACGAAACAACGTCGTCGTTTACCAAAAACTTTATCTCGCGAACGGCCGTAAATTTTCCACGGTACGTGGCGAGCGTTTGATCCTCGACGATAAATCTCTGTCGTTACAACGCGGGGCCCATTCGTCAGTGTGGATGATTACAGGGTAATCCTCTGTGATAATCATGGTAAACAACTGCGTCTAGAACTCGTGTCCTTGTCGAGCTCGGCAACAATTAGGGCGGTTCCTCGTTGTACCGTCAGAGTTGCAACGAAGGGTCTGCTTGTTCCGCGTCTTAATGCTCTCGCGACTGACGCCACTATTACGACGCGTAGTTGCTGAAAGTTGAGAGGGACGCCGGCAAGTTTCCCCGTGAACGGAAGTTAGGGAGTTTTGATGTAGCACTGTGGCCTCTTCGGATGAGTTACGCTGGAAAGCAAAGGCTGAGGCGAGGGTCGCCTCGAGTTTCATAGAGATCAGAAAGTCCGGAGATTATCAGAAATTTCGGTATCCATGCCTCCGTGGCGATTCCTATCCAATAATGTATCGCAAGAGTAAGAGGACCGTAATAAGACAGTTGACGAAGAAGAAAGTAATCAGAAAGATTCCCGCAGCAGCCCCGGTACTTTCCTAAATCAAAACTATCGCTACTCCGAGGATTTCTCACCCAGGAACGTTTCTCCTCCGAAGATCAGGCCATTACGAGGACCGGAGGAAAAAGTTTTCCCACCAGCGGCGACTTGTTACAAAGGAACGTTCTCCCGAGGTTATCCACCCCAGCCTGAATTTCCTCGCCGTTCCCAAAGTATTTCCGCGACGGGGAGGGTGGCGAGAAGTTATCAGAGGGTGGATAGTGCCGTTTGTACCTCGCAATTTCGGAATCACGCGCGAACGAACCAGCCCGGAGGCTGGAACTGGCGATAAAGAGACGGTGAAAGAACGCCGGGCGCGACCAGCCTTTCCGCTCCGAGGCTCGAACTTTTCGAAGCCTCTGGAAACCCTCCCCGTGCATCGATTCGATTTCCGATCCAGCCAGGATCGTAAATCGCGGGCTCTACACCCTCCACGGCGACATCGTGGCTGGAGACGCTTATAATTTTCCCTGCGAATCGTCGGGCAAATCGAATTTGTCGCTGGCATTCCCGGGACTACGGGCATTACAGGGAATTAACGTCGCCCGAGGAACATTGTTCTGCCTCCCCCGGGGTTGCAAATCATGGGAACATATTACAGGGCGAGTGTATGCTGTAATCTAGCCTTCGAGAGAGTTTGTAATAACTGTTTTCGAACGAGGACTCGATAGCTTTCGCCAAGTATCTACAGCGAAAAACAGAATTCCGAAGTAGGAAACAACGTTCAAATGTTCCCTTGGTTGAATAATATATTTTTCGCGATCCATACAGCACACTCTCGTTGCAGCAAAGTTGCAGGATGGTTGCAGCGCAAGATTGCAATGATTCCCACGCAACAAGGGTGCAGCAATAATTCTATATCATCTCGTAGAAAATTATTTTCCTCCAAGGGGATTCGAACCGGCGACCTGTAGAGTCATAGGCGAACACTTTACCGCCGCGGCTGCAACTACTAATTGGTAAAACTGCTAACGTAATCGAACTTATACTCTTACCGTGCAAAACTTTAAAGTCAAATTATTCAGAAACGAAGGCTCATTTTGACAAATTCCATTAGTGTTTTGTAACACTGATAGGTATGTACTACAACTTCCACCTTGTGTCATTATACTACACATTCAAATATATAGGGTGAGTCACCTAACATTTAAATTTTAAATATCTCCGTTGTTTTTAATGAAACGAGAAAATGTCTCAGGAAAAAAAAATGATTGCTAGACAAAAAGGACAACATATTATAGGGTAAACCAACCAGTAATTGACCGCATACCAGTGAATGACCATTAGGCAAAGAAATGTCAATTATAAATTTAAAAATTACTATATGTTTATAAATGGAGTGTAGTTGCACGTTTAATATCCCATATTTTTAGTTATGCGTATTAAACAAACATTAATAAGTACGATTCTTAATAAAAGTATGCGGTCATTTATTGGGCTTCTCATTCAACAATTCGGTCATTCACTGGTCGGTTTACCCTACATGGTTGAATTTGTATTTTAATTGGCTATATCCCATTAAAAGAACCATCAATAATATTGAAATTTCGGGAAATATAACCTTGAGAAAAAAATCGTCTCCGTCGGAATAATTGTCACTCTGAAGCAAACATATTTTTCCTTAAACATTTTCTCGTATCGTTAAAAACAACGGAAACATTTAAGGTTTAAATGGAAGTTGCATCAACATTGCAGGAACGTTGCAGCAAAGTTTTTCGGATCGTTGCAGTGCAATATTGCAACGCAACTATGCAGCAATAATTCTATGTCCGGAAATCATGCACACTGCGAGTAACTGCAAAGTTACTGCAACCATCCTGCAACGTTGCTGCCGCGAAGTGCGCTGTATGGGGAGAGATTTAAAGAGTCGTACCAGAACGCAATCTCCGGTACCATCGTTGTTAATATTTCAGAAAATACCACACCCCGTTCGGCCCGTTTCATCCCCGGCGGGGATAATTCTCCCCCGCGGGGGAGGCATCCGAGTTTCCCGTGGATTTACAGTTACGAATTACGAGAGGAATTCGTTCGCGTCATTTTCCCGTTTCGCGCTGCACTTTCCCGCGGCTGAATTAGATCTGTCTTGCCGCTGGGCGGGAGAGGAGCTCGTCGGGACTGAAAGAGACAAGGGAAAAAAGGAGATTCCGAGTCGAATGCGCCTGAAGGAGTTCCCGCACGAGCAGCCTCTTCGATTTTACCGACAAGGATCCATCGTCAACAGCCTGCCAGGGAATCAAATTTCCCTGGATCGACGTGTCTGTTCCGTTTCCTCGGGAAAGTACTCGATAAGAACGAGTGCCTCTTGAGAAACATAAACCTCTTAAGAGTAATATAAGTAATTCAGCAAAATACCCGTGCCTCGCTACGGCAGAATAATTAAAAGCCATCACTTTTATATCTGTTCTCCTTTTTTTTTTCTAAATATTTTTTTTATGTAATATTTCTGTGAAGTAACCTTTTTGTATAAGGAACATTTATGTATGTATACGTTAGTTCGCACCTACTGTTAAAATATTAAAACGCCCCGATCCAATGTACACTTACTACGAAATGTTGAAAAGTTTAGAAGCAGACAAGTGAAGAAAATTTCTTCCTGCCAACCGCGACTTAACCAAACACGTATGTTCGCCGTTTATCGACAGCTCCCCAGTGTTAGACGGTTAATCGCCCCTTGGCAAAGCGAGGGCGATCGATGTTCGCGGGAGGAGTTTTCCCCTTATGAAAACAGAAGAATCCCCGACGCACAATTAACACGTGACGGTGGCGAGCAGGGACCTTCAGACTTGGCGTACACCCTCGAGAAGCCTCGCGTCAGCTCATCCCTTAATTGATTCTTCGATTCCCATCTCGGATTCCGGCCTGTTCACCAGACAAAGGGGCGTCTCGTTCGCTTTATTAACGCGGCAAGGCGAGGGGGCCGCGGGGAGGGCCGTGCAGAAGCGCGGTCGGAACGGGGTCATCCCGGTTCGGATATATAACGCGGTCACGATTCCCCGCGAACAGTTACAAGCGTGGAAACGAAATAAAACGAGCCCCTGGCCTGGATTCCGCCGTTCCAGCCCATGAATCGACCGATTAGACCGCGATCCCCGAACCCTCTGCGCTCGCGAGACAGCTGCGTTTATCGGCGACATCCTCCTGGACCCTATCGAGCAACCAGGCTAGACATTTCGTCCACGTCGAACGGTGGGACATAAATATTTTGCGACAAAATCGTAGAGATATTGAAAATGTAACGAGAAATTTTTGAACTTGAAAATCTACGTTAAACCTTCGTTCACACTCTGGGTATGAACTACCCATAAGCTGATTTTGACGCTTTGAACATTTTATGTGCAAAATATTATATCCGAACATCAACTCTGTAGATTTTTAGCTTTTAATATTGAAATTTGTAAAAGTTACAATTCTTTTTACGATCTTCATTGTTTTTTCTCGACATGTGGTAATCTAGAATTATTTTACAAAAACTGTGATGAAATTCCAATAAAAAAATTACTGGCATACATTTTGGAGACATTGAAATTCACCCACGATTTTTTTCATAATAATTGGATTCTTTGGATGAGATTGGCGCTCGTTCAAAAATTGCTCTGGGTGTGAGCCACCCAGGTGTGTCAAGGTTGATCGAAAAAGGAGGTGTGTCAACGAAGGGTTAAACTTTATACATCATCATTTCTTATATTTCGATTTCGCGATTTCGACGCGCAGATTTGAAATCTGGATGGAGAATTTTTCTTGCCCTTCAGGATCTCTTGACACGAATTTTTCATTAAAAATTATGGCATTTCATAACTTCTTGCGACACCCTTTCAACATTTTTCTCTTATTCCGCAACATCTTAGCTTTAACCTCCAAAGAGATTCATCCCTCTATCTTATTTCCATCGACAGTCCTACAATTTTAACAGAAGGAAGTCCAGTTTGTCCCATTGTGCGTCGCGGAGGCTCCTAGCCACCACTTACTAATTCCACAGAATCTCGATTGCACTCCGTAAATCGTTCCGAGTCCGCCGGTCAAAGTTTCCAAGGCAAATGCAAATGACCGAGGCTGGGCGCGGGAGAGTCGGGCGAAAATGTTTCGTCACGTCGCATCATTGGATTAAACACAAAGCAAAGATGGACTCTACCGTCTTTGTTGTCTGAGATAACAGAGTTGCGGAGGGAACGGGCTCGCATTCCTCCGACCTAGCCTCCCCTAATCGCGAGTGACATCGTGATTAATCCTTGTCGTTGCTGGCGACTGTCTCTCGGCCTCCTGGGGATTTGTATGCTATTGTGATTCTTTGTTATCTGGGATTCGTTCCCCGTGCTTCTGTTTCCCGACTCGGAGAGTCCGTTTAATTGCATTAATTTGTAGCATCCAGTTATCGTCGCTTTTCTTGGTAGGGAAATTCCGCAGCGACTGTGAAAATTCATTTAGAAAACTGCTCGAACGAGAAGCTACTGCAGATATTGCTGGTAAATGAGAATAGCTGGCTCCCCGTGGAGCAGCGCGGGACAAGAGACAGCAAATAGTTACTCATCGTTAACGGAATGTTAACCGAGCGATGTCTGGCTTTTATTTTGCCGGGGAGGAATTTCGAGAGCAAGTGCAACGAAAAAGTATTCATCTCGCGGGCTACGCTCGCTAATATTGCTCCCGCGAGTGCAGTCGAAAATTTCGTCGAGTTTATTAAAACTTCTCGCGCAATAATTTGAACGAAATTTGAGGAGGATTCGGAACATGCTTCGCTGTTTTCCATTCTCGCGTTGAAAATGAAAATTCAATTCCACGGGAGGATAGCTGGGGATCCAGAGAATGTAGTTCGGCGATTTTTCAGGAACTTTTAATTCTCTCGCGGTGCACCAAAACCCTCTCGATGGAAACTTTCCGACGGGACCTGATCCCTGGGATCTTAGACGGTCCAAGGAGAGGGGTTTAACTGTAAAGTACCGTCTAAGTAGAACGGACGCTTCCCGAACAATAATTTTTATTTCGAGCTGCCTTGAGCTGTCAGGCAATGTTCGAGCTACGACCGAGCGCGGAACGCTGATCGAATTCGAAAACTGTGGATAAAAGGATTCGCGGGGTCTTGTTTTCTAAACAAGGGTATGATGAGCTCTGCCTCCGCGATGCCCTTGGGCGCTTTCGTAATTGGAACTCGCGGTCAATTAACAAGCGAATCGAAATATTCATTGCTACACTCACGCGATGCTGCAATTACGAAGTTCGGAGCACGGAAACGCGCGCATTACCGCCGCTTTGTCAACGTTGGCGTCGCGGCAATTTGAAGGCAGCTCGTTATAAGCAGATGAGATCGCGGTGCAATATAAATAACGAGCAGGCGAGGCGTGACGGAAACGCGGAAAACATTGCGCGACAAAGTTTTATCGTCCAAAGTTTTCTGGAACGTGACGTTTCGAGCATCGCGCTGAAAAATGTCCAAACGCGTTGCATGTATTCCTGGGAATGATACAGAATTCTGCGACTCGATCCCGCGATCGCGAAGCTTTTCCAATTTCTGCTCCGGCCAGGAGCTTCCGAGTTCAATAGCGAAACGCAGGGATATTCGCGAGGTACGCGCTGGCCAAATTAGAGGGAGACTTTATCCTTTTAATAGGATCCACGACGAGCTGTAATGAAATGTTTCGTTCGTCTCGCGTTCGTCAGCCAGAAACCTTCTCTTATCAATCACACATCCGCGCGCGGAGCTCGCACAATCATTCCAAGATTTTCAGGGCGACGAATAAGTCTCCTCCTTTTCGTTCGGGTGCTCTGGTCGAATAAAAGAGGCGCAGAGAAATCTCTTCCTTTCTGGTCCGTTGATCAAAGAGCTGGCCTACATTCGGCTCGTTCACGTTTTTAAGACGATCACAGGCTTCGAAGTGCGCTTAGAAACCATCGGAGATCCGGGAGAAGATTACCCAGCTGCTTCTTCGAAGTCGCTGCCACGACTCTACTGTATCTAGATCTCGCCGCTTTGGCAGAGTCCGGGGGAAACAGGGATCCCGATTTTCCTTCATTTCCGAATTTATATTTTAAGAAATATAATCGACGAAGCAATTATGTCGCCAGTGTATTATTTTCTGGCACGTTAATGCCTCTCTATATTTTCGAGCCATGTATGCTACATCACTATTACTCCCTTTCTTCCTTAGATAATGTTTTTTTGTTACGATCCATCAAACTTTCGCAGGCGGAGGTGCACCGAAAGCTGGGAGAGACTTGGAGGTTGTTCGGGTGTTGCGAAAAATGCCACGGATTGGGGTCGATCCCGATGACGATACCGCGGAAGTTTCTCCTCCGTGCTGATCAGCTTGTAAGAGTTTGTTAAGACGCGGAAATTTTAATGAAAAGTTGATCCGTCGGCGATCGATACAGCGGAGCATCGGAATATTAAATGGTGTGTCAGAAGCGACGCGACTTAATGAATGTCTGTCTCGAAAAAGGGAAGCGTGGGCGCGCGCAGCCACGCTCGATTGTTTAAAAGAAGCTCGCGTGTCGCGCTTGTAATGTTCAGCGGCGCTAAGCGTCCCAAGGCGAGCGTATCAGTCCGGCCATTCAGCCAGCAGGGAAAATGGAACTGTCATTTTCCTTATTTCCTGGTGTCACCCGACATTCTTTAATCCGCTGGAAGAGAGAGAGAGACCAGCACGTGACAGGATGGATCATAATTCTTCCCTACGTGGAAATTATGCGAACGCGTGTCCCTTTCCCGACCCATCTTTTATGTTACTTTATCGCCCAAAATGTCCCTGACAAGAATAAGCTTTTGCCACCCACGAGGAACCGCTCCACACAAAGGCTTGTCTAACCACTTCCATTTCCCTGTAGATGAAACGAATTCCCCCCGGAAAGGATGGCTCCATAATGTAACAGATGTTTATTTATTTACTTATTTTATTGTGAACAGCTAAGGCCACTTTGTAACAGACTTCGAAAAGGAAGAGGTTATAGATTTCACTCGTATGTATTTTTTTCCCGCATAACTCCTTAGTATCTTTATTTTTATTCGAAAGACAGTGGTCCCATTCTACACTGCAAAGTTCAAAAGAATTAAAACCAACTTGAGAAACATAAAAGTGCATTAGAAAGTGAAAAATAATGTTTTCCCTTATTTAATCTACGACTATCAATCTATAAAAAATTGATAGTAAAAACAATCGATAGTCGTAGATTAAATAAGGGAAAAATGTATCTTTTTACTTTTTAGTGCATTTTTATGCTTCTGAAGTCGGTTTAATTTTATTTTCCTTCAATTTTATGACAGAAGAAGGGGAAAAAGACGCGGAGTAGAGAAAAAATATCACCGCAAAACACAAGTAACAGAATACAATATAAAATAATAATATTGGCTTAATATTTGCCAGGGGCGATAAATCAAGTAATACTGTGATTCACAAATAACTCGACGAATTAATTCACCTTGAGCGCACCGAGCACGTTCGGCAAAGACGATTCCTTTCGGGCTTTGAAATCTGTTTCGCCAGGAAAGAATTTAATCGCGCCATTCCCAGCAGGTTTATTAAGCCGAAGGTACGATTAGATTCAAGATCGTCGGAGAAACGAAGCTCGAGCGGTGATTCCTTCAGCCCCAGAGGAGCGCCTCTTCGAGAAGCGAGCAAAGCGGAATGTCGCCTCGTACGCGGAGGTAGAATATATACACGGGTGGCGATTTAAATCGAATACGTTCGCGAGTCGTTCGATTGCTGTCTGTTAGAGAAATCAACGACCCGCGACCAGTGTCGTCGCGCGACGTACTCAGACGGGTTTCACGGATCAGCTGTTCGCCATCGAACAGAAAGAAAGGGAAGAGCAAGTGCATCGGCGCGAGGGGACTTTAAACGTCAAAGCAAATTAGCTCGACGGGGTGACGACGGGGTTGACGTCGGGGTCCGTTGGTTCTTCGTTGAAATTCCCACCCGTTCGGGGAAAAACACACGGGGGAAGGGTGTTTTCTGGTCGGATATCGATTCCCGTGCTTGTTCGAATATTTTTCGGGATGTCACGGGATGAAAATCTTCCCTTGACGTGGGATTTTCGACACCCGTGGGTGGATATCGTCCCACGCGGTGGATCGATGAGGAAATTCCTGGGTCGGGAGGGGGCTTCCTTCGAAAACTAGGATATCTGTTAGCTGTCGCGTTAACGGGCAACAGTTCTCCCCGAAACGAAACTGCAAACTCGCGGCGAAGCTTTCGGGGCGCCTACCAAAAACGAAGGGCACAGAAAAACGGGAGAGGATCTATTATCGAACCTCTCCGCTGTATCGGTGGAACGAACAAAAAGGTTAAGGATTAATCGTGGGAGTTTCCGATTCCTATTAAGGAGACCGGGGCTAGTTGTTACATTTTTCAGTTTTCTATTTTTTATTTTTACTTTTTGGCATTCCATATTCAATGCTATCAATGACTCTCGCTTAAACGCATGTAATTAAACGAAAACCATGACTTTGAAACAAGCCAGTTTGACACACAATACGGGGCAAGTTGTTGCAGGATTAAATTTTACGAAACGATTCTTATTATGAGTAATATAATTATATTTTCTTGGACAAAAGTAAATTTATTAATGGTAAGAATCTATTGCGATAAATATACAATTAAAAATCTATTTTAAAAGTAATAAAAGCTACTGAAATCAGTTGCACTAATTATCGTCGTCCGTTTCATACAGGAACTCGCAATTATTGCACTGTTCTATACTGTATGTTTTTTTTATTTCTATGTCATCAGTTTCCTTTTTAAAACTTTTTAATAAAATCTTCTTAGATTTTGATTTTTTACTTTTCGTTTTTCCTTTTAACAGTCGCTCCTGTCAGCTGTGACTCGTGGTAACTAAAGGGTTAAATTAATAAATTAACTTGTGTAACAACTTGCCCCGGTTGACCCCATTGTGCATAAAAAGCTATAACTTCATACCAGTGTTGGGTAAAATGTAATCTAATTACAACTTACAAATTTCGATTAAAATGTAATTATGCAGCTGATTGCACATTATTTTCTCTAATCATTCATTTAGGTAGTTGACGAAACCAAATAATCAACTACCTAGATTAACGATTACAGAAAATAATGTGTAACCAACTGCACAATTACATTTTAATCGAAATTCGTAAGTTGTAATTAGATTACACTTTGCCCAACTCTGGTTCACACCAATTTGGTGTATCCTTATATTCCTAGTACGAATCCGTAGCTAAAGGAACACTGATTCAAACGTGGTAATATTAATTTACATACATGTTCGATAGAAAAGATTGAAGTAGAAAGAGAAAAGTTACTATTAATACCGAAAACACAAAAAAGAACTGTAATAAACTGACAACGCGTGAACCGACTACAAACAAACAACATAAACAACCGCGTATGGTTGAAGCACATCAGCCACTTCATCGTCGAAGTGGCAGTCCAAGCGAAGAAAATTTAAACTGTTTTATAACAATCTAGCCCCGGTCTCCCCTACCGCGGATGGATTATTTGTCCGACCAAAAAACAACCCTTCGTCGAGCAGGGTTAATAACGAGGAATGTTCACCACAGGATGCTAGGAGTAGGGGAAGGTGGGGTAAAACGGAACGCTTAACTTTGGAGGGTGATAACTTAAAATCGGGAGGAGAAAATGACACGAGACTTCAACAGGAGTCTTCAGTGGACCTTAGACTATAAGAAAATCATGGTCATTGATAAGAAAAATCTTTGGGAACGACGGAAAGTGAAATTTGCCGGAGGTATCGAAATCTTCGCCTCGCTCAAATCGTGGGGTAAAACGGAACACTCACTCGAAGACCGTGTAAACGTACAAAATCTTTATTTTTATGATTTAAAATGTATTAATTTATGTTAAAATCTATAAATATATGTTTTAGGTATAACTATTGCAAATAAAATATAACAAAAATATAACAGTTTGATCGAATGAAAGATGTATCTCATACATCATAATTTTCTATACAAAATCAATTTTCTCGGAAACAAGAATAGTAATCAAAAGTTTAATCTACAATCTAATAATTAAAAGAGATAATAAACACGTACTAAGAGACGTTTCCATTCTTCCCCATGTATAATAGGCGTTCCGTTTTACCCCGCGAAAAGTGTTCCGTTTTGCCCCACGTGCAGTCATTTAGTAAACATTTAATATTTACACTTCAGCGTGAGGTAAATAACTTTTTATATACGTCAAAATGTAGAGTAAGAAATATAGAATCCAACGATGTACTTGCCGTTATTAATTTTCCAAGTCCAAGTACCGAAAAGTGGACGAAGGTCCAACGCAATATTGAAACGTCGATACCGGAAATTTTTCGAACTCTCTTAATGGAAAAATAACTTGTGCAGGGGTCTATGGTCTATCATAATATGCTATGAGGACCCTTTGGTTCCATGTCACGCGGTACCAACCCATTCGCACCTCTTATCTAAGAGAAACATTGGTGTTCCGTTTTACCCCACTTTCCCCTATACAGCTAAGAGCTTTATTTATATACACGCGTGATAAGAGTAATCCGTCGGCGAGATGGCCGAAAAAAACGCGAGCCATGACGCCACATGACGGAGCACCGTGTTTATACGTACACCGAAATTAATGGAGATTCCGGGTTATTCGTATGCACATTGGGTCTTGAATACAGCGATCTTTCTTCCGGAATATTGCCCCGCGAAGCCTGATACGATAAAACTTCCCTTATTGCCTGCTGCGGATCGTTCGCCACCCTCTGGCGCTATACATCTGGTAACAATAGGGGGAATCTGCTGCTTTCTTTATAGAACGCAGAGATCCGTCCTCGTATCTCAAGAATATTAGTTGTCCCTTCGTCTTCTGCGGAAGAATTCCTATTCCTCGAGATTTCTCTACGTAAACACCATCCCCTGATTTGCCACTTATAACAAAGCCTCCTAACAAGGATCAACTTGGTGTCCGACATCCATTTCCCATTAATCGAAATCCCTGTTACTGCGCGGCGTTCGAGGCTCCGTCAAAAGTGTCAGCAACTAAATTACACGAGTCCTTGGACAGGGAGGAACGACTGGGAAACGGATTTAACGACGCGTCGAGCAGCGTTCATTCCATCGGGCTCAACCGGGCGTGACAGTTTCCACGTTTACGTGCACACGCCGAGGAGGCTGGGCGGCTGTACGCGTGACAGGAGCGTGTACACATCCGCGTGACGACACACGAGAGGAATACTTGTCCCCTTTACGGCCACGTCGCCGTACGTAAATGCAGCCACCGACTTCCACGGCAACGTGGCGAATGGCCTCGAGTCGTAAGTTCCGCGAAACAGATGGTGTTCATTAGACGACACTACCCCGAGCTTCGACGTCTTCTCGCAACCCTATTCCTGGACGCCTTTGCGAGCTAAGTGCCGCGAAAATCATCCCGGAGATGCTGGGTGGTTCCGGAGGACTCGTCCATTTCTCAGCTCGAACTTCGCGATAACGTGGACGGTGGAATAATTAATCTCTGATTCCGATGGACCCGGGGCTGGGTGGATTCTAGCGTTCACGGTAATTGTTGGATATAGAAGCTTCCGTGCGGCTCGCGTGGGAGAGAGGTGAAATGGAAACTATAGCTGTTTCTCGATTTCAATGAAAATCTGAAACCTCGTCGAGTAAGTAATTGAACGCGGTTTCGATGTGGGAGTGTGTACCGTGCGAGGGCGAAATTATAAAACAGATGCGACGTTCCCAGCGGACGGTCGTACCTTATTTTCGCGGAATACGATAAAGCGGTAAAGAAAATGCAGGATGAATATGAAAATTTCGCTTCGACCGTTGAATAATAATAGCCCGCTATTTTATTCGAGGGAATATTAAACTTATGCCCGTTTGTTACATCCGTTTCTGATACATTCCGCTCTCCCGGGGAGCCGGCTGTCAGTACGGTTAACCATCGGGGATGAAACGCTTGTATATTCATCAAAGTATTCCCGTTCCGCTGCAAGAATGATTCATCCCCTCGCTAATGATACGGATGTACCTTCGCATGCTCGCGTAATTAATTGATAAACAAGGATGCCGCGTGGAAACGTTGCGCGATGTCGTTTCGCCACATTGCGCTCCCCTTCATTCTTCATTCCGGCCGTGGAATTTATTTATTATGCCGGCAACGTTCCTCCGCGAGCCGGTGGAAATGTAGCTTTGAACCTTCCTCGAACACAACACGTGTCACGCTATTCTGAAACGATCGATTCGATCCGCCACGAGTCCGTCGTACATTCCCTTCGAATGGACAGCAGGAATTTCGTTTGTCGATTCATGAATTTCTACAAGGTGCCACGAGTCGGCTGCTGTCTGGAAAGGAGGGAGATTGCATGCTACGCTTCGCTCAAAATCGAATGGTCATCGAATCCTTTCCACGCTCGCGTGTAGGGTGGATTTACCTACTAGTAAATTATAACCCCTTAAGTGTTCATTTATTTGTGCGTTTACCTACGCCACGAAGGGGAGAAATGAGACGAGACTTGCTCTGACTGTAGGGTAGATGTACCGTTTGTGGCCACTGTACTGTTGATTTTTTAGCTTGGAATTACTTGCAGGCACGTAATTATGAGTAGAATTTTACACCGCAAATATTTTGTTCAGTATGCCGCCGGAAATATAAGGTTTCGTTTATTGCTTAGGCGAAAAACATTATATTTTTTAAGGGTGTAAGCGATTTGCTGTTGTAATAATTGTGAAGGATATACCGTCAAGGACCCAGTTCCTGATTAGAACCTATTCCTGATCAGTTTAGTGTATAAATACTAAATAATAAGTTTATCATGATACAAATTTATTCCAAAAAATTACTAAATGATTATGAAGAATTTTTAAATTTATACGCAAATATTTGATAGCTCATAATAAAATGTTTTAGGTTGAACAGAAACTGCTCCATTTGCATTTTAAGTGATCAGGAATTGGGTCCTTGACGGTACGTTAAGTAAAATTCACATATTTACTAATCAAAGTATGTTAATATATAAATTATGGTAGATATAGGTTAAATGTAGATTCAAAATTATTCTGAAAGTATAAAATTATCAAGTTCAATTCACTATTATGAAAATAATTATGTGGCAAGAAATGGTATAGTATTTTAATAAATTTTCCATTTTTGGCCATGGGGTGGCCACAACTGGATACTCTATTGTATCAGTTTTGGCCACCGGATGGCCAGAAATGGAAAATTTATTAAAATATTCTTCTATTTTCTGCCACCACGCTTTTAAACGATTTTATTCAGCTTCAATCCTCTGTTTAAAAAAAAAAACTAACTCCGAGCGGGTGAGAAAATTACCCAGTCATCAATAAATATAACCCGTAACCACAAATCCAAACGACTTGGAATCAGCCACTCGCTTGCTTTGCGAAAACGACAAAAAGAAATAAATTAAATAAAAGATATTTCCAAAGAAGTCAGAGTTGCGAAATGTAAATCCACAAACATTAAAAACTAGAAAATAAAAAATATATAAAAAATGAATTTTCTGTTAAACGATTTTATTAAAAATGCACTAAAAACTAAAAAAAATTGAAAGTGGCCAAAACTAGTACCAAACATGGCCAAAACTAGTGTGCAAGTGGCCACAAACGGTGAAAAATGGATTTCTTATATTCTTTAACTTTTATTATTAAAAGTTAAAGAATACTATTAATTCTATTAATTCTATTAATGCTATTAATTCTTTAACGATTTCTCTAGTTAATGGTAACTTAGACATTAATAGTAAAAATAGTGTAAAATTTAGCAAAGCTCACAGTTACCTAATTATAAGTACAATTTTAAAGCTAATTACGATGAAAGTCCCTGAAATCTTTAAAGTGGCCAGAAATGGTGCATCTACCAGTCACTTGGGAATCACGAAAGTTCACAAGCACGTGGCAGAAAAATTTGAATAGTAGCTTGGAGCACGCGAGCACAGCAGATGCGCGTATGTACATGCCTCGCTATTAGCTGATTCTGGCCTGATTCAGCGAAAGAGACAAGCGGACAGAGCGACGGGAAATATGGAAACAGAAGGCCTTGGGTCGCTGACACTACAACTATTCCAATTAATCTCATTACTTGCACCCTGGTGTCAGACTCGGATGAAACATGCCCGAGCCCAGTCGACCCACTGACTCCGCTAATTAGCACTCATTTTAATTGCAAATACGCGGCAGATTCACGGTGTCGCGGGGACGAATCGATCTCTGGCCCGCGAAGCGGGGATTTATTTATTCCTTTGGCGCGGCGCCTTTAATGTGTCTTATCTGCCGTCGCATAATTCAAGCTGATGGCGTAATTTATTACCCCGCGGGGAAACGAATGCGGCGGGCCGATGAATATTCATCGAAATTACGATCGACCCGAGCTTTCTTCATTATCCGCGCTGTCGTCGCCGCTCGCCGAGCAGAAAATCGTTTGCGCCGGCAAATCATTTACATTTTCGATGCCGGAAAGCTTCGCACGCGCGATTTCCACGATCGATGGCGAATTTTTCTCTCATTGCTCCCCGCGTCATTTCCCTCGCGTCGTTTCTCGCGATCGAACGATTCGGCCAGGATCGGCGATCGAGTACACAGGCCTGATAGCCGGATTACGCGGAGTGTGTCTAGCCTCCGTGAAACGGCCAGCCTGCAGATTGCTTATTCCTTCGGTAAATAGTTGGCCAATTTGCATACAGCGCCGGGAGCCAGTCGCAGCGAAGTTCCCCCGAACTTCTCGCTCCCATAATTACGCGCGCCAGGTCTTATGTGATCGAACCCTGGCAAGTTGGCTCGTACCGTGGGCATCGCCCGAATCCGTGGTAATTCGCTTCCCTGCGAAATTTACAGCGAGAGATCTGCTCGTGCAGCTTTCACGAGGCTAATCTGGATGAACCATTCCGCTGAAATGTTCGTTGATTTCACTTTCAGCCGGTGGACCGTCTGTTTCTAAAATCTCTATGGATATCAAGTGTCACGCGTAATTAGACGATTAGGTTTCAGGGTAGAATCAATCGCGAGAGTACAAGCGACGGTTTATAAAATTCATGGAGGAAGAGCTCTCTTTAAAACAGAAGTTGTATTTATATATAAGGGTAAAACCAATTTCTTAACAGAAGTTGGTAATAACAATACCTAGTAGAGACGGACGTTACACAGGAAAGAGAAACAAAGAAATACAAACGAAATATATCTTTAAGTTTAGATCTAATATTTACGGTTTTCCAGTCGCTCGTATTTCTTTCTAGAAACATCGAATCAACATCGATTCGCGGAGAATTCCCCGATAGAGGTCGAACATCGGAAAATAAGGTTTACGAGGCGCAGGGGAGTGAAGAAACGAAACGTTTTCAGATCGCTTCTAATAGACTCGCGGCTTCGGCTCTTTCTTACGACCGTCCAGAGGATGCCACGATATGGAAGGTACACCGCGGCTATCCAGAATTTATAGCCACACGCATGGACGTTATCCACGACCTTTTCCACCCGAGCAACCCTTGCAGAATCTTTATTCGCGAAGTTTCGTGGAGCGTACTTCCAGCGAAAAGCATGCAAATGCACTCCGGTGTATCGAGGGATAAAAAAATCTTTGACAGAGAAGTTGCTAAGTGTTCGAGAATCGAGTAATTAGCCTGACGAGGCTCTCCGCGTTCCCTCCTTAGACGTCGCTTTGCGGGAAAATATTCCCGAAGGAGCTTTGGGACTCGAGGGTTAAGAGTAACTACGAGGGAATAAATTCACGCCTGCCGGGGTGGTGGAAAAAAAAAATCACCAGGCGCGAGGAGATGGCTGAGAATCGTCCATCAGTATTCTTATCTTTGTGGGAGACGACCGACATATCGTTCGAGAAGAAAGGAGCCCCCGAAGAATTTTTCCTCGAGGATAACTGCCGTCCATCAACTTTATTCGGTATGTAATTCTGCGACGAGTAAAATCTGCTGCCACGGGTTATAGGTTTTTCGTACTTCAAGGCTTTTCTCTCTAGACAACCTTGAACGACTCGATGCTCCAGGAAAAATAGGAGTTATTCGCGCCGAGGCAGAAATTCCAAGAATTTTCTTATTTGGGGTGAAACCGCGGAGTTTGGAAATTCCGTGGGAATGTTCTTTTGGCTACTCCTCGGTGGGAATTATATATTTTCTCATTTCTCCCCTTGTCCTATTTAAGACGGAACTTTTCCACTCTAGCAATTCGTACGCGAAATTCATTTCGTTTCAGCTAACGACTGTGAATCTGTCGATTAACGGAGCACAAGCGGCGTAATTCTCGATAAACGTGACAGAAAAATAACCGTCCGCGTATTTCCGCGACGGCCGTAAAGTAAACTCCATTTATCCCAGCCGTATTCGACAAAAGAGGAACATTTGCATTCGAAGTTACGTGGATTTCAGTTTCGTTCCGTGCACTTTCAATTTAATTCATCGCGGCCGTCGATGAACGCAAATAACCGTGCAGCGGGGCGTTCGATGCTAAATAAAGTAATTAACGAAATTAATGGTGGCTCGACCGAATGGCCCATAATTATGCCGCGCTCAACCTGCCCGCCTCCGATCGATGGAAACACTTTCATCCGCTTCTTCGAGGAATCTGATGGAACATCTACGAACTCACTGCTCCATTTGGTCGCGTTAACAATTATCAAACGCAAGCAGGGTTCTGCTGACTTTGCCGCAACGGGGGATCGATACATCGAGACTCGAATTATCGCGAGAACCTCAGACAATCCTCTCCTAAGAGGAAAACGAGTGGCAACAGGCGAGGAAACCTATGACCGTCCCTTTGCAATTCAATCCTCGTCATTTTGCGATATAATAGCTAACCACGCTGCCGTGGCTGTCATACAAACGACCCGATTATCCGTAGAGAGCAAGAAAATCGCCAGGCGAAGGCACTCCGAGCCGACGCACGGTGTGCGATTTTGGACAAAAATCGCTGGACAGCGCAAATCTTGATCGATTTCAGTAATTTCATTTAAAAATATAAGATTTAAATCCGCTATACTTACAGTTTATTTAAAACACAAATTTTGTAAATTTGAAGTTAAGGTAGTTCCTGAATAATCTACTAAATTACAGAATTCTTTGAAATTTCGTGCAAAACTAACTTGGAATACAAGAAACCCTTGTGCAAAGTTTAAAATCCATTTACCGCATAGTTATCGAGAAATTGTTAATTAAAGTTTGTGCATTTTAACACAGTGACATATGGCGAAATTAAATAAAGAGGGTTATAGTTTCAGTTTTTCTTCTAAAACAGGAAAACCATGTTTAAGAAATGTACCAAAATTGGCACAAAAGTACAACGAAATGTCAGGAAATGAATTTATTAATTTCTGCAAAACTGACCACATAGTTTCTTCGTAGATGCCCATAAAAAAAATAGGTTTACGTGCAAATTTTTGAGAAACTACGTAGAGCAGTGAACGTGGCAACGTCGCACAATCGATATGTTTAGACATTTAAATAGCAGACGAAGATTCAGATTCGTATGAACATTTTTTCTGACATTTTGGTTATAAAAGACGCTCCGAATGAATGCGGCGTTGTCAAATCTGCAAATTTAATATTCCATTTTCGTATTACAATTATTTATATTAACATTGAACTTTTTAAAATATATATACCTGATGTTAAAAATTATTATTATTATTTCCATAGTATCATACTACTTTATATTTATCGTTTATTATCCAGCTCTAATTTGATTAGCATAGTTGGTCAGGAACTACCTTAATTTTTAATTTTACAGCTAATATTAAATTTACAAAAAATTAATTTGTAATATCTTTAACTTCCAAAGTTTCCTTTTTTATATTATGTTATGTTAAATAATGTTTTTTATAGATTAGACCAAAAGATACAGGTTTTACTGCAGCCCTACGTTATTGTTGAGAGAAAATATATTGAAATCGGTGAAGATTTGCGCTGTCCAGCGACTTTTGTCGAAAATCGCACACCCTGCGACGCCTGGAAGCTTCCGCGCGGAAGCGACAGCTACATTTCGTTATCCCGCCGGACGACGATGAAATGAAATTCGTCTGCCGCCGGCCCCCGGGACCTTAAAAGCGCGAGGTGTCAAATTCGATAAGCAACTTGCCTTTTTCCCGTCGATTAAACGCGTTAGCCGCAGTCGGCGAATCGTGTGGAAGTTGCCGGCGAAAAACGAGCGTGGAATAACTCACTCAACGCCCACCTTTCTTTTCCTCCAGCCAGCCAAGAAAGTGCTGGTGGAAGTCGGGGAAGACGATGGCTATTCGGGTTAATTAGTAATCGGGGTCGTGGCATCGTTCGCAGGGGATGGAAATAAAGTAACGCCGTGGATACGCGCGTCACGGAATCTCCATGTTTCTTCGGAGGCGTCCGCTGGTTGCGAGGCTTTCCCAGCAAACGAAAACGCGTGCCGCTTAATTACTGGGGCACGGTGCAATCGTGGGAAGGGTGGACGCGAGGTCGGAGAAGCCGGGCAGCTATGAAAATCACCGGCGATTCTCAACGTCAAAGTATACAGAAGTTACTTAACATTTCGCGTGGCTACGATTATAGCAGCGGAAAGTTATTTATCTGACCCATTCCCATGTCCTACTTACAGCTTTCAGAGAGTCGAGCTTTTATCCCAACGGAATACGCGGCGATTCTTCTCTCGGCTTGCCAGAAGAAGAAGAAGAAAAAAAACAGCGCGAGAGATTAGAAGGGGTTGAGTGATAGGGGATTAAGATCACGTACTCGACGATCCGCGGTATTTTCCCTCTCGATCCGAAGACTTCACTCGCGGCGGCTCGCATCGGGATCGCGTCAATATTCCTGGACGCGAGGCACGAGTGCCTCCACTTATCAAAATTCATGACAGCTGCTCGCGGAGAACACCGGTCGAATTTTACCGCGCTGCGGAGAGCGAAGCTTCGACGTTGATTAGATTTCCGAGTGCAGACACACGGCTGTCGTGATCTCCGCGTTTACATAAGAGAAATCTCCGCGATCAAGGGAGGAAGCGCAGTATATACGGAGCTACTTTCATTAACCAACGAAATATCATCGCCCTTTGGCGGTTCTATAATTCACTCCCAGCCAATTATAACATCCGCGATAACGCGATGTACAAGCGTAAAGGTACGGGAGCTCTGTTTCAACCGAATCCTGCGAGCTATCGGGAAAGTCAATCGATTAGCAGACCCGACCTCCTCAAAACCTTCCCTGAATTAAGGCTAGATCGCGAGGTTCGCGTGCGTCAAGACGAGTTTACCCGAGCAAAGGCCCGATCGGGCGTAGTCATTTAATTAAGCAAAGTTGCTGCGGAATGGCAGTCGAATTAGAGGAGATACGGGAAACGTTCGTTAAGTCTTCGCGCGACCGTCTGTGTGTACGGGGCTTCATGAATATTCAGGACAGCCGGGCCAGGAATTATTAATATCACTGGCGAAGGGAAGACGTCCGACCGTTCGGCCGTCCGCATTGTTTGTTAATTTTCCAGGTAGAACGGAGCGTGGCATCGCCGCGAATAATGAATTCCGAAACTCGGACCTGGGTACGCGCGAACGGAATATCCACCGTCGAATCATCTTTGCCTGAACAAACTTTCATCCCGTTTAAATACCCCGGGCGGGCGAACTCACCGTGAACAGTCGCGACTAGGGCGTCGTTCTTGCCCGACTTCCTCGGGGATACGGTACCCCGACTCACCCAGAGATTACAGCTACACGCGGTGTACACGTATTTAAGATGAAAACGACGCGCGAGTTACGAGCAATTCGCGAAAACCGTGCCAAGATGTTCGTGGACTCGTTAGGCTCCCCGAATGAGCGTTCTCTGGAGTTGCTTTACGACTCTGCAACTACAACCGGGAATCGGAGAGTCACGTAGTGAGAACGAGCGTATTCTGCTGGGATCCAAAGTTCCTGATAACAACACCGACCGATGACGAAGGCCTGGATTACAAGCGGACTGCGAGACTAATTACAATCTCACTCTTTTATCACGGGGTTAGGAGACCGGAAAATCATATGTAAGTTTCAGATTTCTTTCGGCGAAATTAGAAAATAAACGAAGAAACTTTGTTCGGGGCTTTTTTCTATGCTTTATGGTAGGGCAGATGCTCCATTTGTGGCCACTTTAAGGATTTCAGTGAGTTTTGTCGTAATTAGCTTTAAAATTGTACATATAATTAATTAGGTAACTGTAAGCTTTACTAAATTTTACACTGTCTTTAGTATTAATGTGTAAGTTACCATTAACTAGAGAAATCGTTAAAGAATTAATAAAGTTAAAGGATATAAGAAATCTATTTTTCACCGTTTGTGGCCATTTGCACACCAGTTTTGGCCATGTTTGGTACTAGTTTTGACCACTTTCAATTTTTTTTTTTAGTTTTCAGTGCATTTTCAATAAAATCGTTTATTAGAAAATTTAGTTTTTATATATTTTTTATATTCTAGTTTTTAGTGTTTAAGGATTTACATTTCGCAACTCTGACTTCTTTGGAAATGTCTTTTATTTAATTTCTTTTTGTCGTTTTCGCAAAGCAAGCGAGTGGCTGATTTCAAGTCGTTTGGATTTGTGGTTACGGGTTATATTTATTGATGACTGGGTAATTTTCTCACCCGCTCGGGGTTAGTTTTTTTTTTTTTAAACAGAGGATTGAAGCTGAATAAAATTGTTTAAAAGCGTGGTGGCAGAAAATAGAAGAATATTTTAATAAATTTTCCATTTCTGGCCATCCGGTGGCCAAAACTGATACAATAGAGTATCCAGTTGTGGCCACCCCATGACAAAAAATGGAAAATTTATTAAAATACTGTACCATTTCATGCCACATAATTATTTTCGTAATATGAACCGAATTTGATAATTTTATACTTTCAGAGTAATTTTGAATCTACATTTAACCTACATCTACCATAATTTATATGTTAACATACTGTTATTAGTAAATATGGCAATTTTACTTAACGTATATCCACATTTCCTAAAAAATATAATGTTTTTCGCGTAAACACTAAATGTAACCTTATATCTCTGGCGATATACTAAACAAAGTATTTGCGGTGTGAAATTCTACTCGTAATTATGTTCCAGCAAGCAATTCCAAGCTAAAAAATCGCGATAATTATGCACATGGCCGAAAACAGTACAGTGGCCACAAACGGTACATCTACCCTACTGGTGCTCTTCTTTTCTCCACAGCTAGCCTTAAAAATTCTGTATACTTTGACGTAGGATAAGAAACCGAAAATTTCATTATTTACGTGCCATTTACCACGGAGTACAGGGATTTGTCAAACTATTGATTTTCGTGAAAATGATAGACACTTGAAGAAAAAAGAATATCAATTTTAGTCTACAAATTTGTCTAAATTGGGTCTAAGATTGCCCGTAGCAGAAACAGTTTTTAATGAATCCTAAAATCCATATGTACTTCTGTAGATAATCTATTACAGAAGCTACTATTAAAATTTCAAGTGAATAATAAAAGTGTTCGAGTTATGCCGCTAGCTAATTGGAAAGAGGTGATTTTAAGGAGCTTCCAGGGACAACATATAACTCGGCAATCACTAGGACCACTCTGGATGGCAAGGTAGCTTTAGGAACTCAGCGAGTCCGAGTATCGTTTCCTGCCCCATGGTGGAGAATTTGCCCACAAAGGGGTGGCGCGTGAAAATTTTCTCGAGAGGCTGTTTAACTACTCGCTTGCACAAAAGTTTCTTCCGCCTGGGCTGGTGCATCGAGTCGCGGCCTCGCCCAGGCGTCCCAGCATCCGAGAAAGCGTCACCGTTTTTCGCTCCACGCCCGCGGCGTTCCCTCCGACTGTTCCGACCCGGCGAGCAGGGTTGATTGAGCCCTGCCAACTTCGCCGACGACAACTTCGTAAACGCCTAACTCCGCGCCAAGTTCGGCCGGCGCGGAGCGACGCTGGGACGCGGGCCGTAGCGTCGCGCGGATAATTCCCACGGCCAAGGACCATTCCCGTGGAAAAGTAGTCTGCGGTTATGGAGGGACGCGCTATTTACAGAAGAATCCTCCAAGAACGCTGGGAACGCGAGCAATAAAACAAAAGGAGAACGGTAGAGCGGAACGAGATGAAGCGAGCGCGACGCTCCTTCCTCGCGTCCTTTCCCATTGTGATTTCTCGTCCTTGGATGAAAGGACGCGGACAATAAGATCCCTCGGATCAGCCATCCTTCGCTCTAGGCCACCATTGTTTTCTGTCCCCCCCGGCTCGCTACAAGATGCGAAGAGGAAGGAAACAGCTACTCACCTTTTCTCCTTTCGCTGTTGCTTCTTCTTCTTGAAGGCCTTCTTCACCCTCAGAAGCAGAAAAGCGGCGCGATCGATGGTCAGGCCCGGCGAAGCCTTGTCGCCGCTCGACATCCTGCGACCTAGTCCTCCCAACACCTGCGAACAAACGGAGGAACAGCTTTTTATTGGACGATGTACACAAACGCGAAACGAGATCCTCGCGGAAAGAAGAAACAGAGGAGATCACGCAGGACCACGAAACTTTCTTCCTTTTTATCGATACAAACTGGGTCGCTGAAGTCGAATCTGTTTCCCGTTTTGGCCCATCGCGTCTATGTTTTTGGTAAATTGCAACAAAAAAAAACTGTTGTGAAAGCGTAAAGTGGCATTTAAACGCAAGATATTCTATTTCCACAAACTTATAATGTAGGACTCTCTAACCTACTCACCCCAAGACCCTCTAAACCCGAAAATCGTATTTGTACATATCCACGCAAACCACTATGGAGCGTTTGTACTTGCATTTTCAAATTTGCTCGATCTTCAAACTCGCATAACTTCACTGAAATTAATTCAACTTGGATGAAACAAAGGCCCTTTTAAAGTTTGAACATTCTACTTTTCGATATTTTAAACCAGGGGTTGGAAACAGTTATGATATCGGTTTCGGTTCTCGAAACAGTTATGAGAACTGGAATAATCTTGAAACAGTTACGAGTGAAAACGGTTCTGGCCTATATCGATGTTATATCGGTTCCGTAATGGTTATATATCGATTATACGGTAAACTCTAGCTATGGGCTGGGCTCGCCTCAACCATGCGTGAGCGCCTTTTAAATTCTGATTAAATAATAAATCTGTAAAGAATAAATTGATTCTCAACAGTTGTTTGAAATAATTTTTTTTTTAAGTTACGTTTAAGTTCAACCCTTATTAATGTGGCCCGCCCCCTTAAGTGTCCAAAAATTTAAACAAAGTAAATTGTGTATGCATACCGAAATTGTTGCAGAGCAACTTCCAACTGTACATCGCATTTTCATGCTGTAATCGCACGTTTCAAAATACTTACGAACAATGTAAATACTTAGTTTAAAGTATTGCTAACACTAACAGCAATAACTTTCCTAATATGTACAAACTTACTACTAATTTTATATTAATAATGAAGATTATTAATGTTTTTTTTTAATAAAGACAGTGACTCGACGACGATAACGTGTCTTGCTGCGAAATATAATACTTTTTGTATTCAATTGTGACTCTGGCCCATTGGTCTCAAACCCTCCGACATAGAAAATCGCTCTCGGCATTTGTTTATAAGATCCTTCATCGCTGAGCCTCTCTGTCTAGAATCTCTTTTCAATACTTAATTTATAGACGCTGTCTTTCATCTCGGCTTTTCCTGCATTAATGGAGTTTTAAAAAAAGAGACACCAGGTAGAGAGGCCCAACGATAAAAAGACTTATAAACAAATCGAATTTCCATTAAAAAAATGTAACATTGATCGAAAATATTTTGAATAAAGAATTTATAATTTCGACCGTATTTTTAGAATATTAAAAATCAAAAAGTGATATCAGCGCATAGGTTCGGTCATATAAATTTATAACTTTTTGATTTTTAATATTCTAAAAATAAATTTATATGACCGAACCTATGCGCTGATATCACTTTTTGATTTTTAATATTCTAAAAATAAATTTATATGACCGAACCTATGCGCTGATATCACTTTTTGATTTTTAATATTCGAAAATATTTTGGTTATCTTCGGAACCGTTTCAACCCCTGATTTTAAACCACTTTTATCGAAATGGGTATCCGACGGGTAAAATCCGCCCTTGAAGAGAAGTGTGCCAAACTGTGAAAATTTCTTAATATTTATCAAGTACTACGGAGTGCAAACAATATATTTTACAGTCTTCTGTCGGGAATCGTAAGCCAAACCTAATTGAAATTTTTATAAATTTATTTACTACATGTGGGGATAGCTTCTCTTATAAAATATAGTCTCCCTTTGCGAAATACAGTGCTTTTAGCAAAACGGAGATAGCATGAAATTGACAAAAGAGCATCGCGATGCGCGAAAATGAAGATTAATTGAAAATTATCGACATCAAACGCGGGAGGTGCAGGGGAATTTCCATGAAAGAACAGAGCGTTCCCGCGGGCTAAGTAAATTCCACTTCAGAATTCATTCCGCTGATTATTCCACTCTTGCGAACTACGTCCCGTTTGTATCCCAGGCACGCTCGCGTCGCAGAATCCAGTTCTGCTCCTTACTGCGTCGCCTCTATGTGTTATCGATCACTTATCACCTCCAGAACACCGCCGAATTCGATAGCAAAATGCCTCGGTGTTTTCAACGAATCCAACGGATTTTCAACCCAGAAGGGCTCGTTTGGCGAACTAATTACTGCCAAGAACTTTGCTTAATTACCTGCCCCGCCCCCCACTTAATTATCCGTGCATTATTGTTGAAAATTGCGCACGGCAACCTGGTACCGGCACTTCAGCCGAGCGCGACGTTTATTAAAACTTCCAACGATGGAATGTTATCGAAGCGAAACTCCTGGAACGTTTCTGCAGCTCGAAGCTCGCGGAAGAATGCGTTTGCAGGGGTGAAAATAGTAAAGTAACGGGCTCTCGAGTAACTCTCGAATAATTCATGGGTTTCCTATGCGAGATCCGGTTCAACCAGGTTCGCGCCACAATTTAATCATTTGCAGCGTCGGCTGTGTTTCAGCGGAACGCTGCTGTTCGTTGACGTTTCATCGAGCTGCCTGTTAATTAGCGTGGATTTGCCGTGTAACGGAATACACTGTCAGCTCATCAATGGGGGAGGAACCCCGCCAGACAACTGGTCCAAGTAATCCCCGCACCTGTCCCTTTGATTCCACTTGAAATTCTTCCTTCTTAGGCATCGATGAATTCCACTATTATCTATATTAGACACCCCGTCACATATGTACTTTTCATGACTTAGTATACTTCAAGAGCACAGGCTTAGGGTGGGCTGTAGCTTTTACTTCCTTATTTCCCTTCCTACTAATTTAATCATGGTCCTCAAGGTCCTGTTTCTCCCACAACTCTACTGGACTTTCTCGCACCATGGCAAGATAGTCATTTCTTATTCCGACTTGTAAGCGGAGGTTCAAAAAACTCAGAAACTTTGTGAATACGTAGGGGATTTCCTTTTGATTACAACGTGATTTTTGGGTGATGTCCAAATTCACTCTAAGGCGGTGAAATTAACCCGTGAAGATTCGGCTATTTTCCGGTTTTAAAAAGAGTTTCAAGACAAAAGCTACTTTATTTAATTAGTACTATTATTTGGTAATTTACAGTTCTTACAGTTCGCGAATTATAACACAAAATCTGAAAATCTCTTCTCTTCTTTCCACGTCGAGAAAAACGACGAAAAATACGGAGTTCTCATTTGAAAAATCACCTGTTTTCTACGGACTTGCAAATTAAAATGTGACACGTGTTAATCAGCGTAGTAGAAGACACTTTTCTCCTCCGAATTCCAGTATTTCGCGGGGTCGCAGCACCTATGAACACCGATAAATCTCCCAGAGCTCTCGTCCAACGATTACAGAGCTACAAAAGTCGTCTGCTCTTCCTTTTTAACGCAGCACAGTTCGCGTTTATTCCGTAGAGCCACTTAAACCAACAAACAGGAAGCCTCTGAACGAGTTTCACCAGCGCATCATGCTTATACCGGCGATTTATTAACGTTCCGCGCGATAACAAACAGCGCGTCTCGCAGGATTTACGGGAGATTTTGCTGGATATTTCGCTGTTCTTAGAGTTTTATCGGACCGCTGTTTATATTATTCGAGTGCGTAACTTGTTTTGATTCCGGAGGCATCGAGGCTGCCGGGAAAACGCCTAGCGCCTCGGGGCCGTTGTAAACACTCGTCGCGTGGCGCGGATCCGCCGCGACTGGGTTGCTAAAAATGTTGATTTATTATGAAAACCGTGCCGTCGACTGATTTACGCACCGAAGCCGGCGAACAATCGCCGTCGGCCAGTGCAAACGCAGGCGAACGGGGCGTACGCCCACGCGTCTTCCTACATCGATTATTTCACCCTTTCCAGAGAGATTGTAATTACTTCCGGCCTCTCAGAGGCGCTACGCTGTTTCACGCAACGACGCCCGAGCATCGGCCGGTTAACCCGATTAATTAACCGGGATTTTCGGCGCAACGGAATGCCGGGTCCCCGAATATCTCGAGCGACGTCGAAGGCTCTACTGGTCGACGTAGAAGCAACTTCGGACTTTGAGAGATTGTTTCACCGTCAGATTTGTACGATGATCGTGGTGAAATGGAAATGGAATAGGGTTGAATTGGGTTATAATAGGAGGCATGCTGGGACAGGAGATTGTAATTAACTACTACATAAGTCTTCGATTTCATTTATTTACTTTTCGGGTGTTGCTGAAATTTTAATTTGTTGTAGTCTTCAGTGATGTTTAAACGTACCTCGAATGATTTTTCAAAATTTTGAGAAATGTCGATTTTACAGCTGTTTCAAGATAAGTGTTAACTTTTTTTTCAGTAAATTATAGCTATGGAAGTAGTAAAAGGATGGAGATGAGTTTTACGGTGTTTGTAGAGGAGACATTGAAGTTTTAAGAAAAAATTATTTCAGTTTAAACAAAGAAAAATTTGAATCATTTTTGTGCAATTGTTTTAAACAAATACAGGTTTTTAACATCGGGCGCGATTTTAAAAATCTGAGAAAAAAGGAGAATATAGTTCTATTCTTCTCCTGGATGGACGAATTTTCAAAGATATGGATATTTTAAAATTGACTGGCTGAGCCGTGAAGTAGCAGCGGCCAAGCGGCTATTCTTATACAGTGTTCTCGAATATGGTAAATATTTGTAAAAAAACTGAAGAAGGAAAACTTTTACTGTTTTTTATACACAACATAGGTAATACGGTAACTAAATGTTTGGTGTTCGCAATGTTTTCCTTGAAACGAAGCCGAGTCTTAGTTTTTTAAATGGAATGCTAATTTTCACAGGGCTAATATTAAACCGTCCATATTTTTGAAAATTCGTCCATCAAGGAGAAGAATAGACCTATATTCTCCTTTTTTCTTAGATTTTTAAAATCGCGCCCGATGTTAAAAACCTGCATTTGTTTAAAACAATTGCACAAAAATGGTTCAAATTTTTCTTTCTTTAAACTGAAATAATTTTTTCTTAAATCTTTAATGTCTCCTCTACAAGCACCGTAAAACTCACCTCCATCCATTTACTACTTCCATAGCTATAATTTACTGGAAAAAAGTTAGCACTTATCTTGAAACAGCTGTGAACTCGACATTTCTCAAAATTTTGAAAAATCATTCGGGGTACGTTTAAATATCACTGAAGACTACAACATACCTATTCAAATTTCAGCAACATCCGAAATGTTACTCCGAAAACTGTCCGATTCCGTGTGGAATCACATAACAGAAAACGGAGATGTGTAACAAGTGACAAGATGCTGCATATCTAAGCAAACGCAAAAGGAATTAGACAAAGTTCCTGAGAGCTAGTTCAAGAACTTGTTGGCTAAGTTGCACAAGCGATCGATGGAGTTATTTTGCGAGGAAGACAGTATTTCCTGATGTATGAACGCAGAAGGTTTAATTTCCACGGTGAGTAGAATAAGCTCGCAAAGTTTTTACCGTGGGAATTTTCTCTAGCCTACACAGAGATCACTCGTGTTATTCCCAGCCAAATTTCGGCAGCATCATCGATCCACAGCCATCTATCAGATGAGTGATCCGGCCTGCATCGATCTACCCCGTGAACAAGTACTTCTGGCATATTGCCTCGGTGATCCATCTATTTGCTGAAATTAACGCGGCCACCCAGCTTAATTCCATTAACGTGCAACCGAGATTCTTCGCGATCTCCCTGCAACGCCAATGGATTCTAACAGCGCCGCTAATGCGATGAAAGGAACGCTCTTCTGCCTTGGTCGCGATGGACGTTACCCACGAAAATTGGCTCATCGATCTGGAAGTAATCTCTTCGAGTTTACGAATCAATCTACTGCAATCGTGACATTTTAATCCGTATTTTAAAGACAAATTCGGGAGACTCCGAGGTCTTGAATAACCCAGCTCTCGAGCCAAAAGTTTCTTTCTTCTTTCCACTTCCTTTCAATTTGGTTCGCGGCTGAAACGCTTCTCCACGGCTACCAGAGATCATTCGAGCTAGTTTAGGGTGTGCAATGAAGGGAGCCGAGTCGTTCGTGGATCTACCGCGGGATTCGAAGCCGAATATTCCTCCCAACGAACGACGTCCGGCCAGCTATCAGGATTCAGTCGTCGTCGCCGTTTCCCCGCACATTTCCCTCCCGCGTGGATCCAGGGTTTCTATAAAACTTCTCGTTGATCCCATATAAAGTCTCCCGACGGTGGGTCGTTGTCGGGCCGGCACGAGGGGTCTCTGATATGCCCGGAAGAATTATTTCCACGTAATTTTCTCTGCTCCTTTCAGCTACATTTTCCCCTTGACTCGAGCGTAGGTCGCCGGGACTTCAATCTGCTCCGCTCGATAATCGAGTCGACCTTCCAATTAATTAACACAGACAAAAGGAGAGCCTCGGTGTAAACATCGCTGAGCAACGATCGCTTCAAGGCCGATGCAGCAATGAAAAAGCAATTTCCTTAGAACGGAAACGTCAGCGGAGCTACTTCTGCGCTGGATCAGGGGACACGCAACCGAGGCCGAGCCGACTGCGCCATATCCGTGAAAAATCCTATTCCCAAGCACGCGGCGAGGCCTCATTTTCTTAAAAGGACAACGCGCTCGACCCCACCGTTGCACTCGCGCCGGACGTTTCGCTAAGTAGAAACCCTCCTCGCTCATCTGGGAGCCTCGAAGAGAGGCGATACTCGATACCCTCTCTGCTCCGGGCAAGCAAAGAAATATTACGTAACGCAGCTTAACGTAGGATTTATATAAAAAAATGTTTCTTCGGTCCTCGAAGCACATAACAATATAGCGTGAAAGTTTTAAAAACTTTGCGCGCGTAGTTTCCTCGTAAAAAATTCCCAAAAAGAACCTTGATCTCTGCCGATTACGCCAGGTTGCCGCCTCAGCGAGGTTATCGATGATAAAACCGAAGACGCGAAGAATGATTGTCTCGCTCCAGTTTCCAGTTTCGAGTCTCGTTAAGTTTCAATCTGTAATTTATGTCCCCGGAGAACTTTCGTTCAGCTACCTCCCGGTTTGCATTGAAAATTATTAGCTGCTGGTGAGCTTCCAAGGATCGAATGATGGAAACGCCGCCTTCCGAAGCGAAGGATGTTTACTACCCGCGAATAAACTCGTTTATCTCAGTTTTCTCGGTCGCAAACAGACCAGATGTCCTCGCGGAGGAGGAGTTCCCCTCGATTCTCTCGATTCCTGCGCTCCGCGGCTATCGATCTTCGTCGCGGGACGCGAAACAAAGGGGGAAGGACTGTTTGATAGATCGCCCGCCACGGATTCGCGGAACGAATTCAGTTATCGCTTCATTTGAGGCCGCGTTTCCGGTCGATTGGCGTTCGACTCCACCTCCGCCTCGGGGAAGAGACACAGAAACGAAGACCGGAGGCGAAGGGATTCTGCTCTTTCCCCGCCGAGGCACGTCCAATAAAGACCGCGGTTCGATTGCCGGAGTATCGTTTAATTCGATTACCGCATCACGTCGCTAGACGGCACTCGCGAAATTCCGTTCAAACATTCATTTCCCCGGCGAACCGAGCCAAGAATCGCGTGCGAAGGGCGTTTAAACACTCGATTCTCCACCGGCGAGCTCCGGAAATCGATATTTCCCAGCGATGTAAAAGCATCGAGAAAACTTCCAAGTGTCCTTTTACATAAAAAAAAACTTCGGAATTAAAACGAATGCCTCGAAGAAATCCGAGATACTTTCAATGAATTTCAGTTGCCGGTCGAGCATTCGTCCGTCAAGATTCTCTCTCCCTGCGAGCTTCAACCTGGCTCGCTGGCACCGGCCGCGAAATCGATGCTTCTAGTAACGAGACTCCGGGAAACCTTTCAACGATTCTAACTGGAGAAACACCGAGCGGTTGTCAGCGTCGCCGCGCACGATCGCTCGTAAAAAGCAACTGCAGGTAGCTAATGGTTAATGCCGAGCTTGCAGCAGTGTCGATAGAATATTAACAAGTTCCAGCTCGGAGTATTGACAACGGGATGGGAGCAGATGCGCCCGGTCCCACGACGGGACTAAATATTCGTTAGAACAAATACCACCGGGAATTGCTTGTAAACGAAGAATTACGGGTCTTGGCCACAATAGAGCCAGCGAAGTAAATTCCCTCCGTTAATTAACGGTGGGCAAACGAGGCGAGTTCGTGCGGTGCGATTCCGTGCCAGGTGTTCGGCAGATAGCATCGACGCGCGAGATGCAACTGATGGTAGGCTAAACCGAGAAAGAAACGCGGAGCCGAAACTGCTGATTAACAAGCGTTTCGATCGATTCGACGGTAGATTTGCGGTGAATCAGGGCGATGTTTCTCAGGCGAGACCTGCAGCGTTTAGCGCGCGTTACATTGTCAAAGATTATAGCCAAGCACGATCCCCAGCCTCTGCTTCTGCACGCTTCCTCGAGGAGATGGTCTTCCAGCTGACCCAGGCTGTCTCCAGCCGGAGTTTATCGAGCTTTCAGTCGATAAAGGACAGTGATTAATGCGCCCCGATACTGCGTATCGCGTCGTTTAATTAACCCCGTTTCAACGCTGCCGTTAAATAATATTAACCGACCGGGGAGGCGGTGTTGCAAAAGCCCGCTGCTATGATGTAACCCCGTCGCAGCGAAATTGGAGCAGCTTGCTCGCTGAAATTACAGCTCAACTGCCCTCCCATTCAGCATTGATTATTGTTAATTGTATCTACCACTGCCAGGCCGACGCCTTTACATAATTCCCCCAGTATTTCCATTCGAGCCCGGCCCCTTTCACGCGACCCCGCCGATGGAGCATCGTTTTTACAACCACCTGCATCCGCGAGTTCGAAATAAAAGCGCCCACGTTTTCCGGGACAACGCGGCAACGTTTGTCAAAAGCACGCTCGCGTTTCGGGCTGCTGTAATTGTCGCCTCGCGGTTTGGAAAAAAAAAAGAATAGCGGTAGCAGAGGGACAGGAGCCGGTCGACGATCTATTCATTTAGCGTGGAAACGGTAATACAGCTTGATCCTCACCCTCCGTAGTTACCGTTCCGCGTAACTCCCCCAACTAAGCGATGAACATCTGTCCCGAACTAATATAACTTCACTTCCAACCTGTAAATCCTGCTACGTGCTCCTTAGCGTCCTCCTTTGTTGCAATTACGAGGGCGCCAGGATTCAGCGGGACACGTTTTCCACGGCGCAGCTACGAGGCCAAGTAGCTTACGCCCCCGTGGACGTGTCTGTCATGTTCGAATGACAGGAACGGTCTATAGCGGACGTAACCATTGTAAATTGTTCGGGGAGTCACGCTGTACGGAGCCTTCTATCGCTACAATCTTAGCAGGATTAATGGTGGAGGAATTTTCCTGGTAGGAGGATGAGAGAGAAGAGGTAACGAACCGTTTTCGAGGGAACTGATCGAAAATCGTGGGTCGCTTGGAAGACGGGATTTATTTAAAGGTGGAGAGCTTGTTTGGTCAAAAAGGCTCGCTAATTTCGGGGGAAATAAAGCTTGCGGGGAACGTGATTTTTAACGAATCCTTTTATCTTAGGAAGACTGAGCGACGCACGGCGGGACGAGAATGACTTATTTATTTGGACGTCGGCTAAAGTTTGAAGTGTTGAAATTTTGTTCTATTTTAATAGGTGTCCGTAGCATTAGAAAACACAAAGATATAAAGATTATATTCAGATTAGGTTTAATCGAATTGTGTGAAAATTTCAGTCTTTTTGTTTGTCTGTTGCACCACTTTAAACAATTATTGACTAAATACTATTACTTCATAAGTTCTCAATATTTTACGTATTAATGAGTATCTTATTATAAATAATTTTGTACAAGAAACATTCTGAATTAACTTGGATTTTATCAGTAAATAACTGTATAATATAAAAATGCGTTGCACTCAATATTATAATAATTCAACTCAAGATCTAAAATACCTGAATTTAATCCTTTAATGGTGAGGTTTTAAATAGGAGAAAAATTACCTGCTACTAGCTGCGATTAATAAAATAAATCTAACGTAAACATTTCAGTTTATACCTAATAATTTTGGTACAAGGTAAGATCCCGAATCCGGAAATTCGATTCCCTTAGATTGAATTTGGTTAGCAAACAAAAATTGCGTTGTAATCAGGAGGAAATTCCCTACATATTCACAAAGTTTCAGAATTTTTTGAATTTCCGGGTTCGCGATGTTCTCTCGTTATTTGTAGAAAACCCAGAAGGATTGCAATTTTTTCTGAATCTCAGTTATTCTACATAACATGAATTGGAAGTGTGCAAATTTTTACAATGAAAGTCCAAACCGTTTGGAAGTAAAAGGCTTGCGGCACCTCAAAAAATTTGTTGACCACGTTCAAACTTTGACAGCTTAAATACCATTATAAAAGGTAACTTTTACCCACTATTAGAAGTCATAAATAGTAAAAAAATATTTTGCCCCTATATTTCGTTCCACCCTTCTTCTAAATTAATTCTCCATTGTCTTCTTTATTTAATAACAAAAATACTTCGGGGAACATTAACTACTTTATCCTTTGTTTGGAATGTGTGATCAAATATTTGAAATCAGAGGATCGGATGGAATTAAGAGATTGTGGAAAATATCTTCATATAGGTACCTATGCGTTTTCTGTTTATTTTGCGAAGCATTTATGACAACAATAAAATAGTTTGTGTGTGTAATATTTATGCCAATTTTGATAAAGATATGATAGGTCACATACGAGAAGTTTAAATGTCCAGCAAATTATACATTTCGTCCCACTGTCTGTTTTACCTTCCTTTCTCATATTCATTTTTGCAGAAAATAACAGTTCATCTCCCGAAGCCCTTAATATTTGCACCGAAAACCAGACAAAACTATTTTAAAATTTGCTAAATATTCAAAGTCTCATAACTTTGTTAAAATTCATCCAAAGTTGATGAAACAAAAACCATTTTAAAGATCGAACTTTCTACTTTTCGACTCGTTTAATCACATTTATCGAAATAGTGTGCAAAACTGCAAAAATTTGTTGATATTTGTCAAATGCTAGAGAGCGCAACCAATATTTTTTGCAATTTTTATATTCACAGTCGGAAAGTATGATCATCATTTTCCTTTAAAATAAGTTAAGTTTCATCAAAATCAGATGTTTTGTTAACAAAGATACGGCCATGTCCAGAGATGTCTACGTTTCATCCCACTGTGCGACGTGGCGTGAATTATTAGCGATGAAAAAGTCTCGATGTTCGAACGTTTAAGCGCGAATTAGCGGCTGGATATCGCGGCGCACTTGCCTCAACATTTTTAACAGTTCATTATCCTCGACTCAGCCTCGAGGCGATTAAATTCTCCTGCATTTTTTAAATACTTTCCGCAGCGACTTTCCGCGGCATTAATCGCGTTACGCGCAGCTTCGGAAATTAGTTTACAACACGGGTTGGTCTGCTGGGATAATTGCTCTCTTAGGACACACGAGTAGAACGAAGTTCGAAGGGAATTCTGAACCCCGGGAGGTCCCATTGATTTGCTTCGATGCGAAATCACAGTCGTGCAACTCCAATTACGTACACGGAGGCCCCGACACTGAATTTTTATGAGTTTCCATACACAGAGCCAGGGAAAAGAAAGATCGAACTTAATTAAAACAATTTTCCGAGGGACGAGCTTTCTCGTGGAACATAATTCTCCAAGGGGAGCCACGTCAGCTGAAATTCCGGGTATTTTGAAAGCTGGTGCGCGACCAGAATGCAGAGAGTGGAACGCGGAAAGTGGTATGAGCTGTTCCCTGAAAAACTCCCAGCGACAACATCCCGTGTTTTCCTTTATCGAAGATAAACCGTGTTCTTTCGAAGATACGAGGAAAGTAATCCTTTGACAGAGGGACTCGAGATCTTCCGACAAGTGTGGTGAATGATATAAAAGTGCACGTATTGCCTCCATCCCGAGTAGATGTCAGGGAACTAGTTTGGCAACAGTTTACGAGTCCCGTCCAGTGTAAATAATATTCCATTCCCTATTTAATTTGTTCCCCGGCTGAGCCTTTGAAACTCTCCATTCCCGGGAAACCAGTGCCGCTGGTCAGGCTGCGGCTTTCAAAGGGGACTTCTTTTCAAGTTCTTATTAATCCAGCGTCGAAGTTAAGCCGCGGAACGGGTCTCCACTTTCCACCGGGCAAACACACCCGGCCCGTGCTTTCTCGCTAATTCGTTCAGAGGCGGTCGGAAAATCTCTGCGAGGAGGTAAACGGAGAAAATCTGCCGCCTACGCGAAGGAAATGCCAACGCCCCGAATGGCAAAGCCTGGTGAAATATCGCGCGGTAGCCGCGGTGCCGTCGGTCGGCCTCCGTGAGGTCGAAGATACGAGCAGGGGATTAGCTAAGAAATCTTATTAAGAAATTGAAGCGTACTCGGAAGAGCTTGATACGAGATTAAAGCGAGCGTTCCCTCGCGGAAGGACGATGGTTCTATCCGCTGTGCACCCTCCAGGAGACAATTAAATTACAGCCAACCGACGTAAACCCCTTCCCGACCCCGAGAACTGGCGCAGCAAAGTGCATCCATTATTGAAAAGTGATCCCATCTGAATACAATAGTCACGTCGAGGATCGTAAAGTTTGCCTGGATCCATGGATCAATATACCGGCACACCTACCCCGCGGGTACACAATGGGGAAAGGTCACGGTTTATCTCGGCCATGCTAATTAGCGAATCGAGCCCGTCTGCGCGGCCGTCGGTGCACGGCTGATTGCCCGGAACGATAGCTCCTCCGCGAACTCTTGATCCGACGCCAGAAACTTGGCCGCGGCCTCCGCTCCGTCACGGGATCCCCGAATAAATCGACCACGAAAAACTTCGGCCGTTTGTAAAATCGTTTCAGGGAGCCTCGTGCCTCGATATCACGCTAGATCCGCGGGGAACATTTGACTTTGTTCGTTTCAAGGCACCTGGCCAGAAAGAACTGCCAGCCGTCCATCGATTCCTGCTCCCTGCCGTGGAACACTTAACTTCTCTTGGCGTAAAGGATTAAAAGCGGAGGATTTATGATTGTTATCCGGTTAAAGCGGGACGCCGCCCACGCGGCCTATCGTTGTCCCCCGCGATTTCATTTCGGTCGAGGAGGAATTCGATCGAAGAGTGGCGAGACGGGTTTACTTTTATCACAGAGAGACAGCCGACGCGGTTCTTCTCGGATTGGGGAGAAGAGGATCTGTTGACTCAGACGGGTCTCCGGTCGCTTTGAAGTGGAACGAAAGTGCTTTCAGATGCGACGCCGGCATTACGAAGTCATGGAAACGCATCGGGCTTTCGCGGGAGTGCAATCCCAGGCGTGCCAGTAAAAAGTAGCTTCCCGATACAGCTTAGGCGCTGAGAGAACGAGGGCCCCGGTCTGGCGCAGTGGCGCGTGCGTCGCGGGGGGGTGCGGCGGAAGGAAAGGTCGCTGTATAAATGCCTGTAAACAGGCTTCCCGTTCCACGAGCTTCGTACGGGGAGGTGTCTTTCTGAAAGGTCAGAATACGGTACGTCGCGATACGCTTTAATATCTCTGTAAACTGAACTTTCGCCGATGTCATCAAAGTTCGTTCGCATGGGAATTGCGAGTCGAGAAGCTGCGGACAAGTTGCCCCTTGCAGTCGCAGGGAAATGGAGAAAGAATATTTGGAGAAGCGAAGAATCGTGGAAAAGGATCACCGAACGAACGACAGAAGTCAAGGCTGTAGAATGATTCGAGGGAACACGAGCATTCTGGTATCGTCTCGTACCTCCCTCTCGTATTCTTTTACCTATCTCCTTTAAATTCGCTCGGGGGATTTGCCGCGGCGCCAGCCAGGAGCCACCCTTAAACCCTGGGACTTTCCTAATCTACCGTCGACGGCGTTAATGAATATCTGCGAGGAGGAACATTCTTTTCCCGGCCAAAGCGTTATGAACAAACAAGCGAGAAATATTAAATTAAACGGGAAACAAGAGTAGCACGCGGTCCATTGTTGGATGGAAAGAATGGCGAGCAATTTAAAATATCGGAGAAGTTGCTCCATGCAAATTCAAGAGTAACCGAAGAGAAACCATTGCTACGGTTCCCCTATCTCAAATTCTTCCAATTTATTTCGCCAAATTCCTCCGTCTCCGATATGAAGAATAAAAAGCTACGTATAATAAAGCATCTGTCCGTAGCTGTCTCCTCTACCGATCTACCAACAAAACAATAGCCTTGGAAGGGCAATCCTATTAAACAACCTTGTCCAAACTCGGGGGGGCGAGCTTGGACAAGGTTGTTTGCACGGCGGAGCGAGGAAATTTGCATGGAATTCACCTGAACGAGCGCGCGCGAGCGCCGCGAGAAACCGTGCGTCGCTTTCAAGCCGAACCCATTCATTTCCCACCGTCGGGAAACGTTCGCCGGCGACTCGGTTCCTCGTTAAAAATACATCCCGCCACGGGCGAAGCGTGTCCTCCGAGAGCGTGCGATTCGTCCTACGATGTCCTTTCGCGAGCGAAACGACGGAACGATGACAGTGTTAAAAGTGCCGTCTAAAACAGCACCGACGAAACGGGCGTTCTAGATAACGCGAGTCTGCCCGCGGTCGATGCATTTTTCATCGGTTCGTCCGCTGGTAACGGGCACCTCCCGCTTAATAGTTTATTGCGTGCTCGTTCGACATTTCCAGCAACAGTTTACGGGGCGGTAGGACATTAATGTTTCAGCGAAGAGGAGGGGGAGAAATAAAGGGCTGCGCGTTCCGCTTAATAGACGCGTCGGGGTGGTTAATTTCAGATAAATCTCTTCGTCCCCGTGACGCGTGGCTGGCAAGCGGAGGGGAAGCAAAGAAACCGTGCATGTTGCGGAAGGGGAATAATTAATAAAGCAGCTCGCGAGCTGTAAATAATTCCTGGTGAAATACTGATAACTCCGCGGTTCTCTTGTCACGTACGATTGCCGGCGTTCGAACGGTGAAGAGGTTGTACCGCATCGTTAGAGAACGCTCGAGGGAAAAAATCCAGGTCGAGATGAATTTTCATAAAAAGCAGCTGCCACAGGCTTGCCGTGGGAGCCGCGGAATTATCGCGAGGCAGAAAGTTTCGCCGTCCTAAACGAATACCCCTTCTGAAAAGGAAACCCTTGCGACAGCTGGCACGGTTAAACGCTTTTCATAAAAGAAAAAAATATATAACAGGTTTCTATTTCGACAGAAAGCTCCAGCCGAATTGTAAGTCTCGAAGTAAACGCACAGCTGATACGAGAGAGAGCCGTGTGCTCGCCTGTCAGGCAGAGCGGATTTAGAAGACCAACAACGGCAACAACGTGCTTCGACGCGTCGAAAGTTTCCCTGGAAATTTTCTCCCCTCTGTTGGGATCTCCGTTACTTTCTGCTGATTTAATTGCCACATCCCGAGCATCCAGGGGTCAGGAAGATGGTCACCGGGATGCTGCGGAGAAGTTTGGACAACGTTCGTCACGGTGACGATACCTCGACTCGGTTTCCGACTTGGGAACCGAGGATTAAGGGTGAGCGACCGGTGTAAACAGAGGCTGATTTACGAGGACTTGCTGAACGCAACGGAACTTGCGAGCAAGCTTCCCGCCACCGGGGACAGCCATCTTCCGTGCAAACAATTACAAGGGTGGACGTGCCGGACCGTCCAAGGAGCCCGGGTCATCGCGAGCAGAAGCGCGGGACGCTTTCCCTCGAAACTCTGCAACCCTAAGCGTTTATCTCCGAATCACGGCCCGTTCGCTTACGCGCGGAGCCTGAAAGCGAGCGGGAGGAGACTTCGTGTCGCTGGATAGCTGATCCCCGTCATAAAAATGAATTCGCCCCGTTCTCTTACGAGAAGATTATGGATTTCACGGGAACATTAAAGGACACGCGGCGAGGGTCGGCAGCGTGTGGAAATAGGGGTTCCCCGTGAAATCAGAGATCCGGAGATTGGTCGGTACGTCGGTTAGAATCTCGGAAATTGCTCGATCTGGATCCTGCCTCCGAAGCGCGGTCGAATTTGCCCGAAGATTAAATACACTCCGTGGTTCAGTTACCTTCGTGCGTAACTTTAATCGAACGTAAGAAGTGGACGGATGATAAGCCGAGGGAAAACTTGTAGCAACAACGATCCGAATAGCTCGAGACGCAAGGGCAACAGAAACGTAAAACTTAAGTTATTATTAAACGTCTTTGTTGCATAGAGGAAGCAGAAAACAACGAAGAGAGAGAAAACAGCGACAGAAGCAAAGGCGAAGTTCAGTTGGGAACTGTTTCTCAACTTAACCGAAAATGATAACTTAAACCAGGCTTAAAATAATACAGAAAAATTAATGAAAGCATAGGGCATATTTTTCTGTTTATAACAACACTAGTGCCCAGTCATTTGACGTAAAATTCACTGCGGTCTCACTTGCGACAGAGTAGTAATCCGCGATTGATGTTTTTCGGCAGTAAAAGTAAAATTTTCGTTGATTTTCTGTGTCGTTTTCTGAGAACAAGATATATATAAACTGTTGAACTATTATATCATTAAAACATCCTGTATTCAACTGAAAGGAAAATACTTAGTAATTAAGCTTAATTGATCGTTTTCTTTGTTCCGAGGGTATATTATGTTAAACTAACTTATAGTCTTAAAAGGGACAGCATAACAAGTCTTAAATGGGACAACCGTTTCATGGCTGTCCTTCCATACACCTGTACAACTGGACACTATATGTATTTTACTTTCCTATAAAGTTATTAGTGTACAAAATAGTGTATAAATTTTATAAAAAATGTTCCTTTATAACTAAAACTAAAAAAGCTGCTGAAGCTTTAGCGATAAGTCACACTCTATAAAGATAGTCAAAAATATCGATGATTTATGTTACGAAGAGTTAACTTTTTCATAGATTCTATTGTTTTGAATCATTAAGATTTACAATTATAATTGTAATACTTAATAAGTTTATTTTTATCAACGTGTCCCTTTTATGACTTATACTGTCCCATTTAAAACCACCTAGTCGTAAAAGGGACATTTGCTACTTATTTGAAAATCCAAGATTTTGTTATATTTCTATTATAATTGACGAGGTTTTATTATACTTTTATCGAAGGGGAATAAACAAGCTTTCTTGGGATGTACTTGTTTTTTAAATTCCTACAACGACATTGTCAGAAATGGACTCTGAACAAAAGTGTCCCTTTTATAGCACCTCTCCCCTACTAACCAGACCGCAAAGTGGGCTATAAAACATCTAACATTATAACGGGCGAAGCAGCAGAAAAGATTTACAAGCGCATCCGAAAGAGGAGAGACTCGGAAGTGCGCGGATTTCAGGAGGGAGTGAATTAAACTAACCACCCAATCGAATCCAGACTTACGGTTGAAAAAAAGTCCTTCGAGATCGCTAGTTGAAAACAACGCTTTATAAATACCTCAAAGATGGAACCACGCGAGAAATCCTATGGCCTCCGATATCCTCTCCGCAAAGAAACGCTCTATCCAATTTTTCCAAACCGCGCACTGTCCGGAGAAACGTTTAATCCTAGAAGTATTCCGCTCTGTGTATTCCGTCAGGGAACACGAAATCCGTGAACGCCTGTGGCAAGCTCAATATGCCCGCGCACAAGCTACCCCAGATCCGATTAATAGATAGATACCGATTAGCCTATAATCGCGACGGCTCTGGGAATCGACACGGGGCGCTCGGATTGCTTAAATAATCGAGTTGTTGCGCGGCGGGCCGTTTAATCCGCGGCGAATCATTCAGGGAATTTCGCGTCCTGCCAGGGGATTGCGCCCTCGAGCGGAGCGGACCGCGGAAGCTATTCAGGGCGAGTTTCGCCGGCGACCGCGCCGGGCCTCGGTGGAAATTAACGGAATCCTTGCCAGGGCAGAGCCACCGAGCTGTCTGCGCCAGTTGGCATACGATGTAGCATACCGTCCGGGATGACAGACGTCGACTTACTCCTGAGAAATTTGATCGCGCTGACCCCGGCGGATCCGCAGGGAGGAAGACGCTACGTGACCGCCACACCGAGTGGCTAACCACCCACGAAAAAAAAAAATACAATTCCCATCGGGCGGGTTCTTCCACCCTCGGCTATCGTTCTCGATAGAGCTGTAATAATGTGCTTCCTGGGAGTTTGGTCTTGAATAAAGCTACGCTCGGAATAGAAAAGTTTCGCACTCAAGGCTTGATAGGCTTCATTAACGACTTCTGCTTTATAATTCGCGGACGTGTCGGGAACGACGCCCACATCACGAATGAAATTCGCTCGCCCGGGACAGAAATAGCGACCGCGATATTTCCAGCCGAGCGGTTCCCACCAGTCCGTTAATAAGAACTTTAATCGAAGGTGTGCCGCGGACGGTGCACACCGCTAATTAATTATTAAGCTCCCGAGGCGATGTCGGACGCCCGGTTTATCTAAAATTTACAGGTGATAATGACGGCGATACGTTTCGATCGCCGCCGGCGCACAGTGGAACGACGTAAGGGCGATAACTGGACGTGGCAATTACTTCTAAACGGTTTGGACCTTTCATTGTAAAAATTTGCACACTTTTAATTCGTGTTATGTAGAGTAACTGAGATTTAGAGAAAAAATTGCAATACTTCTGGGCTCTAAACAAATAACGAGGGAACATCCCGAACATGGAAATTCAAAAAATTCTGAAACTTTGTGAATATGTGGGGAATTTTCTCCTGATTGCAACGCAATTTTTGTTTGCTAAACAAATTCACATCGAGGGCGTGTAATTCACTACTGAAATCTGGTTATCTTTTGATTTTGTGTTATAACTCGTGAACTGTAAAATAATTTTTTTTACCAAATGATAGATCTAATTAAAAGAAGTAACTTTTGCCTTGAAACTTTTTTGTATCTTTTAAAGTTCGCGGGTTATAACAGAAAATCGGAAAATTCACGAATTTTCGGTGGTTAATTTAACCCTCTTCGAATGAATTTGGGCAGCAAACAAAAACTGCGCTTTAATCTGGAGGAAATACCCTATATATTTACAAAGTTTCAGAATTTTTTGAATTTTCGGGTTCGGGATCTTACCTTGTACCAAAATTATTAGGTATAAACTGAAATGTTTACGTTAGATTTATTTTATTAATCGCAGCTAGTAGCAGGTAATTTTTCTACTATTTAAAACCTTACCATTAAAGGATTAAATTCAGGTATTTTAGACTTTGGGCGACTTTGAGCAAAACTTTAAATCACCAGTTGAATCATTATAGTATTGAGTGCAAGGAATTTTTATTTTACACAGTTGTTTACTGATGAAATTCAAGTTAATTCGGAATGTTTTTTGTACAAAATCATTAATAATAAGATACTCAGTAATATGTAAAATATTGAGAACTTATGAAGCAATAAGATTTAAGGAATTATACCTATTTAGTCAGGCGGCCGAAAAGAGGTGGATATTTGTGAATTTTTATTGAAGGAGCGGAAGCGTATATTTTTACAAAACTTTCTGCGCTTAAAAAAGCAACATTTAAGGAACATTTGGTAATTTTTTTCGTAGAAAAATATTGATATTTATGATAAAGTAACAACCGATATCTAAAAAGCATTTTTATAAATTTGGTTCAAAAAACAAAAAAAATTTCGTTAGTACATTAATGTATCCACAGGTTGACGAAGAGAATTTTCCGAAATATTAATTTAAAACAAAATGACGGCTATTTAAATTTGAATTCCTGACTTTTTCGTGCAAAAATCACGCGAAAAAAGTCAGGATTTCAACTTTAAATAGCCGCCATTGTGTTTTAAATTAATATTTCGGAAAATTCTCTCCGTCAACCTGAGGATACATTAATATACTAACAAAATCTTTTTTGTTTTTTGATTTTAGATAATCTAATTCCGAATGGCAGTGCTCGCCGCAAAACCAAATTTATAAAAATGCTTTTTAGATATCGGTTGTTACTTTATCATAAATATCAATATTTTTCTACGAAAAAATTACCAAATGTTCTTTAAATGTTGCTCTTTTAAGCGCAAAAAGTTCTGTAAGAATATACGCTTCCGCTTTTTCAAAAAAAAATCACAAACATTCGCCTCTTTTCGGCCGCCTGACTAGGTATAACCCCTTCAGCAATAATTGTTTAAAATGGTGCAACTGAAAGACAAAAAGACTGAAATTTTCATACAGGTCAGATTCATATAATCTTTATTTCTTTGTGTTTTTTAATGCTACGAACACTTAATAAAGATTTAATGAAGCTATAGAACAAAATTTCAACACTTCAAATTTTAGCCGCTGTCCAAATAAATAAGGCATTCTCGTTCCACTGTGCGGCGTTGCGAATAACTGTAGCTTCGGTGGAGAATACAAAGGAATTTAGTCTCATTGGAAACGTAACGTTAGCGTAGCCCGTAATCGCCGACAATGATATTATCACGCCAGTTTCCCAACAGCTGGAGAAAAGAAATCATTCGAAAATGACAACCGCCAGCGGCTCCTTTTCATAAACCGAGCAGCGTGACTTCTAAAGGACAGTTAAACAAGGATGTTCGTTTCGTTCCCAGGAAGTTTCTCCAAGGAAATGCAATTTTTATTCTGTCAGAGGAAAAATGCACGAGCATAAATACCAGGTTCCGGGCCGCCGCGTGGTGAATTAGAGCAACTGCCGGTTGCTTTCGCACGTAACGTCGCGCCGGCCAAACAAAATTTCCATTAAAGTAACGCGGGCGAACGAGCCAACCGAAGATACCATTTGCATGGTAACTAAGCTATTTACAACGGGCGGTCGTCAAAGTGCAGCTAACAATGTGACGGAAATGATTGCCCGGAGTTCTCGGGAAAGCAATTTGTCAGATTCTCGGCCGGACGAATGCCTTATCAACGACGATTCAAACTTTCAAGCACGCTAACAGTAAGAGGACCTGACCGCGGGCACTTGGAATATTTTTTTTTCACACCACCCACGCGCGCTAACCTCGACCGTTCCCAAATCTATAAATCTGTTCCTTTTTTAATCAACGCGTAACGGCCGCAACAAAAAGGATACCTCTGATCTATGGAGCCACAATTTCCCGAGCAACGAGGCAAGAAGATTCAGCGTTACAGTGGGGTTGTTACACACGAAGTTCATCGCATAAACTTCCCCGAGCTACGAGAGACTTTCCCTGTTTTCCCTCAGCGCTGGAAAACAGCCGCGTGCGAGCGCTCAGGTTTCTGCCTGCAGCTGTTCGCGAGGCAGAGCTTTACTTTCTTTTTTTTTTCACGCGTCAAACCCACCAGCAGGCATTAACGTTCAGGGAATCGGAGCTGCACGCGTGCTCGATCGCGAAAGCGTCCCTTGAAACGCGCGAAGGGCCGAGGACAGCTGTCGCGAGTCGCTGCTAAAATTTGCAGAAAACAAACCCCGCCCGGTTCGTCGACCGAGGATGCTTTATTTCCTATTTGTGTCCTACCAATCGCATCCGCCGGGCCGAGAATATACCGGGTATTAATAAATTACAGCCGCGAACCGTGCCGGCGGATGGCAGACATCCAGGGAGGGGGGGTTGGATGTTGCTTGAGTTTTTCATTCCGAGGGTGATCAATCTCTCGACTGTATTACGCGTAATAGACACCTTTCGTAACGTACGCTGGTAACGCGAAAAATCCTACGATGATATATCGTGAAATTAAATAACGTAGCGAATGGATGGTGCGCGGCTCGTAATCACGGCTGAAACAACGAGCCGTATGTTTATTTAACGCTTTCTTCGCTACCTTTAACGAGACCTGGGAGCCTAAAAACTTGCGCCTCGCGCTCGTAAATTTATCGGCAACGCGCAAGTTTCTCCGCGAGCTGCCCCGGGTAATAGAACTTTCCATAAGAGCGTAGCAAGTTTCTTTAACAAGCGGGATCGCTTAATGTTTCTAATTCCAACGTTCGCCCGTTAAATTTGCACGAGCCCCGGTGTTTTCCGATTGGAAAAGCCAGCCGCGGGCAATAGCATTCTCTATTTTTAGGCGACCCATAACGTTTTATGAATCGAACGTACACACGAAACACGTACGAGCCGAGAAATCGATTCCCTCCTCCGGAAAAATAATCTTGCCAATCGCCTCGTTCTTTCGCTTCGTACGCAGCGGTTTTATCAGAATAGAAGACTCCTAGAAATTATTATAAATTCCAAGCGACGACGGGATTCGTACTGCGGAGTTTTTAAAGAAACAAGAGTGTGGTCTAAAATTATTAATTATTATTACTATTCCCCAGAAGCATCTTCTAGAAAAGAGCCAGCGTCTCGGAGAGCTTTCACGGAGAAACGAAGCGAAGGAACCACTGGCTCGCCGCGAATCAGTTACCTTACCACTCGCAGTAGTAAAAGTCAACGCTTAGATGGGACAGCTGGCGCTAAAAAGCCACGACATCCATAATTCCCTGCTCTTCGCGAGCATTAAAGCATCGCCGCGCATGGACGCTGCCTTTTTACGCGCCAGAGACGGGTTTATCTGTTATCAGAAGGACGAACGAGCGCGAAGAGAGGGGAAAAATGTAAAGGGAGGTGGGCGAAGTTGCGCGATAGTCCGTTTTTATCCCTGCAGGCTGGATCGAAGCCAGCTGGATCGCGGACCGGATGTGCCTCCAAGGATTAATACGGAACTTTCACACTGCCCCCGTGTGTGCACCAGGGGGCAAGATAAATTTGTCCACGAGTCAACAGTTGAAAAAGTGGATGTACTGACTTTCCAACTAGAACAAACTCCTTCGATACCTGCGCCGTTCCCCTTTGGCAACGATCGCTTCAACTTCTGCCAGACGAATTAAACGGGTCTCGTTAACATCGGTGATTAAAATATTTGCTTGATAGGAGGCTGCGTGGGTGGAGAGAATACACGAAAGTTTGGATTCAAAGGGTGCGCCGTGACGCGAACTGATCTACGGACTGACTCTTCCTATTCGTGGAGAACGGTGTTCCGAAAGGTGGGCTCTGAAGTTTCCCTTGCATTCGTCACGGACTGTCGATTCCTCGAAGCCTCGAAGCGAGGGCGAATCGGAGGAAGAATTCTTTGGGAAGAATTTGATTAGATCCCGCGGGAAGTTCTATCGGTTTTTCCCTGTCGAGTTTCGTCGGGACATATCCCTATTTTGATTGACCTACTCCGACAACGAGATATAAAACGGGATGAATTTTCTGATCGCTCGGGACGTATCGACGGGAGAGGAACGGTCTGAAACTGTAAAGAGGCAATAGCGGGAGAATCGCGATAAAAGATTGATGCGCGTCTCCTTTTTCAAACTCGAGCCGCGGTCCGCCGAATTTAAGCTTCGCAAATTGCCCTCGCTCACCGGTACAAATTGCAGAAATGATCGAGGCCCGTTGAATCGACCACTCGGGGATACATGCATCACTCTAAATTCACTTTCAAGCTGGACAGGTATCGCGCGAATTAGACCCGAATGAAACGAGTCTGATTGGCTGCGCAGTGATCCATCACTTTGCTAGAACGTCAGAAACAGTATCAAGTGCTAATGGGCGAAATGGTGTAGCAAATGCTCGACTTCCGAATCCGGTTCTCCCTTCCAGAAACAATGAAAACCGCGAAATGGAAACAGCGGATTTAATGGCTCGGCGAATAATAGAACTCTATAAAATATTAATAGTAAATTCGCTGATACCACGCTATCGACGAGATTAGAAACGCTCGGATCCTTTTACATTCAACGGCCTACGCAGCCTATCGAGCGTTTATTTGAAATGCAAAGTATCGTTACAGTATCGCACACTGTTTGGCATGCAAAACTACGCTGGAAAGCGTTATCCCCGTGACTTTCGGAATCGCTGGTCGGATCGTGTCCACTTTATCCCAAAGTGGAACCTCTGAGTTTCTAAACTAACCCAGTTTACCAAGAATTCCTCGTTATCCAGCCAGACGGTCATCGAATTTAGGATGCTCCGCTTTATCGCGTTCCTTGCGCGCGAAAACATTCTCGCGCACCGGTTTGGGATCGACCAGGAGGTCGGATTTCTATGCAACGCGACAAACCTCTACGGCTGGCAATTTAGAAAGGAAAGACTCGGTTGTTCTTTTATTTTGTCTGCGAGGGAAGCCTCTGCATCTCCATACTCCTCCTAGATTTTCGACGACTAAACGATTGCAGCGAAGGGGATTCACTGCCGAATCCCCATTACGTTCCAACGCCGCTCAAAGGCACTTCGAAACTCATTCAGAGCGGTTTGCACATGGCGGAGAAGCCGCTTTGCCATCGCCTGACAGAATTTCAGGGGGCTCGGTGTGCTTCCCGAATACCCAGCGCGCAAGTAAACTGAATTTGGTCGAGGGTCTGTCAATGAAAATTGATTGTATTTGACTGGGAAATGGATCTACAAGGATATCCTAAATCCTGATGGGAATACTACTACGAGCAAACTTTTCACAGAGAACTTTTGGCGATTCGGCTACTAAAGGGTGGCTAACAAGGAAAGTATTTTAGGTGTCCGCCTCCGATCATTTTGATTTTTGGATATGTTATAGAGGATCGAAAAATAAGAAATAAGTGTTTTTTTATGTATTATTTAAACAAATGGAGTTTTTGAAAATCTGGCGAGTCAGTCATATTTCGCATTCAAAGACACAAAATTCGTCCATTGACACTACTCCCCTATCTCTAATAGTTCCCGAAATATTCCACAAAAATGATTTTTCAACCCTAACTTTGAACGCAGTTTTCACCCCCCAAATCCGAAAACGCGGAAAAATAAAAAAAACACGTGTTTCTTATTTTTCGGTCCTCTATAACATATCCAAAAATCAAAATGATCGGAGGCGGACACCTAAAATTCTCTCCCTGTAAGAGCTGTCTTCTCATCGAGAATAAAAAAAAAAGAAACAGAGGAAATTGATACGACTTTGATCCATAATAGCGAAAGGGATTTGATATTCTCCGAGGGGATTAATCGGTTCAAAGAATTTCCAGCTAATTTACCATAAACTTGCGAAGTAAGATTATTTCCTCCTTGGAAATCAATGAAGCGTCACGTATTGTGTACCGATAATGAGATAAAAAAAGTCTCGCTTCGGCGGCAATTCCTCGGTAAGGAATCGCGCAAAACCTGCATGGACCGCCCGGCTATTTCCTCTGGAGGATTTTTTGCCGCTGGCAATGAAACCGAGCGGCAGCGTTTCTGTTTTTCGCTGCGTTCGCTTCGCTTTCCGCGGGATGCACGAGCGGACGAGAGGAGAAAAACAGCTTTCCAAAGAGCCGCTGGCGCGTTGCCCGGCGGGGCGGGGGGATGGTGTTCATTGTTTGACGGGCTGTCTCATTTTTTCGCTGACAGGTGGTGGCTATTGTAGAATTCGCGGCAGTGGGCCGTGACACGGAGGAGACAAAGACCGAGGGACGGAACCTTGACGATAAACATGCATTACTCTGCATTACGGATAATTGAACGTCGTAGCGAAATAGAATCAGAAAACGATGTTATTAAATAGATTATAATGCGAGACGCTTAAGGGGGTGTCGCAGAGGCCTTGAATAATACAAATTTGGAGAATGACAGCATTTTGACAAAAAATGATTGATTTTTGCTGAAAGTTCAGCTACTTTCGTTCGGTGAAATTAATTTTTTACACACCATATTAAAGAAAATAATCCTTAATTCTTCCATTTTTGATTAGGGGAGTGGTGGGATGAAAGGGGCACGTATCGAAGGGGACATGGTGGTTATCTCAAAGGTAAAGGATCTGCCCAGGCCAAAAGGGTTTTTATTTTGTAGCCACATTCATTCATGTGTAATCAAGCCTAATTTCAAGCCGCTATCGTATCTACGATGACAGAAATACACGATTCAATTTTGTTGAGATTCAAAGTATAACTTTGAATTTCCTTGAACTGCCTTGTGAAGTGCTATTAGCAGCGACTATTTATTTAAGAACGATATCGTATAATGTTCAATCCTTTTCGTGTCATATTGTAATTGTAGGAATTAGATTTTCAATTTTAGTGCCTTATTTATGAAAGGGACACAAAAAAATACTATTCTTCACTTATTTCGATGAAAATATGACACCTAAAATTCGGGTTAGGATGCGATTAGACAATTAATTATTTGTAGCTAATAAGATTATTTAGTTACATAAGCTTAAGTGTTGAGTTTTAGTTCCTATTACGAATTAAAATAGCTACTGTAATTTCGGTACCTGCATAAATAATAATTAAAAAAATGATATTAATATTACCTGGTTTTATTACACTGTCCCATTCATAAACACCCACGTCCCTTTCGATACAGCCAATTTATGAAAGGGACAAAACACACTTTTTTAGAAAACGAAAAATATCACATGTAAATATAGAGAGAAGCTTAATAGGCCCGTGTATTATTGGCCTTTCTAATGTTACTAATTAGAACTCGAATGGTTATTTAGATTTTTTACTATTTGGTCCTAAACACAAGTGTCCCTTTCATCCCACTTCTCCCCTACTATTAATAATCCCCACAACATTGCCAGACGGAATATAATTTTTTTGCAGTACTTCAGAACACCAGACAGTATAAACTTATAGTTTTTGTTACATAAATTCCCGAAGATGGTGTTGAAAAGCGAGCAGTTACACCAGAGTGCTCCCTTAAATCGCCAAAATTACTCACCAAATTCATAAACCTTCCGATAAACGTTTAACCGTCGTGCAAGTCTAAGTGGACCTTGGAATATTTCCCAAAGGTGTTGACACTAATGCGAAAAATATCGAATTTTCAGAATCCCAGCTCTTTCAAGACCGTACCGAAATATTCTAAATTCCAACACTCTATCGAGCTACCCCAAGGTCTACCTACTCTAATTTTAAGCAACCAGAATGCGTGGAACTCGGAAAATTCACCTTCAACTGCAAGGCTGGATGATGTAAGACCGATAATACACGAAGCGGGAATGAATTCTCCGACCACATCTGAATAGATCGCCACCGCGAAGAAACTCAAGAAGACACCATCTAATTACAGCACCGTAACGCATTAATACCACCGCAAAACATTCACCCTTCCTCGCCAAATCGTGCGTCTCAGCCGGCTCCGAATAAAATTCCCTGCGAACGGGAAAGCTCGCTCGAATTCTCACCGTCTCGCAGCTATCGATCGGGCGCCACCTACGATTATCCCGACGCCAACGCGGTGCACCACGAAATTGTTCGAATTTCAAGCGAAACGAGACGAATTAGGGCGATCTCCAGCCAACGACGTTAAGCAACCGCGAGCGGATCGCTCCTCGCGGAACCTTCGATCCCGCGAGGGGAGGCTCGCAGACGCGGCAGAGCGATAAATTACAGGCGATCGTTGCAACCTTCCAGCCTTGGACTGGGATTATTACCTCCGCGGAGGAAGATCGCCCACCCTTAACTGCGACGGAATTCGTAGCGCGCAAGGGGGATGGCGAGACTCGATTCCCAGCCAGTTTCTCGATCGAGTTCACCTGAGAACGTAAACTCGAGCCAGCCAACGGAAAAGGCTCCCCTAGTTGCCTTTCAGAAACCATCCCAACAAATCTGCATATGCATCCGCCGCGATCTTCGAGCTCGCGTCTTTGTAAGCACAGAGTACCTAAGTATTAGATATACAAGGGCGACGATAAGGAAATCAATTAACGTCGCGATTAGGTAAAGCCAGCGGAAGTACCGGTAGCAATCTAACACGGAAATTCCATAATTTACTAAAAGTATGTAAATTCGTCCAGCCATCGGGAGGGATCGCTGACGAAGATAACCGAGCAGTCCGAGTCGCGACGATAACGGCGCCGTTTCCCTCAGATAACAGTCGTTAACCTTAACGAAATCGACGATCCCTCTAGGCGGAGTTAAACGCATCGGGGGTGGTGTTTGAATAAATTTCGTTAAATGATTCCACCCGCCTCCGCGCGTTCGTGACGCTTCTATTTCAGCCGACCGCGGGCTACCGTTGCAAAGGGAGAGACCGATGCTTTTTACAGTAATGAATGTATGACATTCGTTTGTGACCGCGTAGGCGTCCACCGCGGTTCATTAATAACGGACGGGCAAAACCAACGGCGATTTATCATTCACCTTCCTTAAAGCAACGTTGACCAACGCTCCCGCGATTATTCTACCGATGAGTCGCACTCGTCTGTTCGGCCTAGGCCCTATAAATAGCCTGGAGCATTGGCGAAGCGTAGATCCCATCGGGCAATAGCACTCTGCCATCGCGCCGAAGGCAATCACGGTATCATAAATTATTTATCTTGCCGGAGAATCACCGTCACTATTCGACGTTCCCAATGAAACAAACATCTGCCAGGGATTTACATTTCTTCCAATTTCTAGCGCGAGGGCGATCGGTCCAAGAGGTCCACCCCAACCCCTGCCGAGGGCTCGCGATTTCAAGGACTCCATTAGCCTGCCTGAAAGACGCTTTCCGCCACTATCGAGGTCAATAAAATCGACTATCGCGGAGGCGCGGCTAGAAGGAGCTTCGGGCCACAAGGGCGCAGCCAACGAACCGTCGAAATTCACGATTCCAGGACGTTCCAGTGATGCTCTCGGAATACGAAACGAACCACGTTTACCATTGAACCGGAGCGTGTAGCGAAACGTGAACGATATCAAGTTTAATCGAGCGAATCCGGGGGAAGCGTCTTTCGTCGCAATTTATTTTGGGCCTGAAACTTTCTGCGTTCAACAGAATCGTGCGAGCATTTTGAATTCGCGAGTAATTAATCGGACATTCGCGAGGGTCCGAGGTCTTGAAAAGCCTCCCTTAAGGGGAGAGCTTGATTTTGGAATTAAGGGGGATTTCTGCAATTATCGAGGCTGAAGAGAAACGCTTGGACGATTGAGAAGAATGGCTGGGTAAAAAGGAGGGACGAGAGGTAGTCGTGAGTCAGCGCGAACCTGAAACGAAACCGATAAGAGCCGTTGTTAAAGCGATTCTCTTCAGATGAATGCATTAAACGTATCCCCGGAATGCTCGCGGATAGAACAGGGCTCTCGTCCTCGGGTTTTGCGAGCGGGAGGGTAAGAGCTCCGTGTTCAAAGGCCAATCGAAATGCTAACTCGAGAAACAGTCGATTCGAGGAAGTTCGAGATAATTAGTAGGAGAAGCGAGTTCCGACGGACTCGATGTTGTTTAAAAGAGACTTTCGCTCTTCTTAATATTATATAAGGTACATCTATCACGACTTAAAAGCTATTTCGTAACGGCGCAAGAAAGCGATACGTACGGGGAACGGAAGAAGAGATTAGAAACGCTAGAAATGATTTCTCACGAGAGGAGCACTCAATCGTCCTCGCGAAAAACGATCGCTGCCGTCCCGGCAACGGAGCGAAAGCCAGTGGAACGAAGAGCGGAGAAATAAGAAGATGAAACGAGAAGGTCGCGGCTGATAAATCTTGAAAAATAGCTACGGCCTAGAGGGGCGCGAATAGTTACGCGTGGAAGCAAAGGGCGCATAGAGCGAGACGTGGCTTGACAAATCGTCGATCTTACAAGGAGGGGTGGGGGGAGAAAAAAAGGAAACAGGAAAGCTAGAAGCCTTCGAGACTGATTCTGATTTACTGCCCGCAATGGTAATCGAGAGCCTCCGCCTTCCCGTTTTTAATATCCAAAGACAAACGACGCGAGTGCGTCTGAATAATTCATACAATCATTGCTTTGACTCGCTCGTGCGAGTTAATCTACGAAGAACATTTCCACCGGCGGAAACGCATGCGCTGGGTAGAAAATACCGGGGGTGTAAGGAGCTAAAGATTTTTACTTCGAATCAGCCAGCTCGCGGTGTCAATAATTAAGAAGACATTTCGATCCCCTAAGTTCTGCTCGGGAAAGAGGAATCTCTCAACCCCGCTTTTAGCGAGCTGGTACGTTCGTTATTTACATCAGGAATCTTCGTTAGAGAGGGTTCTTCTCGTCCCGAGTAGCTTTCCCTCGAAGCTATCTACCCCTCTTCCCGGGGTTATACGGGCAGGAAAATCTTCTCAGATATCAGAGGCTCGATAGAACCCGGAAACTTCCGACAACCAGGCGAAGGAAACTCTCATCGGCGAACATCGAATCGACAGGGATTTATCTATTCATGCACCACCGATCGAGGCCACCATCGAAACGTGTAAACAAGCACGTTTCTCCAACGTACGTACATAAATAAGAATCACCGCGTCCGACCATGCGAGCACACCGATAGAATCTGATAGAAGGACACCAGAAAAGTTCCGTTGCTCCTCCCGGAAAATCATATCCCCGAAAGTCGCGCGGTATTACGGTTCCTGTAACTTATAATGACCCCGATTCGCTCGACAGCTTTGCACCAACTATGCGTGCATTAAACTGCTGCGGAACATATGTTAGTTTTCAGAGGGAACCGTTTACAAGATTTAAACATAGAACCGTTGAATCTACGACCCGGAAACGTAGAAGCACCCGCGACCCCTTAAATCATCCGTTCCTTAAACCGTTCGACTTCCTATTCTCGCTCGTTCGTAGCCCCAACTTCGATACTTGCTTCAACGGCTGCGAGCCACTGAACCGAAGCGACGAAAGGGATCTATCGAGTTCCTCCGCGACAATTGTAATCCATCCAAGAGGGTGTTCTAAAACACTCCGACCAGTAAACTGAAAACGAAGGGACTCTATCCGATTATTGATTATTAATAAAAAAAGAAATGGTTCTTCGGCAAAAAGTACCCATCGAGTCCTGTCGCCCTCGATTCTCCGACCCTTGTCTACCAAAGACGATCGGTCCCTCGGATCGCGGGGAGGACGCACGCGGCGTTCTCGCGAGGGTAACTCCTATCGCGCGCGGCGAACTCGCGAGTGCCAACTAACTCTGAACGCGCCCGTGTTCTGGATACAGACCATCAGTGTCGTCCGCGTGACAGACGGCAGCCGTTGTGCATTTTTCCACAGCTGGAAGCCCGCGCTAAGTGTCCATCCCACGGAGCTCGCGGTCGACTAGGATCGAGGGAGGTCGAGCCGACGCGGGTCACGCGTTCCCACCGTGAGATCGGTTCCTTGATCGTCGACTTTGTCACTGGTCAAATGTAATAAGGGGGTTCTCGTCGCGTGTCGCGAATCAAAAGGTGTATCGCCTGGCACGCGTGTACGATGCGCGCGTCGCGATGCTCGGCCACCGACTGTCAGCTGCGTCGCGACGGGACGTCGGCGCGACGACCGAACGCGTCCGAGGACGACCGAGGACGTCGGAACGACGCCCGGCGTCGCCGACGAGGGCCACGTAAACCCGTCGACGAGCCGCAGCCAACAACTTCTGCGAGCCACCGCGAATGACCGGAGGATCCAGCGGGATCCAGCCAGCGAGGATCATCCGACTAACATAGAGTGGCAATTCGAGAGGGAGTCCTGGATGGGAAGCCACGGGCTTCTGGGAAGATCCAGCCGAGGAGGGGATGCGAGTAGCTTCTACGGATTTTAATGTTCAACGAAAAAGAGAGGTAGAAAACATATGTCTCAGTGAATTCGATAGATCAGACACGTTTTGTAGAATTCTGAGTCAACAGCGGGGCAGTTAGAGCGAAGGATATTCTCTGATGGATCTAGAGAAATTCAAGAGAGCATCATATTTTCTGGGAGAACTGCTTACTCTTCTAATAAAACTTTACGATTCGCACAATGGACCGATCTGTTCCACGAGGACGTCCCCGGGGCTCTAAAAACTTGAGTGTTTACTCGGGGATAGAGAGGTGAAGTTAAACGGGAACTTTACGGCATTCCGCGAAAGTCCTCTGATTAATGTAGAGAAATCTTCAGGGGTCTGGGTGTCTCCGGAGGAATCTCCAAAATAAACAGGCAGCTGTATCAACATCGTTTAACTTTGAACGGGAAGAGGGGCCGGGAGGCGAGAGGGGGGAAGAGAAATTGAAAAATTGCGACAGTTTGCCAGGAGCGTTAAGATACTGTCAGTAGCAGCCTACCGATGAGCATCAGCCAGCGATGAATAAGCTGTTTGTCGCTGCACCGCAAGCTCCCAGCCCTGATGGCTTTAATTTAGATAGCAATCGCTCAGCGGCTCGCGCAATCTATTCGCTACCTCGTACCCAGTGAATTATTCATCGCACCGTATCATTGCATTCCCGTGATAACGCGCCGAGCCGAAGTCGAACCCAGGCTCTTAGGAATCGTCGGTTTCCCGAGCTCAGGGCGCTAGCTAGTAGTACAGCCACGCGTTGTATCAGACGCCGCGCCGCGGCTGCGAAAGCCGCGGTCGCTGGAACGTCGGATGAATCGATTCGCGATGGATTAAGCCTTTAGGCGAGCCTTCCGCGACAGAAGCTCGAGAGAAATGAACGTTTCCAATTCGAGGCGATGTCGGATGCTCCGGCGTTGGGGGAACGTTGCTGGGACGCGGGCAGAGATCGATCCCCGTGGAAATATGATTCCTTGGAAGATTATACGTCTCATTTCTCCCCGGCACATACATCTCTGCCTTGGTACGTAACCTTGTTCTCGGTCGCCACGGGAGACAGGTCCTCCCTGTCCATTATCCTGGCACTTCTCCCGAAAATACACCCAAGGAAATCGCGTCTCCGTCGGCGGGAAGATAATAATAGCGCTTACTAGCCGTGAATGAATCGTCGCCGTTGTGGACGATCCGAAGGACGAGTGCACGGACACCTGGACACTCGATCAGCCGCATTGCGACAAGTCCTTGGACCGCCGAAAAGTCCTTTCACGATGCAGGACTCTCGCCGTGAAACTGGATTCAATTAGACGTCGAAAGGATCCTCGAAAACGGAAGGGGAACGAGTCGGGCGAAAGTTTCGCGGGCAACGGTCGCGCGTACGTACCTACTCGCTGGATCTTTCCAAACGGCCAATCTACTCTAATTAAGAGGCGCGTTGTGCGAAGTTAAAGCGATTACGGTTACTGTTAGACGAGCCGCGGAACGGATCGAGTTAACAGAATCGTTAAACATATTACAGCGATACCGCGGGGCTTTGGTTATTACAAATTCGTGGGGAACGGTCTGGGACTACAAACGGACTAATTACGCGACCGGAGTCGTAATTGTCTCGACTCCAGCCAAGCATCGGCTTGTGAATGTTAAGGAGCTGACGCGAAGTGCTTATTGCGTTCGGACGTAGCTATTATTGTTGCTGATTTGCATCGAGAATTCGCGGGTGCAGGTGAAACGAGAGACTCTTGGGATACGTTTAACGTTGAGGTGAAATATACCGGAGGGAATGTTCGGATTGCGTGTAATTCAGGTCAAGTAGGAGGAAAATAGTCGAATTTCAATAACGAGTTATAATATCCCAGAAGCGGGAGATTATAAGTGCCTTTTTTTTTTTATTTTTATTCGAAGTGGGTTGCCGTGTTTAGCTTGCATATTTAATGCAAAGAGGTTGGAATAGTTTATGTCGCGAAGGAAATGTCAGAATGGTAAGTTAATTCCTAACGGCGGCAGGATATAGAAGAACTAAGAACTTTCGTGTCGATTTCCTGGCCCCGCGGGATTGGCAATTTTCCGATAATTTTATCGCAGTAACGATTCTTCGTACCAATAATAACTCGCTGGAAACGGTTCATCGTACCTGGCGAGCGTGACCCTGTCCCTATTTTTTCAAATTGCAATATGTTTAAAGAGAAACGAAGAGACCCTCGTTGCTTTCATTTCAGAAAAATGGAAATTAAGAATACAGTTATGGGGTAAACCAACCAGAAATTCATCGCATACCAGTGAATGACAATTAGGCAAAGATATGTCAATTGTAAATTTAAGAATGTTATATGTTTATAAATAGCACTTTCAACCCTTGTGTGAACCACCCATAAGCTGATTTTGACGCTCTGAACATTTTATATGCAAAATAAATACCTTTCTTTTCAAAACCGACTTACAAACTATTTTTTCTCTCAAAATATTATATCCGAACATCAACTCTGTAGATTTTTAGCTTTTAATATTGAAATTTGTAAAAGTTACAATTCTTTTACGATTTTCTTCGTTTTTTCTCGACATGTGGTAATCTATTTTACAAAAACTGTGATAAAATTTTAATAAAAAAATTATTGGAATACAGTCTAGACACTTTGAAATTGACCCATGATTTTTTTTTATAACAATTGGATTCTTTGGATGAGATTGGCACTCGTTCAAAAATTTCTCTGGGTGTAAGCCACCCAGGTGTGTCAAAGTTGATCGAAAAAAGAGGTGTGTCAACGAAGAGTTAATATCCCATATTTTAGTTACGCGTATTAAGCAAACATTAATAAGTACAATTCTTATCAAAAATTAAAACCGACTTCAAAAAGATAAAATTGCACTAAAAAGTAAAAAATAAATTTTTCCGTTATTTAATCTACGATTCTCATATTTTTTAAGTCGGCGCCAGATTTACACTGTGCAAATGATAAGACACCGACTTAAATAATATGAGAATCGTAGATTAAATAAGGGAAAAATTTATTATTTACTTTTTAGTGCAATTTTATTTTTTTGAAGATGTTTTTAATTTTTTAAATTTATTTTATTTTTAACTTTTTAGTGATGTATATCGTACGTATACTCGACCTCATTTTAGAAGAAACTTAATTGCGCATGTAGAATGCGCTCATTGGCTCCGAGGGAGCGTTTGTTTGTGGTATAGCCAATAGTAGCTTGTTTCATCACCAATGAGCGCCAACATGCGCAGAACCGATCTAAACTCGTCGGTCCGCAAGTTCTTTCTAAAATGAGCTCGAGTATAGATAAAATACTAGTAATTAAGTGGCAATAGTCTTTATTATTAACCATAACTGTCAAAATATTGGGCCAATGTTAATTTAGCGTAGGTGGCACAATCGGAGCGTCGCCCCCTTTCGAATAAAACAAAGAACATCAAAATCGCTCCATATGCTGAGGAGTTATGCGGGGGCAAACATATAAATTATTATTAACTATAACTCGTAAAATATTGGGCCAATATTGATTCCGCGTAGGATGGGACCAACGGGGCACCATCCTCTTTCGAATAAAGAAAAGATCATCAAAATCGGTCCATATGCTGAGGAGTTATGAGCGGGCAAACATAAAAAAAAAACATACATACGGGTCGAATCTATAACCTCCTCGTTTTTGAAGTCGGTTAAAAAATATGCGGTCATTTGCTAGGCTTCTACACGTTTTGCATTTTATAATCGATTTTTTTAAATTACGATAAGAATAAGTAATTCATTTATAGAAATTTCAAGAAAAATAAATTTAAATGCAATTTCAACAGTTGTTTTGTTGTTATACATAAATATATTCAAGTAATAATCTCAATGGTCCATAAATTCAACAATTCGGTCATTCACTGGTTGATTTACCCTACATAGAAATATTGTGTAATATTGCAAATTTATATGGTGTATGTGGAGTTTTTGAATTTAATATAGGGGAGAGTCCTACAGTCATGGCCAATCTAAGTTTTTGTACTGTGCTTTAGGACTTTCCCTTATTTTTACGAAGGTTTGCAGAGTACACTGTAAAAAAATAATCAGAGGATCTACTGAAAGCTCCGATACGTTACACCGAGTTAAATATTTCGCGAGAATAGTGTTAAAAGTATATACTGAAATTTCAGGCTGTAATATTATTATATGCAGTATGCTGTTAACTCACATTCATCCTTCCCAGCCAGACACCTTTTCCCTTCCCCTCTGCTCCTCGTAATACCGTCCCATTTTGTTCTGCAATCTTCCCCTATTCTTGCCATTTTCCTAGCTATTGAGTTACTGCAGGGGGATAATAGCTGTTTCTGGAAGCTGCAACGGAAAAACAAGTTTGGTCAACATTAGTCCGACACTGATACCCTTCGTCTTTCACCCAGCAAAGAATAATCGACTATTTTTATCCATAATAAAAAGATCCGCATAAAAGCTTTCGCGAAAGATTGGATTTACAAGCGAAGCACTCGAATCCCCATTAAAGTTTGATGGAGAAAGTTAGAAATTAATTGAAAGAGAAAAATATTACGCTGCTTCGGTAAATATATTCAACGATATTGTTTAATAAACAAACGCGAAGTCCGAGTCATGGACGTCCCCCTGGTTTCGGAGAAAAAATCGCTTTATTTTTAAAAACCGAGCCTTATTAACTTTTCACTCTAAAAATTGAACATTATTAAATTTTAGTTTTAAATTTTTAAGTAAATTATACGGGCATCGTTTAAACTTCACTTAATTAATTGAAACATGTTGACTTCAACAATTAATTGCATTTATACACGATTCAAACTATGTATCCCGAATTCCAATATGGCGGCTGTTTTTTATTAACGGCAATGGCTTCACAAATACAGATGCGTGCAAATGTATTCGTTTTTGTTGAGACACTCTGTGATTAATTATAAAGCCACAAAAAGTTATATACACGGGAGACGATGTGTCTAACGAGAATTTGTTTTAAATGATATTCTAAGAAACGCAGAAATCTGTAAAATGCGTCAACAGTACGGTACTATGTACACCTTGGCTATTCATTGCTTTACAGTATTGTATTGGATATAATTTGCTGGATATATATACATATTCGATAGAAAAGGTATTGAAAATATACCGTGTATGCTTCGTATTGACGCTGCTTTTGTTCGACAAGCATGAAAAGAGAAATATCACTACGGACACGTTCGCGAGACACGTTCGAATACCGTCGCGACGTCATGTCAACTCAGCTGCGTGAAGACTGGCGGTACTGCGCGAACATTCGTGCGGAATTCAAAATTACGAAGCGACGCAACCGGCGTTCTTACTTGTAGGATACGAACTTTTATGCTTTATTGCTGAAATACCTACGAATAGCAAGCAACGTGCGTCGTAATTCTTTGTAAACTAAAATTGAAAACGCGCTAAGGAAAGAAAATGTAACGACAAGAGCTCTACGTTCTTTAGACTTCCAAAAAGGTTTATGAGAATACCTTTACAGTTTTTTTGGTTGGAGGAAGGGCGAACAAACCACCAATTCTGCAAGACCAAACGAAATTCTTCGCCACAGGTTGGAGTCAACAAAGAGGGTGGGTTTAGTTTCAGGTTAAACCACGACAAGCTTGTGTACCGAAATGATACCGTCACGTACATCCATTGGTCCTGATTATATAAGAAACCTTAACGTTACAGCAACTAATGAGAAAACTTCGTTTCTACCACAAACAACCAATCCCAGTCGTTTTCTGGCACCAGCACAGAGTCAGTGCAAGATACCGAATTCGTTATGAGTCTCGAAAACCCTCTATCGAGAAATAACTTAACTAAATTAGAAACGCGTCCAATTCAACACTACGACACAGGGGGCGGTATTTACAATCGCTACTTATCCTTAAAATCAATTAAGCATTCGGCATCCTTTACTAATCTACTAGATTAGTAGAGGATGCCGTATGTTTAAGACGATCTTAAGAATAAGTAGCAACTGTGAATACCGCCGAGGATGAGCAGCAATTAATCGCAGTGACTGGAGGGAGAAACACCTGCAGGAGCGGTGGTAATGTGTACGTGACTGACGCAAGCGCAGTTTCCTGCTACGACATACCATCTATAATCCTTCGCATATCCAATGATCAATCGATTTAATGAAATCATTAGAAATTAATAAATAAAACGGTCGTAAGACTCATTCATAGAATTTTATGGGATAAGGATGAATATAAGGTACATTCTTAACGGCAAAATGAATCAATTGCTGTAAGATTATGCTTAGCAATTTATAGGAAGAAGAGGTCGATGTTTTCGCAAAGGCATCTACCTCCGACGAATGGCGAATTGACCCGCATGAGATTCCACAATGACTAAGCAAATTTCTCCCGAATGCGTGAAAGGTAGAGAAAAATTGAAGCTTTGCTGGCTACTAGACGTTGGAACTTGATAAATTCTGTTCGGAATAATGGCCATGGACGGGAAGCGATCTATAAAAATGGTACGTAACTCCCTCTCTTGCGCGGTATCAGATCTGTTCTCGCGACAGGCTGCGTCTCTTTGGGAAGCGTAAACATGACGCGGAATAAGTGAAACTTCGCATCAAAAACATGATGCAATCTTACGAGACAAATGTCGATGGTTTATACTGTTCGTGGAAATAAAAAGGTCTCTACGTAATTCTTAACGCTATGGACACCTCTTATGCACAGGATCCACTTTCACCTGGACCCTGCCTAGATATTAGCGACGATGAGCTAGTCACTATATCAGTGAGGGATCTGAACAGGCAATTAAAGCTAAGAGGGTTGTCGCGCGAGGAGATAGTGCGTATGAAGCAACGCAGGCGTACACTGAAGAACAGAGGATACGCGGCGAGCTGCCGTATCAAAAGAATCGAACAGAAGGACGAGCTAGAGTCAGAAAAGACGCAGGAGTATCGCGACATGGAGGCCATGCAGGAAGATAATAATCGCATGAGAGAAGAAGTAGAGTCCTGGCATTCCAAGTATCAGGCATTAAAGAAGTTCGCGGCAGAGAAAAAGATTCACATTCCACCTGAATTAGAAACGATCTAAAGCGCTCCAAGTACGCCAGAGCGTCTATTGGAAAGCAACGGAACTATCGGATTTCAAATAATCCTGTACGAACATTGGGCAGTGTAAAGAACCTGGGTTATTGGCTTTTCCGAACATTGGGAATGCGATGGAAATTGTGGTGCACTTTAAGTTAGAGTAATAGCCTCTACGCGATTCGAGATGTAACCCAATGTCACCTAATACATGTATATAACTTTTCTTTCTATTAAAAGTTGAATGTTGTAACGTATGATATTCGATTAAACATTACGGCGATATCTCATTTCTCGCGATAAATATCGGATCAATTCTTTGCTTCGAGATGTAAAATATATATATATATATATTTTATGAAAAGCATACAAAATATATTTCTGTAAACAGACTCATGTAGTCTTGTCGCCAGCGTATAATAAAAATATTAGCTTGCTAACTACGTGTACATTGATTGAATTACCCAATAATCTATACTTCTGTTTGCGTGTCACGTGCTCCGGAAAAGTAAAGTCTTCTGGAAAGCACATTAGTCTGCATACTTCTTTGGGTGTGAAATATCGCAACATTAGTTTCTCTAGAATCTCTGATACTTCCAGCGATTCCTGGTCGCACTTCCTTGCCTCCAGAAACTTCTCTTCGATTACTTCCTCCGAATATGGACAATACACGGAACCGGTACCTTCCACGTAACGACCGTAAGCTTTCGTGAAACAGCAAGAGCCGTTACTCCGTGCTGTTTTTATATCCATTAACCGTGCTCTCTTCTGCAGTAATTTTGTCGGTATCAGATATTCCGTATCCTCGACGTGTTCTAAAATTCTTTGTAATTCGTAACACTTCTTCTCCGCTTTAGAATCAAAACTTTTCTCCGCTAGCAGATCGTGTTTACTTTTCGGTAAAAGTTTCAGAGCACCTTGTGGTAGATGGAAATCCAATGCGACGCTGTCGAAGCAGAATTCCAGATTCTCTTTCTTAGCGAGCATATAATATCTGTACCTAGTATTCGGAATACCAAATTGACAGGGACTTACGATCAATTCTTTATAACGAAATCCACATTCGTTCATACATTTCAACACCGCATTTCTCATCGCCGACTTCTCGAACCCTTTCACATTCTCGAGCAATATGTACTTCAGAGTTTCGATCTGCGGAATTAGTCGCAGGACGTAAAACAACGAAGAAGATCTGTTATCTAATATGTCCTTTTGTAGCCCCACCCTTGTGTAAGGCTGACACGGAGGGCTCATTAATATAGTATCTATCTTCAAATCATTTATCTCTTGCGTGGAAATTGACTGAACATTGCGATTCATCAGCAGAACGTTAGGGAAATTCATTTTGTACACGTCGTTCGCGACGGTGTTTATATCAACTGCTGCAACAACGCAACCATCGAGGCCGCTTTCTGAAAACACGGAATTCCTGCTTTTGCGATTCTGTTTCATTTAAAAATTTAATAATAATTCTCATAAAGCGCAGGATTTCGTAGGGAAAATATGAAAATTCATGAAATAGTAGAGGTTAGGTTCTCCAGGGTAATGCAAAGCGAGTATAACTGCGATGTCTCACCTTGAAGTGCATAATGCATTCCACCAATACCGCTGTACAATTCTAACACTCTCATCGTTAATGACGATTTTTTTCTAATTATAAATACTCTGGCATGTATCTCGTGATTTGTCAACAAATTAATCTATCGTCGACTGCTATCACAGAGTGCTCGTTCTTTTCCGATTTCCGCTCGCACACGTGAATACAGTTTAAACAAAATCCAGCGATTTACAGGGGAACGCTTTTCTTCGGGAATGACACGCTTCGCGACAACTAAACATTGCAAATAAAGACAGCAAATGACAACAAAATACAAACTAACCTAATACGTTACACCATAGTCCGTTCAGTAATGGAGGGTAGGGTTCGTTTTGCGTTGTACAAAATTCTACGTATGTGAACCAGAGTCACTTCGAAAATCGACGCGCGGTACATTCAGAAAGATGTGTACAAGAAGTAAATGCAGTTTTCTTAATAATAAAACTGACTCGTAATTACGATAAAGAGAAGAATGATTAATCTAGAACTAAGAAATCTAACCTGAAGGATGCGCTGATTTTTATTACCATTTCGATAATTCTTTTAAACGTTCACGAGGGTTTTGATAACTACCGAATAATAGAAAGAATTCTTTGTAATATTAGTAACTTTAACAAGTGCCAGGACTATTCCTTTAACAAAGAGAACAGAAACTGCAAAAAGGCACCACCCAAATGCCATCGCTGTATTAAAAAATGTTTCGAAGTCGAAGCTGGTTCGGAGGAGGGCTCTGGAAGCCCAAGAATCCTCATTCATTGGAGCACCTTAAGTATGTATAAATATTTCAAAATCTCTGCTTCCTTTAACTGTCCTCTTGTTGTTACACACAGGTACTTGTACAATGTCCTATCGAAGAACCAAACTGTATCAGAAAATAATAGGAGCTTACTGGTAGAAACTCTACGCTCCATAGCCGAGATCTTAATATGGGGCGATCAAAATGATAGTAGCGTATTCGAGTAAGCACGATTAACGAATTAGCCATGCAACAAATATTAATCTCGCCCTGCTCCTTATAACGATCTTCTCTTTAATCGTCAGCTTTTTCTTGGAGAAGAATATGCTTTCCTTTTTCCTGCGCATTATGAAGCAAAAGTGTGGAAGCTATGTATGTGTTCAATTGCTACAGACACTGAACATATTGTTCGAGAACATACGCAACGAGACTTCTTTGTGTGAGTTCCCGAGAATTATTATTAAAATACCGGCTCGTCGGTTCCGATCGAAACGTCTGTTCTTTCCTTTAGATTACTTACTTAGCAACAATCACGTAAACAGTATAATAGTGCACAAATTTGACTTCAGCGACGAAGAGGTGATGGCGTATTATATCAGTTTCTTAAAGACGTTAAGCTTGAAGTTGAATGCACACACCATTCACTTCTTCTATAATGAGGTAAACGAGGTACACGTAATAATCTTCTGTGTCTATTTTTTCACTTTAGCTATTTTCATGCTCATCCGTTTTGACGGTAGATTATTTTCTCCGGTATTTAAAGCTTTGGATGTATTTACAGCTGAATAAGTTCATACTGTATTCTCTACCGCTATCGTTATTTCATCTTCATTACTTAAACTTCGCACCGAACACACATAAAAGAAGGATATCGTTTAATTTGATTTTTCTATCAGCACACCAATGATTTTCCATTGTACACGGAGGCAATTAAATTCTTTAACCACTCGGAGGGCATGGTTCGTATAGCAGTGCGAACCTTAACTTTAAATGTATATCGGGTAGAAGATGCCTCCATGCTCGCATTTATAAGAGATCGCACTGCCGCACCATATTTCAGTAATCTTGTATGGTTTATTGGTAATCACATTATAGAGCTTGATACTTGTGTCAGAAATGATGCTGAGTAAGTTTAAAAAGAATTATTAACAGAATAAATTGATTTATCTTTGGAAGAAGCTTCCCCTTAAGTATGCGTATATGTTTCAGTCACCAAAGTCAGAACAGACTGTCGGATTTAGTAGCTGAGCATTTAGATCACTTACACTATTTAAATGATATTCTTTGTTTAAATATATCCGATTTGAATAAAGTTCTATCGGAGCACTTGCTACACAAATTATTAGTTCCACTGTATGTTTATTCACTAATGAGACATAAAAGTCTCTTGTGCCAAAATCAGGTATGTATATAATTGGTAGATTTACGAACTACTTAGCGTGGCAGTAATTCTCTTTTGGTTAATAGGAAGAGAGAAAGCATGTAAGCATTGTAGTAGCTCTGTTCCTACTTTCTCAAGTGTTTCTAATAGTCTCTCATGGCCCTCTTGTACATACGCTAGCAGCAGTAATGCTACTATCAGATTTAGAAACAATTCAAACAGGTGCGAGCAAAGTGCTCGAAGTGTACGGCGACATTACATCGAACAGACCGATTGCTTTCTCGCCGCCGAAAGAGAGTTTAGAAAAGTCCCTTGAAAATCTAAGCGAATCGTTAACCATGTCGGACGAGCTTTGCGAGGAAGAAAATAGAGAGAATTCGGAGAACGAAGCTAAAGAAGCACTGAATGTTAATCGTCCTAGTACATCGTTTGATGATGCTTCGACGGGAGGTATATCCGCATCAATTCCGGAACAACTGGACACAAGCATTCCGAATGAAGATTTAGAGGAGAGCAAAGAATTGAACGTAACCGACGAAGAAAAAGAACAGAGATTGGCGCTGGAAAGCCCCTTAACACCTCAAGCGCAAGCAAATGTGAACGAATCATTGTCGAATAAACCGTTCTTAGAAACTATCCTAAATTCCTTATTCTGCACGGAGAACGATTACGCCGCGTTGTTTGCGTTGTGCTTGCTTTACGGACTAGCCAATAATCAGGTAAGGAGGGTACATTAAGGACATTGTACGAGATAACTTGAGATATGTATTTTAATGAAACGATTCTTTCAAGGGCATAGATCGTAAGACTTTAGACCCAATTTTATCCAGCTCACGAAACTCGACGGCAAGTTTATATAACGAAATTTTAATCGACAGAATAATTCATATTATAACACTAAGTTGCCAAACAAGTGAGTCAATTTCCAAAGTTCCTTCTACGATATTTCAATGACTTACGTTTTCACGAATAATATTTTTATTAGATGCTAAAGTGAGGCTCATCACGTTGGAATTGGCAATTAAGTTGTTGACTCAATTAATAATGTCCGAAGGGCACAGCATGTTAAAAGACTCGCATTTGGCAGCGATCGAAGCGGCCAAAGAGCAGAGCACGTCGTTGTTAAAGAATTTTTATAAAGTGTGTTTTCAGAATTGATATATTCTATCGTAGATCTTCTAACGACAGCTACATACTTCGATCTTCCTTTCAGAGCGAAGACATATTTCTGGATATGTTCGAGGACGAGTACAGTGAAATCCAAAAACGACCTTTGAACGTTGAATGGCTAATGATGGACAGTAATGTTTTATTACCCCCAACAGGTACTCCCATGACAGGTATCGAGTTTACCAAAAGATTACCATGCGGAGAAGTAAGTACTCAAAATACGGCTCTACCTGTTTCGTAAAGTACATTAGTGCTGGGATGCAATTGGTTAAACTTACTAATTAGAAAATGAAATTAACGCTTGCGCAGGTGGAAAGAGCGCGACGCGCCATAAGAGTATTTTTTCTAATAAGAGAATTATCCTTGACTCTCAGCGTGGAAGGAGAGACGCAATTGCCTTTGACAAACCCGGCCAACTGTGTACAAGTCGATAATGTCCTTGACCTAAGTAAAAGTTATTTTAGTTTCACTACGCTACTTAATCGTAAATCGAGCTGAAATTCTCAAACGCCAGATTCATATTTTACTTTTAAACAGATAACAGTGACTTAATCGCGTGCACGGTTGTGTGGAAGGATGGCCAGAAGATCCGCCGTTTCTTAGTCATCGACGTTATGCAATTGATACTCGTGGAACCTGACACTAGCAAGCTGGGTTGGGGAGTGGCGAAGTTGGTGGGCTTTCTACAAGATATCGAAGTAGCGGGCGACAAGGATGATTCTAGGTGTCTACATTTGACGATATACAAACCTTTAAGTAGCAGCACCGCCAATCGCGTCCCGTTATTATCAACAAAGTTCATTTTCGACGATCACATTAGATGCATGGCTGCTAAGCAAAGGTGAGTTGTCGCGATATTTGATTATATTTGAATAAAACGCATTGCGAACCTTACTTTTGACCGAAGGCTAACGAAAGGGAGGATAAAAGCACGACAGAAGAAAATGAATCAAATCGCGAGATTACTCGACATTCCCACGAGTATGCCCCACTCTTCAACACCGCCGAATTACGCTCTGCGCGGTTTACGACACGAACGTAAGACACGTCTCGCTGTCAAAGTCAGACCGATAGATGCCACGTGAATTGAATAACGCTTGGCCCTTCAATTACAGGAATAGTGGGCCGCGGGCAAAGGCAGAAGGATCAGCAGCGGCCAATGTTTACGGTAAACAAAGTGCCTGGATTCGCGACCCAAGTGCGGAGGGAAAATGTTGCCAGACCTTCCCCCGGCCTTTCGTCCTCCACTTCTAAGCGTGGCGAAAATAACGCAAACGAAAAGGGCCAGGAGAACGGTTTAAGATCACGAGATAGTTCGCCGAAGATGCCGAGGCCGCGAAGCGAGGAGATTCCTTTAGAGGATATGCGACTTCGAAAAGCGTCTTTGACGTCTAATGGATTAAACATATTACACACGTGCCAGGAGAAGAAAGAGGGGCCAATTCCTGCCTGCTCGACTAACGGCGAGCCGTCGACTGTGATCAGAAAGCTTTCTGAGGAGACATCGTTCACTTGCCAGCAAGAAGTGAAACCGCGCAGGAAGGGTCAAGTGGAAACGGTATGATCGTGGTCTAGAAGAGATGGTTTAATAAAACGCGTAGCTTAAATTCGGGAACGGGGGAGGAACGGAAATGTATATGCAAGTTAGATTTAATGAAAAAAAGTCTTCGATCCGTGTAATAAATGGTTTTACTACAGGTAACTTTCTAAGTAATGACTCGAAAGAAATCTTAATGTTTCGTAACACTTTTAATAAGGATGATCACACCTCGGAATTAATCTTGTAAAAAATAAGACATCGTGTATTCAGTAAAAGATTCACTATTGATGAAACTAGCTTTTTAGTTCCTCCATGTTATATAACTTATAAGTATTTTGTATATACATTTTATTTAGCATATATGTATTGGAAGTTTATGTTATCGCTGTTTAAACGTCATACAAGTAACTTTTTCGCTAGGAGTTATGCAACAAAATCTTGTATTTAATTTATGTATATATTACCGTTGGCAATTTCTATGAGTCAGAATAAATACCAACAATGGAATCCTTCCTGTTTTTCTCATTACACCGAGCTCTCCTTTCACGAAAATTAGATACCTTTACGCTAGCGACTACGAAACATACAAATCTATTCACCCATTAACTTATCATCGTAGGCTAAGAAAACACCTTCTTGTTTACCAGAAAATTGCACAACATATATAGAAAGGTTTGCTAAACAAATGTATATTAAACGTGTTAAAAATTGTGTTGGACTCTCGTCAATTTTATAAAGAGCGTAACAAATCTTACGACCGATTTAAAACACTCAATGCCAATTATAAAATGAAAGTTTATATTAAATTGATGGTTACCTTAAATGCACTTCTAATTATCGATTAATGTTCATCCGCGTATAATTCATTTCAATCGAAGGAAATCAGCTCCGCGGTCTCAGGCTTCGTATCCTCTTTCACCGGCGCCGGTTCGCTAGTCGCAGTTGATAGAGATGTTACCGGTTGGAATTGCATCTGCTGTCCTTGGGACACAGGGATTTGAGGTATACCCTGCATCGTTGGTATGCCGGGTCTCTGGGTAGGTTGGATCGTCTGATTCGACGTTAGAATCGGGCCAGCGGTAGTTCCTGGAGGTACTTGGATAGTACCGGTTCCCTGAGACGAAATAGGAGTGCTTGAAATGTGTGGCTGCATCGAAGGTCCTTGAGGACCTGGCAACGTAGACGGTTGCTGCGGTCCCATCTGAGGTGGAAGGCCGACAACTTGCCCCGGTGGCCCGTGTCCTCCGGGTCCAATCTGCGCAGGCGAAGGTCCCATGTGGCTCTGAGGTATACCCATTTGATTCGGTGGCCCTGGCTGGGCGATTTGAGGCGGGGCACCTTGTTGCGGTGGTATATGACCTGGCGCGGGTTGCCCTTGAGCCATACGACTTTGTGGGCCTTGTTGCGGAGGCGGCGGTCCCATTTGGTGTCCACCTGTCTGCTGTAGTTGCGGCATCGGGTTTGTCAGTTGAGGCATCTTCGAAAGAATTAAACATCGATTAAATAAGATGTGACAGAAATTACGCGATAGATCCTGTAATGTACTTACCATCCCGGGACCGGAAACAGAAACTCGACCCATGGCTTCGTGTCCTTGAACGGATGGATCGGTGGGTTGCTGTTCTTGATTAGCTATCGGCCCCATCATATGCGGCGGCATAGCATTCATCGGCGGCATATTGTACCCTTGCATGGGATATTGTTTCACAGGAGGTTGCCCGTACATGTATCCCTGATTCGTTGGAGACATGGGGTTGTAATTAGATCCGGGTCCTTGGTACTGAACGTGGCGAACAGGCGACCCTTGGGACGGGCCAATGAACCCCGAGACAGCTTGGTAGCCACCTGCGATATACACAGAAGGTTATAAAAGATCTTGAAATTACAAAATCCTCGCGCCTACTTACCCATTATGTATTGTTGCTTCTGTTGCTCTTGCCTCATCTGCATTTCCCTTTCCTGCTCTTGAATCTTCTGCAACGCGAGCTGACGTTGATACTGCAAATACTCTTGCTTCTTCTTTCTCATGATAGCCAACTTCTGAGCCATCAGCATTTGCCTTTGCCTCTCCGCTTCCTCCGCCTGCCTTCGTAACTTCTCTTTATGCTCGTCTCGCAAAGCATCCAAGGCAGCCCTAGCGTCCTTCATTTGCGTCAGCTTATCTTGAAGGCCTTCGTAGTATACCCGACTGTCGTCTTGCTCTTGGATATACCTCAATAATCTGCGGGAAGTTTGTAAGTTTCAAATTTAAATTGTTCCATCGTGCTACGTAAATTTCGTACGAACCTCGAATGCATAGCAGTGATGGTTAAAAATAAGGTTTGCACGGAACTGTCGTTGGCGATCGACCTGCCTCTCGACGAATTGCTCTTCATTCTATTAACGAATATTTCAACTTGAGATCGCAAAGCGTGAACGAACTCCTCCATTTGATTGTCCACTTCTCCGTTTTGCTGTTTCGACATTATAACTTTCTGCGGCATCGGGCTACTTATGTTCGGAGCAGAGGGACTAGTAACATCTACTCTAGTAGCATGATCTTCAATCGCAGTCTGCCTTTGCTCCCAGTATTTACGATTTAAATACTTCGTGAGCTCGGGCTCGATTTCTTCTTCTTCTTGTAACTTCGACGGACTAGGCCCCTGAAAATTAGCAATTATCGTAATCTCTCAACCAAACGCTATTCTTCTAGATACTAACGGGTGATGGTGGTGGAGAATACGTCGTTCTAGTTAGAGTGCTTGTATTCGACTTTAAAGCACTAGTCGCGCGCTTCTTCTCCTTTTCTTTGTGCTCCGCTTCGCTCTGACTCAGCGCGATAGCAAGATTCAATTCTTCCTCTTCTTGAAGTTCCGCTGCTGTTTTCCTAGGCGGTACCTGTTGGAACAAAAAATCGAATAATTCGACGCATTTCATTTAATCTGTCCATTCTCTTTACAAGAATTACATACTTGCTGCTGCTGAGCTAAAGAACTGTTGAGGTATTCAGCGGGTAAATCTACTTCTTTTATTTGAACCATAGATGGCCTGCGGAAATAAATTCGAGAAATTAAACGTCGCCGTGACAAGAATCTAGGTACAAAGCGAACTGTGCTTACTTATTAACTTGTTCGTAGCATGCTTCGCAAACTCGAACTTCTTTTTCGATACCAAACTTCGGCAAAGTGGACGCTTTACTCGAGCACTGACCGCAAAATACTTGGCCGCAGGCTCTACAGTGATGCTTCCTTTGCATCATTCCGAACGACACTCGACAGCGATGGCACACATCGCCATCCGCCCACTGCGGGGCAGTGTCGGCGATGAACATAGCGTCGCTTTCTTTTAAAACAGGAAATTTGTATCCCTCGGCTTTCATAATGTTAAGGGTATCCTAAAATGTATATTCTCAGTTGATATTCCTGTTTCATAAGAAAGTATATACGCGAACGGACTTTGAAAACATACTTGTACCGCTCTATATAAATGGCTGTTGCGAAACGCGTGAGCCCAGGCTTGGATCAGTTCTAACGTTTTAAGTTTAACGTTGTCGTGCGGAGTAGTCTTTACTAATTCTTTGAGCTGCTCCATATATTGCTTAGTACCAACTTCATCGTGAATAATTGTGCCGCAATTTTTAACACAAGACTCTAGAACCTTCGCCAAAGAAATATCTTTAAAGTACACCTAAGAATTTAGATATCAAGTACAGCTACTCTTATCCCTCACCAATAGAGCGTATAAAGCTACGTGTGGATTAGGATTCGTCAGTTTCTTCTTTATAGCTGCGAGTGCTGCTTTAGGTCTATGCACATAAAGAACATAGCGTTGACATTTATTTATCAACGGAACCTGATTATTTATTCACGAAATAGTGGCTTATTATTTATATCGCAATAACTAAGGGGCAGGATTAGAAGCGAATAGATCGCGGCGTAAACAAACGGGGAGCAAAGTTCCGCTGGACACTGGAATGCGTAGAAATGAAACGACACGAGTTATGACGTGTATAAAAATGTGAATTTTCTTCGTAATTATCGGAGGGAAAGGAGGTTAGTTGCAGGTTAAACGGCGATATACACTCACTGCACGTCACCCTGACGTATCAAATCACAAATCTGGAGAATCGCAACCCAGTCGGGTTCGAGCTGTAAATGACTCGTCGCCTTGTCTGCAAGAAATTCAATTAGAATTACCAACCCCGATAGTCGGACATTTTGTTCCTGACATTGCGAGTAAAGAGCATACCTAATAATCTATCAAAGTTGAGCGAGCTGCGAAACATTTTCCTCCGCCGAGAGTGATACCCTCCTGTTTATAATTTTCCCGCTTATTCGGCCTTTTCAGAATATTATTCCCCGTACGTGACAACCGAATCCCGAAACTCAGTTTGACAACTACTTGCACCTCGAGGGCACTGCCAGTCTGCTGACTAGAATATAGTAAAATATGAATCATGCCGTGCGGAGGCACGCACACAGAGTTAAGTACTATCGACCAGCCCGAGAGCGAGATAATCGATTACGAGATATTGAAGTTTGAATTTTGAATGAGAATATCGCGGGATCCAGTGGTAGGAAGAGATTAATATTATTTCTAATGTATACTTCGCAGTGGCGTACCCGGAGGGGCTTTCAGAGGAATGTAGGGACTCTGTAAAAAGAAAGGAAAACTAGATTTTATTCTTTAAGAAATTTTCATGATTACCTGATGAATTTGTATTAGAATTATTTTTATCCCTTCAGCTCGACTCCCCTCGGGATTAAATTCTGAGCGCACCACTGATACTTTATATAATGGAACGCAAGAAATACGCAAGAGGAAATGTGTGAAGGTGTTTTGCATACGTTTCATCGAGGATCTTATCATTTATTATTATCAGTTCGTAAAGAGATCTAATACAAAAACTCACACAGTATTTATACGCATTCGACGATTTCGCTAATTGGCATAATATCCCCTGCCTATCCTAAATTATGAAGAGCGTGTTATACGTAGAGCTTAGCTTCCTTCTGATAAACAGCACCTCAGCACCGATATGTTTTCACAGTCTTGACGCTGTGAAGAGACATTATTAAAGAAAATCGGTAGCATTTCTCATAGAGGAAGCAATGATTAGAATCATTTAGGTGCAATTATGTACACGAGTACCTGTCCAAGGTTACTGATATTTTGTACTGTATTCAGAATGTGGCGTCGAGGCTGTGAATATTCTTCTAATGCAAACTCTGGGCACAACTCGATTTACTATACTTGCCGCCGAACTTTTAAGGTCTTTCATACGATGAAACCTGTCGAACACTAATCAATAATATCCACAATTTCCTGGTCCATAGGGACGATCACATTGCATTCGTCGAATTGAAATAAAATTAAAATGCTTCGACATGAAGTCCTTTACGAAGCACGACCACGAGAGCTGAAAGGGTGGTCAGCTTAATAAATATCTGGGATAAATTACTGAATACAGTCGCATATTGCATACGAGTCCCGCAACCAAAAACCCCAACGTTTGCAACACATGGTTCTCCAGCGATTTTTGCCTGCAGTCTCTTAAAAAAAAAATCGCAGGAGAATACCAATTACGTTCGCTTATAATTATTAGCCGTCGATTTCTCTCCTATAAACTCACTAACTAATCAATGGCTCGGTCCATTATAAATCGCGTCAAGATGGCTGCTGAAGATCTATACAGTTCCCTCACCCTTTGTGGGATCTTCCGCAGCCATGTTGCGCAAAGAGATTCGCCTATCTCCTAACAATTCGAGATTTGTTTCTCTCGTCTCTAGCCCTAGCACTTTCCATCGGAAAGTGACCTGAGAATTACACTGTCCTTTCAAGCATCTACATGATTTCTAGCCAGTCGAAGGAAGTACTTTTTAATGGTTAAAAGAGGCGCAGACTCCTAGCAGATAGATTGTAATCTTCGACGGGTATCTGCCATCGATTGTCCCAGAATTCGCTCTTGGTCCTGAATGCTAGATGCGCGCACATTGGCAGACGAGTCGCGCGCTCGCACCTCCTCGAAACCGACCAGTACAAGAAGTTCTGCGGGCACTTGTACAAATAGCCTTGGAGGTTGTTTCTGGAGTCGCGTCTGCATTTGTAGAACGTGTTGCTGCAGCCCTGCCTGTAAGGGTAGTGGCCTTCCCCTGGACAGAGCTTCCCAGTGGACACCTTGACCTGCAAGCAAATAGATGTGAATTAAGAAGATCCCTGTTAATATTAATTCTACAATTATTTTAATCTAAATAAAATACACTTACAGGGGACACAGGGCCCTCCTCCAGTCTTCTATAAAATCTTCCACTGGCTTTAGTGCCCGTGCAAGCCTGACTGCTCTCAGATTCAGGCAAACATTGTATCTTCTTGTCATCGTAGACGGTGCCTTCTGGGCAGGTCAGCACCAGTACCTTGATCTCCATGTTGCCTTGATTCGTACACTGGTAGAACAAGTTGCAATTCTTCGGATGTCTTCGGAAGCCGGTCGGGCAAACCAGAACTATTTGCTCGTCAGTCAAGTTTCCTGGACAAGGGGTCGCGTCAGGAGTTTCTGTGCTAGAAGTCGAATCTTCCGTAGTGGACGTGGCTACTTCTGTGGTGGCGGTGGAGGTTGTCTCAGTTGATTCCGTAGTCTGCTCGGAACTGGACTCTGTGGTGCTTTCAGTGGTTGCTTCAGATGTCAGCTCTGTCGTCGAAGAGTCCGTGGTTTGTTCAGACGTGGATTCTGCCGCGGTCGTAGAAGTAGAATCTGTAGTCGCGTCGGGCGTGGTCTCTGTAGTCGCTGCGGAAGTAGATTCTGTAGTGGCTTCGGACGTGGACTCTGTAGTCGCTGCGGAAGTAGATTCTGTAGTGGCTTCGGACGTGGACTCTGTAGTCGCTGTGGAAGTAGACTCTGTAGTGGCTTCGGACGTGGATTCTGTAGTAGCTTCGGATGAGGATTCCGTGGTGGCCTCAGTCGTGGACTCTGTAGTAGCTTCGGACGTGGATTCCGTGGTGGCCTCAGTCGTGGACTCTGTAGTAGCTTCGGACGTGGACTCCGTGGTGGCCTCAGTAGTGGACTCTGTAGTAGCTTCGGACGTGGATTCCGTGGTGGCCTCAGTAGTAGACTCTGTGGTAGCTTCGGACGTGGATTCCGTGGTGGCCTCAGTAGTAGACTCTGTGGTAGCTTGAGACGTGGATTCCGTAGTCAAAACAGTCGTGGACTCTGTAGTTGCTTCAGACGTAGACTCCGTAGTCGCTTCAGAAGTAGATTCCGTAGTCACAACAGTGGTGGATTCCGTAGTTGCTTCGGATGAAGATTCTGTAGTCGAGATCTGAGTGGACGTGTCTTCCGCGGATGTTGTCGCTGATGAAGTAGATTCGGTAGTCCCTTCAGTGTCTCTGGACTCGGTCGTGGACTCCATGGTGCTTCCGCTGGTAACTGTGGTCTGTTGGGTCGTGGATTCTCCAGAATCATCGGTCGAACTGCTAGGAGCGGTAGTCGTAGGCATCGCGCAGTCTCTTGCCGGGTAAACCGACTCGGGATAATTGCACACGCTGATGCTGGGGTCGAATATGGTTCCAGGTGCGCAGTCGAAGTTGTAGACGTTGAATCCGTTCCCATTGTCCACGCAACGGTAGAATTTATCACACTGCGTCGGATGTGGGTAGAAACCCTCCTTGTTACAGACTATTGTATTGTTGGGTGGCTTCGTGGTGCAATCTGGGACAGTGGACTCGCTGGAAGAGGGTGTTGTGGTAGTTTCTGAATTTGTGTCGGTGGAAGTAGAACTCTCAGTGCTCGAGGATCCAGGTTGCTGAGTCCCTGTTGGTGCAAGGGAAGTGCCGGAGGTTGCACTCGTTGTTGACGAGGGTTCAGCCTTTTCTGTCGACTGTGTGTTATCGACTGCGGTGGAACTGGTGGCAGGCGACGTTGAATCCGTCGCAGGTGCACTTGTAGGCCCGTGATCGATTTCGTTACTGTCCGTTGAGCAGGAAGCCACCTGATCCATGTAATTGCAGGTCTGAAGAGACTGATCCCAAGCTGTGCCTGCTGGACAGTCGAAGTCGTATCTTAGCAGTCCATTGTCAGAAGGCACGCAACGGTAGAACTTAGTGCAGTCGTTTGGATTGGGGAAGAAACCTTCTCCTGGGCACTGAGACGTTCCAGAAGGTGGGCTGCTTGTACTAGACGTTCCAGCGGTAGACGTGGCATCGCTTCCAGTGGAGTCTGTAACACCTGAAGATGTAGATTCAGAACTAATTGTACTTGTTTCATCTGTACTCGAAGATGAGGGTGTAGACGACGTGGAAGTGCTACTTGGTGTGGCAGTTGATGCACTACTGGTTGATGTGGATGTTGTTGAACTGGTAGATGATGTGGTAGTTGCTGGACTGGTCGTTGATGTGGAAGTTGATGAGGGAGCAGTTGACGTGGATGCTGTACTACTCGATGAGGCGACAGTCGTTGGGCTAGTTGATGTGACAGTTGATGGGCGACCGGTTGTTGTGGATGGTGTACTACTTGAGGCGACAGTCGTTGAGCTAGTTGATGTGACGGATGATGGGCGACCGGTTGTTGTGGATGACGTGGGGCTACTTGATGATGCGACAGTCGTTGAACCACTCGACGGTGATGTGCTTGATGCCGCAGTCGTTTCAGTGGAAGACGAGACTGGTTGACTAGTGGTGCCATCGACCTCGTTACCAGATGGATCCTTAGAATCGGAAGAGCCGGGCGTGGTAGATCCGCCTTTGCAATTTGGAACCGCAGATTCGTGATTACAACTCTCGATAGTTGAATCCCACGCGGTTCCAGTGCCGCACTCGAATTCGTATTTGGTAAATGTAGAGCCACTGCCGACGCAGCGGTAAAATTTGCGGCAGTTCTGAGGGTCAGGGAAAAATCCTTCCTGCGTGCAACCTGACGTTCCAGGAGAGGGACTGCTGGTTGTCTGTGAGCTAGATGGTGTGCTACTCGCAGGCGGTAAATAGGAGACGGATTCTGTGACGTCTGCGGCTGTGGCAGGCGAAGTGGCTGTGCTTGTTTGAACTGTAGACGTGGGAGAAGATGTGCTCGAGCTTGTGGAGCTGGTCGTTGTTAAAGTAGTCGATGACGTAACAGTTGATGGACGAACAGTAGATGTGGATGGATTTGAACTACTTGATGACGTAACGGATGTGGAACTAGATGTTGACGTGGCAGTTGATGGGCGACTTGTTGATGTGGATGGGGCTGAACTACTTGACGATGGCGCTGATGATGATGCACCGGTGTCGGGTTGAGATGTACCTGGTTGACTAGTAGTGGCAACGATCTCGTTCGAAGTTGGATCCTTCGAATCGGAAGAACCAGGCGACGTAGATCCAGCTTTACAATTTGGAACAGCGGAATCATGATTACAACTTTCGATAGTAGAATCCCAAGCGGTTCCAGCACCGCACTCGAACTCGTATTTCGTAAATGAAGAACCGCTCCCGACGCAGCGATAAAATTTACGACAATTCTGAGGATTGGGGTAGAACCCTTCTGCTGTGCAAGTTCCCGGCGCACCAGAAGGCCCAGGTGCTCCTGAAAAAGGTGTCACAAGTATAAAATTAGTAGGGAAGAGTCGTGCAGTACCGATCAGCCTACAGTACCGAGATATTAGCACTTTATTTGAATTAATAAATGTAAATCAGAATCCTCTATAACATATTTCGGGGTCATATGGTTTACTCCATTGCTCTCGATGTTCTCAGGCATTAAACGTATATGTTGATATTCAGTGGGTTAAAAGTTATTTTTTTCAACACCTGCATGGAAATGTGTTTTTTTTACGGGTTATCGCGTTTTCTACTTTTCGTACTTTACGTACGTACATAAAATACTAATAATTAGGTGACAAGAGTCTTTATTATTAACCATAACTGTCAAAATATTGGCCCATTGTTAATTTAGTGTAGGGTGGAACCACCGGGGCATCGCCCTCTTTAGAATGAAACATAGATCATCAAAATCGATCATAAAAATCTACTAATTTAATAGTTCGTCGGTACTTGATGATAATTTTTCGTTTCCTAGAAATTACAACTTTTTTACTTTTGCGAATTATCAATTCGTATTATTAAATTTCACAAAAATAATTTCCCTCGTCTTACTAAGTTCCATCTATACTACAAACACGTTTTCGAATTTCTGATTTCTATCGACTCTGCCCCAAGATATAACAAAAAAAAACTTAGAGCGGTTGGTACTGCACGACTCTCTCCTAATACTTTGAATATATCAAACACTTGTAGTAACGAAAATACCTGAAGAATCGCCAGGGGTGCCAGGGGTGCCAGGAGTGCCAGGAGTGCCAGGACTGCTAGGCGTACCAGGAGTACCAGGCGTACCAGGCGTACCAGGGGTGCCAGGAGTGCCAGGAGTGCCAGGACTGCCAGGACTGCCAGGCGTACCAGGAGTACCAGGCGTACCAGGCGTACCAGGGGTGCCAGGCGAGCCGGAGGTACCAGGCGTTCCAGGAGTGCCAGGAGTGCTAGGGGTTCCAGGGGTGCCAGAAGTACCAGGGGTGCCAGGGGTTCCAGGGGTACCAGGCGTACCTGAGGTACCAGGCGTTCCCGGAGTGCCAGGAGTACCAGGGGTGCCAGGGGTTCCAGGGGTGCCAGGCGTACCTGAGGTACCAGGGGAGCCGGAGGTGCCAGGCGTTCCAGGACTGCCAGGAGTGCCAGGGGTTCCAGGGGTGCCAGAAGTACCAGGGGTGCCAGGGGTTCCAGGGGTGCCAGGCGATCCAGAGGTACCAGGCGTCCCAGAAGTGCCAGGGGTGCCAGGAGTGCCAGGCGTACCTGAGGTACCAGGCGTTCCAGGAGTGCCAGGAGTGCTAGGGGTTCCAGGGGTGCCAGGGGTTCCAGGGGTGCCAGGCGTACCTGAGGTACCAGGGGAGCCGGAGGTACCAGGCGTTCCAGGAGTGCCAGGGGTTCCAGGGGTGCCAGAAGTGCCAGGCGTTCCAGGACTGCCAGGTGTACCAGGAGTGCCAGGTGTACCTGAGGTACCAGGCGTTCCAGGAGTGCCAGGAGTGCCAGGAGTGCCAGCTGTACCAGGAGTACCAGGCGTACCTGAGGTACCAGGCGTTCCAGAAGTGCCAGGGGTGCCAGGAGTGCCAGGTGTACCAGGAGTGCCAGGCGTACCTGAGGTACCAGGCGTTCCAGGAGTGCCAGGGGTGCCAGGAGTGCCAGGTGTACCAGGAGTGCCAGGCGTACCTGAGCTACCAGGTGAGCCGGAGGTGCCAGGCGTTCCAGGAGTGCCAGGTGTACCAGGACTGCCAGGACTGCCAGGAGTTCCAGGCGTGCCAGGAGTGCCTGGCGTACCAGGAGTACCAGACGTACCTGAGGTACCAGGGGAGCCGGGGGTACCAGGCGTTCCAGGTTGTCCATTCGGATCACCAGGCTGACCCGGTTGTCCTGGTTGCCCATTAGGATCTCCGGGTTGTCCCGGTTGACCATTAGGATCTCCAGGCTGTCCAGGACTGCCTGTATCACCATTCCATTGTCCGCTGTTATCTCCGCTATCACCATTCCATTGTCCTCCATTATCTCCTGTATCTCCATCCCATTGTCCACCGTTATCTCCGTTCCATTGTCCACTGTTATCGCTACCGCCTGCACCAGACTCCGAGCTTTCCTTACAGTCTGCTCGTTTTACCGCCCAAGCATGATTGCACCCCTGAATCTCTGGATCCCATACAGTTCCAACCCCGCACGTGAACTCGTACTTTATGAACTTCCCAGAACCCTCGTCCACGCATCTGTAAAACTTCCTGCAGTCGTTCGGATCCGAGAGGAATCCCTCTTGACTACACTGAACTTGATTCTGGCCAGCATCCTCCAAGTGTCCACCCGTCGTCGGTGGACTTCTGGTAGTCGTCGAAGGACTCTTGGTGGTCGTTCGATAAGTTGTTTGCGGTTGCCTGGTTGTGGTCGTAACCTGAGCGGTAGTTGTGGATGCTGTAGTGGTGCTCGTGGTTGTTGGCGCCTCCGTTGTCGAGGGCTGAGTTTGCGACGAATCAGGGAGATTCGAATCGATCTCATTGTCCGATCCACCGCACTCCGGCCGTCCACTGTCGCTGGGATAAGTACAGATACTTCCCTGTTGCTGCGAGAACACTGTGCCAGCGCCACACTCGAATCGAAATTTCGCCAGTGGGCTGCCGTTTCCCCAATCGACGCATCTGTAGTACACCATACAGTCGTCGGGATCGGGATGGTATCCTTCTTCCGTACAAACAAAAGCACCCTGCCTTGGTCTGTGAGGTTTGAAGAGATCGAGATACGCTTGGTAATCTAAAGACATTCACAAAACAAATGATACAGGATCCGTGATTCCCCACTTGGTGCATGGCGCTCGTGTTAGCAGAATGATAGCCACTTGTAACAAGGGATGTAATAATATTTATTCTCCCGCGAAAGATCGACGGAGGCACGCCCATACAGAGATCCACTCCGCGGCAAACAGCAATCGCAAGGAATTTTTCCCTAGCATTATCCTTCGACGCGTCCAAGGCTGCGGGTCTCGCGTGAAACCAGTTTGACGGCAGCGGCAGCAACAACAACAGCAACAGGGCCCTGATGAAGCCGGAGGGAAAGCAAAAATACTAGCAATGCCCCATGAATATCAGTAAGCGTTTCACGCGGACCATGAGCGGGGCTGTAAATGGACGTGTCAGGAAAATAGATTGCTCCGCTGCGTTCCTTAAAAAGACCTTCGTCGCGCGCCTTTCGCGTAAACCCAACCACGGCGCCATGAATATTCCGCGGGGAATTTGACTTTAAGATTCGAATTAATATAAAAAATCTCACCAGACTGCGCGAACGTTGGAGAGGCAAGCGCCATCAGAGCGCCCAGTGTCCACACGCCTGCCCACATGGTGTCCAAAACTGGCTCGTCTGGAAGCATAACAAGCGGACCGCGATCAGCCCAAAATCTCCATATCCCGACTAATTAATTCGGATGATTAAGTCGAAAATTCTCGATTCCGAAACCGTGAATCAATAAAGGTAGCGAACCGGTATCCGGTGGCGCACGGTCCCTACCATCTTAACGGGATAATACAACGTGACGTAACCGGTGCTGTTTTCTGGGACGAGAGGCGTGGATTTCCTCAGTTGAGAATTTCGCATAAAAAGGCCGCGAGATAAGCAGCCGCACAGTTACTCCTACGTCCTGGTTGGCCCGTGTCCAATCTTCCCCGTCATCCACGGCCAAAGGATTCCAACAGCCGTACACCCTGGCACTGCCTCGAATAATTCCTCCCGCCCAGCCGAAAACGACTCAGGACCAAACGATTTCCCATTACGAGCCGCTTACCCCGCGGACACTCCGTGGCCCCGATTCTTCGGATCGTCGCTTCGCCGCGCGACGGATAGCACGCGTGTCGGAATGACCATTTGGATACACGAGCGAGGTTTATCGGCTTGTACAGTTACGCTAGCGTCGATTTCCGACGCGCCTTTAATGATTCGACTTGACGGACTCTTTTCGCGAAACCGTAAATCAACGTCCCCGTGCGCGGAATAGGGAAGACGAATTCGACGTGCACGGTGAATAAGAAACTCCGGGTCTCGAGCCACTCGCGTCTCGTGGACGATAATTCTTTTCACCTAGGGAAAATGATAGATGTACGACGAATGGAGTGTGTTTTGAGAAGATGCAGATTGCAGGGGGATCGATGGGAACGGTTTGCGATGGTGGGATCTAGCAATTGCCAGTATCGATTTCTGCGGAGCCACACTTCCCATCCAAGAATTCCTGACAAGCTCGTTGACCCCTGTCAGAAAATATCATTCCACGCGTTTAATCTTATTGCTCATCTAAGACGATATCGCGCGAGGCCTGGTGCGAGTCCACAATTCCTGCAGTTTATCGAGATGGAGCGTGGAAAAAAGACTACTCGAGGAACCCTCTACCCTCGCCCTGCGCCTTGATTCGCAATCTACACCCACACACGGTGGAACGAATGCTTGACATTTCATAGGCGGACGATAGCTTTTCCGCAGAGGTACCTAAAGCTGAAGCATTAAAAAGATTCCCGTTCCTCTAAGAATTCTTACCAGCAAAATTTCTACGACCAAAAGCTGACTGGACACAGTGTTATTCCTCCGTCATCGGAACGGATTTAGCGACTCGTTAGGCCCCAGGGCTCGCCTGGCGTCTAAACGAATCACCCTTGTGTCCATCGTCGGGGGCATTAGGCCCCATAAAACTCGACGCATTAATCATCCGAGGGAGGCTGACGGTTCTATTGGTCTGTCAGGACCTCCGCCTATGCGCACTGTGCAATACGCGTCGGGTGGATCTCGCTGCACCGGATCCAACGCCATAAATACCATCGTCGAGGCGACGGCAGCTATGCTGCGCAACCTCGTAACGAATTGCAGCGTGCGCGACCTACGACTGGTCGAGATGCACGTACATAGCCGTCGAAAGGAGGAACGATAAATCTGGGCGAGCAGGCGGCTGGAAAGGATTCGAATGGGCGCGGGTGAGAGCGCCCGGGGCCAGGGGGAAGGGAGCTACTTGTTGAGAAGCTGAAGGGAGCTGGACCCACGGCTGTTTGCATTTACGATCCTTTCTCCTGCTAGGCCGTGCGAAAAGAGGATTGCGCGAACAGTGACATAACTCGGGAATGCTGCTTCTCTGGGCTCCAGCCGAGGGAAAGAGAAAGAGCGCGGTGACATAACTCGCGAGAGCCAGAGTCAATGTCAGTGCCGATGCCGGTGATCGTGACATTGGAGTGGATCGAGTCTCGTTCAAACGGGGACAGGATTTATTCAATGAACAGTGCTCGTGTCTTTCGGTAAACCTGTAGCTGCCATTGTCAGGCTCCTGTTTGCTCCGCGCTTGATGGCTGATAATGGCTAACGAACCTTGTTTGTTCAGAGACTTACGAGGCTGAATGGACCCGTGTTTGAACGCAGATAACGCGGAGAGCCGCGAGCGCAGGGTAATCAATTCTACATCGGAGACGTAGTTTTCCGTGATTGCCAGGTGTACCCTTCTGTTCTGCGAGTTACTAAGCATTCGGTAATGTAAACTCGAGGATCTTTAGGTGTCTATAAAGAGTGCGGATTTCTTCTGACGCGCAGAAACGATTTCTTAGAAACTCTTCCTCAAATGAGAACTTTCAGCAAGGATATCGAAATGGAGTGTTAAGCAAGGCATCGGAGTCCGCCGTAGCTGTTGCGTTACCGTTGCAATGAGAGTACGTAGGTCGCGGATTTTTTACGCATTTTGGGAGGAGCACCTTTCCCCCGTTGAATGAAACATTTCGTACGGCGATGGTTCAGGCCCCGTTCACACGAGGCTCGTTCCCTGAATACAAATCGATCTTATCCCGTGTGGACGGTGTTCTCGATTCGCCGACGATCGCGCGAAAAAAAAACAGGAGGACACGTATCGCGGGCTGCATTCTAAGCAGCTCGCAAGTGCTCCAGAACAGACGAACGAAAGTCCCTTCTGGAATCCTTGCCCGCGAGATTCCTGGGATCAGAATGATCCGTAACGACGCGGCGGGGAACCCTTTCTTTCACTTCTTCAGCAGAATCGTTTTCTAATTGTTGAAAAAATTCTGATGCCATTTTTCTATGGGGTCCATGGATGCAGCTGGAAAATTGGGATTTTTTTTAAAGAACTTAATGGTACTATATTTACCAGTAACAAGGCACTGACAGGTTTTTATAGACGATTCGATGGAGAGAAATGTTTATCAAGCAAACACAATTGTAAATGAATATCCGAGATGCGACGTGGATGATTCTGAGCCGAGGTGGGGCGCCGTGGTGGTAACGACAAGTCATTAAGGAGTTGCACGACTTATTTATAAACCGATTCAGACAGCCCTGCCACCTGTTTGCCGGCCGTTCGAGGAACGAGGGAACCTGAAGAAGCCTCGATGCATTCCAGGGACGAGATGCGTCGCGCATCTCGCGGTTTTCTCTAGCAAATTAGCCCACCCTCCGTGGACATAAATATTTCTGGTACAAAAATGAAGGGCCTGACGAATTGGACAAGCTTCAGTGGGCTTGCATTCTTTCGGTACAGTTCTTTTGATATGCACTTCTTTAAGAGAGATTGAGAAATAGTACCTGTCCATTGAGAAATGGAATACATATTCCAAGTTCTCAGAGGAATGTGAGTAGAGCTAATTAATTTGAGCGTGATACGATATGCAAATTCGAAGAAACCCAAGAACGATTTCAGTCTCATCAATAATTACACGTTCGAGTACACCTTGACTTCTCTTCAAACCTGTGATATAACGGTCCCAAGGTCCGAAGGCACCCGGAAGTCGTGGATTTTGGTCTCCCGAGACAGCCATCGATGTAACGATTTAATTAATGCCGCGTCTATCAGCGTCGAACAATCATGAAGCCGGTTCGTCGACCCGAAGAACCACATATTATACCGAAGGGACCAGTTCATCATCTCGATGAAATTAATGATCCTTTCTGTGAGCCAGGCCGAGTCGTTTGACTTTAATGCGATTAACGTGTCCGCGAGTCGCCGGACTCACATTTTGCCTCGTATCACAAGGTGAACACTCGGTTCAGCCGCGCAAACTATGCCTTCCCTTCGTCAATTGCCTCCACTTGTTTCCTGTTAATTCATTTCCACGAGAAAGAACGCATTTCCCTTGAATACCCGACGATCTCCACGACGAAGCACACCGAAGATTATCGCTAAAGAAGAGGACAGCCGCGTAGCTGCACGCTCAAAACGACGCGGCCTCGAATTAAAACCAATTGCCCGTGGAATAGCTACCCTCGATTCAGGAAATCGGTGTGTACAGTTAGCCGCGGAGGACGAGCCAACGTGGACCGGAGGAGCCGCGGAGAAATTGTGAATGGTCCTTCGAAGCGTCTCGAAGTCATCTCCCACCGTTGTTTATCGTAATTGATGGTGACGCGCCTCGGGGAACGCGGGGAGGAAAAAGCTCTCGCGGGACTTTGGGATAAATTGCGCGAGGCTTCCTTGGAGATGATCGATCCCCGAGTTCCCGAGGGCCACCAGGCTCGAGAACAAAGTGCAACCTCGACGGCCTCCAAACAGCCAGTTAATCGAACCAGTTTCCAATCTGAACGCGAAATGACGACCAGCCCCCCTTCGAAACTATAAACGCTGCTCTGGAGAGGAATTCCAGGCTGGCAGTTAGGCTGCGGGTATACCTGAGACCCAGCTTGTCGCAGCTAGATGTTCGACAAAACGTCGAAGAGGAACGCCGAGAGGAAAACGAGGCGCGCGATGTGTTTGGAATTGAAAGTGCAGCGCTTCTATTTAATCAATTTGGTTGTCGAACGCCTGGGGGGTGGACGGGTAAATAACAGGGGAGCTAATCGAAGGAGGGAATGCGCTCAGTGGAAGGAATAATTTGCACGGATCCCGGTGCAGTGAACCGAGATTGTTATGATGGCATGCTCGCTGCAATAAGTGCAGCCTTGCCGCTCGAAGTGGCAAGGCCGTTTCTTCTCCCACCAATTCCACCACTTTTCCCTTCCCTTTAGTATTTTCGTTGATGCACACTGGCGTGGGTATAGCCGGGATAATTGGACCACCGGTGGATGCATCGTTGGGGAGTATGGATGGACTCTAGCAGAGTGTCTGGCCAGGGACGGGTTCATTCTACTTGGTCTAGCTCCTCCATCTCTCGGGATTAAGGGTGCCCTCTCACGGTGGAACGACGTAGGGACAATAACTGGACAGGGCAATTACTTCCAAACGGTTTGGACTATCATTGTAAAAATTTGCACATTTTCAATTCCTGTTAAGCAGAATAAATGAGATTTAGAAAGAAATTCTTCTTGTAAACCTTCTTGGGCTTTCTAGAAATAACGAGGGAACATTCTGAAATTCAGGAAATTCTGAAACTTTGTGAATATGTAGGGTATTTCCTTTTGATTACAACGTAATTTTTTTTTACTCTAAGGATGTGTATTCACCCCTGAAAATACGGTTATTTTCCGATTCTGTTTTTGTAACTCGGGAACTGTAAAATAGATTTATTCTATTAATCACAGGTAGTAGCAGGCAATTTTTCTATTTTTCAAAACCTTACCATGAAGGGATTAAATTCAGGTATTTTAAACCTTGGGCGACTTTGAGCAAAATTTTAAATCACCAGTTCAATTATTACAGTATTGAGTGCAACGCATTTTTATTTTATACAGTTGTTTAGTGATGATATCCAAGTGAAATATTGAGAACTTATGAAGTAATAGGATTTAGGCAATAATTATTTAAACTGGTGCAACTGAAAGACAAAAAGACTGAAATTTTCATACAGGTCAGATTCATATACAATTGGATCAAACCTAATCTGAATGTAAAGTTTCTTTTTCGTGTTTTCTAATGCTTCGGACACTTAATAAAGATTTAATGAAGCTATAGAACAGAATTTCGACACTTGAAATTTTGGCCGGTGTCCAAATAAATAAAGCATTCTCGTCCCACTGTGCCCCGGTCAAATCGCGCGAAAACATAGGTGGTTTTTATGATTTTTTTCTAGAAAAAAGTATACAATGTAGGGTCTAAAAATTTTGCACCTTATTCTGCTAAAAATGTAGAGTATGAAACAATTTTTTTGTTTCATTTTTGCCTGCCACCCCTGCCTCTGATATGCATTGCGTGCTGCATCGTTGTAAAAAAACTGGCCTGCAGTATCGCCACGATAACTTCAGACAGGATCGTCCAAAATTAAAAAAAAAACAAAGAAACTCAGGCAGTGTTAAGAAACAACAATAATTGTCAAATGTTTAAACTATAAGATCCCCGAAACATCGGTTTCTTCGCACAAAAATGTTTCATAAAAAAGTGGAGTGTTTGAAAATCCAATTACGAGTAGAATCCCGTTTGAATTTTTAGATTCAGTCAATAACTGCATTATTTATCGTAGCGATAAATTCTGGCCATGTGCATAATTATCTTAATTTTCAATTGTTTGCACATCGTTATTATGTGGAGAATTTCACATGATAACAATTTTGTTTAGTATACCGCTAGAATTATAAGGTTAAATTTATTGCTTACATGGAAAAATATTATATTTTTTAACAAGTAGCTAAAACTGGTACAATGTACCTTAAAGTGGCCTAAAAATTGTTTCGAGGAAAACGTATTTAAACTTTCCCGAGAGCGCTCTATTTTCCACGGGTTTATTCGAATAAAACAAAAACTGGTTCTTTTTCTAGATCAATAAATGTATCATTAATGAAAAGAAAAATCACATTTCTATCTATTATACCTTCGTCACAATCCATCTTCAAAAAACACCTATTTTCAAGGCCGTCACACTGTTGTTCGTCCTGAACTGCCTGTAAAATCTGAACCGTTAGGAATCTCCTTCTAAAATTTTACCTGGTCATTCTTGCGATGTTGTGAGATGAAAATATGCGAAAAAAAATAGATTTTTTGACCAGGTGCGGTGTCCTTAATCGATGTGATTTCTCCGTTCACCATTGGATGTTCAATGAACGCGTGGATAAAATTGTTTGCATCATACTCCTGCTATGACTTTCATCGAAAATATTATTCAATAGGTTACTATAAATCTGCGAGATTCGGCGTCACTGGATCAGCAGACTCGAAGGGACGCTTTTCCTCGGTGCGTGAGGCAACTTTGTCCGCGTCCCTTCCCCGAGGTAATTGTACACTCGGCGGCTCGCAATTAAAGGGATACTTGTAAATTGCACGTGCAAGCCTTCCCACTCAGCCCGGCTGGCTGCGTCCTCTTCATTTTTCCATTATCTCCCTCATTCGCGACCGCGATCCTGCATCCGACGTTAACCGTGGATTTATCATGCATCGCATGCGGGCTCGGTCCCGCCGAGGTTCAAGGTCCCCCCCCCTCGGGTGCCCGTGCACCACGCTTACGAGAAAATGAGAAACCCCATCGGGGAATTAACGTCGACGCAAATAGAGCGTAATTACAGGCGCGATGTGAGTCAACGCGGTAGGCCCCGCTCGTCGGCCTAAGTGGGCCTTGTTTGGAACTATTAATAATGCATGGGCCAAAGCAATCAGCCTCTTGATCGCCAAACAATTATCACTCGCGACAGAAAAGTCTGACGCAGTTTCGTTAGCCGCGGAAAATCAATTTTCTCTCCCAGGAACAAGTGAAGCTAAGCGTTGGAAAATCAATCGCTTTCGATTCGCTCGCTGATCGCGTTTCGGAGGAGGGGGTAATCAGCCAACAGGTGGATTGCTAGAGGATCGTTTAGCGGAATGATAATTACAGCGAGAGTAATAACGAACGCGTTGTGTCATAGACCGGACTCGTTCGTACAAGGAAAGTGCCATTAAATAATAGCGTGCGTCACCGAAAGATATTTTCTTCTCCCGGGGAAGATCATTTTTTTTTTTGTTGCGGCTGATACGTCAAGGCCTCGTTAATAATCGCCCGTTGTTCTCGATAGATTCTCTGTAACGAGAAATCGTCACTTAGGCTCTCCGGTAATCATCCGCTCCTTCTCCCGTCGCACCTGCGTCCACGTGCAAGCCAGCGGAACGGAGAGAGCCTATAAAAGGGCCCCGGGATTCACGGCTATCCGAGAATGAAATAAATCCATGGGCGCGTCAGAAAAACTGCACTCCCCCGGGCCGTGTGCCCGCGAACGAGTGGAATGTCCTTCGAGGATTCCCAGTTTTTATCGCCGGCCCCGGGAAGAATGGCTCGTTAAAAGGAAGTGAAAAAGCGCCGCGCGCATCCGCGCCTTGTGCATAATGCATCTCGCCTATTGCACGTTACCCCACAGCTCTGTATTCCATTAACGAGTTACACGCGTATAATATTTCTGCATCGATTAATCGGCGAAACAACAGCCGCGGTTAATCACGGCGGACGCGTCCGTCACCGGTGAAAGAAATTATGCTCTTGAAACAAGGAAAGGTAACTGAAATCTCACTAGCGCATCCCCCTAATCGCCTCTGACTCTATCTGTATTCCGCGAGGCGTCCGACAGATTGCTGCACCTCCAAAAATATTTCTCAGCGGCCTCAGGAAAGGGCTCCATTTATGGAGCACGAAGATCGTGACGAGGCGATGCCGAGGACAGGCAGTTGCATCGCGTATGGCTCCTGTGCGATCGATTCAATGCCAAGATCGACGTATCGATCCGACTGGTCCCAACCGGAATGCCGATCCAAATACAGCTGGCGATTTTCGGGCCGGCGTCCGACGCGACGGGAATCGGCAATCGCGCCCGGGGATTTTCGGCGGGCACACGTCCGCCTGCGAACACGTTGTAACTTTTGTACATCGTGCCTGTAACCCGGTAAAACAGTTACGTGACGCTGCCGTTAGCGGCTGGTCGAGCTAATCGTGTCGATTCTGCCAGGCGATCGTCGGACGAACATGTTCCTACGATCGTTTCGTCGAACCGATTCGTCGATCGTGCCCAAGGTTGCGCGACGACGTCGTCGAGGCACTTGGGCCTGCCCCGAAGTGGCTAAATCCTATTTGCAGAATTAACACACGCCAGTGAATCATCGAACGATACAATGAATATTGCAACTGCCGCCGATTACAGAAGTGGAAGCGCGTTTGGCAACCGCGAAATTTATCGAATGTCGAGCAGCGCGGTAATAAGCATCGGGTTCTGCTTATCTCAGCTTTTATCGAACTGTAAGCGGTGTATTAATTAAGCGCGTGACGCGCCCGGGGAAGTTAACGATGATAAACGCAAGGACTCGAGGCAGACGGCTATTATATTTTGACGTCACTGTTGCAGGATTGTTACGATTCGCGAAGGAGAGACTCCAGGTAAATTCATTTATCCAACGTAGGTATCATAATTACAGAATCAATAACACGTCTGCGTGACTCTATTCTAATCTCCTTTCTGTGGCTTTCCGCTGAATTTTCAGGAAGATATTTCAAACTCTATTTTATAAAAAAGGGAAGCTCGGAGGCTCGAAGCTCAAAGAAATTACGATCCCGGTGATCGTGAAGTTAGGAAGGATTCACGGTCGACGGGTGCCACTCGCGGAATTCTGGGAAAAAGAGCGGAGAAGAGGAAACGACGGTGCGGATGCAAGTACCACTCACCTCGTAAGATCAGCGAACAGCTCTAAAATCCTGTGCAACTCGCCTAGATCCTCTTCATCTCGTCCAGCTTTGGTTTCTAAACACCGTGGGGATCGACGATCCTCCGTGAGCCACGAGATCCTCGCAAGTGACGCGGTGCCGGCGTTGCGTTTTCAGGAACTATTCTGTAAATCGGTTGCCGATCGCGGCACGTTCTCGAGAGGGAGTAAGTCCTGAGGACGCGGATGGCTCCTACTTATAAAGACTTGGCCAAGTCTTGGCTCTCCAATTGGCGTGGACGCGTGTGTGTGAGAGCCGTCTACGTGAGTCGGTACCCCCTGCACGTGCGTGCGTGTGCGTGGCCGCGTGTACACAAGAAGGAATCGTGGGCTCCGTCCAGGTGGAAGGGGGCACAAACCGTGCCCCGATCGTTACACGCTCGATGCTGTTACACATTACACAGAGGCAATGCCGAGTGGAGGAGCCGGTGCCGCTACCAGAGTAAGCGAAACCACCTCCTCCTTCGCCGAACCTCTCCTTTTTCGCCCGGTTATCAGCGGGTTCTAAAACTACACTGCGATCACCTTGGGAATCGGATCTCAGCAGTGACGTCTGTTTAAACAGACGCGTTTGGCTTGATTTTTGTCTAATTACACTTTCTTCGATAAAAAGACACGTGGTCTCTCGCGTAATTATCTATGCAGCTTCGCGTTCCCTAAACGAGAAGTATTTTGAGAATTTAGTGCAAATACTGGAGACTTTACGTCCGGGATCTGTCACTTTCGCGGCCCCTAGAAGGTTCCCGAAGCCGCGCATGTTTTACAGCAATCAAAGTCTCTGAACGCTAACGGTACCCCGATATCGAATACAGAGGCGGTCCTTTCGGTACGGTGTTTATAAAAGTGATGCTTCTCGAGCGTTGCGGGCCACAGATTTCTATGCAAAGCGAGGCGGCCCGGCTACGACGAGTAATCCTCGTCGCGCGTTTCCACGGGCAAGAAAGAGCCGATGATTTACGCGTACACGTGTGTTAATATACGTTGGATGGTACGGGACGGGTTTCATTACTAGCTGTTACGCTTATTGCCACGAATTAAGTTCTCCGTGGAATTCTGCCCTTGTTTTCTTTTTAAAATCACCCTCGATCCTGGTTAGGACAGCGTCGCTGCGGCTCCGATGAAATATATCCGTGTTTCCATCGATTCTTTCGCTGTTATTACGAGGGGGCAGGTTGAAACGCAGAAATCCAGTCAATGAGATCGCGTACGATCAAAGGGGAACCTGTTCTCACCTGTGATCTTCCACTGCCTTCTGTTCTCCGGTGTTCTAGAAGCTTTCCAGTTAGGGCACATCTTTCGAGGCGGGTTAACGAGGTGTTATCTGAGAAAGGATCGTAGGATCTTCCTACTCGGAAAACCAGTGCCCCGTCTTCGTAGTCTCGAGCGCGGCGCTTCTCCTGTTATCGCCGCGAGAATTAGCATGCGTCGCAACGCGGTACGTAGGTGTGCTGACGAAGATAAGCGGCGGGGAACAGTGTCTCCTATAAATCCAGAGCGACGAGGAACAGGGGATTTCGGACGGTCGCAAATCATCTCGCGTGGATCCCTCGACCTTGCAGCATCCGCTCGTGTTCTTGCTCTTTGGCGTTACTATTCCGCACGAGTGGCCGGCAACAGGTTCCTTCTATTAATATCCCAATCGACACACGATCCCGGGGGAAGAAAAAAGGCAGGCAGGGAACGAAGGTGGCGGGGAAAAATCCCGCCAACGCTTGGATCGTTCCTGGAAGCCTGTCGTTAAATATCAGAGATAACGTTGCAGGGAATCGCTCGATAACAAGGCGGAAATTTTGATATACGACGCGACGCGAGCAGTCGTCTTAATCTGTTTTCGAGTCGCGGAACTAATTTCCCTCTGATATTCCTAAAGGACATATGCAAAACGGAGCCTTGGTTCTGAGAAATCAGAGTGATCTGTATCGCGACACGAGAGGAAGCTGAAAAACATTCGCAGGTATGAGAGAGGATTCAAGAGCTATCATTATTCTACTCTTTAATAGAAGAAGCGTCTACGAAATCTAGTCCCCCAATTGTTGGCCAAATTGCAGGCTCGGAGAAGGGTCAATGTTCCCCGAAGGTTCGTCGAACCTGAGAGCGTAGATGAGATTGCTAAGCGAGAAGGAGGAAGCCGGAGAAAAAAGTGGGTCGTGATTTTCGGTGAAAAAAAAAAGAAAAAGGCGCGCGACTTTTCAGGGTCACGAGCCGTCGATTATCAAACGATCATCCTCAATTATCAGCGATTGTACTCGCGTGCTCGTTCCAAGCGGATTCCGAATAACCCGTGGGAATTCCAGGGTGCGTGCCCTTTCGTTCTTTTCCTTACTGGCGTCCAAGGATGCACGTGGACAACGCCTTGTCGCTGGAGAAACGATGGAAGCGTTCAACTTGCCAGGGAAACCTCGGGCTAGCTAGCCTATGCCGCGACGTACACGCCTGCATTCCCTGGCAACAGTATAACGTAACGAATGTACGAGATTGTGGCAAACGGAACCCTTAACTCGCGGTCCTCGAGGCACGAGCATTATTATATTAGGGGAACGAGGCTGCTATAAATGTCCCGGGGGAATTTGTGGCCACTGGGCTGCTTCCACGGCGAAGCGTATATCCCTTTAATCCCCTTCGGTTAGGAGACTGTCGCTCGATGATCGTGAGAAGGTATTCAAGGGACGATTATACCCAGGGTTTCTCTCAAGAAATCTCCGAGCCCCGAAGCGAATATAAAACGGTAACCCTTGGAAGACCGAAGGTATTAGAAACAATTCGTACCACCCACCGATGGGATCTATTGACTCCAGGGATGAAAAGACTCGCGATCTGATAAAACACACGGATCTCGAACGATACAGGGTATCCGTGGTATTCGAATGCAAACGATCCAGCCTGACTCATCCGCTAATTGTGCCAGCGAGTTAAACCAAGCGAGTCCAACGGCGGAGTATCTGTAAACGTCAAAGTGGGAACACGAGTAGAAAAGCGCGAGGTAGCGGAGCGCGGGTTGCGATGGGCAGACAAGGGGACCCGGTGCATCACCGTGCATACAGAAAATATACGATTGCAGAGAAAGGGAGTACAATGGACCGTATCTCAGGGGCTGGCCAGCCATAAATGTCCTAAAGGAAAAATCTCGGCCGGCTGTCCGTGCGATTATGGCCGTCGTTTTACTGTTCGGTCCCGCGCAAGAGGGGGCGATTCATTCCGCGGGAAAGTCCGTGAATTAACGAGCATCGGGGCACAGCGCGGAAGTGCCGGGCCCTTTGGTCCGGGGCCCATCGTGCTACGCCGCCAGGCCCGATCCATGAATTATTCCGCTACGTACGACTAACTCGATTCTCCTGTCCCGCGGATTTTTCCGCCGCGGCGGGGGAAAGAAACCCGACGCCGATGGGGTCGCGAAGTCCTCGTTTAGAGGCGGCTGGCTATTCTTCATCGGGATTTGCATCCTCCCTCGCGGCCGGGAACGTAGAATTTTTTTTCCTGGGTACAGCGCCGATCGCAGCTTCCCAGCTTTGTCTTCATTACTGGCAACGGCGATGGAAAGCTTTCGAGGTTTCCGAGTGCTTCCCTCTCCCGATCCATCCACTCTCCTCTTCGCGCACCTTTGCCGCGTCTCCCATACATCATTCGTTGAAAATAATACGCGTTAAACGAAAGTAAACCTCCTCGAGAGGAGCCCTCCTCTGGAGCCTCTTTCTCCGCCGACGAGGGAAGAGGGAAAATCGAGCAAGGAGAAGAGAGGCATCGGAGGCGCCAGGCGAGAAAGTGATCTCGTGGTGCACCTGTTACGACTTCTCCGCGTGGAGCATCGGACGAATAATGACGAGGAATAATAAAGATCGCCCCATGGACGGGGGATCTTTTGCTCCATTTGTGTCTTCTCCCTGCGGCCGTCGATAGCAAGGGGGAGTGGACCCTTGGCTCCGAAGCCTTCGAAACCGGGGCCCAGCCTATAAATAACCGCCGCCTCTTTGCATCTCTTTGCGCTTCTTTTCTTTCTCCTCGCTTCTCTTCTTTTCTCCTCTCTTCTCGTCTCCTCCCCCCTCCCCCTCTTCTCGCACACTTTTTCGCGTTCAGGGACCCCGTAATTCAGGTTCCTTCGCACGTACGCGCCCGTACAATCGTGGCGATTAATGCCCGATGCCGGCGTGCAACCGCCCTTCGTCTACATTAGTCGTGAAAATGAATTCAGCGAGCCGCGGCGAACGCAATTATGCGTCCGCTCAAATTTATTTCGCAAAGGACAGATTTATCCCTACCAAGCTCGCGCAGAGGGTTCGTTGGAGGGCTGTCCGTGTCTTAGGCAAACGTAAAGCAGCCCCCGACGTAACCGAAAGGGGGCAACTAAAAGGAATTCTCGGTAACGCGAAAAAACGAAAGGGCTCCTCGGAGGCAGCTCCAAGTGGTGGTTACGTGCTCGAATTCGTTACAAGGGCCGATTATTTATTAGCCCACGATCGCAGAGTGAATAGGCTGGTTCGTCCCCAGCGCCGAACGAGTTTTATCAATTTTCGTGAATTAGGGGGAGCCACGAAGGAGCGCGATCTTTAAGGGTTAATAACGGACAAAGAAAGGAGTGGTGAAATGGATAATCGACGGAGCGTGTTCCTCCAAAATAGAGGATCGCCCGGCCAGGTAATTACCTTCGGAGAAAGTGCTTAAAAGTAATATTGAATCATTTATTTCTTCTCCGGTAAAAGGGTGCCCCTCGCCATCAACGAGCCCATATTAATAACCGACGGTTCTACCTTTCAACGAGAAATCTACGCTTTAGACACCATTGTTAGCGAGATCGCCATTCTCTACGCAATTACCACGGCGTAGCTGCTATTACGCGCAGCAAGAATGTGGAAAATAGGGAGTCCGATATCAATGGCAGGTTTCAATGATTCCAACGAGACGAAGCGCGTCGAGAGGATGATTGAATTCAAACGAATTCCTGTTACGAAGGGCCGCTGGCCAATCTTTAAGCAAGGCTTTCAAATCTAAAGTCGTACTTAAACGCTGAGAAGAGGCTGGCTAGCACTTAGAGTATCGATGGTGGAATCTGCCGCGACAAAAAGGGCTCGCGACGAGTAGCGATTTGCTCGTGAATCAGCCAGAAATCGCTAATAATTTTCCCGGCTCCCTAATTTGCTACCTTAATGACCCTACATGATATGCAAATGGCAGGGCAACCGCCCGGCGGTTATAGTGCTCGAGGGACAGGGCCAGCCGATCAGGTGTACGTTTTCGGCCTCGTCTACACGGTGGCCAGAATCCAACCGCGATGTCAGGTAACGCGTTTGAGATGGGTTCGACGGGATACTCTGTAGAAAGGAGATGCACTCGGGGCGACGTTTAATATCGGACGAAGTGAAACAAGGTCGAGGGATTCGGTCGCAGGAAGCGAGCTATCCTTGAGGTTTGAAAAAGAAGCAGCGGTGTTTTTCCAGCAGTCGCGAATCGGTTCTGCGAGTTAGGAACTCGAACAATTGCCGGGTTGGAGGTAAGAGGAAGCCGGGAGTCAGCCAGCCGTTGAAGACGAGGTCGTAGCCAGCTTTCGGAGACCGTTTCGGCGCGGTAATTGTTGCAAACGAACGACCGTTTCCGAGATAAGGAATTTCAGGAAGCTTCCACGAAAGAAGCGAGCAATCTAGAGATTCCGGGGTTCGAGAATCAAAGGGAAACCGAGGAGGATGCAATTGATCGATAAGATGTGCTGAGAAGCTGGCATTAGACAGGAATTTTCCCGTGGAAATGGTTTTCCTCGTTAAGTCCCACGCTGCTTCTCCGCGCATCTAGATCCCGCGTATGCATTAGCCTCCCCCGAAGTAAACGATTACCATAACTTTTAATTAGGCGGGCAGCTCTCGAAGCCCGATAAGGGACTCCCGTGAGCGCGCAACGCGCAAAAAGAACTGGAGGAAGGTCGAGATCTAATTAAAATACGGCCGCGGAAGGTACACGCTGCGAAGCGGCGATGAATTTCCAGCTGCAAGCGCTCCCTTTTTGATTTTAAGGTCCGGGCACCGATACGTTGCGGTTGAAAAGGAAGAATTATCTGGGTCATCGAAGCTCCGAGGACGGTGCTGGGTGAATGCAACCATTCGCAGTTCAAGCGCCCGAACAGGGCACGGGCTTATGTAAATTGTTTTGCCAACTTTTCGCCTCATTGTACACCGGACGGATGTCCATCTCTGAAAGAATCTACGTCGCGAACTAACGGTTCCTCCGAGAGTGCTTGGAGGGCCCGCACAAGAGGGACTAAAGGAGTCTCCCTACTTCGGTGGCCTGAAAAAGAGCGCGATATTTGGGATTCTTTAAGAGAAACCCTCAAGTTATATTAATTTCGTTTAAACTTTGTGCTTATATTTGTACACAGTTAAACAGCATTTTAAAGAGAAATTAATTAAAACTAGGGTACTTAAAAATTTAAACACGATTTTCTAAAAACTATGCTTTTCGAATCACACGATTTACTTCAAACTTGCTATATATCTTCAGTAGGGTGGAACGAAATATAGGATAAAAGTATTTGTTTATTATTCATGACTTCTAATAGTGGGCAAAAGTTTCCTTATATAATGGTATTTAAGCTTCCAAAGTTTGAATGTAATCAACAAATTTTTTGAGGTGCCGCAAGCCTTTCAAAAAGTAATATTTCAGTAAATATTAATATTTGAAGGGCTTGCGGCACCTCGAAAAATTTGTTGATCACGTTCCAACTTTGGCACCTATACCATTATAAAAAACAACTTTTGCCCACTATTAGAACTCATGAATAATAAAAAAATATTTTGCCCCTATTTTTCGTTCCACCCTAATCTTCAGTAGATTTCCCATTCTCGGTGATACTAAAACTAATTTGGTTTTTGCAATATTACGCTTCTGCGACTTAAAAAAAAAACATGCGTCTGTTTTAGTTATGTTATTTTTTTCTTTACCTTTCAATATTTCTCATTTAATCTAATTCAGACGATAGCCACACTAATACAGATTACACAAATTTTTCAATCTTCTGTTTCGGGCAACTGCACTCTACAACTCCGGATATAACCACTATTTTATCATACCTACAATTTTTTTCTCGCGTTCTCTAAAGGTTGACAATTAAAGCCACGAAGCTGGAAGCAAACATATTTGACGTAGTTGCTTTAAAAAATTCCCAAGAGGCCTTAACGAAACAAGCCTGCCCCAAACACGAGTGAACGTAAAGAGAATCCCCGTACAGCATCCTCCAGCTCGTGATTACGAAATGAAAATAAGAATCTCCGCAAGGAACACGCTGCGCTGGTCACAGCGTGCCGATTACTTTCTTAATCACGCGTGTTATTGGCGCAATTTGAGGAATAGCTGGTATCCTCCTGCGAAGAGCGTCGAACGGTATCTCCGCGGAAAATCTAAACGAAGCCCCGCGTCTGCTAACGGGCCCTGAAGAAAGGAGGAGGAAAAAGGAACGTACACAAGGACACTGGTTCACAATCACAGGCAACCAGCGTCCACGATCGTAGGTAAAAGTGTCACCAGTCGGTTCCTCGGGTCGTCCAGTTGTTTTATTCATTTATTCCGCGCACACCGGGGCATCCTTCGTGAAAGATTCATTCAACATTCCCGGCATTTTTCCTCGCCAGAATCGAAGCCGCGATCGCGATTCATCCTCGATCGGCAGGGTAATTCGATGCTTCGTCGTCCTCCTTTTCTCTACCTGCCATCATTTTCATTAGCGATATTACGAATCTCGCCAAGCCTATCGTGCTTCTCTTAAAGCTCCATTTGGCTCTTCCCTGCGAGTCCCTTTCTCCCTTTGCGCAAAGGGAGAACTGTGCCCTCGAAGCGCTGATAAAAATGAGAAATTAGAGGGGACCCCGGCTGGCGTTTTTATCAGAAAGCTGGGGTCGCGACAGAACCGAGCGAGTAAAAGCGTCGCGGCGATAAATCGGGAATCGTATCGGCGTGTATCCACCGGCTGACAGGAGGCGACCGTTCGACCGCGGTTTTATCAGTAACCTCGTTGTTTCTTTTATCATTCCCCCGGCTGCCACCCTTTCCTCTGCCTCTCCTTTCTGCTCCCTTCTCGTCTATTCGATTGGAAGCTTTTTAACCAGGCTAACGAGCGTTTAAATCAATTTCCCCGCTCGAGGAGTCGTTGCTCTACCAACTGTTCTTCGATTGCATAAGCGTGCTCCTTCTTCAAAGCCTCCTAGTCATTTTCACGCGCCAATATTTTTTTAAAACACGGTCGAAGATAAGATGACATTTTTACGCGTGACTTTTCATCTTCGTAGTCGGCGGTTGAATTCTTTCGCCTAGGTGTTCTTTGTCCGTTGACAGGGCCTGGGACGATCCGTCGCGAGCCAAGGCCGACTGAATCACAGCCTAACGCGAGTATCATTAACGGTCTATAAGATTCCAACGATTCATACACCTATCGTGATCCTGGGCTCTGCTGGATCCAATAAGGATGACGAGTGCCTCGAAGCATTCCGTCGAATCGCGGCGGGCTAAAAACTCCAGTGTTTCGCGCCCAAACGGGCTGCATCGGTTCGTTTCGTCCAATGGGAACTTGAGCGCGAATTACGGGAAACGTGTTTCCTTTCTGAAACGGGACCGTATCGCGTGCGTGGGCGTAATGCGCGTAGGGTTATCCTTGACCCAGAAGAAAACTGGATTCCGTGACCGAAATTGTCGATTAGCCACAGGCGGCTCGTTGGTATTTCACGGATGGGATCGAGATTAATCGGTCCGACGTATCTCCGGCCTCGCGTTTTGCATACGTATTTTAGATTCCACGCGGACCTCCCTGTACCTTCCGGTTTTCTTATCTCGCTGTCAAACGGTCGCGTCGTTCGACGGTCCAGCGTGCGCTGTCGAAAAGCTCTCCGGATGAAAAATATTGACAACATAAACACGAGCCATTGCGATACATCTGATTAATATAACGGGCGAGGGAATACACTTCGGAAAGCAGTGGAGTCATCGTTGGAAAGCAACGGTCGTGCGGCTGCGAATAATGCACCGCCAGCGACCTCGTCCTGCCACGTTCTTCTGCTATAAATTTCACATCTCTCCACGCCGTTCGTATCACATTGTTCTCAAATTTATTTTGTTTCAAAGTAGCGTCTTCGGTATTAACCCTTCGTGGTCGCGCGGGGTGTATCGTACCCTAAGAATAATTTTCGAGATAAAATGTTGGGCCTTTACGACTTCCAAAGGAGATTTATCGCAACAAAAGAAATATAAAGAAATTAAAAAATCTCTTTATTCCCACAACCGTGGAAAATCGCTCATTTACAACTACAAATTTTATCATATCAAAATTTACATTTGTGGAAAAAGACTATTAGGTCATGATTTTGTAAGTATTACGAATGTACAATTATCCTTGAAAATAAAGTGGATTAGGATTTCGACCGTAAATCTTTCAAAAATTAAAACGTGAGATATCGACGCACTGATTCGGTCAATATTAAATAAATAGAAGCTATTTTGCAAGTTATACAAATAACGTTGGAAATTTTATTTGTATAACTTGCAAAATAGCTTTTATTTATTTAATATTGACCGAATCAGTGCGCCGATATCTCACGTTTTAATTTTTATCCTTGAAAAGTTAAAAGATTCAAAAATACCAAAATGGTAGCTCAAAGAATGACGCTGGGGTACAGTGAAGCTCGTGTGACCAACTTGTGATTATAAGAAGGTGTGACCACGCAGGGTTAACATTAATATTTTTATACCCCACGACACATTTTCGAAAGCTTCGTAAATTTAGATACTAGAAACTTGGCAATATTTAAAGCGCAAAACGTTCGGAAAACGTGGAAACTTCTGAATACTATTTAGTACTGTTATTTTTTCTTTGTTTTTCTCTTGTACACTGATGGGACTTTATCCCGTACATGTTAAACAAATATTAATATTAATAAATTCCCATCAGTGTACAAGAGAAAAACAAAGAAAGAATAACAATAATAGTATTCAGAAGTTTCCACGTTTTCTGAACGTTCTGTGTTTTAAATATTGATAAGACTCTCGTATCCAAATTTGCGAAGCTTTCGGAAATGTGTCAGTGACGGGACAAAGTAGTACTCCCTACGCTTTACCCCGCGCACCAACCTGTTACCTTGACTTCTGGCCTCCAATTCGACACTCTGTCATTCGGACACTTCGATCTCTGATATCAGCAGGATTTCGAGCGTCATGGTGGCGACCCCAACGAAAACACGCGAAGATCGCGAGGAGGATTTACCCAGTGACATTGCACTTATCCTCGAGTATTTTTGTTTCTCGAACAACGTCTAACGGGAGTTTCTTAAAGCCACAACTCGAGGTCGAGGATATTTGGAATATAAAACGAGGAGGCGTGCCCGCGGTCGAACGCAGAAGCGTGAAAAATGGGCACGATCGGTTCTCGAATTCGCCTTTCGAAACAACCACGCGTATCTTCTCAGTCAGACACTTTTGTATTCGCAACTAGCCGTGGCAATCGCAATAAAATGTTCTTCTAAATTCTGGGCGAAGGCAGTCGTCGCCCCTTTATGACCGAAAATTTCATTCTACTCTAGAATCTTAAGTAAAATTTCAGCAAATCAGATCTTAACCCTAATCCGTTCCTCGATGTCAAATTGACACAGTGGTACAAGCTCCATGAAATGACAAGGTAAACAATTATTTTCCGATACCTTTTTATTCAAATTGATGTGTTCGCATTTACATCTAAGATTTTTCACAACTTTCACATGAAATAAAATGATGTGCAGGACATACCGCTTGTTTACAAGAATCACAAATAATAGAACAGTATGACTTATCAGGGAAAACTGTCAAATTGAAACGAGGGACGGATGAGGTTTAATAATCATAACTCGAGGCAGCCACAGAATTATGCACTCATAGTATGTCTGACAAGCGACGTTCCACGTCCCCTTAGATTATTAGTTTCCCCATTCGCTTGCACTCTGCCCCCACAGATCTGTCAATTACGCTGCGACGTGCATTACTTCCAAACCCCATTAAAAGCTACTCGAATTAATGATAGAAGTTCACCAGCAATTCTATCCAAGATCACCCATACAATTCCCTCCTTCGGAATCAAAAGAACGCCCCGTGCGTTCATATATCATCGCGCCAGACGAGAGAGAGCACTCAAAGAGGAAAAAAGAGCTGATCGAGTGTCCAGCGGAGTTGAAATAAAGAATGGTATTACGGGCACGCTGACAGCGAGTTAAAATTTCGAATCGGGATCTCATGACTGGCTAATTTGTGGTTTCGGGGCTCGACGGCGGGAGGAGGGAAACGCGGACGATTTAAGGTGCTCGTACACGATATTTGCATATTCAAGCATCGCTGTGACGTCGGAAGGATGCTCGGAACCCGGTTATCCGAATACCAGCACACGGCACGTCCAAGTCCTCCGCAATTCGTGTTAGTATTATTAAAAAGAAGAATAAATAGAAATGCAAGTAGAAATTCTGTATCATCCCCGACGCGTGAGAAAACTTCGCGTATGTAATTCCTTTTTGAACAAACATTCCAGGCTTTCCTCTTTAATGGTCCATGTGGGTCAGGCTCTATCATTCCTGGTTTTTGCACGAATTCTACTGGATATGCAAATTGTTCTCTAACGTTCCCATTATACTGGCTTCCAAGAAATTTTCGAGAACTTCAAACGTTCCTAGAACATTATATTCCTTGTACAGGAAGGAATTATCAATGATTTATTTATGTATCACGAGGCCTCCCGGTCGCTGCACTTTCGATCTTGCTGTTACACAGAATTCGTATCTCGTACACGTGTAGGCACAATCTCTGACATCTATATTCGCTTATCGCTTCATTACTCTTCCTGCCGGCAGGATTTCTATTCGCGATTCAGGCGTCCTAGTGATCGGCGCTTGTATACAAGCGATTCTGCAGCCACGCTCGATTAATCTTCCCAAAGGTCGCCACCGTCCAAAATGCTAACGGTAAAGAGTTGACATATCCCAGATTGGCTCCGAGGCGATAAAAACAGGCAAGTGTGTAAATTCCACGGAATTATGCACGAACGCCGTTCCCGGGCATATCTCCACGAATATTTCAACTCCGTAACGTCTCCAATTACGATCATTATGTTAATAACGACAAGTTCTTTTAATCCCGATTAATATATGCTAATCAACGATGGATGGAGCGAGGGGACACGTAACTTTTCGCTATTACGCTTGTCTGGATTGATGGAAGACAATGGAAGGACGAACGTGTCTGTCTATGGAGGATCGAATCTACTTAAGGGGTCATTTCTGTAATGACGCGGCAGAATTCAGGTTCTTTTCTCTCAGTGAATACAATGAATAATAATGTGAAACTTTTTATCATTTATTAAGCTACTTTTTTAAGTACACTTTTAATCGTGTTTTTTCAATATTATCTGGTGTTCAAAATCGCGTCTTTGAAAAGAAATATTCATTTCAGCTCGCAGGCTCGTTTGAAATAAAAAAATCAAATTGATTCTTAATCTTTATGAGTATCGCTATCACAGATGCCAGAATTAACCACGAAAGTCGAAATTTAATAAAACTGAACGCGTTCAAACTTCGAGTCTCGAAATTTTCCACTTTTACTTGAAGCTTGAATACTCGCAATTTCCTTCAATTTTGACTTACGTGACTAATTCTGACACTCGCGATAGCGGTACTGATAATGATTAAGAATCAGTTTGTTTTTTTTATTTCAGATGAGTCTGGGACCTGAATTCACTCCCGCCGTCTTTCCAAAGGCGCAATTTTTAAATGCAGATAACATTGCAAAATCATAATAAAAAGTGTATTTAAAAAATTGTTCCGTATACATTACAAGTAGATTAATAGAAGAAAATAAAGTTTGACGTTGTTATTCGTTGCATTCACTGAATGGCCGAATTTTTCAGCGTGATTACAGGAATGACCCCTTAAACTAGATAAGTATTTAAATTCTAAGCCATCGCAGCAGGATAAAAATAGATTTCCTTTTCTATGAATACTAAAGAGGCAGAAAATCTTCCAACTACTACATCTCCATCGAATAAACTACTCAAGCCAACCCATTACCTTCAATCGCAACTCCACCATCTCTTCCCCGCCTTAATACTTAAAATTCCCATCGAAAGCTTCGGACAATGTTTTCTGCAGCGCACCGTGTACCCAGGGCTCAACAGCAAACGCTGTAAATCGCGAGATTGGTCCGAGAAAAACGTGGCTTTAACGGTAAAGGAGGATAATACTGCAAGGCAATAAACAAATGCACAGCAGTGTGCAAATTAAACGGCGATGCGTTCTCTGCCGCAGATCCCCCCACCGGCATAACGTTACTTCTGGATTCCTGCCTGAAAAGATGGCCCCTCTCGAACGTTGCAACGGTCGACCAGGATTTCTCTGGCACGGCGAGAGGACACCTTAGACACCTTACACCTCGCTAGGGACGCGATCTAGCCGTGGACACACGACACCGTTGCCTCTTTTTAGGTCTCGATTCCTGCATCTCGCGCGAGTCTCCAACAAAGAGACGAGTCCTGCGGGATACAGAGTAAATATAGGATCCAAGTGGAATTCCAGATCGACAGCTGCATCCCGTTTCGTTGACTCTTCCCTGGATTTCAAACGGACCTGCTGTGGGCCACGGGACCGCCGGTACCAATAAGGAAATCCGTGCGACCTCGTCCTCTTACTGTCTCGATCCGTCTGCCGATTTTACGTTCGAAATACAGTTAACCGTTGGCTCCGGGCCTCCTCCGCACGCACGGTACCCTCCGCCAACGTGTTCCTCTCGGGGAGGACGACAAATTGTCCCCACGATAATCATTCACGCAAATCCATGCAACGCTAATCGCACGCTTATCGTGCACTTCCATCGCTCTTCGTCGAGCGTTCCCATCGAAGTAGCGAAAAAAAAAACTCGCCCGGCTTCCGTGCAAATTTCTCGATCCGTGAAACAAGCACGGTAGCACGAAGGACGCTGCCTCCGCCATCCCGTGTCCCCCTAGAACGATCCAATAAACGTCAGTTAATTACACGTTGCTGGAAGAGGCACGGCCCGACGGTGGGCCCGGTTGTAATCGCTGACAGGCCGTAGGCGCCAGTTTCGTCGTGGGACCGTGTAGATGGGGAAGATAAAGAGAGGCTCGAGTCGGACGCGCGTCGGGACGAATGCAAATTCGGACGGGGGACCTTGGCCCAGAGGAGCGCCGTCCGTGGACCCCCGCTTCGCGCCCTAAACGCGCCGGAGTGATCCGTGTTTTGCTCTTGAACTTGATCCCCGATCGCCGGGCCCTTGAAACTCGATGAATACGGCGGCTCACGTGGGTAGCTGGAATTTATTCGCCGTCGGGGCGAGGGTCGTTAGCCAAGTAAAACTCGCCCCGGGCGTCGTGTCCCCCGGACGGAGAAAGAGAGAGGATCCACGACTCAGCCGCCTTGAAAAATAATCGAACAGGCTGTAATGTCCCCGCTAAATGCTGTTCCGTTGGCTTTCCATCGCCTCCACGACTTCCTGGGATCGATTTCTCCTTTGGCGAGGCCCCCGCTTCTCCCCCGAGCAACGCTATTGCGCAATCCCGTCGCCCGTGCCGAACATGGAAGGCGCTAAGTGCCGTGCGGCGCAGTATTTATTTATTCGCATTGGCTGATCGATGCGGCGGAGGCGAATGAACTCCGACAACGCGGGGGATGATAAGCGCGCGGGGAGGGGGTTGGGAAACCTGAGGATTAGTCGCGAGGAAAGTGCGCCTAGGGCGGAAACGACTGGGATGGTTAAGCGGTGAGAAGCTGCAGTAGGAGGAGTCAGTAGAGGCTCAGACGCGGACGGAGAGAGTCATGGGCCTGAAACAGGGGCAAGCAGAGTCGTGGGGGGGTGATACCAACAATTGGTTATTTGAGGGGGAACACCACTGTGGCGACTGGAAATGTCAACTATTTCTTAAGAATTTTTTTTAGGAATAATTTACTGGTTTCATATGAAATTGTTATTACCTAGCTTTAGTACAGTGGCTTAAGAGATTATAAAAAGGAATGAGTAGAAAAACATGTATAAATTTTAATAGATTAATTAATCTTCTAGACCCCTCACTGAATTCATTTTTTTTTTTTTTTATAAACTATGTGAGGGTAGTTTCCGTCGCACGTAGGACGCTGTGGAATCTTATTACGATTCTGTATGCAAAATTGAAAGTGAATTAGTAGAACGTAAATCGAAAATTTAATGCCCCCGAAATAAAAAATATACTTCCGCTGTGATCGGTCGAATCGCCGCGCCTCACCGTGCTACCGGAGTGGTTCCACTTAAACGCCTATAACTTTATCACTCCTCCAAATTTGAACATCAGACATATTTTATACTATTCCTAAAACACCACTCTGTGAAAACATGTAACCAGAAAAAGTCCAATTCTTGACACTATCAAACGGTTATACCCCCCCAACGAATGACTCACTGGAGCCTCGGATAAATTACAGACAAGACTAAAGAATGCATCGACTTGTCCGTAGTATTCTCAGCAGATCGTTGATCAAATACGTCTGCTAGTCCGAAAGAAAAAGATATCCGTTCAGCGCGCCTAACATTCTCCCGATGCCTCTCTACCCGACGTAACCGAAAGAATCCCGGTGTAACATCGCTGGAGGATGCGGTGCCTCTGGAAGCATCCTCCCTCCGGAGGAGGTACCCCCCGGTGTACCGTTCCGCGTCGCGTCGAAATTCTTCCCCTATCAGCGTATCCGCAGCTCGCGGCACGGTCACCGTGCAGCCTCCAAAACATTCTCGTTCCACTCGCGCTTCTTCGGCCCGTGTCGTCCACGGTCCCGCGATTTCACGGGGCGATAGGGCACGCGAGGCAAGATCAAGTACCGTAACACGAGGAACTTTCAGAACTTCCTGAACGGGGAAGGTTGCGAGTGGGAATGTAAATACGGGACGCGAAAGACGGGCTCGTTAAAAGTGGCGGGCGAGGAGGAGGGCCGAAAGGGCCCGAGGATTCGGGCAACAGGTTTACTTTCCAGGGGAGGCGAGCAGGAAGTCGAGGCTCGTTCCGCGAACGATCATCCGCAGCTGATAAAAGGATTTCAGACTGCTCCCCTTCCATTTCCCTCGGCGTTTTTCGGGCATTCCCTGGCCCCGAGGAGGCGCGACACCTTGCCTTGGTAGCTTCTTTTTATTTTTTAACAGCTACGCGGTTCCGTTACGAATATTAACCTGGAGAATTCCGAGACGCGCCAGGAGCATGCAATTCTTTGGCCAACGGCGACCTTGCACTCGGGGAATCCCGGGAAAAATGCGACGGGGAGGAATCCGAACCATTCGGGTCTTTCACTAGTCGGAGTATGTATCCTTGTTAAAGAACACTACGTATTTCCTTCGCCGTCCCTAATGAATACATCAAAGTACTTACGTCCGAGTGCTACAGTTTTACTAAAGAACAGGATTCGATCTTCTCGGTCACCTAGCAACGCTTGAACGTGGCTTGGATTCATTTCTATTGCTGCGGATATTTCGTCGCTGCATGCAGACCGTTCTGTTTTTTTTTTTGTTTCGCTTTCTTCTATTTAATTTTATTATATTGTATTTAATCTAGAGAGTACATGAAACAAGTACATGAAAGAAAGTACATGAAAGACACCCTGTATATGTCGACTGTCGCTACCGCAATCATTTACTGGAGAAACGGCTTTAATGGCATTTTTCTCATGTAAACCGCATATAAGCTTTCGAATAAGACCAATTTCAATAAAATCGGTCCACGCATGACAGAGATATCGTAATATCGTCTCATGGATCTGTCGAAAACGGTAAGATTCTTCTTCTTCTTCTCCAAGAAATTTTTCGTCAACCATAATACGTATACGCGTTACACGCACACCTTCAACCAAAACGAAACTACAAATGTTTCGTTTTTCTACGTATATACGCGTTACGCGCATACCTTCAGCCAAAACGAAACTAACACATGTTTCGTTCGTCGACTCCTGGTACGTGTTACACGCACACCTTCAGCCAACAGAAACTAACTCATATTTCGTTCGTCAATCGCTATCTTCACTATGCAATCTCCTCCAAATTTTGACAGTTTACCGTCAAGTTATAACCAAGTTATAAACGTGTTTTTACAAGTATGTATCGTTGTACCATTGAATTGCAATCAAAATGTATTAACCAATATTAAGCAGATATATTTTTATTTTATTTTATACAAATAAATATTTCAATACCAATAAATATTTTATTCAAAATACTTGGCGCTGCTCTCCGAATTGGTGTTGATAAACTGAATAAATATGTATAAATTGCATTAATCTTTCTTTCTTTCTTTCCGTGCGATCGTGAATGTGTGTATGTGTGCGTGTGCATATGCTGCGTATGATATTAGAATTAATTATATGTAGAATAAATGTGACTGCGTTTCTAATATAATATGTATATGTATATGTTTATCTATTTTAGCCTGTAAGGGAATTATTGCAAATTATTAATACTAAGACAATTATTTTAACATTTCTTTGGTTTCGCAGCGCCAAGTATTTTGAATAAAATATTTATTGGTATTGAAATATTTATTTGTATAAAATAAAATAAAAATATATCTGCTTAATATTGGTTAATACATTTTTTTTTTGTATATATAGATGTAAAAGTAAGCACTGCATATCAAATTCTTAATTAAAGAATATTAAATTAATAAGGGCGGCAATATTGTTTTCGCACCTGGGCGACCAACAACCCAGGAACGGTCCTGTTTGTATAAATAGCCATTGGTATAATTGGCGCAATTTGTGTATATCATTAGTTTTGTAAAACTATTAATTTACGACAATGTTTTTAAATGGGATTCTTTTCGATGGGATTATATACTTGGCGCTCTTTTTTGTACCTTTTTTTTAAAAAAGGTAATTTTGTGGATTAGATAAGACAGAGAGAAATAGATGTGAGAACGCATGACGGTTTCAGGTGGCCCGCTTTGTTTGAGCAAACATAACGGACGGGACAGAAGATTGGACGATGATTTTTCAACGTTCAGGCAATTCAACAGGACGTTAGTGAGCGAGTGCGAGCCTGGTAAGATTGTACCTGTACCTCTTTTTAAATAGGGGAGAGTAGCCTATATTGGACCGGCTCCTTAATTGGACCATTTGTGTATCTCGATAAACAAATATATTTGCAGTGGTTCTTTCGGCTACACTGATTTAGGAAGTCGAGATGAAGCATGCGAGAGCAGCTTTCTAAATCAGTGTAGCCGAAAGAACCACTGCAAATATATTTGTTTATCGAGATACACAAATGGTCCAATTAAGGAGCCGGTCCAATATAGGCTACTCTCCCCTACCTCTTTTTAATCTTCCTGATGTACTACAAAAATTTTAAACGAATTCACTAACCGGTTGCTGACTTTTAACGATTTTAAGTTTCACTGATTTTACACGTACTCTTATGGAAAGAGACGATCTTGACAGATAAAACAGCTGAAAAAATGTTGCATAAATGCTACCAATGCTCTGATTTTTTTTGCATATGTAGTATATGGATAGATGAAAATATCTGTCGAGTTTCAATTGTTTTCACTACACCGTTTTAAAGAAATAAATTATAATTTGAGAAAATTGTGAATTCAGGACATTTTCACTGCCAAAAGTTTAGCAAATAATGCATGAGGAAGTATTTGTAAAGTGAAAAATACATTTCTAGGAGTAAAAATAAGACTCCAAATGTTGATCGAGTACCTTACATCTAGATTTACTAAACGTAAGACGTAGATATTCAAGTAGTTTAAATTTCATATACTTTTGTCTAATATTCCATCCTTAAAAGACCTAAAAAAAATAAATTGTAAATGAATAATATGTTACAATGCTACAAATATGATTTATACAGTCTTCTCTCGATATATTGTTGCAACCAGAGGCACGATTCCCCATTTTATTCGCAATTTATTGGAAAATCATTTTTTGGAAAGACGTCAAACATTGCCTTTAAGTTTCGGCTTCCTCTGTGTAATAGTTTTCAAGGATTATAATTGTTTGTTTGCAGGGGAAGGTGGACTGCTGGAAGTGACTCCGAACTCCACGTGGCCAGACATCGTCTATTATAATTCGTTCACTCATGCAAACATGGGATGGAAGATACACGTGGTGGATGTTTACTCACGGAGCACTGCTGTTGCTCAAAAATTGTCGCTTTTGTTTACTATAAAATTAGATATAAGCTACTGAGATTAGTCGTTCCTTCTCACCTCGCAAATAGAAGCTGACTGACGGCATGGTTTAGTAATTTTGTCGAGGAAGAATCTGATCGCAAAAAGCATAGAACGTTTAGTTCCTGCTTCCTACTAATCGAAGGCAGGAAATATTCACCCCACGATAAATTATTTAGTAATGTCATCACTTATTTCAATTGCTCTTTGAACATATACCAGCGAGCACAACTATCACGCGTTATTAATAGATACATTATACATAAGCATCCATATTGTAAGATATAACTGTAAAAGTGTATAAATTACTTGTATACAGACCATCATTTGTTCAATAAAGTTATTATTCACTAAATTTGGTGTAAAATTTCTTGTAACCTTGCTCAAGAATTGTTAATAACTTGTGTACTTGAACATCACATGCGAAAGTGCCTACTCTCCTGTACAACTTTAATTTATAAAATCATTATATAATAAAAACACGTTTTCTATATTTTATATTACCGATGATCGCGATCCCTATGTTACCCACAATTTGGATTGACACCAGTAAATTCTCCGAGTTAATAGGAGACCTAGTACTAGAAGAGGTGGCGCGGCCGAGCTGTGCGAGAGAGAGAGAGCGCTAATGCGTGCGAGAAGGATAGAGATAGATTTTGTGCCACCAACTCTGGTTATATGTGATCCTGATACTTTGCAGAATTTCCTAGCCCAAAAGCCAACTCAGGAACTTCTCGTGGATAACGTAAGAATCGCGGTTAGTAATCTAACCCGAATAAAAGGCTTTTTTATTAGTAACTATGTATTGATTCGTAAATAAAACGTACACAAATCATTGCAGAACGTTGTCACAAGACTATATTCTCGAATCTACATGTACAAATATACAAATCATTTTGAAAAGATCGAGAATCCTTGAAAAAAGTGTGCATTTACTAAACGCGGAGTGGAACTTGTAAATCTGTCCAAAAACACTTCGTAGCTGCTTAATTCTAATCAGAATCATTACAACTCTCACGTAGGAAAGTAGTGAAGGGTTCATACTTCAAGATGAAATTGCAAAAGTTGATAAATTACATCTAGAAAATGCACCTACAATCGACGAAGCTTGACTGTTCACATAGGACCGTGATTCTCGTCACCGTTTCAAAGAATCGTTAATAACTAATTAATTGTAATAAAAATCTACGCGAAAACCACATAGGAAAGTAACCAAGGGTCTATTCTTCGAGACGCGATTCTGAAAGTTCATAAAATATTCGCGAGAAATGAGAAATTCGTGAATTTACAGTGACTGTGTGATATTTCTATTTCCCTCCTTGTCGCGCACACTAGCGTTCTCTCTCTCGCTCACGCCACCTATCTCCCTCCTTGCCGCACACACTAGCGTTCTCTCTCGCACAGCTCAGCCGTGCCACCTCTTCTACTACTAGGTCTCCTATTACCTCGTAAAATTTACTGGTGTCAATCCAAATTGTGGGTAACATAGGGATCGCGATTATCGGTAATCTAACCTATATAAAAGGCTTTTTTTATTAGTAACTATGTAGAGATTCGTAAATAAAACGCATACGAGTGATTGCTGAACGTTGTCACAAGACTATATTCTCAAATCTACACGTACAAATATACAAATCATTTTGATAAGATCGAGAATCCTTGAAGAAAGTGTGCATTTACTAAACGCGGAGTGGAACTTGTAAATCTGTCCAAAAACACTTCGTAGCTGCTTAATTCTAATCAGAATCATTACAACTCTCACGTAGGAAAGTAGTGAAGGGTTCATACTTCAAGATGAAATTGCAAAAGTTGATAAATTACATCTAGAAAATGCACCTACAATCGACGAAGCTTGAGTGTTCACATAGGACCGTGATTCTCGTCACCGTTTCAAAGAATCGTTAATAACTAATTAATTGTAATAAAAATCTACGCGAAAACCACATAGGAAAGTAACCAAGGGTCTATTCTTCGAGACGCGATTCTGAAAGTTCATAAAATATTCGCGAGAAATGAGAAATTCGTGAATTTACAGTGACTGTCTGATATTTCTATTTCCCTCCTTGTCGCGCACACTAGCGTTCTCTCTCGCGCAGCTCAGCCGAGCCACCTAGTTCAGTATCATGTATTCTTATTAGCTCGGAGAATTTCTTGGTCCAACAACCCAAATTCTGAGTAACATAGGGATCGCGATCATCGGTAATCTAACCTATATAAAAGGCTTTTTTTATTAGTAACTATGTAGAGATTCGTAAATAAAACGCATACGAGTGATTGCTGAACGTTGTCACAAGACTATATTCTCGAATCTACATGTACTAATATACAAATCATTTTGAAAAGATCGAGAATCCTTGAAAAAACTGTGCATTTACTAAACGCGGAGTGGAACTTGTAAATCTGTCCAAAAACACTTCGTAGCTGCTTAATTCTAATCAGAATCATTACAACTCTCACGTAGGAAAGTAGTGAAGGGTTCATACTTCAAGATGAAATTGCAAAAGTTGATAAATTACATCTAGAAAATGCACCTACAATCGACGAAGCTTGACTGTTCACATAGGACCGTGATTCTCGTCACCGTTTCAAAGAATCGTTAATAACTAATTAATTGTAATAAAAATCTACGCGAAAACCACATAGGAAAGTAACCAAGGGTCTATTCTTCGAGACGCGATTCTGAAAGTTCATAAAATATTCGCGAGAAATGAGAAATTCGTGAATTTACAGTGACTGTGTGATATTTCTATTTCCCTCCTTGTCGCGCACACTAGCGTTCTCTCTCGCTCACGCCACCTATCTCCCTCCTTGCCGCACACACTAGCGTTCTCTCTCGCACAGCTCGACCGTGTCACCTCCTTTACTATCATGTATTCCTATTAACTCGAGCCAATTTCCTGGTCAGACAGCCAACTTCGGGACCATTGCCGTATCGCGGTCGGTAATCTAACCTATATAAAAGGCTTTTTTTATTAGTAACTATGTAGAGATTCGTAAATAAAACGCATTCGAGTGATTGCTGAACGTTGTCACAAGACTATATTCTCAAATCTACACGTACAAATATACAAATCATTTTGAAAAGATCGAGAATCCTTGAAGAAAGTGTGCATTTACTAAACGCGGAGTGGAACTTGTAAATCTGTCCAAAAACACATCGTAGCTGCTTAATTCTAATCAGAATCATTACAACTCTCACGTAGGAAAGTAGTGAAGGGTTCATACTTCAAGATGAAATTGCAAAAGTTGATAAATTACATCTAGAAAATGCACCTACAATCGACGAAGCTTGAGTGTTCACATAGGACCGTGATTCTCGTCACCGTTTCAAAGAATCGTTAATAACTAATTAATTATAGCCAAAATCTGCGCGAAGACTACATAGGAAACTAACCAAGGGTCTATTCTTCGAGACGCGATTCTGAAAGTTCATAAAATATTCGCGAGAAATGAGGAATTCGTGAATTTACAGTGACTGTGTGATATTTCTATTTCCCTCCTTGTCGCGCACACTAGCGTTCTCTCTCTCGCTCACGCCACCTATCTCCCTCCTTGCCGCACACACTAGCGTTCTCTCTCGCACAGCTCAGCCGTGCTACCTCTTCTACTACTAGGTCTCCTATTAACTCGTAAAATTTACTGGTGTCAATCCAAATTGTGGGTAACATAGGGATCGCGATTATCGGTAATCTAACCTATATAAAAGGCTTTTTTTATTAGTAACTATGTAGAGATTCGTAAATAAAACGCATACGAGTGATTGCTGAACGTTGTCACAAGACTATATTCTCAAATCTACACGTACAAATATACAAATCATTTTGATAAGATCGAGAATCCTTGAAGAAAGTGTGCATTTACTAAACGCGGAGTGGAACTTGTAAATCTGTCCAAAAACACTTCGTAGCTGCTTAATTGCAATCGGAATCATTACAACTCTCATGTAGGAAAGTAGTCAAGGCTCCATACTTGAAGATGAAACTACAAAAGTTGATAAATTACATCCAGAAAATTGCACCGACAATCGACGAAGCTTGAGTGTTCACGTAGGACCGTGATTCTCGTCACCGTCTCAGAAAATCATTAATAACCAATTAATTATAACCAAAATCTGCGCAACGACCACATAGAAAAGTAGCCATAGATCTATTCTTTGAGATGCAGCCCTAAAAGTTCATAAAATATTCGCGGGAAATGAGAAATTCGTGAATTTACAGTGGCTGTGTAATTTTTCTATCTCCCTCCTTGTCGCGCGTGCTAGTGCTCTCTCTCTTGTACAGCTCGGTCGTGTTGCTAAACTGAATAAATATGTATAAATTGCATTAAATCTTTTTCTTTCTTTCTTGGGCGTGCGTTCGTGCATGTGTATATGTGTGCGTGTGCATATGCTACGTATGATATTAGAATTAAATATATGTAGAATAAATTTGACTGCGTTTCTAATATGTGTATGTATATGTTTACGTATTTTAGATTGTAAGGGAGTTATTGTAAATTACTAATACTAAGACAATTAACATTTCTTTCGGTTTCGCAGCGCCAAGTATTTTGAATAAAATATTTGCTAAAAATAAATCTGCTTAATATTATTTAATACATTTTTTTCTATGTATACATAGCCATTGTTATAAGTGGCGCAATTTTTTTATATCATTAATTTTATAAAGCTATTAATTAATTTACGACAATGTTTTTAAATGGGATTCTTTTTGATGCATTAATTAAAATGTCCGCGATATGAGTAACGGAATGTATGAACACAGCATTTCAGCTGTGTATGTGAAGTTGTGACATCTTAAGCGCAGTTGGAAAGCTCCGTTATGTACTTGCAGCTCATTTTGATTTCACATATTTTTTTATATTTATTTGATTCATGTACTTGGCGTAATTTTTTTACTTCTTTGAATTGTATTTACTGTACTATTCTGTTTAAATTTGTAGCCTAAAGTGTTTTCCCGTTGAGATTAATAATAATAATAAGAATTTCTAGACCTTACAGCATTCGCCAATGAAGCTAATCGATAGATTAGCTAATAGATTGTTATTTTTTCTCTTCTTCATTTTATTCGCCTCTCTGCTCGCCGATTCCTGTTTTTTTTCTTTATATTCTATTTTACGTAATTCGTGAAACTTCCGGTACCATCCGCGCTGCCGATTATCCTCGCATTAAAACGGACAGCAGAAACACCTTTCGTGTCCAGCTGTCCGTTACAACGGTGGGGCTATAAATAACCTTCGAAAAGAAACAACGAATCTTAATGGTAGAGTAATTATATGGTAATCGGATGTGTAGGAGCGATATCGTGGAACGTTTAATGCGAGGCGGGTTGGGAAATCTCGGTATACACCTCTGGATGATCGTAGCGGAGAACAACGAGATTTTTAATTGTAATGATCCAGGATCGTGGACTTTGTTTACTATTTAGATTAATGAAACCATTGAGGGACAATTTTGAGGTATCGCGATTAATAAAATCGGATTTCTCCGAAGGCGAAGGCTGTGAACATCTCGCTGCATGGCCTGAGATAGGTCTCCGGTTATCCTTCTGCTGGTACGATCGAAAAGAAGGCCGGTGGCACTCGATTCAAGCACTCGTCGCCATCTTACGCGGAATATTCTACTCCTCTTCTCCGAATAGCTACTGGGGCATCGATAAATGCAGTATTCACTGATAAAGTGTCGATATAAAATGCTTTCTTTGCCAAACACTTTGGTTTTAATTAATCTCTAGAATACTCTCATTGACTGATAAAGCGTCGATATAAAATGATGAATGCTATCTATGTCAAATCTATGTTTTAATTACTCTAAAGTGTATTCAGAAAAAAAAGACAGAGATAGTATTTATCATTTTATATCGACGCTTTATCAGTCAATAGTGCATCTCCAGATTACTGCTATAAATAGAAAAGGCAGCGGACAATCGCTGAATTCCTATAATACGAGGAGACGAAATAAAAGGCGTAGATTTTGATTACACGTGCGAGGGATGTCTGTAATCTTGGTTGATTCAAAGACGCGCGCTGCTTCTTCGTCGCCATCGAGCAGAAGCTCGCAATCGGGTGCCTCGATTACTTCTAAGAAAGTCGTTGGTCGAACTTGAAACGGCACTTCGTCGAAAGGCGATACTTTAATTTTCCAAAGTGTCCGCGATGACGGAGCATAGCTTTTAATATAATCTATCTTCTTCGCTGACTGTTTGCACGAGCAAGGAAGATTATTGGAAAAGTCTACCAATGCTATTAAACCGGCAGATGCGAAAGAAATGACTCCACGGGCCGTGAACTTGCTGGTTTCTTGTGCCTGCGATCATCGCGGACGATGGTCGGCTCTGGATATTTTTAAGGCTCGTTATTACATTCGCAAACAAAGAAGGAGCGTACGAATAGGGCACCAAGTGGTGGACAAACGCGCGGGCAAGTAGAAAAGCCTAAATCGAGCGAGACACTGGCAGGGAATTAGCGAGCCGAGAGAAGGAAATTAAGATGAACGAAGGTCGGCGGATTAAGTCCAACGTGTCCCATGTGCTCTGGGTAGAAAATATCGCGAGCTATTGCGAAGATGAACATACAGATGAGGAAGCGATCGAAACTGTCAGGCTGCGGGTAAACTTTACATAATTCGAGTTTTCGATTAGTAATGCCTGCAGTACAAACAATATAATTGCCTTCGAGTCGATGGATGGACTAACGCGTCGTAATTACGATTCGTTTCCTTCTTCCCTAAACAATTATAGCTTTCCAGGAACCGTCAAACGGTGAGCGATTTATGACAACCATGTGAAAATAATCGCGTTCAAGCTGTATCAATATTAATCGACCGCGAGCAAGAAAATACTTACGTACATAGCTCGTACCTTTAGCATAGAACTTTGCTTTCCCGTTATTAGTAACTCCCGCTAGAAACTTTCGTTATCGTGCTACGATAGTAATAACCTTCGCGCAATCGTCTTGGAGTTAAATCAGACCTCAAGGAAATTCGAAATATCAGGTTTCCTTTGCGATGGCTTCCTTACGGTTGATTAGGAAACAGTCGATTTTATAGTCAGATAATTCTATTGACTCAAGGACTAAGGAGTTCCGAATGCAAACGACACTGATGTCTCAAAATCTTTTGTAGACGAGATGTACTTTAAGTTTGAGGCAACCGAAAAGAGGCGAGAGTTTGTGAATTTTTTTTTGAGAAAGCAGAAGCATATATTTTTACAGATCTTTTTGCACTTAAAAGAGCAATATTTAAAGGACATTTGGTAATTTTTTCGTGGAGAAATATTTACGTTTATGATAAAGTAACAACAATATCCTCTTGGAAGCCTTTTTAAAAGAAACCGAAAAGATCAAGACTTTAACTTTAAACAGTGGTTGTTTTGTTTTAAATTAATATTTCAGAAATTCCCTCCGTTAATCAGAGGATACATTAATATACTAACGAAATCTTTTTTGATTCTTGATTTTAGGTAATCTGGTTCCGAATGACAGTGCTCACCACGAAACCAAATTTTCAAAAAGACTTCTTGGATGTCGGCTGTTACTTTATTATAGCTGCGAATATTTTTCCACGAAAAAATTACCAAATGTCTTTTAAATGTTGCTCTTTTAAGTGCAAAAAGTTCTGTAGGAATACATCCATCCACTTTTTCACAAAAAATTCACAAACATTCGCCTCTTTTCGGTCGCCTGATTAGGTATAACACCTTAAAGTACTTCGATGTGTCTTCAATTACCAAACGAAGGAAATTTTTATTTTCCTCGTCGAGTGAACTTATTATTACACAGATACGTCGCCGGTAATATGCAAAATATCTCGCTATCGAAGAGGACAAAGCGTCCTTGTAATTTACAGGCATACGCGCCGGCACATGCCGAGAATTTCAACGGCACGCTCGCAGTAAGGAAACGTTGGCAAAAAGGATCCGAACGAAAAACAACCGTGCAAAAGTGTACCAGAAGAGAATGTACGCGATCGATGGAATCGCTTGGCGATCGGTTATGGAATCTCGCGAAGAAACAACGATGCAAAGTGTCTGCGAGCATGTTTGTTTCTCGCAAGAACAACGGCGTTGCTTGTTTCTGGGCAGCGTGCTAAGACTTTTCATGGAAGACATAAATTGTGAACGACGCGACGCGGGGACTCCACTTTTCCGTCCGCAAGGTTCTTTCAATGGCTTCGTGCGTTTCATTGTTGTTACATAACTTTATACTCGCGTAAGAATTGCGAATGCAACTTGCACGTTTCAATTAAACATTGAAAATTTGTAGAAGCTTACTGTTATTGAAATTGGCGAATGGAATAGAATTCGACTCGGGTTACTTCTTCTAAATGAAGAGTCACATCGATTAGAAAACTCGTTTCACACACTCATCTTAATATATAAAGCAGAAAGTGTTTGCGTGTTTCTCTATCGCCTAAAAACCTTCGAACGGTAAACTCTGAGGTCACGGAATGTATCCCCGCTCGTTATGTGACTATTTTTCTCAAAAGAATAAAGAAATTTTGTTTTATAAAATTGAAATCTAAATTTCGGGTGAATTCAAGTAGTAAAGCTAGTATAATATCAGGCAGGAGACGATAGCAGAAACTCTCTGCTCCGAATCACATGGGTAAATGTTTGCCCGAATAATTATAACGACACGTTAAAAAAGAAATCTCTTCAAAGTACGTAGTTGACAGTATCGATTCGTACTTCTCTCTGGACAGTTTTCGTGCGTGCTGCACTGGTCCCATGACAAGTTTGTACTTTATAATCTGTTGAAGATCTCGAAGATCGATTAATATCTCTGCATCAAGAGCCCCGTGCCTCCTTGTTCCTTTTTAGAATCAATCTTCTGGGTACACTTCATCGGAATATATTCCAGGAGACCTATCACGTTTCCACGAATGCTCTGTTTACTAGCCGCACACAGGCGAACAGTTCGATATCTGGAAGCACCTTGGTGGTCAGAATCAACAATGGCCTTACCTCATTGTCAAGAAAAGATGCAATAAGCAGGACATACGCAAAGATCGCGTTCGCTCCTCGACTGTAGGCGTGTCCATTGAAAGGAAGAGGAGCACCAGGGGAACACCAGGCCCGAATAAAAGCGAAACACAATCGGCAGATGGCTAGGACTGAAATGCCTAAACAGGAAGCTGGAGGACACTCGAAAGCCGGATACGTCTCCCGGCGTAAAAAGGTCAATTTGCCCGGTGAATTGTCGCTGTAATGTGCGTTTGCCGAACCCAGTTACCATTTAGAAGAGGAGCGACGCATGCGTTCGCATCCTGGACGACGTATCAGCGGGTTCGCCGAGTGGAGGGAGAGTCGGGGCACGTGTGTAACAGCTGTAGATTTAATCGGCGAGCGGAGCAGGTAGGAGGCGACGCATCAATCGGTTCAAGCTCTCCTAGCCAGGAGGCTTCTCGATCCGCGGACAATTATCCTCGTCGAGTTCACTCGACACAATCGCGCGTACGATCGTGTCAAACATCCAGGCCGTCATCCCGTATCATTGACGCCACTGGTATGTGAGATTCCGAGAAAACAAGCGGGAATAAAAGAGAAAGCAAGTTGACAGGATCCCCCAGTGACCGCGGTGCAGTGTGACATCGCGAATCATCGCGCCCACGTTTGTCAAATCCTCCAAGTGACAAGATCCCCACCGCCACTATCACCCGAGTGTCCAAGGAGCATCCTCCCGAAACAGACGCGGCCCCGGTGTAAGAATCTCGCTCGAGGGAGGCTGCGCACGTGTAGAAAGAAGGACACTCGCGTGCTCTAATCGTTCTCACGTGGGCCGGCGATCAGGTGACGCTAAACAGCTTCTGGCCCGCCGAGAGTCCGCTCGCGGCGCCGGCTAATTGTGTCGCAGAGGATCTACTAATTACCGGCTAGCTGGACGGACAGCGAAACGTGCTCGTTTAGCGAGACAATGCTGGTTGCGCAATAAAGAGATCGGGCTACAGCCGATTGAACGGAGGAGCGAGCCTGTTGCTCTAGGAAATATCAGTACTCCTCCTTCCTATGCCGCGCTCGAGACTCGTGATCGCAGGACCGGAGATGGCCGCGATGCGCTAGGGAAGAGGATTCCGGAAACGAGACGATCCGAGGAGGAAACATGACCGGGATCAACTTCAGGAGGTTGCTGCAGAACAGAGTTCCCATCCTGAAATGGCTACCCCTGTACAGGAGCAACGACGCGCTGGGTGACCTGGTTGCGGGCCTGACAGTGGGCCTGACCTTGATACCGCAGGTACTTTCCCAGCCGCTCTGCGACTTTATCGCCGGGAAAGAAGAGCGCTCGTACCGTGGTTAATTGGTCGTAGGTGCGGGGCTTCAGGACCGGTGCATGTTTCTACTGCCACTTTAATTCCAGGCGATCGCGTACGCTGGACTGGCAGGGCTGACGCCGCAGTACGGGCTCTATAGCGCGTTCGCGGGCAGCTTTGTGTACATTGTCTTTGGTACCTGCCGGGAAGTCAATATTGGCCCGACCGCGTTGATCTCGCTGCTGACGTACACGTACGCGAGGTAAGGGCATCACAGCGAACTCTGGAACAGTGGCAGAATTTGCCGGGACCGGGTGATAAGTGTTGAAACGGGCCTGGGCCAATCTCAACCGTGGAACGTTTTAATCGCACAATGCGGCAGTTGAATTCGGTCGTGCATGTAATCGCGAGCAATTGGGACGACGAATGGATGAAAGGGTACCGTTGCCCCCTGGGCGCAATTATCGCGAGAATCACGCTGCAGGAATCTGTGCGACAAGCTAACTTAGACTGGGGACTTTAGAATTCTAGTTGCGTTTTAATCAGTTGCGGATTTGAGGAGGAAGCTGGCGAACGTTCTGGGGGCTCATTTATTCGGGAAACGAAGAGATAGGTTACTAAAAAGGGCCAAGTCGTAGGGGAAAAAATGTAGTGTTTGTCGTGATTTTTTCGGGGAGATGGGGGGCCTTCTGCGCAGGGGCCCAGGCGGCAATTGATCATCCGCCGAACTGTTTAAAGAGTACAATGGTATTAGACGGCTAAACTGAAAGGTTTCTTTTGGGTTGGATCGATGGACGACTAATAATTCATACCATTTGCAAGGTTCACGATAGTTTATTGTGGATCTAACGCGTATTTTAAGACCAGGAAACCTGGAAAATATTAAGAATTAAAGGAATTACAACGCGTCAAAGTGGGCGCTGCGCAATGCACGCGTTAAAACGGTGAGCATCGTAAGTCGAGAACGGATTAATATTTTTAGTTGAAATTTTAACTGAACCTAGAAAACACTCTTCCTCGCAATGTGGAACTTAGTCGAAAATTTTAATAAAAATTCATGGAGTCATACGACACATATCGACTTTGAAGGATTATACTGAAGATACTTCTGTGATAAATGTTGTCTTAAATGTTGTTAAAGTAATGCGATCTTATCGAATGAGTTCCTCATTGCGGAGAAGTGTTTTGTAGGTTTAATTAAAATTCTAACAAAAAATATTGATCCGTTCTCCATCTACGATGTTCACCGTCTTGTGAAACAGGGTTTTGAGAAAAACAGCTTTAAGGGGTCATGGCAGGGGTGATTTTCGAGAATTTTTTGTGGAAAATTCAGTGTATATTTTTTACAACTATTTGTTTATTTTAAAAGTACATGTATTCAGCAACTCTCAGTAATTTTGTTATAGAAAAATATTAAAAAATGAACGAATAGAGAGAAATCGTGCTCACCGCAAAAAACAGCTTCCGGGAGAGTGGCTGTTATTCATTCATTTTTTAATATATTCCTACAACAAAATTACTGAGAGTTGCTGAATATATGTACTTTTAAAATAAGCAAATATTTATCAATTTCGAATTCCCTTGGCCCGCCCGTTACTTTTCACGCTGTAACTCTCGCAATTCCCCAAATTCTTCAATAAAATCTTTTTTAAAGTACTTTCAAAACTTGACCCCGAAATACCCGTGCACCCCCTTAAAGCCGCCACTTAATTTAATGCCATATTCCAGGGGCGTCCCAGAGTACGCCGTCCTGCTATGCTTCCTGTCAGGATGCGTTACCATTGTTCTCGGAATACTTCGGCTAGGATTCCTGGTCGAGTTCGTCTCCATACCAGTGGTCTCCGGGTTCACGTCGGCCGCGAGTCTGATAATCGCTTGCAGCCAGATCAAAAGCCTGCTGGGCATCGACATACACGGGGAAAGTTTCATCGAGATTTGGAGGGAGTTGGCCAGCAACATAGGTCGCGTCAGGATCCCTGACCTAATCTTGTCTTGCTGCTGCATTCTAATTCTACTGACCCTGAAGGTAAATACAGCGTGGACGTTGACGCAAGCAAAACTAGTTCTTACACGCTTTGAATACGTAAAAACCTCGCCAGCGCCTTTTTAACGCCGCACCGTGGTTTCAGTTGCTGAAGGACGCGAAGGTCTCGAATCGAGTGTTCCAGAAGTCCATCTGGTTCCTGGGAACCGGCAGGAACGCCCTGGTGGTGATCCTTTGCGCCGTGGTCTCGTACGTCTACGAGAGCCGTGGCGGAGCGCCCTTCGTCCTCACGGGGCACATCAGCGCAGGATTGCCGTCCGTCGAGCCTCCGCCGTTCTCCAGGGCTGTTGGCAACCACACGGAGACGTTCCTGGACATGTGCGGTAACTTGGGAACCGGGATCCTGATCGTTCCTCTGATATCGATTATCGGGAACGTTGCCATCGCCAAGTCCTTCTGTAAGTTTCGCGGGTCGACGTATATGGCTTCTCAATAGAGTGGAACGAAACATAGGGGCAAAATATTTTTTCACTATTCATGACTTCTAATAGTGGGCAAACGTTGCCTTTTATAGTGGTATTTAAGCTGCCAAAGTTTGAACGTGATCAACAAATTTTTTGAAATATTAATATTTCAGTAAGTATTAATATTTGAATATTAATATTTCAGTAAATATTAATATCCAAACATTGATATTTGCTGAAATATTAATATTCAAATATTAATATTCACTTAAATAAATATTAAGATTCACTGAAATAAATATTAATATTTACTGAGATAAATATTAATATTTGAATAATGTAATCCCATTTTGAGGCCGAAAGGCGAAAATAAATCTATTTACTACTACTATTAATATTTGAAAATTAATATTTGAATATTAATATTTGAAAATTAATATTTGAAAATTAATATTTGAATATTAATATTTGAAAATTAATATTTGAAAATTAATATTTGAATATTAATATTTGAAAATTAATATTTGAAAATTAATATTTGAATATTAATATTTACTGAAATATTAATTTTTGAAAGGCTTACACCACCAAAAAATTTCTTGATCAGGTTCAAACTTTAGTAACTTAAATACCATTATAAAAGGCAACTTTTGCCCACTATTAGAAGCCATGAAAAATAAAAAAATATCTTACACCCATATTTCGTTCCACCCTACTTCTCAGGATAATAATCATCTGCTTTTATTCAGCCCGTGGCCAGTCCCTGGATGCCACCCAGGAGATGCTAACGCTGGGTCTCTGCAACACGGTCGGTGCCTTCTTCCAGTCCATGCCAGTCACTGGCTCCTTCTCCAGAAGCGCCGTGAACAACGCGTCCGGCGTCAGGACACCTTTCGGTGGCATATACACGGGTAAACGATTCTACGCTTTTTTACTTTGCGATTAAAGGATACAGGTGGAGGAACTGAACGAACAGTTAACATTGCTCGCAGGTATTCTAGTCATTCTCGCTCTGAGCTTACTCACGCCATACTTCTACTACATCCCAAAAGCGACGCTAAGCTCGGTGATAATCAGCGCGGTGTTATTCATGATCGAGGTGCAAACGATACGACCGATTTGGAGATGCAGCAGTGAGTAGGGAAGATTCGTGGATAATTAACTGATTATTAATTACACTTGCAACCGCCGTTCCAGAACGAGATCTGATCCCGATGCTTGCAACATTCTTCGCCTGCCTGTTCGCTGGCGTCGAGCTGGGGATCGTAATAGGGGTGACGATTGATCTGGCTATATTAATTTATTTCAACGCCAGGCCGACGATATATATCGAATACAGAAATGTAAATACATAACAATGATCGACGAAGACTGTTGGAAATATCTACTTTAAAAACGTCCATTCTCTTTTTACCACAGACTCCTGCCCTCAGCTACATCCTCGTGCGACCCAGCGCCGGGTTGCTTTTCCCAGCGGTGGATTACCTGAGGATATACCTGATCGAGAACTTGGCCGATGACCGTCAGAAGCTAATGAGAACCTTCAAGAACTCGAGGATCGTCGTCTTAGATTGCGAGCACATCGATAAAATTGATTTCACCGCGGCGCACGTGCGTACAACTATCGCAAACGCAGCACTTCCAATTTGCCCTGGATTTTACACGCCCGAAGTCTTTCCACGCTTTCACATCTTCTATCTAAAAGAAACTTCACCGATCTCGTCTCGAGGAAAAAGTGGGATATCGCTATTCTCTCGAATGATTAATAACGAAGGCAATACCAACGCGATCGCCGAGAAATCTATCGGAGTTATAAGATCCAGGACAAATCAGGACACAGTATGTTGTCTCGCTCGAGTTCTTTAGTTTCTAACGTTTCGCAGGGACTGAATATGGTAATGAGAGATTTCAAGGAAAAGAATCATCGTCTGATAATGTTACGGCCGTCCAAAGAAGTCTTGCAGAGCGTTCAATCGCTTTCCGAGGAAACTATTTGCGTGGTTAATAACGACGTCGAGCTCATGGTCGTTTTAAAGGAGTTAACTACGATGAAACGGATTCAGGAGCTCGGCACGGAAATGATAGACATGTCGAACGGAAAAGCTGCCGGCGGTACGATGGACGAGCTCACGAGCACGAAACTCTGAAACTGCCCGCGAATCTTAACGGAACGAAACATTGGAAACGAAATTAATCGGTGAACATTCGAAAAATATCGAGAAACACGAATTCCTACGAGAAGTTCCTCGGCTCTATTTTGTCCTTGTTCCTTCGTGTTTGTCTCCTTCTCTCTCTTTTTTTTTTTAAATATATATATCGAAAATTGAGTTATAGAACCATCAACGACGTCGTATAAAATCGTGGCGAACATTAACACGTATTTATGGTGTATACATATAAGAATCGTATGATAATTCGTAGGTTCTTCTTTTTTTTTCTCCTTTTTTTTTGTAACTTTTTATAAAGATATTACGAAACGACCAATGGTAGTATAGTTCATAAGAAATTACTTGATTTATCTTCTATTTTAAAGAGACTCTATTGACACGTGCATTTTCTTATTACGAATGAAGGAATAATACTGCTGCTATAAATGCATATCAGAATATGTCGAGGGATATATAATATTATACGTAACGCCTACCATGTACGGCACGTTTACGTTTTATTTTGTAAAAACTTGTAAGTCCTCGAAAAATAAACTATATGGTATTTCTTAACAATATAAGTAATACTATCAAACAAAAATAAATCGTTACACTCGGTGCACGCACCGTCGCATAAAATACTGCGGCCCCCGAAACAGTGGTGGGCCAAACAAAGGAAACGGAAAGAAAGCGATTAAAGAAAAAATCGTGTGCCGATATCGAGTCATGGAAATTAAACTCTACGACGCGCGTCGCCGCATCTAGTACCAGAGATCCCGCGATCCCGGCGACGCGCCACCGACATCGCGCGAGCATTCTTGATCTTTGCGAAAAAAGAAAAAAGAAAAAAAAAATAACGTAACATCCTTGTAACGCGAAACCAAGCGTTGCTTAATCGGCTCGGTATTTTCAATCGTAGGAACTTAAAAAACATGTACACCGAAGGAGTCGCGCTTAACTTAGCCGGCGCGTGTCCCGTTTCTCGCGGGACGCCTCGAAACAACCGCTTAATTATTATTAAAACGTAGGTAGAGTCCAAGTAACGAGCAACACCGAGTCTCTAGCGACAGCGTATTACAAACATCCAACGAGAGTCTAGAAAATAGAATCGCTACTGCGTAATTGTATTTTACCAAAAGAATGGCAGTACTGGCATTTCTCTAATAATGCGAAACGTCTAACACGATGTACGTGGAATGCATATATCCGTATTCGAAGAAAAGGAACAGCCGACATTACGATATACATACAGACACGTGTACATATAGAAAGATAACGATGAGACGAACGGATGAAGAAATGGTGTAAGGTGAGACGTGCAACGATTCTGCACCGCTTAAATCGCGATGATGCTAGATACCGAGAACAAGAAGTGAATTTACTGTACTGTCGGCTCGCTACTGTTACTTTGTCGCCTTACTGCTCCATGGATTTCCGTATGCCGCGGCCGATGGGCGCCCTGGACGTCAGCTCGTTCCGTAACGTCTGCTGGGTGGCGAGTCGCTGGTAGTGCTGGTTGTAATGTTGGGAATTGACGGGGTGCGTGTAAGCCACGGGCTTCGCCGCCGCGCGGACAGGCAGGCTCTGAACTGTGTCGGTGTTTCGAGAATAATTCACGCCGTAGTACATGCAGTCCCTCGGCGAAACCATCGGCGGCATGCACTCGGAGTCTACCTTCGGGATATCGTCCTTCCTGCCAGTGTCCTGGCGGCTCTGATACGCCGTACAGGCGTCCGGCATCCTCTGGTAATTGGCAGCGGTGAGAGCTCGCGACGGATACTTCTGGCTGGCTTGCATGTGCAGGCTCGATGGGCTGTTCCTCGCGATGGAGTCCATCGCGACGGCGTACGAGTACGGCGACGTCACCTGGGCGTCCTGGGTACAGTTCTGGTACTCGCTGGACATGGGGGATCGGTACTGGCCGGACCTCGCGTTCATGCAGCCGCCCTTCATCCTGGCGGAGCTGCTCGCCTTGCCCGCGTGCACGTTACCTGGGTAACTGTCGAGCTTCGCCGAGGGGACGGAGAAGCCCTGGTTACTCTCCAATTGCTGCAGCTGCAGGAACTGCTTGAACGGGTTGTTGCTCTGCACGGAAGTCGGCACGGTGCAGCTCATGGTGTCCGCCATGCTGTTCTGAGGCAATACTTGATTAGGATACGCGCCGCAGTTGGAGTAAGGAGGATTCTGGAACAGTGCCGCCGGATACTGCAGCAACGGGTTCCAGCCTTGCATGCACATCTGTGGCACGTAGAACAGCGGGTGCTGCAGGTAGCCCGCTTGCTGAATGCTGTTGTAATCCGCGTTGCATAATTGTCTGGAGTTCGGGATCTGCATGTTCAGAGGAGATGTAGGATTCATGAGGTTCCCGTAGAGGTACATGTCCGGAAGTGGTAAGCTCCATTGGCTGTGCTGACTGGACACGGGATGATTATGGAAACCGGGCGGTGGTAAGACGGACGTTTGGCTGTTGTGCATCAGAATGCTGGTGGGCTCGCTTTGCATCATGTTCTGGCTCTCCATGGTGTAGGAGGGTGTAGGAGGGACCATCGAGCTGTGGGAGACTATTGAGGTGTCGGCCGTTTTCCTTGGTACGGTCTGCGCGTTGGTGTATTGGTTTAAGTACACTGCGGACATATCTTGGTATGGTACACCGTTCCCCATTGAAATCGCTGGGTTACAATTGCTGTGCGAAGGTATGCTTTGAGACACGTGCGTCGCTTGCTCTGATTTCTGTTGCGCTACGTCTAACAGGTACAGATCTCTTTCGGGATTCTGAATGCTCGCAGACATATTACTATATTGAGCATTGTTCTGATTGAAGTAACTCTTATTATGTACGCCCTGATGATTCTCCAGCTGCTGTGCATTGGCTATGTTGGACGCACCCTGTAAATCGGAGTAAAGCTGGTCGGATGAAAGCTTAACCTGCTGCACGGAATTGTCGATATACGACATCGCGGAATTGTCCACCATGTTTACCTCTTGAACGTTTTCGGAATATGTAACCGACCCCGTTTCCGTGTTAATAGAAGCTGCCTTATTATTGCTATTATTAATACAAGTGTCTTCTTGTTCAGTCTTTACAAGTTGTACTTCTGTTCCATGGCAGGCGGCTTGCAAAATCTGTGGCTCTTGCGACGGACGAGTTGATGTATCTACAGCTGTAGAATCTTTGGTACTGTTTGAACAAGAATTCAATGACATTACAGACTGTACATTATTTACACTAGATGAGCCCGATGTATCAGTCTTGTTTGTATTACTAGCACCATTCACTGTCTTATGTGGGTATACAGTTATTCGTGGGCCTTCGGGCGGAGCACGCGCCTTCGTGTCTACCGAACACGGACGAGTCACTTTGAAATCCTTCGCTGGATTATTATCCGCAACGGTCTTTTTATAATCGTCTGTTCTCACTTTCCCGTGAAAATCTTTGGAGAATGTCTGAGGAGCGCCTGTGGAACATCTATAGCTGCTAATGTTTTTCTTGAACTTTTGCGCGGATCCTTGGTCATCTTTCACGTTTCTATCAGCGCTAGCCTTCCCAATGGATAGATTCTGATAACTCTTTTTGCATTGACTCGAATTCGATGCTTTCGTTAAATTTCTCTCGTTCGTGCCGGATTCTGGAACATTGAAATCTTTGGAAACGATCGCCGAACCACTCTGACTGAATCGTGTATCGCTAAATTGTTTGTTCACCGCAGTCTGCGGGTTATCGCATTTCTTTTTTAACACGGTCTCGGCTGGACTCGACACGTTAATGTTACTATTAAACCCAGATGTATGCTTAACGGAATTTTCTTCCTCCACCCTGGTTGTGTTTCTTAAATAACGCTGCTGCGACTTTATCGACGCCTTGTTCGCGTTGTACTGAACATTGTATGATTGAGTACGTGTTACTTGGACCTTGTGACACTTAGTCTCGACTATTTCGTTACTCTTTTTATCTGACTCGCACCTAGATGATCGTAATTTTGTAGCGCAAGATTTACTTCTGTCATCCGATCCTTCCGCAGCCAATTTGCTTCTATTACCACTATCGTTAAGCGTAGAAAAATGCTGCTTAAAAATCTGCTGCTCCTTCGTTTGCGAGCCCCTTCCCGTAATTAGTTGTCTATTATGGCCATTAAATTTACCACACTTATCGCTAAGCTTAGGAGTTATGCCCGCAGATATTCTTTTAGAATCTGCGGCAGGCGTTGATGTCTTATTATCAATAATACTTGAATCCAACGACTCGTCTTTATCTTTGGAACCCTGTTTCGAAACGGCGCAAGACTCTTTTAAAGAACACCCTGCAAGTAAAGAAATATGTTTTTTTTAAGCAATTTCTGTCCAAGCAACGTTGGAATTAAATCTAGAAAAGATTTAATTCTCACCTGCTTGTTTTCTTACGCTCTGATCGCTCGCTTTCCTAATACTAATCTTTGTGGCTATCTTCTGCATACTTCTCTTTAATTCTGACGTAGGTTGTGCTTTAGATTTTGCATTATTATTATTGTTATCGTGGCATTGCTCCGAGCTTACTTGATCGCCTACATCGGCGTCTGACTTTGGCGAGCCAGGGGCATTATGAACGGTACTCCTAATTATACGAATAATTCTTGTGTAAAATATACAGCAATACGCGTATTTCTTATCGCTTAAGTTAATTTATTACGTACCATTCGTTAACGCCTTCGTTATGCGATTCGTCAATTTTATCTTTGCCCCCTTCGTTAAGCCTAAATTGTTCTAATTGAGCGGTAACGATATTCTCTGTCAGACTCATACTCGCCGACGTTTGCTCGTCCAGTCTTTGGGCGACCAACGACTGAGAATTCGGGAACAATGTACTAGTCACGTTAACGTCCTTATTCCAAACAGTCTCCATGTCTCTTTGAGAAGAGTCAACAACGGTTAAACCAGAGCGAATCGGGTCTGTAACACTACCACCGTTATCTATATCTTTGTTTGCGCCGGGATCATTGTCTCGTAACTGAGGACTGCTTGAAATACTGCCGGTTGACACAACTTTGGTACTTTCTGCCGTTCCTTCATTTATTTGACTTTTCAGCGAGCAATCTATTATTACCTCTTTCGCATCCGGATGGGTTTTCTTTGTGCTATAATACAAAGGTAAATACAAAACATTAGGAAACACGTGCCAAATCGTTTTCTAATATTTTATACTCTCTTCGACGGCAAAGAACTCTATCGCTAATTCGGATACTATGTTTCTAACATTCTGACTTCTTCTACTAAGACAACGGACAAATGGTCATCGCAACGACATTTAATGCCAATGAAATATACTCAAAGTATTCGCGATAAAAGAAAGGCTAATCAAAGTAATCGTGTGAATTAATACAGGGAGAAACTAAATAAACTAAAGTATATAAATGAAAATGAAACGTACTGGCCTGAGGACAGGGAATTACTTTTCAGCCACTGCATACCATGCATCTTGCCAATTATGGCCATCTGCTCTACATCGAATGCCTTTAAATCTTTAACAGTGGACCCCATTTTACCTATCGCAGATGCAGTCATAAAAAGCTAAATACATCTCGCAACAGAACACAGCTACACAATGTTATCCGGCGGAAGCTCCGGATCAAAGAATAATACAAATCAGAGGCTGTTCGATCGGTCAGACAAGAACCAATGAAACGATGCTACGGATTAGGAAGGATGCGATTTCGACAATCCCCCGGAAATAATGCATTATTTTATCACGACAAAACACATGAACAGAAAGTCAACGAAAATAACAATCACCCTGGCCAATTAACTTGTCTTAAGCATACATCGAGTTTAATTAACGCACAGACCGGATGCAATTACAATAATATACATTTACGACGTATTAGTTGATACTGGACGAATACGACATTAGTGTGTATGTTTAGTTGAATGGTAATGAAATGATCAGTTCTGAGAATGGTGAGTTGTTTAATTACCGTATATCTAATTGCCCGATGACGATCGAAACGTTAAACGTTATACTTTTGTAGAAACAGTTCTCCTTTCATTCGGTATAAGATTACGAAGAACACCCGACCACCATAAAGGACGCCATAATACTGATGGAGACGAGGATGCGCAAATGCAAACGGTGGAATAACCTGCAGACTCGATCAGAGGGATTAACTTCAACACGGTCCATTCGTAGATTGCGCGTTACTCGCGGTCACGATCTGCCGGGAATCGTCTTAATATCGATCGCGGGACAGAAGGGATCGTCGTTTTAAAGCAACGGTACGTTTTCGAAATTCAAAAAGCGCACCTTCTAAAGGACATTTTGAAACGCCTCGAATCTATTGGCTGTTGCCCGACTAAACAACAAACCAGATTTGCTCGTTCTAAATTACCGACTGCAACGCAAATGCAGCCCCTCTATGGGGAGACGCGCGAACTGCACTTTCTCCGGAAAACCAGCCGAAACGAAATGCCGGTTCCTAAGCTCAGTTTATGGCGAGATTGTGGACGACGCGTGTACTCATTCTATTTGTACTCTTTTGCGGATATTAAAGTCGTTCGGGTGATCGAGTTCGGGTCGGGATTTTTCAGCTGAATCGCTGGACGGGAGTACGATTAGTGTGTCGGCGCTTGCAACGTTTGGTTATGGCCAGCTCGCGTATGCGATCGATATCTACGTAAAGAAAATGTCACTTACGAATGAAACTCGTAAAGATAATTGACGGTATGTTAACTGCTAATGTACACGTAAATAGAACCGTGCATCTTATCTCGGCTATTACATGATCCGCTGTAAAATTGTCTCGTGCTTATTTCTCTGTCAACAAGTTTACTACTTAGTGACAGCGGCTGGCGCTTTGCCGCTGAATAAGTAGCTGTAAAATCCTTGTGCATCTGGCCTTGTAACGGTTTTCTAGTGCACGCGCGATGATTGCCTATGGAAAGGGTCAAGTAGCTATGGCCCTTTAAATAAAGCTGATCGAGATAGGGTAAGCAGGCCAGTTGATGGACAGTTTAGCTGATTCCGAAGTTTACATCAAGGTGTTTCTTAGAAACATCTTTTGTATTAAAAAAAATCAAACGCTTTGCACGTAGAAATGTACAAATTTAAAGAAAAAAATAGCTGCAAGTAAAATAATTAATGTATTTATGGATAAAATGATGAAAATTCTACTGATAGCCCGTATCACCAGTAGATGGACAATAGGGCTAGCAGATGGATAGTTCAAAACCAATAGATGGACAGGTGTCTGGCTAGACGAATAAAAGACTTATTAGCTATAGTAGCTACCTAGATTAAGTTATTTTTGTTAAAATATAGTTTATTTCATCGAAACTAAAAACGCATGGAGTCTTCATTGGCAGGAAACGGTGCAGCAGGTATGGGCTCAGGCTGCAAATAAAGTGAGGTTATCTATAGCCCAATGTGGCCAGACGTTTCACCCATGAAGTGACTCGCGCATGGTGGCGTAAAATCGTACATATAAATAAATTTTTCGCATACAAAATTTTTTTTTCGATAAATACGGTTGTTTTATAAAACAACAAACGTTTTTTTCTACAAAATAAAAAAACAATAATATAGATTAAAACACTAGTTCTTTCAATATTAACGATTTGTCCATCTGCTGGGCCCCGTCCAGCTACTGGCCTGCTTACTCGAAACGGCAATCGAAGGATGTTGTGAAACATAGTACTCGTGGACAGGCCGAGTGTTCAGTGACTCGTAAAGCAACAAAAAAGATTCGCCTTCGATCGCCGTAGCCTTAAACGCCGGGTGAAATTCAACTTGAATTTTGCGCCTTAATTATACGTTCGCCAAACTAAGTCGACGCACTCTGCTGACGAGCGAGTTACGATTGAAACCTTGCCATTATCGAAGATTAGGATCAGAGTGTAGCAATAGTTAATTACTTTCAAAAAATCCGTGTCGCTTCCGTGAGTAGTATTTCGTCTCCGTATCGAGAACGATAAACTTGTTTTCGCCGATGATTCGCATTATCAACTTTTCATACATTTGTGCGTACATCAACTAGTGCATACAATCTTAATTCACGTTCGCGGCGAATTCGTACTGTTCGTGATTCGTGTAAAAACTGTGAAGGCTGGCGGCGACTTTTCCTACACCGTAACGTAAGACAAATTTCGCGTTCCGCCGAGGTATATAAGTGGCCGGAAGGCCTTCGGTCTCTTTCAGTTCGTTGCTATTTCGTGAAACGTGTATACTGTTAATTTAGAATTTAGACAGTCCTCTTATTCCTCGCTTTTTATCCATAATATCGCGATAGATGATACCGGTAACGGAGACTTAATTGAAAAATACGTGCGCTCTCGAGGGAAGCTACGGCGCATCGGTGAAAGTTTCAACTTTCACAGGTAAAAATATTTCGCGCTTTTAACGGACAATCGCGCTAAGTACTCGTTGCTTCGGGATAAAGTAAATAAATGAACTCGGCCTATGCAGCGATTAGTTAATTCTTTTTAAAATTATAAAGCAATTGGAAACGCAAAGTGTTACCGTATCAGGTGTTATACTTTTTTTTCGAAGGTACATAATTTACGATGGCCCTCGAGATGATCGACCGGCGGAAATGGCAACCGAAAGGTGGCCAGCTAAATAAATTCTTTCGGAGACGAGTACCGATCGTTAGTTGGTTGCCGAAATACAACCGGGAGAAGCTGTTAAGCGACGCTATCGCTGGCATTACTGTCGGGTTGACCGTAATGCCGCAAGGACTCGCTTATGCGACGCTGGCAGGGCTGGAACCGCAGGTGGAAAGATATACTATAAAACTTTCTACGTAATTTCGTGATTATCAAATCACATTCGATATGACAGTATTCTTTGCAATCTCTGCACACTTATCTAATTGAAAGCAGTGTAAACACACTGGAGATATCTAAAACACCGAAATGTGTTCTACAGTATGGTCTCTATTCTGCATTTATGGGAGCTATGGTATACATAATATTCGGTTCGTGTAAAGATATCACAATTGGACCAACTGCACTTATGGCACTGATGACTCATGAATATGTACAGGGTAGAAATGCAGACTTTGCAATATTACTTGCATTTCTGTGTGGTTGCATGCAATTGTTGATGGCTTTCTTGCGTTTGGGTAACGATAGCATATCAGTTGAAATTTTAAACTACACTCGCACACCCTCCCCGACTGCCACTTGTCTCAGATCCTGAATTATTTTGCAGGGGTACTTATAGACTTTATATCTATCCCAGTTACAGTTGGCTTTACCTCTGCGACGTCTGTTATAATTGTGGTTTCTCAGCTGAAGGGTCTGTTAGGTTTAAAGATTTCCTCTCAAGGATTCTTAGATACATTGACTAAGGTGGTGAGAAACATTCATAAGACTAGCCTGTGGGATACTGCGATGAGCTTCTCTTGCATTGCTATTCTGCTAATGTTCAGGGTAATATACCGTGGAAAATTAAGATTATTCTCGCGGATTACAGTTCAGTCGATTGTGAAATTCAAGTATATTCTTTTGATTCTTTAGAAAATGAAAGATATTAAGTTCGACGCCAACAATGAGAAGCCGAACGCATGTCAGAGAATACTAACAAAGCTGATATGGCTAGTATCGACAGCTCGCAACGCTATCATTGTCATCGTGTGCTCGGCTATAGCCTATAAGTTTAACTCCGTTGAATTTGGCTCCCCGTTCGTTCTTACTGGCCCAGTGAGATCCGGTCTTCCACCTTTCGGTTTACCTCCGTTCCACACCCGAGTCAAGAACGAGACGCTAAGTATCGCTGAAATGTGTTCAGAGTTGGGAGCATCTATAGCACTAGTACCGATAATTGGTGTTCTCGGGAACGTAGCGATCGCCAAGGCATTTGCAAACGGAGAGAAAATAGACGCCACTCAGGAACTAATTACTTTAGGAATTTGCAATGTTCTTGGGTCTTGTGCAAGCGCGATGCCTGTCACTGGCTCCTTCAGTAGGTCCGCCGTGAATCATGCCAGTGGTGTAAAAACACAAATGGGTGGTTTGTACACGGGGATATTAATATTACTGGCGCTGAGTCTGCTGACACCGTACTTCTACTTTATACCAAAGGGTAACACGATCTCGCCTTCTCTTCGCTGGCATCTAGCGTATCAAATTAATGTGCCTGAGAGCGTGTGTTGTTCTTTTAGCTTCCCTATCAGCGGTGATCATCTGCGCAGTCATATATATGATCGAGTATCAAGTTGTGAAGCTCATATGGAAAACTAGCAAGAAAGATTTGATCCCAATGTTTGTCACGTTCGCGTTTTGCCTTATCATTGGAGTGGAGTATGGGATCTTGTTAGGCGTAGGAACGAATCTCGTGTTCTTGTTGTACCCTTCTGCACGTCCCACGATACATGTCGATAAATGTACAGTGAGTAGCAAGTTAAAGTGACTCTAATCTATCTATCTCCCGATAAACGTGCACTTTGAACATTTCAGGCCAGTTCTGGGGCTGACTATCTATTAGTGACGCCGGGGAACAGTCTCTACTTCCCTGCTATAGATTTCATTAAAAAGTCCGTGGGCAATGCCGGAATAAAGCAGGGTTCTAGTCAAGTTCCGGTTGTAGTCGATTGCAGATACATTCTGGGGGCAGATTTCACCGCCGCCAAAGTAAATACTTGGCTGATACGTACGCCTGCGTATCGTTGGCGATAGATTATACGATAATCGCACCGTGTCTTCTCGTTATAGGGGATAGCGACGTTGATAAATGAATTTAACAATCGGAAGCAAGGTTTATATTTTTATAATCCCCGATCAGACGTGGTCGCTGTGCTGAAAGGTGCATGCGGGGAAGAGCTCCAATACATCTCTACGCAAGAAGAGCTGTCGTACTTGTTGTCAACGCATCAAGGTTGTAATACAAACAGATTACTTGGCATATGCAAATTATTAACCGCACACCTAATTTTCAGATAAAACGTCGCAACAGCTGTTGGAAATTGCCCGCGATAAATCGCACGATCCATTGATGTTAAGCAGCCCTGAAGTGACTCATCGAAATGGACGCTCCTGCCACGAACTTAGCGAAGTTACGACCACGTTGTTACACGCTACAGCTAGTTAGAGTGATTAAAGGTAATTACGCCCGCTTTTTCGTTTTACCGCGTGCCTCTTAGTTTCTCTTGCTCTGGTTTTCTGAAAATATAGGAAGACTGAACTGCAACCATGCACTTTGTTTAAGCAACCATAACTTTGTAGAACATTATCCGTTGAGTCTCAGTATTAAGTAACTTAGTGTTCGCAACGTTGAAATTACAACTATTTATTAAGTGCGAGTTGTTAGTAAAATCACGAACCGTATGACGCGGTGAAAACAATTAAGTATATATGACAGATTTTATGATAATAAATATGTAAATACGTATATCTTCGTGTACATAAATGAAGGATATTCTTGTACTTCTTAATTTTTTTTTTATGTTCGTTGTACGAATCAGAAATAAACGATATTGATATACTTTAAAATCACCAAGCGCAATTATTTATGAACGTCACTTTCCAATTTCTACTCCTAGGAAAAATGCACTCGTGTTCTGAAAGGCAAAAGTTTTATTACAGTTTCGTGCTAGCATAAGTATAAACCAAAGATAATAAGTTAAAAGAAAGCTCTCATGTACAATGGTAGCGAACCACGCGGCACACACGAAACTTCTACCGTTGTCGCGACCTTAATGGTTCCGATTATTTTTACTCTCATTCCTCCGACGATATATACACTCTTATTTAAACATTTATAAATTACAGTCTTGTCTTTAAAGTTTTATAATTACAGAGACGTAAATACTTGTAGTGAAGAATATATTGCACGATCCATGAAAAAACGTGTAACGCTCCATCACCAGAATACCTATCTTCGTAATTGGTACGTGTTTACCCCAATTATCGACAATATTAATTACAATATAAATTAGATTTTCAACGTTCCCGATAATACTTACGTACCCGATAATAAAAGTATCGCAACTGAAACAATGTCGCCCGCTTAATTTCCAATACGTGCTACGAACTTTTAATTTCGATGTTTTCTTGCACCGAATATCTGCGCACAAACACCTACAAAGAATGGTACGAGCGTTGCTTACCAACTGTTCTGTAATTAAAGCGTGAGCGAGAACACTCCGTAATACAATAATCCGCGATACGCACTCCGGGATTATAGAAATCTATGAAACACAGGATTACATTTAATACAGCCCTGAAACGATGTCGGTGACTTTCCCGCGATTTCCATTCGCGGACGAGGTGGTGTTCCTCCTGCCAATCGGGCTCTCTTTGACTGGCTGATTTCCCGTATATTTCCCAGCGTTGAATCGATGCTTCCCCAGACCGAACGTGTCGTAAGTTCGTCCAGCGAAGATCCCAGAGTCCTTCGACCTGTTCGAGAACCTACCACCGACATTCTCGTTCTGGCAGAACGAGTTGTGCCTGACGCCGTTCTTCGTCAGTATCATGGGCGTGCAATCGAACTCGAAGTCGTCGTTCTTCTTAGCGGTGTTCAGTTCGTTTTGGCAATTCCATTCGCGGTTCCTCTGCTCCTCGTACAACTCGTCGCTCCTCAATTGCTTGTTGTTCACGTGCCCTGAGTAGAATTCATCGTTCTTCAAATGCTTGTTCATGGACTCCTCTGCCCTTCCATTCGGTTCCAACTCGTAGCAACTCCTGGTGTCTTCTATTCTGCTGGATTTAGACCTGACCAGTTGCCTGTCTTCCCGCGACTTCTTCACCTTCGACTGGTACTTGGCCGAGCTCCACTGGCTCTTCTCTTCCGTGATGACGATGTCGATCATCGAGTCCAGGCCCTCGTCGATCCTGTCCAGAGACTTGGTCAGCAGACTTGGCGACTTCGGAGCCTCGACGGACCTTGGCTTACGGGTGACCAGTGGCTCCAGGTTGAAATCCGTCACGTAAAACAGCCCGCTGTCGCTGCCTCCTCTGGAGGAGCACTGGTCCTTCTTGGCAACGTGAGAGACATGGTGGAAGGACTCTGACCTGCGCATTCTGGCTCTGGAGTTCTCGTCGCTGAAGAATTCTTGCTCCTGTTTGTTCAGATTCTCGGAGCTGCCCGGCCTCCCGTAACTCTGGAGGCTTCGATGCTCGTCGAAGGAGTTCAGGCTCTCGAACTTCCGGATGTGGCTCTCCACCCTGCTTCTCGCCGATCTTCTTGACCGCGGACTCGAAGCGCTCGACTCGAGGTAATCGTGACTCGTCGACCGGCGAAGGAGCTTCCTTTTCTCCACTTCGCTCCTGTACTTGGAGCTGTGCCTTTGAACGAACCCGTCCACCTGCCTGCTAGCCGCTCTGCTCTTCAGCCCGCACGAGTTCTCGAAACTTCGAACCGTCTTCTTGTCCTTCACCTCGCTTTCACTGAAGTGTCGAAGATCGTCGAAGCTTTTCTTCAGTTTACTATCGTCCTCCGTTCCCTCTCTGGACTGCTTCTGAAAGTGATCCACCGTGCCGGTGTTCCTCATCTGCGCCTCGAACGCGGGATTCTTCCCGTTGTACTTCAATCGGGAGGCGCTCAGAAGAGAATCGCTGCCGTCGCCCAGGGTTTCCTCCTCGATCTCTTCGTCGTGGGAGTTGTACGTCTCCTCGTGGTCGACGAAATCGCCGTGCCTCACCGCCATGATCGCCGACAAACACGGAGGCGACCGCCTGGGCGGTTGAGGGTGCAGAATGGTTGGTACTATCGCGTCTTCTACATCAGGCCCTTTTATCACGATCTTCACGCTGCCCTCCGAGGACTTCGAGATCCTCCTTGTTTCAGAGTTCACCCGTCTGGCGCCACTGGAGCCCGTGCCGAAATCTCTATCGTTACCGAAGTAGGTCACCTGTTCACCTTTTATCACGCTCTGAGACACATTCGAGCCTGGGTTCGACTTCGTAACCTTCCCATCGGGCTGATGGTCTCTCTTCAGAACTTTGTCCAGCAAGTAGGTGTCGGAATTGTTTAAGGAGATGTTTGAATTGCTTCTATACACCTTGGACTTGGAGGGACGATCGTCGCAAGAGAGATCCTGCTTCACCGCGCGATCTATCCGACTCTGCTCGTGATTCTTGTCGTCGAACTCTTCCTCAGCATCCTTCACGATGATCCTCAGCTCCTCGATCACGTCGTCTATCGTTGTCTCCTGATCGTTGTCCGGCGACGGGTTCATCTTCCCGTGGCTGGCTCGCAACTGGTGTTTCGTGTTCTCCGGACTGCTAGACCTCTCCGACGAGCTGATCCCCTCGTCCTCGGCGTTCGAGGAGACCTTCGGCGACTGCTTTGCGCCGAGCACCGTCACCTTCTCCCGATCCTCCAGGTTGTAATTGTTCAGCTTCTCCACTTGAAGCTGCTGGAGCTGTGCCTGCAGCGACGATACCTTTTTGCTGAGGATTCTACAGGTATCCTCGGCACGCACCACCCTTCGCTGCAGGGCGTCCACGTCGACGCAGTTGTGCATCCATTTCTGAACCTCCTTGTGCAGAAGATCGTGCAGGGCGTCCTCCTCCCTGCCGTCCAACTCTTTCAGCCATTCTTGAAGGACCTGCGGCTCTAGTCCAGCTTCGCAGGCTTCAGCCTGTGGAACAGAGAACCAGCGGCTCCGTGTTACCAGCGTGCGACAGCCGTTTCGTTTAAACTAAATCGTCTCGCTCTCCCGAACGGACAGGCTTACCTGAATGTACAGTCTAGTCTGCGTCCGCGTGGCGGAGTTCAGGAAGGCGTTGAGGAACGATACTCCCGCGACTCTGAGCGCGATCGCCGCTCGTGGAGCCAGAAGCGCCCCAGCCAGGAACCGGAACCGTCCGCCTTCGCCGTACTTGAGTCTCAGAGTGGAAACCGCCTCCGACACGGCTGCGTGGCCACCCGGGGCTTGGCAGACCTTGGTCAGCAGCTAGAAAACAGAGAAAGAAGCGAGAGTTCCAAGGAAATTGCTGTGTTTCGAATGGATCGGGACAGATGCCAAGCTCCGTCCCTCTCGTGTGCCACGTTCCGCGTCGGCTGGAAACGGCGCGTAATTAATCGCTACGCGTTACGAAAATGGGAATGGGTGTTTTTCACAGCCGCCTCGCTGGCAACTAAAGGCCGTCGACAGTTCTTTCGCTGGCAAGATAACCATCTGTTTTATTCTCGTTATATTCTTGCTGCGCGCTGCTTCTCTGTGATCACGCGCCGTGCAAGTAATTATCCAGTTCGGTTAGTCAACATCTGATCGCAGCCGCGATGCTCGCCAAGCTGCACTTCCTCGGCCGCAGGAAACAAAAGGCGGGCCAGGCTGGGCGGCGAGCTTGCAAATGAAGCCGAGTAACGTTCGGATAGAGGATAAAAGAACTGGTTCCGAGAACGGCCGCTCTCGAAATAACGGGGCCCGGGCCCGTCGCGCGGGACGTGTTTGCTGGAAACCCAGGGTTTACGACTATCCGAATGGGTCGGAGGCGTAACGAGCAGCTGGCAGCTCGCGAAATGCATCCAGCCTGACCCACTATCCTCCTCGACTCGGCCAATTATTCCCGGCCCAACGTTCCAATTACCCGTCTCTGCCCCAGCTTTGCAATCGCGCTCGATCCAGTTGCGATTCGCACGCCGCGAAACACGCGGAAGTCTGATTGAGCACGGGACGCCCACTTATAGAGACGTTGATATTATTACGAGTAATAAGGAAACGATAGCGACGCGATAAGACGCCAGGCCAAAGCAGATGCGACCACCTGTGTACTTGTGTACAGTGCTTCTACTCGCGCGGCTAAAATAAAATACGCACTGCAGCGGGTTTTCCGCTTGGACGCGGGTAACCATCTCAAGGACCATTAATATTAATAAGCGAGCGATAAAATTGCGATAAGGCGACAACGGAAGCAGCCGCGGAGCTTTCGTTGGCCGAGGGACACGCGACGGCCACGATCGCGCCATTCCCGGTGTCGAGCTTCTTTTTTGATTAACAGTACCGCGGCACTCGGAACGGAAGTGACGATTGTTACCTGGAGAGCTAGAACCCGGGACCGGTTCAAGCTACTGGTCAGGCATACAGCCAACGCGAGGAGACCAGGTTGTGCTTGCACCAGGAGCCTCGGCGCGTCGGTGCATCGCTCGGCGCAGGCTGCCAGACACTCCACGCATCCCAGCTCGTCCAGAGCCGCTCTTCTAGTGCCGACTCTCGGCCCGGTGTGGCCTGACGAGGGTGGTGAGCTTTGGGCCAGTTGAACGCCACGAAGGGTCTCCAAAAGCAGGGTGATCCCGTCGGCCGGAGGCGACGCGAACTCTTGAACGAAGCTGCAAAATAAGTTAATTGTCCGCTTGAAAGATCTGCGCTCTCTACCCTTCTAACGAGTTCTACGAATAGTCCCCTTGAAAATTTCTTTAACGAATTTCTTTGCCGAGACTTTGCCGGGCAGAGGCTTGTTATTCGTAAACTGTCGTGTCATTGACTTGGTTTGCGTAATCGTGGACAGGTGGACCGGAAGTACCTGCTGAAGGTACGGGCGTAGCGTAACCTTCGAAGGGGAACGAGAACGTAGCAGACATTGAACCGCTGACAGAGAGTAAAAAGTGTAATTACATAATTATGGGACCTTGGGATTGAGAGAAAAAGCAATCCGGTTTTATAGGCGCGCCTATAAAACCAGCAAGCAAGCTCCTTTGAGCTTGTCAACGGAGTGATTATAAGAGTGACGGTACAAGAACCCGATAACTATTAATGAAGCTACCGAGAGGTAGGGAGGAGAAGAAGGGAGAGGGGGGGGGGGCAAGAAAGCACACTTCAATTAAATTACACACTTGTCCAGTTACTGGAACATCATTATTAAAGCATAAATCCCGGGAGCAGCGACAGCCTGTGTCAATACAGCTTCGGTAAATCGACTCGGTGGTATCGCGTTCCTCGATATTAGCGCGGAGAGAATCGCCATCGTCCAGCGCGTTACGCGACGCCGACGATCGATTTTCATTTATCGTAAGTTTCGAATGTCCGCCGGTGTCGTTGTCGATATTATACGCCTCATTGTCCTTTCGAGTGGCTCGTTCGGATAGCACTTTATCAGATATCAGTTTATCAGATATGCCTGTGGATCGATCGGCCATGGAGAGAGGAGCAGCACGATAGTTTCCCCTGGGAACGGTTCCGCGCTGTCGGGTACGCGTGTGACGGCCTTAAGGTAGACAGCTCCAGCCACGAGGAAACAGATGTTATGACTGTCAAAGAGTGACAGATCCACGGAGCAGTTTGTTTCTGAGGCTGGAGGCTGCGTCTCCCGCGGAATAATTCTGTCGTAATGGGCGAGATCTATCTTTGGCCGTGTCACGTTAGTTCCCTTAATTATACGGCTGAAACACGTGTAGCATGATGCACCCAGCTCCGCGCACCTTGCAGCAGACTCTCCACGGAAGCCGTGAGAAATCCTCTCGCAACCAAGGCTTTTGTCGCTTTCTAGCGGCTCCCGTTTTCTTGCGTAACCGTGTCACGTCCCCCGGGACGCTTGTAAAACCGTTCAACAATTCGTCCTCTGGAAGGCGAGCTCTGTTTATCGCTGCACCCGCTGCGCTATCGAGTCCCACGCGGAGGAACCGAGATAAAGCCAAACCCTGACTCGATACGACGGGCGAGACTGTCGCGACGAATGAAATGTCGCGCGCGATACGGGAAACAGAGAAACTCGAGCGAACGATAATTCGACACCGTCCGCCCACGTGCCTTTCGAGCAACTTAGTTATCAGCCCTATGAAGATCCCCCTAAAATTCCTCCATTCGTTCCCGGCTCTAGGAGGCGATGATAGAGACGCTAGAAAAAGACGTTGCCTTTCATTCGAGAGTCGACGGAGGTGTAATTACCGCGTTGGAAATTCCGAGGCTTGAATACAGATTAACAAACAACCGTAAATCATTCGCGGCACGCAAGCCGGCGGTTTGGAAAAACACCACGGGAAAGGAGGAAGAATGAAAAGGAAGGACTGCCATTCACAGAGACGTCCGTCTAGACTCTACGCTCTCTAGGGCCCTTGGACGGCGACTCTATAAACACCGTGTATAAGCGCCGTGCACGCCGCTTGAATGCATGCAAATGAGTATTAAAACGTTTTCTATGTACTACGGCCACATGCGCCGTCCCCTATATACACGCTGCCGAACGGGAGAGAGAAAGAGAGAGTTCTCTTCTAACAATAGATGCATTATGTTACCGGGCGTATTATGCATACCGCGCGAGGTATCGCGATACTCGCACGCGTGTACGTGGGCAAGATACACCGGGGTATTACGATTCACGCCGTGAGCACCGTAGATCACCTTTGTTGGAGCGGGCCTTAAAAATACCGTGCCCCTCTCTCGGGCACACGGAGAAAACGAAAGCCCAGCGCGTGGACGAGAGAACGACGGCGAATAACAGGCGTAAAGGAGCGGGAGACGCGACGGTGGACCACCCTGCGGACGCACTTAAAACCGTCGCGAGCGAGCACACCTCTCCTGGGTTCTCAATAAAATCCAACGAAACTCCCGCTCGGCCCTTAAAGGACTATCTCTACTATCCGAAGGCCCTCGGAGGATTTCGCCGGGTAATGTATTCGCGATGAAGAAGTCTTCGCGTGCTCGGGCCTGAAAGGGGACAAAGAGGAATTCGTTCCAAGGAGAACGGCTCCGCTATCGAAAACACGCTTTCCTGGAGACGTCATGCGAGCCTTCGACCGGCAATGGCTGCATTATATTACACCCCGCATTATGCAGACGACGGCCTGCACGTAAGAATGCCTTCGGCAGACGCGGCTTGAATATCAACCGCTCCTTACGAGGGGCGCACCCTAAAATTTCAACGAGACGAACGACACCGAAACAGAAGAAAACGAAAGGACTACGAGGCGGGCCGCGGACGTTTCTCTTTTCCTGCGACGCTCTCGATCCTGCGACTTTTAAAACGCGTTACGTAATCCGGGTTTATAAATTATTTTCAGCGAGTAGGAATCGATCTGTCGCTGGATTCGGTAAACAGTTGGAGGTATGGAGAACGGCGCGCGAATGTTCCACGGAAATCTGTTTGAAGCATGGACGAACGCACGGAGGGGATAGATGACGGGGCATCCGCTGGAGTGTAAAAAGACGTCGTGTTCCTGCCGTGGTGGATCGTTGTTATTTCCATATGCCGCGTAAAGGTCGTGCACACCGGGGATTCGTGAAATATTCAGCAGTATTCCTAGAAGCAAAGACCGCCTCCCATACGCACAAGGTTTTATCGAATCAACGCTCAGTGGATCGAGGGTGCTATTAAATCATATCCTGAAATAGATAATGTTTAGGATTTTATTTAAAAAAAAAAAGTAAACGGAAGTGGGGTGAAAAAACTTTTTCGGTTATATTGGTACCTAGCGTAAATTGGGGGAACATTGGCAGGTTTTTGAAATATTTTGGTATATAATGTAAAAATTAGCAGGTTCACATTTGCTTTAAGTATCCTATCATAACATTGCATTTTTTTGTGATTGTACTACAAGTGTCAAAATGCTTAAAACTTTTGTCCTTTTTCTTCTTTAATACGTGTTAAAAACCAGCCGGTACGGGGTTAACATTGGCACATCAGATAAATAGTATTAACAGGTGAAGTTTTACTAATTTGAAGTCAGTGAGATACATTGACACTTAAATTTGTTTATTTCATTTTATTTTTTACAGCTTAACTAAAATCTAATTGCAACATTGGCACATCATATAAATAGCATTAACGGGTTAAATTCTACTAATTTGAAGTCAGTAAAATAAATACGAATTTATATGTTCATGCGTATAGCTGCCAATGTTCTCCAGTTTACGGTACGTCTTTAAAGATAATAATTTTTGTTGTTGAAATTTTATCTAATACTGCTGACTGTTTTTAAAAGCATTTTAAAAACGTCAATTTCATTACTTTTATATTTTCTACTTACTGTAGAAATATAGTTTAATAAATAGAAAGAAAAACTATATTTCTTTTCTTTGTAATAAATTTCCGAAAATCTTGAGGCTTAATACCTGTAGAATCTACATCGCTACGAATTTTGCCTCCAAATTTTAACTTAACATTTCTCAGGCGACGTACTACCAATATACATAATAAAAATCAATTTTTTTGCAAAATTTCAATGGAAGATTACCCTCAAAGGAAACCCGTCAACCTCAGCTGTCCCAAAGAAAATTACGCAAGAGCCATTAATGCATCTGGCGGGCTACGTTCTGCAAGCCGAGGGCTGCAAAAACAATCGTCGACTACTCCGCGATTATCTGTCATCGAGGAGCTCTGCCTCGCTTTCTAATAGACGCTTCTAATAGCGAATCGAAGCTCGCTCGGAACAGGTAAATCGTGGTGCATGCCACTCGGGGATGCGGGATCTCCATCGCTGCAAGGACCAGGAACGGGTGCATGCCCGTGGAACCGATGCATTACCTCTCCCTGGTAAGCGGCAGAAACGGGATCTGATATCGCGTGAAGAAAAAATAGACTTCCTTGGTTTCCATTAAGTAGGAAGCAGTTACGCATTCGCTGTTACGCGAAGCGGAAGCATCGCGGGGTATCGTGGGTTCGGTGGCCGGTCGAGGCTTCTTCGGCGCGGTTGATATTCCGCCGCGTAGAAAAAGGAAAAGGGGGAAGCGGCTCGGGGCTCCGTATAAAGCGCATCGCGCGGATTTCACGAGCGCGTTTTTCCACCGTCGGCCGAGCAGTTGCGTGGTTCAAGGTTCGCCTTAACTTCGATCGCAGCGCAAGCGTTCACCGTTCCGCATCCTCTTGCGATTCCCAGTGTCTTCCCCGGAGCGGGAGCTTTCATTCGCAGCGTAGCCGGTCGCCCGGTGCGCGCAGAAATCCCGGGCTTTCATGAATGGGCAGAGAAATCCTTTTAGCCGGCCATTCACGCGGAGAAAAGAGTTTTAAAGGATCGACGCGAGACACCAGCGACACGGAATATCAATGAAAACGAGGCCTGTGATTCGCATAACAAGAGCCAGGGCACGCGAGTCTCTTTCACGAGCGTGTCTATCACTCGTTCTCAATTCTCGGAAGGATTCGTCTCCTCCGCGGGTCCTCTATTAATTAGAACCACACGCGAATGTCTAATTAAACGCGGAGTCTCGAGTTAACAGCCGTTAATGACTCGCCGCGTACCGACAGTTCTTTCCTTTCTCTCTTGCATCGCTGAGCAAATGTATACATACACTGCGATAACGCGTCAGTTTTCAATGACGGCCTACTCTCAATTCTCCAATCTTAGCGATAGTTAAACGATAATGAAATCCTGAACATTTATCCCGATGAAAGTACCTTTCGCTCTTCTCGAATCTCCTTGGTGGAAAGCTACGTTTTTACCTACAGTTCCATCGAATTATTTCCACCAGCTAAGCACTCCTCGGCGATAAACGTGAGACTGACGCAGAATCCTTCGCGCTCCACATACCGCGAGCGATCGGCTTCGATCGAGGGACAAGAGGCGGTGCGCGTAATCGATCCCGACAGGCGATTATTAGCTGTGATATAAATCGATTCCGGCAGGCTGGATACCAAACGCGGAAAAAAGCGCGGCTGTTTAAGCGCGCTAATAAGAGCCGGGGAAGTGATACGTTGCTGGATAGTTTGGAATCGAGGATGCGCCTCGTCCAGATCGATTTGCGGATTGAGCACGTCGAGGCAGTCTTGTACAGTTATCCGTAATATCGGTATTCGTTTATCCGTGGCCGTTGCTTACGGGTTTTATCCAGCTGGCTCGTCCGCGTATGTGGGACAATCGTCCATATGGCCGTTCGAGGATCCCGCCGATCGTAGAAAATCCATGACGCACGCAGAGTTGGGAAAGGCCCCCCCCGACAGAAGGCATCGTCCTTAATCATCCGACAGCGTAACGGGGCCCAGCATCCTCGAAGATCGACTTCTAACTCGAAGCCCCTGCTACGCGGCGTGTAACCCGGTGAAACGGCCACGGGGCAGGCGGTAACTTTAATTTTAGAACGGCCGCAGGCCTGAGATGGCAAATTACGGCTGGTCGCGTGGTTAGGTGGTTGAACGCGCGAGGAAGCGGAGTCGAACGCGAGATTGTTATCCTTCTAGCTGGCGCGTACATGCGCCCTTTTTACGAGGGGACTTTTCCTACGCGGACGCCACCGAGGGCCTGTTCCCTCGTCATCTTCCTCCCTTCCCCCCCTGCGCGATTAGGATCGTTTTCATCTATGCATGCGCCGCCAACGGTGCAGCCGTTCAGTGGAAATTGTCCGGCGATGCGCGCCGGGAGAAATTATGATTAAATAAGGATAAACGAGGGGAATTGATTCGAGGCGGTTTGCAGGTGGAATTTTCTTCGAGTCTCCTTGTACACCATTCTAGTTGAACGTTAGTACTTGATATTTGAGGCAACAGTCAGAGTGGGATTTAGCTTTCGGGGGCCCTGGGCTGAATATTTGCTGGGCCCTCGGTTAAGGGGAGATTCTACCTTTAATGCAGAAAAATTGGTGATTCTTTGGGAATTTTATGTACGAAGACTGTCAGGCAAATTAAAATGTAGTTTGGCAGGCTGTTTTATAGTATCTTGAACTATTATTCTGTATTTCCGTGCGACGATAAAAAAATGTAGCAGATATATATAGAATTTTGATTGAGAGCGTTGGAAATTTGCAGAACAGTTTTCGTGCAAAAAATTCACAAATACTCACCTATTTTTTGGTCCCACAAGGTAGAATCCCCCTTAAATGTAAAAAATTAAAATAAAGCTGATTTGATTTTTTTATCATTTCTTTTTTAAGATTATTAATCCTTCGTTGACACTCTGGGTGTGAACCACCCATAAGCTGATTTTGACGCTCTGAACCTTTTATATACAAAATAAATACCTTTTTTTCAAAGCCGACTTACAAACCATTTTTTCCCTCAAAATATGATATCCGAACATTAACTCTGTAGATTTTTAGCTTTTAATATTGAAATGTGTAGAAGTTACAATTTTTTTACGATTTTCTTCGTTTTTTCTCGACATGTGGTAATCTAGAATTATTTTACAAAAACTGTGATAAAATTTCAATAAAAAAATTATTGAAATACGTTCTAGAGACCTTAAAATTGACCCATGATTTTTTTCATAATAATTGGATTCTTTGAATGAGAATAGCACTCGTTCAAAAATTGCTCTGGGTGTCAGCCACCCAGGTCTGCCAAAGTTGATCGAAAAAAGAGGTGTGTCAACGAAGGGTTAACGGCCATATTAATTGCCCTCAACTCCTTGAGCTGATTAACTTCTATGCTCCCAATAGATCCTTTAAGTTTACACGTACTTTTTATCCCCAGCAGTATATCTCCTCAATGGTCAACTCTGACTCCTGTAAACAGCATATGTAGCGTAGCTAACTCATATTGTGCTACCATAGACTTATTTGGCATTAATAAGTTAATTAAGCAGCTTCAGAAACTCGGTTCACAGAAACTTGCGAAACTTGTGATTTATCCGTCATAACACTAACACCAACTACGTACACTTTATCAATAAAAATAAAATAAAATAAAAATAATACTCGTACAATCTAAATAAGAATTTAATAACATTGAATATCAAAACTAAGCATTAAAGATACAAGTTAATAAAGATGCTAATTTTTCGAAGAAAATATTTAGAATGAGGGGCCCCCAGCTAAACGGGGCCCTAGGCTTCAGCCTTGTTATCCTAAGTTTAAATCCAGCACTGGGAACAGTGCTGCTAGGTGGTCCCGCGAGATATCCTCGATTTCATAATAAGCGCACGTTTGTGGGAGATGGACGGGAATGTCAGAAATTCTACTCGTTGGCTTAGAACGCGGGTTGAAGAAGGATTTTATTTTAATTGTTCCCTCCGTGACGATTAGTTTACTTAGATCGAAGTGTCCTTCGGCACGTGAAATTGCTGCAGCTTGCGAGATTCAATTTCGCCATTCGATCGTGGAGAGCTAGGAATCGTAATTCTATCGGTCTGGTCAATTAGGCGTGCGTCTAACGGCGGTGATTACACGCGTTATGAATGAATACGAATGAACTGGCTTCGGGCAGTTCGGTACAAACATCGTCGATCTTGCGAGAGGCTACGCGTTCGCCACCGACGTTCGCGAACAAATCCTCCCGTTTATGTCCGATCCTTAATCATTCTGGCGCCTAACGGGGACGAGACTATCATTTTGCCCTTCGCTGGACGTGATACCCGAAGCAGCTCGACTCGCGCCGAACTCGTTACGATCCTCGTGTTGCATCGGGATCACGGAGGGAAGCTGGTTTCTTTGTTGCTCCTAACAGGGACGAGTGATATCGCAAAAAGCGGGCTTATTACAGGAAACGTAGAATAGTTTTTGCCCGCGACGAAGGTGGAGATTGATGGTCCCCGGGGCCTTATCGCCGTCAAGGAGTTAATTTAATCTACGCGTCGAGTGAAATATCGTGGAACCGCGGGGATCGAGGCGGACGAGTGGTTGAAAATGCGATTCTAGCCGAGCAAAATTATTTTCGCCTGCACTTGAATAATATTTGCCATTTTGTTATTTTTAACCGTTCTTCAACTTATGTTACACGGTGCTGCGATGTCGAGTCCAGTTGCTGGTTAATCAAATGCCTGGAAGTTTGTTTGAACCGGTGCATCGGTTCTTCTGAAATCGTGGTTACCGTTTCGAAATATCGTGTTTCGAGGAAAAACCTGTTCAAAGTGCTCTCGGCTAATGGGTACTTGCGTTCGGAGTTTGAATTAGTTACGTGACTGTAGAATCTATACCGTTAAGAATTTTGGTATGAAACTTTCACGGGGTATTCTCGGGATGTTATGCTACAAAAGTATGTATATAGAGAAATTGATTTTCTGAAACATTTCAACCGGAGAGTCCCCTTAAACCACTGAGACGGAAAGTCAGACGCAGGGAAGATATTAGTATCCAATTGAATACCGAACAACTGAAATGTTTAATTCAATTATAGGTATTAATAAAGGCTAACGAGCTGGGATCAATGATAAAATCCTCCTCGATTATGGGAGAGTGGGGTAATTGCAAACACCTAAGCCAAGAAGAAAACAAAACGAAAACTGTGTGTGAAATGAATTTGTGTATTATTTACGAATATTCTTAAACTATTCATCTATAAAGTACTGTGACGAATTTTTAAAAAATTATCGAGATTAAAAATATCAGATAACATCATAAAACAAGAAATAATTTATTCCAGGAGTTAGAATCATGATTCGAGCAACGCCCTGGTCACAAAATATTGATAAAAAAATACTTTATTCCAACTTAAAAAAATCCCAATTGTAGTATTAATTCAACACTAATTACATGCAATTGAAAATGATCAAAATATTACTTGAAACATGATGAAAATAATAAATATTGTTTATCTTGAATAGCAACCTAAACTATTAGCTACTGGAGAAGGAAGATCAGTTTTTATTTATTAAAACGCCGTAACCTATGCGTTCGCGATTACCCCACTCTCCCCTAACGCGTTCGTGTTATGATCAGCCAAAGTGTCCCTCTCCTATGTTTATATACCAACGAATGTTAAAAAAGAAAGAGGATCGATATTCGCTCGTGGTATTTCGATAATCTCTCGGACGCAGAGGACAGAACGTTTCTATTTACCGTGGACAGGTTTAACGGCTCTCGACTAATCTAAAGTCGAATCGAGAAGGAATTTTTACGAGTCGGTACGAGATCCACGCGCGTGGCCCTTCTCTCATAAAAAAACCCGCGTAAAAAGTAACTGTACATCCCGGCCAGTCGGGGCTCCTCTCCTTCCTGTTCGATTAGTATCGAGAGACTTTCGAGGTGTCGTTAGTTCCAGCGGGGGAGCGCGGCGAATCCAGCTATCGGCTGTTCTAATTATTCACGGATAATCAAGTACAGGTTCTTCCGGGTGTCTTCGGCATCGTTGAAAAGTTTCGTTCGAAAGTGAAGCTTGTTGCTAATCGAGAGTTGCGCGTGCTTGAAAACGAATCAGCCCCCCTCTCTCGGACATATAAAAATTCCCCCAGCCGCCATTATCACCGTTTACAGTTACACGATCAAGAATACCGATGTTAATCGAGAAACGTGTTCGTATTTCCACGAGCGTAGATGCGAGTGGAAGATATGCAAAGTGGGACAATCGAGTTTGCGCCCCGATTTGCGCAACTGTTCGCAACGGGAGCGGGGGGGGGGAGGGGAATTTCGATTTAAATTAAACCGCGACGGGAGAAGTCGGTGGGAAGAGTTGGATAGCGGGTAAACGAACCTTGGAAATGCCAGCCTGAGGTCTGCCCTGAGCTTGTTCAGCAGCTCGCTGACCGACGTGAATTGTCTCAAGGTCATCTCGCCGCTTCCGGAAGCGTAGCCGGAACTCGAACTGGTTGTCGACGGCAGGGTGCCCTGGGAGTCCTGAGCGTTGCCTAATGGCCGTCTTCCCCATCGTCTCAGGGCGATCGCGTAGTCCTCCGCGTTGTACGTAGGCGGTCTCAATCGCTCCTGCAAAGAGAATCGAGAGGCTGTGAGCGTAATTGTTCGCCTATCTCGCCGGGTATCGTTGCGGCTCGCCGGAAGCGTACGCCCCGGCGTACAATTTATCCTCGCGCCGCTTCGAAGGAAAGTGTACGCACCTCACCGACAAGGACATCTGCATCGGGAAGCGAAGTCGACAGAAATGAATAATGCAGCTCGCACGCAATGGCGTCTCCAATTAAAACGGGAGCGCCGGGCGCAGCGAGCGCTGGGCTCCGCGTTGCCGAGATACTTTGCGCGAGGCGTGAAAGATCGAAAATTGATTCAACGATATCGTAACTATTCCCTTGATGCTCCGTATCGAACGAGTCGCGAAATCGCGCGATTACGACGGTGTTGGGCTATGAAATATTCATGGGCTGGTAGTGGGAGTACAGGCTCGAGTTAATTTCACGGCGCTTGCCAGCATAAATCGATAGGATTATAGTGATTATCGCCTCGCGGTCCATAGGTTGCCGATACGTACGGGTAACGCTGCCGTCGGGGATCGATTCCCCGTTGAAATCCGGATCGATCGTGGAAATTAATTCACCGCCACTGAACCTCGTCGACTCCGGCTGTATTTATGGGAACGCAGAAACCGGAGCGGTCACGCCTCGTAAGTAATTAGAAAAATACCTGGTGCGAGACCCAGGAACAACCTTCTTCTTCTTCGCTCTTTCCGCTCGATCCTTCCGAGTGGGCATTTTCAAACAGAGCTCTGAAGCTCAGATTACAGAGCAATATGACGGGTTGGATGCAATAAGGGGACTAGCGCTGGAAAATGTGGAAAAAGTATTGTCCGATCGCTAAGAAAAATTGGAAAATTAAATATTAAAGTGTATTTTAAAAAATATATAGTGTTGCAAAGCTCGCCACGGCACATATTTTTTCTTTTTGTAGTTTTTGTATCGAATCATTAGTATTCGAGATAAAAATTATAAACAAAAAATTTCGTCGACCGAAATCATTATTTTTTTAACATAAGAGTTTTGTGCATACATTTTATGGCTTCACTAGAGTTTTCTGAGTTTTATGTTTCAAGTCTCATAACGATCCGTTAATATTTACTCAAGTTATCGCAATTTATGTTTAAAAAGCTATTGACTTTGGTCGACGAACTATTTTTATCTCGGATACTAATGATTCGATAAAAAAATCTGTAAATAGAAGAAATATGTGCCGTGGCGAGCTTTACAACATTATATATTTTAACATACATTTTAATATTTAATTTTCCAATTTTTCTTAGCGATCAAACCCTTATTGCACCCTTCAATTGCAGTTTCGTCAGACATTTCTCCTACGCTTTACTCTAACCCCTACTAATCACAGAATAATTATAAAAATCAATTAATCAGCCTAACCACGAGTGCCTCCCAAGTCAACTCAGGGATCATTTAGCGATCGGTTTACTTGGAAGATCGCGTAGCAGCTTTCTAAGCCGCTGAATCAAGGATACCGCGGGTATTCTAAATAAAATCGCCTGGTCAATTGCGGTGCGCTCGGTGCGGTTAATCGGCGGGCTGGGTAAGAAGCCGAGTTTCTATTTCGTGGTCGCCACGACGCTCGGCGCACGAAAAGCAGACGGGACCGCAGAGGCCTCCGCGTTTTTTCTCCGCGCCTGTTCTTCCGAGGGAAACGCTCCCGTGTCTCTAACGCCGCGAGCTCGGTAAAGAAGCTATAGACGGTGCCCGTAACAGGAGGAGCCCGGGGTCGTTGACAGTCGGCGATCGATCATTGACTAATTCATCGGCAACATCGACGGCGGACGCTGATGGGCCATCATTCGTTTTTTTTTATTGTTGTCGTTGCGGAAGGTATAAAGTAATTAGAGCTCCCTTCCAGGATGCCGTGCGCGATATCGCGTACGTAAATTGTCTAATGGCGATCATGATAGAGTAGAGGTGTGCATAGATCAATCATCGCTCGTCGTCTCTTTTTTCGAGGGGGAGCCCGCGAAACGGGATCCGTCCGGGCAGGAAATCGTTACGGGGGGAAGGGTTTAAGTAGTAACCGTTGCAATTATGCAGGTAATTAGGCAGCCTGTCGACGAAAATAATGTTGCGACCAGTCGAGGGCCGCATTCGCATTGCGCGCGAGGATCCATGCGAAACAAAACAAACTCACGTGCAACCTACATACGGGAACGTCACGCTTTCTTGCCTCTCATAACTGCCCGGCATTTTGTCATTGCTCGGGCTGTTCGTTTGACAATAATCAAAGCAGCGTGCCGCGATAGAAAATGAATACTTCTGGGCGATAGGATCGCGCGGGCTAAATAGAGACGGGATTCTGCCAGCTCGTCTGATCTAATTTCCAACGGCGGTCGCTTCGAGTTTTCCCCCCGATTAAGTTCGAGACCCGGGTAAAAGTCGCTTTTCAAACTTTCACGTGCATTCGAGTGGGAACGTCCAGTGCATCGTTTCGTTTCATTAATCTTCCACCTTTGTAATCACGGGGATTTCTCGGTTTTCTCTTGCCCGATGGCAGTGACTTTGAAACGATGTTGCGAGGGTTATTGAATAGTTGTAGGGGAGAGATGGGATGAAAGGGACACTGCAATTATCTGAAAGATTAAGGATCTTCCCGCGACGAATGTATTTTTATTTTATAGCAACCCCGATGCAAGTCCAAACACGTTTGATTGAGAGGTCACTGCTATTTCAAAGAGGACGGTGAAGGTTTTCGTGCTTCAAAATTTTTATGATTTCTCGAAACGATTTGCCAAGTGCTGTTAACAATAATTGATTTCTTTATTATTACATCTGGACTGATATTTATTCAGGAACAATAAGGTATACAGTAGCGGACAAAGAAGTTACCACTTTTTCAAACCGTCCTACGTCTATTACTTTTCAATATCAACTTAAAACTGCAGTAGGGTAGATGTCCCTATTACTGTCAGTGTCCCTATCACTGTGACTTTATTTATTTTGCTTAATAAAAATGTAACGTGTAAAGAATAGTGTACAATAATAATATTATTATTATTAAATTGGGACTGTTCTTATTATTATTAATATTATTTTTGTACACTATTCTTTATACGTTATATTTTTATTAAGCATAATAAATAAAGTGGAAGTAATAGGGACATCTACCCTATGTGCCTAATATACATATTCTGAAAGAGAATTCAAAGCTGTGTAAAACCCAGTTACAGTTGAATTTATTTGACTAATGAACAAAATTGTGCATAACATTAAAGAAGGCAATATATTTTTAAAGCCAACAAAACGTTACCACTTTTGAACTTTAATAAAAAAATCTAATATTTTGTAGGGGCACCTTTTGCTTTTAGGACAGCCTAAAAAGTTACTAAACATGATAAATTTTTTGTTGGCCCTAAAAATGTGTTACCTCGTTCATTGTCATATAACACTTTTGTTTGTCAATTAAATATTTAAATTAAATATTAAACACGCCACAGTCCCAAATGTACCTATGCTAAAAGATAACAAAAATAGAACAAATCGAAAAAGTGGTAACTTTTTTGTCCGCTAATGTATGTTAGATAATGTTTTGTTCAATATTGTAACTGTAGAGATTAGGTTTTCAATTGTGTTGCCATATTTATGAATGTGGCACAAGAGAAATTTATTAAAGGGACACCCCTTTCCAAAGTGTTCCCTTCAAAATCTTACTTTGATAAACCGAACATTGTTAATAAAAGAATATTTACCACACATTAAAATGTTTTTGATTAATTTTCGTGCCAATTAAGATCCTTTAATTAACATAGTTTGAAATACTCTAAGGAATATGTGTTTGGGTATTAATGAAAGTATTATCTTTTGTTTTCTAATGCGAGTATTATTCTTTGTTACTTAAGTATGTAACGTTAATGTAAAGTTTCTTACATATATTTTTGCAATGCCGTGGTATTTATGTAACTTGAGAAAAACGTCGACTTGTAAACTTATCGATATTAATACTGCGATTTCAGTATCAGCAGAAATAATAGTTAAAGGAATAATATTAATATTACCTTGTTTTATTACACTGTCCCATTCAAAAACACCCACGTCCCCTTTAATGCAGCCAATTTATCAAAGGGACAAAACACACTCTTTTAGAAAGCGAAAAATAACACATATAAATATAAAGAGAATCTTAATACGCCCATGCACTGTTATAGTCAGATAATATAGCCAGATAACTGGCCTTTCTAATGGTACCAATTAAAACTCAAATGGTTATTCATTTTTTTTACTACGTGGTCCTAAACAAAAATGTCCCATTCATCCCACCTCTCCCCTAATTTAGGCGGAGCGTACGTGCAGAGGATTAGAGTCTCTACGTTCCACCGTGGCTTCTCCGCGATATTAATCACATTACCCCTGACAAATTACCTCCCTCGCAGCCTCGCGACGCGTATAAATGCCGGCCGAGCGAGCTCCGAGCCGCAGAATTCGATGCATCCGACTTTGGCGCACGTTAATGCACGTCGGGTTATTAAAACCCGCGGCTCGGTTAAATACGAAATGAATGATTGTTTCGATGATTCACGCGGGAGGGCTAATAATCGGACGGTTGACAGTGCCCGCGCTGTAGAAGCTCGCGGTTTATAAATTAACCGTACCGCCGGCACGCTCGCGAGCATTAATTAAACGGCGCAGCGCGTGTTCTTCCAACTGTTAATCTGCCGGATCGTTTCATTTGTTCTGGACGGGGCTTCTATTCGCGCCATAAATTTGCAAATTCTTTGAAGAAGATCCACGGCATCCGGGGTTACCCGATACTCCGAGAAGCCGGGCTCCTTGATTCCAGCAAGGAATTAACGCCGGGCGTAAGGACGTATTCAATAATTGGATGAAAAACTCTCGTTCCTATCAATTATCCTTCGGAATTCCTTCCACCGTCGGCCCCGATAATTGCAATGAAAAGACGACGCGCGCTGGCCTGGCTGCATGCATAATGCGGCGATTACGACAAATAGATTAGAACTGCCACGATTATGATAGGAAACAAGCCAATTCTACGAGCCCAACTGCCCGTAATCTTCTTCCTTTAACACATTTCTGGGCCGTTTATCGAGCCTCCGGGACGTGATGGCGATTCTCACGACGTTCCGACGGAGAAAACGAGCAGCACACAGCGCGCGCCTACCTGTACCTTCTATATTGACTTAATGTCCAAAGATATGCTAATCGAAAGCATCCTGGCTGCGCCTGGATACGGGCGACGGTCGCTCTAACGTCGTCCAGCCTGCGCAGCGTTCCTTCTTTTTCGCTCGTCCGGAGTCTCTCCCGTGTCATTGACGCGCATCCGACCCGATAAAGATGCGCGGCGCAGTTTCCTCGAGGAGCACTCACCTTTTCCGGTTGCGGCCCCCAAGGCTTCACCACCAGCAGCTCCTCCTCCACGTTCGGCGCCATGTCCGACTCGCTGGAAAATAAAACGAGAAAGGATCGTCTTTAGTCCGCTCCTCACAGATCACGCGTCGCTGGAACGATCGCGCAGCGACGCGAGTAATCGCGAGCGTTCGCGCACGCCGGCGTAACGTCCGCGAGGAATTTCCACGGTGGTATTCTCAAACGGTACCCCGCCCGCTCGCTCCGTTCCGCCAGAACGGAGCCGAAGCTCGGGCAGCCTCCGGCCGCTCCGTCTCCGGTCGCGTTTCTATCTGCCGGGATGGCCTAAAATTCGGTTCCGCTAGATCCCGAGCGGATTGCACGGTTCACGGCTGCCGGTGATGCAATTCGTTATGGGAATCGTCGCGCGATAAACACGGGCAACGCCGTTCCTACCTGACGCGCTCAACCAGCCTCTGCTGCAGCCGAGGCTGCGCTTAAAGGCCCCGGCTAATTAGCTTAACGAGTTTACAATAACAATTTCATTAATTAACGACTTTCACACCTCGTTAGGGACGCGCCCGTTGATTAGGCGCCTCTCGTTCGCTCGCCACAATGTTGCCATCGAATATTCATGCCGATGGGATGCAAATGGGATGCGGGCGCGCGGACGGCCGAGCGGAAAATATTCGCCTGGGTCAGGGCGAGCATGCGCCGTGCAACTTTGTAATTAACGGCTGTCCGGCTGGAAAACTACGAGTCTCCGTCGAGGGGAACGGGGGGAAGCTCGCGGCCAGCCAGCTGTGATCGGTAGTTTGAATACCATCGAAAGGAGCTGAGTAACTCTTACGAAGCAACCTATCAGTCCTCGCATCAGGACTCTTTGAAGTTGGAAAAAGAGGAGGCGAGGCAGAAGGGATAATTCTCTCGTCGCTCCGGCAGAGTAGAGCGAGGTAAAAGTTCGCGCTATGCGCATTTCATGGTTTGAGTTGTGGCAGTTGCCAATGGTGATTGACAGTGAATTGTCAATCAAGGCAGAGCCACCGGTGTCGAATTGCGTAGCTGTGCTTAGTTTTTAAGCGACTCCGAGAAGGAAGAGGTTCTCAGTTCGAGGTGTTTGTATGGATTATGTTTGCCCGTGAATTAGCGAAGCGATCTTGGTGAAACTTGTTGCATTTAGTTTGGGATTAATCAACTTAGATCGTGGAAAAAGAATTATCAAAATCGGTCCAGTAGTTTTGATTTTACAGAAAAAATAAGACATTTGTTTCATTATTATTGGAATCTTCCGTTTGTAGCAAACGATTCTTTTCTTCTACGCGCAGTTCCTTTAACTAAATCTTGGTGTACAGCTTAGATAACTAAAAAAAAGGAAAAAGAAAGATATTAAAACCGACTTCAAGGTAGATTCAATTTCGAGGTAAACGTCTCCCCCCGAGGGATCGAGGGTACTCTGAAATCTCCTCCAAAAGTGAAACTCGAGCAATTGGCCGAGGGATGGTTAATCACAGGGGATTGGAATTTAATAAATTGAAGTATTTAAGCTGGCCTGAATGGGAGATAGGATCTAACAGGCGCGGCCTGTTATTTCGATAATCTCGCCCCTAACGAAACTGTTTCCCGACGAGGGGGAGCTTCGGACGTGACGTAACGCGGCCGATTCCGCCTCGCGAAGGACGTGGATCGCGAGAGGACACACCGATCGGGGCGCTTCATTTCGCGAGGGCAAGCCACGATAATAATAGGAGTCACGATCGCCACGGTCACGAACCGGTGGGTACGGATCCTGTACCGACTGATCGAAAGAGGGCCGCTACTCCTTCTTCTCGATCTCCCTTGGAAAAGAACGACGAGAAATCTGACGGTAATGCTCGTCCAGCCTCGGCTCTGACCTTACCGGGCCCCGGCGGATTCAGGTAATCCCGCCCCTAAGTACGGCTATCAGTGGTAATGACTGGAAAGTATTATAATCCAGCCGGTAGAAATCGGTTTTTCGCGGGGGATTTACCCTGTCGCGGTAATCGGTGCCGTGATGTGTCGCGTTATCAGAAATTATTCCGCGTTTTCTCACTTTCTCGCGAGGCTCCGAGGTATCGACTTAAAACACCGCTAACAGAGGGATCGCGTAGCCGGCACTTTGCGGAATGGGTAAATAGGACAGATTCACGGCAGCAGGCTGATCGGTGCCGATTTCTAGCGAGATGGAACGATGTCGAGATGAACGAGTTTTAAACGGGGATTCTACCTTGTGGGACCAAAAATAGGTAAGTATTTGTGAATTTTTTGCACGGAAACTGTTATGCAAATTAATTTGAAATTTGGCAGGCTATTTTATAGTATCTTGAACTATTGTTCTGAATTTTTTTGTGACGGTAAACGTAAAAGCTTGGCAGATACAGTGCGATGACTGAGAGCGTTGAAAAAAAACTTGGCGTTGATCGAAATTACCGTAAGGATTATCTGAAACCCAAAAATGAAAATAAATTTTTGATCTATTTGAATGTGGCTACCTGTGGTAGTAGATTACCGTTCCCTTTTTATTTAAAAAAGTTTTTCCCGATTTCTGGGCGGAATTCGATTCATCTTTTTCAGGAGATGCGATTTTAACATTTTTTTATTTTCCTTAATGCATCTACTACCATAGATAGCCATATTCGTGTAGATTAAGAATCTTCTTTCCTTTTCGTGTTTCTGATAATCCTTAGGGTACTTTACATCAACGCCAGTATCACCCGATTTTTTTCCAAAGCTCTCAATCAAAATTCTATATATATCTGCTACATTTTTTTATCGTCGCAGGGAAATGCAGAATAATAGTTCAAGATACTATAAAACTGCCTGCCAAACTTCAGATTAATTTGTCGAACAGTCTTTGTATAAAAAATTCACAAAGAATCACCAATTTTTCTGCATTAAAGGTAGAATCTCCCCCACTGTGAAGACGTGAAGAATTGTCATATTTTAGGATTTATTTTCTAGTAAACGAAATGTTCAACGTAAATAAATTGTTGTCTAACTTATTAATAAGGGAGAGTAGGGTAAACACGAACGCGGGATAATCGCGAATGCAATGTCCCTTCTCTACTAGCTAATAGTTTAGGTCGTATTTAACGCTGAGCAGAAAGTAATAAATACAAAATGCTCGTGCTATTCAAGGTAAATACAATTTATTATTTTCATCAATATGTTTCAAGTAATATTTTGCTCATTTCAATTGCATGTAATAACACCAAGGGTTTCGCTTTTCCACTATAAAGTTGATTTTCATTATAATTCTTCAAAAATTAGTCACAGTACTTTATAGAGGAATACTTTAAGTATGTTTGTAAATAGTAAACAAATTCATTTCTCACATAGTTTCCTCTTTGTTTCCTTCTTTACTTAAGTGTTCCCCATTACCCTACTCTCCCTTGCACTTTCAAAGAACAATCTCGCAAATTTTCATCAACTCGGTAGCACTTCGAAGATAACTCCGGTACTTCCTTAACGGAGGAACACTCGCAGCGGGTAAAGAGAACCCGCGACAAGAACGAGATTACAGATAGCAATGGTTCTAATTGTGGTTCATCGTACTTGAACGCGGAATCTACAATTAGCTTTGGTAATGGATACTGATCGCGATGGTTAGTTTAAGAGAAGTTTCCTTCGTTCCAATTAATTGCAAAAACAATTACTCCGGGCCGTTTAACACGTAATAGGAACAGGGCATCGGACCGTGAACGATTGATGGTGAAGTCAAACACTTGTGCTTCAGTTTCCTGAACCTATTCCTTACTTAGTTTCGTATATCTCAAACCATACGCTGGTACATATCGACGAACAGGTGTTATGTCATTTATTCGAAGCAATGTTACAGGCACTTCATTGGCAGATTAACGCGTCCTTAGCGATCATCTCGGGGAAATGTGGCAGTTTAAATGCCATTTAATTGCCGCTCGGTAATAATTATTATCGCGCGTTACAATATCACGGCGGAGGCCTGTTTATGAAGCCGACTGACCTGCTATATAGAACCACCATAAGCGTAAAGAACGACGCTGGCAGCCGCGAGGTTTAAGGTATTTTAAGATCTCCGTGGAGCGACGGTGTCATTAAGGCGCGCCATTTCGCCATTTATTGCGCGAGGATGGTTTCCCCTTCGCAAAACGGTGGTGCGCGTTTCGATCAAAATAATCGGTCTGCCCGCAATACCGGCCGCTCATACCGCAGGCACGTGGAGACTTGAAATAGCGTCGGGCTTTAATTACAGTATATCATTTGCGATTTTTCACGGCATCGCGAATCCAATTTCCTAGAGCAGTGCAATATACTCTCCGCAACTCAGGGACCTTAAAAGCACCTCGGCTATTTATCGCGATTCACGTTCGTTAGAATAATTAGAAGATACCTAAACCATATATAAAAAATTTCTTTCTTTCCTTTTTCAAGTACCAAGGATCGTGGATCTCGGGAAAAGGTTGTTGGATCGGGTCACGGGGAAGCCTGGCGTGTCAAAGGACGGCCGCATCGCGGAAACGTCAGCCGTGGAAACGCGTGCCCGTCGGATCGGCGATCTCGAGCCGAGCACAGGCATAACGTAGTAGCGATGGTAGCCGCGGAGTAGGTAGATACTTACTCGAGGAGGACAGCCGAGGCATTGACCCGCGCGCGAGCGGTTACTCGCGCGTACACACGCACTTTTCCACCGCCCGCGTGCGTAGCAGTCCTCTCTCGGCATTGCTGGCCCCGGCTATCGCGTCCTTTACGGAATTGGAATCCCAGCTTTTCCCCCCTGCCGCGGGAAAATCGGCCAGCCTCCGACGGATAATTCGTTACGCGGCAACATGGCTGCGCCGACTCGTCCCGCCGTCAGGTTCAACGACATTCGTCCTGAACAGGTTCAACTTGGCGATATTGAGCGATGCCCCTCAGTGTGCCAATGTCGCTTGGGGCCCTCTCGCCAGGCGAGCCGCCGCGTCCGCGGAGCGCTGCTGGAAATCGGGTCGAGACGCGGAACAGCTGCGTCCGTACGTCCCATCGCGCGTGCTTTTGCGCTCGGTCACTTGGATCTCGAGCGGCGCGGCTTTGGGACGGACCTAGGGGACTTTCAACCTTCGACTTCCGCGGTAGGGAAAAATGCCGTGTGCCGTGGCGCCGTTATTGTGGCAATGGCTGACTACGAGCGTGCTGGAGGAGACGCGGGAACGCACGTTCCGCCCGTGAATAGCTAATGCGATGCGCGCAGGAGGCGCCGTGACTCGTTGCAGCCGGTGTCCTCCTGCTTTGCCGCGAGCTTTGCACCGCGAAAGATCCAGCGATCGCCGATGCTGCGCCGTTGATCTTCGAGCAGGCCATTAGTGGGATATGCGAGGGCATGGAATTTCTGCCGTTCCGTGGGCTACATAGCCGGCCCGCGTCTTTATGATAGCGCACGCTCCGCTTCCAATCGATCGCGATCCGATCCCGACGACGGGGATCCTCCGTCCGAAAATCTCGCCAATTACACCATTAGGGGAAATTAGGACAAAACCTGGGTAAAACCGGGACGTGCTATTATTTTTAAAATGGCCTAAAATTTGTTGTAGTAACGTATTGTCGGGATATGTATTACTTCGTCGACAAAAGATAATCGTGTTACAAGCGTGCTTACCGAAGTTATACCGACTTGTGTGTTTTTCAAAGGCTCTGACCTAATTTTCAATAGTTAAGAAATACTCTGGTAATTGTTGCATATTATAGTGTAAATAATCAAAACAGCTTGTTTGTACTTCGCCCTGGTATTGTTGATAATTTGTAATAGTTACAAAATTTTATGCTGGGGCTTTGGACAAAATGTGTATAACAAAGAAACGAAAAAGGGGATGTTAGCAGCATTAAACTAAATCTTAATAAAGGACTACAACTAAAGAGAAAGAAAAGCACAATATTAAACAAAATATGGAAGGATAATGATAACAGTGGTGACGAAGACGGTGAAGACATTTGCATTTATGTCCAAGAATCCTATGGTTCATCCAAATTGAACGAAGGTTGGGTGCAGTGTTGTAGGTGGGTTGGGGGACTGAAGAATTGGACGAATTCCGTTGTTATTTGTTACTGTATTAAAAAAAAATGGATTGGGGAGGGTTACCTATATCGTACCACTTAAGACATTTTACATTATATTTCATACTTGGTACTAATTTCAACGCAAATGTCTATTGGATATTGTGGCTTGATCTTTTAGGCACCTACTATTATACGCTTAACCTTTTGTTCAGAACAAATTAATTTCTTATTAATCGTTTTGTCACATACTGTAAAAGGTACGATTTAAAAATAGTATCAATAACAAATACGGTAGAAAATATTCAACATAAAGCAATGATTATTATATAGTCATACATACATATGTATACGACCAAGCCACAATAACTTTTGAATATGATATATGATTTAGGAAACATGGTCAATTTATTTATGAATATCAATTTAAACTTTATAATGAATGTAATATGTACTTAAAATGAATTTAAAATACCTATTCCACGTTAAACCCGCTTTTAGAAAAATACAAAAATACAGGATAAAATTGCATTGTTTGATTATTATCAGCTAAACTGGTAAAAAGTTATATCAATCATACCTGATTTTTTTAAATGTTTATAGCACGCACAAAGTAGCTTGTAAGCTCAAAAGGTTTTGTTTCTATGTCTTATTTCGCGTTTACTTGATACTTTTATCATCAGATGTCGTTTATATTCATTAATTACTGAGAAATTTTTGAGATACGATTTAGATTATCAGAGTACGATATTGGCAACTCTCCCCTATCGTCAAGAACCCAGCTCCTGATCAGAACCCAATTCCTGATCAGTTTAGTATATAAATACCAAATAATAAGTTTATCACGATACAAATTTATTTTTTATTCCAAAAAATTACTAAATAATTATGAAGTATTTTTAAATTCATACGCAAACATTTAACAGCTCGTAGTAAAATGTTTTAGGTTGATCAGAAACTGCTCCCTTTGCATCTTCAGATAAAGAGTTTATTCTAACGAATCCTAATTTCAATTTCCTTTTTACACTAATAATGTCAAAGTTACGAGTTTGTATCCTTAACGTTCCAATTTTGCCCCTACTTTCCCTACCTTCGATTCTTCTTTCTACAACTCACAATCAGCCACAGACTCGCCATTCTCCACATCGGCGAAGCAGCTTCGAATGCCTGCGCATCGCCCCGAACCGTGAAGCTGGAAGCCCCAGTAAGAAAGCTAATTACCTACGCAATTTGCGGCTGAATACGATCGCGTGATTCCTCCGCGATTGCGCTGCCCCCCCGAAAACCACTCGCGAGCGCCGGTGCCTCTCTAATTCCCCGCCCTTCGCCGCCGAGGAAGCGGATTTTCGAAATCTCCGCGAGGAATTCGTCGGGAAGCAGAAAGTCGCTCGGCCGAGGCGAGAAGCGGTTTCCAGCAATTACACCGCGGAATGAAGCGGATTGGACATGCACGGCGCATTTGCTTCCCTTCGGGGGCTATTACGGCGAAGGTCGCACGAACTGGGGAAGCCTACGGTCGGATCCATAGAGGCGAGCACATTGTAAGCATCACGGTGCTCGTAATGCTTCCCGTCGGCTGTTTGCTCGCGGATAGTATCGGTTATCTCGGCTGAAAGGGACGAGGGGGAGAGCGTGCCGCGCTGCAAAGAGGCGCCACGGCTCGCCGCGGTTACCAATCCCGCTCTCGAATCACGCCGGAAAAATCCCGGCGATCGAGACCTCGGGGATCGTCGATCTTGACGACCATTAGCGGACTACACGAGAGTCCGAGGGAGATTTTTCCGCCGCGGCAGCGGGGCTCTCCGCTCCCTGGAATGCTAACCGACGCCCGGAAGTGCAGTTGATCCTCCATACCTGATCTCCCAGCAATCCGAGAAAGAAGTCGATTCGCATTCCCCCGTTCCCCAGCGGAAAAACCTCCCGGGATATTTGCCGAGGCGCGTGGACCCGTCGCCCGCCGAACGTCTCGCGCGGCTTCTGCCATCCTTGCACCCTGCGCGTCCACGATTCCCGTTCCGAAGCTGTTTCAATGCTAATCACCGAGTAGAGTGTGACGAAACTCCCGAGGAGTTAATTCAGAATCGACGCTTCTGCTTTTGCAGTGAAAACAGCGCCGCCATTCATATACAGTTATACAGGTCAGGCTTCTGAAAAGAAGCGACAATGGAAGCCGAAGAATCGACGTCTACGCGTGTACCAACGATCGTGGGACTTCCACGGGAAGAATGGACGAAACGTTGGTTCCGCGAAACGCGATAATTGCTGGGATTAAGTAAACTGTAAACACAAGGCACGGGTGCCTCGTAGCAGCATTCTCCTCGTACACGAAAACGGCGAGCGTTCACCGCGCAGCAAGAAAAGAACGAGTAGATCCTTCCTGGATGATAATTAGCCCAGCAACAACTCCCTTCGGCGTAAAAGGCTAATCTGCGATTAATGCCCGCGCTGGGGCCCGCGGTAATTGTTGCCATTTTTGCCCGGGCATTATCTGCGAATTTAGATCTCCGCGGGCACGTTCGCCGACTGTGCATCCCTGCCACCGTAATTTCCACTTTCTAAAAATCACCACAGCATCTCTCTCCAACCGGCCGAAGGAGCGAACGAAGCGACGGCGAAGCTTCCCGGGGGCCCGGGCCCCGATTCCAGCCTTTGACAATAGAATATTCAAGCTTATCGCCGAGGCCGAACCGCGTTACGACCGCGGTGGATCTAGAAGAGCGGAGACGTGGCGCTCGAGGACGAAGACGCTCGGGGAAGGGATCGTTGGAAAGTATTGGAAAATTCCAGGCGATGATTTAACGCGTTCATAAAACGCTTAATGCCGGCGATATCTCGACGCGGTTGGTTTTCACGAGGCCGTCACGCATGACGATACCAGGTGAAAAAGTAAGGATGACCTCGATCTAGGATGAGCACGGACTCCAGGATGCTCCGGGGCGTTCGGTTATGCGTGTATTGATTACAGTATTCCGCGAATCGCTACCGTGGTTGGGACGCGGGTAAAAATGAAGGGGAAAAAATTACGGGAGGAAGGGGACAGGGGGGGAGGGAGGGAGGGAGGCTGGCTGCCGCCGCGGTCCGGGATAATAAATGTGAGATTGGATCGCGCCGGTCATCATGTTGCCTCCGACTCGCTTGAGCGAGCAACGATCGAGATTATTTGAATATCGTCCCGTAAATGCTCGCTCGGCCAACTGAAAATGACGGTCGTAAACACACAGTTGACGATTATAAACAACCGGGGCAGGCCTCCGCGTCGATAACGCGAGGGGGGGGGGCTCATCCGCGAAGGAAAGTAGTGCATCCGCGAATCGAGTGCCGGACACCTCTTCTCCGAGGAAAAGTTTCCACGGACCGACGATCCTTTCCGCGTGGAATTCACAGTATTCGGGTGAAGCTGATTTGCCAGCTTACGTACAATTATCAACTCGTTAGCAGCGTTACTTTTTCCTAAAAAAAAAAAACAAAAGAGCTCCGAGCCCAGCAACCTACCTCCGAAGGATTTATTATCGCGACCCGTGAAACTCGGGCCGGCGCGTAGCTTTCCAAAAATTTCACTCGCGCGAAGACTGCGTTGTTTAAGTACCTAGTTACTTTTTTTTTTCGTGCGAGGAGCTTATACTTCCAAAGGGATTGCGACACTCGGGGCGGAATCGCAGGCGGCGAGGGCAACACTTTCCTCGCCGGTGATTTTCATACGCGCGTGCGTAGACCCGGCTGATTGTTAGTGGTTATCGCATTAAACACGACGCGGCCGGGGATTGCGCAAGGCGAAATGATACGTTGCCCGGCGGCCGCGCGACAGGGACGCGAGAAGAATTACTGGTGGACCGTGGCTAGAGCGCAGCCCCATCTAAACACAGAGGAGCAGAGACGCTAACTGGATTTTTGCCGCGGTAATGCCCGACCCTGGTGAACGGGTGAACCCGCGTAAACACCGCCCTGATACGCGATAAATTATGCATCGGAGAGCGGCCCGCTTGCTCCTCCTTCTGAATAATCCCTGGTTCGTTAACCCCGGCCACGTGCAACGCACGTACGAATGGGATCGATTTCATTCGCGGGGCTGATGCACGGTTGGCGTGTAGGTATTAACGCTAAACATCGCCGGCCGCGGAGTCAACGATCCCCCGTATCCTTGATACAAGCTGATAAACCACCGCTGGACGGGACACGCGTTAAAGGATTAATAAGAACCTGTACCGTAATCCTTACCCGTCACCGCGATCATTTGCACGGGACCAACTGGCCAGCACCTCGCGCGTGATCCCCGGCGCGGAAACAATGCCGCGTATGAATTCGTGATGCAAGCGAAGCTGATCGAGGGTGTGGTTCATTTGCGATATAGAAGCCGAGCGCGTTATAAATCAGGAGCACCGTGGATGTGAATAATATCGGCGGCCCGTTAACAGTTCCCTTCGCGTGTGAGCCGAGGAATTCTTCTGAATGCTGGCTTGTTAGAATGAAACTTATTAGAGTGTCCCGCCGGGGGGGAGTGAAAAGTCTCTCATTGAATGCTGCAGAGCTACGACTGTCCGGCGGTTGATTTACAATTGTGATCCAGTCACGAGGCAAGATCCTGGACCGTTTAAATATTATTGAATGCTGGTGAAATGGGCTGTCAGCGTTCCAGCCTCGGTCACGCTGAAAAACGTACAGAGGAACGTGCGAATGAATCGTGTACGTGGCGTGACTGGCCGCTATTTCGCGCCAATTAAGTCAACCTCCGGCTACGATCTTTGACAGAGCTTTTACGTAACTCCCTGTCGAAGGGGGGCCGAGCGCGTAGCTCTCCTCATCTCCGCGGTGACTTCAGAGTGCTCGGCGACGGTGGAGACACGCGAGAGCTACGTGGCCGGTCAGGCGAAAATGCGTTTCCTTCGATTTCCTAGAAGTGACGCGCCCGCCGCTCCGCGATCCTTTCCCGAGGCGAGAGCGATTCGTGCGTGGATGCCCGGCCGTTGTATCCACAGGAAATTGAAGTCATTAATGCTCGACCAAGAGACGAGGTACGCCCATTGGTCGCCGGTTCTTTCCACACGCACACGCCACTTTCTACCCGAGGGCCCGAAATGCATTTCGCTCGGGATCGCTGGCGGAAGGCGTTACCATTTCCCCCCCACCCCCCTCCGCCGGTATCGTCGATCAAGGAGGATGGCCCGGCCGCTAGGATTATCGTTATTAACCCATTAAGATGCGCGAAACTACTGCCTTCTGCCCCTGTCGTGTGTCTCCGATCGCGTCTCATGGCAGCCTCTGACGGAAGGCGTCTCCCTTCGTTTTCCACAAAAAGAGACCGCTCCGCTGGATAAGTATCTTTTCTGGCCGGAGCGAGGCGACGGCCGGGGACGATTTGCGAGGCAAGCTGCGGCTTCGAAAGGGAAGTGGTCTTGTTACTTTTGTCACGAGGTCAACGGTACCCGTCGCGCGTTCCTCGTCTTCGAAGGAACTAATAAACTCGCGGAACCTTCGGACTCTGGTTACGTAAATGATTCTTTCGGCGTGTTAGTCGTTAAAGCTAATTAGCATCTATCTGCCGCAACACGATCCCTGTTATTGATATCGTAAATCGCCGAGGGAGTAGTGCACCACTTCCCGCACCGCTCCTCCGTCGCGTTCCTTTTCCGTAATTAATAGCACGGAGTTTATTGTCAGTCGATATCGCGGACGCGCTCCCGGCAGCCGTGTTGCTTCACGATCTCGTACAGGCCCAGCGACATCTAACGTCCCCGAGGTGTTCGCTCGGCGATACCGAAACTCTATTAATTGCCATTATCTGTCGGATTATCGTGTTCCCGTTACGCAACCGAACGAATAATGTTGCTAATACCCGCCACTTACCGCGCGCCCCGCCTTTCGCAATTGATCGCCTCCCCGTATCGGTTCTTCTGATTGCCCGGATTGCCTTCCAATATTTATTGAATATCCTCGCGCAGGTTTCGTGGTCGGTTTCCAGAAAACCGGTCCGCAAAACACGCGTTTCACGTTACGCCGAGGTATGCTGACCCCGTGAGTACCAGTGGATCGCGTCTCTCCCCCCCTCGGGGAACGCGTTATTAATCCGAGCTCGTTTGGCGTTCCATTCCGAACAGTTTCCAGATGACTAACAAACCTGTTGCCTCCGTCCCGAGCGTCGCGCGAGTAATTTACCCTCCGTGGCAAGTGTGCGACCGTAGGTCCCCTTATCCTTAACTGTCCCGCAATCCGCCAGCGATAAAACGAGAGCAGCCGATGTTCCGCGGTTGGGCCGTGCAGAAAACGATGGGAATCGGTCTGCGCGGAGGAAGTCGCTTGTTCCGTCACGTGCTATCGCCTCGGTTGGCGCAACGGTGCCAGCGACTCGGGAAAGACATCGATTCCACGCGGCGCAGCCTATTCGCTCTGTCCCGGGCTGGCAGCCAGTGTCCATTGTGAGATCGTGTGCCGTTATGAATCTCTAGTTATAAAACGGATTCTCTGTCTGCCGGCCGTCCCATCTCTCTCCGCAGAGCCGCGCGTAACTGTATCCTTCTTCGCGGGCGCACACGTGCAGCACCGAGCGATGTCGTCGGTCGGTGCAGACGGGCGGAAGATGGTCGTCCAAAAAACCGGGTAGGAAGAGGGAGAGTCCGGAATGGCGGACGCCGCGATGGAAGCCCGGGCAGAATCTAATTTACAGCTTCCTATAAAACGTCCCCCGAGCCGCGTACGACTGTAGGCACCGTTACGGCTCCGTCGATCCGCGGCGTTCTGGCTGGCGAGCGTGCAACTTCCGCGGCGACCTGTCCGCGAGAGTACGAGCTTCTTGCGCGATTAGACTCGCCTGAATAGTCCGGGGAATCTTCGCCGGAGTTGGACGAGTAACTTCGACTTCGTTCGACGACCACGGGAGGCGCGACAGCTGCTAGAGTTATTAGGCGCTGGCCTGCGCCAGTGTGTCCTGCTTCTCCGTCGAATCCGCGCATCGTTCTGTCGCGCTGCTACCTCGCGCGTAATCATAAGTCATCCTCCGCTGTCTTTTTGCCCCAGTCCTCCGCGCAATTCTCCCCTCGAGGGGAAAAAATACAGACGTTCCTCCGGATCCAAGCGAGGAGTCGTGGCTGTCGTCGCGTAGGGAATTACGAGGGCTTCGTGGGAACGTTTCCTCGAGGCAACGGGCCCCTATTTTGCGTACAAAATCGACACTTCCGCCGGCAGCGGCCTGATCATTGTTCCACCGGGTAGACAAAGGAGCGAGGAGAATACGCGCGAGTGCACCTCGGGCGACTGTGCGCTGTGAACGGGCCTTTAGGAACTCCGCCAGCTGGAATGCTGAGTCGCCGTGTGTAACGGGCACGGAATGCGCCGGAGGAAGTCGTGCACGCTCGATGAAATTCACGTTCGATCGGCTGAAATTCTGCCGCCGCAGCCTCATTTCCCATGCGGCACGGCCACCGCGGGGCATTGCTACACGTGCTCACACCCACGTGACGCGTTTACAACGCCGGGCGGCGACACGCGGCCACGCCGAGCCCCTGGAGCTGGTCCCGTGTGATTTATCGCTGATAATCGTTTTATTTAGCGAATTTAGAGGAAGCTTGAGGAACCGCTGAAAGTGCAAGCTATTCTTGCTTAAATTATTTCCCTGGTGACTTCGCGCGGTATACATCAAGTACAGTGGCGCAGTCAGGATTTAATCTCGGGGGAGCCGAGTTGAAGGGATAAAAATATTTCTAATGCAGATTCAATGAAATTCGTTAGGTGGTTATTTAAGGAATAAAACTCTTGGTACTTCAAAGAGTCAATAATCGCGAGCCATAAATATATCTCTATATATACGTACATTACGCAGCGTCAGAAAGTAGTCAGACGCGTTATTGGGTCAGCCAATTATCTCGGCAGTGGTATGGCCCGAGGTAAGCCGGGACGTGAAACGCGATCGTGATTTTGCAAAAGGAGAGAGTGCCAAATTTGGCGTGCAGCCCGATGACAAACGAGAACGGTACTCCGGGGCCATTGTTGCGCAACAGAATGAATCGAACACAATGAATCGGTTTATGCGGTAGCGGCGGGTTAGCGTGAACGAATCGTTGGCTCATCGCCGTTTCCCGATCGTTCACGGTCCGATTTAATGGGCCGTTCGCAGGCCGTTTGCTCCCTTACTGCAAAACGATCATCCGCCGGTTCTTGCGTTTCGACCCGACGATCCTCGCCGACGCTTCCGGAAGCCGAGCGGAGAAGTAACGTCTCGTAAAAAAAGAAACGCCGCTACCGCTGCCATCATCCACGGCCTCTCGTTTTACGTCCGCTCTGGAACGATACACTGTTCTCGATCTGTACGAGCGGCAACAATATTCGTCGTGCTGCCTTTTTTTTGCATTCGCGGCAATTTCACGGCCAATTTCCACGCTCGTTTATGCTCAGTTTCGCGTGACAGATTGAAACTGAACTCCGAAAAATCGTCCGCTACTGATCTTGCTACTTGCACGGGCATACCCTTCGAGCTGCAGTTCCAGCAAATATCTTGTGTCAGCGTTTTGCTTCGGTTCCTTTTAGTATAGAGTTTTCTGCCTCCGTGACTTCGCGGTCGGAATTTCAGAAAATTTAGTTTAAGGTAGCTGCGGTTCTAATTGATTATGTTAAAATTTAGCGTTGGAGGAGTTAAATTTCAGTAAATTTAGTTTAAGGTAGCTGCGATTCTAATTGATTATGTTAAAATTTAGCGTTGGAGGAGTTAAATTTCAGTAAATTTAGTTGAAGCTACTTAGCTGCGATTCTAATTGTTTATGTTGAAATTTAGTTTCGGAGGAGGCAAATTTCACGAACTTTAGTTGAAGTTATCCGGGATTTTAATCGATTACGTTAAAATTTATTGTTGGAGGAGTTAAATTTCAGTAAATTTAGTTGAAGTTATGTGCAATTTTAATTGATTGCGTTAAAAATTACTTTCGGAGGAGTTAAATTTCACAGAATTTATTTGCAAGTCATCGCAATCGGAACATTGCAGCAATCATAAAGCCGGGGATCCACCTGGAATCTAAGCTAAGCTAAGCTAAGCTAAGCTATGCTATGCTAAGTTTTAAAAAAGCATAGCCCAGCTTAGCTTAGCTTTTGGCAGAAACACTTCCACAAGAATATAGCGAATGTAATTTCTTAAATAGAACAGTATAGCTTAGCTTAACTTCCAGGTGGATCCCCGGCTTAAGCGTTCGTCGCCATGCGCTGCACGGTGCAACGAGATTTGCATGCGGAGTAATCACACGTTGTTGAAATAATCCGGTTTAATTGAATGACTAGGGTTGACGGACAGGCTTCACCGTAGAAAGCTAGCGGCGCGGAGCTGCTGGGACTTTCTTCTAATTAATCCATTCGGCTGTCCCTGTTTCTTGACAATTTTTCGCGGCGAGGTCGGAAACGCGGAAATAAATGTTCTGCTCCGTGCGCGGTTTTTAATAATGTATTCCGCGGCACGGTCGCGATCCCTGTTGGCTGGAACGGTAACGGTGTACGGAATCGAAAATAAGCGTGCTCGGGTGAGAGAGAAAAAATGGTAAAGCCCCGGCCCGTAATTGGACGCCGGTAATTAACGAATGATAATGACCGTAATGATTACGGCGATGACGACGATAATAGTGGTATCGCGTATTATGCCTGTGCCCAGGAAAGTTTACGCGCAAATCGCCGCGTTTCTCACATTTCTTTCAGTCAATCAACTAATATATGGTTACCGTGTCTTTTATTTCTCCAACGTTTAGATCATCTGGGAACCTGTTCCTGTCCCAGCAGCGCCGTCTACAGGAACAAATATCGCGCGGACGGCACGAAGGAAAGTAGAGGAGTAGGAAGAAGAAGAAGAAGAAGACGAAGAAGAAGAAGAAGAAGAAGAAGAAGAAGATGAAATAGATGGCGAAGAATAAGAGGAAGAGAAGTGTACCGCCTGGAATCAATGGGTGCGCAGCGCTTACGCGAGCTTTCACAGTAACGAATATCTCGTCATTTATCGCGTCAATTTACCGCGCAGACGTTCAAACCCTCCGATTACCACTTTCAGTCATCCCCGACGGATCGATTTACGATTCCAGTGAGTTGCCCCGGCGATAATTCATCCGCCGCTACGCCCAATGGTAAACGGAACTCGTCTGAATCCCAATTAAAAAAAAGCACGGCTCTTCGGGCGCTCGCAGCTTTGTCGCGGCAATTAAAGGAAAGGACTTTCGTGCAGCTAACTTTCCTCGAAGAAGAACGGCCCGGTGAAACTTTTACACGCATACGCGAGGGATAGAGAAAGAAATTGTCGCGTGCCGAGGCTGCCTCTCCAATCGTCACGGTCTGTATACCTCGAGTTTTATTTTCGTTTCAGAAAGAGCGGCCAGCTAAATGATAGCCGCGCTCGTTCGAACCGATGATTGATGGACGCGTCGCGATATTACGCCGTCTCGATGATTCGATTAGCTATTCCACGGTGAAGTGGACAGCCCGTTCAACGATATCGTCCCGGATCGTTAAACTCCAGGAGCCCCCAGCCAGCAAGAACGCACTTGGGCCCCTCGATGTGTCCCTGAACTACTTTCTAACGTGGCATGCAATTAGAGCAATAGTTCGCCAGTGATGCAGTGACGGGACGCGAGATTCCGCTGGAAATTCGGATTAAAGGAAAGTCGACATCCGTCTTCGCGCAATCACTCCTCGGTTTTAATTACAGAAATGTACCAGCCGCGATTCCACTACCGACTCGCTAACCCGGCTAACCGATTGTGATCTAGCTGAGAAACTTACGCCGATCATTTATCACGGTTACACCCGTTATTTCATATCCGGATTATTATAAACGTAATTGATGCGTGTTCATTAACCGGCGAGCGTTAATTTACATTCCTAGATCACGATTGCGTAGCGCGACGCGAACTGAACGCGACGCCTTTAATAGAGCGAACAGTCTGCCTGTTGTTTTTGCAATCGGGTTTAATGGGACTCGTTTAGCCCGGCGTGATTACAGTTCGTCGTTCAACCCCCGATCCGAATCGGCCTCTCCCTGTTCCTTTTCCCAACGGAACTACGTATAGATAGGTAACGTTCGACGCCTGGATCGCGGAAACTTAATCAATGGGATTGCGTGCGATCAAAAGTGAAACGCGTTTCGAGCCAGGCTCGCGGCCAATTAAAATCGAAAACGAGCCGCGATCTTTCGCTAGAAAATTCAAGTGTTTTACGGGTAAATGTAATGCCGGTATGAATTAACGAGCAACGCTGTAATATCGTTCTCTGTGATGTAGGAAAGGAATCGCGTTTCTTCGGACTTATCTTCGTTAATAAGCTAGACCGGCGCATAGCGGAAGTTCTCAGGAAAACAATTCGACCTTCTCGAAATATTACTCGTTACCTTCGAATGCCTACTATGAGAAAAGAATGCTAGTTTCCCCGCGGCCGTTGCTGCGTTATCCCGCGAGACGAGTTTTCTCGAAATAAAATCGAGAACGCACCGGCGCGTTCAGAGATGACTCGGAGATTTATATACGTCTTATATACGTCTTCAAAATCCATTCGTTCCAGGCCGAGGGAGGTATCTAGATTTGAAGAGGCGATCTCCATCGCGGTGCGTTTCTTTTCTCTAATAAAACAGGACCGTCGCCCGCTTTCTAGGATCGTCGTTAATCGACAAGATCTCTATCTGCGGTTTGCTTATCTTTAATTATAAGCGATGTAAAGGGGAGCAATTAATATCCCTTCGTTAGCTGGATCGCGAGCTGCTCGCATGCCCGACCTAACGCAGCAACCCGGTTGCGTATTTAATGGCGTTTTCATAAAGGATAGGTAGACCCGATCAGAGTAGTCCCATCGGGCAGGGGAAGACCCTTTTCCTGTCTGTTAATCCACCCTTACCACCGCTCCCGCGGGCTTCTCCCTTTTAATCGATCTAGCAGCAGAACGAAATACGTATCTCGATTACCTACCGCGGAACGGTGTAGCGGTCGCGGAAACGGTTTATTAGCATCGGGGGGGCATTAAATCGCTCGGAACATCGGCCGCAACGTATATTGGTAGCGAGTTACAAGTTGCGTTTAACGAGTCCCCGTCGAAGCGAGTCCCCGAGAGTCGCGTCCCGAGAAAACGGATCGGGATCGGCGGAGAAAAAAAAGTGGTCACGCGTATTTACGTAAATTGGCGCGTACGCCGGGTAATAAAATCATTACCGGCGCAGAAGCCGAGAATCTATGGGCACGGAACCACCGGCACCGTTACACACACCCGGGAATGCCAATCGAGCCGATTTACTTAACCCCTCGTAGCACGGCAACCCGTGGCCTCGTTACTTCTGTGTTTATCCCCGTGGATCCGTGAGACGAGCGTTTAAGCAGACGGTGGTTAAACACCGGCTGTTTTATTTATCCACGTCGAGCCCGCTGGACTTTGATCGATTATCGAAGAAGCTTAGTACCGTTTTGGTGTACAGGAATCGCGGAGAATTAACCGGAGACGTAACCGCAGGAACTGCGGAGGAAGGAATCTCCTTTCGTTATCTTCTATTCCAACGTCTCGGGGATTCTTTTTACAATCCCCGTTCTAGCGTCCCTACCACCGATCCGAGGCAACAGATCTCGTTTCTCATCCTTGGCTATACGACAATTTATCTTCCAGGGAGAATGCATCGCCGCTCGAGGGAGCTAGGACGCGACGCGTGTCGGCGCGACGCTATTACACGCATAGCCGAGTGCGCGAGATTGTCCCTGACACGGATCGACGCGAGCCCGTTCGTAAATTTCACCGGCTGATTAATCGTCCACCGCCGAAAACGGACCGCTCTCTACGCGAAGTCACGAAGACGTGATCGCTCGGAGAGAGAGACGCCTAATTTATTACGCTCGGCCGATCGCGTATCATTAATTTCAACGGGCCTAAATAATTGCCGCGCGGTCTCGCGTTACCTGCTCGCACGACTTTTGCATATGCGCGCCCACGGGTTGCCGGTTACGTAACCCAGTCCTCGCTCCTCTATAAATCGTTTCCGGGCACGTTTCGACCGGGGAGGGATATATCGATTTGCGGGAAAGGTGTCGCGAGGGACGGTTAATTCCGAGCCATTCGTTCGCGACGGAAAGAACACCGATCCTTTTAATGAATCTCGCCGGTGGAAACGCTTCGCGTCATACTACTGTGGTTTCTTCGTCTCACGGAGCGTTTCATAATTATTATTCGCCGCGGACGGGTCGTGGAAGAATAATAGTCCCGATTCCACGGCTTGTTTTTCGAGCTGGTGCCGGAGGGGCGGCGGGGGGACTTCATTCGAGGAACAATGGATCCCCGTCGGCGCGCTCCACGGCCGCGTGTACGCAACGAACGCGGGAATAATAATACCAGCGATCGTACGCGAGAAAACGTGCCGCGGGGACTTTGCATTAAAAAGCAATGCCATTCTGTAATTGGATGTAATTGGCACGAAAGTAACGATGGCCGGTTTTGTTGCCCGACGCGCGAGCTTATTAGAGGAAAACGGTGCGCCACGCGTGCAAATGCCTGTGCATCCCTGCGCGCCCTGATTCATCGCCAATTCCCCGTCAATCTTTCCGCGGACAACGGTGAATGGTAGGAACGGAATGAATGGGAGAAGCTCCTCTTTTCGTGAATCGATAATGAGTCAAGAGAATCGCCGGGGCCAGAGAAGTTTTGACACCAGTCGTTTCAGTCACTTCGATAGTGAACTCGACAACGGGTTGTGGATGTTTCAAAAGGAATTCATTCTGCTTCTCTTAATTCACTGTTGAATCTTATTTAGTTAAGCATAACCAGATCAGCGAAATGAACTGTCAACTATTATTCAACACAAATTTTAATGAATAGCATGGCGTGTAATGTTTCCTAAGGAGAATAAAGTATTGGAAAAATAGCACAAGTATCTTGGACTCTCTTATTCTATACATGAAAGCTACTGACTTTTAGCGCCAGCGTTCACTGCCATCTATTATCCTCCCTCGATATGGTAATTTTCAAATATGGCAACTCTATTGTCAAAAAGATTCTCGGGAATAAAAGAAAGATAGAAATCACTGCTAATGGAGGCTTCAACGTTGATCCCATACAGCTCGAGAATAGAGTCACCACAGATTCGTATTTCAATTACCAAAATTTCCATGGCGAAAGAAAAAGGTAAAGAGAGCAACCAAGAGTGTTACCTGGATTTCGTGTAAGTGACGCGTGGTCCACACTCAACTGTCCCGGCGCATGTTTGGGGGGTCACAAGAAATTGGATTCATTCCTCACGAACTAGCACGAGAGTAGGGAAGGATGCTCATTTTCCCCGATCGTACCGAACTGTCACGACTTTTTGTAGGACCGAGGCCGCGCGGGAGAGAGAAAGGATGGCGAACATTGGTCGAGGAGGTCCGCTCCTCGGGACGACCGGAGGTTTACTGACACCGGCGCCTTTACCTGCTCGTAATGTAAGCCAGGCCTCGGTTGATCCTTCGATGCGTCACGTAGAGGGGCGGAAAGGACAAACGCGAGTAGTTCCTAGCCGCTAATCAGCCGTTTTCTTGCCGTGTGCATGCGGAATGAGCACGGAACGGGCATCGAGTGGTAGAACTAGCTTTCGGAATATCCGATCCTCGCCAGTGACGCGAGACGACTGCAACGGTTATTCGAGCACGCTTTTAGATGATACCTACAGGCCGTCGAGAACGTGAACACGAACGATCAGTTTCTGTCAATAGAAACAGTTCCATTGTACCCCATTCGCGTTCGAATAATATTGCCACGAAGAGAATCGATCGATCATTGGGAAATTTGATCGAAGGAAAGATTTGAACTGTGTACTAATGCAGCCACGTGACTACTCACGCGAATGAGTACTTTTATGAACGAGTTCGTGTATTTATAGAGAGGGTTACGTGTGACTGTTTTACTTACGAGTTTCGATCATTCGGGGTGAGTCACGAGATAGCGCAGGGAGGAATAAGTTTTCAATAAAGTTTTTCAATTCGATGCACGTCCGATGCAATTAACTACTATTAATACCGCACACAGCCACTGGGGCGCTTTATGCAATGGCACGTGTCGCGACATCTGCGGTAGAAGGAGTGAATGAAGTTGTAGGACTTGGGGATTTCTTCTTTACGACCAGGGCCGGCGCGAGGATGGTTGGCGCCCTTATGCAAGAAAATTTTTGACGCCCCCAAGTTTTTGCACCTATTTTCTATTTAATATGTTTCACCTTTACGAGGTACAATAAAAAAAAAAGAATTACATTTACATTTTGTTTATATGCGAGTTGGATGCCTATATTATTATGTTTACGATATAGTTTTTAGCGCCCCCTTCGGCTGGGGCCCTTATGCAACGCATTACTTGCATAATGGGTTCCGCCGGCCCTGTTTACGACAGTTGATTAATTATCCTAGGTATACCTCGTCTGTGATCGAATTGAGAATCTCTTTCTTTTCGAAGTCGGTTAAAAAGTACATTACCTGTCGAAAATGAGGCTGTCTTGCCGATAGTCGCACCCATTGCACCCGCTGCACCTCGATGATAAGTCAGTCTCGCGATCGGTATCGTACGAACGTTCATGATCCTTCCGATGTTCCGCCACGATACTCCATGTTCTGTGGATAAGGTAGAACAGGTAGAGTGGTTTCCCCCGTCGACAAGGCTGCGATCTTGCGTTCCCCATTCTGCACTGGTGTTAGCCTTTCCACTTCCACAGATCTCCCACCGAGTGTCGCTTGTATCCAGAAGAGCACTGTTCTCTAATCAGTTCACCAATCACCTCGTTAATCCCTCCATGGCTACTATTCCAAGGGATGAAATTAAAGTGCCCAGGGCCCCACCATCGTCTTCGGACCCAGTGAACCGCAACAAGACCGTGGGACACTGAACTGCAGGATCCCCTCGCGTGCTGCTATCCCTTCATCAAAGTCAGTTAGCGGCAGCAAATGATGCGCGCGAAGAAACACTTTAGACACTAGGAAGCCCGGCAGTGGCTGCCCGTTTTTCGTTCCGTGTCAATCGAGGCGCGGGAGCCGCGGTACCCCGGAGAAGTGGCTCGCCGCGATCGTTGCTCGGATATATTTCACGCCGCTCCTTCGGTCTAGTTCATTCGGACGGTTGAAGAAAAAAAAACGGTCATAGTTCGTATTGCGCGTGGAATGCCCCTCCTTTCTCTACGCAAGATCTGTCTCATTATCGGCCAGATATCTCGCCCGATACGCCCACATTCCGCGGACAATGAGGGTTATTTTTCTCGCGCGATGCCTCACCGATATCGCCGTATCTCCAGCATTGTCTTTACCGCCGCGATTGTGTTTAGGCTTGCGTAATTACGGCGCCACGGCGACGTCTCTGCGGAAGGGACGTTTATAAAGCACAGGCCGGGCCCGGCACTTCCTCGAGCGGCGAAAGGATTAAAGCACGCCTTTACGGCCGCGGCTTTATTAAGATATCGTGGCATGCAGATTCATAAATTGTCCTTCGGACTTTTACGCGGGGCCGTTTTATGCCCTACGTGCCTCTCCGCGACGCGCAACAGGCTATTTCTAACATCGGGCCTAGATGCGAACGGCACCTTTATCGCCCGATATCTCCGATACACCAGCGCGTTATCGAAAACACGTTTCCCATCTTGCTTACAAATTCCCGATACCCGTTCGGTTGCACTTTCGTTAATTAACTCGAGCCGGTCGACGCCCCTTCACAATTAAACTCTCGTTAGAGGAGCTTCACTGTTAACAGCATTCGCTCTGGCTTTTTGTTTCCAACGATGTTATCCACGCGTTGGCGTCGTTCTTCATTGTGTACGTTGTCGTTCACGTCGTTAACATCGCTGTCCCCGGTGTCCTGAGAATTCCCACACTTGCTCCTCGCGTAACGCCACTCTTTGCGCACTCGAATGGAAAGAAATGGGCACCTTCGACACGCTGCGCATCCTGTCGCGCTTGCCCACCGCCCCAAGGAGTCTCAATTACATTCTTTAATCCGCACAAATTTCTTGCGAGTCGGCTAAACGCTCGGATCCCAAACTACCGATTGATTTTTTCCTTCCACGCCGTCGATACTCTGTAATTTGACGATGAGACGACAAACGGACGCACGCTAGCGTGAAAGATTCGACGAAACGAATCGGGCAACGGAGTGTTGATATTGGAACACTCGCGCGCGCGGAGTTGCGAAAAAAAAACTGAGGCAGACGGTAACGGCTAGAAAACCCAGTGATCCACTAACACGTGAAAAATTCCTGAAACCGTTAGCACGCTGCGTTACGAGCTCGTCTACTTGGAGAGTATTTTTCCTCCGTTTAAGGCAGTAGGTTTCTTGCGCCTTTCTTTCGTGGAACTGTTACTTCGTAACGCATGTTGGCGGATTTTCACTTCAACAGCCGCGCACCGCGGTGATTCTGCAATTCGGAACGCGTACCCGACACGAATTCACGGCACCATGAATTCCACAATCCTCGGACGGGTCGTAAACGCGACTGACCCCGTGGCACGCTCGACTCCTCGTATTTACTAACAAGAAATTAACGTCCGCGAGTCGTGAAAGCCAGGGGTGACCATCCTTCGAGCCATCGAATGTTTCCTTTCGATCGGTATCAGCTCCGCTCTGCTACGAGCCTCCTCCCCCCGCTGGTAAAGCGTGGTGAAACTTTATAGCCCATCAATTTCCTCGTTCGTGGGAGATAGCGTTTCACTTTCTTCAAAGTCACTGTCACGCGTGAACGCTCGACGAGGCGTGCTCCATCCAACGATCCTCGATTAATCTCCCAAGCGAAGGATCACTTTCGATCGGCGGATTGCATTCCCGAAACACTCGGAGACGGAACGCGAAATTGCCGTGCGCACGGGATGCCTATGGGTGCATCGGAGGGTCGGTAAAAACGCGCGTGTGCGAGAGCCTCGAGAGGCATTCACCGGGCGGGTTTCAAGAGCCGACTGCCAACTCGTGAATGCCTCGAGGTGCACGTGTGAGCATCGCCTCTCTCCGACGTTGGCTCTTCTCCTCTACATCTCGCCTCTTCTCTTCTACGTCCCGCCATCGACGTCTAACAGAAGGATTCTCAGACTGTGGGTCAAGCCGCGACCTACGTGTCGCACCGGTGCCCTGTGGGTCGCACTAAATACCCGAGCAGGTCGATCGAGTCGAGATAGAGGGCGCTGTTCGTCTGTCTCGAGTGTCCGGATCGCCGGCCAACGCTAGAGGATTCATCGAACTTCTGGGTAGCATTTGCAAACATCCACGGAGCTCGTTAATCGAGATGAATGTTACGATAAATCGCTATTTAATTTCTTCCTCCGTCTAAGATGAATCGCCAGGTAAGTTAGTAATCTTGTTTGGGCGAGGAGACGATGCTTGTATCTCTCTCTCCCGCGATTTGGTTTTATTGTGGAGCTTGTCGTAGGATATTTATATAAACGGGGAATGATTGTCGGTTTACGAGCGTGGCGAGGGTTGGATCATTCTGTTCGCCTCTTGATTTACAGACCGCGCTCGGATCGCCTCGGTGATCGAGGTAAAAGGTGAAATTCCAGACAAGCCTCCTCCGTAGAACCTTGTACGAGCATTAAATGAGACGGCTCGCAAAATAGACACTTGCCACGGCTGCGATCCGCGTCCCGCGCGATAGTCGCTGTATTCGGAGCGTTTTAATACGCCGCGCAATTATCCTCGCGAGCGTCTCTCGGCAGCCCGTGGCGGAGGACCTCTTCTATGGATCCATTGCTACATTTCGTTGCAGATGAAGTCCGTTAGGTCAGTTCGCTCGTTTCACTGTGATTCCATAATGAAAGGTAATCAAGTACCGGTGCACGGATAGGATTCACAAGAAGTGTGCTTTTCATGCCTGAAAATGGGGCTCCGTACTAGAACGGGCGCACGAGAAGACCCGTTTAATCAGCGGACCAGGGAAAACCGAAGAAAAACACTCTTTTCACTTGACGATTTATCGCTGGCCCCGGGGAGGGCAGCCATCGATCATCGTCATTCGGCTCCTCGCCTCGGAACACGATTCGACGACAATATACCGTTTAATCCGAGGAGAAGTCCTTCCGTTTTACTGTACACTTTAATCCCGAGGCATACACATTATCAATTATCCTTCGACGTATTCGAGTACCTCGCTCCCCAGACATCTGCCGATCCAATCAGTTTCTCAGTGGTCACTTTTGGTTTCCAGGGATGTCTCTCTTCGCTTGGCATTACGGCTGGATAATAACTCATGGTAATCGTGGACAAGGAATTCCTCGCGTGAAACATTGCCATTGTGCGGGGTAATTGGAAATTATAAGGTCATCGCGGTCGCTGAAACCGTGCTGCTGAGAGTGTACGTACAACGGGCTACGGTTGGGTCACGTCTCGCGTCTGACCTAGGACATAAACGAGTACTAATGGCCAATGTAAATCTTCCGCCGGGACCAACAGGTTTCGGCGTTCAACATCGTGTCCGCTGCCGCAGGAAAAGTCCCATCTCAGCGCCGACAAATTAAAAAGTATCTGATATTTATCTGGTAGGTTTCTTAATACATCTACCACCACAGATAGCCACATTCATATAGATTAAGAATCTCTTTCCATTTTTGTGTTTCCGATAACTCTTACGGTACTTTTTGTCAGCCGATTATTTTTCAGCACTCTCTCTGTATCTGCCACGTTTTTTTTTTACCGTCACACAAAAATTCAGAATAATAGTTCGAGATACAATAGAACAGCCTGCCAAACCACAAATTAATTTGTCTAATCGATTTTCTACAAACAATTCATAAAGAATTGCCTATTTTTCAGACCCAGTTTCTTGCGGGACTGAAAAATAGGTGAGTATTATTGAATTTTTTGCACGAAAACTGTTCTACATATTAATTTGAAATTTGGCAGGCTATTTTATAGTATCTTGAACTATTGTTCTGAATTTTTTTGTGACGGTAAACGTAAAAGCTTGGCAGATACAGTGCGATGACTGAGAGCGTTGAAAAAGTTTGGGGTTGATCGAAAATACCCTAAGGATTATCTGAAACCCAAAAATGAAAATAAATTTTTAATCTATTTGAATGTGGCTACCTGTGGTAGTAGATTACCGTTCCTTTTTTATTTAAAAAAGTTTTTCCCCAGTTCTGGGCGGAATTCGATTAATCTTTTTCAGAAAATGCGATTTTAACATTTTTTTATTTTCCTTAATGTATCTACTACCATAGATAGCCATATTCGTGTAGATTAAGAATATTTTTTCCTTTTTTTATTTCTGATAATCCTTAGGGTACTTTCCATCAACGCCAGTACCACCCGATTTTTTCCAACGCTCTCAATCAAAATTCTATATATATCTGCTATATTTTTTTATCGTCGCACGGAAATGCAGAATAATAGTTCAAGGTACTATAAAACAGCCTGCCAAACTTCAGATTAATTTGTCGAACAGTTTTTGTACAAAAGATTCACAAAGGATCAGCAATTTTTCTGCATTAAAGGTAGAATCTCCCCTTAAGGGTCGTTCTACGGCACGCCTTGTATCTCGCGGGCAGATCTAGCCGGCGTAACTTCGCGAATCTCCTCGCTCGAGACGGATTAGGCGTATGGCGCGCGAGATAAGTGATTGCACTCGTGCATCATCCTGTAAAAAGAAACCAAGGTCGCTTCCGGCTTCTTGCGCAACGCTAGGAACAAGGAAACGTTACAGTGCCTATGCTGATATTGGCTCCACGGACAAAGAACTTGCTCGACCACCTAATCAGCGTGTACCCAGCTAATAACCACCGCATCCTACAGTGACTCCATTAACCATGCCTCCGTGGATGGACAGGCGATAAGAATATCCAAAGGGAAACGTTAACGACTCCGCGATACTGTTCCAAGCCGGACAGTTTTCACCGACTGATCGACTAATGACTGCCTCTGACCGACTTAACCCGTTCCGTGGCCACCGTGGATACATAAATCGCCAGCTAATGATCGATAATAATCTCACGCTGATCGCCGACGAGAAAGGAGCCGAGTACCCTTGGCGTAATAGCGCGGTGAATGAAAGCGCAATCCTTTCGCGCGAGGCACTGACCTTTCCTAAGGTATCGCAGTATCGCGCATCGTTTTACAGCCGAGCGGAAAACCGCCCGGCTGCCGGTTAATCCGCGGGTTAGGATGGATCTGGCCGCGGTAATTCCATTAGGTCAGATTCACGCTTGACCTGGGCCGAACGGATACTTGTAACCATGTATCAACCGGCAAGAATACCGCTCCCTCTTCCGGATGCTTGGGCAACGTCGGGAACAAGGAAGCGCCGAAAGAAATGATAATTATTGGAGTGTGTACAGGAACGCCGGTTCGTAACCGCGCGACGGAAACCGCTGGACCGTGCTCTGATCTAACAGTGACGGATTTTGCTTTCGAATCCGTTAGCCCGTCGCTTCTGTTAATTCCCCGGATCGTTATTGCCTCTTCCACGACACCGCGCAGCCACTATCCATCAGCCTTTCACGTCGATCGCTCTCCCGAGCCGATCCATTAAGCGTTTCGCGCGCTGCCTCGGACTCTTACAACCAGTATCGAAGCAGATCCGAGGATTTTTACCGGAGGGATATTAAGGGAATAGAGTGTAGAGGTGCTGTAGGAAATGAGTGAGACTGTGTTTTTAGGTAGAATAATATATCTGTTTATTTAATTTCGCTCGCTGTTACTAGCTCTCGTCGAACCGAGCGGGCCACGCTTGGCCCCTCCACGCCGAAATCCCCGCCGGCTCTCCTAAGGGCGAACAGAGGTCGTGCTCGCGCCGTTTGTTATTGTCCGCGCTCTTTCCACGAACCTGCTACAGTGCGTTTCGCTCGCCACAAGAAGAATTCGAAGATTACAAGCGCTCCGTAGCGGAAGCGCCGCGTAGTCGGTCGCGTAAAAAGATATTGTTCGAAAATTACAACGTAGCTGCTGGAAGTTGGGCTTGATAGGCGGTACTCAGCCTATGCTGTCTCCGTGCGTGCAGCCTTCGCTGAGACCAACAGAAGATTCTGTGAGAAAGGCAGATGCTCGAAAAAAAAGCGCGTTAAGCACGGATAATACCTATAATACTCGTGTGACCGTGGTTTTGCATCGCGATGGCTGTGCACGTAGCCATGTACGGGAGATATCGTGGCTGGGAATTACGTAAGTTCCCTGAGAGAAAGATTGTCTTGCTAGAAAGCATGTCAATGTGGCAATCGGCGTGTTTTTACCGGAGTTTTCTAATATCGCCTTGTAACTGGCAATTCTTTCCGGTTGCGCTCGACTTGCCGCGCTGCGCGTCCAGTGGAATCGGAATTATTCTTTACGCGGTGGAAATTATTTGGGGAGCATACTGGCGTCCTGGTACAGTTTCTATTTTATAGCTCGACCTAAATTTTTCAGCGGAATAACGCGAGAGGCAGAGAGTAAACGGTTAATGCGTCGTCCTACGCCGAAGGCGGCTAATTAAACAGAGTTAAAAAGTTGACGGAGCAGGATCCACCGTTAACTGGAACAAACTGTCGCCCCGTATTCGTTCGCCCACTGACCCATAAATCCCGCATACGTTTATCCAAATTTTTCGAAAATCGTGCTGTCCAACGGTAATACATAGCTGGCCACCGGCGAGAACCATCCTCGAAATACCAATGCCCCGAATCTTCGGATAGGTATAGCGAACGAGCGGTCGTTGAACTATCGCTCTGACAAAAGTAGATCATCCCTGAACCTTCGCGTAAACTATCCTGATTATTCGGAAAATAATTCATGAATTAATTCAGTGGCCCACTCAGGAGGGCCCTGACCCCCCGAAGAAGAAAGAAAAAGGATATTAATGTAAACACGACTGAAGTGATTTGTAAAAAGAAAAGAAGACTCGAATTTATTCCTTAAATAATTTTTTATAATCTCCCAATGAGTTTCATTGAATTTGCAATAGAAATATTTTTATCCCTTCAACTCGGCACCCCCCAAAATCATCAGTGCGCCGCTGCATTAATTTGATTAATTTTAAAACACAGACTTGGTATAATAACACAAGTAGCTTGCGAAATACTACTACCTCGTTCAAGTGGGCGTTCCTTAATCATCGTAATTATTACAAATGAAGTGTGCATTGTAGTCAATGAAACGAAATCCATTGACTAGCTGTGCTTGGCTATACAAAGGTGCATTCGATTAGCGTGCGTTTCGTTCACTCTCCTTCTCGAGTAACATCCACCTACACGGAACGCAAAGGCGTACGAAAGATTAATTTCAATCGGGACCCAGGGAGCCTGAGTTCCATAAAGGAAGCTAATACTGCCAGACCGCGTGAGCTGTTCAAAGCTGACGGGGTGTAGGAACCGAGTTCAGAGAGTCGGGCAGAGTTTCATGGCGCGATTGAAAGTACTGAAGGTATCCCTTGGTGAGAGGTGATAAAACACGTTTTCCCGATAAGTACCGACAGACGCGTTGCAATTACGGTTATCTACAGTTAGGGTCACTAAAAAAGGCTCGGGTCTCCCGTCGGTCTAGTTCGCCATGTTAGATCGGCGGACGAATGCGTCTCAACTTGTACGCTGGATAGACGTATCTGGTATACACGGCAATGGCCGAGCCCACGCCCATCTCAGATGCTATTATATACCGTTATATATGTACATACATATACATACCCATCTATGGAGAAACATTTTGCCCACGCTTATGCTGATTTCCTCCGTATGGATTGCCTATTTTTCCTCTTCTAGTTATTAGAGCCACTCAATGGTTCTTATTCGATCGCTGATTATACAGACGTAGCAGCTACGTCCATCAAATCGAGCTAGGGTTCTTTGTACCAAAAATTCAAGAATAAATATGGTTACATCGGCTGGTTCATTAAGTGGCGATTCATTAGGAAGCCTCAAACTTCCCGCCGTCTAACTACAGCGGCCTCTTTTATCGACGTCACGCACATAACCATCCTACTTCGATCAATAACTCTGGCAGCTGAGAAAGTTGTACCCTCGGAATGCACGATTTAAATCCCTCAAAAAATATCCTCGAAACCGTGCGACTTCTGTTATCGAAGTAGTTTCCGAAGTGCCAAAGTGCGGGTGTTGCTACGTGATTATTCAACTTTTAAATTCGCGTTCCTTCTTCGTTCCCGCGAGTGTCACACATCCTTTGTTCCTGAATACTCCTGCCGATTCTTTTCAACGGTCCAATGTGATTTTCTTCAATGGCGCGTTACCCGTGTTACTGGCTGCACCCGGGGCCAGGAGTTTTTACTCACGCCGCGAGATGACTGCAGTCTCGTTCCGAGGTCTGTTTTGTTGCACAGGGTTTTTCAGCTGACGGCTTGCATATGGTGAAAGATGGCTTCCGCGGAGCAAGTCGGCCTGAACAAAACTTGGGAATTGTCGCTTTACGAGCTCCATCGAACGCCCCAGGATGCGATCACTGACAACACCGAGATCGCGGTTAGTCCGCGTAGCTTGCACAGCGAGCTCATGTGTCCGATTTGCTTGGACATGCTTAAAAAGACCATGACCACGAAGGAGTGTCTGCATCGTTTCTGTTCCGATTGTATCATTACGGCACTTCGCAGCGGTAACAAGGTACGTTGTCGCCTTAGGATTTGCCACAGCATCGTAATTTACAGCTCCACGCTCCCCTTCGCCGTGTGCTTCTCTTTTAAAACCTCCTGTTTCGCTCGATATAAACTCTGCCGCGTGTTGAATGCTTCGACACTGTTTCGCTTTTGTCACGACATATCGCTCCACTGTAAAATATGAGGCCAGCAGTCGTTTGGATAAAACACGAGAACGTCTTTCTCTCGGCTGCCGCGATTTTACCGCGCTTTTCGAAACGTCTCGTAAATAAAGTGGTATATTGCATTGTTGTATTTCTATTGCTTGTTCCGTTAATTTCTTAGTATCGTCAGCTGGTAATTGCATTTGTTGTTCTGTGAACGTTGCGAAAGGTGCTTGGATGGACGATTCATTGAATTTTATCAGTTCGTGGTTGCAGCGCACGGCTTTGAATATGCTTGGAGGCTAACACGCTTCCCAAAGTATACGACAGCTCGTGCTTGATTCGTTACAGGAATGCCCGACGTGCAGAAAGAAGCTGGTGTCCAAGCGATCCCTCAGACCGGACCCTAATTTCGACTTACTGATATCTAAGATATACCCGAGCCGTGACGAGTACGAGGCTCATCAGGAGAGAGTGTTGGCGAAACTGAACAAATCTCACTCGCAGGCTGCACTGGTGAATTCTATCACGGAGGGTATCAAGCTGCAGAGTCAGAATCGCCCGCAGCGGTCTAGAAAGAACGCCAACGAGTCTGAGAACGCCAGCAACGCGACTTCTTACAATAACTCGCAGAATGCCAGTGCACCGGCCACGCCGAACCCAGCGAACTCTGCGAATCAGAGCGATTCGTCGCAGAGCGCGACAGGGCCCCTGAACAACAGCAGCGGGGGTAATTCCCAGAATTCTAACAGCGTCTCCCAGCCAGCCAGTAGCCCCGCTGTTTCTGGTAACATCGTTAGAGAGGAGAGATAGCGCAGCGAACACATCGGACCGTAAGTGATGCCAATAATTTCTATGCTTCAGGCACGACTTCCAGGAACTCCACCACACCGTCGCCGAACCCAGCGAATCAGATCCCCAAGCCGCCCAAGCGGCAGAAAAGTTTGCAGAACTCGGAGAACGACTCCTCGAGCGCAGAAGCTGAGACAGGCGGTGGTGACTCCATGGTGGACACCGAGGGTGAAGGACCGAGCGAGCCTCTGATGCTTAACGAAATCGAGCTCGTATTTAAACCTCACCCGACAGAAATGGCTGGTGACAATTCACTGATAAAAGCGTTGAAGGAGAATAGCATTCGTTACATTAAAACCACGGCGAACGCGACGGGTAATTATCTGGTAGGGCGGCGCAGGGGCAGGTAACGGAAGATCCATAATAACGATACTCGTGCTTGTTTCTGTAGTGGATCATCTCAGCAAGTACCTGGCCATGCGACTGACGCTGGACCTGGACACAGAATTATCAGAGTCCGACAGGCTATTGAACTTCTGCATCTACATAGCGCCGTCCCCCGGGCAGCTCGTAGTTCTCAGCGGGTCCCAGACGTTGCGACAGGTGAACGACAAATTCTGGCGCGTCAATCGACCCCTGGAGATGTATTACTCGTGGAAGAAGACCTAGGGAAGGCCTCGCAAGTATCAGTCTGACGGGTGCTAGTCGCCGACAGGCTTCCAAAAATCAAAAACCGAGCATCTGTACTATGGCGGAGTACAGAGGAGAGAGTGCACTGTTATATACAAAACGAAATGAACGGCCGATATATTTTACTGTACTTCAATAGCCTTGATTATGTTCAAGGAGGGAGAGAGTACGAGGGACGAGTCCTTCGTAATTATCGACAGTGGTGCAATTATTATCTTTCTGGGGGTCTGGTTACTGGCGGTCCCTCGCTAGAGGGACCATAAAAACGAATAGATGTTTAATTATAGCTTCCCGCGGCAATCCCGAAGAGCACAGATTTACGTTCCCCGTGCAAGTTAAACTGCCATTTATCAGGTTGCATTACGAGAGCGGGTCATTGAATATCACTGAGGAGGACGCGTCGCTGTATCGTGACTCGCGTGTAGTATTTATCAAACTGTTCTCTCTTTTTCGCAGGTATATGTTTGAACCGGTGCGCCTGATCATACGCAATGTATGCCGGCGAGCCGATGGCCTCGATCGTTAACTAACTTATTTAAATAAGCCCCGAATCGCTGTGGACCATTCTGTATAGTTTCACGATGAAATAAAACCGATGTACATATACTGGGCTCGATTCTCGTCCAAATATTCCAGCTGTTCCTCTCCAACGTCAGCTTTCAGTCGTTCGCCCGCCATTTCCGTTTTAATTCGTTTGCCGATTCATTGGCTCCGTTCACCGGGCTTCCTCCGAATGCTCTTTGATACAGAAATCTAATTTTCCATTACGCCGAAGATACACGAGAAGTATCTTTGGCGTGGCAGGCAGAATAATCGATAAGAGCCGACCCTATCCCGCGCCCTCTTGCATTGCCACTGAACCGAAAATAATGCGAATACTCCACCTTGGTTAATGCCACCCTCTTGTAGCAAACGGGAAACCGCATTAAATCTTCAACGCAGGCTGTCGTGGTTGGGGCTCGTGAATTCGTACATCTGTTTAATGTTCCCTTCCTTTCTCTTCGGGAGTTTGATAAATTGGTGTGCAGGTGACGTTGCAGTTAGCGTTTCCATCTTTTATACAGACGGAAAGACTCTGATTTGTTATATTAAGTTATATTGCCACTGGAACAGAGACGGAATAAATTTTTATTTGAATAAAATTTCGAGTAAGGAATAAAAGTTAAAAAATGGAAATCGTCACGTGTGGAATAAAGTTTCTTAACTTTTATTCGTTATTAGAAACTTTATTTAAGTAAGAATTTTGCCCATCTCTGCCACCGAATATGTAGCTTCGTTCCGCGATAGAAGAATTCAGAAAGAAACAATGACTCTTTTTTATATTAATTTATATTGCCACTGGAACAGAGACGGAATAAATTTTTATTTAAATAAAATTTCGAGTAACGAATTAAAATTAAAAAAAGGAATTCGTCACGTGTGGAATAAAGTTTCTTAACTTTTATTCGTTATTAGAAACTTTATTTAAGTAAGAATTTTGCCCATCTCTGCTACCGAATATGTAGCTTTGTTCCGCGATAGAAGAATTCAAAAACAGAGACGGAAATTGAGCACGCAGAATTTCCGCTTGTCCCGTCACCTAGTCCCTGATTCTCTCGTCCTTTCGCAAGCCCCATCTCCATTAATTAATGAATTCAGAGGTAACGTTAGATTCGCAGCAATCTGGGAGCGCGTAATTACAGGGTACGCAACTATTAAACATCGCTCCTAATTAGCGCTGGAACTACAGTCTCGCGATGATTCCTGCATCGTGGCGTAGACCTGCTGCTTCATCTATTAATAGCTGGGTACTAATTGCCCTATTCCTCTCTAAAAATGGACAGCTGGTAACGAGCTTTGTCAGGAATTGGGTTGCAATATCGCCGCAGGGAGGATTTCTTTTATTCCATAATTACGTTCATTACTAGGCAGGAAGTACGCGTTAGCTTCGTCTACATTCAGATTTTTCGTATTCACCGTAAGACACTTTGCATCGTACCACCGTTATTAGATCCTCTGCCGCGCACCAGGAGGCGAGATCCTGTCGTTTTTACTGTCGGAAACACTGCCATCATCGCTCTCCTTCGAGTCCGTGTCTTTCGCTTCGGTAGCGGAGCTTCTCCCGCTGATGTTCAGCAGCGATACCTCTCCCTTCGCCCCATCTTTCGCACGAGTATCCCACAGGCTCTCGTTCTCTCCCACTTGCTCGTCCTCGCTGAAACCCTCGTAGGAATACTCTCCCTCCGATTCCTCCTCGAAAACGTCCCTGCCCATTTTCGACTCCTCGTCGCATTCCTCCTTGAAAAGCTTGCGAACCTCGTCCGAGGCGAAGCTACATGGAACAGAAAATCATCACCCCTGTTAACGATCCCATCGCACCTCCTTTTTAATCCCGTTATCAGGACGTCGACGGGGGTGTCCGCGTTGTTCTCTGTCAACCGAGGGAAAACGTCCATTAACGGGGCTCTATCCCATTTTCCGGTAACGCGATCGATCCCCGTCGCTGGCTAACTAACCGGGGAATACTAACGGCATCTTATAAGGATCCTTGTACCACAGCGGATATCCCGAGGGGTTGTGCCTCCCATCGGGGATCGAATTCTCCGCTGGCAGTGAATGCAGCTTGAAATGCGGAGGCTCGACTGTCTCGTCCAATAAAGCAGACACTTGTCGCGCGTACTCCTCCGTGCCCGCCGTTCTCTCCAACCTGGAACCTCGGCGAATCACTATCCAGCCTCCTGATTCAAGCTCTCCGTGAGTCCTTACTTGTGGACCATCTGCCTGGTGAACTCTAATCTCGGCGTCACTCTGAAGAACGACGAAGCGCCGGTTGTGGAGCTCGGAACTTCACCGGGTCTGAGCTTCTTCGAGGAGCCATGGACACCGTAGAAATTGCCGAAGTGCACCGCAGCGTCTTTCGGCAGGCTCGTGGCTAGCTTCTGGGCTTCTTTGGCAACCTCGCCAGGTGTAGACTCCTCGGTCGCTGTGGCGCTGGAGGAGCTTTTCGAGAAGTGAGATTTTTGCTTCCTTGTAGCGAACCTTGGGACGATAATAATCGGACATTAAAGTAATGATGGCTCGATACGTGGCGGTTGTTAGGCCAGAAGCAGGCCTATAGCTTGCTGGTCGATATTCCCTTCCGAAGACTCGCTTGCTCTCCATTACGTTCATTCAGGGCCTGCTGATTCCCCTGAGCTGTTTGCGCGATGTCTCTAACCCATATTTCTTGGGGATTTAATGAAACCTCCACTCGACGTGGATACTTTATTATAAATCTTACTACTTTCGCGAAGATTCGTAAGGATTCCTGTACTTTTCTGCTTGCAAAAACCTACCAATAATTAGCACTTTACTAGACATTTGATCACAGAGATCTACGGTTAATGCCTCGGAAGCTGTTTCCAGTGCACACCGAGTTCACCGTTCCTCGATTGCACTGTAATCTACAGAACGAAGGCCTGGGCACTCGTGAACGGGATGAAACGCTGCGACACGAAACGATATCGTTCCATCATCCACGATTGACACGCGTGTCGTCACGGTACATTTATTTCCGTTACGTTCCTGGAAAACTGTGCACGCTGTCACCCTGCGCAGACCAATTCATCGTGACAGGTAATTCGAGAGAAATCACAGGGCATCGGATACACGCAGGACTTCGTAAAAGTCGCCGGTTCCGTATCAGCTGTCGACGACAATCACATCTCATGAATTATTCATCCAAACGAATTACAGGTCGCGGATGCTGACTGCCGGGGACACAACGAATTATGCAAAAGTTTACAATTTCCTGTACACGCGTGTGCAGGTCTATGAACGACCAGTTTGGGAACAGTAAAAGTAACGTCATCCAGTGAACAGTTACTTAACAGAGAGAAGTCAATCCTGGAATATTTTAGGGGGTTTTTAAGGGGAATCCTATTTTTTGGGTTAAAAACGTGGCAAAATTTGATTTTTTTTGGAAGAAACTAGCGATTCGATTCATCTGAAATTTGGATTACGGTTTTATGCATCTCTGAGGAAGTTGCAGTTTTATTTTTATTAATTTTTAATCGTAAATATAGGCGGTGCGTATGATATTTATCTTTCAGGTAATTTGAAACAGAAAAATGAAACGGCATTTTATTTTATACATTTGATGAACCAGAACACCGATAAGTTATATATTTTCTGTTTCGCAAAAAAATTGAAGAATCTTGATAGCAAAAAGTAAGGTTTGATTTGACAAATCACCGCTCTTCGCAATAACTTCTTTTACGAAGAAAAATATCACGCACACCCGCGGACTACTTACAGTCGATCATGCATAACTCCTATATTTACGATTAAAAATTAATAAAAAAAAAAACTACAATTCATCCGAGGATGCATAAAAACATGGTCCAAGTTTCAGATGAATCGCATCGCTAATTTCTTTAAAAAAAAATTCCAAATTTTGCTAGATTTTTAGCCCCAAAAAATAGGATTCCCCTCTTAACTTTCCTTCAAATTTCTAGTTTCCTGCATTCCTCTCGCCTCGGATTATACACACCTTGGAATCGTTAAATAACACTCACTTTCGGAATTTCCCAATGAAAGACGGCGATACATATAGGTTATCAGACGTCGCTGATTTTCCTCGACGATCCTGCGAGATCCTAGTCGTCGATTTTACCTTCGACTTTCCCAGCATTTTTCTCGGCTATCGAGTCTTACTCTCTGCGAATTTATCTCTTCGATTAGATCATAGTTTACGGAGAATTTCTGACCGCTGACACTTCCCTCTTTCTCGGTGTCGCGTCGCTGATCCGCCCGGAGAATTAGCGTTCATCTGGGAGAAATCGTAGCCGAATTAGGGGAAGCTGGAGTCGATGATTGCGGGATTAAAGCCAGGCCAGGCTGTACCGCGAGCGTTTCAACGGAATTAGATTGGTAGCTGTGCACGGTTCGCAATCGTTTTAATGGAGCTACATCGATAGGGGATAGATTTTTCCCCCGTGTCGCATGGTCGTGCCCGCTGTCCAGAATTAACCGCAACAGCGGCGTTTCGATGGCTCGCGCGGGATTACAGGAGCACGGGCAGCTTAAAGGAATTTAATCTCGGCAAGGAATGCGCCATAAAACGGGTAGGAATCGCGATTCCCAAGGAACGGAGATTCTTTTGTGAACGGATACAATAGATTCCCCATTACTCGAGCTAATAGGGAATTTTTCGAATAACGAAACCCTCGTTTTTCCAGCGCCGATCATTGTTTATTTCATATGAAACAGCACACAGTGACTGGCGAATCTGCACGGCCAGATTTCGCGTGCGTGTAATTTCTAATAAATTCTCGACAGCTTCTTGCACCGCCTGTGTTTCTAAAGTTTCGATAAAATGTTGCAGCGCTACAGCGGAGCATCGGAGTAACGGGCGTTTCGGATAGTGGAGGTTTTATCGCGCAGTATCTACCGAAAGTTTTTTTCCGACCCTTTTTCTCGGGCCTCTTCCGATCCCTTTTGATCCCGGCATGCGGGTCCCCGAAACCGCGCGAAGAACGAACCGGTGAGTGTTAATAAACCTTCCTTTACCGTTGCGTATACCTGCTCGTAAGCACGTGCTGCGCGTCGGCCGTGTACCCGTGGCAAAGAGAAGCAGGACCCGTGATACATGTTGCCTCGTTTTTATGATATATCAGGAGCGCGCGGGCAGCTCGGCGAGGAGGAAGAAAGCGTGGGCAGCCCGGGAGGAGGGGATGGACACGGTGGACAGGAATGGAGGGCGAGTGTATCGCGGATAAAAAAGGGGAATAGAAGCGCGCTTATTTACGATCGGAAAGAGCGAAGGCTGGGTCTCGAATTCGTGAGCGGCGCGAGAAAAGGGAGCAAAACCGCGCCGGGCCGCGGCGCGATGCATATCTTATGCACGTGCCCGGAGAAAACGAGAAGCAGGAAAGAAGAGGCGACCCACCCCCATTGGTCCTGGCTCGGGCAGAAAATTATTTATTGCCCCGTGCATCGGGAGACGGTGAATATTTCAGAGGGTCGAAACTGGGCTCGGCCGGGCGTGCAATTTTTATTATTCCTTCCTCGCGCGGCGTGCACGATCGGATCTCGGAGGGAAATCGAGCCCGCTGTATCCCGGTATACTTGCGATAGGTAATTACCGGTCCGCGGAGCGCGATGAATAATTACTTCCACCGCGAAACCAGCCGCGATAACTGTTTCCCCGTGATAAAGGATCTCGGAGCCGAGGCGCGGACTCTCCGCGTCGCCCTGGCCCCGTTCCTCGTCCATCTGATTCCCCGTTACGCAAGCCGCCGCCGCGAGGATGACGGAGAATTTACACATAAAGGGCGGCGCGTTTGTATGAAAGACGTCGCGTATGGCGCCGCTTCCTGCTGCCAGCGGAATTTAATTACCCAGCGCGTCGCGGCTGGGACCGGGCTGCAACCGCTCGCCGATAAAAGTCCGCGGGGCTTCGGAAAGTGATTAAAGCAATCGGGGGCTTTTGCAGAACTGGACGAGTTTCAGAGGCGCCGAGGGAGGTCCTTTGATACGGCTTGGAATTCCTCGGCCGAGCACTTTTGTAGGTAATGCCCTGAAAAAGCAGCGATGCCCAATGCGAGCTGATTGGATTCGTGATTGGCCGGCTTCGCCCGAGTTCTTCTGAAAAAAAAAGAACTGCAAAAAACTCGACGCTCTTTTTTCCGCGGCCCCTACTCGATATTAATTAATCTTAAGCCTTCGACCTAGAATCTAGCTTGTACCCACGTCTTTACGTAGCGAATGTCACAGAAATCGCCCATCCGTAGGTTCTTCCAGTGCCGTGAGCTATGGGGAAGTCTGTCTACTTTCTCAGAGTTTCGAGATAAATGGGACAGAGTGGGTGGTGCCCGTTATCTCTCACTGTGGTCAAAATAACGCCTGTCCGTGGACACCGTTTCGAGGAATAGTGGATTCGTTGGAAGTTCAGTTATCGTGCCATTAGGGTTCTAAGGTAAAAGTACCTATTATGGAAAGAAACCCAGAGATTAGAATTTTCATCAAGTTCGAGTTAATAAATTTAGAAAATGTTAAAAATTTTAGGAATAAAAATGACTTTTTATAACCTAATCTAATGTATGACATTAATTTTATTAACAAAGTACTGATAGGACTCGTATGTACATATTATGAAACAGTATTTCCGGGCCTGCACCACTGTTCCATAAATTATGTCCTCATTATTAAACAAGGGAAAAACGTAAATCTACTGCTTTAAATTTATTTTGTTATTCGATTCTAGTTTTTAAGGTTTTTAATTGTATAAAGATGAAAAGAACAAAGTGAAATTAATTCGTAACGTGTATCAAATAATTAAAAAATGATGTACAAATTTATGGCAATTATTTGAATTTTAAATAAATTTTTAAAAATTATTTGAGGTAGGAATTAAACAAATAGAAAAATATTCATTAATATTCATTATCATTTAATAATAATGGCATAATATGCATACTGGGGAAACTACAGTAGAATGGAAGACGGGAGAATGTACAGTGAGGTCCATCCAAACCTCGCTGAAGGGATTCCAAAGAATAATTCTTCCTTTTAACTTTCTTTTTTACAATGTTCTTTTTCATTTTTCTTTCAATTTTATTATTACTTTTCAACTTTTTCTTCTGTACTTTTCCTTTTTCTACATTTTGAATAATTACCCAGTCATCAATAAATATAACCGATAACCACAAATCCAAACGACTTGAAATCAGCCTGTAACCACAAATAAAATCAATTCAATCGATATGCAATCAGCACATAACCACAAATCAAAACTTAGACACTAAAAATTAAATAATAAAAAATATACAAAATTTTTTTAAGTTAAATAATTTTATTTAAAATGCACTAAAAACTGAAAAATTTTGCATGCACGTGTTGGTATTATTCATTATTCATGTAAAGATCCATATATATTTGATTATTTTCAGTAATTTTTATGATACCTGGTACAATATTTTTTCTTATGTGTATAATATATATTTCTGTTATATTTTATTTGTAATAGTTACACCTCAAACATATATTTATAGATAGGTGTTCGAGTGGGTGTTCCGTTTTACCCCACCATTTGAGCGAGCCGAAGATTTCAATACCTTCGGTAAATATCATTTTCCGTCGTTCCTAAAGATTTTTCTTAGCAATGACTTTGATTTTCTTATAGTCTAATTTTCTTATAGACTCCTGTTGAAGTCTCGTGTCCTTTTCTCCTCCCGATTTTAAATTATCACCCTCCAAAGTTAAGCGTTCCGTTTTACCCCATCTTCCCCTATATCATTACTTATGTAAAGCTATTAATTTACGACAATGTACTTAAATGGGATTCTTTTTGATGGGTATTAATTTACGACAATATTTTTAAATGGGATTCTTTTTGATGGGATAGTATCTACCCGGTTGCCACGGTCAAGATTGGTTGAGAGATAGGTGGAAAAGACAGAAAGATTCGATACGGTAGTTTGAAATGTCAACAATTAAGCTCTCAAATAATTTAGGTATACTGCCTAAAATACATATCGGCCTATAATTCCTCACGGTAGCCGAGTCGCCAGATTTAAAGACTGGTGTATGTAACTAAGGTAGTCTTCCAAGCAGATGGAAAAATCCCACTAGTCAAAGAGGAATTGAAAATAATCCATAATGGCCGTGAAAGAGTGAAACAATATGATTTGAGAAGAATTGGCGGGATTCCATCAATACCTGGACCTTTGGATACTCTTAAACTATTGATTTTGTTAAAAATATCACCAATATTCATGTTGATATTTGAAAATTGAGTTTGAGTACTATTATCAAAGGTACCTAAGAAGTATAGACGGAACCAAAAAAGGATGCAAATAGATTCGCGATCGATAAGGTATCAGTTGCACTAGTGTTATCTAAGTGCATAACATTTGGTAATTTGTGGGATTTACGCTGGTCGTTTATGAAACTCGATCGACATAAAGATTAGTGCGTTTATAAACATAATGTGCTTGCTTTTTCCGGCAAATTAGATTAATCTCTTACTTCTACCTACTTTCCGTGGAGCTTTCATTAGTTCTCGTGTTAATTACAAACGCCTCGTTATGCTTACACAAATGTATACAGAATGAGTATTCATTTTATGTAAGTACAGATGGTAAGACGGGATTGGTATCGCGACATTCTCGAATGTATCGCGAAGCTTGTAAAAAGTTTTCCAATAAGGAACTGTATATCGAAAATAATATCGCAATATTTTTTTGTAATATATAATCATATAATAATGAGAAAGTTATGTCTTTGCAGTGTAATGCTAGTGGTAAGTAGCGCAGTACGCGACATTTATATATATCGTCATATCTTCTACAATTATTTATTAATCAGTGTGAAAATTGGTGAAAAACTTCCTTGTATATTAAGGAAAAACTTTGTCGCTGCAAGTTATCTGTACGTCAAAATTGCCTCGATACTTTTTAACGGCGAACGTTGAAAAACATGGGTTATGTCCAGTGTTACTTTTTAATTAAATATTACTATATTTTTTAACATAAGGGTTTTGTGCATACATTATACGGCTTCGTTAGAGTTTTCTGAGTTTTATGTTTCAAGTTTCATAACGATCCGTTAATATTTACTCAAGTTATCGCAATTTATGTTTAAAGAAATAATGATTTTGGTCGAAGAAATGTTTTTAGTTTATAATTTTTATCTCGAATACTAACGATTTGATAAAAAAAACTGTAAATAGAAAAAATGTGTGCCGTGACGAGCTTTACACGACTATATTTTTTAAAATACAGTTTAACAACATTTAATTTTCCAATTTTTATTGCATCCAATCCTTCAATTTATGAATATATATTTACTAAGACGTTTTACAAACTTAATTAAAGCACACTGCTGTATGTAGATGCTACATATTTTATAAACGAAGGAAATATATTACGCGTAATATTTCTATTCTACCGGTAGCTCTGTTCAGACGGCGAGGCCACGAGCCGTGATGTTTACGTTACGCGGCGTGCGATAACAGACGTGTATTGCCGCGCGAGGCCTGCCTGCTCTCCCCCCACCAAAGCCCATATTCGCCGAGGTACGTGACGCGACGCGGGGGTCATTCGTTTCGGGGACATCGTAGAATTAAGACGTCTCGATAGCTGCGTACGGAAATGGTACGCGTACATTATCTATCGTCACATAATTACTTCTATTCATTATTAGCCTTCTTCTTTACTCTCTATCGTCACTTGCTGCTACTATTAATACACTTTTGTCCCGAAATTGATTATATATCGCGAGAAAACCATTACATATTCGTCACGTATTCCCTTCGTTGCCTTCGTGCCGATATTTCTGCACATTTAGTGCACACATATCGTGTCTCGGTATTCAAATACATCACTTTTCGGGCATATTTCAAGTTTATTTCTTGTTTAATTGCCTTACGAATGTTTTAATGCTTTTGTTTCAAACAGACGTTGAGGCGGAAAACGAAAGCAAAGGGCAGGCGACGCCATGACAGTTGACGGTTAATTTGAACGATGCTTGGATAACGTCTGGTCATTCCTTCGAAAAAGAAGATGATAATACGTGTGGTATACGTATTTTTCTCATTATTTTATTGAATCATTGTTGGCTGTGAGGGTGATGGGTAATTTTGCAGTCTCATAATTCGATCTTTTCCAATGGGAAAAGATTGAATTATGATAAATTGTATAATTTTAATCAGATTTCTTTAAAACTTTTAAAATGGCGTCTGTAGATGTTTTCGAAATATTGGAATGATCGAATTCTATTGCATTTCGGTCGCGTTTACGTAGAATTCGATGATATTTCAATGATTTTTAAGAATCTATTTCTATGAAGCTGTTGTAATTGCATTTACGTTCGGTTTTGCATGCAACTTTTATTCTTTATGTTCCGAAACTGCGTAGTTGATCGAGGACATGCTATTAAAGCATGAATAATTAACGAATTTTGATTCTTGCCATGAATTCTAGATAACAAGGAGCGAAAGTCCCTTGGCTAGTTTCACGTAAAACAATATTTCCTCGTGACAAACACTCGATCAAACCACACCCACCCTACCCTCCTATCCTACTTATTTTTCAGAGATTGTGACCGCGTGCAATGCGGCCAAATAGAGTCAGTGTTTATGACGTACGAAGTTTTTCGTTTTGAAGAGCACAGTTGCTCATAGTAGAGTTTCGTTAACAATTTCGGGATACGCGAGAGTAGAGCCAGTGTTTTCTACGCAATTTATATTCTTTCACGAGCGTCGCGGCTCTGATCTTCGAATCGCGAGAATAGATTCAGTGCTTTGTTCGCCGATTATGATCTTCGGGGCGCGTTTGTAGTCTACTATTTCTTTATTTTTTTTTTACTTTTGAAAGAGAAACTCGTTGTCGGAAATTAGAGTCAGTGCGTCAGCTGAAGAGGAGATTTGTGCGCAGCATATTAATGGAAAGATGTAAGTATCTACATATGTAATTGATTTAATTCCTTTAAAGTAGAATTCATTCTTCAAAATTTTAGAAAGAAAACAATTTTAAACAAATTAATTTTTTGAATAGAATCACCAAGAAATTCAAAACTAACGAAACTTTTTATCATTTAGACATTATAAGAAAAAACTTTTGTTAATTTTAATTTTTAATATTTCATTTTTTCAATTTTTTTCTTAAAATGTCTAAATGATAAAAAGTTTCGTTAGTTTTGAATTGCTTCGTGGTTCTATATTAGAGTTGAAACAATCGTAACTTTAGAAAGAAATTATAATCGTGTTCTGTTCCTTCGTTACAGTTTGGACGCAGCTGAGCAGCTTGGTGACTTCTCCTGAGCAGTAGCAGGGGTGTTGGCGTCTCCGGCACCGGGGCACAGCGAAATGTGAGTGCGCATGCATTATGGTTCCTCTGGTCACTCAATCATGTCGTAGGACGTTTGGTCCGAATCGACACGAGTGACCGGTTGTATATTTAACGAGCATAATGACCACGGGTATGATAATCATGCCCGTGAATTGTAACATTTTTGTCTGTGTATATATTTATTAGACGAGGCTAGGGCCTTCTTGTACGCCGCGCTTTTTCAATAGAATCACATTATAATCATAATTTCCAAGATGAACGGTTCCTAACGCGAATATTTATCATTGATCATACATTGATGTAGATATTTATTAAATAATGCACATAAAGGTGCATAGCAGCTCGGAAGGTATTGGTACGAATATCAATACGACTGAACGTTAATTTTTATGTAGCGAAGAAGTCTGATACTCTCAGACTCCACAGCTACGATCATTTTGATTTAATGTGTAGTGGAACGATTATAATGACTTGAATTTCTTTTATTTTTCTGATACTACGTGTTCAAAAGTAACTTGATTTCTAAATGATGATAATATACATAAAAATGTAATTCCTTTCTTAAAAAGGTCACTCGTTTGCGTACACAATAGAATAATTAATTTCCATGTGCAAGAAGACAATTGAGGGTGGGGAAATTTCAGATTCAAAGTAATTAGCATGAGATCATACTTTCTTGTTTTATGAAATTTACTTTGACGATGGAATAGCCCGTTTTAGATTCTTAAAGTAAATTCTTCATGATTTAGATTGCTTTTCTTAAACAATTCAATTTTAGAGTCTTTCTTCTCTTTCTAAATGAATGTCGAGTAGAGTCCTTTTTCTTGATCTAAAGTAGAGTCCTTTCTTATTTATCTTCATTTTAAACTATTCACAAGTTGAAAGTCGAGCCACTTTGCTTAATAATGTAAAATGAAAGAATATTAGCCTGCTAGACACTATAGAAACTAATGATATTTTCTAGTTGAGGATTTTTAGGATATCTTTCCGTACTCATTGCCTTTTAACTCATCCACGTGCCCAGGTGCTACTTGGGTGGGTGAAGGCAATGGGGCACGATGACTTTCTTAACTAAATAATTACATGTCGGCGGCTAGCAAAGCGTTAGTGTATCGTGCACGCCGCATTTTCCACCTATGTGTGTTTGTGTGGTTAGGCGGTGGAATTTGCGTCGGTGAAAGATTTTCATTAAAGACCATCTTAACGAAACTATAACGTTGCAATAACGATATCAATGTTTCATATTCCTTGTTGCACACGATGATCATTCTAGTAAATAATCTGGGAATATGAAATTTAATCAATCTCGTACAATCAAATCAGATAGTAATAACGATTCATGTATGTACATAATACATATGTACAATGCACATTATCAAGTAATCCATTGTTTGAAATTGAAAATAGTTAATTGTTTTGTAAATCATACTTATACGCAATGGTCACTGCCTTTGCTAGCCGATTTCAGTGAAAACTGGTACGTACTTATTAGAGTGTGATTGTGTGTGAGAGACTGCTTTGCCATTTTTTAAATATACATAGCTGTTAGGTAGGATGGGTAACTTAGCTATTCGGTAGAATAGGTAACAGCTGTTCGGTAGGATGGGTAACCTAGCTGTTTGGGAGGATAGGTAACTTACTTTCTGGTACGAATGTGTAACTTAAATATAAGTAGGTAGGGCCGGGGCAGGTCATCGTATTCTCTGATCGCATGTTCCCCCCTGCGATGACCTGCTTTCAGGAAATTTGTGAGAAAAGTCGACGGCGAGACTAGCGCGAGTGGGGTATGCCCTCGCTTCTAGCTCCGCTATGTCGACTTTTTGACGCCAGTGGGACATTGCACATTGTCGCTGGTCGCGGTCGGCAGGACGGGCTTGGGCACGCTATTAAGGGGGTACTCCACTGTGAACGGTCGAAAAATCAAGCTATTTTTAATGATTTTTTTCTCAGTAAATACAACATATAATGAAATAAATCTTTTCGATATTTATTAAGCTACTCTTATATTATACCAAAAAAATTAAAAAGAATATTTTCAGTTCGTGTTACTTAAACAAAAGCGGTATGTTCGTAGTGCAGGTGATTTCCCGGCTTAGGCTGATCCAAAACTAAAAATTCGAAAAGATTCTTAATCTGTATAAGAGTCTCTATCGTCCGTTCCTCAATTAACAATTTTTTCCGAAAAATAACCGAGATTTTTCTCGGAGAACATTCGAGAAACACCATTATTTGGAGAACTTTTTCCTCCAAACAGGCGCCATTTTGTTATTTTTCAACAAAAATTGTTAATTGAGCTACGGGCGATAGCGACACTCATACAGATTAAGAATGTTTTCGGATTTTTTGTTTCAGATAAGCCTAAACCAGAAAATCACCTGCACCACGTTTTTGTTTAGGTGCCATATTGACGCTTTGTAAAAAAACAAGTAAAACAAATTAAAATATTTTTTAAAATTTTTTTAGTATAATATAAGAGGTGCTTTATAAAAACCAAAAAGATTTATTTCCTTATATGTTGTATTTACTGAGAAAAAAAATCCGTTCACTGTGGAGTACCCCCTTAACTTTCAGAAGGGCGGACCGCCCGAAGCAAAGAAGTGGCCAAAGAGCCGAAGATAGCCCGGCCAGTAAAACGGCCACATCATGTGGGCTCCCAAGAATGGCCCTGCATCCTCGGGTGCAGGGTCATTCTTCGTAGGTATTACTTTGCCATTATGCTCGTAGTAGTAGTAGTAGTAGTAGTAGTAGTAGTTTGGTTGGCCATAGGCTGACCCATCGATACCCCCTCCCCTGAAATTGAGCACACCGCGTTATCAATTAGGGTTGCGAAGAAGATTACGCGTCCAGTTAGTGTTGCGACTAAATGTTGATCACGGTTTGAATTAGCGTTGCGAATCGAGTATTCCCCGCGTTTGGTACCAGCATAGCGTTGCGAATAAATATCGAACGTGATTGCTTGTAGTGTTTCGAAAAAAGAGTCGCGATTGTTTTTGAGATTGTTCTTGTATTTTGAAGTAAAGTTACTAGAGTTTGATTTATAGCATTAATTTTGATTCATTGTATTCTTTTTATTAGAGTTGCGATGCGACTGAACGCGTTTTTTTAATTACTCGTTCTAGTTTGATTCTAAACATTTTTTTGAGTTAGTGTTGCGATGATGATTGATCGCGTTTATAATTAGAGTTGCGACCCCCAGCCCCCAATGCCCCAAAACTGTCCTGGGACATGTTCAGAGACATGTTCCTGGGGAAAAATAGTCCCGAGCAGCTGGACTTGCTGCGTATGGGACTCTACACAGCCTTTAGGAAGGCTGCAACGATTTAAAGTTAGAGTTGCGTATTACGAGACACAGGTGCATTGAATTTTTATTAGTGTTGCGAAAAATGAAACCACCCATGTGGTGGTTCTCTGTAGCTTTTTATATTTGGTAGAGTAGTGTAGCTGCTTGAGAGTATTAAGTATAGTAGAATTTTCAGTAATGAAGCACCATCCGGGAATTTTGAAGTTGTTTGAGAAATTAGTGCTGCGAGTAGTCCAAAGTCCTAGTGACTATGCTCGGGAGTTGATTTTAGTCTGTAATAAGCTAGCGTTGCGAAAGAAAGAAACGGTCCACTCACGGTTTTCTTGCATTAATGAGTGGACAATGATCATGAAGTAGCCCTAAGTGGCTGCACCATCCTCCTTCCACTCCCACCATCTACCCGCTCTTGAATCGAGTGTTTGTCACTAGAAATATTATTTTGAAAGTATATTCATATTTTGCAAAAAATGCCAATTAATGAGAAACTACAAGGAAATTATTGAGTTGATATAACAAAGCACCCAATGTGCTTAATATTATGAATATCAATTGCTAATTTGCGTAATTTGTTTTATTTCATGTATTTCGTCTATGGTTTTGCGTGATTTATTTTATGTCCTGTTTTTTATTGTGTTTATTTAATTTCCTTCCAGGCTGGTCTCACTATTACTAACATAACGTGGTTATACCTTCGTGGTAAAGAGACTTAATGAAACAATATATTTATGTTTTGAAAGTATGTATATTCATATTTTGCAAAAAAATTGTTTCCTATTTTTTTTTTTTAGAATATTTTTAAATTTCAAGTTCCAATTTTCATGGAATGACATTTGGAAAATTGTCAATGTGCTTAATATTATGAATATCAATTGCTAATTTGCGTAATTTGTTCTATTTCATATATTTCGTCTATGGTCTTGCGTGATTTATTTTATGTCCTGTATTTTATTGTCTTTATTTAATTTCCTTCCAGGCTGGTCTCACTATTACTAACATAACGTAGTTATACCTTCGCGGTGAAGAGACTTAATAAAATAATATATTTAAAAATAAAAGTGATAGTGAAAAGTAATAGTGAAACGTGTTAGTGCAAAGTGATAGTGATAGTCAATATTAACACGTTCTCGTTGTTGCTTCTTTCTGTATGAAAGCAACTTCGATTACTGTGCAGTAAAGTGCAATTATTCCAATCTTCAACATTTGCATAAAATTTTTTGATTATCTACTAAAAATAGGATTTCAGTTTCATCATCCTTGAGAAACAAAATCTCACGGAATTTTTACTCATACTTTTGCGAATGTTTCAGGTAACATCGTAGGTCCATCGAGGGAAGTAAGAAACACATGACAATTTCAGATTTTTATTAGGCAGGTCATTATTTAAATTTAAGTAGATACGTATATGGTTCGATAAGACTTTTATTGGCCACTTAGAATTAAGTAGTTTTTAATTATACACTAATTGGGAATGAAATAAAGAAAATGGGGGAAAACTTTTTACTAAATAATGATATATCATATAACATACTCTATAATAATATATCATTATCAATATTTTCACTTATAATTTCCCTCAAATATTCCCCCTTTATTCTTTTTTTCATTCCCAATTAGTGAATAATTATCATGGTAGAAATATACCTACCAGAAAATTCTTCAAATTTAAAACAGAAAGAAACAAAAAATGTTTTAAATTCTGCTTAGCTTCATCGCGGTAGCTTTTTACAGAATAACTCCTTCTCTTGCCCGCTTGCGGAGCGATCGAGAATCGTTCTGCAATCGTGCATCAGGGGGATCGATGGAAATGAAAATAAAATTTTGCATAAAAGGAGGGCGGATGGGCCGCGGTTAGGGCGGGTCTCCACTCGCAGTGCCTCCACGTGGTGAGACCTGGGCAATCTGTATTATTTGAAGTATAATTACTAATCGTATCACAAGTAACATTGTAATTCAATTATTAATTACATGACAAGTAATACGAGCCGATTGGCTGCGATCGTCTATCTTCGTTAATCTCTATTCCATCCGTCCAGATTCGATTCGAAAAATTTCTCCTACAATTTCATTTTATTTCTCAAATAATATTAAAGAAAAAGACTCCAATAGCAATCTTGGTAGAATATTTCCTAATGTATTATAAGAATATTAAACTAATGATATACATAAATTGCGCCAATAATCACAATGGCTATTCATACAAAGAAAAAAATGTATTATATAATATGAAGCAGATATATTTTTATACAAATAAATATTTTAATACGAATAAATATTTTATTCAAAATACTTGGCGCTGCTCTCCGAATTGGTGTTGCTAAACTGAATAAATACCTATGTATAAATTGCATTAAAATCTTTTTCTTTCTGTCTCAGTGGTGTCTTGTCTTGTTTTATTTTATTTATTAACCAAGACAATTAACCTGTTTTTGGTTTCGCAGTGCCAAGTATTTTGAATAAAATATTTATTCGTATTAAAATATTTATGTGTATAAAAATATATCTGCTTAATATTATATATTACATTTTTTCTTTGTATAAATAGCCATTGTGATAATTTTCGCAATTTATGTATATCATTAGTTTTGTAAAATTATTAATTTACGACAATGTTTTTAAGTGGGTATCGGTATTAACTCGGCCGCTAGTCAAATTTCTCGGATCTAGCGACGCGTTTAATATTACAATTTCTTTATAATATTTTACACGAGAGAATGATATTTACTCTTACTTATCTACAAAATTAAATATTCGTATGTGCTGAAACTGTTCCACAAAAGGGACAATGTTTCATAATAGGTACTTTTACCTTACGCCAAAACGCGAGAATCTTTGAAACCCTCGCAATAAAATCCAATACAGCACATTTCCATTGAATCACTTTCCAGATTAGTTTGTTGCGTATTGCACGAGAAACTACAGAAACATATAATTCACGTTCTACGAATTGCATTCTGGGTTACAGATGCTCGCGGATATACCTACACTGTGGGAAACACTCGGTTGTCTTTCTATACCTAACAAGCTGCACCTCACCGGTCATAACAGATGAAGCATCTAGTTTCTTCAACTTTACACTGGGTTAAGAACCAGCCTCGATATTTATGCCAACATCCTGTGTCCATCCATTCGCTATGTATTTCCAGAATACCCGAATGCTGACGTGTTCCTAAGAAAACAACACTTTGGTCCTTTTTCGGGAAGCTACTCCGCGACGAATCGCGCCCAACTGCCATTTTTGGCGTGTGAGTGCAAGGCAGCGGGGATCTTTGTAGAGGTGCGCCAGCAAACATCGCTGTGACGCCAGTATTTACCAATCTTAATTAGGGGGAAAACGAAAGGGATGGAAATGGCAGGGGTGGTGAGTGACAGAAATCGGCTTTTCGAATGCTACTTCGGGCGTCTTCGGTGGTTACCGACACTCTTCGTGCTACTCTTAACTCGTGCTCGCACTGCCTCGACTCAGTCGTTGACGCGCGCTCGTTTCGTTTGCATCGGGTATCAATGGTGCTTCAACATCCACAAGGTAACATCGCAGTTCGACTCTGAAGGAGCTGTGCTTCATCTTTATATCCCTCAGGACAATACCACCGCAACATGTGCAGGATCGCGGGGTAAGGAAGCCTTCTTTTCTCTTCAAAAAAAAGAAAAAAGAAAAAAGAATTTCAGTCGAAACACTGGGGACTTACAAAAGATTTCTAACAAACGCTTCCTTTGATCCTCCAATCGAATTCTCACGGAAGGCTGCGCCTGTACTTTGAATTCCTCGGCCGAAGCCTTCCAGAAGACCGTAGAGCATTCTTCTGCCTCTAGAATCTATAAACAGCTAGGCATCCTCGTGGAGGATTGCCGAGGGAAAAGTGAATCACAGCGCTTCCCGTGGGTCTCGGAGATTCATTTCCATTAGCGGTTAAGTCGAGATAAGATACGTTCCACTTTCCTCCAGTGTTTTAACTGTCTCTTTGTACAAAAAAACATCCTCCACGCGCGCAGAGTTCTAGCGTCGAAAGTTTTGACACGTCGACGAGCGTTTCATTTAAACTTTCCTCCATTCTATCGCAGTCGAGGAAGCGCGGCGTGGTTTGGGGAGTATCGAAAACCTATGACGCACGAGTCGCGAGATTAATCGCGCGGCGTGGCTCCCATTAAATTTTAATAGCGCAATAACGGTTGATCCCTGCTCTATTCGGCCTTGCTATCGACCGCTCCCGCTGGCAGCTTCCCTTCCCACCGACTTTCATTTTTATATATTCTATCCACCGGGCAGAGGATTTTTTTGGAGGAAGCATCGGCAAATATTTGAGCGATTGAATTTGTCGTAGTCCTCGGCGAACGGCGCCGCTGCCTCTATCCGGCCACGGTCAATATTGACTCTGGCCGGAGCCAAAGCCCATCGTAATAAATTATTGACTTCATGGAACCGAGACGAGAGCGCGGAGAGTCCTGCAGTGATCTGCATTAACCGTATCCTCCTGTGCGCCGACACTATTTGCCATAAGGCTCTGAAATTACCCGTCACATAAATCACCTTCGTGCCGGGATTATCGTTGTCAGCCGAGTCCCCGGGATATTGATAGCAGCTTCGAATCGACTAAAAACGACTGACGCGACGCTTTCCACTGGCACACGCGAAACATAATCATCCGCGGCTTTCGAGCACGACTCCGGGGGTTAACGGTGTAGTCAGCTACGTTTATCATCCGCTCGAATTCCCTTCGCTGTTTCCTAGACCTCTCTGTCCGAAATTGTTGGCCCCGGACCTGTTCGCGGGCACTGGTGCGTTTCGCGAACTAAAGTTTCCCGCGAGTGTATCGCGATCCGACGGGAACTTTGCCAGTGTACGCGCACTGTGCACTTTTCTGCTGGTCCGTCGGCACTCGATACGGCATCGGGGAGGGGTCGCCCACGCAGGAACGCGCACATGTGCACGAGCGCGCACCGTGGGCTCCTCGTTTCTCCCGGCGTGTGCGTGGCAGCGATTTACGGTAAGGGCACCGTCTGCTTTGTGTGTTAGTCACCGACCATGGGGGGTGAAAGAGACTGGCAGGACTCCGTTGGGGAGTGGAGAGAAAAAAGGAAAAAAAAAGAAACACGAGAGAAAGAAAAGGTGGCACGCACACGTTCCACGATCGTGCTCTTGTGTTAAACAGGCTCGACGTGTTTACTTTTGCATACACGCCGCCTGCGTGTTAAGAGCATAACCATTCCTGTCGTGGATTATTACACCGGCAATAGAGAGAGAGAGAGAGGCTGGTCGACGTTTCCTCTCTTTCCCACCCCTCTCGCTCCCTCGCGCGACGATTTTCTTAATTGCGCTTAACCAGCCCCCTTAGCCGGCCTGAATCGATTTCAAGGATATCATTCCGAGAGGAATCGCCGGTGCTTCGGTAATCGATCGGCGAAAGAAGCGGAGGAGGCCGCGGTTAAACGCTGGGATCCGCGAGCCGTCTTCTATTACACAGATCTAATCTGTGGAAACGTTATTTGTCCACGGTCCGGAGGCAATCATTCCATTTCCTCCAGCGTCGTCGGGCGGATCTCCAGTCGAACGTGGAATTATTTCGGATTACGGCTGATCGAGTGCGCGCTGCTGTAAATGATTGGATTGTAATGGTTTTGTCTCGTTCGGTCGTAAATCTTTCAGAGAACTGCAGCGCGGTGATAGAGAGAGAGAGAGGGGGGGGGGGGGGATTGCGTACGGTTCAGGTCGATGAGTTCGTTAATTACTTCCTTGTCCCTGCTTTTAAATTAACGAGTCGGAGGCACCTCGAGCTCCATTAGTAATTCCTTGTATCGAGTGGTGTTCGTTCAGCTCCGACCACCCCGGGTGGAAGTTTTCACTGTCCTCCGATTTATTTGGCCAAGAGGCTCGCGGAGAGAAGGGCGCGGTGGAATAGCTCGGTCTTCGAAACGCTGGTACGTGTTAGCCAGCGTTGGCTACGAGCGTTTCCAGGCGGCAGGTCTATTTGTTGAGAGACCCTCCCGTAGGAAAGGAGAACGAGGGGTTGGCAGTTCGATTGGGACACGCGATATATTACGTGCTCGGCACGTACGTGCTGACTACTTCTCGTACATCAGTAGGCACAGGCATAAATAGCTGCGAGGATGCGTGTGCAAACGGTGGTGTGCATTGCCGAGAGGGTGTGAGAGGGGCGGGGGAGTGGCGAGATCGGCACGTGAGTAACGCGAGCAGGCACGTTTTAACCATTTCTTCGGGCATCTGATTCTTCTGTTTCTTCTTGCCAGGTCTTCCTGGTTCAGATGAGTCAAAAGACCGATGAGTGTTCCTCTCGAGAGGCTATAAACGGCATTTAACAGCCGGCGATCCTACCCTTTCATTCCTGGAACATCTCCCCTTCGCCAATTCTTTTCCCCGGTAGTCGCTGGCTGTCGAGCTTCTTTCGCCGAGGTCGACTAGCGCGAGGAAACGTGTCTGCTCTTCCAACAAGTGACGTAACCGCGACAATTGCTTTCGTACGATCGATCGGTAGGTAAATGACGGGCAAAAAACGGTAGTCGCTTCGTTAGGTATTATTTTCGTAGGTATAATTTAAATTTTTGTATATTTAAGGGGAGATTCTTTAATGCAGAGAAATTGGTGGTTCTTTGTAATTTTAATTTTCGTACATTTAAGGGGAGAATCTTTAATGCAGAGAAATTGGTGATGCTTTGTGAATTTTTTGTATGGAGACTGTGAGACAAATTAGAATGAAGTTTTGGCAGACTGTTTTGTGGTATCTTGAACTATTATTCTGCATTTTCGTGCGACGATGAAAAAATATAGCATATATATATAGGATTTTGATTGAGAGCGGTGGAAAAAATCGAGTGATACTGGCGTTGAGGGAAAGTACTCTGAGTTTTATCAGAAACACAGAGGGGAAAAAAGATTCTTAATCTACACGAATATGGCTATCTATGGTACTTAGTAGATGCATTAAGGAAAATAAAATGTTAAAATCGCATCTTCTGAAAAAGATGAATCGAATTCCGCCCGGAAATCGGGAAAAACTTTTTTAAATAAAAAAGGAACGGCAATCTACTACCACAGGTAGCCACATTTAAATAGAATACAAATTTATTTTCATTTTTGGGTTACTGATAATCCTTAGGGTACTTTCGATCCACACCAAGCTTTTTTCAACGCTCTCAGTCATCGCACTGTATTTGCCAAGCTTTTACGTTTATCGTCACAAAAAAATTCAGAACAATAGTTCGAGATACTATAAAATAGCCTGCCAAATTTCAAATTAATTTGCAGAACAGTTTTCGTGCAAAAAATTCACAAATACGCACCTATTTTTCGGTCCCACAAGGTCTAGGAGGCCAATTTTTTGCCTTTCTTTAGGGACGATGCGCAAAAAACTACTTAGTTTTCACCGATGAGCATTATCCATACGCATTTATTAACATTTCACTTAGTTGTAAAAAAAACTTCAGCCATATATAATAATAAATAATAGAGATATGAGTAATCTCGTAAAGCGTGTGCAAAAAGAAATTGCCCCATGCTACGTACGATTCCGGGTGTTCCGCTGATCCAAAACGAAAAACACCAAAGGATTCTTCATCAGTAAGAGTGTGGCTATAGCCGGTAGCAGATTTATGAAAGAAAATTAAAAAATCACTAAATGGCGGGACTTTAGTTATTTTTGTTCTGTCGTAACGATGTTTTTCTATCCGGCGTCGTGAGAAAATGCGGGAGGACTCCTTTTCGAGGTTTCTTTTCTAGTATTCTTTAGAAGGAAAGGTGGGATAGTTGATCACAGTCTTGCTATTTTACTAAAATAATAATGGTTTGCTTTGTTTCTATTTAATTACTTAAGTTGTGATTCTTAGAGTATTCTCAATAAACTTGTACAAATTTGAGAGTTGAAAACTAATTTTCACGACTGAATTTAAAGATATTCCGGCAGTGACGTTATGCACAAGTATCCCCCGCTAAAGGGGAGGCTTTATCAGTGAGCTTTAAGAGTAAATAACATATTAATTTTCTAAAAAATATTTATTATCTTAGTGAATAACATTGAATAAAGGGAATGTCATAAATGGAAAGTAAACTATAACTAACTTTAAAGTATTACTGAAAAAATAAAACCGAAGGATGACATAAAACAACATACCTAAATGCATTCTTAAAAGACATTTCATTAGATATCATCTGATTCAGATGATGACGAAGAAAAGATCTTCCTTCTCACTTTCTTTGCCATATTTTTCTGTTTCATTAGCCGTTCTATGGTTTTCTCTGAGTTCAAGTATCCCTCAATGCACTCGATTTGAAAAAGGTGAAAAACTAAACTTACCTTAAATATTTAGATCGATCAATAAATAGCATTAATAGACGAGAAATGGCTGTTTTTACTTAACATATTCTAAATCGTTGAAAATGCAACATTCATTCGAAAAGGAGGAAGAACAAGGTGACCGAAATATTTACTTTTTGGCTGCAAATAAGATCGAAGCTTCTAATTACATCATTCTATGCTCCCGCAAGAAAACTGCAACACGAAGTGTTGCGATAATGCAATTCATTACCACGATAACGGGTCAGCAGGCACAAATTGCCAATATATTAATTAAAAACCTGATGCGATCATGTATCCCCGATGATCAACTATCCCACCTTTCCCCTACATATACCAAAACGGTTATTACCGCCGGTTAGTGGTCAAAGTCTGTTGGTTTATTCGGCACACAACATCAAGGATGTTTTCAAAGTTCCGCGCAAAGCTTACGCGTCTCGCGGAACGTAAGTAGACCGAGCGGTTCCCCTCGAGGAATTACATTCCTCGGGATTTCTTACATGCTCCGCCCTTTCCCGCGGAATCGTGTCGAGTCGTAATTAGTGCCAATTAGTCCGCGGTAAAATAAAGCACGGGGCGCGAGCGTTCGGTTCCAGCGCGACGATGCAAATAGAGAAATCCCCCTCGGTACGAAACGAATGGCAAATAACAGAGCCGGGGATTCCTGCTGCCTCGGAACAATCGGTGAAAAAAAAAAAGAAGCGGGCTCGCATACGCCGGAGGAATCATTGCAGCCCCGTAATCAATCTTACATACCAGCCGGTGCACGCACGCAAAATAATTAATTAGCATTCGCGTTGAATCAACATCTCTGCCAGATCAATCGCGGCTAACTGTAATCACGAATCAACCTTTTTCGTTCCCCTTCGAATTTGCACCGTTACGTTGCGCCATTGCCGATGCAACTTTAAGAGTCTTTAACATCCCGTCGCTTCTGGCCAAATATCTGTGCGAGTGCCAATAGCGATCGCGAGTGGCATGGAAACGAAAAAGAAGTCCTCTGTCCGCGGCGGAGGATGGAGGAGGGTAATCGGGCAGCAGGATTCAGATTCACAGTTGCATCGTGCATGAACACGCTTCGGTTCGCGATCCCGCTGGCTGTTGCATATGCGATCATCGCCGGGGCTTACCAAACCGGGCACGATCCGAATTTTTCTCGCCGATCCCGTGTACCGCAAACCAGACGGTCGTGCACGGATTCGGAAAAGCCGCGGGGCCGCCATCCAGGCTGCGGTTACGGTACACAGCATCCTTTCGCGAATATAGTGACATAATAGGCAAACGTCCAGGCCGATGCACCGTTATGCAGAATGGTGCTGAGGTCAAAGAGCCGGGCTCGGGTTGGGAGGGAAGAAGCGGAGTCTGGGATGCATGCGTTCGGAGTGCATCGGATATGCTCGTTCGTCCGCCTCGCTCATGAATATTTCAAGAGCCCAGAGATCGCCGGATTGTGCAACGCGAAAATACGGACGGGTGAAGTTTCGCGCCGCGAAACAACGAGTTTAGCCATTCGCGAACCTCGCTCCGGTACGGATTCGATTTTTCAAAGCCGGCTCCTCTTCGGAGGCCAGGAAACACTTTACGAATTTTCTTCCGTTAGGGTAAACACACCGATAAATGGACTCTAAAAGAAGTCTAATTAATTAGTTGCTTATTTTAATAATTTATTTTCCTAATTTTAGTAAAAAATGGCCATTCGCATTACGAATTTTCTTGTTAGGGCAAACATACCGATAAATGGACTCATAAGACTAATGAATGAACACTATTATAAAATTATGTTTGCAAAGCAAGAAATTAAAATAAGTCTCTAATTAATTAGTTGCTTATTTTAATAATTTATTTTCCTAATTTTAGTAAAAAATGGCCATTCACGTTACGAATTTTCTTCTGTTAGGGCAAACACACCGATAAATGGACTCACAAGACTAATGAATGAACAATATTATAAAATTATATTTGCAAAGCAAGAAATTAAAAGAAGTCTCTAATTAATTAGTTGCTTATTTTAATAATTTATTTTCCTAATTTTAATAAAACATGGCCATTCACTGGTACGCGTTCGTTTACTGGTACATCCGCCCCGCTCAAAAATCCCAATCGGAGTACCCCAGACTCCGAATATTTCCAAGGTCCTCCGAGATCAATTATCGCCGCGGCGGAACGCTCAACTTTTAATGCGGCTCGTCAGTGTTTTCTAAATTTCCCTTTCGCGGCTGACCACTGAATTCAATTAAGGAAAGTTGCCGCCGCTCCCCGCGACGTAATTTATCGGGTTGTAAAACGCTACGTTTATTCCTCCCGGCTGGATCGTTCACTCCGCAACGTTGGCGTTGCGCAATTACGGGACGGCGTTAAATAATGCGCATTTCTAATGCCTCTCGCCGATGGCGAGACTGGTATCGCCCGTGTTTCAATGTTGTGGCCATTGACACTGACCTAATAAGGTTTAAATGGATTGTTCCTGAATGTCCATTGAACGCAGCACGCGTCTCCATTGGGGTGTTGCGAGCGTATGCACGCATTTAAATCCAGCTCGCATCTCGCTGCTCGCCGTTAGATCATTCAGGGGGCGTTTAATATATACCCAGGAGATGGAAACAGTATGCCCGGCGTTCTTCTAGCCTTCTGAATTGATCGGTCGATAAATTTCTGTCGCCGACACGTGTTTAACTAACCGATAAAACGCAGCTTTCGCTTTATCATATCTCCGGTGCGCGCGCGGCATTTGCATTCTAGGGATTCCTGCGTAACGATAGACGACGGGACACTAAGTTGCACGGATCGAACCGTGTAAATTACATTCCTACGGGACCCACGCCGATATGCTTCGCCGCGGCGCGCTACGTCCGTTATGGAAATGGGAATTATAAATTCAACTGGCGTCGGTAGTTGCCAATCGGCTTCTTCCTTTTCACTTACAGCTATGCAGCGACTTTTGCGCATAATCAGCCGGCCGGCATCCTTTTCATTATTCCCTTGGGTGCCCTGCGAGTACCTAAAAAGGGATAAACGCGACGATGTTGCCGAGCTTAACACGCCCAGGTCCCGGGGAAATAACATATCGCGGGAGAATCGTGCCACTTTTGCGTCGCCTCGTAAAATCTAATGTTATTGTTCCACTGGTTGAATTAATCCGGCGGGGTTATGTGCCACTGGATCAATCGGCGCTTAGGCGAGCCAGGCGATCAAGTTTTTTCACGTCCTCCACTCGTGTCTCTTTTTCCCGTTCGCCGCGAGAGCCACTTGTAATTGGGACGTTTCGTACGAGAGGGTAGAGAGTTCTCCCTCTGCGGGAGAACAATGGGAGGAACGAAAGGGAGCCACACGGGGGTCTCAAAATAATTGATTGTCGCTTGGAGGCAGTCTCTTCAAACATTTGAGGTTACTGGATTCAATGGGACGCCTCTAGTGGACTTTTAGTGGCAGTATTTAAGGGAACATTGCCTGGCGACTAAATTCAACCGATATCCGTTGAGGCGCGAATCCACGATGAGACTTTATGCGAGGCAAAAATCTGGAGGAAAGCTGAATTGAAATAATGGAAATAGTTGCGAGGGATGAGATTTTGGGAATCGTCTCATTGGAGCCTAACAAGGAAAAAGCCTCATCCTGGAAATTCAAAAAATTCTGAAATTTTGTGAATACGTAGGCAATTTTTTCTTTTCTGCCCAAATTTACTCGAAGGGGGTGAAATTAACTCCTGAGAATTCGGATATTTTCCGATTTTGTGTTATAACTCCCGAACTGTAAGAGATAGAAAAAAATTTCGAGACAAAAGTTACTTATTTTAATTCGATCTATCATTTGGTAAACAAAAAAAAATTTACTCCAAAATCGGAAAATATCCGGATTTGTAGGAGTCAATTACACCTCCTTATAGTGAATTTGAGCAGCAAATAAAAATTCCATTATAATCGAAAGGAAATTCCCTACATATTCACAAAGTTCCTAAATTTTTTAATTTTCGGGTCCGGGCATCCTCCCTTGTAAGTAGGCACTCAGGATTTAATTTCGGGGGGAGCCGAGTTGAGCGGATATAAATATTTTTAATGAAAATTCACTGAAATTCATTCGATGATAAAAATTTATTTAAAGAATAACATCCAGTTTTCCTTTCTTTTTACAAAGCTCTTGCATTACTCCAATCGTGGTTACATTACTTTTTCCCTTTTTCTTTGGGGGGTATCCCTCCCTCAGAGTGCGCTACTGCTCTAGTCTTTTGGCTTAATCTATAAAAAACATTATTTAGCATAACATAATATAAAACCGTAAACTTTGGAAATTAAAGATATTACAAATTATTTTTTTGTAAATTTAATATTAGCTGTAAAATAAAAAATTAACTTCAAATTTACAAAATTGATGTTTTAAATAAACTGTAATTACAGCGGATTTAAATCTTATAGTTTTAAATGATATTTCAAACTTATTAGTTTTTATTTTATTTCTAATATATATATATATATGTTTATTTTTTAAATTTGTTTAGGAATTGTAATTAGAAGTTAAGCCCTTAACGGTTGAAGCTGAAGAAATGTTATTATAAAAAATATATATATTAGAAATAAAATCAAAACCAACAAATCTGAAACATCTTTTAAAAATATACCTAAGATTTAAATTCGCTTTACTTACAATTTTATTTAAAACATAAATTTTATAAATTTGAAGTTAATTTTTTATTTCACAGCTAATATTAAATTTACAAAAAACTAATTTGTAATATCTTTAATTTCCAAAGTTTCCTTTTCTATATTATGTTATATTAAATAATGTTTTTTACAGATTAGACTAAAAGATACAGATTTTACTGCAGCTCTCCGTAATCGCTGAGCCCTTCACGGGTATTTAAAAAAAAAAATATTGAAATCCGTCAAGATTTGCGCTGTCTAGCGATTCTTATTCAAAATCGCACACTGTGCGACGTGGGAATCGCGTGGATCCGAGAGGAAATCTGAGAGATGCCAGTCTCGCGAGCGAAAACGTAAATTACGCATCAATCCCGATGATCGACCCATCGAATCGAAGGTAGCTAACGGTTACTCCACAGTCGCTCTCGGCCTCCAGCTGCGTCGCCGTTAATTAATCGGCCAAAGTGATTAGCCAAAGACGACGCTGATTGTCCTGAAAAAGAAGAGGTTCGCTGGCGCGTCACTCCGCGTGCTTGTTCGCGCGTACTCGCGAACACGACTGGATTAATGATGCCGAAGCCATTAAGCGAGATTGACGAGCTATGCTTAACGGGAACTGTTTGACGCGGAAATGGCCGCAAAAAGGAACTGGCCGCATCGCATTACCCAACGCGAAAATTAACCAGACCCGTTCTACGCCCTTCCTGCCGCAACCTCGCGATCCAACAAAAAGCAAGCGAGTACGTTTCCTTGGCGTCGGATGTTCGAAGTTGACGCGTGTGCTCTCCGACTTGCTCCGATCATCAAATCGATTACGAAACTCCTCGCGCGTGTACATACACATCCGCGATAATATTCGCAGAACGCCGAAGATACTCGCCGATCGTTAACATCCACCGCAACGACGCCCAGATTATGAGAAATATAACGCGGCTACGCGAAACCCGCTTGGATGAAGTTATACGCCCGAAGCAACGAGTTCTCGACGGCTCCGCTTCGATAAAACTGATTAGCCGACAGTTTAAGCGACATTGCCTGGCCATTTACATCCGCGCCGATGCTCGTTACGTTTCCCGCTGGGTAGATTCTAAGTATCCACCGTTTGGGTGGCAGAGCCTCGCGCCGGCACGTAACGCGCGTTACGTAAACGTGCCTTTAACGCTCCGAAAATTTGCCAGGGGTTGGAAAACACGGCGATTTACGCGCGTAATTATCGTCGACAACGCCGGTTTCGGGGGTTCCCTCGCCTCTCGCCGAGCGTTTTTCCCCGGAATTTCTTACCGCCGTTCGCGGGAACCATGTAATCAAACTTCACTGCCGAAGATGCGTAATGACAGGGTTAGGGCTAGCGCGGAATTAACGATCTGGGAATGGAGGTTCGGGCAAATCCCTTCCAATTACGCTTCACGTGCCCTTCCGCCGCGAAGCCTGCACCGAGTAATTCCACGGCTGTTACTTTTAGTCCTTTAGCCGGTAATCGCCGCTATCGATCATCGTTCCGGGGATCTTTATCCCCGCCGGCAATGGAACGATAACAGAGGAACCGGTAGAATTCTAACTCTCCGGCGACATGGCGTGTGTCCCGTGGAATCGGCTACGTTGGCTAATCCTGTCGCGGAGCGATAACTAGTGGCAATTTCCGTTTAATCGGGCAATAATCCGATTGAAGCGATCGCGCGAGGAGCATCCGCCGATTCGGTGCATCCGACGATCCCGCCGGGGATAATGGCTTTTGTTAATCGCGATCGGGGCGGAATGGAGCTGGTTCAGCTGGTAGAGGCGAGTCAGACTACCCGGCCGAGTCCCTTCGTCCTTTATTTTTTTCTTTCCTGGCGTGCTGCTTGAATGGGGCTCGCGTTAGGTCCTGCGGCAGGAAGGCAGGGACGGGGAGAGAAGGCGAAAGGGATCTTTGAGACAAATGGAGGGGGCGGGGAAAGGAAGCGAAGGAGAGGAAAGAAGAAGAAGAGAGAGAGAAAAAAAAAGAAGGAAAACATCCAGCGGATGTTTCGGACGCGTCTGGCTAGCTCCACCTTCCCCGTTCCCCGGTTTCGACGTTCTTTTCGCCTTCGTTTTATTGTACTTGGCCCCGGCCCTTCGCCCACCCTTGTTCCTCGCCTCTTTGTACTGTTTCTACGTTTCGGCGAGCGATCGATTCATCGTCACCGCCGCGGCGACAGGGGTGGAATGCGGCGTGGATAGAATTTTTCTCGCTTAGATATTCTTCCTAGCGTCGAGCTTCGGCCGAGTGGACGGTTCTCTAATCGCGTCGAAGGATGCGTCGCACGTGTCTAATGTTCAACGAGGAAGTATCACCGTAACAGAATAGGGCGGATTATCGAGAGGAGAATTGGATTCCCCGGTGTAATCTACCAGCATCTCCGGCTCGGTTAACAGGTGCGCCCATTGTCGGCCGTCTACGATCCCGTTCTACCTGAATTGTCCGCTGGGGATAAGGATTCCCAGCGGAAGCTGGGCCTGGCTCGAAGAGGGTCAGGTAGCAGCGCGTGCTATTCGGCCACCATAATACGCTTCAGGGCTGTAATCTTCGGGATTCCGTGGCAGACTTGGGCCAGCCTACGGATTCACACCTCGGATGGTTAAAAAACTTAGCTACCTCGTGGTCCATGAATTTCTAGAGGATGCTTAGTCTCTTGATGACTTCGGCGCAGGGTTTCTTCCTGCCGAGTGTCTGCCGCGATTTAATCGAGCGGGGAGCATCGGGGTGCAAATCACACGGATGGGAGTGTAACGATCTCGTTAAGTTTTCTCCCGATGGTTCGTGAGAAGGAAATGTCTGGCGGCAGCTCGTAAGAACCGCATTATACATTAGTTGGAAGGTGGTTGTTGATGGCACGTAACACGGTTGTAGCATCACCCTCTCCGCCTTTCTGCGAGACTTTTTATCTAACGATCCCTCGGTCCCTCCCAGGCCCGCTGTTACGGAGTCTAAGCGCACTCTGATCTCCCGGGTACAACTCGCTCCGCTTCCTGCTCTTCCTTTCCCTAGATTGCCTTTCTTTTTTTTCTTCTACGGGCTTCTCGGGAAGGATCGCTGGATGCTCCCCCGGTTTCTTTCGATCAAACCTCCGAAGTTGGAGGTACGAGGCGGCCTCGGCTGCAGCGGGATACCTGGAATCAGCTCGAAACTAGCCAAGCAATACTGCCTGGCTCCCGGAGAGCCGTAATTTCGATTCCGCTCGCGTAATACCGCAAGCATGCGCGGATATCGCCCCGGCGAGGGGCATGCTTGTATTAATTACACGCGCGGATCTTGGAGATCCCCGAGCATTTCGTCGAGAAAGTGACCGGGTGGCCTGTTGGACGGGCTTATTGAAATTCTCTGGTTCGCGGGACGAAAGTGCATTCCCCTCCGCGCAGGTTGTTCGCTTTCAGCATTCCTGTCGAAGTATACAGGCTTTTCTGTCAGCCGGCGCGAGTGGGAATCGTCGGTTTCTGAATAGCCGTCCAGCCTCCGACACCTCGAGGCTCCGAAGAACTCGATCCCCGGGGCTCCGGCGCTCGGCCGTGGAAACGGAAGCTTCTACGAGGAACGAAAAATAGAAGTGACGCGAGAACGAGATTCCTCGGATCATTTACACTTCCTCGTTCTATCGTACCTGCCGCGGACACATGTGAGGTTCCGTTAAAACAGACCTCGAGCATTGCCACGTTCGAGGCACAGCATCCGTGGACCACGTGTCTCAACATCTGCGCTCGATTGTGCTTCCTGTTTCCAAAGTGGAAGAGTAGTATCTCGGCAGAGATGTGGCACTTTGTTGACACTATTGAACGCAGCGGTCCGAATCGCTGAAAAGGTGGTCAAAAATCCTTACGTACACGTTTCACACTTTATCATTATGGAGATGATAATTAAGGGATTTCTCCAGGGGTTAATTCCAGGGTTTTTTGAGGTCGCAGAATCTGATCCAGGGTCAGGATTTTTATTAGATTAAATCTAAGCCCTGTAGATGGGGAGGAAATGTCGATAAAATGATTACAAGCGATTAAATACGACCATCGTATAATTTCTTTTATTTCAGTTCCCTAGTAGCATTTATTGTTGGAAATTTGATGACCAACTAATTCCCAACTTGGGGATACCATGGGCCAACCAGAAATGCTACTAAGGTTATTTATAACAATTTATATATTTCAATAACATAGAATGAATAAACAATTTCATTTTATGGATAAATGAAAGCATTTCCAATATCTCAAGTGTGAATTCATACAAATTATTGAACTTCTATTTAGTTTCCGCGTGCTCAACAGCTTTGGTATCATAAAAACTTTATCTCTATTAATTTATCAAAATTAGACGCCGTAATTAGCTTCAAATAACGTAATCAAATCAGACACTACTGTTAAACAAAAGATAACATTATTTTATCGACATATCCTCTCCCCTACAGTTCTTAGTTTCAATATAATACAAACGTTGACCTGGGAATCAGATTCTGCGACCCCAAAAAAAAACCGGAACGACCATCTTCGTAATAATAAAGTGTGAAACGTGAACGTAAGAATTTCTGATCACGTTTTCGGCGATTCGCACCAATGTGCGAACGGAGGATCGGAGGAGGGATTCCTCGAGCCACTCTTTACCCGTTATTCCCGCAAGAAGACACTTCCTCGGACAGTCGCAGGATCGAAGCGGAGGCAATTACAAGGTTCGCGCGAGGAGCCCTGGTTCTCGGTCCGCCGATCACTCTCGCCGATCGGACGCTCGCACGCTTTGACAAATTCGCCTCGGCGACAGGATTATCTTGTCGCGGGAGCGAACCGATTGATCATGCCCGGGTTTTACAAGCGTCGCTTGGTTAAATTAATAGCTGAGCCCGCGCGACGCCGCGGCCGACTGTCATTACCCGCCCGTTAATTGCCCGCGAGTCAGAGACTTTCGTTTATCATCCAGACGCACTAATCCAATTAGCTAATTAGCGGCTCGCGGCCCTATAAATACTTAACCGCGGCAATTAGCGTGCCCATCGGTGCAGTGAGAGAGGCCGAACACGCCGGATGAAAAAAAAGCCCCCCGTGGGTATCTGAGATCTAGCCGAGTAACTGGTTCCCCCACCTCGCGTGGAACGTTCAGAATGTTCAAGACGTTACACGCCGCGTGAAACGCGTCAGATATACGGCCAGAAGATACTCGAGCCTATTATAGAGCCCAACGGAGAAGGACTGCGCGGCCAAAACAATGGCCCCCGGCAGGCTTGGCCCTTTCGCGGGGAGCCACGCATTGTTTGGCTTTCCTCTTTCGGTTTCTCCCGCTCAGATATTCACCGTGTTTCTCCTCGATCCCGTTCTTTCGGTACCGTAGACCCACGATGGCAAGGATATCAACGCCTCGGGTTCTCCTCGAGACGACCGTTTTGCCCTCGGCCTCCACCCCCGTTTAGAAGTCTCGGAAGCCGTAGATTCCCGGCCGAATTCTCGATGGCGACGTTTCGAGACCCTTGAACGGCTCTATTGTGCCCCGTTTGGGGTGCGCGTGCTCCGGGTAAATTACCTCGAGGGGTTTCTCTTCGAGGAACTCGTGTTTCTTAATGGTAGCTTAATTCCGTTTTGTTTGGGGTGCGTGCTTCTTCTCTCGGCGGGGGGAAGCGATCGGAGGGTAGGTCGCGTTTTATATTATATTTCACATATTTCGTGGAAGCTTGTTTAGCTGGGAGTTCCTAGGGGAGGTGGCTGGAGAGGAGAGTGGGAACGAGCGAGTTTTCTCAGCTGGATCGTGCTCGGTGATAAAGTCTAGCTGGCCGATAGCTAGTTTTCTCTGTGTCGGTCGGGGCCACGGGTGTGCAGGTGTCAAGCAGCAGTAATTGATGTCAGTGAGACCCTTCGGGACGACGACGTATGTACATAGGTACACGCCTGTACGTGCGTGGCGGCGATGCTCTCGAGGAGCATGCGACGCGGGTGGCACGGAATCTAATGGCGAGATATACGTTTATGGCTGGTGAATTTACGATCGATGTAAATGCGAAGGGAGGCCTTATGTCCCTCTCGAGTCCCTTCTTCCGCGGGATCGTTGTTTGCAATTCGCCGCACGTCACTTCCACGGTGGAGGGGACAGGGAAGGCTCCTTTATCGCCTGGGATCTACCTTAGATACCCCGTCGTTGATCCTATCGGCCCAGACATCGGCCGTAGAATCTCCTGACTGTATTAATCAAATTAGGATCTATCGGACTGCGATCTGATCGAGCATCAGTCTGATCTGTTCGATAAGACTCTCTAGCGTGCTTGCGAAAACGACTAACCTTCTCGACAGATATTCCGTCAGCTTCCTCTCGTTTACCGCTATGTATTTGTTTTGTGTTTCGTGCTCTGTACTTACTTCAGTGATTTTTTATTATTCCATTATGTTTAATGTTGGGTCTAAACCCGTTTAGTGAATCAATAGTATATTTATTTATTTTATTTATTACCTTTCACGGGAAGGCACCATTATTTATAAAGTGAGAAATTAACAAAAGAATAACCCGTCAAACATTGAGATCAAATTTCAGGCGTTTGATGGGAAATGTGCCATTTTTCCTTAAATCTTTTAAATCGACTATAAGTAGAAATCGATTTTTCTGAAATGGTTTTCTTTGGCGTTTGTGCTCTTTTTCATCAAATGTCACAATTCAAAGTACAAAGAGAATATCACAATAAAGGAAAACCTTTCGCGCAGTCGTCATAACTTCAATCAAGCCGTATTTCAATGGGGAATGATTTCATAATACTGTCCTTATTAGTTAGAAAGAAATTGTAGTTTAATAATTTAATTTGTACCGTCCTAGTTTTTCGTCATTTAATTTAAAAAATGTAGTCGTTATTTCGTAGCAGCCTAATGTAATTTTTTTTTGTTATAGGTGTACCGGGATATAATGTATTATTAATGTGGCAGTTAATTAAATGCTTCAGATAGAATATTTTAACTTTGTAAACAAAGTAAGATAATTAGGATATTTTAATATAGCAAACACTTGAAATCGTGTTTAATTCATACTTTTAAATGTACAACTTAAACAAAAATAACATTGACATAAACTAGGATAACTTAAAATACGAGCAAATTAAACATAGACGTGAGCATAACGATTTAAAGTTAAAAATCATCATAGGCATTATTATTAGACACGTTTAAGGATTCCCAAAAGGGTAATTAAATTTTCTTTTTTCTCTGTTGAAATTCCTTGACATTGAACTCTGGCGTTTGGTTTTGATAACTTAATTTTCATTGCTTTTGCATTAAGAAAATTTAACTCCTTATATTCAGCAGAAAAGTCATTTTCATATTCTAAGATTTTTTCCCTTCTTGTTTTTTTTTTAATTTTTACTGAGAGGTGAAGTCTTCCCAATCAAACAAATGATCTACTTTGAAAGAATTTGCCTCCTGCACAGCACATTTAAAATCATAACATCAAACACCTTAGGACAATTTAATTTAATAGATAATACATAGGACATTATAAACTAGTAAAACAATCTGAAAAGCAGTTAGGATGAATAAATGAGACTGTTTCTAGATCTCTAAGAAGCACGTAGATTTACCTAAGAGGTAAAAGATACGTGGAACTTGAAATATTTCAACTTGAAAAATGAAAAAATGTTAGATAGGACATTTTAACTAGTGTTCCGGATTTCTCGGTATTTTTCGCATCTCAAGAAATGAGAAATTAGATTATATTTCTCGAGAATTCTCGAGAATTCTCAAGAAATTAAAAAAATATTGCAAAATTTATATTTTTGGAATAATGTTGATAATATTTATCTAAATTTGTATTCGTGTTCAACTTAGACAAAGTTTGTCTAAATGAAAAAGCAGATATTAAATATACTTGATAAATTTCTTTATTTAATATAAAATGTTAGCAAAGCGAAACATTACTTTTTTGTTTTAAACTAGTTTTTTCAAAAGCACAATGCGTCTAATGTCGCGTTAGCCAGTCTACTTCTTTTTTTTTTTGTGACAAAATTTGAGGCTGTAGAAAAGTTTCTTTCATTTTGTGTGGATGTTAGTTTAATTGTACATAGAGTATCCCTACGAAGAGAAAAGTTTATAAACAATCACGCAACTCTTCCTATATATTGATAACATTTATTAAACCTACTCTTTGTAGATGTGTTTATATGTTCACGATTAACACACAATTTGAACTAACTAAAAATTAATTTCTGAAAACAAATGAGATTTATAATAATTTTCCTATACTGAAGATTCTCGAGAAACACTCTATTTCTCAAGAAATGAGAAATAAGAAATTATAAAATTTCTCAAGAAGTCTTTCTCGAGAAGGAACACTAGTTTTAACTAAGGAGATCAGAATAGCGGAAAGCCTTGATGGACGGATTCGGTAGACATTTTTCCGTGGAACCCAGCACGCGCCGCGGGATTCGTGGCACGTACCTGGAAGCAGAAATCCGTGACCGCCGGATGCTTTCAGACGGTTTTCCGCGTACTGAACAATTTTGCATATCGAGCGTGGCCCTACCGCCGGTGAATTACGTGCGCTCCACGGTAAATCTCTGTCGCGTTTGATCTAACAGAGTAGCTGGCAAACTCGCCGCATTCACGGTAATTACCTGATGATCAATTTCGCCGTGTCTCGGGGCGAAAGAAGCTAATGAACCACCGGACAGCCGCGGGATAGTTAACGGGCCAGAAAATGGAAGCGTTCACGTCGGATCGTCGGGACATTAAATACTTGAGCGGTGGTGCATTAGAAGGGTGGTAAACTACTTCCTGATCCGTGAATCACGACACGCGGGCCTCTTCATCCAGGAACAGCTCGGTCGTTAGAGCCGTACTTCTGCGGAAAGACTGGATCCTCTGTACTCGTCGAGATACTCCGTATCCCGGCGACTTTTCCACCTCTTTTTGCCCCGATCTTTCTGCGATTTCTTGGCAGCGCGTGTGGATTTAATGGCCCGTAAGGGAGGGTTGACGCTGTATAAGGCGACGTCCGTGCCTACGCGGAATCGATGATGCTCTCCCACGGTGGCTCATCCTTTTTTACCCCCATCCTCCGGTTTCCTTTTCTCTTTTACCCCGGCCCCATTAATCAACGCCGGCGTAAAATTGCCCGTCCTCCTCTGATCGCGACCTTGGCAATGGTAACGCGCACGTACGATCGATCAGCGGATCGTCACCTGATTAGGGATACACTCCCGTGCGTCGCAGAAGATACCCTAACGAGTTTCCTGGCCAGGAGTAGGCCTTTCCACGACGATAATCACCGAGTGGCGGATACCTTTCCCGGCTAACCATCCTTTCGTGATATACCGAAGTCGCAAGAACCGCGCTCCCCTCGTTTCGGTTTTGCAGGGTTATCGAGTTCGCGGCACGCAGGCCAGGTGAAATTTATGTGCCTGGATCGGAGCCCGGTCGATTGTTATTTGGCGAACGCTCAGGAATCGCGTCTCCTCCTCGGAACAATTCCAATTAGCCCCCGAGCGGGTTCCTCGTGCTTCGACCGGCTGTCAATTGTCGCGGCATTAGCTCCCCCTGGCTTCCCTTGTTCGCCTTTGCTCGTTAATGTGTTTCCTAGTAAAGGGCCGCTGTTTCCCTATCGATAGCGAGGGAGCCTTTGATGGCGCTGCTGTCGCGGCCAGATACGTGGAAATCCTCCGGGATTCTCGGCAGAGACGACCGAACCGGTCGCCGACCGGTTTGCCGTTTAAACCACCCGGTGCGAGCACGAGCGATCGTTCACGGCCAGGTTTGGCAGGTGACGAAGAACGTGCAGTGAACTCGTGACATACTTCGGCCACGGTCACGGTTACGGTTACGTAGGCTGGCTTCGGGGAGGCTTTATTATTTTCAGAAGCGGCAGGAAGCGCGCAGTTTGCTCGAGCCACCCGAGCCGATCGACTCGGACGCAGGCCGCGTCGTTGCAGCGGGGTTGCGAGCAGAGAAAACCATCGCCGTGGGTCTTCGGATTATCCAGAGAATTGTTTCGCGCCAAGCCCCCTCGCCCCGCCGACCGGCCGCCCCTTTTCACGGGCTATAATTGAAAAGTGATGAAACGACGGCGAAGAATTTGCATGATAATTCGCTTCCCCTCTGATTTACGAGCGGCGTTTAGGCGAGCGCGGTTGCGTGGGCGGTTTCCACGGCGGGAAATTACTGGTGGTTGGAGCGTAGTTGCAGGAGTGATTTTCACGTCTGCCGGCGGGGTTGGAGGATCGCCGATTCTCCGCGGTTTCGATCGGAGTTTAGGAAGGAGAGCTCTCGCCTCGCGTTCCCATGGAGTCTTGCCTCGCCTGCCTGGAGGCGTTTCGAGCCGGTGGCTGCGCGGGAGATATTCCCGCCGATCGGACGCGGGGAGTTTAATTGCAATAAATGTTTGTCTGGCGCGGGCCAAGCGATTTCGGTGCATTGAGATTTATGGACGGCACGTCCGCCGGTTTCTCTAGCCGGGACGTCGCGCCGACCGATTGTCAACTTATGACGTCAGCCTCGACGGAAGTCAATCAATTATTCCAGCCACGTCCAGCAGGTGAACTCCTCGGTACCTGATCACCGCCGGTTCTCGTCCCACCCCGCGCACGCTCTTGGACATCTATCAGCCTCGATTGCAATTAGTTTTTTACGTCTTTGATCGGCGATTACGTCCCGCGGTGATAGCAGGTTGCCCGCGATTGCGTGAGTCACAGTAGAGCCTCGCTCTCGAGGCGTGTGCGCCGTCAGGATGCGGCCAGTTCCTCGATGCGCAACGACTCTGATTCCAGCTCCGTTTCGTTTCGCCCGTTCCGTTTATCCTCGTACAAGCGGCGAGCACCTAGCGCCCACGATCGTTTCCTATCCGGCGTTGGTTTTTATTCGCCTGTCGACGGCATCGATCTGGACGGCCGCGAGCAAATTGTTTCCAGATGAGATAGCAGAAAATCACTTACTACCGTGATGGACGAAATCGTAACTGGTTTCCCGCGGGGGATGGAGATGCCGCGGTTTCGATAAGAACCGATCGCGGCCCTCGTAGCAATTTGTAACGATCCCCGAGTAAGTGTGAAACAAGGTGCACGCGCGTTTCGCTCGCAATTTATACCCGCGCTCGTATTCCCGACGACTTCATTCCGGGCGCCGAGATTAATTCCGCTGCGTAGATCACGCGGACTCCCGGTTCACTCCCGTTCGATCGGTTCTTTCGTTACTGTCTCTATTAATTCGCGGGGCATCTCGGGTCTCTCGGGATCTTGGCGCTGCGTTAACTTGCTGCAGCGGGCCCTCCGCGTTTCCTGCCGCGATAATACACACACGCGAACCTCCGGTTCCCTCCCGATACGTGCGATCCTATGCGCCGTGACTCTCGAGCACGTGTGGCGTTCGCACGAACCCAGCGACAAGGGTGCACGGTTCAGACTCGACTCCGCAGCGGACACACCAGCTACAGTCTTGGCATTGACTATAGCCAGCGGTGCCGCGATCATCAAGGTGAACAAACTCCCTCGCTCCACGCCGCGATTTAATCCTCCCTCGTATCCCATCCGGTGGATCCTCCTCGCGGGATTAGCCTGGCTAGAATCCGACGTAGCCTTCCTGGAAGCTTATCGTCGACGCAACGTTTCGATTCGGTGAAAGCTACGTACTCCTTTCCCCGCTGCTTCACGGCCACTCCGGACGCATTAATTTTTACAGCCCGGGCAAGCACCGCCCGATGAAATATTCAAGAATGTATAGCCGGTTCTCTAGCTGGGTAGAAAAGTCGCGATGCTATCAAGAGAAATGTCCTTTTCACAGGCTCGGTATCCCTGGAATGGGACGCCAGCCTCCCTGGAATTCCTCGCCGAAGTTTCGCGGAATCTCAGGTATTCAGCTACCTAGCCGTCTAAAAAGCCGATCTCTTCGGGGGCCGATTCGTTCTCGTTTCGCGTCCCCTCGGCGCCACGAGAACGCTGGGAAAACTCGTGGCGGACGTCTCCAGCGACAATTCGTTCCGAAGTGAAATCGCCAGGTTGAATTGTATCTAACGCTTGGAACGGAGCAGGAACTTTTCGCGTGGCCAAAGGATGCTCGTTAACGATCGCAATTAGGCGGCACCGCCGAGGAGAACGTTGCCGCGCATTTGCATCCCAATTAGCGGGATCGCGTGACGCATTCCCGGAGAATTCTTAGTTATCACTCGGGGCTGTATCCAGGTGGAACTATCGCGTCGATCCGTTAAATCCTCTCGTACGAGTCAGGCCGCGAGTCAGAGGTGCGCGAGCCCTGGGTGGCGAGTTGCCCTCTCCGCCGGTCGAATGTTAACTCGACCAAGACGGAAATTACAGGCTTCGCGGGCCATTACAACCCCACGGCAACCACCGACGTCTCGTCCTGACCCGCCTTGATTCTCCCGTCACTTCGTCAGCGGCCAGGGCATCTCGCCTCGCGGTGCTGGCGAGCCGCGGAACTGCCGTGTTATTCTCTCGTTTAAGCTGTCACGTGATCGTAACCAATTTGTTGCGAGAAGCGAGCGAGGAACGCGACCGCGGGGCGAGCACGACCGCCGCTTACCTGGGCGACGCGTTATCGAATCGTTCCTCGTTTCCCGGATCAGCGCGCGGGATTTTGTATTCGGCGCGGAACCGGCGAATAATTTGCTGGCCAGATGGGGCCTACTGATCGGGCCAGTTTGCCGAGCATGTCGATGGACCTGTAATTACCTGGTAAATTACCACAGTGCATAACAAGTAGGTACACCGAAACGACGGGCGTTAGTGGTACTTGGTCGAGTGCCGGCTAATCACTACAGCCTTCGTCTTCCTTTGATGGAAACGTTACGGTTCGGCGGGGTGAGAGCGCGCGGGCTCATCAATTTCGAATTTCATTCCGTCGTCAGCTTAGGAACTTGCAACAGTCTTGTGAAGGGTAGGGGGGAACCGGGAATGTGCATTTTTTTATTGGTTTTGTGATTTGTAGCGTATTTCGGTGGTGGCAACTGGGTTATGAAGTTGAAATACCTCTGTAAGATAATTTTATTATTATTACTGTTATTATTTTACGGGAATACCCATAGTATACAGAAAAAATTACAAAGCAAATAATTTTAAACGACATTAAGTGTGCAATGACAAAATAAGTAAACTTAATGGATGACCTAAATGTCACAATATTGTTAACTTGAAAACCTAGGTAACGACGTTCTAAACGAATTAAGAGAACCCATAAAAAGATTACGCCGCAAAAGTTTTCATTGGCTACCTTCATCGCTCTATTAATTGGGTCAGCTGCATAGTAGTGATAATTAGGATATTAGGATATAACGTTAATGATTTGGTATAGGCAGGGTAGGGTGGAGTTGAAAATCCCGTTTGTCATATTGACCTATGAAATAATATAAATAAATTGACCTTTAATTTATTAAATTATATATTAAATTAACCTTTAATAAGCACCGGTGGTCTAAGGGCGCTTAAGAATCAAGTGTGTGGAAAGGCTTTTCTTATTTTTTTTTTTTCAATTTTTTATGAGAGGAGAGACACGACTACGATGTATCGCCTTGCACCGATTAAGATGAAATTGTAGCCTCTACGGTGTATGTGTAGAGTTGTTACGTGAAAAGTTAGGGCGCCAAATCTTTTAGCACAGGGCACTCGAGTTTGTTAAGACGGCCCTGGATATGTGGTGTTATTTTGTATAAACTACAACTCTGGTCTCCTTAGTTAAAACGTCCTATTTAACATTTTTTTTTTCATTTTTCAAGATATGTTGAAATATTTGAAGTTCCACGTTTCTTTTACATTTTAGGTAAAGTTAGAAAAACCTACGTGCTTCGTAGAGATCTAGAAACAGTCTAATTTATTCATCCTAACTGCTTTTCAGATCGTTTTACTAGTTTATAGAAAAAAGAAAATTTAATTACTCTTTTGGGAATTCTTAAACGTGTCAAATAATAATGCCTATGATGATTTTTAACTTTAAATCGTTATGTTCACGTCTATGTTTAATTTGCTCGTATGTATAAGTTATCCTAGTTTATGTCAATGTTATTTTTGTTGAAGTTGTACATTTAAAAGTATGAATTAAACACGATTTCAAGTGTTTGCTATATTAAAATATCCTAATTATCTTACTTTGTTTACAAAGTTAAAATATTCTATCTGAAGCATTTAATTAACTGCCATATTAATAATACATTATATCCCGGTACACCTATAACAAAAAAATTATACCTATTAAGCTGCTACGAAATAATGACTACATTTTTTAAATTGAATGACGAAAAACAAGGACGGCGCAAAGGAAATTATTAAACTACAGTTTTCTCGGATCTTTCGAAATGCTACATAGGGCTTTTTAACTAATGAGGGCAGATCTATTATGCTTTACTTTCACAAAGTTGTTGGTTGACAATGTTACTTTTTATCGAGTTATATCCTAAAATGTGTGTCAATCCAAAATGAACTTTTTGCCCCACGCCCTGCTCGACAACGCGGCAACACAAATATATTATTATTATTATGATTATAATTAACGGGAAACCCCTTAATATACAAGATATACCTATACATAATACAGAACCTATACCGTCTAAATCATAATTGAATATTAAGTAACCATACGTGTAATTGCTAATTGACTAAATAACCTCGCGCGAAAAGAGCTGAGCGGGTCTAGGAAAAGATCCACTTCGTTAAACTGCTGATTAGCGTACTGCATAGCCCTATTAATAGGGTCAATTGGGCGAAAAGAGGCAACTGCCTCTCCGGAGCATTGAAAGTAATTAACCCCGCTAGGTCCGAGCAGTTTACCAAACCATTAATAATTTTGAACAGAAAAATCAGTATTCTTCTATCAAACTTTTCCATCGTTTCCTCTGGAACCCACGATATTCCTGCATCACCGTTCCAGGATCGAAATCACCGTTCCCGTGCCGGGGTGGCAGGTCTCGCTCAGCTGTCCGGCGCATCAAGCCATTAGACGGGGTTAAATCGCGAGCCGAAAGCGGACAGGCCGCGAAAGATGATCGCGAAGATTAATCTTGGCTCGCCGCAAGGCGCCGTCGTTGGTATTCCTTTTGACGTTTCATTGGATCGGTGCGACGAGCGGCTGCGTCATGTCCCTTCGCTGGCTGATGCGTTTTCAAGCGTCAGTCTTTCTCACGCATCCTCCTGTATGCACACGCACGTGCTCGGTACCCCGTTCCACCTTCTCCTCCCCTTCGCCACACCCCCCCTGTTGCCCAGCTCCTCTTCTTCCTTTCTCGCGCCTTTTCTTCTTTTTCATCCTCGCTCGCCTCGCCCCGCCGGGTCGCGCTCTCTTCGAGAGTCCTCTTCCGCGTTCTTCTAACCCGCCGATCGTGTGCTTTCGACGAATACGTCCAGCGGTAATGGACAGCCGATCGGCACACGGCCATCTTATTCTTCCCTCGGCCTAACCGGAATCGTAATCGCCAGCCTTTTTTCCTCCCCGAGCGCGTCCAGCGCGGCTGTACACCGGGGACGTTTATATCCACTTACTGTTAGTTACCTGCCCGACAGCAGGATGCACCATCTTCGTATGGAATCGGTACCCAGCCACGGTCGTTTCAATTTCAAATAGAACTGCTCGCTGTTTTCTCGGAGCGCCTGGACTTTTAGGTCGCCTAAACAGCCATTAAAAGTCTCCCCGGAACAAGGAGTCCATTCAGGAAACGTGTTGTCCGCCTGCATTGTTACTCCTCGTTCCTGGTTGTCGTGGTTTTATTCCGGCACAGAGCTAATAGCCCTAAGAGTAGCTCGAAACACGAGGGAGCCATGTGAATGGGATAATTGTTTGCGAAAGAGATCGGTGCCCCTCTGTCCGGAGATAAAGAATTCCTCTTTAATTAAGCCCCCGGTTAATGAGTTTGTTAACTTGACGCGTCCGCGTCGGCGCACTTTTCTTAAATTACGCTCGAGAGCGCCGCTTTATCGGGACCTTTCGGTTTCGCACTAAACGGCTGAAGCGTGTAGACGATGAATGCCCGCGGAGCAATATTACTTAACTCTTGACAGTCGTTTTCACTGGACGGTTCGAGTAAGTTTTCCCTCTTACTTCGAGTTCAACACGCACGTCGGTCAGCGCGACGGCCGGGCCGCACGAACCGACTGGAATGGACGGAGGAATAATTTCGCGGCGAGGGAGACGCCTGGCTGGCGGATTAATTTATGCGCGTTGCGTGACGGACGTCCGAGGATCGTTGGTCATCCACTCGCTCTCCTTTCTCCTTACCTCTCCGGGCAAAAACGAGCATTCAATTATTCCCATACGTTGATCCCCGCCGTACGTACGCGGCAGCGTATGCGATTTCATATCGATCCGAGCTGTTACTTCCTCTCGTTGCCGATCGATCGGCGGAACGAGCCTGTTAAGCGCGCCCGGATTCATTAGCCGAGACACTTTATCGAGCCAGGCGCGTCACGCGGTTGTGGAAATAATAACAGTGCGAATTACCGGCCGTTACTCGCGAATCTCTATAAATAACGCGGCTCCTGATGTCCCCTGACGTAACGAAGTAACGGTGCCGGTTAGATTCGTGGCTTCCCCGAGATGAAGCCGTGGAGTAGAAGCCGCTCGGCTGCTGCGGCCGGGCTCGGCGAAACTGGCGAATTAACAAGCAGCTGGTCAAACGCCCCGTGTTAATGGAATGGAACGCACGTTTCTCGGTATTATGCGGCGAGCGTCACCGTGGAAAGAGGCGAAAACGACTGGGGAATAATTAGCGAGGGCTGGCCCGCGTGTGTAGCGACTAATTAAGAGGGAAAAGGTTGATTTATCGCGTCGACCTAACGCGATAAACGGCCGTGGTTTTCGAGCGAGCCGAGCGTGCTCGGATGTTTCTTGCCGATGTTCCTACGTTCTTAGTAGTCTTGTCGGCGGAGTCGTCACTTTTACGGTCAATGAAAGCTTCTTTCGCCACCTTTTCTTCGACGAGCGAGCCTGGTTTGCGAAATTGCCAGGTGGCTTTCCTTCGAGTATTTTCGCTCGAGGAAGCCGTCTGAAATTGGGAGATTTTTGGATATGTCTACATAACTTCCGAGAAACAATAGGTTTTTAAGTGAAACTTTTTTTATAAGTAGTTTGTAGTACTGTGTGAACATAGTAAAAAAAACGGGGAATCTTTATTAAGATGTTGATTTGTAAAAAAATCTACAAAGTGTACACATTTTCCGAGGGTTCAAACAGGTTTAAAAGTCGATTTCCTTTTTATTTCATTTTTTGAACGTTCAACCTTTTAGGAATGCGTGTTTAAAAGGATTTGTTGAAATTCGTTAAATTTTAAACGCGATTTTCCCCAAAACAGTGTTCTCGAAACGGTGGGACTTGTATCTCCAAAAGTTATTATTCGATACGACTGAAACTTTTTTTATTTTGAAGAATATACATACTTCTGGCTAGGGGGAAACCAGAAAAAAATACAAAAACTTGAGAATTTTTAATATTCAAAGGCGTTGAAAGGGTGAAAAATATAGGGAAAAAGTGATTTGAAACTTCAAGTGTCGTTATTTTCTAAAAAAATGTAATTTTTGTATTTTTTTCTGGCCCCCCCCCCCCCCAAACCAGAAGTATATTCTTCAAAATAAAAAAAGTTTCAGTCGAATCGGATAATAACTTTTGAAGATACAGGTCCCAACGATTTGGATGAATTTTTTGACGCCTCGACTTTAACGACTCCCCAGTGCCATCTACAATGATTAATTATAAAACAAAAAATATATTTGTATAATTTAAGACATCCTTAATACAACGCAAAACGTCCCATTAAATTATATATAGTAGTTTACCTTTAATTAATTCCTAAAAATCACCTATTTTTTGGGGTTCTAAACCGGAACCTCCCCTTAAGATTAAAAATTAAAAATTAAAAAGTCACCGGATTTTAGTAGCGGCCCATCACTGTTTGTGCGCTACTAAAGTCCGGTGACTTCTTAATTTCTTTATGGAAATCTCGAATTTTTACGGGTCATATCAGAGGTTTGGTCGGAAATGGCACATGTTTTACACATCCTGTAATTTTTTCCAAGTCGATCTGAACCTCCATTCGTTCGCAATCAGGAAAAAATGAAGAGAATCAAATATTCGAGACAACAATTTTGCCAATTTTACTATAAACCAAGCGGCATTATATTCAGAAACGATAGTATTTTCGGAAAATGCAATGAAAAAAATCGATTTTTCGATTGCCTAGTCCCCTTAAAGTCACTTCTTCTTCCAATTGAGCTATGCCAGACAATCCTGATAGTTTGCCTTTCGCGCGGCTCTCCGGTAGCTAGCTTCCGTCTCAACGGAGCCTGAATGCAAACAGGGGCCCGGTTCGTTAGCGGATTAGTATTCGTGGCTGACGAAGGTGCTTGGTTCGAGCCGGTCGCGGAAGCGTACGGTGGTTCGATGCAGATATTGTGAACGACGATGAAGAGAAGGTAGACGGCAGGTGTTTGCTCCTAACGCTGCTTTCTTGTTTCAGATTGCTCAGCTGCGGGCTGCTGCTGCTATCATTCAGCACCGTTGGCACCGCGTCCGAGGATGTCGCGCCCGGCTTCGAGACCGTTGACACGAGCAACGCGGCGATTTTGAACCGCCTTGGGCTTGTGCCCCTTCAGATCCCGGACGGTCACCACAAGAAGCGGCTTGCCGGTCCAGAGCCCCCGGGACTTGGCTCTCAGACGCGGATCCACCAGCCGTACAGCCGCCGACACGGGCACAGGGACAGCCACGTGTACATCGTCAAGCTCCCGGCCAGCCCACCTTACTACACCATCACGAAGCCGCACAAATCCGTTAAAGACGAGAAGGTAACGAAGACTGGGCCGAACTTCCCCGTAGGTTTCCAGGGGAACGGCAAGCCCGCGAAGATCTACCACTGGAACCTGCCCGTGGTGAAGAAGATCACCGAGAAGAAGAGGCTGCAGACGCAGCTGAAGATCGACCAGGCAAAGAAGAAGCTGGAGGACGCTAAGAGGCACCACGGTTCCAAGGATCCCGCGGGCAACGCTCAGGAGATCTCCAAGTACAGCCCGAGCGGGACTCACGACACGAAGAAGTATTACAGCTCGGAGAACAATAAGATACTCGTCCGCGAGAAACCGGGTGCCGCGAAGCACGTGAGGAACAACGACAAGAGGCTTAGCTACCCTGACCGGCTTGAGAAGAAGAGCGAGTCGTCGAAGAAGGGTAACGGGAACGCCAGCAACAAGACGTACAGGCTGGACGATTCGGGCGTGCACAGGATCCGCCTGGCCAACGAGCTTCACGGCTCGAGGAACACAGCGAAGGTGAAGAAGCACCGGAAGAAGGCAGCCATGTCCTACTACGCTCCAATCAGCGGCAAGTCCGGCTCGACGAGCATCCACAAGAACTTCCCCGGGAACGGCAAGCCGAAAGCGTTCTACGTGATGGAGAAGAGCCGCAAGCCTGTCTACTATCATCCCCTGTTACCTTAATCCCCGACGTGGCCGTCGCGAGAACATGTGTGGCAGCCACGTGACGTGCTCACGGCCCGTGGGCTTGTTAGCCAAAGCGTGTGCAGTCGCTAGACGGCGACAGGGCCAACAAGAACAGGGGCCGTCGTTTCGTAACGACGACGACGATCAAAAATAATTCCATTTCAACCTGGGTGAATGGGGTGAGAAAAGAACGAGAGAGAGAGAGAGAGAAAGAGAGATAGCGTGTCTGTGTGTGCGTGTGTGAGTCAGAGAAAGAAAGAGCGGATAGCGTGGGAGAGAGAAAGACAGAGACTACGATCATTCGGTGAGTCGTCCTTACTCGAGGTTACGCGTGTCCTGCAAGCCGTTCCACTTCTGTTACAGTTGTTAGGAGATTAGTCTAGGTTGTCGGAGCTTTCTTTGGAAAGGTGAACTTAACACTTAGGATAGCTTAAGAAGCCACCCCGCGACCGAGCGGTCGCAAGCCAGATCGAGGAAGAGTGGGTGTGCGATCGCGCCTCGCCCAACTGCGACGTTTAACCCTGTATAATATATTTTTATAAGTTTAACGGACACTTTTTCTGCCGCGCATCGGAGCGCCCCTTTCAAAACCGCGTTGCCAGGCGATCGCGACGGTGGCGATGTAACGCGATCGTTGGCCAGCTGGACAATATCACTTCTCCACAGGATGTACATGCCTTCTCTACGTACAGCCGCGCAAGGATTTCTACCGATCTTTCTTTTTTACTACTAAATTGCGCAGCGAAAGAGCAGCAAACGATTTTTTATATTCTTATACATATATACATGTGTTATAGGAAGAAGCTCAATTGTATCGAACCATGGCATTCAGTGTAGCGAATAAAAGTATTTATAGTAGTTTGTGCGAGTATGCATGACCCGAGGCATCGATCAGAGTACTTGCGTCTTCTTTGGCTGGGAGCAGTTGGTAGAATCGTTGGTGGGCATCTTGGATTCGAATGAGAACCGCTCGTAACCCGTTACCGCGCCTCCACGATGATATCGAGCAACGGAATGCCTCGGGGGCCACATTTTTTGGTAATTGACCGTGGAAGCTCGAAATGACAGGGAACGCTGACAAGGATCACTCGATCGCCTGTCAAGCAGACCTCTTTCGCGAAACTGTAATGGCAGAGAAATTCAAAAAATTCTGAAACTTTACGAAAATGAAGGGAATCTCCTCCCAATTACAACGCAATTTTTGTTTGCTGTTTAAATTTAGTTTAAGGGGGTGTAATTCATCCCTGGAAATCCGGTTATTTCCCGATTTTGTGTTATAACTCGTGAAGTTTAAATAATTTTTCTACCAAAAAAAGGAACTTTTTTCAAGACAAAAGTTCAAAATCTAGAAATAGTCAAATTTTCAGGGGTTAACTTCACCCTTTTAGAGTGAATTTGGGTAACAAACAAAAATTACCCTACATACCTGTTCACAAAATTTCAGAATTCTTTGAACTTTCGAGATCGGGATCTTCCCTCGTCAGACTCTCGAATCTTTTTATAAACCCTTGGTATCACTCTGTTCAGGTGCCTCTCGCTTGAAACGACTCTCAAGCTGGCCCCAACATGTGATATTTAATATTCGGCTTCCAACGAATAACATAATTCACCCGAAGACCAAAGAGATAAAACGCTCTGTGTTACGTAACACCGTTATCGTTACCCTTCACTCCAGGGTCCGGAGAATTTGTTTGCCGTTCCATTGCAGCGTGGGGCGCAAGCCGCGCGACAGAGGATCTTATCGCGAGCTCGAAACGAGATTCTACTCGAAGTCGGTCTCCCCGGGACGCGTATGGAAGAGGTATTATCGGGATCCTCCGAGTTCAATCTCTTTGAGCAAGTAATATAGATATCGCGGGGGTGTTCCCGTAACCAGACGGGATATAATCCCGAGCAGACCGGCGTCCCGAGTCAATATTTGTGGTACGTGAGAGGGGGAACATATGAAACACGTTTTCCTCGCCGACACAGCTATAGAAGCGGCAGGGATTCCAGAAATATACGAGGCTCTCCTTTCCTTGGCTCTCGACCCAAGTTTTTCGTGTATTTCTCAGATATTTACAAGGCACCGGAGGTGAAGCTCCGAAGGAGAGCTACGTAAACTATAAACAGGACTTGGATTTACAAATAAATATACCGCTTAGCAATTAAACATTAGATTACCCTAACGTTTGAGCAAACAGTCGTCGCATTAATTTCCATAATTCGTTCTTTACGGAGTCCAGAAGCTAACTATATAAACCTACGCTCGCTTACTCGTTAATTAATTAACGTATAAATATCAATACCTTATCGACAATAGCTATACACTCTGAAATAATTACACAGCTCCGGGCCGATATTCAGCTCGAATGGGAGTTGATACTCGCGAAACGCTCCAATTAGACGCTGGCAGATCCATGCCAACGGGTTCGAGTCGATCGAGCTAAATGGAAGCGGCTATCAAGGATGCGCGGCGCCTTCGAAAACGACGAACCTCTCCAGCGACGGTTGGATCAGCGTTCCCGTTGCACCTTTTTTGCAAAGTGGTGATTGCACGGCAGGCATCCCCAGCCGCTAATGTGTATCGGCGATCGTTCCACAGTACTGTATAAAATCGCGTCACTTATGCTAACGACGATTCCGAACGGTGCGTCGTAACTTAGCAGTCCGCCCTTTCCGACGGTCCCGCAGCGATCATCGAAGTATAATAAGGTATACTCTCGCACGGTAATAATCGCGATATAAATCACTGCTCGGCCTTTACGCCAAGGCCATAAATAACGACGCATTTCAGCGCAGGAATTATACAACCTCTTCCACGCTCCGTCCGGCTATGCTGGACTCTCGTCGAGTCCTCCTCGTACACTCGCCCGTTCGTACACAGCCACGAAGCAGGCGAATCGACCATGCTTTGCCAAGCGTCCACGTCGAGGCGAAGCCCGAGCTCGTCATCCCGGCGCGCCGCCTCTCCGAATCGACCCGCCGATACCTAGGATTCGAGCGAGCCGTCCCACCGTTTCGTTAGCAGCCGGGCCCCGTAGCTTCAGTAATAGGCGTTGTCCTCCTGGTAGCCGGAGTACCGGAGCTGTTGGCGCGCCGAGGACGTGCCGTCCGACTTGAGCAGGAAGAAGCTGGTCGGCTTGCCGTTGAACTTGTACGGACCTTTGTCCAGGTTGTTGGCCAAGTCGTCGGCGGGTTTGATGGGTTTCAGATTGGTCTGCCACTGGTAGATGGAGGTCGGCTTGCCGTTGCTCACGAAGTCGTGCGATAAGCTGTCCAGGTTCGTGATAGGGCTGTCGGTCGGTTTCTTGGCGGGCTTCTTCTGCCACTGATAGACGGACGTAGGCTTGCCGTTGCTGACGAAGTCGATCGGCAGCTTGATGAACGGATTGGAGGATTGGTAAGCGGGCTTAGGTCTGGCAGGCTTGGCGTAGGAGACCTGCGGCCGTAGATTCGAGGTGGAGTAGGTGGGCGGCTGGGAGATGTAGCCTAAACCAGGGACGAACATGTACGGGGTAGGCGGCAGTCTGATGTAGAAGATGTTGCTCTCCTGATAGCTGCTGGGTTCCCTGCTTCTCTCCTCGAAGTTATTACTGTAATCGAGATCGTAGGGCACGCTGGCGAACGGGAGCTGAGAAGCCACGGGGTAGTTAACAAACAGAGCCTTGTGCTTCCGACCCTTCTTCGCTTTATCCTTGCCCTCGCTGGACAGCTTCTGCGCGCCGTCCAGAATCGAGGTTGGCAGCTGGCTCCCCAACTCTTTCGCATCACCGTCGGCCTCCTCCGATTCATTTTTCCCCAGCTGACTCGTCGCCTTGGCAGCGTCGATCTCGGTTTTCGCGGGCAAAGTGTCACCAAGAAGCGTTCGAGGGCTGAGCTGCGGCGGCGCTGCCGCGGCGGACGCCGCGCTGAACACCAGTAGAACCAGCGACGTCCTCATGGCGACTGTAAATAAAAGAAAATCCTCTATGAATCCACTCGTCCGCGCTATCCTCCCCCCGATACCTCCCCCCGTGGCATTTATCGGATGAAATATGCCCGGGATGCGTGGCCCGAGCCGTCTCCGTAATTTACTCCGGCGGGGCACGCTCCATCGGCCGAGTTGCTCGGATTATTGGAACGTCTGGCTTACCGTTCGCGGCCGGCCGAGAGTATTTACGGCTCGCGATCCCTCTTCAGGGTCCGGGGAGCAGATTAACTTATTAGCGGGAAGGGAACTAATGGCGCGAAAATATCGCGATCCTTCGCCACGTCGAGAAGTGGTTCGCCGGACTTCTCACCGCCCCTGGGCCCATTATTTTCTAATTAAGCCCGGATAAATAGCCCGCGGCCGGACGGAGCGTGTAAACGTCAGGCTGGCACCAGGGCGAGATAGTCGCGGCGCGAGAGCGTATCATCGGCAAACGAGCCAAAACAAATTGTCGAGCTGATCGGGGTAAGCTGGACGTCCTCACGGATAACTCGTTTCCTCGGGATGCCACTATCCGGCGGACGGGGACCTTCTCTACGTGTCCGCGTCCACCGGCTATTCTCCCCGTGGCCGACGTCGAATAAATCACGTCCTCGTGGCAGCGTAAGCGAAAAAGGAGGAAAACGCCGGACGTGTCCTGGGCTCGCCCGGCCCGGCGGGGACGGGGGAGGGAAGAAAGGGACAGGGGACAAACTCAGCCGGCATTTAGACGGTTGCGCGCGTGCATTCCGCGCGTCAAGTTTTCTTCTGCTCTCGCGACCGCGGCGCGAAGCCCAAGGGGGGGGAGGAAACAAGAGCACGAGGAATGGTAATTGAAAGCGGGTTATAAAATCGTCGAGTCACGCATTCCTACCCGGAGAGGGAACTTCTGTCCGGGGACCTTGCAGAAGGTCGGCAACGGGCTGGACGAGGACGGAGGAGGATTTCGTAATACCCTCCCGGAGAATTCTAGACGTGGCTCGCCTTTATTACCGGGGGCTTAAGTCGCGCTTATTTGTTGGCAACTCGCGGGCTACGCCTCCCTCGGTTCTCTCTATGCAAATTCTCGCGGTGGGTACGCGGCATGGGACATCGTCGCGTGCACCGTAGCCGGGTGCTTCTCGACGCGACAAAAACCTGCAGGCCTATCGATCGATAACGATCTCATAATCGAGGGATAATGTCGGATTACGATCGCCGATTGACGGCGATGCGCTGGTGCTAGTCGTTTTATTGCCGGCTGAGACCGCTGATGGGAACCGGGCTCGGTACAATGTCCACCGAGTACTTAGGTGGATGATGGTTTAATTGAAATTTAGCTGTTGCTTCGTTTTCTTCGCGGTGCAATTGATCCAGAGAGATTGACGTTGATTCCGAACGCGCGGATCGTTGAGTCGTTTAAGCAGCGCGCCAATTTGCTCCACGCGAATTAAAACGTCTGGCTACCGCGCGATCTCCACGCTATCTACATTTTAATACCGCGTTAATTGCCCCGCGTACACGCGATTTCAGGTAATTGTCGTGCATCAACAATACGATTAAACACTCGATGATTGTTATATGATACCGGGTTATTAGCGGCATGGCGTTCCTTTTTCGTAACCGCGCGCCTGTCAGTAAGGTAAACCGACTGCCTTCTCACCTGACGATGAGACAGGCCAGGTACAGGTACCTGCGTTATCAGCCACTGGTTTCGTTTTACGCTGTCTTCGCTCCGCGGACGTTGACGAGTCGCGTCCTCCAAGGAAGCGTTCAATTCAGCTTGCTAGGCTGGGCTCGTAGATCGTGGAGTTTGCTTAAACTCTACGCGCGTGACTCTTTTTACCCAACAATTTTCTGCGTAGCCGGTTCATTTGATACCAGCAATTATCGAGCTCTTAGCGTTGGAGCAGGTGTCTTCTTTAAGTTCTAGTCCGTTGCTATTGAAAGGAGACTTGTTAAGCAAGTATAGAGGAAGTGTAGCATATTTGGAATACTGTTGGTAATTTGGAATACCGAAGTACATATCTAATAAACTACTACTGTAAATTGGGGTGACTTCGCCCACTTTTAAACTTCAAATAACTTTTTTAGCACTCCTAGTGTATTCAATTTTTTATTGAAAAATACTGTAATGCGGTAGATGGCGTGTAGATTTAAATAGGCTTTTAAAAAAAATTGCCAAAAACGTGTCTTTGCCCAATTTAAATTTTTCAGTGAAACATGCCTAAAACTCGTTATTGAGTTATGATCGAGCAATCGTTCTTATCCTAATATTTCTAATGGATACATAAGACTAGTATGTTTTAAAAAAAATTATTTAAAAAAGCCGAAATGTCGCTGAATGTGTTTTTGTTTCTTCTTACTATTGGCTTCTGCTCGATTCTCCGCACAATATCCGGCAAGGCCACACTTTGTTTGCGTAATTTTTTACTCTGACTGAAGAATTACCATATGATTGAATTCGCTATTGTTTTTTTCGTTTGACCTTGGAGAAATTATTGCTATATATTACAAAACACCACGTGTTCTAATTACTTCGCAATAAAATAAAATAAAGTTTTTCCGAAAAGCGGGCAGTGTACCGTAGACAATAGGGGCTAATGACCTGTTAACGAATGACATTTGTGGATCAACCACTATTTTGACATTTTCAACTTAATCTGCAGAGTAAGAAAACGTCGATTTACAAAAACATTTTTTTATTTTCAAATTTGTTTCAATCATGATTAAAATATGTCAAAGCTTTAGGGTAAAACACTTAATCTACTCATTTGCGCGTTCCTTCTATGGTTCCGTGGCAGTTTTGCGACAATTTCGAGAATTCAAAGCGTGACTGAAATTTTAGGTTTCAATACCATGTTGTCTAATTCGTAATACCAAAGTTGAAGGTAGTTTGGAATATTCCAAAGCTTATCGATACTTTTATTTCATTTCTGGCCAGCACTGTTCATTTTTTATATTTACCTATGATTCCAATATAGTGATTTTTGAGCCTAATTACACCATAAAAGAAAATTGTTTTATTATTTACATATCATTTTAAATTTATAAAGTGAAGGTAAAGCGATACTCCCTGTCATTTTTCATTTTGTTAGACCAAAGTTTCAGCTACTTTTCCTTTTTTATTAACACCAAGAGTATGAAATATAAAAGTCGATTAGTTTCCCTAAGATTTTACGCAGTTCTATTTGTTCCCCTTCCACCGCCGAATTTTTTTATTCGTCTTAAACAAACTGGTATTCTAAATATACTGCTCTTCCTCTACGCTTCAAAGAAAGCTTCCCCTCCTCTCGGGTCTCCTACAAAGGAACGCTGAAATTTCTGAACCGCCTCGATCGTGCAAACAATTCTCATTGATCAGGCGAAACGTCATATTAAGAGACGCAACCTGTCGGAGAATTCGCCTCTACATTAACGCTTTGCTCCTCGTCATCCTTTTAGTGCCTCTTTTCAGCGCCCGTCGCCGTTCCGTTGCTAGTTTCGTCGCGTCACTGCGAAACAAGAAGCAACACCGTTACTTTACCGAAATGAAACGGAGGTGTATCCGTACGCGCGTGTTTTTCAGCGGGCAGGTTGGAAGGGTAGACCGTGTCGCTGTTGCGGGGACGAGAATCGAGAGTCGTGGCACGAAGAGAACAACTCGTGGTACAAGGATTGTTCAATGAGGCGTTTGGACCGTAATTTCGTCACGTGTCGTTAAGATCCTCGGCCGTTAGCTGATGCTGCGCGGTTACACTCAATTAAGTTAGCATTTCGTTCAACAGTTTCCTGAATGCTCGATCGTCATGCTACCGATGATATCCGATTCGGTGAATTCCTTGAAACTTCCGAGCCGAACGGCCTTTGTCTAGTGGCATTAGATCGCAGTCAATAAAAATTGCATCACCGAAACTCGAGAACGGTGGAAAGTAGCGTGCCGTCTGTCTTCCTGAAATGGCACCGTTCCGCCTATACATTTTCAGGCGTGCACGTGCTCGGGGTTCGGATTCAGTGGACTTTCCAGGGGAAGGCAACGGCGATCGAGAAGGAAGAAGCTGACAGCGGGATTGGCGAGGTTTCGCTTAAAATCAGGGATTGGAAACTGTTGTAATATCGATTTCGCTTCTCCGTACGGTTAAGAAGAATCTTTACTCTGAATAACTATTAAAAAGTATTGAAATTTCCAACTATTATCTGTTTCGGTTACGATTATTTCGGTTATTTCTACGTCGATTCCGAAAAGGTTCTAGAATCAATTCTTGTATCGACTCCACCCCAAGTGATATCATTTTATAATTATAATTGTAGCTGCAGATTACTGTATACGAGCATATTTTTTACAAAATCCTTAGAGAAACCGAAGAAATAAATAAATCAGCTCCGTATTTTTTACATTCACACACACTATATTATTCAGAATAGGAAGTTAAAAGTATCTCCTGTTTCTATAAGGATTTTGTCAAAAATACGCGCATATACAGTAATCTGCAGCTACAATAATTATTAATGATATCAATTAGGGAAAAATGGATACAAGAATTGATTCTCGATTCATTTCGAATTTAGAACCGAAAAATAACACTTATCATTTATTATTCTTCGTAACAGTTATTTATAATAAATGTTCTCCATAACCGTTTTAATCATAACCTTTATATAACAGTTACAAACAGTTATCTTCGGAACGGTTTCAAGCCCTGCTTAGAATCTCCGAATGATTAACGATAAAAGATACTTCATCGTCGGAAAATGGGCACAGATTACATGGAAGCTGCTGGTCGAATCAGCTCGCGCAACGAATGCTTCCACTACCTCGAGCCACCGCGGAGTCGAACAATTAATTTATCATACCGATAGCCGATCGGGTGTTCCCGATAACTGCTGTGCTTTCTCCAAAGCCGTCAGGTTTTTTATCGCCCTTGCTCTCCAGGGATCTGTAACCCTCAATCCTCGAGAATAATAAGAAAGGCGGGGTAATAGCGGAGTAATGGACCAGCGAGCATCCTACCGCATTGTTGATTCGAATAATTGCATGTTAATCGCAACGATAGCTCCGCGGAGCGGAAAGCAGGCCATTTCTTTTACTTGATTTCGCCTGAACGGAGAAGGTACAACCCGTCCGGTGAAAATCACACGGTAGTCGGGGTCTCGCTCGTTCCTGACACTCGCTACGTGACTGGAACATCATTACTGAATGAAATGTACGCGGAAGCCGTTTTGCTTCGAGCCTCAACGGTCCTTCGAGGGAGTCCATAAAATTCCATCGCACGCCACTCCGGCGCAATATTCTTCCATCCCGAAATGCCCGCTCGGTGCCATTACGCGGGTCGATTTTCCACCTAATATGGATTTTCGCGGGCTCCGCGGAGCTCGGCTGTTAATTAGAGTTCGACGCGTAACGGTACGCAATTGCGGTAAAGAAATTTTAATAAACCCCAACGGTGCGCGTGATTACAGAATTCAGGCCTCCTCCGTTTCGATTGTCGTTTTTTTAGAATACAACGCGCGCTCGTCTCCGCTTCGGCGTCGAGTTTCGGCTGTTTGATCGCCAAGGGGTCCGATCGAGAGGAAAGGTAAAAATAAAAAGAGGCGGTCGTGGTCCATCATTCCCGTCTCTGCTCGCTCGTGTATCTCTAATTAGCCAATTTTACGCTGCTGGCTTCTGTACGGTACAGCGTAAATATTCGCGCGCGCGTAGACGGACTTACCCCGGGGCTAGGATTTTCATAGTCTGATTCATTCATCGCTCGTGCAAATACGGGCACGCGTTGCGAAATGGCGTCGCTCTTCCGAAACATCGCTGCTGGTGAATTAGACGGTCCAATCGCCGTACAGAGATTCATTCTCTCCGCAAAAGTATCTATCCGGGATCAGCATGACTAATCGCAAGTAGGCAATTCAATTGTTGCAAAAAAAAAACGCCACGTCACACCGCGCACCTTCGTGGGAGCACCAAATCGACCGACTTATCCGTCGAAAAATGGCAACAACGGTGGTCTGAACTCTGCTCCTCGGTGCAGCGTTCGGTTTCAGGTGCAGAGCGCCTCGGCGGAGGAGAAGAAAATAAAGTCGGAAGGAATTAGAAGTAGCGCGTTAGCAGGTTCAACGGCGTCCCAGGCGCGGAAGCACTAATCTAAGTATCGGCAATTTGAGCGCCGGCGAAGGTCGCGCGTGGCTGTTCTAACCAGCCCGTTTGCTAGACTTTCTCATAATTGCATCCTCAGTCACGAAGGTCGGGATTGTCCGCAGCTGGTTCTCGCGAGATCCTAATCATGTGAGTCAAGGTGTATCCCGACACCGTACAATGGCCCATTCCCGTGGTTGCCTCGCGCACTGGGTACCCGTGGTCCCCGGGGCCTGCTCCAATTTTCTAACCGTGCGCGATTGTTCGTTTCGTGGCCGAATCGCGAGCAAAAAGTGTGTCCGTTAGGAAGATCGATTTAGCTTCTTTCCGTGAAAGAAAGTGTTAGCAGCCGCCACGGGGATTTAATTCTCCTATTAACACTGCCGCGTTAGACAATCTCCGCACCTCTGTCCGTGGGACATGCCTCTCCAATTGGGTCACCGTTCTGGCCATCCTCGTAGAACGAACAGAAGACATCTTCGGAAGGCTGTCTATCACAGTCGTATCTTCGCCGAGCGTCTAATTCCCGCGACGCGTGGAGCTCTCAAAGTAGTGTTGTAAAAAGCTCGAGTCTTCGAAGCTTTAAACCTTAACCTTGAAGACTTAGCCTTTAAGGGGAGGTTCCGGTCTAAAAGCCGATTTTCTTTTTATTTCATTTTTCGAACGTTCAACCTTTTAGGAATACGTGTTTAAAGGGATTTGTTGAAATTTGTAAAATTCCCGAAGTTATAGGGATTTGAGTAGCGGCAAATGCATCGGCGCAATAACCGGCCACGCGGCGTTCACGTCAAACTTTAAACGCGTTTTTCTCGAAACAGTGTTCTCAAAACGGTGGGACCTATATCTCCAAAAATTATTATCCGATTCGACCGAACCCTTTTTTATTTTGAAGAATATACTTGTGGCTAGGGGGGAAACCAGACAAAATTACAAAATAGTGAAAATTTATAATTTTTAAAGGCGTGGAAAGGACGAACGGTATAGGGAAAAAGTGACTTCAAATTTCAAATGCCGTTATTTTCTCAAAAAATGTCATTTTTGTAATTTTGTCTGGTTTCCCCCCTAGCCAGAAGTATATACTTCAAAATAAAAAAGTTTCAGTCGAATCGGATAATAACTTTTGGAGATACAGGTCCCACCGATTTGGATGAATTTTTTGACGCCTTGACTTTAACGACTCCCCAGTGCCGTCTGCAATGATTAATTATAAAACAAAAAATATATTTCTATAATTTAAGACATCCTTAATACAATGCAACAAGTCCCATTAAATTAAATGTAGTAGTTTTTCTTTAATTAATTCCTAAAGATCACCTATTTTTGGGGTTCAAGCTTCGAGGCTGAAGCTTCGAAGTTGGAGGCTCCTCTTGTGTTTAATTGTAATGAAGTTAACTCCAAGTCCTTGATATTATATTTCGCGCAACCACTAATGTAAAATGTTAAACTTGAACGCATCGCTCACTACATACAATGCTTGAAGGCTCAAGCTTCAAAGGTTCGAGCCTTTAGGGTTTTAACCGCGACTCGAGCTCTTGAATTTCACGGCTCGAAGCTCATTTTGACAACACTATTTCAAAGCGTACAGCCGAACGATGAGCTGTTCGCGTGTAACCAGGGACCGCGACAATGATTTTCAGCGGCGTGTTAGTAAACGAAATTCAAACTATTGTCTCCTTTACACCGTAGATGAGAGTACCGTAAGGAATCCCCGTGACTGTAACAAGATCCTCCGTTTCGAGGCTGTAATAATACAGCAATCTCAAAGCACAATAAGAGCACCGGCCCGATCACGCGTTACGAAAATCGAATCGACCTCTTTCGAGACCCCAGCGGCTGCCGGATTCTTGTCCACGGATTTCTGCGGCTCGATCGCCGGGGCAATCGCAACCTCCCCTCGTTTTTTACACAGACATTTATGGAGCAAATTGCACTCCGAATGGGGCAGAATGGCGAGGCGAATCGCTGGCGAAAAGACGAGCAGACGAAAAGATAATTAGAGCCGGCTGTCCGGGCCGATCGCGTCGCCATTGTGCTGGTTAATTCGATTTTCCGAAATCATTGATCCAGCAATGTCGTAACCGAGTTTGCCGTTCCGGTATCAAGGTCAGTGATCCCGACAGTGTCCGCGATCGAAAGCTCGACGATCGAAAGTTCAGCTCGCCGGGAAGCAACTGTACTTAAGTGACTTTTAAGTGGAATCCAGGGGATCCGCGTTAGAAAGTCTTTCCTTAATCGCTGGTCTGACTCGTTTCTAGAATCAAGATGATCTTCTGGGGCGCATTAACGGCCTTGACACGTGGAACGCGAATCGAAACGTGCCTCGATCGACGATCACAGTCCGCGTACAGTGTTTTTCTACAGACTTGTGCTCCGAATACCCGTTGCAATTAGAATTCACGGTGAAAGTAGAGGGTCCCCCATCGGTTCGGAACGCTGTGAAATTCGGAGTCGCGGGTAAACTAGCGTGGAAATGACGCCGTGAAAAAGCGGTCGCCGCTGTGAGAGACGCGTCTGTTGGATCAACGAACAGGGTCGATTTCTAATGGCGTTTACAAAGTTCGAGAAGAACTTCCCCGCGGATCGGTCGCCGTAAACCGGTGTGGAAAAAGTGTCGTGTCTAACGAAGCGTCTAAGCTGATTTCATGGGAATAAGTGGTTTCCAGTAAGAAACAATCGCCGGGCTGGATCGGGAACGGCGAGAGGTGCCGTAACACTTCTAACGCGCGCCGCGATTAGATACGCAAATTCGAATCGATTACAGTGGCTCTTGTCAAAGCTGCCGGGCCTCGGTTCTTTGGATTTTCAGGCCGAGTGGACGTCGGCACTGTCCGCGGCGCGTACCGTTACGCTTCGCGTAAAAATGGAGTGATTTCTTTAAAAACTTGCACCACTGTCGCGGGGCAACGGTAAATTTGCGAATCCCAATGCACGGGGAACGATTAACCCAGTTACGGTTTCGCGTGTTTACGCGCAAGTAACGTTTTAAAAGTCCCCGCGGTCGAGTTCAATTATTTTCCATGGAATTTTTCCTTTCTTCTATAACCGCTTCCTTTTCAACTTCCTTCGAACGTGTCGGATCGTTGAGCTGATCGGTACACGTGCTTCGCGCAGGTTTTTCTTCCCCTTTAACCATCTCGGTTGTTCGCGGCCAGTTCTCCTTTTCCAGAGGTTGCGCGGGATAATTCCCCTAATCGCTCAGCTTCTCCTGCTTCCTTCCTGAAGAGGGTGCTGCGATTTGTATTCCGAATCGCCACGGAAGTGAAATCTCCTTAAATCGGTCGGATACGTTGTTAAGCTAAGAGCGTCCGAAAATTGTTCGCCAGGACCGGCGATTGCCAACCACGTCACGGACGATCGACTTCGCAAATAGAAACGAGCTTTTCACTCCGAGACGCTTTCGAATTTTTGGTGGTTTCCGTGGTGCACGGCGAGAGCGAAACTCTTTGCCTCGCTCGAAGCGTGGCACAGTTCTCAATGCCTGGATAGCCGACGTGCAATTTGCTGTGGATAAGGTTCCTGTTAACGGGTCTCCCTACTTTGGCGGCTGCAGAAGCAGACCGATATTTGAGTTCTTTTTTAAGAAACACCGTGTAGTTATTAATTGAAAACTTTATGAGTATATTGGTACATATTTAGATAAGATTTTAAAGAAATTAATTAAAGAAAACGTTAGGTACCCAAAACTTTAAACGCGTTTTTCTCAAAACGATGTGTTTTCGAATTGGTTAGCATGATATCTGAAAAACCAACCAACTGATTTATTTCAAACTTGGCATATGTCTTCGGTAGATGTCCTACATTTTTTTTTTCATTTTCTCTAAAGATTAACAAATGAAGCCACGAAACTGGAAGTAAATCTATTTAAAATCGTGCCATGGGTGCGTTAAATCGATGTCCTGACGACATTGATTTATTTGTACCCTCTCTTGCTTCGTTTAGAGCTCAGCTGCTTAACAGGCCTACACCTCCTTAATTACGCACCTCTTTGTAATCTTTTGTGTCGATGAATGTTGACGAGTTTGTTTAATGGTTAAGCTTATCTTTATGTTCTTTTATTTTTATGTTTTCTTATTTATTTTTATATTCATTTATTTTCTTCTTGTTTACTTTTAGTTTTAAGCTATTTTTACTTGTTTTTCTTTCTCCTACTGAACTGTTACAAATCTATGTCGTCTAAAGGGTTCTCCCGTCTAATAATAATAATAATAATAATAATAATAATACCTAGTTCTGTTTTAAAAAATTCTCAAGGTTCGCATTAGTTTTCGTCCGAGGTAGGGAGAGCCCTTAAATTATTCGAGCTTATTAACGCTTATGAACCGCGCGATCGAACTGGATTTGCATAGCACGTTGGGGACCGTGCGTGTGAACCGCGAGGCTCATTAGAAATTTCTGAAACGTACTGGTGCCAGCAGCGTTGGCGTATACCTGTATCGTAAAGTAAAAATAACAGTCCAGCTGCTCAGAAATATGGTATGCTCGGAAGGTGTCGATTGCCTAGTCAACCAGACAAATTCTTCGCGATTTTCCCATGCCATACTCGCTGCTCGAATAACGTTCTCGCTCGCGGCCGGCATCGGAATACCAATTACCAATAGCGGTGATAAAGATCGTGATCGTCGCGCAGGAGCTGGTCAAATCGCATAGAATAATCTTACGTAATCGTGGCACCGAGCTCATTGCTATTTCCTGCACCATCGGCTTCTCGTCGCGTGTAATTATCTCGATCATCTTATTCTGTCTGGGCGAGTCTCCAGCATTTACCAGTTTCCGCTTCTTCTTCGTCGTTATTTTTTCCCGCCACTCCACCCGCGGAAATAAAAATTCAGACGTCGCACAGTGGTCCGTCTATTAAGGGGCGGTTCCGGTCTAAAAGTTGGTTCTCTTTTTATTTCATTTTTCAGATGTTCAACCTTTTAGGAATACGTGTTTAAAAGGATTTGTTGAAATTCGTAAAATTTTAAACGCGTTCTTTTCGAAACAGTGTTCTGAAAATCGGTGGAACCTATATCTCGAAAAGTTATTATCCGATTCGACTGAAATTTATTTTATTTTGAAGAATATACTTCTAGCTAGGGGGGAAACCAGAGAAAAGTGCAAAAACTTGAGAATTTTTTAATTTTCAAAGGCGTTGAAAGGGTGAAAAATATACGGGAAGTGATTTCAAACTTCAAGTGTTACGTTGAACAAAACCCCACAAAAATTTCTAGGTTCCACAAAGTTCCCGGATATCTAAAGCATTTCCAACGAAAGTTATTAAAAAAAAATCCATCATTTTTATGATCATATTTTAATTCTGTTCATTGGAAATTAAAATATTCGTGGCTGAAACTTCATTTACCACTTACTTGTACGTTTGCAATCCATCTTAGTATTTTTACCAACAATTTTAATCGCGATACAACGGAGCACTACTGATTTATTGCTGATTCCGATGCATTCTAACAAACCATTTGGACGGTCGTCATTTTTATAAAATACATACCTACAAATTTGCATACCGTATCATTGCAATATCTCTGACTCGGTATATCCGTGGACTATTCTCGATGAAGAATCGATCGCAGGATCCTTTCGGTAGCATTCGGTCGCCCGACTGTATTGTTCTCCAAGCAACTTGGTCGGCGTTCCTTTTAGTCGCGGTCAGTGTTTTCGATTCGACTCGACAAACATGCTTTCGATTGCCTGGATTCCTTTCGTTTCCTGCATTCCGCGGCAGCAGACGAATCTCCCAAAAATACCGAGTGTTCTCGTCCAGCGGCGGACAGGAAAACCACGGCGACTAATAGACGCCTTACACGGCTTTCCAATTAGTCATTAATCCCCCGCGCGGTTCGATGCAAATGGGACCGTTATACCGTCGTCTTGAATGCGATCCAAGTGGCTTGCCGTGGAACAGATAAATCGTGTGTACGCGACAAGCCCCGTACAATTTCCAACGGCATTCGCCTTTCCCCCGTTCCGATCATTTCGCCGGCGAGATTTATGCGCCCCGAGTTTCGAAAGGGTGGAACCCCGAACCGTGGCCTGGACCCCGGCCAGAGCGAACGGTAGCCCGGACGGTTCGTCTCTTACGTCTCAATTAGCTTATGGATTATTATAAGCGCCACCGGCGTGTAAGATAATCGACACGTCTCGATGAACAGGCCACCGCGTTACGTGCGCTGCACCACGCTCCGACACTCCGCGTGCAACCGAGCTACCGGTATATCAAGTTTCCAGCAATTACATCGCGCCGGGTACGTAGCTCGGGCGAATTTCAGATTCAGGAAATATCGGCGGGAATTATCGCCCTCCCCTTGATTCAGCGGCGACTCCGTCGTTCGCTTTGGCAATCATCGGGGAAGGTGAGAACATAGTTGGGATCGATACTTGATAAGGAACTGTCTCCCCGTCGCGCGAGGGTTGCCGGAAAAAAGATATCGGTTTTAATGTTTCCGCGCTGGGAGCACCGCATTTGCATACGGATGGCTCGGGCAGCTGCCACATACTTCATTAAAATTGCGTAGAAACGGAGTCCGGGGCTCGATATTTGTGCGACCTGTTCGCGGCTGGATCGCGCGCTCCCGATATTCTATGGTTACGAAAATTATGGTTTCGTTTATGGCGGATCGTTTCGCGTAACACGTGCAAAACGGGTGCGGCGGCGTGGCTTGGATGGGTTCTAGTTTTGTTTCCATGTAATCGACGACTCCCCGGAATCGGCTGGCTGCACTCGGCGTACAAAGTGTTGCGCGGGTTTTTAGCAATTTCGCGATGTTAATTATGGAAGACTTCCTTCATTCTCGTAATGGTGATCCTGTCCCATTATCGTTGCTGGATAGATTCGTCCGATTCAGTCGGTTTCCAAGCGGCGAACTGGTTTCGCTAACCCGCGGATAACTTGGGACAACGACGTCATTTAATGTCCGAGTGGAAAGCACTTTCCGTGACGCGCAAGTAGCGCAAAACGAGCAAGAGGGTCGCGTTTTGCCGCGTACGAACGTCCTTGCCGCGAAAGCTCCTTCGATGGAACGCTCGAGGAATATGCCAATGACCTCTTCTAATCCTGTCGACGCACAGTGTTACGCGTATATGGGCGTTCGGGACAAAACTCAGGACTTCTGAACTAATCAGTTTTCGTAATAAGTACCCTAATACTTTTTTAAAGAGAATATAAAAATGCATCGATTGGTGTACAAAGAAATATACAGTTGCGTTGAAAAAATTAAGGTGATCTTGATTTCTCGGTGAATAAAAAGTTTTTTATTAATATTTACTTTTGCAATTGCTTGTCAACTGTATACTGATTAACTTTTGTTCGACACATTTTTTTATCAAATTGACTGCTATTTTAAAACTGAAGACAGCATCCAGAATGGAAAATTCATGGTAGATATCGTATAAGTAATTGGAAAAAGCATATCGGATGTGTAGATTCGCATAAGGGCCGAAGCGGTGAGCGTCTTAATAATCATTTTGGCTATTTTTCCTGTTTCGTGCAAATTCGTGCAGTTGAAATTGACGTTAATACAAAGTTTAATGATCCCTAAATCAGTATACAAAAACATCACGAAGGTATTCTTTGGTGTTTTTTTTTTTAAAGTCCCATCGAAGTTGATAAACATTTAACATAAAGAAATAGCACAAATTCTTAGTATCGTAAAAAAACTGACTCGGCAATTTTAAAGGTATGAAGTATTAAACGCAATTTATAAACATCAAATGAACAAACATAAACATTCTGCCAATGGCACGTGTTTGAAAAAATGTAACGAAATTTCTAATGAATTTCTAGTACCACTTTTGACAACAAATTAGTAAATTCAGCGGAAGTTATGGGTAACATTAAAACCTACGTTCCTTTCTTAATATTTTAAGATACAAGAATTTATGAATCAAACATTTCGTATTCTTGACTTTTGTTCATTACGCGGAACACTGTGCGTGTCGAAATGCACGCTACCTTGGTTCCCTACTAACATCCCCGGTGCAATATTCGAATTTGGCGTAGCTTTGATAGCCAGGACGATTTCTACAGTCTCGTTCAGTTGATTCAACTACAGATTTTCCAGGGAAAGAACGGGACAGGTGGACAGGTGTAGCGCACGATTTTAGAACTGTTACTCGAGCCTTATCTGCGGCTTGACATCGCCCACGAATTGCCACGTCCCGTAAACGAGCGCGAGATTTAATCTAAGGGAGTAGAGATCACTGGGTTTCCAGGACAAAAACGTCCACCGATGTCTGGTGGAAATACGCCCATCGGGGTATTCCTGCGACGAGGCACCGCGTGGAAATTACTCCGATCCCTAACGTTCGCGGAATCACTGTGTTAAGGATTCGTTTTAACGGCCAAGGGGATCGTTCTTTGTGCCCGACGATTCCCTGGGTACAATCGCGAACGATGCTCGCGATGTACGTTTCAGATTATCAACGCGCGATTATGGTAATCCAGTTGGAGGCCCTTAATGCGACAATCTAGTCGGGGGGTTTATAGAAGAAGATAAAGAGGGGGGGCTTCCCGAAGATGTGGCTCGTGTAAGGAAGCAAAGCTACAGCGGACCACTCGAAAGCCTCAGCCCCGTGTCATCTTCTTCTTCTTCTTCTTCTTGTTCTCAAACGTGTCGCGGCTACTCGCATAACTGCGTAACATTGTGGTGACAAGGAAGTCGCCGTTGAAGTCCCTGGGAACTACCGTTTCGGGATAACGTCCTCTCGACGAGGAACAACGCCAACAGGCACTGCAGGTTCAGCTCTGCGAGCGGGGCATTAATTCCCGATAATCGCGGACACCTTAGCGAAGCGGATAACAAAACGATCTGAATATTGCAAAGTGATGCAAAGCGTGCTTTGTAGCTGAAGCGGGTTCTGTTAATAATTAGTGCCGCGAACTAATATCGCGGGGGCATGTAAATAATTCCCTGTAGGCTTCCTTCGGGCTGCTTCCTCCGATTCTAAATTATTTCCTGCTATTATTCCGCGCGGTGCGTTCGATGGGTTCTGTGTCTGTTGTTGCAACAACCATCGCGATTAAGGGGAAGTCTCGTGTAACAGCTACCGAAATTTGGGATTTTTCTTTTGAAGAAACTTTTGATAATGTTGAATTACACTCTTTGCAATTTTTTTTTTACGCCGATCCTTCTTATTATGTCGATCGTTTTAACCTCTGAGGATTTTTGCGTCAGGTGTATCACCTGTCATCTAATTGCAGAAAGAAGAGAATTTTCTTAAAGTTGAATAATTCACGCTGGTATTGGACCTAAAGTTTTAATTTCAGTCTTTATTTGTAATACATTTTTCGTCGGTATAAAGAATAATATGAAAATTTGTCTAAGAAAAAACTCACTTTTCCTTTCAAACTCTGTCAATTTTAATAATATGGTAATTTAATAATATTAAGAATAATATGAAAAATTTGTCTAAGAGAAAACTCACTTTTTCTTTCAAACTATAACTAATTTTAATAATATTAAGAATAATATGAAAAATTTGTCTAAGAAAGAACTCACATTTTCATTCGAACTAGAACTCCGTCAATTTTTCATTCCTTTTTCTTTGAAGTGGACACAATCGCAGCGTAAGCTACCTGAATTTAAGAAACTTCTATTTTTTTGCAATCAAACAACTGTGGAAGGTACCACACATCCCGCCATAAGATTCCACGATAATTAATAAATAATCCAAATGATCGACACGAAAAAAGAATATTTTCTGCATGTTTAACGATGCCTCCTTATATCCCAAAAGAGTATCCAATATGACAAACAGTTTTTTAAAAAAAATTCTTAAGCTTCGATTACTTTTGAATCCCCCCCTAAACCTCGTCGATTGTATTTGCACTGCTAGCACAATTTTCATTCAAGAACCTGCTACCAAATCAAAAACGTCACTCTCGATATTCGTTGAACGCGCCGTTGTAACCGACGAGGTCCGCGATTTCGATACTCGCGCTGGCTGCCGCAATAAAGAATCGAAAGAAGTGTTTCTCAGAAGACACTCGGCCTTCGTCTTACGTAAACGGACACTCATGGTTCCAAGCGAGTCCTTGCACATATTTACGGTGTGGCACGGTGTAATTATAGCCGCGTAAAGTTTGCTCGCACTACCCACCTCTCTGCGGTGATTTCGAAGCGCAGCTTCCACGCAGCTGACACGTCTCCGTAGCGAAGTACCGTGAAGGTTTCCCTCGGGAGGACAGGATGGCACCCGTGACACGATCACCGGCCGCGGCAACCCGTCTCACTTATTAATGCCTGCCCTCTGGAAGCGACGGGGGTCCGACGAATTTGCTGGCCAGTGCGAAAGGATCGGGGCCCAAGTGGATTTTCCGTCTCTGCTCGGACACGCGGCCGCGTTTAACGAGTTCACCGACTCCGTGAATCGCGATCTGCTATCAGAATGAAGGCTTTTCTTAAGGCCGTCTCGTACTTATGTCGCTGCCCCCACTATGGGGGCAGCGCGCACCGAGCTCTCCTCAAGTTCTCGAGCCGTTGGGGCCCCGAACAACTATGCCCCCCTCTGGAGATAGAAAAGGGAATACGTGCCGGGACAGACGACACACTTTCGTTCGCTCTTTCGTCGGTGTTAGCCGGTGTTTCGGTGTTGGGCCGTTCGAGCCGTGTGCCTCGTCCTCGCGAGGACACTCCTGCACGGTGCACGCGCGCTCGCTCCTGCTCCTGTCGCGGCTATCTGCCTCGTGTCCCCATCCTCGCGACTCCTACGTTCCCCGCTGGAGCGTGGCTAAAGACTATTCGCGATGCCCCCCCGCGCTCGCAAATGGCTAGTTTTTGTCGGACCGAATCGAGTGACCGATACGTGCCGGATGGAATTCAATCAGCCATTCTTTGGCCCCGCGGTAAGCTGTCGCGAAATGTTGTAGCGGTGGAAAGAAGGCTTCCTTCTATTTTTCCCCTCCTCCGTTGCGAACCGGCGAAAGAATTCCTGTTCCAGCGCGCCGCGGAGATTCACGGTCCATCTCGAGCTGTTAACTGTTAATACGGCCGACAATCAGATCGTTGAATCCGCGCCGCGTGAAACTCGCCCGATCCCACCGGCAATGCCAGGTCGCTGCGATTCCTCGTAGATCACTTCCGCGGTATAACCGCCGCGAAATGGATCGATCCTCTGATCGTGGCCAGGGAGCAAGGCCTATGGTTTTCCGCAGGGGACTCAGCAGCCCGAGACATGCCCTCCCCATCCTTGACTCGTATTCTTCACGCTCGATCCTCCATCAGAAAGCCACTTTACCTTTGATTGCTTCGTTGTGCCACGGTTGTTCCAGTTAATCTTTGTTTTACTTAGCACCGACGCACAGCTCCCATCCGCCTCGTTCCACGCGCGTCAGCCGCGTTCCCTTTCGATTTGCCAGGGATTAGGCGCGACGATAAACGAACGGCTCTTCTCTACCATCGCCTCCTCGCCGTCTCGCTGGGACCGCGGGCCTTCGCGTTACGCACGAATCCCCCGATCGGCGAATTATCCGCGCCCTCGACCCGCCCCGCGGACTTTCTCCGGGGATCCGTGCATTATCCCAGCACGCCTCTGCGACCGTGCAATCTTCCAGCCGACAAGAAACATGTGTGTCACGTCAGATCGGACAACCACCTGCGCGAGACGGCTATTTGCGGGGAGCCACCGCGTCGCGGCTAAACGAACCAGCCGAGTTTCAGCGAAATGGAACAATATCGGGGCTGTAACGCTTTCTAAATCAGCCGGTTCTTCCTTTCGAGAATATCGATGGGTGACTACGGCTTTCGATTGTTGCGAGGACTCGCGCGATGCCTCTGATAGGCGCTTGGAGACTTCTTTGGAGACGTCAGTCGGACCGGCCAACTCAATTCTGATAGAGATTTAAGGATTCAGCTGCGCGCGATCTAGATGCAAGTGTTTTCTATGTTAACCGATTATCGCGGTTGATCGAGGAAAGCACGTAACTACGCGAGCGATAACCACCGTTCGTCCTCAATCCCGCAACGAACATTTCTGCGAAATGAGAATTACCACGGTTCGTTAAACTTTCATGAGGGTGGCAAGCAGGGGCATATCGCGTGATTGATCTATAAAACACGCTCCTAATGATAATGATGATGAATCTGTTGCAAATCGGCACCGCCGCGTACGTGGACACGATTTCTGCGCTCGTTTCCATCGCTGGGAAGAGGGGAACTGTTCGAGAAATTTTTACGACCTCGTATTCCATGCCGCGAGAGATCGCAAGTACGTATTCCGAGGCTTTCCTTTTCAGTTGTAGGCTTGCTATACGAAACATCGAAGGGATCAAGCTATTTCTAAAGATTTTCTTCTCAATAAATACAACATATAATTGAAATAAATCTTTTTGGAATTTATTAAGCTACTCTTCGTGTTATACAAAAAAGATTAATAAGATTCTTTTCAATTTGTTACAAATGTGTTTTTATAGCGTCGATGTGACACCTACAAAAGAAGATTTAAGATTTAATATCGACCGTATTGATTAAATTACTATGATTTCACAAGTGACCGAACCTTGCGCCGAAATCATAGTAATTTAATCAATACGGTCGATATTAAATCTTAAATAATTTTTAAAATGAATGGCGAAACATCTGAATTTACTGTTAAGGAAAGTTTCTTCTCATTTATAACAAGATCCTTTGGACTCGAAACCTTGAAAATGTTAAAGGATTTATCCACCAATAGATAAAGCGACCGAACCTTGCGCCGAAATCATAGTAATACAAAAGAAGAGTTATGCTCGTGGCGCGGGTGATTTCCCGGATCAGGTTTATCTGACACACAAAACGTTAACCAGAGCTTAATAAATTCCAAAAAGATTTATTTAATTACATGTTGTATTTATTGAGAAAAAAAAATCTTTTGGCACAAATGAATCTAGTTTTAATTTTTCGGCCGATCAAAGTAGAATGAATCCTTAATTCCGCGAGTCCTTCGTGGTCCATCTGCGCTTCAGGGAAAAGCTATGACTTCGATTTTCTTCGGGGTCGCAGCTTCGTTTCTTTCGCCGGACGCTTAGAACGGAATGCGCCAATGCCACGATCCTCCGGAACGTCCAGCGACAGATGCCGATCGCAACGTCGCGACAACATTCCGCTCCATATCCACGATCTTCCTGGGACTGAATTTCCCAATCGGAAATAATCCTTTCGTATCGAGAGCGCGTAATAATCGAGGACGGACAGAGGGAAGGGAAGAGTCACGGGAAACTTTCGTTTCCCAGCTTTCATTCTCATTTAACTGCATTCTCGAGCTTCCGCGCCTTTTCTTCTCGAGCGGATCTCGTACTCTTCGCTGAAGGGGTGCAGCAAGTGTGCACGGAATGCATTTAACGCGCGTCTGACGGTTCGAGCACGCGTATCATCGTTTTGCTCGCGCTTCCCTCCAGCCGATCTTTCCATCGACCGTGCAAATTGACCACGGCAAGCGACTGACAACGAGAGTCTTTAATTATACATCTCAGGCGCGAGTGACAGCGGCACGGGCGCGAGGAGTGTTTTAATTGCGACAGACGAGCCTTGGCTTCTGTAAACGCTAGGCAACTGACGAATTATTTAATGACGATCGTTTCGAGCGTCCTAGGATCGTTGCGGTAGAATTATAGAGCGACCTGTGCTATTTCCTGCGCGATCTCGGACCCCGAGTCAACGCGAAACAGAAACTGAAACCCCTGTGTCGGTTTACGACTGTTGCGCCGTGGCTCTGCGAAAATTTATGCTATCCTGGAAGGTGGAGCGGAAGTAGCTGAAAGTTTTAGGGCGAGAATACGACACTGGCTGGCGTTTTATTCAAATTCTACGAGGATAAGGGAGGACGTTTAAGATAGGATCGATAAATTACTGTTTACGGATGAAAGCGCCGCAATATATTCCCGGGGATAATCATAGGATGAGCACGCGGAACATTAGAATTAGTCTTTACGACAAATAAGATAGGGATGGCGGTTAAGAGTAAAATGTTAATTAGACCAGTCCCGGTGGCGTTCTACTTCCTGCTCGGCGAACAGGCTCCATCGTCGGGTTTAGGCTGTTGTGGGAATTCCCGTTCAAACGAAAAACCACGCTCTTCCGGTTCTGAACAATTAGGCGGTTGGATTAACGTGCGAACTGGAAGTCGTAATTTGTCAACGTTTCCAGTGAAAAACGCGGCCGTCTAAGTGATAAGACTCGCCTCTGGATTAGAACGCTTCCGTCCGCGGATGGAGATTTCTGCGGAGGCAGGATCGTTAGAGAAGCTAAGAATCCCGGTTACATGGAAACCGAAGGACTCGCGGTGGAGGATAGTCAAAAAAGCTGCAAGATGCTCCCCGCCAACGACCGTCTTCCGTGTGTTATACATAAATGTAGAAATATAATTTGGAAAATTGCTACCTTCCTGAAACAGAAAATGCGCATGTAGCCGAGCGTACGTGCGCTGGAACTCTATCAGCATCAGCGAATCTGCATTGATTTAGTACGGTGTAAGTACCGTGATTACACCGCGAACAAGTCTCCACGTGTCCGTGCCCCCGACTCGCTTCTCCATTGTGGAGGAGCCGTGCAGATTTTTGTAAATACCCCAGTCCGAAGGACGTGGGATTCCTCTTGGAATGAAAAATACTGTGCGGTATATCTTTCAAGGTTTATTTATTTATTTATTTATTTATTTTCAAGTAAATCTTCTTTCGCTTTCTCCCGAAACGCGAATCAATGTGCAACCTTCGACCTGCAACCATTTCATGGCAACTCCAAAGTGTGTCGCTCCAGAAATGTCACGGTGCATTTAACTGACTCTCAGTGCGCTTCTGTTCCAGATGAGTTTCCCTGGTTTCCCTTCGGAGCGACAGCCGGTGTCCAGGACGGCTGGAAATGCCGCGCCGAGGAAATGATAGCGTTGCGTTCGCACGCGAAACGCGCGTGCACGCGCAACCGCGCGGCGGATTCCACGCGTCGAAAGAACAGGAGCACCGGCCAGCACGCGTTATAAATATTGATCGTGCGTGGCAGGTCTGCCCCGTCGAATTATCTCGGGCATCGCGGGGATCGATCACGTTTGTTAATCACGTTCCTTCTCGCCGACAGGTAGCCGCTGCTGGCCCGTGTACTTTACCGCTCGGGCCATGCTCCGTGTTATGCCACCTGTGCGAGTCCCGCTGCACCTTCTCTACTCTCCTTGCCGTTTCTTCCACGTCCGTCATCGTCGTGCGACCACTGACCGGCCAGCCGCAGAAAACGAGACGGGATTTCGTAATTAAGCTCCTTGCTGAATTTCACGCTCGCAGGAAGCGATCTTCGCCTCGCGAGTAACCGGCCAGAGCTGGGGAATATTCGAGGATGGTCCTTTTAGCGATCTCTCCGCGAAAGAATCGCGAATTAGGGGTTATTCTACTGCTTTATCCTCGTTAAGATTGCTCGAAACCTCTGTGTAATCACTAGGAGTACGATCTGTGCTTGGATCGGTGACTAAGATTTAAAATTCTGGGATTCAGTTATTACTAGCTGAAAGATACAGTTTAGAAAGATATAGTCCCCTTTTAAGGGGAAGATCACTGTAAAAAATCGGGAAAATCGATTTTTCCTTTTTCACATTTTCGAAAGACGTACGTTTCAAGAATGCTCTCTCCAAATTTTATGAAGGAATTCGTAAAATTGACGGAGATATATTTTCTGCGAAGCAAGGACGTTTATTGTACGAAAAACCCGTATCTATTACTGACGATCAATTTTATTTTTTTAATTAACAGCGCCACTTCTATTTTTTTTTTTTTTTTTATCAACATTTCTACAACTTTTTACTCTTTTGTGCTTTCGTTGCGTAAGTCGCGATATTCCGTTCGATCCATAACTTCGGCACAAACATTTCAGCGACACTTGCTCACGGAATACTTCCGCGTCCAAGGAATCTGTTTCCGAGGCTCACGGGAATCACCTGCCTAGCCGCGGCAAGCTAAGATATTTGAGGAAGAGTGTTTGACGTGGGGAAGTCGCGGATATTTCCACCTCACAGCCGGGCTCGGTTGAATTGCAAATGCCGCGACGCGCCGGCCTCCAAGCGTCGCCTGTGAGAAACCCGCTGCTGGAATCGATCTCTGAAAAACCAGCCGATTCATCACAACGACTCGTTAATGGGACGGCTGTCTCTCTCTCTCCCTCTCCTAAGATTTTGCTTTCGTGTGAATACCCGAACGCGCCTCGCCTTCTTCCACGAAACGGAACTCTCCGTATCGCGTAAATCGTTGTTTACTTTCATTTCCTCGACGACCCATTCGAAATCCACCGAACTGCGCCGCGGGCGGCATTGGATCACACCGAATTGCTTCCCCATTTCGGGAGCAATAAACGGGACGATGAAACTCGTGAGAACTGGGCTTCTCCGCGTAATTAACGCGGCCGTCGTTAATGCGAGCCCCGTGCATCTGACTTAACGGGAACGAGGAACCGAGCGTGGAAAAAAAAAAGGCCGAATTCGTGGACCCCGTTTGGAGAAGCCTGTGGCACTTTTGCCCGACGCGCCGCGATTAACCACGGAAACTCTAATTAACCTCGAGGAGCGATTGTTCTTTCGTTTCGTCGAGGAACCGGCTGCAATTATCCGCCGGGTCACACGCGTCGCGCTGGTCACTCGGATGGAGGATGGTTCCCCTGCGAAATTAGAACCGAGCAACGACACACGGTGCGCGCCGAGCTTGATGGCTTTGGAAAACTAGTTACGGAGAAAAGTAAGAGTTGGAGCGAGGCGAGAACAGATTGGAAACGCGCGGGGCCGTTTATTCTCGTTAGAAACGATAATAATTAGACGGTTGCATTCGCGCGCGGATTACGGGGCGTGTTACGACTATGAGAACGAAATGAAACGGCGGGACGCGGGGCGTGCTCGGATCGTAGGCCATTAATTTCTATATGCATGTATAATGGAGCGTATCGCTACGAATCCTGGCAGCGTTCCCGCTAATCAGAACAACACTTTAACTGGTCCGTGTAATAACGCTGGGCTAGGACGGCTGGGACGACTGGCGCAGATGTAATGGACACTGGCTGCCCGTCTAACCTCCAAGTAATTACGCGGCAAGCGAACAGCTCGTGACAGACGATCCGTTTTAAACCACCGTTTGCTTTCCTCTCGAAAGCGTGGCGTTTCTCTTCAATTATTTTATCAAAGACAGGGCGTCGAGCAACTCGTTGTCTCGAACGATTATCTAGTCGAAGATGATCGTACGAAGCACCGTGGAAAGTGTTTCGCCGGTGAATTTCCGCGCTCGGACAGACCCAGATTTCGCGAGGCCTCTTTGCCACGATTTTTCACCGTTTATCTACATCTCGTTCCTTCGGCTGCTCTGCTACGCTGGGCGGTCAGATAAAATCGAGAGGATTCCGAACACGCGTCACGTTCGCCACGGCCTTAATCTGTTTGTAATCTACGGGACGCTCGAGAAGCTGGCGAAGAGGAGCCAACTGGCTTGTCTGCCTGCACGTCTAACTGTAAACGGTGGCTGCACACGTCTTTCTTACGCGATCGCACGAAACAATGGTCTCTTATCCGTCGTTTTCAACCAGGGAATCTTGTGGATAACGATGCGTCCAAGGTGGAAGGGTCTGAGTTGCTTCCTAGATAAATAGGTGTAAACGGTTCATTTCTAACCTACCTATCGTCCATTTGTTTCACCAGCTCGGCGTTAAAAAGATTCATTATTTCCCTTCTCTACTTTCACTGTTCCCGAGCCCCGTGCACTGATCGATATCGATCTCGCGGAATTCACCCGTGCTTCTGTCCTTTTTCGTTATTACACGCTCGACGGCAAGATCGCGGGCATGAAATTAGTAATATTTAAGAGAAAGTACGCGACGTATATAGATTCTGTTTGTTGCCAAATGAGGAATGATTATATCGTCAACGTCAGAAATAACGATTCCGTGCCAACGGCTGACCCACATCCGTGGATCGACGTTTCAAATCAGTAACCTTGCGAGATTTACGAGGATATCGTTTATGGCGTTTATGGCATTTGGTCGACGGTCACGAAGAAACGAGCTGCGATCGATTCCAACGATCGGGAAGTGACTCAACGGCTGATGAATCGCCATCTAGCCGCGCTGCAAGAAACGAGCCTTTCCTGAAACGGAGGCTCGACAAAGAGAAGCCAGGAATCTTGCCTCGAAATTGCACGGAAAGGCCAGGCTCGGCAACGAGTGCTTGCGATATCTCGGAACCGGCGTTTCTGAAAAGTCGCGTGATTGGACGAAAGTGTGTAGAAAACACGGGTAATAATTAACATCGAAAAGGCAGTTCAATTTACTTGCCAAGTTCCATAACGATCCCGACGCTTGGTCACAGTCGATTAGGATCGTAATTACGGCCAACTCGTCGCTGGGATTACTTTTTTCGCGCGATGCCTCGGGCGAGCAGAGTTTGCTAATATGAGGATACACGGAGGATCGTTGGACAAAAAGTTACGGTTCGTTCGACTCGCTTTCCATCGAGGTCCACCCACATTATCATGGGTGTAATGGATATGGCGTGGCGAAGAACGATGTCGAGTTTCTTGCGACAGGGTGCACGAGACTTATCCCAATTGTTATCACAGGTGACAGTCGGTGAGTGGTCAACGATAAAGAATCAGTCAGGTCGCTCCCACGGTAAAAAAGAAAAATGAGCTCATTCATTGATGGACGCTCGAATCCCAGGATTGAAAATCTTCCAATAATTTATGTACTATTAAGACAATCCTGAAAGTGTTGAAAGTATTTCTCAAGAGGTGTTCACGTATTCGAAAGATGGCTCTGTTGCTTCCACGAGCACATCCTCGAAATTCGTGGTATCTAATCTGCTTCTCTCTCTATTAATCTCGATTCTCGAGGGGAGAAAACTATCGTATGATTTATGATCCCTAGATCCCATCGCCACCGAAAACCCTGGCGCATAAAGGACGTGGATTTGGGTAACGTGGATCTCGTTTCCAGAGCTGACAAATCACCGTCCCTCTCGCGTGAAAACTTTCACGATTTTTAGGTTAACTTTTCTGCCTCGGGATTCTATGAACTTTCGAATACTTTCGTCAGGCTCTCTGTAGAAATTGTACGAGTGCAGCGGGATGAAGTCATATATTGCGCTGCTCGGCGTCTCAGTGCCTCATTCCGAGGAATTTTGAAAGTCGCGTGGTCGGTGGAAAGTGAGGGATGGTTTAAATTTTCCAGACCACAAGATCCATAGACTGGAGGGGGAGTGATTCTTTTTGCTTCTTTCGGCAGCCTGTCCACAATACCGTGCCGTCTTTAGCAACGCGCGAAATAGTCCAATTAGCGCTCGGGTGGAGAGTAACTGTTCGAGATGAAGCGAAACCAATCCACGTCCAGTTTTCGCATTACCGCGGCTTGCCAGCCGAAGATCTTCCTCTCCGATGAAAAAAACTCTGAGCTAGCAGAGAATGAAGCTTTCGCGTGACTGCGCGAGATTTAGTGTCCGTTTAAGAATAATTCGCCAAATAAGCAACGGTTGCGGAGCAATCAAAAATACATATGCAGATCCGTGTAACTGTGCTTTACGATCTCTCGCGGTCTGAAGACAATGGACCTAATGAGATTCTTAATGAGAAGAGAAAAGAATAGCACAGGAGTCGTTCCTGTTTATGAATTCGCGCTCGAATCGGAGAAACTGTAATCAGACGGCGTAATGAACGTTTACCACGTTTACATCGGAAACGCGGAACGAGCTTGGATCGCGGCAACGCCCAATTTATTTGGTTATCGAGGGGAACGGTAATAACTACTCGCGCTGGGAAGCAAGCAGCGTTTTGTACACAATTAACCTATTTCTCAACCGATCTCTTTCTGCTGGATGGCCAAGATCGTTCCACAAGAGCGAGGTGTCGTAATTGGTATCGCCGCCGGTCAGAAATCGTAACGAGAAAGCTTATCTCCCTCGCGGGATCACGTACGAAATAGGCGCGAATTAGTTATCTATTTAGGAATCGTTGGTTCGCGCGTTTAGCGACACCGTCACGTTTTTACGTCGCGCGTTGTTTGATGTCCTTTACTCGAGAGGCTATTCAGTTTCATCGGTAGCTGGAAGTTTGTTCTACCAGCACGGTGGGACCACTCGTGGATATTTCCATAGGATATTTACTTTCGTCGAAGCAGAGACGATCTCGTACCCTGTCTTTAGTACACTCTGCGCCAAGGACTCGCGAAACGAGCAATGATATTCGACTCGTTCCACCGGAGGGTCTGCAGGGTCCCTGGCCCGCGTCTTGGTAAACCGCCGAGGGCAATCATAATTTCCCAGCAAGTCTACCCGTGCCAAAAGAGAAATGCTGATGCAAAGCGGCGCGCGTTACAGATCGCTTCGCTGCCCCATCGAGATTGAATTAATCGGGGAACGATAAAACACCGGGGCTCGATGAAAGAGTCGCCTCACGTGAGCGCAGTATTTCACGTAAAAACAGGAAAAAGTAACGGTGCACCGGCCAGGTAGAATCGTACGTGGGGAGAAAGTGATTTTATTTTTTTTAGAAATCTTGGCAATCGATCTTGTCGATGGCAAAATGTCAAGCCGATTGTCTGATCGCGGAGGACGGTTTATCATGGCGCGGGAAACCGCTGAATAAGTAAACAGTCAAATATGGATAAAGCCAGTTAGAAGGGGATCGCGATGTACTTTCATTACGGCTGCTTCGACGGCTGTTAGATGCCCTTTAGACTCGCCGCCTCCACTGGGGCCTCGGCAGAAATCAGTGATGTAGTCTCTGTTTCGAAACCTCCCCGTGGAAATTGTTTAACGAAGCCAAATATTGCTTCGAGGAATATTTTTCTCTTGCCGACAGCCGCTCGCTCCGAGTAAAACTTGCGCAAACCAACCGGATACGCATTCGTAGAGTGCGCGATCTTGGTAGATTTCCTGTAGTAAGGATACTTAAAAATTATTTAATATTGTAACATCGGGAGGATGTTGGGAGTGTAGATGAATCGGGAGGATGCTTTTGTAGTTTCCTTTCGCGGAGAGTTATTTAAAGTGGATGCTGCGTGTTGAAGATTCTGTGAGTTGATACAGCCCTGGTCAATAAATCTATCAAGCCGTTCCCAACTACGCTGGGAATTCTTCTTATTCGTTATCGAATCGTGGACTTCTCTTCGTCTCGGTGTACCTTCGCTGAAATATTCGCTATTTAAATACTTCGATCACTGGGTACATTAGTTAACTTTCTGGCACGCAACGTTCATTCTTCGAATCTCGGGGAACTTTTTAATTTATTAAATTGCAAGCATTGCTGATTCCAATGAATTTTTTATAGCAAACACCCATCGAGATCGTGCTTATTTGTAGATACTAAATTATTGTTTCCAGTGTTATCCAGGGAAGGTAAAAGGAACACAAGACGCGTCACTTCGCTGCTCATCAATTTTATTTTTAAACGTATGGAAACTGTACATTTGCAATGCTATTGCGTGCAGACTTTAATAAACATACAAACTTTAATACATATTAAAACATCATAAAATTACAATAAATAATAGCAATCAGAATTCCAGCTTCTCATCTGAAAGAAAATAAAGAAAGCACATACATAAACAGTTCCACTCTCGATGCCAACGCAACGAAACAACAGAATATACATACCACTCTCTTTTATCCTTTGCCCCTTTCGCTCCGTTTCCAAGTTCCACAGAAATTCCTGAAAGACGTGGAGAGATTTATTCAGGCTAGTCTTTTTGTAGTCCTTTATTCTCTTGGCGGTCAGGTCGTACGCCTCTTGCTCGGCCTTAGTCTTCGCGTCGAACTCGTTTATTTCCTCGACCAGCGTTGTAATTGTCGGTACCTTGTCTGGTTGAAATTTATCCACAGTGTTCACTGTGAGCGGTATGCAAATCTTGCCAGTTTTCGGATGAACGCAGAAAGGGGACTTGAGCAGATGGTTCATTCCCTTAGACACGTTTATGTCCAGCCGTGGATAAGCGTACTGTATCATCGCTTCCTCTATCAAGTAACGATTTTGGAACCGCTTTTTGTCCCCCTGAAAAATCATCGCCAAACAGTAAGCTGTTTCTCGTAACCATTAGAATTTCGACAGAATATACAATGCTGTACCATGTTCTTCTTGTTAACGTATTTCACGAATACACTCCACCTGTCCTTGCTAGATTTACATTGACCAAAAAGTGCCTTCAATTCTTGTCTGTCTTCTTCGTCGGATAGAATATGTAAAAATTTTTCCATCCCCTCGTCAGTCCCTAAGATGTTCTGCTCTTCCACGCAAAATGGAACGAACACGGGCTCGATTATCTGCAGTGCGCGCCTGGAATCGGATAATATTGTACTTGATGAAAGACTAGTAGACAAAAATCAGATCGGACGGATGAAATTTGAACGCACTGGATGGAGTGGTGTATCTTATCTCCGACCAGATTTACTTTCTTCTTCATATATTCTCCGCCTTCTATGATCTGCATATACTCCGCCACTGCGCTACGCTCGTGCGCGGATAGACTACGGGCGCTGGGGTCGCATACCCAGCAATGTACGCCTCTTCTACCAGAGAAGACCCACAGAATGTGCTTGTATCCAAAATCCACTGATGAAAATTCAACGCCGGTGAAGAATTCTCGAGGATACTTTGAAATCTGTTATCCGCACTTACGTCTGAGGGCTGCGTCTAAAACTTTACAAGCTATCGCCATGAACTTCCAGCATTTGCAGCAGATATCCGTGCCGCTGCAGCATGTCCTAACTTCGTCGTAATCGGTCATGTCTATATCGAACACCAGTTCTCTCTCCACGGGCTGGAAGTTTCCGCCCTTGCGTTGATCCTTGGGGCTGAGCGTGAGAGAGTTAGAAATCTGTTCGGTGGAAGTAGAAGCTTTAGTAATTCTAGATTATATTTACCAGTAGTTGTACACTGCCCCGATATCTATCTTAAAGGGAACGAGTCTCTTGATCTCATTCTCGAAGTCCTTCATACCCTTGAAGGATTGGAAACGAATGTAGATATCGTCGTGGAGGGTGAATGAGAATTCTCTGCGAGTGAACGTGTTCACTAAAACGGTATTTATCGAAAGAAGATTAGTAGTGTTTTTAGGCTGTCAATCGTAAAAACTGACAGTTGCCAAGTGTCGCAAGTAAGTTGCAGGATTGACGTACCATTTCCGTAACTGAGCCAACGGTAGTAATCGTTGTAAGGAAATAACCTGGAGTAATAGGTCGGCAGGAAATCACCTAAATTTTCCAAGTCCCCCATGGTGTTGGTTCTTTATTAAAAATATATTATGTGTCAATCATTTTAAAACGTAAATTCCACTGTCATCGTTTGAAACAGCTTACCTTGGCACGTTATGGCGGGAAAACTGTATTACCACGAAGCAAACGGTTCGCAGATCGTGCTTCGTCGATATCGCAATGGGTCTGTTCTGTTTTGCGCATAGACTCCATGGACTGCAGAGAAAACCGTTTCGTTTCAGTTAATGCTTGCATTAATGGCGTTGGTGGCGCATAGGATTCCCTAGAATTCTCCCACTTCTAACCCATCAAGCATGCAGTTACTATCTCTTTACGCATTTTATCTCTTATGCGTGAAAGGGAACAGACCCCGGGATAAGAATAAAATTTGCAAATAAATATAATATTGAATAAGTTTGCTTTAAAGTAGTAAGAACTATCTACTGTATTTAGTGTTCAAGTAGCACTTATATTACGAAGACTGGGTTAATTAATTCGGAGTGTTCGTCTGTTATAGGTAAGCAATTCTTTCTTTTGGAAGGGTCGGTTCCTGTCAACTGGTGTAACGAAAACGCACTGGACTATCAATTTTTTATGATGAGGCGCCGACGTACAAAAATTGATAATCGTAGATTAACGGCCGATTTCTTAACCTTCATTTAAATACTCTAAGCCAATAGGATCCTATCATTTGGCAGTTATGTGGAACATAACTCCACCTGGAAGATTACTGAAGGCGAAGAAATCGGCCGTAAATAAGGGAAGAAATAATTATTTACTTTTTAGTGCATTTTTGTTTTTGAAGTGGGTTTTAATTTTTTTTAATTCTTTTACTTTTTAGTTATTTAATTTACATAACTACATTTATTTAAAAAATATGAGTAGGCCTCCAAACAGAACTGCTCATAGAAAAAAGAACTGTTTGCTAGAAATGGAAAATTGCAAAAATAAGCGACTTGAAAAAGTGAGAATAAGGACGTCTCAAATTCGTTATATGGGATCTACAACTCAACGCGCGGAAATATTCTAAAATGCGGGAATACATGAAATACAAATTATATAATATGAGGCGAAGTATGAATTAACGAGTACTGGCAAAGTAGTATTGCGTAAATTTTGATGTAGTAGAATGGGACTACCGGGGCATCGCCGTCTTTTGAACAAAACAAACATCATCAAAATCGGTTTATATGCTAAGGAGTTATGCGGGGCAAACATAAAATACAAAATAAAAAAATCAACAACCTGCTCTTTTTTTAAGTCATAATCATAATTTAAATCAATTTTCCTTTTTTTTTAAATTGAGGCCCTGGAGGCCATCTGGACAGGGGCCAGTTAAATCCGCCATCGAACGAAATAAACCTGAACCCGATTCTCGACAAGTAACATTTTTTATTCCTTAATGTCGTTACACGTATACTGAATGAAATTTAGAGTGTAATACCTTCAACCCTTTTACATAGTGCAAAAATAGAAAGGTTCTATTTTTGAATAAACGTTACTGGTAGGAATGTATCGTTGAACTTATTTAAATAAAGGCGCACGCCGACACGCGGCTCCTCGACATCGACGGCGCTTTGCATATACGTGTACACGATTACGATTCTCTGGAAGAGCGACAAAATCCCGAACCTCGTGGATTCTCGCGGCCGTTAGCGGGAAAAAATGAGAACGGGGTGGGGGGGACGCGAATCGTTTACGCCGGCAATGCTAGTTTATTTTGCCTTCTTCATCGAACCATTCGTCTAAAGGGAAATTAACATAAGTACGAGCTATTTAAACAACGAATGAACATTCTCCACGCTGCGTGTGTATGTGTATGTGTGTGTTTATTTACAATTCGGTGAATATAATTGCGTGTGTGCATGTGTGTTATACGCACACCACGTGCTAGCCGTATATAAAGTAGAAATAAATTCGACGATCTCTCTAACTTTCCTAAACGCATGGGAATCGGAGATGAGGCGGGGGGAGGGGGAACGTCTCGAGGTTTGAGAAAAATATCGAGAGTGCGACTAACATATGATACAGTCTTCAAAAGCCTGGTGTCGATAACACGCAGTATTCGTTTTAAAAGTACGTTCCACGGCGAGAACGTGGCGCGAGGTTCGCCCGGTTGCAAACCCCTCCTGTGGTTATAACAATGAATTATACTCCGCGATACGTGCCAGCCTCCTAAAAAGTGTACAGCGCCGAGACTCATCCTCGCAGCGATCGAATCTATCGCGCCTTAAAGGATGGAAACGCGCATACGATTCTCGTGAAACGATCTACTATACAGATCCTCTGGAGTACAGTAGAATACAGATGAAATAATGAAACGTATCTCGTGAAGTTAAAGCTACGATAAGATATAATAGCTCTTTCTCTCTTCCTTTCTCCCCGTGTCACTTATACGCTTCTATATAGTAACTATATACAAATATCTCTTACCATCGGCAACAGCAATAATGTAAAACTCTCGTAATAAATTCTCCTTATAAATAGATAAATCTTAAACGTCGTTCAATCGATAAAAACTCTTGGAAAAATCACCTAAAAACTATCGACCTGTGTATACGATGCCCCTGACTAACAGGCGAGACGGTGAAAATCAAATACGCGAGACGATCGTCGCGGTATCGTTAATTACCGCGTGGCGATCGACGAATAAGAGCGTGATTAATGACAGATGAGTACGATACCATCGATCTCTTAACGCGGGCACGCGAGCGGCATGGTCCACGTTGCACGGGGATCTCGCGTGCCTCGAAACCACCGAAAACTGGGCGTGTACCCTTAAAACTACGGAGCCGCGGAAGCCTCCGCGGGCCCATTTCCATGAAAATTCAATCGAGCGATTGGAAAAACGTGTTATAGTCGAACAGCTTCTCAGTGATTCCTACGAAATCGATTAAAAAGTACGCAGCTTTTACGCGGCTTCCGATCGAACGCGCCTTACGTCCATGCCCCCAACCCCGTCGCGACCTCCCGTCCAATGGGAATTGCTACAATTATCTAACGGATGAGAACTGCGATTGAAACGTATTCGGCGATTCGTTTTCGAGGTCTCTTTAAAGAAAACGAAGGCGCGACGAGCCGTGAACCTTGGACGACGAACGTGAACCACTTCGCGAGGGGTTGAAAGGGGCCATGGAAAAGTACGATCGCGTCAGTGACGTGTTCTATCGCGGCGATGCGCCCGTCTCCTCGATCTACTGCTCTTGAGGGACCTTGAGGAGGACCGTTCTGGTGCCCTCGGAGTCAGAGATGTTAATTTTCAACTCGTTCGTCAACGCCTGGAGCTTGTCGACCACTTTGGCGCCGCTCTGTCCGCCGGGATTCGGCGGTGGCCAGACGTCGTCCAATGGTGGATCGATGTACTTCCTGCTCGGCTTTGAAACGGCCATCTCCTGTCTGCCCCATAGCGTCCCACCAACGTGATCAGAAGACGAGACCGATTTCGACGGCGGTTCGATGTCCATGCGAGGACGTTTGTAGAGGGGTGGCTGGATCGCTGGGCTGTAATCGTGGTCCAGCAGGCCCTCCACTTCCTGCAGCAATTCCTCGCTGTATTGCTGCAGCTCTTCGTCCATCAGCTGCTTCGTGTACAGAAGTGTTCGAGAACGGCCTGCAACGAAAACGTATACTGTAGTTATTGATATTAACACGCTTTGGGATTAATCAGCGGTGAATTTGGGGAGCGGGAAATTTTGGGAGAAAGAAATTGAGAAAAGTTGAAACACAGAGGCTTGAGACAAGTTTAGAAACAATTCAGTGAATATAAAACCGTTTAATTTAGGGATGTGAAATTTGGAAGGTTTGGATTTTTGAAAACCCCGTCCCCAAGGGGGTGAAAAAGGGTTAAATGTATTTTCTCCAACTCCTTAATAGCTTTTAGGCCCGATTAGATATCAACTTGGTTCTTACTCATAAAGTTTGACATCAGAAATGCCTAAAAACCAATTTCAGGATTTTTCCCTAACCAACCCCTAAGGGGGTGAAATGTGCTTTCACGGATTCCTCAGAATTTCTTAGGTCTGAATAGATATCAACTTGGTTTCTACTTCGCAAGGTTACCCACATAAATGCCTAAGAATCAATTTCACGATTTTGCCCTAATCAATCCCTAAAGGGGTGGTGAGAAGGGGTGAAATGTGCTTTCTCGGAGTCCTTAATATCTCCTAGGCCCGAAGCGAAGCGCGGGGGTATTTTACTACTCATATGTGACTGTCCCATATGTCCCATTAAATTAATTTAAAATTCCCTCACCCATTTAAATAAAATAATTTGATAATATTTCACGAAAGGGGCGGCAGCCGCTTGTTAACCTAGGGTGGCAGATCTCCAAATCTGCCCCTGTTAGTCATGCTGGAACATTGAGCTTGCAATTAGGGAAGCTTGATAATCCAAAGATTTATGAGCTGATTGAAACTTCTATAATCGTCGAAGTTAAATAGATAAAATACTGGTATGTTACAGTGGTGTCTGACAAGGCGAGCTATCGCGTTTACATAGTTGCTATCGTTTATTTAAAGCAATTATCGGAGATAAGAGGCACGGTGTCGTCGGTCGTTACGTTAGTCGACTGCATCGACTATTTGGTTAAGTGGGTGCCAGGCAGCTTGTTTCGTAACCAAAGCGAGGAACTGGTTACGAAGCTTTCCACGTAGAATGGCCGGGTCCTAACGTGTCAGCGTTTGAATTTCAATCAAGTTCAATGACACCTCAAGGATCGCGCGTTCTATAGTCGAGGGCCGGTCGAGAGGGAACTACGAAAAATCACGCAGACTACTTGGATACTTTTTTCACGGCATGACTCGCACGGGACGGCCTTTGACTCGTCGACCAGCACGTTTGTTCGCGTTCTTCGAGAAAGCAGTTGAACAAAAAACCGATGAAAAGGATCGCCCGGTCGAGGCGTAGAGAAAGGAACCGAGGTTTCTGGTCCTCGTTTAGAAAGTAGCTGGGCAACTTCTCCGCTCGATCTCATAGCCTGCTCCGGTTTCGCGATACAGTCGTTCATATTCGATCCGATAGCCGTTGCTTTAGAAATATAGCTTCTATCTTTTTTTATCGTAACGTGCCACTAATGTATCTGATAAAACGACTTGGTAGATATTTTCTCAAGGGGATAGATACATATTTGGCTTGAATTCAATGGGGAAAAATAAAACACGTGTCTACTTCGACGCATTCTACTTTTGCAAATTCCACGTGCAATACAGAGTATGTACAAAGTTGTTGACTCTACTTTTCAGGCTTCTACGTCGCAGAATCGCTCGTACGCGGCGACTCAGTTTCGCAATTTGAAATACTGCTGATACCGTATCGTATCTCGGTATTTCTCTAGTGGCGCAATGCGAGCTGCAAAATTCGCCCTACGAGCATTTTGCGCGACAAAAGAATGCGCGGTTTAAACGCAAATGGAAATGCGAGTCACTCACACCAGTATATAACTCGAACGCAAAATACGAGGGGTAGCAAAATGTCGGCTGGTTCGATATATGTATTCGAAGCAATTGTCTAAACCAATAAACACTCTACTGCACCTTGGAATACAATGCCGGAATTAGAAGCCAGTGTTTTGCGCGGAATATTCATTCCGTTTAATTATCTGCCGTTACCTAATCGCGATTGAAGATAATGGATACGTGTCAATACCGTTACGTCTTCATGCATATTGTCTAAGCAGCGTTGCTCAAAGGCTCGAAGGGTACACTCGGAACGCTTCGATAAAACCAACAGCGCAATTACGTTGCGCTAATAAAAAATGATGTGATTATCAATCCGAACGTCTGGCAATCATCGGAGACTTTTTCTTTCCCTAGCCGTGTAAGTGGCGATAGCGGATCAAGAAAACAGAAATATCAGACCGTGCGTCCTTGGAGAAAAGAAATCTGGCATCTAACTGTTCCTAATCGTCGAGTTATTTCCATCGCCTTCTCTGCCCTCGCGTTTTTATTCCAATTTTCCCATTGCTTGTTTTCGTATTTATCAAGCGACGTCACGGACAGGTACTCGAGGGGGGCAAAAAGGAAGAGAAGAAGCGGCCTGGCCGTTTCATTTCTCGTACCGGTAAAAACTCGCTCGGCCGTGCGTGCGACGAGCGAGGCCGAGCGATGCAGCAAACCACGACACGCGAAAGGAAAGCGCGCGAGGGGGGAAAAAAAAAATATTTCAGGAGGGCTATGTGCCTTTCACAATCCCATGGGGGTTCAACGTTCCGGGCCCATGGCCCGCGGTGCTATCAAACTCATCCAGCTCGTGTAACCGCTAATATAACGGTTCAAAAAGCCGCGACGGGCACGCTCGTGGCTCTGCTTCGGGGCACGTTTTCATTTCTCTCGGACGTGACGATTTAACAGAATTTAGCCGTCCATTCTCGACTGAAGACGTTCCCTTGCAGCGCGAGGCTCGGTGAGATGCCAGAGAACTGTTACACGCCGCTCGAAGAGAAAGAAGAGGTATTTTCGCTTCGGATGGATGCTGTATTCGGAGCGGAAGAGCGTGAACCGTGAACACTCACCTGCTAATGGTGGCATCTTTTCTGGCTGCTCTTGTTCCTGAGCCAGCTCGTTGTTGGAACTGGAGTGCGGTCTGAAATTCGGCACAGCGACCAGTGCCAGCGAGAGCAGCAGGACCATCAGGCAAGTGGCGGGCTGGGCGCTCTTGTTGCCTTTTTGCAGGAGCGCCTGCAGCCTCTTTAGCTGACCGGCCAAGCTCTGGTTCTGCGACTGGAGGGCCTTGATCCGCTTCAGCAGCGTCATGTTCTCCTCTGTGCACTGCTTCACGCGATCCTCCAGCCCGTCCACGTACTCCTTTTTCCTCTTGCGCGAGTCCTGGGCGGATATTTTGTTGCGGATCTTGCGCCGGATCCTCTTTAGCTCCCGCTCCTCGTGTTTCGTCAGCGGATAGTGGGTGGGCAACGTGATCCCTTCCTTCTGGAGCAGACGCTTCTCCTCCGCGTTCAGCTTCAGCCTTGGGTAAGGGGAGTCTGTCTCGGATACCTCGTCGCTTGAGTTGCAGCCTTTCTCGCTGCTCGAGTCCTCTTGCTTGATGGTCATCTGTTTCGTGGGAAACGGAAGGGCGGACAGTAAGATTAGTTGGTCTACTTTGGCGAGAGCTGAGGGCGGCGTTGGGGGCTTGGGAATTATTGCAAGATGGAAGTAACGGACATGTTTTTACGTACCTGGACGGGTTTGTTGATGATGTTGGCCTGGTTGATTTTGAACCCTTTCAGATTCCTCGCCTGCGACGCGTTGATGATCTTGATCGTTCGCACCTCCTTCATGTCTTTCAGGCTGACTGGCAGTAGAATTGATCTGGGGTTCCCGGAACCCATTGGTGTCACTCTTATCAATTGCCTGATATTACGTTTGCCATTGTAGGCGATGTTGCGGACATTTATTGTGTTAGTCTCTTGAGGCGCGACTTGTATTTGCTTCGGGGCTTTCTCTGGAATATTACAAAATAACAACGTCCCTTATATTATGCATTCATTTTTAACCGACTTTGAAGGGAGCAGGTTACTCAATTCGTCATTTATATGTCATTATGTATGTTCACGACTAACTTCCGTATAGGTGCAACGATTTCGATGATTCTTTTTTTATTTGAAAGAGTATGAAGAGTGTTATTTTTGCTATTTTTTTTATTGTTATGTGGATACTCCGGAATTATCTAGAATTCCAGTTTTAATGTATGTTCGCGCATGAATTTGTAACGCGTGGACCGATTTGGATAATTCTTTCGTTGTTATACGGAATATGTTCCCCAATTGGTGTGTTTTTTAACCGACTTCAAACAAAGGTAACTAAAAATTAAAAAATAAACTTTTTTTAAGAAGTAGAGAACCGACTTCAAAGATGCGCTAAAAAGGATGATTTTGTTTTAAGCCGGTGCCAAAGTAGAAACAAAATTAAATAAATTTCTAAATTTTTATCAATTATAGTCCGTTAGCACACTAACGCCTGGGAGTTAGAGCGCGCAATAATTTAGTGGGACGCCACGCGTCCAGTCGATTTAATTTTGTTTCTATTTTCGCACCGACTTAAAAAAACATTAATTTTATCCTTTTCAGCGCACCTTTTTCCATCTCTGACAGTGGATTATGGAGTATTTCTTTTTCGAATCTATTATCTCATTGGCAGTGCTCAATTTAAGTATCTTCAGTTCTAACAAACTGTCAAACACACGGCAGCTGTTCAAACCGCATTCATCTGACGAATTGCAGAACATTGTTCAAAAGATTGATCGTTTCATCATACGTAGCTCGAATAGTAACTGCGACGCATTTTATAGCGACACGCATTTCTCGGAGAACATCTGCTGTTCCCGAGTGGCAATGAAAATTCCTAACAACTGTTAAAAAACTGGAAACATCTTCTTCGATATCAGAAGCTTCTACCCTTGAACCCAAAGGGGATCCTTGTCTGTAGAAATCTTAATATATAAAGCAGACAGTGTTTGCGTGTTTGTCTGTCGCCTAAAACCTTTTGAACGGTAAAATCTGGGCTCACGAAGTGTGTCCTATCTCGTTATGTCTACCTAATCCAGATGAATGTGACTATTTTCACAAAAAATACATAAATAAAAAGAAAAATTATATAAAATCAGAATCTAAATTTCAGGCGTAGCCGAGTATTAAAGCTACTAATTTTTATTCCCGCAAGCTTCCCTCTGCTACCTAATAAAATTCCTGAAATGGGCGCAAAGAACATGAATGATTACCGAAATCAACCATCGGTTGCTCAGCCACGATGGTCGCGGCGTTCACGTCGGCGAGGGTGTTGTTGGGGTTGACGACAGCCACGAAAGTATGCTCAACGTCCATCTCCTCGGCAACGTCCGTAGCAGGCGAGCCCATGCTCGAGCTGATCACCGACCTCACTGGACTGTCCACGCTGCCCATCGACTGATTAGGGCTACCCAGCGGGTCAAAGTCCATGAAGTTCTGTGGGCTGCTAATCTCCGAGTTGCTAATCTCCACCTGATCCTCCTCTATGGGCAGAAGAGGGCTGAGCTGTTGCTCGCAGGAGAGGCTGAGCGCGCTGGAGAGACCGCTGTCCGAGGACGAGGACGGGATCGTCTCCAGGTCGTCCTGCATCAGGTTGAACTGATTGTCCTCTAGCTTGAATATCGAGTCGAGGAAGTCGTCCGTGTTCGTCGGCCATTCCTCCGCCTTGAAAAGCCAGCATGGGTTATAAGATTACTTTAGAGGCGAGCAGATTCGTAGTCGAGAATAGCCAGAGCAGCAGGAGAGTTTTACTCCGAACTACAATAGCTGGGATCCGGCGATGTTGCAACGGAGATTTACTGATTTCTTTGGCTGGGGTTTCGCGCACGGTTTCTCATTTAGATCAGATTGTTCACCCGAACGATCAGCGCTTCAGCTCGGGACGATGATGTTGGCTGCAGAGAATTCAAGCTCCCGTTCGCGCTTGGACGTTACAGTTTCTGTTAATGATCGCATGCTCCAGTTCGGTATCCCTGGCTGAAAGTTGGGCTAATCAACTTAGAGAAGCTTGAGAAATGGCCGCTCGCGTGGCGGCTTGACGGCGGACTCGCGTGAACCGAGCGTTTTGCCAGTGTCGGGTAACCCAGTTTTCGAGGAATGGTAAATATAGTCAAGTGGCGTGCGCGAGATAGGCTCGCTCGGTTTCGAGAATTCTGCGACAGTCCCTTCTACCAAAGAAACGGTCGGAAATTAATTACCATTGTACGTTGGGACTTGGAATTGCTCATGGTACAGCAGCGAATGGTATTGGAACTGAAAGAGGTGTAGATTCGTGGAAACCGTTCGCAACTTACTGATATCTTTGTCGGATCTAAAATGCGTTTTCTCCATACGTCTTTAAATGGACTAAAAATAAATGTGACCTAACGCAAGATGCCCCTGTATTTATGCGACCGATCCAAGTCCGTCTTCTGCGGAACAAGTTCCAGGCAACCTGTCTATTTCTTTTCCCGTCGGGAATGCAAAGAACCATCGAGCAACGCAATCTCTGCTCCTCCAATTTTTAACGCGAAACGCGCGAGCGCCGAAATACTTTCCCCCCTAATTCGCTTTCAAAATTGCCGTGCGAGGTGTTAACTGGAATTCAGAGCCAACCGCTGGTGTTCGTGTTCGATTGTTCCTGGCAAAAGTGCGGCGCGATTTTTCAGATTGTGCACAAGAAGTCCCGCAAGCTAACGGTATTTCGAAGGTCGCTGGCCATGATGAGTAAGTTCGCATTCTCGTCCCGGTTCCATACCTAAAGGCATCTACCTCCGCCGCACGTAACATAATAAATTGACCAAGGGTACGCTATAAACTATTCACGGGCAGCTATCAATAGCCAAAGAAAGAGCTGCAATAACGACTGTACCACGGAACATCGCGTTCTCTCGATCGATTTTAAACACTTTTCGTTCAAAGGCCATCCAACATCGTAGCAGACTGAAAGCCAGCATGTGGAGTTATACGTTCACCGAACAGGTAACAGGCGCTCCAACATGGCGGTGCTCGCGGTACCGGCACGTGCATCAGGCCGTTCCATATGTTACAAAAAGCCCGGCGTGATTACGTAACGATGGTATTCTGGTAAAATTCCCCTATTAACAGATGGATAAAAGAAAACAGACCATGGGTAGATCGTTTTTTACGGCTCCATAGGCGTAGAAATATCCGGTTTCTTGCATTTGGTAGAGGAACCAGTAAAATACTCGTTAAAATAAATTACTTCTTACTAAAATACATAAATTCATTCCTCGCTTGGCAACGACGCAATATTTCCCGTATTGCTGACAAACGATAATTTATTTCTGAAAAAAAAAAACTGGTCCGATTGGCGATAGCGAGAATGTGGTGGCGGCGCTACGCACGTGGACTGCGCTCAAGTACCATATGTTTCAGTGCATTTAGCAGAGAATGCACGTGCGACGGTGAGTTTTCGTTAATCATCGTGGATATTGAAACAGCTACGGTAAACACTCGGTCTGCCGAGATCTAGGATAGGAAACATGCGTCACGCGTTTCCCCTCAGCGATTATAGAACGCTCGGTGGCCAGTGGGAATAATTGACTACAATCGTTAGCAAACGAAAGCAACAGACTCTCCGACTGGATAGTTAAACAGGGGAGTTGAAGACGCGAGGAAAGTGGCACACAGGCTACGGTGAAATGCACCATTACTTTTCGCGTTTCGAGAGTTCTCCCGTCGCTGAACGGTAGTGCGGGGCATTTATCTTCATTTTGTGGCTCGCAAACGCCGTTTGGAAGAATAACGAATCTTCGCCCGTTTAATCGATTTTAGTGGTTTCGCCTTGGACGTTAATAAGTACCGGGGCGAACGATATCGTAGCGCCAGTTCTCTCGTATTTACGATGCTCCTTCGTACCAAAAGCGTTGCGTAAACGAAAGCATGAGTCGATGTTTAAAAAGGTTTCTACAGCCTTGGAAATTATCCCTGCCTGTATTAGCATTCCAGATAACAAGTCTGATAGGTGCTGAGTTTCTTTGGTATATCGTTGATCGTCGATGCCCCGTGTATCTCGTTGGAAATTAAGCAACGTTAACGAAATATTGAAAGAAAGAATACAGGCATCGACGCTCTTCGGCGTAATAATCTCCGATACACTGAGAAACCTCCATTCCACTTCCAAGTTCCGGGAACTTCGAAGATAATGTACATTCGGGGACGCGTTCCAGCGTTCTCGGCTTTCCCCGATCGGCGATTACATACTCCCACGAAGGAAAAAAAGAAATAAAGCTAAGTTCGCGAGAATGATGTTGGTGTCTCTGCTATGCGCGACAGAAGAGCACGTACCTCTGTAGTTATTCTGGCCCGCGGATGGAAGGAATTCGGAAGGGACGGGACTCGTTTGCAGGGAAAGAAGGAACAGGTGAAAATGGGAAGCTAATGGGCGGGTTACTCACCGCGATGGCGTCGTCGCCGTAGCTTTGATCTATGAAGGGCTCGTCCTTAACGTCGCCTTTCAGGAACGAATCCTCCCGCGGGAAGAGCAGGTCCATCAGGTTCATATCCGACGACGTCATCCCGACGCTGATAGCCGTGTGAACGACACTTCTCTGGCACGCACCGTGAAAACCACGCTACTCTACGCTCCCATGAAAAAAACACACACTCCACTGCACAGACGCGTTGCAGCTCTCGGCCACGATACGGCACGCCAGTCGACTAACGGCAGGAAAAGAACCCCTTCACGGCCAGACGGAGCGGACGTTCCGTTTCTCCTCCTCGCCCCACCCTGAAGCCTCTCGCGCAATAGACGAAGAGAGCCAGCCAGAGACCGGTTTCTCGGGCTCTTGATACCTGCTTCGCTCACCAGGGCATCTCTCGGGCCTCCGCTTGGGACACGGCCCTCTCGAACCCCGATCGCCCTGCGATTCCAGCACTGGCCCTTGGAACGGACTTCGTTCTTTGTTCAACAGCACCGCGTAGAGGAACCCGTACTCTGCTTTCCGCAGGGAGCGCGAGACGCACGAACGCTTATTGTCAATTGAAATGCCAGCGTGGCACTAAGTGCGTCACACAGGCGCACCACTTTGACGAGGAACGATTGGCCGAGGGAGCGCTGTGCAAGGATAGGTCGACTTGCCTCGGGAGCCGCGTCGTCGCGGATCGATCCGCGATTTTGAATCTGACGAAATCCCGGCCGCCCGTTAACGGAGAAATATCTAATTCTCCTTTTGGGAATTTAATTCAGAGGCGTCCAGGGTCAGGCTTATCGATTCACGATGACGATTCACGGCTCACTGCAATGACTTTCAGGCAGCTGATAATTGATATGCGCCGATGACTGGCTACGGTAAACACGGATTTAGGGTCCGACGTTGCATAAGAGTGCAATCGATTTCGCTCGAAACGCGCGACGCATTCTGTACATATTAGTGACTCACTGGGACGTATTCTAATGGGTATCCCCGATGCTAGTTGAACAATGCAGTTTGTACTTTCGTTGTATTTTTACACGCTCGGCGTTGCTTTTATTCGATAGATACGAGGCTCTTATGTTATGGAATTTCAGCATTGCGTAAGAAAACAGTTGAATTGGTAGGTGTTCCTGCTTGCTCCCGAAGAAACGATGCTTTCATGTTGCACTTGCTGTGGCTCGATAGCATCGAGCAACGCGATTATGAAACGTGGAATTTGGGATGGAATGCAATCCCTTCCACGCCCCGCCGTGAAAGACATTAGGTCGTAGACCTTTCTACGTATATTTCGACTTCGAAAAGGGTCAGGTAGGTATCCTGGGACTCGAGTCGTTATCGGGTTCGAGTTTTCTGTAAGATATTGGACAAACTGAGAAATTCAAATTTTCTTTGATGCAGTGGTACACCCAGCAGGGGGGAAAGGCACCTGATACCTTCAAAGAAAAAGGAAAGAGGAGATTAATGTAACCAGGACTAAAGTAATTCAAGAAAACTGGATATTTTTTATTACCTACTGAATTTCGTTGAATTTTGCTTTAAAAATATTTATATTCGTTCAACTCGGCTCCCCTGGGATTAAATCCTGAGCCCGTCACTGATTTGATGAAACTTAAGGGGAAGTTCTGGTCTATAAATAGATTTTTTTATTTCATTTTTCAAATGTTCGCCCTTTAGGAATACGTTTTTAAAAGGATTTATTGAAATTCGTAAAACTTCTCCTGGCTACTCCTCACTCACGTAAAACTTTAAACAGGTTTTGCTCGAAACAGTGTTTCAAAATCGGTGGGACCTGTATCACTAAAAGTTATTTTCCGATTCGACTGATTTTCTTTTTTAGTTTGAAGAATATACTTCTGACTCGTGAGAAACCAGTAATATTTAAAAAAAGTTAAAATTTGTAAGTTTTGAAGGCGTGGAAAGAACGAAAAATCTAGGGAAAAAATTATTTCAAACTTCAAGTGTCGTTATTTTCTTAAAAATTTAATTTTTCTAATATTTACTGCTAAATCCACGAGCGAGTTTCATGCCCTTTAATAATCTAGCATTGTTTTTTAGTGCTACAGGTTCTACCGTTTTTGACAAATTTCATGACGCATCGACTTTAACGACACCCCAGTGCCGTCTGCAATGATTAATTATAAAGCAAAAAAGGTATTTCTATAATTTAAGACATCCTTAATTCAGTGCAAAAAGTCCCATTAAATTAAATGTACTAGTTTTCCTTTAATTAATTCCTAAAGATCATCTATTCTAATGGGCTCCAGACCGGAACAGTCCCTTAACATACATATTTAACACTCCATAGAAAAATATTTCACGAGATATTCTAATAAACTCTACACGTACGTGTCTATAGTTGTAATAAAACAGCCCGCTTGCAATGACGATCCCAACGAGGACTAAGAAGCTCCATCCATGCCACGCGTAAAAGGCGGTGCCAAGCGCGTGTGCCCTTCTCGTACAAACGCCCATTTTTTTTCATAGAAATTACTGCCGACACGATAAACCACGTATAATTGCAATACAATACGATGAAAATTGCCAGCACACATTTCTTACCTAACCTTCTAGCGCTGGAAATTGATTTACACAGCGTGGTAAATCATGACGACTCGGTGCTGCTGCGAACTTTAAAATTTTGTATTATTCAAAGAGAAAAAATGCGAGGATTACGGAGCATACTGAGAGAGACACATTTTTCTAACGTATCTGCTCTTCTCAGAGGCCGGAAGTTTAGTGTAGTGTCTAGCCTGAAACACCGATCATTGACATTTGAGAAATCAGTGAAATTCACATCGCATCCTCGTATCGATTATTCGTTTGATGTTCCCGGAATCGTATCTCGGCTAACTATGTAGCTGCCCGACAGATATACCATGGCGCTGATCATGGCGGCTGTGGAAAGGTTACGCTCCGAGAACCGATTGAAAATATGCCAGTTATAGTAATTTATTAAATAATTAAATTTTATGAAATGAGGTAGGCAGAACATTATCCTAATTCGGAATCCTAGAAATTCAATTTCCCGCTGTGATATCGCGTCGAATCTAGATTAACGTATTTAGTTCCCTCACTGTATCATTTCTACAGAATTAATTATTACAGTTGTTTGTGTCGGTGGTTAATGATGTTACAGACGTTACTTATGTAGGAGAAATTATGTGTAACCTTCTAACATCAGCTATGGAGACTAAGGTAACTAGTAAGACCAGTAGTTTAAAGGCTCTGTTGCTGCGGGCATGGAGGGAGCGTTGGAGCGATCTGCAATGGGGTATTAATATTAAAACAGTAAGTACTGTCCCTGGCGATAGAATATCAATCGCTGTTCCCATTCAGAGACAGTTGTTTCGTACGCCTGTACTTTATCTTGCAGATTTTACCGAGAGGTGTCAGCGGAGATGTATATAATTTAGCTGACTGTATATTGCAGCAAGCATTAGTAGGACTAGGCCCGAATCAGTTAGTCCTATCTTACTTGAAACATTCTTTAAGCTCTCAGGTATGTGTTTCTCGTCTGTTGTTATATTACCAACACGGCGTTTTGCAATGTTGAACGCATTTTCAGTTGGTCTCCTATGCTGCTGTGCTGCAACGAATAAGCAAGTACGATGCCTTTCACAAGCCTCACTGTATCTTAAGTTTACTAGAATTCTTAGAATCTATCCAAGTAGGTATAACTTGTCGTGGTAAACCCGAGGAGGATCTCTTAGCAGCCGCAGTTCTGTCTATCGTACATTGGCTGCTACAGTGTTACTTGCACACTCTGACAAAAATGCCTCAGAGCAGCCCGCTGACTCCGCAGCCTACCGAGCTGATGGATAAGCCGGCCAGTATATTGAAACAGATGCTCAGCTCAGATTTTCTTTGCGCGATGATGTACTTAGCCAAATATGACGACAAAGGTAATCGCTGGGCGGCGGTTTATTAGCGTTCTTTTCTACTGCGTGTTTTAACGCTGGGGTCGTGGGTTTAGATTTGTACATAGACGTTGTGAAGAAATGCCAAGAAATCGAGGGGCTGCTGAAAACCAGCAGTTTGAAGTCCTCTGTGCCCATAGAAGACTCTCTTAAGAAACTGTGCAATTTGGAGGTGGAATGTCTCGCCCTGTCCCCCGATATGAGCCAAATGGAGTCCATAACGCACTGCTTGCAGCCGTTATTCGCGGTCCAAGTGTTATTGAACCCTAGCACGGAGACTGCTGTGTTCGTTAATCAGTTGTTAATGGTCCAAAGACTGAAGAGTTACTCGAACGCGAGGTTGTACTGCGAAATAATACGCGCGTGTCTAATGTGCCTGCACAACGTAACTGGGACGTTCAAGGAATCGCAGTGGGGTGCTTTTACGTTTCTAAAAGTTCCCCTGATCTTGAAGGAGCTCCATGTGGCACAAGCTAATGGTTGGTAATGAATTGTATGCTTCCTGCCATTGTACGTACGGCTTACGTTAGATTTCTATAATACACGTCTTTCTAGGTGACGATAAATCGGAATATTCCCAAGATATCCTCGACGCGTTCGAAATTGTACTGCAATTCACGCCCCTCCTCGATATAATGGACACTGCGTGCTCCTGTAACAGTATCGAGTGCTTGCTGAACGCATTGCAGAAAGTAAATTTGGTCACGGAGAAGCAGGCGAAACAGCTGAGTAGTAGAAGGTAACCGTCGACGTTTTCGTGAAACGTTACCGTTAACAATCATCCAGTTAACAACCCCTTTAATTCCGTTACAGAGAGGGTGTCACCGCGACGTTGCAAAAGCTGGAGTCTTCCACGTCCACACCTTCGATCCCAAAAGTAATCGTGCGAGCGGAGCCCACGTTGTCTGGGATCTTGAAAACGCTGAACGCCGACTACACGAAAATACACGAGGCGTTGCTGAGCATGTTGTACCAGGTGCTAACTGGAAAGAGTTTCGAGCTGATGCTGGCTGTAGCTACCGTGGAGGGGAAACTGAAAACTTTCGTCACCAAACTGATCAAATTCAATGAGTGCAGCAAGCAGATTAACGAGCCTGTACCGCCAAAGACCGCAGCTACCAGAGCGATGTTATTCGACGTGTCGTTTCTGATGCTGTGCTCGATAGTGCAAACGTATGGATCTGATGTAAGTTGGCAGAATCGCGACTCGACGAATGCATTACCTTATCTAAGGTAACTTACGAGATTGCGTCTTCCAGGCTGTTCTAGAGGAGGGAGGAGGAGATTCCTTTTTCGAGCAGTGGGTACGCGAGTGCATGCCAGAACGGAACCAGCCGAAATCACCCCAGAAGATGTTGCTGAACATCGATCCCGCGAGGGTGGATGCGTTGCTGGCGCAAATCAATTCTCCAGACCCCGACTTCAAGTCTAGCAATATAAAGTGGCACATCGCGTGCCAGTCGGCCATGGGTGCCGTGAAGGAGCTCCTCTGCGCGTGGGAGAGCGATGTTCTCGGTGCTGGCGACGTGAAGAGAGCTTTGGACGGATTACGCGCGACTGCTTGCTGTTTGCCGGTCTGCGCAGCGGCCTGGCTTTGCGCGTACATGAGCATCACTCACCAGGACGCGCTGCTGAAACCCATGAACATGGTCCAGCATTTTCTAACGCCCCTTCCCGGGGACGAGATGCAGGACAATCTTAAAGAAAGGTCAGTACACTGAAAAACACTGCCGGGGCTGTTTAATCAAAGCAAAGCGATCCCGTATTAGGTCCAGCTTGATGTCCCAAATCATTCGTAAAATGCAGTACGACGTCCACCCTCCCACTCAGTCGAAGACCAAGGTACTCTCGATGTCGCACAGGTATGTAGTCAAATTTTTAGTTGATCGACATCGAATCTGCATTGCCGCGACTGACGGTGCCTGTTTCCCGTCAGTATTATATCGAAGCAACCGGTACTGGAGCAGTTGGAAACCGTGTGGAGGAATATTAATTATCGAGGGTGGATAAATATCCAAGCGACACAGTCCTTGGAATCTTTGCTGAACACTGGCGGATCACTGTGGTTCGTCTCGAACATAGTGAAGGAGGTGTTGAAGTATCGTTACCAGGAGGAGCTAGATCAGGCTGTGGACTTAGCATTTGCCATTTTTCACCTCGACATCGAGAACTGTACCTTAGATCTCATAAATCACGTCATTCCACAATATTTATATAACCCAGTGCAGTAAGTTTCGTTTGTTCTTGGCTGATATCTAGTCGCTAATTACTTCGAATCTTCGTTGCCTGACATACTTCTCGTACTTTTTACAGGAGCGAAGACCTCGTAGAGCCACAGTCCTCGATCCTAGCGAAATTGTGCGTGTATTGTATATTTTCTACGTTAGAATATAACTATTCGAATCCGTATCGCGGGAGCAGCAGGAAACGGGTGCGACGAGATTTAGATGCCGACGAACTGGACGCCCTGGGCGTACCAGCGAATAAGATTCTCCGACTAAACGAGGCAGGCGATTCAAATGCCATTTTTGGCTCGCAAAGTCCACAAGCCCAAGGACCAAACAACGGGCAGAAGACCATCGTCTTGAGGGATCCTCTCCTGTCGTCGGTAAATGGACTGTTCACGATGTTCACGTTTCTGGCCGGCAGAGACGGCGAGGTATCCCAACAGACTCATTTTATACTTCAGTTTCTGCGTCTAATGGTGCAATGTGGAAAAGACAGGACTCGCGTTGTGCTGCAAGGAATGCCGCAGACATTGGTGAGTCCGCGATCGTTCTGTACATTGCCGCGACACCGGGGGATTGAAGGGCCGAGAGTGCATTGTTGCTTCTATGCTTTTAGGTCCCTTGTCTTCTGAAAGCACTGCCCGAATTTTTCACGACTGATATTCTCCTAAGATTTTACGATATTCAGACAACAGCTGGTCGAAAAGCAACGGCGCGAGATTTGTGCATGCTGCGGAATATCACTTTGAAACCCACGAAGTAAGCACTGATAACACATCTGACGCTCTCTTGGACGAGCATGCTAATTTATAGAAACTAATGATAAGTATGAATAATAGTGAGACGTCGGTTACATAATTATTTTAAAATACACGAGTTTAATACAATTTATTTCGACCGTTTTGAATGGCCCGCCTCCTCCCCCCCCCCCCTCCAAGGGTAGCAGAAAAACTAGCAGGTGGATTGGAAAAAGGTAATCGTTTTAGATAGTTTATTCTTTTTTTTTTCTTCGGATTTATAAACACTTTTTCACAAATCGCTATAAATAACTCTTACATTTTAAATTATGTACAGTAAATGATACACGGAGTATTCTCGCGAGGAGAATTTTTACATGATATAAACATGTCTTACACGAATAAATGAAATAAGTCGATCAGAGAAACGTGCGGTCAAGTGACGCCGTTCGTTTCAGTTTAAAAAAGAAAAAGAAAAAAGATAATCACCTTCTGCGAATAAATTCCTTGCGTTCCTACGTAATATGTACACGAGATATAAGACTTTTCGGGGCTGAAGTTACACGGAAACGAAGCAGTGGAGTCTTTAAGGAAACCATGCGGATCAAGAGAGATCCAGAGGGCGGGGAGCATCAATGGCCGTAGGTGTTTCCCGCGTGAACTCCAAATTAATAAAAATAATAATACATATTCTGCACAGAAAGCGAGAGGATCGTCCACGCCCATTGACGTTCCCCGTAAAATCGTTCATAGTGGAAGCACAATTAGGCCCATCGGAGAGTACTTTTACAGCCACGGATGCCAAGACGGGTCCATTCTGCACAAATTGTCGTGGCTGTTCGCTGCAGCGACCAGCGTGCTCACTTTGCTGTCCGTCCCGTCGAAGTTGGCTAAGGAGTTCAGCCTCGCGACGATCGCCGTGACCGCGCGCGTCACCATCGTTATCAGCAGCTCGCCTTTCATGTCCGTCGGTGCTTGAGATGAATTCTCTGCGTCTTCCTGCTTCTTATTGTGATCGGCAATCACCTCGTCGCGTAAAATTGCACGCAGGATCGTGTGCACTTTGAAAGACGGCTGCACCAAGCAGCGCGCCGTGGCGATTGCACTCGCTGTCAACGGCCCAGAGACACCTGCGCACAGTGATACTCGAAATTTGTTTCTCTTCAAAGCTGAATATTAGAAAATAGCTGCAGGCTAGGCTATTGACCTTAAGGGGTCATTCTGGTTAGACGGTTTAAAAAAATCAATTTTTTTTATAACATTTTTCGAAAGTACATATCCTCAAGAATGTACTGTTAAATTTTCATTGAAAAATTCCAATTATTTTAGCTTTTACATAGGAATTTGTAGGGAGGGCAGAGGCTCGATCACCATAAATTGAACTGCTTATCCTGCACACCTATGCCTCTGGCTGGTACTACAACCAAGTATTTCTGTTCAGTCTAATCGACTTTAAATTCGAAAATAGCACAGAAAACACAGCCGAAATACAGTGATTCTTGAATTTTGATCACCATTATGTTAATTTTAAGGATAAATCATTTATTCTAATACGGGCCATACCGACAGTCATACTAATCAAGAATCTGTTTGTATTTTTGGTTTCAGAAAAGTCAAACTGCTGAAATCACCTACACGAGCGAAGCATGAATTTTTAAACATGTCATCAAAATTGCCTTCAAATCCATTTTAAAAGCAATAATTTAATTATTTTTATATTTTTTATTTACTGTATTAATATAGTTTAATCAATAGAAAAAAAGTTTTATTCCATTACTATAATTTCTGTTTTCGCAATAAATTTCTGAAAATCGATGAATTTATTGGCGCGCTAACCAAGATGACCCCTTAATAGATGCCGTACGAACCTGTACTCGTGAGGAATTCCAGAATATTCGGCGTCAAGCGGAACGGAACTGGCCTGTTGGCATCCAATTCACCGGACGTGTCGTCTACATCGAACTTGAAATAAGCTATGTTGATCAGGCCCGAATCCTGATGTACGTACATCATGTCTGGGTTGAGTCTCGTCAGGTGCAGCACGTACTCCGCGAAACAGGCCAAGGATAGTTGTAAAGTAAACTGTGAACCAAGTATAAATTAAAACGTATAGAGATTTGAGGGGAGAGTGATGGTACAGTTTACCGTCGCGTACGGTGCTTACCATTTTTCTGAAAGTCCAGTAGTCAGTTGCTCCAGGGAAGGTTTTCAAGGCCCAGTCTTTCAACATAGTCCTGGCAACCATGGTCGTCTGCACTTCTTTTAATATGTCCCTGAGAACTTGATGACTCGCCTGCGCGCCTCTAGCTTGCACCGTTGCTAATCTGTCGTAGTACCTCGCTATAGGCGCGTCGTGTTCTATCCCCAACTTCGCACAGCCTTGTTTGTAAATGTCCAGCAACGAGACTGACGCAGGATTGTCCTCGACGAGTCGCATCTGCGGCGAAACTGCGACGACCCGCGGCACAGTGAAGTGTAGGAACCTCCTCGAAGTCTCCTTTTGCTTGCCCAGGTAGTGATTCAACATCCTTAATAACTGAAGGACCCGTTCCTCGCGTCTTGCATCCCCTAGGCCAGCATCATTCACCACCAGGTAGGGATACAAACGGCCGTTGTGGCCACGAATGCGCAATCGTCTGGCTGCAGTGTTGTGTCGTTGCACGACCTCGACCCTTGGCATGAACCTGGCTATCCTGACGTAGTAGTGGGAGTGCTTGGGTAATAGGAATTCTCCAGGGAGCTCGACCTCTGCGGTCTTCAGGCTGAAGTTGCTGAGGAATCGGCACTTCTCCTCGATCAGGAAGGATCTGTCGAGAATGTGGTCCCATTGATTAATGCCTCTGAGAAGCGAAACTCGATAGTGATCGGTCGCTATCGAATCGATACTCACTTTGGCAGCTGCTTCGTCTTCCCTTCGAGGATCTTGATCCACTTCTTCAGCTTGCTGATGAGATTGTGGAGCAGCCTGGCGCCAGGAACGGTGAAGTCGAAGTCGCTGGTGAACTGACCTTTCATCTTCTGGAAAACGGGATCCTGGACGGTCGCTTGTGCTCTGCGGGCCAAGGATTCTGAAGCCGCCGAGCCAAACGTGTTGTTCACGTTTTGAGATGAGGATATGTTTTCTACGATTTACGAGAATCGTCTTTAACGATTTAGTCGGCTGAGAAAGTGAAAGGAACTCGGAGGTTCCGGCTTACCGATTCCGATGCCGAAAGTAGACACTAGCTTCTTCACGAAGTTCAACGTGTGCGGAGTTATGGTCGCCTCACTCACCGCGCCCCGGTTTTCAAAGGCTATCGCGTAACATTTAGCGAGGCCCTGCCTCAGCTGCCTTAGGACTTCCTCGTACCACGTTTCTCGGAACCACACCATCTAGAACATCGAATACTTACTCTACCCGTTTATTCTACCGTTCGTAACCAAGCCATGCCTCCACGAACCTGGTCCACGATGCCTTCCAAGCTGGACAAAATAGTAGGATGAATATCCCTCTGCATGTGCATGATCTTCGAGCACCTCCACATGGGTGGTGTAGCTCGAATTGGTCCCGTCTCAGGTACACCCTGCTGCTGCACATTTCCAGCGGCCCCGCGTCCTTCCGCGCCGTCCTGATTCTTTCCAGCAGCCAACTCCGCGCTCTTGTACCTCTCGCGTTGCTCGATCTTCAACGTCAGATACAGCGTTCGAATGGAGAAGTAGACGGCTTGCGGGAACATCCTTCCAACTTGGCTCAACAGGTTGAGGATAACGTTGCCCTCGTGTCGCACCAGACACATCAGCAGCTGAGGTATCCAAGGCAGCCACTGAATAGGAGGGACCCCTACCGCGTATTTGTCCACAGCCTCCATCAGAGAGGACTTGTCGTCGTCGTACGTGAGCAGCCACAAAACCTTGGCCAGGTACTTCCTCGACTTGGACTCGTTTTGGTGTCTACAGGCGTGAAGGAAACACGTGATGGCCGAGATACCAATGGATATCTGTCGTGCATCGCGCGTGAAGATGTGCTCCAAGTAGTCGCCCCACAAGGCCCAGGCCTTCACTAACGTATCGTGCAGCTGAACAGCCGCGGAGAAGGCTTTGTTCGCGTCGTCCGACCGACCGATTTGCGACAGCAACATACCCTTCAGCGCGTAGAACTCGGCAGTCATCTCCTTCGTGAAGTACCGAAGGTTCGTCGATTCGATCACTTCCAGACCTTCCTGCAGCTCGTTCTTGCCGCTGACGGAAGCCATCTGCAGGTAACACTTGACCTGCTGCCTGATCTTCTGGAAGCAGTCCACGATGGGGACGCTAGGTATGGTGTAGATCCTCGACAACGAGTCCAAGCACACGCCGCAGAGATTGTGCTTCCTGGCAATCTTGCCGAAGTGAATGATGGCTTGTACGGAGGCATGTACACCTAGCATCGAGTGGTTGGTCGTTTGATCCTGCTGGGAATCGTAGTGGTTCGAGATAAACGTGTAGTGATGCTGTCGCCAGGTGAAGATGTCCGACCAGTGGCTCAAATCATCAGCGATCACGGGCAGTCTGTTCCTCCAGGTCTTGACGATGGCCTTCATGTCGTGCAACGACGTGCTCCTCCCGTGCAACAGACCCTGGTGGATCTGCATCGCCTCCTGTAGCTCCATTATCTGCTGGGCCGCCTGGAGCAACGGCAAGTGAACGTGGCTGACGATACGTGGCAATCGACGCCATTCACGCATGCATAGGCCTGACGCAAGTTCTACGTATCGTTCTACTGCATTCAAGTGTTGGTCCTCACTGTTGCATATCGCCAGGAAACCACGGTACAAGTTTACCTGTAATCAAATACAATTTCCGTATACATACGTGCATCGTCAACAAATGGAGCAAAGGGAACATACGATCTATGTACTAAATGCGCGCCTTACCTTCCACGCCATCTCCTTCGGGCAGTTATGCTCCACCTGAGCAAGAGCCTCCTTCATCATCGTCCAGTTCGGAATGCGCCAAGAGCTCTCCAAGATCAAGAACGGATTTTTCTCTGCCTTTTTGCTGCCGTAATCCAGCAACAGGTCCCACTGATTCAACTCCTTCGCGCACCTGATCCAGTGCTGCTCCCAGAGCATCGCCTCCCGTTGAATCTTGAACGGCGCCGGGGTGGACACATAGTCCTGCTTGAATTTCGTCATCGCCACGTCGTACGCTCCCTGAGCTTGTTCGAAAAACCCTTGCTGCTCGAGGGCGGTCGCCTGAACTGTTTCCTTGTAATGGGCGTGCTTCTGCCAAAGACCCGACCACATGTCCTCTTCGCACAGCAGTGAGTACATGTCTGACAGCGAGTCGAGGATCTCAGCATGGGGGCTGTTATCAGGCTCGAAGTCGTAGCAGTCGGACTCTCTCTTGATCTTAAACTGATTGTTTCCATTGTCGAACGCCATCTGCTCGAGACTCAGCGTCATCCTGTGCCACAGATTGTGCGACCTGCCCAAGTACTTCATCAAGGCTGGACGCATAGGTACTGGGGGATTGCAGTGCGAGATCGCCTCGACGAACGTGGCGATTGCGCTTGGGTGGCAATCCTTCTGAACGACGTGGGTGCCGCTGCAAATGAACGGGACCACTTCGGCGATTAAAGTGTTGTGTTGATGCTCGTCCAAGATGCCCCAGATCCTTGGGAAGGTGTCCAGCCAGACGCGCTCGGCCAAGGTCGTGTCCATGTGACAGAGCTGTGCTGTGGCAAGCAGCAGCTGCTCGGTCCTTATCTTCTTCGCGTACTCTATGAACTCGCCTTGCTTGGCTATCAGCTGTGTCAACGTCGCCTTCCCAGTGGCCGCGATCTCTTCAGCGACGGTCGGCGAGTCCGTGTTAGATAAGTCCATGTCTAGGATGTCGTCTTTCATGTCAGCCGCGTCGGAGGTGTCCTGCGGCTCTTCCTTGATGGAGCTGTAGATCATGAAGTTCTTGTGCTCCTCGCTATCTGCCATGTTGATCACAGACGTCACGCTGGGCAACAAAGTATCCTGATTGGACATCTGGATCTGGGTGGTGGAATTCGCCGTGACAAGGAGCAGCTCGATGCACTGCTTGATCCAATAATGAGGACCTATCGCGTCCCAGCTCTGGCTGCAGATGATGTACAGAAGCCTGTCGTGGAGTCGCCTCCTCATAGATCCATCGAATACCTCGAAGAATTTCGTTCGTATCTGAGGTTGCACGCACCGCAAGCCCGACAAGAATGCTGGTTCCAATTTCGATGTTAATTCGGAGGATTTCAAAGCTTCGTCCCTGTAGATGAAATTGACCAGCTCCAGGAACTGTCTGTTCAGCTCTAAGTCGTCCGGGAATCGTTTCTCCACGTACTGCATCATTTTCACCAAGAGAATCGACTTCTCCCTCAAGCTCGGCGCTTGATTCATGGCGATGGGATTCTTGTTCTTCATCCACTCCTCGAGCATTTTCGTGATCGCCTTCATCACCTTTATATCCTGCGTCTTCTCGATCAGACCGACAAGGATCGAGCCTATGAACGACTTTCGCATCTCCACGCCCATCACCACCACGCGATTCTTCACCAGGTCCAGACTTAGGATCAGTAGCTCGCTACCGACCGGATTGGTCTCCGTTTGAGTAGAGTGCAGATGGTCTTTGGCCATTCTGTGTAGAACCCTCATGAAGGGCGTTATCAGTCGGTCGATGTAGCTTTGATTGTTGGTGCAAGCAGCCTTCAACATCATTAGCGTGCCGAATAGTGTGCTAGGAGTAGCTGTGGTGTTCTTCTCGTACGTCGCCAGGCCGTCCACTACAAATTTCCCAATAGTGGTGTACAAAGTGTCTAGTTCCTCGTATTTCGATGCTACCGTGGACGAGGTTGGCTCCGCTGGAAAAATGGTCATCAGTCGGGACAGCAGGCCGTGTACCAGTCGAATAACTTTGGTATTGCTACTCGCGATGCAAGCGCCTATGCCACGCTGCAGAGGCTTGAAGCTCGCCAGTATCTGCTCCCTCTTCATGACGCCCAACAGGAACGTGAGCACTTCCAGGGCTGTGCAGATGTTACCGTAATTAGGCTGAGCACTGTCCACACTGGCCAGCACTTTATCCAGCCAAGCGAGCTTCAGGTCGCATGACTGCGGCCAGACGTCAGGCTTCAAAGCCATCTTCAGCAAGGCTACGCAACGCCTGGACAGTTGTTCGCCTGGATTCCCATGGATAGTCGTAACATCGTTCACCTGGCAGGCTAGACGAAGCAGGAAGTTGAGGATTGCGTCAGCGTGGGCCCTCTCGATGGGCTTCGTGGACCCAGGCTCGATCCTGGGGAGGATCACAGGGACCATTCCACTACCTGTGGCTGCTTGAGTGGCCATACGCTTAGTTCCAGTAGGATCATCGTTTATCGGTCGTTTCATGGATCCCATTACCGTCTTGGTGCCACCAGAGTCCGCACTCTCAGCTTCGTCTTTGATTCTGTGTAGCTCCCACTTAATGATCACCTCCGCCAATTCGACGGCTAGTCGCCTGTGCTCTATCGTGGCCGTCGGACTGAATCCTAGTCTCTGGATAGAGTTCACTATGTGCTGGACTAAGTGGTGCCTCACGGGGTAGTACACTTTGTAATGCCTGACGACAAGCTGGAGAATGTGGAACAGCTGTTGCATGGAATGCCCCTCTTCTACGATGATCTTCTTGGTCCAGTGTGTTAGCATCGTATTGCCGTCTTCCATTCTGACTGGCATCGCTGGCGTCAGGATTTCCAACGCCTGCCTTACGACGTTCCGCGCGTCCAGCGCGTGGGCCTTTAATAGACTATGGAACACCTGCAGGACTATCCTTTTATGTATGGCGAACTTGGCGATTATGTGGCTGAGAAGCAGATGGCCGTGGTACCTCGTCGTGGGATCGACGCAGTTCTTGCCCAGAAGACAGGGCCACGCGAATGTCATCAGCCTGCGTAGTTTGTTGCCCTGCCTTTTGTTGGAGACGTCGTGGATGTGCTGAGAAGCTTGCTCCACGAGCAGGCAGGAGAACTGCAGCAGGGATATGCGAACACAGTCGGCGGAACCGAAAGGATTGTCCGGGTCGATGATCTTGCTAATGAACACGGAGACAACGTTCTCCGGGTTATCTTGGTAAGGCATCGGTGCACCTCCCACTAGTTTCGTGCCCTCTCCTCTCTCGAAGCTCACGGCGAAGCAGGGGATGACGATTAGCTGCAGCACGTTCGCTTTCAGCTCCTGGGACAAGTTGGTCGTGGGAAAGTGATCGACGAACCTGAAGAAGACGCTTCGTTTCCACTCGACCGTGTACTCCTGCGCGACAGTGTGCTCCAAGAAATCCCTGAGGAATTGGAAATCAGGGATGAATCTGTCGCAGGTGGCCCTTAGCAGCTGGAACAGCAGATCGATGTCGTTTGGATCATGGCGGAAATAGTGCAGCAAGATCTTCACGATTAGCTTAGGCTCTTTCCAGTGGCAGTAGTCCACGCTTTCGACCTTCTTGTGCAGGGCTTGGTATTCGTCATTGCACCAGATTTGCTTGAGCGCGCCAATCAGCTGTTCCTGCGTCGAGAGCCATTGGTCATCGAACTTGATCAGAATTGCGATGATTTTAATCGCCTGATGCTGCAGCTCGCTCTTCTCGTTGTGCGTCAGGTTCGAGTTGGTTTGAGAGTGCGCCAGCAGCATCGTTATCAGCCTGGCCGTGCTGTTGTGCAACACGTCGCGAAACGGTTTCCCATCTTTCTGCTTGACAAGGAATTCAAGGTATCTACTCCACTGTTGGTCCTTGATGTTATTGTCCTGCAAGAACAGGTTCAAGGTCTCCGTCGGGTACCTTAATAAAAATTTCATCAATGGAATGCGAAATGGGCTGGACACCTCGACCATCAGCGACTTCTCTGTCTGCAAGACGAGCCTACAGAGGACGTCAATAAACTTGGGAGTAGCTGCAGGGATTTCGTGGAAGATCCCTATAATGGTGGCTATCTTCTGCTCGTTTTCCCCCGACTTCGATATCCCCTTGTGCGCCTGTATCAAGTTCTCCAGCAGCTTCTTCAGGTGTTGCAGCAGCTGCTCGCACAGGGTGATACTAAACGTGCTTGGGAAGAGCTGCGTCAAATAAGACAGTCGTTTCACGCAGTTGAGGCTGAGGTTTCTGTGGTCGCCCAATGTCAGCAACATCGGTCGCATTATGGCATGGACGGACTCCATGTCAATTTGAAATCCAGCTATGAACTTCTGCATGCACTCGAAAGCTGCTTCTTGCAGCTCCGCGTTCGGTTTCTCCAGAGCCTTATACAGCACCCCGAAGATCTTTTCTCGACAGGCGACGATGTAGTGGCAAGCAGCGAGGGCTCTTAGTGCTGACTTTCTCAGAGGGATCAGGTTCGAGACGGATTTGTAGCAGGGCAGCTTATTCAGATTCGCGTCCTCCGCCTCGCTGAGGGCTAGCAGCTCCTGGAAGAACACTTTGTGCTCGGTGACCGTCAAGTCGATGGTAAAGAGGCGTGGATTCAATGTGGTGCAAAAGGTGTTCCCGTCCATCAGACCGATCTGAGCGTTTGCAGGTTGATGCCTGAGCAAATGCTTCTTTGGCGGGATCATGTCCGCCAAGACTTCCTTATGAGGCTCCATCACTTCCGTGACTGTCTTGTTCTGTATCTCAGCGAGCAATCGCAACGACGCCATCGCCTGCTCGCGCACCAAAGTGTGCGGCGACGTGACTTGCCTCACCAGCTCGTGGGTAACTTCGTACAAGCTCTTGTTCTGCGCCTCGATCAGTTCTGTGTTCCCATCCTGTATGCCAGGGTTCACGCAGACCCTCAGCATCTTCTCCAGGTTTGCCTTGGCCATGTCTATCGCACCGTTGGATACTTCCTCCGTCAGGTCCATCATCACGAACATCAGTGCCTTGAGAAACACGAACAGGTGATTCAGCACCCATTTCGTCGCCATTCTCTCGAAAAGAAACTTGATAGCTATGCAGCCACCCAATTTCGCGTACCAAGCGCGCTCGTAGCAGAGAGAGCACATTTTCTCAGCTAGGTACTCCATCAGTGGTAATTGGCAGGCTCGTTCCTTCGAACCCAGAATGTTGGTTGCAGTCTCCAAGATTAAAACCAGCGCCAGGTTACCGGATTTGTACAATTCTTTCTCCTCGTGGCCCATAATGACCGCCAGAGCATCGATTAAAACCAGAGGATCTTGACCCTGCATTCGAACTTGCCTCCCAGTCAGACAGAACGGACCAGCTTGCTGAGCAATCGCGACCATCGTGTAGTGTCTCACGATCGACACGACAGTTCCCAGCACCGAGTGCCGCAGCTCTTTGATCTCAGCAGCGACGAACAGCCCAGTCAACGCTGTCTGCTGGACGTTCCTCGCCACAGTGTCTGGGCACTTGTAATGCGGACCCTGCTGATGAGGAATCTTGCCTTCCTTGAAGCTGGGGTGCATGAAGAGCTTGTAGAGGACAGCGTTGTTGTCGTCTAGCCTGAGGGAAGCTGCTAGGTAGCAACTGATCACTTCCCAACACTGTTTCCGATAGAACGAGTCGGTGTTGTTCGACTTCAGAGCGTTAAACGCAGTTTCTATCACCCTCTCCACCGCGAAATCGATCGGTTTCGTGGGTTCCTGGAAGTACACGACCACAGCGGGGGAATTCGTCTCCCGATCGTTGTATTCCAATTTCTGGGGCTCGATCATCATCTTCCGATTGCCACCGCCGAATTTCCCAAGAACTCGAAACGCCACGTGCGCTTGGTCCGTGGGATTGTGCAGGGTCCTCCATAGCGCCTGCATCAGGTCGGCTCGAACAGGCTGTATATGCTCGTAGAGGAAGTCCGGTTGAAGATTGTCCACGCACAGCTCGAGGGTTCGTAGCCCCTGGCTGACCAAGCAATAGCTTCCATTCAGAGCGGAGACAAGAGGGTCCATCAGCATGGGGAGGTAAGGCAGAAGGGAGCTGAGTCTGACAGGGACCGTCAAGCACAACTCTACGAAAAGGTCCTTCATGTGTTGCCTGTGCAGGCCGGATTGCAGCCTGTTCAGTCCCTCCAGCATATTCGGGAGTAGGGGTAAAAATTCCTGATAGAGAAGATCGTGCGAGCCGCCTCCTATGGACCTGAACAGAGCGCGAAGCAGTAGAAAATAATTGTACGGCTCTTTCGCCGACATGGCAAGCTCTATCGCCCGATTTACGATCTGGTTTAAATGTGGCCTCAGCATGTGTTCGTTCTCAGCGGGGAATAGAGACACGCTGCCGAACACCAGCTTGAACAGCCTCAAGTATAAATTGCTCCTCTCAACGTTAGAGCCCATGTCGCCCATCCTTTCTAACAGATACTCCACCAGTATCGTGGCGAAGGTGGACGATATCGTGGGGCTGGACAAAAAGGCGCTGCCTATGATCTGCAGCGCGCAGTTCTTGAATATCCTCTCGACCATGTAGTCAATAGAAGTCGAGAATATCTCTTGGAATGTTTGCGGGTTCATTTGCGTGAACACGTTCCCGAATAGCTCCAGCACTTCCTTCTCTTCGCGTGTCCGTATCGTCTGCGACTGGGGCGGTCTGCCGGGTTGGGCGATCGTGCCGATCGTGGGTGGGCCTATCGTGTAGATATCCAACGCCGGTAGCGCCCACTTTACCAGCTTGATGTACACCAGTATCTCCTTCGATTGGAACTGGTTGGACTGCGTGGCTTCGCCGGTCTTGCTGTTTATGCAGTTGGAAGTGATGGCCTTGGCCCCGTGCACCAGGCTCTTCACCAGGTTCCTGTAGTCGGCCACGTTGTAGCTCATCGCCTGGGAGGAGGGGAAGCCAAACTTTGACTTGCCGGCCTCCTTGTCGTCGTTCAGATCCGGAATCACAGGCTTCACGTCCTCCGTCTTGATGTCCAAACCCGGCGGCGTCATCTGTTTCGCTTTGTTCCGCAGAATCGGTATGTAGATCTTCGCGATGGTCTTGAACTTCAAGACGAACACCAGGAGGATCCTCATCAGCAGCTCTCTGCCCTGGGTGCTGTTCTCCGCGTCGGATCTCTGTCTGACGGTGTCGACCAGGTTCATCAGCAATTTACAGGAGACCATTTGCACGGCCGTTGGAAGACTTTGGTCGAGCAGGTTTTTACTGTACAGGTGGACCGCCCTGGAAACGTCGCTCAATGGTAGCAGCAGCCTCACGTGGTGCACCAGGTCCGCGAGGGTCGAGTAGGCGAGAGGCCTCAGCGACTCGTGGGTTGTCCAGCCTCGACCAATGAATATGTCCTCGTCGAAGAAGCATTCCATGTGGGGTATAAACTTGTTGCGCAGGTCCGTGGCCAGGATGTGTCTGGACGCGATCACCAGCTCCTTGCGCAGATGCGCCACTTCCATGGGGCACAAGGTAAACAGACCTAGGATACCTTTTACCAGGATCGAGCTGTGTTGAGACACCACGTCCTGGTACACCCTGATCACGTACGCCAGGAAAGACAGGGTCTTGATCTGGGCTCCCATGAAGTCAACGAACACCTCTTTATTGAATCCAGGAGACGCTCGGTGCTGGGGGCTCGGCTGCAGCGTTATCGTCGTTATCACGAGGGGAATAAAGTCTGACACGTCCTGGTGGACGTTCTGCTTGTATAATTGATTCATTAGGACGACGATGATGGGTAACTCCTGGAGTACTTTGAGAGACAGAACCGCCTTGGGAATGAGATTGTACTGAAAAGTAAAGTTAGCGGTTATTATATTCTTTATATTCTACCTTAAGGGGAGGTTCCGGCCTAAAAATCGATTTTTTTATTTCTTTTTTCGATGTTCGACCTTTTAAGAACACGTGTTTAAAAGGATTGTTTGAAATTCGTAAAATTCCAAAAGTTTTAGGCATTTGAGTAGCGGCAAATGCGTGGGTAACAAATGGCCACTCGGGGCTCACGTAAAACTTTAAACGCGTTCTTCTCGAAACAGTGTTCTCAAAATCTGTGGAACCTATGTCTCGAAAAGTTATTATCCGATTCGAGTGAAACTTCTTTTATTTTGAAGAATATACTTCTGGCTCGTGGGTAAACCAGTAAAATTTTAAAAATATTGAAAATCTGTAATTTTTACTGCTAAGTCCACGAGCCCTTTAATAATCTGGCATTGTTTTTCTTTATTTTCGACCAATGATTTAGGTGCTACAGGTTACTTTAGGTCGACTTTAACGACTCTCCAGTGCCGTCTGCAATGATTAATTATGAAACAAAAAATGTATTTCTATACTTTAAGACATCCTTAATACAATGCAAACATCTCAATAAATTATATGTAGTAGTTTTCCTTTAATTAATTCCTAAAGATCACCTATTTTTATGGGTTCTAGACCGGAACAGCCCCTAAACGAGTAGCTAACAGCTCTGTTCGATGCTTACCGTGACGACAGTGCCGTCAGCTGCCTTCTTCTCGCTTTGGATAGCCGTGATCGTGAACGTTTCCTTCAGAAGTGCCTCGATATTTATCTCCGATAAATCTTTCACCTTCAACGGCGGTCGAGGCTCGAATATTTTTGGCAGATTCTTTGGTAACTCACTGTACACGGATTTAACGAATTGCAGGAAATACTGTATCTGCGATCAGAGGAAACAAGAAATATACAATAAACTCGAGGTCAAAGACACTTTGCAGGGCATCCTTCGAATAAACCTGCCACTCACTTCTGGATTGAACGTCGGTTTGTACTGTTTGTGCAGCTCGATGATGATCCTCAGACAGACCAGCACGTTCTCCTCGTTGTCGGTTTCCAGCAGCTTCGACATGAGGCTCAGAATCTGTTTGACGTACGGTCGCAGGTAATCATTGCTCGGCAATCTGTGTATCATCTCGAGAATCAGCTTCCTCACTTGCTGGATGTTGTATTCCGAGATGAAGTGGGGCTCGCCCTCTTGGAGTATCTTTAAAAAGATCTTCATCATGTGATCGAGAAACGCCGGGTACTGCGAGGAACACATGATGACCTGTGGAAAGCCCGCGCGTTAGATTTATCCTGGCGACAAGTAATCGCTCGGCGACGATCGAGTACCTCAAAGTTCTCCGACACTTCCTGGGCGGCCTTCAGTTTCAATTCATCTTTCGAAACTGGATCGGCCAGCGTGGTCACGTACGACCTGTACGTGTTCATCTGCGTCACTGGATCCGGCGGTGCCATTTTCGTCGTTTAATCAAGCGCTTTTGGTCTTCGCTACATCTGGTCCATCAAAAGACCTGCACAGACCCCGTCGGAGACGATTGTTTATCCCGTGGAAATCGGCGGATACCGATCGCTTGCGATTTCTACAGTTGATTCTACACAGAGCATTGTTTTAATTCGGAGTCGCAAAAGGGAAAATACATAGCTCCTTTAAAATCAATGAGGCACACTTTGAGCTACTATAAACAACCCTTGGCAACGAGTCCTGGTTCCCGTCTATCGTTCGCTTTAATTAAACTACTCGATACATTTCCTCGATAAGTAACATTCCTCTCAAGTGCTCGTGCAAATTGCGGCACTTGAATTTACTCAAAAAGCCACAGTGAGATTTTCTGATTCGTCTGTGTTGTTAGATCGAGGGAGGGGGCGTGTGTGGAGATGTTGGAGGTACATGGATATATATCCACACCCTATAAATGCCCACGAAATTCTGGAGACGATCTCAGTGCACCCGCGATGTTGCGGGCAGATCGAAGCTATTGGAGTTTATTGGTAAACGGTTAGTAGAGAATTTTGACAAGGTAGAGATAAGAAGATAAGGGAGATTAAAGATGGACGAAGCGATTATCGATTCGATCTTCGCGGGATCTTTGAAATCCCTGCCACCTGTCAGCTCCAAAATCGTGAGGATATTTACGAGCTCGACTTTCACCGGTGAGTCTCTAACGTGGATAGAATTCCCAGCTGCGACTTCCCCGAAATGAGAAACGTTTTGCATTCAGACACCGCGATGGAGCGTAACACGTTGATGGCTCAATGCTACCCCAAGATCAAAGACTACTGCAGGGAGAAGCACGGATTGGAGTTTCAGGTAAATCGCAGCACCACTGCAAAATATTCGCTGTATAAAAGGAGCCGTGTGTTAGATCTACGTATACTAAAGATATTGATCCACGATACATATATTTGAAACGTATCGCGTGCATACCTATCAAAAGATTGCCAAAATCTGTATCGCGTAAGCATTGCCCTTGAAGAAGAAATTGATTTCCATCGTGCCAGGTACCAACTTGCGCCACACGAGAAGTTTTCCAAACTTTTCACACTCGGGTTTCAAGCCCGCCCACTTGTCGATCTTCTGTATTACCTTTACACTTTCAAATACAGGGGGATTACACTAAACAGGCATTACGATGAAAGTGCGTGATTGCAGGTAGTTGATATGAGATGGGGCGTGAGGGACGAGGCCACAGACGATCACATGACCACAGAGCTCTGTATGAGGGAAATAGAGAATTGCCAGAGGCTCTCGATGGGGCCCAATTTTGTGGTACAGAATGAATAAATCGATTCTTCAAAGGTTCCTTTTAGGAGCACAGGATGAAGCTTCTTTTTCTTCCTCCCCTTAGGTTTTCCTCGGTCAGAAGTACGGCTATCGCCCTATTCCAACTTACGTGCTCAGTGCCGAGTTGGAAATGTTGCGAAATGAGTTAGACGGCCAAGGGATGGATGTCAGTCTTCTCGATAGGTGGTACAAGAAGGACAGTAATGCAGTGCCACCGATGAGTATCCTGCAGCCAATATCCTCGATACTGAAGAACTTTAACAACAAGGTGATCAAGTTTTTTCCTCTCCACGTAAAGAGGAACACGTACTGACTACTCAGAGTTCGTTTACCATTTAGAGAATACCAAAGCTGCAGCAGGAGGATCAGGCCATTTGGTGGGACACCATGGTGAAGATGCAGAAGCTGTTCCGTAAAGGGGCGCAGTCTTTGTACAATGCGGGGAAGTTCGACAAAGACACCATGCACAATTACTTCATGTCCGGTAATAAACCTCGACTGAATTAAACATACAATTGCTGTTGTTAATCATTCTGTTTGTACAGTCACCGAGCGGGAGGTGATCAACGGCGTCTTGAACGTTAAAAACACGAAGAATCATTGTCTGGCTTACGTGCGATATATAAATAACATTAATCTGCAAAATCTGAGGAAGGCCAGCTTATTCATCGACATACTTAACAGAAGCCTGGACAACGAAGCCTGCAAGTTGCTGGCGAATTTGAGGGACGACAGGCTTCCTAATAAGATCGAAAGTACAAATCTAGAGAGGTAGTTGTTTATTAAAAAGAAGGGAAGACAGAAATTCTATTAAATGTATCAATTTAAATTACACTTTACTCAGATACACGGTGGAGTGGATTGGTCGAGATGGCCTAGACCCAGAAACCCACGGCGAGTATCTTCAGCATTTCATCACGCACTTTTATCGGAACATAATAAAACTGGTGGATCGTGCTATGAGAAAAGAGGACAGCTCCGCGCAGGGACAGATTATAACAGAAATGTTGCAGCATCTGCATGCTTGCAATAATTCTGTAAAGGTACAAGGTTCCCTCAGAATCCTTCCAGCATATCCAATTATTTCACGCGTCCCCTCGAATCTAATCCTGCTGATTCAGGTGTTTTATGGTCGAGAGGACACTTTGGAGAGCATCAAAGAGTACATGCTGGGGGACAGCGATAAACCTTTGGTTCTTTACGGAGAGGGCGGGTGTGGAAAGACATCTTTACTTGCGAAAAGCGCGGGACTTACGAGCACCGCGTGGCTCACTGGTAGAAAGCCGATCAACATAATCCGATTCCTTGGCACAACACCGGACAGCAGCGCTCTAACACCCACGTTGATCTCCATTTGTCAACAAGTGAGTGAGCCAATGCATCGCCACTGTCCTCGATAGCGCGACAGAGTTATTCTCCGATTCGTAGATCTCTTACAACTTCATGCTACCCTTCGAAGAGATCCCCGACGATCTCGTGCCGCTGACGGCTTACTTCAAATATTTACTGACCCTCGCTACAACCGAGCAGCCGATTCTCCTCTTTCTCGACAGCGTGGATCAATTGACAGGGGTGCAGGGAAACAAATTGTCGTGGCTACCTACTAGGCTTCCATCGAACTGCAAGGTGCGATGCCACTTGCCTCGCGAACAGCATTGAAATTATTTTCTATATCAATTTGGGTGTTTCAGATGATCCTATCCTGCGCCGCGGAGGAATCGAACCCCGTGATTTCCCGGGACTATCATCTGTTACGTAGAATGATAGACACAGAGGAGAACTTCATCGAAGTGGTCGCCCTCGGCGAAGATCTAGCCATGGAGGTGATCAGGTAAAACGAGCACTCAGCGCTCCCAGAGTGTTCGAGGGATTCTAGAACGGTGATTGTTCGCAGAATGTGGATGAAGACAGCCCACAGAGATCTGAACAACTATCAATGGCGGCTGGTGGCGAACGCCATATCCAAGTGCTCTCTACCGATCTTCGTGAAGCTGGTGTTCGCGGAGATCTGCAGGTGGAGGAGCTACACGAAGCCAGCGGACACCCATTTAACCTGCACCGTGATGGACAGCATAATGATGCTGTTCGAGAGGATCGAGAAGCAGCATGGGAAGATCTTGGTGTTCCACGCGCTGGCCTACATCACCGCCGCTAAGTCGGGCCTGTCCGAGTCCGAGCTGGAGGATCTGATATCTCTGGACGACAAGGTGCTCGACGACGTCTACCAGTATCACTTGCCTCCGGTCAGAAGAATCCCGCCCCTGCTCTGGACCAGGATACGAAGCGACTTGCCGAATTACTTGAGCGAAAGGGAGGCCGACGGAGTGAGTGTCCTGAACTGGTACCACAGGCAGTTCAGGGACGCGGCCAGGGAGAGATATTTCAAGAACATGAACATGGCAATGTACTTTCACTCGATGATCGCTGATTACTACCTCGGCATCTGGGGGGGTGGACGCCCCAAACCCTTCAAGTTCACCGAGATACAGAGACACCGGTACATGCCCCGTCCTTCGTTAACGCCTTTAAAAGAGTTGCTCGCGATAGAACCGATTGCATTCGCAGATTTAACTTGGCAGACAAGGAAGGGGTGGCGGACAGGAAGGTGCCCGAGCAACCCCTAGCTTTCTACTCCAAAGAGGGGACGATTACCAGATACAATTTAAGAAAGGTAAACGAGACTCTCCCCTTATCTATCGATTCCTGATCCATTTTCAATGCTCAGTTTGGAGAGCTGCCTTTCCACTTGGTGCGATCTCGCCGCTTCAACGATCTCTTCGAGAACGTGCTGTTCAACTACGAGTGGCTGCACGCCAAGCTATGCTCCTGTCCGCTGCAAGCCGTGCTCTCCGACTTCGAAGACGCCTGCACCTTCGTCGACAATCAGAACGTCGTTAGGTAACGCGCGATAGATGCACCTGGAGCGAGAATCTTGGGAAGCGGTGGCAACGGGTAGTATCATTTCCAGAGAACTGATGCTGGTCGCGGACGCGCTCAGATTAGGGGGTGCCATTCTGGGCTCTCACCCAGACATGCTCGCCCCGCAATTGATAGGTCGCTTACTACCAGAGATAGGTGGAAACGTGAACGTGAAAATGCTGCTACGAGCTTGCGATAACGACGGTGCCAAGGATTGCTCCCTCCTCCCCGTTTACCACTGTCTGCACACCCCTGGAGGGCCTCTGAAAGTAATCGAACAACAGGCTGGCACGATTAACCCTTCGACTGTTTGATAAAATTTCAAATTCCGGTTTGAGAAGTGTATTCTTTTTTATTTTCTTATATGTTTCCGTCTCCTCTGCCCGTGCCTCGCGCGGGATAAACTGTTGAGTACTTGGCGCTTTGCCTCTAGCACGGGATAAACCGTCGAAGGGATAAAGGGGACGCCTCTGATCTCTGAATCTTTCAGTATTCGCTGGAGGGCCATCAGTTCGCCGTGTTCGGCTTCTGTCTGACGTCCGATTACAGGTACGTGGTGTCGATATCAAATAGGTTCATCACCTGGGATCTGAGCACCAGCGACATGGCTAGGGACGTTAATCCTGGCGTGGAGGGTATCATGCAGAACCTAGTTCTGAGCCCCGATAACAGATACGCCGCAGCGTTTACGACCAACTATCAGGTACCTAATAATCCTGAACCTGGAAATTCAAAAAATTCTTAAACTTGTTGAATATGTAGAGAATTTGTTCGTTTTTACCACACAAATTTTGTTTGCCGCCCAAATTCACTCCGAGGGGGTGGAATTGACCCTTGAAAATCCGGTTATATTCCGATTTTATGTTATAACTCGTGAATTGTAATTAAAAGAAGTAACTTTTGTCTTGAAATTTCTTTTCTCTCTCTTACAGTTTGTGAGTTTTAACGCGAAATCGGAAAATAGCCGAATTTTCAGGGGTTAATTTCATCCCCTCGGAGTGATTACAGAAACAAAAATTGTGTCGTAGGAGAATTTTTTGAATTTCCGTGTTCGGGATGTTCCCTTGTAAGTGGAAAGACACTTGGCAATTATTCGTTCAGAGTAGTTAGACACGACCCTTCGTCTTTTCTAATAGAGCGTCGTGCTGAATACTTTGACAAGCGAGTTCGTCATCCTCGATAATCCACTTCCTAACGAAGACCCTGTGTACGGTGTTCACTTGATGAATCAGTACTTCTTCGTTTACGGGAGACTAGCCTGGTGCAGGTTCGACTTGCGAGGCAACTTGCTGGAGACTCGCACGAATCCAGAAGACTCTAACAAGTGGCCAATTCTGTGTGAGTAAGAAGGCCCATGGCCGGTGACGTTTGAATTCCAAGGGACGCGTATTTATTCGCTTAAACGTGGGCCTTCTTCGTAGGCGTGGAGCATTTGAATCTAGACGATTACAGAATAATCTTTTGGTCGGGGAACATGGAGGACACTCGTATGCTTCTGCATACCTACAGGAAGAAAGCGTCTCTGGATCCCCTGCATTTCCACAGGTCGAATATCAAACTAGACGCGGCTAAAGTTGCTGCGTCGGTGTTGGAGGCTTTTAAGAATACGTATCTTTCAGTGCCCTAGTGATGACCAACGATAAAAAGGTGCTGTACACTTGTACGGCCAAGAATGATCATCGAGTCACGAAATATTCGTGCGACGAGACCTCCACGGAATGGGAGAAGGTTTTCGATATGCCCAGAGCTTTCAACGACGACGTTGAGTACTTGTTGCAATTGAAACTGGACAGAGAGGAGGAAATGCTGCTGGCTACGAGCGCCAATGGCTTTGTTGTTTGGTTCTTGGAGAGCAAAAGCGATGCCCACGTTCTGATGCTGCCAAACGGAGTTCGGAATATCAGCACGAAAATGCTGTGCTCGAACTCGGTTATGGTCAGTGGTACGAAGAACTACGCTGTTGCTGGTGTGAGGTACGATTCTTAACCGATCCATTTAACGTAGGACAGTGAAATTTGGAAGGTACATCGTTTTCGTGACGTGGGCATTCACTAAGGAAGGATTTTTGGAAATTCCTTCCTCAAGAGGGTGAAAAGTTACTTAATATTTCTTGGGACCGAATAGATGTCAACTTGATTTTTACTTTGAAAAGTTACCCACAGAAATCCTTCAAACTAAATTTCAGGATTTTGCTCTCACCAACCCCTAAGGCAGAGATGGGCAAAAAATTATTTGAAATGCAAATTTCGTACACAAATTTGTATTTCAAATAATTTTTTGCTCATCAACCCCCAGGGGGTGAAACATATATTTACACGGTTTCCGCAAAATCTCTTAGGCCCGATTAGTTATCAACTTGGTTCTTACTCGCAAAGGTTACCCAAGACCTAAATGCCTAAAAAACAATCTCAGGATTTTGCCCTAATCAACTCCTAAGGGGGTGATGAAGAGGGGTGAAATGTGCTTTCTCTGAGCCCTTAATATCTCCCAGGCCCGAAGCGAAGCGCGTTTTTTTTCTAGTACCGAATAAAGTGAGATCTGCTCCTTTCGCAGAAAGAATCTGTACGTGTGGAGCCTCGAGACCAGTGAATTAGTGAAGATATTGGACGCTCACTTCGCCAGAATCATTCAATTGGAACCACTGACTGTTGGAAACTGGAACAGCGTGGTAACGTCCAGTATAGACAGAAGCGTTAAAGTATGGAATATAAACAATATCTTCGAGCAGGTGCACGTAATCGATAGGCACGAATTGCAGATAGACATGATAAGGTATTTCGTTGCGTCTCGGTGGTAAACAGCGATAGTAATTTATTTTTATCGGTGATTCTCTTTACTCGTTTTAATAGTCTAGCCGAAGATTGTAACTTAGCAGCAACCGTGACTAGAGATTGTGTGGGGATTTGGGATTTGCAAACGGGAAAGTTGATCTCGAAGTTAGCCGATACTCCCTTGGGGGCAATTGTTACCCACGCTTGTATGACGCACGATGGAAAGTTAGTAATTTCCCAGTAATTAATTACAAACGTTTGAGCGAGGAATGTGCTCAATGGGGGGATGGTATGTTTCAGATATGTTGTTTCGTCGGAATCGGGTAATATATTAATATGGAACAGAATTACGGAGCAGGTGTTGTTTAAAGAGGAACAGCAGCACGTGAGGCAGTTAACACTGATCGAAAACTCGTCCAAGTTCATGGCCATTTCCAGGCCAAAGAATCCCACTGGTGTAGAAAATATGAAAACGATCGCGACTCTTTATATGAGGTCAATTCCTGGTACGTTAATAGGTAATAAGATACACGGGAATTGATTATACGATCGTAATTACTAATAATTAATAGACGGACAGATAATATTCTCACTGGAATACCTAGTCAGGAGCCACACAGGCACACCCTTTAGAAATGTTGTAATAACATCCGACAACTCATTCTTGGTTGCACCAGCCGCTGATAAGGGTAATAGAGATTGCGTTATAATTTACAACGCGAAATCGGGTGCATTGATTAGTAAAATTCCTGTAAAATTGCCAGGCTTCAAAGTAAGGATATCGCTTAAACAGTGCATAATTTCGTTCGTTACGTATTACGCGTGAATACTTTTGTAACTATTCGGTAGGACATCGTAAGCATCACTCCTATGCCGAACAAACCACAATGGGTGGGAATTATAGGATCCGATAAAGGTACTATCTTGGACATAAACAAGAAGAAGTTCGTGCGCACCATCCCCAAATGGAGCGGAAATATTAGTAAAGATGGGAAATACACGTTATACGCACCCAGCAGGTAGTTTTCATGGAACGAAAAGATTCTTAACGTATAATTTAAACGCTTCTATCGTTACAGGGGGGGTTTGGAACTTTTAGAACTGAAGAAAGGCACCAGCATGAAGACTTACATCCCGAAGGTCGCGGAAGGAGTGTTTACCGTGATATCTATGTTCAACCGCACGGACGAATACGTTCTTTATTACCACAGCGGGCGAAAAACTATACGCGTGTTTAGGTAAAAGTGTACGAAAGGGAATACCACGAAGGGTATAAAATTCTATCGTTCGTGTAAATTTGCAGATCGGCGGAATGCGAACTGATAGCGAATTACAGGGTTCAAGCGGAGTTAAGCGCTATCGACAGCACGTACGACGGTAAAAGTATAGTCTTAGGTACGGTCGATGGTTGCGTGTCTGTTTTAGCTATAGCGGATCCCGAAAAGGCAGAAATGAAAGAGTATATTGGAAACTTACCCTCGCGTGACGAAAATGTGAGTAAACAATGTCGGACATTATCGATTTATCACGTTGTTAAACAAACAATATGTATTACCAATGCTGCTTGTACAAAGCGCACATGTGGGTGAATAATTTTTTTCTGCGTCCCTCATTGATTTTCTTTCGTATTACTATTCTTATCAGTATTTCTAAGTAATATTACGATTCAAATTACATTTCTTTCGTTTCCAACCAAAGCGCACATTTGTCAACTACCGAAACAGGTTAGGATAAACACTTGACGCATTGCCGAATAATAACATTTTCAAATGATTAGGAAACCATACGGAGTGAGCCGGTTACGTATAATTCGTTTAACAGAACTGAAAACACTGTGCAACACTTCCTTGCGATCGGTTTTGTCAAAATTCTGGTCATCGCCAATCCAGCCCGCTCAAAAATAAAATTAAGCCCAATCTCTCTGTACCGATTACTATCTCGTTTAACGGAACTCGAGGCTTATATGATTCCCGGCAAAATTAACGAGAATTACCTTGTTTCATTTGACTACCAAAAATATAAAACTATACATACAACGCGGACACGGCGTAACAAACTCAAAACGTTCTCTCAAAACACTCACACACGATATCCCTTTTCTTCTACTATCTTACACGGATGGTGAGAGAACACTAAATCTGGTTGATTACTCTGCCAACTGTGTTTGGAAAAAATACTGATTAATTTTAATCCCCGTGCTTTCGCTACTAATGCGTTCATTTGATAGGACGATGATAATGAAACTGTTCGCGGATAATTAATTTTCGATTCCGCTGTTTGTGTTTGGATAAACGAGAAAATTCGCGAAGCTCGTTATTAGCAGTTACGTTTAATAGTTGCGTGTATTAATATTAAATTCAAACACGCTGCAGAATAAAAAGTATTACGGGCTAAATAGGGAATTACAGTGTTACGGTTGGTACTGAATTTAGGGTAAAATTAATTTCTTCACGCTATCAAAGGGATGTGTTAAAGCTTTTGTATGTTTTATTCGTTCTAGGACAGTAAAGCAAGCAATATTATATGCTATTTTATTTAATTGATAAAGTAGGATATATTATACCGTCCCGTAAAGATATATCGATCGATTTAACCTTGTTTCAGTGGAAAAAGAAAACTGAAAAGCAGCGTGCACTCATCAAGTTCAAAGCTGCTGCTCGAATCGCCAGAGTAACGCACGAGTTAAATACAACTGTGCGAAGTACAAACGTTACGGATATAATCGAGGAATTAGATGAAAATGTAGAATAAAGATTTTTCTCCTCTCTTCGTCGCTAAAGAACGTAACATAGGATGGTAATGCAAATAGAATTATTGATACAGGAGAAATAAAAATAAACCAAGAGTCGTAGAATTTATATTACATTTATTTGTGTCTTTTCATGTAATTAATCTTATAACCTTTCTTTCTTTTCTGCCTTACATTTTCTCCGCGTTCGAAATGTAAAGGGCACGAGACGAATTCCGTTATCACTGCAATCGAAGTTACTCCTAGGTGTAAGTCAGAAGGCGGATACCCTTGCAGAAGCCGAGCTGTTGTTCCTTTAAATAACAATATCGTAGCTCGCGCCATGCAAGGGAATGTTCTTCCACCTCGCAATGTCACGTTGCGACCGGAAAACGTCTCGTGCCGACGCAGGCGTGGTGAAATGTAACGTTCGTGTTTTTTGTCGTTTACAAATTTCGAGAGATCAACAGTATACAGTGGGCGATTTGAAAAACAGTTTTGCGTGATGACTCGCGAATGGATCTGAGATTTCAGTCGGTTACCGATTTTCGGATGATATACGTAGGAAAGATTCTCGCTGACCGTTTGCCTTTCGATTACGGCGCTAGTTTAAAATAAAAAAAGGTCGAACCGTTTCATACGGGCTTAAGTCATACCGCGATGATGGATTTGTGTGTTTAAAAAATTGGTACTTGCACGGGCGATCGAATTATGCTACTCATCGTGTATATCAGTGATCTGTAAACAACTATTAAACGTATTTGTAACAATGTAAAACTAAACTAAAACACACCTGCATCGGAGCACATGTATGAACAATAGTTCCAGCGGAACGTAAAGCGTATGGCAGCTTCTCAGATAAAATAAACAGCACTCTTCGACGAAGAAACCGTGCTCTTTGTTAAAAATTGAGTACGTGCTCGCTCCATTGCTATACAAAATGCTGCTCATACGATGCGATCAATGTATTCGAAACGTGTTTAGAATTCCGTTATTGGGTTTGCGTCCGGTTTCCATATAGCGATCTTTCGTCGGAGTGGGTCGAATTTTTCTTTACGTCTAGTAGTTCTGCAATGGTATTTTTTTTTTTTGTTTTAATATCCTGTTATCATCGTTTCCTACTCTCCTTCAAACATTGGAACTTCTGTGAAAGCATGGTAGCTTCATTCGTGGTAATAGTGCCCGTTTGAACTTTTATTGCATCGCGCCTCCTTTTTGCTTTTGTTGCTGTTGCTGTTGTTCCCTCTGTTGTTGCGCTTGTGCGGATGCCTCTGTATCTTTAATATGTTTCTCGACCTATAAAATTGTACGAGTTACAGCGACCTAAATATTGGTGATATTCTGCTCCTTGAAAACACGTACCACTTTCTTTACATGCTTGTATGCCCCGGACTCTGTGTTCCCATGAACGTTATCGACTTTGTAAGGTGGTCTAATCGTGACATTATCGAACACAACAATATTCACTCCGTTCCACGTGATTTCCGGGATAGTCTTTGATATAGTGCTGAAGAGTTTCTGTCCCTCTGGAGATACTCCGGCCTGCAGAGCCATTACCAGTTTCTTTTTCTCTTCGATTTGGTTACGTACTCTTCTGTTCAGCTTTTGCAAATTAAGGCTTTGTGGTGGTTCGGTGGTGGTCGGGCTAACTTCCCGCTTTACTTGTACCTCGGATACCAAGGATAAATTTACTATATGTACGTCATTTAAAGTGAGCGAGCCGCTCGATGACGGACATTCTGATTGACGCCAGTTAAGGAACATTATCGTTACCGTGGCGTGCGCGAAAGTTCGGGCGTAGTTTTCGTTTTATAAATATTCCTGTCACACTGGGCATTACACTTTAGAGTAACCGCTAAGGTTAGAAGCGACGCATTCGAACGTTTCGCATCGGACGGAGGAGGTTTCTGTTTAGGATTAATGCGGGGCAAGCAGGGCGAAAGTATCCCCGTAAACAGCGAGAGCATGCTCGGGGATGGATCGGAGAAGAAATAAGAGCAACGAGAAATCCAGCATGGTTGATTGAATGACGAAACTTAACCTGACTTCCCGTAGCTGGTTAGGAAATCAGCAAATAATTGACAAGCGGTATCGCGGGTTCCCCGTGAGAAATAGAGAGACGTGGCATAATTGTCGTCTATTTGAAGTGACGAAACCTGTCGCGGATACCTCTAAAGCTATTTACACTGTGGCAATGTTAAACCAGCGACGGATGATCGCTGGTTACATGTATACGTTGGGATCGACGATATCACGTGGGAATTTACAAGAAAAGGATACTTAGGATCAGCATTTTAGTTTGTGGATCGAATGCTAGCACCTCGCCTTCGATCTCCTCCTTGTAACAGGTTTTACAGGCCACCGTACTCCCAATGCTGAAACAATCGTTGGCGCCGGCCATTTTTCACTACGAACGAAGTACCGCGGGCTCCCTGCCGCCATCTGTTCTCATTTCAAATGTCCCTCGAAATTCGCAGCATTTGCGCCATTTCCGATAGGGAGTTGTTCGATGTACGTGCTCCGGTTTAATTTATCGAATAATATAACCACGGTTACCGAACATGTCTCAAATTCACGTGGAACATTATTCATCGCAGTGTTGGGAAATGCGGTAAGAAGAGTTTTCTAATTATTTACATAACAATTATCGTTCTGTGTTAGTGAGTCGCTAGAATTAGAAGCTCGTCATAGAGTTATGAAAGTCTTTCCAACGTCCTCCGATAGAGTTCATTCTTCAAAATAAATTCTTTCTCAGGCATAAACTATGTTTCATTCCTATTTCATCTTAATTCAGACGTTACACTGCTAATGCTACACGCAAGTCTAGAAAATTTTTCTAACCACAAAAGCCGATATATTCATTCGGAAGTCTCTGACGATTTCGATCGCAGGCAGTCGAAAACAAACGGGCATAAAGTCTTTTAGTCGTTCAATTTACAGCTAAATCGATAGATAAGGATTAGATCATAGACATGAGTTAATTTTTCTCCATTTGTATTTTCATATTTAGGTACGATGCAGCTCTTAGCACGCGGGACCCGGTGTCGGTCATCTTCGCTCGTGGGATTTCGTGGTCGGTCGGGGTAGGTCGGGGCGCCTCGGCTTGGCGGGTAGTTCCACGGCGCGTGGCTTCGGCGGATCTTCAGTCTATAGAGGCCGCTCCGTGGTGAAACGTCGCGGCGCGACTTTTATCGGATCTTTGCAAGTTCGTCGCGCCTGTTAATTAAAAATCGGTGACAATTAAGTGAACCATCCACTGCACTTCCAACTGGACACACTGGATGGTACGGTGAATTCTCCTGGCCTTTATTCTTTCCGGTCCCCTCGACACCTTCTTCGTGGTGAGTCAAGTAAATTTAATCTTTGAGTACATACAGAGTTTACAAAATCTCGTAGATATTAAGGGTGGCATTATCTCCATAGTTTTTCTTATTTCAATCCATTCGCGAGATTTCACTGCTTTGCTATATCATTCAGGGTTAGTCGACAGCCTTTTTCTGTCTGTTAAAGCGTGAGTGACCTTACGCAAAGCTCACCATTGGTATATAATAGACTGACAGTTAGTGGACGTTTATCCGCAAAAAGCTTGTCGGCAAAGCCACTGCTATTACGCTGTCACATGGGAGTTAATGGGCACAGCAGATGTTAATGTGTGAAATTGGGGGCGTGATATTGCCTTGTGTCACGACTGAACTAACGTGGCGTGTAATAATTGTCCTTTAACGTGGTATTTGAAGAGACACGTTATCGGTAGTATTTCAATTTAATGGTCGACGAAAGTTTCCATAATTAAGGGAAGAATAGTTGCTTTCAGCACGGAAAAGGTCATTAAAATTTCCACTTTAGGGACTATTGTCTTCTAGTTCTTTCTTTCAACGGAGTTAGAGGTGTAGGTCGATTGCAAAGACGCGAGACTGAAAAGATCCAGGCTTATAGAAGTCTTTATTAGACCCTCTATTCTAATCTCCACTGAATCTCTCGAAATTGAAATGCAATCAGTCTTCATCAGTGATAATGATTGAACTCTATATCCTATATCAGCAATTTTTCTGTTAATTTTCGCAAACCTCAGTCCTCCAGAGGAAACCATTTCTCCATGTTCGCCAATACATTATTAACATCCCAAGATCTATTATATTTAGGTTTAAAGGGTCTTATACGCTTATATATATATTCTATTATAAGGGTCTTACACCCCTCGCGTATTTCCCATTGAAATCTCTGTAACGAAGGATTGTAAACGATTCTAAACATCAGCGAAGGTCAAAGTAAATGTTAGTTTTCAACGTCCTCGTCGAACAGACCTCCTCGGTGTTTGTTTCGCGAGCATGTGAAACGAATGAATCATGTATTCCAAATCCGAGTAGGGTACTCGAGTGCAATTTAGAATAGAAACACGACGCGCAAGTTTCCTCGGCATTGCATTCTCGTCCGAGCTCTTTCATCTCATTCGTTTCTTCGTCTTATTGGTGGCTTTCTTCATTTCGTCCCCTTTGTCAATTTCACCACCGTCCCAAATCTATCGCACCTTTGCCGTGCATACGAAACAGCGCCAAATGTCGTAGGTAGCAGTTCATTTATTTGAAGTAAAATCGTGGTGTTTTCATACCGATTATATTTACGAATTCTTCCTGCCCCTAAAACTCGGATGCGGTTGTATTTGTTCCACGACTCTGCGCAACTTTGGTTGAAATTGTTCCGAAGCTTCGCTTTCCCGTACTAAACTCGTGGCTTTGTCAACTCGGCCGTCTCCCCACCGTAGAATATTTGTTCCCAAATTGGTGGACAGTAGCTTCGACTGTTTGCGTTACATTAATTTTGTCAATGTTTGGCCAACTAGTTCCATCGGAATTTTTCTGTTCGATCAGATCCTATTCTGTCCTGCGAGGATTGACTAAACGTCGATAGACAACATCGTGGCCACGTGGATGGGCGATAAATGGGAAAATAATATACATGTCACGCGAGGACGTCGAGGAATAACCTCTCTGCAGGGGTGTAAATCAGCCGCGAGTCCGTTTTCATCGCTGGCCGGAATTCTGTTGGCGAATGGCATAATAAATTTCGGTGTTTCCCTCGGTCACTCCATAAACGACCAGATCTCTGTGCTGCCCGATGGAGCGCAGTGAACATTTTATTGTGTCTGGCCCTTGTCTAGTTCATGATAGCAATCGTGTAACCTGGTAGCAGATACCACTCCTTTGTTGGAGTATTCTCTTCTGCTACACATGCTCCAGCATGCAAGCTTATCATTCGGATCTCGCGGAGAACGAATAGCGGCCTTTATCTGTCGAGGCACAATAGAACCTTATCTGATAAGTACTTTCTGAAAACTCTTGTTTTCCCGGAATTCTTTCCCTAAACTAAGCTCCTGCAATCTTATTCGGAAGTATGTCTCCTGAGGACACTAGAGTATTGCCAGTCGAATCGTGGCGTCCATACTTATCGTTAAATGGCGCAGAGGATAGTATTCCTTCGTTGCTAGAAAATTCCTTTAATTATTCCCGGACACTGTGTTCACCCTTAAATGAACGGACTACTCTGCAAAAGTGTTTAAGAGGCACAAAAGGAGAGGCCTTTGGACCCACTGATCGACAAATATTGGTCGTCCTACGTGACACAGAAAAACGTCTCCTTTGTAAGCCGAGAAACGCGAGAAGTCACGTCTTTGGCATAAAAGAAACACGTAAACGTTCTCGAACACCATGAATCGGCTTCATGAAAGATGCATATCACCTTTAGTTGGCGGTCGATCTCCGAGACATCTCGTTCCTTTCACAAGTGTCGGGGTAAACGCGTCCTGGGCGATCGCACGTGCCAGAGGCTCATAAACAGAGGGCCGTGTGGGTTTGCATCGGGATCCGTGATATCTAATCCGGAGAACGTAAATCAACGTGGCCTGTATAGGGCGGTATTGTGCGATCGTCTTTTAGGGAAACATGGGAACTAGGCCAAACTGGGGAATACTCCTGCGTCGTTTTCATCATGTAGCCGGTAGAAATGGAATCTCGCGCGAGTTGCGTTCCTTTTTGGCAACCCTTTTCGCTGGGATTTTCGGTACGCCGAGTAGTTTTTTCCTCCCGGCGAATGTTCCAAATAACACCGAGCGCTGGACAAGTTTCGCGCGCTAACTCTCAGCTGGTGGAATAATCTTGAGTTTCTACGGTATTTAAGGGAGCGCTCTGGTGTAACTGCCCGTTTTTCAACGCTAATTTCGGGAATTTATTTAACGAAAACTATAAGCTTGTCCGTTTAGCGTCAAACATAATAACCTTAGTTTTTCCATTTTGGATGAGTGGAACAGTTCACGCACCAATGCTCGTCCGGAAAAGAATTCTTTTGAAGAAGCTTGTGCCACGGATTATATGTGCGATAAAAAAGTGCAAAAAAATTCTGAGTATTACTTCAAGCATACCATACTGTGCAGGCAAGGTGTCGATGAATAAGAATTATTTAAAAACACAAAATATTGAAAGTGTATTCATATCGCCAGAGTTTTAAATTGACAAATTATTCGATGAAAGCTTGTGGGAGGAAAGGTATCATTGTCGATGAATGATTTTAAAATTATTTTAAAACGCAATGTAATGAAAATGTACTCATATTGTTACAGTTATAAATTGATTAAATTAACAAATTATCTGAAAGCTGCGAAAGGGAGGGTATATGCAGAGTTGGACAAAATGTAATCTAATTACAACTTACAAATTACGGTTAAAATGTAATTATGTAGTTACTTTCACATTATTTTCTGTAATCGTTAATTTAGGTAGTTAACCATTTGGTTTCGTCAACTACCTAAATGAATGATTACAGAAAATAATGTGCCTACATAATTACATTTTAATCGTAATTTGTAAGTTGTAATTAGATTACATTTTGTCCAACTCTGGGTAGTTGACGCCAAGTATTTGACTTCCAGGCCGCGAACATTTAGGCAAATGTCTCGATGTTACATTTTATCTGCACAAATTATTCAAATGTTCACGATATGAGTAATGGAATGTATATGTAATACACGTAGTTGTGTTATCTTAAGTGCAGTTGCAAAGCACCTTTATGTACTTGCAGCTCATTTCGTTTCACATCTTTTTTTACAATGTACATATATTTTCTTCTATTTTTTTGTGATTTGCTCCTTTCCGTCCTCGATTTTATCACATACTTGGCGTATTTTTTACTTTTCTCAAGTTTTCTATGGGGTGGTATAAACTTGTAGTTTTTGTTAAATAAATTCCCGAAGATGTCGTTGAAAAAACGAGCAATTACAATAGAATATCTTTCGGATACTTTATTCTCAGTGGCTCGCGTTGAATTCCAAGGATATCGAACGTTTAGCTGGCTTGAGATCACTGACAATTCGTCAGTACCTATAGAGCTTGTACAATCTTGCAGCTCTGAAGCTCTGGATTATAGATCGACAAGCCATCGCGAAACTGTGACTGACGACAGTTGGCGGAGGCATAGCGGAGAATTCGGCCACAGTGGAGCAGCGAGGTGCCCTATTCGGCCCACCACTATAAATACTAGTTTATTACTACCACGTGGCACTTGTTTAGCTGCATGAATTCTGCTGCTTTATCGAAACCGGCTTGCGTCTCGCGGGCCAGCCATCAAACGGCCTGGCAAATTAAGTCTATCCAGCCGTGTAGTTGGCTTCAAGTTTCCCTCGATATTCCTTTGAAGTTCAGCGCACACTTGCTTCTTAGTTCCCCCCGCCATTAAAACTCTATTCGTCGCGCAACGGCGCGAATGCAGTCGGAAGGAAGCTTACAATATCTTAATGCTTCCTTCCGCCTCGCGAAGAGCGACACATGCATTTATCACTAGTTATAGAGACGCGGCAGGAATGAAGATAAATTACAGAGCCTCGATACGACGCGTTACGTAACGCATGATTTGCTTATCAGTGACACGAACAAATGTTATTTCAGAGCGGAGTTTCCATCATAATTGCGTGATCGGGGAAAGATAACGCGGCCGGAGGAATTGTTTGGACTACTCGCGTCGGATTTCTTGCAAGCGGCGAGCGAGCCCTGCGAGGATTTGTCAGTCGCCGTATCGTTGACCGAAAAGGCGTTATTACGGCCGGGCCACTCGTTCCATCGGAAATTCATTTCTCGGCCAGACGTTCGGACGGTTGGCAAAAGGCCCGCTCCGCTCGCTTTTTGCGATTGACAGCGGTGTAATTTGGGGGCTGAAAACACCACGCGCGGCTTCTTCCTCGGCTTCCTTTTCCCGTGGTATTAGATAAGCTCGTGTAAAACCTTCGCTATTTCCCCGTGTAGCTGATAGTTTCTTCTATTTTCTTTTCTTGAGTGGCAAGTCTATTTCCGAAGAAACCTAAGTAGGTAGTACGCGGTCTTTGGAACGAGGCACGGCGAAGATAGGCGACCAAGGACTCATTGACTTAGAAGAATGGAGTTCGCTCGGGTTTCCAACAAAATAAGAGACTCGTTGCCGACGCGGCACTTAATCCCGTAATATATTTAGACTTGTATAATCCCTGGCAGAGTGTCGCTGTATTATTTCACGCATTGTATCGGAGGGTCTGCCACTTTGCGATTTCGCCGCTAAACGGTGCGCGAGAATTTCAGATCAGGCCGACGCGTGGAATTCCGTTTAAATTTCTTCGATTGGCAATTTAGGAGCTTGTTTACCGCACGGCCGGAGAAATCGTCACTCGATCGAGCTGGGAAACTCGGCGGAGCTTGCGTGAAAGTTCTCGCGCCGAGTGGTCGCGGGATTTTCGTGTTAATACCGCCTTAATTGCGTCTCGAACTTTCTCCAATCAGCCGTAATCTTCAATTATCGGGTACCACGCTTAATTTCGACCTCGACCGTTTCTAATCGCTCCGATTAACGATCCACCGTTCTTGTACGCCGCGGGATCTCCAGAGACAGAACTCATTGCCGGGTAAGGTCCATTGAAAGGACCCATCTGCCAGAAAATAACGCGCCGTCGAAGGTTCCGTTCTTCCCAAGCGTAATCAGTGTTTGCTGCTTGCTCTGTGCTTCGGTCGCTTTTTGCCCGGCAATTGTTCCGGCGAATTGAATGCGACAGGCGACCGGGCCCGCCGCGCGAGAGTGACGCGGGGATTAATGGTGCTTTCAACGTTTTTGTGCTTTTATGAAATTAGACTCTCGCCGCGGCAAAGATCTATGAAGCGACCAGCGGCAAGAAACACGCGATCTAATAGAGCCTCCGTTACAACGAGAAACTCTTAACCAGCGTATAGATCATTTTATTTAAAAAGATCACATTCGCGAAGAAGTAAATTGTCCGAAGAAATGGAAAAAGTTTTATTAGACTTTCGTGGATCTGGAACGACTACGACGAAGTCTCACTTTAGATAGACGCCCACGCTTTCCTTAAGGGTTAGTCGCGAAGATGGGAAACTTGGTTCTTTAAACACCATCGAGATTCTTATCTCGGGGAAAACGAACCGTGGACAGAGGCGATTAACGCAAGTATTAGTTTAAGCGCTTTTTCTTCGCCGGCACTTACGGATGACGCAACCTAAAATTAGCAGCGAGCGCGGCTAACAAGACTCGTCGTTCGCAAAACGGCCAATGCTCGCGTTGGGTTCCGGGCTCGAGGCACGAAGATGAGGCCGAATGAAAGGCAGGAAGCTTGACGCAAGCATTCGCTGTCGCGTCTCGTCACGTGTCGTTTCGGTAATTGTGCGCGTTAGATTTGGAATTGAAAATTGCGCTTGACACGATTCTATTTCTTATCGCGTCCCGCTCAAATCTCCGCCGTTACTGTGCAAGCCCGCCTGATTTACGGCTCGCGTTTCTAATTGCGGAGTTTATGGCCCGGGGATTCTGATTCGCAATCGCCCGGTGGTCAATGGGAAATAAGTCGGAAAGGAAACCGGGGCCGGTCTCGTAAAACACTTGAAAACATTCCTGATCTATAGTCCAACCGCGCGGGCGTTATTAATGGGATGGAGTGTAGTTCTAGAGCATTCGTTACGCGGTGAATAACGAATGTTTTGCGCCAGATCCGGATGATGACTTTCGCATGAGTAACAAGTTCTCTGCCGCGCAACCACTGCCATCTCGTTACTTCGGCTTTCCTTTTTGCATGCAATTACACGGCTGACGATTACGTCGCCCGCGCGTGTGTCGGGGATCGTTTGGACCGTGATTGGCTAATTGTAAGAGCGCCCTGTGCGTTCGATCGCTACTCGCTCGTAATTGCATTGACTGCGATTCTCGATACCGCCGCTGCAATGCTTTTTGCTCGAGGATTTGATCGCGAGCTCTCGACGGATGTTAATTTAAAGCCTCGCGAGCATTGCGACCCGACGGCGACTGAAGAATTAATGAAGCTTGAACAATTTGGCGGATGAACGACGCCGGAGCGTTTCCGCGTTCTTCGCCCGGCGAACGGATATTTATTTTTCCCCGCGGTGGCCGAAGAATTTCTCCAGCGTTCCCCGGCTTTTCTTGTGTTTTTACTGGCCGCGCAATTTACGGCTTCGTTCCTTTCATGGGGCGAAACTTATACGTTCGAGAATCGTCTGGCGGAGGGGAAGGGAAACCGAAGCTTGCGCGATGGGAACTGCTGCACCACTTCGGTATTTTTCTTTGTTTATAATACTTATGTATTTCGCCGACTCGATTCCTTTGGAGAACTATATAATCCGATAGGATTTGCGTCCTTCGCTCCTGCGGCAACTCAAGTGCAGGTTATAGGGTTTTCTCGAGAAATCGCAAAGGGTTTTCTCGCGCTAAATAAAAGGAGCGCGAGTTACGCGTAAAGTGTTTGACGCTGTCTCGAATGCTTTTGAACATTAGGGATAGAATAAAATGAATTTTACACAACAAGGGAGTTTTATCGTGTACGCACAGTGGCGGACAATAAAGTTACCACTTTTGCTAACCACCCTAGGGTAGATGCAATCATTTGTGGCCACTTTAAGTGACTTTCATCGTAATTATCTTTAAAATTGTACTTATAATTAGGAAACTAAGTTTTACTAAATTTTATACTATCTTTACTATTAATGTCTAAGTTACCATTAAGTAGAGAATTCGTTAAAGAATTAATAAAGTTAAAAAATATAAGAAATCCATTTTTCCATGTTTGGTACTAGTTTTGGCCACTTTCAATTTTTTTTTAGTTTTTAGTGCATTTTTAATAAAATCGTTTAACATAATTTTTTTTTCATATATATGTTTTATTTTCTAGTTTTTAGTGTTTATGGATTTACATTTCGCAACTCTGACTTCTTTAGAAATATGTTTTATTTAATTTCATTCGCTTTCGTAAAGCAAGCGAGTGGCTGATTTCAAGTCGTTTGAATTTGTCGTTATGGGTTATATTTATTGATGACTGGGTAATTTTCTCACCCGGTCGGGGTTAATTTTTTTTTAAAACAGAGGATTGAAGCTGAATAAAATCGTTTAAAAGCATGATGGCAGAAAATAGAACAATATTTTAATAAATTTTCCATTTCTAGCTATGGGGTGGCCACAATTGGATACTCTATTGTATCAGTTTGGGCCACCGGATGGCCAGAAATGGAAAATTTATTAAAATACTGTACCATTTCTTGCCACATAATTATTTTCGTATTAGTGAATTGAATTTGATAATTTTATACTTTCAGAATAATTTTGAAACTACATTTAACCTATATTTCCATAATTTATATATTAACATACTTTGATTAGTAAATATGGGAATTTAATTAACGTATATCCTTCACGATTATTACAAGAACAGCGAATCATTTACACACTTCTTAAAAAATATAATGTTTTTCGCGTAAGCAATAAATGTAATCTTATATTTCTGGCGGTATAGTGAACAAAATATTTACGGTGTGAAATTCTACTTATAATTATGTGCCTGCAAGCAATTTCTAGTTAAAAAATCACGATAATTGTGCACATGGCCAAAAAACTGCAATATGTGCCTAATATAGGTACATATTCTCTAAGAGAATTAGAAGCTATATAAAAACCAGTTACAGTTGAATTTATTTAACTAACAATAAGAAACAAAAACCTTAGACAACATTAAACAAGACAACACACTTTTAAAGCGCACAAAAAGTTATCACTTTTGAACATTAATAAAAAAAATCTAATATTTTTTGAGTTCACCTTTTGCTTTCAGGACGACCAAAAAATTTACCAAACATGGTAATTACTTTGTCGGCCCCAAAAGTGTGTTACCCCGTTCAATGTCATATAACACTTTTGTTTGTCAGTTAAATAAATTCAACTTTATCTGTATTTTATACAGCTTTAAATGTATGCTAAAAAATAACAAAAATAGACCAAATCGAAAAAGTGCTACCTGTTTTATCCGCCAGTGTATAATTGAAACTTGTGTCCAATCGTACCATCTAATAACAAACTCTATGATCAAAAGAAATTTCTTCAATCCTGTAAACTAGCGAACTACCGCCAATTTGTAACTATACTTTAACCGTAGTTGCCTCTCTCGACTCTGAATCTTCCATTTGAAGTTCCATTCATCTTTATGTATCTCGTTCGCCGACAGGAGGAATGGAAATGTTCTCTGGGGTACGTCGAGCGTTCCCTTCCAGTCGCGCGGTCACAGAAGTCAATCGAGCTCCACTCCAGGACCCAGAAATCGTCTATCAGACGATTTTCTTTAATGAAACGTCTGCTTTAGAACGCAACGTTCCATGGTCGTGACAGGATTATCTCGAATGCGTCACGTGTCCACCGCGGAGCAACGATATTCACCCCTGGATCAATAATCGATAGACGTGTCGACCGAATCCTGAAAGCACCCCCGTAACTGTCGCGAAATCATGCTCATCCCGACGCATATTAATTATGCGTGTCCTGCGGTTCGATGTAATATAACGCACGCATGCACTCGGGGCCAGCTCGACGCAATTGACAAATCGAGCTTGTTCTAAACAACGGCACGCGGTTTAATGGTCCGTGGAGATGGGCTTCCGCGACCCCTATTATTAAACAGAGAACGATACCAGCCACTCCGTCGCGGTGCTCGTGACGACCGAAAAGCTGTTACGAGTTTCCCAAATGAAGAAAGTTTTTTCCCGCCACGCGCGATCGCGACGAGTGGGCGTTAATGGCGATAAGAATCAAACCACGGTACTCCAGTGATATGGGATCGTGCTTCAGGGAAATTTCAGTTTTAGGCAATTTTTAGGTCGATGATTTCAGGGGGTACTCCACTGTGAACGGTAGAAAAATCGAGCTATTTTGAAAGATTCTTAAAAATAATACAGTGGCGGACGAAAGAAAGTTTACATTTAAAATCGCACAACTTTTGTAAAATTAATCCAAACGAGTCGAGTCTTTTTGAGAAGCTACAAGAATTAATTCGCTAAGTGAGTGTTTCATCGTTTTGAAAAAAATGCACTTGGTTGGAATAGCAAAAGAAAGTAGAAAATAGAAAAACAAAGTAACACAAATTGAAAATATTCTTTTTAATTTCTTTGGTATAACATAAGAGTAGCTTAATAAATATAAATAAGATTTATTTCATTATACGTTGTATTTACTCAGAAAAAAGAATCTTTAAAAATATCTTGATTTAAAATCGCACAACTTTTGTAAAATTAATCCAAACGAGTCGAGTCTTTTTGAGAAGCTACAAGGATTAATTCGCTAAGTGACGTGTTTCATCGTTTTGAAAAAAAATGCACTTGGTCGGAATAGCAAAAGAAAGTAGAAAATAGAAAAACAAAGTAACACAAATTGAAAATATTCTTTTTAATTTCTTTGGAATAACATAAGAGTAGCTTAATAAATATAAATAAGATTTATTTCATTATACGTTGTATTTACTGAGAAAAAAAATCTTTAAAAATATCTTGATTTTTCGACCGTTCACAGTGGAGTAGGTAGCCCCTGGAATCATTAATCGAAGGATCCTGCGTTCGTTGGCGCGATATTTGATCCCGCGAATATTCCCTTACCAATTTCCACTGAATAATAGCGAGAGTGGTGCCCCTTTGTTTTAATTCCTGTACAGCGAGAAGACCGAAATTGTTTGGCTCGTTCCGAACCGGCCAACGTCCGTCTTCCCACAGATGAAACGGGCTCCTTTCCGCAGCATCCCGAAATTCAATTCCGCCGACGTAGATAAAACGAATCTCGATTGGCTATTAGGTTTAACGAAGCTCGCGAATGAGGTCACGGTTGTAACACTGTGCGTTTCGCGGCCTGATGATTTTATTAGGTCCGACTTGGAAAAAGCTCGACGCGCTTCAGTGCCGCGCGAGGATCCTTGGGAACATAAATTCAAGGGCATCTATCCTCTCCAGCTTCTTTTTCGAGGGATGTTTTTCGCGTGTCCTGAAAAGCTCCTCGTTCCTGTCCGGCGTGTTTGCACCGCAACTTCTTCACCGTTATTTACCGGACGCCAACGTAGTCGCGGGATTATAATTACAAGTTGGGGGAGCTTCGGTTTGGCCACGACTAGCGGATGATAAAATTGTGCCAAAACTTTCCTGCGCGCACCCCGAAAATCGATTACCAAAGGGCAATCATCGACGATGCAGACGTCGCCTTGGAACGTCAAATAGTTCTGGATAATTTCGTATCAAAGGGGGTCGAGCGCCACGTCGCCATACATTATTGAACTTGGCGAGCGACTTTCAATATATCTTGCGAGGGGAGCTCAAGGCTTGGTATCTACCCTCGGCTTTTCGTGTCGACAAAGAACCTCGATTCGATGTACCGCGTGTTTTGGAATCGTTTTGCGTTGCGAACTGGGCGTTCCCGTCGTTTCGAGAATTTGCCAAAATGTCCCGAGTGAATTATACAGCTCGGGCCAACAGAATTTGTCTCAAAGAATCCGTGTGCATTTAATGCCACGCTGTTTGCGAGCTGTTTGAGCGCCGGTGGTTTCGGATATTCAGCTTCTCGTTTTTGAAATGGTTCGCTCGTCCGATAAATATTCCTATTTCCGAGGTATTGACTTTTGACGAATCGTCGATGCTTAATGGCGCGCCGCACTCTGCGTCCCATGGTTTATCGAACGTTTAATTCAGAAGGGTTTATTTATTAACAGCTATGCGGTACGCTCGACTGCAACTATGGGAATACTGTTAAATGACAGTCGAACGAATCCCATCACCGTTGCTTAGCATCCAAAATTTCGTTTGGGACGTATTTACTGCAGCGTAAAATGATTGATCAGCAAATTTCATTATGTCCGTATTAATATAAATTCCAGGAAAATGGGCCCCGGGAAATTCACAGCGTTTATGTTTCGCGGTTTCGTCGAAACTTCCCAATTGCGGTGAACGGCGAAATGTAAAGTAGAGCAACGGTTGGAACGAGCAGAGTGCGGGAAAATGTGTGCTCGCAAAGTTGCTGGGAAGTTTGTAGTGGTATCGATAAAGCGCGACTCATGAATTCGACACGTGACAAGAATAACAATGTTTCTAGCTTAATAGCTATTTAACGAGGAAAAGTTGTGGCGAATTATTCGTCTCGCGAAACACAGCCCTTTATCTCCTCCACATTCCGCCTGTCTGTTATCGCACAAGAACAGAATCCTCCGTTCGATTGCTGTTCAAATTTTCGTTTCCCTAGCCCCCATTATTTCAGAGAATTACAGGGCCGCGATAATCCACGGCTCTTAATGAATTTACCGGCTTAACCGGGGCTAGGCTAATTACATATTCCGCGGGGAACGCGTGGCTTTTCATGCGGGGCGCGGGACATAAGTTAAATTTTGCGTAATGCAACGCGACGCTAAACCAAGATTCACGCTTGCGCCTTCGTTAAGCCGTGGAACGTTAATAGCAACTGTTATTCCAAAGGATTCATTTCACTTCTCGAATCGAACTTTTAAAACTCGCTGGACGTTTAACTCTCTGATATATATTGCGATTGACCGTTGCGATTTTCCGTTTCTTTCAAGGTTCGAGAGAGCACTGTCGCGGGGAAGCATGAGCGGAAGAAGATCCTGGCTCGAGGGGCAGAGAAACGTTCCTCGACGCTGCAGGCCCGACGGATTCTCAAGGGACGAGGTGGTCGGAGAGTAAGCTCGCAAATTGCCGCGCAGTTAGGGCGGGGAGTGAGTAAAAGTGCAGGATGGAAAACGCGCCCGTGAACGTTCGACAAGTGGCCCCAGCTCGTGAAGTGTCGTTGTTAAGAAGCTAATCACAGCCATGTCGAACAAGACTAATGCCACGAACGATTTTCTCGACTACGACATCACCGAGTCGTTCAGCCACTTCGACTGGACAGAACTGGGTCCCGTCATCGTGGTCTACTCCCTCACGTTTTGCCTCGGATTAATCGGTAAGTGCTCGCGCGTTGGTAAAATTCAATTCATCTTCCCTCTGCCCGAGCGATTCAGCAATTCTACCGCGGGTTGTGCAAAATTCTCCGTTCCACCGGGCGGTTTACTCGAACAAAGGAATTATACCTACCCGGGAATAAAATTTCATACACCGATGGAAATGCAATCTCGTTCGAAATCGATGGAAAACAATTTTCGAATCACCGAGACAAACGAGTCGCGTTTATTATATTTCTGATACAATTTTCGACGCGGTCCTTTCGCTGGCAGCTCGCGCAGATAATTAAACGGATTCTCAATGATTTGCTCGAAAAATTGTCGAGGCGGATAATTTCCCCGGTGGATTTGTTTAATTTACATTCCCAAAGAAGTCTCGACGGTTCGATAGATGTTTAAATAAACGCGCTGTTGTTGCAATGGAATTCCCTGTTATCAACCTCGCACACGAGGTATCCTCGGCCTGCTGGAAAAATAATTGTTATTTAAAGCAGCTGCGCGATGATTAGGTTTATCATCGACTTCCTCTATTCTGTTATTGTCATTCGCGCGATACTCGCCGGGGCTGAGTGCTCCGATGCCTTCGATTATTCATCGCACTTTCGTTCCACGTGCCGTCCAGGCGAATCGAATTCTATATGGCCTATCGGGTTTCTCCCTTCCTCGATCCTCCCTCTCGGAGCTTTCAAACTCCCTTCAAAATTAATTTAACCTTATCAGTCACGTGCGCGTTTGCGCGATGCAAATTATCTTTTGAGATCGTGATTCCCCAGCAACATGCTAACAGCGCGGTGCAATCTAAGTTGAAGTGCCTGGGAAGAGTAAAGTCCTCCCACAATATCGTTAGAGAACGCTGGGATTCTCCGTTTACCCGGACCCGCCGTATTTCGGAGGAGTTTCATTAACGTTCAATTGTACGCGAGCGGTCGAACCGCGAACTTCTTTGGAGTCCTATCCGCGTGAAAGTCGCACAGCCAATACGGCAGCTGTTAATTACCAACTTTTAACGAGAAACGGCCGAGGCGATCGTGGGTAACCCGGTGGCTCGCGGTTTCGTTTCAGGGAACGTCGTCATCATCGCCTCAACGCTGTGCCCGAGACTGAGACCTTTACCAGCGACACCGACTAACGTTTTCCTGGGAGGATTGGCATCGGCCGATCTGCTTCTCATCATCTTCTGCATTCCCGTGAAGGTGAGCGGTCTTAATAGCTTTCCAGCTGATTTCGCGAAAGTGAACTGGTTACGGTGAACCGAGCGTCGCGCGAAAATTTGTTTTTCAGAAATACGTGGCTGTAATAAATTGATATTTTTAGCCAAAATGGATAGATTGTTTTTTAGAGGTGCTTTTCCATTATCCGCACGCCACTGCCATCCCTAAATTAATGGATGGAGAGTTGACAAAACAGGAAATGAAAAAAAATTTATTCATTCTTTGTTTGGTTTAGGTTTAGATTAACAATGATTGTTAAATGAAGCAAGTAATTTTTCTGAATATTTTAGAATGTCCCCAGACACATTCTATTACATATTTTAAGCAGTGTAGAAACATAGGTATATTTGTAAAGTGTCAAATTTCTGGGACTGCATTTCGTCAGAAGAAAGACCTGCCATTACATTTTTAGCCAAGTACATATTAAACAAGTGTTAAATGAAAAATGATATAAGAATGAAACAATAAAATAATATTATTTATTATTTTTGTCTCTTTTTTATTATTTAGTATTTTTCATTATTCAAAATATTTGTTTATTTGTATGTAATGTGACGTCGTAGATATTGTAAAAGTATTGCTGTACAGAGATTGTCGTCGGACTTCGCGCGACCAGAAACAAATTGCTTTGATATTGCCAGCGAAAATCGCCTATCGTCGCTAGGCATTTGAAATCAATTTCTGATCGCCTATAGATAACTATGGACGCCGAAAAATTAAGTAATGCGGTATCTCGGTTGTGGTATTTAAATAATAAAAATAATAAATAATATTATTTTATTGTTTCATTCTTATATCATTTTTCATTTAATTCTTTAATGTATTTCAGCAACACTTGCTTAATATGTACTTGGCTAAAAATATAATGGCAGGTCTTTCTTCTGACGAAATGCAGTCACGAATATTTAACATTTTACAAATACTACCTATGTTTCTATATTGCTTAAAATATAACAGAATGTGTCTGGGGACATTCTAAAATATTCAGAAAAATTACTTGGTTCGTTCAACAATCATTGTTAATCTAAACCTAAACCAAACGAAAAATGAATAAATTTTTTTCCATTTAGTTCCATTTTTTTCAACTCTCCATCCATTAATTTAGGGATGGCAGTGGCGTGCGGATAATGGAAAAGCACCTCTAAAAAACAATCTATCCATTTTGACTATCGGCATATACGAGTAAAAATATCTATTTATTTCAGCCACGTATTTCTGAAAAACAAATTTTCGCGACGACATTTTTCTCGCGCGAAAACGCGTCCACCGCGACCGCAGCCCAAACTTGGGACGTGCGGTAGAAGAGATTATTGTTTGATTATCGAGAACACTATCTTTACTTCTGCTGTTGACGCTTTCAAGGCAAACTAGAATTTATTTCCATCTCTGATCAATACTAATTAATACGTGTCACGTTTGTGCGATGCTCGTGATTTAATTGGCTCGTCTAAGGTCGCGGAATAGTAGAATCCCCGGCGAAATATCGGTGAGGTCAGGTCGAATAATAATCTACAGTTTTGTTCCCGCGACTCTGGTGACGCGATAATTCATCGGGAAGGCTGTTTTCGCCGTTTCTAATTTATCACGGAGTATTAGGACCGTCTCTACATTGCGTGGGCATCCTGATTTCCAAACCATTCGGTTGGTGGCTCTTTTTACAAGAAACTTTCTTCGGATGATTACGTGCCTTGCTCGCGACATTTTAACGCCGTGTGATATATCGACGCAGCACCCTTTTTCGCTGGGGCTCTCGGGCTTTGAAAGAAAGTATTAGGAGGCGAGAATGTTGGCAACACGCGACAGTGTTTGTATTTTAAAATAGAAAGAAACGTGCTTGTACTTTAGAGTCTATGGTTCAAGCGATCAAAGCTTCAAGAAAAGCTATTCTTTATAACGAGAAACCCCTTTCACTTTGAAAGTATCGCGAGCATAGAGTCCTATAATTTGCTTGCTACTTTGAAGACTCCTTTATTCCCGTCTGAGAATCTTCGACGTTTAGTTTATTTCGTATTCTTAACGCTGGGAGATCGGAGGATCCTTCGATAACAGTTCGCCGGGGTTGTAAAGAGCAACAGATGGATTGGAAATTGCGCATTGTTGGGAGTCGATGGAAAGAAGTCGAGGCACTTTTGCCGGCGTCGCGACGGCACGCGATCAGGCTGCGAAGCGTGCGCCGCGACATTCTGGCCTGAATGAAAATAAAATCGAAATGTGCCAAGTTCTAAAATTACGTATCCGAGAATCGACTCGCTGCCCACGCGGCAGTTTTCGACTCTATTTTACCGCCATCGCGGGTCAATTACACCTCGTTTCACGTGACATTATTCCCTTGCCAGTAAACTAGATCGAACTTGGCGGGCTTTGCGCGCTTCGTTTTACTTCGCGCATCTCTTGAGAAGACGAAGAAAACCTGGCGCGCCAGAATCAACAGCCCATTAAGGAGCTTAATTAAATTCTACTCCATCGTATTTGAACGAGGAATCAATCGTTCCTGTAAACGTATTTTCCTCGCGAGGATTCGAAAGGTCCCACGGCGGGCAGAGAATTCTTGGCGTTTTACTTTGGATTAAAAGCTCTCCTTGACGAAACCATTTTCTTTCGCCGAGTTCTCAAGAGCAGACTACGGCGGGGACATCGTCTCGAGAACTTTCCCGATGTCTGCGATGGCCGAGCAACTCGGCCCTCGACAATCTCTGGCTTTCGCGACGTGCTTGAAACTCTCGTCCCTTCGATGGCCGTTTCGAGCGGGGGAGAATTTTTCGACGACCTCCTGTCGGAGCCATTAACCGTTTTTCACGCGGCCCACTAATTTCGGGCTGCGCCTCCTTCCGCGAGATAAAGGCATCCCTGGTGGGAGTATAGTTAGGGGAGGATCAGGCGCGGAGGGTGGCCACGGAAGCCGAGGAGTCCTTGTAAGACGTTATTGCTTTTATACGCGGCAACAGTTTAATCCGACGGCGAGTCGCTCGATTCACTGACGTTTTCGCCGACAGCTTCATAGAGCCGTCCTTTGGTGATCCTTCATTGCTCTGTATTCAATTGAAGGGGACGTGATTCAATTCACTGCCAGCTCGCTTCAATCGCTCAACGTATTCGAAAGCGTCGATCGTGACGCGCTTTGGACGAAGTTATTTCGTTTCGACGATTTGATACTGTATGTTTAAAAAAAATTTACCCATCTCCGTGGTTCGATAAAAGTTATTTAAGATTCCCAGGGCGATTCATTCTGTGTCTTAAAATGGCGGGGTGGTTTTGAACCTGACACCGCGTTGTTTATATTTATAAAGTATTAGGTGAAAAATAAAAACGAGCTGATTTATTTTCGAGCACCAACGTCCAATCCATTCTGGTAAACTATGTCGTGGCAACTGATTCATGAGCTCGGATACGAAAGAAGCATTTACTTATTTACATATGTTCTTACTTCTGAAGCTTCTCGCGAAACATTCGGCGGATGTGACGTAAATCCCTCGGGGTGTGTTCTGAATTTTAGAGAGGATCCGTTTAATCGTTATTTATTCGCCGAGGAGTCGGGTTTCCCTCTTTCTAACGAAGCAATCTATGGGAACTGTATTTAATATTTCAAGTGAAATACTGGAGAGTCATTCAGAGGTAGCTACTTTGGCCTTATACTTGCGTGGTCGGTAAATTAATTCTACTTCGGTATGCAAACGATCTTGTCATGTATCTTCTCATATATAATTAACGATTAGTGTTCGAAGAAGGTGAGAAGTCATCTGCCACGTACTAAAATCGTTAATTCATTCCTCCAAGACAGGAAATTGGTTACGCGGTACCCATTATTATCCATCGTAACGATATTCCTCTGGTCGAATACGTAACCGACTATATCGTGTTACTCGCTGGAGAAGGCGAAGGCGCCGCGAAGAATAAAACCACCGCGCCGGCGGGTAGATTTATTTGTTATGCCGCAGGAAGAAAATCTTTCCCTCTTTCCCGGCGCTCGTGTTTCCACCGCGGAAGGGATATAACACCCTGGATATTCGCTGCGCGAGAAGTCAAGGGGGGCGAATGAGAAACGCCCGCATACGTACTGCTTAGCGTTCGACGTGATGGCTTCGTGAAAATTGCAAAATTTCAGATAAACGTTCCCGCGAATAAAACGAAAAATCGACGATCATTTTTGCATCCCCTTTCACTGAGCGAGAGGGGGGGAAGATTTTATGTCGATCTCCGATAGCTTTGATGTTATACACCGTGAACCAGAATTCTCATGGTTATAGGGTAGTTTGATAAGGGTTGCAAACGCGTTTCTATCAGACCTGGTAGGAATTTATTCATTTATTACACTGCTTCCTGGGAATCGTCCTGTTTGGTACCACATCACGATACTTTTAGAGAAAACAAATTTCCAGCCATCTTTATCGGTTTATCTTCTCTTAGCCGCACACGTCCACTGCCTGATATGTTTGCTACGGTTGTCGGTGTACTCGGTAGTACAGAAATACGACGCATAAATTTCCATGGCATCGAAAAACAAGTTGCGCGAAACATCAACAGCTGCGAATTATTTTCATCTACTCTGGCATTCGAATCAGGGAAATTTCATTCAAAGCAAAAGGAAGCTTACGCAAACAGGGATTAAATACTCTCGATATCAGAAACGTCGCAGGGTTTCCGACGTGCTATCATTAGGGAATCGAACTATCCCCGAATTTATCCCCCACAGAATCTCCTCGCTTCCAAATTTGTCATAGATTCTCTGGCGTCAGCTGTAAGCTACTCGCCCGTAGCCCCTCTCTGAAAGGTAATTTCAGCTGGTGCATGCAACCACCCTTAACCCGATTCCGACCGAACGCTTTTCATGGAAATTACTATGTGCAACTGTCCTGCTTGAATTAGGAAATTGACTGTAATTTCAATGAATGGAATTGGGTTGCATTCGTGTTAACAGCGGTGACATTTAACTGCAACGACGTCGCGGAAAGGTGGTAATAGGTAGGGCCGTAAAATTTTGTATGCATAAGAAATTTCATCCCGAAGTGTTCTTACGTCGACTGGATGGTAGGAGGTGTTGGTTGGTAAGACTCTGAAAGAAACTGCAGACTTTTTCAAGAATAATCGTATTAACTACTCGGAAGAAATATTCTTCCCCGAGAAGGGAGGCATTATCGTAAAGTTATAACGTAACGCTCTTTCCGCGGTTATCAACACGAGTGTCATTCAGCGCAGCCCACTCGATACATCGAATAGCAACGACAGTGATAAACGATCGTGAAATTACGTTCGATAAAGCTGCCTGCTTTCAGCAGCTGTTCACGACTTCCCTCGTAGCTTTATCGGTTCTTTATCTAGTTTAACGATGCCCTGAATTCGCGGCGAGCAACAGGTACGCGCGGCGTTCCTGCGCACCAATTTACTGAACACATCGCCGGCCTGCTTATTCATTAGGGAAATGTACGATCACTCCCCCTTCGCGATATATAATATCCACTTTTCAATATATAATATGCAATTAATACTCGGCATATAACGGCTCGAGGTGGAACTGTAATTCGCGATTCATACATGTGATTCATCGCGATATTCATAATGCAATCAACGGGTTAATCTCTCTGGTCTCACACCCTTCGTTGAATATTTATTTGTTAGTTAATCGCAACATTAAAACACATTTGGGAGAGCTGTGCTCGCGCGAGGCTATTTTATCGACAGTTTTCAAGGAGCTTAATTTGAATTAAGGAGTTATCAGGCAGCAGTACCTGTAACAGTAGCTCGACAGGGTGTACACTCGAATTATCATCGAGCTATTCAAACAAGCGTGAATGGCGGCGAACCCGCGTTCTACTGAATGAGCGTCTGATTACACACGTGTCTCTACTACTTGCTGGAGACACGTCCCGCGCGCGTAATCCGCTTCCACTTTTATCTTCGTCGTTTCCGGGTGCGATTCAAGCTCCTGCGACCTTACGATCGCATTTAGATTTCCTCCTTTTCTCCTTCTCCGTCAAGTTTCAAGCAATTCCAGGGCAGAGGTCCTCTTTCCCTGGCTCGCTGTACAAGCTCCGAGTGCTTCCTTATTTCTGCGGGGTATTAAAAGTTCGTGGATGTTAAAGTTTCGGGAACGAACCGCTGCATTTCGGAAGCGGGGAACTTCTTATTGAGCTGTGAAACGGATACGGAAGATGTGAAGTGCACGTGGGAACGAAAGCAGGAGAAGAATGAATCCAGCGATACAGTTAATGAATCTTAACCGAGAAATCTGCCTACTTCACCAGACCAGCTCAGCGGAATTATTATCCCAGTGTCCTTTGAGGAGCAAACGCGGCGTAAGAAACGCCAGCGGAACGAAAGTTCGCAGCAGCGGATTCTCGAATCGAATCTTTCAAACCTCGTCCCAGATAGCAAGCTGGATCTCAACGTCGTAAGTCACGCGGACAGCCTTCGCCATTGGCGTGGAAAGATCGTCCGCGCTCCGGTCTTTTCGGGCGACCCTTGGTAATCCGAGCGGTGGCTTTCGCGAAGACGTAGGCGGCTCTTTGTCGAAACGAGCCCTTGTTGGATTAAAAAGCTAAATGTTGCTCGCGCGACAAAGCTTTCGGCGCCCCCTTGGCAGGAAGCCTTGGCACCGTGACAAACATCCGTAAATCTATCCTCTCGCGGGAATCTTTGTTCCCTCCTGGGATCGTCGGCGAAATCGTTATTTTCGAGAATCGACGCCTCCGTGGCGCTGGGAGTTGACGAAACTGTCCTTGGATATTTCTCGCGTGTAGCGCGCGGAAAATTTAATTTCAGTTCTAACAGATCGCGTGTTTTATATTTGATCCAACGGCTATCGAAGATGTTCCCGTTGGACAAGCTTCTGAAATACCTGTGCGAGAACGCGATGGTCAGTGAGAGACGTCGACGGGAATTGTTTGGCCGAGAGAGGAAAGTTTGCCGTTAAAAGGTGGCGGCGGGCACGAGGCCACTCGCAATATTGGGCGGCCGTAAAAAGGCAGTAAACTTCGGTCGATCGATGCCACCGGAAGCTACGAATATAGCCGGAAATTCTGTCATTCGTTTACTTTGACATCCTTGACGGGTGCGAACATACGTCGTAATTCAGGAATGAAACGTTAGGGATACACCCGTCACGTCGCTTTTCCCGCTTCTCTCAGTATGGAGGTCGTTGCATAATTTATCGTCAAACTTGCTGCAGTATACTTCCTGGAACTTACCGTGGGACTCACTCTGCAGATACAATTATTCATGGAACTTTCACGATTTACTCGTAGGATTATTCGAAGAGCTACGACCGAAGTTCATGGACTTTCTTACATCCCCGAGTCTGTTGTGCGATTTAACGGGGACCATTTAGCTCGAGATCTGAATTCTTTTCGAGCAGGTAGAAAACAGAATCATAGTAATTTTAAGGGGACCATAGAGTGTGATTTAGAAGCTACGTTAAAGCGACAAAAGTCAGGTCTTTCGAGATTTGCCAGGATGGCGTTTGTGGTTCCAGGGCCACTCCGGCGAACTTTTAGGAGCGTATGGGAACCGTGACATTAATATAATATAGCAATTTACGTCAGCCACGGTGGAGTAGAGTTGTTCGTCATAGTCGCGCAGAAAATGTTAACGGCTAATGCGATTTACTCGTGTTCGCCAACTTTCCTGCTCGTTACGAATACTGGTGAGCTATCGCGGAGGATACTCAAACCCTGCCACGTAAGCACTTGAAGTCAGAGCAGATGGTTGCAACAGATAGAAATACACATTTCGCTGGCATTTTACTTCTACGCTTTCGCATAGAAGATATTTCGCTTCAGGTTTCCACGTAGTAGAGAGTATCACGGGACTTTTCGTATTTTTGCAACTGGCTTAAGTAGGTTTTTAACCTTAGACCGTCGTAATTCAATTTGATTCGTTCGTTTATTGCGAGTACTTTCGAGTTTCTGCTTTATGTCGAAGTAGTAAAGAATATAGTGCATTCGATCATTTTTTCTCCTACCCTTTGGTTTTGTCTGTGAAAATTAATCTTCTAATGCCTCGTGTCGTGCAGATGACACGTGGACTGGATTAAATTATTCTCCAACCGCTCAATTCACAGTCAACACTGTAAAATTACACGAGGTACACAGTGCATATACAGGTTTCTCGCTAATTGGCAACTGACTAATGAGAAAGAGGCGTTTCGTGTTCACAGTTTTGCTTATCAAAGTTTCAATGAATTGCAGGAATCCCTTGGGAATTAAAATATTATTAATTACACCCACGATGGTGGAAGTAATAACAATATCTCGATTTTACAGTTGTTCAAATGTATCAATGTTCGCTGACATCCCGAATAACGTCCGAAATCCCGTCGAAAGGTTCCATCAAATCAAATTCCCTTTCCTATTCGTTCCTGAATCGATAGAGACGCAAGGTCTTCTTACGAATAGTAGTCGATTTTACGCTATACGAGTCTCGAGGTTTCTTTCTATCTGTCCATTTCCGTTTGCCATTATCCCTTCGCCATTTGCAAATACAAGTTGCTCGATGGATCGTTTCGTTGGTAACCGATGCTCGAACTTCTCCGCCAAGGCTTCAAAGAACTCGCAGAGATGTTCGCTCCACTTTCTGCTCGACCATTATGGCGCCTCGGGTTTAAAGCACGCCGTCTGTCCTCTTTGAATAAGTTTGAATAGAAAACGCGGGCAGCACTCTTAACTGAAATGGAATTAGCATCTTCTCGCTAACCGTTGAAATTGAATGTGAATTTTACCATGACCGTCGTCGAAGCAGCATTCCTACCTTTGGCTGTCTTCCGAGATTTCATTCGTCACTTGGAAATCGTTAAATTTCTAGGAACTTCGAACCAAGAGACTTTGTTCCAATCACGTAAAATAGAGGAATGTCCTTAGTGTTTTACCCGAGGTTAATTGTATAATGCGTTGCATCGTCATAAAATCACCGCTGCGTTCCTCGAATACTTTTGGCCGAGCTATAACAGTCTATACTACTTGCGTGGCTCGCATATTTGGCAAGAATTTTCGAGCGCCGCGCCGTTAGCAGGGAAATTGTTTCCTCGAACTTGCTCCGGCGATTTATTAAGCGAAAGCTTCTGCGCGTGGCTGCCGCGACTCTGTAGCTTGCTTCTCGAAGCATTTTGGTAAACATAAATGCATATTAATGGCGAATGTTTGGCGGTAGACTTGACGCTTAATACCGTCTCGTGAATTATAGATATCCTCTATCGTTCAATACTGTGACTTTAGGTACCAGAAGCTACATGCAAATCCTAACATCCATCTTTTTAATCCTTCGTATGAAATACGGTCTTATAAACTGTCCGGAGTAGGCAAATAATTGAACGCAAAGACGAAGCTCTTAGAGGCAACGTTCGCACGTTTCCGTGAGATCGTGATTAAGCTGTGGGTAACCGCGCTGCTTAGAATCCTGCCAATGTCGTATCTCACGGCCAAAAACCGCGTTAACAGGCCGCCGTATCAGAATACCGATAGTTAATTGGAGATCAATGGTCGCCAGCCCCTGTCCTCGTCGTCCTGCGCGAACTATAAATTCTACGTGGCCATTGGATGCATCCTATTTGCAGTAGAATTTATTGAACGGTCACTTGGCTATCAGCGTTGTCATCGGAATTTGCCAGGTGTCTGCGAGTAACTAGCTGTTCAAAGCTAATTAATTCAATTGTCACTCAGGTGTGTTCCTTTGCCCCTCGGTTTCGATCGTTGTAATTTTATTGGGTAATCCTGAAACGTTACAGCTTCCATAGAAACCTCTTGTTCAGTTGTACAAGTACCAATCACGCCAGGAAGCCCGGAAAAAGTTTGCAAGCGCAACCGTTAGTTCTCCCAACGGTTATTACGCTATCGACGATTGGTCGTTGGTAAACTTCACAAATTCCCCCGTTAATTCGATCTAGCACACGGCCTCTCCCATTAAACACGATTGCCTTTACCGTGGCAGCGCGCTGCACAGTCAATATTTCGCGACCCAGAAAACTGTCGCCTCGAAAACTATGCCTTATGCCCGGCTGTTTGCAATTTTACAGCAGAACGGCGAAAAGCCACCCGCGCGATACGCGCTCCTTTTTTTTTTCCCAGACACTTCTTTGTTGCCGCGAACAGGGGCAGTCGGAATTTTCCAGAAGCAAAGTCTGGAGAAGATATTACACGGGTGTAACAAAAGGGAAGGACTTGGATACGAGGGAAGCTCGCTATCTCATATATTGCGATCTTTACATCGAAGTAGATCTTTGGTGCAGCTGCAAAATCGCCCCCGGTGCTCGAAGGAAGCCCGAGTCCCTTAAATTGAAAACGTGTCTGAATTATGAATCCCAGTCATCGACGCGGCAACCGTCTGACCACGGTTCAAAGGATCAAAAGGAATTCTGTCCCTGGATCTCGTTTCCTCGCGTTGACAGAGTCGTCACGTGGCAACCAGATTTGGGATTCATGCATTTAGACGAGGATTCGGTACTCTTGTTTTATGCCTGGCAATCCTCGAGTTCTTCGAGTCGTTTTACCGTAAAACCGCCTCCCCGGTTCGTCGACAATTTTCGATTCCGCGATCGCACCGTGAAGTTTGATTGCAAAGGAGACGATAGGCCTCGGAGATGCTTCCTCGGGTTCTACGAATCTCTGACAGACACGGTCGCGCGTAAAGATTATAATAATGGCGGCTGTCACGTGGGATTCAATTTTAGGAAGTAACCCTGCACCACTTTTTATTTTGTACCCTTCAAATACCAGTTCCATCGTAACTTGCTGCCTCCAAATATACGTTACACTTTTTCCTGAATATTCGACGGACTTCAATTTCCCGCTAGTTTTAGAGTCGAATATTTTGCAAGCGCTCCCCTTTTCGAAAGAATCATCGGGTGCCGTCCATCGGAGTTTGTCCCTGAATTCAATTTCCAGGCGTATGGAAAGCGTCGTGGCTGCAACACATGCGTTTCACTCGTGTTTCTCCTCTTCCCTTCCCTTTATTCCTGCACCGTCCGAACTCGCCTGAACCTCGGGACGCGTGATATTGACCGAGATCCCGGAGGGTCGAACCCACGGGAGTTTCCGCAAAAAGGCCGCGGATGCTTTGATGAGCGGGACCCACCGTCCATTCGTATTCCGTCAGAAGGAAAATAGAGGACGTTAGCTCTCGGAGGACCGACTTCCAACGTGGCAATTCCCGGCAAAAATAGGCCGTTGGGAGACCGAATGGCTGCCGGAATTGCACGAGACCGTTGGACTTGATTTTTCGTAAATTCGCAGCAGAAATCAGTTCCTCCCACGATCTCTTGGAACACTCTAAGGAAATTCCTCTGCGGGCAGAGGATCTCTTGTAAAAGTAATCTCCCAAAGTCGATGGGAGAAGATCGGTAATTATTGTATAGGGTAAATCCGGGAGACGCTATATTTCTGAGTCTCTACGTAAAAATGCGTTAAAGTGCAGACCAATTACTTCTCTAGAAGCCAAATAGTTGAATGATTAGCGTCATTTCGCTTCCTTTTGTGCTTTTCTGGATTTATAGGCTTTAAAAGGCAAATTGAGGTTACATTTAACCCCTTTTATTTTAAATATACTTCTAAGTTTATTTTCCTTTAATGTTTGGGATAATAAGATAGTAGAGATGTCGAGGGACAATGCAGCCAAAGTATTTGGCCATATTAACTCTTCCTCTCAAAGCTAACGAGAAGACCATCTCTCGCTGCAAAAAGGAAAGATGGTCGAGTTGTGATTTTTTTAATTATTTTTTTTTATTATTTTCTTTATTTAGTTTATTTATTCACTTTTGTATTTACTTGCCTTGCTAATCGTCAGTAGGTAGTTGACTTTTTCTTTGATGTGTTCTTTTGATGTTAATCCATAGTTGCATTCACTCATAAATAATTTTGCTTTATCCTTTGTTAATTTTCTATGAATAATTACGTGAGTGGTCTCTGCCAACGACGAAAACCATTTCTCCCATCACCTCGGGGGAGGTGGTCAGATGTCACGACTTCAGTTTTCAACCCGATTTACAGTAAATATTGTCTTAAAGCAAATATCGACATTAGCATATTTGTTTGCTCTGATAAAATAAGTAATTTTTATATTAGTTTTAATAGCCATTTTATATTAGGTCGACCACGTCTCCCGGATTTACCCTAAGGAGAAGATCGTCGCATGTTTCGGGAAGCTTGAACGAAGGGTTCCATGCTCTAACTGCAGCCAATCGATTCGCGATGTTAGACCAATACTGGCCAAGTATTTCGTTAGGACAATGTTTATACATTGCCCAGAGAACTGACGCGCGTTTGTTATTCTTCCGTTCCCGCCTAGCCGTGTAATTTCGCGTCTTCCTATTAGATTGTTGCTGATAATGCCATCGAGCCGTGGGAAAATACGTTCGTAGCGGAAGGAAAACAATTTGCCTGGCGGACCTCTTGCGCGCTGCCTCGAGGAAATGAGAACGCAACCAGCGGCAGCTGCATTCGCGCGGAATTTTTATTAAATCTCGCGCAAACCGGTAACGAGCGTTTCATAAGTGAAATCTGAAAATCAAAGGAGCCGAAACTACGGCTGGAATTCTTTCAACGAGTCGCAATATTGCTAGGAAACAACCGCGGATGGGGCTGTTACACCAGGAATTTATCTGCGTAACGTTACCTCGAGTTTCCTCCCCGCGGTAACGTTATCTCCGCGCGTAAGTGGAACGAACGACTGGTCTTTTCAGGGCACGTAGAGAGCAATTACTCGTCCGCAATGATAATCATTTGTACGCTTGCACCGCCGTGATAAAAACACCCGGCCTAATCTCGCCGCGGAAGATTTGTCGCCGGCGTGATGAGCGGCTGCACAAAAGCCTGGAAAGCGGTCAGCTGCGACGGGGATACAATCTGCTTCTGAATTTAATATAACAGAGCACTCGTTCCCCTTTCTTCCATTACGAAGCCACCTTCCTCTCACCTCCGGGGACAATGTTTCGCTTCAGACGTTCTACTCGGATGTGTGTGGCGAATGAAATTTTCTTTTTTATTCCCCAACCACCAAGTGGGAAACACGGGATAATATTGGGAAAGGATCAGCAGCGTTACACGGCCCGATGGAATTTCATATCCCTGGAAGTTAATATTAACAGAATACGTTGCCGAAGTTGACGTTCTGTTGAGAAGCCACCCCGTACTTGGGATTCCGGTAGGCGATCGAAAATTCCATATCTTTGCCGGGGGTTTCCATTATTCAGAGTGGTCCTCGCACCATTCAAATTCCATTGTTCTCGTTCGAGCAATATTCCTGGGTATCTTATAACTTGTCGTCTCGTTTGCTCGTAAATCCGATTCGCCACCGTGCATCCATCATTTCGCTCTTTACTCGACAGCCGCGGCACGTGTTTCCCATCCGGAATGAATTCATTCAGAAATCCCGCTCGCAAATGCACAGCAATTATGCCAGCTTTGTGTACACAGCGCACTTTCTCGCAGCCTGCACAATGCGAGCCTGGGAACCTCGGGGGGGGCAGTCTTTCCATTCAGCTAATTTCCCAGTGTAATTATTTTTCTACCTTGCTACGCGCTGTTATAAATTTTCGACATCGGGGCTTCGCAGTTTTACCGAACAATTACCTACGTTTCGCGTTCCACTTCGCCGGCCCACCAGCGTTCGAAAACGTCCGTGCGTCCCTCGGAGATGGATCGCGACGGGCCGAAGCATTTGTACGGAACGTCCCGCTGTGGATGGTAAATTTCGAGGCGCCGAGAAGCGCAGGGAAATCTAATTGTTGAAGTGTCAGAGTGGTACCTTTTGAGAAGTTTCTCCGGGAGCTTTCGAATTTCTCGTCTACTTTTGACTGATTGTGTTCGCGGTCGCTGGCAGGCAACTTTACAGTCACTGCGTAAACAGAGTTCGACTAAGGGTAGCGCGTGCATAAGTGCATTCGTGGTGCGAATGTTGTTGCAGCCGCGAGGAGTGGATGGTTACACTCGAAACGCGAGCATTCTTTGCTATTTCTTGCTTATAAAAGTCTCGTTTCGCGAGGTGGTAAAGTGGCTCGGCGAATATATTTGGTGCGAATGTATCCGGAGCACCTTATCTGATAAATATTTCGAGATTCTTGGAGTTTAATAAGCTTCCAGGCGGTCGAAGGCGCGACCTACCGAATAATTCCCCCTCGCCCCGTGTTTTAAAATAATTAAAACTTCCCGCCAGCTTGGGAGATACTTTTATCCGCCGAGTTAAATGAAGTATTCCGCCGAAATATTTAGTTGGTTCGTTAGTTTTAAGCTGCTAAGTAACTCGAAGAGTTACGCGGAAGGTCGGTTTTGTTGCACGGCAACCTGGTTTAAAGTCAGCCCCGAGGAAATTGACTGGAAGCTGCAGGTAGTTCCGAAATCTGTGGCAACAAGAGAGAATCGCGGAGTAAGGATTATTATTATTCGCCTGCTTGCTCGGATATGCTTCCTTGCGTTGCTGCTTCAGCTTTTTGGGTTTTCCCATCCTCGGTGATTAACTAATTAGCGCGGTAATTATCTGGGGGAACAATGGTACAATTGTATTGTTCAGGCGGGATTATATTCAACTCGCATTCAGAGGAATTATTATGCATCTCTCTACTCGAAGAATTCAAGGGGATTTTCTTAACTTTTAAGTATAAAAATCAGTTTAGCATTGTGTGATTTATTTTTGTTATCTACCGCGTCTCTAGAATTCCCACAGATTTCTTACACGCGAGCATCGCGTGAATTGCGCGAAACACCTCGGGCGTAAGAGCATCAATTTTCAACAGAATCTTTCACTTTTTTGATAGACGTGTGTGATGATGGCGTGCGGCGTTATCTTCTTCGATAGAAACGTCAGCAGCCGAGGACGCAATTTATGTTTCGTATCGACAGTAGCACGGCTTTGTCGCAGCTAGCTGATCCCTTATCACTCGTGATTTATCAGGTGAAACGATACTCTGATCCATACAATCGATTTCGTTGCACCCGATTTCAATAGAAAACTCTGTCACCGAAGTTTGTCAACTGTTTCGATCCTATGTTAAACAGAGGAATACACGTCTCCACGTGGGACTCGATTGAATTTTCCCCTCTGTTGGATGGTAAATTAAAAACAATCGGTTGACATTCATTCAGAAGTTTCCCAGGAAAATCCCCGCCGAGGAAGAACGTAGATTAGATAATTTCATTCATTCACCGCAGAATGTTTTCCAAACTCGAGCTCGCGTGTATCGAGCTCAGGGAATACAGAACAGAGGAGCCGAACGGGTTTTAAAAGCGTTTACGGGTTTCTGTTGGACCCGCGGGGTTTATGATGCGTTGGCACAGTTATGCATTCGCCGAAACCGCTACGAATACAGTTCTCGCTGCTGCACGCGTCTTCCAATTTATCTCCCTCTCGAATCACATCTCTCTCGAGAACATTTAGGCGAATTTTATCTACGCCTCGGGGGTTTCTAGGATCGGGGAGAACGTAATTACTAAACAATCTCCAAACCATAAAACCTGCATTTCCTGTTGCGGAATCGAAAAACCAGTCGATAACGTTTCCACGAATTTGTGGTTTCCCTGAAAAATTGGCAGAGCGTACCGCGTGGAAGCTTTCATTTCGTCGAAATAATGGCTGCGCCAGAATTCATGGGAAATTTTTTAACAGAGAACAAATCAAGCAGACGAAGCGTTTCTCCTATTGGAAAACATTTTCACAGATGACTTCAGGGATTTCGAATGATTTCGACGTTAGCGGTAGAGTGGAGAGCCCAATCCCAGCCGCGATTCTCCAGCGTGGAACATCGCGGATAGGAGATAATAGGGAGATTTTCATGCAAACAAGCCAGCAACGAAGGTGGACGGAAAATTTCAGCCGCAGTTTAATCTCTGAAAAGAAGCTCTCGCCAGTCCCCAAATAGAGGGGGGCATTCCAAAAGAAGTCTCGCGCGCAACGAGAAAGGACGATTCGCGATCCCCGGAACGCTCCAACGGATAACGGAACGAGGGGTTTCGGGGGTGGCCCGTAAGAGATTCGTCGCTTCGTTAAAACGAATTGCGACGTCAAGAAAACTGCGGCAGTCGTTTAGCGTTTCCACGGCACCGGCGCAGCTCTCGCCCACGTTTTGGCAACTGTCTCGAAGCAGTCGATGGTTGATCGCGCTGCGAGAGAAAAATTAGTCGACTCGGAGGAGAAACTGTTATTAGTTGAGAGCTGTCCGCGAAAGGGTCATCTACTTTTAGCTACTTCCTCCTGCTCTATTCGCGCGCTAAGTGCACTTGCATTGCCGCCTAAATAGCTCGATCGTCCTACTTTTGGGAATACTTACAAGGAGAGTATTTTAGGTGCCCGCCTCCGATCATTTTGATTTTTGGATATGTTATAGAGGACCGAAAAATAAGAAATACGTGTTTTTTTATTTTTCCCCGTTTTCAGATTTGGGGGGTGAAAACTGCGTTCAAAGTTAGGGTTGAAAAATCATTTTTGTGGAACATCTCGAGAACTATTAGAGATAGAGGAATAGTGTCAATGGACGAATTTTGTGTCTTTGAATGCGAAATATGACTGACTCACCAGATTTTCAAAAACTCCATTTGTTTAAATAATACATAAAAAACCCTAACTTTGAACGCAGTTTTCACCCCCCAAATCTGAAAACGGGGAAAAATAAAAAACACGTATTTCTTATTTTTCGGTCCTTTATAACATATCCAAAAATCAAAGTGATCGGAGGCGGACACCTAAAATACTCTCCTTGTTAGGCGTTGCAGGCTTGGTCGTCGACTTGTGTCGTCTGCAGCTGGTGACGATTATCAATTTTTTAGTGATTCATTCCGCTCGTTTTTCGAGAGGAAAGTAGGGGAGAGGTGCCATAAAAGGGACAGGTCTTAAAAGGGACAAATTGAATTGCCAAAATTCTAAACGCATTACACATGCAAGTTATTTTCCTGTTTATAACAACACTAGTGCCCAGTCATTTGACGCAAACTTCACTGCGGTCTCACTTGCAACAGAGTAGTAATTCTTCGGCAGTAAAAGTAAAATTTTCGTTGATTTTCTGTGTCGTTTTCTGAGAACAAGATATATATAAACTGTTGAACTATTATATCATTAAAACATCCTGTATTCAACTGAAAGGAAAATACTTAGTAAGTAAGCTTAATTGATCGTTTTCTTTGTTCCGAGGTTATATTATGTTAAACTCACTTATAGTCTTAAAAGGGACAGCATAACAAGTCTTAAATGGGACAACCGTTTCATGGCTGTCCTTCCATACACCTGTACAACTGGACACTATACGTATTTTACTTTCCTATAAAGTTATTAGTGTACAAAATAGTGTATAAATTTTATAAAAAATGTTCCTTTATAACTAAAACTAAAAAAGCTGCTGAAGCTTTAACGATAAGTCACACTCTATAAAGATAGTCAAAAATATCGATGATTTATGTTACGAAGAGTTAATTTTTTCATAGATTCTATTGTTTTGAATCATTAAGATTTACAATTATAATTGTAATACTTAATAAGTTTATTTTTATCAACGTGTCCCTTTTATGACTTATACTGTCCCATTTAAAACCATCTACTCGTAAAAGGGACATTTGCTACTTATTTGAAAATCGAAGATTTTGTTATTTTCTATTATAATTGATGAGGTTTTATTACACTTTTATCGAAGGGGAATAAACAAGCTTTCTTGAGATGTACTTGTTTTTTAAATTCCTATAACCACATTGTCAGAAATGGACGCTGAAGAAAAGTGTCCCTTTTATAGCACCTCTCCCCTACACTGCTGTTTAGTAGGCTAGAGTGTCCGAACAATTATTCCCCATTAACGCAATTTCGATCACGTAGTTAGCCAGCCAATTAATCAGCCATAGTGCAGCAAAGTTTTGGATTTATCGGTAATTTAGTAGGGTCCTGGGACTTTGATGGACTAATAGGACAGTGGTCAGCGTTGCACGTGATCGACCAACGAACAATGTTACCGCGTTTCACGGTATCAACGACGATTTTTCACAAGCCTTCGATTTCTTCGTTAATATTCATGCAGCGTGAAACACCTGGATAGATTTGTGCTTTCTTACCGCCCTCATAGTTTCAGAGACGACGACTGACTAGGAATTTAAACACGTCTGCGAGTTTCGTAAACAGATTGCTGCGGGTCCCCGCGATTTGTCATCGAACTTTATCACTTTGCCCCCATTGTAACTTTATTTTCCATCAGGCGGAGTAGTTTGCGAACTTTACCGGATTAACGAGGAAAGCTCTCGATGTTTTATTGCGAATGCTGATCAGATCTTGATTATCCGAGGAATCAGCAGCAGTAACGAAGTATCGAAAGTTTCAATAGCTCGTTAATCCTTAAGATTCGATAAAGTATAGGGCTTAATTAAACGCCACTAATCCGTAACGTGGCGCTGAATCTACCGAATGGATCGAAACCGTATGCTAATTCGGATTCTGCAACATCGCAATGACGTAGGTCGTGGATTCTGCGAATCGCCATGGAAATTTCCATCTGTTTCACCAGCCACTTCGGGGATAATCCGTGGGCATAGCTTCGGAGTTGTTCTATCGAGAAGGTACTTGTTGCCCCGGCTGGAATAGAAAATCGATTATTGAGTCTTGACAAAACACCATTCACTGGTAATAATTATTCCCACCTATTTAATTGATGCGTAGAGGGTGCACTCTTGCTGATCAACGCAACAGGCTAGAGAAACATCAGTCGTGAATGTATGCAGGTGATAGACACAATTGGAATTGCAATGCAAGTGGCACATAATCGAATACAGTTCGTTACAATGGAAGTGAGGTATTGACGAGACTTGGTGGAGGGTTGCATTAGAAAGCAATTTGCATATTTCACGTTCATTTACATCTGTTTGCTTTCGTTCGAGGTGATGAAGTTTCAGTGCTCGTATAGACGAGGCATCACCGAGAACTTTTATAATTTTGATTAAACAACTGCTCGGCCCAGGTTGCCTGCAAATCCAAGGGCTTTCGAATCAACAATTTCTTCACAATTGACTGGGCAATAATAATGGAAACGAATCTCCGTTCCGTGACCAGAATCTGTATTCTTGAAATTACCGGGTCTCCTGTTACATTTATTTCTCTCGCAGCCCGCATTGTTCCATCGATTCGACACTGGAACACGATTACACAAGCAGGGTAGGGAATTGCATACCAATGACTGCTGCTGTGCTCGCGAGCGAGAAAATATCGATCCCTCGACGTCTCGAGGAAACCAGTTGTCTTTTAATACGATGGGACTGGAGTAACTAGGGGTGGCGACAACGCGCGGTGGCAAATGGGCCGATTAATTTAATTATAATAAACGCTGACCTAAAGTGATTACCCTAACTTACACCCTCCTCTGCTTCTTTTCTCTCTGCCTTCTTGGTCGCTTTTTCCTATCTGCCGATAGTGATTGGTGTTCCCTTCCTGACTTTTTTCGTTTTACCTTCATCGGATCTTCCCTCGTACTTTTTATCAAATTATAGAGTCAGAGTTGTAAAATAGTGGAGTCAAATATCCAGCATGGACCTAGCTAATTAAGTAATTACGCTAGCTGTAATTAACCGAGCGCAGAGATGACTCTTCGCGAGTCCTTTGTTGACTTCCATCCTTTGCATAGTTGTTACTATTTCTTGTTAATCGCTGGATTATTAACGGCATTAATGGAGTAACGACTTAAATTGAACGTCAAGTCTTTGCAACGATCCTCGGCATCGCCACTGCGTTTCGCTGTCATTGTTGGACAAGGGATTTCCCTGTCAAGTCGGCCTGTCAGATTGAAACGGGGAGAAGCTTGGACGTTGGAAAGAAATGGTGTAGGTAATGTTTAGCGGAGCATGCAATTATTCCGTTGTACCGAACCCATCTCTCGTACTAAATATGCAATTCTTTTATTGGCTTCCCGTGTCAAATTTCACCTCCGCTGCTGCACTTTTAATGTTTGAAAAATATTGCAGCGTCCGTCAGCTTCTTCGTAAAAACTGAACCAAGGTGTAACCGCGATACCTTTAACTTTGCAAAATTCCCCGAAGTTGAAGCACCCTCGACTCCTCGCATCTATTCTTATCCACAAACTTTCTTATCAGATAGAAGTATTTGATTAAATCACGCCCATTAATGACTATTTTTTATTACAAGAGCTTCCAGTCCAATCTCTGCAGCTCGTGATCATCGAGCTGTAATTTTCTTGCCGCTGGCTAATCGTATTACATCGCAGCTTGCCTGTATTCAATTCCCTTAAATTGAACTTTACGCTAATCGCGTTAGTATCAATTAGTGCTCTTGCGCGAGGTAGCCAACGCTTCTGATGTTATCAATTTAACAACCGCTCGGCTCGTTTCTTTCGCCTCTCGAACTTGCAGCTGCTGTTCTCACGAGTGGCTCGAAACCCCGGCGCGGATAACAGAGGCGCGAAGATTTTATTCTCTCTCTGTTGCATGGAGCAACCGCGTGCCCAATGAAATTCCATTGTATTTTCGCGAGAAGCAGGTTGCCCGGGAGCGCGTAACACGTCGCGAACTGCCTTCCCCATCCAGCAACGAAGCTATTCGGCCAAGTTCGACAGCATTTACTTGGCACTTAAATAGCAGCGTCCCACTTGAATGCACCTGTAGACTCGCGTCTGATTAAAACGTTCGAGACTCCTCGAATATGATTAAACCCCGCGGCAGCGCTCGCTGGAATGCGAGCACGTCGATTCGATAAATCGACACTCGGGACCTTGGTAAACCGTGTAACGCGACGAAAGTGGCAAATATGTTTGAATACACCTGTGGAATTAGAGGCGAGGAAATCCACGGATTGCCATACGGCGTATGCACTCACTTTTCCATACAATTGTTTACAACATTATAGAGTGGGTAATGCAGCAGGTGCATAATACCCTAAAATTGTCGTTTAACATTCCTCTTCTTCTGATTTACTGCTATACCTGCTTCGAGTTTCTTGAAACAGGTGGGCTGACTTATCGTCGACTCGTACCACTGATTGCTCGTAGCTTTGGAGAAGTATTATGCGAAAGATCTCAACGCTATTTTAGTGTTCATTAGAGTGATTATCGACAGGTAATTCAGCACTTCTTATTAATATTTTTCATGATTTTATCAATGTCATCAGTATTGAACTCTGATCGATAGTAAAGTGATTTTAAATATTACAGCACGGCGATTTAGCTGGGGCGACGAATTCAGGCTCCATCAGTGTGGTACTTAATACCGAAAATGCTTTAGTATTTGCTCGAGTTGATTGCTTTCATTGAATCCTCGCTCCTCCATCGACTCTTTTCACCAGAGTCTCAAAGTATTCCCTTCCGCGCCGGGATTCCAGCGCGATAGAACGACTTTCCCGATAACTCTTCATCGATGGATGATCCCGACGTCGGAGCGATGCGAAGGTTACTATTCCATTCTCCCCTGAAGAAGCCAATTTTTTCCTCGCTTCGGAGCGCACTCGATTCTCTTTTCATTCGTCCGAAGAAATTCATGGCTCTAAATCCGTTAATTAAGCTGATCACCGGGCATCGCGTTACACGGTGTCTATTTAAGAACGGCCTTGACAGATCAGCCTCTCGTTGCGTCTCCTTTCCTTTAACACGCCTGCAGCATCCCTTGGGCTTTCCCTGAACTGAATTGGTAACGAGGATCACGCGCTTAATTCCCCAGCTTTGCTGCTTGATCCTCCATCCGGTGCAAAATAGACCTTGCAGTCCTGTACATCCTTGCCTGTCCCTTTTGTTTTCCTTGCCCGCTCATCTTCGACTAGGGTAAACAGAAGAAGCTTTCCCCTTTAAAGCGGAAAATCCTCTGCACCGCTTTGTATTCATCCCGCTATTACCCCTGATCTTTCGCCTGACAGAATGGGAGGAAGATCTTATTACTCCATCAAAGCGCATCGTCGTAAGTTAAAGAAAAGAGGTTCTAACAGCATCGTATAGCATTTGCCGTGTCACGTGTTGGCCTTTGTTCGCGCGATGATCCCAGTGGTCACTCTAAGGACACGTATCGCAGCCTGAGACGCGAGGAATCTTTTCCCCGAGCCTCGTATTCTGCTCATTAACAGCTTCAAAGAGCATGCTGGAGTAACGTGTCCTTATTTCTCTTTAGTCAAATGCGCTTGAAACGCGTGGGATGCTCGGGGAACGTTTTCCCGCGTTTCTTTTATCGCGACCCCTCTTTCTTTCCATTTCGAAACGCATTGTGCCGTCCGATTTTTGTTCTCCCTCGTCATTGTCTCCAGGCTTCTCTCCGAGTCGCTGGGGTCAAATGGACTTGGTTCAACAATTTTATTGTCTCGGCTATTTAACTCCGCTTTCCAAGGATTATTATTCCCGGCGAGATTCCTGGCGGTCGAAGGGGGAGATGGCGAGAGGCTGGTCCGCCAAACCGGTGGGAATTAAACCCCGCTAACGAAACGGCGATGATTTCTTTGTCCGTTGAACGATGTCAGACCGTCTAACGAGATGTCAATCGTGTTGTTTGCAGGTGGCCAAGCTGTTCTCTTACACGTGGACGATGGGCCTGTTCCTGTGCAAGTCGGTCCATTACATGCAGAGCGTATCTGCCATTTGCTCGGTCGTCACTCTCACCGCAATGTCGATTGAAAGGTAAACCCTATTTCTCCTTGGTCATTTTTTCAGCTGTATCGATGCCACAGATGTTACTCGAGCACTTACACAGAACGCTTTCCTAAAAAAGAGTACCTACTCCTCTCGATTCCCCACTCATCGATCTCCTGTTTTATTATCTTAAGTATCGGTTATTCCTTTCTGCTTTTATCTTCCTTTTATAGAAGTCTTTCGAGCGAAGTAGTACTCTCGAAGAGGACGTTTTTGTTGAGGAGTCTATTGAAACATTCTTTCGGCATCGCGCTCTCGTAGAAAATTGAGATTTCACTAGTCGATGTGCATTTGGAGCGTGTGAGTCTATCTAATTGATGCGCTCAAGCGAGTTGCTTGAAATTCAGATTATTTATAACCGCACCGGCAGGCGATAGAGCCTCCTCGACAAGCCGGCTTGAAAGGGCTCGCTTTATCAAGAGATCTCGCCCATTAATTCGTAGTTCCCGGAGCAATTTTATCGCCCACGAATGCCTCGAAGTCCTTGGCGTAATATTCTCGTCGTTCTCCGTTTCGTTTGTGATTAATGGACCCGTGGGATTATAAATTCGGCGGAGGCGTTACGTGACTTTTCCAATAACTCCGCGCAGACGATGCTCCAAGCTTCCTCGGTTAGAAAATATTCAACAATAATATGACAAGGTTTGATGAACGAGGGGCATTGATTCGCGTGTAGTATAACATTCAGTATTACATGGTCTACGAAACGATATGTCACGGCATCAGGATCGCGGGAATAAGAGCACCAAATAACCAGGGGAATTAATTGGCACAGGATAAATTAATTTATCGTTCCTCTGCTTTTTAGTGCAGTGTCTGTATGCACTTTACCTGGTGTGTCTCTGATACCAAAGCGTCGTTTGATAGAAAAACCTGTCTCGTTTTAATTAAGGGGTCTCCCTATCTTGACGGCCTGAAAAGAATGCGATACTTGGGATTTTTATTTAAGAGAAACCCTTGAATTATATTAATTAAAATCTTTATGGCTATATTTGTACATATTTAGGTAACATTTTAAACAAAAATTCAATTAAAGGAACACTACCTAAAACTTTAAACGCGTTTTTCGCAGTACGATGTTTTTCGAATTGGTTAGCATGATATCTCAAAAATCAATAATCCGATTTACCTCAAACTTCACATTTGCACACTCGCTGTTACTAAAACTAAGTTGGTTTATGCAGAATCAGATTTTTGCTATTTAAAGAACCAGCAAATTTTTTGCAGAAATCCATGTCTGCTTTAGTTTTTCTGCCATTTCTTTTAATTTTCAGTATTTCTCATTTAATCTAGTTCTTCTTATCAGAAAATTTATTAGGTAGGAGTCCCCGACTCCGGGTCGGTTGTAACACTGCATGGAGTCGATAGTAGCACAAATTTAACTTTACAAAATTAAAATATTTATGAATTTTAATTATAATAGGAAATGGAAAAAAGTAATTTTTATAACGAATTATGCGGTATCGCAATTGTGACAGAAATAGAAAACGTTTTGGCTGGCACATTCTTCACGTTATCAGTTCTTACATTCAGTACATTCCACCCATTTTTCATTTGTTTGCTTGTGATGTGCTGTGTTACTCAATGCAAACAAGACAATATCATTCATCTTCTTTGTCAATATTCAGTTTTGCCGCGGTACAACCGACCCCGACTGTCGATGTTACAATCGATCCCAGCAAGGCTTTTGAACTTAAATTATAAATTTTGATTAACGAGACACTTAAAAGGGATGACGAACGATCAGTATTACTTTAAAAATGACAAGATTAACTATAAAAAAAAAACACGTATTTGCAAAGGGAGTATTTATATTATAATTTAAAATTAGCAAGAAAAAGTTACTTTAGGGTATCGAAAAGTTATTTTCTCCACTATACATGTGAATTTTGTATCTATACTACTAGAAGATGTATGTATGTACCTATTCCAAATGTCATTCTTCATCGTATATCCAAAATTTGTGTTAATATGTATCATATGTTCTGAGATATCTAACGTGTTACAATCCTCCTCCTGTTACTATCGCCTCCAGTCTACCCTACATACATTCTCACCATTCCATTCCCGTTCGAATCCGCGTCTAATCCCTAGACCTGTCTCCTGGTCTGAGCAGATTTCAGCAGAGTCAGTTCACGAGTGCCAGCGAATGGCAGGCAGGAAAGAAATCGTTCCAAAATCCGTTCAACCTTCAAGCACGCCCACGCAATTTCTCCGGAAGGACAATCGCGTCCCTAGATAAAGGTTGCGTTTTTTTTGGCGCAGTCCCAGCGAATTTCGTTCGCCTCTTTCTTTCGTCGCCTCTCCGAGACCGTTAGCGCCAGCACGACTGCGAATTGTCTTTCGGCTGGAATATCCAACGGATTCGAGATTGCCCCAGTCTTCTCTCCTTTTCTCCACCTTTCCCCCGACGAATTCAGCCCCGCGTCTCGTCAACCCTACTTCGACGAAAGCGCCCGTCTTCGGATAATTAAAAAATTTCGATCGAAGTGGAAGTCGCGTGCCAATATCGACCGATTCATGATTCCTCCCGCGAGGCCGTTGCTCGCGCTTGCTGCTCACGTTTCGCTTTAATAGAGAGCCGATAAAATAGGCCCCCAAGATGCCTCGGACGCGTGATCCGACGACCTTGCCCTGCCCGGTGCGCGGCCATGCTTAAAATTTATTTGATTCCAAGGGGAAATTGAACCGCCTTATCATCAGGCCACTCTTCCACCTCGTCGAATCTATCGCCCCCTCGGCTCAGCTTTTTTTTTTTATTGTTTATCGCTGACCCTGTTGCTGCCCAATGCACGCAACCGTATGAAACGGATAAATCCTCACGAAACCGCCCGTGTGTCTCGTCGCTGCCGCGTATCAGATGCGGTGAGAATATTAAGGGAGATAGCGGGAGGTTAAGGAGCCGTAAAATCGGGGATAGGAGAGAAACTGGTGTCGTCCCGCCAGGCTTATTTCTGTGACACACGCGATGCATAATGTTCGTGGATCAAGGCTATTGTTCGGCTTTATAAATAACTGTGGCAAATTAACCGCCGCGTGCTAAATATATCATCGCGGAGGAAAAATAGGCATTCCGAGGTATGCTAGCTTTATTCGATAGATCACGACGAGCAGGGTTCCCGAAATTCTTCTGTAAGTAAGGTAAATGTCCCAATTTCTGCTCATGTCCCCATTTCTACTCATTTCGTATTTTTCTTATTATTATTAGCGTTACGTTTGTACTATAGTTGCAACAAAATAATTATAAATTATTTGAACATTTACGCGCCTGTTGCACGAGATTGGGGCTAAACAAGTACAGCATAAGCAACGAAAAACTTTCTAAACGAGAGACTCATGATTTTTCGATCGTATTCTAGCTGGTTGTGCTAAGGAACAGCGTCCCTATTGGTATCCAATAATTGGGCAGAAAATAGATTTTGCAGTAAAAGTTTTTATTTAATAACAAAAACAAATACTGTATTGTGCTCTGGATTTCGATTCTTTTTGTAGTAGAAAATAGGTGAGCAGGTTTAGGGTCAAGTGAATCACTGTCACGTCCGTATTTCTACTCACCACACTTATAGTAACATAACCTCACTATTCGATGTATGCTGTAACCTCTATTTCTATTCGAAGGCACTTTATTTTTTGTTTATCATTATTTTATGCTTTACTGTTGTATTATAAAACCTCTCCATAAAAGATGTAACTTATTTTAACGTGAAAAGGCAACATATTATGTGAGCAGAAATTGGTACAAATGGTGAGTAGAAATACGTACATCGCTATTTTTCGTGAGCAGAAATACGGACATTTAGAGCATTGTATATAAATATAAATTACTAATAGTTAAACATCTCGAAATATCTTTCATAAATAATTTTTGAATTGGTTGATTTATTATTAAAGAATTAATCAATTACTCTGCAAATTTTGATCATAAACAAATTTTTTACACCTTCTTTATGACGAGTAACCTCTTAAATGAGCAGAAATTGGGACATTCACCTTATAACGACCTACATAGCTACCGAAAATTTCCAGCCAGGATTTCAGGCAACGATTTTGTTGCTTTTTTTTAATCATCTCGTATGGTACCTGTTAAAGCGGATTTAACGAGAGCCTTCGTATTTTCTATGAATTTTCTTTTCCCGATATAACCGTGCAGAGAGAATAAGCTTTGCGCCCGATTTTTAAATAATCAACCGTGTTGGCAGCGGCTGACGTGGAACGCGGAAAATGGAGGAATTATTAAACAACGGTAAAAGTTAACTCCGCGCTCTACGTTCGCAGAGAAATGAAATTATGCCTGCTCTAGCGGCGATTGTTATCTAACGAATCGCCACCAGTAACAATGCAAATACGAATCCCAATTATTCGCTAAACATTTCGGTGGTTCCAGCTCCCGCGATAATAATCGATTTCATTGCAGTCCCTATTTCCCTTCCCAAGATAGAAGATTTATCACCGTAATATACCACCGCAGATACCACGAAATTAAGTGAATGTTGCACACGGAACAGCCTAATAAAACATTCTCCTCGAATCTGTCCCCGAAATCGTAACTCGCAGCCACCGAGTCAACCGAGTCGTGACTGCGAGAATCGTGACCCCCGAATTTTATGGCCCAGCGATGTGATAGCTCGTTTACGGAACCGGATCGATTCTGTATTGTGTCTGGGACGATGGGAGAGGGTGGTCTTCACGCGACGTTAACCGGGGCGTAATTTTACAAGCCGGACCGTTTAATTGATTCGCGAGTACCGCGGTCTAATTGACGGACAGTATGGAAATCCACGTGACACTTTCTATTCATGGACGCGTTCGACCGGAAGGGAAGCGGATAATCGTGGTCGGCCGTTTTTCGCTTAATTGCGAAGGCGTGGAACGTAAGGGGGGAAAAAAAGAAAGAAAGAAAGGGGGCTGGACAGGGAAAAGCTGCGGAAATAACCGTGGCCGTAAAACGAAGCTTCCTGGAGATTTCTCGCGCCATTACCCTGTTTCATCGTCTCGTTTTAATATACCTTTCCCTTTCCCTCGCCTCTCTCAGTTCGGCACATGGATGTCCCCGTTATCTCGTTAAGTTTTCCCGTGACTAAGTTTGATCGCCCTCGAACATCGCGGTTCGTTCGCGGAAAAGAATTCAGCGATCGATTAAGGGGGGTTCTGCTTTGTGGAACCGAAAAAGTACGTGATATTTGCGATTTTTTATAACAAAAACTGTTGAACGGATTTATTTGAAATTTGGCAAGTTGTTTTATTGTACTTTTAAGTATTATTACAAATTTTTATGAGGCTATACAAAAAGAAACTGTACGTGTGTAGAGCGTCGATTGCGAAACGTCGAAAAAAAAAAACGGCTTGTGCTGGCGTTGAAGGAAAGTGTCCTATGATTTATCCGAAACACAAGAAGGAGAAAAGATTCTTAATCTGCATGAGCATGGCTATCTATGGAACTAGGATTATGGCAGTATCTGGTAGCGTTCTTTTGTTATTTAAGTAATTCCTTGCGATTTTTGGACGGAATTTGAACTTTTTTTTTCCAAAGACTGCCATTTTAACAATTTTTCATTTTTCTGAATTCTTCTAGTTCCATAGATAGTCATGTTAATGCAGATTAAGAATTCCTTTTCCTTCTTGTGTTTCAGGTAAACTATAGGACACTTTCCTTCAACAACAATACCAGCCATTTTTTTCATCGTTCTGCAATGGACGCTCTATACAAGCACAGTTTCTTTTCGTACAGCCACATAAAAATTTGTAATAATACTTAAAAGTACAACCAAACAACTTGTCAAATTTCAAAGAAATCCGTTCAACAGTTTTTTTTTTATAAAAAATTCGCAAATTCCGTCCCACAAGCAGAACTTCCCCTTAAGAGACACCGCGAAGTGTCCAGTGGCGATTGATTTTAGAAGACTGCAATCCGAAGCCGGCATACACCTTGGACTAATTGAAAATTCCACTTGTGTTGCAGGTATTACGCGATAGTTCATCCTATGAGGGCGCAGTACACGTGCACGATCAGCCAGGCTCGGAAGATCGTGATCGCGACTTGGGTGACGTCGTTCCTGCTTGGTATTCCGATGATCTTCACGCAGGTAAAACGACGTCGCAGGCGGAGCCATATAAATCAATTTACAAGCCCTTGTAGGGTCTAGCGCGAGGCGCCGCTACGCGGTGCACTTTAATTCCGGACTAGGAAACGCCATTTACGGATTACGTTCTTTTAACCCAGAATTCCTTGAAACTTTCCTCGCGAGAGGATCGTTTCATAAAACACCACGTTGGTATTTTGCTGCTTCAGCGATCTGGCAGGACCTTGCGCTATCACAGGAGATGAGTTCCAAGTCTCGAGAAACTGTAAACCCTTCCATTTGCTGGGATCGATAGTCAGGCGTCACGCTTGATAGCCTACAAAGATCCATACTTCGATAGAGATTGCAATTAAGTGACAACACCCAAGTTTCACCAGCTAATCCCGCTATCATTTACCATTAATCAGGGTAATCCATGGAATATTATCTCGCTCGGTATCCGAACGGTCTGTAACCGTGAAACTAGCCAACCCTTCTCAACGTCCCGAAGCTGAAGCTCGATCTAATTACCAGTCGGAGCATTCGCGACAGCTCGTGTATCCCGCGGAAGAAGACATCAGCAGCACGCTTCTCCTTCTTCCGATTTCGATTCCCGATACTCCTTTCAGGGGGATCGCTGGCCTGTGCGAGCGGTACACAAAGTAATACGTAATGCTCGCAGTACCGGCGCGCATGTTTGCCGTTTCACTGCAAAGAACGTCTATTTATCGGAGCGTTACGAGGATACTTTGCCGGCGGGCAAGATGGGGCAGCCAGGAGGCGGAAAATCGAACGAAATCGCGGATCAGTTTCTATCGAAATAGGTCCCGTCCCGCTCCACGTATTTTCTGGGACGTTTTCAACCACTTCTGCGTCTAGATAGTTCGTCGTGGCTCGGCGAAGTAGGATCCCATCGAGCTTCTGAACGTTTCAATGTCCCTGCTCAACAGGAACTCATTGTTTGCTGTCCCCGTCGAACCGCTCGGCTAAAACCTCGCTCCTCTGGTTCCCTTATTTTAATTACTCCCACGCGTACGTGACTTCCAATTAAAGCGGGCGATCCGATAACTGTAATGGGAACCATGGAAGTTTTCTTTCTCCCATAGATGGGAAAACGTTCGCAGGAGGCAGTGGGACGAAAGAATTAATGCGGTGGCCTGGCTTTCACGAGTCTCGTAAAGTAAATGGCGCGAATGTGACGATAAAACGCCCTCATATCACCGGGGGAGTGTGGAGGGATCGTAGCTCTGTACGTGCATGTGTTTCGAACATTTTAATAAACGTCCCTTCTAGGGAACCGTAAAACCTGCTTTACTGGAACGCAGAGGCCGTTGTATTCGCAGCTCAAGTTCCAGAATATCGCGTTAGCATTCTCTCCTGTGTACGCCTGATCCCGTGTCAGCGGAAATGATACAACTGTACCGTGCATCTCGTTCAACCGATTTCGAATGGAGCGTGGATAATGCCGTACGAACATTGGGATTATATGTAATTTTAGTTTCCTTTTCGATTACTCGCGACGGTATCCGGGCTTCGACTTAAGGGGTTAGGACACAGTAATGGGCCAAGAAAGCAGATGATTTTTAGACGACAGTAATAAAAAAGTAAACAATCGATTAATATAAGGTTTTGTGTTTTATATTATAAACTATAAGAAAAACATAGGTATAATATTTAAAAAATAGCATTTGTACGCCGGGCAATGTCTCCATTTATGGCCAACTGGTGGGCCGGATTCCGGGAAATCGTATGAACTGTAACAAAAACCCCAAAAGTGTCATAAACTATAATATATTCCAAAATTTGAAATTTTTTAATTATTGTACAAAATATAGACAAAAAGATTCACACACTTTTGTCGAAATTTGATCATTATTTTTCGAACATCGGCCATTTTGTCAATTTTTTCAAAAATTGAAATGTTGGATCGTCAATGCCTAGGAAATATATTATAGTTTATGACATTTTTGGGGTTTTTAATCCAGACCATCCGATTTCGCGAAATCCGGCCCACCAGTTGGCCATCCGGAAAAAAAGGATATTTTAAATTGAGACATTGCACGGCGTACAAATGCTATTTTCTAAATATTATATGTTTTTCTTATAGTTCGAAATATAGTGAACTAATACACGAAACCTTATATTAATTGATTGTTTACTTTTCTTATTATCGTCGCCTAACAATCGTCTGCTTTCTTGGCCCGTTACTGTGTCCTAACCCCTTAAATCCTTTACACGTGCGTTGGTAGAAATTTTACGAGGGATTTTTTCCTTTGTGGACTCGAATCAAATACGCGGGCCTCTCTTCTCGCGTAGCTCGAACCGGTGCCGCGTAATTGGGAACTTGGGAATGGCCCAGAGAGCTGGCTGCAAAGTGTGGCGGTCGGAATTATTTGAGTGGGAGATCCGCGAGCGCCAACGGTCATGTTTGTTTCAGACACACAAAGTGGTCGGGCTGAAGGTGATCGCTTACTGGTGCGTACGTGATTCGGAAACTGGACTCCTGTGGCGTGCACACGAGGTTTACATGCTCATGCTGGTCCTCGTGGTGCCCCTGGCCGTTATGACGTTCTGTTACACGGCTATTTGCTGGGAGATCTGGCGAGTCATGAAGCGTCGCTACCACATGACGTCTCGGCACGCGTAAGTCTGAATTCTTCTTCTTTTCTTTTTTATCCGAGGAGCTGTGTATTTTCCTCTTGATTTAAGCGAGGATTAATTATATCTCGCGAGCGACGCTATCGATAATCTAGATCGACGTTAGTGTCCCTAGCCCTTGGACGGGGAACTTTGACACCCAACGCGCTCCAACGAGCTTGATCCGATAATCAGGATAGAAACTACGTCGCCCTTTGGTAATCGAAGCTCAACTTCGTAAATTAATTTGACGTTCGAGGTGCACACTCCTGTGTCGCACGCACCCTGGACTATAGTCTCGTATTCTTTCTGGAAAAATGGCATTCCTCGGGTCGATGGGAGCTCATCGAGCTGGACGGAGAACAGGGGCGCCCACTGACATGAGAGGGCCGTCGAAAATACGCAGAAATCAATTGGCCGTGCTACTGGCTCATTATTCAACCTTGAGCTTACACTCCGCGTTTCTCTTGCAACTTTCACCGAGCGTTTCACTTATCGATTCACTACCACTGGCAGAGGTCGTATCTGGAGGGGTTCCCGCATCGAGTGAACGCGGCTGAAAAACCCGTGCTTCATTCACAGTCGTGAAAGCTTTGCTTTGCTTTCCTCGAAAGAGATGAACGGGAAAGCACGATGCGATGTCGTATGCAGCGTGGCTCTGTGTACCTAAATATCGAAGCTTTCCAGTTGCAGGAGTCGGGCATAGGAAATGCTTACTAGTCGGGCAGTAATGACAGTTTGGAAGTTGGAAAATATTTGGCAGCTGTCAGTTTAATATCTGAGAGCAGTTCTCTCGTTTTGATAAGTTTAAACGCCCCACCGAAGGGAAAATATCTACTCTGTCATCCCTTGGCTATTTAATCCTACAGGTACGAGGATGTTTTAAACTTAACGTAGAATTTTTTTGAACGTTAAAATAATCTATTTTATACTTCGAATTTGGAATGCTGCGAATGTGAAAATCATTGATTTATGGTATGGGACGTAGGAGTCCCAGCCGGATTTACGGATAAATTTTTGAACATTGATCGGAAATATAGAAAACAACGTAAATATGTATTTAAATGATTTTTTTAATGTGGGAAATCATGTTTGAACAGTAAGTAGTAATGAAAAATAATGTTGCTGTAGTAACGATAAGTAACATAAACACTAATAAAAATATGTAATTATACACGATTTAACAAATGATATAGAATATTACGAATATTTAAAGAAATAGGAATGACATATAAGTACTTAACAATTTTCATAATATGTACTCCTAAGTCCCGGTGGGACATATACGTTCCATGACTTTAACCCGAAAGCTCCTATATATAACGTAAATAGAGTGCAGTGCCCATACAGTATTTTGTCAATTAGGACTCAATTTTACTACATATAAGCTTATTTTACTATAAAAAGTTCTTTTACATACTTCAATTTATAAAAATAGTCGACAAATTGCAACAGGCACGGATCACAATCAATAACGTCGACCAGATTCACTTGTTTATAACTATAAAAAGTTCGTGCAAACAGTTTCTTCCCTGCCTAATAAATGTCACTATACCTATCAAATCTCGATCTTATCGATAGAACGTAAATAAAAATGTGTTAATCTAAATGGGACTCTGGAGTCCCACTAGTCCCTACAGGGTTAAACGGGCCCGAAGTCACTCTCCCACCCTCTCGTATTTAACCTTCCTCCTTCCCAGCACTTTTTACACCGTAAGTATATTCTGTCCACAGAAACGTTTAAGTTCTTCGTGCCCTGCCGTTCTACGTCCCCGAAAGAATTTTTTTCACTGGCCCCTGCATTATGCATTTGGCATGTAACAGGGCTGCGCGGTAATTAATGAAAGTTATTATAAGAGAACAAGGTTCACGGTGACTTCCCCCATCCATTTGCATTTTAATTACCGCGACCGTCAAGCGGCCCATCCCACTACATAAGTGAAAAGAATTCCTCCCCTAACGCTATTAATTTTGTTTACTTGTTTCAGAGCGTTTCGCGGGAGCTTCAAATATGCTAAAACTTCCCCCGCGTTCCCCATTTTTACCCGATCTTTTTTCCAGTTCCTGCGACAATTTCGCGACCGTAGTTTCAACTTTATTTCTCGCAGAATTTAAAGAAATTGCGTGGCGCGCAAAAGTTGATAGAAGTATCGTTAAAATTTAAGCAAACTCGACACAGCTGAGCACGGTTTTAGCTATCGATATCGATATCGCCGTGAATATCGAGGATCTGGTCCTCTCCAAGTGTCACGCAGTCTCCCCAGGAAGCGGTGTAATTGTTTCAGCGCTCTTGGGAGCCGCGAGCTCGCCAAAACTTGTCGGTGTACCGAAAGGTTTCTCCGCGGAGGTGAAAACTTCTCGAGGATGCACGGATGCCTTGTTCTGGATACTCGGCGCGAGTAACGCCACGTCTTGGAGATCCATCGTCGTTCATCAGGCTAGTTAAAAACTTGTAGGGGCACGAGATCTGCAGCTGACTTCAACAGCGAAATCCCTTCACCGTCGTCCAATTTTCAGCTGAACTTTCGCCGGGAAAGTGCAGCTGCACGCAACCCGCGGGTACCGTTCCGTCCACGGTGAATTGACGTTTATTTCCGTCGCTTTATTGGCCGCGTAATTCACGGATTAAAGCTGTTCGTGCATCCTGCGAATGCTTTAGTAATTTTCAGATCCTGAACGATCAGAGGTACACGACACTTCCATTTCTGTAGGTAGTTAGGGTTGTGATAGGAAAGGGGCGTAGGAGATATATGATGTTAAATTTAGAAGAGACCTTGTCGAGTGTCTTTCAAGCAGAGGTCGAATGAAACTGTTAAAATTTTCAATGAATTATGAAATAACTGTAATTTTATGAATACTTTTCTATTCCAAGAAAATTGTTATAATAAGCAGCGTTTTGACTGAAGCTTTTATTCCATAGAAACTTTTATTTTCTTAAAAATGGAAGCGAGTTCTAGTTAAACAGGAAGATTTATTTCGCTCTGGAAAACTGTAAGTTCGGTGCAGCAGATTATCTGAAAATGTGGGGTGGATGGATCTAAAGTTGAAACCTTAAACCGTTCGGTGAAAATAGTTACATAAAACTCACACAGTCACTGCTTCTAATTCCTCAAATAATACTAATTAAAAAATATTCCTCACTTTTATATTTTACCCTTAAATATCTGTTCAAAAGTATATCCTAAAGTAACTGTATAAACTGAACTTTTACAACAGAGTTAAAGTATTAATGCACAAAGTTAACTTAAAAGTGAAAGGAACTGATTTATATATTAAAAGTTCGATAAGTAACTTCTATTTACAAAAGTTAACAATTTCACTCGACCCCTGTTTTTAAGAATGTTATTTATAATCATTGAGAAAGTTATCTGTATTTCATGAGAATTTATTTCTGAGTTCTACATTATACAGTCGAGATACTTCGAAGGATTTCTTTTTACTAATCGGTAGCTTCTGTTTGTTGCAGGTTGTCTCCAAACAACGCCGATACAGAATCGATACCCATGGCAGAAAGGTCAGGCGAGCGAAATGGACGTCGGTCTTATCGAGAAGACAGGCAAACGGAGGAAGAATCTCGAACTATGAAACAGGTTCGTTGCATTATTAGCACCGAAGGCCCAGTTTCGCTTCGCAGTAGGTGAAAGGAAGGTTCGATTAGCGTAGAGTAGGTTACAATGCTCGTCTGTCTTCGAGCGAAGAGGGTACAAGAATGGCGAAAAGTTTCTCCAGGCTTAATTGGAATTCTTTGAACGGCGTCGAATTAATACCATTTGATTTAATTCCCAAAGTTTCGAGGTATCGTCGAAATTCCCGAGCTCTGGCACCGTTCCCAAATTTCCCTAAACAAACCGCCGAGTTTCTCATTCGGATGATAATTATTGTGCATTTCAAACAGCCCTCTCAGCTGCATAAGACTTTGTTCCCAAGCTATTACACTCGAGGGAAGAAAGGATCGACGAAACGATCGAAAAAGTTACTCTTCCACTGAAACGATATTCTTCCTTTACAATTTACAAGGTAACAGCTATCGTTCTCCGATTCAAGTAGTCCTCGAGTGAAATTAAACCAGCCAGTCGACGTGTAATCAGGTTTATTTGTCGAGAAGATTCAATTTCAATAGCTAGTGCAACGTAGGGTCGTGTTAAAAAACTCCCGTAGCAGGTCGATTGGAGGCTGCAGTTTCACGGGGAATTGTGTTGCGTGGCAGGTGGTGAAGATGCTGGTGGCTGTGGTGGTGCTGTTCGCCATTTGCTGGGGTCCAATTCTCGTCGACAACATGCTCACCGCGTACGGGTTCTTGCCACGAATCAAAACGGGAACGTACAAACACCTTAACACCGCTTTTCAACTGATGGCTTATTTTAACAGGTAGGTCGAGCAAAACCGCCCCTGTAAGCCGATTCCCTGCACGGCGGTGAACGAAATTCAACAGTATTATTAGACCCGCGATTTCATTTATGTTCCATCTAACAAAACGCAGATCGTAGTCTGGCAGAATTAATTATTGACAAACTAACACATTAAAAATAAATTGATTAGAATTTCGACCGTATATATGAGATAATTCAAAATTAAATTAACACATTAGTTTTCATTCGTTTCTTTCAAGGCACTGCCGACTGCAATGATAAAGTAGATAACCCTTGACAGGATATTTCCACCGAATCGAGATCGTTGCCAGACAAACAGTGCCACAGATGCTGCGGCGTTTAATTAATTTCCTTCGAATTGACGCATTTCCCACCTTCAAACGATCTCTCGTTTCACTTATTGCAAATGTACGGGGATTGCCGAGCCAAGAACCGCGGGATATACAGACTGCGAATGATGCCTTTTGCTCAAAGACCCTCGGGCAAACAGCCCCGGCCCAATACCTTATCGAACACGGCCACAGTGATGACAATCCCCCCCGAACACGTTGCATTCCAGCTGCATAAATCCGATCGTTTACGGATTCATGTCGAAGCACTTCAGGGAGAGCTTCCTGTCCGCAGCCTGCGGTGGCTGGTGGATCTGCTGCCCGAGAAGAGGCTACAGGACACCGGTGAAGAGGCACCCCAGCCTCAGCCAGACCAGGACCACCAGCGTCAGGTATACGGATAAAGTCGCGCGATGCACGGACACCTTTACGCTTCTTATTCCCTTTCTTCTTGCCTCCTTTCACGTAAACCAGGCGCAGCAGGCGCAGTCAACACGTCACTCTTTTGAATTTCAGATCCGTTTGGATAAATATACACGATTTAGCCGTGTGGTAGACTCGACGCGCGATAATTCTCCATCCTTCCAAGTAATACACATCTGCTCCTTCAAAATTATTTTACTTTCTAATAAAAAGGGATGCTTTCGAGCTTTCGATTTACGTACATAGTTCCTCCTGTTCCTTTTTCATTTTTTGGGGAAATTCTTTCAGTCCACCTGTCGCGTGTGGGCTTTTCAACGAGCGTCAGAATTCAACGAGATTCGATTCGATGGGAAATGCGATTCCTAGGATCGTCGACGCGCTCACGGAGTGGGCACCGAGTCTACGATATACATTTCGAGTTACGGGTTTCGAAATTCCTCCCCCCCCAAGAAGGGGGGTAAGTCAGCCGGACCGTAAATTCCGCAGTTGCAGCGGCGAGGTGTGCGCGAACCGTAAAACGATTTTACGCTCGTCTCGCGCGCTGCTGACTTTTACGGGTGTGTTTTACGAATTCGGGAAATGAGGACGGAGTCTTAAGCGGCTCGGTTCCAAGGAAATTGATTGCACGTGCTGGGCAGGCGAAGGTCCTTTCCCCGAGACCTCGGGAATTCCCATTGTCTACTCATTTTCACGCGCTTTAGCGGATATATGAATTTGTTTGCCATCCATTCCAAGAAGCTCTGTCAAAATAAATTCCAGGTGTAATCGTGATTAAAATCTCGCGGAGTTTCAATCATCGAAGGAGATTCATTGAAACTGTCGCTTTCATTCCTCCCTTCCGCGAATCATCGACTCCCGTCACTTCTGATCCACGTGGAAGGCTAAGTACCAATCTGTTGAATCCGTGATTCAGGTGGATACGGAACTCCATCCGGGAGTCGAAGCTCGACCCTCGGGCGACATCCACCCCGTAGCCTAGCCGTGACACGCGTTCGTGCAGGTTGTCGGCGGTCCGTGATACGCACCTTGGCAAACAGCGTTGTCCACGGGCACCCGAAACCCCGTATAAATACCACGAAACTTTGGCCTAGGGAACGGAGCACGATCTCCTTTAGGTAAAAGAAAAAAAAAACAACAACAGAAAACACACAACCAGCAACAGTTCAATCGACAACGTTCCCATGAATTCACGGTTGCTCAGGGCTCCAGGAGGACGATCCAGGCGCGAAGGGTTCGAGAAGGGTGCGGAAAGTGTCAACGGTGGCAAGGGGCACTTCGTTCGCCAGGCGACCCTTGATGCTTTTTGAAACTTAGGTGGTTGGGCAGAATTCGGCCAACTTTCGACCCTCTTTAGATCCTCCAGGGTGAAACTACCCTTTCGATGGGCCGATTCTTTTTATATTTCTTATGATCCTCCAGGTACCAGCGGAAGGAACGGTTGCCGTTCTGGCGCGGGGGTAGTCGAAAGTAGAAATCGCCCGATACGTGCGAACCAGCCAAGTTTGAAAAAGAAATATCGGGGAAATTCCGGCAAACGAGACCGCCGAGGGTCGAGAAGAGTAAAAGCTCGTAGCATGTACATAGAGTTCGTGACTTTTTAACGGGCCAGTGAATTCATCCACGTTCTCGTTGAATTAAACGCATAGTTTATGAGTGGCGATGCTTTTTTTTTGCTTCCCTATCTCTATCCTCCTTTCTCTCTTAATATTCCGTTCAGATTTTTGTTGCAGCTCGCGTTTGCTTTCAGGCGACCGCCCACGGAGGTTGGACACTTTCAACCCGTTCTATTTTTTTTTCGTTGCGAAATTAACTATCCCTTGCCACGCTATCGGATGTAATTCAGTTCGATTGGGCAGCTCTCGGTTCGTGTTTTCCAAGTAGAATATTCGTCGCGTCGGCTCGCTTTGTGACGGACGTCCTCGATATTCGGTGAAAAAGTTGCATTTGCATGGTAACGGCGGGGGAGGGGAGGGGGCCGGGCGATTTTTGATCGACGGTCGCGACGCCGATATTCCGATAGTTTCGCGGTGGATCGTTGGGGAGTTTCAGCTCGATGAACGGTGAGTCTGCGAGCTGGCTTTATGTCCGTCGGTCGGTGGAAATTTCGAATTCCGCGACTGAAGCGTATTCGTTCTATATTCGCCCGTTTCCGCCGCGTCTGCTTTCAGATGGACTTGATTCTTCCGTCGTGCCCGGCCTACGTCGAGGCAGCTTTTTCACAGGTAAACAAACACAGAGAAACGAAGGGAAGCGGGACGAGAGCGTGGCGCGAGGGAACGGAGCAGGGGAGAAGTCCCTCGAGGAAGATGACGGCACCCTGGGTCGATCGCCTCCACGACGTCTCCCAAACCGATGCTGTAAAATTCGCGTCAAGGGGATATTAAAACCATTACGCGGCGTAATTCATCTAGTCGAAGGTTTAATTAAGCGCCACACCTCGGCTCAGATTTCATTGCAATTTACACCGGGCGCGATGGTGGAGGCTTAATTCCTTCCAAAGAAAGAGAATGTATGGGTAGGTGCGTTAAGTACCCCTGGCATCCCTCTCGCTGTAACTCGATCTTAATAATCGATATTCGTTTAATTGCACGCGTAAGCATTTAGAGACACATTCACGGAGAATCTCGCGAAGATCAACGCTTGAAATTCACAGTCACCGTTTAGGGTAGGTTTCTTGAAACGTTCAAGTGCGCAGCGGATTAAGCGTTCTTGTAAAGAACGAAGGAACGAGTCGCGTTTCTTTCATATCACTCGAAGCGGTCGCTGCTGCTCCAGGCACGCGCAGCCGTCTAATTAGGTCTGTAATTGGTAAACGAGTTAAGCGTAATTAAGTGTAATAGTTGCGGGAGATAAGTCTTCTTTGACTTTCCAGAAAGAAAACATGGGGAAACGAATCGCTAATCGACTGACAGGAGAAATATACCTACGTAGGGTTCTTAAGTACCTCTTTAATCTTGTTGTTTCATTTAAGCTAGGCTACTTAAAAATTGTACCATAGCTTTTATCACGTGTACACCACTTGTACGTCGAGATGAATTTTCATGGCCCTCGCCGAGCTTAAGTCTGTTTTACAAAATCGCGCTAGCTTGGTCGAGGGAGATCGAATGGTATCGAGACCTAAGAAACTTTTCAACTAATAGTTTATAGATTTCCTCCGGGCGTCAGCTGCGAGAGGAAGTCCCATTATCGCAAAACATTCGTAGTGTAACATTTTTGTATAGAGCTGCTCAAAATGCAGGGATACAATTATCTATAATTAAGGAGACGAACGTTGGCGAAGCTTAACGATGCGCTGGTCGATCGGCGAGCTCCCGTTCGCATTAATTACCGTTTTGCGCGCGATTAAGAATGTGTGCGTGTGAAGGCGTGTGGCGTCGACACGGAGGCGTTGATTTGTAAGCACTGTATATTGTGCGTGCTGGGATACAACTGTTGCGTGTTCCCGCCCAATTCGCCACGATATCACAGACATCGCGAATTGTTCCAACTTTCCTACGTTTCTGCATTTGTTTGTCCAGCATCGCGATAGACGCGACCACAGCGATTCATTGTCCACTGCGTTTATTTGTATTTATTTTTTACACCAGACACAAACGATTCAACGGAGCGTATCAATTTTTTACGTCGACATCCACACGTGTAAATATTTGAATAAATTGCGTGAAACTTGGACAAATTTTACACCTGCGAATTCTATCGCGTTGATTTCCAAGCGCGGCGAAGCGATACGAAGGGAGAAGTTTATAAAGAATTGATGAGCGAAGCGCAGGGACGATTAATTAATTTATTATTAATTTCTTCGTCGCGCTTCGCCAAAATGCGCGACGGCCTTTATGCTCGATAGGGAAAAGGAAGCTTCGAAGAAAGAAACAAAAGAATCAGTTTTAGGAGCCTCTTGATATTCGAAGTGACTTCTTCTCGACTGTTCCTCGAGAATTATCGCGGATAAATAAACAAGCCGGGGAGAAGGAAGTCGCGAAGAATTAGTGGCCTGAGGAAATTTCAAATTACGTGGCGATTTCAATTAAGTCCGCTGGAATCGAATCGAAGGCTTATTCCAACAGCACTCTACTTTATCGAGCATATCATTACGATGTCCTGAACGAGCGTCGAGCTTCCCAACAATAATTTCAATACTGCCACGTAACTTGATTTACCGACCTCGCCCCTTTTCGACGGCTCCTTTCCCTTCTTCCTTTTTCCTTTCGGAGATTTCTCCCCCGTTCCCTTCCGCGGGGATGTTCCTTCCTTGCCCGGTAGTTGGAAACGTACACCGAACTCCACCTGCAGAAAGAAGAAAAATCAATGGAATTCGAAGAAGTAAAAATCTATCCTCGAATAACAGAAGAAAGAAAGCTATCCGACAGCAATCAGACACTGGCATTCCCTTTAATCTCCCGCCTCTCTCACTGGAAAGAATTGCGTCAAGCAGATATGAAACGCAAGCGTGCATCCGAAGAATGCATTTACCCACGCGAAATAACATCACGCGGCTCGTTTGTCACTCAGAGGACATCAAGCCTTTGAAACATTGCGTGGGGAGTTTTAAAGGAATTTCATTTCTTACAGATGTCTCACCCCGTTCTCGCGAGTGCGTGAGATTTTTCCACGATAGAGATACCTTTTCCCTCTCGCGGACCGAAAACTGCATATCGCCGTCGAAACCCGGGAACGAGAAACAGCCGGGATCCAAGGCCTGCTTCAGCTCCCCGCCGAATATCGCCAATTCCTCGTGACGTCGAAGACCGTCGCTGAATTCCGACTTCCGCGATCTCCTCCCCTCGCTCTCGCCATCAATTTTCTCTTTTGCCGGGCTTCTCTCGAGATTGCTCCTCAGCCCGCGGAATATTACCCTCCAGCACGTCGATCACGCGAAGCTGGAACGTCAACGGGCAGCTTCCAGTGTTCTGCACCTGAAACAGTTTCCCCCCGCGGGGGTTGAAGAATGCTAGCAACAGCCGTGAGTGGTAATTTGCTAGGTCTCGACTCATAGTCGACGTAGATACGCATGGAAAATCACAAATTCGAATCACAGGAGACTCGAGGGAGGATGTTTCCTCCTTCCGAGCGCAGCAAGAATTTCCCGTTGCACGCTAGGAGCGAATATTTTTCGCGAATTTCGTCCGGGTGGCATGGCGACGAGCATTCCTCGAATTCTCAGGACTCTCGTTACAGCATAGTATTAAATTACCGAGCAGCTACGGCGGAGTCCCGGAAGACTGATGCAGGAGTCGTGTCAGCTTACGGGGGACAGGGAAATTGCCCGACAGGGCAAAAAAGGAGAGGAAAAACGATAAGGGACAAAGGGAGAACAGTCCAGGCATCTTCGCTTGTCGATTAATTTTTCAAAGTATCAGAGTTTAGTCGAGCGTCGTCGCCCTTGAAAGATAATACCCTTTTATCCGTCGCGGCAGTGCTCGAGATTTTCCTTAGCCTCGCTAGAATATCTGTCTCTTCAATGATTGCTCTGGATCCTTCTCTCGTAATGCTCGGAAAATTCTGTTACTCGCTGAAAGAGACCGTCCGAGTTCGATTCGCAATTACCGTAACGAAAAGCGTTTATGGGGAATCGAAGCGCGGATTGATTAAATTGCCGCTACCTCGGGGACCTTCCGTCTCCTAAATCTCTAGACCGCGATCCTGGCGGGAAGCTGGTCACTTTGAGGTTGCAAAGTGCCGGGAAGTCGACGTCGCTGAGGCAAATCGAATAGGGATTTCCCGAGGATTGACGCCGCCAGGAAATGTACTTGCGAGGAGTTTAGGGATGAACGCTCAAGGACGATTAAGCTCGGCCTTACTCGATTAGTTATCAGCGCGAATCGGGAGGGTAAACAGCGTGTAATGAGACGACGCGACACGGGGGTGACTTATTAATCGGTGCTAGTTAGGGGCTGGGGAGATTTTTGGCGCTCGATCATGCTCGGGGAAGATTTATTCCGAGTTTCGAAACTTTGTTGGCGTAGCAGTTTGGAGACGCTTTCGTGGGAGATTTCGTATTAATTTCAGATTCTAATTGGGAAGTTTACTGTTAGCTGGAATCGTCCTTCGCCTTTTATGGTTGCTCTATTGAACTTAGCACGAATTTTAGAATTTTAGAGTCTTCCAACGATCTTTCTAACTCATACAGCACACTCTCGTTGCAGCAAAGTTGCAGGATGGTTGCAGTGTAAGATTGCAATGTTTCCACGCAACTTTGCCGCAAGGGTGCAGCAATAATTCTATGTCTGCCTCTTGCAACGATTCGGGCAGTAGGGCCAAAATCATTATAATCAAATCATAGACGTATAAAGGCACGGGTTTTTTCTAATGGAAAACTTATTTTCCCCCCATGGGGATTCGAACCGGCAACCTGCAGCGTCGTAGACGAACACTTTACCGCCGCAGCTACAAATATTAATTGATAAAACTGCTAACGTAATCGATCTTATATTTTTACCGTGCAAAACTTTATACTGAAATTATTCAAAAACGAAGGCTCATTTTGACAAACTCCATTAGTGCTTTGTAACATTGTAGATATGTACTACAACTTCCACCTTGTGTCATTCTACACATTCAAATATACAGGTTGAGTCACCTAACATTTAAACTTAAAGTATCTCCTTTGTTTTTAATGATACGAAAAAATGTCTCAGGAAAGAAATGATTGCTAGACAAAAAGGACAACATATTATAGATGGTTGAATTTGCATTTTTGTTGGCTATAACATTAAAAGAACCATCAATGATATTGAAATTTCGGGAAATATAACCTTGATAAAAAAAATCGTCTCCGTCAGAATAATTGTCCCTCTGAAGCAAACGTATTTTTCCTTAGACATTTTCTCGTATCGTTAAAAACAACAGAAATATTTAAACTTTAAATGGTAGTTGCAGCAACGTTGCGGCAACATTGCAGGAACGTTGCCGCAACATTGTAGGAACGTTGCGGCAACATTGCAAGAACCTTGCTGCAACATTGCAGGAATGTTGCAGCAAAGTTGCCGGATCGTTGCAGTGCAATATTGCAACGCAACATTGATTCAACTATGCAGCAATAATGTTATGCCCGCCCCGTGCAATGTTGCACGAAATCATGCACACTGCAAGTAACTGCAAGGTTACTGCAACCATCCTGCAACGTTACCGCCACGAAGTGTACTGTATGGGAAGTCCTATTACAGCTTCTCTAAAGATCTTCGTGTTAGAGATTGAACGGAGGTTCCGGTGTAAAAATCTATTCTTCTTTATTTCATCGACCCTCAATTTTATTATGCAATTTCTTTGCGCAGTGTACCTACTCGACGTACAACGGTATAAATTCCCAAGGACGGATACTGAAAGTTAGCTGGACAATATGGGGAAATGTTACCGCGAGGAGGCACCTTCCAATCGCCTCGCCAGCCGAGCAGAATTATTTCTAATTAACGTCCGGCCGGGAGCATCTCTCCTTATTTTATTCAGGACATCGGAGAAGTTATCAGTTCCAATCCGGCGAAGTTGTATCTCCGGGGACAGACTTCCCGTGCTACTTATTAAGCAGGCTGTGGAATGAGACAGGACGAGCCCGGTTGCCTCCGGAAATTGAAGAGCCGCATGAGATCGACGGGCTCCGTGGACTACTTTGATGTTTAACTTTCATTAAAACCATTAATTCCACGGCTCCGGTTGAATCCCCCCCGAGTAGGTCACGCGAGAACGCGGGCCATAATGAGAAATGAAACCAGAAAGGGTTCCGATATCGACCTTCCGAGAGATCCCCCTCCTTCAATCTTCCCTTCTTCAGCTGCCAATCGAGGGGGAAAAAAAGAAGTGGTAGAAAAAGGGTGTATCGAAAATGCAGGGGGTGTGAATGACTCGAACGAGGGGGCAGGATTGTGTGACGGGACGAGGGCGTGCAGCTGAGCGAGGGAGTTTGCTGGAACGACAAAGAAAACGATCTTCCTGTTTTCGAGATTCCAACGGCGTCTTGGCGGACCCCTTTGATGGCTAGGCGAGCGTAATCTCCCGATATCGTTGACGAAGATGAAAGCCCGTATCGCGTCGCGTTCGCTCCGCGTGCCGGAATACACGATGATCCTTTGGCATCCTTCAGCCGGGACACGTTGCCGTTGCGGAACGATTCAGCGCCCTGCCGCGGGGGACGCAGATAAAGTTATCGGTATTTGTCGTCCCTTAGCGCCCCATTTTCGCTCGCTGCATGAATCCCGCGGCGGCCAACTCCTCGAACTGGAATAATGTTTTTCTAGCTGGTCGGAGACTGTCTTTGATGGAACGCCTGCCGTTTTTCACGGCGGTTCCTGCGGTCTTGATACCGTGCTCGGCTGCTTTGCCCCTCGGCTGTTGACTCACATTCTTCGTACACTTTTCCCGGGCCAGGGTTCATTTTTATAGAGAGATTGAGACGTTCTCAAAAGAGACCGTGTCAGGTGGTCCATTACTGTCTGCCTTGGGGATAGATACGTACTATATTCGAAAATATTTTGAGGATTCCGAATGGAACTTTCGGAGTTCTTTTATACCAAAATCTTGGATGGCAGAGCGCGGAAGGTTCGCGATTAAGGGTGAGACGGTTGTCAGCGAAACCCGCGATTAGCAATAATTGATAAGATCGAGGGTAGTTGGATATAATTAATTGAGAGTGATCTGACATTACTGCGATTAATTAACGTCGCTTTTGAAATTGATCTTCCTACAACGGTTCTCTGGGTTTTCATGATCTAATTACAGTGAATTATATCGCGATTGCACTTTCGGGATTAAATTACCTACACGTAGTTCGATGATGTATTCGACGTTGTTGCGACGTGTAGCAGATATCATTTTCCTCGTAATTAATCACTTCTCATTTGCGAGATTCCAACGCGCAGCACAGTGTATGTGTCGAGGGCTTGAATGGCACACGTTTGTGGGTAATCCGGGTTATTAATTATTATGCATATTTACCTCTAATTACAGGAGGCAATACTAAATCGAGATTTCATTCGTTCATTCACCAAATTCTCAACTAATACTCATGATTCCTTTGCGTTTGCCTTGCATTAAGATGAATCAGAAATTTGGAAACTTTATATCTGATTTTTTGAAATTATAAAATAAAAATGATCAATGGATGATTATGAAGGGATCGTTCTATCGTCTGAAAGTAGTTGGTATATTTTCTGGTGCAGTTTGCTGCAGCAGAGCAATGCCAGCTGTCGATATTTTGCCACGAGGCTTGACAAGTATATCGCTAAGAATAGTTCGCCTTTGAAGGTTGATAATCTATCTATGATATCAAAAAATCTTCGTATAAACGTTACACTTACGGACATTTTCAGCTCCACAGGCTTGCCGTCGACAACTTCGAACCGAGCGACTCCGACTCGAGGCTTTAAGACGTAAGATGGCGCCACACCCTGTCCCGAGACTTTCACGCGCCACCTTGTCCTCGTTTTGAATTCCGACACTTCGAAAATCTCCTGTATCCATAGAAGAATAAATAAATCCCATTAATTCTTCTCTATTAACAGAGCGAAACTTTTAACGAATCTTCTGATTGTCATTCAAACGAATTATAACATTTCTTTTGTACATTTGCCACCTTTAATTTCAATTTTATTAGTTCATTATCTTGTATTATTGTCTTTTCTTCTATTTTTTTTCTTTCGCATACTTAACCTCATGAATTATTAATTTCAAAGAGCTTATACCCGTGGAAAAAATAATAACAATAATTTCAGCGCACTGATACAAAAAGAAACTTGTTGCACCGCGCTGATCGATTCGTATCGAACGAATCTAGCCACAGTCGCATCGAAATTTCAGAAATCTCCACTCCATCGCTAACCTTTCTCTCATCGACTCCTCAAACCGAAGCCATCCATTTAAACCAATTTTTCATTCACCTTCAGAAGACTAAGTAGACGATAGAGAAACAACTGTATCAACGCCGTCAAAGTCGATGTCTTAACTATTAAAATTCCCGATCCTCGCGAAGCATCGATCCCAGAAGTCACGATGCCCTGCCAGTCCAAGACGCGATCTTTCAAGCTCTGTCGATGCGCGCACAAGTGGCGATGCCGGTGTCTGATCCCGCGCGAGAAGAAGCCCCCGCCACCCTTCGATATCGGAAGAGGGCGTGACTCAATCATTGGAATGCACCCAAAATTTTACACCGGCCTCGGCAGCCCAGATTCACCAGCTCTGGGGACGTACAATCCCGTGCCGGCCAAATGCAAGCCCCCTACCAACAAGTACATTCCCAGCAAACCGTTTTAGGAAACAACGGCCCTGTGATCTCTAATTGATAGTTGCTGTTGAAAGATCAGCTGGGACAGGGAAGTAGAGACCGCGGAGTTCTCAGCTACGATGGGTGGACGACTCGCGGGGACGTACGGGTTCCAGAGGAACCTGTTAAAAACTGGACGAGGGCCCGGGACTCACGAGATCCTCCAGTGGCCCGAGAACGTCCTAGGCAAACCTTGCAAAAGTATTCGAAGGGACATTGGCTTTGGAACCTGCCCCCTTTTCAAGCCTGCCTTTGAGTCCACCACTCCTGGACCAGGCGAGTGGATTTCAATATTCTGTATTTATTGCAGAGGCTTCGACACGTTCCACTGATATCTGATATCTGTTTCAGGGCACACACGGAAGAGTCCTTATCACTACATAGACAAGAGGAGACTAGAGGGCTCCTCTCGCCTGCCCACTTTCGAGTACGATGGCCTGCAGCCTAGATTCCGAACGATTCCCAAGAGCTGGTCCCTGCCTTGTAATTTGTACGTTCTTTTAATTGACTCGCCGTTAAGAGTATATAACGCTGCTGAAGAACACGCGTTTCAGGTACGACGCGAAGCATCCCGACTCTCTAGAAGCTTTCCTGAGGAAAGTCACAGGGAAAAGGGGTCCCTACGACCTGTTCACAGGTGTTGTCACCGCGTCGAAAACTAAGATTCCAGGCGATTTTTCCGACCGATTCTCTTTTCAGGACCGAGGGACGATAGCACTCTCACGGGCTACCAGGCATCTGCGAAATTGGAGGATAGAGGGGACTGGCCCAAGTCGCTGCCAAGCGAGCTCGACAGGCTGTTGCACAAGTCGAACTATTTTAAAGGACGTTGGACCACCTGTCCGAGGTATTCTCATTAAATTTATGGCTGTGGGAGTTATCAAGTGGTGTTGCGCAATGTTCAAGTCACTCGAGAATTGTAAACAGAATGTCCCCCTTGGTTTCGAATTAGAGCATTAATTCGAGTACATTAGCCTCGCGTTTCGAGAGAATTATATCACTGTTCCGAGTAAAAGCCAGTAGTTATCGTGAATTATTGCGTTCCGGTAGGTTCCCAAAGATATCGGGCGATAGGATGATGCTGCAAGATCTCGCGCTGAGTTACAAAGATCCCAGCCATCCAGGGCCAGGACACTATACCCCGAGAGAGCCCAGAAAGCCGAGGAACGCGAAGAATTATCCATTCGACAGTAACGTCGAGCACGTGAGACCTTATCCTTCGTCGGAGATTCGTCCTGGACCAGGGAGATACAAGATTCGGGAGTGGGATCGTATAAAGGGGAATGGATGGACCTTTGTTTTCAAAAGCAAAACACCGAGGACAGATTTTATCTTTATACCTACGTACAACGCTTTTTAGTTTCTCCTCTTTTTTTTGTGGCAAATATTAGTAATAATTATTGTAATTGAATATTGAAATGTGGACTCACTTCGTCCTCGCGATCTTGGCTCGGCTGGTAAGTAACTGGGAGCTTCAAAACGGAGCCCGTTTCTATGGTCTTCCCAGGAGGCACGAAAAATGGTCCAAAAGGATCCAATATCGTCGCGTCCACCTTCGCGGTTCTAATTAAAATACTTGTGATAACTTCGCCGTTCGGAGTAGTCGTATTATTGCTTCAGATAGTTTTTATATAAACTCGAATTACTTGGTGGAAATATTCTTGACGAACAGCAGCTTCCTCGAAGAGGTACCAATCGCAGTTGGTCCGAAAACTATTTCGCAGTTCTGGTTCAGGATTAAAATTTCTGGCTTTGTCACGGGACACACTAGCTTTACGAATAGAAGCTCGTTTCGCTTCGAGTCATTCTTCGTCTTCAGATCAATCGTGCACGTGACGAAGATCGTGGAAATATATGGCTCGAAAGTCTCCAGCAAACTGACTTCTTCTAATAATTTGTCGAGGTTCGTAGCTTCGTCGTCATCATCTGCCTTCTCCTTTCTCGCCGTTTTCGGTTTTCGTGCTTTTCCTGTTTGCGAAAGTGTAATCATTTTCACGGGTGAAGTTTGCCTCTCTTTGAAACTTAAATTGCTAGAAATTTAAGCCTTCCTTGGAATTAAATAGGAAGTTGAATAAAGGGGCCTGGGTGCAAGATGTATTTTGGGGAAGCAAAAAATTTCTCAAAGGTAGAAAGCATAACATCTTTTCACACAACGAAATCACGAGAAAAGGATAAAAATACTAGTAATAAAGAAAATAAGATAAAAAAATAAAAGAAGTAAACATTAACATATTTAAATATATGGCTTTTTTATTGCCATATCATTAATAATATTAGATTATTATATTATCATATTAGAAATCCCTTTTTCTCAATTTTAATCAAGTAAAAAAATTTCTCTCTCATTCTTTCTTCTTTGTTTCCTCTTTTCTTCAGTTTTTCTTTTTATGAGGACTTCTTCCTGTGGACAAACAAAAAAATCAAGCACCAGCGTAAAGTTATCTCTCCCACCTTTTCTCGGCGACTTTTCATCCTTTTCAGATTTGCCCCTTTTCTTCCTCTCTTCTTTCTTATTATCCACCACTGTTTCCCGAGTAAAATCTTCGATAGGCAGGGGTTTCGGCAACTCTGGCTCAAAGATGAAGCTAATCTTGACGAACTCTTTGCTGTGTAGCTCACCGCACTGCGGGACAACCTTGACTGCATCAGACGAGCACTTGAATTCGTAACGAGCCGCGAAGTCTCTCTCTTGATGCTTCACGATTCCACAAGTGCAGTGGAGATAGGACGCCATGTTGAAGCCTCTCAGATGCACGGAGGCCTACATTGATTCGTTTCATCAAACATTTAATTCCTATTTACCATTTCTCGTCAAACGACGAAACGTTTTAGATCCAGTTCCTTTACCACGGAGAAGGAACCGCAAGGCGTTGCAGGGAACTCGAGAATTTGCTCGCTCATTTCGCAAAGCGTGTCCACGATGTGCACGAAAACATCGATCGCGTTTTTCTGCTTCCTTCTGTCAGGCTGCTGGGACCATTTCCCTGAATCGTCTGCAATTTCTACGGCATCTAACGTAGAAAATAAAAAACTTAGCTACGCGAGTCCATCGAGAAGATCTGATTACCTACTTGGGTCATCTGTCTCCTCTATGAAGGCATCAATATTCGTGGAATCGCTGACATTATTAGAATCTGCCTCGCATCGGTCAATCTCCTCAGGTATCCTTTCGGTTACCTTGGATTCCAAAGAGACTTCTGGGGGCAGACCACGATTTCCTACCATCATCGATCGTCTATCATACATACTCCTCAATTCCTCGATCCTCCTTTGCTTCTTGTTCCCAGCGAGCTCCGCCAGAGTCGTTACTTCTATCTGAAACCTGGCAAGATATTCCTTGATTCCCTGTGAACCCTTGAGAAAGTTTAACAGGGAAATTAAACGCGAAACAATCGTGCTGCTCGCATAAAGGAAAACGCATTCACATGTCCGTCAAACACGGGAAAGTCTGAGCACTGATTCCTTCGCGATCCAGTTTGTCCATGTGGAATAAGAATATTCAAAGGGGGAGAAGTTACCAGCGCGCCGAGGCTGTTAATTGAAATTTAATAACCTTCGTTCACCTGCCAGTCCGCTCGCTCCAATCTCGTTTCCAGGGATATCAGTTATGCACGCGGAGTAAATCAGGTGGAGCCTGATAGCTTCTCCAGCCAGAATCGTGCCGAAACCGTGATTCGGTTGTATCTCCATGAACAGCGGTAGATTCAGGAAAGCGTACTCCTGGGTCGACAAGGAGTTGTTCGTTAGCGTTAATTCGGTGTACACGGACTCGTGTGTGCTAGCCAGACCAAGATCCACGTACGCTGGTTCTACGAAAGGAACGAGAGGAATAGTGATCGCTCGAGGGACGTTTTCAGCGCAGCGGTGTACCTAGAATCAAACCGTGGCACGTGGTCAAATTCGCGAGGACTTTCAAAATCAACGGCGGTGGCTTCTCCGCATCCTTGGACAACACTTGCACGTGGACTGGCAACTCCAGCATGCTGGAGGTTTTGTCGTAGAACCTGAAAGCACATCGCTTTCTTACGCTAATTTCCTGCTAGCTTTTTACGTAGGCCTTCTATTAACTACGAACAATGCTCCTGGTTCTGTGGCTACGAAAAACTAACGGATCAGCTGCGAGAGGAAATGGAAGAAGCAGGAAGTGTATCGAAGAATTATTCCCCAGCCGCAGATTTTGCTTTGGTATTTTCTACCATCTTGGGGATAATTATGTGAAACCTTTCAGCAGAGTGAAAAAGGGGGAAAGAACTTGAAAGGGGCTTCGGTGACAAAGTATCTCGCGTTTCTCGCGTGGAAACAGTGTCCGCGCACTTGTGTAATTACGAGGAAATTGCTTTAGGTAGGAAAAAACACTATGGAGTGACGAAGGAGTGATCGTATATGTTACTAAATTATTTTATGAAAAATCCTGTGAATTGCTACCGTTTGGGCAATTTCAGAAAATCAGATTCAGGTGTCAGCCTCACGCTAACTGCACAGTGTGATTCGGGTTGCACAGTCGTGGATCTCGGATGAACTGTTACTCGATCCCCAAGGCGTCTCAGTGTCTTCATCAGAACTTTAACACTGGTTCGTCCTGAAGTAGACGTTAGATTTAATTATAGAACTTCTAAGCACTATTGGGTAGATTCTTTATCGTACCACTGTTAATAATATTAAAAGTCTGCTGGCAGACGTCGGAGTCGACCATCGCCACGCCAAGATCAACGCAGGGTGGATCCAAATGGATCTGGGAGCTCGTCACTTGCGCCCAAATTGGCAAATCCTATTTAGCAATCAATTATACCCTTTTGTACTGTGCTTTCCCATAATTCATTTGTATAAAATCTCAGTCACTGGGAACCTGTTTGCCGAACATCCTCTCCTCACTGGAAAAGCAGATTTTCAAGACTTCGTGGTGCAAGCCTACATATCGCGGGCGAAAAGTGATCCTGAGGGGACATTTGAATCTCGGAGGGACTTCGATCTGAAACATTTTCCTTGCTGTGTCCTCGGCAGTATCCTCTATCTTATATTCGCCACCCTCACCTTCCTCTGAAATGCAAATCGAATCGCTGAGAACGTTCATCAGATTTCGTAGAAATTTCTTCTAATTACGCGAGACACTCGAACTGACTGATGCACGAAGTGATTGATTGCGCACTCTGCGCTTCCGCCTCGTCGAAATGCCAGACAAAGAAGTCCTTCCGGTGATCTCTTTCCCCGATGAGAACGGAAAATGGCTTTCCACCTTGGTTCGAGATGGTAAGGGTTCTTTCACTGAACTTTTCTTCCTCGAATTTCCAAATGGGGGCTGTGGGAAACCTGAGGGAAATTCTCTGTCATTTTCTTTGTTATTTTCGAGCAACCTTTTGTGTACGAAATTTGTATTTCGAATAATCTTTTGCTTATGGAGCGTTCAATTTGCAGCCCTGAGAGCCAAATATGCAACTTGTTTGCCACCTGATTTCTTTAGGCTCCAGGACAGGCACGGGACACTCGGGTGTGCAAAGCACAGGAACACGAAATTCGTGGAAAGTTTTTGGATCGTCGGGATTCCACGTGAGAAAAGAAATCTCTGCTGCAACTTTCTCGTCGTTGACGGGTGAAAATTTCACGTTGACTGTCGTCTGCAACCCAGGTTTGACTCTCACGGCGTCCATAATGTCGATCTGATTTTAAAATAACCATCGATCGAGAATTTTCCTTCGGCAATTGAAGTAATCGAAGTACCTCGACAACTCCTGGCTCCCAAGTCTCGGTGTGCACTTTGTTGAATCGCAGGTACGCCCACTTTGCAGTCTTGTTTGTGATTCCCACTTTTCGCGCATACTTTTTATTAATTTTAAAGTCCTAATAGAAGTTAAGAGATTATTAGACCATTTTTATTGTAGAATGGCAAGGTTCGTCAACCCTGAGGAAAGTTGAAATGAAATTCCTTACATCGAACACCACGATACTTGGGTTGGCGTAAAAACAAGTGTCTTTTGGAAAGGTTTCTGCTGTCGATGATATGGATTCTCTAATCATTAGTGATTTATCGAAATGGTTTTGATCGTCCGAGGGAATTTCTTCCTTCGGTTCATCGTTGCTTTCAATCTTCACTGCTTCTTTCGATTTACGTTTAGAGTCTTTGATTTTATCTTTCATTTTGCTAGATTGCACCTCAATCTTTATCGCTTCTTTAGTCTCCTAGAAATGATCTACATTTACTTGTAACTGTAATATAGTACACTACTGATATTTCGTGGAAATTTCTTTACAATGTTCTCAAGATCTTTTTCCATGATCTTCGATGGAGTCTGCAACTTCTGTTCTTCGCTTCGTGTTTCCTCTGTGGACATTTCCATGGAATTTTCTTCGTCAATTTCTTCAAGTATACTTTTCATTCCGCGTTTCCTCTTTTCTTCTTCCGTATCGACGCTTTCTGGTTTCTTTAAAAAACGAATATCGTTCGTCATCTCTCGAGTAATCTTTCGGATGATTTTCACCATTCTTTCCTTCCGAAGCTGTGCCTGCTTTCTCCTCTCGCGTTTGTACTTTAGGAGCTAGATTCCATTTCAATATTTAGACGAGACATTACCATTGTTTTTGAGCGTTAGCATGTGATGGGAAACTAACTTTATCGAAAACAATGGAATCAGAAGGTAGAGTTTCGGAAATCTTGTATTTCCATCTGATTCTGCAAGAAAAGGGATCGATTGTATTTTATATTTATTTGTAATAACTAACTGTCTACTAGAAACCTCAGAATATTTTCCAAACGAATGTTCTCCTTCATAATTGCCCTCTCTTTTAAGTGGCAGGTTCGATTCCATTCTTGGTTCGACAAACTGGTCTAAAACACCTTCGAATTAATTGCCTACTTTCGGTATTCCATCCAACAGTTTTACCTTCAGTCTAAACACAGCACTGAAGAACTTCCATCTTTTGTATTCGCGCAAGTATGCATCCCTACTTTCGTTCTCCTTCTTTAAGCGAAGAAACTTCAACTTCGAGAGTTTTGTTAATCTGTAACCTACTTTTCCAACGAGACCTTGCTATAATTTACTAATCGTTAAGCAAGAATCAAATAATAGACGGGGCCTTACATTTATCAGTTTCCTTTGTGACATCGACATCCTCCGCTTTCCCCGCCGAATCTTCATCCCCTTCGTGAACTTCCTACTATGCATAAGCCAGTGCATTAGTTCAAGATTCTATTTATTAATGCCAAATCTAGCAATCTAACCTTTCCATCTTCGCACTGCTTTCCCTGCTGGCGCTCTAAAGATTCATCGTGAACTTTTCCACAAACTTTCAAAGCCTGTAGTCCTGATATATAACACCGAGAATCAGTACTTCCTCCAGCTATCCTTAGCGAATAGAAACTTTACCTCTTACAGTCTGCTGCCTTTCTCTTTCGAGTCTCTCCGCAGTTTTTTGGTCAAACATATTCCAGAGCATCCGCGAAGAGAAAGAATTCAACAGAAATGCATTATTAAAAAATCTCGGGGTCGCCTTCTCCTGGGTCTTTGAAGTTTCCCGACGTTCCCAGATTCTCGTCGAAACTGTCAGAGCTTAGAAAAAAAAAAAAGAAAGAGCAGAGAGAGCTCCATTCTCTATTTAAAAAATACCCCGCAATTTTACCACCCCTAGAAATCATTTAACAGATCATAATTATCAAACTACACTTTACCTTCCCTCCCCTTCGTACCTTTGCTTCCTGTTCTGAATCGCCCACCTCCAAGTAATTCCTCGACAAACAGAGATGATTCCATCGAAACGACGAGCGCTTAAAAATCGGCGCGCAACCGGCGATCAAGGCGATCCAGGACCCCCAGGATCATAATGATTCATCCTGCGAGTTAGCTCGCGCCGCCAGCAGACTCATTATCCTTTTTCCCCCGCGGTGGACGGTTCCGTGAACGCGGCGAAAGCCGCGAGATATCTCGCGCCAGATGGAATCGTAACAGAAACGCTCGAGATAATGATGCACCGGTACGATTACACCGGCTGCGCCGAATTCGTAATTCATACGTACGCCCGCGAACTTTGAACCGGGGGTTCCATCGAGTTGGGGGATTCGTAATCGCGTGCTCTTTAAATGCTCCCTGCACGGTGGCGTGCCCCTTTCAACCCGTGCACACCCGCCACACACGTCACACGAGCCTGTCGTGCGGTATTTCCGTCCCTAGCTCCATTCCGCGTCTCGAAGCGCCGCTGGCGATTGCTGCTAAGAAAGGTAACCATTGCTGGAGGGATACAAGTGGAATCTGCGCTTTTAAATTCGTCGCCAGTTGTTTGGAGAATATTGTTACGCTTTGTTAACTGAAACGAAGCTGCTGGAGGTACTAGAGACTCGGAAGCCCCGTAACAGCGTCAAAGAATAAGCATTTAACGACTGTTTCCTATGAATATTCAAATGGCAGGCAGGAAGCAACGCATCCTACGCGAGATGGACAAAAAACGGACTTTCTCCAGCAGCCATATGTCGGATAATTTTGTAGATTGATGGAGAATTTCACGGAGCAACTGACACCCGTATAGATATCCCCGTAGGCGGAGTGCTACGTTGCTGGCCGGGGTGAATTAATCGAGGCCCAATTGGCTGCTAATAACTTTCTAATTTACGAGCAGCGGGCGCTTCGCTCTCGACACCTCGCTGTCGGTGCCCCGTCAGCCTGCGAAATTCAATGAAGCTTCTCCAAGTGTATACCTCCTGTAATGTAGTCCTCGGAATTCGTGGGAGTGGCGGAAGCCGTCGCATTGTTTCGCTCCAAGACGACACCGGTAGCGATCTCAGCTACGGCCGTTAAAATACTCGCTGGAGAGATTTCACCTGGGAAAGAATCCCCACGGAGGTGTCGCAGGACTTTCGAAAGGAGGGTGGGCGCGCGACACGGCACGCGCCCCCTGTCAAACAGCTCCAAACATTTTGAAAACATCTCAATCTTGTCGCGAGTGGACCACGGGTGGGCGAGTCGCTCTCTCCCCGAGGGCCATTTGTCAAGCATCTTAAGGGGGTGGGTAGAGCAGAGATACTCTCTCTATCCCTCTCGATCTTGGACAGAGGGTCGCGTGGCCAAACAGAAGTCGGTCGCCTGTTTTCTCCGATGGATGCTCGTAAATCAGCCCCACAATGGGGGTGAGAACGCGTTCACCTCCCCCACGGCTTGTGTCTCGAGGAGAAGCGTGGATATCGGTGAAAATTCTGCTGCCGGCACGTCTCCCGGAACGATTCCCTTGCTTCGCTGGTAGGGCCGACGGCCGCTCGCCCCTTCTCGGACGCGGGGGTCCCCTCGATCTGGCCCAAAGACCCAGTGGCCCTAAATTTTCGAAAACTGTGCCAGCCACGAGAGCCTTTCTTCCTGGACTTTCCACTTTTACGGCTGGCTACCGTGGATACAATGGAGGCCCCCGCCACGGGAGCCGCCTGGAATAATTCACGTAGCTGAGATCGCTACCGGTGTTCGTACGGGTTATAAAAGCATAAATTCTCAACGAATGCTCGGACAATCGAACTCGTGGCCCGGATGTTTCAAGGACGCAGGGCTTGTCCTTCGTTTTTCCGGGGTGACTTCGGCTTTTTCGTCGGGGCTATCGGGGATCTTGGGAAATTCGAATTGAGAAAAGAACGATGGAAAGGATTCTGGATACTATGTTCCAGGGAATTTTTTAAGAGCATAGATCGATTGGACTTTGCAGCCCCGCGTGTAACTTTCTCCGGCGGTTTCGAGCAAATATCCAGTCTGTTAGCGGACGGAAGCGGCGGTCACGCAACACCCAGCGTATTATCGATGCACACGTGCCTTTTGTGAAAAAATTCCGCCGTGTAGACGGTGGACAGCGGTGTGGCGCGCTGGCACGAGGGGAGGTGTGATGCGTTACAGCTGGTTAAACAGCTGTGCGGGAGAAAGATAGCCGTGAACGCCGCGACAAATTTGAATACGAGCCCCCGAGAAAACCGCGTACGAAATCGGAGCGTGCCCTCCCGCCTCCTCTTTTTCATCCCGCGATCCCCTTCACGGCTGTTTACTTTTCGGCGAATGCGAGGCGTCTCGCCTCCCTCGCGAATAATTGATAAACAGGGCACGAGTCCACCCCCTTTTCCCTTTTGAAACTCAGAGAAAATGAGATGCGAGTGCGACAGAGTTCCTGAATCTAATGCAACTTCTACAGATTCTCAGGTCAAGCTTCGAAGTCTCGCTACACATCCCCATTTTTGAAATAGAACAAAAGTGTCTTTCTGCGACTTCCGCTGCACTCCCTTGGAGGAGCACGAGACCCAGTAGCTCGGAGGATTCTTTTAATAGAAACCATCGAAAGGAAGGACGACCTTGGCCATCGAGATTATGATGTCCCGGTAACCCACATTGCCTCGGAGAAATTTCCAAAGGCCACTTTGGCGGGGTAGGAGTTGCCCTTGAGAGTGGACGGGACAATGAGGGCGGCAGTAGGTCAGCAGAGGCTCGAGTCGTCTTCGCGCTAAAGGGCCAAAGGGCCAAAGGCGAGCAGGGGCACCGCAAGGTCTCGTAAATTTTATTAGCGCACGGTAGCCGTCTTGTTTTTCGTGAAAACGGCCTCACGGTAGCTAGCCGCAACTCGTGGCCAGCCTAGAACACGGATTCTCACGTTTTATTGCCGCCTGAGGTGGACGGAGAATCGAGATTCGACCAGCTCGATTGCCCCCGCATAAATCAACCGTCGAGTGTCTTCCACGAGGCATGTACTTCCTTCCGGGGAATCGTTTTACCAATTTCCGTGGGACCAGAGGAAAGTTTGCTCGCCGCAAGCTTGTATTATAACGCGCGTGGTCTTGGAACGGTGACTTTTGTAGGTAAAAAGTAGACAGAAGGTATGTATAAATATTTTCAAATTACCTGCCATTGTTCACTTTAGTATTCAGGCAGTAATAGGATTATTAGACTTCTAGATTATTCGCTGCGTTATGTCGGAGCATACTTGGAGCTGAGGGAAATTATTATTATTATTATTATTATTATTAATCGTCTTTATTGCTTGACACATAAAGAGAGAAATAATACATAAAGACTAGCGAAGTAAATGGCGAGGCTGCGGTGCAATAGTGTTAGAAGCCTAATCGTAACAAATAACTAACATTAAACTAAAACTAAAACTAGGGAAGAAAAGCAGACACCGAAAAATTAGGGAACAATTAAGAGAGAGAATCTTCTGAGAGGGAAATTCAGGTGGAAGTGAATTATAATAATAAGCCGAAATATTGGCGAAGGATGATTCGAATTTAGATGTCGATAAATAATTTGCAATATTTAAATCGCGTGGCGCCCAATTTGGAAACACTATGGCGTTCCAATGTTAAACTCGGAGCAACTGCGTGGATGCTGAGTGATTGGATCGGTTCGACACCGATCTATTCGCCTATCTAGTTAGAAATGGGTGTTGAGAAACCTGCTGCATCATGGTTTAGAAAACGACCGATGGGAGTTTAAAGGATGCCGAAACACCGGTAGCGACTATTAGGCTTTTTTTTTCTGTAATTAGTATCATCGAGAGGGCCGTAATATCGCGGTCCATTTCTTCGCTCGAGACGTGATCGGTATTTACGGATGCTCTGATTACGGTGCCCCATGGCATATAACAGGCTTCCAGATTGAAACGAACGTTAAGGCGATTTATTTCTTAATTTCAACAGAAGCGAGCTATTTTCGCGTAGCCTGTATCCATATTCCTCGTTCAGTAGCCACTACCAATTTAAAAGCGACCAGACCAGGAACGAATAGCCTTAAATCTGTACTATTAACTTTTTAATCCCCTGCGGAACACGGGTTTGCGTGGCGTTCCTTTTTCATTCCGGGATTCATCTTCACACGTTTATAACGTCCAGGTGGAATTCAAATTAGTCGAGGCATGTGGAGTGCCTCGCGTGTCTCGAGTTAGGAACTGCGTGAAGAATTGCTCGGCAACGTCACAGCTAGCCCATTTGCCAGAGAATTTTCGAAAGCTCACGTTCGGGACCGTTGTCCTCGAAGGCGAAAAGACGAGAATGGACAAAGGACATTTCACGGGACTTAGCTATAAAATTGGCCATAAATACGATCGTAAAGTCCCCATCGCACGTCCTTCGGGACACGGCTCGGGCCTCTGACCCTTGTTCTCGGGTCCTCTTAACTTCTCTATTGCACTTTTGTACTTTCCGTCTCTTCCAGTTTCTCTGCTCCTCTTCCTCGCCAACAGATTTTAGATTTTCATACACGAATCCACTGCAGATCCAATACACAGTGCTCCTTAATCCTCCCAAGTGAAACAAAAAGAAATTAAGCACAGAAATTGCAGATAGGTACTTTTCTAAAATATCTCTCCGTCGAACCTTTCCAAATTGTTTATTTAATTCGAGCAAGGTTGCATCGTTCCTTAAAAATCCACCCAGCGTTGGAGGGAAGCGTGGTGGTCCATGGAGATTTTTTTCCCCCCAAGGGAAGCCCGAGGCTCGAGCCTCGGCAATAAATCAAAAAATTTAAGGTCGTGGCCTCGAGGAGGAAGTTGAAGCCCTTTGACGCGGAGCAACGAAATCGTAGAATCCACGACGATTTCCTCTGGCCGGACGACGGCCACACGCCGGCCACCATTGGGCAGTGGGAACCCCCATAAACTCATCAACTCGTAAAAGTTGATTTTCGCTCGTATTCCCGTGCCGGCGACCTCGTAAATTATAATACATAATAATATACACGCGGAGAGACGGAGGGTCGAGGGCACGAGGGCCACGACTTTCCTTAACCTGGCCTCACGCCCTCGCCCCTCTTCTAACGGAATTTTCCTTCAAGTTTTTCTTCGTTTTTTCTGGTCCTTAACCTGGAGACTTTTAACAGGCGGTGACCTTTCTTCCTCTTCCCTAACCATCTGCCGATATCCATCCCAATGTACAATTACATTTGCAATGCGATCGACGTCCCTTTTTACTAAAAAGCAACTCCCCTCTCCCCTTTCGTGATTTAATGCGATTCTACTCGGAAGCAGTGCTTCCTAGAGTCCTAAATTAACTATGCAGTCTGTTTTCATCACGCCTCGTTAGCGCCTCGTGGATCCCTCCGAGCTTTAGCGTGGCGGAAAATTAGAAAAAAAATGGTCACAGTTTTCCGATACACTAGCTTTCCACGGCGAGGGTGGGATGCTGGGACGTGGGAGTGTGCGTGACGCAGACCTGACTGTAGCAGAGATCAAACGGCGACGCGCGATCTAGCGGCACCCTCAAAGGGACGAAATACGACTTCCTCGTTTCTTCGTCTTATTTGCCTCGGTTTCACGAACCGGCGAACCGGGCGAGACGAAAAAGAGCGACGCGGCGAACCTTCTACGGTAAAGTCCCTAATCGCGCGTGCACAGAGAAGGCAATAAACCTCGAGATTTCCCGCGCATTACGCGCGACAGGTTTATCGAATCGATCAATCAAACGACACCTAAAACAAGCCCCCCCCCCAGTTTCTGTCCATCGTTTCGAGGTTAAACTTATTCCCCGCGAAGGGAAAATTAGGGAAGTTTAAGGGAGGTTTCTGCCTTGTTTGGCCAAAAAATGTGCGATTTTTACCAATTTTTTATGCGAAAAGTATTAAATATAGAATGTTGATATTTGGTATGTCGACTAAGCGGTCTTTATTGAACATTAAAATATTTTTTAAAAGTTTGACAAGGTGATCTGAAGCAAAAAAAAATGAAAGATATTTGTACTTTGTACAATATTGCGCATAAGTTGAAGTAGAATCAAGAAGAGACATTGGAAAATAGAACAATAGTGAGCGCTCGAAGGGAAGCTTGTTCTTTTTACCAAAAAATTTTGCAGTTTCTTGTTCATTAAATAAAAGCGTGTGAATATTTTTGCATAATTCTAGTTCAACTTATACACAATATTGTACAAAGTAAAAATATGTTTAACTTTTTTGCTTCAGATCAGCTGTCCAGGATTTAGGATTTCCGCAAGCGGAGAATGCCATGTTTTGTCAAACTTTTAAAAAATATTTTTATGTTCAATAAAGACCGCTTAGTCGACATACCAAATATCAACATTCTATATTTAATACTTTTCGCATAAAAAATCGGTGAAAACCCGAACATTTTCTTGGTCCAACAAGGCAGAAACCTCCCTTAACCCTCGACTTCCAGAAGCCATCAATTACCGCGGAAAGATGCTACCCAATCAATTATCGAATTCCCATAATCACCGTGCTTCGATAATCGTACCGCCGCGCCGGCTACTCGGGGCGATTTTCGCGGCGAATTTTCAAAGGGCCCCACCGCTACCTCCTAAGGAACCTCCAGGTCGGGTACAGAAGGCGAATTTCCAAGGAACTGAAACACCCACGTCGAGGGCCGGTCGGTTGGTGGGATCGTACGGCCGGCCTCCGTAACGCCCACGCCTCGTTGCGATCGAGCGGCGGCCTCTGTGTAGTGGGGCTGCCGTTTTATACAAGCAGCAAGTGGGGGATAAATGTCAGCGACTCGAGTCGCCCCGGGGTTAATCCGGGAGTCCGAGCCGTGCTTTACTCCGATCGCAAGAAACCGCGGGATCGATCTCCCCCTCGATTGCAAAAACACCCGCGCCGCTTCGCCTCCGCGTTTCCACCCCCTTCGGCGGTTTTATCGACGTTTCGAAACGGACCGGCGGCCCGCCGAGTGTGACGCGCCGCGATAAAACCGATCACGCCCCGACCACGATGAGTTTTGAAATTAATTAACTCGGCCACGGTTCGTTGGTGATCTCCTTAATCACGAAATGCCCGAAGGTGTCCGCGTCGAAGTTCCCGCGATCCGCTTGAGCGGAGAAACGCCACGAACGCATCGCCGATTTGTCCGTCGTTCTTGCAATTGTTCGCGATCGGTTCCATCCGCCCGCTGTTTGCTCGGCTTTCGAGTGCGATGCCTCCTTTCTTCCTGCTGGTTCTAGTTACTTTCGAGTCAGCCGTGCCGGTTGAAACGGATCGTCTCGTTGGTCATTTATTAGGGGGGATAGTTTTCAGTGGGCAGAGCCGCGGCAGGTGTTAATAGTGGCCGGGTTCCGAGGGGATCATTTTCCGCGGAAAAGTCACCGGGACCCGGCGCCACCGCGTGCTTTCGCCCCCCCACTTCCCTATTTTATGGCGGGCCCAGCACGCGTGCCGTCGTAAAAACGTGGAAACGGCGCGCACGCTAACGGGATTATCGTAAATTCGTGAAAGCAGGGACAACTGTTCGGGGATATCCCAATAAATGCGTAAACTGGCGTCGTAAATGAGTGAGCGTCGGCCGTTCCAAGGGTGAGCGGAAATCAAGTGGCCGGAAATTTACGATAGCTCTGCCCGCGTGCTGCGCCTCAGGCCTTGAGAGGAGAGGGCGCGCGGCTCCTCGCGCTGGAAAAGTGAAAGACAGGCACCGTAAAACCGTTTAATGGTTATACGACCGTCCAACTCGAAGGGGACCAGAAACTGGAGCTGATTATTAGCAACCAGGCACGAGATTTCACTGTGAATTACGACTAATTGTCGGGGACAGTGCGTATCGGTTCTCCGTTTAATGCCTCGCGCTGTCTTCGCAATCCTTTCGAAGGGCGGCTCATCTTTGTAAATGGGAACCAGTGGATCCGGAGGACACTCTGGGAAGTTATTGGAGCAGTCGAGCCGGGAGTAGAAATTGGAGGATCTAAATTGAGAAGGTATTGGGAGGTTTCAAGTAGCTTTGCTGGGAGTTTATTGGGAGTATTGCGGTGGGTGGATTGATACGCAAAGATTAGGGGAAGGTGGGGCAAGACGGGGTAGTTAAGGTTTGATGATGAATAAAACACAGATTTTCATAATCGTCTAATCAATTTTAGGTCTGAAACATTCTTTGGTAATACAGTCGCGTCGGAAAATAAGGTGACTCTCTTTAAAGTCGTATAAGTTTTTTAAAATTGGTCCAAACGACTTCACTTTTTTTTTGAAGCTGGCGGAATTAGTTTTCTGGGTGACGTATTTCGTCGTTTTGAAAAAAATGCAGTGGGTCTGAATAGGAAAAAAGAATAGTAAAGGTCGTTTTTTTAAAACTTTCTTTGTGAGACTGTAATGGAAATTCAAGAAACCCGATTGTAGATTGAAGTAAGTTGTATAATTTACGTTGCTCTGAGCTATAAACTCGCGAAATCGCGAAATTCCCGGAAATTCGACATTATTCTGCGATCTTTAAGCGTTTATAGCTCGGAGCAACGTGAATCTATTTCGATGAAATTTTCAGCATGTATACAACTTACTTCAACCTATAATCGGGTTTTTGAATTTCCATCACAGGCTCACAAAAAAAGTTTAAAAAACAACCTCTACTATTCTTTTTTTTGCTATTCAGACCAAGTGCATTTTTTCAAAACTAATTCCGCTAGCTTCTAAAAAAACTCAAGTTGTTTGGACCAATTTTCAAAAAGTTATGCGATTTTAAAGTGTCAACTTATTTTCCGACGCGACTATAAGTCTTTCAGTTTAACCGTGAAGCAACCTAAGTTCTACAGGATTTAATGGAACAAATAAAAAAGTTCAGAAAAAGTCGTAAAGCATCAATTAAAAAACAATATAAATAACGCATATACCTATATATATATATAAACTAATTATTTATTGGGTTGAGAGAGGAAGCACACATGTATTTCCTACATCAACGCAGTAGAAACGAGCCCACTTGCTACATATTTGGCAGCTTATCCACCTTTCCACAAGGGAAGCAGTTCTTTTGAACTAATTAATAGAAAAGAAGTATCATTTTCCTCAGTCCGTCTTCAGCCCGTAGTTTCTAACCATCCTAGAACAACGAGACACTTTGATTTATATTTCTAAATTCGCGAGGGGCACGATGTGGTAACTCTCACTTTCATTACCTCACATTTCATTTCAGTAGTCTCACTACAATCATACGAACACTGCCCGAAGCATTATTTACAAAAGTATAAAATAACATACGTACCTCACAGCCAGCTAAATTCTTCCTCAGAACCCCATACATGTACCGGAGATCTACATTATTACATCACTGCCACGGGTGCAAAAAATAAGGAAAAACTAAGGAAGTCCCAAGAAATTATAATTCCTGATCTAATTTCGTCACGCGTCCTCGTATTTCACTGATTCGCTGCTCACTGACGGCGCCGATAGCGACGCGTCCAACGCGTGCGCTCAATTTCAATTACTGCGTCTGTATCACCTCTTGCCCCATCTTCCCCTAATTGTATTTCTTAAAAACAACGAAGCAAAGAGATCTCCACTGTTGCACTTAGCAACGAAATGGCACGAAGAAGCTGCAAATTCTCCGTGCACCTAATCAGTTATCTTTTAAATAGGAGGGGCCAGTTGCCGCCGAATAAAGGCGAAAGCCACGGGAATCATCGAGCAGCAGAGGCGACCGCAAAACAGCGGACAATTATCCGCGTACCGTTCGCAGGGTCCAGGGAATCGGCAAAAAGGATTAGCCAGCGTACGATGGGCGTGGTGGCCGTTTCGGCGAAGGGGATATTTTGACGAATTTACAAGTAAGCGCGTCTCGAACGAACTCGCTCGTTGTAAATTAGCGGCTCCTTGCGTGTATCGCCGATGACCACAGCTCCTCGATACTCCTCGAACAGTTAGGTGCTAAACAAAGAGGGTTTGCCTCCTAACCGCCGCCCACTAATCCCATAGTATATACCATTCTTCCTCTGTATTGGTCCCGTGGGACCTGTTAATGGACAGCCACCACAAGCGGTCACATGACAGACAAGGGGGATTATGGGATTAACCGCGAGGATGGGACACCCTGTTGGCTGAAAAGCCGTGGCCATATTAAGGGAGGATTAGGCGGACTGTTGGCACTCGGTTCGCGCTGCGAATTGGCTAAACTTTCGAGGTAATCTGGTTAATGGTGTCGCTGCTGACAAAGATTTGCAAATGTTTTGGTAACAACAGAATTAAGGGTGGCGACGCGTCGCGTCTCTTTTGGCGAGGCCGAGGGTGTGTCTTCCTCGCTGGATCCTCGGTGGCATAGGATCGTCGGTGCGCGTTGCCCGGTGCTCCGGTGTCTAGACTACTTAGCCCAGAGGATGGTCGGTTAATATTTCCATCCGCGTGTGACGTTTCCAGGAAAAGCCAGCGGCCCGAGGCGGGATCTGGGAAGGAAACAAATGTACTTGGACACCTAGAGTTTCAGGGAAAGTTGGGAAACGGCGGGAAGGGGTGGGGTCGGCGAGGCGAGAAACGTCCGCGCCGAAGTCGAGAATACTTTGACGAGCGTAAGCGGTCGCAATTAGGCTGGTAGGAAGTTTCCACGGCGAGATAGGCGAGGCGAACGCGCGTTACCACGGGCACACTAGCCGCGGAAACCGTGTCTCATTAATTGCCGCTAATAATAGGTGTGCACCGCGGCGTCGCGTCGCCGACACGTGCTTCTGTTTATTCCTAGTCGCGGGATCGGTCTTCACACCTGATGGCATCCGTGAAAACGGCGGAACATCCGTCCAGCCGCCGAAAACACCGCCAATTGAGACATTTCTGCTGGATCTAGCCTTGACTGATGCATACGCTTCGTTCCGCCCGAACTCTACTCTTTGCGCACTTTCTTCTTCCGGATGCGCCGCGAGTCCGCTCCAGGATTTGCTTCTCGATGGTCTCCGAGGTTTTACGTTCCGGAGACAGCGCCGTGGCTTTTCAATCTTGGAGGTCTTCGAGATTTTACGTTCCGAAGGAGACGCGCAGCTTCTCGAGAATCAATTTCAGGCATTTATTTCGTCCCGTCCCAGAATTCCCACGTGCTTCCAAAGAACTAGCCACTCCAAAGGGGCACAGCACAATGAGCGAAGCTGTAGTTTCCATCATTCATCGGCAAGCAGAACAAAGCTCGCGAGCCTCGGCAAGAAAGCGTGGAGGAGCGTCGCGTTAACACCGTGTGAAACTACTCGGAAGAAGAAGATTTCCTCGGGGTGTTTGGTACGGCGACGGTCATCAATCTTGCCGCGATTTCGTCCCCGAGTCGGACATCCAGCCACGAAATCCAATTTTCTTGGGCGGTGGTGCAGCGAAGATCAGCGGGGGCACCGATCGCGCGGACCAATTGGCTCCTAATTTAAGGATGGCGTCGAACAAAAAAGCGTTGTAATTTCGTGGCTGGTCCATGGAGCAGCGACGAGCGGCGACGAGCGGCGACGTGGCAGCGACCACGGAATGGTACCAGCCGGGAGTGGTTCGCCGTTGATAAATTAATTTGCACCGGAAACGGCTGACAAGGAAATGACGCCATTACATGCTACCGGGCGAGCCAACGGGGTTCCTCGTCCTTTGTGCTCCTGGCATTAGCCGTCGCTTTTGTTCCTTTCACAGGGGCCACTCTCGGGCTGCAACAGTTTTTGGCAACTCTAGCAAGCGATGGCTATCGATGACGGTATCTCGAGTAAACTGCACTGTTGCTGGCACGATAAGCCAAATATTAAGGAGTACAAGCTTTGGAAGTACTTTTTTACAGTTTCATATTTTTCTTTCACTGGAACACTGCAGAGCAACACTGCGATAGTTGAACTACACATTTTACATCTGGCAACGGGATGAAGTGGGACGGAAGGCAGAGTTTTAAGTGTTTTTTTTTTAAATTTTTAGAAGGGGTAGGTAAGTATATTTTAATTTCCCTTATAACTAATAAGGGAAGATCCCGAACCTGAAAATTTAAAAAATTCTGAAACTTTGTGAATGTGCAGGGGATTTTCTCTGGATTACAACACAATTTTTGTTTGCTGCTAAAATTCACTCGGAGGGCTGAAATTAACCCCTGAAAATTCGGCTATTTTCCGAATATTTTCCGAGAGAGCAAAAAAGTTTCAAGACAAAAGTTACTTTTTTTAATTAAATCTATCATTTGGTAAACAAATTATTTACTGTTCACGAGTTATAACTCAAAATCGGAAAATAACAGGATTTTCGGGTGTCAATCACACCCCTTTAGAGTGAATTTGGGCAGCAAACAAAAATTGCGTTGTAATCAGAAGGAAATTCGCTACATATTCACAAAGTTCCAGAATTTTTTAAATTTCTGGGTTCGGGATGTTCCCTTGTAAGTAATGAATTAAAATACAGATTTAGCAAATGTTGTAGGTACTTAAGAGTAAATGAAATAGTTTGTTTAAACACTTTAAACTACATTTTTAAGTTCATACGTACCTCAAATTTTAGTGTGCCAATGATTTTATGCTTATTTTTCTTCTCCATTGAATATTTTTAAAATAACAGTCTTAATCGGTACTCAAGATGTTTTATTTTAATGAGAAATCCACAATCATTGTTAATAACTGAAAACTAAGACCATATATAAACTTCACAAAAAAAATATAGACATTCCAACTGAATCCAACACAGAATTTTATCCATGAAACTTTCGAATGCTCCCAGTGTTGGTCCATTCTTCAATAATTCAGTTTAGACTTTCGGAGCACAGACGAATAATTTCTGGCGCGGAAAGAGACGGGCGAAATAGTGATACGGGAGGAGCACGGGCCCACGATGGAAGACGAAGAGGAAGAGAAAAAAAAAGGAGAGGGCTAGAGAGAGGAGGAGAGAGATGAGGGATGAGAAGAGAAGGAAGGACGACGATCTCATTTCGAAACGTGAATGAGCCGGCGGCTACCTCAAACGAGCAGCTCTCCGGCCTCTCCTTTTTCTCTTCCCTCCTTCCCTCCTCTTTTTCTCTCCCCGTCTGCCTCCCCCTCTGCTCCTGTTCCCTCTTCCTTCATTTTTTTTTTCTTTCATTCCTGCCCGGTAGATTCGAGTTTTTCCTGGCACAACAATGGCCGTCCCGGCGCGATCCCGCCGCGTCGCTTGTAACACGGGCAGCCGAGGATCAGATGATGATGCACCACCTCTATCCAGATAATGACTAATCAAGACACTCGGGAACGAGCTGCCCCGGCGTTCATTGTTTTCTCGACGGTCCATCAGCGTCCGGGCATCTACCGGGGGAGTATCCCCGCGCGTGACAATCTAACTATGTAGATAGCGATCGCTGCCTCGTCTTAATTCCAACTATCTTCGTTGCATTGTTTGCTGTTTGTTCAGCGTTGTCTGACTCGGTGCTCGATGTATTCTACTGGCTCCACGGTTCTTCTTCGAGCCGGCGGGGTGTTTTCATTTTCATCCCTCGTTCTCTCTTTGCCCCGGCACGCGATGCCTCGGTAGCTGGCCTTTGCAACTTGGTCCGCACTTTTCTATCTTCTATCGTTCGCCCGTTCAGGTTGGATTTTTACGCCACCGTCGCTATCGGCGATCGGTGCTTCCCCCTCTTCGTTATTAATAGCGAATACACGAGGCAGCGGGTAGTGGAAGAAGAGGGAAGCCTCTACTCCGTGGATGAATCTGTTCCAGTTGAGAAAAAAGAAAGAAGGGAAAAGGAAGGGCGATTTAACAGCAAACGCGATGACGTCCCCGAGCTGACCGGTAATGGGCCCACGTCATCGTGTCTGTGGTTAATTAAAACGATCGCTCGGAGAGATCGGGATCATTTGTTTAGCGATCGTGCACGGAGAGTTATCTGGCCGTTACGATCGTGCCGTGTCGGATCGCAATCAGCTACCGGATTTAACATACGAACAAATCTCCAACGTCTCGAGGGATGGAAAGGGAAGGCGAATTCGCGAACGATCTACGGGGATCTTTTAACGAGGACCGAGAGAGCATCGAACTGTAATGGAAGCGAGTTCCTTCTAAATCCACAGCTCTCCCAAAAAGCTAGTTTGAAGGCATCCTCGAGGTTCGTCTAACAGCATCCGACGAAGTAATATTCCCGAATAGAGTCGTCAGTGCTCGAACTGCCGAGGAGCAAGCAGCTTCCCCGCGGAAAAAGCGAAAAGCTCCGCGAGAAAGCCATCAGGCTCCGTAAACGCTGGGGCAGCTCGCGAGCGGAGGGCAGCAAGAACCCGTCGAAAGGGCAAAAAGGGAAGGGAAAGCAGGAATCCGGGGAGGAAGAGTAAGGATCGTCCGTTCAGAGGCGCGTGAAATGAAGCCTCACGCCCTTGGATGATTCTGCGCGGAGCGGAAACGCCGAGCGTGCAAGGTACGGCGGGGCGTATCGGCGGGGCAGACGGATTTTTCGCGCCTAGACCGGCCGGAGGAACGTCGAATTGCTTAGAGAGGAGCGCGGTTAATTACTTGGGGGTCCCCATTATCGGGCACAATGCGGCCTGGGGGCCCCGCAACACCTCTCTTCTCGCCTGGTTCGATCCGCCGCTCGCTCGGTGCCGCGCGGTTTCGAAGGAGGGTGAGGTGTTTTTGTTTTTACCTAATTTGCCCGATGGTTTGCAGCGGTGTGGCGAAGAGGGTGGGCGGGAGAGGCTGTCGCCTCAGCCGCCATTTCTCGGGCCCTGCCAGGATACCCATCCGCGGAAACTTGTCCAGTCATCGACGCTTGATCGAGCCGACGCGGATACCTCGCCTCCTCTTCTTCTTCTCCTTCGTCTTCTTCTTCTTTACGCCAAGCCACTTGCTCGTCGTTTTCTCCGCCGGCCTCTCTCCAGCCGCTCCTTTTTCCTGGACGCTGGACGGTGTCCTTTCTAACGGTAACGATCTCTATCCAGAGGCGGGAATCGGCTGGTTTTTCAGCGGAACGGTGCAACAGGTTTCGATAGGGAACGAGGTAATCTTCACGGCGGGCCATTACTTTGAAGTGTCGACGATCTTCCATTCCTTCACTTTCATTCGTACAAACTCAACGAAGGTGCTCAGGAAAGTGCGCGAGAAATGCATCTGCCTGTCGAGCTTCAGGTGTCGAAATCTGCATCGAGGGTGACCAACCGGTTCGTTCCACGCTCGTCCCTCGCGCAGATCCGTCGCGATCCTCCGAAACTCGCCGCGTTTCGGTGTAGCTACGTACACGCTCAGGCTTTAGAAGCTCCTTAGTCCATGGAAGAAACGCGAAGTCGCCCGCGCGAGTAGGTGCTGCGAGTCCGGCAGAAAAAACGAGTTGAGTACCGCTAGCCCGGTAGCCTGAAACTTTAATTAATGATGTCGGAGTCCTGGTTCATTCATGCCCCGAAGAATTCCGAGCGCCCGGCCAAAAACGACGAGAGTCGGGGGCCTCGACGAAACGAGCAACTCGAGGTTCCGAATAAAAATTGGGGCGCATTGTGGGCCCCTGGTTTTTTTTCGGCCGACCCGCTGCGCCCCCGGGGAAAATTTCATATTCTTCCGATCTTTTTTTCCCCCGCCCCGGTGCGCGCCCCTCCGCCCGGTGCCTCCGTCCACGGGCTAATTCCAGGAGCTTGATTAGTTTTACCGTACAACGAGGCTTCGCGCCCGGGGCGCGCCGAAAGCCGCTCTCATTTTCGTGCATAATGCCGCGAGGCGAGGGGCGAGCTTGATTGACGCGTGGAATACGGCGGTGCCGGAGCACGCGAGGAATAAATAACGATTAATTTCGCCGCTCTGTCCTCGATAGCAGATTTTCACCGGCAGGCGGACACCGCGGCTGGTATCCCACGCGGCCGTTCGAATCCTGCGCTCGAATTTCTTGGCCACTGTGGACCGAGAACGGTGAGGAATCGTCATGCATTCCCTGGGAAATAAGGGACGAGGAAATGGGATGGTTTTCTTCTGCCGGCCAGCAAACGCCTGTGTAATACCGCGCTTCCTTTTTTTCCTTCCGTTATTCCACTTTCATCCGCGATGGTGCAACAGAAGCCAAGTGTAAACAGACGAGGAAGCGAGACATTAGAGGGGAATGAATGCCCCGGGGCGTACATAATCAGTAATCTCGCGTTCGGTGTGCTCGCCTTAATGCTCTCGATGCAACCGCGGCCGCCAGCCTCTGCGCCGAGTCTTCTTCGCCTTGGCTGCGTTTCCCGATTTCTGGGAATTCGAAGCGCGGGGCTCTGGAAACTTGTGTCTCGCTTTGATTAGAAAATCGAGAACTGTCGCGCATTGGTTTCATTGCGGCTGGCCGGGCGACGCGACGCCGGGGAACGGAATGTGCAAAAAAGGAGCTTTAGGAGGCGTAGGACAGGTATGAAAAAATGAGAGGGGAACTGGGGAGAGAGCGGTGGGCACAGGTGGGTGTCGGCGTCGTTTGTAACGCGAGACCTGCGACAGCCACCTTCCCTCCCTCTTGGCCCTTCAGTCTCCACCCTCGCAGTCGGGGGCGACTCGAAAAGTACCGCGCCCAATATGAAATCGAGATCGCAGTGCAATGGGATTTCGTGTTTACACAAGCCTCGAACGAGGGGATCTTGTTGCTAGCAGGACTTCGGGGTGGGCGAGGGAGTCGGGCGGGGGTGGATTAGGGTGGATTAAGGGGGAGGCCTACGTAGAAACTTTGGATAATTCGATTTTTATATCTTCTCGAAGTACTACATCTTGAAAATATTTCCTGCAAATGTCAAGTTAATTAGATTAAAATTGATAGAGTTATACGCGTGTGAGTTTTCAAACCCAACACTTTAAACGCGTTTTCCTCAAAATTAGGTGTCCAAAGTCAGAGGCACACATAACTGAAAATTGGCTTATTTTAGGGTTAAAAATCTAAACACTATCGCAAGCTTTTACTTTTTTTTTGCCTAGATTTTCTTTTTACACTCGAGAAACGAGCGATTTTTTGCCAAATATCGATGCCTGAACTTTACACAACCGCCATTTCGGCTTAAAATAATTTTTCCGAAATCCTAGATAACTTCATATATTATGTAGAAAAATCTAATTCTCAATTTTGGACGATCCTGCACCGAGCTACGGTTGTCACCGCAAAGCTCCTAAAAGGAAAGAACGTTCCGTCTTTTAATTTGATCTGGAGGTACACAAATTGAATACCCGTACAATTAATGAAGTCAAATTTTTGCAATACTATACTCCTCCTACTTTCTATTAAATCCTAATATAAATAAATATTAAGATACATTGATTTATAAATGAGTCTGATAAGACACATATTCTGAAAATATAGTACAGAATTAATATTTTCTATTAACTTACACACAATTGAAAAAGTAATTTCAACCCAAAAATAAAAACTAAATAAATCAAAGAATAAGAAGAAATTTTCGAGGTATTACACCTCGAATTCAAATAATAAAAAAATCTGATATACTCATACAATTAAAAACTTAATTCTAATTAGATAAAAAATCATAACTATTAAAGAAATTAAAAATCTTAATCGCCCATAACTCACAAACCTTTCAATATTCTTTACCACAAAAAGTACCGAATGTTTAATAATAAAAGTCTATCGTTTTCATTAAAAAAAATCTCAAGGAAGCGTGTTATTTCGACCGTTCTACGTAGGCCTCCTTCCTTAAATCGCGTAGGTATTCTCTGGCTCGGAATTGCTCCGTTTCTAATCAATTTGAGAATTTGGCCCCCACTTCCGTTACCGAAGCTATTTAGACACTGGAAGCGTCCACTCCTGCGAAAGAGAATCTTTAATTCCTCCCCGCATCACCAGGGGCGTGTAAGCCGTCGGTTGAATGAGACATAAGCGCCGTGGAAAGAAATTGCAGGATAGTTGCGAGCGGTTGTCGAGCGAGCATCGCGCGCGGAACAGGTGAAAATGACGACGTGGAAATGCTCGGGCGCGTATCCGAAGGTTTCAGATCATGATCTCGGTGATTTCCAGTCACGCTGCGCGCCAACACCGTTCTCGGATAATAGTCCTCGGCGAAGTTAATCAGCGGGACTCGTTCCGACCCAGCTGGAGTCACTCCCAGGCGTTTTTGCGCGTTTTCATCAGAGGACCTGGCAAAAATTCTGAATAGCTCGCGCGGGAGACGTATCCTCGCTGGTCTCACGAGTAAATCGATCCTCCGGCAACGATATCCAGGTGGGGGGGAGGGGAGGGGGCATGATAATAAGATTAATTCTAATGCCCGGGATTACGTAAGGTTGCTTTCGAGAAGACGGAAGCCACCGTCACCTTGATGGATCGCCGAACGCAACCCGTGACGCGCACAATATTGCGTTCCTCCCATTTTTTTTTTCTCTTCTTCACCGAGAAATCTAACGATTTCTGGGCGCAGTGTGCGCGCACCTGCGAGAGTGCATCGGATGCGTGCGCTCGCTGCGAGCTCAATGGCCCGTGTCGGTTTGCATCAAGAAGCGAAGACGCTGCCGCGGTGCGTTGGAATGCTCGCGCGTGCCTTCTCCGCTCTTTGTCGAAAGTACCGGGCGCGCTCACGCAGCGAAATCGCACGCAGCAACGAGGGAAACGTGACGAGCAATTACGCGGCGAACTTGAACGGACACCGACAGCATTAAACGGCCTCCTTTGCAGTAGATTCTTGCAATTTATTTGCCGAACATTTCCCCGTTTCTTACGGTAGGTGTCCAACCGTTGAGACCTGTAATTCAGCCGGAATTTATGCAATCCAGCGGCGCGCGGGATTAAATAATTTTTTTCTCCTCGCGAATGGAAGAAGGCAGAGGCTCGGCCGGTGTGCCGTCAGTGGCAGTCGCGCGCGGAGAGTGGACAAAGTGGAACTAGTAACGGATATCGACACGATTCCCACGAGTTCTGCAGCTTAATAAAAAGAAGTCCTCCCGAGGACAATTCCCCTGGACCGATATCTTACGAAACCGGGGTGGGGGGTTACGCGGCCGTGGATTTACAGTTTCTACTTGGCGGAACGATCGTCTGGCGCGGACAATCAACCGGAGGATGGTTACCATGCTGGATCGTCGGAATTTCTCGTTGCTTTTTCGTCACGGTCAACGTAGACCAACCGTGGACCGCGATCCTCTGTTTGACTCCCGGTGATCCCGCTTCTCTGATGAGAAACTGGTAACGAGCAGCTGCTCGCTGCACCCACTTCTGTCGCGGCGCGGGTCAACTGTTTCTTTCGCTTTTCGATGGTGAAGGAAGGGGAGTTTCATTCTCTTTACTCCGTTGGGAAAGAAATAATTAAGGGGCATTGAAGATCGATTCGTAGGAATTTAGGAATTAAAGGAACTCTGATTTCTGCTTCACTGTTCCTTCTATTTGTTCTCCAGCTGAAACTTCTTATGGAGCAGCCTCTAATTTACTGGCAGACGATGGACAAGCGGCGGTCGGTTGCCCGCAGTCAGCATCCGAGGGATATGTTTCCCGAATTAACGCTGATCAGGCTTAAGGAGGCAGGCGCCCACGTGGCTTCGTCATATTCGTGACAAAGTGAAATTTTCAATTGCAGGATACGCCCGGTTGTACGAACCGCGGCTAATCCCATAAATCGAGCGTGCAAGGGCCAGCCCCGTCGGGGTGTCGAACGAGCCAGCGCGCTGTAAAAATTAATCATGCCCACCGTTAATTGGCGGGCATGATTAAGCTCCCGGGGAGGCAGGCTTGATTTTCGCTGCTTCCTAGCATATATTTTCATTCGAATGTCCAATTGCCTAGCTGGAGAGAAATGCTCGCGAAATTCCGAGGCGGAGGCTGCCGAATCGTCGAGATCGTTGTTTTTTCGGGGCCGAGAGCTTCATTAATTCGGAGATCACGTGACGGTGGACGGGGGTCAGAAAGCATCGCGGCGGATCGAAGCTCTGCACGAAAGTGAATCAAGCGATGGATACGAAATTGCAGCCGGGAGGATGCGCGTGCAGCGCGTGTAGCGTGTGTGGTCCCCCAATTCATCACGAGCCTCGCTCCTCGTCGCAACGCTCTGATGTGAAGTATGGCCCAGCTGGGAAATGATCCCTTAAATTGGTCCGACACTGCGGTGGGTCAGTTACAAGCCATTTGCATCGCGATATTTCGCGGCACGCTCGCGATTCACTGTGGTATGGCCAATAATAAGGGACGAGGGGAGAGAAGACTTCTCTTTAAATTTCAATTAGGATACTTCGTCGCGTCGTAACTGGACACCGAGCTCTAAAAGCGGATTCGGAAGATCCGAGAATTTTATTATATTGAAAATGACAGAAGTCGCAGCGACGGATTTTCAAGGTAGAATGAAAATTCGGTTACAAGATTATGGGACGATTGTTATTCGTAGTTGGAAAGTTCCGCGGGTTTCTCTGCGAGCGTTCTTTTGACTTAGTTCCGTTGCATTTACAGGACAGGCAGTTTCAATTCTTTAGTTGCGGTGGAGTGAATCGTTTTTTACCACCGAACGACGCGTTTTCTCTTTCGGTAAAAACGCCCATGTTTAGTGACGAAATTTCGCGCGAAGAAGTCGGGGCTGCGAGCTTGTTCGTTAAGGCAGGTCACGGAGTTTCTAAATTCAGGCTCTAAAACAATAGTGGCAACAGGCATGAGATTCGAGTAAAAACATGGGGATGATTGAAGGGAAACTCGCACCCAGCCCCCACTGTTTCGTGGGCTTGGAACAGCTGCGTAGGAATCGTTGCAGTGTTGCGCCACGGTATCGAGAGCTACGCGATGCAACGAGACGAATACCTGGGATAATCGAAGGATTGCTGAGTGGAAGTTAAAGGAATATTGGTTGGAAGCTCGACGTTCAAAGATGGTCGACGAAGGGGAGTGGGGGTAGCCAGGGTCGCGGGCTTTCTCACACGAAAATCCAATTTTACAAAAATATCGGTCTGGTAATGAGAAATAGCCGCTGAGTCACTCTGGTCGTCGGTAAAAACTTGAAGAAGCCGGCTCGTTCTTGGCTCGTACACGGCTTTGCTCACTCTGCTGCGTCCCACGCCCCCGGCCAATGAGAAAAATCAACCCCTCTCTGTGCACTCCGCTCCCCCCACCTTTCCCTCGCGCCGATCCCGCGCTCGAATCTTCCCTATCACGCTGTTTCCTACGATCGCTCTCCAAGAATTCGAAGATCTTCTATCCAAAACCTTCGAAGCACTTTTTAGATAACTATACAACTTTGCAAATCACAGATTGCATGTAGGGGAGACCGGGGTTAGTTGACACAGGGACAGGTTGATACGGACGAATTATCTCGACACTGTATATACAGTGGCGGACAAAAGAAAGTTGACAACTTTTAAAATCGTATAACTTATTTAGAATTGGTCAAAACGATATGAGTTTTTTTTTTAGAAGCTAGAAGGATTATTAGTTTGCTGAATGACGTGTTTCGTCGTTTTGAAAAAAAAAATGCAATTGGTCGGAATAGCAAAAAAAATAGTAAAGGTTGTTTTTTAAACTTTTTGTGTAAAATTTCACACGTTTAAGAAATGACATTTACTATTTTCGTTTGCTATTCCGCCCAATGCATTGTTTTTCAAAACAATGAAACACGTCACTTAGCAAATTAATCATTGTAGCTTCTCAAAAAAATTCAACCCGTTTGGATTAATTTTATAAAAGGTATGCGATTTTAAAAGTTGTAAACTTTCTTTTGTCCGCCACTTTATGTAGCTCCTTGTGTGCGAGATATGAGAAGCTTGTTATTCAATTATTTACTACGATTTAGCGTACGCCTGTGTACCTTGACTTTAGCAATCTATTTTTAACTTTTTTTGTTTTTATAGAGAAAAAGTAAATAGGGTAAAGGACCCAATTACTGCCACCTACGCAATTATTGTCACCTTAAGCTGTTTTACGTAAAATAACGACTAAATCTTATAAAATGATGCATAAATAAAATTTAGCATGCAATTCAAACTGTTATTTATACGATACAAAAAACAGTACTTAATTTCTTCTTCGTTAATTTGAATAAAATGATAAAAAATTTGAAGCGAATATTAGGAGAATGGAAACGATGACTTTCTTACTAGCGAAAGAGAAAACAAGGCTTTAAAGGAAATGCTGTAATTGTAATATTTAAGCTATTAACATAACAAAATATAATGTTTTAAATAATATAAGCATCGTAGAAAGTAATAAAGATCCGAATTAAAATGGCTTTATTAAGATACATTAATCAAAAGAAGCAAGCGCCTCGTGTTAATGTGGGATACTCCAGATATCCATCCTTTACTCATTAAACGGATATTTTACAGATGTATCAACATGCCCCGCAGTGGGGTAAGTTGATACATTTTACCAAAGTCCAAATAACATTTTCTCATTCATTTTGTATGCATTTTTCCAACCTTTCATTTACAATACATTAAAGAGGAAGGACGGAAGTATATTTTAGCATATTTGTTATTAAGTAATTAATTCAAATAAAAATTAAAAAAAATTGAAAATTGAAAAATGTATCAACTCGCCCCTTTTCAACCTTTTCACTGAACTCACTGAAACTATAAACCTCAGTGGCCACTGTCGCAGTGTACTCTACCTCGCAACTTCAATTCCCCAAGTAATATCCACTCTACTACTCAGGAAGCATTAAAATCACAAGTGAAATGATATAAAAAGCTGCCTTCGGATGCCAAAGAACCTTGCTTTCGAGGAACTTTAACACAGCGCAGTCCCCCAAATTGCCCAGCGGACGGAGAGCAAGCCGTTTAACACGCAACACCCAGTAATTCCGTGGACGCAACGGGCTCCGGGACGCGCACCGGTCGATGGAGGAGCCGATGACAGTCGATGGGAGAAAGATCGATCCTTGGCCGAGAGGCAGGCAGCGTTATAATTCCCCGCGGCCGTCGGCGGATCCTTTAACGCGCTCACGAACGTTGCACGCGCGGCACGGACGCGACGAATATGCCCCTCATTTGCTGGACGTCGGCCGCCTCGGATGCATTTATCATGCGGCCGCCTGCCTCGACGCACACACCGTGTTCCTCCTCTTCCATCCCGGGGGCGAGAAACACCGCTCGCGTTCACCTGGCCGACGGGACGGGACGCGGAGGCCACGAAACACGCCGCAGGAAAACACGAGCCGGTTTCACGTGTGGAACTCGCCTGGACAATGGCGTCCGTCACGGTGAAACGCGCCGCGGCTACCGTCTTGCGGCTCTTACGCCTCCCTAGACAACTCTGGCACCCGCGGATCGATCCGCGGATACTTACGTCGCTGGACTTCCTCGTTGGAAGAGTCTCGAGTGAATCCCCAGGGACCGAATTGGGTTTCAAGAGGTATAATAAATTGTTCCTAGTAGAGGAGCGGTTGTTTGGAGTTGGGTAGAGCTTTGGGAGGTACCTGCTCGATTCTCCGAACGGTGATTGAAATTCTCTGATCAGGTATTCCGATCGCAATGGAAGGAATAGGGGAGCTTTGTATTCAGGGTTTTGATTGTTTTCAGAAAACAGAAGCCAAGTCGTTTAGTCGACGTGGTGGACGAATCAGGGACGAAGGCCTCGACAATGCGCGTACAAAATTACATCTCGAGTCTGCTCTGTTCTCTAGGGTTCCTCGGTCTTATTAAGGCCGACGACGAATTCTAAGAAGAATTCCTCGATCTCGTTCTTGAATGAAGTCGTGGAAGCCGTGATAACCCGCGGTGAGAGCCGACATGATGAACGGCATTCCGCGATGGGAGGCGTCATTGTGATCCGGATGTCATATGTTACCGTCCCGGTAATGCTTGGACGTCCAAGGATTCCAGCTCCTCGCGGTTAAAAGTCCTTCGTCGACGTCAGAATCCTCAACTCGCGAAACAAAAGCATCCCTAGTAGCACTTCTGGTTGGCCCGTAATATCCCCAACTTGGGAATTAGTTGGCCATCAAAATGCCAACAATAAATGCTACTAGGGATCCTTCTTCGGAGGGTAAAACCTGAAACTGTGAAGAGGGAACTTGGCGTCCCTTTTAATAGAACTTCACCGTGGAAGATGAAAGGTAGAACGGCTGAGAAACAGTTTCTCCCTCGCCTATGCACTTTTTGTTTCACCGCTCGCTACGTTTCCTAGGAAATTATTCTAGGAGAGTGCATTGATTTGCCTCATCGGGAAAGCGGGGCGGTACATTATCGCGCTAGCTGTCGATTAATTCAGACACAAGCGATTTCCCGTGTGTCGCGTTCGCACGCGTATTCGTGCAGGCGGTAAAATTGCATCGCTTAATGACCGTCGTTGATGAAGTCGCCTAAGTGAAAAAATATGCAAAACACTTTTTTCCCCCGGCTCCGTCGCTGGTATTCAGAAATAGCCGATGAATCGTGTCATCGACTACTCGGCCTCCTGGAAAGGCGAACACAGTCCACTCCGCGGCTGCGTGTTTTCCCGCGGCTGGGGAAAACGAGGGAGTTGCGACGCTGGCAAGTAACTGGGAAGAAGAAATGAAATCGGAAGGCCTTGCCCCCCTAAATGGCAGGTGTTTCTGCGAGAGCGTGGTGTTCCTGTAATTCGAGTGATTGGGGACGGCAGAAGTGGCACCTCGAGCTAACAACTTGTATCTGCAGTCAAAATCTACTTCATTTCTCTTTCTTCTTTGCGCTCCAGCCCTTGTGTCCGAGTTGCAGTCTTCTTTGTGCCTCGTCGTCTGTAGTAATTAAGTCTTGGGGGAAGTTTAGTTTTCTTGATACACAGCGGCAGATCTGCAAATTTTTATTTAAATAAAATTTCGAGTAACGAATGAAAAAGTTCAAAAAATGATTCGACTCGGGTTAAAAAGATAAAAGAAATGTATCTTAAGTTAAAGTAACTTTTATTTAACCCGTTATTTAAATCATTTTTTATTTATTTACTGCCTCACTCCGGTCCTGGATTCTAAGATTTGAAGAAATTTGAAGAATCCCAGGCTTCTTCCACTAAAAGCAGTTAAGTCTTGGAGGAAGTTTAGTCTTCTTGATCCACAGCGGCAGGTCTGCAAATTTTTATTTAAATAAAATTTCGGGTAACGAATGAAAAAGTTAAAAAATCCATTCGACTCACGTTAAAAAAATAAAAGAAAATATCTAATAGAAATGTATCTTAAGTTAAAGTAACTTTCATTTAACCCGTTATTTAAATCACTTTTTATTTATTTAATGCCTCACTCTGGTCCTGGATTCTAAGATTTGAAGAAATTTGAAGAATCCCAGGCTTCTTCCACTAAAAGGAGCTTCTCTTAGAAGTTGAGTACCTTAGATAGACTCGTCAATCGTTTCCTCCATGGCGGACGTTTCCTTCGATTCTTACGTCACAACGAAAGGAATCGGTGTTTCATCACGCGTACTCGGCTAATGACTAATGACTTCGTATACAACCGCGCGACGATAGAGGTGCCATCGGGGATTAGCAAGATCGATCGCATCCGTAATTTCGCAGCAGTGACGCAACGGGAATTGCTCAACGACGAGTTTTCCAGGCAGAGAATGTGGATCAAAGTCATCCGCGCCAGCAGAGGGCCCATGAACTTCCTCCACTCCTGCTTTCACGTGCGAGTACCAAGGAATTCACTGTGAGAAAAAAGAAAATGGAGAGGCTGCGTTGACAGTGTCGGCGGAGTGCCGAATGGAAACGCGACGATCTCGAGGGGGAAAAGAAGAGACGCGTGACTAAACGAGGTCAAGATTAGAACGAAAGCAAAAGACGTATAGTCTCCTCCGTGAGAAAATTCGAAGGAGTTTATTCTTCAACCTCTGTGTTTGTGTTTAACTTCCAGCGATCATTCGCAGAGTTTACACTTTGAGGAATAATTACAAAGACAGATTAAAGATTTTTGAACATCGATGTGTTTAAGTCCGAAGCGTTTAGAATTCAGGGTTACGTGGTAAATGAGAATAAATAAATAATTACCTGCCCAAACTCTGCGATTCTCCCACTTTGACTTCCAAGAAATTTGAGCCTCGTTATTCACACGTTTCGCAATTAGCACAGTCTCCGATTCCTCAGCGACGAAGATTCCCACAATCGATTTCCCGCGGCCGGAATTCCCAGGGAAGAAAGCCACAGAAAACCCGCAAAGCATCGAGAATCGCGTTCAACGAACGTTTGCGCAACCGCGCTCCGAAATTCTAGCCGATTTACGTAAGGCTGGTTGCAGTTAATTAACGAATTCGAAGGGGGATTTTCAGCCGCGAGGAGCGCGATGGCTAATCAATTAGCGTGCATCGCCGAGCGGTTCCCGATTAAACGAGCGCGGTTTGACGCGCTCGCTGTTTTCACAGCGGCAAGAAACAGTTTGATTGCGTGAAACGTGGATACGCGACCGGGCGATACGTCGCTAAGCGTCCGGGAACGATGCAAAAACTATAATTGCTACGTTATTCGCTTTAATAATGTTTAATCGTCGGAAGGACGGCCGTGGTGGACGTTAGTTTTGTCGCGCGAGCCTCGACTCGCGCCGGTGATATTAATTTTCGATTAGCCTCCTCTCTGATGGCTGCCTCGCCGGAGACGCGTGATTCCTTGATCTTGATTGTTTGATGATGTAAGTGCGGAGGTATTGGAGGCGTCGGGATATTAATGGTCCGCGGAGATCACTCTGCGCGTCGCGGAAAGGATTTTCCTCGCCCAAGGATCACGGGAGTTAATAATTCAATGGGGAATCTCTTCTAAGTTTCGCCGATCGAAGTAATAAGTAACGGATTAAATCCGAGTCTTCCTCTTGTGATCACAAAGTAGGCTATCGTGTTAAACTGTGCGGGAAATCTGACGCATTCAGGTTCTTGCAGACACCTGAATCTCTATTAATCGTCGATTAATAAAATGAAAAGAGATCCCTCGTTAGAGATTATTTGTTTATCACACCAGTTTGCAAAAAGTCGTGATTGAAAGCGGCCAGTTGGCCAGGTTCGTTATCAGAGCGTTCGTTCTCACGGTGTTTTGCCGGCCGATTAACCAGCGAACGACAACAGCGCGAGGATAATCCTTGACGGTGGATTTCACGGAAAGCAGAGATCGATAGATCGCTCTGGAGGAAACGCCTACAATCTATCCCGGCGAAGCAGCCGATTCATCCAGCCTTGATATTCCACTTAACGATCGGCAGGCGATATTAACGAAGACAAAAAGCCCTGGATCGTGAGCAGATTTCCTTGCTAAGAGCCGGAACTTTATCTCCCACAGCTCCGCGAGATAATCCAGCGACCCCTTCCGCGAAATTGCTTCTCCCTTTCACGGTGATCGACTTATTCTCCACCGCGCTCGATTATCGAGGCGAACGACGGGGTGATCGCTGATTAACGAGCGACGATAACGATTTGAAAAGGCCGAAGGGAACTTTCAAGTAATAATATGCCACAGTCAGGACGCCTAATTCGCCAGTCAATTTTCT